>BSBN01001189.1:5000000-10000000 GCA_027924645.1 Cunninghamia lanceolata | reverse complement strand
ATTGAAGAGGGAAGGCCAAATTTATGTTTTGGTACCTGCAAATCCATTTCATCTATTTTGTCTTCCATTTGTGTACTGGAGCATTGAATATTCTCACTATGTCAACCACCTGTAGAACCTTGGCCTGCAACACATTAATGTTGAGTACAAACTTGCAAGTCTCATCTTGCAATCATGGTGCAAATTCAAGAAATTGCCTCCCAAAGCTTTTCCAACATTTTAAAAGTGTTGTCCAATTTTGTCTTATAGGCCCCCATGGATCTGGCCATACCTGAAGAATTCAAATTTTTTGCCTGATTGATCTTTATCCTTCATTTTCCCTTTGAATTCTAATTCGGTGCCCTTTCTGTGCATTGGGCACCTTCTTTTCTCTTTGTCAGCAAAACTAGTCGGCAAAAAGCTTAGTCAGTGAATTTGAGAAATTATGAACTAATCGATGAGTTTGCAACTTTACCGATCCCTGACAAGTCTCCATTTCTTTCTCTGTCTTTTAATTATTTTTCACCTTATCGACGAACTTTCATTTCATGAACCACTTTTCTTCTTGCTTTGTCTTCTTTCTTTTCTTCCTTTTCTATCGCTTTTCACCTTATCGATGAATTTCCCTTTCCGCGAACCTACTTTGCTTTTGTCTTTGTCACTTTGGTTGGGGCCTCCCTTCTTTCCTTAGCCCTTTTTACCTTTGGCTTCTTTAGCTTCCTAATTGCCTTATCAGTGAATCATAAAAATCACAAACTGATTGGAAGCTTTGCAATTTTATCAACCCGTCGATTTCCTTTCCTCATTAACTTGTTCTTTTTCTTTGTTTCTCCTTCTTTATTCGGTGATCCAGGCCGTCGGTAAAACCACATACTGGTGAACTCAGTTGATGAAATTGACAGTTCACGAACTAGCCGATTCGCTGACAAATGCCTCAACATGAACAAATTTTTTGAAGAAGACATCAAGTTCATTCAAACTTCTCTTTTCTGCCTCATTGTCAGTAAATCGACAAATCAACAAAACTTGAACCTATGAGCCTAGTTGGCGAACTCAACAATTCGTGAACTTGCCAACCTACTGATGAAGCCCTTAGAAACCTTTTTACCTTTACCTTTGCCGCAACCTTCTTTTTTTGCTTATTTTCCTTTACCTTATGCCTCCCTTTGCTGCCTTATTGGCAAATTAGCAAACCAACGAAGTCATAGACTTACGAATTCAATCGGCGAAATAGGCAGTTTGTAAACTTGCTTTGTTAATGGACAGATTTTTCTAAGGGAAGAAAACACACTGACTTGGGGGGACTTATACTTAGAAGTTTTTTTAAATAAACCCATTTAAATTGTCTCAGATCGAGTATATATGATGGGTTTAAAATGTAAAGGCAAAAAGTGGGACTTTCACTGAATTTGGGGCAAAATATGCATGTTCAGGAGCTGGTTTCTTATAGGTGCCAATAGGATCTTTGGGCTATTTTGGCCTGGGTAAAACATGACAAAATTTTGTGACTATGCAAGGGTCTTTGCCTACTAAACACAAGGATCTAGTGGCCTTATACAATTCATTGGGCACAGAGTCGAAAGGAGACTGCAACAACATGACCATATAGAACTAAAAACTACATGTAAAAAATTAAACAAAAAAAATAAGGTAAACCATCTCCTAATGAGAACGCTACTTGTGTAAGAGCACTTGAAGGAAGGGAAACCTAAAACGGAAGCAAGACCTACTCTAACTATTTACAAGAATCCCAAAACCAAACTTAGAAGTATGGTTTGAGATGAATCCCATTCACTGGCATTGGAAGTGATTCACTAGTTAGCTTGGAGATTTGGAAGGCATTGGCTTGCTTGTAATTGATGATGATATATGGGCCACTCCATAAGGCATCAAATTTGGAATGCCTCCTAGCCTTAGCTTTGTCCTCATCCCATTTTAGAACTAAATTTCCCTCTTGGAAGAATCTGTTAACTAATTTTTTGTCAAAGGTCCTCTTGACCTGATGTTGATGGGATTCAAGAGTCTTCATGGCAGCATCTCTTCTTTCTTCAAGATCCATCAGCTTAGCAAACCTCACTATCATGGCATCACTTTCCAACAATTTTAGTTGCTATGCCAACTCAAGGGAAGGCAACTCTAGTGATAATGGAAGTTTTGCTTCCTTTCCATAAACTGGCATAAAGGGTGAATTTCCAATGGCCCTCTTGGGGGTAATTGTATTATCCCAGAGAGTTGTTTTCAGCTTGGAATGCCAAGTCCTCTGGTTGTCCTCCACTGTTCTTTTGATGATCCTGATTAGGTTTTTGTTTGTGGACTCAGCTAGGCCATTGCCCTGAGGGTAGTAGCTGGAAGATATCATCAAGTAAATTCCATAGTAATGTTCCCATTCATTGATTTTTGTGCCTATAAAGGCCTTAGCATTATCAGAAATAATGGTGAATGGAACACCAAATCTAGTAACTATACCCTCAAGGAAATCTAAAGGCATCCTGCAAAGCAACCACCTCTGTCAACCTCATAAAATGATCAATGGATGCTAAAATCCACTTATGACCAACACTAGAAGGTGGATTAATCATTCAAATGAAGTCCAAACCCCATTGTGGAAATGGCTGATCAATCTAAATTGGGTGCAAGGGAAGAGCAACCAACTTTTGTCTACCTGCAAAAAATGCACATTCCTTGTAGCTCCTTACCCATCTATGGGCATCTCTAAACAAATTGGGCCAGTAATAACCAGCCCTCATGATTTTAACAATAGTTGTTCTTGGTGAAAAATGGCCACCAACAGGGCCATTATGGAACTCTTCTAACACCCTAGGGGTATGATCTTATGCAATGCATCTGAGGAGAACCCCATTGATGTCTTTCCTAAATAAGACACCATCAACAAGAACATAAGGGATGGATTGAAGTCTAAAATACCTCCTTTTGGCTTGATTCAGTCTATTTGGGCATTTACCTGACTATAGAAAGGTAGCCATGTCATGATACCAATCGTTTAGAGTGTGAAAATTAGTTTGTTGAACTTGCTCAAGGGCATACACTGTGTCATTTCCAGCTCCAATGTTTGTTGCCAACTGCTCGCACAATCCTTTGCCTCTTACTAGCTTGGTGATGTTGATGTTAACGTCATATTCCATGATTTTTGTGATCCACCCAGCCCTCTTCTCATTGACATCTCTGCTCCAAAGAAACTATTTCACACTAGGATGGTTCACCATTAATTGTATCTTGTTGTTTGAAAGCATGTGCCTAAACTTGTTGAGTGCTTTTACCATAGAAGACTCTTGTTTCTCAACAAAATCATACCTGGGCTCATATTCCTTGAGGGGCTAGCTAAAGAAGGCGATTATTTGTTCCAGTTTCTCTTCATTCTGTTGCGTCAGGATTGCTGATATGCCCTCCTTGCCTCCAAAGGCGTAAAGGATAAAATCCTTCTCATAGTTCAGATTTATTAGTGTAGGAACCTATGCAATGGCCTATTTGACAGCTTCAAAACTATCCCTACCTTCTCTTGACAATGTGAAGGCAACATTCTTCTTAAGCATGGCGGTAAGGGGTTTTGCTATTGAAGCAAAATTTGGTATAAACCTCCTCACTAAATTAATCTTGCCCAGAAAACTTTGCAGGCCCTTCTTATGACTAGGAAGGGGGAGAGATAGAATGGCACTAGTCCTTTTAGGCTCAATGGCAAGTCCTTCCTTTGAGACTACATGTGCCAATAATTTGCCTTCCGGGACAACAAACACACACTTTTTTGGATTCAATGATATGCCATATTCCCTGCATCTCTCAAAGACTTTTCTCAAATGACACAAATAGTTAGTTGCATGCTTAGAATATATAGTCAAATCATCAAGATACACTAAAATAATAGCATTGACCAGGCCTTTAAAGGCCAAATCCATTTCTCTTTAGAAGGTTTCCCCAACATTAGTGAACCCAAATGGCATTTTATGATAAGTCAAGGTACCCCATTTGGTGGTAAAGGTTGTCGTATACTTGTCTGATTGTTTTACAAGAATCTGGTTATAGCATAAGTAGCCATCTAGGAGTGAAAACCTTTTATCTCCTACCACTGTCTATAAGATTTGTTCCATGGAAGGGAGTGGATAGTGTTCCTTCAGGGAGGCCTTGTTAAGGTCTCTAAAGTCCACACATGGTCTGATTTCCCCATTCTTTTTCCTAACTAGGACTAGGTTAGCCACCCAAGAGGAATGTTTAATTGAATAAATGATTTTGGCTTCTATGATCTTGGAGAGCTCTTTCCTCATTAATGGTTCTATTCTAGGGTTGACAAGCCTTTGCTTTTGGCAGACAAGTTTGGCATTGGGGTCTAAATCAATGGTATGCTGGATTAAATAAGGGTCAAAACATTTCAGATCCCTATAATCCCAAGCAACTAACTCATCAAATTCATTACAAAGTTCAACAAAACCTTGTATTTTAGCTTGATTACATACCTTGCCATGCTTTAGAAATCTGCCCTGTGTAATTTCTACCTCTTCATAGTCCTCTTTTTTGACTGTCATGTTCATCTTCTCCCTTTTAGGTTGATCACCAACACCAAATATGTTTTCTAAAGTGACCAATCCCCTAGGTAGTTTATTGCTCTTCAGTTGGATCACCTAGTCACCATACTACTCCTGCAACTTGGACTGATTACTAGCAGTAAACTCTGCCTCTTCTTGCAAGAAATCGACAATTTTCTAGTCATTCTCAAATACTTGCCAGCTTGTAACACTGTTTGGGATAGATGGCCTCACAACAATCTTCACATGCTGATCTAAGTTTTGTTTGACATTATTTGGAATGTCAAACTGGGCACCAACTATAGCCAACTTGTCAGCATCTTTGTTTCTCTATCTGGGTATTGCCTGGATATTGAAGGCATCAAAGTCTTCAATTAGATCTTAGACCTTGTGTTTATATGACTTCAACAAGTCATTCCTTGAAGCACTTTGTAATCTGATTTGGCGAATAACAAGCTCACTGTCACCAAATGCTTGTAAAAATTTTATTCCCCTCTTTTGTGCCAGTTGCATGCCTTGAACTAAGGCTTCATACTCAACCACATTATTGGTACAACTAAACTGTAATATGAAAGTAGAGAAATACTTTTTCTTTTGGGGTGAAATTAAAACAACCCCAACACTTGCTCCATTTTTACTTTTGGAGCCATCAAAATACATCTGTCATATCCCACTTGAATCTTCTTTTGACTTCACAAGATTAGCGATAAACACATCCTCATCATGGATACAGTATGTACATAGCCTTGTGTCTTCTATATATCATGAGTATCAAACTAAAAATAGTTTGCCCACTCATCAAGCAATATATCAAGGATTTCTTCCACAAGTGTGGCAGCCTCATGCATGTTGTTGTCATCCTCCTCTAAGTCATGGCTTGTGCAGTTAATGTTGGTAGGGTTAGGGGAATAAGGTTCTACATGATCATTGGCAATAGTATCAGCCTTAATGGTCACCTTAGTGTCATACCTTATTCTAAACAACATGTGAGATCAATCAGAAGATAGGTACCCACCTATTTTAGCAGTGAAATCTCTAGACAGACATATGCCAAAGTATGCAGGGAGATCAATGACTAAAATGTCTTGTAAAACAGAGCAGCCATGGCATGCATGTAGCATAAGCTTCAGATCTTTAACAACACCTACTATCTTAATAGCAGTACCATCTAGTTGCACTACCCCATTATTCACAGGTTCCTAATTAATTAGCTATATTTTTAGGAATAACAGAAGTACCCATCCCACAATCAATCATGCAATTATGAAATAATTTGTCACCAATGATTAGCGAAACATAGAAAGGAGGGGGCTTACTGATTCTACTTGTGCTTGCCTCCTCTTTTGGTTGGCATAGGTTTGCTGGAGTGGTTGCTTTTTCTTTTGTTGTCTCTTTGGTAGGCTGGCTGAAGCTTGTTAGGCCTTCTTGAAGTAAATACCTTTGAGTTGGGATTAATAGGGCATCCCACATAGTGACATTCAAGTTAGTCCTTTCATCTAATCAACTATGCTGAAAGGGATATGACTAACCTTTTGAGGTACCTTTGTGATAACAATGTCAACCTTTGATTATTGACTGGCCTGGGGCTGTTGTTCTAGCACTAGAGTTGCTTTACCAACAACTTGATCTTCTTGTTTTGAAGGAGTCGTGGCTGTTGCACCTTCATTTGTAGCCATTTGGGATGCATGAGAGGTAGATGCCTGACCAACTATAGGGACTGATGCACCCTCAGTCGCTCTTCTTTTGGCTCTTGTGTTGAACGCTATTGGACTTGTACCCTGATTAACACCACATAAATCATCCTGTGTCCAATTCATGAAGGTAGAATTGTTTTGTTTTTGTTCCTGTCCTCCCATCATCTCTTGGCTGGAACTGACTTGCTATTCTGGGAGGACTGATTGGCTTTGCACTGTCAAATCTTGACTGAACTATCCGCTTTGGCACAAATTCTGATCATGGGGTTGGTTGCATGGATAGCACCAATCGTTGTCCTAAGCCATGTTGTTTTGTATGGGTACCAGAGGTTCAGATGTGATTACAACATTGGGATGGACAACATTTAGTGGCCTGATGTAAGTAGGTTGATTTTGCCTCTACACATTACAATGATATGGTGGTCTGTTCTGTTGATACGTCTGATTGAATCCTTGATATGGCTTGCTGGGTTGCGTTTGTTGGCTCCTTGCCAACACCAATTCATTATTCAGTCTTCTTATCGTGGCATCTCTCTCATCTTCCTTTTCAATTACAAGCATAATTAGAGGAGTAGCAAGGTTGACTGTTGTAGGTATTGGTGTTCCAGTAGGCTGGATGACTGGAGCCTCTAGAAATAAGGACATTGGTGATCTTGGGGTAATTTTTCTAGCTTGAATCAAACTCTTTTCTGCCCTTATGGTTGTGTCATATGCACCTGGTAAAACATGTCCTCCCATGGGTTGAATCATGATAGCAATATCATGATTCAAAGACTTCAAGTAATATATAAAGGTAGTATTAGGAGAGGGCTTCACCAATAATGGAATCATGCCCCATGTTTTATAAAACCTATAGTTGAAGTCCACCATGAACTCATGGGAAGCCCTTTCGATTGTTGCTAACTGCTCCATCAGAGACAGGTGGTCACTCTTATCTTCAAAATGTTGGCACAATCTTGTTCCCAAGTCATCCCAATTGTGAATGGAGTTAGCTAGCAGACCTCTATACCATTGGAGGGCTTTTCCCTTAAAGGAAGAAGCCATAAGTCTCACAACAACATTGTCAGCAATGACATTGTGGACAGAGCACACACTGGCAATATCTTGGATATGCTCAACATGTGTAGTGGAGTTTTCACCATTGAAAAATGGGATTGCTTTCATAGCAGAGGTACGATATCATCATATTGTACTAGGTCAAGAGGGCTTCCTCCATTGAAAGTAACAAAAGAAAGGTTCCTTGCCATATTGGGGATATTCAAATTAATTCTAGGTGTATGCAAGCTCCTCCTAAAATACTAAAATCTAACTAGAGGGGGTGTAGACTGGGATCTTGAAGGAGATGGAACAACACTCCTACTCTCTCTCATAGGGGACCTAGACAATATACTTCTTCTTCTTGAATCAGTAAAAGATAGCTCTACGAATTGGAAATTGCCTGAAGAAGAAGCTTTGGTCTGTACTCTAGGCATGAAATGTTGGATTGATCTAAATACCAGACCAAAAAAGTTGCTAGGTGCTTGTTGAATGCTTCCACATCAGTGAATGAACCAAGAACAACACTGAAATTTCTTAGTTTAGCTCCTAATTAGAGCAGAAGGGTCCCACTAGGTATGCCAGAAATTATTGTCACCTCAATTTGCACCCTGTTGTTGAATCTTTTGGTAGTTCCAACAAATTCAATGAAACATCAGATTGGTTTCAAGGTGTGGGACCTTGTAGTTGAGACCAAACCTCCAACGAAGGTTGGTTCCTCTTTCTGGACTTGAGGTCCAGAGAATTTAACTAAATCTAATGCTACTACTCGTGAGGAAAAGCGGAAGAAAATGCTGAAATTGAAAGAGGGTGATGCACTAGATTTAATATGTTTAATTGCACCCGTATTAACACAACAATGACCTCAAAATTGTAACAAACTCACACAGACTCACGTAAACATCACAGAGGTTTGGTTAGAAAACTAAAGCTATTAAAGGGACCGTTTTTCCCACAATACAAGCATACAATTCTGAAATAAACATAGTGTAAATTTATAGAGAGAGGCAAAATAATAGTTTGTATTGATCATGAAGGCTCGAAAACCATTACAAAAGTAGAAGAATTATTGCAGAGGAAATAGAAACAAAATAACAGTTTACATTCATTGGTGAACAACAATAAGAGACATTAAAGGCTCAGAATCAAGTAGAATGTATCAAATCTTACTGGTTCTTGTAAAGCATTACAAGGCCTGCAATCACAACAAAATTCTCCTGCCTGCACAATAGCCCAGAAAAAAATACCTAACAATAACTACATCCTTTCTACATGTATATATAACTTTTCAATTTCATCATGTAGCTGTAGGCACTAAAAATTAGTCAACTATTTTGCACAAGCACCCATGCTGCATTCAATTCAGCTCATGGCCATGTCAAGAAATCTACAAGATTGGAAGCGCGCCCATACCCTGACAAGTCTAAAATTTGATAGAAGGAGATTGTCCACACTCTTTAGGTACCTAGAGCATTGAAGCGGGAAGGCCAAATTTATGTTTTGGTACTTGCAAATCCATTTCATCTATTTTGTCTTCTATTTGTGTACCGGTGCATTGAATATTTTTATTGTGTCAACCACCTGTAGAACCTTGGCCTGCAACACATTAATGTTGAGTATAAACTTGCAGGTCTCATCCTGCAATCATGGTACAAATTCAGGAAATCACCTCCCAAAGCTTTTACAACACTTTAAAAGTGTTGTCCAATTTTCACTTACGGCCCCCAATGGATCTAGCCGTACCTGAAGAATTCAAACATACTACTTGATTGATCTTCATCCTTCATTTACCCTTTGAATTTTGATTCTATGCCCTTTCTATGCATTGGACACCTTCTTTTCTCTCTCTATCAACAAAACTAGTCAGAAAAAATCTTAATTGGTGAAGTTGAGAAACTGTGAACTGATCGGTGAGTTTGCAACTTTACCAATCCCTGACTTCTCCCTTTCTTTCTTTGTCTTTGCCTTATTTTTCACCTTATTGGTGAACTTTCATTTCATGAACCACTTTTCTTCCTGCTCCGTCTTCTTTCTTTCCTTCCTTTTCTATCGCTTTTCGCCTTATCGACGAATTTCCCTTTCCGCAAACTTGCTTTGCTTTTTTCTTCGACACTTTGGTCGAGGCCTTCCTTCTTTCTTTATCCCTTTTTACCTTTGGCTTCTTTACCTTCCTAATCACCTTATTGGCAAATCCTAAAAATCATGAACTGATTAGAAGCTTTGCAATTTTACCGACTCGTCAATTTCCTTTCCTCGTTGACTTATTATTTTTCTTTATTTCTCCTTCTTTAGTTGATGATCCGGGCCATTGGCAAAACCACGAATTGGTAAACTCAGTCGATGAAATTGACAGTTTGCGAACTAGCTAATTCGTCGACAAAGGCCTCAATCTAAAAAAATTTGTTGAAGAAGACATCATTTCTGCCTCCTTGTCGGTAAATTGGTAAATCGACAAAAACTTGAACCTGCGAACTTGGTTGGTGAACTCAGTAGTTTGTGAACTCGCTAGCCTGCTGATGAAGCCCTTAGAAACCTTTTTTCCTTTTCCTTTGCCACAGCCTTCTTTTCTTGTTGACTTTCCTTTACATTATGCCTCCCTTTGCCACCTTATAAGCAAATCAGCAAACCGGCGAAGTCACAGACTTACGAACTCAGTCGATGAAATTGGCAGTTCACAAACTTGTTAATTTGCTGATAAAGCCCTCAAATGGACAAATTTTTCTAAGGGAAGAAAAAACACTGACTTGGGAGGACTTATAATTAGATTTTTTTGAAAGAAACCCATTTAAATTGTCTCAGATCGGGTATATATGATGGGTTTAAAATGTAAAGGCGAAAAGTGTAACTTTTACTAAATTTGGGGCAAAATATGCATGTTCAGGAGCTGGTTTCTTATAGGTGCCAATAGGATCTTTGGGCTATTTTGGCTTGGGAAAAACATGAAAAAACTTCCCATAGATCCTCCATGCTTAGCCATAAACACCCATATCCTCCAAAACTAGGACACCCTAGTGCTAGCTACTCCATAAACCAAAAGCAAAGGTTCAAGAGTCATGCTTATCCCATTCTTGGCAAGGGAAACACCCTCCTAGAGTCATGTCCCTCATATCCTACATCCCACTCATTTGAATCCTCCCAATCATTATCATCAAAGTCCTTCAACTCCTCCACCTCCACTAAATCTCCTAAATCATTCGCATTCGCCTCCTCCCGATCATTATCACTCAAATCTTTTGAATCCTTCAAATCCTTTAAATCTGCCAAGTCATCCACATCTTCCATGCCACATCCTCATCCAAATCCTCTAGCCCATATTATCCAAAATCCACCCATCCTTGGAAATTTGATTGGTCTCATCCATCTACTAAAGACTTTGTCCAAGCACTAATTGCATGGGATAAACAACAAACCAACAAATCTAAGAACTCCATGTTCACGACACCATCATGCACTCCACCACCTCTCAAGAGCACCCAAGAGCCTCCTAAAACCATCATTCCTACAAGTCTACCTATATAGGAAAACAAATTCTACTCTTTTAAAAAGTCCATCACATCCATAAAATTCCAAGTCCATTAGATCCCTCGCCCATTCATGTGCCCAACTAAAAGAGTATATCCTTACATTAATTTATAATGGCGATGTCAAAGAAAAACAACACTCCTCCATTGTGTCATCCAAGCAAATCAGGCTATGTCAAGAACTTGTTCCCAAGCATGCTCAACCATGTCCCCATCCAAATCAAGACCAAAGCATCCCAATTCATCCTATTCATAATCAACATCAAACTAGATCCACATTAATCCTCTCTATGATCAAGATCTTACCTATGATCAAGAGAACCAAGTTGATCCCATCATCCATATTTATCCTATCCATGATCAACAAGTCCACAATAATCATATCCATCATCCAACAACATCCACATCCCATGATGAGACACTTGGTCCCCATGAACACATAGGTAATCAAGTAAATTATATTGATCATATCAAACATATCAATGAGTAAGTTACCATTGAGCATTTCAATGATCAAGGTACATCAAGCACAAATAATGATCATGGCACAACAAGTGTACACAATGAGAAAGCACAAGCATCCTATCAACTAGGATCTGCCACCTTCATCAAGTTAGGATTTCTTGTAGATGGAACAATTACAAGTTCTAATGGTTATTAAAAATGTACTAATGCGCTAGCGTCATGATTTCAACACAACAAGTATCCCATCACAAATAAAATATGTCAAGTCATGGGTTGCAATGGCAAAGGCTTGGGCCCTCATGAGCAAGGAATCTTAGAACCTGCCCAAGTATATGCCAACCATGAACATCAAGGCATTGGCTACAAGCAATCTAATGATGTTAGTGATCCTTTGGAAATTGCTAAGGTAACTTCATCCAATGCAAACATCAAAATAGAGGCCATTCATAGCCCTTACAATAATCTTGTTGCCACTCATCCTTTCACTCTTACCTCCAACCATCCCATCAACCTTCACCTCCCATATCCTAAACATATTGATTTGGACCAACATGCTTATACATCATATAAAGTGAATACTCACGTCAAAGCAAAGGATCAACATCAAGAACTAAATAAGAAACAAGAAAAAGATCCAAATGAATCCAAAAGGTGACATGAATTCACAAATCAAAAGAGAAGCCAAAAAGTGATATGGCTCCTAAAGAAAAGTGAAACACTAAATATGATCAAAGAAAAATGTCACAAGAAAGCAATCAATCAAAGTTCGAGCATTTCATATACTAGGTGCCCACGACCATCCCAATCCAAAATCTACACTCCATTTAATCCACCATCCCACGTATGGTGAGTCAAGAGTCCTCTAACTCGATCTAAATCACCAACCTATCCACCTAAATCCCACAAACCTAAATCACCTGCTTCCACATCCAATATCCCCCATCCAAATCCAAAATCATGCCTCACATCCAAGAACTTGAAACCTCGAATCCATCATATCCTAGCAATGACACTTTACCATAAGGGTTATGATGGCACCCTATTGAGATGTGCACATTTAGATAAAGCCAACCCAGCTATCCAAGAGCATCACAACAGTTGCGGATTATACACTAGTGGAATGATCCTAACAAATTAATTATGCTAGGAAAGGTACTATTGACACATCATGACAGAAGCATCCAAGATGGATACATCATATCAAAAGGTTCTTGATACCTGAACCAGCAAATTCAAAAACAATCCAAAAAAATAAAAAAGTTATCAAAAAATAAAAAATAAAAAATAAAAAAAAATAGTAAATAGAAATAAATTTCTCCAATGGTGAAAACCACTTCTTGTGGCACCTTGAGCAAGTACCATGATGAAAACCCATTCATGGGCGTCATGTGTAAAATCCATCTATGTGTACCACTACACTTGGGGACAAGTTGTCTCATCCATTCCACCATCTGTATCCATTCCATCATATCCATCCATCATATTTACATGATCCATTTATCCTATCGAATCCATCCTCCCTTTGACCTTGATAAAAATGAGGGGAAAAAACCTAAAACATGCTTTGGCACACTCTTGACATGGCCATCCTTTGGATGCACACCATCTACTGTCACACCATCACCTACATAACTAGGGGAAAAAACCTAAAATATGCTTTGGCACACTTGTATCCTTGTATCTTGGATAAAGCATATCATCCCATTCTGATATAGTTAGTAATCTCCCCTACATCCATCCATCAATCCATTCCTCCTCCATCTCACCCTAGCTCATATCACTCCATCATTTCATTTGATCCACTTCCATCCATGTCTCTAGGCTTGGATTTTCCCTTGTCACTAGTTCAACCATTAAGAAAGTAGCCACAAGAAAATGCTTACCCAAGCATCATCCCAATATGATGCATGATCCCTAAACACATCTCATCCATGTGCAAGCCCTCCCAATCCAAGAAAGTCTCACCCAACACCCTTCACCCATCCAAAACATCCATAGGATTTGTTCCCTATCTCACTCTAAGTCATCCTTAGTTCTAACAAACAATCCAATTATCATCATTGGGATATATCGTTCCCAACCCTTGTGTTGTTCTCATCGTTAACAAGACTATCCTCTAATTGTTCTTATCATTAACAATGCCATCCACATCATCAACAAATCAATTCGCAGCTCATATCTTGAATAGGGGAAATATAACCTTGCCCCATCTTTTTATCCTTGATCCTAGACCAAACATCTACTCCACTTGGACATCCCTCCATCCCATCCCCCCATCCACTACCTTAGCTTAAAAACATCAGTGGATGCCACCTCAAGTGTTTCCTTTCATGTTCTTTGATTGATTGTTTGCATCTATTTGTGTTCATGCTTATTATTGTCTGTTTGTTTGTCTGTATATATTTTGTTTTCCTTTTGTATCTATTTTTGTTCCTATTTGTGTTGATCATTGGCGTGTGTGTATATTTTGTTTTCTCATTTGTATGTTTCTATTTAGTCGTTGCTTAATAGTTCAGGTGCTTCATACAACACAATGTCATGGTCACCATAATCATTATATTATGGTGTGCTATGACAACGTGCCCTTTGGATCACTATGCTATTTGTGACTTGTCTATTTTCTTGTTCACCTTTTTGTATATGGTGCATCATCATCATGGTCCATTATATCATGATGCATAACGTCAGTGCTACACCAAATAATAGGTTGCTCTTTGCAAATGATGTTACTTTGATAGCATTATTCCTTCATCCATTTTCCACTATCCACAAATCATGTGCCATCATACCTAGACTAAATACTCATAAGCCATCATCATCAATCATGTACACCCATGACATCTAGAATCATCTACTCCTTTAATCCAAGCGACATCAATCCACATGTCCAATTCTTTTCCATCATTAGATCTATATCAATGGCACGTACATCACCAAAATATGATTTCTATCAAGTCACTCTTTTCTCCACAATGGAACATCTCATTAATTTCTCTTGACTTTTCAAGAGACCCCTCGAGCCTTTTTTTCTCCATGATTCTCTTGAGAGGGCATCACCTTCATCATTATCCCTATTCTTCTAAGCGACTGGGGTAACATGCCACCAAAGATCCATTTCATCTTACTTTTTATTCTTCTTCGACACAATACCACTTAGTCATGACACTTTATCAAAGAGGGGAAAAATGTAGACATCTAAATTCGTCCTAAGTACAACCTTATTCTAAATTAAATAAATGACCAAATTAGTTAATTTACCCCACCTAATGTATCCCACATACTAATTAAATAATAGACTTATTATTTAATTAGCTAATTTTCCCCACACATAATTAAATAATTTTATTATTCAATTATTCACCTTTCCACCTCACATAACACATGGCTATTTTCTCGCCAACATGTTTTCACCTTTTTCTCAACCAAAATACACGTCTATTTTCTCTCCAACATCTTTCCACCTTTTTTTGAACTAAAATACACATGTTGCATAGTCATGACACATGTCTATTTTCTCTCCACTTCATCTCCACCTTTTCCTAAATCAAAGGGGACACATGTTGCATGACTAAAACAAACCCTCCTCAATCCTAGGAAAATCCTCTCATGAATACTCCACCATTGATCTTCTCATCTATCCTCCATCGTTGATCTTCTTTTTTTAAAATCTATAAATATGAGCCTCATGCTCTCACAAATTCATCCACCTTCATGCTATCCATATGTTGTCATATTTTCATCGACATTTGTGCTAGAATTATATCTTGTTGAAATAGTGACTATCTTCGCAAAGATCATCCACATCTCTTCATCATTTTGGAGAAAATCTACCTTGACAAGATGGAGTTTATGGTAATGAAATTGTGTTCATTTGTTGGTTTAATCTTCATTTTTGTTGCTCTATCTCGAGGTTTTCATACAGATTTTTAGAATTAGTTTATGATTTTGTTGAAAATTCATTGCTAATGGTGTTTTTGAGTTTTGCATGATCAACCTTATTTTAAATTAACTAAATGACCAAATTAGTGAATTTACCCCACCTAATGTATTCCATACACTAATTAAATAATCCTATTATTTAATAAGTTATTTTTTTCCCTCTCACACATAATTAAATAATTTTATTATTTAATTAATCACCTTTCCACCTCACATAACAAATAGCTATTTTCTCTCCAACATGTTTCCACCTTTTTCTAAATCAAAATACACATGGCTATTTTCTCTCCAACATGTTTCCACCCTTTTCTAAACTAAAAGACATATGTTACATAGTCTGACACATGGCTATTTTCTCTCCACTTCATCTCCACCTTTTCCTAAATCAAAGGGGACACATGTTGCATGACTATAACAAACCCTCCTCAATCCTAAGAAAAATTCTCGAATGCATCCTCCACTGTTAATCTTCTCATGCATCCTCCACCATTGATCTTCTTCCATAAAAACCTATAAATAAGAGCTTCATCCTTTCACAAATCCATCCAACTTCATGCTATCCATATGCTGTCATATTTTCATCCACATTTGTGCTAATTATATGTGTTAGCAAGAAATTTAGAGGGATATCGGTCTGGAGATCTGGTCCTCAGTCAAGTCTTTGTAGTCAGTTTATACCCCAGTCAAGTAGCTAGAGATTGACAACAAAACATAAAGAATAACAACCAGAACATCACATACACATCAAAATAAGATACTATATATATATTAGCAGCAATCAAATGTATACATCCATTGTTCATCGTCCAGCACAGTTACATACATGAATTCTATGTCATTGATTACATCAAAATATGCTCCTATTCTCCTATCATACTTGATTGGTTACTTTCTACTACTTCTATATATATATCTTATTACATCAAGGGATGTGTCTTTTGTCAGCTTCCAGTGTCCACATCATGTGCAATATCCTCCGGTTGGCTCTAATCTCTATCCAGTAACCTGCTAACATCATCCCCCCCACAAAATTATGTCTTGTCCTCAAGACATGTCTTGCTCTAGCTGATAATATTTATTGAGTCTGGCACCATTGACATATCTGGCTGATAGTTTGTCGTCCATGTTCCTTAATCTGACTGCTCCAAAATCTGCAAATTCTTCAATGTAGTATGGTCCTAGCCACCTTGTCTTCAATTTTCTGAGTTTCTTAAACTTCCTGTCATACAGGAGTACTAAGTCACCTTCCTTGAATGTATTGTTCCTCAAATTTCTATCATGCCAGGCCTTTTGTGAGTTTCTTTCCAAGTTCATATTGTATGTTGCCATCAATCTGTCCTCATCCAGTTTTTCCAATTCTTCAATCCTCTATCTGAGAGATTCTTCTTCACCCAATTTGAGAGTCCTTGATGTCTGGAAGTTTGGAAATATGAAGTGTACCAGTATTGTAGCATCTAGTCCATATACCAGTTCATAGGAAGTAAACTTAGTGGTTCTCTTGAAGGTTGTCTTGTATGCCCATAGTACCACAAGTATTTTTAGATCCCAATCTATTTTATTCCCACTACACATCTTTGTCAATGCTACTCCAATTATCTTATTCAGGGCTTCACTTGCTCCATTTTCTTGTGGATGATATGGTGAATTCATGTTGTGTGTTATCATGAAATTGTTTAGTAGCTCTATGATCATCTTGTTTACGAAATGTTTACCTTGATCACTTGTTATGCTTAATGGACAGCCAAATCCGGTAATTATATTTTCATAGATGAATTTGGCGGCAGTTTTTGTTGTGCAATCTCTTGTTGGTTGTGCTTCAGCCCACTTAGTTAGGTATTCTACTCCAGTATTGATGAATCTAGCTCTAGACTACATTTATGGTGGATCTATAGGTCTAATGAAGTCAATGGCCCATTTTTGAAAAGGTAATTATGTTGAAATTGGTCTCAGTGGAATTTCATCCCTTGTAGTTGGTCTTCCTATTCTCTGATAGACATCACAATTCTTCGCATATCTTTTTGCATCCTTAAAAAGTGTAGGCCACCACAACCCAGCTAGTTTGATTTTCTATCATGTCTCTGGCATTATGTCCTCTGGCTATCCCTTCATGAGCTTCCCTTAGAATTTCTTTTCTTTCATGTTCATATACTACCCTCCTGATGATGTCATCTTTTCCTCGGATATGTAGCTCTCCTTCAATTAATGTGTATGGAAAAGACTTCTGCATTAGGCTTTGTTGCTCTTGTGATGGAATTTCTTCTAGAAATTAATCTATAGCTAGTAGGTATGCTATGTCTTCCAGTTCTGCTGGTACCACAGTTACTCATAAAAGATTTGCACCAGGTAGTTCTTATTGTTGTTGTGATGTTTTATAGGATTTGTATTTCTTCGGATATGATTTTTTATTCATCCATTCAATGACCTTCCAAATGACTTTTATTTTTACCGACAATGAGCTCTGTTCCAATTTGGCTTCTTCCTCTTCCACATCTTGTTGAAAAGTGATCTCTCTGATTCTGATAAGTGATGTGTGTATATTTTTATCTGAATCAAAAAATGAGAAAGTATGAATGAAGTATTTTTGCATCTCTTCCCAGTATCTGGTTTCTTTCCTCCATTCTTGATTAATATACCATGTTTGTGTAATTGGTGATAGTGTCCAATAAAAGAAATGTGTATATAGTACCTCATTATATTCATTACTACCTTTCCATACCATTATGCACATGGACAAATGTTCTTCTGGGGAGATCTGACCTAAATACTTAGGCATTATGTCATATTCTCCTTCCTCCAACAGATATGTTGTCTTGATGAATATCTTGAATGCTGACCACCGATCAATTGTATCTTTGTGTGTGTTCCACCAATTTGTAGCATTGCATACCAATGTGTGTTGTGCAACCTGTAATCTTATCTCTTCATCTGAAAAAACTGTCTCCATTTCTACTAGCTATTTATGTAGGTCCTACATGCCTAAAAACCTAGGCAACTTGATATGTGAAATTCCTTTCAAAATGTGACTTACCTAGTGAGAGCTTTGCTCCATGTCTTCCTTCTCCTCCTTAAATGTGCTGCAGGTAATCTTTGGTGAGTTCTAATAAAGTGCAAAGTATTGTGGTATGTCTTCTTCGTCCATCCTGATCATGAATATCCTCTGATAACAAAGCATTTTTCTTGTTTTTAGCTTCGGTTCTTCTCTCATCCAGGCTTCTAAAACCTCCTCACTGTCTGTACTATAGTTATCATCTTCTATCTCCACTTTACCCTTAGAATTAGGCTCTTATGTTGTCTCCTATGCATCCAACCTTGTGATTATATAGAGATTCATTGCATCATTGTCACTGTATTAATCTTTATTGATATCTTCTATATATGTTTCCTCCATTGATGGGCCCAGAGGGATGTTGACAATTTTATTCTCATTGGAAAATGATATCTCTTCGTTTTAGGAGTCTATGACACCATTTGCATCTACAAAACATCTCAAGCCCAAAAGTGCATTAAAAGATTCTCCTTGATCCTTTATGACTACCACAATGAAGTCTAAGACATGTTTGATCCCCATCAGGTTAACTTCAACTTGCTTCAATATTCCCATTGTTTGCATATGAGATCCATCCACCAATATTATGTTGTAAGTGGTCTTTGACATCTTAGGCCTTCCTAACTGCTCCCACAACTTCTTTGTAATCATGTCGACATCTGCTCCCAAATATCTCATGACATTCTAGACCTTTTTGTGATGGATATGAACATCCACCATCAATGACTTTGTCTTCCAATCTCTATTTGTTCTTCCCATCCTTTGGAATTGACTCCTTTGACCTTGTTCCTTATTCCAGTACTTAGAGAATTGCTTTAGTTTCTCAACGAGTCTATGTTGTTGTGTTAGTTGGGCTAACTGCTTGAGAGCATCCACTTCTTCTTCAGTGAAAAATTGCTTGTATTGCTTCTCCTTTTCTTGCTTCTTCCTTATTGTTTGTTTAGTCTCCTTCCCAACTTCTTCATGTTGTTTCTTTGTTGGAACAAATTCTCATCCTCCTCACTATCTTCCTCCTCTGTCTCAATGATGTAATGCCTTTCGGTATTGGTTCCTTGTGTTGTCACCATCGAAACTTTTTCCTTCCTTTTCCTTCTCTGCTTTTCGGTATGTTTTGGGGTACTTCTCCGGTAGTACTCTTCTTTTATGGATTTAGTTGAATATATGTCTATCTCTTCTATGTTATTCTTCCAAAAAGTTCTTGCTTCTTAATCTTCTTCTCCGGTTCAATTATCTTCTATCAACTTGCTTTCCTTCTCTTCCTTTGTCTCTCTGCAATCAGATCTCAAAGTACTCTTCTCCTAAAACCTCTACAAAATTGCTCTAGATCTCTGCTATTCTTTCTGCTTCTTTGTTTGCTCAAATATCTTCCTTCTCAACTAAAATTTCTTGACTTTATATGGCACTTGGGGTGGCTCATGGTCCAGGGGTTGTGTCTCTTCAAATTAGGAGATTCTCTTATCTTTGTAAATGACATTATGTCAGCATCCGATGTTGATTCAAATAACCTTCCAAAACCCTCAAAACTCCTCTCAATGTTTACCGCATCTTCTCCTTCTTCTCTTATCTTCTTTATGCTTCAGAAAATTAGCTCCTCTATATATTCCTTATCCATCTTTAAAATCTCTGGTGTTACTCCATCTTCTTTGGCACTCTATGGCATAAACCCTAATTTGCTTGTTCCTTCTCTTTCTCTTCTACATTCCTCTCCGACAGCACCCATAGTGACACACTCTTCTGCATTCTCCATCACATCCTCTATGCATTCACCTTCTAATCTCCTTTCTCTGGAAGAACCCTCTCTGGCACGCTCAGCAACATCCTTCATGATGTGCTTGTCTTCTTCCTCCCTTTCGGCAACACCCTCAGTGGCGCACTCATCAAATCCTTCTATCTTTTCTTCTGTATTTTATTTCATCCTTTCTTTTTCCATCTCTTGTGCCCTTTCCATCCTTTTGTGGTAACACTCTTGTCACTCCTGAGTTTGTTTTAATCTCTCTTCTTCTCTTATCTCCATTCCAGTTCTGCTTTCTACATCGATCTGCTTTTTCTTTCGTTGCTCCCCTTTCGCCAAGGTTTTTTAGATTTGGTTTTCCATTAGTCCTTTTATACCCCATGGAATCATTATTTGAAGAGTCACATCAATTGAAAGGTCCTTTCAAACCCTACCCCCTTCCCACTTTCCATCCCCTTAAGTGCCTGCCCCCCTCTCACAGAGGTAGAAACCTAAGGAGATGTGAATTCCTCTGCAATTTGAAAAAATTTCCTGCCAATCTTATCTTTTCTCCTTTCTGGAACTCTGTGCTACTTCTTTAGATGTTTTGCCCTTTCAATCTTTAACTACCCTCTTCCAGGGTCCCAACAATGGAACCAAATGTTAGCAAGAAATGTAGAGGGTTACCAGTCCGAAGATCCGGTCCTCTGTACTAGAACATCACATACACATCAAAATAAGATACTACACATCATTACTCAGTACTGGAAGACTCCATATATATATATATATTAGTGGCAATGAAATGTATACATCCATTGTTCATCCTCTGGCATAGTTACATACATGACTTCTATGTCATTGATTACATCAGAATATGCTCCTATTCTCCTATCATACTTGCTTACTTACTTTCTACTAATTCTATCTATATATATACTATATCTTATTACATCAAGGGATGTGTCTTCTGTCAGCTTCCAGCCTCCGCATCATGTGCAATCTCCTTCAGTCGGCTTTGATCTCTATCTAGCTAGCAATATGATATTGAAATAGTGACTATCTTCACAAAGAGCATCCACATCTCTTCATGATTTTAGAGAAATTCTACATTGACAAGATGGAGTTTATGGTAATAAAGTTTGTTGTTCATTTGTTGGTTTAATCTTCATTTTTGTTGCTCTATCTCAAGGTTTTCAAATAGATTTTCAGAATAAGTTTATGATTTTGTTGAATATTCATTGATAATCCTATTTTTGAGTTTTGTATGATCATAGTAATTGTAATGTAGAAAAGAGATCACAAGTCTAAAGAGTTAAACTAGTTCATCCCTCTTCTACAAAACATTAGCGCACAAACTGAGCATGGCTTCTACCCAAGGAGGAGAGCCAAACTATAGTGGTTCTGCCCTTTTGTTGTATATAGAAGGACCAACCAAGTTCAACCAAAGTTGAACAAGCAAGCCAAGACTAAGGTTAAACCACTAGATGATGAATAATAGATTGATACTGATTATAGGAAATGAAACACAAAGATCAACAAGTACAGTAGGGGTAAGGAAGTAATTCAAAACCTGTAAATTTTAGCAAAAATGTCAAGGACAGGGGTGCTTGGGTGCCTTGGACCCTTTTTAGGGTTAAGCATAACTTCCACCTCTGTCAGATCTATAACAACAAACTCAGTCTTCTTCTGGATATCACCTTTTGAAGCCTGTTCTCCTCACCTGCACACACTAAAATAAGGAAAAGGTTGTGTTGTTTTAAGGTTTTTCCTTAGTCAAACCCTATGTTGGTGTTCCTACCTCCACAACAATGATTGATAAGATCTAAGAGTGCGTTCCCTAGCAGGGCAGAGGCCAGATCTACAACAATATGATAGATAATGATGATAATAACCACAAGATATCCAAGCTTAGTTGATGAAGACTTAGCACCAACAAAGGAGAGTGATGAAGAGGGCTTCAAACTTCTTTCAAAGCCTGCAAACAACTTCCATAACATTCACAAGTAGAAGACAATCCAAACATGAAGAATCCTTGAGCATAGAACATCACATGAGAGCAAATTCATATTCATTATGTTCAGTGTAAAATGAACTACAACACACACTTAAATATGCATTCCTGCTCATCTTCGGCAAATAAAACAACTTTAGGCCGACAAATGCAAACTAGAGGAGTATGCCAAGACAACACCACAAGTTGGGGCTAAAAATCCCAAGTGGGACTAGGGCACTTGGGCACCTTGGACCTTTAGCCCATAAACTTTGCAAAGTGTCTTTTAACGGGGGCTTAGTCCAATCCTAAGTTGATTATGTTGGGTTTATTTGTCGGGATCGGGATATTCATCATTTAGAGCTCAAAAAGGTGTTAAAATAGATCTTAATTATCAAGGGCAATAAAATAGGTCCAACCTAGGAGCTAAACTAGGTGTAAAATGGTGATGTACACATTTTATGACGCTACATTTAGCCCCCACTTTAGTGTGGGTACGAACTTACATTATAACTCATACTAAAGGGATGGACAAAACACACAAGCATAGAAGACCAAAGAATGCTGCCGACTTGTGAACTACAAGTAGCCCCCCAAACTTAGGATCCTAAGGTTACAAACACATAAGCAAAGAGAGAACACGCAAGACATTACAAAATTAAGTCACACATACGTGGAGTACTAAAATCAAACACAAGAATACATGCGGAAGACACACAATACATGAAGGTAGTACACGCCAAACACAAAGCATACACGTAAGATACAATGCATACATAATGAATACACTTAAGACACAAGGAATACACATAAATCATAACACACAATGAATACATAGAGAACATATGGAAAACATGATGAAGACACGTGAAAACATAAGTTAAAACATAACACATAGGCAAACATAAGAATACACATGGAACAAACACACAAGGCACATGACTCTAATGCTAGCTTGCTCTGTCGCCAGGGGTCATGTGATTTAAAGTGTCACCGTGGACCACACACTAGTAAGGATCACCAAATTACTAGGTGATCACACTAAGCCACACGAAGCACATGGGCTAGCCAACTACGTTGCACTAGGTGTCTCATGGACTAAAAAGGAAGCATCACAAGCTAGTGAGGACCGCAGAATCACTAGGTGAGTTCCTTGGCAACAAGAAAATATGTAACCAAAAGAGAACATAGCACGATGTATGCCCCCACCTTAAAGTGATTGTTAACTCCTATAAAGGAGCAATGGCTTTAAGGTACAACAAATCACAAACAGGCATGAGAGCTTTCCAGAAGCATATGCCCATAAGATATGTGTTTCCAAAGAACTACATCGCACAAGGCGTTGCCCCCATAAAAGGCAAAGCGAGGTGATGCTACAGGCATGATACACAATGGATTGTGTAGTCATGGTATGACGCTGAGTATAAAAACAAGGTGCCACAAAAACAAAAGAAACAACAAACTAAACAAAGGAACAACACAAAGGGATCTACCAACTGGCATCAGTATAGGAATGGTTGCATAATAGGATAATTCTCAATACTATATATATAGAATTGTCATCATCTGCTAGATGGTAGAATTACAGAGACAAAGGAAGAAGTATCACATAAAGTCAAAGAAAACATCCCTTGGGTCAACAAGGGAGAATGTCAAAACATCCTACGCCTTGCATCGTCCCCAAAGGACACAATAACAACAACAAAACAAGTTACAACATATAGAAGAATGATGATACAAATAGAGAGAATTTCACAATGGATTTTAGTCCCTTTGTATCCTTGCACCTACAAGGGTGTCAAGGGTCATCCAAAGAGAACTTAACAACACAACAAAAATAACAACAATAACAACACATAAATACAAATAAAGTGTCAAGCAACACATCATGGGAGAAGAACAATCACATAAGCACAACACATAAAACAAGGTACCTCACGTGCAAGTCAACCTAAAGCAAGTCATCCTCCTCCCAATCTAGTTCCTCATCCATTTCAAAAGGAGGACAAGATGCAAGAGGAACTATATCATGAGAGGTATAAGGTATAATAGCCATACCTGTATTATCTTCAAAATTGCTATCAAAATATAGTACAATAGGCTCCATAGTGGCTTTCAAAACTTCTTTTTCTGCAAGAGACACAATAGTAGTAGCTGTATCTTTGGCATCCTTTAGTGATAAACTCTTATGAGGAGGGAGATTATCCTCTCCTACAACAAGGTGAGCTATAGCATGATGACGCTTCGTTATTTCTCATGCAATCTTATTTTGCTTAGCTTTATTCATGATGTTCTTAAGGGGAGCCGTAGTATCTTCCAACGTGGGTTCCTTTTCTTCCTTTGTTTTAGGAACATTAGAAGAAACAGAAGGAACCACTGAAGGCTAGGAGACCATGAGGGGAGGGTTCCTCAATGTGGGATGCTCTTCCTTCTCAACTTGAAAAGCAGGCAGAAGTACAGGAGCATCCTCAAGTGGTCGAGAAACCTCAGGAAATAAAACTCATGCAACTGATTGATCACCACTAGTCTCCTTAGAGGTAGGTGGAACAAAAGTTATATTGCATCTACGAGGAGGTCTATTTTGTACATGAAGGTTGCCTTGTTGTCCTTGAAGGGATGGCAAAGGGGGAACCTCGGCATATCTACCAAACGCTTGGGGATGGGGAAGAACCTTCGATTCAGGCTTAGCCTCATTCACTACCTATGGGATAGGAGGAATTATGATTGGAGCCTCAGAAGATTGAGGAAGTTCAAAAACATCTCTAGGAGGAATATTTCTAAGTTATAACTCTGTGATTTTCTTTTCTTTAAATTTCTGATATGATAAAAAGAATAAATCATCTCTCTCCTAAGTGACTCCTACTGGTTGTGGCCAGAAGTAGTCAAGTGAAAAGAGTCCATTTCAAGCAATGAGGTGATACTGACTATGATGTACAACATGCACTCTCCCTTAAAATGGAAACTTCAAACACTTATGATACATATAGGGGATCACTTTCATGGAGCAGAGCCATGGGTAGCCCAACTTCACATGAAATAGATCCAATGTAGGAATAATGAAAAAATGGACATCTAACGCTCTTGGCCCAACTTTAACTTCAAGAGTTAAAGCACCAAGGGTTGGACGGATAGACCCATCATGTGCTCTAATAGCCACCTTTGATACATCATATGTATCTCGGTGCAAACCATGCATGTAGAGAATCTCTTCAGTTACTACATTCATCATGCATATAGGATCTATCATAGCACCCCGAATAGGTTTATCATTGATTCAAATAGTAATGTAAAGAGGTCTATCAGGAGCTTTGATAGTAACATCATGTGGAGCAAAAGATATAACAACTTCCACATTTACTCACTCTTTATGAGGGCAAGCATCCACCATGCAAACATCTGCATTACAATCTTCATTGTGAAGGACATCCACAACATTAGATTCATGATGAGGTAAAGGATCAGTATATATCTGAAGGTTTTGATTAGGAGCTGCCACCAATTTATTTCCTTTATCATTAACATCGACAATTTGGATGACATTGGTATTGATGAGGTCTTGAACTTCATGTTTAAGATGGATACATATTTCAGTGTCATGACAAATAGAACTATGGAATTGACAAAAAGCCTTCATATCAAAGGAAAATGATTGCATCTTACTTTGATCCAGAGGTCTAACAGGTGGAATCTTGATGAGATAATTTTGTAAAAGTTGTCATGATAGAATGAAGAGATTTAGATAAAGGTGTAAAATTTCTTGTTTTCAGTTTCAATTTATAAGAGGTGAAAGCAGGAGATGACACTGCCGCCACATGTTTTCTAATGTTATATGCTGAAATTTTGTTTATCTTGATGAAATTTTGTTTATTTTTCTTTTAAAAGAATTATTATGAGAGCCTTTAGATTGACCAACTAGAGATGATGAGGGATTATGCTCATACTTACTAACCCAAAGTTGATAATCACGAAGAACCGTGCAAAGATGAGTTAATAAATCATACCACATCAACAATATCTTATCACAGATGTGAGGTTGTAAGTTTCTGATAAAAATTCTTTGCACGTCAACATCTAGAATAGAATATTGGATTTGTGAAAAGAGGGCTTGATAATGCCCCATAAAATTAGTTATTTTCTCCTTTGTTCCTTGTTTACAATGAACCAAGTCCATCAAAGAGACTTGAGGTCCAATGTTCACTTGAAAGTGCTCAAGGAACTTGGTGACTAATTCTGAAAATGTAGTTATAGAATTAGGAGGAAACACACAAAACCAATCCAAGGATGTTTCCTTGAGTGACCTTAGAAATTGTTTTCTAAGATCGCATCCTCAAATAAGAAATCACTACACACAGCGGTAAAAGTTGCCACATGGTTGCTAGGGTCTCCCTTCCCATTATATTTCTCAAAGCAAGGAGTCTCAAACTTCTCGGGCATAGGAGTTCTTAAAATAGAATAAGACAAAGGGCTATGAAGGTAATGTGTTGTCATACTAGTTTTAGGTGGGCTATTACTCATGGTAGCCAATTGTTGTTGCATGGAGGTCATGTTCTTCAACAATTGGTTTATGATGGGGTCAGAAGCGGAATCGGGTCGAGATTGAAATGAAGGAATAGGTGATGGGGTATGAGTAACCTTTTGAAATGTAATAGGTGGTTGAGATGTATGTGGAGTGAGATTAGGTGTAGAGTTTGTGTAATTATAAGGAACATAACCATACTGGTGAAGAGGATTCCTGGAAGGTAACCCAACACATGTGGTAGAGAAATTACTCAAATGTGTAGTAATTGTAAGAATAATAGATGAATAAGTAGGCATAGGGAGTGAGGGTATGGGTATCGACACTTGATTCCCTTTTTGATTAGAAGAAGTTACATTCGTCATAATTTCAACACAACTAGCTGCCAACATAATGTTTCTATGCACTATGTGAGCTAGGTCATCCAAGACTTCTACTCCCTCTTGTACCTCAAGCAACAACCCTCTAAGATTCTCAATGATAGGGACATCCTCCTCAGCTATATGTTCCTTTCTCACAAATTGTTGAAAGTTAGCCAACTCTGTGTCTAACTTTTGAATTTGGGCTTCAGGAACATGAGCGATAAGGTCATAAATGACAATGGATTCTTGAGTAGTTGATGTTTTAGGGATGAGTGTAGTAGGAAGTTGTGTGACTTGATTAAGAATTTCAAATTCAAATGCCTCAACATTAGAACCCATAATTAAAATACTTCTTCTCACAAATGTATTAGAATCGGGGCACTAGGTCACAAAGCTCATAAAGTGGCTACAAGATTTAACAACACACAACATGCCCAAATAGAAGAAATTGATGATACAACAAAAGAGAGATTTGAGTTTTCTTTTAAGTGAAGCAATAGTATATCTTTAATCAAATTCAATTCAAATAAATACAACTATGCTAACACAATTTTCAATGCAACGAAATGACAACTATGCAATTTTCAAATCTAGGATACAATTTCTCTTTTTCAATTTTCAAATGCAAAATGCTTTGAACAACAACTAACAAAAAGTACATCAAATTCAAATGATCTAATCAAAGCATCAAGATCTAAACAACTTTCAAATCTAAAAACCCTAGGGTCAAAACTAGTAAGATATTCTATCAATGCAAGACTTTAACAAACCCTAGGTTAAAATTATGCAAAATTTAAACTATGTATGAATGCAAAGCAACCAAAGAACACACTCCTAATAAGATCTAGAGTGATGAAGAACTTAGGTCTGAAAGCAAAAGGTGCAAGAAATGACAGGGTCACCAAAATGTAACATAGAAAAGAGATCACAAGCCTAAAGAGTTAAACTAGTTCATCCCTCTTCTACAAAACATTAGGGCACAAACCAAGCATGGCTTCTACCCAAGGAGGAGAGCCAAACTACAGGGGTTCTAGCCCTTTGTTTTATATAGAAGGACCAACCAAGTTCAACTAAAACTCAACAAGCAAGCCAAGACTAAGGTTAAACCACTAGATGATGAATAATAGATTGATACTAATTATAGGAAATGAAACGCAAAGATCAGCAAGTACAATAGGTGTAAGGAAGTAATTTAGAACATATAAATTTTAGCAGAAATGTCCAGGATAGAGGTGCTTGGGTGCCTTGGACCCTTTTTAGGGTTAGGCAGAACTTCCAACTTTGTCGGATCTGTAACAGAAAACTCAGTCTTCTTCTTGGATATCACCTTTCAAAACCTGTTCTCCTCACCTGCACACACTAAAAGAGGGAAAAGGTTGTGTTTTTTTAAGGGTTTGCCTTAGTCAAACCCTATGTTGGTGTCCCTACCTCCACAATAGCGATTGATAAGATCCAAGAGTGTGTGCCCTAGTAGGACAGAGGCCAAATCTGCAACAATATGATAGATAATGATGATAAGAACTATAATATATCCAACTTTAGTTGATGAAGACTTAGCACCAACAAAGGAGAGTGATGAAGAGGGCTTCAAACTTCTTTCAAATCCTGCAAACAACTTCCATAGCATTCACAAGTAGAAGACAATCCAAACATGAATAATCCTTGAGCATACAACATCACATGAGAGCAAATTTGGATTCATTCCATTCGGTGTAAAATGAACTACAACACACACTTAAATATGCATTCCTGCTCACCTTCGGCAAATAAAACAACTTTAGGCTGACAAATGCAAACTAGAGGAGTGTCCCAAGCTGACACCACAAGTTGGGGCTAAAAATCCCAAGTGGGACTAGGGCACTTGGGCGCCTTGGACCTTTAGCCCATAAACTTTGCAAAGTGTCTTTTAACAAGGGCTTAGTCTAGTCCTAAGTTGATTATGTCAGGTTTATTTGTCAGGATCGGGATATTCATTGTTTAGAGCTCAAAAAAGTGTTAAAATATGTCTTAATTATCAAAGGCAACAAAATAGGTCCAATCTAGGAGCTAAACTAGGTGTAAAATGGTGATGTACACATTTTATGACACTACAGTAATATATGCAACAAGAACCAAATCCAATATATTGTGGGTGATGATGCGAAAGACCCCAAGAAAGGGGTTGATTTAAAAAGCACTTGTGTAGAAGGTGATGTCAAACCAAGGAAGAAATTTGAGGTGAAAAGGCCACCACCAACTAAGCAAGATACATAGGTAGATTCTCAAATACATGTAGATTCAAGACTATAAGCTAGGGTAAAACATCTGAACATGTAAAATCCATTTCATGCAAGCCCTAACTCCTCAATGGAGTGCAAATAACCTAGAAACCAAACAATCAAGAAACTAAACTAAATTCCTAAGCTACATGTATCTTCCCTCCATTGTTTCTCTTTGACCTTGCTATACTTTGTTCTCAGACTTGCAGAACTGCAATGTTCATGAGAAACTCAAGTGGGAGTGATTAGCAAAATCAGAGAGAGAGTGCTTAAGCTCAGCTGGTAGGAAGTCAAAAATTGAGGCTATAGGAGTAGTTTTATAGAAAGCTAGGGCTGAATGGAGGGTTGAAATTAAATGTTGACTTTGAGTGAAATGAATGGTGAGGATTGAGTAGGGTTTCCCTCTCACAAGAGGACAAGAGGGAATTTTTAATTTGAAAATATGATGAGATGTAGGAATATTCAAATTAAATAAATTGGACAATTTATTTAATTTATTTGAAAGGGAAGAATGAGTGGGAACCCTTAATTAAGCGTGATTTATTTAATTAAGGTAAGGGCTATAATTTAAATAAATATTTATTTCTTTAAATTAATTGAGTAAAGGGGGTATTGGAGCATGAATAATTAAATAATTAAAAATTAATTATTTAATTATTGAGGGAAAAATAGAGGAAAATAGACAAATAATTAAATAAATAAAATTTATTTAATTATAGGTCAAAGATGGGAAATTGAATTAATTAAATAACTAGAAATTATTTAATTAATAGCAGAATGTGGAATTAGGAAGAGATTGGTGTGAAAATAGTGCTTGCAGGTTCAGGACATTTTTAGGTGTCTACATTTTGCCCCTCTTTAATACAATGTCAATTCTGACATTGTGTCAAAGAAAAATTTGAAAATATGCTCTGGACATGCCCTAATGTGCCCCATATGAGGCGGGATAGCCTTATGGCCCCTCGGGAAATTTTTCAAATTTTCTAAAAAATTTGGGAAATTTCCCGAAAAGATACTGGAATGAAAAAAAGGAATGGAGATGCGAGAGAGATGATCAAGGAATGAAGATCGACTAGAAGAATGGAGTGAGATTTTGCTTTGATATTTTTGAGCTTCTTACTTGTAGTTTCTGCTTATCATCATAGAACTTATTATGTCAAAGGATGACAAACACCACACCATGACACAAGTCGAGGTTTAAAGTGTGGTCCCTTGCGAAACAAGGACATGACAGACAAGGAATGCCTGACTCAAACTAGTAACCATGGCACCTTGTTGGAACATGTGAGGAAATGAACATGAGGTATGTGAATCCAAATGCAAGGAAGTGTTTAGATGTTCCTTCGCATGTATTGGATAGTTTCAATCATACCTCGTGGAATTTTGATCACATACAAGGAACCTAGTTGCCCTAGTCATGTTGCCAAGACAAATGACAAACAACAATCGAAGGAAAAGGACCTGATCCATCATCGCTTCTCTTCATCACTTAGGGACTTCCTTGAGAAACATAAGAACAAGACCATAAAACAAACTAGTAAAAGATAAGGCAGACTATACTAGCAGAGCCAATAGCCATTCGGGTCCTTTGCCAAGTGTAGGTGTTTGTTCATTTGATTATGATTGGATGAATAGTGCTTGGTTTCAGGATAGGAAGCAGTCGTATAAGATGTCAAGTCTGGTTTTGATAGTGCCACTATATAAGGCAAATGATAGAATTGTGACACCTCGTATAAGACATTTGGTCTGGTTTCAAGGATAGAACAATTTGTGTGAGACCGATTGACATGATTGGTGTGTGATGATTGATAATATCTGATTTCAAAGAGTGAAGTATGTCATCTAAGGCATAGAGCCTGGTTTTGACAATGCCCCATTCTGTGTATGGCATGTGATAGTTGATAAGGGTAGTTGGTAGTGATGCATGATCCTCACTAGGCCATTGGGCTGTGATGATTGGAAGGTTGATTGAATAATTTGTCTGTTGATTCAAGATTGTTTAAGTGTATGTGTCTTGCAAGGTTGACTATTTTTAGTCTGATCAATGTGTCCATTGTAACAAAGGGACAACTTATTGTGAAATTTGCCACAACGATCCCTAAGGGACTGACCTAATGTCTCGGGCATTCGTTGAAGATGGCCTTGCCTACGTGAGAGATCAAAGACAATGTAGTTCGACCATGTGGATGTTGTGTGACCTAAGACTTGGGGTTTTATGCCTCGGGGGCTTATTAAAGATGGCCTTGCCTATGTGAAAGCTCAGAGGCAACGTAGTTCAATTTGGTGGGTTGACACTGTTTATTGCTTGGGTTTTTGGTTGATTATTTGATTTTTTTTTGTGATTTTTGACATGTTTCAATGTTTTTAGCTTTTTTGGGAATTTTTGAATGTTTTTGATTTCGACTTGTTTTGGGTTTTTTTGTATTTTGGGAACATGTGCTATTTTTGGATTTTTGGTGATATACAATGTTTTTGGATTTTTGAGTTTATAGAAAAGGTGTCTTCCAATACCGATTTTTAAGATCAGGATTTGCCCCCAGTCAGGTATAGGACAAAGTTATTACCAAGACAGGATGGGATGATGACGAAGTGTTAGGAAAGTAGGGAAGACGTTGAATGTCAACTTATTTTCAGGCCATGAGAAGGACGATATGGGTTATTGTGGATTATGACGTGGACTATGAGGGAGACTATGTAGGTTTGATCATGGAAAGTGAAAGACAAGATAGAGTGATGGTAGACAATGGAACCAAGATTGACTACACATGGCACTTGTTTGCCAGATTTTCACCATGGTACTTATCCAAAGTGCCACCGGAGTGGTTTTCACTTTTGGACAAATTATTTCTCTTTACTATTTTTTTTGCTTTTTTGCTTTTTTTTGACTTTTTTCTGATTTTTTTATTTTTTGACTTAGGTGTAATAGCTGCGAAGGTGCATGCTATTGATTGGCTCTGTAAATGGTTCACCTTTGAGAGTGGCTAGTTGGTATGCACCGGATCCATATGCGGTAGTGATAACATAAGGACCCAACCGGTTTGGTTCAAATTTCCCTAGTTTTTCTCATTCAAGTTGATTCTTGGGAATTTCCTTTAGGACCAAGTCTCCAATATTGAACTGTCAAACTTTAACCCTCTTATTGTAACTATGTCAGAGACAATTCTGATATGATTACAAGTGTACTAGGGTGTTTTGCCTTCTTTCATCTAGTAGCTCTAGCTCATGTAGTCTAGATACCCTGTATTCTTCATCATCAACAAATTACTGCATTGACACTCGCAAGGAGGGTAACTCGACCTCAATGGGCAAGATGGCTTTAGAACCATAGACAAGGGAGTATGGAGTGGCGCCTGTGGTTGTATAGACATTGGTTCAGTAAGCCCAGAAGGTGGGGTTAAGTTGAAGATGTCAGTCACGGCCAGCGTCATTGACAATCTTTTTGAGGATTTTTATAATGGTCTTATTTGACGCCTCGTCTTGACCGTTGCCTTGGGGATAATATGGGTGGCAAAGTGATGTTGGATGTGGAATTTTTCACAAATCTCAAGGACGTCTTGATTTTTGAAGGGGCGATCATTGTCTGTGACGATGGATTGAGGGACACCATATCAACATATAATGTAATTGAGAATGAACTTAGAAATTTGTTTGCTACTGATGTATGTCATAGGAATGGCTTCAATCCACTTTGTGAAGTACTTGGTGGCGGTAATGATGAATTTATGGCCATTGGTGGAGGTGGATGGATTTTTCCCACAAGGTCGAGTCCCCATTGAGAGAAGGGCCACGGTGATGTAAGTGGTTGAAGGTCCTGGGCGGGTGCATGCACAAGATCTCCATGTATTTGACTTTGGTGACACTTCTTAGCAAAGTGGTATGCGTCACGCTCCATTGTAGGCCATTAGTATCTAGATTTGATGATCTTCTTAGCTAGAGTAGGACCATTAGAGTAAGCTCTGTATATACTCTCGTGTACTTCATGCAAGGTTGTTTACGCTTCTTTGGCATCGAGACATCTCAGGAGGGTGTTGTCAAATCCACAGTGGTAGAGGGTGTCATAGATGGTGATGTATTTAGTAGCTTCGCGTATGAAGGATTTACGTTGGTTAGAAGATAGGTCAAATGGAAGGGTGTGGTCATGCAAGTATGTATAGATGTCATTGTACCATGGAGACGTAGGACCAATAATTTCACACAGTAGCTTAGATTCTGGAATGTCAAAGGAAGGAACCAATAGTTGTTCCACCAAGAACTTGAATTGAGGTGCATTGCTCGGAATATCCAAGAGGGATCCTATTGTGGCCATTGTATCAGTTGCTCTATTTTGAACTCTGGGAATTTGATCAAAGACAACTATGTCGAAGTAGAGTTTGAAGCTACCAACCATCCTTTTATAAGACATGAGCTTTTCATCGTTTGTGTCATATTCATCATTGACCTGTTTGATTACGAGTTGTGAATCGTCGAAGACCTGTAATTTCTTAATTTTCCAATTGATGGCCATATGTAATCCAGTGAGCAAAGCCTCATACTCAGCAATATTATTTGTACAAAAAAAGGCTATCCTAAATGCTTTAGGAATAGCGTCTCCTTGTGGTGTGATGAAAAGGACGCCGACCCTTGAGCCATGATTTATGCACCGTTGAGCTGTGATTTGTGCAAGAACCATCGAAGAACAATGTCCATGCTTTTAGAACCTCCACTGTAAAGATGGATTCATTAGGGAAATCTGTAACCAATGGATGATTAGCTATTGTAGGTACCTCTACTAATTGGTCTACGATTACCTATCCCTTTATTGCTTTTTGGTCAACAAATTCTATGTCGAATTCACTCAATATCATGACCCATTTAGCCAACCATCCTATCAAGGCTACCTTGGTAAGTAGGTACTTCAGGGGATTAATCTTTGTAATAAGTTGTTTGATGATTCAACATGTAATATCACAACTTTTGGGTGGCAAAAACCATTGCAAGGCAAGCACATTCAATGGGACTATAATTCAGCTCATATCCTACCAATGTTTGACTGATGTAGTAAATTGCACGTTCTTTCCCTTCTTCACTGTTTTGTGCTAGTAGTGTCCCTAGTCCTGAAGGGGTAGTGGAAATATACAGTATCAAAGGTTTTCCTACAATCGGCGGCATAAGAACCGGAGGGGATAATAGATAATCTTTGATCTATTGGAAAGCTTCTTGGCAGCATTCAGTCCATATGAAAGGTACTCCTTTACAAAGCAAATGTTGAAATAGGTGGCATTTGTCAGTCAGTTGTGCAATGAATATCCTAATTGATTGTAATTTGCCCTGTAAATTGCGTAGTTGTTTGAGACACATTGGTGGAGGCATGCCCATGATGGCTTTCACTTTAGCAGGATCCACTTCAATTCCCCGACGCGAGATGATATACCCCAACAATTTTCCTAAAGTGACTCTGAACACGCATTTCTTAGTGTTCATCCTAACCTTATACTCTTCAATCTGTGTGAAAATCTTATCCAATACGTCCAGATGACTGTTCTATGTAACTGATTTGGCCAATAGGTCATCAACATAATCTTCCATGAATGTGTGCATGTAATCATGAAAAATTGTCATCATAGCTCTTTGGTACATAGCTCCGGCATTTTTGAGGCCAAAGGGCATAACATTCCAGCAGTACATTCCCCATGGACAAGTAAAAGCAGTTTTGTGCTGATCTTCGGGGGCTATCTTGATCTGATTATAGCCTGAGAAACCATCCATAAGTGAGAGCATCTCATAGCCCGCCATGAGATCAACTGTGATATCTATGTTGGGCAATGGAAAATTATCTTTTGGACATGATTTGTTCAGATCCCAAAAGTCCTCACAAATCCTGATTTGGACGTTAGGTTTTGTTACTGGTACAAGGTTGGAAACCCATTCTGGATAGTCTATTGTCTAAATAAAATCAACATCAAGTAGTTTTTTAAATTCTACTTTAACCAAGAGCGCTATTTGTGGATGCATTTTCCTTAGTTTCTGCTTTACTAGCTTAGCATTTGGCAACAATGATAGATAATGTAGGACTAGTTGTGGATCAAGCCCCATCATGTCAGTGTATGACCATGTGAAATTAACTTGTCATACCAAGAAGAATGCTGCAAATTAAGGTTTCTCTTGTTCTGTTAGTGATTCAGTGAAGTGGACAATCCTCAGATTATCTTTTGTACCAATATTTGTCTCTATTGCATTTTCCACCAATAGTGGTGATCTCTCTTGTGTAATGGGAAGCATTTCCAACCCTCCATCCTTGGGTGACTCAAAGAGGTTTTCACCCTCAGATACGTCCTTTATTTTTACTTTTTTATGGTCAAGAGGCGCCTTTCAGTTTTCACCTAGAGACCTATTTTCTTTTTCTTGTTCATTTTTGCGACTGAAGGGTGGAGTAGACTCTCCGAAGTAGGCAGTGTCATCAAGGTCCATGATGTAACCAACCTTATGATCCCCATGGGGTATGCCTTTGTGGAGGCCCATAAACTCAGCAATAGCTTCATCATTTTCAAACAAATCCAAACTAGGTGGTACCTGTTGATCCCACTTTCTGAGTTGGGGATGGACTAGAGGTAAGTCATCATCGGTGTTCGTGTAGCTTAGGGATATGGGATTTAAGGTGCATATGGAGGTATCGTCACGATCCTAGAAGATGCTAATCTAGGCGGTGCCATCAGGTAAGTTAGGTTGGGAAGATTCAGGCTCGGGAGGGTCCCTTGATGTCTCAACACTTTTAGAAGTACTTGCGTCCTTACCTAAAAGTAACTTAGTACTAGGAGTATTTCCTCTTTGTTATGTGTACCCTAGCCCTTTGTTGTGAGGTCACATGGTTGGTTGGATGGGTTCCATTCTACCATTTCTATTTGGTTCTAGCCCACTGTGTCCATCATATCCTTGTTGTTTCATGAACTCATACCCCTTCCCATACTGTTCTACGAGTATTTTCATGTGCTTGACCTCTTCTTCATCTTTGTAGAGCCATGTGGAGACATCTTCACTTACATCTTCTTTGCTTAACTCGCCCCATTTTGTGAAGGTGGTAGGGGCAGTAGAAATAGTCTCCTTTGGTTTGATTAGGTTGGGCTTTCCATGAGACTTTAGTGATGTTGGTAGCTTGTTGTTGCAGTATGAGCTATCCATCGTATGTTCCCCACATCCTCTGTCATTGTTCTGAACCTTGGGATTGAGAGGTGGAATGAATGCAGTGGCAGATTTTGATAATGTGGACGGGTTGACATAATGAGATGAGGTGGAAGGTGGAATTCCCCTATTTACGGGTGCTTGATGAAAAGGTATCTCTCTCAAGTGGCTACAATATTGGAATGAGTTAGGATCACCATGTATGGTGATTTATGTGTTGTTGTAGGGGAATTTGATGCATTGGTGATAAGTGGATGCCATGACCTTCATGCCATGAATCCACGGGCGACCCAGGATGAGATTGTAGGGAAGGTGCAGATCCAAGATGTGGAATACAATATTTAGAGTGGATGGCCCCACTCTTATAGGAAGTGAGATCACCCCCTTAGAAGAATGCTTTGCATCATCATAGACCTTGATGACCATCCTTTTGGTTGGGTCCACGTAGGCCTCAGAGTATCCCAATATCATGAATATTTTCAAAGGACATATGTTTAATCCCACTCCACTGTCTACCAAGACTTGTTGGATCTTGTGTTTGTTGATGAAGACTTTGAGATGCAAGGGATTGATGTGGTTGGGCCTATGCGAGGGTAAGTCATGTTCAATGAATGTAACATTATTGGTAGTAGCCAGATGTCCAACCATGGCCTGGAATTGGTTAACATTTAGATCTGTTGGGACAGATGATTCCAACAGTGCTTTGTCTAAAATGGCCTTGTGTTTCGGGGACAGACGGAGCATCTCAAAGATGGATATTTGTGCGGGTGTTTTCTTTAGATGGTCCAGAAGGTTATATTGTGACTTTGGCTACGTGTTGGATGAGGAGCTTCGTAAAGTTACCTTGGTTCTATGGGTGGTGACGATGCACTCAGGGTGAGACTTGATGGAAATCATGGAGACGCTACTATCACAAGCTCTGATGCTATTGACAGTGTATTCATAAGCCACATTGCTATAATTGACTTGGTCATTTGGCTTAGTGCCTGAACTAGAGGCTTTTCCTAATCCATGATTTTGTAGAGGCTCCATAAAGATGGTCTGATCAGTAGTGGAGGACCCTTGAGGATTGTCTAACACTATGTCACCTCTCTCAATAAGATCTTGAATTATGTTCTCGAGTTTATAACAGTTTGAGGTTTTGTGTCCCTTTATGCGATGGTATTCATAGAATTCATCGTCGTTCCATGAGGGAGGCTTGAAGGCGGGATCATATTGTTTAACTTCTGGAAGCTAAATGAGGTTGGCTTGTAATAATTTCTTTAAGATTACCTCAATTGGCTCCGGTAGGTGTGTATAGTTCCTTTTTGGAGGGTTCATCCTTGGGGGTGCTCATCTTTGATTATTTTGGATAGCATTCATTGTTTGTTGTGGAATGGGTTGCAGGTTATTTGGTGGTGGTGGTGGTTTGAGTGTAAGGATGGGGTCGGCTTTGTTTGTGGCTTTGGCATCCACAACCCCATCATTTGTGACATTTTTATTCCTAGACCAGAATTTACTCTTGTCGTAGGAAGGGTTTGTGTTGTTTTGATTTTTGTTGAAGATCTTGATTGTGCCCTTAGAGATTAGGGATTTCTCAATGGCATTTCCTTTCTCAACAACCTCACCAAAGGTGGTGCAACAATGTATTTACAATTGATGCATAAGTTCTATGTTTAAGTTCCCAACAAAGATTGGAACTAGCTGATTTTCTAGTATGTGGCATGGGCATTTACTAGCCAGACTTCTCCATCTTTGAAAGAAAGAGAGGAAGGTCTCTCCATCATCTTGTTTCGTGTGACATAGGGTGGCGACATTTACGTCCATTTCGATGTTATATGAGAAGTGAGCTATGAACTTATGAGATATGGGAATAGTCTCAATATCTATGTATGATCAAAAGCAAGCTCTAGGCATGCAGTGTGGTATTCTCTCATGTGTTCAATGGGACTACCTTTTCCTTTGTACTTGTTGAAATTGGGTACGGTAAAATTGAGTGGTAAAGGAGGCATGTAAATACTCCTATCGAAAGGATATGGGCACAAGTCTTCCATGGAGTATGCCTTTTTGGTCCCCAAAACTTGCATATTGGAGAATTGTTGTTTCAATGAATGCATCTCATGCGCTAGGACCTCTAAGGTAGACAATGATGTGTTTGCGGCATTTGCAACCCTGTTGTGATAGGGATTTCCTATGCTTGTGATGGGAGGGGTTTGTGATCCCATGTTGGCAACAAGTGGATTGACGTTTGTGTGAGGATGACCACGTGAGGAAATGATGTTTTGATTTTGGACATTAGGTATGTAGGTTGTGTTTGGGTTAATGTATTGGAAATGGGGTGGAACACTTGTAGTGTTTCAGTTTTGGATGGCATTGGAATTTGTTTGGAAGAGGACACTTAGATCTACTTTTTGTTGCCAAGGGATTCAAATGCACATAGGATGAGCCAACCCCTTGATTAGACATGTCGTTATTTTGGCCTAGAGGATCGACACTTGGAATGGTCAAGTTGTTATGTGGTTGCGACCCAAAGTTTATATTTGCATTTCATGTGTCATTTGTCCCTTGAGTTTGGGTCCATGAGGTCACAATGTGTATCTTTTTAGTTCTTTTGGATCCCTGTTCATTCGTGTTAAGACCTAAGGTGTTTGCATTCATTGAAGCAAAAATATTCTCCACATTCATGGGTTGGGACATAGTGTTCATGTTGTTAGCTTCAAAAGGAGGGGGTATGTGGACTGTTATAGTCTCATGTGATGTTTCCCCAAAGGGTATATTGACATGTTCTTGCCTAGGGCCCGAATGACTAGTTGAAGAAGTTGCATGGTCATGACCTTGTGTGGCATTTTTAGAGGGGGTGCCTATGATCATATTTATGTCTACACCTATGGGAAGTTTAGTGCCATTTTGCAAGAGTCTCATAAGATACGTTTGGGGATTGGCTGCTATCATTTCATCTAAAATTTGCAAGAGCCTTGGGTCTTAGGATGCTTCCTCTATCTCTTGTTGGGTAACCCCTTGTTTCGTTTCATGCAAGGTATAATTCTCAAAGGGGTTTGCCATATGAGAGTTACAATCAGGGATATTGTTAGAGGAGGATCTAAATTTCATTGTGTCTATGTGATCACTATAGGGATGACTAAAGGAATCTACTCCCTTTCTCTTCTCTTGCAACTACCATATAAGACTTTCTAGTTGTGGGCAATGGGCATGACCTAAGGATGATAACACAAAGTGCACTATACTATATTTTTGGTATTTTTGGGATAATCTTTGTTAAATGTAACTAAGGGTGATAATATGAGGTGACTATGCCCTGTGTTATGTTTTGGTGTTTTTGGGAAATATAGGGATGCAACTAAGGTTGGTAATACACTATGCAAATGAAATATGGGGATGGCAAATGCAACTAAGATTGATGACACAAAGTGAGAATACACTATGCTAATGTTTTGGGATGTAACTAAGACTAAGGGAATGAGTGAGACTAATGGGTGTCAATTTTGAGAAGTTTGATCCAAGAGGATACTAATGTTGAACTATGACCTTATCAAAGTACTAATTGGATCTATCAAGACCTTGAAATGACAATGTGGAAGGAAATGATGATTGAAGTGAGCTCAAACTAGACTCCTGAGTTGAGACTCGCTGATTTGAAAAGATGGACCTAAACTAGGCTTGTGAGTATTAGGCCCAAATTGTGATTGATTATTTGAAAGAGATGTCAAGGTCTTGCAATCCAAGTTCGTAACTATGATGTAGTCAAGTATTGACAATTTCTCCTGTCTTAACCTCAAAGAAGACTGAACTTAAGATGACAAGGGCTGATTTTGATAACCTAAGGTGAGCTAAATGCAATAATTTGGAATGAACTAACTATAGGATGAAACTTAAACTTTAGGGAATGAAATGGATGGCCGAACAGAATATGCAAGTCTCGGGTATTTTAACACAGTTACAATCTGGGTTTGATAAGGAAGATAGGTACTCAAAGATCTCCCTACGATTGCGGTGTATTGTCTGATTGTAGCCTAAAATCAGTTTTCTATGTCTGTTTGGGCAATTTGTTTGAAGGATTAGAAAACACATCAAACATAGAAAACACTTAACATTCAATTTGGTTGTTTTTGTGACTCTTGACTCTTGGTAGGTTGGTATTTTGCAAGATTTCTACCATAAAGCTCACTTATCCATGGCTCACAAACAATAAAGCATGTACAACCTAATTAGTAGTAAAGGATGTTTACCAAAGTAGGCTTACCTCACCTTTTGGGTGATTTTAAATAGAGCAATTGGAATGGGTAACTAGAGTATGCCAAGATCCTGGACCATCTTGACACCTCTCGACTTGAAAGGACAAGGCCCAATCAAGGAATCGTGTCACCTCAACCAAAGACTCTACGTGGTAAGTAACTTTAGGATACAATCTACATTCCTTGCACCACAGTGATAAACAACCAAAAAGGTCTTAGGCTTCTACAACAATTGGTTCGTAGTGACAGGAACTCCTAAGAACACCACGGCATAGTAGCGATGGGAGATCAAAATCTCAAACCCGCATCTGGAATCACCCAGGACCGCAAGGACCACCCCCTATGGCACAAGTGGATTGAGCTCACCTTTTGGTTTTTTCCCCTTTATATAGCCCGCTGGACATACGTGCTTGTGGTTGAACCTTGGGGTGAACTCCCAAGCAGGCCACCTACTAAAAAGAAAAAAGGAAAGCCTATGTTTTGTCCTTTCTCATGCACCAAAGATTGCACATGGCGTGAGGGGAGAGGATACTCAAACAAAACTGTGTTGCTATGTTCTCTTGTACCCAAGATCGTAGTAGAGGGAAATACTCACGACATCATTGTGTAGCTGTTTCTCAACCCCCAAGACCACTTATAGCGTGGGAAGAATGGTACTCAAGGAAAACACAATGAGTTATTTCTTAATCCCAAAACTCATATGTTAGGGAAGATGAACCATAGACAAGCACGCTTTCAATGATCTATCCTAAACAAATGTGCAAAGAGACCAAACACAAAAAAAACACTCATTCTTTTTAAAGTACCAAATTTGAAATGTTCCTAAGTTAAGCACACAATGTTCATTTTAAGCACCAAACGAAGTGTTCCTATGTTAACAAAATGCACACACACATAAAGGAAACCTTGCAGCAAACATAATAGTAGTTTTAAATAAGATTCTTCTCCCAGCAAATGCCACAATGTTGTAAATCAGACATTAGTATCAGAAAAAACTCTATGTCCCACTATGCAAAATAGAAAATAGAAAATGAAAGAATTTAAACACCCCCTGTGCAAACAAGTGTGTTATGATGAAAATGAGCAATATGATAAATATGTAATGAAAACAATCAGTTACAGTAGAATAAATAACATCAATAGATAGTACATGAAATTCTATGCTATTTGAAATTTTTTTGGTCAAAATCTGATGAAATTTGCAAGAGATATGTGCGTTTGAAGTTTAAAATGAAAGATGACTTTGACCTAAAAAACTTGCTGAAAATGACAGTCACCTAAAAATTTCTTCGCCACAGCGAAGCTGGGTGAACCAGCTTCTTGATGCTGCTTGTTTCGTGAAATTTTGACCTGTTACGTAAAAGTTATGAAGAAAAGAAAAATATTGCTCCAAGGAGGAAGAGGGTCAATTCTGGCTATTAGGGTGATAGATCGCTAGTGGTTAGAAGAGAAGTAGTCACATGCGCAGTTATCCCCCGATAGTTTGTTTGGGCAGTTAGGATTAGTAGCAGCGCCCCTGGTCATCCATATGACCATGGGCCGAAGAAGGCAAAAAATAAAAAAAGGAAATATAAGGGGGGCCGATGGAAGGGCGGACAACGGCAAACTTAGGGCTTTTGAGAGGCGATGCTAAAACAACAGTGGTGACCACGATTTGCATAGTAATGACCACGAGATTTTAAGGCGAGAAGAGAGTTAAATAGTGGCGGTGACAAGGGTTTTACCAGCGGCAGAGGATGTTGGTTGCCACCAGTGGTGGTGACAGGATCTTCCCAGGTAGCGACGAGGGCAGAATAAGGGAGGCAATTGGTGGAGGAATGGTGGAGGTAAGTCTGTGGGTGTTAGAGGATTTGAAGTGGGTGGAAATGATGGTTGGGCGGCGACTATGAAGATTTGATAGAGGATGGCAGAGGTGGCAGAAAAGCCAGGCAACGGTGGATGTTAGGGTTTTGACCAGGCAGCTAGGGTTAGGGAAGGTCAGTAGTCGACTGTGTAGGGTTTTCAACAGAGGTCTTCACAGCAATAAAAACAAAACCTACAACAAATGATAATGTTAAACCTACAACCAAAAAAATCAGGCCTGCAACAAAAGAATTTTAACCATCCAAATAACGAAAAACCCAATATGCACAGAAAGAGACCCTGCGCAAGCCATACAGATCCCTACGGATCTGTATGGTACGACCTTGTGACAGGGGCTAAAACTAAAAAAAATCAAATTTTTTTTGGCAACAAAATACTAAGTATTATATGTCATTTTTCACCTACGAGACCTCTCGGATGCAACAACGAGATCTGTTTTAGGCCTGGAAGCAACCTACAAAAGTCAAGTTTCCAAAATTGACAAAAATTGTTTGATTCATGTTAGGTTCACCAATGTAAGATAGGATAAAACATCTAAACATGTAAAATCCATTTCATGCAAGCCCTAACTCCTCAATGGAGTGAAAATAACCTAGAAACCAAACAAACAAGCAACTAAACTAAATTCCTAAGCTACATGTGTCTTCCCTCCATTGTTTCTCTTTGACCTTGTTGTACTTTGTTCTCATACTTGCAGACCTGCAATGTTCATGAGAAGCTCAAGTGGGAGTGATTAGAAAAATCAGAGAGAGAGTGCTCAAGCTCAGCTAGTAGGAAGTCAGAAAATGAGGCTAGAGGAGTAGTTTTATAGAAAGCTAGGGTTGAATGGAGAGTTGAGATTGAATGTTGACTTTGAGTGAAATGAATGGTGAGGATTGAGTAGGGTTTCCCTCTCACAAGAGGACAAGAGGGAATTTTTAATTTGAAAATATGATGAGCTATAGGAATGTTCAAATTTAATAAATTGGGCAATTTATTTAATTTATTTGGAAGGGAAGAATGAGTGGGAACCCTTAATTAAGTAAGTGTGATTTATTTAATTAAGGTAAGGGCTATAATTTAAATAAATATTTATTTATTTAAATTAATTGAGTAAAGGGGGTATTGGAGCATGAATAATTTAATTATAGAGGAAAAATAGAGGAAAATAGACAAATAATTAAATAAATAAAATTTATTTAATTATAGGTCAAAGATGGGAAATTGAATTAATTAAATAACTAGAAATTATTTAATTAATAGCAGGATATGAAATTAGGAAGAGATTGGTGTGAAAATAGTGCTCATAGGTTCAGGACATTTTTAGGTGTCTACAAAGACAACAACTACCCATTACCAATTCAAAGCCTTTCTCTTCTCAACTTCCTTCAACTTTTTCACCTTCACATTCTCCTAAACACCCTCCACTTCAAAAATATCCTCCTCCACCACCTGATTTCACAAGGACCAACAATGTCCCTAAGGCCACCATTCTACCTATCATCCCTTCTTCTAGTCCCCTAAAGGTGGCTCCTACCTCTATATTCCCATGGTTGAAAGATATGGTGACCAAGAAAAGGAAACATACCCAAGTGATAGATCTAGGTTTTGATGTAGTAACGAAGATGCTACAAATGACGCTACAACTAATGAAGGCTCAAACCACTTCTAGGTTGATGGTGGATTCTTCTTCCAGTGTGTTATATATAGAGATTATCGAGCCCGCGACAAAGAAAAATGAAGAGGAAATAAAAGAGGTTGATTACAAAGTCTCTCAGGTCATTCACAATTTCTAAAGTGGCGGCTACCAAGCTAGTGGAGAGGACCAAGAAAGAGAATGAGATAAGGGAACAGTTGGAGGAGTAGGTCTATATGTTAACCTCTTACATCAAATCTATCGCAAACACCTCTACTCGGCCTCTAAAAATATTAGCAACCTCTGTAATTCATCAGTAGGAGATGTCAGTAAAGAAACCATTGAAAAGATGAGTAAGTTTAAGGTTTATGGTAGGGTAGCAGAGAACTAGGTTGAGCAAATCACTCTTGATGGCCTCAAGTTCATTGAGAAGGCAGACAAGTTGTATCAAAAGGTTAATGAAAAGAAGAAAGAGTTAGATGTTGAAATCAATTTCGCTAAGAAAGAAGATGTCACACCCCGTTTTTAAATTAACATAATTATCATTTTATTTCAAGAAGACAGATGGATAGTCAATAAAATTCATATGAGGAAAGTAATGTTATGTTAGAATATAAAATGCATTTGAATTATGTTATTTTTATAATAATGATTATTTATGATGTCATTAACGTCCACGTGATTAAATAATGTGATGGACTAACTACTGTTGTGTGACTGAGGTGGATGTAGGAACAATGTTTTCCCCCTCCAAGATGAGGAGAGAGAGAGTATCACCATGGAGAGGGTGCTAGATCATGTGAATACAATGATCCTTGTGCTATATGGAAACACGCACACACACTACCTCCATCTCCCCACCTTTCGTCCACTATCTTACCTAGCTCCCCCATCATCCTATCCCTATGGTCCATACTTTTGCATAAGCCTTTCATCCATCCTTTTGTATAAGTTCTATATGCCTACCCTACCATGAACCTCATAAATCCACTATCTTTACCTACATAATCCATATCCTAATCCCCTATCCATCCATCCATCCTTTCATAATCCACATCATAATCCACTATCCACCTAATTCACCTCCCTTTCATGCAATCCCCTTTACCAATATTGATGAGCATAATGACATGGTCTATGCGACGACATTAATCTCTAATGGGACATTATCACCTTTCATAGCACTCGACTCTTGAGTCCCTCCTATCCATTACCATGGTGAAAACCTGGCAAACAGGGGCCATGTGTAATTGTCATCCCGTCTAAAAAAAAACAACAAAAAACAACAAAAAAAGAAAAATAAAAAATAAAAAAAGTAAAGAGAAATCGCTTTGTCCTCTGGTGAAAACCTGGTAAACAGGTGTCTTAGATAAGTACCATGATGAGAACCTAGCAAATAGGTGTCATGTGTAGGTTGATCTTCTATGTCACTTACACTTGGGGGCACCTTGTCTCATCCATCTTATCATTTCCAACCTATCATTTTCCATCTTATCATGTCCTATCTTGCCATATCCTATTCTACCATCCTTAGCCATTACACCCACATACCTATCATGATCCTCCATCCATCCTCCCTTCTTCCTTTTGATCTTGATAAAGATATAGGGGCAAAATGTTGACAAATGCTTTGGATATCTCTTGATATACCTCACCCTTTCCAAACAATCCTATCATTATCCACCTATCATAAGCCTTGTCATATAAAATCCATCATGTCATTCTTTCCTCATAATCCTTTTCATGCAAAATCTTAAGCATTCTACCTAGAATGGGGCATATTATTCCTATGCGACATAGTTTTTGGAGATCACATCCTAGCTCCATTATGAGGCATACATCCATTCACTATAGCATATCCTCTTATCTATCCATCTACCATGAGTCTTCCATCCCATCCATCTACCATGTGCATTCCATCCCATTCATCTATCATGACCCTTCCATCCCATCCACTATCACTTATCCTTTTATTCATCCAATCCCATTTACCTCCTTGCATCTAGACTTGGTTTTCCCATTGTCATTGGTATCTAGCACAAAGGCTACCCAAATTGTAAATCCATTGACATTCAAAATATTCAAAAAACACAAAAAATTAAATATTCCCAAAATACAAAAAAAAAATATTTCAAAAATACAAAAAAATCAAAACATTCAAAAAATTAAAAAAAAATTAAATATTCCCCAAAAATACAAAAAAATCAAATATCCAATAGAAAATCCAAGCAATAAGACCAAATCATCAAATCAAATCATCCATCAAAACCATCATCGAATCACATCAATCCAATCCATATCAACAACATCATATATCATCAAACATCCAATCAATCCATAACCTAATCAATCCATCTATCTTCATCATCACCATCAATAAAACACAAATTAGAACTACATCTTATTTTTATTGTTAAGTGCCTTGATCCCGTGGATACAGGGTATGTAGGCAATCTGGGATACAAAGGAAGTACCTAGATTCAGGTATAGGCAATAGACCTCTTCCATCTTCCATTCTTCTTCTAATCTTCACCGATCATCATCATCATCCATCTCTTATTTTCTTCTATCATCTATCTCCAACATCATCAATAAAAACCTAAAATGAAATCCAATCATCATCATTAATTTTTCAAAATAATTCTTCCAATCAATCACATTCATCCGTATCACTTTAATTCATTCAAATCACATTCCCTCATATCAATCCAATCACATTATCAAATCAATTACATCATCAAATCAATTCTTCTTCATCATTTCTTCCATTTATCCATATCAAATCAATCCAAGCAATGATCCAAATGCAATTCATCATTAATCCATACCAATCAAGTCAATCAATCTTGTCAAATTATCCAATCTCACATCAATGGTCTTAATCCTAATCTTGATGTAAACCAAATCAATCAATCATCACATCCTTGTGTTGATCTAGGGATATATCATTCCCTGCAATGACAACAATCTTACTATCATTATTATCAATCATCAACCAATCACTGAATCATTGATTTATAGCTTGACAAGGGCAATACCTTATTTGTTTTTGAATCATTTGTGCATGCTTGCTTGTTTTCTTGTGTGTGTTATCATTTTATCTTGCATTTCTATCAGATCGGTATCATTCCAACTAATATTCATATCTTGTGTATGTTGGAATAGCTTTTTGCATTATCTTTTGCATCTAAGGTCATATCATACCTTTTGTGCATTAGGACTTCAATGCTCTAAGTTTTCTTCCTCATACGTTAGACAAGGTTGTATTATGTTGGGACACAAGACACATCATCACCCTGGTCCTTATCCCTTAGTGCATAACGTCTAGTGCTATATCAAACATCATGGTTGCTCACTTTCATTACAGCATAACGCATCATTCACTTCTTCTATCCATTCCCTTATCTTTCTTTCTTGACCAATCCATTTCATTTCGAGAGCATACCCGTGTTTGTCAAACCTACCTATCCTCTTGAGGGGGCCTCCTCATCTATCTTTCCATCATCATCATATCTTTCCATCCTATCATTTTCCTCTATCCATACCTTAGCTTCTTTGAAATGATGTTACTCGACATAAAGCTCATCATCTCAAAGACAGGCAAAATGTAGACACCCAAATTTGTCCCAAAATTGTCCATGTCTTGCAACACCTAGTCAAATACATTACTTAGACATCATGTAACAATTTGTACTAAATCCCACTCTTTATGCCACTTATCCAATTTAGCCAATTAATTAAATAAATTTTATTTATTTAATTAATTTCCCATCCTAATCCCACTTATTCCATTACCCAGTTAATTAAATAAATCTTATTTATTTAATTAATTTCTTATCATAATTCCACTTATCTCACTTAGCCAATTAATTAAATAAATCTTATTTATTTAATTAATTTAACATCTTAATCGCATCTTTAATCCACTTTCAATTAATTAAATAAATCCCATTTATTTAATTAATTTCTATTCACATGTCCCAACTAATTTATCCTCACCTCTCACCACATTCCAACACTTGTCCATCTCTCAATTGAAACATGTGTGGTACTACAACATTCATTTAAAATCCTTCACATGTACAACTCATAGAACCTAATTTTAGTATTTGTGTACACGGTCACACATGAGCCTTATCCTCCTTTGTACACTTGTCACATGACTACAACTCCCTTGAAGAGTGGGAATAACTAATCAGTCCTAGCCATCGACATCCTCCATTTAGCCTTTCAATCTTAACCATCCATTTGAACCAAGCCTTGCCTATAAATCAAATCCCTCACAAGCCATTTGGGAATCCACCTTTCATGCATCCTTATCCTATCAAAATCATTCTTCAATCTTCTCATCTTTTATCATCTATCTTCTATCTATCATCTTCATCTCAATGTTATGTTGTTGAATTGAGCAACAAACATATCAATCAATCAATCAATCTATCATCGCATCTATTTGGGGTATTGAAGATTTGGATTAGGTAATGCATTTCATTGTTTTATCCTTTTCATTTATCCAAAATTTTCATTATACAAGAGGATATGTCAATTTTGGATTAATTCTTAATCTTTATGTTCTTGGTCATCTCAGAAATATTTTTAACATAGAGATCATTACATACTTGTTTATTTTTGTCATCGTCATCTCAATGGCTTAATCTTCTACGTCGACAGTTAGTAAGGTATTGTACATCTTTGAATGCGAAGTTGATGTGAGTAATCAACTAAACAAGTTTAATTATGTCATAAAGGTCTAAGTCGACTTTGTGAGAAACCATCGTCGATAATTGTGCTCATGAATAAGCATAATTAAAGCATTCAAAAGAATGCATTAGTGACATCTATAAAATAGGTGTACTATTGTTTATTTTAAATTATTATTTTTATTTAAGCTTTGTTATGGTTAAATATAATGTCTAAGTTTGAGTAAGAGTAAAGTCTATGGTAGATAGACTCCCATCGTATTTTCCCCTAGATGCTTGGAGGAGTGGGGAGGAGCAATAGCTCCATACTCCCTTTTTTGCAACATGTGAGGCCACAGATGGATAAGGGAATAGTGGAGAGTAAGTGAGTATGCAGCTGCATAACTGACGGCAGTGGGGAGAAAGGATTTAATAGGATTATTTCTTGCACAAAGCAGGAGGGAAGAAAGAAGGAAGTGATTGAATCTTTGGTTTGGAGGGAAGCAAGAAGGAAACAAAGCTATGGGGTATCGTTATGCTTGGTATAGCATTATAGGTAGGCATACCATCCTCAATGTACTGTGTAGATTTATTGTGTACGACAACTTATATCTACAAGAAATAATAGATGGAAGTTATATTGTTAAAACTTGTTTTGTGTGCCTTAAGAGGTCCAATGATATGCATGATATCATAAAAAAATGTATTAGCTTGACTTTACTGTCGATACGTCTTTAACAACGGTTTCTATTTGTATTTTTATACTGTATAATGGTTGACAATAACAATTGTATTATGTATTAATATCTCTGTATTATATATGTTATTCTATGCCGTGAATATCATACAAGCTTACAGACTGAGCTACAGTCGTATGATTGTGTTTGTCAAGCTGAATGGCTATTATGTTTTAGATATAAACCATATAAGGTTATTCTTAAATAAACCTTGTATAAACCATAAGGTCCGATTATATGTATAGGCCGAGTAATATATACAAGCTATGCTTTGATTAATTCAACCTAAGTAAGGCCAAATATTTGTGTGCTTAGTGACCTGAGTAAAGGTCGATATAAGTCATTCAATTTTATCATATTAAGTGATAAGAGCTTTTTAGTAAACTATAGCAGACTCAGAGTCTTATTTTTCCCTTGTGAAAAACCGAAGTAACAACATTGTGTTTTCATAGTATCCTATCTAAGAGTTGTAGCTAACTGATAAGGAAGATATCATCACTTGAATGTTATTAAAAGCTTAAAGCTTGATATTAGTCGATGTCTTTGTTTAAAGGCACTTGATATTTAGACTTCTCATTTTGTTAATATGCGAAAGAATGTTAGTTTGCTATAGATGTTATTCTTTTAGGTAACTAAGAGTTATCACAAACTATCTTTATCCTAGTTTTGAAAGGAATATTATTTACCCAAATCTAGGCTAAGAATAGCCACAAGATTGTCATGAAATACACTCACTATGGCAATGAAAGGTCAATTTTCTATAGTTATTCATTGAAGATTGAGACTACTTATTATTTTGGAATTCTCTTTAAATATACAAGAGGAAATGTATTCAATATGAAGGTTTATGAAGTTATTGTTTTTCTTCAACAAATTATAAGTTGAATATATATATATATATATATATATATATATATATATATATATATATATATATATATATATATATATATATTCCTAGACTAAGACATATAGAATCTTTAGTCATCAAACCTATGACTTAATATCAGAATTTTGCATATCATTCTGAAAGAATACTAAATTTATTGATGAGCACGGAAATGGGTTGACAAGTTGTTGAGTAGATGACAAGTTTTCATAGACCCATGATTGCAAGGATGTTAAGAGGGGCTCAATGTGTGCTTCTTAAGTCACCTAAGCTCTCACCTTATACTTGTCTAGTTGACTAAGAGTAAAGGGTATATTTTATGTCTTTAAGACTGATATTGAGTAAACAAGTCAAAGTGTGTTGATATATATATTATTTACTAAATTATAAGAATGTTGTCTCCAAGTCGAGAAAGGAGTAAGTGAACATAAAACTTTATTTATATGAATCTTTGGCCAAAGTAATGCAAAATTCACTACTTGCATTGTCGATTCACTATGTACTAGATAGTTGAATGATCAGAATGGGTTATACATAGCTAGGGATAAACTAGAGTTGTAAGCTTGATTGTTATTATCTAGGACACTTCACTAGTTCTCATATGGCACGAAGAATCAGTTGATTCTCATTATCTATACCCTTGCGAAGGGAAGGGCCACTTCTAGAAGGAAGGTGTGCGGGGGACCGTTGGTCTATGGTTGGAGGAAAAGCACCAGGGTGATGCTCTCTCTCTCTCTCCTGCAGTGGACTACTGAAGACTTGTGAATAGGAAACATTACTTATTAAATGTAAATGAAAATAATAAATATTCTAAGTCGCAAGAAATGCAACCATGTGTTATATGTTCATGATAAAAATGTGAAATTTGTTAGTCACATGTGAAGCGACCATCTTTTGAAATTATGTCTTGTACTTGGAAATTGCAAATGTAATATTATTAGATTTTGTTATTAAAAAAAAAGAGAAATGAGATTTTTGCATTATTTGTGTTTAATATTATTTAATATTCTAGTAGGGATGTTACATAAGATATAGTTTGGCAAGGGGTCACATGAGATTTGCAAGAAATAGCCAAGTATGATGTCAACCTACTTATATTTGAAAAGGTCATGCATAAGGCAGATGTGTATGATGCCATTGCTTAGAACAAAGGCATAGAGTGGAAACTAATGATCCTGAAATGAACAATAAATGGGTTGAAGAAGTTATATAAATTGTGTGACCACATAAAATTAGACATAAGAGTCGATTACTTGTCTTTTGTTATTGACATTCTTGGAGAGGATGAAGTCACACTGCCAGACATCCATGCAGTTAAAAAGTGCTTTAAAGATTTGGTTACAGAGGAATTGTTTAATAAAGAAATGATGGATGGTGACACTACGAGGAAGCTCAGTGCTATTTCTTCTTCTTTGGTTGGTTTCCAAAAAGATATCCCAACTTTCCTATAACAGATGGAGCAGTTAAATCAAACTTTAGCAACCTAAAAATTGAGGCTATTGAATACTATTATTCTAAGTGCCAAGTTGATTGTGCCAATTGTTAAACAATTTAGGATTTTCAGAGCGAAGTCATCCTCGAAATGGTCACTCACCCAAGTTAGAGGCTTTGAAGGAACAAATTTCAAGTCAACAAAGGTGAAAGACTTGTGCCACATTCCTTTTATTTTCTTTTTCATATTTGTAAATTAAGTCATTTTAATATGACTTAATAAAGTGACTTTATGTTTATAACTTGAGGTTATAAAAGTAATGACCTTTTTAAAATGTTATTAAGTTGTAAACTAAAAGCTAGTTCAAAATTAGTTATGGATGGAAAAGCCTATTTATACAAGGCTTGATTGTAAAGAAAGGACTTTTGATTCTCTCACATTGTACAGGAACAAAGAGTCTTTGAGTTCTTCATTTTTGAACTAAATAAAGAATGATATTGCTAGTCTATGAACCTATGTATTATTTCTTTATACTGTAGATTTCTCTTATGTTTAATTTGCGACCATTCTTTGAAATGTCTTTTGTTATGTGAAGCATGCAAATGTTTTCATCTAATTCACTTATTTATCCTATGCAATCTGGGCTATAATAATGGTTGTTTTCTGGTCTATAAATCTAAAAACCCTAGAAGAATAAATCTTTCTTATCTTAGATAATATTTTATCTTTCGAAACCTAGTTGCATATTTTCATTAAAAGTATTCTCCCTAAGGAACAAATCTTTGTGTTTGTCCCTCTTTTCTGCTAAATCTTTTCTTTTCATTTTTGAAAAACCTAAAGTCATGGCCTCATATCAACCCTACCTAAGGTTTCCCCTTTTCTTTGAACCTTTTAGTTAGTTGTGCATTTATTGCTTTCTGGTTAAAAGCATACCCCCAAAAAATCAAACTTATAATACGAGGGAGTTGCCTGTCTCAAATGCAAAGGAAAATCACTAATTCAATAGTAGTTTCCCCAATTATGGTGAACTTTGTCGTTGCCCATTGGGCAAGTCAAGGTTGTTTTCAATGAAATATCATAATGACAAATTTGTTTACCAACACAACATTTTATGAATGATTGATAGATAATAAATGAATGCACATTGAATGTAGATTTAAATACCACTACATAGCAATAATCATCTAAAATGTGTACCAAATTGACTCATGGAAGGAATAAAATGGATAGGAGTCAGTAAAATTTAAATTAGATTTTTTTGAAATTTAGGGGTTATTCATAGGCACGAGATTGATCTTGCACCCACGAGATTGACCTAGGATACATGAATGGTAATTCATATGTAAGGAATGAATATCTCGACATGGAGCTACAATAAATGTGAAATGTATGGGATAATGTCTAGAAAAGAATGGAATAAAACCAAATGCATGAAAATGTGCATAAATGGGGATAGGTGAAAAATTAAGAAATAAGCCTAGCTTCATACAAGATGACACCATTTATTGATATGTAATTGTACTAAGCTAGTCTTTCGAAATTGACCCAAAACAAAATGGAAATTGGCATGGATATGCGAATTTCACTATTATATATATATAATTTTTTATATTGTTTATTTTTTTAACTTTAAGTAGTTATAATTGTGATACATTATTTAATTAGGTTGACCGAATCCTAATTATAATATATACTACCCAATTTAAACATAATGATGAAATGTTGCTCTATATGATAAGTGATATATATATATATATATATATATATATATATATATATATATATATATATATATATATATATATATATATAGTTTATTTTTTTAACTTTAAGTAGTTATAATTGTGATATATTATTTAATTAGGTTGACCGAATCCTAATTATAATATATACTACCCAATTTAAACATAATGATGAAATGTTGCTATATATGATAAGTGAAGTTCTTGGGTTCATGATAATCTAAGATTTTAAATGTATCTCATGATATTATAATGTTCCAATGTGTATCTCATAATTAATAGATATTTAGATTTCTTAACTTTCTTTGATTAAGAATTGATTATAAAAAGAAAATAAACTATTATAATCTAGACATCTTATTTAAAGTAACTAGGAATTTCAAAGTTTTGTCGATTTAAATTTATTCAATAAACAATGGTTAATTTCAAAATTAAGTGTTACTAAAAAGAGTAAAGATGCATGACAAATGGTTTAACTTAGACACTCGGATTAAAACTAGCCAATAATAGTGTATGAGTGCGCGTGTAATGATAAGTGACAAAGATTTAAGCACTTAAAATGTCGTATTCAATTCCTTGAAATGACACAAATGAGATATCCCAATTATAACCTCCCCAACTTTCATCAATACAAAAAATCTACCCATCAATATTTTCCCAATGGGGTAGTCTTAGATGGGTCCCCCTGAAATGGGATTACAAGAGAGAGAGCTTCTCATAATTAATAGATATTTAGATTTCTTAAATTTCTTTGATTAAGAATTGATTCTAAAAAGAAAATAAACTACTATAATCTAAACATCTTATATAAAGTAACTAGGAATTTCAAAGTTTTGTCAATTAAAATTTATATAATAAACAATGGTTAATTTCAAAATTAAGTGTTACTGAAAAAGAGTAGAGATGCATAATAGTGTATGAGTGCGAGTGTAATGATAAGTGACAAAGATTTAAGCACTTAAAATGTCGTATTCAATTCTTTATAACAACACAAATGAGATATCCCAATTATAACCTCCCCAACTTTCATCAATACAAAAAAAAAATCTACCCATCAATTTTTTCCCAATGGGGGTAGTCTTAGATGGGTCCCCCCTGAAATGAGATTACAAGACAGAGAGCTTCCATTGCAAAGATGGAAGGCATAAAAATCCCTCCCTTACTCAATTGGCATGACAATGGTTAATTTCAAAATTAAGTGTTACTGAAAAGAGTAGAGATGCATAACAAATTGTTTAACTTAAAACACTCAGATTGAAACTAGCCAATAATAGTAGATGGGTGTGTGTAATGATAAGTGACAAAGATTTAAGCACTTAAAATGTCGTATTCAATTTCTCAAAACGACACAAATAAGATATTCCAATTATAACCACCCCAACTTTCATCAATACAGAAAAATCTACCCATCAATATTTTTCCAATGGGGTGGTCTTATATGGGTCCCTCCTGAAATGAGATTACAAGACACAGAACTTCCATTGCAAAGATGGAAGGCATATACTCAATTGGCATGACAATGAATTTCCACCAGGGCGGTCAAAAGGGAAACAATGGTGGTGGAAAACTGGTGCATTTTGACTGGTCTAAGAAATGATGCAGATGGGGATGGAGGACAGTGGAATTTCTACTTGTAACGTGCAGAGGGCATCATTCAGCATGTAATAAAACATTGCGCTGGAGTCCATTAGCCTACATGTTTTTCCACACAATCATTGTTTGCAACCACATGGAATGGATTGCGCACATATTTCAATCTGTTTTGCCCCATCGGTATCCGCGCCTGTGGAAATACACAAAAGCAGAGCAAGTGCACCTTCGCTGGCATCAAGAAATATCGTGGACTTTTTTTATCATACCCAAAATAACACAACATTTATAACTGTGATTGACGTTGAGAGGCAAGCACATCTGTAACAACAGTTTCATTTAATGGCATAAAGATTATGCCCATTAAAAACTTGCCTTTCTGTGGGGGCCCGGCCAGGTAGTATTCAGGGCTCGCCCATGGCGAATGGCGGCGATGGGGCACCTGAAAATGTCAGAGTCAGGACACAGTACATAGGACACAGGAGTCAGGGACTCAGGACTCAGGACTCACTTCCCTTTCCTTTACCTAAATCATCTTACACTTTTTCACTCTAATTTGTATCTTTTATCCTTTATGAAATTGTTGTATAATTGTTTATTAAAAATAAGGATAATTGTATAAACAATGCAAACAATAAACATGTAACAATGATAATAGAGACGAGCGGCATAGTAGAAGCCATTATTGCACCTATACAGTTCCACCTACACCTACATGCATTCGAATATTACACCTACACACACTCAAATACTGCACCTGGTCATCTTTAGCATTTCTACACATTCCCAAGGATCCAGTGTAATCTTTCGGATCTTTTGTAAAGTTTGATCACAATTGAGGAAGATCCGAAGTTCAACCTCCTTGGGACAAGCCCCTAAAGATGCATATGATACCACCATTCCCCCAAATGTCATAAATTGAAGACATGTCGCAGAGTTGTAGAGACAAACCTACAACCATACAAATGCCAATACATGATTCGCTTAAGCTCACATGTGCACCAAAGTCCTCGAGGAAAATGTAGAGATGAAAAGTTCCTACTTAGCACTTTTCCATCGTTTTTAGACCCACTTTTCGCCTCTTACCTTAATAGACAATTACAACATTTTATATCTATTTGGTATGTAAACTATCCCTAATCCAATAACCCACTTCACATTCAACCTTTATAAACATGAACACCCCAATTCTACTTCAATCCTTGGCATCTAACCACCTTGGACACTATTGCACCCATGGTTGCATCCCTAACATTTGAAAACTATTTTGTTTTCTAATGCCTACCTTTTTCACTCCAATTCATATCCCCATTCTTTCCATGCCCAAATAACCATAAACAATCATGTAATTATTTATTTTAAAGATGTGGATAATTGCATAAACACAAGAGGAACATTAAACACGCAACATAGATAATATACATAAGCACAATACTACACAATAGAATCTATTGCTACACCTCTATAGTTGTGCATGCACCTACACACTTAGATACTACTACACCTAGTCATTGTTGCAAGGTGTGCGCCCTTGGTCTCCTTATGTTGTGCAGCGTAGTACTTGGGTTTGTGACAAGGCTTAACTGCCTCCCATGGATTCATTAACTCTGACGATTGTATCAGGCATTAACAGGTCGATCTGTTGGTGCAACGACAACCGTCTTGCTAACAATTGGTATCAGAGCCTGAGTCACGGGTTTGAACCCCTCGCTTGCGCTGGGGGGATTGTTGCAAGGTGTGTGCCCTTGGTCTCCTTGTGTTGTGCAGCGTAGCTCTTGGGTTTCTGACAAGGCTTAACTGCCTCCCATGGATTCATTAACTATGGTCGTTGTATCGGGCATTAACAAGTCGATCTTTTGGTGCAACAACAACCGTCTTGCTAACAGTCATCTTAAGCATATTTGCACATTTCCTTCGGATACATTTTCAATCTTTCAAATCTTTTCTTGGGCTTGATTGTAATTGAGGAAGATTTAAAGTTCGGCCTCTTCAAGAGAAGCTCCAAAGGTGCTTAACTACCATTCCCTTAGATAACGCAAATTGGAGATAGGTTATAGAGTGTAGAGTTGCAAAGACACCCACAACCATACATATTGCAACACAACTAAAGGACACCACCGTGACATTATAGGCAATAGCACACCAAAAAGGATAGAATTACACTCGGTAGCATCCTACTCTCACAAAAGGCAACAAGCAAAGAAGACATATAAGTTGAGGTAGGTTTATGATATCAACTTCTGATCTAGTACAACCCGAAGAAGAACTAGAACATAATGATGCCAATCTTTGCAAACTACTAAGCCTCTCTAAATCTTATTTTCTATTCTATAAACAACTTCTTCTCTCATTACTTTAGAATCTCAAAGTACATTTAATTCTTTATTATGCTTTATAATTATGTTTATATTCTATATTAAAGATTAAAATGGTATGTAAACCAAAGAAACAACAATATTTCCCCTTTCAGATATAATTATGGGGTATTAAATCATGTTGATAATGTAGGGATTGTGTGGAGATTTTTATATATTTTGTTATTATATTTAATTAAAACATCTTTAATTTTATTTAGGTATGTGTAATGAGTGTTTGAATATTATTATAAGGAAAAAAGTGCACACTCTTCACTTTTGCACCTTCATTTTATTTTACTTTGCACACATGGTGTGCTTGTATATGGTCATGGTATTCAATTTGATTTATTTGTCACACAAATAGATTATTGCCTATCTAATCTATTAATTATTCATCATTACAGATCACCTAAGTTTTCACCTAATAGCCATTTTCCACCTTGGACTAGGTTACATGGCATGATCTAGCCCATCTCATTCAAATTTCACATTTTTGGCCCAAAAGTTGACCCTTCTAAAAAAAGTTGTTATTGTGTTGGCCCATGCACTAAAAATTGAATTGTGTGACTATGTACATGTATTTAAGGACATTCATAGGTCATTAAAATATCTTTGGAAATCAATTAAGAGATCATCCAATTCAAGAGTATCTAAAGCCAAAATTTGTACTTAGGCCTTATAGTAGTTCACCAATACATCAAGTATGCATCTACATTTCTTGATTGACATGATTATGACATCTTATTCTCTTCTAGGGGCTCAACTATTATCGAGACAAGCCAAGGGACATTCCCTCAATCTTGAAGCAAGGTTTCCTATGGTTCTAAGCACAACCAAAGTAAAAAAACATCTACAAAATTGAAGGTACGTAGATTTAGAAGACCATGCTTGAAGAAGATCAGGTCATACCATCTAATAGGACTAGATCCCCTCCCACTCTTGAAATAGAATGCACAATGTGACCTAGTCCACGATAACATATCTCCCAATAAAACTTAGTCGCATGTACCTAACCATTGATCGATATTTTAATTCAAAATTATGGTCCTTTATTAAGTGAATTATCTATTAAATCAAAATAAATAAATATCTAATCTCTAACCAATTACTCTAATTAAAATTAAATCTAATTTGAATATTAATGTAGAAGAATATTAGTGTGGAAGTATTTTACTCCTCCATAGTTATGTTAGATCTTAAAGAATGAAACAAATCTATTAGATTTGTAAATTTATGTTTATGGGACTTGAAAAATATACTAGACAATAAATCTAAATATGAAATAGTTGTACGTAGAGCGCCAAGGGAATTAAATAATCGCAGCAAACGAAATTAAACCATCAAAGCAATAGTAAAAGAAACTAATATAATAATAACAAATATTCAAATATTGCTAATTTGCTATAAATGTATTTTTTTTTATTTCCATTTTTGAATGCACATATAATTGTGGGGGCAGTTAATAATTCCTTCTTTAGAGGAATTATTTTTTAAAGAGATTCTATCCGACATGGAAAGGGACGTGAGAGGAAGTAAAGACTTAGGGGCAAGTTTTAAAAAAAAATGATTTTAATGTTTTTTTTTTTTTTTTTTAAACTTAGGGATTTGAATTTGGTATATATCTACTATAGGAGGTTCAAGAAATATATCAATGGACAATTTTATAAAATTTTCTAGTGTGAATTTTTTTACGATATTAGATAATTCCAAGCACTATAATGTTCACATATAAAAGCCTATCGGTTAATTATGTAGATTGTTCTACTAAGTATTTTTCGGTGTTAAGGATAATTTTTTTGGTGTAGATTACAAATAAAGGGCTCCAAAGATAGAAGAATAACCATTCTACATTCTACGTATAGATGTTGGGTCATTGCATTCTAAAATGTTGTTTCTTATTTGCTATGTAAAAAATTCTAGTTATCATGTAACTCATTAAAAATTAGTAGTAATGTGACTTTTTTATTAGAAAAATTAGAAAATGGACTTTGTATGAGAATGAAAGGATGGGAAATTATAAATAACTCGATTGCATTCATAAGTGAAGCATAGAATTTGAGGATGCTTCAAGTTCAAGTTACTGTAAATTTATTAATTTTTTTTAAAGATGGCTTAGCTTTGAATATTTTTGAAAAGGGACTTGGGCTTTATTATTTTATCCTGTTAATTTTTAATGGAAGACTTCCTTATAGTAACATAAAGATTGACTATTCTTGAAATGATTGCTCTAGTTTTTTCGGTGAGCCAATCTTAGTGTTTTTAAATATTGACAAGTTTAAAAAGGCTATTTATTAGGAATAGCTTAAATAGGTGATGAGTTGATTGTTAATTTAGTGTTCACACCCTCTTTGACCACTAAATTAACAAACAACTCATTGATGGTTTGCTTTTAGGCACTTATTACTACATTTATAATATCCATCACACCTTACAACAAATTACTAATAAAATGGATATAGGAACTAGTATGCTATTATTAAGTAATAGTTTGAGTAATTTAGTTGTATGATTTCATTGTCATCTATTAACATGTATCTAGACTTTGATGTATTGAACTCTCTTTTGTATTATAACTAAATTTTATTTAATAAAATTATTTTGTATTATAACTAAATTTTATTTAATAAAAAAATACTTCTATATAGTGAGCATTGAGAATGTTGTTAAGTCTCTCTTAAATGGAGTAGCTAAGAAAATATGATAAGATTGTTTGGTAATCATAAGGTATACCAAGTGTCCTAAAAGCAACATTCCAAGAGATGGGTTAAGAGTCCTTTATAAACTAAATAATATTCCAAATATAATATTAACAAAGGTAGACAAAGATAATGTTAGAAAAGTTTTAAACAAATCTAAATACTAGGCCAAAATGCTTGAGCACCTGTAAATGAGTGGGAGCTATAAAAATAAGATTATAGTAAGAAAATAATATTTTCGAAGTCCGTGAATATAAAAAGAAAGGTTTTGGAAGAATTGTGTAGGATATTTTGCATCCATGTTTCAGATTATAGTTGTGATCCATCATTGGAATGAAGAAAGATGTTAGAATCTGACCTCCATTTCTTTGAGTGAGTAACCAAACCTATTAAAGTTTTATCATTATAGAATTACATTAAAAATATTATTACCTAATAAATAAATCATTTAGAATTTATGGAGCCCCAAAATTCCATTAAGAGTCCCTCCAGGACCAACAGTGGACACTATAAACTCTCTAACTTAGTTCACTTGGAATGATTATAAATGCATTTGTACTCCATAATGGAGGTCACATATTTGATCTAAAGAAGATTAGTGTAACTGAAAAATAATACCCATTGGGAATGCTTGCAAACGGTATGTCTCATACACCAAATTGATGTGTTGTTTAGTAATGACTTGAAGAACTACCTTTAGAAGCTAGTGACATTTTGAGAAAAGAAGATTAATCTCTTCACACATTTAAGGCTTGGCTCATTTTTCTAAGATTGTCAATGATAAGAGGTTAGATGATGGGAAGTAGCTAGTTAGTTTTGATGCTCCCTCCCTTTTCATTAAAATTTCCATTCATAAGGTAGTGTGAATAATACTTGGAAAAAAATTAATGATGAGACAACTTGCCTTGTTGATCTGACTTAAGGTATATCTATTTTTAGCCTTTTCATGTGGTTTTTATGATAAAAAAAGGTGTAGCAATGCACTTATCTCTTCCTAGTTGTAACCAATTATCCATAGAGCATTTTAAATAATTTTATCTAAATTTCTTCATAGTGAAAAGAAAATGGTGGAGGATGCAAGCACAAAGTTATGTCACTTTTATAAAGGAAATGGACAATACCAATCTAGTTTTTAAATTTGAGTCACCTAAAAGATGATGGCATCTATGTTTTGAATTTTGAAATGAGGTAAACTAACGAAATGTAGATTTTTTTTAGTGTAGTTTATGTTTGTATTTAAAATAAAACTAATAAAATATTTAGATGTAGTTTTTTGTACTATTGACACTATAATTTAACTGCCAAAAAAATTAGAAATTGAGGTTTATGAGACTCCACTTTTTTATAGTAATTTTCATTTATTTATTTTTATTTTTGAATTTCATATTGTGAACTTGAAATTTTAGGGCATGCATTACAAAATTTTGAAAAATATATTTAACAAATATTTAAAGTCAAGTGTGCTTAAAACACAACACTTTTTATTGAACTCTACATTTTTTCTTGACTATTTATCAAAAATAGAAAAATATATTGTATTGACATGAATTCCCTTCTCTAGGGCTAATATATAATTTTCAACTTTTTTTAATAAATGTTAGTATTTTCATGAGAAAATTGTAGTAAATATATATGTATATACACACACACACACATATATGTATATGCATATATATGTATGTGTGTACATGTATATACGTATATACATGTATATGTATGTGTATATGTACACACACATATATAACACTAATTAAAATATTAAAAATATATTTTTAAAAACTGTGCTTTTAAATTTATGGAAGGATATTTTTTTCAAAAAATATTATTTACATAAGTAGAAGTAGAAGGAACATTAAGTTTTGTAAATAATTTTAAAAAGTTTATGAATTGGTACTAAAGTGATGTCACATATTAGTGGACACTTTCAACTAGAAAAGTTTTAACTCAAATTTATTTTGATTGGAATGAATCCAACTAGAACACATTTTTTTATTAGAAATGACTTTCAATTAGAAATACTTAAAGTTAGACATGCTTAAATTTTACCTTAAACATGTAACACAACTTTGTATTTTCACCCTCAAAAAATTATAAACCATACCAATTTAAATGGGCACATAAAAATGTTAGGTTGGATAAATTTTATACTCACCTTAAGAGCACATATATTTCCATAAAATTCACTATAGAAATGGAGCTTAGCAAGCATATCCCATTCTTGTGTGTCCTCAAAAGGGGAAATAGGGTTTCGAGAACACCACCCATCTCAAAAAGAAAGATTTGTACAAAATTTAGAATCTTCATTAGAGCCTTATAGAAATCAAATAAGAAGCATTATGAACATGATAAATGCCATTTAACTATGGTCTATAAGAAAAATGGTTATAACTTCACAAATTTCAAGGGGTTTTCATAAAGCTAAGGAGTTGTTTTCATGTAGACAAAGAATCGAAGATAGATCAACCACTAACTAACCTCCCTTATATTGAAGGATTTTCTAACAAGAATCATTCAAGAATTCCAAAGCACCATGATATAAAAAATTTCTTCTATGAACTACTTAACAATAATTTATGGTCTTTAAAATCTACAAAGGATATCTTGGATCCCAAGCTAAATAATGGCTTGTGCAATACTCATTTTGGAGACTTAATAGGAGAAGCATGCAAATCATGTATTCTTATTAGGATGGAAGATTACAATGTTTACATCCTTCATACTTCACAATAAAAATGTAAACTTGACACTAGTAGCGCACTCAAATATCAAACACCACATTTACAATGAGAAAGCGATCATTACTTTTAAAGGAAGTTGAGACAAGCATGCATCTAAGATAAGGAAATGTATTAGCAATTTGAACAAGGATAAAGAATTAATAATTCACCCCGAACATAAATTCATAGTCAATAAAATTAGTCTATTGTTAAGACTAGTGAAAGCTTTTAATAAATTTTCATGTAATTAAATTTTGAGTTTTCAAAAGATTAATTTTCATGAATGTATTAAAATATAATTAAAAAAATATATAGTTTATAAGTAGAGTTTAAAGGAGTGTATGAGTGAACTAGTATTAATATTTAGTGGATTTAAGAGTATGAACATTTAGATAACAATTTAGAAATTCTTAATTGAAACAATGGAAGACTAAAAGTCACCACTTTAAATTTAACCTAAGATGTCACTTTGGGGATTTAAACTTGGGTCTCTACAATGAGAATCTAATGCTTTAACCACTTGACCTCAACCCATTAAACTAAAATACAAATTTTAAAAAATATAATTCTTTAAATAATATATGATTAATACTTATAATTAATATTAAAATAATAATTAAAATTATTTTCTAGTAATCATTTAAATTTAATATGATTTTTCTATAAGTGACTAGTCTAAGTGGGTTCATATCAACATGTTCTATATGCTTTTGGGAATTTGTTCTATTTAATGTCCCAGGTTTATAATTTAATTACCTCGTTTTGATAATGGGGCATTATAGAAGCTAATTCAAAAGTTAGGTGAGAGGTATTTCCATAGGCATAATGTGTCATAACCCCATTTACTTGGATCGTAAGAATACACTATCTACTACCCCAAAATGCATTGATTAACTTGCCTAATATTTTTCTTTCCATTCAAATTTCCTAGGATATAAACATCAACTAGGTTTTACTTATGATAATATATAAAGGCAAGATTAATTGTGCTCATCATAAAATATCATGTGTTTTTTTATGTTTGATTTGTCTTAAGTAACTACCCATTCTTTTACAATCATGTCAGCATTTCAGCTAATCAATTAACATGTATAATCATACTTGACAATTTGCATAATAAAAAGATAGTTGAAACAATTTAATAATGCTACTATGATAGTCTTATTTATAGTTTTGATTTATAGATATGAATATGATGTGTTTTTTTATTCAAATTTCTCTAAACTATCAGTATCTTATGATATAAAAATTCATATTCCAATTTAAATATAATATTACAACTTTATAATTATACTTCAATAAATAGGAGTGAAAATAATATAATCAACTAATCTAACATCCATCAAGCATTTTTCATTGTCCATAGAGAGAGAGGACATTGTGCAAGCACATTTCCACCAACCACAAAGTTGAATGAGCTCGCTCATGATCCACGTTGGTCAATTGGGGCCCTTCCATTCATGTGTAATGACCTCTCTATTTAGCCATTCGAAACCAAAATAAAACCCTAAAGTACAAGCTTATGTTTCTTTATAAGGTAAATAACAATTTAGCATCTCAAATGAATATAAACAATAAGAGCAACCAAACAAAATAACTAAATCATCACAACTCATACATACATTTAGGTCTCTCAAGTTATCAAGTAATAGCAATACAAAAATATGAACTAATTGAATTTGTTTCCAATAAATACAACTCTTGATTCTTTTCCATTCTAACTATCCATTAGTCATGTTAGTAATGTAAAAACACTTCATTTTCCAATTCATAATTTATGTATGTTCAAGATATTATTTTTTACTACGTCTTTGTCTTACCCTACTTTAAAAAATACATGATCATTGTAATTCATGCAAGGTTATCTAACCCTACTTGCTTGTTTAGATGAAAACCCATAACTTACTATGTAATGATCTAACTCCATATAATTTTTTCTTCTATAGGCCTGTCTACATATCTATCTCCATCGAATCACGATTGAATGTAGTTCTTCCATTAAGTTTAAATTATTATTTTAGTAAGTTGGTTGAATTATACTAACTCCATAAGTAATCACAAGTTTAACCAAATTACAAGACCCAAATGTTAATTTTGTAGAAAAATATAGCTTCAAATTCAAAATCATAGAATACACATTTCCCATTGCAAATATTTGAATTTGAATAATCAAGAAGGTGAAATTAGAAACTCAAAACAAATTCAGTACATCACTTTCAAGAAAACTTCATAATTCAATTACCAATTTGAATTATTATTTTTCTCTAACTTAGTAATTCATCAATTAGGGTTTAGGGTTTATGTTTTTAAGATTTTCTAACATTAGGGATTCATTTCTAAATCTAATTTTTCTATCTTTTTGACAAAAATCAGCAACTTGATGTATTCAAAACCTTTCCACCTATTTTTTATTTTAATTTTCCAAGTTTCCCATGAATCTAGTATGATAAATTCAATTTTCTACCATTCCTAGACCATTATCAAGTAGGTGGTGTTTTCTATAATATGTCAAATTATTTGATGTTTTATTACGATTCAATTGCATACTTTTTGAGTCAATCTCATTGACCCATATTTCACGAGTAGTGGTTCACAAGAACCCAACTCTCATGAGCAGTTATGGTTCTTGTGAACCACCACTCATGAAACATGGGCCATTGAGATTGACTCAAAAACTACACAGTTGCATCCTAATAAAACATCACATAATTCCTAGATCATGCTTTTTACTTTATGAATTTTCTATGGTTCATACTAAGATCATGGAAATCAACATGAAGGAAAACAATAACAAAATGCAAAACAAACAATGCAATACCTTCACATTGATCCACAATTTGTCAATAAGGTGGAGAGTGTTGCACCCAAAACACTCTAGCTTTACCCAAAGAGATGAATGTTGATTACTCACAATTCAGCAGCATAACATGAAGATAGGGATTGATAGATGAATGATTGAATGATGCAAGATGGATGGATGATATATTGATGATGGATGATTGAGAGGAAAATTTGACAGCATGAGGCTACTAGAAGAAGATTCGTTACAAATGGCTCAAGAGAGGCTACCTTTATAGAAAAGGCAAATTCAAATGGACGGTTGTGATTGAGAGTTATTTTGAATGATATGGACGGTTGAGATCGATTAGGGTTGATTAGGGTTTCCTTGCACCTCAAGAAATCGTAGTCATGTGACAAGTGTGCGAAGGAGAATGAAAGGAATAGGTCTCATGTGTGATTGTGTACACAAATACTAAAAATAGATTCTATTAGTTGTACATGTGAAGGATATTAAATTAAAGTTGTACTACAAAACATGAAAGATGTACTACCACATATGAGTGGATGGAGAGATGGACAAGTGTCGATTTGTAGTGAGAGGTGAGAGTAATTAGTTGGGAAATTAATTAAACAAATAGATTTTATTTAATTAATTGGAAAGTGGTTAGGATATGATATGGAAATGATATGCAAATTAATTAAATAATGTAAAATCATTATTTAATTAATGGGGAAGTGGATTAGCATGGGATAAGTGGAATTAATTAAACAAATAAAATTTATTTAATTAATTAGATAATGGATTAGGATAGGATTATGATGGAATTAGGAATGGGATGACCTAGGACCTAGGGCAAAACATTACAAGGTCATGTGTTAACAAGACCTGGATGATTTTTAGTGTCTACACATACAAAGAAAAATCTAATTTCATTTTTTTAATTACAAAAATAAACAACCCCAATTTCTAAAACTCTCTTTCCTCTAAGTTTTCTACTAAATTTCCCCATGTTTTTTTATTAATCTAACTTGCTAGTTGTAGACACCTAAAAATCACTCACACCTACCACATATTCATTTTTCCATTAATTAAATAAATTAGTAATTAATTTACCCATTTTCCCCTAAAGTTTAGTCCTAAATAAATAAATTCTCATTTATTTATTTAATCCACACTCCCATTTCACATGATTTAATATTTTTTATTATTAAATCCCCCTTTTCCCTCTTAAAACCCTAAAAGGTCCTAATTAATCATTAATTAATGATTTACACATAAGAATAATAAAACCTCTCCCAACTACCCAACCAACTCAATCCTCATCGTTGATCTCTCAACCAACTCTCAATCAACTTAACCATTGATTTGTCCATTAGAAAACCTATAAATAGGCCCTTCATGAGCTATTTTTCATACAATCATCTAGAATGCAATGTCATACTGCCACCACAAGAAAACACGTTCCAAAATTGCAACAATATTTTGAGCATAACTACCTTGATGGTAAAATAGGAGTCAAATTTGGGTAATAATTGGTGATTTTTATTCATTGTTTTTTATTTCTTTGCTCTAACTAAGGTGTAGGTAAATATGAAATGAAGTTTTAATGCTATTGTTTTAATCTTGTTTTGGTTTCATGTTTGTTGTTCACATTAGTGTTAGTTGAAATTATTATTAAAGCATAGTTGTTATATTTACAACTCATTTATATAGTCATTAACTTGATCTTTTCTCTTAATCCATAATCTAGGTTTGGCTAATTCTTATGAACATGTTCTTAACTTATTTGCACACTACCTATATATAAAATATCAAAGATATCTTAGTTGTAAATTAGGAGATACGATCTTTTAGTTAATTTATTTTTGTTGATTTCTAAGTTCTTTCTTTTTTTCCACAAGCTTCCCAATATTTATATTTATATAAATCTAAATTATCCTAGAATGTTTATTAATTTAAACATGTTTCCTAAGCATAAGCATTTTATTGGATCAAGATTCTACCTCCAACTAATTTTTCCATGTTTCCCATAGATTTAGTTTACTAGTTTTTTAATTCCATATCAACACTATGCTAGTATCAATTCCAATTAACATGATATTCATAATTGTGAATTAACTTTGTGGGCATAAGACCCTACCTTTCAATGCTTTCCAATAACTTGTAAAAACCTTTGATGAAAACCTTGAAACCCTTGATCCTTGCTTGAACTCTTGAAAATTATGGTTGCACCTATAAACTTGTGTTGCCAACATAGAGCTTCCAATACTTGTTTAATAATGGTGACCATTCTATTTTCATAAAATTTTGTAATTGATTCATCCCCAAGTAATCCAATAATAAATCTTATTTCACCTGATAATGGGGAGATACGGCGGTGGATGATGCATGAGGTAATTATTGGATTACATGTTTGGCTTGGGCATTCATTATCTCACATGGTTTGGGCTTTATTTGCAGGGTAGTGGTGGTTGTCATGCTACATTTTTTTTGTGGTTGTTGGGAGGCTTGCAAGGTGTTGGTGGCTCACAGAGTTTGATATATGGCTTCCTCAATTATCTTGGGTTTTGTGTGGAAGAATAAGGTTGGAAGGACAAAGGGGAAGGAGATGGTCCTAGAAAGTAAATAGAGGAAGCAATAGGTATTAGGGGAGGAAATGGTGGTTGAATTCATGGTGTTCATGGATAAAGAAATTAAGAACCTAAAGCTTTGTCACTGGGTGGTTCAGATATGGGAGCTTGCCAAGGACATGGATGGTGTGTCATGTGTGGGGATTTGTTCTACTATGGCAAATCTTTTTCTAGATCTTGGGCACATGCAAGGAAGGAAAATGTGTTTGATGTTGTAGACGTTGTCTTGTGCTTCATTATTGTCAAATGTGACTAGTTCATATTTGATTCATGATAATATCAAGGATTTGGTACATCAATCTAAGGTTTATTTTGGTTGCTTTCTTGATCACTTACATGTGACCAAGAGGCCTCAACTGTGTCTTCAACATTCAATAGAGGAGATTGTGAAAGCTCTTAAGGTGGCTTTACTTGTGGACATGATTCCTGCATTCTCTGAGTGATGCGACAATGATGGTTTAGAGGATGTTACAGTGGTGGTTCTGCCTGGAAAGGTCAATCCCTATGATAAATGTAATGTTAATGTTGTGATGTGTTTAGGGCCTACATAATTTACCCCAGACCCTAGTTTAGTCTGATAAACTTGAGTTTTTTGGTTTGTGGGGTGGGTGGTATTAGGGTTATATTCAGCTATGTTTTGATATACTTGTTATGATACTTTTAGGTTATGGTTAGGTTAGGCATCATGTTCTATTTTGTCTTTGATTGTTGTGGTCGATAGATCGTTAGTTGGGTAGCTGGATTATGATAGTTTGCTTATGACTATGCCTCTGGCTATTATGTTGATGTTAGTTTTTGGGGGTTTTCTACCCATTCTTATTTGGCTCTTGGACCTTCTAGGTTTACTATAAAACAAAAATTCTTATTTTTACTTTAAATCAATTCTTTAATTGTCTTTTCTAAAATCTCATAATTTAATTCTATAAATATATTTAAATAATCCAAAATCTCAAACTCAAGAATGTAAGATAATTTTAATATTAATAAATAAATAAATCTACTTTCTTCCACTATAAATATTCATAAATAGATTTACTTTTCAAAAGGAATTTACCTCTACATAATTTATGAAATCAATTCCCATTTATAGCATTGTAAGAATAATTATTCAATTTAAAAAAAAAAAAACCAATTTTGAAATAAAGTCAACTATCTTAAAAATAGTTGCAATTAAACATTTAATTAATCCTCTAAATAGATACTAGATAACTATTAATATCTAATTATATCAATCCACCCTTTAATTCATTCTATCTAAGGAATTAATTAATCAAATAGATGATAAACTCACCATATTAAATGTACTAATAACTAAATAATAATCCACCCAATTAAACTTATCCTCTATGATAAATTAATAAACAAATAATCCACATGATCAATTGTCACCATAATGAAAAATATCAAGAACCATCAAAGGTGGGCATTACACTCCTTGTTAGACTAACATCATCCCCAATGCATCACAAAATAACAAGTACCAAATTAAACAACATGAGTCAAAATCAAAATAAATGAGGAAGCAACCACTACATTTGAGGACTATCCTCCCATGTAGCATTATCTAGATTGTATTGGTCCCACATGACCTTACAATGTCATATCAATCTATTGTGTATTAAATGGAGTAGGTGGTTCTTCACTATACTCAATGGCTCTATTGCCACTATCCTTGGATCCCAAACTTGTAAACCACACAAATCCAATACATTGTGGTCATAGTAGAGAACCATGTGCACATTGGGAGAGATTCAATTAAGTCCAATATCAAGGAATCTATGTTAACCCAAAACTCTATGTAAAATTAAATAAACATACATTATTTAACATGGCCAAGGTTTGGAGTTTGAGACACAATAGTTCTAAATAGATAGAGTCCCAACAATTAGGAAAACACAACATATGCCTAACTGTTGTGTGGGCATAACTCATCTGCACACACGAGTGCAATGATGTCGTACACATAAGGATAAATACACTAACTCATCGCCTACGCTAAATTCTTTAAGTGGACAACCCGAAAACTAAACTATTAGACTCTCCCTACTTAACTCTTGATTGGTTATGGTAAGTATGTTATGTTGGTGTGAACAAGATATATTACCTAACTGGTTCCTCATTAGGTCTAGTTAAGTTTCCTTAGGACATTTAATATTTGTGTCTCATGTCATAGGTTTAAAACACTTGTCATGATCACATGTTGTCCTAGGTCTCAACCTTGTCTATATAAGCAAGGTCTCTCATTGTACATGTGTGGGTCATATATTGTATATCTTGTACCTTATATGGATCATTATCATTCTTTGGCAATATAGCATTGTTATTGCCTCTCTCTTGTTGTGGAAGTTTGTTTTGATTGCAGGTGATCTTGGGCATCTCTTGAGTCTGTTGTGTGACTCTTACAAGCTATGCATAGGGTGACTGAGAATAGATGGGTTCCCCATAATGTTAGGAAGGTGTGTCTATACCTTGCATAATAATATTTTAATATTATTGCAATATTGGGCCCTCATGAAATGGGGCACTACATTGGAGATGAATCTTGAGATTCTCCTTGTAAGATTGATCTCATCACCTAGAATGGGGTGATCCCACAATAATGTGTTCCACTTTTTGGCATAAGTGGGACACTCAAAATCAACATTTTTTTAGCATTTTTCAATTTATGTCAATTATACCAAACAAATGGTCAAGATTTTAAGAATGATGTAAACTAATAAATTGTGACATTTTCTATGTAGATTCATGTTATAATTTAAAAATATATATATTTCTATTATTTTTATTTTTATTTTCAATCAATTTTTATTTTTTCTATTTTTTTTAATGAGTGATATTTTTCCATATCACATAACTTTTAATACAAATAAGAACTTCCCATGATTTCTTATAATTAGATCATTAGCTCCAATTTCTAGTGCACATATATTTTTTAGTGATTTTATTAAATATTTTAAATGATTAATTTTTGAATTAGTATAAACAAAAATTTCAAACCTATGATTTTTTGTAACACTTTTCTCTTAGCATATATATTAATTTCTTTTTTCTTTTTTCTTTGAAAAAAGGACATCCATGTGGAGTGTAATGTATTTTTTTGAGGTTTTTCCAACAACATTTGTTATTTTTCCTAGTTTCTGTAATAGAGGTCATTGTTTGTTTGTAATTTTTGTAGATGCTTTGAAGAATTTGGAAAATTTGCTTGCTATTAAAAGACCAGGGGCATTGCTAGCCCTAGCTGCCAATCTGTGTTTATTTTGTTGGGCCCCTTATACAATGTATATAATAAGTGAGATATTGTTAGGAATGTGTTGTACACCTTACATAATAATACTTTAATATTATTGTACTATTAGGCCCTTATGGAATAAGACACCACATTAGAGAGGAATCTTGAGATTCCCCTTGTAGGATTGATCTTGCCATTTGGAACATGTCATCTATGACATGTGTTACATTGTGTAAGAGCATCTATGACAAAAGAGTTATATTTTAAGAGCACTTGTGATGGGGGTTACAAGGACATTGAAGAAAGACACATTTGATTATCTAAAAATAGTTGTGTAAGAGCAATTGAATGCTCCAAATGGAGTTCTTGGTTTAGCAAGCTGGAATCCTTGATTATAGGGATCAAAGGAATCTCATCGAAAATTAGGATTTGTTCATGAGGTGGGCTGTATGGGTTTGATTGAAAGAATTTAACCAAGGTTTGGGGCTCATGGTTTTGGAAGCCACTTCTTGTTTCATGCTTTTGCTTTGTGCCTATAAATCAAGTGCTTGACATTATCTTTGTACATAGTTTTTTTACAAATTTCAAGAGTAGGTACATACTATTGGATTCGACACAAGATTGAGGATACAAGATCGATACAAAGTGAAATCTCTTTATATTGTAATCAACTATTTGATAATATATTAAGTGGCATTGTGTTTGTTGTTGGGTTTTCCCCAAAGGATTTCCTAAGATAAATCTTGTGTCATGTACATTTGTATATGCCATTAATTTACATTCTATTACATTAACTTTTAGATTTTGTAACCAATTTAGCATAGCTAAATTCTCTATTGGTTATTTGTATTTCCTTTCACATAAGCCCCACCAATTACCATTATTCATGGCCAACTTGTGAGTAAGCAGTTCCACAACTAGGTGTCCAACTCATAACCACCTATCTCAATATAAACCACAACTCAAGGTTTAAAACAATAAATATCTTAGTAAAGAGTCCAACTCATTGATTGCAACTTAGATTTATGGGCTTGAAATAGGGACAAATCAACTTCATATAAAATATGATTTATATCCTATGATAGGTGTGTGTATATATGGCAATCCTATCCTTGTCATCATGCCATATTAGTAGTGGGTGATTAAGGCAAGATTAGGTAAGTAGCATGCATTATCATAAAATAATAAGTATTGCCAATGGAACCAAAAGCCTAAAATTGAACAAATATTTTGATAAATCCAAATCAGGGTTTCTGTTACATCCCTCTTTTTGGAAACAATTATGCTATTTACTTTCTTGCAAATTTTAGTAATTTAATATGTTGTGGACGACATGGAAACTGACGATTTATTTTACAAAGTTGTTATATGAAATTTTGGAATCTATTGATTACGATCAATGTAATATTGTAGACTAAATGTCCTTTATGTTAAGTGAAATGATGTTTTGGATATATTATGATGTGATTTGGAATATAGGTGCTTTGACCACAAAATTGTATGTGAGACTGTCGTTGCAGGAACAGGTGGACCGTGTTCGACGGGAAGAGAAAGTATCTTTGAGAGAGAGTATAGACTCTGGAAATTAACCATGGGTGTTTGTTAATGAGAACGCCAAACAGGTAGATAACCTTGAAGCCATTATTTTATTCTTGTATTTCGAATGGGATAGTTAAGACTAGATGTCGACGTCGGAAGATAAGGTGTAACACCCTTCTCGTAAGTCGTCATATAGAATCTGGGAATCGACGATGTTGTCGTAAGTCCACCAAAGCGAGTCAACTTATGTAGATGATTATTATTTCGTTTATAAGTAATTAAATAAACCCTCTTGTGGCGAACTACGGATCACATCTCGTAGTCGAAGGATGCGAGAAGTCGTTTTGAGCGTCTAACGATGTAGGAAACTTGTTTGCGTTATGATCAATCCGTAGTGATTGTCGTAAAACACGTCAAACTTGCATTGTGATTTATTCTTTCTAGAAATCGACGAATGTCAAATTTGAAGCCATAGCGTGTAATAATTTGTTTTGGTCGTTGTTTAACATGAGTCTTTTCTTTTAGCTTTGACCGCGAGTTGTTGTCAGTCTAACCTTGAGTTTTCTTAAGAAGATGGTCTTTGTCTCTTTTTCCTTTTTGACCAAAACGATGCTCTAGCCATTTCCTAACCACTGCCGTGTTGAGCTAAACTCCACAATTCATCCTTTAGTTGGTCTTGGAAAGTTAGATGCCATTATGTTCGAATGAGGGTGGAATTGTTATGTCCTTTAGCAAAGCCACGTCGCCATAGGAGCCACCACCTTTTGAATGGTTGTGATAGGTGGGAAGTCAAGTATAAAGACAGTTATGTCGACCCTAGTGTTTAGGTTTGTGTCGGCCGAGAATTCAATGTAGAGTTCCTTTTTACCATGGTGTGAGAGGGAGGTAGCTATACGGTTGTGAAAGAGTATAACCGTAAACTTAAAGCTGATGCTCCGTCATCATTGTGGGCGTTGTGTTGTTGCGAAATGAAAGGCAACCGTAGACAGCGTGGAGTCTTTTCCTTCGCTGTGGAGGAGTATGCGGTGTGGGAGTTATGCCGGGGGAGAATTTAGAGGAACGGAGTTGGAATGCTGTTATTTTTCATCGTGGGCGAGGGAAGTGAGTAGAGAGGGCGAGTTATGGAGTAGTCGGTTGGAGTGGAGAATTAAAACGCAGAGATAACGATGGGATCCAGTTGGTGGTGGACGGGTAGGAGATAGGAGTTAGTTAGAGGCTATCAGGGTTGGGAGAAGGAGGATTTTTCATGGAAAAAGTGGGGACTTCATTGTGCAACGAGAGAGAAGGGAAGAGGGTCGCTGTGTTAAAGGGAGAGTGATCAGTTTTCTGAAGGGGATCATTTTTTTTGAGAGTGATCAGTTTATGAATAGTGATCAGCTTCTAAGTAGAAAATGACAGAGAGAGATATCTGTAGGAACTTCGGAGTAGTGATCAACTTCTGTGTAGTGATCGACTTCTGAGTAGGGATCGGGCAGAGAGGAGGATAAATTTGGAGTGGATTGTTGTTGATTTAGAGGGAGATAAGAGAGAACTTTGAAAACCAGAGGAGGACGACTAGGCAGAGGAGAACATAGAATCTTGCCACAGCAATCTCTATCTCTGTCAAATAGGTTCATTTCCCTTTTCTCTTCTTTTCACAAGTTTAGATCAGTAAGGGAGTCTCATCTATGCAAGGGTAAATACGTTTAAAATGAATAGAATATGATGACAACATAATTCTATTGCGATTTCTGTGTGCGGTTTATCCATGAAATGGTATCATTGCTGTGTCTTGATAATTGAAACCTCAAAAATAGTAACATTGCTGTTTATTAGAATACGTGAACTCAGAAAATGTATCCTTGCTTGACATAAATGACACCGTATGATGATGGAACACAGTTTTCTAATGTGCACACATCTAGGAATGAACACTTCTTGATGCAAAATGTAAACTACATTCTCCAACTGTTTGGCAATGACGTATGTTCAAAGGTTTTCCTTTAAGACTGTATTGTCAACTCAAAACTGCCTTGGAGCACTTGAAACGATAGCTTCATTGTGAGAAATCACGTTGCTCCACGCGCATGTCATGTAGGAGTTTAAAATCACAGATTTTAAAGCATGTTTGATGTAAACATTAGTGTGATTGACAGCCGAAGATGTAGTTGTAACCAGCTAGTGACCTTTTCGTCTTATATTTTTAGTTAGAGGTCGACCCTGCGGTTGGTCACCTCTAATGTCATAAGAAAGAATCCAAAACCTTTTCTATCTTATTTACGACTCTTATCTTTATGAATCATGTGAAACTATTTGACATGGAAAGAGGAGTAGGAAGTTAAAATTTTAGTATTGGTCGAAAACCGTCATGGTTTTGAAATAAGCAAGTAGAGTGGAAAACCCGCATTTGAATCTAGATTATGTTGCATGCGATGATTCTAGTACCGTTTAGTAGACCTTATGAGTCTAGAACCCTTGAATTCCGGGATAACGGGAAATTGTTTTAAATACTTGAGTATCTTGTGCAAACATGAGAATCGAGTAAACAAGTATGAAACCACTTAGGAGTGGGCGCTATTAAACAATGTTTTTACATGAATATGGGATTATGAAACTATGAACTTAGGATTAGAGTAAATGTTGCGCCATGCGCTATTACAGGAGAAATTCCTAAACCCTTGAGGTCATCAAGGTTGACAATTAGTTCAAACTATACAAATAGGAAACTGTAGGATTTCGATCAGTTCAAGTCGAGTAGGGTGGGTGAACTAAGTTCATGCGTTCTTAGAACGTTATTTAAAAACAAATCCTTTGGCCAAGGTGGTGTACTATCCTCAAGTGCATCGAATGTTCACTGTAACTGGATGGCGTTTCTTGTGGAGTGTCGTGCATGACTAGAGGGTATCTAGGGATCTGCACGATAACAAGACACGTAAGTTACAACACCAGAGCTCAGATGGCAAACACCGATGGTTATCCTAAGTCTATCCTCTTGAGTAGGGTAGGGCCACTTCCGGTTAGGAAGGAGTGCGGGAGACCGACGGTCTGTGGTTGGAGGTTAAGCTCCTTGAAGATACTTTCTCTTCCAAATATTGAGGATAGCCGAGTCTTGAATGTGATGGGTCGACAATCGAGATGCATGATAATGCTATGTTTCCAATATTTGTTTGTTTCAAGGAAATTGCAAATTGTTAGAAAACAAAATGTTTAATGTATATCATTTCTTTCAGTTTTATGAAAATGAGATCATGTTTATGATAAAATGAAAAATGTTGTATTGGATTATAGATAACTTTCTTTTATATTTGATTACCTAGTAAAAAAAAAAATTACCTTTGTGAAAACCTAGTTTTTCTTGTCAATTCGGATATGGATGTTACAGTTTCACATCAAGCTTTCCCTATGCATATTTAAAATAAAACAATTGTAAGTGCCATTAAGGATTCAATTCTTGGTCACATTGATTAATTAATTTAAAATAATTTAGGAAATACTTGTTTCATTTCTTGGGTATTTTCCCAAGTTGCACTCTCTTTTGAATATTAATTATTAGACCTTGCATTGATCAATTGCATGTTTTTGCAAGCACACTATCAATGCATAAGCATCCTTAGGGGTTCCATTGCCACATTGCATGAATCTTATACCTAGTATAGCAACTGATTTAGAGTAGGTTTGTTTGCCTGCTGCTCATTAGCAATATTATCTTGCTATTGATCCCTTGAGGGCACTTACTAAAATAATGGTTCTCTCTACAAATATAATAAGCAACCTTGAAATTCTTCCCTTGTCCTTCTCTACACTGTATTTGAGGAGTTTTCAAAATTTTGATCCTCATTTGAGAGAGTTATATGAGTCTCCGAAGAGGTAAAATAACCACCTACCTAATCTCATAGTAAGGAGATCATCTAAAAAAGGTTTTAGGCTCGCTCAAACAAACATGACAAGTACGATGCACCTAATGATCGATCTCTATATGGAGGGGATGTCAATAAACATTATAATGTGCCAAAGGGACCCTCAAATTACAAGGCAATTAGAGCCTAGTGTAACCTGGTAGTTGGATGATCCCATCCTCAAAGTGAAGATATGTATTGTAATGGTGCCGAAGCTTAGAGGAAGGAGATTCTTAGAGCTCTAACTATTTGGACCATAGGTAGGCTATATAATCTCATCTTTGATACGTCTATTTATCTCCATTATAGAAAGATTTGGTATAACAATTGAAAAGTTATTCGGAGGAAGTCTGTCCATGTCAATGCTTATAAGGCCTAGTAAACCAAAAGCCTTAGCAAACCAACTAGTGTAGATCATACATTGTAATAATTAAATAAAGGATTTTAGTTCTTGATATAGACATATGAAGAAATCAATTGAAGTATTAGTCATCCACTTAAATATATGCCCTTGGTCCATTAGTGAAGTTGAATGGTTCTGAATGAGCTCACTAGGAACCGAATCTTGCTAAGTGCAAGGCCCTGACACCATAAGGGATGAGGTCAGGATTGTGCCTCGGACGACTTTGGCGGAATGGATATCCCTCAGTGCTTAGCTCTTGGCCGAAGAGGTTTCAACCTAAGGTTTGTGCTCCCGTATCGAATAGCTTCTTGATTTCGTGGATTTGATATAAAACCCTCCAAAAAAAATATCATAACTACCACTTAAAAAATCACCACAATTATCAATAAAATAATATCAAATTTAGCTAAAATAATATCTTATAAAATACTTGGCATGATATAGAAGTACATACCCTTTCAATTTATTTATACATAAAAAAAATGGCAAGCCTCTAGATACCTATACATGTGAAGAGACAATTTCAACACTCTTTGAGGTGTTAGGAAAATATATTAAGGTGTTAGGAAAATATATTATGGTGTGTGAAGAAAGTAGCTAAACACAGTCCATAGAGCTAGGTATAGGTTGAGAGAAAAAAAAATAAAAAAAAGCAGAAGATTGAAATTTTTGTCAGAGGCGTGTTGACAATGTTAAAGATTTTCGTAGTAGGAGCTGCATCGTTTGATACAAATGATCCACCCACCCAAGTCTAATCCCATCACAGATTCCTACTTCTTATTTCATCGATATATACAATGTATATATGTATTCCCAATTTCAAACATCTACTCATGGCTGCATGTGAGTCGACGTTAATGTGTTTGACCGACGGCCAAACAGGCGCTCAAGTCGTCGCCGTAGACAGTCGAAAGGTCTTCAAAAGAACAGGAGAGGATAGTACATTCTTTACTGCAAAACACCACAGTAACAACAAATCTTAATAATAAAATTATTGTTTTGTTTGTGCGTATCTGTATGTTTTTATCATTGAACGCACAGTTTCTTATACAGATTGTAGGAGAGTAAGGTGACATTGCTATATACACATGACAGGCTATATAAACATGATTATAATGAAAGAGATGGTTTGAATAGGGTCAGGACATGATAAAATACATTGGGATGGAGAATGTGTTGTTGTTTTCTTTTGTTTTGATTTAATTTATTAATGGGGTGGGGGGTTTTTATAGGGCAAGCAATAGTCATGGCAGGAGGAGAAGAGAAGATGGGCTCTGACTAGCCCTAAATCAATACTGCCCATGTTTGATTATTAAGACTGCCTTCTCTTTTCCTGAGCCCATGCTGCTGCTGCTGCTGCTGCTGTTTGTGCTGCCATAGATGGCCTGATTCTCAAGGATTTGATTTTCACCGATCCATTGCCCTGACATTCCACACAGAGGCCATCATTCTAGAGGCTCAATATATATCTGAATGATTTTGAAGGGTACCCATTGAGATTAGATGACATTCATTTCACTGAAGCTGCAATAAAATAGCAGGAAAAATGGTGGGGTATGTAAGGTGGGCCGTTGATGAGGAATGAGATCAGCAGAGGCACAGGGGTGGTGGTATTTATTAGAGGGGGATGGCACCCAGCATAGACTGTGCTTCTAGTCTGTATTGTGCTGAAGATGCTCTGGGCTGGGATGATCATGATGATGATGAAGAAACTGGAAGTTTTTATCAAGATCAGGAACACCACAGCTTGGATCCTGGCTACATTACCAGCTGCATCGGTGACCAACAGTTGTGGGATAATGGTGAAGAGCTCAAGGCTCTTGCAGAAAAGGAAAGGCTTTATGTTCCTCGCCATGGATATATGGAAACACTTGAAAACAATAGTTTTGAAGCTAGAGCTCGTCAGGACGCTGTCAGCTGGATTTTGAAGGTTCATCACATACCCATTATCAAAATAGAAATGGGTTCACAATGTACTTACTACATTGTATTGATTTATGTAGTGTTGTCCATTTGTTTCCAGTTAGCTGTTTAGATGACAATGTGTGTATGAATATGTATGTATTTAGGTTCATGCCCACTATGGCTTTAGTCTGGCGACTGCAGTGCTGTCAATAAACTACCTTGATCGGTTTTTGTCTACAACTAGCTTGCAGGTATTGTGAAGCCTATGGGTTCTTCTGATCATGTCTTGTAAAATTATAGCTTGTGCATTTACTGTCTTAATATTGGACATGTTTGGATTCTTGTGATTGTGTCCATGACATTATTGCTTTGTAGCATTTACTGTCTTAACATTGGACATATGGGTTCTTGTGACTATGTCTGTAAAATTCCTAAACTTGTAACATTTACTGTCATAACATTGGATATATGGGTTCTTGTGATTATGTCTGTAAAATTCTTAAACTTGTAACATTCTTGTGATTATGTCTGTAAAATTCCTAAACTTGTAACATTTACTGTCATAGCATTGGATATATGATGTCTGTAAAATTAGCTTGTAGCATTTGCTGTCTTAAGTTTTAACATTGGACAAATGCAATGCAGGAAGATAAGCCCTGGATGACCCAACTTGCAGCTGTGACTTGCCTGTCCTTGGCTGCCAAAGTGGAAGAGACTGAGGTTCCTCTCCTTCTCGACCTGCAGGTAATTCATACTTAGTTTCTATGTAACATTATAGAGGTAGTGAAGATTTAAGCACCGAGTTCCTTCAGCTTTTCATTAGATGCAATAAAATTTAAAAATGTGGGTGTTTGGCTACCCAGGTTGAGGAAGCCAAGTACATATTTGAATCTCGCACCATTCAGAGAATGGAGCTCCTTGTGCTCAGCTCACTCCAATGGCGAATGACTTGTGTCACAACCCTTTCCTACATTGAACTTGCCACTGGTATGCTTAGTTTGCAGAGTCCCCACAGATGGATTTTCACAATGCGTTGCAACGAACTGTTAATAAGTGCTCTGAAAGGTATATAGTCAATGCAGTATGCTGATCTAGTTAATGCCAATTTTAGTTGTTCTAACCTTTTTCAAGATATCTCATGGTGGGTTTAATCCAATGCAGATTTAAGGTTTCTGGGCTTTCTGCCATCAGTTGTCGCTGCAGCTATAATGGTGTATGCAATCAGGGAAATGGAACACACCAACACTAACCAGGAGAAAGCCCTGCTAGATGCCTTAAACGTTAACAAGGTGAGAAAGAACACAAGGCTGAATTGTCCAAACCCAAATTACATATTCTTTTTGTCTCTCTAATCCATGTTTCATATTCACAAGGTGAGAAAGAACACAAGGCTGAATTGTCCAAGCCCAAATTACACATTCTCTTTGTCTCGCTAATCCATGTTTCATATCAATTTGAATATTCAGGAAGCATTTGATGGGTGCATAGCTCTCCTTTCTCTGGAATCTTCCCTCAACAACAGTTTCTCTGTGGGTTTGAAAAGAAAGTGTAGAAACAGCAGTGGCAGCATCCCTATACCTTGCAGCCCTAGTGGTGTGTTGGATGCTACCTTCAGCTGTAACAGTGGGCAGAGCACTCCTGGATCATGCCACTCTCCTGCCAGCATTCTCTGCATTTCGCCTGCTATGATAAAGAGGAGAAAGCTTGATGAATTTTGTAGCCAAGGAGTTATAGAGGATTAAAGTTCCAGATTTTAAGCCCTATTAGTCTCTATATGTATCGTCCACAAAGAACCCTATTGGCAGCGATCTCTGCTATTAATTAGATCTAAATTATGTATCTAAATGTCAATCAATCGGACATACAGTATAGGAAAAGCCTTATGTTCAGAGAAATCATTAATTTTCAAGTTTATATAATGCTTTTCTTTGATCGAAATGCTGTCCTCCTGCATTGCTAATTTAGCTGGCTCTAAAACATCAATCAATATGGCATCCCGAGAAGAAATGAAGAACCACTGCCCATTTTTCCATGGATGGCTGTTTAGAATTTTAAGAAAAATTGGGGTCAATTAGTGGTTTCAACTCGCAAGAATTGCCATGTTATGTGCGAAAGATTTGGAATCGATATTGTCGGCCACCCATGGATTGGATAGAGGCCTAGTTACCTCGACTTATGAGCCTTGCCCCATCTTCTCTCTTTTTTTCTTTCCTCTCTCTGCACGTTTCCATACATTTTCACATTGCCAGCTTGAGGCGACTGTGTGAAAACTGTGTCGTTTCAAAGCAGATATGGTCCACTCTACATCTACTTTTGCACTTTCAACAACTGCCCACTGTGAAATGGACAGTTGCTGCAACAGAAAACCTTATTCCTTACTGGTAGCCTTAATAAAATAATTTTTCTAGTTTTAAAAAAAAATAAATTGATACCCATTGATATTAAAAATTGTGTTTGAGTTGACATTGTGCTAGTTAGCTGGTGAGGGTGAAATTCCTAGAATTGTTGTTTTTGGGTAAATTAGGCTCCAAATTCTAATCTTGAGAGCCCAGCCTTTTAGGATCTTTCTATTTTTGTTATTATTATTTAAATAGTATTCTTAAATCTTAATTTCATTATGGATGTGAAATTAATTGTTCTATTGTGAATGTTATTTTTATAAATATATATTTTTATTGGAGTGTTAAATTAATAGATTTTCTTTGTTTGTATTGAAAACATTGATAATCAAATTTATAATACAATTTTCTTCAGATCTAGACTATAATCCCTCGTAATATCTAGACTCTAATCCCTCCTACCCTTATAAGGGATGAAAGTGCATACTGGGCATTTTCATATCTTTGTTTTAGTACTCTTAAGTATATGTCATAAACATACCATTGCATTTTTCAATTTGAATTGTTTGGCACACAATCTGACTCGACTCTTGAACCCACTAGCCAAATCTCTTTATACACTTCGTCAAGATTGGTCTGTTCTTTAGGTCACCTACTCTCTTGGACTAGGTTTTATGACATGACCCTACTATCCATGAATTGGGTCATATAATGTAACCTAATCCACCTTAGTCAAATTTTAATTTTCTTGCTCTCAAGTCGATCTTTATGGAAACTAGTTGCCTTATTAGGCATGCTTGCCAAAAATCTTGAGTTGAGCAACTAAGGGCATGTGTTTATAGATAGTCTTAGGTCATTAGTAGTAGCCAACTAGAAATAACAAAATTACTTGAAAGATATTTGATGAATGTATTTTTAAAAACATCATCTTTGCGTTTCATTTACTCATTTAATAGGCATCATCATCTTACATTGCTTGTGTGGCATGTTTGCAATCGTCAACATCCATATCGAGGGGCTTGACTTGTGACCAAGACGAGTCTAGGTCATCACCTCTTTGCCTTGAAAGCAAGCCTCATTGTGCTTATGAGCACAACCCCTTATTAGTGGCAAATGATAAGGTGTAGGTGTAACAAATTCTACAAGTCACATCAACATAGGACTAGGCTACACAATAGGGGTTAGGATGTAGGATGTGAGCCCATCCAAAACTAGATTGCATGACACGACCTTGCCCACATCATCAACAATATTTGAGCATATATGCCATAGTATTTTGATCCTTGTTCTAAATTTAAATCCATATCCTAATCACTTGGAGCACAATAGTAAGTCAACATCAAAAAATTGAGATCACTACATCATCTAAAACAACTAAACACTCTTATCCCTCTCTATCTTATCAATTAACTTATTTAGTTTAGATTCAATTTGTTTATATTGTTTATTATTTAATTAAAAATCCAAGTCATACTAGTGTAGGAGATAATGCATCTTAGGGTTTAGGGTTAGCACTTTATTTCCTCACATTTTAGCGAATTTGGAAGTCATTATATTTCTCTACACATTTTGGTGAACCTCAACATTTGTATACAACCTAGAGCTTTGCCCTAGGCCATCCTTCTTTTCCTTTAAGAATCTTGATTTGCCCTATTATGCTTTCATTACTACATCTTAGGATCTTCCAACCCTACAATCCATATTGATTGATTATATCTTGCTCTATATGGATTGTCCAAAACCCTTAACCATGATTGATATACATGAACAACACATTCATAATGATGACAAATATTTTGTGCATGGTGTATGATAATGATCTAGATCTATGTCCATTACCTCCTTGTGATGATATATAGTGATGTGCCATGAAATGATTGTATTGCAATGATGATGTCTTCCTTAGTGTCTCTCTTCCTATTGATAGTGAAAGGGAGAAAAATGTAGACTATCCTAGTGTGCTTAGTTATTAATTAATCTTTCTAATGTGTACTAATCAAACTAACAATTAGATTACGTCCTTTAAGAAAAGAAATGTAGAAAAGTAAAATGGAATTAATTTAATTAATACTAATGCTTTGCTTTACCAAAAAGAAAATGTTTAAGGGAATAAAGAAACTATGCAACAAAAAGAATGTGTACATAAGAGACAAAGGAGGGTGAAGAAAGTGTCCCTAATTCAATGGTTGATAAAGTGGAAGCCTAGAAGAAGACTACATAGATTGATACAAAACATTTTAAAGCACCCTAGTCAGGTATGGACACAAAAGTAGAATCATGGAGGTGTCTTGGTATTGAAAAATAAAGTGTTAGAATGTTGAGAAACATAGATAAGAATTTTTTTGAGACAATTGTGGCTTGTCCAGATTGCAATAGATATAAGAGAGTTGTAGTATTGTCTTGTTGTATGACCATTAGATTTTAGATGTAAGAATCTGATTTGTGAATGTCTAATGTGCATGTATAAATGAAATTTGATTTGTCTAGAAGAGGAAAAGTAGCCTAGACTTGAAGCAAGGACAAAAGAAAAGTTTGGGACTACTTGGGAGCTTGCCTCAGTCAAGCCCTTGTTTGGTATATTTCAACCCTACGGGTAGTCAATATGAGAATTGTTGGTAGAGAAAGTTGATTGAGTGTAGATAAGTTGCAACCACCGTAGGTCATAAGAATAGTAATGTGAAATAATTAGATGACTTGCGACATCTCCCAAATGGCACAATTGTGTAGAAACTATTGGGAATTAAGGTGTCTCAACCTTGGTAATTCCTTGTATTTTTACATTGTATTTATTTATTAATTGCCTATTGTATTAATTGGATGCAAATCCTATGTTGTTATATTGTGGGAGTTGGCACAGTGATGTGTCATCCCACATGGCATATGACCACATGTATTTTTGTCCTCACATGAGGAGATAGGTGTCCCACTTAGTGGTAGGAATATTTTGCAATGTGTCGGCATCTTGGATGTTGTGTAAGGGAATATTGACCGTAACGGTCATGATACATTCATATGACAAAGTTATGACATGTAAGAGTTAGAAATAAGAGATTCTATGACAAGAGAAGACATGTGTCGAAGAACATCTTTGGGCGCCCCAAGGTGGACTATGACATGTAAGAGAATATGCTATTTAGAGCCTGTGTATGACAGATTCTCTTACAACTGTAAGTTATGACAACTATGACAGATTCTATGATGGTTGTAAGAGTCGTAAGAGCATCTGTCATAGCCCATTTTGGAAATAGGTGACCTCCTTAGGATGGGGTGACTTGACAAGTGTCAGGAGCATCCTACAGAGTTGGACAAATGTCGATAGGCGTGGGTATTGGGCCATGAGGCCATGTTGGACGCCCATCCCTATGTGGAGCCATATTTGCCTTGTATTTGTTATATAAACAGGTGCTTTTGAGAGATGTACTACAAGTTTTACATGTATTGTTATACTGTCGGTTTGTCTCTAGATACAAGTGTCGAAGACTCCTAAGAGCTTGCATTGCAAGTGTATTGTAAACCATTTCAGTTTTGATAATACATTATGCAGGTTTTGGAGTGTGGGGTTTTTCACCCGATAAGGGTTTTCCCCACGTATATCTTGTGTCTCTCTTCTTCTATCTCACTTTCTTGTGTATGTGTTTGTTGCAATATCTTTGTTAGTGGTTTAACATTGCTGTAATAGTAAGGATAAAATTAAATTTGCACTCTCCTCCCCTCATTAGATTAGTGTAGGAAGCGATTTCCGCACACCTAGCTTCCTTTCAGAAACAAAGATAAGGTCACATCCCTAAATAAGAAGCTATAAGAGAAGTATGCCAATACCACACATATGGAGATATAGTTACAAGGAGATACCAATATATAGATAGAAGAAATAGAGAATAGATACAAAGAAGATTATATTATGAGATATTGAGAGATTATAATAGATGTATGAAGGATATATTGAGATCATTGTATAAGAGATATATATGTATCGAGGAACTGATGAATATGTATTGCACGAGTATAATGAATATAAGAAGGATGATGAATCTAATGTGTATGAATGGTGTTTAAATAAATGTTTAATTTATTTTGTGTAGTAATCCACTGCACTAAGTTGCAATCCACTACACATGTTTTGATTCTCTTCCTTATCCAACACACTCTAGGTACGAACCCTTGGTGAGGGGTTAGGCACCTAGGGGGTGGCAAATGGAAAGGGAAGGATCTTGAAAAGATGTGACTGTTGGGGCAAGTCCAATTTGAGCCAATTGGGATGGATAAAAGAATTATTGTAACTCCAAATAAAAATGCCCATGGCCAAAGGAGATAGCAAGAGAGTGAGAAATCGTTGAAGGGATTGAGATGAAAATTGAAATAAATTTGGAGGGAAGATGGAAACAAGTTCAGGAAAGAGAGGAGAGATACCGAAGAAGAATAGAAAGGGCTAGGGAAGCCTCACTTGAGCATGCTAGGAGAGATGTTGTCAAGAGTTTGGAAAATCTGCAATCATAGGGACATATTGAGAACTTAATTACCCGTGTTAGAAGAGAAAATGAAAATTTGATTGGATTGGAAAAACATATACAAGAATATGATGAAAGTAAGGAGTCAGTCAAGGGAGGTATTAAAAGTAGTAGTGCTTAGCCAAGGCATAGAAGCAAGGGTGCTTTGCTAGTTAATTTTCTGACTCAAGAACCATACTCTAAACCATATATGTCAAACATTAAGATCACAATTAACGAAGGGTTTGAAGATTTAACAACCCCAATTTCTAAACTAAAACCTTTGCATTTTAATGCAAAATATTTAGATGATTGAGTGAATAGAAGTGCATGTTTATAGAAGGATAAACTGATGGGAAATTCATAATTCAAAGAAAGGGAGAAAAGTGAAGGAGATGTTAATGCGAGGGACATGTTCAATGATCTAGCCATCGATACCATAGAAGCACTCAATTTGAAGGATGTCATAATTCCATACTATTCAATGAGATGCCATTAACTAATAGCAATTTATCAAAAGGTGCATCTCCTAAAATAAAAAGATCTTATGAAGAGGTGACCCCTCAGACCAAGAGTCATCCCTTGTGCCACTTAAAAAAAGAAGAGTCTCTCCCAAAGATATATTTAGTGGACTCTTTTGGATAGAGGAAGAGGCAAAGAGAAGATAATTTTTTGTTTTGTGTGAATAGATCTTGGCAAAGAGTCCTTTGATATCGAGTACCTAGGAATAAAGGCAAAGTGAGGAAGTTAGTAAAATAATAGGAAGTTGTTAAGTGCAGCAAGAGTGCCAAGAGTTTTAAGGAAAAAAGACCTTAGGAAACAAGGAAAAATAAAGAAGGTAGAAGAAAGAGTGAAGGAGAACCCTCATCAAACAACAACAAACCAGAGGTACCTATCACTTCAACATAAATAGAACCAGATTGAGCTACCTATCTTTGGCAAGGATACCAAGGAAGCCACTTAACACATATTTATGAGGAGATGGAGATTGTTATATTTTGATTCTTTCCTCAAGAGGTTAGTGAGTCCCTTTGAGTCCCCTTTGTTATGGATTTTGAGATATTCATTTGTTTGTGTTAGCCATTGGGTAGTCTTGAGATTTGTATTTTTATATGTTCTTGTGTTGTGAAAATGGTTTCTTGGGAGCCTCCTAGCTCAGGGGTGGACTTGCTTGCCTTGGTCATGTGAGATTTTTGATTTAGTGTGTTGTAGATTTGAAAATTACTTTGGAAAATATACTTTATGGAGAAAGCTTGCAGTAAGCTTCTTTTTATCTTTCAAATCGCCATTGTGAAAGGTCAATGATATGTAAATATTTGAGATAGTCCTTTTACAATTTTGCTATGTTAAAGTGGAGACATGTAAATGGAAGTAATATTACACTTATTATTGTAGTCATCATTTTTTTTATGTGAAAAAAATGTACTTGTTGTACACTTCCATAAAGTTAGAGAGCAATGTTATGTATGCGTTAAACAAATTAACGGAGATAGTGAAATGAAATTGTGTGTGTTTCAGATTTGTTAAATTCATTATGTACCTTGAATAGTGATATATTATAATCTAGATTTAATTACCAATGAGATTTGTTGCCTTTCAAATTCAATTGTAAGACATGAACACAAAAAATCATTCTGTAAACTTTTTACCTGTAGGAATGAATTTAAGGGAATTACTTAAATAGAAAAATTATGTATGCTCTTTTATTTTTTTGTATACTCATATATTTCTATACATCTTTTCTTTTCTATATAAAATGTATTTGTTGTAATCTTTTCTATATAACCTCTTATTATAAATATTTATTCAATTTTATACATATTTATTTCCTTATGAGTAGATATATAATACACATACCTAATTGTCTAAATTGATTTGATAAAATTTCCTTTTCCCTTGCTAAAAATTATAGTCAGACTAAAAAGAAAAATAAAATAAAAATGATAACATCACATGTATACGTTTTTGCCTTGTTTTTCTTCTTTGCATATATAAAGAAAGCAACGTTGAATATTGTAAATGAAACCAGAAGTATGGAAGCCAACTTATAATATAGAAGTTGAGCTATATAAATAAAATAGTTCGTTATTTTTTTTAATTCATGCGCAACTTCCAAGCCATGGAGGGGAGGGGGTGAAACCTCATGCTCCCACCCCACATAGCCATGGCTATGTGGGGGGAGCCAGGGGGCTCCCCATGGAGGGGCATGACCCCTTTAAGGTAGCTGCCTCACACCATCACTCCATAACAAACAAATGAATTTTTATTTATTTTTATAAAACTTCAATTTTAATCATTCTTTTTTTTATTTATGGCTTTAAACCAAAAACCAAAAAATGGTAATCTTCTCTTTAAAAACAAAAATATTTTTTTTTATTCAAACTCTTTGAGTATTACATTTAATCCTGGCATGAATAAAATTATTCATCTATGAATTTTTCCTCTCTCCACAAAATTAAAAAACATATTTAAAATATTTTTTTTTCTATGAATGCATTTAAATAACTATTATATATTTTAGATAGTGAAAGAATTAATTTGTTTTTAAATTCTTATTCTTTTTGGAATCTCTTTCCTTTTTCTATATTCTAACAATAAGGGAAACTTGGAATCCTTGAGAAGCTAGATTAGAACCATAACATGTGGAAATCTGGAAAAACTCTCTATCCCTTATGAATCTCATGTACAAACAAAAGAAAGCTCTTGACAAATCTTAGGCATCTTGTAAAAAAAACTGCATGACATCATTTTATGCATGCATGGCCATATAACTTTACAGATCTTGCAAAATCAAATCAAGCCCATAATAACATTTGAACATATAAATATTCTTCTTTCATGAAGTTGCAAACTCCAACATATAAATATTAAGATTTAAAAATTTACTAAGCAATAATCATTTTGGATTTAATTAACACTAGTCTTTTATATTCGTATTTTAAATTTAAATATGAGAATTTAAAATTCTAGGCTTTTATTATTTAATTAAAGTAAGTGATTCAATTAGAGGAATAAATATTTGATTATTAAATGAAAGGAGTGTAAGTCTCTAGTATGCATAATGAAATTATTATTTAATTATCTTTTGGGATGTTATAGAAAGTTGTGCTTAACGAATTGTTATTTTATTTCTAATTAATTGTGGTTTATTGTTACTTTATTTTATTTTTAATTAAAAATTATTAATGCATTAATTAATTTATTTCTTTCCCTTGTGTAGTTTTTATTTATGTTTGATTTTACTTTATCATTTAATTTTAATTGCCAAAATGAGTTAGATCGTAATTGAATTTTTTTAAATGTACGATTGATATGTACGTTTAATTGGGATATATATATATATATATTTGGGTTATAGGAGTTATTGTTTCTGTCACTTTAAAGAGATGATGCTTTTCTACCTCCACATAGAAACCCTAGGGAAAAATTACTCTTGCAAGATTTTCTCTTTGTGACATCGTATATATTGACATTAGGTTGCTTCCGCTTATAATTCAGGGTTTTGCGATGAGGATTTTGCCACCCGCATATGTATTATTTTCTCTTCACCTTGTGTGGCATGCCCTCATTTGTTGTACATGCGATGATTATTGAGTACACATCTTTTACTACTGATAGTAGTGTTATGTTGTAAATAAAAAAATTAGTTGCTTGTGATTATGCCCTTTTATACATGTGTGTATGGGTGGGCATGACAATAGTTTTCAAGTACAACCTAAGTGTATCATCCCTCATCATCCCAACAAAGTCAAATACATTTACTTGTGGAACCATGATTCCCAAACTCCTTTAGTAATATTCTAACATGCAAACAAATGATCTTGTGAATCTTTAGTATCATTCCAAAACATTGGGATCTTCATTCTATTTTTCAACATTGGAGGAAGGGTGGTGTTACTATGCTTCTTGCTATTGCTTCTATTTAACCCTTCAATTTTAGAGGACATGGAATGCTTCTTGTCTCTCTTTTGATTCACCAAAGGTATTTTCCTTCCTTTATCCCTTTTTAATTTTATATCAAAATACTTTCTTCCTAATATTTCTAATTTTTCTACAAATTCCCAAGTCTATCAATCACTTCTTCTCTAATCTCTTTAACTCTCTCTCAATTTTAAAATACTTTCTTCCTAATATTTCTAATTTATCTACAAATTCCCAAGTCTATCAATCACTTCCTCTCTATCTCTTTAACTCTCTCTCAATTTTAGTATTACACACATGACCCATTATGCATTCAACATTATTTAACCATTCATTTTTCTAATTAAGCAAAAACCTGTATATGTAACCATTAGATTACTTAGGTGGGTAATAAGTACCCTATTCAATAGGCTACTTTTTTATTTTAATGAACATGAGGAATGTTTATGCTCCACAATATATTCTTGAATACCTAATTTTCCATGAATGTAATAATCCTTTAATATGATATTCTTATTAAATTTTAGACAATAGAGATCCCAAAATAGGTGCATTTAAGTCTATGTTTTGATTAGATATTTAGGTGTACAAGTTTAAGTGAATTATAGTTTGTTAGACAAAATTGTAAATTTGTAAAAGTTATATTTTAATGCAAATTTGATTTCTAACTAGACATAATAGTTAAGATTTTGATAGTAAATCACTCTAAAAATTAATTAGAAACATAAATAGAAGCTTTTGATTTAACCAATTCACCAACCAAAATGATATCAAGTTTCACCAAAATTTCATTAAATGAAACTAATTACTAATATTATATCATCATCATCATATTCACAAAAACAAGATAAAAAATAGTTTAATATACATTAAATTATGAGCCAATCCTTGCACAATGAATCATCATCATACTAGCAACTTTTTAACTCCTTAATCCCTTTACAAAAATATGTCAACTTTTAAAACAATGACTAAATTATTTGTTCCTTCTCTTTTCCAAGTAAATGGCAGTAACATATTAACTAATGAATACTTTATTTACACTTTACAACTCTCAAATTCTATATAAAGTTCTACTCATTAAATCTTGCAAGTACAAACTATACAAATGGGTTGATACAATTGAACATATATTTCCTTTCAGACAATGTCCATAAGAATCTTGACACAATTTGAGGAGTGGAAATCATAAAATTTATTGCATTTAACCACAAATCATATAAATATATTTCATCAAAGAATCCCTACTTTAGATCCATGGCCTAGCCCAAATCCCATTACTAGACATAGAGTAGGGTGCATGTGATTGTAGCACAACCCTTAATAATAACAAGATTGGTAGAAACATAGAGTATAGATATCAACATAAAGTTCTTCATGACTGGTTAAGTCCACATAACTATAACCAAACTCCTCCCAAATAGAATACCATTCTTTCCTTGTTATCAAAATTCATGGGTTTATGATAGTATTAAACATTGGTAGTTGTCACAGTGTCAACTTGTTACCAAGTTACCATTTACACAACCCCTAGTTTAATAAAAATCAACACCATGAGAAATAACCTCAAGAATAGTCTAGAAATAAGGTACAAGAATTCTTCACGATGATATACCTCAATGGTCTCTAATTGAGAGTAATAACCCTAACATGTTTTTGGTATAAAAGTAACAATAGGAATAACATAGTTCTAACCCAAGTGACAAGAATAATAAACTCAACATAGATAATCATTTACCACAAGAAACCTTCAGACAAGGACAATGACCAAACATGACATGTATGGGGTGGTTTAGAATAAGAAAACCCGAAATAGAGAGCTCAAACATAACCATAGACCCAACTCACCCAAACTAGAGTTATGCCTAAAATAATGGTTCAATATTTTAACACCAATGGACAAAAATGCTACCACCTTAGCCATAGAAAAAGAAAAGATTTCACAAATAGTAAACACAATGCTAAATCATTTAACTCAATCCAAAAACTAGGGATTAAAATATCCCATGGAAACCTCAATATACAATAGGCACCCATCTATTTTTTTTAGATATACCCAAAAATACCCAAATCATAAAAATGTAATAATCATAGTTTCTACCATTCAAATATAAGTTGAATGAAGCAAGAAAAACTTATAGATTATCAAAATTTGGCTATGAAGAGTTACTACCCATTTAAATAGTCAAGAAATATAATAAATCATTTACCAAGCAATTGCTCAAAATAGAACATACATCAACTATTTAAAGGAGAATAAAATTGGTAGAAACATTCTTCATAGCCTACCAAAAAAAGATAAAATATGTAAAATACATTTTTACCAGAAACCAAAATTTGTAGAGGTTGGATTTCTTCAAACCCAAAATCTTGCCTTCTCTATCCTCCATCCTCTTACCATTTTAATCATTCTTCTTTTATATGCTGAGAAATAACAGTTGAAATCTCAAACTAACTAGTTCATCTCCATATATACCTAAGCCAAAACATATAGAATAACCAAAATGCATTCCAAAAATGAATGAAAATGAATTTCCTTTACTCAAAGCTTTTTTTTGATTGAAAAAATGTGGTAAACCACCTAAAAAATTTATTAATGAAAAGGAAAATAGATACAACAAAGAAAGCCAGGCATAGGCATCTAGTAGAAAAAAAACAAAAAATGCCAAAAGACTACATTGTGTTCCCCCTCCTCGATGAAGTGTGGGAACAAAGGAGCATTTGGTGGGGACTAGAAGAGTTGTCTTTCATTTTTGAACAAAGGTCCATAATCCATCTGGAGGTTAAATCCCTCCTCATTAGATGGTTGGGAGGACATATTGACCTGATGTGCCATTTTATCTTGTTCCTCAGTCTTATCAATATCCAAGAAGGATTCGTCCTTCTCTTGAGGAGATGCAACAATTTTCTCTTGATCCTCAGTCTTGTCCTAAGATTTGGCTATGGAAGAATCCTCCTTCTCCTGGTGAGATGGAGTTTTCTCTTACTCAAAGTTTCCTTGAGAAGGTCAAAATTAATTGCATGCCCCTTAGGACCTACAGTACACCAAATAATCTAAGAAATGACTTGTTGTCAACAATCCTATGGACTATCATGCCATTAAATAACTTGTTTGTAAGCCTTAGCTCAAGGCCTTAATTGAAAACTTAACATAGATTAAAACCATCAATTGATCAAAAAGGGACTTTAGATAAGTCATACTCATAGTTTTAAATTAGAAAAGTTACAATTATAAGTATAAATATAATTATAATTATAAATATATATCCTAACAATTCCATAACTTAAGATAACACTTGAGTCTATACACACACACACAAAACTAACAATAAATAATACTTACCTCAAAGGAGGGTATTCATATATACCTAGACACACACATGCATATTTGTTTATACAAGTAACTCAAAATTTAGAATCAAACTTTACAAGAAAACAAAACATGATAGGAGTAGAAACATGACAAATTGGAGCAACATTAGAGCAAGACACAACATCAAGGAACCATAAATATAGAAAAATGTAGTCAAGATATAAAACCAACAAATGATTTGATCCAAGTTGGACCAATTACCTAGTGCCTACCAATCACATACACCCTACTAGATGCCTCTTCTCTAGTGAAGTATATTTATGTTAGTATGTTTGTACCTTCCAAAAGATAAACCAAAGCATCCATCATAATCAGATGATTAAATATTAGTCAAAAAATTGAATCGACATTCAAACCTACACTATCGATCTCCACATAGATCCCTACACAAGAGTTGACAATAGCCAATATGTTATCACATATAATCATTTTATAATCAAATCAATTTCATAATAGATGAAGCAAGTTTAGATGGGTCAGGGTGGCCCATGACATCCTTATCCTTTTCTCCTTTCATGTTGCAAAGCTGTAGGAGTTACTACACAATTTCTACAAGTTGTTTTATTTCCTATGCTAGCCTTTTTGCTACTAATTATGTATATGAAGTATAATACATGATGAAAATGATGAAGAACCTTGCCAATAATCAACTTAAAATAACTTTTACAACTCCATGGGGGGCCTTTTACTATAGGTCATCATGCCTTTTGGCCTTAAAAACATTGGAGCACATATCTTCCATGATCCAATCTATGATATTTTAGAAGATTAAGTTGATGACAGTTTGGGAAATTTCAAAGTGATATTTGACCATGTCAACAACTTAAGACCAATATTTGAATATTAATGACAATGTCAACTTAGACTAGATCCTAAGTAGTGAATTGTTGCAGTTGATAGTAGTGAATTACTTGGATTTGTAGCATCACAAGAACGTAAAAATATAGATATTATTTTTAACATGCCTTTGTCTAAATATATAAGTCAACCTTGGAACTTGCAAGGAAATATTCAACCATTTAAAGATTCATTGTGCAACTTGCAAGCTATACCTTTCTACTTTAGAAAATTTTAAAGAAAGACGTAAATTTTGAGTGGAATGAAGATTGCTAAAATCATATGATGCAATGAAAGAGTTTTTAACGTCATACATGGAAAACCATTGTTATTGTACACATCTTTGCTACATGTGTGGCTATTGGTGGTATTTTAACACAACAAGATGGAAATGGTAAGGAAGATACAATATATTATATTAGTCACACCTTACTCAAATATGAGTCACACTATGCTACCATGGAAAAACTTTATTTAGTAGTAATATGATGCATCTCAAAACATTTGACATTATATACTATGTTTTAAAACTCATATGATTGTTAGAATTGACCCCTTAAATTATATGCATGCCAAATCTCAAATTTAGTCATGTTGGTAATGGGTAATGCTCCTAATGGAATTTGACCTTAATTTTGTTTCCCAAAAAATCATAAAAGGCCAAGCAATACTAGATGCATGGTGTCATACTCATACACCTATTGATATGTCTTTTATATGAAGACATATTCCACATAGATTCTTTATATACATGGATATTTTTAATAATGAATGACTAACTTGGGGCTAGGGTGATTCACATTCCACATGTATTGGAAATATTATACCCTTTACCCTTTAGTCTTGAATTTGTGTGCACCAACAAAATCATTTAATATGAAACTTTAATTATTGAATTCTATAACACTGTATCTTAGGGTATAAATTTTCTTTCTATTCATGGAGACTTAGTTGGTTATTCATTAAATCATGGATACATATCAAGCTAAGAAAACACAACTTTCCCAATACCATGATTTGGAATTATAATTGTTGGATTAGTTTCACTCCCGCTCCATTTTACACTACCATTACAAATATAATCAACACATAAATGCTATGTATAGCACCATGTCACTCGTGGGGATCAACAACAAACATGATCACTTTACACTATTTATTTAGAAACTCAAGGATCCAACTATTTAGGATATCAATATTGATGTATGCACAACTATGGTGTGTGAAGAATGGTTCACTGACATATATAATACCTCTACAAGGGTACATTTCACTCTAGTTTCTACAAAAATATGTGTTACCTAGTCATTGATTAATATATATTATATGGGTGTGGATACAATGGTTTTTTATTAAAATGTTTAAATAATAATAAAACAATCATTGCACTGCATGAGACGCATTGGGGCATTTATAGTGGTCACTTTAGTCATAAAATGATTGTGCAAAACTATTTTCTTATATGCTATTACTAGAGAAATATTGAGAGAGATTCTCATGATTATGTCAATAGATGCCTCATATGTAAAAATGTAGAAATTTAACTCATGCATTGACCTAAGAGATCCAATGCTTCAACTCTCCTTGGTTGTTTTCTATGTGGGGACTTGACTTGGTAGGAAAATAGCCTTTGCCTCATCAGAATTACATAATTGAATCATCATCACTATTACTTACTATTTCACAAAATGGTTTGAGGCTACCCCTTTGAAAGAAACTATGACCTCCAACATATATGATTTTCATTTGGAAAATATGATGTCATGATTTGGGCTACCTATTTCCATAATTATAAATAATGGCTCATCATTTAAAAATTGAGAAGTGAATAAATTCCTCGCAAAGTTCCATATCCAACAACAATTCTCTTCTCCATATTACCCATGAAGTAATGGTCAAGTGGGGATACAAATAAAACCATTGGATAAGTCTTAAGAAAAAATATGGACATGTATGGAACTAACTAGCATGCACAACCTTTCACCTTGTAGGCTTATTGTATGAGTATTTGTACACCTATAGGCCATACTTTTACCCTTTAATGTATGTCATTGAGGCTATCAATTTTCAAGAATTAGAAATTCCTTCATTGTGAGTTTCACTTAGAGGAATTATTGATGATAATCCATATATATGTAGTAGTGTTTACAGGAGCTTGAACTACTTGATGAGACACATGTTAATGCTTTGGAAAATATAGAAGTTTACTAATGATAACTGAAAAATGCATATTAAAAATGATTGATTCATCAAGAATTTGAGGTTGGTGACTTGGTACTCAAAGCAAATCAAAATAAATCTAATACAAATGACAAACTAAAAGGAAATGAAGATTGCTAATATCATATGATGCAATGAAGACTTTTTAACAAATCCTCTAGTCCTTTTCCCATCACACATGGAAAACCATTATTACTGTATGTCTTTGCTATTGGCAAGAGACACTATGTGGCTTCATTGGTGTTGTCATTGATGACAACAAAGACCATTCCACACATCCGCAGGACATGGTGTATCTTTACCGGAAGTCAGATTGAAGAATACTTTGGCCCGGTAAGCAAGAACAGAGCATGCAGCAAGGTCTGACAGTCAAGTTTGGATCTCTCAGAGGAAGTATCTTTGGAAAGTGCGGACTTAGGCAAGTCAAGAGGAGTACTTTGACTGATAGATTCTAGGAATTGAGCCTCTGGTGATGAAAGAGTGAAGAGATATGAGCATTCAAGTATTGGGATTCTATTTGGCAGAGTAGACAGAGGAAGAACTTACCGGCAGAGCTTCAGACATTATTCCGGATGAGATGTTGATGGTGATCAAGATTCTTAAGGTATCATTCGTGATTGGCCAACTTGTTAGATGACTTTTATAAGTATCTATTTGATCAGCACCACTTGGTAAGCAAGGATTCAGCTGACAGACTAGAGTTTGGGAAATACTGACTATTCCGGATGCCGACTAGAAAGAGGATGAAATCCTTTGTGCGGATATATATACCAAATGGATTTCAATGAGAAGGTGTGTGTGGTGTAATTGTGAAGTGCGAAGAAAAGTAGAAGAGCAGTGTGGAAGCAGTAAGGTAGGTCCGGTATGTGAAAGGACAATAGCTCTAAAGAAGAGAAAGGATGAAGTGCAGTAGATCAGTATACTGAGCCTAACCGAAACTGAACTCCAGCATATGTGGATGCTTTTCATCAGTTCAAGTATCTTGTTACTCTCTTTATAACTTGTAGACAGTGAGTCTCTTGTAGGCAGTGAGCCTCTTGTGAGCAATGTGCTCAGGCAGTGAGCCCTAATTGGCAAGTGCCATTTTGTAATTCTATTCTTCTAACAGAGAATACATTCTTGGGTTAGTCACCCAGTGGTTTTTCCCTTAACAGGGCTTTCCACGTCAAAATCATTGTGTTATGTGTATTGACTTTGTTTTTGCTTTCATGTTTATGAATGCTTAGTTGCTTTGATGCTGCACTAGTTGTTAAAGAAGAACACGAAGTTAAATTAATCAAGACAACTGATTCACCCCCCCTCTCAGTTATTAACAATTGGTATTAGAGCCAAGTTCCTCCAAACAGAGCCTAACAGCTTGAGGAAGATCTGGGAATTAAGATGGATGTGTATGGTATGAGGGAGCAACTTCAGTTTGCCCTAGATGATCTTGAGCAATCTAATTCTGAAGTCAATGAATTGAAGGAAAGACTCAAATAGGCTGATGATTTAATAAATGAACTAAAAGGGAAACTAAGTCTCTCTATGAAAAAGAGAAAGGATCTACTTCAGCAATTGGCAAGTCAAAGTGAAGCAAATGATACAAATGGAGATCTGAAGGAGAAAACCAAGTTATGTGAAAAGTTATCAAAAGAGATCATTATGGTAAGACATGAAATGGAATCAGGAGTTATGAAATTTACTCAAGAAATTGAAGAGAAAAGAAAAACTGAAGATGATCTAAGACAATCTCTCAAGGAGAAATCCGAAGACTGCCACAAGATGGATAGAATAATCAAACATCCTGAATCTGATCTTGAAGATGCTAAAGATAATGAAGAAAAACTTGAGGATCAAATTGTCTCTCTTAAAAGGGATCTTCAAACAACAAATGAATACAAAGAGAAATTCAAGATAAGCTCTGCTCAACTTGAAGTTCTTCTTAAAAGCCAAAAGAGGGTAGATGACAAGTGTGGTTTGGGATATGAGAAAGGTGAAAGCTCCGGATCCGGTCAGAAGAAGTTTGGATTAGAAAATTTAAGGAATAGGCCTAGAAGACCTCCAATAAGGCAACCTAATGCTCAAAGATATCCATCCTTCAATGGATACTGCCACAACTGCAATAACTTTGGTCACAAAGCTAATCAGTGCAGAAAAAGAATGAATCAGACTAATACATCCGTCTCTGGATAGTGTTTTAACTGCAAAAGGTATGGTCACAAATCTCATGAATGCAGAAATATGCAAATGAACAACTCATTCAATGGTAGATGCTTTGCATGCAATTGAATGGGTCATATGGCTAATCAATGCAGATCAAGAGGACATCAATCAAATATGTAAAAAAATATTGTTTGCCACAATTGCAATAGATCCGGTCATATTGCCAAATTCTGTAGAAGCAAGAATCAAGACAAAAGGGGTCCGGTACATCATAACCAGAATCAAGACAAAGGAAAAAGAAAAGTGAATGCAGATGAAGTTCAAAGTGAGATGAACAAGATTTGGGTGAAGAGAAGTAAAGAAAATGTAGGGGATGGATCTGTACCAGAATTTGGTGCTGATATTCCTTCCAAAAATTAAAAAGTGAGCTCTAGCTCTGGGGGAGACACAGGGAAAAACATTTTTCCCCCAGCCAGTTAATTGGTGCCGGAATTGGCACAAGGAGAGTTGCGGATTAAAGGGTTCTCAGAGAAAACATCTAAATAATCTGTGGTTAAGCTATGGAAGATCCGCAAGAAGTTTAGAACAAATTAATTTACCAAGATTGATCAGGTTCATCAAGTCATCCGAATAAGGAAAACAAGGCAAACCAGAATGACTTAAGTTGAGCATTTATTGCAACTTGGTATTAGGGTTTGCGGAATAATATAAGGGTTTTCTTATCAAACACTTGTTCATTCTACATTCAAGAAGAAGTGAAAAAGAGCTCTGCAACAAATCTCCTCAAGCCCTTCAAAGATCATCTGCAGAAGTCGATTCATCTAGCAATCGATCCAGCTCACTCCGTGAAACCTAGAAGCGTAAAAGGTATTCTCCGTTCTTAATATCTCTCTGTAAATCTTTGAAAGATGGCTACTCTGAATGTGGTGAAGATTTCTGATAGGCCACACCCTAAATTTAAGAAGCACCCATACAAATCTCTAGAAGTGGATCCCTCAGGTGCATTTTCCAGCATTCCGCATGGTATTTTGCATGTAGAAGATGTTAGGGTTTACATTCATGCGAACATTGAAGATTTTGGGGAATCCAAGCTAGTAGATATCTATCACAATTAATTAATAGATGATGCTTTTGAACTCAAACCACAGTACCAGGCCATCCGGGATAAACATTTTGGTCAGTGCATTCATTTTCCCTATTTTGAAGAGGATGAATGGGTCCGGTATGTGTTAAGCCGAGTACATGATAACTTCTTATGGTTGAATAGACCATTCAAGATCACTAAGGATATGATTAGGGCAGTAACGGGTTTGCACTCTTCTGGAGGGATACCAGTTCTTAAATTTGTCAAAAACCAAACTGTGAGTGAGGCTACCGGATCAAAATTTGATAAGAGAGCAATGACCATAGAAGATATCTCTGATCCAGATATCAAGTTTGCATCTATGATAATTGGTTATAAGATATATCACTCCAGCAGGGAGAATTCAGTACTTGGAACTGCTGTGTATACTGCTTATGAAATGTTGAGAAAGAATGCAGATTATGATCTCTGTGAACTCCTTCTAAGCCAACTGATGGAAAACTTATAGAAGATCAAGAAGGACAAGAAGAACTCTTTTAAGTATGGTGGACTGATATTGTGTTTGTTTTTCTACTTTATGAATGAGTTGCCCGAATCTAGTGGTTGGGTATGGCAGAATGATAGACCTGTTGCCATTCAAATCAGAGACTACCTGCATGGGCTTGGGAATACTAAGGCAAGAAATACAGCTCTGTGGGGTTATTTCAAGAACTTTTAGAGTATGATGCAAGCAAGTGAGAGAATTCCCAAATCTCTAGTTGAAAAGTATAAGGATACAGTTTGCTTTATGGTAGAAACTGATCAGTGCCTAATGGAGGCTGTGGAGCCAAGGATAGTCTGGATCATGCCAATGGGGTATGAAGTAGATGAGAAAATTGTAGAGCTACATGTTCAACATATGCTTAGTCAACCCAAGGATCTCAAGGCAAAAAGGTTTGGAACCTTTGAAGAGTTGAGTGTAAAGATTCATGTGGAACTTAGACAACCGGAGATAAAGAGGAAAGTGAGAAGGGAAGTTGAAGAAATCGCTAAGAAATTTGGAATATCCAAGGAGGCACTTGATGCAAACAGAGAAAAGAAAGAAAGGGAAGAGAAAGAAAAAGCAAAAGCAGAGAAAGAAGGTGCTCTGGTGGAAGTCCCCTCCTGGACTAGATCCTCTAAGAGATCTGCACCTACCACTGACAAGAGCTTAAAGACATCAAAACTGGAAGCAAAATCATCCAGTAAAGCAGAGAAAAGAACTAAGACAAAGGCCACAAGCTCTTATATCAGTCAGAAGGATGAAGAAGAGATAGAATCTAATGAAGAGATCAAGAAGATGAAGAAGAAGAAGAAAGTATCCGGTGAAGATAAGGAGGCAGAGGCAGAAGAGTTTGTTGAAAGACCCACTCTGTCCTTAGATGATGTATTTAAAGCAGTCACTATGTATGGTAACCTGCAACTAATAACATAATTCTATGATGCATACAATGATGCAGATAAAAAGATTCTGGAGGAAGCCACAGTTAAGTATTTGAACATATACAATAAGGCTTTTTATTGAAATCATATCTCTCATTCCCAAAAGCCTAGAGAAGGAATTAGAGATAAGAAAGAATAATGCTAGGGCAAAGGATCTTGAGATCCGGGAACAGATAGCCATTCAGCTCTTTCCTTCAATCACTTCGAAGCAAATGAATATGATCTTCAAAGATTGCAAGGATGAGTTCCGGAGCAAAGCCAGAATGAATCAACTTATGCTCGATGAAACTAACAAAATAGGAAAAGAGACAGAAGAGATTCTCTGGAATGCTTACAAAAGATTCAACATTCCCATTGTAGAGGACTTAGGTGATGATCCCTCAGCTAAAGATGAATCTACTGAGACAGTGGCAGAAGAGGTAAAGGAGACAGGTGAAGAAAAAGGTAAGGACATAGATTCCTTTGCTTCGGAAGAGAAGGCCCATGATCAAGCAAACATCTCTCCTCCAGTTTCCACTGCTGACTCCGGATCTAAAGAAGAGGAAAGAGTAGAAGAAAAAGAAGTAGAGGAAAAGGAAAAACAAGATGACAGTAATAAGGGTGCAGAAGGAGAGAATATTACAAAAACCACAGATGATAGTGGTAAGGCTGAAAAAGGGGACAAAACCCTGTCACCGGCAAGAGACACAGCAGAAGCAGTCGAGGAATTCTTAACCAAGGAGATGATAGAATTTGATGAACTGGAACTTCTTCAAGGACCGTTCAATTTTGACTCCCTCTCCCCGGTTCAAACCATGAATCTAGCATCTTTTACTTCAACAAAGGCAAAAGAAAAACTTCTGAAGTCTCACATGGAAGACTGCAAGCTCATAGAAACTACATCCGGTGTATTAGAGAAGATCATGCCATCTTTTCAGAAGGATCCCTCAATCTCTTCATCCGGTAATCTAAAATCTCTAGTAAATAATGTTAGCACTCATTTTGAATCTTTAGAGAAATCAGCTAAGGTAAAGGTTCGGAAAGAGTTTTTGGATAAGAGATTCTCTGAGTTACAAGGACTTATAACCAATGATAGGAGAAATATGGATATTGGGATAAAGAGCTTAGAAAATGCTCTCAAGGATGGAGGAGAAGTATATAAATTTTGTATATCCTGGACTAAAGTAACAAAGGATATTGAGAAGAAAGTGAAAGAACAAGAGGATAAACTGTCAAGCCTCTCTCAGAATTTTGATCCTCTCACTGTATCTGTAATAAGCCAGGAATGTCAAACTATTGTAATCATGAATGAGATTAAGAAGCTTGAGAAGGAGAGGAAGAACATATTAAGCAGAATGGGTGAACTTAGAGGGATGATTATCCCTAAGTTAGAGGCCATGCATGAAGCCCTAACTGATGCTCAGGCCATAGCCCGGACTAGTGATCTGATAGATCTCAAGAGGGCAGAAGCTTTTGCATTCCTGTTGAGTGGTCACATCTCAATTTTGGACAGGATGAAGCTGAGTTGGGCAACATAATTTGCCCAGTTGAAGACATCTTTTGCAGATATACTTCAGTATATGTAAGTATAAGCATGTATATATACTTATTCGGCTAAGTATAGATTGTTTTTGGAAATTTTGGTATGCGGACCCTACCCTTTGCCATTGATGTCAAAGGGGGAGTGAGGAGTAGTGAAAAATATGGAATCCAGCGAAGGGGGAGCTCTGGTAAAATGTACAATAGAACAGAGCATCAACCAAGGGGGAGTGTAGTATAACACTTAGTCATTTTTCACCAAGTGTTGCCATCAATGCCAAAGGGGGAGATTGTTGGCAAGAGACACTGTGTGGCTTCATTGGTGTTGTCATTGATGGCAACAAAGACCATTCTACACATCCGCAGGACATGGTGTATCTTTACCAGAAGTCAGATTGAAGAATACTTTGGTCCGGTAAGGAAGAACAGAGCATGCAGCAAGGTCTGACAGTCAAGTCTGGATCTCTCAGATGAAGTATCTTTGGAAAGTGTGGACTTAGGGAAGTCAAGAAGAGTACCTTGACTGATAGATTCCAGGAATTGAGCCTCCGGTGATGAAAGAGTGAAGAGATATGAGCATTCAAGTATTGGGATCCTGTTTGGCAGAGTAGACAGAGGAAGAACTTATCGACAGAGCTTCAGACATTATTTCCGATGAGATGTTGATGGTGATCAAGATTCTTAAGGTATCATTCATGATTGGCCGACTTGTTAGATGACTTTTATAAGTATCTATTTGATCCGCATCACTTGGTAAGCAAGGATTCAGCCGACAGACTAGAGTTTGGGAAATATTGACTATTCCGGATGCCGACTAGAAAGAGGATGAAATCCTTTATACGAATATATATACCAAATGGATTTTGATGAGGAGGTGTGTGTGGTGTAATTGTGAAGTGCGAAGAAAAGTAGAAGAGCAGTGTGGAAGCAGTAAGGCAGGTCCAGTATGTGAAAGGACAACAGCTCTAAAGAAGAGAAAGGATGAAGTGCAGTAGATCAGTATACTGAGCCTAATCGGAACTGAACTCTAGCATATGTGGATGCTTTTCATCAGTTCAAGTATCTTGTTACTCTCTTTATAACTTGTAGACAGTGAGTCTCTTGTAGGCAGTGAGCCTCTTGTGAGTAGTGTGCTCGGGCAGTGAGCCTCTTGTGAGTAGTGTGCTCGGGCAGTGAGCCCTAATTGGCAAGTGCCATTTTGTAATTCTATTCTTCTAACAGAGAATACATTCTTGGGTTAGTCACCCCGTGGTTTTTCCCTTAATAGGGCTTTCCATGTCAAAATCATTGTGTTATGTGTATTGACTTTGTTTATGCTTTCATGTTTATGAATGCTTATTTGCTTTGATGCTGCATTAGTTGTTAAAGAAGAACAGAAAGTTAAATTAATCAAGATAACTGATTCACCCCCCCTCTCAGTTATCAACAATTGGTATTAGAGCCAAGTTCCTCCAAATAGAGCCTAACAGTTTGAGGAAGATCAAGGAATTAAGATGGATGTGTATGGTATGAGGGATCAACTTTAGTCTGCCCTAGATGATCTTGAGCAATCTAATTCTGAAGTCAATGAATTGAAGGAAAGACTCAAACAGGCTAATGATTTCATAAATGAACTAAAAGGGAAACTAAGTCTCTCTATGAAAAAGAGAAAGGATCTACTTCAGCAATTGGCAAGTTAAAGTGAAGCAAATGATACAAATGGAGATCTAAAGGAGAAAACCAAGTTATGTGAAAAGTTATCAAAAGAGATCATTATGGTAAGACATGAAATGGAATCAGGAGTTATGAAATTTACTCAAGAAATTGAAGAGAAAAGAAAAAATGAAGATGATCTAAGACAATCTCTCAAGGAGAAATCCAAAGACTGCCACAAGATGGATAGAATAATCAGACATCTTGAATCTGATCTTGAAGATGCTAAAGATAATGAAGAAAAACTTGAGGATCAAATTGTCTCTCTTAAAAGGGATCTTCAAACAACAAATGAATACAAAGAGAAATTCAAGATAAGCTTTGCTCAGCTTGAAGTTCTTCTTGAAAGCCAAAAGAGGGTAGATGACAAGTGTGGTTTGGGATATGAGAAAGGTGAATGCTCTGGATCCGGTCAGAAGAAGTTTGGATCAGAAAATTCAAGGAATAGGCCTAGAAGACCTCCGATAAGGCAACCTAATGCTCAAAGATATCCATCCTTCAATGGATACTGCCACAACTGCAATAACTTTGGTCACAAAGCTAATTGGTGCAGAAAAAGAATGAATCAGACTAATACATCCTTCTCCGGACAGTGTTTTAACTGCAAAAGGTATGGTCACAAATCTCATGAATGCAGAAATATGCAAATGAACAACTCATTCAATGGTAGATGCTTTGCATGCAATAGAATGGGTCATATGGCTAATCATTGCAGATCAAGAGGACATCAATCAAATATGCAAAGAAATATTGTTTGCCACAATTGCAATAGATCCGGTCATATTGCCAAATTCTGTAGAAGCAAGAATCAGGACAAAAGGGGTTTGGTACATCATAACCAGAATCAAGACAAAGGAAAAAGAAAAGTGAATGCGGATGAAGTTCAAAGTGAGATGAACAAGATTTGGGTGAAGAGAAGTATAGAAAATGTAGGTGATGGATCCGCACTAAAATCTGGTGCTGATATTCCTTCCAAAAATTAAAAAGTGAGCTCTAGCTCTGGGGGAGACAGAGGGAAAAACATTTTTCCCCCAGCCAGTTAATTGGTGCCAGAATTGGCACAAGGAGAGTTGCGGATTAAAGGGTTCTTAGAGAAAATATCTAAATAATCTGTGGTTAAGCTATGGAAGATCCGCAAGAAGTTTAGAACAAGTTAATTTACCAAGATTGATCAGGTTCATCAAGTCATCCGAATAAGGAAAACAAGGCAAACCGAAATGACTTAAGTTGAGCATTTATTGCAACTTGGTATTAGGGTTTGCAGAATAATATAAGGGTTTTCTTATCAAACACTTGTTCATTCTACATTCAAGAAGAAGCGAAAAAGAGCTCTGCAACAAATCTCCTCAAGCCCATCAAAGATCATCTGCAGAAGTTGATTCATCCAACAATCGATCTGGCTCACTCCGTGAAACCTAGAAGCGTAAAAGGTATTCTCCGTTCTTAATATCTCTCTGTAAATCTTTGAAAGATGGCTACTTTGAATGTGGTGAAGATTTCTGATTGGCCATGCCCTAAATTTAAGAAGCACCCATACAAATCTCTAGAAGTGGATCCCTCAGGTGCATTTTCCAGCATTCCGCATGGTATTTTGCATGTAGAAGATGTTAGGGTTTACATTCATGCGAACATTGAAGATTTTGGGGAATCCAAGCTAGCAGATATCTATCACAATCAATTAATAGATGATGCTTTTGAACTCAAATCACAGTACCAGGCCATCTGGGATAAACATTTTGGTCAGTGCATTCATTTCCCCTATTTTGAAGAGGATGAATGGGTCCGGTATGTGTTAAGCAGAGTACATGATAACTTCTTATGGTTGAATAGACCATTTAAGATCACTAAGGATGCAATTAGGGCAGTAACTGGTTTGCAATCTTCCGGAGGGATACCAGTTCTCAAATCTGTTAAAAACCAAACTGTGAGTGAGGCTACCGGATCAAAATTTGATAAGAGAGAAATGACCACAGAAGATATTTCTGATCCGGATATCAAGTTTGCATCTATGATAATTGGTTATAAGATATATCACTCCAGCAGGGAGAATTTAGTACCTGAAACTGCTGTGTATACCACTTATGAAATGTTGATAAAGAATGCAGATTATGATCTCTGTGAACTCCTTCTAAGACAACTGATGGAAAACTTACAGAAGATCAAGAAGGACAAGAAGAACTCTTTTAAGTATGGTGGACTGATATTGTGTTTGTTTTTCTACTTTATGAATGAGCTGCCCGGATCCAGTGGTTGGGTATGGCAGAATGACAGACCTGTTGCCATTCAAATAAGAGACTACCTGCATGGGCTTGGGAATACTAAGGCAAGAAATATAGCTCTGTGGGGTTATTTCAAGAACTTTCAGAGTATGATGCAAGCAAGGGAGAGAATTCCCAAATCTCTAGTTGAAAAGTATAAGGATACAGTTTGCCTTATGGTAGAAACTGATTAGTGCCTAATGGAGGCTGTGGAGCCAAGGATAGTCTGGATCATGCCAATGGGGTATGAAGTAGATGAGAAAATTGAAGAGCTACATGTTCAACATATGCTTAGTCAACCCAAGGATCCTAAGGCAGAAAGGTTTGGAACCTTTGAAGAGTTGAGTGTAAAGATTCATGTGGAACTTAGACAACCGGAGATAAAGAGGAAAGTGAGAAGGGAAGTTGAAGAAGTCGCTAAGAAATTTGGAATATCCAAGGGGGCAATTGATGCAAACAGAGAAAAGAAAGAAAGGGAAGAGAAAGAAAAAGCAAAAGCAGAGAAAGAAGGTGCTCTGGTGGAAGTCCCCTCCCAGACCAGATCCTCTAAGAGATCTGCACCTACCACTGACAAGAGCTCAAAGACATCAAAACCGGAAGCAAAATCATCCGGTAAAGCAGAGAAAAGAACTAAGAGAAAGGCCACAAGGTCTTATATTAGTCAAAAGGATGAAGAAGAGACAGAATCTGATGAAGAGATCAAGAAGATGAAGAAGAAGAAGAAAGTATCCGGTGAAGATAAGGAGGTAGAGGTAGAAGAGTTTGTTGAAAGACCCACTCTATCCTTAGATGATGTAGTTAAAGCAGTCACTATGTATGGGAACCTGCAACCAATAACAGAATTCTATGATGCATACAATGATGCAGATAAAAAGATTCTGGAGGAAGCCACATTTAAGTATTTGAACATATACAATAAGGCTTTTTATTGAAATCATATCTCTCATTCCCAAAAGCCTAGAGAAGGAATTAGAGATAAGAAAGAATAATGCTAGGGCAAAGGATCTTGAGATCCGAGAACAGATAGCCATTCAGCTCTTTCCTTCAATCACTTCGAAGCAAATGAATATGATCTTCAAAGATTGCAAGGATGAGTTCCGGAGCAAAGCCAGAATGAATCAACTTATGCTTGATGAAACTGACAAAATAGGAAAAGAGACAGAAGAGATTCTCTGGAATGCTTACAAAAGATTCAACATTCCCATTGTAGAGGACTTAGGTGATGATCCCTCAGCTACAGATGAATCTACTGAGACAGTGGCAGAAGAGGTAAAGGAGACAGGTGAAGAAAAAGGTAAGGACTTAGATTCCTCTGCTCCGGAAGAGAAGGCCCATGATCAAGCAAACATCTCTCCTCTAGTTTCCACTGCTGACTCCGGATCTAAAGAAGAGGAAAGAGTAGAAGAAAAAGAAGCAGAGGAAAAGGAAAAACAAGATGACAGTAATAAGGGTGCAGAAGGAGAGAAAATTCCAAAAACCATAAATGATAGTGGTAAGGCTAAAAAAGGGGACAAAACCCTGTCACTGGCAAGAGACACAGCATAAGCAGTCAAGGAATTCTTAACCAAGGAGATGATAGAATTTGATGAACCGGAACTTCTTCAAGGACCGTTCAATTTTGACTCCCTCTCCCCGGTTCAAACCATGAAGCTAGTATCTTTTACTTCAACAAAGGCAAAAGAATAACTTCTAAAGTCTCACATGGAAGACTGCAAGCTCATAGAAACTGCATCTGGTGTATTAGAGAAGATCATGCCATCTTTTCAGAAGGATCCCTCAGTCTCTTCATCCGGTAATCTCAAATCTCTAGTAAATAATGTTAGCACTCATTTTAAATCTTTAGAGAAATCAGCTGAGGTAAAGGTCCAGAAAGAGTTTTTGGATAAGAGATTCTCTGAGTTACAAGGACTTATAACCAATGATAGGAGAAATATGGATATTGGGATAAACATATTAAGCAGAATGGGTGAACTTAGAGGGATGATTATCCCTATGTTAGAGGCCATGCATGAAGCCCTAACTGATGCTCAGGCCATAGCCCAGACCAGTGATCTAACAAATCTCAAGAGGGCAGAAGCTTTTGCATTCCTGTTGAGTAGTCACATCTCAATTTTGGACAGGATGAAGCTGAGTTGGGCAACATAATTTGCCCAGTTGAAGACATCTTTTGTAGATATACTTCAGTATATGTAAGTATAAGCATGTATATATACTTATGCGGCTAAGTATAGATTGTTTTTGGAAATTTTGGTTTGCGGACCCTACCCTTTGCCATTGATGTCAAAGGGGGAGTGAGGAGCAGTGAAAAATATGGAATCCAGCTAAGGGGGAGCTCCGGTAAAATGTACAATAGAACAGAGCATCAACCAAGGGGGAGTGTAGTATAACACTTAGTCATTTTTCACTAAGTGTTGCCATCAATGCCAAAGGGGGAGATTGTTGGCAAGAGACACTGTGTGGCTTCATTGGTGTTGTCATTGATGGCAACGAAGACCATTCCACACATCCGCAGGACATGGTGTATCTTTACTGGAAGTCAGATTGAAGAATACTTTGGTCTGATAAGGAAGAACAGAGCATGCAGCAAGGTCTGATAGTCAGGTCCGGATCTCTCAGAGGAAGTATCTTTGGAAAGTGCGGACTTAGGGAAGTCAAGAGGAGTACCTTGACTAATAGATTCCAGGAATTGAGCCTCTGGTGATGAAAGAGTGAAGAGATATGAGCATTCAAGTATTGGGATCCTGTTTGGCAGAGCAGACAAAGGAAGAACTTACCGGTAGAGCTTTAGACATTATTCCGAATGAGATGTTGATGGTGATCAAGATTCTTAAGGTATCATTCGTGATTGGCCGACTTGTTAGATGACTTTTATAAGTATCTATTTGATCTGCATCACTTGGTAAGCAAGGATTCAGCTGACAGACTAGAGTTTGGGAAATACTGACTATTCCGGATGCTGACTAGAAAGAGGATGAAATCCTTTGTGCGGATATATATACCAAATGGATTTCGATGAGAAGGTGTGTGTGGTGTAATTGTGAAGTGCGAAGAAAAGCAGAAGAGCAGTGTGGAGGGAGTAAGGCAAGTCCGGTATGTGAAAGGACAACAACTCTAAAGAAGAGAAAGGATGAAGTGCAGTAGATCAATATACTGAGCCTAACCGGAACTAAACTCCAGCATATGTGGATGCTTTTCATCAGTTCAAGTATCTTGTTACTCTCTTTATAACTTGTAGACAGTGAGTCTCTTGTAGGCAATGAGCCTCTTGTGAGCAGTGTGCTTAGGCAGTGAGCCCTAATTGGCAAGTACCATTTTGTAATTCTATTCTTCTAACAGAGAATACATTCTTGGGTTAGTCACCCCGTGGTTTTTCCCTTAACAGGGCTTTCCACGTCAAAATCATTGTGTTATGTGTATTGACTTTGTTTCTGCTTTCATGTTTATGAATGCTTATTTGCTTTGATGCTGCACTAGTTGTTAAAGAACATAAAGTTAAATTAATCAAGATAACTGATTCACCCCCCTCTCAGTTATCAACATTTGCTACATGTGTGGCTATTGGTGACATTTTAGTATAACAAGATGGAAATGATAAGGAAGATCCAATATATTATATTAGTTGTACCTTACTCAAATGTGAGACACACTATGCTACCATGGAAAAACATTATTTAATAGTAATATGAAGCATCTCAAAAAATTTGATATTATATACTAAATTATAAAACTCATGCGATTGTCAAAGTTGACCCCTAAAATATATCCTTGCCACATCTCAAATTTTAGTTATGCTAGCAATGGGTAATGCTCTTAATGGGATTTTATCTTAGTTTTGTTTCCCCAAAAATCATAAAGGCTAAGAAATTGTTGATAAACTAATACATGCATTGTGTCATACTCATACACCTATTGATATGTCTTTTTAGATGAAAACATCTTCCACATGATTATTTGGATACATGGATGGTTTTTCTTATGGTTGGTAATGTATGACTAAGTTGGGGGCTAGGGTGATTCTCATTCTGCATATTAGATATCTTATACCCTTTACTCTTTAGTCTTGAATTGGGTGCACCAAGAAAATAATTGAATATGAAGCTTTAATTATTGGGCTACATTCCACTTTATATTATGGTATAAAATCTCTTTCTATTCATGTAGATCCATAGTTGGTTGTTCATCAAATCATGAATACATATCAAGCTAAGGAAACACAACTTTCCTAATATCATGATTTGGAATTACAATTGTAAGATAAGTTCCACCCCTACTCCATTTTACACTACCCTTACAAAGATAATCAACACACAAATTCTATGGATAACACCATGTCACTCATTGGGATTAACAATAAGCATGATCACTTTACATTGCTTATTCAAGGATCCAACTATTTAGGATAACAATGTTGATGTATGCACAACTATGGTGGGTGAGGCATGGTTCACTGGCATATATAATTACCTCTACAAGGGGGAATTCCCCTTTAATTGCTTCAAAAATATGTACTACCTAATCATTGATTATATACTATATGGGTGCACATATAATGGTCTCTTATTAAAATGTTTAAATGGTAGTGAAACAATCATTGCAAGTTCCAGGAGGTCCATGGGGGCACTTATGGTGGTCACTTTAGTGGTAAAATGATTGTGCAAAATATATTTCGTATAGGCTATTTCTAGAGAAAGATAGAGAAACATTCTCATGATTATGTTAAAAGATGCCTCATTTATCAAAAACATAAGCATTTAACTCATGCACTAAACCAAGGAATCCATTGCTTCACCTCTCCTTGGTTGTTTGCTATGTGGGGACTTGACTTGGTAGAAAAATAGGCTTTGCCTCATCCGAATGACACAATTGAATCATCATCACTATTACTGATTATTTTACAAAATGGGTTGAGGCTACCCCTTTGAAAGAAACCATGAGCTTAAAAATCTATTATTTTCATATGGATAATATGATATCACAATTCGGGCTACCCACTACCATAATTACAAATAATGGTATGCCATTTAAAAATTAAGAAGTGAGTAAATTATTTGAAAAGTTTGATATCCAACAATAATTCCTTTCTCCATATTAACCATGAAGTAATGGTCAAGTGGAGGCTACAAATAAAACCATTGAATAGATCTTCAAGAAAAATGATGGACATGTATGGAACTAACTAGTGTGCACAATATTTCACCTTGTAGGATTATTGTATGAGTATTTGTACACCCATAGGCCATACTTTTTACTCTTTAATGTGTGGCATCGATGCTATCATGTTTTAGGAATTCAAGATTCCTTCATTGAGAGTTTCACTTAGAGGAATTATTGATGATAATCCATATATATGTAGCAGTGCTGACATGAGCTTGAACTACTTGATGAGAGACATGTTAATGCTTTAGAAATATAAAATTTTACTAATGACAACTAAAAATGTCTATTAAAATGATTAATTCATCAAGAATTCGAGGTTGGTGACTTGGTACTCAAAGCAAATCAAAATAAATTTAATGTAGAAGAGGAACTAAAAGGAAAAAAATGGGTTTATTGGTTGGGGCCGTATATCATTACCAAAAATTATAGATCAAGAGCTTATGGATTATCCACCATGGATAGAAAATTACTTAATAATCCTATTAATATTGCACATCTCAAGCATTGCCACACCTAATTATTATGAATTCTCTAGGATTAGTCCACCTTGATGGGGTATCTTGCAATAAACTTTATAGTTCCATTGCTTAATTGGGATAACTTACTCACCATTGCATCAAGCCATTCTTATACCACACCATGCTATTGTTTGTTGATGATTACATCTTATTTGGCACACAAATTGTTATCACCACATTTATTACATGACATCTTAATGATGATATCCTTTACACATATAGTTAGGTTAGCAACTACATGAAAATATTTTTCATGACACATTCAACATGACATGACATGAATTATATGGACTCAAGATGACATCTTACACCATCTTTATTAATGTATTTGTTTCACACAACTTTGCATAACACTTACTATATTGCTTGGTCTTACCACTTGGTGGCATCTATTGGTATTATCATTGAATCCAAGTAATGCATATTCTTTTTTTAAGAGGACACACATGCATTCTACTACATCTTATATCATACATGATATATAAATATATGATTACATAGTATACCTAGCCATTTATCCTTCAGGTCAATATTTATTTTTACTTGGATTTCATCCTTTTTGGTACTCTCATGATCATATCTTACATGACTATCACTATTTCATTTTTACATAATCACATCATACATGAATTTACATATGCTTACATGATGACACATGGTATGAGACCATATTTTACTTTAAAATCATTTGTCTTTACATGTGGAAAATTAGAGGAAAATGATTGTCCTTCATCACATGGGATTTCACATTTTTATTATTTAATGGATTTGATAAAGGTAATTACAACCACCTCATAGTTAAATATAATTACCCATCATTTATCAGGAACCTTACCCCTATGCAGAGGGTCACGAGTAGATGTCTTAGGTTGATGCCGAGCCATTGAAACTAACAAAGGAGAAACCACCAAAGGCACACCAGAAAAGAGCTTACCACACTACCTAAAGCCAATACAAAACACAAACAAGCCCACATAAAATCAACAACATTTTCCTTATAATCTGATTCACATGTGCAAGATGTTATTATCAATGTGTGGGAAATAAACAAGTCTTATCAGATTAATGAAATAACACTCCCGACTTAAAGATTGGGAAGATGCAATAGAAAAATGTTAAGCTCAATTTTGTGGTGTAGAATTATCATTGGTGTGGTAAGGTGATGTGATGGTAAGGAGAAAATGTTATGAAGGATTTAGGGTGGCTTTATAATTAGTAATTTTCCATGTGAGTAGATCTTAATTGATTGCCTTATTGGTCATAAGGTTAGTTGCCTTATTAACTTCACTAAAGCAATGTGAGGACACTATTTCATCAAATGTCTTATCAATACTTATTGTTTCCTCTAAATGTCTTTAAAGTCCCTAGTTTGGATAAGAGCCTTTGTGGAGTCCATTAATAACTAGTAAATAATCGCCTTCTAACTCTAATTTCTTTGCACCTAAAGAATTTGCTAGTGATAATCCCATCCCAACCACTTCATAGTTTCCTTCTTTGTTTGTATGAGTGCACAAGAAATGATAGAACTACCATGGACAAAGGAGCCATTTTGATCCCATATAATTAGTTCTGCACCTGCCAACCCAAGGTTTCCTCTAGAAGCTCCATCAAAATTGAGCCTCAAGAAAGTGTTTGGGGGCCTTAACAAAACAACAAAGTTTCTAATTTATTGTTTGTTTCTTAACCTTTTAATAGGGAGCAAATATTACAAGTTTTCATCATCGGCATCTTATATCACTTGCTTAGCATGTATTCAATCTTTATAGAATTGGCAATAGGGCTTGATTTCTATCAAGGACGTTGAAAGGATTTCTCTTTGTCCATAGTAGACTCACAAAGGTGCTTTTCAAAAGCATCAAGTTTTAGAAACATGTACAAATATAGGCACACATGTTTTAGAAGTCATAGAGGACATAATTGTACATACTAGGAGCAAACTACACCAAAAACACTATATCAGATCTGCGGATCTATCTTGAATAGTAGAAGAATCATCACCAATCAATCTCTTCTCTTTTTATTACCATTCCATTATTAACTCTAGATTATGTTGCATCAACTACCATATTAATTGAAAAAAAAAATAGAATTGACAATTGACAAATGAATTAGCTAAACCACTCCTAACCCTTTCATTTTCAATAATCAATCTAACTCTTAATTCAAGTCAAATTGCATATAGTGTCTCATGTCAATTTAATTAGATTAGTCTGACTTTATTTCCCTTACAAATATATTTAATCTCCTTTTGAGATACACCCTAGGGCATCACATGTTAAAAAAATGAAAAACTGGCATATTGATGGGGCTAAATGTATTTAATCTCTTTTAGGGATTTGCAAATGCCCCTTGTGAAGGCTAGACTTGAAGTCGGAATTGAGAGGAGAGTACATTGTAGCAAATTTGGGTGGGGCAGACGACATGTGGGGGCCAGGGAGGGCGACATAGGAATTGGGATAGTCAAAATGCCTTTTGTTGTCTTTCGAGACGAGATTGCTTAAAACAATGATTGATCTATTATTCGCAGCACTCATTAATTTGAAGAAGGCACTCAACCGTTGAGCTTGGACTTTCCATATCATATACTTCCATTTCTATTCCACCGAAAGCATACTTCCACCAAAATGTACTTTTAAATGTCCATTTTAGTCAAATTAAATTATCACAAACCAGGGTATCCTCCCCTCATGTGATTTGGCATTGCAAAGTCAAATTCAATCCTTAGAGTATTCTTCCATCATGTGTCATAGCTTGGAAAGTCAAAACCTACAAGTATGTTTCACACTTAAATATAGTTGCTCAATTGATCTAGCATTTTTTATATATGACATTTAATAAGGTGAAAAAACAAATGGAAAGCAGGACCACCTTTTTTTGGGTTTAGAGGGAAAAATATCTCTACATAGATGTGATCTATGGTAATATTTGAAGGCAATTAAATAGTAATCAATTAACTTACATCAATTAAAGAGTTCAATTGATTTAGCATTATATGACATTTAATAAGGTGAAAAAGCAAAAGGGAAGCAAGAGTATCTTTTTCTTTTGGGTTTGGGTTAGAGGGAAAAATATTTATATATAAATGTGATTTATGGTAATTAGATGAAGGTAATTAAATAGGAACAACTTAACGACAAAACCACTTATACTGTTGTTGATGTCCAAGATAACTCCTTCAAATGTGATAAATATAAACATCCACAAAAAATGGTCATAGAAGGACAAAATTTCCACTGTGATTTCTTTGCAATGCACCAGATGCCCATAGATGTGTTACTTGGTGGAAATTTCATTGATCGATATACTCCTTATGGCTGTAGATTAAATGGAAGGGATTGATATTTGAAATTTATAAAAATGAAATGAGAAAAATAATTAAATTGATTATAAAAGATATTTAATTTTAGGTTTGTTGTAGAAAGCTATATCTAAGTATTAGGAATGTATTCATCAAGATTTAAAAATTTCATGCTTTGCCGTAAATTTAAAACTTTGCTTGTGTGTTGTTTAGGTTTGGATTGCATGTGCAGACTTGGTCTCTTCATGTGTAGACTTGATCTCTATGTGTAACCTTGAACTCGATGCATGGATATGAATTTGTACTTGTAGAGATGATTTGATAAATCCTCATTGTTTGCAACCCGTTTCACCTCAATATTTGATATATGAATTTGGTAAGGAGTAGTGTTTACAAATGCCTTTGAGGAATCTGTTGAATTGTAAGAGTCATGTTTTCCTCGATTAGACCCCTAATGGACTGACTTTATTTACAAATACCTTTGATGAATTTGCCAAATTGTGATGGTCATGTTCTCCTCCATTAGTCCCCTAATGGATTGACTTTATAGCTCTACGCGAAAGGATTGAGGATAACAAGCAAGCATGCAATGATCCTAGGATGATGTGATGCTGATGTAAATTCTTTTGTGCTTGTAAATTAAAATCTAGATATGTTCTCTAGTTATTCTTTGTCATGATTCATTCCATTAGGCCAAGTCTTTAAGCACCTTAGTGAGTAGTTGACACACTTCATACTTTAGTCAACTCATAATGACTAGTGGACAAGGTGGCAAAAGGTTTTGAATTTTGGAAATTTTTAGTTTGTTGGGATAGGTGTCATACACCTTGCAATCCTAATGTTTATTTTATTAATTAGTTTGTATTTATTTATTATGCCCTCTTGAGAAAAAAGTTCCACTTGGAGTGGCACTATGTGTCAATTATAGTTTGTATTAGACAATTTCTAAGTCTCATTTAGTGTCATGGAAGTTACTAAATGCAACTATGACATTTGAAATGTGTTTAAGAGTTGTCATTATAGAAAGAGCATGAAGAGAGGGAGTTAAGTGTGAACTAGGAGAAAATCAAGGAGCATCTTTTCAAAAAGGTGGATAAGACCAATATGGAGAGCCCAAGTTGGAAAAGGAAGTTTCTATTTAACCATTAGTTAACATAGATAATTTTGAGCATTGTCTTTTGTGCATGATTTGGGTGCCTATTTTAGCCAATGGTTTTTAGCACATGGTTTTAGAAACCATTTATGGTTTATGACTTTGGTCTTAACTATATTGGATGCTCAGGATGGAAGTATTACCATATATATTCATAGGTACCATTATGCTACCAGAATATCTCTAGAATTGTTATTGGTGTGATCTCCTATCAAATCTGGAGCTCGTGATTGTAAAGAAAATGTTGGTGTTAATGGGAATACAATTAGTTTAGAGTTTTTAGAGGTTGGGCTTTTTTGAAAGGGTTTTTCTAGGATAAACATTGTGTAATGTGTTGTGTGTTTTTATTTCTTTCTACAAACTATATAAATGTTATCTATTTTGCACTACTTCTCTCATATATTAATTAAGAAGTTTTATCTAGCTTCCTTTCATTTGGTATGAAAGCTTAGCTAGTGAGATCCTAGGTTAGGGAAAATAATTTTGTGATCTGTTAATCTTGGTTTAAGTGGGAGCTATGTGTAGAGAAGATTTTATTTTCAGGAAAAATGGTGAACACATCATAGTTGGAGATGGAAAAATTTTATGGCATGAATTTTGAGCTATGGAAGCTTAAAATGAAGGACTTGCTCATAGATTACGATCTAGGGGTCATAGTCTTTAGAAGTAAACCTACAACTATTTTAGCAAATGACTGGGTGGTGTTGGATAGAAAAGTAAGAAGCTTGATTAGATTGTCCTTGGCAAATTCAGTGCTTGTTAAGGATTATGATCTATAGGTAGTTAATCTTTAAACACGTAGGATAAAATATTATAGAAATAAATAACTAGAATATAAGTTACAAAATATACAGAGATCAACACATTACACAATAATTACATGGGAAAACCTTGTGGTCAAAAACCCCACAAGGCATCATTCTTTTACTCGATAAAACTTTATAATGTCTGTCAACCAGACTCAAGAACTTGGCTTTCACAATCTCTTCTCCCCTTCTCCCAATGTGTCAATACCTCTTGCAGTTATGATAAATTCTCTCTCTCACATATATTCAATGATATGTGCAATTCATTCAATTGACACATTTCCCTATTTAAGGTAAACCCCAAATATGATGGTTGATATTGTAAGAACCTTGACTTATCTTAACTGAATTTTTCATTCGCTGCTCTAAATTTTCTAATTTGTTTCTTGAGAGTTTGGTTTGGAATTTTGATGTTTCATTTTCACAAGTATGTTTGCAATATAGTAAAGATGGAAAGGTAGCAATATCATAGACAAATACTCACTTAAGATGATTTGACATGCAATTATATCAGCTCATACATACATAAAAAATAATGCAAACATATAGGAACATACTTGGATGGCAAAATGTGTCTTCATTATTACAATGGATAATGATAATTACAAAGATCTCTGCTATTATATCATACCAACCTGATTATAAAATTAGTCCTCAAAAGGTGTACAAATATGCCTAAATATTTTATCAAACCCTAGCCAAATGGTATTAGATGTTGCCTTGCCAAAGTGGAATATGAAACCCAATGATGGATGATTGTAGTAGCACCTATAGGTGAATAAATAAGGTCCGATCTGACTGATACAAATGTTGATGAAGCTGATATCAACCCAAATTTGATGTTTGAAGCCAAACAATGCCAAAAAGTGACAAATAATGAAATTGCCTAGCAATGGGAAGGTAGTGCTAGCATCCTAGATGCCTTGTTTGCCTTTGAAATGTAAATCCATGCCATGAAACCCTTCGATCTGTAGCTGTTCAAGGAAACTTAGAGGTTTGAAATGTAACTAGCAAACCCTAGGCTCAAATCACATCCAAATTCAACCTCAAATGCAAATCGCCTATGCCCAAGTGTGTAGCAATTTTTCCCAGCTTGCCATATATCATATTAGAATGCCAAAATGTCTTCAAATTTGAAAGTAAATGCTTCCAAAGTGCTCTCAACTTCAAACCCTAGATGTTGATATGAAATTTGGTCCAAACCCTAGCTAAAATGAAGTCAATTCTCCTTCGAAAACTTGCAAATATGGTCCATAGTGAATCCTAAGTGAATTCACCTCTCATGGTGGATTGGGTTTTCATCCAACCACTCAAATCCAAGGGTTTTCATCCTTGAATCACACTGAAACTCTGTTACAGCGAAGAGAAACCTCTCAAAATGCAAAATGTCAAATAACCAAGATATATGTAAAATAACTCCACTTGACCTCCTTTTATCCTTCTCAACTTGGGCGCTTAAATAAACTATTATTTTATTATTTTTCAAGTCCATCGCCATAATAAAATATTATTTATTTATTTTCATTTAATTTATTTCTCCTTTTTCCTCCAAGTTGGACATCCCACATAAATAATAATAAAATAATATTATTTTATTATTTTTTCTTTTTTCTCCCTTGAGTGCCAATTTATGGAAAATAATATAATATTTTAATATTAAAATATTATATTTTAACTTTATCTCCAATATTTCATTTTTCCACCTTTTTTTCCATTTTCCACCTCTTGGCATAACATTTAATTAATTTTCATTTTTCTCCTTGGCTAAATATTTAATTAATTTTGTTTTTTCCATAAATATTATTAAAATATAGAAAATCATCTCCAAACTTCATTTTGCCAAGAAAAAAATCATTTTTACCACTAAAATCCACTTTCCATTCTCCAATCTTTAAGTTATATGTCGACTTTCCTTTTTCCAAGCTTGAAGTCACTTTAGCTCAAAAAGGGGACATTACAAATATATTTCTCAATCATTCATGTAGCTTTTGATTGAATATTCAATTAAGGTTATTTATGTTAATTAATGAATTAATTAACATGTATAAAATAACACTTTATAAATCACCCCTAACTTAATATGATTAATGTCATATTTTATATTATAAGGCCAAACCTTACAAGTTAGCCTTCTAAATATTATTTAGGGTCACATATAAGTATGTGTGATCCCCTAATAAACATTATGTTTTAACACTTTATGTCTTGATTATAAGTTTTCTAGTGTTAGGCCTTGATCCTCAATTTAGGTCTTTTATTTCTATACTTTATGTCCGAAGTTGTTAGGTAAAGTGTTCAAATGCTTAGTTGGTCATAGGGAAGGCTAGGTCTCAAGAAAGTAAAAAATTCCTAAGTTAAAAGTATAAAGTTAATTTCAAGTAGAAATTTAAACTTTTGTTGCAATTGTGCAACTGAATGAAAACACCACAAGCCAACTTGCTTGAGTGAATACAAATTTGGGCTTTTGTTACAACTGCATAGTTGCACATGAAAAAAATTGAAAGCCCACTTGCTTAAGTGAATTATAAATCTAGAGTTTTGTCTCAATTGCATGTAAACCTCAAAAGTTTGTTTTCTTAAGTGAATCAAAACTCCAAACTTTTGTATCAACTACAATTGCATGAAAACTCCAAAAGTCTACTTGTTTAAGTGAATTGAAAATCTAGATTTTTATCACAACTGTGTAGCTACATGAAACCATCAAAACTCCCTCACAACTACAAAACTGCATGAAAAGTTTAAAACTCCCATGCAATTTCATGAAAAGTTTGAAACTCCCTCACAACTATGCAACTACATGAAAACTTTGAAACTCCCTCACAATAGTGCAACTGCATGAAAACTTTGAAACTCCCTTGGAGGTGCAAACCTATTTGAAAAGTCCGAAACTCCCTCACAATTGTGCAACTACATTAGAAGTCTAAAACTCCCTTGCAATCATGCAATTACATGAAAAATATGAAACTCCCTCACAACTATGCAACTACTTGAAAAGTTTGAAACTCCCTCACAACTACACAACTACATGAAAAGTCTAAAACTCTCATGACTATTCAATTGTGTAGACACCTCAAATCCTTTTTTTCATTTTAACTTAATTTATATCACTAATCCCGTATCACTTTAATTAATTAAATAAATTATTTAATTAATTAGATTACCTCTCTTCTACTAGCTAATTTTATAAATTATATTTATTTAATTAGTATTCCTAACATTACATAATTAAATAATTCATTTTTTTAATTAACTAATCTAATGTCACCCACCATTCTCATCATTTAAAAAATAAAACATTTATCCCCCACCATAAATTCTAAAAATCCACATCATCCATTTCTATTAATTTAAAATTCCCCTATGCAAAGTCAAAATTATGTTGCATCCTAACCATCCACATAAACCCATTTATTCCCAGCCCTCCATGTGGTCACCTTTCTCTTACCAATCAAATGTTACGTGCAAAGTCAAGATATCTTTGCATCTAGACTATTCATTTAAGATAATCTACTCCTAACCATTCATCTCCCAACCACCAACCTTCAATCCTTACAAATCACATCCCATGCACGTAAAAGTGAAATCATTTCATGCAACCTCGGCCCTCCATTTTGAGGAAAGATCTTAGCCCTTCATCTCCCAACCAATAACCTCCACATCTCTCCAATCAACAAAGTCAAAATCCTCTCATGAAATATGAGCCCTCCATCTCTCCAATATCAACTCTATAAATCCATCTCAAGTCAACCATTTTCACAACCATCCATCTTGTGTAGGTACATGTCATTTTGAGGTCTCCAAAGAGCAATTCAACATTCCTAGTCATCCACCTAGACCATCCACCTAGGATTAAATGGGTTTAGATGGTTGGATAGGATGCAAAGTTATTTTTACTTTGCATAGGTCAAAAACCTACAAAAAAATGTCAAAAAAACTTGCAACCACAAAAGTTAGATTGGGATCTACGTCTCACCAAGTGTGCCAAAATGTAGTAGTAGGAATTTGAAGGAAAAGGCAAGGAAACACAAAATAATATGGATCCTACTTCAAGCTCTAACCACTACCTCCGATTGAACAAATAAGGAATGCAAAATATCATGTACAAATAGCAAGTTTTCATAGATGCAAACCTTAGGTCTAGGTGGATGACTATGATGTAAAGTTATTTTGAGGTCTCCATGGAGGGCTTGGATTAAATGGGTTTAGGTGGATGTCTAGGATTAAACCCATTTTGAGGTCCCAACTTATAACAGTTATCATTTATTGAGTTTTAGAGGGTTGTCTTAGCATATTTGAGTTCTTTCTTAGCTTTGATAGAGGTTACATAATGGCTAGGGTTTCTCTTTTCTATTAGGCTAACTAAGGTTTATCTTGTTTCTTGTGTCTAGCTCAAGAGTTTCCTTAAATATTCTATTAGTTAGCTTGTTTCTAGGTGTTTTGAGCCTAAATGGCATTGTTGTAGGTCATTAGTGCTAACTAGACTTTGCAGGTTCCTTCTTGTTGTTGGTTTTTTTTATCTTACTTTATTGATTTATAGACAAATCGGTGTATTTGTGTAATCTTTGATGAATGTATTCAAATTATTAATGCATTCATTCTACCTTGACACATTTCCATTGATAACTATTTTTTGTCTCCTATTTTAGTATTTCTATTTGATTTGTGGCATATTTGTTTAATCTTGCGTATATATGTTTCTATTTTTAGAATTTTTGTTCTACTATTGTCATTTTTCTAGTTTTTCTAGGTTTGCTATTTGCTTACCCTAGTTTATCTTTTGTTTATTGTACTAATGTTATATGTTAGCAGGTTACTTGGTACAGGACAAAGCTGACTGGAGGATACTACACACAATGCGGAGGTCAGAAGCTAGCAAAAGATGATGAATAACACATCCCTAATATGTAATAGACATAATATATATAGATAGAGAAGAATAGGAGTAAGATAGATGATATATTCTGATGTAAGAATGTCATAGAAGTCATGTGTGTAACTTTTGAGGCAGAGACTTAGACCTGTCGGAGGATGGATAGATGATGTATGTATTGGATGACTACTAATATATATGTATGGAGATCTTCTGGTACCAGGTAATACTGTATTATCTTTCTATGATGTGTATTTGATGCTCTATTTTGTTATTCTTTATGTTTTGCTATCAATCTCTAGCTACTTGACCGGGGTATAAACTAACTACAAAGAATTGACTGAGGACTAGATCTTCGAACCAGTATCTCCTCCATATTTCTTGCTAACATTTGGTTCTATTGTCGGGACCTGGAAGAAGGTAGTTAAAGATTGAAAGGGAAAAACATCTGAAGAAGTAGCACATAGTTCTAGAAAAGAGAAAAGGTGAGGTTGGCGGGAAAAATTTTCAAATTGTGGAGGAATTCAAATCTCCTTAAGTTTCTACCTCTGTGATAGGGGGGCAGTCACTTTAAGGGGATGAAAAGTGGGAAGGGGGTAGGGTCTGCAAGGACCTTTCAAATGATGTGACTCTTCAAATAAGGATTCCATGGGATATAAGAGGACTAATGGAATACCAAATCAAGAAAACCCATAGTGAAAGGGGAGAAGTGGAGAAAAAGAGAGATCGAGAGAGAAATCAGAATCGATATGGAGATAAGCAAAGAAGAGAGATTGAAGCAAACTCAAGAAAGACAAGAACGCTACCGTAGAAGAATGGAAAGGGCACAAATGATGGAGAAAGGAGTGATAATAGAAGGTGCAGAAGAAAAGATATAGAAGAATTTGAAGAGCGCGCCACTGTGGGTGCTACTAGAAGGGAGGAAGAAGACAAGTGCGTCATGAAGGATGCTGCTGAGCATGCCAAGGAAGGTTCTGTCAGAGAAAGGAAATTGGATGAAGAAGACATAGAGGGTGGTATGGAGAATGCTAATGAGCGCACCACTATGGGTGCTGCCAGAGAAGAATGCAAAAGGGAAAGAGAAGAAACAAGCGAACTAGGGTTTATTCCACAAACTACTAGAACGTATGAGTTAACACCAAAGATTTTGAAGATGAAGGAGGAATATATAGAGGATTTAATTTGCCGAAGTATAAAGGAGATAAGAGAAGGAGGAGAAAATACAATAAATATTGAGAGGAGTTTTGAGGGTTTTGGAAGGTTATTTGAATCATCATTGGATTTCGACATGATGTCATTCACAATTGGTAGAGTATCCCCTAATTTGAAGAGACACAACCCCTGGACCATGATTCACCCTGAGTGCCATATAAAGTCAAGAGAATTTCAGTTAAGAAGGAAGATATTCAAGCAAACAAAGAAGCAAAAAGAATAGCAGAGAACCAGAACAATTTTGCAGAGGTTTTAGGAGAGTACTTTGAGATCCGACTACAAAGAGATAAGGGAAGAGAAGAGAAGTGAGTTGATAGAAGACAACATAACCGGAAGAGTAGACCAAAAGAAACTCACTGTAGAGTACCAAAGATTGTGAGAACACTAATCATGGATATTCCTATTAAGTTACTAGTCTTTGAGAAAGATACTACTAAGGCAACAGAGCACATTTTTGTCCTGGAGTCAATTTGGAATTGAAAGGGAGTAACAAGAGATAAAATCAATTTGTTTGACTTCATAGGCACCTTGTAGAATGAAGCATTGAAGTGGTAGAGAAAGACATGTCTAAACAGTGACAAGGAATGGGATAATATCAAGAAGTTATTTTTGGAGAATTTTGGAGTTCCATATGTTCCAATAGAAGGGGTAAGTAAGATGAGAGATTTGATGCAATTGGATAATGAATCAATAAAGGACTTTGATAGAAGATTCAAGGAGACAACTAGGATGTTAGAGGAACCACTAACTAAGAAGCAAAAGATAGAATGGTTTATTTTTGGAATAAGCCCTGAGATAAGGATAACCATAGATGGAAGGATATTTGAGACGTATGTAGAAGTAGAGACACTAGCCTACCAGATAGAGTCTCAATCCTAGCGCAAATAAGATAAAATGAAAGAGAACCTAGAATTGGAGAAGCTGAAATTAGAATTGGAGCTTAGAATTGGAGCAGTTGAAGCTAAGGCAAGAGATTTTGGCTAAATAGGAGGAGAACACACCAAAGCAAAGACCTAATATTTGGTGCTCATACTGTACAAGAGGTCACTTGAGAATGAATTCCCTAGGATGAAAGGTGAAAGACAAGCTACCACAATAAAAGTAGACATCAAAACAACAACAAAAAGAATAAATTCAGTATACTGTGGATTATACGAAGAGTGGGATGACCATGAAACCCCTGATTTTCCTTCACATAATTTTTGGAAGAAAAGAGAATGTGCTGATGAAGAAGATGAAATTTGGTACACACATTCGACGAAGAGTAATAACATGTCTTATGTAGAGAGAAGCTCACATGATCATGGATACAAACAACCAAATTGGAGAAATTGGAGGAATGTTAATGTAATACAACATTCAAACTCTAATGGCCCATCCTATGGAAATAACTATAATAATGATGATAGAGGGCAATTTGGAGGTTATAGAGGAGACATAGGCCATGGGAGAAATCAAAGAAGAAAGGAGGATGCAACATGTTTCAATTGTGGTAAGCTAGGACACTTTGCTAATGAATGTTGGACTGAAAGAAAAACATAGTGTTCATTTTGTAATAGTACAGAGCACATGATCTATTTTCTTGTACGAGGGCACAACAATACTTCCAGAATGCACAACCATATTCTAAGAGTGATGAGCTACAAAACCTAAATAACCAAAAAGGAGAAAGGATCATAAGAAGGGCACCAAAGGATCAAGGAGAAAGGACTTGCCAAAAGAAGAACAGGGTGGAAACAAACATATCTTCAACTAAATCTATAGAAGAAGAAGAGTACTACCAGAGAAGCAAGCCAAAGTATACCAAAAAAGATAGAAGAAGAAGGAAGGAGAAAGCTGCAGTACTGATAAGACAAGGAACAAATACCGAAAGGCATTGTCACTGAAACATAAGAGGAAGATATTGAGGAGGAAGAATAATATGTTCCCTCTAAAAATCAGCACGAGGAAGTTGTGAAGGAAGCCAAACAAACTATAAGGAAGGAACAAGAAAAGGAGAAGCAATACAAGCACTTTTTCACTGAAGGAGAAGTAGAATCTCTCAAGCAATTGGCTCATCTGACACAACAACACAAACTTATTGAGAAACTGAAACAATTTTCTAAATACTGGAATAAGGAGCAAGGTTAGAAAATTCAACTCTGGAGAATGGAAAGAACAAATAGAGCATGGAAGAAAAAAAAACTTATGGTAGATGTTCACATCAATCACAAAAAGGTCCAAAATGTCATGATAGATCTAGGAGCAGATGTCAAGATGATTACAAAGAAGCTATTGGAGCACCTAGGAAGACCCAAGTTGACAGAAACAACTTACAACATTATTTTGGCAGATAGATCTAACATGCAGACAATAGGATCTTGGAAGCAAGTGGAAGTTAACGTAATGAGAGTCAAACATGTCTTAGATTTTATTGTGGTAGCCACGAAAGATCAAGGTGAAACTTTTCATGCATTGTTAGGAGACGCAAAGGAGACTCCCAGAGAGAGGAACTATCATTTAATAGACTTTTAATGCACTATTATAGAGGAGACACAAACGGTGTAATAGACTCCTAGAGAGAGGAACTATCATTTGCAAATGAGAACAAGATTGTTCACATTCCTTTGGGATCATCAATGGAGGAAGCATATATAGAAGAAGCTAGTCAGACAGAAGACAATGACAAGGATGCAAAGAATATCTATACAATTACAAGGTTGGATGTAGAAGAGACAACATAAGAGCCTGATTATGAGGGAGAAGTAGAAATAGAAGATGATTAGTATAGTACAGATAGTGATGAGGTCTTAGAAGCTTGGATGAGAGAAGAACCAGAACTCAAAACAAGGAAAATGTTGGGCTACCGGAGCATATGCATGATCAGGAATGGCAAGGAAAACACACTGCAATTCTTCGTATTTCATGAAAACTCACCGCAGATCGATGGTGACACATTAGGGATGAACAAGAAGCTTATATCTCAAAAGGCTCAACAAGTGGCAGAAAAGAAACAAAGAAATCAACATACCAAGATGACTGGGTTATCAGAAATACATACACGATAGTCACAAGTAAAGCAGAAGAAAAAAGAAAGTAGGAAAGAAAAACATTGGGGAAATGTGGTTGCAGTTATCAAACCACCAAATCATCAACCTCTAGAAGAAATAAATGGATTGCAGAAGGATTCTTCCATGGCAACACATTGTCTCAAAGACTAGCCACTAACAAGGAGCGGAACTTAAGTCATAAGGAGAAAAACAATAAAGTAATGAAATAAAAGAGTAAAAAAGGTAAGCATGGAAAATTAGGGAAAAAAGGAAATCTATTCAACCCTAATCCCTCCCTAGGAACTTCACTTTACACTCATACTTTGGCAAAATCTGAGCTCCAAGAGAAGAAGCAAGGGACAAAAGTAGCAAAGAAGAGTAGAAGCACACATGCAACCAACAAAGATACAATGGCAACCCTTGAGCGCATTGACATCACACACAAGCCTCGACTGAAGTTCAAGAAATATCCCTAGAAAGCCCTAGAGGTAGATCCAGACGGTGCATTCTCAAATGTGCCGACAGATGTGGTGTATACAAAAGACGTAAGGAAATATATCCATAACACTTTGGCAGAGATCAACCACATGAAGTTTGAAGAGTTAAGGGACACACTGTTGGGAGATATAGGGTATCTACCTGAATATGCAAACATTCTAGCAAATAAATTGGATATATAGAAAGACTTCCCTGACTTCATAGATGCCCACGAATGGGTAAGGATCATTCTAAGCAGAGTGCATGATGAGTTTATAGATTTGGACAAACCCTACAGAATAACAAAGGAGGCCATTAGGGCAATCAAAGGGCCGAGTATCATAGGGCCCCTATCGACAATGAAATCTATCAAGACAGATCAAGTGAGGGAGCTAACCAGAGCTACAAAAGATAGGAGAAATATGCATGTAAAGGATATCACTGATCTAGGGGTGAAATATGCCACCATGGGCATTGCATACAAAGTTTACTATACCAATCAGGAGGGTTCGGCCACAACAACTACAATTCATATTGCTTACTAGATGGTGAAAGGAGGCAAGGATTTTGACCTTTGCGAGGTGATGAGCCAATAACTCATGGAGAACCTACAAAAGATCAAGGATTCTAACTATAACTTTCAGTATGGCACTTTAATCATTTGCCTTGAATTTTATTTTTTGAATGAGCTACCGGGGTATAAGGGAAAGCAATGGCAACAGAATATACAAGTAGGGTTAGAGATTAAATGACACATAGCTCAATTTTTTGACACCAAAGCATATAGTGCCACATATTGGGGGTTTTTCAAAACCCTAAAGGAAGAGATGAGGGAAAGGGATAGAATCCCTTATGAAATAGTGAGGAAATACATAAAAGATATCACATTCTTGGTGGATAAGGACTTTACATACATGGAGGTAGTGGAGCTGAGAAAAACATGGGTACCTCAATTACCCTATGAGATAATTGCGGAAGAAGCTGATGCTTATGCACAACATTTACTAAGAAAGCCAAACGATACAAGTGCGGAGAGATTTGGCACTTACTCAGAAGTCATGGACAAACAACATAAGAAGCACGCGGAGGCACATTTGGAAAACACAAGGGCAAACTACATAAACAGTGGGGAGTTCCGAAGAAAGGAACTACCTCAAATCCAAAGCCAACCTCATCAGCTCCCCTGCCTACCAAAGAAGCTCTGACAGTAAGAAGGTCTGAGAGGACCACATCACAAGCACATTCATCATATACCATTGTTAGAAATGAAAGCAACACTACTTCAATGGAAATCTGATTTGAATAAATTTCAGCAATCTTTTAAGTGTGCATTAATAATGGAGATTGTAACAAAACATAAACCCATAATACATAAATATACCAGAAGTAGAATGAAGCACATAACACAAGTGTTTAACATGGAGAAAACCCTTTCAGGTAAAAAACTCCACCAAGAAAAGAGGCCAAGTTGTATTATCTTCACAAAAGGAGATTACAAATACATTCACTTCCTCTGTCCTTCAACCTTCACTCTGGTAGAACCTGGGTACCTGTAAATTGTTATATCCATCTCATCTACTATGCTATGGTTTATATAGAATTTACACAACCTCAAGACATTAAATGACTTCTTACAAGCCTATAACACTTGTCAAGAGTCAACAATACAACCTTGGGCGTCCATAGCCAAGAATAGGCTCTTACGGGGTCATAAATGTTGTCATACATGCATCTTACACTTGGGAAAATGTGCCCATGCAAGCTTGAATGCCTTGGGGCCAAAAATAGCCACTTACAGCATCTTATGATGCGTCATATGCTATTATTAGTGTCATAGATTCTTATGACAACTTACAGTTGTGATAGGTGAAAGTCAGGTGTAGCAGATCAGACATAGTCATGAAACCCTAACCCTACCATCATCAAGGAATCTAATCTAAATGAAATCAAAGAACAATGCAATTCAAGCACAACATCACCTAGACCGTGCGATTCCTTGTTTGAGGGATGTGGACTGCTTCTTCAACAATGAACAATTGCAATGCTGAAAGCTGCCATGATTGATGATAAAAGCTCAAATGGATAATCAGATGCTCAAGATGCTCAAGATGATAATGTAGGTGCTATATGATTGCTGGATGTCTCATATGGAGTGAGAGAGTGTTTATATAGGACTTAGCCAAGATCAATCAACGGTGGAGATTCAGAGGCTATGTGAATGGCTAGGATTGAAAGTTACTAAATTTAGATTCCATTAATTGTGCATGTGAAGGATTGTCAATGAAAGTTGTCTTACAACACATGATTGACTGGACAAGTGTTGGAATGTGATAAATGATGAGGGCTTAATTCAAATAAAATATTTGAATTAGTTGGGATATGAGTTGGATATTAATTAAATAAATAAAATTTATTTAATTAATAGGATAAATGAATAAAATGGGATAAGATATGATGTGGAAATTAATTAAATAAATAAAATTTATTTAATTAATTGGCTAAGTGGATGAGAATGGGATTTTAATTAAATAAATAAAATTTATTTAATTAATTGGCTTAATGATTAATGATTTAACAAAGTGTTGCTAGACATGGACAAATTTGGGTGTCTACATTTTGCCCCTCTTTGATACAATGTTTAGTAGAACGTTGTGTCAAAGAAGATACGATATGTGTTCGATAAACAAGTTATGTGTTCGATAAACGATATGGGCTAATGGAATGGACTGACAAGGGTAAATGGATGATGCAAGATGTACTACCACCATTGTTATCGCGAGAGCCACATCCGAGAGATTTACGGCTGGTGAGACGGTTAGATGCAGAGGAGCTACTGGTATTAGAGATCCTGGGCTTGGAGCATGTGTCACGATTAGAGCCAATTCAGGCACATCGAGGGCTAATGACAGCGATGGTGGAGTGATGGATGAGCGAGCACAGTTCATTCTTGTTACCGACAGGAGAGGCGACCATCACCTTGGAGGATGTATTCCGGATAGTGAGGATTCCGATAGATGGGGATCGTGTGGATTATGATCTGGAGATGGGTCCAGCGGCATTTAGGAGATTGTTTGGGACACTGGACATCGGAGCAGAGGGTTCAGAGATTCCGATGGGGAGGATGAAGGAGCTCTGTGACAGATTACAGCGGGTAGTAGTGGCTATCATTAGATGGCTAGTGGGTGATAGGAGAGCTAGAGGGTTTCTCGTAGGATGGGGAACAGTGATGGAGGGCATGTTTTCCTATGGTACGAGATATGCATGGGCAGAGTGCGTGTTGGGATAGCTCTATCATTATCTGCACGATTGCACATATATGTTTGGAGCCAGTATGTCAGCAGGAGTGACAGTTTTACATGTATGGGCGTATGAGCACATTCCAGTGACGAGACCAGAGGGATGGGTGGCGAGAGCAGTAGGAGAGCCATTTGCGCGGATGTATAGAGGGGCTTTGACATATCGACAGCACCGAGGTGTGGTATATTGGCGACGGAGATTAGATGAGGTAGACAGATTTGTATGGCGGCCATGGCTAGGATGTGAGCAGTGGGAGGAGGATGCGGAGCTTGTCTATGCTAGACAGGCGAGATACATTTTTGGACGCGGCGTGTATATTATAGAGCGCTATTTGCCAGAGAGAGCCCTGAGACAGTTTGGAGAGGCACAGGCAGTACCAGTAGGTGATGTCATTTTTGGGAGGACGAGGCAGGAGGTATTTGATTGGGGCCCAGAGGTTGTGGTTGACACAGCTTTGGCAGAGAGAGATGGATTGCAGCCAGTAGCATGGTAGTGGGGGCAGGGTCCTGCAGATCCAGGCACATTACCAGAGTACGATGTATACTGGGTGACAGCTAGGCCAACGCGGTTGACATGAGATGGGGAGATAGGAGAGATTGGGATGGAGAGGCCAGTTCGGAGGTGACGACAATGGGCTCCACCAGCACAGGCTATTGTGCCAGCTGCACCAGGGATACAGATGCCAGGGCAGGTGCCAGGTCAGCCTGCTATATTAGCACAGCCTCAGGCACAGATTGGAGTTGGAGATGATGTTGGTATTTAGCAGCTGCGGAGATGGATCAGAGAGGAGAGGAGATGGAGGCAGTGGGCACAGATGAGGCTGAGGAGAGTGGAGATGGATAGGCATCAGGCCGTGATTAGTCTGCGACATGTGAGAGCACAGGCACAGACCTATCAGGCACAGCTACAATTAAGAGCATAGGGGGGAGATGGACAGGATGACGGTGCCCTAGTGAGAGTGACAGGAGAGAGAGACGCAGCTAGGCAGCATGAGCAGATGATGAGACTTGAGCGAGACACTGCGATACAGCAGGAGCAGGCTATGAGAGCAAAGAGAGATGGTCTACGAGCTGAGAGAGATAGGGCAGTGCAGCAGCTGCAAGGGATGACCAGTGAGCGAGATATAGCAGTGGCCGCCTTGGGGACTGATGGAGCTACGATGTACTTGGCCACACAGTTGACAGCAGTACAGGCAGAGCTTCGGAGAGTGCAGGGGGAGGCTGAGTATTACAGAGGCTTATACTATGGAGCTGTGCCGGCAGAGCAGAGACAACCTAGCCTCAGGAGCAGATCAGGGACTTCGAGTTCACGGAGGTCAGGTGGATCTCGATCAGTAGCCTCAGTGATGGGGCCACCGAGAGATGGAGGACCAGGTACAGGACTTAGTGGCGGTGGTGGTCAGGGTGAGGGAGCTGGCAGTAGTCACTAGGGCATACCTTGTTTACATTGTATTATGATGAGGCCTAGAGCCGTTGTTGTACATTCATTCTTTCAGGGCTCAGCTTGTATTGTAGACATTTGTATTTTGACACACATGTATATATATATATATATATATATATATATATATATATATATATATATATGGTAGTTTTGGCAATCTATATGATGTTGTAATGGTTTTGATGTTGATATTATGATGGCTATGCATGTTATGTGTATGGATTATATATGGATGTTTATGCAAATGGTAATGAATAGAAAATGTATGAATATGTAAATGGTAAGGATATGGATAGATGTATGCATATAGGTAGATGGTAATGAAAGATATATATGATGGACTTATGTATGTCTAACACACTTGTTTTTGCAGGAGCAGGAACATGGACAAAAGATGATGGAAATGATTGATCTTGGCTAGGTATGATGGAATGGATAGATAGAATGAATAGGTAGGAGGATGATGGGCAGCTTTCAAGTAATTGCTCAAAATGAAAAGAAATGCAGTCCTTATGTTTGATATAGCATATGGATGTTATGCACTAGGGTATAAGAAGACCCAGGTGTCAAGGTATCCAATGCGCAACTAGCGTGTTACAATCTTGTCTGAACGCATGTGGTCAAGATGTTGAGCCAACATACACAAGATATGAATAACAGCTAGTGTTGGACTTTGACGCTACAAGCAATGGTTTGAGCTTATCTCCACTACACATAATGATAGCTTGCTGGTTATATGTATGGAGTTAGTCTTAACATAGAATAGTCTCAAATGCATAAGAGACTGTTTAGCTTCTCAGATGTGAGAGATATTGATATGTAAGATGCTAATCCCAACACGTACAAGATACCAATACAATCATAAGATCATCCCGCAAACACGGCATACGAAAGCTATATGACCATGCCCCAGTCCTTACTTCATCACAACATACCAAGATATAAATGGATCAAGGCAGTCTTGATTAGGCATAGAAAAGGGACAAAAGATAAATCAAAAGATAAAACAAAAGATACTGTCATCACGTTCTCTTGCCAAATTTTGGGTGCTCTTGGATAGATCAAGCTGGCGCCTTGTTAAGAGGAAAGCTACATCCTGTTGAAGGCTAAAGTTGGTGATAAACTGTTATAGCAAATGTTGGCTTAAGGCATGCGGACAAATAGCTTCTGAGATACTTTTGATTGGTTAAAGTGCTTGGGCTTTCAATATACACATGGTTTGCTTCTTGTTTGAGCTAATCAAAAAGAAGAAGATGGATAAGGAAAGAAGATGAAGAAGATGGGGTGGATCATCTATGCTTGAGTACTGGAAACTTCCTTCATATTCCAGACTGCCTACATACCCTATATCCACGAGATCAAAGCACATTTACGATGAAGATGAGACATGATGAATATGTAGTTCTGGGTTTTATTGATGATGTAAGTGATGAAAGATAGAAGAAGTGGAGCTGAAAGATTGAAGGATGTTTAGAAGAAAGATGAAAGATGAATGATGAAAAGGGGGCTATCGTCTTAGCCTGAATCAGAGTGCTTCCTTCGCATCTCAGATTGCCTACATACCCTGTATCCACGGGATCAAGGCGTCAACGATAGAGCTGTATGTAGTTCTTATGATGTCGCTAGTGGGGTGGATGTTGGATCAAGCGACGTTTGTTGCAAGTGTTGGATGAATGGGGATAGATTGCGAAGATATGGGTCCTGGTTGCAAGTCGTTAAGTCACATTTGTTGTTGGATATATGCCATGGTTGAAGTTGATAAGGTTTGTTGTGTGGTAAGCTGAGTTGTTTGATGTGTTATGAGCTAGAGATAACAGGATCCACTTCCAAATAAGACTCGACAAATGCCCCCAGTGCGGGATGAGGTTTATTATGCAGAAGCGACAATGCAGAAAAGATGTGGCCAAGATGCTAAGGTGCCAAAAGATATAGGTATCACGACAATGTCTCAAGTATGATAGCTAGCATTGGCAAAGATGAAGATGAAGATGAAAGGCTATGTGTGGGATTGCGATAGGGCTTATGATTATGGCTTATACAAGATGAAGTGTGGAAATATGATCAAACGAACCAAACAGATAAGGGAAGCTGGTCACTACACATAGCGCCTGTTTGCCAGGTTTTCACTATGGTACTTATCCAAGGCGCTTGTTTACCAGGTTTTCACCAGAGGACGGATTATTTATTTATTTATTTATTTATTTTTCTGCTTTTCTCTTTTTTTTTTGGGGGGGGGGGATAGCTGAGATTTATGGATAAAACGTCTTAAGATGAACGCTGTTGACTGGTTCATCCAAGGGAATGCCTTCAGGTGTTGACAGAGTGTATGCACCGGATCCATAGACTGCTGTGATAATGAAAGGACCAAGCCAATTGGGTTCAAACTTGCCTTGTTTCTCTCGATGTTGTTGATTCCTTTGGTTTTCTTTAAGGACAAGGTCGCCAACTTGAAATCTGCATTCTCTGATCTTTTTGTTGTAGCTGCGGCGTAGCCAGTTTTGATAGACTTGAAGATGGTTCAATGCTGTAAGGCGGCGTTCATCTAATAGCTCAAGATCATGGAGTCTGGATACTCGATACTCTTCATCTGAGATAGTATGTTGCAAGGATATGCGCAAAGAGGGGATCGCAACCTTGATAGGCAAAATAGCTTCAGTGCCATAGATGAGAGCATAGGGTGTGGCTCCAGTAGGAGTTCTGATGCTTGTTCTATATGCCCATAATGCAGGATGTAGTTGTAGATGCCAATCTCGACCAGCTTCATTAACAGTCTTTTTAAGGATCTTGATGATTGTCTTATTAGAGGCTTCAGCTTGACCATTGCTCTGAGGATAATAAGGCGTAGAGAATCTATGTTGAATATGGAACTTATTGCAAAGATCTCTAACCTCTTGGTTCTTGAAAGGGCGACCATTGTCCGTGACAATAGCTTGAGGAACTCCAAAACGGCAGATAATGTAATGTAGGATGAATTTGGCTATTTGTTTACCTGTGATATAGGTCATTGGTATGGCTTCTATCCACTTTGTAAAATACTCAGTGGCAGTAATAATAAACTTATAACCGTTGGATGAAGTAGGATGGATTTTACCTACGAGATCAAGTCCCCATTGCGAAAAAGGCCATGGAGTGACAATAGGCTGAAGCTCATGTGCTGGTGCATGTATTAGATCTCCATGTTTCTGACATTGTAGGCATCGCTTTGCAAATTGCTGGGCATCTTTTTCCATTGTTGGCCAATAATATCCTGCTCGTAGAAGTTTCTTAACAAGGCTAGGGCCAGCGGAATGCGAACCGCAGACACCTTCATGTACTTCACGTAAGGCCGTTTTTGCTTCCTCAGAATCAAGACATCTAAGAAGGATACCATCAAGACTCCGGCGATAAAGGGTGTCTCCTAAGATAGTGTAACGAGAGGCTCGACGGATAAAGGTTTTGCGCTGGGTGTTGGATAGTTGAAGTGGAAAGGTTTGATGGCAAAGATACTCATATATATCCTTGTACCACAACGAATTGGGACCAACAATTTCACATATAAGCTCAGATTGTGGAACTTCAAATGCTGGGATCAAAAGCTGTTCAACCAAGAATTCACATTTATAGGTGTTAGATGGCATGTCTAAAAGAGATCCAATCATAGCCATGGCATCTGCTGCTCTGTTTTGTAGTCTGGGAATTTGCTCAAAGGTAATATCCTCAAAATATTTCTTGAAATCATCCACCATTAGCTTGTATGGGAGAAGCTTCTCGTCTTTTGTTTGATATTCATCTAAGACCTGTTTGATAACCAGCTAAGAATCACCAAAGACTCGTAACTGTTTGATAGCCCATTGTACTGCCATGCGCAAGCCTGTGATTAAAGCTTCATACTCTGCTATGTTGTTGGTACATGGGAATGCTATTCTGTAGGATTTAGGTATGCAATCTCCTTGAGGGGTGACAAACAAGATACCTGCTCCAGAACCATGTTGTGTGTATGATCCATCAAAGTATAGTTGCCATCGTGCGGGAGAATTCAAATTAAACAATCCTTCATCAGGGAATTCGGGATATATTGGCTGAATATCTGTGATGGGTGCTGCAGCTAATTGATCAGCAATAACTTGTCCTTTGATAGCTTTACAGTTCACATATTGCATGTCAAATTCACTTAAGATCATAACCCATTTGGCTAATCTCCCTGTGAGAAGGGCTTTTGAAAGGAGATACTTGAGGGGATCCACATTAGAGATGAGCTTTGTCGTTTGGTTCAGCATATAGTGTCGCAACTTTTGGGAAGCAAACACTAATATTAAACAAGCTTTTTCCATGAATGAGTAATTGAGTTCATAACCCACAAGGGTTTTGCTGATGTAGTAAATGGCTTGTTCTTTTCCTGAGTCATCATGTTGAGCTAGAAGGGCACCCAATGCTGCAGTTGTTGATGATATATAGAGCAGTAATGGACGATCAGGTATCGGAGGTACTAGCACAGGAGGTGTTGCCAAGTATTCCTTTATCTTATCAAAAGCCTGTTGACACTTTTCATCCCACTTAAAAGGTTCACCCTTACGAAGAAGATGTTGAAAAGGATGACATTTATCTGCTAGTTGTGAGATAAATCTGCGGATAGATTGTAGCCTACCTTGTAAACTGCGGAGCTGTTTGAGATTCGTTGGTGGAGGCATTTCTATGATAGCTTTTACCTTAGCTGGGTCCACTTCTATCCCTCGTCGAGACACAATATATCCCAACAGTTTTCCTGATGTTACACCAAATACACACTTCTTTGGGTTTAGTCTGACTTGGTATTTTTCTAATCGATCAAAGATTTGTGCCAATACTTGTAGATGTCCTTCTCTTGTCTTGGATTTTCCCAGGATGTCATCAACATAATCTTCCATGATAGTATGAAAAAGGTCATGAAAAATAACTGTCATGGCTCGTTGATAGGTGGCTCCAGCATTTTTAAGACCAAAAGGCATTACAACCCAGCAATAGGTACCCCATGGACAGATAAAGGATGTTTTATCTTGATCTTCCTCTGCTATTCGGATTTGATTATAACCTGAAAATCCATCCATCAAAGATAGCATTTCATGTCCTGCTGTAAGATCGACAATGTTGTCTATGCTTGGTAGTGGGAAATCATCCTTAGGACAAGCTTTGTTAAGATCTCTAAAGTCTGTGCAGCAACGAACACGTCCATCTAGTTTTGCTACAGGTACCAAATTTGAAACCCATTCTGGATAATCAATAGGCTTGATAAATTTTGCTTCTAAGAGTTTCTGAATCTCTGCTTTGACCAATAATGCAACTTGTGGATGCATTTTGCGCAATTTTTGTTTGACAGGCTTTGCATCAGGAGATACTGCTAAATGATGTACCACAAGTGAAGGATCTAGACCTGGCATGTCTGCATAAGTCCATGCAAAATTTATAGCTCTTCTCAGAAAAAATGCTATGAAGTTTCTTCGTTCTTGCTCTGACAGTGATGCTGCCAAAAAAGTAATCTTCGGATTCTGTTCTGTTCCCAAGTTCATGTCTTGTGATTTTTCAACTAGCACAGTTGATTTCTCATGGTAATCAATGACAACAGGAAGATCAAATCCCTCATCCTCAGGCGCCTCAGAGAGGTTTTCACCTTCGGATACGTCCTTTATTTTTATTTTTTCACGGTCAAGAGGCGCCTTTCAGTTTTCACCTAGTGACCTATTTTGTTGAATTTTGTTTATTTCACTTTTGCGACTGAAGGATTTGATACTTCCGCCAAAATATGCTAGTTTAGGTAAATCCATCATGAAACCTGCTTTATGATCACCCAGTGGAATACCTTGTCTCAAACCCATGAATTCTGCAATGGCTTCGTCATTTTCAAATGTATCTAATATCGGTGCCCCCTGTTGGTCCCAATCGATGAGGTCAGGATATACGAGTGAAAGGCTAATGGAGGAATTGTGATGACTAGAAGAGGTTGCGGAAAACATGAAGATGGAATGTTCTTGAAAAAGGTCGGTGATATGAAGGGAGGAGTCATCGATAGTATCCGAATTAGAAGTCTCTCCTACCGAAGAAGGTCCAACGTCAATGTCAGAAATACACTTAATGTCTTTGGGTCGTGGTACCTCCAGTTGGTAACCAAGGCCTTACTTATTAAACTTCTTAGACATAATAATAGGCTCAGTAGGTCCTTGTTCCTGTGATCCCAAGCCGCCATGTCCTTTATAGCCCATGTTCTTTATGATACGAAACCCATTGTTGTAGCGCTCTACTTCAAGTTGGACTTGGTCATTTTCATCAAAGAATATCCAAGAGTTGATGTCCTCAATGTCTTCATCATCCAAGAAACCACCCTTAACGAATACTGTAGGGGGAGCTTTGATAACAGCGGAGGATGAAGTTGGCTTGGATGTAGAGGGCGTACCGTGGGATTTAGGAGATAATGGAAGGGTACCAACGCAATGGGACTCTTGTAATTTGTATTCACCAGGGCCATGTTCGGTATATTTGATATGGAGGTTGGTGGCGGCTTTGCTAGATGAGGGCTTGAGAAGATCGGATGGGTTGATATAGGATGAAGACGGATATGCCTCAGTGTTGATAGGAATGCGATTCGGACTCTGATATTTAGCTTGAAAGGCACGGCAGAACTCAAATGGATTGGGATCAGCTTGAATGGTAACCTCAACACCCTTATGTGGAAATTTAAGGCATTGGTGGTATGTAGAGGGAATTGCTTTGAGGGTATGGATCCAAGGGCGTCCAAGGATGATGTTGTAAGGAAGATCAATATCAAGGACTTGACAGCGAGTTTCTGTAATGACCGGCCCAACTTGAATAGGCAATAAGATAATCCCCTCGGTATCTCTTTCAGCGTCATCATATGCTCTGATGGTAATAACCTTGGAGGTGTCAACATCTTTCTTAGAATATCCCAATTGCTTGATAAGTTTCAAAGAACATATATTAAGACCAGCTCCCCCATCTATCAAGACTCGTTTGATACGACATTGTCTAACAAATACTTCAATATGGAGGGCTTCGTTGTGTGAAGGATGAATGGAGGGCTGAAGATCTTTGTCGGAAAAGGTCAAGTGACAAGGGGCTGCAATGCTAGCGACCATAGATTGGAATTGTGTGATATTAATATTATTAGGCACCGAAGACTCTTGTAAGGCTTTATCAAGGATAGCTTTATGTGCGGGGGATATGCGGAGTAGCTCAAGAATAGATATGTGTGCGGGTGTTTTACCAAGGTGATCCAAGAGGTTATAGTCAGAGAGAGATCGAGGAGAGTGAGGAGGTGCTCCTTGAATAGTAACTCGACCTCTTCGCGTGGTTACGGCACAATCAGGTGCTCTCCCTTGGACGGTAATGGTAGAAATGCGAGCATGGTCAATGCGGCCAATGGTAGATGATGCATAGTTATATGGAATAGCATTTCCAGTCTGAAGGTTATTTGTCTGATCATGAGATGGAAGTGGATTCTTGAAAGTCTCTAGATCATAGTTTGATGTTGATTGTTGAGCAGGTTGAGCTGTTGAAGGTGTGACGTTGATTAAACCTTGATCAATGCAGTCTTGGATAACATGTTTTAAGTGCATACAACCATTTGTTTTGTGCCCTTTAACTCGATGGTAATCACAATACTCATTTTCTTTGTACCAAGGAGCTCGAAAGAGTGGTTCACCATTTGGTGGTGCATCAGGTAGAATAATGTCTCCTGCTTGAAGTAGCTTTTGAAGAATAACTTCCATGGGTTCCACTAATGGTGTAAATTGTCGGCGTGGATTGGAAGTTTGGCATTGGTTTCTTCGTTGTGGAAAAGGCTGTCTTGGTGTAGAGGCTACTTGAATGTTCATGGGAGCTCTCATAGTTTGAATATTCTTTGTGTCTACAATACCGTCATTGACAACATTCTTGTTCTTGTTCCAAAAGTGAGACTTATCATTGGAATTTTGGGGAGAATCTTTGTTGTCGCGAAAGATCTTGATAGTGCCCTTGGCAATTAAGGCTCGTTCAATAATAAATCCTTTGGAAGCTAGTTCGTCAAAGGTGCTAGCACTCTGCAATTGTAGTTGGAATGACAGCTCAAGATGAAGATTTTGAACAAAGATGTCAAGCTGTTGTTTCTCAGGTATTTCCCATGATAATTTGCTAGCCATATTACGCCATCGTTGGGTAAAAGCAGAAAAGGGTTCACCGTTGCGCTGTTTGGTATTGACAAGGTCATTCATGTTTACCTCATGTTCAATGTTGAAGGCAAAGTGTGATCGAAATTTGTTTGCTAATTCTGCAAAAGATTTGATGCCCGGGGGTAAATGAGAAAACCGTTCAAGAGCTTGTCCTGCTAAGCTTCGAGGAAATAGTCTCAAAAGATACATATCATCATAAGAGACATCAAGACATGCTACAAAAAAGGCCCTAAGATGGTCTTCTAGATTCCCTTTCCCTTTGTATTTATCAAATTGTGGGATTTCAAAATGTGGTGGAAAAGGTATCATATTAAGAGACTTGTCAAATGGACAGGCGCATATGTTTTCGAGAGAAAAAGGTTTCTTGCCTTGTCCTACCCTTTCATCGATCATCTGTTGAACATCTGCTGAAGATAATTGCTGTTGTTGCGAAGGGGGTGGAGTATGGTAGGAGATATATTGTGGTTGCGGTTGTGGGATGACTGTTTGTTGCGGTTGTGTAATGTATGTCAAAGGATTGGTGTGCGACACGTATGCGTTGGAGGATTGCTGTCCTTCAGACACAAGCGGCAATTGGGTGTGCATCACATGGGATGTGGATAGTGGATTGATAGTAGCGAATGGTTGGGAAGCTGGGATTTGATTCATAACATGGTAAGTAATGGAGGGATTGGTAGATACGACAGAAACATTTGGATTTGTATTTTGGACGATATGAGGATTGGTATGTGTCATAGGTTGGGTGACAATAGGAACGCTTTGGGTAGCATAGGATGGATTGATGGTGCATGAAGGATTGGAAGAATATGACGACATGGATGTGAGTTGATCAACATAAGCAATCTTATTGTTCGGATTGGCTTGAGAAACGGGGGGGTCACTCATGTCAATGAGACTAACGTTGGGATTATATGATAGCATTGAGGTATTAGCAGTTGGTATATGGGATATGGTATTTGTATGAGAGGTAGTGGATTGTAATGGGTGTGAAGCATGGACAACATGTGTTGTTGGAGTGGTTTGAGAGGTTTGCACACTATAAGACATGGGAATAGCGTGTGATGCTTGAAGTATTTGCGCTTGTGTTACATGGACAACTTGTGTTACTTGAGGCATGGAAACAGTCATGGTAGAAGGAGAGATATGTTGAGGAACATGGAAAGGTGGAATGTTGAGATTTTATGACATGAGAGGGAGCACATTGGTGGGCACTATCAATGGTTCTAAAATATGCTCTGATCGTGGTAGCTCAAATGAAGCAACAATGGGCAACGAGGACGATGTTTGCGATGTAGTAGGAGATGATGTGACTATAGTAGATGGTCTATTCGCAACAACAGCAGTAGTGTTGGGATCTTGTTCTCTAATAGCAGATATGTCAAAGTCTTTTGGTAGTTTAGCACCCATGCGAGTAAGTTGGAGAAAGCAACGATCAGGCTCAGATGTCATGAGTTTCTCAACTTGGTCCCATAGGTAGGTATCTTGGAATTCTGATGAGTCGTCTTGAGATTGTTCTTCGAAAGTTTCCAAGCATGGTGGAGGTTGCATTCATTGTGAAGATGACTCGCCAATAGTGTATCCTTGAGGTATAAACATATGAGAAGGCATACCAGTTGTGAATTGAGTTGCATCCTTAAGAGGTGTTGTGAATTGTTTTATCTCAGCTTGCAATTTGGCTTCCATTTCAGCTTTCAATTTGGCTTCTATTTCAGCTCAATATTGACTTCTAGTTTGAGGCATGATGTTGATGATGAAGTTGAGCTTGTCAAAGTTTTGAGACCCAAAAGATGATAGTTGGCTGGTTGGTTGATTGGTTGTTGTTTTGGTTTGCTAGTTTGGCTAATTCGCTTGGTTGATTTGTTTTGGCTGAGTTGTTGTTGTTCAATTGTTGTTGGTTGTCCCTAGAGGTAGCTTAAACACTCAAGGGAAAGATTGTTTGCTGTTGATGTTTGTTGGAGCTAAAGCTAAAGGATGTTGTTTGCTGAAGCTAAAGTTGAAGGATGTTGTTGGCTGAAGCTAAAACTGAAGGATGTTTGCTGATTGAAATGATCGAGTTGATGTCTGATTTGCTGGTTGGGGTCTCAAAAGGAATGAAAGCTCATGAGTTGTGATTGATTGATAAGCTCAAAAATAGGAGACAAAGTCTAGGTATTTGCTGTTGATCAAAGAGAAGTCTGAAAGCTGATGTTTAAGACTCAAGCAAGCTGGACCTGTGGCTAATTTAGCTGATGGATTAAGGTTTGCAGGTATTTTAGCTACAGGTGACTGATGATAGCTCAAATGTGACTCAAAGGATGCTAAAGGCGATCAATGATAGCTCAGATACGATCTGGTTTAGGCTCAACAGAGAATGACAGTGTTAACCAGAAGCGAATGCTATGCCATAGGCGACGACTGTTAGTTCAAAGGCGATTTCTTGTTGATCAGAGGCGACTCAAATATCCCTAAAGGTGACAGTTTGTTGTTCAAAAGCGAGCTCGTTCAGGCATAAGGTGACTAACTACGGCTTAAAGGTGACCTGGTTCAGACAATATGCGATCAGTTATGGTTCAGATGCGATTTGGTTCAGGAAAAAGGTGATCAACTGTGGTTTAAAAGCGACTCTGTTCAGGCAATATGCGGGCAGCTGTTGTTTAAAAGTGACGCAGTTCAGGCAAAAAGCAAATTACTATAGTTCAAAAGTGATGTCTGTGATCTGTGCGAGCAGTTTAGGTTCAAAAGCGACTGTGTTTGTCCAAAAGTTGTCTGATTTTGTAGTTTTTCAGCAAGAAAACAGTGATAACAGTCACTCACACTCACAACAAGCACAAACTGATACAACTTAGGCTAGGATAGGACAGTATCTATTGAATCCCCTAGTTGCACCTATTCAAAGCGGGTAGCTCCAGGATCTTGGTAGCACCGGCTCCTCCTTACATTTGCACACACTTCTCACGCATACCAAGATCCAGGTTTCTTATAAGGCTTGACCCTCTCCAAACCTTTAGATTGTCCCTGCTACCTCAGCTAAGAACCGCATGAATCAGGGCCGCTTCAAGGGTTTTGCCCTCTGCGTCAACAGATAGAAGGTTTTTGGCTACTACACAAAGTTGCTAATAAGGGCATCCGTTTGGGTGGCTATACATGCGGCAGCGCTACTCTCCGTTATGGAGTCTCCCAGCCTCCAAGGGTTGCACCTTGGAGGTTTTGGGGGAGGTTGGCTGTCGGTATAATGCAACTGCACCCGTTGTTTGTGGCTTTCGACACAAACACTTTTCTTATATAGCGGTTCGGAAGGACTTGGCTTTAGCCCGTTACCGCTTGGGTCGTATCCCTTCTCACACCGGGAAGGCAGGCCCTCTAAAGATAATGACAAGTTTTCATACACCCAAGATCCATTTGATAGGCAAGGGGAGAGGATACTTTTGTCATTAAATTTGGGTTACAATCAGGCACATGCAAGCAATCAAAAAAAGATAAATCAAGCACGGAGCAAACAATGATTCATTTTAAGCACCAAGCCCAAATATGCCTAATTTAGTGAAAAAAACCACAAATCTTGGACCAATCGAACCTGCAACAGATATGTCAGTAGTTTGATAACCTCCTTTCTTGGACAAATCAATAAGATGCTGCGCAAATACCCAATTAATCACCAAAAATTGAACTGGAACTGAAACAGATTTGAAAACAACAAAACTTGCCAGATGCGATTCACTGCTGATCAAAAGTGACCTCCATTATACCAGAGGCGAAAGACTGCGGATCATATGTGACGCGGAAAATACAGGATGCGACACCTGTCAGCTCATAAGCGATGCCTATTAGCCAGAAGCGATCAATTGAGGGCTAGATGCGAACTGTATCTGCAAAAACACAGCCGACAAACAAAACCCTAGCCTAACAGGCGATCATTATCAGTCCATAAGTGATTCGAATAAATTCAAACGTGGCCTCTGTCGACTCATATGCGATCCAGATATACCCAGAAGCGACCTGTTGCAAGACAAAAGCGACCTGTATCTGCAAAAACACAGCTAAACCCTAACCTGCACAGGCGATCACTCTTAGTTCATAAGCGACTCATATCAGCATAAAAGCGAGTACTGTTAGATCAAAAGTGATGCTAAATTGTGCAAAAGCGGCCATTGTTAGGTTAAAAGCGACTCGATTATGTGCAAAAGCGGCGACTGTTAGGTCAAAAGCGAAAAATACAGTCGAAAGCAACCGTAAAAATCACAGGCGAGCCTTTTAAAAACAAAAGCGATACGATTTTACCATAGGCGACGACTGTCTATTGAAAGGCAATCCAGAGAGGTAGATGCGGCCTGTTCCAGCTTAAAAGCGGCGCAGAGATTCAGAAGCGGCAGATTTTCGTTCAGAAGCGACCGAAATTTTCTGCCAGCACCTGCAAAATCTGATCTTCAAAGAAAACAACTCTGAAAAAATGAAGTCAATCAAGGACGTGAGTCCCACTGGGTGTGCCAAAATGTGATAGGTGAAAGTTAGGTGTAGCAGATCAGACATAGTCATGGAACCCTAACCCTACCATCATCAAGGAATCTAATCTAAATGAAATCAAAGAACAATGCAATTCAAGCACAACATCACCTAGACCGTGCGATTCCTTGTTTGAGGGATGTGGACTGCTTCTTCAACAATGAACAATTGCAATGCTGAAAGCTGCCATGATTGATGATAAAAGCTCAAATGGATAATCAGATGCTCAAGATGCTCAAGATGATAATGTAGGTGCTATATGATTGCAGGATATGATTGCTGGATGTCTCATATGGAGTGAGAGAGTGTTTATATAGGACTTAGCCAAGATCAATCAATGGTGGAGATTCAGAGGCTATGTGAATGGCTAGGATTGAAAGTTACTAAATTTAGATTCCATTAATTGTGCATGTGAAGGATTATCAATGAAAGTTGTCTTACAACACATGATTGATTGGACAAGTGTTGGAATGTGATAAATGATGAGGGCTTAATTCAAATAAAATATTTGAATTAGTTGGGATATGAGTTGGATATTAATTAAATAAATAAAATTTATTTAATTAATAGGATAAATGAATAAAATGGGATAAGATATGATGTGGAAATTAATTAATTAAATAAAATTTATTTAATTAATTGGCTAAGTGGATGAGAATGGGATTTTAATTAAATAAATAAAATTTATTTAATTAATTGGCTTAATGATTAATGATTTAACAAGGTGTTGCTAGACATGGACAAATTTGGGTGTCTACAACAGTTGTCATAGAATCTCTTACACCCTCTTACAAAATCTATGACGTGCGTCATAACACTAAAAATGGATTATTACTCCACATGTGCACCCCACTTTGACCAATTACCATTTACCATAGTAAATGAGATCTCGTAACTACCGCCAGTAACTTCGGGACTTACCGTGCAGTAACTCCATAATTACCGTGGACAGTAAATAATTTTTACCACTGCCGGTGAAACTTATACAACCCTTATGGGTAATTACAAATTACAAATAATAAATGGAATAAATACAATATTGGGATTTACAAGGTTAATGGCACCTTATCCCAACATTCTCCTACTTGACATTATACATTGTAAATCAACCCATAGGAAATCAAATGAAAAAATAACCAGGCACTAGAAACAAGGCCCATGGCCTCTCTGCGCCACACGAACTTCTTTGTGCTCACAGGCTTGGTCAATGAATTTGCAACATTCTCTTGAGTGTTTATCTTCTTTAGCTCAATCTCTCCATTTGCAACCAACTCTCAAACAAAGTGATACTGAACATCAACATGCTTAGTCTGAGCATGATACATGGGATTCTTAGCCAAACAGATAGCACTCTGGCTATCACAACCAATCTGAATGATCCTGCAATCAAAACCAATACCTGTACACAGTCTCCTCAACCAAATTGCCTCCTTAGAGACATACGTACCAGCCATATACTCTCCTTCTGTGGTGGACAAAGCAACTGTGGGCTACCTCTTACTCATCTAACTCACTGCACCTCCAAACAAAGTAAACACATAGCCACTAGTGGACCTTCGACTATCGAAGTCACCTGCCCAATCTGCATCAACAAAACCCTGTATGTCCAAAGATTTATCAACACTATCAGTACCAGAATAAACCAAACAATGATTAGGAGTACTTGCAAGATATTTAAACACCCTCTTCACATAGTTCCAATATTGTCTACTATGGTTAGACATAAATCTACTCAAAACTCCCACTGCTTGGGCAATATCTGGTCTAGTGCTAACCATTGCATACATCAAACTCCCTACAACACTAATATATGGCACATTAGACATATCCTCAAGATCATCCTCAGTCTTTGGACACATATCTAATGAAAGCTTAGTACCAATGGGTAAAGGAACTCTAACTGGGTTATAGTCCTGCAAACTAAACGTCTGCAAAATAGTATTCACATACTTACTTTGTGACAACCAAAGCTTTATTTTAACTCTGTCCCTCCTGATCTCCATTCCCAAAATATACCTTGCAGCACCAAGATCCTTCATCTCAAATACACTTGAAAGTTGGGCTTTAAGCTCACTAACCATACCCTTAGTATTGCTAAAAAGCATGTCATCAACATACAAAGCAATAACCAGTATAGAATCATCAACACAATGAATGTAAACACAATGATCCTCCTCGCTTCTAACAAAACCCAATTTCAAAACAAATGAATAAAACTTTTGATACCACATTCTGGGGGACTGTTTTAGACCATAAAGAGACCTCTTTAACCTGCAAACCCAAATGTTCTTTTCCTTTTACCTCAAACCCTGTAGGTTGTTGTATATAAATTTCTTCTTCAAGATCTCCATGCAAGAACGCAATCTTAACATCCATTTGCTCAATCTCCCAATCATAAGTTGTAGCAATGGATAAGAGAAATCTAATAGAAGTCAATTTAGTAATAGGAGAGAATATCTCATCAAAATCAACTCCCTCTCTCTGGGAGTAGCCCTTGGCTACCAGTCTAGCCGTGTACTTCTCCAATGACCCGTCTGCTCCAAACTTCTTCTTGAAGACCCACTTACATCCTCTGGCCTTTCTTCCTTTGGGCAAATGAACAAGATCCCATGTGTTATTAGAGTCTAAAGCCATCATCTCCTCCTGCATCGCTAGCTGCCAAGACTCACTATCATCTGCATAAATAGCTTCCCTGTAGGATCGAGGTTCATCGTTAGTACTCAATAAAGCATATACACAACAAAAATCTGGTGGGCTATACCTATCAACTAGATTTCGTTGTCTTGTGGATCTCCTCAAGGGTGGAGTAAGAGTCTCAACTTGTTCTTCTGCATGATCATCTACACCAACTTCTTCTGTAACAACAGACTCATCTTCATCAGAACTACTCGAATCTTCTCTTCTTCACCCCCCAATCCATCATTCTGTTCTTCCTGAGGTGCATCTTGCTACTCTAAATCAAAGTGCACCTTCTTTACCTTTTCTTCTTTTTCTTTTGGCTGCTCAGGTTCAGAAATAGCTCTAAGTTCCCTGAAAATAACATCTCTAGAAAAAATAATCTTGCAGGTTAGTGGATTCTAAAGCTTATAACCTTTGACATTATCACCATATCTAATGAATGTACACTTTTTAGCCTTTGGATCCAACTTAGATCTCTTTTCCTTAGGCACATGAACAAAAGCCTCACAACCAAAAACCCTTAAATGTGAAACAGAAGGTTTCTTACCTGTCCACACTTCATAAGGTGTCGAATCAAGAGCCTTACAAGGAGATCTATTTATCAAGTAGCAAGCAGTATACACAACCTTTGTCCAAAAACACTTATCCAACTGTGCATCACTAAGCATACTTCTGGCCCTTTCCATAATTGTTCAGTTCATCCTTTCAGCAACACCATTCTATTGTGGTGTATATGGAGTTGTCTTTTGTCTGATTATACCTGTATGCTTGCAAAACTCATCAAATTCCTTAGAGCAATATTCCCCTCCATTGTCAGATCTTAATATTTTTATCTTTAAACCTAATTGGTTCTCTACTAAGACTTTGAATTCCTTAAACTTAGTGAAAACTTTAGATTTATGCTTCATAAAATAAATCCATGTAAATCTGGATACATCATCAATGAAGGTTACAAAATAACAAGATTTTTTGATAGATTCAATATCCACAGGTCTAAACACATCTGTATGAATAATTTCTAATTTCTCTTTTGCTCTATTGCTTCTTGAAGGAAATGATTTTTTGTTTTGTTTACCAAACACACAATGCTCACATAAATCAAAGTGCTCATCAGAATAGGAGAAACCATCCAACAAATTTTTATTCTTAATAGTTTTCAGTATATTATTGCTTGTGTGGCCCAATCTACGGTGCCACAACATACATGTATTTTTAGTATTAGCCTCAGATACATAGGAGGCATTATAAGTTGTAGTGGCTTCAAGCTTGAACAGGGTTCTGAATCTCTTCCCCTTTGCTACCACCAAGTTCCCTCTCACCAATCTACAACCATGCTTGTCAAATGTCACATGCATTCCCAAATCATTCAACTTCAAAAATGAAATCAGATTTCTAGCTAATCTAGGAACATGCAAAACACTAGGGAGGGTTTTAATCCTCCCATCACTGAAACACAACAATACCTTTCCTTTCCCGACAATCGGATATGTAGAGTTGTCACCAAGGTAGATATTATCTCCATCATATTCTTCATATGAGGAGAACCATTCCTTATGCGGAGTCATGTGAAACGAGCATCCTGAGTCAACCAGCTAGTGATCATTAGAAACAAGATTACATGCAGAAAGTAAAACTTCTTCACCTGCATTCGAGGACTTATTCGAAGCACTCCCACTATTTCTTGGGGTTTCTGCACTCCTTCTTCACATGTCCCCTTTCACCGCAGTTCCAACACTTAACTCTGTTCTTTTTACCAGGAGTCTTAGACTGGTCCTTGGACTTGTCCTTAGCCCCTTTCTGATCTCCTTTAGGTCCTCTTTCCTTAGACCTTCCCCTAACACTGAGAGCATCCCCTGAACTATCTGAACTCTTCTTCCTCAATTCCTATGACAGTAGTACTGAAACAAGAGCATCCAACTTCGGATCGGCAAGGTTAGCAGTGATAGCAAGGATAACATTCTCCCAAGACTGAAGTAAAGAACAAAGAAGTAAGATACATTTATCTTCCTCACTAACCTCAACATCTACTGAATCAAGCTGACTCACTAACAAATTAAAAGAATTTATATGCTCTGCAACTGATTCACCTTCTCACATTTTCATGGAAAACAATTTTCTTTTTAAATAAAGTTTATTTACCATACTCTTGGCTTGATAGATCTCACCCAATCGTTTCCACAACTTGTATGTAGTCTCTTCCTTTGCGACATTCAACATGACAGAGTCTGAAAGACACAACCGGATGGTTCCCCATGCCTTCTTATCTAGTCTATCCCACTCATCTTGAGAGACATCGTCAGGTTTCTTCTCTTTTTGGACAGCCAACCATTGGTTTCTTTCTTCCAACAAATCTTCCATTTTCAGCTTCCACAACTCATACCCCATTCCGTTGAACTTCTCAATGTCCAAATGAGAGGTTGATGCAATGGTGGATGCAGCCATAATATCAACACAAGATCTGCAAAACAAATGCAAGTAAATCTCCCACTGCAGCTACAACTTCCACACTACCACCCAAGAGTCAAAGCTAGCCAGGCTCTGATACCAAATGTTAGAAATGAAAGCAACACTACTTCAATGGAAATCTGATTCGAATAAATTTTAGCAATATTTTAAGTGTGCATTAATAATGGTGATTGTAACAAAACATAAACCCACAATACATAAATATACCAAAAGCAGAATGAAGCACATAACACAAGTGTTTAACGCGGAGAAAACCCTTTTGGGTAAAAAACTCCACCAAGAAAAGAGGCCAAGTTGTATTATCTTCACAAAAGGAGATTACAAATACATTCACTTCCTCTATCCTTCAACCTTCACTCTGGCAGAACTTGGGTACTTGTAAACTGTTATATCCATCTCATCTACTATGATATGGTTTATATAGAATTTACACAACCTCAAGACATTAAATGACTTCTTACAAGCCCATAACACTTGTCAAGAGTCAACAATACAACCTTGGGCATCCATAGCCAAGAATAGGCTCTTATGGGGTCATAAATGCTGTCATACATGCATCCTACACTTGGGAAAATGTGCTCATGCAAGCTTGAATGCCTTGGGGCCAAAAATAGCGTCATATGCTATTATTAGCGTCATAGATTCTTATGACAACTTATAGTTGTCATAGAATCTCTTACACCCTCTTACAACATCTATGACTTGTGTCATAATACTAAAAATAGATTATTCCTCCACATGTGCACCCCACTTTGACCAATTACCATTTACCATAGTAAATGACATCCCATAACTACCGCCGGTAACTCCAGGACTTACCGTGCAGTAACTCCGTAATTACCATGGACAATAAATAATTTTTACCACTGCCGGTGAAACTTGTACATCCCTTATGGGTAATTACAAATTACAAATAATAAATGGAATAAATACAATATTGGGATTTACAAGGTTAATGGCACCTTATCCCAACAACCATATCATCTGGAGGGAGAGCAACATTAGAAGTATTATCTAGAATGAAGAAGAACACAAAGAAGAAGGCTCCTCGATAGAAACAAGAAGAAAACAAGAAGAAAACTCAAGACATTCCGGAGGAAATTGAATCAGATGAAGAAGGAGAAGAGCAACAATCCAAATTGAAGAAAAGGAAGAAAGCACAATAGAAATTGGAGGAAAAACTAACACAACAAGCATCAAAGGAACCATCACAAGAGCCCTACAATCTGGAAGCACTGCTCAATGCCATGGAGAATGTTGGTATGTTAAAAGAAACTACTATTTTATATGATGAGTCATCTGAAGGAAATAAACAACTAATTGTGCAAGCAATGATACAATACATGAGGGATAAGAATAAAACACTAGATGAAATAATGGAAGTATTTCCAGATAGTTTGATAGATTCTTTAAGGGAAAGGAGAAATAAGGCACTCCAATTGGAAGAAGAAATAAGGCAACAAGCCATTGACAAACTTGGTGACACATTTTCAACAAAGGAAAAGAATGAGTTGATATAACAACAAGCAATGGAGCTGAGAAGAAAATAAATGGTAGACACCCTTATGAGTGGAAATAAATAGGAAAAAGACAAAATACAAAAAGAGATAGAAGAAGTCACAATGAAGATATATGAGGCTATCGAAGAGCAACAACAAAAACCAACACCATCACCTCCACACAACTCTGAGATAATGATAGAAGGAAAGAATAGAATAGAGGAAAATTTGCTAGAAGCTCCAACACAAGGGGTACCTTCTACAGAGAACACAAGGATGGAGGAAAGGAACACAAAACGACAAATAGAGAACTCAGAGAATAAAGAAGATGGAAGAGAGGAGAACATAGAGGAACAAAGGGAATAAGAACAAACTGATATTCCAGAGGCCCCATCATCTTCAATTGAATCAATCAAGGAATTTTTGGAGCAGTAAAAACAAATAACGCCCATTGTGACCCGATAGTTTCTATAATTACCAATGGTAGAGGGCCAAATAAACCTTGACGGTATATCCCCACTATAGAAGCTACAATTGGGAGATGTGTTTCATTCCTCTGCTAGAGAAGAAATCTTGAAGCAACATGTGGAAGGGAGTGAACTCTTGTAGGATGAAGTGGACACATTGGCCAAGGAGATGCCAGAGACACCTAGAGATACTATCTTACCCTTACCGAAGCAGTTGAAATAGTTAACACAAGGGTTCAAGGAGTACTCTAGCCAACTAGAGAAGAAGGTAATAGATCAATTGAATAAGAAAATATTGACATAAATGACGAATAATTGTGCCAAGGCACACACTTAGCTAGAGATTCAAATCAAGAACATACAACAAAGTATTGTGGAAGCTAATATCCTATACCAATTTTGTCTAAAATGGTCACAATCCACAAAAGCAATAAAAGATTAAATGGATGCTTTAGAACTTCAGATCACAAATGTGGCAGCCCAATATGACCCTCTGGCAGAGAAGGATGGAGTGATAAGAGCATAGGTGGAGACATTGCATAACCAACACCAACAAATCTAGGACCAAAGGGATTAGATAAAGGGAAAAGTAAAACAGTTAAGGGAAGTAGTCAACCTCAGGCTGGCTAACCTAACTGAAAGTTTTTTAGGGGCCAAACAAACTACATAGACCATAAAGATACCGGCAAGTATAGAAGTAGAGGGAACATACATAAAAGTAGAAGGAGAAATAACTATGTTAGCTAAGTCCAAGAAACACTGGGATACCAGTCTAACACAACTTAAAAAAATCTATAAGACTGTCCTACCTAGCAGCTAATTTTTCACGTCTTGAGGACACGATATAATTTTGAGGGGGGATGATGTTAGAAGGTTACTTGATACATAACAGAGATGACTTGAGGATAAGACACAGTATGCAAAGGTCGGAAGCTGACATAAGATGATGAATAACACATCCCTAATATGTAATAGACATATTATTTATAGATAGAGAAGAATAGGAGTAAGATGATATATTCTGATGTAAGAATGACATAGAAGTCATGTGTGTAACTATTGAGGTAGAGACTTAGACTTGTCGGAGGATGGATAGATGATGTATGTATTGGATGACTTCTAATAAATATGTATGGAGATCTTTCGATACCGAGTAATATTGTGTTATCTTGCTATGATGTGTATTTGATGCTCTATTTTGTTATTCTTTATGTTTTGCTGTCAATCTCTAGCTACTTAATCGGGGTATAAACTGACTACAAATACTTGATTGATGACCGGATCTCTAGAATGGTATCTCCTCCACATTTCTTACTAACATTTAGCAAGAAATATGGAGGAGATACCAGTCCAGAGATCTGGTCCTCAATCAAGTCTTTGTAGGGAGATACCGGTCTAGAAATCTGGGCCTCAGTCAAGTCTTTGTAGTTAGTTTATACCCTGATCAAGTAGCTAGAGATTGACAACAAAACATAAAGAAAAAAAATAGAGCATCAGATACACATCATAGCAAGATAACATAGTATTTCCTGGTACTGACAGATCTCCATACATATATATTAGCAGTCATCCAATACATACATCATCTATCCATCCTCCGACAGGTCTAATTCTCTACCTCAATAGTTACACACATGACTTCTATATCATTGTTACATTAGAATATATCATCTATCTTACTTTTATTCTTCTATATCTATGTATACTATGTCTATTGCATATTAGGGATGTGTTATTCATCATCTTTTGTTGGTTTCTAACCTCCACATAGTGTGTAGTATCCTCTAGTTGGCTCTGTTATGTACCAAGTAACCTGCTAACACTATATCTGTAGAAAATCATAAGTCCAAGATAATCTTTTGGAACTACTAACTTGTGGTGATTGTAGGTTATATTGTAGAAGACCAAAATTTGAAACCATTTCACTCACATTTTGATTATCAAGAAAATTAACCTTTGTTTACTGTGTTTGTCAATAAGAGTGGTTGTGTATGCTCTCCTCTCATGCCGCGAGACAAACTTGAGGATCAAAAGCAACCTTCTTTCTTTTTTCTTGTCTTGTGCGTTTGTGGATAGGTTATGTATTCTCTCCTCTCATGATGAAAGGGGAACTTGAGGATCAAAAGCGATCCTTTCACTTGTGTCTTCCAAAGGGCCTTGGGTATGCTCTTTTCTTACACCCTTGGGTGATCTTGGAAATCAAAATAAATTCTCTCTTTTTTGGTTTTTTCTTTTTTGTAGGGGTTTAGGTGACTTGGATTTCATCCCCAAGCACAACCCAACCCCATGTCCTAGTGGGGTATAGAAATTATAAGGAGGAGCTATTGTTTTATTCAATCTAGTAAGAAACTTTATAGCTTACTTAGTGAAGGATGAGAGTGGGTTACCCTCTCTAGCCAAGCCATTATACAACACCCTTATATGATGGGGCCTCACATACCTTTGAGTATAACAAGGACACCCTAGAGAGCCTTGCATAAATCTAGAATAGTGAACCTTTTAGCCATTTGTAACTTGTGATGCAATGGTAAATAGTTAGCCCTAGGAAGTTACTCACCAATACCTTTGGTATGAACTAATGGGCTATGGGTGTTGCCCAATTCTCCATAGGTGGTGATATGAGATATTATGATGACACTATTTAAGACCAAGTCCAGGTAGCATCGGTGGGCTCACAAGACGAACAATCCCACTTGAATAAAATAGTTTTTTTTGTTTGCTTTATCTTCTCTCTTGTTGGAAACTAATGTTTAAAACCTTTCAAAATCCCAAAATCCCAGAAAATCCAAAAAGCCCAAAAAACCAAAAAAATATATAACATTTTGAGTCTAAACCTTTTTAGAGTCAAACAAAGTCAACCCCTTAAATTTTAGTCATTGTGACTAGAAGCCAAAAAAACCCACACCAACATGTATTTTGAGGAACAAAATCCAATTTTCAAATTGAAAGTTTCTCATAGGAAATGCCTCTCGACATCCCAATAAGGACCAAGTTACCCATGATAGTGATAATGAGAGTTTTTCACAACAAGAGTGAACAATCCTATAACCAAGATGACTTCTTCCACATTGAGCAAGGATGCACTGTGCTAGACCAGTTTCTACTCTAAAATAAGGACAACCTTCTTAGACATCTTGTAGAGTCATGAGCTAGGCTTCCCGAATACTTTGTTTTTAATAAAATTATAGACCAAGAGCCTCCCCATCAAGATCAAAATGAAACCAATAACCATGAAGATCCATAGAGTGAGCCCCAAGGCAACACAAACCATGTTGCAAACAAGATATATGCTACCCAATGAAAGACTCATGGTAGGATTCACTCCCATTAACAATATCAACCTTTTACCAATCCCAATACCATATCTTTCCAAACCCCTAGCACCTCATTTTACCTAGAATGAAGGGCTATGAATGATTCCATTAAATGCCTGCAAGCCAGAATCTCTAACCAACCTAAAGGGTATAAGTTTGAGGAGTTATGTCCCTACCCTCTTGATTGATCACTTTCTCAAACACCATTCCCTTCTCATTTTGAAATCCCTAAATTTGACAAATATAAGGGAAGGGGAGACCCTCGTGACTATGCCAAAGAGTTTATGAGGCCCATCCTTCCCTAGAGTATATAATTTTAGGTTGCTAGTAGAGGTAATGAAATAATGGTTGTAGTAAATATGTGATTACCTGGGATTCTTATGCTAATATTGAAGAATGGAATAGGATTATGCTTATTTCAAATTGAACTCTAAACTATATCTTTACCCTAATTAATGAACTAAATAAATGAATTGGTTATTGCCATCTTTCTATAGTAAGTCTTTTTCTATCATATGTGCATTGCCACACAATGAATGTACTGCATCTTGCGAGCTTATATAGTTATTCCTATGTGTATATATTTCTCATTATAGTTCTAAGCATTGTCTTTTAGGAAAAAATAGGTTGTGTTAGTGATTTTGTGTGCGTATGTCCAGGAGTAAGTTTAGGCATGACATTTGGTATCATAGCATAGGTTTCAAGGTTGGGAGCTTTGGGAATTATCTAACTTGTGTATTGTGTGAGTATTCTTTCATGAAGGTTGTTGTTGTTGATTGGAAATAAATGTTTCATAAATTACATCTTATTGTTGAAATTGATATTTTATCTACACGTTCCTTCCACCTTACATGAAAGATTTATGTAGAATAAGATAATGTAATTGAATGAAAGTAGGGTTCTAGATTTAGATTCTGTTATTTATGTTAATATAAAGTTACTGCTTGCTTGTTGCTTGATTCTTTTATTTAGTTAATTCATTAGTAGAGAAGTGTAAGGATGAAAGAAATGTGTTTGATTGGTAAAACGTAGTATAAGTCAATATATTTTATTTATAAGTGTGATTTTTTTACCATTACTAAATCATGAATTCCTAGGAAGGGTTAAAAGTTGATTGTGTGTAGATACCTAAAAAAAATCTCTATTGTGATAATCAAAGGATTTAAAAAGAATTGTCTAAATTATTAGTTGAAGCTTCTTACTTCATTTGGGTAAGTGCAATATAATTGTCTTTATTTATCTTATATGGAGAATTGTTTTGAAATAGAGCCAACCTAGATTAGAGAAGTGACTTAATTGACCTTATTATAGAAAGTTCACTTCATTTTAGGTAGCTGAAATAAAATCATGCATATGTTTATATCATGCTCACCTTAGAAATCGAGTCCTTCTATACCTTCCCTAAATCTTAAAATACATTTTCTTAAATACAATTCTCTTTGTGATCTCCTAAATGTATGTTATATTAGATAATTCATTTAATATTTGTTAGCATAGTTCTTAAATGATAAATTGATCAATTTTAAAAAATCTTAAATTATGAATGCAAGGGACTTTACTCTATGTGTGGAATTTGTTATAATTTGTGAATTATGTTGGTGACTTGGCACCATTGTTTTATGATTGTGATTTAAGAAGTGATTTACTGTACAATTGTTGCTCTTAGATGAGTGGTTGCTCTTTGTGGAAAGTTATTATCTAAGATACTTATTTTTCTTAATGACTATTTTGATTATTTATTTGTTTACAACTTAGATTAAGGAATCTCATTGACTTTATCAATTTGATGTATTGGCAAATTGTTGGGTTTCTCTACCCTCACCTCTTAAAGGACTTCTGGGAGGAAGTCTAATCTTAGGGGGGAGGATGTGAGGCCCACCCTTTCCTAGTAAAATTCTTTTGTACCTAATTTAGGTTTGCTTCAAATATTATTACTCATGAGGTTGTACATTATGTTTCCAATTGTGATTATAATGATAGGTTAGCATGTATATTGATACTATGTCTAGAATAGTTAGATTTGTTATATATGAAAATGAAGATAAGGTTGAAATGTAGTTAAGATAGTTTCAGTCAAACCCTCCTTTCACATACACATTCAAGGACATAAATCGAGTTAAGTCACTACTATTGCAAGAGGACTCAACTATAGGTTTGATGTCACTATGAAATGATAAGGAAAGATAGAATGTATTGATGAAATTTTCAAACCCTAATTCAATTAAGCCTTAAATCTAAATTATATGAAATTGTATATAGATGAACGAAATACGACAAATGATCATACATGAAGGCACTAAATACAGATTAAAAACATACCAGGATTTGGATTTCTAGAGATGGAAACTTTGGGGACAAGGGGGTGGGCACCCGAGTCTGATAGGACAACTTTTTTTGCGGATCTGGAATAGTGATCTGTATCAAACAACCTACTTCAGAGTTTCTAGAAATGCCAAAATGGAGGACTCTGAGGCGGGTGCCCGAGTCTAGTAGGGAATATTCCCCGCACTTTTCTTCAGATCCTAAATCTTTATCTTATGCTCTGCTTCTCTGCAACTCCACTCCGTCAAATCCCACACCTATAACCTGCAATCACAAAGAGAGGGGTTTGAGGGTTGTGGTGTTTAGGAGCTTGCCTCAGTCAAGCCATGGAATGGCATTCAATCCTTCCAACACCATTGTTAGATAGAGTGTGTGCCCTTGCAGGGTAGAGGCCAAATCCAATGATAAGATAAATTGATTGAAACACAAATAGATGTCACCTTAGAGGTGAAACCCTCATAGAGATGAAGAGCCTTCAAATCATGAGGAAATGAGTTGATAAATCCAAATCTACAACAAACACATACAAACACAACACAATTCCTTCTCTGCAACATAATGAATGCCTTGAATGCTCTTTTCTTGATAATTATAAGTTCACCTTAATCAACTAGGAGTAAAATGAAGTCATAAACATGTTTATATATGCATTCCCACTAACTTTCGTAATTCAAATTGAAAAGGCTGAAATAGGGAACTTTTTAAAGGTCCTATGCCGACAACTTAAATTTAGGTCTAGACAAAATAGGCCTGGACTAGGGCACGGGTGCCCAAGTCCAAGGGTCCTTTTGAGTCTTGATTAACATTAAATGTGGACCTCTAGGCCCCATTGACATGGGTTTCAAGCGAATTTGTTCTGGGATAAGTTTTAAGCATGCATAATGAAATTAAGGGGACTTAGGAGATAAACTAGGTGGTAAAAAGTCATAGGGATACTTTTTACGACATAACATGTAGCCCCCACTTTAATGTATGTATGATCTTATGATCCATACATGCATTAAAGTATGGTTGAAAACACATCAAACACGCCAAGCACATGAAGCTAAGGCATACACAAAGATTGAGGAACTATTTCTAGACCCCAATCTTAGGTAAGCACTAGAAGACACATTGAATATACACAAGACATGAAGAATATAGTAGGAAGCACGCAAAACACAGTGAATATAGTGGAAGCATGCAAAACATGAGAGTAGTCATGCAAAACACAATGAATACATTGATATAACATTTTAATATATGAAATAAAATCCTAACTAAGGGGTGGGGGGAGCTCATTGCTACACCCTTGATACTAGACCAGGGGGAAGACATGCCAAACAAAACCTGAGTGTGGGGGGAGCTCATCACTACGCCCTTAAAACCACACAAGGGGAAGATAGAACAAACACATTAGGAAGACACACAGAATACACGAGCACTATATAGCATGCCATAAACATACTATATGTCTTATACATGCCAAACACGAGCGATGGGAGGAGCTTATTGTTAAGTCCCACCATCTAAAACATGCCAAACACACCTAATGGTTGAGCTGCGCTACCACAACCGCCAAAGACACGCTCAAGGGAGGATGACTCAAGATCTAACCCCACCTCACAATGAGGACTTTGTATAAAAGGATGTGCACTAGCTCAAGAGATACACCATTCCCACCTTCCATAGAAGGGATTTGTATAAAAGGATACACACTAGCTCAAGAGATACATAACCTTGCCTTGCAGAGAGGACTTTTTGATTACAATTTAAATTAGGATGTGCACTAGCTCAAGAGATACACCATCCCGCCTCACGGAGAGGACTTATAAACATGCTTTGTTAATGTCAAAAGAGTCAGATAGATACCATTATATATGCCCCCAGCTTAAGGTGGTTGCTGTCGCTTACCGATATCAAGCACATTAAGGTAGAGAGAACATGCAAGGGAACAAGAGCTCTTGCAAAGCCCATGCCCCCAAGGTGACATGTACTTATGATCACCGAATGTTCCCATAAACACATTGATAAGATTTGCTAAAATTAACATCAAGAGATAAGGTTAGAACATCTTACTCTAAGATAAATCACATCATGAAAGCTATGCATGAAAACGATCACATCAAGGACCAAGGCTATACTCGCAGGTTTAGAGCTAAGTATAATTGTTGTGCTATACCGCAGGTACCTTGGAACTGAGTGTAGCAACAAGGTGAGATACCAATCAAAGTGTACAAGAGCAGATTGAGTAGATTGTAAAATGTTAGTCACAAGAAATGCCATAAGATGATACATCACATGGAGTGATTCTACTAGTCAAATGTCAGATATATGTATAGATCAACCCCATATTCATATATGGACTAGGTCCATTTTTGCTTGCTTACTGAAGGGACACACGATCCTTATCAGTATATATTTATTTTCGTCATCTGCTGACTAGGTAGAATCACTGAAGAAGTTAAACAATAAAATGAGAGAGGAGAAACAAGTGTCTTAGGAACACCACGTAGGAGGATGCCCCCAAAACACCCTCTGCAACGCTATGCCTCTAAGGCATGACACACAACAATAAAATAGAGGAGAGGAATGATAGAAGAATGATGAAACAAATAGAAGAATGGTCACAAAAGAGGCAGTCTCCCAGTATCTTTGACCTTACAAGAGTATCAAGGGTCATGATCCTAGGAGACCTAAACAACACATAAGAGGAGGCCACGTAAGCGAGCAAAGATATGCTATGGCAAAGGTCGCTAAAAAAGGGTTAGAAATACTTACCTGTGTATACCATTGAACTAGTGGTTGTCGTTGAGCAAGCCATCTTCCTCCCAATCTCAAATGCAAGAAGAAAGGGGTACATAAGGTACAATTGCCTGACTTAAATTATCTTCCTTTAACTCCTAATCCTTAAGCTCTTCTTTGTTTGATTCAATGTTAGATGGTGAAATGTTCTCTTGTCGTGGTGGTGTATTTCAAGCCAAGGCTTGTCTTCTCTTTCTTCTTTCTCTCGCTAGTCTATTCCTTTATGTTTTATTAGTGATGTTGTCAACATGATTCTCATGATTTTCTATAGTTTTTGGCATGTGATTATCTCTTAATGATGCATTGCTTTGTTTTCCACGGGTATCTCCCGATCCTTGTAAGGATGACAGAGGAGGAATCTTAACAAATATCCCCTTACCTCACGGTTCAGGGGATTCTTCTAATGCAAGTTGTTCTCTATTTGTTGTTTGTTGAATAGGGGGTCCGTCCAATTTTGATAGTAATTGTGCTTTGTAACGTTGATATCCCAAGAAAGTTTGATCTCGCTGTGGTTTAGGCTCTTCAGTAGGTTCCAACCAAAAGTAATCAAGAATGAAGTTTTTCCCTATAACCATAGGTTGCCATCAACTATGATAAACAGTTCATATGGACCCACAGTGAGGAAATTTTAAGCATTTGTGAATGGTTGAAGGGATGACTTTCATATCCTTGAGCCATGGATGGCCTAGTTTTATACGAAAGAGATTAGATGTAGGGATGATATTGAATGATTGTTCTAAAGCTTTGTCAAGCACTCGAATCATTAAAGTAATCTTACCTATTATTGGGAGGAAAGCTCCAGTATGTGTTTTTATCATCATGTCTATAGGCTCATAAGTTTCTTGTATCAATTTTTGTGAGTAAAGGAACTCTTCTGTAGCAATATTAGTCATGCAATTTGGATCAATAAGGGCTCCTCTTATAGGAGTCTCCATTATGTTAACAGTAATGTAAAGGGGACCCTCATTGTCTCCAACTATTCTATCTAGTGGTGTAAATGTTATTTCCAGTTCATGGGTCTTTCTTTTGTTTGTAGTGTTGGGGAGAAACCATAGCATTGTTTTTATGATGAGAAGCCATCTATGTGAGACTATTTCGCACCAAAGCACTTGTTTGAGTGGTGCAGGAGCACCTACCTGACAGCTGGCCTCCATGAGGCAGTTAGTTTGTTATAGGTCTGGTTAATGTTTTCAAGAAGGTCGTATAAGACCAATGCATGTAATAAGGTCATGTTGACCATACTTTACTATTTTTAGCTAGTTTGTTATGACAGCTGTTATGCTGTATGTTCGGTTGGATCTCCCAGCCGCCTGGAGAGATTTCCCAGCCGCTTGGAGTCGAGTGGTAGTACTCGCAAGAGATCCTATTTATGTATTAGGATCAGTTGATTTTAGACATTGCATAGTATTGCATTGAAGAGGAGAGACAAAGAGTGAGACTGAGCATTGTAATTGCATCTTTTGAAATCAATAAAGAGATCCTGTTGTGTCAATTCTCTGTTTGGATTCCTTTGTGTAATCGAGTTGCTGTTGTGGTGGTTACATGGATTCGCTGATCCATTCCACCGGTTGATTCGTCGAATCGGTGGAATGGCTATGTACAGTAGGTTAGGATTTAGTTTGCATTTTCTGTTTGTTCATGTGCATGTTTGCAGGATCGCAGTCGAGAGATGTTGAGAACCCTAGCATGGGTATGTGCTAGGTCGTGCTGGTAGTTCGAGTCTGGAAAGTTGTCCAGGAAACGGATCGGGTCACCCCAGGAGGTTCGGCGGATTGAAAATTCGCTAAGGTTGGAAGTTCGTCACAACGGCATCATCAGGATATTTCTGAGTATATCCTGCAGTTACTTCGGGCGTCATCTGAATAGGTGGAGATGAGTATGATGCAATCGTTTGCATAAAGTGAATGTGCATTGGGGTGATCATCATCAGGTGTTGCCGAGGAGGAGCGTATCGGCATAAGGTAGAAGATCGGGTTGATAAAACCATCGCGGGCCGATAATGTTAAGTTTGGCCGACAGCAGGATATTGAAGGAACTGCATGTGACATCATCGTCATCAGGATAATCGTCATCAGGATATCGGGGCAGCAGGATATTGAAGGAGCTGCATGTGACGTCATCGTCATTAGGATATCGGAGTGACGTAAGCATCGGAGGAAAGGTGCGTGAAGAGAGTCGTCATCAGGATATATGGGAGGAACTGGATGTTTTATATCCTGCTGATGAACATGATGTGGAACATCATGATGCTGAAGATAGTGTTTGGCGGTAAGGTGAACAGTGAACGTCAGGAGGATGTTTGCGCTTGCCGAATGTGATGATGCTGCTGATAGTCAGATATGATGATGCTGCTGACATGTGAAAGGGCGAAGGCTTGTCTGCAGGAGGATATCGGTCGGCAGAGAAAATATGATGATGCTGACAGTGTTAAGTTAAATATGATGATGATGATGATGGGTTGTAGACATACATGCTATATGTCAAGGTTTTAGTGTGGATGCCTCTGCATCATAGTGGTATCAGAGCTCAGCAAAAGGTCTGGGCTGTTCTGTGTTGATTCTGTCATCGAAAGGGCAGAGGTAGAGTAGATTCTGTCACCGAAAGGGCAGAGGTAGAGTTGAGTCTGTCATTGAAAGGACAGAGGTAGAGGAGTGAGAGGTTGACAAAATGCCTCCGAAAGGTAGTGGTACTGCAAGGGAATTGCAGGAGATGAAGGAAAAACATGCCAGAGAGATGAGGAAGATGAAGGAGCTTGCTGAAGCACTTCAAGCCAGGCTTGTAGCCTTGGAAAAGAACAAAAAGAGGGAAGTGGAAGACAGTGAGTCTGAAGAAGATGAAGATACTGTTGAAGAGTATGAAGAGGTAGCTGAAGATCTGGATGCTGAAGACCAGAGATTTGCAAAACTGTTAAAGGCAGTGCAGAGTGATAAACCTAAGGTAAAGGTTGATGTTTCCAAGTATAATGGAAGTTTGAATGAAGATGAGTTGCTGGATTGGATTGCTGCACTTGATAATCACTTTGAATGTGAAGATGTTGCTGAGGTTCAGAAGGTAAAGATTGCAAAGACCAAGTTAGGAGGTCATGCTTTGGTATGGTGGGATTATGTACAATCCGAGAGAAGGAAACAAGGGAAGTCAAAGATCACTTCATGGGATAAAATGGTAGCAAGGATCAAAGGTAAATTCTTGCCCAAGGATTACGAAATTAAGATGTTTAAGAAGCTGCAATTTTTAAGGCAGAAGGAAATGGATGTGAAGGCATATACTGAGGAGTTTTATAAGTTGAGTATGAGATCTAGTCATCATGAGAATGAGGTAGAAAAGGTGGCTAGGTACTTGGCTGGTTTGAGATTGAACATACAGGATGAGTTAGTTTTAGCTAACCCTAAGAGTGTGGAGGATTGTTACCAAATGGCAATCAGGATTGAAGAAAAGATGAATAGGAGACAAGATAAGTCCATGAGAGGAAGAGGCAGCAATATGAGGGGAAGAGGATTAGCCCCTACAACAAGGCAAACCAATGAGGGTCAAGAAGACACTGGTAAAGGACAAGGACAGTCTGATTTCAGAGGTGGATGGAAAGGTAATAGAGGCAGATTTGGAGGTGGTAGAGGTTCTACTACATTTTCAGGAAAGTGTTACACCTATGGTGAGTTTGGTCATCCATTTTTTAAATGTCCAGAAAGCAAAGGTTCATCATCCAGAGATGATAGAACGAATGACAAGAAAGTACAACTTGTGCAAGAAGAGAAAGTAGAGCAAACAGATGGAGCTTCTGAAAGTTATGGATATCCTGAGGAGGGAGAAGCCTTGATGCTAAGGAGAACTAGTTTGCAGGCATCAAAGGATATGATGCAAAGAAGAGCTCTTTTCAAGACCACATGCAAGAGCAAAGGTAAAGTATGTAAGGTTGTCATTGATACTGGTTCAACAGACAACATGGTATCTCAGGAAATGGTGGATAAACTGAATTTGGAAAGGATTCCACACCAACACCCTTACAAGGCATCTTGGGTGAGTGATAGTCAATCACTTTTTGTCTATGAACAGGCATATGTTGATTTTCAGATTGGAGCATATCAGGATAGAGTTTTGTGTGACATTTTGCCCATGGAATGTTGTCACCTACTGTTGGGTAGACCATGGCAATTTGATAGAAGGGTACTGTATGATGGGTATGCTAATACCTACACCATCAAGAAAGATGGGAAGACTATTATGTTGATGCCATTACAGGAAGCAGCTGCAGCACAGAGGGCAGCCAAAATCATTTTAGTGGGAAAGAAGGAATTTGTGCAGATGCCTATAGGAGCAGGCATAAAGGCAGTTGAGGACACTGTAGGGAAAGGAGTTGTTAAGGACAACAGGTTGAAGAAAGTTTCAGTTGTGACTGACAGAGGTCAGCAGCAGGTTTAGAAACAGGTGTGCAAACAGCAACCAGTTGAGAGGAATGACAAGGATGTTGTCATAGTTGGGACTATTGTTTGTCCTATAAAGGTTGAAAGAAAGACAGAGTTGAACATTGCAGAAGTTCAAGAGGCAGTTCAGACAGAGGTTCTGGTCAGACAACCTGACAAACACAAGGTATGTGAGAGAAGGGCCTACATTGACAGGCATGAGGATTTACTTGCACGAAAGCAAGTTACAGTTCAGAAGTCTTGGAGCAGCCAAGAGCCAGCAGAGGACAAAGCTGGAACAGGTCAAGACACTGCCAAGGCAAAGTGTAAAGGTGGGATTCTTCCACAACCAAACTCATGGGACATGAGTTCTTTTCTATTGGGGAGTATGGTGCAGGAGCACCTACCTGACAGCTGGCCTCCATGAGGCAGTTAGTTTGTTATAGGTCTGATTAATGTTTTCAAGAAGGTCGTATAAGACCAATGCATGTAATAAGGTCATGTTGACCATACTTTACTATTTTTAGCTAGTTTGTTATGACAGCTGTTATGCTGTATGTTCGGTTGGATCTCCCAGCCGCCTGGAGAGATTTCCCAGCCACTTGGAGTCGAGTGGTAGTACTCGCAAGAGATCCTATTTATGTATTAGGATCGGTTGATTTTAGACATTGCATAATATTGCATTGAAGAGGAGAGACAGAGAGTGAGACTGAGCATTGTAATTGCATCTTTTGAAATCAATAAAGAGATCCTGTTGTGTCAATTCTCTGTTTGGATTCCTTTGTGTAATCGAGTTGCTGTTTTGGTGGTTACATGGATTCGCTGTCCATTCCACCGGTTGATTCGTCGAATGGGTGGAATGGCTATGTATAGTAGGTTAGGATTTAGTTTGCATTTTCTGTTTGTTCATGTGCATGTTTGCAGGATCGCAGTCGAGAGATGTTGAGAACCCTAGCACGGGTATGTGCTAGGTCGTGCTGGTAGTTCGAGTCTGGAAAGTTGTCCAGGAAACGGATCGGGTCACCCCAGGAGGTTCGGCGGATTGAAAATTCGCTAAGGTTGGAAGTTCGTCACAACGGCATCATCAGGATATTTCTGGGTATATGCTGCAGTTACTTCGGGCGTCATCCGAATAGGTGGAGATGAGTATGATGCAATCGTTTGCATAAAGTGAATGTGCATTGGGGTGATCATCATCAGGTGTTGCCGAGGAGGAGCGTATCGGCATAAGGTAGAAGATCGGGTTGATAAAACCATCGCGGGCCGATAATGTTAAGTTTGGCCGACAGCAGGATATTGAAGGAACTGCATGTGACGTCATCATCATCAGGATAATCGTCATCAGGATATCGGGGCAGCAGGATATTGAAGGCGCTGCATGTGACGTCATCGTCATCAGGATAATCGTCATCAGGATATCGGGGTGATGTAAGCATCGGAGGAAAGGTGCGTGAAGAGAGTCGTCATCAGGATATATGGGAGGAACCGGATGTTTTATATCCTGCTGATGAACATGATGTGGAACATCATGATGCTGAAGATAGTGTTTGGCGGTAAGGTGAACAGTGAACGTCAGGAGGATGTTTGCGCTTGCCGAATGTGATGATGCTGCTGACATGCGAAAGGGCGAAGGCTTGTCTGCAGGAGGATATCGGTCGGCAGAGAAAATATGATGATGCTGACAGTGTTAAGTTAAATATGATGATGATGATGATGGGTTGTAGACATACATGCTGTATGTCAAGGTTTTAGTGTGGATGCCTCTGCATCATTGAGGAAAATGGGTTCTAAAAGACACACAGATTTCACAACAAACAAAGTGGATAGGAGGAAAAAGTACTACACAACAAGGCAAGATGAGTGATTTTAAAGGATTGATTAAAAGGATGTGGATAAGGTGTATAAACACTTAGTGTTGAAATACACACTGTGTAATTAAAAATATGTGAATTTTCACACAATAATATGAAATGATGCTAAATTTTCAAATGACCAATGAATGTATGCTTGAAAATGAATGCAAGATCTGAAATGAAATATATTTATGACAAATACAATGAAAGCATGCAAATCTATGCTTGTTTATGAACCTAAAATGCTCAAAATTTTCACTTTTTTCAATGTAAATGTGCTAATGATGTCAATGTAAATGAAAAAACTTACAATGAAGCAACACTAAAGTCCAAAATAAGATTTGAAATAGTGTTTAAATGAGTAGTAAAATCTGAAACAAGATTTTAACTACAAACCCTAGATTTTTAAATTGCTAGGTTATATGAAAAAATGCAAATTTCAAGTAAAACCCTAGGAAATGAGATATGCAAATGCAAGGTAAATGACCATGAAATGATGAAATGCTGTAATTTATCTCAGATCTGATGTAAATATCAGAAAATTAAATGTTTTCAATGATATGTAAGGAAAATAGTGCAAACTATGCCTTAATGCAAGCTTAGAATGCTTATTTTTTCAAAATTTTCAAAAGTATGTAATATTTTTGAATGTATGATGATGAATATGATATAGAGGGATGCCAAACTAATTACAAAACTCAGCAAGATGCAAGTTCTCTAAAAACATGGGTTCACCAAAATGTTATATGTGAAAATGGAGATAAGGTTGAAATGTAGTTAAGATAGTTTCAATCAAACCCTCCTTTCACATACACATTCAAGGACATAAACCAAATTAAGTCATTACTACTGCAAGAGGACTTAGCTACAGGTTTGATGTCACTATGAAATTATAAGGAAAGATAGAATGTATTGATGAATTTGTCAAAGCCTAATTCAATTAAGCCTTAAATCCAAATTATATGAAATCGTATACAGATGAACGAAATACAACAAATGATCACACATGAAGGCACTAAATATAGATTAGAAACATACTAGGATTCGTATTTTCAGAGGCAGAAACTTCAGGGACAAGGGGGCGGGCACCTGATTCTGATAGGGCAACTTTTCTGCAAATTTGGAACAATGATCTGTATCAGACTACAACCTGCTTCAGAGTTTTTGGAAATGCCAAAATGGAGGACTTTGGGGCGGGCACCTAGGTCTAGTAGGGAATATTCTCTACACTTTTCTTTAGATCCCAAATCTTTATCTTCTGCTTTGCTTCTCTGCAACTCTACTCTGTCAAATCCCGCACCTATAACCTGGAATCACAAAGAGAGGGGTTTGGGGTTTGTGGTGTTTACGAGCTTGCCTCAGTTAAGCCCCAAAATTGTATTCAATCCTTCCAACACCATTTTTAGATAGAGTGCATGCCCTTGCAGGGTAGAGGCCAAATCCAATGATAAGATAAATTGATTGAAACATAAATAGATTTCACCTTAGAGGTGAAACCCTCACGGAGATGAAGAAGCTTCAAATCATGAGGAAATGAGTTGATGACGCCAAATATGCAACAAACACATACAAACACAACACAATTTTGCTCCGCAAGACAATAAATACCTTGAATGCTCTTTTCTTGATAATCATAAGTTCAACTTAATCAACTAGGAGTAAAATTAAGTCATAAACATGTTTATATATGTATTCCCCCTAACTTTCACAATTCAAATTGAAAAGGCTGACATAGGGAAACCTTTTTTAAGGTCCTATATCGACAACTTAAATTTAGGTCTTGGCAAAATAGGCCTGGACTAGGATGCGGGCACCCAAGTCCAAGGGTCCTTTCTGAGTCTTGATTAACATTAAATGTGGACCCCTAGGCCCCATTTGACATGGGTTTCAGTGGAATTTGCTTTGGGATAAGTTTTAAGCATGCATAATGAAATTAAGGGGACCTGGGAGCTAAACTTTGTGGTAAAAAGTCATAGGGATACTTTTTATGACATAACAAGATTATTATGAGCTTGTTCTGGTGATCTAGATAGTTGATAACCATAGCTTAATCATACTATTCATGTGATGGACTTAGAGTTATGCATTTACTTCTTATTATTGTGATTTGATTCTAGTATGGACTTTAATTATGTTATGAAAAATATTAATTTAATTTGATTTCAATTATGATGTAATTTGTAAAGAAAATTATGAAATAGCTTTATGTGATCAATGTGAGTTGTGTGTGTAATTGTGTTATGATTATTGTTTGAATTGTGATAGTCATGTTGTTTGTGGATTTCCTATAGCATATGATGTTTCTAGAAATATTATTATTGCTTTAGTTATTTGTGAGATATATTGGCACCTGTTTCAAGTGTGTAGGTGATTCCATGGCCAATATAAAAATATTTGGAGGTTCTCAAGAAAACCCTTGTTGTGAATTCCTAGTGATACCTTGACCTAGGACCATGAGAGGACTAAGGTTTTCATTATAAAAAATGTGTTACAATGTAGTGTTGCTTTTTAATTATTATTCTAAGTGGATTAAAGAGTTATTTTCATGATTATTTTTGTAAAATTAAGTACCTAGGATGTTTACCTTTGGGTTGGGTACTTGTTTGTGCATAAAATTTATGTTATAGGGAAGTTTTGACCCTTCCTAAGTCTCTTAGGAAGAAAGTGACGAAAATTGGATGAAAAATGGGAAGGTCAAGAGTCACCTCCTCCTGGGAAGAGGAAGTCATTTTAGCATTATTTATTTTTTATTTTTCTGGTAGATTGGATCTTCTAGTTAAAAATTGAATTCTTGTTTTGTTGATGGATTGTTGGTGTGGAGATTCAAAATGTGGATTAAAAAGAGAAAAGATTGAATAAAATGTTAGGAAGTATTCTCAAATAAATATTTCTACATTTTGGGAAACTATTAGAGGTATGATCTTCAATCTTTTGTAAGTAGATTGAATATTAATTTTTTGTTCAAAAATTGTTGTTGATTGTGAACGTGTTTTCTTAAGGAGATCTTGAGGGTTTTTGTTTATGCATGTGTGTTGGGATGGAAGTTTGTGTTGGTTCAACCCTTCAAATCATATTGAGAGAAACCCATATGTGGGGTTAAGAGAGGGTGAGCCTCCTTTGGGGAAATTGTGTAGTTTATTTGCAAAGGAAATCTTGACATGAGTGCCATAAATGTTTATATATTTTGCTGATATGGTGGGGTTTTGGTGTGATGTTGCTATAGAATAATAGTTATGTGATGGTGATTTGCATGTGAAGTTGATTATGGAGGCATAGATATGCAATGGTGTTTGGTGGGATATTGATTGTAGGGGAAGGATAATTCTATTGTGGAGATTATTATAATGATAATGTTGTGGAGATATGTTATTATGATTCTTATTCCCATTGGAGTGGGCTCCCCTTGACTCCTCCTCTACCCTGGATCTATCTATGATTCATATGTGTTGTTTGAACCTTGAGAAAGGCTATGTTGATAGTGTATTCTTTGTGTATGTTTTTGTGAAAACCTGGTTTTCTTGAAAATCTCTTAGCTAGGGGGTGGGCTTGTAAACAAGTCCTATGGTTGGGAGGAGAAAATTTACTTTGTTGGCTTGGCTACAAGCATGAATTAATGTAGATTTATAGAAGATCATGAGTAAATAATAAGAAATGTTGTGAAAACTTTTGTTCATTTTATATCCTCTTGTGAGGTTGATCAATGATTCCTGATTGTATATTGTTCATTTGAAAATTGTAGAAAAGATACCATTGTATGGAAGAAATCAGAAATTTACTATTTTTAATTCAAATTTTTTATAATAAGAGATTAATAAGGAATTGATTTTTAGAGTGATGTACATTTTTGTACTTTTTCTCACTTGAGCAATTCACTATTTTTAAGTTAGTGAATTGACATTTCTAGTGTTTCTAAATTGTATGATTTTTTACAACTTATTCAACTAAACTCTAGTGCTTCTTGAGCTTTATCTTTGGCATTTTTTTTTAAAATTTTAACCAAGTTATCCACCTGGTCATGCAAATTAACATAGACAAGATATAATCGATTTAGACCTCTTCTAAGGTCCAAAATAATTCCCTAAATAATTGCTTTTATTTCTTACACCTTTTATTTTAGTACTTTAATTTATTTCTAATTATTTACCCTAAATTCCTCTTTCTTTTTTCTCCTATTTTACTATTGTAATATGCTTAATTTGGGTAATAATTGAGTTTAATAGTTTGCTTCCTTAGTTCAATACTTGAGTGAACAATAGTTTAATATTTAATTTTTCTAATACTTTCTACCTTTACATTCTTGAACTCATCAGCTACATTCTAATATGGAACTAGACCACCAATACTTGAACAATTTTGAGAGGCAAGGGGAATAATTTAGGTCCAATCATATCTACAAGGATGTGTATTTAATTTTTTTTAAAGATGCATGAGGAATATAAGCTGAGGTATAAATAGCATATTAAAGGTCATTGCTATGTTTTCAAAATCTAATGGTAGTGATACATATAGATATGTGGAGTGAAAGAGTATTTAGATCCCATAAGTAAGTTGATGAAAGTATTTGATTCTCTATAAACATCCACTACTTCATGAAGTTGAGGTTTATGTTATGCAAGTGTTATGGTGAGCATTGCCCTTACTTCAATATATTGGTCAAAAATTGCCTATTGTGCAAATGTATGTGACAAAGGATACTAGGAAGAAGGGATAATTCAGTTATATTCTAACCAAGGAGGAAAATATCCTAGATTGTACCACCATTGTAGGCACACATTCTAAATGAGTAATAAAAATTAAGGGAGAAATAGAAACAACTATTTGATGATCTTCTCGTACTATCTTAGATACTCTTAATGTAGCATATATCTCTACCTGAACCTAATTATCACAATAGATTCAATCATTTAGAAACTCTTGATGTTGATACTCAAAATTTATCTTAGGTCTTGGCGATAATAATTATCCTCTCACATTTACATGTGATCCTGCTTTATAGGATTAACATTATTAAAATGATAGGCACTAATTTTAATTTATTTATCTTGAATTACCAAATAATTATAGAAAATATGCACTCTATGATTAATGTCCAAGATTTAGGAAGATCCCTAATGCTCTTTCCCTCAATGCACAAGCCAAATATATTAAAATTTTATATTGTACCTCTAGAAAACTACCTATAATGGAAATCAAAGGATAGTTGGTGATGTACTTCATTGGCTCCTTAAATTCTAATTAAAATCCCTTGGGGTTAATTTTTTTTTTAAATGACCTAAATTGCACTTGACATGTGTGGGAAGATCCTAGGGTAATTTTATGATAGATTAATGGTAAACATGAGGGCTAAAAAGATCACGTCTAAATATAATGATCAAAGTGTTAGTGTTTATATAGTTTATCTCAATAAACATGAGCAAGGCCTTCCACTTGAGGATTCGAGGGAAAAATTACCCTTAGTTAAAACTTAATGTGAAGTAAATCCAAACTATGAAATAGGATCCTAGATATACAGATTACCTTTGTTCTTGCATTGTTGTGTTTTCTTTTATAATTGAAAGGAAATTGTACTTTAACCCAATTTGCCAACACCCCATTTATATACACTACTAATAGAGGAACTCATAATAAATTTTCATGATTTGTGTTTGGGAGTCCAAACAATTTTCTTAGAACCATCCCTTCTCTTATGGAAGTGTTCAATAATCTAATAGGGCATAGTTTGGGTTAGGGCATTTCTTCCAGGAGTTACAATCTTGAAATAAAACCCTCATATTTTCAAATGTCATTCTCAGGTTATGCTACTCCCTTACCTAGTTGGCATTATAGTGAAAGTGTGTAGGTGGAATCTCAATATAAATTAGATTTAATAACATAAATATCTACAATTGGTCAATAACATATATGAGTGTATATTTACTCTTTCAATTATATAATTGTTTTAAAATTATCTTTAATCAATTTCATATATCAATTGATATACACTAACAATTGAAATACATATAATTTGTTTAATATGTATTGATTGTTGGTGTACATATCAATTGATATATAAATCGATATTGAAATTGATATTTCTAGGCTTTCTAGATTGTATCATATTCAATTTTATATGCCATATTGATTGATATTTCTAGGGAGCTTCTATTGTATCATATTAAATTTAATTTCATATCTATTTCAATTGCTAGTGTATATATGAATTGATGTCGATTGATATATTGATCGACATCAATTGATAATTCTGGGGTTTCTAAATTTTGTAGATCATATTATTAAATGTTATATGTATTATTGCTGGTGTATATCAATTGATATTGATTGATATATCAATTTGATATCGATATCGATCGATATATCAATTTGATATCCATATCAATCAATATTAGTTAATATATAATTTATCTAGGGTTTGTATTGAATCATATTAAATTTTATATGAATTGATTTTTGGTGTATATCAATTGATCTATTGATCAATATGTTAATTGATATTTCTAGGGTTTCTATTGTATGATAAATTAGATTAAATTAACCTCTGATTTCTATTGTATCATAAATTAAATTAAATTAAATTAACCTCTAAATAAATTACAAACCCTAAACCCTATAAATATCAATCAATCAATTGATATTTCTAGGGTTTCTATTATATCATAAATTAAATTAAATTAACTTCTAAGTTACAAATCATAAACCCCAAATTTAGGGTTTATAGATTATGGTTTAAAGGGCCTAGGGTTTAGAGTAGGTCAAGGGTTTCTATTTTCTAGCGAACAAAGTTTGGTCCAGGGTTTCAGGTTTGAAAACTAAATTTAAATTTAGAAACATGAAAAAATTATTAAAAAAGACATAAAAACATGTAAAAGGGAAAGCCACCTACTCGACTACATAGAAAATTGGTTCTTGTGGAGGGAGGAGGTGAAAATCAGGCTTTGTCGAGGTTGTTTAAAGTGGGTACGTATTTTGGGCCGCTATTTCAAATCACTCTCGTCATGTGAATAGAGGGAAAAATGAGCTCGCAAGGTAGAAAATAATTAATGCCTTTTAGGAATGCATACCCATTCATAAACATGTACTTGCTCTTTTTAGAAATGGGTACTGTTCCTAACAAGCACTAATTTAGGAACATGAGCTCAAATCAGAATGGGTACCCATTCCATACAGGTGGGCTTATTTATGTTTGGGCACCCGTTCCTAAGCGCATATGTATTTTTTACAAAACACTTGTGTTCTTGTGGATTTTTTCCCCATGAGACTTCCACTAAAAGTGAACCCAACTTCTTTCTTTTACCCTATCATCAAGTCTATTGGTCAACAACTTATGACTTAATTATTTGATGCAGGAGCATCCTTGGTTCAGGGGAAATCTTGCATCAACCAAAAACATTTGCATTTCAGTTTGTTTCTTTTCATTTTCCAATTCAGTCAGACAGTTCAGTCAGTAGCAGTTTCTATATTTTGGTCCACATTCTACTACAGTTGCATTTCAGATCTTGCGGAGCTGGACTTAGCATCTACATTCATTCATCTACAACATATATAAAATTTAGAACATTTGGATCAAGTAATGGAAAATTATCGCTATCAGAAGATCGACTATTTTCTTAGAGCAGAGCATCCTAACAGTCCTAGATAATTAGCTAAAGAAGAAAACATGCGGAGCATTTCACAACCTTCGAAGCTTAAAGACACATCATTCAATGTTGTTTGATTCGTGGCTGACCTTCCTTGAGATCCATATATCATTCCACTCATTTGCGAAGGAGTTCTACTCATTTAGGTCCGACCTATCCATGTACACATGTTACAGCTCTTCATTGGAGTTTGTGACCTTCCTTGGCCGACGTGGAGGAATATTTGGTTTTGGAGATGATATATATTTATGTAATAGATGCCTAGGAAAGCAGTGATCAAGTTCATGATATAGAGATAGTTGATAGTTTAGATTTTGGTGCAAAGGATCTTCAAAGCTATATCTTGTGCATGTTCTGATATTCTATAATTAGGTCTATGAGCCCTAATTTGTAAGCCCGCATGTTGCCGTCTGATCTGTATTTGAATCCTATGATATATTGAATGATTGAATCTGCATTTTCTTTACATCTTCAGTTGTTTCCGTTGTGTTTACTCTAGCTACATGGTCTGGACAGTTCATTCTGTGAACCCTCCTATCGTGACTGCACCAAGTGGTATCAAAGCAAAGTTGGTGAAGGAATTCCATAAGATCTTGTTGTGGACAAATCACCGAATCTGAGGCAGTTACTTATGTCACAACCGATCATTGATTGTGAGGCAGTTGTCACCTTGTAGCCTGATCGCCGAATTGAGGCAGTTTACACTTGATCCTAGGAAGAATGCCACCGAGGAGAGTCTCTGCTGTTGGAACAATGGCTAGTAGAATAGATGAGATGATGGAAATGATGAAAATAATGAGAATTTGATTAGATACTGTTGAGGAAGATAGGCAAAGAGGATTGACACCTAGACCTAATGTTGAAAGTGATGATGAAGAAGAATTTCAATCTATTGAACAAATTAGTGAAACCCTAGGAGGTGATGAAGAAGAAGAATCAGATCAAGTCAAGATGTTGCGAGCTATTTCAAAGATCAGAAAGAGACCAAGAGTTGATGTACCTAATTACACTGGCAATTTGAACCTTGAAGAGTTGATTGATTGGATAAATGACATGGAAGAATACTTTGAGTATGAAGAAGTTGAAGATCCAAAGAAGGTGAAATTTGCAAAGAAAAAATCGAAAGGACATGCTACTATATGGTGGAAAGAAGTGTAGTTGGAGAGAAATAGAAGATGAAAAGAAAAGATTACAAAGTGGGATAGAATGGTGACAAAATTGAAGAATTATTTTATACTTGCTGACTATGAGTTGGAATTAGTGAAGAGATTGCAAAACCTAAAACAAAAGGAGAAATCTGTGAAGGAGTATATTGAAGAATTTCATAAGATGATCATAAGGACAAGACACAGTGAAGCAAGCAAGGAGAAAGTGGCTAGATACATCAATGGACTGAGATTGAACATTCAAGAAGAATTGAGTTTGGTGAGGATGACAACACTGGAAGAAGCATATCAATTTTCCTTGAAAGTTGAAGAGAATTTGAATAAGAGGCATGATTAGAGACAAAGAGGTAGAGGAGGTAAATTTCAGAGAGGTAGAACATTTTCTGGAGGAGAGAGATCATATGCAGAGCAGAAGAGACAAGAGAACATATTCAAGAAGGAGGATAGAGATAACAATGCATACTAGAGAGATGACATAAATTTTTACCGCAGAGAAAACCCTAGTCCATACCGAAGTGAAGGATACACAGGAGAAGGAAGAGGATCTGATAGGAGAACATTCAGAGGAACCTGTTTCAAGTATGGAGGTGAAGGACATAGATCATTTGAATGTAATCAGGGGAGTACAAGCAAGAGGACAGAGAATAGTGGAAGAGCAGCCTATGTGGAAGAAGAACCTGTTGAACCCGGTGACCCCAGTTCAGTTGGAAAACCTGAGAAAGGAGAATCACTTGTGATGAGGAGAGCACTTTTTCAAGCAGAGACAAATGAGGAACCACCGCAGAGGAAAAGTTTGTTCAAAACAAGATGCAAATCAGGAGGTAAATGTTGTAAAGTTGTTATTGATAGTGGTAGTTCTGATAACCTAGTTTCAGAGGAGATGGTGACTAAGCTGAAGTTGGAAAGATTAAAACACCCCAAGCCCTATCAAATAGCATGGATTCAGGATGATCATAAGGTACTGCTGAGTGAACAATGTTTGGTGAAATTTCATATTGGATCTTATCATGATGAAGTCTTGTGTGATATTATGCCTATGGATGTATGTCATATCTTGTTGGGTAGACCTTGGCAGTATGATAGAAAAGATATACATGATGGGAGAAAGAATAAATACACTATAACAACAAATGGAAAGAGAATTACTTTGATTCCTTTGGAGGATGATCCTAAGAGTGAAGTATGTGCGAATGCTAGAATCTATTTGGTAGATGGAAGAAAATTTTTGGATGGTTTGAGACATGAGAATATGTGTTATGCTTTGATTCCTAAGAAGCCTGAAACATTGAAGAATGAAACTGAAGAATCACAACTGGAGGAGATAAAAGAGTTGCTGATAGAGTATGAAGACATCATATCAGACAATGTACCTGAAGGATTGCCACCAATCAGAAGTATCAGTCATCACATGGATCTTATACTTGGAGCAAGTTTACCTAACAAAGCAACACACAGAATGACACCAGCAGAGAATGAAGAATTGAATAGACAGATACAAGAATAGTTGAGGAAAGGTTTGATCAGAGAAAGTTTGAGTCCTTGTGGAGTACCTATAGTGTTAGCACCGAAGAAAGATGGAGAATGGATGATGTGTACCGACTCTAGAGAAATAAACAAGATCACAGTTAAGTATATATTTCCTTTACCTAGGATGGATGATATTATGGATTGTTTGAGTGGAGCAAGATATTTCACAAAGATAGATTTGAAGAGTGGATACCATCAGATCAGAATCAGAGAAGGAGATGAATGAAAGACTGCTTTTAAGACAAATGAAGGTTTGTATGAGTGGTTAGTGATGCCTTTTGGATTGACAAATGCACCAAGTACTTTCATGAGATTGATGAATGAAGTTCTAAAGAGATTCTTGGGTAAGTTTGTTATTGTATATCTGGATGACATTCTAATTTTCAATAAGACAAATGAGGAACATTTGCAGCATCTGAGACAAGTATTATAGAGGTTGAGAGAAGAAAAATTGCTGATAAACATCAAAAAGTGTAGTTTCATGAAGGAAGAGTTGGTATATTTGGGATTTGTGATTTCTGCGGAAGGATTGAAGATGGACCCTTAGAAAGTGAGAGCACTTGTTGAATGGCCTACACCAGAGAGCATTGGAGAAGTAAGATCATTTCATGGATTGGCTAGTTTCTATTGGAAGTTCATCAGAAATTTTAGTTCAGTTTGTAACCCTATGATAGAGACAATGAGAGGTGATAGAAAAAAATTCAAGTGGACAATAGGAGCAAATAAAAGTTTTGAGTTGTTGAAGCAGAAAGTGACAGAGCAACCTGTTTTGGCATTACCAGATTTCAATAAGCTATTTCAAGTTGATTGTGATGCAAGTGGGAATGCGAGTGGAGCAGTATTAAGTCAAGAAGGTAGACCAGTAGCATATTTCAGTGAGAAGTTGAATGATGCAAGGAGAAGATATTCAGTTTATGACTAGGAATTCTATGCCATAATTCAATCCTTGAAGAAATGGAGACATTACTTGTTGCCTAAGGAGTTTGTGTTGTATACAGATCATCAAGCTTTGCAATATTTGAACAATCAAGGAAAGTTGAATCAGAGACATATGAGATGGGTAGAGTTCATGCAGAGTTATACATTTGTATTGAAACATAGGAGTGGGAAATCAAACAAAGTTGCAGATGCATTGAGTAGAAGAAGGAACTTGCTGACAGAGATGAGAATTGAAGTGTTGGGATTTGAAGAATTGAAGAACCTGTATGAGGGAGACACTGATTTTGTAGAACCTTGGAAAGAATTTAAGGAACCAATTTTAACAAATAGGAGCAAGTGGTTGGATTATTTAATTCAAGAAGATATGTTGTTCAGAGGAAATCAGTTATGCATACCTAGAAGTTCAATGAGAGATAATTTGATCAAAGAGAAGCATAGTGGTGGATTGGCAGGACATTTTGGCATTGATAAGACAGTGGCTTTGGTAAGTGAACATTACTTTTGGCCTCAGATACACAAGGATGTTAGGAAATTTGTGCAGAATTACAGAGTTTGTCAAGTGGCAAAAGGGAGTAGTTAGAATACTGGATTGTATAAACCTTTGATAGTACTAAAGAGACCTTAGGAAGACATAAGTATGGATTTTGTAATGGGATTGCCTAAGACACAGAGAGGACATAATTCAATATTTGTAGTGGTGGATAGATTTTCAAAGATGGCTCATTTCATACCTTGCAAGAAGACAACTGATGCAGTGCATGTAGATGACCTATTTTTCAAGGAGATTGTGAGATTACATGGATTACCTAAGAGTATAGTTTCAGACAGAGATACAAAGTTTGTTGGATACTTTTCAAAGACACTTTGGAAGAAGATGAAGACTAATTTGAAGTTCAGTTCAGCATTTCATGCACAGACTGATGGACAGACAGAGGTAGTGAATAGGAGTTTGGGAAACTTGTTGAGATGTTTGGTTGGAGAGAAGGCAGGAAGTTGGGATTTGATCCTTTCACAAGAAGAGTTTGCATATAATGATTCGGTGAATAGGAGTATCAGAAGAACACATTTTGAGATTGGTACCAGAGTAAACCCTAGAGGAGTTACAGAGTTGAGAGATATCAGTATGGCAAAAAAGAGAAGTACAGAAGCAGAAGAATTTGTAGAACATATGGAGACAGTGCATAATCAGGTGAAGAAGCATTTGGAGGATATGAACAACAAATATAAGGAACAAGAAGATGAGAAGAGAAGACACAAGGTATTTGCAGTTGGAGATGAAGTGATGGTATACTTGAGAAAAGAAAGATTTCCACTTGGAACACATAATAAGTTGAAGATGAAGAAGTTTGGACCTTGTAGGATACTCAGAAAGTTTGATTCAGGAAATGCATATGAAGTGGAATTACCAAAGACATTGGGTATATCACCTATTTTCGACATTGTAGACCTATACCAGTATCATGAAGCAGAGTTCAGTGACAGCATGGAAGAAGACTTGAAGAAGCAGTTGCCACAACAAGCACCAGAGCAGATTGAAGACATTTTGGATAGCAGACTTGGATGCAGCACTAGAGGAAGACAATACAAAGAATATCTTGTGAAGTGGAAAGGTAGACCGGAAGAAGATTCATCACGGATTTCTCAGGCTGAGGTAGACCGTCTTGGTTTCCCTCTAGCCCTAGCAAAGTAAGGGACTCACTTTTTCAATAACCCTAGATGTCTGATGCAAGAGCATCCCTGGTTCAAGAGCAATCTTGCATCAACCAAAAACATTTGCATTTCAATTTATTTCTTTTTATTTTCCAATTTAGTCAAACAGTTCAGTCAGTAGCAGTTTCTGTATTTTAGTCTGCATTCTACCACAATTGCATTTCAGATCTTGCGATGCTAGACTTAGCATCTACATTCATTAATCTACAACATATCTGAAATTTAGAACATTTAGATCAAGTATCGGAAAGTTATCACTATCAGAAGATCGACTATTTTCTCATAACATAGCATCCTGATAGTCTTAGATAATCATCTAAAGAAGAAAAATTGCAGAGCATTTCACAACCTTCAAAGCTTAAAGACACATCATTCAATGTTGTTTGATTCGTGGCTGACCTTCCTTGAGATCCGCATATCATTCCATTCATTTACGGAGGAGTTCTACTCATTTAGGTCCGACCTATCCATGTACACACGTTACAACTCTTCATTGGAGTTTGTAACCTTCCTTGGCCGACGCGGAGGAATCTTTAGTGCTGGAGATGATATATATTTATGTAATAGATGCCTAGGAAAGCAGTGATCAAGTTCATGATATAGAGATAGTTGATAGTTTAGATTTTGGTGCGAAGGATCTTCAAAGCTATATCTTGTGCATATTCTGATATTCTGTAATCAAGCCTGTGAGCCCTAATTTGTAAGCCCACATGTTGCCGACCGATCTGCATTTGAATCCTATGATATATTGAATGACTGAATCTGCATTTTGTTTACATCTTGAGTTGTTTCCGTTGTGTTTACTCTAGTTGCATGGTCTAGACAGTTCATTATGTTAACCCTCCTACCGTGACTGCACCATTATTATAGGAGTATCTAAGTACATGAGTGGTTCATCCATTTGGAGAAGTCTCATGAGAGTGAAATGTGGTAGGTTGACGTTATGGTAAGGTCATTCTATGGTGTTGTGATAATTGTTATTCCACATGAGATTAGAATGTTGATTCAGTTGGTATTCCATAAGAAAATGATCCACATCTACATCTAGTACGTGGTATTAAAGAAATAGGTTGATGCGTGCTTGATGATATGATGATGTTGTAAGAATGTAAAGGTTGTACATTGCAAGTCTATAGATTGAGGAAGCTAGAATAAGGAGACTGTATTGTATTTGGATTATGCTTTAATAGATTAACAAAATTGTTAACTCTCTTTTACTATTAGGTTTTTTCCCAAAGGGTTTCCTGGGTTAAACTTTGTGTCTCATGTGTATTGTAGATTGTGTATGATTTCATGTTCTTCCATAATTTTTTACTCATTGAATTGAAACAACAACATAATTGTAATTTGGATCACATAATCTAAAGTTCTAGATAACCAAGTTACCAATCTTTTGGATTAATTTCCATCAAGATATACCATCTTATGGCATTTAATAGCTTAGTGGCCTTGTTCACCATACTCAAATATGTTTGGTAGAACCCTCTTTCTCCAAATTTATTTCTCCATGACTCTTACCTAGGATTACACTATCACATTTGTCGATGATTGACTTGGGAGGGCTTCCTTCCTTTCCTCGTTGACCTTGTTGATACTTCTCAACACTTGATCCACCTCTTACTTCACCCATTTTTCCTTTCCCTCCAAAATTCTTTGGTTGATTTCTATTTATTTTCACCTTATCCTTTAACAAACTAACTTATTCCTCCTTGATGGTGTGGAGTCTTACCATACTCAACTTCTCTTTTAAATGTCAAACAAGTCATTTGCATACCATATTACCTTTTCTTGGTCCAAACCATGATGCACAAATTCGATTGTTATCTTGTAGAACCCCTTAGTATAAACCTTCACACCTCCCTCATTCTATTGCAGGTTCTACAATTTCTTTAGAAGATCTAAAGGATAATCCCTTGATAAGAAATTACCCTTCATCTATGCAACCATTTGCTCCCAATGGATAGTTTTATCCTTGCCATTATTCTCCCAATGGAACTATGTCTCTTTGCACCATAATGTGACACACCCCTTCAACTTTGTTTTGGAAATACTAACCCTCAATGGATCTAAGATGTATTCAAAGTTGAAGAACTCCTCCATCTTAGTGATTTAGTTGACCAATTATTTTGGATTTAGTAATCCATTAAAGCACAATACATCTACTCATGTGCCTCTTCCAATCCTTGATATGTATCTCAATAGCCTTTCCTCTCCTACAACAACATTTGCTACTTACACACACTCCTACTCTCTTTCTTCCTCTCCTTGCTCCTCCTTCTCTAAGTCACTAGGGTCATCCTACCAGAAAAACCCTCTTTAGTGATTTGCCTCCATTGCATCCATCCTTGATTGCATCCTTCTCAAAAGTTCAATAACTTCATCCAATCTCCCCACAACATAGGTGATACCAGTTTGGCCCACACTAGCAACCCTTTTGGGTGACACTGTCAACTACAAGTCAACAATCATTTTTAGGGTGATTATAGGTCAAGCCACACATAGAACAAATTTTCATAGATCCTTGGATATTTTCTCACCTCACATAACACAGTTTATGATCTACCAATTGATGTAGGGCAAGATCTAAGAGTCCAATTAAGGATTGTCAAGCCAAGTAGCTTGACACAACACACACACAAATAATGCAAAACATGGATACATATATAAATCAACATAGATCTTCTTTAATACCAGAGAAATAATGCTTACTACATGACACACACGGAAACACTTTGGCACAAAGGTTGAATATTAGAAATAATAGATATTACATGATCTTATAAGTTACTTGAACGTTATTACAATTCCTAGGAGGGAGAGATGATCTAAAAATAATTTGGGGATGTGCACTTATACACATTAGTCTTAATAGACACTAAATATCCAAGAAAGGGATGGTCTTTCAATTTGATGCATCATTATAATTACAACTTATCCACTAAATGTGGGTCAATATGGTGCAGATTATTCAAGACAAAGGAATAGTTAGCATGGACAAAGATCCAAGGCTAAGGATGTATAACAACCCCATGACTTGGCATGAATTAATACTCTGTAAATTTTGAATTTTAAATCACATCACATTATTCTAACTTTAATCTTCTATTTAACTCTCCTCGTCGACATACCCATTACATCTAGTGATGCAAGTACTAATTAGTCGATATGCTTTTATATGTGAGCATTATAGTGCTCGGAATTGTCTCATGCCGTAAAAAAAAAAATCACGCCGTAAAAAAAAAATTCACACCGGAAAATTTTCTAAACTTGTTGGTTGTTCCTATCGGCATATTCCTTGAACCTCCTATGGGTGCAAGTGCTAGTTTTTATTTAGTTTCCATATTCTAATAACAAAACGTCTCGTAGACATAAGATTTTTTTATTGAACAATGTTAAAATTACAATTAAAAAATAAAGCAAGGAAGACTCAAAAACTAGAGTACAGGTTAAGACAACATACATAAAGACCTTGATATATAATTTCCTTTCCTCCAATAAGTGGAGATAGAGATTCTCTGTCAAATGAATCCAGAAAGGGTATATAGATGTGAAAACATGATTCATGACAGTTGAATTCTCTCTTTTTTAATTTAGTTGATTGTAACATTGTTTCCTGAGCATGGGATACAGATTCCAATCCATAACATCAAGTCTGCCATGGGATTGAACAATTTTAGAGGGCAGTGGTGGCAGTTAAAACCCTGAAAAGAAAAAGTCCGACAAATACAATACAAAGAGCAGTCCATTCCAGAATTGACAAAACGTGGTCTGGAATTGGCTTTCCTTAAAAGTGAAAAGGACTGTGACCACGCCTTTCTTCAAAGCTGCAAAATAATTTTGACTTTGTGCAGAGTGAATACAAAATCCATGTTGTTTCATTTTGTCTCTCTTATCTTGTCGTTAGCCTGTCTGTCGTTAACCTGTCCAGGGCAGAGAGCAGAGAAGAGAGAAGCTTTTCAGATGATTTGATGGGCAAGTGGAACAGCTGTCAATACAGCATAAGTTGACTTTCATACAGGGGAAACGCAGTGCCATTTTTATTGCTTAAAGGACAAGTCCCCAGTCACCATCTTACCAGCACTGGCATCTTTTGAGGACTAGAGAATTGTGTGTTACTTCAACCCAAAGATTTATAAGATATTTGTCTTTGTCTTCCATGTAGTACTAGATGGAGATGGAAATGGAATTGGAATTTTTTATAGTTTAGGATGTCGCGGTCTGATTTGGTTTCAGTTTATAGGTAGTCTAAACGATGGTTTGGGTTTATAGGTAGCTTAAATAATATACCTTACTTTCTATTTGAACTTGTGATCTCTCTCGAAAGCACAAGTTCTTGATTGTTTGGCCATTGTGACCTCTCTTCCAAAAGCACAAGTTCTTGACCATTTGGCTAACTAAAAAACAGTAATAAATTATTTTTGATATTGGTAAAAGTGGGTTTTGAAAGGGACAAACCCTATTACATTAGATCAGCTGTCCCGTAAGAGAAACAAGTTCCACGAGAAATGAAACAATAAAAAACAAACAAAATTCAGCGGGAACAATAGTAATAAATTGTTGAGATAGAATTTTTTAATAATTTTAAAATTGGAATAGAAATTTAGCAATGTTCTAATTTTTTAATGAAATAAATTTATATATTTTCTTTTAAATAATGTATAAACTATTAAAAGATGGGTGGAACGTTATTACATTTTAGAGTCATATAAATTGGATTTTAGGAGAATCGAAATACCAAGTGATTCTAAAAAGTAACAATCACTAAACAATAATATTAGTTAGCTTAAAAAGGAAACAATAGATCAAAAAATCAATAATGTTCATAACTTTAAAAACTATCAATTAGCAAGAGTAGTAAGACCAACAATGAGAGCTAGATTGTAATCATCTAGTTTGGAACTTCACCCTCCATCCAATAAGTCATGACCATGGCTCCTAACTATAAGAGTGTTATTATCATCATTTTGTTCTTCTTGTTCACATGGTTGACTATTAGGAATGTCTAATCAAGGAGAGATGGCAAGAGCCAAAAAACAAAACTTGTATTGCTTAGAAGGTGGAACCCAACCCTCATTGCTGAGAGGATGTAGAAGAAGGGCAATCACCAGCTTGTAGGTGAGGAGATCAACCAACCTAGCTCTAAGAGCAATGTTGAGAGGCTTCATTGCACCCATGTCTTTGACCCTAGCATGGGGAACAACCATGAGGTGGTGAAGAAGGAGGGACTTGAGCAATAAAGCATAGAGCATTACCCCAATGATCTAGAAGGGTATGAAGATTGACCACCTCTTGAGCCAACTTGTTTGCATGTACCTAGATATTTAGAAACACATTACAAATAACTAAAGATCTAGAGTAAGTTAGAAAAATGCTCACCAACTAAAGTATTAGAAAATAAAGTAGCATTCTTATCTTTCCAAATAGAAAAAAAAAAAGAATTTCTAGTTGGAAAATATGCCATAAATATGTTCATTGCCATAGTTTTCTTCAACCTAAGCCTTTTCTACAACAATTTCCAAAGTAGGTAGAGAAATAATATGAACTACTCCTACTAGGTTCACATTCAATCCTTTGAAGAACTAGTTGACTAGCAACTTCTTATCTTGTCAATAGTCTACATATTGTAATAATTTCATTAAGTTATTCTCATAATGTGCTATAGTACCACCTCTATGTTGCAAGCCATAAAACTTGTCTATAAGACACTAACAAAAATACTTGGATAAGTAGCATGCTCTAGATCTTTCTAGATAAACTTCCCATGCTAGAGTGTCTATTCCATAGTGATGTTTGTTTCTCCTCTTGGTGCCAGCATGTCATCATCAACCCTCTAAGAAGATGAATAGTGAACCATGCCTTAAGGTTACTCACATATGTTTGCAACCTAAAGCACCTAGTGAGGCTTACCAACTGTTCTTTAATTTCCACTCCATCCATGGAACCTATGAATATAGGATTCTGAGATCTCTCATACGATCTCTTGCCTCTCAATGCGCATAATGAAAATTCCTAGATCATTGCACTGATGATTTCACTATGCATTTATTAACTGCTACTCTACATTATTTATAGGAGGGGTTATAGAAGATTTTGTACATGTTCTTTATGATCTAGTGATGTGAGTCATGCTCCTAAGATGCCTCATGTCTCAATTGCATTCTCTCTTAGACCACACCAACTAACTACAAAATGGTCAAAATGATGTATGCTCCTAGGCTTGTTTGAATGTCCTAAAGGTTGTCCTTAAATAATGAATCCTCCATCTAGATGTCAAGAATACCATCTCCTAAAAGTGCACCCCTAACTTGATGTTGTGCTAGCCTATCAACCATATGAATAGGGATGAGAACATGTGAAGTAAGATCAACATAAACATCCTAGAGCTCCTAGTGTAGCAATCATGCTATAATGCTAGATGTAATGCACATCCCAATGGTGAAAAAAGTCATACATAAAGACAAAACATAGATTATTATTATTTATTTTTCTATTCATAAGAAAATTTAGAATAGCCAAGGAATAAGTACACAACCAACAATGCACATGGTGAAACTTGTCTTATGGTATGTTGCATGCCATAGAGCATCCCAGTCAATAGAACACATTGGTGAATAATTTAGAGTGTTGTGCATGAGTAGGAAAGTTCTCAAGGTTGTCTCCAAGTCTATATAACCCTTCTAATAAGTTGGCATAATATCATAAATCATAAATAAGTCCCATGGACATAATATGTAATTCAAATAACTTTAGTCAATCTCTCAAGCCCCAATAAGATTGGGTGAATGCATCTCCAATAATTGCACCACTATTTATATATTTATAAAGTCTAAAATAGATCCTATGCAAACATTCATTGTATATGCATCTCAATCTAATGAATACTATATGGTGAACCTTAGTGTGCCACTCCCATGCACAATTCGAAGGAATTAATTTGGTCCCAACTCTTGCACAAGCATATTTTGCACACAACATCCTTATAATTTTAAGGTATACTATTAGGATACACCATGGTCACTTGCCTTTAACACACTAACGCTAGGTAATACATCTATGTTCTTAGTATATAGATGGTTCTTACTATTAATTCCCTTACTCACCAATAATACAAAGACAACATGCCTTAGTCATACATCTCAATGCTCTTACAACATGCTTAAATAACAACAATGAAAAGTAGGCTCAACTCCTTATTACATCACCCCTCTACCTATGCATCTACACATAGCTTAACTATTACCTTTACACAACTTTTAAATACTAAAGCACCACATAAACATCTCATTCGTTCCTTCCCAAAAAAATATATCTATTTATACTTTAGTTGGATAGTAATAAAGATACTAGATTTCATATTCAACTCATCGAACATATAAAACTACTAATAATGCATTCATATTACTTATTTTTAGGGCAATAAGGGTAATATTTCACATGACACATTGTCCATAGCTCATGAGTATCTATTTAGTTTGATATGATCATTCATGCCTCCATTCCTAATGATTATTCAAAATATTACAAATGCACATTCAATCAATGATATGAACCATAACATTTCCTAAGCTTCTCAAACTTCACATTTCACAAATAATAAGATGCACACTCCTCAACCAAGGAACAAGATACATTTATAATGTCCATGACTCACTCAAAGCTTCTCACAAATTTGGACAAATTTATGTTCTTCAAATAGGTGGGATCAATCATAACATTTTCAAAATTTGGATATTATTTATAAAAATCACAAATAGTTGTGTGCTCTCTTGTAGAGATGCATACATGCAACATAAGTAGAAACATTATTTTAGGAGATCCCTCTAGAAGGGAGTGTATCATTTTCATAATACCATAGATCATAGACTTTAATGTCAATTCAATTACATAATTTGATACTCACAAATCACATAACATATGTTTAAAACTCACTTCAATACTCACATTTCACAATTTATTCTTGATGCATATCAATAATAACAACAACAACAACAATATTAAATGCACTTGATGCATTATTTCACAATTTTGTTCTTAGATTAAAACATATAAACACAGCACACTTCATGTGTAACTTTTATTATAACTATGCTATATAGTTCAAATTCATATAATCCTTTCATAATACTTATAGGTACTTTCATTTGCACATGATGAACATATTTGCCAATAAGAAATATAAACTTTCCAAGTGCAACTTTTACATAGAATAAATTCACTTCTTTTATAGTTCCAATAGATCCATTTTCCAACCTTCCACTTAAGTGGAGGATATAAGACCAGAGGTTACTTTCCTCCCAACTTTCTTGACATCATAAAACATCATAGGATTTATCCTAATGCTCTAAACAACCCCTAAGTCGAGTATATCTCATGTGCCACAAAATACACAAGCATTACAAGGTTTGGGCATAACATATGTCATACAATAATACAAGCATTACAAGTTTTGGCCATAACATATGTCAAACAATAGTTGACAACTAGCACATGCACACGTGTGTGTATATGCACACACACACGCATGCATTGTGCACACGTGGAGAGAGAGTTTTATTTCTTTTCTTTAACTAGATGTTGATGATGAAACTTAATTAAATGTTATTTTAGATAATTAAATGTTATGTTGATTATGATGTTGGGTTAACTATTGATAATGTGATTTATATTTAATACTATTTGAGATGTTAGTTGAAGTTAATTATGAATATTAATATGATATACAATTTACTATTGTTTGAAATAATTACCTTATATCGATTGAGATGTGGGTTGTGATTATGTGGCTAATTTCATATAAAGTATGAACTTAGTTTGTAATTGTGGATGTAATGTTTAATTTTCAATGAGGTGCTCTTGTCTATGTGATTACATAGGAATACCATGTTGTATATGTGTGATTTAGTTGTTTGTGTTATCGTAGTGCTTTGCTTATATATTACCATGATGAATTTAATGGGTGAATGAAGTGTGTAGGATTATAGGTTGGTCAATTAGGCTAAGGAGAATTGTCAAGAACCAATTCATCATATCACTCCACAAGGTAGAGTAATGAGATAATTGATTGTGTATTGACCCATGACACCTCCTAGTCTGTGCTAAGTGTGGCTAAGAACCTTTTTTTGACTGTGTTATTCTACTAAGTGTAAATTTTTTTCTACAAGTGTTTATTAATGTTGGTGGGAATGTTTTTTGTATTTCCATGTATTTATTCCCCCCTTTATTATGAAAATCAAATTTGGCAAATTTGGGAATTGAGAGAATTTTAAAAACATGTAAAATTCTATTTATTTTTATTTTTATGTTTTTTGGATCCTAGGTATGAGTACCTATGGGTAGAGTACTTTTGGAAGTGACTTGGAGTGTTGTAGAAGGTATCTTGTACCTTTTGAAGCCTTAGGAAATGTGTATTGAGTGTTATTGGGTGGTTTAAGTGAATTACTTCAAGTCAATTCATACCAATTTGTACAAGGTGGAGTGCATTTCAATCCTGTCATGCCCACCCTTATGAACCATAAAGTAAGGACATGAAGACAAAAAATGGAACAATTTTCATTTTTTTCTAAACACTAATTGAACAATATGAAGAAGTAGTTTACGTAATATGCACAAGTCACCTAGTGATGTTGAGATGATAACCAAAATGTGCTACTTGTTTGCAACTAGACAAGGAAATGATTGAGCTAATTAGTTAGACTAAAACTACTATAGGTAATAAACAAGAAGTCAAGTAAACTAATCATATAAAATGAATGGCCATATGATTGTATTCATGAAGAACCATTATATATAATCTAACAAGTACAAATAACCAATCTACAAGATCATAACTAGAAAGAAAAAATACATATTCATTATTAAGTAACTAATTTGATAAAAGAATCTTCTAGAAATCATTTTAAGGCAACCACAACAAATGCAAATACATCCAAGTATTTACATACACATATTATGAAAAAAACCTAAAAAATATTAGATATATGAACATATTCTTTCTAAGAGTCCATAACAAAAAATCAATTTACGATTATAACACAATAGAGTAAGAAGGTACATATATATATAGAACAACAATTTATAAAAATGTCTCATTTGACAACTAACAAGTTCATTTCTGCATATAATACAAAGTGTATATATATATATGTATATATATAATACGAAGTGTATATATACACTTCGTATTATCTATATATATGTATGTATATATATATATGTATATATACACTTCATATTATCTATATATATGTATATATATACACTTCATATTATATATATGTCTAATACACATTATATATATATAAATATATATTATATACAATATATACACATTATATATACATAAAACGAAGTATATATATGTATATATACACTTTGTATTATCTATATATATATGTATGTATATATATATGTATATCTATATATATATATGTATATATATACATATATATATATACACTTCATATTATATATATATGTCTAATACACATTATATATATATAAATATATATTATATACGATATATAAATATATAAAGTAAAAATCATATGCCAAGGGTTTGTTGTGATAACCAAGCGACAACAAAACATTTAATACATAGTCTATTATATGGGTTGCGAACCGTGGCAGGCCCAGCCTTGCCACAACCAGCCAAGGAAAAAGGTTAGGAGTCGTGGCTCCCCACACCTTCCATAGCCTTAAGGCTGTGGTGGCCATGGATGCCACGACATCCTCACCACAACTTAACATATATTTATAAATAAAACAATTGTTTATATCATTTCATACAATTGCTATTGCAATATAATTAACAATGAACCCCTATATAGTATAATACAGGGTGTAAATAAAATCATTTGCATGGATTTCTAACTAGAATATTAACATATTCATAACAAAAATAATAAATACAATATCACTATGATAATGTTGTTTGAAAACCATTCTTTCAAGCCACATAGGCTTAATGAAACAAAGTATTTTTTTTCATTGCAATAACCAAAGCCAAAATACAAAATCTCTCTCTTCTTTTAGCCAAATCAAATGGCAATTACAAGGCCATTAATACTTACAAACTGAATATAATTTCTTCTTTTCACAAATTAATAAAATCAACACATTGATACCATTTCACAAGAGAGATTTTTGCTCATCCAATAAAACAGAGCTCAACATTCAGCTAGCTGTAAACTTACACACAAAATGAGCAACCCAGTCCCTCTCTCCTCCCAACCATAGGGATTGGATTTTCAAGCCCACCCCGAGCGGGAGACAAACTTCAAATGCCCATATGGAAATTTCATAAAAGAAACACAAATAAAAACTAGATCTAACACAGGTCGACTCACATACAAAGAATCCTTTTTGGATTCTTGCAAAGGGGGAGAAAGGGGATTCCCTTCTCTCTTGGGGATTTAGTCACAACAAGAACAATTTCTCCTTTTTAAAAATAATACCATCACAACAGCAACTCCACAACCCTTCAAACCCTTACACCATAACAACCCTTCAGCACAACTCCACCCATCAAATCACAGCCATCTCCACCACAACACAACCCTTCCATCCAAGCCATAACATACACCTCCACATCACGACCCTTCAAAACACCAAAACCCCCACATCCTCCATAATACAAAAATGTCACAACTTACCCAAGAGAGGCTTCACGCCTTCCTCAACCCCACATGAGGGAGGCTCTTAACCTCAGGTGAGATCTGCTCCCTATTTACACCTAAAACTCCAATCACATGCATGCAAACAAAATGTGCAACAATTGCAACAATAATTCATTCAAAAATCTCAAACAAATCTCTATTTTCATACAGAAATAAAATCACAACCATATTCACAATTTGCATTCATTAAACAAGAAATTAAATAAAATGTCAAACCCTACCTTGGCTATCCAAGTTAGGAGCAATGCAAGAATGGGTATCAAAACTAGAATAAAAAGCCTCTTGATCAATAATTTTCAGCCATCTTCCAGCAATCATTTTTCCTCATCCACTATTTCCAATCAAAAATCCAACAAAAACTTCTTTCCAACACAAGCAATGAGAAGCCAAAGTGAAGAGCACACCCACACAGCACAGCATGGGGAATTGAATCAAATTCTACCATTAAAACAATTTCCATCCAAAACCCCTTCAACTTCCAAAATGAAAACCAAAAAGACATTGTACTAATAAAAATACAAATTCACACAACCTTTATTAAATATCCATCCTCAACAATGAATTAAAATAAAATAAATAAAATAATAATAACACTCACACCTTTATACCAAAAATCCACAAAAATAATTAATAAAATTTAACTAAGATAATTAACCCAAATATCCCCGACACAACCCAACTGGTGAAATGCGACAAAATTTGAAAAATCAAGTAAACCTGGGCATTTGAGTTTTTCTCCAAACTAAAAAGGATCTGGATTGCCCACCTACAAAACTCAATTTTGAACATTAGTATATCACGGAAAATTATAGTCAAAGCAACAAATAATTAAATATTAAATATCTAAAATATCTAACATCAATTAATTAATTAAATTTCACAATGAAATTAAAATATTTATGTTTGTCGAAATTAAATGCATAATTATGAAGACCACATAATCAAAAATATTTTATTAAATTAAAAAATCTAATACCATCTATAATCCAAAACGATGTCGATACACACATAGGTATATAAAAACATGCACATGAAAACACATAAATACATGAACTAGAAATAGTAGTATCAACCATGTCTAATCACAATCATAAAAATATTCAACTATAAATAGTATCACAACATAGTCTCAAGAACAGTGTTAGCTAGGCCTCACAAATCCACCTTGCCTTGGGAAGGTTCACATGGATTGAATATGGGGTGTTTATTATTTTTGTAAGAGAGTCATTAATATTTGTAAGTGGTTGGGTGATTGAGATTTTGGGATGCCATGTGGCTCATTTCCATTGGTTGGGAAGGAGTAGCATGAAATTTCTTTTTATACACTTCCCTTTGACATGGGAGGTTTTCACTCATTTTTGCATTGGGGTTTTGGAGTTTTAGAGAGGACTTGAAGTTTTGATATTTTAGGAGCTTGTTGGAAGGAGAAAGATTACTCCCCTCAACTTTTGAAAATCTTAGAGTGGAGGGTAGGATCCCATGCTTTCCCGTTTTGTTTTATTTTTCTTTCCATGTATTTTTAAAAGGAAAATAGAATGAAAATCTTGTTTTATTATATTAAGTTTGGATGGAATTTGTGTTGTGACATATGTGATATGTTCATATTTTTAATGATTAAAAGTTTGTTGGGTTTGAATAGTTCAACTATTGGCTTGTTGAGTGTATGTGATATTTTTTGTTATTTTTATCTCATTGCTACATTGCTCCCTTTGATTGTAGGGCTTGGCATGCAAATAAGAGGAGTATGGTCTAGGATTTAGTAGAAACTCCATTGGTAAAGAGCACCTTAGGGAAGAATGGAAAGGTTGTATGAGCCACCTTTCTTCTTTCTTCCTTCCTTTTTATTAAATCTTCATGATCTTGGAGAGATAAGTGTATTATTGTGATGTTTAAGGAGGAATAAGTGACTATTATTTGTGATGAGATTTTATTGCATGGATATATGATATTTTAGCTTTGAGTTTTTCTTCTGGTGAAGAGATTTTGTAGAGATAAGTAATGAGGGGACTTGGGTGGAAATGGGAAGTGATTTTTATGAATCATTATGAGTTACTTTCCCTTTAAAAAGGGAATTTCTATTTGGTAATGTTCTGGGCCACTTGATATTGAGATCCTTAATCTCCTTTATCTCCCCATGGAAAATTACTTTTCCTCCCCCCATCTAAAGAACCATGTGTTGGTTCATAGTGCAAAATCCACCTTGATTTGTGTTTGATTAAATGTGTGATCTTGGATTTGTGAATGATTATTTGATTATATGGTTGTGATATCTGATTCTTGGGTAATTCTCCAAACCACAAGGTCAATAGATGAGGCTATCATATGGTTGAGAGGTAGATAAATGATGTAGGGGCATACTAGGGAATGAGTAACCTACAATAGCTAGAGTCAGTCTAGAAGAATAAGGGCTTGTGTGAACCTTGGGCATGTGTGTAGTAGCAAAAAATAGTTGCTATGAAGGCTTGAAGCCTTGTGTTGAAATAGGTCTTGTTATGGAGTAAAAAGTATCCCTATGCCTTTTTACCTCCTAGTTTAGCTCCTAGGTCCCTGTGTTTACACTTTACAAGCTTAATACTTATCCTAGAGAAATTTTCCCCCAAAACCCATGTCAAATGGGACCTAGAGGCCTATCTTAAACCTTAATCAAGACCAACTTAGGGCCTTGAGAATTGGGTGCCCACACCCAAGTCCAACCTAATTTTCTAGGATCAAAATTTAAAGGTGTTGGCTTGGGCCCTTTCAAAAGGTTTCCCTTTGTCGCCCTTTTCAATTTAAATTATGAATGTTAGCAGGAAATCATATATAAGTGAGTTTATGACTTCATTTTACGCCTATATGGATAATGCGAACTTGTGATATTGAGCAAAGAGATTTCAAGGCCTTCATTATGTTGCAGAGTAGAATTGTGTTGTTATTGTGTTTGTTTGTTGTAGATTTGGCTTCATCAATCCATTTCCTCATTATTTAAAGGATCTTCATCTCTGTGAGGGCTTCACCTCTAAGGTGACATCAATTTGTGCTTCAATCATTTCATTTCATCATTTAATTTGGCCTCTACCCTCCTTTGGCATGCACTCTATCTAACAACGGTCTTGGTAGACTTGAATGTCCTTCTGGGGCTTGACCGAGGCAAGCTCCTAAACACCACAACCTCCAAACCCCTCTCTTTGTGATTATAGGTTATAGGTGTAGGAATTGGAAAACGTGCAGGTGTAGAGAAGCAGTTTGAAGGATAAGGATTTAGGATCTAGAAGAAAGTTGTTGATATTCCTCCCTCCTGGACTAGGGTGCCCACCCAATAGTCCTCCTGATAGACTTGACCCCAAACAAATGAGATGAATACAATCTGACATATCTCACTGCTCTAGATCTACAGAAAAACTACCCTATTGGACTTGGGCACCCACCCTGTAGTCCGTGAAGTTTCTATTTATGAAAAATCCAACTTCTGGTGAGTTTCTGATCATCCTTGAGGATCTTCTTGTATAGTTTCCTATAGCATTTTATTTGTCTATACCTGATTACATTATAATTAGGGTTGGAGGCTTATTCGAATTAGGGTTTGACAAATCTCTCAATCTAATCAATCTTTCCATATCATTCATGAGTACACCAACCTGTAGCTGAATCCTCATTCATCTGTAGTGACTTGGCTCAGTTGTCCTTGATTGTTATTGTGAAAGGAGGGTTCGATTTGATAGATATTAACACCATTCATCCCTCTTCTACATTTTCACATATAACAGGTCTTAGTTTAAAAGTTGTAAAGGGGATAGGGTGCATGCAAATCAAACTTCATGTAGAAGGAGGAAGTGAATGTTGAAGTGATTAGGTGTATAGGCTAGGTTTTGTGTGGTGATATGCAAAGGGTCAAAATGATTACAAGGAAAATAATGTGAGAGGTACAAGAGGTCACTTTCACACTAAATGCAGTTGGATAGAGCTAGAGCATAAAAGGACAAAGGATGAAGGTGTTGAAAAGTAGAGTGAACTATTGTATCAATAACATCAAACTTAATGTATAGATTATAGTGTTTATGAATAAACCAATAATGTAATGAATTGAAGAGCACATAAAAAATAACAATCTGTGATAGTACAATACATAACACTAGATGTATGTGGAGAAACCCATTCAAGAAAAAACTCCACCATCAAAGAGAGCACAAACCTATATTAATCTTCAATCAACAATTACATGGCGTTAAGGGAAAATTGGATCTAAATGAATAATCGATATATCAATATCAAAATACCCAAAACTCAATGAAATACAGAAACAAAGAGATCAATCAAACAAAAGAATTTCAAAAACCTTTGCAATCCTCAAAGCTTCATAGCTTCCATTGGTTGCCTATCTCAATCGATCTTGCATGTATGAATAAGACCCTCAGAAGGTGTACTTCCTTGCTATGATTCCAAGATGTCAAATGTGAATGGCTATGATAGTTTCACCATGAAGATGAGCTTCACAACAAAGATAGTAGTGTGTAGTGATGAGTGTGATCGCAAGCAATGAAGGAATTGGTGCCAAAGGCACGCTGTAATTCCTGCAGAGTAACAATACTTAAAGCTTGGATGAATGAAATGGAGGAATAAGGTTTAATTTATAGACTTGAGAGAAAGAAGATCAACGATATGGAATGGTTGAAGAACATGCACGAATAAGAAGAAGACAAGTGTCTTGCTATATTTTGCATGAGAAGAATTAATAAAATAGAAGAATGAGTTAACTGAAGAGATTAATCAATTAAAAGAATAGATCAATCAGTTAAGAGAATAGAACTAGAGAATAGAAATTGCATGAGGATGAGAAGGTATTTTAGCTCAATTAAATATTTAGAATATTCAATTGCATGTGCACAAGGATTGAATTATATTTAGAGATGACTCAATTTAGAAGAAATGAACAACTTAAATAAATATTTGATTTATTTAAATTTAGAGAAGATATTATTGGAAGAAACAATTAAATAATTAGTATTATTTAATTTAGAATGAATTTGAGAGAATTAAAAGATAAGAAAGCAAATTAAATAAATAAATTTATTTAATTGTTTGTGCATGATTTGGAAGAATAAATAAAATATTTGATTATATTTTATTTTTATATATTGAGAGGATTTAAATAAATTTGATTGATTTATTTAAATTTGGAAAAATGATTTGATTTAATTAAATAATTAAGAATTATTTAATTGTTTGGAAGAATTTATTTAAATAATGGATTTTATTTAATTTTGACTTTAGAAGAGATAATTAAATATTTTGATATGTAATTAACTTAGAGGAATATGAATCAAATAAATAAATTGATTTATTTATTTATTGATAGAGGAATAAAGATGGAATAAATATTAAGAATATTTATTTGGACAGAGTCGTGTCATTTTTAGGCGTATACATTTTGCCCGTCTTTGATACAATGTAGTTTATGGTGTTGCTTCAAAGAATAATTTTTTTTGATAATGATACATGCCCTAGTTTGCCCCTGGTATAGGTTTAACGACGATAGGATGCCCCCTCGGGAGATTGGACGAGAAAAAGGTAGAAGGACGTGACACAGACAATCTCACGATGAAGGTAAAATTAGGTTGGGGTTGAAATTGGTTGAAGAAAGAGTTGAATGATACGTGATGCAAGATAAAATGATAACACACACAAGCAAGCAAGCAAGTATGCACAAATGATACAATAACAAACAAGGTATTGCCCTTGTTAAGCGGTAAACCAATGATATACTGATAACGATATATGACAATGTTGTCATGGTGGGGAATGATATATCCCTAGACCAACACGGTAGGCGTGTTGTCATGGTGGGGAAGAATAGATCTCTAGAGCAAACATGAAGAATAGTGTCTGGTTTCAGGAAATGAAACATGTCGTGTAAGATGTGTGTGTTCGTCTAATTTCAACAATGTTACATCCTGTATAAGACAATTTATTGATTAACTGATCGAGTTGGTTTACGACCAGAAAAGGATCAAGACTGTTGATTGTGATTGGATCATTTGTGTAAGATTGACTTGACTTGATTGGTATCGATTAAGTATGGACCTGCATTTGGATCACTGCTCGGGTTGACCAAATTGAGAAGAATGGACCACAACAATAGATAGAATACTGATTGATAGAAGAATGACTCGATAGAAGGAATCACAAGCTTTTATAAACATTGATACTCTGCAATCTAGATCGTTATTGTATGGGATATGGATGCTTTGGAAATTTTTATTGCATGGGATATGGATGCTTTTGTGAATGCTTTGTGGATGTGAATGTTTTTGCCATCTTGATATTGCAAGTATTTCATCATTGGACTATTTTTTGGTACTTTTTCTACATGTTGTAAGTTAATACAAGCATCTAGGTATAATTGAACCAAGATGACCTGAGTATTGCTTACATGGATTTTGATTTAGCAAGTTAATACAAGCATCGAGGTATAATTGAACCGAGATGACTTGAGTATTTCTTGTGTATCAACAGACAAGGATTACCCCCTTTCATGTTAGACCTTTGATGTCCTCGATGATCTTTTGCTGATCATGTCATTAGACAAGGCATCACATTACTAAAGTTTAATCCACAAACAATAAAACAAAGAAAATAATCATGCCCCCATCATAGCATCTCTAGCTTTTGGCGTCCTTGAGTAGCATAGAAAACATGATAACAAAAAGTGAAGACATTTAGACACAACTGTAATATTGAAGCAAAACACTCTTGTATTTCGATGTATCTTTCTTGCCATAATTTGATAGACTCATTTGGGTTGGATAATTCTTGCTTTTGCTTTTCTTTGGATAGGTTAAGGTCTTGCATCAAAATTTCTTCTTGAAAATGGGCTTTGCTTGTGTCTGGTAAAAGGTTCCACAATCCTTTTTGGTAAGACGAACCCTAAGGGACTGACCTAGTACCTTGGGGGCTCATTGCTAAATGGCCTTGCCTACATGATGATGCTGAGGCAATGTAGCTCAGGGTGAACCCTAATGGACCTAAGACCTAGGTGATAGAAAGTGGTGTGGACTTAGATAGATAGAAGGACTAGACATGTGATAGATGGGACAGTGGGGCCTCAAGGGCGCATTTGAATAATGGCCTTACCTACATGACAACGCAGAGGCAACGTAGTTCAAGGACTTGGACCATGTGGACACTATGCTAGGCTGACACTGTGGATAGGATACTGGATAAGACCTTGGTTGACAAGGTGACAGAGGAGATAGAGTATCAAGCCATGATAGGTTGAGATGACATTATGGATAGCCTAATGCTAGATACTGATGACAAGGAAACACCATGGAGAGTTAGATGTATGTGTGAAAAGGAATGGAATGAGTAGGTATGAGGATGGGCAATAGTGGATAGAAGGAATGCACACGGAAGAAGGCAAGGATGTGATCGCCAAGGACTAAGTCGCATAGGAATAACATGCCCCATTGTAGGTAGGATACTTAGGATTTGCATGGTTTGAAGGGATAAGGTATTTCAAGAGACACTTGAAACATTTGTCAACATTGTGCCCCCAATATTTATCAAGATCAAAGAAAGTAATGAAAGATTAGGATAGGTAGACTGGACAGTATAGGTAGGTAATAGCTAGAAGGATAGGATAGGAAATGGTATGGAAGGAAACTAATAGGAGAAAGTGATATGCCAATGAGACACGGTGCCCCCAAGTGTAGGCGACGTAGAAGATCAACTTACACATGATGCCTATTTGCCAGGTTTTCATCATGCTACTTATCCAAGGCGCCTGTTTGCTAGATTTTCACTGTTAGACAAAGGGATTTTTTTGTTGTTGTAACAATTGGATGGAAGAAGGTGGATACGGAAGGGAGAGACTCAAGTATCTAGTTCCCTAAGAGGTGATAGTCCCGCTAGATGGATGATGTCACATGGACAAGGTCAAGTGTTCTCATAGACATTGGTAGGGGATTGCATGAAAGTGAGATGGAGAATGGTAGATAACGGTTTATGGAAGGGTGCGATAGTGGATGATGATGTAGAATATGGAGGGAAGGCTTATGCAAAAGCATGGACCACGAGAGTAGGATGGAGAAGATATGTAGGATAATAGTGGAAGGAAGGGGAGATGAAGGTATATGAAAATGTTTATGGGATGGAAGGGAATCGTCACCAACGGTTGCACATACCATGATAAAGATTGAAGCTGGTGATGGGAAAGTAGTGTAGGAAGCAACAGAGACTTTTGCTTGTGGATGAATGACTTAGGCATGTAGGGATCCACATAGACTGAGCATTTTTCTAATTTTTTCTTGTCATGTGGGATGGAAGAATTTGAGACTTTTGGATGGAATGGGAGAAAGTGGATGGTTGGGATTCTTGAGAGGTGGATGCCTCATGTAACTTGAGGGATTTTTGCTTAGGTACCCAAGCCATTTTGTTTTTAGATAGTACCTGTGAAGGTATGGGCTGGGGTGTATGCAGCTTTGGTGCAACTTCAGAGGTAATCATTTGTTGGATGCGGACCCACACCTTTTTTAGTTTGGCATATAGGTGTGTAGGTGTATGCAGCTCTTGAGAAGGATGTTTCTTCGATTCTTAGCTTTTGTATCCTAGGTCATGAGGACTCTTAGGATTTTTGACTTTATAGGTAGAGGCATCTAGATTTTTATTGTTAAATTCTCGTGGGATGGTGGAAGTGGGGTTGGAGGAAGCCCTTTGTTTAGACAACATGTACATTTGTTGGCCATGATTGGAATTGTTAGAAGATTCATAGATGGGTGAATAAGGTGTTGGAAGAAGTGGTGGTAAAATATATGGAGGGATATTAGGAGTTGGAAGTAGCGGAGGTAGATTGGATGGTGGAAGGTGTATAGTCACATGCTTTTGACAATTGTAGGAAGGTGGAGGTGGAATGGCGACATATGTTTTGGGGATATGATAGGGTTTGTGATGGAAAGTGGGGGATTTAGGAGGAGTGGAGGAAGTACCAACATCTTGAGATTGTTCACCTTGGGGTGTGTATCCAAGGCCATATGAAGGAGGAGGAACATTGACATGGACGGGCTCCAAAATACCTTGTTCATGAAGGCCTAAGCCTTTACCTTGATAGTTCATATGTTAGAGTATGTGGTGGACAATGGGATTGTGTATAGGTGGAACACTAGACATGAGTTCTTTATTGGGTGGAGAAGGAGAGATAGAGGATAATGGTTGCTGGTGTTCTAAGGAGCAACACTCATGAATGAAAGCGGTAAGACCAAGGATATATGGTGGGGGATTTGCAACAAGGTTGATAATGGATGGTGAAGGAGTATTATTGGTTCGATCTTCTACGCTTGCTTGGGAGGAAAGTGTCTCATCAAAGGAAGAGGAATTTGTTGGATCTTAGATGGGACTAGATGGGGTTATAAGTGGTGCAGGAGCACCTAGATGTCTAAATTGTGGTTAAAGTTCAAGATGTTTTGTTTTGTTTAATGAGGTCTTGGAGACCATTTACATGTTATAATAAGGCTTAATGCCATTCTTGTAGTGGACTTAGTCCAAATGTCTAAATGAATCTAGTTTTTTTTGTTGTAGTCCTAGTTCGGATAGTCTTGTTGTCATAGGTAGTGCAATAGTCATTTAAGTTTAAATGTTTGTTTAGGGAGTCATTTAAATGTTGTAAGCCTTTAAAAGGCATGCCTTAGGTTAGTAAGTGTGATATAACCATACCAAAGGTTAATCCAAGTGTTTAAAGTTATTTAAACCTCAAAAAACTAAAAAGGCAGTCCAAAAATAGACAAGTTTCTAAAAATAGTTTTTAGAACAGCAGTTAAAAAATCATGAAAGCATCGATGGTTTGGGAATGCCAAACATTTTTTACTTTTTAGAAGGATTGTTTTAAGCCAAGGAAGGTTTCCAATGTGGAAGGATTCGAAGGACTAGAAAGAAAGAACAAAAAAGATAACTATTTTCTATTTTTTTCCTGATTTTCTGTGTTTTTGTTACTGTTTTCCTGCCATACACGCGACTGTACGGATGTATTATTGCCCAAGCTTGTAATGGATGGAAAGAGATTTCAAATACTTTTGATTTGAGTCTAGTTTGGTTCTTGAAAATGATCTGGGTGAAAGATATCGCTGTTTTCCCAAAAACTATTTTTTTAGAGTTGCTGTTCATTTCTGAAATTGACTATTTTTTTGCATTATTCTGTACCTGTACGGAATTTTCATGGCACAAGGGTATAATGGTTGGATGGGGTGTTGAAATAGATTTGCATTGAATCTTGGTTGGACTCTTATCATCAATCTTGCTAAGAGAAATCACCGATTTACCACGGACTGTCTTAAACTGTTGTTACAACCATTAATTTGCTATTTTTTGCATAAATCCGTACATGTACAGCACTAGCATGGCACAAATTTGTAATGGAAGGAAGGAGGTTTGAACTACCTTTGATTTAAGCTTAGTTGGAGGTCTTGACAGTAGATAATGGTAGAGATATTCATGTTTTCCCAAAACTGCTTTGTGGAGACTGTTTTCTGAATTTGCACATTAAAACAGTCCGTACCATTCAATAGTACGGCCCTGTCATAAAACCAAAAATGTTTGGAAATAGAGTTTGATGAAGTAACTCCCACTTGGTATCAGTTTGGGCATATGATAGTGAATTGGAAGCAAGTTGTAGTCATTTGATATGGGACTATTTTTTGAAATTTCTATTTTTCCTTAAAGAAGAGTGCTGCTACAGGCCGTACAACAGCAAGGTACAACATAGTTTTCACTCTTTCATGTTTTGATTGGTTAGAACATTGAATGGTCTACCATTTTAAGAGGATTTGGGATCTTGACATTAAACTTGGAGGCAGGAGGACAGTTGGCATTGAGGACTCCATGTCAAGGACTCTGTAGAAGTCTTGTGTTAGCAGACTAGAGAAGGACAGCAGCAAGAAGGTAATAGTTTTGTTCATCATGTTTTTGAGTTGCCAATGAAGGCATTAGATGTGATGGCCATGTTGTTGGGTTGGCTGATTGAATGTGTTTGGGTTTGTCCTAAGAAATATCATCCTAGAAGGATGTTGTGACTATCTCCCTAATGGAGCAGTGAGATTATGAAATCTTATGAAGAGCATAGTGAAGTTTGCTGTCCTGTAGGTCTGTGAAGAAGAGTTGAAGGATTGTTAGATGGAGTTAGGTATCCTTGAAGGAGTAGAATGAAGTTGTTGGGTCAGAGTGTAATGTCCCCTTTTAGGAAGAACAAAATTTATTAATCCTGCACACAATTTTACTTCTTGTATGATCGATTGCTCTTAGTAATGCTTGTTGATATAATACCTTGTGCTGATCTAATACTTGTATTTAATGGAAGACCAATCTGTTGTCTGGTAATTTATATTACTATGTGATCTTTTTTACTTCACACTTCCTTTTTATATCTTTAATGGTGTATGGCTGTAACTATTGCCAAGAGAGGCAACACTTCATAAGGAGAATTATTCCCTTTTAATATATTTCTTTTCTTTAACTCAAACCATATATATTATATCTCAGATATATCTGATGTTTTTATAAGGCTGCTAGTGTACATAAGTATATCTGAAATGGTATATTACAACTCAAAATATATTATTCCTTATATATTGCAGATTTAAATATGCCATGAATATATTTACCATTTCCAAAAATTCTATATTATATCCTTCTTACTGTTATATTTATAAATCAGAATTATATTCCTAGTGTATTCTTTTCTATTTTCCTTACCCTCTCCAGATATATATATATATATATATATATATATATATATATATATATATTTCTCATTCCTTTCTTTTTCCTCCTTTTATGTTATCTTCTTCCCATCTTTATACCCTCCTTTAATGAAGGGATGTGTCTTATAGAAAATAACCTTTAATTAATATGCACCTCTTTTATTTACTAATAATCTAACTTGCTTCCTCTAACATAATTGTTGCATTTATCTTTGTTTTAATAAACTTTGCCTTTTAATAAACTTGGTCTATCTTTATTGATATCTTCCAAGGATATTAGTTAATATTAATTTTATATATATTTATAATATTATATTTATAATGATCATACTTTATACTAATATTTGATTTAATATTTACATTGATAATTATAATTATTATATAATAATAATATTAATATTTATATTTATATTTATTATATTAATAATGATTATAATAATATTTCTTATTTATATTTATATATTATAAGACATTTGTCTTATATATATTATATGATAATTATATTATAATAACATTTATTTATATTTATATAATATATATCATATATAATATTATAATTGTCTTTATATTTATTATATATAAGTACAATAAATATATTATAATATTACTTAATAATATTATATATGTTTATTAAGTATTATTATATACTTAATTATCATCCAATTTGATGATGACAAATAATGTCTTAATGTTGGGACATGACACAGAGACCATGTGTTGGTCATATTATGATATGCAAAATGCTAGTATGAAGCTGATTGGTTACTTTGCTCTGCATCATTTTTGGTATTAGAGCTAGCTAGTAGATCCTTGAAGGTGTTGTGGATCTTGTGAAGAAGATAAGGTTTGTGAGAGTTTGTAAAGATGCCTCCAAAGAACCAGATGGCAAGAGAGAATGCTGAGCTGAGATAAGCATTAGAGGCAAGAGAGAAAGAGCTGAGGGATAGAAGAGAACAGGATGCTACCAGAGACAGAGATCTGAGGCAAGTGAGAAGAGAAAATGCAACAATCTTGGCTAGATTGGAAGCATTGGAGAAGAAACCTAGAGGGGATGAACAAGAAGAGTTAGAAGGAGATGAGGATGCAGATGAGAATCCTCCTGAGGATGAATTAGATGCTGAAGAAAAGAAGTTTGTAAGATTACTGAAGGCAGTCCAAGGAAGTGGAACTAAGGCAAACATAGAGCTACCTATCTATCAGGGGAAGATGGATAGTGAAGAGGTGTTAGGGTGGATAGATGCCCTAGAAATTTTTTTTGAGTATGAGGAGATGACTGATGAGAAAAAGGTTAAGTTTGCAAAAACAAAACTGAGAGGAACAACACTTACCTAGTGGAGTAGTGTGCAGACAGAGAGAATGGCTAGAGGTACATCAAAAATCACTTCTTGGAGTAGGATGAAGGACATGATGAAAGACCAATTCTTTCCATCTGATTACTCCATTCAGACAAAGAGGATGAGGCAGAATCTGAAACAGAAGGACATGGATGTTATGTCCTATACTGAGCAATTTCATAAGCTTAGTATCAGAGGAGGATTGGAAGATGAAGAAGAGAAAGTGGCAAGATACCTTAATGGGCTTAAGTATAACTTGCAGGATGAGATTGGGTTAGCAGTACCAAAAACACTTGGAGAGTGTTTTCAGTTAGCCATCAGGGCTGAAGAGAGAGTGAAGAGGAAGCAAGAAAGGCAAGGAGGTTATGGAAGAGGAAATAAAGGTAGGGGCAAACCTACTAATGAAGTTCAGAACAGCAATGAGAAGGGTAAGGAGTTGTCTACAAAACAAAGATGTGGATATAGAGGTGGAGGTAGATTTGGATCAGGTAGAGGAGTGTTCACAGGCAGATGTTACCATTGCAATGAGGTGGGACACACATCTTTCAACTGTCCTAAGAAGGATGGTATTGATAAGAGAAAGGATACAAGAGTTCACTTGGCACAAGAGGAGGAGAAGCCAGAAGAACCAGAGATGTCGTCAGCCTCTCCAATGATGGATGGAGAGATGCTCATGGTGGAAAGAGGTAAGATGTAGCAACCACCACAGGTATCTATTTTCAGAACTAATTGTTTGAGCCATGGCAAGATATGCAAGTTGATTGTAGATTCAGGTTCTCATGATAACTTAGTTTCTTGGGAAATGGTGAATAAGTTGGGGTTGAAGACTTTTGATCATTCCAGTCCTTACCATGTCACTTGGGTGAGTCAAGAACAACGGGTAATGGTCTCTAAGAAGGCTCATGTTGACTTCACAATTGGTCCATATCAAGACTCTGTTTTATGTGATGTTATTCCTATGACATGTGGGCATGTAATCTTGGGTAGACCATGGCAGTATTCGAGAAGGACAATTCATGATGGGTATACTAATACCTATGTGGTGCACAAAGATGGTAAGAAGTTCAAATTGATTCCTTTACCTTGTGAGGAGAAGAAGGAATAGGTTACAATTTTCTTTGGAGAGAAATTGAAGTTGAATGTGCAGGTTCAGGGTGATTGCACACAGCAGACACAGATGCAACACAAGAAGGTGGATGACAGTCCTAGAGAGCGGTAGGCTTGGGACTTGAGTTATGTTAAGGTAGGGGACATTGAGTGTCCTATAAGGAGCCAGAAGAAGGAAAACAAACAGCAGAGAGTCCAAGGAGGAATGAATCAGAACCTCCAGTTGAGAAGAATTGAAGAATTGGAGCAGCAAGGTCCTAGGCAAGGACACCCCAACAGGTTTTATGTTTCTAACACTGTTTATAGGAGCCAGACAGGTTGGAGAAGGAGAAAGCTAACTCTGGGAGAGTTCATGTTTCCTAGTCAGAGATGGAAGAACATTTGGAGTAGGTCCCACAACTCTTGGGACAAGAGTTTTCATCATGCCCGGGAGTATGGTGCAGGAGCACCTAGATGTCTAAATTGTGGTTAAAGTTCAAGATATTTTGTTTTGTTTAATGAGGTCTTGGAGACCATTTACATGTTATAATAAGGCTTAATGCCATTCTTGTAGTGGACTTAGTCCAAATGTCTAAATGAATCTAGTTTTTTTTGTTGTAGTCCTAGTTCGGACAGTCTTGTTGTCATAGGTAGTGCAATAGTCATTTAAGTTTAAATGTTTGTTTAGGGAGTCATTTAAATGTTGTAAGCCTTTAAAAGGCATGACTTAGGTTAGTAAGTGTGATATAACCATACCAAAGGTTAATCCAAGTGTTTAAAGGCATTTAAACCTCAAAAAACTGAAAAGGCAGTCCAAAAATAGACAAGTTTCTAAAAACAATTTTTAGAACAGCAGTTAAAAAATCATGAAAGCATCGATGGTTTGGGAATGCCAAACATTTTTTGCTTTGTAGAAGGCTTGTTTTAAGCCAAGGAAGGTTTCCAATGTGGAAGGATTCGAAGGAATAGAAAGAAAGAACAAAAAAGATAACTGTTTTCTATTTTTTTCCTGATTTTCTATGTTTTTGTTACTATTTTCCTACCATACACGCGACTGTACGGATGTATTATTGCCCAAGCTTGTAATGGATAGAAAGAGCTTTGAAATACCTTTTATTTGAGTCTAGTTTGGTGTCTTGAAAATGATCTGGGTGAAATATATTGTTGTTTTCCCAAAAACTATTTTTTTAGAGTTGCTGTTCATTTCTGAAATTGACTATTTTTCTGCATTATTCCATACCTGTACGGAATTTTCATGGCACAAGGGTATAATGGTTGGATGGGGTGTTGAAATAGATTTGCATTGAATCTTGGTTGGACTCTTATCATCAATCTTGCTAAGAGAAATCACCAATTTACCACAGATTGTCTTAAACTGCTGTTACAACCATTAATTTGCTATTTTCTATGTAAATCCGTACATGTACCGCACTAGCATGGCACAAATTTGTAATGGAAGGAAGGAGGTTTGAACTAACTTTGATTTAAGCTTAGTTGGAGGTATTGACAGTAGATAATGGTAGAGATATTCATGTTTTCCCAAAACTGCTTTGTGGAGACTATTTTCTGAATTTGCACATTGAAACAGTCCGTACCATTCAATAGTACGGCCCTGTCATAAAACCAAAAATGTTTGGAAATAGAGTTTGATGAAGTAACTCCCACTTGGTATCAGTTTGGACTTATGATAGTGAATTGGAAGCAAGTTGTAGTCATTTGATATGGGACTGTTTTCTGAAATTTCTATTTTTCCTTAAAGAAGAGTGCTGCTACAGGCTGTACAACAGTAGGTACAACATAGTTTTCACTCTTTCATGTTTTGATTGGTTAGAACATTGAATGGTCTACCATTTTAAGAGTATTTGGGATCTTGACATTAAACTTGGAGGCAGAAGGATAGTTGGCATTGAGGACTCCATGTGAAGGACTCTGCAGAAGTCTTGTGTTAGCAGACTAGAGAAGGACAGCAGCAAGAAGGTAATAGTTTTGTTCATCATGTTTTTGAGTTGCCAATGAAGGCATTAGATGTGATGGCCATGTTGTTGGGTTGGCTGATTGAATGTGTTTGGGTTTGTCCCAAGAAAGATCATCCTAGAAGGATGTTGTGACTATCTCCCTAACGGAGCAGTGAGATTATGAAAGCCTATGAAGAGCATAGTGAAGTTTGCTGTCCTGTAGGTCTGTGAAGAAGAGTTGAAGGATTGTTAGATGGAGTTAGGTATCCTTGAAGGAGTAGAATGAAGTTGTTGGGTCAGAGACCATGTGTTGGTCATGTTGTGATATGCAAAATGCTAGTATGAAACTGATTAGTTACTTTGCTCTACATCAATAAGCTCGGGACCATGGAACACATAAAGTGGGCTAAGACGATCATCATGGTCTGCTTGATCATAGATAGACTCTTGATCGTAGGTGGGATCTTGATCATAGATAGGATTTAGCTTGATGGGATTAAAGTGCTCTTGTATATGTTCTTCATCAACGATAATATCCTGATTACAGAAAGGATAGAGGTTATGGAGAGGCTGACATTGGATTTCTGGCTCATGTATAGGATCAAGTTGCTCATGGATAGCTTCTTCATCAAAGGTAGTATCTTGATCATGGGAAAGATATAGGTCACGAATGGATTGAGATTGGATTTCTTGTTCATGCATAGGTATAGGATCATCGAAAAGATAAAGGTTATGCATGGGTCAGATGGGGGTGCTTTGATCTTGATTTAGATAAAGGTCGAATGTTTCCATATGTTCTAAAGTGTGCTCTTGACATAACTCTTGGTGTGCTTGAATTGAAGTGGAGGTAGAGGTCTCTTGGATAGGATTTGGTCAACAATATGAAGGTGCAATGGACCTTGACTTTGGTTCCTGGTAGGAGGTTTTTCAACATGCTCAAGGGGTTATCGACTATATGAAGGGGTTGTAGGTTTTGACATGTTTGAAGGCTCTTTGATAAGGTCAAGGATTGGAATTTGGGGACATGGTTGACTCTCAGCTAGTAGCCCTTGGATCACATCCTTTGTAGGTGTATGGGTAAATGAATGAGGTAATGGATGAGCGGATTTGGAGTTCTCCATGGTAGGATTAGTATGCTTTGGGCCATGTGTTCTAGGAGATGGTGAAGGAGGACTAGTAGATGGAGTGGTATATGTTTTCCAACTTGAGGTGGTGCTTTGCTTGTAAATAGTATCATGAAGACAAGAAAAGGATGTATGCTTTTGGGGCATGGTGTAGCTAGTACTGGCCTGTTCAGTTTGTAAAATTGTGATTTCTTATTGTATCACTTGGAGTTCTTGGGCAATTGCTATATGGTCTTGGGATAGGATATCGAAGTTTAATTGTTCTTGTAGGTATTGGAGTTCTTGAGAAATTACATCTAATTGGTTTGTCATCTCTTTAGAAACTAACACAAGATTGAAATGGTACTCAGAAAGGTTGAAAATTTTCTCGCAAAAGAGGCAGAGATGCTCACTATCACAGACATGTAGAAATAAAAGCACAAAAGCAGAGGGTATAAGCACAACAAGTCATTATGAATGCGCAGTACTGGTAAAAAGCAAACGCATAGCAACAAGTGATACATGCACAGGAAGTCGATACAGATGTGTAGCAGGTCAAGGTAAATGTACACCTTCACAACATGAATAATCAATATAATCAATATCAAAATACCCAAAACTCAATGAAATAATGAACAAAGGAGATCAATCAAACAAAGAACAATACAATACAAACCTCCTTTAATTCGTAGCTTCCATTGGTTGCCTATCTCAATCAATCTTGCATGTATGAATAAGGCCATCAGAAGGTGCACTTCGTTGCTATCATTCCAAGATGTCAAGATGTAAACATGAATAATCAATATAATCAATATCAAAATACCCAAAACTCAATGAAATAATGAACAAAGGAGATCAATCAAACAAAGAACAATACAATGCAAATCTCCTTTAATTTGCAACTTCTATTGGTTGCCTATCTCAATCAATCTTGCATGTATGAATAAGGCCCTCAGAAGGTGCACTTCCTTGGTATGATTCCAAGATGTCAAGATGTAAACATGAATAATCAATATAATCAATATCAAAATACCCAAAACTCAATAAAATAATGAACAAAGGAGATCAATCAAACAAAGAACAATACAATGTAAACCTCCTTTAATTTGCAGCTTCCATTGGTTGTCTATCTCAATCGATCTTACATGTATGAATAAGGCCCTCAGAAGGTGCACTTCCTTGCTATGATTCCAAGATGTCAAATGGGAACGGCTATGATAGTTTCGCCATGAAGATGAGATTCACAACAATGATAGTAGTGTGTAGTAATGAGTGTGATCGCAAGCAATGAAGGAATTGGTGCCAAAGGCGCGCTGTAATTCCTGTAGAGTAACAATACTTAAACCTCGGATGAATGAAATGGAGGAATAAGATTCAATTAATAGACTTGAGAGAAAGAAGATCAACGGTATGGAACGACTGAGGAACATGTGCGAATAAGAAGACAAGTGTCTTGCTATATTTTGCATGAGAAGAATTAATAAAATAGAAGAATGAGTTAACTAAAGAGATTAATCAATTAAAAGAATAGATCAATCAGTTAAGAGAATAGAACTAGAGAATAGAAATTGTATGAGGATGAGAAGATATTTTAGCTCAATTAAATATTTAGAATATTCAATTGCATGTGCACAAGAATTGAATTATATTTAGAGATTACTCAATTTAGAAGAAATGGACAACTTAAATAAATAAATATTTGGTTTATTTAAATTTAGAGAAGATATTATTAGAAGAAACAATTAAATAATTGGTATTATTTAATTTAGAACGAATTTGGGAGAATTAGAAGATAAGAAAGCAAATTAAATAAATAAATTTATTTAATTGTTTGTGCATGATTTGGAAGAATAAATAAAATATTTGATTATATTTTCTTTTTAGATATTGAGAGGATTTAAATAAATTTGATTGATTTATTTAAATTTGGAAGAATGATTTGATTTAATAATTGTTTGGAAGAATTTAATTAAATAAAAGATTTTATTTAATTTTGACTTTAGAAGAGATAATTAAATATTTTGATATTTAATTAACTTAGAGGAATATAAATCAAATAAATAAATTGATTTATTTATTTATTGATAGAGGAATAAAGATGGAATAAATATTAAGAATATTTATTTGGACAGAGTCATGTCATTTTTAGGCATATACACATGGATACAACAAATATTCTCTCTTCAATCCTATAGATTTCTAGTAGCACCTATGTACCTATAAGAAATCATACAGACCACTACCCCAAGGATCCAACATATAGAAAAAATAAAAAAACAAGAAACCATAAATGGTTTACTGAATAAGAGGTAATGACCATTGACCCAAAACTTGGTGCCCATCTCCTCCATGGAAAATTCCAATGCCCCACTCCACTTGGTCAACCTCCCTAAATAGAATGTAACTCCTCTTACACCATTTACACACCATAAGTCACAGCATAATAGTCAAATTCCCTCCACACTTAATTAATTCTAGGTGCTCCACATGGGCAAATTAATGCCTTGAGAAAGAAGCTCCATAACTCTTGTTTGACTTCTTTTGTGACTCATGTTATTAATGCCATTACAAATACATGTATGAGAATAAAATATTAATAAATAATTTTCCACACACACATAGGGGCATCCATTTTCACCCTCTCCATGTTCCTTGGAGTACATACATTATGTACCATCTACAATTAAATCAAGACCCTAGGATTGCAAGGTGAATAGAACCTATAATCCTAACATTCTCCCACTTGAAATTTACATTGCAATAACACAAACCAGAAACATAAAACAAATCAAGTACAAGATCCAAGGTCCATGGCCTTCCTACACCAAGAGAACTTATCCATACTTACTGAATTCATAAGAGAATCTACAATTATTCTGAGTGTCAACTTTCTGTAACATGACCTTATCATTATCTACCATCTCACATACAATGATACTAAGCACCAACATGCTTAGTACAAGCATGGTACATTGGGTTTTTGGCTAAACAAATAGCACTCTAACTATCACAATTAATTCTAACCACCTTGTAATGAAAATTGATACTTGAACATAGCCTTTGTAACTATACCACCTCCTTAGAGGCATGTGTAGTAGCCATATACTCTACTTCAGTGGTGGACAAAGAAATTGTGGGCTACCTCTTACTCATCAAACTCATTGCACTATCAAACAAAGAGAACACATAGCCACTAGTGGACCTTTGATTATCAGAGTCACCTACCCAATTTTCACCCACAAATCACTATATGTACAGTGTCTTATGTAATGCCTTAATATTTTGCCCAAGACATTAGCTAAATAGACAATGGATGAACAAATTTTTTGCATTGCAAATGCGACATTCACATGTTGCATTATGCACCAATGTGAACACAAGGTGTCGTGACAAGCACACCAACATGCAAAATGACATCACCATTGTACTAAACAAGGTGGTATAAGTGGAAGACTTCACCAATCATGTGAAAAAGTCATCATGGTGACCCTACAAGAGAATGGAGCTTCCTCTACAATGATGATTGAACACTAGTCCATGATCTCATTCTCTCATGAACACTTGGAGTAGCATGATGGTGAAAACTACCTCAAATCCATTATGTGATGACATAAACAACAACCCAACATAAGGAAATTCCTACACAAGAGGTGGATCAACTAGGAGGTACAAGTCTTCTACCAATTGGAACAACAACCAGTCAATTTTATGAAAAGGCACACTTCCTAATGCAAAATAGGGAATAACTCACCAAGTACAACACATCTCCACAAAGTGAGATGATAAGTAGACTAAGAAGACTAAGGGGAACAACTACCTATAGAAGTTTTCTGTGAAAAAGGATGGGAAAAGATCGCTATCTGATGACCCAAGGACCATAGCACACTATAGGACAACAAGCCAAAACTAGACACTAGCACTCCAGAGGGACACTAGTATCTAGGAAGGACTCTTAACACTTTTCTCTAAAGTCCTAAAATTGTGCAATAGTCTCATTTCTATGTTGTATCCCTACAAAAGTGTTCGAACACAAAATTTTCTAGAATAGACTACCCAAGGCTAAACTCCAGACTTGCCTAAGGGTTTTCTTGCAACTAAGAGGGTTCTATGGTAATGAATGCACCCAAATTAAGCTAGAAAAGTCCTAGAATCTTGCAACTAATAATCCACTTGCGCAAGATGTAACAACATGCCTAAACATGGGTAGATCAAGTGGAATGTTCACAAGGCTTCTTGTACCTTCACAAGACACCCACAACACACTCCTACTTATATGTACACACACACATGTGATAGGGATGACAAGTAGACCAGGGTACAACCTCCCTTTAAATACTGTAAAAAAACCAAAACCCCAAGGAAATTCAATTACCTTTACAAAACAAAGAAATTAAACCATCTAATTAAGATGCATATCCATAAATAAAATACGAAACTAGGCAAAATCAACCATTAACAACCATATTGTAAAATATAACAAAAGTGTTACAAAATGTTATGCACAATCAACACCAACGTTGACATATTCTAAAAGAAAAGATAGAATAATCACCACCTATATGGATGGTATAAATCCTGTTGGGAATTAAGGTGTCTCAACCTTGGTAATTCCTTGTATTTTTACATTATATTTATTTATTATTTGCCTATTGTATTAATTGGATGCAAATCCTATGTTGTCATATTGTAAGAGTTAGCACGATGAAGTGTCATCCTACATGGCATATGACCACATGTATTTTTGTCCTCACATGAGGAGATAGGCGTCCCACTTAGTGGTAGGAATATTTTTCCATGTGTCGGCATCTTGGATGTTGTGTTAGGGAATATTGACCGAAACGGTCATGACATATTCCTATGACAAAGTTATGACATGTAAGAGTCAGAAATATGTGATTCTATGACAGGTGAAGACATGTGTCAAAGAGCATCTTTGAGGAAGGCATCTTTGGGTGCCCCAAGGTTGGTTATGACATGTTGTAAGAGAATATTCTATTTATAGCATGTGTATGACATATTCTCTTACAATTGTAAGTTATGACAGCTATGACAGATTCTATGATGGTTGTAAGAGTTGTAGAAGCATCTGTCATTACCCATTTTGGGAATAGGCAACCTCTTTGGGATGGGGTGACCTGACAAGTGTCAGGAACATTCTACAAGTTTGGACAAGTGTCCATAGGCTTGGGTTTTGGGCCATGAGGCCATGTTGGATGCCCATTCCAAGATAGAGTCAAAATTGCCTTGTATCCTCTATATAAACATGTGCTTTGAGGAGGTGATGTATTACAGGTTTTACAGGTACTGTTATGCTGCCAGATCATCTCTAGATATGAGTGTCGAATACTCCTACAAGAGCATTGGCTCTGAGTTGTATTGTAACCTTCATTATTTATGTAATACATTTGAGTTGTGTTTTGGAGTGGGGTTTTTCACCCGTAAATGTTTTCCCCACGTATATCTTGTGTCTCTCTTCTTGTGTATTACTTTCTTGTTTATGTGTTTGCTACAATATCTCTGTTAGTGGGTTTAACTTTGTTGTAATAGTAAGGATAAAATTGAATTTGCACTCTCCTCCCCTCATTAGATTAGTGCGGGAAGTGATTTCCGCACACCTAGCTTCCTTTTAGTTGGTATCAAAGCCTGGCCAGTTTTTGGTTCTAGCTGCTAGGTAGGGGTTTTTTGAGCTAATCTTAGGTTGAGTGTGAGTGTTGTGCAAAGTATTTTGTATCTTGTTGCAGCAAAGAGGTGGAAACTACAATTGGAAGGTTAGAGGTTGAGAAATTCAATGGCACTAATTTCGAGTTGTGGAAACTCAAGATGGAGGACCTACTTATTGATCGTGACCTATGGGAAATCGTATCTAGTGTGAAACCTATAGCAATGTCACAAGATGATTGGGACCTCAAAGATTGGAAGGCTAAGGGTATCATAAGACTCTGTTTAGCTAACTCTATCCTATTGAATGTCCATGAGGAGAAGAGCACGAAAGATCTTTGGAAGAAATCGGGTGATGTTTATTAGGCCAAGTCCTTAGTAAACAAACTTTTCCTAAAAAAGAAGTTGTTCACTCTGAAGATGGAAGATGGAGGATTTGTTGCAGACCACATGAATGCTTTCAACATGATCGTTGTGTTGATGCTTAAAATTGCGCAGGATCCAATCACCAACATGGGAAGTTTCAAGAATGGGGGACTTGCGACTTGAAACAACCTCGATATTTTAAAGAAGCTGGCTTTTCCTATTTAAATGGGGTTTTGATAAAGGGGAGAGGAAGAAACAAGATTATAGATACAATAACCAAAATCTAATACTATGGTGATGACCCTTAGTAAAATGTGTTTCCTTAACTAGCACAATGAACAGATTCTTAAGATTCAGCTATATTAAAGAGCAAATGCTACATGATTAATATAAATAGATTGTAAATGAACCAAAAGATCAAAGGTCAAACTCATAAGATTTTGCAAAGACACAGATAATATCAGTGATGACATAGAACAGAGCTTCTTTCATTAATAGTTTGGCAAATACAAAAGGCATAGTGTCATGTACAGGTATATCAACCTTCTTATCAGCAACAGCTAGGCTAAGGCAAAATGATACAATCTGGTCACAACAAATTCTCTAAATTTTCTAATTAATTCTTGATATCTTCTTAATTCTATATATCCTTCAATCTAGTACAATTCCTACATATATATAGCCATAAACTTGGCTCAAGATCACCTGCAACCACCCACAATCTCAACGACATAACAAAACTGAAGTTAACTGGGACTCCTCTGACTCTAAGATCTTCTGAATCTGCGACATTCATTGGCTGAGCAATGAAATATGTGGCACTCTAACAGCATTTCTGTTATGATGCATGGCAGCACCCGCAGGCTCTAAAAGCTTAAAAAATGTAACACACAGCACCGTCCGCTCAACTGTTAACTTCTTTACCTTCCAAACAAAGTACACAAAATAGTGCCACTTGTCGCCATACACAAGACCTTGAAAAATGATATGTGGTGCCTTCCAAAAAAACACTGAGACACATGGCAGCTTCCGCTGGAAGCTAGAAACTCTTTATCCTTATGCCTGAGCAACTGTCGCTATGACATTTGTAACTCTTCGCAACACTTAGAAACTGAGACATTAATTATGGGACCCACCGCATACCTTTAAAATACCCACACAGAGAAACAAAATTGTGACACATGGCACTTTCCGCATAAAGCAACTTTGGACACGCGGTGCCATCTGGCAATATTAATAGCTTATAAAAAAAGGCCCTGAGGAATCCCGTGGAGATTGACACTTGGCAGACTCCGGTAGCAATTGAGAATTATAATGTGTCTCCACCCGAGACCATCAAAAGAAAACAATTTAGCCCTCCGCTTCCACCACGTGGTGCACTCCGCTGCAAGCTTCAAACGATGTCTCTATATTTTGGGCCCACCACATATGCGCTGGTACACACAAAGATTCAACAAAATAATATACATGTGGCAGCTTCCGCTTATAGTACAAAATGACACATGACAAAATTCACAAGCTCGCAACATAAAAGTAACTTTTAGACATGGATTTCGGTATCAACATGTGGCACACTCCGCTGCAATCTTGAAACTTAGAAGGAAACATGTAGAAGAAACACGTGGCAACGTCCGCTTAATACTATCGCTCCAACATAACATGACACATGGCGTGATCCGCACTCAAGAAATAAATAGCCACAAATACATAGGCACTGAAATATACTGCAACTGGAAATATGCTGAGACAATATAGCTGAAACAAAATGTAGAGTTTTTTAGCTCTACAGTTCATGGCGATCACTAGAACTTCTGGGCCTTCTCAGAAAGAACTCCAAAAAATGGAAGCAAAATTGTACAGCCACTGTCAATATAAACCCAATCACAAATTCTGTAATCTAGTCTGGTATGCAGACCACTCTAAATCTGACAACCCTTGTTTGCTTTGGAAATCTTGAAAAGAAAAATCTAAATTGATAATATCTTTATGAGAAAAAGATTGTAAAATTTGAACTACAACTCGTAATTGAAACTCAAGCTGAGCCATTGGCACCAACACAGCTTTGACTTCTCCCACATTGGATGAATCACTCAGACCCTGAAAAATAGTCTGATCATTTTATTTTGTCAGTAGCAAAGCCTTTATCTCATCAATCACCAATATTGTTTTATTGTCAGGGAAAGGTGAAGGCAGACCCATCTACACTAGATCTTCAATATGCTTCTTCATATTTTTGACTCCTTTAACTATGTCTAGGAGCTCTTTACAATTCATGGCAGCAGAGTTGCAGCTCAAAACTTCATTCATCTTTTTTGCAACAACCATTCTGTCACTTATACCAGTTGCAGATAGTGTCTCATTAGTTGTGTCATATATTTTTTGCAACAGAAGCTAAGAATCAAAAACTCTTAATGAAACAATAGACAATGTTGCCTGTACAGACTAGGCATTCAACAAGAAAGTAAGAGATGGCTTAAGCTATATAATCTCCTCAAAGATTCTTTTCCACATAGACACATATAATTCTTTCACCAAATTCAAAACTCTTGCATTCTGTGGTCTATTTGCCAACTCAATTGTTAGTTGTTTAGTCTTTTGTTGCTCAGCCATGTACTGTGCTTGAGCTGCACCATTTAGATTTTGCTCCTTTAATAATGTCTATTGCAATTGTGTTGCCTCTAACAACATATCTTGATATCTTTTCTCAATAGTGGCCTTCTCATGTCTTAATGTGGCAACAACAACTTTTTCCCGTGCCAGCTCAGTCTTTAAGGCTGAAACTTGAGCCTGTGTCATTTGATGAATTTGTAGGGAAATAGTAGATTGCAACTCTTTATTCAAGGTATCAATCTCATTTACCTCAGCCTCTATCTCCCAAGTGAGATTACTACTATTAACCTTCTCCTGTGTCAAATCAACTTCAACTTTCTGTAGCCTATTGAACACCTTCAAGTAATCAGTGTCAACTGCTGTAGCAATTTCATTCATTAACTCAACTCAGTCTTGTGGCCTGAAAAGGGACATGTCCATAGCCACTGCATTCATTACATAGTCTTATGGCTGCATCTGCTCATTTGGTTTGATCACATTGGGAGATAAATGTGTGACAGTCAAAGACTATTGAATGGGATCAAACAAAGACTTCATGTGAGCCACAACAGGGCTTTTATTTTCTTTCTTCCTTTTCTTTTCCATCTGAGATTATCTGGCCTTTCTTGTCATGTCTGATTGGTCTTGGAAAGTAGGAGGGGATGTAATATATCCTCCAGCAAATGGGCGACCTTGTGGCAGGCCATAAGCAATGGCAGTTATTTGTTGGCTAGGGTCAAATTGTGACGAGACCCTCTTGGGCATGGATGGGGAAAATAATGGTAAAGGTATGGCCTGTGAAGACATGGCCGGTGCACTGGCAATTAGGGAAAAGGTTTGTGAAGGTGCAAAAAAAGTGGCAGGAGATGTGGAAACTTGGGCACTTTGGGTTGTCACTCCTAAATAAGAAGAAATAGAGATAGGAGTGAAGAGAGAAGTACTTACCTGAGCCACCGATGAAATAGTTGGAACTTGTAGTTGTTGGGGCATTGATTCTTCTTCCTCTGGTAAACATTAACCTTCTTATCTTCTAAGGCCTACTTGATGCCTCTTGTGGGTCTTCTTCTTCAACATCAGTTATTGTTTGTTTCAAAGGTGCCGCTCCAAGACCCCCAGATGCCGAAGCTATATGGATCCTGAGAGACGGCGATGATACAATTTGTTTTTGTTTCTCAAGGGTGCTTAAAGATGGATGCCATGGAGCTCTAGGTTCTGCAAATGAGGCTTGCCCTATTTCCTGAATTTCTTGGACCTCTTCTGTCTCCTCCTTAGCTTCTTGAGACTTCCTTGGAATGTTGCTAGTATTTGGACTTGATACTGGAGACGGATGCCATTCATCCCAAATTGACTCCCATGTCTCATCTATCTCTACATTTCCAAATGTGTGAGTCAATTCAGAGATCTCTTGTCTATATTTCCAATAAGCCTCAATTTTCTCTGAACTCCATTCCATACTTTTCAAAGTTTTCCTCAGACCTGGGGTCATTTTCACTTTGGGGTCAAACTCCCGCTCTTTCACATAAAATGTTTCCAAGGACCTAGGCCCTTCATATGGCAGATCGCTCAATTCCACATAGAATGCAGGGTCATCCTCCTTTGGGGACCTTCTATCTTCCTAAAATGGGTGTCCCTCATGAACAACTTTTGCAAAAACTTTGTTACTAATAATCCACGAAGCTAGGAAACTGTCTGGATCATATTTCCATTTATCTTCCACAATCAAGAAACCATAGGTGGCCAACTTCCTCAATAGGAGATTCTCAGTGCCTCTAATTTCAATTGTTATTTTCCCCCTTGTCTAGGGGACATCATACGTTTTGTTTTTCCTCTTGTTATGACCAAAATCATTGTCTATAATAGACACCTGATGAACTACTTCTAAAAATGTGACCCTAGGGGTCAAGACCTTTGGCAGTAAAATAGGTTCCCCACAAAATCCATGGACTCTAATTATAATTGTGTGAGCCCCAAAAAAATAATCACAAGGAATTGGATAATTGGTTAGGAAACCTCTGAGACTCTGTGTCATCCTGTTTTCTACAGGCTCAGAACTCAATTGACTAAAAGCAGGGGCAATAAAACATTCCACAAACTCATAGGGGTCGGAGGTATCAGACATAACATGTGTCCATGAGGACATGGGAATAGTTCTATTACTACCAGACTCTGGTTCATACATATTTAAAGACATGTATTGCTTGAAGAGACCAAAATTTTGATACAACATCAAATGGAACAGATATGCAGAGTACTTGAAAACACACTTCTAAGGGAAGTTTACGAGTTGTTCCACCATAGCTGCAGAGATTTGTTCTACAAAATCCAACTGATACTCCTGGGACTTATCCATAGTTTTCAATCTAAAAATTACCTAGCTACCAATCATGTACTGTATAATCCTTATTCTGGCTAAAGATAAAGGCTACCATAGTAAGGGCATCTTGAACATCTCCGTGGAATTAAGCACGACCATTGGGCAACGGAGGCAATTGGGTATTGTCCTGACCTAAACGTATCTCAACATTTAGAAACTTTACCTTATTATTGATGTTTGCCCATGTGTCCTGCAACTTATAAATATTAGGAAATGTGGCTTTTTTGTCATACTGTAAAGCCAACATATCCCTAATTGCCTTGGGAGTAATTTGAATCATAAATGGGCCATGCTGCATAGAATTGGATGGTGGGTGAAACAATTCCGCACACAGGTCTATCAACTCAGGGTATAGGTGGACATTAGGAACTAGAAACTGTGCCAATTGGGATGTCCACATCCTCATCCCAAAGGTCTCCCATTGCCCCTTTGATGCACGGGTGAGGCACCTCTGATGAGCTCCCTCTCGGAGACTCTTGGTATTCTTTTGCATGTGTGTGTGAAGATATTATCAGCATAATCCTTTACCTGTGTTGGATCTACGCATACCCCTGTTTTTGGGACCCTTGTCCTCGGATAATTTCTACTTGGTTGTGCGGGTGCAGAAGCATAGGATTTGTTGTTCATTAACTTATCAGATTGTTCAAAAATCCCTAACCCCTCCTGTGGTGATTGTGTCTCTGACATTTCTATATCTATTGTGAAAACTTAGATACTCTTGACACAGAAGATGAAAGAACTGTAAAGGAAGTTGTACTTAACTGGAAATGCAAGTGGAGAATGAGCCTTTTGACGCAGACAATGATTAGGAATGTGAGATGACAATAGCAAATGCAACTCTCAAAAGGAATAAAACTTAGCTCAGTGAGGCATAATGAAACAATAAATAACACATCATGTCTTATTAATGAAATTAATACCAAGAGATAGTTAGTGTATCTTTTGAAATCTATATTGGATGGAGTGTCAGACTCATACTAAGAGTGGCGATCTTCTGAAAAGATAGGTACTTTCTTGAATTAAGGAATTGCCGAACAACCTCAATAAATGCAACTGCTAATGAAAAGGAACCTTTGTGCTACTGACATGTGTTCTCGGAACACTTATTTAAAAGGGAAAAAGTAGGAAAGCAAGACAAAAGTAGGAAATGAATTTAAAAGCACCTAACTAACTATGATACATAGTGAGTCTCAGACTTAGGTAAAATGTTTCAAGAAGATCCCATTTACTGGAATCTCTTCAGGCTCTCCACCCATAGTCTCCAACTCAAATGCATTTTGCTGCTTACAAGAATGGATCTTAAAAGGACCTATCCACAATGATTCAAATTTGTTGTGTCGACCTGGTTTAGTAGATCTTTCATCCCATTTCAGCACTAAAGCCCCAACTTCAAAATTTGGATTGGAAGATTTTTTGTCGAACCAATTCTTAACCATCTGTTGATGCTTCATTACTAATTCATATGCCCTTTCTCTCTTCTCTTGTACCTCTATCAATTCAACAAGTCTGACTGTCATTGAACCATTTTCCTCAATTTCCAACTATTTCAACAACTATAAGGCAAGTATCTCTATACTTAGTGGCATCACTGCATTTTTGCCATAGACTAACTCATAGGGAGACATTTTAGTCACTTGCTTCGGTGTAATCCTATCAGCCCATAGTGCTGTGTTAAGTGACTTGTGCTACTCTCTTTGATGATCAGCTCCCATTCTTTTTATGAGTCTAATTAAGTTCTTATTAGTAGACTTTGCCAAGCCATTGCCTTGTGGATAGTAATTAGAAGAAGTTTTCAGATATATCCCATTTCTTAAAGCAAACTCAGACAATCTAGTCCCTAAGAATGCCTTCACATTGTCTGATATGATAGTATGGGGAGGACCAAACCGAGAAGTTATCCCTTCTAAAAACTCTAAGATCACTTTTTCAGTAGCTTCCTTGAGTGGTACTGCTTCACTCCACCTTGTAAAGTAATCTGTTGTAGTAAGAATCCACTTGTATCCCATATTTGACACTGGGTTGATCATGCCAATAAAATCTAAACCCCATTGAGAAAAGGGTTCATCCACTACTATGGGACTTAAAGGCAATGTTGCATTTCTTCTCTTCCTAGTATAGAACTGACAAGCTTGACACTCTTTAACCATCTGATAGCAATCTGCAAACAGTGTAGGCCAGGAATAACCAGCTTGTGTCACTTTAATTACAGTAGTCTTTGCTGAAAAATGACCCCCTGAGGTTCCATGATGAAACTCATGTAATACCCTTTGAGCCTCATCCTTCTCTATACATCTTAAGAGTATTCCATCAATATTCTTTCTAAATAAGACATGATCAATCAATACAAAATGAACTCCCTATTGCCTATAGTACCTTTTCTTATCAGGGGAGAGCTCATTTGGGAACACACCAGTTCTCATGAACTGTATTTTGTCTCTTACCCAAGAGTCTTGGTCAGTCTCTTGGAGTCTCAACATCGTTTCATTTTCTGCTTCTTCAGGCATTGACTTTTCTATGTCTTAAGTCATATATTGGCATAGCCTTTTGCCTCTAACAATTTGGTAGGCCTTACCTCTACATCATATTCTAAAATCTTGGTTATCCAATTGGCTCTTTTTTCAATGATCTCACCCTCCATGATGTATTCCCTTACACTAGGATGGGCTACTAATATCAAGATTTTATTCCCTGTTACTAGATGTCTGAACTTCTTAAGGGATTTTACCATAGCATAAGCTTGCTTTTCAACAAAATAATACCTTGATTCATACTCCCTTAGTGTTTTGGAGAAGAATGCTATTAGGTGTTCCCCTCCTCTTTGTCATCTTTTTGAGTCAGAATAGCGGCAACACTGTATTCACCTCCATACACACATTATAAAAGACTTAGAGAAATATGGGTTTCTCAGTACTGGCGCAGTTGAAATAGATTTCTTAATTTCTTCAAAAGCTTGTCTCCCTTCTGTTGTCCATTTGAAGATCAAATCTTTCTTCAGTAATAGAGTAATGGGCCTGACTAGCCCTACAAAATCAGATATAAAGCGGCTGACAAAATTAATCTTTCCTAAAAAGGACTAGACTGCCTTCTTGTTAACTAGCAAAGATAAATTCATTATGGCTGTGACTCACTCTGGATCAATGGAAATTCCATCCTTTGAAACTATGTGTCCCAAAAGTATCCCCTAAGGCATAGCAAAGATACATTTCTTAGGATTTAGGGAGATCCCAAACTCCTGACATTTTTGGAAAATAGCTTCAAGGTGCTCAAAATGATCTTTGGCATCCTTGGTAAATATGGTCAGTTCATCTAGATAAATCAAGATAATTTTATTTATAAGCTCCCCAAATGCTACATCCATGGCACGCTAAAAGGTAGCCCCAACATTTGAAAGACCAAAAGGCATCTTGGCATATGCAAATATTCCCCACTTTGTAGTGAATGTTGTCTTATGTTGGTCTTCATCTGTCAACCAAATTTGATTATATCCTGAGAAACCATCAAGCAAAGAAAACCTCTCTGACCCAGCCACAGTTTGCAAAATCTTTTCCATAGAAGGCAGGGGACAGTGATCCTTCAATGATGCTTTATTTAGGTCTCTAAAATCTACACAGAGTCTTATGTCCCCATTATTTTTCCTTACAAGTACTAAATTAGACACCCAGGTTGAATGCTTAATTGGAAAAATGATCTTAGATTCTAAAAGTTTTTGTATCTCATCTACCATTAGTGGCTCAATTCTAGGATTTATTGGTCTTTGCTTCTGACGAACTGGATTTGAACCTTCAACAAGTTCTATGGTATGTTGAATGATGTCTCTATTATAGCCATGGAGATCTTCACAGGTCCAAGCAATAACCCTATCATACTTGTTACACAAAGAAATCAGCTTGTCTTTTTCCTCATGGGTAGTAGCATTGCCTATCTTTAGCTTTCTTCCTTCACTAACCTGAATTTTAGAATAGTCATCTTTACTTGCCTTAAATTTCCTTTTATCCAGGCTTACATCATCAGGGTCAAATAGATTCTCTAGTGTGATCAATCCTTTTGGGAGCTTATTTGACTTTAATTGAATAATTTGATCACCATAAGCTTCTTCAATCTTGGGTTGTAATTGATCAGCAAACTCTCCTAACTATTGTAAAAACAAGAGTACCTAAAGATCATTATCAAAGACTTGCCAATTTTGGTCATTGACTGGGATTGCAGGTCTCACTATAACTTTAACTGACTCACTATTGATAAGTAATTCACTTGCTAGGTCAAATTGAGAACCAATTTGTGTCATTTTGTCCGCTTTAGTGTTTTGGGTTCTGGGGACAACTTCAATATTGAAAGCATCAAAACGATCTATTAGATCCCAAATTCTGTGTCGATAAGATCTCATTCTTACATTCTTGGCTACATCTTTTTCTCTTATTTGTTTCACCACTAGCTCCGAGTCTCCTTTAACTACCAAATTCTTGATTCCTCTCTTCTTGGCCAACATAAGACCATGCACTAAAGATTGATACTCAGCATCATTATTAGTGCAAGCAAACTGAAAGCGTATGGCTCTAAGAATTTTCTCACCATTTGGGGTGGTGAGACATATACCTACTTCAGCACCATTTTTGCTCCTAGCCCCATGAAAATTTAAGGTCCAGATTTTTGAGTTTCTGTCAGGTTCTTCTTCTTCAGATACTTCTTTCCTTATAACATTTGGTATTTCTTGGCCTTCTTCAAAAATAACATAAGTGCCCAAACCAGTAGAGTCATAGTTTCCATAAGGGTCACTTTGCATCATGTTCATCAACTGACTATTTTCTTCTTGCTGGTCATGTTCAGTCCAATCACCTAGTTCTTCAACAAAAACTCTCTCCTCTTTATTCATCATGGCATGTGATGCTTCAATCCTTAGGGTTGGTTCATCAGTGATATGGTCTTTGGACAAAGGTTCAGACAATACCTTCATCTTTGTTCCATACTTTGTTCTTAAAATTAGATGCGACCAATCTAGTGACATGTATCCTCCTATCTTGGATGTGAAATCTTTAGATAGGCATGAACCAAAGACAGTGGGAATATCTATGACTACTACATCCTATTTGACAGTTATATTGGGGCAGGTGTGCAGCTGCAATGGGAGTTGTTTAATCATTCCTATAGTTTGGACAGACTTCCCATCTAATTGCATGACTCCTCTAATAAGTGGCTCATATTTTATCTTTAAAGTGTCTGCTATTTGTTTTGGCATAACTGTAGTACTAGCTCCAGAATCTATCATTGAGTTGTGCAACAATTTCTTTCCCACTATTAAAGTCAGATAAAAAGGGTCTGGCTTAGATTTACATACCTCTGGTGTAGAATTCAACAGAGCTGCTATTTGCAAGGGTATAGTGTCTTTATTCTGAGCCTTTCCTTTATTAGCAACTCCTTCTTTAGTACTGGTAGATTTGGAGTCAACTTGGTTTGGTAGTGCTTCTTGTAACAGTGTCTTTTACTCAGGGATAGCCAACATATCCCAGATTGACACATGTGTTGGGGTCTTTTTCAGCTTCTCTACCACATTCATAGGTCCCAATGTTCGTGTCTTTGGGTACTAAGGATACCTTTCTCTTTCTAGCATCTGGCCTAAGACCACTTGATTCTGAATTGGCTGAGGCACTTCTTGCCTGGAAATTGGATTATAATGATTCTGGAAAGGAGGAGCTCTAGTAGTCTCATTATTTGTGGCTTTGAGCTACTCCGTCATTCTTCTCTTTGATCTAGTATAATAGTCAGACTGTACTAAGGGCTTCTTGGAAGTGGATGCTTGATTCAAGAACACTGAATCTTCATCTTCAATCCATGAAAATAAAGCATGCTCAGGGAAATTTCTTCTTCTTGTTGAATAGACATCCCCTGCATCTGAGCCACCATTACTGCATTCTAGACTCTAGGTGACTGGTATGGAGGAGCATTAGACACCATAAATTGACCTTCTACCCTTCTCTGTTCTACTATTTTTTGTTGTAAATTGCCTCTAGGACAATCTCTGGGCATATGGGCATTGTTGCAAGGAAAGCACCAAGCATTGGTATCTTCTGCTAAGTTATTTTGCCCAAGGACTATCTCTCTATTTGGGTTATGAGGGACAACCTATAAAGGTGTGGGAATCGTGACCAAATTGTTTGAAGATTGAGGATTATTTGGTCTTTGAGGACCTTGATACTGATTTGATTGATATGGGGGTCTATTTCCTGGGAAACCCTGATAAGGAGGCCTTGGGTAAGAAGTCTGTTGCCTTTTAATATTAATACCCTCATTTGAGAAGGTCCTAAGAATGTTCTTCATATCATCCATTTCAGATGGAGGGGTATAGGGTGTTGACACAGTAGATTGTTGGGGTGTTGGGAAGGTATACATAAACACAGGTGTAGCTATAGGGTTAGGGACTTCCTGTGGCAAGGCAATTGAAATTTCTAGGAACATAGGCATGGGAGGCCTTGGAGACAACTTTCCAGCATCTATTAGATTATTCTTAGCCTTAACATCCAACTCATATGCTTTTGGTAGGGTCTAACCTCCTAGGGACTGAATCATCATAGATATATCAGAATTGAAATCTTTGAGGTAGAATACAATTGCCATACCTGATGGTGGTCTAGCTATAGCAGGAATTATGTCCCAAGTCTTTTGAAACCTAGTGTTGAAATCAATTATAGATTCTTGTGGTGCCCTCTTTATGGTGATTAATTGTTGCAGTAGGAAAGATTTGTCACCCTTCTCTTTGAATCTTGCAAAGAAAGCATCACCGAGCTGATCCTAGGTAGATATTGTATTCGGGGTCAAAGATCTATACCAGTGTAGAGCCTTCCCTTTGAAAGAAGCTACCAACAATTTGATTGCTACATTTTGTACAGTAATGACATGTACTACACACACATCTAATACATCTTGAAGATGCTCCCCTGGTGTCTTGGAATCTTCTCCACTGAATTTGGGTATGTTGGCAAGAGACACTGTGTGGCTTCATTATTGTTGTCATTGATGGCAACAAAGTCTATCCCACACATCCGCAGCACATAGCATGTCTATACCGGAAGACAAATTGAAGATTGTTTTGGTCCAGTGAGCAAGAACAGAGCATACAACAAGGTTTGACAATCTGGTCTGGATATCTCAGATGCTGTAACTTAGCAAGTTCAAGACTTGGACAAGCCAAGAGGAGTATCATGACTATTATATTACAGAGATTGAGCCTCTGGTGAGAAAACATGGAAAAGATATAAGCATTTGAGTGTTGGGTTTTAGACAGGCAGAGCAGATTAAGGAAGAACTAACCGATAGAGTATCAGACTTCAATTCGGATGAGAAATAATTGATGCTCAAGCTATTTGAGGGATCATACAATATTGGCCAACATAATTAATGACTCCAATGTCTATGATTTTGATACACATCACATATCAAGTATGGATTCAGCCGACAGATCAATAGTGTGCAAATATCTTGAGTATTCTGGTTGTCGACTAGAAAGTTGTTGAAATCCTTGGTGCGGAAATATATATATACCAGATGGATTCCAGTGTGTGTGTGTGTGTGTGGAAATAGTGTGCAAAAAAGAGTAGAGACAAGTGTGGAAGCAGTAATACAAGATTGGTATGTAACAAAGTAGCAACACTAGAGCAGAGGAAGAATAAAGTGCATTAGATCAGTATATTGAGCCTAACCAAAACTAAACTTCAGCATTTGTGGATGCCTCTCATCAGTTCAAACACCTGGTTACTTTCTATAAACTTTGTAGATAGTGAGTCTCTTATAGGCAGTGTGCCTCTTGTGAGCAGTGTGCTCGGGTAGTGAGCCCTAATTGGCATGTGCCATTTTGTACTTCTTATTCTTTTAATAGAGAATACAATCTTGGGTTAGTCACCCCATGGTTTTTCACTTAATAGGGTTTTCCATGTAAAAATCCTTGTGTTATGTGTGTTGATTTTATTTCTGCTCTCATGATTATGTATGCTTATATGTTTTGATACTGCACTAATTGTTAAAGGAGAAAAGAAAGTTAAGATATTTAAGATAACTGATTCACCCCCCCTCTCAGTTATCCACCTTGTTTCCAACAATTAGTATCAGAGCCAAGTTCCTCTAAACAAAGCCTAACACCTTGAGGAAGATCTGGGAATCTCAATGGATATGCATGGTATGAAGGAACAACTTCAGTCTGCCTTAGATGATCTTGAGCAATCTCACTCTGAAGTCAACAACTTGAGAAAAGACTCAAAAAAGTTGATGATTTAATAAATGAGCTAAAAGAAAAATTGAGTATCTCTGTGAAAAAGAGAAAGGAATTACTTCAAAAGTTAGCAAGTCAGAGTGAAGCCAATGATAGTAATGAAGATCTGAATGAGAAAAAACAAGCTATGTGAGAAGCTATCAAAAGAGGTCATTATGGTAAGGCATGAGATGGAATCAGGGGTGATGAGATTCACCCAAGAAATTGAAGAGAAAAGGTAAATTGAAGATAATCTAAAACAATCTCTCAAGGAGAAAACGGAGGACTACCACAAAATGGATAGAATAATCAGGCATCTTGAATCTGATCTTGAAGAAGCTAGAGATAATGAAGAACAACTTGAAAATCAGATAGACACTCTTAAACAAGATCTTCAAATAGCAAATGAATACAAAGAGAAATTCAAGATAAGCTCAGCTCAACTTAAAGTTCTTCTTGAAAGATAAAAGTGTTGCAAGTATGGGACTAACCGGTGTTGTCATTGATGTCAACATACTCCTATTACATTGATGATAAGGATTGGATGAGTTGTGTGCTAAGGATATTGAAGAAATTAGTCCTAATCAGGAACAGAGAAGAACAGCGAAGACAGTGAACTAAGATAAAGATCAAAGGATGCGCATCAAAGGGTTTGCAGATATGTGTCTTAAGATAATCCAGTAAAGATTTCAGAGGTCCGCATAAAGATCTAAAGAATTTATGGCCACTTAAGTAAAACTAGTTCTGACAGGTGCTCAGAGGTGACAGAGTGATACATATAGGTCCGGTGAGATATGGAAATGAAACATCTTGTTTTGTGGATTTGGTGAAGTGTTTAGGAAGTCAATGTGAATTGACAACTCAATTGGTTCATGGTTTGGAGGTCCGCAAGCATCTATTCCATTGTGACAATGATGACAGACTGTGTTCTTGAGGTTCCAGATGAAGGAGATAAGGATTTCAATAAGCAAATGTAGTGTGGATGTTCTTGGCGATTCAGGAAATCTTGTGGAGGTCTTTGGATCGTGTCCAGTTCGTGTTGGCGGTCCGCATTGGAGTTTGAGCTCACAATTGAAGAATAACTTCTGGATGATGATGTTCTTCCTAACTCTAGCCGATCAGATGAGTTACACATCCTGCGGATGATCTTGAAGATGTTATGTGAGGATTGGTGTGTTCCTAAATGAAGATTGAAGTCTCAGATCTATGTGGCCGACAATATCTTGATCTGTGTGAAGTCTTTTCATAATTAGTCTTGTTGTATTTATGTATTTGCTCTGTAATGTATGCTGACTTGGATGATTATCCCTAAGTTGATGTCTTGTATAAATAAGGGATTGCAAAGTCATTTCAAATGTATCTTGCGGTGATGAGAGTGTGGTAAAGAGTAGAGGAGCAAAAGGCAGAGTAGAAGTATTGGGCTTAAATGGAACTGATTCAAGCATGGTGAAGATGCTATTCTCTAGTTCAAGTATGTGATACTTATTATTTTGTAGACAGTGTGTCTCTTGTAGGCAGTGAGCATTGTGCTCAGGAAGTGAGCTCAGGAAGTGAGCCCTAATTGGCATGTGCCATTTTGTTCTTTCTATTCTTCTTGTATACACCTAAAATTGGCTCATGTCAAATTAAGTAAATATTTTAATATTTATCTTAATTCTTATTTTCTTTTGTCAATTAAATATATATTCTAAGTTTATTTGATTGGTTCATTATCCCATAATTAAATAAAATCATTTTTATTTAATTAAATTCCCTAAATTCTTCTAATGTCTCACATAAATTAAATAATCCTACATTATTTAATTAATCCTAAATCCCTCTATCCTAAGTCCTAATTTCATAATTCCACCTCATCAATCCACCTCATCTTTCCACCTCACCTTTTCCACCTCACCATGTTGAACATATAATTAAATATTTTAAATATTAAATTAGCTAATATTCCCTCACCCACATGTCCTATTTATTCTCTAGCCAAAATTAGTTAACTCATCAATCAAGTCTGTTAACTAATTAATCATTCGAGTTCACTAATCAATCAATTTAGTCAACTCCCCAATTAATTCACTTAACTGGTTGGTTTATTCTATTAACTATTCAATCAATTTTGTTAACTCCCCTGTTGCATGATGGAGCTTGGACACTTGTCCTCTTCTATTCGCGCACATTCCTCAACCATTCTCAACCTTTGATCTTCGTATTTCTTCTCAACTGTTGATCTGCTCTCACATATTTCTATAAATGCAACCCTCTTCTTCTTCATTTCATATCCATCGTTTGAGCAAACTTACGCTACAAAAACACAAGCGCGCCTTTGGCACCCCCATCTCCATATCATCTATCATCCATCAATAGTGTGTTGAAGCTCATCTTCAATCACACAAAGTATCATAGCCAACTTCATCTTGTCATCTTGAGGACTTCGAAGCAAGGAAGCAAGCTTCCTGAGGGCCATATTCATCTCCATCAAGATCAAGACAGAAAAGGTGAGCAATGGAAGATGAAAGGTAAAAGGTTGTAAGTATCATTGGTTTTGTTATTTAAATCTCCTTTTCTCCTTCATATTCCATTGATGTTTGGGTTTATTATTGTTATTGATTAATCCTTATTTTACCTTGAACACTTCTAACAGAGAATACATTCTTGGGTTAGTCACCCTGTGGTTTTTCCCTTAACCGGGTTTTCCACGTCAAAATCTTCGTGTCTTGTGTGTTAATGTGTTTCTGCTCTTAATTTAATGCATTATGTTTCCATGATTAATTTATTATTATGGTGCTGAATCTCAAAGTAGATTTAAGTGTTTAATTGGAAGAAAGTTTTAGACAACTGATTCACCCCCCTCTCAGTTGTCTGTCCTAAATCTAACAATTAGTATCAGAGTTAAGTTCCTCTAAAAGAGCTTAACCACTTGAGGAGATCCAGGATGTCGTCCTACAAGAAGGATAGTCCAAAGTTTTATGGAACCAATTTTACTCTTTGGAAAAGTCGCATGTAATGTCACTTGCAATGTATGGGAATGCAGCACTGGATGATGGCTTCAATGAAGTATACTCCTCCACAGAATGGCCCGAAAACTACAAATGAAATCACAGATGCTAAAAACAATCTGCGGATTAAAGAAGCTCTTCTAAGTGCCTTGTCTGATTCAGAGCTAACAAATGTTGTTGACCTACAAACTGCTTTTGAGATTTGGGAAAAACTAGAACTTCTACATGAAGGAGACAAGTATGTTAAATGTGCAAGGCTACAGAGTCTAAAAGGAAAATTTGAAATCTGAAGATGAGAGAAGATGAAAATATCACTACTTTTATACCAAGAGTAAATGAGCTTGTTTGTGGCATTAGATGTGCTGGTGGAGTCTTTGATGAAGATGAGATTGTTGGCAAAGTTCTCAGATCCCTTCCTGCTTCTTATAAATACAAGGTTGTTGCCATTGAAGAATTCAGATCCCATTCAAGTGTCACAAGAGATCAATTGGTTGGTAAATTGGCTGCATTTGAATTGACCGAGTTTGGAGATGCCCCCCCAAGACTGAATCTGCATTCAAAGCTAGTGCCGCTGTAAAAGGAAAACAAAGGTTTGATCCCGGAGAGAACTCTTCAAGGAAACTTTCATGGTATGAAAAAGCAAGAAAAGAACTAGAAGAAGATGAAGCAGAAGCTGCTCAACTTGAAGCCCTTATTGCAAAAAGACTACCAAGAGGATCTGGTAAGTATGAAGGAAAACTACCTTTTAAATGTATTAACTGCAATAAGATTGGTCATTTTGCCTCAAGGTGTCCGGAAAGATTTTCAAGGTCAAATTCTGACAAATCAAGGTTCTAGAAGAAGTGTTACTATGTCCATGAAGATGATGATGAAGGAGTAATAGATGATGAATCAGAATCTGGAAACAAATCTTGAAGTGATTGGGTGTTTATTGCCATCAAAGAGGAAGATCCAATGCCCTCTGAATCTGTCAACCATAAAATTGTGGAAAGAGCTCTGGCTGCCCAAGTTGAAGAAAAAGATGATTGGGTCATTGATAGTGGTTTCTCCCACCATATGACAGGTGACAAAAATAAGTTCATAGATTTGGAAAGGTATGAAGGAGGAGTGGTAAAATTTGGTGATAATTCTTCTAACAAAATCAGAGGTAGAGGAACTATTTCTTTTGATGGAAAGAACAAAATCAGTAATGTAATGTATGTTGAAGGTTTGAAACACAATCTTCTCAGTGTCGGACAATTGGTGGACAAAGGCTATGATCTCTGATTCAAGAATGGAAAATGCAAGGTCTTTGAAAGCTCCGGAACAAAGGTTGCATCTAGTACTCAAACTAAAGGTAATATCTTCCACTTGGTTGGTACTGGCCAAAGTTGCTTATTTGTTCAAATTGATCAGAGTTGGTTGTGGCATAGGAGAATGTGTCATGTGAATTTTGATAATATAATCAAGATAAGCAACACTCAGGCTGTAAGAGATCTTCCAAAATTGGTGAAACCTACAAATAGTTTGTGCAAAGAATGTTAGTTGGGTAAACAAAGTAGAGTCTCATTCAAAAGTAAGGAACAATCTTCTACCAAATTATTGGACCTAGTTCATAGTGATCTATGTGGTCCAGTAAGAATCAAGAGTGTGCAAGGTGATAGATACTTCATGTTATTAATTGATGACTATTCCCGAATGATGTGGGTGACTTTTCTGAAAGAGAAATCAGAAGCTCTTGAGAAATTCAAAATATTCAAGGCTTTGGTAGAGAATGAAACCGGATTAAAATTAAAATGTCTAAGGTATGATAGAGGTGAAGAATTCACATCTGTTGAGTTCATAGAATTCTGTGAGAAGCATGGAATAAGAAGACAATTGTCTGCTCCTAGCACTCCAAAGCAGAATGGAGTAGTGCAAAGAAAGAACCAGACCATCCAAGAAGCATCTAGAACCATGATGATGGAAGAAAATGTTCCTCAGATCTACTAGAGAGAAGCCATGAACACTATAGTCTACACTCTTAATCGAGTTCAAATCAGAAACAATATTGGTAAGACTCCTTATGAACTCTAGTTTGGCATCACTCCTACTGTGAAATATTTTAGTCTTTGGTAGCAAATGTTATATTAAAAGAGATGAAGATCTTGGCAAATTTGAAGCTAGAAGTGATCAAGGATTATTCTTGGGTTATTCTACTCAAAGCAAAATATATCGGTGTTATAACAAGAGACTGAGAAAGATTATAGAGAGTACAAATGTGAAAGTTGATGAAGGAATTGAAAAACCCTCAAGGTTTTATGAATATGATGAAGATGATCAGAATGATGTTCTGATTCAAGGAGTCCAAGCCCCTTCTGAAATACAGATTCAGACTGATCCGGTAAATTAGGAAGAAGAGATAAGTATGATTGAACCTGTTCAAGAATCAAAATTGCAAGAAACTCCCAAAGTTTCTAGGTATGTAAAACTAAACCACTCTAAAGATCAGATCATAGGTGATAAAAGCAAAGGTGTACAAACAAGAAGAAGGATTGCTCAAGATTTAGAAGAGTATTGTCTAATTTCAAAGATTGAACCTAAGACAGTGAATGAAGCTTGCAATGATGAAAACTGGACTAAAGCAATGGAGGAAGAGCTGATGCAAATTGAGAAAAATCACACTTGGGATCTTGTTCCCAGACCTAGAAACAAGAATGTGATTGGAACCAAATGGCTCTTTCAGAACAAACTGAATGAAGTTGGTGAAGTAATAAAAAATAAAGCCAGATTGGTCTGCAGGGGTTACTCTCAAATAGAAGGAGTTGATTTTGAAGAAACTTTTGCTCCGGTGGCAAGAATTGAAGCAGTCAGATTGTTTCTTGCCTTTGCTACCTTCAAGGACTTCAAAGTATATCAGATGGATGTGAAGTCTACCTTTCTGAATGGAGACTTGGAAGAAAAAGTATACATTGAGCAACCGGATGGATTTCAATTGTCTGATCATGGTGATATGTTCTGCAAGTTGAAGAAAGCACTGTATGGACTCAAGTAAGCCCCAAGAGCCTGGTATGAAATATTAGATAAGCATCTTTTGAAGATTGGTTTCAACAAAGGTACTGCTGACAGTAATTTATACTTTAAAATTGATCATGAAAATATCTTGATTGATGAATTATTTGTTGATGATATCATTTTTGGAGGAAGAGATAGTATGTGCAAAACTTTTGCAAATCAAATGAAAAGTGAATTTGAGATGTCCATGCTTGGGGAAATAAATTTCTTCTTGGGTCTACAAATCATTCAAACTAAGAAAGGAATCTTCATTTCTCAGACCAAATATGTGAAAGATTTGTTGAAGAAATTTGGGATGGAAGACTCAAAACCAATGAGTACTCCCATGGCAACCGGATGTAAATTGAGCAAAGATGATGACTCTCCTAAGGCTGATCAGAAAAAGTACAGGTCAATGATTGGAGGATTGTTGTATCTCACTCAAACTAGACCTGACATTATGAATGTTGTTGGTCTTGTTGCTAGATTTCAAGCTAATCCTAGAGAATCTCATGTCATGGCAATCAAGAGGATTTTTAGATATCTAAAAGGGACAGTTGAGTATGGATTGTGGTATCCCAGAGATCATGATTTTTCTCTTCATGCATATACAGATGTGGATTGGGCAAGAGATGTGGATGACTGGAAGAGTACCAGTGCTGGAGCATTCTTTTTAGGGAAGAGATTGGTTTCTTGGCTAAGCAAGAAACAAGAGGCAATGTCTTTGTCCACAACTAAAGTAGAATATATTGCAGCAGCAGGTAGTTGCACTCCAGTTTTGTGGATGAAGTAGATGCTAAGAGACATCAAAGTGGAGTATGAGGAACCTATCACAATCTTCTATGACAATTCAAGTGCAATAAATATATCTAAGAATCCCGTGTTGCATTCAAAGACTAAACATATATCCATCAAGTTTCACTTTTTGAGAGAACAAGTGAACAAGAATGAAGTCAGATTGGAGTTTGTGCCTTCTAGGGATTAGATTGTATACATCTTTACTAAACCTCTACCTAAGGACTCTTTTGAGTATCTCAGGGAGAAGTTAGGGGTTATTGCCCCTCTGGTGATAAACTAAGGTGCACTGGTGTGCATCAGTCTGGTAAATATCATAGTCATATCTTGTGGTCCGGATTGATGATGGGGAGCTGCTACTCAGGGGGAGCAACTGGTATGATTTTGAAGTGTTGAAGTTGCAAGTATGTGCCCTTTGCCATTGATGTCAAAGGGGGAGAGAAGACATGTGAAAAAAAAGTGGTTGCTAATCAAAGGGGGAGTAGTAAAGGAAGAGAAGACATGTGAATGGTTGTTGTTGATAGGGGAGTTGTGTCAATGAGAAAAAGTTCTTGTCTTGATGGTTAAAACAATTTTTCACATCATATGTTGCCATCAATGACAAAGGGGGAGATTGTTGCAAGTATGGGACTAACCGGTGTTGTCATTGATGTCAACATACTCTTGTTACATTGATGATAAGGATTGGATGAGCTGTGTGCTGAGAATATTGAGGAAATTAGTCCTAATCAGGAACAGAGAAGAATAGTGAAGACAGTGAGCTAAGATGAAGATCAGAGGATGCGCATCAAAGGGTTTGCAGATATGTGTCTTAAGATGACCCAGTAGACATTTCAAAGGTCCGCATGAAGATCTGAAGAAGTTATGACCACTTAAGTAAAACTGGTTCTAGTAGGTGTTCAAAGGTGACAGAGTGATACAGATAGGTCCAGTGAGATCTGAAAATGAAACATCTTGTTCTACGGATTTGGTGAAGTGTTTAGGAAGTCAATGTGAATTGACAACTTAATTGGTTCATGGTCTGGAGGGCCGCAAGCATCTATTCTATTGTGATAGTGATGACAGACTGTGTTCTTGAGGTTCCAGATGAAGGAGATAAGGATTTTAGTAAGCAAATGTAGTGTGGATGTTCTTGGTGATTCAAGCAAGCTTGTGGAGGTCTTTGGATCATGTCTAGTTCATGTTGGTGGTCTACATTGGAGTTTGAGCTCACAATTGAAGAATAACTTCCGGATGATGATGTTTTTCCTAACTCTAGCCGACCGGATGAGTTACACATCCTGCGAATGATCTTGAAGATGTTATGTGAGGATTGGCATATTCCTAAATGAAGATTGAAGTCTCAGAACTGTGTGGCCGATAGTATGTTGATCCACATCAAGTCTTTTCATAATTAGTCTTGTTGTATTTATGTATTTGCTCTGTAATGTCTTCCGACTTGGATGATTATCCCTAAGTCAATGTCTTGTATAAATAAGGGACTGTAAAGTCATTTCAAATGTATCTTGCGGTGATGAGAGTGTGGTAAAGAGAAGAGGAATGAAAGGCAGAGCAAGAGTATTGGGCTTAAATGGAACTGATTCAAGCATGGTGAAGATGCTATTCTCCAGTTCAAGTATGTGATACTTATTATTTTGTAGACAGTGTGTCTCTTGTAGGCAGTGAGCCTCTTGTGAGCAGTGTGCTCAGGAAGTGAGCCCTAATTAGCATGTGTCATTTTGTTCTTTCTATTCTTCTAATAGAGAATACATTCTTGGGTTAGTCACCCCGTGGTTTTTCCCTTAACTGGGTTTTCCACGTCAAAATCTTGGTGTCTTGTGTGTTAATGTGTTTCTGCTCTTAATTTAATGCATTATGTTTCCATGACTAATTTATTATTATGGTGTTGAATCTCAAAGTGGATTTAAGTGTTTAATTGGAAGAAATTTTAAGACAACTCATTCACCCCCCCTCTCAGTTGTCTATCTTGAATCTAACAAAAAGAGGGTAGATGACAAGCGTGGTTTGGGATATGAGAAAGGTGAAAGCTCTGGATCCAGTCAGAGGAAATTTGGATTAGGAAATCAAAGAAACAGACCTAGAAGACCTCTGGTAAGGCAACCAAATGCTCAAAGATATCCATCTTTCAATGGATACTACTTCAATTGCAACAACTTTAGTCATAAAGCAACTCAGTGCAGAAGGAGAATGAATCAGACCAATCCATCCTTCTCCGGACAATGTTTCAACTGCAAAAGGTATGGTCACAAATCTCATGAATACAGAAATATGCAAATGAACAATTGATTCAATGGTAGATGATTTGCTTGCAATAGAATGGGACATATGGCTAATCAATGCAGATCAAGAGGATATCAGTCAAATATGCAAAGAAATCTTGTTTGTTACAATTGCAATAGATCCGGTCACATTGCCAAATTTTGCAGAAGTAAAAATCAGGACAAAAAGGGTCTGGTGCATCTTAATCAAAATCAAGACAGGGGAAAAGGCAAAATGAATGCGGATGAAGTTCAAAGGGAGATGAGCAAGATTTGGGTGAAGAAGAGTACAAAAAATGATGGGGATGGATCCGCACCAGAATCTGGTGTTGATATTCCTTCTAGAAACTAAACAGATGAGCTCTGGCTCAGGGGGAGTCACAAAGAAAAATAAATTCCCCCAGCCAGTCAATTAGTGCCTAAACTTGGCACTTGGAATGTTGTGGATTAAAGGGTTATCAGAAAATTATCTAAATAACCCCTGGTAAAAATATGAAAGATTTGCATGGAGTTTTGCAAGAGTTTAATCATCTAAGATTGATCCGGTTTAACAAGCCTTCTGGTAAAAGCAGGATTTTCACAGACAGGCCCGGTATGATTCAAAATTGAGAAATATTGATTTGTAGATTCATGACATGATTGGAGGAAAGACGAGACATTGTCTTCTATCACAAAAATGATTCTAAGTGCATCTCAGTAATTCAAAAAAATATCTCTCAGAACAAGACAACTGGATAACTTAAGTTGTGCATTTATTGCCATAGGAAATTAGGGTTTACGTAGAGATAAAAGGGTTCTTTTACTCATCATTTGCACATTTGCATTCGAGAAGAAGAAAGGAACAGCTTTGCATCAATTTTTTACAACTTTCTCAAAGATCAACCGTAGAATCTGATTCAACTAGTGACATGTTCCAGCTCTTATTGTGAACCCTAAAAGCGTAAAAAGGTATTTCCATTTCTAAATATCTCTCTCTGAATCTTTTGCAAAGATGGTTGATAGGCCACGCCCAAAGTTTAAGAAACACCCCTATAAATCCCTAGAAGTTGATCCCTTAGGCACTTTTTCTAGCATTCCACATGGGGTTCTGCATGTAGAAGATGTTAGGGTGTACATCCACACCAATATTAAGGAATTTGGAGAATCTAAGCTGATGGATATCTACCATAAACAATTAATAGATGAAACTTTTAAACTTAAACCTCAATACAAGGCCCTCCGAGACAAGCATTTTGGACATTCCATCCACTTTCCCTATTTTATAGAAGATGAATGGGTCCGGTATGTTCTTAGGAGATAAATGACAACTTCATGTGGCTAATGAAACCCTTCAAGATAACAAAAGATGCCATTAGAGTTGTAACTGGACTACACTCATCCGGTGGGTTGCCTGCACTCAAATCTGTCAAGAACCAGACAGTAAGTGAAGCTATCAGATCCAAGTTTGACATAAGAGCAATGACAATTGATGACATCACAGATCTGGATGTCAAGTTTTCTTCAATGATAATTGGATATAAGATCTATCATTCCAGCAGGGAGAATTTTGTGTCTAAAATTACAATATATACAGCATATCAGATGTTAAGGGAAAATGTTGATTATGATCTATGTGATCTTCTTCTAAACCAACTATTAGAAAATTTGTAGAAGATCAAGAAGGATAAGAAGAACTCATTCAAGTATGGTTGTTTGATACTGTCTGTTCTTTTGCTATATGAATGAGCTACCCGGATCAAGTGGTTGGGTATGGCAAAATGACAGACCGGTTGCTATACAAATCAAAGACTATATGTATGGGCTTTGTGATGTCAATGCTCAAAGCACAACGCTCTGGGGATACTTTAAAAACTTCCAAAGTATGATGCATGCCAGAGAAAGAATTCCTCAATCCATAGTTGAAAAATACAATGATACAGTGTGTTTTATGGTAGACACTGATCAATGCCTAATAGAGGCAGTTGAGCCTAGAACAGTTTAGATTATGCCAATGGGATATGAGGTTGATGAGAAAATCTTAGAGCTGCATGTTCAACACCTATTGAGCTAGCCAAAGGACCCTGAGGTAGAAAGGTTTGGAACCTTTCAAGAATTAAGTGTAAAGATACACGTTGAGCTGAGACAACCAGAAATAAAAAGGAAAGTTAGAAGAGAAGTAGAGAAAATTGCCAAAAGATATGGCATATCAAAAGAGGCAGTTGATGCAAATAAAGAGAAAATAGAAAGAGCTGAGAAAGAGAAACAAGAAGCAGAAAAAGAAAGTGTTCCGGTGCAAGCCTCCTCCCGGACTAGATCCTCCAAAAGCTCTACATCTGCCACCTCTAAGAGCTCAAGAGCCTCAAAATCGGAAGCCAAGACATCCGAAAAGGGAGAAAAGAGAACGAAAACAAAGGCCACAAGGTCTTACATAAGCCAAAAGGATGATGAAGAAATAGAGTCTAATGAGGAAGTTAAGAAAATGAAGAAGAAGAAGAAAACATCTGGGGAATCCTCTGCCGGCAAAACCAAAGAAGAAGAGGCAGAAGAATTTGTTGAAAAGCCTACTCTTTCTATTGATGATATCATCAAGGCATTCACAATGGATGGGAACTTGCAACCAGTCACAAAATTTTATGATGAGTATAGTGATATGGACAAGAGGATCTTGGAAGATGCTACAATCAGGTACCTAAACATTTATAATAAAGCATTCATTGAAATCATTTCTCTAATTCCTAAAAGTCTAGAGAAGGTAATTGAACTTAGAAAAGAGAATGCCAAGGAAAAGGACTTAGAGATCTAACAACAGATTGCTATTCAGCTCTATCCTTCCATTACTCCAAAGAAAATGAACATGATCTTCAGGGACTGCAAGGATGAATTTTGGAGCAAAGCAAGAATGAACAAACTAATGCTTGGAGAGACTGATCAGGTAGCAAGAGAAATAGAAGACATCCTCCAGAATGCCTTCAAAAGATTCAATCTTCCTATCATAGAGGAAATAGATGAAGAACCTTCTGCCATGGATGTTGAAGGATTAAATGCATCAAAAGAAGAATCTACTGAGAAAAATGTAGAAGGGTCAAAAGAGACAGACAAGGAGAAGTCTAAATACTTGGATTCCTCTGTTCCAGAAGAGGAAGTTCATGAAGAAGTTAACATCTCTCCTCTGGATCCCATTGCAGACATTCCAGACTCAGGAACTAAAGGAGAAGGAAGAAAAGAAGAAAAAGTGAGTCAAGAAGAGGAGGTAAAGGGAAGAGAAGAAGAACAAATAGAGAAGATCTCTGATGATAGTTCAGAGATTCCAAAAGAAAAGAAGACTCAGTCTCTAGCAAGAGACACTGCAGAGGTAGTGAAGAAATTCTTGAACAAAGAACTAATGGAGATAGATGAACCAAAACATTTTCAAGGACTACTAAATTTTGATTCCGTCTCTCTGGTCGAAACAATGCAGATAGCATCTTTTGCCCAAGCTAAAGCAAAAGAAAGGCTTCTGAAGTTTCACATGGAAGATTGTGAGCTAATAGAGATTGCATCGGGATGCTGGAGAAGATCATACCATCCTTCCAAAAGGATCCTTTGGCCTCTCCATCCAGTAACCTGAAATGTCTAGTAAACTCTGTCAACACTCATTTTGATTCTTTAGAGAAATCGGCAGAAGAGAAGGTCCGGAAAGAATTTTTGGGAAAGAGATTCACTAAAGTACAGGGACTCATAGCTAATGATAGGAGGACCCTAGATATTGGGATAAAGAGCCTAGAAAATGCTCTTAAAGATGGTGGAGAAATGTACAAATTTTGTCTATCCTGGTCTAAAGTGACAGAGGATATTGAAAAGAAGGTGAAGGAACAAGAAGGCAAACTGTCAAGTTTATCTCAGAATTTTGATCCCCTCACCATATCCATAATGAATCAAGAGTGCCAGGCTATTGCCATTATAAATGAAATAAAGAGGCTTGAAAAGGAGAAGAAGAATATAATAAGCAGGATGAGTGAACTTAAAGGGACAATTATCCCTAAGTTAGAGGCAATGCATGAGGCCTTAACTGATGCTCAAACCATAGCCCGGACCAGTGATCTGGCAGACTTAAGAAGGGCAGAAGCTTATGCATTTTTGTTGAGTGGTCACATCTCAATTTTAGATAGGATGAAGCAGAGTTGGGCAACATTATTTGTATAGTTGAAGACCACTTTTGCGGATATACTTAAGTATATGTAAGTATAACATGTATATATACTTATGCGGCTATGTATAGGTTGATTTTTGCAAATTTTGGTGTGTAGATTCCACCCTTTGCCATTGATGTCAAAGGGGGAGTGAGGAGTAGTGAAAAATGTGGAATCTAGCTAAGGGGGAGCTCCAATAAAATAGTACATAAGACAGAGCATCAGCCTAGGGGGAGTTTGCTACGACACTTAGTCATTTTTCACTAAGTGTTGCCATCAATGCCAAAGGGGGAGATTGTTGGCAAGAGACCCTGTGTGGCTTCATGATTGTTGTCACTGATGGCAACGAAGTCTATCCCACACATCTGCAGCACATAGCATGTCTATACCTAAAGATAAATTGAAGATTGTTTTGGTCCGGTGAGCAAGAACAAAGCATGCAACAAGGTTCGACAATCTGGTCTGGATCTCTCAAATGGTGTAACTCAGCAAGTTGCGGGCTTGGACAAGCCAAGAGGAGTATCATGACTATTATATTACAGAGATTGAGCCTCCGATGAGAAAACATGGAAAAGATATGAGCATCTGAGTGTTGGGTTTCAGACAGGCAGAGCAGATTAAGGAAGAACTAACCGGTAGAGTATGAGACTTCAATCCGGATGAGAAATTGATGGTGGTCAAGCTATTTGAGGGATCATACAATATTGGCTAACATAATTAATGACTCTAATGCCTATGATTTTGATACGCATCACATATCAAGCATGGATTCAGCCAACAGATCAGTAGTGTGCAAATATCTTGAGTATTCTTGTTGCCGACTAGAAAGTTGTTGAAATCCTTGGTGCGGATATATATATACTAGATGGATCCTAGTGTGTGTGTGTGTGGAAATAGTGTGTGAAAAAGAGTAGAGACAAGTGTGGAAGTAGTAATACAAGACCAGTATGTAACAAAGCAGCAACACTAGAGCAAAGGAAGAATAAAGTGCATTAGATCAGTATATTGAGCCTAACCAGAACTGAACTTCAGCATTTGTGGATGCCTCTCATCAATTCAAACACTTGGTTACTTTCTATAAACTTTGTAGATAGTGAGTCTCTTGTAGGTTGTGTGCCTCTTGTGAGTAGTGTGCCTGGGCAGTGAGCCCTAATTGGCATGTGCCATTTTGTACTTCTTATTCTTTTAACAAAGAATACAATCTTGGGTTAGTCTCCCTATGGTTTTTCTATTAACAGGGTTTTCCACGTAAAAATCCCTGTGTTATGTGTGTTGATTTTATTTCTGCTCTCATGATTATGTATGCTTATATGTTTTGATGTTGCACTAATTGTTAAAGGAGAAAAGAAAGTTAAGATATTTAAGATAACTGATTTACCCCCCTCTCAGTTATCCACCTTGTTTCCAACAGGGTAAAGCTTTTAAAGCATTAGCTAGAATTGGATCCCAAGTAGCTGGTGGTACCGAAAGAATGAGGGGACTGCTAGTGTTCCAATTTGCATAGTTCCTTGGGGCTACAGGTGCTCCCATGTTTAGTCCTGATGTTATTGCATCTTGATTCACTCTTCTCCTTGGAGTAGCAACTAATGGTGGCAATAAAATACCTGGATTAGCAGTAGACTGAGCTCTCGTTGTTGGTCCACAGCTTTGACTCCTCGTTGTTCTCTGGTTCATACGATCTTGATCAAGACTTCAAGAAAGGTCTCACCGGGTGTGCCAAAAATTGTTGATGCTTAAAATTGCGTAGGTTCCAATCACGAACATGGGAAGTTTCAAGAATGGGGACTTGCTACTTGAAACAACCTCTAGATTTTAAAGAAGCTGGCTCTTCCTATTTAAATGGGGTTTTGAGTAAAGGGGAGAGGAAGAAACAAGATTACAGATACAATAAGAAAAATCTAATATTATGGCGATGCGCCTGAGTAAAATGTGTTTCCTTAACTAGCACAATGAATAGATTCTTAAGATTCAACTATATTAAAGAACAAATGCTGGATGATTAATATAAATAGATTGTAAATGAACCAAAAGATTAAAGGTCAAACTCATAAGATTTTGCAAAGACAGATAATATCAGCAACGACACAGAACAAAGCTTCTTTCATTAATAGTTCAGAAAATACAAAAGGTACAGTGTCATGCATAGGTATATCAATCTTCTTATCAGAAACAACTAGGCTAAGGCAAAATGATACAATCTAGTCACATCAAAGTCTCTGAATTTTCTAATTAATTCTTGATATCTTCTTAATTCTATATATCCTTCAATCTATTACAATTCCTGCATATATATAGCCATAAACTTGGTTCAAGATCGCTTGCAACCACCCAAAATCTCAATAGCATAACAGAACTGAAGTTAACTGGGACTCCTCTGACTCTAAGATCTTCTGAATCTATGACTGCTATTCCCTGTGTGTTCATTGGCTGAGCAATGAAATATGTGGCACTCTAACTGGATTTTTGTTATGACGCATGGCGGCACCCGTAGGCTCTAAAATCTTAAAAAATGTAACATGAGGCACCATCCGCTCAACTGTTAACTTCTCTACCTTCCAAACAAAGTACACAAAATAGTGCCACTTGTCGCTATATGCAAGACCTTAAAAAATGATATGTGGCACCTTCTGGAAAAACACTGAGACACATGGCAGCTTCTGCTGGAAGCTAGAAACTCTTTATCCTTATGCCCGAGCAACTGTCGCTATGACATTTGTAACTCTCCGCAACACTTAGAAACTGAGACATTAATTATGGGACCCACCGCATACCTTTAAAATACCTGCACAAAGAAACAAAACAGTGACACATGGCACTTTCCACATAAAGCAACTTTGGACACGCGGCGCCATCTGACAATATCAATAGCTTATAAAAAAGGCCTTGAGGAATCCTGCGGAGATTGGCACTTTTCACACTCCGGTAGCAATTGAGAATTATAATGTGTCTCCACCTGAAAGCATCAAAAGAAAATAGTTTAGCCCTCTACTTTTGCCATGTGGTGCACTCCGCTCCAAGCTTCAAATTGTGTCTCTATATTTTGGGGCCACCACATACGCGCCGATACAAACAAAGCTGCAATAAAAGAATATACACGTGGTAGGTTCCGCTTATAGCACAAAATGACATAGGGCACAACCTGCAAGCTCACGGCATAAAAGTAACTTTTAGACATGGATTCTGGTATCAACACGTGGCACACTCCGCTACAGGATTGAAACTTAGAAGGAAACATGTAGAAGAAACATGCGATAGCGTCCGCTTAATACTATCGCTCCAACATAACATGACACATGGCGCAATCAGCACTCAAGAAACAAATAGCTGCAAATACATAGCCACTGAAATATACTACAACTGGAAATATGTTGAGACAATATGGTTGAAACAAAATGTAGAGTTTTTTAGCTCTACACATTGCACAGTTGACATCTATGGGTATGAAAATAGAGGAGGAGGATCATTGCATGACCCTGCTTTATTCTTTGCCAGATTCGTGAGATCACCTTGTCATGGCTATCGGAAGCACCACTACCACCTTCAAGATGAGAGATGTGGTGTCCTCGTTGTTATCTAAAGAAATATGGAGGAAGACATCCTAGTCGGCCAAAGATGCTCTTGCGGTTCGTGGAAGACCCAAAGGCAAAGGGAAGAAGAAAGACAAGAAAGCTAAGAAGGGCATATCCAAATCCCATGGGAGATCCAAATCTCCTAGAAAGTCCAAGGCTCTCTGTTGGAACTATGGCAAGTCTGGGTATTTCTGAAAGGAATGCAAAGAAGAGAAGAAAAAAAAAGAAATCAGCCCCAGATTTAGATTCTGACAAGTCACAAGATGATGGTGATGCCTTCATGTTAGCCCTGGCCACCCATGCATTTGATGATATGTGGTTGATTGATTCTGGTGTATCATTCCACATCTCGCATCGAAGTTGGTTCATGAAATATGAAGAGTTCAATGGTGGAAGAGTGTACCTAGGTGACAACTCTCATTTGAAGATTGTTGGTCGTGGAAGAGTCTCAATCTGATTCCCTTATGGATGAGTGAAGAGGATCACTGGAGTTATGCACATTCTAGGCCTTGTACGGAACTTGGTTTCTGTAAGTATGTTGAATGATGTAGGTGCGTAGGTTGTCTTTTTGAAGGATGGATGCAAGATGACAAGATGATCTATGGTGCTTGCAAAGGGTACTCGAAGGGGTACTCTGTTTCAGCTAGAGGCATGCACTTCACAGTACAATAATTCTTTTGACTTGAAGAAACAAGCTGCAGTCACTTCATCCCCACCATCTGAACGAGCAGTGAAAAAATCTGTTGTAACTAGTTCTAATGGTAGTGCACATGCTATGGAAGCTAAGCTTCTTGCTGAAAAGATTATGTTATGGCATTTGAGATATGGCCACATTGGTGAGAAGAGTCTTAGAACCTTGAAAAATAAAAACCTCATTGAGGGGTTAAATGATTGTAATCTCAAGTTCGACTTTTGCGAACATTGCATTTATGGAAAGCAAAATCGTGTTCAGTTTTACTCTAGTTCTCACAAGTCTTCTAGTGTATTGGATCTTATTCATTCTGATGTGTTTGGTCCTGTTAATGTTCCTTCAATTTCAAAATCTGTATATTTTGTATCTTTCATAGATGATTATAGTAGGACATGGGTTTATTTTATTAGAAGCAAGACTAAAGTCTTTAGTTAGTTTAAGGAGTTTAAAGCCTTTTCTGAAAATTAGACTAGTAAAAAGATTAAGTGTTTGAGAACTGACAACAGTGGTAAGTTTTGTTCGGCAGAGTTCGATAAGTTCTGCAAAGAGCAAGGGATTGAAAGGCATAAGACAACTCCATACACCCCGCAGCAAAATGGAGTTGTAGAGAGGATGAACAGGACACTGACAGAGAAGGCTAGAAGTATGCTTAGTGGAGCAAGCCTCGAACAAAAGTTTTGGGCTAAAGCTATTTCCATTGCTTGCTATCTGGTAAACAAATCTCCTACATCAACTCTTGTTGGAAAAACACCTATGGAGGTGTGGTTTGGTAAGAAGCCTTCAGTTAGTCATCTTCATGTTTTTGGTTGTGAGGCATATGCACATGTGCCTAGGGAGAAACAGTCTAAATTGGAGAACAAGTCTGTTAAATGTATTTTCATTGGCTATGGTGTCAGTGTGAAAGGATACAAGCTTTGGGATTTTGTGGCTGAAAAAGTGTTGTATAGAAGAGGTGTTATCTTCATAGAACTAATACCTTCTTCTATTGTACTACAACCAGAATAGATAGAAAACAAAGAAGATGTGGTTCAGTTTCCTTCTACCCCTGAGAAGACTGAACCGACAAACCCTGTGAGACCTGATGATGAGGAGAGCTCTAGCAGCTTTGAAAGCTCAAAAGAAGAAGCAGAACCTCAACCTCAGCCATTGAGGAGGTCTACACAAACAAGAAAGCAACCTGATAGGTTTGGTTACACATTAATTGATTGTAGTTTTGCCTTTTCTTTACTTAGTAACACTGATGAGCCTAGAACTGTGAAAGAGGCTATGGGCATGAAAGATGCAGGTTTATGGAAGGAGGCCATGGAAGATGAGATGGCTTCTTTGGAAAAGAACAAAACATGGGACTTGGTGCCTTTGCCTGATGGACGGAAACCCATTGGATGCAAATGGGTGTTCAAGAAGAAATTCTGTGCAGATGGTAGTGTTGAAAAGTACAAGGCTAGATTGGTTGCGAAGGGGTACTCACAAGTGGAGGGAATTGATTATGGTGAAATTTTCTCTTCCATTGCAAAGATGACATCCATTAGATTTTTGTTATCTCTTATAGTTGCTTATGATTTAGAGGTAGAACTGATGGATGTGAAGATAGCTTTCCTTCATGGTGACTTGGAGGAAGAGATTTACATGTCATAGCCAAAGCATTACATAGAGAAAGGTAAAGAAAATTTGGTTTGCAAGCTTAAGAAGTCTTTGTATGGTTTGAAGTAGTCTCCTAGGATGTGGTACTTGAAGTTTGATGCCTTTGTGTTGTCAATTGGTTATCTGAGATCAAAATCAAATCATTGTGTGTATTACAAATTTGGCAATGATCGCATTCTCATTATTGCATTGTATGTTGACGATATGTTGTTGATTGGGAATGGTAAGAATATGATTTCTGATTTGAAGTCTCAGTTATCAGTATAGTTTGAGATGAAAAATATTGGGGTAGCTAGGTACATTCTAGGAATGGAAATCAAAAGATACAGAGCAAATAAAAAACTTTGGTTAAGCCAGAGTAAGTATGTGAAGACCGTGTTGGACAGGTTCAAGATGGCAGATTGTAGACCATTGTGTGTTCTTGTTTCATTAGGGACAAAGTTATTTGCTAGTGATTGTCCAAAATCTCCTAGTGAGGTGGAAGACATGAGCAGAGTCCCTTATGCTAGTGATGTTGGCAGTTTGATGTATACCATGGTTTGCACAAGACCAGACATTGCCCAAGCAGTGGGAATCCTTAGTCAATTTATGGCTAATCCAGGACGGGTACATTGGGATGCAGTCAAGAGAGTGTTTCAATATTTGAGGGGTACTTTCAAGTATTCCATATGCTATCACGATAATGCTACATGACCTCTGCATTCAATTTGTATTCATGGATTTGTGGATTCTGATTGGGTAGGTGACATTGACAGTAGGAGATCCACCAATGCGTATGTGTTCACTATGTTTGGTGGTGCAATTAGTTGGATGAGTAAGTGACAACTTGTGGTTACTTTGTCCACTACAAAAGCTGAGTACATGGCTGCAACTCATGCTTGTAAAGAAGCCATTTGCTTCAAGATTGTGTTTAGATATTGGTGTTGATGTAGGTCAGATTACGATCAATTGTGACAGTCAGAGTGCAATTATCCTTGCGAAGAATCCAACTTTCCATATTAGAACAAAGCATATTGATGTACAGTTTCACTTCATGCGAGACATGGTAGAGGATAAGAAGGTAAATTTGGAGAAGGTAGATACTTTGAAGAATGTTACGGATGCATTGACAAAACCAGTCGGCACAGAGAAGTTTAGATGGTGTTCGAAGTCTATGGGCCTCTCGGCCTATAGCAGTTAAATCCTGTTAACTCTATTGGCTCTTACAAGGTGTTCGATAAGTGGGAGAATTTTGGGAATTAAGTTGTCTCAACCTTGGTAATTCCTTGTATTTTTACATTGTATTTATTTATTATTTGCCTATTGTATTAATTGGATGCAAATCCTATGTTTTCATATTGTGGGAGTTGGCATGATGAAGTGTCATCCTACATGGCATATGACCACATGTATTTTTGTCCTCACATGAGGAGATAGGCGTCCCACTTAGTTGTAGGAATATTTTACCATGTGTCGGCATCTTGAATGTTGTGTAAGGGAATATTGACTGAAATGGTCATGACAGATTCCTATGACAAAGTTATGACATGTAAGAGTCAGAAATAGGTGATTCTATGACAGGTGAAGACATGTGTCAAAGAGCATCTTTGAGGAAGGCATCTTTGGGTGCCCCAAGGTTGGTTATGACATGTTGTAAGAGAATATTCTATTTATAGCATGTGTATGATAGATTCTCTTACAGCTGTAAGTTATGACAACTATGACATATTCTATGACGGTTGTAAGAGTCATAGAAGCATCTGTCATTACCCATTTTGGGAATAGGTGACCTCTTTGGGATGGGGTGACCTAACAAGTGTCAAGAACATTCTACAAGGTTGGACAAGTGTCCATAGGTGTGGGTTTTGGGCCATTAGGCCATGTTGGATGCCCATTCCAAGATAGAGCCAAAATTGCCTTGTATACTCTATAAACAGGTGCTTTGAGGAGGTGATGTATTACAAGTTTTATACATACTGTTATGCTATCGGATCCTCTCCAAATATGAGTGTCAAATAATCCTACAAGAGCATTGGCTCTGAGTTGTATTGTAACCTTCATTGTTTACATAATACATTTGAGCTGTGTTTTGGAGTGTGGGGTTTTTCACCCGTAAGGGTTTTCCCCATGTATATCTTGTGTCTCTCTTCTTCTGTCTTACTTTCTTGTTTATGTGTTTGCTGCAATATCTCTGTTAGTGGGTTTAACTTTGCTATAATAGTAAGGATAAAATTGAATTTGCACTCTCCTCCCCTCATTAGATTAGTGTAGGAAGCGATTTCCGCACTCCTAGCTTCCTTTTAAATCCAACACTAAAACATTCATAACTACAACATTAGAAAACTTAAAGAAAACATGTTTGATGTTTAGTAGAAAAGAGTGATCTTGCCTTAGGAGTCAAAATAGGTCAAAACCCTCTTCTACAAATATTGAGACACAAACTGAGCTTGTCTTCTACCTTTGAAGGAGAGCCAAACTACATGGGTTCTTCCTCTTTGTTGTATAGATGAGTGTTAAACCAAATTCAACCAATCTAGCTAGGGCACATGATCAAACCCTAGATGAGGAAAATTAAGTTACAGACAACTGTCGGGACTAAGATATGAGAAAATAACAAAACATCAGAGGTAAAGAAATAATTCAAAACCTAGATCTGGTGACCGAAATGCACAGGACCAGGGTGTTTGGGAGCCCTAGGGCTTTTTTAGGGTTTCTAGATACTGTCACTTTTGTCAGGTTTGTACCTATAACGTCATCTTCCGTCTCTCAAGCTATCAACTCCCAAAACCTGTTCGTGTGCTCTACACACAAGAGTGAAGAGAAATTTTTTTGTGGCTATATAGGAGTTTGCCTCAGTCAAGCCCCTATTTTGATATTTCTACCTCATAGATAGCCAAGATTAAATCCAGATGTCATGTGTGCTCAAAAAACCTAAGTGTGAGAAGTAACATGCAAGATCTAATCAAATAATAACAAACCCTAACCCTATATGACTCAAGAAAATAGGAAAGGATGTCTCATCCAAAGAAGCTTACAACTTCACCTCAAGGATGGAGATTCATGGAAAGTTTGCAAAATAAGAAGGTGATGCAACCATACCCTTGTCGGGTACTCAAGAAAAATGCAAGTTGGTGGTTCCAACCCTTCTCCCAAACATGCAAAGTGCTTCAACTTAGGAGCCAAAGAGATGAGTTGATAATTCCCTGCAGAATCTTCAAGGGACATAAGGGAATCAACACTTACCATTGCATCTGCATGTTGATTGTCTTTCGTGGAATTGTGCCAATTGTGTAAGATGAGAAATTCTTCAATAAAGATAAGGCCAAGTCTTGATACTGAGATAACTTGTCTTGCTTTTCTTGATAAGATCCAGTGACTTGTCTTATGATCAATTGAGAATCATCAAATATTGAAATATGTTTGATGTTAAGAGATAAAGCGGCACGCAAGCTAGCAATAAGGGCTTTGTACTCTGTAATGTTGTTGGTACATAGAAAATTGAGACAATAGGATAGAGGAATTGGCTTACTTGAAGGAGGTACTAGTATAACACCAACACTGGAGCTAGTTTGACATCCAGATCCATCGAAGAATAATTTCCACTTATCATCATCATTCAAAGAAAGGATTTGATCATTAGGGAAAGATTATTGGTTTACAATAGTGAATGGTGAAGGAGCTTCCACTAAGTGGTCGGTCAATGCTTGTCCTTTAATTGCCTTTTGAGAGACAAATTTAAGGTCTAACTCTGTTAACAACATAACCCACTTTTCTAAGCATCCTGAAAGATTTGTTTTAGCAAATAGATACTTTAAAGGATTGAATTTAACAATTACACTGATTTTAACATTTAAGAGACAATGCCTTAGTTTTTGTGTTGCAAAAACAAGAGCTAGGCATTGCCTTTCTATCATAGTGTATCACATTTCATAATTGAGCAACTTTTGGTTGATGTAATACACAAAACATTCTTTTCCATCGTCATCATGTTGTGCTAGCAAAGCTGCGAGAGCATTAGGGGATGCTGATGTATAAAGAATGAACGACCATCTAGAGAAAGTCGGTTGTAATATAGGCGGATTAGTAAGATATCGTTTGAGATCATCAAAAGCTTTCTGACAATCACTATCCCACTTAAAAGTATATTCTTTCTTGAGTAATTTGTGTAAAAGAAAGAGTCCAATCTGCGAGTTGTGAAACAAATCGATGAATAGCCTGAATTTTCCCTTACAAACTACAAAGTTGTGAAATATTTTTAGGAGATGGCATGTTAACAATGGCGTCAATCTTCTTTGTGTCTACTTCAATACCATGATGCGAAATAATGAATCCCAATAGCTTACCGTTATTAATGCCAAAGTCACATTTCTAAGGATTCAAGCGCATGTTGTATTTACATATACATTCAAAGATTTGATGGAGAATCTTGACGTGATCTTGGCGCAAAAGAGATTTGGCTAGAATATTATCGACACAATCTTTTAAGATGTTATGCATGAAATCATGAAAGATAAGTGTCATAGCCTATTGATAAGTCACACCAGCATTCTTTAATCCAAATAGCATGACAACCCAACAAAATGTTCCCCAAGGAGTTATAAAAGTTGTTTTATACTAATCCTAAGGATTGATGAATATTTGATTATAACTAGAGAAAGCATCTGTGAAGGAAAGTAATGCACATGTGGCCAATAGTGGAATTGACAATCATATCAATATTAGGAAGAGGAAAGTCATCCTTCAAAGATGCTTTATTCAAATCTCAAAAATCATTACACATTTGAATACAGTTGTCAGATTTAGCAACAACCATAATATTTGAGATCCAAGGTGAGGAGTTAATAGGGCAGATAAATCTTGCTTGTAAAAGCTTCTCTATCTCAGCTTTGACCAATAATGCAACCTTAGGATTCATCTTGTATATCTTTTGTTTAACTGGTTTAGCATCAGGATGAATGACAATATTATGTGTTACCACCTGAGGATTGATGTCAGGCATATTGGAATATGTCCAAGCAAAGACATCAGGATATTCATGTAAAAGAGATGTGGTTTCTTATTTTTCTTTTGTATTTATACAATTTCCAATAGGGATGACTTTTTTAGGATCATCCTTATCCATCAAAATATCGATAGTTTTCCCATTAATGAGAGTAGTGTGCTCTTGAGTATCAGGAGGATGAAGGGATTCTATAGGTGACTCATGAAATGCCAAGGTATCATTAGATAAACAAGCATCCTTCCCAAAGTATGCTTCCACATTTAAACAATAAGGAAGTCCATGATCATGATGGTAATGAAGCAAGTCATCATAAGCTCCTAAGAATTCAGCCAAAGCTTCATCTGTTGAAAAAGCATCCTTCCCAAAGTATGCTTCCACATTAGATAAACAAGCACCCTTCCCAAAGTATGCTTCCACATTTAAACAATAAGGAAGTCCATGATCATGATGGTAATGAAGCAAGTCATCATAAGCTCCTAAGAATTTAGCCAAAGCTTCATCTGTTGAAAAAGTATCCAAGGGGATATCTTGAAGATCAAAATTTGTATCAATCAATTCTAGATATATCGATTTAAGTGTAGATGATGAAATTGTGTTAACATTTAGATTAGGATGACGAGTGGCTTTGGTGGGCCCTAAAGGATGATATCCAAGACCAAATGAAGAGTAATGTACATTAGCCTCCAAAGGGACTTTAATACCTTGCTCCTTTATACCACAACCATTACCATTTTATCCACATTGAGAGAGGATTTTAAAACCTCAACCATAAAGAGATGTCATTTCTGAAGAGGAAGGAGGAAAGCTACAAGTCTCTTATTCAATAGTATAAGGAAATAAGTGTTATCATCATTACTTTTCAAAGAAATTTTAGGTGATGTAGGAGTATAAATTGAAGCCACCTTATAATTCCTCAACTTTGACGGTGAGACTTTATACTCCCCTACAAAGGTAGGTGTAAAGTCTAACAAACCCCAATCATTACCAAAGAGTGTATTCAAAGGTGAATCAAATTCTTCTACAATAACCTCCTTAGAAAAGGGAGAAGAATTGATTTTAGAAAGAGGAGAATTGAGAGGAAAGGGCTTAAAATATTGGTTATTTTTAGCCTCAGTTTGTAAACAACACTTTGGAGTCGGATCAATTTCAATTATATGGAGCTAATTGTTGTGAATGGACTTTATTGATTGATGAAGAGTAGATGGAACTCCCCCCATGGCATGAATCTAAGGTCTATCAAGAAGAAGATTATATGAAAGAGCATTAGGCGTGACATGGATAAGGGTAGGCAATGTCACAGGACCAACCCTAAGAGGTAAGGTGATAGTACCCAATGATTGTCTACCCACATTATCAAAGCCATGAATGTTGAGTGTGTCTAGTCTAATTAGAGAGGTATCAACAATGATTTTATGTAACAAGTCTATGCCACAGACATTAAGACCTGATCCACCATCAATCATGGGACATCTAATTCTCATATTATGAATGAAGAGGAATAACATAAGAGGGTCATTTTGGTTTTGAACTTCTATGGGAGGTAATTCATGTTGTTGAAACACAATATCTGATTTAGTGACATGCATATAGTCTAACAGAGCTTCTACATCATTCGGTTGAATAAAAGGTGGAACAATCACCTTTTGTAAAGCTTCTTGGAGCATTCTGTGGTATGTAAGTGATGTTTGTATCAACTCCCATAGAGAGATCTTTACTAGAGTAACTCAAAGCTTCTCAACAAGATCATAATCTCTATCATTATGATCAGGAAGATGAGGTGCTTGAGGAAGAATAGGTTGAGAAGGTGGAAGAGAAGTAGGAACAAATTGTATTTGTTTCTTTTTTTTATTGTTTCTAGTGTTAAATGTGTGATCAACTGCATTGTGAATGGGTTGCTGTGACACATCTTGATTGAAAGGACTATTTGTAGTGATTTGTTTTGCATAGTTGAAGATATAACCAGGAGGTCTAGGTGTTTTCAAAGAACCTCCTATTGTGATAGATGATTGAGGAGCATCATTATGAAGATGCACAACAATTTTAAGCTTCTTAGGTTCCTTTGGAGAACCAGAAACATAAATTGTATTGATGATTCTTTGAAATAGGGACAGTTTAGGAGTTGTAGAGGATGATTTTGTTGAGATGAAGTCATCCCAAGATTCATCTAACATATAAAAATCATCACTACTAAACGGCTCATCAAATGCATTAAAATCTTGAATAAAGTAATCCGACATAGTTGCATATCCTACTTTTCCAAACTTTATGATGACAAAGTAAAGAATGAGGAATGGAATGAAGTAATATGAAATGTATCAAATTAATAACCACAATGCCTTTAACTATGCTTTTCAAAAAATAGCTAAAACATACTCAACATTTATTAATTTTCAATCTAGAATTACCAAAAAATGAAATTTTAGGAAACCCTAATAAATATATGAATGAAAACAAGATGTATGACTAAAGAATGCACATCAAAATTAATTGTAATAAGATCTAAACATCAGATCAGAAATCTAAATTGTATCACAAGAAGCATAAACAATGTCAAAAGCATGAACTAGTTTTCAAAAAACACATGCTATATTTTCAATTTCAAATTCCATATATGCAAAGCATGTACTAAAGATAAAGTATGATTAGGTACAACAAATGAATTCACTTTTAACAACCTAACAATACTAATAAGATCTGAAACAATATACTAATCCTCAAACCCTAGGTTTTAGACTAGCTAGGTTTTTATGAAATGCAAGGATTTATAACCCTCATGATGAATTTGAATGCAGAATATACTATATGTAATCAAAGGAATGATGAATGCACCTAATTTAAATTAGAACTATAATAGAAAAAAATCTTTTTCAAAAATGAAGAAGGATGCAAGAGTGTAAGAAGAGTCAGGTTCACTGAAATGTAGTGTAGAAAAGAGCGATCTAGCCTTAGGAGTCAAACTAGGTCAAAACCATCTTCTACAAATATTGAGACAAAAACCGAGCTCGGATTCTACCTTTGAAGGAGAGCCAAACTATAGGGGTTCTACCTCTTTGTTGTATAGATGAGTGTTAAACCAAATTCAACCAATCTAGCTAGGGCACAAGATCAAACCCTAGACTAGGATAATTAAGTTACAGAAGATTGTTGGGACTAAGATCTGAGAAAATAACAGAACAACAGAGGTAAAGAAACAATTCAGAACCTAGATCTAGTGACCAGAATGCACAAGACTAGGGTGCTTGGGCACCCTAGGCCTTTTTTAGGGTTTGCAAAGACTGTCACTTTTGTCAGGTCTGTACCTATAACATCTTCCGTCTCGCAGACTGTCAACTCCCAAAACCCGTTCGTCTTCTTTGCATATAAGAAAGAAGAGAAAAATGTTTGTGGCTATATAGGAGCTTGCCTCAGTCAAGCCCCTGTTTCGATATTTCTACCTCACAGATAGCCAAGATTAAATCCAGATGTCGTGTGTGCTCAAAAAACCTAAGTGTGAGTAGTAACATGCAAGATCTAATCAAATAATAACAAACCCTAACCCTATATGACTCAAGAAAATAGGAAAGGATGTCTCATCCAAAGAAGCTTACAACTTCACCTCAAGGACATAGATTCATGGAAGGTTTGCAAAATAAGAAGCCGATGCAACCATACCCTTGGTGGGTACTCAAGCCAAATGCAAGTTGGTGGTTCCAATCCTTCTCCCAAATATGTAATTTGCTTCAACCTAGGAGCCAATGAGATAGAATCAAGATCTCATCTCCTAGCCTTCTTGCAAATCTCTCCAAGAGCAAAGTAGAAATCCACTTGATTAAAAACCTACAATAACACAGTAGCAATAGAGAGCTTTTCCACACTTGATATCAATTTTCTTGTCTAGTTTAAAATGAGATAGGTTACTTACTTTTATACAAGACCATATAAAAAGAGTAATTAGGATTAAAATGCCAACATAATGTGCCAAAAAGTAAGTTTGAATTTAGGGTCGGCCTAAGAAACATCAAATCTAACTTGCAACTTAAAATTGCATCTCGAAACACGGGCGAGACTAGGGTGCTTGGGCGCCCTGGACCCCAAGCAATTTCAAGATTTAAGTCCACCCTTAATGCAGGGCTAACTCTAAATTTTAACTTATTTCTCGGGGTCATGATGAGACTTTAATCAAAATCACAACATTCTCTATAAAAAAGAAGGCTTTAAGGTGGACCTAAAAATTGACTAGGCTTGGGATCACTAAAGGGAGGAGCTAAACATAGTGAAATTGTAACTACACACAAGTGTACACAATTTACAACTCAACACTAGAATATCATCATTTCTATTGAACAATCATGCTATCACCGTCACAAGATGAGGTGTGCAAATATCCATAATGAGATCAATAAATTATTACAATTAAAGGGTCTCTACCAAACATGGATGGATCATAACCCGCATAAAAGAATACAATAAGGTACTTGACCAGACTCTTATTACAATAGTCTCAAGTACCCAATTTATAATGTTTGCAATATTACAACAAGAAGAGTTACAAAAGCATAGTACCATAAGAGTCCATCATGCTATCTGATGAGCACCCTCTAAGTTCATCTATCCCCAATAATGGTTTAGTGCCAACCAATCATGTGGTACCCTCAGTCCCCCCCCACTATCCTAGGGGATAGTCAACTTACAATCACACTCACATAATAGGAGTATGGTAATACTCATGACAATTAAAATAATACAAAATCACATATGGAATCTCATGCCAATCAATGCATACAAGAGAATATGTGGCACACATTCCAATCAAATACATACAAGAGTATGAGTAGCTCAATCAAGCCAACAAAGCATAAAAAGAATGCTAGCACAACATTCACACATAAGGGTTTTTCACACCTTCAATACACACAAATCCACACAAAGTAGACTAGGAATCTTGACCCACTTTTGACACATGTTATGACACATCATAGATCATCTTCCTAAAGGTGGTAAATGAGAAATAATGGAGTGCAGGTCGTATTGATTTTTACCATGCTATTTTGGGACCTTGTTTGGGACCATGGTAATATCTTATTATGGTTATTTTGGCAAAGGAGTTTTTCTAGGGTTATGCTATTAGATTTCTACCAAAGGAAGAGGATGTTGATATCCATGGAGTAAAGAGCCTGATATTGTATTGTATAAGGTTTATTGTTGAATAATACAATGGTTTGGTGCTTTAGTGGTTGGGTTTTTCCTAAAAGTGTTTTCCCAAGGTATATCTATATCATTCAATTTCTTTTGGTTGATTTCCCTTCTATCTATCTCATTCTTTATTTTCTATGTGTTGTTTACATGCCAGAATGCTACCAATTTTTTGGTAGATTTTATTACTACAATAATCTCGTCAAAGGGTTAATGTGGAAATGCTTGCAATACTTAATAATTATGTTTAATCTATTTTAATTGATAAGGGGTTTGCAAGTACTTTTCCTAACATTTGGTATTAGAGTAGAGGTGGTTCCATGGCTTGCATGTGCTTATATGTAGTTGCATGTGCTTGCATGTGAGTTGCATTTACTTACGTGTTAGTTGCATGTACTTTCATGGACTTTCATGTTACTTGAATGTGATTGCATTTAATTGCATTTGTTGGACCCATGGTGATTTGATTTTGGGTATTCCTTTGTTGTTGATGTTTTAACCTAGCAAGCTTGTGGGAATCTATTAGAGCGAATTGGATAGTTATTAATCCTTGCATGAGTGGGATTTTGTAGTGGATTTGGTTTGTTATTTTAGGAAATAATGGTGGAGAGGTTCAATGGAGTTGGTCATGTGTTTTTATGTTACATGATTATGACCTAGAGCTCCTATTTGGTAGTATGTGATTACTCTCTATCATGGTGGTTATGTTCCTTTATCCTATGAGCATGTGCAATGAAAAAGTGTTCATTTTGGGTATCTATTTTTGGCCTCCAAGTCACATGGGAAAGAAATATTTATAATTACTACTGTAAGGAGTGATTATGTTGGGTTCATGGTTTTAGCCCTTGGTTTTTGGTGGTGCCCACATGGAGTTAAGGTTTCAAGCTAAAAATCAGTAGGCATTTTTCATTGTAAACCTTCAAAAATTTCTAGGTCCATCGGCAAGAGTAGACCTTTGTCTCAACGATCACGTTGTTCACAGTGGTTTGTTCCTTGCATTGGCGAGACAGTCATCATCGACGGCCCATTTTGTGTTCTCACCGATAGGCGGATGAAAATACAAGCGAACATCCAACGTGTCATCGGTGAGACCTTGCCTATCGGCAACTAGGTCCGACATCCCGCCGATCACCGATGGAGATACAAGAAGACATACAATGGTCTTCAGTGAGACCTTGCCTATCGCTGGCCAGGTCTGACATTTCTTTGATGGCCGATAGGATATATGCAAGGTGAGTCATCAGTGTGACAATATGTATCAGCGCGCTATGGAAGTCTCCACCCGATGTGTTGGGTCATTCCGCCGATCGACGAGATATGTGACATCGACGTGCTATAGATATGTCACTCCAACACTTGGGGTCACACCAATAAGGTCTTGGCATCGACGGGAGATGGAGCGATAGACTGCTAGCAGGTGGATCACAGGCTGCGTTAGGGAAAAGTGTGCAACGTTAGGTATATCAGTGGTCTGGTAAATAAAGTGATCAAAGGATCATTGCAGGACGAATGTGGGATAATTAGATGTCATGAATACGAAAAGTCAGCGAAGGAAAAGGTTGCTTGTGTGGCACAATCTCATTGGCAATGGACTTTTCAATGTCGCTGATGTAGATTTTCAACTTGTATGTGAGGATTTGGACCGCCGATCTTGCATATTTGGAGCCCGATCCTGTGGCTGAGTTTGAAGGATGAAACAACTGTCTATTGGCACCATTTTTGTGCGCTCATTCCATAGTCAACCGACCTTGCTACACGGTGATGGAAACAATATCACATCTACTAGTATGATCGAGATCCAGGTTGCTTGCGCCATTGGCTTTCATGGTGGATCTGATGGCTTCAGCAACCAAAATTTAATGAACATCTGATTGTTGCATCAAAAATCTAAAGAAGTGATCTTTGCATTTATGAAGTCTATTAGGATGTGGGTGGCCAGAAGCTTGTTTTTGCTCCTTAAAGAGGAATCCATGGCCATTCTACGGGGGAGATTTTTTTTGGGGGTTTCTCCTGCTTTGACCTTGAACACAAGGTGTTTGCATTTTGAAAGGCATTTTTTGTTGCAGATTCGGTCCTTGATATGGTGTATCAATCTTTCTTGTTTTGCGAATGATAGGTTCCTGTATGATGACTTTCTATGCAGATTGAACTTAAATGAAAAACACTTGGTGTGTGTATTGTTTATGATTGTCTCCTGTATGTTATTTGTTTTCCTTTCAAACAAGGTTGTCAAGGGCTTCCAAGTTTTTCAGTATATACTTGCTATACTATGTGTCTGGTTTTGACATCTGCTGAAGGGGTGGATTAAATAGGCTTTTGATCAGATACAAAGGAAAATGGATTGCATCATAGGATTTGTAAAGTATGATCATAGGTAATACTCTTTCTTGGATATATTGCTGTTAGGCAGTAATGTTTTACCTAAGTCCTCTGGATATGAAGTCATGTTGTCATAGGGAAACATTTACATCCATAGATTTAACTCTGTTGCCCAGATAAGGCACTGGTCTGGGAATCTGTCTGTTCAAAGGGTCTAGGAAAATCCCATAATTCCAAACATAAATACAAACCATTTCAAAACTCCAATATGTTAGTTTGTAGGACTAGAAGTAGGACCTTGCATGCTCTCACCTACAACCAGTTAGATATGTCCAAGAGCATTGCCAAACTTGTGATTTATCATGCAAATCTTGGTCCAAACATGAGAGTATTCTGCATGTGATTGAAAAGCTAAATCTTTCTGTTGGGTGAGTCAAAGTTAAATCTTTAGCTATAGGGATACCCCCTTGGTGCGGCAAAACCAGAAGTGAAGGGGAGGCAGCTCATGCAACCTCCTGTATTTGTTGGCCGAATCTGCCTATGCATTGGAACTGGCAAACCCTCTACTGATTCAGAGAGAAAGAATCAACAAAGTGGCGACTCTGCTGGGGATTTGAAGTAAAAGAATGAATTCTTGCTTCACTAGTTAGGGGTTTCAAACCTGGAAGTGTTTTTGTTGCAATTTTTATGTGTGGCTCTGTTGTTGGAGGACCCAAAAAGGGAAGAAAAGGATTTTCAGCTTCATGTTATTTGAAGCTCATTCCTTTGCTAAGGAGGTGGTGACTCTGCACAAAAAGAACTTGAAAAAGAATACAAAAATGTGTTAGTTTTTCATACTTTGAGTCAAGGGAAGGAATTTGCAGCAGCTGCAACATATCCAGGTATTTTCACATGTTTTGGTTTTCAAAAACAATGGTGTATAAGTTTTAAAGGATTCCCTATTTGGTGAAGTAGCACTGGTTAAAAGGGAAATATTGGTGATAAGCTTGCATGCTTTGTATTTGCTGAGAATGTAGTGTTTACTTTCAAGTGTGGTATGCAATATTGTTGAAAGGTCTCATTTAGAGGACTTTAGGAAGTTTGAAATAGCAGTTTGTGTTTTAAAAGGCCTAAGGTCATTGATTGAAAATTTGAGTTGAGAAGAAGGTTGCAAAAGCACATAAAGATGTATTATCAGCCCATGCACCCTTGTGAGGTGTCAAATGCAACAATGTATGATAACCAATCCCAACCATGTAATAAAAGAAGTTTCAACATTGACAGATATAAGCCCATCAATTTCAATGGAATTTGTGGTTATCCAAATGCTTTTCCATCTAAGATCAAAAAGTATTTGCCTAAGTTTAGTGGTGTAAAGGATGAATCAGCCGAGAGACACTTGCAGCAGTTTATAAATGTGATAGATGATTTTGAGGTTGACCATGAAGATGTAGTTATGAGATTATTTGTTCAATCTCTAGCTGAAGATGCAAGGGATTGGTTCTCCTATCTTCCAATATACTCTGTCAACTCTTGGCAAGAATTTAAATCTACATTTCTAGAACAGTATGGTGAAAGAATATCTGAATATGCAGTTATCAATGATTTCATGTATATCCATATTGAAAAAGATGAGTTAATTCCAGCCTTTAACCTCATGTTTATGAAGGCATTGAAAAGGATTCCAGAATGTATGAGACCTATTGATGCATTGTGCCTAGTGGTCTATTTGGGAGCATTTGATAAGAAAATGAGCTATAGATTGAGAGATAAGGAGCCCACCACATTGCATCAGGCACATCAGTTTGCAATAGACATTGAAAACAGTTGGAGGTATGGAATACACAAGGGTTATTTCTCTACAAATTTCTACTGCCCTATGGTCCCCAATGTTGATGAAAGATATAATTTAGGTGTTGGAGATGAATGTCAAAACAATCACACCCCTGTTTTCCCTATCTATGCATCATTCCAAGGTACTGATGACTCTGCCATGGGGGAGGATGCCCTGATTTGCCCAGCAAATGAAATTGATAATAATGATTTTTCAAGTGATACTGATATGCCAGTCCTCAGCAAAGAGCATTCATGTTTTAATGATCTGGTTGTGCATGGTTGCGATCATATGGATCAGGAGTCAATATTAGTTTCATCAGGGAGCATTAGAGGACTAGAAAGTGATATGAGTAGTTCAGCTTCATACTGCATTGAAGTAGCAGAAATCTTGTATGTGGGGCAATTAGATGATAAAGATGATATCCATGATCAGTTCATGGATCAGGTTTGTTCTTCTTATGACTCTAGATTTGGTAATGTTGAAGAAGAGTTGGATTGTCATGAAGAAGAACCAGAAACCTTTGCAATAAGTATGAATCCCCTTTATGATGAGCCTTTAGATGCATTGAACATTGCAAGTCATGACCTTCATTGGTGCATAATTAACCCTCTTTTTGAATATGATGATGAATATGAAGAGACAGCTGACTTGGGTGCTGCATCAGTTTGTGAAGAGGAGACATATAAATCAAAATCAGAGATCTTTAGCTCTTGTGATGATAGCATGGATATACAAACTGTGAATGATGAATGTTCAGCATCAGCTGTTCCAAATGTGTGCTACAATGGATGTGTGGATCAAGTTTTGTTTTCAATGTCAATAAATGATACAAATGATATTGATGGTCTCATATATTTTGAGTGTTTTCAGTTTATGGATCAGTTGGATGAATGCCTGGTAATGCACAACAACTAGGTAGATAATGAAGGATGCCAAATGCAATATGGTGATATACTATTTGAGAAATATAAGATACTTACATTGCCTAATGCTGAAAGATATTCTAGTATGTATGGTTATGTGTCTGATTATGAGATGCAGGGTGATAGAGGCAATACTGACAGAGGCAAGTTTTGAAAAATGGTAAAGTATGTAATTGACAAGATCAACATGTGGGTAAATTATGTTGATGTTTTCAGTTATAGTTGGGGTCGTTCAGATCAGAATCAAGCATTTGATAGGAGAAGATTATGGTTTTTCATTTTTGGTTGCCCAGGGCCGCCAAAATAATGTTTGAAAATGTGATCTATGATGCAAGTTGGTGTGGCTTTTGACTCTGTGCCCAATGGATAAAGCCTGGTCTGCATTTTAGAGATATGGAGTTCTTGCCATACCTGCAAGAGGCATGCATCCCCAGACAGAGCCAATGGTGGTGCCCACATGGAGTTAAGGTTTCAAGCTAAAAATCAAAAAGCATTTTTCATTGTAAACCTTCAAAAATTTCTGGGTCCATCGGCAAGAGTAGACCTTTGTCTCAGCGATCATGTTGTTCATAGTGGTTTGTTCCTTGCATCGGCGAGACAGTGATCATCAGCGGCCCATTTCGTGTTCTCACCGACAGGCTGATGAAAATACAAGCGAACATCCAAAGTGTCATCAGTGAGACCTTGCCTATCGGCAGCCAGGTCTGACGTCCCACCAATCGCTGATGGAGATACAAGTAGACATACAATGGTCTTCGGTGAGACGTTGCCTATCGGCGGCTAGGTCCGACGTTTCTCCAATGACCGATAGGCTATATGCAAGGTGAGTCATCACTGTGACAATATGTATCGGTATGATATGGAAGTCTCCTCCCGATGTGTTGGGTCATTCCGCCGATCGGCGAGATATGTGACATCGGCGTGCTATGGATATGTCGCTCCAACACTTGGGGTCACACCGATAAGGTCTTGGCATCGGTGGGAGATGGAGTGATAGACCGCTAGCGGGTGGATCACGGGTCGTGTCAGGGAAAAGTGTGCGATGTTAGGTATATCAGTGGTCTGGTATATATAGTGATCAAAGGATCACTATAGGACGAATGTGGGATAATTAGATCTCACGAATACAAAAAGTCAGCGAAGGAAAAGGCTGCCTGTGTGGCGTGATCTCATTGGCAATGGACTTTTCAATGTCGCTGATGTAGATTTTCAACCTGTATGTGAGGATTTGGATCACCGATCTTGCATATTTGGAGCTTGATCCTGTGGCTAAGTTTGAAGGATGAAACAATTGTTTATTGGCATCATTTTTACGCACTCATTGCACAGTCAACCGACCTTGCTGTATGGTGATGGAAAAAATATCACATCTGCTAGTATGATCGAGGTCCAAGTTGCTTGCGTCGCTGGCTTTCATGGTGGATCTGATGGCTTCAACGACCAAAATTTAATAAAGATCTGATTGTTGCATTGAAAATCTAAAGAAGTGATCTTTGCATTTATGAAGTTTGTCAGGATGTGGGTGGCCAGAAGCTTGTTTTTGCTCCTTAAAGAGGAATCCATGGCCATTCTATGGAGGGGATTTTTTTTTTGGGGTTTCTCTTGCTTTGACCTTGAACACAAGGCGTTCGCATTTTGAAAGGCATTTTTTGTTGCAGATTCGGTCCTTGATCTGGTGTATCAGTCTTTCTTGTTTTGTAAATGATAGGTTCCTTTATGATGACTTTCTATGCAGATTGAATTTAAATGAAAAACACTTGGTGTGTGTATTGTTTATGATTGTCTCCTGTATGCTATTTGTTTTCCTTTCAAACAAGGTTATCAAGGGCTTCCAAGTTTTTTAGTATATACTTGCTATACTGTGTGTCTGGTTTTGGCGTCTGCTCAAGGGGTGGATTAAATAGGCTTTTGATCAGATACAAAGGAAAATGGATTGCATCATAGGATTTGTAAAGTATGATCATAGGTAATACTCTTTCTTGGATATATTGCTGTTAGGCAGTAATGTTTTACCTAAGTCCTCTGGATATGAAGTCATGTTGTCACAGGGAAACATTTACATCCATAGATTTGACTCTGTTGCCCAGATAAGGTACTGGTTTGGGAATCTGTCTGTTCAAAGGGTCTAGGCAAATCCCATAATTCCAAACATAAATACAAACCATTTCAAAACTCTAATCTATTAGTTTGTAGGACTAGAAGTAGGACCCTGCATGCTCTCACCTACAACCAGTTAGATATGTCCAAGAGCATTGCCAAACTTGTGATTTATCATGCAAATCTTGGTCCAAACATAAGAGTATTTTGCTTGTGACTGAAAAGCTAAATCTTTTTGTTGGGTGAGTCAAAGTTAAATCTTTAGCTATAGGGATACCCCCTTGGTGCGGCAGAACCAGAAGTGAAGGGGAGGAAGCTCACGCAACCTCCTGTATTTGTTGGCCGAATCTGCCTATGCATTGGAATTGGTAAACCCTCTGTTGATTCGGAGAGAAAGAACCAACAGTTTTCATGAAAGTACTAGATGATTAGGCTTTTGTTGCATGCAGGTTGTGGAGTTGGTTTTTTTTGAGACATGGAAGCTCCTAGATAGTCTAGTTCCTCCACTTTCATGTACTTGGTGATGGTTGTGGAATTGGTCTTTTGGTGGCTTGGATTTCTTGGACAACCCTCTAATCCTTTTAAATTTTTGTACTTGCATGTTTTCATATTCGTGTTCTTTGGATATGTGGGTTATGCAGATTTCATGTTTTAAACTATATGAGTTTCTGTATATGCACTATTCTAAATTGTTTCAAATTAAATAATTGGTGTATTTTTTTCAAATATGTGGGTTTCTAGTGTATAAGTGGATTTAGATTTACATGGATAGTTTTGTAGGTTTTGCATGTTAACCAAATTCTGTGATTTTGTAAATTTGTGAAGAGACTATTGTTCAAGGTTTTCTAGATGGTCACAATTGTAGATTTGCATGCATTCTTCATGCATAGTTTGAAGAGGTTTGTTTTAGCCTTCTTAGGTGTGGAAGTGTTGGTATGTGCTTTATAAATTAACATTTATATAGAGTTTCTTTTTGGGTTCTTGAACTATGGTTACTTTGTTGTGGGTTTGTAGCAAATCAGATCTAGAGTTGTTTTGGTGTTTGAGTCATGGAGAATCTACATGTTATCTTTGGTTGTATCTATTTTACATATTACTAATGTGGTGTTGAATCTGTATATTGCATTGTTCAAGATCTCTAGGTTTTGCAATTTCTTTGGTTTTATTTGGAGTAAAGGACATGTTTTTCTATCACATTTGAGATGTTGCATGTGTGAAGATCTTGTGGATTATCTGGTGTGGATTCTATTGTTTTTTCCTTTCTTGGTCACCTTGGTGCATTAGTATGTTCATTGTAGTGAGACAAAGAGATGGTGTTTGGATTTCCTAAGATAGTTATATTTTGGGACCTATAGTTGTTGACTATGGTGGTATGAGAGGCTTTAGATCATGATTCCGTACGAGCTTTGTGTAGTTACATAGTCATGTTCTATCTTCTTGGTTAAAGATCATGGTTCTACTTTGAGAGATGCTAGTGTTGCAGTCATGTTCTTTGATTCTATGAGGGCCATGACCAATCTTCCATTAGGAGATGTTTATCATGGTGTCATGTGTAGCTTGTACCACCTTCACTAGGAGCTTTGGCAGTGATGTGAATTTGTCACTTTGTGATGGATCATCTTTTGTAGTGGTTGTTGGTGTCATGAGGAGCTCCTAATACCTGCCTTATGTGTGCAGTGAGAGTTCATTGACATCTATAATTCTATTGAAAGAGGATGCTTATCTTCATGTTTTTGAAGATGTTGACAACCTATTGCTATGGAGGTCTCTTGGAGTCTTTGGTTGAGTTATTAGTTATGATCTATCAATTTAGGTGGATAATCCTTGGTGTATGAGGATGTGGATAGCTTGTTTCTATGCAAAGCTCTTGGAGCTTTTGGTTGAGGTGTGGTTATGCCATAGTAAGTTCCTATATTTTGTATTGATTTTGCAATGGAAGCTTTGGAAATGGTTTGTGGTAATCTACTACATGAGTGTTGTGAGCATTTTGCCTTGTAAACTTTTGGTTATTACAATGTTGTAGTTGGAGTTTGGTTGGCATGAGATGATCAGTTGTACACATATATTGGATTTGGAGTGAGGCTAGATCTCTTTCTTTTGGAGATCATGTGTTGGAATGGTAACTCACTTGATGAGGTTTCAACAAAAAGATCAAAGGAGCTTACACCTAGAGCTAGATACGAGTTCAGTATGGACTTGTTGAGGAGATTATACTTCAAAGGTGGAACAATCTCATACTCCACTCTTGGTACACTCAGTGGTGAATGATTTGATAAGTATTTCCCATCTATTTTTAGATGCATTCTTTCTTTGTATCTTATCTTCTCATGTATTTTGAGTCTTGAACTGTGGATGTCAGTTTTGAGGACTTTTTGAGGATTAGATAAATGGTTATGGTTTCCATTATCTCCTTATGGTTGGTTCTTGAGATGTGATGTCAATTTTGAGGACTTGTTTAAGAAGTAGATACATGATTATGGTTTCCATTATCTCCTTATGTTTGGTTCTTGAATTGTGATGTCAGTTTTTTAGGACACTATGTTTTAAAGAGTATAGGAGATGGTTAGTGACTTTGGGCTTACTCCCTTGTTGTGGGAATGTTTATTTGATCTTCCTTTAGTTTGAAAGGATTACATCTATTTCTACTATGTTTGACATTAGATTGAATGGTTAGATGTTGACACCTTTTTTGTTTGGGGTTTTGAAGGAGATCTTACTTATCATAGCTTTATCATGGATTGGTGTTGGCAAAAGAGACATGGTATGATTTGCAAGTTTTCTCTCTATGGTATTTTGTGTATCCTAGAGATTTGGTTTATTTCATGTTGGCATTGAGATTTGTGTAGAGTTAATCATTTATTGTTATTGTTTCATTAATTTTTATTAATAGTAAGGATGATTGGGGCTCTTTAATCTTTGTTTTCTATGTGATGTTGAGAACTTGGGAGAGCTAAGGTGATCAAGGGAGACAGTTTTATAGTAGTTGTGTTTGCAAGTTTGTAGATTAGTGTGTGTTCTTCAACACTATGTGATAGAGGATTTAACCACACCCTCTATGTGAGTACTATTGGTGGATTATTTGGATGCTTTAGTCATTTTATAGAGTAGACATTTCCCATGCATTAGGAGTCCTAGGGAGGTATAGGTTTCATTGGATTGTGGGATAAGGGTCTTCAAGTTTTTTGCATGTCTATGTGTTTGTTACCATTGGAGATGGACTTTGTGTAGGATAGTGAATATACATGGACTTGTGATTGTGGATTGGGTTGGAGATGTTGATGCATAAGGTATACTTGTGATGTGTGTACCCTGTTATTGAGGTATGGCTAGTTGGATGTGTTAATGATATGTTGTGGCCATTATTCCAACTACTGTTGAGTATGTGGAAAATAATTAGTCATATTCTAGAGGAGATGGACTCTAGTATATGTGTTTGAGTTGAAGCATGAAATTTAGAGTATGATCTTGGATTTGGTCTCTTATATTTCATGCTTGGGCATGATGGAGGATGAGAGTATTGTGGTCAAGATGGTTGTCACTTGATGGATGTTGTAGATGCTTGGTTGAACCCATGAGCATATAGGAGTTGTTGTAGCATGGTTATACCCTTGGTGGTTAGTTCACTAAATATTTTTGGTGTTCCCTTTTTCTCTTGGAAGCTATATGGCAAGTGGGAAAATGTTGGGATTAGGTGTGTCATTCACCTTGCAAGTCCTCATGTTTGAATTATTTAATTGTTTATTATAAATTATTTGTCCTTGTGAAACATCCATTTTATGCCTTGTCCATTATTGCATATGTAATTATTGTCATTTACATGTGTAAATATGTTTATAAAAGAATATCTTGTCGTGAATGATTTGTAAGAGCATCTATGTCAAAGATAGTGATTACGATGCATAAGTGCATGATTAAGAGAGATGTTACTTGAAGTCGACTAGGAATCTTGACCCACTTATGACACATGTTTTGACACATCATAGAGCATCTTTATAAAAGTGGTAATGCGAAATGGAGTGTGGGTTGTATGGATTTTTACCATGGTATATTGGGACCTTGTTTGGGCCCATGGTAATGCTTTATGGTGGTTTTTTGGGCCTCCATGAGTCTATATAGTGAGGGCTTGAGATGAAGACATGAGAGAGGAGTTTTTGCAGGGTTATGCTATCAATCATATTTCTACCAAAGGAAGAGGATATTGATCTCCATGGAGGCAAAAGCCCGATATAGTACATTTTAATAGGTTTATTGTTGTTGAATAATACATTGGTTCGATGCTTTGGATTCTAGGTTTTTCCTGAAAGGGTTTTCCCAGGGAATATTTGTGTCATTCTCTTTCTTGTGGTTGATTTTCCTTCTATCTCTCTCATTCTTTCTTTTCTAAGTGTTGTTTACATGCCAAAATGCTACTAATTTTTTTGTAGATTTGATTACTACAATAATCTCCTCAAAGGGTTAATGTAGAAATACCTGCACTACTTAATAATTATGTTTAATATGGTTTAATTGATAAGGGGTTTGTAGGTACTTTTCCTAACATAGGATGTGTAGGAAATATACATGAGCCAAGACTTTCATAAGACACATCCAACAAATTGCACCAAGAACTACTAGATAGGGTGTCAAAAACACAAATTGTGTGCAATGGAAATGTAGGTTGTACACAAACCAAAGTTGCAAAGACATGTGAGGTGGTTTAGGTACAACACTTACCCAAAACAAACACAAAACAACAAACAAAGGTGTGCAAGCAAGAAACAACATACAACATAAAATTTTAGGTGATGTGCAAGATTGCTTGACCCATGTGATGCTCCTACATCAATTCATAGCTTCACCTATAGTTCTATTCTACACATGCCTCTAGTTATGATCTATGCACCTAAAGTTTTGACCCTTTTTTATAGTTTTAAACTTGATTTGTGGCCTTGATCTTTGCACCTCTAATCTTTTGAATCTTTTTCACCTTTTATATCTAAAAAGGGTGGTGCTTAAAGAAACACCGATACAACTTTCTATGCTAGAGACATGAACTTGACTTGCTTCTCTCTTTGCACCTTAGTCAAACCCTTGGATTGATTATTGATTTGGAATAAGTTTGAAGACATGTGAAGAAAAAATGTAAATGCCTATGTCGCTTCTTATAATCTTAGATGTTGATGTAATGCTCCTAGATGCTCAAATGATTGAATGATATTCTAACTGTTGGATCTAGTTTGTTCTCAATATAAATTAGAGATTTATCCTTTTATACAATACCATAGTGCCATAATTTGAATATTTCATGCTTGAGTTAGCTAGCACCAACTAGTTGGAGACAAGTTGATTTGGGCCCATGATTAAATTGGATTTGGAAATTTGGGGTTACAATTACATGTGTAGTTCTAAATTAGATTTAGAACCACATATGTGATTTTGAACCAAGGTAAGAAACAATAGATATGAAGGTTAGGTTTGGAACACTAAGGGATAAGGACATAGAATCAGATAATTCAAAATCTCATGTGTAGTTTTGAATCAAGCTATGAAACAAAAAATATGAAGATTAAGTCTAAACTACTAAAAAATAAGAATTAAAAATTAGATAAAATACTTACTAGATGCCAACACTTATATAAAAATACACCATGTAAGTTACACTAAATTTTTACTATTAAAGATGCACTTTTCAAACTTACTCACTTGCATAGCACTCAAAAATGCCATAAGAAATCAAGCCTTTGTTTTTTAATGTTTTTGGGTTGTTCTTCCACTCCTAGTGAGGGAGGGAAAATTTTAGGTGATAGGTAACCCTTCAAACTTTCTAAAGATACTAAGCCAAAAGCCATCTTTAACATTCAATCCTCAACCAAACTTGGCCTTGACAATATGTCAAACAATTATATGCATTTTGTAATAAGAAACATCCAATAGGTTGCACCAAGAATTACTAGATAAGGTGTCCAAAACACAAACTGTGTGCAATACCAATGTAGGTTGCACTAGGTTGCACAAACTGAAGTTGAAAAGAGACGTGAGGTGGTTTAGGTACAACACTTGCCCAAAACAAGCACAAAAAAATAAACAAAGGTATGCAAGCACACAACAACAAAATAAGACACCTACAAAAAACAAATGCATGCAAGCAACAATATACAACATAAAATTTTAGGTGATGTGAAAGATTGCTTGATCCATACGATGCTCTCACATCAATTCATACCTTCACCTATAGTTATATTCTACATGTATGCCTCTAGTTCTTAACTATGCACCTAAAGTTTTGACCCTTTTTTATAGTTTTAAACTTGATTTGTGGCCTTGAACTTTGCACCTCTGATCTTTTGAATCTTGTTCACCTTTTATATCTAAAAAGAGTGGTGCTTAAAGAAACACCGATAGAACTTGCTACGTTAGGGACGGGAAGCTAACTTACTTCTCTCTTTGCACCTTAGTAAAGCCCTTGGATTGATTAATGATTTGGAACAAGTTTGAAGACATGTTAAGCAAAAATATAAATGCCTATGCCTCTCCTTATGATCTCAAATGTTGATGTAATGCTCCTAGATGCTCAAATGATTGAATGTTGTTCTAATTGTAGGATCTAGTTTATTCTTAAAATAAATTTGGGATTTGTCCTTTTATACAATACCATAGCACTAGAATTGGAATATTTCATGCTTGAGTTAGCAAGCCATGACTAGTTGGAGACAAGTCGATTTGGGCCCATGAAAAATTTTGAATTTGGAAATTTGGGGTCACAATTACATATGTAGTTCTAAACAAAGTTTAGAACCACATATATGTTTTTGAAACAAGGTAAGAAACAACAAATATGAAGGTTGGGTTTAGACCACTAAGAGATAGCAACATAGAATCAAATAATTCAGAATCTCATATATAATTTTGAATCAAGATATAAAACAACAAATATGAAGATTAAGTCCAAACTATTAAAAACAAGAACTAAAAATTAGATAAAATAATGACTAGACTCTTATATAGAAATGGGTCTTTTAAACACTAAACTATTACTGCTAAAGATACACTTTTCAAACTTACTTACGTAGCACTGAAAGAGACCACAGGAAATCAAGCCTGTGTGTTTTTTAAAATGTTTTTGGGTTGTTCTCCCACTCCTACTGATGGAGAGAAAGTTTTAGTCGGTAGATAAACCTTCAAACTTTCCAAAGATACCATGCCAAAAGCCGGCTTTGACATTGAATCCTCAACCAAACTTGGCCTTGACAATATGTCAAACAATTATATGCATTTTGTCATTGCACAACCAACTAGTTAGTTCAGGAGCTGCATGATCGAGGCCTTGCTGTATCACAGGTAGTCTTTTATCCTGCTTGAAACCTCCCATGTCAAATGTCGGTTCCTTCAGTAGGTATGATAATTATCAACCTAGATAAATATGGAGGTTGGTGACGTCCTTACCTGATCTGATTTGCCATTTTAGTCTCCTGAAAAAGTGTATATATATACATGCATTGTTCTGCATTCAATCAAGTTCCATACCCCAATTGCTCAAGCATCAATATAATCATGGGTTAATGAGTACTGTTGCACTCATGGAGCCTTTTATTATGTTATTTCTGCTACTTTTATTTGCTCAGCCCTTCACCCATGGCAATCTGGTTGTGTATGGCAGTCAAATGTATACCACAAAGGAACATCATAATGAGAAGTGGGCCTGCAAAAAAGGCAGCATGATCATGACCTCCCAGCTTTCAAGATCCAGGCATAGTCCAGCCGTTGGTCACATGCAGACACTCCAGGCAGATGTTCCACCTTTACATTGAATCATTCTTCAACATAAGAGATACTTATAAATTTGTTCATACCATATTGGAAAATCCATTTTTGTTTATGTAGATGGTTTCTGAGTATTTTTATGTTCAAGAATAGTAAATGATTATATTGTCAAATTAGGAATGATAGAGGATTATCTTGTTTTTTTTTTTAAATTATATTTGTATTCAATTAATTGAGTTTTACAATTTGGTTTTTTTTGAAAATTTTAAGTGTATTTACTAAAATTTTCAAATAAATTAATAAAAAGAATTTAAGAAATGTTAAATTATTAAGTCCATCTTTTTAAATATTTCTCTGTTTATTTATTTACATATTTTTTGTGTTTCTTGATTAGTTGTTTACATTTAAGATCCACTCCAACCATAAACAATTGATGTGTTGACTATATATGTCCTTCCTTTTAAATGTTTCTCTGTTCATTTAGTTACATACTTTTTCAGACTATTTTTATTTTTGAGAATTTATGTTTTATAATTAAATAATTTTGAATGTTTGAAGGGGGAGAAAACTAAACATAATACATAGTATGTGGATGTGTTTATAGATTAGCTGTTTACATTTAAGATCCAGTCCAACCATAAACAATTGATGTGTTGACTATGTAAGTCTTTCCTTTTAAATATTTCTCTGTTCATTTATTTACATATTTTTTCAAACTATTTTTATTTTTCAGAATTTATGTTTTTTAATTAAATATTTTTGAATGTTTGAAGGTAGAGAAAACTAAACATAATACATCATCTATTGATGTGTTTCTCAACTAACTGTTTATATTTAAGATCCGCTCCCACCATAAATAATTGATGTGTTGACTGAACACACCAATTATTTAAGCTCTTCAGTCTTAATGTTCCATTTTCTTATTTGAAATGGTGTGACAAGTACCTACTTAATTATAGAAGGAGAATTCTGATTTAAACAAGCTTGTTATAGAAAAGAAGTTTCACCAAATATTTGTACATGATGATTTTCTTATACACATTTTTAGGAAGTGGCTAGCACATGCATCAATCATGGGTAGTGATGATAGTCAATGTGGTGGCTAGCATTTATTTAAAAGTAAACCATATTTTTTTCTTTTTCTTTTTTTAACTAACCATATATAATATGAATGCATACATATATATTTGATAATCATAAATACATTTTGTTTAAAGAATATTTTTTATCCACTAAAAATACATCAATATTTAAAATGTTTGTTTTTTGTTGGAGGGTTTTATATTAAACTCACATAATCATTTAACTATCTCATATGGGAGTATAAGCTTTAGGTGGAAACTCTTTGGCACGATCTCAGTCTCATCTCTTATGGTGTTGGGGCTTTGCACTCAACACGACTTTATCCCTAGTGGACTCATTCAAAACCATTTAACTTCAATAGTAGACCAAGAACCCATTAACTTAAAATGTCTTTTAAGTAACTTGAAAAAAAAAAACTTAAAAAATAAAATCAAATGTGATTTGTATTAATTGTTTCAAATTTTGTTTTAAAATACGCTGCGAAAAATACCTCCTTATTACTTAATATCATATTTAAATAAGAGTAAATCTGATTTACATCTCCCATATAATAACTTTTATATTTATGTTAATTAATGTTAGACTTAAATTATATTTAAATGTCGTGTAAATATGATGTACGGGCCATGAGTTTTAGTTGCTTGGTGCTGAGTTCGAGTTCGTCTAGTGTCATTTTTATAATTAAGGAAATGATGTAGATGTGACGAAAAACATATAGAAGTGAGTAAAAGAGTAATATTTGTGACATGACATACACCCAATTCTAACTACAAAATTGACATAAATACAATAAGAATTTTGTGATATATGATTTTTTTAATGAAATAGATTTATATATTATTTATAAAAAGTAATAATATTTTATTTATAAAAAAGTGGATATGTAAAATTATATCATAAAGTTATGTAAATTGGGTAGAGTTTAGTAATCAAAATATCATGTTATCAAGTAGTTTTAAAATAAAAATAATTATTAATATATCATTCGATTAAAATATCAAATAATTATGGAAACTAGGTAGTTAAAGTTATAAATCAAGTTGTTAAGGGAGGATTCCAATCATTAGGGTTACCCCAACCACCATCTAGCAAGGCTTTGTCATCATTAACTAGCTCCCAACCATCAATCTGAGCATCTTGCTCAAGTGGTTGAGTATTAAGAATATCCTATTGTGGTTGAGTATTTGCAACATCTCATGTAGGAGAGATAGAAAGAGTTAAACAACAAAATTTATCTCTTCATTGGGAAGGGTCCACCCATGTCACTTAGAAGATGTAGAAGAGGGGTGTTGTTTCACCTAAGGTAGAGGTGACCAACCAATATGTTCCCTTATTGGCAGAGGAGAGTGTTATTGATAGTAGATCTAAGAGTGACACCAAGAGGATTTTGAATTACCATGCCTTTAACCCCACCGAGGAGACCTAGTATAGGATTGCAAAGGAGAGACTTGGTCCACCATATAGAAGGCATTTCCTTAATGATCAAGAAGGGTTTGGAGGTGGGCCACCTTATTGGCCTACACTTGGATTTGCATACACATTTAATATCACCAATTATCTGGTATAAGTAGAGAAATGTATATCAAGATAATTATGAGCAAAAATAGTTGCATTTCTATCTTTCCATATGGTAAATAGAATCTCCATTCTAAAATCATGCCATAGCTAAGAAAACTTAGCAAGAAATCTAATCCCATCCCCCAACTTAAGTGAATCAATTACTTCTTAATAGGGAGACCTTGATATAGTAGACACTAGGCAAACTAAGCAATTTTTGGCTCAATAATAGCTTTCCAAACAATTTGAAATTGTTTGTTCCAAATGTGAGAAGGTGATTGAGTAGACCACATTTCATTCAACTTTGGGACCATAGGAAAATGTAGGGAGAGCCAATTAGAACATTTATTGGGAGTTATACATGTTAAAAAGAGGCATCCATATGTATCACTTATGTCCTTTCCACCATGGCATATTTGATCTTACATCAATTGATTGTTGGTGTTGAAAATTGAAATGGTAATGCCTTAGTAGTTCCATGAAATGATTTTTCATCCACATTATTCAACTTGAATTTGAAAGGAAGCAAAGGTGCGGAAAAAACACTTCCAACACTAATCTATGTGGAGGAGATAGTGCAAAATTCATACAAATCTTTAAACTGTTACAGTGAAAGAAACACATTCAAATACATGCATAAAAACAATATTACCATAATGTACATATTTACATGGGGAAATCCTTTCCAGGTAAAAAACCCCACACACCAAAAGCACAGTACTTCGTATTATCAATAACAGAAATTACAATACAATAACAACACTAAGCTTCTCCAGGTGTCCTCCAACTACACCAAGAATCTGGAATAATTTCAGCAGCATAACGGTACTTCAACAAAATGATACTCAACATCTCCAATATACAAGTGCTCAATATATAGGAGCTTACAATGCATTAATTAGACACTTTCCAAATCCAACGCCCAAGACTGAAAATGCATCATGGAAGATGCCAAAAACACTAAACATGCAAAATGATAATATTCCAATTGTCAACACATGCAAACATGCAACTGCCAATTGTTACCAAACCTGCACATGCAAAACTACACCTACCAAAACATAACTGCACCTCCAAAAAAGGCATCCTTATCATAAGGAAAGTGCCAACATGCATAACTCCATGTTTAATAGCAACTTCCATACTTGACTCCTCCTTGGAAATAGAAATTGCACATTGTAACTGACAGGTTGAGACATACTAATCCCAACATTCTCCCACTTGTCGAAGACCTCTCAAAAATCATCTGTAATCAACTACTCAGGGCCCCAAGGCCCATGGAAATGACACACCATCTAAACTTCTCTGTGCTCACTGGCTTTGTCAGTGCATCTGCAACAATTCTTAAAGTGTTAACCTTCTCCAATATCACCTTTCCATCTTCTACCATATCACGAACAAAATGAAACTGAACATCAATGTGCTTTGTTCTAGCATGGAAAGTGGGATTCTTTGCTAAGCATATGGCACTCTGACTGTCACAACAGATAGTAATATGTCTTGCATCAAAACCAATATCCGAACATAACCTCTTAAGCCAATTGGCTTCCTTGCAAGCATGAGTAGCTACCATGTACTTTGCTTCTGCCATGGACAAAGCGACTACAACCTACTGCTTACTCATCCAACTTATAGCACCACCATACATCGTGAACACATATCCACTGTGGATCTTCTGCTGTCAATGTCACCTGCCCAATCTGAGTCCACATATCCACAAATACTTATAGAATGTTGATAACTAAAAGGAAAACCATGATAGCATAGGGAATACTCGAAAGAACCCCATAGACATCTAAACACTCTCTTTACCACATCCCAATGTACCCATCTAGGATTAGCCATATACCGATTAAGGACTCCCACTGCTTGGGCAATGTCTGGCCTTGTACAAACCATCACATACATCAGACTGCCAAGAACACTCGCATATGGTACTGTGGTCATGTCCTCCATCTCAGTAGGAGATTTTGGACAATCCTCCATAGAAAACTTCACCCCCTGCATCACCAGAACAACTAACTGTCTGCAAGTTGCCATGCTGAATCTCTCCAACACTGAATTCACATACTTGCTCTAGCTTAACCAAAGCTTTCTGCTAGCTCTATCTCTTCTGATCTCTATCCCCAGAATATACCTTACTATACCTAGATCCTTCATCTCAAACTGTGTTGACAACTGAGACTTCATATATGAAATCAAACTCTTACCATTCCCAAAAAACAACATATCATATAGATACAATGCAATTATGAGAATGTGACCATTATCAAATTTGTAATATACACAATGGTCAGATTTAGATATCATAAATCCCAAAGACAACACATAGGTGTCAAATTTCTGGTACTTCATTCTAGGAGATTGCTTAAGACCATACAAAAACTTCTTCAACTTGCAAACCAAATTTCCTTTACCTTTTTCCACGAAATTCTCTAGTTGTGACATATAGATCTCTTCCTCCAAATCACCATGAAGGAATGTCATCTTCACATCCATCTATTCCACTTCTAGATCATACGCTACTGCAAGTGATAACAGGAACCGAATAGATGTCAGCTTCGCAACATGAGAGGATATCTCACCATAGTCAATTCCCTCCACCTGAGAATACCCCTTCGCGACCAACCGTGCCTTGTGCTTTTCAACACTACCATCAGGACCACATTTCTTCTTGAACACCCATTTACATCTAAAAGGTTTCCATCCTTTAGGCAAAGGTACCAGATCCCATGTATTATTTTTCTTCAAAGCAGTCATTTCTTCATCCATGGCTTTCATCCAAGAATCTGCATCACTCATACCCATAGCCTCTCTAACAGTCCTAGGCTCATCAGTGTTAGCAACCAAAGCAAAAACATAATTGGAATCCAATATAGAATAACCAAATCTTTCCGATGAATAATCAAACCTTTCTGGTGGCCGCCTAACATGTGTAGATCTCCTCAATTGCTGAAGTTGAGGTTCTTCTTCTTCGAAACTTTCAGAGCTTCTAGGGCTCTCCTCATCATCAAGTACAACATGAGTACATAGTTCACCTTTCGTTAGAGTAAGTGGAATCTGAACTACCTCCTTCTGCTTCTCCTCTTTCTTTAGTTGCAGCTCAACTTTGGAAGGTTTCAACTCTCAAAATATTACACTTTTGGTGTGGAGAACCTTCTCGACCACTGGATCCCAAAGCTTGTACCCCTTCACACTGACACCATAGCCAATGAAGATACACTTAACTGCTTTTTCTCCAACTTAGACCTCTTTACACTTAGAACATGAGCATAAGCTTCACAACCAAAAACTCTAAGATGTCTCATCGAAGGCTTCTTACCAGACCACACCTCCATGGGTGTCTTTTCAACAAAAGATGATGTAGGAGATCTGTTGATCAAATAACATGCAATGGCTATAGCTTTGGCCCAGAACTTTTGCTCAAGGCCAGCACCACTCATCATACTCCTAGCCCGCTCCATCACTGTCCTATTCATCCTCTCTGCAACTCCATTTTATTGTGGGGTGTATGGAGTTGTCTTATGTCTCTCAATATCGTGCTCCTTACAAAACTTATCAAATTCTATCGAACAAAACTCACCACCATTGTCAGTCCTCAAACATTTAGTCTTTCTATCAATCTAATTTTCAACCAAGGCCTTAAACTCCTTAAAATGATTAAAGACTTCAGATTTACTCTTGAGAAAATAAACAAATGTCCTTCTACTATAGTCATCTATGAAAGACACAAAATATACAAATTTTCTTAATGAACATTCACAAGACCAAACACATCTACATGAATACAGTCCAAAACCCTAGAACACTTATTAGAACTAGAATAAAAAGAAACACAGTTTTGTTTTCCATATACACAATGTTCGCAAAAGTCAAACTTGAGATTACAATCATCAAGGCCTTCAACAAGGCTTTTATTTTTCAAGGCTTTAAGACCCTTCTCACTAATGTGACCAAGCCTTTGGTGCCATAACATTGTTTTCTCCACTGGAAGCTTCATCTCCAAAGCATTTGCACCCTTAGGTATCCAAAAAGCATGACCATCAGATGTACAAACAATAGAATTCTTTAGTACTAGATTTGATGGTGAGGATGAAGAATCCAAAGGCCTTTTCTTTGGCATATCAGAGGAACTATTGCACTGAACAATGCATGCATCCAACTTGTATAGAGTGCCAATCCAAACACCCTTAGCCAACACCATAGCTCCTCTTGTCATCTTACATCCTCCACTCGAGAAAACAACTTGCACACCTACATCAATCAACTTACTCACAGAAAGAAGGTTTGAAGGTTTCATGCCAAACCTGGGATATACAACACACCATCAATCCCCTTCACTCTACCATTAGGGAATCTAATCTTGACTCTTCCACGGCCAACAATCTTTAAATGAGATTCGTCACCCAGATACACCTTCCCATCATCATACTCTTTATACTTTGATAACCAACCTCTATGCAAGGTCATGTGGAAAGAAGCAACGAGTCTATTAACCACACATCTTCTGATGCATGTGTTGCCAAGGCTGCGACAAAAGCATCTACATCATCCTAAGAGGATTTATTAGATTTAGAATCAGAGAAGTTATTTTTACCTTTCTTTTTCTTCTCCTCCTTACAATCTTTGCAGAAATGACTAGATTTGCCGTAGTTCCAACATTTCGCCTTGGACTTGCTAGGAGACTTAGATCTCCTCAAAGATTTTAATCTTGCCTTCTTGTCCTTTTTCTTGTCTTTCTCTTTAGGTCTTCCATAAACAACAAGGGCTTCCTTGGCCATCTTGGAAGATTTCCTTCACATCTCTTCAGACAATAGCGATGCAACCACATCATCCATTTTGAAACTGGTGGTGGTACTTCCAATAGCCATAACTAGGTGATCCCACGAGTCCAGCAAAGAACATAATAGAAGCATACAACAATCTTCATCTTCTATCTTGTCACCAACAGAACCCAACTAAGCAATCAACATGTTAAATGCATTCAGGTGATCTGCAACAAACCCTCCATCTTCCATCTTCAGAGAATACAATTTCTTTCATAGGAATACCTTGTTTACCAAGGATTTGGCCTAATAAACATCTCCAAGTTTCTTCCAAAGAGATTTTGCAGCCTTCTCTTCATGGACATTCAAGAGCACTGAATCAACCAAGCAAATTCTAACCAAACCCTTGGCTTTTCGATCCTTTAGATCCCACTCTTCCTAAGTCATACTTGTTGGTTTTGGTTTGGATATTGTAGCCCATTGATCTCTATCCACGAGCATATCCTCCATGTTCAACTTCCATAACTCAAAGTTGCTGCCATTAAATTTATCCATCTCAATTCTACTAGATGTGCTTGCCATCTTTTTCTGCAACAAGATTGTGAAATACTTTTGCAAAAGGCTCCCACTCAAACAAAGACCAGTACAAAAAACTCACTACCCAACAAGGGGACCAAAACTAGCTAGGCTCTTATACCAATTGAAAGGAAGCAAACGTGCAGCAAAATGCTTCCAACACTAATATATGTGGGGGAGATAGTGCAAGATTCATACACATATTTAAACTGTTACAATGAAAGAAACACATTCAAATACATGCATAAAAACAATATTACCATAACACATAGATTTATGTGGGGAAAACCTTTCCAGGTAAAAAACCCCACACACCAAAAGCATAGTACTTTGTATTATCAGTAACATCAATTACAATACAATAACAACACTAAGCTTCTCCAGGTATCCTCCAACTACAACAAGAATCTGGAATAATTTCAGCAGCATAATTGTACTTCAACAAAATGATACTCAACATCTCCAATATACAAGTGCTCAATATATAGGAGCTTACAATGCATTAATTAGACACTTTCCAAATCCAATGCCCAAGATTGAAAATGCATCATGGAAGATGCCAAAAACACTAAACATGAAAAATGGTAATATTCCAATTGTCAACACATGCTAACATGCAACTGCCAATTGTTACCAAACCTGCACATGCAAAACTACACCTACCAAAATATAACTGCACCTCCAAAAAGGCATCCTTATCATAAGGAAAGTGCCAACATGTATAACTCCACATTTAATAGCAACTTCCAAACTTGACTCCTCCTTGGAAATATAAACCGCACATTGTAGCTGACAGGTTGAGACATACTAATCCCAACAGAATTTGGCTTCTATTTGAGGCCATGAAAGCCATGTTGAGGTGGACTTGGGATATAAATCCCAAATATTTCCAATTCCCCTTCTAAAAAGCTTGGAAAAATGAATCCAAGAAATTTCAACCAACAAAATGTTTTAAATGGTGATGGTAGGAGCTCACCATAGAGACTACTAGTTGATATAAATATCATTATGAAACCTATTACCACTCCATAGAAGGCAAGGATTAATATCTTCCCATGCCTTCCAAATTATTTTGACCATAAAGGTTCCTATGATCTTGACAACAACTAGAAAATCAAACAAAGAATGGAAGTCTAAACCTTTCCAAGCTAAACATCCATAGTGGTTGGGTCACAGTTTCAACATGTGACAACAATGGAGTGGAGCAATCTACTCCTCTCAAAAAGGGAAATTATTCTCCAACACATGAGTCTACCTAGTCAAGGCCCACATGGTTAGACCAATGTTGTGGGGATCTATCTCCTTATAAGGGGTTGTTGGTACATTCTAGGAAACTATGAGTTTTTACTTGTAAGCCTAGTATGTATTTTAGTGGTTCTAGGTTTGTTCATTTGTAATTTCTATGTTCATTCTTCAATATTTCCATATTAGAAGATGAAATCCATATGATATATCATTTATGCTTGAAAAGAAAAAAAAATCTAATCTAAATCCTATGTTAAAACAAAACTATCCTAAACTAACTAATAGTTATAAGAAAGGACAAAAGGCAAGATAAAGGGAAGGGAGAAATAAATGAGCTTGCTCATCTAGAACACAAATCTTTTATTTTAAACTATTTTGAATAAGCTATAAAACCATTCATGCCATGACTAGCCTTAACACAATCCAAAGACATAGATAGTGTGATCCTCAAAGTTATAACTCATAGAATAGTGAAACATAACTACCATAGGAATGCACAAATTGCCACTCACAAATGTCTTCAAAACACTCCAAATTTAACATTCATCACCTCATTGCTTACTAAGTAATACCCATATAAATTATAGTGATTATATTCATAAACAAACAAAACTCAATTTGGAAAACTTAAAGCACATAGAAAACAAAGAGATTATATTTACACCATAAAAGATGACACATTTCATCTATTTTATAGTAACATTTTCCAACCCTTTAAACTAAGAATGAATTTCAATTTATAGAGATCTTGGGAAACATATTTCCATCAGAGGTGGGAAAATCTAATCTTATCCATTGAGATCTTCCTCATTAAATTGCATTCCTTGAAAACCATCAATTCCCAATTCACTCCATGCTTAGTTACTCTATTTTATTTAAGGGAATTCAACGATCTACCAAGATTTTCTAGTTATCTAGGTAGGGAAGGTGCCTCTAGCTTTAATTCATAGAGTCTAAAAGAACTCATAATTATAGCTATCAATGGTTCTATCCTCTTTGTTTTCATCTTTGATGTAAATGACATGCATCTACTCTTCATAAAAATCTACTTTGTCATTTACAATCACAACCATGTTTGATTGAAGTTAATGTCCTCAAGCTCCCTACATGCAAAGAGAAGATTAATATCTAGCTAAACCATGAGAAATTTGAATTTAAAATTATTCAATTTACATTATCACAACACAAAACATGGTTCCCCAGAGCTTGTACTTTTATTTTACTATGATTGCACCTAATTTTATAAGTCTAGTGATCAACTAATGTTCTCTAGTTTAGATTAGCACCTAGTTATTTTCCTAATCATTAAAATTTATTTTTTAATAAATTTTAGGAGAAAAATCAGGTATATTATTCTATATCACGTTTTCTAAAATATTTTTCTTTCTTTTAATATCCAAAAGTACATGTTGAATCATCTTTGAACATTTTGATCCTATGTGTGTGCTACAAGGTGATAGGTGGCATTATCAAATTTGACTTGGGTTGCTTCATCATCATCTTTTCATGAACACCAACAACCATAGTTATCACAAGGCTTACCTAAGTTATGGCTAAGTTATCTAATGTTGGAATCTAGATTTCATTTAGAATTATTTATCTCATTTGGAGATGTATCTCATCTAAGACAATATTAGAGATAAAAGTAGGTATAAAATCACAAGGTGCTTTGATGGATATGTAGATGTGAAGTATTTATAAAATTTGGATAAGGAAAAAATTAGATCTAGGATTTATCTTGATTTTAGTTGAAATCTATATGCAATATAAAATATTCCTATTCTATAGTAGATTGCATCTAAGATAAATATCAGAGATAAAATTATGTCAGAAACCAAGTGCTTGAAGGAAGAAATTGGATGTTAACCTTGATTTAATCTAGTTTAAAAAATAATCAAGTCCAAGGTTACCATGTGGCAACATCTCACAAGGTTTGGGGAAGATAGCTATTAGCATCTCACACCCCTAACTCTAAAAACATGGAAGAAAAAAAATAATAAAACTTAGATTAAATCCAATTTCAAGTTCAAATACCTCTCAAAGATTAAAAAAAAAGGGTGAAAATCAACTATGATATGCTCCAAGGAGGATCTACATGTAAAGTGTAAATAAAACTATATTTAAACTAATCTTGGGTCTAGATATCTCTTGGAGGTAAAAAGATAATAAAATATAAGAAGTTTCTCGAAAAGGAATTTATATGCAAAGTAAACATAAACTAGAGCCCAAAAGGGGTTTGGATTTGGAGTTCATTAAAGTCCTTGAAGATTCAACACTAGATAATTTGAATGTGAAGATATTATTAACTAGGGAACATACCACTTATAGGTCTAGTCAACAAGGAAGTCAAGTCAAACAAATTAGATGCAAAAATAATTAAACTAGGAAGATAAATTAGGTTGGATTTGAAAGAACCTTCCAAGCTAACAAGAAGGAAACTCTAAACATGAAGAAAAATAAAGGATAGTTAAAGCCGATTTTGGGTCCAAGGGTTCATTGGAGGCAAAAGTTAAAAACCCAAGAGTTGCTCCAAAGAAAATGGATGCAAAAAATATTTATCCCAAATTAAAGATGATTTCAAGTCTAAACTTGTGAATTAGAGACTATATGATGAAAACATGAAAGACTACCTCTATGATATGAAACCAGATGCAAAGAAAAAATTAAACTCAATCTAATGTGGGGTCGGGTCTAAAAATAAAACACTATGGAAGATTTTAAAATGTAGATTCCAAATAGATAAAACTTGGTGAATACCAATATTGGGTCTGGAATCTCATCGAAGACAAACTTGAAGGTCTTGGGTTCTACTAAGAAAGTGGATTTGATGAAGATTTCAAATTAGATAAGCATTTGGTTTAGGTTTGGGACTAGTAAACCTTTCTAATCCTAGATAAAATTTAAGAAATAAAACATAGGGGAATTACTATTGAAAAACTAATAAATAGTAATTCACCATGGAAGAGACCCGATTAAAATTAAAACTTAAGAAATGCTTACAAATTTAATTTAATAATTTATATTAAATTTAATCAAAATAGCTAGGTTTAATTTTATACAAGTTTAAACTAGGGCATGACAAAATAGAAACTAAATCTACCTAGAAGGAAAAAATACTAAAACAAAAAGGTATCCCCAAGTTTCAAGAAAACTTGGGTATGTTGTGGTAACATTCCATGTAACAATTGGGAGACCTAGAGGAAATGCAATTCCTTAAAAGGATTTTTCAAGCTTCATTTCCTTTAGTGGATCTCACAATCCACTTGGTGCAAAGCATAATCCTTGTTTATGAACATCAATTAAACATAGGCCACCAAAGTCTTTAGGAAGACAACATAAGTCCCACACTACTATATCAAAGTTCTTGATTTAATTAGAGTTAGCCCAAAGAAAACCATTCAATACTTTCTCCAACTTATGATAATAAGCCTTATAAGGCACCCAATAAGATGACTCATAGACATGAGTAGTTTCTAAAAACTTAGAATAGAAATGGAACTTACCAACTAGAGAGAGAGGCTTAGTTATCTAGTTGGATAATCTCTTCTCCACTCAATCCATGACATACTACTCGAGCCTAGAAGTAGAAGCTTAAAAAGAAAAAAGGATCCCTATGAATTTAAACACCTTCCCATGATCAATCTGATTCCAACCATAGGCTTAGAGCCACTTGGGGGGATGAGAAAAGGTTTACATGTAAATACATGGTCTTGCTCCATTAAATGTTAGATCTAGAAGCTAAGCAAAAGTTTTCCAAACACTTGAAGGATTTCTTGATATTACTCTCATCCTAAATCAAAGTGAGGAAGGAAACATAAGTAAAGTGATCATTGACAAGATATTGGGTGTTTCTTCCTAGGAGGGAGATACCATTGACTAGTTTATTAGAGATGACTTTATAAAGAAGGTAGCTAAATCCTTCCTCAACCAACACATATAGTGATGGTGCAAGAAGACATCCTTGCTGAATATATCTAAAAATCCCAAATTTCTTAGATTGAATCCCATTAATAGTGAGACAAGTAGAGGCATTTTTAAAGGACATTCTCACCAATTGGAGAAAGTTAATGCCAAATCCCATAGCATAGAGTATGACAAGAATGATAGGACATTCAATCTCATCATAGGCTTTTTCAAATTCAACTTTTATAAAAATAACTTGGTTAATTTTCTATCCCATTCCATACCTTCTCAAATAGTAATAATGTTGTCTATGTTCATAAATATCCTTTTGATGAATCCATGTTGTTAAGGGTGAACAATTAACAAAAGAATAAGGTGGATATACAACACAGGGGATTTGAAAATAATATTTTAGGACACATTGAGAAAGGTGATAGGTCTAGATAATTGTACGTTAATTTAGGATCACCAACCTTAGGTATGAATTTAATATTTCCTTTGTTGATAAGTTTTGCTAACAAATTGGAATGGCACACTTCAAGATATATTCTATGCAAATTAGGGCCAATAGTGTCCCAAAGAGATTTATAAAATTCATATGGAAAACCATCAACACCAATATCCTTATCATTTACCATACTAGTCACCATTGCATGTAAATATTCCATGGAGAGAAGCTTGCCACAAGCCACTATTTGAGTGATAATGAGATGACATTGAACAAAATAAGCATTACTTAAGAGCAATGTCTCAGGCTTGAGAAGGTTCTTGATCTTTAAAAACTTTCTTATAATATTGAACAAAGAATTCATTACATCAATAAGCTCTAATATATGTCTATCTACTTCCCAAATGGAATTTACTTTTTGAACTACATTCCAAGTATAGAAATCTTGAAAAAATATTTGGAAGCATTGTTTCCAAATTTGATTTTCCCGATTTGATTTGATTTGTTGATTTTTAACTGCTCTTATGCACAACTTCCTTCTACTTACCTTGGGATCCCTTTGACCATAAAAGAAGTCACTCCAACCTTTTGGAATTCAGTTTTGGAAAGAATCTAGAAGAAACTGGTTGGATGGAAAGGCAAATTTTTAAGTCAAGCAGGTAAATTTCAACTCCTTAAAGCCCCCCTCTGAGGTATTCCTATTTACTTTCTTAGTCTCTTTAAGATCCCTAAGTATTTTGCTGAGAAGTTTAAGCATATTCAGATAAATTTTCTCTAGAGGGGCGTTGAAGATAAAAAAATAATTGTTCTAGTTAAATGGGATAAGGTTTGCTTCCCTAAAACTCAAGGGGGATTTGGAATCAGAAAGGTTCATCTAACCAATAAGGCCTTAGTAGCCAAGGTTGGTTGGAGCCTTATCAAAGAAAGTAAGGATTAGAGAATTATTATGAAGGCCAAATATCTTAGAGGTATTCCAGGGAGCAAGTACCTTTTAGAACCTAGTCTCCCTAAAGGTTTAGTAATTTGGAATAGTGTCCTTAAAACTAGAGGTCTTCCTTCAAAAATGTATAAAATGGAAGCTTGGGAATTGTAGAGGCATCAGATTCTAGGAAGATAGATGATTGGTGGATCAACCTCTTATTCTTCAAACTTTTGGTAGACTGGCAAGCCCGATCAGTAATTTTTTTGGTACTTTGGTTTCTGACTACATTCTTTAGAATGGTACTTTGAATCAATGGAAGATTTTATCTAATTGCTACCATAACCAGAGTAATTTGAAGCTAATTGCTATAGATCTTCAAAGAGAACTCCAAAAACACATAATTCCTATTTTTCCTAATGAGGATGACACTATTTGGGATAAAGATAATAGGGGTATCTTCATATTAGAACATCTTACAGTATGTTGTTAGACCTGGGTGAAGGCAGGTTCTAGCACAAGATCTAGAATCATAGGTTGATCCCTAAAATAATTTTTTTCTAGTGGATTTCTAATCACAATAGAATCCTAACCCTTGACAATCTTTAAAGGAGGGGGTTTCAACTCCCTAATTGGTGTATGCTTTATCAAAAAGAGGAGGAATCTATTAATCATTTGCTCTTTCATTGTGACTTTGCTAGGGACATATGGGGGTTGATTATGCAGAATTTGGGTGTTGAATGGGTTATGAATGGTAATTTGACTACCTTTGTAAATGAATGGTACTCCCCATTCTCCTACCCGGTTGTTAAGGAGCTATGGAAACAAATTCCCCCTATATTGGGTGGAGCATTTGGAAAGAAAGGAATAACAAGATCTTCAGGAATGCCACTAGGACCTCTCTTGGGGTCTTCCATGTTTTTTCTAAGCTTCTCTTAGAAAATATGTTCACTGCCAACATAAAAACTTCGAAATCCCCTCCTAATCCCTTAGAGATCAGTATAGTGAAAAAATGGAGCATTTCTACAGATTTAACTAAAGTGGACAGATCTAATTAGCTAGCTCAGGCAAATACCCATTGGAAACCTCCCCTGGTTGGTTGGTGTAAGTTGAATTTTGATGGGGCTGCCAAAGGGAATCTTGGTCCTGCTAGTAGTGGGGGGATTATTAGATCTAATAAGAGTGACTTCTTATCTTATTTCATAGGTGGGTTAAGAGTTAAGTCTAATAACGAGGTGGAGGCAATGGCCATGATTTGGGGAGTTAAATTGGTGCTTTCTCTGGGTATCAGGAAGTTACATGTTGAAGGGGACTCAAAACTTATGGTGGATGTTGTTTTGGACAAAGATAACCCTAGTTGGAAGCTTATTGACATTGTCAATGACACTAAAGGTCTCCTCAGTGGGTTTGAGGGGTATGAAATAACCCACATTTTAGGGAAGGTAATAAATTTGCTAACACCATGGCCAACCTTGGTATCAATCTCATCTTGTGGCGATGTTGGAGGAATATTGAGAATATCCCTAGTAATATCCAGACCCTCCTTACTAAAGATTTGAATCCTCATGGCATATCATGAAATAATTTATTTTGGTCCTTTTTGTTTAATGGTGTTAATTTGGATGTTTTGGCCTAAGTCTTAACCCGATAATTCAACTTTTACTAAGTTGATATTTAAAAATAATTGTTAAGAAGGGAATCAGCAAGCTAAGGCTAGTTGGATTACTGGGTAGATGAAGTGGAAGGGTTATAAGGTGACTTAGCATGATAGAGTGGTAATTTCTCAAGGGTGGTGGGTGGGAAATTATCATTTGATGGTGTGTTGTTGTATGAAGTACTCCCCTAGCATGCTCCATCATTTAAGTTCAAGCCATCTGAAGCTTGGTCATCATTACACCACACCTATAGATGGGAAAGGTTCGAGAGATGGCCATAATGAAAATAAAAATCAAGGAAACTCAAGATATTTTAGAAGGCAAAGAAGGGACATCAAGAAATGATATTTGGTAGCTATTTTTAACAGTTCTTTTCCTCTGCACTTGCACATGGATTTTCTCTAATCTATTGGGTTTGGAATTACTAGAATGGGAGGAGATAGGGTTAGAACCAAGCCCATTTCCTGTGAAGAGGTTAAATAGGATGGTACTCTATGGTATATTTGCAAAGGAGGGGTGATGCCATTCTTGGAAGGGTTAAATGGGTATCATGAAGATATTTCTATGCAATTTGCAAAGTCATGGGATTGTTGTCATGTTCAGCATGGAGGGGTTGGTTTCAAAGTGAATAAGGAGGTCATTGGGCAGGCCACGAGCATGAGCTATAAAGGAAAGAAGGTTCAAATGTAGAGAAAAGTGCTTGATACAGATAACATGGTCATCTTCTTCAAGGAAGGTGAGCAACCAGTCTAATTGTAAGGTGGCTTCGAGAGGGAAAAATTACATGACCCCTGGGTTAAGGTGTGTTTTGTCATCATGAAATATTTCACATTAGAAGGGTATTTTAGGTTCTATTTCCATTACCACATTGCACTCTTAAACCATTTTAGGAACAAGATTTTTCTTAGTTTTCCCTTCTATCTGTTGTCTTCTCTCAAATCCTCTATTAGCGAAGCTAAATAAGTTCATGTTAAAAATTCTAAAGAACACCCCATTCCCCTTCACTAGGGTTTAATCTTTTGATTGTACCACTTTAATTTGGCCCTCTATCCTCCTAAGCCCATTAGAGTTAGTTTGGTTGAGCACACCCCTTGGCATTTCTATGGAGAAGGGTGTTGCTATGGAAGAAACCCCAAGGGTTAAGGGTAAAAACAAAAAGAATGTTTCTCTAGAGAAACTAGAGTCTCCTTCTGTGGATGAAGTTGTTGTCCCTAAGATTTTTGTGTCAAAACTTTGTTTCGACCAGTCCCTAATTGAGGGGGATAAAGTTGGGGATAAATAGTGTTTAGTGGTGAAAAGGAGGGATTGATTTTGTTTTGGTTTGAGGGTTTGATGGGTTTAGATCCTCCCTTCACCACAAACATTCAAGGACATATCAACTGAGTTGAATCTCTACTAAGTGAGAGCATTCACCTAACAGGTTGGGCTATCACTTGGAATGATGCAGAAGCTCAAATGTTATCAATCCATATCTCAATTTAATGCTCAAATACTCTTAAAACCCTAATTATTTAAAACAATGAATAAGCTGGTAAATTCTGATAAATACATATAGATTAAGGAAAAGGAAAGAGATTAATAACTAACCATTTTTTAAAGTTTAGAATTCAAAATATTTGAGGACAATGCCCTAGGCACCCAAGTCCAAGGCACTATTTTCTTCACAGAATGTAGAACTCCTTTCGGCACCGATAATCATTGTTCCATCTATTTTCATCACCTGAAATACAGAGGACACTGCCCTGGGAGCCCTAGTTCAGTGCAGGCTGATTTTTGGGATGTAGAAGCTCCTTCATATGCAGAATGTCCCTTTAACTCTAATTCCCATCTCTGAAACTTTGGAGGACATTGCCCTAGGCACCCATGTCCCGAAAATGCTCTGTTTCACTTCTTTCTTTCAGATCCTAAATCCTTGTTGTCTGCAACCTTCCTCTACAACTCTACTCCACAAAACTCAGTACCTATTGTTACATCCCTCTTTTTGGAAACAATTATGTTATTTACTTTCTTGCAAATTTCAGTAATTTAATATGTTGTGGACGACATGGAAACTGACAATTTATTTTACAAAGTTGTTATATGAAATTGTGGAATCTAATGATTACGATCAAAGTGATATTGTAGACTAATGTCTTTATAATAAATGCAATGATGTTTGAATATATTATATTTGGATCATAGGTTCTTTGACCACAAAATTGTATGTGAGTCTGTCGATGCAGGAACAGGTGGACCATGTTCGACGGGAAGAGAAAGTATCTTCGAGAGAGAGTATAGACTCTAGAAATTAACCATGGGTGTTTGTTAATGAGAACGCCAAACAGGTATATAAACCCTGGAACCATCAAGTTAGTCTTGTTTGTCAGTTGGGTTAGTTGACTAGATGTCGACATTAGAGGATAAAGTATAATATCCTAGTCGAAAGTCGTCATATAGAATCTTGGAATTGACGATGTTGTCGTAAGTCCACCAGAGTGAGTCGACTTTTATAGACCATTATTATTTTCATTTGTAAGTAATTAATGAATCTAATTGTGTCAGATCGTAGATCACTCCTCGTAGTTGAAGGATGCGAGAAGTCGTTTTGCACATTAAAACGATTTAGAAACCTTGTGAATGCGTTACGACCAATCCGTCGTGATTGTCGTCAAACCGCGTTAGTCTTGTGTTGTGAATTATTTTTCCTTTAGGAAATTCGACGGAAGTCGAATGGGAAGTTGATTTATGCTTCTTTTGTTTCTGTCGTCATTTGGAAGAATATTCCGTAATTATTTTAGCCAATTTGGATTCTTTACTTGTTGTCAACCTTGGAGTCATCTTTTGGTAACTATTGGATATCACCTTGTGTTAATTTTTCTCCGCTAGATTTGGTAGGTTGCTATCGTCGAAGGTTTGAAGTCTCCATGTGGATGTATGACAAAGTTGTTTTGTCGCGTCGCCCTTTTTGAATCTCCATCTTGTTAGTGGTCGTAGTGATTAAAGAGGTCAAGTATTTTTTTTTAGTTAAAACAACCTCCATGAGATTAGGCATGTATCGATGGTTGTGATAAGGGTAACCATAGATTGAATACAGAGGCTCCATCATGTTGGTGAGGGAAAAAGGCATCGGGTCGCGGTTGGCAAGTGAGGTAAGATACCCTCAGTTCGAGGAGATTTATACGGCACGGTGTTAAGATTGAGTCGGCGGTGGGAATAAGGCGGCGGATATAGCAGTTGAAGGGTGACACTTTCATCGGAGAATAGGGAGATGGAGTTGGGAGTAGTAGTGGAGGAGTAAATAGAGTCGCTTCGTTGTGGAAGAGTGCGGTGAGTGAGTTCGGAAGCCGTTGGAGTAGTAGATGGGAACCAAAATCGGACGGGATGAAGGGGGATGATGATTCTGAAGGTGTGGAACGTGGAGAAAAGAAAGAAGGGGAGAGCATCTGAGTACGGGAGGAAGGCAGTGTAGTCGGTGGTTGTGAAGAAACGGGAAGCAGAGGAGTACGTGAGAAATCAACAGGGATTTAATCAGGTTCCTGTTTCCTCCTTTTAGACTGCATTTTGTATTTGCATAGTTTGACATCGGTGTCAATCCTTTTGTCACTTGGGTATTCGAATGATAATCATTAATGGTGAAAACTTAAAACTAGTTGATGCACATCCCATATCATCATCGATTTAAATCAGTTTTGATTATTTGAGTCTGAAAATAATGATGGAATATTATAGTCTTGTTTCCTTTCCCACTAAGGCTGTTAGAAGACCGATCATCTTGTGATGATGGGAGCCCTGTTCGAGCTAGGAGTCTTAGTTTACAATGATCTTATTAAGGATAGATACCCTGTGGCTCAAGTGCAGCAAGTCACTTCTGTTTGACGTGGTAATCCCTGCGAGTAAATGGTAAGGTAGTTTGTCTAAATATTTTTTTATATATAAAGAAAAAGAAAACTTTTACCAACTGCGTAGGATTTCTGTCGACGGTGTTAATGTTATAAACCTTCTTCTGATTTCAGAGAAGACAAGGATAGTTTTAATAAGGGTTCGAAATGTATGAATTAATCTTGATCTATATAGATTACTGGATTTAAGTCTTCTGGAGGAGTGTAAATTGCGTATTGCATCCAACTATGGAGTCGTAGAAGTTAGGAATCCCCACTTATAATGATATTAATCGTGTCCCATATAGAACCAAGAGTTTTATTTAGTCATGGAGTAACAATGATTCGGCATTGATTTAAAGAAGTCCATTGCGTTTAAGATTTTAAATCCCTTTAAGACAGTATTACCAATTCAAATCTGCCTTGGTGCAATTGAAATGATAGTTCCACATTGAGAAAGCACATTACTCCACGTGCAAGTGTGAGGGAGTTAAAAACCTTCGATTTAAAGCATGTTTGGGACGTAAACACTAACGTGGTTGGCAACTGTAGAGGTCATTGTAACCAGCTAGTGACTTTTTTTGTCCTACATCTTCAGTTAGAGGTTGACCATGCGTTGGACATCTCTATTGACATAAGAAAGATTCCAAAACCATTTATAGTTCATTTTCGACTCTCATCTTGATGAATAATGTGAGACTAATGTCACGGAAAGAGGAGTAGGAAGTTTAAGTATTAGTAATGATTAGGAAACCGTCAAGACTCTGTGATGAACTTTTAGAGTTAAAAACCCGCATTTTGAATCCAGTTCACGTTGCATGCGATGGTACTAGTATCGCTTTACCTCGTAGACCATGTGAGTCTAGAATCCTTGAATTGCAGGATAACGGGAAATGGTTTTAGATATTTGAGTATGTTGTGCAAATTTGGAAACTGAGTAAACACATATGAAACCACTTAGGAGTGGGCGCTTATAAACTATGTTTTTGCATGAAAATGGGTTTTGAAATTATGAACTTGGAATTAGAGTAAATGTTGCGCCATGCGCTATTTCAGGAGGAAATCCTAAACCCTTGAGGTCATCAAGGTTGTCAATTAGATCAAACTAAACAAATAGGAAACTGTAGGATTTCGATCAGTTCAAGTCGAGTAGGGTGGGTGAACCAAGTTCATGCGTTCATAGAATGCTAATTAACACAAATCCTTTGGCCAAGGTGATGTACTATCCTCAAGTGCATCGAACGTTCCCCGTAACTGGATGGCATTTCTTGTGGAGTGTCGTGCATGACTAGAGGGTATCTAGGGATCTGCGCGATAACAAGACACGGAGGTTACAACACCAGAGCTCAGATGGCAAACACCGATGGTTATCCTAAGTCTATCCTCTTGAGTAGGGTAGGGCCACTTCCGGTTAGGAAGGAGTGCGGGAGACCGACGGTCTGTGGTTGGAGGTTAAGCTCCTTGAAGATACTTTCTCTTCCAAATACTGAGGAATGCCGAGTCTTGAATGTGATGGGTCGACAATCGAGATGCGTGTTAATGGTATGTTTCCAATATTTGTTGTTTCAAGAAAATTTCATTTGTTAGAAAACAAAATGTTTAATGTATATCATTTCTTTCAGCTTTATGAAAATGAGATCATGTTTATGATAAAATGAAAAATGTTGTATTGGATTATAGATGAGTTACTTTTGTATTTGATTACCTAGTTTTAAAAAAAAAAATTACCGTTGTGAAAACTTAGTTACTTCTTGTCATTTCGGATTTGGTTATTACACCTATCACCTACAATCACAAAGGAGTGTGGTTGGGGGTTGTGGTGTTTAGAGGGTTGCCTCAGTCAAGCCCTGGAGAGACATTCAAGTCTTCCGAACACCATTGTCAGATGAGAGTGTGCATCCTTGCGGGATAGAGGCAAAATCCAAAAGATAAATGATAGAAAACACAATAGATATCACCTTGAAGTGTAGATCTCACATAAATGAAGGCTCTTCAATCACATGAGAAGATGAAGCCAAATCTACAATCACAAACATAATAACAATGCTCTGCTCTGCAATAATGAATATCAAGGATACTCTAAAATCACAAGTATGCATAAAGTTCACAATCATCTTCTAGTTAGCTTCTAGTTTGCAAATGAAACCCTAAACATGCTTATATATTCAAATACAAACTTTCCCACTAAGAAATTCATATTTCAAACTTTTGGTGTCAGCATAGGACCTAACAACGGTCATATAACTGACACTTCAAATTAGGGCCTGACCCAAAATAGGGTAGGACTAGGGTGCGAGTGCCCAAGTCCTCCCCCCTATTTTAGGCAGGAGTCATCTCAATCTAGTACCCCCTAGGTCCTATTTTCCACAAGACTTTGGGGTTTTCTCATTGGGATTCTAAATTAACACACAAGATGCTCTAAATGCAATCTAAGGACTCAGGAGCTAAACCTTAAGAGGCAAAATCCCCCAAGGGGACATTTTCCAACATAACATTTAGCCCCCACTTTAATGTATGCATGAACGTGAGGCCCATACATGCATTAAAATAAGGTCAACAAACACAACAAACACACCAAGCACGGTGAAGACATGCCAAACACATTGAAGACAATAACAAGCACGTAAAACATGAAGAAGACAGTAACAGTCACGTAAAACACGGAGAAGACAGTATTGAAGACATGCAAAACATAATGAATACAATGAATGTAATGATTATTTCTTTTTTATTTTCTCATATATGAAATACAAATGCAAGTACAAGGAAAGTAAACACACAACCCAAAATGTAGGAGGAGCTCATTGCTACTAGTCTTAAAACTATGCTTGGGAACAAACACGCCATACATACACACATGGAAGACATGGAGAAAACATAGAAAGCAAGTGATGGAAGAAACCTATTGATAGGTTCTGTACCATCTCAAGTATATTACAGGCACACACTGACAATTGGGCTTCGCCACAACAATTACTGAAGACATGCTTAAGGAAGGATACACCAACCTTGCCTACTTGGAGGACTTTTAGAAAATGACAGGATGTGCAATCTCCTCGAGAAATACACCATCCCTGCCTCCACAAAGGGCTTAAAATAAAAAAGATATGCACGATATCCCACCTCTGCAGAGGGCTTAATGATTGCAATATAGAAATAAATATGTCCACTCGCTCGGAGATATAACATCCCGCCTCCGCAGAGGGCTTACAAACACGCTTCATTAGTACCAAAATCATTAGACAACTTACCTTATATATGCCCCCACTTTAAGGTGGTTGATATTTTGTATCGATATCATGCATGTTAAGGTAGAGAGAAAACACACAAGGGAACATGACCTCTCACAAAGCCCATGCCCCCAGAGGTGACATGTACTTTACGATCGCCCAAATGTTCCCACAAACACACAATTTACTGCAAGAAAAAAGGTGTTAGCAACCATATAATCATGATAAACAACAACATATGTAATCATTCACATAAAGAGCCAAGCAAGGTGAGATCCAAGATAAACAAAGTGCGTGGACCAGCAGTATTGTTATGTTTTGTAAGTGCAATAAGACAACATCAAAATATCACATAGAGTGATTCTACTAGCCAAGCATCGGATAATATATATCAACCCCATCGTCATGTATGGACTAGGTCCATTTTTTGATTTCTTGCTAAAGGGACACTAGGTCCATATTAGTATTATATGTTTTTTGTTATCCACCAGCTAGATAGAACCATTAGAAGAAGGTAAACAATAAATCAAAAGAGAAGAAACAAGTGCCTTAGGGACAATCACGTAGGAGGGTACCCCCAAGTTACCAACCGCAACGCTATGTCTGTAAGACACCACACAACAATGAAAATAGAGGAGAAGATCAATGGAAGAATGATGATACAAATAGAAGAATGGTCACAATAGAGGTGGTCTCTTGGTATCCTTGACCTTACAAGAGTATCAAGGGCTAGCCTAGGAGGCCTAAACAACACATAGCACATCACGGGGGAAACACAACACAGAGGTAAAGGGTTAGAAATACCTACCCACGAGAGGCTTATGCGAGAAGTTATCAACGATCTAGTCATCCTCTTCCCAATCTCGAATGCTAGAGGAAAGAGGTGTGTAAGGTACCATAGCCCAACTTTTGTTCTTGTCTTCAAATTGTTCAGTGTTAAGTTCATCTATGTTTGATTCAATGTTAGGTGGAGTGTTTTCTTGTTGAGGTGCATTTCGTTGGGCAAAAGCTTGTCTTCTTCTCCTTCTTTCTCTTGCTTGTCTATTTCTTCTTGTCTTCTTGTTTATGTTTTCAAAGGTATTTTCATGTTTTTCCATAGGAGTTTGCACATTAGAGGAGGAAGCACCATGTTCAAATTTCATTGGTCTCGATGAAATGTTTTGTTTTTGATGAAAATCTCTCAATCCTTGTAAGGATGACGGAGGAGGAACCTCAGCATAAATACCATCTCTCCATGGACGAGGTGAGTTATGAAACTTTTCCTTATCCACTTCTATCATAGCAATTATTTGATCGTAGTCGTAATAATCTTGTGTTATTATTATGTCATCCACTAATGCTTCATCTTGGCCAGGGAGAGCATTGGAATTACTAGAGCTATCCCTAGTCTTCTCATCTAGGGTTCTTGAACATTTAGTTATAGGAGAAGTAGGATAACTTATGGAGTCATCATCATCATCATCATTATCATTGTTAGTATCATCTCCATATGTTTTAGCTATTAATTCCAAACTATTAAGAGAACTATCACATTCATCATTCTCAGTGTGTTTTATTAATTCTTCTACTACCCAAGGGTATGTATTGATGAGAGATACAAAGTTGTCAAAATTAGATACATAGTCAAGGATTTCAAAGGAAGAGCACATAAATATATCCTTGTGATACATAGTTTGTATATAAGTAATGACATGAGGATTCATATTAAGAAATTTGTAGACATTCTCAAAGTTTGTGATATATGCATGTAAAGATTCCAAAGAGAAATGAGACAAAGATTCCATATGTATATGTATTCAAATGAATGTCAAATCAGATTTTAAAAGGTTTTCAAAACTTATGCAAGAAACAAATGCAAAAGTATGTATGAATATGACCTAAAATGCTTGATTTTTCAACCTTTTTCAATGCACATGAGTGAAAGAAAAGGTGTTGTAAGGAAATTTAGTAGGGGTAGCAGATTATAACCCTTATATCAGTCAAATAATACAGCAAAATCCTTTACAACATGCCTATAATGCCATTCTAGAGAGACGATAAGGCCAAATCTAGTTGAAATGCAAGGTTTTCAAACCCTAGACATGAAACTTTGCAAGAAAGACACTATGATGTAACACTACAATTAGAAATCAGACCTGAATGAGTGTTTAAAACAATAGTAAAATCTGAAACAAAATTTTAACTACAAACCCTAGCTAATACAAAACTAGGTTTTTATGAAAAATACACAATTTCAAGCAATTTTCACCAATTTGAGCATGAAAATGCATTGCAAGTGACTAGTAAATGATGAATTTCTATAATTTAAATCAGATCCAATGAAAACAACATAAATTAAATGCCAATTAATTCAATATATGCCAACATGCAATCCTAAGATGCCAATTTTTTCAAAATTTTCAAAATTTACATTTTTTTTGTAATTTTTCAAATGTAATAAAATGAATGAATGCAAATATATCACACAACACTTAGAGAGGTGCCAAAAATTCAAAAACACAAGTTCACCAAAATGTTTAGTGGCAAAAAGGAGGGATTGATTTTGTTTTGGTTTGAGGGTTTGATGGGTTTAGATCCTCCCTTCACCACAAGCATTCAAGGACATATCAACTGAGTTGAATCTCTACTAAGCGAGAGCATTCACCTAACAAGTTAGGCTATCACTTGGAATGATGCGGAAGCTTAGATTTTATCAATAAATATCTCAATTTAATCCTCAAATACTCTTAAAACCCTAATTATGTAAAACAATGAATAAACTGGTAAATTCTGATAAATGCTTATAGATTAAGGAAAAGGACAAAGATTAATAACTGACCATTTTTTGAAGTTTAGAATTCAGAATATTTGAGGACAATGCCTCCAGTGCCCAAGTCCAAGGCACTGTTTTCTTCATGAAATGCATAACTCCTTTCGGCACTAATAATCACTGTTCCATCTATTTTTGTCACCCGAAATGCGGAGGACACCGCCCTGGTGCCCTAGTCCAATGCAGGATGATTTTTTGGATGTAGAAGCTCATTTAGATATAGAATTACCTTGTAACTCTCATTCCCATCTCTAAACTCCAAAGGACATTGCCCTAGGCGCCCATGTCTTGAAAGTGCTCCATTTCACTTCTTTCTTTCAGATCCTGAATCCTTATTGTCTGCAACTCCACTCCGCAAAACTCGGTACCTATAACCTACAATCACAAAGGAGTGTGGTTGGGGGTTGTGGTGTTTAGAAGCTTTCCTCAGTCAAGCCCTAGAGAGACATTCAAGTCTTCCAAACACCGTTGTCAGATGAGAGTGCGTATCCTTGCAGGATAGAGGCAAAATCCAAATGATAAATGATAGAAAACACAATAGATATCACCTTGAAGTGTAGATATCACATAAATGAAGGCTCTTTAATCACATGAGAAGATGAAGCCAAATCTACAATCACAAACACAATAACAATGCTCTGCTATGCAACAATGAATATCAAGGATGCTCTAAAATCACAAGTATGCATAAAGTTCACAATCATCTTCTAGTTAGCTTCTAGTTTGCAAATGAAACCCTAAACATGCTTATATATGTAACTACAAAAATTCTTGCTAAGAATTTTGTATTTCAAACTTTTGGTGTCGGCATAGGACCTAACAACGGTTATATAACTGACACTTCAAATTAGTGCCTAACCCAAAATAGGGAAGGACTAGGGCACAAGCGCCCAAGTCCTCCCCCCTATTTTAGGTAGGAATCATCTCAATAGCACCCCCTAGGTCCTATTTTCCACAAGACTTTAGGGTTTTCTCATTGGGATTCCAAATTAACACACAAGATGCTCTAAATGCAATCTAAGGACTTGGGAGCTAAACCTTAAGAGGGAAAATCCCCTACGGGGACATTTTCTGACATAACAAACAGATGGGCTCTCCCACTAAATCTAAACCCCTCTTGAAACAAGCTAAAGGTAAAGCCACTCCCAAATCCCAGGGGAGAAAAGCCAAGTCTCAAGAGGAGGTTGTTATTGGTCTCTACTCCCTTAAACAAGATTCTATTAAATAAGGGGAAAATTCTTCTCCTAAAAGGAACCTTGAATAGGAAATGAACCAAACCAGAAAAAAACACAAAGAGATCCAAGTTGAGGAATGAGTTAAGTATAGTGTGGAGGATAATAAATTTGTTGACATGGATTTGTTTGTTCCCTCTACTAAAATCCAACCCTAGTTGAAGGAGAAGGGAAAGGTTGTGTCCACCAGTGTTAAAGATAAGAAAGTGTTGAGTGTGAGAAGGTCTAACAGAATTTATGGTATCCAGACTCCTAGTCTTAAATGGATTGATATCTCTAGTGACTCTCAGTTTGAAGAAGAAGTTATGGAGGAGGAGGATATTGTGACTCCAGAGGCTTTTAACCAAGGGGGAGAGGGCAATAGTTTGTTTATAGAAATGAATGAACTTGACTCTGAAGAAGATATGGATAACCCACTTCAGGAGCCACCTATTGATAAGAGGGGATGTGATTTATATGTGCAAACTTCCAATGAGGTGACTACCCTAAAAGCTAAGTAGCTGAATCAGAGAGCAACGAGAAGGTCATGGCCCATTTCAGTACTAAAGTTATGCATCAGTTAGATACTACTTTATATGTGTTGCAGGACTTGGAACTTAAAAAGCATGGGATTGGGATTGACTATATGGGACAGTGTGAGGAAATGTATAAATTTCTTACTGAAGACTGGGAAAAGATTTTCTAGTAGTTTCTTGTGTTTTGTTTTGGTCTACAAGTTTTTGACTAAGTATGTTTTGAACTCTATTTTTTTGTTAGGTTGTTATTGATGCGTTGTCTCTGGCTTGTTGTGGCCTATTTTGTTGTGCCCTGGGGGTTGTTTTTGTAAAGGGACCAGGACCCTCTTTTCCTACTTGCTTGATCAAAAATAAATATCTATTACACGTGTATTTAATTAGAATTAGTTAAATTATGAATGCATATGCCCTATTTGATGTTGTTTTCTTGTTACCTATGAAGGATCATGTTCTTGTTATTATCTATTTCTTCTAAAACATTTTGGAATATGTCATCCTTAAGGAAACATTCCATTAGGGTGTTGTGTGCAATGATGTCTACCCATTTTTCTTAGTAGTTTTTTCATGTAGGATGTACCACGTAGATTGTGCACTGATAGCATTCTCTTGTTGTTTTACCCTTACTTTATTGAGCACATGTCAACATGTCCTTATGTACATCATTGACACTAGGTGGCATTGTGCATGGCAATGAGACCTACATGTACATGTTGCACTCTAATTTCTAATGATGCATGTTTAAAAAATGAATTTTTTTTTTGTGGTGTTTGTCCATGGTTAAAAATAGGCATGAAAAACCATATTATACAATTTGTTGGTTGTGCTAGGTTATTCAGGGCTAAAGTTTGAGTGCCTAGGTTAAATGCAAGTTTTGACTCTCAAATTGGATACCATCATGTGGTTTCAAAACTTCCCAACCAAAATATAGAGTTTACCTACCACAAAAAAACAAAATATTCAACTTTTCTAAATAAACCATCTTGACTAGGAATAAAGGTAGTTGAAGAATAGTCTCATTAAGAAAAAATAATTGTTCAATAATAAGCCCAAGAAGTTAATAAATAATAAAACAAAGAATTCTACCTTTTGACTCAACAGTTTATTTACTAGAAAGGAAGGCACCTAGAAATTAGTCTCTTCAAGAAGGAAAAATCCTTGAAAATGGGTTTAATCTAAAGCCTATAAGTAAAAGGTAATAAACCCAACATGCAAAAACCACAACTAGAATTTGAAAATACAATACATACTAAGGATGGGACCCTAGGGTTAGATTGCAGAGGCTAAGATGAAATCTTAAATTCTTTTAACCAATAAAAGGTTAAAAATGTCAGAATCTACAAAATATAGATTAACCTAGAATCTAGTGCAATGCATAGAAACTATGAAACTATAAATACAAAAGATTATGAAATTAAAATAGTATAAAAAAGTTAGTTTCTTATGAGAAATGAGAATTCTAAAGAAGCAAAAAAGAATTACAAGAGCTCAAAAACATGAATGAATAACAAGCTAGAGGAGTGGATTCATCTATAGGAAAGAGGGGAGGCAAGTCCAACCAATGAGAAAAGTAACTCTTACTACCCAAAAATGGATGAAAGTTGCACTCATGAAAATATGTCATCTACCCTTATTTGACCCATTCACTAAAACTAAGCAAGATGAACAAAAAGTGTAGGAAAATACATATATCCAACCAAGGAAAATAAAAAACCTATGATGACACCTCCCCTTAATTGTAACTTACGTGGGTGAAAGGATGGGTCTCAAAAAATGAAGCCTGATGAGGTGCCCATGTATAAATAAATACCCCCAAAAAAGAAGAAGCAAATCGCCATGAAAGCAAATCAAGAGCGTACTTGTACTATACAATGGTGACCTTGGAAGCAAATTGAGAGATCTCAATCTTGAAAAATAACAAAGGTTCAAGCCTAAGCTAGTCATCAAAAACTTGTCATGAAAGATATTTTTTACTATTGTATTGGATGAAGAAATCCATGTGATGAATAGGTCGTCAACATAGAGAAACAAAAAGAGGAGAGAATCATCTTGTATGCATTTTGACTCAAGATCATACTTGGATTGCAAGATATTAAAGTTTTCATTTTTAAACTCTTGAAAAGAGTTTCAAACTCATATTTGAGGCACTTATAGGTCCCTAAAAACCCTAAAATTTTTCATAACCAGAAAAGTGGGTTATAGCTTGATAAATATCTTCACGAGCTTTCTGACGCATCAAACGATTCATCAATTAGACACCTGGATCAAAAGTTATGGCCTCCGGAAGTTGGACCTCCTGTTTTGGGAAATGTGAAAATGTGTTGAACACTTATAAGAGTTGTGTGATTTGGCACATCACAACGCATCTTTGATTGGAGATAATTTGGGTTCCACTTTTGGGTGGTTTTTGGCTCATAGTTTTGTAATTACCGTTGACGATTTACTATATTTGGTGCAGGAGCACCTTGACAAATTGAGACTTCCATAGGAGTTGGATTAAATTTGAATGGTTCAATATTGTAATAAGATAAATTATGTCATATTTCATTTGATGAAGTCATTAGGAAGGTTAAATGTTCAAGTTTTGTCTTCTTTTGCAAAATGGGAAAAGTTATCTTTCAAAAATGCAACAATGTAAAAACTTGGAAGGTGAAGAGTCTTGTGGCTCTTGATTCATTCCTAAGAAGTTAGAAACTGAAAACACATGTCTAATTCCTTTAAAAATGCCTTGTAACCTTTAGAAACTCGTGGGTGATTGAATTCAAGAATTGGAACAATAAAGAAGACTATTTTTTTAGGCATTTCTACAAAAATTTGCTGTTTTCTTGCATGGTATGGCCTAGTAAAGGCAAGAGGACATTTATTTTTGATTTCAAATGAAATTATATTCAATCACCCTCCCTTTCCTTTTTGTCTCATCTAATTTGGTGCAATATTGAGGAAGTTATGACCATTTTAGTGACTGCAATTTCTAGAATTCTCCTATAACAGTCCTGTTGCAGCGTTTGGTACGGTTCTGTACGGATAGATACAGGGGAAAGACATATATGGTTGGAAATAGGATTGATTTACCTTTCAAATTCATCTAGTAGGAGGTCTTAACTCGATTCCTAGAGGAAGATATCACATTTTTTCTAAAACTGCTCTATTAACTAGGTTTTTGGGGCCTAGAAAGGGGGTTTTGTATTTAAACATGCAAATGAGCAAACCACTGGTTGAAACCTTGAAAATAATTTATTTTTAATCCTTTACTAAGACTTTTTTTAGGTTTGGAGTGAGGGGGATAAATATTTAATAGGGTTCCTTTGTAAAGTGGGTGGATTAGGCCCTGCGGGAAGACGACCGGGTTGTTAGGACAGTCATATTTCGTCCAAAACAATAGTATATGATTTTGAAGTATGTTAAAGAAATCAATAGAGGGTACTCAGATCAGTCAATATTTTTGGAAGTTCTTTGGGAAAGTTTGGAGAAAAGTGCAAGTTTGTTGCTAAACAAGGCTACTAGGATTAGGCCTAGTCAAGTGGAATTGTCAAGAACCAATCAAATTGATTTGTGAAACCTGTTGAATCTTGTTGGTAGGGGTAGGTTGAGACCCTATAAGATGCAATATTTCATCTGAGAAGTTGGAACCCTAAGTTGAGCCCTTTGGAGGAGTTTAAGGCAAAGGGAAGACTAATGAAGTCTTATTGGTGGAAGCCACAAACCATTGAAATCTTTGGTTTCTATTAAATCATCTCATAAGTCCTGACACCTCTGCATCAAATTGGTATCAGAGCTAGAAAAATCTCTGGGAGGAGATGAATAATATATTATGTTGGTGACCGTTATTTGCTAAGTTGTTTGGTTGCAGGTGCTTGGTCCATCTAACTACAGAAGGATGTTTTATGAGGTTGTGTGAATGGGCAGACAAGATGAGGTCTGTCATGACCATTCTCCAATGGAGATTAGACTGCATAAGGGTGCATAGAGAAACCACTGAGGAGAGAGTGGTAGGTGCATCACCAGGATCTGCTGTTGGGTGAGATGAATGGTTTGGTAAGTTGGTGTTGTGAAACAGTGAGAGATGGATACCTGAAGAAGCACTTAATGTTGCAGCCTGAAGAGTACTCCACTGATGGGAGTAGAAGGAGCCTAAAGAAGCTCTAAAGTTGATAGTTTGATTTGTTGGTTGGTTGGTCACCTTTCTATGAATGAGAAGATTTGAAGCCTGAAGCTGAAGAAAATGAAGACAGAGATGCAGAGAAAGACCTTTGTTGCTGTTACATTTCCAAGGGACTTGGAAATTTTGTTGGTTGGTTGTATGGTGCAGGAGCACCTTAACAAATTGAGACTTCCATAGGAGTTGGATTAAATTTGAATGGTTCAATATTGTAATAAGATAAATTATGTCATATTTCATTTGATGAAGTCATTAGGAAGGTTAAATGTTCAAGTTTTGTCTTCCTTTGCAAAATGGGAAAAGTTATCTTTCAAAAATGCAACAATGTAAAAACTTGGAAGGTGAAGAGTCTTGTGGCTCTTGATTCATTCCTAGGAAGTTAGAAACTAAAAACACATGTCTAATGCCTTTAAAAATGCCTTGTAACCTTTAGAAACTCGTGGATGATTGAATTCAAGAATTGGAACAATAAAGAAGACTGTTTTTTTAGGTATTTCTACAGAAATTTGCTATTTTCTTGCATGGTATGGCCCAGTAAGGGCAAGAGGACATTTATTTTTGATTTCAAATGAAATTATATTCAATCACCCTCCCTTTCCTTTTTGTCTCATCTAATTTGGTGCAATATTGAGGAAGTTATGACCGTTTTAGTGACTGCAATTTCCAGAATTCTCCTATAACTGTCCTGTTGCAGCGTTTGGTACGGTTCTGTACGGATAGATATAGGAGAAAGCCATATATAGTTGGAAATAGGATTTAGTTACCTTTCAAATTCATCTAGTAGGAGGTCTTAACTCTATTCCTAGAGGAAGATATCACGTTTTTTCTAAAACTGCTCTGTTAACTAGGTTTTTGGGGCCTAGAAAGGGGGTTTTGTATTTAAACATGTAAATGAGAAAAATACTGGTTGAAACCTTGAAAATACTTTGTTTTTAATCCTTTCCTAAGAATTTTTTTAGGTTTGGAGTGAGGGGGATAAATATTTAATAGGGTTCCTTTGTAAAGTGGGTGGATTAGGCCCTGCGGGAAGACAACCGGGTTGTTAGGACAGTCATATTTTGTCCAAAACAATAGTATATGATTTTGAAGTATGTTAAAGAACTCAATAGAGGGTACTCATATCAGTCAATATTTTTGGATGTGCTTTGGGAAAGTTTGGAGAAAAGTGTAAGTTTGTTGCTAAACAAGGCTATTAGGATTAGGCCTAGTCAAGTGGAATTGTCAAGAACCAATCAAATTGATTTGTGAAACCTGTTGAATCTTGTTGGTAGGGGTAGGTTGAGACCCTAGAAGATGCAATATTTCATCTGAGAAGTTGGAACCCTAAGTTGAGCCCTTTGGAGGAGTTTAAGGCAAAGGGAAGACTAATGATGTCTTATTGGTGGAAGCCACAAACCATTGAAATCTTTGGTTTCTATTAAATCATCTCATAAGTCCTGACAGCTCTGCATCAATATTGTATCTCCTATATATCAGGAGCTTGAGATGGAGGTTGTGTGGAAGAGTTTTATAGATGCTGAGTTACCTCCGGATCTCTGGTTGGTTATACTCATGTGAAAGCTTGCTCTGCAAGTATATTGTAATCTTCTTGATTCCTTAATAATATATTGTGAGGCTTTGGAGTGTGGTGTTTTTCTTCTAAAAGGGTTTCCCCACGTAATTACTATTTCATGGTGTGATTTCTATTTGTGTTTATTTCTATAACTGTTGTAAAGATCTAAAAAGTTCTACATATCCCTCCCCTTAAGATTAGTGTAGGAAGTTGTTCTGCTACCTTAGATTCCTTACAAGTGGTATCAGAGCTTGATCACCTTTGGTTTCAATTGTGGGTTGTTGGGTTTTTTGAATTAATCTAGTTTTGAGTGGGAGCTTATATAAAAGATACTTTGTGATCTTGTTGCAAGGATTTTCAGATGGTGAGCACATCAGGGAGAATAGAGGTAGGAATTTTTTTTTGTAATAATTTTGAGATGTGGAAGCTGAAGATGGAGGATCTGTTAATTGATCGAGATCTGTGGGATGCTATTTATGAGAAATTTTCAAGGCCCACAAATGCTACTTTGGTTGTTGAATATGATGTTATGGACTGTAAGGCCAAGGGTATAATTAGATTGTGTCTGACAAACTCTATTTTAATCAATGTCCATGAAGAGCCCTCTGCAAAGAAACTATGAAAGAAACTCGGTAAAATATATCAAGCCAAATCTTTAGTGAACAAGATTTTCTTGAGGAAGAAATTGTATTCCTTGAGAATGGAACAGGATGGATGGGTTTCAAACTACCTGGAAGCATTCAATATGTTGGTGGCTCAATTAGCATCAGTTGGTGTAAAAATGGTTGAGGAGGAGAGATGTCAGATCCTTCTTTGTTCTTTGCCTAATTCATAGGATTTTCTTGTTATGGCGATTGGGAGTACTTCTGTTATCTTGAAAGTTGAAGATGTCATGGGTTCTTTGCTTTCTAAAGAAGTGAGGAGGAATGCATCCATTAGTGCCAAAGAATCCCTAAGTGTTTGTGGAAGACCTAAAGAAAAATGCAAGAAGAGTGATAAGCATGGAAAATCTAAGTCCAAGGGGAGATCCAAATCTCCTAGAAAGTCCAAAGTTATTTGTTGGAATTGCAATAAGCCTGGACACTTCCGTGAGGAGTGTAAAACAGAAAAGAAGAAGAAAAAGAAGAAATTTGATTATGATTCTAAGTCTGAGAAGGTAGATGGTTATGTGTTCATTGTAGTTTTGGCCACTTGTGTAGGGAATGATGCATGGTTAATTGAATTAGGTGCATCTTTCCATATGACCCCTAATAGAGATTGGTTTTCTAAATATGAAGAATTTGATAGAGGTAAGGTGTACTTGGATGATGATTCTCATTTACAAATTGTTGGTCATGGTAAAGTTACAATTAGATTTCCTGATGGTAGAATAAAAAGGATTAATGGTGTGTTGCATATCCATGGATTAGTACGAAATTTATTTTCTATGAAAAAACTAATAGATGCGGGTGTGCAGGTAGTCTTTTCTGATACAGGATGCAAGATGGTTAGAGATGCTATAGTGATCGCTAGATGTGTCAGATTTGGCATATTGCATAAGCTTGATGCATACATTGTTGAGTGCAATAGTACTTCTATGAAAAGTAAATCTGTGAATACTTCATTGGAAAAGGAGAGGGTTTCATTTTGAGTGGATGGTCATGGATTTTGGGTACCTAAGGGTGCTCTTTCTTATAAATCAAAGTTACCTATAGAGAAGACTATGTTATGACACCAAAGATTAGGCCACATAAGAGAAAAGGGTCTAAGTACCTTGAAAAATAAAAGCCTTGTTGAAGGGTTGACTGATTGTAATCTTGATTTTGATTTCTGTGAGCATTACATTTATGGTAAACAAAACCACGTTTAATTTTACTTGAGTTCTCATAAATCATGTGATATATTGGATCTTATTCATTCTGATGTGTTTGGTCATGTAGATGTTCCTTCCATTGGAAATTTCACATATAACGTTTTAGTTATTGATGATTATAGCAAAAGGACATGGGTATATTTTATAAAGAGTAAATCTAAAGTTTTTAGTCGATTTAAAAAATTTAAAGCAATGGTTGAGCTATAGACCAGAAAGAAAATAAAATGTTTGAGGATTGACAATGGTGATGAATTTTGCTTTAATGATTTAGATAGATTTTGTAAAGATTGTGGCATTCAGAGACAAAAGACAACTTTGCATTCTCCCCAATAGAATAAAGTTGTAGAAAGAATGAATGGGACACTGATGGAAAAGGCTAGGAGAATGCTTAGTGGTGCTGGTCTAGAACAAAGATTTTGGGATGAAGTTGTTGCCACTGCTTGCTACCTAATTAACAGGTCTCCTACATCAACTCTTATTGATAAAACACCTATGGAAGTGTGGTCAGGGCACAAGCCTTCACAAAGACATCTTAGAGTTTTTGTTTGTGAGGCATATCCACATGTGGCAAAGGAGAAGCAAACAAAGTTGGAGGACAAGGCTGTGAAATGCATCTTCATTGGGTACAATTATGGTGTGAAAGGATACAAGATTTGGGACCCTATTGCATAGAAGGTAATATATAGTAGAAGTATTATTTTTAGAGAAACTAAGCCTTCTTCTATTACATTGCAGTTAGAACAAAGTAAACAGAAAGATGTGATTCAATTCCCTTCTACGCCTGAGAAAGTTGAATCGAGGCCCCTGGATAGAGAAGAAGTTGAGGAGAGCTCATCTAGCTCTAAATCTTCAGAAGAGGAGGAAGAACCTCCAACTCAACTTGTTCAAAGGTCTACAACGCATAGACAACCACCTAAAAGGTATTCACCTGATGATTGGAGATGTATTTTTTCTTTTAATACTAACATAGATGAACCTAGATATATAGAAGAGGCATTAGGTATGAATGATGTAGAGTCTTGGAAGATTGATATGGATGAAGAAATGGTAGCTTTGAAAAATAATGATACATGGGATCTAGTGCCATTGCCTGAAGGATGAAACCTTGTTGGTTGCAAATGGGTGTTCAAGAAAAATATTGGTTCAGATGGAAGTATTGAGAAGTACAAAGCATAGTTGGTTGTGAAAGGTTACTCTCACATTGAGGGCGTTGATTATGGTGAGATATTTTCTCTTGTTACAAAAATTACATCCATTAGATTATTGCTTTCTATTGCTACTACTTTTGATCTAGAGGTTGAGTAAATAGATGTGAAAATGACTTTCCTTCATGGTGATTTGGAGGAGGATATTTATATGACACAACCAAAGAACTGTTGGCAAGAGACACTGGGTGGCTTCATGATTGTTGTCATTGATGACAACAAAGTCTATCACAGACATCCGTAGCACATAGTATGCCTATACCTGAAGTCAGATTGAAGAGTGTTTTGGTCCAATGAACAAGAACAGAGCATGCAACAAGGTCTGACATTCAGGTCCGAACCTCTCAGATGGTGTAACTCAGCAAGTTGTAGAATTGGACAAGTCAAGAGGAGAATCATGACTACTAGATTCCAGAGATTGAGCCCCCGGTGATCAAACATGGAAAAGATATTAGCATCTAAGTGTTGGCAGACTGAGGAAGAACTAACCGGCAGAGTACCAAACTTCAATCCAGATGAGTAATTGATGTTGATCAAGCTATTTGAGGGATCATACAATATTGGCTAACATAATTGATGACTTTAATGTCTATGATTTTGATATGCATCACATATCAAGCATGGATTTAGCTGATAGATCAGGAAGTTGTAGATATCTTGAGTATTCCGGTTGCCGACTAGAAAGTTGTTGAAATCTTTGGTGCGGATATATATATCTGATGGATTCCAGTATGAAGGTGAGTGTGTATAGATGTGATGAAATAAAGTGCAAAGAAAGGTAGAGATAAGTGTGGAAGCAGCAATACAAATCCGGTATGTGACAGAGCAGCAGCACTAGAGCAGAGGAAGAATGAAGTGCATTAGATCAGTATATTGAGCCTAATCAGAACTAAACTTCAGCATTTGTGGATGCCTCTCATCAGTTCAAATACCTAGTTACCTTCTATAAACTTTGTAGATAGTGAGTCTCTTGTAGGTAGTGTGCCTCTTGTGAGCAGTGTGCTCGGGCAGTGAGCCCTAATTGGCAGTGCCATTTTGTACTTCTTATTCTTTTAACAGAGAATACAATCTTTGGTTAGTCACCCCGTGGTTTTTCCCTTAACAGGGTTTTCCACGTAAAAATCTTTGTGTTATGTGTGTTGATTTTATTTCTGCTCTCATGATTATGTATGCTTATATGTTTTGATGCTGCACTAATTACTAAGGAGAAAAGAAAGTTAAGATATTTGAGATAACTGATTCACCCCCCCTCTCAGTTATCTGCCTTGTTTCCAACAAGAACTACATGGTGAAAGGTAAAAGTAATTTGGTTTGTAAATTGAAGAAATCTTTGTATGGCCTCAAACAAAGTCCTAGGATGTGGTACCATAAATTTGATACATATGTGTTGAGTTTGGGATTTGAGCGTTCTAAAACTGATTACTGTGTTTATTATAAATCTGATGGTGATTGTTTCTTGTTTATTACATTAAATGTTGATGATATATTATTTATTGGTAAAGGGAAAGGAATGATTTCAAAACTAAAGTCTCAACTTGCGACTAAATTTGAAATGAAAGGTCTTGGTGCAGCTAAACACATTCTTGGGATGGAAATAAGAAGAGATAGATTGAACAAAAAACTATGGCTTGCAGAGTAAGTATGTCAAATCAGTTTTACAAAGGTTTAACATGCAGGATTGTAGACCATCATGTGTTCCATTTACAGTTGGAACAAATTTATCTACTTCACAATGTACAACATCCCCATCAGAGATGGAAGACATGATCAGAGTGCCTTACTAGAGTGCAATCAGAAGTTTGATGTATGCTATGGTCAGTACTAGACTATACATTGCCCAAGCAGTAGGAGTTCTTTCCATATATATGTCTAATCCTGGTAGAGTTCATTGGGATGCAATTAAAAGAGTCTTCAGATATTTGTGGGGTACCTTAGAGTATTCATTATGTTATCATGGTAATTTTATAGGATACATGCATTCCCTTGATATTCATGGTTATGTGGATTTAGACTGGGCAGATGACGTTGACAGTGTTGAAATGCACAAGACAAATGAGAGCGGGGGTGAATCAGTTGTCTCAAAAACTTTAACCACTTATGAATATCAACACATCAAATGTTCAATCACTGTTATTAAGATTTAACCATGAAAGCATGAAACAAGAAGCTTAACACAATAACACATGAGACACCAGATTTTTTTACATGGAAAACCCTATAAGGGAAAAACCACGGTGGGTATTAGCCCACAAAAATAAATATGTTATAACAATACCAAAAAATAGAGGCTCACTGTCTAAAATGCTCACTGCAAATGTTGGGGCTCACTGCCAAGGGGTAATTATCAGATATGATTTAGATAACTATTGACAAGGGTCATTGTATCTTATCATTTAATCATATTTCAAGTGTCAAATCTAGGGATGTGTCCATGGCTATCTGCAATTAGGAATCCTCTAGTTGCCAGTTTTATCTAACTAACTCTAATGATCTTTACTGATTAAAGAAACTAATATTACTGATCTATCTGCTGTGAAATGAATTCCAAGAATATTGAAAACAAAATTGAACAATGAATTGCTTAAAGTAAATATATATTATTCCTTTCAACTGAAACATGCATTTATCTATGAAAACAGTAACTATCTCCTTAAACAGAATATGAAATAACAAAACAACAATACTAGCCTTCTGCCTTGGTGGTGAGAGTGGGCCCTTGCTCCACACCCTTAGGGCTGAAGACTGAAGTGAAAAATCAGCACAAGAAAATAAGACCACAATTACATTTCAGTCCAATTCCATCAGCTTTGTATTCAGAAAATGTTTGTATCAAAATAAGATTACATAAATCAGAAATTAATCATTGTGTGTCTTCTGCTGCTACTTCTGTAAGTTTATATCTAAATCTGTGATGAGATATCACTTTACCCTAACTACTAGTTCATCTATGAGATAATATCAATCTCTTTATTCTACTAACTGTCTAACTACATAATGAATATCCATGCAATTAAAAGAGATTTAGTGGAACAACAGTCCACAGTAAATTTGAGTCTTAGTTTTAAATACACTTGGGGAGCGAGGCCCTGAAATATAGGTATTTAAATCAGTTTATCAATAACTCATGCAAAATCAAAAAGAGATAAAAATTCCAACAGTTAACTATGGTCTGCCCACAATTACTCAGGTGATGATTTAAGTAACATTAGGAGCCTCCTGATCACTAATGGAAGTGTTTGACCGACAACTGTACTAGAAATCTGCACTTTTCTAAAGAGGCGCCGGAGATGTATGTTTCTGTCTGTAGCTTCGGAGATATGATTGTGACCTTCTCGTTCAACTCTGGAGATGCTTGTGACTTCAGTCTAGCTCCGGAGATGATTCACCTCCTTATCCCAAAATCTCTCCAATCAAATTGGAAAACATTGGAGATTAGTCATGGCATTCTGATGTCGGCTCCGAAGATGCACAAAATTGTCTATCCAAACACCTGTACCTATTGATTTAAAAAGAGAAGATTTCTGCATATTTCCATCAATTTATTGCACATTAGTCCTTCAATTAGAAATCATGATTCTAAGTAATTCATCTTTTATTAATCATCATTTAGAACAATCTTGTTAGCCTATTTAGGTGCAGCCATCAGGACAATGGAATAAATTGGGATAAAAAGAGAGGTAAAAAGGTGTATTTCATGGGTGCTACCTGGCACTCATCAACTATTGTGTGTGTAATTATCTTAAATTTATGGATGAGTGAGTCTACTTTTAGATCATGATTGGAGGAGATAATTGGTTTGACAAGTATGTCTTGGTTAGAGTCCTTTCTTAGGATGCTCTTAAGTAAACTATTTAATTATTTTTATATATTATTTTGACTGGTCTAATAATTGCAAAGTCTTTGATAAGGACCATACAGGTAAGTATCAAGTAGATACCTTAATTATTATATAATACCTTAGGGACGACTTTGATAACCTTTAGAATGGCTAGACCATTGGTTTTTATTTCTAATTTTAAACCTTGTAGTTAGTTTAATAAAGGTTTGTGATATTATCTCATGGCATTAACGTAGTAGACGTAGTATTAGTACTGGTTTATGAGTAATGCTTATGATTGTTTGTTATGTATAGCAATGAATGAAGTTACTTTGAAACTAAGTACATATATTTAGGTATAATTGGGTTAGAGATGGTGTTCAATGCTTTGATAAGGAATCAAATCTTTAGACTTCTTTTGGGTTTATTTATTGAGAATAATGTTTAGATAGAAAGTAATTACTTTGGGACTTTAGATAAACATGATATGAACTAGTTCTGAATAATGAATTAATGTTTGAGTAAAGGTGCTAACTCTTTATTATAAGTGATTCAGATCTTGGTGAATTGATATTTTGCATTCATAATGAAGTTCACATATATGTATCAAATTCGATATGATTAATTATATTGTTGTTATCTTTTAACAAAGGTTAGATAAATCCCTAACATTTAGGTTATGTTTATATCTTACATAGATACCAGGATTAGTATAATATTTGAGTCTAAAAAGTAGAAGAGAATGTTTTGTTGATTAATGGGTAGCTTATGATTAATGTTACATTCTTAAAGACCCATATTTTCATATGTTGCATTTGTGGTAATATAATTGAAATATTGTTGAGGGATCTTAGTTTATGATGTGCATTTGAGAGTGAATGTGATGTGAGACCATTGTGTTTTAGTGGTGTCAAATGTTTGTGTCATTTGGGGAAGTTGGTTCCAGAGGCCTAGGAGGGTGTGATTGTGTGGGAGTTGGCTATGTGTGCATCATGTGAGTTGAGTATCCTAGAATGTTGACTCTTATTCATGTTGGTATGATTCATGTGCAAGATGGTTAGTGCCTTGCTCGGTGTACCTATTCATGTGATTATGATGATTATGCAAAGTGTGTAATGCCTTGCTTTATGAAATGATGTATATATTGTGTTGTAAATGCATCATGATGAGAAATGTGATAATTCATGCTTGGGTTATGTTATGGGCTTGGGTAATCTAGATGTAGCAAGGGGGAGTGGCTTCCAATGTGGGGTCAGCGCCTAAAGTGGCGAGCCTGGGTAACCCATTGGGAGTTGTAATCAAGTGATAACCTAATAATAAATCTAGGGGTTGGGTAGTATTTTGATTAACAAGATAATCTATGTGCCTCACCCATGGCTGGAGTGCATGTGTAGGCTCAGGATGGGTTGAGAAGGCCCGGTTGGCAAGATCAACTTCTTTTTCCTCATGAAAGGAATGTTGGTTCTGCATGTGTCACCCTATGGGGCTGGCGTCTAGTAAGAGACTGTCAGGGTAACCATAGATGGGGGCCGAAGCTGAGCGAGAGACTGTCAGGGTAACCCATGGATGGGGGTCGACGTCTAGCTAGAGATTGTCAGGGTAACCCATGGATGGGGGCCGGCGTCTGGATAGAGACTGTTAGGGTAACCCATGGATGGACCATGCGATGACACTCATCCCTACTACAGTCTAGCATTCTCTAGTTGTGTTCTTCCCTTTGTTTTGTGAATGCCTCTAGAAGTGATGTTTGAGTTACTTGTGATGTCCTTATTAACTGGTGTTGTTTTGGAGTCATGTGTAGTCCTTGCACCTGTTAGTCTTTTGTCTTTCTTACTGTTGGAGGAAGTGGTGACTCTATTGTGAATGTCATGTGTACTTGTATGTTGGAGTCATGTTAACCTTTTGTGTTGTGTTCTTGTATTTTTAACTGTTTCATGTTGTGGGACCTTATTGTTATCTCCTAGCACGGGGGGTGGACCTTAGGGTTCCACATGGTTGGGTGGTTGTGCTTTTATCTCCATTGGTTCCCCTTGTTGTTGTTCGTGTATGAGAAGGATCTACCTTATGTGGCCGATTTTAGATCTTGTTCTAGCTTGAGGAGATAAAAACTTATGTTCATGTTCTAGTTTTGTATAACAATAGAATCATGTACTATTATCTTGATGTATGTACTCCAATGTAATCAAGAAAGCGATATTGTAAGTAGTGTAATGGTGTACCTCATGTAAAGGGGATTGTATATGTACTTGTAATCCTTTATACATGACCTTAATGATTACTTATCTGATGTTATAATATGGAAATGCATGTGTCTATTCAATTGATGCAATTAGATTTAGAATGAACTATGGTTGTTAGTTAATTCATAATGTTGGTTAGATCTTGTTAATAGTTTGTTAGTAATGCAGCCATAGAACCCTAGAGGATAAGCTTAACATGATGTTATGAATAAATATGATTTACATTTCTTTGTTATTTCTTTCCTTAAAAAAAAATTGTCCTTTTTGTATAGCATAGTTGAGCTGTTCTCTGGGGTTTCCTAGTGGGGCATTACAGTGGTTCATTGCCAAGGGTTGGTGAACTGATTTGATAGCATCTACTCCATGCTTGGGTTTAGTTCCATTGAAGCACAATATAACTCCTTTGTTCTTCTCTTCTTACACCTTTTTACTTATCTTCGCATTTTCGCACAAGGACATATTTTTTGCAACTTCATTACATGTTTTTATACAATTCATCAACCTTGGAATGTGCATCAAGGTCGACATTACATTCATCAACCATTGGAACAATCTCCAAGGTCGGCATTACAAACATACATAGAAATAGGTCTGGACCTAAACAAAATTAGCTAAGGAAAAGATGTATATGGATCACATTATGCCTTACCTAGGACTCAATTGCAATCTTCCACACCACAACACACTTCCACAATCTTCAATGCATCTCTGCAAGTAGTGAAAACAACCAGGTCAGCCAAGACTGGTGTTAACACTAAGTATTCTAAGAACAGTCTTCATCCATGATCCAAATTTCTCTTTGTGGACCAATCCAAAGGCAGGAACATGATTAGGAGACATCCACAAGGACATTGTAATCACCAAGAACATCTGCACAACCTCTAAACACTTTATCCATAAGATTCTTCAATCAGGAACACTTGAACATAACTGTTATCCACTGTCATATAGAAATGATCACTTGTGGACCAGCCATTGGAGTTGAAGGTACTTATTGTCATTACAAACTAGATTCCAAAACTGTGGACTGAAATACTTAAATGTAGAGAAATGTAGAGCATAATACATTCTCCCTGTCACCACCAAATATATAGAAAAAATAGTTTTCACTCTGGTGAACATAACTCACTCGAATCTTCATACCGGAGGCAATCTCTAACCAACTTCCAATCCACAAACAAAGATATTCATTCTACAAGAAATGCGGAGCAATCTACTTGACTGTTCTATTATAAACAAAGATACTCTTCAATACATTGTTTCCACTGGAGGGCCAAATTTTCTCAAAAGCACTTGGAAATTCAGTATTAGGAATACTTATTCATTATCTTCAACACTTATATAAGCCAATGCAAAGCATCTAACTCATTACAAGAAAGCATCAAAATAAGAGCATAGTTGACATCAATGACAACACTGGTTAGGCACGTACTTGCAACAATCTTCCCCTTTGTCATTGATGGCAACATATGATGTGAAAACCTATAAAGACCATCAAGGCAAGATACTCCCCCTTCCTTTTTACACATCTACACTCTTTCTCCCCCTGAGTTTTTCACATGATTTCTCTCCCCCTTTGGCATCAATGGCAAAGGGAACATACTTGCACTTTGCTGCTCTGATCAAACTGAAATTGTTCTTTCATCAACACTTTAACACTTACTGCTCTTAATCAGGAACTCATGTCAGTAACGTCTAGCTACTCCCTCTGAGAGGTAGCTCTCAAAACATCAATCCAGGTAAAAAAATGAGGCTTTGGGCACCACTAGACTGATGCATTCCTATGCATCTTAGTTCAGAGCAGGAGGGGTAATAACCCATAACTTTTCTGTGAGATACTCAAAGGTACCCTTAGGCAGAGGCTTAGTGAAAATATCTATAATCTAATCCTTTGTGGACACATATTTCATCTTTACTTCATTCTCTGTCACCTTTTCTCTTAAAAAGTGATATCTTATTGATATATGCTTTGTTCTTGAGTGCATCACTGGATTCTTTGAAATGTTTATAGCACTTGTATTGTTACAAAAGATTGCAATTGGATCTTCATACATAACTCTTATGTCCTTCAAAGTCTACTTCATCCATAACACTTGAGTGCAACAACATGTTGCTGCAATATCCTATGCTTCTGCAGTTGACAAGGAGATTGAATCTTGCTTCTTGCTCAACCATGAAACCAATCTATTACCCAAAAAGAAAGCACCTCCACTTGTACTTTTTATGTCATCAACATCTCTGGGCCAATCTGCATCTGTATAAGCACTGAGAGTGAAATCATTATCCTTTGGATACCATAAGCCATGATCTGATATGCCTTTCAAATACCTCAAGATTCTCTTGACTGCCATCACATGTGACTCTCTAGGATCTTCTTGAAATCTTGCCACAAGACATACTGCATGTATCATATCAGGTCTGGTTTGAGTTAGATAAAGTAATCCTCCAGTCATAGATCTATACCTTTTCTGATCAGTCTTAGGTGATTCATCGGTTTTACCCAACTTGCAGCCAATCACCATGGGAGTACATACTAGTTTGGAGTCCTCCATCCCAAACTTATTCAACAACTCTTTAACATACTTGGACTGAGAAATGAAGATTCCTTTATCTGATTGAGTAATTTGCAGACCTAGAAAGAAATTCATTTCACAAAACATAGACATCTCAAATTCATTTTGCATTTCTCCTACAAACTTCATGCACATACCTTCATTTCCTCCAAAGATAAGTCATCAACAAATACTACAACAATCATGATTTGATTATCATTGATTTTGAAATAGAGATTGTTGTCAGCAGTGCCTTTACTAAACCCTAATTGCAACAAATACTTGTCTAACCTTGCATACCAGGCTCTGGGGGCTTGCTTCAGTCCATACAAGGCCTTCTTCAATCTGTACAGCATGTTATCTTAGTTTGATAACTTAAATCTTTTTGGTTGTTCAATGTAGACCTCTTCTTCCAACTCACCATTTAAGAATGTAGACTTGACATCCATCTGATAGACTTTGAAATATTTGAATGCTGCAAATGCCAAAAACATTCTTATTTCTTCAATCCTTGCTACATGAGAAAAGGTCTCAAAATCTATCCCTTCAACCTGAGAATATCCTTTGCATACCAATCTTGCCTCGTTCCTTATTACTTCTCCATTCTCATTCATCTTGTTTCTGAAAACCCATTTGGTGCCAATCACATTCTTGTCAGCAGGTCTAGGAACTAGTTCCCAAGTTTGATTTTTCTCTATTTGCATCAGTTCTTCTTCCATAGCCTTTACCCAATTTTCATCATTGTAAGCTTCTCTAACATTTTTAGGTTCAACTTTTGAAAGCAAACAATAATTCACTTGTTCTTCTATAGCTCTTTTCCTGGTCAGTACCCCTTTGTTTTTGTCACCTATAATCTGATCTTCAAAATGATTAATCCTTACATACCTGGGAGTCTTAACAACACTTTTCAGAGCCTCTTCTTCATCTTGACTGTCTTCTTGGTCAACTTTTTCTTCATTCACTATAGCAACAGGTTCATCTGATTCATATCCCTTCAATTCTGATATTCTTTCCTTTTCTTCATCAACATTCATATTAACACTTTCAATGATCTTTTTTAATCTCTTGTTATAGCACTGGTAGGCCTTACTCTTAGTAGAGTAACCAAGGAAGATTCCTTCATCACACCTAGCATCAAACTTGCCTAGTTCTTATTCTCTTCTAATATAACATTTTCTACCAAATACTTTGAAATACTTCATTGTAGGAACTCTTCCATACCATAATTTATAAGGAGTTTTAGAGTTGTTATCTTTGACTTGAACTATGTAGTGTCGGATCTCAGCACAATCAATCTAGCTAGGGGATTATGATTTTCAAGATAACTCCCTCCGAGCCAGAGCTCTCAATTTACTTCCTAGAGGAAGTATCTACACCAGAAGATGGTGTGGAGCCCTCCTTGACCTCAATCACATCTTTCTTGATTTAGATCTTTCCCATCTCTTTATTGTTTTCAACCGGATCAACTTTATTCTTTCCTTTATCTCCCTTCTACTCTACTTTCTTCTCTTCTACATAGTAGTTTTTTTTCACATTCTTGCTTCTGTAGAATTTTGCCACATGTCTAGGTTTGTTGTAATTGTAACACACAATATTCCTTTGTCCTTGATTCCTTCCATTGATTGGATTTATCCTTGATATGCATTGGTTAGCCATATGCCCAAAACTATTGCATGCAAAGCATTTTCCATTGAAGGATTGTGTGTTCCTTACATTGTTAAAACCATTCCTTATTGCACTCCTACATTCACTTGTCATGTGACCAATTCTTTTGCAATTGAAACATTGACCAGAGAAAGATGGAACATTTTGATTCATTCTACTCCTACACTAAGTAGCTCTATGACCAAACTTATTACACTTGAAACAATAGCCATTGAAAGATGGGTACCTTTGAGCATTTGGTTGTCTTATTGGAGGTCTTCTAGGTTTGTTTCTCTGATTTTGGATCTAGTTGCCTTTGTCTTTCTTCTTCTTAGTATTGACTTGTCCTGAATTTAAACTTTCTCCTTTTTCAAATCCCAAGCCTTGCTTGTCATCTGTACTCTTCTGACTTTCAATCAACTCCTCAAGATTTGCAAAGCTTATTTTGAATTTTTCTTTATAGCTATTAGTTGCTTCCAGATCATATTTCAAAAGCAACACATCTTTTCCCAATTCTTCACATTCCTCAAACTTATCCTTCACAACCTGATTCAAATACTCCTCAACTTTTTGGTTTTTCTTCAACCAGGCTTGATAGACTGTCTATGGATTCATGTGCTTCTTTTAGTTGCTCACTTAGCTCTTTTCTTCTTTCCTGGGACTTCTTGACTTGCTCCTTTAGTTTTAGAATGCAATCATCAACTTCTTTGATATTTTCCATCAAATCTTTGATATTTTCTTTAGACTTGTCAATATCTTCAAGAGCAGCTTGTAGTTGTTCATTGTTAACATATATACAATCACCAATTTTAATGGTACCTAGATGACTTGCTTCTGGAGGAATGAGATATCTTTTTGCTGCTTGTGTACACCTTCCCAGATCTTCCTCAAGTTGATAAGCTCCTTCAAAGGAACCTTGCTCTGATACCAATTGTTGAAATGTACAAGGGTGAATCAGTTGTCTCAAAAACTTTAACCATGTATTGTTGAAATGCATAGGACAACTGAGAGGGGGGGTGAATCAGTTGTCACAAAAATTTATCTTTATATGAATATCAAATCATCAAATCCTTAACTGTTGATAATCAGAATTAAACATGAAATCATGAAATCATAGACTTAATAACAATCACACATTTAACATAGTAGGCACTAGATTTTTACGTGGAAAACCTTATAAGGGAAAAACCACAGTGGATGTTAGCCCACAAAATATGAGTTATAACAATACCAAAAAATAGAGGCTCACTGCCTATAGGGCTCATTGCCTAAATTGCTCACTAGTAGAGGGTGGCTCACTACCAAGGGTTGGCTCATTGCCAAAATGGTGAACTGATTAAGTAGCATCTACTCCATTCCTAGATTCGGTTCCTTTGAAGCACAATAAAACTTCTCTGCTCTACTCTTTCACACCTTCGCACTTATCTCTTCATATTCGCATACACATACATTTTCACAATTCATTACAAGTCTTTACACAAGTCATCAACTTTGGAATGTACATCAAGGTCGACAATACATTCATCAACCGTTGGAACAATCTCCAAGGTTGGCATTACAAACATACATAGAATAGATTTGGAACTAATACAAATTTGCTAAGGAAAGGATGTAAATATTTATGCGGATCACACCACGCCTTAGCTAGGACTCAAATCCAATCTTTCACACCATGACACGCTTCTACAATCTTCAATGCATCTCCGCAATTGGTGAAATCAACCAAGTTGGCCAAGACTAGTAAGAACACTAGATCTTCTAAGAACACTCTTTATTCACAATCTGATTTTCACTTTGAAGACCAATCCAAAGGTAGGAACATGATCAGGAGACATCCATAAGCATATTGTAATCACCAGGAACAATTGCATGATCTTTAACCACTCTGTCAAGAAGATTCTTCAAACCAGAGCATAAGAACAATACTGTCATCCACTGTCATAAGGAAAGGATAGCTTGTGGACCACCAAATCATGAGCCATTAAAGTTGAAGGCACATAACATCATTCTAGACTTAACTCTAGAACCGCGGACCTAAATACTTCAATGTGGAGGAATGCGGAGCATAACACTTTCTCCCTGTCACCACCAAATATATAGGAAAAGAAGTTTTTACTTTGGTGAACATAACTCACTCAAATCTTCATATCGGAGGCTCAAATTTGGAATATAACATCTTCAGATAGACTTATAAATAACTTCCTATCCGCAGACAGAGATATTCATCCTACATGAAATGCAGAGCAATCTTCTAGATTGTTCTTCAGTGTGCAATACATTGTTTTCACTGCAACTCACTATTTCTACCGGAGGAGCTAATTTTCTCAATATCCTCAACATAAGAATCAATTACATGGGTGAATACAAAGAATCTAACTTATTACAAGCAAGTAACAAGATAAGGGTACAGTTGACACCAATGACAACAGTGATATGTTGTCATCAATGACAACACTGGTTAAGCACATACTTGCAACAATCTCCCCCTTTGTCATTGATGGCAACATATGATGTGAAAAACTAAAAAGACTATCAAGAAGGGATTCTCCCCCTTTCTCTTGACACATCTGCATTATTTCTCCTTCTAAGTTTTTCACATGATTTCTCTCCCCTTTTGACATCAATGGCAAAGGGCACATACTTGCATTTTGTTGCTCTGATCCAACTGAACTATTACCAATACATCTAGCTACTCCCCCTGAGAGGTAGCCCTCAAAACATCAATCTAGATAAAAAAAAGTGAGACTCTAAACACCACTAGATTGATGCATTCTCATGCATCTTAATTTAAGGTAGGAGGGGTAATGACCCCTAACTTTCCTCTAAGATACTCAAAAGTATTCTTAGGCAGAGACTTGGTGAAAATATCTGCAATCTGATCCTTTGTGGACACATATTCCAACTTTACTTCATTCTCTGTCACCTTCTCTCTCAAAAAAATACCTTATAGATATATACTTTGTTCTTGAGTGCATCACTGGATTTTTAGAAATATTTATGGCACTTGTATTGTCACACAATATTGTAATTGGATCTTCATAAACAACTCTTATATCCTTCAAAGTCTGCTTCATACATAACACTTGAGTGCAACAACATACTACTGCAATATACTCTGCTTCTAGAGTTGACAAAGAGATTGAATCTTGTTTCTTTCTCGGCCATGAAACCAATCTATTACCCAAGAAAAAGGCACCTCCACTTGTACTCTTCTTGTCATCAACATCTCTGGCCCAATTAGCATCTGTATATGCACTAAGAGTGAAATCATTATCCTTTGGATACCATAAGCCATGATTCAGAGTGCCTTTTAGATACCTCAGAATTCTCTTTACTGCCATCAAATGTGATTCTCTTGGATCAACTTGAAATCTTGCAACAAGACAAACTACATGCATAATATCAGGTCTGGTTTGAGTTAGATAAAGCAATCCTCCAATCATGGATCTGTAATTTTTATGATCAGTCTTAGGTGATTCATCAAATTTTCTCAACTTGCAGCCAATCACCATGGGAGTACATATCGATTTAGAGTCTTCCATCCCAAACATATTCAATAACTCTTTAACATACTTAGACTGAGATATGAAGATTCCTTTATCCGATTGATTGATTTGCAGACCCAGAAAGAAATTCATCTCACCAAGCATAGACATCTCAAACTCATTCTACATTTCACCAACAATTTCATACACATACTTTCATTGCCTCCAAAGATGATATCATCAACAAAGACTTCAATAATCAATATTTGATAATCATTAATCTTGAAATAGAGATTACTGTCAGCAGTACCTTTATTAAACCCTAATTGTAACAAGTACTTATCCAACCTTGCATACTAGGCTCTACGAGCTTGCTTGAGTCCATACAATGCTTTCTTCAACCTGCATACCATATTATCTTGATCTGATAGCTAAAATCCTTCCGGTTTCTTAATGTAGACTTCCTCTTCCAATTCACCATTTAAAAATGCAGACTTCACATCCATCTGATACACTTTGAAATCTTTATGAGCTATAAATTCCAGAAACATTTTGATTGCTTCAATCCGGGCTGCTGGAGCAAAAGTCTCTTCAAAATCTATTCGTTCAATTTGAGAATATCCTTTGCACACAAGTCTTTCTTTATTCCTTACAACTTCTCCATTTTCATTCAGCTTATTCCTAAAGACCCATTTGGTTCTAATAACATTTTTGTCAGCAGGTCTAGGAACTAATTCCCAAGTCTCATTCTTCTCTATTTGCATTAGTTCTTCTTCCATTGCCTTAACCCAATTTTCATCATTACAGGCTTCATTCACAGTCTTTGGTTCAACTGTAGAGAGAAAACAATAATTCACTTGTTCTTCTGCGGCTCTTTTCCTTGTCAGTACTCCTTTGTCTTTGTCTCCAATAATTTGATCTTCAGAGTGATTTATTCTTACATACCTGGGGGTCTTGGTAGTAACTTCCGAACCTTTTTCTTCATCTTGATTGACTTCTTGTTCAACTTTTTCTTCATAAGTAGTAGCCAGTTTATCTGATTCATAGCCATTCTGATCTGATGTTCTTCCTTTGTGTTCATCCACCTTCACATTTGCACTCTCCACAATCTTTTTCAACCTTTTGTTGTAGCACCGGTAGGCCTTGCTCTTAGTAGAGTATCCAAGGAAGATTCCTTCATCACATCTTGCATCAAATTTCCCTAGATCTTCATCTCTTCTGATGTAGCATTTGCTTCCAAAGACTTTGAAATATCTTATTGTTGGAATTCTTCCATACCACAATTCGTAAGGAGTTTTAGTACCATTTCCTTTTACTTGAACTCTATTTTGAATGTAGACAACAGTATGTATAGCTTCCTTCCAAAAGAGTTTCGGCAGATCTTCTTCTTTTATCATTGTCCTAGCAACTTCTTGAGTTGTTCTTTTCTTTCTTTCCACAACTCCATTTTGCTGAGGAGTGCTAGGTGCAGACAATTGCCTCTTTATTCCTCGTTCTTCATAATAGTTGTTGAATTCATTTGATGTGAACTCACCTCCTCTATCAGATCTCAAGCATTTTACTTTTAGCTCTATTTCATTTTCAACCATTGCCTTGAAGGATTTGAACTTCTCTAGGGCTTCAGATTTGTCTCTTAGAAAAGTAACCCAAGTCATTCTAGAATAATCATCAATAAGCAACATGAAGTACCTGTCACATTGTAGACTTCTTATCCTTGCAGGACCACATAGATCTATATGAACTAGATCTAGCAAACTGGCAGAAAATTGCTCTTTGCTTTTAAAATTTGTTCTTGTCTACTTCCCCAACTAACATTACTTGCAAATGATATTGGTGGGTTTCTCAAGTTTTGGTAAGTCTCTCACAGTCTGACCTGAACTTATCTTTACTAGATTATCAAAGTTTATATTGACACATCCTTTTATGCCATAACCTCATTAGCTTGAGCTAATAAATAGTAATCATTAGTTCCTCTTAATTGATAGATGTTACCTCTGGTCTTCTTATTGGTAGCAATCACAGTTCTGGAGCTTTCCATGATCTTACACCCATTGTCTTTAAATATCAGATCATAACCTTTGTCACACATTTGACCCACACTCAAAAGATTATGCTTCAGACCCTTCACATATAGGAAATTGTCAATAATATGCTTTCCATCAAATGAAATAGATCCTCTTCCATAAATCTTACCAGCTGCATTGTCTCCAAACCTAACCAGTCCTCCATCATACTTTTCCAAACTTACTTTTGTCACCAATCATGTGGTGTGAGAATCCACTATCAATAATCCATTCATCCTTATCTTTCTCAACCTGAACAGCCAAAGCACTTTCTTCCACTGATTTTTCTTCCTTCACACAGCTAGCAGAATTAGTAGACACAAGTTCTTCTATAATAGCAATAAACAAGCATTCATTTGCACTAGTATTAGCATCATCAAATTCATCATCAATCCCACCTTCATCATCAAAATCTCTAACATAGTAGCATTTCTTTGGAGCTCTAGGCCTGTTCTTAAATCTCTTTCTATTTCTTTCAATTCTTCCAAAACATCTGGAAGCATAATGGCCTACTTTACCACATGAAAAACATTTGAAAGGTAGTTTAACTTTGAACTTACCGAAACCTCTTTCCAGTCTGTCAACAAAATTGGCTTAATTTCATCAAGCTCATCATTAGGTTCTACCTTGTACTTTTTTGCTCTAGAGATCTTCTCTGAAGTACTGGCTTTGAAAGCTATTTCAACTTTTGGTAGAGTATCACCAAATTCTCTCATTTCAAAAGCAGTAATCTTACTAAGCAACTGATCCTTATTTATTTTTTTCACCGTCATTATTTCTTCAATTGCAGCTAAGGATTTAGGTAATGACCTAAGAATTTTCATCACAACTTCAGTTTCATCTACAGTTCCTCACATACCTTTGATTCCAGTAACAAGTTCACCAGCCTTTTGAATGGAGGATGTTATGTTTTCATCTTCTCCCATCTTAAGACCTTCATATTTGGCTTTCAGTCCCTACAGTTTGGCACTCTTTACAGATTCATCTCCTTCATACAAATTACCTAGCTTATCCAAGACTTCTTTAGCTAAGTCATAATCCATAACCTTTATCAAGTCAGAGTCATTCAATGCACTCAACATAGCATCTCTAGCTTTTATATTTATCTCATATTCTTTGATTTCATCTTCTGTTGTCAGACCATTCTCTGGCATGGTATAATTAGTCTATGTCACTTGCCATACTTTATAACTAATACACAGCAGATGGCTTTTCATGCAAATTTTCCAAGTTGCATAATTTGTCCCATCAAACTGTGGAGCCTCCTTCTTGTAAGACATCTTGGATCTACCTCAAGCTATTAAGATTACGACCGAGGAACCTTACTTTGATACCAATTGTTGAAATGCACAGGACAACTGAGAGGGGGATGAATTAGTTGTCACAAAACTTTAACTTTATATGAATATAAAATCATCAAATCCTTAACTGCTGATAATAAGAATTAAACATAAAAGCATGAAATCATAGACTTAATAACAATCACACATTTAACACAGTAGGCACCAGATTTTTATGTGGAAAACTCTAGAAGGGAAAAACCATGGTGGATGTTAGCCCACAAAATATATGAGTTATAACAATACCAAAAAATAGAGGCTCACTGCCCAAATTGCTCACTGCAAAGAATAGCTCACTGGCAGAGGGTGGCTCACTACCAAGGGTTGGCTCACTGCCAAAATGGTGAATTGATTAAGTAGCATCTACTCCATGCCTGGATTCAGTTCCTTTGAAGCACAATAAAACTTCTCTGCTCTGCTCTTTCACACCTTCCCACTTATCTCTTCATATTTGCACACACATACATTTTTGCAATTCATTACAAGTCTTTATACAAGTCATCAACCTTGGAATGTACATCAAGGTCAGAAATACATTCATCAACCTTTGGAACAATCTCCAAGGTTGGCATTACAAACATACATAGAATAGGTCTGGACCTAATACAAATTTGCTAAGGAAAGGATGTAAAGATGTATGTGGATCACACCACGCCTTAGTTGGGACTCAAATCCAATCTTTCATGCCACGACATGCTTCTACAATCTTCAATGCATCTCCGCAATTGGTGAAATCAACCAAGTTGGCCAAGACTGGTAAGAACACTAGGTCTTCTAAGAACACTCTTCATTCACAATCTAATTTTCACTTTGTGGACCAATCCAAAGGTAGGAACATGATCAAGAGATATCCACAAGCATATTGTAATCACCAGGAACAATCGCACGATCTTTAACCACTCTGTCAAGAAGATTCTTCAAACCGGAGCATAAGAACAATACGGTCAGCCACTGTCATAAGGAAATGATAGCTTGCAGACCACCAAATCATGAGCCATTAAAGTTGAAGGCACATAACATCATTCCAGACTTAACTCTAGAACCACAGACCTAAATACTTCAATGCAGAGGAATGCAGAGCATAACACTTTCTCCCTATCACCACCAAACATACAGCAAAAGCAATTTTTACTCTGGTGAACATAACTCACTCAAATCTTCATTCTGAAGGCTCAAATTTGGAATATAACATCTTCAGATAGACTTCTAAATAACTTCCAATCCGCAAACAAATATATTCATCCTACATGAAATGTGGAGCAATCTTCTAGATTGTTCTTCAGTGTGCAATACACTGTTTTCATTGCCACTCACTGTTTCTTCCAGAGGAGCTAATTTTCTCAATATCCCCAACATAAGAATCAATTACATGGGTGAATACAAATCATCTAACTTATTACAAGCAAATAATAAGATAAGGGTATAGTTGACACCAATGACAACAGTGATATGTTGACATCAATGACAACACTGGTTAAGCACATACTTGCAACACTTATGAATATCAACACATCAAATGTTCAATCACTGTTATTAAGATTTAACCATGAAAGCATGAAACAAGAAGATTAATACAATAACACATTCAACACATGAGACACTAGATTTTTTTACCTGGAAAACCCTATAAGGGAAAAACCATGGTGGGTGTTAGCTTAAAGAAATAAATATGTTATAACAATACCGAAAAATAGAGGCTCACTGCCCAAAATGCTTACTGTAAATGTTGGGGGGCTCACTGCTAAGATCAACTCACTACCAAGGGGTGGCTCACTACCAAAGGTTGGTGAATTGATTTGATAGCATCTACTCCATGCCTGGGTTCAGTTCCATTGAAGCACAATATAACTCCTTTGTTCTACTCTTCTTACACCTTTTTACTTATCTTCGCATTTTCACACAAACATATTTTTCACAACTTCATTACATGTTTTTATACAATTCATCAACCTTGGAATGTGAATCAAGGTCAGAATTACATTAATCAACCATTGGAACAATCTCCAAGGTTAGAATTACAAGCATACATAGAAATAGGTCTGGACCTAAACAAAATTAGCCAAGGAAAAGATGCATGCAGATCACATTATGCCTTAGCTAGGACTCAATTGCAATCTTCCATGCCACAACATGCTTCCACAATCTTCAATGCATCTCCACAAGTAGTGAAAATAACCAGGTCAACCAAGACTGGCGTTACAACTAACTCTTCTAAGAACAATCTTCATCCACGATCCAAATTTCTCTTTGCAGACCAATCCAAAGGTAGGAACACGATCATGAGACATCCACAAGCACATTGTAATCGCCAAGAACATCCACACAACCTCTAAACACTTTATCCATAAAATTCTTCAATTAGGAACACTTAAACATAACTGTTATCCACTGTCATATAGAAAGGATCGCTTGTGGACCACCAAATCATGAGCCATTAGAGTTGAAGCTACTTATCATCATTACAAACTAGATTCTAGAACCGCAGACTGAAATACTTAAATGTGGAGAAATGCGGAGCATAATACATTCTCCTTGTCACCACCAAATATACAGAAAAAACAGGTTTCACTCTGGTGAACATAACTCACTCAAATCTTCATACCAGAGGCTCAAAATTGGAACATAGCAACTTCAGACATGTCTCCAACTAACTTCCAATCTGCAGACAAAGATATTATTTCTATAAGAAATTTGGAGCAATCTACTAGACTGTTCTGCTAAAAACAAAGATACTCTTCAGTACACTGTTTCCACTAGAGGGGCAAATTTTCTCAAAAGCACTTGGAAATTCTGTATCAGGAATACTTATTCATTATCTTCAACACTTATATAAGCCAATGCAAAGCATCTAACTCATTACAAGAAAGCATCAAAATAAGAGCACAGTTGATACCAATGACAACATAGATATGTTGACATCAATGACAACACCGGTTAGGCACATACTTGTAACAGATAGTAGACGATCCACCAGTGCTTATGTATTTACTTTATTTGGTAGTGCAATTAGTTGGATGAGTAAGCGATAGGATGTGGTTGCTTTGTCCACTACTAAATCTAAGCATATGGAAGGTACTCATGCTTGTAAAGAATCCATTTGGATTAAGAGATTGTGTTCAGATATCAGAATAAAACAAGGTGCAGTGACAGTTTATTCTGACAGTCAGAGTGCGATCTGCCTAACTAAGAACCCAACATTTCATGCCAAGACCAAGCACATTGATGGATAATATCATTTTGTTAGAGATATGGTCGAGGATGGCAAGGTGAAGCTAGTTAAGGTAGAGAATTTGATAAATGTCATAGATTCATTAACTAAGCTTATGAGCACAGAGAAGTTTAGATGGTGTTCAGAGTCTATGGGCCTTTTGACCCCTAGAAATTAAATCATGGTGTTGATACCCCCTTTGCTCTTTCAAGGTGTTCAATAAGTGGGAGAATGTTAGGAAAGGTGTTTCAACCTTGCAACTACAAAAGGTTTCTATTCTTCCTTCTTTTGGTCTTTTCAAATACCCTTTATCTTGAAGAATGTTTTAGAACTTTCAAAGTTTCCAAAAAGGGCTAAAATGGCAAGGCTTACTATTTTTAGTAACTCTACATTTGAGCTCAGATGGACCCAAAATTTTCCCAAAAGGTGCAGAACTTCCAAGTAAACATCTTGGGTGAGTTTTGACTCAAGATCATACCTAGATTGCAAGATATTAAAGTTTCCATTTTTTTAAACTCCTAAAAAAAGTTTCAAACTCATATTTGAGGCACTTAGAGGTCCCTAAACACCCCAAAAGTTGTCGTAACCATTTGGTGAACCTCATAGTGAAGCACTACAACAATAGAAAGTGTAAGTCAATTAGAGTTCATCTTTGCAATGGGTGTAAAGGTCTTAGAGTAATCAACACTAAGAACCTAGAAAAAACACTTTACAACAAATTCTAACCCATATTCTAGAAATTTTGTCTAATAGATCCACTTGTACTAAACAAGTTTCCTTCCCTTTGAAAGGGGGAGAAGATATCAAGTGTGGTTCCCAACCAAAGAACTATATTCCTCTTACATGGCAATATCCAATTTAGGAATGCTAGATGCCTCTCAAAATACTATGGATCAAAAGTAGAATCAATGTAAACATGTAGAGTTCCCTAAAACTACGAACATGTCTACTTGGTGTTTGATGGACCCCGACCTAGTCACATGTAGTTTATAGTGTCTATTGAGCCTAAAGTGGACCTAAAGTTGGATAATTAGGAGGAGAATCATCAGCCTCTAAATAATGACAAGGAGAGGGAGGAGGTGAACCCTCATCATCACTCTTAGTGTGAGGCCTACCTTTTCACTCCCTTTGATTATTTTATAATACTGTTGATCCCAATATGCTGGACTATTAGACTATATGATTTTACTTTTGATTTATTATGTTTAGCATGATTGTGATGAGACTAGATTTCTGATTTCGATTTACTGATGAGGATATTGACATGTGATTTGCATTATGATACTATTTGAGATACTAGTTATGTGATTATGGTTATGGATTTATTATGCGATGTTATCTTGAGATGGATTATTGAAATGCAAATTATGAATCTATTGTGATGTGATTTTATGAGTGTTTTATATGATTATGTGATGGTGTGAGTATATGCTTACTTTTCTTCGGCTATGATATATATGTTAGATTAATCTTTTGTTTAAGTGCACAGGTGTTCTAACCAAGCCACGGATAATTGGAGATCATCCCACACACCTTGTGATTTCCCATGTTAAGCCAATCTAGTTCCAAGAGGAACCAAGATCAACTATGTTATGCGTGATGAAATTTTGTAATGTTATTGTGTGGTGTTGTTTGGGATAGGTCTTGTTGACTTCTTCCCAGACTGGATGCTTATTCCCAGATTTCCCTACAAGGTAGCCATCAGTGATCAACAGGATCTCTGGGCCAGGGGGTCAACAGTGTAGGAGATAGACTCTATATTTTATCTCCTCTTCTTCTTCAGGCTCTGCAAGACCTAGGGGGGTATTCCCTACTCAACATCCATGAGGATATGCATACAAGGCTGGGATGCTGACATAAAGCAGATAAGTCCTCCTGTAAGTAGACCAAAACTGAAAGATAAGGGCAAAGGGGCTAGCTTTGGGCCTATTTGCAGTTGTAGACAGAGGACTGAGGTTCCTAAAACTAACTCTAATGTCCTAATGATGGTTTTAGATTTTGCTTTGGAGTTTAAGTGTGGATGCAAAGCTGGATATGGTTATAACACAAAACAAAGCATGATTGGTGCCTATCCAGGGCCTGGAGTCAGTAGACATACACCTGTGAATGATCAGCATGAACAACTAAAACTGGATTTCAAGGGGATATGTGTGACACCTGCCTTACAGGCATCTCCCAATACAAAGTGTTAGGTTATCTCTACTTATGGTATCCCTACTGCAGTATACCCTTCCCAATGTTCAACCTGAAAATAGTTTAATCTACCCCTTGAGTAGAAGTTAAAAGATCAGACAGTCAACATAGGAATTCTATGCTCTAGAATCTAAACATTACCAAACATCCAGATTCAGAAGAAGAATACATGCAATACTGGAGACAGAATTGACACAACACATGCCAAACAGCATTTCTCATATAAGTTTAATCATGAAATCAGTGGGTTCATGCCAAAAACAAACAACAAGAGATACATAAACTCACAGGTAAGCTGTTCAGAGCAACCAGATCAGCTTGTTATGCATTACAGAGCCAAAATCATCAACTTTCAACAACCTTTCAAATGAGCAAGACCACCTGCTTATAACAGCCAGGTAGGTGCTCAGCAATTAATTACATGGTTGACCAAAATTTCACCAGATACACAGTATCAGGAAAATGGCGCTCAAACATAACCAGATTGGCGCCCAAACTTGAATGCAGCAGGTAGGGGAGGAGACAGGAAGATTTCTCGAGCCCTGCGCCACCATCCGCTGATGTACATCTTCAGTCGGGTACAGGATCCATCCACGCCATCGCCCATACCTCTGCAACAATCGCCATTAATGGCGCACCAACCCGCGGCCTTGGGAAGATCATCAAACAGACTATCGCAAGCATTTCCCGCTGAGATTCATCATCATGATATTTGAAAATGCAGGATAACAATATCCCACATGCACCCCGCGATGACCTCAATAACACTTTATATACTAGGTCATGAGCATATATCATGTCGGTGCTTTTGCTCCTGACGACACTAGTATAGACCTCATCATCATCATCCTCCAGCAGCATGATATTCCGTTGTTCGAAATATCACCCTGACGTCATCATGATATTTGAAATATACCCTTCATGATAATCGGCACAACCTGATCCATCGGAGGAACATCCTCCTGCTGAGCTTATTCCAAAAGTCTGGCCGATGAACATCCTGATGACATCATCATCATATCCTGCTGACGTCATCATCATATCTGCCTACTGTGCACCAACCCGCATATCCGGATGACGTCATCATCATGTTTGCAAATATCAGGAGGTCTCTTCAAGATGATCAGTTGTTAGAAATATGACCCCCGCGGACCTTGATGACGTCATCATCATATTAACATCATCATGATATTCGGAAGACAACCGGATATTTGGAAATATCCTCCTGATGCACAAATATGAGGTTGCACTGTAGCTCCACTATAAGATCGGGGCGATAACTGGATATGATGATGCTGCTTGAAAAGATCACCCCCAGTAGATAATGCGCGAAGCCAACAGGCGGATATCTCCTTGATATTAGCATCATCATGCTGCTCGAGCAAACATATATCCGGGTGATATGAAAATATCACCCCTTCCTTCGGAATATCATGATGCAGATAGGCAGATAAAATATATCACCCTGATATAAGGATGACGTCAGCATCATCAGGATGTCAAAACAATGAACAAGAAGTGATACAACATCATCAGGATGATATTGACTAAGATCATCCTGACGTTCAAAATATGATGACCCTAGTGAATATCGGGTCGCACTTAGAACTCTTCGACAACATCATCAGGATGATATTAACCAAGATCACCCGATGATAAAATATCACCCCGGCGAAATATCATGAAGGCAGAAAATATGATGACCTCCGCAAGCAGCAGGATGATAACTGGAAATATCATGATGATGACGACCCTTAGGAAAAAACAAGTCAGGTCGACAACTTAGAGAATAACCCCTTCAAGATATCGGGGCAACATCGTCATCATGTTTGAGCAAGGTGATATTCGGAAGATCACCGGATACTTGAAAAATCACCCCCGCAAGCAACTGAGGGCGCACTGTAGCTCACCAGCATCATCAGGATAATAAGCAAACATCACCCGATAGTGAAATATGATGATGACGATGAGAAAAACAAGTCGACGAAGAACATGCTGATGAAGATCATCATCGAAGACAAGATGATGATGACGACCTCCTCCTCAGAAAAAATATGATGCTGCAGCTGAAAAACGCTGAGGAGGTCCAACACTTAGAAAAATTGGGCAAGAGGATGAAGGCTTCAGATGAAGAAACCTCCTGATCATGACAAATCAAACCCAGGTCAAAATAAGTGCTAACAGTGGCTCCGAATGGGGACGTGCAGGTGAAAACCTGCAGCGAGAACCAGATCTCCGGGCAGACCTGACAAAAAGCAAAAATGCGAGCTGTACAAGGCATTTACACTACATACATATTTTACAAATGTGCACAGCAACCAGATATTCATGCAAAATAGAACTTAAGGAATTGGCCATGCACAGGCAATTCCAGAATTTCACCATCTAGGGCCTGGAGGAAATAAGAATCCTCCCCATGAGTATTGCAAACCTGATATGGGCCCATCCATAAGGGTTGAAATTTTCCATGTTTACCCTTTTCCTGAACTTTAGCATTCCAAATGAGCACCAGATCATTGACTTGAAACTTCCTTTTTGTAGTTCTCCTGTCAAACTGATATTTCATATCCTGTTGTCTTTTGAGATTGATCTGGTGGGCTCTCCTTCTGTCTTCATCCAATGCAACCAGCTGATTCACTCTTTCTGTCATGGGATCTTCAATGTCCTCATCATTTTCCTGAATGAATCTATAAACTGGTAGGAGATTGTTTATGGGCAGTCTAGCTGATGCACCATATACTAGCTCAAAAGGTGACTTCCCAATAGCCCTTTTCACAGTCACTCTGTCAGCCCATACTGCTAAGTTCAACTTTGAGTCCCAAGCTCTTTTGTTCTTGTCCAGTATCCTCTTGACAATTTTCATGATGCTCTTATTGCTTGATTCTGCTTGACCATTTCCTTGTGGGTGATAGGGTGATGTATATGACAGGTTTATCCCATACCTGTTGCAAAAATCAACAAACTCACCTGATCTGAAGCACATAGCATTATCAGTGATAATCTTAAATGGTACTCCAAACCTGATGATGATGTTCTCTAGTATGAAGTCTGTCACCACCTTACTTGTAGCTCTTTTAGTTGGAATGGCCTCAATCCATTTGGTAAAGTAGTCAGTTGCCACCAAAATCCAACTGTGTCCCCCACTTGATTTGTCTGCAATTTCCCCTATAAAGTCAATTCCCCACTGCTGGAATGGAGCATCCACAGGTACAGTTCTGAGGGGCAAAGCACCATTATATTTCAGCTTTCCTGAGAATCTCTGGCAAGGGTCACACTTCCTTACTAACCTTTGTGCATCTGAAAAGAGAGTGGGCCACCAATATCCTGCCCTGAGAATTTTATGAGCTGTTGTTTGGGCAGTATAATGGCCACCACACAATCCTTTATGCATGTCAATCAAAATATTGTTAGCCATGTTCTTATCCACACATCTCATCAGCACACCATCAGGATTTTTCTAGTACAGCTCACCTTGAACAACAACATACCTGATTGCATGTAGCTTCAGAGTCCTCTTTTGATTGTCACTGAAATGGGAAGGACAATTCAGATTTTGCAAATAATAGACAATATCCTTGTACCATTCAGATCCTGATACACTTACATTCTCATCTTGGACTGCATTAACTTGGCATGCTTCCAAGTTTGATTGTGCCATCATCTTGGCTAATCCTTGTCCTCTTATCAACTTAGTAACTTGTATGTCTATGTTGAATTCCTGCAGTTTGTTTATCCATCTGCACCTTCTTCCAGTCACCTCCTGCTGAGTGAATATGTCTTTGACTGCTGCATGAGGTACATATGCAATGATATATGACCCTACCAAGTAAGGTCTGAAACTTTTGATGGCTCTAACAAGTGCATATGCCTGCTTTTCCATAATATCATATTTCAACTCAGAGGCCTGCAAGGACATACTGAAAAAAGCAATGGGCTGTTCAAAACCATCTTCATTTTTCTGTAACAAACATGCAGCTACAGTATGAAAGGAAGCGAATGAAAACACTTGAAATGGCCTAGAAAAATTAGGAGATTTAAGAACAGGGGCCATCTTAATTGCCTCTTTGATATTCTGAAATGATTCTGTTGCTTCCCTTTCCCAGTTGACAGTTGCATCCTTCTTCATCATCTTGGAGATGTTCCTTGTAATTTCTGCAAAGTTGGGAACAAATCTTCTAACAAAGTTTATCTGTCTAAAGAAGGATTGAACTCCTTTCACAGTTTTTGGCATTTGAATCCTATCAATAGCTGCCACTCTCTCTGGATCTATCCTGACTCCATCCTTGGAAACAATATGTCCCAGAAGTTTCCCTTCAACTACTCCAAAGGCACACTTCTTTGGGTTTAAAGAAATACCATATTCTAGTGCTCTCATGAAGATCTGCTCCAGATGCAAACAGTGTTGCTCTTCTTTCTTTGAGTAGGCAGTCAGGTCATCCTGATATACTGCCAGGATTGAATCAATCAGCCCTGCAAAAGCAACATCCATTGCTCTTTGAAATGTAGCACCTGCATTTGTTAGTCCAAATGGCATTCTAACATACACATACGTTCCCCATGGAGTGGTAAAGGCAGTCTTATACTGTTCTGATTCCTTCACCTTTACCTGATTATATCCTGAAAATCCATCCATCATGGATAGGAGTTCACAACCAGTCAATCTCTGCAACATAGCTTCCATATTAGGCAGTGGATAGTTATCCTTCAAAGAGGATACATTCAAATTCCTGAAATCAACACAAAGCCTAATATCACCATTCTTTTTCCTGACTGGGACAAGGTTAGACACCCAAGTTGAATGTCTGATTGGCACAATTATTCCAGCTTCCCTGAGCCTTTTGAGTTCTTCTTGCATCTTAGGAGCTAAGGTAGGATTTATAGGTCTCTGCCTTTGTCTAAATGGCTTAGCTTCAGGCTTCAGTGGGATCTCATGCTGGAATAAGTCTTCTCTATAAGCTTTTAGGTCCTCATATGACCAAGCAAAAACATGTTTATACTTTTTCAGCAATGCAATCAGCATACTTCTTATGTGTGGTTTGAGCTGTTTACCAATATATACTTTCTGAGGGGCCTGAGATGTCCCCAAATTTATTTCTTCTAAATCCTCCTTATTAGTGGAGGATGTCCTTGTGACCATTTTGTCTCTACTGTCAAAGGCTCTTTCCAAAGCCACTAACCCTCTAGGGATCTTGTTAGTCTTCAACTGAATGATCTCTTTTCCCACAAGAGTCTCTTTTCCATCTACAGTCTCTACAAAAGCTTGGAAATCAATCTGTTGATTCTCATACTCATCTATGCAGTGCAAAAATTTCAGCAAATCCCTATCATCATTGAAAACTTGCCAACTGCATATGTTTTCTGGTATGGCAGGCCTAATTTTAACTTCTACATCTGTGACACCTGACAGAGTGATGTCATCTGGCCTTATTGCAATATTAGCTAAGAAATCAGCCATAACATTTTTTGACCTTTCTACCCAGCCAATTGAAAATGCATCAAATAACTCAATAGTATCCCAAACAGCATGCTTGTATTGTTTCAACCTTTTATTCTTTGCAGCATACTTATTTCTGATTTGGGATACAATCAGCTCAGAGTCCCCAAATACTCTTAACATCTTAATTCCATGTTTGAGAGCAATATTCAGGCCTAAGAGTAAAGCCTCATATTCTGCAATATTGTTTGTGCAATCAAACCTCAGCAAGAAAGAGGATTTGAGGAGCTTACCAGTTGGAGACAGGAAAACAACTCCAGCTCCAGAGCCTTCTTTTGCACAAGCTCCATCAAAAAACATGGTCCATAAGCCCTGCTGATCCAGCTCTTCGTTGCAGACATTTTTCCTCTTGTCTTCTGTATCATCTGAGACAACCTTGAAGTTATCACAGTCAGTGTCCACAAAGCATACTTGTTCATTTGCTTCTTGGTCTTCCACTATCTCTGATGATCTTTGCTCTCTAATTAGCTTGACATCCCTGCCATTCATTGAAATCATGGCATATGATAGGTCCAGCTGCATACTTCCACCTATTAGTGCTGCCCATCTTCTTGACAGCAACATACCATATTGTGGCTTGATGTTAACCACTGTTATATTCATTATGTATCTTTTTTCAGGAAATGCTGCCAGTTTGAAATCTACATCCTTCATGATTCCAATAACTGGTACCTCTCTGGCATCCATAGCATAACATTTCCCACATGCCTTGTCAATCTTTAGTCCAGTTTGTTGCATGATAGCCAAAGGCATGACATTTGTAGATGCTCCAGAGTCAAGCATACAATTTCTAATTATTTTACCATTTATAACCAGGGAAACATAAAATGGTTCCACCTGTGAAGGGCACTTTGTCATGGTCATTCCTAAATAGACTTCAGGAGTCTCATCTTCTTCATTGCACATGACCTGTTTCTCACCCTGGGTCTGATCATTTTGCTTAGCTTGAAAAGGTACCCCTGAGATTAGGGATATTGTCCTATTCTTGATCTCTTCCACTTTCATGAGTTCCATAAGTGGAACAGAGACCTTTACTTGAGAGAGGATCTGGGCTATATCAAATGGAGCATAGTTTTGTACAACAGTTGTAGCTGGCTCCACAATCTTGCTTTTATCCTGAGCTGATTTAGTTTTCATTTTCATAGTTCCCTGATCATCATTCTTGTCTTGGGAACCTCTATTTTGATCTTCAGCCTGAGGGATTTTGTTTTCTGGTCCTTGAAATTCAGGACCTGTTCTGCATCTAAAGTTCTGTTTATTATTTACCCACTGCCTTTTTTGTGGTTCAGTTCCTCTATGACCATGCACCAGCTGACCTGCAGAAATATCTTCTGGCTGATGTGGGCTGCCAACTTGATGTTTACATCTGAGATTGTAGTTGCTTTTGACCTGAGCAACTGCTGCAGCTGTGAAGGCTCTGATTTCCTCATCAGAAGGTCGTTGTAAATTACTCAGAAAATTGTGTGAGTTCTGAGCATACACATAGTTATCTTCATTATCTTCATCATATGGGGACTGTTGGCAGGCCTGAACCTGATGATCTGTATCCTCATCAGCATCATACAGAGTGTATCCATTGCCTACGGACATCATGTTAACATCATCATCCTGCACATGATGTGGCTCATTGCATTCATTACAGGATGTAGCATTATCATACAAAGATTGGGCAATCATGCACTGTGACTGTGAATGTGGCATCTGACAAATTATACGCCACGGAGCATCATCAGCAATATTTATAGTTTTCTTTAGGGGATCAGGAGTTTCCTTGACATGTTGAGCCCTCTGATTTGTGTTGTTACGTGGATATACAGGCTTACCATCATGCCAATTGGTGTTATAAGGCATATCATGTAATGATGGCCTCTTTTCCTGCCTTTGATAGACTTGCCTATCAGGACCCATCCCTTTTTCACTTCTAGCTAATCTATAGCTCAGGTCCTTAACAACATTTGCCAGTTTGTCTATCTTATCTTCAGGAGCAGATGTACTACCTTGAGTGTTCTGAGGCTTATTTGGATTCTGCAGAATTTTTACATCATCCCTTCTATTTGTCTTGCCTGATGCTTTCCTATTGTTTTCAATATTTACTGCAATTCTGAAAGCATCCCTGAGAGTGGCAGGACCTTTATCTCTCAGTCCATATGCAGTCTTTGCATCAAAGGCATTGATATACAAAATTATGCACATTGGTTCATTTGGCCTCATGTGATGTGGCAATTTGTTCAACACTTTAGTAAATCTTGCATTAAAGTCTGCAACCTGCTCATTTGACCCTTTGGTGATGCTGGTGAACTCATTTACAAAGAAGCTAGGGTCAGTTTTATCACCATATTGCTCCTTGAATATCCTTTTAAAATCATCCCATGATGAAATACTCCGGTCAGGCAAATTCCTGTACCATTCTCTTGCCTCATCTATTAAGGATTGCATGAATGAATTCATGAAAACATCCTCATGCTCAACCTCAAAATTATCCATGACATTTTGAAAGGCCTTTAGATGATCTTCTCCTGACACTGTGTTGTTTCCTAAAAATTTAGGCACTTGCAGCCTCAGATGCTTATCAATGGGGTTAGGATACCCCGGAATACCATCAAACACCAGCTGCCTGAATCTATCTAACTGCATGGGCTGTCTGTTTGGCTGATTAACATTAACATTTCTGTTTGCATTCTGGTTTCCCGCATTGTTCAGTGGTATCCTAGCATCGTTCACATTTTGTCTCTCATCATGATGCTGATGTTGCATTTCATATCTTTGCTGATGTCTTTGCATATTTGCATTCTCTAAGGTAGGAACTGAATTATTTTGGGCAGTTCTCAAGGCTTGCACTTTCTGCTGTATATCATCTCTGATTTTCATGGCTTGTAGGTATTCTAGTTCTGCTCTTAGACTTTTGATTTCTTCAGCCAATTGTTCATCCTTAGGTCTGGAGGTAGATGGTCTCATACCATTTTGGTCATCATCCTCATCATCCCTTAGAGACTCTGCCTCTTCAAACCTTTCACTTGGGTCTAGAAAAGGGCGTTCTTGGAACACCTCTGACCTCATTCTCATGCTACCACCCTGTTGCCTCTCATATGCACCTTGGATATCAGCTTCTGCAGTTGAAAAATAAGGAGCATGCTGTCCTGATGGCCTAGGGTTATCTTGTACCTCATCACTTTTTCTGGGGGAGCTCTCATGACTAGCTGAGACAGTTCCCTTTCTTCTATACATCATTCTTTTTGTTAATGGTAACTCTTCAAATAGAGGATTTTGTTGGGATCTTCTCCCCTGCATATAATTTTACTGTGACCGGTTGGGAGATTACTTCGGAGTCGCCACCTATTTCTAGGAACTGTTTTCTTCTGAAAACCAGGGTTCTTTCACAAGGTTCCCCAGCGGAGTAGATTACTGTTGCTGACTCAGATGGGTCACATATATATCACTGGAGATGATTAGATAGTACTTTTACTTCTCACTCCCCAGCGGAGTCGCCAATTTCTGTTGACTTCTTCCCAGACTGGATGCTTATTCCCAGATTTCCCTACAAGGTAGCCATCAGTGATCAACAGGATCTCTGGGCCAGGGGGTCAACAGTGTAGGAGATAGACTCTATATTTTATCTCCTCTTCTTCTTCAGGCTCTGCAAGACCTAGGGGGGTATTCCCTACTCAACATCCATGAGGATATGCATACAAGGCTGGGATGCTGACAGAAAGCAGATAAGTCCTCCTGTAAGTAGACCAAAACTGAAAGATAAGGGCAAAGGGGCTAGCTTTGGGCCTATTTGCAGTTGTAGACAGAGGACTGAGGTTCCTAAAACTAACTCTAATGTCCTAATGATGGTTTTAGATTTTGCTTTGGAGTTTAAGTGTGGATGCAAAGCTGGATATGGTTATAACACAAAACAAAGCATGATTGGTGCCTATCCAGGGCCTGGAGTCAGTAGACATACACCTGTGAATGATCAGCATGAACAACTAAAACTGGATTTCAAGGGGATATGTGTGACACCTGCCTTACAGGCATCTCCCAATACAAAGTGTTAGGTTATCTCTACTTATGGTATCCCTACTGCAGTATACCCTTCCCAATGTTCAACCTAAAAACAGTTTAATCTACCCCTTGAGTAGAAGTTAAAAGATCAGACAGTCAACATAGGAATTCTATGCTCTAGAATCTAAACATTACCAAACATCCAGATTCAGAAGAAGAATACATGCAATACTGGAGACAGAATTGACACAACACATGCCAAACAGCATTTCTCATATAAGTTTAATCATGAAATCAGTGGGTTCATGCCAAAAACAAACAACAAGAGATACATAAACTCACAGGTAAGCTGTTCAGAGCAACCAGATCAGCTTGTTATGCATTACAGAGCCAAAATCATCAACTTTCAACAACCTTTCAAATGAGCAAGACCACCTGCTTATAACAGCCAGGTAGGTGCTCAGCAATTAATTACATGGTTGACCAAAATTTCGCCAGATACACAGTATCAGGAAAATGGCGCTCAAACATAACCAGATTGGCGCCCAAACTTGAATGCAGCAGGTAGGGGAGGAGACAGGAAGATTTCTCGAGCCCTGCGCCACCATCCGCTGATGTACATCTTCAGTCGGGTACAGGATCCATCCACGCCATCGCCCATACCTCTGCAACAATCGCCATTAATGGCGCACCAACCCACGGCCTTGGGAAGATCATCAAACAGACTATCGCAAGCATTTCCCGCTGAGATTCATCATCATGATATTTGAAAATGCAGGATAACAATATCCCACATGCACCCCGCGATGACCTCAATAACACTTTATATACTAGGTCATGAGCATATATCATGTCGGTGCTTTTGCTCCTGACGACACTAGTATAGACCTCATCATCATCATCCTCCAGCAGCATGATATTCCGTTGTTCGAAATATCACCCTGACGTCATCATGATATTTGAAATATACCCTTCATGATAATCGACACAACCTGATCCATCGGAGGAACATCCTCCTGCTGAGCTTATTCCAAAAGTCTGGCCGATGAACATCCTGATGACATCATCATCATATCCTGCTGACGTCATCATCATATCTGCCTACTGTGCACCAACCCGCATATCCGGATGACGTCATCATCATGTTTGCAAATATCAGGAGGTCTCTTCAAGATGATCAGTTGTTAGAAATATGACCCCCGCGGACCTTGATGACGTCATCATCATATTAACATCATCATGATATTCGGAAGACAACCGGATATTTGGAAATATCCTCCTGATGCACAAATATGAGGTTGCACTGTAGCTCCACTATAAGATCGGGGCGATAACTGGATATGATGATGCTGCTTGAAAAGATCACCCCCAGTAGATAATGCGCGAAGCCAACAGGCGGATATCTCCTTGATATTAGCATCATCATGCTGCTCGAGCAAACATATATCCGGGTGATATGAAAATATCACCCCTTCCTTCGGAATATCATGATGCAGATAGGCAGATAAAAGATATCACCCTGATATAAGGATGACGTCAGCATCATCAGGATGTCAAAACAACGAACAAGAAGTGATACAACATCATCAGGATGATATTGACTAAGATCATCCTGACGTTCAAAATATGATGACCCTAGTGAATATCGGGTCGCACTTAGAACTCTTCGACAACATCATCAGGATGATATTAACCAAGATCACCCGATGATAAAATATCACCCCGGCGAAATATCATGAAGGCAGAAAATATGATGACCTCCGCAAGCAGCAGGATGATAACTGGAAATATCATGATGATGACGACCCTTAGGAAAAAACAAGTCAGGTCGACAACTTAGAGAATAACCCCTTCAAGATATCGGGGCAACATCGTCATCATGTTTGAGCAAGGTGATATTCGGAAGATCACCGGATACTTGAAAAATCACCCCCGCAAGCAACTGAGGGCGCACTGTAGCTCACCAGCATCATCAGGATAATAAGCAAACATCACCCGATAGTGAAATATGATGATGACGATGAGAAAAACAAGTCGACGAAGAACATGCTGATGAAGATCATCATCGAAGACAAGATGATGATGACGACCTCCTCCTCAGAAAAAATATGATGCTGCAGCCGAAAAACGCTGAGGAGGTCCAACACTTAGAAAAATTGGGCAAGAGGATGAAGGCTTCAGATGAAGAAACCTCCTGATCATGACAAATCAAACCCAGGTCAAAATAAGTGCTAACAGGTCTGCCCTTTTATATTTGATTTTATTTTGGTGTTGTAATGGTGTAATGGTTAATTGATTTTATTTTTAGAGTTTTATTTTTTGTGACCCCTTTTTATGTGATTTTACTCACCCTATGGTGCTCAAAATAGGTTAAAAGTGACCCTGGGTTGTACCCCTAGGATCTAGGGACTATTTGAGCTTGTCTAACCTTAGGTAAACTCCCATTTGGTCACTTAAATTTCACCCTAAAGTAAAGTGACGAAAATGGAAGTTTAGGAAGGAGTGGAAGGTTGGGTCAAACACTCAACCTCATCCACTCCTCTTTCCAAAGCTTAGGGGAGTCTTCAAGACCCCTAAATTGTGGAGGACTCAACTCCGAGGCTCTCCCACAATTGGTGAGGGTACCTTAGGGTTTTGTGGGCTTTCATAGGAGGATATGATTGGGGCACTTGTAGTACCCACTTCCTTCTTTGGCTCCACTTTTCTCTCCCACATGTGTGAGAGAGCACAAGTGGAGGGGGCAAGACTTGGTGGAGAGGGTTGTTGATTTGATTTTAATTTTGCAATTTTATTAGATTTTGGGGAGTGAGTTAGAGGATTTTTGGAGGCTCATTTGAAGAAGGACTTGGAGGTGGAGTTGGAAGGGCTCTTCTTCAACTATCTTCCTTGTGGGCTATTAAAGGTAGGATTCAAGGCTAATGCCTTTCCTTATGTAATTTTATTTTTCTTGTGTGATGGTATGTGTGTGTGTATTTTTACTTTTTGTTGTTGTGGGGATTTTTATGGGTGTTGTAAGAGCCTCTCCATTTCGAGAAAATGCTCAACATGTGTGGGGTGGGGGAGGAGTGAACCTCCTCGAGGTCACATCCTAGTTCTTGTAGTATTTTAGCCTTGAGGGCAAGTGGAGAAAATGAGTATTTTTGAATGGCTTGAGAGCCATGGAGAATTATGTGAAAGTCAGTATATATGTGTTGGCTTGAGGCCTTGTGAAAAATTAGTTTTTTGGAGATATTTGGAGTGGCACTCTTGAGTTGATTGATGTGCACTCCCCTACCCCTTTAAACTCATTTTGTGAGTTTTGTTTTGTGCAAGCCATGGGTGTTCTTCTTGCTTTTTGTTTGAGTGTTTTGTTGTGAATTGGAGTGAGTGTTCCTTGTGTGAGGATGACCTCCAAGCTCGGGGTTGACTCATGACTAAGTATATGGTAGGGAGGAGAGTGGTATTCACTTAGCTTTTCCCCCCTTCCCATGTGTGTTATATTGCAGGTTTATTGAAGCTATGGAGCTTGGAAGAAAAAAACTTTCCCTTTAAGTTTGTCATTTTAGCTATTGTGAGTCATGGCCAGGTTTGGCCTTGTGTATTTGTTTTCAAGCTAGGAGAGAAGAACTTTTCTCTCTTGGAATGTAAAGTTATATGTTTTAATTTTTGGGTTGTATTTAACTTATTTTAGACTTGGAAATGAAAATGTTGTGGTTGGTTTATTTTATGAGAATATGGAAGTGTTGCAAATAGAAGAAATATTGCATGTGAAACTATATAGTTGTTAAAATATGTTAAATTGGTTCTCCTTTATATATGTTTTTTTTATAAGAGAAAGAAAATATACCTAGTTGCTGTCTTATTTAAAAGAAAAATATGCTTGTAGTTGCCCTTAGATTTATTGTCAATAGAAGCAAAACTATAAAAATGCAATTGCTTTTTGTTTAAAAAAAAAGATAAGTTATTTTTGCAGATTTAGTAATATGAATAGTTGTAGAAAATATATTTTCTTGATGCCTCTTTCTAAGGAAAAAGAATTTGTATATGTTTTTTTTTTAAAGGGAGACAAAAATATATATATATAATCCTTGTAACCATTTAGTCTATTCATTTAACCTATCAAAAAATGTTATAATGTCTTTGTAAAAATTATTTTGTTTTGTATACTTATATATATTTTTTATTATATGTATACACATTAAAGCTTAATGTTGCTTGGGTTTTTAATAGAACTGTGTATCTATGTACATACTGCTTGTCTTATATATATATTAAATACTGAAATATATATATATATATATATATATATATAACTTATGTGAATTTGAGAAAATTGAAAGTTGCATCTTGAGAGAATATATATATATATAAATTAAACTGAATTATGATGAAATTGTTTTAAAAAAAAATTAATAAGCTAAATGCATTTTTTTCTGTGTAAAACCCTAATGAGGGATTGAATCGGCAGATAGGGGCCGAGCTTGTTTTTGTATTGTTTTTAGATTGTAAAAAGAGAGGGGCGACGGCCTGGCTGCCGCACCCCCCCTCCCCCTCTCCCTCCCCCTCCCCCCGTGTTTCTATTGCTACGCATAGAGGTGGGGGACAGATCCCCCACCCACTCCCCACCTTACGGTGGGTGGTCCCCCTCAAAAACCTTTCGTTTGGTGTTTCTGTCATATATAAAAAAATAAAGTAATGCTTAACAGAGACCCTTGCTGGGCGCCGCGACCCTCATTGCCGCCCCTCCTGCCTGTGAGTTAGCCTTGGCCGCCAAGTTAAGATTGGACCTACCATGAAAGCTACTTTAAATATTATTAAATATATATATATATATATATTGTTAGATTTAGGACAGACAACTGACAGGGGGGGTGAATCAGTTGTAAAAAAAACTTCCTTCCAATTAAACACTTAACTTCACTTTGTAATTTAGTAGCATAATGATAAATCAATCATGGAAACATAATGCAATGAATCAAGAGCAGAAACACATTAACACATGAGACACCAAAATTTTGACGTGGAAAACCCGGTTAAGGGAAAAACCACGAGGTGATTAACCTAAGATTGTATTCTTTGTTAGAAGAATAGAAAGAACAAATGTTACATGCCAATTAGGGCTCACTTCCTGAGCACACTGCTCACAAGAGGCCCACTGCCTACAAGAGACACATTGTCTACAAAGAAATAAGTATCACATACTTTGAACTGGAGAATAGCATCTTCACCATGCTTGAATCAGTTCCATTTAAGCCCAATACTTCTGCTCTGCCTTTCGCTCTCCTCCTTGCTACCACACACTCATCTCCACAAGGACATCCTGAAAATGACTTCGCAATCCCTTGTTTATACAAGACATCAACTTAGGAATGATCATCTAAGTCAGAAAACATCAACAAGAACATCCACAGGATGTGTAACTCATCTGGTCGGCCAATCTCAAGAAGAACACCATCATCCGGAAGTTATTCTTTAATTGTGAGCTCCAACTTCAATGTGGACCACCAACACGAACTGGACACAATCTAATGATCTCCACAAGCTTTCCTAAATCATCAAGAACATCCAAACTTCATCTGCTTACTAAAATTCTTCTCTCCTTCAACCGGAACTTCAAAAACACAGTCTGTCATCACTGTCACAAAAGAATAGATGCTTGCAGACCTTCAAACCATGAACCAATCAAGTTGACACTTCATAAAGACTTCCTCAACAATTCCTCATATCCACAGAATAAGATACTACATTTCTGGATCTCATCGGACCTATCTGTATTACTCTGTCACCACTGAACATCTGCCGGAACCGGTTTTACTTGAGCGGTCACAACTTCTTATCTTCATGCGGACCTCTAAAATCTCTACTAGACCACCTTAAGACACATATCTACAAACCCTTTAAACCGCATCCTCTGATCCTCATCCTATCTTGGATTTTTACCTTACTGTCATCACTGTTCTTCACTGTTCCTGATTGAGACTAATTTTCTCGTTATCCTCAGCACACAGCTCATCCAATCCTTATCATTAATGCAACAGGAGTATGTTGACATCAATGACAACAATGGTTAGGCCCATACTTTCAACAATCTACCCCTTTGTCATTGATGGCAACATATGATGTGAAAAACTATTTTAACCATCAAGACAAGAACTTCTCCTCACTGTCACAACTCCCCCTATCAACAACAACTATTCACATGTCTTCTCTCCCTTTACTACTCCCCCTTTGATTAGAAACCACTTGTTTTTCACATGTCTTCTCTCCCTCTTTGACATCAATGGCAAAGGGCACATACTTGCAATTTCACCACTTCAGAATCATACCTGCTGCTCCCCTGAGTAGCAGCTCCCCATCATCAATCCAGACCACAAGATGTGACTGTGATATCCACTGGACTGATTCACAATAGTGCACCTTAGTTTATCACTGGAGGGGCAATAACCCCTATCTTCTCCCTGAGATACTCAAAAGAGTCCTTAGGTAGAGGTTTAGCAAAGATGTCTGCAATCTGATCCTTGGAAGGCACAAACTCTAATATGACTTCATTCTTGTTCACTTGCTCTCTCAAAAAGTGAAACTTGATGGATATGTGTTTAGTCTTTGAATGCAACACTAGATTCTTAGATATATTTATTGCACTTGAATTATCACAAAAGATTGTGATAGGTTTCTCATACTCCACTTTGATATCTCTTAGGATCTGCTTCATCCACAAAACTTGGGTACAACTACCTGCTGCTGCAATATATTCTGCTTCAATTGTGGACAGAGATATTGCCTCTTGTTTCTTGCTTACCCAAGAAACTAATCTCTTCGCCAAAAAGAATGCTCCACCATTGGTACTCTTCCGGTCATCTACATCTCCTGCCCAATCCGCATCTGTATATGCATGAAGAGAGAAATCATGATTTCTAGGATACCACAAACAATACTCAACTGTCCCTTTTAGATATCTAAAAATCTTCTTGATTGCCATGACATGAGATTCTCTAGGATCAGCCTAGAATCTAGCAACAAGACCAACATCCTGCATAATGTCTGGTCTAGTTTGAGTGAGATACAACAGTCCTCCAATCATTGACCTATACTTTGTCTGATCAGCCTTAGGAGAGTCATCATCTTTGCTCAACTTACATCCAGTTGCCATGGGAGTATTCATTGGTTTTGAGTCTTCCATCCCAAATTTCTTCAACAATTCTTTCACATATTTGGTCTGAGAAATGAAGATTCCTTTCTTTGTTTGAGTGATTTGCAGACCCAAGAAGAAATTCATTTCACCAAGCATGGACATCTCAAACTCACTTTTCATTTGATTTGCAAAGGTTTTACACATACTATCTCTTCCTCCAAAAATGATATCATCAACAAACACTTCAACAATCAAGATGTTTTCATGATCAATTTTGAAATATAAATTACTGTCAGCAGTACCTTTGTTGAAACCAATCTTCAAAAGATTCTTATCCAATCTTTCATACCAGGCTCTTGGGGCTTGTTTCAGTCGATTCAATGCTTTCTTCAACTTGCAGACCATATCACCATGATCAGATAATTGAAATCCATTTGGTTGCTCTATGTACACTTCTTCTTCCAAGTCACCATTCAGGAAGGCAGACTTGACATCCATCTGATATACCTTGAAATCCTTGAAGGCAGCAAAGGCAAGAGATAATCTGACTACTTCAATTCTTGCCACCGGAGCAAAAGTTTCTTCAAAATCAACTCCTTCTATTTGAGAGTAACCCTTGCAGACCAATCTGGCTTTATTTCTGATTACTTCACCAACTTCATTCAGTTTGTTCCGGAAGACTCATTTTGTTCCAATCACATTCTTGTTTCTAGGTCTGGGAACAAGATCCCAAGTGTGACTTTTCTCAATTTGCATCAGCTCTTCCTCCATTGCTTTAGTTCAGTTTTCATCATTGCAAGCTTCATTCACTGTCTTAGGTTCGATCTTTGAAATCAGACAATACTCTTCTGAGTCTTGAGCAATTTTCCTTCTTGTTTGTACTCCTTTGCTTTTATCACCTATGATCTGATCTTCAGAGTGGTTCAGTCTTACATACCTGGGAATTTTGGGAAATTCTTGCACTTCTGATTCTTGATCAAGCTCATTGAAACTCATCTCTTCTTCCTGATTTACCAGATTAGTTTGGATCTGACTTACAGAGGAGGCTTGAGCTCCTTGAATCATAACACCATTCTGATCATCTTCATCATATTCATAAAACCTTGAGGGTTTTTCAATTTCCTCATCAACCTTTACATTTGTACTTTCTATCATCTTTCTCAGTCTCTTGTTATAACACCGGTATGCTTTGCTTTGAGTAGAGTAACCCAAGAATATTCTTTCATCACTTCTAGCATCAAACTTTCCTAGATCTTCATCTCTTTTAATGTAACATTTGCTACTAAAAACTCTGAAATACCTCACAGTAGGAGTGATACCAAACCAAAGTTCATAGGGAGTCTTACCGGTATTGCTTTTGATTTGAACTCGATTGAGAGTATAGACTGCAGTGCTGACAGCTTCTCTCCAATAGATTTGAGGAATATTTGCTTCCATCATCATGGTCCTAGATGCTTCCTGGATGGTCTGGTTCTTTCTCTCAACTACTCCATTCTGCTGTGGAGTCTTAGGAGTAGACAACTGTCTCTTAATTCCATGTTTCTCACAGAAATCTATGAACTCACCGGATGTGAATTCTCCACCTCTATCAGATCTCAGACATTTCAATTTTAATCCAGTTTCATTCTCTACCATAGCCTTGAATTTTTTGAATTTCTCAAGAGCTTCTAATTTCTCTTTCAGAAAGGTTACCCAGATCATCCGGGAATAGTCATCAATTAGTAGCATAAAGTATCTATCTCCTTGCACACTCCTGATTCTTGCCAGACCACAAAGATCAGTATGAACTAAGTCCAATAATCCGGAGGAAGATTGTTCCTTTCTTTTGAATGAGACTCTGCTTTGTTTTCACAACTGACATTCCTTGCACAAAATATTTGTAGGCTTCACCAATTTTGGAAGATCTCTTACAGCCTGGGTATTGCTTATCTTGATGATATTATCAAAATTCACATGACACATTCTCCTATGCCATAACCAACTCTGATCAACTTGAACAAATAAACAACTTTTACCAGTACCAATTAAATGGAAGATGTTACCTTTTGTTTGGGTACTGGATGGAATCTCTGTGTCGGAACTCTAAAAGATCTTGCATTTCCCATTCTTGAATCTAAGATCATAACCTTTCTCTACCAACTAACCAACACTAAGAAGATTGTACTTCAATCCTTCAACATACAATACATTACCAGTTTTGTTTCTTCCATCAAAAGAAATAGTTCCTCTACCTCTAATTCTACCAGCAGAATTATCACCAAATTTTACCACTCCTCCTTCATACATTTCCAAATCTATGAACTTACTTTTGTCACCTGTCATATGGTGAGAGCATCCACTGTCAATGACCCAATCATCTTTTTCTTCAACTTGGGTAGCCAGAGCTCTTTCTATAACTTTATGATTGACAGATTCAGAGGGCATTGGATCTTCTTCCTTAATGGCAATGAACACCCAATCGCTTCCGGATTTGTCTCTTGTCTCTGATTCATCATCTGTTACTCCTTCATTATCATCTTCCTCACGAACATAGTAATAGTTCTTTTAGAACCTTGATCTGTTAGGATTTGACCTTGAAAATCTTTCTGGACACTTTGAGGCAAAATGACCAATCTTATTGTAGTTAAAACACTTAAAAGGCAATTTTCCTTCATACTTACTGGATCCTCTTGGCAGTCTTTTTGCAATAAGGGCTTCAAGTTGAGCAATTTTTGCTTCCTCTTCTTCTAGGTTTTTTCTTGCTTTTTCATACCATGAGAGTTTCCTTGAAGAGTTCTCTCCCAGATCAAACCTTTGTTTACCTTTCACAGAGGCACTGGATTTGAATGTAGATTCAGTCTTAGGAGGGGCATCTCCAAACTCGGTCATTTCAAATGCAGCCAATTTACCAGCCAATCGATCTCTTGTGACAGTTGTATGGGCTCTGAATTCTTCAATGGCAGCAACCTTGATTTTGTAAGAAGCAGGAAGGGATCTGAGAATTTTGCCAACAATCTCATTTTCATCCAAGACTCCACTAAGATTTCTAATTCCACAAACAAGGTCATTTACTCTTGGCATAAAAGTAGTGGCATTTTCATCTTCTCTCATCTTCAGATTTTCAAATTTTCCTTTCAAACTTTGTAACCTTGCACATTTAACATACTTGTCTCCTTCATATAGAAGTTCCAGTTTTTCCCAAATCTCAAAAGCAGTTGGTAGGTCAATAACATTTGAAAGTTCTGAATCAGATAATGCACTTAGAAGAGCTTCGATAGTCCACAGATTGTTTTCAGCATCTGTGATTTCATTTGTGGTTTTTAGACCACCCTGTGGAGGTGTATACTTTGTTGTAACCATGGTCCAGTACGCCATTCCCATACATTGCAAGTGACATTTCATGCGACCTTTCCAAAGATTAAAATTGGTTCCATCAAACTTCAGACTATCCTTCTTGTAAGACGTCATTCTGGATCTCCTCAAGTAGTTAAGCTCCTTTTAGAGGAAATTAGCTCTACTACCAATTGTTAGATTTAGGGCAGACAACTAAGAGGGGGGGGATGAATCAGTTGTACAAAAAACTTCCTTCCAATTAAACACTTAACTTCACTTCGTAATTTAGCAGCATAATGATAAATCAATCATGGAAACATAATGCAATGAATCAAGAGCAGAAACACATTAACACATGAGACACCAAGATTTTGACGTGGAAAACCTGGTTAAGGGAAAAACCACGAGGTGATTAACCCAAGATTGTATTCTCTGTTAGAAGAATAGAAAGAACAAATGGCACATGCCAATTAGGGCTCACTGCCCGAGCACACTGCTCACAAGAGGCCCACTACCTACAAGAGACACACTATCTACAAAGAAATAAGTATCACATACTTTAAACTGGAGAATAGCATCTTCACCATGCTTGAATCAGTTCCATTTAAGCCCAATACTTTTGCTCTGCCTTTCGCTCTCCTCCTTGCTACCACACACTCATCTCCACAAGGACACCCTGAAAATGACTTCGCAATCCCTTGTTTATACAAGACATCAACTTAGGAATGATCATCTAAGTGGGCAAACATCAAGAAGAACATCCGCAGGATGTGTAACTCATCCGGTCAGCCAATCTCAAGAAGAACACCATCTTCCGGAAGTTATTCTTCAATTGCGAGCTCCAACTTCAATGCGGACCACCAACACGAACTGGACACAATCTAAGGATCTCCACAAGCTTTCCTAAATCACCAAAACATCCAAACTTCATCTGCTTACTGAAATTCTTCTCTCCTTCAACCGAAACTTCAAAAACACAGTCTGTCATCACTGTCACAAAAGAATAGATGCTTGCGGACCTTCAAACCATGAACCAATCGAGTTGACACTTCATAAAGACTTCCTCAACACTTCCTCAGATCCACAGAACAAGATACTGCATTTCTAGATCTCACCAGACCTATTTGTATTACTCTGTCACCACTGAACATTTGCCGGAACCGGTTTTACTTGAGCGGCCACAACTTCTTCCTATCTTCATGCAGACCTCTAAAATCTCTACTGGACCACCTTAAGACACATATCTACAAATGCTTTAAACCGCATCCTCTGATCCTCATCCTATCTTGGATTTTTACCTTATTGTCATCACTGTTCCTGATTGAGACTAATTTTCTCAATATCCTAAGCACACAACTCATCCAATCCTTATCATTAATGCAACAGGAATATGTTGACATCAATGACAACACCGGTTAGGCCCATATTTGCAACAATATATATATACACTGTATATATTTTAGGGGCTTGTTTGTTATAACATATTCTATCTCTGGTTTTTAAACAAAATATATATATATCAAAAAAAGTGTATACTTAATGAGTATACCTCATGGACTGACGGCCATGGTTGCCTCCTTCTCAGACCTACAACACAAAAACAAAGAAGAAGAAGAAGAAGAGAGAAAGAATGAGAAACCAAAACAAAGAGAAAAGAAAATGATAGGTTAGAGAATAGGGTTAGGGTTTTCTATTCTTTCCATAAGGAAAGTATTATTTTAATTGGAGAGTCAACTAGGGCAAGTGGTTTTAAATTAATTTTATTTTTTATTTATCTCTCCCTTCCCTCTCTTTTGGGACTTGATGGGTTTTGTTCTTTTCTTTTTATTTATTTTATTGTGGTGTTTTAAAATTATGTAGAGGGGTAAAAATTATTAAGAATGGTATGTTATCTTAATAAATATTTACTAGGTGTCAAGTCTAATGTTTTGGGGTGATGAATTTAATTCTTTTAAATAATTGTATTGCACTTTAGAGTTTTAATTAATGGAACTTTATTTGCATCTTAAATCATTTTATGACATTTAACCCTGTGGAGGAATTTAATTAGAGGTGTATAATTATTTTAACTTTTGAAAATGTATTTAATTTTATATTGATTTATTTTTAATTAATCGTATGTGGTCATTAATCAAAGAGGTTAATTTTGTTTTATCCAATTTAGTTGATTTAATTTATTCAATCTAGCGTGTAATATATAATTAATTAAATTAGGTCATTTAATCTAATTTTAGTGAGCTTAGAGAAACCTTTGATTAAAATTTAATTATTAGAATAATCCCTATTCATGTCCGTGAGGCGTTATGCTGTCGAATTTTTCTGGGATCTAGAGTTAATTTAATTTAGTGATTTTAAACTGTGTAGAATAATGTTTGATGTTCTCGCAAACTTGATGATCATAATTAAGTTATTATTTAATTCATTTATGCTTTTGAATTAGTCTTTCAATTTCAACTCATGTCGGAATCCTTTCACCCACCTAAGTAAACTTAGGGTTTTGATCTTTCGATCCTAACCCTAATGATGACACTTCTCATGTCGCATTGACCCCCTTAGTCAGTTTCCATCATGTAGGGGAACACGCATGTGATCGCATTACCCCACATTTGATTGACATGTTTATGCCTTATGCGTATTGCCACCGAGCACGCTGACACATGTGAGGGGGTTTCTAAGGATGCGTGGAAATTTTTTGATAATTCGTGTCATGACCACATGACAAATGTGGACATGACACGTGTGTTGCATGACGTGACCGCATGGGAAATGTGGGCATGACATTTGGTATCAGAGCCTAAGTTTAAACACTAGGCTTGTTTGGACACGTTACTTATTCTGTAAAATTCATCTGATTCACGACTACCTTGTTCTTGTAGGATGTCAGCTAGAACAAGGTGAGAACGTTCATGCCACACTGCATCCGTAGAGGTGCATAGCGAATCATCAGCTGAGGGTCAGGGACAACTGACACTGCAGGCGCCACAGGCACCAGCTGCACTTGATATCAGACCACAGATATTACAGGCATTATAGGCAGTGTTAGATAGGTTATCACCAGCTGTAGTTGAGCCATGTATCGAGCCGCATGTCGAGCCCTGCGTTGATCCATCAGAGGAGCCACATGCTGAGTCACGCGTGGAGCCACGTGTAGAGCCCCATGTCGAGCCGTGAGTGGCACCACGTGTAGAGTCTTATGTTGAGATACTTGATATGACAGCAGAGGAGGTTGGTTCGGCTTACAGAACTCGTAGCAGGAGCCCTCCGCATCATGCTAGGTGAGAGGAGGCGGTGAGAGTAGAGCAGGTTTTTCACGGGCCTTATGGTTATGGTGTGGATGAGCCTATCCGAGGACACAGAGACCGTGGGGACCCCATCAGAGATTTACTAAGGCTGAATCCACCTACCTTCCCAGGTATCATAGAGGGAGCCGAGGCGAAGGCTTAGCTTATCAATTTAGATAGGTGCTTTGCATTGTGTCCTTACAAGGGCAACATGAAGGCATGCGTGGCGGTTCACTTGTTGAGAGACACAGTAGTGACTTGGTGGCACACTGAGGATTGCAAGTGCCGCTTGTCTTTGGATACACTTTCATGGGACACTTTTATTAAGCGCTTTAATGCGCGTTATCTGTCAGACCACTACAGGCAGCGTCAGATCGATGAGTTCCATGATTTACAGCAGCGAGGTTCTATGGTAGCACAATATGAGGGCAGGTTCACAGAGCTGCCATGTTATGTGAAGTATCTCCATGATGAAAAACTTCTGGTTCACAAGTTTAACAGAGGTTTAAATTAGAGGATATCAGGGCCTGTGCACATGGCAGACCCCCAGACCTTGAGTGAGGCTACCGAGAAGGCATATATTACTGAGGAGATACAGGGATGAGGTTAGAGTTCATGTCCTTAGTTTCAGGATCGTAGCCAGTAGCAGCAGCAGCAGTAGAAATTCTGTAGACCACCACCACCACCTCAGAGAGGAGGGTTTAGTTCTACACTTTTACCTCCTAGGCCTCCACAACAGCAATAGCAACAGTTTCAGTAGAGGTCCAAGCCCCAGCAGAGGGCACGGGGAGGATAGAATCGTGGTTGGCAGCAACAGGGCCCACGTAGGGATCAGAGAGAGAAGGGACCACCTGCGAGACCCGCTAGGTCACAGCAGTCTTACAGGGGTTCTGAGGGGTCCACAAGATAGACTGGTCAGCAGCAAAGTAGTAGGACTCAGATTGGACAGGTACAAGCTAGGGGCCCATGCTATGTATGTGGTGGGGCATGAAATTTAGCCAGAGAGTGCCCATAGGGTTTTATGGTAGGGGGACAGCCTCGTGCAAGAGGTTCAGAGCAGACAGTTGGTGATGTGGGTAGATCCCACTGTATGTTTGCAGCAGTTGATAACCTCCAAGTTGACTTCCAGGCCTCAGTGATTGAGATAACAGGTATGATTGGGGATGTTCCCATTACTATTTTATTTGACTTTGGCACTATTGATTCATTTATATCTCCATCATTAGTGGAGTGTTGCAAGCTGGTGGCCTCTAGGCAGGGTGATAGGTGGGAGGTTGAGTTGCCCACTAGGGCCAAGATGTCAGTAGATGCCTTAGTTTAGGATTGTGAGATCTTTTTGGGGCCCTTCACTACATTATACGACCTTTGGGTTATGCCTTTAGGATCCTATGGTGTAGCTTTAGGCATGGATTGGCTTGCAGCTCATAGAGCCAAGCTAGATTGTTGCTAAAAGGTGATTAGCTATTTAGATGATCATGGCACGTCAGTCAAGGTAGTGGGCATTCAGAAGTCCACGGCAACTCGTATGATATCCACTCAACAGCTTAAGTGTTGCATGCGAAAGGAATGTCAGTTGTTTGCCATCACTGTTAGTGACAGATTAGAGGATGAGCCAGAGGCGTCATTAGATGACCATCCTATCTTGAGGGAGTTCACCGATGTCTTTCCACTAGAGTTATCAGGTATGCCTCCATGCAAAGAGGTAGTCTTCCATATTTATCTAGTGCCGGGTGCCGAGCCAGTGTCTCGTGTACCCTACAGGATGACCACACATGAGCTCATGGAGCTCAAGTTGTAGTTAAAGGAGTTGCTTGAGAAGGGGCACATCTGACCTAGCGTTTCACCATGGGGCGCACCAATTATCTTCGTGAAGAAGAAGAATGTGTCTCTTCGATTGTACATGGATTATAGGCAGCTTAATAAGGTGACGGTGAACAACCATTATCCTTTGCCTAGGATTGATGACCTTTTCGATCAGATACAGGGAGACAAAGTGTTCTCTAAGATAGACCTGAAGTCCGGTTACCACCAGTTGCACATCACAGAGGCAGACATTCATAAGACTGCCTTTCGGACTAGATATGGTCACTATGAGTTCACCATGGTACCCTTCAGCTTGACGAACGCCCCTATAGTGTTCATGAGTCTCATAAACGAGGTGTTCAAAACTTATTTAGATCGGTTTGTGATCATTTTTTTTAATGATATTTTGATCTACTCGTGGACCAAGGAGGAGCATGAGGATCACTTGCGTCAGGATTTGCAGTGCTTGAGAGAGCAGCTTCTTTATGGCAACTTGGTGAATTGTGTCTTTTTTAGGACCGAAGTACAGTATTTGAGACACATCCTATCTGGCGATGGTATCTCTGTAGATCCATCAAATATTAGGGCTATCAGGGATTGGCCAGCACCCACCAGTGTGATAGAGGTCAGGAGTTTCATGGGGTTAGCCGGTTACTACCACAGATTTGTAGAGGGTTTTTCCAAGATAGCGCATCCCATCACTTCCCTCCAGTGAAAAGGGAAGAGCTTCACTTGGACTGAGCAATGCGAGAGGACCTTTGGGGTCCTTAAGGAGCATCTTATCAGTGCTCCCATCATAGTGGTTCCTGATCCTATAGAGGATTTTGTGGTTTGTACAGATGCATCACTTGAGGGTTTGGGAGCCGTGCTTATGCAGAGTGGTAGAATGATCGCGTATGAGTCACAAAAGATCAAGACCCATGAGCTGAACTACTCCACTCACGATTTAGAGCTCGCAGTAGTGGTTCATGCTCTCATTCATTGGAGACACTTTCTATTGGGTTGTGCTTTGGGCTTCATTCAGATCATCACAGTTTGCAGTATATTTTCACATAGCCAAATTTGTACGCCCGCTAGCGGCGTTGGATGGAGTTTCTTTGCGAGTATGACTTTGATGTCCACTACATCAAAGGGAACGAGAACGTGGTTGCCAATGCATTAAGTCAGAGGCGCCATGAGATCTTGACCTTGACCTTGAGTGTGGACTTGAGAGAGAGTGTCATTCAACATCTGCCTGAGGATGAGTGGTTTCTGGAGGTGCAGCAGGAGATCCAGTCATAGAGGGCCCTTGTGGGCAAGTTTGCAGGTTATTCCCTTGAGTCAGATGGGTTACATAGACATTGACAACATATCTATGTACCCCATGCAGGTGACCTACGTGTAGTAGTTCTTTCAGAGGCTCATAGAGCACCTTATGCAGCAAACCTAGGGGTGAAGAAGATGCATGCCGACTTGCAATAGTTGTACCATTGGGCAGGTATGAGACGAGATATTACAGAGTATGTTGCTCGATGCCTTGAGTGCTAGAGGGTCAAGGCCGACCATCAGCATCCAACAAGTTTTTTATACCCTCACGAGATACCTAAGTGGAAATGGGACACTATTTCCATGGATTTCATTGTTGGTCTTCCTATGTCATCTCACCGCCATGATGCCATCATGGTGACAGTTGACAAGTTGACCAAGGTGGTACATTTCTCACCTGTATGCATGACGTACAATGCACCATTAGTGGCGAGAGTATTCTTGGATGAGATTGTTAGGTTACATGGGGTACCTCACTGTATCATTTCTGACAGGGACTCAATGTTTACATCAGCCTTTTGGAGGGCATTGCAGCAGGCGTTGGGCACGCAACTCAACTTCAGTTCTACTTATCATCCTAAGACAGATGGCCAAACAAAGAGGGTTAATTAGGTTCTAGAGGATATGCTCCATATGTACGTTATGGATCACCAGACTAGATGGGAGGAGTATCTGTATCTAGTTGAGTTTGCCTACAATAATGGGCATCACAGCTTGTTGGGTATGCCTCCTTTTCAGGCCTTGTACGACAAACCTTGCAGGACACCTTTGAGTTGGGACCGTATTGAGGACAGGGTTATGATAGGGCCAGGGTTGGTACAGGACATGGAGCAGCAGGTGACCTTGATTAGATAGACTTCAGGAGGCACAAGATCAACAGAAGAAGTATGCCGATGCTAAGAGATTAGATTGGAGCTTCTCGATTGGGGACAAAATATTCTTGAGAGTGCGACCGCACAAGAGTCCAATCCATTATGGAAAGGGTTCTAAGCTCGCACCACGTTTTGTTGGGCCTTTTGAGATCTTGGAGCTAACAGGACTCATACCCTACCATCTAACCTTGCCACCTAGCCTGTCACGCATCCACGATGTTTTTCATGTATCTATTTTGCGGCATTACATATCTGATTTCTCTCATGTATTGGATTGGAGTGTTCTACAAGTAGAGGCAGATGGGAAGTTGGCTTTGGAGCCAATTCATATATTGGCTCGTCAGACGCTGGGCCTTCAAGGTCGAGAGCTGGACCAGGTTAGGGTCCAGTGGGACAGGTACGATGAGCTCGCGGTGACTTGGGAGGATGCAGCTAGATTGAGAGCACTTTATCCTCACCTCTTTGATGACTTCCAGGAGGAAGTTTAGTCTTAGGGGGGTAGGATGTGAGGCCTACATTTTCACTCCCTTACTTTGATCATTTTATATTACTGTTGGAGACACATTTTAGACTTTTAGGGACTGTTGATCCTGATATGCTGAACTATTAGACTATATGCTTTTACTTTTGATTTATTATGTTTAGCATGATTGTGATGAGACTAGATTTATGATTTCGATTTACTAATGAGGATATTGACATGTGATTTGCATTGTGATACTATTTGAGATACTAGTTATGTGATTATGGTTATGGATTTATTATGCGATGTTATCTTGAGATGGATTATTGAAATGCAAATTATGAATCTATTGTGATGTGATTTTATGAGTGTTTAAAATGATTATGTGATGGTGTGAGTATATGCTTACTTTGCTTCGGCTATGATATATGTCAGATTAATCTTTTGTTTAAGTATGTAGGTGTTCTAACCAAGCCACGAATAATCGGATATCATCCCACACACCTTGTGATTTCCCGTGTTTAGCCGATCTAGTTCCAAGAGGAACCAAGATCAACTATGTTATGCGTGATGAAATTTTGTAATGTTATTGTGTGGTGTTGTTTGGGATAGGTCTACCCTTTTATATTTGATTTTATTTTGGTGTTGTAAAAGTGTAATGGTTAATTGATTTTATTTTTGGAGTTTTATTTTTTGTGACCCCTTTTTATGTGATTTTACTCACCCTATGATGCTCAAAATGGGTTAAAAGTGACCCTGGGTTGTACCCCTAGGGTCTAGGGACCATTTGAGCTTGTCTAACCTTAGGTAAACTCTCATTTGGTCACTTAAACTTCACCCTAAAGTAAAGTGACGAAAATGGAAGTTTAGGAAGGAGTGGAAGGTTGGGTCAAACACTCAACCTCATCCACTCCTCTTTTCAAAGCTTGGGGGAGTCTTCAAGACCCCTAAATTGTGGAGGACTCAACTCCAAGGATCTCCCACAATTGGTGAGGGTACCTTGGGGTTTTGTGGGCTTTCATAGGAGGATATGATTGGGGCACTTGTAGTACCCACTTCCTTCTTTGGCTCCACTTTTCTCTCCCACATGTGTGAGAGAGCACAAGTGGAGGGGGCAAGACTTGGTGGAATGGGTGAGTGACATGTGTCACCACCACATTCCATGAATCTTGCAAGTGGCTTTGTGGAGGAAGGAGAAGGTGACATGTGTTACCTTCTCATTCCTCAAGGCTCATGAGGAGAGCCTATTTTAATCCCTCTTGAGGAGAGGGAGAGGGTTGTTGATTTGATTTTAATTTTACAATTTTATTAGAATTTGGGGAGTGAGTTAGAGGATTTTTGGAGGCTCATTTGGAGGACTTGGAGGTGGAGTTGGAAGGGCTCTTCTTCAACTATCTTCCTTGTGGGCTATTAAAGGTAGGATTCAAGGCTAATGCCTTTCCTTATGTAATTTCACTTTTCTTGTGTGATGGTATGTGCTGTGTATTTTTACTTTTTTTTTGTTGTGGGGATTTTTATGGGTGTTGTAAGAGTCTCTCCATTTGGAAAAATGCTCAACATGTGTGGGGTGGGGGAGGAGTGAACCTCCTCGAGGTCACATCCTAGTTCTTGTAGTATTTTAGCCTTGAGGGCAAGTTGAGAAAATGAGTATTTTTGAATGGCTTGAGAGCCATGGAGAACTATGTGAAAGTTGGTATATATGTGTTGGCTTGAGGCCTTGTGAAAAATTATTTTTTGGAGATATTTGGAGTGGCACTCTTGAGTTGAGTGGTGTCCACTCCCCTGCCCCTTTAAATTTATTTTGTTAGTTTTGTTTTGTGCAAGCCATGGGTGTTCTTCTTGCTTTTTGTTTGAGTGTTTTGTTGTGAATTGGAGTGAGTGTTCCTTGTGTGAGGATGACCTCCAAGCTCGGGGGTGACTCATGAGTGAGTCTATGGTAGGGAGGAGAGTGGTATTCATGTGGTTTTTTCCCCCTTCCCATGTGTGTTATATTGCAGGTTGATTGAAGCTATGGAGCTTAGAAGAAAAAGACTTTTTCTCTTTAAGTTTGTCATTTTAGCTATTGTGAGCCATGGCCAAGTTTGGCCTTGTGTATTTGTTTTTGATTATATAAGTCAGCAAAAGCTAGGGGCCAAACCCTTACAACAACATAACAAAAAGAGACAGCAAAGGCTCAAGAACAAAAAGAGCCACCCAAACTAACTACAACATTAACAGCAAATACAACCTATTACCAGCAGATAGTAAGTAGCAGTAGATAGAGAACATAAAATAAAAAGAGTAACAAGACTAAGGAGATACATTCTCCCAGCCTTTAGCCAGAAATTCAACAATTTCATCATGTTTCTTGAATTTCTTCTTCTCCTCGCCATTAGCTCAAGTCCCATGTTCCTGTAGCAAAGTCAAATTGAGCTTCGTCGTGTGACAGAGTATGCTGCTTATGAAAGCTCCCATAGAAGTAACCTTCTGCTCCAGTTCCTCAACCCGACCCCTAAGGACAACAATATCATACCTCTAGTCATCCCCTTCCTCCATAGTCTCCTCTCCAACCTCCTCCACAATCGTCTTCTCCCCTTCACCAGCATTGTCCATAGGATCACCATCATCACCTCCCGAGTCATCAATCTATTTTCAAGTTAGGAGAGAAGAACTTTTCTCTCTTGGAATGTAAAGTTATATGTTTTAATTTTTGGGTTGTATTTAACTTATTTTAGACTTGGAAATGAAAATGTTGTGGCTGGTTTATTTTATGAGAATATGGAAGTGTTGCAAATAGAAGAAATATTGCATGTGAAACTATATAGTTGTTGTTAAAATATGTTAAATTGGTTCTCCTTTATATATGTTTTTTTTTATAAGAGAAAGAAAATATACCTAGTTGCTGTCTTATTTTAAAAAAAATATGCTTGTAGTTGCCCTTAGATTTATTGTCAATAGAAGAAAAAATATAAAAATGCAATTGCTTTTTGTTTAAAAAAAAAAAAGATAAGTTATTTTTGCAGATTTAGTAATATGAATAGTTGGAGAAAATATATTTTCTTGATGCCTCTTTCTAAGGAAAAAGAATTTGTATATGTTTTTTTTTTTTTTAAAGGGAGAGAAAATATATATATATAATCCTTGTAAGCATTTAGTCTATTCATTTAACCTATCAGAAAATGTTATAATGTCTTTGTAAAAATTATTTTGTTTTGTGTACTTAAATATATTTTTTATTATATGTATACACATTATACCTTAATGTTGTTTGGGTTTTTAATAGAACTGTGTATCTGTGTACATACTGCTTGTTTTATATATATATATATATATTTTAAATACTGAAATAAATAAATAAAACTTATGTGAATTTGAGAAAACTGAAAGTTGCATCTTGAGAGAATATATATATATATATATATATATATATATATATATATATATATATATATATATATATATATATATATATATATATATATCAAATTAAATTGAATTCTGATGAAATTGTTTTAAAAAAATTTAATAAGCTAATCAGCAGATAGGGGCCGAGCTTGTTTTTGTATTGTTTTTAGACTATAAAAAGAGAGGGGCGATGGCCTGGCCACCCCCCCGTGTTTCTTGCTGGTGTGAAAACATAATTCACACATGTTAAGTTGACTTAGTGAGTCTTTTAGATGTCTAGTTGAGTCTAGTTGTGTGTTGAGTTGGAGAGAGTTCTCTTATCCTCCACATTTGTAATTAGTTATCATCCTCTAATTGACACATGTTGTAGGAATATCTCCACTTTCCACTCCACCTTTCTAACTCTCACCTTGTCTTTATAAGCAAGGCTCTCTCATTGTATTTCATACAGCTTCATATGATCTTTGTATAGAATTATTGCTCCATTGTTTTAGCATCTTCTTTTTCATCTTTGTGTGGAAAGTTGTCTTGATTGTAGGTGATCCTAGCTTGCTGAGTCACATTGACTCTTACATGGTATCAGAGCCTAATCTGCAATTTCCTTCCCTCATTCAAGAAGTTTTGCTTGGAGTTGTGTGTTATGAGCGTCTTGGAGTGAAACAGACATCACCATTGCGATCAGGAGGCCCAAATCTATATAGATTGGCTGTCCAAATGCCCAAATTGGAAAAGTTGAAAAAAAGGCAAAAAAATTTTGCCTTTACCCCTCCACGACAAGGAATATTCCCTACGCAGAAAGAATCTTCAAAGAATCTGATTGTTGTCATTGCCTGCATCAGCATCTGTTACATCATCGGTCGGGTAAAATATTTGTTGGATGGAAGTTTTCATGCGGATCTATAGTTTTGTTTGAAAAATCATTATTATTGTCAAAGTTTTTTTTGTTTTTAGAAAAAGCAAAAAAAATATAAAAACAAAAATTGCAGGCAGGGTACTTGCATATGCTGCACACTGCACTGTAGCCATACCAGGCGGGCCATATGCCTACGTGGAGGGGTGTAAAACCCCCCCACCTCGAATTTGGCTTTGGCCATATGTTTTTTGCATATGTAAATTTTTGTCCACAGATTTTTCAAACCTCTGGCGATCATAGATCTCGACGCTCCTACCCAGTTTGCAATTCAAATCTTCAGCAGATCATTTCTATCTGGCCAACAGTATACATAGTCGGCAGTCGAACCATCCAATCAACCATATCAAGCGACGGCCTCAAAATACTTCTGTCGGTTTCCATGAAACAGCTAAGGTCTCTATGAAACTCAGTTGTCGTTATTTTTTGGCATATAATCATTGTTATTCTCGGGCGGTTTCATCAACACCAGATCTAAATTACAGGTGACTTCCATATTTCCTTTGGTGGTTTATTTGCTAGAGATGTGTATGGTCGCCATCTTCTATCGAAGATTATTAATTCGCAACGTTTAAACAAAATCTGCAGATCTTAGAAAAACTCTGGCGGTCAACTTTCAAACGATGTCTGTGATCTATTGTTGGCGGTGTTTACACTTCAATAATGACAGTTAGACAACGAATTTTGGCATTTTAAAGAGCAAGTTCAGCGTTTTCCTTGTCACCTTTGAGCCCACTCAAAGATCCAACAATCTTGCAATCTGCATTGAAGTCTTCAACTTCAACAGCCTCTGCTTTTTTCTACAGTCAAGATTTTATGCGGCATTCTTAGATCGTCGAGCATTTTTTGTTTTGCAACAGTCATTTCCAGTTAAATCCATAGATTTGGAATCAAATCCAATAGTCATTTTATTGGCAGCAAGAGGTCAAAGTCTAATCTCAGGCAGGTCGTTTGGCAGCGTTCATTCGATAGTTGACATCAAGCAATCAAATCATCCTCGACAGTTCAGTCGACGGTTTATAAGTTTATCATTTGGATCATTGTGAACCGGTCTTAAAACCCTGACATTCTTTATTGGCCATGGAAATTTCATTTGGTAGCTGGCGGTTTTGACTAACGACTGGCAGTTTCTGTGGAGGTTTCTACGACAAACATCATACCGACGGAATATTTGGTGGGAGTTTTTTATTTAGTTGGCACTTTGCAAGGCCCTCGTGGCCATTAAATTTTTCAGTGTTTTTTTCCCGTACCGGGCTATTTTTTTCCCTCAAACGATAGTTTTTCATTTTTTGCTAGCGTTTTTGCAGCTTGCAGAGCATATTCCGTCAACTAGAGGGAATATTCTGTCACCAAGGGGACCTGTTTTGCCCCTCAAAGCCCTAAAGTAGGGTTGTTTTTGTTTTTTGTATAACTTTTGCCCACGGTGTCGAAATCGGGCAAACAAGATATTGTTAGAAAGCTAACAGAGAGCACTTTGCATTGGTATTAGTCATTTTCATAGATTTTTTTGTTTGATAGCATTTATTGCAGGTCAAAGACAGATCTTCTTTTTTAGCTCCCGATCTCATAACTTTTTCCACGATCTTCAATTTTCGTGATTCTTGCGGCATCGGAAAGGTATTCATGAACTCTACAAAGCCATCCATGCACTTTTCTCAGATTTTGCTCTAGGTTTATTTTATTTCATTTGTTAGTTTTTTGGCATTTGATTGATAACTTGGGCATTTTGATACTTGAGGAGGTGAAATTTGTTTTGAGAGGATTTGTTTGCTGTAATACATCATTGTAAGTGATTGTAATTTCACTAGGATCTCTTTATTAATAGATTTTGTTTTTTTTTCAATTTTGGTCCCTTGAGGACAATTGTAAAACACACTAAGTATAAAGTGCCACAACAAATTGGGGGTGCTCTCTTACATAGTAAAGGGGTGTTGTTGTCTTGTTGTCTTTCTTTTTCATCATCGATGTGCCTCAATTTCCACTTTTAACTCCATATAATTATCTTGAATGGAAAAAAACATGGAGTATGTATTGTACAAAGAAAAGTTACATAGAATAACTTTAGGCACAGATCCTGAACCTACAGGTGCTACTGAGAGAAGAAAATGATTAGATAGAAGAGATGAGGCTTATGGCACACTTTGTCTTGCTATATCTCCAGATCTGATATTTCATGTTGAGTCTTATACTACACCAAATGAGATATGGACAACACTAGACAATCTCTTTAGCAAGCAAGATAAGATAAGAAGGTTCAAATTGGAGAATGACCTAATTACACTTAATCCTAAAGACTTTGATCAAATTGAAGATTTCTTCACCAAGTTTAAGTCTCTCAGGTTGCAACTCAAACAATGTGGTCTTGAGAAAGAAGATGAACAATTGATTCTATCTATTCGTGTAAAATTGGGTCCTGCATATTCAGTTTATGTTTCTACCTTTTATGCTACAATGGATGCCTTTGGTAGTAAGTTTAAAATGCCTTCACTTGAGGAGTTTTCTGCACAACTCACAAGAGAATAAGCCAAGCTACTACACATGGGCACATTGAAGTCTCCTAGAAAACAGGCTCTAGTTGTAACACAAAGCACAAAAGATCCTAAGGCTTCACATAATAAGGGAAAGAAACAAAAGGATTCAAAGTCTAATGCTTAAGAGAAAGAATCAAAGAAAACCCCCAACTCTTCTTCCAAAGAGGGGTCCAATAAGAAGAAGAAGAAGCCAAAGTGTTCTTATTGTAAGAAATTGGGTCATGATGAGACTAAGTGTTATGAGAAAAAATTTGAGGAGATGTCACAACTTCTTCAAAAACGTAGCATTGAGTATTCTTCATCAACAACAATTTTACCCAAGTCTTCTTCTTTGCCACTGTCTGCATCTACATCTACAGGAACAACATGCATTGCTAATGGGTCATACAAAGGAAAAGGACAGGCAATCTTTGCTTCAACAAGTCTACAGTCAAAGAGATGGCTTCTTAATTTAGGAGCTTCTCATCATATGGCATCTTCATAGGGGATGTTCTCTTCATTTCAGTCATGTACTTCGCCACCTATTTTGATGGGTAAAAATACATACATGCATGCAACTGGTAGAGGAAATATTGATGTTGGAAAGAATACATTCAACAATGTGTTGTGTGTACCTTCCTTGATAACCAATCTCCTTTCCATCTACCAGATTACTCATTGTGGTGTAGGGAAGACAGTTGAGTTCATTCATGATTCTGTGATCATATAAGACTTGGAGAGCAAAGATATAATTATTGTTGGGATGGTTGATCATGCATCTCACTTGTATATTTTCTCCCATTTTGTTTCTGATGATAATGTAGATCCATTGATTTCTATTCACACTCATTCATCAAGTGTGAATCATGTTTGTGAGGATAAGTTTGGTCACTTGAACCTTGGTGTTCTTTCATCTACTTCAGTTCCTAAGACTAGTTTTGAGCTTCCTCCTTCTCCTGCTTCTACAGAGATTGGAATTGACATAGATTCATCCACTTCAGTTGAGCAAGACATTGTTTGTCTTCTAGATACAGGTTTGTGGGATGAGTACTTGATAGGTATTTCAGACTTGTTTCGTGAGTCCTATCTTGATGACTTGGAGAACATCATTGATGACATTCATCTCCTTTTTGAAAGAGTTGATACTTCTACTTCGGATGAGTGGGAACCATCCTCTCCTCTTCACTTGTCACAGTTTGGCATTGAGTTGGAGTATGTTCAGCATCATTCGGAGGATTCTTTGCCTTTGGAGATTGATGATCTTGAGTTTTCATCTTGTCTTGGATTGTCACATTATTTGATTAGGCATGCAACACCTAATTATGTGGCATCTTTTGGTTGTGACATTTGGACACTTGACCTCTTTTCAGAGACAACATACATCATGAGGCTTTTTCCCTCATACCTTGAGATGGAGTTTCTTCAACATCAGACTTTGGACCTGTTTCTTCCTAAGAATGCTGTTTGCAGGCTTTGGATTCTCTTCAGCATTCTTCTTCAGGCATTCACCATCGGTACAGGAGCTACTTCATTGTGGGGGGGACCTATAGTCTCACATTTTCTCTCCTATGGGGGGTACTTGATTGTATATCTATGTTGGATGTAGTTCTTGGGCGGTCTTGAGTACTCCTTCCATCACATCTTTCATTTGTTTTCTGCATTCTCACTTTTGGAGAGGAGTTTTGTCCCATGAGGTTTTCTCCTTTTCTCCACTTGAGATGTATAGTTGAGTCTTCTAGATGTATAGTTGAGTCTAGTTGTGTGTTGAGTTGTTGATAGTTGGAGTGAGTTGTCTTATCCTCCACATGTTCAATTAGTTATAGTCCTCTAATTGACACATGTTGTAGGAATATCTCCACTTTCTACTCCACCTTTCACTGCACCTTTCTAGCTCTCACCTTGCTTTTATAAGCAAGGCTCTCTCATTGTATTTCATACAGCTTCATATAATCTTTGTATAGAATCATTGCTCTATTGTTTTAGCATCTTCTTTGTTATCTTTGTGTGGAAGGTTGTCTTGATTGCAGGTGATCCTGGCTTGCTGAGTCACATTGACTCTTACATTTCTGTTGTTGTGCATAGAGGTGGGGGACGGATCCCCCACCCTCTCCCCACCTTATGGTGGGGGGTGGGTGGGTGGTCTGCCCCCCCTCGAAAAGCTTTCATTTGGTGTCTCTGTCATTTTAAAAAAAATGTAATGCTTAACACAGACCCTTGCTGGGCACCGCGATCCTCATTATCGCCCCTCTCGCCTGTGAGTCGGCCTTAGCCGCCGGGTTAAGATCGGACCTGCCATGGAGTGACGGCCATGGTTGCCTCCTTCTCAGACCTGCAACACAAAAACAAAGAAGAAGAGAGAAAGAATGAGAAACCAAAACAAAGAGAAAAGAAAATGATAGGTTAGAGCATAGGGTTAGGGTTTTCTATTCTTTCCATAAGGAAAGTATTATTTTAATTGGAGAGTCAACTAGGGCAAGTGGTTTTAAAGTAGTTTTATTTTTTATTTATCTCTCCCTTCCCTCTCTTTTGGGACTTGATGGGTTTTGTTCTTTTCTTTTTATTTATTTTATTGTGGTGTTTTAAAATTATGTAGAGGAGTAAAAATTATTAAGAATGGTTTGTTATCTTAATAAATATTTACTAGGTGTCAAGTCTAATGTTTTGGGGTTCTGAATTTAATTCTTTTAAATAATTGTATTGCACTTTAGAGTTTTAATTAATGGAACTTTATTTGCATCTTAAATCATTTTATGATATTTAAACCTCTGGAGGAATTTAATTAGAGAGGTGTATAATTATTTTAACTTTTGAAAATGTATTTAATTTTATATTGATTTATTTTTAATTATCGTATGCGGTCATTAATCAAAGAGGTTAATTTTGTTTTATCCAATTTAGTTGATTTAATTTATTCAATCTAGCGTGTAATATATAATTAATTAAATTAGGCCATTTAATCCAATTTTAGTGAGCTTAGGGAAACCTTTGATTAAAATTTAATTATTAGAATAATCCCTATTCACGTCTGTGAGGCGTTATGCTGCCAGATTTTTCTGGGATCTAGAGTTAATTTAATTTAGCGATTTTAAACTATGTGTAGAGTAATGTTTGACGTTCCTGCAAACTTGATGATTGTAATTAAGTTATTATTTAATTCATTTATGCTTTTGAATTAGTCTTTCGATTTCAACTCGTGTCAGAATCCTTTCACCCACTTAGGTAAACTTAGGGTTTTGATCTTTCGATCCTAACCCTAATGGCGACGCTTCTCGTGTCACATTGACCCCCTTAGTCAGATTTCATCATGTAGGGGAATGTGCATGTGATCACATTACCCCGCATTTGATTGACATGTTTATGCCTTATGCATATTGCCACCGAGCACGCTGATGCGTGAGAGGGGATTTCTAAGGATGCGTAGAATTATTTTGATAATTCGTGTCATGACCACATGACAAATGTGGACATGACACGTGTGTTGCGTGTCATGACAGCATGGAAAATGTGGGCATGACACTTAGTATCTAAAGTGGAGGAAGAAGATGCTAGTATAGGTTTTTATTACCTAGTGGGTTAGTTGTTTTCCTATTTCCTAGGGTTTTCCTACACTTTTATTAATCTTGCTTAAGTTAATAAGTGAGTTTAATTAGGTGAGTGGGTAGTTTGAGTTGTCGCTATCCTATGAGGGAGTTACATTTACTATATTTAGACTGTTTGGTGATCTCTCCCTATTGGTTAGTTTTTCCACCTCCACCCTCTCCCTGGTCTATATAAACTCACTACCTAGCTTGTATTTTACATCTAATATGGTAATCTTTTTCCAATTTTTTGTGTAGCTTCTTTTTTGAGCTTGCAATGAAATTCTGTCATCCTGACATTTGTATATCTCTCAAAATAACTGGTTTGCTTTTATTTATGCATTTATAGCTTTTGTAGCTTAGAATCTCTCTTAAAAAATTCTTGGATTATTCATCTATTTCAGATTTCTAAGATTCTTGATTGAGAGATTGAGTTCTTTGTGAGATCTTGTAGATATCAAATGCTCTTCTCTTGCATTTTTCAATGAACTGGAGAATCAGAAAGGATTTAACAAGACCCATTAACCTCTTCATTTTAAATGTGTTTTGTGAGATCTAGTGATTGCAACTATTTTGGTTATACTTGTAGTATTTTCTATTGTTACAACACATCTAGGAAGCTCGAGAAAGTCAAGATTGGATTTTGTTTCATCTAATTTGGAGATTGTTTAACACAATTGCAAACTGGGGTTTAAAGCTCAGATCTGGCAATTAGCTTTCATACAGGGCATTTTTAGGCCAAAAGGACCTCACCATCTTGTTCAAAAGGCTAAAAAACATAAAGATTGACCGTCCAATCATTGATTTCGGACAAAGTTGCCCAAAGAGGCAAAAAACAATTGTCCAAGCAGTCGTACAACCCCCGTGAACAATGCTTATGAGACATGTTCTTCGAAGGAAAATTTTGAAAGATTTATTGTGATGTTTTTCAAAAAAAATTCTATATTGTATTAAATCACAATAAAATTGTTGAAACTATTGTAAAAAAATGTGGGTACTGCGTAGGCACTACGTAGCCCCATACTTACAAGGTATGTAGAGTACCATGATCTCTTTGATCTCAGGCCCCGCGCCCTCTTAAGATTCCACAACCCATTGAAGGGTCCACAGACCTTGTAAGTGGGGTTTAGGATGCGGCTTCAGCTCCCCAACCCATCTCATTTGTAATTCAACCTTTAAGGCCTACATACAAATATTTTTTGATTCAGCTTTTTTTAAGCCTCAAAACCTGCATCTTTATACCAGGTACTTCTACCACATTTGGAAATTCTATTTGTAGTTTTTCCAATTCCTAGTGGTCTCACTAAACTTAGTGAACAATGTAGAGTTTTTCTAAACTTAGAAAAGACTGAAATTGTCTGACAACTTCTACATCTAGCGGCATCACTAAAGTTGGCAGCAGTTTCACCAAATCTAGCAACAAGACGATTTTTCAAACTTAGACCCCTCTTTGTTGTAGTTTCTAGTTTTAAAGACAAAATTCAGAGGCCCGTTCTTGGTCATATTGGATCTATTTTCTGAGCAATGTTTTTATTTAGGCTAATTGTTCATGCTCTATGCACTGGTGCAGACTTTGGTTCACATATTTTCTAGAAATTATAAATTCTCACAAGTGACACTGCATAGTTTTCATTTTGGAAATTTCAAAGACTCGTAACTTTCACATACGACCTCAGATCGAGTGATTCTTTTTTGAAAATGCATGTTTTTGAGTACTTCATAGTTGTGCTATTTGTTTCACTTGGTTTCATTCCAAGATTTTACTTTCACATTATACTCATTTGTTTAGAATTTTGTAAAGCATTGAGATCAAATCCACTAAATGTTTCTTGCTGGTGGTAATTGTAATTGCACTAAATATAAATTTTCAAATCATATTTGCTCAGGAGGGTTCTTTGATTGAGTAGAAAAGGGGGTGTCCTATGTACTTTCTTTGAGTTTCTTCATTCTCATTTATGTACAACAAACTACAAACTTAATCTTCTTTTCTACGTAAAATGGATAAAACAATAGTTCCTATCTTAACTCCATATAACTATTTTGATTGGAAGTCAAAAATTACAATATATCTAAAGAAACAAGGGTTGTATAGGGTTACAATGGGGCTAGAAACTAAACCAACTCAAGATGTAGGAAAGTCAAAATGGTTTAATAAGTTGGATAAAGATTTTGGAATCTTGTGCATGTCTATATCTCTAGATTTGCTTTTTCATATTGAATCTGTTTCTACACTAAATGATGTATTGACCACTTTGGAAAATCTCTTTGGTACATAAGATGAAATAAGAGGACAACTACTAGAGAATGAGCTCCTAGGGTTAATTCCTTCCAATTTTGATATTATTCAAGACTTCTTCACTAAACTAAAGGCCATAAGATTGTAGTCAAACAATATGGAATTGAGAAGAAAGATTCTCAATTGATCTTAAGTATTATTTCCAAGCTTGGTCCAAACTATTATGTATTTTTTTATACATTTCATGCCACTAAAAGTGCCTTAGGAACCACTTATAAAATGCCTTCTCTTGATGATTTTACAAATAAACTCACAAAGGAGAAAGATAAATTGGTTCAAATAGACACAATTAAGCCCTCTAAATCTCATGCATTGGCTAGAAATCAGAGCACTAAAGATAAAAAAGGGCCTGGTAAGTAGAATAATCAACAACAAAATCAAGGAGAGAAGAAACAAGATAAAAAACTAGATACCCCTAAAGCAACTAATGAGGCCTCTTCATCCAAACGCAACAAGCCTAAGAGGGAGAAGACAAAGTGTGCCTATTGTAAGAAACTTGGTCATTATGAACACAAGTGTTTCAAGAAATAGATTGATCACCTTACATGTCTTCATGAAAAGAACAACATTAAGGTGCCTAATTTTGTCAAATAGAGTTCATCTTAGGAATCTTCAAAGGACATGAAAAAAGCAAGGGGAAAGGAAAAGTCAAGGCCTTAGTTGTTGTTGCTTAACAACTTGATACCTAGATCATTGACTTAGGTGCTTCACACCACATGGCTTTATCAAAAGATGGTTTTGCCTCTTTAGAGCCATGTTCTATGCCATCTATACTAATGGGTGATGACACTCCTATTGGGGAGCATGGGAGAGGATTTGTTGACGTGGGCGAAGGAACATTTCATGATGTTCTTTGTGTTCCATCTTTGTCAACTAATCTCCTATCTTTCTATCAAATCACTCACACTAGCTTTGGAAAGTGGGTTGAGTTCACTCTAGACATAGTGGTAATTAGTGAGATACACAATGAGTCTACAGTTGCCGTGGGGAAGTTGATCATCAATCTAGACTTTATCACTTTTCTCGCTTTGTTCCTGATTCTCCTTCACTTTCCTTGCTCACTCACTCAGATGAGGTGATTTTTTTGTGGTATCAACAGTTTGGCCACTTGAACTACCATTACTTGCAGTAGCTCAGTCAATAGGACATGTTTCAGGATTGCCTTCTATTTAATGTTTTGATGGAATTTGCCAATAGTGCATTCTTGGTAAGCATCTTGAGGAGAAATATGATACAGGCAAAGCATAGAGGGCCACACAACCTTTGGAGTTGGTACATAATGAATTAGTAGGTCCATTTCCACATCCTCCTTTTAGTAGGGCTAGATATGTTATGACTTTCATTGATAATCTTTCTAGATACACATGGGTATATTTTCTCAAACAAAACTCTAAGGTCTTTGAGTCTTTTCAAGACTTCAAATCTTTTGTAGAGAAATAATTAGGGAAGGTCATCAATATTCTACATAAAGATAATGGGGGTAATATGTCAATAGAAGTTTGAGTAGTTTTATGCTTCAAAGAGCATTGAGCTTTAGCACACAATTCCCTACAGTCTACAACAAAATGGTGTTATAGAAAGAAAGAACATGTCCTTGAAAGAGATGACCAATTGTATGATGCACTCCAAGTCAGTGGCACCTCAGTATTGGGCAGAGGCCATCAATTGTGTGTTACATCTAGAGTCAAGTTCCTCACCGAGATGTGAAGGGGGTCACTCATTTTCAAGTTTAGACTAGTCAAAAGCCCACAATAAAGAACATTCAAGTGTTTGGTTCTCCTGCATGGGCCCACATTCCAACACATAAATGTAAGGCTATGGATATACAGATCAATCCTTCCATATTTGTTGGGTACCCAAATGGTTTCAAAGGCTACAGGCTTCTCCACCCCACCACTCATGAGTTGTTCATCGAGAGGAGTGTTCGTTTCAAAGAAGCATGTTTCTAGTTCTTGTCCTACCACTTCTCCATCTACCATCACTTTGGAGACACCGTGACATGATGATATTTCTTTCAAGGATCTTAATCCTCCTGATCTTGATGAGGATTCTTCTTCCTCCACTTCAGATGGTGACAATGATGATGAGGATTCATCTTCCTCCTCTCCTAGTCATCATTCAAAGGATGATGATTCTCCTCCAGATTCTCTTAACTCTCCAACCATTGGGCCTCTTCGGGCTCATTGGACATTTGATTCAACAGGTTATTGGGTTGGTGATCCTTCAGATGCTCCAAGAACAAGGTCATAATGTTTTTTTTTAATAAAAGGGGGTAAAAACTTTATTAAGCTATAAAATAGTACATAGCAAAGGAGGACAATAAACCCATTAGGGGCCAAGAACCCAAACCAGAATAATCAAGACAATCCCAAGAAACATATCATATCTTCCATGACAAGATCTTCTAGATCCTGGGAAAGATCCTCAGGAAGGCTTCCCTATTCTACCAGATGCTAGGTCCCCATCCAATAAGACACCCATTTAGCCAAGCCATCAACCATCTTATTCCATTCCTATGGGGTATGACAAAAGGTGATAGAATCCAGCACCTCACCTAGAGAAATGATTTTCTTGACCACAACAGCCAACTATCAATTCACATCATCTAAATAATGTTTATTTAGTAAGTCAATCACAACCTGGGAATCTAACTCACAAATAATCCTTCTCTAACCATGGGGCCAAGCTTGTTCCAGTGCCAAAAGAATAGATAAGGCCTCCATAAAGTTGTTGGTGTGCTAGCCTCTTTACATTGAAAAGAAGAACTCGACCACCCCCGAGTTGTCCTTGCCAACACCTCCAACCCCAACATGCCCAGGATTGCCTCTAGAAGATCCATCAATGTTAATTTTCAAGACTCCTAGAGGAGGGGGTTTCCAATGACCATCTCTCGAGATCTTCCCACTATCAAACCAACCCTGTCTAGGTAGGGGGCCCTCCTATCACCCACCAGAAGTGCCAAAGTCTGGACAACACCCAAATCTTAAGGATCAACCGGAATAGACAAATCACATTTAGCTTCCAAAGTCTCTTGGATAGCCCCCAAGATTCTCCACCATAGTTGTCCCACCAGAAGCTTCTTATCCAAAAAGATCCTATAGTTGCATTCCAATCAAATATGCTAGATAATCAAACTAGGATCAATCTGCCAAGCAATTGGAAGGAAAGAAGTCCTAACTGGAGAATTCCCTAGCCCATACCAGAAGTCAACCAAAGAGGAGACATGTTTGCATGGCAGGTTCCAAACTCGCCATTAGAAGTGCCAAATCAATCTAGCAAAGGGGCACTGAAAAAACAAATGAGAAGTACACTCTTCATTACTGGCGCATAAGACACACATAGAGGGGCCTTGAAACCCCCGCTCCCAAGATTCTCCTAGGTGAGGCATTTGTTCTAAACCACCAGCCAAGAAAAGAAATTACACTTAGGCCAAGAGAATCTATTCCAAACCTGTTTCCACCAAGGGACCCCTGAACACCCAGAAGCCTGCTTGTCCAGTACCTGATAACCAAAAGCAACGTAGAACTTGCCTTTTGGGTCAAGACCCAGGGCTAGAATGTCTCTCCCCAGAAGAGAATTACAAACCCACCTAGCCAAAATAGAATCCAACTCCTATCGATCCTCCAAAAACCTCCCGGAGGCCATTCATGTGGATCCTTCCACTTATACAATGTACCCTGATTCAGAACCAGAGGGGATTTGAAATTAGCCACTCTACTCCACCCAGCATCAAGAAAATTTCTGCTCAAAGTTTGTAGATGGGGGTGAGATGACAGGATAGGAGGATGACCATCCCAAGAATCAAACTAGAAAAGAGCTTCCAAGTCGTTGCAGATCCAAAACAACCCCTGTTTGACCAGCTTGACACCCCTTTTAAGGGTACCCCAAATCATAGAGCCCTTCCCCTCTAGGTTGAATCTAGGCACGCCCACACTTTCCACACCCCCAAGATACTTTGAGGTAAGGATTTTAGCCCATAACTGATGTTGTTGAGAGAACCATCTCTGGTACAACTTAGCAGCCAGAGCCTGTTCATTCAAATCAACAAGGCGCAACCCAAGCCCACCTTCCTGCTTCAGTCTACAAGTAGTATCCCACTTAACCAACTCCACTTCCTTGAGAGAAGGTTACCAAACCAAAGAAACTACCGAGAAAGACTCTCAAATTCTTTAATGAAGCAAGAAGGTACAGATAGCACAAAGCTCTTGTACAAAGGAAGAGCCTGAACCACTGACTTAAGAAGAGTCACTCTCCCAATAGTAGAGAGCCACCTGCAAGTCCAATGGCTAACCTTTTTGTATAACTTATCAATAACATCCTGCCAAAATGACCTGGGGAGTGATCAAGAAGCAAGAGGGATACCAAGATAAACAAAAGGAAGCGCACCAATCTAGAATCTAAGGATTCTAGCAATTCTCCTTTGAATAAGCTTCAAAGTATTAAAGAAATAAATGAAAGACTTCCCCTCATTGATAATTTGACCTGAACCATCCAGATAACAACCCAAGACCTTTCTCAAGTGGACAACTTCTTCCACTCTGGCCACACCTATCAGAGCAGTATCATCAACAAACTGAAGATGGGATTGGGGGATAATATTTCCCCATCTCCAACCCTGGATGAGACCTGCCTCCACACAAGATTTAATAAATCTTCCTAATCCCTCAACCATTAAAATAAATAAATAGGGGGATACAGGATCACCCTATCTAAGACCCCTACAAGCTCCAAAAATCTCAGAAGGCTCTCCATTGACCAACACAAAGAAGGAGGAAGAGGTGACACAACTCATAACCCACTCTGTCCAAGCACTACTAAATCTAAAAGCCCTAAGAATCTTGAATAAGAAGGCCCATTTAACCCAATCATAAGCTTTGGCCATGTACAGTTTGATAAACATGGCCTTCTCCCTAGAGGCCATAGAGTGAACAGTTTCAACTGCAATGACAACCTCGTCTAAAATCTGCACCTGCCATCAACAAAACCACCCTGCTCCTCATAAATTAACCTGCTTAACCAAGGCTTGAGCCACTCCGCAATCAGCTTTGTGATTATCTTGTATACCACATTACATAAGGCAATTGGTCTGAAAAGATCCAAGGAGTTAGCTCCATCCCGTTTTGGGATAAGAGCAAGAAAAGTGGCATTCATGGCCCTCAACATTTGCTTGTTCTTTTGAGATTCCTAGACAACCTTGAGAAGGTCAGACTTAACAACTTCCCAGAACTCCTGAAAAAAATTCAATCGGGAACCCATTATTCCTAGGAGCCTTTCTTTTTTCATCTGGAATACAATATCCTCCAACTCCTTCAAGGAAATTGGTTTGAACAAAGAGTCATTCATTTCACTAGTCATCAAAGACAAGATGCAGGCCAAGATTGACACTTCATCCTCGTTGGTAGGAGGTGAATCCGCAGAGAACAGAGAAGAAAATAATCGAACAGACTCTTTTGAAATCTTGGCAGAGGAAGATAGATGTGCCCCATCAGTTATCTTGAGGGAAGAGATGCTATTACACTGCCTTCTATCATTAAAAGAATTGTTGAAGAAGGAAGTGTTCCCATCACCCTCCTGTAGCCATTCAATGCAAGACTTTTTCTTCCAAAAAATTTCCTCTCTTAGCTCCCATTCCTCAACCTCCTTCACAGCCACAACTTCAAGCTTACCATTATCCTAAATCAGACCATGGTCTTGAATCTGTCGAGAAATGGAATCCAAATGAACTTGAGTAGCTCTTTTATCCTAGAAGATGTTACCTAAATGGTGCTTGTTCCATCGCTTCAACATATATTTAACATGTTGAAGCCTCTTGGAGAAGGAGTACATAGCAATGCCATGAGATGGATTTCCAAAATGCCACCAACCAGGGACAAGATCACGAAGAAATGCATCTCGAAGCCACATGAGCTAAAATCTGAAAGACTATTTTTTAGAATAATGAGAGAATCCTACTAAGAATTTAATTGGCGAATGATCCAATCCCCGCCAGTCCAAAATCTCAGAGCTAGTCATCCACCTATCACTAACCCAAAGCTAGACACCAAGAACATGTCCAACCTCTTAGAAATAGCATCTTCCCCACTTCATCTATTGTTCCAACTAAACATGCCTTTAGAGGGTTTGATGTCAACTAAGTTCAAAAGATAAACATTATCGCTTAAAAGAATCAAGGAGGGATCCAACCGGACATTACTGCCCCTCTTCTCCTCAAGAGAGGAGATAGCATTGAAGTCCCCCACCAAAATCCAAGGAAGAAAAGGACCGAAAGAGTGAACATATCTAATATGATACCATAGTTGGGACTTACCAAAGAGATCCATAGGAGCATATATGTTAGAAAGAAGAATTCTCTCACCCAAATTCAGACTGGAAGCAACAAGAGAAATAGAATACCTATAGGAGAGCCACTAAATCAGGCCAACTCTATGTGGATCCCATAAACAAGAAACCCCACCTGAGCTACCATGCACTCCCACACACTGGCACTGACCTCGACCCCAGATCTTTGAAGCCACATTCAACATACTTTCAACAGACAACATAGTCTCCTGAAGGAAGACCAAACTAGGAGAATGAGCATGAATCAACTCTTGAATAGCCTTTTGTCTAGGGATGCTATTCATACCCCTTACATTCCATGACAACACTATCATCATTGAGGTTGGGAGAAATAATAATCAATAGTCTGCACTAATCTAGACTCCACCAATGTCTCACCAATTCACTTAACCTTCTCCTAGTCCTTCTTTCTACTAGCCTTAAGAGACTTCTTAGGAGCCCCCTTTTAAGGAGGCTTTTGCTACAAGACCAAAGCAAGAGAAGAAGACTTGTTTTTACCTAGATCAACAACACCCTTCTCACCCATGAGTCCCAAACTAACGACAGCAAAGCCCCCAATATCCTCAAGACCGAAACTGACTCCCCCTAAAGGGGAGCCGAGGGAGGAAGATCAGTGTCCATCTAAGTTTCATAGTTCCTGAGAAGAATAGTGCTAGAAGGAACAATTGATTGATTGCCAAGATGCTTCTCAACTAATGAGCCATCTACCTTTTGCATGTCTAGGGGAACACCATCTTCCTGAATCAAATCCTCTAAAGCATTAAACCTGTTAAAGGTCTCATCTTCCTACCTATCCTTGAGGGTTCTCTTTTGAGCTCTACCCCTATTACGAGACTTAACATGAACAAAACCTTGCTTATCAGCCACCACCCCCTGCATGGGAGCCTTACCCTTATCCATCTTCGGGTCAGAGTGAGAAGGAACAGTACCTAGACTAGAAGAAAGGATAGCACGAGGACACTTCCATTGAAGGTGACCATATTCGTGGCAGAACTGACACCTGAAAGGAAGTGCCTCATAGTCCAACTGCTGGGTCCAAGAATATGATCTGATGCTAATATCAATAGAGTCTGACAACGGATTATTCAAGTCAATCTCTATGCACACACGAGAAAAAGAAAGAATCTGTTTATTCAGAGTTTGTTGGGAATATCCAATAGGCTTCCCCAACAATAGAGCAATCATTTACAATACATCACTTCTCCAGCATTCCAAAGGCAGACGAGGGAGACGAACGTAAAACGGGACCCTAGAAGGGAGCTTCTCTATAGAGTTAAATCCTGCGTGCCATGGTTTAATAAAGAGACCCACTTGATTGTAGAAGTAAGGCCCACCTTCAAAGGCCCTATTTCTATTAGGTACATAAGAATAATCCACCATGAAGAAGTTATTAGTTACCAACATAATATCTATATCTCCCTTCGGGTTCCATGTCTTGTGAACCCAAGATTCAAGAAAAGGACACGACACCCTCAAACCCATAAACTTGCAGATCAGTACATGGTTGCTATAATACTCTACATCCTCAGCCACAGATTTTGGTTGAATCACTAAGACCAGGCAATCTTGGGACCTCTCCAAATACCAATTCACCTTTTGCAATCAGAAAGCACCATTCTTTGATGAACCCTCTCTAGGAAAAGTTGAGCTTAAAAAATTCGTACCTCCACTAGGCGGAGAAGAGGCATGAGAAGGCTTACCCAAGGACGCATGCAGCACCATGCCAAAATAGAAACACATTACCTCCTTTTGCAACCAAAGACACAAAGGAGACAGAGAAGAGCCAGGAAGAAAAAGCAACAAAGAGAAAAAGACACCAATAGCAGGAAGAATGGATCCTTCCACAAATCCCAAACACCACTCCCGGACACCAACACCCTCCACACAGGCTTCCAACAAAAAGAAGCACTGAAACAACAAGAGAAAAGAACACAAAAAAAAATTTAACCCACCCCCATGCGCAGCAAAAACCCCACCCAGACTATCCTGCAAGCTCCAACCACTAATCTTCAGAGAAAAGAGGCATGCAAAAGGGACTACGCCCTCATGCAGGATTGCCTGCAACAATCTACCCACCAACGCCTTCATCCATCCTCCCATCTAAACTTTCATCACAAGGTCATAATGTTAGTAGGCTCCACATCTCTTCATTACTTTAGCTTCCGATCCACAGTCTTTTCAAGAAGCTTCTGGTGTCCCCGAGTGGGATGCTACTATGCAAGAAGAGTTCAATTCCTTTGAGAGGAACCATACTTGGGATTTAGTCACCCCTTTCTAAGGGAAGGAAACTTGTTCGATGCAAGTGGATCTATCAGATAAAATTTACTACAGTTGGGTCAATTGATAAGTATAAGTCTCACCTAGTCACCAAAGGATTCGCCCAGGTTCCTAGCATTGACTACTCTGAGACTTTTGTGCAAATTACTAGAATGAATTTCATTCAGCTTGTCCTTGCTATTGTTGCAGCCCATCATTGGTAAGTTCAATAGATGCATGTGAAGAGTGTTTTTCTTTATGGTGATTGTAGACACCTAAAAATGACTAACACATTCCCGTATCACTATTCACACCATTTTCATCAATTTAATTCTTCTAATTCAACATTAATTAAATAATTCCTAATTAATTAATTAAATCCATCACATCATCAATTTAATTCCCCTTCCAACATTAATTAAATAATTTTTAATTATTTGATTAAATCTAACATTTTATCAATTTTATTCTTCTAATCCACTTTAATTAAATAATTTCAATTATTTAATTACATTATCCATTTCAATCCTCAATTTCACATTAGTTAAATGATATCAATTATTTAATTAATTCACCACTTTAATTCCTCTTATCCACAAATAATTAAATAATTTCAATTATTTAATTGGCTAATTATTCTTCCAAAATTAAATAAATTTAATTTTTCTTATCTCCTAAATAAATAAAATCAAATATTTTATTTATTTCCTATTTTCCTCCATCATGCACAACAAATTAATTATCTTCTCATCTTCCAAATTTATCGTTTTCTTCTAAAAATCTTCCATACACACAAATTAAATAATTTATTATTTAATTATATTTTTTGCATGTCAAAAAGCAAATCAAAAGTTGAGTTCAACTAGCTTTTAAATCTTTGTTTTTATCAATCAATTCATTAAATAGAAAAAAATATTTTATTTTTCTTAAAATCAATCCTATCTTTAGTCAACAAAGCAATTAACTCTTTAAGCAAGCATTTTGCATGGACACTTGTCATGTGCACATTTATTCATGACTCCTCAATTTATCTCATCTATTGATTTCATCTAATTTCCTCCACATTTGATCGAACTCCTTTGAAAGCTATAAATACACCCCTTCTCTCATTCACAAATCACTTCATGATTTTGAGCAATTGGCATCCATATCTCCCAATGCTTTTGAACACTCGTTGAAGCAATCATGCATCCATTTGAGCTATCATCCATCTATCAAGCTCATCAAGGTTATTCTTTTATATTTGAGCAATCCACACTCACAAATACACCAAGGAATTACACACAATGGGTAATATTTAGTATTTTATGCTTTTATCTTATCTTTGTTATTCCATTGTTGATTTCTTGAAGGTTATGATGGATTTTGGTAACTAATCATTATTGTATTGATGTTCCTAAGTATTCCAGATTTCCCCATACACAATTTGGCACTCCCAGTGGGACCCCATGGTCCTTATCTAATATCAATTTTGTGGGATTTTTAGTTTGATTGCATAGGTTTTTAACTCTCTTTTGGAGAAATCTAAGAGTGAATTTTTTTAGGAAGCTTGTTGGGCAAAAATAGAGGTCACGGTTGAGTCCAAGAGGTTTTTGAGAAGAAAAAGCTTCATAACTTTCACAAACGGACTCATATCAAGGTAATTATTTTTTTGAAAGTTGATATTTTTCTGCAATCTACACAGTGATAGAATTATTTTATGATTTTTATAATATTTGTGTTTAGCCTAACCAATAGAGTATATTTGATTTTTGACACATGCTAACACTTGAATTTAACATTTATTTTTATCTATTATTGGTTGTGTTCTAACCTGATTTGTGCGACACCATTGAGCAAAGAATAAAATTTTGAGACTACTAATATCGTGGGTTGCAAGACACTTGTTGAAGAATCATTTTCCACTAATTTAGTACCACACCTCAATTTCATTAAGGGAATAAACAATTGTTTGATACGTCTTGAATGTCTATGTACGTATGCTCTCTCCTGGTACTGAAGGGTGATCTCAGAGATCAAAAGTACTAGATTATTCACTTTTACTTTCTTTATTTTCTTCATTCCTAAGGACCTGAGAGTCATACGTATGCTCTTCTCTCGTGTCACAAGATGATCTTGAGAATCAAAAGTGCTCGGAATCCTCTATAGAAGGCTTGTTAAGGGATTTCATCACCCTTAAGGATGACCTTAACCACATGTTTTAGTACGGTATATAAATGTTATGAGAATCAAAAGACTTATTTCAAAGAAAGGACCCCCTCTTGCTTAGCAAAAACCCCGAGATCCTCAGTCTGCTGAGACTTGTGTTTGGTTCGCACTTGGTCAGATAATTGGGACACCCTGTTCATAGACTTGGGCCCCACCATACCTCATGTGTATTTTGGGGCACCCTAAACACCTTATTAACCTAGATAAGACCTCTGGTCGTCATATCCTGCAGTGCATCGCTGCAGCAGGGAGATAAGTGCTCACACTATTACCTCTATTGTTTGAGTTGGAATACACCTTGGGCAAGACTTTAGTCTCCAAAGTAAGGGGTGTAAGATGGTACATGATCTTGCATTCCCCACCCATCCAAGCAATGGTAGATGGTATCAAGGGGATGGAAGTTGCCATTATCTAATACACTTGGGGGTTGAAGTTACACATGAGTAAGTCCATGGGATATGACACACCTTGATTGAATAAATATTAGGCTTGTGTAAGAGTGTTTGGCATGTTTTCTTGTTATCTACCAGAATATGTCATTTGTTATCTATGGAGGTTAATAGCCTTTTGCACCCAATTCCGTTAAGAGTCAACACCATTATATCTTTTGTGTGTATATCTTGCCAAAAATTTGCCTAAGTCAAGCTATAAACCATTCCCAACTACTCTCTAATCATCCATTTTCATCCAATCCAATCCAAGTTCATCCTAATCACCTATCCTAATCATCCATTTTTATCTAAATCATACCCTATCCATTATTTTAATCATCCATATCGTATCATAATCATCTTAATCCATCTCATATCCAAATCATTCCTAATCTATCCAATCCATCCTATTCCAATCATCTTCATCATCCATCTCATTATCTTAATCATCCCTCTTATCCACTTCATCCTATCCTAATCATCTTATCACCTTATAAAAATTATCCTCATCATACTGTCCACATCACTCTAGTCACCCATAATCATCCTAATCATTTCATCCCAACCTATCCCTAATCCATGCCTAAATCCATCATTTAGGACCCTAATCTTCATCAAGTTATCCTAATCCTATCAAGATCCTAACCCTAATCCTTTCTATCCACCTAATCCATTTCCAATCCTTAGTCCATAATTATTCATCCATTATCACCTATAATCCATATCATAATCTACCCCCCTAATCCACTAATCTAATCCATTTATCTCAACCCCAAAAATCAATCATCTATTATCTATCTATCCATTTTAATCAAACATCCAACCCCTATGCTTAATAAAACATCATCTTTTAAAACATCACTAGTCCATCCATAATCAAACTTACGCTTTAATGAGTCAAACTTTAGTCACATCATCAAGAATCCTCATCAAGATGGTCCTGATAATCAATAGACCTCGGTTCAAGCCCCCTCCATCTCCAATTGAACCAATATCCTCATCATACCTAGATGATACATACATCAAGGAACATAAACACCTATATGGATCTCATCCCCAAGCTATATCTTCAATCCCACATGCATCACTATCATACCAACCTCCATCATACACATCTCCTAGTCCACTTGAAGCACAAATACAACAACATAAACATCACTATGACAGATTGGATCCTATCTCTAAGGAGAAATTGATAAATCTTGTCCATGATAAACCCTTCACATATCTCATCACTGTAGATCCTCCTAATTATATCACATCAATAACATCATCTTACATGTCCATGCAAACTCCAAAGCATCAAATCATGAATCCATACTTGGACATACAAACTTCTAACCATCAAACATTGGCTAGCACAAGTCACAATCCTATATATAATTATATATCCTATGACAAGGGACATCAAGGTCATCCATATCATCCTCTATCTATATATTCACCTCAATCCATTCCCCAACAACCATTTTCCTATGCAATTCCACCACCTAGTCCACTACCTAATTCACTATCAAAATCTCTTATCTATCCACCACCTAGTCCACTACCTAATTCACCATCAAATCCTCTTATCTATCCACCACCTATCCACTCCTAATCTTCCATCAAATCTTATTATTCCTCCACCTAATCCTAATCTGAGCCCCACAACATCTACCATCAATGTCCATCCACAATATAATATCTTACTCCAGAATTCATGAAGGATGTACCCCAAGGACTCCTAGCACAGAATAAAACACCATCATGAACTCAAATGTCTATTATTAAGCCTCACACAGAACCTCCTAATAGCATGTCTATCACCCCAACATCATCATCCATGACTATGCTTATCAAGCCCTTTGAAGAGTCACCTACCATGAATACAAAAAAAGACCTATCATATAGCCATGTTGTCAAGTATCCAAAGCCTATCATGTCCATCCATGTTGCCTCCATCCCTATCCACACTCAAGAGCTATGTCAAGATTCAAATCCAAAGCATGATCCACATTGTTCCTTACCAAGTCAAGACCAAACTATTCAAACTTCTCCAACTCCTATCTGTGATCAAGGTCCTATTCCTGATCAAGCTCCCATTTATGATCAAGCTCCCCTCTATGATAAAGATCCTATCTATGTGTTATGTCAAAAAATGTCCCCTTGGGGGCTTTTCCCTCTTAAGGTTTAGCTCCCAAGTCCTTACAATGAATTTAGAGCATCTTGCATGATAATTGTGAATCCCGATGAGAAAACCTTGAAGTCTTATGACAAATAGGACCTAGGGGTTGCTATTTTGATGATCCCTAAACAGAAATAAGAGGGTGGAATTGGGCGCTAGTGCCCTAGTCCTAACCTACTTTGGGTCTACCCTAAATTTAAATGTTAGTTTTATGACCGTTATTTAGGTCCTATGACAACATCTCAAGTTTGAATTACGAAACTCTTAGTGGGAATGTTTGTAGTTGCATATATAAGCATGTTTAGGTTTTCATTTGTAAACTAGAAGATTATTACGAACTTTAAGCATTTTTGTGATTCAAGATATTCATTGTTACAGAGAAGATTATTGTGTTTGTGATTACAAATTTGACTCCATCTTCTCATGTGATTGAAGAGCCTTCATTTATGTGAGATCTACACTATAAGCTGATATCTATTATGTTTTTGATCATTTATCTTTTGTATTTTGCCTCTATCTCATAGGAATACACACTCTCATTTGACAACGGTGTTCGGAAGACGTGAATGTCTCTTCGAGGCTTGACTGAGGCAAGCCTCTAAACACCACAACCCCCACCCACACTCCTTTGTGATTGTAGGTTATAGGTACCAAGTTTCACAGAGTGGAGTTGCAGAAAGGAGGTTGCAGATGACAAGGATTTAGCATCTGAAAGAAAGAGGATAGTGTTCAACATTTCAGGACAAGGGCACTAGCCCTAGTGTCCTCCACCTTTTCCGAGGCAGAAATGTAAGATACAGTGAATATCAGTGTCGGAAGGAGATCCAGATCCTGTGCAAAAAATAGTACCTTAGACTAGGGTGCTAGTCCCAATGTCCCCGACTGTTTCGCATTCCAAACTTTGAAAAACAGTGAGTTAATCTCTGTCCTTCACCTTAGTCTGAAAGGATTTCTCATAATTCATTAATTTGCTTATTGTTTCACATATTTAGGGTTTTAAGAGTAATTGAGCATTAAATTGAGATATTGTTTGATACATATGAGCTTCCGTATCATTCCAAGATGCAGCCCAACCTAATAGGTGAATGCTCTCGCTTAGTGGAGATTCAACTCGGTTGATATGCCCTTGAATGTGTGTAGTGAAAGGAGGATTTAACCAGACACTACATTGAATTGAAAAAACTTCTCTTTTTCTACATTAAATTTTGGTGAACCCATTTTTATTTGAATTTTGCACCTTTCTGAGTGTTGTGTGATAAATTTGCATTCATTCATCTTATTGCATTCAAAAAATTACAAAAAAATTTGAAAATTTTGAAAATTTTGAAAAAATTGGCATCATAGGCTTGCATTTTAGCATAATTTGAATTAATTGGCATTTAATTACATTTAATTTCTATTATTTTAATTAGATCTGATTTAAATTACAGAAATTCATCACTTAGTATTCACTTGCATTGCATTTTCATGCTTAAATTGTCAAAAATTGCTTGAAATTGTGCTTTTTTTCATAAAAACCTAATTTTGCATTAGCTAGGGTTTGTATTCAAAATCTTGTTTCAGATTTTAATATCCTTTTCAAACACTCATTAGGACTTATTTCTAATTGTAGTGTTGCATCATAGTGGTTTCCTTGCAAAATTTCATGTCTAGGGTTTGAAAACCTTGCATTTTCACTAGATTTGACCTTATCTTCTCTCTAGAATTGCATTACAAGAGTGTTGTGAGGAATTTTTCTACTTTATTTGACTGATTTTAGGGTTATTATCTACTTCCCCTCCTCAAATTCCTTACAACACCATTTCTATTAGGCATTTACATTAAAAATTGGTGAAATATTGCATATTTTAGGTGTATTTTCACTAGGTTTTGACTTGTCATTTCTCTAGACTTGCATTAAAGGTGTGTTGTGAAGGATATTGTTGAGTCATTGGGCTGTTATTAGACATATTATTTGATGTTCCTCTTTAAATTCCTTACAACACCTCTTCTTTCACTCATTTGCATTGAAAAAAGTTAAAAAACCAAGCATTTTAGGTCATATTCATACATAGTTTTGCATTCATATACCATGGATTCTTATCATCATTCATCTTTGGAAGATCTATTTGAGTACATTATGAATTTTAACAACTTTCACAAATTCACTGATAAGCATCCTCAAGTCTTGCACCAAATAGCATACATCTATGGCATTGACATGTTCATAAGCACTACCTATGATATCCTTCAAACAATAGCCTATTTTGAAAGTTTTCTCACTATCGTGGGTGTTTTCCCTTCAATATTGGAAAATCTCACTAATTTTATTTCTAAAAATAACCATGGGGAAAGTAGTAGTGAAAATATCATTTCCTCTCTCCCTTCATTTCACGATGACATAATAGACATTCTTTCTGAGACCTATGAGAATTATATAGCAATGGGTGACTCATCTAATAAAGAGACTTGTCCCAACATAACCCCACTTGGTGAGGATATTTTGGCACAATAAGAAGACATCATTGACACATTTATTAACACTACTATGCCATCCCTTCCTTCTCTCCCTGGCCAAGATGAAATATTGGATGATGCATATCTCCTTTGTGAACATTTACTTCAACTTGTTGAAATTGAAAATTTACCAACTGATGTTCAAGCACTTCTTAACTACATCCTAAACAAAGAAACAGATCATGTACCTTTACCTTAACTTGTACATACCTCAGAAAACAACGAAAACTCACACAATATTGAAGAACAAACTATTCCTCACAACCAAGGTATTCCAACACCCTATATATGGACTGAAATAGGCACTTTTTGAGTTCCTCAACAACCTCAATCAACTAGAATGGGTATTATAAAAACCCCTACATCACCCCGTTTAATCGAAATAGAAAACCATAACATCCTCTCTGTACCATCATTAATAGATAACTTTCCTACAAGGATGCCCTCACAAACCCATGAAAATGTGGAAGATAGAAGAAGAGATAAAGCTTTAACCATTAAAGTAAAAATCAAGATCCATGATGACCATTAGCCTGGTTGTCCCCGCAGGTGAGTATTTCTAACCCTTTACCTCTGTGTTGTGTTTCTCCTATGATGTGTTGTGTTGTTTAGGCCTCATAGGATGACCCTTCATACTCTTGTAAGGTCAAGGATACCAGGAGACCACCTCTATTGTGACCCTTCTTCTATTTGTATCATCATTCTTCTATATTTCTTCTCCTCTATTTTCATTGTTGTGTGTTGTGTTTGACAGACATAACATTGTGGTTGGTGACTTGGGGGCACCCTCCTACATGATTGTCCCTAAGGTACTTGTTTCTCCTCTCTTGATTTATTGTTTACCTTCCTCTAGTGGTTCTATCTAGTTGGCGGATGATGAAAAACTTATAATACTGATATGGACCTAGTGTCCCTTCAGTGAGAAATCAAAAAATGGACCTAGTCCATACATGACAATGGGGTTGATAAATATTATTTGACACTTGGCTAGTAGAATCACTCCATGTGATATCTTGATGTTGTCTTATCACACTTACAAAACATAACAATACTGCTGCTCCGTGCACTTTGTCTATCTTGGATCTTGTTTTCCTTGGCTCTCTATGTGAATGATTATATGCATTATTGTTTATCATGATTATATGGATACTAACACCTTTTCTTGTAGGAAATTGTGTGTTTGTGGGAACAGTTGGTGATTGTAAAGTACATGTCACCTCTGGGGGGCATGGGCTTTGTGAGAGCTCGTGTTCCCTTGTGTGTTTTCTCTCTACCTTAACGTGCTTGATGTCGATACACGACATCAACCACCTTAAGTTGGAGGCATATATAAGGTAAGTTGTCTGATGATTTTGGTACTAACGAAGTGTGTTTGAATCCCTCTACGGAGGCAGGATGTTGTATCTCTGAGCAAGTGCACATCTTTCTTTTCTATATTGCAATCACTTAAGCCCTCTACGGAGGCAAGGATGGTGTATTTCTCGAGGAGATTGCACATCCTGTGATTTTCTAAAAGTCCTCCAAGTAGGCGGGGAACGGATCTGAGACTATCCTAACCCTTAAGTGTGTATTCAGTGATTGTTGTGGTGAAGCCCAATCATCGATGTGTGCCTGTAATGTGCCTGCGATGGCTGCGAACCTAGCAATAGGTTTCTTCCATTGCTTGTTTTCCATGTTTTCTTTGTGTATTCCATGTGTGTGTGTATGGCGTGTTTGTTCCCAAGCATAGTTTCAAGACCGGCGGCGATGAGCTCCTCCCATGCTTTGGGATTTGTATGGTGTGTTTGTTCTCAAGTGTAGTTTCAAGACTGGTGGCGATGAGCTCCTCCTACACTTTGAGATTTATTTAGCGTGTCTGTTGCCCCTTATTCAGTTTCAAGACTGGTGGTGATGAGCTCCTCCTGCATTTGGGTTGTGTGTTTACTTTCCTTGTACTTGCATTTGCATTCATATATGAGAAAATGAAAAAGGAAATAATCACTGAATTCACTGTGTTTTTGTGTGTCTTCAATTTTGTCTTCTCTATGTTTTGCATCACTGTAACTATTTTCTCTGTGTTTTGCGTGCCTATTATTGTCTTCAATGTGTTTGGCGTGTCTTCACCGTGCTTGGCATGTTTGTTGTGTTTGTTGACCTTAATTTAATGCATGTATTGACCTTGCGTTTATACATACATTAAAGTGGGGGCTAAATGTTATGTCAGAAAATGTCCCCTTGGGGGCTTTTCCCTCTTAAGGTTTAGCTCCTAGGTCCTTAGAATACATTTAGAGCATCTTGCATGATAATTATGAATCTCGATGAAAAAACCCTAAAGTCTTATGACAAATAAGACCTAGGGGGTGCTATTTTGATGACCCTAAATAGAAATAAGAGGGAGGACTTGGGCGCTAGTGCCCTAGTCCTGCCCTAAATTTAAATGTCAGTTTTATGACTGTTATTTAGGTCCTATGATGACATCTCAAGTTTGAATTATGAAATTCTTAGTGGGAATGTTTGTAGTTACATATATAAGCATGTTTAGGTTTTCATTTGTAAACTAGAAGATGATTGAGAACTTTAGGCATTTTTGTTGTTTCAAGATATTCATTGTTGCAGAGCAGAGCATTGTTATTGTGTTTGTGATTGCAAATTTGACTCCATCTTCTCATGTGATTGAAGAGCCTTCATTTATGTGAGATCTACACTACAAGGTGATATCTATTATGTTTTTGATCATTTATCATTTAGATTTTGCCTCTATCCCACATGGATACACACTCTCATTTGACAACTGTGTTTGGAAGACTTGAATGTCTCTTCGAGGCTTGACCGAGGCAAGCCTCTAAACACCACAACCCCCACCCACACTCATTTGTGATTGTAGGTTGTAGGTACTGAGTTTCATGGAGTGGAGTTGCAGAAAGGAGGTTGCAGATGACAAGGATTCAGGATTTGAAAGAAAGAGGATGGTGTTCAACATTTCAGACAAGGGTACTAGTCCTAGTGTCCACCTTTTCTAGGGTAGAAATGGAAGATACAGTGAATATCAGTGTCGGAAGGAGATCTAAATCCCATGCAGAAAATAGTACCTTAGACTAGGGTGCTAGTCCCAGTGTCCCCGACTGTTCCATATTCTAAACTTCAAAAAATAGTGAGTTAATAATCTTTGTCCTTCACCTTAGTCTAAAAGGATTTGTCATAATTCATTAATTTGCTTACTGTTTCACATATTTAAGGTTTTAAGAGTAATTAAGCATTAAATTGAGATATTGTTTGATACATCTGAGATTTCACATCATTCCAAGAGGTAGCCCAACCCGATAGATGAATTCTCTCGCTTAGTGGAGATTCAACTTGGTTGATATGCCCTTGAATGTATGTAGTGAAAGGAGAATTTAACCACACATTACATTGAATTGAAAAAACCTCTCTTTTTCTACATCAAACTATGATCACGAGAGCCATGATGATCCTCTTAACCCACTTTATACATTACATGAGCTAGAGATTATCACTTCACTCATCCATAATCCTACAACCATCCATGAGCAAGATATCCAATTTACCCCTATCCATCCATCCACAACACCCTCTTCCTAAGATGAGACACTTGATCCCCAAGAAGGAATACATAACCAAACAAGTAATTTGGATCATATTAAATCCCCCATCTTACTTTTAGTCAATATCCAAGCATCCCAATTCACCCATTGCATGATCCTACATTGCCTCTTGTGGATCCTCCATTATCTCATGTTGATCCTCTATCATCTCATATCGACCCCATTCCAAATCCATTATCCTATCCAATTGGTCCTACTACTTTAATCTATGGTAGTTCTCTTGTCAAAGAGAAACAAACTTCATCCACCACCCCACCTTCTACATCTAATAATGGACTCACGTCTTGTTTCCAAAACAACAAACATCCAATTGCATATCATATGTTCCAAACATGAAATATCAAGGCAAATGTTTAGGCCTTCATGAACAAGGCATCGTAGAGTCCATCCGTGTCACAATCCATCCTCGAGCACATGGCCATGGTTTTCCATCCCAAGAAAAACAATCCAAAGATGTTGGTACCACCTCCACACATCCTAAAGCTACTTATTCCACTCTAACTCCCAATGCACCTCATTGCACCTCCCACTCATATGTCACAATCCATCCTCCAATGTCATACCATTTGCATAAGCATGTGACCATACATCTCCCTCCATCCACTCCTTCCAACTCCTAATAATCCCTTCATCTATTAGTACTCTCATCCCTTCATCCCTACATCCCATCCCCTTATATCCCTTATCATTCCTAATCATGGCCAACGAATGCACACATCGACCACATATGAAGCTATCCCTAACCCAATGAGATTCAAAAATAAAAATTTGGATGCTCCCACACCTATAGTAGCATATCCGCACAAGCCTCAAGAATATCATGTTGTAGGGCATCAATACAAAAATTCAAAGCCAAATCCATTTCAAAAGTTGCATACGTCCACACACCTAAAAAAAAATTAAAATCATGTTGGTCCCCAAGAAACCAACAATTACTTCAAAAGAAGCATCCACATCTCAATCTATCCCCAAATTCCAAAAATCTCACTCCCCATTAAAAAATCCTACAAATCCTAAGTTAATCTGGGTTCCTAAATCCCTAAATTGACGATTCCTAAATCCCCTATCTTGATTCCCATTACTCCCCACTCCCCATCAAAGTCAAAAGCTTCAAAATCTATCATGATGTGTGCAACCATTGGTCTTGGTTCTCCACAATTCCATGAAATTTCCACATACCTCCATCTCCCCATCTTATATCCCTTATCTGACATATTTCCCCCATCATTCCTCTATGGTCCATGCTTTTTCTCCACTGCCCATTTATCCATCCATATCCATCCATCATCCACCTTATAATACACCATGCATTCCATTTCCATCTTCATGCATTTACCAACATCCATGCGCATAATGCTACCTGATATAGTCCATGTGCACTCACACATCAAAATGCTAACATACTACCTTTCTCTTGGAAATAAACACTTGAGTCCTCATCCTTCATCTCATCCAAATAGTCAAAAAAAAATGAATACAAAAATTTGAAAGACAACAAAAGTAAAGAGAAATCCTTCATCCAATGGTGAAAACCTGGCAAACAGGCACCTTGGATAAGTACCATGATGAAAACCTATAAAAAAGACATCATGTGTAGATCGATTGTCTAGGAACCTTAAACTTGAGGGCATGTTGTCTCATCTCATCCTATCATTTCCTATTGTATCTTCCTTATCCATTACATCTGCATAGCTATCCCATTGATTCACTTCATCCTCCTTTCCTTCTTTTGATCTTGGTAAAGATAGGGGCAAAATGTTAAATCAAGATTTGGACACCTCTTGTTGTATCTCATACTTCCCACCATATCATATCAATCCTATCATTGCAAGCATTGTCATGTTATATCCTGAGTCTAATATCTAGAATAAGACATGTAATTCCTATGTGACATAGTCCTTGGAGATCACATTCTGAATTCTTCCATCCATCTATCCATTTTACACTATCCATCCATTATTCACTATCACATATCCATTTTACACTTCCTATCCATCCATTATCTACTATCGCCCACCTGTCTACCTATTCATGATGTTCCCTTGTCATCAATATCTAGCATGCAGGCTACCCAACTACACAAAACATCCAAAAAATCCAAAAAAATCAAGACATTCCCAAAAAAATCCAAAAATAGAAAAATCCCAAAAAACAAAACATCCAAAAAATCCCAAAAAAAATTACAACCTTTCAAAAACCCAAGCAATAAATCCAAATGCAAGTCATCCTTAATCCATATCAATCTAGTCAAGTAATCTAGCCAAATCATCCAATCACATCCTTGGTTTTCTTCCAACCTTGCTATCAAACCAATCAATTGATCATTGATCCAATCATCATCAACGGGATATATCGTTCATGCATCCTTGTGTTGTTCTAGGGATATATTGTTCCCCACAATGACAACACTATCCTCAATCAATCCATTCAACCCTTGATCACTTAATCCTCATTTTTCAGCTTAGCAGGGGCAATAACCTTGTTTGTTTGGAATCATTTGTGCATGCTTTCCTACTTTCTTGTGCGTGATCAATTTATCTTGCATTTCTGTTATCTATCTATCTTGCATCGTTTATCTTGCATCTTTTATCTTGCATCTTTTATGTTGTATCTTTTTCTTTTGTCTTCCATTTGCATCAGTCCTTGTAACCTACCTACCACAACGGTATCATGGTCTTCAATATAATCATGGTGCTATTTGGTATAGGGTTTCTTGTGACCTTCATCTTTTTGTGTGTCTCCTATGCATTGGATACATCATCACCTTGGTCTTCTATACCCTGGTGGATAACATCCATTGCTATATCAAAATAAGGATTGCTCTTTACCTTTTATAAAGCATAACCAAAGCAACATCACCCCATCCATCCTACCCCGTCCATCTCCCCCATACATCCTAATAAATATCTATAGCTTTTACAATTTGATCCATTCTTCTTGTCTTTTTCCATCATTTTTCCATCTTTCATCCAACTTTTTCATCTTTATCCACATCTCTCTACCTACTAACAATTTTCTCTCCTTTTTATTTCGAGAGAACACCCATGTTCTTTGAACCCACCTATCCTCTCAAGGGGGCATCATCATCATTCATCTTATTCATTAACTTACCATTATCTTTCCTTGTCATCCCCGCTTTGAGTGACTAGGGCATCACCATTTCTAATCCAATCATTTTCTTCCAACCATGATCTTCTAAATCAATCTTCTTCTATCAAATTAAACACTATGTTTTAAATTTCTTTGAAATGTTGTTACTTCACAACACCATCTCAAAGAGGGGCAAAATGTAGACACCTAAAAATGACTAACACATCTCACTATTCACACCATTTTCATCATTTTAATTCTTCTAATTCAACATTAATTAAATAATTCCTAATTATTTAATTAAATCCATCACATCATCAATTTAATTCCACTTCCAACATTAATTAAATAATTTTTAATTATCTGATTAAATCTAACATTTTATCAAAAAAATTGCTTGGTAAATTGCTGACATGGGGTCAGCGCCCTTTGTATTATATCAAAACCAAAATCAAAACATAGAGTTTGAACAATACATTTGAAAAACATCCAAATCAGGGTTTGAGATAAAATACCCTATTTAGTCTACTATTTACCCTACCATCCACATCTATAAAAGTTATCCATACATATATATCCCATCATCTATCATCTAAAATTGATTGTATTGAAATTAAAAACATTATGAAAAACTAGAGAAACACCATCTCATGGCTTCAGGCATCATCATCCTCCGCATAATAGAGGTCGAGTAGCTCTCGCATCCAGTCATATTCCACTTCAAGACTAGCTAGCTTCTTCAGAAAAGCAATGCCCTTTGCAGCCTTGTGACGCCTCATTGCAATTTTGTCAACCCCTGACTCTACTACAAACAACCATCATTGCACCATGTCCCCCACAAGATTGACTCTATGAAACTCATCCGATAGAGGGATTCCAATCCCGTAACGTGTCACCCCATCCACCTCCTACCATCCTCCTCTAAAATCTGGTTCTACAAAATCTTTCATTATCTTTTTATTATGGCTTTGTCTTCATTGAGATCAACCAGTACCACTAGGAACATGGAAGAAAGGTCTGAATTGACCCTGTAGCGGTTGCAGTTGTTCATAAACTCCTCACCTAGAATCAATTCTATCATAAATAGGACAATCCTGCTCTTGGGTTTAAACACCACCCCCAACCATTTGGCTGTGATTTGGCCAAGAAATGACATCTGGAGCTTGTTGCAGGTGAGGCAAATAGGTGTTTCCATATCTGTTGAGCTCTTGTTCACTCAAACCACCACTCAAAATGAATGTTGTCTTCATTTCCCTGCACCAATTTAGTGCCCTCCACATGCTTCACTAGCTAGGGATTGGATGGTTTGACGAGAGCTTGCATTGGCTCAATCATGAATGTTTATTTCCCATTGCAAGTATCTCTCTGTGGTTATTGCCTTATTTGCCAGCCCATCGGCTTCAAGGTTTCCTTCCCTTAGAACATGGTTGGAAACTATATTATCAAAGTTCTCCATTAGGCCTAATGCCTCATCTAGCAACATTTTTAACTTCCAATTTGGCAATATTTTAGTTCTTAGTGCATTTATGACCCAAGGAGTTCCCTTCCACCTCCAAGTTTTTAATTCCTAGACGTTGGCATAACTTGAGGCCAAGAATTAGAGCCTAAAGCTCCACTTCATTGTTTGTCCCCAAAACAAGCTTTTTTCTGCCTTCCCCAAAACATTCCCACACTCATCTCTAACTATACAACCTTCTCTTAACCTTCCAGGGTTTCCTTTTGAGGCCCTATCAAAATTCAATTTTGCCCATCCCTCTGCTATAGGGCACCACTTTGTTTCCTTCCTTCTTGTTTGGATGTCAACATCACTACCCCCATTAAGGGGGGGAATTCTATTATTAACAACTTCAGTGATCGTTGTTTCCACCTTATTCTTGAAAGTGATGATTCCCAATACTTTATCCTGAAAGATTCTCCTATTCCACTCCTTCCACATTTCCCAGAGGAGAATGGAAGGGATTACCATCCATATACTTTCATAAGTTGAGAATTTCTTGAGTGTTGGCCAAGCCTGAAATAGACTCAGAATATCATTTGGTAGAGCACTTATCCAACCCAATTTAGCATAGAGCCACATCCAACATTCTTGAGAAAAAGGACATTGCAAGAACAAGTGATCCACCATTTCACTTTCATTGTAGCATAGGACACATCTGCTTGGACCTGCATATCCCAATTTTTAAAATCTTTCCCATGTTAAAACTCTTTTATGTAGGACAACCCATACGAAGACCCCTACTTTAGGCAGTACCACTTTATTCCAGTAGAGATGGATCGGTAGCTTTGATCTTTCTTGCTCTCCTTCTGCTACCATATACCCCATTTTTGCATTGTAACTTCCTATGGATGAGCAATTCCAGCGAAGTCTATCACTACCTAAACCTAGAGATATTCTTCTCTTTTGTAAGTTATCTTTCAGTTGCAACACCTCTTGATATGGAAGTCCCAAGTTTTCCATAGATTTCCATTGCCACCAAAGAGAACCATCCACCACCTTCCTTTCGACATAATCTGCAACCTTACTCCCCCACAAGGCTAAAAGGGTCTACTTTACCATTGGGTATGCATCCCCTAGAATTGGGTAACTTGACCAAGAATCTTCCCAGAACAAAGTTGTCCTTCTATTTCAAATTTCCCAAGTAAGATGATTTGTGATATCCATCTGTAGCTAACCACAAAATTCCACAGCCTAGAACATTTGATGGGGTTGGCCACTGTTAGGATTCTGTCATCCTCCAAACTATCCAAGTATTTGTTTCTCATAATTTTGACCCACTTAAGGTCCACCCTCGCATGAATGGCCTAGACCAATTTGGCCCCTAGTGCCTTATTTTGAATCTCCTAATTTCTCAAGCCCACCCCCCTACAGATTTAGGCTTACAAACCTTGTCCCAATTGATTAGAGGAAATTTATTTACCTCTGAATGCCCTTGCCAGAAAAAAGATCTCATATTCTGCTCCATCAATTTATTGGTAGCTTTTGGTAGCCAGAGACATGACAGTAGAAAGATATGAATGGATGATATAACTGCCTTGAGCATAATAATTCTACCCACCCATGACAACCATTTGCCCTTCCAGGAACTCATTCGATCTCTGATTTGTTTCAACAGCGAGTCCCACAACTTGGTCTGCCTACCCCCTTCGAAGAGAGGGAACCCCAAATATTTTCTTGGGAATGAGCCTTCTTGTAGTTTAGAATTCTCAAAATGTCTACTTGTTTTCTCTGATCCGCAAAGAAGAAATGAACTTATATTTTATTGGTATTCACACTTTATCCCAAGGCTACTAAATAAATATCTAGAGTTCTTTTTATCACCCTTGCTTCCTTTCTTTTTTCCAGCCCATAAAGCATTGTATCATCTGCAAATTGCTGGTGAGAGATTGGCTTTACATTTCTTGCAATTTTCAGACCTTCCCACTCTTCTTAAGCTACTAAATTTTGAATGTCTTCCTAGTGCATCCTCCATAATTACAAAGAGGAAAGGGGACAAGGGATCCCTCTTCCTCAACCCTCTTGAAACTTTAAAGAAACCCTGTGGGCTACCATTGATCAGGACTGAGAATCTTGGCGTTGCCACAAAACTAAAGATCCAGTCTAACCAGCCCTTGTCAAATCCAAAAGCTTCCATTGTTTTAAATAGGAATCTCTAGTCCACTCTATTATAATCTCTCCTAATGTCTAATTTGATCAGCATTCCACTCTTCCTTGAAGAGACCAGAGAATGTATGGCCTCCTGAGCTATGATAGACCCCTCAAAGATTGACCTGTTTAGCACGAAGCCACTTTGCTCTTCTGCAATGATTTCATTTAGAAAGTGCTTTAACTGATTCACCACAGCTTTAGCCAAAATCTTATAGGCTATGTTACAAAGGGAGATTGGCCTGAAGTCATCGAATGTGTTGATTTGGCCCTTTTTTGGAACTAAAGCTATATAAGAGTTATTTAGATATTTCAATATTCAATTTTTTCTCCTTGATTCTTTCCTCGCCTCAAGAATGTCCTTCCCAACAATGTGCCAACATTTGTGAAAGAAACTCATGAGGAAGCCACTTTCAATTCTTCTTTTGTGAATGGCTTTTTCAATAAATTGTTATGTTCTTCCGTTACCTTCCTAGGGACGCTTTCCAATAATCTCCTCTGTGCCTCCAAGTTCACTGCCTCCATGTTATTCAGTAAATATTCAAAGAAACTAATTCCCAACTTCTTAATCAGACCTTCATCCTCACATTTGCTCCCATCCTCCAATCTGATCCTGGAAATTCTGCATTTTTTTCTTCTAATTCTAGTATAATTGTGAAAAAAATTGTGTTCCTATCTCCTTTCAACCATACCTCTCTAGATTTCTATTTCTAGAAAATTTCCTCTTTAGCTAGGACCCTCGCATGCTTCTGTATAAGTTCTTTTTCCGCCTTATATGTCTCCAAAGTCATGCCAATTCTGAAAACCTCTTCATTTAGCACCTTCAACTATGCTTCCAGCTCTGCCTTCTCCTTGAATATATCTCCAAAGTGCTGACAATTCCAAACCTTCAGCTTCTCTTTAATATTTTTTAATTTGTAGAAAAGTTTGAACATTTTTGTTCCTTCCTGATCCTCTTCATTCCACCACTCTTCCACCAAACTCAAAAAATTCTCATCATGCATCCACATGTTTTCAAATTTGAAGGGACTTTTGTATGGCTTTCTATCTTCTCTAATCTTGAGCTGGATTGGAAAATAATCTAAACCAGATATTGGCAGCATGACACATTTAAATTCTTTTCCAAAAGCACCTAAATCTCCACTCCACAAGAACCTATCTAACCTTGCTGCTATGTTACAAAAGCCAGCTCTCCGATTTGTCCATGTGTATTTTCTATTTTCCATTGGAATTTCTAAGAGATTATTTCTCAAAACAAACTCTGTGAAGTCTATCTGAGACTGACTAGTTTTCCCTACCCATCCTAACTTGTCATCACTACTCAAAATTGCATTGAAGTCTCCTCCCATGAAGCAAAAAGAGGAGACATTTTCCAAAATTGTTTCCAGCTCTCCCCAAATTCTTTTTTTTCAGAGATGGGGAATTTGGCCCATATACATTTATTAAAAAGAATTGAACTTTATTGAAAAAATTAGATACTTTAGACAAAATCCAGAATTTATTTGAACTTACCAATTCCACGAAGACTTGACTCACTCTCCAAAGAATTGCTAGGCCTCCCGAAGCACCTTTTGTGTCTTCAAAGAAGCCATCCCAGCCTTTCAGTTTTATTTTGAAAAAATCTAAGTCCTTCCCAGATAATTTTGTTCCCTGTAACAAGAAAATTTTAGAATTTGCAATCTCCATCCGGCATTTCACCAGATGCCTCTTGTTAGGGGTATTCAAGCCCCTAACATTCCACGAAGTGATATTCATGGTTGTATGGGAAGGCTATTGCTCTTCCTAGACATTTGTATTAATTGTGTTGTTTTCAGCTACCCTTCAGCCTCACCATCTTCTGTCATTTTGACCCTATTGGGTTTCATTCCCAACTTCTTGGATTCCTCAAAATTTGGAGTTATCATTGTTGTCTCCATTTGAGAGACCCCTAGTTTGTCCAAGGACACAAATTCCCCTTCCTCCAAGTTTGTGCCTCCTTATTGACCTTTCTGTGTATGGAGCACCATGTTTGCCTGGAAAGATTCCACCAGTTTTGGGGGTAATTCCTTTTCTCTTTTTTCCCAATCTCCAATTGATCTTCACCCTTTATTTCATAGATGACTACTTGCACCTTTTCTTGGTCCTTCCCCTCCTGATCATTCCTTTTCTTGAGCTAGGTCAGAAACGATGATATTTTCATCATCCTTTTTGTCCTTTGGATCATTTTCCAACAAATCTTCTTCATCAAACCAACCCTCAAATTCTCCCAAGTCTGTTGTTTCCATTACTCTATTTCTATCCCCGCTTTCCCTTTCCTAGACTCTCTCTTCATTTTGTTCATGGATTTGCTCCAAAATAGATTCTTCCATCCTAGCCTCCAAATCCTGCTTCATTTCTTCCCCTACCACTTCTCTTTCACTTTCTTCTTCTAGATCAGGGATGTCTCCCAAATGCTTCTCTTCTTCAGCCACTGCTCCTTCTAATTTGACTTTTTTCCTCCAAACCCCATTCTTTGTTTCGATTTTAATGTGCTCAAGGAAGCATTCCGACATATCAATATTTATACAAATTCGTGCGTATACCCCAGAGGCTCCATTCCCTGTTGAAACATCAAGATCCAAAAAATCACCCAAACAATTGCCAATTTTGTTGAAAATCTCTTCCATCCAATATTCTGAAGGCAAGTTGTATAATCTTATCCATCTTGGTGTTATTGTTATTGCATACTCCGTAGGGTCAAATTTCAGTTCCCAATCCTTAAAATAAAACCCTACCCCATCCATCATCCAAGGCCTTGTGGCAAAAATATTTTCTTTGGTTTCTTTTCTATCACAAATCACAAGGAAAAACCCTTTCGGTATATCTCTCAAAGTTATTGTTTTCCCCCAAATTTTTACGCACCAAGTGTTGATTCGATCCCATGTCGGCCATAGGTCTACCCATTTGAGGAAGAAGGCTTTTTCTTTTAGATCTTTCGATGAGTCTTCAAGCAATTCTTTTCTTATTTTCAAAGTTTTTTCTTTTCCCTTCCTGCTTAAGGGAATTCGGTTTGCTCCCATTACAAAATCTGGTAAATCATTTGCCATCGCTTACTCCTTGAACATAGTGTTCTTATCTTCTTCTCTGACCCAAATCTTTGGCCCGTGCTTCTCTTTTTCACTTCCCATTTTTCAGGTCGCTCTAGGATTTCTCCATGGGCTTGGATTTCTAGCCTTTTGTTTCTCATTTCTTCCTTCCCCTTGATGAAACCTCTTGATTCTCTGTTCTTATGCAAATCTCATGTTCGTCATATCCACCTACGGTAACCCTTTTCTCTGCCAAAACCCTCCTCTACCCATCCTTGTTCTTGCAGCTAGTGCGGTTTTTAATTACTTCTAACATTTTATCAATTTTATTCTTCTAATCTACTTTAATTAAATAATTAAATTATCCATTTCAATCCTCAATTTCACATTAATTAAATGATATCAATTATTTAATTAATTCACCACTTCAATTCCTCTTATCCACAAATAATTAAATAATTTCAATTATTTAATTGGCTAATTATCCTTCCAAAATTAAATAAATTATTCTAATTTATTTAAGTTGATTTTTCTTATCTCCTAAATAAATAAAATCAAATATTTTATTTATTTCATATTTTCCTCCATCATACACAACAAATTAAATAAATTTATTTATTTAATTTCTAATTTATCATCTCATCTTCTAAATTTATCTTTTTCATCTAAATATCTTCCATGCAAATAAATAAAATTAAATATTTTATTTATTTCCTATTTTTCTCCATCATGCACAATTTATTTATTTAATTTCTAATTATCTTCTCATCTTCCAAATTTATCCTTTTATTCTAAAAATCTATAATTTATTATTTAATTTTATCCTTTGCATGTCAAAAAGCAAATCAAAAGTTGAGTTCAACTAGCTTTTAAATATTTATTTTTATGAATCAATTCATTAAATAGAAAAAAAAAGCATTCTATTTTTATGAAAATTAATCCTACCTTTAGTTAACAAAGTAGTTAACTCTTTAAACAAGCTTTTTGCATGGACACTTGTCATGCACACATTCATTCATGATTCCTCAATCTATATCATCTGTCGATTTCATCTAATTTCCTCCATCGTTGATCGAACTCTTTTGAAAGCTATATATACACCCCTTCTCTCATTCACAAATCACTTCATGCTTTTGAGCAATTGGCATCCATATCTCCCAGCGCGTTTGAGCACTTGTTGAAGCAATCACACATCCATTTAAGCTATCATATATCTATCAAGCTTATCAAGGTTATGCTTTTGTATTTGAGCAATCCACACTCACAAATACACCAAGGAATTACACACAATGGGTAATATTTAGTATTGTATGTTTTCATCTTATCTTTGTTATTCCATTGTTGATTTCTTGAAGGTTATGATGGATTTTGGTAACTAATCTTTATTGTATTGATGTTCCTAGGTATTCCAGATTCCCCCATACATAGTGATCTTTAGGAGGAGATATATGGAGTAGCCATAGGGGTTCATACATGATCCTTCACTTGTTTTCCATCTTTGAAAGTCTCTCTATAGCCTCAAACAAGCCCCTCGAGCCTGATGCCAAGATGGACTCCTTCGTTTTGTCAGTTGGGTTCACTCAGTGTCATTCTGATCCAAATGTTTATATTCTACAATAGGATGATACTATCACCTTCCTTGTTCTCTATGTTGATGACTTATTGCTAACAAGGAGTCACTCATCCACCATCAAGGTAGTGAAAATTGCCCTTCATGATTGTTTCTTGAAGTTAGACTTGGGCCTTCTACACTACTTCTTGGGGATTGAGATCACTCAATCTTCATCTGGTATCTTCATTGCATAGCCCAAGTATGCTCTTGATATGCTCTCTAGATTTCACATGGTTGATCGTAAGCCTACACCAACTCCATTTCTATCAGGGATCAAACTTGAGGCTCATTGTTCTTCACCTTTGGTGGATGCTACCTTGGATCACCAATTAGTTGGGATTATCAGATACTTGACTCACATGAGGCCTGATCTTTCATATGTAGTGGGCCTGGTCTCCAATCTCATGTAGGAGCCACATGAGTTGAATTCAAAAGTAGCTGAGTAGATTCTTCACTATGTACAAGGCACTCAGAGTTATGGGATCAACTATGTAGTGGGCATGGATATTGACTTGGTGGGCCATATAGATTTAGATTGGGCAAGTAGTTCTCAAGAGTGCAAGTCTACTTCAAGCTATTGCTTCTCACTTGGTTCTGGTCCAGTTTCTTGGTCGAGCAAGAATCAGTTTGTAATTGCTCTTTCATCTATAAAGGTTGAGTATTGAGGAGCAACTAATGCTTCTAGTGAGGCCATTTAGCTTCAAAACATTCTCACTGATTTTGGTATTCCCTTATGGAAGCCTGCAGTTATCTTTTGTGACAACCGAAGTGCAATACAAATCTCTCACAATTTGGTCCATCACCAGTAGACCAAACATATTGAGATCCACATGCACTCAATTTGGGATCTAGTTCATGAGTGTGTCATTGATCTCAAGTACTGTCCAACATCAAAGAAAATCATAAACATCTTCACCAAACCCTTCACTAAGAGCAAGTTCCTTCATTTGTGAGCTTTGTTGGGGGTACAGTAGGTGTCCACTTTGGGGGGATTCTTAGTCCTATTTTCTCTCTCTATTTTGGGGAGGGTGTTCTCTCTCTATTTGTAGGGGGGCTTCTATTCCTTTGTTTTAAGGGATTCTTCTCATTGGGGAGAAATCTTTGTACATGCAGGGGACCTCATCAAGCTTCATTTTCTAGGACCCATCTTTTCACCCACCTAAGCTACATGCTTAAGGGGGGCATTAGTGTAGGTAATTATTTTCTAGTGGGTTATTTATTTTCCTATTTCCTAAGTTTTCCTACAATTTTATTAAGCTTTTGTAGGTTAATAAAGTGAGTTTAATTAGGTGAGTGGGTAGTTTGAGGTGTCATCATCCTCTAAGGGAGTTACATTTACTATGTTTAGACTGTTTGGTCTCTCCCTATTGGTTGGTCTTTCCACCTCCACCCCTCTCCCTGGTCTATATAAACTCATACCTAGCGTGTATTTCGCATCTAAGATGGTAATCTTTTTCCAATATTTTGTGTAGCTTCTTCTTTGAGGTCGTAATGCAATTCTATCATCCTAGCATTTGCATATCTCTCAGAATCACTAATTTTCTTATGTTTATGCATTTACAACTTTTGTAACTTAGAATCTCTCTTAACAAGTTCTTGTTTTATTCATCTGTTTCAAATTTCTAACAAAAGAGTCCTAATCATCAATAATCTACCCAGGTGGATTTGAATCCTTAGAAGAACTATCATCTAGCTCAAGTGACTCCAATGTGAATGTAGGAGGAGAACTGTTGAGAGTGGAACTTGAAGATTCCTCTCCAAAGTGAACACTCCTCTCAATAAACAACTCATGTGTAGTAGGGTCAAATAGTTGATAACCTTTAACACCATCTATATAATCTACAAATATGCAAGGCCTAATCTATGGATCTATAGCCTTATGTTTATTTGCAAGAATGTGGGCCCATGTGAGAAAACTAAAAACTCTAAAGTGCTTAACTATTGGTTTTTTATTGCTCCAATCTTTAAAAAGAGTTCAACTCCATTCAAGGCTTAACGAGGATTGTAGTTTTTGATATAATTAATGGCCTTTGTTGAATACTAAGGTGCAAGAGATCTGGGGTGAATCATGTAGTTTGTAATTTCTTTCAAAGACATGTTATTGTATTCTACCACACTATTCTACTAAGGACCATAAGGTATTATGCACTATAAATCAATTCCCTTTATGGTGCAAAACTACTCAAAATGATGGTTGAGATACTCACCACCATTGTTTGTGTACAAAACCTTGATGGCTTTCCCTAACTATTTCTCTACAAAAGATTTGAAGTATACCAAGAAAAGTAATCGATGAACATTAAAACATATCTAGCCCTACTAAAGGAAGGATGTGGAAATGACGTAGCCAAATCACTATGAACTAACTCTAGAATCTATAAAACTCTCCACGCATTGCCTTTTCCAAACTTATCTTTAGGATGCAATATTACCAAGGATGCAGCCCTAGCCAACACCATCATAAAATTAAATAGAAGACAATTGTATAACCATTCTCTATTGGCTAAGTTATTGTAAGCATTGGTAGTTGACATGGCCAAACTACTCATGCAATAACTTACTTCATCAAAATGAATGAGTAAAACAATTGAAGTAGGATCAGAAACAAAGTGAGAAAAGAAATAAAGCAAAGATTAGTGATTTTATCTTCCCATTACAATTGTAGAACCATTGTGCACATCATTGATAACCACTGAATTGGGAGTGAACTCAACCCACTTTTCCAAATTGGTGTGAATGATCTAATAAACTGATAAGAGATTAGTTGTCAATGAGGGTACATAAAGAACATATTGAAATTGTTTGTCCCTTACATTAACAAACCCTCTCCCACACACATCAACAGGAGTGTCATCACCCATCAAAATAGTCAATGTAGTACAAGGCTTTGAAGATGTGAAATCATTCTAAGATGAAGCCATGTGGTGTAAAAAAATCAAATTAAAAACTCAAGTGGATGGTGGAGATACAACTAGTACAAGGGCCTTATCCTTTCCTTTCCTCTTGTTTTTATCTTTTGTCTGAGAAGACCCTTCATGTGAAGAACATTGTTTCATTGACTTGGGAATACTAATGTTGTCTTTCTCCAAAATATGTGTCAAGTGATCAAGTTATTTATTTAAACATTTATGTTCATTGTGATTAGGCATTTTTTAGTAGGCACATTTGAACTTCTCTTTCTTAGGCTTGTCACTTTTAGAAGATGAGGTCTCTAAAGCTACTTTGGAGGCATCATATTTTTAATCATTTTCTCCTTGTTATCTTTTGTTTTTTATTTATTATCCTTATTGTCTAATCCTTTATATTCTTTTGTGTATTGGTTAAAAAATCTAGGGCATGTGACTTAGAGGATTTACGAGTACCCTTTTTGATTAACTTATATTTCTCTTTGGTAAGAGTGGTGACAAATTAATCTAAAAATGAAAATGTGAACTAATCTCCTAGAGCACCCTTTGTGGCATAGAAGGTAGAAACAAAGACTAGTGCCAAGTTTGGAGAGAATGCTAAGAATCAACTAGGTGTATTCTTTTCAAATTCCACATTATTTTAATTGCAATCTCAATGATTTTTTTATGTCAGAAAATGTCCCCTTGGGGGCTTTTCCCTCTTAAGACTTAGTTCCTGGGTCCTTAGAATGCATTTAGATCATATTGCATGTTAATTTTGAATCCCGATGAGAAAACCCTTTAGTGTTATGGAAAATAGGACCTAGGGGGTGCTATAATGTTAAGCCCTACCTAAAATCTTTGTGACAGTGATATTCTACATCTGAAGAAGCCCCAATATCCCAAAAATCATCCTACCTTGGACACAGGGACTAGTCACAGTGTCCTCCGCGTATCCTGTGACGGAAACAGATGGAACAATGATCATCAGTGCCAGAAGGAGTTTTGCATTCCGCGAAGAAAACAATACCTTGGACTTGGGCACCCGAGGCATTGTCCTTGAATATTCCTAATTTTGAACTTCAAAAAATGGTCAGTTATTAATCTCTATCTTCTATCTCAATCTGCAAGCATTTGTCTGAATCCATCAATTTGATCATTGTTTTACATAATTAGGGATTCTTACATATTTGACGATTACATTAAGGCATTAGTTAGCAATTTCTAAGTTTCCACATCGTTCCAAGTGACATCCCAACCTATTAGGTGAATGCTCTCACTTCGTAGAGATTCAACTTGGTTGATACGTCCTTGAATGTTTGTTGTGAAAGGAGGATCTAAACCCATCAACACCAAAACATCAAATTCAAATCAACCCCACCTCTTTTCATACAAATCATTTTGGTGAACCTGTGTTTTTGAATTTTTGCACCTTGCTAAGTTTTGTGTTGTAGATTTGCATTCATTCATTTTATTGCATTTGAAAAATTACAAAAAATTTGAAAATTTTGAAAAAATTGGCATTTTAGGCTTGCATTTTCAAATAATTTGAATTAATTTGCATTTAATTTCTGTTATTTTCATTAGATCTGATTTAAATTATAGAAATTCATTATTAATCATTCATTTGCATTGCATTTTCATGCTTAAATTGTTAAAAATTGCTTGGAATTGTGCATTTTTCATATAACCTAGATTTGCATTAGCTAGGGTTTGTAGTTAAAATCTTGTTTCAGATTTTACTACCCTTTTAAAATACTCATTTAGGACTGATTTCTAATTGTAGTGTTTCCTCATAGTGTCCTTTTTTGCAAAAAAATCATGTCTAGGGTTTGAAAACCTTGCATTTTCATTAGATTTGGCCTTGTCGTCTCTTTAGAATTGCATTATAGGCATGTTGTGAAGGATATTGTTGCATTATTGGATTGATATTCATCTTATTATTCACTTCCCCTCACAAAATTCTTCACAACACTTCTTTTAGTCATTTGAATTGAAAAATTGTGAAAAAAGTGAACATTTTAGGTGCATAAACAAGCGTAATTTGTGTTGTTTCATTATATTCAATCTAAATATATAAAATCATCAATTGGGCCTTGTTGTGTTGTACTATTTTCCTCCTATCCATTGTGTTGTTTTGGACTTAGTATGTCTTGTTAGCCATTTTCCTTCAAACAAGTGTTTAGGAGTGAAATAGTCACACATCTAGGGTATCTTAATCATCATAAAACTTTGCATGTCTTGTCTTACTAGATTTCCATGGAAATTGATGTTACAAGAAATTTCAAGATGGCATCTTCATAGAAATCCTTGCATGAGTATATCTTGGATTTTGAAAATTTCTCTAATTTCACTAATGAGAACCCTCATGTTTTGGAACACATAGTATGCGTACATGATATTGAGGCTTCTAAATGCTCTACACATGAGCTTAAATTACTTTGTTATGTGCATGATTTTGAAAGCTTCACATTACTCATAGGAGCATATCCTTTGATATTAGAAGATTTAACCAAATTCATCTGTAAGAACTCTCATGAGAAAGATAAGTGTGAAAATTCATCTTCTGTTAATGCCTTGGACTTGATAGCTAAAGAATATGATGATGTTGATGATTTCATAAGTTATCCTACTCCTATAGTTGAATGTCCTAGAACCTTAGATGAGAAAACTATGGATAGCTCTATTAATGATACAACACCTAACCTTCCTAATAACACATTAGCTTTCTTCCATTCCAATGCTCTCCTTGGCCAAGATGTAGCATTAGTGGATGAGAAAAGGTCTTTCAAATTAAATTCTTTAGGGATAGATGTTGAACATAATCGAAAGGACAAAAATGTTAATTCAATCTTCACTAATAGACTTTGTAGCAATATTCCTAAGATGGTTGTGCAAGGGGCACCTAGTGCACCTTCTTGCTTAAAACCAGTGATTATGGTTCAAGGTGATCAAAAACCACCTAGACACCCCGATTACATCCTAAATTATGCAAGACAAATCACTCAAAGAAATCAATGTGTTCAAAATGTGTCTCAACAACCACACCACAATCTGATTGCTCACACATACAACACCCATAATAACAAGCAAAGCAAGCAAACACCTCATGTGCCTGTCTCTCTTCCATGTTCTCAACCTATGCTCCCTCCGCCACCTTGTCTTACTCATAAAAGTGGTCAAGAATATGATCTTATCGAGTAGCTTCACGCTACCCCAGCTAAGATATCTCTTTGGGATTTAATACAAACATCACCTACATACCATGGAATGCTCCAAGAAGCTTTACAAAAGGTGCTTGTGCCACCTACTATTAAGTTGAAGGATGTAGCAGCCATGTTGGATTGTATGCATGTGACAAAAATGGATATTTTGTTTCAACCACATGAAATACCGACAAGTAAATATGAATATGATGCACTTAATAATATTTTCCACGAAATACAAAATTGATAAAGTGAGTTATGATTGACAATGGATCGACTCTTAATGTTTATGGCATTGACATACTACACAAAATCAAGATTGACACATCTTTAATCAAATCGGATAAGATTAGTATTCGAGGCTTTGATATTCAAGGTAGACAATCTATGGGTACTATAACCTTACCTATAAAGGTTGGCCCTATGACCTTATCTACCCTTTTTCACATTATACCCAATTCACTTTCATATAATATGATTCTCGGTAGACTGTGGATTCATGCCATGGGGGAAGTTTCGTCTACCCTCCATCGATCAATAAAGTTTATTTATAAAAACAAGCTCCACATAATAAAAGTTGATCTCAAACCAAATAATTGTTCACATATTGAAACACCAAAACAAGTTAACAATCATTTGAGTCTAAATAACTTACAAGTTGATTCATCACAACCTCTTTCCACAGATAATGTTGTGCAAGACTCTAAAACATAGAATGCACTTTTTGGTGACGATTGGGGTTCATTAGATTTTAATCCTTGCGGTGTAGGGGAATCTAAACTTAATAACCCTGACACATCAAAAGTCGCATCAATCTCATCCAAGCAATCTTTTGAAACACCTAAGACAACCAAAGTCTCCTTGGTAGAAAACAAAGACAATACTCTCACTTATACTATAAATTATGCGACCGATGAGGCTTCACCATCTTCTAAAGAAATGGACTCTCTCTATGGCCTTGGATTTCAAATATTGTACAAAAATCACGACAATGCAAGTAATTGTTGTGGTGTAAATCAACAAGGAATTAGAGTACCTTTACAAGTTGCTGGAACTAATTACACAGTCAATATTAGATACCGCTCTTTGAAACCCACCAAAGCCTCTCATCATCCTAAACTTAATATTAATGCAATATCAACAAGACCGAAACAACATGAGAGATATCCTAGGATGATGGACAAGAATTGTCCACCAAGAGCTATCCCTATGAATCAAGTAAATATTTCTCCTTCTTTAAGCCATGCTCATTGTAGTAAATATTATAGTTGCTCTCAAGAGTGCCTTCTCCTAGATATGTATGTTCTTAACATTGGGTTGTATCAGGTAAGTATTTCTAACCCTTTACCTCTGTGTTGTGTTTCCCCCGTGATGTGTTATGTGTTGTCTAGGCCTACTTGGATGATCTTTGATACTCTTGTAAGGTCAAGCATACCGGGAGACCACCTCTATTGTAACCCTTCTTCTATTTGTATCATCATTCTTCTATTGCTCTTCTCTTCTATTTTCATTGTTGTGTGTTGTGTCTTAAGGACATAGCGTTGCGGTTGGTGACTTGGGGCACCCTCCTACATGATTATCCCTAAGGCGCTTGTTCTCTCCTTTGATTTATTGTTTACCTTCTTATAGTGGTTCTACCTAGTCAGCGGATGACGAAAAATAAATAAGACTGATACGGACCACGTGTCCCTTCATCGAGTAAGCAAAAATGGACCTAGTCCCTACATGATGATGGGGTTGATATATATTATTTGACACTTGGCTGGTAGAATCACTTCGTGTGATATTTTGATGATGTCTTATTGCACTAAAAAACCATAACAATAGTGTTGCTACGTGCACTTTGTTTATCTTGGATCTCATGTTGCTTACACTCAATCTAAGATCTCTGCGGTATAGCCCCACGGTTATACTTGGTTTCTGAATCCATAGTGTAACCTTGGCTCTTGATGTGATTGTTTTCATGCATTTCTTTTTGATCATGTGATGTGGTTATCATCTTATGGGAAGATTTCTAACCTCTTTTCTTGCAGGAAATTGTGTGTTTGTGGGAACATTTTGCAATCATAAAGTACATGTCACCTCTAGGGGGCATGGGCTTTGCGAGAGCTTTTGTTCCCTTGTGTGTTTTCTTCCTACCTTAACATGCTTGATATCGGTACGCGATATCAACCACCTTAAGATGGGGGCATATAAAGGTAAGTTGTCTGATGATTTGGTACTAATGAAGCGTGTTTGAAGCCCTCTGCAGAGGCAGGATGCTGTATCTCCAAGCGAGTGCACATCTTTATTTTATATTGCAATCATTAAGCCCTCTGTGGAGGCAGGATATCATGCATATCCTTTTATTTTAAGCCCTTTGCAGAGGTAGGGATGGTGTATTTCTTGACGAGATTGCACATGTTATTTCTAAAAGTCCTCCGAGCAGGTAGGGTTGGTGTCCTCCCTTAAGCATGTTTTTGGCAGTTGTTGTGGCGAAGCCCAACCATTAGTGTGTGCCTATAATGTGCCTGAGATGGTAGTGGACCTAGCAATAGGTTTCTTCCATCGCTTGATTTGCATGTTTTCTCTGTGTCTTCCATGTGTGTGTGTATGGCGTGTTTTTTTCCCAAGCATAGTTTAAAGACAGGTGGTGATGAGCTCCTCCTATGCTTTGGGATTTGTATGGCGTGTTTGTTCTCAAGTGTAGTCTAAAGTCTGGTGGTGATGAGCTCCTCCTACACTCTGAGATTTGTATTGCGTGTTTGTTGCTCCTTATGTAGTCTAAAGACTGGTGGCAATGAGCTCCTCGTACATTTTGGGTTGTGTGTTTACTTTCCATGTACTTGCATTTACATTCATATATATATGAGAAAATGAAAAAGAATTAATCATTGCATTCATTGTGTTTTGTGTGTCTTCAATACTATCTTCTCCATGTCTTGCATGACTATAATTGTCTTCTTTGTGTTTCGCATGCCTGTTACTGTCTTCAATGTGTTTCATGTGTCTGCACCGTGCTTGGCGTGTTTGTTGTGTTTGTTGACTGTACTTTAATGCATGTATGGGCCTTGCATTCATGCATACATTAAAGTGGGGGCTAAATGTTATGTCAGAAAATGTCCCCTTGGGGGCTTTGCCCTCTTAAGGTTTAGCTCTCGGGTCCTTAGAATGCATTTAGATCATATTGCATGTTAATTTTGAATCCTGATGAGGAAACCCCTAAGTGTTATGGCAAACAGGACCTAGGGGGTGCTATAATGTTAAGCCCTACCTAAAATAGGGAGGGAGGACTTGGGCGCTCACACCCTAGTTTTGCCCTATTTTGGGTCAGGCCCTAAATCTAAGTGTCAGTTATATGACTGTTGTTAGGCCCTATGCCGACACCTAAAGTTTGAATTATGAAATTCTTAGCAGGAATGTGTGTTGTTGCATATATAAGCATGTTTCACTTTTCATTTGTAAACTAGAAGATGATGGTGAACTTTTGGCAAACTTGTGATTTCAAGATATTCATTGTTGCATAGTAGAGCATTGTTATTGTGTTTGTGATTGCAGATTTGGCTTCATCTTCTCATGTGCATAAAGGATCTTCATCTATGTGAGAGATACACCTCTGAGGTGACATTTGTTTATGTTTGAATCATTTATCATTTAGATTTTGCCTCTATCTCGCTGGGATACACACTCTTATCTGACAACGGTGTTCGGAAGACTTGAATGTCTCTCTAGGGCTTGACTTAGGCAAGCCTCTAAACACCACAACCCCCAACCACACTCCTTTGTGATTGCAGGTTATAGGTACCGAGTTTCATGGAGTGGAGTTGCGGAGGAAGGTTGCAGACGACAAGGATTCAGGATTCAAAAAGAAAGGGATAGAATTGAACATTTTGGGACATGGGCGCCTAGGGCAATGTCCTCCGGAGTTTCAAACACTAGAATCTTTGTGACAATGATATTCTACATCTGAAGAAGCCCCGATATCCTAAAAATCAGCCTACCTTGGACACAGGGACTAGTCACAGTGTCCTCTGCATATCTCGTGACGAAAACAGACAGAACAATGATCATCAATGTTGGAAGGAGTTCTACATTCCACAAAGAAAACAATACCTTGGACTTGGGCACCTGGGACATTGTCCTCAAATATTCTGAATCCCAAACTTCAAAAAATGGTCAGTTATTAATCTCTATCTTCTATCTTAGTCTGCAAGCATTTGTCTGAATCTATCAATTTGATCACTGTTTTGCATAATTAGGGTTTCTTACATATTTGAGAATTACATTAAGGCATTAGTTAGCAATTTCTGAGTTTCCACATTGTTCCAAGTGATAGCCCAACCTGTTAGGTGAATGCTCTCGCTTAGTAGAGATTCAACTCGGTTGATATGTCCTTGAATGTTTGTTGTGAAAGGAGGATCTAAAGCCATCAACACCAAAACATCAAATTCAAATCAACCCCACCTCTTTTCATACAAAATAGATTTCAATTTGGTGAAGAAGTATTAAATGGTGTCAACACTATTAGCACACAAACCAATGAGTTTATTATCCAACTAGTGGCCTCTCATGACATCTTGAACCCTAAACAAGCTAGCCAAATTGGTTCAAATCTCACTGGGAGTATTTAAGGATTTCAATGAGAAATAAAAGGTCACAAGATATAGAAAAACATAGAAATCCATAAGCCTCATCACATTTGTTTAGCCATTTTATTTTATTTTCATTTATGGTGGGATTTATCTTTGTACCCATAGCTATTCTAAATAATCATTTATTTCTTAACAAGATTAACATGTTAGATTTCCATTCATAACAACTATATGGTGTAAGTACAAAAATAAGTATTTGCTCCATAGTGCAGAAAAGAAAGAGAACACTTGACAAGCACCTATTACTATTTATTGAAATGACACCCCTAAATTTCAATATTTGACAATTTATGATTTGTGTGTTTTACAATGCAAATACCAAATTTATAGAGTTTTTAGGGCCTAAAGTGGTCAAAATGATGGAAGTAATATGTGTTTACAGGATATAACAACTAAACTATTGTGTAGAGCTCAAAAAAATGTCAACATTAAAAAATGACACTAAGAAGGGAGTTTGTTTGTGAAATTTATTAGCTTAAAAAGGTCCAAAAAATATGACTAAATAACAAAATTCCTAATAAAACTCAAATTCTAGAAAGCTAGAGTGTCAAATCTAAAAAATAATTACATCACTATGAAGCAAGCAAAATTATATCCCATTTCATTTTTTATTTTTATTTTTTATTTTGTAGTCTGGGATGTCGCTATCGAATTTCCTCCCAAAACTAGGGTTTCATGTAATGGTGATGCTCAACTTGAAGAAATTTCCCCTCCTCCTGATGGAGTTGATTCCTCTTCCATCAAGGTTTCTCTCGGGGCTGTGCAGGACTGTGGGCATTCTGTCCCGCGTCGAGGTGGGAAGAACATTGTGTCTGATCCTCCCTGTGCAGACTGCCTCACACATGATTCATAGATTTCATTAGAATCCCTTAAGAGTCACAAGGTGGGTGCAAGTATTCTAGGTCAAATGGCTTGTACAACATTTCAGGTAACGAATACCTAGAACAAGTGCCATGAATCCAAATCATCCTCTATAGAAGATACAAAGATGCCTCTAAATGGGAATACTGCGAAGAATGGATATAAAACCGTGATCTATTTTTCAAATTCATCCATCAGGGTAGATCCTGATGGCTCTCATTGTGGCATGGCATGGGATATGGTGGGCGCCAAGACTCAAGGTACTAGGTTCGAACCTTCACCCTGGCATTATTCAGGGGCGGCCTGAAATGCTCTGATAAACCTTTGGAAATTACCTTAGGAAAAGAGGTTAAAAAGGAGATAATTGAAAATGAGAAGTTCTTCATAGAAAATGGTTTAATTTGCAGGTTTAGCCATTTTTGGCCCAGTCTTCTAGACCTACACCAATGGATTACTAAGTCCTGGCAGCCAAAATTGAAGGAAAAAATAGAAATTTACGCTTGTGCAGGAGGATTTTTTGTTGTGTTTGATAGCTTTGAAGATAGAACTCCATTCTTCGCTCCCTTTGGGTTTGGGATCATCATCTGCTTTTGACAAAAACTTGACACCCAACATTTAATCCCTCTACAGAATCCTTCTCTGTTAAACCTAATTGGGTGCGTCTATAGAATTTTCCACTTCATTTATGGGCTAAGTCATGCTTCAAAGCTATTAGGGATGCTCTTGGTGAATTTCTTGCCATAGATAATGACTACGGATTTCATGCACACAACTTTCACTCGCATTCTAGTGGACTTCAAAAGACCTTTTAGTAGAAATTGTTAAAAACATACACAACCAAGAATTCAGAATGCACAACAAAAACTCAAATCAAGCATGGAACAAGAACACAATCACAACACAATGATTTACCCTAGGAAACCCCAAACCAGGGAAAAACTAGCAATGAAGATCTTCATATTAACCCTCAGCCCCAACCAAGCTGAGCCTGGGGCTTCAACCAGCCACACATACAATGGAGTCACCAAGCCATTATATAGACTTCCATACATGTAAAACCATGGGCTCAAAACCATGAGCTCCAAAACCATGGACCAATACAACTAGCACAAAATCATGTGCTAAAGACCACTAATGGTTAATCCACTAACTTTAACCCAAGAACTAGTTTAACCCAACAATCACCCCTTTAAACTTGGTCTTAGGGTTAGCACCAAACCCCCCTTCCACAAGCACCAAGTGCAATGCCCTCTCTGTCACCAAGATCAACATCAAACTGGGAATCCACGTGACTCTAAGCCCCTCTTACCACCTGGGAGAACTCCTCTCTTACCAGGCCTTTCCTTTCAGGGATTGAGCAAGCCATACCAGGTCTTACAACCATCAGCCCAAATACATGTATTAAATTTTACATACAACTCCATTACAATCTTGTTCTTGCTACAACCAGCCTTGGTTGCGGGCACCTACAACACCTTTGTTGCGGGTACATGCAACAACTGCATACATCAACTTTTACCTGGCAACATGCCTACAGTAGCAACCACGACCAATCTTGCACAGACCAACTCAACCTTCTTTTAGGAGCCAGAGCGCTGAGGCACACACTCAAACCTTCTATTTCAACAAGAATACCAAATCAAAAAATAAATGTTGCCGTATCTCCACACACTGTGAGTTGCAACTCAAGCTCTGATACCACTTGTTAAAAACATACACAACTAAGAATTCAAAATGTACAGTAGAAACTCAAATCAAGCATGGAACAAGAACACAATCACAACACAATGATTTACCCTAGAAAACTCCAAATTGGGGAAAAACCAGCAATGAAGATCTTCATATTAACCCTCAGCCCCAACCGGGCTGAGCCTGGATGCTTCAACCAACCACACATACAATGGAGTCACCAAGCCATTATATAGACTTCCATACATGCAAAACCATGGGCTCAAAACCATGAGCTCCAAAACCATGTGCTAAAGACCACTAATGGTTAATCCACTAACTCTAACCCAAGAACTAGTTTAACCCAACATAAATTATTTTAAAAGTTCATGGTCGCAGCTGGATCTAGCCAATAGATTATGAAGGTGTGTCATTCTAGTGTAGAAGATGCTACAAAATGGGTCACACTACAACAACCTACCCCAACTCCAAATTTAAACCAAAGTGTCCTGCCACATGGTGAAGAGACGTTACTCTGCATCATTATATTGTTGATAGTCCAATTAAGGAACAAGTGACTTTTCAAGAGCGTTTGGTTGACATAGACAAAGATTTGGTGCAATAGGGTTCATCTTAGGGAAAGGAAAAAGTCAAAGAGCATGCACAAAACGCACATAAGACCCCACAAAAACCTCAGGATGAAAAGGCCATATGGTGGACAGGGAAAGTTGGTTGGAAGGGGGTGGGTATCCCACTGTAATTTCTGAGTTTCCTCAGCCTAACCATTCTAAGTCCATGCGGGAGGGAGCAAGGAATGGAAAACAGTACAAAAGTAGAAGAAAACCTTCAACAAAGGCATGAACATTCAACATAATATGCAGCTGAGATCTCATGTCAAAAATAGTATTAATGCTTCAAAATAGAATTAGAATGAAGCAAGCTCCCATGTTAATATGGGAAAGAAAGAAATATAGGAGAATAATATAAGGTGATTTTTTAATTTTATGCACCCCTATTTACAAGGCATGCATTTTACTCTTATGCACTCCTATTTACAGGGCATGCACTTTGTTTTTGTTTATTTTCTTATTACATGGGTTCTAGCGCCCTTATGTCGTATTTAACAATAAAAAAAATTATATCCCATTTCAAAAAAATTGCACCAAAAAATATGTTTGTATGGCCAATAAAAAACTATTTGAAAATACACTCCTTCATTGAAAACTTCATTGGTGAAGGGGGCATTGTTTGGGCTATGCATTAGTGGTGTTGTGGCACCAGTAGAATGGAGTAATGCTTGAGTGATGTATTGGTGGTAGAGGTGGTTGTAGCAATGGCAAAGCTAAGAGACAATGGTGGAAGAGGTGACATTCAAGCATAGGGGGTGGCGTGCTAGCTACAAGTCAGTAGCGATCATGAGAACAAAATTGAGGGCTAAATTGGGCTAACTTGGACTGGATTGTGCCCAAAAAGAGGGTCGTATGCAACCTCAACAAGGCTATTTAGCTTCAAAATAGGCTATAGTCCCTATTCCAAAGGGGGCTACAAGCCTTCCATTTTTATTTTTATTTTTACTTTTGAATTTTTTTAATGTAGCCATATAGACTATGCAGGAGGGTTGTATGGCCTCCCAAGGAAAAAAAATTGCCACAGATGCTCCTGAGATCAAAACTAGGGAAACTTTATATAAAAAGGAGGTTTTGGGGCCTTCTGAATGTAGTAGTAGGGTTCCATTTTGCCTCAAAATGCCCCGAAATTCAATTATTTGTATGTGGCCACAATCAAACCCTCATTTGCAAACCATCTTCCTAAGTCTAATTCAAGAAACCAAAACTAACTTTTTTAAGCCTCTTATACTTAATGGGACAATAAAAAATACTAATTGGATCATCGAAAAGTTACACACACCCAAATCACATAAAATTAAGTATGAAACCCTAGAGTTAATTTTTTTTCCCATCAAACAATTTTGATTCTCTAGAATATCTGAAGATGCAAAAGAAGAGCATATTGGGTTTTAAGAAAACACACATGTATATGATTAGGACCCCGTGAGTCTCTCAACAATAGAAACTAAAAGATCTATCCTTTCATCATGGCTTTGATACCATGTTAAAATCTGAAAAAAATAGAGATTAACCTAGAATTTAGTGCAAGGCATAAAAACCATAAAAAGGTAAATATAGATGATTATGAAATCAAAATAGTATAATAAAGTTAGTTTCCTATGAGAGAAATGCAATTGCTTAAAAAGTAGAATTTCATTATAAAAATTCAAAAATGTGAATAAATAACAAGGTTGAGGAGTGAATACATATATAAAGAAAGGGGAGGCAAGTCCAACCAATAAGAAAAGTAACTCCTACTACCAAAAATAGGTAGGAGTTACACTCATGAAAAGATATCATCTACCCTTATTTAATCAATTCACTATAACTAGACAATCTAAACTAAATGTGTTGGAAAGTACATAATATTTAACTAAAAATAAATAAAAAACTTATGTTAACAAAAACTTTATCTACTACAAAAAACAAAAAAAAAATTTACTTTTTATTTTGAATATAATAGCTTATTGACTAAAGAAAGAAGTGGAGGAAAAAAAATCTCTTTAAACATGAAAATTTCTTAAAGAATGAACTTAATGTGATTAACAAAGGAAATTTTCTTAAAGAGTGAACTTAATCTGTGATTAAGAGGTAAAAATAACAAACCCAACTTGTAAAAACAACTAAAATCTAAAAATATATCACATACGAAGGATAGAGGCAAAGATAAGGACCAAATTGGTAAGGCTAAAAAATACAGACAAAAGCTTCAACTTATTGTAATCAATTAAAGCTCTAAAAAAAAGTTTAACTACCGCAAGAAAACAAAGGATTATTATTTTACTGCTAGGAAAAAAAGACTGTTGGAAAACAATTTCTTCAAGAAGGAAAAATCATTGAAGAACAAGCTTAATCTAAAGCCCAAAGAGTAAGAAAATAACAAACAAAGGATTGCACCTGTTTTTAAGCATAGTGTATTATCGACTAGGAGAGAAGGCAGCTGGAGAACAGACTTCCAAGAGAGAATCCTTGATGAATGATCTTAATCTAAGGCCAACAAGTAAAAAATAAAAAATCCAACTTGCAAAAACACAACAATCTGAAAATACAACAATACAAAGGATAAGGGGAAAAATCAGGGCCAGATTGATGAGGCTAAAGAATGAGCACGGACTGCAACATCTTTTAAGCAATTAAAGCTAAACAACAGACAGGAACCATCATGACTATTGTAAGACCCCAGAAGCATATTCATGCAACCAGAGGATATCAGAACGATCTTACATACTTTCCAAAAAACTCTTCACTCAAATTCATAGGATTAGAAATGGAAGCCACAAAATTTTTTATTTAAAAGTCATCCACTATAAAAAAAAGATATGAGGAAGATTCTTTTAAAAAAAGATACGAGGAAGATTTTAGGTTGGATAAAGATCTTATGTTAAATGAATCATGAGTAGCACTACTCCTTGACAGTAGAAAAGTTCCCTAGCCTTGATGTGTTGACCTATAAATTCTTCAAAATTATGCCTGTATAGAATCTAAGATGATTTGCACTTGGTGTAAAGAAGATGGGTGCCTTTGATGTTTTATCCTATAAATTCTACAAAAGTATGCTAGATATAATTAAATATGATCTGTAAGTGGTGTATAAAGAAGTTGCATGCTGCTAACTTGTGTGCCATCATAAATGTTTGTCTAATCAAACACATTCCTAAACCTCCACACTGAACCAGGTTGCTCGTTGGAGACATAATTTGAAATTGTACCTTTAGAATGACATATAAAATTACTCTCAAGCTAATTATAGAATAATCAAAGAAGTAGCACACCAAATAGTGAACAGTACACATTCACCTTCTCAAAGGGAGGCCTAATTTTGAATAACTTGTTGCTTGCCTGGGAGGCCTTGTAATAGACTAGGGATTGCCAGCAAGACATTGTGATGATCAAAGTCGACAGAGAAAGCCTATGACCATTTTTCAGAAAGATTGTGTAAAGTTAAATTCCTCTTTGTTTAAGCCTCACTGATGCTAGAGTAGTAGCATAGTAGCAATAGGTGGGCTTATGATTAATCCATTTAGGTTTCAAAGGTCAATTTGAAAGGGTGCCCTTTAGCTCTCTTCTTTTCTATCTTTTCTGTTCATGAGGATATCCTTTCTATCCTTAAAGATCAAAGATTATGGGTTGCAAAGGTCAATTTGAAAGGGTGCCCTTTAGCTCTCTTCTTTCCTATCTTTTCTGTTCATGAGGATATACTTTTTATCCTTAAATATTATGGGTTGTACAAAAGACACATCCTCACCTTGATATCAAAAGACTGACAATGAAGTATTGTTTTCAGAAACAAGCATCTGAGTAGATCAAGGAATGAACTATCAAGTAATACCTTTTCTAACCCTTCATCACTGCAGGATACATAGAATTCAATCCTTGCCCCACTAGAATTATAGTGATGTGGCTGAAGAAAAACTATTAGGCAAGGGTTGGAATTGACAAGCATGCATAAAATAAAAGATAACCCAAGAAAGAGTTCAATAGCCAAGTCTTAGTACAGAACATGAAGATTATGATTCCACATTTCTGTGACCCTGGCAAAGGCTATCACAACTTTAGAAAAACTCTAAAAGATTGTCTTTACCATTTAAATATCATATAATGTGTAAAGTTAGTTCTACTATAAACTTTGTAAAAGGCTATCCTTAAGGGGAGTCTGTGATGCTAGACATGCTTTAAGTTTATACATTTAGCCTTACAGCCTATAAAGCTAAACACGACAGGCTTTGAATCACAAAGTCATCCAATAACATGAAATAGGAAGCCAAATGTGTAAACGAGGCAAATCATAGGTCCCACTGCTTGGATATTTAGAATATTCTTCATTTACACCTCTAGAAAACCAAATACCAAGTAATTTTTTTTTTCTGAAAAACTAAACAATCACAAGCATTTTTGCACAAAAGAAACTCAAAATTCGTAGGGTTAGGGTAAAAAAATGGTTTTGCATTGAAACAGTGTTCAACCTAATAATCCCCAAGAAAATAAAGCATTATTTGAAATTCTAGTGTGACACATGCAGCAGTTGAAATTAAATAAGGAGTATTCAGACAAAAAGAAAAGAAAAAAATAAATTTAGACAATTCTAGCCATTTTCAATCAAGACACAATTATTTAAAAAAGAAAGCTTACCAGTTCCAATCAAACAACCCCTCTGTATCAAATGCATGGGCTTCCAATAGTAAAACATAAGAGATAGCACCCTTCTTGAAAGAAATATAACTGAGAAAGAGGAAATAACTATAGCTCTTTACTTATCATTTGCTATCTTGTAACAAAGATAACCAGGCCAAACAAATTTTAATTTCAGAAACTTTGACCAACATCCAAAATAGAGGTGGGAAACACCCTAACCTAATGCCGACTATTGATAATTTCCCTCAACACAATGGGTAATTCTGAGGCAAATTTATACAAGCAAAATTTTGATGGTGTGTCAGGGGAACCCAACTCAGGAAATGCAAGTGCAAGGTTTGTGTTGAGAAATGATAAAAAGGGGTTTTTTTTAAGGATGGCTCTCATTTTTTTGGTGTAAAAATAAATAATAAAATTAAAGGAACAACCTTGTGGCAGGCTTGGCAGCAGTAGCTTTTAGATTATGTGATAATTTTACCATGGAAGGGGACTCTTTGTTACTGATTAATGTTTTTATTAATAAGGGGTAAACACAGGTTTGATGGGACCCTGGAATCCAGTTACAGAAAGTAAAACATCAGCCAACTCGAGGCTGACCAACAGCAAAACTGCAACAGCGCTGCTACAAAGAACTGCAGTTTAAGAGCAAACAACTCAAAAACTGTTCTACTACAACAAATATATCAGATCAAGGCAGTTTGAAAAAGGATCCTACCTGATTAATGTTAGTCAAAAAGGATCGTACCTGAATTGGAGGCTTAGGCGTTATGTAGAGGAAACATTGGTGTTGGGTTCAAAACTTTGCTCATATTAGTTTTCAACATTATAAGCAACAATTGAATGGGGTAGCAGACTTTCTGAGTAATTATGGAGTTGATCAAAAACCTTGAACTGGACTCTTCAGTCACCTCTCAGAATTGTGGAATAGTATAGAGCAACATTTGAGATATAAGCCCCCTTGATGGCTTTTATTCTCGTGTTGTTCGTGGTCCTAAGAGACTTTTGTGTCTGATGCTTGATTTCAGTATTTGATGTATATGTCAGTCGCTTAGATTTGATTTTTGTTTGCTTGTGGGAGGTTCTTAATTCATTTGTTTGACCTTGTGGAAGATTTTATGTAGCATGAGATCATTTCTTTCAAGTCTTTTGCAAAGCTCATGTGTATTAATGTGAGTTATAGAATGGTTGTTGGGAATGTGTGGAAGGGATAAACTAGCACTTGCAGCCATAGGAGGTTCAAGGAATATCTGATAGGAACAACCGATGAGTTTAGAAAAATTTCTGGCGTATTTTTTTACGGCGTGAGACAATTCCGAGCACTATAATGCTCACATATAAAAGCCTATCAGCTAATTAATTATTGGCATGTATGAGAGGATTATTTAATGTCAAGTGAGGCTTAGTTGCATGGAGGCGAAGCAAGGGATTTTTTTTTAAGGTAAGTTGGTTATGTAATGGTTGTAATGTGGGTGTTTTAGTCACTTTTTGGCTTTTTCTCATGGCATGTCAATGTCACAACGAAGGTTGGCCAAGACCTTCATCATAAAGGATTCATTTTAGACAATCAACTAGAAGTATTTTTTTGCTATCAATAGTTGGTGGTGCTTAGCTTTATAAAGTTTGTACTAAGGGAAGCTAGATTGGGAGTACATGGTCCTCCTAGATCCAAAGCAATGGTTAGGAAGGATTTTGTGGAAAGACTGGTGCATTATGTTCCTAATGCTACAATTTGGGTTTGGCTACTTCAGTTGATTCTTCCTAGCCACTATGAAGCTCTTCCAATGCTCCTTGCTATGTTGAACCTAGTTGGTGCTAGTTTTAAACATGAAAGAGATAAAGAAACATTTGGTGTAGGGGCTTCAGTGTCAAAGGCACAAGTTATTCAAATGTTGTAACATGAGATTTAGGTGATAAGGGAATATTACACTGATATAGGGAAGGTTTTTCTAGGACCCATGGTAACACATGAGAGGCTCATCTAGAGGTAACCAAGGACCACGCTATCTGAGTATTCTATGGGAGAACTACCAATCAGGCCAAGAAAAGAGTAGAAATATTGCATGGAGTTCACTTCCTAATGTTGGATCCCATGCAAGACCTAGAAGTAAAGAAGTGGAGGATACAATGGAACAAGGTGACGTAAAAGCCTTTCAAACAAGCTGATGAAAGGTAAGTTGAATCTTCTATTGTTCATAGAGTTTTGGTGTAGAATGTTTTGGTGTCTACCATGCATATACTATTTTAGTCTCTACCTAGTGTATGGCTTAAATTTTGCTTTACTTCAGCAAGTCTATTAGTTGGCTCTTTTGGTTGTAATATTGTGGCTATTGTGGAGTTTGCTAGTTTGAAGGCATATGGTTTAGGCTTTAGGGTAGTGAGTTATATTATTAGATGCTAACATTGGGTTTCTTTTATTTTATGGTCTTTTATATAGACTTTTAATCATTCTCTTATATATACTTTCTTTAATATTTTTGAGGTGGGGCCCCTATAGATTTCCCAACTACCTAATAAAAAAAATAGATCTTTACCCATAATTGGTTATCTTTTAGAAAAAATAACCATGAAAATTTAACTTCAATGTAATGCCCCAATCTTTTGCCTAAGACATTAACAGAAAAAAACTAGACAAACAAATTTTTTGCATTAGAAATGTAACATCAAGCATGTTACACTACACTTCTATAGGTACAAGGTGTCATGACGTAGTGCAATAACACACCTGGCATGCTTACCAATGCACCACATGTGGTGACACACATGAAAAACTAACTCCACTACTTCCTTAAACACTGAGGTGGACTCATACAATGAGATCCAAAGGAAGGTCAAGGTTTCCTTTGCCAAGGGAAGAACCCCTACATATTAGTCAATGAACCATGCCTTAGACATCTTTGGGTTTAAGAAGATGAAGACACAAAATACACGAGTTCAAGCTTCAAAATCCATCCTGCAAAAAGTTCAGACTTGGGGATCTAATTTGCAGAAATTTGGACTTTAGAGCCCCTTCTACATTTTCTACTTGAGACTCTAAGTTGCATAAGGCCATGCAAACTCAAACTTTGGCCATCAGAATGCAATTCACATTTAGCATAGACTTCTCATCCTTAACACTCGACCTTGTAGTTCAGTCTTGCATATTAGACTTGTAAGTTGAGCTTGCAATTTAGGTTCACACTTAAACTAGCTACTCAACCTTTGGCCTACAATTGAGATTATGCAACTCAGGGTTGAGACTCTGATCCACTTGTATGCCTAGGTCCTTCAAGCCTCGAGGTCCCATATTTAGACCTTAGGGGTCAAATGGCGCTGAGAATAGGGAATGAGTGGGCATGCCACTCAAAATTTAGAGTTTGGCATGTATATTACACTTCTAACTTCAAGGTCTAATCAACACTTGACCTCGACAAAATCTAACACAAGTATGAGCTCTAAAGATTTGATCATTTGGACTTCAAGATCAAAATGACAACCTCCATTACTAACTTTAGTGTCTAAAATGCATCTTACACTCCCATAGAAGAACAAGACAAGTCCAATCCCTTCACCGAACAACCTTATGCATTTCGGACTTTGAAGTTTAAAATTCAACCTACATAGATACAAACTTTTGCAACAAGGTTGATCCCTACACACTAGCAAATCAAGGTTTGAGGTTTGATGTGCAAAAAGTAGCCCAGACTATCATAGGAATTTTTAACAAGGTAGGAACACCAAGGTAGAAGTTCACAATTAATGAGGCGTAACTCTCTTGTTTTACGTGTTGTTCAAAAATGGTCTAAGGAAAATGTTGATCACATGTGGTATCAACATTGGCCAAGCATGGAGTCTCCAAACACCTTGAAATGTAATCTAAACCCATGCAAGGTAGAACCCACTTTTCTAAGAATATGCCATGCAAGAAAATGGCAATTTCAAAGGAGAATGATAATACATAATTTCATTCATCCACATCACAAGTATCAACAACACATGGTTCACATATAGGTCCACAGGGATGCCACAATCACATCATAATTTACTAAGTACTCCAAGAACCAGTGCCAAGTAACCAAAAACCACATGGAATGATGGTCTTAGATCCACACACAAGACAAGGAGCATGCCCCCATCCTATGGAGTGTTGGAACACAAATAATCTACTAAGAGGGGGGGTGAATCAGTAGATCAATAAAACTTCAAACTTCAAACCTCAAGAAAGTAAATCAATCTTAACTTTCAGTGCATTAACAAGAACAACAAGAAAGCATGCACACATGAACACTAGATATACATGGAAAACCCAATATGGGAAAAATCGTGGTGAGAAAATGCTGCTAGGATCTACCATCCTAAACTAGCCTCACAAATGAAACCATTGATTACAATGTTTAAGAACACCAACTCTAAGGAGTCACCAAACCCCTAATTTAATAGTACCAACTCTAAGGAGACTACAATCCCCTAATCTGATCACCAACTCAGTTCATAGGAGACACCAACCTCACTGATACGAAGCACCAACTTCACACAATCATAGAAATACATCAAACATTATAGTCTTTACTGCAACTAGCTCTACACCCATCCTGAGTAATCAATTCTAATTTTGCATTGATATTCTGATCAACTCAGCTCACGACTTTGATTCACATTACACTACCTTACTCTCCGCACTAAAAATTTCTCTCGCACGCTATTGCATCATGTATTACAAATTTCTTTTAAATATGTATACAAATGTCACTTCATATTCCCACTCATTTGCATGTCCAGAAAAACAACTCTGCATGTGCCCGAAAATCAACTTTGCACATCTATACTTTCGCTTATTTGCATGTACAAAAAATCCACTTTGCATGTGGCTTTGCACATGCAACAAATTTGCTTTTTTGTTGTTTATCCATCGTTACAGTCATAGTTTCATATATATCCATGCACATGCAAAAAATCTTCTTTTAATCTTCACCTTTTGCTAAAAACTAAACTTGCAGAGTTTCAAAGATCGAGCTTCCGATCTAGCACCTTCTCCATGAAAGCCTTAGATTCTCACCTCCAATCCTGTTAAATCCTTCCTTAGTAATTCTATCAGGCGACGGGCTTCCTGTCTTTCGTCTTCCTTGTTAATTCAATTAGGTGTCAAACTTTTTGTCTTTCGCCTTCATAGCTTGCATCCGTAGCTTGCCACTTGTTGGCATTGTGCAGTCGTGCAAAGTGGCGAAGCAAACTTTCTCGCGGGCTTGTGAAATCCTGACACATGGCTCAATTTTGCACCACACAGCCACCAAAAACTTCCACTATCTTCCTTTGCGCTTATGTGCTAGCCATTGATCTTGTAGGATCAACGCACACCATTGGATCTACATCAAGATGAATATATTTTATCTTCCTTAACCGCCTGAGCCAGTGAACACTAGAAAATGGGGCTGATACTATGACGATAATGATGGCATAAGTTGTCACTTAAGTGACTTCTCACCGGGGATAGCAGATCAACAACAAAAACCTTCATTTGGAATGGATCAAGAAGTAACTTCGCTCTTTCGATCTTTGATTCCTTAAACTTTTTCAGACTTTGCTTGCTGGGAATTCTATCTTTCGTCTTCCACTTTGAGAATGGAATAAAGAAAACTTCCACACTCTGATCTTCAATTCCTTAGACTAAATTGGAGCATTCTGATCAGGCCTTCCTTATCGGACCCTTCTTATTTCCTTGACAAAGAGAAGGAGTAAGGTCGAAACCCCGAACTCCGATGATCTCTATAAAGGAGTAAGGCCAAAACCTCAAACTTTGATGATCTCCAAAAAACAAAAAACCTCCCTTTGTCACTTAATCCAACTCAATTTTTGGTCTTAGACTCATCAATGATAGCATTTGAACAATTTCCTTTGACATCAATGACAGTAATTTAACAATCGCCCCTTTTGTCATTGATGCAACCTACGAATAATCTATCTTTATCATTTCTCTATCTCGTCGGCATTGGCTTCCCTGCACCATCTCTTCTACATTTTCTCCCCCTTACTCTAATTCTCACCCTTTGACATCAATGGAAATGGGAGGTAATCAACCTCCTTCCTGATAGAAGCATGCTACTTTAATGCTTCTCCTTATCAAGTTACATCAAACTGTAATCATCTAAACTCCATCTATCTATCTGCTCCCCCCGAGAGGTAGGCACTATCCAAATAGGGATGAAAGATATGTCTTGATCTACTCTCCCTGGACAAATGTTATAGCTACACTTCTACTTGTGAGAAGAAGGAGCAATAACTCCTAGCTTCCACCTGAGATATTCAAAAGTGTCCTTGGGAAGTAGCTTTGTGAAAATGTTAGCAATCTGATCTTGTGTGGTGACATACTCCAACTTTACGTCCTAATATGCAACCTTTTCCCTCAAGAAATGGTATTTATTGGAGATGTGCTTTGCTTTTGAATGTATCACAGGATTCTTTGAGATATTGATGGCACTTGTATTATCACAAAGAATGGAAATAGGATCATCATATTCAACTTTTATGTCTTTCAGAGTTTGCTTCATCCATAAAACCTGTGTGCAACATGAAACAACAACATATTCTGCCTCAGTAGTGGACAATGTGATTGAATCTTGCTTCTTGTTGAGCCATGATACTAACCTAGATCACCAAGGAAGAAAGCTCCACCATTGGTGCTTCTCCTATCATCTATACTTCCTACCCAATTAGCATCTGTATATGTTGTCAAAGTAAAATCAATATTTTTAGGGTACCATAATCCATACTCCACAGTACCTTTTAGGTATCTAAAGATCCTCTTCACAGCTTGAACATGAGATTCCTTAGGAGTAGCTTGGAATCTAGCTACCATGCATACTTCTTGCATGATATCTAGTTTGGTTGCAATTAGGTACAGTAAGCTACCTAACATAGATCTATACATTGTCTGATCTATATCAGGTGATTCATCATTCTTGATCAACTTACATCCTGTCATCATGGGGGTACTAACAGGATTACAATCTTCCATCTTGAACTTATTGAGCATTTCCTTTGCATAGTTGGTTTGGGATATAAATATACCTTGGTCCAATTGTGATATTTGTAAACTAAGAAAGAAAGAAAGTTCTTCAAGCATGGACATTTCAAACTCTTTCTGCATCAGATCAGCAAATTCGTTGCACATCATGTCATCACTACCACCAAAAATGATGTCATCAACATAAACAACATGTGCTCACCTTCTGATTTGAAGTACAACATCCTTTTCTGAATCCTTGTTGCTGGAGGTAACTATCTAGCTTAGAATACCAAGCCCTAGGGGCTTGTTTTAGACCATACAATGCCTTTTTTAGTCTGCAAACATAATCTTCTTTCTCTGACAGCTGAAATCCTTTAGGTTGCTCAATGTAAACTTCTTCATTAAGGTTCCCATTCAAGACTGCAGATTTAACACCCATTTGGTAAACCTTGAAGTTCTTATAAACAGAGAATGCCAAAAACATTCTAATTGCTTCCAGTCTCACCACAGGTGCAAATGTTTCTTCAAAATCTATGCCTTCAACCTGTGTGTATCCTTTACAAACCAATCGAGCCTTATTCCTCATAACTTCTCCATCCTCATTCAGCTTGTTCTTAAACACCCATTTTGTGGCTATCACATTCTTATTTGTAGGTCTTGGAACCAATTCCCAAGTCTGATTTTCTCTATCTGATTGAGCTCCTCTTCCATTGCATTGATCCATCCTTCATCTTCACTAGCATCAATAAATGTTTTAGGTTCAATCTTAGATAATAATGATAAATTCACTTGTTCATTTGGCATTGCCAGTTTTCTTCTAGTTTGAACTCCTCCATTCTTGTCTCCTATTATATGTTGTTCAAAATGATCTTTTTGCACATACAGAGTAGATGCCTTAACGGTTGTCTTTTCAGATACTTCTTCAATAGTAGAATCTTCTTCTTCTTTTGTTATAGCTAATCCATCTAAACAGTTGTCCTTGTTTTGTTTTAGATGCGGTTGATCCTCATCTACCCTGACATTAGCACCTTCTACAATTCTATGCAGTCTCTTATTGTAGCACTTATATGCTTTGGATCTGCCAAAATATCCAAGAAATATGTTGAATCACATCTTGAATCAAAGCTTCCTAGGCCATCTTCATCTCTTCTGATGTAGCATCTGCTACCAAACACCTTGAAATATTTGACAGAAGCAGGTTTGCCATACCATAATTCATAAGGTGTCTTATTAGTGTTTACCCTTAACTGTACTCTGTTTAAGACATACACTATTGTGTGTATTACGTCTCTCCAGTAAACATCAGGTAGTTTTGCCTCATTTAGCATAGTTCTTGCCATCTCTTTTATAGTTTTATTTTTCCTTTCCACAACTCCATTCTACTGTGGAGTTCTAGGTGTAGAATATTATCTTTTTATGCCATGTCTTTCACAGTATTCCACAAACTCATTGGAGGTGAATCCTCCACCTCTGTTTGATCTTAAGCATTTGATTGTCAGACCACTCTCCTTCTCAACCATAGATCTAAAAGTCTTAAATCTCTCAAAGGCTTTTGATTTATCCTTAAGAAAGGTTACCCATGTCATTCTTGAGAAATTATCAACTAATAACATGAAATATCTCTCACCGTTTAGTCCTTGTGTCTTTGTTGGACCACATAGGTATGTATGAACTAACTCCAAGAGTCTTGAAGTAGAGTATTCTTTTGTTTTGAAACTAGACCTTGTATGTTTCCCATGCTGACATTCTTTACATATTGTATTTGTTGGCTTGGTGATTTTAGGCATGTACCTAACTACACTTTTTGAACTTACCTTCACAAGGTTGTCAAAATTGATATGTCCCAATCTTCTATGCCACAACCAACTTTCATCAACCTGTCCCATCAAATAGCTTCTTCCTTGAATCTCCTTGAGATTGTAATGATTATTTTCTGTTCTGCTTCCCTCAGCAAGCAGCTTACCAAAACTTGCTTTTCTGATCTCGCAACCTTTTGCATTAAATGTCAGATTATATCCATTATCACACATTTGACTTACACTAAGCAAATTGTGCTTTAGTCCTTCAACATAATAAACATTGTGAGTCTTGGCTTTTCCATCAATACTCAGTGTTCCTTTACCATAGATCTTCATAGATGTGTTGTCACCAAACTTAACTAAGCCTCCATTCCATTCTTGTAGACTTATAAACTTAATTTTATCTCCAATCATGTGACTAGAGCAACCACTATCTATCACCCATGGATTATGTCTCTTAGCATGAAATGATGTATGTACTATCAGAGATTCCTCTTTCTTATGATTCTCCTTCTTCTCCTTCCCGACTTTCTTAGTCTCCATCTTCTTATTCACACGAGAGTCTAATACATTATCCTTCTTAGGAGGCACATTCTCCTTTCTTTCTTGTTTGATATATTTTACAAAATTTGTTCTACAGTATTTTGCAATATGACCAAAGTTATTGCAATTGTAACAAACTACTCTAAAATATCCTAGAGGTGAAAAATATTTTTAACTAGTAAAATCATTTCTTCTCCTAGGAACAATTCTACACTTAACAACCCTATGACCATATTGATTACATGAATAACAATACCCATAAAAGGATTGAGGGAACTTGGTCATAGCAAAGTATTTTGCAGGAGGGGGTCCTCTGTAGATCTTCTCCTTCAGATCTCTGACTTTTGTGAAGCCAGCATCTTCCTTCTTCTGCTTCTTCTCTTCAATCTTTTTAGGAGGACCATTGGATTTTGAATGTTGACCTTCTGCAAATCCCAATCCAGCCATGTTCTTTGGAAATCTTTGACTGTTAATCATTTCATCAAGCATGCACTGCTCTTTTCAAACTTCATACTTAGGTCAATTTTATCCTTAACCTTTTCTAACTCTTTTCTCAGAGACACAATTTCAAATTCCAACTTCAGACATTCTTCAGATTTTTCTTTCAATTCAGATTTTGTAACTTCTTCTATTCTCTTGGCTTCTTCCACTTGTGTCTTCAAATTAACAATCAACTCTTCTGATTCTACAAGCTTCTTAGACATGATATCTTCTTGAAGTTACAGCTTCAGTTTGGAGTTTTTCTTCCTATGTTTCTCAATCTCTTGTAAAGCACATACTAGCTCTCTTCCAAGTCTACTTCTCCTTCTTCTTCATTCTCAGGGTCTTCCAAATCAATATTGTTCTCATCTTTATTAGTAGTCTCCACTGTCATAAACAAAAATTCATTTCCTTCAGCCTCAAAAACACCTTCATTGTTGTCTTCTGAAATGGGGCTTTCTTCAGAGGAGTTATTGTCACCTTTTATCTATAGACTCTTCTTGTTCTTCTGAAAATTCTTCTTCTTTCGATAGAATTGCTTATTACTTTTCTTACTATCAAATTCATCACTTTTATCTTTTCCTTCAAAAGGACATTTAGCAGCAAAGTGACCAACCTTTCCACAAGTAAAAAACTTAAAAGGTAACTTACCTTTATACTTCCCAAATCCTCTCTTCAATCTTCTTACAAAATTGGCCTCTTCCTCGTTTGTCTTAGATTCAGGCTCTACATTCTTTGCCTTCTTTGATGCCTTAAATGCAACCTCTCTCTTGGAAATCTCAGTACCACCAATCCTCATTTCATAGGCAGTAAAAATACCATGTAGCTTATCAACAATTATCTTTGTTGGCAAGAGACACTGCTATGCATGACACGTGTTGTCATTGATGGCAACTAAGTCTATCTTACACATCCGCATTACATAATTTGTTCATACCGGAAGTTAGAGTGAAGATTTGTCTAAGTCTGGGTAGTCAAAAACAGAGCATGTGACAGGGTATAGTATCTTGGTCTAGATTTCTTTGGTGGTAAATCACAGTGTGTTGCGCATCTAATGGAGTGATAAGGATTGTCAGGACTATCTAAATCCATAAATTTAGCCTCCGGTGATAAAGGATTCAAAAGTTATAAACATCTGAGTATCAGGTTCCAATTAGTCAGTACAGTCAAAAGAAGAATAGGATGACCTAGCATTTGATATTGGTCCAGATGAAGAAAAGTTGTTGGTTAAGCAATTTGTGATAATCAGTGGTATTGGCTGACATGATTGATGATTTGAGAACACAAGTTTTTGGTCCGTGTTGTTGATTATGCATGGATTCAACTGACAGAGCAGAGTTCTTAATAAATGTTCTAAGTTTTTTTTTTTTAAGATAATGCACCTAGTAAACTTTTTAACGTGACCGGTGATGCTGGTGTGACATGGCCTCCAGCTCCACACGAATGCTTTTGCCCAAAGCAATGAACCGGTGAGGCCACAACATGGGGGACCTCCTCCCCTAGCAAGAACACTTCAAACCCGCGAGCTCGTTGGACAAGTGAAGGCATAAAGCCTGTGAGCTCATTTGCCTAGAGGGGGTTTGAACTCTGGTGGCTGCCACTACAACTGAGTGACTTAACCACCAAACCATGCCTTTATCAATAATAAATGTTCTAAGTTTCCTTTAAGCCGACTACAGCTGATTGAATTTCTTGATGCGGATATATATAGTTGATGGATTCGAGTGTTTTGGCATGCGATTGTGATGTGATGATGGAGTAAGTGTGAAAAAGGTAGAAAGAAGTGTGAAGGTGAAGATCTAAGCTCAGATTATGGCTGAAGAGTGAAATAGGGTAGAGTAAGGATGAAGTGTGTAAGATCAGTATTTTGTGCTTAACCGGAACTAAATTTTTGCATTGGTAGATGCTATTCATCAGTTCAAACATTCTATAATCTTCTTGTAATCATTTATGTAGGTAGTGAGCCTCTTTGAGCAGTGAGCTCTGGGCAGTGAGCCCGAAGGCATGTGCCTTCCCCATTTGTAATACTTTTAATAGAGTATAATTTCTTGTGGGTTAACCCCCACCGTGGTTTTTCCCTTAACCGATTTTCCACATAAAAATCTTGGTGTTACATGTGCTAATTTTGTTTCTGCTCACATGTTACTGATACATGCTTTCATGGTTATATTATTCATATGTTAATAAATGGTAAAGAAGTTTAATTGCAGCAAAGGATAAAAGTTTTGTGACAACTGATTCACCCCCCCTCTCAGTTGTCTTCCCTTATTCCAACAATCTTATCAAGATCTTTTGTTTCTTCTATAGCAGACTTTAGAATCATACTTAGAAGGTAAGGATCTAAGTACCTTCTTGACAATCACTAGCTCTTTTACTTCTTCATCTTGTCCTCTCATAGCATTTACAACTTCATCAACTCTGAGTAGGTAATCAACAATCTTTTCTTCCTCTCTCATCTTCAGGCTTTCAAATCTTCATTTAAAGGTCTACATCTTGGCTCGTTTCACCTTTGAATCTCCTGTTGCAAGTATGAGGTTAACCAGTGTTGTCATTGATGTCAACATACTCATATTGCATTGATAAGAAGGATTGGATGAGCTGTGTGCTGAGGTTATTGAGAAAATTAGTCTCCATCAGGAACAGTGAAGAACAGTGATGAGAAGAAGGCAAAAGTACTCAATAGGTTGATGATCAGAGGATACGGTTTAAAGGGTTTGTAGATATGAGTCTTGAGATGTTCTAGTTAAGATTTCAGAGGTCCGCATAAAGATCTGAAGAAGTTATGGTTGTTTGTGTAGAACCAGTTCCGGCAGGTGTTCAGTGGAAACAGAGTGTCACAGATTGGTCCGGTGAGATCCAGAATTACATTATCTCATTCTGCGGATTGGAAGGAGTGTTGAAGAAGTTAGTGTGAAGTGACAACTAGATTTGTGAATGATTTGGAGGTCCGAAAGAACCTTTTTCATTATGACAGGACAGACTGTGTTCTTGAAGTTCCAGATGAAGAACAAAAGAATTCCAGTAAGCTGATAAAGTGCAGATGTTCTTGATGACTCAGGAAAGGTTTTGGTGATCTTTGGATCATGTACAATTCTTATTGGCGGTCCGCATTGAAGTTAGAGTTTGCATTTGAAGAATAACCATGGATATTGGTGTTCTTCCTGAGACAGGCCAACTGGATGTGTTACACGTCTTACGAATGATCTTGTAGATGTTTGCCGACTTAGACGATTGTTCCTAAGTCGATGCCTTGTATAAATAAGGGATTGTGAATTCATGTTGAAGTGTGTCTTATGGTGATGAGCATGAAATAGCGAAGAAAAGTATGAAAGGCAGAGCAGGAGTTTTTGGGCTTAAATGGAACTGATCCAGGCATGGTAAAGATGTCAATCTCTAGTTCAAGTTTGTAATACTTGTTATCTTGTAGACAGTGTGTCTCTTGTAGGCAGTGTGCCTCCTTGTGAGCAGTGTGCTCAGGCAGTGAGCCCTAATTGGCATGTGCCATCTATTTTTCTTATTCTTCTAACAAAGAATAATCCTTGGGTTAATCACCCTGTGGTTTTTCCCTTGACCGGGTTTGCCACGTCAAAATCTTGGTGTCTAATGTGTTGATGTTTATCTTCTCTGGTGTTTATGTTTTATGCTTTCATGAATGGTTAATTGATATGCTATTAAGGAACAAAGAAGAATTAAGTGTTTGAAGTAAAAGCAAATTTTTGTACAACTGATTCACCCCCCCTCTCAGTTGTGTGCCCTAGATCTAACAATTGGTATCAGAGCCAAGTTCCTCTAAAAGGAGCTTAACCGTTTGAGGAGATCTAGGATGTCGTCATACAAGAAGGACAGTCTGAAGTTTGATGGAACCAACTTAACTCTTTGGAAAGGCCGCATGAAATGTCACCTGGAGTGTATGGGAAAGGTGTACTTGTCCATGGTCACAAAAGCATATACACCTCCACAGGGTGGTCGAACAACTCTAAATGAAATCACAAATGCTGAAAATAATCTGTGGACTAAAGAGGCTCTTCTAAGTGCATTAACTGACTCAGATCTCTTGAATGTTATTGACCTACCAACTGCCTATGAGATCTGGATTAAACTGGAACTTCTGCATGAAGGAGATGAGTATGTTAAGAGTGCAAGGTTGCAGAGTCTCAAAGGGAAATTTGAAAGATTGAAGATGAGAGATGATGAAAATATCACTACCTTTATGCCAAGAGTAAATAAGTTGGTGGAGTTTTGGATGAAAATGAGATTGTTTGCAAAATTCTCAGATCCCTTCCTGCTGCTTACAAAATCAAGGTTGCTGCCATTGATGAATTCAGACCCATACAACTATCACAAGAGACCAATTGGCTGGCAAACTGGCTGCATTTGAAATGACCGAGTTTGGAGATGATCCCCCCAAGACTGAATCTGCATTCAAAGCCAGTGCCTATGTGAAAGGCAAACAAAGATTTGATCTGGGAGAAAACTCTTCAAGGAAGCTGTCATGGTATGATCAAGCAAGAAAAGACATGGAAGAGGAAGAAGCAGAAACAACTCAACTTGAAGCCCTCATTGCAAAAAGACTGCCAAGGGGATCCGATAAGTATGAAGGAAAATTATCCTTTAAGTGCTTCAACTGCAATAAGATTGGTCACTTTGCCTCAAGATGTCCGGAAAGATCCACAAGATCAAATTCTAACAGACAAAGGTTCCAAAAGAATTGTTATTATGTTCATGAAGAAGCTAATAATGAAGGAGTAACAAATGATGAATCAGAGATAGGAGACAAATCTAGAAATGAATGGGTGTTTATTGCCATCAAGGAAGAAGATCCAATATCTACCAATCATAAGGTTGTAGAAAGAGCTTTGGCTACCCAAGTTGAAGAAAAGGATGATTGGGTTATTGACAGTGGATGCTCTCACCATATGATAGGTGACAAGAACAAGTTCTTAGATTTGGAAAGGTATGAAGGAGGAATGGTAAAGTTTGGTGACAATTCTGCTGGTAGAATCAGAGGTAGGGGAACCATCTCTTTTGATGGAAAGAACAAAACCGGTAATGTACTGTATGTTGAAGGATTGAAGCACAATCTTCTCATTGTTGGTCAGTTGGTGGACAAAGGCTATGATCTCCGGTTCAAGAATGGAAGATGCAGGATCTTTGAAAGCTCTGGAACTGAGATTGCATCCGGTACTCAAACAAAAGGTAACATCTTCCATCTAGTTGGTACTAATAAAAGTTGTTTGTTTGTTCAAATTGATCAGAGTTAGTTATGGCATAGAAGGATGTGTCATGTAAATTTTGATAACATCATCAAGATAAGCAATACTCAGGCTGTAAGAGATCTTCCAAAGTTGGTAAAACCTACAAACAGTTTGTGCAAAGAATGTCAGCTAGGTAAATAGAGTAGAGTCTCATTCAAAAGAAAGGATCAGTCCTCTACCAGATTATTGGAGTTAGTTCATACTGATCTATGTGGTCCGACAAGAATCAAGAGTATGCAAGGTGATAGATACTTCATGTTACTGATTGATGACCATTCCCAGATGATGTGGGTCACTTTTCTGAAAGAGAAATCAGAAGCGTTTGAGAAGTTCAAAATCTTCAAGGCTATGGTAGAGAATCAAACCGGATTAAAACTGAAATGTCTGAGGTCTGATAGAGGTGGTGAATTCACATCCGGTGAATTCATAGATTTTTGTGAGAAGCATGGTATAAAGAGACAGTTATCTACTCCTAGGACTCCATAGCAGAATGGAGTAGTTGAGAGAAAGAACCGGACCATCCAGGAAGCATCCAAGATAATGATGATGGAAGCAAATGTTCCCTAGATGTTTTGGAAAGAAGCTGTCAGCACTGCAGTCTACACTCTCAATTGAGTTCAAATCAAAAGCAATACCGGTAAGACTCCTTATGAACTCTGGTTTGGCATCACTCCTACTGTGAGATATTTCAGAGTATTTGGTAGCAAGTGTTACATTAAAAGAGATGAAGATCTAGGAAAGTTTGATGCTAGAAGTGATGAAGGAATTTTCTTGGGGTACTCCACTCAAAGCAAAGCATACCAGTTTTACAATAAGAGACTGAGAAAGATGATAGAAAGTACAAATGTGAAGGTTGATGAAGGTATTGAGAAGCCCTCAAGATTTTATGAGTATGATGAAGATGATCAGAATGATGTTCTGGTTCAAGGAGCTCCATCCTCTCCTGAAAGTCAGATTCAGATTGATCTAGTAAATCAGGAAGAAGAGATAGGTCTGAATGAGCATGATCAAGAAGCAGAAGTGCAAGAAACTCCCAAAGTTCCAAGGTATGTAAGACTAAACCACTCCGAAGATTAGATCATAAGTGACAAAAGCAAAGGTGTGCAAACTAGAAGGAATGTTGCTCAAAATTTAGATGAATGTTGTCTGATTTCAAAGATTGAACCTAAGACAATAAATGAAGCATGCAATGATGAAAATTGGACAAAAGCAATGGAAGAAGAATTAATGCAAATTGAGAAAAATCACACTTGGGATCTTGTCTCTAGACCTAGAAACAAGAATGTGATTAGAACCAAATGGGTCTTCCGAAACAAACTAAATGAAGTTGGTGAAGTAATCATAAATAAGGCCAAATTAGTCTGCAAAGGCTACTCTCAAATAGAAGGGATTGATTTTGAGGAAACCTTTGCTCTGGTGGCAAGAATTGAAGTAGTTAGACTATTCCTTGCATTTGCTGCCTTCAAAGATTTCAAAGTGTATCAGATGGATGTCAAATCTGCTTTCCTGAATGGTGACCTAGAAGAAGAGGTGTACATTGAACAACCAGATGGATTTCAGTTATCTGAGCATGGTGATATGGTCTACAAATTAAAGAAGGCACTGTATGGTCTAAAGCAAGCCCCAAGAGCATGGTATGAGAGGCTGGACAAACATCTTTTGAAGATTGGTTTCAACAAAGGTACTGCTGACAGTAACCTATATTTCAAAATTGATCATGAAAACATCTTGATTGTTGAAGTATTTGTTGATGATATCATCTTTGGAGGAAGAGATAGTATGTGTAAAACCTTTGCAAACCAAATGAAAAGTGAGTTTGAAATGTCAATGCTCGGTGAAATGAATTTCTTCTTGGGTCTGCAAATTACTCAGACAGAGAAAGGAATCTTTATCTCTCAGACCAAATATGTGAAAGAACTATTGAAGAAATTTGGAATGGAAGATTCAAAGCCAATGAACACTCCTATGGCTACTGGATGTAAGTTGAGCAAAGATGATGACTCTCCTAAGACAAATCAGACAAAGTACAGATCAATGATTGGAGGATTACTATATCTCACTCAAACTAGACCAGATATAATGCAGGTTGTTGGTCTTGTGGAGAGATTCCAAGCTAATCCCAGAGAATCTCATGTCAGGGCAATCAAAAGAATTTTTAGGTACTTGAAAGGAATAGTTGAGTATGGCCTATGGTATCCCAGAGATCATGACTTTTCTCTTCATGCATATATAGATGCAGATTGGGCAGGAGATGTGGATGATAGGAAGAGTACAAGTGGAGGAGCATTCTTTTTGGGAAAAAGGTTGGTTTCTTGGCTAAGAAAGAAACAAGAAGCAATATCCCTGTCTACAACAGAAGCAGAATACATTGCAGCAGCAGGTAGTTGCACTCAACTTTTGTGGATGAAGTAAATGCTAAGAGATATTCAAGCAGAATATGAGAGGCCTATCACAATTTTCTGTGATAATTCAAGTGCAATAGATATTTCTAAGAATCTGGTATTACATTCTAAGACCAAGCATATATCTATCAAATTTCACTTTTTGAGAGAACAAGTGAACAAGGGTGAAGTCAGATTGGAGTATGTGCCCTCCAAGGATCAGCTTGCAGATATTTTTACTAAACCTCTTCCCAAGGACTCTTTTGAGTATCTCAGGGAGAAGTTAGGGGTCATGGCCCCTCCGATGATGAACTAGGATGCACTGATGTGCATCAGTCCGGTGGATATCACAGTCATATCTTGTGATCCGGATTGATGATGGGGAGTTGCTACTAAGGGGGAGCAGCTAGTATGATTCTGATGTGTTAAGAACTACAAGTATGAGCCCTTTGCCATTGATGTCAAAGGGGTAGCAAAGACATGTGAAAAACAAGTGGTTGATGATCAAAGGGGGAGCAGTAAAGGAAGAAAAGACATGTGAAGAGTTGTTGCTGATAGGGGGAGCTGTGATAGAAAGGAGAAGTTCTTGTCTTGATAGTTTTTCAAATCATATGTTGCCATCAATGACAAAGGGGGAGATTGTTGCAGGTATGAGGTTAACCAGTGTTGTCATTGATGTCAACATACTCATATTGCATTGCTAAGAAGGATTGGATGAGCTGTGTGCTGAGGTTATTGAGAAAATTAGTCTCCATCAGGAACAATGAAGAACAGTGATGAGAAGAAGGCAAAAGTACTCAATACGTTGAGGATCAGAGGATGAGGTTTAAAGGGTTTGTAGATATGAGTCTTGAGATGTTCTAGTTAAGATTTCAGAGGTCTGCATAAAGATCTAAAGAAGTTATGGTTGTTTGTGTAGAACCGGTTCCGGTAGGTGTTCAGTGGAAATAGAGTGTCACAAATTGGTCCAGTGAGATCCGGAATTACATTATCTCAGTCTGTGGATTGGAAGGAGTGTTGAAGAAGTCAGTGTGAAGTGACAACTAGATTTGTGAATGATTTGGAGGTCTGGAAGAACCTTTTTCATTATGACAGTAAGGACAGGCTGTGTTCTTAAAGTTCTGGATGAAGAACAGAAGAATTCTAGTAAGCTGATAAAGTGCAGATGTTCTTGATGACTTAGGAAAGGTTTTGGTGATCTTTGGATCATGTACAATTCTTATTGGCGGTCCACATTGAAGTTAGAGTTTGCATTTGAAGAATAACCATGGATATTGGTGTTCTTCTTGAGACAGGCCAACCGGATGTGTTACACGTCTTGCGAATGATCTTGTAGATGTTTGCCAACTTAGATGATTGTTCCTAAGTCAATGCCTTGTATAAATAAGGGATTGTGAATTCATGTTGAAGTGTGTCTTGTGGTGATGAGTGTGAAATAGCGAAGAAAAGTGCGAAAGACAGAGCAGGAGTTTTTGGGCTTAAATGGAACTGATCCAGGCATGGTAAAGATGTCAATCTCCAGTTCAATTTTGTAATACTTGTTATCTTGTAGATAGTGTGTCTCTTATAGGCAATGTGCCTCCTTGTGAGCAGTGTGCTTGGGCAGTGAGCCCTAATTGGCATGTGCCATCTATTTTTCTTATTCTTCTAACAGAGAATAATCCTTGGGTTAATCACCCCGTGGTTTTTCCCTTGACCGGGTTTTCCACGTCAAAATCTTGGTGTCTAATGTGTTGATGTTTATCTGCTCTGGTGTTTATGTTTTATGCTTTCATGAATGGTTAATTGATATGCTATTAAGGAACAAAGAAGAATCAAGTGTTTGAAGTAAAAGCAAATTTTTGTACAACTGATTCACCCCCCTCTCAGTTGTGTGCCCTAGATCTAACATCTCCTTCATAAATGCTCTAAAGCTTAACCTAGATTTTTTTGACAGACTTGCATTGCATCACTTTCATAAATTTAGAGTTAGTTAAACCACATAGATTTGCATTCTTAGCCTTAGTTTTATTCTCACTTTCCTTCTTACTCACCTAGTCTATTGGAGGATTTGCAGGAGTAGTATAACCATCCACAACAGATTGCCATACATCAAACCCTATTGAATTTAGGTAGGTTTCCATCCTTATACTCCAAAGCGCATAATTTGTTCCATCAAACAATGGTGCTTTGTTTGAGTGAGATCCTTCTTGACCGGCCATGTGTTCAATCTCCAAGATCAACCTTAGTTGTTATGCTTCTCGAAAGAACCTTGCTCTAATACCAATTGTTAGAACACAAACAATCTACTGAGAGGGGAGGTGAATCAGTAGATCAATAAAACTTCAAACTTCAAACCTCAAGAAGGCAAATCAATCTTAACTTTTAGTGCATTAACAAGAACAACAAGAAAACATGCACATATGAACACCAGATATACATGGAAAACCCAATATGGGAAAAAACCATGGTGAGAAAATGTTGCTAGGATCTATCGTCCTAAACCAGCCTCACAAATGAAACTATTGATTATAATGTTTAAGAGCACCAACTCTAAGGAGTCACCAAATCCCTAATTTAAGAGCACCAACTCTAAGGAGACTACAATCCCCTAATCTGAGCACCAATTCAGTTCACAAGAGACACCAACCTCATTGATATGAAGCACCAACTTCACACAATCATAGAAATACATCAAACATTACAGTCTTTACTGCATCTAGCTCTACACTCATTCTGAGTAATCAATTCTGATTTTGCATTGATATTCTAATCAACTCAGCTCACAACTTTGATTGGCATTACATTACCTTACTCTCCGCACTAAAAAATTCTCTTGCATGAGTGTTGCATCATTTATTACAAATTGCTTTTAAATATGTATACAATTGTCACTTCATATTCCTACTCATTTGCATGTCTAGAAAAATAACTCCGCGTGTGCCAGAAAATTAACGTTGCACGTCTATACTTCCGCTTATTTGCATGTATAGAAATTCCACTTTACATGTGGCTTTGCGCATGCAAAAAATCTTCTTTTTTGTCATTTATCCATTGTTATAGTCATAGTTTCATATATATTCATGCACATGCAAAAAATCTTCTTTTAATCTTCACCTTTTACAAAAAACTAAACTTATTGAGTTTTGGAGATCAAGCTCATGATCTACTGCCTTCCTCCATGAAAGCCTTAGATTCTCACCTCCAATCTTGTTAAATTCTTCTTTAGTAATTCTATCAGGTGTCGGGCTTCCTATCTTTCATCTTTCTTGTTAATTCAATTAGGCGTCAAACTTTTTGTTTTTCACCTTCATAGCTTGCATCCGAAGCTTACCTCTTGTTGTCATCACACAGTCGCATGGAGTGGCAAAGCAAACTTTCTTGCAGGCTTGTGAAATCCCAACATGTGGCATGATTTTGCACTGTGCAGCCACCAATAGCTTCCACTATCTTCCTTTGTGCTTATGCGCTAATCGTTGATCTCGTAGGATCAACACTCACCATTGGATCCACATCAAGATGAATATACTTTATCCTCCTTTGTCACCTGAGCTGGTAAACACTAGGAAATGGGGCCAGTAATATGACGATGATGATGGCATAAGTTGTCACTTAAGTGACTTCTCACCGGGGATAGCAGGTCAACAACAAAAACCTTCATTTGGAATGGATCAAGAAGTAATTCCACTCTTATGATCTTTGATTCCTTAAACTTTTTCAGACTTCACTCGCTAGGCATTCTGTCTTCTAGATTCCACTTTGAAAATGGAATAAAGAAAACCTCCACTCTCTGATTTTTGATTCCTTAGACTAAATTGGAGCATTGCAATCAGTCCTTCCTTATCGGGCCCTTCTTATTTCCTCGATAAAGAGGAGTAAGGTTAAAACCCTAAACTCTGATGATCTCCAAAAAGGAGTAAGGCTGAAACCCTGAACTTCGATGATCTCCAGAAAACAAGTAAACCACCCTTTGTCCCTTAATCTAACTCAATTTTTGGCCTTAGACTCATCAATGACAACACTTGAAAAATTTCCTTTGACATCAATGACAATAATTCAAAATGGAGGTCCTCTACGACACTAGTGTCAATACATAACTATGTCCCAAGATCCATGGTCTCGGGCATGCCAAAGCATCCCACCTATCCTTTTATTGAGATCCCTCCATAATTTTCCACAAATGACTTGCCTCTTATTTTTATAATGGGTTAGCCTCTAAGAGGTAGTCAACAAAAGAACATATCACTAGGAAGATAAATGGATAATGATTGTCCCATACCAGCCCACATTTACTTCCATCCTCAAAAGTTTCCCACATCTGCCTCCTTACATACACTTAACCAGAGGTTGATCTTCATCGACATGGTGAGAAGAACATCACAACATGAGAGCCAACATTTTCAAATAGAAAGAATTCTAGTTTTGCCATCACAATTCTAAAAATACCAAAAGAAAAGAAATGTCAATTTTAACAATAAGGTAAATAATTGCTAGCAAAATCAACAATAAATCAAATTTAGCCTCGAGAATCATGTGAATGAAATCATCAAAAATTTGTGCCTAAACTAATTGCAACCAAAGATAAATAATCACTACTAGTCCGCACAAGCAAGATGAAAAAAATCACAAATAATTAAAAGAAAATCCACAATTCTCCAAATTGCACATTATAGAACTATGTGACTTAAAATTAAGCCACCAATGAGGAGGGAGGAAATTCATGGTCATGACTATTACATAGTACTTTATGTGTGTTTTGTAGAAAATGCATACACAAGACCCATGTAGCATGGTCATGTGCCTTGCATACAAGACATGCAAAGGCCACATGCCACTAGCTAGAGGTCAACATGGCTAGACACACACATATGCTATCCCACCCTTTCCCACATAGGTATCATAGAAAACATGAGGTCCTCTTCTACATGTACAAATGAGCCTCAAACAATAGCAATGTACCTCATAGAAACCAAGTAGGAATAAAACAAAAGCACCTTCATGTAATACTATGTGGAATCATGTTCTTGAGCCCAACTCAATTCCCAATAGCAACATGTCATCATCACCTACACTATGTTGAAACATCAATGTGGTGTGGTATCACACCCATTCAATCCATGTCAAAACATGGCTAGACACACACATATGCTATCCCACCCTTGCCCACATAGGTATCATAGAAAACATGAGGTCCTCTTCTACATGTGCAAATGAGCCTCATCCAATAGCAATGTACCTCATAGAAACCAAGTAGGAATAAAACATAAGCACCTTCATGTAATACTAGGTGGAATCATGTTCTTGAGCCTAGCTCAATTCCCAATAACAACATGTCATCATCACCTACACTATGTTGAAACATCAATGTGGTGGGGTATCACACCCATTCAATCCATGTCAAAACATGGGCAAGTATTGAAATTACCAAAGATCAAAAGTTCATAATGTAGCGTACATCAAATTGCCACATAATTCCTATTCTAACATCCTAGAATGATAATATCTCATAACAGCTAACTCTATCATGATTCTAAAGTTTTCCTATTGCAATGCATCCATGTCTACAATGTTAGATATTAATGTAAGAGAAAAATCATGCTAAGTGGCATGGCCTTGAGTAAAACATCATGCCCATACCAAACCATAGCCAAGATCATATATCAAATGCCAATAGTACGATCAGGAGGAACAATGCAAGACATGCTAGCACTATAAACCACTCAAGAGTCCATTTAATAAGGAGAAGTAGGAGGTACTCTCATGTAGAAAGATATGGTTAGTAAGGTCACCCCTAGTCAATACCACAACATGTCACCATAGCTTCCTAAGTTTTCCTCTCCTCTACTTAACTCTACACATGTTAAGGTCATCAACTCCAAGCTTGGCTCTCAACAGGTTGTACAAATAAGAATCCATACAAGTACAACTCCACCATACTTGTAGTTATGCACATAGTCCAAGGGTGGATACTATAGTGCACATGCATAGATACACAAATCATGTACAAAGTGTTCACAACACATCACAAATATACACTTAATGAGGTCTTCACATTAATAAAGGAACACAAAACATGATTTCCTTTTTCCTATTCATTATTTAGTGTTCAAAACAACTTCCATACATAACATTATGCAATAAGTTGCTACATGATTTTCTAAGTAGTTCACCCAACATTCATTAGAATTGACTTTTTCAATATATATAAGTGTAACCCAAACAAAATTTCACATTTTAAAATATCACAACACATCAAGGCAAGCTCATTCACATGCCAACATTCACATATTAAGCCATAATTAAATCAAAGTAGCAATATTCTTATTCACATGGTGGTGCATCACAACACAACACACAACATGGAGTGGTGTATTATCCAACATTGTACTAAAACACACCAAAGTATGGTAAGTACATTCATTCAACAACACGATTTCATCAATTAATGGCATGCAAGAGAAGAATTTGGTTGGGGACTTAAGTCTTTACCCAACATTCTACCATAACCATACCAAACATTTCTTCCACATGATGATATTCATGAACTATAGCATGATTAATACAAATTGCAAGAGCACATAATACAAAACTCTCATCATGGACAGTGATTTTTTTAGTGGCTAATATTCGCCAATTGGCTAATAGTTGAATTTGGGGATTCAAAATTTGGCTAATAGTTCAAGCTATAAGGCGGCCTGAATCGCCACATTTTTACAAAATTTTATTTTAGTCCTGGTTAAATTGCCAGAACATTTATTTTATTAAACTTTTAACCTCAAACATTCGCCAGGATATTCGATACCTGATTAGATCAAATTCGCCTAAATTTAATAAGTCATAGAAGAAAATGAAATTAATTTGCCAAAATATTATATAATTATTGGTTACTTTAGGGCCATATCACCAATATTAAATCACCACCGTTGATTTTATTTATAATCTAACAGCTGCGATTGTATTCCATGGGTTAAAATGTACCCACACAGCTCCAATACCCATCGAGCCCAAATTTGTATTTGGGTCGTTGATCTCAATTTATAATCTAACAGTTGGGGCTAAATTCTGCGAGCCAAAATGTACCTACGAAGCTCCAATTCCCATGGGGCCCCAAATTGCATTTGGGTCATTTGCATTTGAGATCAATGGCCCAAAATACAAACAACCCAAATGTAAATTTGGGACCAATGGACATTGGAGCTCTACAGGTACATTTTGCCCTACAGAATAGAACCCAAACTGTTAAATTATAAATAAAATCAATGGTGGTGAAAAATAATTTAGGGCTGATTTAAAATATTCAATGTTTGATTTAAAATTAAGGAATTATAGACACAAGCACTACACCTTAAACTAGTCGACCACTACCACCCTCAGGCCCTTACTTTTCCATAGGAATTCAACTTTTTAAAAAAGGAAGGACTCACCATGGTAATTAATGTATTTGCCTATTTTTCATCAAGATTCGCTAGGATTTTCTACAAATTTATAGTGATGTAAAAAAATTTGCCAATAAAATTAATTTTTTTTTTAAAAAGGAAAGATTCGCCAATAGAAATTAATATTTTTCCAAAAAAAATGAAAGATTCACCAGGATTTTATATCTTTTTTCAGGAGGGTTTTCTTAAAGTTATCACTGATCATGAAAGAGCATACTCGAATGGTTAGCACCATAAAATCAATCATTTAAACATCATACATAAGGAGCAACACAATAAAGGACTCACATCCTAGCCAACAAGCAACTCCTTGACTCTAATAATTTCTTTCCATAAACTAATCATGCACACTATGAATCATGATAAGAACCTACTTAAGATCATAGACACAAGGATTGCTATTGTTATTATTTCAAACACACATCTTTCTTTATAATCTCCATGCACATGATTTTGTCACACACTATTTTTCATATTTTCCATTTTTTTACCATTCACCAAGAAGAACACAATGCTTCACTCAATACATATAACTAACCTTCACAACTCTACCCTCTTAGGATAAGTTCAATGAGAAAACTCAAACATCAAGAAGGTAGATCACCCACATGGTATACAAACACTACAATAAAATCATCAAGATCTAACTACTTCCCCATGGATGGCATAGTTCAAGGCACGACCACAAGGGAGGTCCATCAAAAGAACCACCAAACCTCAACTACTCACACCACCAAGGTATGGTCCAACACACTTTACAATTATATACCACCTACAAGGGGTAACTATAACAACATGGGATAAGTTCTAGGTCTTAAGATACTTCTAGAGACCAAAAGCATAGAGGAAATCAGTCGCATTACAAGCATCAAGGGTCATGAAGTTAGAAAATAGGAGATTTGGTTGCATTTGTCCTAATATATTTATGGATCCAACTCAAAGCAACACCCAAAAGGCTTAACTCTACCATAATCACAAAGTATCACATTACTTATTTACATTGATAGCCTTATAAACATAGGTTGATAGGTAGAATAACATAGCAAGAACAAGAAAATACTCATAATATAAAGAATATGAGTAATATGTGCTAACACACTAGTTCTTAGAACCACCATTCCCTATATAGCCACAAGGAACCATACTAGGCATCCAAGGCATAAGAAAGTACGACACACACACTAAAGATAGCTTCTCAACATGCATAATGGTCTAGCAATACCACAACCATGCATCCTACTAACATGCACAAGAATAGAAGACATAATGAGGAGTACCCATGTCACACGCACACACACATATGGAAATACACAACCAACAACATGCTAGTGAACACACAACCTAGAGTTCCCAACGTTGCAAACTGGGCTCTGATACCAAATATAATGCCCCAAGCTTTTACCTAAGACATTAATAGACAAAAACTAGATGAACACATTTTTCATGTTACAAATGCAACATCCAGCATGTTACACTACACTTCTACAAGTACAAGGTGTCATGACGTAATGCAATGATACATGTAGCACACTTACCAATACACTACGCATGGCGCAACACATGGAGAAAACTAACTCCACTAATACCTTAAGCACTAAGACAGACTCATGCAATGAGATCTAAAGGAAGGTCATGGTTTCATTTGACAAGGGACAAACCTCTACATCTTAGTTAATGAACCATCCCTCAAGCATCTTCATGTTTTGGAAGATGAGGACCCAAAATACAATGGTTTAGGATTCAAAATCAACCTTGCAAAAAGTTCAACCTGGAGACATAATCTGCAAAAATTTAGACTTTAGAGTCTCTTTTGTATTTCATACTTGAGAGCCTGAGTTGCATGAGCCCATGAATACTTAGACTTCGACTATCAAAATGTGATTCACATTCAACACAAACTACTCAACCTTAACACTTGGCCTTATAGTTTAGTCTTGCATATCAAACATACAAGTCAAGCTTGCAAGCCAAGTTCACACTTAGACTAGTTGATCATCCTTCAACCTTTAGCCTACAATCAACATCATGCAACTTGTGGTTGAAACTCTAGGCCACTTTTATGCCTAGAATCTTCAAAACTCTAGGTCCCACTTACTCTAAGCAACTCGAACCTTGGGGGTTAGATGACACAGAGCATAGGGAATGAGTGGGCATTCCACTCAAACTTTGGAGTCTAACATGTGCATATTATATCTTTAAGGTCCAATCGACACTTGACCTTGACAAAATCTAACACAAGTTTGATCTTTAAAGATTTGACCATTTAGACTTCAGGCCTTGAATGACAACTTGCATTTCAAACTACATGACTACAAAAGAACAAAACAAGTAATGATCCCTTCATTGAACAACCTGGTGCATTTCAGACTTCGGAGTCCAAAATGTAACCTACACATATGCATACTTCTAAGACAAGGTCAATCCATTGCACACTTGCAAGTTGGGGTTTAGGGTTCGATGTGCAAAAAGTAGCTCAGACTATCATAGGAATTTTTCATGTAATGCCCACCTATGTTGACCCTCGTCATCCTATGTTATCTAGATGATTATTTGTGTATTGATTATGTTATTGGATCCTTATGAGATATGTTGTTTTGAGTGTTTCTGCAGTGTATTGTGTGCTCTCGTGATTAGACATCATTTTATTGAACTTATCGATGAGGTTTTTTCCATCGAGGTGCTCTAAGGGTGTAGTTCAGATGCTTTGAGGAGATGTTTTGTGTAACCAATCGAGGAGTTTTCGATGAGTTCATGTTATGCGATTGATATGTTTTGGTGTTTTAGATTCACTATTTCCAATTAAATGATATGCTGGGTGGGTAGACCTAGTTTCCTTCAGTATTATGTTGTATATGAGTAATTTAACTTCAATCATATTGCCTAATGAATGATTTAATTCAAACATGCATACTAGATGGTTAATATTTAATTATGTAATTTATGTTATTTGCTTTGGCTATTATCATATATTGGACAGATGTGTGTGACGTTTGCATTGAGTGTGCAGGAAATTACAAGATATTGGCCACTGGCCAGAATGTGGAGAATGTTGACATGGGATGCTTAGCCACCTCACATTCATCCTTGTGTTTTTGAAACCTAGGAAACCTCATCTGAATCAATTTTGATTCTGGATCCCCCTTGTGATAGACCAGTAAATATCCTCTTGGGTGTATTTAATTTTTCACTTGTGCAATTCTGCATGTGCTTGGTATGTGCAAAATGAATTGTGGTGTTTTGAAAAATATTGATCTATGCTATTTATTTCCTAGCATAGAGAAAAAGCATTTAATTGATTATTTTAATTTGGAAAGGCATTGTAATTTATTTAATTATGTTTTAGAAAGATTGTGTGTGAGTGAAATGCATTCTATTTGAAAGTTAGGATTATTTTCGTAGGAAAGGGATCATTTATTTATTTGGGGCATTAATCATTTAATTGTAAAGTCTTGTATTATTGCCTTGTGCCTGAAATGGATTAATTTAATTTTGTTGGATATATATTATGAAGTGATTTTATTTTGCAAAAGGAAACAAAAAAGTTTTTAGTTAGTTTTTTGAATTAGAAGATATATGGGAAAAAGTGTTTGTATTATCTTCATTATGTGTTGTTTGAAATGGAGAGCAAAAATGGAGATTTGCAAACCCCCTTATCTGAATAAATTTGAATTGCTTATACCTGGAGATTGCTTGGCCAAATCAAATCACTCATAGAGGGAAAAAGATTCATCTCGCAATTACGTTCAGTTTGATTAAGGTGTTTCTCCATTTGATTCATGTTTTGAATTTTTATTTGAATCCTGCTTTTGTAGGAAAAATATTTTTTGAAAAGTTGATCTTCCTACCAAAGTTATGGCAAAAAATTTTAAAATGCAATTTATTTGAAAAGAGTATTTTTGGATAGATTAGGCATAAGAGGGTATGCTTAAATTTTCAAATTTTGCATTCCTTGAAAAGCATGAAATTATGTGATTTTTCCTATTTTACCCTACCTGATTATGTCAAAAAAATTATGTGATGTGAAAAGTGCGATGTTGGGCTAATTTGGCATTAGAGGGTATTTTTAGATTTTTGAAATTCATTGTTTTGTGAAAAAGTGAAATTTGGCTGTGAATTAGGGAAGCTCCAAGATCCGTCAATGGCGGACCCTAAACATTTGTGAATTTTTTTTTGTGGATTTTAAATTTTCTGAATGTTAAAACTAAAAGAGGGGTAAAAATTTAGTCAATCCAAAAAAGAGCAATACAAAGCAAGAGCATTACAATTCCTGTCTATCTCCACTAATTGATCTAACTTTTGAGCCAAATTTGGGGGTAATTGGCCCCTTTCAACAATATTCCAATCCAACAAATGATCAGAAGCCCATTTAGCCAAACAATCTGCGACCCCATTCCATTCCTAAGGAATGTGAAAAAAAGAAACAGAATCCAAGGAAGCACACAAATTAAGAATATGTTTTATAATAACAACCAAATGCCAACTCACATCCTCTAACTACTACCTCTTCAGAAAGTCACCACCACCTGAGAATATGACTCACAAATGATCTGTCTCCACCCAAGAGCACAACCACGCTCCACAGCATATAAAATGGCAAGAGCCTCCATCACATTGTTAGTATACCAACCCTTATAAATAAAAAAAATAAACTCCACAGTACTAGAACTAGTCTGCCCAACACCTCCAATACCAGCATGGCCAGGATTTCCATGAGAAGAACCATCTGTATTGATTTTCAACACACCCTAAGGAGGAAGACACCAACGCCCCTCCCTATTTATCTTTCGAAGAGGATGATGATATCTCTTTCTCATCATCTGTCCAGCACTCTGAGTAGCACCCCTATGAAGAGGAAGATTGAGACGAGTGCAATAGGCAACCTCTTCAGGATCCACACCCTCAGCCAAGTCACACTTAGCTAAAATAGTTTCTCCCAACGAATGAAGAATCTTCCACCACAAATGTTGGACAATCAGCTTAACATCTTGAAAAATCCTGTGATTCCTCTCTAGCCAAATATGTCATATAATAAAAGTCAGACCAAGAGCCCAAATAACTTGAAGAAAAGAGGTCTTAACAAGAGCCTTCCTCCTCTAGGCAAAGAACTCTGCTAAAGAAGAGACATGCCAGCAAGCCTGGTTCCACATAGCCCACCAAAGGTGCCAAAGCCTTCTAGAAAAGGAACATTGGAAGAAGAGATGAGAAACACTCTCTTCACAATTACAACATAAAACACACATTGAGGGGCCTTGAAACCTTCTCTTGCACAAGTTATCCCAAGTAAGACATCAGTTCTGGACCACCAACCACATAAAAAAATTGCACTTGGGCCAAGAAAATTTGTTCCACACATGCTTCCACCAAGTAACCTCGATGTCCCCAACCACCTGTCGAACCAACTCCCCATAACCCGCTGAAACAGAGTACTTACCGGATAATCCCTATTACTCCAAGCCAATACATCCTGCCTTGCCATGGAATTATATTCACGTGAATCAAGAATCTGGACCAACTCCTGCCTATCCTCCTCTGACCCTCTTGGCGACCAATCCGAGGAGTGCTTCCATCTAAGAGTAGCAGCCAGACCAATATTCCAAACAGACTTATAATGCTCAACCTTATTCCAACCAACAGCAGTAAAATGCTCACAAAGAGACTGGAGGTGAGGATAAACAGAAAGAATAGGAGGATGACCATCCCAAGAATCCCACCAAAAAAGAGCCTGAGAGCCTGTATGACAAATCCAAAAAAGCCCCTTCTTAACCAACTGAGCCCCCAATTTGAGGGTATTCCAAATCATAGATTCCCTTCCTTCCAAAGGGAAATGGGGAACATCATAAGAGTTAACATCCTTAAGATACTTGTGGGTAAGAATAAGGGCCCAAAGCTTATGCTGACTAGTATACCACCACCAAAATAACTTGGCTGCAAGAGCTTGCCCATTCAAAACAACAGAACACAATCCAAGGCCCCCCTATTTCTGTGGCCTGCACACCATATCCCACTTAACAAGACTCCACTTAGCCGACTATAAGTTACCACTCCAAAGAAATTTTTGTGAGAGAGCATCAAATTCCCTCAAGAAATACACAGGAGCCACCTGAACAAAACTCTTGTAAATAGGGAGAGCCTGGATAACAGACTTCAGAAGAGTTACTCTAGCAGTAGTAGAAAGCCAACGATGAGTCCAATGATTGACTTTACTATGCAACCTATCAAGCAAATTTTGCCAAGAAGACCCAGGTTGCCTACCAAAAATAAGAGGAATTCCCAGATAGACAAAGGGAAGAGACCCAATCTGAAACCTCAAAATATTAGCAATCCGTTGTTGAATAGCTTAAGGAGTATTAAAGAAGAAAATAGAAGACTTGTGCTCATTGACTTTTTGACCTGAAGCAACAAGATAAATATCCAAAGCTTGCCTAAAAGAAATAGCCTCCTGAAGACGAGCCCTCCCCATAAGAGAAGTGTCATCCACAAACTGAAGATGAGAGAGCTGAGGAAGCCCATTGCCCCAAAACTAACCTTGAATCCTACCCTGAGAAACCCACGAATTTAGAAATCTACCCAGACCCTCAGCCATAATAATAAATAGATAAGGGGAGAGAGGATCTCCTTGACAAAGGCCTTTGGAAGCCTCAAAAAGCTCAGAGGTTCCCCATTCATAAGAACAGAAAAAGAGGAAGAGGTAACACAACTCATTGTCCAACTGATCCAATCTGGACTAAAACCAAAGCTTAAGAGAATTCTCTACAAGAAATGAACATAGACTTCTCCCTAGAAGTCGCCATAGAGTGAATGACTTCAGAGGCAATCACCACCCCATCTAGGATCTGTCTACCAGCCACAAAACCTTCTTGCTCCTTAGAGATTATAGAAGGAAGATAAACTTTGAGTCTCTCTACAATCAATTTAGTAATGATTTTGTACACCACATTACAAAGAGCAATGGACCGAAAGAATTCAAGCTGATCAACACCATCCTTCTTAGGAATGAGGACTAGAAAAGTAGAATTCAAGGCACAAAGCATCTACTTACTGTGGCGAGATTCCTAGACAACCTCCAGCAAATCCAAACTTATAATATCCCAAAACTCCTAAAAAAATTCAACAGGAAAACCATTCGGACCAGGAGCTTTACCTTTATTCATTCCAAAAACAACCTCTTCCAATTTCGACAGAGAAATTGGGCGAATGAGGGAGTCATTCATCTCCCTAGATATCAGGGAGGGAATGCAAGCAAGGATATATTCTCCTTATCTTCAGCAGGGGGTGAATCCTCAGATAAAAGAGTAGAGTAAAATTGTCTAGTCTCTCGAGACAAAGCCTGCAAAGAAGAAATGAGGATCCCATCCGCATTGACTAGAGAGGATATACAACTTCTATTGTGACGAACCTGCACAAAATGATGGAAGAAAGCAGTATTCCTGTCCCCTTCCTGAAGCCAATCAATCCGAGCCTTTTTCTTCCAGAAAATCTCCTCCTGAAGCTCCCATTCCTCCACAACTCTCATAGCTTGGGATTCTGCAAGACCCAAAGCATCTGAGAAACCAAAATCCTGAATTTGGCGAGTAATCACATCAAGGCATGCTTGGGCATTCCTCTTCATCACCTTAAAATTACCAAAACTTATCTTATTCCATCTCTTAAGGTGAAATTTAACATACTAAAGTTTCTTAACAAAGGTGTACATAGCTATACCATAAGCAGGGCTGCCATCACTCCACCACTTGGCCATAAGATCATGCAACGAAGACTCCTGAAGCCACATCAGCTAAAACTTAAAGGGAGGGTTCTTGGGAGCTATAAAATAAGTTACTGAAAGTTTAATTGGCCAATGATTAGATCCTCTCCAATCAAGAATTTTAGAACCAGTAACCAATCTACCTTCCACCCAAAAATAGGAAACAAGAAATCTATCCAACCTTTTCGAGATCGCTTCCTCTCCACTCCATCTATTGTTCCAAGTGAAAACCCCATTAGAGGGCTTGACATTAATTAAAGCTAGCAGATCCACATTCTCTTGAAAAAAATCAGAAGTAGGCCCAAGCCGAGGCAACCCACCTCTTTTCTCCTCCAAGCTCAACACAGAATTAAAATCACCAACTAAGATCCAAGGAAGAAATGGAGCACATGATCTAACATACCTTATATGAGCCCAAAGCCAAATTTTTCCACGAATATCAATTGGGGCATAAACATTAGTAACCAGAATGGTCTCACCTATTTCCAAAGAAGAGGCAACCATGGAAATAGTAGATTGGCTGGAAACCCACCAAAGTGGAACAATCTTTCTTGGATCCCAAAAAAGAGCCAAACCCCTAGAACTCCCCTAAGATCCAATGCACTGACACTGACCAAAATACCAGATGCTAGAAGCACACTGAAGCATACCATCAACAGAAAGTTTAGTCTCCTAAACACAAATATGTGGAATGGTTGATTTCCCCATGGTTTTAAATTTGTATGTGCAATGGGAAGTGTGTTTTCGGGGAAAACCACTCTTTTTCCTATTCTCAGGCTCCTTTGAGGAAGTTGACCCTGGAATTGTGTAGGATAGGGGATATTGGTAGGAGGCTTGGGGTGGCCATTATGTACCTTTGAGTGTTGTGAGTTGAAGAAGTTCTATACTACCTTTGAGTGTTGTGAGATGAAGAAGTTCCGCACTTTGTTGAGAGCTTAGGTGAGTGTTGTGTGCTGAAGAAGTGTCGCACTACCATGTTGAGAAGCATCCATAGGATGAATGCTTACTTGAGGTCTTGTGGCCTATTCTACTTTTGGCTTGGTTTTGGAGAACCAAGGGGAAGTCCACCCCAGTATCTTAGCTACCCTTTCCTAGTCCTTATTGGTTGGATTTCAACTATTTCTAACCTTGTGTTGATTTAGAACATGTGAAATGGATGCCTACGCAAAATGGGGATGTTATCCTAGATCTAGTCTTGGTTGATCTATTTCTAGTTTTCTCACTCTATCATTTCTTCAATTCTAGTAGTGGGAATGTGTTGTGGCCACCTACATGTATGTTGATGATTATTGTGCTCTCATATATGTATGCATGATGGTGTTTGTTTTATGCCTTGTTTGGCATACGTTGAAGGTGTGAGAATCCCTTATGCTTGAAATATTGTGATGGCATTATGTGGTGCTTGTGGCTTGTGTCAGCAATTCTTTCTTGTATGTATTTGATTGGTAGTTATTCCACATGTTTCATATATAGGTGTATGTTGATTAGCATGAGTGGTGCTATATATTTCTTGGATGTGTGAGAGTTATGGCTTGGATAGCGGTATTGCCATGACCTTCTTCTCCATAGCTTGGGGGTTTCCTAGAGTGGCATAGACATCTATTTCACTTGATGATGGTAATATGGTAGGGTGGTGGGTAACATTTCCCCATTGGTCCTATAGGAAGATCTCTTGGGAGCTAGAAGAGTTCATGGTGCATTATTTTATATTATGATTATGTTGTATTATGTGTTGATTGGAGCACCTTGAAGGTGGCTTATTATTGATGTATATTTATTCCTTTATCATTTTATTACTGGAGTGTGATCCTTCCATGTTTGAGAAGTAGCCTCTGCAATGTTATTATTTTATATGATTGTTTGGTTGGAAAACAATCCTTGTTCTAGAAGGAAATTATCAGTTTGAGAAAGTTGTTTTAGTTGTTAAAATGGTTGAATGGGGATGTTGGAGTACTCCGTTTTATATGCTATGCTTATATTATGCCATATTTATTGGTGGGGTTGTATTATGCCCACATTATGGTTGAGATATTCATGTGTATATTTGGCCTGTCTTAACGTTGGTGTCAAATGAGCATGGCTTTTGGTATGGCAATTCTCCTATTTGGCATGTATGTTGTATATATTGGAAAATGTACATTTTCCATATTTGAGTTGTTCTCATGCTTTTGAGTTTGTTAGCATGTTGGATAATGCTAGCGAGTAGATGCTTTGTGATTAGATCCATGTTGGATGTTTTTTTCTTGCAAGGTTCTATGATTGATCCTCCCTTTGGCTCGTTAGTCATTTGTTGACATTGCTTCGCTTGTGGTCCATTTGTTAATGTTGGTTATCCTCACCTTCGGAGAAGTGTATGTCTTATTCCACCTTCTCTATAGTGCCTTGTGTGGAACTTGGGTTGTTTTTCATGCTTAGTGTGCAATTGTGACTTGTGGGTGTTACACTTACATCATGAAAAATTTGTTCGCCTTGTGTTTGTCTTCTAATGTCCTAGTGTAAAATCTAGGGCATTACACCTCACAAGGTAGGGACAACAAGGTAGAATTTCATGATTAATGAGGTATAGCTCCCTCATTTTGCATGTTGTTCAAAAAAGGTTTGGGGAAAACACTAAATACATGTGGGATCCATGTTGGCCAAGCATAGAGTCTCCGAACACCTCAAAAAGAGTCCAAACCAATGCAAGGAAGAACCCATTTTTCCAAGAATATTCCATGCAATAAATAGAAAGTTCAAAGGAGAAAAACCAAGGACAATGACAACTATAACCAACTAACATAATGACATGAAATCATATTGAATGGGGTATGAAGCCCCCAAGATATCATGATAGGATTAGACCAAACAAATAAGAATGCATACTTAAGAAATCACATCTTCTAAGCTACAAAAACATGATAAACACCATGATGATATCTATACACAATTCTGACTTCAAGATCAAATTACACCATGACAATTAATGAGATTGCATCACTTCTAAGGGTGCAAATTAATGCATTACACTACTAAACAATAATTTCTTATACATTTACAAATGAGAACTACAAAGGTCCTAAATTTAATACAATTACAATAAAGAATAAAATTATCATTATACCAAAAGAAGAGATAATGAGGTGCATACATGCACTAGGATACTCCAAGAATCCATGAGCTTCCTCTATAGGGTTCATGCCACCCAACCATGTTGAACCCTTAGGTGCACCCCATGAACTAGGAGACAACCGATCCATGTAGTCCAACACACTCAACACACACATGGGGATGGACAAACACAAGATCGTCACATCTCAAGCATGGCTCATGTAAGCTCATCAACAACATTTAAGAAGAGTAAGCATCCAAAATTCAATGCATACACATATCACATGCATTAACACATTATTACACCAAGTGAGCATGCACAAAGAGATCATTAAACATTCATGCATACACAAGAAACATCATGCAAGGCACAAGATACATCCAAACACAAGATTGGGAGAACACATCAATCCACATACTCAAAAGATCACAAGCTCTCATTAAAGAGAAAATTCAAGGGACAAAAGAAGGAAGGAGTTGACCACTCCTATATTGTCCATACTACATACTTAAGCTTTCATCCAACATACACAAGAGAGAAGCAACCTCCAACCAACCATACACAAACTAATTGAAAAAATGCATGGATCACCAAGTGTGCATACATGAGGTCTTACCAACACCATCCATGCATACACCCACTAGATCCAACAATACTTAAAGTTTGAAAAGTACATGTTCATGAGGATTTAACAATCCATCAATGCATGAACAAGGGGTATCAACACATTATCCAATGAGGCAACCCCAAACAAGGTGGAAAAGGCACACCAATCAAGAAATAGAGCATCATATTCACACCTAGAATATGCACATCCAACACAAAGCCTACAGACACCTACAATATACAAATCCAAAGCAAGACATACACACACCTATGGTATGAAAAAATCACAACACAACATACACATCAACATAGATTCTCCCATCCCATTTTATGGCCAATTATATCCCCATATTTAACATGTTGATAAGTAATGGAAAATTCCAACAATGAACAAACAAGCATTTTCCCAAATTTGGGGGTTTTCAAATGTAATTTTTTTACCAAAATTTCAAACTTCAATTTTCATAAAATCAAACACACCCTTTTGAATCCAAGGGTATGTCATTTACTCTTTTGCAATCACATATAAATTTAGGGAAAAATTTTCCATAGTTCTAATGTAAAATGCAATTTTCAAAAATACATACAATTGGGGGTTTGTTGAATCAATTTCTATTGATTCCCAAGCAATGCTCACTACAAAACAATCCACTGCAACCACTTAAGCTAGGCATGGCATCAACAAAGAATTATTCAAGCACAAGAGTAAGAATGAAACCCTTACATCTCATCCAACACCACAAAATAATAAATAAGAGTGGTTGTCCAAATAGTAGCTCTTTCACCATCACGTGCAATAAAATCCTCCATAAACCTCCTTCCAAGATTCACAATCACACCTCCAAAATTTCCTTTCAAGTGTAGCCCAAAGAAAAAAAAAACAAAGAGAGAGGGAGAGAAAGAGTAACACAAAAATGAATCAAGAAAAATCTAAGCTTTCATCTTTCCCCTTGTTTCCAATGCCCCCCATTTTGGCTTTTTTCCTTTTTTTTTTAATAAAATGCAATTTCCCAAAAGCTCTTTTATTCCCAGCCAAATAGTAACCATTATTCTCATCAAAATGACTTTCACAATTCACTTTTCAAAATAGGATTATTTTAATTAATAACTTCAATGCCAACACATGGGAAATACTCATATTTTACAAAAATTGAAAATATAATTATTCAAAACAACATAGTTTTGATGAATCATAAATTGTTAAAATAAATTGTAGAAATGTATAATAACTATAATTCCAAATCAATTATCAACATGCCATTATTACAAAAAGTCATTAAATAAATATAATCAATCACCAGCATAAAATTATCTTGCCAACACCCAATAATTCTATGAAAATTAATTAAATAAATTAAATCACAAGAATCAGGCAAATAATGGAAAATGATTAAATAACATAATCAAGGGCTCGAGCCATTGCGGCAACATGCAACTACAATTACAAGTCTACACATGACTTGCTAATCTAAAATTGATCAATTCATATTTATGCTCATGGGGCCACACAAGGCACATCTCGTAGCTTGACTTTGACACCTACACATTCAAGGAAACCATCAAGTATGCATGTCCCATACAGAATAATCAAAGTACAGTACACATAAAGCCACGAACAAGAGAACACCAAATTCACACCTAGTTGAAAACCATCTAACATAAGCATGGTTTAGATATATGATACATAATAGTTTTTGATATAGATAAGCTGCTAGCACGGGAGAAGAACCCGATAACAAGAGCCAAACGGCAACAGAACATGCCCAGTGCCACCAACAGCCGATTAACAGTTCATCAAAAACTAAAAAATATTAAATGAGTCTTTAAACAAGTCTTTAACCAAGTCTTTAATAAAATAAAACAAGAACCACCTAGCTAAGAAGAGATTTCCAGTCATCAAATATTATATTAGCAAGATTTTCCTAATCTTGCAACAGAGAATCCACAGTCTTCTCACGGTCCACCTACAAAATAGAAAAGGCCTCAGCAGCCTTGTGGGAAGTCCTCAGAACCAGCTTAACCAGATTCTTGACTTTGTTCTCCATCATGGACAGGTGAGCTTTGACAGCAGCAAGCTCCATTTCCAATTTCTTATTATCCACATCCCTTCCGGCAGTCATAACTTCCTTGTCGGGGGTTTCCTGCACCTCAGTATATTCATTGTTAGTGTCGTAGAATGAGTTATTCATTGAAGCAAAGTGGCTCGTGCCCTCCTATTCTTGCATAGGTGTGGTTTTGGTTCCCTTAATGTCCACTTCCTACACAGTGTCTTCCCGATCAGATGCAGTGGAATAATCAACTATCTTTATTCCCTGAGGCGTACCTCTCGCCATCTAGAGGATCTCCTTATATTAGGAATTATGGCAGATCCCCCCTTTCACATAGCTTTTTCCTTAACAAACATGACCTCCTCCTTCCCCTGATTCCCCTGCTTTTTATTAGTCACTTCAGCGCCTTTCCTCTCCTTCCCTTCACTACAATTCTTTTTCTCAGTTTTGTTCTATGTAGGAATCTCTCTCCTACATTTTTTGTTATCTTACATAAGGGTCAATGCAAGAAGTTGGGTCCACTTTTTGGCCAAAAAGTGGAAGTGTTTTCCCTAATTTTCAGAATTTGTCACATTTGACCTTAAAATTTGAAGCACTTAGAAATGGAATCTTTAAAAAAGTCACTAAATATAAAATGTAGTACTCGGAGTCTAGTTTCCAAATATGTAATTTTTTTCAATACCAAGATGATACAAATTGATTTTCAATAGGCATTTCTAAAAACCACTATTTAAAAGTCATTTTTTTTTAACCATACCATGCACATGTACGGCCAACATAATTTGACCTAAATAAAATTATTTTTCAAAATCCTCTTGGGAAAAGATGTGTAGTACAGTGAAGTTTGATGAGGATATTTTTTTATAATTTTTTTTCAAATAATGTTTTTTTTATTAATTTTTTATTAGGCCTAATTGCTACTTTTGAAAACCCCTCATGTACGGCCAACATAATTTGAGCAAAAAAAATCATAAAATTAATTTTTTTTTTTCATTGTGTAAAGAATGACGTGTAGATTGATGACATATAATTTTTTTTTTAAATTAAAAATTAAAAGTAATTAAAAAAATACAAACACCTGTCATTTCAAGTTTTTGGACTAGTTTACTCATAAATTTAATAATAAATAGAAAAACAAGTCTAATCCAAAAAAATTACATATTTGAAAACTAGACACTGTGATCTGTAATGGGTTTTAATTTCGTAAAAAAATTCAGAAAAAAATGTCATTAGCCATATAGGTGAAGTCAGTTTTTCCTCTGGTTTTGTACTTAGAGAAATAGTTGCAGGTCCAAGGCTCAAGGTTGGCTACCCATGCCTTTCCCGAGCCTAAAATGAAACCAAAAGCGTGGGTGTGAAATTTAAAATTTTATAAACGGGTACCCATTCTAGAAAATAATAAAAAAACAAAACGGGTACCCGTTCTAAAAAATAATAAAAAATAAAACGGGTACCCGTTTTAAAATGGGTATGCATTCTATAACAGGTACCCATTTCTAAAAATAGTAAAAAACAAAACGGGTACCCATTTTAAAATGGGTACCCATTCTATAAAACAAAACGGGTACCCGTTTTAGGTTCGGGCGCCCGTTCCTAAATGGGTACCCGTTTCTTTGAAAATGGGTACCCGCTGCTGTCGGCATTTTTTTTCCTTGCGTGACTTCCCTTACATGTGGACCGAGTTTCTTGCAATTACCCATAATAGTTAATCCTAGTGTTGAACTCAATAAGCACACACAAGATCACATATCATAATAACAAAATGAGGCTAGAACATAGATGAGTCTAAGCATATACCTATCCACACCTACATAAATATCCTACACACTCAAGCAAAGCATCATCTAGATGACAACGAAAATCATAGATGAAGCAACATAAATCATGTAAAGTACATGTAATCTAGCAAGGTACACATACATCCTATAGTTACACCATACCAAATCATCTTATTAAAACCTTTAACCCAATCATAAAATAGTTAGGACAAAGGAAGAGTCAATACCTAGGTAGGGCACTACATTGAATTTCAACAACTTTGACCAACATCCAAAATAGAGGCAAAAAACACCCTATTATAGTATTGATAGCCACACAATGTGTGGTTCTCATCCACTTTCACACATGAAAGCATTTGTGTAACAATCCATTTCCATTTGCAAAAATATAAGCAGCTACCCTCCAATTATCCAACATGCAAGTATTCATCCATCCATGCATCCCCAAGTATCCCAAAGAAAAAAAATCCAAAGAGAGGGAGAGAAAGAGAGAGAAAATAAAAAATGAATTAAGAAAAATCTAAGCATTCCCCTTCTCCCCCAATTTCCAACCACCCCATTTTGGGCTTTTTCCCTTTTTTTAATAAAATACAATTTCCCAAAATCCCTTTTATTTCCAACCAAATAATAACAATTATTTTAATCAAAAATGACTTTCACCATTCACTTTTCAAAAGAGGATTATTTTAATTAATAACTCTAATGCCAATACATGAAAAACACCCACATTTTACAAAAATAAAAAATATAATTTTTCAAAACAACATAGATTTTACGAATCACACATTATTAAAAAAAATGTAGAAACATAATAACTATAATTCCAAATCAATTACTAGCATGCCATAATTACTAAAAATCATTAAATAAATATAATCAATCACTAGCATAAAATTCACTATTAGCACACAATAATTCTATTAAAATTAAATAAATTAAATCACAACAATTAGGCAAATTATAGAAAATGATTAAATAACATAAGTCATAGGACTCGAGCCATTGCCACAATATGCAACCACAATTATGGGTCTACACATGAATCACAAATATGAAATTAACTGATTTAGATTTAGGCTCACAAAGCCACACAAGGTATGTCTCATATCTTGACTTCGAGTGAGATGAGGTAAAATAATACACAACACATTTACACAAATTAGTTGTCTCCAAATAGTTATTGTTAGGAAGTGTTATGTCGTAAAATGTCCCCTAGGACTTTTACCTCCTAAGTTTATCTCCTGGGTCCCTTGTTTTTAATCATGTATGTTAGAAACGACTCTCGAGACAAAATGCTTTGAAACCCATGTCAAAATGGACTTAAGGGACATTGTAGAGCTTAAACCTTGACCCAAAATAGGTCTTGGGACAAGGGCCCTTGTCCTGCCCTATTCTGGTAGGGTCTCAAATTTGAATGTCGACAAAGTGACCGTTAAAGGCCTTCCTTGTCGGCATCTTAAGTTTGAATTATGAAGTTAAAGCGGGAATACATATATAAGCATGTTTAGGACTTCATTTGCAAACTAGAAGATGATTTTGAGATTTTGGCGAACTTATGATCATAGAGCATTCAAGGCATTCATTGTGTTGTAGAGCAGAATATTGTTATTGTGTTTATTTGTTGCAAATTTGGCTTCATCAATCCATCTCCTCATGGCATAGAGCATTCAAGGCATTCATTGTGTTGTAGAGCAGAATATTGTTATTGTGTTTATTTGTTGTAGATTTGGCTTCATCAATCCATCTCCTCATGGCATGAAAGAGGTTCATTCTTCCATGAGGGTTTTACCTCCAAGGTGATATCTATTTGTACTTTCAATCAATCATTTATCATTGTTTTTGCCTCTGTCCTGCAAGAATACACACTCTTTATCTAACAATGATGTTGGAAGGTTTGAATGCCATTACGGGGCTTGACCGAGGCAAGCTCCTAAACACCACAACCCCCCAACCCCTCTCTTGTGATTGCAGGTGACAGGTGTTGAATTTTGTAGAGTGGGGTTGCAAAGGAGTGTTGCAGAGCATAAGGATCCTGGATCTGAAGGAAAAAAGTGGAAAAGAGCATCTATAGGAGTTGGGCGCTAGTCCCCGTGTCCTTCAAGTTTGCAGAGCTAGAAATCACCAGAACAGTGATAATCAGTATCAAAAAAGATCTGGAAACCCCCGATAAAAAGACTACCTTGGACTTCGATGCAAGTCCCTTTGTCCCCAACATTTTAGGATTCTGAACTTCAAAATCTGCTACGCATCTAATCTTCATTTAGTATCTGTGTGCAAGCATTTGTCAGAATTCGTCTGTTTGTTTACGATTTTGCATAATTAGGGTTTTGAGCATAATTAGGCTTAAATTAACACAATAATCATCAATTTCCAAATTTCCTTATCATTCCAAGAGACAACAAACATGTAGTTGAATCCTCTTGCAAAAGTGGTGATTCTACTCGGTTTAATGTCCTTGAATGTATGTAGTGAAAGGAGGATCTAACTAAACTATATATCAAGTCAACTCTATCCCTCTTTTTCTACATTACAGGAAGAATATGTGCTTGCACACTCAAGGAAACCATTAGGTGTGCCTATCCCATACAAAATAACTATAGTATGTATATAGCCACCAACGAGATAACACCAAAATCCACATCTAGTTGAAAACCATTTAACGTAAGCATTGTTTAGATATACTCAAGCATAATAGTTAATACTAGTGTTGAATTCAATGAGCACATGAAAGATCACATATCATAATAACACAATGAGGCTAGAACATGGCTAGTCCAAGCATATATCAATCCACATCTACATGAATATCTTGCACACTCAAGCAAAGCATCAAATCCGACGATGGATATCATAGCTGAAGCAACTTAAATCAACCAAAGTACATGCAGTTACACCATATCAAAATCATCTTATTAAAACCTTCATCCCAATCATAAAATAGTTAAGACAAGGTAAGAGTCAATACAGAGGTAGGCACTACATTTAATTTCAACAACTGTGATCAACATCCTATTATAGTATTGACAGCCACACAATGTGTGGTTCTCATCCACTTTCACACATGAAAGCCTTTGTGTAACAATCCATTTCTAGTTGCAGAAATAAAATCACAATCCAAACTTGGACACAAATCCTAAGGCACAAGAAAATCACAAATTTTAATCCCAATTTTATCTACAAATCACAAATTTAAACCCAATTTAACTTGAATTTGGAACAAACAGTGTATTTCCTCTATTTTTATAAACTTTTCAACATTTTTTCAATTCCCAAATTTTTCTAGATTATTTGAAAAAAACTCTCTTTTGATTTGCAATTTAACCTTGGGAAATATTTTTACTACTATAATTCTATATACATATCCCCATATCATCTACATGCAAGTATTCACATATTTAAACATTTATGCTTTTTGATGATTAGTTATGCATGTTAATACTTGTGTTTTGATCAGAAATAAATTAGTTATTTGTTAATTAATTATTTTCTTCATGGAAGGTGCTGACAGTTGTTGTTGGTGCCTTTTGAATATGCATAAATATCCTCTTCTTTCACATGGAGAAGATACGCAGAATCAGGCATAAATCTCTCAGCGAGATTGCCAGAATACTCCAACCAGTTACTGTTCATTCCTACAACACTACAGGTGACCTGCTCACCAGGTGTTGTCCTCTGAATCCCCAATCAGATTCAGATCAGATTTTCACACAGCAGACAAAATGGCACTATTTGCACAAAGTTTTGTTTAGCGCACTCCATCTATTGCTCACTAAATGTTGCCGCATATAAACAATAGAACCAGACAAAACCTTAATGCACATAAACAATTGAACAATGACAGAACTCTGATGCCCATAACGAAACTCTGATGCCTACAAACAATGGAAACATAACAAGATTCTTCTGCCCATAAACATCGAAACCATGACAAAACTCTGGTGCACATAAACAATATAACGAACCATGACAATGCTCTGATGCCCATAAACAATAGAACCAAAACAAAATTCTAATGCCCATAAACAATGTAACACTAAGGTGCGTTCATTTTTCTTATACAGGACAGGGACAAAGATCAGTGCCAGGATGGCAGATCTGTTCCATCACAATTACCAGCTAGAAAACATGCTCACAAGAATAAAAGTGATTAAACTCTGGCAGAGAAAGAAAAGACTCAAGCCTAGAAAAAAAAGCATGACAGGAAGGCCTGAACCAGAATAAAGGGCAGAATAAATAAATAATATAGAAGACTCGCGCACCCTTTCAATGGAAGGAAAAAGTGAACAATGAAGATCTGTCATGGCAACCAGAACACACTGATTAAGTCCCATGCTAAGAACAACTCTAAAAGCCACCATCTTCCAAAAATCATCTTAACCTAAATATCATACAACTAGAAAACATATATGGCATAATGGCACCGATTTAAATACCAAAAAAAAAAAAAAAAATTATGTTTCAATGTCCCAAGTCAAGATCAAAATAAAATATATGTTTTAAACTTTTAAGTTAACTGGTGTTGCTGTGATTAGCAATAACACATGATTCCAAGGTGACATCCTACTACAGAAAAAGTTTCCAAATGGTAGCAACTATTATCAGAAGAATATATAGTATGTCTAAGCCAAGCCTATGCTTTAGAAAGTGCTATCACTTTCTTATCAAGTTCATCTTTCTTATCACCAACTATCTTGTCAATTGGCTTCCCATCTTTGATAAAGATGAAAGTCGGCATGATCTGCACCTCATACTCCACAGTCACATCCTGTAAAATCAGAAATTATGGTACTTCCGTTGAACTGGCTTGTTTTAGCCTTGCTCTAAGTCATGCCAGTAATCTTTCTTCCTTGACAAGGATAAAATATTATAGCAAGATCTCAAAAAGGAAGTACTAATTATTATTAAATATACACATGATTTGAGAGTTTATGTGTTCTCTGAAGTACATACCTTCAACTCATCCACTTAACCATTATGAACCACTCTATTTAAACATCACCCAGTTCTATGGTCAAACACTCAAGAACAATTTTACACTTCATCCACATTAAAAAATGGTAAATATTTGTCCTGTTTTTATTGGCCAAAATAACATTTAACTGTTGAAGTGGATGATGTTTAAGAATAGCCATCAAGAACATAACATTTGTGTATTTTTTTAACAGATCAACAAAAACATGACCCATCATCCGGTAAGGGACACACCATGTTGCAGTGAAATCTACCACCACCTAGATTATTACTATTAAATAATAGAAAATCAAAAACATAGAAACAGATCTCACACAATTCTCCAATAAAAACAACCAATTGCAAAATGTGGAATGGTTCATAAAGTGTTCAAGCCTTATTAAATGTATACACTTACGTTATAAGAAGGAAAAAAAAAAAAAAACAGGAGAGATATTAAATCCTTCAAAATTATGGGCCATATAGCCCTTTTGTAAAAGCTGCTGCGATGGTGGAGATCAGAGATGATTATTAATGGGGAAAAATCCTTGGGAGAGGAGGGATATAACATGATGCCCTCCGACAAGGGGGTGAGTTGTACCTTATTCTATAATTATTAAAATATTAAATATATTGAAACATTGAATTTGAGACCTGGCGTTATCAGTTTGTTTTTATTAAGATAAACTGCTAACTCAAGAGCAGAATCTGATAACAGGCCAAGAGGCAATAACAAAGGCACAAAGCCAACTAACAGTTCAACCAAAAACTAAAAATAAAACATATAACGACTACCAGTTTGTTGGTTGTTTTGGCCTCCTGCAATTTTGAGCATCATGTTTCCACAGAGTGACAAACCACTACATGACTGTCAGCCATTCTTATAGATCCTCTTCTCTTTCCTTCTCCCGAGACTTTTTTTCTTCTAAGCAATGTTGTTCTTAACTAGTTCAAGGCTTTGGAGGTATTTGTACATAGGTAGTTGGTTTCCCTGGCTTCACCGGCCTAGAGAGTCAACGGTTTAGGTTTCCTTACATTTTATATTTTACATGATGCACATTTAACCATATTTATTAATTAATTGAAGTCAAATGTCAATGTTGGATAGACATTGTCTTACCTTGATATGTTATGAGTTTAATAAATTAATTTTTGATTTATTTGTCACATTAAATTTATTTATTTGAATCAATTTTATAAATTTATCACTATTTTTGTAAATATTTGTATGTGCAAATTGTATATAATGGGGTTATTGGCATCAATTAATGAACACATTAACTTTGTGATTGTGTTTAATCATAAGTGTCACACATTTAATAGACTTGGCAATGCATTAAATGTTTGTGACCACTCTTGTAATTGGCAATGCCTTATACTTTAATATTCATAAACATTGAGTAAACGCAATGTACAAGGCACCAATACTTGGTCACATACCTCTTGATAATGCAGATCATAATGACTCATCATTTCAACAAAAATTTCTAAGGAGAATGGAGAAATTAGAGAGATGTGAATGAAGAATGGAGAAATTCAACAATATAATATTCTACATATATTGTTTTAGTTCTATTTAGTTAATATGAAAAGGGTGTAGGTTTTTAATTTGTGCTCTTAACCTTGCTTAGGGATCTAATGCTTGAGAAAATGCACTTCTATGGCACATGTCTTAGTTGGTTTAGGAGGAGAATTAATGAACAGAGCTCCTCCTATCTTCCCAAGTCTTCTCTAGCAAACATCAAACGAATCCTACATAGATTTAAGTAAAAAAATAATTCATTGATTCATTGTGATGGGTAGGAAAAATCAAGATACAATAGGAAGTTTTGTGTTTTTATGGATATGGGTTACTGCCTAGCAAAAATCTCATAATTGTTTTCACTTGACTTAATGATTCTCTAAAACATCTTTGTTTTTCCTATAATAAATTGTATTACTTATATCAATATGTCGGAAAGAACAAATTTGCTTGTTTTATTTTAGTGATATATAACCAAGGGTGTGTTGAATTTTTATGTATTCATTTGCAAGCACTTGGAACTTTTGTAAACATTGCATTTCTATGAAATAAGGAATCTATTAACATGATGGTATTTGATTTAAATTTGCAATTCCTTTTCCACTTTTCTTAAGATACATAATCAATTATTTAGATCACAAGGTTTGAGTTTGTATTTGTGTTCAAGGATAAAATTCAAAAGAAACTTGCCAACTCATAAATGTATTTGTTTGTTCTAGCTCTCCCTAATAGTTGTGTAGCTCTGCGACCATCTGTTACTCATGAATAGATTCACACTACAATTTCTCTTGCAATGTTGTGTTATCTATATATACACAACATTGCAAGAGGACTTATAGTGTGAAGATATTCATGAATACCATATGGTCAAAGATACAAATCAAAGTAACTATATCACTAATGATGTTAGAGATTAAATGTCCTTTATTATCTAATTCCAAGGGCCACATGAAGATCAAGGATAGTTATGAACCAAAGGATCATTTTCATTACGCTAAAACCTTTCACAAGCTTCTCTTCCATAATGTGTTTATAAACACATATGTATGCAATGAACTAAGTGACTTTTAACACATTCAATATTAATATAAATATAATTCTCCTTGAATTTTATATGTTGATAGTCTAGAGCAATATGCTAATAGTTTATGTTTTCATTTACATTGTGGATTGTCATGTCTCGTTTTTATGGACAATATAATTATTCTAGTTAGTGAACAAATATTGTGATTGACTTTACTTTAAGTAATTTTGCATACGTGGAGGTAATTATTATGAGATATATTGATGAAAATTATAAATTGATTTAAATATTGAATATTGTAGAAATGATTACAATGATTTGCTTCGGCTATGTTTTGGAGACACTAACCTATTGACGTCGAGTTGAGTGCAAATGGATGTAGGTACTCATCGAAGACGAGAGCATGGCTGAGGTAGAGATGATCTAGCCACTTGGCAAGAATTGATGGATGGATTACCCTGATGCAATCACACACACATCACGTAGTTGCATATGCATTCTTGAATGGGTTTGATTGTATTAATGTGTGGTTATTAATCGTTTTCGAATATATGATGTGAATACTAAAATTTAACGTCCTTTCGGATTATGTTTAAATGGTGAAATTATAATAAGGGAATATATATGATTGTATTTTAAATTAAATAATAAGATATTGTTTATAGATGTTTGGAAGACAATATGTTCCTTAAAAATAAATAAGTCTATTAAATTATATATAGATAAATATGCATTATTATATTGCATTTCTCTTTTGATTATTTAATTAGATTTGTTTTAATAACAATAGTTAAATTATATTAAAAATAATGTTATTATATTTAGATGAGAAAACAAAAGAATTAAAACTAGGTTTCATGTCATCCATGCGACAGTAAGCTACAAAGGTATTATATTAATGTTCTAAATAGCATTTTATTTTCTCTAATTCTATTGGTTGATTTACATGCAAACTGAAATGCAACTTCAGTTCAAAAACCTAAACGATGATTGCCAAAAATAAGAGATCTGGTGTTGAATAGAGGAGGTGTTCAGTAGAGGGAAACCTATCCACGATTTGCAGTAGAGACAACTTGTTTTCCTAAGCGACAAAAGCAAAGGAGAATTACAGGCTACGGCAGGAAAGAGGAAAGGGAGGCAGCGAATTCAAACTGCAAAATTCTTCACCAATCGACGTCCTTATTCTAGGTTTTTCTTCTTATTTGGTTTGCATTTAAATGGCGTGTTTTAGGCTGCATTTTAAATGGTTTATCTGTTGTTTTGTTGGGGAATGTATTTGTTAGATCATCCCTTGTTTTGGCTGGTCGTTTACCTTCTTTTCAGGCCATTGACTCTTTTTCTGAGTCATCCCCCTATGTTTTGCCTGAGCAATTTGAAAACTTAGATCGACCTGCAACCATGGGTCGTTTCTCTTTATCTTGGTCACCATTATCTTATTTTCCCAGCCGCTTATTTCTTTCTGGCCATTCTACCAAGGAAATCGCCTTCCTTGTTGGTTGTTGACCTTCTTCATGGCCGATGATTAACTGTGCTTGAGTTGATATGTATAGATCGACCCCCTTGTTCTTGTTGCTGCTAGTTCTCAAAATTAACTATGGATGTTAAATTTCCCTTCCTTCTGTAGTTGACGATTAACTCATAACTATCATGATGTTCAATCTGCTCATAAATTAGATGGAAAACTCTTAGAAAAACACCAGATCGATGTTAGGTTTCCTCTGGCAATATTTTTATGACTGTATTTCTTACCTTGGCTGAGAACAGTTTTCACTTAGAAAATCGACCTCTATATGTTAAATCATAACCTCTGGAATTAGACAAAAACATATGATCCTGTAGCTTCATTTTTCAATTTACACTGTTGTAGCAAATTCTTTATTATTTTTAAGAACTAGTATTCCTATAGCTATATTGGAAAAACTTATTTAGAACATTATATTGACTGAGATCAGAGATAATAGGCAAACTATTATATTTTCCCTTCGAATGTTGAAACCAAATGTTGATATTTATGACTGAAAACTAAATTAAATTGTATCTCTATTTTTTTCTTTATTTTTAAGACTGCAACAGTTCCTGTCGCAGATGCGACAGGAAGATTGTTTGATTGTTTTTGGACTTCCTGTCGCAGTTTTAACAGTAAGTTATTTTAGATTGAATTGTAAACTTTTTGGTTAGATAAACAGATTGAAATAGGGTGCTACCACAATAATGGGTTACACTTTCTGGGACATCCTGATTTTTGCTGAAATCACATATTTTTAGAAAATATAATGATTTAAGCCTTGAAAGGTTCCATTTAAAGGATTTTAATTGAAGAGGGTTTGATCAAACTGCCTTGGATAGAACCCCACTAGTTTTAAACCATACCTATAATGGAGTCTCCTCTACACCTATCAAAATGCTGATAAAAAACCACTTTTGATTTACCTTTTGGGGGATCAAATGAATTCATTTAAAATTTATGTTTCGTAAGTATGTAGTCCTTATTATAAGCTTCCTAAAAAGTATAATTTTAAATATATTTAATTTGATTATTATATTTATTTTTTATTTCTTGTGAATGCAGGTTTTTCACCGAACATCAAGTTCTCTGTTCTAAACACATGGAAAATTAGTAAATTAGTGAAAAAAAAAATTTAAAAATATATATGCCCTAGGTATTGATGTTCTTGTTTCAACCAAAAAAAAAAGAATTTTGATACATACAGAAAAAGTTATGTTTTACGGAATACGCCTATCTAAATTATAATTGGTTTGACTTCAAAACTTAATTAAAAATATATATATTCAACAAAACATTATGAAACCAAATGTATGCCCTATATATCCGTGTTACCAATCTAAATTCAAAAGAATTAGAATTTTATCCTTTGTAGAAAAAAAGTTATGTCCTATGGAATATGCACCACTTTAAAAAAATGTTGTAATAACTCCAAAAAATTTCACGCAAAATTTTTTTGTAAAAGCTGCACCACTTTTTACGATTTAACTTTTTTTCTACCAACATTTTAACTCCAATTTTAAATATATATATATAGAATCTACAAACATTTTACGATTTAACTCCAATTTTAAATATATATATATATATAGAATCTACAAACAAAATTTCACAAATCACTAGTTCACATCATCTTCAAATTCCTAACTGTTTAGCAGCTATAGGTGTCAGAAAGTGAAGATTTAGTTTAAAATGTTGATTTCAATGTCAAGTTTGGCCAAAAAGTGTAACCCATTATTGTGGGATGACCCAATACTTCCTGTCACCGAAATACACAACAAAATAGATTAATATCTTAGAATGACTACTATTGAAGACATTGTGACTGAAATACAAGATTAGAAACTATATCAAATGAATAAAAATTATGATTTCAATTGTATGAACAAAAGATGGTTTATTGCTTGAAAGTGTATTTTTTCCTTATTTGATCTTTTGGGAAAGGAATTGGATTGATTAATTGGAAACCTTGAATTTGTGATTCTTTACTTATTTTCTTGCTTCTGGGGAAAGAAGTAGTTTGTACTGCCCCTCTTTTTTGCTTTTGATTAGTTCGATAGTGGTGTTTTTGGAGTTAGACTTTATGACTCTCTGTTGATATTAGATACACTGTTATGTGGATTATTTGATGATACCTTATTGTGTTAGATGACATTGATGATGTTGCTAGTACTAATGTTTCATGCTTATGATATGCTTTCATTTGGATTTAATTGATTATGTGATCAATCTTTCTATGAATGTCATGTGATTTACTTGATGATGATTCTTAATTAGTTGATTAGTAACTGAATATGTTATTTCACTTTTTAGACAATTATATGATATGCATATTATGGTTTATCTGATTGATGTGTTGGTGTGAGGGACAATATAGTATTACTCATGCATCAATACCCTACTATGTTGCGAATCCCTCTCACGGTGTGTTTGAGGTTATAGTTATATGTATTGTTCAACCCTTTTGATTTGATGCAGGATGTAGATACATGACACCGACTCCACCTAGATTATCAGGTCTGAGCATGTCCTAGACCCAATGGAATAGTGGAATGGAGATAATGATGGGTTCCCTGATTTGGTCATCATCCTGGTAAAGGATGAGTATTTTGTTGTGTGTCTAGTCAATAGGTCGTCAGATGTGGTTGTCAGGTTTGTTGGTTTGGGATTCCATGGTTGTAAATATGTTTTTATTCTTGTGATTAATTATTTCATTATAGTAGTTAACAAAAGATCATTTTGTTAAATAAATAGTAATAATGCTAATAAATTAATAAAATAATATATTTATTTAAGTAGGTGAAAATTTATTTGTATGAATAAAATAAACTTACTTTTGTTGTTATGAAATAAGATTAATGAATTTAATTTATTGTGAGTTCTCATGAAAATATTATATTGTAACTTGATATTTATAACTTTATTGCATTTATTATGTTGTCATAAAACTCTTAAATGGTAATATTTGGTATTTATATAAGATATAGTATCTCGGGTGCTCTCAAAAATTTAATTGAATATTTGTTGTGGCTTTATGGGGGAATATTGGAGAGAGTGGATGGTCAGGTAATGGAAGAAGAATTTATGGCTTTTTCATTATTTTATGTTGGGAGTGCTATTTAGTGAGGCATTCATGGGATATTGGGGCTGCATGTTCATGGGATGCAAGTTTTTCTGGAGAAAGGAATTAAGGGGAAGAAGCCAGGGAGGAGAGAATTAAGAGGGAGAAAAGAGGTTATCTAGCGGATCTATTTCAGGAGATTCAATTTTTGGGTATGCCTTTAGTATAATTAAATGAATGTTATTATGTTAGTTGTGTTTTTTAATCTCTCTCTCTCTCTCTCTCTCTCTCTCTCTCTCTCTCTCTCTCTCTCTCTCTCTCTCTCTCTCTCTCTCTCTCTCTCTCTCTCTTCAGTATTATCTGTCTAGAATCTATGCTTGGAAGCTTGAGCAATTGTCCTTAAACTGCCTAAACTTGATCCTCCTGTCGCCATTTGTATTCAAATATATTCATATAATCTTTCTTTGTCTATAACAAATCATCTGAAACATTTTAAATCTCCACCACCTCTATTTCTTTCTACTGAGTGTAACAAGATACACTTTTCTTTCATCGGTGACAAGTTTGTAAATATAGTTAAAATAAAATTTATCCTTGCAATCTAGCAGTCAACGCATTTCTAGAGGCTTTTATCATCCATCAATCCTGTTTCATATCTTGACTCTACCATTCGCCCTTGCTAAGATCTTAAGTAAGTCATTTTAAAACAAAGAAAATGGCAATTTTAATTAAAATTTTTGAGTAAATCCCGTACCATCAGGTATCGACAGCCTCCCCAAATCATTTTTCCTTCATGTGACACATAATAAATTATGATATCTTCCTTTCTAGCGGTCGGAGTATCTCTTGGTAGAGCCTTTCTTATGTTTTTTATTTTTTTTTATTTTTTTTTCATTGTTTCCATTAAATGACCTCTCTGTAGCGTGTTTACGATTGTGGGCAATTCCCTACAATTAATGTAGTTATTGATTCGACCTCATGGCACTCTAGCAACAATATTCTATATTTTTTTTGTTTCATGTTTGCACTCCCTAATAAATTATAAACTATGACCAAACGGTTCTCTAAGGTGTATCTCGGATATATTAGGTTGGTTTTCTTTCTTTTGATGTATGTATAGAGGCGTATGGGCCGATTTGCCTGATACGCCAATGCTATACGGGCCAGCAAGGATTCATCATTGAGTTTTCTGTGTAGTTTTATTTTTCTTAGGCACCGTTGAATTCAGTTACCCATTCCTGTGTCTTCCTAAGCAAACCATTAAATGCATAAAAGTTAAACGATTGTCAGATTCCTGCAATCACTCTAGGTGAAAACTATATCAATCTTTCTAAGATTTGTTTGAGCAGTTGTGATAACATTACCTTTAATCAAATCCGCAATCGGATGAGGGCATGGTGTGCCTGGTTGACCATCTCTATTAAAATTGACTTTGCTTTCATTGTTAAGAAAATTTACTGGAATCGTGTGGATGGTTCCTGAGCACCTGCCAGCATAATTCATCCTTAATATATCTTGTAATCTAGATAATTGGTCTCTTTTCAGGCCGAGAGCTTTAGTAGTTTTTTTTAAACTTCTTCAAATCCTTCTTGTATTGGTGTTTTCTCTCCAGCTGGGAAGTAGTGTATATATGTGAACCTTCTCCTCAGAATTTATTTTAATCCAATGAGAGATTGGAGTTAGTAAGTTTCCCTGAGTATCGATTGTTGAAAGATTTGGTTGGGTTAATAATTAGTAAGTTTCTGCAATAATAATCTAACTATAGTAATGAGAATTAGTTATAATCAAATATTAGATTATAGATACTAAAATTATTATTAATCATTTTATTCAAATTAGTTATTAGAATATAATAAGAATTATTATTGGAATAGTTTTAATTGATATGAGTATGGAATAAATCGTTTTATTAGCTATCTCATTAAATTGAGTATAGCCAATTTTTTATATTAAAGTTCTTAAATAGTATAAATATTACTTCCATTCGCTTTACTTTTATAGTTAGGTTATTAAATCTATAGAATGGGTCTAATTTAATGATAGATTTCACTGGAGTACTTATCAAATTGATTTAACCAAATTTTGCAATTATTGATGATTAGATAGGATTAGCGATCCTCTTTTTATCAAGAAAAGTAGATTATGGAAATAATATGGATTCTTATATTTATAGCCTTAGTTGAGTTAATGAAATTTGATATATATTATAAATTTATAGGTTGATAGTGTTGTGTTGATTATGTCATTGGATCATTTGTGATTGTTCAAACAATAGTTAGGGATAACTTGTGCCTAGTAATTTATTTATTATTGTCAAAGAGTGCAAGCCAGTAGATGCAGGTAGAATCAATTTAGAGATGAGTTGTAATGTTGTTTAATCTTTACATTTTAGTGGTTTGCTCCAGAGGCTAGGTTACTTTTGAATCCAATGTAATATTGTAGTATGGATGAGTTTCTGTTACCTTCTCTTGGTATGAGGTCTCGATGTTGTTAATAAGGGAAAATTGTTGTTTTGGACTTTGAATTTAAAATTGAGTTTTGTGATTATAGATGTATGCAAGAGGAAGACACCTTGCAATTCTAGTGTATGCATGTCATATGGGTGATTCTTGTAAGGTTGTAGGGTTACTAGTTGCATGTAGGAGGGTGGCTTCCATAAGTGGGGCTAGTGCCCAAAGTGGCTGCCTGGATAACCCTATGGAAGTTGTAATCAAGTGAAAACCTAATAATTAACTTAGGGGGGGTTTGGGTAGTTAATTCATTTAACAAGATAATTGGGATGCCTCACCCATGTCTGTAGCGTTCTCTTAAGCTAAGGAGGGGATGAGAAGGCCTGGTTGGCATAATCAATCTCCTTGTCTTCACGAAAGGACAGTCGATTCCGCATGGGTCACCCTATGGGGTCGGTGCCTAGAGAGAGGCTGCTAGGATAACCATAGATGGGGGCCGGCGTCTAGTGAGAGATAGCTAGGATAACCCATGCAATGACACTCTACCTACTGTAGGATAGTTATCCCTCCTTTGCTCATGCTTGTAGATCATATTGCCTCTGGGAGCATTGTTGAGCCAACTAATTATTATTCATGAGTCTGTGTTTTATTGTTGGTCATTTATCTATTATCTTTGCCATTTTGACTATTGTTTTTTTTGGGACCTCATTGTTATCTCCTAGCTTGGGGGATGGACCTCAGGGTTCCACATGGTCTGGTGGATGAGCTTTAATCCATTGGTTTTCTAGCATCTTGGATCGAGTGGCATATCTCTCCTATTTCCTGTTTGCACCTGCTTTTGAAGACATATATATTGTACTTTATATATCCAGATTGTCTATCTATGATATCCATTATGTAATCTTGATGTATTCAGACAAGAAAGACTTGTATCTTTATCATTATGTATCATGATCTCATCTGTACTTGTAAACATTATTGTAAAAGAATGATGTAATTATCTGTGATGTAACCAAAGTTGTTAGTTGATTCTATGACCATTCAAGACGAGCTATGAATGTTGTTTAATTTTCATTAATGTAGTTATGTTCCCTAGAGATGTTAGTTTAGCTAATAGTTAAATTGATGGTGTTACATCTTGTTATCACTACTTTCACTGGTTAAAAAAAAATCTGCATTTTATTACATAGCTGGACTTAACTCTCTAGGTTTGCATGACGAGGCATTACATAGTTTTTATATAGGAATGTACTGGGTTACTTTTGGGATTGTGATGCCGAATGTGGATTATCAGAGATGGCTTTTCCTCTTTTCAGGAATTGACCAGGTCACTTAAATAATTAGATCTAATCGGAATGACATTGAAATAGATGTTCATTGTCTAGCAAACATATTTATTGATATCTCTGCCACATCCTATTGTGAGACAATTTGCTTTTCATTACTTAGAATTGCATATTCAAACATCAGGGTTGCATCGGGTGTTCCCTCCTATAGTTGTTACCAGGTAGCTAGACATTTCGTGCAGGGCTGGGCTTCCTTCATTTTAGGAAGGGATCTGGGGAAGTGTAAATACTTCATGGTTGGTTGGAGAAGCACCTGAGCCATGTTCCAGTCTCTCCATTTGCAGGTGGTGGACCACTTGGTTCGTGTAGTTGGAGAGTGTATTGATTTATTTATTATTGATGTACTTATTTATTGTACCTATTTGGATGTATTATGGCATGCTTGCCAAAGGATTTATGTATATTATTTTATCGTGCTTGTTACCTGGACTAAGCACGTGAATATGTAAAATTTAATGATATTGAGATTCATATTTATAAGATTATCTTGTGTTTGAGATATTGTGATTAAGCAGATTAATTACACCTTTTACCTTTGAATATTGTATCTAAGTGGATTATTTACATCTTTTTATTTTGGTTATTGCGATGTTGTATTTAAGCGGATTATTTACTTCATTTATTTTTGAGTGGGTTTAAATGTTTTTACATGACTTGTGAGGCTTTACATGGATTTTCTTTCTCACTTAAGTTGGTTGATAGTTTTGTATGCAAGTGATCACTCAATCTACACTTATTTTGGCTACAATGGCAAGGTGAGGTCCTACTACCCCACTAAGGCAATGATCTAACTGGAAATATATATCTTAAATTTTATATGTTGGTAGTCTATGTTAGATGGAAAAGAGAGACTAGCTAAAGAGATTAAACTAGGTCAAACCCTCTTCTATCCAACATTAGAACACAAGCTGAGCTTGGCTTCTACCCTTGAAGGAGAGCCAAACTACAGGGGCTTTGTCCCTTTGTTGTATAGAGGAGAATCAACCAAATCCAACCAATCAAACTAGGGCAAAACATGAAACCCTAACTAAGAAAGATCGAAGCATAACATACTATCAGAAATAGATACAACAAATCTAAAAGCACAGTAGAGACCAGTCAACAGAGAAGAACATGGATATAAGTTCGGGGGCCATAAATACCAGGGTGTTGGGTGCCCTAGACCCAATTTAGGGTTTTATAGAAACTTTGAGCTTCACCACATCTATATCTGCAAAACCTTCCTTCTTCTCGAATCTTGCCTCCTGAAACCTATTACTTCAACATGCACACACAAAAGAAGGAAAGAGGTTTGGTGGTATTTAGGAGCTTGCCTAAGTCAAGCTCCGTGAATGGTGTTTCCACCTCCACAATAGCAATGATAAGAGATAAAGAGAGCAGAGGTAAATCTTAAGTAGAATTTGGAATTCATAGATCACAAAGCATAAAGGAAAGGAGTCGCCATGAGTATGGAAACCCTAGCTTGCTTGATGCGGCATCACAACTTGACTCAAGAAGTTGGTTTAGCCAAAAGAAGTAGAGAGATCTTCACAAGACTTGCAAGAAGTTAGCATAATAGTAATAATCCACCATAGAGAGCTTTAGAGAAGAACATAGAGCATGAGAGAGAAGAAGAGAGAGTGCAAGTGTGCCTAGATTGCATAGATGTTCAAAATGAATAAACTAACTTGCTTATATATGCATTCTCGCTCGCCAACAATGAATAAAACCAAATGGGGCTGGCATGTATAAATTAAAGAGGTGTTCTAAGCTAACACCACAAAAATAGGACCGAAGCTAACATCTGAGACCAGGGTGCTAGGCATTTTGATCCTTCAACCCCACAAACTCTGGAGAGTATCCATTTAAGTGGCCTTAGACTAGTTCCAACCTTATTTTGTCAAGTTTATTCATCAAGATCAATATTTAATCGGTTAACATTCAAAAAGGTGTTAAAATAGGTCTTGATTAACAAGAGTAAACATTTTAGGTCCACTTGGGTGCTAAACTAGGTTTAAAATGTTAGCGTAGACATTTTACTCCATAATGTTTAGCCCCCACTTTAGCGTGGGTATGAACTGATGTTTGAACTCACACTAAAGTAAGGAGAAGACAAATTTCAAACACAAATTATAGGAGCCCAAAGAATTCTGTGAAGTTGTAGACTGTAGTGGCCCGCAAGCTTAGGATTCTAAGGTTGCAAACACATAGGATTACAAACATAGAAGCCATAGAATGTCACCAAAATTGAGGGGTGATCAAGCCCCCAAGTTTGGGATTCTAGGAGTCTATGATGAATTACATACATATAAGACACATGACATAATTCACTCATACATGAAGCACTTAGAAAACATGAGATAATATAAGACATACACAAGGCATACACTTGAGCAATCACAATGCATACACGTAATACATAAAGTATACACGCTTGACACGAAGCATACACATAAGGCATAAAGTATACATAGAATGTACCTGAAATACACATGGAATAAATGAAAATCACTTAAGGAGAATGCATAAGGAATACAAAGAGACAAAACTTTAAGCACACATGAAGCATGAAGAATACATAGAGGAAAAGAATATATGAGGAGAATACATGCATAATACAACAATCACAAGAAACACATAATGGGAGACCCTGATTCAGCATGAAAAAAGGGACCTCAATCTAAATGTTGTCTCAATCATCATGCATCATTCCCCAAGATGCAATAAGTGTTGCAAATATGTGCCTAATCGATGTTGTCATTGATGTCAACATATCCTTGTTGTCATTAGTGTCAACTGTATCTTATTCTATTATTTGTTTAGAAGACTTGTATGTTGAGGATATTGAGAAAATTAGCCTCTCCAGAAGAAACAAGTGAGTTACATATCTCTCTGTCAGAGATAGTGAAGACAGTGCAGTTCAGTGAAGTAGATTGCTCTACATTTCCAGTAAGATGAAGATCAGAGTCTGTAGATTAAAGGGTTCATAGAGGCTTGTATGAAGTTGCTCTAGTCAAGATTTGAGAGGTCCGCATGGAGAATTGGAGAAGTTATGGTCATCTGAGGAGAACTGGGTTTTGCAGTTGTTCAGAGGTAACAGAGTGATAGAAATCTGGTCTGGATTGATCCGCATTGGAATATTATGATCTACAGATCTAGAGGTGTGTTTGGGATGTCAATGTGTATCCTCAACTCAAGTGGTTCATGGTTTGGAGGTCCGCAAGCAATCTTTCTAGTATGACAGTCATGACAGTTGGTGTTCTTGAGTTCCCAGATGAAGGTGCAAGTGCTTCTGGTGATATGAGGTGGTGCGGTTGTTCCTATTGATTTCATTGTGCTTGTCGTGGTCTCTGAATTGGGTGCCTATTGTGTTGGTGGTCCGCATTGAGGATTGAGCTTGTGGATGAAGATTTCTTCTTGGGTGTTGTTTTTCTTTCCAGTCTTGGCCCACCGGATGCATGGTGCGTGTTGAGGATGATCTAAGAGAAGTTTTATGAAGAGTGGCATGATGTTCGAGGAAGATTTGAGTCCTATTTATGTTTGGCTGACGGTGTAGTGGTTCGTGTGTAGCATTTTAAGTCTTGTGATTGTAATTGCTTGTAATGCCTATCTTAGAGAATATCCCAGATAGATGATTGTTTGGTCGACTTTGATGTTCATTCCAAAGTCGATGACTTGTATAAATAAGTGTTGTGAAGTCGTGGAAATGTGTGAATGTGAGTGAAGATGCAGAGGTAACGAGGAAGTGTTAAGGGGGCAGAGCAGAGGTGTTGTGCGCTTTAATGGAACTGACCTTGGCATGAAGAAGATGTTGTTTCTCAGTTCAATCTTTCTGTGTTAAACTTGTGAATGTTTCTATAGGTAGTGAGCCTTTTTGAGCAGTGAGCTCTGGGCAGTGCGCCTGAAGGCAAGTGCCTTGGACCATTTCCTATTCTTTTAACAAAGAATAAATCTTGTGGGTTAACCCCCACCGTGGGTTTTCCCTTAACCAGGTTTCCACGTAAATCCTGGTGTTATGTGTGTTGATTATGTTTTTGCTTATGTGTTGTTGATTCATGTTTTCATGATTATATCATTAATATGTTAACAAGTAGTAAAGAAGATTAAATGCAGTAACAGATAAAAGTTTTGTGACAACTGATTCACCCCCCCTCTCAGTTGTCTGCCCTAATTTCAACAATTGGTCTCAGAGCCAATTCCTCTAAAAGAAGCTTGACCGCTTGAGGAGATCCTGGATGTCAACTTACAAGAAGGATAGTCTGAGATTTGATGCAACAAATTACTCTCTTTGGAAGAGTCACATGGAGTGCCATTTGCAATGCATGGGTGATGCTTATTGGTTGATAACAAAGGATGAGTATAAGCCTCTGGAGAAAGGTCCTTCAACTCCAGATGAACTCAAAGATGCTGAAAACAACAGTTGGGCTAAAGAAGCATTGTTAAGTGCCCTGACTGATACAAAAATGACAAATGTCTTGGAATTGAAAACTGCTCATGAAATCTAGAAGAAGTTGGAAGCTCTATATGAAGGTGATGCATATGTCAAATGTGCTAAGTTATAGAGCCTGAAAGGTAGATACGAAAGTTTGAGGATGAGTGAAAATGAAAACATCACTTCCTACATGCAGAAGGTGAATGAACTTGTGTGCAGTATCAGGTGTGCTGGTGGAAAATTAGAAGAATTAGAGATTGTTGGCAAGGTGCTCAGATCCTTGCCTGCTTCATACAAGCATAGATTTGCTGCTATTGAGGAGATCAGGACTGTGACAACTGTTACAAGGAATCAGTTGGTTGGCAAGCTTTCAGCATTTGAAATGAGTGAGTTTGGTGATTCCCTTCCTAAATTAGAATCTATTTTTAATGCCAGTGTTTTCAGGAAGCAAAGATTTGATCCAGGTGAAAGCTCTTCAAGAAGACTAACCAAATATGAGAAAACAAAGAAGGAATTTGAAGAAGATGAAACAAAGCTTGAAGAAATTGAAGCCCTTATTGCCAAAAGATTACCAAGAGGATCCAGTAAGTATGAACGAAAGTTGCCTTTCAAATGTTTTGCTTGCAATAAGATTGGTCATTTTGCCTCAAGATGTCCGGAGAGGGTTTCAAAGCCAAATCTTAACAGACCTAGGTTTCAGAAGAAATGCTCCATGTCCAAGAAACTGCTGATGAAGGAGTTACAGATGATGAATCTGATAAGGGAAGTACATCTGGAAATGAATGGGTGTTCATTGCTATCAAAGAAGAAAATCTAGTGCCTACTGAATCTGCTAGCTATATGAATGTGGAAAGTGCCTTGGCTACTCAGGTCGAAGAAAAGAATGAATGGGTGATTGACAGTGGATGTTCTCACCATATGACAGGTGATAAAAGTAAGTTTGTAAGTATGGAAACATATGAAGGTGGGATTGTGAAGTTTGGAGACAATTCAGCTAGCAGAATCTATGGCGGAGGATCCATCTCTTTTGATGGGAAGGACAACACTAATGATGTTTTGTATGTAGAAGGGTTGAAGCATAATCTTCTCAGTGTTGGATAGTTGGTTGACAAAGGGTATGATCTCTGATTCAAGGATGGGAAATGTAGAATCTTAGAAAGCTCTGGAACTAATATTGCATCTGGTACATAGACTAGAGGTAATATCTTTCATTTAAGTTGCACTGATAAAACATGTTTGATTCCTTAGATTGATCAAAGTTGGTTATGGCATAGAAGAATGTGTCATGTAAATTTTGATAACATTGTCAAGATAAGTACTACTCAGGCTGTGAGAGATCTTCCAAAGCTTGTAAAACCTGCGAATAGCATGTGTAAGGAATGTCAGTTGGGTAAACAGATCAGAACTACATTCAAAAGTAAAGAACAATTTTCAAGTGGATTGTTGGAACTTGTGCACACTGATTTGTGTGGTCCTGCCAGAGTTAGGATTTTGCAAGGAGACAAATACTTTATGTTGTTGATTGATGATTACTCCCAGATGATGTGGATCACCTTCTTGAGAGAGAAATCAGAGGCTCTTGACAAATTCAAGGTGTTCAAGGCTAGGGTAGAGAATGAGATTGGTGTGAAGATAAAATGTATGAGATCTAATAGAGAGTTCACCTCTGCTGAGTTTAATACATTTTGTGAAGAGCATGGAATAAGAAGACAAATATCTGCTCCTAGGACTCCTCAGTAGAATGGAGTTATGGAAAGGAAGAACCAGACTATTCAAGAGGCTATTAGAACCATGATGATGGAGGCAAATGTTCCACATGTCTATTGGAGAGAGGCTATGAGTACTATTGTCTACACTCTTAACCGAGTGCAGATCAAAGGTAATACTGGTAAAACCCCTTATGAAGTGTGGTTTGGTAATGCTCCTACTGTGAAATACTTTAGAGTTTTTGGTAGTAAATGCTATATCAAAAGAGATGAAGATCTAGGCAAGTTTGATACACGGTGTGATAAAGGAATATTTTTGGTTATTCTAACCAAAGCAAGGCATACCAATGCTTTAACAAGAGATTGAAAAAGATTGTTGAAAGTGCTAATGTCAAGGTAGATGAAAGCATGGAGAGACCTTCCAAGTTCTATGAATATGAATCAGATGATAAAAATGAAAAGCAAGTTCAAGCTTAGACTCAGATTCAGATTGCTCCAGAAAATCCAATGACTCAAGAAGCTAATGAAAATTGTGAGGAACAAGTTCAAGAATTAGAAGTTCAAGAAAATCACAAAACTCCCAGGGATGTAAGGTTGAATCATTCTGAAGATCAGATAATAGGAGATATAAATAAAGGTGTTCAAACTAGAAGAAAAATTGTTGAAGAACAAGTGGAGTATTGTTTAATTTCAAAGATTGAACCAAAATCAGTAAATGAAGAATGTAATGATAAAAGTTGGGTAAAAGCAATGGAAGAAGAATGAATGCAAATTGAAAAGAATCATACTTGGGATCTTGTTCCTAGACCTGGAGACAAAAATGTAATTGGAACTAAATGGGTCTTCCAGAATAAATTGAATGAAGGTGGTGAAGTTGTGATAAACAAAGCAAGATTGGTGTGCAAAGGGTATTCTCAGGTAGAGGGAATTTATTTTGAACAAACTTTTGCTCCGGTGGCAAGAATTGAAGCAATCAGATTATTTCTTGCCTTTGTTGCTTACAAACATTTCAAAGTTTACCAGATGGATGTCATGTCAGCATTCCTAAATGGAGAGTTGGAAGAAAAAGTCTCCATTGAGCAACCGGAAGGATTCTAGTTGTCTGATCAAGGAGATATGGTCTGTAGATTGAAGAAATCATTGTACGGACTTAAACAAGCCCTGAGAGCCTGGTATGCAAGGTTAGATAAGTATATGCTAAAGTTAGGCTTTAGCAAAGGCACTGCTAATAGTAATCTTTATTTCAAAATCAATCATGAACACATCTTGATTGTTGAGGTATTTGTTGATGATATCATCTTTGGTGGAAATGAGAGCATGTGTAAAAAATTTGTTGATCAAATGCAAAGTGAATTTGAGATGTCCATGCTTGGTGAAATGAATTTCTTCTTAGGTCTGCAAATCATTCAGTTAGAAAAAGGCATCTTCATATCTCAGTCTAAGTATGTGAAAGAGCTGTTGAAAAAGCTTGGAATGGAGGATTCAAAACCAGTGAGTACTCCTATCATAACCAAATGCAAGTTGAGTAAAGATGATGATTCCCCTTAGATAGATCAGAAAAAGTATAGATCAATGATTGAAGGACTACTTTATCTGACTCATACTAGACCTAATATTATGAATGCAATTGGCCTTGTTGCTAGATTTCAAGTTGATCCTAGAGAATCTAATTTTGTTGCAGTCAAAAGAATTTTTAGATATTTGAAGGGAACATCTGATTATGGCTTATGGTATCCTAAGGGTGATGATTTCACTCTTCATGCATATACAGATGTTGATTGGGCAAGAGATGTGGATGACAGAAAAAATACTAGTGGTGGTGCATTTTTCTTGGGTAAGAGATTGGTTTCTTGGTTGAGCAAAAAGCAGGAGAAAATTTATCTGTCTATTGCAGAGGCAAAGTATATAGTAGCAACAAATAATTGTACTCAAGTTTTGTGGATGAAACAAATGTTGAAGGATATCAGAGTTGTGTTTGAAGAGCCTATTACAATCTTCTATGATAATTCAAGTGCAATAAACATCTCAAAGAATCCAGTGTTGCATTCAAAGACAAAGCACATATCCATCAAGTTTCATTTTTTGAGAGAGAAGGTGAATGAGAATAAAGTCAGATTGGAGTTTGTTTCATCAAAAGATCAAATTGCAGATATCTTCACTAAGCCTCTACCTAAGGACACTTTTGAGTATATCTGAGGGAAGCTAGGGGTGATTACCCCTCCTATTCAGAACTAAGATGTACCAATGTGCATCAGTCCAGTGGAACTCACAGTCATAGCTTATGATCTAGATTGGTGTTAAGGAGATGCTACTCAGGAGGAGTAGTCTGTATGCTAATTTTGGAGTTCAGTCTGGTTTTATCTAAGTAGCAAAAGAGGGAGAAATGATTGAAAATATGTGCCCTTTGCCATTGATGTCAAAGGGGGAGAGAAGTCATGTGAAAAACTTGAAAGTACGTAGTTGGTGAAAGGGGGAGCAGTGAAGAAAGTGATTGCAGATGTGATAAGAGAAAGGGGGAGAAGTTCTTGTCTTGATGGTTGAAACAGTTTTTCACATCATATGTTTCCATCAATGACAAAGGGGGAGATTGGTGCAAATATGTGCCTAATCGGTGTTGTCATTGATGTCAACATATCCTTGTTGTCATTAGTGTCAACCGTATCTTATTCTATTGCTTTTTTAGAAGACTTGTATGTTGAGGATATTGAGAAAATTAACATCTCCAGAAGAAACAAGTGAGTTACATATCTCTCTATCAGAGACAGTGAAGACAGTACAGTTTCGTGAAGTAGATTGCTCTGCATTTCCAGTAAGATGAAGATCAGAGTCTATGGATTAAAGGGTTCGTAGAGGCTTGTCTGAAGTTGCTCCAATCAAGATTTTAGAGGTCTGCATGGAGAATTGGAGAAGTTATGGCCATCTGAGTAGAACTAGGTTTTCCAGTTGTTCAGAGGCAACAGAGTGATAGAAATCTGGTCTGGATTGATCCGCATTGGAACATTATGATCTGCAAATCTAGAGGTGTGTTTGGGATGTCAGTGTGTATCCTCAACTCAAGTGGTTCATGGTTTGGAGGTCCACAAGCAATCTTTATAGTATGACAGTCATGATAGTTGGTGTTCTTGAGTTCCTAGATGAAGGTGCAAGTGCTTCTGGTGATATGAGGTGGTGCGGTTGTTCCTCTTGATTTCATTGTGCTTTTCGTGGTCTCTGAATTGGGTGCCTATTGTGTTGGTGGTCTACATTGAGGATTGATCTCGTGGATGAATATTTCTCCTTGGGTATTGTTGTTCTTTCCAGTCTTGGCCCACCGGATGCATGGTGCATGTTGCGGATGATCTAAGAGAAGTTTTATGAATAGTGGCATGATGTTTGAGGAAGATTTGAGTCCCAGTTATGTTTGGCTGACAGTGTAGTGGTTCGCATGTAGCATTTTAAGTCTTGTGATTGTAATTGCTTGTAATGCCTATCTTGGAGAATGTTCCAGATAGATGATTGTTTGGCTGACTTTGATGTTCATTCCAAAGTCAATGACTTGTATAAATAAGTGTTCTGAAGTCGTGGAAATGTGTGAATGTGAGCGAAGATACGAAGGTAGCGAGGAAGTGTTAAGGGGGAAGAGCAGAGGTGTTGTGCGCTTCAATAGAACTGACCTTGGCATGAAGATGTTGTTTCTCAGTTCAATCTTTTTGTGTTAAACTTGTGAATGTTTCTGTAGGTAGTGAGCCTCTTTGAGCAGTGAGCTCTGGGCAATGCGCCTGAAGGCAAGTGCCTTCCCATTTCCTATTCTTTTAACAGAGAATAAATCTTGTGGGTTAACCCCCACCGTGGTTTTTCCCTTAACCAGGTTTCCACATAAAAATTCTGGTGTTATGTGTGTTGATTACATTTCTGCTTATGTGTTGTTGATTCATGTTTTCATGATTATATCATTAATCTGTTAACAAGTGGTAAAGAAGATTAAATGCAGTAATAGATAAAAGTTTTGTGACAACTGATTCACCCCCCCTCTCAGTTGTCTGCCCTAATTTCAACAATAAGAAGAATTCTAAGGGTTTAGTTAGAAATGAGAAGAACAAGAGGATACAAACACATAATACACATAATCCACATTAATAAAAGTGTTTCCACTTAAGGGAATACACAAACTACCTCCCACAAGAGGATTTATGTGAAGCCTTGTAAAATAAGAAGGCATTGAAACCATACCCAAAGGTACTCTAGCCAAACTCAAGTTTATGGTTCCAACCCTTCTCCCAAACATGCAAGGAGCTTCAACCTAGGAGAACAAGATAGACTCAAGATATTGATTCCAAGCTTGCCGCAATCATTTCCAAGAGAGTGTAGTAACAAAGATAATCAACAAGTGTTTTGATATAAAGATTAGAGTAAGGCTCATAGCACAATATATGCCCCCACCTTAAAGCGATTGCTAACTCCATCAGGGAGTAACTGCCTTTAAGGTAGAATAAGTAAGAAGTGTAAAATAGACATGAGAGTTTTCTAAAAGCACATGCCCAAATGACGTGTTATTAAAAGCTACATCACCACAAGGGGTTGCCCCCAAAATAAGAAAACCAAGGTGATGTTTATAGGCATGATACATAATGTCTTATTTAGTCATGGTACGACGTCAAGCATTGCAACAAGGTGCCACATAAATATGAGGACGATGAAAAAATAGTCACATGAAAATAGAGTACACATAAATTGAATCAACATGAAAGGATGCTAATTTGTCCAAGAAAAATAACTAAATTGTACATCACGACATATAGAGGAATGACACAACGCATTCTTTCTCCTTGTACCTTTGTGCTAACAAGGGTGGCAAGGGAGAACTAACAATCAACAAAACATCGTAATACGAGGATAATAGTACATACAAACATAACACAAATGAGGAGGGACCATACTTGTGAGTTAGCCTATAACAAATCATCCTCCCCCAACTTGGTTACTAAAAAAATAGATGGAGGACAAGTTGTTCTAGGGACTAAATCAAGCATGGTGAAAAGTGCTAAATCCATACCTTATTTGAAGTTGTTGAATTTTGTAACCCAATACTTGGCATTCCTTAGTGGGATGACCAAGCGCTCGATGATATGCACAAGAATGAAGTGTTGAATGATTATTTTGTTGAATATTTTTGTGTGTTGAAGGAGGAAGAGTGATTAAGCGGTCTTTGAGTAGACTCGACAACATACACTCTTGTTGAGATAGAAGAGAAGGTATAGGTGGAGTGGGAAGCAATTCTTTTTTTTATGAACATGGCGGAGAGAACATACGAGAAGGTTGGAAACCTAAACCTACCTTAGACAAGTGTGGTGTTGGTTCCACAGGTTCCTTAATTCCTTGTTCTTTGCATCCTAACCCATTTCTATTGTATCCTTATTTAGAAAGGATTTTACATCCACATCCATAACGCATCTCCAAATCTGAAGGAAGAGGAGAGGTCATATGACTATCTTTGTTGAAATGAGAATTGTCATCATGTGTTGAAGAAGATATAGAAGGATCATTTTTTTATCATGGTGAGGAGGGTCCACCTTTTTTTCAACAAGCTTGTGGGGGTTGAAATCTAAAGGGACCTCATCATTACCAAGACATGCATTAGAAGAAGATGATTCATTAGAGTGAGATGATACTTTATCATAAATGGTCACCATTTCTTTAGAAGAAAGTGGATCTTCATTGATATCAAAAGTTCCATCATTATTACTCTTGAGTTTAAGTTTATTAGGAGTATGAGATTGTGTTGAAGGAATTTCATTTATCTTTGAGGTTTTTGGGTGTGAGGGTGAGACTTTATATTCACTCGCAAAGGAGGGTCTAAAATCTAACGAACCCCAATCGTCACCAAAAAATGCATTCGAAGGACCAACACTATCCTGACCAACACTGTTGTTAGTAGTGGAGGATAGCGTTTGGCTTTTGTTAAAGAAGGGATCAAATTTATTAGAGGAATTTGATGTCTCACTTCCATTTGTAAGCAACTTTCTAGAACTAAATCATCTTTGATTGTATAAAGTTTGTTTTCAAAAATGAACTTTATTGAACGATGAAGGGTAGACGGGACTGGCCCCATGGCATGAATCCACGGTCTACCAAGAAGAAGATTGTATGTGACAGAGTTAGGCATGACATGGATAAGGGTAGGCAATGTCACAGGTCTAGCCTTAACATTTAAGGTGATTGTACCTAGTGATTATTTACCAACATTATCAAAGCCATGAATATCAAGTATATCTAGTTTGATGATAGATGTATCAACATTAATTTTATGTAATAAGTCTATTCCACAAAAATTAAGACCTGATCCACCATCGATCATAGTGTGTCTTGCCCTCATTCTATTAATAATGATAGATATCATAAGAGGCTCATACATTGGTTTTGCACCTCTATGGGAGGTAACTCATGTTGTTGAAACATGATATCTGATGTTGGCACATGCATACAACTAAACAAAGATGCTACATCATTCAGTATAATGGAAGGTGGAACAACTACCTTTTGTAGAGCCTCTTGGAGCATTATGTGGTATGTAGGTGATGTTTGTATTAAATCCCATAGAGAGATCTTAGCCGGAGTAGCATGGAGCTACTCGAAAAGATCGTATTCTCTACCAACATGTTGAGGAAGATGAGGTGCTTAAGGAAGAATAGGTTTAGAAGGTGGAAGAGAAGTGGGCACACTTAGTGCTTTCTTATTTTGTTTGTTATTGTGGGTGTTGTATGCATGAGCAACCGCATAATAATGAGGTTGTTGTGATACATTTTAAACACCTTGATTCCTTTGAGTAATTTGCTTTGTAATATTGAGAAAGTAACCAGGAGGTCGAGATGGTTTTGGAACACTTCAAACCGTAATCATAGGTTTAGAGAAAGGAGGTGAATTACATGCCTCATGTACCATGAGTATTTTGAACATTAATGCACTTATTCACTATCCCTTAGTGATCAGAATAAACCTATTAATGATGATGGAATTTACATTGATATCTTTTGAAATGAATTCTCAATGTCTTCCCATGGGGAATCCATTATAATAGAAGAATCTTCATCCACTAATGCTTCATCTTTTGATGGGAGAACATTGGAATCAAGAGAGGGTAGAGTGATGTTAAGAAAATTGTTGATGATTGTATCTTTAGTGATGTCCAAGGGACTTGAACATGCAACCAAAGGAGGAATATCAAGGGTCCTCACATCCTTAGTGATATCCAAGGTATTTGACCATTCAACCAAAGGAGGAAGATCAAGGGTCTTCACTTCCTTAGTGATATCCAAGGTCCTTGAACATCCAACCAAAGGAGGGAGATTAATAGGATGATTCATGGAATCATCATGTGCTATGGTAGAATTAGAGATGGTATGCTCAACATCATCTAATGGCACATCTCTAGAAGAGAGTTCCTTCAAATGAAGAGTAAGTAAAGTCATATTAAGGAATGTGTCAATGATTTCATCCTCTTGTGCCAAAATGTTCTCGCTTTTGGAAGAGGGATCCAAAGCATAGGGTGATGCAGGTGAAGCTAGGTCACCATCATATGCCTTAGAGGTGATGTCAATGATATTATCATGAATTGTAGTAGAAGAAGAACTATCACCATCATCTTTCTCATGACTATTCCTGGAGATGAATTTAGTAAAGTCTTCTAATATTGATAGAATTAATACGAAGAAGCCAATAATACATGTAAGTGTGATATGGAACAAAAATGTATAATTGAATTTATACAAGATTTTAGTATCTAAAATAAGATTACAATCAATGATCTACAAGTGCAAGATAAGCGGGGATTTCCAAAAATGTGGTGTTTTTGGCAACCACAACGACTAAGTCTTGCAAATGTAAGATGCGTAGTACGTGCAAATGATTTTCCTAAGTAAACACAAGAGGGATTTAGAAGAATTTTCTTTAAATGAAGATGCATAAGTGTCAAATGAAGCTAGATAGTTTTGTTTATGCTATTGCTTTACAATTTTAAAGAGAATATGAATGCGTGAATGTTCTTACTTTCTAATTTAAACAAATATGACACATATGATGAGTTACAACAACTTAATCAGATTTATCAATCCTTCACCGTGACAAAGATCTAAAAATAAGATTTCAAATATAACAACTAAATGTAAGACTAGCTAGGTTTTCCAAATATGCAAAATTTTTGAAAAATGTAATAATAAATAAGTGAAAATGTAAAGTACACATTCCACAAAAAAAGTTACTGAAGTAAATAATCCACTTAATTACTACAACTCAAGTAAATGACAGATCTCCATAACATATCTGCAATAATGAAATTACATCTTACAATCCACGTGCTTAAACCAGGTGTTAGCACTATAAAAGAATATACAATGTACATCTAGGTCACATGCCAAAAGTAATCATAATGAATAATAAAGTACAGTAATCTGCTACAAGTAATGAATAATATCTAAATCAATATCTCCAGCTACCACTAACCCACATGGTCATCTGCAAGCCGAGAGACAGGAACATGGCTTGGGCGCTTTTCTACCCAACCATGAAGTAATTACACTTCCCGAGATCCCTTCATAACATGAAGGAAACCCAACCCTACACGAAACGTCTAGCAACCTGGAAACAACTGGCAAGAGGGAACATCTGATGCAACCTGATGTCTAAATGCAGATCTAAATGATGATGTGCAAATGTCTCACAACAGGATGTGGCAGAGAAATATATAAATAAAGTTTTGCTAAACAATCTTTCATCTATTTCAATGAATACATGGATTGGCCCAAGCACTTAAAATAGTTACAATCAAATCCTAAAAAAGAGGAAAAGCCTTCTTTGTTTGCCCACATTCGGCATCCTAGCCCAAAAGTAACCCAATACACATAGAAAAAGAAAAATATAACCCCATTGTGCCCATGTTCAATATCATATATAACAAGAAAAATAATCTATCTTCCCCTAATACCCACAACAAAGGATCTCTAGGCACTCAAAGCACTATAATTACTTCTTTTCAAGAAAACAAAAAGTTAATCTTCTCTATCAAGCACTATCAAAAGATGTCTAAGTCTAATCAAAAGGCTCACAAGGCAGTTCAGTTTGCATATACATATTTTGGTACAATAGATGTTATATTTTTCCTTATGAACATATTACGAATTTCATGAGTAATATTTCCATATCATTAGCACAAGGATTCATAATTATTCCTAATGATCTCATGCCAAGCTTCTTGCAAACTATCTTGATGGACTTATCCACCTTAAATTTATTACATCTACATGTTCTAAAATTGCACTTCAACCTTTTTATCAACCGTGTATATAATTATGAAACAACTTAGGTGGATAGAATTTACATAACCAAAATCTAAGTTTTTATCCCTATAGGCGGACAAGGGAACTATATAGTCTAGCAACATTTAAGAAAACAAAAAGATACAATAATAATAGAAAAAATTAAATAGGCCATAGATATAAGGCTGACCATACGTTAAGTTAAGGTAGGCCAAACAAAAAAAGAAGATGGTCAACACATTGTTTAGACCCATCTGCATGATAGAGGCCAATCACTTGAGGCTGTGGAAATTACATATGATGCCATTTAAAAGAAGAAGGAAGTTGTTTGGAAACATAAGTAAAAAGCCATAGTTTAAGTAGTGCATGTCATTTTAACAAGATGGGCCAACAGGTCATTGTAACCAAACAGACTTGGGTCATCCCACAATAATGGGTTACACATTTTCGCCAAACTTGACATTGAAATCAACATTTTGAACTAAATCTTCACTTTCTGACATGTATAGCCGCTAAACTATTAGGAATTTGAAGATGATGCGAACTAGTGATTTGTGAGATTTCATTTGTAGATTTTAAATATATTTTTTAAAAAAATTTGGAGTTAAATTGTAAAAAAATTTGTGTCTCCTTTGATAACTAGTTTTTAATAGTAAACAACATTTTTTTAAAGTGATGTGTATTCTGTAGCACATAACTTTTTCTACAAAGGATAAAATTTTGATTCTTTTGAATTTAGATTGGTAACACTGATATATAGGGCATGCATTTGGTTTTATAATGTTTTGTTGAATATTTTTTTTATTTAGTTTTGAATTCAAACTAATTATAATTTAGACATAGGTGTATTCCGTAAAACATAACTTTTTTTGTATGTATTGAAATTCTTTTTTTTTGTTGAAACAAGGACATCAATACCTAGGGCATATATATTTTTTAGAATTTTTTTCACTAGTTTACTAATTTTCCATGTGTGTAGAACAAAGAACTTGATGTTTGGTGAAAAACCTACATTCACAAGAAATAAAAAAATAAATATAATAATCAAATTAAATATATTTAAAATTATACTTTTTGGAAAGCTTATAATAAGGACTACATACTTACAAAACATAAATTTTAAATGAATTCATTTGATCCCCCAAAAGGTAAATCAAAAGTGGTTTTTTATCAGCATTTTGATAGGTGTAGAGGAGACTCCATTATAGGTATGGTTTAAAACTAGCGGGGTTCTATCCAAGGGGGTTTGAATCTAAGGGGGTTTCATCAAACCCTCTTCAATTAAAATCCTTTAAATGGAACCTTTCAAGGCTTAAATCATTATATTTTCTAAAAATATGTGATTTCAGAAAAAATCAGGGTGTCCCAGAAAGTGTAACCCATTATTGTGGCAGCCCCCACTTACATATATACGTTACATATCATAAATAATAAAACAAAGACCTATCAATATTAGGGTTATGTCGATCAATGTTATCGGCTAAGGCTGTAAAACTCGTTTAGCATCACTTAGGCCACAAAGGCTGACTCACGAGCTCAAGCCGTTAAGGCCAATTTACCTTTGATGATGGCCACAGAGACTAAATAGGTCACTGCTAATGAAAGGAACCGTCATAGATGCTAACATCAGATTGGTTAACATGAGAGGAAATCCAAAGCAATAAATAAAAGAATTTACAGAATAAACTAAGGCCAAAATATGAGAAAGGGCACTCTAACCTTACATAGGTTGAATTAACATCAAAAGGCGGATAAAAAGATTATAAAGGATTGTGCCTTAAAGGAAAAGAATAAGAAACAAGCCAATTATGAGTGAATTCATCGTTTAGTTCAAATTCTGATCCACAGTAAAAAGAAAGGTTGATTTGGAAGTCTAAGAAGGATGATGCAAAAATAAAACCAATAGAAAGCATACAGGTTGTTGTTTACGACTAGTAACTGGCCGCTTACAAAGACTACAAACTCATTAAAATTCAAAGATGTCGGCTAAGGAATGGGTCGAAGCACATAAGGAAGGTTGATACAAAGTAATTGGTTGAAAAAGACACCTCCTATAGGCCGCTAAATTAAAGAAACTTAGGCCGATTAAATGCACCCATCTAAGTCCAGACTGTCCAAAAAGTAAAAAGGCAGAGCAAAAGAACAGGTCGAATAACCTAGCTAGACAGGCTGGAGTTCTGAGAGATAAAACACAAGCTTTCTTTTGTTTATAATCATTTCAGAGTATGTACCTAGTGTTTGCTTTCCTGCAAGGATTTTTGTCTGATCCCCTTTTTCCTATTCCACCTTTCTTCCTTTCTCCTTTAGTTCCCAAAAGCTTTCTCTTTTTCTCTTTCACTATCCTCTTTTCTTTTCTTTGTGACCTCCTTTTTAACTCATACGTTGTTTTTTAATCTTTCTTCACAACCTCTAATTTTGGCATGACTAAATTTTAGAACTTCAGTCTCCCTTTAGTTGACTTCACTTTTCAGTGAAAAGTGTATGGCACTTTGATCCTTTTTGCATGCTTTTAATTCCTTTATTGAATATGATTAGTTTATTTCATCCTTAAACAATGCAAGAGTAATAGTTATTTTATTTAGATTTACTTAAAAAAAAGATCTCCTTAAATTATGAACACAGTGTTTTTATAAAAATATAAGAGCTAACATTAGCATAAGATACACTAGTATGCATTATTTACTGTAACTTAACTATCATAGTGTATTAATAAGAGCTTTATAGATATAATTATTTATATACCTAAAAAATCATACCCAATAGATAATCAATTTACAAATTTACTAAAACCACTTATATTAATATTTAATCTTATAATTGCAATAAAATGGACATGATAATTATGTTTGTGTTTAATAACATCAACTATACATTTTATTCTTCTAGACGATGAAAGGGAATCAAAACAATTAAGATGATATTATGATCACACAACATAATGGAGACAATGAAATAAACACTTTAGCTTATTCACTCAAGTCAATCACACCAGTCAATGCTCTAAATGATTATACAACATTAATTCAATGAACCATTCAAGAATGCAAGACAAAAGATGTAGTATGAATACGTGTGTGTGTGTGTGTGTGCAACATCGGGTTTTCATCCTCTCAGTTCTTGCCAGTCAGATACAACATCTCTACCTCAACCATGTTCTCATCTTCGATGAGTACCTACACTCAGTCGCACTCTAAATCACATCAATAGGTTAGTCTCAAAACCATAGCTAAAGCTTGCAAAACATGATCCATAATGACATACATTTAATCCACCAAAATCACGATGAATACATGTTATGTTATACAATTTAACCTCATAGTAAATCAATCAAGATAGTAGCCAATAGTTTGAGTTGTAAAAAGTGTCAAATAGGATCGAGACGTGACAAAAAATGCCAAATATACCACTAGGAAATGATTAAATGATGTATTAGAGTAAAGTAAAATTAGATTTGAACTGCAAATGTCATCAACAAAATCTGAAACGAGACATCAAATTGCAAACCCTAGGTTTCAAAATTAACTAGGTTTTGCAACAACTTTTGAAAAACCCTAATAATGAAGAGGTTCAAATGCGAGATACAACACTATGAAATGATTAATTGTTGCAATACCAATCAGATTTGATGCAAAAATCATAAATTTATATCATGCTATAATGATCTAAACTTATGGAAAATAAACAATGTGATAAATATGTTTTTTTTCTATGCTTAAATCCAATGCTTGATTTTGAAATTTCAAATGCAAGAATGCAAGAATGTTGTAAATGAAAGGAAAGATAAGGACATAAAATGAAATCAATTTAATCCACATTATAATGTCATCAAGATCTGAAACAACACACTAATCTACAATCCCTAGGTTCAAGACTAGCTAGATTTTCTAAAAATGCATGGTTTTTCCAAACCCTAACAATGAAACAATGTAAAATTAAGCTATGAAAGTATGCCAAATGATGAATGAATATAATATAATCAAATCTAGGGCATAAAATAACTTAGATCTGAAGCAAGAAGGATGCCAAAGTGCAAGAAACAATGGGTTCACCAAAATGTTAGATGGAAAAGAGAGACTAGCTCAAGAGATTAAACTAGGTCAAACCCTCTTCTATCCAACATTAGAACACAAGCTGAGCTTGGCTTCTACCCTTGAAAGAGAGCCAAACTACAAGGGCTCTGTCCCTTTGTTGTATAGAGGAGAATCAACCAAATCTAACTAATTAAACTAGGGCAAAACATGAAACACTAACTGAGCAAGATCAAAGCATAATAGACTATCAGAAATAGATACAACAAATCTGAAAGCACAGTAGAGACCTATGAACAGAGAAGAACCTAGATCTAAGTTTGGAGGCTAAAAGACCATGGTGTTGGATGCCCTAGACCGAATTTAGGGTTTTATAGAAACTCTGAGCTTTGCCACACTTGTACCTGTAAAATCTTTATGTTATCACTTACTCTGCTTGGAGATAGTCCAAGCATTCTAATGACACAATGGGAATGATCTCAAGGTGTGGGACCTTGCAAATGAGATCAAACCTCTAGAGAAGGTAGGTTCCTCTTTCTGAGATTAAGGCTCAGAGAAATAGACTAAACCTACACTAATGATCATTAAGGAAAAGGGAGAGAGGGAAACAAAAAGGGAAAAGGTGATGCACCAAGATTTAGTGTGTTGGATTGAATTGACATAACACAATAATGATCTCAAACACTAAAGGGGAATCACACAGACTCAAAGGAATTCAAGTAGAGGTCAGGGTAGAAAGATGAAAGTATGAAAGGGACCATTTTATCAACAATACACAACTTATATCTATCAAATAAACACAATGCAAAAATAATGAGGGAGGCAAAAATTAGTTTATATTGATCATAGAGGTCAAATAACCATTACAAAGAAGAACATTTTTTTACAGAAGACGATACAAAATAATTGATTACATTCACTGGTGAACCAAAATAGAAGACATCAAAGGCCTAGCTGCAAGCACAATGCATCAAATTCTACTAGTTCTTGCAATTGCATTACACTTGACCTGGAACAACAAATTGCCTAGTAGCATAACTACCCAAAACACTAACCAACCAACCCAAAATACATCTTTGAAACATGCATATATAGCTTTTACAATCGCACTGTAGTAGTTATGGACATGGAATGAGAAGTCAACAAGAAAGAATCATCGCCCATGTTGCAATAAATTCATCTAGTGTCCTTAGAGTACACCCACATGGCTCTGCCCATGAAATCTGTTGCAATAGGAGGTCCACCCATGCTGTGAGTACATAAATTAAATTCAAATGAGGAATAATAGCATGGGGGGACAAGAAATCCATTTTCCACATAAAATCAAGCTCTAAAGATACATTAATGGTGACTAGGAGAATCGCTAAGCAGTCCCGTCACGTTCTACACAGTGGAAAATGGCCCCAGTAGGTAAAAAGGTCAAGCTCTAACATATCAGACTTTGAAGCTTGGTCCTTTTGCCTTATCACCTTCACAATCTAGAAGAGGAAGGAGAGAAACCCCAACTCCACTAGTGTATACCTTGGAATACTAAAATCAGCGGAGTTCAGACTTCGGGTCTTCTGGCCTTCACCTTCGTAGAGAAAGGAGAAGAGAAGAAGTCCAAGCCCCACAATAATTTGGACTTAGCTGCATTTTGAAAGTTTCGGTGGAGTTTGGGCCTCGGGCCTTCCACCTTTCTAATGATGTCACTGCCACATGGCAGTATTTTGTGGTTTCGCAAATGGGTGAGGGGCCCACCAAAATAGCTTGGTAGAATGGTGGAATGCCACAAGATCATGTCATGTGTCCATCAGGAGTCAGGGTTTAGGCTTTTGGCCTTCCGCCTTCCAAAAGGAAAGGAAGAGGGAAGGGGAAAAGGTTGAACTCCAATGCAAAAATACTTAGCCAGTTTTACAAAGGAAAGGGTCAGAGTTTGGCCCTCGGGTGTTCTGGCCTTCTCCTTCCAAAGAAAGGAAGGGAGAAGAGGGAAGGTCCTGTTGCAAGTATGGGCCTAACTGGTGTTGTCATTGATGTCAAAATACTCCTGTTGCATTGATGTCAAGGATTGGATGAGTTGTGTGCTGAGGATATTGAGAAAATTAGTCCTATCAGAAATAGAGAACAGTGAAGACAGTGAAGCTCTATGAAGTGAAGATCCCAGCTAAGATGAAGATCAGAGGATGTGAATCAAAGGGTTTGTAGATATGTGTCTAAAGGTGATCTAGCAAAAATTTGAGAGGTCCGCATGAAGATTTGAAGAAGTAATGGCCATATTAGTAAAACTAGTTCTGGCAGATGTTCAGAGGTGACAAAGCGACTCAAATAGGTCCGGTGAGATCCGAAAATGCAATATCTTGTTCTGTGGATTTGGTGGAGTATTTAGGAAGTCAATGTGAATTGACAACCCAATTGGTCCGTGGTCTGAAGGTCTGCAAGCATCTATTGCAATATGACAGTGATAACAGATTGTGTTCTTAAGGTTCCAGATAAAGAAGTGAATGATTTCAGTAAGCAGAAGTAGTGTGGATGTTCTTGGTGATTCAAGCAAGCTTGTGGGGATCTCTAGATTGTGTCAAGTTTGTGTTGGTGGTTCGCATTGAAGATTGAGCTCGTAATTGAAGAATTACTTCCAGATGATGATGTTCTTCCTCCTTGGCCGACCGGATGATTTACACATCTTGCAGATGATCTTGAAGATGTTATGCGAAGGATGGCATGCTCCTCAAAGATGATTGAAGTCCCAGATATGTGTGGCTGACAAAATGGTGATTCACATAAAGTCTTTTGTAATAAATCAAGTTGTATTTGTGTATTTTCTTTGTAAAGTTTGCTGACCTTGATGATTATCCCAAAGTCGATGTCTTGTATTAATAAGAGTTGTGAAGTCATTTCAAAAGTATCTTGGCAAAGATGAGAGTGTGGTAGAGAGGAAAGGAGTGAAAAGCAGAGCAGAAGCATTGGGCTTAAATGGAACTGACTCAAGCATGGTGAAGATGCTATTCTTCAGTTCAAGTATGTAATATTTATTATTCTGTAGACAATATGTCTCCTGTAGGCAGTGGGCCTCTTGTGAGCAGTGTGCTCGAGCAGTGAGCCCTAATTGGCATGTGCCATTTTGTTCCTTTTATTCTTTTAATAGAGAATACAATCTTGGGTTAGTCACCCCATGGTTTTTCCCTTAACCGGGTTTTCCACGTTAAAATCTTGGTGTCATATGTGTTAATGTGTTTCTACTCTTGAATTATAGCATTGTGTTTCCATGATTGATTTATTATTATGCTACTGAATTACAAGAAGGATTTAAGTGGTTAATAAAACAAAAGTTTGAGACAACTGATTCACCCCCCCCTCTCAGTTGTTTGTCTTGAAACTAACAATTGGTATAAGAGCTAAGTTCCTCTAGAAGAAGCTTAACCACTTGAGGAGATCCAAAATGTCGACCTACAAGAAGGACAGTCCAAGGTTTGATGGTTCAAACTTCACTGCCTGGAAAAGCCGCATGGAATGTCACCTACAATGCATGGGATATCAGTATTGGAACATAACCTCAATTAAATATGTTCCCCCAACAAATGGCCCTACAACTCTAAATGAAATCAGAGATGTAGAGAATAATCTTTGAGCTAAAGAAGCCCTACTGAGTGCCTTGTTTGATTCAGAGTTGACAAATGTTATGGGTTTGAAGACTACCTATGAAATTTGGACAAAGCTTGAAAATCTCTATGAAGGAGACAAATATGTTAAGTGCGCCAAGCTACAAAGTCTAAAAGGAAAGTTTGAAAACTTAAATATGAGTGAAGATTAGAATATCACTTCTTACATGACAAAAGTAAATGAGCTTGTTTGTGGCATCAGATGTGCTGGTGGAGTTCTAGATGAAGATGAAATTGTTGCTAAAGTTCTCAGATCCTTACCTCCTGCTTACAAACACAAAGTTACTGCTATTGAGGAAATCAGATCCTTAACAACTATCACAAGGGATCAACTAGTTGGTAAGATATCTACATTCGAATTAGCTGAGTTTGGTGATACACTTCCCAAGACTGAATCTGCATTCAAAGCTAGTGCCTCTACAAAAGGAAAACATAGATATGATACAAGAGAAAGTTCCTCAAGAAAATCATCTTGGTATGAGAAAGCAAGAAAAGATATGGAAGAAGATGAACTAGAAGCTAAACAACTTGAGGCCCTCATTGCAAAGAGACTGCCAAGAGGATCAGGTAAGTATGAATGAAAATTGCCTTTCAAATGTTTTAACTGCAACAAGATTGGTCATTTTGCCTCAAGGTGTCCGGAAAGATTTTCTAGGCCAAACCCCAATAGATCAAGATTTCAAAAGAAGTGTTACTATGGTCATGATGATGATGATGATGAAGGAGTAACAGATGATGAATCAGAGATAGAAAACAAATCCGGAAGTGACTGGGTGTTTATTTCCATCAAGGAAGAAGATCCAATGCCCTCTAAATCTGTCAATCATAAAATGATAGAAAGAGCTCTAGCTGCCCAAGTTGAAGAAAAGTATGATTGGGTCATTGACAGTGGATGATGGGTGACAAAAATAAGTTCATAGATTTGGAAAGATATGAAGGAGGAGTTGTAAAATTTGGTGATAATTCTGCTGGCAGAATCAGAGGTAGATGAACTATTTCCTTTGATGGAAAGAACAAAATCAGTGATGTGTTGTATGTTGAAGGTCTGAGCACAATCTTCTCAGTGTTGGACAGTTGGTGGAAATAGGCTATGATCTCTGATTCAAAAATGGAAAATGTAAGATCTTTGAAAGTTTTGGAATAGAGATTACATCTGGTACTGAAACAAAAGGTAACATCTTCCACTCGGTTGGCACTGGCAAAAGTTGTTTATTTGTTCAAATTGATCAGAGTTGGTTGTGGCATAGGAGAATGTGTCATGTGAATTTTGATAATATCATCAAGATAAGCAACACTCAGGTTGTAAAAGATCTTCCAAGACTGGTGAAACCTACTAACAGTTTATGCAAAGAATGTCATTTGGGTAAGCAGAGAAGAGTCACATTCAAAAGTAAGGAACAATCTTCTACCGAACTGTTGGACTTAGTACATACTGATCTATGTGGACTGGCAAGAATCAGGAGTCTGCAGGGTGATAGATACTTCATCTTATTAATTAATGACCACTCCCGGATGAGTGGGTAACTTTTCTAAAGGAAAAATCTGAGGCTCTTGAAAAGTTCAAAATATTCAAAGCTATGGTAGAGAATGAAATTGGATTAAAAATAAAATGTCTCAGGTCTGATAGAGGTGGAGAATTCACATCCGGAGAGTTCATAGAATTATGTGAGAAACATGGGATAAAAAGACAGTTATCTGCTCCAAGGACTCCACAGTAGAATGGAGTAGTGGAGAGAAAGAACCAGACCATCCAGGAAGCATCTAGAACCATGATGTTGGAAGCAAATGTTCCTCAAATCTACTGGAGAGAAGTTGTAAGCACTGATGTCTATACTCTTAATCAAGTACAAATCAAAAACAATACTGGTAAGACCCCTTATGAACTCTAGTTTGGCATCACTCCCACTATGAAGTATTTCAGAGTCTTTGGTAGAAAATGTTACATTAAAAGAGATGAAGACCTTGGCAAATTTGATACTAGAAGTGATGAAGGAATATTCTTGGGTTATTCTACTCAAAGCAAAGCATACCAGTGTTATAACAAGAGATTGAGAAAGATTATAGAAAGTACAAATGTGAAGGTTGATGAAGGTATTGAAAAACCCTCAAGGTTTTATGAATATGAAGAAGATGATCAGAATAATGTTTTGGTCCAAGATGTTCAAGTTCCTTCTGAAATTCAGATCTAGACTGATATGGAGAATCAGGAAGAAGAGATAAGTTTGAATGAACCTGTCCAAGAAATAGAAGTGCAAGAAATTCCCAAAACTCCCAGGTATGTAAGACTAAATCATTATGAAGATCAGATCATAGGTGATAAAAGAAAAGGTGTCCAAACAAGAAGAAAGATTGCTCAAGACTCAGAAAAGTATTGCCTGATTTCAAAATTTGAACCAAAAATAGTAAGTGAAGCATGCAATGATGAAAGCTGGACTAAAGCAATGAAGGAAGAGTTGATGCAGATTGAGAAAAATCACACTTGGGATCTTGTTCCCAAACCTAGAAACAAAAATGTGATTGGAACCAAATGGGTCTTCTGGAATAAACTGAATGAAGATGGTGAAGTAGTCAGAAACAAAGCCAGATTGGTCTGCAAGGGTTATTCCCAAGGAGAAGGAATTGATTTTGAAGAAACTTTTGCTCCGGTGGCAAGAATTGAAGCAGTTAAATTATTTCTTGCCTTTGTTGCCTTCAAAGACTTCAAAGTATATCAAATGGATGTCAATTCTGCCTTCTTAAATGGTGACTTGGAAGAAGAAGTATACATTGAGCAACTGGATGGATTTGAATTGTCTAATCATGGTGATATGGTCTGCAAGTTTAAGAAAGCACTGTATGGACTCGAACAAGCCCCAAGAGCCTGGTATAAAAGACTGGATAAGCATCTTTTGAAGATTGGTTTCAACAAAGGTACTGCTGACAGTAACTTGTACTTCAAAATTGATCATGAAAATATCTTGATTGTTGAAGTATTTGTTGATGATATTATTTTTGGAGGAAGAGATAGTATGTGCAAAACTTTTACAAATCAAATGAAAAGTGAATTTGAGATGTCCATGTTTGGGGAAATGAATTTCTTCTTGGGTCTGCAAATCATTCAAACAAAGAAAGGAATCTTCATTTCACAGACCAAATATGTGAAATAATTGTTGAAGAAATTTGGGATGGAAGACTCAAAACCAATGAATACTCCCATGGCAACTGGATGTAAATTGAGCAAAGATGATGACTCTCCTAAGGCTAATCAGAAAAAGTACAGGTCAATGATTGGAGGACTATTGTATCTTACTCAAACTAGGCCTGACATTATGAATGTTGTTGGTCTTATTGCTAGATTCCAAGTTGATCCTAGAGAATCTCATGTGATGGCAATCAAGAGGATTCTCAGATATCTAAAAGGAATAGTTGAGTATGGTTTATGGTATCCTAGAGATCATGATTTCTCTCTTCATGCATATACAAATGTGGATTGGGTAGGAGATGTGGATGACCGAAAGAGTACCAGTGGTGGAGCATTCTTTTTAGGGAAAAGATTGGTTTCTTGGATAAGCAAGAAACAAGAGGCAATATCTTTATCCACTGCAAAAGCAGAATATATTGCAGCAGCAGGCAATTGCACTCAAGTATTGTGGATGAAGCAAATGCTAAGAGACATCAAAGTGGAGTATGAGGAACCTATCACAATCTTCTGTGATAATTCAAGTGCAATAAATATATCAAAAAATTTAGTGTTGCATTCAAAGACAAAACATATATCCATCAAGTTTCACATTTTGAGAGAGCAGGTGAACAAGAATGAAGTCAGATTGGAGTTTGTACCCTCCAAGGATCAGATTGTAGACATTTTTACTAAACCTCTACCTAAGGACTCTTTTGAGTATCTTAGGGAGAAGTTAGGGGTTATTACCCCTCCAGTTCTGAATTAAGGTGCACTGATGTGTATCAATCCGGTGGATCTCACAGTCATATCTTGTGGTCCAGATTGATGATAGGAAGCTGCTACTTAGGAAAGGAGTAGTTTGTATAATTCTGAGTGATGCAAGTATGTGCCCTTTGCCATTGATGTCAAAGGGGGAGAGAAGAGATGTGAAAAACAAAAAATGGTTGTTGATCAAAGGAGGAGCAGTAAAGAAAGAGAAGACATGTGAATGGTTGTTGTTGATAGGGGGAGTTATGTCAGTCAGTAAGGAGAAGTTCTTGTCTTGATGGTTAAAACAATTTTTCACATCATATGTTGCCATCAATGACAAAGGGGGAGATTGTTGCAATTATGGGCCTAACTGGTGTTGTCATTGATGTCAAAATACTCCTGTTGCATTGATGTCAAGGATTGGATGAGTTGTGTGATGAGGCTATTGAGAAAATTAGTCCTATCAGAAACAGACAAGAATAGTAAAAACAGTGAAGCTCTATGAAGTGAAGATCCCAACTAAGATGAAGATCAGAGGATGTGAATCAAAAGTTTTGTAGATATGTGTCTAAATGTGATCTAGTAAAGATTTGAGAGGTCCGCATGAAGATTTGTAGAAGTTATGGCCATATTAGTAAAACCAGTTCTAGCAGATGTTTAGAGGGGACAGAGCGACTCAAATAGGTCCGGTGGGATCCGAAAATGCAATATCTTGTTCTACGGATTTGGTGGAGTATTTAGGGAGTCAATGTGAATTGACAACCCAATTGGTCCGTGGTCTGGAGGTCCGCAAGCATCTATTTCAATATGACAGTGATAACAGACTGTGTTCTTGAGGTTCTAGATGAAGAAGAGAATGATTTCAGTAAGCAGAAGTAGTGTGGATATTCTCGGTCATTCAAGCAAGCTTGTGGGGATCTCTGGATTGTGTCCAGTTTGTGTTGGTGGTCCGCATTGAAGATTGAGCTCGTAATTGAAGAATTACTTCCAGATGATGATGTTCTTCCTCCTTGGCTGACTGGATGATTTACACATCTTGCAGATGATCTTGAAGATGTTATGCAAAGGATGGCATGCTCCTCAAAGATGACTGAAGTCCCAGATATGTGTGGCCAACAAAGTGGTGATTCGCATAAAGTCTTTTGTAATAAATCAAGTTGTATTTGTGTATTTTCTCTATAAAGTTTGCTGACCTTGATGATTATCCCAAAGTCAATGTCTTGTATTAATAAGAGTTGTGAAGTCATTTCAAAAGTATCTTGGTGAAGATGAGAGTGTGGTAGAGAGGAAAGGAGTGAAAAGCAAAGCAGAAGCATTGGGCTTAAATGGAACTGACTCAAGCATGGTGAAGATGTTGTTCTTCAGTTCAAGTATGTAATATTTATTATTCTGTAGGCAGTGGGCCTCTTGTGAGTAGTGTGCTCAGACAGTGAGCCCTAATTGGCATGTGCCATTTTGTTCCTTTTATTCTTTTAACAAAGAATACAATCTTGGGTTAGTCACCCCGTGGTTTTTCCCTTAACCAGGTTTTCCACGTTAAAATCTTGGTGTCATATGTGTTAATGTGTTTCTACTCTTGAATTATAGCATTGTGTTTCCATGATTGATTTATTATTGTGATGTTGAGTTACAAGAAGGATTTAAGTGGTTAATAAAATAAAAGTTTGAGACAACTGATTCACCCCCCTCTCAGTTGTCTGTCTTGAAACTAATAGGTCCAACCTCCAACCTCCAAAAAATATTGAATACTTAGGAGACTTTGAAGGCAAAGGAGTAGAGTTTGGAGACGATAAGGATGGAATGTTGAAGATCAAAACTCAAAACTCTGAAACTTTGACAATACTAAAAACACAAGGCAAATTTAGGATTTTTGGGACTTAGTCAATTTGGGTAGTTTTGCCTTGCATTCCTGAGCGTGAAAACAATAGGGTTTCATGGATCCTAGACTATTTGGCAAAGGGGGCAAAATAAGATAACACTTCCTTCTTCCCAAATCTTGCCTCTTGAAACCTGTTACTTCAACCTGCACACACAAAAGAAGGAAAGAGGGTTGGTGGTATTTAGGAGCTTGCCTAAGTCAAGCTCCATAAATGGTGTTTCCACCTCCACAATTGCAATGATAAGAGATAAAGAGAGCATGCCCTAGGAGGGCAGAGGCAAATCTAAAGTAGAATGAAATTCATAGATCACAAAGCATAAAGGAAAGGAGTCACCATGAGCATGGAAACCCTAGCTTGCTTGATGTGGTGTCTCAACTTGACTCAAGAAGTTGGTTTAGCCAAAACAAGTAGAGAGATCTTCACAAGACCTTAAAGAAGTTAGCATAACAACAATAATCCACCATAGAGATCTTTAGAGAAGAATAGAGAGAATGATAGAGAAAAGAGAGTGCAAGTATGCCTAGATTGCATAGATGTTCAAAATGAATAAACTAACTTGCTTATATATGCATTCTCGCTCACCAACAATGAGTAAAACCAAACGGGGCCAACATGTATAAGTTAAAGAGGTGTTCTAAGCTGACACCACAAAAATAGGACTAGGGCTAACATTTGAGACCAGGGTGCTAGGCGCCCTAGTCCTTTAGCCCCACAAACTCTGGAGAGTATCCGTTTAAGTGGGGTTAGACCAATCCTAATCTTATTTTGTCAGGTTTATTCATTTAGGATGGAGATTTAATTGTTTAATGTTCATAAAGGTGTTAAAATAGGTCTTGATTAACAAGGGTAAACATTTTAGGTCCACCTGGGTGCTAAACTAGGTGTAAAATGCTAGTGTACACATTTTACTCCATAATAGTCTAGAGCAATATGCTAATAGTTTATGTTTTCATTTACATTATGGATTGTCTTTCTCACTTAAGTTGGTTGATAGTTTTGTATGCAGGTGATCACTTAATCTACACTTATATTGGCTACAATGGCAAGGTGGGGTCCTCCTACCCCACTAAAGCAATGATCTAATAGGAAATATAATTCTTGAATTTTACATGTTGATAGTCTAGAGCAATATGCTAATAGTTTATGCTTTCATTTGTATTATGGATTGTCTTTCTCACTTAAGTTGGTTGATAGTTTTGTATGCAGGTGGTCACTCAATCTACACTCATTATGGCTACAATGGCAAGGTGAGGTCCTCCTACCCCACTAAGGCAATGATATTCATGTTGTTTGCTTTGGTGGAGTTTTATTCTTGTTTATTATTTTCATATTGCAAGACATAAATATTTATTTATCAAATTTGTTTAATTGGAGTACGTGACAAAATAATTCTGATCATGGTTAACCCAAAATTTCAATTTAGGGTTGTATAAGATGTTCAACTATGTAATCAATCTTTAATTTTAGGGTTGTATATGGTGCTCAACTATGTAGATTATATCATGTGGTATTTATTGAATATGTTTATTCCATAACATTTGTACCAACTATCTATTTTTCAAATTTTCGTTTGGGTTATTTTATTTTGTTTATTGCTTATTTATTTGTACAGATTGTTCTACCTTCAAGTGATAATAAAGTATATATTGTTAAATTTGTAATATAGTAATAATGAAAAACTTAATTACATGGTATATTCATTGATTCAAGAAGATGGCATACATGTCCACCAAAAGACAATCTGTGAATGATCTTACTACTTACTAAACAAAATGGTATGCGTGCCTATCAAAAGGCATAAACAAAAACTACAATTGGATTTCCTACAGTTTACTAGAGAAAATGGAATACATGCTTGTCAAAAGAAGTAAACAAAATATGCTTTTCTACTATCTTATCACCTAACTACCTAAAGAAATTTAGTACCATAAGCTAAAACTTAAATGTAGTTAGTTAATTCATTTAACTAAAACCATGGAGGAAATGAGAATCATGAGCATGTCATGGATTTTTGTGTTGTGTTGGTGCTTTGTGAAGTTTTCTCACCCATATTCTCCTCTCTTGTTGTAGGATAAATTGGACTACTATTTGAAATACCTTGGGTAACAACTACAAAATTTATTGTGGTATAATACTAAGGGCAATGAATGTTCATCATATCCACAAGTAAAGCATGTTGTTCAAGAAAAGGGTTCAATGGATTCCTCAAACATCTATATCTCTCAAATTCTCTCTTTTCCCTTTCAAACTTACTTTCTTTCTTTTATCTTATTCCCATTGGATCTTATCTTATTCCCTTTTTTTTTCCTTCGCCTTCCTTTGCTGAATTCTTTTGATCAATATGTTTTGCATTGCAATTATTTATCTAATTTTAATTGCTCCTTCCTTCTCTTGTAGTATTTCATGTTTCCTTTCTCACCTCAATTCTTTCTTTCTTTTTTCTAGCTCCTCAATTTCTTACTTCCTTTCATCTTATTCCATTAATAGCTTCATGCAATCCTCTATAATAATAAGTTGATATTATTGACTACTCATCAAGTTTGAATATTAGATTAATTCTTTGAGGTCTCCTTCACTATATATGAGCAAGCAATTTAAGGGACTTGCTAATGTTGTAATTGCTTTGGCCTCCAAATGGTTGGTTGGAATATGCTTGAATGACATCTTTCCCTTTGCTAACATTTTCCCAAAAATATTTTTTTACCCCAAGTCCATAACATTCTCTCCCTCTTCCAAATCTCCACAATCAACATAAAAGTGTATCACTTGAGATGCATTGATTATTTTTGGTGGAGATGGCAATGAAAGACTTTGTTCTTCTTTATCAAAATTCAAAGGAGTTCTAAGGTTCATTGCCCCCTCCACCAACTATGAGAATTGGCTTGGGTCAATGGAAAGACTAAGGTCCTCTTCAAAGGCAAGAAACAAAAGAGGCAAAGCAAAGTTTTGGACCCTAAAAATCTTGCCATTTTCCTAAGAGAGGGGAAAGAGTTGTTTAATCTGCAAGGAGGGTTTGATCGTGTGAAGCTAGTAAAGCCTTGGGACGAGGTATGTTTTATGATTATGAAATATTTAACTCTCAACAGTTGCTTCAAGAGGTTCTACCACTACCACTTTGTGTTGCTTAATCATTTCAGACAGAATCTTTTGATTAGTTTTCTATTTTATCTCCTCTCTTCCCTCAAAGCCTCTGTGAAGTATGTTAAGGAGATGCATGCCCCAAATCTTGAGAAACCCTTAATCCCTTTACATCAAGGGCTTATATTCCAACTCTACAAATTTGATCTTTCTCTTTTCCCTCCTAAACGCATTCTTGCTAACCTTGTTGATAGCCCTTTTGTTGGCTTCCTGTCATCAGCAAGAATTAAGTCTAAGCATGGCATTGTGATTAGGCAAGTCATGCCTAAAAGACCTTTAAAAAATGTGGTTGGTCCTAAGGCCTCTGTGACTAAGAAAAAACCTAGCATTAAGTAGAACCCATTTAAAACCCCAAGTCTACTAAAGCCCCCCTCAGTCAGGAAGCTACTGATAGTTTGGTTGCCCTTAAAGATGGCTCTGGTCAAGCTATTACTATTAAGTCAGCCTTTAAGAGGAAGTTGGATGTTACTATTAGTTCTGGTGATAAAATGTAGAAAGGGGTTGTTGGGTATAAGGAGAAGAAATGTAGGTTTATTGATGTCGAGAAGCTATTCAATAAAGAGGTTGATAGAATGGAGAAGGGGCAGGAGGCTACTAAGTTTGTAGAGGATGAAAGGGGCAATGATGATACTAGGAATGAGGAAAATGCTAATCCTCATGGGCAAAAGACTCAGAAACTGACTACTAGAAGGTCCAGTAGATTAGCAAGTAAACCCACTTCCAGTATCAAGGAGATGGTGGTTTCTAGTGACTCTAACCAAAAGGATGAGGTTGAGAACAACTAGGGGGATGTTGATAAAATGGAGGTGATCAATGCTTCTGATGATGAAGGTACTACTACTGATGATGGGCCTAGCTTGTTTCTGGAGATGAACCTCCCTTGCTTGGACTCAAAGATGCATGACCACCCCATGGAGGAGCATAATGGAGTCAACAAAGCTTGTGATACTAGTTCTCAATATGATGTTGAATTTGTAGGTATGAAAGCCAGGCTGATGGAGCTGGGAAAGTACTTCAAGATCCTTGCCCACTTCACGACCAAGGTTATGCACTGCTCAACCACCACTTTGGCTATCTTACAAGACCTAGAGATGAAAAAACATGGGGTAGGGAAGGACAAAATGAAAAACTATGAGGATATGTATACCTTCCTCATGGAAGACTAGGAGCAGATATTTAACTAGGCCTCTCGGATGGTTACTATTCTACTGTTGTTTTTTGTTGTTAGTGTGTTTTTTCATCTAATGTTTGTCTACTGTTTATGTTCGGTTAATGCTTTGTTTCTGGCTTTCTGAGCATTTTTTGTGCACCCTTTGGGTTGTTCTATACTAGGGATTGGCACCCTTGTTTTTCCACAGACTTGGAAATATAACCAAATATATTAAAAAAATGTAATAGAAAATGAAATAACAAGGAAAAGAGGAAGACTGGAAAAAATTATATGCATTTGACAAACCTTCACTCTAAGAATATCTGCAAATAGAGAGAAAATAGGGGTTTTGTTCCTAAGGATCTTGCCTCAATCAAGCCCCAGCTTTGGTATTTCTATCTCCACTAGCAGCAGATTGAAATAAATGTTTAAAAAACAAGAAATATGTGTGTGCTCTTACCCTATGTGTGTCTAGGAGATTAGAGCAGTGACAAGATGAAAGCAAACTAAGATTTTTTCCCTAGTCTATGGCGATAAGACATCTAACAATAATACAAGTATGGTGGTCTACACCTAAACAAATGCAAGATGGTGGTCTACACCATGCAAAACAAAAAAATGGTGGTCTACACCAAACAAATAACAATATAATGCAAAAAAAAATTAAATGAAAATAATTAAACAACACAATGAAATGATCTTACCAATATGAATGAAGAAGAGAAGGTTGCAAACTGTCAAGAGCTTGAACATGGTGTACAGCTTCAAACCCCAACAAGAGACGGAGTTCTCAATGAGCACCAAACAAACCTAAAACCTCCAAGAGACAATGAAGATGATACCCAACCACAAGGGAGTGTAAAATTATGTATAGCTTCTATGGAGATTGAATTCACCAAGAGTTCCAAAAGTTGCAGAGTAGAGCATGAGAGACTGTGAAAACTTGAGAATGAGTGAATGAATTGCAAAATCCAAAGGATTCCCACCAAAAGGAAGGAATAACCTGAACTAGTAAAGCAAAGAGACATTTGACGGTTGAGGAGGCATCATGAGAATCTCCCTATCCTCAGGAAATGATTTGACACATCCCAAAATAGTCTAGTGATTATTTCACACTCGTGGGATGCCAACACGACGCATGGACGTTCGGTCTAAGCACTAGCATTTGAGTGAGTCTACCTTAGAATTAGATGAATCTTCTCCAAGCTAGGAGAATCACCAACCATTAAAATAGAATCTGGAGAACTTGAGAGAAAGAGGTTAAAATGGAACAAACATAAGCCTAGGATGCAGAAAGGAGGTGAAAGCACCAAAGTGGTTGCCAAATGTAGCATGAAATTGCAAGGGTATGCAATTTTTGACATTACAACATACCTCAAACATTTATCACAAAGAGAATAGATAACTCCACTAAACATGAACTTAAAAGGAAGAAACTTTGTTTTTCTTGCAAAGAGCCATGGGAATTTAGTCATAAATGCCTTAGGAAAGGCCAAATCCATTACATTGAGGTATATTTGATGATGAGTTAGATATTGAAGAAATTGAAAAGGCACAAATGGAGGCACACTTGCAACTCTTTCAATAGCACCTAGATAGCATCCATTCAGAGTTTGAGGAATGTAATCTGAACAAAAGATCACAATTTTATTGATAGTGTGGCTACCCACAATTTCATTGATGAAGGTTTAGTGATTAAGAGAGGACTAAAAGATAAAGGTTTTGAGGGTTTTAGTGTCATTTTTGATGATGTATTCACCATTCCATACACTCAAATAATTTGACAACTCAACATAGCCATGGGAGATCAAAAAGTATGTGATGATTTCTATGTTGTGGGTTTAGGAGAGGCTGACATGGTTTTGAGTGTACAATTGTTTCATTCCCTTGGTGAGTTTTCACAAAACTACCAATCCATATAAATTAGGTTTAAATATGAAGGGAAATATGTGGTGCTTAGAGGTATTTCAACTGGAACACCATGAATGATCATAGCTAAAAGAATGGAGAAGACTATAAGTAAGGGACAAGTTGCACGGGCAACAAGTTGTTTGGTGATGTCTACAAATTCATCCATAGGTAAGAAATGCATTTATAATATTGATATTCAAAATATTTTGGATAAGAATAGTGTAGTTTTTAGTTGTTTTCCTCCATGACTACCACCTAATAGAGGATTCCAACATATCATAGAGTTGGAACCAGACTCTACGACTATTAAAACCACTCCTTACCACCACCCAAGAATGTACAAGGAGGAGATAGAAAAGGACATAAAGGAGCTCTTGGAGATGAACCACATTAGGCCTAGTTCTAGCCCATTTGCTTCATCTATGGTTCTTTTGAAGAAAAAGGATGTCACCATGTAGATGTGTATTGACTATAGAGCTTTGAACAAGAAGACTATAAAAAACAAGTACCCTATTTTCATGATCAATGAGCTAATTGATGAGTTGAACAGGGCTATATATTTCTCAACTATTGATTTGAGATTAGGCTACCACCAGATTTGAGTAAGGGACAATGATGTGCATAAAATAGCATTAAGGTGTGTCTTTGGACACTTTAAGTTTTTGGTCATGCCTTTCAACTTGACAAATGCACCAACCACCTTCCAGTCATGCACGAATTAAAGGTATTCAGTAAGTAATTGAGAAAATTTGTTTTGGTTTTATTTGATGACATTTTTATTTACAACAAGAATTGGGAAGATCATTTGAAACATCTAGATACAATTCTAGGTATATAAGAGAAACATACTCTTTTTGTGAAGAAATCCAAATGTGAATTTGGTGTGACAGAGATTTTACATTTGGGTCATATCATTAGTGCTCAAGGTGTTCAGGTGGATCAACAAAAGATCCAATTCATTTTGGATTAGCCACCTCCTACCACATTGACACAATTGAGAGGCTTCTTTGATCTTTGCAATTATTACAAGAGTTTTGTTAAGGGTTTTCTCAACTAGTAAACCCCTTGACCAATATAACCAAGAAGGGAGATTTTACTGCATGGACTAAGGAAGCACAAGAGCTTTTTGATAAACTTAAAGAGGTAATGATTTCATGGCTAACTTACTTTCCATTCCTGATTCTCACAACCATTTGTTGTAGAATGTGATGCTTCAGGTGAAGGAATTGGAGCAATGCTACTAAAAAAGGGATATCCTATAGCATTTGAAAGAAAGAAGCTGAAAGAATCAAAAAAAGGGTTATCCATCTATGATAAAGAAATGTTGGTAATTATGCATGTATTGTCCAATTTCAAACAGTACTTGGTTTGAGGAAGATTCATAGTGAAGAAAGATCATAACAGTTTAAAGTTCTTCCTTGGCCAACACGATCTAAATGAAAGGTGGCAAAATTGGGTGAGTAAGCTTCAAGTTTATGATTTTGACATAGAGTATATGAAAGGGAAAAAGAATGTAGTTTCTAATACACTTTTGAGGATACCATGTTCCAATTCTATTATTTCTATAAATTTGAAGGCTACTATCATGGAAAAATATATTAAAATGCATTTGCTACTAATCTCCTTGATGGGATAGTCAAAGATGACAAGCATATAGTGACATATGCTCTTATCCTCTACAAGAACAAAAATTTCTTAATTCCAAAATCAAAGATGAAGGAAAAGAGTTGGAGAGATTTCCATGATACACCATTAGCAAGGCATCCAAGATATTACAAAACATACAAACAAATCAAGGAGATATTCTCATGGAAGGGCCTACAGGAGGATGTCATTAGGCATACAAAAGAATGCATAACCTATTAACAAAACAAAGTAGAGCACGCCTTTCTTGCAAGATTGCTACAACTATTGTCTATTCCAAATCAAAAATGGGAAAGCATAGTCATGGACTTCACTATAGGCCTTCTGAAGGTACATGGTAAAGATTGCATTTATGTTGTTGTGGATAGGCTAACTAAATATGCGCACTTCTTTGCTATTTCTTTAGAATTCAAAGCTCCTCGAGTGGCCAATTTATTTTTCAAAAAAGTATTAGACTACATGGATTGCCTAAAAATATTGTCATTCATAGAGATAGTAGATTTTTCAATTCTTTTTGATAGGAGTTATTTCATTTGACCGGAATAGAACTTACTCCTAGCACAAGTTATCATCTTCAAACAAACAGACAAATAGAAATAGTGAATAAATGGGTTGAGGGGTATTTGAGAAACTATGTTTTAGATCAACAATCTACTTCGGTTAAGTGGTTGCATTTGGGAGAATACTACTACAACACTTCCACATGTCTATTGGTATGTCTCCATTTATGGCATTATATGGTTATGATGTGTTAACCTTTATTGATTTAGTATTCATAGATAGTTGAGTACCAACAACTAATAACTTAGTTAAGTATAGCTGAGACATATTGAGATCACTCTAAGATCACCTCCAACAAGCTCGGAATCAATAGAAGTTCTATACAAATCAAAACCACACAAAGAGAATTTGAGGTTGAAGACATAATTTTTTTGAGATTACATTCATACAAGAAATCTTCCATCAAAAGAAGTGAGGCTAAAAATCTCAAACCTCACTTTTATGGACCTTACAGGATCATGAGAAAATTGGTGAAGTTGCTTGAGTTGGAGTTGCTAGAGGATAGTAGGATTCATAATGTTATCCATGTGTATTGCCTCAAAGGGGCACTTAGACAACATATCACACCTTTATTGGATTTTCCACCCTTGGATGATGAGGAGAAACTCATTTTGGTAGCTAATATTGTTATTGATACTAGGGAAAAACAATTAAGAAATGGAAGCATTACAAAGTATCTAGTTCATTGGAAGAATCTACTTGCAGAAGATGCTACATGGGAAGGACCAAAGATTTTGGACCATCCAAATTTGTATTGCTTGAGGAAAAGCAATTTTGGGAAAGAGTACAAACTTGTAATGTTCCATTTCTAATAATTTAATTTGGGGACCCTAAAATCTTATTCCATATTTCCTGTGGACTTAGGGAAAGTGGCAGGGAAATAATTTCAATTAAATATTTAATTTTTGAGTATTTTCTACATTTTTGTAAATTACATTTTTGGAGCTCTTTGGAGCATTTTTGGGGCCCAGTTTGGTTAAAAGTCCTTTAGTGCTTTCATTTTTTAGTGTAGGTATTATAAAGATCTTTCCAATGCACCAAAGAAGTTTAATTTTCGCCCACTGGACTCGAAGTTAAGACCTCACCAAGTTGGGGTACCTAAAATAAATATTTTTATACATCTTATTTGATTTTGTAGCTAGTATGTCCTTGTCTAGATGTCCATTTCAACTTCCAATGAGGCATGGAATTCTTCATAGGCCTTGTGTAACTCTCACTATTTTAACATATTTTATAACAAGCTTTATGGAGGATTTACTATCTATTTTTAGCCAAGTATCAAATGAAGGTTATGACTTATCTTTTGGTGGGCATTTTTGGAGAAAGAATATTAAAAAAAATGTTAATTATTATTTTCTAGAAAAGAGGGGCATTGGAATTTGAGTGCCCAATTTGGGCCTTCAACATCTATAAAATATAAGTAGTTTCTTCATTTCAACATCTCATTATTTATCATACCAAAACTTTGCCAAAAGTGTTTGAGCACTTGTGTTCATTCATCAATCTAAGGACAAAACCCCTTGGATGTTGCAATCAGACCTATGAAACCCCTTTGGTTTCTTGGGGGCAATCTCACACAGAGGTTGTAATCTAAACTTTAAAGATTATTTGGATTCCAACATAGTTTTCAATAGTTTGTTTGTAGGATTTGTGAAGGAAGGAGCTCCAACATATAAATTTTTGTTTGCAAATTTGAATATTATTTGTATTGTTATTTCTAATTTATGATAGAATTTTTTTATACATTTTATCAATATGAGTAAGCTCTGATGTTTTGATCTAATATTTTTTGCAAAAATATATGATTGGGTCTTTACACAATATTGTTGACTTAGTAATAGGGGTTTAGCCAAGGAAGATTCTGATGTAGAGGAATGGGATAAACTCAACTCCTTATAGGCATAGTTCATAACAATGGGTTTCAATCCATTTGACACTTTAAGTTCACAAGAGAACTTCACCATACAATGGCCTCTACTCAAGCATATTTGGATTTCCAATTACTCTGACCCAAACAAGATCTTAGTTGTCTTTCTTAACCTCTAGGAACCTTAACTCAGCCAAAACAGACAATCACCAAGGTATGTCCCACCATACAAGCAACCATCCTTTCATTGACTGTCCAAACTCCTAGTAGCCTCCCTAAAAGGATTGTCAGAACTTATCTCTTGATGCAGACCTCTCTTTAAGACTGTGATTACCTTTTTGGATACCCTTTATGCTCATGAAGAACATGTGTTAAATTGGGGTGGAGGTCTTTTGGAATGAATGACACAAAATTAGTTACTTCAGACAGAGAACAGGCCTAATTAGGTCTGTCGTTGCACAAGGGCTTATTGAAAATGGACACTCCACAACTCTCCACACCTTGCCAATGCTTAGAGCACTTCACAAAAGGTCTACAAATGCTCATTAAATCATCAAAAGTACCTTTCCATCAGATATTTTAAGAAAACCTAGTTTGTAACTCCCAAGACTGCCCTCTACCAGTCTGAGACAGGGCAGAACAGCACTAGGGTACCATCAAATCCAATATAAACCTCGACCATCTGGTCTAAACACTTGTCATAAGAAAATATGGTTTATTTCACAACATTGAATTCATGTATGGACTCATTACCATATAAAAATATCCAAGAAACTTCATTAAACTGCTCACTGTTTACCCTAAGACAGGGTTTTAACCACTTTCAGAGAAATCACAACAACTAACTCAAAACAGAACCAAAATGCATGAAACAAAAAGGAAGTGGAAATCAAAAAGAAGTGTCCTCCTGCCCGTACTGGGCCGTACCATGCAAGAAAATAATGAATTTCTGAAGTAAAATATAGAAAACAATGCCTGTTTGTCATTCCATTTCAAATCTCCAATCACCCACGACTTCTTTGAAGGTTACAAGGCTTTTTAAAGGCATTACAACATGACCTTTCAGTTTCTAACTTCCTTGGAACGAACTAAGAGCTAAATGACCCTTCAACTTCCAAGTTTGCATCTTTTTTCCAATTTTACATGAGAACCTTTACATTGTATGCAATATTTTGCATATTTGAACCTCCTAATGACCTAAACACCTAATAGTGACTTGATTAACCTCATTACAATGTTGAACCATTAAAATTTAATCAAACTCCTATGGAAGTATCAATTTGTCAAGGTGCTCCTGCACCAGATTCACCCTACCTAGCAAGCTCCTAAACAATGTTTATTAACACCATTCCTTTCCATACATAGGGCACATATACCAAGGCAAACATATTCCAAGTAACAAAATTGGCAAGGTTTATATCCACAAACCTATATGTTCTAAAATTGGCTCACACATGATAATTCACATCGATCAAATAGGTGGATAGGTTTATTATTTCTCATGTCGCAAGAGTTGGTCTACTAGCAATGAGCGAGGTGGAGTACTCTCTTCATATGAAAGGAGTAGGTGGAGGATGTCATTGATGTTTTGTTTTTGTGTATTTTATTCGTGGAGGGTGTTGATTCTTTATTGATTTAATTGAAATAGAATGTCTAAACAAGCAGTGGCATGCTCAAATATTGTAGCAAGATGTGTTATCTTGATCACCTCCAAACAAGTGTTTTCTCATTGGATTTTTTCAAGAATAGTTGTATGTTCTTCAATGATGACAACTATAGGAGTAGGTACAATATCCCTTAGCTCTCTCAAGGTTTCCTTTGCCCAATCTAGCCTCAACCCAAGACATATAGGTGTGAAACTTCAAACATGACTAACAAAATCGAAGTGGAAGGTTCAAAGAAACTTTAGTTCACTAGATGCTTCTTAATTTGAGTTTTAATTGAATTGTTTTTTAGTGTTTACCAAATGCTTAAGTTGTGGATTGTTCAAATGTTGAGATGTTTTAAATGTTTGAATGCTAAATGTTTTGAGTGTTTGAATGTTGCAATGAGTTTTGTTCATTTAACTAAGGTAGGAGTGTTGCTCGCTCAAATGAGAATTGAAACTACACCTATTTGTTATTATTTTTGTCTTTTTGTGTGTTTTGAAGATTTTTGGTGTTTTTGTTTTGCCTTCTTTATAAATGAATGCAACTAACTAATGAATTGGACTAATGTTGAAAGTTAAAGCCTTTTACAAATTGAATCCACTAGAAAATTAACAAATATCTTCCTTTTTCCTTCCACAAATAAATTTAGGAGACAAGAAACAAATCTAAACAATGAATAAGTCCATTCCTTTTCCAAATATTCCAATAAACAAGAAAGAGGAAACAAAATGAAATCTAAATTCTTCCTTTTAATTTAAGCAATGTAATTCAATTTTTCCCCTAAATTGTTTGTGTTTGTGATTTGTGTCTTGATTTCTTTAATAATTCATGAGCACAAGATGAAATGAAAAATCTCTTTGTTTGAGCTAAAGTTTCAATCTATCATTTTTAACATGGTTTGGAAGTTTTTTTGTCTAATTTTCTCTACAACTTTGAAGCAAAAATAAATGAAACTTTCCAGCATTGAACTCTGATTTTGCATTGGAGCAATGACAATGAATTATCTTAAAACTACAACTTTTGAAAATAAATATACCATATAATAAAAATCTAAATCTAATCTAAGCTACAAGCCCATCTAAATTGTAAACACCTTTTTCAACTCACATCATACAATCTATTTAACAAAAAATAAATCTAAGTTGGATTCCATACCCAAGATTAGAAATATCTGAAGTATAGAGCAAGTTGATGGCGACAATGTTCTTAGGAACCCAAGGAAATTTGTTATATTCCCCTCCTTCAACTCTAGAACGTTCTCCAATGGTGGAAATGAGGGAAAACACAATAAATTAAGATCAATGCTAAAAAGAGAGCCTGCAATGGTTGTACAAGATGCTAGTTGTAGAAGCTTAGAAACCTATTGAATCAAATCCACAAGAATGTTGGTGTTGTTCACGATCTAGCTAGTATGAATTGTAGTTAAGTTTGGAGAGAAAAATAAGAGGAAGACTAAAGATAATTGCTTGAAGGAAGGTGTGAATTAGAGTTAAAACAGTCAAAAAAAAAAAAGCAAGCACATGCAAAGGCTCACAGATACAACACATTTGCCCCTTTTGGCAATAACTTGTTCACTGGGACAAATCGATAGCTTAAGGGGTGAACAAGCAAACTTTTAACCAGAAACACAAATTTTTAAGGTTACAAACACTTTGCAGGTGACTCAGGCTAACTAAAAGTAATATGAAAGAAGTTCTAAAAGGTTGAGTAGGCATTTCCACCACCAAGAAATAAATTGAAGGAAAATTATTATTAATTTTCATATCATGTCCAGTCATGAGTTGAGTTATCATCTGTAACATACCAACTCATACAACTTGGAATTACTCACAAAATTTACTAAGAAAGTAAATGAACATGTTTAAACATGAATGAAATTTTTTTAAACATTTGCATAATCTCATAGTATTAAATGCATATCTTTGCTGAAAAAATTTCAACCTTGAAAAATACAATATATTCAAAGATAAAATCATAGTGAAATCATTTCACTTTACATTTACAAATAATTTGCACTTGGAAATATGAATAATTTTACATAAGTTTGAAAAGCATAAGTCATAACATGAAGTATATTGCATCTGAAATTTGGTATCTGTCTCACAAGTCTCGATAAGTCTTCTTCTACAGAGAAAGCATCATCCGAGTGCTTTTCCTCCAACCACAGACTGATGGTCCCCTGCTCATCTTCCATCTAGAAGTGGCCCTACCCTTCACGAAGAGTATAGACATAAGGAGCCAACATGTTTCCATCTGATTTCTAGTGATGTGTCGTACGTAACTCAACCAACCATACAACTCTAGACAATCTTCTAGCTAAGTATGATCATTCTGACAGGTCACACAATCTAGACATGGTGAATTGACTAATGCATGCAGAGATAAATGCATCACTTTGGCCAAAGATTCCCTATAAATAGACGTTTGCAATAAACATAGTCATGTGTTCACACACCTCTAACTTGACTTGGAAACTACCACATCCTATAGTTTGACTTGCTTGACTAGTATCTCTAGACATAAATTGTCTTGACTAAACTCAAATCCCAGTCAATCTGACTTAGAATTAATCCTTAATCTAGGATATATGTAATATAAGGGTTTAGTTGACTTTAACCTTCCAGAGAGTTCCCCTTTGCATACTTGCAAGTACCAGGGTCTATGACTTCCTCTCATTCTACTCAATGACCCAAATATTAAGCATTCTTGTGGAATATATCAAGTTTCAACTCTATCAAAAAATCATTTAAATTTATCAAATTGCTTCATAGTCTCTTCCTAAATTATACTATCTTGATCTATGATTTCTCGACCATTCACTATCGACCATAATAAACAATAGACTAAAATCAATGTTATAACTGATTTAAGAGTTTTCAGGTTTTCTTAACCCTTCTGGGTTGAATCTAGGGATTTAAAAGTTCTCTATCCCAACGCATTGGATATCAATTACTCTTATTTTCCAAAAGTAAACATTTATAATAATATAACATGGAAACAATAATCATCTAATCTTCTCTTGACCACTTGGGCATTGATCGAATTCACATTTCTCATAACATGTATAAACATAGTACATGAGATATATCCTCATTCATACAAGATCTTAATGAATCCTATCATTATCATAACTAATCTTTTAGCTAAGTTCAATCTTTCAACCTTAATAGGTCTAAGTCTAATATAATAATATAATATTTTTGACCTCTTGGTCTTCTTAAGTCCACCAACTTTCGATATAGGAAGGTTATGAACTCATATATAACATCCTTTGAATATCATGATAATACTTATCATTGTTGTAGAATGCATAAGTGATAATATATCACTATCCTTAGGTGTTTCTAATGATATCAATATCATTTATATATATTCTAAAATAAGTGAATATCTATCACAAAATCTTTTGATTGTAAACAATAATAATTATACATACAAATCATTGTGAGATGAAAATCTATCTTTGTCTAAACTTTCTACAATCTTACTCCTCACAACTCACAGGTTTATGTCAAAGTTCTTAACAAAAGTTTGGTCTCTGCACTTATATAAATAACTTATCTAGTTATATCACTGTCCCATAATCTTAAGTCTATCAAAGCAACAAGGTTTACCATATATATTCTCTATGTTAGAGTTGACTATGATTGGAGCCACCCAAGATCTAGGACTTCTTGAAAGCACAAGAGAGATCAAATGAGAGAATAATGTTATTCTATCAATGAATGCAAAAGATTGTTCAAATATTGTTACAATGTACATGATATGCCTTGCTTATAAAGACAAGGATGAGAGACAAGATGTTGTAGTCATGTGACAAGTGTCTTAATCCTATGACATGTGACAACTATAGGATAAGATGACAACTATCAACAACTAGACACAACTAGAAACATCTAGTAGACTCACAAAGTCAACTTAACATGTGAATTATGTGTGATGTGTGAATATTATTTAACTAATAAATAGTTAAATAATATGAATTATTCACACAAGGGTAAACCGGATAGGTAATAACCTTATTCACACCAACACCCCTTAAGTGTAACTTAGGGAGTAGCTAACTAAAGCAAAGATGCAAAGATGGATGGGTGGATGGGTCCCTGCTACAAGGCCATGCTAGGTACTCATGTACAACAAATCTCAAGTGGAGAAAAGGAGAAAACCTCATGGGACAAAACTCCTCTCCAAAAGTGAGAATGCATAAAACAATGAAAGTGAAAGAAGTGATAGTAGGAGGACTCAACATGACCCCCCAAGGACTACTTATATCACATATGTACAACCAACAATTACCCCCATAGGAGATCCAGATTGAGACTATAGGTCCCCCCCACAATGAAGTAGCTCCTATGTCGATGGTGAATGCCTGAAGAAGAACAATGAAGAGAATCCAATACCTACAAATAACATTTCTCCCCTTAGGAAGAAACCAATCTAAAGGCTGATGTAGAAGAAACTCCATCTCTAAGAAGAGAGATGAGGGAAGTAGTCTCATGATGGGTGCCTTGAAAAACTGCTCAAGTGTCCACATGTCAGAATCAAAGAATGACACTATGCAATGAGGTGTGATCAATCCAAAATCCTGGGTAGACTCATGAAGAACAACCTCCAAAGACAAAGTAGATGGGATAACAATTGTGTTGTAACTGTCATCAAAGAGGGGAGATATCCCCTAAGTGTGTTCTCCAAATCTACAATATGAGACTCACAAAACAAGTCTGATATACCTGCCAAGAAAGTATCCCACAAAGCCATGTCTGAAAGACTTGAAGTATCCTGCTCAACTAAAGAGGATGAAGCCATGTCGATGTCGATCTTTGAAGAAGCAGGAGGTTGAAGAGATGGAAGCTCAACACTAGTCTCATGAACCAAAGTAGATGAAAGAACACCAAGGTTCAAGTGACCAAACTTCTCCTCAAAAACATGATTCACACTTGATGCATGAGTGTGAATATCAATCAATGGATCTACAACATCAGCAGGAGAAGCAAAATGGGATAATGTATACAAATGAGATGCATGATCAACCATCCCAATAGAAATGATATCTCTACTCTCCAAGTCTCGCATGATCATTGAATCAGAAGTGAACTCAATTGTCTTGCCTGCACCACAATGAGTAATCTGGTAGATGGAAAGGAGATTGGTGGACAAGGAAGGTACACACAACACATGATTGAAAGTGCCATCACCAATATCAATAGTCCCTTTACCAGTTGCATGCATGTATGTAATGTTACCCATCAAAATAAGTGGCAAAGTACATGACTCAAATGAAGAGAACATCCCTTGTGAAGATGTCATAAGATGAGAAACTCCAGAATCAAGAAGCCATCTCTCTGACTGAAGACTTGTAGAAGCAAAGAGTGCTTGTCCTTTTCCTTTGTTTGTCCCATTAGCAATGGCTGTTGTCCCTGTCTATGTAGATGTTGATGGTGTCGAAGAAGAGGATGTACTAGGTGACATGGATGATGGCAATTTGATATTGTGCTTTTGAATAATGTGATTTAACTCATCAATTTTCTTCTCATAACATTTATGCTCATCATGTCCTAGTTTCCTGCAATATGCACACTTTGGTCTCTCCTTCTTAGATGATTCCTCCTTGGGAGAGGTTGAGGACTTAGGTGAATTGGTTGATTCTTTTGCTAGCTCGTTGTTCTTGAAATCCTTATTTTTTTGTTTCTTGCCTTTGCTAGTTGAAGCCTTTTGATCCTTTGTACCTTGATTAGCAAGAAGAGCTTGAGGTCTTGGAGACTTCAATGTGCCCATGTGTACTAACTTAGCTTGCTCCCTTGTGAGTGATGTGGCAAACTCATCAAGTGAAGGCATTGTGAAAGTTTTCCCAAGTGCATCCATAGTGACATAAAAGGTAGAAACAAAGACTAAATAGTCAAGACCAAGCTTGGCAAGGATTGAGAGAATCAATTGAGTGTCCTCTTTCTCAATTCCACATTGTTTGAGCTACAATCTAAGTGACTTTAGTTTTGTGAAGAAGTCTTGGATGCTTGCGAAGTTGATTGGATCAAACCAATAAGTTTATTCTCCAATTTGAAATTTCTCATAGTATATTGCTTACCAAAGAGATTTTCTAAGGTAGTCCACATTTGATTAGGTGTATTACAAGATTCAATATAAAAAAGGAGATCAGGAGAAATAGACAAGCATAGTGTTCCATAGGCTTGATCACATCTATTATACCACTTTCTCTTTTTTGCAACTGATGTTGGTTTAATTTCTATACCCATTGTTACTCTATGAATTTTCATACTTCTTAAATGAATTTCCATTTTAGTTTTCCACTCGTGATAGTTATATGGTGTGAGTAGAGGAAGTTTGTTTGGATCCATGATACAAGAGTACAAAAAGGAACACAAGTACAACCCCCCTTTTACTCAATCAATGAGATCACCCTCAGCAAAAAATGATTGTGGGACTTTATAACCAGTCCAATTACAATTGCCACAAGCCAAAACAACAAAGTGGTCTTTGATTTTGGTACAATGCAAAAGCTAAGATTAGGCTTAGATTGAAAGTACAATTTCTGGGTAAAACTAAATCAAGCTAATTGCAAATCTGGAAAATACTTGAAAAATTATGCACTTTCAAAAACAATTTCACCAAAAAATTTGTCGTATGAGTGCGAACAAAGCGTTTGAAGTTCTAAAAATGGGAACTGATTAGGTACAAGTGAGAGAAACTGTAATTTTTGGGAAAACCAAGCACTAAAATCAAAATCTGATTCACCACTGCGAAGCCTGTGAAATTCTAGCCCAAATAAAAAAAATTGCTCAAAAAACAGAGCAAAATTGAGCCAGATATGAGCCTTTGAAGATCGGTTGTCAAACTAAAAAGCTCAATGGAGGGGGGCCAAATAGGGCCAAGCCTGCTAACGTTAGTGTGACGTAAGTAGAATCTTTGGCTAGAATCTTTCGAGATTCATCGAAATATTCCACCGATTTGCTGACATCACTGGTTAGAAAATGGTGTCATGCTGATGTCAACAAACAAACAAAAATTAGTTGTTTTGTGCTTAGACGTGCTGAAATATTCTAAAATTCCTTCCATGATACCAAAACCACTCGTAGTTTTTGGGAAACCACCTTCGTTTATCCAAAATCACTCGTTTTTTCCAAATCTGCCTTTATGTTCGCGTAAAACAACTTTTAGAGGTGGGAAACAATTGGTCAAATGTCAAAAACTGCTATCAGAGAGTGCAAAGGTGGTTTTGCTTCTGTTGGACTATTTTGATGTCGTTACTGGGTGGTATAGCTCCTTGTCTGGTGGTTTGATGTCCATCTATGGGCGGTTTATCGCAGTCAGGCAGTACATGGTAGCCAGGTATCTGCTGGCTGCCGAAGGGTGATTTTTGGCCGTTGATGGTGTAATCACGACAATTTTAGAAACCACCAATGGGTTAAAAATGTTGTTGGCGCTGGATGTTTGGCTAGGCCGAAGGCCACCAGCCGATATTAACCAACAATTGCCACTTTTAATGCCTACCAGAACGTTTAACCGCTGCAGCCGAAATTTATTTAAAAAACGTCAGTCGCAAACCACTGAAATTTAAATGCCAATCGATGGAGGAGGGGGTGTGGGGGGCCGCGCCACATGGCGCCCCCCAATGGAGTGTACCCTGTAGCGAGTACAATGTACTTGCAATATGCATGTCTAATCCAAAAAAAATTTGTAAAAAACTTTTAACCAACGTAAAATGACTTTAACTGGTGATCGAACCTTTTATCAGATAGATATTTGCAGAGATTCCTGTTAGCAACATGGTCAAGAGACACTGCTGATATGACTATGATTTGATGTTGTCAATGATGGCAACAATCAGATATGATTGGGGACAGGTCTGGAGACAAGTTTTGTATAGTCTTTGTAGTACGGAAAGAATGACTTAGTCAAATTGACTAAGGGTTGGCAACTTATTGAGTTGGTGATAGAGATCCAGTTGGTACTCCTCCGCAGATGAAGATTTTGGCATGCGGTTCTGGTATGTTGCACATAATTGTTTGATGTTTCTATACTCCAAGTTTCATGTCCTAGTAATCTCCAAAAGTTACACCATGCATTGCTTAAGTCCGGATGAATAGAGTTCAGTTATGAACAGTGTAGAACACCTGAGTATTTCAGTCTGCATTCCTCCGCTATTGGTTGTTTCGATTTGCAGTTTGAAGGTGTTGTAAACACATGTTAGGAGTATCCAATTTCATATAAATGTAGAGTCTAAGGTTTACCTAATGATCATCTACAAGCTCTTAAGTATTGACACTCATATTGACAGTGTTTCACAGTGACAGAGTTAGTAGTTCAGATATCCGCATTTTGTCCCATAAGGATATTATGACTTGTGGTTCTGAAGGTATGTTGGGTGATGTGTAATGAATGCTTGATATGAATTTTAGAGTCTCATGTGGTCCGGATTAGAAGTTGTGATATGACAGTAGATTTGGTTAAGTGTATACTTAAGGATGAAGCTGACATACAAGTTGGATCAATGTGCGATAAAGATATATTGTTTGGATCATCATTCTAAGTGGCTCTATAATAGGTACATACCTATATGAAGGTTCTTGAAAGATTGCATTGGTCTGCATAACTTCTTAAAAAAAAGAATTCAAGCTGACAAAGTATAACTTTTTGTGTACACATTTCATTTTTTGCAAGCTGACCCAGTTTTGAGGTAGATCTTGTTGCGGATATAAATACTTGATGGATTTCGATGTTAAGTGATGCGACGAATTATTGAGTTCATGAATATGCGATCTGACATCGTTTTTGTGATCTGAAAAGTGCAGTAAGAGTGTAAAGGACAGCAAAACAAAGTATATGTGAGCAGAGCAGAGAAATGGAGTAGTCAGTATGAAGAGATTTGAAACTGTATTTTGAGCTATCATTGGAACTGTATTCCAACATTCAACAGATGCATTTGTAACAGTTCTTTCTTGGCAATGAGCCACCCTTTCTCTATCTTCTTTTCTTTATGCCAGTGAGCCTTTTGCAGTGAGCACTTCTTTGGACAGTGAGTCCTTGGGCAGTGAGCCTTTCTGTAATCCGATTTTGATATTATAATATATTGTGAGCTAACACTCACCATGGTTTTTCCTTTTTTGGGTTTTCCACATAAAAATCCTGGTGTCTATGTGTTATGACTTTATGGTTGATCTTCCTATGTTTATTTTGCTTTCATGTTATTGAATTTGGTAAATGGATTAAAGAACATGTGAAGGAATGGTTTTATAGAATATTGATTCACCCCCCTCTCAATATTCCTTGTGTTCAACAATTCCCTCTTGCGCAAGGATGACGCAGAGAATCCAGAATATTCCACTACACAGCGAATATTCCCTATGAAGATTCTGTACGATCAAGGGGCAAAAAAGATTTGCTTTTCGCTACAACTTTGTTTGATTTCGACAAATTGATAATTGATAATGGGGTTTTTGGGCCTCCTGAACGTGATAGCGGGGTCTGATTTTGCCCAAACTGCTCTGAAAGATCAAGTACGTGTTGGATCTTTTATGCACCTCCCAACTTCAAACCCTCATAGATTTGACCTTCAATGTCTGATCTAGATGAAACAAAAGGCGATCCTGACTATCTCGAACCTCCTGAACACAATGGTGTGCTCAAATTTGCAACAACATGCTCCAAAATGAACCTGCAATACAAGGCTACAAAGAGGAAAACCCTCCAAATCTGGTATTTCTATCAAGTCTTTCTGATTCTCTAGGTTATCATTCGATGCAAGAGAAGAGTATACTCAGCTATCAAGATCCACAATGAATTGCACTCAAGATCTCTAAAAAAATGACTAACACAAAGTGATTCTTCCTAGAGCTCTGATACCATGAACTAGAGTTGGCTGTGATTGGAGCCACCTAGGATCTAGGACTTCATGAAAGCACAAGAGAGATCAAATGAGAGAATAATGCTATTCTATCAATGAATGCAAAAGATTGTTCAAAGATTGTTACAATGTACATGATATGCCTTACTTATAAAGACAAGGATGAGAGACAAGATGTTGTAGTCATGTGACAAGTGTCTTAATCCTATGACATGTGACAACTATAGGATAAGATGACAACTATTAACAACTAGACACAACTACAAACATCTAGTAGACTTACTAAGTCAACTTAACATGTGAATTATGTGTGATGTGTGAATATTATTTAACTAATAAATAGTTAAATAATATGAATTATTCACACAAGGGTAAACCAGATAGGTAATAACCCTATTCACACCAACACTCCATAGTTCAATGATACAACGATGGCATGAAAGAGAGTTAACTTCCATAGTTTCCTTGTGGAAAACTAAAACATTCCATTGTTTATCTTCTGCAGTTCTAACTGTGATTCGAAGACATTTCACTATCACAAGTTCATACTCAACAATCACATGCATTATGTGGTTTCATCCTGTCTCTAAATATTCACACAAAATAGAAATATTGCAGTTTTATGATGTAATGAGTTGCATATGAAAGATATCCTTACCTCTATACGTCGATGGTCTCCAAAAACTCAGTTTCTTCCTTACTCCCACACCTATCCGAGCTTTTGTATCCCTTCCTCTGCGTTTATTTCTCTCTGCGGATTATAACAAAGCTCTCTCTCAGAATTCCTAATGAGAACTCTCACTTATCTACTTTTAACGAAGTCTCCTTCTTAACCAGAAGCCTACTTCGTCACTAACAACTTAGTTCAGATTGATACTTAAGGAGTTTGTGTCCCACACAATCCTCCAAACTGCGAAGATCCTTCCCTCATTTCAGCCTATAAACACTATTCGGTGGCATGCAGATAGTAAAGAAGTTACTGGTCATTAAAGACCACTCTTCAATAGTTCAAAAAACTCCTCCTTACCTCCATAACCAACGTGGAGAAAGGAGTTGAGTTCCCATAACTAACATATAGTAGTTTGCATTAAATTTGCAACTATACCACATTCCCCATAAAAATCTCCACGACTATATACTATGGGTTTAACTAAAAGTTCATAACATATAGATATTTACAACATAATATCGTTGTATACTTATGTTGTCTCTCACACACTAACATTTCAGAATGGGGTCGAGGTACTCTCCCCCTCTCAAAATTGTTTATTGTCAAAATAGGTAAAATAACATATTAGAATTCTAATCGAGAATTTCCAATAATAAAATAGTCTAACTACTAGTATTTATTTGTTCTAATAATATAATTTTTATATTTGTTTCCCACAAAGGAAAAATGACTATTGACCATTTCCTTGTCAACGATCATGATCTAACCTGACTTGGTTTTCGACAAAAAACCTCAGCTTAATGGATCTAGATGACAATCAACGACTTGTCGAGTCGGAACCAAACTTATACCAATTGGTCAAACACAACTTACCATACTTGACAAAATTTTACTGAACTGTGAAAGTACGCTCGACTTAGATGGCAACCAATCTGTTCTTATCCATACGTCTATTCTCTTCCCTCTGATGATGCTCTCCCTCTCTTTCTCGGAGGGTGGAAAAACTTGTTTCCTGGTTACAACTTGCAAACACCAAATTGGGATTAGTGCATTGTTAGTCAATCCATAAACATTATGAATAAATAATCATGAGATCTTATAATCACATGTCTAAATTCTAGTCATATAAACATGAACTCATGATATCGTTGATTTGTCCTGACATTTTCACATAACGTCAAATCATTAATTCATGCATAATTAACTACTAATTACGTGAAAGTAAAAAGTAAATCATAGTCAAAATTTGGGGTGTGACATCATCATTGGATTGTCATGTATATCTATTCATTTTTAGACACTTATAAAACTAGGTTCAAATCTGCACTCACCAAGGTTGATTCTATTGTTGCAAAAGTGAACACATCCAGTCATGAGTTGAGTTATCATCATTGATTGTCATGTATATCTATTCATTTTTAGACACTTATAAAACTAGGTTCAAATCTGCACTCACCAAGGTCGATTCTAAAGGTCATAAAGCATAGTCATTTTAATCTAATAGTTCTTGATCCAATTTCTGATTTCAAGTAGCAATTATTTGTCATAGTCAAATCTTTATTTTCATCATCAACATCCAAATACATACTCATTTATCCTAGTTTATCTTATTTATCCTATTTTAAAATCCAATCAAGCATCTTTATCTTAAATTTATTCAATGCAATTTAATTAATTTAACCTATAAGATTTTTATGTGAGAGTATGTAATTCAACATCAACATCAATGTCTACCTAACATATGTAAGCACCCACCTTAGATGTAATTCAACATCACTGTCTACCCCACATGCTCAATATACCTTTTACATAAATAATAATTAAAATTAAACAGCATTGTCAACTGGATTTAAGGGAAAAAAACAAAAAAAAATGATGTTTTTAAAATGCATCCGTTGTACCAGATAGACGTTGTCCCCCAATTCAACAAGGGAGGCCTTAAGTTTCTGGTCAAACTCTATACAAATACAATGACAAAATAATTTCAAGGATATCCTTTCCAGCAAACAAAATTTTAAAAATCCCTTGCATAATTCACAGTCTCCATCATCATGCCAGAATAATGCAAAAAAATGCATTAACTAATCGTATACTCCATAATTGCAGGTAGAGTACACGTAATAACAACCTACCCATTTCAAATCTTCTGGAAGCATGGTACAAGGAAAAATCAGTTAAACAAATCACGAGCGCAGCCCAAGTCAAATAAACAACAAAAATAAAAAAACACCCATAAAAATAAATATCTTACTTTCAACATTTTAAAATTGACTGGCTTGGATTTATTTTCTTTGAATCTGGTTAAGTAATTTTTTTTTTTTAAAACTTCAGAGTGTTGTGGGTGTTTTCAATCCTCCGTTGGTATATTTAGTTATCCATATATTCAACATTGACTGCACGGTTTTACTTTTATTGTCATAGATCACATCAAATGTACTCAACAAACCCATTTTTTAAATGATAAACCCGGCTTAGTTATCAAGGTCTGTATCCCAGATTTGTGTTTACTTGCACGTTTGTTCAGTCTTCTCAATAACTACCTAGAAAAACCACCTGATATTTTGCTTTCTGTTTTTGATTGGAAGAGAGCATCCAAATTGGAACCTGTATTGCACTTCTTCTTTGATAAGATTTTTGGTACAGATCACTAGGCTATGGTGATTTGCTTTCTAGGGGTCTAGAAGGATGGTGCATAGTAGATGGATGACCTGCTGCCTCGGGGTGGCTTATGTCCTGGTTGCCTTCTGTGGAGCACTTTGTTTTGGAGCGTTGAAAGGTAATTTTGATTCCCTTGTTATGCTTTTAGAATATGCTTTGAAAGAGAGTTCAGTTAGGCGCTGTGTGGGTGGTCTGTCTTTTGGGGCACTTGGGCTTAGCAGCGTGTTTTAGTTTTCTGGTGGTCCCATAGGCTGTTTGGCCTTGTGGACATTATTAATAATTTTCATTCATACATTCAACATTAGGTGTGACTGCTGCATAAGCTTAGATGAAGGTTCTCATGGGAATCTATTCATAATAAAATCACAGGGATCAGTAAAACAAGTTAAGAACATGTGTGCAAGTATTTTGGAGTAAACTGTGAGTAATTTTAACATCAACGCGTCCAATCACACTCATGATCCATCATCAGGGTGATAAAAGTGCATTCATAGGCTTCTAAATACATCCTTGCTTTTTCAAATTGTTATATCTCATCATTCGTTTGATCACATTTTATTCTGTACTAGGGATATATTTATGGGTATACCAGGGTAAACAGTGTAGAAAAACATACCTCCTATAGGGTTCTTCTGGAATTCCATCTTTGTCCTTTCTAATGAGTTTTATAGAATGCTTCAAGTCCCAATTTTGAATCAAATAACAAGTTTATGAATATCCTCTCGTTTGCCAATGAATTTCCTAATCAGCCTCATCCTAACATTATTCTTGCATTGCTACTAGGGCCTGTCTAATAATTTGTATAAATTATTTAAGTTCCCTAGTTCCTAACAGATAACGAGTTAAAGAATTTCCCCTTTTCCAATCGAATTCATTGTGACATTTGTAATGACCAACTTTATGAACAATGCACAAATCCACTCGTGCGTTTTTTATTAAGTCCTAGGGTGACTCCATGCTAAAGCTCATCTCTTTTATTGCTTTTATTGTTCTATTTTTTGTGGGGAGCACTCAACTGAAATGGAACTCTGATGAGAGTAGCAAAAATTTGTTAAACTCACTAGTGAAATTAAACACTGCCCTGTTGACAATGAGTCTTTCTGATCAGATGCATGAGTCTGTTTTAGGTGATACTGTTGAGAAGGCAGGAATCCTCTGTTTCTGATTGGATTATAATCATTCACGTGACTTCTTTTTGTCTTGCAGCGCTTTTAGTGGGTCCTATTGCATCCTTGCTGCTTATAATAGGGAACACCAGCATCATTTTGGGCTTATTTCCTGCACACTTGGCATGGACAGCATATAGCATTGTAATGTATGGTCTATCTTTTCCAGTTCTGACACTGTACTCAGAAGAAGGTTCAAAATCTGAAGAATGTGAAAGAAGCTTCCTTTATATGCTGTTGCTCTTAGGAGTTGCTAATCAATCATCTAACTGAAATGTTGTTTGACACAGGACCCCTTTTTGTTTCTTCGGTCTTAAAATAGTCATGTTAGTAGCTCTTCCACTAGTAGGTTGCCTGTGGTTGGCCATTGGCATTGGCGGAAGCTTCTTGATTGGAGTGGGCTATGGCTTTTTCACTCCATGGATAGCAACTTTTGAGGCCTTCAGGCAGGAGAGAGAAGCTAGCAGGTTCATTCATTTTATAGTGGTGAGAACCCTCTTGCAGCATGTTTTGTATCCCTTACTCTTTAAACATGTGTACCTGATGAGGTCCTTTCTTTTAGGCGCTTTTGAGGACATTGTTTCTGGCTGTATCCCCCAGTCATACTAAACCTAATTTGGTTATTTGTGGACATTGTATGTTTTCAACTTTCAATTTCGATTGATACCTAATAGACTTGGCCCAAGCAATTAGAGGGCTCCTAGCACTATTGTAAAGCACAGAGAAGGAAATAAGTTTCTTTATCAGAGATTATTGACATTCTGTCCGGCATTTGTGCTTGGAATCAGGATGGGACATGGAGTACTATCAAAGGAAGTTGCACAGTAGTTCGGGATTTCTTAGATATCTGCTATCATTCCTATAGTTCATACCTAAAGGAGTTCCGTGAGAAAGAATCAAGGCCTTGTGGTATGAGGCAAGTATTCTTATTTAAGATTTTGTTATCTATATATTTCTGGAGTACTTTACCATGATTCAAATATTTTAATTCTTTTTGTTATGGCTACTAGAGAAGAGCTCAAACCTGTTTTTTAAGATTCTGTTATCTATATATTTCTAGGTTGAGTTTCTAGTGATTAGCAGTGTCCCTGAGATAGGAAAAAAATGTTTTAATAGCTGGAAAATTTGTGGTGACACCTGAAATGTTATTGTTATCCTGAAAAATAACAGATATCTAAGTGCAAGTTGCATGCATAAGAAAATAATAAGCTAGTTTAAGATGACATAATGTAGTCAATTTACAACCACCCTATCATCGAAGCATGTCACTTATCACTATCCCTTGTTAGCAAGGTAGCAACTTTCATATGGAGCATTTTATATGGTGGACTTTAAAAATGGCAAAAAAAAAGGGTCTAATAAAAAAATATGATTAATACAGAAAAAAATACGGTATATTAGATATTAAAAAATATATAAATCTATAATAATTTAAAAAATATGAAAATATGTTAAACCCAACTTTAATTAAGAAAGCATTTGAAACCCCCTGTTCATGGGGTTGGAAAAGTTAACTCATCCACTAACCCAAGGGATAGTATTCAATGGGAACCCTCCCTGAAGGTTGGTATAAACTGAATTTCAATGGAGCTGCTAGAGGCAATCTAGGCCCGTTAGGAGCAAGATGCATTGTTAGGGATTCGAAGGGGAGTCTTATTCCACACAGCATTGAAAAATTTGAAGGAAGACACCAACAATGAGGCAGAAGCGCAAACTCTTTTGCTAGGATTAAAGATTTGCAAGGCCAATGGAATTGACACAATACAGATTGAAGGAGATTCTATGGTAATCATTAATGTAGTAAGAAGGAAGGGCTCCCCGAACTAGAAAAATAATAACATACTGCAAGAGGCATGGTCGTTGTTTGATTCCTTAATGAAATATTATTTTCAACATGTTTACAGAGAGACGAACAAAGAAGCAAACCTCCTTGCTAATTTTGCCATAGATCACCAAGATGATCTTCAAGTAAGCAACAAAGTCAAAGCTTGGGACTTTTTTGATTCAACATTTAACCTATAATTGAGTTCAAATTTTGATTTTCATTCATATAAGGATGACTTTAAGGCTCACGTTGGAAACATTACGCCATAATAATGAACTGACAATCATGATTCGAAGATGGAAACCAAAATGAATCTACAACCATTATACATGAGTAGTGGTACTCAATCTTTCAATTACTAATTATCTAGCACGAGTGGATAATCATTTATCTCCAATAGATTGGCAAGAGGCGAGAATAACAATTTGGGTTCTGTTGTAAACCAAAATCTCTGAGTGGCTTCTGTTGCATCGCAAATTCTCCAAGCTGGTAGCAATGGATACGCGTGTCAGACTCATAGCAAAAAGGAGACAAATGGCCTTCCTTGGGGAAGTAACAAAGCATAGGCTGAAGAAAATCCTAAAATCAAAGGCTAGGATTATAATCTTTAGTATTCAGTGGGTTTTAGGAGAAGATTTCCTTGAAGCAGACCATAGATAAATATAGATATATCCTCGATGTTTGTGGGAGTGCTACTGGATTTAGGGGAAGAGGAGGCAGTTTGTGTTTTGACAGACTTTCTTCAAAAGCAATGTCTTGGTCGATGTTGTTCCTGGGTGTGGCCTTCCCATGCCAAATCAACGACTCATGATCAAAGGCAGCATTATAATGGGGCCTTGGTTTCCATTTCTTCATGGCAGTGAGGCTTGGTCTGAGGCGGTTTGAAGGAAAACAGCAGTGAAAGCAGTAAGTTTCTAAAGGGAGTTGCAGATTTAGATATGTTGGGGATGGTTGATTGGGGCTTTGCTTTGAGCAAATGAACACAGTGATGGTTGCTCTCGCTGATCATAGTCAGGTTCCAAATGGCCATGACAGGGCCCTTCTTTTTCTTTTAATTATAGTATAGTTTTTTGTGTTTAATAGCAAGCTAGTTGGATGGTGGAGGTGACCCTTAAGTACCTTTTTCGTTCCACCATCCTCCTAAAAAACAATGTATTTTATGTTTTGCTAATTTTAATATATGGGAGTGCTCCCCTAGACCACAATTCACTAATTGAAAATAAGAAATTTAAATCAAATTTTACAAAAAAAATTGAAGTTGTTAAATTGTGGCCTTGGGACCACTCCCATATATATTAATATCAAAAAGCAATAAGTACATGTTTGAAGCCTGAGATCAAGTTTGATTTTCATTACAAATAAAAACCACTTATTGGGGAGAATAACTTCTGTGCCTATGCCTATGCCTGAATGAACCAAAAAGGACAAAAGGGCTCACAGTCTATAATAAGCAAAGAGGCGTAACTTAAAACTCTATATAGACATTAAGTTAAAACAAAACTGAACTATTTGCCTTCTAACCGGTGTATTCTGGCATCTTCAAAACAATAGCTTACACAGTGTCTTGAGCAAAGCTCCAGCCCACATCACCTGGGACCACTAAACCAATAACTCCTTTTAGAAACATCAATTCTTTCCCAACCTTTCTCCTTCGATTTGATTGATTCCACTCCTCTCTGGTGTTGATGAAGGGGATCCACAGCCCCTTAATAGTGCCTCCTTCCACTAGCCAGGGAGCATTAGGAAACAGAAATCATTTCCCCAATGCTGCACTGTTCAAGGTGGAGTCAAGCCCACCCAAGAATTTTTTTTTTATCAGAGCCTCTGCCATGATACATACCTCCTCTTACACCAAGTCGAGTCAGAACCCGACAAGCATCAACGCAATATCAGAGTTTACTCTGTATCTGTGATCAGTTAACAGAAATTCATCTCCCAGTAATAGCATCCATTGAATGGCAAAAATGTTGATCTCCACTTTGGGCTTGAAAAACCAAATCTTATAATTAAAAATATATATTTGTATCCAATTCTTAATAGCCTTACCTCCTTTTTTAATTTTTCTAAATTAAAAATGTTTAATAATTTTTTTTCTAAATCAATATATATTCTTTTAAAAAATCTAAATTAAAATATACTTTTAAAAAATTTCTAAATTAAAAATATTTTTGTGTTTCTAAATTAAGATTTATTTTTTTAATTTTATTTTAACTGCGTGAGAAGAGAAAACTGCTGTTCAATTTTTATGCAGTTAGCAGCAAAATTTGAAAAAAAAAATGGAAAATAGGCCAAAATAGGCCTTCTATGGGCATATTGACAACCTTTCTTGTTGGCTACTCCAATTGGCTGATATGCAATTAACACTATTTCATGATTTGTTTTACTCAGCAATCTGATGGCTAATTTTACCAAAGGCGGATGGACAAAATCACATGAAATCAGGCATCTATGCACAAACACAATTATAAATTAGGACTCAACAGCTTTGTATTGCAATTCCAGTACTCAACGTAAAGCGAGGAGAAGGCAGCCTATGTTGCCTTTATTGATGTTCTTTGGTTATTCTTTTGTGCCAAACTTCAAATCCTTCCCATGAGCACTCCATAATTATAACAGTGATTACACAAGGAGTTTTACAGGATTCATTTTGTCCCAAGTTTTGCTTAAGTATATAGTATATATAAGTATTTGAATTGATGACCAGCTGTTTGTCCTCGTGAATACTTTTTATTTTATCATTATGCCAAGACAAGACTAATGGTAGTTTCTACCATTTAAATATCATCAATGATGATAAGATATGCAATAATTTGGCAAAACTGAATAAATTCCTTTTCTATTTTTAGGTAAGATGCCCAACATGCCAAGGAATAGAAGAGTCCAATAGACCAAAGGGTTTCTGAAAGAGATATTGAATACACTAGAAAATTTGAGAAACAAGATGCAAACCTACCTAGAAGAGTCATTGACACAAATCTCAACACTTAAATGTAGAGCCCTAAAAATCTTAATGAAGATGAGGAAGGACCACAGGTTGTATGCCCAGATGAAGCAGCACCACAAGGGATATAGGTTGAGAATATTCATGCAGAAGATGGAGTTGTCAAGGATGAAAATGACCCTCCATATTTAAATGTAGAGCAAGAGAGGGAAGATCTGGAAAATAGCCTACCACACATTGAGAATGAAGAGGTGGAGTTAGATCTGAATTAAGAGGAGAAAGAGGAGCATCAAGCTGCAAAAATAGAGGAAGCAAGAGAAAATTGTGAAGAAATCATTAAATTAGTGAAGAAATTGAAGCATAGAAGGATGATGGGAATGACTTCCAAAACCTTGGACTAAAATTCTTCATCATCCTCCAAGATTTGACATTTTCTCTCATTGATAATCTGATAGGAGGATTTGAAATGAATTGTCCCATTTTCTATTAGAGGAAGCTCATGAAAAACTGATGACGGGAAGGAAACGGAAGAAATTCCATATAAGGACTGCTATCTGGCATAGTTCTGGGTATCCAAATGGAATTTGCAGCCACTACAAGTCATTCAGTTGGAAGAGTATATAAAAAAGTTAATCACTTAAGATGTTTGGGGTTGGAACTTTATATCATTCTAACAGTGACAATTTGCAGACAATATGTTTCAGGTTTCTATAGTTTTTTAACTATTTGTTTAACCATGATTTTGGCATCACTTGGCACCTTAATTTTAAGTGGCTAGTCCTCAAACCAAATTTCACATGTTTTTGATCTATGGCATATTCAAGAAATAAATTTGTCTTTCGATGAAATAGAAAAATGAAATGAAATATGTTTTTAATGTTCTGTTTTGATGACTAGGCAATGTCTTTCCATGGTTTTAAAGCTAATATATAGCATACTTTCTACAAATGTTGCAGCTTTACTTTTTTGTGAACATCAGCTTTCTATCAGGATTACATGCATGCTGGGGTCGTCAAGCTTTGGGACAAAGCTTCCCAAGGAGGGCAGGATGTGTACTTACACAACATGTTTTATGATTTAACGTCAATGAACTATTTTCTATGAAGCTCATAAATGGGTCCCTTCATGTGTCATGCAGCCCAGGTAGCTATTGAGAAGTGGTTAGGGATTCATATTTCCTTTTATTATAAATAAGGATTCTTCCCTTATACTTGTATCCATATCAGATTTGCATGGTAATGGATACTATATTGGATCTGGATACAACAAATTTTCAAGACGATACAACTAGATATGACAATTATAAAAATATACATATATTCAATTATTTATACATCTAAGGGTATAGAACATTGCTTTTAAAATATTTATTTATATATATTTTGGTTTTAATATTTTAGTTTATAATTACACCGAGAAGCCTAACCTACAGTGGCAATAGGGGAAGAAGCATGATTGTGAAAGAAAAAGTGAAAGGAAAACTATTTAGAGCCTACATTTATTTTTTAAATATAAAGACATAAAAATTTTAAAATGTATATTAATAAGAAACTGTTAAAAAGTTAACATATAAGTATATAATATTTACTAGGCTTTTCAAAATAAAAACAAAACGAAAGAATTAGGGAAATAATGAATAGTAGCTTTTCCAAAAGTAAAATTAAAAGTTATGTATAAAATAAAATAATTCTTAGATAAAAATAAAAATTTATGTGTCCATGTATGTATATAGTAAATAAAAAAAATAGATTTAAAGTAAAATAAAATAACTCTTAAGTAAAATAGCCTTAGACTTGTTTGGTTGTGAAGTCCAACCATCACACCAGTCAACAAACTCTTCATTTCCCTGTTCCTTGACTCTTCGTCTACTTTGAAGACTTTGTATATATTATGGGAATTGGAACCTTTGTAAGACTGATGAAAACTTCATGTATTCGCTGCTGATAATAATAAGAGATAAATCCCCTGCTTTTCCCGTGGATGTAACCATTAATTGGTGAACCACGTAATTCATGTATTGTGTCATTTTTCTATGTGTATGGTTTATTGCTTCTACTGTTTTATTCTGCACTTTATATTTAACAATTGGTATTAGAGTTGCGGAAGGAATATGAAAAACCCACTATCAAACAAGTAGAGATGGAAGAGGCAGATAAGTGGAGAATTGAAAAATTCTCAAGTCAAAACTTTGGGATGTGGAATCTGCAATTGGAAGCACTGCTGATTCAGAAAGACCTTGCAATCACGCTGGAAGGGAAATCAAAGAACCCTGCTGCAATGTCAGATGAAGACTAAGACACATTGGATAAGAAGGCGGTGGCAACCATTATTCTCTCCCTATCCAGCAATGTTCTGTTTAATGTTGCAACATAGAAGACAGCGAAAGGATTATGGGATCAATTGTCTGACATGTATGAGATGGCTTCCGCTTCAAACAAGGTTTTCTAATGAAGAAATTGTACAATTTGAAGATGAAGGAATGCGGTAATGTATCAAATCACTTGAATGAATTTAATATTTTGATCAGCCAATTAATTTCTGTTAACATCAATTTGGAAGATGAAATCAAGGCCATCTTGCTATTGTGTTCTCTACCCAATAGCTGGGAAGGAGTTGTTATGGTTGTTAGCAACTTGACATCTAGTAAGAAGGGAAGCGTGCTGAAGTTTGATGACGTTGTTGGGATTCTTCTCAGCCTTGGACATGAGAAGGAAAAACCAAGGTACTTCATCGAGAGACACTTTGGTAACCGGCAGCAAGGGGAGATCACAAGAAAGAGGGAGAAATAACCATAGAAGAAGATCAAAGTCCAGCCGAAGATCAAAATCTAGGGGCAGAAATATTAGTTGTTGGTATTGTGGTAAGGAAGGCCACATGAAAAATTGTTGGTCATTTAAGAAGGCAGAAAGTCAATCAAAAGAAAATGAGATAAATGTAGCATATGAAGAAGATGCAGGTGCTCTTGTTGTAACTATAGGGGAAACTACAGTAGATGTTTGGGTGCTTAATTCCAGAGCATGATTTCATTCCACATCATGCAAGGAAGTTTTCAAAAATTATCAAGAAGGTAATTTTGATAAGGTTTATCTTGGTGATGATGAACCTTGTGATATTGTTGGCAAAGGAGATGTTTTATTAAAACTGAAAAATGGGAACAATTGGCTACTAAGCGATGTTAGACATGTCGCTCAACTCAAAAGAAATTTGATTTCAACTGGGCAACTGGATGCTCAAGGTTGTAGCATTACTTTTGAGTCAAGTATGTGGAAGGTTACAATTGGTGATTGCTAGAGGAAGCAAATCAGGGATTTTGTATGTGCTAGATAGTCAAGTTGAAGTGGGAGCTGCAATGGTAGTTGTAGACAGTGGCACAAAGCTTTGGCATAAGAGGCTCGATCACATAAGCAAGAAGGGCCTTGAGATTCTGCACAAAAGAGATTGACTTCCAGGTCTAAAATCTGTAGATTTAGAGTTGTGTCAGCATTGCATATACGACAAACAAAAGAGAACCAGATTCTCTACCAAGGAACATGACAAGAAGACATGAGCGTTGGAATTAGTGCACTCAGACGTCTTTGGCCCCATGGAGGTAACATCAATTGGTGGGTCAAATTATTGTCACTTTTTTAAATGATTGCACTAGGAAGGTTTGGGTTTACATGTTGAAAAGGAAGTCTGAAGTTTTTGGCATGTTTAAAAATTTCAAAGCACTTTGTAGAAAATCAAACCGGAAACAGAATTAAGTGCTTAAAAACTGATAATGGTGATGAATTTTGTTCTATAGAATTTGATCAATTTTGTGCAGAAAATGGTATTCAAAGGATTAAAATTATTCCTTTTAGACCACAAGAAAACAATGCAATAGAGAGGTTGAACATAACAATTTTTGAGAGAGCTTGTAGCATGCTCTCAAACGCCGGTTTGGGAAAACAATTTTGGGCAGAGGCTGGAAATATAGCGATATATTTGATTAACCGGGGTCCATCCTCTCAGTTGGATTTTGAAGTTCCGGAGGAGAAGTGGTTGGGAAAGAGAATTTCCTACAATCATCTGCGAGTGTTCGGGTGTGAAGCTTTCGTTCATATCCCACAAGAAAAAAGAACAAAGCTTGATGTAAAATCAAAAAGATGTGTCTTCATTGGATACAAAGACGAAAAATAGGGCTATAGGTTGTGGGATCTGTTGATGATTGTTTTTAGACAAGTCAACAATAGAATAAAACACTAAGTATCTTATTCCCTCTTGAATAAAGTCTCTCAAAGGCTAAGCTATGTGATCCAGTGAGACAACTTCAAGGTTCCTTATTCATGATTTACATTGGATAAACTCAGTGATTTGATGTGATCTTGCTGGTAATCACAAAGGGACTTACGCAGACTTCTTACTTCGTTCAGCTTATTTCTCTTTTCAGTGTGGATAATATATGTACAATGTTTCAATGATAAAGAAAAGGCAAAAGATAAGGGTTTTGAGAAGGTAATCTAAGGTCAATGAAGCAATGATGATGCAAGAATAAACAAACTCCCTAATCAACCTAACTCCACTTCGCCAAGGATGCCTACAACTACATGAAGTTGGTGCAATCTCCTAAAGATAGCGAAAGGTTTTCAAATCATGAAAGCTCATATAAGCACCCATTAGACGGCGCAGCTCAAACAAGCATCCACGATCGAACTTAAGCAAATGAAGCTCAGACTAGCTTTACATAACACTTCACCAACGATGAATGTCAAAAGCATGAGCTAGGAGTTGATCGAATACTCACATACATCACATCAATGAACTCTAATCTACTTAGAAACATCTTTCCATTTCAGCAATGTACAAGAAACCATGTCATTCCACAAGACAACACTTAACACCAAACATGCTCCAATGTCTTTGTATTAATCTTGAGAAATATTTACAACTTCAAGTACTCTCAGAAAACTTCGAGAGTCTCTTCTATTCTACTCTTCTAGTCCACTGCCTACTAACTACTATATTACTCTCTTTTACAAATGAGGCAACAAGGCCTTTATATAGAGTCCCAGAATTATAATGAATGGCTTGGATCAATTCAGATAGCCAAGGGCCCAGATCATCCCGTCTCAGCAATTAGTTACAACAATTTGCTATTTTTAGTACATAAGAGAGGCAATGAAGGCACGTTTTCCAAGAAGATAAGGATAAAATGGAATCTTCAGAGCATCTTCCACATGGACGTCCTCTTTGGCTTCTTTCTTGTTGAATGATGTGGCGAATTGTGATTGGTTTGAAAAATATGTATATATGCCACATAGGTGCCACCTCAGCATATTCCCAAATTGCACCATCTTTGTGATGTCTTCGATGTGATTGATTGAATGAACTTGAATGCTTGGGATGTATCTATGTTGATCTAGCCTTGTGTTCTTTGTAAGTAGGATATGTATGATGCATGTTGCTCATTTGACTAACTTTGCTATTCTTCTTCTCTTGCAGGATGTATGTTGATCTCTTCGATGCTTCTTGATAGAGAGTAGTAGGAGATGATGATGATGCTTCATTCATGACTCGAAATATGAGATCTCTCTTGGACTTGAAGGTTGAAGAGTCTTGAAGTTTGATGGATAGATGTCTCTTCACTTAATGTAGATGATGAAGTGCACTTGAACAATGAACTTGATGTGATCCTTTGGAGTGGATATCTTCTATCTTCACTTTACTCCTTACATGAAGGTGGTTCCAGGCACTTGCTCCTTAGATGATCATTCAGCCTCATCCTATAACACAAAGAAAGAAATACATCAATTCTTGGCTTTATAACACAAAATAATCATTTTAAACATTTTCTAACACCTTAAGCATCTTTCCAAACCAAAGCACACATCTTGGTATGCAGGGAGGCAAAAAGTGCGCCTAGCTCACTCTGATCAATTTTTAAGTATCTTAATGCTTCAAGCCATTATAAAAACCTTCAAGAAACTCCCCACTCCTAGGCGCATTAGATGACAATTTTATTTTCCGGTAGAATGCCTTCATAAAACTTGAATTTATTATCACACCAAGGTGGCGCATTGGTTGAGGGATTTGGTATCCGGTTAAACTTGGCCATTTTCATACTTCAATCACTTGATTCCAAGGCAGCGCATTAGATCCATGTTTTGATCCTCTCTTGTCTTCATGAAAATTGAGATGCAATCACTTCATACTTTGGCTCAGTAGATGGGGATTTTGATCTCCAGTAGAATGAACTCATGAAACTTGCAATCAAACTCCCTCAAGCTAGTGCATTAGATCATTGTTTGGTTATTCACGTGAAAGGGCTCTAAAAAACTTAAATCCAACCTCATATGAGAGTGGCGCATTGGATGAAGAACTCATCCTTCGCTTGAAACTTCACTTCAAATCACTATTTTTACTCCTTGATGAGGGCGCATTAGATGTGGCGCAGCAGATCAACATTTTGGATCCTCTTGAAATGTCATCTAAAATTCCAATCAACACTACCTCTTCAAGCGCATGGGTTAAGGATTTTAATCTTCGCTTGAAAAGTTCTTGAATTTTTAAACAAAACTAACTCCTTTTGGTGCATCACATCAATATTTTGGATCCTTGTCTTAAAATTTACACTTCAACCACCAAAACGGACTCCTCTACCTTGGTCGCAATGGATGAGGATCTTGATCTCCTCTTAAAATCCTCCACAAAATTTCAATTCAACTTTAGTCCAAGATGGCGCATTAGTTAAGAAGTTTAAAGCTTGGTTGAAATGTGTTCTAAAAATCATCACTATCTCTTCTTGAAAAGGCGCATCACATAAAGATTTTGGATCCCAGTTGAATGATCACTAAAAAGCTGAACCAAACTCCCTCTAGTAATGGCGCATTGGTTGAACATTTTGAACTCTGGTTGAATGATGTCAATAAGAGCGCATTGGTTGATGATTTCATCCTCTGCTTGAAAATTGCCTTAAAACTTGAGTTAAACCAACCTCCACTAGTGGCGCATTGGATCACATTTTCATCCTCACGAATGATCACTTTGACAATCAAAAGAAACTTTTCGTTTCGGGCGCATTGGTTGAGGATTTTGGTCTTTGTTTGAAAGGTTGTCACAAGACTTACAATCGATCCTCACCAAGGTGGCGCATTGGATGAAGCACATTGGTTAAGGATCTTGTGCTCTAGTTGAAATCACGTCTTCAAATCACAACAAACCCGCTAATCTAGGCGCATTGGATCAAGATTTTGATCTTCGGTTGAATACTTAGCTATTTTTTTTGCAAATTTTGAAGGTGAAGACCCCTGGGTGGAAGTATATTTGAAAAATATATTTAAGTAGAATTTCCTATACTTTAAATATTTTTGAAATATACTTCCAGGATGTTTGAGATAGGTCTTGGATCCATAGGATTTAACATGCAGATTCTAGAATTTGGAGGATCCACCAGATTTCAGACTTAGTCAATTTTCAGGATTTTCAGGATATCATACTTAGTCATTTTCAGGCTCTTAGAAACATCCCAGAACGAAAACTCGACAAAGAACTCCCCTTAGATTAAAGAACAACTATTGACTTCATCATGAAACAATATACTTTAAATATTTTTGAAATATACTTCTAGGATGTTTGAAATAGGTCCTGGATCCATATGATTTAACATGCAGATTCTAGAATTTGGAGGATCCACCAGATTTCAGACTTAGTCAATTTTTAGGATTTTCAGGATATCGTACTTAGTCATTTTCAGGCTCTCAGAAACATCCCAGAACGAAAACTCGACAGAGAACTCCCCTTATATTAAAGAACAACTACTGACTTCATCATGAAACAAACCTAAGACATCATCCAAAACGCAAGCAAAGCATCGGAGCTCAAAAAAAGGGGGCTCCCCATTTGCAATGGGGCGATGTATGATTAGGTCACAACAGGATCCAATTGCCAAACAAGTCACACGAATCCAAGATGTAATTTTCAATGAAAAGGTAATGCCAAGTCTTCCAAAACAAGGGAAGTCTGCAAAGGAATATGTGCCATTGTATGATATCATAGATGGCAATAATGTGCTGGATGAGGATCCATAGCAGTATCTCCAAAATTCAATGAGGTTTCACTTCAAAACGTGTCACCTAACACTCAAGGCTTACCGTGTAATTGTGATAGAAGTTTGTCGTAGGATATAGCTCCAAACCTGCCGCCAAATTCTATGCATCAGCTGTCCCACATTCTACATTCCCTACTGCCTTGCACTTCCCAATGTGCGTTGTCCAACAACACCAAACATTGCCGCTTCACAACTTACATCTGCAGCCTCTTAACAACTCCCAAGGTCAGGTGCCTAACTCACTTGGTCTACCACCGTAAATATAACAAGTCAGCTGCCCCAGATACTTAAATATGTCGCCCATCCCACTTCAAAATCAGCGGCCCAACATGAATACCTCTACGCCATGTATATCTCAAGCTCCATTGAATACAAGTTTAGGTTAATCTCACACATTGTCAAACGGGCAAGGCACTTCTCAGGAATTAATTCCTCAGTTTAGGAGATCCACCAGGGAGCACAGGGCTCCATCTAAATACGATGATTTTGTTCAATGTTTATTGATTTCAAATGAAACTGAACCTGCCACATTTGAAGAAGCTTGTAATGATAAAGACAATAAACGATGGATGGAAGCCATGAAAGATGAGATGAGTTCTCTAATGACAAATCACACATGGGATTTGGTCTCTCCTCCACCTAACTGGAAAGCCTTGAAAAATAGATTTGGTCTCTCTTCCACCTAACTAGATACACAAGTTGAAGGAGGAAGAAGATGGGAAGAAGCAATACAAGGCAGACTAGTGGTTGAAGGATATGATCAGCAGAAGGGCGTTGATTTCACCGACATCTTTTCACCGGTAGTAAAGATGACTTCTATCAGGGCAGTGCTGGGATTAGCCACCATTTATGATCTTGAATTAGAGCAGCTTGATGTCAAGACAATGTTCCAACATGGCAATTTGGAAGAAGAATTGTATGTGCAGCAACCTGAAGGTTTCGAAAAAGAAGGTAAAGAGAATTTAGTTTGCAGATTGAATCAGAGTTTGTATGGGCTGAAACAAGCTCCATGACAATGGTATCTCAAATTCGATTCTTTTATGGCTGAACAAAACTTTACTAGGTGTGAATATGATCCTTGTGTCTATTATAAGGTTTTGGAAAATGGTGAATTTGTGTTGCTATTATTGTATGTTGATGATATGCTAGTGACCGGAACTAGCATGGTTGTTGTTAGCAAGATGAAATAACAATTGGCTAACAAGTTTTCAATGAAAGATTTGGGGGCTACCAAGAAAATCCTTGGAATGACAATCATCAGAGATAGGCAGAAAAGAGAATTGAAATTGTCAAAGAAAAGTACATTGAGAAGGTTTTGGACAGGTTTAGCATGAAGAGTGCTAAGGCAGTAAGCACACCTCTTACTGATCACTTCAAGTTATCCTCCGAGATGTGTCCTAAGACACAAGAAGAAAAAGAGTACAGGGAAGGAGTGCCTCACTCCTCTACTTTTGGGAGTCTTATGTATGCGATGGTCTATACAAGACTTGACATTGCTCATGCAGTGGGAGTAGTCAGCAGATATATGAGTAATCCAGGTAAAAGTCATTGGCAGGTTGTAAAATGGATTCTTAGATACTTGAAGGGCAGATCACATGTTTTGAGGTTTAGAGGAGAAGATGCACAGCTGAAAGTATATGTTAACTCTGACATGGCCGGTGACTTGGACAAAAGGAGATCTACCACTGGATATGTGTTCACATTTGCAGGGGCAACGATCATTTAGGTCTCTAGATTGCAAAAAGTGGTAGCCCTCTCCACTACGGAAGCTGAATATATTGCCATCACTGAAGGAGCTAAGGAGATGTTGTGGTTGCAAAGATTATTATCTGAATTGCGCAGTAGACAACATGATTTCGTGTTATACAGTGACAACAACAACGCAATACATTTGGCAAAAAATGCAGCATTTTATAAATGGACAAAGCATATAGAACTTTGATATCACTTTATTCAAAGTAAGCTGAAGTTGGAGAAAATACACACTGACTTGATTCCTGCAGATGCATTCACTAAAGTTGTTCCAAAAGAGAAGCCGGAGTTCTGCAAAGCTTCTCTCGGTCTGGTGAAGACGTGACAATAAGCCTGGAAAAGCGGATGATATCTCTGAACATGGCTACTTGCAGCAATGGATTGGACTTCAAGTGGCAGATTGTTTGGTTGTGAAGTCCAACCATCACACTAGTCAACAAATTCTTCCTTTCCCTGCTCCTTGACTCTTCGTCTACTTTGAAGACTTTGTATATATTATGGGAATTGGAACCTTTGTAAGACTGATGAAAACTTCATGTATTCACTGCTGATAATAGTAAGAGATAAATCCCCTGCTTTTCCCGTGGATGTAACCATTAATTGGTGAACCACGTAATTCATGTATTGTGTCATTTTTTTGTGTATGGTTTATTGCTTCTGCTGTCATTTTTTTGTGTATGGTTTATTGCTTCTGCTGTTTTATTCTGCACTTTATATTTAACAAGACTAATATCTCTCCGCATTTTTTAGATAGATGTATTTAAGATATATACTAGTATTTATTTTGTTATATTATATTTGAGTCTTTAATGATATATATGTGTGTTTTTGTGTATAAATCATTTTTTATTGTTTTAATTTTAATTCAATTTTGAATGTTTTTTCATAAACCCTAAACTAGATATAGCATCGGATGGTGTGGTAACCATATCCAGATGTATTGGATATGGCCCAAATATGGACGTGTATATGGATATCTATGGATATGGTATCTGTGCCATATCTAGGAGTGTTGTATCCATTTCTAGTGTCCGATACGCAGATATGTGTATCTAGATAGTGGAGGGAAAGTATCTGACAACTCTGTATTATATCAATATTATTCTATGTGTATCACAATTTTTGGAGAAAGAGTGATTTCTCTCAACTAGGGCTTGCAGGTGTGAGTGTAGGTGGCCCAATTTATCTGTTTGATGTAGTTGTGCCTCCAATTGTTGTAAGCATCCTACAGCTACCTTTCTTGTGCGCTTTAAAGTGCTTATGAATATAAATATGTTCAAAGTGTAGTTGGATGTACAGAGTGCAATTTGAACAGATTAACAGTGGAGATATGTTAAGTTCCTCTTGTTCTTAGGGACAAAATCTTTACATGGGAAGACTAGGCCAAATCTGCATCTCTTAAATACTAGACATAAGATCGGGAAAGTAGGACAAGATTAAGAGATTTTAGACCATATGGAAGATAAGTATACCCTAGTCATATTGAGTTCTGGGCCCTTTGCTTACTTGTCATCATTTTATTTGATGTACCTAATGGGATACGCCATGTGGAAGAAGGAACAAATGGTGTGACATAGAGTTTCAGTCAGGAAAATTTTCAGAATTGTTCTGGAATAGAATGCACTGGATATGTAACTCCTCATTGTTGGGCCTCTATGTTGGAAGAGGTACGCTTTGGGTGACTTATAGATGATCGAGCAAGATGGATTTAACCAAAATAAATGGATTATGGAAGGACCTTTTTGGGCCTCTATTTATTTATTTTGGTTAAATCCATTTATTTTGGTATTTTTTGGGTGATTTATAGATAATCTCTCTTAAACTTTACCTAGAAGAGTTGTCTGCCTTTAAAATGCACCTAGCCACTAAGGTTTTAACCAAAATAAATGGATTTTGGAAGGATCTTCTTGGTTTGGAGTTTGGTTCTAAGGCAGATGTGTCAATCGTTCTCAACTGTATTTGGGAGGGATCTATAATAATCGTTGCTTAGCCATTTCATTTAATTTCTTATGTAATTATATTGTTCTATAGTGCAATATAGAATGGATTTCTTTAAGAATAGGAAAAATGAAAACAAATATAACTCTCATCTCCCTTACAAACAGGGACTAAGTACAGAGTAGGGGAAGACTTTTTGTAATGATTGCAAAATCAATGGCTAGCAGATCTATGAAAAGTGAAGTATTGATTCTGATCTTTTGTATTTAGTATTTTAAATTTACAAAGGGAAGTTCAGAAAGATGAGAAATGTGGTTTGGTAAAGCAATGATTAAGATAACAATGTTCTCAAAGATTTTGTGATGGGTAACAACATTACTTTTTCTTGATAAAATGGCAGGTGAAGGTTGTGTTGGAACATGGTGTATAAAGTGCAACTTTGTTTGATAATCTATCAATAAGAAAAGAAGTATTGTTTTCCATATTCCTTTATACAATGTAGCAAACGTACATAAATGTATGCATAACATGTATTTTCTGTAAAAAAATTGTAGGTTGATGGAAGTACCTGCTTGCATTGTGGTGGGCTTGATGGGAGTTATAGTCGACGTGCCTCTCTTCACTGTTGTTGCTATAACCAAGAGCCCTTACCTGCTTCTTAGAGGCTGGCACCGTTTAGTATATGATCTAATAAGCAGAGAAGGGCCCTTCTTTGAAACTGCTTGTGTGCCCATAGCTGGCATTGTCATTCTTCTCTGGCCACTTCTTGTGATTGGGAGTGTCCTATTAGCCATCTTCTCCGGTTTTTTAGTCGGATTGTATGGCGCAGTTATTGTTTATCAGGTTGCTATCTGCCTCCATATTTTTTTGCTTATGCAACTAGATGTTTGAGATGTATGATAAGGGATGCTCCTGACTGCCTATTACTATTTCTATGATTTCTGATCCAGAAATCAATATTCAACAAGAAAAGATTTGTTTGATTTGACGATTCATCGGTTTCTAAAAAAATGAAATTTGACAATGAAATCAGGAAAGCTCTTTCTTGCGGGGCATGGCTTACACTGTTGCCATGGTAGCAGATTTTGATGAATATACTAATGATCTTCTTTATCTGAGGGAGGGGACTTGTTTTCCAAGGTATATTCATTTTTTTTTTCTGCTACATGGCTAATTTTTTTCTTCTGAGAAGTAAATGACTAGTGGTAACTTGGTCATCAATAGCATCTGAAAAGACCACATACATACTCGGATGTCTCAATTTTAGACGTGAATTTGATTGCATCATCTTTATGACACTAAAATTCTGTTGTTCCCACAGCCAGGCCCAACTACAGAAAGAAGAGTATTTCAAAATCCTTGGAGCCATCAACAAAACTTGGCCATTCGTCAGAAGTTTCAGCCAATGCTCAATTCTTTCGAAGGGCTAATTCTACTGCTGCACATGAGATTGTACCTAACCTTACTGCTTCAAGATCAATCAGAGAAACAATTCAGGAAGTGAAAATGGTTCAGGTACCCTCCAACTTGGAGCAGTTTTAGTTGACAAGTTTTCATTTTCAAAAGTCTTGGAAATTGTCATTGCAAATGCAGAATCTCAGTTTTAAGTTGACATAGTTGAAATGCAAGACAAACAAATAATTAAAAGAATAGTTGCAGAGACCATTAGAGTTTAAGCTTTTTGAGATTATTAATTATTTCCACAGGTATTCATTTCCAAACTATATATCTTGATATCACTGTGGTAAAGTTAAGTGGATTTAACATGGTGATATCCAGATAAGTATTTTGAAAACCATTAAAGCATTTTTGTTAGACATGTTAAGCAGTGTGGCCTTAAGATACAAAATTAGCTTTTAGTTAATTTTCGAAGAATTTTACTAGATAAAAATCTTGCTCTTGGAAAATGCATTGATTTCCCCATAAGAATATTATTTGAATTTTGAGCATATGCCAGCTTTCTACACTGTGTGGTTCTCACCCATGAGGATCTGTGACAGGTATGGGAAAGCATTATGAAAAATTGTGAGATGAGGGGCAAAGAACTTGTGGATGCAAATATTTTAACAGCTTCAGATTTTGAGGAATGGTTTCGTTCTAGCACAAATGTCAAAAGCACAATTATTTGTGTTGGGCTTCCTTCTTATAGTATGCTCTTTGGCCTTCTTCATAGCATAAGAGCTGGAACAGTTGGACTTCTGATGGGTAGGAGCAATTTTTCCATTGATTGTCACTTGTCATGTTGAATATTCTTTCTCTTCCCATTTTGTGTTTTTACTTTTTTATTGTCTTCTAAAACGATACATGTTATATTACTTCAAAAAGAAAAAGTTACATGGAGGTGTCTTCTGAGATTTCCTTTGCACACAAAATCAAGGGAACTAGAGTGTCGAACATCATTTGTGCAGGTAATATTCTAATTTCACGGGAGCATAAAAAGGCCTATAATTATTTTCTGTTTTGTGTTTTACAGTTGATGGAACAGAAGTCACCTCCTTCAATCGTCCAAAGGATCGTATTATGGACTGGTTTTTCAATCCAATAATTGTCTTAAAAGATCAGATCAATGCTGCGACGATGGTAGATAGTGAATTACGGTTTCTAGAGAAGCTGGTGCTAATGTCTGGTAGCAATTTAGAGCGTATGGAAGCATGGGAAAATGGAGCTATTGCTCCAGTCAGTGCCATGAGAAATGGAGAGATACAAGCTATCAGCAGAAGGTATATCTCCATTCATATGTTTGGATAAGCCTTTTTTTAAATTTTTTTTAATTATTTCTAGCTTGTCTTCCTGGAAAATGGCCGATTCCCTATACACTTTGTCATCTCTTCTGTAGGAACACCTTGCTGCAGCATGCTGTTCATCACAATGCTTTTTTTTAGGTGTAGTCTATTTTTATAGCATTACTTTGTTTGAGGCTTTACACCTTTCCATAAACCCTATTTGTGACTTTGTTGGTAAGAGTTCTTTTAGGGACTCCCCTATTGGCTATCTTTATTGACCAAACTTCTGAGTCCCACTGACCTATTGTGGTCATTTGTGGACACTAATATGATTCTTTTCACTTTCTTTCTAATTGTTTTCTGATTTCTTGGTTCCCTCTATCAACTACTTGTAGGTTACAAGGGTTGGTGAGAAATATGTCCAGATATCCAACATATCGGAGACGCTACCAGCAGGTTGTAAAGGTCCTCCTCCTTTATGCACAAGAAAAGAAATGTGGTACAAAAACACGAATATATAAAACAGGTAGCACTAGAGGCTCCTGGAGAGAGGAGTCATCTCAGCATTTTACATCCATTGATATCACTTCAATCGTTTAGAATTCAAATGCTATTTGAGATCAGGTTGTTTGAGATGTCTTTCATCTGTTTAAAAACTGGTCCTGCTTTTTTTGAATTCAAGCCAAGCATCTCTCAAGGATCCATATGGAGGCTTGTTGGAGACATGCCATAAACATACCAAGTTCAGTTCTTGTGGTTATTTAAGGTTGGTTGGTGCATGGGTGGTTTCTTAGTGTTGGTCTTGGATTAAGAATTTCTTGACTGGTATTTTTTTTGTCTGTTGTAAATGTGTTGACAATTGTTGTTGTGAGTTGCTTATGGTATTGATATAGGTTTAGTACTCAGCATTTATTGAAAGCTTATAGAATTTTATCACTTGTGGTTAGATGAACATGCAGAGTCATGTAACTAGTTAGAAAGTCAATAAGTCAATCTTACCAATTGTTAGGGAGTTATGGAGGTCCTAAGCTTGATAACCACTTGCTATTGTAACTATATAGGGCTTCGTATGGAATGAGAAGAGTCTTGTCACTCTGACTAAGTTCTTGCACCCACTTATCTGCTGTTTGGTGAGCTGGGAAATTGTACACTTACTTTGTACAAATAAAATGGAAGAAGCTCTTTTTCTTTTTCTTGCCTTTGATGGCTAGTTTCATTCTCTTTGCAATCCTAGTTGAGCATTTCATGATGAAAAATATGACCTACACATGATTATATGATCCAAGCTTGATGAAGAATTTGGAAGGATAAGAATTTGTAAATTCGTACTTCACTCTTCAGTGCGATCTTGTGACACCCAGGTCCAAATGAAAAAAATATCTTTACAAGACAATTTTCGCCAAAGCTTTGATAATGCCAACTCGTAGAGGTGGAGTTCCTTTGTTCCACATCAAATATGAATAATACACCAGTAATCAGAAATTTTGCTTTCTAGAGCAAATAAAGGGAAGGTCTAATGATGCCTATTGATAGTAGGCATTGAATCTATTTTAAGTAAACCATGCATTTATAAGTGTTCTGGCATTTGCAAACATCATATATGAATAAGAAGCCAAAGCCCCGAGTATGTTTTTGTCAAATGATTGATGTCAAATATTATCCACATGAGCTCTTAGATTTATGTAACAGTAGACTTATGCTTTCTTATTTGCTATTTTAGTTTTGTTTTCATCAGCATCCTTTTTTGTTTTCTTTAAATGCTAAATAATTTAGATTCACTTCTGAACAATCTAAAGATTCTCTAATTTCATTGATGAAACCCAGAAAATATTCTTCCTATAGTCGAAAGAATATAATTTCAATAAAATTTTATAACAGCATGAATTCCATAGATGTCACAAGCATAACAAGTTGATGAAAAACTTTTGAAAATAATGACTGAGAATCATACAATAAGAGAAAGAACCGGTCACCACAGATGAACAGGGAGACTATTTTGAAACAAGTAACAGAAGTATAAGAATAAGGGTACTGTTATATAGCGCTTGAACATAGTCACCATGAGTTGTAAGACCTTTTTCCTTCAACCTGGGTTTCCCTGCTAATTATGGAAAGAACTAAGCCCCATATCAATCTTGTAAAAAATTACAGAAAAACATGAATGTTGTAAGCATCAATGCTTATGGTTTTTAGTACAAAGGATCCATAAGAAATTGACAACTAAATGACAAAGTACTTAACTCTTTCTTTTAAATGAGTGTAACAATAACTAAATATATTCAAAGTATCATATCTAGAAGGCCGAGGTATATTTCTCTCCTTCAATCTGCAATCTTAATTATAGCACTAGGTGCCAAATGTGCCTTTAAAATCCAAGAGCAAAAAGAAGAGTAACACTGCTAAGTTTATCAAAAATAACTCTCCTTAAAAACTTCTTTAAGGTTGACCAAACTATCTGAAAAATAGACTAAAAGAACATTTCTACCACCTAAAGCCCACAAAACAAAGACTCATTAGATTGCCAAGAAAAATTAGACACATAATTTTATAGGCAGGCTTTGATTCCCTAAAAACATGCTCAAGTTAAAATCATGCTATAAAAACCATAAAAGAGATGAAAATGTGCCTCCTTTCCTTGGCAAATCTTGCTTTGTCAAAAAAAGTTCGAGGCACATCCAAATAACAATTTAGTAAGCAATTTAAAATGATTATTTATTAACCTTGACAATTTGACAAGTAGTTCAAATTATTGTTGCTATCATTGTACTTCAAATAAGCATTAAAGGGAAACATAAAATCAAAATTAAATATTGTTTTCTATTGGTGAATTTAGGGTTGCCAAGGACCCGCACCAAGAAAAAAGGTTACAACTAGCACTTGCACCCATAGGAGAGGTTCAAGGAATACGCCGATAGGAACAACCGGCGAGTTTAGAAAAATTTCTGGCAATTTTTTTACGGCATGAGGTAAATCCTGAGTTTTTTGTCTGTGGGTTTTGCTTTTCTATCAATTGAGTGAGTGAGATGGAGCGAGTGATGGTGTTCACCACATAGCCCAATCCTTTTAGCATGCATGTTTTGATTTGTCTGCAAGAGAAAGGTAGACCCAGGCTCCTACAATTAACTGCTAGCATTGGTGAGTGGTCATTGTAATCACAGAGCCTAGTTGAAGTTGAGAAGAAAAGTTTTGTTTAATCTTTGTTGGAAGAAGATTAGCGCTTAGAGCTTATTTCAATGCGTACATTCAACGGTTGTTGTACTCTTTTCTGATAAGCTTTAACAAAATTTTGTGATTTTGACCCTAGATTTATTTTCAAATAGAGAAGAGCAGATGGAAATCTAGCAACATAGCCATTTAAAAGAAGAAGAAAAAACCCATTACAGACCATGTCAAAGTTTTAAAAAATGGGTTAAAAAAATAAATAGCGGGATGCTCCACAGTAAGGCAGCGTGCGGAATGACGATAAAAAAACTGACTTCCAGATTAAGGATTATATTTGATTAAGGATATAATAGAACATAAATTAGGTGGATTATTGCCTCTTCCATGAACACATTGTCTTTTTTTATGTGTATCAATCTACTACAACAGTTCTGTCATGATTCGTCACACAGTTACATGAATTTTCATGTTTATAGTATGTCAAGCTAGATACATAATTTAAATATATACTTTTCTCATTGGGAGCTTGGCAAATCGAGAATATATTTCAGAGGAGAATCCTTTTTCAAAGGCAAAAGTTCTTTTTTGGTTGGACAAATGTCTTCTTCTAACTTTTTAATTCCACTCAAACATCATCAGTTTCTCCCAAAATCTTCCTTGGTGGTAGATTTTAGCATGCTTTACACAATGATTCTTGTTTTCAAACATTTTAAGTTTGTAGGTGCAAGGTATTGCATTTGTCAATTTTGAGCATACATGCAACACAACAGCTTTTCAAGCCATCTAAATGGCACTCTGACTTACACAGATCTTTCTGAATATTTTGGTGCTCTTCAAAACTCATCAACAGCTCCTAAATATCTCTCTAGCACTCACAACACTCTTACAAGTTCTATCGGTCTTTCACAATTTTTGTCAGTTTTATATCCAACCTAGGAATTCAGATTTCCACACATCAGGGACCTTCAAAACTATGAAAATCCCCCTACTTTATGAAAATCCACAAAATAGCTTATTAAGAAGGGCCCCACTTAGGACACCACTGTGTTCACCCCCGCAAACACACCATTCCGCAGGGCCTCCCTCCAGAAAGACATCACAATCGCCTTTGCCAGCGAGTGATGCAGATGCTCCTCGGGATTGGCTGCCTTCAGTTTCGCCCAATTGTCCGTAAGAACCTTGTAGGCGCTCACCAACCCAGCCGCGCTGTAGGGCGTCACATTCTCTTCTCCATTACTATCCTCCAGCAGAAGGGGCTCCTGCAGCTCTGAGTTCATAATCCTTTGTATTCCCAGGTCCCGCGTAGGGCAACGAAGCAGAGGAACGTGAGGGCAGGGACGCAAAGGGCTTTGAGAATACCATATGTTGTAGGGAAGGAGGTCTTGTATTTTGTGACGGTGCAGAGGCAGAGTGTGAGGGAAAGTGGCCACCACACTCTGAGAAACAAGGGCAACGAACCAAACCAGTTCACGTGGGCATGAGATTCATGGTTTTCTCTGTGGATGACCTCCTGCACGTATTGGAAGTCCGAGACATGGCATGGAATGGAGATTCTACCCTTGTGATTAAATCTATATTCTTTCTTGGCCTCCTTGAGAAACTTCTCGAAGAGTGGGTGGTTCATGTATTCCAACACTAGCAGGGTTCGGGGCTCCGTGAATACAACGCCCACTCACCAACGCTAGCAGGGTTTGGGGCTCTGCGTCGTAAGGCACAGGTCCAAAATCCCAACTATTGGGCTTTGCTCAACCAGACTTTAACCCTAATAGACTTGTCTTCTCCTCTGATGGGCAAACATATACTCCTTTCCAATTCCAGAGAGTGCGGGTAGAAAAATGTTTTACACAGTCAGTGCCTGTGATAGAATTTATAGATTTTGATAAAAGATATTTTTCGAAATCAGATCAAATCAGATTGAGAAGGATTTTTTATTTCAAATTTATCTTTACAGCTGTGACCCATTGCAATCAAATCACAACTAATTCGGAAGTTTTCCCTTTCCCTTGGCTTTAAAAAAGAAAAAATCCCTAGAGAATCCCAGAGTCTACCTGACACTATTTTTTCCCGGGGCGTGAGAACAACCGACGAGTTTATAAAATTTTCCGGGATAATTTTTTTTTTTTTACGGCGTGAGACAATTCTGAGCACTTTAATGCTCACGGCGTGATAACAACGGACGAGTTTAGAAATTTTTCTGCCGTGATTTTTTTTTTTAACGGCGTGAGACAATTCCGAGCACTATAATGCTCACAACTAAAAGCCTATCGGCTAACTACCCAGAAACAAAACAAAAGTTGACAACCAAAGGCCTGGAACAAGCAGACTGCACAGAGTTAAACTGTGTGCAGAGAGACTGAATATCCATTCACAGCACTGGCCAAAACATTAGACATCTTACCCACGCGCAGTCCATCATTCAATCTGAACAAGGCGTTGCATTTGAGATTATGATGAGCGTAAAGAACATGTTCCTTCTAAGGGGTTTTGTAATCCCCATCACAGAGAGCGATAAAACCTCCATTCGCTCATGATCAGTGTAGATCTCCCATCTAAGAGTAGTCACCTCCATTTTCATGCTAGCTTCATCCTCTTCCAATGGAAGTTTCTATTCTTCCTGCAATTGATGAATGTTCCATGGAATTCACATCTGCCCCACCAGGACCCTCTCCACAATCCAATTGTAAAAAAAATCGTTATTTTGTAGAAACTCCAATTTTATTTGGAATTCATCCTCTATCGAAGCCTGAGTGTGGTTCATACCTGTTAAGGCATTCCCACTTGACCCCAAAACGCTCTAGATCATGGCGAAAGTGGCACCTTGTTCAGTTCTGAAAGCATGTTTCAAACACTGGTCTGAAACTGCATCACCATGAAAGCATGTTTCAAACACCCTTCTGAAACAGCATCATCATACAGGGAGTTTCTATGACTGCTATCTGCCATGTCTCCTCCTCATATAACTCACCACTCTTATAGTTTGCTCTTCTTGTTGGGTGTCCACAATAGCCCAATTGTGTGGTCCTAGGGCTATGGTCCCATGTAAGGAGCTACTTAAAATTTCTGAGGGGTGTTGCCTAGAAAATTTAGGATCCCAAAAATCTTATAGAATAGCCAATGCAAAAAATTTAGCTGAGAATTTTTCGAAACAGGTCGAATTTTTTTCCTCAAAATTCAAGTGAGATGTCTTTAATGATGTTCCGTAGATTAAAAAAAACTCTTAAATTGATAGAAAAAATTCAACTTTTAAAAAAAAAGAATCCAATTAATTTGTTTTTGCATTCTCTCCATAATTTTAAAACCTGAAGCCCTCTGCATCGGACGGCATCCTTAAAATTTTAAGAATGTAAACCTGCATTGAATATGGTTAGCTTGCAGATCCAAATCACTTTAAGCCTGAGGAAATCGATCGGAAAGGCTTACCCCGTCATAAGTGTTCTCATCTTTCGGGGAAATCTTTTTAATGATTATGAGACTCACAAACATCACCCATAACCCAAAATTTGATTTTTCAATCTTTTTCTGTGAGTCCTATCTGAAATTTTGAAAATTCCTTAATCCGTTTCCATCTATATCACACTCTACATGCTCCTAGAAGAGAAGACAATCTTGAACCAGTAGAGATGGGAGACCATCCAAATTTTGAGGAGGTAAACTCACTGCACTAAGGGAGAGGGGCCAGTAGCCGCCCACGCCCCAATAGAACTTCCAATTTAAATATACACTTGATTATTTTTATTACAATATGTCATGTTTATAAAAAACCACCCATTTGGACATCAAATAAAGTCAAACTGGTCATATTCACATACTTTTGTGCACAACTATTGGTACCTAAGCTATCATAAACACACACCACCCCAATCCCAAAGGGTTGTTAATCACACATTCTCCCATACTTGCTATCACATCCCCCCCACTTGCTGTCACATTCTCTCATACTTGCTATCACATCCACTTGCACCTGCACAAACACATAATGGTATCAGGTTCCCCATCCAGACAATTAATTAATAAAAAAATTAAATTAAACCAGTTTACATTAAAAAAGTGAGATTATTTAATAAAAAAAAAAAATTAAACCAGTTTACATAAAAAAAAAATGAGATTTGTAAATCACATCAATCGAATACAATAGCTCATATGCATTTAATCAAATTCAAATCTCAACAACTGATTTCAATTCTGCGTATCATAACATCGAATACAATAGCTTCTATGCACTTATTCAAATTCAAACTCACCAACCAAATTCAATGCATTTCTTTTTCAAATATCAATCCATTATAAGATGAACATTATGCAGCGTAGAGATTGTTTTAAGCATAAATTTCTTGAAGGAGCGCTGCAAACCCTGTTTACTGCCAAAAGGAATTTTGCAAACTTCTACATTAAGGTTCAGGTTGGTACTTCACCTTCTTATATGAATGTTTCGAATGTTTTGAATCCTACAGCTTTGTCTCATTAATACTTTTACAGTTGGATTTTTTCTAGTTTTGTCTGAATAGTATTTATTAATTATTGTTACATTAAATATTTACAATTGTTTTCTTATGTTGTAATATAATATATTGAGGGTTTCATTTTATATAATCTATCCAGGGTTTATATAAAAAGCTTCTATATATATTCAGATTAGACTATTAATGTACTGTATATATATATATATAGACATATGTATATCTGTATACATATCTATACTGAAGACTATACTCGTATACAATCGTTTATCTTCGTTTTTCTCTCATGCTACTCGTGATTTGGGTACTGCTGTGTAATTTACTTTCGATTTTTCATTATTTTGTCTGAGGCAACCCTTATCTTGTGATAATTTAACTATACAGAAGAATATACTGTTATATAATGATGGTTTTTTGTTATACATACAAATGGGGTCGTATATTTTTATGGGTATATACTTTTTAGTATTCATTGTCAACAGTTAAGGGTTTCATTATTTTGTCTTGTGATAATTTAGACTGTTATATCTGGTACTGATTATACATATGTATACATATTTGTATACATGTATACATATCTGTATACGTATCTGGTACTAATTATACATATGTATACATATTTACAAATACTTTTCATCACACTGTACAGAAGAATATACTATTGTATAAATTATCGCACTGTTCATTGTCAACGGTTAAGGGTTTCATTATTTTGTCGTGTGATAATTTAGACTGTTATATAATGAGGGTTTTTTTTATACATACAAATGGGTTCATATATTTTAATGGGTATATATTTTTGAGGGTTCATTGTCAACAATTGAGGGTGTCATTTTTTTTTATACATACAAATGGGATCGTATATTTTTAAGGGTATATATTTTGCAGTGGCATTCTTACCTATTATGTTTAAGACAACCATATCAGGTTGGCACTTAGCATATAATGGGTAGCTTCATTCAATAGATTAAATCATATTATATATATATATATATATATGGGTATATATTTTTGAAGGTTCATTGTCAACGGTTAAGAGTTTCATTATATCAGGGTTTCGAATGCTTTGAATCCTACAGCTTTGTCTCTATAATAATTTTACAGTCAGATTCTTCCCAATTTTGACCAAATATATATCTAGATATCTCAATACATATCAGTATATTTGTATACATATCTGTATATCTATAGACATATGTAGATCTATAGACATGTATATTGATATACATATGTATATGTATAGACATGTATATTGATACACATATGTATATGTATAGACATATGCAGCGTAGACATTTCAAGCTGGTACTTAACATTTCAACATTTTACAATTATAGATATACATGTTCGAAAGATTACTCCAATTTGTTTGCTAAATTTTACATCATCTTTTTCCAGTTGTTTGCTGCATGAGAGATATACATATTCGAAAGATTACTCCAATTTGTTTGCTAAATTTTACTACAACTTTTTCCAGTTGTTTGCTGCATGGGAGATATACATGTTCGAAAGATTACTCCAATTTGTTTGCTAAATTTTACTACAACTTTTTCCAGTTGTTTGTTGCATGAGAGATATACATGTTCGAAAGATTACTCCAATTTGTTTGCTAAATTTTACATCTTTTTTCCAGTTGTTTGTTGAATGGGAGATATACATGTTCGAAAGATTACTCCAATTTGTTTGCTAAATTTTACATCTTTTCCAATTGTTTGCTGCATGGGTAACTTCATTGAATGGATTAAATCGCATCTATTACTGTAGTGATTATATATTGGAAACACATTGCTGAAACCCTCAACCGTTGATAACAAGTCTAAAATGGAACAACACAATGAAACACTACAAAATGGAACACGTGATGGTTGTTGTCCATGCCACTGCAATAATGATGCCTCAATCTATTTCCAGTCATTGCACTAAGGATGCCATTTTGTCTACAAATCAGTTCTGGTATTGATTATACATATGTATACATATCTATAAACATGTATACATATCTATATACATATCTACATATCTGTATACTGTTAGCGTAATTATTACATTGTTTAGTTTAGTAACTACATTGCATAGTTATATCAGTTATCATCTGCAGTTACACCTTCCACGCAGTTACACCAGTTTATAACTGATAGCCACTGATATATATGCACTTGATGTATTTGCCATAATCATAAAATAAAGCATTTCTTTCTTTCTTCTACCTCATCTTCGTCATCAGCATCATAACCCTCGTCTAGTTTTGCTCTAATCTTCCTTGCTTGACATTGTACATCAAATAGAAAGTAATCTAGCAATCCTTGCCTAAACAATTCATCGAATTGGAGATTACCGGTGTTTTGCAGGGCATCTAGAAGTGCAAAGTAGAAGCCTGAGCTTTCTGAAACAGCACGTCCGCTACGAGGTGGATCATTCGCATGATTGCTGGCATCGGGTGTGGTGGAAGGTGTAACCGCAGATGATAACTGATATAACTATGTAATTTAGTTACTAAACTAAACAATGTAATAATTACGCTAACATTCCCCCCTTATTACATTGTTTTTACAAATGTACCCCCTAAACAGTTCAAATTTGATCCTACCAAGAGATTTGGTGAACATATCTGCAATCTGAGAGTCTGTAGGGCAGTACTGGAGCTGGATGTGGTGGTGCAAAACTTGGTCCCGAATGTAATGACATTCGACCTCAATATGCTTAGTGCGCTCATGGAAAACTGGATTCTTCACAAGTTTTAACACACCCTGATTGTCGCAATGAAGAACTGGTGACTTATCTTCAGGAATGTCCATATCTGCCAGAATGCGACGTAACCAAATCGCTTTGCACACAGCTCCTCGTGCGGCGCGATATTCAGCCTCAGTGGATGAAAGAGCAACAACAGTTTGCTTCTTACTAACCCACGAAATTGGCCCAGATCCAAGATGAAAAACATAGCCTGATGTGGATTTCCTGTCATCTATAGATCCTGCATAATCCGAGTCTGTATAGCCCTGTAAGAAGAACTGGTTGTTCTTCTTATACTCCAGAACATAATCTACTGTGCCTCGGATATATCTCAACACATGCTTTGCTGCAACCCAATGACACTTCTTTGGTTCCTGCATGAATCTGGCAAGATAGCTGACAGCAAAACACAAGTCTGGTCTGGTGTAGGTCAAGTAGATAAGGCTCCCAACCAGCTGCCTGTAGAGAGTGACATCTACTTGAGGTGAATCCTGGAAACGAGATAGTTGCAAACCTTTCTCCATTGGAGTGGACATAGGCTTACAGTTGACCATTCCATACTTTTCCAGGAGTGTCTTGGCATATTTCATTTGGGAGATGAATATGTGGTTCTTCTTCTGCCATATCTCCAAGCCAAGACAATAATGAAGTAGCCCCAAATCTGTCATGTCGAAGGAGTTCTTGAGATCATTCTTGACATCATCAACGAGACTGTCTGAGCTGCCAGTGAGAATAAGATCGTCCACATACAAAACCAGAATGACAATCTCTGTGCCTACCTTCTTAATATACAAATTAGGATTTGAGGGGCTACGAGTGAATCCATGCTGCAATAGGTGACCATCAATCTTGATGTACCATGCCCTAGGAGCTTGCTTAAGGCCATAAAGAGATTTGATAAGACGACATACCTTGTGTGGATGATGTTCATTAACAAACCCTTCTGGCTGGGTCATGTACACTTCTTCTTTGAGATCACCATTTAAGAAAGCACTCTTGACATCCATCTGCTGAAGCTTCCATCCCTTCTGCGCTGCCAATGCACAGACCATTCTGATAGTTTTGATCTTCGCAGTGGGTGCAAAGGTCTCTTCATAATCAATGCCTTCCTGTTGAGCATATCCCTTTGCTACAAGTCGTGCTTTGTACTTGTCGATAGATCCATCTGCCTTGTACTTTGTTTTGAAGATCCATTTGCAGCCAATGGGTTTCCTCCCTTCAGGCAGATCGACAAGTTCCCAAGTATGATTTTGCATCAGAGAATCATACTCTGCATCCATAGCCTTCTTCCACTGAGGTTGGCTTAAGGCCTCTCGAACTGTGTCAGGTTCAATGTTGTCAACAACAGTACTCATGAGTGCAAGATTCACTTCATTTCTTGTCTGACTCCTGGTTCTGACTCCTGATGAAGTGTCTGGAAGAGTGTGCAGGTTAGAGTCCCTGATTGTACTTTGGACCCACTTTGGAGGTTGACTGTGCTGCTGCTGGTGTGAAATGTTTTCTAGAGGGCCCAGATCAACATACAACTCTCCTTGTAGTTCACTGTCTCTGTGAGAGTCGTCCATATGCTCATCATCTGATTGTGAGAGCAATTTATGAGAAGTAGGAGGCTGTTGCTCTTCTTTCTGTGATAAGGAATTGAATGACGATTCATCACATACCACATCTCGACTCTCATGTATCTTCATTGTCTCAGGATCTATGAGACGATAAGCATTTGATGTAATACTATATCCCAACAATATACACTGAAGTGTCTTAGGATCAGTCTTCTTTCTCCTATTGGCAGGGACATGCATGTATGCAGTGCAACCAAACACCCTTAGATGAGAAATTGAAGGCTTGTGTCCAGTCCATACCTCTTCCGGTGTCTTGTGTTGCAGAATCTTTGTTGGTGCCCTATTGATGAGGTATACAGCTATCCGTACTGCTTCTGCCCAAAATCTTTCCTCCAACTTGGCTGTGGAGAGCATGCATTGAGCCATCTCCATGACAGTCCGATTGCGACGTTCTGCAACTCCATTCTGTTGGGGTGTATAGGGAGCAGTGAGGTGCTGCTTGATGCCATGATGCTTCAGGTATGCCACGAACTCCTTGGAGGTGAATTCCCCCCCTCGATCTGACCGGAGGACAAGAAGAGACTGGCCGGCTTCTTTGACAACTTGCTTGTGAAAGTCCTGAAAGTTAGCAAAGGCTTCATCTTTCTTCTTGAGAAAATACACCCAGGTCTTTCGGGAGAAGTCATCCACGAACAACTGGAAGTACTTATGACCTGAAAATGAAGCAGGCATGGGTCCGCACAGATCGGTATGTACCAACTCAAGGCGATGTGTAGCATGGAAGCTACTAGCCTCGAACGGATCCCGGTGTTGTTTACCTGCAAGGCATCCAGGACATATAGGCAATGAATTTGAAATTGGAGGAAGACCTCTTACCATTTGTTTGGAGCTAAGCTGATGCAAGGAGCTAACTGAAAGGTGCCCATAGCGATAGTGCCAGAGTCTCGTAGATTCTATTGTGGAGGCTGATAGAGCTACTGTAGGGGAGGAGACAGCATCTAATGCAAACAGTCTATCCTTCATAAATGCTCTAACAAGTATCATACCTTCTCTTGAGATTAGACAGGTCTTGACCCCGTCCTTCACCTGGAACTCAACTTTCAGTTTGTGGTTCAGAAGCTGACTGACAGAGAGCAGGTTTGTTGTCAAACCAGGAACATACAACACCTTGGTGAGGGTACAATGGCTTGCCCCAAGAGGAATGATGACCTTGCCTATACCCTCTGCAACATACTCCTTATTGTCAGCAATTCGAACTCTATCTCCAGTAGGTTGTTCTGTCAGTGCATCGAACAGCTCTCGATTGCCTATCATATGCTTGCTGGCACCCGAGTCTATCAACCAAATATCCCTCATGGGCTGCGAGGTTTGGGAGACAAGGACTAGATTATGATGAGTGCCGCAGTTGGCTGTTTCTGGTTCATCTTCTTCTGATGCATCATCTTGTTGGACTGCTACATTTCCTTTGTGCCTTCTGCAATGATGACGGTGTTTGGATGACTGAGTATCACTGCAACCAGAAAAGCCTTCTTTGCTTGAATTGCCTTTTGTTAAGGCATTGTACCAATAGTTGATAGTGTCATGATTGTTCTTGTTGCATATATGACACCATCGGTTTGCCTTTGGAGGCTTCGACTGTTGATGTTCTTGTTGTTTCTGTGGCTGCTTTCCACGAAACTTCTGACCTTTTGATTGTCTGGAGATCAGGGCCTTATCTTCTAGTTCACCTTGAACAGATTGAATGGCTTCTTCTTGCTGCAACAGATTCACCAATTCATCATATGAAACATCTTTCTTGGTGATGTTCAACGTGGTGACAAAAAATTTGAACTGAGATGGCAGTGCTCTCAGCGTAATTGGGACAAGTAGTTTGTCCTCCACCTTTTCTCCAAGTGCAACAAGCTCAGCTCGCAGTTCAAATACCTGCCGTAAGAATTCCTCAACTTTCTCGCCAGCATGCATACTGAGTGTATGTAGCTTGGACTGTAGATGGAGGATCTTCGTCTGGTTCTTCGCTTGGTAGATTGTGGAGAGAGAATCCCATGCCGCCTTTGATGTTGTTGCATCCCGAATGTGAGGTTGAACTTCATCGGTGATGCCGAGTGTTATCAACATCAATGCTTTGGCATCGGCCTTATCAAACTTCTGCCTTTCATCTGGGTCTGTTGGTCTGGTTATGTCACCTTTGACAATTCCCCATAGCTCCTCAAAAATGAGAATAGTCCGCATCTTTGTCTTCCATGCGGCATAATTGGGCCCTTTCAAAAGTTGAGCATCGGAAAGAAGCAATTTCGGGGCAGACATTTTTCAAAAAATAATCCAGACAACAAATTTATTATTATTTTATTTGACAGTACATTCACTTTGAAGAGGAAATAGTGGCACGGAGATGAGCACGATAGGCTTGTGTTGTGAGACAGGGACGCTTTGGTGTGCGTTCTACCTCATCTTCGTCATCAGCATCATAACCCTCGTCTAGTTTTGCTCTAATCTTCCTTGCTTGACATTGTACATCAAATAGAAAGTAATCTAGCAATCCTTGCCTAAACAATTCATCGAATTGGAGATTACCGGTGTTTTGCAGGGCATCTAGAAGTGCAAAGTAGAAGCCTCAGCTTTCTGAAACAGCACGTCCGCTACGAGGTGGATCATTCGCATGATTGCTGGCCACACTGCTGGCATCGGGTGTGGTGGACATCTACTTTCGGCTTGCAATCTGTGCCAAAACCTTCTAGTCTCCTCCTCCACGTAGATTGCAACTTCAGTCCAGTAGTTTTTAAATGAAAGGTAGAAGAACGAACTCTACAGCATCAGACTGGGATTGGGATAGAAACAAAGAATATATCTTGTTTTCCACTCTCACCGTATCACCCACGTTCCTGCATATGTACACCAACTCTTCAAGGGGCTTTCTCCTTCACTGTCTTAGCACTTCTCTAGTCTCCTTTTAGACCGTAAGCACCTTTCAGCCTCCTAGTCTTCTTCTCCAAGTCGCTTTGGCAGAGAAACTTTCAGATCATCAATAGCGATTTTCTCCTTCTCCAAGTCGTTGGCAGAGATCATCAGCAGCAGCACTCCATCGCAGGTTTAGACTTCATCTGCTCAGCATCAGCACTCCATCGCAAGTTTACATTGCCACAGACTTGGAACAGCGAGCACTCAATGCCTCCAGCGATCAGACTTGCTCTGATACCATTTAATGGACAGGCAGAAGAAAGAAAGAAATGCTTTATTTTATGATTATGGCAAATACATCAAGTGCATATATATATCAGTGGCTATCAGTTATAAACTGGTGTAACTGCGTGGAAGGTGTAATCGCAGATGATAACTGATATAACTATGCAATGTAGTTACTAAACTAAACAATGTAATAATTACGCTAACATATGCATATCTAGAAATACTTTCCATCGCACCGTTGAGAACAGGGAAAGCAGTCGGTAATATGATTAACTTTTCAATGGAAAGTGGAATATGTATTCGGACCCGAACGAACATTGAATGGATTTAATGTTGTTTCCCGTCTGCGCCTAAGCAAACATGTTACCATGCATGTTGTCTGTTCAATCATTCAATAGATTAAATCATGTCTGTTAATGTCTCATATATACATATATATGTCTATATATACATATGTATATCTATACACATATGTACATAGATAGACAAATGTATATCTGTATACACATGTGTATATCTATACATATCTGTATATCTATACGGAGTTTAAAATAGAACAACATAATGAAACACTACAAAATGGAACACATGATGGTTGTTGTCCATGCCACTGCAATAATGATGCCTCAATCTATTTTCAGTCATTGCACTAAGGATGCCATTTTTTCTACAAATCACTTCTGGTATTGATGTTGTTTGCATTTCTTGCAGGTGTATAGATACTTATGGCTCGAGGTAAAAAGGGGAAGAGAACTTCTGGAAGGAGGACAGTCAGAAAACCTGGGGGGTGCAAGTTTCCTAATGTGGTGTTGGGGGACGAAGATACACATACCACAGAACCAGATCATGTTGCAGTGGAATGTATATTTCCCTCCGCACATTCAGAGGATTTAGAAACCAATACAGATTGCCTTCAAACTACTGCTATGGAAACAGGTTATTCAAGGTTGAACAGAAGTATATGGACAAACAATGACATCCAAAGTGCTATGGCTGATGTCGAAGACAAACAAATGTTAATCAGAGCAGCTGCAAAGAAGTGGAGAGTGTCTGCTAGCAGTTTGAGGGCCTGGTTACTAGGTCTCACGAGCACCAAACACAGGGGCCACCAACCATCTTGACTGATGAGGAGGCAGAAATAGTTCAATGGTGCAAAGACATGGCCGACATAGGCCATGGGCTTGAAATTTCACAGCTGAAATCTACTGTGGCAGAGGTCATTCAGTCTAGGCCAAATCCTTTCACAGATGGGATGCCAGGGAGGTCATGGTGGGAGGGATTTAGGAAAAGGCATCCAGATCTAACTATTCGCACTGCACAGGGTGTGGATACCGATAGAGCCATTATGCTAAGGCCAAGCATAGTAAATTCATTCTACGACAATCTAGAAAATCTTTACAAGACACATAAGTATGGGTCCAACAGAATATGGAACTACGACAAAACTAGGATACAAGCTGGCAGGAACTATGGAATGCAGGTAATAGCAAAATTGGGATCTCGTTGTGTGCCTCACCTCATCTCAAAAAGCAGGGAGTGGATTACTGTTTTGGCATGTGTTAGTGCATCGAGTTGCAGTATACCTGGTTTTTATCTATTTAAATCTAAAAGGCATATCAAAAACTACATAGCCAACTATGAGCCAGGTGCATGCATGGCAGCTCAAGAACATGTGTGGATGATGAAATAACTATTTCTGAATTGGCTGCAACATTTTGCTGCATCTATCCCCGGAGGGGTTTCACCAACCAACAGAGCTCTTCTGATTTTTGATGGTCATGGCAGCCATGTTGCCTTCAAGACCATAGAGGAAGCACGTCATTTAGGGATAGACCTCATCACCCTCCTAGCACATACAAGCCATATATTGCAGCCACTAGATGTGAGTATTTTTTCACCATTCAAAAATTATTTCAAAAAGTAAAGGTCTGCATGGATATCAAGCCACCCGCAAATAGAAATTGGAAGAGAAGAGTTGGCCACTCTTGCTGGCAAGGCATTCAAGCAGGCCTTGACCCCTGCTAATATAATTAGTGGGTTCAGAAGGACAGGCATTTGGCCACTGAATAGGTCTACGCTTCAAGAAGACATGAGGCCAAGTGATGGCTTCCAAGTATCAAATGAAGACAATGAAGATTCTATGGCCAGTGCACTAGGGAATCAGGCCTTTGCAGTGGAAGAGGATGCTGAGATAATTGCAGTTGAATCCTTCTTGCAATTAACTGGATATTCAGATGCACAAGTTGAAGAATTCATCAAAACATACAATAAAAGTGGAAGTGTACAGAATCCAATAGAAGTACAAGAAGAATGCACTGAAATGCCAGGAAGAGAAATAGTTTCTAATGTTGCTGATATTCTACAGCCACTTCCTAATGTTGCTGAAACTATTTCTAATGTTGTTGTTACAGTTTCTAATGCTTCTGTTACAGTTCCTAATGCTACTGTTACAGTTCATAATGTTGCTGTTACAATTCGTAATGCTGCTGAAACTATTGATAATGCTGTTGTTACAGTTCCTAATGTTGGTGATGTTGTTACCAATGCTGCTGATACAGTGTGTAATGCTGCTAATAGATTTCCTAATGTTGATATAATTTGTAATATGGAAGGTCTTAGTTTGCCAAGTCAAGTTAGCCAACCAGAATGGATGGCTGAAGCTGCTAGAAACATGGGGATACAAACAAATTTTAGTTAGGTGGATGTCGGCCTTTCAATGCCTTCACCACCAGATCATGATCCATCTGACATCATACACTACTTCACTACTGCATTAAATTGAGATCCACAAAACGAGGACATTGCAAAAGAAGAAGAATGCATAGGTGATTTGGAACCAGATTATGTGCCTTGCACCCAAGATAGTGAGTTTCAACCACAGGGAGTTAGTCGATTTCTCAAGCTCCCGGTTCGAAGGGTCCATGCAAGGGGTGGTAAAAATAAGACTGAGGTACTACGTTTAAGTAGGCAGTCCCAGATCTTAACATCCGATGCATACATTGAAATGCTCAACGAACAAGAGAGCTAGAAAGCTCGTCAAAAAGAGTTGCAACTGAGGAAAAAGGAACAAATGTTGGAGAGGAAAGTTGAAAAAGAAGCCCAACAATAAGAGAAAGAGAGAAAAAAACTGGAAAGAGTGTAAAAAAATAAAGAGCGACAGAGGAAAAATAGGATAAGGAAATTCAGCGTGAGCAGGCAAAGAGTGCTCCGGGGATGAAGACAGCAAAAAAAAAAGGGAAAAAATCAGCAAATGAGAGACCATTGAGTACCCTGAATTCTCCTCTACTCAGGCAACATCCCATTCTAATGGACATGTTTGCCATCTTGAGCCCAGCCTTTGCAGCTCTAAGCAATCTGCAGGCAGGGTCTAGCCTAGGAAGCTCAAATGAGTTGCTGGTAAATAGAGATTCTAATCAGGCTTTGCTTGCCCAGATTGCTGCATCACTACAGACAATAACTGAGCCACTCAGTTTAACTCAAATTGCAAATGAATGTGCTGCTACAGAACCTGAACAACCTATTCCTTTTCCTGGATTTATGGAGAATTGAAGAACTTTTTTTTTGGATGGAGATAGTTGACATTAGTGAAATTTCTGTGTACATCTGATTTAGTCATATCGTTATGTAATATTTTTTGAAAAAAGGAACAGATTGATATAATGTTTATATGTTTGTAACTGTTTTGGAAAAAAAGTAACAAATCGATATCATGTCTATCTATTGATCTTTTTGTAATATTTTATGAAAAATGAATAGATCGATGTCATCTTTATATGTTTGTAACTGTTTTGAAAAAAAAAAGAGTTAAATGGTTATTTCTGAAATTTCTATGTGTTGATCCCTATTTTTATTTCTATTTCTGAAATTTCTGTGTTATTTCCATAAAAAACAAGAGTTAAATGATATCTCATATTTCTATGGTTTGTCAGCATGGTACTACAAGTTGTCTACATAATAAGCACCGAAATAGCATGTTGTTTTAGCATTCTGTTCACATAATTCTATCTTAATTAAAATCATTAAAGCATCCAAGTAAATGTAGTTCCATTTAAGCAACAAGAAAATTTAAACTATTCAAAGGAACCTAAATTAAACTATTGTAAATTAAAGTTAAGTAAAGGAAAATGATTGAAAAGAACATAAACCACTATGAAGAAAAACCTAAAGCCTAGAGGGTCATTGCCTGAGTAAAGTCTTATAAGACTTTACCTTCATTGATTAAACCTAATCGAAGGCGTTCTAGAAAGTATTGACCATGGTTGTATGCCTGCAAACATATAAATGATAATCGAGGCAGTAACAAACATACATCATAAAACAAAATCATTAAATTGAACTGACCAAAATATAATAATTGAAAAAGAAGACTGTATATAATAAGGCACGAGAGCAAATTATTCCATCGAAGCCATCAGAGCAAAATATTCCATGAGTAGTGGTGTGTTAACAAACACAATTGCATAGTACAATTCATCAACCAGTGTTTTAAGTAAAGTCTTATAAGACTTTACCTGCATCGAGTGCTTGCTTTGCAAGGTGCTCTACAAACCTCTCACATGCCTGCAATCATAGAAATCAAAAGCCGGGTAGTCATCCAGGTAGTAACGAACAAACATCAAATCATCCAAATAATCTCAGGCATTTGCAAAAGAAAATATGAACTGCATTCAGGCATATTATTTTAAATAATCACATACAATTGCAAAAGAAGACTATAATATTGTAGCAGAGCAAAATATTCCATCAGAGCCAACAGGGCAAAATATTCCATGAATAGTGGTGTGTTAACAAACACAAATGCATAGTACAATTTGTCAACCAGTGATGTAAGTAAAGCCTTATAAGACTTTACCTTCATCGAGTGTCCGTAATGCAAGGTGCTCTGCAAACCCCTCACATGCCTGCAATCATAGAAATTATATGCCGGGTAGTCATCCGGGTAGTAACGAACAAACATCAAATCATCCAAATAAATTCAAGCAGTGCAATGATACAACTATATATTGCAGACATATATAGTGATACATATACATATATGTATACATAATAAAAATTTACATGTATCCATATATGTGTATATATCATTTATATTCCCAAGTTCACTAAAAAGGCAACACACTTGATCATTTTTATAGTTACAATAGGTTAAAAATATGTTTATTAACACCCCACCATAAATCAAGTTGGTGGAGCCTTTGAATTTACCCACCCATTTCCTAAACATATGGACTACAAACATAACATGTTTGAATTTATATAATTTATGCACACACATATAGAAATACATGTATAATATATACATGTATTCATATATTTGTGTATATATATATATATATATATATATATATATATATATATATATATATATATATATAAAATATTATGACAGGTTTTGCAGTGATCCTTCAGGAAATTTATGCTAAAAATAATGGCTACGCTGCATAATGTTCCTCTTATAATGGATCCGAATTTCAAAAAGGAATGCATTGAAATTGGTTGTTGAGTTTGAATTTGATTAAATGCATAGAAGCTATTATATTCGATGATATGATAAGCAGAATTGAATTTGATTGTTCAGTTTGAATGTTGAAATCTTAAGTACCAGAGTGAAATGTTAACACTGTCTAGGCTGCATATGTCTATAGATATACATATGTTTATCTATATACATATGTCTATCTATAGATATACATATGTATATCAATATACATATGTCTATCTATAGATATACAAATGTATATAAATATGTCTATCAATATACATGTCTATAGATATACAGATATGTAAATAGATATATATACATATATGTATACATATGTATAATCAGTACTAGAAATGATTTGTAGAAAAAATGGCATCCTTAGTGCAATGACTGAAAATAGATTGAGACATCATTATTGCAGTGGCATGGACGACAAACATAACGTGTTCCATTTTCTAATGTTCCATTGTGTTGTTCCATTTTAGACTTGTTATCAACAGTTGAGGGTTTCAGCATTATGTGTTTTGAACACGTATATGTACAATTGTAAAATGTTGAAATGTTAAGTAGCAGCTTGAAATATACATATGTCTATAGATCTACATATGTCTATAGATATACATATATGTATACAGATATACTGATATGTATAGAGATATCTAGATATATATTCGGTCAAAATTAGGAAGAATCTGACTGTAAAATTATTATAGAGACAAAGCTGTAGGATTCAAGCATTCGAAACCCTGATATAATGAAACCCTTAACCATTGACAATGATATGATGAAACTCTTAACCGTTGACAATGAACCTTCATATATATATATATATATATATATATATATATATATATATATATATATATATATATATATATATATATATATATATATATATATATATATATAATCTATTGAATGAAGCTACCCATTATATGCTAAGTGCCAACCTGAAATGGTTGTCTTAGACATAATAGGTAAAATATATAGCCTTAAAAATATACGAACCCATCTGTATGTGTAAAATAAAAACCATCATTATATAATAGTATATTATTTTGTAAAGTGAAATTATCACAAGACAAGGGTTGCGTCAAACAAAATAATGACTACAGTAACAGACACGATTTAATCCATTCAATGAAGTTACCCATGCATCAAACAACTGAAAAAGATGTAGTAAAATCCAACAAACAAATTGGAGTAATCTTTCGAACATGTATATCTAGAATTGTAAAATGTTGAAATGTTAAGTACCACCTTGAAATGTTTCCATTGTCTACGCTGCATATGTCGATACATATACATATGTATATCAATATACATATGTCTATAGATCTAAATATGTCTATAGATATACAGATATGTATAGAGATATGTATACAAAAATGTATAGAGATATACATATGTCTATCTATAAACACATGTCTATAGATATACATATGTATATAGATAGACATGTATATATAGATAGACTTGTATATATATACAGTACATTAACAGTCTAATCTAAATATATGTAGAAGGTTTTTACATAAACCCTGGATAGATTATATAAAATGAAACCCTAAATGTATTATATTACAACATAGTAAAACAATTGTAAATATTTAATGTAACAATAATTAATAAATATTATTCCCGGACAAAACTAGGAAGAACCTAACTGTAAAATTATTAATGAGACAAAGCTGTAGGATTGAAAACATTCGAAACATTCATATAATGAAACCCTATTAATAGATACATTAACTTCATATTAACAGATACTAATGTTTGTATCCCCATGTTTCTAGCAGCTTCAGCCATCCATTTTGGTTGGCTAACTTGACTTGGCAAACTGAGACCTTCCATATTACAAATTGTATCAACAACATTAGACACTGTATCAACAGCATTGGCAAACTAAGACCTTCCATATTACAAATTATATCAACAACATTAGACAATGTATCAACAGCATTGGAAACAACATCACCAACATTGGAAACAACATCACAGCAGCATTAGAAATAGTTTCAGCAGCATTAGGAACTGTAACAACAACATTATTCAGTGGCCAAATGCCTGTCCTTTGAACCCACTATATATATATATATATATATTACATTAATAGACATGATTTAATCTATTGAATGATTTAACAGACATGATTTATGGGACAACATGCATTGCAACGTGTTTGCTTAGGCACAAACGGGAAACAATATTAAATCCATTCAATGTTCGTTCGGGTCCGAATACATATTCCACTTTCCACCGAAAAGTTAATCATTTTATCAACTACTTTCCCTGTTCTCAATGGTGTGATGGAAAGTATTTCTAGATATGTATACAGATATGTATATATGTATACAGATATGTAAACATATGTATAATCAATACCAGATATGTTGACAATGAACCCTCAAAAATAATGACACCCTTAATCGTTGACAATGAACCCTCAAAAATATATACCCATTAAAATATACGAACCCATTTGTATGTATAAAAAAAAACCCTCATTATATAACAGTCTAAATTATCACAAGACAAAATAATGAAACCCTTAACTGTTGACAATGAACACTAAAAAGTATATACGCATAAAAATATACGACCCCATTTGTATGTATAAACCCTAAACCATCATTATATAACAATATATTCTTCTATACAGTGAAATTATCACAAGACAAGGGTTGCCTCAAACAAAATAATGAAAAATCGAAAGTAAATTACACAGTAGTACCCAAATCACGGGTAGCACAAAGATAAATGATTGTATACCGGTATAGTCTTCAGTATAGATATGTATACAGATATCCATATGTCTATTTATATACATATGTCTATAGATATACATATCTATATAAATAGACATGTATATATATATACAGTACATTAACAGTCTAATATGAATATATGTAGAAGCTTTTTATATAAACCTTGGATAGATTATATAAAATGAAACCCTCTATTCTTTTGTACAGTGAAATTATCACAAGACAAAATAATGAAACCCTTAACCGTCGACAATGAACCCTAAAAATATATATACCCATAAAAATATCAGAACCCATTTGTATATATGACAAAAAACCCTCATTATATAATAGTATATTCTTCTGTACAGTGAAATTATCACAAGACAAAATAATGAAACCCTTAACCGTTGACAATGAACACTAAAAAGTATATACCCATAAAAATATACGACCCCATTTGTATGTATAACAAAAAACCATCATTATACAACAGTATATTCTTCTGCACAGTGAAATTATCACAAGACAAGGGTTGCCTCAGACAAAATAATGAAAAATTGAAAGTAAATTACACAGCAGTACCCAAATCACGGGTAGCATGAGAGAAAAATGAAGATAAACGATTGTATACCAGTATAGTCTTCAGTATAGATATGTTTAAGAAATATACGACCCCATTTGTATGTATAACAAAAAACCATCATTATACAACAGTATATTCTTCTGTACATTGAAATTATCACAAGACAAAATAATGAAACCCTTAACCGTGGACAATGAACCCTAAAAAATATATACCCATAAAAATATCAGAACCCATTTGTATGTATAACAAAAAACCCTCATTATATAACAGTATATTCTTTTGTACAGTGAAATTATCACAAGACAAAATAATGAAACCCTTAACCATTGACAATGAACACTAAAAAGTATGTACCCATAAAAATATACGACTCCATTTGTATGTATAACAAAAAACCATCATTATACAACAGTATATTCTTCTATACAATGAAATTATCACAAGACAAGGGTTGCCTTAGACAAAATAATGAAAAATTGAAAGTAAATTACATAGCAGTACCCAAATCACGGGTAGCGTGAGAGAAAAACGAAGATAAACGATTGTATAAACACCGCAAAGCTGAAATCACATGGGGAGAGATCATGTTTGCTCGTTACCTGCACGGAGATATATCTGCATGGAGAACGACAGCCAACGGACGCAGTAAAAACCCTCGCATTTCAATTGCACCGTGGAGAACAGGGAAAGCAGTCGGTAAAATGATTAACTTTTCAGTGGAAAGTGGAATATGTATTCGGACCCGAATGAACATTGAATGGATTTAATGTTGTTTCCCGTCCGCGCCTAAGCAAACACGTTAACATGCATGTTGTCCCTTAGATGGGCACAGGGATGTTTAGGAAGGGGGCGGGTAAGTTTGAAGGCCCCACCAACGTGATTTATGGTGGGGTGTTAATAAACATATTTCTAACCTACCGTAACTATAAAAATGATCAAGTGTGTTGCCTTTTTAGTGAACTTGGGAATTTTTTTGAGGGCCATGGCGAGCGGTTACCGACACATCGGTGCGCATGTATGGGGTGACATGTTGAAATGACACTTTTTCAACCCATGTGCACATAACGCATCGTACAGGGAAATGTATAAATGCCCAGAAGCTGAAAGAGTAGCTTTAAGCTCTTCACTCGCATACGGAAAAACCCAAAAAAAATTATCAAAATTTGACATGTCTAGCTATGTGCTTGACATGCGCGAAGTTAGGGTGTGTGGCTACTGGCCCCTCTCCCTTAGTTATAGGGCCATGTATATCCCTCAATTGACTAATGAATGAGCAAGGTGGTTACATTTGTGATAATGTTAAAATCAATTTTTTTAATTATTAAATAATTTAATATTATTGTTTTAAATATTTTTCCTACAATAGCATATTTATATTATAAAGTTGAAAAAGGTAACAGATTCTATATCTATACGATTATAGTAGAGGCATAATTATAATAGTATTAAGGAGGTTGTAATGAAGTAAGCTTATAACAAAAACTTTTTTGATCATTCATTATAAACTTAATAAATTAGCATACAGATCTTCAATTCATATGCCTAAATAATACAAATCTAATATATATAGATATTTTTAAAAACTTTTCAAAATTAAAATAAAACAATCTAAAACTTGACCAAAGTTTGCCTTCATCTTCAAATTTTCCCTTGTAAATTATTACTTCCTCTCAAGCCTACTTCATAATTGGATATTTATAAGAGTTTTCAATTTTACTATCAACTATACTTCCAACCATTTATAAACCAACTAATCAATCTACAAAGTGGTTCCACTAAGAAATCACTTGGTCATCAATATTTAACAAATATTTAAATTTTAATAAACAAAGTCAACTTCAACTACCCTAGTCAAACTCAAAATCAACTAATCAATTTATGAAGACTATTTACTAATAAATTATTTTCTCATCAATATTTAAAGATATTTAATCTAAGGAACAAATTTAACTTCAACTATGTTAGTCATAGTTGTGTCTAGTCAACCCTAATAACTATAATCTCCACTAACTTAGTAAAATTGTAATACATTTGGCTTACAAGAATCTATTCATCTCAAACTTCATAATGGCTTGTCTCTAAATCACTATGTCATAGCTTATCTTATGTCCTATACAGTTGACCTATAACAATTATTCACCTCTACCTCTACTTATGTCTAAAAGTTTGATCATGTTGAAAAACATGTTTGGGGGCTTCCTTAGAGGCAAAAGCCTTTGGCTTATCTAGATAATGTGTCACACCCACAATCTTATGTACAAGATCAAAGACACACCATACATACAATAACAATGTATCTACAAATGTTAAGCATAATGCTTCATACTACTTTCATGCAATACTTATTTCATGCAAGTACTTCATAATATTTTTTTGTTTTTGATAAGATAAGGCGGCTAACCAGAGGCCAAACCCTTATACAAAACCAAGCCCAGGGGGCAAGAAAACAGCGTGCTGACAGAACTCAGCCAACACAGAGAAAGACCAGCAACAAAGGCACAGAAGCCTTGCTAAAAAAGAAACAACAGCAAAGCCTAACGGACTAAGCAACAAGGTTGCAAGGAGCAACAACCTAAACAATAGCAGAACCAGACCTAACAAGTCAAACACCCTTGGCACGAGTGCGGTTCAAAGAAACATGCTTGGGAAGACCTCGCTTCCTCCTTTGGACAATAGTCCAAAGAACATCATCTCCCTCCCCAGAAATAGAGAAGAAGGAGAATCTCTCTCCAAATCCATGGAAAGGGGCGGAGCTTGGGGCACAACAACATCAGCCCCAGCAACATGTGTACCTATATTAACAGTGCGAGACATATCAGCAACTGAGATTTCTGCCGCAAAACCACCAGCAACACCGGCAATCCTAACAACAGAACCACCAGCAACACCAGCGATAGAACCACCAGCAGACCCACCAGCAACCCCAGCAATCCCAGTATTAGAACGATCAGCAACACCAGTAATCCCAGCCGCAGAATCGCCAGCAACACTAGCAATCCCAGTAGCAGAACCGCCAGCAACACCAGCAATCCCAGCAGCAGTAACTGTAAAATCTGGAACCCGCACAATATCAGGAGTAGACCCATCATCATCAGAGGAAGAATCAACCTCCTCTGACCCAGAAATATCCTCAGTAGCACCAACTGTAAGATGTTCATGCAAAGAATTCTTCCACCAGGAGGAAGAACGAGAGATCTTTAAGCGAGGACACCCAGAAGCTAGATGACTCGTAGCAAAGCATCTATGACACCAGAAGGGAATACCTTCATAGTCTAAAATCTGCCTCCAAGAATTATCAGCAACCTGCAGTATAATCTCCGCCGGGAGAGGCTTAGAGAGATCGAGATCCACAAGAACATGAGCGTATGTGGTATGAGAAAACAAGGTAGTCGCTTGATCAACCATAATAAAAGAGCCCAAAGAATTACCAATACCCTCATAACAAGATTTGCACCAAAGATGCAGTGGAAGATTCGGGAGACGAATCCAAACAGGCATTCTATTGAAAGACTCGGTCAATGGGTTAAATGAGGGAACCCAAGGCTTGAGAAGGAGGGCATGATTGCCCCAAACCCAGGCCTGAGTATGAAGGATAGCATTCTGATCAGAAACTGAAGCAAAAACAACTACAAAGAAACCCTTTGCACAAGGGTAAATTTCTATTTTCCCCTCCGTGAGAGGGCACCAATGCTCTGAAATCCAAAGGTTCAAATCACCCAGCCGAGGCCACCAACGGTCAAATCTACAAATCAAACCCTGCTCAGAGAAATAGTCAATATTTTTTAAAACCTCATCCCCAAGGACCACTACAGGGGGAGGCAAGTCTGACTGAGAAATAGATCTCCTAGATACTAGAACAACAGCAACATTAGTAGACTCCTCACATTGCCGAGGAGAACCACTGCTAACAATCTTTGCATAAGATGTAGCAGCAATAGTAGCAGCACCAGAAATGGGTAGCGTACCAACAGCCGCAGAGACCCCAACAGCAGACGGAACCCCTGTTGATAAAGCAGCAGACGAACCCTGAAAAGCAGCAGTCGTAGTCACAGACGGCACTCCTACTGTAATTCCAACAGTTGCATGCATGGACGGCGCATTAACAATTGTAGCCACACTATCAGTAGAAGAAACCACACCAGCCGCAGGCACCCCAGTAGACGGAACCCCAACCATAGATACAGACAGCGTATCGACAACCACTCCAGCCACGGACGACGCACGGACAGCCGCAGCCGCAGATCCCACGGACGGCACACGAACAGCCGCAGCCACACCATCAACAGAAGAACACCCAACAGCAGCAGACGGACCCCCTGCATGTAAAGTAGCAGACAAACCCTATAAGGTAGCAGTTGTAGGCACAGACGGCGCTCCAACAGCAAAAGCAGCTGAGGCCACAGACGGCGCACCAACAGCTGCAGCCACACCAGCAGCAGAAGAAGACCCTGCAAATACACTAGCAACAGATGAATCCTGTGAACCAGGAACATGGGCGAGAAGAGGAGCGAGAGAGCCCATTTCAAAAAATAATATTTTTTTTGTTAATTCTTTGAGATATTGAAATTTCACTTAACATTAGATATATCCTATTCTATTAAATAATTCTAAAATAATTCTACAATGCTTCCAAACTAAAAACAAAACAAGTCTTGTGGCCAAGCCAAAAAATTTAAGAGTTATTTATTTTCATGCAATTACAATTGTTCTAAACTTACATTATTCTAAGTTAACAAAAACAAATCTTATATTTACAATGCTATAAAGGCGCCACGATTACACTTGTTTAAATTTTGTTTTCATACCTTTGATAAATGCAATTGCTTCCACATCATTATTTTCACCTTGAGAATGAAGAAATATCAAAGATAAAATTGTGGTCTTGTAACAAACATTTTACACTAATAATTTTGTGGAGAGATGTAACTTAGTAGTAGTAGCAAGGGAAAAGCATTTGATGTCATGATCTTAAAAGAAAAAACTATTTAAAGTTGACATTTATTTTTTAAATATAAAGACTAACTATAAAGTAAATAAAATAGTAGAAGACACCAATTTTTTAAAATATTTAGTAAATAAAATAAAATAAAGTAGCTCTTATATAAATAAAAAAATCATTCTATCTTTTTTATCTATCTAAATACCTATTTATGTGTCAATGTGTATATATAGTAGTTTAAATAAATATTAAAATTTAATAATCATATATAAAATAAAATAGTTAAAGTTAAAGTAAATAATTTGTTTTCATTTAATTTCTTGAAAATTTTAGAAAAATAAAATTGATTTTCAAATAAGAATAAAATAAACACTTCAGATAAAATAAAATAATTATTAATGCCAAGAGGCATTCTACAATGGTAGTAAGGGGTGGAGTGTAATGGCGTGAGTGTGTTAAAAAAAACTATTACCTTTTACCTTAAAATTGACAGCGATTTACATGTCAAATTATTAATATTTAGTATAGACAACTTTGGATAATATCATTCTTCTCATTTTCAAAGTGTAGAAAGAAAGTAAAATAAAACTGATAGCAAAAATATTTTGATTTGTTAATTTGAGATATTTTTTTTAATTTGTTAATTATAGTTGAGAAATTGATGGACATAGGGTTGAGTGAGAAAAAAGGTCAACAGTTTGAAGTAAAATAAAAGTGATAGCAATTTGAAGTAAAATAAAATAACTTAAAGTAAATAAAACAACTTCAAATTAATATCTCTTGGCATTTAATATTAATACTTAGTAATAAACATAATATAAAACAAAGATATTACTTTGTATATATTAAATGAAAGAAAAGGGTTGTAATTTTCTCAAAAAAAAAAGTTAGAAAATAGAATATTACTTTGTATTATTAAATGAAAGAAAATGACTGTAAATTTTTTTTTGTGTACTGTTAGAAATAATTTCAACCAAAATTTTATACATGTTTTAGGTTTGAATCTTAATTAATTTAAATAAAAAATGTAGTAGTGTAATTAAATCAATAAAAAGTTTAAATTTGATTTGTTAATTAATTTGATGGGAAAGATATAAAATTAAATAATTAACCAAAATTATGTATGTAGTAAATAAAATGGTTCTAACATGAAGTAAATAAAATAACTTCAAATTGATATCTCTGGGCATTTCTTTAGATAGATGTATTTAAGATATCTATACTAGTTTAATACAAATTAAAATTTATATGTGTATATGGTAAATAAAATGACTTTGAAGTAAAACTAATATAGATATCTTAAATAGAATCATTTTATTTTATTTACATTGTCTACTTTTTAGTATTCCTTTAACTATTGTGATCAAAATCACTTAACTAATGATTAGTAGTTTATGTCTATTTTTTATAGTCTAAACATACAATATTTTTAACTTCAAATATTTAAAAAATAATTATCAATAATTTAATTGGATACTATGTTTTAAATGTTATTCTGATTGGCCCATACTTTAAAATTTTAAGGGCGGAAATTATGGACAATTTATTAAATTATTTATAAATACCAAAGGATTCACATTTTTTAAATATAAACATTAAATTTCAACTTATAATAATATTTTAGGCACTCCATTTAAAATTGTGACTACCAAACTGAGAAGGCCTAACATACGCTATTGAATTTTGATTTAGATGGCCATTATAAATGCTCTCATCTTTCTCTTCTTTACATTGTATAAATCAATCTAGCAATTTTAAACTTTGGAGGCCCATTCTTTTTATTTCAGCGTTTACAAACTTTGTTGGCGGTTTCATTTGTCTATAGGCCACGGGAGGTGCAAATACATTTTGTAGAGCTTTCGGAGCATGTTCAGCAAGTCTCCTCTCGTGTGGTAATTTCTATTACTAGTAAAAGCACCGAAGGTGCTATCAAATGGTTGATAGGCACAAATATTTATAGGCCTATCGTTAAATAGTATATATTTATATTTTATTGGAAAGTCATTAAATGTAGTAGTTGGTGGAGAAGGTTATAAATACTATAACAAATTCAACTTTTACTCAAACTCTTAACTCTAACCTTAATCTAAGCCCTAATTCTAACCCTAATTCTAACCCTAACCTTAATTTTAAACAAACCATAACCCTAACTCTAATAATAGATCAAACCATATTTCTAACGTAAACCCTAACCCTAACCCTAATTGTAGCCCTAACTTCTAATTCAAACCCAAATTGTAACTATAACCCTAACCTTAATCCTAACAGTAATGCTAACCCTAACTCTAATTCTAACCCTAACCCTAATTCTAACCTAAACCCTAACCCTAATTCTAACACTAACCCAAACCATAACTCTAACCATAGTTGTAACCCTAATTGCAATACTAATTGTAACCCTAATTCTAATCTAAACCTAACCCCAACCCTAATTGTAACCCTAATTCTAGCTCTAAACATAATCCTAACTCTAACCATATTTCTAACCCTAATTATAACTTGACCCTGAACCCTAACCCCAACCCTAATTGTAGCCCTAACTTCTAATTCAAACCCAAATTGTAACTATAACCCTAACCTTAATCCTGACAGTAATGTTACTAATTATAACGCTAACCCCAACACTAATTCTAACACTAATTATAATCATATCCCTAATTCTAACCATATCCCTAATTCTAACCCTAACCCTAATTATAGTCATAATTCTAACCCTAATTATAATCATAATTCTCTTTGTAATTATAACCCTAACCCTAATTATAGTCATAATTCTGACCCTAATCCTTATTCTAACCCCAACCCTAATTTTTATCCTAATTCTAACCCTAACCATAATTATACTCCTAACCCTAACCTTAACCTAAACCCTAATTCAAACCCTAACCCTAACCTTAACCTAATTCGAAGCCTATCCCTAACTCTAATTTTAAACAAACCATAACCCTAACTCTGATCATAGATCGAACCCTATTTCTACCCTAAACCCTAACCCTAATTGTAGCCCTAACTTCTAATTTGAACCCAAATTGTAACTATAACCCTAACCTTAATCATGATAGTAATGCTAACCCTAACTCTAATTCTAACCCTAACCCTAATTCTAACAATAACCCTAATTCTAACCCTAGCCCCAACCCTAATTCTAACCATAGTTGTAACCCTAATTCTGGACATAATTGTAATACTAACTGCAACCCTAATTCTAACCTAAACCTTAACCCCATCCCTAATCGTAACCCTAATTCTAGTTCTAAACATAAACCTAACCCTAACCATATTTCTAACCCTAATTCTAACTTAAACCTGAATCTAAACCCTAATTATAGCCCTAACTTCTAATTTAAACCCAAATTGTAACTATAACCCTAACCTTAATCCTGACAGTATTGCTAACCCTAATTGTAATTTTAACCCTAACCCTAAACCTAAATTTACCACTAACCCTAATTCTAACCCTAAGTCTACTTAACCCCAATTCTATTCCCAATTCTAACCCTTTGGTAACTTGCTCTTGGAGAGCATCTATGTTCATGTCTAAATTTTAGTGATTAAAAAATAAAACAATGTTTTATATAGAAGTGGTTTAAATATTTACCCCAAGTATAACAAACTCTAATTCTTAGGGGAAAAAAATCCACTTTTTGGCAATTTTCTACCCCCATTACCTTGAACTGACCCTCTTCCTTGCACTGAAGTGTTTTATAAAGTGGGTTTTACTTCTAAAATGGATAGGGATGTGATTATGACAAAGGTCCCTTAGGTTTGAAAAAATGCTATGTTATTTGCAAAGCCCTAGTTTGCATAATTTAAATCACTAATTGAAAACTTTTATGTTTTACCAATTTCCATAAAGTTACCCAATCTTCCCCTTCATTTTCTAATCCCTTTTGCACTTGAAAGTATAGGTAACTATTTGGGTAAATTTATATCTATTTTAATATTTCTTACATTATCAATTATCAATCCTAGCTCTAAAATTACTTATTATTGTTTAAAAAATGTTATTTTGACACTTATATAAGATTATAGTATAATTATAAAACAAACTTGCTAATTACGCCGAGAGGCGTTCTACACTCACAGCAAGTGCTGAAAGATTTAGATTCCTGTAAACAATTAAGATTCAAATTCCCATGTAAACAAAATTCATAAAATGTGTAAATAAATAAATTTGAATGCCAACAAATTGGAAGATATCTCTCGGCGTACTGTAGATATTTTTTTTTAAATATAAATATACTAGTTAAAATAAATTAACGCTATTTTAATTTAAATAAATAGTTAACAATTTAAAATCACCTATAATTTCAAATTTACATAAATTTTAATACTATTACGAACTAAAACTTCCTAAAACTTGTATACTGTAAAACTTAATAATTTCCTTAAAAATTAAGTGTTAACTTATTGTGCATGATTGCTTTTATTAAATTAAAATCAAATTAAAACAACTACTATTATTACTTACATAAGTTAATTAGGAAACTACCTTATACTAAATTAGAAAAGTAAGGCATATTTCTAGGCTTTTTTTCGTCTATTCTATTTAGTGATTTTTTTTATTTTTAGTGCTTTAGACTCTATTTTTACTCTATTTTTTAAGATATATATAATTTTAATAGACTCAAACAACTTTAGTTGCCATTTTTTTTAAAGCTAAAAGAATTTTAGAAAGCTTATATATTTATGAATTCATTTTAGAAAATTTAGTAAATTTAAAAAGATTAGTAATTTTAGTAACTTTAGAAATCTTAGTAACTTTTTAATAATTATGCCGAGAGGTGTTATATAGTCACAGCGTGGGGATGAGAGCACTCATTTTTTTTGCCTAAATTTATAACAAAAAAAATTAAAATACCAAAAAAGAAATAAAAAATAAAACTTAAGAAAATCAAAGAAAAAAAATTTAAAAAGAAATTAAAAACAAGAAAAAGCTAAATCACAAAAATTATGGAACTAAAAAAGAAATTGGAAACTGTTGGAGCTGGAGAAAATCATGAAAACTATGGACCCAAAAAAGAAATTGGAAAAATTAAAAAATAAAAACCAAAAGAGAAAATCACGAAAACTATGGAACCAAAAAAGAAATTGGAAAAATTAAAAAATAAAAACCAAAAAATTAATTGCAAGAGAAAATCAAAGAAACTATGAAAAAAAGATATACCTCAGCGTATTTTAGATATATTTTTTTAAATATAAATATACTAGTTTTAGTAATTACGCCGAGAGGCGTCATTGAGAGGCATTATACAGTCACATCGGGGTAGTTTTTTTTATTTTATTATTTTCAATTTCTTTTTTGATTTTGATTTTTTTATTTTTTCCAATTTATTTTTTAGTTTTTAGTTTTAATTTTTTCAATTTCTTTTTGGGTTTTTATTTTTTATTTTTTCCAATTTCTTTTTTGGTTGGATAGTTTTTGTGATTTTCTTATTTTCAATTTCTTTTTTGTTTTGTTTTGTTTTTTTTTTTTCAATTTCTTTTTTAGTTTTTATTTTTTATTTTTTTCAATTTCTTTTTTAGTTTTTATTTTTTATTTTTTCGAATTTCTTTTTCAAATGAACTATGGAAAAGAGATATCCCTCAACATACTTTAGATATACTTTTTAAAATATAAATATACTAGTACAATCACGGCGGGGGCCTAAATTTATAAGAAAAAAAATTAAAATACCAAAAAGGAAATAAAAAATAAAACTTAAGAAAGTCAAAGAAAAAAATTAAAAAAGAAATTAAAAACAGTTGAAGGGGAAAAAGCTAAATCACAAAAACAATGGAACCAAAAAAGAAATTGGAAAATTAAAAAAATAAAAACTAAAAAAGAAATTGGAAAAAATAAAAAAATAAAAACTAAAAAAGAAATTGGAAAAAATCAAAAATAAAAACCAAAAGAGAAATTGGAAACTGTTGGAAGGAGAAAAGGCTCGAGAAAATCATGAAAACTATGGAACCAAAAAAGAAATTGGAAAAATTAAAAATAAAAACCAATAAAGAAATTGCAAGAGAAAATCAAAGAAATATATATAAGAAAAAAATATAAATATACTAGTTTTAAAAATCTTGTTCATTTGTGTATTTTATTTGGCATTATCTTTAGAAATTATATATATGCAGTGTTTTAATTGTTAGAGCACTACTATTCGGCCTGTAACTACTTACAACACATATATAATCAATAAAATAAATTACTTATAACAAGTAAAAATCACCATACACAACAATTAGTACATGCAGAAAAACTCTATAAATTATTCTTTAAAAATTGCAGACCATGAATGTTTTCTGACTAATTACAAAACTGAGGTGAGAGTGACAATTTTATAGATTTTATAGCCCTATAATACATGAATATTAGGCACTAAAATAGCAGATCGTACACTTTAAAAATTGCAAAAAAAATTCCAAAAAAACTATTAAAAAACAGACATTAAAATAATAAAAAATCTCCTAAAATAAAGTTTCAAACTGTTGTTGATAATGCTTTAAATCGGGATTAAAAATTGCTACGCTAGAGCATCGTTTATCCAACAATAGCCAGAACATGTTTTGAAGATATTGGACAAATTACAAACAAAATAGATTGAGAGGGCAATCTCTTGTTTGGGTATTTCCCAATCCGGGATCAAATGCATTCTCTGAAGTCATACAATTTCCTCTGCCTTGAATTGAATTACTTCCCAACTCAATCGAACTTCTTGTTTGATTGGAATTGAGCACGAAAACGAGAAGAATCTAGGAACACAACAAACGATAAAGGTAAGTAGAAGCCATGTATATATAGAAATCTAAGATAGCAACTTCCATTAATTGTTGATAATCCCCATTACTTGTTCAAATACACTAAAACAAATTTTACTTTTTGTGCAAATACCTTAAAAAAACTTGATCCATTCCTTGGAAGGCGTTGATGGATTCCTTGGAAGGCAATTTGATATGCTCTCCTGAGTTATTTGCTTTCAACCATTTTCCCTTCCCTTTGAAATAAAATCCCATGGGCTACATTTAAATGACATGAGAGAATGGTTATGCAGTGCTTTCGGATCCCCAACTTTAGTGTGCCCCAGAAATATCTTGCATTAAATAAATTGTAGCAAAACTAATTTAGTTTTTATCATGCAAACAAAATTTAGTTTTTGTGCTACAAAAACAAAGAATTGATGCAGGTTTGATTCCCAATGCCCTTGTTCTGAGCACACGCCGCCCACAAATATCGATAAAACATAGGCACAAAAATTTATGAAATTCTTAGTTAATGCCACTCTAGCGCAACCCCAGATCATCGTGATCCCTAGCTTGCTATACAATGTAGGTTTGAAGGGATAAATTTTCTTTGGTAGTTGTGTAAGAAAATAAATCAAATTGATTACTTAGATTTCTATGTATATAACGCTTTCTGTAAAATCAAATGGAAATCATACCTGTGCAACCAATGCCTTTAGAGTAACCAGTCCCTTCATAGCCCAGAACACATTTGCAAGAGTGGGCATCCCCTGTTGGAGAGTCCATGCATTCCTTCCATCGCGCAAGAGTAATTGAGTCGAAACTAATGACCACGAATTTATTGATGGAGGAAATGGTGAAGGGACTGTAGGTAACTTGAACTACACAAAGGCATCGTATGTTCCATTACAGGATATGGCTTTTAGAGAAGTGGAATTTATAATCAGCCCGTATAATTAATCTCCATGATCTTAAACTCCAAATCGTTACCATTTACAAAGAGCGTCAAGAAACGGAGTGAGGTCCTTGATAGAATTCCCATTCCCCTTCTCCTGCTATATAATTTCAGGTGAGGAGCCCGATTTCAAATGCAGAAAACCCCATCAAAATGATCCCAAATAATAAATGCATAATAAATGCACTAGGTATAAAACACCATAAACAGGAAATGAAACGTCAAAATTAACACGGGCTATGAATAGAAAAATAACCACCCCACTTCCACTTTTTTTAAAATCTATTGATAGTTCGAAGGACTACCAAAAAAATTATTTTTTATTAGGACTACCAAATTTTTTTGGTAGTTACAAGATGTGTGCACATATAGAATGGCCTATCGGCCAAATTATTATTAATCACAACATCTATGTAACATTGGTGAAATGGCTCCAAGCAGTCCATGCGTTCTGTTGGCATCTTCTGCGGTGAGTGATCCGTGCGCAGAGCCTTTTCCCATCTGGTGGCATAAAAGTCAAATCCTGAGTGCATTGTGAATGTGTCTGGAGGGGAACCATGTAAGGGTAACCCTGGGTGCGGGTGGAGTTTTTCCTTTGAGTGGGAAAATTCAAACAGGGCTTCACCATTACAATCAGCGATGCCTATAGCAGATTCTTTGTATGTTGATAACTTGTTACTAAGGTTGCTTTAGGCTGGCCTCTGAAGTCATTTTTTGAGGTAACCAATTCTAGAGCACAAAGACACCCATCACAGGCTAGGGTTAGGCCTATGCCTTATGCCCGTTTTGCCCCTGTGGTGGTGTGTGGCCCTGAGGTTGTAGAAAATGAGGGTTTCTATATGAAATGTGGAGTGATCTACAGGTTTAATATCTTATGGCCCTCTCTTCCCAATCTACATAGTTAGGTCATGGATTCCTGGAAGCCTCTTGTTGGTGGACAGATTGAGCTTTTTCCCAACGCGAGGGGGTTCTTCATAGTGATTTTGACCTCCTCTGAGGAGCGAGATTTAGTGTTGGATAAGGTTTGGATGTGGGGCAATCATTTCCTGTCCATCAATCTATGGGTTCACTTCTTCAATCCTCTCATGGAGTCGCTTAATACCAGACCAGTATGGGTTTGACTATTGAATCTCCCTCTCCAATTTTGGGAGGACTCCTACTATGAAGCCATTAGCAATGCTATAGGGCACTTTTTGAAGGTTGATTCTACAACCTCAGATTTAGGGCATACTACGGCGGCTCACATTTTAGTAGATATTGACATCTCCAAACCCCTCCATGGAGATGTTTTGATGGTTGAGGACAGACCATGGATGCAGCTATTGGACTATGAGGGTCTTCCTTTTCAGTGCCAGCAGTGTTTCTCTATTGGCCACTTAGCCTTTGGTTGCCCTCATTATTATCGCAAGGGTGTGGCAACCTGGTTGCAGAATGCACTCATTGATCATTTGACAGTTGGCGCTTCCTCATCGGATGGGTCCTCAAAGGGGGCGAGCCTCCCCTGGGGATGACTCTTTCCAGGAGAACGTGCTCCCCCAGGATTCTTCGATGCCCGCCCCTCCAGCGAAGCCTATGGTGCCTATGATTGTTGCTGCTATTCTTATCGGGTATGCCAAACCTTCACTGTCTCTTAATGCCTCTGCTTGTCCTTCGGCTCCCTTATTGATCCCATCCACTGAGGGTCGAATTACTTCCTTGCCGATCCCTGCTTCATCGTCTTCGTTGTCAGTGTCTTTCTCAGTGTGTGATTGCTCTCTACCTGTGGTGTCTGTTGAGGATCCCCTCCTCTCGCCTCTGTAACATCTCATTTCATAAATTCTCAATAATTAACAAAAGTATTCATCTTAACCAAGAATTAGAATACATCATGATTACCTAATTAGGGTTAAACAAGAATGAATCATTATCATTTCTTAAATTAAGCATGTTATTCTAAATTAGAATTTAACAAACTTCAAAATTACAATATCCAAATACATCTCATTAGTGAATAATCCTTCACTATGCATGTACAAAATTATGCTCAAGGCATCAAATATCAAATTATACATAATAACTGACTAACAAGTCATATAATTAAAAAGTACTGCATTTGGAACTCTTGACATATGTCTTCATAAGCCTCGACTTGTCTCATGCTTGGGAAGGAGAGCATCATCCCGGTGCTTTTCCACCAACCACGGACCTACAGTCCCCCACTCAACTTCCTACTTGGAAGAGGCCCTACCTTTCACGAAAGGTATAGATTAAAGGAACCATTAAGTTCAACCATCTGAGTATATGGTGTTGTGTCCTTCATAATGTCTCTCGGTCACGCAACTATAGATCCACTCTAACTATGCATGGCACTACTGAAGACATTATGCCATCTAGAGCACTGTGGATCAATAATGCATGCAGAGACAAATGCATTACTTTGGCCAAAGATTTACATACATATACATTTCGTAATGAATGTAGTCGTATGTCCACCACCCTTACTCGACTTAGAAGTTGTCTCATCCTATAGTATGCTTAGTTCGACCTCTCTAGGTCTAGAAAAGGTAGTTTCAATTCATTCTTAGTCCAAATTTAGGACAATCATCTCCTATCTTAGGAATACATTTAATATAATAGGTTGCTTTCGCAACAAGGAACCTGTGACTCTTCATCACTCTGTTCCATTTTTCAATATGACAATAGCCAAATCAAGTTTTCCAACTTAAGACCTTCCTAGGTTCACAGTTTCATGTTGACCTATCACAAGGTTTACATTCAAAATTCATGACATTTAAGACTTATATCATAACAGTCTAATAAGACAGTCTTACTAGAAAGACTCTATCACAAGTACCCTCATGGGTTTTAATATCTTATACCTCATTCGTGAAGTATGGCCATTCGTAAAGAGATGGCTCCCATTTATGTTGAAATATAAGAGTTCCATACTAACCATAGTATTCATTCTCATAAGTGTATAATTACCTAAGATTGTAAATAGTTCCTCCAATAAACCCGGCAGGCACTTAATGCCGCCTACAAGGCAATAAGACTTACATCTTATCCAGTTTCTCCTTCTTCAACAAGGAGTCAACATATATTTTAAATACATAAGATGCATCATAGTTATCATAATAACTATCATTAACAGTTAAGCTCTGTTATAGGGAATCTGTGACTCCACGTCACCTTATTCCACTTTCTAATCATATCAAAAGTCAAACCATATTCACTACCCTAGGTCTATCCATGGTTCACAATTCCAATTTAAACTATCTTATAGGTTAGAATCATATTCTTGATACTCTAGGCATACCTTGCCTTAACTAAACATAATGGTTTCATAATACTTGATAGCTCAAATTATCCTTATGAGCTTTTGATAATAAACACTATCCCCATTTGTTTACTCATAAGTAAAGTAAAGGGTTTAAAAACTTGTGATCATAACCATATAGGTCTTAGTTATCAAAATAGAATAATTTCCATACTAGTAATTTACCAAGCATGCAAGTTGCCACATGTTAAAACTATGATCTTTAATGATCACACCACCCCCTTGGTCGAGGGTAGATAGGTACAGTCACGACTATTTAAATAACCCCTTTATAGCCACAGTCAGGTTTTAATGCAACTTGAGTCAACATTCGATTTGAGTGCTTTAAGCATAATTTTGGTTAAGGTTGTATCGACCATCAGCACAATCATGATGACTGTGATAGTTTTATGTAGACCACGTCGTTACTTGACGTATACACACTAAAGTGTATGCATGGGCTTGGCCAAGATGACCTCGAGCCATGGTACAGTATGAGTTTCAATGTGTTAAGCTCAACCTTCGTGGCCATGAGCTATAGATATAACTTGATAAATATTGATATATAGCTTGGCTTTCATAGCCGAGAGCTCTAATACATATAAGGAGTATAATGTATAGAAGTTCGGCCTTCTTGGCCTTGAGCTAATGGTACAATAAAGAATGTAATACAGTGTCGCTCAGCCTCCATGGCCTTGAGTGATGATACAATAAAGAATAAAATGCAATGTCGCTCGACCTCCATAGCCTCGAGCTTAGCTACAGTCAAGATTTCATTACAATGCAACTCGGCCTTTGGCCTTGAGCATAGACACAGTCACAAATACATTGCAACACAGCTCGGCCTTACAAGTTTGCAAGTGCAGCCGTAAGGCCTCAAGCTATTGCCAAAAAGAATTTAACAAAGGTAAAGATACCATAGTGACAGACATAACAACATAGGCTCCATACGAAATGCATGTATGGGAGCTTGATATAAAAGATACTCATTACCCATAGTTTATACAAGAATAACATTCTTTACTCTACCTAAGCACAATCCTTCAAAAGAGAAGGTATTTTCAGCTCGACCTTTGTCCTTCTATCCGAATGTCTATCCCAAACTGATTCTCATTCAAGTTGTTCTAAGTTTCTTTTCTTCTCCAGCTTCCCAGAAAGCTTCGCCACCCCAAAGAAAAGACCAAAACCTTCTTTTACAAATGGTGCTCTTCAAAATGATAACTAAACTTGTTATCATGCCCTTCTTGGCCTGTCAATTTGGGTGGGAAACTACCACCCCCACTCAGCCAGCTTCCTCATTAAAAGGCTCGTTCAAAGTGACATTCGCCTATGAAGGGTGAGCTCAAATCTCCCATTCGCTTCTCAAAACCAACTATTCATAAATTTTATTATTATTTGATAATATTGAATAATAGGTTTTAAAATAGTCATAACATTATTGATGTCAATCCTCTAAAGAGGTTCCCTCTTATAGATATATATTCACCCTTACTAAATGATAGGGTTAAATTATATATATATATATATATATATATATATATATATATATATATATATATATATATATATTAAAGATTATCTCTAAAGAAATGAAATCAAAAGACGATATACACAACAAGATTGTTGGTTGTTGGGGTTGAGTAATACTCCCCCTAAATCAACTATAAACCTTAGTCAAATGACTAGGAAATAATATCCCCATATACAAATAAGATAACGAGAGATCTTTTTGTCTCTTAACATGACTATCTCTCGACTTGTGACGATGTTCTAGGAACATCGTCTAGTCATCATATCTTGTCGTGATAGCACCATCGACAAAATGAGTCACATAGAACATAATTACTAAGAAAGAAGACATAACTCATGACAACTTACAAGGGATTCGGAAGGACATGGAAACCGATACTCAAATAACTAATCAACCTTGTTTTCCCAACATCTAACCCTTCCTCCAAGATGATACTCTCCTTCCTTTTTCGAAGGACGTTACATTTTCTTGTTCACACTCAGGACCACAAAACCATGATCAGTGCATCATTATCATATCCCATAATATAAATTAATTAATGTTCAAAACTAATTACCATCAGTCATTAACCTCTTAATCAAAGATCAAATTAGATATTTCCACAATATCAAATCAATTAACTATGATTAATCCTCTTGATTACCATACAAAGTTAATGATTAAGTCTAATTGTAAGTTGGGGATGTAACAACCTCACTCTGAAGATTTTGACTTAGAGTCTTCTTGGTCAGTTGTATGGAGAAAGAAGAAGGGACTCCTCAAGTCTGTCGCTGCTTCATGACCGAGGGCTAAGGGAGTTAAAATTTTGCCCCCTCTGGATCCATTTAGATCCATTGTTTTTATTTGCAGCTTGGTTGTTGTTTCTCCGCCATTTCTGTGTTGTTTTTTTTCTATATCTAGCCTATTTTGGCTTGTTTTGTTCAGCCCTGGGGGCTTTTGCTTCTAAAGGGTTCAACCCCTTGTTAGCTACTTACCATAATCAAAAACATCTATGTAACATTAACTATTAAGTTTTAAATATGAAACAAATAGGATAATGGTAATTGAAGACATTGCACATATATTATCTTAAGTGGTAAAACACTTGCTTATTAACAACAATAAAACAAACACATCAATAGTTATAATGATAATAATAATCATTTAATTTTGAAGGTTAATTTTTATTATGATGATAAAAATCATCAAATCATAATTTGTTCTCTATACTTATATAACTATTAATTTATAGTGTTGGGTGAAGGCCATCTTATAATAAATTAATAATAATATAATAATATATTTATATTTATATTTATGTTCTAATAATTAATATAAGTATAATATAATTATATTGTATTTATATTATATTATAATTAGCACAATAATATTATGTACATATAATTTAAGTAATATATTAATTAACACAATACATTATATTAATAATATCGATTGGCGAGAGCTTCGTGTGGTAGGCACAATGTCACAGGGTCCAATCTCCCCTCGCCCATATAGTTATTATATTTTAATTAACTTAGATAATTTAAGTTATTTTATTATATCACTCTTAGGTTATTTTATTTACTTAAGAGTTATTTTATTTTACTTTAGAGCTATTTAAGAATTAATTTGTTTTATTTATATTGTATAAAAACTAAAACTATAAAATAGTTCTTAACTAAATAAAATAACTCTTAAGTAAATAAAATAACATTTTTTGTGGTTTATGTATTGATCAAAGTGAATAATATTTTGCGGATCTTTACCCACAATGTTTTTCCTATGGCTTATTAAATTGTATCATTTTTTTGCATTCGTAATGATCACCTCTGTTACACTTTACAACTTTGCTATCAACAATTGTATTTATAGTCAACCCAAAATATGACTAAGTCAACTCTAACTTGATTCAATTTCTAGGGATTGATCTAGGTAAAATCTCCTTGTGATGTAATGACAATCCTTTAAGGTATTACAATTCTCATTTACAATAGTAAACAATCAATCTACAATTGAGCTCTACTCAGGAGTCACTATAATGATAAAATCATCGACATTATTGATTAAGTATTACTTGAGCTACACTTCAATGATGATCTAGTCCTTCTTTCTGGATTCATTGAATCAATACAATGTAAATACAAACACATTACAAACATTCTTCAAGAACAACAATATGCATTTCCTACTCAACAAAACAAAACAAATTATGAACTTGATATTTCCTTGGTTAACTATAGAGCCTAGAGAATTAGTATGAAATGCTTCAAAATAGACTTGAAACAAATCATGACCAACATCATCCTAAAGGTTTTTATAGAATTCAAAAGGAAACCATCATAGCCAAAATCTTTGTCATTATCCATTCCAAACGCAGTTGACTAAAGCTCCTCTATGAATGGAGATTACCACTACAAACAATCTATTTTGTGGAGAATTTGCAAGGCACAAAATAAGTTGTCAACTTCTATTGAAAAGTTTCTATGGCATTGCTAACTAGATGGTTGGTAAAAGTTTCAAAATATTCCATATAATATATGTAGTATTGTACATACACTGTGGTAATGTTGGTTACATAATATGGTAAGACAGTCCTTTGACAAAACATTACAAAATCATTAGCTTCTATTATAAAGTCCCTAATGTATTGTTAACTAGATGGTTCACAAAAGTTTTAACATATTCCACATAGTGTACCACAAAATTGACATGAAATTAATTTTTTAGTTTACCATAAAGCCTGGGAATGGCTCTAGCTCCTCTATAGGACTATTTGTTGAAGTGTTCTTAGGAATTGATAAACAAGAGGTGTGATTGCCATATTCACCATTTTTGAAGAAAGGTGACCAAACATTGCTTGATCTTAGAGCCTAGAAATTTGGATTTAGTTTCTAGGGGAATGAGGGTCTTATTGCCTTGGAGGTTGTTAAGTGTAGCATAAGAATGAGTTAATATGTTGTACATATCCCTAAGAATTTGATGTTGTTTAAGTAGAAGGTTTGAGGGAGTACTCAAATGCCTCTTCCTTCTTGCATCTTGTGCTCGATTCATATCCTTCATCATTTTTCCCTATTCTTTTTCAAGCCTTTCTTGCTCTTTATTTAACTCCTCACTTTGTTGTTGGGTCTTTTCCTCTTCCCTCTTATCTCTTTAATTATCTTTCAAGCTTATGTTGTTCACTTCTTTCCTTTTCTACAATAAATTGGATTTTTCTTGCCTCTATATACTATTTTCCTTTCTTCTATTTCTTCAAATTCTCATCCTTGCTTATTTTTTCTCTTGTGTGATTATATATTAATTTATTGTAAGGATTTGAGATTGTCTACCTAATCTAATTGCACCATCATCGAGGAGATTGGACATTTTTTGAACTCTTTCAATGGGTAGATTTCAAAAGTTCTTCCATGGACCATCTAAATGGTTTTGTGTATCTTGAGTCCATCTCACATGTTGGTTTGGTTTTTCATTAACTTCCAAATCAAATTTTTTTTGTAACTTGAGTGCATCTCACTTGCTAGTTTGGTATTTCATTTGCATCCAAAACTGTAATTTCCCAATTTATCGGATCTACATAATAATGAACCACCTCACTTTTTGGAAGTGGAGGAGGGGAAGGCATGGGCAATGAAACTTCTTCATTTTTTAAATCAATTTGCATTCCAAGGTTAGTGGATCCTTCTTTAACCCAATTTGATATGTTCACCTTTGTTGGGAAAATCATGTCATCATCTAAACCAATTGATTCTTTTGTTTGGCTCACATGAGTAGTTGAACTTGTGCTTTCATTCACCTCTTTTTTTAGTGTCAATTGTTCAATATTAGCACTACCTCTTGATGAATGTAACTCTACCATTTGTGCCAAACATTGTTGCACTTCAACCTCTTGATATCTCATCAACCTTAATATGTTTGTAGTACTCATCACCTCTTCTTCTTCAACAAATATTGTTTCACTTAGCCTCATGTCATTTGCAAGTTCATTTTTATTGAGAGATTAAATTCTAGTCCTTTAAAAACCTACTTTGATATTATCAAATGTAAGGGCAAGCTTGAAATCTTTTCTACCAAGTTTAGTTATTTATGTCCTTATTTCAATGTGGTGGTGTTTCTCCATCCATTTGGACCTTACATTTTTTAAGTATGTCTTGAATGGTGCAAATACACTTACATCTAATTTCTAAAGCTTATAGATAGTATGGGTATGCAAAGTCAAAAGGTCAATGCCCAAAGAGTTGAAATCAACATGGCTTCCATTTCCATAAAAAATAAGTATATATCCATTTGTGGGTGAAATTTCATTAAAGAACGCTCTAGAAAAATGATGTAACCAATTTAAAAAGAGCTCTTTGGTCATCCATGTATACAAAAAATTTGGATAAATGAAAATGATAAAACAATACAATGCATTACCTTGAGCCAAATCTTCAATACCTCAAATAGATGCATTCAAGATTGATTGATTGAGTGATTTGATATGTTGATTGCTAAATTCAGCAGCATAACATTAAGATGAAGATGATAGATGGAAGATGATAGATGAAAAAACAATGGATGAAAGATTGTGGAGAGATTTTGACAACATAAGGATACTTGAAGATTAGATGTTATGAAAATGGCTTGTGATAGGGTTGATTTATAGGCAAGGGATGGTTTGGATTGATGGTTGAGATTAAAAGTTCAAATGAATGATGTGGACAACTAGGATTGATTATATTTTCTCACTCCAAGAGGGAGTTGTAGTCATGTGACAAGTGTACGAAGGAGAATAAAGTTCATGTGTGATCGTGTACACAAAAACTTTTATTTAATAGAATGAGGTCTTATTAGTTGTACATGTAAAGGATATTAATGAAAGTTGTACTACAACACATGATTCAAGTGAGAGGTGAACAAGTGTTGGAATGTGGTGAAAGGTAAGGACCGAATTCAAATATTTTATTTGGATTAGTTGGGAATTAGTTGGAAAATTAATTAAATAAATGGGATTTATTTAATTAATTTGGAAAGTGGGATAAGGATAGGATTAAGATGGGATTTTAATTAAATAAATAGGATTTATTTAATTAATTGGCTAATGGGATAAGTGGAATTAGTAGTGGGATTAGGACAAAATGCTACATGATGTCTCTAATAATGTATTTGACTAGATGTTGCAAGACATGGACAAATTTGGGTGTCTACATTTTGTCCCTCTTTGAGATGATGTTTGAGATGATAAGATTTATGTCGAGTAACATCATTTAAAAGAAGTTAAGGTATGGATAGAGGAAAAGGATAAGATGATGAAAAGAAATGAATCATATGTGCTTGCGTAATAGATACTTCCTTCATATTTTAGACTACCTACATACCCTGTATCCACGGGATCAAAGCATAGTATGATGATGATGAAAGTGGTGATATGTAGTTCAAGGTGTTTATCAATGATGTGGAAAATAGATGTAAAGATAGGATGATGATGTAAGGATATAATTATGATGCCCCCTCTAGAGGATAGGTAGGTTGGACAAACACGGGTAGGCTCTCGAAATGAAAGGTATTGGTCAAGAAAGATAGCTAAGGGAATGGATAGAAGAAATGAATGATGCATTATGCTGCAATGAAGTGAGAAACCATGATGTTTGATATAGCACTAGATGTTATGCACCAGGGTATAAGGACCAAGGTGACGATGTGTCTTGTGACCCAGTGTAATACAACCTTGTCTAACGTATGAGGAAGAAAACATAGAGCATTAAAGTCCTAATGCACAAAAGGTATGATGTGACCTTAGATGCAAAGGATAATACAAAAAACTAATCCAACATACACAAGCTATGAATATTAGCTGGAAGATACGGATTTGATACAAATGCAAGATAAAATGATAGTTCACACACAAGCAAGCAAGCAAACATGCACAAATGATACAAAGACAAACAAGGTATTGCCCCTGTCAAGTTGTAAACCAATGATTGATTGATTGATTGATTGATTGATTGATAGTAGTGTTGTCATTGCAGGGAACAATATATCCCTAGATCAACACAAGGATGTGGGAATGATATATCCGATTGATGATGATTGATTGATTGATTTGGTTTATGACAAGATTAGGATCAAGACCATTGATGTGATTGGATAATTTTGCCAAGATTAATTGACTTGATTGGTATGGATTGATGATTTGCATTTAGATTATTGCTTGGATTGATTTGATTGATTTGATTTGAGGAATTAGTTTGATTTGATGAATTGATTTGGTTGATTGATGAATGGATTAGAAGAATTGATTTAATTGGAGTGAATTGATTGGATTGATGTGATTTGAAGAAGAATTGGTTCGATGAATTGATTTGAAGAAATGATTTGATTGGTTTGGATTTACTGGAGGAAGTTGTGTGATGATGATTGAATTTGTGATTGATTGATCTTATTGTTTGGATTTTTGTTGGATATTTGATTTTTTTTGTATTTTGAAAATATTTTGATTTTTTGGGATTTTTGTGGGAATATTTGATTTTTTTTATTTTTGAAATGTTTTGGGATGGCATTGGATTTACAATTTGGGTATCCTTTGTGCTAGATACCAATGACAAGGGAAAAAACCAAGTCTAGGTAAGGGATGAAATTGGGATTGGATGAATGGAAGGATGGACAATGGTAAGTGGGATGGAAGACTAATCATAGATGGATGGATAAAAGGATAGGCCATAGGAGATATGGAAAGCTCATGATAAATGGATAGATACAAGGATAGGCTATAGTGGATAGATGTATGCCTCATAATGGAGCTAGGATGTGATCTCCAAAGACTATGTCACATAGGAATAACATGCCCAATTCTAGGTAGTAGACTTAGGATTTTTCATGACAAGGCTTATGAGAATAGGATAATGATGTGATTGATTGGAAAGGATGAGGTATAACAAAAGATATCAAAATCATATTTCAATATTTTACCCCTATGTCTTCATCAAGATCAAAGGGAGGAAGGGAGGATGAATGAACTCGATAGGATAGGTATATGGGTGTAATGGCTAAGGATGGTAGGATATGGTAAGATAGGACATGATAGGATGGAAAATGATAGTGTGGTATGGATGAGACAACGTGCCTTCGAGTATAAGTGACATAGAAGATCAACTTACACATGATGCATGTTTGCCAGGTTTTCATCATGGTACTTATCCAAGGCGCCACCAAGGGTGGTTTTCACCATTGGATGAAGGGATTTCTCTTTACTATTTTGATATTTTTTTTTACTTTTGAATGGGATAGGTGGATATGGGTAGGAGGGACTCAAGTGTCTAGTTCCATCAAAGAGTGATATTGTCCCATTAGAGATGGATGTCATCGCACATGGGCCATATCACATGCCATTATGCTCATAGATGTTGGTAAGGGGTTGCATGAGAGGGAGATGGATTAGGTGGATAGTGGATTACGATGTGGATTATGAAAAGACACATAGAAAAGGATGTATGAAAGGTTTATGCAAAAACATGGTCCATATGAAGGTGATGGTTGAAATATGTAGGATAATGGATGAAAGGTGGGGAGATGGAGGTATTTGGAATTGTAGAATGGAAGGGAACCATGACCAACGGTTGCACACACCGTGATAAACATTGAAGCTTTTGTTTGGATGGTGGTGTAGGAAGCAATGGGGATGTTTTCTTAGGGGATGGTTGACATAGTGATTTAGGAACCCACATAGACTTAGCATTTTTATGATTTTTGTTTTGCTTGTGGGATTTTTGGAATGTTTGAATGGGATGGGAATTTTGGATGGAAGGGGATGGTGGAGATGTTTGAGATGTGGAGGCCTTATTTGATTTACTTAATTTTTGCTTAGGGATGCAAACCATTTTTCTTTTGGACTTTTCTTGTGGAGGTATGGGCTTAGGTAGCATTGTGAATGTACTTTGCTTTGACTTTTCGCATTGATGTACCAAGGCATAAGGATCCTTAGGGTTTTTGACTTTATAGGTAGAGGCATCCAATTGTTTATTTTGGAATCCCATGGGACAGGTGGAATGAGTAGAAGCTTTATGTTTAAACAATGTGTGCATTTGTTGATCATGATCAAGATTTTTAGAGGACTTATGGATAAATGGATAATTAGGCTTGGGTAGAAGTGGAGGCAAAGTTGATCTAGGGATATTAGGAGAAGGAAGTAGTGGAGGTAAAGTTGATGGAGGGAAATTAGCAGTTGGAAGGAGTGGAGGTAAGGTGGATGGAGGGAAATTAGGAGTTGGAAGAAGTGGAGGTAAAGTGGATGGTGGAAGGTATATGGTCACATGCTTTTGACACTTGTAGGATAATGGGGGTGGAATGGCCACATATGTTTTGGGTTTATGGTATGGTTTGTGATGGAAAGTGGTGGACTTAGAATGAATGGAGGAATTACCAACATCTTTAGGTTGCTTACCTTGGGGTGTGTATCCAAGGCCATAAGAGCACGGAGGGACCTTGACATGGATGGGCTCCAAAATACCTTGTTCATAAAGGCCTGGACCTTTACCTTAGTAGTTCATGTTTTGGAGTATGCGATGGACAATGGGACTTGGTGTAGTTTGAGAACTAGACTTGATTTCATTATTGGGTGGAGAAGGTGGGGTGGTAGACAATGGTTGTTGTTCTCCTAGGGAAGAACATTCATGGATGAAGGTGGGTAGACCAATAGGATATGATGGTAGATTTGAAATGGGGTCAATAGTGGATGTGGAAGGACCATTAGGATCTTGATTATGTTCATTTAGATCCAAGATATTTGTTTGATCATCTATGCTTACTTGGGAGCCAAATGTCTCATCAAGGGAAGCAAATATTTGTAGATCATGGATAGGACTAGGTGGAGGATGGATAGGAGCAATTTGGATATCTTGGTCATGGATGGTTATGGGAGTAGGGATAGGCGGAGTGATAATCTCTTGATCATGGAATGTATAAAGTTTGGCCAAGAGGATCATCATGGTTTTCATGATCATAGATAGATCCTTGATCATAAATGTGAGCATAAATAAGATTAAGTGTGCTAGGAATGGGATAAATTTGCTCATGAATAGGGTCATGATCATAGATAATATCTTGATCATAGAAAATACATAGGTCATGGATGAGTTGAACTAGAGATGCTTTGATCTTGATTTGGATGAGGGCTTAATGTTTCCACATGCTTTGGATTATATTCTTGACATAGCTCTTGATTTTGGATGGAAGTGGAAGTGGGAGACTCTTGGATAGGCTCTTGGTCAACAACATGAGAACATGATGACTCTTGACTTGGAATCATGGGGGGTTCTTGAATAGGCTTGATGGCTTGTGGGTCACATGATGGGGTTGTAGGATTGAACGAGGTATTTGGAGGCTCTTTGATAGGCTCAAGGATAGGTGCTTGACATGGGGGTGTTCTATCCCTTGCTAGTAGCCAATGGATCACATCCTTTCCAAGTGTATGTGTGAATGGACAATATAGGGGATGGACAATAAGGGTGGATGGTGTTGTAGGCTTACGATCATGATTAGGTTGAGGGCTAATTGGATTGGATGGATTAGGATTAGGTTTGGATGAAGGGATAATGAGATTGGATATATTAAGATTTGGATTAGATGGGGGTGACACATGGCATTGGGATGATTTGGCATGCTTTCCCATTCTATGTTGATACACCTTGTAAACAATTGGGAAAATTATGGGGCATTCATCTGTATTATGGCCTTTGGTCCTATGGTATGCACAATAGTCATATTCATTATAGGCACTTTCCTCACATGGTTTGACTTCCGGAAGTTCAATGAGTTTTCTTTTGAGCATCATTTGTAAAACTATCTCAGCCGTATCCTTTGGTGAAGGATTTGAATGACATGGTGATGAAGATAATGGAGGGCTTGATGGGTTAGAAGGTGGAGGGATCAATGGAATAGGATTTGGATCACATGGTGGTGTTGGGATAGGACTAGTAGGCTCATTCATTAGCATTTGAGTAGATGGTGATGGAGGGTACTCATCAGATGTGGAATCTAGATTGGTATCTCCCTTGTCAAAGGATATTAGGTCTTGTTGCAAATGTGTACTTGAGCTCACTTGATTTATGTACAAAGGGTCACTTGGACTTGCATGTGCTTCTTGTGAGGACACTTGGTTGCCTTATGGATGGGTTTGGTGATGTGTTGAAATATTGGAATGAGGAATTGGATAATATTGGGGTAGACGTTGATAGGTTGATATGGCATTAACATGATAGGTGGATGGATTAGGTTGGTATGAAGTTGAGGGGGGTGACAAATAGGATTGATATGGAATGTGTTGAGCTTGGAATGGTGTTTGGACTTGTTGTTGTGGTATGATTTTTTGTTGATGTTGTGGTTGGAATTGTTGAATGGGTTGTTGTTGTTGAAGGTGTTGATGTGATGATGATGGAGGGGTTGCATAGGATAATGGTTGTTGAGATATGGATTGATATGGATAAGGGTTGATATTGGAAGAGGTGTGATAGGTTGATGAAGGATTGATGTGATATGTGGATGGATGAGATTGATATGATGATGTAGGTGACACATGGGATTGATATGGAGGTTATTGATGTTGGTATTGTGGTTGAGTTTGTTGAATTTGGGATTGTTGATATTGGCCTAGGACTTGATGTTGTGGGAATTGTTGATGTTGTGGTGGTGTAGTGACTTGTTCCTTTCTATACAACCACTCAAGTGTACCAAGCATGCTTCTGGTGTCATAAGGATCATTATCACAGGTCTTTTTTGGGAATCTCATATCCATGTTTACAAGTGGTCGATTAGGATGTGAGGATGTGGAATGATTAAGATGTGATTTGGATATGAAATGGATGAAGTTGATTGGGTAATGATTAGGATGAAGTGATTGAATCTCTTGGAATAATGTCTTGGAATGATGATTGATTAGAATGATTAGGATTGGATGATGTGGATGATGTGGCTTAGGACGCATGTTATGACAAGTAGGTTGAGGATTATGTGGCAAGTGTTTATTGGAAGTTTGACTTAGACAATATCAAACACAAGATCTCACATGTAAATGCATGAACACACACACCAAACACAATGATAAATTTGTCTTTCAATATTAAATGTGATGATTAATCACACACTTGAAGACACAACAACAAGCCCTAAAACTAGTCAAGTGGGGTATGCTCAATTAGGTCTTACTCTAGGTTGCACAAGGTTGACTAGGGAAATGCAATGAAAGTGAAATCCTGCTACACAGCCGGGAGAAAGGGGTAACCCACCCTTCACCTTCACTTCCCAAAGGTATAAAGTTCTTTGGGGATTAGCCAAGAGTGACAAGATTTCAACTCCCAAAGAGGGCATATTTCGATTCACACCTCGGTTGAGGTCATCCCTTGGAGTGGTGTGTCTCCAAGCAGGCCTCCTAGAAGGGGTATGACAAAAGCAAACCAAATGAGGTGTTTTTGATCTCCAAGATCACCTTGCGATGCTAGGATAGAGCATACACATGCACACTTGATTCACACTCGTAATTGTTAATTGACCTTAGAAATGAAATGTGTGTGAAAATGAATGGATTCAAGGTGTTTTTGATTCTCAAGATCACATGAAGCGCATGAGAAGAGCATACACACCACTAATCTCATGAAAATTCACCACATAGTTCAATCCCTTGTTCCTTTTAACCCCAAGTCAAATGTGTGATTGAAGACAAGATTCATTTTAAATGCCCAAATCGAAATGTGTATGCAAACAAGATGTTCTTTTTAAGCCCCAAATTGAAATGTGTTGACAAGCAATGGTTAGAGATAAAAGATCGAATGTGTGCACCTGATTATTTTTCATACTTAAATCTTCTATAGATGTTGATATCAATGATGTTCCAGCTCATTAGTTACCCCTGAAAGTCACCAATCCCAAGAAGAAACAAGTAAACTTGCAAAAAAGAAAGCTATGTGAAATCTAAAAAATTCTAATGAAAATGAATAGCTACAGTAGAATAGATAGCATGATTGGAAAATTCAGAAGATTCTATGCACTTTTAAAAAAAATTCACGAAAATTGGATCAAATTTGTAAAAGTTATGAGTGTTTAAAGTTTGCCTACAAGTTTGACTTTGATCAAGAAAAAAGCCTGAAAAATTACATAGTCAGCTAATAATTTCTACACCATTGCAAAGTTCGTCGAGCTAGCTTTCTGATGAGTCCTTGTTTGTACAATTTTGAGCCCGTACAACCAAGTTATGATAAAAAGAAAATAAAATGCCCTTCTAGGGCATATAGGAGACACAAGGCAGGCTGGCAGTTTATACTTAACCACTAATAGTTTAAAGAGTCATGTTCACATGTGCAGTCTGCCTGGCAGGTAGTACTAATAGTCTCTTTGGTGGTTATTTTTTAAGGAAGTTCCCAGTCATCCATATGACCGGGGGTGTGACCCAAGCTTAAAAAGAAAAGAACAAGGGCTTAAAAACCCCACGCCATATAATCAAAACCCAACGTGGAGAGGCCGAGAGCTATTTACTACAGCTAAGACTGTTGACTATCAACTAAGACTGCTAAGGGATTTAAAACTAATGCCTAAGACCTAGATAGTCGACTAAGACTGTGGATTGACTATCACCATGGATCAGGCGACTAAGACTATGGCCGAATCGTAAGAGGTGGCGACAAAAACCTAAAGATAGTGATAGCTATGATGGTGGTGACTAGAGCAGATGAAGGAGATTTGAGTTAAGGTGGTGATTGAGTAGTTTTTGGTAGCAACGGGATTCAAAGCTAAGGTGACAAGGTTTTAAGGAGATCGACAGGTGATTTAGGGAGCGTAGAGAGGTGATTTGGAGTACGTGAGCGGTAACAATGATATAGCAGAGGCAACGGGGACTTAGATTTCATCACCACCAATGGTGGCTAAGGCAGCGGTGGTCAAAGATTTAAAGCAGCGGGAGTTTGGAGGTAGCAGATCGATTGGGGGCGATAGGGTATTAACGACAATGCCAAGTCTATGGAAGGCGGAGGAAAGGTGGCGACCAGACCACAGAAGTTGGCGGTCGGCATGAAAAAGGGGAGAAGAATAGGCATTGACTCAGTGGATTAGGGTTTGATTAATTTTTAAACCTGCAAATCAGATTAAACCTGCAATGAATGATAATTGACCAAAAAATTTGAATCCTACAACCAAAAATCGCATTAAACCTGAGACCAAATACATTTAAACCTGTGACTTCATAAAATCTATGATCACAAAAGCATGATAGGAAACTAGTAAATCAGTCTGTATGGTACAGATTGTATAGAACCATACTATACAGACTGGTAAATTAAAAAAAATTCAAAAATTTGCAAAAATTTCATAGTCGCCAAACCCAGGCAAGTTTATAGTCAAAATTCATGGAAATAGCCTCCCGGACGCAATGGTGATGTCTTTTTCAGCCCAGGAGCTGACCTGCAACAATTCACTCCCAAAACTAGACAAACTAGGGTTAGAAACATGCAAATTTTTCCAACAAAAACCTGCAAAAACTATTGATTAGATCCTTGGAGCATGTTCATGTCAGGTTCACCAGAACTGTATATGAAAAATTTGGATAAATGAAAATGATAAAATAATATAATGCATTACCTTGACCCAAATCTTCAATACCTCAGATTGATGCATGCAAGATTGATTGATTGAGTGATTTGATATGTTGATTGCTCAATTCAATAGCATAACATTAAGATGAAGATGATAGATGAAAAGACAATGGATGAAAGATTGTGGAGAGATTTTGATAGCATAAGGATACTTGAAGATTATATGTTATGAAAATGGCTTGTGATAGGGTTGATTTATAGGCAAGGGCTGGTTTGGATTGATGGTTGAGATTAAAAGTTCAAATGAACGATGTGGATGGCTAGGATTGATTAAATTTTTCCACTCCAAGAGGGAGTTGTAGTCATGTGACAAGTGTACGAAGGAGAATAAAGTTCATGTGTGATCGTGTACGCAAAAACTTTTATTTAATAAAATTAGGTCTTATTAGTTGTACATGTGAAAGATATTAAATGAAAGTTGTACTACCACACACAATTCAATTGAGAGGTGGACAAGTGTTGGAATGTGGTGAAAGGTGAGGACCTAATTCAAATATTTTATTTGGATTAGTTGGGAATTAGTTGGAAAATTAATTAAATAAATGGGATTTATTTAATTAATTTGGAAAGTGGGATAAGGATAGGATTAAGATGGGATTTTAATTAAATAAATAGGATTTATTTAATTAATTGGCTAATGGGATAAGTGGAATTAGGAGTGGGATTAGAACAAAATGCTACATGATGTCTCTAATAATGTATTTGACTAGGTGTTACAAGACATGGACAAATTTGGGTGTCTACAATCCAATCATGGGGTTAGGTTGCCATGCATGGCACTAGTTCATAGTTATCTATCTATTTTTTTAGCTATCTTTTTACCTTGAAAAGATAAAACCCTAGTATGTTGTGCCCTACTATATTATACAACAAAATATTATTATCCACTATCTACTTTTTTATAGAGTGTGGGGCATACTTCTACTAGCCAATTTTTGTAGTAACCTGCATCCCACAATTTCTTCCTTCTTGTACATTTGTTTCAATGCAATTTTATATCTTGCTTGCCCCATATCGATTTGTAGTATGCAAATTTTCTAAGTTATCATAGAAATCTACCACAATGTTTGGTCACAAAATCATTGCTCTATCTATATCAAGACCCTCAATAATCTGTATTGTCAAACATGGATTGTGTTTGTATAACCCAGATGACCTACTTGGTACACCATTTGTGAAAGGATTTGGCATTGTCTAACAAATGTATGCTATGTGTGACTTCAAATTAATTACTTCAAGCCATAACCAAGTTCAACCAAAGCTTTGCACCACTAGACTATTTCTAGCTCTTCTTTATATTTGACATAATAGTTGGTGGTCCTTTCCTTTTTTTGGTTCTCAATCTTGACAATCAGTATGTCAAACGTTGGAAGGGATACCCCACTTTTTTGCAACTACTATAATGGAGAACTTATCGTCCTTTACATCCCTCATAGTGCCATCCATTTTCTCTTATGTTCATGTTTCCTTATAAATGACTTTGTGATCATCTTATGTGGGTTGGTAGAATTGATAGCAACATCTATAATTTTTCCACTATTCATGTTTGTATTAGAATCAACATTATTCTCAAGTGGGTTGACTAAAGTGTCACTCTAATCATAGTCAACAACATTCAACTTAACTCCCCTTGGCAAATTGGTCCTTATCCTTCAATTTGTTCCTTTTTATTTCCACTTTCCTACTACGATAATACCTATTCAAAATGATACAAATTACTAATTGTCAACATAAACATGACTTATAAAATTTAGAAGATTCTTATATATAAATAACACATTCATCATAAACAAAAACATTTATGAATGAAATTTTAAAGCTTTTGGGAAAACCGTGTAATAAATTTTTAGTATCAATGTTTTAGATCACACTTCATGATCCATCATCACGATGACAATTTATTTTTTCCATCTCATCTTAATGATAGATCATAGAGTGATAAAAAAATATTGATGTTAAAAATTCCTTACACAATTTTTCCAAAAGGATTATGTTGTGCATGACAGTCTCTCAAAGGAGATGAATAAATGACTATATTCTCTAAGTTAGTCTATGAAACTACATCATCTAAAAAAAGGTAGAGATCAAAACATGGTATAAAAGCACTTATATTATTTTGTAGAAATGGAGTAGCATGTTGTGAAGCCCTTACTTTATGAGCATGTAGAGGTCATAATACATGATTATTCTATATTTGTATAATTATAATTCATGAACACCCTAAATTTTAACTCTGCTATATGAACACAATAAAAACTATTTTTTGAAGGGTATGGATAGTTGATAGTTTTGTAATATGCCATACAATGGTGGTGGGTGTGTTTGCATGGAGTGTAGTGTTTGTTGTTTTGGGGAAGAAGATTTGGATTAGATCATTTGACTTCTACAATAGACTTGTGTCTATGGTACATGCGGCTGTTGTTATTTGGCTTTCATCACATTCTCTTAAGGATTGAAGGCATCCCCTACACTGTTTAGCTTCTCCTTCTTCACCATTTTAGGCATTTATCCTTCAAGCTTGAGTTAATGTTTATATTTTCATTCACTAGATTGGCATAAGATTCACTTAGTCTTTAATCTTTATATAAATGAGATAGACAAGCCTCCTTTTAACCCTCCTTTAGGCCAAAATGGTATATATCAAAGTGTATACATTTGTTTAGTAATGATTGTTGCTTTGTAGGTGCTTAGTTTTAAAATTATTTCAAAATTTATTTGAGTGTCTTGGTTTAAGATTTCATGTTTTAGGTTAGGATAGAAAAATTCAAATATCTATGTTATTTATTTTCATCTCAATGGAAGCTTCATATTATCTTGTACAACAACTTGCTCTATTACTTTCATAATTGGTTTAAGAATAGTTTGCATTCATGAAATTTTCTAGATATTTTCTAAAAACTAGTCTTGGGTTGTGATCTACTTTCCAAGTTGCTTGGCTATTGGGCAATCCACTAGATTCCATTCTAATTGAATGGTAAGGACAAACTTTAGTAGAGTAGTTACCACTAACACCTTGACACCTAACCCTAAAGAATAACTTTTCTAAAAAGTTCATAATTGCTACCTAAGAACTACTTGAATCAATGGTTTAAGATTATATTATTCATGCAATCATTTGGCCTATTAGCATTGGTATATCAAAATATTAGAGCAAATAGACAATGAAAATTGATATATTTTTTGGTGGCCATAGTCTACCATAAATATTTTACATGGTTAAAAACCAATTTTGAGCTAACATTGGAATTTAGCTAGAGATTGGCATGGTGTGGATGTTGGCATGAAATGGGAAGGAACCAGTCTGGAGATCTAGTCCTCAGTCAAGTCTCTAAAGTCAAGTTTATACCCCAGTCATATAATGAGAGAATCATAGATAAACATTAAGGAAATAGGTTATGTGGTACTATTTAAGACATGTAAAACATTTATAAGATACACATACATATATCAAAAGCCTTATATCTCCTTTGTATATATTCATAATCAATGGTTACATATACATTCATACCAACAAGTCTGAGTCTTTTCCTTATACATATATATTTCATTCTCATTCTCTCTTACACACCCTTACTTTTCATTACTTACATGTATATCCTATATATCTACATAAAGGTGTTTCCTTTCCCAAAATACCTCTTTGTGTGTCGACTCTATCCTCTGCATGCCCCTTGCAGTAACCTATGGTAGGTTCTGTTGGGTGCCCTATACTCTGCCAACATCATTCCCCCCTTTAAAACTATGTCTCATCCTCAAGACATGTTCTTTTCAATTTGAAGATAGGATGGTTTTGTATATCACTCTAAGCTAGGCCAGACTTGTGTCCCACTATTTCTTTACTGATGTCAAATTTTGAATTTGGCTCTCCAACTGAATATATGTATCCTCTGCAACACCCAATGTAGTCGATACCTGTATCTTTTGTGAAATTTGTTTGGCCTCAGTAAACACTCTGGTTAGGAATGCTAGCCTCAGGCTTACCACTTCTCTCAGTTGTTTGATTTGTGCTTTGATTTGTTCCCTCTTATCCTGGAACTGCTAGAATTGGGAGCACAATGTTTCTACTTGTGCTCTTATGGCACCATTAGTATCTTGTATCGGATCATAAGTACTAGCTACTTGTATTATTTGTGTCTCTAATGCATCTATCTGATCCTTTATATTCTTAGTGGTAGTAGGCCACTGTAAAAAAATTGATATAGTACCTTTGCCTCCTCCATGCCTTGTTGGATGCTCTTTATTTGGGCTTCTAGTTTATTGTGCACCTTGGCACATTTGTTCGATGCATCAACTAGCCTTTTCTTGTTTATTTTCTATCTTATTCTCCAAGTATTTAGAGTGTGCTTTGAAGATTTGCATCAGTTGTTTCAATTGTTGTGTTGGCGGTAGGGTTGTATCCCTCTGAGCCTCATGCATCTAATTCTGAATTTATTTACAACCTCTAGTAGTATTTCACAACCCTCTACGTGTTGTTGCAAATTTTCTTCCCTCGCTGTGGAGTGGAAGATATCACCAAGTTGTAACATCTGAATAGGTGATATACCTGACAAGTTGACTTGCCCTCATATCACTGGCAATTGTAGTAGTTGTGATGTCACCATAGGTTGTATTTGATTTTTCTATGTGTTGGTTAATAGATTTGTCACTTCAGTTTATACTCCCTTGCCCACACCAATGACAAATGAACCAATAGTTGAGTCACTTGCAATGGTATTTGCAAGCGCTCTCTACTTATTTTACAAGGTGCAACTACCTTCGATGGATATGTAATGAATAAAATGCATGATATTCTTTTCACCAGAAAGCAGAAAAGGCAAACTAACATCTACCCATAACCATGGAAATAAATGCGAAAGATTGATTTAGAATGAAGTGAATGCGAGAAAAAATGATACAAAACCCACTTATCCCACACCCACAAATAGTAATAGATTGATAAAAAGATAACTATATTCCTCTTAACACATACCAACATAACAGGGGCAATATTGAAGATAGATTACAAATTGACATAAGAAAAATTGCAACCACAGAAGATATTTAAAGACAAAAAGTTTTGAAAATGATTCTTCATTTCTCCAACAAAACAAAACTCAAAGTTTCTAAAAATGCTCTTGTACATAAGCTGAGTTAAGAAAAATAATAACTGATTATAGGATAACAGAAAATTAAAATGCTCCTCCTTCCCCTATTTCACAAAACAACTGGAAAAAGATCCCTTCCTTGTCTACGAAGTGAACATTTATAATTTTTGGGAAACTTTTCATTTTCGTAACTATTTATTGAAAAATAATGAGAAATTCCCTCTTTTCATCTTCTCCCCGTAACTGATTTTATCAAAGACCCTTTAGTTCCCTCTCCACTTTATTACATCTTAAGATGTCACAAATATAGCCCTTAGTTATAACAAATATTATTGGAGTTTGTCCGCAATTTGCCACATAGTCCGTGTGAAACACCATCTTGATATCATAATTACACTCATCATCGTCAGTCAAAGGAAAGCTAGTTTTCCTCTTATCTCATATTATAGAATTTGCATAAGTTCCCCATTTTCTACTAATACTCGAAGGTCCTTTGCACCTAAAAGATACTTTCCCCTTCACTTACATGTAACTGAGAGCTAATCTCCAAACCCTGCAAGTCTTTGTGTTTTAGGTTTCCCATCTGGAAAGAATTCCCATACCAAGTGTTATGGAGAAAAGTTTTAACACAAAATACATAGCGTTCCATAGACTGCTTCGTCACAGGAAGATATCCAATTATATTATTCACCTTCATCTGACCTCCTTGGCCGCTTACCATATCAATCATTTTTATGTAAGAGCCCTCTTCAACTGGTTCATAAACCTTCTTGTAATCATCTAGCCGGTTTTAAAGTCTAGTACACCTGCTTCAAAGTTCTTCACATCTAAATAGTTAGGGCTTTGTTGGATTTTAAGAAGAATGTTCTGCTCTAGAATAGCCTTGTCATTGCAGATCGTCTCCAAAAATATTATTTTGCACCTTCCTTCTACCATTTTCGTGAGCATGTTGCAGCGTTGTCTGGGGCTACGCTGTGCCAATCGTACTTGCTGTAAAGTTTCTGTAGGCTTTTTCAATAGAACTATTTTATGCATTTCTTATCATCATTGCATTCTATTACTAAGGCATTCTATCAAACAATCCACGAGCCTTGTCTATGCTTCCACATTTTACATTGATGTCTGCAAGAACCCTTTGAACTATAATATCATGAAACTCGAGAGCCCATGAGATAAAATTGGCACTTGCAACTATATCTGACTAAAATTCCCCTTCCATTGTGCTTTGATAGAGGTCCATTTCATTTCGGTGCAGGCTTGGAGGATGCTGGCAACAGTTGTGGACTTTGGCTTCATACCCGCCATTTGCATTTTGTTTGAAAGTTTCCAAGGCCTTGTCAACAAATCCATTTTGTGCACCTCCTATGATCATTGCAATCCATGAGTCATTCTGCAAATTGTTCACGTGCCTTGGTTCATATCTTAATATGCATGCCATGAGACCACATTTCATTAAGCATTTTGTCTAACAATTTGTGTTCCTTGCGAATGATTCCGCATTGCGCCAATCTGTAGAAAGTGGTTTCACACCTGTCGATTGCATTTGCTCAAAGGTTTCTAAAGTCTCTTCAACAAATATAATTTTCTTATATCCTGTTATCTCCTTTTGTAAGGCCGCATCTTGTCAAGTAGTTCACGAGCTTTGTATATGCTTCTTCATTTTGCATACATGTCCATTAGAGGTGGCTGCAAACAGAACACCTAACATAATTCCTCCATCCTTCATGCTTTGAGGGAGATCCATAATGTGTTATGAGTCTTTCATTTGGCATGAGATGGAAGGATGCTGGCAGGCAGCAGTCTTGGAGTTTGGTTCTACATCTACGAATTAATTCGCGAGAAAGTTTCTAATATCCTACAAACATCACAGTCCACCATTTGAGGTCACCTATCAAACAGTTTGTGTGCCTTTCTATCTATGATGTGCGCAAATGCTGGTAGAGACTATGGAACACAGCTTTACATCTGCATACTGTATTTCTCTTCAAGGCATTCTGCTTCCTATTATCAACATTCTATCTTGAACAAGACATGCCGGCAAAATAAAGGTTGCTCTCTACTTACTATGCCCTCAGAAGACATCTGACATCTCAAGAGGAATTTGCGGGAAGATATATTCTTTTATCCCTGTAGCTTCAAGAGGTACCGCTAGAAACAAGGGTTCAGAAACTTGTGGAATCCCCGACAACAAAGAAGTCAGGAAGTCAGACCTTTCCAGAACTTTTGAACTTATGATGTCGGGAGTTCGGGCATTTACAAAACCACCGAAAATGAATGAAGTCGGGTAATTGAGGCTATTTTGAACTTTTGAACCAAAAAAATTAAGAGTTAGGGAGTTTTGAAAACTCCTGACTCCCCGACTCCTTCATAATTTTATAAAGTCTGTGCATTAATGTAGTTCAAGGACCATGACTTCACTAAAGTCCATGTAATATTTGAATTTTATAATTCTTCAACTGAAGGGGATGACTTTAATGAAATTTTCCCGATCTCTAATAATTTTTTAATCATAGGGGGAATATTAAAAGAGACATTTCATACCTATGCCACTTGAAATTGATTAAATGATGTGAAATAATTTCCCAACAACACCTTTATTTATTTCCCCTTAGACCACGCTTTGGATGAAAGGAAAAAACTTTCATATCTTCCACAAAATAGCTCCGTTTTGAGTGAAATTTAGACAACAAGAGGATTGGGTTCTCCCGAGCAAAACCCAGAAATTTGACAAGTTAAGGCCTATAAGGGAATGCACTAAAATTTGAAATTTTCCCAAGTTCAAATTTTCAGGCAACACTGCGCCAGAAAATCCTTGATGGATTGAATAGGAGAAGCAAAGGAGGATGCATCTTGAGTATCTTGCTAATTATCCCATGTATTCAAAGCCTCTTCATCAAGTTGTTTATCCTCCTGATCTATATTTGTATAATGCGGAGGAGATGTTATTTATTCTTCATTTTGTGGAGGATTTCTCTCCTATTGTGCTGCATTTTTCTTTGAGTCCTTTAGAGTACCATATATTTTCTTAGTTATCTACTCTGTTTCTAATTGGATCTTATTTATATTAGCATGCTCCATATTCATAAGGGTATCAACCATTTGCTTTGATCTGAGCTCCTTAGCCTATAATTGGGCTAATTTATCCTTTTCCTCTGCATAAATGGAGGTACCAACTCCATCAGTAGCTTGTTGTCTTAGATCTTCATCTAATTTCAGAGTTTTTTCCCTTCTTTGCCTCAAGGCATTTGCTAATCTCTCTGGTAGTTTTCCCAAAATCTCATCCATTGTTTTGTTTGATTTTATCATATACTTTATTATAGCTCTTTCAATTATTTTCTTGTTCTCAATAGATACTTCACTATATAACTCTATTGTTTCTTGAAGTAGCCCATGGCATTCTATCCCATTCCATATTGCATCTAAGCTTAGGCATTCTTGTGGAATATGTTGTTCTTTTTCTTTTTTTTCTTTTTTTTGCGATTTGGATACTTCTTCTTCCTCTTCTATCTCCTCCGTCGAAGATTGGTTTTTCTTTCTTTTATCTTGTTGCTTTTGCGCAGGTGTCTTTTTCTTCTCCACACCTAATTGTACCAATGTTTCTGATGCAACTCTTCTTCATGTAGACACTATCTATGTAGAAAATGTTGGTTGTGGTATAGCTTGTGCACTGGCTACCATAGATGCACTTCTCCCTAACCTTCTAGGATTTTGCGATGAGGTTAGAATTTGTGGAGCTAATGAGGTAGATTGTGGAGTCTCCATAGTGGCTTGTGAGGTAGATGATGTAGTTTGTGGTAAAGGTGTGCCTGCCTGTGGTAGGATTTCCCATTTTTATGTAATTTTTCTTTGTTTTTCTGTAACTACTCCTCTGTATTCTTCTTGTGCATTTTATCCATGATCTCTTTATGTGTCCCAAACCTTTCTACGATAGCATCCTTAGGTTTGCTAAGCAAAGTTTTTGCATAGGCATTTATTTCTTTTGTTGTGACCTCATAGGGTAACCTAGGAAACCAGTACGTTCTAGGTTCCACTTCCTCCATATAGGTATAGTCTTTGTCTACCATCAAAGTTATGTGATTCATGTATTGTTTTATCGCTTCATAGGGTATTCTTTCTCTAGCTTGCATATCTAGTGGTAATGTCTTAAAGAAACCCCAGTACATAGTGCTAAAAGATTTTTTATCAACTATTCTCTCATCACTTCACATAGTTCAAAGTCTTTGCCATCTTTTCACCATTTGGTATGTTGTATGTATTGTGGTGGCAGTAGTAGGTCCCTCTCTATTTGCATAATATACCTTGTAAGTTATCCCCATTGTTGCATACTGAACCCCTAGATCTATTATATCCTTAACACTTAGCTCGGCCCATCAAGTTTTTCCTCTGTAAGCTTAGTGACTTTATCATTTTTTATGACCTTCATTACCGGTATTGGTCCTATTGAGTTGTCCCATCACAACCCTAATTTCATCTTTAGTGATTCAGTAGTATTTGTCTAGATATATGAATTCATCATTAATTCTGGTAAGTATGATTCGAACACACTCGTGAGCATCACTGAAATCCATATAATCTTTCCATACATCGAATTTCTTAGCGGAAATGTTTTGATACTTAGCCGAGTACCCTGTATCTTCGAGTAATGTATCTCTCAATTCCTCAAACTTCATGTGGTCTATCTCTGAGATTGTAGTATGAATGTATTTTTTGACATATTCTATATATACCACATCTCTCGGTACCATAGAGAATACTCCTTTATCAACTTCCATCGCCTTGAATGGGCACTTCTTGTATTTGGGCCTTGGCTTCTTTGTAACATCGATGAGCACCGGCGTCGCCATCTCTTCTTTCTTAGCTTGTCAGCTAGGTTTTACTCTCTTCTTAGTTCTTACACTACAGAGCTCAAAAATTCTCAAAGTATTTTGGATGTAAATGAGACTTGTAGGTAGTTTAGGGTATATATATCCCTAATTAGTTGCTTTAAGCATTTATGGTGTTCATCCGTTGTGTTTTTCGCAGGTTTTTATATCTGTTTAGTATTTTTAGCTGCCAATAGTTAGATTATGATACACTATGTCACAGTATGATACAGTTGCTATGATACATGTTAGAATTCTTTTGCATTTCATCTTTTCATCCCAAAGGTTTATGATAATGCTTCAAACTAGCTCCATTAACATATCCGGTTGTTAGTTTTCCTTCCATATCTTTTAGTCTTACAGCTTCAAATTTTGCAATTTCCTCTATTTAATATGGTCCTAACCATCTTATTTTTAGTTTTCCTTGTTTCTTAAACTTACTATCATACAAAAGTACTAAAATCGTCTTCTTTGAAATTTTTCATCCATAGGTTTCTATCATGCAAGGCTTTATGTCGCTTTCTTTCTAGATTCATGTTATAGGCTGCCAATAACGTGTTTTCATCCATTTTCTCCAATTCTTCAATCCTTTGTGTCAGGGATTCCTTTGCATTAAGCTTTAGAGTTTGTGTGGTATAGAAATTGGGTAGTATAAAATGTATTGGTATAGTAGCATCCAGACCATATACTAATTCATATGGTGTGAAGTTTGTGGTTCTTTTATATGTTGTGTGGTAGGCCCAAAGTACCACAGGTACTTTCAGGTCCCAATTTGTTCTATTTATATCATACATTTTTGTCAATGTCTTCCAAATAATTTTGTTTAAGGCTTCACTTGCACCATTTTCCTGTGGATGATATGGTGATCTTTTGTTGTGTGCTATCATGAAAGATTGTAGTAGCTCCGCAATCATGATATTTACAAAATATTTTCCTTGGTCATTTGTAATGCTTAGTGGACATCCAAATCTAGTTATGATATTCTCATATAGGAATTTTGTGGCTATTTTTGTTGTACAATCCTTGGTGGGTTGAGCTTCTGCCCATTTTGTGAGATATCCTACTCCTGGGATAATGTATCTTGCTTTTGACTATTTGGCAGCGGGATCTATGGGTCCAATAAAGTCAATTGCTCATTTCTCAAATGGGAGTTGTTCTAGTACCAGTCTCAATGGCATTTCATCTTTGGCATTAGGTTTACCCATTCTTTGACAAATATCACAATGCTTTACATATCTTTTAGCATCTTGAAATAAGGTAGGCCACCACAAGCCTGCTAGTTTGATCTTTCTTGTTGTAAGGTCTCCAAAGTTATGACCTCTTGCTATACCTTCATGTGCTTCCTTTAGTATGTCATCTCTTTCATGTTCATATATTACTCTCCTTATTATATCATCTTTTCCTCTTATATGTAGTTCTCCTTCAATAAGTGTATATGGAAAAGCCTTCTGCATAAGGATTTATTTATCTTGCGAAGATGTATCATATGTGAATTCTCCTTTCACAAGTAAATACGCAATATCTTTCAATTCTTCTGGGACTGCATTAACCCTAAACAGGTTTGCGACAGGGAGTTCTTCCTCTTGGCTTTCTAGTTCATCCCCTGTTTCAATCCTAGATAAGTAGTCAGGACCTTGGTTTTGTTTCCCTAGTTTCACTTTGATGGTGAATTCAAATTCTTGGAATAGTAATAACCATCTACATATTCTCCCTTGAATGACTGGTTTGTTCAACAAGTACTTTAATGGTTCATTGTCAATAAAGAAGACGGAATGTGTGGATAATAGGTAGTATCTAAATTTTTGTAGTGCATATAACATTGCTAGGGCTACTCTTTCTGGTTGTGTAGTTTTTCTCAACCTTAGATAATTTCCTATTGGAAAATACTATAGGATGGTCTTTAGTCCCCTTAGGTTGAGCTAGTACTGCACCCACTACTATACTTGAGGCATCTACATGGACATGACAAGGAATGTTCCAATCCAAAAATATCAAAATAGGAGCTTTAGCAAATTTTTATTTTAATATGTCAAAGGAAGATTGACATTGCTCATTCCATTCAATATTTTTCCCATTTTTCTTTTTGAGTAATTCTTCCAAAGGTGTTTCCATTGGTGCATATCCCCTAATAAAGTTGTGGTGATACCCAGTGTAACCTAAGTTTTCACCTATGTTGTTGTTTTAGGCAGTGGTAGTGTGAGGATCAAAGTTACTTTCAAAGGATCTACCATCAACCCTTCCTTACAAGTAATGTGACCTAATAGAGTCCCAAAAGGTACCACAAATGTGCATTGCTTTAGATTCAATGATATTTGCAAGCTTCTACATTTGTTCAACATCATCTTTAATGTCTGGGTGTGGTCTGTTACCAATCCATAGACAACCCAATCATCTAGGTAGATATCTAAGAAATCATGAATGAATTCTTTGAATGCATTTACCATTATTCTACTGAATACTACCAGTGCATTCTTTAGTCCAAAGGGCATTACAGCAAGAGCAAGAGGGGAGGAGTAGAGAAAAAGATGAAATCTTATAGCCTGTCGTGGAAGGCCTACTACTCAAGTAGAAGGCCTTTCCTATGATCACTTTTACCAGAGTCATGTAGCAACTCAATAAGAGTTGCTACACAAACTAGATAAAATGGGAAGGCATCCTACCAGAACAAGAGGCATCCAAAAGAAAACAAGAGGAAAAGAAAAACTAAACTATGAGTTTCAGTTTGTTTTCATGGTCTGTTCATTACAGTTCATTCAATTATCAAATGAGAAAGGTACACAAAACTACTAAATCTACTCATGAATATAAACAACTGTACCATGTAATAGATTTCAGATTTTCTTTATGCAATTAATTCACAAAGGAGGAGCAATATACAAAAACATTGCATGAAATAGCTATTTATATTCATAAAGAGAATCCATTCATATTTCCCACACAAGTCATGGGAATTGACTATACTGTACAAGATGAAATGAAAAGAAAGCATGTACATCTGAAGCAAAAAAGAAACATATAAGAGAGAGATGGGATTCATCATTGCCTAAACAACGAACCCCCCATCGGTGGCTACACCAACTTGAGATTCCTCATTGATATCTCTAAGGGGACCTGCAAGAGAGAAATAAACATGTTAGAGCTCAGGATGCCTTTCACTCTTGTATGAAACAAACATCAAATGTACATGATATCCTTCACAAGCATCTAAACAAGAACATGAAAGAGATAAATAGCTCCCAAGTGCAGATATACAATCACAAGAAGCTATAAGATATAAAGATCTGATAATCAAAGCAGAGGCTCTTAGCCTTTATATTTTTCTCTAATTGGTTTTCTGAGTGTGTAGATACAGGTTCAATCATATCATGTAGTGACAGTAAGCTAGCAATCATTAGAAGATCATATAGCATGCATCACGAGGCTGGTGACACTCAGCAATGAAAGAGAAAGGTGTCAACAATATACATAAGGCAGAACCACTTTGTCACTAAACATAAGGAGCGGTCATATAAGGACTGTCCAAGAAAAATCAAAGGGAAAAGTCTTTCATATGACTATTATAGTCCATATGGAAATCACATGGAAGATGGAGCAGTCACACTAAGGGAGTAGTCATATAGAGAACTAGATCAACTCAAGAAGATAGCCATGAGAGGGATAGTTTTATGTAAATAGTTCAAGCAAGTAAACAAGGGTATATGACAATCAACAAATCATCACTAGTTGAGGGACAGTCATGCTTGAACATCAAGAAAATTAATAAGGTTATGCAAGTCTGATGAAAAGAATCATGGAGCAATTACTAGATGAAGGAGCAACCAACCATTATCAGGGAACAGTCAGTCACTATCAAGACTTAGTGACGGTCATAAGTTGGACAAAAGCATGAGCACAAAAGATAATAGTCTAGCATCACAAAGATCAAATAAGCTATGAGCCTTCTAAGATTAAATTAGGCAGTTCAGGAATGAAGGTAAAGCATTCTAGGGAAGTTGTAAAGAAAATTTTCATGGACTATTTTAGAGAATATGACTGACATCTCAAAAAGTGAAGTTAGTGGTTCAAACATGATAGTTGATGACAATGGTGATTGTTCCCAGCAGATACAGTCAAGATGACTATAATAAAATAGTGTCAAGACTGTCATTTGTAACGGTGATTGCAGAGATGGTCTATGAAGAGTTTGAGAAACCACCAGTGAAAGGAACCTTGAACCAAAGAGTCACAAAGGTTTTGTGTTTAGCCCTAAGCATGCATCCTTTCTAAATAGTTCAGGTGATGTTGAGAGCTTAGGGGAAAAGAATGGTACACAATGATCCTAAACAAAGAGGAGTAAGAGATTTAAACTATTCCTTAACACCTTGACTATCAGCAATTGAAACCTTTTGAAGCTCAAGAAATGATGATGTTAGACATAGTGTGAAGGTTGAAAGGCTTGTACCAAGCCATGTAAATAAACCCATAAGATGCATGTTCTATTATGCCTTAAGGAATCAAAGGCTCTCATTCATGAGAAAGACCGATCCATGCTCTACATAGTCAATAAGGAGTTGTAAATAGTCATCAGAGGAGAAGCTAAAATAAAGAGCTCGGTAGTGATAAAAGGTAGAGATTTTAAAGTATGAAGCCCTAGACCTTCATAGTTTTACATAACACATACAGGACAATACAAACAAGAGAAACCATTTGTGTTTATGGGCAGTCCTCTGTAGACTGTGGTTGTAAGCAGTTACTGAAGATAGAGGAAAGTCAAGAAAAAAGCATTCATCATATGATGGTAACAGCAAAGCACTATGAAAACAAAATAGTCATCAACTAAGAAATAAAAATCATGATGAAATACAATTTTCCTGATTCTAAGCATAATGATGGCAGAGTTGTCATCAAAGGACTGTCACAGTAGCAAGATCTGTTATAGTCATAGAGATCAAGGAGAGGTCATATGACACAAAACAAAGGATAGAAAACAAGTGAAGAACAATCATGCACAAGAATAGAGGAGCAGTCTATATGGTGAGAAGACAGTAGGGGGGTGGACAGTCATTGCAGAGGATTGTCCCAAGCTAAAAGTGCATTCATTTGGATAACTATCAAAGGCTAAAATGACTAACAACAAAGAGGTGTAATAATTCATTGAATGACTATCATGGTAGACTAAGAGTAGTCATGCAGGAAGATTAGAGCACAATCAAAATGGCCAAGTGTCTAAGTCAAAGGATAGCAAACAAGTGAAGAATAGTAAATGCATGATAGTCAGCAAGTGGTGACAACAATAATGAGTGAAGGACTGGATAGTCCAACAAAGATCTCACATTATCCATGAACTAGCAAAGAAGCAATCATTCCTCCTGAAGACATTAGGGTAAGGAGGTCTGAGGCAGTAGGGATGTAATATTGTCTCATTCCCAAATATCCACTTTTCACCTATAATAGAATGAAGTTGTTATCTAGAAGTCTGTATCTTAGAAACCTTCATTAACACTAGAATCAAACAAGGCAAGACATCATATCTATAGAGCAGAAAGAGCAAAGAAAACAAACTTTCCATGGCTTTCCTGAGAATAAGGAGCATATATAGACAAGGTAGATTTATGTTACTCTCATTTTACCCTTTTCTCAAACAAGCAATAGAGAAGTTCTTCAAAGCTCCAGAAAAACCCTAGCAGGGTTGTATCATATCAAGACAAGATTTATGACAACAAAAATTATGAAAACACCTTTTCATTATAAAGGATAGATGGTGATAAGACATGACAGATACATAAACAGTCTGCAAGTAAACTCTTTGAGGGTTGGAGTTCCTAATACCTTTCAAATCCTTGCTTAGGAAGATGTCAACATGAGTAAGAAGTAGCAAAACCCTAGCAAGGGTTACTTTTTTTTCTTATGCTTCCAACAACATCATGATAAACTGTAGAAAGAAGGTAAGATTTTCACAGTTATCTTGAGGAAATGATAAGAGCATAGGACAATAGGTAAACTTTCAGATGAAACCCTAGCATATATTATCAGAGATGAAGACAACAGTAACTATGAAAAGGATGGCATATCTTCATGAGTTGCATCTGAGTAAGCAAGGGTCTTCACAGTTCTTCATGGTAAGAGCCTAATGAACAACAGTATGGTGAAAACTACAAGAGAAACAAGTTTTCTTTGATAAAAGACAGGAGGAAATCCATATTAAATAAGTAAGGATTTACCATTATCATGCAATAAATGAAGAGTTTCAAAGCAACAGATATAAGGAATGAAAACCCTAGCAAGGGTTTGTGAGCAAGTAAGCAAGACTTCCCATTATTTGTCACAGATTTCTCTAAAGATAAGAAACAACAAGAAGAGAAACACAGAGATCTCACAGTGAACATAAAGAGCATTTTTTTACAACATTCCTTGCATCTTAGAAAGAACCACAACAACTATGAAATGAGATTATATTTCCAGACATAGTGAAAGCAAATAAAGCAGAGATATCATAGACCAACATTTTCTTTTTTGTTATCATTCACAGGAAGCAAAAAAGCTAAAGTTTTATTGTGTTGTTCATGGAATAAGCAATAGAAAGGCATTTTTCACTGTGTATGCCAGGACAACAAGTATGGGAATCTTGTTTACTAGTTGAGCCAGTGGAAACAGCAAAAGACCCTCCAAAGCACATAGAGAAGGCTACTTAAACAACATCATGCAGCTTAAAACCCTTCATTAGAGGCGCTCTCCTCCAGAGCAACAGAGCCAAATGGGAAAAGAATGCAAGCAAATGAAGTGTCGAGGGTTCGAGAGGGTGTTTTGAGTAGGTTGCCCTAATCTTTTTGCTAAATCCGAGCCTTTTAGGTTTTTTCTTCACTTTTATCAAAAACTAATTAAAAATAATGCCATGGTCAAGACTTGTGAGTGTTGAAGGGTTAGAATGCATCACGAGGCCATGGGAGATATAAGGTGATAATGGGGTTTTTAATCCTTTTTAGGTTTTCTTGTCAACCTTGAACAATCAAAAAGAAACATCATTAGGGTTTGAAATCAAAGAGAGTCATTATCACCTTTTAGATGTTTTTTCCATATAACTTAGGTCAAAATTTTGCATCATGAGACATGGTTAGAATAGAAGCATTATCATAAGCCTTGTGAATTTTAACAAGGGTTGGAGAAGAAAAATAATTGTAATTGAAATCGTGTAAACCCCTTTTCTCTTTTGCATGAGTAGAAAATAGACATATTGTATTTTAACACTTATTAAGGGTAATATTTTATAAATTACCTTAATATTTGTTACATAAAACCAAAGAAGATAATTATATAACACCTATTAAGGTAAATAATAAAAACTGATTGCCTTCAATACTTGTTAAAATAATTTATTTTTGCCTTCCAAACATGCAAAGGAGAGAAGAGTAAAATAGAAGTTGGAAAGTCATGCAAGAGATATTTTTTCTTCTATTTTTGACTTTCGGTCAAATGAGACTATTTTTGGAAATCTTTTTAGTCAACCACCTTGAGAAGAGGACTTCAAAGCTAAAATAGCTCAAATAGGAGAAGTTATGAGCCCTCTAATCTAGGCCTTTTTCCCTTGCTTGCCCAACAACTAAGAGTTGACTATTTTGGGGGTTGAGGATCTTTTTCCAACCTACTCATGCATCAGATGGAATTTAGTTAGACTAGAGATGACTTCCCTTTGCTTTTTGGAGAGATTTTGTATTATAGGAGAAAAAGCTTGTGCATTTTTCTCAGTTCTTGCTTTTATTCTTACCTTTGCACATTGCAGAGAGAGATTTTAGTATTGTAACTCAACAATTTTTACAAATTTTTATACAGTAGCAGCTTATTTTTTAGCATAGTTTATAGTTATTGCAGAGGTATTCCTGTTATTTTTAATAAAATCAGGTGTTTTCCTTCTCAGATTTAGGTGTTGTGTTCTATTGAGTGATTTTGATGAAAGTTTATTGTGTTTTAAACATCAAACCTTTAAATTTATGTCTCATTCATTCAAGCATATATACAGAAAAAGTAGTTGTTTATCATAGGTTGTAGATTGTGCAAGTGATTTTCTTACTTTTCCAAGTTGTGAAAACATTAGTTTTCCTTTAATGAAAGTAGAAGTTTTCAGGCCTTTTTATGAAATATTTATGTGTTAAGATTGCCCAAACTAAGTTGTGTGAACAAATCTATTGAGAGATAGTTGTGAAACTATCAGGTTGCAAGTTAGAGTATAATCATTGGTGCATCACCTCTTAGGATCAATTTCAGTTTCATTAGTTATACTTCTATCTCTTTTTCTTGAAAGTACATCAGATCCAAGAGGCTTTTAAAGGGAGCCAGCTCTTCCAGAGGTTCACTTTCACTATAGATAACCCACAATCTGAAAGTGATCCAATGTGTCACAGGATTGTTAGGCTTAGTTCTTAAAAGGGGTGCACTCCTTCGTGACAACAGTTGTTTTGGGTTGATCCTCTTCTCTTATCTTTACTTGGTGGTAACTAGAAAACCCATTAGTGAATGAATAGATTTCTCTTCCAACAACTGATTCTAGTATCTGTGAATGGTGTTGGGAATGGGTCATGAATGCAAGCTTTGTTCAACTCTCTATAGTCTCCACATATTCTTATCTCTCTTGATTTCTTATTTTGTACTACCATTGGACTAATCCATTATGCTTCCTCAACAAGCTTTATGATCCCTGCTGCTAACATCTTGTCAATTTCTACTTTGACTATTTTATTCATGTTAGGATTGAGATTGTATGGCCTTTTCTTTATTAGTTTAACTCACTCTTTCAGTTGTATTTTCATCATCCCTACTTCTTCTTTAATACATTTCATTTTAGTAAAAGTCCTTGGGAATAAGTCCTCAAACTCATAAAGAATCTCAATTAATTGCACTACCACTTTCTCATCCCAATAGTCTCCAATCTTTGCTAGTTTGGGGTCACCTTCTTTTGCAATATTCTCTTCTCTAATTTTAAAAGACTTATTATAGTATTGATCCTCTAGTTCAGTTAATATCTCTAGCTCTCTTTCTCCTTCTTGGACATATATTTCTAGATCCTCAGTATCTTCATCGTCCGTTCTCGTGGTTTTATAGCATTTCTGACCCATATTTCTTGATTGTTAATCTATCCATTCCACCAGTTTCCATATTCCTTCAATTCTTGGTGGTGGTGTATTGTGCTCTGGTTCTTCTTTCTCTTCCTCTATTACTTGTTGAAAAATTATATCCTTTATTTTCAAAAGTGCATTATATATAGATTTTGTTGGACTATAGAAATAAAATGTATGTATAAATTCATGTTGTACTTCCTCCCTATTACTAGTTTCTTTTCTTTTTCTTGGTTGATATGCTAAGTTTTGGCTATTGGTGACAATGTCTAGTAGAATAGATGGGTGTATATAAACTTGATATGTTCTTGTCTGCTTTCCCATGCTATTACACAAGTAGTTAAATGTTCTTGCGGTGGAATTTGTCCTTCATACTTTGGTATCTCTATGTATTCTCCTTTCTCTAGTAAATATCTCACACTGATTAGATTATCTATGTTGTACTGCCTTTATTCTTCTTTATTCTTCTGAAAAGATTATCTCCATCTCATTCAAGTATAGTTGTAGGTTTTTCACACCTAAGAACTTGGGTAGTTTGATATGGGAAATTCCTCTCATAATATGATTAATATGGTAAGATATCTTAGACTCCTCTGTATTTTGGTCTTCATTGATAATGCATACCTTCTATGGTGAACTTCCATTTTATGCAAAGGATTGCAGTAGATTTTCTTTACTGGTTTGAACCATACATATCCTCTTGAATCTTGTCATCCTCCAGGTGTTGAGCTTCGGTTCATTTTTTATCCATGCTTCTAGAACTTCTTTACTATCAGTGTTGTTATTATCATTCTCTGCCTCTATTTCTCCTCCCAAATTTGGTTCTTGTTTTGTTTCATTTGTTTCCAATCTTGATATTGAGTAAATGTTCTTAGAATTTATCATTTCCTTCCGCATAATTGGATTCTTCAATATAGGCCTCTTCCATGGATAATCCTAAAGGTATGTATACACTTTTATTATTATCCACAAAAGATAATTCTTCTTTGCAGGAGTCCACTATGCCATTTGCATCCACAAACCATCTCAATCTGAGTAGTGCATTGAATGAATCTCCTTGTTCTTTCATGGTGACAACCACAAAGTCTATGACCTATTTTATGCACATCAGGTTTACCTCTACTTGTTTCCAAGTTCCAATAGTTGACATGCTAGATCCATCTGCCAAAGTAATATTGTAGGGTGTTTGAGACAGTCTAGGTCTTCCTAGTTGTTCCCAAAGCTTCTTAGTGATCATGTTAATATCTGCACCCAAGTCTATCATGACATTTTTGACCTTTTTGTGATTAATATGGGCATCCACCAATAGTGGTTTTGTCTTCCAATGTCTATCATTTCTGCCCAATTGTCAAATTTGATTTCTTGGTATTTTCTCTATGTTCCAGTATTTTGCAAATTGCTTAAATTTCTCTATCAGATTATGTTGTTGCATTAGTGATGTGAATTGTTTTAGTGCCACAACTTCTTCTTCTGTGAAGAATTGATTATCTTGTTTATGTCTCTCTTGTTCTTGTGTCACCATTTGTTTTGTTTTCTGCACTATATCATCATGTTGTCTCTTATCCAGAAAGAATATATCTTCCCCCTCACTTTCTTCTCTCTCTGTTTCAATAGTATCATTTCATCTGGTGTTTGTACCTTGTCTTATGACTACTGCAACTTTTTATTTTCCTTTATTTTTATCCATTTTAGTTTTTTTAGCCTTGCCTCTTTTATTTTGGTTTTCTTCTTCTGATGAAGATATATCTATGTTGACATCCTTGTCTCTCTGGTAGGTTCTTAGGAACTGACCTTCTTCTTTAGGGACTCTCTGGATTACTCTAGCCCCTTTTTCTTTTCTAAGTCATCACCTTTTTCTTGTTGCGGTGCATTTTGGAAGTATTGTTGTGCTTTATCACATGTAAAAACGTCATGCTATATGTTGATATAGAATGTGCTTTGTCTTCTTCTTTCTCCCCAACACTCATTAGCAAAGTGTCCCAGTTTACCGTACTTATAGCAGGTAGCTTCATCTCTCCTTCTTCTACCTCTAACACAACCTCATCCTCCTCTATAACCTCCAAGTTGATCTCTATCATCATTACTATAGTTATTTCCATATGGTGCATTAGGGTTTGTATTCTGAATAGTGTTCATGTTTCTTTGATTTCTCCATTAAGGTTGCTTATAACCCTAATCCTGAAGATATAATGGTCTTTCTACCAGGCCTTTTGCATATGCCATGGTATTATTTTGTGCTTTGTTCTTGTGATTTGCATTATACCATGATTCACTTTCATCATCATCTTCTCTTACCCTAAATAGTTGTGACAGACAATCTAGTGTTTCATGATCATCCCATTCTCTACATAATCTGTAATATAAAATATTGTTCTTTGAAGGTAGTGCTTTGATATCCACCTTCATTGTGGCGGCCTGTCTTTCTCCTTTTAATTTCAAACATTCATTCCTGATGTGTCCTTCCTTTGTGCAATAAGAACACCATATATTGGGCCTCTTTTCTTCTTGTTTTACCAAAATCTCATGTTTTAGTTTCAGCTGCTCCAATTCTAGCATCAATCCTTCTAATTCCATGTTTTCCTTATTTTATCTTGTTTACGCCACGTTTGTGACTCAATGCGATAGGCTAATGTAACAACTTCTGCATATTTTTCAAATATTCTTCTGTCCAGAGATGCTTTGACATCAGGGCTTATCCCAGATGTAAACCATTCAATCTTCTACTTCTCAATTAATGTTTCTTCTAATTTGTGAACTGTTTCCTTGAATCTTTTGTCAAATTCCTTTATAGTTTCTCCATCTTTCTATATTAATTCTCTCATTTTGCTTACTCCTTTAGTAGGTATCTCCAGAGTTTCAAAATTTTCCAAGAGCTCCTTAACTTCATTCCATATTTTGTCATGTCAAGGGCATGCCTTTCTGTACCATTTCAAAGCATCATTCCATAATGTCTGAATAAATTTAAATAGTTTAGTGTCATACTTGGTTATTTCATTCCAACTCCAAATAGATTCTAAGACAAAGATATGCTCTACTGCTTCATTTGTGTCTTTTTCAAATACTAATTATTTAATTATAGCATCCATCTTTCCTTTCTTCTATTTTTTCTGGAATGTTCGGTGTCTTGCGGTGGTTTTCTTTCTAACTAACAAGTCATATAATGAAAAAGCACTGCATCTGGAACTCTTGACATTTATCTTCATAAGCCTTGACTTGTCTCCTGCTTCGGAAGGAGAGCATCATCCCGATACTTTTCCACCAACCACGGACCTGCGGTCCCCTGCTCAACTTCCTACTTGGAAGTGGCCCTACCCTTCACAAAAGGTATAGATATAAGGAACCATTAGGTTCAACCATATGAGTATCTGGTGTTGTGTCCTTCATAATGTCTCTCGGTCACGCAACTATAGATCCACTCTAACTATGCATGGCACTACAAGAGACATTATGACATCTGGAGCACTGTGCATCGACAATGCATGCAGAGACAGATGCATTACTTTAGCCAAAGATTTACATACATATACATTTCACAATGAACGTAGTCATATGTCCACCACCCTTACTCAACTTAGAAGTTGTCTCATCCTACAGTATGCTTAGTTCAACCTCTCTAGGTCTAGAAAAGGTAGGTTCAATTCATTCTTAGTCCAAATTTAGGACAATCATCTCCTATCTTAGGAATACATTTAATATAATAGGTTGCTTTCGTAACAAGGAACATGTGACTCCTCATCACTTTGTTCCATTTTTCAATATGACAATAGCCAAATCAAGTTTTCCAACTTAAGACCTCCCTAGGTTCACAATTTCATGTTGACCTATCACAAGGTTTACATTCAAAATTCATGACATTTAAGACTTATATCATAATAGTCTAATAAGATAGTCTTACTAGAAAGACTCTATCACAAGTACCCTCATGGTTTTTAATATCTTATACCTCATTCGTGAAGTATGGCCATTCGTAAAGAGATGGCTCCCATTTACATTCAAATATAAGATTTTCATACTAACCATAGTATTCATTCTCATAAGTGTATAGTTACCTAAGACTATAAATAGTTCCTCCAATAAACCTGGCAGGCACTTAATGCCGCCTACAAGGCAATAAGACTTGCCTCTTATCCAATTTCTCCTTCTTCAACAAGGAGTCAACATATCTTTTAAATACATAAGATGCATCATAGTTATCATAATAACTATCATTAACAGTTAAGCTCTGTTATAAGGAATCTGTGACTCCACGTCACCTTATTTCACTTTCTAATCATATCAAAAGTCAAACCATATTCACCACCCTAGGTCTATCCATAGTTCACAATTCCAATTTAAACTATCTTATAAGTTAGAATCATATTCTTGATACTCTAGGCATACCTTGCCTTAACTAAATAGAATGGTTTCATAATACTTGATAGCTCAAATTATCCTTATGAGCTTTTGATAATAAACACTATCCCCATTTGTTTACTCATAAGTAAAGTAAAGGGTTTAAAAACTTGTGATCATAACCATAAAGGTCTTAGTTATCAAAATAGAATAATTTCCATACTAGTAATTTAGCAAGCATGCAAGTTGTCGCATGTTAAAACTATGATCTTTAATGATCACACCACCCCCTTGGTTGAGGGTAGACAGGTACAGTCACGACTATTTAAATAACCCCTTTATAGCCACAGTCAGGTTTTAATGCAACTTGAGTCAACATTCGATTTGAGTACTTTAAGCACAGTTTTGGTTAAGGCTGTATCGACCATTAGCACAGTCATGATGACTGTGATAGTTTTATGCAGACCATGTCATTACTCGATGTATACACACCGAAGTGTATGCATGGGCTCAGCTGAGATGGCCTCGAACCACGGTAGAGTATGAGTTTCAATGTGTTAAGTCGGCCTTCGTGGCCATGAGCTATAGATATAACTTGATAAATATTTCTATATAGCTCAGTTTTCATAGCTGAGAGCTCTAATACATATAAGGAGTATAATGTATAGAAGTTCAGCCTCCCTGGCCTCAAGCTAATGATAAAATAAAGAATCCAATACAATGTCGCTCGGTCTCCACGGCCTCGAGTGATGATACAATAAAGAATGAAATGCAATGCCACTTGACCTCCATGGCCTCGAGCTTAGCTACAGTCAAGATTTCATTACAATGCAACTCGACCTTTGGCCTTGAGCATAGACACAGTCACGAATACATTGCAACACGGTTCGACCTTACAAGTTTAAAAGTTCAGTCGTAAGGCCTCAAGCTATTGCCAAAAATAATTTAACAAAGGTAAAGATACCATAGTGACAGACATAACAACATAGGCTCCATACGAAATGCATGTATGGGAGCTTGATATAAAAGATACTCATTACCCACAGTTTATACAAGAATAACATTCTTTACTCTACCTGAGCACAGTCCTTCGAAAGTGAAGGTATTTTTAGCTCGACCTTTGTCATTCTATTTCGAATGCCTATCCCAAACTGTTTCCCATTCAAGTTGTTCTAAGTTTCTTTTCTTCTCTAGCTTCCCAGAAAGATTTGCCACCCCAAAGAAAAGACCAAAACCTTCTTTTACAAATGGTGCTCTTCAAAATGATAACTAAACTTGTTATCATGCCCTTCTTGGCATGTCGATTTGGGTGGGAAACTACCACCTCCACTCAGCCAACTTCCTCATTAAAAGGCTCGTTCAAATCGACATGCGCCTATGAAGGGTGAGCTCAAAGCTCCCATTCACTTCTCAAAACAAACTATTCACAAATTTTATTATTATTCGATAATATTGAATAATAGGTTTTAAAATAGTCATAACATTATTGATGTCAATCCTCTAAAGAGGTTCCCTCTTATAGACATATATTCACCCTTACTAAATGATAGGGTTAAATTATATATATATATATATATTAAAGATTATCTCTAAAGAAATGAAATCAAAAGATGATACACAACAAGATTGTCAGTCGTTGGGGTCGAGTAATACTCCTCCTAAATTGACTATAACCCTTAGTCGAATGACTAGGAAATAATATCCCCATATACAAATGGGATAACGAGAGATCTTTTTGTCTCTTAACATGACTATCTCTCAACTTGTGACGATGTTCCAAGAACGTTGTCTAGTCGTCATATCTTGTTGTGATAGCACCATAGACAAAATGACTCACATACAACATAATTACTAAGAAAGGAGACATAACTCATGACAACTTACAAGGGATTCAGAAGGACATGGAAACTGATACTCAGATAACTAATCAACCTTGTTTTCCCAACATCTAACCCTTCCTCCAAGATGATACTCTCCTTCCTTCTTCGAAGGACATTACATTTTCTTGTTCACACTCAGGACCACAAAACAATGATCAGTGCATCATTATCATATCCCATAATATAAATTAATTAATGTTCAAAACTAATTAACATCAGTCATTAACCTCTTAATCAAAGATCAAATCAGATATTTTCACAATATCAAATCAATTAACTATGATTAATCCTCCTGATTACCATACAAAGTTAATGATTAAGTCTAATTGTAAGTTGGGGATGTAATAGCCTCACTCTGAGGATTTTGACTTAGAATCTTCTTGGTCAGTTGTATGGAGATAGAAGAAGGGACTCCCCAAGTCTATCGCTACTTCACGAACGAGGGCTAAGGGAGTTAGATTTTTTCCCTCTGGATCCATTTAGATCCATTGTTTTTATTTGCAGCTTGGTTGTTGTTTCTCTGATATTTCTGTGTTGTTTTTGTTCTATTTCTAGCCTGTTTCGGCTTGTTTTGTTCAACCCTGGGGGCTTTTTCTTGTAAAGGGTTCAACCCCTTGTTAGCTATTTACCATAATCAAAAACATCTATGTAACATTAACTATTAAGTTTTAAATATGAAACAAATAGGATAATGGTAATTGAAGACATTGCACATATATTATCTTAAGTGGTAAAACACTTGCTTAGTAACAACAATAAAACAAACACATCAATAGTTATAATGATAATAATAATCAATTAATTTTGAAGGTTAATTTTTATTATGATGATAAAAATCATCAAATCATAATTTGTTCTCTATACTTATATAACTATTAATTTATAGTGTTGGGTGAAGGCCATCTTATAATAAATTAATAATAATATAACAATATATTAATATTTATATTTATGTTCTAATAATTAATATAAGTATAATATAATTATATTGTATTTATATTATATTATAATTAGCACAATAATATTATGTAAATATAATTAGAGTAATATATTAATTGGCACAATACATTATATTAATAATATCAATTGTCGAGAGCTTCCTATGGTAGGCACGAGGTCACGAGGTCCAATCTCCCTTCGCCCATATAGTTATTATATTTTAATTAAATTAGATAATTTAAGTTATTTTATTATATCACTCTTAGGTTATTTTATTTACTTAAGAGTTATTTTATTTTACTTCAGAGCTATTTAAGAATTATTTTATTTTATTTATATTGTATAAAAACTAAAACTATAAAATAGCTCTTAACTAAATAAAATAACTCTTAAGTAAATAAAATAGCTCTAAAGTAAAACAAAATAACTCTTAAGTAAATAAAATACCATTTTTTGTGGTTTATGTATTGATCAAAGTGAAGAATATTTTGCGGATCTTTACCCAATGTTTTTCCTATGGCTTATTAAATTGTATCAGTTTTTTGCATTCATAATGATCACCTCTGTTACACTTTACAACTTTGATATCAACAATTGTATTTATAGTCAACCCAAAATATGACTAAGTCAACTCTAACTTGATTCAATTTCTAGGGATTGATCTAGGTAAAATCTCCTTGTGATGTAATGACAATCCTTTAAGATATTACAATTCTCATTTACAATAGTGAATAATCAATCTACAACTGAGCTCTACTTAGGAGTCACTATAATGACAAAATAATCGACATTATTGATTAAGTATTACTTGAGCTACACTTCAATGATGATCTAGTCCTTCTTTCTGGATTCATTGAATCAATACAATGTAAATACAAACACATACAAACATTCTTCAAGAACAACAATATGCATTTCCTACTCAACAAAACAAAACAAATTATGAACTTGATATTTCCTTGGTTAACTATAGAGCCTAGAGAATTAGTATGAAATGATTCAAAATAGACTTGAAACAAATCATGACCAACATCATCCTAAAGGTTTTTATAGAATTCAAAAGGAAAACCATCATAGCCAAAATCTTTGTCATTATCCATTCCAAACGCAGTTGACTAAAGCTCCTCTATGAATGGAGATTACCACTACAAACAACCTATTTTATGGAGACTTTTCAAGGCACAAAATAGGTTGTCAACTTCTATTGAAAAGTTGCTAAGGCATTACTAACTAGATGGTTCGTAAAAGTTTCAAAATATTCCATATAATACATGTAGTATTGTACATACACTGTGGTAAGGTTGGTTACATAATATGGTAAGACAGTCCTTTGACAAAACATTACAAAATCATTAGCTTCTATTATAAAGTCCCTAAGGTATTGTTGACTAGATGGTTCGCAAAAGTTTTAACATATTCCACATATTTTACCAAAAAATTGACATGAAATTAATTTTTTAGTTTACCATAAAGCCTGGGAATGGCTCTATCTCCTCTATAGGACTATATGTTGAAGTGTTCTTAGGAATTGATAAACAAGAGGTGTGATTACCATATTCACCATTTTTGAATAAAGGTAACCAAACATTGCTTGATCTAAGAGCCTAAAAATGTGGATTTAGTTTGTAGGGGAATGAGGGGGCTTATTGCCTTGGAGGTTGTTAAGTGTATATTAAGAATAAGTTAATATGTTGTACATATCCCTAAGAATTTGATGTTGTTCAAGTAGAGGGTTTGAGGGAGTACTCAAATGCCTCTTCCTTCTTGCATCTTGTGCTCGATTCATATCCTTCATCATCTTCCACTATTCTTTTTCAAGCCTTTCTTGCTCTTTATTTAACTCCTCACTTTGTTGTTGGGTCTTTTCCTCTTCCCTCTTATCTCTTTAATTATCTTTCAAGCTTATATTTTTCACTTCTTTCCTTTTCTGCAATAAATTGGATTTTTCTTGCCTCTATCTACTATTTTCCTTGCTTCTATTTCTTCAAATTCTCATCCTTGCTTATTTTTTCTCATGTGTAATTATATATTAATTTATTGTAAGGATTTGAGATTGTCTACCTAATCTAATTGCACCATCACCAAGGAGATTGGACATTTTTTGAAGTAGCTTTCAAAAGTTCTTCCATGGACCATCTAAATGGTTTTATGTATCTTGAGTCCATCTCACATGTTGGTCTGGTTTTTCATTAGCTTCCAAATCGAAATTTTTTTTGTAACTTGAGTGCATCTCACTTGCTAGTTTGGTATTTCATTTGCATCCAAAACTGTAGTTTCCCAATTTCTGGGATCTACATAATAATGAACCACCTCACTTTTTGGAAGTGGAGGAGGGGAAGGCATGGGCAATGAAACTTCTTCATTTTTTAAATCAATTTGCATTCCAATGTTAGTGGATCCTTCTTTAACCCAATTTGATGGATTCACCTTTGTTGGCAAAATCATGTCATCATCTAAACCAATTCATTCTTTTGTTTGGCTCACATGAGTAGTTGAACTTGTGCTTTCATTCACCTCTTTTGTTAGTGTCAATTGTTCAATATTAGCACTACCTCCTGATGAATGTAACTCTATCATTTGCACTTCAACCTCTAGATGTCTCATCAACCTTAATATGTTTGTAATACTCATCACCTCTTCTTGTTCAACAAATATTGTTTCACTTGGCCTCATGTCATTTGTAAGTTCATTTTGATTGAGAGGTTAAATTCTAGTCCTTTGAAAACTTGCTTTGATATTATCAAATGTAAGGGCAAGCTTGAAAACTTTTCTACCAAGTTTAGTTATTTATGTCCTTATTTCAATGTGTTGGTATTTCTCCAACCATTTGGACCTTACATTTTCTAGGTATGTCTTGAATGGTGCAAATACACTTACATCTAATTTATGAAGCTTATAGATAGTATGGGTAGGCAAAGTCAAAAGGTCAATGCCCAAAGTGTTGAAAGCAACATGGCTTCCATGTCCATCAAAAATAAGTATATATCCATTTTTGGGTGAAATTTCATTAAAGAACGCTTTAGAAAAATGATGTAAGCAATTTAAAAAGAGCTCTTTGGTCATCCATGTATACGAAAAATTTGGATAAATGAAAATGATAAAACAATACAATGAATTACCTTGACCCAAATCTTCAATACCTCAAATAGATGCATTCAAGATTGAGTGATTGAGTGATTGAAAACTATGTTGATTGCTCAATTTGATAGCATAACATTAAGATGAAGATGATAGATGGAAGATGATAGATGAAAAGACAGTGGATGAAAGATTGTGGAGAGATTTTGACAACATAAGGATACTTGAAGATTAGATGTTATTGTAAGAGTCAATGTGACTCAGCAAGCTAGGATCCCTGCAATCAAGACAACCTTCCACACAAAGATAATAGAGAAGATGCTAAAACAATGGACCAAGATTCTATGCAACAAAGTGTATGAAACTATATAAAACTGTCATGAAATACAATGAGAGAGCCTTGCTTATAAAGGCAAGGATGACAACCAAGAAGTTGTAGTCATGTGACAAGTGTCACATTCATATCACATGTGACAACTAGAAGATAGGATGCCAACTAGAGTACATGTATAGGATAAGACAACTCACTACAACTATCAACAACTAGAAACATCTAGTGACAACTAGAAGACTCACTAAGTCAACTTAACATGTGAATGATGTGTGATGTGTGAATATTATTTAACTAATAAGTAGTTAAATAATATGAATTATCCACACAAGGGTAAACCAGTTAGGTGATAACCCTATTCACACCAACACCCCCCTTAAGTGCAACTTAGGGAGTAGTTGACTAAAACAAAGATGCAATGATGGATGGGTCCCAGCTACTAGGCCATGTTAGGTACCCATGTACAACAAATATTAAGTGGAGAAAAGGAGAAAACCTCACGGGACAAAACTCCTCTCCAAAAGTGAGAATGCATAAAACAAATGAAAGATGTGATGGGAGGAGGACTAAAGACCCCCAAGAACTACATCCAACACATATGACAATCAATTACCCCCCCATAGGAGAGCAAGTGTGAGACGATAAGTCCCCCCCACAATGAAGTAGCTCCTATACCAATGGAAAATGCTTGAAGAAGAATGCTGAAGAGAATCCAAAGCCTGCAAACAACATTCTTCCCCTTAGGAAGAAACAGGTCCAAAGGCTGATGTCGAAGAAACTCCATCTCAAGGTATGAGGGAAAAAGCCTCATGATGTATGATGTCTCTAAACACTGCTCAAGTGTCCATGTGTCACAACCAAAAGATGTCACATAATCAGGTGATGCATACCTAATCAAAGAATGTGACAATCTAGGACAAGATGAAAACTCAAGATCATCAATCTCCAAAGAAAAAGAATCCTCTGAATGATGCTCAAGATACTCCAACTTAATGCCCAACTGTGACAAGTGAAGAGGAGAAGATGGTGCCCACTCATCTGAAGTAGAACAATCAACTCCTTCAAAGAGGAGATGAATATCATCAATGATGTCCTCCAAGTCATCGAGATAGGACTCACAAAACAAGTCTAAAATACCTGTCAAGTACTCATCCCATAAACCTGTATCTGGAAGAAAGAATATCCTTCTCAACTAAAGTGGATGAAGCTATGTCAATGCCAATATCTGAAGAAGCAAGGGAAGGAGGAAGCTCAAAACTAGTCTCAAGAACCGAAGTCGATGCAAGAACACCAAGGTTCAAGTGACCAAACTTCTCCTTACAAATATGATTCACACTTGATGCATGAGTGTGAATATCAATCAATGGATCTACATCATCATCAGAAATAAAATGGGAGAAAGTATACAAGCAAGATGCATGATCATCCATCCCAACAACAATGATATCTCTTCTCTCCAAGTCCTATATAATCACAGAATCAAGAGTGAACTCAATTGTCTTTCCTGCACCACAATGAGTAATCTAGTAGATGGAAAGAAGACTGGTTGTCAGGGAAGGTACACACAACACATTGCTGAATGTATTCTCTCCAACATCAATATTTCCTCTTCCAGTTGCATGAATGTATGTATTGTTACCCATGAAAATAGGTGGCGAAGTACATGACTGAAATCAAGAGAACATCCCTTGTGAAGATGCCATATGATGAGAATCTCCTGAATCAAGAAGCCATCTATTTGACTGTAGACTTGTTGAAGCAAAGATTGCCTATCCTTTTCCTTTGTATGACCCATTAGCAATGCCTGTTGTTCCTGTATGTGATGGTGTAGATGATGGTGTCAAAGAAGAAGAATTGGGTAAAACTGTTGTTGATGAAGTATACTCAATGTTATATTTTTGAAGAAGTTGTGACATCTCATCAAAAACAAATTCATAACATTTAGTCTCATCATGACCTAATTTCTTACAATAAAAACACTTTGGCTTCTTCTTCTTATTGGACTCCTCTTTGGAAGAAGAGTTGGGGGTTTTCTTTGATTCTTTCTCTTGCTCATTAGACTTTGAATCCTTTTGTTTCTTTCCCTTATTATGTGAAGCCTTAGGATCTTTTGTGCTTTGTGTTGCAACTAGAGCATGTTTTCTAGGAGATTTCAATGTGCCCATGTGTAGTAGCTTGGATTGTTCTCTTGTGAGTTGTGCAACAAACTCCTCAAGTGAAGGCATTGTAAACTTACTACCAAAGGCATCCGTTGTAGCATAAAAGGTAGAAACATAAACTGAATATGCAGGACCCAATTTTGCAAGAATGGGTAGTATAAATTATTCATCTTCTTTCTCAAGACCACTTTGTTTGAGTTACAACCTGAGAGACTTAAACTTGGTGAAGAAGTCTTAGATTTGATCAAAGTCTTGAGGATTAAGTGCAATTAGCTCATTCTCCAATTTGAACCTTCTTATTTTATCTTGCTTGCCAAAGAGGTCGTCTAGTGTTGTCCATATCTCATTTGGTGTTGTACAAGACTCAAAATGAAATCTAAGATCTGGAGAAATAGCAAGACAAAGTGTTCCAAAAGCCTCATCTCTTCTGTCTAACCATTTTCTTCTCTCGGTAGCACCTGTGGGTTCAAGATCTGTGCCTAAAGTTATTCTATGTAACTTTTGTTTATACAATACAAACTCCATGTTTTTCTTCCATTCATAGTAATTATATGGAGTTAAAAGTGGAATTTGAGGCACATCCATGATGAAAAAGAAAGACAACAAGACAACAACACCCCTTTACTATGTAAGAGAGCCCCCCCAATTTGTTGTGGCACTTTATACTTAGTGTGATTTACAATTGTCCTCAAGGGACCAAAATTGGGAAAACAACAAAATCTCTTACAAAAGAGATCCAAGTGAGATTACAATCATTGACAATGATGTATTACAGCAAACAAATCCTCTTAAAATAAATTTCACCCTCTCAAGTATCAAAATGCCCAAGTTATCAGTCAAATGCCAAAAAATTGACAAATTGAATAAAATGCACCTGGATCTAAATTTGAGAAAAGTGCATAGATGGCTGGAAAGATCTCCTAAATACCTTTTCAGTGCCACTTGAATCGTGAAAATCAAAGATCGTGACAAAATGTTATGAGCTCGGGAGCCAAAAAGATAGATTTGTCTTCAACCTGCAATAAATGTTGTCAAATAGAAAAACCTATGAAAATGAGTGATACCACTATGAAATTGTCTCTGTCAACTTTCCAACAATATCTCATTTGCCTAATTTGGACACCGTGGGCAAAAGTTGTACAAAAAGCAAAAAAAGCCCTACTTTAGGACTTTGAGGGGCAAAAATGGCCCCCTGGTGCTGACATCAGCGGAATATTCCTTTTCGCCGGAAAAAATGGCCCCTCTAGAAATGAAAAATATATCTGAAAAATAGCCTGTGTGACTAGAAAAACCAGTCACTAGGTCAAAAGTCATCGTTCAGGTGTTGAAACCGTCGGGTTTGCATAAAAAACTGCTGTAGAAAGACGCCAAACTGTTATTTCAGGCGGGATCTGGTTTCCGGTCTCCAGGGAGTGCTTTCACAGTGCTGGTTCTTGAATGAGTAGAAACCACTGGGAGGAAAAAAATGCCTTGGAACAGCGAAATCACCCTTGAGGTCGGAAAACTGCCTATGACCACAAAAAAACCACTATCCAGGTCAAAGTCAAAACCACTTATATTGGATCCGCCGGTCTAAGTTTAAACTCCGCTGATTGTTTTCGAATACCGGTTGATTCAAGATCTGCAAACCACTATGTTGTGGGTGGAAACCACCAAAGAATGTCTCGAAACCGCCAGGTTTTGTAACGGTCAAACCACCGTTTATTACAGATTAAAATGCCGATGAAAGACTATTAGTCAATGATAGAAATGTATACAGTTGACAGTTTGGTCGACTTAAGACTGCAGATGGGTATGGATTCACCGCAGGTTTTGATGCCGCCTGATGATGGTTTGATGCCTACGAAAGACTGCTTGACAGTCTTTAAACCTTTAAGCCGCAACAAAGAACAAAACCGCCAGAAATGTTAAGAAACCACTCTGAGAGAAGATCTAAGGTTGCTAAGGAAAGTCTAAAGACCATGACAAATCTTGACTAACTGCCAAATGAACAACAAATTTTACATGCCGACCAATCTAGTCAATGGAGTCAACCGACGAGTTTAGAAATTGTCAAACTGATCCGTTTCCATTGACTGCAGGATCAAACGCCGACTAATGAGAAAAATGTTTTGGTCATTGTTAAACGGATTCAATGACCACTGGTTGAATGTTCAGACCACCGGAGATTTCAAGGAATCAACTGGTAGGTAAAAAGATGCCGCTGAATATGCGACAAAGGACCGCCAGTTTATCAAATTGACCATCGTAGACTTATCTCTGATTAGATCTCCTCACCAACTAAAATGCCAATTGAAATTTAAATGCCGACTGCACTGTCGAATGTGAAGCAAGGACCGTCGGTCAAAGGAAATACAACCATCGGGTATTGTAGAAAACCTTTGATGTGACCGCCAAATGAAATGGAGGCCGTAGGCCAATGAATGACCAAGATCTGACGATTTTCTATTAACCGTCGGTGAACCAAGACGGAGTCAGAGTTTTCAAGAGCCTACAAATACTATACAACTGAAGCAAAATAATATCTACAGATTCAAAAATAATGAAAATAAATTACCCAACAAAATTTTTTGATTCCGACGATGACGCCTCAAGTACACTTGCACAGGATGATGCAGTATGATGATGTCGTTGATGCAGAGGATGGTACTACTTACGTAGGCACAGATCTGGTGCAGGGTATGGCTGTATGGATTTTGCCAAGGCTAACCAAGGGCAAAAAAAATTGCCAAAATTTTTTGATGTTGAAATTCAGCGATTTAACAGTTGATCTATACAGATTTGGGCCTCCTGATGACAACGATGATGTCTGTTTCGCTCCAAGATGCTCCTAACAACAAGCTCCTTGCAAAACCTCTCTAATGAGGGAAGGGAATTGCAGATCAAGCTTTGATACCATGTAAGAGTCAATGTGACTCAGCAAGCTAGGATCCCTACAATCAAGATAACCTTTCACACAAAGATAACAGAGAAGATGCTAAAACAATGGACCAAGATTCTATACAGCAAAGTGTATGAAATTGTATAAAACTATCATGAAATACAATGAGAGAGCCTTGCTTATAAAGGCAAGGATGACAACCAAGAAGTTGTAGTCATGTGACAAGTGTCACATTCCTATCACTGTGACAACTAGAGGATAGGATGCCAACTAGAGTACATGTGTAGGATAAGACAACTCACTACAACTATCAACAACTAGAAACATCTAGTGACAACTAGAAGACTCACTAAGTCAACTTAACATGTGAATGATGTGTGATGTGTGAATATTATTTAACTAATAAGTAGTTAAATAATATGAATTATCCACACAAGGGTAAACCAATTAGGTGATAACCCTATTCACACCAACAGTTATGAAAATGGCTTGTGATAGGGTTGATTTATAGGCAAGGGCTGGTTTGAATTGATGGTTGAGATTAAGTGTTCAAATGAACGATATGCACAGCTAGGATTGATTAGATTTTCCCACTCCAAGAGGGAGTTGTAGTCATCTGACAAGTGTACGAAGGAGAATCAAGTTCATGTGTGATAGTGTACACAAAAATTTTTATTTAATAAAATTAGGTCTTGTAGTTGTGCATGTAAAGGATATTAAAAGAAAGTTGTACTACCACACATGATTCAAGTGAGAGGTGGACAAGTGTTGGAATGGCGAAAGGTGAGGACCTAATTCAAATATTTTATTTGGATTAGTTGGAAAATTAATTAAATAAATATTTTATTTTATTTTATTTGAAAGGTCAACAACATGAGAACATGATGACTCTTGACTTGGACTCATGGGGGGTTCTTGAATAGGCTTAATGGCTTGTGGGTCACATGATGGGGTTGTAGGATTGGATGAGGTATTTGAAGGCTCTTTGATAGGCTCAAGGATATGTGTTTGACATGGGGGTGTTCTATCCCTTGCTAGTAGCCAATGCAAGTGTATGTGTGAATGGACAATATAGGGGATGGACAATAAGGGTGGATGGTGTTGTAGGCTTATGATCATGATTATGTTGAGGGCTAATTGGATTGGATGGATTAGGATTAGGATTGGATGAAGGGATAATGAGATTGGATATATTAGGATTTGGCTTAGATGGGGGTGACACATGGGATTGGGATGATTTGGCATGCTTTCCCATTCTATGTTGGTACACCTTGTAAAAAAAAGGGAAAAATATGGGGCATTCATCTGTATTACGGCCTTTGGTCCTACGGTATGCACAATAGTCATATTCATTGTAGGCACTTTCCTCACATGGTTTGACTTTCGGAAGTTCAATGAGTTTTCTTTTGAGCATCCTTTGTAAACTATCTCAGCCGCATCCTTTGGTGAAGGATTTGAATGACATGGTGATGAAGATAATGGAGGGGTTGATGGGTTAGAAGGTGGAGGGATCAATGGACTAGGATTTGGATCACATGGTGGTGTTGCGATAGGACTAGTAGGCTCATGGATTAGCATTTGAGTAGATGGTGATGGAGGGTACTCATAGGATGTAGAATCTAGATTGGTATCTCCCTTGTCAAAGGATATTAGGTCTTATTGCAAAGGTGGACTTGGGCTCACTTGATTTATGTACAAAGGGCCACTTGGACTTGCATGTGCTTCTTGTGAGGACACTTGGTTGCCTTATGGATGGGTTTGTTGATGTGTTGAAATGTTGGAATGAGGAATTGGATAATATTAGGGTGGATGTTGATAGATTGATATGGGATTGACATGATAGGTGGATGGATTAGGTTGGTATGAAGTTGAGGGGTGTGACACATAAGATTGATATGGAATGTGTTGAGGTTGGAATAGTGTTTGGACTTGTTGTTGTGGTATGATTTGTTGTTGATGTTGTGGTTGGAATTATTGAATGGGTTGTTGTTGTTGTTGAAGGTGTTGATGTGATGATGATGGAGGGGTTGCATAGGATAATGGTTGTTGAGATATGGATTGATATGGATAAGGGTTGATATTAGAAGAGGTGTGAGAGGTTGATGAAGGATTGATGTGATATGTGGATGGATGAGTTTGATATGATGATGTAGGTGACACATGGGATTGATATGGAGGTTATTGATGTTGGTATTGTGGTTGAGTTTGTTGAATTTGGGATTGTTGATATTGGCCTAGGACTTGATGTTGTGGGAATTGTTGATGTTGTGGTGGTGAAGGGACTTGTTCCTTTCTATATAACCACTCAAGTGTACCAAGTATGCTTCCAGTGCCATAAGGATCATTATCATAGGTCTTGTTTAGGAATGTCATGTCCATGTTTACAAGTGGTCGATTAGGATGTGGAATGATTAAGATGTGATTTGGATATGAAATGGATGAAGTTTATTGGGTAATGATTAGGATGAAGTGATTGAATGGCTTGGAATGATGATTGACTAGGATGATTAGGATTGGATGATGTGGATGATGTGGCTTTGGACGTGTGTTATGACAAGTAGGTTGAGGATTATGTGGCAAGTGTTTATTGGAAGTTTGACTTGGGCAATATCAAACACAAGATCTCATATGTAAATGCATGAACACACACACCAAACACAATGATAAATTTGTCTTTCAATATTAAATCTGATGATTAATCACACACTTGAAGACACAACAACAAGCCCTAAAACTAGTCAAGTGGGGTATGGCCAATTAGGTCTTACTCTAGGTTGCACAAGGTTGACTAGGGAAATTTAATGAAAGTGAAATCCTACCATACAGCCGGGAGAAAGGAGTAACCCACCCTTCACCTTCACTTCCCAAAGGTATAAAGTTCTTTAGGGCTTAGCCAAGAGTCGCAAGATTTCAACTCCCAAAGAGGGCGTCTTTTGTTTCACACCGTAGTTGAGGTCGTCCCTTGGAGTGGTGTGTCTCAAAGTAGGCCTCCTAGAAGGGGTATGACAAAAGCAAACCAAATGAGGTGTTTTTGATCTCTAAGATCACCTTGCGGTGCGAGGAGAGAGCATACACACGCACACTTGATTCACACTCGTAGTTGTTAATTCACCTTAGAAATGAAATGTGTGTGAAAATGAATGGATTCAAGGTGTTTTTGATTCTCAAGATCACATGAAGCGCATGAGAAGAGCATACACACCACTAATCTCATGCAAATTCACCAAACAATTCAAGCACTTGTTCCTTTTAACCCCAAGTCAAATATGTGATTGAAGACAAGATTCGTTTTAAATGTCCAAATCAAAATGTGTATGCAAACAAGATGTTCTTTTTAAGCCCCAAATTGAAATGTGTTGACAAGCAATGGTTAGAGATAAAATATGGAATGTGTACACCTGATTGTTTTTCATCCTTAAATCTTCTATAGATGTTGATAACAATGTTGTTCCAACTCCTTAGATACCCCTAAAAGTCACCAATCCCAAGAAGAAATATGTAAACTTGTAAAAAAGAAAGCTATGTGAAAAAGATGAAATCTAAAAAAATTTGATGGAAATGAATAGCTATAGTAGAATAGATAGCATAATCAGAAAATTCAGAAGATTCTATGCACTTTTTAAAAAAAATTACAAAAATTGGATCAAATTTGCAAAAGTTGAGTGTTTAAAGTTTACATACAAGTTTGACTTTGATCAAGAAAAAAGCTTGAAAAATGACATAGTCACCTAATAATTTCTACACCATTGCAAAGTTCATTGAGCGAGCCTTCCGATGAGTCCTTGTTTGCACAATTTTGAGCCCGTATGACCAAATTATGATAAAAAGAAAACAAAATGCCCTTCTAGGGCATATAGGAGACACAAGGCAGACTGGCAATTTGTACTTAACCACGAACGGTTTAAAGATTCATGTTCACATGCGTAGTCTACGGGGTAGTTAGTACTAATAGTCTATTTGGCGGTTAAGTTTTAAGGAAGCCCCCGGTCATCCATATGACCGGGGGTGTGACCCAAGCTTAAAAAGAAAAGAACAAGGGCTTAAAAATCCTGCGCCATATAACTGAAACCCAGTGTGGAGGGGCCGAGAGCTATCGACTACAACTAAGATTGTTGATTGTCAACTAAGACTGCTAAGGGATTTAAAACTAATGCATAAGACCTAGATCATCGACTAAGACTTTGGATCAACTATCACCATGGATCAAGCGACTAAGACTATGGCTAAATCGTAAGAGGTGGCAACAAAAACCTAAAGATAGCGACAGCTATGATGGTGGTGACTAGAGCGGGCAGAGGAGATTTGAGTTAAGGTGGTGACTGAGTAGTTTTTGGTAGCGACGGGATTCAAAGCTAAGGCGACAAGGTTTTAAGGAGATCGACAGGTGATTTAAGGAGCACATAGAGGTGATTTGGAGTATGTGAGCGGTAGAAATGATATAGCAGAGGCCGTGGGGACTTAGATTTCATCGCCACCAATGGTGGCTAAGGCAGCAGGGGTTGAATATTTAAAGCAGCGGGAGTTTGGAGGTAGCAGGTCGATTGGGGGAGATAGGGTATTAACGGTAGTGCCAAGTCTATGGAAGGTAGAGGAAAGGTGGCGACCAAACCACAGAAGGTGGCGGTCAGCGTGACAAAGGGGAGAAGAATAGGCAATGACTCAGTGGATTAGGGTTTGACTAATTTTTAACCCTGCAAGTAATTGACCAAAACTTTTGAATCCTGCAACCAAAAATCACATTAAACCTAAGACCAAATATATTTAAACCTGTGATTTCATCAAATCTACGATCACAGAAGCATGATAGGAAACTAGTAAATCGGTCTGTACGGTATGGATCATACCGACTCGTACTGTACAAACTGGTAAATTAAAAAAAATTCAAAAATTTATAAAAATTTCATAGTCACCAAACCCAAGCAAGTTTATAGTCAAAATTCATGGAAATGGCCTCCTGGACGCAATGGTGATGTTGGTTTCAGCCCAGGAGGTGACCTACAACAATTCACTCCCAAACTTGACAAACTTGGGTTAGAAACATACAAATTTTTTCAACAAAAACCTGCAAAAACTATTGATTAGATCCTTGGAGCATGTTCACATCGGGTTCACCAGAAATGTATATGAAAAATTTGAATAAATGAAAATGATAAAATAATACAATGCATTACCTTGACCCAAATCTTCAATACCTCATATAGATGCATGCAAGATTGATTGATTGAGTGATTTGATATGTTGATTGCTCAATTCAGCAACATAACATTAAGATGGAGATGATAGATGGAAGATGATACATAAAAAGACAATGGATGAAAGATTGTGGAGACATTTTGACAGCATAAGGATACTTGAAGATTAGATGTTATGAAAATGGCTTGTGACAGGGTTGATTTATAGGCAAGGGCTAGTTTGGATTGATGGTTGAGATTAAAAGTTTAAATGAACGATGTGGATGGCTAGGACTAATTAGATTTTTCCACTCCAAGAGGGAGTTGTATTCATGTGACAAGTGTACGAAGGAGAATAAAGTTCATGTGTGATCGTGTACACAAAAACTTCTATTTAATAAAATTAGGTCTTATTAGTTGTACATGTGAAGGATATTAAATGAAAGTTGTACTACCACACATGATTCAATTGAGAGATGGACAAGTGTTGGAATGTGGAGAAAGGTGAGGACCTAATTCAAATATTTTATTTGGATTAGTTGGGAATTAGTTGGAAAATTAATTAAATAAATGGGATTTATTTAATTAATTTCGAAAGTGGGATTAAGATGGGATTTTAATTAAATAAATAGCATTTATTTAATTAATTAGCTAATGGGATAAGTGGAATTAGGAGTGGGATTAGGACAAAATGCTACATGATGTCTCTAATAATGTATTTGACTAGGTGTTGCAAGACATGGACAAATTTGGGTGTCTACAATCCAATCATGGGGTTAGGTTGCCATGCATGACACTAGTTCATAGTTAGCTATCTAGTTTTTTAGCTATCCTTTTACCTTCAAAAGATAAAACCCTAGTATGTTGTGCCCTACTATATTTATACAACACAATATTATTGTGATTAGGAAATCCAAATCGAAGGTGAAACACAAACTAAATGCATACAAACAAGAATCTATACCTTAATAAGGAGACCCAATCTCATCAAAGGGAAAGAAGCTTTGCACCCAAGAGCTTCTGAGATGTACCCTAGATAAAGATTCAAATGTGAAATGCTCTATCCTAATTGCAACTCACAAGCTAGCTCAATAGATAATTTGGCATGGTAACATTACTTGGAAATTGGATGGATAAATGGGTTGGAGGATGCTATATTTATAGGCATTTTGGGAGAGGTTTTGATCCAAGGGTTGAGATTGATTTCGGAGATCAATGGTGGAGGATGAAGGTGATGTGGAGGGCCCAGATTTCATCTTGGAGAAATGGAGGGCTAGGAATAAATATGAATCTTTTATTCATTTTGGAAAAATGGTGAATTAAATGAGTATGGGTGAGATGGAATATGTGTGAATTAAAAATTCACATGGGGAAGGGTAAAATGAATTAAAAATTCATTTGGGGATAAGTGGAGATAAATGAGGTATGGCATGGGTAAGGGGTGTAAGAGGAATTAATTGTGATGTGGGATATATTTTAATAAAATATTGACTTATGTGGATATATTCCAATTTTTTATTTGGAGGATGTGGGGAAGGGTGTTAAGCTGGCTTTGACCATTCGAATGAGAGGTTCAAGATTAATTAAATAAGGTTTTATTTAATTAATCATAAGGCTAGGATGAGGTAGGCTAGGGTAGGCAATTAAATAATAGCTATTTAATTACCTAGGGTAGGGATAGGTCAATTAATAGGCTGAATTAATTAGTTAAACATGATTTAGCTAATTAATTAGATTTAGTGAGGAGGGAGAAATTGACCAAATAAATATTGCATATTTATTAAATCAATTGGCTAAAGTTTGAACTATTGAATTAATAGAATTAATTCAATTGTTGGGGATAAAATGATGTAAAATTGGGTAATGAAGGGATAATTAATTAAATAAAAATTTAATTAATTGATTAGAAGGGAAATTGGCATGTTTAGGGATGTCGGGAGTCAATTCGATGATGAAGACAATTTTAGGTGTCTACATTTGCCCCTCTTTGACATGGCATCAAGACCTAGCAGGGAAGTGGTGTCAGGTCAAAGAAAGAATATGCCCCAGCTACCGGGAAGGAATAAGATGGGTGAGGGATGCCCCCTCGAGAGGTCGTTGAAAAATTAAAAAAAATTCAAGCGAGCTCTCGAAAGGACGTGACGAGAGCGAAGTTTGGATAGAGGATGGAAAAAGATGACGGGAAGAAAAATAGAGGAAAATGGTTGTGATCTGCACCCTAGAGGGAAAAAAGAGTGGGCGGAAAGATGACTTGGCATGCTATATTAAGACAAGTGGACCCTAAGAGTGCCACATTTGTACACATTGAACTCTTAAGAAGGAGCGAAGGAGAGATGGCAGAGCACAACCCCCAATTCCCGTGACTTCAACGCGTTTTTGAGTGTTTCCAATCATTTGGCCGAGCACCAGAGGCTAGACCCCAGGTAGGGCCTAACCCTAGCTTTGTGATTTTTTTATTTTGTCACATTTTTTGTGTTCAGGAATTAGGTTTTGGGATTATGGAGCTATAGCAATATCGCGCAGCGCGAAAAATAAGCGGATTGGCGCTATCTATTAGAGTAGAATAGAAGCGGATTGTCGCCATGTGTTTAGATTTTTGGTGCTATCTTCTGTAGTAGCGCAATGTGTGAAAGAGGTAGGGTTTTGGCGTTTTAGCGCCAGATGGATGTTAGGGTAGCGCTATGTTCTCGACTAGTGCTAGTTTATGGTAGCGGTGTTGTATTTTGTTTTAGCACTATGTAGATGATTAGTACGATATGTGATATATGCGCTATTACGAGGATTGGCGCTATTCATTAGATTAGCGCCAAGGGGCAGGGCGGCGCCATTTTTAAAAATGGTGCAAAGTGGTTTGTGCAGTGGCACCATGTTTGAAAATGGCCCAAAGTGGTTTGCGCAGTGGTGCTATAATTTGAATTAGCGCCATGAGGAAGTTTGGTAGCGCCATATGTAAAATTGGCGCGAAAGATGGTCTGTTGTGGTGCCAAAGTGTTTTTGGCTTTCAACATTAGAAGAAAAGGAGGGGTTTGGAAGAAGATAGGTAAATTTTTTACCATAAAGTTGTGGATGCATGATCCGAGTTCATTTATAGTGTACTCGTGGGAGCGACGCATGCCATCTGTGATGGCGCTATTTGATCAGTTTGATGATGCCACCCGGGCCCGACTGGCGAGTTTAGGGTTCTTGACAGTTGCGTCAAGGCCAGTGTTGCGAGCTCATAGAGCTCTGATGACTGTGGTTGTGGAGCGGTATCGGCCGAAGACTTACACATTTTTGCTACCTACTAGGGAGATCACTATCACTCTTGAGGATGTTTATCACATCCTCAAGCTACCTATTCGCGGCCTTCGAGTGACATACGACACGAGAAGGGGACGGCAGGCCTTGATCAAAGTATTTGGCCATGATCACATTATTTTATCAGCAGATAGGAGGGAAATAAGTTATGAGGGGACACTGGCGGCGAGTGCAGATCCCTTTGCCTTACTCCTGTGCGCATTGATTGGTGGTGTGGTGATGCCCGATAGGAGGGGCAGGGGATTTCTAGTTGGATGGGGAGAGGTGATCGAGGGGATGGTCAGACATGAGACTGTGTATGCCTGGGGCCCAGCGATGTTGGGGCAGCTGTATCATGAGATGCATATAGTTGTCTATCATTGTGATTCAGCATTATCAGTTGGGGTTACCTTGCTGCATGTTTGGATTTGGGAGCATATTGCAGTCACTCGGCCAAGATGTGGGTACTATCACCATCCGTTTGAGGCCTTTGTGTTCCTGTATCAGGATGCTAAGTACACATATACTGGATAGGTTCGTTATTGGAGAGAGGTGTTGGATGATGTTATTCGGGTGACCTGGCGACCTGGCGACCTTACATCAAAGTGGAGCCATGGCCAGATGATGATGTGCACATGTCATTTACTTTCTAGAAGCATTACTTGATGGGCCGAGGAGACCACATGATCGACATGTATCTACCATCGTGAGTTATGTGATAGTTTGGGTTGTGGCAAGATACTCCACAACAGATGGATATTTTTGTACGGACCCATCGGGATGTCTGTTATTGGCCGGTAGCCATACAACCCCAGGTTGCTCTGGAGGACTTTGCAACTTTGTAGCCGTTGCAGTGGGATTGGAAAAGTACTGTCAGGGATGCAGGTACTACTCTTGCATATGAGACATGGTGGCAGATGTGGCGACTGACTCAATTCACTGATCCAGCTGAGGAGGTAGTACCTGTGGAGGAGGCGATGGGATCAAGGGATGAGGATTCTGAGGATGATGGGGATGATGATTCCAATGGGGATAATTTTCTGGATGAGGGTGAGGAGATCATTGCAGACTACCTCATGGAGGTTGGAGGGGATGGAGAGGAGAGGGAGATTGGGACAGATGGGCAGCCGATGGATGTACTAGCAGTAGCGGCAGCTAGACAGGTGCCCCAGCAGCAGGTGAGACAGTAGGTGCTTGAACAGCAAGTGCCTGTTGAATAGGTTCAGATTGGAGTCATACAACGGAAAGGGGGACCTCAGCAGCGTGGGGGACAGTCGAGGGTGGACAGGGGTGTTCTACCTCCACCACAGGTTTTGCAGCAACAGCAGGCTGTTGCAGCAGGGCAGCAGGGCAGCAGGTAGAGGCAGGCCCTTGAGGGGCAGGTGGAGAGGCTGAGGCTCAAGGGCCCACACCCCGTCGCTGGCCACGGAGTGGAGAGGAGGTTGAGACTCTGCAGGTACATGTAGCCAGGCTGCAGGAGGCTTTAGAGAGTCGTGAGGTGGAGTTGGTTTAATTACGAGGGACAGTGGCCTTATTGGATGGTACAGATGGACAGGTGGCTGCGTTGCCGGCATAGTTAGCCCAAGCTTAGGGGGATATAGTGATTTTGACCAGAGAGCGGTATGTAGCACTTGCCAGGGCACAGCAGGTAGAGGCTACGGCGGGTAGTCTGCAGGCTTCAGGTGCTGGTATGGCCCTAGTTTTGACATTGATGCAAACGTAGTTGTCCCAAGCATAGGCATAGTTGTTGGAGGCCAAAGGATGGACATACTATTATCGAGCACTATATCACGCAGCAGTTCCTATAGAGCAGCGTGCAGCGAGCTATAGTCAGGTCAATGGATCTTGGGCATCTAGATCAGTTCAGTCAGTTCAGCAGGTGATGGGTCCCCCATCTCATGTTCTCCAGTAGGTCACAAAGGTACAGGTACAGCCACTGCCACCACCTCCGCCACAGGTAGGACCACAGCCACGACCAGGCTCAAGATCTCCCACTACATCAGAGAGAGGGTCCTCTATGTGATAGTTGTATCATTTTGGCCCTTGGAGGCATTGTATCATGACATTATATTTTTTGATGTATATTCATGAGCGATGTATATTTTGGTGATGATGATATATGAGATGATGCTTTTTGATAGCCTACTCATTTATTTATTATTATGATACTCTTATATGATTATGATGATGCTTATGTTGATGGATGCAGTATGCTTTATGGATTATATACTATGGATGTGTTGTGTTTATGCAATGTACTATGTTGATGTTATGGATGTACCTATTGATGTATCATGATGGATGTAATGATGGTTTACTTGTTTTGATATATACATGTATGTGATCTATGGACTATGATGTATAATGCAAATAAATGTTCAAATTAATATACATTTATTATGGATGCAAAATGTAGTGTAATGTATGTTTATCTTAATAAACACATGTTATGTATGGAAATATGGATATGCAGCTAAATGTTTATTGATTATAATTATGCAATGTAACTAAATGATTATGCAATGATATATGGAATGCAATGTAATGATTATGGAATGGAATGTAATGATTATGAAATTTCACTAAATGATTTTAATATGCACCTATGTGATTATAAACTAAATGATTATGATTATGGTATGCAATGTTGAATGATATATATTAAATGATTATCTGAAATGCAATGTAAGTGGAATGTAATGATTTTTATGAAATGTTACTAAATGATTTTAAAGTGCACTTAAATGATTGCAAACTAAAAGGATTATGATATGCAATGTTAAATGCAAAATGATTCTAAAATGCACCTAAATGAAATGCAAATTTAATGATTATGGTGTGGAAACTAAATGACTCTAAAATGCACCTAAATGAACTGCAAATTTAATGATTATGATATGGAAACTAAATGACTCTAAAATGCACCTAAATGAAATGCAAATTAAATGAGATATGATATGTAGCTAGATGATATGTGAGATGCAAACTAGGTGATATGTGAGATGGTTAAGTCTTGATACACATGATGTTCTTTGTTGGACCCTGGGTGGTGGGGCTGTGTGATAGAGGAATAAGTGGGGAGAGGATAAGGGTGGATGGATGGGGTACAGGTATGATTAGCTGCAGCTAGATTGGGGGGGTGGTTAATGGGGGAGTTGCTAGGTCATGAAACACCACGTCATTGAGGGGGGATATGGTTTGGTTCGGGATGTGTTGAGTGAGAGTAAGTTGGAGGGATGGGATTAGTGAGGGGATTTTAGGAAGGGGGTGAAAATAGGCTAGGTGATTACGAGATCTAGGCCCAGATGGTGTAGTTGAATAAATGATTAGGATAATGATTTGAGCTAGTAACAGTAGTTGCGTAATATTAATTGAGAGCATTTCTTAGTTTGCTATAGCAATGTAGGGTACAGTTCACAAAGGTATGAAATGACCTAGGTGATGATATATATCCCACAACTGCATGGACTAGACCCACAAACAATAGGTTGATTTCATGTGTGCCCAAGGTAGTATAACCTTGCCTAGCCTAGGAAGGGGACTCATAGCGATGAGTGCGAATAGTACATATAAGGTTTTGATTCCTGTATATGCAAATGAGGCACATTATGCTAGAACCGACCCAGGCTTCAAGATATGAATACTATTCTTGGAGTAATGAAACCAAACCCACAAGCACAGCATACAGAAACAATGACCATGTCTATTCTAGGTGTTGTCCGCCACTTACCATGATATAATGAGATCAAGGTAGCTTTGGAGATGACCTAGAGTGAGACATAAAGATAAAAAAATCAATAATCAAAAAGACCAACGAAAAGATACAAATAGCCTTTGTGTATTCTTGCCAAGATACATGTTGATAGAATGACAGATTCTTGTCCATTATAGGAACGATATATCCTAGGACGTGAATCGGTTTGAAAGGTGGGCAAAAGGACAGTCAGGCTATGTGTGGGATTATAGTTGGTATGTTGATTGATGATTTTTCTATTAGGGACCATGCTTCAACTGTATATTTAGCTCAGTGAATGGGGACCATCCAAATGGGGTGGATGGGTGCATCTTAGGTACCTGAGTACTAGAAACTTCCTTCGTATTCCAGACTACCTACATACCCTATGTCCACGGGATCAAGGTACTTTCAAGATGTAGGCGAGATGAATATGTAGTTCTGGCTTGACTTGATGATGTGGGAATGGTTTGGGATGGGTGTGATGGTGAGGATTGATGGATAGTGATGGTCGCGATTTTTGTGATTTTCTATTTGTTTTTGGATTTTTGTGTTTTCTATTGTTTTTGGATTTTTGTGTTTTCTATTGTTTTTGGATTTTTGTGTTTTCTATTGTTTTTGGATTTTTGCGATTTTGAGTTGTACAAAAGGAAGATTACAAGGATCCTCGTTCCACGAACTAGCCTTGGGTGGGATATTGCGGGGTGGGTGATAGGATTTGATGTTTCAGAATTCCAAGCCATGGGATGTGTGCGATGTGGAGTGTTGTGATGGAAAGAGGACTTATTAGATGGTAGAACTAGCCACTACACATGGCGCCTGGAATAGGTTTTCACCATGGTACCAATCCAAGGTGTCACCGAAGTGATTTTCACCATTGGGAGTCTTTATTGCACTCGGGTTTTTTCTTCATTTTTTTTTACTTTTTTGATTTTTTGATTTTTTTGATTGGGGTACTTGATGGGTTATGCGTAGAATTTCTTCAGATGTAAGATGTTCATAGGTTCATCCAAAGGCTGCCCCTCAGGTGTTGCAAGCTAATATGCTCATAATCCATAGGCGGCTGTGATGACATAAGGTCCTAGCCAATTGGGCTCAAATTTTCCTTTCTTAGGGCACTCTTACAAGTTTTTCTGGTTTTCCATGAGGACAAGGTCACCTACTTCAAATTTTTGGTTTCTGATCCTCTTGTTGTAGCTTATTTTGAGGTGATTTTGATAGGCCTGCAGGTGGTTCAACGCATTCAAGCATTTCTCATCCAGTAATTTTAGCTGATGCAACCTACGACTCAGTATTCCTCATCATTGATTATGTTTTACAGGGATACTCTTAGGGATGGAAGCTCGACCTCAATAGGTAAAATGGCTTCGGACCCGAATACAAGGGAAAATGGAGTGGCTCCTATGGGGGTGTGGATGCTTGTGCTATAGGCCCAGAGGGCGGGATTGAGTTGGAGGTGCCAGTCACGGCTGGCTTCATTAACTATCTTCTTTAGGATGCGCAGGATGGTTTCATTTGAAGCTTCTACTTGATCATTTCCTTGAGGGTAATATGGAGTGGAGAAGTGGTGTTGGATTTGGAATTTTTTGCACAAAGTGCGAACTTCATGGTTCTTAAATGGTTTTCCATTATCGGTGACGATGGAATGAGGGATACCATAGCAATAGATGATATAATGGAGGATTAACTTGGATATCTGGGTTCCATTGGTGAAGGTGTGTGGTATTGCTTTCACCCACTTGGTGAAGTACTTAGTAGCTGTGATGATGAACTTATGGCCATTGGATGATGGTGGATGTATTTTTCCTACGAGGTCAAGTCCCCACTGTGAGAAAGGCCACGGTGTTGTGATTGGTTGCAATTCCTATGCTGGTGCGTGAATGAGATCTCCATGCTATTGACATGGCAGGCACTTTTTTATAAACCGGTAGGCGTCTCGTTCCATGGTTGGCCAATAGTATTCGGTCCGCAGGATCTTTTTAGCAAGAGTGGGTCCACTTGAATGTGCCCCACAAATGCCCACATGTACCTCTGACAAGGCCACTTCAGCTTCCCTAGACTCTAAACATTGTAAAAGCGTACCATCAAGACTCCTTTTGTATAGGGTATCTCCTACAAGGGTGAAATGGGAGGCTCGACGGATGAAAGATTTTCGTTGTGAGGTGGATAGGTTGGGAGGGATGATATTGTCATGGAGATATAGATAGGCTTTTTGATACCACGGGGATAGGGGACCAATGACTTCGCACACTAGCTCCGATTGAGGAACATCATATGCTGGAATCGGGAGTTCTTCTATTAGGAACTCACACTTCTTGTTGTCTTTCTTCATGTCGACTAGGGACCCAATAGTGGCCATGGCGTCTGCAACTTTGTTGTTTAGCCTTGGGATTTGCTCGAAGTGGATGTCATCAAAATAGTCTTTGAAGTCATCTACCATCTTTTTATAAGGCAGGAGTTTATCATCCTTGGTCTTGTATTCATTATTTACCTACCAGATGACCAGTTGAGAGTCTGCATACACAGTCAGCTTCTCAATTCTCCATTTGATTGTCATTCGAAGGCCAGTGATAAGGGCCTCATACTCTGCCACGTTGTTTGTGCATGGGAATGTGATTTTGAATGACTTGGGGATTGTGTCACCTTGAGGGGTAACAAACAGGATGCCTACCCCTGAGCCTCTGTGTGTGTATGATCCATCAAAGTACATTTTCCATGTTTCTGTTGCCGATGCTATTGTCAAGATGGCTTCATCAGGGAATTCTGCCAGTGTAGGATATTCTGTAGGAATGGGTGCTTCGGCCAGCTGATCGGTGATAACCTATCCTTTGATGGCTTTTCTCTCAGTATATTCGATGTTGAATTTAGTGAGGATCATGACCCATTTTGCCATTCTCCCAATAAGGGCAGCTCTGTTTAGCAGATATTTCAGTGGATTGATCTTGGAGATGAGCTTGGTCTTGTGATTAAGCATGTAGTGTCTTAGTTTTTGTGAAGTAAAGACTAGGGCCAGACATGCTCGTTCAATTGCTGTATAGTTTAGCTCATATGAGATCAGGGTGCGGCTGATGTAATAGATGGCTCTTTCCTTCCCTTGTTCATCATGTTGTGCTAATAAGGCTCCGATAGCTGTCTCTGTTGCTGAGATGTATAACAGGAGGGGTTCTCCTTGCCTTGGTGGAGTTAGAACAGGGGGATTAGCTAGATAATCTTTTAGCTGGTTGAAGGTAGCCTGACACGGAGTGTTCCATACAAAACCTGTATCCTTTCTAAGTAGATGTTGGAATGGTTGACATTTATCGACAAGTTGAGCAATAAACTGCCGAATGGACTAGAGTTTCCCTTGCAGACTTCTCAACTGTTTTAGGGTTTTTGGAGGAGGCGTTTCAATGATGGCTTTGACTTTTGCGAGATCTACCTTGATTCCCCTTTTGGAGATGATATATCCCAAAAGTTTTTCGGAGGTGACCCCGAAGACACATTTCTTTGGATTCAAGCGAACATTGTATTGTTCCAGTCGGTCGAAGATCTTCGCTAATACATCCAATTGTTCCTCCTGTGTCTTTGATTTTCCTAGCAAGTCATCCACATAGTCTTCCATGATGTGGTGGAAAAGATCAGGAAGATGACTGTCACGGCTCGTTGATATGTAGCTCCGGCATTCTTTAGGCCAAACGGCATTACCACCCAGCAGTACGTCCCCCATGGACATATAAAGGTTGTCTTATGTTGATCCTCTTTGGCGATTCTGATTTGATTATACCCTGAAAAACCATCCATGAGGGATAACATCTCATGTCCTATCGTAAGATCCACTATCATGTCAATGTTATGTAGTGGGAAGTCATCCTTTAGGCAGGCTTTGTTAAGGTCCCGGAAGTCGGTGTAGCAGCGGACCATCTAGTTTGGCTATTGGTACTAGGTTGGAAACCCATTCAGGATAATCAATTGGTCGGATGAAGCCGACATCTAGGAGTTTCTTTAATTATGCTTTGACTAGGAGGGTGACCTGAGGGTTCATTTTTCTGAGCTTCTGTTTTACTAGTTTTGCATCAGGCTGCACTGCAAGGTGATGGACAACCAAAGAGAGATCGATCCCTGGCATGTCTGCATAAGTCCACGCAAAATTATGATTTTTGCATTTGAAGAAGGCTAAGAAGTTTTCCTACTCTTGTGTGCTGAGAGATTCTGCCCTGAAGGTGATTTTTGGCTCTTCTTCCGTCCCAAGATTCATCTCTTGAGCTGGCTCTAATAGGACGGGTGATCTATCAGGATATACCTTGTCTATCTCAGGAAGGTCCATGCTTCCATCTCCTGGCACCTCAGGGAGGTTTTCACTAGGAGATACATCTTTTATTTTTTATTTTTTGGGATCTGACACTACCGCGGAACGGTTTTCACCATCATATCCATGTTTGATTTTTATATTTTTATGACTGGAAGCAGGGATTGTCTCCCTGAAATAGGTAGTCGTATCAAGTTCCATGATGTATCTTGCTCTATGATCTCCCAGGGGGAAGTGATCTCTAACCCCCATCATTTCAGCAATGGCCTCATCGTTTGGTGCTACGTCGAAGACAGGAGGTCCCCATTGGTCCCAATCTATGAGGTCTAGGTATACAAGGGGTAAGTCATTGGATGAAGACGCTAGGGTGGTGACCGTGTACATGGTGCAGATGGATGAGTTGAAAAAATTGGCGAAGTCACTAAAGGAATCTTGATGGCCCGTTTCGTTGATATTATCGACTTCAGGGGAAACTGTAGCGACCTCGGCTAAGATACATTCACCAGTGGTGAGGATACGTTGTCGTTGACCATATCCTAACCCTTGGGTATAAGGATTTCTTGTCGCTTGGACTAGTTCCATGATTCCCTGTTCATGAAGGTCGATACCGCCTTGTCCTTTATAGCCCATGTTTTTGACAATTTCTGACCCTTTACCATAGATCTCTATTGGTATTGGGGGAGCTTGTTGGGCGGTTTCCTCATCTTTATATAGCTAGGATGATATGTCTTCGAGCACATCTTGATCTAGGAGATGTTTCTTTTCAAAGGTAGGTGATGGTTTGCATTTGATGACCACTGTATTGGTTGCTTCTTTCTTTGGGATGCCGAACATTTTAGGGTTGGGTAATGTGCCCACACAAAAGGTACTATGTAGGTCGTATTCCCCACATCCCATGTCACTAAGCTTGATCTTGATCTCAAGAGGTGGAGGTGTTTGGGATGAAGTGGTGGCAATGTTGGTGGGGTTGATGTACAAAGTGGATGTTGTGGGGTTGGGTTTTGTGATGGCTTTGTTATATGGACAGAAGGTGTGGTCATGGCCTTCCAAGAAACTGTAGTATTGGAAGGGGTGGGGATCAGCATAGATAGTTACTTCCATGCCGTTGTGAGGGAACTTGAGACATTGATGGAATGTAGAGGGGACCGCTTGCATGGCATGGATCCATGGTCAGCCGAGAAGAATGTTGTACGGGAGATCAAGATCAAGGACCTGACATTTTGTTTCCATTATCTTTTGCCCCACTTGAATAGGGAGCTTGATAGTGCCCTCAGATAGTCGTTCAATGTCATCATATCCTTTGGTTGTTATGCACTCACTGGTGTCTACAACCACATCTGAGTATCCCAATTGTTTTAGTAAATTAAGAGTACACAGATTTAGGCCAGAGCCACCATCTATTAAGACTCTCTTGATGATATGCTTGTAGATACAGATTTTGATGTGTAAGGCATCATTATGTGAGTGTTCGGATGTGGGGAGATCCTTTTCTGAGAAGGTGAGATGATGAGGCGCAGCGATATGACCCACCATGGCTTGGAATTGATTCACATTGAGGTTGGCAGGAACTTGGGTCTCTAGGAGTGCTTTATCAAGGACGTCTTTATGGAGGGGTGATGTGCGAAGCAGCTCAAGTATGGAGATCTGTGCAGGGTCTTTCCTAGATGTTCTAGGAGGTTGTACTGATTGGTAGGCGATGGGTGCGTAGATGGATGATTGGGTAGAGAATCTGGCGTGGATACGGGGGTTTGATCGGTGGTAGGAGTTGTGCGGATGGATACGCGGCCACGACAGGTTGTGATGTCGCAATCGGGTGCTTGAACCCGAATGGTGATTTTGTTGATATGGTTAGAGGATGGTTCTATCCGCCCTACAATAGAGTCATAGGATGTGGGAGGTGGGGTGACATTGTAGGCTTGATTGGATGAGGAGGCTTTGTTATGATTGGGCAATGGATCCTTGTAAGCTCCTAGATTAGCATTAGGCAATGGTTGGGTGCTTTGCTCAAGATTGACTTTGTTTTGATCGATGAGGTCTTGCACACAATGCTTTAACTTCATGCAAGCAGTGGTCTTGTGGCCCACAATGCGGTGGTAGTCGCAGTAATCATTTTCATTGTACCATGTAGCTTTGAGCTCATTCTCTTGGCGAGGCTTAACAGGTGGTAGAGTTATCAAGCCCTTTAGACATCGATCAAGGATATACTCGATTGGTTCTCCTAAAGATGTGAATTGTCTTTGAGGCTTGTTTTGTTTGAATTGCCCCCTATGGGTATTTACATCGGCGACATATGTACTTTAGGACGTTTAATTCTGTACATGTTGGACGGCCTTCACATCAGTGACGTTGTCGTTTAAAGTGTTTTTGTTCTTTCCCCAATAACATGGCTTTTTGTTTGATTGAGTGTTGTTGTTTGTATTGGGGATGCTGATGTTTAGTTTGTTGTTGTTGTTGTTATGGTTGTTGTTGTTGTTGGACTTGTAGTCATATAATTTGATCGAGCCCTTGGCGATGAGGGCTCGTTCTATGGTAGTACCTTTGTCGATGACTTCTTCAAAGGTAGACGCACAAAGGTTCTGTAAATGGAATCCTATTTCCTGATTGAGGTTAGTCACAAACATGGTGATGAGTTGTTTTTCAAGAATTGGCCAAGGGAGTTTGCTTGCTAAGCTTCTCCACCTCTGCAAGAAAGAAGTGAAGGATTCTCTGCTCTTTTGTTTTGTGTTGCAAAGGTCTGTCATAGATATTTCATGCTCGAAGTTATAGGAGAAATGATTCACAAATTTTTAGGTGAGCTCAGGGAAAGACCTAATGCCCAGGGAAAGATGTACGAACCACTCAACGGCTTGACCACCGAGGCTTCTTGGAAATAGTCTCATTAGATATGTATCGTTGTTTGAGACTTCTAAGCAAGAGAGGTAAAACTCCCTAAGATGATCCCTAGGGTCTCCCTTTCCCTTGTATTTGTCAAATTTGGGCGTTCCAAATTTTTTAGGGAACGAGGGCATGTACAATGTCTGATCAAATGGATAGGGGCAAATATCCTCAAAAGAGTAATGCTTGCGTTTGCCCCCAGTTTGCATATCGTCTACCTTTTGAATCAAGGCATGTACAATGGTTGTGAGATCCGGGGTTGGTGGCGGTTGATGTGTGTGGGTTTGCTAATGGATGAGGTGTTGGAGATTGGGTGGTGTTTGATGTTGCAGGTTTTGGGAGATTGTGTTTTGGTACTGTGGGGTGGTGTTTTGGTTGAGATGTGTGAGATGTTGTTGGTAAGCGTGGATTTGTTGGAGAATATGGGAAGGTATTTGAGGGTTGGGATTATGATGTGTTGATGATGCTATGAGGTTTTGTAGATATTTGAGATGAGAAGGATTGATATTGGATGGGTTGACATGAGATGGATTGACGTTGGATGGGTTGGTCGTGTTGTGAGGTGGTTGTGAAAAGAATTGTCGCATGTATGCTATGGTTTGAGGGTTGAGTGGAGGCACACTTGTGGAAGCACTTGCATGCGTGGGATTTCCTTAGATGCCCAAGGTGATTTGCAGAACGGAAGGGTTTACGTTAGTTGTGGTAGTGGATGTAATGTCAGGTTAGGAGGTGGTAGGATTGGAGACACTTGTGGTGGTTGTAGATGTGGTAACATTAGAGCTTGTGGTGGTGGTGGATACAGTGGGAGTTGAGGTTTGTGAGACGATAGGTTGGGTGGTTGATGTAGATGGTTGGGTGTTTGATGTAGATGGTTGGGAGGATGTGGTAAGATTGATGTTAGAGGTGGATGGTTGGGACGATGTCGTGTTGTGGGGTGGTTGGGCACCAATTTTGAGGAGGTAATCAAGATATCTATTTGGATCCGACCTTAGGATTTTGTCAAGTAAGTCCATGCTATCGGTGTCTTGTGTAAATCTCAAGACATCTAGATCATCTTGGGATACGGTGGGGATGTTTTGTGGTGGTGGTGGTGGTGGTGGTGGTGGTCGCAAGAAATGGAAGGGATTTTCATTTGGATTATATGTCGGGATTTGAAAGACCGTAGGTAGATTGTGTGTTTGGTTGGTTGGTAGGTTGTTGTTGTTGGTATTAGGCATTCCTATGCCCATGTATTGTCCAAAATCTACCATTGCTTGATTCTTTTTGTGTTGTGATCTAGTTATGGGCATGCAAGTGTATGGATTTGATTTTGGGGTGGATGAAAGGGGGATGGAGACCTTAGAGAATCTGGATTGATTTGTTGGTCCTGAAAGAGGATGTGGTAGTGGAATGGAAGATGAAAGGGTGTTTGTAGTGTGATAAAGGATAGATTTCTCACTTCTAAGATGATTCTCCAAAAAAGTGTCAATCTAGGGATGATACGAGTGGGTGATATTGACATTTACAATGTTTTGGACCAAAATGGTGGATGAGAGATGAAATTTACTTGAGGATGATTTGACGAAAGGGATTTTGATGTTGATTTGGATGGTGATATTTTTTGGATGAACTAGTTGTTTGGTATGAGAGATTAGGATGATGTTTTTGAAAAGGATTTGATGGTCAACTAATGAGCTTTAGTAAGATCTAGTTTTGTGTTGCACAAATGGATGTTTCTCTTTGTTTGGGGTAGACTAATGACCTTACACAAAGAAGGATGATTTTTACCTGAAAGGTTGACTAATGACTCTTCAAGCAAAATATGATGTAAAAGATGAAATCTAGATCTAGCCTTAGCTCAAAGGGATGACGAGTTTTGGTATTTTGATTGATGGTTTTTTGATGGGTGTTTGGGTTTTTTGAAGATTTTGGATATGTTTTTGATGAAAGAAACGAGATGATTTTGGAATGATTTCTTGTAACAAGGATGTTTGTTTGGTCCAAAAGGTATGCAAAGATTAATGAGGGTTGATGGATATGAAATTGAGTGGATTATGGTATTAGCAAAGGGTCCAATAATGATAACGATTAATTCTCTAAGGTCAAAATGAAGGTATGATTGGAAAAACTTGGATAAAATAGGTGGGGTATTAACGGATTTTTGGAAGGTGATTATGGATTATGGCAAAGTAGGTCCTAAAGATCACAATGTAATTGGTCTTAGTTTCAAGCAAGTCAGTCTGCAAATAGTGCCAATCCATAGGTGAAATGGCACCAAAATCAAATAGAGATGGCGCTGAAATAGGGCAGTGTTGGTCGAGGCTCTAAAAAAGATGGATTTTGTTGGCAGATTTGGATTTGTTTTGATATGAAGTTTGATCAAGTGATTTTTATTATCTCTTGGCAAGTTTATTAAAAGCACTTCAAGCATAATAACACACATAAACCAAGATTTTGTTTGTGAAAAGACGTGTGATTTTCTTAAACAAGCACTTTGCACAACTTAAGGCGAAGATATGATAGTATTTGTTGAATCCCCTAGCTGCGCCTATTCAAAGTGGGTAGCTCCAGGATCTTGGTAGCATCGGCTCCTCCTTAAAATTGCACTCACTTCTCATGCATACCAAGATCCAGGTTTCCACGAAGGCTTGTCCCTCACCAAACCTTAGGATTGTTCCTGCTACCTCGGCTAAGAACCACATGAATCGGGGCCGCTTCAAAAGTTTCCCTTCTGCGTCAACAAATAGAAGGTTTTTGGCTTGCTAAAACAAAGGTTCGTAGTAAGTGCATTCATTCAGGTGGCCATACATGAGGTAGCGCTACTCTCCATTATGGAGTCTCCCAACCTCCAAGGGTTACGCCTTGGAGGGTTTTAGGGGAGGTTGGTTGTTGGTATGACACAACAACACCTGTTGCTTGTGACTTTCGTCACAAACACATAATTTTATATAGCGGCTCGAAAGAGTTTGGATTTAGCTTGTTGCTGCTTGGGTCATTCCCACCTTTCAAAGCGGGGTGGTAGGCCCTCTAAGGATTAACAAAAGCAACACAACCACAAAAATACTTTTGATCCCCAAGTTCATACAAGGATGCGAGGGGAGAGCATACGTATATTTTGTGCTTGTATCATGCTAAACAAGGTTCATTTTAGTTCTTTGGATTATGTTGGGGGTGATTTACACAAGTGTTGTGAGAAGCTTTTGATTCCCAAGGTCACCAATGGTACGAGGGAAGAGCATACACTTTTCACGCCACAAACATCATTACGAAAATACTTCACACAAATTTGATTTGTTTTCTTGTTTAGATGAGTGAAATATGCAGATTATTGTTCTTTTTAATCCAATGAGTTTGTTGATGCACTTTGTGGTTCTTTTTAAAGCCCAAAATTGAAATGTTTGTGGATTTGTTGGCAAACACTTGTGAGTTTTAGAGCACCAAATTCAAATGGTGTTTAAGCTAGGGCACACAAAGATTTGTTTGTTGGTTGTTGATCGATTTTATTGCACCAAATTGAAATGTTTATTTCTAAGCTAACATGCAAGGGTTCCTTTTAAGTTCCAATTGAAGTGTTTGTTTTAAACTAAAGATAAACACCCTGTAAAAACTTGTTAGTAGCCGCAAAATGCTGGTGATGACCTGCAAACAACTTATCAATCCATGCACAGAACCCAAAGTTAGCCTGTAAACATAGCGCTACAACAGAGACCAAATGGTGCCACTGTGGACAGAAAATGGTGCTACTAACAGAAACTGACCAAGAAAGCCTGACACCCTATGCAATAGCACTAATATACAAAGATGTGCTAAAACTATGTACAGAATGCGCCAAAATAGAATATAGCACTAAAACAGTATACATAAGGCGCTAATACAGACAATAGCGCTTATATGACTATGACAAGGCACCATTGCGCGTGCAGTCGAAGGGTCAGGTCACAGTCGAAAATAGCGCCGCTCTGGGTGCCAATAGCGCCAATTCGAGCTTGAAGTTGTCAATCCTACAAAACAGAGACCTTCCTAATCAAACTAGAGGGTTAGACTGCAAAGAAAGGACCTGGTTAGTCTTGTTAGCCTAATGAATGGAAAACAAGACAAGATAAATGCCAAAATATGTGTTTGTTTCTTTAAGAAAATTTTGGCATAACCTCCCCCTCTTCGTTCAAGGTTCCTGCAAAAAATAGAGAACAGAAAACCCTAGAAAATAGCAGGAAGAATAACAAATAGACGAATTTGTGAGTGAATTTTAAGAGAGAAACTGCTCTGTCAGATAGCGCCAAAATAGAATATAGCACTAAAATGTGCCAAAGATGGCGCCACTGTATAGGTAGATAGCGTCGGTCCTGCAAAAACACATCTCAAACACAAAAACTCACAAAATTTGATTAGATTTAGACCTTGTGGGTCCCACCGGGCATGCCAATGTGATAAGGAAATCCAAATCAAAGGTGAAACACAAACTAAGTGCATACAAACAAGAAGCTATACCTTAATAAGGAGACCCAATCTCATCAAAGGGAAAGAAGATTTGCACCCAAGAGCTTCTAAGATGTACCCTAGATAAGGATTCAAATGTGAAATGCTCTATCCTAATTGCAACTCACAAGCTAGCTCAATAAATAATTTGGCATGGTAAAATTACTTGGAAATTGGATGGATAAATGGGTTGGAGGATGTTGTATTTATAGGCATTTTGGGAGAGGTTTTGATCTAAGGGTTGAGATTGATTTGGGAGATCAATGGTGGAGGATGAAGGTGATGTGGAGGGCCCAGATTTCATCTTGGAGAAATGGAGGGCTAGGAATAAATATGAATCTTTTATTCGTATTGGGAAAATGGTGAATTAAATGAGTATGGGTGAGATGGAATATGTGTGAAATAAAAATTCACATGGGGAAGGGTAAAATGAATTAAAAATTCATTTGGGGATAAGTGGAGATAAATGAGGTATGGCATGGGTAAGGGGTGTAAGAGGAATTAATTGTGATGTGGGATATATTTTAATAAAAAATTGACTTATGTGGATATATTCCAATTTTTTTTTTGGAGGATGTGGGGGTGTTAAGCTGGCTTTGACCATTTGAATGAGAGGTTCAAGATTAATTAAATAAGGTTTTATTTAATTAATCCTAAGGCTAGGATGAGGTAGGCTAGGGTAGGCAATTAAATAATAGCTATTTAATTACCTAGGGTAGGGATAGGTCAATTAATAGGCTGAATTAATTAGTTAAACATGATTTAGCTAATTAATTGAATTTAGTGAGGAGGGAGAAATTGACCAAATAAATATTGCATATTTATTAAATCAATTGGCTAAAGTTTGAACTATTGAATTAATAGAATTAATTCAATTGTTGTGGATAAAATGATGTAAAATTGGGTAATGAAGGGATAATTAATTAAATAAAAATTTAATTAACTGATTAGAAGGGAAATTGGTATGTTTAGGGATGTCGGGAGTCGATTCGACGATGAAAACAATTTTAGGTGTCTACAATTATTATCCACTATCTACATTTTTATAGAGTGTGGGGCATACTACTACTAGCTAATTTTTGCAATAACCTGCATCCCATAATTTCTTCCTTCTTGTACACTTGTTTCAATGCAATTTTATATCTTACTTGCCCCATATTGATTTGTAGTATGCAAATTTTCTAAGTTATCATAGAAATCTACCACAATGTTTGGTCACAACATCATTGCTCTATCTATATCAAGACCCTCAATAATTTGTATTGTCAAACATGGATGATGTTTGTATAACCCAAATAATCTACTTGGTACACCATTTGTGAAAGGATTTGGCATTGTCTAACAAATCTATGCTATGTGTGACTTCAAATTAATTACTTCAATCCATGACCAAGTTCAGCCAAATCTTTGCACCACTAGACTATTTCTAGCTCTTCTTTATATTTGACATAATAGTTGATGGTCCTTTCCTTTTTTTGGTTATCAATCTTGACAATCAGTATGTCAAACGTTGGAAGGGATACCCCACTTTTTTGCAACTACTATAATAGAGAACTTTTCATCCTTTACATCCCTCATAGTGCCATCCATTTTCTCTTATGTTCATTCCCTTCTAAAGGACTTTGTGATCAACTTATGTTGGTTGGTAGAATTGATAGCAACATCTATAATTTTTCCACTATTCGTGTTTGTATTAGAATCAACATTATTCTCAGGTGGGTTGACTAAAGTGTCACTCTAATCATAGTCAACAACATTCAACTTAACTACCCTTGGCAAATTCGTCCTTATCCTTCGATTTGTTTTATATATCCACTTTCCTACTATGATAATGCCTATGCAAAATGATACAAATTAATAATTGTCAACATAAACATGACTTATAAAATTTAGGAGATTCTTATATATAAATAACAGATTTGTCATAAACAAAAACAGTTATGAATGAAATTTTAAAGCTTTTGGGAAAATCATGTAATAAGTTTTTAGTATCAATGTTTTAGATCACACTTCATGATCCATCATCACGATGACAATTTATTTTTTCCATCTCATCTTAATGATAGATCATAGAGTGATAAAAAAAATATTGATGTTATCTCCAAAAAATGCGACAAAATGTGACAAAATGAAGAGGTCTTTTATAGAAGACCTTTGCGTTCTCAACAAAGTTTGTTTGCTGAAGCAAATAGGGCAAGAAGGCGTTTCTCCTTTCAGGAGTCTTCAGGATTAGGGTTTTGAAGATCTTTTCGAAATGATGTGCAGTATCCTTTTTCACTTTAGCATGGTAATGGCGGTCCTTATAGTTTTTGGAACAACAAAAGGTTTTTTTCAAATAATCGAGCTGGGGTTTCAGGAAAGGTGGAAAATGGAAGCAGAAATCATCAGGTATGGAGGGAAAAGCTAGTTCCCCATAAAGCGAATCCCCATGAAGAAATTACTGAATCTGATGCTAGGGTTTCTGCTGATATTGTTAATATTCAAATACCAAAAGATTTGGTGAACCCCTATTTTCAAGATCTTGCTACAAGGGCAATTATTGGTAAGGTTTGGAATTCAAAACTTAATCTGATATCTTTCTTAATTGGATTAGGGTTTCTTGGAAAGGGGTTTCTGATGTTTTTTTACTACATAAGGACTTATGTGTTTTTACAGTAATTTTTGAGAATGGTTGTTTTCGTGATGAAACCCTAAAACAAAAATTGTGGTTTTATCAAAGTAAAGGGATTTGTATTCAGAAGTGGGAGCCTAATTTTGATCCCATTAAAGCTAATATGAACTTTGTCTCATTTTGGATTTCATTGCCAAACCTACCTCTTGAATACAGAGATCTCAACATTATTGAATTATGTGCTAAGAAAATGGGTTTTTTATAAAACGTGATGTCTAATTTTCAAAAACTAGAATTGCCAGTACGATTTTCTATAATTTTAAATACTTCATTTCCGTTCTCTAAATTTCTAGAATTTTAATCTAAATTTGGGTCTTGGAGACAAACGGTTGCTTTTGAAGATCATATGATTATGGAAAAGCCAAAGCTTTTTGAATCTAAATGGGTCTGCGAGGATTCAAAAAAAGACAAAATTTCACAAGAAGATCTTGATTTTGTTAATCTTGGGGAAGCATCTTTAAATCATTTGGTCAATTCCTCCAGTTTGAATGAGGGACAAGATTATATTAATGGTCCAGCAGAGGAATTTTGTTTTGAGTTTGATATTGGCAAAAGGGAGGAGTCAAATACTCCTAATTTTTTTATAAAGAAAAAGTGAAAAAGAATTTATTTCCATCATTTAATAAGGAGGAAGATCTTTGCATATCAAATGGCAGTCAATAGGATGTTTCAAGTTTGGTTAATTTTTCTTTTTCTGAGGAGGAAGTGAAAGCTTTTGTTGATAAGACTATTCATAAAGTTGCTTTCGATCTTATTGATAAAATTGTGGATGAGGTAATTGCAAAAGAATCTCATGAAGTTGTAGGTGAGGGTGTCTCTCTTTTTAATAACACTTCTGAGTCAAACTTGGTAATTGATAATCAGTTAAGTACAGAGAAACAGGATTGGAAGGTTCTGTTAGGTGATGGGATTGGTAATGAGGTTTTTAACCCTACTCAAAACTTTTCCATTCCTCAATCTATCCCTTAGGTTCCTCCTAATGATAGTGAGGTTTTTTATTTTGCTGCAAAATTGTCCATTTCACAAACTTCTAGTCAGGATTCTCCTAGGAAATCTAGGTCTATATCTCCTTCCACGAGAGGTCGAAAACCAAAATCTTTTAAAACTCATGAAGAAATTAAGGCTGGGTTGCAGGCTACCCTTGAAACCTGTTTGAGATTGGGGAGAGTGAGAAACTCTCCCCGGGAACAATGAAGATCATATCCTGGAATGTTAGGGGCATTAATGCCCCTAACAAGAGACGCTTGGTAAAGAGTCAGATAGATTCTGTAGGTATGGACATTATCTTGCTTCAGGAGACAAAGTTATCTCAAACTCAAGCTAAAAATATTTTTCCAAATTGGTATAAATGGAAGTTTCTCCATTCTCCTTCTCAGGGGGCGTCAGGGGGTTTGGTTGTTCTATGGGATAATAAAAGTTGTGATGCAGATCTTATTTGTTCTACTCAAAATTTTATATTGGTTAAAATAAACTCCCCATCCCTAAACTTCTAGTTATTTAATGTTTATGGGCCAATTTTGACTAGTGACAAAAAACGGTGCTAGGATATTCTGACTGCACTTTTGGAAAATTTATCTGGAGAAAAAGTTATCTTAGGAGGAGATTTTAATGTTATCACTTGTTTGTCTAAAAAATCGGGAGGGATTTGTCCTCCTCAGAGGGTAATTGATGATTTTAACGATTTTATTTAAGATAATGCGTTGGTGGATAACCCTTTATTAAATGGGAATTTCACTTGGTCCAATAGGAGAAAAGATTTTTTAAATATTACAGAAAGATTGGATAGATTTTTGTTATCTCCTTATTGGTGTCTTGATACTAAAATATCCGGTACCTCTGTTCTTCCCTTTTCTGCTTTAGACCACTTGCCCATTTCTTTTCACTTGGACATTGATATGACTAAAAAGAAACATAGATCTTCTTTTAAGTTCCAAGCTATGTGGTTTAGAGATTGTAGCTTCTTACCTCTATTGGAATCTTGGTGGAAGAATACCCCTTTTGTGAAAGGCTCTCGTATGTTTTGGCTCAATGAGAAGTTAAAATTCATAAGAAACAAAATCAAGGAATGGAATAAACTTTCTTTTGGTAATTTTTTTCTCAAAAAACCGCTTTGTAGTCTCAGTTAGAACAGATGAATGAATTCATTAGTAAAAATAGCATGGATATTGCTTCCTTTGAATGTGTTAAATCTCCTCAATCTAAATTGGAGGAGGTTTTAGCTAGAGAAGAAATTTTTTGGAGACAGAAATCTAGGGAGACTTGGCTTAGAGGAGACCGAAATACAAAAATTTTCCATGTTTCGGCTGTGGTAAGAAGACATAAGAATTCTATTCATGCAATTAAAGACTCTATGGGGAATATTTTGCAAGATGATGTTCTTATTCAAAAAGGAGTTAATTTTTTTCAAAAGCTTCTTTCAAAAGAAAATATTAAGGTCCCGCCTTCGACTGTTCTAGTAGTTCTAAATCATATCCCACCTCTAATTTCACAAGAAGATAATATGGAATTGATGAAACATTTTTCTTTAGAAGAAATTAAGGCAGTGGTCTTTTCTTTAGATCCAGATAAATCTCCTGGCCTGGATGGTTTTACCCCACTTTTCTTTAAAAAGTGTTGGGACTTTGTAGGTAAAGATGTATGGTTGGCAGTAGAAGAAGCTCGTAGAAATCGTACTGTTTTGAAAGAGATTAACTCTACCTTCATTGCTTTAATTCCTAAAGTTGCTACACCTTCTTCCTTTGCTGATTTCAGACCCATTTCTCTTTGTAATACATTGTATAAAATCATTTCTAAAGCAATTACTCTAAGACTTGCTATTTTCATTCCAAAAATTGTTTCAGAAGAGCAAGGAGGTTTTGTCCTAGGTAAGGAAACATCTGAAGGTGCATTGGTGGTTCATGAGGTTCTGCATTCAATTCATGATCATAAACTTTCTGCTATGTTGGTTAAATTGGATATGTTAAAAGCTTATGATAGATTGTCTTAGGACTTTTTGTTTCAAGTTCTCCTTAAGTTTGGTTTCTCATCTAAGTGGTGTAAGTGGATTTCTTCTTGCATTTTTGGTTCAAGTTTTTCAGTTTTGATTAATGGTAAATCTAATTTCTTCAAATCTTCTCAAGGGATAAGACAAGGTGATCCTTTGTCCCCTTTTCTTTTTATAATAATGGTAGAAGGTTTGAGCAGATTGATTTTGAGGCAAAACTCCTTGGGAAACTGGAAGGGGATTAAAATTCCTAGAGTTCATTTTGCTATTACTCATGCTTTATTTGCAGATGACACTTTGTTGTTTGGTCAACCTGTGATGTCAGAAGCTAAACATATGAAGGATGTAATTTCAAAGTATTGTTTAATATCGGGTCAGAAAGTAAATCAGGAGAAATCTAAAATCTTTTTCTTTTTTATGTCTTTATTAATTCAAGAAAGGGTTGCAAAATATCTAGGGTTTAAGGTGGATGTCCTTCCTTCAAGATATCTGGGGATTCCTCTTTTCTCGGGATCAGTTAAAAATATGTTTTGGGATAAACTTATTAAAAGTATCAAGTCCAAAATCTATTCATGGAAAGGTAAATGGTTAACTTTGGCTAGAAAAATCCTTATGATTAAATCAGTTTTGTCGGCAGTGCCTGTGTATATGCTTTCAATACTTATGGTGCCCAAGTCCATCCTTTCTTGCCTTATTAATATCTTGAGGAAGTTCGTGTGGAACGGATCTAACTTGAATGGAAAAAAGATCCCTCTAATTTCCCGGAATAAAATCTGTATTCCAAAGCAGAAGGGAGGAACTGGGATCCATAACATTGAAACTCACAATAAGGCTCTTGGAGCCAAGTTGGTTTGGAATTTATATGAAAAGCCAGACTCTAAATGGGGAAAAATTATGCTAGCTAAATATCTAGATTCATCTTCACCTGAAAGAATCTTTACTATTCTTAATCCAAAGATGGGTTCTCAGATTTAGAATTTTTTATTAAAATGTAGAGAGGTGATTTCCCCTTTTTTATCTTGGGTTATTCAGGATGGAAATTCAACCCTCTTTTGGGACGATTCTTGGAATAGTTATTAGTTGTCAAATATAGAAGGCCTTCAAGAAATTAAGTTATTCTTGTCTCAAGTCTGGGGAACAAAAGTTAAAGATTATATTGTGGTTGATTCTGATTCGGTTATTAATAAAGTTATGTGGAGAAATTTTGATGACTTTCTGATTCCTTTAGAACAGAAGGTCTTGCTTAGGAATATCTTGAAGGAGAGAAGAATTTTTATATCAGGAGGAAGGGATAAACTCATTTGAGTCCCCTCAAAGTCTGGTCGTTATACAGTCAAGCAAGGATATCTAAGTATCATTAGTAAGGATTCTAATTTAGCTATTGATTGACCTTATAAGCTTTGTTGGAGTGGTCCTTGCCTGCCTAAAGTAGGGGCTTTTGCTTGGTTAGCTTTGAATTATAGAATCCTTACTATGATAGGTTAGTCAAGCTTGGGGTTGCTAATTCTTTCTTTTGTCCTTTTTGTTCTGAAGTTGAGGAAACTGTGGATCATTTACTGCTAAATTGTCATTTCTCTTCAAAAGTTTGGTACTGGCTACTCTCAAAATTGTGTTGGCAGGGCCCCCTTCCTCTCTCTCTCCTTCAAGTTTTTCAAAGCTGGCCTATCTTATTCACAAACTCTACCTTCTCTACTTTGTGGTTGGTCTCGCCAAGTATTGTGATTTGGATTTTGTGGTTAGAAAGAAATAGCAGAATTTTTAGAAAAATAATAACTCTTTTGATGCAATTATTGTAAAAATTAAGAAACTGATTTCGGAAGTAGTCTTAGCTTCTCTTCTTTTCAGAAAGGCAGGTTCTCTAGTTTTTACTTCTTGGGATGATCTAATGTTAAAAAGTTGGAAATTTTTACTTTTGCCTAACTCAAATTACTTTAGCATGGGAAGTAAGATAGATAGGTCTTCCATTAAGTGGATTCCTCCGCCTGTTTCTTTTGTAAAACTAAATTTTGATGGTGCAAGTAGAGGTAATCCTGGCATCTCTAGTGCAGGTTGTGTTTTAAGAGATCACAATGGTTCAGTTTTAAGAGCTTTATCAGTTAAGCTTGGTTTGTGTTCAAACAATGAGGCAGAGGCTTTGGTATTAATAACAGGGCTAAATCTTGCATTAAAATGTGAAATTACTAATATTATTGTGGAAGGGGACTCTTTGCATACCATAAGGGCATTTACTCTTAAATTATCACCAAGCTGGAAAATTGATTACATTTTACAATTTGGAAGGAATCTGCTTGATCATTTTCAATCATTTAAAATAGTTCATACATATAGGGAAGGCAATTTGTTAGCAGATTTTCTAGCTAATTATGCTTTTTGCATTAATGATTCTACTAAGGAGTGGGATTCTAATTCCCTTTTGTTGATCCCTGGAATTAATTGCATTTATCCTAAGGAAAGTCCAAACTAACTTGTTGTGCAAAATATGAAGTATTTAGTGGAAAGATATCTTAAGAGTATTTTGTTTTAGCCGCTAAATCTAGAATCATCTCTATTCTGCGGCTCCGTTCTGACAGCTGACGTTGTCCCTTGGTCTGAGGGCAGTTTCATCTGGTGTGTAGTACTACTGTTTTAAGTTTGTACGCAGGGTGGCAGTTCTCACTTAACGGTATATCTTGTCAGGAATGATTTTATTCATTGTATTTTGAAGGAACTCTCCTTTATATTCTTGTGTTTGGCACGTCATCTGCCATCTTTTTGTAAGCTTTATATTTGCTCTGCTTTAGTCTCCTAATTTGGTTTATTTTCAAGATTCAAGAATTTTGTTCTAGTATGGGCTCCGTCTAGTGAAACAGAAGAATTCTCATGCTAATTCAGAATTGGGAACGACCCTCTTTAGGTCTCCTCAATCTGAAATCCATGCAAGAAACTTTTAAGACTTACAAAGATGTTGAAAGAGCCATTATTCAAGTTTGTAGTCTGCAAGTTTTACATTTTCCTAGAACTATATATCCGTCCCAAGCAGTGTCGCATTTCCTTTCAAACGTTATGGATTTATTGCAAAGTTTTGATCTGGTAAGGAATCTGGGCTTTCTGTTTGTCCAAGATGTTCATTTTTCTGTGAATATTTTTAATGAAGTTATAGAGGATTACGATTTGTATACGGGTTCTGCTCTTGTGGGTGGTTTGTTTGATCGCAGGGATCTTTTCCGCCGACCTACGCTTCATTGTCTCTTCAATGCTATGCTACATGGCCTTCAAAACAATTGTGTTATGTCTTTTCATAATTCTATCCACTGCCATTGGAGAGAGCTGGGGAGACAGTTGGTAGATGATGCTACAGAGGTGTTTAATGCACTGTCTTTTCTTCTGCATTACATTCCTCCTCCACCAACTCCTCCCCCTCAGCCAGCAAAAGAGGAAGTTCGTCGTCAGCAGGGTTTTATTGCTGAAGGATTGCAAGATGATAACTAATAGTTATGGTTCTTTTTTGGGTGTTTTTTTTATTTTGATATAATTGGACTGTATCAGTTATAAATTTTGTAATAGCATCTTATTGACAAAGAAGTCAACCATGTAATGTTCACAGACACAGACTCTTCTTGATCAGACTCATCTTTTTGAGTCATTTTTTTATTAGCTATGTTTTAAAAAAGGCTACAACCGGAGGTTTTTTTCGCTTGATTCTTTCCTGCCGGTATGCCTTATTGAATCAGGCATTCTGTAATTTCTCTTTTATAATTAATATAATTTCAGTGGCTATGCCATTTTTTCTAGAAAAAAAAAATATTGATGTTAAAAATTCCTTTCACAATTTTTCCAAAAGGTTTATGTCATGCATGACACTCTCTCAAAGGAGATGAATAAATGACTATATTCTCTAATTTAGTCTATGAAACTACATCATCTAAAAAAAGGTAGAGACCAAAACATGGTATAAAAGCACTTATTTTATTTTGTAGAAATGGAGCAGCATGTTGTGAAGCCCTTACTTTATGAGCATGTAGAGGTCATAATACATGATTATTCTATATTTATATAATTATAATTCATGAACACCCTAAATTTTAACTCTACTATATGAACACAATAAAAACTATTTTTTGAAGGGTATGGATAGTAGTGATAGTTTCGTAATATGCCATACAATGGTGGTGGGTGTGTTTGCATGGAGTGTGGTGTTTGTTGTTTTGGGGAAGAAGATGTGGAATAGATCATTTGACTTCTACAATAGACTTGTGTCTATGGTACATGCGGTTGTTGTTATTTGTCTTTCGTCACCTTCTATTAAGGATTGAAGGCATCCCCTACACTATTTAGCTTCTCCTTCTTCACCATTTTAGGCATTTATCCTTCAAGCTTGAGTTAATGTTTATATTTTCATTCACTAGATTGGCATAAGATTCACTTAGTCTTTAATCTTTATATAAATGAGATAGACAAGCCTCCTTTTAACCCTCCTTTAGGCCAAAATGGTATATATCAAAGTGTATGCATTTGTTTAGTAATGATTGTTGCTTTGTAGGTGCTTAGTTTTAAAATTATTTCAAAACTTATTTGAGTGTCTAGGTTTAAGATTTCATGTTTTAGGTCATGATAGAAAAATTCAAATATCTATGTTATTTATTTTCATCTTATTTATGATCATTTTATGTGTTGGTCGTGGGGCAAACAACGACATATGACAAATATCTATATTATTTATTTTCATCTTATTTATGATCATTTTATGTGTTGGTCGTGGGGCAAACAACGACGTATGACAAATGCTTACGTAGTACCATCTATTAGAGGATAATACTATGTTTACTAATATGCTTGATGCCACAATGACCATGTAAATAATGGAAGACCCAAACTCATGACAGAATTCTTTAAAATGGCTTTCTTTTGATGACTTAGCATTGCATACATAGTAAGAGTGTTACATAAAATTCATTCGTATATCTATTTGCATAGCTATTCTAATAGTGAAAGCTAAGATGCAAATATCTTTGATCAATGAATACGGCTCTACGTGCAAGCACTCAAATGTTCTCTTTCTACTCGTTCAATACTCTAGTATGAATATAATGAACCTTATCTGATATAACGCAGAAAAAATATTAAATATGTGATTTGATTACAAACGAGATAAAATCTAATAAGCTATGCAACAAAATAGTTCGATAGCTATGCAAGTCTAATATTCTCAACAATTAGAAAAATCTGGGCATATTTATCACATTAAATGGAAATGATTTATTGAATCTTTGTTTCAATTTATAAGCATTTTTCCCCTCGTAAATTTGTAACTTTGATCCATGGACTTGAATTCTATTGATTGGGAAGGGTTATCACTGATTGAGGGGGATCTATTTTGAAATTTGGGTGTGAACATTTAAATTGCATATTTGATATTTATATCAAATATGATTTATGCACCAAATGGTGAATCTTCTTTGTCTTCCAAGAACTTCAATATTTGGTGGCTAAGGTCTCCAAAAAGATATTAGTTATGTGACTTTAAAGAGAAGGAATCACTTTTTAGAAATAAGGTTTTTAAATATGACAAGTTGAGAACATATATTGTCATTATAAGGCAAATTTCTATTTAACTTAGGATTAAAAGTTGTACACTAACATATTTTTAAATTATTATGTATTTAATTTGAAAGACTTAATTTGATATTGAAAGCCATCTTTTATGCATTTAAACAAAAGTGTTGCATAGAATATACAAACTTGAACTATTTAATATGATGATAAACATAATATTTATTTTAATTGCATTATGTTTTTTTATGTAGGCTTTATGTGCAATGAATTAGACCACCTTATATCCCATGTGAAGCTAGATTTTGACTAATACAACTTGTATTTTAGTATGAAATGATGAGTAATTGTACATATTTTTGTGTATTAATTACATGTGAAGTTAAATTAAAACGATTAATTAGATGGTAACAAATGACATTTAATATAAATTTATTGATATTTTTATATTTAAACAATAACGACAATATGTTCTAGTAATAGATCATAACATGACAAATACCCTCACAACTATTAGAATGCACTCGACTATTGGGTCCTTTCCCCTAGTGATATCAGTTTGGTTATAAACTTTCATGGAAGCAAATTCTCATTGGCCTGCACGCATCTAGCAATGTTTTCTTGGAATCTCTCAAGCATTTTTGGAAAACATGCTGCATTATTGTTTTCTCTCATGCTGCACTTCTCTGAAAGTTGAAATTCAAAAGCGTTAGACTGATACGTTGCTTCAGACATCTACCTTCTCCAAGTACATACAAGATGCCCTCCATGAACATGGAGTTGGCATAGCACATAGCCAAGCTCCAACAACAAATACAAATACTGAAAAAAAACTAGGTAGATTTCATAGTTAGAAAACTCTAACTACACTCGCAGGACGTCACTCAGACAAGACTTGCACGTTGAGTCCTAGCCAAGTCTGAGGCTGAGTTTCTGCCAAAAAAAAGGTGAGTCTCAAAAAAGTACTCCCAAGTCCCAGCAAGTCTTAGAAAAGACTTGTGTGTTCTCTAAATGCATTAAATTCTTTTTTTTTTTTGAATGTAACAAAAAGAATTTCATAAGTAATTATGTTTTTATTTTGGCCAAGATTTTGCGCGTCTCAAGTTGAGTCAAAATTTTGGTCTGCCAAGTCTGTGCCGTGTCCAAGTTTTCAAACTATAGTACATATAACAGAAAATAGATCAAGTCAATGCTTCAATTGAGTCACCTGCCCAACATGTACAAGGCTCAAAGCCAAAAAGAACTCAACCAGACAATGAACCAAGAGCATTGACGATAAGATTCAAGATTTGGGTTGACTGTTGTACACCCATTATGGAGAAATAGCTTTGCCGTTCAATTTCTCTTTGTTTATGTATCATGTTTTTCATTTTAAATGCTTCAGCTAGTGGGACTACACTCCTCAAATTGTTTTTACGTTGGCTGTATAAGCATTTGTTTTGTGATTAAGCTATTTCCGCTTGCAAGGCTTGGCCACTGAGAGCTCTGAATTTCAGTTTCACGTATGGTTTCTTTTCTTACTCACTCTTTAGAGAACTATCAAGCCCCAAAGTTCATTTTCATAATGTTGTATGTTGAAACTCTCAATAATTAAAACTGCCATCTGCTGTCAGTTTGTCACCCGGTGCTTTCTTTTGCATAGTAAGCTAATTCATATTGACCATTGTACCCATGAAAAGAAAAAAATGAGTGGGCAACCAAAAGCATTAAAAGAACACACGTGTTGATAATTTGAATAAATATGACACCAAAATTGTCATACCAAGACAAGCGGGTTGTCCATACACTCCTTTTCGAAGGAGTCTAACAGGACAGTTACACTTGTGTTTTTGTCAATTGAAACAAATAGTGGAAAAAGAAACACAAAACGGTATAATATTAGATTCAAACATATGTCGTTGACCTTGATTGGGTAATTTTCTAAGACAGAATTTCTAACACTTGAAGTTTAGATTCAAACATCGTCAATTTTGTTGACCTCCGTAGAGACTTTCCAAAAAATGAACCAAGTAGATATTTAAAATTGCATTAAGCTCCAAAAAAGAGAGTTGATTTAATATGACTTAACACATTCTAATTCTTGCGAACAAGATATACTATCGCAATGAATTTACAATTGAAGTGCATACTAAAAGTCTTTTCAAACTGCCTTGGATTATTGGTGCTTTTCAAATTGATCTCAAGACCATGCCTGAACTCAGTATTCTTGAACCAAACTACATAATTGTCACATTTTTCTTTGTTCATTTAGAGAATTTCTAACCTGCTCAATGAAATGCAACTGTAGCTTTCTGTCAGCACTTGAATATATATTACAGAGTGGAAAAGTGCGTTTAAGATGGCCCGTCTAGACAAAAATGATGTTTTCCAGAGAACCAGCTTAAGGGATTACCTCTTCCCACAATTTAAACATATTTGTGCAGCATTAATTAGACTTTCCACAAGTAAAGCATCTAAATTGGTTCAGTGTTACATGTCCATTGTATATCACATAAATGAAGATCTAATTAAACACATCTTCAGTGTCTCCCTCCGCATGCTCCCCCTCCTCAAGATTGCAGAACTCCAGAAAGTGTGTGGGTCGATGATCCTCATGGTAAAAGTCTCGAGGAGTTCCCAGCTTAACTCCATACTTCATACTAACCGTATGCTTGACACCCATGAAATTGTAATTCCACGGACCATTGTCTGGAACCTGCACAAAACATGCTTGGATTAGGAATTTTGACTCAGAACACAACTCAACAAACAAAGAATAATTTAGCACAAGCATCACATGCTTAGCTTGGTAATTTTGATATAAAATGGAAAATTGGCATTTTAGCTAATATGCAACATTTGGCTTATAATTGAAGACCACTACTGTTGCCTTCTCGATTTTACACTCCAGTAGCAGATAGCAAGATACAAAATCAATATCAAAATATACAATACGCGGAGAAATTTGGAACACTCTAGAGATAACAGATATTATGTTTTTCTCAGTGTTCCACGGGGACCCGTCCCCCCACCGCCGCCGGTACGCGGGAAACTTCAAGGAAACTTCAGGGACTTCTGGACGTCCCCGAGACGTCTCGGGGACTTCTGGACGTCCCTTGAGCGTCTCGGGGACTTCTGGACGTCTCCCGCGCTGGGGGCAACGAAAAGTTTGTTTTTTTTTTTAATTTTTTTGTTTTTGCTGATGTGACAGATTTTGCTGATGCAATCCATCATGGGTTCAACTGCCTAGGGTTTCATGTGGGTTGTTTTGTGATCAGTATCCTAATGTTTCAAGGCAAGTTTCAAGTGATTCAGAGGTGTATCAACCTATTGTTCCAGCTGTTTGAGGGTGTTGTGTGTTGCGTGATGGATTGATTGAGCCAACAATAGATTCATGCTAGTTAGGTTTTAGATTCAAGTGTCTGGCATACCATCATGCTAGGGTTTTTATTCTTCAGAAGGTCCACAGAGTTTCAAATCATAGGTTGCTTCAGAATCACAGAGGTCACTCGTCAAAATTGCTATCTTTAGCAATAGTTATTTTCAGTTGTGTCTATTTCAAGTGTTCTATTACAGGCGATGGATAAGGGCCTATTTTTAGGCCGCTTTACTAAGTTTTCTAAAAAATCTCAAATTCAACAATTTCATTTGTCTTTTAGTAATAGACTAATAGTATTCAAGTAAATTTTGCTATTTTACTAATTTGCCAAAGTTTAATTTGAAATGTTATTCTTAAACATCTTTTTATAACTAGTTATTCAAGTACCATATGTATATCAGCACCACCCCCCCGCCGCCATCCCCCCGCCGTCCCCAAACTTAGACCTTTTGTCCCCCCGTCCCCGAGACCTGTCCCCGACAGGGGACGCGTCCCCGTCAGGAAACTCCGTGGAACATTGGTTTTTCTGTTCTAGTGTATTTCACTGTGTTGTTTGAAAATATTAAGTAACAAAACAATTAAATCTAGGAAAAAAACTGTCAGCTGTGAAAATTTAAAAAATCTAAAATCTTACGTTCCACATCAGATGACAGTCAACAATTTTAATTTTTTTAAATAAATGTAATTCTAAAATTGCATTGTTTCAATAAATGCTTTAGATTTAATTTTTTGTAATCTTGCTAACTATACCTGGGACTTGTCTGATTAAAACTTCACCAAAACGTATTTGAACGTTAAAAAATATAGAAGCAATTTGATTATATAAAAGCAAATGTTGCCGACAAAAATCGAGACTTGGCATTGCTTTAAAAATATGTTAGGAAATATACCATATAAAAGCCAAGGAAGCGGTCACTCAGAAGCATTTGTACTTTTTCATAATGTGTGGGTAGATATCCATGTGGATTGCTTCCAGTGTCTTTGTTAAGCCGTCCCCATTCATATCCTGTTGGTGTGAGCTTGTATGCAGTTAAGGAGCAAGAGCCAGGAGTGAAGCTGCATGTTAGAATTATACATTTCTCTCCATCCCATTGCTTATTGTTTTCTAGGATTCGAGCATGACATGTTAAGTCCTGAAGTTTCACAACCAGAAAATAAGTAATAATTAGTTAACATGTTTTCACTGTGTATACAATCTGCCTTAAAAACTAACAAGTACAGCACTAAACACCACAAACCTGAGGTGATAACTGAGGAAGTTCATTCGGTTGTGTATGCATCCATCCTAAAGGTTCTAGATCATTCAGAAAATCATGCTCAGGCAAAGCCAAGGGCAAATGAACTTGTTGATGTGTCCCCCACTGTGGAGGCATAGATATGCAACGAATCTCCTTCACCTGGGGATTGTCTGGGGGACTTACACCGTAGAGATAGCCTGCAATCTGGGTTCTAAGGTCTGCTATGCAAATGAATTTCTTCAATATGTTCTTAGGAATGATGTATGTATAACCAGTTTCCTGTTCAAATAACCAAACTTACCAATGATTAGACCACAGTGAAAATATATAAATCAAACTGCCAAAAAAATTATCATATTAACTGCACCTTGATATCATCTGAGTTCACATAGATATGATTGACTCTAAGATACAGGTTTGTTGCAGATATAGCCCTAACTCGCCAATCTGTTTTAGAACCAAAAGCAGCCTGCTCATAGGGACTTGTGGTGGTAACAATCAACTCGTCACCATGCACATTTGTAGTTCTAGTTGTAACAGCAGTGAGTTGGCTTGCTTCCTTTGCCTGTAAACAGCATGCAGATCCCAATAATTTCACTTTGCTACTGCTACTTACATTCATATCAGATGCAAATCATCATCATTTAACTAGTATAACTGAAACAGAATCTCTCACCTGCTTTTCAATTTCTGCAATCTGTTGCCTCTGTTGAGAAGGTGGGGTTATTTCAGCTCCAAGTATAATATCTCTAATTTCTGATTGAGTTAATGCTGATGTATTAACATTATTCTTCTTTGCATAGTCAGACAGGATCAGGTCTCTCAAAGCTACTTCCACCTGCATTGGCAATATTTGAGTTTGTTTCAGGATACAGTCCCTCTGCCTAAAATTTCAACAAAGCAAAAAGTGCATGTACACCTTTTCATGGCAGAAACCCTGCAAAAAAAAAAAGAACTGTAGACCCTCTGTAAAAAATATTATGGCTTCATAAAAGGTTTACCTTCATCCATTGATCATCAGAGAGGTTTGGCCAAATGTGGTGCGGCTCAGTAACAACCGTCTTGTCTGGTTTCAACAACATCTTTGCTTTCTCATTATTCACATGAAGGGCACGAAGGATCAATATCAGGCGAGAAAATGCTGTGTATGAAGAGATAGTCTTTAACCAATCATCATAAATGTTGAAGAGAACCATTTGGGGCTCAGTAGCCTTCAGAATCAAGTCACCAAACTTTTCAATCTTTAAGCAAGCTTGGAATGGCAACTGAAGCTCACTGCCTTTGATGACAATGTTGGGAAAGTCAAGTAAGTGAACTTCCAAGGGGTCAAGCATGCCCTTACGCGTAACAATAATCTGTTTTGGTTGCTCCTCAACAGGTAATGACCTTACCAATGCAGCTACTTCTTCAGCTGTCTTCCATTTTGCTAGCTGACCAAGCCGCTTCTGCCCTGCCCACACACTAGTATGGATGACCTGCAGTATCCAATTCTTGTATTTATGTTAGACAGAACTATGCCCTTATAAAGAATTCTTGTTGAGCATACAAAATCCTATCCCTTATAAAAGATGTTTGTTGAGTGAAGCCCCAAACAAGAATGATAGTAGTTCATATTGAACACAAATAACATGCTAGAAGGGAAACAAACCTTCAAAAATAGTTGCCCTGTCCTCGGGTTGAATATGAAAATTGCTCCATTGATGGGCTTTGTTGTAAGATTTCCTTCAAAAGTTTTATGGATAGTGACACGATATACATTTGTATCATCCACAAACCATATGATTTGGTTGCTGAAAATTTCTCCATAATTTTGAGACGACAAGTATGGTTCTGTTGGCTCGGAAGAATAAAGCTGTAGACCTTTTCTTATCCGCTCCCTTAATACATACAGTGCAGGATTTGACTGCAAAATTTTAAGAAAATGTATATGAGCACTTCAAAAACATAGAAGAAATAAGATTGTATGGAATTCAGCACATAATATGAAAGTACTTATTTACCTTCATTATTTTATTCATAGCTTGGGCTAGAAGAGGCTTTGAACCCGGAAACCAATTACCAAATGCAGAGTGTAGATTGTAGGCAAGATCAATAGCAATCATAACACCTGAAACAAGTTTGACTTAGCTTGTACTCTATAACGTTTCAAAATTGAAATCTATCTTAGCCTTAAATACAATCAACATTGATTAATCAGGATTCTCTCTTAGAAAGTAGTTTGGATATTTAAAGATCCAGATGCTATTTTAACCAAATTTCCAGAGGCACATACCAGTAGGGGATGGATAGATTGACATGTTGTCTGTTGTGTAATCCAAGAACTTGGCTCTTGTATATCTCTCTATGTCATGGGAATCATAATCACCCCAACGAAGCTGCACATCAATCCAATACTTATTACTTGCCTTCTGATCAAAAACATCCTTTGACTCTGCAACAAGGCTGGGTTTACACATTGGCCATTTATAAGCCGCAAAGAGAAGAATATCAGCACAAGAGCTGTTCATCTTATAACTTTTCCGAGGATGTATAGTTTCCTTTTGGACAGTCTCAATTTCCAAAGCATCCAACTCTTGGTCAAGGACCTGACAGAGATCCATAACAACACTTTCGTGTACCTTCTGCCACAGATGAGCTCTAAATATCTGTATCAATGATATTTTCAGTGTTGGAATTTTCCCATGCATGAAAATTCCAGTCAGATCTAACTGCACTTGGAAACCCACATAAACGTTGGCACGATTTATGGTAGGAGACCACCAGAGAGTAAATCTTCGATTTGGAATTTGATTCAGTCCTGATCTTTGTGCATTTGTCAGCTTTTTGTACTTCATTGACTCCTCAAAACCAGATGCTTTTTCCCAAAACAAACCTTCCCAGGTTGGAAAGCTTCACCACACAAGCAAGGAGACATCAAAAATCATCCAGCAAGATTTTGGAATGGTCACTACCTGAAAGGCAATCTTTTATATCCATTAAAAAAAATACAGGACTGGGACATAAGGGAATGGAAAAAGGATTAGAACTTACTAAGTTCCTTTGAAGAGAGTATGTTCCAGAATGCCTTCAACTCCTCCAAGTGCCTGAATAACGTCTGTTCGATAATTATTCAGATTCCACAGCTTCCCATCATGGCGCTGATGAGTCCACCAAAATGGATTTTGCTTCAAAACCTGATACTGTTTAAAGTCTGTCCGTACCCTCCATCCTTTATCATATGCTAGTGTGTGCCGATCTTTCTGAAAGAGAGTATTAATACGAGGAATGCCTCTATCCCATGAGTCCTGCAACAAACAAAAAAAGGAATGAGTACCGTGAATGGTGCAGATTCAGTAATTAAAGCCTCAGAAAGTAAATAGTTGAAAGGATACCTCAAGATCCTCAAGAGTTAAACGCCTATTCTGAGCCTGTGCCTCTTGCCTTTTTAAAGCATATTCAGCCCAGACACGTTGAGAATCTATAAACTCACTCTCCCAGGGCTGCAATACAAAACATTGTTAGCTTAGACCCTAACAGCTAAACTTAGAATGATACAGAACAGTGAGAAAAATTCTCAAATTGTTACCTGTATGTATCGATATAGATTAGGAATAAGTTGATCTTCCTCGTGGCTCATACCACTACGGAAATGTGTTACACCAACATCTGTCTGTTGGCTATAACGCAAGTCACTCTGTGGAATCAAAATATGTCCCATAGATAACATTCCCAGTCCTCCAATTTCTTTGGGTGTATAAAAGATGACAGGAGGAAACCTAGTCCCCAAAACAGCAAATATCAGAATGAAATACAAATCTAACCAAGTAATTCAAATGTCTCTGGAAAACCTTTGTACGATTACCCTCATGTAAGAAAGACAACATACCTGCTAGGCATTTTGGAGTTCAAACCAATTTTAATACGAGTTTGAATTTTATTTTCACATTTCACAAGGAGATCAAGAAGCTCTTGTGTATGCACAGTTGCTTCACGGAAGTAGGTCATAAGCCCTGAAGAACTCAAAAAATACATAAGCACACATAAAATAAAACCCTAACAATATTCCAGAAGAGCATATTTTCTGCAAACAATTCAAATAGCTTGAGTACTATGCAAGACCCAATGACAACCACATCAAATTTATAACTAAGTAGAACAAGGAACTATGCAAGCAAGGAGAAGATACCACAAAGTGCAACAGACATTATCAAGCAAAAGCATCTACCTATAAGTGCAGTATTCCACTTGTTTACAATTTTTGTGAAAGTTGTTGATCCTGATGACATGAGGATCTGCCTAACACGATTCTCGAACACCTTCATGTGTTCATCATCAACACGCAAGAAAGCAACCGCAGTGCGCTCTTTAGTCTGTTCATTTTGCAGATTCCAGACTCCATCCTTTAAGTTGCTGAATGCTTCTTGAGTCATTCTTATCTTGGGCAATATGCGAACTTCAAATCCACACCTACATATAACGCATATCCAGGGATGATTATTTTATGTCATTCATGCAAAATGGCACTACTTAACAAAATAGAAATAAAAGACCTAGCTGAGTCAGGTAGACATACATGCTGAAAAGCAAATTAGGGTTGTCCTTGCTGTAGACAGAAACAAAACTGTTCTCCCACTCTAATGTTGTGATACTACGAGGAAGTCTGTTCTTTATATCCCAGAAAACACTCCTTCCAAGATTAACTGCAATGCATAAAAAAATGTGTTATGCAAATACAAATTGCAATATGATTTTTAATTTAGTCCCAAAATACCAAAATGAAAAGGAAAAATGAATATTACCATCATGTTTCATCAGCCTCATTCGAGCATCTCTAGGCCAGCACTTCTTATTGTTATAACCAACCATGTTTTCATTATTTGGATCTGGATGTTCTGTAAGGTAGCGCTGGATAAGATCCCTTGCTTCTTCATGAGTGAATCTAAAAAGCATGTGCACCTTGTCAATATATCGAGAATACAATCTTATTGGATGCCTTGTCTCCACTTTTGTATCCCAGTAAGTAATGAACTCATTTGGCATCTGTGGCGAACCAGCTATTTCACTTGCCCGAGTCAAACCAAGAACCAGGAGATCCAGAACCAGACCATAATATTGCACAACAAAGGATGCAAACTGGAGGCCTCGTATTAAGCCATATGAATTTGTGTGGCTCATATCTTTGTATGATAAAACCACATTGTTCTTTGCAGTGACATAATCAGCAATATTATGATCAAGCACCAATCGTAAAAGCCTGCAAGTTGGGTTTATTTAATAAACATAATCAAAACTTCCGAAGGGACTTCTCAAGTAGAATACAAATCACAATGCTAAAACTAATAAAATACCTGTTCAACATTGTCAGATCTATTTTTTCAAAGAACTTCTCAAATTTTGTCTGTAGCATCACAACACATTGACCTTCACTAGTATCCCATATATCCTGTAAATTATTTATGCCTTGACACCATTTATAAACTAACAGAGGAGGTGGCTCTGAATCTGCAGGTTTAATCCAGTTTGGAAAGAGATGGCGTTTGTCCCCTTCATACCAGAGATACTGATCAAGATATGCATCTGTGATTTTCTCCAGAGGTTCAATTTCATAAACAGGAATCAGATAGCTATACAAGTCCATAAACTCAATTCCTACCTGCAACGTGTAACTCATAGTTAGCCGATAACACATGAACAACAATATTTCAATTTGAAAAATGCTTATGGCTGGAATAGTTAAAAGCTTAGCATACTTCTTTGAAGGAGCGTTGAGTAAGCAGATGACGTTTGATACGTGATAAGGCCTCATGAGGATTGTCATATGCCTGTTCGATAAGACCTAGCTCTTCTCTCTGTTGCTGATTTAATCGGACTGCAACACTGTAAGACTCCTTCAACCGCTCAAGTGCCAGTATCAGAAGCTTAGTATCATGCTTATATGACAACGGTGGAAACGGAATAGGAGAAAACTTTCTTGATTCCAGCCAATGCACCGTAGTGGTATAGATAGCCACAGCTTCCTCTGGTGTCACATAGGGACCATCTTTCAAGTAATTATGTTGTCGTTCCTGCAGGAAAATTAACCAAATCGATAAGCCATGATAATTGTAGAGGCTCCCAATTTACCAAACATGCCCTACATGTCACATATTTAAACACAAACTAAGCATGATAGACTGCTTGTCCCAAATAAGAAAAAAAAAACATACCTGCTCTGCTTTAAGCCATAGACGTGTGAGCCTTCCCAGATTTTTACGACAAACTGTCTTGTCCACAGTTGCACCACGCCGAATACGTTCACGATTGTAGTGTGCAACATTAGTCCACCAATCTGCTTTAGATTTAACATAACGAAGAATCATATTCTCAATAGGCACTGGCAGACCCGGTACCTGCAGTACCAAACCATTTGTTTATTAATAAACATGCAATAATAGAAAAAGAAAATAGAGACAATCATGATGATGAAAACATTGTTATAAGAGTACCTTCCAAGGAATGTTTGCCTTCCAACAACGCCAAGCTTCACTCAGGTGCTGCAAGATAGTGCGTGCTTTGTTCTGTTTTATACCCTCTGTCACGGTACCACCAATTATGTAAGAATACCACATGACAGGCCATCTAAAGAAACTTGGATACATCATAATAGAATAAAAACAAAATTCCATGTAAAATAGAGCTGGGCAATTTTCAAACCAACTGCAAATCAGGGGGATCATACAATCAAGACAAGTGATAATGAATCCCGAACAATCTAAGATAAGACTTGCAGAACAAGATTCAAGAATCCTTGCTAAGAATAGGAAGAATTCAAGGCTAACACTATCAACTTAATGATTTCTTCTAGTGAATCATTTCAAACAGAAACCTGCTTTCCTATTATCTATCCAATAAAAATAAAAAAGCAATTTAGAATATATCAATTGAAAGAAAGTGGCATTTCTTAGTATTACCTGGCATTGCATCAAGAACATCATGCATGACAGCTGCTCTAAGTTCCAAGTCAAAATGACTTTCAACCCTTTGTTTGGTCACAGTCTTTGCCACACCCTTTGAATGACGGCCTTCAAACTGTCGAGCAAGCAAATTGCCAAGCCATCTTTCCAACAATGGCACAATACCACGTAGGAAAAACAGCCACACCCTCCACATTGGAGCCCAGAAACCACAACCAGGTCCCTTCCCAACAGGTCCAGTATTAAAGCGATAGTAAATTAGATGCTTTAAATCCTTGCACATTCTGATTTGCCGCATAAGACGATACTTGTAACGATACATACCAGTCAACTGCCCCACGTGTGAAAATGTATACTGCAATCCATCTGCCAACTGGAAAGCATCTACATTTCCCAGCCGAAATTGTATATTGGCATCCACAACAAGCTTTGTCAATCTCAGAATCTCACGACACAAGTGAAAAGCATTTCCAAATCGTGATTTTTTACGCTCTTTGGTTGTGAGTGTTTTCACAGGTTTCAGATTGAAATTATAATCTAGATGAAGATAATTCAAGTTCTTTCGATGAATAAGAAGATTTAGCATGTTGTATCCCTGCCTACAAACCTGAAGTCCTGCCTCTGCCCAGTCCAACTCAGTTGTCTGGAAAAACTTAGTAGCTTGGAGGGAACGGAACAAGTACTTCTTTTTCTGAGCCTTTGGTGGCCTATGGTGCAGTTCATTCAATACATAACACTTTAACAGCTTCTGATAGCTCACACGAACCTTCACTGGATATGTGGGAGGACTGAATCACAGTAAAGTTCAAAGAAAATTATTTCTTAATGCATCTAAAAATATAAAGAAGCAGGGCATAAAAGAGAGTTCATAATGTGTGCGATGCACCAAAGAAATACAACACAATGAGAACGTACCAATGCTCCTTATACCAATCAGAAACAAGAGGAATGTCCTCAGCTCGTCGTGTCCGACCTGATCGCATATTGAAAGGTCGTGGAGCAAATAATAATGAAATACCTGCTGCTGTTGTATCTGTATAAAGTGGTGTATTATACAACAATGGTTCAACAGCTTCAGGAAGAAAAAAGTCATCATCATCCTCTTCTTCATAAGTTTTCTTATCCCGACGATCACTCCTATGAAAGGAAATTGGATGGATCAAAGGATCAAAATAGAAGGCTGGTAAATCAGGATCTTCTGTCTTTATGTACATGACCATAGGAGTATGATATACACAAAGCTTCACTTTCCTCGGCCGGTTGTTGTAGAGATGAGGAAATGCAATTCTATACTCTGTCCGAAGTGGAGAGCGGATAATAAGCTTATTGATATCATTAAACTCATTCCAGTCCTCGTCACCTTTCTCCATATCTCGGTACAAAGGCTCAAACTTTGGACCACCTGTTGATAGAAAAGATGCATAAGTCCAGATGGAAACTTATGAATACAAGCAACTACAAAAAATAAGAAGAAAACTATAAGTTATGACCCAATAATTAGATTAATTATATGAGCATGATACCTGGTATGCACATGTTCAATGCTTTTGCAGTGAAAAATGATTCCATATCAAAAAGATAGAAATAGTTTTTATCAATCAAATCAGAAAGCAGCTGCCCTGCAAGTCGGTGCAAAGTTGCCATGATTGGAAGTGACAACTGCCACCTTCTATAACTAGGACCATTGATAAGTTTTGTTTTCACCAGGGGCTTATGATCATAGAACCATGTACATACAGCAGAATCTTCTTCCTCATCAAGCTCCAGCTGGATAGGTTCCAAAGGATCCACATCTAGCAAATTGTCTGCATAATCTAAAGGTGGTTCCTCATCATCAAATGGTGGAAAGCGCATTCTTTTAAAATGCCGCCTGTCTCTTTTCTCTCTCCGCATCATGATCCACATTGTACCCCACTGTAGACAAGCCTCCAATCAGGTTTAATGATTGACAATAAGAGGGAGAAGCATAAAACAAGAAGAATGTCAAAAGTAAAATAAACAAGAACTTTACCTGAGCCATGAATATTGGTTCAACAACCCAGGGTATTTCATTAACAAATGTAATAGCCCCAGTAATATGATATAACACCTTCACATCTCGGACCTTTACAGCACATATTTTTCAAATACACAAACCACATGATAAGTACAAACTGCAGGGCAATGTATGGATACAAACTGTAGTATACACAAATACAACACAAAATGTAAGCTTAATACCTGCTCCCAGGGCATAGGCATGTTTTCAAGAAGCTTGTATACTGCATGAGGAACAAATTTAAGTGCTCCAAGATAAACGCGTTTATCATGACGATATTTTTTGGAAGACATATCTCCATGATCTCTGTCAATATCCAAAACATCAATCACTAAAAAAAGAAAGTGAACAATACCACCGGTTAAGAAGAAATTGTAACAATCCAATGTAGCCGAGCAAAAGCATGACTTTGAAAGGAATCAAGCATCTCAAGCCAAAATTTGAAGTACATTTTTATTAACCTAGGGGAGAGGACCCAGTAGTGGTGCACCCTAACTTCACGCCTCTCAAAATCCTACGTGGCAATTTCAAATCACTCCAAAAATTTTACAGTAGCTTACTTGGCAACGCCCCTGCTTATAACTAAGGTTTCAGGGCCACATCAGCATGCTTTTTGTTGAGGTGTCAAATAGTTCCCCAAAAAAAGGGTGGACCAATAGGTGTGCATTATGTCATGTATTGTTGGTGGGCTGATGTGGCATCACATGATTGGTTGCTTTTTAAATTTAAAGGGCACATTTCATTCAATTATTAGTACTTATAGTAACACTAACAACCTTAAAGTCACAACTACTAGTACTAAACTTAAAAAATATTGGGCCTTAAATGCACATATACTAGTACTAAACTTAAAAAATATTGGACCTTAAATGCACATATACTATCTCAGCCATTGGAACTATCTCACCTATTGGGTCTTTTCCCCTAGTCCAGAATACTCCTGCCTCGGATAAACATTGCAAAATAAATAAAGCAGCCAGGTCAAAAGATTTTCTTATTTTTTTATGTTCAAAATTAACTCAAATTTATCACTTGACTCCAACACAACACCACTTAAAGCTTTAATACTTTAGACCCTAGCGCAACAATGGCATGAAACAACTCAGCCCAAAATATGCCTGTCTTTTTCAATCCAGGTGTAAGTGGACTGGTAAGGCCCCTCTTTATACCTTAGCTTGGTCATGAGATCGAAAACCAGTAGTACAAAATTTGAACAATATATAAAGTAAATGGAAAGAAATCCCCTTGAGAGTCCCTTCAAGAAGGGGCCTCATGCCCAAAATTGGCATCTTGCTTGAACATGACCTTGAAAACAACTAATCACTGCAAAATGGATGAACAAGTAAAATAGCCAAATTAAGGGGCATTATATGTCACAAAATTTACTAGGTGTATCACCACAGACCCGAAAACAACACTGAAGGCTCCATTTACTTAAATCCTAGCAGATCTACGCAATGAAACAACTCGGTGCAGAATATGTCTGACTCTATCAAACACTTCCAAATAAATAGACAAAGCTGCCAAACTAGATGATGTTCTTTTCAGGGACTCCAAGATTCCGCAGTGCATTAAATTGCAGGAGAGTTTCTGGAACACAGCTAGGAAAAAACCTTGTTCTTAACTGAAAATAAACGAACATATTTGAAGTTCATGCCCTTTAAGTCTCCAAATATCCAAATGTACACTAAAATTTATGTTGCAAGATTTATTCAAATTTAACATGCTAAAACTTAAACAACACTTAAGGCTTTAATTACATTGCACAGTTACTAGAACCGGCCAGATCTGTACGACAACTAGAGAGGTCGAATCCACAGTCCAGAAAAGGTTTTAATTCCAATACACTGTTTACTAAAAAAATGAAAATCAACTTTATTTATTAAAAAAGTGTAGAGAGAATGGAAAGGTCAATGTCGACAAGAAAACTTAATCTACCATGAACCCTAAACTATTGAACATCTGTTTTGCATTGTGAGGCCACCATTGTTTCAGCTTGTGTACATGTGTTTGAAGATTTATTTATTGTTAAGATTTTTTCTGCTTAAGCCATGGACATTTCCTGCAATTCATAGACATCATGCTCACCAAAAACCTGAAGCCCACCTCACTATCAACAAAAAGTAACAGATCAACATTTTCTGAAGCTGTCACCACCAGTAGAAGCCTCACCACGATTTTATAAGTCTTATATCAGGAGGCTCCTGTTTTTCTAGTGCTAAAGGTTCAAAGTTATAGGCACATAGCATAACTATATAGTATTAATATACTATAACATATATTTTATAAGTCGTAAAATATAAACATAAGTTATGCCATGTGATTAAAATTTGAAAATTTAGAAATAAATAAAATGTTTTAAACGTTTTTCTTATTTTTAGAATATATAATTTATTTTTAAAAAATACATAAAATGCTTTATAACTATATATATATATATATATATATGGAATCAAATTTATGGAACCCTAATTTCATTCCATTGTGGACAACAAGTACTGAATGTGGAAGAAATGGCAGAGCAGAGCGAAAGGCGCAAAAGGAGCGAAAACAAGGGCAGTGAAGAAGCAGAACGAAAGGCAGAGAAAGGCTGCAATGAAGCGAAGGACATCTTCGATGAAGCCCAAGCATTGGGAAGTTTGCTTCATGATTTAGGGCTCAAGGAAAAAGGTGAGGAGGTCAAGGAGAGATATACAAAGATTGCAGTAGGAAATGTTAACATCAAGGTTTCGGAGGAAATTCAATGTATCAATATTCCGGAGCAATTTCTCAACTCGAAGGTCAAGAAGCTAAGGAAGAATGTTGTTATTGCGAAATTCATAGGGATCTGGCCATCAATGGATAGAATTAATAAGTGGATTGGGCAAAAATGGATGGGCAACAAACCGGAGATCAGCTTCATGGCCCTAGGGTTTTTACAGATTATCTTCCAATCTGAATTCGAGAGGGATAATATCTTGAGAGGAGGTCCCTGGTTTATAGGGAATGCAGGGCTTTATATGAGGGCATGGATGCCTGGTTTCAATCTGAAATATCCTTTTTGGATATAGCTAAGATACTGAATGATATAGCTTGTAGATATATAGTCGTTCAAATTAAAGACTTGAATGATTGATCATATTCTCATTTCAATGATAGGAAATCAGATTTATTAGATCAACAATCTAATGACAGCTACAAATATGATCTGTTATTGTAAGAATTAGATACAAAACACTAGTAGATATACCAATAGGCAATATAATAGCAATAATTATCTCAGATACAACTGTTTGAAATCTATGATATCAATCTCTCTACAGTTACTCAAATCAGAGCTATGCATAATGTAGACATACCATCCTTATAGGAGTTCTGCGACTTCAGACATCCACTGTCAACACCAGATAGATATGACTTACATCGTGAATCTCCTTAGAGTCTAGTGATGAGCCTCGGGTCCTTTCAATAACACGATTCAATATAAAGCTCCTTCAGTGATGTCATCCTTCACAAACTGGAATGGAATCCTCTAATTCAATTCAGTCGCTGCCTTTCAGATGATATTCAGTTGTCTTCTTTACCCACGGTCCTTGTTCAATATGCCATGCAAGTCTCCTTATGCGCTCCACTCTCTGGTGATAATACTGATGCTGAAGGCACAGCATGCGACAGGTCAAGACTTTTAAATATCACGATACCTTATATGAGGTGCGATTCATACGGCAGACTTCAATTTATGTTTACCACGATTCCTTAAATCTGTATTCTGCACTGTAAATGCTGCAATCATCAGATGAACTGGGGTTTCCGTCCCACTCACCTCAAGACCAGGGGTTACGTCCTGGAGAAGATCTTCCTCATAGCTTGATAGAAAATCAAAAATCAAAGTAGTTTTCTGAATGCCGTTCTCCTCCCAGCTCGAGCCTTTTAATAACACTGAGTTGCCAATTCTAACTTCCAAAAAGCAGTCCATCTTCCAATGAAGGCCTTATTTCCATTTTCAACAAAATCAACGATCTTATCCCAAAGACTTTAGCATATATTTGATTTAGTAATTACCAAGATGAATCGCTTAGTGAAGGAAGTTATCACTTAAAGTGGCCCCCGCCTTTATTCATAATGAATAATTAAATAACTTAACGGACTATAGCTTTTTTTTGCCTTTATTTAATTATTCCCTTATTCCCTTGTATTTTGATTTATTTCTAATCTCCAGGAACCAAAAGATTAGAAAGTTTCTTCATAAATAACACTAAGCAAAGAGGGACATTACAATCCTCCCTTCCCGAGATTGCTGGTCCTCTAGCAATCTCAAATTTGGATGCTGCAGAATTTCTTTCCCCTCCCATGTTGCATCCTCAACAGGGAAATCCTTCCATTTGATCAGATATTCTCAGAACACCTTATTTCTTAGCTTCCTTTCTCTCCAATCTGCAATACCCTCGAAGACTAGCACCAATTTACCTTCTTCATTAAGTGGAGGAAGCTCTGGAGATGCTTCAACCTGCTGACCCAATGCCTTTTTGAGGCAAGAAACATGGAAGACGTTGTGGATCTTACTGCCCTCAGGAAGCTCCAATTCATATGCCACTTCACCAATTCTCCTCACTATCTTGTAAAGTCCATAAAAGCGTGGCTTAAGTTTTTCTGCACCACTTTTCTTCAATGAGGATTGTCTGTATGGCTGCAACCACAAAAAGACTAAGTCTCCAATCTCAAATGATCTCACTTTTGTGCCTATCCGCACACATTTTCTGTTGGTTCTGTGCATGTTGCAGATGGTCCTTCAATGCCTTGAGAATATCTTGATAGTTTTGCGTTGTCTCCTTGGCCCGTGGAACCCTACTATCATCAAAGGCCAAATCTACAAACGATAAGGCATCATACCTGTATAAGGCTCTGAAGGGAGACATGCCAATCGACATGTGGTAGGTAGTATTGTAGCAATACTCACCTAGATGCAACCATCTGATCCAAGCACGCTGCTGCCCTGAGACATAATTCCACAGATATCCCTCAATCCATTTATTTACTATCTCTGTCTGACCATCGGTTTGGGGATGGTAGCTTGTGCTTGGTGTCAACTCTGTACCTGCCAAACGAAACAACTCCTACCAAATCATGCTTACGAATCTGTTGTCACGATCACTGACGATCATTTTGGGGAGCCCATGTAACCTGAACACCTCTCTGAAGAATAACTCTGCCACCTAAACTGCGGAGTAATCTGTGGATATAGCAAAGAAATGGGCATATTTTGTCAATCTATCCACAACCACAAATATGCAATCTCTACCTTGGACACGTGGCAACCCTGTGATAAAGTCCATGGATATTCCTTCCCACTTCTATTCAGGTATCGGCAATGGCTGTAGAAGTCCTGCAGGGAACATATGTTCCGCCTTGTTCTGCTGACAAGCCAGGAATTCTCTAACATGTTGCAAAACATCATCTTTCAAACCCTTCCAGGTGAACCTCTCACGAATCTAACGATAAGTTTTGAAGAAACCTGGATGTCCTGTTAGAGGGATATCATGCATAGCCCTCAAAATTCTAACCTTCAGCTTCGATCCTAGTACAAGATAAATTATGTTCTTACAATAAATGATGTCACTAACTACTGAATATCTGTCATCCTGTACCTGGCCATCAATCAAATCACAAACAAAAGTGTTTTTGGTATATTCGGCCACTAATTGAGATTTCCAATCCACTGAAATCTGAGTGAGAGAGCAAAGTGTTGGTCTTCTGGAAAGAGCATCGGCAACAATATTCTTCTTCCCCTTAATATATTCCACATCAAAGTCATAAGCCTGAATCTTGCTCACCCACTTTTGCTGCCGCTGGTTCCAGTCCTTCTACTCCAGAAAATACCTGAGACTGTTGTGATCAGTCCTAACCACGAATTTAGCCCCCCACTAAGTACTGCCTGAACTTAGCTAAAGCATGCATAATCGCTAGCATCTCCTTATCATATGTGGAGTACAGCTCTCTGTGTCCCTCAGCTTTCTGCTCTCATATGCAATCGGATGTTGATTTTGCATTAGGACTGCACCAATTCCCTGACCCGATGCATCACACTCCAAGACAAACAGTTGTGTAAAATCTAGCATTGCTAATACTGGTCATGAGCTCATGACTTCTTTGAGCTTGTCAAATGTTACCTGTGCCTCCTCAAACCAAAGAAATGCACCCTTCTTAGTAAGGTATGTCAAAGATGACGCCGACTATGAGAAACCTCTCACAAATCTCCTATAATAAGTGCACAAACCCAAAAAGCCTCTCAATTCTGATATGTTCTTCGGTGGCGGCTAGTCTAGAATGGCCTGTATCTTCTCTTGGTGTACTTTCACACCATCAGCCCCAATCACATGTCCGAGATAGAGTATCTCAATCATCCCAAACTCACACTCGGAAGCCTTCGCATAAAGCGATTGAGCCTCCATGATACCCAACACTACATCCAAATGATGCAAATGATCCTCCCAAGTCCTGCTATGTATCAAGATGTCATCAAAGAAAACCAGAGCAAATTTCCGTAACTGCTCACGGAATATGTGATTCTTGCACGACTAAAATGTGGCAGGTGCATTTGTGAGTCCAAATGGCATGACGAGGAACTCAAAATGTCCGTAGTGACAACAGAATGCGGTTTTATGAATATCTTCGTCTCGAACTCGTATCTGATGGTAACCCGACCGCAGATCAATCTTGGAAAAATACACGGCCCCGTGTAACTCATCAATCAACTTGTCGATCCTGGGAATAGGATATTTGTTCTTTATTGTCTTCTTATTCAAAGCCCTGTAGTCTATGCACATACACATAGTCCCACCCTTCTTTACTAGAACAACCAACGAGGCAAACGGACTAGAACTGGGCCAGATGTGTCCCATGCTCAAAAGCTCCTTGATTGTCTTCTCAATCTCCTCCTTAAAATGGCACCGGTGTCGGTAGGGCGTAGTTATTACTGGTTTAGCCCCTTCCTCAAGCTCAATGACGTGCTCGAACCCACAATCAGGTGGTCGACCTGGAGGAATGTCTCCAAATACTACACTATGCTTATCCAGCACTTTCTGGATGTCAACATGATATTGTGGCTTGCTGTCGAAGGTAGGCTTGGTAGAAACAAAGCACTATACTGCCCAATCCACCTCTCCATGTTTGAATAAAGCCTCCATCCTCCTGGCTGACACTACTCGAGGACTGCCATCAGGCATAGCCTTTAGCACAATCTTTTTATCACCAACCATAAACTCTAACTCCATCTTGTGGAAGTCCTAACTATACCTCCCAAGTGACTGCAACCACTGCAATCCCAAAACTGCATCAATATTACCAAGACCTAGTACATAGAAGTCATCAGTCAAGGTGTAATCCCCAATCTGGATGTTAAGCTTGGAAACCATCCTGGTGCAACTCAACTGAAAACCATTTGCCACAGTTACATCGAATCCCGAGATCTCCTCAACATGTAACCCACGCTTCACCACTAAACCTCATCGATGAAATTGTGTGTGGCTCCACTATCCACCAAGCAGACCATGCGTTGTCCTTTAAGGACACCTTTCAGACGAAATGGATGAAGTCTAGGGACTCCAGATAATGAGGCTATGGTACTCTGGGGGGTCTCCTTAACTCCCGTATCTTCCAACTCTAACTCTGGACGCTGCTCCTCCTGTCCACTGTCATCACCCGCATGGATCTCATGATCATCCTGCTCATCATCTGAGATGACCTCGATCAAATGAACCTTGCCTTTCCCAAGGCAACGGTGGCCAGGCTCCCACGACTCCTTGCAGTTGAAGCATAACTTTTTCTTGCACAATTCATTTCTGGATTCCTGTTCAGATTTCGGTGGGATGTTCTTTTGCTGATTGAAACATTTTTGTTTTGGCTGAAATCCACCGAAAACCTTCTGAGGCTGGAAGGGAGGTGTAGTCTCCAAATCAAGGGCTAGGCCAATGGCGTCATGTAGTGTAATAGGCTTATGAGCCTTCACTAAACCCTTCAATCTGTCACTCAGACCCTCGACAAACAACATAACTCACCTCTCAGTCATATCAGGAACCATGACTGCTATTTTCTGAAACTCATTGATGTACGTCTCAACATGTCCAATCTGTTTCAGCTGAGCCAAATCCCTGTAATAGATCTCCACATCCTTCCGATCAAAGCGTTTAATCAATTTATTAACAAACTCCTCATATGAGTGTATCAAGGCATGATCCTGTGATACCAACCCATGGTGCCACCATTTATATGCTATGCCCTCCAGATGCATCGTAGCAAATTGTATAGCCTAATCCTCTTCCATAGGTTTCAAGGACAGGAAAGTGTCAAGTTTATGTACCCATGATCTGGCACTTACCTTCCCGCTTCCATCGAAGGTTGGTACAGGAACCCTATTCAATGCTTCCTTGAATTCCTGGGGTTGAGTGCCCTGTCTTGTTGGTCTTCTGAGTCCCCTGTCTTGCCTTTCCAACCTGAATCTAGTTTTATCTTTCCGTTGATTCATAAACTGATTCAAATTCATTAATTGTCTTACATCTGGTGGAAGAGTCATGTATTCACCGTGGGCCACCATAACATCATCAGTGATGTGTGTTTCTTCCTCTACCTCGGGGATTGCTTCTTCTTCAGTTTGCTTTGACAAAAAGGTAGGACGAAGAGGTTGATCAGACTTTGTGCTTGCTGCCCTAACAGCATTAGAGGCTACTCTACCCTGATTTCCTTGTCCAACATCGCTTCTGCTGTGATGACTACTTGATCTCCTAGATCTTGTGTGATCCATTCTCATTTGACCCATGGCTGTTATCATACGATCCTAGAATTGCTGTAGCATTTCCTACTGTTGTTGGGCAAAGGTGGTCAAGAAATTATCAAGCTCATTATTCATATCCCTAGGTGGGCTTTCACCTCTTCTTTCACCCATTTCTGCTTCAGCTGGGATAATATCAACTCCTTCTTCTTGCTGTCCTGACTTGCTTCTGGTGCAATATCTGTGTGATCCTACCTCTCTAGAGTGCATAGAGTCAAATCAACTGACATGCAATACTGAAACCCCAACAGACTGGCAAGATTACCAGCTCTGATACCACTGAAATATCCTTTTTGGATATAGCTAAGATACTGAATGATATAGCTTGTAGATATATAGTCATTCAAATTAAAGACTTGAATGATTGATCATATTCTCATTTCAATGATAGGAAATCAGATTTATTAGATCAACAATCTTATGACAGCTACAAATATGATCTGTTGTTGTAAGAATTAGATACAAAACACTAGTAGATATACCAATAGGCAATATAATGGCAATAATTATCTCAGAGACAACTGTTTGAAATCTATGATATCAATCTCTCTACAGTTACTCAAATCAGAGATATGCATAATGTAGACATATCATCCTTATAGGAGTTCTGCAACTTCAAATATCCACTGTCAACACCAGATAGATATGACTTGCATTGTGAATCTCCTTAGAGTCTAGTGATGAGCCTCGGGTCCTTTCAATGACATGATTCAGTATAAAGCTCCTTCAGTGATGCCATCCTTCACAAACTGGAATGGAATCCTCTAATTCAATTCAGTCGCTGCCTTTCAGATGATATTCAATTGTCTTCTTTACCCATGGTCCTTGTTCAATATGCCATGCAAGTCTCCTTATGCGCTCCACTCTCTGGTGATAATACTGATGATGAAGGCACAGCATGCGACAGGTCAAGACTTTTAAATATTACGATACCTTATATGAGGTGCGATTCATACGGCAGACTTCAATTTATGATTACCACGATTCCTTAAATCTGTATTCTACATTGTAAATGCTGCAATCATCAGATGAAATTGGGGTTTCCGTCCCACTCACCTCAAGACCAGGGGTTACGTCCTGGAGAAGATCTTCCTCATAGCTTGATAGAAAATCAAAAATCAAAGTAGTTTTCTGAATGCCATTCTCCTCCCAACTCGAGCCTTTTAATAACACTGAGTTGCCAATTCTAACTTCCAAAAAGCAGTCCATCTTCCAATGAAGGCCTTATTTCCATTTTCAACAAAATCAACGATCTTATCCCAAGGACTTTAGCATATATTTGATTTAGTAATTACCAAGATGAATCGCTTAGTGAAGGAAGTTATCACTTAAAGTGGCCCCCGCCTTTATTCATTATGAATAATTAAATAACTTAACGGACTATAGTTTTTTTTTTTGCCTTTATTTAATTATTCCCTTATTCCCTTGTATTTTGATTTATTTCTAATCTCCAAGAACCAAAAGATTAGAAAGTTTCTTCATAAATAACATTAAGCGAAGAGGGACATTACACAATCCCCACTCGGAGTTAATCAAAGAGGCGCCTCTTTGGATAAGACTTTACAAACTTCCGCAAGAACTTTGGACAAAGGAAATTTTCAAACTGATTGGAAATTCGTTGGGGGAATATGTTCAAAATGCAAATGCTACAGCGAACAAACAACTGGCAACCTATGCCAAAATCTGTGTTAAGATGGGCCTGAGTAAACCACTCAAGTAGACATTGAGGTTATCTTCGATTCTGGGGGACTGGGTTCAAGATTTAGATTACGAATGCTTACCAATTCGGTGCTATAGGTGCTAGAAAATCGAGCATTTAGCTAGGGCATGTGAGAAAAATAATGTCAGGGCAACCTCGACGGGGAGGGAGGAAGCTGCTCACTCCGGAAATTTGAAGATCAAAGATGATAAGGTAAAGGATGGAGCTGTAAATATTAAAACAGAATGATATGTTTTACAAGAGAGCAAAGCTCTTTAAATAGAGTATAATGAGATGTTTCTATAAAGAATACAGGAGTTCCAAAAAGGAATCTACAGCTAATAAAGCAGAAGAAATAGAAACATACTAAACTAAAACAAAACTAGAAACTATCTAATAGAATACAATATTGACCATTAAATAAACTAAATAATATTTTAATAACCCCCCCCCCATAATGGTCAATCTAATAACTACACCAAGGTGCCCCCTAAATCTGACAAATTTATCCGGGCTCAGGAACTTGGTGAGAAGATCTGCAGTCTGGTCCATGATGAGTGAAATGTTGAGAAGCACCTGACTCAATATACCAGGCAGAAGATTTGACAAGATCTGCTGGTGTCTTGGCCATAAAGGCATAGAAAGCAAACTCCATTTGCTTAGTGTACTCTGCAACATGGGCATTTGGTGTGGACTCTCCTTGCTTGGATTGTTTAGAAGCCAAGCGTTTCCAGCAATCCTTCTTGATATGGCCAAACTTGTGGCAATAATTGCACTGAATATTCTTCTTCTTTGAAGAATCCAGGGATTGACCTTGGCTCATCTGCTGAAAGGGCTGATTCTGGCCCTTGTTGTTCTGAAAGGACTTGGCAGTAAATGCCTGCTCTGTGAAGGATGAACTAGCACTGCTACCAAACTGCTGTCTCCATCAATCCTACTACAAAAGTTTGTTACATAGCTCTGGAAACTTCAAGTCAACATTAGTTGCGGTAATGTTGAGACTCTCGATAAAGTGCTCATAAGACTTTGGTAGACTTTTCAGAGTAATGACTACCATGTCTTCCTCCTCCATCTTCTGACCAATCACCTCCAACTGATCACAGATGTCCTTGATTTGTGTGAGATGCTCTTGCAAAGACATCTTTTCATCCATCATGATCGAAAAAAGCATGTACTTCAAAAACAACGCACAGCTCTTATCGGACGTTTCATGCAAATCCTTTAGATGCTCCCAGATTTCTTTGGAAGTCTTGCCTGACGGAACTAGAGGCAACTGATCATCGGTGACTGATAATTTAATGAGCTTGACCACTTCTCGATTCTGCTCATCAAACTTATCTCGATCTTTACCCACCACTGGATGATGTGTAGTTTTGCCCAGAAGAATCTGGTCAAGACACCGATACTCGAAAATTGTCATCATGCGCTGCTACCAGGTGTTGTAATTGCGGCCGTTGAACTTCTGCCTGCCTTCCAACATAATGTTGGTCAAAGATGTCATTCTTCACATTTTTCGAGCACGAAAAAACGGAGAACAAACTGATGGCACAAGAGAACAGGGCAGATATATGGCACAGTTAGAGAACAAAACTCAAAAAACCCAAACACGGATTTCGAAACAGATTGACGACACAAACTCGAAGGCTAAAAATAAGCTCAAAGCCTAGCACGGGTTTCAAGGCACAAATCCCGAGAGCACGGAAAACACCTGCTCAAAAAACCCAAACACGGATTTCGAAACAAATTGACAGCACAAAACCCGAGACAGGGTCAAAACCCTAACACAAATCCCGAGGTAACAAAATAAAATTCCCTTAAATCTGCAACGGTTGCTAAAAACTTTCAGGGACAAAGTACTGTCAAACAAGGGCTTGGTCCTTAATGTGACCACAACCTGATTGAGCACTGTTGAAAATTTCAGGGACAAAGTACTATCAAACAAGGGCTTGGTCCTTAATGTGACCACAACCTGATTGAGCGTTGTAAGCGCTGGCTACACATAAGCTGCTCAAACAAATAAACATTGTCCAAGAGGAACAAAAAATGCCGCAGGCAGGGCAGGTGGACAGAGCCTTCAAGCAAACCAACGATCAATAAAAAACTTTGAAACGCCGAAAGGATTGAAGCACAATGACCACGTAATTTAGACAACCACGGATCTAAGGAAGTCGAGGAATCTTTAAGCCGCTGCTTAAAACACCGAAGGAGACCCTCAAGACAAATGGCAATGAAAATCCACGAGCATAGAGGATTGAAAATCACGACCAGAAGTTGTACAAAATCCACCAAAAAAGAAAGCTGACGATCTTCAAGAACAGAACGCCCAAAAAACACATCTTCAAAAAACGCGACTCTACAACACGCGACCACAAAGAAAGAAGTCATTGATGGAAAAAACTTTGAAGCGGCTGCCAAACAGAAAGAGACCGACGCCCATAGCCAAAAGACGTGACCCTTTGCAAAACGCGACGGGAATCACGTCCCACACAGGAATCACGACCCTTAGTAAAAAAATGCGATCAAACAACGAACTCGCCTAGGGTAAAAAAACGACGCCCATAAAAAGACGTGACCACAAAACTGAAACCAACGATCACAAAGGAGAAATCCTCTAATTTCAAAAAACCTAACGGCGAGGTACAGATGTATGGACGTATGGAAGCCAAGAAAAAATTTCCCACTCTAATACCATGTAAATATTAAAACAAAATGATATGTTTTACAAGAGAACAAAGCTCTTTAAATAGAGTACAATGAGATGTTTCTATAACGAATACAGGAGTTCCAGAAAGGAATCTATAACTAATAAAGCAAAACAAATAGAAACATACTAAACTAAAATAGACTTAGAAACTATCTAATAGAATACAATATTGACCATTAAATAAGTTAAATAATATTTTAATAAGAGCAATTCTCAAGCCTGCTTTGGATTTAGGGTAGGTCAAAGAGAGAGGACTCCCCAAAGGTGAAGAGGATAGTAGAAGGGAGGAGGTAATTAGTGTTGCAGGAAGTCTTGTCCAAACTTCCACAAAAAAATCAGATCAGAAGAAGGATTTTCAAACAAACCTAGGAAAAGGAGGTGATCTAGATTTTGGAAACAATGGTGCACTTAGGGCGATTGAGAATCTAGCCATTGTTTCTCAAGGAGCTAATACAATGGTGGCAAAGGAGGGATTGTTCAAAGAACAAGGCAATCAGAAGGAAGGGGACAACTGTGAGTCAGGGGATGGTGAGATGGATAAGGAAAATGGTTGGATGATCGCCACAAGAAGAACCAGGAAATTTGGAGGGAAGAACAACATTGTGTTGGATGCAGGGGAGGCCAACGTCAAGGGGAGGAAAAAGGAAACAATGAGGGCCAAGAATAAGGCTTTAGAAGATCTGGAGAATGGTACTTAGATTTCTATGTTGAATTATGTAGGCGAGCACCTCCCTGAGGCAAAAAAAACCATGAAGGTTTTGAGCTGGAATATTGGGGCCTAAATGGCCCGGATAAACGTTGTTTGTTTAAACGGCTAATTGAAGTTGAGGATCCGGATGTGGTTTTGATTTAGGAAACCAAGGTGGAAGCGAGAAAGTTCAAGGAAATGCTGCCCAAGATATGGAAACGTGGAGAAGGAGAAGCACTGGATGCTATAGGAACGGCAGGGGGTCTGGCTATTGCCTGAAATAAGAATTGTTACTCAGGTATGTTGATTGATGCTAAACAATTTTGTCTTTCAGTTTGTTGTACGAACACTAGGGATGGTTGCAGAATGATCATTTCCAATATCCATGGGCCGAATATAGAGCGGGAAAGACCTGAGGTTTAGGAGTATTTAAGAAAGTTCAAGAGTGATCACGAAGTTTGTAACTGGATATTGGGAGGGGACTTTAATGTCACCATGTTGCCAAATGAAAAACTTGGAGGTAGGATCCAAAGTAACCTGGGATCCACTGATTTTAGAAGGGTCTGTGATGATCTTTCCTTGCAAATATTAAACCTAGATCTAGTTGGTATACATGGAGCAACAAAAGACTAGAGGGAGACAATATTAGATGCAGACTGGACAGGTTCTTATTAAACTCTAAATGGTTGATGGATCTAGGAGGCTTCTTTTCTGAGGTTCTGCGGTATGGAGGTTATGATCACTAGCCAATCGCCCTATTCATGTATAGTTCAACCAAGCCCAAAGGCATTCCTTTCAAAATGGAAGCCTTCTGGTATGACCATCCGAAGTTTGCTAAAATGGTGGGTGAATGGTGGAAGGATGAGATAAGGGGATGCAGAAGATATGTAATTTCCAAAAAGCTACAGGAGGTTAAAAGGAAAGTTAGACAATGGAATAAAGAGGTAGTGGGTAACTTATTTGAAAACAAAGAAAAAGTTGAAGCAGGTTTTAAGGAGCTAGAGGGATACATTGCCATAAATGGATTAACACAGGAAAAGAGAGAGAAGGAGGTGGGGTTAATAGAAGAACACAACCGAATTTTAAGGATGGAAGAAATCTTTTGGCACCAAAAATCAAGAGTTAAGTGGTTGAGAGAGGGTGATAGAAATACCACTTTCTTTCATTTGACTACTAAGATAATAAGGCAGAATAATAAGATTTTGAAGATAAAAACCCCTAATAATTCGGTTGTTGAAGATATGGAAGCCATTAAAAGAGAGGGACAGATGTACTTCCAGGACTTGCTTGGCTCCTCTGCGGATAATGATCAAGTAGCCCAAGATGAATTTTTGAGCAATATTCATAGCAGCATTTCAAACGCTCAGGATGAGGCCTTATTGGCCCCCTTTTCCAAGGAGGAAATTAAGAAGGCGATTTTCTCAATGGGTGCTAGAAAGGTGTCAGGCCCTGATGGTTTCCAAACAGACTTCTTTCAAAGGTTCTGGGACGTAGTGGGAGATGATGTTTGGAGAGCAACTGAAGAAAGTAGGGAGTGGAGAGCGGTTTTGAAATCATGGAATCAAACCCATATTGCTCTAGTCCCCAAGGAAAAAGAACCGAAGTATTTTGATCAATTTAGGCCTATTGCTCTATGTAATGTGATCTACAAGGTGGTATTGAAGGCTATGGCCTCTAGGTTGAGAGTATGCTTAGGCAGTATTATATTTGAAGAACAAAGTGGCTTCTTGAAGGACAAGCAAATTTTGGATGGCATTATTATAGCTCATGAAGCTATTCATTCAGTTCAAAACAAGAAGCGGGAAGGGATGACTATTAAACTGGATATGAATAAGGCTTACGGCCGGGTGTCTTGGGACTTCCTGATCAAGGTCATGAGAAGATTTGGGTTTAGTGAATCCTAGTGTAACTAGGTGCATAGCTGCATTTTTTCCCCCACCTATGATGTCTTGGTGAATGGTGTCCCGACACATTTCTTCATGGGAAAAAGGGGCCTTCGTCAAGGGGATCCACTATCCCCTTCCCTCTTCCTTATCATAGCTGAGGTGCTTAGCAGGAGTTTAAAGAATGAAATGAGAGAAGGAAATCTACAAGGATTACAAGTCTCAGGAGGTGTGAATAACATAACTCATTTACAATTCATTGATGATACACTACTCTTTTGTGAGGCCTACTTTTACCTCACCTGTTATTTTTGCTTATAGTACTCATTTGATGGATTGGGATGGACATGTGGATATTGGGGACTGTTGATCTCATACTTAGACCTTCTTTACTATATCTTATGCTTGATTAGATAGATGGTTTATGTGTTGTGGATGATTAGATCTCATGGTAGATTTCATTTGATGATATGATGTTTAGATGCTATGATTTCATTTGATGTTATTTGTATGTGTATTGATGGTGAAATTGATGATATATCTTACGTTATGCGATCCTGATTATACTCGTGAATGGTGAATGACTTGAGAGACATATATATATGTTAGCATGTGGTTATTATTGATGTTATATGCGATTATGCGACCATGTGTGTGTTGTATGTAGTTCACTTCACTTCACCTATTTGTACCATGTGCTATTAATGGGTTTGTGGAAGTGTGCAAATAACTTTCAATACCCATGGAAAATCAGAGGTCGAACAATACCCATATGTTATATCCCTGTTAAGCCGACCTAGTCCTAAGTTGGACTAAGGTCATTTGTGTTTGAGAATGTTGATTATGTTGTATTGGATTTATGATATTTTGTAAGGTTTACCCCTTTTTAATTTATCTCTTGATGTGTTGTAAAAATTGTAATGTTGGGTTTGCACAATTTTTAGTGCTAAATGTTTGGAGCCATTTTCAGGTGAATTTATGTGTTTCCTAATGTTAATAATGGTCAAATATTGAGCCTAGGTCATGCCCCTAGGGTCTAGGACCATTCTTAACATGTTTAAACTTGTTTTAAACCATGTATAGTCACCCAAACTTGGCCCTTGAGTCAAGTGACGAGTTTGGGAGATGTGAGAGGTGGTTGGCATGTCACCATCTCACCTAACCTAACCTCACCCACTTGGGTAAGGTTACCCTTGTCTCAAATGCTTTAGAAGCTTCTTGAAGCTTCTCACATGTGTGAGACCTCTTCCCTATGCTCTCACACGTGTGAGAGCATTTGTGGGGAAGAGTGTAGCTTAGTTGAATGAGAAGGTGACAAGTGTCACCTCCTCATTCATGAGAAGGTGACAAGTGTCACCTCATTCATGAGAAGCTTCCTTTGTGTGCTCACATATCCCTATGCTCTCACATGTGTGAGCATTTGTGGAAGATTGTGTAGCTTTGTGGAATGGGGAGAGGACAAGTGTTACCTCCTCATTCTTGTGGAGTTGTGAGGAGGGTTATGTGGATGGAGGAAAGGGTGACAAGTGTCACCTTCTCATCCATTAGGGTTTGTGAGCCTTGCCTATTTATCTCTCTCTTTGAGATGAGATGAGGGTTCTTTCTTTTGGGATTTTCATGGTTGTGTTGGAGAGGAGAGAAGGGCTTGTAGAACTTTGAAGGATTTTGGGAAGGACTTGTGGAAAGCTCTTCATCAACATCCTCTACCCTTGAAGCTTGAGAGTTATTCCTCAAGGCTTCAAGCCTATTGTTTTACTTGCTTTTGCTTATGCAATATGTATGTATATGATTGTTGTGCTTATGTTCTTTTAGTTTTGTGTATGTGGGTTTTAAAGGGTTGTTGGGGTGAGCTCTCCATGTGAGAGAGCTCACCTTTGTCTTGGGTGAGAGAGGTGTGAACCTCCTCGGTTTCCCCTCTTGGTTTTGGTATAGTTTTTATGGCCATGGGCCTTGTGTTGCAAATGTGAGAAGTATGGTTTTATGGCAAAAGTGCCTTGGGATGGAAATATGAAAAGTTTATGGCAAGAGGCCAAGGTTTTATGAGAATTTGAGTTTTAGGTCTCCTTGAGTTGAGAGTAGTCCACTCTCTCACCCTTCAAACTCATTTTCAAAATGGGTTAGTTTTGTGTTTTGACTTGGGTGGGTGTTATTGTGTTTGGTGTGTGTATTTTGTAACCCTTGTGGTATGGACCTTGGTTATTGGAAGGCCTCCTAGCTCGGGGGTGGCCTACTTGTAGGCCTAGGTTGGGAGGAGAGCTTCCCATGAGCATGGTGAACTATTTTCTATGTTTTGTAGGTTCCTATGGTGGCTATGGAGGAGTTGGATTTGGAAGAAAACTTGAGTTTATGGCTTTTGTAGTTTTGTTTATGAGATGGCATTAAGATGCCTTACCCTATTTTGGGGTTTGTAATAGTTAGTGTTTTAGTTAGACTCAAGCCTCTCATAGCTACTTTGTTGTACTCAAAAATGTTTGTATATTCTTGTAGTTAAATCAATAAGATGAATGGAATTTGGTCTTATTAAATGTTCTTATTTCTAATGTTCCTTTATGCCATATTGAGTTGTTAAAATGAGTATTAAATTTCCTTCTCTCTCTCTCAATCTATTGCTCTCATTAGCTTACAAAAGTTAGAAAAGAAATATAGTGATTTGGGCTCATTCTTGTTAAATAGAAAAATGTATTTCTACCCTTGATGTTATAAAGAAATAATTTAAGGTGGGCTTTATTTTACCAACTCTTTTTGTGTAGTATATACACAAATATATATATATGGTAGATATATATATACATATATATATATATATATATATGCTATATGAAAAAGTTAAAGTTATTGTGTTTTATGACAGTGAGCTTTTATTTTCACCAGTGAATTGATTTATATATATATATATATATATATATATATATACTTTTTTCATTTAATATATATTAGTATAACCTAGCATAAGCTTTAAAGCAGATTTTAGTATTGCAAGAGTTAAAACGAATTTCTTTTGTTCCAAGTCTTATTTAATAGTATGCTCGCAGCCCGCGTTTGAGATAGGGCAAAATGCCCCTACGCATGGGAGGAAGCCCAGAGTAAGCGGTAAGGAGTGGGAAGGGGGATGGCACCCCCGTCCCACCCACAGGGTAACCCTCTCAGCGTCGCTTGCGCGACGTGGACCCCCTAAGTGGCTTTCACCTCATAGGGAATGCAATTTGAGATCGCATCATCCCATTGTGATTGACCTTCCCCGCCTTCGAGCGATGCACCTGACGTTAGTAGTAGAGACAACTACGTTACGTGTGTGTGTGTGTCACCGAGCGTGCATGTTGCGCGCGGAGGGGTTTTTAGAGTTGGGTGTGAAAATTTTTGGTAATTTGTGTCATGACCACATGGCAAATGTGGCCATGACATGTGGTTATCGTGTCATAACCACATGGCGAATGTGGGCATGACATCTTTGGAGAGGCAAATGCTAGGGAGGCCAGGACTATCAAAAAGGTGCTTACCCAGTATGAAGTAGCTGCAGGATAGAAGGTAAATATCTCCAAGTCTAGAATTTTTTTCCTTAAGGACACGTGTGGAGATGCTAGAAATTAGAAGGATCTTGGGTTTTGAAGTGGATCGGCTTTCTAGCAAATATTTGGGTATGCCCTTGCTCAACAAGAGATCTTCGAAGAGGGAATGGAGTAATGTTGTCACCAAGATTCAAAATATGTTGGCTTCTTGGAAGGGTAAATGGTTGTCAATGGAATAATGTACCTAAACAACAAAAGGATGACACAAAGAAAGATGCAAAAGTAAAAGCAATACAAATACCCAAATTTCACATCAAAAGACTATGGAAACTAAAGCAAAAGTTGTGGTGCACCAAATTCCTATTGTTCCACCTTAATTAGAAGTTAAGAAACAAGACATATGGGTGAAAAAATAAATGGCAGGATAACCCTCGTCAAAGCTTCTTTAGTTGCTGTTCTAGTCTATACCATGTCTGTTTTTCAAATTCCTAGCAAAGTGGCAAAAAACATAAAAGATGCAAAAAGATGCTTCAAATGGAGAGGCAATGAGGATCAGTTCAAATACAATTTGGTCAGATGGGATGAGGTTTATAAACCAATCAGGCAAGGTGGTTTAGGGATTAGGAAATGCAAAGAGATGAACCAAGCACGTGGGGCAAAATTGGTGTGGAGGGTATATTCAGAAAGAGATAAGTTATGGAGCAAGATTCTCCAGTCAAAATATATGCAAAACAACCCTGATCTGTTGTTCGGGCGATATTGCAACTTGCCAAAAGGTTCTAGCATTTGGAACTTCCTCAAGATATGCAATGGTCTTAAACCAAATATGATTTGGAAGTTGAGGGGGGATAAAATTACATTTTGGCGGGACTGTTGGTCGAAAGAGAGGGCTCTTAAAGAGTCTAGACAATACATTTCGTTGATGACACATTTTGAGGAGGTGGAGGGTGTTTGGGTAAAGGATTACATTGAAGGTTCTCCACCGAAGAGAACATGGAAGAAGATTACTACTCCAGTGGAGGATTTAAAGGTAGCTTGTGAAGAAATTAAGGAGAAATTGTTGAAATGGCCTCTTTATGGGGAGGCTAGAGATGACAATATGGCCTGGAAAGGTCATGGCAGCCAGAAAGTGACAATAAGAAATGCTTTCAACTTATATTTTTCAAAGGGAGAGGAGGCCAAAGGGATAGACCGGAAGGTGTTGAACAAGTAGGGCTTAGCTAAATCGAACTCCTTTCTATGGGCAGCATGGAAGAAGAGGGCATTAACCTGGGACAGGCTACAGAAGATGGGGAAGGTTGGTCCGTCAAGATGTTGTATGTGCAAAAAGGAGGAGGAAAGCAATGACCATTTGTTTATTCACTGTGATGTGGCTAGTCAAATTTGGAGACAATTTCTGCACAAGTGGGGATCTAGTTGGGTCTTCCCGGAGAACATAGTTGGGTTATTAGACTCATGGACTATGAAGATTTCTAGCCAGAGTCTTCAATTTATTTGGAGTGTTGCCCTTGCCATCATTGTGTGGAATCTTTGGCTAGAAAAAAATCAGAGGATCTTCAAAGAGGAAGAAAAAGTTGCAAAGAGAATCCGAGACTTAGTGGAAAGCTCTATAAGGGAGCTAGGGGAGATTCACAAGAAGGAAAGTTGGTATATTGAGAGAGGAGAAAAAGAATGGGCAAACACATGGCCTAGATACAGGTGGATTGAGCAATCCTTAATGCCAATAAAAAGGAATGAGAGTGAGATCAAGTGGGTGAAGCCTGAGAGGGGTTGGATTAAACTATATTTCGATGGAGTGGCTAAAAGAAATCCCGGGAAAGCAGGAGGGGGCAATTCTTCTCTCCTATAGACATCTAATTGTAAAGCATTTCACATGGGAAGTGAAAGATGGATGACAAGCATTGTTCTGGGAGGACTCGTGGAATGGCTACCCAGTCCTAAAGGATTTTCCAAATTTAAAAGAAGCCAGGGAAACCTTGAGCAATGAGTGGGGGATTCATGTTAGAGATTATTTAACATTGACAAAGCGAGATGGCTTGCCAATATGGGATTGGAGACCCTTTCATAACATTAACTTTCCAAAGTCACAAAAAGAATTCCTAAGGAGTGTGTTGGCAGTTAGGAAGATCTTTCTTTCAAGTGGGGAAGATAGCATAAGATGGTGTGGGGCAAAGACTGGACGATATAATGTCAAGATAGGATGCCAAATTGAAGAGGCAGCTCCTCTGATCTCCTTTTCACCCAAGTAACATTCATTTACCGGAGAGTTGTTATTTTCTTAACAACTATAAAGCAGGTAAATTATTTGAAATAGAAATAAATAAATCTATTTTTCATACATCGAATAAACGTTAAAACATAGCAAATAACATTGTACAGCCAAATATTTCATCAATAAACTTTAATAACATCAATTTGCAACAATAATTTAATCAATACAACATTGGTAATATTTACTGCAAATAAATATATAAATCACTTATCTGTGAAGCACTGAGATGCTGTTATACGGCACTCAAAGGAGTAATCACAAGTCCCGATAGTTCCTGGCAAAGAGCACCCCCGGAGGAACCGGTTCTTACAGAGAACCAACCGTGCCTCACAACACAAACAAACACGACCCTGGCCAAGACACTCCCGGGTGTACGTCGTACCCCAAGTTGGACACACTTTGTGTGCCCCTTCTCCAAATACTCAGTGCCCAACCAATGACCCTAATCCTCACTCCTTTGTGCCCTTTGATTCCTGTATACTTTTGCCTCTATACTTTCCTGTATACTTTTCCTCAATGATTTCTCAAAATTCCCCCCCCCCCCCCCCCCATTTACATTCATTTCACGGGTTTAAATAATAACCCAAAGGGTGGCTTCCAACCATCACACCCAATCTTTACAAAATAAGGAATATAATTATTTTTATTTGCACTCTTCTCATAACAATCACATAAATAAGAGTGTTTTTATTTTTATAAGGTTCTTTTAACCTTTTAACTTCTTTTTTAACTTAAAAGTAACTTTCTTTTCATTCTTTTGTTTTACACACCTCCTTTACTATTAAATAATTTTCTTTTCTTTTCTCTTTTTTATTCTTTAATAATGTTTTATAAACTTTACTTATTTAATTCATTTCTTGGGGAAAAAGTCCCATAACAGCTCCATTGATGGAAGACTGCCCCATTCATTTATGCTGGAATAAACAATGCCTTCCCAAAGCTAGTGCTTTCACCTGGGAAGCCTTACACAAAAGAATACTAACAAGGGATAGATTGCAAAAACTTGGCTTTTGTGGCCCTTCCAAATGTACGTTGTGTAAGGAAAGCAAGGAAACAGTAGATCATCTACTTCTAAGATGCAAATTTGCTGAAACATGTTGGAAGTTTGTATTGAGCAAACTCAATTGGTCAAGCCCTCTACCCCAAGACAGATTTGTTTAGCACAAAAAGGTAGTGTTCTCCAACTTATGGACAGCTTGCCCCTCAATGATGATCTAGGAGCTGTGGAAAGAGAGGAATAGAAGAATATTTCAAAATAAAGAAATAGCCATTGATGCCTTCCGAAATAAAGTAGAAGCAGCCATAGTCAAAGTAGTAAACAATGCAGCCCGGAATCAATCACTCAAAGAGCACGTTCACATCGTGGGATAATGAAGTTCAAAAATCATGGATTGGATTGGTGATCCCTCTCATTTATAGGAAGGTTGGGGTTCATCCAAATTCAGATTCAAAATCTAGAAGAAACATAAAATGGAAGCGATCATATGAGAATTGGTATAAACTTAATTTTGATGAAGCGGTGAAGGGCAAGCCAGGCTCTTCAAGGGTAGGATGTATAATACGAAATCACTCTGGAGCTTTGGTCGGTGTAGCAGCTCAAACTCTCGGTGGGAACAAACAATGAAGTTGAAGCCCAAGCATTATTGCTTGGGCTTTGCACCTACAAAACACTTGGTTTTACTAGAGTTCACATTGAAGGTGACTCAATTAATTGGAAAATTGACAATATCCTCAATTTTTGTCGATGGCTTATTGATCAGTTTCAAGAATTCAAAATATGCCATGTTTACCACGAAGGGAATGTACAAGCTAACGCATTGGCCAGCGCAACAATCAATTTGGAGAGTAATCATTGTGTAAACTCTCAACGTCTGTGGCATGAAATTTCCCCGAATTTGGAGGCCATTTCTCACACACGCACAATAGGCATCCAAATGATGAATCTTTAATTAACAATGGGGATAGTACTTTGAAGTAGCAGAAGTACATCTGAAACATGCTTAGTCATAAATGAAGACAAATATCAGTGTCCTACCACATAGAGTTTTAATAATCTTGATGCTTGCATTTGCAAAAGCCGAGAGCCATGGATTCCACTATATGTCTCAAATCCAAGAACAAGCAAATATCTTTCATGGGTGTAGTTTTAGATTGTAGGTTAAAAAAAGTTTTCAGAACAAAATCAATAATAGTGTTGCACGTTGTTCGAATGGTCTTGGGCGATACCTTCTTGTCAACCTCTCACCGCTACCGGGTGAACACAGACATTTCGTCCATGTTCGCCATTGTTCTTCTTGACTTGGGTGAGCCGAAGGATGTCATAAGGGTAGTAACGGTGACATTGAAAAAACCAAGGTGGCACGGCAAGCTAAAAGGAATTTTGGACAATGCAATGTTAGGCCTAGGCTTTCTCACTAGTGATGGCACCTACCCAGTGATTCTCAGGCATTATAACGATCCCTAGGCACCATTTGTAATTGCGGTTGTTGGCTAGTGCGAGGAGACATGAAAACAAAAGGCCAAATGGGGACTGGAATTCCTCGAAGCGTTTGTTGGTGTTTCCCCAGCACAGAAAGTAGATTGGTCATTTGCTATCAACTCAGAGAGTGGCAGCTCCAATGAAGACGAGGCAAGGGAGGAGGCCCAACAAGCGTGATTTACTAAAGCTTAGAAGCCCTGTTAATAGAAGTATAGATAGTCTATAGTTATTAGTTTTAAAATATAATACAAATTCGATACTTTTTGTAATGCATGCATATGATATGTAAACAGACAATAATATTAATATGAAAACCTTGAAAGATTATTAGTATGGCCCTCCTCTAGAGCAGCTGGAATTTCCATTTATTCTCAATTTTTTATATGGGAATGGCTCCCTTTGGCCAAATTCACAAATTAAAAAAAAAAAATCTAATTTAAAAAATGTATTAGAATATATTAAATTTAATTTTTTTAATGTTAAATACTTTAACAATTTATAAATAATAAATATAATTTAAAGTTAAAAGTTTTAACTTAAAAATCTTAATAACTTCTTTTTAAAACTTGAGATTTGACTACAACTTGAGGACACTGCCCCTGCCACTAAAGCCCACTTACCACTGATGGCACACCCCCGTTTGGATTTAAAACATGTTCCTAGTTATGGGGAACTCGAGTTATAAATTACAGTCATGCACAACAGTGCAACAAAGCAAGGGACATGACATGGACAACATAATGAGATGGAGCCCACACAAATTTATTTTGCAGTCACATTTAGGGATGAAAAATGAAGAACCTAATAGTGAAAAGCATGTTTTAACCATTTTAAAGTGTTTTCCTTAAAAATTCATACACATTTGTATGCACGAATTCAAAGAAAAACTGAAATGATTTTTCGGGTTTTAGATTTATGTTTGCAAGATTTCAAATTTCTTATAGATGAAATCCAACAAACTATGACTTGGTTCCACATATGTATGCCTTTTTTACTCCAGGTGTAGATGAGTTAGTAAGGTCTAGTTACTCATTAGCTTGGTCATGAGGTCAAAACCCAGAAGTACAAATTTAAATTATATATATATCAATAAAGAAAAACCCTTTTGAGCTTCCACGAGAAGATCAAACACACCAAATAGATAGATAAACACCAACACCGCAAGATAGATAAACACCTTAACAACCAAACCAAGGAACCTTAAATGTCATAAGCACTCAATTCCATGAACCTTAGCATGTCTATGCCACTAAATAAGTTAAGTCCAGAATATTCCTGCCCCTACCAAAAAAACGCAAAATAAATAAATATGTAGATTTGCCACTCAAATTGATTTTCTTACTTATTTGAAACTTCAAGCTTTTACGGACCATTAATATCACAAGAGAGCCTTTGGATCTATGTCACAAGGTTCATGTTTGAGTACGAGTTTGGCAACAATAAAATTTGGATTCAGTTTGGCCAAAAAAAAAACCATGATTAAATTTGACTAATATAAATTTACAATTTTTTTTAATATAAGATATAAATCCACAAAATTATTAAAATACCTAAACATTACCAAATAAATTTGAAATCTATATAAAAATGCCACATTATAATAAATTTAAAATATTAAAATATAAATACATTTTTAAAAATAATTTAAATATTGTAAATATATTAATAATAAAAATCTAAACTAAATATTTTAAAATATTAAATTTTAGTATATTGAATTTTAATATATGAAAATGAAATAAACAAAAGGAAACTATCGTCACATTTTAATATATTAAATTTCATAAAAAAACAAAATAAGAAACAAAAAAATAAAGTAAAAAACAAAACCTAAAAAGAATTATAATGCCTACCTCTAACTCTCATAGCCATATGGAAATTGCAGACATCTCGCTCAACGTACAGCAATCATCACATCCAACACCGAACACACAATATCTCTACAACTCTTACACTCTTCTAAGTCTCTGCTCCCACACTAGAGCTGGAATCACTACAAGCAGTGGGCACTCAATAATCTCCTTCCACACCAACGTCGAACTCACTACAAGGTTGAGAATAGTAAACACGAATCTGCACCACTCGCACGGTCACAACGAGCAACGAACTCAATACTTTGTCTATGAATATCACCCACAAGCGTAGCACAAATAGTATAGCCCGCGAGATGTTTTTACATGTCATGAGGTTTGATTTTACAAAAAAAATCCCCAAAAAATTAAAAAACTTAATTGAAAATGTATTTTTATAATATATTTTAATTGAAAAAGCCCTGAGCCCCTTTCCATACATATTTTACAAGGTGAAAAAATTTTTGGGGACTTCCTTTAAGTTCATCGAATTTCAAACTTTTTGGTTCAAATTCGACGAACCCTATGACATAGCTCTAGATCACCACTATATAAACAAATATAAAATGATCTTGTTCTCACCTAAAAATTATTGAGATTAGCTTAAGGACATGTCCCGAGTATCTACAAATCCAAATTTACACTTAAATTCATGTCACAAAGTTCATTGGATTTTATGATGCTAGACCCCTAAAAAGAGGGGCTTTAATTCTTTAATGTCTAGTGTATCTACACCACAAAGCATATGAGAACAGAAGATTTAAAATCCCAGACCCTCAAACAACACTGCAAAACAGATAATATATTAACAGTCAAATAAAGGAATATCGTTGAATGTCATAACACTTGCTCAAATTTACCACAGGTCCACACCAACAACCAGCACTCAATTCCGTTAATTCTAGTGCAACTACACCATTAAACAACTTGGTCAAGAAAATTCCTACACTTCACAAACAACACAAAATAAATAAGTAAATATGCCAAACTAAGTGACATTCTTCTTATTTATTAGAAACTTTGAGCTTCTGTAGATCATCAAAATTGCAAGAGCCTTTGGACCACCACCACATAAACAAACGTAAAATGATTTTGTTCTCACCTGATAATTATTGAGATCAACTCAAGGACATGTCTTGGATATCCACAGATCTGAATTTATGTATTCATGTCACAGAGTTAATCAATTTTATCACACTGGGCGCCGAAAAAAGAGCTTTAATTCCTTAAACTTTAGTGGGTCTAAACCATGAAGCATCTGAGACCAGAAAATTATTACTCTAGGCCCCCAAATAACACTTCAAGCTTTAAATCCTTAAACCCTAGCATATCTATACCAGGAAGCAACTCAGTCCAGAATATTCTGCCCCTACTAAAGATTGTAAAATAAATAAATGATGCTGCCAGAAACTAATGATGCCACTTCTTATTAAGACTTTACGCTTCATCAGTCCATTAAAGTTGGAAGAGAAAGTCTCTGGATCATGACTGCCTAATCAAATAAAACGATCTTGTTCTTGCCTGATAATACTGTGTACATGCCTGGGGGGCATTTCTTGATGAGTCTCCACAAATCAAATTTAGACTCAAATTCATTGTGTCGAAGTTCTTTTGGATCTCAAATCTATCACACTTAATCTCCATAAAAAATAAAGATAAAAATTGAAGTCTTATCCTTAAAAAATAATGCGTCTATGCCATGAAACAACTCAGTACAAAAAAATTCTCCCCCTAAATTCCCATACAACACTAAAAACTTTGAGTCCTTGAACCCTACCTATTCTCTGCCATGAAACAACTCAGTCCAGAATAATCCTACCCATACTAAACAGGCACAAAAAAAAGAAATAGATAAATCAATAAACCAGCAAAACTAAATGAGGTGGTTCTTTCTTATTAGAGACTTGAAAAGTTTGCATCCCATTATAACTGTAAGAGAAAGTTTCTGGACAACAAATGCACAAACAAATACATATATCGTTGTTCTTATGTAGAAAATTTATAAACATGCGACTGAGGAAGCCCCTCTTCCAGGTTTTCACCAATTCAAAGTTACACTTAAATTCATGTCAAAGCCACAATACCATATGATGTTGTTCTTTCTTGAAACAACTCAGTCCAAACTACTATTGTCCCTAATAACTATGCAGAAAATTAATCTTTAGATAAATAAAAGCCGCAAAACTAGATGATCTTGTCCTTTCTTATTTGAGAATTCAAGCTTTTGCAGTCTATTAGAAGTGCAAGACAAAGTTTTTGGGCCACTGCTTAAACAAACATAAAATATTGTTGGTCTCACCTGATAATTTTACAGTCACCTCAAAATTTTCACTTAAAAATTCATTTGTGTCAAAACTTTGTTAGATAAATGGCATACAAGCTATTAAAGCTTTCAACCAAAATTTACTCAAGTTTATCATATCAGGCCCCTATACAAGCTATTAAAACTTTCAACCAAAATTTACTCAAATTTATCACACCAGACCCCCAAACAAAACTTAATGTTTTAATTGCCTAAATCCCGAGATGTGCAGACATGAAAGCAAAAAATCATGGTGTCAAACCTATACTAGATAAATTGCATATTAGCTATTGAAGCTTTTGACTATAACTTATTCAAATTCATCACACTAGACCCCCAAACAACACTTAAACCTTTAATTCCTTAAACCCTAGGGTGTAGGGCATAATAGCCAAAATTCATGTCTTAAATCTTTTTAAAGTAGACTGTACACAAGCTATCGAACCGTCTGGCCAAATTTTACCGAAATCCATCACACAAGACCCCTATAATTCTAGACATCCAAACTACAATTAACTTTAAGGCTTCAATTCTTTAAAACTTGCGCTATCTGGGGCATGAGAGCAAAACATTCATGAGTAAAAGATTTTAAAAAGGACTACGTACAACCTATTGTACCTTCTGATCAAAACTTACTAAAACTCACCACACAGGAATCCAAAACTACACTTGAGGCTTCAACTCCTAAAAACCCAACGTATCCACTCCATCAAAGTGAAAATTCATGTATCAAAGTTTTTCGAGATAAACCGTGTACAAAGCTATTGAATCTTCATAACAAATTTTACTGAAATTATCATCCAAGACCCCCAAATAACACTTGTGGCACTAATTCCTTAAACTCTAAAGTATCTAGTCAACCAAAGCAAAAATTCATGCGTCAAACTTTTCATAATAAATTGCATAAAAAGCAATTGAATTTCCGGACTAAAATTTACTCAAAACATCACACAAGACCCCCAAACAACACTTGAAGAATAAGTTGCATAAAAGCTATTGAATTTCCTGACTAAAATTTACTCAAACCATCACACAAGACCCCCAAACAACACTTGAAGCTTTAATTCCTTAAACCCTAGGTCATCTAAGCCACGAAAAAAACTCAATCCAGGATATTCATCTCATCTGCGGCTAAACACTTTAAACTAAACAAAGCACCCAAGACAAAAGGACGTTGCTCCTACCTGATAATTTTACGGACGTGCTCGGGCGGCATGTCCTCCTTCTGCGTCTCCACAAATCCAAACTTGCGCTTATCGCCATATCTCTTGGAGTTGAGCTGCATCCATTTGCGGGCCTTCTCTTCGAGCAAGGCCTCCGCATCGGCAGCATTCAGAGGAGGGCCGTAAGGCGGCTGGGGCATTCCATTAGGCGGTGGCATCGACGGTGTTGTCCCAGGCGGCGCCATGTGAGAGCTCCCCGCTCCCACTGCTCCCCCACCGCTCCACATCTTTGCGATCAGAAACTTAAACCCCGACTATAACAATGGCATTTACTTTCTCCTTTCTGAAACCCTGGTTAATAATGGCGGCATTTACTTTCTCGTTTCTGAAACCAGTGCCGTGCTGCCGTGATTCGAACCCTTCACTTCGTGTATTATGCTTTCTTCAAATCCTTAGAACGAGTTTAAAACCTAGCGCTTGATGGCGGTGTAGGAGTTGTTACCCAGCCGATAGACTTTCTGTATCGGCTTTCAAGCACAGGAATTGAAAGTTAGAAAGAAAAAGGGGGATTAATCTTGTTCAGTCGTAAACAGAAGATGTGAGAGTTTTTTTTTAAAGTTGTTTTTTTTTTTCGTTTTGTATGAGGATTTTACAGTGTATTTTATTTTTTAAAATGGATCAATGATCTAGAATGAGGAAGAGGAGTCTTAGGAATTGGATTGGAGACTTGAACTTTAAAAGCGATGGTGGGTTACAAGGGGAACGAAAAAAAGGATAGGAGGTAGGAGAGGTAAGTTAAAATCAATTAACATACAACTAGAAACTAGAAAAGGGAGGGGGCTAATTTTGGTTAAAAATGTAATTTTCACTAGAAAATTAGCCAAAGTTCCCATACAACACTAGAATTATACCCCTCCCTTTTCTAGTTTCCAGTTGTATGTTATGCAATTTCACTAGAAAAATAGTCAAAATTCTCATACAACACTAGAATTAGACCCCTTTCTAGTTTATAGTTTCTAGTTGTATGTTATTCAATTACATTTTTAACCAAAATTAGCCCCCTCCATTTTCTAGTTTCTAGTTGTGTGTTATCTGATTTTAACTGACTTCTCCTACCCTTCTATCCTTCATTTTCGTTCCCCTTGTAACCCCCTATTGTTTCTAAATGTCAAGTCTACAATCCAATTCCTAACACTCCTCTTCATGATGATGGATCATTGAGTGTGATCCAAAACGTCAATTTTTTTAATGGAAAAAGATACACAATTAAATCCAAAATCACTCATACAAAACTTCATGGACTATGGAAAACTCATGCCAACTATGTTTTGGTCTTGTTTTTCTCTTCTCCTCTGCTATTTTTTTTAAATATATAGGGGAGAGGACCTGGTATGCGCCCGTCAAGCTCCTAAACCTGGCACATCGAAGGTTTTTTAATTTTGTCTTCAATGTTTGTGGGAGGCTTTTTTAAATTTTACAAAATATTTTTTTTAGTTATTTTGATAGTTTAGGTTTTTATTTGTATATTTATGTGACATTATAATAGTGTAATGGGGAAAAATGTATTCATATGTCTTTTATTTAGTTTTGTGTCTATTTTAAGGTAATATGTTGATATACTTATATAACTATAAATAATATATTCTTGTGCAAAGTCTGGCCTACTTACCTAGTTTTTATCTGCATGCAATTTTATACTTATTATTTTTCCTAGCTTGTGTGTGCACGTGACTCCATATCTCTTGCAAAATCTATCTAATTCTCATATTGATCTTTGCTCTGATCCTCGAGAAGTTTTAATATGTCATCATGTAATTTATATCCTGATCCCAAGTCAAGTTTTCAGGTGTGAGGTTGCCCTCTCAAGCATGAACTTGATCCGCCTAAATTAAAAATTAAAAAATCTTAATCTTGGCCAACTAGGCCCCTTTTCTACCCTGGTCCCCAAGTTCACTTTGTACATGTTTTTGTGACTTGGTATTATGTTCATGTATAAAAAGATATGTATTTGCATTCATTTTATCATCCACTCATCATTTGATCTCTCGTCCATTCTAGGAACACTTAAAAGGGAATGAATAGTGACACACTTGGATTTGGTGCTTGAAAAGGAGTAACAAACTTGATTTTTAAGCCAATTATTTGTTGTCTTGATCAATTGTCAAAGTTGTTAAATCGACATCCTTACAACAACTTGATAGTGCAATCATGAACAGGGATTTTAGGTAAGAACTAACCAACCATGCAACCAACACAACAAAGACTCAATAGATTCATATACCATAATGATAAAAACACATGATATGAATGGAACAATGATTTTATTGATTCACAATCTAAATTACATTAACAATATTAGTCACAAGGGCTTACAACGAAATGAAACCTCAATCTTCTTTGCAATGAATTACAAACACAATTTGTGTGTGATTCTTCAATTACAGTCTTCTAAGTTGATATGCAATATATGGTGCTCTTGAAACTTCTATGCTTTTGGCCTATGACTGAACTTGGGCTAGTGCTAAGCTAACTCCCTTTCTCCTGATTCCTTCTAGTTGCTTTGTGATGTAGAATGATTCTTCTTGTATAGCATGTGCAAGCAAGTAAAGACGTTATGACACTGACCAATAATGTGGTACAATGCTCAATGCACATTAAAACATGTGGAGGAATTTGCCTTACATGAATGCAATAAGAGGTGAGCATTGTAACTCAATGTGGTCCTAAACATGAACCTCCGTGGGACCAATAAGTTTATATATGTCTTCAAATGTCAAAGTGAGATTCAAATGTGTGGCACACAACTCAATTAGGTCCTCTTTAAGGAATTTGGCAAGTCACATAATGATAACCAATTATTAAAATATTTGGTAATGATGTGTCATGGTAGAATATGATGTGCGAAAGATCTAGTATCAATTTGGAGGCTTAGTGAGTAATATGCATTATCGCACAATGAGAATGTTGTATAGGCAGTGATAAGTTGATGTGCTAAAATGTTGACTATAGACAGAATTTAACTCTGCAGCAAGAACTAGGTGACTATAATACTTCTACATAACTTCAAATTAAAACAAAAATGAAAGAAAATGTTTTTGGGTGACGTAAGATTTCTTTTACAATCTAGATGTTCCTACATTAGACACCCCAAGTAACTAAAAAGTGAGCCCCTCACTCTGTGGTAGCTAAAGGAAAAAAAAAATGGTTCACCTCAATTATAGATATCCATGTTGAACCTTTAATTGGCCTTCCCTTCCATTTCACCAAATATTCTTCATACTTCTTATTCTTGTACTCTTCCCAACTCTATTGTGCAATATTTCTTCAATTTCTTTAGCTTGTTGTTTTGGCATCTACTTTCTCATTCATTTTGATACTTTATAATTTCACTTCGCCTTCACGATACTCATATAAAGTTGTAATTTTAAATATTCATGATATATCAAAACCTTCAAGCAACTCTATCTCATATGTGCTATTGGAATCAAGCTTGTTGATGATCTTGCAAGGACAAAACTTCTTATTCAATTTATTGTAAGTACCTTTTGGCATTCTTTCTTTTCTTAGATGTGTCATCACTTCATCTCTAGTTTCATATTCCCTATGTCTCGTATTCATGTCAGTCTTTTCTTTATACTTAGTATTCATCTTTTCCAACTGCTTTCTTATGTTCTCATGCAATATCTTCATGTGATTTACAAATTCTTTTGCCTTGACACTTCTCTTCATTTTTTACGTCTCTTAGTTCTGATGCATTCCTTGGATTACTTTTGTGTACTATCTTAAATATTGTTCTCCCTATACTACTATTCATCAAATTATTGTATGCAAACTCTACTTGTGCTAACACCATGTCCCATTACTTGTTATTTCACCTTATAAACATCTCAATAAATTATCTAGACTCGTATTTACCATTTTGTATATCCATTAGACTATGGGTGATATGTTGAACTAAGTTTCAACTTTATCTTAATTTTTTTATTAAACACACAGAAGTACTGAGAAGGGGGTGAATCAGTACTTATTCAAATTATTTCCTTTTAAATGCAATCAATCCAATGTAAACATTCAATCACACAAAGAAAATGAGCACATACACACATAATACCAAATTTACATGGAAACCCAAGATGGGAAAAACCACGGTGAGCCAACTGCTTGGATCTACTGTCCAAATCCAGCCTCACAAATAAAATGAAGCATTACAATGAGTTTTATGGGCACCAACCCAAAGGAAGCACCAACTCCATGATACAAAGTTTATGAGCACCAACTCAAAGGAAGCACCAACTCCCTGTACAAAGTTTTATGGGCTCCAACCCAAAGGAAGCACCGACTCCCTAAAGTGCTACAACACTTACAAGATGAGGCACCAACCTCTATACCAAAACACTTGACTGATTCTAATGGTTCAATCACCTTCACAACTTCATCTCCTTTGATATTGACTTACTCAGATAACCTCAACACCTCCACTCTATTCTCACTACTCAACACTTATGCAACACACTACTGGCTCTATTATGAATCATACATCATAGCCTCCAGAGTAACTTCTCAATTTCTGGATTATTCACCTTTTCGCACATGCACTCACACACAACCTTTATCACATACACTCATACATTGAAACAATCTTCTATCCTTCATATATATCCTCCACAAGCCTTCTTAACTTTATCTTCATCGGCCTAAATGAAACGTGTAACAGTCTTGCTTGTCGATTCCCAAATCATCTGCGATAATGTAGGAATGAAATCCCACCATGTGGTTCATACCAAGGGGTCTATTGGACCCAATTTACCTTTGCACATATTTCTATGATGGCGCACACTTCCATACACATGGTGAAATCACTCAAACACACCATGTCAACACAACAAACACTTATCCTTTCATTCATTAGCTCTAGACCCAATGTGGTACTAGAGAAGAGAGATATCATCATGTGGTTCATGCCATGAACACTATATGACCTAAAAAACCTTCTCATGCACTTCTCTTTCTATTTCATACTTTAGCTTGCTGGCATAAGCAATCAAACTTTGATGCTGGTAATATTTACTCTGTCTAGTCACACTATCTTAACTTGTAACATTGAAAAACATACTTGTGGTACTTTTTACATTCTTAAATTTGGATATGTTATGCAAGAGACCATTATTCATATATGGTTCAAACCACCAGGCCATATCTTCAAATGCAGAGAAATGAGGAGTATTCTTTTGTACCTTTGAGACTGCAACAACACTATAACACCATTATCTTGACATAGAACATTGAAAACACACTTGCGGTACTTTGTATCCTTTGAAACTTGAGTATGTCATCTTTGTACCTTTTCTTTGCCTAATCTCCAAACCACCAAGACATACATGCAAATGTGGTGAAATGTGATAGCTTTCAGTTCTGTCTCTAATGACCTTTCATAGGAACATGACTTGTTCTTACTCTGCTAACTCTGGAAAACTCTACGATACTTCTTATGCTCTAAAAATTGGATCATGCATACCTCATAGTTGTCTCTAGCTATCCTCCAAGCTACAAGGCCATATCTTCATCTGTGGTAGAATGTGGTACAGTCTCATGTGCATCTGACACTTACAACAATTAGATTGTTTCACTAATAGTTTCCTTCAACAACTCTTTTCACCAACAGACAAGATATTACAACACCTTCATATCATCATGCAATGCTTTTCATCAAGAGGCACTAAATGCAACATTCACAACAATCATAAATCTTTTCAACAAAAGTAAGAAGTCACAACTTCTTCGTGTCAGCATATTCTTCCACTTGATAACTTTCACATGTCCATGAACTTCAGATGATAAGGTACAACTGTGTATAGATGCTACTAATCCAACAGCATGCTCATGTCTTTCATCACCATATCTTTAACATCACACCTAGTTCGATCACCACTCCTTTGACTGCTCCTATGATCATCAGTGTATGTTTCACATCACAACTCCTCTAATCATCACTCCTTTAACATCCACTCCTTTGACATCAATGTTTCACATCACAACTCCTTAGATCATCACCCCTTTAACAACATATACAACACCTTTGATCACTACTTCTTTGACATCAATGATTACCACTCCTTTGACATCAATGATTACCACTCCTTTGACATCAATGACAACATATGCAACAATCTCCCCCTTTGTCATTGATGGCAACACTAACTTGATATACAAATTTTTCTCCCCCTTTGACATCAAGGGAAAAGGGCCAGTGGTCTTCCTTTGTACCGGAAAAACATACAAGCTCCTCCTGTCTGTACAATCCTTATCATTCTCTATAGTCTCTTTATCTACCTGCTCCCCCTGAGAGGTATCCACCATCAATCCAGGGATAATAAATGTACCTTGAACTGCTCCCCTAGACAGATGCATCATTTATGCATCTAGTTAGAAGAAGGAGGGGCAACAACCCCTAACTGCCACCGAAGATATTCAAAAGTGTCTTTAGGAAGAGGTTTTGTAAAGATCTCTACAATCTAATCCTTGATAGGTACATACTTCAATTTTACCTCTTGATCTGCAACCTTCTCTCATAAGAAGTGATACCTGATGGATACGTACTTGGTTCTAGAGTGCATCATTGGGTTCTTTGAAATATTGATGGCACTTGTATTGTTACATAGGATAGGAATGATCTCATCATATATTACCTTGATATCCTTCAATGTTTGCTTCATCCACAACACTTGAGTGCAACAGAATACAGCAACTATATATTCTGCTTCTAATGTTGATAAAGAAACTGAATCTTGTTTTTTACTAAACCATGAGACCAATCTATCTCCCAAAAGAAAGCTCCACCACTGGTACTTCTCCTATCATCAATGCTACCAACCCAATCTGCATAAGTGTATGTTGTCAAGGAGAAGTCATTACCTTTTTTATACCATAATCCATAATCCAGAGTGCTCTTCAAATATCTAAAAATTATTTTGACTACCTTCACATGTGTTTCTTTTGGATCGGCTTGAAACCTTACAACCATACAAACAACTTGCATAATGTCAGGCCTTGATGTTGTTAAGTACAGGAGGCCCCCAATCATAGACCTATACTGAGTCTGATCAGCCTAAGGCAATTCATCATCTGTACTTAGATGACAGCCTGTTATCATAGGTGTACTCACTAGTTTGCAGTCTTCCATACCAAACTTTTCCAACATCTCCTTGACATACTTTGCTTGTGAAATAAAGATACCTTCATCTAATTAAGTGATTTGAAGTCCAAGAAAGAATGAAAGTTCACCTATCATAGACATTTCAAATTCCTTTTGCATCTCCTCTACAAACTTCTTACACATTTCATCATTGCCACCAAAGATAATATCATCAACATATAGTACTACTATTAATATGTGATCATTCCCAATTTTGATATATAGATTACTATCTGTTGCACCCTTCTTGAAGCCCTGTCGAAGTAAATACTTATCCAACCTTGCATACCAAGCCCTAGGAGCTTGTTTGAGACCATATAAAGTCTTCTACAGTTTGCACACCATATTCTGATCTTCTGATAGTTGGAATCATTTAGGATACTCTATGTAAACTTCTTCTAAGTCACCATTCAAGAAAGTGGATTTGATATCCATTTGATATACCTTGAAGTCCTTGTGAGCTGCAAAAACAAGAAATGTCATTATTGCTTCCATTCTTGCTACAGGAGCAAATGTCTCCTCAAAGTCAATCCCTTCCACTTGTGAATAACCCTTGCAGACCAACCTTGCTTTGTTTCTAACCACTTATCCATCTTCATTCAATTTATTTCTAAATACCCACGTGGTGTCAATCCTTTGGTCTAGGAACAAGTTCCCATGTTTTATTTTTCTCAATCTGATTGAGTTCTTCTTCCATTTCTTGGACCCATCCTTCATCCTTGCTAGCATTAATAAAGTTTTTAGGTTCCATCTTAGATAGCAAAGAGAAGTTTGCCTATTCATTTTCCCTTGCAAATCTTCTTCTGGTCTGTATTCCTTCATTCTTGTCTCCAATTATCTGATCTTCTGAATGGTTCTCCTGAACATACTTGGCAAGAGTCTTGGTGACCTTCTCTTATGTTTCTTCCTTCTCTTCAACTTCTTCCTCTTCTTCAACTTCTTCCTCTTCTTCTTCCGTACAGGCTGGAACATCTGAACAACAATCTTCTGAATTATCTGAACTGAAGACTAAATCATGTGTGGATGGGTGTACCTTTTCATCAACCTTAAAATATGCACTCTCAACTAGATTTTGCAGTCTATTGGTGTAGCATCTATAAGCCTTACTTCTTGTTGAGTAACCAAGAAAAATTCCTTCATCAGATCTTGAGTCAAATTTTCCCAAGTTGTCTTCATCTCTTCTGATATAATATTTACTTCCAAAGATTCTAAAATACTTGACTGATGCAGGTCTGCCTTTCCATAGCTCATATGGTGTTTTAGTGTTGTTCACTCTTAGTTGTCCTTTGTTAAGAATGTAGACAACAGTATGGGCTGCTTGTTTTCAATAAGCATCAAACATCTTGGCTCCGTTTAACATTGTTCTTGCCATCTCTTGGACTATTTTGTTCTTCCTTTCAACTACTCTATTTTGCTGAGGAGTTCTTGCAGTAGATAAATGCCTCCTTATTCCATGTTCTTCACAATATTCTTCAAACTCATTTGATGTGAATTCACCACCTCTATCAGACCTTAAGCACTTGATTCTAGAATTCATTTCATTTTCAACCATAAGCTTGAAAATCTTAAATCTATTAAAAGCTTTTGATTTCTCTTTCAACAAATTAACCCATGTCATCCTAGAGTAATCATCAATGAGCAACATAAAATACCTCTCACCTTGGAGGCTCTTTGTTTTGGTAGGACCACATAGATTAGTATGAATCAGTTCCAATGGTTCTGTAGAAGAATACTCCTTGGTTTTGAACCTTGTCCTTGTCTGCTTCCCAATGTGACATTCTTTACACAAGGTGCTTGCAGGCTTGGCAATCTTTGGCATATCTCTTACTGCTCGTATGGAGATGATTTTCACAAGATTGTCAAAATTGATGTGTCCCATCCTTTTGTGCCACAACCAACATTCATTTGTCTGTCCTAGAAGATAGTCCTTTCCACTGACACCACTTAGGTTGTACAAGTTATTTTCTATCCTAGAACCCTTTGCCACTAATTTACCAGTGTTTGCTCTTATGATTTCACATCCTTTGTTGCACATTTGACTTAAACTGAGAAGATTATGCTTGAGACCTACATATAGAACATCTTCTTTTTTAGATCTTCCATCAATACTTATGGCACCCTTTCCACAAATTTTTGTAGATATATTATCACCAAACTTGAATGATCCACCATTCCACTTTACAAGGTTGATGAATTAGCTTTTATCTCCTGTCACATGGCTTGAACATCCACTATCTATTACCTATGGGTTTGTTTGCCCTTGGGCATGAAATGTTGTTTGGACAATCATTGTGTTTTCAACCTCATTATTTATTTCCTGTATTTTGGAAGTCACTCTCCTTGTCTTTCTTGTTAATAACTACCATCTGAGTTTCTGACTTTGCTAATCCACTTCTACAATTTCTTGCTATGTGTCCAAAATTGTTGCAAACATGACATATCACATTGACATCTACTAGTGAAGCAAGATGTTTCCTACTTACAAAATTTCTTCTATTCATTCTAGACTTGCACTCCAAAGCCTTATGACCATATTTATTGCAAATAAAACAATAATAAAAAAGGCATGATTGAACCTGTTTATGAAGATTTGTCCTACATGGAAGGGTCTTCCATATCTTCTTCCTTGAGACCTGACTAGAATGAGATTTGCTTCTTCAATGTCGCCCAAATTTCCAGGCCATTTGTCTAGATGATCATATACTTTCTCCAATTCTTTTCTGAGTGAAAATATTTCTTCCTCAAGTTTTGAGCATTCCTTTGTCTTGGCTTCAATTTGGGATTTTTATTCTTTGTTCTCTTTCCTTACACATTTCAAGTCTTCAAGAGCAGAAATAAGTTCACCTTCAAAATCAACTTCACATTCTTCTTCATCAATAGTCTTGTCAGAAATGTCAGAGACTTCCATAGCCATGAATAAGGATTCTCCTCTTTCATCATCTAATGAGCAGTGATTTGTTTCTTCCGAAGGGTTGTATTCTTCTCTGGTAAGGAGGTTCCTTTTGATATTGTTCCTTTTGAAACCCTTGTTGCTATTTTTATTTTCTCCAAAAGGATATTTAGACGCACAATGACCAATCTTTCCACATTTAAAACATTTGAAAGGTATCTTACCTTTATACTTGCCTGAACCCTTATTTAGCTTTCTCACAAAGTTTGCTTCTTCTTCCTCAAACTCACTGTGTGGACTAAATGCTCCTTCTTTCTTTGCAGCTTTGAAAGCAGCTTCCCTTTTGGTTGTATCTTTGACTTCATTTCTCATCTCATAGGCAATGAGGGACCCAAACAAATCATCCATGGCAAATGTGTTCAGATCCTTAAATTCTTCAATAGCAGAAACTTTTGAGTCAAATCTATGAGGGAGAGATCTTAGAACTTTCTTCACAACCACTAAGTCATTCACTTCTTCTCCTAGCCCTCTGATTCCATTGACAGCTTCATCTACCTAGAGTAAATAGTCAGTAATGCTTTCCTCTTCTTTCATTCTCATTTTCTCAAACCTTCCTTTGTAATTTTGCTTGCTTTACTCTATCATTTCCTCCGTAGAGATTTTTGAGTTTATCCCACATATCCTTGGTCGTCTTGCACTACACTACACGGCCCCACTCGATGACTTAATGGAGTTACCTTGATAAATTATGAATTGGTTAGACCACTTAAGATAGCATTCTTAGCTTTAGCATTGTTTTCATGGGTCTGCTTCTTAGCCAGATCTATAATACGATGAGTAGGATTAGTATAAATGTTGATTATAGCTCTCCAAACATCATACCCTAGAGATAAAAGATAGGCTTCTATCCTTACACTCCATAAGGCATAGTTAGTTCCATCAAATAGAGGTGCTCTATTAGAAGTGGATCCTTCCTGAGCCATGTGCTCTAATCCAAGATCTACCTTTAGCTATTAGGTTGTACCAAGGAACATTGCTCTGATACCAATTGTTAAACACACAGAAGTACTGAGAGGGGGTGAATCGGTACTTATTCAAATTCTTTCCTTTTAAATGCAATCAATCCAATGTAAACATTCAACCACATAAAGGAAATGAGCACATACACACATATCACCAAATTTACATGGAAACCCAAGATGGGAAAAATCATGGTGAGCCAGCTGCTTGGATCTACTATCCAAATCCAACCTCACAAATAAAATGAAGAATTACAATGAGTTTTATGGGCACCAACCCAAAGGAAGCACCAACTCCTTGATACAAAGTTTATGAGCACCAACTCAAAGGAAGCACCAACTCCCTGTACAAAGTTTTATAACCCAAACGAAGTACCAACTCCCTAAAGTTCTACAACACTTACAAGATTAGGCACCAACCTCTGTACCAAAACACTTGACTGATTCTGATGGTTCAATCACCTCCACAGCTTCATCTCCTTTGATATTGACTTACCAAGATAACCTCAACACCTCTGCTCTATTCTCACTACTTAAAACACTTCTGCAACACACTACTGACTATGTTATGAATCATACATCATAGCCTCCAAAGTAACTTCTCAATTTCTGGATTATTCACCTTTTCACACATACACTCACACACACCCTTTCTCACATACACTCATACATTGAAACACTCTTCTATCCTTCATATATATCCTCCACAAGCCTTCTTAACTTTATCTTCGTCAGCCTAAATGTAACGTGTAACGATCTTGCTTTTCGGCTCCCAAATCATCTATGGTAATGTGGGAATGAAATTCCACTATGTGGTTCATACCAAGGGGTCTACTAGATCCAATTTACCTTTGTACATATTTCTATACTAGCACACACTCCCATACTCATGACGGAATCACTCAAACACACCATGTTGGCACAACAAACACTTATCCTTTCATTCATTGGCTCTAGACCCAATGTGGTACTGGAGAAGAGAGATATCATCATACAATTCATGTCATGAACATTATATGACCTAAAAAACCTTCTCATGCACTCCTCTTTCTATTTCATACTTCAGCTTGTTGGCGCAAGCAATCAAACTTTGATGCTAGTAACATTTACTCTGATTGGTCACACTGTCTTAACTTGTAACATTGAAAAACATACATGCAACCATTCTGAAATTTGGATATGTTATGCAAGACACCATTATTCACATATGGTTCAAACCACCAAGCCGTATCTTCAAATGAGGAGAAATGTAGAGCGTTCTTCTATACCTTTGAGACTACAACAACATTGTAACACCATTATCTTGACATAGAACATTTAAAAACACACTTGCAGTACTTTGTATCCTTTAAAACTTGAATATGTCATCCATGTACCTTTTCTTTGCCTAATCTCCAAACTACCAAGTCATACATGCAAATGCGGTGAAATGAGGCAGCTTTCAATTCTGTCTCTGATGACCTTTCATGGGAACATGACTTGTTCTCACTCTACTAACTCTGGAAAACTCTATGGTACTTCTTATGCTCTGAAACTTGGATCATGCATACCTCATAGTTGTCTGTAGCTATCCTCCAAGCCGCAAGGCCATATCTTCATCTGCAATATAATCTGATATAATCTCTTGTGCATCTGGCAGTTACAACAACTGGACTGTTTCACTAACAGTTTCCTTTAGCAACTCTTTTCACCAACATACAAGATATTACAACACCTTCATATAATCATGCAATGATTTTCATCAAGAGGAACTAAATGCAACATTCACAAAAATCATAAATTTTTTCAACAAAAGCAAGAAGTCACAACTTCTTCATGTCAACATATCCTTCAACTTGATAACTTTTACCTATCCATGAACTTCAGATGATAAGGTACAATTGTGTACATATGCTACCGATCCAATTGTATGCTCATGTCTTTCATCACCATATCTTTCACATCACACCTCCTTTGATCACCACTCCTTTTACTGCTCCTCTGATCATCAATGTATGTTTCACATCACAACTCCTCTGATCGTCACTCCTTTGACATCAATGTTTCACATCACAACTCCTCAGATCACCACTCCTTTGACAACATATACAACACCTTTGATCACTACTTTAACATCAATGATTACCACTCCTTTGACATCAATGACAACATATGCAACATTTTTTGTATAATGTCTTTTAGAAATAACTAACAAACTTAGTATCCCTATCAAAAACTATACTTCTTGGTAACCATGTAATCTCACATTCTCCTTGAAAAATAAATCAACTATATGTACCACAACATTAGTTTGGTATGAAACGTGTCATGTTTAAAATCTATCTACTACAATATATACCAAAAATCACTCCCTCTAGTTGTTCTTGGAAAACCTTAGACAAATCCATACTAATATCCTCCAAGGATTTTCTATAAATGTCAATAATTTGTACCATCCAACATTTTAACTACTATCTTTTGCAACTAAACAAATTCTACAATTCTGAACATACCTTTTTGCATCCTTATACATTTGTGGCCAATAATAGTTCTCACTTACTAATGCTACTATCTTGCCCACACCAAAATATCCAACTAGTCCACCACTATGCTTTTCTTTTATCAAATTTTTCCTCATTGAACTTCTAGGAATACATAACTGACTTCCTTTATTTATACATATCATTCTAAATCAAGTAATTATACCACTTAGTTCTATCCATACTTATTGGTTCCTTATATATTTTCCATGCTTCGACAAAATCAACATCATCTTCATATAAATGCTTCATTTCCTCAATTCTAACTACTTTAACTCTCATTTCAATCAACAAATTTTGTCTCCTACTCAATGCATCAACAACTCTATTTGAATTTCCACTCCTATGCTTCAATACAAAAGAATAACTTTGCATAAACTCTACCCATCTTACATGCCTTTAATTTAACTTATCTAAACAATTCAAATATTGTAAGGCATGATGATCTATATACAACACAAATTTTGTAGGCAAAAAGTAATGTTTCCACTTATTTAATGCTTGAATTATGGTATAAATATCTTGATCATACATTCAGTGTCTCCTCCTTACGTCATAATTTTTCACAAAAATATGCTACCAATTTACCTTCTTGACTTAATATTGAGCTCTAATTGCATTACCACTAGCATGACAATCTACTTGAAATATCTTATCAAAGTTTGGCAATGCTAACATTGCTTGTTCCATAACCTTCTTTTGCAATAATTCAAATCTTATTATGCTCCTATAGTCCACTTAAATTCTATTTTATCCCCTCTCCTAGTCTCAGTTATGGGCACCCATATTCCCCTAAAATTTTTAATGAACTCTTTATAAATGCTAGTCAATCCATGAAAACTTCTTACCTCTAAAATACTCTCTAATGTAGGTCAATGAACAATTGCTTCCACCCTTTTTAGATCCAACTTCAAACCATCTACTAAGAATATAAATCCCAAATATAGAAATTCTTACTTCATAAAACCACATCTCTTGATATTGACCAACAATTTCTCTTCCTCAATCTTTGCAATACTAATTTGAAATGTTTTAGATGTTCCTCCCCAGTCTTACTAAAAATTAAAACATTCTCCAAACAAATAATCACAAACTCACCTAAATATGACTTCAATACCTCATTCATTAATCTCGTAAAGGTGCTTGGTGTGTTGGTCAACCCAAAGGGCATAACCAACCACTCATACAATCCTTCTAAATTGTCTTAAATGTTGTCTTCCATTCATCTTGTTATGAACCCCATTTTCTTACATATTAGCTAGTATTAGTTGGGTGCATATTCTTTGTAAGTCACCCATAGGTAATAGTAAATAAAGGTATGGATGCATATGTTTTGTAAGCCATCCCACTAGTTAGAATAAACTATTTATCCCACATGCATGGGATGGTAGTAGTTGTCTTTAGCAAGACTCTTGATGAGGCAAAATCTAGCCCCATCATATTTTTGCCAAAGTACCCTTTTTCCCCTTTCTTTACTCATTTATTTATGCTAATTATGTTTATTTGAGAAATCATTTATTATCCAAGGTAGAATAGATTTAATATGCGTGGTTTATTTATTATTGATTAATCAAGGTAAAACATTGACAAATTATGTATAAAAGATGTATTTTTTGTTCCAACAAAGTCCCTTGGCCACTTTTTGGAGAGACATGCTTGAACTTCGGAAAGACTCATGTGACACCATAGACTCCAAAGGCCTCTTCACCAACTCTAGAGACATCAAGCTCTAGAGAAGGTGGAGGCAGGCTTATGCATTGCAAAGGACTTTGGGGAAATAGGGCCAATGGACCATAGAGGAGACAACACTAGCACCGATCAAGAACTTTGGATCGATGCATCCTTAGCCACTAAAGATCCATTTTGTCATGCCACAAATTCCTTGCATTCCAACCACTTTAGTTCATTAAGTGTGGATGAAACCTTCACAAATTGGAGACTCCTGTTAGGAGTCACTCTCACAAAAAATTTGTCAATTTATACTCAAAAACATACTTTGTATTAATTTGTAACAAAATTATTTATCTCTTTGTTGTTAAGACTCCTTATAAAACTTGGATAGTGCATGCATCATAGTACGTAGCTAGATTTTAGGAATATTTTATAATTTTACAGTTAAGTAGTGATAAAAAAGAGAGGATAAGAGTCAATATATTATTATGATCTTTTATCTTTTCTTGCAAGTAAAAAAAGAGACATGTTACTTTTACTATATCTTTCCAGTTGAACATGAGTTGTAGATGTGAGTAATATTATTTTGAGTAGATGCAATGTTGAGCTTAGTTTCTATCATCTATAAGTTGAGCATGGTGATTTGAGAATAGTCTGATCTCCAGAGAGCCGGCCACTCATTGGAGAAGGTAGACTGGTGTTATATAGATAAGTGTTTTATGTTTGTTTGCATGAATTCGTGAAGTGAGTTTTCGTTGTCATTTTATAGTGCTAACTTGCAGATTTAATGTGATTTTATCATTGCTAATGTGATTGTTATAATTGTTAATGTGATTATTATCATTGTGTTAGGTTCGTGTATGAAATTTGTGCATGATCAATTTTATCAAAAAGGAAAACTCTAGAAAAGCAGAAAGAACGTTAAAGATTTCTTTTGATTATTTTTCCTCTGAGCATAAGATCTCTAGATACTTAAATAATATTCAACCAGGTACAAGAGCAACTGAGTATTAAAGATCCAAGAAACATATCAAAGATACGTAGACAAGATGGTTTCTTGTCTAATTCCTAGATGATCTGGAATGAACCAAGTGGAATAAAAGGATCATTATTGGAAAATAGAGAGAGTTGGAACTCTCAAGATTCCACTAAGCTAAGGTGCTCTAAAGAGTCTTATCATTTTCTAGAACAAGAAGTCATTGTGTGAAAGATTACCTTCTTTGGTCTTAATTCTTGGTAAATGATTGACTCTTGAAGTTATGATAGTGTTTTGTAATTTTACTCCATAACTTTTGTACAAAGTGTAACATACCAACTCATACAACTTGGAATTACTCACAAAATTTACTAAGAAAGTAAAAGAACATGTTCAACCATGAATGAGAATTTTTTTTCTAACATTTGCATAATCACATAGAATTAAATGTATATCCTTTTTGAATATTTTTCAACCTTGAAATTACAATATATATAAAAAGATAAAATCATTTCACTTTACATTTACAAATAATCTGCACTTGGCAATATGAATAATTTTACATAAGTTTGAAAATCATAAGTCATAACATGAAGTATACAGCATCTGGAATCTGGTATCTATCTCACAAGTCTCAGTGAGTCTTCTGCTACAGAGGGAGAGCATCATCCGAGTGCTTTTTCTCCAACCATAGATCGGCGGTCCCTCACTCATCTTCCATCTAGAAGTGACCCTACCCTTCACGAAGAGTATAGACATAAGGAACAAACTAGTTTCTATTTGAGTCCTAGTATTGTGTCCTACATAACTGTTGTTCTCAAAATTAGTTGCACTCATTTTGTAGACAACCCCTACGAAACTTGTATGTTTCGTAGCCTACACTCTGAGTTCACAAATCGAGACAAGTTCTTTTGGCCTCATGTGAAGTCATCTGACATCTTAGAATGGTTTGTGACATTCCCCTTAGTTTATTTCTCAAGATTCGTGAAGATTGACTAAGTTACAAGCTTGTCAAAATATTAATTTTGACTATTTTGGATGTTAGAAAATTTCTTGGTTTGATGTGCTAAGTTGGCCAATTTTGCCGCTTTTACATGTTTATTGTTTCGTTTGAATGGGTGGCGAAATTTTCCGCCCATTCATTTTCCTTATCATTTTTTAAGTGTGTAGTGGTGGTAATATCTACCGCTTATGCATATGGCATGCAGACATGCATTGTCAGTAAAAATCACCGACCAAGCATATCTTTGCCGATCTCAAACTTCAGTGACATTAATGCCACTCGTGTTGGCATTTATGTTTTCGTCTTAACCTTTTAAATCATTTTAATTCATTTTGTTTAGTTTATTTTTCATTCCTCCAACCTTCTAAGCGACTAGTAATTTCTTCCTGAGGTCATTGGATTCACGCGAATTTTGGGTTTCCGCAAATTTTAGTCTTCGGGGTCGTTTTCATTGGCTTTTCCAGGTAGGCCATTATTTTTATTCTTCTTCTTTTGTTTTTATTTCTTTAGGGTTTACGTGCGAATGTTGACTTATATTTCCTATAAATGTTATTATGAAATTGTTATTTGTTTAGATTTCTTCCTTTTGTGAATCATTTTTTCCTCTGAGAGTCGTTCTTTGCCGAAACCCTAGTTTTGTTTAAATCTAGTAATTTTTTTGACAGTGAGATTCACCAACTTTTAGCTAAATGAAAACCTAGTTCTTCTTGTAGACACCCTAAAATGACCGTGTTGTCGAATCACTTGCATTTCATAATCTGTCAAATCACCTGCATTTCACACATTAATTAAATAATCTAATTATTTAATTAATTTCACCAAATTCTTCTAAATCACATACTTTCGACATTAATTGAATAAATTCTCTTTATTTAATTAATTAAATCAGATTCCTCTATATTCTTCCACAATTAAATAATTTTAATTATTTAATTAGATCATTATCCTCCTTCCAAAATTCACATCCACATTAATTAGATAAATCTAATTATTTAATTAATTCAACAAATTCCTTCTTATCTACAATTAAATAATTCTTAATTATTTAATTAAATCAATTTATTCTTCCAAAATCATGCACAACAATTAAATAAATTTATTTATTTAATTAGCTTTCAAATCTTCTAAATTAAATAATTCCAATTATTTAATTGTTTCTTCCACAATATCTTCTCTAAATTTAAATAAATCAATTATTTATTTAAGTTGTTTTTTCTTCTAATTTGAGTTATCTCTAAAATAACTCAAGCTTTCTATATGTAATAAAGCAAAATATCTTCTAATTCTCATGCAAATCTCTTCTTCTTGTTTTAAATCACTTAACTGACTATTACATTCTGTTAATTATTTTAACTCATTCTTCTATTCTTGATAACTCCTCTCATGCAAAAGAAAGCAAGACACATGTCTTCTTCTTATTCGTTGCACATTCCTCAACTGTTCTCCTCCATTGATTCTTCTGAATTATCAGGACCGTTGATCGATCTTCATTGAAATCTATATAAACCCCCCTCATCTCCTTCATTATCTCTCTCTTCGATCGTATTCTCAGGCATACTTAACAGAGCTTTGAGCATACAAAATGCGTCGATTGAGCAACCTTACGATCTTTTGATATTGATCTCTTGAGCACACTACTTGCTTGTTGCAGCTATGGTTTCGCAACTTGATTGAGCAATCCACACTTCTCCAAAGGAAACAATACAGATTTCGGTAAAAGTCTTTATTTCATTGATTATTTGTCATGGCTTTTATTTAAATTCGTTTTCTTTATGTTATTGGGTTCTTTAGTTTTATTAGTTTAGAATTAATTGATTTTTTCTCATACACATTCTGGCACGCCCGGTGGGACCCACTAATCCCTTTGTTTCTTTGAGAAATTGTTTTTTTTAAGTCACAGTACGGCACAACGCAAACGATATTGCACAGCGCTTCTGGCAGTATCTTTGAGCGCTCTTGGAGGCACAGTTCAGTGCCCTTGGGGGCACTGCGGCGCTTCTGGTAGCACAGCGCGGCGCTTTCGGTAATACAGAACAGCGCGATCGGTAGCCTTGTTAAGCGCTTTTGGTTAAAATTAGGTTTTGACTTCATTCGGGGTTTTTGCAGGGTTTTCTCATTTCATATCTATGGTTTTGTTTGACAAGCTATTGTATTTGTCTTTCAAACCCACTTTTTGACACTTCCTAAGCTGATTTATTTAGGGGTATCTTCGATATTTGCATTAATCTATTGTATTCCTACACTTTCTGAGTTTTCTGGATTTCACGATTTAGATCTATCAGATATTATTGCTCAGAACAGTAGATCCACCATGAAATCCCATTTTGATCTGGTTCTTTTGACAAAAACTACTTTTGTCATGATCTGAGACCGTGCAGCGCAGTTGGTTTGATTGTATCGCGCTTTCGTACACGCAATACAGCGCTTCTGGACTTTTTTTAGTGCTTTTGGTATTATCCTTCGACACTTCTAGTAAAAATCACAGCGCTTTTGACCTAGCAGTGTGACGTCTCTGGTCGCACAGTACAGCGCTTTCGGATATTGTTCTGTGCTTCTGGTAATATTCTGCAACGCTTTTGGTCAAAATTGATTTATTTTTGCTAACTTGTGAAATTTTGGTGGAACTAACTCACTTGTTGCAGCTTCTTATTACTCACACAGAGCAAATAGGTGTTTTAACATGTTCATGCAGGATGAGCATTGAAGACCTCTTGATTTATCTCACTAAGTCTTAGAAACACACTGCATGCTTAAAGGGATAATTGAACAAATCTTTCCTTACAATCTAAGTCTTAGGAACATACTGCTTTTCTTAAGGGACAATGGACATGTATGCACAAACACCTCAATTTTCTAAGGGACAATGGACATGAATGCCAAACACTTCATTTCATAAGGGACAATTTACAACTACAAATGTGTGTGTGCCTAGTTTAGTTGCACCTTATTTTTTCTTCTAACAGGACAATTGAACCTTTGTTTGACGTGCTTGCTCTTACTTTTCTGTACTTCCTTTAGAAGGGCCTGCTTTTGGATTGCGCTTCATCCAAAAGGGACGACCCTAAGCGGAGTTTTCCTTTGAACCGCTATATTAGAGGGATAAGGCGAAAGCGAAGTCCTAACTGACGTCAGCCTTACCTTGTGGTGCCAAAGTGAAAGAGGTGTACTAGCTCTTTGTGGAAATGATTTTCACATTAAGCGAAGTGTTTGATACTCTTAGTAGGATTGGTTAAAGCTTTTAGTAGCTTGTCGCATTGCTCGTAAGGCGTTGGTCCCTCAAAGTCACTAAGAACCATTTTAGATAGAGACTACCCGACCTACCTCCGAACATTGCGGTAATCATCAGTGCAAGGGGAATCGATTTAAGCCCTTAAGATACTCACCATTAGCTCCCTTGAGAAGAGATAGTATTCCCTTGGACATAAAGCTCTTGTGACCTACTTGAGCTTTCCAAGGGGAGGATGAGATATCCCTACCTATCGTCTCTCGTAAAGATACTAAATATCTGACACCTTTATGGAATGATATTTTTATCGACGGAGTATTAAGCTGTGCGCTGATCTACTGCAATGAAACCTTGTCTCTAGGGATAAAAAAAGTGCTTGTTATTGATTGCAATTGTCTTATACCTGTGGAAACATTGGGCTTGTTCGGAGCCTTGAATATACACTATCTGTTGTGTCAGTCCTTGTGCTTTTTGACCACTTGTTTGCTGTGTTTTCTCTTGCCAAAACAAATCCAAATCAGAAACAGAAACAATCCCTCAAAATTTTGCCTTTTAAAAACATCAGACACTACTTCAGTGCCCCTGGTATTACAGCAGCTCGCCTTTGGTAGTACAGTAGATTGCCCTTGGCATAGCAGTAATTCACCTTTGGTAAAACTCTACTTCAGCGCCCTTGGTATAACAGTAGCTCGCTTTTGGTCACTGTAGCTCGCCTTTGGCATAGCAGTAACTCGCTTCTGGTAGCTCAGTCCATCGCCTTTGGCATCACAGTAGCACGCTTTTGGTTGCACAGTCCTGCGCCTTTGGTCAAACAGTATAGCGCTTTTGGTCCAGTACTTTGTGCATCAGAGTTTGTCCGTTTCTCAAAGCATCTCACAGAAACCCAGCATTACCTTTTTTGTCCTAGTGTATTCCATGGTAACCACTAGGCTCCAGCAAACTATGAAGTCCAAGCAAGTTGTCCCTAAGAAGTGCAAGTCGCCTCCTCGCACACCACAATCAGGTCATCTCAACATTACCCCCAAGGTTACTCCTAGTACACCTGCGGTAAAACCAATCAGCTCTCCGAACATGCCGCACATTGATGAACTAAGCAATCCTCAAGAGGGTAGGGTCCCTTTGGTAAGAACACCTCAATATACCACCGGCTTGCCTCCGGATTTTGTGCCACAAGGGTATACTATTGAGCAAAACCCACCTCAAGAGGATAGGATCCCTTTGATGAATGCACCTCAATACACCACGGGCTTGCCTCCGGATTTTGTCCCTCAAGGTTATACTGTAGATTTAGTCCCATCTCAAAAAGAGCGACACTTTGAAATAGGTCAATCCTCTCAAGTAGATGGGCAAGATCTTGATGAAATCATACAAGAGCCTAGAGTCGTGGCCGCCTTTGATAAAATCCTCAGTGAGAACCAAGATCATTTCTTTCGCTTGCTTGCAGAGTAAGGCGCCAAGCTACCTCAAGATTTTGATTTATCCACTCTCAAGGAGAATAACAATGCCCAAGATACCATACAAGCAGTACAAACCATGTCAACAGTGACTACGCCCTTACCTACACAAGGCTCGCAGTATAGGAATCCCCTTTTTCAAAACCCAACAGGGGAGAGGCCCATATCACCGCTTTTGACTCCTATGGAGATCTATCAAAACCAACAAGAAACTCTCCAACGTCAAGCAGAGTTAGCTAAGCAAGCACCTTAGCTCGATCGAATATGCAACCACCTCCTAAAGTGTCCACACCAATCGCAAGTGGAATCTTGGTTACCCCATCACGCAAAGGTTTCCCACCAAATTACAATCCGGGGAACAATTATGTAGCCATGCACCAAGGGTCTCAACAAATGCCACCTCCTATATCATCACACCTTCATGTCTCTCAACCAATTAGAGTCATGCAACCCCAACCACAACATTCTTCTACTCTCGTCCTTAAGCAACCCCAACCACAGCATTCTTCTACTCGCATCCTCAATCAACCCCAACCGTCGCAAATCACGTCTACCTATGTCCTTCCTCCACAACGTTCATCCTCGCTCAACTTCTTTCACACTTTGCCTAGCCACTCTCAACATTCCCAACATCAAGTCTCCCAAAGCTATGTGCCGCCACCACAACCTAATCAAACACACTTTAGCTTTCCTCCACCCAATTCTTTTCTACAACCATCACAAAGCCAACATTCTTACCTAGCGCCTCCTCCACCTCTACCTAATCAAGGCCTCCAATTCCAACCCAATCTGAACCAAACCTACAACTCGTATGATCCCAACCAATCTTACGACCCTTATCATACCAATGCGCATGGCTTACAATACAATCTTCCGTATGGGCAACACCAACCACTCTTTGGACAACAGGAGATGTTACCAACTCCTCCCACGACTATGGAGTTAAAGATCGCGGAAGTTCAACAGCAGCTATCTGATCTTACGTTTGGCCACACCAAGAAGACCTTCTCTTTAGAGGAAGTGTGTCCTTATCCTTTTGATCGGTCATTACCCATGATCCCTTTTCCTCAAAATTTCACTATTCCCAAGTTCGATAAATACAAAGGAAAAGGTGACCCAAAAGACCATCTTAGGGAATTCTATCTTGCTTTCTTTGAGGTTTCACATAACGACACATATCTTATGTGTCTCTTTCCTCGTAGTCTTGGAGGTCAAGCAATAGAATGGTTCTCACACTTACCCACGGGTATCAAGTCTTTCAATGAGCTAGCAAAGAAGTTTGCCACCCACTTTTCTTACAACGCAGAGCATGAGATTTCCATGACGGATCTATGCAACAATAAACAGAAAAATGGTGAAACTTTCATTTCTTTCCTTCAAAGATGGAGACAAATGGCTAGCAAATTCCCTTTCAAGATTCCAGAGAAACAACTTGTTAGCATATTTGTGCAGAACCTCAACTAAGAGTTAGGTTTCCATTTGCAAATTCTTAGTGCTACAACCTTCGACGAAATCACATACAAGGGAATTAATATTGAGAAGGCCCTCATTGCTAAGGGTGTGGTCAAAATCTTTAAAGAAACAAAAGATAGCGCTCCTCATCAACAATCGAACGATAAACCCAAATATTGGAACAAAAACAAAAACGTGGTCAACGATGGGGTGGTCGATACTAAGCATGTCCAAACATTGCAAACGCCACTGTAGCTCTCCAAACCAAGTCAAGCTCCAACTCAACAACAGCAGCAACAAAGGCAGCCTTATCAAAACCAACAGCAACGACAACAAGAGCGGCCTCAACAAGATTACCCTCCGCGACGTCAATTCACTCCCTTGGGAGTGCCCATCGAATCAGTCTTACAACAAGCTTTGCAAAAAGGGCTCATCACCTTACCTGATGCTCCCCCATATGGAGAGCCTGTTTACAAAACGGCACGTTACAGAGACAATGAATATTGTGAGTTCCATAGGAGCAAGGGGCATCGAACTGCATCTTGCATGAAACTTAAGCACCTCATCCAAAACCTCATCGACGGTAATCAAATCACTTTTGAGGATGAACAAGCGGCTCAGCACACGAACAAGGATCTCGACATGTACAAGGAACCATTCCCTCATCATGGTCCACCTCCTCCTCAGGATAGAGGTAAAGGTATCAATCATGCTTCCACGTCCTTCGATTCCATTGTAGGTCGTTTTGAAGAGAGTCGAGTGTCTACCCTCACTATCAAAGGCAAATCTACGGATTGTGTTGTTACTACTCATCATGGTCATGTCACCATTCATGCTCCTACACCTAGGCTTCCGATTCAATCTGATTATAATCTTGTCGAACATCTAGGGAGAACACCAGCACAGATCTCTATTTTGGACCTTCTACGGTCATCACCTGCACATAGAGTGGTGCTAGAAGAAGCCCTCCAAGAGTCTTCCGTTCCTAACAACATAGTGGTCGCAGATTTCTAAGCTATAGTAGGTAACATTGCTTCGCCCTACAATGTGGTCTTCTCTGAGAAAGATCTCCCATCCCATGATCCTTGTCACAATGATGCCCTTCATATTGAAGTTCTCATCCATAAATGCAAAATCAAACGTATACTCATAGACGGTGGTGCTGGTCTCAACATATGTTCTTTAAAGTTACGAAAGCAATTGGGATACTCTGAGGATCACGTCAACACTGATCATAGTATTACAATCAAGGGATATGATGATGGAGAACGCCGTTCAGAAGGTGTTATTCACTTGCCTATACAACTAGGCCCTGTCATGCTTGAAACTAGGTGTCAAGTCCTTGATATTGAGCTGCCTTACAACATTATCCTAGGCCGCCCATGGATCCATGCAATGAAAGCTATTCCCTCCACGTACCATCAGTCTGTAAAGTTCCCATACAATGGTACGGAGATCACTATCCCAGGAGACCCCAATCCTTTCAAATTCTGTCGTGTCTTGCAAGGAAGCTATAAGAATTGTAACCAAGTGCCTAAAAATGAAAAAGCCCTCAAATCCCCACTATATGTTGATCCTAAAACTCTGACGCAAGCCTCTACAAGTGAATCTACACCCCTCCCCAAAATCACAGCTCACATCCGAGATATAGGCTTTGGCACTTATGATATCTCAGAATCTTGTTGTGTAGGGTGGATGCCTCTATCTCCAAAATCTTACAGCCAACCACCCATTGCCAAAGTAACCAAAAAAGCAGCTATTCCTCCCCCAACATTCCTAACCCAATTCCAACATGGACGGTTATTGGAAGAAGAAACTATTGAGGACATTTCTTCTTGGCTCTATAAGGAGAAAGAACCAGTCACAATACCAGTCAAGCAATACGGCAATGGCTTAAGGATAGTAAAAAACATGGGCTATAAAGGCAAAGGTGGCCTTGGGAAATAGAATCAAGGAACTATGGAACCCATTGTTGTAACAAAGAAGCTAGACAAGAAAGGATTAGGATTTGGTAAGAAGGTACCACGCGCCTCGGACATTGAGTATATCCTCGACGAGGTAGCTGACACTTTTCCCGCCGATTCGACATCTACAGAGGATATCATCGATGACTCTTCCCTCCACATGACCAACCTATTCGTAGAATCCTCCATTTTTACACTATCCTCCGTATCCTTAACTTCCACCACAAGCACCCAGAATGTAACACTTGTCTACCCTGAACTTATCGATTGGGACCAACAAGGGTCCCCCGTTATAGATATATTTCAAAATGACGAAGCTTTGGCTAAGTTCATGGGACTTCGGGAAGGTATCCCTCTTGGAGATCATAAAGCAGGTTTTGTAATGGAACTAGAGCCAATGGCTTATTTTGGTGAGAATGCCAAATCCTCCAGTTGCAAAAGTGTAAATAAAGAAAGATCTCTAGGTGAAAACCACACTGTGGCACCTCCTGATCACAAAATAGTAAAAACAAAGGACGTATCCAAAGGTGAAAACCCAACTGTGGCACCGGAGGATGGAGGATTTGACCTTCCCCGACCATCTAAGTATCAAGAGAAATTAGCTCTCCTAGTGGAAGATTCTACAGAGATAAACCTAGGCACATAACAAAATCCAAAGACCACATTCCTAGCGGCATCATTATCTGAAACAGAGCATAGAAATCTTAACAACTTCTTCTTGCAACGAACCATCAACTTTGCATGGACCTATGCAGATATGCCAGGGTTAGACCCTAAGCTAGTAGTTCATTATCTTATAGTTGATCCCAAGGTGAAACCAGTCAAGCAAAAGTTGAGAAAGATGCACCCACAGATAGCTCTCTTGGTGAAAGTGGAAATACAAAAATTATTGGATGCCAAGTTCATACGACCAATCGACTATTCAGATTGGGTCTCAAACATTGTACCTGTGTCTAAACCCAATGGATACATCCGCATGTGTAATGACTTTAGAGATCTCAACAAGGCATGTCCCAAAGACGACTTTCCACTACCAAACATTGACATTATAGTGGACTTGACAGCAGGTCACGAGATGCTGTCTCTCATGGATGGATTCTCTGGTTACAATCAGATAAGGATAGCTGAAGAAGATCAACATAAAATAACCTTTACTTGTCCTTGGGGCAATTATTGTTGGTGTGTCATGCTGTTTGGTCTGAAGAATGCAGGAGCAACCTATCAGAGAGCAATGACGGTGATCTTCCATGATCTCTTTCATCACATCATGGAAGACTATGTTGATGATATACTGGCTAAATCTTCTAGGGCGGATCACATACAGGTTCTAGGACAGATCTTCAACAGACTTGAAAAATACCAAGTAAGACTCAATCCAAAGAAGTGTGTATTCGGTGTAACATCAGGAAAGCTGTTGGGATATATCGTATCTCATAGAGGCATCGAGGTAGATCCAGCAAAAGTCAAGGCTATAGTGGAGATGCCTCCACCCAAGAACCTTAAAACACTAAGGAGCCTTCAGGGAAGGTTGCAGTCCATTCGACGTTTCTTATCACAGCTAGTAGATAAATGTCAACCGTTTCAACACTTGCTACGTAAGGATGTCTCATTCTGATGGGATTATAAGTGTCAAGCAGCTTTTGATCAGCTTAAAGAGTATTTGGCTACACTCCCTGTATTGGTTCCACCAGTCGCAGACAAACCATTGATATTATATATCTCCACTACAAACTCAGCCTTGGGGGCCCTGCTAGCACAAAATGATGACACAGGAAAGGAGCATGCAATTTATTACATCAGTAGAACCTTGGTGGGATATGAGCTCAATTATTCGCCAATGGAAAGGGCTTGTTTAGCAGTAGTGTTTGCCTCCCAAAAGTTGCGGCATTACATGTTGAACCAACACACAAATCTGATAGCCAAGATTGATCCCTTGAAGTATCTACTAGCAAAAGCAGCTCTCACAGGCAGACTAGCTAAATGGGTCATGATCCTTAGTGAGTTTGACATTGAGTACACGAATTGTAAAGCAATCAAAGGACAAGCCCTCGCTGATCAACTAGTAGAAGCACCTATGAAAGATACACATCCTATTGTAGCTGATTTTCCTGATGAAAATCTCTTCACTCTTGCAACCTCCATAATGTGGAAGTTGTATTTTGATGGTTCTTACACACAGCATGGATCAGGAGCCGGCATCTTATTTGTTACACCTCAAAATGACTACATTCCAAAATCATATAGGCTTGCATTCCCTTGCACCAACAATATAGCCGAGTATGAAGCACTCCTTATAGGCCTCAATACAGCAGTTCAATGGGACATCACAGAATTACAAGTATATGGAGACTCACAGATAGTCATTTGCCAAGTCACGGATGAATACCAAACAAAGGATGAAAAGTTGGTCCCATACAAGCAACTAGTGGATGCCTACAAACCACACTTTTCTAGCATCACATTTGAGCAAATTCCAAGAGAGCATAACAAAGCTGCAGATTCTATGGCTTCTGTAGGGTCACTGATTGACATGCCTGCTAACACACAGAAATGTGAATTCTTGATCGAGCAATTGTTGATACCAGCCGTCGATGTTCCTGTTACTGAAATCATCTACGAACTTGTTGGTTCCAATTCCCCATGGTACGAAGATATCTATGAATACCTCAAGAACAATACCTTTCCCCCTGACCTATCATCCACTCAACGCAAAACCTTCATCTGTCGATCCTCTTGTTACATCATTCTGGGTGATACACTATATCACCGGAGTCTCGATGGTATCCTCTTACGATGTCTTAACGCGGAAGAAGCTGAAGCTACCTTACGAGACATACACGAAGGTGTCTGTGGCGCAAATTCTACCAGTCCTAATCTTGCTAAGAAGATACTCAGAACAGGTTATTACTGGCCTACAATAGAGCAAGATGCTGCACAGTTTGCTAAGAAGTGTCTACAATGCCAGCAGCATGGAGATCTGATTCACGCACCAGCTCATGAATTACAACCTGTGACAACTCCATGGCCTTTTTCTCAATGGGGTCTCGACCTCGTAGGACAAATCCACCCTTCCTCCTCCAATGGCCACAAGTTTATCATTACCGCCACTGAGTATTTCACGAAGTGGGTGGAAGCCATTCCTATGACCTATATCACCAGTAAGCAAATAGCCAAGTTTATCCTAAACTACCTCATATGCCGGTATGGTATTCCCCAAGCCATTGTCACTGATAATGGGAGACCATTCAAGAACCAAGATGTCCGTGCCTTATGCACACAATACAATATCCAACATCGCTTTTCAACTCCCTACTATCCGCAGAGTAACGGCCAAGCTGAGGCTTCCAATAAAACCATTCTCAAAATCCTCAAGAAAATAGTCAATGAAGCTGGTCGTGATTGGCACTTGCAACTCAATCCCGCCCTATGGGCCTACCGCACTAGTATCAGAACACCAACTGGTGCCACACCCTATGCCTTAGTCTTTGGCTCTGAAGCCATCCTACCTATAGAGGTCGAGATCCCATCCCTTAGAGTATCCATGCAGGACCTGATTGATGGAGAGGAGTATCGCACTTCTAGATTAGCTGAGCTTGAACTACTGGATGAGAGGCGCCTTGCCGCACTTAATCATCTCCACGTCTACCAAAACTGCCTCCGGTGTAATTACAACAAAAAGATCAAAGAAAGACGGTTTCAAGTTGGTGATCTTGTACTTAAGGAGAATCAGAGAAATCAAGCAGATCAAGAAAAGAAGGGCAAGTTTGAGCCTAACTGGTTAGGTCCCTTCATTGTCACAGCAGCATATGGATCAGGAGCTTATACTTTAGCTACACCTGACGGCATTCCTCTAGATGAGCCACTTAACAGTGTTCATCTCAAGAAGTTCTATGCCTGATCCTCCGAGTATTCCAAAAAACAAAAAAAAAACACAAAAAAAAAAAAATCCAAAAAAATCCGTCCTCTGGTGAAAACCTGGTAAACAGGCGCCTTGGATAAGTACCATAGTGAAAACCTGGCAAACAGGCGCTATGTGTAGAGTCAGCATCCATTGTCTATTGAGCCCTGTCCACTCCTTGTCCAGTTCGCAGCACACTTTCCCTCCATCCATAATAAAACCATTGACTTTGTTTGCATTTCCATCTCCCTATCTAGTATAGCTTGGAAATTTGTCAATGTCTCTCGTTGTCATCCCACGTCTTGATCTGTGTCTATAGTTAACACTGTCTTGTCCTAGGGCAAAGCTTTCAGTGTCTTCTTTAGCAGTCACCCACACCTTTTCCTCTACCAGAATGGGGGCAACTCTTTCCTTAACTTAGGTCTAGGATTGGTTCCTTGTTCGTGGTTCACAAATGCATACTTCAATCTTTTTCTCCTTTCTGTAGGTAACACCCTTTAACGGACACATCGCTCCTACGATAAGGATGTTATCTTCTCAACACTCTTTCCCCCATCATCACACCAACCAAAACTACATATTATCATCTTCTCAATCTTAAGGTACCTTGATCCCATGGATATGGGTATGTAGGCAGTCTGGAACACGAAGGATGTTTCCAGTACTCAGGTACATAAGATCCCCTCTTCTCAACACTCTTTCCCACATCATCACACTAACCAGAACTACATATCATTTCTTCTCAATCTTAAGGTACCTTGATCCCATGGATATGGGTATGTAGGCAGTCTGGAATACGAAGGAAGTATCCAGTACTTAGGTACATAAGATCCCCTCCTTTCCACCTCGATCCATTTCATCACTCTATCCAGAACTACATATTTATCACTTTCATCTTTCATCGTAATGTGCCTTGATCCCATGGATACAGGGTATGTAGGCAGTCTGGAATACGAAGGATGTATCCAGTACTCAGGCACACATGATCCATCATTCTCCACCCGTCCCAATCCATTAGCACTGGCATCCTTCTAGTCTTCCATTTGTCAAAATCCATTCGCCTCAACTTGACTAACTCAAGCAATCAGCTAGCGCATCCTTTCTAAGAAAAAGTCCTTAACAAACCTGAAGCAAAGCAGCTTCCTTCCAGAGTCTTCTACTGTCCTACATACCGATTGCCAACATCAGCTAAGTATCGCTTAACCAAAGCCCTAGATCAACATGCTTGTCTTCTGCGCAGTGTTCCATGATCGAGACCAACACACACGTCTCCTGTGACATGTGGCATTTCCTGCAGTGAGACATTGTAGGTAGATAGCACCCTTTAACGGACACAGATTTCCTACGATAAGGCTGTTATCTTTCCTATCCAATCTATCCTGAGCAACCTCTTTGGCAAGAGAATATGTTGGCTGTATGTTTACTTTGTAAGTCAGTCAATTTGTGTTATGGTTTATCTTTTGTTCCTTTTCCATTACCTATTCAAGGCTACCTTGATTTATCTATAATCTTGGTATGTTGCGATGCAGTACAGATTGGGGGCATAGTCATTGCTTTTGTATGCCGTGTTTGAGGAATGATCTTTAGTATCTTTCTTAACATCATATTTATCTTGTGTGTGTTACGACCTAGCATCTTACATATTAGTACTCTTCTTGTGTTTACATGCATTGAAGTTTATTTTATGTTCAAGACTATGGCTCATTCACATATACCTACAAGGTCATATTATGTCTAAAGGATCTAATTTCAAACCGCTTGCTTGCAGAGTCAACGTCCATGCACTCGAATATTACTGCACCTTGGTCTTTTATACCTTGGTGGCAAACTATCCACGTGCTATATCAAAAATAAGGATTGCTCTTTATAAACAAATGTGAAACCATTGCAACAAGCTCATCCATTTACACCATCCATTTTTCCATGGCCTTATATAGTTTTCCAGCAAAGATCAATCAACAGTCTTTCTCTCATGTTCTCTTCTATCTCCTTTCTTCTATCTATCATCAACCCAACCTTATCTATCTCCAACAAAATCTTTTAGTCGAGCGTCAACACAGTTCTTCTATCGTTTCCCTGTCTTCTCGCTCGAGGGGGCATACGCTGGGGCAACTACCTACACTGGGGCATCAATAAATTGTATCACATCTTCAACAATCACTTTCTTTGACGCAACGCTACAAAGCTGCATTGCATCAAAGAGGGGCAAAATGTAGACACCCTAAAATGACCGTGTCATCGAATCACTTGCATTTCATAATTTGTCAAATCACCTGCATTTCACACATTAATTAAATAATCTAATTATTTAATTAATTTCACCAAATTCTTCTAAATCACATACTTTCGACATTAATTGAATAAATTCTCTTTATTTAATTAATTAAATCAGATTCCTCTATATTCTTCCACAATTAAATAATTTTAATTATTTAATTAGATCATTATCCTCCTTCCAAAATTCACATCCACATTAATTAGATAAATCCAATTATTTAATTAATTCAACAAATTTCTTCTTATCTACAATTAAATAATTCTTAATTATTTAATTAAATCAATTTATTCTTCCAAAATCATGCACAACAATTAAATAAATTTATTTATTTAATTAGCTTTCAAATCTTCTAAATTAAATAATTCCAATTATTTAATTGTTTCTTCCACAATATCTTCTCTAAATTTAAATAAATCAATTATTTATTTAAGTTGTTTTTTCTTCTAATTTGAGTTATCTCTAAAATAACTCAAGCTTTCTATATTTAATAAAGCAAAATATCTTCTAATTCTCATGCAAATCTCTTCTTCTTGTTTTAAATCACTTAACTGACTATTACATTCTGTTAATTGTTTTGACTCATTCTTCTATTCTTGATAACTCCTCTCATGCAAAAGAAAGCAAGACACATGTCTTCTTCTTATTCGTTGCACATTCCTCAACTGTTCTCCTCCGTTGATTCTTCTGAATTATCAGGACCGTTGATCAATCTTCATTGAAATCTATATAAACCCCCCTCATCTCCTTCATTATCTCTCTCTTCGATCGTATTCTTAGGCATACTTAACAGAGCTTTGAGCATACAAAACGCGTCGATTGAGCAACCTTACGATCTTTTGACATTGATCTCTTGAGCACACTACTTGCTTGTTGCAGCTATGGTTTCACAACTTGATTGAGCAATCCACACTTCTCCAAAAGGAAACAATACAGATTTCGGTAAAAGTCTTTATTTCATTGATTATTTGTCATGGCTTTTATTTAAATTTGTTTTCTTTATGTTATTGGGTTCTTTGGTTTTATTAGTTTAGAATTAATCGATTTTTCCTCATACACACTTCTAAATCTCATTTTCTAGAGATTTAGAGTTAAAGACTAGTTTAAAATTGATGTTTAGTCGGCTTATTTCGCCGTTAGTGTCAGACTCTCTGGTTGGTTGCAGTGGCGGCAGTTTTCGTCGACCTTACTTTAAGTATTCCGCCCTTACATGAATCAAACTAATCTTCCCTATCATGCTAGATCGGTAAATTTTTTCGCTCACACATAAACTCTGCGAATTCATCCCATATGCTGAGATGATAAAATTTGCCACTCATACATTAAAAAAATAAATTTATTTCCCCCAACATGTAGGGTCGGCAAAATTTGTCACCCTGACACCTGCAGATTATTCCTCAAATGCAAGGGCGGCAAATTTTGCCGCCCATGCATTCACTCCCTCAAAAAAAAATTAACTCTAGGAGATTTTCAAATTTACTTTCTTGAGCCCACTTTCCTCCATTTTTTCGACACACTAAGATGACAAAACTTGCCACTCAGACATTAAAAAAATAAATTTATTTCCCCCAACATGCAGGGTCGGCAAAATTTGTCACCCTGACACTTGCAGATTATTCCTCAAATGCAAGGGTGGCAAATTTTGCCGCCCATGCATTCACTCCCTCAAAAAAAATTTAACTATGGGAGATTTTCAAATTTACTTCCCTGAGCCCACTTTCCTCCATTTTTTCGACCCGCTTGTGCTCTATCCCTTCCAAGCTTACCCCTATAGTCATGATCGTCAACATGCAGTTTTCCCAAATTACCAGTATTTCCTTTAACCACATGATCATGGCTTTTTGTTGTAGATTCTTTTGTGAGTTTGTTCTAATCATTGACTCCTATAGAGGTGTTGGTCTTCCAAATGACTGAGCTGTCTCCAAAGAAGTCAAAAGTAATGAAGTACAAGTATCAAGGTGTTTTTTCAATCACCTTAGTTACCTTGAATGTTGATGATATTTGAGATACAGACATTGGCCACGTAGACATGGCTGAGTTTGTAGAAAGGACTAAGTCAAATAACCCTAGTCCTCCGATGAAGAAGATTGTAGCTAGCAACATTCACCTAGTGTCATCATTTCCAGTGGCAGCTCATAATATAGAATTTGTTCTTCAGTGTGCACATTTCTACAACAAAGACACTAGGGCAGTAGTGGATGCAAATGGTAATGTTATCATAAGATTGGATCCAGAGTTTATTGATAAAGTTTTCATGTGTCCCATTTTGGTTGATGTTGTAAAACTTGATTTTACTATTGCTCAACAAGAATATGATAAGGACACTGAGAAGGTAATTAACACCAAGTGGCTGAAAACGCCAAGGTCAAATTTGTCCAGATGGCCAAGGAGTTTTCCTCGAAGTGATTTTGTTGAGGAAGTAGGTGATTTAATAACTCTTCTCACTAGAGTGAGGGGATTGGCTTCTTCTTCACTTTTTCATGAATGGATGTATCCTTTCATCAAGGTGATTCTCAAAGACCAATAGAGAATCTTCTGGCGAGAACAGATCAGCAATGCTATTCATGAGCAATTGATAAAGGTGCATACTACTTTCAAATTTTATATGACTTCCTATCTTGTGTACATAGCAGCTTCAATGAGAATCTTTTTGGGTTTGACATCTGAAGGGGATAGGAGGGTTGTTCCTGTGTATCAATATTCTCCTCAGTTGACATTGAAGGGTTCGATCCATCACTTCAGGAGGGTAAATGATGCCTTCTTTTCAGTGTTTCTGTGTCTTTTTTATCCTCAATTAGAACATAGAAGAGTTTTAGATGAGGCTTGGTCAGTTGTGAATGGTTTCAGGTGCATGTTTTTAGAGTTTCAGACTTTTTCATATCTGAGGGTTGGCTTTTTCCAAGGCTATCCTTACATGTTGCCGAGATTTCCTTTGGATAAACTTATTCTGATAGAATTGTGTAGACAAATGATTGTCGTGCATAATAAGCAAATGGAGCATAAGAAACTAAGATTCATGTTTCCGGTTGAAATTGGCAGATACTCGATGTCAACTGCAGCGAAGGCCAGAGATATGGAGACTGAGATGCAGTTGGTGACCATGAAGCAATTCAAACGGAGACCAAAGTTTGATTACAGGGGTGTGAAAGATAAGATCAAAAGAAACTCAATTTCATGAGCCAATGGTTGAAGACATCTGGATTGATCTAAGGACTTAGGAGGAAATAAAAAAACTAGATTATAGCAGGCTATCTCTAGATCAAATTGAGTATTTAGGTTTAGCTGATATTCCTGAAGACATGGTGGATGATGAAGAGATGGTTGATCCTAAGTATAATAATGAGTAGATTGCTAATTCTCCTCTCCCACCTATCCAATGGTCTCAAAAGGAATTAACTTTTTTAAGGAGAAGGTTTGAACCTGTGTTAGCTAACACGAACTTGTGGCTCCAAAGTAAAGGCATACCATTGAAGGATTTTGTAACCGGATCTGAAGAAGAGGTTTTAGAGCAAACCGGTAAGAAGGTTGAACTGAGAACAAAGAATAAAAGTGATACTCGAGCTACGTCCAAGGTTTCCAAACCAAGGATCAAATTTGTGTCTAAGGGAAAAAAGGCCAAGGTCACAGAGAAAGAGTCTGAGGAAGAAGAAATGGAAGTTGAGGCACAGAGGACTGGTGAACCGGCTACTGAAGAGATGGAGGTTGAAAACAATTCTTTAGGAGAGCAAGGAGAAGAACAAGAGAAAGAGATAGAAGAGGGTCAAGAAGGTTTGCAAGATGAAGTTATGTCTCCACAGAGGAATGTACTATAGGAAGCTGAAATCCCTTCTCCTTTGCCCAATGTATCTGTTTTAGTTCCTTTGTCTATTTTGCCTACTATCCCAGTTTCACCTATCAACATTCCATTTTTTGAGTCTCTATCATCTTCGAGGAATTTTTTTGATAATCCTCAAGTTGCTTTTGATAATGTTCTTCATTCTTCTGAATCAATCCCTAGTCTGTCCTCATCATCTTTTGACATTGGAGATTCTTCAATCTTTGATCACTTTGTTTTGGGATCTGAGCAAGTTTCAAATGTGGATGTGTCAAGTGCAGTGTTTACTGATACTCCTCCTATTGTTTCTACTTCAAGTGCTGATGCAATTCATACCACACCAATAATGGGACTTGATCCAAATGTAAGTACTTATGTTCTTCCTCCATGGCTATCAGCTTATACACCCAAGAGAAAGAAACATGCCATCTCTCCAGATGATTTTGATTTTGGTAAGTTGATGCCAGTCAAGGCTAAGATTCCAAAGAAACCTAAAATACTTTCTCAAGTGCTGGAAGATAAGGGACACAAATTTGTGGAAATTGCTAAACCCCCACAGGATGCCACCATGGAGAATTTCAATATGAATGATTATTCTATTTCCAAAATTGAACTTGGCAAAATCACACATGAAAGTGCAAAAAATGATATGCAATCTGCACTAGATTCTTTTATTCAAAAGTTTGATAAAGAGAAGGAAATGAAGGATTATTATAAGGCAATGGTAGAACAATTGACTCCAGTGGCGAGAAAGATCACTTTGAATTCTTCATCAGTAACTCCTGAAGCTGTTTCTATTGAAGACCCTATCATTTAGAAGGCTAAAAAAACTCATCTTAAAGGAAAGGTGGTTGAGGAATATTTGGAAAAGATGCGTGCACAAGGAATTTCTCTTCTTATGGATGTAGCTGAGAAGACAGGTAAAATGGCGAAGGTCAAAGCAGAGATTGATGATTTGATTGACACTATTTCTCAGGATATTAAATATTTGGATCAAAGCTATGATAAGTGGACAGAAATGAGGAAATTGAAAATAAATTCTTTGATATCAATTGGTGTTATTCTGAATCGAGATTCATACACAGAGACTAAGGAAGCATTGACATATCAGAACAATGTTTTGAAGGACTTGATCAAGGATCTGGAAACTACCAAGAAGTTGAGTGACCAAAGTGACATTAGTCTCTTACACAAGTTATAGGAGCTTTCGTGTAATTTGGTATCTAAGGATAATCAATTTCTTTTTGCGGATGAGATGACCCAAGAGTTTGAAAACATGTTTCAGAAGGAGTTTGAAGATAAAATCCTTTAAGTTTCTTCCATGGATAATATTTTGGAAAAACAGTTAACTTTGGATAACCTGAAGGCCAAGTTAACTAGTCATGCTAAAGCAATCACAACAGTAAGGGATGTAATAGTCAGGGCCCAGATGATTTTCAGGAACACCGTCAGTCCAGATAGTTTGGTGATGCAAGTTGCATTTACCATGTATGATGCCCATTTGAAGAAAGAAGGCAGTACAAGCTGAATTAGCTTTTCATAACTTAGTTTATTTTCTATTTTTCATATGTACTTTTGAATTAGTTTTGGACATTTTTACATGTACTTTTCTCAGATGTAATTACATGTAAAAACATAGGAAGTCCCAAATCAAAAAGGACTCCTATGTTGAACAAGTCATAGTTAGTTGTACTTTTCCTATTTTTCCTTTCGGTCTCTCCTATAAATAAAGAGGACCCTCATTGTAAATATCATCTTTTATCTATTACAAAGAAACTCTGTCGAATTGGAAAACATTTCAAGACTTTGAGCTTTTTATGTCTATCAAGTTTTCAAGTGACTATCAATATAAGCAAGCAATTTGAGTATCAAACTTTGAGTTGAATCATATTGTTTTATGATATCAGTGTTCTTATGTCATTGGTGTTATATTATATTGGATCATTGCTGGATTTGTGGAGTTTATTAAAAATTGAGAGAAGTGTTCTTGTTTTGGTTAAATAGACTTTGTGCTATTTTCTCATTGTGGGAGTTTGTGTTTACATTTGTGAAGATATAATAGTTTAAAGACTTTGTGCTATAAACTGTTGTATGCAAGTTAGTTATATCATATTGGGTGAAAGTGGAGACTTTCAGCTACACTTGAGTTCAATCGGGTTTATTTGGAGAAGATAAGTGAAGCAATAGAAAACTTTGTGTTTCTATGGTTTTTCTTGATTCGTAAGTTATTAAACATTGTTTTTGTTGAAGTTGTTATTTTGAAGAGAAAAGCATCTATTCTCAAAGAAGAGAATAAGATGAAGTGATAACACCCCAATATAGTTTTTAGTTTGTTCTAAGTATTAAAAGTTGATTGTTAGAAAGAGATCATTATATAGAGGGAACCTCCCCTTGCTGAGAGGAGAGACTCAGTCTCATTATAGCTATGGTGATATAACCATTTTGTCGTTAGTTAGCTAAACGATAAAATATTCACCCAACAGTTTTTCGGGGACTCCGCTGGGGAAGAATGCGCAACTTGGAGCCTCATGCTTTGAGTTGAAGCATTTCATCCTCTTCCATTGTTTCAAGTTGTTTCCAAATATTTGTTGAGTACATTCCATTCTGGCAGACTCACGGTATACAAAAAGTAAGAGAGCTCAAGGAATTATTGATCCTGTGTTTGAATTGATGCAGCAAAATAACTTTAGTCTTTTGCCTCCACAACCTCGGCTTCAGTAAACTAGGAGCTTTCCTCCTACCAACGCCAGGTCTCCAATACCAGGTGAAGCTTCCAGCTCCAGTACTAACAGAGTTTTATCTGTTCGAATCCCTCAAAGGTTTGTTATCCCACCTTTCAAGTATCGCATAATGGCAACTCAAGGTCTGTGGGGCAATACTTTTGGTCCTTTGAATTTAATGCCTCCACTGCATGAACTACCTCGTAGTTCAAGGAAGAATTTCCCTAAATTCTATGGCGATGGGAAAGTCCATCCTGATGAACACATTGCAACATTTTGCATAGCTTGTGGTGTGATAGGGGTGGAACACAAAGATGTAGCTATGAGATTTTTTGTTGAAACACTTCACGGTGTTGCTGCAAATTGATTTTACCATCTTCAAGCCCAATCCATAACCAATTGGAATACTCTCAAAACCAAGTTTGAAGCTAGGTTCAAGCTTGCAGAAGATGCACATGCTTTGTTAGCCCAGCTAACACAAATGAAGAAAGAACCACATAAGCCCATGCGAAATTTTATCGCCAAGTTCAATAAATTGACAAATAGGATTCCTACAACTGCTCAACCAATGGCGGAGAATCTTAAATATTTCTTCATCAATTCTCAGCTTCCTAAGGTAAGTTTTCTGTTAAGGCTGGCTAGTCTTGCTGATCTTCCTCTAGATCAAAGTTTGGTTATAGAGGTTGAAGATGATCTTATCCTTGCGAGTAAGATAAGAAGAGATTCAAATAGAAATAGAGGTCAGTCCTCTACTGATAATTCTTCCACAATCACCACAGATCCTATGGTGCAGAAGTTAGCAAATGAGTTGCTAGCTTTGAAAAAGCAAATGTGCTAAGGTATGTCCACTCCTTCTTATAGGGATATACCAAGGAGGAGATTCCCTAACAATTCATATCAAGGCAATGCTGCCAGAAATCAAGGGCAAAAAAATCGTCTTCCACCAACACAGGGGAAGCTTGCCATTGAAGCATCACCGGTCAACTCAACGGTTGGCTACTATGAAGCAGAACATGACAATTCTTTCCAACCTAATTTGGATCAAGAGAATAATGCTAATCTTTTTACAGAAGGAGAAGAAGAATTAGCCGGCAACTCTACCATTGGTTTTTTTAATTGCCAAGATGAAGCTGAAAGAGAAGGAGAAGTATATGATGGAGCATATGCTATTTTTACTAAGTCCCAAAATCAATCAAATCATTAAGCTGATAAAGGAAAGACAAGAGAGGAGCCTCAACCTATGATATCGATTGCCAAGCGAGGAACTCAGTTGCCTTTTCAATCAAAGGACCCGGTTGTCAATAAACAAGTTCATCTAACAATCCTATTTCTTCTACTTTTATTTCTCAGACCAGTACTACCCCGACCAAAACCCAGAATGATGGATTTCCTTCCTCTATATATACTTCATTTCAACTCTTTGACATAATAGATCATGCTAGGAAAACCAAAATCCAGATGTCTGAGGTAGAGTACCTACAAGCTAATCTTGAACAGTTTGATAAATTAGCTAAGTATGTTAAAAACAAGACTATCCCTACAGGGTAAGATTCTCCTAAGACAGCCCATGACTCCTCAGAACAAATCCACCCAAAATAACCTAGTCACTACTCCCCTTATTGCTCCAAGGAAAATAGAACCCTTCTATGTTTCTCTATTGGTCAATGGGCATAAATTAAGCAATTGTATAATAGACTCTGGGGCTTCTGATAATGTAATGCCTGTCAAGGTGGCAGATGCTCTTGGTCTTACTTTGACCAAGACCTTTGGGAGATGTTTCTTAATGGAAAATAAGCAAGTTTTGTTGTTAGGCCAAATCAAAGATGCCCAATTTGCATTTGCAACCTTTCCAGATAAGAGAATCAAGATGACCGTCCTAGTGGCTGATGTTCCAGCTTCTTATGGTATTTTGCTTGGGCGTAATTTTTGTAAAGATGTGGGTGGAGAACTAAATATGGATTTATCCGAGGCAAGGATACCTATTAAAGGTGTCATGCAAAAGTTGCTTCCTGAGAAGGAGGCAAAATATATTGTTACCCAAACCGAAAATCTAAAAGCCCAAATTTTGTTTGAGTCTTTAGGAATGGGTAATTATTTCTTGTCTACTGAAGATACTTCTAGTTCATCAGATGAGAGTTCAGATATTTCAGATGGAGAATTAGAAGATAATTCAGATGAAAGTTCAAATGAGAGCATAGTGATGCTAGATTCTTCTCTTTCTGATGAGGAAGAATCTATTGGTTGTAGAAACATCAAAGCAAGAAATTCAAATGATGTTTGGATTTTAGAATTTGATGGCAGTTGTTCTTCCACTGGATCTGGAGCTGGAGTTGTTATGATATCTCCACAAGGTGATATCTTTCCTTTCTCCTATAAGCTACAGTTCGACAATACTAATAACACCGTTGAATATGAGTCATTATTGCTCGGAATGGAGGCTACTCGTGTTAAAGGTATTAAAAATCTCCATGCAAAAGGTGATGCTGAGCTTGTGGTTTGCCAAGTGAGAAATCTTTATCAGACCAAGAATGAGAGGCTGAGACATTACCGCAATCGTGTCTAGGGTTGCATTGAAGGATTTGATGCTTTTGACATCTCTGCAGTGCCGAGAGAGTTTAATGATTGTGCTGATTCATTGGCTATCTCTGCTACCCTTATGGTCCCCCATAAGGACTTTAAAGGCAACAAGTACACAATTGAGTTGGTTTTCCAACCAAGTGTGCCAGACAACGCTAACCATTGACAAGTCTTCAATGGTGACAATCAGATCATAGTTTTTTTAGAAAAGACAGATAACTTTGATGAGCTCTATTTTGAAGGTAGTGATTCTCCACCACGTGAATATGTTTTTGAAATAGATTCACAGACTGGTGAGGAGATTCTTCAGCTAAAAGGGAATAAGATTCTGAAAGGTTTGGTTTTTCTAGAAAAGTTATTTGACAAGCATGATAGAAATATCAAACAGCAGCAACAACTTGATTCAAGTTCATCCATGGAATTTGAACAAGTAAATTTGAGTTCTGAAGCAAATCCCAAAATGGTTAACATTGGGAAATGTTGCACTACTGATGAGAAATTCAAATTCATTACACTTCTTTGCCATTACATTGATGTTCTAGCATATTCTTATGATGATCTAAAGTCTTTCAGACCTAAGGAGATCCAGCATGAAATCCCTCTCAAGGTTGGATTGTTGCCTCACAAGCAAAAGCAGAGGTAGTATAATACCAAGATATCAGGTACTATTCTTTCTGAAATCTAGAAAATGTTAAACGTAAGGATAATCTTTCCTATCCATCATTCCACTTGGATTGTGAATATTGTTCATGTGAGAAAGAAGAACAGAGAAATCCATATTTGTGTTGACTTCAGAAATCTCAACCAGTCTTCTTTAAAAGATAACTACCCTTTGCCTATTATGGACCAAGTGTTAAAAACTATAACTGGTTCGAAGATGCTGTCTATGTTAGATAGTTTTTCAGGCTATAACCAAGTAGAAGTCAGTGAAGTAGATCAATACAAGATTGCTTTCACAACACCTTGTGGCACATTTGCATACCGCAAGATGCCATTTGGTTTGATTAATGCTGGCGCTACTTTCCAAAGAGCAATGGACCTTGCTTTCAGAGACGAGATGGGGAAATTCTTTGTGGTGTATCTTGATGACTTGACCATTTTCTCTAAACAACGTCAAGATCATGCCTACCATTTGTGACAGGTTCTGGAACAGTGTCGTCAAAATGGTATTTCTCTTAATCCTAAGAAATCAATTTTTGGGGTTACAGAGGGTAAGCTTCTTGGTCATATTGTGTCCAGAGAAGGTACTAAAATTGACTCAGAAAGGGTCAAGTCTATCTAGAGTCTTACTTTGCCTGCTAGTAAGACTGCAGTTCATTCTTTCTTCGGGAAGGTGAATTTTCTGCGGAGGTTCATTCCAGAATTCATAGAGAAAACTCGTCATATTGTCAATATGATGAAAGGTAAGACCACTTTTCGTTGGAGTGTGGAAGGTAAAACAACCTTTGAGGGCATTAAGAGGGCAATAGCTCATGCTCCGGTCCTGGTTTGTCCTGATTATACTAAGGACTTCATAATGTACAGTTATGCTTCTGAGCATACACTTTCAACAATTCTTGTTCAACAGAATGAAGAAGGTGTGGAATCTCCTATTTCATTTATGAGTTTCCCTTTGAAGGCTCATGGACTAAAATACTCAAATATGGAGAAACATGCTTATGTCGTGGTCAAGGCGGTGAAGCATTTTCGGTTTTATATTCTGAATTCACATACTGTTGTTTTGGTGCCGGATACAATAGTGAAATCTATCCTAACACAACAAGAATTTAGAACCAAAAGAGGCAATTGGATTGCCAAAATTCAAGAGTTTGATCTTGATATCAAACCCACCGAGCTTGTGCGTGGTAGAGGTTTGTGTCAGCTGATTACTGACAATGTCGCAAAAGAAATAGGAGATGAAGAGGAAGAGGTTGAGGATATGCCAACTGTTCTCTTTGTCACTACAACAAATGAGTGGTATTCCAATATTGCTCATTTTCTTACCTATGGTGAATGTCCTTCTCATTTATCTTATAAAGAGAAGCGAACTATCAAGTTAAAGGCTGCAAATTATGTCTTGTGGGATAATGGTTTGTATAAAAGAAGTCTTGATGGAGTTTTTCTCCGTTGTGTGGATAAAGCACAACAAAGCAGACTTCTAGAGTCTTTTTCACAATTTGGCATGTGGAGAACTTTTTTTTGCACCTGTGATAGCTCATAAAATTTTGTGGGCTAGGTCCTATTGGCCCACATTATTTCAGGATGCATACAACTGGGTATGTAGATGTGAACTTTGTCAGCAGTTTGTTGGAAAGCCTAAGTTGGCCGCCCTACCACTTAAGCCAGTTGTGATTGAAGAACCTTTTCAGCAATGGGGTATTGACTTCATTGGTGTTGTGAACCCATCGTCGAGTGCGGGACACAATTTTGTTCTTACTGCAACAGATTACTTCACCAAGTGGGTGGAGGCAATTCCAGTCAAGCATGCTACTTCTGAGGTAGTATGTAATTTTCTCAAGGAAAATATTATTTCCCGGTTTGGAGTTCCAAACAAAATTGTAGCAGATAATGCTACCTATTTTTCTTCAAATGAGATCACTAGTTTTTGCTATGATTCTCATTCATTAGACTATTATCCGCAAGGAAATGGTCAGGCGGAATCTAGTAACAAAAATCTGGTTACCATTATCAAGAAACTGGTGGAGGATAATCAGAGGACTTGACATAAAGCTTTGTTTGATGCTTTGTGGACTAACATAGCTACCCCCAAAAGGGTAATAGGTATGTCACCATTTCAGCTTCTATATGGTCTGAATGTAGAGATACCTATTACTTTGAAATTGCCAGCATTAAAGTTGGCAAAGGCAGTGGAAGATGGAACTTTTGAAAATTCTACTGACAAAAGAATAATGTACCTCACTGAACTTGAAGAGCAGCAAGTTATGGTAGTAGACCGTATCGTTGAGCATCAAAGTCAGGTGAAGAAGATCTTTGACAAGAAGGCGAAGGCTAGAGAATTTCAAATTGGGGATCAAGTCTTGTTATAGGACAAGAGGAGAGAGCCAAAAGGAATGCATGGGAAGTTTGACTCCCTATGGAGAGGTATGTTCATCACTCATCAATTTTGTGGTGAAAATAGCTTCTTGCTTGAGTATCTTGATGGAACACTGTTCTTGCTGCCTCATAGTGGACAACATTTGAAGAACTTCAACCCTTGAAGTATCAGATAAGTTCATTTGTATAGTTTTTGTATATTTATTTTTCATTTTTGTTTAGTCTTCTGTGTCTTTTTCTTTTTGGTAGCTTGACTCTATGGCCCAATGGCATGGATGAAGGCACTTAGAGACTGGATTCTTCTCCCTTTGATCGTTTCAGAGAACGATCGAAGGAAGTTCCCCAGTTAGAGCCAGCTGTTGTTCTCAAAATTAGTTGCACTCATTTTGTAGACAACCCCTACGAAACTTGTTCATTTCATAGCCTACACTCTCAGTTCGCAAATTGAGACAAGTTCTTTTGGCCTTGTGCGAAGTCATCTGACATCTTAGAATGATTTGTGACATTCCCCTTAGTTGATTTTTCAAGATTTGCAAAGATCGACTAATTTATAAGCCTGTCAAATTATCAAATTTGACTATTTGTGTGTTAGAAATTTTCTTGGTTTGATGTGCTAATTTGGCCAATTTTGCCGCTTTTGCATGTTTATTGTTTCGTTTTAATGGGCGGCGAAATTTGTCACCCATGTATTTTCCTTATCGTGTTTTAAGTGTGTAGTGGCGGTAATATCTACCGCTTATGCATATGGCATGCAGACATGCATTGTCAGTAAAAATCACCGACCAAGCATATCTTTGCCAATCTCAAACTTCAGTGACATTAATGCCATTCATGTTGGCATTTATGTTTTCGTCTTAACCTTTTAAATCATTTTAATTCATTTTGTTTAGTTTATTTTTCATTCCTCCAACCTTCTAAGTGACTAGTAATTTCTTCCTAAGCTCATTGGATTCACACAAATTTTGGGTTTTCGTGAATTTTAGTCTTCAGGGTCATTTTCAAGTTTTCATTGGCTTTTCCAAGTAGGTTGTTATTTTTATTCTTCTTCCTTTGTTTTTCTTTCTTTAGGGTTTACCTACGAATGTTAATTTATATTTCCTATAAATGTTATTATGAAATCGTTATTTGTTTAGATTTCTTCCTTTGTGAATCATTTTTTCCTCTGAGAGTCGTTCTTTGCCAAAACCCTAGTTTTGTTTAAATCTAGTCATTGTTTTGATGGTGAGATTCACTGACTTTTAGCTAAACAAAAACCCAGTTCTTCTAAATCTCATTTTCTGAAGATTTAGAGTTAAAAACTGGTTTAAAATTGATGTTTAGTCAGCTTATTTCGCCGTTAGTGTCAGACTCTCTAATTGGTTGCAGCGGCGGCAGTTTTTGCTGACCTTACTTTAAGTATTCCACCCTTACACGAATCAAACAAATCTTCCCTATCATGCTAGATCAGTAATTTTTCCGCTCACACATAAACTCTGTGAATTCATCCCATATGCCGAGACGACAAAATTTGCCGCTCAGACATAAAAAGAAAATTTATTTCCCCAACATGTAGGGTCGGCAAAATTTGTCACCCTGACACCTGCAGATTATTCCTCAAATGCAAGGGTGACAAATTTTGCCACCCGTGTATTCACTCCCTCAATTTTTTTAACTCTGGGAGATTTTCAAATTTACTTTCCTGAGCCCGCTTTCCTCTATTTTTTTGACTCGCTTGCGCTCTAGCCCTTTCAAGCTTACCCCTATAGTCATGATTGCCAACATGCAGTTTTCCCAAATTACCAGTATTTCCCCTAACCACACGATCATGGCTTTTTGTTGTAGATTCTTCTGTGAGTTTGTTCTAATCATTGACTCCTACAGAGGTGTTGGTCTTCCAAATGACTGAGCTATCTCTGAAGAAATCAAAAGTAATGAAGTACAAGTATCAAGGTGTTTTTCCAATCACCTCAGTTACCTCAAATGTTGATGATATTCGGGATAAAGAGATTGGCCATGTAGACATGGCTGAGTTTGTAGAAAGGACTAAGTCAAATAACCCTAGTCCTCCAATGAAGAAGATTGTAGCTAGCAACATTCACCTGGTGTCATCATTTCCAATGGCAGCTCATAATACAGAATTTATTCTTCAGTGTGCACATTTCTACAACAAAGACACTAGGGTAGTAGTGGATGCAAATGGTAATGTGATCATAAGATTGGATCTAGAGTTTATTGATAAAATTTTCATGTGTCCCGCTTTGGTTGATGTTGTAAAACTTGATTTTACTATTGCTCAACAAGAATATGATAAGGACACTAAGAAGGCTAAGAAGGTAATTAACACAAAGTGGCTGAAAATGCCAAGGTCAAATTTGTCCAGATGGCCAAGGAGTTTTCCTCAAAGTGATTTTGTTGAGGAAGTATGTGATTTAATAACTCTTCTCAGTAGAGTGAGGGGATTAGCTTCTTCTTCACTTTTTCATGAATGGATTTATCCTTTCATCAAGGTGATTCTCAGAGACCAACAGAGAATCTTTTGGGGAGAATAGATCAGCAATGCTATTCATGAGCAATTGATCAAGGTGCATACTACTTTCAAATTTTATATGACTTCCTATCTTGTGTACATAACAGCTTCAATGAGAATATTTCTGGGTTTGACATCTGAAGGAGATAAGAGGGTTGTTCCTGTGTATCAATATTATCCTTAGCTGACATTGAAGGGTTCGATCCATCACTTCAGGAGGGTAAATGATGCCTTCTTTTCAGTGTTTCTGTGTCTTTTTGATCCTTAATTAGAACATAGAAGAGTTTCAGATGAGTCTTGGTCAGTTGTGAATGGTTTTGGGTGTAGGTTTTTACAGTTTCAGACATTTTCATATCTAAGGGTTGGCTTTTTCCAAGGCTATCCTTACATGTTGCCGAGATTGCCTTTGGATAAACTTGTTCTTATGGAATTGTGTAGACAAATGATTGTCGTGCATAATAAGAAAATGGAGCTTAAGAAACCAGGATTCAGGTTTCTGGTTGAAATTGGCAGATACTTTGTGTCAACTACAGCAAAGGCCAGAGCTATGGAGACTGAGATGCAGTTGGTGACCATGAAGCAATTCAAACGGAGACCAAAGTTTGATTACAGGGGTGTGAAAGATAAGATCAAAAGAAAGACTCAATTTCATGAGCCAATGGTTTAAGACATCTGGATTGATCTGAGGACTAAGGAGGAAATAAAAAAACTAGATTATAGCAGGCTATCTCTAGATCAAATTGAGTATTTAGGTTTAGTTGATATTCCTGAAGACATGGTGGATGATGAAGAGCTAGTTGATCCTAAGTATAATAATGAGTAGATTGCTAATTCTCCTCTCCCACCTATCCAATGGTCTCAAAAGGAATTGACTTCCTTAAGGAGAAGGTTTGAACCTGTGTTAGCTAACACGAACTTGTGGCTCCAAAGTAAAGGCATACCATTGAAGGAATTTGTAACCGGATCTGAAGAAGAGGTTTTAGAGAAAACTGGTAAGAAGGTTGAACTAAGAACAAAGTATAAAAGTGATACTCCAGGTACATCCAAGGTTTCCAAACCAAGGATCAAATTTGTGTCTAAGGGAAAAAAGGCTAAGGTCACAAAGAAAGAGTCTGAGGAAGAAGAAATGGAAGTCGAGGCACAAAGGACTGATGAACCAGCTACTGAAGAGATGGAGGCTGAAAACAATTCTTCAGGAGAGCAAGGAGAAGAACAAGAGAAAGAGAAAGGAGAGGGTCAAGAAGGTTTGCAAGATGAAGTTATGTCTCCACAGAGGAATGTACTATAGGAAGCCGAAATCCCTTCTCCTTTGCTTAATGTATCTGTTTCAATTTCTTTGTCTATTTTGCCTACTATCCCAGTTTCACCTATCAACATTCCATCTTTTGAGTCTCCATCATCTTCGAGGATTTTTTTTGATAATCCTCAAGTTGCTTTTGATAATGTTCTCTGTTCTTCTGAATCAATCCCTAATCTGTCCTCATCATCTTTTGACATTGGAGATTCTTCAATCTTTGATCACTTTGTTTTGGGATCTGAGCAAGTTTCAAATGTGGATGTGTCAGGTGCAGTGTTTATTGATACTCCTCCTATTGTTTCTACTTCAAGTGTTGGTGCAATTCCTACCACACCAACAATGGGACCTGATCCAAATGTAAGGACTTATGTGCTTCCTCCATGGCTATCAGCTTATACACCCAAGAGAAAGAAACAGGCCATCTCTCCAGATGATTTTGATTTTGGTAAGTTGATGCCAATCAAGGCTAAGACTCCAAAGAAACCTAAAATACTTTCTCAAGTGATGGAAGATAAGGGACACAAATTTGTGGAAATTGCTAAACCCCCACAGGATGCCACCATGGAGAATTTCAATATGAATGATTATTCTATTTCCAGAATTGAACTTGACAAAATCACACATGAAAGTGCAAAAAATGATATGCAATCTGCACTGGATTCTTTGATTCAAAAGTTTGATAAAGAGAAGGAAATGAAGGATTATTATAAGGCAATGGTAGAACAATTGACTGCAGTGGTGAGAAAGATCACTTTGGATTCTGAATTAGTAACTCTTGAAGCTGTTTCTTTTGAAGACCCTATCATTCAGAAGGCTAAAAAAACTCATCTTAAAGGAAAGGTGGTTGAGGAATATTTGGAAAAGATGCGTGCACAAGGAATTTCTCTTCTTACGGATGTAGCTGAGAAGACAGATAAAATGGTGAAGGTTAGAACAGATCTCGATGATTTGATTGAGACTATTTCTCAAGATATTGAGTATTTGGATCAAAGCTATGATAAGTGGACAGAAATGAGGAAATTGAAAATAAATGCTTTGATATCAATTGGTGTTATTCTGAATTGGGATTCATACACAGAGACTAAGGAAGCATTGACATATCGGAACAATGTTTTGAAGGACTTGATCAAGGATCTGGAAACTGCCAAGAAGTTGAGTGACCAAAGTGACATTAGTCTCTTACATAAGTTGGAGGAGCTTCTGTGCAATTTGCTATCTAAGGATAATCAATTTCTTTCTGCGGATGAGATGACCCAAGAGTTTGAAAACATTTTTTAGGAGTTCGAAGATAAAATCTTTTCAGTTTCTTCCATGGATAATATTTTAGACAACCAATTAACTTTGGATAACTTGAAAGCCAAGTTAACTAGTCATGCTAAAGCAATCACAACAGTAAGAGATGTAATAGTCAGGGCCCGGATGATTTTTAGGAACACTGTCAGTCCAGATAGTTTGGGGATGCAAGCTGCATTTACCATGTATGATGCCCATTTGAAGAAAGAAGGAAGTACAAGCTGAATCAACTCTTCATAACTTAGTTTATTTTCTATTTTTCATATGTACTTTTGAATTAGTTTTGGACATTTTTACATGTACTTTTCTCAAATGTAATTACATGTAAAAACATAGGAAGTCCCAAATAAAAAAGGACTCCTATGTTGAATAAGTCATAGTTAGTTGTATTTTTCCTATTTTTGCTCTCGGTCTCTCCTATAAATAAAGAGGACCCCCATTGTAAATATCATCTTTTATCTATTGCAAAGAAACTCTGTCGAATTGGAAAACATTTCAAGACTTTGAGCTTTTTATGTTTATCAAGTTTTCAAGTGACTATCAATATAAGCAAGCAATTTGAGTATCAAACTTTGAGTTGAATCATATTGTTTTATGATATCAGTGTTCTTATGTCATTGGTGTTATATTATATTGGATTATTGCTGGAATTGTGGAGTTTATTGAAAATTGAGAGAAGTTTTCTTGTTTTGGTTAAATAGACATTGTGCTATTTTCTCATTGCAGGAGTTATTGTTTACATTTGTGAAGATATAATAGTTTAAAGACTTTGTGCTATAAATTGTTGTGTGCAAGTTAGTTATATCATATTGGGTGAAAGTGAAGACTTTGGCCTACACTTGAGTTCAATTAGGTTTATTTGGAGAAGATAAGTGAAGCAATAGAAAAATTCATGTTTCTATGGTTTGTCTTTATTCATAAGTTATTAAACATTGTTTTTGTTGAAGTTGTTATTTTGAAGAGAAAAGCATCTATTCTGAAAGAAGAGAATAGGAGTGATAACACCCCCAATATAGTTTTTAGTTCGTTTTAAGTATTAAAAGCTGCTTGTTAGAAAGAGCTCATTAATAGAGGGAACCTCCCCTTGCTGAGAGGAGAGACTCGGTCTCATTATAGCTGTGGCAATCAACCATTTTGTCATTAATTAGCCAAACGATAAAATATTCACCCAACAATAACTAAATAAACCATACAACTCTAAACAATCTTCCATCTAAGTATGAACATTCTGGTAGGTTACACAATTTAGACACGGTGAACCAACTAATGCATGTAGAGACAAATGCATCACTTTGGCCAAAGTTTATCTATAAATAGACATTTTCAATAAATGTAATTGTGTGTTTATACACCTCTAACTAGACTTTGAAACTACCACACCCTACAGTTTGACTTGTTTGACTAGTATCTCTAGACATAATTTCTCTTGACTAAACTCATATCCTAGTCAATCTAACTTAGAATTTAATCTTTAATCTAGGATATACGTAATATATGGGTTTAGGTGACTTTAACCTTTCAGAGAGTTCCTCTTTGCATACTTGCAAATACTAGGGTCTATGACTCCTTGTCATTCTACTCAATGACCCAAAAATTGAGCACTCTTGTGCATTATATCAAGTTTCTGACTCTATCATGAAATCATTTATTTTATCATAAGAGATTCTTAGCCTCTTCCTAAATTATACTGTCTTGATCTATGGTTTCTCAACCATTTAATGTCGACCATAATAAATAATAGACTAAATCAATGTTATAACCAATTTAAGAGTTTTCAAGTTTTCTTAACCCTTCTGGGTTGAATCTAGGAATTTAGCTTCTCTATCCCAACACATTGTAATATTAAATACTCTTGTTTTTCAAAAGTAAAAATTTATAATATTATAACATGGAAATGATAACCTCTAGTCTTCTCTTGACCACTTGGGCATTGTGAATTCACATTTATCATAACATGTATAAACATAGTACACGAGGTATATCCTCATTCATAAAAGATCGTAATGAATACTATCATTATCATAACTAAGATTTTGACTAAATTCAATCTTTCAACCTAAATAGGCTTGAGTCTAAAATAATAATATAATATTTTCGACCTCTTGGTCTTCTTAAGTCCACCAAATTTCGATATAGGATAGGTTACGAACTCATATATAACATCCTTTGTATACAATGATAATGCTTATCATTATTTGTGTAATGCATATGTAATATTATATCACTATACTTAGGTGTTTTCAATGATATCAATATCATTTATATATATTATATATAAGTCAATATCTATCATCAAAATTTTTGATAATAAACATTAAAACGTATACATATAAATCATTGTGAATTGTGAAACTATCACTTACTAAACTCTCTTAAAATCTTACTCATCTCGACTCCTAGGTTTATATTTGAGTTCTCATAAAGTTCAGTCTCAACACTTTATATTTATAACTTATCTAGTTATAACACCATGGCATTAATAGAAAATAGCCACTATACTTTGTATTCAAAAAGTGAAAGAAAATATTAATCTTGTCTCTGCATTTTTTATGCTAGCTTTCTACTCAGATTTGGTGTTTTGACGGCTAAAAGTAACCTATGTTTACTCGGGTAAACAAGGTTAAATGACAAGTTACTACAGACTGTAAGTCTATGCATAATCAACGTTATTCGTAACATTTACTATAATCCCATTTCTTTCAAAGCAACAAGGTTTATAACTTATACTCTCTATGGGTTCAATGATACAAAGGATGGCAAGAGAAAAGTTATCTTCCACAATATTCCTGATGTAAACTATAACATCTATTTGTTTATCCTCTACAATTTTATACTGCTATGCAAATATATTAAACTACCTCTCTCTCATAAATTTGTACTCTATTATCACATGCATCTGTGTGCAATTTCATCACATCTCTGTATGTTCATACAGAATGGAAATAATGCAGTTTAAATAATGGAATTATTTGTTTATAATATATATCCATACCTTAAAGTGTCAACAGTTTCCCACCAAGCTCTCTATGCTCACAAAGCTGATCTCTATGCTCATGAAGCTCTCTTACTGCAGATTCTTTATGATGACAGAGATCTCTGTTCACAAAGTCTTTTGCTGCCTAGTCTTTATGATAACATAGCTTTCTGTTCACGAAGTCTCTCACCTTTTTGCACTTGGAGTGGCTTACCCGCACATAAAAGACCACCTTCCCAAATGCCTTCTCCATTTCCCCAATACTATAGCCTTTTAAGAGGCTTATTCTCCAAATCCATGGTTATCCTTCCCGCATCAATGCCTATTATCACTCAAAAGTGGCACACAGAAAGATGGTGGAGTTATTGGTCATAAAGACCACTCCAAAAATGTTTGTACACTCCTCCTTTCTCTCCATAACCAACATGGAGGAAAGGAGACGAGTTCTCACAAGAACATGAAGTGGTTTTGCATTCAAAGTGCAATTCCACATTCCCTAAAATGCTCATCGACTACCTACAATTGGTTTAACTAATAGTTCATATTAAATATATATTTAGTAATAAAATATCAGTGTATACAATGTATACTTACATTGTCTCTAACACACGATAAGATATTAGAATGGGGTCGAGGTATTCTCCCCCTTTCAAAATTGCTTAAACGTCAAAATAGATAAAATAACATAATAGAATTCCAATCGGGAATTACCGATAATAAAGTAGTTTAACTACTAGTATTTATTTTCTCTAGTAATATAAAATTATATTACTTCACACAAAGAAATAATGACTATAGACCATTTCCTTGTCAACGGTCATGTTCTAACCTGACTTAGTTTTCGACAAAACCTCTGCTTAATGGATCTAGTTGGCAATCAATGATTTGTCGCGTCAAAACCAAACCTAGACCAATTGGTCAAACATAACTTACCAAACTCGACGAAGGTTCACTAAACTGTGAAAGCACAAGACTTAGATGGCAAACAATCTATTCTTATCCATACGTCTATTCTCTTCTCTCTGATGATGCTCTCCTTCTCTTTCTCGGAGGGTGGAAAACCTACTTCTTGGTTACAACTTGCAATCACCAAACTAGGATTAGTGCATCATTAGTCAATCCATAGCCCTTATGAATAAATAATCATGACATCTTATAATCACATGTCTAAATTCTAATCATATAAACATAAACTCATGATATCATTGATTTATCTTGACATTTTCACATAATGTCAAATCGTTAATTCATGTATAATTAACTACTAATTACGTGCAAGTAAAAAGTAAATCATAGTCAAAATTTGAGGTGTGACATATCTTCCCCCATAAGATTCATCATCCTCGATGATCTGGTGTATCATAAAATAATAATATAAATTTTTTGTTCAACTTTAAAAAGCTTAAAACAAATGAGGAAATCTCTAATAAAATCATGGTAATCTTCCCATGTGGCACTATCCTTTGCATATCGGTCCCAATGGACCTTGCACTATGTAGCCTCTCTATTAAGCAAGCGAAGCTTGCGAACTTCGAGCGCCTTGAGAGGCTTGATCATGACCACTCTTGGGTCATGTACTTGTAAAGCATTCCAATAAAAAATATGATTATCACCTATTATGTACTTTTTCAAATATAAAACATGAAAATTTTTGTGCATCCTAGCAAGAGCTCGTGGTAGAATGATTCTGTAGGCAACTAGATTAATCACTTCAAGAACTTTGAAGGGTCCTAGATATCGAGGAGCTAGTTTGGAAGACTTCCCAAACTTTATGGAACTCTTACGAGGTTTGACCCTCAAAAGAATTTTTTCTCCAACTGAGAATTGCCTTGGTGTATGCTTGGCATCAACATAACTTTTTTGTCTATCATTTGCTTCCGCCAATCTATTTTTGATCAGCTTGATTTGTTCTTCCACTTTTGATAACATTTATGGACCAATGCTAATCCTATCTTCTAGCTTATCCCAGCTTATAGGAGTTCAGCATCTTCTTCCATACAATGCTTCAAATGGAGCCATCATAATAGCAGATTGGTAGGAGTTGTGATATGCAAACTTCACAAGCGGTAGATATTCTTCCCACTTGTATTGCTGATCCATGCAATACATCTGCAACAAATCTTATAGAAATTGATTTACCCTCTTAGTCTGACCATCTATCTCAGGGTGCTAATCCAAGCTTATATTGAGTTGAGTCTCTAGCACTAAGAATAAAGTTTGCCAAAATCTTGACATCATTCATGCATCTTTGTTTGAGATAATTTTCTTAGGAACTCCATTCAATCTAAACACTTCTTGCACAAACTTGCGAGCTAAAACTGGTGCTCCATCCATTAGATTCCTAGGTATAAAATGAGCTACCTTGGTGAGCTTGTCCACCACCACTAAAATAACATCATGTCTATTTCAAGACATTGGGAGACCTTCAAAAAGTCCATACTAATGACCTGCCACTTCCACTCTGGAATATCGTGCAGATACAGAAGTCGTGTTGGGTGTTGATGCTCAGCCTTGACTCTTGGGCACTCTAGGCAACTTGCTACAAAACTTGTAGCATCATTCTTCATTCCTTTTTAGAAATAAAGAGGCTTCACATCGGCAAGGAGTTTGGTTACTCCAGCGTGACCTAAATATGGTGCGGAATGAACTTCCTTCCACACAAGGTTTCTTAATTTTGCAGAGTTTGGGACATACATCCTTCCTTTGTATCTTAAAAGCCCATCTGGTTCAAAATAGAACCATCATACCTCAAGTCTTGAGGATTTAATGTGAGAGCCTGCTTAACTTGCTCATAGTACTCATCACCTACAGAATTTTGTAACACTAAATCCTTGAAGTTTGAGTGGATAGAGACAATCGATGAGATATGCCTCCGTTGACTCAGAGCATCTGCTACTCAGTTCTCTTTACCTTTGATATAACTTATCTCAAAGTCATAGTCAGATATCAATTCCAACCATCTTCTTTGTCAAGCATTCAAATGAGGTTGGGAAAATATATACTTAAGACCTTGATGGTTTGACTTCAGTTCAAAAGGCTTTCCTAGCAAATAGTGTTGCCACACTTGTAAAGCATGCACAACTACTGCTAAATCTAAATTATGAGGAGCATAATTCTGCTCATATGCTCTCATCTTTCTAGGTTCATAGGCTACCAATCACCCATTCTACATAAGCACTCCTAAACCTTCACCTAAGGCATCAGTGATTACAACAAATTGAGCTTCTGGATCAAGAACTTTCAATATTGGTGCAGTTGTCAACCTCTCTTTTAACTAATTAAATGCCTCCTGACATTTTTATGACCAGTCAAAATGCTTTCCTTTTCTTTGAAGTGAAGTGATTGGGTTTGTACTCTTATAAATGTTCAATACGAACTTCCTATAATATCCAACTAACCCCATGAAACTGCACACTTCATGCACATTCTTTGGCACATGCCACTCAAGTATAGCTCTGATCTTCACAAGATCTACTAAAATCCTTTTAGCTAATATTATATGTCCTAGATATTGTATCTCTTTCTAAAAGAAAGTACACTTAGAAAGCTTCCCAAACAACTTATGTTCCCTCAGCTGCTGCAGAACTAACTGTCGAATCTGCAAGTGATCTTCCTCATTCTTAGAACATATAAGAATTGTTGGAAATATGTGTTGTCATTGATGCCAACACATAGAGTGAGGTCAGCACTCAATTTGTGATGATGATATACTAGCGTGATAACAGAGATGCAGTGAGATACCGTAGTGATGCTGATGTTTAGGGTTGTTGATATTCAGCGATGTTCCTGAGATTCATAATGGGTTGCTGATGTTCATGGTTGGATGTCATGTCCTGTCCAGAAGACATATTAAGATGGGAATTAGAAGATCATGGTTGGATGTCATGTCCTATCTAGTAGAGAATATACAGTTCATGGTTAGATGTCATGTTCATGAAGTTTTTAGTCAGCAGAGATTGTATTCATTGAGTTTGTTTGTTGACAACAAAGAAAACATATTAATATGGGAATTAGAAGCACTGAGATGATTAGATGTGTTACTGATGGCCTAAAGCATATTGTATGCTCTCTCCTGTTGTTCCTAAGAATGTATGTGTTGATACAAAGAAGTTTTGGCCTTGGGATGTTGGTGAAAGTTTATGCTACAGAAAGATTGTTTTGAAGATTGTCTGGGAGATTGCTCCGCATTTTCATGCTTTTCATGTTGTATCTATGTAGAGTGGAAGATAGCCTCATATAGTGTCAAAGCATGTATGTTCCAAGTTTCATATTGTTTGGACTACTGGAAGAGTGTTTTGCAGTTGACAGTTTGAAGATAGTCTTGTTCCTAAAGAAGGCATTCACAGTACTACAATATTTGGCTCCGCATTTCTCTACATTTAAAGATATGGTCTTGTGGTTCAGAAGTTAAGTTGAGTGTTTGATGGAGGTGTTATTTCCAAAGGTTCAAGTCTCTACACCCTCAACAGTGAAAGTTATAAGTGGTGGAGTTCCGGTCTGTATTTTGTCTGAGAAAAGTAATGTTGAAGGCTTGTTGAAATGTTCCGCATTCTTCCGAAAGAGAAGAATTGCCTATGTTGTTTGGTGGACATGTTCAGGCATTTGTATTCAATGCATCCTTGTAGTTTTGGGTGTTTTGGTGCTCCGCAAGGTCAGCTTCTCAATGACAGTGTGTTCTAGATGGTTGTTTGATCTCAGTGTGCATGTTTTAAGGTATGCGGCACAATGTATTTGTTGTACAGAGTTAAAAGTGTATCTGAAGGTGTTGTATGAGCCATGAAGACTCATCTAGAAGAATTTCATGAAGATCTTTCATGTTTTCAATACTGCACAAGGTTTTCAAGTGGTAGTGACCGTTATACTTCAAATTTCATGTCTTCCTACTTAAGGACGTCCTATTTCAAATAAGCGATGTGTGCGGAGGTGATTCCTTGAAGAACAATGCTATGAAAGATGTTTAGGACTAGACTAAGCACGTATTGGGATCCACAAGGTGTGTGTTTCTTTTTGGAGTAGCATGTAGTTCATGATAGGGCTTGCCCTGTGCATGTTTCATGTTGTGTGATCTCTAGCCAACTTGTAAAATGTAATATCCTTGTTGTATTGGGTGACTTGTAATGAAATCAATGTGATGTCATGTATATATTGTAAACCTAGTTGGTCTAGGTGAGGTATGATTGCAAAAATGAAATTATGAAAGTGTGAAGAGCAGAATATGAAAATCATATGCATTGTGATGTCCGACTAAAGGAGAAAGAGTAGATGTGTTAGAAGCTATCTTGATTCATCTTGAAGACATTTTTGTGACATGAGGGAAGTGGAGAGTGTGCCTAATTGATCGAATCATTAGAAGAAGAAAAATTGCAATAATCAAAGGTGTAAGCTTCAATGTCAATTTTTAGGCAGTAGAAGGACCGTCATACTGTAATATTTTCTAAGTTTGTTCTTAGTTCAGGGAGTACTTGCTTCCTTGGGAGTGACCCTAAAACAAAGTCTGCAGGGAGTTGTAGCTTCCTTGGGAGTGACCCTAAATCAAAGTTTTTAGGGAGTAGTAGCTTCCTTAGATTGTACCCTGTTATGCCAGAAAATGTGTCCCTGGACTTTTTCCCTCCTAGGTTTAGCTCCTGGGTCCCTTATTTTGCATCTTGCATGTTCATTTTGACTCCTAGAAGAAAATTTCCTGAAATCCATGTCACATGGGGCATGAGGGACATTGTTGCACTTAGTCCTACCCTGAAATAGGACCTGTGGACATGGGCGCTCGCGCCCTTGTTCTGCCCTATTTCAGGCAGGTCCCAAATTTGAATGTCGGTTATGTGACCGTTAATTAGGTCCCATGCTAACATCTTAAGTTTGAATTATGAAATTCTTAGCGGGAATGTGTTTTGTTGCATATATAAGCATGTTTAGGGTTTCATTTATAAACTGGAGGCTAACTAGAAGATGATTATGAAATTTTGGCAAACTTATGATTTTAGAGCATTCAAGACATTCATTGTTGCAGAATAGAGCATTGTTATTGTGTTTGTGATTGCAGATTTAGCTTCATCTTCTCATGTGTTGAAGGATCTTCATCCACATGTGAGTTACACCTCTGAGGTGACATCTATTTATGTTTGAATCATTTATCATTTGGTTTTTGCATCTATCCCGCAGGGATACGCACTCTTTATCTGACAATGATGTTCAAAAGACTTGAATGTCCTTCTGAGGCTTGACTGAGGCAAGCCTCCAAACACCACAACCCCCAACCCCATTCTCCTTGTGATTGCAGGTTACAGGTATCAAACCTCACGGAGTGGAGTTGAAGAGGAAGGTTATAGAAGATAAGGATTCTAGATTCGACGGAAAGAAATTGCTTGGACTTGAGTGCTAGTGCCAGTGTCCTCCGAGGTTGAAAACACAAAAATAATTGTGATAGTGACAATCAACATCTGAAGGGGCTCTGACACCCTGAAGAACACCCTGCCTTGGACTCGGGCACTAGTGCCAGTGTCCTCCGCATATCTCGGGACAAAAATAGAAAGTACAATGATCATTGGTGTTGGAAGGAGATCAAGATTCCTTGAAGAAAACACCACCTTAGATAGGGGCATGAGTTCTAGTGTACCCAAGTATTCCACATCTTGAACTTTGAAAAACAGTCAGTGATTAATCTCTGTCTACTACCTTAGTCTGCAAGCATTTGTCGTAATTTATCATTTTACCTATTGTTTTGCATGATTAGGGTTTTAAGGATATTTGAGTATTAAATTAATACATTAATTGACAGTTCCAAACTTCCTCTTCGTTCCAAGTGACAGACAATCTGTAGTAGAGTCCTCTACTCATTTGAATGTTAGATGCGAAAGGAGGATTCAACCATATCTTGCCTTAAATTAAAAATCCTTCCTTTTTCATCTTAAACATTTTGGTGAACACATTTTTATTCAAATTATTCACCTTGGTGAGTGTTGTGTTTTAGATTTGCATTCATTTATTTAATTTTCATCTTATTGCATTTGAAAATTTACAAAAATTTGAATTTTTTTAAAAAATTGGCATTTTAGGCTTGCATTTTGAAATAATTTGCATTTAATTTTTGATATTTTCATTAGATCTAATTTAAATTACATAATTCATCATTAATTATGTAGTTGCATTGCATTTTCATGCTTAAATTGTTAAAAATTGCTTGAAATTGTGCATTTTTCATATAACCTAGTTTTTGCATTAGCTAGGGTTTGTAGTTAAAATCTTGTTTCAGATTTTACTACTATTTTAAACACTCTTTCAAATATGATTTTGGACTGTAGTGTTTCATCATAGTGCATTTTTGCATTTAAATTTCACACTTAGGTTTAAAATCTTGCATTTTCACTAGATTTGGCCTTGTAATCCATATAGAATTGCACTATAGATGTGTTGTGAAGGATATTGTTGCATTATTAGACTGATATTAGACTTATCATTCGCTGCCCCTCGTCAATTTCCATACAAAACCTCTTCTTTTTAGTCATTTGCATTGAAAAAAGTGAAAAAATCAAGAATTTTAGGTCACAAACATACATAGTTTTGCATTCATTCTTTGGCATATCTCACAGATTCTCCTCGTCATTCATCTTTGGAAGATTTATTTGAGTACATTGTAAATGTTGATAACTTTGGAAAATTCACTGATAAGTATCCTCAAGTCTTGCATCAAAGAGCATACATCTATAATATTGACTTGTCCACTAGCTCTACATGTGATGTGCTTCGTTCCATAACATATTTTGAAAGCTTTGTCACTATTGTGGGTATTTTACCTTCAATATTGGAAAACCTTACTAGTTTCATTTCAACAAATAACCAAGAGGAAAGTAGTGGTGAAAATGACCATCCCTCTCTTCCTACATTTCACGATGATATAATGCATATCCTTTTTGAGACATACGAGGCTGACATAGCCCGGGGAAATGCATGTAGTAATTCGAACCTCCCTCCCAACATGACCTCACCCAGTGAAGATATTTTGGCACAACAAGATGACATCATTGAGACATTCCTTAACACCACTCTTCCATCCCTTCCTACTCGCCCTGGCCAGGATGAAGCATTGGATGATGCAGACTCCCTTTGTGAACATTTACTTCAACCTATTGCTACTAAAAATTCACCACCCAATCTTTAAACACTTCTCAACTACATTTTAAACAAAGAAATGGATTATACACCTTTACATGTACCCCTACATACCTTGGACAATAATGAAAACTCACAAACTATTCCTCACAACCAAGGTATTCCAACATCATATATACGGACTGAAATGGGCACTTTTCGGGTTCCTTCACAACCTCACTCAATTGGAATGGGTATCGTTAAAGCTCCTACATTACCACGTTTAATTGATATAGAAAACCATGACACTCCTTCTACACCGTCATTAATAGATACCTTTCCTACATTGGTCCCCTCACAAGCTCATGAAAATATGGAAGAGAGAAGAAGAGATAAAGCTTTAACCATCAAAGTAAAGATCAAGATCTAGGACAATCGCTAGTTCGTTGTACCTTTAGGCGAGTATTGCTAACTCTTTACCTCTTGTGTTGTGATTCCACTCGTAATGTGTTATGTGTTGTTTAGGCCTCCTTGGATGACCCTTGATATTCTTGTAAGGTCGAGGATACCGGGAGACCGCCCCTGTTGTGACCCTTCTTCTATTTGTATCATCATTCTTGTATATTTCTTCTCCTTTATTTTCATTGTTGTGTATTGTGTCTTAGGGACATAGCATTACGGTTGGTGACTTGGGGGCACCCTCCTATGTGACTGTTCCTAAGACACTTGCTCTCCTCTCTTGATTTATTGTTTACTTCTTCTAGTGGTTCTATCTAGCTGGCGGATGGTGAAAACCAAATAATACTGATACAGACAAAGTGTCCCTTCGCCGAGTAATCAAAAAATGGACCTAGTCCATACATGACGATGGGGTTGATATATTATCTGACACTTGGCTAGTAGAATCACTCTGTGTGATATTTTGATGATGTCTAATATTCACTAACAAACTATAACAATACATCTGCTCCATGCACTTTGTCTATCTAAATATATTTGTTTTCATGCATTGCTTTTTTATCATGTAATGTGGTTATTATCTTAGAAAGATTTCTATCCTCTCTTCTTGCATGAAATTGTGTGTTTGTGGGAACATTCGGTGATCGTAAAGTGTATTTCACCTCTGGGGGCATGGGATTTGCGTGAGCTCTTGTTCCCTTATGTGTTTTATCTCTACCTTAAAGTGCTTGATATCGGTACACAATATCAACCACCTTAAGGTGGGGGCATATAAGGTAAGTTGTCTGATGATTTTTGTACTAACGAAGTGTGTTTGTAAGCCCTCTGCGGAGGCAGGATGTTGTATCTCCACATGAGTGCACATATTTATTTTATATTGCAATGAGAAAGCCCTCTATGGAGGCGGGATATCATGCATATCCTTTTATTTTAATCCCTCTACGGAGGTGGGGGTGGTGTATCTCTTGAGCTAGTGCACATCCTTTTTATTCTAAAAGTCCTCTGAGTAGGTGGGATTGGTGTATCCTCCCTTAAGCATGTCTGAGATGGTGGTGAACCTAGCAATAGGCTCCTTCCATCGCTTGTTTGCCATGTTTTAGACGTATAGTATGTCTTTGGCATGCTATACGGCACTCATGTTTTCCATGTGTCTTCTTTGTGTTTTCCCCCTTGTGTAGTCTAAAGACGTGTGGCAATGAGCCCCTCCTACACTCAAGTTTTGTATGGCATGTTTGTTCCCAAGCATAGTCTAAAGACATGTGGTGATGAGTCCCTCATTTTCTTTGGGATTTGTATGGCGTGTTTGTTCTCAAGTGTAGTCTAAAGATGTGTGGCGATGAGTCCCTCCTACACTTTGAGATTTGTATTGGATGTTTGTTTCCCTATATGTAGTCTAAATACGTGTGGCGATGAGTCCCTCCTACATTTTGGGTTGTGTGTTTACTTTCCCTGTACTTGCATTTGCATTCATATATATTAGCAAATGAAAAAGAAATAATCACTACATCCACTGTATTCATCATGTTTTGCGTGTCTTCAATACTGTCTTCTCCATGTCTTGCATGATTGTAACTATCTTCTCCATGTTTTACATGCCTATTGCTATCTTCAATGTGTTTGGCGTGTCTACGGCATGTTTTCTCTGATGTTTACCTGAGAGTGGGGGCTAGAAATAGTTCCTTAATCTTTGCATATGCATTAGCTTCAAGTGCTTGGCGTGTTTGTTGTGTTTTGACCATACTTTAATGCATGTATGGGCCTTGCGTTCATACATACATTAAAGTGGGGGCTAAATGTTATGTCAGAAAATGTCTCCCTGGACTTTTTCCCTCCTAGGTTTAGCTCCCGAGTCCCTTGTTTTGCATCTTGCATGTTCATTTTGACTCCCAGAAGAAAATGGCCTGAAACCCATGTCACATGGGGCATGAGGGACATTGTTGCACATAGTCCTACCCTGAAATAGGACCTGTGGATATGAGAGCTCGTGTCCTTGTCCTGCCCTATTTCAGGTAGGTCCTAAATCTGAATGTCGGTTATGTGACCATTAATTAGGTACCATGCTGACATCTTAAGTTTGAATTAAAAATTTCTTAGCAGGAATGTGTTTTGTTGCATATATAAGCATGTGTAGGGTTTCATTTGTAAACTGGAGGCTAACTAGAAGATGATTATGAACGTTTGGCAAACTTATGATTTTAGAGCATTCAAGATATTCATTATTGCAGAGCAGAGCATTGTTATTGTGTTCGTGATTGCAAATTTAGCTTCATCTTCTCATGTGTTGAAGGATCTTCATCCACATGCGAGTTACACCTCTAAGGTGACATCTATTTGTGTTTGAATCATTTATCATTTGGTTTTTGCCTCTATCCCATAGGGATACATACTCTTTATCTGATAACGGTGTTCGGAAGACTTGAATGTCCTTCCGGGGCTTGACCGAGGCAAGCCTCTAAACACCACAACCCCCAACCCCATTCTCCTTGTGATTGCAGGTTATAGGTATTAGACCTCGTGAAGTGCAGCTACAGAGGAGGGTTACAGAAGATAAGGATTCCAGATCCAGTGGAAAGAAGCTGCTTGGACTTGGGCACTAGTGCCAGTGTCCTCCGAGGTTGAAAACACAAAAATCATTGTGATAGTGACAATCAACATCTAAAGAGGCTCCGACACCCTTAAGAACACCTTGCCTTGGACTCGGGCACTAGTGCCAGTGTCCTCCACATATCCTGAGACAAAAATGGAAAGTACAATGATCATTGGTGTCAGAAGGAGATCAGGATTCCCTGAAGAAAACACCACCTTGGACAGGGGCATGAGTGCTAGTGTCCCCGAGTATTCCACATCTCAAACTTTGAAAAAAGGTCAGTGATTAATCTCTGTCTACTACCTTAGTCTGCAAGCATTTGTCATAATTCATCATTTTACCTACTGTTTTGCATGATTAGGGTTTTAAGGATATTTGAGCATTAAATTAATACATTAATTGACAGTTCCAAACTTCCTCTTCGTTCCAAGTGACAGACAATCTATAGTAGAGTCCTCTACTCATTTGAATGTCCTTGAATGTTAGATGCGAAAGGAGGATCCAACCATATCTTGCCTTGAATTAAAAATCCTTCCTTTTTCATCTTAAACATACCCCTAAAATAAAGTTTTAATTTTGAGCTTCATATATTGTGAGTTAATCCTCATTGTAGTTTTTCCCTTCTTGGGGTTTCCATGTATATCTGGTGTTATGTGTTGATGTGCATTGTGTTAATCTTTCATGTCTATATTGATGTTGTAATGCTTAAAGTTTAATCTACTCTAGAGGATTTGAAGTTTGATTAGACACTGATTCACCCCCCTCTCAGTATCCTGGTGTGTTCAACAATTGGTATCAAAGCCAAGTTACTCGGAAGAAGCTTAACCGCTTGAGGAAGGTCCGGGATGGCTCCTAATGGATCTCACAAGGTACCTATGTTTGATGGAACCAATTATTCCTTTTGGAAGCTAAGGATGGAAAATTATATATCTTCTCTAGGGTTTGGTGTATGGCAAACTATTGTGAAGGGTTATACTGCTCCTAATTCTGAGCCTACAGATGTTGATGAGATTAGGTTGTATGATAATAATGCCAAGGCAAAGAGTACTATCATGAGTGGACTCGAGGATACATAACCTCTAAATGTAATGAGTTGTAAAATTGCTAAGGATGTCTAGCTAAAACTTGAAAGCATTTATGAAGGAGATAGCAAAGTGAAGCAAGCCAAGATGCAAATCTTCAAGAGCAAATTTGAGACCCTGAGGATGATAGAAGATGAAGACATTGCTAGTTATATGCTTTGAGTGGATGATATAGTTAATGGCATCACAAGTCTTGATGGTGAAGTGAAAGAAGATGAAATTGTGAAGAAGGTACTGAGAACTCTTCCAAATCTTACAGTCATAAGGTATCTGCTATTGAGGAGACTCAGGATTTGGATACATATATAGTAGATCAATTATTTGGTTCTCTCACAACCTTTGAAATGAAAGAATTTGACAAAGGTATTCCAAAGAAGGAGACCGTATTCAAAGCAAGTAAGAAGATAGGAGATGAAGCAGCTGATCAAGATGATGACTTTGAAGAAGTAGAAGAAAACTTTGTAAGAACCTTAAAGGAAGGCACGGGCAAATACAGAGGTAAGTTACCCTTCAAATGTTTCAATTGTGGACAAATGTTTCAATTGTGGACAAATTGGTCATTTTGCTTCTAAATGTCCTTTTAAAGAATCAAGGGGTAGTAACAAAAGAGACAAGTTCAAAAGAAGCCTGTATTCTATAGAGAGCAGTTGTTCTTCAGAAGATGAGGATCATGACGATTCAAATGATGAAATAGTTTTCATGGCCTTGAATGTTGGTAATAAAAAAGGATGATATTGAAATGTTTAAAGACTAATACCTTGCAATATGACCAAAACAATGATAAATCAATGGTTGTATGGACTGCCTTTCATGTAAAGGAAGAAGCCAAGGCTTGGGTAATTAACAGTGGTTGCTCCAATCATATGACTGGTGACAAGGAGAAGTTTATTAGTTTTGAGAAGTGGAATGGTGGAGCTGTTAAGTTTGGTGGTGATGAGTTAGCACAAATATGTGGAAAGGGTGCTATAACTATTTATGGAAAGAATAAGACTGAGGATGTCCTCTATGTCAAAGGGCTAAAGCATAATCTTATTAGTGTCAGTCAAATGTGCAGTAAGGGATACAATCTTACCTTTCATGTGAAAGGTTGTGAAATTAGGAAGGCAAGGTCCGAAAAACTAGTTGCTGAAGGCATCAAGTCATATGGTGACATCTATCATCTAAAGGAGGTAATGGAAGAACATGCTTATTGTCTCAATCCAATAAGTGTTGTCTTTGGCACAAGAGAATGGGACACATCAACTTTTATAATATGGTAAAGATTAGCACTATTCATGCTGTGAGAGATATGCCCAAGATAACTAAGCCTGCAAACACATTGTGCAAGGAATGTCAAATCAGAAAGCTGTTGGCAAGAGACACTGTGTGGCTTCATAAGTGTTGTCATTGATGGCAACAAAGTCTATCCCACACATCCACAGTACATAATATGCCTATACCAGAACTCAGATTGAAGATTGTTTTGGTCCAGTGAACAAGAACAAAGTAAGTAACAAGGTCCGACAATCAGGTCTAGATCTCTCAGATGGTGTAACTCAGTAAGCTGCGGACTTGGAGAAGTTAAGAGGGGTATCATGACTATCATATTCCAGAGATTTAGCCTCTGGTGATAAAGCAAGAAAAAGATATGAGCATCTGAGTGTTGGGTTCTAGTCAGGAAGAGCAGACAAAGGAAGAACTGACCAGCAGAGTATTAGACTTCAATCCGGATGTGTAAAAAGTGTTGATCAAGCAATTTATGATATTATACATTGTTGGCCGACATGATTAATGACTTCTATGTCTAAGTTTTTTATGCGCATCACTAATCAAGCATGGATTCAGCTGACATACCAATAGCTTACAAATATCTCAGGTGTTCTTGTTGCCGACTAAGAAGTTGTTGGAAATCCTTGTTGCGGATATATATACCCAATGGATTCAAGCTTGTAAGTGTGTGAAAGTGATAGTATGTATGGTTAAGTGAGAAGAAAAGCAGAGACAAGAGTGAAGGCAGTAATTCAAGCCCATAATGTGACAGGAAAGTAATATTGTGCAGAGGAAGAATGAAATGTGCCAGATCAGTATACTGTACCTAACCAGAACTGAAATCTTGCATGCATAGATGTTGTTCATTAGTTCAAACACCTTGGTATCATCTATAAGAATTTGTAGACTGTAAGTCTCTTGTAGGTAGTGGGCCTTTTGTGAGCAGTGTGCTCGAGCAGTGAGCCTTAATTGGCAAGTGCCAAATTTGTACTCTTTATTCTTTTAACAAAGAATACAATCTTGGGTTAGTCACCCCGTGGTTTTTCTATTAACAGGGTTTCCACGTAAAAATCCTTGTGTTATGTGTTAATTTATTTTTCAGCTCTTATGATTGCCTTGCTTTGATGATAAGTTAAGAAAAGAAAATAAAAATAGAAAAGTTATAAGATAATTGATTCACCCCCCCTCTCAGTTATCTGCATTGTTTCCAACAATTGGTATCAGAGCTAAGTTCCTTTGAACAAAGCCTAACAGCTTGAGGAAGATCTGGGAATCTCAATGGATGCATATGGTATGAAGGAACAACTTCAGTCTACCCTAGATGATCTTGAGCAATCTCACTCTGAAGTCAATAATTTGAGAGAAAGACTCAAACAAGCTGATGATTTCATAAATGAGCTAAAATAAAAACTTAGTATTTCTGTGAAAAAGAGAAAGGAACTACTCCAGAAATTATCCAATCAGAGTGAAGTCAATGATATTGATGAAGATCTGAATGAGAAAAATAAGCTATGTGAGAAGCTGTCAAAAGAAGTCATTATGGTAAGACATGAAATGGAATCAGGGGTTATGAGATTCACTCAAGAAATTGAAGAAAAGAGAAAGATTGAAGATAATCTAAAATAATCCCTCAAGGAGAAAACAAAGAACTGCCACAAAATGGATAGAATAATCAGGCATCTTGAATATGATCTTGAAGAAGCTAGAGACAATGAAGAACAACTTGAGAATTAGACAGACGCTCTTAAACAAGATCTTCAAACTGCAAATGAATACAAAGAAAAATTCAAGATAAGCTCAGCCCAACTTGAAGTTCTTCTTGAAAGTCAAAAGAGGGTAGATGATAAGTGTGGCTTGGGATATGAGAAAGGTGAAAGCTCTGGATCCAGTCAGAAGAACTTTGGATCGGGAAATTAAAGAAACAAGCCTAGAAGATCTCTGGTAAGACAACCAAATGCTCAAAAATATCTATTCTTCAATGGATACTGCTTCAATTGCAATAAGTTCAGTCATAAAGCAATCTAGTGCAGAAATAGAATGAATCAAATCAATCCATCCTTCTTCGGTCAATGTTTTAGTTGCAAAAGGTATGGTCACAAATCTCATGAATGTAGAAATATGCAAATGAACAATTCTTTCAATGGTAAATGCTTTGTATGCCATAGAATTGGACATATGGCTAATGAGTGCAGATCAAGAGGATATCATTCAAATAAGCAAAGAAATGTTGTGTGTTACAATTGCAATAGATCCGGTCATTTCACCAAATTCTGCAGAAGCATAAATCAGGATAGAAAAGGTCCAGTGGAACATGATCAGAAACAAGATAAAGGCAAAGGTAAAGTAAATGCGGATGAAGTTCAAAAGGAGATGAGCAAGATTTAGGTAAAAAGGAGTACAATGAATATTGGTGATGGATCCGCACCAGAATCCGATGCTGATGTTCCTTCTGGAAACTAAAAAGTAAGCTCTGGTCAGGGGGAGCTACAAAGAAGATCCCTTTCCCCCAGCCAGCCAGTGAGTGCCTAAATTTGACACTTTGAGTCAAAATAAGAGGTTGCGGTTTGAAGGGTTTGAGGAGACTCACTTGAAGGTCATCCAGTCTAAATTTGACAAATCTGCATGTAGATTTAAGCAAGTTATGAGGAGATCCTGTATCGACAACTATCTGGTAAAGTAGAATTTCACAGACAGATCCGGTATGATCCAGAATTGAAATGTTTTAATTTGTGGACCTATGGCATGTTTGAAAAAGGTTAAGATGTGTTATCAATCGTCATAGACAATGATTTGAAGATCCGCAAGACAATCTAAGAAAAGCTAATTTGAGAAGCAGGGTAACCGGATGACTTAAAAACTTGTGCATTTATTACAAAAGGAATTAGGGTTTACGCAAAGATAAAAGGGTTCTTTCACTCATTATCTACACACTTGCACTCACGAAGAAGAAAGGAAGAGCTCTGAGAAGAAGATCCTACAGTTCACTCAAGTTCAACTGAAGATCGAATTCAACCAGAGAATCGTTCTGACCTCTGCTTCAAACCCTAAAGTGTGAAAAGGTACTTCCCTTCTGAAAACTCTCTCTGGATCTCCTGTAAAAATGGCTACTCCAATGGTTGTCAATATTTCTGATAGGCCGAGACCAAAATTTAAGAAACACCCTTACAAATCTCTAGAAGTTGATCCCTTGGGTGCGTTTTCTAGTATTCTGCACGGAGTCTTGCATGTAGAAGATGTTAGGGTTTATATCCATGCAAACATTGAAGATTTTGGAGACTCAAAGTTGATCGACATTTATCACAAATAGTTAATAGATGAGAATTTTGAACTCAAACTTGAATTCAAGACCCTCCGAGACAAACACTTCGGATATTGCATACATTTTCCATGTTTTGCTGAAGACGATTGGGTCCAGTATGTTCTAAGTAGGGTGCATGATAATTTTACATGGCTAATGAGGCCATTCAAGATAACTAAAGATGCCATCAGGGCAATGACTGGACTGCATTCATCTGGTGGGGTACCCACACTTAAATATGTGAAGAATCAAATGGTAACTGAAGCCACCGGATCAAAATTTGACAAAAGAGCAATGACTATAGATGACATCACATATCCGAATGTCAAGTTTGCTTCAATGATAATTGGCTACAAAATCTACCACTTGAGCAGGGAGAATTTTGTGCCTGGTACAATAAACTATGTTGCATATCAGATGTTAAGGAAGATGCAAATTATGATATGTGTGAGCTTCTTCTAAATCAGTTGATGGAGAACTTGTAGAAGATCAAAAAGGATAAGAAAAACACCTTCAAATATGGTAGTCTAATACTGTGTCTATTTTTCTATTATATGAATGAGCTGCTTGGATCAAATGGTTGGGTCTGGCAAAATGATAAACCTGTTGCAATTCAGATCAGAGGTTACATGTATGGACTTGGTGATGCTCAAGCCCAAAACATAGCCCTCTGGGGTTACTTTAAGAATTTCCAAAGCATGATGCACACCAGAGAAAGAATGCCACAAACAATAGTTGACAAATACAAAGATACAGTCTACTTCATGGTTGACACTGATCAATGCCTAATGGAGGCAGTTGAGCCAAGAACTGTATGGATAATGCCTACGGGTTATGAGGTCGATGAAAAAATCTTGGAGCTACATATTCAACACCTGTTGAGCCAGCCTAAGGACATTGAAGTAGAAAGGTTTGGCACCTTTGAAGAGTTAAGCATAAAAATACATGTTGAGTTAAGACAGCTGGAGATGAAGAGAAAAGTAAGAAAGGAAGTTGAAGAAATTGCCAAAAGATTTAGCATATCAAAGGAGGCTGTAGATGCTAATAGAGAGAAAATGGAGAAGGCAGAGAAAGAAAGACAAGAAGCAAAGAAAGAAAGTGCTCCTGTACAAACCTCCTCTCAGACTAGATCCTCCAAGAGCTCTGCTCCTGTCGCTTCCAAAAGCTCAAAGTCTACCAAACTGGAAGTCAAGACATTTGGAAAAGGAGAAAAGAGGATGAAGACCAAAGCCACAAGGACATATACAAGCCATAAAGATGATGAAGAAACATAATCAAATGAGGAAATCAGGAAAATGAAGAAGAAGAGAACATCTGGGAAGTTCTCTGCTAGCAGAAATGAGGAAGAGAAGGCAGAGGAATTTGTTGAAAAGCCCACTCTTTCCATTGATGACATCATCAAGGCAGTTACTGTGGATGGGAACCTGCAGGCGGTGATAGAGTTCTATGATGAATACAATGATGCTGACAAGAGAATTCTAGAGGAAGCTACTGTAAGGTATTTGAATATCTATAACAAAGCATTTATTGAAATAATTTCATTAATTCCAAAAAGCCTAGAAGAAGTATTGGAACAAAGAAAAGTGAATGCAAAGGCTAAAGACTTGGAGATCAGTGAGCAAATAGTGATACAGCTATGCCCCTCTATCACTCCAAAACAAATGGACATGGTTTTCAAGGAGTGTAAAGATGATTTCTGGAGCAAATCCAGAATGAACAAACTCATGCTTGGAGAAACAGACCAAATAGTAGATGAAACAAAAGAAATTCTCTGGAATGCCTTGAAGAGATTCAATCTTCCATTGTAGAGGAAACAGATGGAGAGTCTTCTAACATGGATATTGAAGGATTAAAGAAAAATGATGAAGAATCATCAAAGGCATTAGATTCCTCTATTTTGGAAGAGGAAGGGCAGAAAGAAGAAATATTTTCTGACAAGGATGTTGAAGGATTAAAGAAAAATGATGAAGAGCCATATGAGGCATTAGACTCCTCTGTTTCAGAAAAGGAAGGACTGGTAGAAGAAACAAAGATCAATAAGCAAGTCAGTCCGGATGTCCCCAAAAGGAAGGAAGTTGAGTCTGCAAGAGACACTGCAGAGACAGTACAAAATTTCTTGGACAAAGAAATAATGGAGCTGGATGAACTTGAGCTAATTCAAGGGCCACTAAACTTTGACTCTCTACCTCCTGTTCAGATAATGAAGGTAGCATCTTTTGCTCAGGCCAAAGCAAAAGAGAAACTTCTAAAATCTCACATGGAGGATTGTGAGCTGTTGGAGATTGCATCTGGGATGTTGGAGAAGATTATGCCAACCTATCAAAAGGATCCTTTTGCATCTCCATCCGGTAATCTAAAAAACTTAGTCAATTATGTTAACACTCATTTTGAATCCTTAGAGAAATTGGCAGAAACTAAGGTCCGAAAGGAGTTCTTGGGAAAGAGGTTCAGTGAAGTACAAGGGCTAATTACTAATGATAGAAGAACCTTAGGTATTGGCATAAAGATCCTTGAAAATGCTCTTAAAGATGGTGGGGACATATACAAATTTTGTTTAACTTGGCCCAAAGTGACAGAGGACGTTGAGAAGAAAGTGAAAGAATAAGAAGGAAAACTGTCAAGTTTATCTCAGAATTTTGATCCCCTTACTACCTCTCTGGTGAATCATGAATGTCAAGCTATTGCTATAATAAATGAAATTAAAGAACTGGTTAAGGAGAAAAAGAACATAATGGATAGAATGGGTGAGCTCAGAGGGATAATCATCCCTAAGTTAGAGGCAATGCATGATGCCTTGACAGAGGCACAAAATACAATCCAGACCAGTGATCCAACAGACTTAAAGAGAGCAGAAGCATATGCATTTTTGTTAAGTGGACACATCTCCATTTTGGACAGAATGAAGAGGAGTTGGGCCACATAAATCATCCAGTTGAAGACAACCTTTGCGGATATACTTAAGTATATGTAAGTATAACATATGATTTGTATATACTTATGCCCATGTATAGAATAATTTTTCCAAAATTTTGGTATGTGGATTCCACCCTTTGCCATTGATGTCAAAGGGGGAGTGAAGAGTAGTTAAAAATGTGGGATCCAGCAAAGGGGGAGCTTCGGTAAAATAGTGCAAGAGACAGAGCACCAGCTAAGGGGGAGTTACTGCGACACTTAGCCATTTTTCACTAAGTGTTGCCATCATTGCCAAAGGGGGAGATTGTTGGCAAGAGACACTGTGTGGCTTCATAAGTGTTGTCATTGATGGAAACAAAGTCTATCCCACACATCCCCAGTACATAATATGCCTATACCGGAAGTCAGATTGAAGATTGTTTTGGTCCGATGAACAAGAACAAAGTATGTAACAAGGTCTGACAATCAGGTCTGGATCTCTCAGATGGTGTAACTCAGTAAGTTGCAGACTTGGACAAGTCAAGAGGGGTATCATGACTATCATATTCTAGAGATTTAGCCTCTGGTGATAAAGCAAGAAAAAGATATGAGCATCTAAGTGTTGGGATCCAGTCAGGCAGAGCATACAAAGGAAGAATTGACCGGCAAAGTATCAGACTTCAATCCGGATGTGTAAAAGGTGTTGATCAAGCAATCTGTGATATTATACATTGTTGGCCAACATGATTAATGACTTCTATGTCTAAGTTTTTGATGCGCATCACTAATCAAGCATGGATTCGGCCGACAAACTAATAGCTTGCAAATATCTCAGGTGTTCTTGTTGACGACTAAGAAGTTGTTGGAAATCCTTGTTGCGGATATATATACCTAATGGATTTAAGCTTGTAAGTGTGTGAAAGTGATAGTATGTATGGTTAAGTGTGAAGAAAAGCAGAGACAAGAGCGAAGGCAGTAATTCAAGCCCAGAATGTGACAGGAAAGTAATATTGAGTAGAGGAAGAATGAAATGTGCCAGATCAGTATACTGTACCTAACCAGAACTGAAATCCTGCATGCATAGATGATGTTCATCAGTTCAAACACCTTGGTATCATTTGTAAGCATTTGTAGACTGTAAGTCTCTTGTAGGCAGTGGGCCTTTTGCGAGCAGTGTGCTCGGGCAGTGAGCCCTAATTGGCAAGTGCCAAATTTGTACTCTTTTTTCTTTTAACAGAGAATACAATCTTGGGTTAGTCACCCCGTGGTTTTTCCCTTAATAGGGTTTCCACATAAAAATCCTTGTGTTATGTGTTAATTTATTTTTTAGCTCTTATGATTGCCTTGCTTTGATGATAAGTTAAGAAAAGAAAAGAAAAATAGAAAAGTTATAAGATAACTGCTTCACCCCCCCTCTCAGTTATCTGCATTGTTTCCAACAAAAGCAGACAAAGACAAGTTTTAAGAGCAAGGAGTACTCTTCTTCAATGCCATTGGAGATGATTCATACTGACCTATGTGGCCCTACAAGAGTAAAGAGTCAATAAGGTGAAAGGTATTTTATGTTACTTTTGATGATTATTCTAGAATGACTTGGGTTACTTTCTTAAGAGAAAAATCATATGCCCTTGATAAGTTTAAGGTTTTTAAAGATATGGTTGAGAATGAAATAGATACTAAGATCAAATGTTTAAGGTCTGATAGAGGAGGTGAGTTACTTCAAATGAATTTGATAAGTTTTGTGAAGATCATGGTAGTAGGAAGCATTTGTCAGCTCCTAGGACCCCTCAGCAAAATGGGGTAGTAGAAAGGAAGAATAGGACTGTGCAAGAGATGGCTAGGGCAATGTTGAAGGATGCAAATCTACCTGACATGTACTAGAAGGAAGCAGTTCACAGTGCTGTCTATCTAACTAATAGAGTGTAGTTAAGGGTCAATAGCACTAAGAATCCTTATGAGCTATGGTATGGAAGACCTCCTACTGTCAGGTACTTCAGGATCTTTGGTAGCAAATGCTATATCAGAAGAGATGAAGAAGACCTAGGAAAGTTTGTTTCAAGAAGTGAAGGGATCTTTCTTGGCTACTCAACCAGAAGTAAAGCCTATAGATGCTACAACAAGAGATTGGGGAAGATGGTTGAAAGCACACATGTCAAAGACCTATATCAGATCTCATAAGAATCAGAGGACTTCAGATTGATATCTTTCCATGCATTGAAGATGATGAAGAAGAAGAAGAGAAAGAAGAAAAGAAGCAAGAATCAAAGCATATACCTAAGACTCCAGCAAGGTATGTTCAGAAGAACCATTTAGCAGATCAAATCATTGGAGATAAGAATTAAGGTGTGCAGACCAAGAGAAGGTTTGTTAAGGCACATGAGCAAGTAAATTTGTGTTCATTATCAAAAGTACAGCCCAAAACCTTTGCTGATGCTAGAAAAGATGATGGATGGATAAAAGCAATGGAAGAAGAATTAGATCAGATAGAGAAGAATTAGACATGGGAATCAGTTCCTAGACTAGCCAATAAAAATATTATAGGAACAAAGTGGGTGTTCCGTAACAAGATGAATGAAGATGGTGAAGTTGTGAAGAACAAAGCAAGATTGGTGTGTAAGGGCTATTCTCAAGTTGAAGGCATTGATTTTGAGGAGACTTTTGCTCTGGTAGCCAAGATAGAGGGAATTAGGATGTTTATTGCTCTAGCTACTCACAAGAACTTTAAGGTTTATTAAATGGATGTCAAGTCAACATTTTTGAATGGTGATCTAGAGGTGGAAGTCTACATTGAGCAACCAGATGGTTTTCAGATATCAGAATATCTAGACATGGTGTGCAGACTCAAGAAATCTTTGTATGGTCTTAAGCAAGCACCTAGAGCTTGGTATGCTAGGTTGGATAAGTACTTACTCTATCAAGGCTTCAAGAAAGGTACTACAAATAGCAATCTTTACATCAATGAAGAAGGAGATATGATATTGATAGTTGCAGTGTATGTTGATGACATCATCTTTGGTGGAGGGATGAAATATTGTCCTCCTTTTATACTGTTTCCATATGTTTTAAAGACCTTTTCTATATGGTTCTGCAAGGACTTCACATACACTCTCTATTTTATGTTGTTTCATATATACTTTCCAAAGACTTTGACCCTATGCTGATAAATGAAATCAGGTGGTTATATTATCAAATGGATGATTTGAATTATTGATATGCATGAAATATAGATAGGATTTCATAAGTTTATTATGAGAGGTTGTTTTGTATATATGTTAGAATGATTAACCCTGTGCAGCCAGATAAAGAATCCAAGGAGGAGTAATTACAACAGGATGTAGAATAGAGGAATCAATGAGAATGCGGTCCAAGTGCTAGACATAGTGATCGGTGGAGACAAATGTGGTCATCATGGGAGAATAAATGCAGGGGAGAAATAAGACTAATTCTAGGAGTCTCACCGAAGTTTATGAATCTTATTTATGAGCTGTTATGGTTAGAATTTCTATTTGGATAGGACTCTGTTTCCTTTATTCCAGTTAATAAGTTGATCTCAAAAACAATATACTAATGTCTAGGAATGAATTGATGATCGCAGTTAGTTAGAAGGATGCATAAGACTCTCCCATCTTTATATAAGTTAGGCGATGAGCTTGTTGATTAAGTTGGTTGTTATGTTTTACTTTCCACATAGCCGTTACTTTGTTACAGTTATCAGTTATTCCAGACATGTTATAATTTTGAATAAAAACTGAAGAAGAGTCTATCTTTGATATGGTTTGAATTCAACTGTATGTTATGGAATGTGTGAAGATCTGAAGTAGATTTAATCTCTAGAAAAAGTGAGATAGTTCCCTGAGTTGGCCACTCAAGGTACTAACTCTCACTTTGCATGTTTTCTTATTTATTCCTGCATTCTTAGTTAAATTGTTTCATTCCATCTCATGTGTTATATTGTGAAGCAAGTAAGAACTCTTGATTGATATTTCCAGTAATTGTGATTCATTAGTAGAGTGCATGTTTTTAATCCTCCGGAGGTTAGTGTTAGCCTTTTCATCATTTTGAGTTGTTTAGATTAAAACTATAATTTTTTGTTAAATACAATTATCTTTAGCTTTTGCTGGAGGTACCCATAGCAACTGAAAGTTTAGACTATTTTTGTTGTTTTCCATTTTCGTTTACTGTTTTACATTTCTATGCATTCTAGTAACTAGGACTTAACAAAATAAGAATCGTATAAGATTAACTTAGATTAGAAATGAGTCTTGAAGGCATAGATAATGCAGGCATCATCATAAGCTTACGCTCCTTGGTCGATAATTCAATGTAGGAATGCAATGATAGTGGACTGTTCAGTTAGGTTAAACCCTGGATTTTATTTAAGTCTATAACACATTAGTTTTCCTCTACATTTTTGGCGTTGTTGCCCGGGATGGTGCTATCTTCATAATCTCATTTGTTAGGTTTCACATGCTTTTATAGTTAAATCTTGATTTCAATATTAGATTGAATAAATTCATTTTTCAAGAAACACCAAGCATTCTACTAGCATTGTGCAGGGCCGCTGAAACATAAAGCTCAATTTATTGTATGCGGAGGCAAAGAGATACTCGAGGTAGATTCCTCCTATCAACTTCTCAGAACAATGAGGGTACAACTGATTTCAACAACTACACCATAGGAAGTGCTGAAGGAGAGTTTCCTTTTACATCTTCATCAATACCCCCTACATCTCTATCAACTTCCTCTACTGCCACAGAGGGAACTTTCAGAACCATGGCAGATGTAGTAGAGGATCCTCTAGGACAAGCTACATTTGAATTCCCTATACCAGACCTAGCACGGGCAGCTACTCTGAAAAATATACCACCTTTTGCGTTCCTTATTTTCTGTGGTTTGGTGACTGAAGATCCTGACACTTTCCTGTTCGAGTTTGATGTTCTATGTAGGAGTTATGATTATATCACTGATCCTTATAGACTCAAGTTGTTCCCTGCTAACCTAATAGATGCTGCTTTAAGATGGTTTATGGGACTAGGGAAAGATGCCATTCCAGACTGGGATACCATGAAGACAAAATTCCTGGCAAAATACAAAGACTACTACAGAGGACATGATAGGAGGAAAGATGACATCTTTAGGATGTCACAGAAGGAGGATGAGCCATTAGAAGACTATGTGGAGAGATTCCAATTTGCCTTGAAGAAAAACCCTCAGAATAGATTGTCTGAAGAATCATTGAAGATGGTCTTTTTAAGAGGAGTCAATGATGCTTGTATGGATGCCCTAAATCTCATTGGAACAGGGGATATCTCCCAACTCCCCTTTGAGGATATTTGTACAGCTTGTAGGAACTACTCTAGGACTTTTTCCAGAAAACCCAGAGGAGAAAGAGTAGCCATTACAGGCAAGGCAGCTAATGGAGTTTCTTGAGTGGAAATTAGTAACTTGTTGACCAATATGAATGAAGATATCATTAGCCACACGGCTATATAGTTGGACACTCTTCACATCAAGAAGAAACAAGAAGAGGCAGATGCAATGCTCACTAATACTACCCCAGCTGTAGATAAAGGAAAGCTAATTGCAAATGCAAGAGGGTGGCCAGTATCCAACAAGAAAGGATTGAGAGACTTGAGTTACAACAATTTGAAGGAGAGGACGAACAATTATTCTTCATTGCTCAAAGAAGGCCATGGAAAAAAAGACAAGGTATGCCTCCTGATCCACTTAATTTTAATCCTCCCTTTCCTGCTGCAAATCAGAACTTCCCTGCTTGGAATACTCAACAATGGTCTGGTAACCCAAATGCATGGCAAAACCCACAATGGCAAAATCCCCAATGGCCTACTCCACAAGCTAGTTAGAACCAACAACAACCTAACCCATGGCCGCAGAAAAATTTCCAAGGACCTAACTATAATCCTCAGTGGCCTCCTCAGCAGCAACAATGGCAACCTCAGTGGAACAAGGGCCAACAATGGCAGCAAAATGCACAATTTCAACAACCTATGATTCCATCTCAGCCACAACAGCTAGTCATAATGCCACCACCTCAAAACCCACCTCAAAATCCATCTCCTAGACCTACCCAAATCCTTGCCCAACCTGCACCTAACCCTAACAACAAGCTTGTTCAGTAGGCTTACACTAATGAGGTGATGCAATATCCCACCTATGGGGTGGAAGTGAGTAATGCTCATCTTAGATTAGGGAAGCAACTTGCAGGACCTTCATCTCCCCAAATTACTGATCTTGAAGATGAAGAGCCCACCGAAGACACCCCAGATAAACAACCCTTGGAACTTGACTCAAACCAAGATGCCCAACCTACCTTGCAACAAAAGTCTCCTCCTTTCCCTGAATGTTTGGCTATGCAAAAACAACCAACTCAAGCTGATACTGCCCTTCTTAGCCAGCTAAAGGATATCAGCATCAAGATTCCCTTAATCCAAGCTATCAAGGATATCCCCATCTATACCAAAACCATTAGGGATCTTTGCATAAAAAAGCCAGGAAGAAAGAGAATAGACACCCAGACAGTGCATGTGTTAGGTAATCTTGTAGACATCATGTTGGGTAATATAACCGTTCCAAAATATACAGACCCAAGAAGTCCAGTGGTTGATGTCAAGATCAACGGGACTCTGATTAAGAACACTTTGATAGATTTAGGTGCTTCTATTAATGTCATGACCAAGGAAAAAATGCATATACTCCAACTAAATAATCTTAGGCCTACCCAGACAGTTCTTCAATTAGCTGATAGGTCTACAGTCAAACCTGAAGGAGTCATAGAGGATTTGGTCATTACATTAGACTCTTGGGAGTATCCAGCTGATTTCATAATTTTACAGCCCAAAGTTAATCTTGCTGGCTATCCTCTTATACTAGGCAGACCATGGCTTGCCACTGTTGTTGCATTTATAGGTTGTAGGTCTGGTAACATGATAATATCTAATGGGACAGTGACCAAGAAACTGGTGTTGTATCCTCCAACCCAACCATACCATGAACTTGAGCAGACCATTTGGCCTTTCCAGGAAGAAGAGGACACTTCTTGCAAACACTAATGACTATTGAACACAACCCCTTGTTAGACATTCCAGATGAAGATGAATTAATTGCTCATGTCCTCCACAATGACTGTGGAAGGCATCCGTAGTAGCAGGATTGCCTATCTTGCTTGCAAGACCCTTTGAGCACCACAATACCAAGCAGTTCATCAGAAGAGGTGTCTCAAATATTTCATGCTTTATTACCTCAGCAATGCTTACCTGTGTTACCTAGCCTTGATTTGTCTTCTGTGCAAGAACTGTCCAAACAACTAGAAGTCTGACCAGGAAGGATGTTGAATATTAATAATGTCTTGACTGATGAACAACAACACTCCTTGCATAGAATTTTAAATGCACACTCAGTAACATTTGTATGGGATTATAATGATATGAAAGGCATTGATCCTGCCTTGTGCATGCATAAGATATACATAGATGATGGATACAGGCCCATCAGGCAGTAGCAAAGGCGTATGAATCCAGCCCTCAGGGAAATTGTTAAAACTGAGCTACAAAAACTTTTGGATGCAGGCTTCATATACCCCATTTCAGATAGTGAATGGGTTTCACCATTGGTTATAGTTCCAAAGAAATGAGGAAAGTGGAGGGTGTGTGTCAACTACAGAGAATTGAACACTGCTACCAGGAAAGATCACTTTCCATTGCCCTTCATTAACCAGATTCTTGACTCACTAGCAGGCAAGAAATATTTTTCTTTCCTTGATGGTTTTAGTGGCTATAATCAGATTAAAATTACTCCAGAAGATCAAGATAAGACAACATTTACCTGCCCTTGGGGGACATATGCATACTCTGTCTTGCCCTTTGGCTTGTGCAACGCTCCAGCTACTTTCAAAGAGCAGTTTTAAGCATTTTCTCTGATTTTGCATATGACAGTATGGAGATTTATATGGATGACTTCACCACATATGGTTACACCCCTACACAACTTGGAGAAGGTATTGAAAAGATGTACAGATCACAATCTCTCTGTGAGTAATGAAAAGTGGTTCCTTATGATGACACAAGGAATAGTTTTGGGGCACTTTATCTCAAGTGTTGGAATACAAGTGGATCCAAAGAAAATTGAAGTTATTTCCACCCTACCTATTCCACATAAGCATAAAGATGTCAGGAGTTTCCTAGGACATACAGGTTACTATAGAAGGTTCATTCAAGATTTTAGCAAAATTGCTGCACCTCTATTTACTTTGTTAACAAAAGATAGTGAATTTGAGTGGACACCAGATTGTCAGACTTCTTTTGAAAATCTAAAAACCTCCTTGACACAAGCTCCTATACTTAAAGGACCAAATTGGACCTTACCTTTTCACATCCATACTGATGCATCAAATTTTGCAATTGGTGCAGTTTTAGGCCAACAATAAGGATCCAAGGAATATGCTATTTATTATGTCAGTAAGAATCTGCAAGGAGCTGAATTGAATTATACAATGACAGAGAAAGAGATGTTAGCAGTTGTTTATGCCATAAATAAGTTTAGACACTACATAACTTGTTACAAGGTCTTCATCCACATAGATCATGCAGCCATCAGATACTTGATGAATAAACCCATAGTAGGTGGCAGACTTGTAAGGTGGTTATTGTTGTTGCAAGAGTTTGACATTACAATTGTTGACAAACTAGGCAAAGCCAATGTTGTTACTGATTTTCTGTCTAGACTACCTACATAGTCTTCAGATGGCATGGTTGATGATTCTTTTCTTGATGAGCATTTATTTGCTCTCACTGCACATACTCCATGGTATGCAGATATAGCCAATTATTTGGTTATAGGGCAAATTCTAGGATATTTCTCTCCAAGGGAAAAGAGGTAGTTGGTGCATAAATGTTTCTCTTACTCTTGGATTTCTGGATTTCTATTCTACACTGGACCAGACAATATTATGCGAAGATGTATCAGGGAGGATGAAGTATTTGATGTAATGAAGGCTTCTCATGATGAGCCTTGTGGAGGACATTTTGCAGCAAAACAGACAACCTTTAAAATCCTCACAACAGGTTATTATTGGCCAATGCTTCACAAGGATGCTGTCAAGTACACTAGGAGCTGTGATAGATGCCAGAGAATGGGGAGACCTACTAGAAGTGATGAGATGCCTTTGCAGCCATAAATCTCACTAGCTCCTTTTGATAAGTGGGGTTTGGATTTTGTGGGCCCTATATCTCCTTCATCAAACAACAAAGAATATATCTTGGTATGTACAGACTACTTAACTAAATGGGTAGAAGTGAAAGCATTACAGTTTGCCAGATATGGCAATGTGACCAAATTCTTGTATGAAGACATCTTCACTAGGTATGGTGTTCCAAGAGAAATAGTAACTAACCAGGGACCATAGTTTACATTTGATTTAATAACAAAATTGGTTGCAGAATACCAAATCAGGCATAAGAAATCCACTCCCTACCATCCATAGGCCAATGGTCAGGTAGAAGTTACTAATAGAGAAATTGAAAACATCCTGACCAAGACAGTGTAGCTTCACCAAAGAGATTGGGTTTCTAGGCTCCCTAAAGCTGTTTGGGCATATAGAACAACTTGGAAGACAACTACAGGGTTTACACCTTATGAGCTGGTCTATGGCAAGACTGCAGTCCTGCCTATTGAATTTAAACACAAAACCCTGAGGACAACAATGGACCTAGGAATGGATCTAACCACTGCACAACAACAAAGGCTACAACATTTGAATGCCTTGGATGAAATGAGACTGGAAGCCATTCATCATACAGAGGTCATACAGAAGCAAAGGGAAAAATGGCATGATAAGTATATAAAAACAAAGGAATCCACTGCAGGAGACTAGGCACTACTTTATGATTCAAGGTATAAGGACTTCAAGGGAAAGATTCAGTCACGTTGGTTAGGTCCATATGCAATCCAACAAGTTTTTCCTAATGGTGCAGTTCAACTGCAAACTATTGATGAAGTTTGGTTTTCACTATTGGTCAATGGGCATAGGCTCAAATTGTATAAGAAGCCACTTCAGAGAGATGACTTTCTAGTATCTCTATCTGCTCAGTATGCTCCTCTTGATACTCCTAATTCAGATGCTGTGACACTAGAAGATGCTGATTCAGATGCTATGACACCAGAAGATGCTGATTCAGATGTTATAACACCAGACAATGCACATTCCGATGCTGATACAACAATAATGTCCAGTGATGTGGAGGTTGAGTTGCAATACTCAATCCCTATTATTGAAAATTAAAAGTTCTTTGTTTTGCTCACATGTACACACTACACAATTTCCATGGTTACAACTAGATATATCCACCGGGACCTATTTTTCACTTCTTCAGTCGGGACCTCTTATATTATGTTTACATTTACATAGTCGGGACTTGTGTTGCAGGTGCCCGTAGCAACAACTGTCTACTACTCTATTCCATTGCTTGGTGAACACTACCTCACTTCTCCCGCCCATTCCATCAACCCATATTCCTTTAAAATTGATATGTTCACATTGTTCCAAGTGTCAATTCACATTTATGAGTTGGTACTTCCATCCGCTGTCTTCCACTATTCCATTATCACTCTGTAACCGTACATCTAACTTCCCATTTACCGCATGCATATTCTATCACCTCACCAGTGTTGTTCACAACTTCCAAGGTATGTTAATTATTTCATTTTGATATATATGTATAATCAACACCTTTTTAGTAATACACTTAGATTTCTTTTCTATATTCATGTTTATTCATAATTTATTTCATGCATGCGATGTATATTTCCACCATTTCTTTTTATCACTCCTCCATCCGTAACACCTGCCATATGAAGTGCGGTCACTTCATCATTAAGTTGGGGGGAGGGGTTTCTTTTCAAATGATTGTCATTTAATCATTTTTGCCTTTACATTTTTGCCTTTCAAAACCTTGTTTAAAACCCTGCCTTTTGAGAAAACTAGACAATACTCTGTGCTATGAACTCACCTCTGTCAAATAATGAATTAATACCCTAAGGAGTTATGGATTTATAGTGGAGAAGCAGGAAAGAGGCAAATTGAAAGACTGGTTTTTTAGGGCGGTGAGTTGAAGCAGTAGAAATTGGTTAGCAGATGTTAGCATTGTACAGAGAATTGACATTGCAGAGTTCTAATTCACAGTCTTAATGGGAGGAGACGTAATTAGAAGGGAACCCTCGGCACACAAGGAAATATTGGAGGATGTGCTGGTTCTTCCGCTCTTTACTAGAGTGGGTTGGCTTGATTACTTCCACAAATTGACAAAATATGACGATGACATGGTAAAAGAATTTGCACTTACTCTGCAATATGATGAAGCAATGGTTAGAGGATTGACAATAGATGCTTCCGAGCTTGTAATTGCTCAAGTTTCAGGGTTGCCTAGAACAGGGTCTTAGTATCAGTCAGGGTTGATGCAGCTGCGGCCAGGGAGGAGTTTTGTGAAAGAGGTGAACACCTAGATTCTACTACACAAGGTACCAAATGATTATCTCTTCCATATTTTTGGGGGAAATGTGCTTTCTATATTATCAAATATATCATTTGTGATGGTAGATATAATATGTTGTATACTGCACATCTTAAACTACTCAACCATTTGAGACATGAGAAACTTGTCAATGTTCCCAATTATTTGTATAGTATGCTGAGAAGAATGTCTTCAGAGTATCAGAGGCAACAAGCAGACACAACTCTTTCTCACCATTGTTTAATAGCTTTGTTAGTAAAAAGGAGTTTAAGGATTTAGTACCCACAGATTGAGTGGGAAGCCTTTAAACAATGTGTAGACATCTCAACACTCTTAGAAGCACCAGAGCTAGAGGAAGATATTGTTGATAACTGAGAGGGGGGGGGGTGAATCAGTTATCCTAATTATTTCCTTTATTGAACTTTCCTTTTATTGATGCAGCATAAAATCAAACACAAAAACATTAACCATGAAATAAGAAACACATGACACAGTATTTTTGACGTGGAAACCCTGTTAAGGGAGAAAACCACGGGGTGATTAACCCAAAATTATTCTCTGTTAGAAGAATAGGAAATTACAAAAATGGCACTTGCCAATTAGGGCTCACTGCCCGAGCACACTGCTCACAAGAGGCCCACTGCCTACAAGAAGACACACTGTCTACAAAGTGATGAGAATCACAGTCTTGAACTGATTGGAAGCATCTGCATATGCTGGAGTTCAGTTCCGGTTAGGCTCAATACACTGATCTGCTGCACTTCATCTTTCCTCTGTTCTTTATTCTGCTATCTTTCACATACCGGATCCTTTTTGCTACCTCTGCTCTTATCTGGACTTATTCGCATATATCTCCACACCAACACACCCTTCACAACTAAATCCATCCTCTATATATATCCGCACAAGTAATTTCATCACCTTTCTAGTCGGCATCCGGAACAGTCCAGTTTCTTACAAACTTTTGTTCTGTCGGCTGAATCCTTCCTCACCAAGCAATGCGGATCAAGCATATACTTGTAGATATCATTAATCATGTCGGCCAAACATGATTCATGCCTTCACAACCTCTGTCATCAACAGTAACACATCCGGAAAGCAGTCTGATACTCTGCCAGTCAGTTCTTCCTCTGTTTTCACTGTCTCTCAGGAATCCGGTACTCAACCATTCATATCTTTTTCCTTGTCCATCACCGGAGGCTAAATCCTTGGAATATACCACTCAAGGTAGTCCTCTTGACTTCCCCAAATCCGCACTGCACCAAGACACTTCCTCTGAGAGGTCCGGACCAATCTGTCGGACCTTGCCACATGCTCTGTTCTTCTTCACCGGACCACAACATTCTTTATTCTGACTTCCGGTAGAGACACATCATGACTTGCGGATATGTGGGATGACCTTTGTTGCCATCAATGACAACAACCATGAATCCATATAGTGTCTCTTGCCAACAGATATTCCACATGAAATTGAACCCCCTGTTGATATTGAGCAGGAAGAAACACAACCTGAGAACCCTCTAGAATTTAGGAATGTATTAGTTGAAGAGCCCTCAACCTTTATTCCTAGAACAAAAAGAACTACTTCCTCAACATCTAGGAAGAAAACAAAGAGTCAGAAGGAGAACAACAAGAAGAGGAAAAAGGTAGAAAAACATGAGGCAGTTACTCCTAGGCAATTAGGGAGGTTGAGGAAGCAAGGTGTTAAAGAGAAAGTTGTTGAGCACCAAGGATAAGAAGACAAAAATAAAGGCCAGTAGGATACTGATCCAGCTCCTCTGAATCTAGATTCAGATAGGGGAGAAAACCCTCTTGAGGATGCTTCTGTTGACGCCTGTGCAAATGATAATATGTCTACTAGAAAAATAAGGTACATTTCTTCTTCTGATTCTGAATTAAAAGATTCGTTTATTGCTAGAAAAATAGGAAAACCTGTGCCAGATGACTTTGCTAAGGAAATTTTTGATGCCCCTGAAAAAGGGAATGATGAAAAATTTGAAGGTGAAAAGGAATTGATAGAAGATAGAGATATTAGGAAGGAGTTGTAGGAAGCCCTAGACAGAATAAGGCAACTTGAGGACCAGGTAAGGGGTTATGAAGAAAGAGATAGAGAAAAATAAAAGAGGATTCAGGAGTTAGAGGAGAAGATCCAAACTTATGGCCATGGTTCTAACTTAGATTTGTTAGCACAGTTGGCTGAAAATAACACAAAGATTGAGGAAGAAGCAGTACTTACTCTCCAACCTCTTGTGGTAAAAACCCTAAAATACCATACTACATTGTCCTTGGGTTTTGAACTGATGAAATTGACCGATGAAAATAGGCAAGAGAAGGAAAACTAGGAAAAAGAGAAGCATAACCTCAATGAATCTGTTGCAGAAAAGGATTTGAAGATTAAACAGTTAGAGCAAAAGTTGACAGAGGTTATTGAAAGGGCCAAGTAGATTATGGGATGCAGACCTCCATCAAGATTGTATGCACTATTTTTGAAGGAAAAATTTCCCAATTTTTAGTTTAACAGGTTTATCAATGATCAACCTGACTTGCATTCAAGGTTTATCTTTTGTAATTACTTCAAAGAGGTCAGCCTAGAAGAACAAGACCAATTGTGTGAGTATTACCTGCACAATTATATAATGGATGAAGATACACAATGGAATCCCTGCATTTATGTTGGAGACCTCCACGTCAGAGCATTAATGTCATATTTTATTGATGGACCAATATGAAGAGAAAGAAAAGAAAGTACCACTGCAACTGAGGAAGGAAGCCTTGAAGCCTGAAATCATCTTAACCCAATGGTTAACATTACTATCTCATAAAGGACCGGGTAAGGTGATCATGGATTTAAGACTTAGGGACTACAAAAGAATACAGAGAATGGCAATGTCTATCATCCAAAATTGTCAAAAGTATGTGCAGAGCAGATGGGACAGTTTAACTCTAGAGTTACAAAGAAAGGAACCCCATTCTATTCACAACTTCATGAATATGCTTGAAATATTGCGCAGATATATCCAGATATCAAAACAGAAGGGAGTATCATGGTTACCTCTCACTTATCAGCCTCCTATCTTTCTTTATCCAGTGCCACATTGGGCAGGAGGGAAAAGTGAGCAGTGTAGGCATGTTGAGCTGATCAGGATGGAAAGACTTGCATACTCTAATGGGTTCTACCTCAAGCAAGGAAAAGGAGTTAGAGAGGACATAGACCTCAAAAGAATTACCTTGCATTATAACCTTTTGCCATAGGTGTCTAGTTCTTTAATTTTCCTAGGGACAAGCAAAAGTTTAAGTTGGGGGGAATGTTGGGATGAAATATTGTCCTCCTTTTATACTATTTCCATATGTTTTAAAGACCTTTTCTATATGGTTCTGCAAAGACTTCACATACATTATCTCTATTTTATGTTGTTTCATATATACTTTCCAAAGACTTTGACCCTATGCTGATAAATGAAATCAGGTGGTTATATTATCAAATAGATGATTTGAATTATTGATATGCATGAAATATAGATAGGATTTCATAAGTTTATTATGAGACGTTGTTTTGTATATATGTTGGAATGATTAACCCTGTGCAACCAGATAAAGAATCCAAGGAGGAGTAATTACAACAGGATGTAGAACAGAGGAATCAATGAGAATGTGGTCCAAGTGCTAGACATAGTGATCGGTGGAGACAAACGTGATCATCATGGGAGAATAAACGCAGGGGAGAAAGAAGACTTATTCTAGGAGTCTCACCGAAGTTTATGAATCTTATTTATGAGTTGTTATGGTTAGAATTTATGTTTGGATAGGACTCTATTTCGTTTGTTCTAGTTAATAAGTTGATCTCAAAAACAAAATCCTGATGTCTAGGAATGAATTGATGATCGCAGTTAGTTAGAAGGATGCATAAGACTCTCCCATCTTTATATAAGTTAGGGGATGAGTTCGTTGATTAAGGTGGTTGTTATGTTTTACTTTCCACATTGCCGTTACTTTGTTACAGTTATCATTTATTCCAGACATGTTATAATTTTGAATAAAAACTGAAGAAGAGTCTATCTTTGATATGGTTTGAATTCAACTGTATGTTATGGAATGTGTGAAGATCTGAAGTAGATTTAATCTCCAGAAAAAGTGAGATAGTTCCCTGAGTTGGCCACTCAAGGTACTAACTCTCACTTTGCATGTTTTCTTATTTATTCCTGCATTCTTAGTTAAATTGTTTCATTCCATCTCATGTGTTATATTGTGAAGCAAGTAAGAACTCTTGATTGATATTTCCAGTAATTGTGATTCATTAGTAGAGTGCACGTTTTTAGTCCTTCGGAGGTTAGTGTTAGCCTTTTCATCATTTTGAGTTGTTTAGATTAAAACTATAATTTTCTGTTAAATACAATTATCTTCAGCTTCTGCTGGAGGTACCCGTAGCAACTGAAAGTTTAGACTGTTTTTGCTGTTTTTCATTTCTGTTTACTGTTTTACATTTCTATGCATTCTAGTAACTAGGACTGGACAAAATAAGAATTGTATAAGATTAACTTAGATTAGAAATGAGTCTTGAAGGCATAGATAATGCAGGCATCATCATAAGCTTACGCTCCTTAGTCGATAATTCAATGTAGGAATGCAATGATAGTGGATTGTTCAGTTAGGTTAAACCCTAAATTTTATTTAAGTCTACAACACATTAGTTTTCCTCTACAGAGATGATGATATGCATAAGAGGTTTGTAGAGGAGATGCAAAAAGAGTTTGAGATATCCATGATTGGTGAGATGTATTTCTTCCTTGGACTTCAAAATGCTCATCTAGGTGATGGTATCTTTATTTCTTAGGCTAAGTATGTTAGAGAGATGTTGAAGAAGTTTGGTATGGAGGATTCAAAACTAATGAGTACTCCTGTGGTCACTGGATGTCACTTAAGCAAAGATGATGAGACTCTGGAGGTTGATTAGACTTCCTATAGATCTATGATTGGAGGATTGTTATACTTGACTGCTTCTAGACCTGATATCATGCATGCAGTATGTGTGGTTGCCAGATATCAAGCTAATCCCAAGCAGACACATGAGAAGTCAGTGAAAAGAATATTCAGATACTTGAAAGGAACTTCAGATTATGGCTTATGGTATCCAAGAGGTAGTGACTTTGATCTGAGTGCCTACACTGATGCTGATTAGGTTAGTTGTGTTGATGATAGAAGAAGTACAAGTGGTGGTGCTTTCTTTTTGCGAAGCAAATTGGTTTCATGGCAGAGAAAGAAGTGAGATTCAATATCCTTATCAACTGTAGAGGTAGAATATATTGCAACAACATCCTACTGTACACAAGTGTTATGGATGAAGCAAACCCTGAAGGACATTAAGGTATTGTATGATGAGCCTATTCCTATTTTGTGTGATAATACAAGTGCTATCAACATTTCCAATAATCCAGTGATGCATTCTATAACTAAGCATATAGCAATCAGATATCACTTTTGAGAGAGAAGGTTGCAGATAAGGAAGTAAGGTTGGAATATGTTCCAACAAAAGATCAGATTGTAGATATTTTCACAAAGGCTCTTGCAAAGGACACTTTTGAGGATTTCCGGTAGAGGTTAGAGGTAATTGCCCCTCCTTCTTAATAGATGCATGATGGTGCATCTGTCCAGGGGGAGTTCATGCTATATCTTTTTCCTGGACTGATGGTGGCTACCTCTAAGGGGGAGCAAGTAGCTATATGATTGTTGATAGAGGGAACCTTGAAGAAGGGGGAGAGATAGAAAGAAAATGTGTTCCTTAGGAGAAAAGTTTGTGTCCTAAAGGAAAAAAGTTGCCCTTTGTCCTTGATGTCAAAGGGGGGGAGAGAGAAATGTATATCTAAGGGGGAGTACGTGTTGCCATCAAATACAAAGGGGGAGATTGTTGGCAATATGTGTTGTCATTGTGTTTTCATTGATGTCAACACTTAGAGTGAGGTCAACACTCAGTTTGTGATGATGATATACTAGCATGATAATAGAGATGCAGTGAGATACAATAGTGATCCTGATGTTGAGGGTTGTCAATATTCAATGATGTTCATGAGATTCATAGTGGGTTGTTGATGTTCATGGTTGGATGTCATGTCCTGTCTAGAAGATATATTAAGATGAGAATTAGAAGTTTATGGTTGGATGTCATGTCCTATCAAGTAGAGAAGGTACAGTTCATTGTTGGATGTCATTTTCGTAAAGTTTTTAGTTAGCAGAGATTGTATTCATTGAGTTCGTTTGTTGACAGCAAAGAAGACATATTAATATGGGAATTAGAAGCACTAAGATGATTAGATGTGTTGCTGATGGCCTAAAGCATATTGTATACTCTCTCCTATTGTTCCTAATAATGTATGTGTTGATACAAAGAAGTTTTGGCCTCTGGATGTTGGTGAAAGTTTCTGCTATAGAAATACTGTTGAATACTGTCTGGGAGATTGCTCTGCATTTTCATGATTTTGATGTTGTATCTCTACAAAGTGGAAGATAGCCTCATATAGTGTCAAAGAATGTATGTTCCAAGTTTCATATTGTTTGGACTACCGGAAGAGTGTTTTACAGTTGACAGTTTGAAGATAGTGTTGTTCCTAAAGAAGGTATTCACAGTACTGCAATGTTTGGCTCCGCATTTCTCCACGTTTAAAGATAAGGTCTTGCAGTTTAGAAGTTAAGTTGAGTGTCTAATGGAGGTGCTATTTCCAAAGGTTCAGGTCTTTACACCCTCAGTAGTGAAAGTTATAAGTGGTGGAGTTCTGGTTTGTATTCTGTCTGAGAAAAGTAATGTTGAAGGCTTGTTGAAATGTTTCGCATTCTTTTGGAAGAGAAGAATTGCCTATGTGGTTTGGTGTACATGTTTAAGGATGTGTATTACATGCATCCTTGCAGTTTCATGTGTTTTGGTGCTCTGCAAGGTCAGTTTCTCACTTACAGTGTGTTCTGGATGGTTGTTTGATCTCAGTGTGCATATTTTAAGGTATGTGGCACAATGTATTTGTTGTACAGAGTTATAAGTGTATTTGAAGGTGTTGTATGAGTCATGAAGACTCATCTGAAAGAATTTCATGAATATCTTTCATGTTTTCAGTACCACACAAGGTTTTCAAACGGTGGTGACTGTTATAATTCAAATTTCATGTCTTCTTGCTTAAGGCCGTCCTATTTCAAATGAGCGATGTGTGCGGAGGTGATTCCTTGAAGAACAATGCTATGAAGGATGTTTAGGACTAGACTAAGCATGTATTGGGATCCGCAAGGCATGTGTTTCTTTCTGGAGTAGCATGTAGTTCTTGATAGGGCTTGCCCTGTGCATGTTTCATGTCGTGTGATCTCTGGCCAACTTGTAAAATGTAATGTCCTTGTTGTATTAGCCGACTTGTAATGAAATCAATGTGACATCATTATATATCGTAAACCTAGTTGTCTAGGTGAGGTATGATTGCAAAAATAAAAATATGGAAGTGTGAAGAGTAGAATATGAAAATCATATGAATTGTGATGTCCGACTGAAGGAGAAAGAGAATATGTGTTATAGGTTGTCCTGATTCATCTTGAATACATTTTTGTGATAGGAGGGAAGTGAAGAGTGTGCCTAATTGATCCAATCATTAGAAGAAGCAAAATTGCAATCATCAAAAGTGTGAGCTTCAATTCCAATTTTCATGCAGTAGAAGTACTGTCATATTGTAATCGTTTATGAGTTTATTCTTAGTTCAGGGAGTAGTTGCTTCCTTGGTAGTGACCCTAAAACAAAGTCTGTAGGGAGTCGTAGCCTCCTTGGGAATGACCCTAAATCAAAGTTTTTAGGGAGTAGTAGCTTCCTTGGGTTGTAGCCCTAAAACAAAGTTGTAATTTTGAGCTTCATATATTGTGAGTTAATCCTCATCATGGTTTTTCCCTTCTTGGGTTTTCGACATATATCTAGTGTTATGTGTGTGATGTGCATTGTGTTAATCTTTCATGTTTATGTTGATGTTGTAATGGTTAAAGTTTAATCTGCTCTAGAGGATTTGAAGTTTGATTAGATACTGATTTTGTTGAACACAATGAAGTGCTGAGAGGGAGGGTGAATCAGCACACAATAAAACTTAAACAGATATTTACAGATAAAACTAAATAACTTAGAGAACAGAAAGTAAATCATGTAACACAAAAATCAACACAAGAACACTAGGATTTTTACTTGGAAAACCCAAAACAGGGAAAAACCATGGTGAGTGTTAGCTCACAATAAATTATGCTCACTGCAATAAGTATTACAACTTTGTTTTAGGGCTATAACCTAAGGAAGCTACTACTCCCTAAATACAATTTTTAGAGTCACTACCAAGTGTTGAACTCCATTATTAACCAATACATTGATGCAGAAAGGGCATGCACACTACTCAACGGACCAACGGATCCTATATCAAGCAACCTACTGGCTATATAATGTGTTACATTTACATTGTCAAACCAGGGAATCATAATCTTCTTGGATGATGCCTGTACTATGTATACAATTAAGGATTTTTGAGTTTTAATCTAGAGGTTGTGTAAGGGAATAAACTAACTAGAGGAAACACAATTCCAATTGCAAGGATTGACAATACTCTAAGTAAGCAGGACTAATAGGAAATAACTAAAGCTTATTCGACACAGTAGTAATTAAATGGTCATATGTAACTTTTAGATAAAATAGTAGCTAACAGTTGGTTTGGTGATCACCTTGACTCAATGAGACTTAACAACATAGATTATCAAAGTCTAACTGATTCTCATAACATGACTCATTACATAATGCATTAATCACATATATAAACATACAATCATAAACTAAACATATAAACAAAGTGGAGAGACATAGTACCTCAAGTGGCAAGCTTGAGTAACTGTGGTCCCACAAAATCTAGCTAAATCTTTACTATATCTTTGTAACCACTGAAGGAAATCAAAACATGAATTCCTTTATTGAATGCTGAAGCAAAAGGTACAACAATGAAATCTGATACTACAATCTCTGTCTAATCAGTATGTAGCAAAATCTAATCTCCCATAGATGAGATCAACATTATCTATTTGAATAAAACTACTGAACAATAAATGCTATAAATGTCCATTATCCAACAATGTAGGAAGAGGACTTTATTACAAAGCAAACTAGAAATAGGAAACTAAATTTACATGAAGGTGGCATAGACGGTATAGTCCTACTATAACTCTCCCTCTAGTATCCATGAAGAATAATCAAGACTAGAAATAGAACATAGAGCATGATCTAAGATTCCTTCATTATTTAAGACTGCATCATCTGTCAAAGGATAACCATCATAGAGTGGAGAGTTATGGATGAATCATCCCAAGCAATTTGGGGTCTTCTTCATTTGGTTGTAGGTGCTTGTATCATCTAATATGGATATCAGCATCTCCTTCTGCTGCGGGTTGTCCGTGTTGGGAATTAAGGTGTCTCAACCTTGGTAATTCCTTGCATTTATTATTTGTAATGTATTTATTTATTTAGCCTATGTTGTAATTTTGTTGCACATCCTATTTTGTCATTTAGTGTGAAGTGGCACGGTGAGTTGTCACTCCACTTGTAAGATGACCAGGATAGTTAACTCACTCCATGTGGAGATAGGCGTCCCCTTTGTGTGGTAGAGATTTTCTGCCATGTGTCGACATCTTGACTAGTGTGTAAGTGAATCTTGACCGAAACGGTTATGACAGAATCTATGACGTGTAAGAGTAAAAAATGGAATGTTCTATGACAGGTGAAGACATGTGTCACAAGGCATCTTAGAAGAAGGCATCTTTGGGTGCCCCAAGGAGGGTTATGACATGTTGTAAGAGAATATGCTATTTTTAGCCTATGTATGATAGATTCTTTTACAATTGTAAGATATGACAGTTATGACAGATTCTATGACAGTCGTAAGAGTTATAAGAGTATCTGTCATAGCCCAACTTGGGAATAGGTGAGTTCTTTGGGATGGGGTGATATGACAAGTGTCATGAACACCCTGTAGTGTTGGACAAGTGTCCCCAGGCATGGATTTTGAACCATGAGGCCATGTTGGATGCCCATCTCAAGATAGGCTCATTTTTGCCTTGTAACTTCTTTATAAACAGGTGCTTTGAGAGGAGATGTAGTATGTGATTGATAGGTACTGTTATGTTGCCGGATTGTCTCCAGATATGAGTGACGAAGACTCCTAAGAGCTTGCATTGCAAGTGTATTGTAAACCATTGCAGTTTTGATAATACATTGTGCAGGTTTTGGAGTGTGGGGTTTTTCACCTGATAAGGGTTTTCCCCACGTTATATATTGTCTCTCTTCTTCTGTCTTACATTCTTGTGTTGTGTATTGTTGCAATATCTCCATTGTTGTGTTAAACATTCTATAATTGTAAAGGTTAAAAATAATTTGCACTCATCTCTCCTCATTAGATTAGTGTAGGAAGCAATTTCCGCACACCTACCTTCCTTTTAGTTGGTATCAGAGCTTGATGACCTTTGGTCCTAGTTGTTGGGTAGGGGTTTTTTGAGCTAATCTTAGGTTGAGTGGGAGCTTTGTGCAGAGTATTCTGTAATCTTTTTGCAGGAAGGAGATGGCAGACACATCTGGAAGATTAGAGGTGGAGAAATTCAATGGCACAAATTTTGAGTTATGGAAACTTAAGATGGAGAACATGCTTGGTGATCGAGACTTATGGGAAACCGTATCCGATGTAAAACCAACCACAACAACACAAGATGATTGGGATCTCAAAGATCGGAAGGCTAAGGGTCTCATAAGACTCAGTCTAACTGATTCTATCATATTAAATGTCCATGAGGAGAAGACCACAAAAGACCTTTGGAAGAAGCTAGGTGATGTTTTTAGGCCAAATCTCTGGTAAACAAGCTTTTTTTGAGAAAGAAGTTGTATTCTCTGAGGATGGAGGATCTGTTGCAGATCACCTGAATTCTTTCAACATGTTAGTTGCACAATTGAGATCTGTTAGTGTGAAGATGGAGGAGGAGGACTGTTGTATGACCTTGCTTTGTTCTTTGCCAGACTCATGGGATCATCTTGTTATGGCTATTGGGAGCACCACATCCACATTCAAAATGGATGAAGTGGTATCTTCGCTGTTATCTGAAGAGATGTAGAGAAAGTCTTTTGAGGCAGCCAAAGAGGCTCTTGCGGTTCGTGGAAGACCTAAGGAGAAAGGGAAAAAGAAGGACAAGAAGGATGAGAAGGGTAGATCCAAATCCCGTGGGAGATCCAAATCTCCTGGAAAGTCCAAGGCTCTATGTTGGAACTGTGGAAAGACTGGGCATTTCTAAAAGGAATGCAAAGACGAAAATAAAAAGAAGAAGAAGAATGCCCTAGATTCAGATTCTGACAAGTCACAAGATGATGGCGATGCCTTCATCGCAGCCCTGGCCACCCATGCATCTGATGATGTGTGGCTGATAGATTCTGGTGCATCATTCCACATGACCTCACATCAAGGTTGGTTCATGAAGTATGAAGAGTTCGATGGTGGAAGAGTGTACCTAGGTGACGATTCTCATCTGAAGATTGTTGGTCATGGAAGAGTCTCAATTTGATTCCCCAATGGATGAGTGAAAGGGATCAATGGGGTTATGCACATCCCAGGCTTGGCACGGAACCTCTGTAAGTATGTTGAATGATGCAGGTGTCCAGGTTGTCTTTTTGAAGGATGGATACAAGATGACTAGAGGATCTATGGTGCTTGCGAAGGGTACTTGGAGAGGTACTCTATTTCAGCTGGAGGCATGCACTTCACAGTGCAATAGTTCTTCTGACTCGAAGAAAAGAGTTGCAGTCACTTCATCCCCACCATCTGAACAAGCAGTGAAGAAATCTGTTGTAACAAATTTTGATGGTAGTGCATCTTGTGTACCCTAGGGTGCTCATGCTTTGGAAGTTAAGCTTCCTACTAAAAAGATAATGTTATGGCATATGAGATTTGGCCACATTGGTGAGAAGGGTCTTAGAACCCTAAAAAATAAAAACCTCGTTGAGGGGTTAAATGATTGTAATCTCGAGTTCAACTTTTATGAACACTGTATATATGGAAATCAAAATCATGTTCAGTTTTACTCTAGTTCTCACAAGTCTTCTGGTGTATTGGACCTTATTCATTTTGATGTGTTTGGTCCTATTAGTGTTCCTTCAATTTCCAAATCTGTATATTTTGTATCTTTCATAGATGATTATAATAGAAGGACATGAATTTATTTTCTCAGAAGTAAGACTGAAGTCTTTAGTCAATTCAAAGAGTTTAAAGCTTTTGCTGAGAATCAAACTAGTAAAAAGATTAAGTGTTTGAGAACCGATAACGGTGGTGAGTTTTGTTCTGCAGAGTTTGATAAGTTCTGTAAAGAGTAAGGGATTGAAAGACATAAGACAACTCCATACACCCCACAACAAAATGGAGTTGCAGAGAGGATGAACATGACACTGATGGAGAGGGCTAGGAGTATGCTTAGTGGAGCAAGCCTCGAACAAAAGTTTTGGGCAAAAGCTATAGCCATTGCTTGCTACCTGATAAACAGGTCTCCTACATCAGCTCTTGTTGGTAAGACACCTATGGAGGTATGGTCTGATAAGAAGCCTTCAGTTAGGCATCTTCGTGTTTTTGCACTAGTAGAAAATTAGAAATAAATGACTAAAAAAACTACAAAAAATTGGTCATGTGATCAGTAGGTTGGTCATGTGACCATTGGTAGTTTATTGCCGGTCATTTATCTCGCAACCAAATTTATGACCAGACAAATTTTAGTCATTAGTTTGGTAGTAAAATTTGGTAGTATATTTAGTCATTAATTTGGTAGTATATTTAGTCATCAATTTGGTAGTATATTTAGTCACGTGACCATTGGTAGTTTATTTCCAGTCATTTATCTTGTGACCAAATTTATGACTAAATAAATTTTAATCATTAATTTAGTTATTTAGTCAACAATTTGGTAGTATATTTGGTAATTTGGTAGTATATTTAGTCATCAATTTGGTGGTAAGTCATTGATTGTTGTTAACTGGTCATTTATTTAGTCATGGTAGTCATTTTTATTTACTGATTTCCATTAATTGGTAGTAAATTTAGTCATGATATGAATAATTTATTAAATACCATAAATTTTATAATGCAGAAAAAACATTATTAAATTTGAATTAAAACATAAAAGCAAATAAATTTGGAAAACTATATATTTTATGACGCTGCCAAGTAAAGATTGATAAATTTGAGCCAAGACTTTATATTTGAGAATCGGCCAATAAGAAAATGAAACAAGACAAAGCAAAGTGGCAATAAATATTTTTTTTGTATTGGAATAATGCAGGAAAAGAATTACAAATAATAAAAAAGTAGCACAAGGCTGCCATAAGAAAAAACTAGTTCAACTCTATCATTTACAACACACTACAAGGACTGGCTGAAGAAAAAACCAATTCAGCAGCCGCATTAGATACAATAGCAAAACAATGGAAAGGCAGGTCAGACCGATGAAGCCCTTCACATCTTTTGACACTTAGAAAAGAGATGTTGCCACTGAGCATTCCATGAGACATCATTTCTTTTGGCATTTTGTTAACCAGTTCAGGTGCTTTGACTGCAGCCTTGGTGCATTCCATATTCTCCTTCACACAAGCCATTGAGGTGTTAACAATCTAAACTAAAATTATGGCAACATGAATAACTTGCCGAGATAGTTAACAATAATAACAAGCACCAAAGTTGCAGCATGTTTTTTGACAAGCAAGATTCAAAAAATATAAACAAAAAAATCTAAAATTAAATCATGTTAACATTTCAAATTCAAGAATTGAATTCTTAATATATTACTGAGTGTTGAAATATTTTCACAAAACTTACGGAAGAGCCCAAACAGTTTTATGGGAGCTGAAAAACTCTTTCAGGTGCAGTAGAATTGTCTAAAGCTAAAACTTTGGGAGACCCCTGGTGCTTGCCTTTCTTCTAAGAAATATGTATCCTGTATCTGTAGGACACCTTATTAAATAATTTATAAGGTAAATGTTAAAACTAATCCCTTTGTGGAATGCTAACTGGAGTCTCATACACCTAATTGGTGGCTAGCTTGATGGTGACCTAGAAAACTTACTATTGCCTTTTATCTTTCATTAATGCCAAGGAATGCTTGTGGTTAAGATGTTTAAGGTGTATAAGTGACAATTTCATTGCATACCACTGTTACTTTACTTTTCTCAACATTTATATGATATATTTACCATACTTTTTGGTATATACTTACATGAGAGATCTACTGTAGGTGTTTTCATCTATATATATTTTTTTCAGTTACAAAATAAAATTGATAAAGAGAAGTTTTGGGGCAGTTAAGTTTCATAATTACAGTAATGATGACTAAATTGAATTGGATAATAAACAGGACAGAGTATATTTTAAATTTGGTTGAAAAGTAGATAAGAAACAATAGAAGTGAGAAGAACAATGTAATGGAAATCTAAGGAGGAATACAACCAATCTACATCCACAACTAATATAAACTGGAAATGGTCATTACCTATGACTGGTAATTCCATATGCATACACTCCCAGAATAAAGACTTGCAAGCATCTTGCATGAGGGGCAACAAACAGAACAATCAGTTTATTGTGGCTGTTATATTACAATTTTTCATTCACTATACTGTTGTCCACAAATATTAATTCTTAACTATAGCATTCATGACAAAACAAATCACACAATATTCCAGATTTTAAAAACTGATGCTTGATGTTTGACAAAGTGTTTGAGCTTGAGAAAAGTAACCATCTGTCCTCTAGAGTTAGAATAAAGGGAAAGATGATTTTCATGTTGCTGACTGTAGAATAGAAGCAATCATAAGCTCACCTTTTAACAGAGGATAGAAAAAATTGCAGTAATTTGAAGAACAATATGCACAAAATTCAAGTAAGGTTAACAAAATTAAATCTTTGAGATAACTGTTCATTGCAGACTTGAATATGACATCCAGATATGCTATGTTTATAGACAAGAATTAATATGTATTAAGAAGAAAAGCTACTATAATGCTGTGTAAGCAATTCTTAAACTTGTCATGTGATGATGAGAAATTACAGCCTACAAGAATCGATTACATATAGTGTGGGTTTGAAAGAATAAGTAAAGAAGATGGTGCACAAGTGGACCTAACTTTATTGTATGAAATATGCATCAACAAATTAGTTAATACCAGCATGTGAACCATAGTAGTGATTTAGTGAGAACTGCATTTGGAAGGTGTGTTAATATTTGCTAACGTGGTAATGTAACAGTTGTTTTACCTTCTATCTTGATAGTACAAAAAATGCAGCAGATGTATATGATGATGTAAACCTAAATAGTAACAAATTTTAGTTAAATTTTATATCAGTCTAAAGATCATGGATTAAACTTGGAATCCTATGGAATATATGATATATCAAAAATAGATTCTTACATTCTTTTTGGTATCATTAGAAATGCTCTAAACTTAAGGCACCTAAAAATTCCTAAGTTGTTTGAACTCTAAAGACATGAAAATATTTTATGGACATAAATAACAAGTATAATATTGATAAAATGCATTATCTAAATGCAAGCTTTCAAGTAAATCAAGTTCTGAACCCCTAACATTTCACAAGTTTGATAAGAAAAGGTGCAATTACCATGGCTCTGTAGGATGAAGGTCTACTGATTTCACACATTTAGATCTTTGGGCAAGTTTCCTCTGACAAAACAAAAAAGTAAAGGCACATACTCATTATTACTCATTAGTGGAGGCAAGCAAGAACGGTGTAACCTCAAACTGCAAAAAAAACACATATTAAAGTATTAGCTAATCTCAAAATTTTAATGACATAAATTTCTTGAAGAGCATTGAAATTTTTTTAGTTGGTTTAGGTCATGCAAAAGTTGTTTATATCATAGGGTTAAGAGTGTATCAAAAGCTTAACTACTGTAATATATTCATTTATAGATAAAAATTATGAAGCATAGACAAGGCCCTAGTAGACATGTATGCAAAATGTGGAAGCATAGACAAGGCTCATGAACTGTTTGACAAAATGCCTTAAAGAAATGTGGTCTCATGGAATGCCATGATTGCAGGATACACACAAAATGGATTTGTTGAAAAGGCCTTAGAAACTTTCATGCAAATGCAATTGGCAGGTGTAAATCCAAATTCCACGACCTTTGTTAGCATCCTCCCTACCTGTGCCAAAATGGGAGCTTTGGAACAGGGTACGAACATCCATCGAAGCATTAAGGATAGAGGACTTTTGTCAGATGTTGTAGTTGCAACTGCCTTGGTAGACATGTATGCAAAATGTGGAAGCATAGATAAGGCATGTGAATTTTTTGACAGAATACCTCAAAGAAATGTGTTCTCGTGGACTGCAATGATTGCTGGATATGTACAAAATGGATTTGTTGAAAAGGCTTTAGAAACTTTCAACCAAATGCAATTAGCAGGTGTAAATCCAAATTCCACAACCTTTGCCAGCATCCTCCCCACCTGTGCAAAAATGGGAGCTTTGGAACAGGGTATGGACATCCATCAAAGCATAGAGGATAAAAGAATTCTATCAGATGTTGTAGTTGCAACTACTCTAGTAGACATGTATGCAAAATGTGGAACCACAGAGAAGGCAGGTGAACTGTTTGAAAAAATGCCTGAAAGAAATGTGGTCTTGTGGAATGCCATGATTGCAAGATATGGACAAAATGGATTTTTTGAAAAGGCTTTAGAAACTTTCAAGCAAATGCAATTGGCAAGTCTAAAGCCAAATTCCACAACCTTTGTCAGCATCCTCCCTGCCTGTGCCAAAATGGGAGCTTTGGAACAGGGTATGGACATCCATCAAAGCATAATGGAAGGGGGATTTTTGTCATAAATTATAGTTGGAAATGCTCTGGTAGACATGTATGCAAAATGTGGAAGTATAGACAAGGCACGTGACCTGTTTGACAAAATGCCTCAAATAAATGTGGTCTCATGGAATGCCATGATTGTAGGATATGCACAAAATGGATTTTGCAAGGATGCTCTCAAAATATTTGAATTAATGAAGCACTCTGGAGCATATCCTAACATTGTAAGCTTTTCTTGTGTTCTATGTGCATGCAGCTATTCAGGTTTAGTGGATGAGGGCTGTACATACTTCAATCACTTGAGTAACCCTTATTGCATTACACCTACAGTCGATCATTATGTGTGCATGGTTGACCTTCTTGCCCATGCTGGCTATCTTGAGGACAGCCTAAACTTTACCATTAAGATGCCAGTTAAACTTGTGGTGGTTGTGTGGATGTGTTTTCTTGGTGCCTGTAAATCACATATGAATATAGGCTTAGGAGTATTTATAGCAATGCTGCTTTTGATTTGGATCACATATTCATGAAAAACCCTAAATCTAATTGGAAAACTCACTCAAAAAATTATGTCCACTTAGTTATAATGTCACCTTTAACCATTATCATTACCTTTACTCCCATATCGACCATAAATCCTAAAACCATCCCAATGGGCAAACCAACACAATAATATGTTGCCAGATTAACATAAGCTACCATAGCCTGCCATCCACATCTGATTGCCACACCTGCCATCAAACTTCTCTTATGTATATAACAATAATAGTTTTCACATAAAAAGTGATAAGTTTTAACCCATATAAATAAATATACTTGACAGTATTGGTTGAGTTCCATTTAAGAGAATTGATATTGCTAGAAGTGGTGTCAATTCAAAGACTACATGCATAGCCACAATACTACTGGTGAAGGTCATGCTCAGCTCCTTCTTAAGTATAAGAACTCCAATGGAGAGGATGAGACTTATAATGAAGCATGTGATCATCACAACCAATACTGAAAACCTCGCAGTCTTGGGGCGTCTTGCTCCCAACTCATTCCCAACTCTTATACTACAAAAAGACAAACATGAGTTTAGAGTTCATGATATATATACATATATAGGGGAGAGGACCTAATTGCTGAGCATGTTCTAATAGGTGTGATAGTATTTGTGTATTTAAGGTCCAATATTTTTAAAAGTTTAGCACTAGTAGTTGTGATTTTAAGGTTGTTAGTTTTACTATAAGTACTTATAATTGAACTAAATGTGCTCATTAGATTTAAAAAACAACCCATTAGTCTTAGTAATAGGTCTGGAAAGGAGATCTCATGCATAGTTGTCATAACATAATATTTTTCTGAAGTACATAATGCAAGTACTTAAGTATGCAGGATAAAATGATCTATAATTAACAAATCTGGAAAACTACAAAATAGGTATGGAATGTTTGAAACGAGAAAGCTGTATCCACTATCCAGCAACTATCATTTTGACTTTTGAAGTTGAGAAGAATTTTGTAAACTTGAAGCAGGAGAATTTGATGATGGGTTGATATTGGCTCTCTCTTCTAAGGTAATAAGTTCAGAAGTTAGAACAACAATGAGGGATGACCTGAATATTGAAACATCTTTAAATAAAAAAGCTAAATGTTTCAGTGAAACTCTAAATAAACTATTAAAGCTTCTAAAGAATCAAGTTGCGACATCTACAAATTTTATACCCAATGGAGCAATACAATTGCAAAGAAATTTTTATGATGATACAGAAAATGCAGTAAATGCCCAAGAATCTGGCTATGTAGTACCTTGTAGCTATGCTAAGGCCCAACATTAGCATTAAGTCCCAATTTAAATAATTCATGCTACAGATTGAGCACAACAACACCAACATCAAGGATTTTATATAAAACTACGCCCATTTTAATAAATGTCTATTACTTCATTTTTAAATTAACAAACACTAAAATAACCCCACTGACATACCAGACAGATATAGAATCCAAAGCAATCTCTGCATTTGGCAGCAATCCTGAAATGAGCACAAGCCCTTGGGTGGATCAATTAGTTGTTCACATATTCATGAAGAATGCTTCTAGCATCACATAAACTGATTGGAATAAAACTTGTTCCCTAGCAATAAAATGGAATCTTTCTTAATGCAAAAGACTCTCTTTTGGCAAAAGATACCACATAAATGGGAATTCCCCCCTGAAAGAGAACTTTACCAAATCAAAAACATGTATAGCCCACCAGGAGCCCCTGAGAACAAGTTTCCCGATTTCAATGTTCAGCTACTACAACAAACAGAACGTTCTAGGGCCACATAGGCTAAAGTATAAAGTAAAACAAATTCTCTCTCTTGTCGCACCCAATCATTGAAACTTGGAACTAAAGCAGAAAGTAAAATAAATTTTCTCTTATGTCGCACCCAATTAATTTTTGGATACTATTTTAGCCTTGGTAGTGGAATTATAACTTGGAGCTTGAGGACATGTTTCCCTTTCTATAGCAGAGGCAGAGTATATAGTGGCAACCTCAACATGTTGTCACGCAGTTTAGTTACAAAGAGTTTTGGAAAATTTGTAGTGGCAATGCAATTCTTCCACAATTATACATTGTGATAACAAGAGTACCATTCAGATAGAAAAGATTCCTATTCTTCATGCAAGAACAAAGCATGTAAAAATTCATTTAACATTTGATACAGCAAGGAGAAGTGTAATTACAGTTCTGCAGGACAGAGAATCAGTTGGTAGATATTTTAACGAAGGCAATTCCAAGAGATAGAGTTGTTTTATTAGGACAGAAATTAGGAATAGATTTATTGAGCAATTAAGAAGGAGAGTGTTGTGAAAAATAATGTTTTAATTATGGTTTGAGAAAAATAATTCTACAACTATCCTGTTTTGATTGTAGTTCTCTTTGATTGCAGTTAGATTATTCCACTTTGTTTTTTCTGTTGTGGGTTAAACATTTGTAACAAATATCATTTTAATTTTCTAAATTGATATCAAGGAGTCTTATTTTGTTTTGTACACATTTTGTGAAATCTCGTCTTTGTCCTATAACATTAGTGAAGGTTGTAGCAGTATGTATCACACTCCACTTAAATATCATCTATTGCAATGGTCAAACAATCAATAGCAATTTTACACCTCATTCACACCAAAAATTGGTAAATATTTGTCATATTTTTATTGGCCAAAATTGACCTTTGACTATTGAAGTGGATGATCTACTTAAATATCATCTATTTCAATGACCAAACAGTCAATAACAATTTTACACCTCATTCACACCAAAAAATGGTAAATATTTGTCATATTTTTATTAGCCAAAATTTACCTTTGACTGTTGAAGTGGATGATCTAGATTAGACAGACTGAATTAACTGAACTGATCCCACATCAATGTTTTCAAGATTAGACTATCTGAATTAAACCAAACTGAACTACCCTTTGAAAGGATTAGATTCATATTTATAGAACAAAAGTAGGTGACATAAATAATATGTAAAAATAAGGGTCAGTGGTTGACTATGATGGTAGATATGGTCTGTGCTGCTAAGCAGACAAATTTACCCTTTTTTTAAATCTAAAGGACAACCAACAAACAGGGAACAAATTGAAATCACCAAAACTTTTGCCCCTTCTAATTATTCATATGTTGAAACCAAAACAAATTAAGTAGAGGCTTTCTAAAGCTCTGTGCCATGAAAATGGTAGAGGTGCCACATAAAAATGTCTTCTTAAGTCAACTACTTGTGGACATTTGCAGGTATCAAATAAAAATGAATATTTCTAATTCTTATTCAAAGCCAGATAATATATTCAAGTTTGTAAAATAAAGCCAACATTCTACATAAAATAGTTTACAACACACTGCCTCATGACTAACTAGAACGACTTAAAACATTTTTTTAGCAAGAGAAGTTACCTAGTAACCAAAGTATAGACGACACACAGACCCTCTAACAAAATCTTCTAAAACAAGCTTCCATTCAAGGGCTCCTCCAAGGAATTAGAGAAGAAAGCATCTAAAGCCTAATGTATGGGCCCTGATTCACTCATCTCGAATGAAAGAGGAAGAGCAAAGGGCGCAAGGGAAGCTTCGCCTTCAAGTATTTGTACTACTTGTCTCATATTAGGTCTTGCTTTCGGTTGAGGATTTGAATAGAAAAGCCCCAATTTGAGCACTGTGTCCATCTCATCCTCAACAAAAACACCACCAAGCTTTGCATCGGCGGCATACATGAGCCTGTCACTCACATATAGCTCCCTCACCCAATCCAACAAAATTATTTGAGAAGGATCCAACAAAGCATCAATAGGGTGCCTTCCACATGCAACCTCCAACAACAAAGTGCCAAAGCTGAATACATTCGTGTTGGTACTGGCCTTTCCTGTGGATATCAGTTCTGGTGCGATGTAGCTAGGTGTTCCGGCCACATGAGTGGTTTGGGAATTCTCATCATGCCTATACACACGAGAAATCCCAAAATCTCCTAGCTTTCCATGAAGCTCAGAATCCAACAAAACGTTGGAAGATTTGATGTCTCTGTGCACCACTCTTTGCTCCCATCCTTCGTGAAGATACATCAATCCTGCACCCATATTCCTCAGAATAGCATACCTTTGAGGCCATCTTAGCACTCGAGAAGGATTCCCAAATATCATCTTATCTAGGCTTCTTCTATCACACCCAATCATTAAAACAAACATGTTAAGAGGATTGAACTGGCAATGCCCCAAACCCCAAACCTGATTTCACCCCATTTCGCTGCAGGAAGGATCCACATCACATCTATCCTAATAAGCTAAATTCACCGTGTAAGCCAAATTACACAAATAATTCCAAAAAAACCAAACGCGGAAATGATTTAAATCCCCCCAAACCCATAGCGAAAACCTAGTTCACAAAATCTTCAATGAATTCAACCACACAAACATAAACTTGGAAGAAATCAATTTAAAACCCTAAATGCGTAGAAACCATTGCTAGCCATTACAAAAACATAATAATTTATCAGGATTAAAAGATCTCTACCAGAAAGACTTGAACATGACTTCTTTTGAAAAGAGTTTGCAGAGGCGCCCAATGACCTTTACGATCTGTGGATTCTTCTGAATTCGAAACACTTTTGCTTAGACAATTTGAAATGCAAATTGAAGCATTGGTGGAAGGCAGAGCATCTCCATTAGCAGCCGCCAGCATGATTATAGCCTCTTCCTGTGGATGAATCAGATTATGAGCTCAATCTTGAAAAGAAAATCAAACTCCATAATGTCTCAAGGTTGATCTGAAGCTCCACAAGAAGCGACCCTTGGTAATACACTCCATCCCACCTCTCCCCTGAACCTCCACAGACATGAAACATTAGGGTTTACCTTATGTTCCCAAAAATTTTAATTAAATTTTAACCATTTTACTTTTGGCGCCCATTGTTATTGGCGCTCATAGTTTCTCATCTTCACGTTGATATGCCCTGTATGTTTTTTAATGTGTTTAGAAGTCTTATATTATAATATAATATCATATTATATTATAATATATTTAATATTATAATATTACATAATTATTATAATATAATATTTATATTATAATATTATAATATTATATTATAATATTATAATGATTATGTAATATTATATAATATAATATATATTATATGATCGTCTGATAAAGGGCTAGATCTTTAGGTAGACAGGAGAGGTCACATGGAGGGGGTAGAGATAGCCCCTAGACATTTTATACGGGCCAACTCTGTTTTCTGACAGTCGAAAAGTGCAATTGAAGGCCTCAATGGATGTTGGTAAGGTGGCAAGTAATGATGTTTTTGGCAGGTCGGGGCTGGACAGTCACTTCCCAAGGCTTGCAGATCATTAATGGGCATGTTGTGTTGTGGCTAGTGCGCTGAGATAGATTGAAAAGCCAAGATAATCCAACTCCGCTTGTGGGAAACGTCTGAGCTTTCTCTCCCTTTATTCCTTTGGTCTAAGGGGACATTTATTACCTTCCCTTGTATTGTCTTTGAATTCATGGATTATGATCAAATTGGAAAGAAAAAAGAATAGAGAAGTAATAGTCATTCATTTAATCATTTTTATTTGTCTGACAAATTATTTAGTTGTGTTTTTTGCTCGATGACCAAATTAGTCATTTATTTGGTCATTTGTTTAGTCATTTCAACCGATGACCAAATTAGTCATTTATAGCTGTGTTGCAAAAACAATTGGTCACGTGACTAAAAGTTTGGTCATGTGACTAAAAGTTTGGTCACATGACTAAAAATTTTAGTCACCTGGTCATTTATTTACCATATTTCTACTAGTGTTGGTTGTGAGGCATATGCACACGTGCCTAGGGAGAAACAGTCTAAATTGGAGAACAAGGCTGTTAAGTGTATTTTCATTGGCTATGGTGTCGGTGTGAAAGGATACAAGCTTTGGGATCCTGTGGCTGAAAAAGTGTTGTATAGCAGAAGTGTTATTTTCAGAGAGCTAATACCTTCTCCCATTGTTTTATAGCTAAAAGAAACAGAAAAGAAAGAGGATGTGGTTCAGTTTCCTTCTACCCCTGAGAAGACTCTACCGACAAACCCTGTGAGATCTGATGATGAGGAGAGCTCTAGCAGCTCTGAAAGTTCAGAAGAAGAAGCAGAACCTCAACCTCAGCCATTGAGGAGGTCTACACAAACAAGGAAGCAACCTGATAGGTTTGGTTATTCATTGCTTGATTCTAGTTGTGCTTTTGCCTTGCTTACTAACACTGATGAGCTTAGAACTGTGACAGAGGCTATGGGCATGAAAGATGCAGGTTCCTAGAAGGAGGCCATGGAAGATGAGATGGCTTCTTTGGAAAAGAATAAAACATGGGACTTGGTGCCTTTTCCTGAAGGACGGAAACCTATTGGATGCAAATGGGTGTTCAAGAAGAAATTCGGTGCAGATGGCAGTGTTGAAAAGTACAAGGCTAGACTAGTTGCGAAGGGGTATTCACAAGTGGAGGGAATTTATTATGGTGAAATTTTCTCTCCCGTTGCAAAGCTGACATCTATTTGGTTCCTATTATCTCTTGCAACAACTTATGACTTAGAGGTGGAGTAGATGGATGTGAAGACAACATTCCTTCATGGTGATTTGGAGGAAGAGATTTACATGTCACAACTAGAGCATTACATAGAGAAAGGTAAAGAAAATTTGGTTTGCAAGTTAAAAAAGTCTTTGTATGGTTTGAAGTAGTCTCCTAGGATGTGGTACTTGAAGTTTGATGCCTTTGTGTTGTCGGTTGGGTTTCTGAGATCGAAATTAGATCATTGTGTGTATTATAAATTTGACAATGATCACATTCTAATTATTGCATTGTATGTTGATGAAATGCTGTTAATTGGGAATGGTAAGAATATGATTTCTGATTTGAAGTCTCAGTTGTCAGCATAGTTTGAGATGAAAAATCTAGGGGCAGCCAGGTACATTATGGGAATGGAAATCAGAAGAGACAGAGATAATAGAAAACTTTGGTTAAGATAGAGTAAGTTTGTGAAGACCGTGTTGGATAGGTTCAGCATGGCAGATTGTAGACCATTGTGTGTTCCTGTTTCTTTGGGGACAAAGTTGTCTGTTAATGATTGTCCAAAATCTCCTAGTGAGGTGGAGGACATGAGTAGATTACCTTATGCTAGTGCTGTTGGCTTTGATGTATGCTATGGTCTGCATAAGACCAAACATTGCCCAAGCAGTGGGAGTCCTTAGTCAATTTATGGCTAATCCTAGACGGGTACATTGGGATGCAGTTAAGAGAGTGTTTAGATATTTGAGGGGCACTTCTGAGTATTCCATATGCTATCATGGTAATCCTACAGGACCTCCGCATTCAGTTTGTATTTGTGGATTTGTGGATTCTGATTAGGCAGGTGACATTGACAGCAGGAGATCCACCAGTGCTTATGTGTTCACTATGTTCGGTGGTGCAATTAGTTGGATAAGTAAGCGACAACCTATGGTTTCTTTGTCCATGATAGAAGCTGAGTATATGGAAGCAACTCATGCTTGTAAGGAAGCCATTTGGATTAAGAGATTGTGTTCAGCTATTGGTGTTGATGCAGGATAGATTACGATTTGTTGTGATAGTTAGAGTGCGATTTTCCTAGCAAAGAATCCAAATTTCCATGCCACAACAAAGCATATTGATGTATAGTTTCACTTCGTGTGAGACATGGTAGAGAATGGGAAGGTAAATTTGGAGAAGAGAGACACTTTGAAGAATGTTGCAGATGCATTGACGAAACCAGTGGGCACATAGAAGTTCAGATGGTGTTCAGAGTCTATGGGCCTCTTGGCCTATAGCAGTTAAATCCTATTATTTCCATTGGCTCTTACAAGGTGTTTGACAAGTGGGAGAATGTTGGGAATTAAGGTGTCTCAACCTTGGTAATTCCTTGCATTTATTATTTGTAATGTATTTATTTATTTAGCCCATGTTGTACTTTCATTGCACATCCTATTTTATCATTTAGTGTGAAGTGGCATGGTGAGTTGTCACTCCACTTGTAAGATGACTAGAATGGTCAACTCACTCCATGTGGAGATAGACATCCCCTTTGTGTGGTAGAGGTTTTCTACCATGTGTTGGCATCTTGACTAGTCTGTAAGTAAATCTTGATTGAAACGGTTATGACAGATTCCTATGACAGAATCTATGACGCGTAAGAGTCGAAAATGGAATGTTCTATGACAGGTGAAGAGATGTGTCACAAGGCATCTTGGAAGAAGGAATCTTTGGGCACCCCAAGGAGGGTTATGACATGTTGTAAGAGAATATGCTATTTTTAGCCTGTGTATGATAGATTCTCTTACAGCTGTAACATATGATAGTTATGACGGATTCTATGACAGTCGTAAGAGTCTTAAGAGTATCTGTCATAGCCCAACTTGGGAATAGGTGACTTCTTTAGGATGGGGTGATATGACAAGTGTCATGAACACCCTGTAGTGTTGGACAAGTGTCCCTAGGCATGGATTTTGGCCAATGAGGCCATGTTGGACGCCCATCTCAAGATAAGCTCATTTTTGCCTTGTAACTTGTTTATAAACAGGTGCTTTGAAAGGAGATGTAGTATGTGATTGATAGGTATTGTTATGCTACTGGATTGTCTCCAGATACGAGTGATGAAGACTCCTAAGAGCTTTCATTGCAGGTGTATTGTAAACCATTACAATTTTGATAATACATTGTGCAGGTTTTGGAGTGTGGGGTTTTTCACCCGATAAGGGTTTTCCCCACGTTATATCTTGTCTCTCTCTTCTTTTGTCTTACATTCTTGTGTTGTGTATTGCTGCAATATCTCCATTGTTGTGTTAAACATTCTGTAATTGTAAAGGTTAAAAGAATTTGCACTCATCTCTCCTCATTAGATTAGTGTAGGAAGCGATTTCTGCACACCTAGCTTCCTTTCAGTCCGGTGATCTTCATGATATGAAGCCATGTTCTTGCTACATGAGGAGTTAGTACATCACATGGCATATATACATCACTATCACTAAAATCAACATAAAGTACTAACACATTTCATGAGCAATCAACCATTCACACATAATTAATTAACAACATATTATATACCCATCTTCATGCTTTCAATGTCTTAAGGATAATCATAGATATAATTAGTATATATAGAAGTCTAGAAATGTCTTAGGAAATAGGTACTTATATCAAGAAAAATAAGACAAAACATGGCCTCATCACACCCCCAACCAATCATGTTGATGGTCCTCCAACAACTAAGGTCTCAGATTGTACTGAAGAGCTATCTCCTTGTAATTTGTTGGTTCTTCTACTCCTCTATCTTGTTTGAGGTAGAAGCACTTCTGTTTTGCCAACCTATTCCACATGGCTTGTTTTGCTACCTGATCCATCCTCTGCCCCATCCAATGTGGAATAGGATAAAGAAGTAGGGGAGGATGGAATACTAATGGTAGCCAGGTTATCGCATGTTCATTGGCTGATCTTATATATCTTTGTGCTCTATTGATTACTGCTGAGAGGTTAAATACTGAATGAGGATCTTTCCTTTGCAATGCTGGTGCCAATTCTTTCCATCTACCCTGTGAGAAACCCAAACCTTCCTTGCCAATTCCTTCAGCCACATCCCTGAATTTCTTGTAATCCATGGCTCTACATTACATGAGTTTATTTTCTATCTCTTGATGTTCAATCAGGTCCACCCATTCCTCCACTATCTTTTGGGGAGTTGGGGATTCTACCCTTAATTTGAGAGGAAGTGACTTCTCTCTCTCATTATACTGCTGCAGTAACTCTCCCCTCCTATGCTCATTTTGAATGAATAAGGCTAGGGCCTTCAATTGCACATCCCTGATAACAACTAGGGGATTCCAGTGAGTGTCATATGGAATGGCAAGTTCATGTAGGCAGAATTCACACAGTTGGTTTTGCATTTCAGGGGCAGCTCCTTGGTAAGCTATTAGAAATAAGGTAGGTGTAAAAAGGGAGACATGGGCATCACTGTAAAGTTGGCTAAACTGAAAGCTCAGATACTGCTCCTATAGATAGAGGGCATAAACCCTTACAGGTGGCCAACACCTCATCAATTGAATGGTCATGTCTGTCATTCTGTCTATTTTAAATTTAAATATTTTATTTACGTTTTTTTCACCTCTATCTCCTTCCTATATTTCTACTCCAGTTCACCTTGTTCTTTTATTAATTTATCTGTCTCATTCCATAGTTGTAGGTAACTGTAAATAAGGTGGGTGGAGCAAGTTCCTCAGACTGCTCTTTTGATTTCATAGGCTCTAGATTCCTTCTATTGATCTCTATGATTGCCAACTGGGCCAAATGTTCTAGTCCTGACCACTATTTCTAGAAGACATGTAGCTAATCCTCCAACTTCTTAACCTGTTCATTTAACCCTATCTCTTTTTATTGACAATCCCTCAACTACTTCTCTAATTCTACAATTTTCTGTAGGGCTAGTGTAACTCATCCTTCTCAGCCTCTGTTGTGCCTTTAGAATCCAACAATAATTCTTCTTCCCGTGTTTCATTGTGAGAGGTTAAGAAATCTAGTTTTTTAGTTTCAAGGGGAGGTTGATGCTTTTTCTTGGCTGTATATAAATCTTCCTCCTCAGACTCTACATCAGACTCTGGAATGAGTATGTAACCCACAATTTTCTACTCCATATCAACAAATAGATGCTCCCTTTTGGAGTCTGTATCAGTGTGGATTGTTGAATACAAGGAATATTGAGAGAGGGAGTGCATCAGTATTCCACAAAACCACTTCTTAACATGTTCATTTATCCAATTACCAAAATCAATAACATGAAAGTAGAATAAACATAAGAACAACAACCATAAAGACATAACACATGAACACCAGGATTTTTACTTGGAAAACCCAAAAAGGAAAAAAACATAGTGAGTGTTAGCTCACAATATATTATGATAACAATACCAGATTACATAAGGCTCACTGCCCAAAGAAATGCTTACTGCAGGTGGACTCACTGTCCACTAAGAAAGAAAGATAGAAGAAAGAAGAAATTTGGCTCATTGCCAGTAATGAACTATTGAAAATGCATCTACCATATGCTGGATCATAGTTCTATTGAAGGTTTAATACACAGATTCAAAGGTCTTCATTTATTCTGCTCTGCTTCTCACATTTACTACATATACTTTGTTTTCTTTTTCTGCTCTGCACTCTGCTTATAATCCTTCACATTTTGAATTCACACATGTACACCACACATTCGCCACTCAACATTGCAATGCATCGAGTATTTATAGCTGCAACAAGATTCATCTCATAATCAGGTTGGCAAGCTAGACATGAAGTGTGTATACAATGTGCTTTACCTTGTCGGCTTGATCATGTGTACAAACTATAATGCAGACCTAACCAAACATATAATGGTCTTCATATAGGTTGGCACCAATCATACAACCACTTAGATTGATTGATTAACCAATATATCTTCTCTGCATATGGATTTAACATGCCTGTTGGCCTGTCCCTTAAGAACATGCTTGGCCAATTCATCTGTCACATCAAAAATCTCACTGCGGACCACAAGAGACTCAAATATTCATAACCAACATTCATTCTTGACCTCTTAGCATACCTTCAGAACTGCAAGACAAAATATGCAACTGCGGAGGAATGCGTACCCTTTTACTTTGGCACTGTGCACTGATCCTGTCTTAGTTCTGTTCACCCGAACTTAGACATTTCATAGTATGACTTCCAGAAAGGTCAGGTCTTGAGCACTGGAACATATCATCATCAAATAGATATGAACAACATATCTGAACCACATATAATGATCTTCTATTATGGAGGCATACTGCCCCAATCTCTGTCACTTACTCTGTGTACTGCTCATACTTAGTCATTTTGGCCTTTCAAACCTTAATCCTTTTGTGTCTTGTTGCCAAACCAAATCTGTCTTCTGAAGTGAAATCTTTTTGTTTTGCTAGTGGAATCCTTGTTGCCATCATTGACACCATGCAATCCTTCAACCGAGCAATGTCTCTTGCCAACAATCTCCCCCTTTGGCATTGATGGCAACACTTAGTGAAAAATGCTTGTCTGCTCCCCCTTTCTAAATATACTCTATTTTTCTTCTCCCCCTTAGATGTTTTCCCATTTTTCACTAATCTTCTTCTCCCCCTTTGACATCAATGGCAAAGGTGTATGTACAAGAGTCAAAATTGTGTCAAAACTACAAAAATTTTCATACTTTGCCACATATGTACACATACAAACTTCAACTTAATTAGTTGTAGGTGAAAGAATATCCTTATACACAATCTTTAATTGTGTATTCTCTTCATCACATCGTTTCTTAGCTCTTTCCAAAATTTGAATGTGACCATTTATCAAAAGACTGATTTTTCTGCCTTTTGAAGATCAGAGGGTGTGTCAATTTCTGAAGCTACCTGTGCTTCTACTGCAAGATTAATCATTGAATCTAACTTGGGACTAATTAATCCTTTCAATTGACACATTCTATTTTTCATTTGATCCCTCTTTTTCACCAGATTACTTAACCCATCATAAATATTAATTACTTGTATCTCTTTGCTGCTCACCGACTCAACTGCTGGGTCAAATGATTTAGAAATATTTGTCAGCTGTAGTTTTAGATCCTTTATCTTTTCTTCTAGCTCTTCTATGGCTTTCAACCAAGATAAACATAATTTGTATAGGTTACATGCTTCTTTGATAACACTTTGTATGCCTTTCATTCCATTGTCTAGCAGAGCTTTGTCATTTACTATCATAGTCTTCAACTCACTCAATCTTTTCTCATCGAACTCTTGTCTCACTTTTGTTTCAGCAGATTTCTCAAAAGATTCAAAATGCTCATTCATAGAATTTATGAGTCCTTTTAGTTGATTTATTGAAGACATAGAAGTGTCCTTCTGATATGATGGCATCAGCTTCTCCAAAATGCTGGATGCCTCATTAATTAGTTCACTGTCCTATATGTGTGACTTCAAAATTTCTTCCTGTGCCTTTGCTTGCACAATTGATACCAATTTAAATTTCTATATAGGGGACATTGAGTCCAAGTTTATTGGACCTTGCAAAAACTCAGGCTCATCAAAGACCTATTTCTCTTTTTCCAAAAATTCTTTGACTGACTCCGCAGTGTCTCTTGCTATACCAGAGACTTCTTCTTCTCAGTTTAGCTCCCGAGCATCTAAATCCATAGCTTCATTAGTATCATTCTTTTGTTCTAGAGAAGAGTTTTCTTTAGCTTGTTCCTCTTTTAGATCAACATCTTTGTTTTGTTCCTCACACTTCTCTTTTTCTGTTTGATCAACAGTCTGTTGTTCCGGAGGAATACTTGTTTTGGATTGATCCTTAACTGCAGTATCAGTAGCAGGGACTGGATCATCTTTCTCTTTCAGCTCTTCATCACTTCTGTCCAATCCTTGATCCACATTTTCCTCAGGAATAGATGTACCAACCCTAACATTTGTTTCTGCTTTATCATATATAGTTGGGAGATGATGATCCATTAACACTCTCAAGGTGATTTCCTCTGTATCCTTTACTACTTTCTCAATGTCATCTGACATGAGAGTGTTCATCCTTTTCTTTATTCTAAATTCCTTTTGCAGCACTTTGGAGACTTTTGCTCTATCTTCTTGTGTGATCTCCGGACATAACTTTATCAATGTATATTCTCTGAGCTCAACATCGTTAGCCACAACAGCTTCCTTTCTTGCAGTCATTATACTGCCCAAGTTGTTTGGGAGATTAGTAATAATCTCAATAAGGGCTTTGTTGTAGATGTCCAAATATCTAACGACAACAGTCTCAATAATTCTTTTGTTTGGATCATCATACTCATCATATAGTTGAGCTATGGGTTTCAAATTGCCATCAACAGTTATAACTTTTAGGACATCCTCAAGACTTATAGTGGCTTCTCTTGTCTAAGACTCATCTTGCCTTGACTTTTTCTCAACTTTTCCCCTACCAGAAGGTTTCTTCTTGCTGCTCCTGGAGGCTTTGGTGGCCTCAGTTTTCATTTTCTTCACTTCCTCATCTGACTCGGTCTCTTCCTCATCTGCTCCTATATTGACATACATTCTACGACCTTTGGTTTTTTGTCTCTTGTGGCTTTTTGCATGGGTTTCCACACTTGCAGAGGGTGTGGGACCGAAGGACATAGATGTAGTTCATGTGGAAGTAGAACCTATAGTTCTTCTTTTTGTTACTGTTGGGTTCTCTGGTTGCCTCTTAGGCTCTTCCAGAACCTTAACCGGTTCACTTTCCTTCCTCTCTTTTGCTTCTCTCTGTTCTTGTGCCTTTTCTCTTCTCTCTTTGATTTGTGTTTTGGTGAAACCCCTTTTTAGGGCATAATCTTCTGCCATCTTCTGGGCCTTCCTTGAAATTTTAGGTTTTCTCACCTCAACATGTATTTTTGCAGATAGTTCCTCATATGTCCCAAATCTTTCTTCTTTGGGGTCCCTTGGTTTGCTTAACATATGTTGGGCATAATTGTCTAGAACTCTTTCATGAACTTCATATCCCATTAGCATAACCCAGACTATTTTGGGCTCAACGGCCTCCATCAGACATTGGTCTTTTGTCACAATGAAGCATATGGTGTCTTTGTATTTATCAATAGCTAATTTGGGGATCCTTTCCCTAGATTGCATTAACCTTTGGAAATTTTTGAAATAGCCCCATAGGGCTGAGTTTTGTGCATCAATATTTCCTATGTTACTCAACTGGTTCCTAATATGTACTGCAATTGGTTTGTCTCCAATCCAAAATGATTCTTCATGCCTGGTAACTCTTGCATAAAATAGAAAAATAAGCACATAATCAACGTACCATATTTGAAAGGGTATTTGCTTTCTTTTGTTTTCTTCAAGTTCTCCATTAACTACTATCATAGTAGTTCACACAGGTCATATTCTGCATTTTTCTCAACCATTTGATAGGCAGTATAAATGGCTGTACCGGAGATAGAGTTTTCCCAGTTTGTGAAGTAGACCTTATAGCTGATTACCATGGATGCAAATTTGACTGCATGATCTTCAATATCACTAATTGTCAATGCCCTTTTATCAAAATTTGCTTTGGTGGCTTTCATCACTATATCATTTTTCACAGCCTTCAATACAGGTATTATACTGGTAGAGTTTAGTCCTGTGACAACCCTTATGGCATCTTTGGTGATCTTGAATGTAGAGTTGAGCCACATAAACTCATCATGAATTTGGCTTAGGACATACCGGACCCATTCATCTTCCGCAAAAATTGAGAAATCTATGTACTGAATAAGTTTCTTCTCTTCCATTACTTTGAATTCTTCCTTCAGATCAAGTTTATTGTCACTCAGATGATTTAGATACAAATCTTTGAGTTGACTATCTCCGTGTTCTTCTATGGGAACATGTATATAAGCCCTAATGTCCTCCGCATGCATCACACTGAACGGAATATCTGAAAATGCACCATTTGGATTGACCTCTGTTGATTTGAATGGATGCTTCTTGAATTTTGGATGCTTCTTGAATTTTGGCCATGCTCTTTCAGCTATATCAATCACATCTGGTGTTGCCAACTTTTGCAAAGGTTCAAATAAATTCACAGTAGGGTTTTGAATCTGAAAAAAATACCTCTTTTCACCAAATTAGGGTTTTTCTTGATCTTGTTTTGTTTTGCTTTGGAAATCACTGTAGTCACTTGGAATTTTGCTTCAGTTTGCCTTAGACACTTGAAAGTTTGAATACAAAATGAATTTTCTTTTGGATAAGGCCCCTTTAAATCCTTTATTTGTCTTAACCTAATTGCCATAAATGCCTATAATGAAAAAGCTACCAACACATTTCTGTAGAATCCAGTCTATTAGGATTGCTCCGCAATGCTCCGCACTTGAACCTTTTTCTCCAGAATTTCTTTCAAGAGATCTTTCATATGCATCTTTTCAACATATCTTCGTGCCAGATCCCAGCACCGACAAACTGGCTAGGGGATTAAGATTTTTATTTTAGCTCCCCCTGAGCCAGAGCTCACCATCTACTTCCCTGAGGAAATATCTGCAACAGAAACTGGTGCAGATCCATCCCTGATATTATCAATATCTTTCTTAATCTAGACCTTGCTCATTTCCTTCTTCATTTCCACTGGATCAATCTTGTTCTTGCCTTTATCTTCTCTCTGCTCTGTTTTCCTCTTCTCTATAAGATAGTTTCTCTTCTCATTCTTGCTCCTGCAGAATCTTGCAACATGTCCAAACTTATTGCAATTGTAGCATACCACATTCCTTTGTCCTTGATTCCTTCTATTGATTGGATTTGTTCTTGATCTATATTGATTAGCCATATGTCCAAATCTATTGCATGCAAAACACTTTCCATTGAATGATTGAGTATTCCTTGCATTGTAAAGACCATTCCTTACCATACTTCTGCATTCATTTGATCTATGACCAATTTTCTTATAGTTGAAACATTGAACATTCTGATTTATTCTACTCCTACACCAAGTAGCCTTATGGCCAAACTTATTGCAATTAAAATAGTGGCCATTGAAAGATGGGTACCTTTGAGCATTTGGCTGCCTGACCGGAGGTCTTCTAGGTCTTCTTCTTTGATTCCTAAACTGGTTGCCTTTGTTTTGCTTTAACTCAGTGTTTGCTTGACCTGATTTTAAACTTTATCCTTTCTCAAATCCCAAGCCTTGCTTGTCATCTAAACTCTTTTGACTAGCAATCATCTCATCAAGCTTTGCTGAACTTATCTTGAACTTTTCTTCATAGCCCTTAGCCTTCTCTAGGCCTGATTTTAGGCTTACAACTTCTTTTCAAGTTTATCACATTCTTCTAATTTTCTTTTTACCAATAGATTTAGATCTTCTTCTGCTTTAACTCTTTTTACAACTTCCACTTTCAAATCATCCAAGGTATCATTTGCTGATATCAATTGTTCACTAACTTCTCTGTATTTTTCTTTGAACTTCTTGACTTGTTCTTTTAGCTTTAGAATGCATTCATCAACTTCTTGTATGTTGTCCTTTAGATCCCTGATTTTTGCTTCAGATTTTTCAAGATCAATAAGAGTTGCTTCCAGTTCAACATTGTGTTCATATGAAAAATTTCCAAATCTTCTGGCAGACATGAGTGAACTCTCCCAGATCTTCCTCAAGATGTTAGGCTTCTTCCAAGGAACCTTTCTCTGATACCAATTGTTGAATACAAGGAATACTAAGGGGGGTGAATTAGTATTATGCAAAATCACTTCTTGACATGTTCATTTATCCAATTACCAAAATCAATAACATGAAAGCAAAATAAACATAAGAACAACAACCATAAAGACATAACACATGGACACCAGGATTTTTACATGGAAAACCCAAAAAGGGAAAAACCACAGTGAGTGTTAGCTCACAATATATTACATAAGGCTTACTGCCAAAAGAAATGCTCACTGCAGGTGGATTCACTATCCAAGTGGACTCACTGTCCACTAAGAAAGAAAGATAGAAGAAAGAAGAAATTTGGCTCACTGCTAGTAATGAACTGTTGAAAATGTATCTACCATATGCTGGATCATAGTTCTATTGAAGGTTCAATACACAAATTCAATGGTCTTCATTTATTCTGCTCTGCTTCTCACCTTTACTACATATACTCTATTTTCTGCCTTTGTTTTCTTTTTCTACTCTGCACTTTGCTTATAATCCTTCACATTTTGAATTTGTACATCTACACCACACATTCACCACTCAACATCGCAATGCATCGAGTATTTATATCCGCAACAAGATTCATCTCATAATCAAGTTGGTAAGCCAGACATGAAGCGTGTATACAATGTGCTTTACCTTGTTGGCTTGATCATTTGTATAAACTATAATGCAGACCTAACCAAACATATAATGATCTTCATATAGGTCAGCATCAATCATACAACCACTTAGATTGATTGATTAAACAATATATCTTCTCCGCATATGGATTTAACATGCATGTCGGCCTGTCCTTTAAGAACATGCTTGGCCAATTCATCTAACACATCAAAACTCTCACTGCGGACCACGAGAGACTCAAATATTCATAACCAACATTCATTCTTGACCTCTTAGCATACATTCAGAACCGCAAGACAAAATATGCAACTGCAGAGTAATGCAAACCCTTTTACTTTGGCATTGTGCACTATTCCTGTCTTAGTTCTATTCACCCAGACTTAGACATTTCATAGTATGACTTCCAGAGAAGGTCAGGTCTTGAGCATTGAAACATGTCATCATCAAATGGCTATTAACAACATATCTAAACCGCATATAATGATCTTCGACTACGGAGGCATACTGATCCAATCTCTGTCACTTACTCTGTGTACTACTCATACTTAGTCATTTTGACCTTTCCTTTTGTGCCTTGTTGCCAAACCAAATCTGTCTTCCAGAGTGAAATCTCTTTGTTATGCCAGTGGAATCCTTGTTGCCATAAATGACAACATGCAATCCTTCATCTGAGCAGTGTCTCTTGCCAACATGGATATCAACCACATTCTTCTTTTCATGTTTCCCTGAAAGTTCTTTCTCCTTTAGGTGGTTTGAGTGCCTACATGATTGAGTTGGGATTCTTTGTTTCTTCTTGACTTTGGACGAAGAAGAGGATGATTTTCTTTTCTTGGTGGGCTTTGAAATAGAAGGGGTTTCATAGGTATTTTTAGGTGTTGTGGGTGGTAAGCTAGAAGCTACATGCTGTGGTTTCCATTTTGACTTTTTCTTTTTGTGGCTAGAAGTCTGTGAGGATGCATGTTCTGGCAAGAGGGTTGAAACTGGAAAGGCTATAGGTGTGGAAGAACTAGTAGGTTTTCCAATAGGATTATTAGAATTTAGAGCTAAATGCTCCTCAACAGTTGCATGACAATGGGTAGGTGAAGCTTCTGGGTGAGAAGAGGTCGCAGGTGCTTCCTCTTCTGCCCCTGTTTGTAAATTTTCTACCTGTGCCTCTTCTTCTCTCTCTAGTTCAACCCTCATAGGTCCCTCATTAACATGATTAACTTCAAGAAAATGTTCCCAAGAAATTTTAGGGTACTGAATAGATAAACTCCTCTTTACTAATAGCATAACCAAACCATGATGAGACAATGAAGACTGGAAATTTTTCCTTCTATATTTAGTAGACATCCTTTTTAACAAATTGAACAAAAAATTTGGAACATTCAATACCCTTCCATGATGGAGATGGCTCAAAAGTTTGAAAAGCACAGTACAAAGCAAAGATTGCCTCCCATCACAGGTAAGATATTTAATAATATAGGTAGCAACAGAGGCCCATAACCAGGATAAAGAGAGTCATTTGGTACCTTGAGATGTAGATTCCATCCTTTCACCTGGTTGTATGAACTTGACCCTTATAGAAATAGCGTCAACTCTTACAGGGAATTATTCTCCAACTACTAGTAGCCCTGTAACTTCAGCTATAACAGCTACAGTCGTGTCAACTTGTAATCCTTTCATTGTAGCTTCCTCATTCTGGAATGTTTCTGCAAACTACTGGGTAATGTCTTCATTATACTCTATTATCTTAAGAAAATATTCCAACCATCCCATCTGCTAAAAAATAAGCATGCACTCCTTATCAACTAATAGTGCTGAGTGAACAGTAGGCTCTCTCTTGATCGGATCACCACCCATCGCGGTATCTTATGAAAACTCTCAATCCCTTGTTCTCTGTCCAATTCTACTCACCAGACCCTTATTACCAGTTTGCTTCTACCAATTGCTAGTCTGTTCGCTTGTATGTTATGCAACATATGGTAATAATTATGGAGGAAGGGACTTAAGAAGTTTGAGTGTATGAAAAATAATTCAGTATCCCCCCAACTATAAGTTCATTTGTCCTCAAATGAGAAGACATGCTAGTTGTACGAAAGAACGGGTTTAAAGCATGTCGAAGTGATATAATATGTAAAATTAATGATGTGCAAATTATGAAAGTCATAAAATAAGTAGCAATAAATATCAATTAAAGCAATAGCATGATAAAAACCTTTGAGGTGATGTCAAATTTGGAAATCTTGCATGGAAAAATGATTGCATGGCGGATCAAGTTAATGATCTTGTCGAATGAGCTGGAGTGAATCACAATGATGTGTGCTGATGGAATGTGCAGTGGTTGTGTGACATGTAGAAGGAAAGTACAAGCCAACAAAAGATGGCGGCATGCAGATGCTATCAGAAAAGGTGTTGCAGGCAGTAGTGGCTACATGCACACAATCAAAATGTGAAATGAATAGGTCCCATGTGCATTGGCTGCGGGTGCAACTTATATAGGTCCCAAGTGAATGACAACTCTTGGCTGCAGGTGCAGCAAAAATAGGTCCCATGTGAATGACAACCCTTGGTTGTGGGTGTAGCAAAGATAGGTCCCATGGAACAATAGATTGCCTTTGGCTATAGGTCCCTTCAGTGAAGTGGCTGGATGCCAAAGGAAAGCGATAGTGTATAATGGTAACTGAAGTGATGGAGCCTAAACTTTTGATTGGAAGATCACCTTGTCTTATTGTTGTGTGATGTGTGTGTTTTGTGTTATATATATATATATATATATATATATATGATTTTATGATTTTATTTATGTACAAAGTGTGTAGAACTCAAACCTGTTGTGGAATGTTAGTCAAGCTGGTAGCTTGATCTGTTACAGGAACATTGTGATTAGATGTTAGTTGGCTGGAGGCCTCATCTGAGGCAGGAGGCGGTGGGACTTCATTATCCATATCTACCTTTAATTGATGGAGAAATGCAACTTTACTCAAAGGCTTCTTATAAAATTTCAATCGATGTCCATTAACCATCAGTGAGAATCTAACTTGGTCAATCGTGGTTAATTGGACTGCACCATTTGGGAAAACTTCCTTGATCTCATAAGGGTCTAACCACCTAGTCTACAATTTGCCCTTATGATCTTTATACCTGGAGTCATAGAGGAGTGCCCAATCACCTACCCGAAAGTCCTTTGCTTTGATATATTGATCATGCCATTTGATTCTCTAATTTTGTACTAATTCAATGTGATGAACTACTTCCATCCTTAACTCCTCCAAGGTATTAAGCTGGTGTAGCCTTTCCTTTTGAGCTGTTGACAGGTCCATCCCAAGTTGGACAACTATTCTCAATGTTTTATATTCAAACTCAATAGGAAGGACAACTTTCTTTCCATAAACTAGTTCATAAGGTGTGTACCTTGTTGTCTTCCATGTAGTCCTATATGCCCAAACTGCTTTAGAGAGTCTTGTTACCCAATCTTTCCTATGCAATGTAACTATCTTTGTCAATATTGCCTCAGGCTCTCTGTTGGTGACCTCAACTTGACCATTTGACTGTGGATGATAGGGAGTGGACTTTTTATGTTTGATTTCATACTCCTGAGTAAGGCTAGCAATTAGTGCAGATGTAAATTGTGGTCCCTAATCTGTGACTATTTCCCTTGGGGCACCATACCTTGTAAAGATATCCTCATAGAGGAATGTAGCAACTTTACTATCTCTGGCTACTGTCAAATCTTTTACCTCTACCCATTTTGTGAGATAATCAATGCAAACAAGTATATATTCTTTATGATTAGAGGGTGGATCTATGGGTCCAATAAAATCAATGCAAACAAGTATATAGTCTTTATGATTAGAGGGTGGATCTATGGGTCCAATAAAATCAATGCGCCATTTATCAAATGGTGTGGCCACTAGTTGTGGTTGTAGGGGCATTTCATCACTTATTGTAGGTCTTCCCATCCTTTGACAACGGTCACATCTTCTTGTATAGAGAGCTGTATCTTTATGCAATGTTGGCCAATAATACCCAGTATTCAAGATTTTGACTGTTGTCCTCTTAGCTGCAAAGTGTCCACCTCAGGGTTCATCATGACATGCTCTAAGAACGTCATATACTTCATTCTCTCTAATACACCTACTCATAATATGATCAGGCCCTATATAGAAGAGGTAACTAGATACCCACGAATAAGGAAAGTTGTGCTCCAATAGGTAGTGCCTCTCTCTTGGTGAGAGGTGTGGAGGTGTTTTTCCTATGACTAGATAATTTTCTATATCTACATACCAAGGATTTTGTATAGTTAGTGCAAATAAGTGCTCATCTGGAAAAGAATCATCAATGACTGGGTCCTCATTACAAGTAGGGAGCCTAGAGAGGAAGTTAACAACAACATTGGCCTTCCTAGGCTTGTCCACAATGATGATATCAAATTCCTGGAGGAGCAGTAACCATCTAACCAATCTGCCACTTACCATTGGTTTATTCATAAGATATCTTATTGTTGCATGGTCAGTGTGAATGAAAACAAGATACCCAGTGATATAATGCATGAACTTATTGATTGCATAAATAACAACCAACATTTCTTTCTCAGTAACAATGTAGTTAAGTTCAGCACCTTGGAGATTCTTGCTTATGTAATAAATTGCATATTTCACATTCCCTTCTTTCTATCCTAACACAACTCCCACAGCAAAATCAGAAGCATATGTATGTATATGGAAAGGTATTTCCCAATTAGGTCCTCTGAGTATAGGTGTCTTTGTTAATGACTCTTTGAGATTGTCAAAAGATAATTGACAGTCAACTATCCAATTAAATTCAACATCTTTAGAGAGTAAGACAAACAAAGGGGTAGCAATTTTATTGAAGTCCTTTATAAATCTTCTATAATACCCTACATGACCTAGGAAGCTTTTGACATCCTTCTGTTTTTGAGGAATAGGTAATGTTGAAATGATTTTAATTTTGTGTGGATCCACTTGAATGCCTGCTTTGGACACAAAGTGACCAAGCACTACTCCTTCTTGCATCATCATGAAACATTTTTCATGACTAAGGGACAAGTACTGATCTTGACATCTATGTAGTACTTTTTCAAGGTTTTTCAAGGCCTCCTCATAAGACTCTCCATAAGTGGTGAAATTATCCATATATACTTCCATAGAGTCACGGGCAAGGTTAGCAAAGATGCTGAAAACAACTCTCTGAAATGTGGTAGGTGCATTACAGAGTCTAAATGGAAGGACAAAATAGGCATATGTCTCCCATGGGCATGTGAATGTGGTTTTATCCTAGTCCTCAGGGGTTATCTTGATCTGGTTAGATCCACTGAATCCATCAAGGAAAGAAAATACTTTTTACCAGCCAAAGAGTCTAGGACTTGGTCAATGAAAGGAAGAGGGAAATGATCTTTCCTAGTGGTAGTATTTACCTCTCTGTAGTCTACACAAACTCACCACTTACCTCCTTTCTTTGGTACTATTACTAGCGGAGATACCCATTGGATATCTGATATTGGATATATGAATCTTGCATCCAGTAATTTCTACAATTCATTCTTCACACTGTCTCTTACGATAGGGTTCATCCTTCTTTGAGGCTGCCTAACTGGTCTGCACCCTTCATTAATGTATATCCTATGCATGCAAAGGTTAGGGTCAATTCCCTTCATATCATGATAGTCCCATGCAAATGCTATCATGTGGGTTTGCAGCATTTTTATCAGTTCAGTCTTCTGGACAAATGTCAATTCACTGTTAATGTTAAGTGTCCTACTTGGTGTAATGTCAACTGGTGTTGCCATGGCCATTATAGAGGCAATATCCAATCCTGATAAGTTGAGACTACAACTATGAGGTGGCAACTGATGAAACATACTATTGGTGGAAGCATAGGCTGGAGTGTTGATTGTAGGTAGAATATTATGTAGGGGGCAGGCCAGACATATTAGACATGGGTCTTGTTGTATGCCTATTCTATAATTATTTTGTATGACATTGGAAAGCACTTCATCTTCATCTTGGATATCTAGTAGTTGGTCTCGTTCAATCGTCATTAATTTCTAAAGAGAATATTGGTTTGTATCCCCTAGGTCCATCCAGATAGTTTGCTCCATATCAACAAAAGGTTGAGCAGGTGGATAAAGGACCAATTGTTTTGTTATATTCCCATTAGAAATTATCATATTCCCTGACCGACATCCTATGAAGGCATCTTCTATTGCTAACCAGGGTCTCCCTAGGATGAGTGGATATCCTCCTAGGCTGGCCTTGGGCTGCAAGACCATAAAGTCTACAGGATATTCCCACGAATCCAATGTAATTACAAGATCTTCAATAACCCCTTTTGGCTTGACTATGGACCTATCTGCTAACTGGAGTATTGTGGGAGTAGGTTTGAGGTTATCTAACTGAAAGTTATTCATTGTTTCCTTTGTCATTACATTGATGGTTGCACCTAGGTCAATCAAGGTGTTTTTGATATAAGGGTACCATTAATGTTTACATCAACCACAGGGCTTCTAGGATCTGCATATTTGGAACAACCAAGTTACCTAACATGATATCAACAAGTTGTCCTATAATATGCACTATCTGAGGGTCTTTTCTCTTCCTTCCTAGTTTCTTAAGGCATAACTCCCTTATAGCCTTGGTATATATGGGTACATCCTTGATGGATTGGATGAAGGGAATTTTAACACAGACATTCTTTAGTTGGCCCATGAAATCAAAATTAGGTTTAGATGGAGTTGGTGGAAGGTGTATTTTTAATCTTTTTGGAAATGGAGGGCTCCTGGTAATAATTTCTTCCTGCAGAGAGATTTGCTTAGAAGGTTTCTACTGGTTATTCAGATGGTTGTCAGTGATGGAGGGTTGTTCCTCATTAGGAAGTTTTGTGATGAGTGGTGATGGAGGTCCAACAAGCATTTTTCCTGAGCGTAGGTGCACATCACTAACTTCAACCGTATAGGTTGTGTATTAGATGGCCTCATTAGTATAGGCCTACTAAACATGCTTGTTATTAGGGTTAGGTGTAGATTGTTCCAGGAATTGAGTGGCTCTAGGCAAGACAAAAGTAGGCGAGGCTACATTTGGCATAAGGGCAGGTTGTTGAGGCAAGGGTTATTGTGGCTGCGGGTAGTTCATATTTGGATTTGCCAAGTTTAGTTCCCAAGCCACTGTTGTGGCCATGGGTTTTGATTGGCCTATCATTGAGGATTAGAATTTGAGGATTGGAATGGCTGTTGTGGCCATACCCCCTACTGCTGGGTCCAACTAGGTGGCATGGGTGCCCATTGCTAATTTGGCTAGTTATACCAAGGTGCATTGTTCCAATTATGAGGATTTGAAACAGATGATGCAAATGACATGGGATTGGACAAGGGGTCCTAAGGCATACCTTGTCTTTGCTACCATGGCCTTTGCTGTGCAATGTAGAACACTTGACCTTCTTCATCTTCTATAGCTCATAAATCTGCTTTCTCATTCTTTCCCTCAGAAATACTAGCAATACCCTTGCATCGACAATTGGCCTTCTAACAACAATGTGGACAATATTCACTTAAAGCTACCTTTGATGCCTCTTGTTTCCTCTTTATGTGCAGGGTGTCCAGTTGTGTTGCCAGATGGCTTATGATATCCTCTTTCATGTTTAACAGGAGATTACTGAGCTCTACTCTAGAGATTCCAATGGATGATTTACGTGAAGTCAGGGATCTAAAACCTCTATTTTTCTTTAAAGTAGAGCGTGAAGAGTTTTGACAGATTTGACAGATTTCATCAAATCTGAGTTGAGAGATATCACTTGCTCCAATTAGATTGAGTGCATCCATACATTCTTCGCTCACACCTCTTAGGAAGACCAACTTGAGTGACTTTGGAGAAAGCCTATTCCATCTTGACTTCTTGAGGCAAAAATGAAATCTCTCAACATAATCTTCCAAGGGCTCATCTTCTTGTTGTGACATCCTAAAGATGTCACCCCCCTTCATATCTCTGCCATGACAATAATCTTGATATTTTTGCAAAAACTTCTCCTTCATGATGGCCCAAGTGGTTACTAAATTCTCACCTAGACCCATAAACCATCGTATTGCAGCATCCTTATGGGTAGCTGGGAAGAGCTTGAGTCTATATGCATCTGAAGTGTAATCATAACTCCTATAGAGTACATCAAACTCAAAGAGACATGTATCTGGTTCTTCAGTGATTAGCCCATGAAATTTTGGTAGAGCTGAAGGAGGAATCTTTTTCAAGGTGTCAGCTCTCTCCTAGTTTGAAATAGGAAAGGCAAAGGTAACTGGTTCAGCTGGGTTTTCTACTTCTTCTTCTGCCATGATGCCTTGGTTCCAACTTGCAATATCCTCAAAATCCTTAGTGTTCTCTAGACCAAGGGATAATTCAAAGTGTTCTTCTTCTTCTTCTATTGAACTGGTTGGAAGAAACCTCCCTCTATGGTCTCTTGGCCGCTGCATACAATAATGTATAAGCTAATGGATTTGTTCCTACACCATGTTAGTAAATAGTTTGGAGATGGATTGAATATCTAAGTGATCCTAAATGCTGAAAAATACTATTTCCTAGCAAAGCAAGTACAAACATAACTCAAAAAGAACTCAGAAACTCTAAACCTTAGCACCATCCCCGACTACGACGCTAAAAATGTTGAACTCCATTATTAAGCTATACATTGATGTAGGAAGGGCATGCACACTACTCAACAGACCAATAGATCCTATATCAAGCAACCTACTGGCTATATAATGTGTTACATTTACATTGTTAAACCAGGGAATCATAATCTTTTTGGATGATGCTTGTACTATGTGTACAGTTAAGGATTTATGAGTTTTAATCTAGAGGCTGTGTAAGGGAATAAACTAACTAGAGGAAACACAATTCCAATTGCAAGGATTGACAATACTCTAAGTAAGCAGGACTGATAGGAAATAACTAAAGCTTATTCAACACAACATTAATTAAATGGTCCTATGTAACTTCTAGATAAAAGAGCAGCTAACAATTGGTTCGGTGATCACCTTGACTCAATAAGACTTAACAACATAGATGATCAAAGTCTAACTAATTCTCATAACATGACTCATTACAACATGCATTAATCACATATATAAACATACAATCATAAACTAAACATGTAAACAAAGTGGAGAGACACAGTGCCTGAAGTGGTCGGCTTGAGTAACTATAATCCCACGAAATCTAGATAAATCTTTACTGTATCTTTATAACCACTGACATAACTCAAAACATGTATTCCATTATTGAATTCTAAAGAAAAAGGTACAACAATGAAATTTGATACTACAATCTATGTCTAACTAGTATGTAGCAAAATCTAATCTCCCATAGATGAGATCAACATTATCTATTTAAATAAAACTACTAAATAATAAATGCTATAACTATCCATTATCCAACAACGTAGGAAGAGGACTTTATTATAAAGCAGACTAGAAATAGGAAACTAAATTGACATGAAGGTGGCATAGACGGTACAGTCCTACTGTAACTCTCCAGGGTCTAGTATCCATGAAGAACAATCAAGACTAGAAATAGAACATAGAACACGATCTAAGATTCCTTTATTACTTAAGACTGCATCATATGTTGAAGGATAACCATCATAGAGTGGAGAGTTATGGATGACTCATCCCAAGCAATTCAGAGTCCTCTTCATTTGGCTGCAGGTGCCTGTATCATCTACTATGGATATCAACATCTCCTTCTACTGCGGGTTGCCTGGTGATCTTTATGACCTAAAGCCACGTTCTTGCTGCATGAGGAGTTAGTACATCACATGGCATCTATACATCACTATCACTAAAATTAACATAAAGTACTAACATATTTCATGAGCAATCAACCATTCACACATAATTAATTAACAACATATTATATACCCATCTTCATGCTTTCAATGTCTTAATGATAATCATAGACATAATTAGTGTATATAGAAGTCTGGAAATGTCGTAGGAAATAGGTACTTAAATCAAGAAAAACAAGACAAAACATGACCTCATCACCAAGGAAGCTACAACTCCATGTAGACTTATAGTCTTTATATAAGAATTACAGAGATAACGAGTACATGAACTGTTGTATGGAAAACATCTGACTTATGCTGATATTGCAGTCCTCATTTTCTATTCAAATTCTACTTTCACACTGACTTTGCACACTTCATGTTTTGTATACAAAATTTCTGCTCATCTTCATTTCACAAATGAATTTGATCTCCTATAAATACCCTCAACAACACATCCCAACATTGATTAGGTCGGCACCATGAAAACTTTTAGATGAAACATGTAACTCTTCAAAGGTCAGCTTCAATACATATAATATGTCAATGAAACTTGTTTCAGACCTCAGGACTTCATGAAGGGATTCAAGGAACATCACCTCATATCTTCTAAAGTCAAAACAATTGATCAGGATCCACTGCATATACCAGAAACTAGTCTGTCGGCCCAAACTGTACAAACACAACTAACTGTTTATCTTCATACCACCAAGGAGAAGCCAAAAGCATCACGTAGATCAAGAATTCAATATTCTACCACCTCAACATCATTCAACGACCTTTCTATTGAAGTATTAGATCAATCTATACATCCGCAAGACAAGAGATATGATAAACTGTTGGAAACAGAGTATTCCAGACTAACTATGATACTCCACTATTCAGTATATGGCATTGCGGTACATCAAAAACCATGAAACCTTTGGAGATGAACTTAAACATCATTACATGCATACTCCTAGATCAACACATTCTCATCTATCATTTCCGGTGAAAAGAAAGAACTAGACTAAGGTATACTGAAGTCTGCAGAACAAGGATATACAATTCTTCATTAATGAACTTTCATCTCTTGTGTGGTACCAAAAACTAGAGATATTTGTGTATATTTCAAATCTGAGGCATATTAGAGCGTGTAGAACCTCTACACAATCTTTTATGGTTGATCTGTATGTATTTAATCTTCTGCAAATACTCAAACATGTGTTCTAAGGCTTCTAGAATAGTCTGTATAACCTCTGTTACTTGAATGCTGACCTTGCGGACCACCAGATCACTTGAAGCTTCAATATAGCATACCTTATACATCACTGAGATTGTTCTCAAAACCGCATAACCAAACAATTTCTTCCAGAGGAATGTAGAGCATTCCAATAGGCCTTCATCATTGCTTTACCCTGTCTAAGTAGTAACTGGTACTCTGTCACTTGTAACTTTTTCTACTGAAGGTGTGGTGACTTGAAATCTTGAATATACCATGTTGATATCAGGATAGACTTATCTTCTAAACCACAAGACTAAATCTTGCACCGTGGAGAAATGTAGACCAAAACAATGTGACTCTACCTTAGGATATATGCACTGTGAGTGCCTTAATCAATTTTTTGCTACTTATCTCTGGGTGTGATACTTCAAACTAATGAACTATAGATGTAGGGATGCAGAAAACATGTTAGGACATAATTGTTTACCTCAACATCATTCTTAGACACAAGACTGATCACTGCATCATACTTAGATAATTTTCTCTTCTTCTGGACTGGCTTGCCTTAGACATGCTGACCCTTTGACTTTAACTAAGTCAAATTGTCTCTCTCAAATCTTCCACTGTCCATTAGCTTCTCCTTCTTCTATACACAACCTTTGTACAAGTTTGTCCTTATATTAACATACACTATGTTGACATCAATGACAACACATATTACCAACAATCTCTCCCTTTGTCATTGATGTCAACATATACTCCCCCTTACATATATACTTCTATCTCTCCCCCTTTGTCATCAAGGACAAAGGGCCTGATATCCCGTGCTTATATTAATTCAAAAACTGTATAGACTCCCCCTTACAAAATGATTTCTACAAACTATACTCCCCTGAGATAGAGATACCTCAAAAATAGATGGTATGTATATAATATGACACTACTATCCTCCACAAGATTATATACACCAAAATTTGTCTTATTTACATTACTCTTATAACTTATTTAGAAGGTATAATGGTTTTGTAAATTACCTTGAGTTGTGTAAGAGTGGATGTACAATTGGTACTTTTTGAAGCAAGCATATGATTCTGACATTCACATTGCATGCATAGTACTTCAACTTCTTCTATGCTTCTTGGCGTTTTCATCTTTTGATCAACCTTTTTTGTTTCCCCTAGCAAACCAGACAATGAAGCAAGTCTCAAATTTACTGCCTCTCTCAATTCACCAAATTATTTCTTCAAGTTTTCTCTTTGGTCTTGTAGTTGAGACAACTGTGCATGAAGATTTTCAACTTGTGCCTTGATTACCCCATTCTTGTCCTTTGACAAGTCATATGTTTCATCCAGTTTGGATATTTGTGACTCAATAGAGTCAATCTGAGCTTTGATATTCTTTGTGGAACTTGAACATTTTAGGCAGAATAGATACAATGTTGTGGAATCATCAATGCAATTATTAAGTCTCTTCAAGTTTTCTTTCAATTTATTATCTGCCTTAGCACATTTATTAGTCATCTCGGCCATCCTCTTGTCATTTATTCTTTTTGCTGCCTCTTGTTCTACTTTCTGCTCAATGTAGGAAGAATGGTCTTTGAAAGAATCCATTAATAATTTAAGCTTTTTCTCTGGAGGCAGAGAGGAGTCAATGATTACCTATGGTAACCCTTCTTGAATTACCTTCACAGCGTCCTCAACCACACTGGATTTCTTCAAGTTTTCTTGTAAAAACTATTTCCTTTTTGAGGCATGCAATATGTCACCAAGATGTAGTTTGTGAAGGGGAGAAATGTTTGCCAAATCAATTTGTCCTTCATGAGTGGGAATTTGCAGTAGTTGAGGGGTAATTACTGGTTGAAATTGTATTTGCAAGTCCAGTAGGTCTTTGAATGAATCTGTCTCTGAAGTAACTTGACCTATGTTTTCTATTCCTTTTGATTCATCCTTGACTTGCACTTCCTCCTCTATTTCTTCCTTATCCCCTTTATTTTCTCGTTTCTCATCACTCTTTTCCTTAGGGTTATCTTCTTTATTTTTCTCCTCATTTCTTGTATTCTCTGGAGGAGAATCATCACAATCTTGATTGAAATCAGTGTTCCTTGGAGGAGAAGTACAACCTTTATCTCGACCCTCTGTGTTTTGTGCCTCAATATTTTTTGGAGGGGGAGAATCATGTCTTGTATCAGTGTTATCTGTAGGAGATACATTTTGTTCTGCAGGGGTATCCAGAGGAGGTGGATTTATTTTATCTTGACCCTCTATGTCTGGTGCTCCAATATCCTCAGGAGGAGAAATCTCCTCATTCTTCTGAGCCTTATCACTACTTTCCTCATTTCCTTCAGAGGTAGACTGATCAGATATATCTTCAATGATTCCCACATCAATTTTCATCTCCTTAAAATTTCAACAGTTTTCTTTAGCGTTTCCTTTTCCAATCTCTTTATTTCTTCCTCGTCCTTTGACATTAGAATATTCAACATGTTCATATCATGTTTAGTCAGAATGCTGAGGATTTCAACATCTTATTCTTTCAGGGGTCTTGAATAAAATTGTAGATGTAATTCCCCTTGAATCAATACCTTAAACTTTTAGTTACTACAGGATCCATTTGCACTAGGCAAAGGTCTAGAAACCTCACATTCTTCCTTCTTCTTCCATACTTTTGTCATTTCCTTATTTTGCCGAGCAATACCAATCTTCCTCTGAGTAGTAGAGGACCTTTCACTCTTTCTCCTGCAGAACCTTGCAATGTGTACTATTTTATTACAATTATAGCAGGTGGTATTGGACTATGGAGCATAATTTCCTCTTTTAACGTTAGATCTACAATCAACAACCTTATGACCATGCTTGTTACATGTGTAATAGTAGCCATAGAAAAATTGAGGAGTCCCAACATTGTTCTTTCCCGTGAATCCATTCCTCATTACTTTGCTTCTGTATTCATTAGTCTTATGATTAACTTTGTTGCAAGTATGACATTGACCATGAGAACTTATAACATTGTACCTAGGAGGCCTAAATGAATTCTAATTCATCTTGCTTTTGCATTCAATAGATTTATGGCCAAATTTGTTACAAGCATAACATATCTGAAAGCTTGAGGATACCTGATAGGAGTAGTTTGTTTGGGTGCAGATTTTCTAAAATTCTTCTTCTTATTGTTCCTTTGTCTCTAGATAGGAATGAATTCATCTTCTTTTGTGTTACATCCCCAACTTTTTCAATTAAGCTTAATCTTAATATTATGTGGTAAAAATGATAAATAATCTTAGATAAATGATTGATGTTTGTGGAAAATATCAAGTTGAATCATTGATTATATGGATTACGATTAATGCTTATCTTAGACATGAGATTACATGTTGTTGAGATTATCTTATCAGAATGTTATATGATTTATTGATGATACATTGATCACGGTTATATGGTTGTGAGTGTAACCAAGAAAAGAATCTTCCTTTGAGAATGGAAGGAGAGTATCACTAGAGACAAGAGAATAGATATTATGGAAAATGACGGTTGCCATCTAAAGTCTCAATTTGATCTTTATGTGAACCATAGGAGAGAAGGTATGTATCCTTAGTTGCTATCTCATTTTGTCCTAGAAATGACCATTATCGACTTGATGTGGAAAAATAATTTTCCAATGTCCATGTTTGCCGTTTTGGTCAAAAAATCCTTTTGGTATTTCGTTGCAGCTCTGCAATGTCTATAGTTGACGAAGATAGAAGGTGGCGATAGGGGAGAAAGTCTGGACACTTGTTCGCACCTTAGCCATCGTCGATTGTTGACTCGATTTAATTGGTGAGGTCACCTTTGAGTCAATATTATGTGTTTATTTACAATATTGATATATACATATTTGATAATTAGTTGATATGGGGATAAGGATATCACCCTTATCATTTATAACCTATTTGTTTAATATTCTTATGGGGATAATATCCTTTTTGATTTGTATTATAGTTTGGAAGGGGAGTAATTTACTCTCCCTCGACCCCGAATGTAGGGGAGTGGGAGAAGTGCCCTTGGCTATGGGGTGACTAGCAGGGGTAGGTGGCCCTCAACTGCCACTAAGAGCCACTGCTTGAGAGAAATTGGGATAGTGGAAAAACAAGTTTCTTGGCTCTAAAAAAAGATGAGATAAAGGAAGGTAGTTTTTATGTTATGTTTTGCTGTGGGAGCGCAGGGTAGGTTTGTTGGGAAAAGAAGTGCGAGCACCTGTAGAAACTCATTGAAGGCAACTTGAAACCTTGTCACTGAGTAAGTGAAGCTGCTAAAATTCTTATTTTTTAGTTTAGTACATTAATTCTATGAATGGATTAGATCTGGCCAGGGAGAGACCCTGAGCCATGCTCACTATCATTTTTATTATATAAGTATTGTAGTTCGAAAGGGAGAAATCCATGTTGATTCGAGCTATCACATAGCTCGTTGTAACAACCTCTATTATCGTTCCTGATTTCACTGCATTGGCTTTATAGCCATGAACATAGTATCACTTCTGTGAACTCTTGTTTTATATATATGTTTTGGCTTGACAACGAAGCTGTCATCTTTTGAACTATACTATATTACCTTATCTTTTGTAGAGATTTGATAGCTTTGCTATCAATCTTGAAGTCTGCTATCTATTATGCCAAGGTTTGTTCGATAGCTATGGCTACCATAGTTTGTGATATGGGCTTGCCAAGAAAGAAGGTGGCAACTGACTGTGTTAACTATGATCAAACCCTTTTGATAATTGTGTTATCTTTTCATATGGTCGAATGGCCATTATTGTATGACTGTGATTATTATCATGTATGGCCAAATGGCCATTATTTAATATTTGTGTTATCATCATACGAGACAGAAAGGTCATTGCTTATAATTTTCATAATATTTTGCTAGGCCAAATGGCCATTATTTATAACTGTGTTACAATCTTGCATGGCCGTATGGTCAATGCTTTATCACTGTATTATTACCTTGCCTAGCCATATGGCTAATGCTGTACAGCTGGGTTATTATCTTGCATGGACAAATGGCCAATGCTTAACCACCGTGTTATTATTTTGTATGACCGATTAGTCATTGTATTATAACTGAGATATTATCTTGCATGGTCGAATGGTCGACCCTTACAAATAAGATATCATTGTAAGCTAAGGCCGAGTCAGGTGGACGAAGAACCGTGGTATAATCTACCTTTTATAATGTAATGATGATGCATGTCAGGGTTTTTAAACCTGACTTATATTGGAATATAGTAATGGATTATAGTTTCTCTCCTTTAATTGAGAAGTATGATAATGTAGTCTACCAATGCCATAATCGAATATGGCTGTGCATGACCGAATGTTATGATGTCACTTAGATGTGATAAGGGTCAATTGAATGAGCTCACTGAATACATACCTTCATACTGACTATATGCCCATGAGGCTATGAAAGTTAAGGGAATTTATAAACTACTTGAGTGGTGTAGCTCAAGATAGCTCCGATGATCCTTGGTGTATGCATTATATCTGAACCATTAGTCAAATGGAATACCTTAAAGACCCTTGGTCACTAACGCTGAAAGTATAATTATTTTTATGAGTCTATATTGCAAAACTCTAGAGAACCTTGAGGAAGGTAGGAGTTCATGACTCAAGATTAGATATTTCTATTAGTTTTAATGCTGATTTGGTAAAATCCAATACGACTATTATCGAGATGGTATTACAGGAGTATCCTCAACCCAAATGAGTTCCTTAGAGAACCTTTGAAGTGTTTTGACTATGTTTATTGATTTGAATAATCAAACTCTATGAGGCTAATGCTCGCTTCATGGAATAGGGTGACAAGGAGTCACAATTTCTTGAATTGCGATCAAAATAAGGGTGTGAGACTTTGAGAAATGGGGTCAATAACCTAGTCAGATGGACTAAGGGTTACTTGATATTTACACAACCCTTGCATATATGATTATTTATCTTAGCCTAGAGGATGGCACTAAGTCAAATTGACTATAGGATATGTTGTAAGACCACTTGTGTCTATTAATTCTGTAGGATGAGATAGCTTCTAAGTCGAGTCAGGGTGTGTGAACAATCGACTACGTTCATTGTGAAATGTCTATGTATAATAAATCTTTGGAGAAAGTAATGCATCTGTCTTTGCATGCATTAGTCAGTTCACTATGCTCCAAATGGCATAATGCTTCCAGTAGTGTCATACATAGAGTGGATCTATAGTTGTATGACCGTGAAGTATTATGAAGGACACAACACTAGAGACTTAGATGGAAAACCTATTTGGTTCCTTGTACCTATTCCCTTCGTGAAGGGTAGGGCCACTTCTAGGTAGGAAGTTGTGCAGGGGATCGCTGGTCTGTGGTTGGAGGAAAAGCACTCAGGTGATGCTCTCCCTCCCAAGCAGATGACATACCAAGGCTTAGGAAGACAGATATCAAGATTTCTAGATACAACATAATTTTCTTTATATGACTTATTAGTCAAACATTATGTGTAAACTTATCATTGTTGCTATAAGCAAAACATTGTAATTGTAAAGTGAAAGAATTTCACTAGTGTATTATTTTTGGAAATGATGCAATTTTAGTTTTGAAATTATTCTGAAAAGAAACTCATTTGATTAATGTCAATGATTTGATTATCTATTTAAGCATAATTATGATTATGTTAATCATGACAACATACTTAATGGTAATTAAGTTGATTAATTTTTGGGTATTATGAGTTGACATGTTAAATTTTGTATCTTTGGAGGCATTCTTCTTAGGATCTTCAGTGCAGGCCTCTTCCTTCTTTGTTTCAGACTCTCCTTTTGATTGGAAGTTATCACATAAATTTACAGAAGCACTGATCATAGGTCTTTTCCCCTTTTCAAAACCAAGGCCTGATTTTTCTTTTGCTAGCTTTGAGAGTTAATTATCTCATCAAGAATTTTAGATCCTCCTTTTAGTTTTAGTCCTTTGTCAATCTGTTCGTTTGCCTTTTCCAGTTCTTTCCTTAGAGTGATAACTTCTTCCTCAAGTTTTAAACATTCAGTTGCTTTCTCATTGAGCTTGATATTTAAGCAATCTTTAATCCTCTTGCATTCTTCAACCATGACCTTCAAATTAGAGATCATGTCTTCTGCTTCCTTGAGCTTAATGTCACCTCCTTTATCTCCTTCTATTAGATTTTTCAGTTCTCCAATTTCTTCTTTTTATTCTTTGGCCTTTGTCTTCAACTTGTCAATTGTCTCCTTTGCTTTCTCAAGCATGTCTTCATATTCTATGTTTAGTTCACTTGCTTCATCTAGTTCATAAGGGCTAACTTGAATTCTCCTTCAAGATCTCCTTCACACTCATTTGGATCAAGGTCCCAACCTTTAGTTCCATTGCTTCTAGATTTGGTTCCTGGAAAAATACATCATTGTCCATAGCTTCGGATTCCATGTGTTGAAGTGTAGGATCTACCTCAGTTGTTAGGCTTCTCAAAGGTACTTGGCTCTGATACCAATTGTTGAACATAATGAAGTGCTAAGAGGGGGGGTGAATCAACACACAATAAAACTTAAATAGATATTTGCAGATAAAACTGAATAACTTAGAGAATAGAAAATAAATCATGCAACACAAAAATCAACACAAGAACACCAGGATTTTTACGTGGAAAACCCAAAACAGGGAAAAACCATGGTGAGTGTTAGCTCACAATATATTATGCTCATTGCAATAAGTATTACAACTTTTTTTAGGGCTAGAACCCAAGGAATCTACTACTCCCTAAATATAGTTTTAGGGTCACTCCCAAGGAAGCTACAACTCCTTGCAGACTTACAGTCTTGATATAAGAATTACAGAGATAATGAGTACATGAACTACTATATATAAAACATCTGACTTATGTTGATATTGCAGTCCTCATTTTCTACTCAAATTCTACTTTCAAACTAACTTTGCAAACTTCATGCTTTGTATACAAAATCTCTACTCACCTTCATGTCACAAATGACTTTGATCTCCTATAAATACCCTCAGCAACACATCCCAACATTGATTAGGCCAGCACCATGAAAAATTTTAGATGAAATGTGTAACTCTTCAAAGGTCATCTTCAATACATACAATATGTCAAGGAAACTTGTTGTGGACCTCAAGACTTCATGAAGGGATTCAAGGAACATCACCTTACATCTTCTAAAGTTAAAACAATTGATTAGGATCCACCACATATACCAAAAACTGGTCCGTCGGCCCAAACTGTACAAACACTACTAACTGTTGATCTTCATACCACCGAGGAAAAGCCAAAAGCATCATGCAGACCAATAATTCAACATTGTACCACCTCAACATCATTCAACCACCTTTCTACTGAAGTATTAGATCAATCTATACATCTGCAAGACAAGAGATATGACAAATTACTGGAAACAAAGTATTCTAGACTAACTGTGATACTCCACTATTCAGTATATGGCATTGTGGTACATCAAAAACCATGAAACCTTTAGAGATGAACTTAAACATCATTACATGCATACTTCTAGATCCGCACATCCTCATCTATCATTTCTGGAGAAAAGCAAGAACTAGACTAAGGTATACTAAAGTCCAGAGAACAAGAATATACATATCTTCATTAACAGACTTTCATATCTTGTGTGGTATCATAAACTAGAGATATTTGTGTGTCATTCAAACCTGAGGCATATTGGAGTGTGTAGAAGCTCTGTACAATCTTTTATGGTTGATCTATATGTATTTCATCTTCCGCAAATACTCAAAGATGTGTTATGAGGCTTCCGGAACAATCTATGTAACCTCTATTACTTGAATGCTAATCTTGCGGACCACCAGATCACTTGAAGCTTCAATATAGCATACCTTATACATCCTTGAGCTTGTTCTCAAAACTGCATAACCAAACAATTTCTTCCAAAGGAATGTAGAGAATTCCAATAGGTCGTCATCATTGCTTTACCCTGTCTAAGTAGTAACCGGTACTCTGTCACTTGTAAATTTTTTTGCTGAAGGTGTGGTGACTTGAAATCTTGAATATATCATGTTGATATCAGGATAGACTTATCTTCTAAACTGCAATACTAAATCTTTCACTATGACAAATGCGGACCAAAACAATGTGACTCTACCTTAGGATATGCACTGTGAGTGCCTTAATCAATTTTTTGCTACTTATCTCTAGGTACGGTACTTCAAACTGATGAAATATAGATGTAGGGATGCAAAAAATATGTTAGGACATAAGTGTTTAACTCTGCATCATTCTTAGAAACAAGACTAATCACTGCATCATACTTAGATAATTTTCTCTTCTTTCAGACTGGATTGCCTTAGACATGTTGACCCTTTGACTTTAACTAAGTCAAACTGTCTCTCTCAAATCTTCCACTGTCCATCAACTTTTCCTTCTTCTATACAAAACCTCTATACAAGTTTGTCCTTATATTGCTATACACTATGTTGACATCAATGACAACACATATTGCCAAAAGATTCACCCCCCTCTCAATATCCTAGTGTATTCAACAAGAATATCATCTAAAAACACTAGAACAAATTTATCCAAGAAATCTTGGAAAACACTATTCATCAAATTCATGAATGTTGTGGGGGCATTCATAAGTCCAAATGGTAAAATTGTGAATGTAACATCCATATCCGAATTGACAAGAAAAACTAGGTTTTCACAAAGGTTATTATTATTTTTTTCCTAACTAGATAATCAAATACAAAAGAACTTATCTACAACTCATTACAACATTTTTCATTTTATCATAAACATGATCTCATTTTCATAAAACTGAAAGAAATGATATACATTAAACATTTTGTTTTCTAACAATTTGAAATTTTCTTGAAACAAACAAATATTGGAAACATACCATTAACATGCATCTCGATTGTCGACCCATCTCATTCAAGACTCAGCAATCCTCAGTATTTGGAAGAGAAAGTATCTTCAAGGAGCTTAACCTCCAACCACAGACCATTGGTCTCCCACACTCCTTCCTAACCGGAAGTGGCCCTACCCTACTCAAGAGGATAGACTTAGGATAACCATCGGTGTTTGCCATCTGAGCTCTGGTGTTGTAACTTACGTGTCTTGTTATCATGCAGATCCCTAGATACCCTCTAGTCATGCACGACACTACACAAGAAACACCATCCAGTTACAGTGAACGTTCGATGCACTTGAGGATAGTACACCACCTTGGCCAAAGGATTTGTTTTTAAATAGCGTTCTAAGAACGCATGTACTTAGTTCACCCACCCTACTCGACTTGAACTAATCGAAATCCTACAATTTCCTATTTGTAAAGTTTGAACAAATTGACGACCTTGATGACCTCAAGGGTTTAGGATTTTCTCCTGCAATAGCGCATGGTGCAACATTTACTCTAATCCTGAATTCATAGTTTCATAATCCCATATTCATGTAAAAACATTGTTTAATAACACCCACTCCTAAGTGGTTTCATACTAGTTTACTCGAATCTCATATTTGCACAAGATACTCAAGTATTTAAAACAATTTCCCGTTATCCCAGAGCTCAAGGGTGCTAGACTCATAAGGTCTACAAAATAAAACGATACTAGCACCATCGCATGCAACGTAATCTAGACTCAAAAGTGGGTTTTTCCCCCTACTTGTTCATTACAAAACCATGACGGTTTTCGACCAACACAAATACATTAACTCCCTACTCCCCTTTCCAAGTCAATTAATTTCGCATGAGTCATTGAGGTAAGAATCGTAAAATAAAATAATAAAAGATTTGGAATCTTTCTTACGACTTTAGAGATGACCAAACACATGGTCGACTTCTAATTAAAGATATAAGACGAATATGACACTAGCTGGTTGCAATTACAACTTCGGCTGTCAATCACATTAAAGTTTACGTCAAACATGCTTTAAATCTGTGATTTAAATTCCTACACAACATGCACTTGGAGCAATGTGTTTTCTCGCTGTGGAGCTCTCGTTTCAAATGCACCAAAGGCAGTTTTAAGTTGATAAAACAGTCTTAAAGGAAACTCTTTATAACTTACATCTTTGCCGACTGTTTGAAGTTGTAGTTTACATTTGTATCATGCAGTGATCATTTCTAGATGGGTGCGCATTGAGAATTATGTTCTTTCATCATACAATGTCAATCATAATAGACAATGATCTAGTTTCAGAGTTCTTGAATACTAACAATAGCAATGAAAACTCTTTCAAGAATAAACCTCACTCAGAAATCACAATAGAATTATGTTGTCTTCATATTCTATTCATTGTAACGTATTTGTCCTTGCAAAGATGAGACACACTTACTGGCCGATACTATGAAAAAGAAGAGAAAGGGAAATGAACCTGTTGATAGAGATAAAGATTGCTATGGCAAGATTCCACGTTCTCCTCTGGCTAGTTGTCCTCCTCTCTGCCTGATCACTACTCTGAAGTTCCCACAGTTATCTCTCTGCCGTTTCTGCCTCAAGACAACGACAGTCCACTCCAAACTATCCTCCTCTCTCCCCGATCACTACTTAGAAGTTCCCACAGTTATCTCTCTGCCGTTTCTCCTCAAGACAATGACAGTCCACTCCTTAACTCTCGTCTCTCCCACTTCTAAAACTCCCCCAGACTACTCAATCACTCTCCCTTTTACTCTCGCTTCGCAACTTCTAAAACTGTCCCCCCTTTCCACGATTCAGGAGTCCAAATAAAAATGCGTTCTCTCTGCTGTTTTCTAACTTCCTTTCAATCAGTGACAGCCATGTTGCCCTTCTACACTGCCACCCCCCTCAAACTAACTATCCTCCCTCAAAAATAATGACCGACCCTTAACTCTCCGCAGTTTTCTCTGCTATACAACGATAGCCCCCCCTTTGTCGATGGAAATTCGCCCTCTAACACTCGACTCTCCCCCTTCTAATCTGCCACCTATTTCCCACGATGAGGGATTCTAACAACGTTCATCTCACCGCATAACTAAGACCTCACATAATGCAACAAAAGGCTCTTCAAACAGTAGTTTTCTCTCATTTCTTAACAATAGCAAACCGCTGCCTCTGCACCCTCAATGATGAAAAGAATATCTGGCATAATTAAATGGTTACACCTTTATTCTCATGGGATAACTTCGACACAACACAGCGAAGGAAAGAACTCTCCTCAAGTGTGGTTTTCCAACTGAAACCACTGACTACCATTGGGTTAAATGCCCACGATGAAGGGAGATAGTGCAATGAGACCAAAAACTGTCACATGCCTATCCACAAGGGTCGGTGTTAACTGCAACTACTCGACTCCACATTTGCAGTGATCATAAACAAAAAGGAGGTTCTAAATGACGACATCACATAGCAACTTTGTCATGCTACCACAAGGAGGCTTCTAACCTTCAAAAGCAACTAAAAGATGAATTGTGGGGTTAAGCTCGACAAGGCGACGAATAATAAATGTCTAGAGCATCTTTTTGGTCGAAAAAGAAAAGCGATAAAGACCACTTTAGAAAAGAGACTCAAGGTTGGATCAATAATATCTCACGGTCAAAGCTAAAAGAAAAGACTCATGCTAAACAACAACCAAGACAAATTATTACACGCTATGGCTTCAAATTCGACATTCGTCGATTTCTAGAAAGAATAACTCACAACACAAGTTTGACGCGTTTTATGACAATCACGATGGATTGAGCGTAACGCAAACAAGTTTCCTACATCATTAGATGCACAAAGCCGACTTCTCGCATCTTTCGACTACGAGGCGTGATTCACGATTCCGCCACAAGTAGGTTCATTTAATTACTTATAAATGAAAATAATAATCGTCTATATAAGTCGACTTGCTATGGTGGACTTACGACGACATCGACGACTCCAATATTCTATATGACGACTTACGAGAAGGGTGTTACACCTTATCTTCAGACGTCAACATTTAGTCTTAACTATCCCAGTCAAAATACAAGACTAAAATAATGGCTTCAAGGTTATCTACCTGTTTGGCATTCTCATTAACAAACACCCATGGTTAATTTCCAGAGTCTGTACTCTCTCTCAAAGATACTTTCTCTTCCTGTCGATCATGGTCCACCTATTCCTGCAACGACAGTCTCACATACAATTTTGTGGTCAAAGCACCCATGTTCCAAATCGAAACATACTATATCCAAACATCATTTCTCTTAACCAAAAGAACATTTAGTCTACAATATCACATTGATCATAATCAATAGATTCTATAATTTCATAGAACTAACTTTGTATAATAAATCATCAGTTTCCATGTCATCCACAACATATTATATTACTGAAAATTTTAAGAAAGTAAATAGCATAATTGATTCCAAAAAGAGGGATGTAACATATCCTTCCCCTTTAAAAATCATCGTCCCCGATGATTAAGTTTATCAAGCAAAATTTAAACTAAAAACAAACTTTTTATAATGCAACATTAATGTCTTTGAAAAGTTTAGGAAATCTTTGGTAAATATCTTTATAGTCTTCCCAAGTGGCACTATCCTCGCCATATTGGTCCCACTGAATTTTGCATTGCAAAACTTCTCGATTACGCAAATGAAGTTTACGCATTTCGAGCACCTTGAGTGGCTCGATCACAACCACCCCGGGTTCTTGCATCTATAAGGAATTCCAGTTAAGGATGTGGTTATTACCTACAAAATATTTCTTTAAATACGAAACATGAAAAACATTATGCATCTTAGACAAGGCTGGAGGTAGAGCAACTTTGTAGGCAACTGGATTGATAATCTCAAGAACTTCGAAAGGTTCGACATAACGAGGAGCCAATTTCGAAGATTTACCAAATTTTATAGAACTCTTTTGGGGTTTCACTTGCAAAAGCACTTTCTCGCCAACAGAGAAGTGTCTAGGCACTCGTTTGCGATCTGCATAACTCTTTTGCCTGTCATTGGCTTCTGCTAACCTCTTCCTAATCATTTTTACTTTTTCTTCCATGTCAGCAAGCATTTCAGGTCCAATGCTTATCCTATCTTCCAGCTTATCCCAACTTATAGGAGTTCTGCATTTCCTTCCATATAATGCTTCAAATGGCGCCATCGTAATGGCAGAATGATAGGAGTTGTTATAAGCAAATTCAACAAGAGGTAGATATTCCTCCCATCTGTATTGCTGATCCATGCAATACATTCTCAAAAGGTCTTCTAATACCTGATTCACTCTTTCTGTCTATCCATCAGTTTCAGGATGATAAGCAGTACTTACATTCAGTTTAGTCCCTAATGCAGAAAATAAGGTTTGCCAAAACCGTGAAGTTATCCGAGCATCTCTATCAGATATAATCTTTTCAGGTACCCCATGCAATCTGAAAAATTCTTGCACAAATTTTCGAGCCAAAAGATGTGCTCCATCTGTCAAATTTCTCGGTATGAAATGTGTGACCTTGGTTAGTTTATCCACAACAACCAATATTGCATCATGCCTATTCTTAGACATTGGTAACCCTTGGACAAAATCCATACTAACAACTTGCCATTTCCATTTCAGAATATCATGCGGGTATAACAATCCAGCAGGATGTTGGTGTTCTGCTTTAACTCTCTGACACTCCAAACAGCTAGCTACAAACTTTGCAGCATCACTTTTCATTCCCTTCCAGAAATATAGCGGCTTGACATCCGCTAACAATTTTGTTACACCAGGGTGTCCAGAGTAAGGAGCATAGTGAACTTCCTTCCACACAAGGTTTCTAAGTTCTACTGAATCAGGAACATAGATTCTTCCCTTTAATCTCATCAATCCATTGGATTCAAAACTGAATCCGTCATATCTTGGGTCCTTAGGGTTTAAGTGTAGAGCCTGTTTCACTTGTTCATAATACTCATCTCTAGATAAGTTTTGCATTACTAAGTCTTTAAAGTTAGCATGTATGGAGATTATAGAGGCTATGTGCCTTCTTCTGCTTAAGGCATCAGCTACTTGGTTTTCCTTGCCTTTGATATAAGAAATTTCAAAGTCATAATCTGATATTAATTCCAACCATCTCCTTTGCCTTGCATTGACATTAGGTTGTGTGAATATGTAGCGGAGGCTTTGATGATCAGATTTTAGAATAAAAGTCCTTCCCAACAAATAATGTCACCACATTTGAAGGGCGTGAACCACTGCTACCATCTCTAGGTCATGAGGAGTGTAGTTCTGCTCATAGTTTTTTAGTTTCCTTGACTCATAGGCTACTACCTTGCCATCTTGCATAAGCACACCTCCCAATCCTTCCCCCGAGGCATCAGTGATAACCTCAAACTCTCCCTCAGGATCCAGAACTTTCAAAATTGGAGCGGTTGTTAATTTTTCTTTTAACAAGTCAAAAGCCTTTTGACATTCATTCGACCAAACAAACCTTTTTCCTTTTCTCTGCAAGGAGGTAATTGGGCTAGCAATGCTTGAGAAATTCAACACAAATTTCCTGTAATACCCTGCCAATCCCATGAAACTTCGTACCTCTGACACATTGGTAGGTTCAGGCCATTCCATAATAGCTTTTATTTTGGTCGGATCAACTAATATCCCATCGGTTGATATTATGTGCCCCAAATACTGTACTTCTTTCTGAAAGAAGGTGCACTTTGAGAGTTTCACATACAATTTGTGTTCTCTTAATCGTTGCAAGACTATTTGAAGATGTCGTGCATGCTCCTCTTCATCTTTGGAATAGATCAGAATATCATCAATGAAAACTAGTACAAACTTATCAAGACAATCTCTGAATACACTATTCATGAGATTCATGAAAGTAGCAGGTGCATTGGTCAATCCAAACGGCAACACTGTGAACTCATAATGACCATACCTCGTTCTAAATGCTATCTTGGGAATATCTTCATCTTTCAACCTTAACTGATGGTATCCAGATCTCAGATCTATCTTAGAAAAGACTGATGCACCATGCATTTGGTCAAATAGATCATCAATACGTGGCAAGGGATACTTGTTCTTTATTGTCGCCTTGTTAAGCATCCTATAATCTATACACAGCCTTAGAGTTCCATCTTTCTTTTTGACAAAGATAACCGGGGCTCCCCATGGTGATACACTTGGCCTAATTAGATTCTTAGACAATAGCTCCTACAACTGAGCTTTTAATTCTATAAGTTCTGTGGTAGTCATACGATACGGAGCTTTAGAGATTGGCTCCGATCCTGGTTTAATATCTATGCCAAAGTCAAATGTTCTCTTTGAAGGGAAGCCCGGTAACTCCTCGGGAAATACATCCCTGAAGTTGCCTAGATATGGATATCTTTCCTCAAATGTTTGTTTCTCCAAGGTTTCCTCTACTAAGTCCATTTTGACTGCAAAAAGTTGACATCCCTTTCGCCTATCCCGTTTTAGTTGTTTTGAAGAAATGGATCTAATCCTTATTTCCCTTTGTATTCCTTGGAGATTTACTATTTTGCCCGTCTCATCCAGACACTCAATGGTTTTATGAAAACAATCTACTTTGGCTCGATGTTTCCACAACCAGTTCATTCCTAGGATGACATCGTAGGACCCTAAAGGCACTACATATAAATTTGCCTCAGTGGTGAAGTTAGAAACATCAATCTTAGCTTTGAACAAACATTGCTCTACCTGAGCCTTTGAGTTATTTGCATACTCAACTATCCATGGTTTTGACATAAAACCAGCTTTTCTAGAAAATTTACCTAAGACTCTAGGTGACACAAAATTTTCTGTTGCTCCAGTATCAAATAGAATAGAAATAGGAACTCCAAATAAGGTACCTGTCATCTCAATAGGGGTGATCTGATACTCCACTTGCCGATTGTCAAGAGCGGCATGAATCCTTTGCTGAAAGGCTTCTTGTTGCGAAGGAAGCTCCGTGTTCTTAGGCTTCCCATTCAACTTCTTGTTGGGGCAACGGTTGGCATAATGATCTCCTCCACAAGAAAAGCATCCTCCTATAGGTCCTCGCTTCTCAGATGGCCTACATGCAGAATCACCATTCTTCTTAAAATTTACATTTCTCTTAAAATCTTCACCTCTTCGCTCATTACCAAATCCTCCTTGATTCTTTCGATTTCCCTTATCAAACCTCTTGTTCCCATATCCCTTCTCATTTTTCCTTTTATAAGAATGATCGTTGTAGTTCTTATCAAACTTCTTGCGTTTCTTATCCCTGTAGGCAGAGATAGATTTGATCTTCTACTCCTATTTAATTGCCTTTTCATAAACTTGATCCATTGTGCTTGGACCATGCACCTCCACCTCACCGCCGATCTGAGGATTGAGTCACATGATGAACTTTCTGATTCGGAACCTTTCATCCTTTTGGTATTGAGGAACATACTTCAGTAGTTTAGTGAATTTTTCTGCGTACTCGACCACAGATAGTTCACCTTGCCTGAGGTTTTGGAAATCTGTTAACTTCTGATCAAAATATAACTGAGGTAACCACCGTTTTCAGAATAGTTCTACGAACTCATCCCATGTCACCTTCAAGGGACTTAATTCCAGCTCCATTTTCTTATTCATCCACCAAGTGGATGCTTCCCCAGATAGCTGATAGGCTCCCCACACAACTTTAGTAACCTCAGAGTAATTCCTGATCTCAAAATATTTCTCCATCTCAGTTAACCATGCTTCTGCTGCATCTCCTTTGTTTTTTTTGAACTTCACTGTCGTCAGGATTTTCACTTGACGTGCCATTTTCCCAATGTTTACTCTTGTTTGTATAATGTGAGTTCTCATTTCCACCCTCTGTGTTGCCAGTTTCATCCATTTTCTTCTCTAGTTTGTTCAACCTTTCCTTGGTTTCAGTGAGCATGTTTAGAATCCTATCCAACTTGTCAGTGGAGTTTTCCTGAGAGTTATGACCTTCCCGATCCTCCCCCTTGTTAAACTCTGATTGGTCCATGATAGTTTGGTTTCTCACCTGTTTAAACATATACTAATCAGTTTTATGCTTATCATATTAAATATCATCAAAAGAACACAACATTTGATCATAATCATAATTGTTCTCAAACCAAAATTTTGTCTTTATTCATTTTGCAAAATTGTTTCAACATCATTAGAGATAGACATATCTCATGTTTTTACTTAGTATTATCTAATGGAGTGTAACCTTCAGATTCATTGTCTGACACATAATCACGAGGTGTATACCCCTCAGACTCACTATCAGAAGATAGCTCAATAATCTCAGCTCTAGGTACTACACGAGGATCTCTAGTGATCATGGGTATAGTAATAGGTACACTCTCAGGTACACTAACAGATACACTATCAGTTACAATCCAGGGGCAGTAGTTGATCATGATTTGAGCTGCCGTCGCTGCTCCCTCTAGGAGTTATCTCCTTACTCGCTTAAGTCGTGACATTGCATTGGCTAAGGTTTCCACATCATTAAGCCAAATGTCATTTTCATCATTAGTTTTCTCAATGGTCTTGATCATCGCAAGCCATTTCTACTTAGCTTGCAGATAACACTTCTTGCCCGCGAAGGATTTTCTTGCAGTTTTCTTGGTGTATACTGTTGGTTTTTTCCCAGATTGGATGCTTATTCCCAGATTTCCCTACAAGGTAGCCATCAATGATCAACAGGATCTCTGGGCCAGGGGCCAACAGTGTAGGAGATAGACTCTATATTTTATCTCCTCTTCTTCTTCAGGCTCTGCAAAACCTAGGGGGGTGTTCCCTACTCAACATTCATGGGGATATGCATACAAAGGCTGGGATGCTGACAGAAAGCAGATAAGTCCTCCTGTAAGTAGACCAAAACTGCAAGATAAGAGCAAAGGGGCTGGCTTTGGGCCTATTTTCAGTTGTAGATAGAGGACTTGGATCCTAAAACTAATTCTAATGTCCTAAAGGTTGTTTTAGAGTTTGACTTTGATTTATAGTTTGGATGCAAAGCTGGACATGGTTGTAACACAAAAACAAAGCAAGATTGGTGCCTATCCAGGGCCTGGAGTCAGTAGACATACACCTGTGAATGATATGCATGAACAACTAAAACTGGATTTTAGGGGGATGCATCTGATACCTGCCTTACAGATATCTCCCAATATAGAGTGTTAAGCTATCTATACTTATGGCATCCCTATTACAGTATATCCTTCCCAATGTTCAATCTAAAAACAGTTTAATCTACCCCTTGAGCAGAAGTTAAGAAATAAGACATTCAACACAGGAATTCTATGTTCTAGAGCCTCAAACATTCCTTAAATATCCAGACTCAGAAGAAAGATATATGCAATACTGGAGACAGAATTAACAAAACACATGCTAACATAGCATTTCTCATATAAAATTAACCATGAAATCAGTGGATTCATGCAAAAAACATACAACTGGAGATACATAAACTCACAGGTTTAGCTGTACAGGGCAACCAAATCAGCTGTATTGCATTACGGAGCCAAAATGTTCAACTTTCAACAACCTAGAAATGAGTAACACTTCCTGCTTATAACAACCAGGTAGTGTACCATAAGCAATTAATTACATGGCTTTGACAAAAATCCGCCAGATACAGCCCTCAGAAGGAATGGCACTCAGAAAATGTAAATGCAGCAGACAAAGAGGAGCCTCGAGCCATGCGCCATTATCTGGAGCCTCCGCTCAAAAATTGGGCAACCTGATCGCCTGTACCGTCGCCCATAACTCTATAATGTCGCCATTAAGGGCCTCAACCACCCGCAACCACATGGAAACTGTCGCAACACTTCAAACAGAAGTTCCCGCCAAAAGTGCTTCGCTCAAAGTTTGAAAATACACAGGGGAATAATCCCACATGCATGGTGAGGAGTTCACATCAGTAGTTTATAAACATGGTCGCACACATGATAGGTGTCGAGCGTTTTGCCACGCTTGACACACAACCCTTCGCCAAGAACCCATCGCTGTGACATATACCATCGGCCCAACTCAAAACTCCCTCGCCGATATAACAACTCATGCCGATGAACTATGGCCTCATCCCTCCGTTGGCCAAACACACGCCGATGAAATCTCATCGGCCAAACATTACCCATCGGCGGACCCTCCAACTGCTAGCCCGATCTCAAAAGTCTCGCCGATCGCCAAATCCTACATACTCCACCGTTGGCCAAACTGAACACAAAGTCATCCCGATGGCATTCCCCATCGGGGTGACTTCCTTCTATCGGCGGACCACAAAACACATTGGCTGATCATAGTAGTCTTACCGATGCCAAACGTCAACCCCACTTTCTTCGGTAAGACACACGCCGACGAATCTTCATCGGCCAAACACTACACTGTCGGCCCAACATCTGACCGCTCACTCGATAGCTCCCACTCCTGCCGATGAATACATGACTTACCCCTGTCGGCAAGACCAACACCATCGGTAGAACAACAATCTCATTCGCCGATAGCACAAAGTCTCAGCAATGGAAGAAGACACCGTGCTATCAACATGATCGCTAAGACACAACACAAACTCACGCCGATGAAGAGGGAAACCTAGGGTTTGAAAAAGAAACCCTCCACCTGCAAGCTTTACTTCCAGGCCAAAAATGAGCACCAACACTGGCTCCGAATGGGGACGTGCAGGTGAAAACCTACAGCGAGAACCAGATCTCCAGGCAGACCAGGCACAAAACCAAAAAAGGCACGAACTGTACAAGGCACCTACAATATATACATAATTTTACACATGTGCACAGAGATAAGTCATCATGCAAAGTAGAACTTGAGGAATTGGCCATGCACAGGCAATCCCAGAACTTCGCCATCTAGGGCCTGGAGGAAATAAGAGTCCTCCCCATGAGTACTGCAGATCTGATATGGGCCTATCCATAAGGGTTTGAATTTACCATGTTTACCCTTGTCCTGATCTTTTGCATTCCATTCAAGCACCAGATCGTTGACCTGAAATTTTCTTTTTGTAGCTCTCCTATCAAACAGATATTTCACATCTTGTTGTCTCTTGAGATTGATCTGGTGTGCTTTCCTTCTGCTTTCATCCAGTGCAACCAGCTGGTTCACTCTTTCTGTCGTGGAGTCTCCAATCTCCTCATCATTATCCTGGATGAATCTGTAAACTGGTAGGAGATTGTTTATGGGCAATCTGGCTGATGCACCATATACCAGCTCAAAGGGTGACATCCCAATAGCCTTTTTTACTGTCACCCTATCAGCCCATATTGCCAACTTTAATTTTGAGTCCCAGGCTCTCTTGTTCTTGTCCAATATCCTTTTGATAATTTTTATGATGCTTTTATTGCTTGATTCTGCTTGACCATTTCCTTGTGGGTGGTATGGTGATGCATATGATAGATTGATCCCATACTTGTTGCAAAAATCAACAAATTCACCTGATCTGAAGCACATAGCATTATCGGTAACCATCTTGAGTGGCACTCCAAACCTGATGATAACATTCTCCAGTATAAAATCTGTCACCACTTTACTAGTAGCTCTCTTAGTCGGAATGGCCTCAATCCATTTGGTAAAATAATCAGTTGCCACCAGAATCCAACTGTGTCCCCCACTTGACTTGTCTGCAATTTCCCCTATGAAGTCAATTCCCCATTGCTGGAATGGAGCATCCACAGTTACAGTTCTGAGGGGTAAAGCACCATCATATCTCAATTTTCCTGAGAATCTTTGGCAAGGGTCACACTTCCTCACTAACCTTTGTGCATCTGAAAAGAGAGTGGGCCACCAATATCCTGCTCTGAGAATTTTATGGGCTGTTGTTTGGGCAGTATAATGTCCACCACACAATCCCTTATGCATGTCAATTAAAACATTATTAGCCACATCTTCATCCACACATCTCAGCAGCACACCATCAGGGTTTTTCCAGTAGAGCTCACTTTGAACAATGACATACCTGATTGCACGTAACTTTAAAGTCCTCTTTTTACTGTCACTGAAATGGGAAGGACAATTCAGATTTTGCAAGTAGTATATAATGTCCTTGTACCATTCAGATCTTGATACATTTACATTCTCATTTTGGACTACATTAACTTGGCATGCTTCCAAGTTTGAATGTGCCATCATCTTGGCTAATCCTTGTCCTCTTACCAACTTGGTAATTTGTATTTCTATGTTGAACTCCTGCAGTTTGTTTATCCATCTACACCTTCTTCCAGTCACCTCCTGTTGAGTGAATATGTCTTTGACTGCTGCATGGGGTACATATGCAATTACATGTGATCCTACCAGGTAAGGTCTGAAACTTTTGATGGCTCTGACTAGTGCATATGCCTGTTTTTCCATAATATCATATTTCAACTCAGAAGCCTGCAAGGACATACTGAAGAAAGCTATGGGCTGTTCAAAACCATCTTCATTTTTCTGTAGCAAACATGCAGCAACAGTGTGAAAGGAAGCAAATGAAAACAATTGGAATGGCCTAGAAAAATCAGGAGATTTAAGAACAGGGGCCATCTTGATTGCCTCTTTGATACTCTGAAATGATTCAATTGCTTCACTTTCCCAGTGGATAGTTGCATCCTTCCTCATCATTTTGGAAATGTTCCTTGTGGTTTCTGCAAAGTTGGGAACAAATCTCCTAACAAAATTTATCTGTCCAAAGAAGGACTGAACTCCTTTTACAGTTTTTGGCATTTGAATTCTGTCAATAGCAGCCACTCTCTCTGGATCTATCCTAACTCCATCCTTGGAAACAATGTGCCCTAGGAGTTTTCCTTCAACCACCCCAAAAGCACACTTCTTTGGATTTAAAGAAATGCCATACTCTAGTGCTCTAATGAAAATCTGCTCCAAGTGCATACAATGCTACTCCTCCTTCTTTGAATATGCAGTCAGATCATCTTGATACACAGCCAGGATTGAATCAATCAACCCTGCAAAAGCAACATCCATTGCCCTTTGAAATGTAGCACCTGCATTTGTTAGCCCAAACGGCATTCTAACATATACATAAGTTCCCCATGGAGTGGTGAAGGCAGTCTTATACTGTTCTGATTCCTTTACTTTTACCTGATTATAACCTGAAAATCCATCCATCATGGATAAGAGTTCACAACCAGTCACTCTCTGCAACATAGCTTCCATATTAGGCAATGGATAGTTATCCTTTAAAGAGGATACATTCAAGTTCCTGAAATCAACACAAAGCCTAATATCACCATTCCTTTTTCTGACTGGGACAAGGTTAGACACCCAAGTTGAATGTCTGATTGGCACAATTATTCCAGCTTCCCTAATCTTTTTGAGTTCTTCTTGCATCTTTGGAGCTAAGGTAGGATTAATAGGTCTTTGCCTCTGTCTGAATGGCTTAGCTCCCGGCTTCAATGGGATCTCATGCTGGAATAAATCTTCCCTATAGGCCTTTAGGTCCTCATATGACCAAGCAAAAACATGTTTGTACCTTTTCAGTAATGCAATCAGCATACTCCTGATGTGTGGTTTGAGCTGCTTACCAACATATACCTTCTTGGGGGTCTGAGATGTTCCCAAATTTATCTCTTCTAAATCCTCCTTGTTTGTGGGAGATGTCTTTGTGACCAATTGGTCTCTACTGTCAAAAGCTCTTTCCAAAGCTACTAACCCTCTAGGGATTTTATTAGTCTTCAACTGAATTATCTCTTTCCCCACAAGAGTTTCTTTTCCATCTATGGTTTCTACAAAAGCTTGGAAATCAATTTCTTGATTCTCATATTCATCTATGCAGTGCAAAAATTTTAACAAGTCCCTATCATCATTAAACACTTGCCAACTGCATATGTTCTCTGGTACTGCAGGCCTGATTTTAACTTCTACATTTATAACATCTGACAGAGTGATGTTATCTGGCCTTATTGCAACATTAGCCAAGAAATCAGCCATAACATTCTTGGATCTCTCTACCCAGCCTATTGAAAATGCATCAAAAAGTTCAATGGTATCCCAAACAACATGCTTATATTGTTTTAATCTTTTGTTTTTTGAAGCATACCTATCTCTAATTTGGGATACAATCAGCTCAGAATCACCAAATACTCTTAGCATTTTGATTCCATGTTTGAGGGCTATATTTAGGCCTAAAAGCAAAGCCTCATATTCTGCAATGTTGTTTGTGCAAACAAACCCCAACAAGAAAGAGAATTTGAGGAGCTTACCAGTTGGGGATAGAAAAACAACTCCAGCTCTAGAGCCTTCTTTTGCACAAGCTCCATCAAAATACATGGTCCACAAACCCTGCTGGTCCAGCTCTTTACTGCAGACATTTTTTTCTTTATTCTCTCTATCATCTGAGACAACCTTGAAGTTATCACAGTCAGTGTTTACAAAGCATATCTGTTCCTCAGCTTCTTGGTCTTCCACTGTCTCTGATGATCTTTGTTCTCTGATTAGCTTAACATCCTTGCCATTCATTGGAATCATGGCATATGACAAGTCCAGCTGCATACTTCCACCAATTAGTGCTGCCCATCTTCTTGACAACAACATACCATACTGTGGCTTGATGTCAACCACTGTTATATTCATTTTATATCTTTTCTCAGGAAATGCTGCCAATTTGAAATCTACATCCTTCATGATTCCAATAACTGGTACCTCTTTGGTATCCATAGCATAGCATTTTCCGCATGCCTTGTCAATTTTCAACCCAGCTTGTTGCATGATGGCCAAAGGCATGACATTTGTAGATGCTCCAGAATCAAGCATACAATTTCTGATTATTTTTCTATTTATAACCAGGGATACATAAAATGGTTCCACTTGTGAAGGACACTTTGTCATAGTCACTCCTAAATAGACTTCAGGAGCCTCATCTTCTTCATTACACATGACATGTTTGTCACCCTGGATCTGAGCATTTTTTTTAGCTTGAAAAGGTACCCCTGAAATTAGGGATATTGTCCTATTCTTAATTTCTTCCACTTTCATCAGTTCCATAAGTGGAACAGAGACTTTTACTTGGGAGAGGACTTGAGCTATATCAAATGGAGCATAATTTTGTATAACAGTTGTAGCTTGCTCCACAATCTTGTTTTCATCTTGAACTGATTTAGCTTTTACTTTCATAGTTCCTTGATCATCATTCTTGTCTTGGAAATCTTTGCTTTGATCTTCAGCTTGGGGGATTCTATTGTCTGGTCCTTGAGATTCATGACCTGTTCTATGTCTAAAATTCTGTTTATTATTAACCCACTGCCTCTTTTGTGATTCAATTCCCTTATGACCATGCAGCGGCTGACCTGCAGAAATACCTTCTGGCTGATGTGGGCTGCTTACTTGATTTTTACCTTTGAGATTGTAGTTGCTTTTGACTTGAGCAACTGCTGCAGCTGTGAAGGCCCTAATTTCCTCATCAGAAGGTCGTTGTAAGTTACTCAAAAAATTGTGTGAGCTCTGAGCATACACATAGCTTTCTTCATTACCTTCATCATAAGAGTCCTGTTGACAGGCTTGAATTCCATCATCTATACTCTCATCAACACTATAAATGGGGTATCCATTGTTTATGGACACCATATTAACATCATCATCGTGCACATAGTGTGGCTCATTGCATTCATTACAAGATGCAGCATTATCATACAAGGATTGAGCTATCATACACTGTGACTGTGAATGTGGCATCTGGCAAATTATACACCATGGAGTATCATCAACAATATTTATAGCTTTCTTTTGAGGATCAGGAGTTTCTTTGACATGTTGAGTCCTCTGATTTGTGTTGTTATGTGGGAATATAGGCTTACCATTTTGCCAATTGGTATTATAAGGCATGTCCTACAATGATGGTCTCCTTTCCTGCCTTTGGTATACTTGCCTATCAGAACCTATCCCTTTTTCACTTCTAGCTATTCTATAGCTTAGGTCCTTAACAACATTTGCCAATTTGTCTATCTTATCTTCAGGGGCAGACGTATTACCTTGAGTGTTATGAGGCTTGTTTGGATTCTGCAGAATTTTCACATCATCCCTCCTGTTTGTCTTGCCTGATGCTTTCCTGTTGTTCTCAATATTCACTGCAATTCTGAAAGCATCCCTGATAGTAGCAGGACTTTTATCTCTTAATCCATATGCAGTTTTTGCATCAAAGGCATTGATATACAATATTATGCACATAGGTTCATTTGGCCTCATGTGATGTGGCAATTTGTTTAACACTTTAGTAAATCTTGCATTAAAATCTGCAACCTGCTCATTTGACCCTTTAGTGATACTGGTAAACTCATTTACAAAAAAGCTAGGGTCAGTTTTGTCACCATATTGCTCCTTGAACATCCTTTTAAAATCATCCCATGATGAAATACTCCTGTCAGGCAGATTCTTATACCATTCTCTTGCCTCATCTACTAAAGATTGCATGAATGACTTCATGAAAACATCCTCATGTTCAACCTCAAAGTTATCCATGACATTTTGAAAAGCTTTTAGATGATCTTCTCCTGACACAGTGTTGTTTCCTAAAAATTTAGGCACTTGCAGCCTCAGATGCTTGTCAATGGGATTAGGATACCCAGGAATACCATCAAACACCAACTGTCTGAATCTATCTAGCTGCATGGGCTGTCTGTCAAACTGATTACCATTAATATTTCTGTTTGCATTCTGGTTTCTTACATTGTTCAGTGGTATCCTAGCATCATTCACATTTTGTCTCTCATCATTATGTTGATATTGGACTTCATTTCTCTGTTGATGTCTCTGCACATTTGCATTCTGAAGGGTGGGAATTGAATTATTTTGGGCAGTCCTTAAAGCTTGCACTTTCTGCCTCATGTCATCTCTGATTTTCATGGCTTGCAGATACTCAAGTTCTGCTCTCAAATTTCTGATTTCTTCAGCTAACTGTTCTTCCTTAGGCATGGAGGTAGACGGTCTCATACCATTCTAGTCATCATCTTCATCATCCCTCAAAGACTCTGCCTCTTCAAATCTGTCACTAGGGTCTAGAAATGGGCGTTCTTGGAACACTTCTGACCTTATTCTCAAACCATTACCCTGCTGTCTTTCATACACACTCTGGATTTCAGCCTCATTGTTTGAAAAATAAGGTACTATCTTGTCTGAAGACCTTGGATTGTCTTGCATATCATCATTTTTTCTGGGGAAACCCTCACGACTGACTGAGACAGCTCCCTTTCTTCTGTACATCATTCTTCTTGTTATTGGTAACTCTTCAAATAAAGGATTTTGTTGGGATCTTCTCCCCTGCATATAAATTTTACTTTGACCGGTTGGGAGATTAGTTCGGAGTCGCCACCTATTACTAGGAACTGTTTTCTTTTTGTAAATCAGGGTTCTTTCACAATTCCCCAGCGGAGTCGCCAATTTCTGTTGGTGACTCGGATGGGTCACAAATATAACACTAGAGATGATTAGATATTACTTTTACTTTGCAGTCCCCAGCAGAGTCGCCAATTTCTGTTGGTTTTTTCCCAGACTGGATGCTTATTCCCAGATTTCCCTACAAGGTAGCCATCAATGATCAACAGGATCTCTGGGCCAGGGGCCAACAGTGTAGGAGATAGACTCTATATTTTATCTCCTCTTCTTCTTCAGGCTCTGCAAAACCTAGGGGGGTGTTCCCTACTCAACATCCATGGGGATATGCATACAAAGGCTGGGATGCTGACAGAAAGCAGATAAGTCCTCCTGTAAGTAGACCAAAACTGCAAGATAAGAGCAAAGGGGCTGGCTTTGGGCCTATTTTCAGTTGTAGACAGAGGACTTGGATCCTAAAACTAATTCTAATGTCCTAAAGGTTGTTTTAGAGTTTGACTTTGATTTATAGTTTGGATGCAAAGCTGGACATGGTTGTAACACAAAAACAAAGCAAGATTGGTGCCTATCCAGGGCCTGGAGTCAGTAGACATACACCTGTGAATGATATGCATGAACAACTAAAACTGGATTTCAGGGGGATGCATCTGATACCTGCCTTACAGATATCTCCCAATATAGAGTGTTAAGCTATCTATACTTATGGCATCCCTATTACAGTATATCCTTCCCAATGTTCAATCTAAAAATAGTTTAATCTACCCCTTGAGCAGAAGTTAAGAAATAAGACATTCAACACAGGAATTCTATGTTCTAGAGCCTCAAACATTCCTTAAATATCCAGACTCAGAAGAAAGATATATGCAATACTGGAGACAGAATTAACAAAACACATGCTAACATAGCATTTCTCATATAAAATTAACCATGAAATCAGTGGATTCATGCAAAAAACATACAACTGGAGATACATAAACTCACAGGTTTAGCTGTACAGGGCAACCAAATCAGCTGTATTGCATTACAGAGCCAAAATGTTCAACTTTTAACAACCTAGAAATGAGTAACACTTCCTGCTTATAACAGCCAGGTAGTGTACCATAAGCAATTAATTACATGGCTTTGACAAAAATCTGCCAGATACAGCCCTCAGAAGGAATGGCACTCAGAAAATGTAAATGCAGCAGACAAAGAGGAGCCTCGAGCCATGCGCCATTATCTGGAGCCTCCGCTCAAAAATTGGGCAACCTGATCGCCTGTACCGTCGCCCATAACTCTATAATGTCGCCATTAAGGGCCTTAACCACCCGCAACCACATGGAAACTGTCGCAACACTTCAAACATAAGTTCCCGCCAAAAGTGCTTCGCTCAAAGTTTGAAAATACATAGGGGAATAATCCCACATGCATGGTGAGGAGTTCACATCAGTAGCTTATAAACATGGTCGCACACATGATAGGTGTCGAGCGTTTTGCCACGCTTGACACACAACCCTTCGCCAAGAACCCATCGCTGTGACATATACCATCGGCCCAACTCAAAACTCCCTCGCCGACATAACAACTCATGTCGATGAACTATGGCCTCATCCCTCCGTCGGCCAAACACACGCTGATGAAATCTCATCGGCCAAACATTACCCATCGGCGGACCCTCCAACTGCTAGCCCGATCTCAAAAGTCTTGCCAATCGCCAAATCCTACACACTCCACCGTTGGCCAAACTGAACACAAAGTCATCCCAATGGCATTCCCCATCGGGGTGACTTCCTTCTATCGGCGGACCACAAAACACATTGGCCGATCACAGTAGTCTTACCAATGCCAAACGTCAACCCCACTTTCTTCGGTAAGACACACGCCGATGAATCTTCATCGGCCAAACACTACACTGTCGGCCCAACATCTGACCGCTCACCTGATAGCTCCCACTCCTGCCTATGAATACATGACTTACCCCTGTCGGCAAGACCAACACCATCAGTAGAACAACAATCTCATTCGCCAATAGCACAAAGTCTCAGCGATGGAAGAAGACACCGTGCTATCAACATGATCGCTAAGACACAACACAAACTCACGCCGATGAAGAGGGAAACCTAGGGTTTGAAAAAGAAACCCTCCACCTGCAAGCTTTACTTCCAGGCCAAAAATGAGCACCAACATATACCATCCTGGCACAATAAATCAAATCATTAGCTACCCGCATAATGTTGATTTCCTAATCAGGTTAGTGGACTCATTAGCCCTAGTGCTGAACCTGGCTAGCTCTGATACCATATGTAACATCCATATCCGAATTGACAAGAAAAATTAGGTTTTCACAAAGGTAATTTTTTTTTCTAACTAGATAATCAAATACAAAAGAACTTATTTACAACTCATTACAACATTTTTCATTTTATCATAAACATGATCTCATTTTCATAAAACTAAAAGAAATGATATACATTAAACATTTTGTTTTCTAATGATTTGAAATTTTCTTGAAATAAACAAATATTGGAAACATACCATTAACATGCATCTCGATTGTCGACCCATCTCATTCAAGACTCGGCAATCCTCAATATTTGGAAGAGAAAGTATCTTCAAGGAGCTTAACCTCCAACCACAGACCATCGGTCTCCCGCACTCCTTCCTAACTGGAAGTGGCCCTACCCTACTCAAGAGGATAGACTTAGGATAACCATCGGTGTTTGCCATCTGAGCTCTGGTGTTGTAACTTACGTGTCTTGTTATCGTGCAGATCCCTAGATACCCTCTAGTCATGCACGACACTCCACAAGAAACGCCATCTAGTTACAGTGAACGTTCGATGCACTTGAGGATAGTACACCACCTTGGCCAAAGGATTTGTTTTTAAATAGCATTCTAAGAACGCATGTACTTAGTTCACCCACCCTACTCAACTTGAACTGATCGAAATCCTACAGTTTCCTATTTGTAAAATTTGAACAAATTGACGACCTTGATGACCTCAAGGGTTTAGGATTTTCTCCTGCAATAGCGCATGGCGCAACATTTACTCTAATCCTGAATTCATAGTTTCATAATCCCATATTCATGTAAAAACATTGTTTAATAACACCCACTCCTAAGTGGTTTTATACTAGTTTACTCGAATCTCATGTTTGCACAAGATACTCAAGTATTTAAAACAATTTCCCGTTATCCTGGAGTTCAAGGGTACTAGACTCATAAGGTCTACAAAATAAAATGATACTAGCACCATCGCATGCAACATAATCTATACTCAAAAGCGGGTTTTTCCCCCTACTTGTTCATTACAAAACCATGACGGTTTTTGACCAACACAAATACATTAATTCCCTACTCCCCTTTCCAAGTCAATTAATTTCGCATGAGTCATTGAGGTAAGAATCGTAAAATAAAATAATAAAAGATTTGGAATCTTTCTTACGACTTTAGAGATGACCAAACACATGGTCGACTTCTAATTAAAGATATAAGACGAATATGACACTAGCTGGTTGCAATTACAACTTCGGCTGTCAATCACATTAAAGTTTATGTCAAACATGCTTTAAATCTGTGATTTAAATTCCTACACAACATGCACTTGGAGCAATGTGTTTTCTCGTTGTGGAGCTCTCATTTCAAATGCACCAAAGGTAGTTTTAAGTTGATAAAACAGTCTTAAAGGAAACTCTTTTTAACTTACGTCTTTGCCGACTGTTTGAAGTTGTAGTTTACATTTGTATCATGCAGTGATCATTTCTAGATGGGTGCGCATTGAGAATTATGTTCTTTCATCATACAATGTCAATCATAATAGACAATGATCTAGTTTCAGAGTTCTTGAATACTAACAACAGCAATGAAACTATTTCTAAGTTTTTGAATATCAAAACACAACAACGATACCATTTCAAGAATAAACCTCACTCAGAAATCACAATAGAATTACGTTGTCTTCATATTCTATTCATTGTAACGTATTTGTCCTTGCAAAGATGAGACACACTTACTGGCCGATACTGTGAAAAAGAAGAGAAAGGGAAATGAACCTGTTGACAGAGATAAAGATTGCTATGGCAAGATTCCACGTTCTCCTCTGGCTAGTTGTCCTCCTCTCTGCCCGATCACTACTCTGAAGTTCCCACAGTTATCTCTCTGCCATTTCTGCCTCAAGACAATGACAGTCCACTCCAAACTATCCTCCTCTCTCCCCGATCACTACTCAGAAGTTCCCACAGTTATCTCTTTGCCGTTTCTCCTCAAGACAACGACAGTCCACTCCTTAACTCTCATCTCTCCCACTTCTAAAACTCCCCCAAACTACTCAATCACTCTCCCTTTTACTCTCGCTTTGCAACTTCTAAAATTGTCCCCCCTTTCCACGATGCAGGAGTCCAAATAAAAATGCGTTCTCTCTGTCGTTTTCTAACTTCCTTTCAATCAGCGACAGCCATGTTGCCCTTCTACATCGCCACCCCCTCAAACTAACTATCCTCCCTCAAAAACAACGATCGACCCTTAACTCTCCGTAGTTTTCTCTGCTATACAACGACAACCCCCCCTTCGTCGATGGAATCTCACCCTCTAACACTCGACTCTCCCCCTTCTAATCTGCCACCTATTGCCCACGATGAGGGATTCTAACAATGTTCATCTCACCGCATAACTAAGACCTCACATAATGCAGCAAAAGGCTCTTCAAACATCGGTTTTCTCTCGTTTCTTATCAATAGCAAACCGCTGCCTCTGCACCCTTAATGATGAAAAGAATATCTGGCACAATTAAACTGTTACACCTTTATTCTCATGGGATAACTTCGACACAACATAGCGAGGGAAAGAACTCTCCTCAACTGCAGTTTTCCAACTCAAACCACCGACTACCATTGGGTTAAATGCCCACGATGAAGGGAGATAGTGCAATGAGACCAAAAACTGTCACATGCCTATCCACAAGGGTCGGTGTTAACTGCAACTACTCGACTCCACATTTGCAGCGATCACAAACAAAAAGGAGGTTCTAAATGACGACATCACATAGCAACTTTGTCATGCTACCACAAGGAGGCTTCTAACCTTCAAAAGCAACTAAAAGATGAATTGTGGGGTTAAGCTCGACAAGGCGGCGGATAATAAATGTCTAGAGCATCTTTTTGGTCGAAAAAGAAAAGCGATAAAGACCACTTTAGAAAAGAGACTCAAGGTTGGATCAATAATATCTCACGGTCAAAGCTAAAAGAAAAGACTCATGCTAAACAACGACCAAGACAAATTATTACATGCTATGGCTTCAAATTCGACATTCGTCGATTTCTAGAAAGAATAACTCACAACACAAGTTTGACACGTTTTACGACAATCATGACGGATTGAGCGTAACGCAAACAAGTTTCCTACATCGTTAGACGCACAAAGCCGACTTCTCGCATCTTTCGACTATGAGGCGTGATTCACGATTCCGCCACAAGTAGGTTCATTTAATTACTTATAAATGAAAATAATAATCGTCTATATAAGTCGACTTGCTATGGTGGACTTATGACGACATCGACGAGTCCAAGATTCTATATGACGACTTACGAGAAGGGTGTTACACCTTATCTTCAGATGTCGACATCTAGTCTTAACTATCCCAGTCGAAATACAAGACTAAAATAATGGCTTCAAGGTTATCTACCTGTTTGGCGTTCTCATTAACAAACACCCATGGTTAATTTCCAGAGTCTATACTCTCTCTCAAAAATACTTTCTCTTCCTGTCGATCATAGTCCACCTGTTCCTGCAACGACAGTCTCACATACAATTTTGTGGTCAAAGCACCCATGTTCCAAATTGAAACATACTATATCCAAACATCATTTATCTTAACCAAAAGAACATTTAGTCTACAATATCACATTGATCATAATCAATAGATTCTATAATTTCATAGAACTAACTTTGTATAATAAATCATCAGTTTCCATGTCGTCCACAACATATTATATTACTAAAAATTTCAAGAAAGTAAATAGCATAATTAATTCCAAAAAGAGGGATGTAACAGTGAACTTATAATGTCTATACCTTATTTTCAAAGTTGTTTTATGAATGTCTTCATCTTTTATTCTTAGCTAATTATATCCAGATCACAGATTGATCTTAGAGAATATTGTTGCACCCCGCATCTGATCAAAAAGATCATCAATATGTGGTAGAGGATACTTGTTCTTTATCGTTGCTTTGTTGAGCATATGATAGTCTATACACAAATGCAAAGTTCCATCCTTCTTTTTGACAAAGATCACAAGTGCTTCCCAAGGTGAAACACTGGGTCTAATAGACCCTTTAGCCAACAACTCCTGAAGCTAGGCTTTCGATTTCATCAACTCCACAGTAGTCATACGATATGGTGCCTTTGATATCGGCTCAAATCTAGGTATTATATCAATAGAGAAATCAAAAGTTCTCTTCGGAGGTAACCCTGGAAATTCATCTAGAAAGACATCTCGAAAATCTTGAAGGAAAGGATAGTTCTCCAAGGGTACCTTCTATTTACTAGGATCCTCCTCTACTTGTTCTATTTTGACTACAAAAAGCTAACATCCTTTTCACCTAGCCCTCTTTAATTGCATAGCAGAGATTGGTCTGATCTTGACTTCTCTTTGAGTGCCTTGCATATAGACTTTGTTTTCTACATTGTTTAAACACTCAACTATTTTTGCAAAATAGTCAACATTGGACCTATGTCTCCATAGCCAATTTATTCCTAAGATAACATCATAGGATCCTAAGGGGGCTACCAACAAATTCACCTCAGTTTAAAAACTAGGAAGATCAATCTTGACTTCAAATAGGCATTGCTCTACCTGAGCTTTAGTCTTGTCAACATATTCAACTGACCAGGGTTTAGCCATATATTTAGCTCTTCTAGGAAATTTATTGAATACTCTTGGAGAAATAAAACTTTTAGTTTCTCCAGTATCAATTAAAATAGAAATAGGAACTCCAAACAAAGTACCTATCATCTCTATGGGAGTAATCTGGTACTCCACCTGGCGACTGTCCAATGCTGCATGGATCCTTTATTGAAAAGTTGCTTGCTGGGTAGGTAATATGTTACTACACTGTTGAATTACTTGGTTCTTGGTTGGACATTAATTTGCATAATGATCTCCACCACAAGAGAAACGTCCCCCAAGAGGTCCTCGCTTTTCAGTAGGTTTGCCTATATTATTATCATTCTTCTAGAATTTGCTATTGTTTTTCTTCTCATTTCTGGGTCCATTCCTGTTATTTCTAAAGCCCTTGTCACTTTTCTTATTCATATCCTATTTATTATTCCTTTTCTTGAAAGGTTGAGAAGCTTGTGACTTATTAAACCTCTTGTGATTCTTCTCGCGATAAGTAGAAATTGTCTTCAATTTTTTCTCTTGTTTGATTGCCTTCTCAAAAACTTGGTCCATAGTGGGAGGACCATGCACATCCACTTCTCCACCTATATGGGCATTTAGACCCATGATGAATTTTCTAATTTAGATCCTTTCATCCTTCTAATAGTATGGCACATACTTAGGAGACAGGTGAACTTTTCCCAATAATTAACCACTGACATTTCTCCTTGTCACAGATTCTAAAATTTGTTAGCTTTTGGTCAAAGAAAAGCTGTGGTAACCACCTCTGTAGAAATATGACCACAAACTGATTCCAGGTTAAGATCAAAGAACTTAGCTCTAGTTTTGTTTTCTTGTTCATCCACCATGTGGATGCTTTACCTGCCAGTTGATAGGCACCCCATACTGGCTTGGTTATCTCAAAGTAGTTTTTGATCTCAAAATACTTTTCCATCTCTGTCAACCAAGCTTCTGTAGCATCACCACTTACTATTCCATTGAACTTGGATGGCGTCACTTTCTTCATATCTCTTGATAGATCTAAGGCAAGTCTATTTCTCTTTTCTTCTTGAGACATAGTCTTATCAACATCCTCCCTTCGTTCACTATGAGAATTGGGTCCATGGACATAATCATCATCCCCTATATGCGAGTCCTCTTTTTCTCCTTTAGGTATGCCTTGGCTCCTCACTTCTTGTTCCAGGTTTCCAAGCCTTTCCTTGGTTTCATTTAGCATGGTCAATATATGATCTAGTTTAGTCATTAGGTTTTCAGAAGGATTTGACTCTCCTTGACTGTCTCCAAGATTGACAATGATGATACTCTATATCACACCTGATGTTCATATTAAGTTATAGATTAGAATTTAGAAATAATACATCTCATTAATTCAAAATTCATCATTAAATCTATTCATAAAACTCAGATTTGTGCACAACAATCTCATCTTTATTATAGTTTATTCTGGGTATAAATACATCCTTATTTAGATAGATAACACAACAAGACTACATGTCACTATTGGTTGAAGGACATTCCTCAGGTTCCTCTTCCCCATCAGAATCTAGTAAAACAAACTTAGAGGGTGGATGTACACGTAGGTACTCCTCCAACACCTCTTTTCCTAAAGCAGAGGCATCATGACCACACCCAAATGACATGTCATGACTAGCAGACGGTTTACTCGGTTTAACTACGCGAGTGGGAACAATGGGTTTTTTAGCCAGTTTGATGTGTTGTTTCTTTTCTAGTTGAATATGCTTAAGAGCATCAACTAATGTTTTAGAGTCTTCTAGCCATGCACCCTCAGCATAGTTAATATGTTCTTGGAGTTTTACCTCCTCAGTTGGTTCTTTCTTAACCACTATCTTGGGTAAGTTTTGGGAAATAGATTTCCTAGCAATTTTCTTGGTTCTTCTCCATGCCATTCTGGCATAAAACCAATTTTTAAACATTAGCCATTCTCCTGAATGTTGACAAGTTTTCTTGTAGTGAGCTCCTAGGTCCATGTGTTGAACCTGGTAGCTTTGATACCATATGTAACATACCAACTCATACAACTTGGAATTACTCACAAAATTTAGTAAGAAAGTAAAAGAACACATGTTCAACCATGAATAAGAATTTTTTTCTAACATTTGCATAATCACATAGAATTAAATGTATATCTTTTCTAAATATTTTTCAACCTTGAAATTACAATATATATTCAAAGATAAAATCATAGTGAAATCATTTCACTTTATATTTACAAATAATCTGCATTTGGCAATATGAATAATTTTACATAAGTTTGAAAATCATAAGTCATAACATGAAGTATACTTCATCTGGAATCTAGTATCTATCTCACAAGTCTCAGCGAGTCTTCTGCTATAGAGGGAGAGCATCATCTGAGTGCTTTTCCTCCAACCACAGACCGACGGTCCCCACTCATCTTCTGTCTAGAAGTGGCCCTACCCTTCATGAAGAGTATAGACATAAGGAACCAACTGGTTGCCATCTGAGTCCTAGTGTTGTGTCCTACGTAACTCAATCGACCATACAACTCTAGACAATCTTCTAGCTAAGTATGAACATTCTGACAGGTTACACAATCTTGACAGGTTACACAATCTAGACATGATGAACCAACTAATGCATGCAGAGACAAATGCATCACTTTGGCCAAAGTTTCTCTATAAATAGATGTTTGCAATAAACATAGTCATGTGTTCACACACCTCTAACTCAACTTGGAAACTACCACATCCTACAGCTTGACTTGTTTGACTAGTATCTCTAGACATAAATTGTCTTGACTAAACTCATATCCTAGTCAATTTGACTTAGAATTTAATCCTTAATCTAGAATATATGTAATATATGGGTTTAGGTAAATTTAACCTTTCAGAGAGTCCCACTTTGCATACTTGCAAATACTAGGGTCTATGACTTCTTATCATTCTACTCAATGACCCAAAAATTGAGCACTCTTGTGCAATATATCAATTTTCTGACTCTATCATGAAATCATTTATTTTATCATAAGAGCTTCTTAGACTCTTCCTAAATTATACTGTCTTGATCTATGGTTTCTCGACCATTCATTGTCAACCATAATAAACAATAGACTAAATCAATGTTATAACCGATTAAGAGTTTTCAAGTTTTCTTAACCCTTCTGGGTCGAATCTAGGGATTTAACTCCTCTATCCAACACATTATAATATCAAATATTCTTGTTTTTCAAAAGTAAAAATTTATAATATTATAACATGAAAACAATAACCTCTAGTCTTCAATTGACCACTTGGGCATTGTGAATTCACATTTCTCATAACATGTATAAACATAGTACACGAAGTATATCCTCATTCATAAAAGATCTGAATGAATACTATCATTATCATAACTAATCTTTTGACTAAGTTCAATCATTCAACCTAAATAATAATATAATATTTTTGACCTCTTGGTCTTCTTAAGTCCACTGACTTTCGATATAGGATAGGTTAAGAACTCATATATAACATCCATTGTATATCATGATAATGCTTATCATCATTTGTGTAATGCATATGTGATATTATATCACTATACTTAGATGTTTTCAATGATATCAATATCATTTATATATATTCTAAATAAGTGAATATCTATCACCAAAACTTTTGATAATAAACATTAAAACTTATACATATAAATCATTATGAACTGTGAAACTATCACTGACTAAACTCTCTTAAAATCTTACTCATCTCGACTCCTAGGTTTATATATGAGTTCTCATAAAGTTCAATCTCAACACTTTATATTTATAAATTATCTAGTTATAACACTGTGGCATTAATAAAAAATAGCCACTATACTTTGTATTCAAAAAGTGAAAACAAATATTAATCTTGTCTTTGCATTTTATATGGTAGCTTTCTACTTAGATTTGGAGTTTTGATAGCTAAAAATAACCTATGTTTGCTAGGGTAAACAAGGTTAGATGGCAAGTTACTACAGATCGCAAGTCTCTATATAATCAATGTTATTCATAACATTTACCATAATCCTATATCTTTCAAAGAAACAAGGTTTATAACTTATACTCTCTATGGGTTCAACAATACAAACGATGGAAAGAGAAAAGTTATCTTCTATAGTATTCTTGATGTAAACTATAACATCTATTTGTTTATCCTCTATAGTTTTATACTACTATACAAAGATATTAAACTATCTCTCTCTCATAAATTCATACTCTATTACCACATGCATCTCTGTGTGGTTTCATCACATGTCTGTATGTTCTTACAGAAAGGAAATAATGCAGTTTAAATAATGGAATTATTTTCTTATAATAGATATCCATACCTTCAAGTGTCAACAGTTTCTACAAAGCTCTTTGTGCTCATGAAGCTCTCTGTGCTCACGAAGCTCTCTATGCTCACGAAGCTCTCTATGCTCACGATGCTCTCTAACTACAGATGCTTTATGATGACAAAGATCTCTATTCACGAAGTCTTGCATTGCCCAATATTTATGATAACAGAGCTCTCTGTTCACGAAGTCTCTCACCTCTTTTGCACTTAGAGTGGCTTACCCACATAGACAAGACCTTCTTCCCCAACACCTTCTCCATTTCTCCCAATACTATAGCCTTTTAAGAGGCTTATTCTCCATATCCATGATTATCCTTCCTGTATCAATGCCTATTATCACTCAAAAGTGGCACGCAAAAAGATGGTGGAGTTACTAGTCATAAAGACCACTTTAAAACTATTTGTACACTCCTCTTTTCTCTCCATAACCAACGTGGAAGAAAGGAGTCAAGTGCCAACAAGAACATGAAGTAGTTTTGCATTCAAATTGCAACAACTCCATATTCCCTAAAATGCTCATTGGCTACCTACAATTGATTTTTCTAATAGTTCATATTAAATAGATATTTAGCAACAGAATATCAGTGTATACAACGTATACTTAAGTTGTCTCTAACACACAATAAGATATGAGAATGGGGTGGATGTATTCTCCCCCTCTCAAAATTTCTTAAACGTCAAAACAAATAAAATAACATAATAGAATTCCAATCGAGAATTACCAATAATAAAGTAGTTTAACTACTAGTATTTATTTGCTCTAGTAATATAAAATTATATTACTTCACACAAAGAAATAATGACTATTGACCATTTCCTTGTCGACGGTCATGTTCTAACCTGACTTAGTTTTCGACAAAACCTCAGCTTAATGGATCTAGTTGACAATCGATTATTTGTCAAGTCAAAACCAAACTTAGACCAATTGGTCAAACATAATTTACCAAACTCGACGAAGGTTCACTAAACTGTGAAATCACAAGACTTAGATGGCAAACAATTTATTCTTATCCATACGTCTATTCTCTTCTCTCTGATGATGCTCTCTCTTTCTCAGAGGGTGGAAAACTTGTTTCCTGGTTACAACTTGCAATCACCAAACTGGGATTAGTGCATCGTTAGTCAATCCATAGCCCTTATGAATAAATAATCATGACATCTTATAATCATATGTCTAATTTCTAATCATATAAACATAAACTCATGATATCATTGATTTATCCTGACATTTTCACATAACGTCAAATCATTAATTCCTTCATAATTAACTACTAATTAATTTCAAGTAAAAAGTAAATCATAGTCAAAATTTGGGGTGTGACATAAAGAGATACATATTCTCTTGAGAACAAGGCCATAGTGACAATGTCTTTCTCAAGTACCATCTTTGGGTAAGGAAGCAAATGTAGTCGCATTTTTCATGGTTGGATCCTACTTTAACCTATTGGGAAACACACTAGAAGGATTGCATAAAGGAAATTAATGACCTGTTGGCATAGAATGCCTAGAAAAGTGGAACAAGTCCTAGAAATGTATTCTTTTCCAAGGTTCATGAGAAAACCATAGGGTGTTAAATTAGAAAATGTTGTCAAGGGAGTATTAGTAAATCTTTCTTTTTCTAAATAATCATATTGACATGTACAAAAGAGATGTGTATATGAAGAAGTGGATTAGAGTTTCCTAATATCTTATGAAGCCTTTTAGAAAACATATCAATGTGTTGTAGAGGACATGGGTATAGATGGTCCTCTCATGTAGTCATTTGTTGATTAAAGGATTGAGTTATTACCTCTCAATATTACTTTTCCTTGAAGCATTTAGTTAAGCAATCTGCATAAATTGATTCATAATGGTTGTAAGGAGGAGATATTTTGTGCATTTACTTTGTAAATCTCTTAAGCATGATTGGAGTCTTAAAGGACTTATTTTTCTGGTGTGTCTAAAGTACGTTCTCTAACTCATTGTGGGTTTTGGAAAAATCTAGGTGTAGTGAAGCATTTTACTCCCTTGTTAGTGACTCAATTAGTCACCTAGTGCATTCTAAGAATGTCTTTGGATTTGATATTTTATTGAATTATTGGTGAGATTATTTCAATATTTGTATGGATTATCATTAGTTTATTTCTTTATTTTTGAATGAAATTATAGGTACTTATATACTTGCTATAATTGGAGCTTTTTCTATGGTAAAGAATACCTAGAGTTTGGAATCAATAGTTAACCCCTATGCTCGATATCACTGAATTAAACCACTCAGAGTAGGGTATATTGGGATATTGGAACTCGACCATATATATGTCAATTATACCTATGATTATAGATGAAGTTTTATTTTGGAAACATAGTGAGAAAGATATTAAGGTCTATAGCGATGCATTTTAATAGTATCGACACTTGTCTCACTTGTGTATGACACTCGCGGACAAGATATGTCAGGACTTAGATATCAGATAATTAATGTATGCACTAATATATACTTGTATTATGGTATTTTGGCTTAATATCCTTTATATACTAAAGGTAATTAGGACCCTTTCATAGGCAAGATATGCTGAGAACTAGATGATGTTATGTGAAAAAGACCAACTTGAGGAAGGGTATGCCAGGAATTTGGTGAAATTATGTTTTTGGCATGTGTGTCGATTTATGTTTTCTAGTTTTATGTTTCATTGTCATCATACAATCTTACGGGTGAGTCAAGCAAGAGATAGTAGTGCTGCAAATGGATGACCCATATTTATGCGACTATTTATTGAACGCTTTGGCCAAAGTGATGTTAGTTGTATACATCGTCAATTCATTATACCACAAAGTCCATGTTAGTCAGATATCATGTTAGCTAGAGGGGTTCTAGAGGTTCATGATAGGATACATGTGATAGGTGTGTAGATCTTATATTTGCACTTGGTTCTCAGATTGGTTCTACTACAAACATCACCATCTACCACCCTCGATGAAGGGTAGGGCCACTTCTAGTAGGAAGGTGTACGGAGGACTGTTGATCTATGGTTGGAGGTAAAGCGCTCAAATGATGCTCTCCCTCCTATAGCTTGACATCCAAATTGCTTGCACTCATATGAGAAGACTATGACTGGAGGTCAAATTTATTGTAATGAATTTGCAATTTTGTATAATTAATGTATATTGATGGATTATGGGGACGACGGTCCTAACTCAATATTGTGACATAATTATTTCATTTATAGATTTGTTTTATGATGATGATCTATGTAATGATCTAATGTTAGTATCTTTGTGTTATGAAATGAAAATCTTTTGTTCTTCCAAAAAAATTAAAATTGTACTATTTTTGGGATAAATTTTAGTACTTTGCATGTTTATATTGTATTGGTTGGATGCTTGTTACAAGTTTTTTCTTCTTTTCTCTGCTTATGAGAGTTTGTTGTAAATGGGTACCTAATTTGGTCTTATTTTCGGGACCCATCTCCCTTTTGGCTTGTGTGTGTAGCCTCCCTTAGTTGCACTCAAGTGGGGTGTTGGTGTGAAATTATATTCACACATTGTCATAAGTTTATTAGGGAGTCTTTTTAGGGAGTTTTTTCCTTTATTAGCTTGAGAGATTTATGACATTTGTCATGAGCTTTCTTTTCCCCACTTTGTTTATTTTTAACAAATGTGGTTGTATATCTCTTTGTATTATTCCTTTCTGAATAATGTAATGCACCATTTCATGTTGCAAATCTAACTTCCTCTAGTTTTAGTTGTTGTGTGCTTCTCTCTTGTTTAGAAGAATTATTGTAGGTGATCTTAGCTCCTATGAGTTTGTTGAGTGACTTTAACACTTTCTTAGAGATATTTGGAGGAAGAATGCTTGTGTAAAGAAAAATTTCTTTGATTGTGTAAAAGAAAGATTGCGTTGCACCTTACTTGCTTGGTTTTGCATCTCCACCTTAGAAAGTTTTCTCTCAAGGTATTTTTCTTTAGTTTATAATTTGTAGATTAAGGAAAATGTATGTTGTTTATCCTTTCTTAGAAAAAGGGTAGGGGATGTTATTTTCATTTTTGGAATAAAATGAGAGGGATGTTAAATTCTTGTTGTGTGGCAACAAATAATATAATTATTTTTATTTGTGTATGCTATTTATGCATTTATTGTTGTTTTACTCAAATGGGTGTTAAATCTCATTTTGGGAATATACCAAACGTGCATTCATGATGTTGGGCGCTTTAGGATGAAAAGACTATACTTGGATTTTTATTGGGTAAGTTTCAATTTTAAGGTGAAAAGCTTGGATGTTCCACTAATGGTAGACCTCAAGGTAGTGTATAGCTCTTGATGGAAATTTTAGAAAATGACTTTTTTGATATTTAAAGAGTTTGTGATTATTTGATTTTGTGAGTGTTATGTTTTACCATGAAAATGAGTTAGTTTATGTTTACAATGTAGGTGTGAAGAAAGGAAGATGACTTGGAGTTTTGCATGCAATGGGGATTTAGAGTCCCCTTGTAATTTTGCATACTATGGGGTTTAGGAGCCCCCTATAATTTTTCATGCAATGGGGCTTGGGAGTCCCCTTGTAGTCTTACATGCACGGATACTTGGGAGTTCCCTTGTAGTTTTGCATGCACGGGACTTGGGAGTCCCCTTGTAGTTTTGCATGAAACAAGACTTTGAGACTTCACACATAGTTTTGCATGTAATGGGACTTTAGGAGTTCTCACATAGTTTTGCATGCATGGGACTTTGAGCATTTCCACCTAGTTTCATAGTGCACGGGAATTTGGAAATTCCTACATAGTTCCATAGTGCAATCAAACTCTAAAGCTCTAATTCCTTTATGTGATACATAGGTAGGGCCACTACTATTGATACCCTGAGAAATAGGTCTAGGTTTAGGGTCTCGTTCTTATTGCTATATAATTTGAGAACCATCTATTGTGAATAGGTGTGCCCTCTCAAATCTACTTTGGTGTTAATGATAATAGGGATGACACTCCTTAGTATTATGACATATACCCTCTTCCTTTTTGTTGTCAAATCAAGTTGCATTTGATTTGAGTATGAGATGAGTATGCATTTGCATTGGTGTGTATGTTTTTCAAGCCTCATCTTGTATGGAATGTGTGTGTTTGCATCGCATGTTTAATTGCCTCCTTATTTAGTGGGGTGAACCTCAGAGATCTAGTGGCTAGGTGGTAGGCTAATCACCATTGGTCATGATTCAAATCCCACATATGTGGTTGGAGGAGCTTCCAGTAATTAGTCTTTGATTTAGCATTTAAATTTGACTAATTGTCTAATTTAAATATATGTTGTAATTGAATATTGTAATGATTCTATATATGTACTCATCCATATGTTGTGCAATATTGTTATGAGGTTGTAAAAAAAATAATTGTATATTGTTTGATGGAAGATCTATATGGAATTTAAATCCATGTTGTACACTAATTTAGAAATGGATCATGTTGCATATGATTTAGAAATGGATCATGTTGTATATTGGTTTAGAATTGAATCATGTTGTATTGCAAGGCCTATGTGGTATTGAATCTTGTATTTATGCTACGAGATACAGTTGTACCTAAAAGTTGAAAGTATGAAATTATTATTTTAATTAATGATTATGATACTTAGAGTAGTTAAAATTCAATGGTGAATGTGACTCAAATGGGTATTGTAATCTCATCCATTTGAAGGTATGTTTGTGAGCTTGTGTTATAGAATGAGTTAAAGATTAATCTTAGGTTTTGTTGTTTCCCTCCCTAAGCAACTATATATTATCTCTTTCATTTATGTTGATGATAGGAGTCAATTACCTTATCATTAGGTTAGGGGAGACTCCTTTACCTATTGTCATGATGAGGTCATATGATGATAGTTGTGTAAGTCTTCTACTTGTGTAGTGGTGCTTATATGCAACATTCTCACATGATCAAGGGTTTCATTATCTTGTATCATGACGTCCTTGGTGTGTAAGTGTGCATTGTAATATGTGTATATTTCAATTGTAATGCAAAAAAATGTTAGCCCATTTTATTCCTCTAATATCCTTGGCATAAGCTTGGGGAATTACACAACCACCAAGAACTAGAATGACCATGTTTCTTTTGGTTGATTGATTATCAAAAATGGCTATTATGGTTACTTGCAAGAAGAACATCACTACACTAGATAACATGCACATTTCCTTCAACTGTTTTTGAATTAAATTTGAGATTTCCACATCCATTGTATCTAACCATGACCCACAAGTTGTCAAAACATTCTAGCAAACTCTCTAGACCATGTTAGACACACAATTGGATCATTTGATATCCTTCCACCATTAGATGTATGGCCAAACAAATGTGTTCAACTGCACAATGTACACCTCTTACATACCTACAATATTGTTTATCAATGGACATAGGATGATATCCTTGAACATTACCCTCAGTGGCACTATCTATGTGCTCATCTTCACTCAACATGTGCAACATAGTACTAATAGACCTTCACATAACATTGTCCTTGCGCATTTGAATATAATTCCTTCTTTCCATCACATAGCACTACATACATACATCTTGTAGTCTTGCACATGGATATACATGCTAGTGTCCATCTAGACATATCCACATGACACACAGGGCATCCACATCTACATGAAATGCTATCATATGCATTGAACATGTGGCCACACTTGTGCCACATGTTTATACCAAACAATTAGCACCATACATGTTTGACATCGATCATCACCCTATCCACAATATCAACACACGATACATGTGTAACACTTGTTAACATCTTTTAGAGCCTAGCTAACAACCCATTTGTATAAATATCTACCCTATACAAAGTACAAGTAGAGAAGAACTAGCCAACATCTCTACTACACACCTATAATTCTAAATACATTCTTCAATATAATACTTTTTAATAGACTTATACAACTTTTAAATGTGCATTTGGATTCAAAATTAGGGTTTCATTTGCATATTCTATAAACTTGTGGATTACTAGGTAATTTACAAGTTCTCCCTCCAATCCACCTAGGAATTGGATAAGACCACTATAGCCTAGATGCACTTCATGTATACTAAAAATAAACTAAAAATGACTCTCATGAAAGCTGGTCAACATTCCTCCAATAGATTGACCTTAACATTCAACAAAAGAAAGAGGGTAAACCAACATGGTTGCTAAATACTTAAGATGAACTCCAATTAATGACTTCATAATTGACCTAGACTCATCTGAGCATTACACATTAGAGTGACTTCATTCATATACAAGAGATCTATTTACTTCTCTAACATGCACTAAAAAATTTTAGTGGGGAAAAAAGATTCATGACTATACCACATAGATAATTAGTTGGTTGTTGAAATTTGAATTATTGTTGGAAAAGGGATATTAGTGAAATTTACTCCAATGTCCCTATTTAAAGATGTGTCTATTAAAGCCTATAAATTGTTTGTTGTTGTAGTGTTTAGAATCAAACTAATTGTGTCTTGTATTTTTATTTCCACCTAATCAAAATAAAAATAATCAATAGGAATCCATTAGTACCACTAACTACCTAAAATAATAATATATAAATGAAATTTGAAACATCAATGATGAAAACTCACATATTATGAGAAATTCCTTGACTGAGGGCCATTACAAGGACTAAAAGTTAAGAGGATATCATGAGGAGGCAACTATTTATTGAGAAATATTAAAAAATAAATTTTAAACACGATTTTTTAAATAAAATGTAGACGTATATGTCCTTGGGAACATTGATGCTAACAATAAGATAGACAATATTTTCAAATGGAATAATACCCCTATTCCAAAATAATTAAATTTTTAATATAATATAGGAACAATAAATTTAAAAAATTAAAGAGCAATTTTTTTAGAAAATCACATAATGAGTGATGTTATTGATTATGAATTAAATGATTATATGCACGTCAATCAATTCACCCTATTCATAAGAAAATTGACACTCGCAAATCACCAATAGTTATTTGGGTAGAAACACCTTCTCAAGATGGTGAGGCTACCTTATTAAAAGCTGAAACTAGAAAATATACACAGGTTGTACACTTTACAAGTTTACATTTGGTGTGTAGGGTTTTACAAAATTTATAAAATGAAATTCTTTAAAAATGGGAAAATAAAAATTAATTTGGATTTAATCAAATAAAATTGGAGTTCAATTAATCACACACTAAGAATGGTTTTCAAAATTTGTATAATGAAGACTAATATCACATTTATAGGCTATAAGGAAACATTCAAGAAAATAAAGAATCACATTCAACATACAAAAAGATGTGATGAAAGATACAAATTTGACACAAAGTTTGAATGTACAACTTTATTTATCTCCCCAAAATATAAAGGTCAAAGTCTTTTGATCCCATACAAAACTTAACAAATTTGCCAAAAGTCCTTTACAATGATTTATTTCTCAAATATATAGGTCTTTTTTTCATAACTGCAAGGAGGTTATGAAAATATAATATTAATATTTTAAAACTTATACATGACTTTTTAGTAAACTAAAATATTAATATTTGTTATGTCGTAAAATGTCCCCCTAGGACTTCACCTCCTAAGTTTAGCTCTCGGGTCCCTTGTTTTGCATCTTGCATGTTCATTTTAACTCCCGAGACAAAATAACTTGAAACCCATGTCAAATGGGGCTTGAGGGATATTGTGAGCTTTAACCCTACCCTAAAATAGGTACTAGGGGCTTGGGCACTCGTGCCCTAGTCCTTCCCTATTTTAGGTAGGTCCCAAATTTGAATGTCGGTTATGTGACCGTTAGAGGTGTCCCATTCTGACATCTTAAGTTTGAATTATGAAATTTTTAGTGGTAATGCATATATAAGCATGTTTAGGACTTCATTTGAAAACTAGATGGATAATGCGAACTTGTGATCTTATGCTAAGATGATTCAAGGTGTTCATTGTGCTACAGAGCAGTCTTTTGTTGTTATTGTGTCTGTATGTAGATTTTGGCTTCATCAATCCATCTCCTCATGGCATGAAAGAGATTCATTCCTCCATGAGAGCTACACCTTTGAGGTGATATCTATTTGTGTTTGAATCAATCATTTTGTTTTGCCTCTATCCTGCAGGGATACACACTCTTTATCTAACAACAGTGTTTGGAAGACTTGAATGTCCTTCTGGGGCTTAACTAAGACAAGCTCCTAAACACCACAACCCCCAACCACACTCCTTGTGATTGCAAGTTACAGGTATCAAATTTTGCAGAGTGGAGTTGCAAATGAAGGTTGTAGAAGACAAGAATTCTAGATCTGACGGAAAGAAGCAGTTTGGTGCACTATCGGGGCTCAGACGTTAGTCATAAAGCCCTCTGAGGTTGCAAGAGAATAAATCTCTAGAATGGTAATCATCAGCATCAGAAGAGGTCCCAATGTCCTGAAGAACATCTTGCCTTGGGCTTGGGTGCTAGTCGTAGTGCCCTCCACATCTTCAGAGCTAGAAACTGACAGAACAAAGATCATCAGTGTCAGAAGGAGTCTGGAAGTCCTTGAAGAAAACACTGCATTGGGCTCGGGTGCTAGTCATAAAGCCCCTAACTGTTTAGATTCTTGAACTTTGAAAAATGGTCAGTAACTAATCTTTGTTAACTATCTTGGTGTGCGAGCATTCGTTGTAATTCGTTTGTTTATTTACGATTTTGCATAATTAGGGTTTTGAGCATAATTGAGCATTAAATTAATACATTAACCAACAATTTTTGAATTTCCCTATCATTACAAGTGACAACCAACCTATAGGTGAATCCTCTTGCAAAAGTTGTGATTCAACTCGGTTAAATATCCTTGAATGTGTGTAGTGAAAGGATGATTTGACTATTTACCCTAATCCCACTTTTCCTACAAAATGTTTTGGTGAACCCATATTTTATTGAATTTTGCACCTTGATAAGTGTTGTGCTTCAGATTTACATTCATTCATTTCATCATTTTCTTATTGCATTTGAAAATCTATAAAAAAAATTGGCATCCTAGGCTTGCGTTTTGACATATTTTGCATCAATTTCATTAAATTTCATCTAATCTCTAATTTTTACATTAGATCTGATATAAATTACATTAGTACATCATTTTATAATCATTTGCATTGCATTTTCATGATTAATTTGTTAAAATTTGCTTAAATGCATTTTTCATTTAACCTAGTTTTTCCAAAAGCTAGGGTTTGTGGTTAAAATTTTATTTCAAATTTGAATAATCTTTTAAACACTCTTTGAGGTCTAATTTATGATTGTAGTGTTTCATTATTGTGTGTCTTTGCATTTACATCTTAAATTTTACATTTTCACATAGTCAATTTCAACAAAAACTAGCATATTCACTCACCTCTCCTTAAAATTACACTTGCATTGAACATTGTAGGACTTTAAAATCATTTTCAGATCTGAGCTGAGTTTTTTTGCATCACAAATCTGATTAGAATTCATTCATACATCATTTTGCACATATTCATGTTGGCATGAGACATTGTGTGGCTTCATGAGTGTTGTCATTGATGGCAACAAAGTCCATCCCACACATCCGCAGGACATGGTGTGCCTATACAGGACGACAAATTGAAGAGTATTTTGGTCTGGTGACCAAGAACAGAGCATGTAGCAAGGTCTGACAATCAGGTCTGGATCTCTTAGAGGAAGTATCTTAGTAAAGTGCGGACTTGGGGAAGTCAAGAGGTGTACCTTGACTGATACATTCCAGAGATTGAGCCTCCGGTGATGAAAAAGTGAAGAGATATGAGCACCTAAGTGTTGGGTTTCTGTTTGGCAGAGTTGACTGAGGAATAACTGACCGATAGAGCATCAGACCTCAATCTGGATGAGTTATTGATGGTGATCAAGTTTCTTGAAGTATCATTCATGATTGGCTGACATGATTGATGACTTCTATAAGCATCTCTTTGATACGCATCACTTGGTAAGCAAGGATTCAGCCAACAGACCAGAGTTTGGGAAAATATTGAGTATTCCGGATGCTGACTAGAAAGTTGATGAAATCCTTGGTGCAGATATATATACCAGATTAATTTCGGTATGAAGTAGTGTGTGGTGTGCGAAGGAAAGCATAGAGCACTGTGGAAGCAGTAATACAGGTCTAGTATGTGATAGGACAACAGCATCAAAGAAGAGGAAGAATGAAGTGCAGTAGATCAGTATATTGATCCTAACCGGAACTGAACCTTAGCATATGTGGATGCTTCTCATCAGTTCAAGTACCTAGTTACTTTCTTTGTACCTTGTAGACAGTGAGTCTCTTGTAGGCAGTGAGCCTCTTGTGAGCAGTGTGCTCAGGCAGTGAGCCCTAATTGGCAAGTGCCATTTTGTACTATCTAATTCTTCTAATAGAGAATACATTCTTGGGTTACTCACCCCATGGTTTTTCCCTTAACAGGGTTTTCCACGTCAAAATCATTATGTTATGTGTATTGACTTTGCTTTTGCTTTCATGGTTGTGGATGCTTATTTGTTTTGATGCTACACTAGTTATTAAAGAAGAACAGAAAGTTAAATTAATTAAGATAACTGATTCACCCCCCCTTAGTTATTAACAATTCATGCCTTAATTTCACAATTAGGGTTTAAAAATCTTGCACTTTCACTAGATTTTGACTTATCATCCATCTAGATTTCCATCATAGGTGTGTTGTGAAGAATATATTTGAATTATTGGACTATTATAAAGGTTTTTATTTTCTTCACCTCATCAATTTCATTAGAACACTTCATCTTTTAGTCATTTGCATTGAAAAAAGTGGAAAATTTTAGCATTTTTAGGCACATAAGCAAGCGTAAATTGGTGTTGTTGTTAGACTTAGGGCACACAACTGAGGGGGGGGTGAATCAGTTGTGCAAAACTTTCTCCAATTTACACACTTAAATCTTCTTGGTGATTAGCAGTATATTAAACATGAAATATAATGCATTCAAATCAAAAAGTAGAAACTCATCAACACATAAGACACCAAGATTTTGACGTGGAAAACCCGGTTAAGGGAAAAACCACGGGGTGATTAACCCAAGAATGTATTCTCTATTAGAAGAATAGAAAGAACAAAATGGCACATGCCAATTAGGGCTCACTGCCTGAGCACACTGCTCACAAGAGGCTCACTGCCTACAAGAGACACATTGTCTACAAAGAAATAAGTATCACCTTCATGAATTGGAGAATAGCATCTTCACCATGCTTGAATCAGTTCCATTTAAGCCCAATACTTCTGCTCTACCTTTCGCACTTCTCCTCGCTACCACACACTCATCACTGCAAGACACACTTTGAAATGACTTCACAATCCCTTATTTATACACGACATCGACTTAGGAACAATCATCTAAGTCGACAAACACCTACAAGAACATCCGCCAGACGTGTAATACATCCGGTCGGCCAGTCTCAGGAAGAACACTAACATCCAGTGGTTATTCTTCAAATACGAGCTTTAACTTCAATGCGGACCACCAACATGAACTGCAACCGATCCACAGATCACCATAAGCTTTCCTGAATCACCAACAGCATCCACACTTCATCTGCTTACTGGAATCCTTCTCACATTCATCCGGAACCTCAAGAACACAGTCTGTCATCACTGTCACAAAGGAATAGGTTCTTCTAGACCTTCAAGCCACAAACTAATCTACTTGACACTTTACAAGGATGTCCTCAACACTTCCTCAAATCCACAGAATGGGATAATGCCTCACCGGACCTATCTGTGTCACTCTGTCACCTCTGGACACCTGTTGGAGCTGGTTCTACTTGAGCTACCATAACTTCTTTAGATCTTCATGCAGACCTCTAAAAACTTGACTGGAGCATCTCAAGACTTATATCTACAAACCCTTTAAACCGCATCGTCTGATCCTTAACCTATCTTGGACTTTTACCTTGTTGTCATCACTATTCTTCATTGTTCCTGATTGAGACTAATTTTCTCAATATCCTCAGCACACAGCTCATCCAATCCTTCTCATTAATGCAACATGAGTATGTTGACATCAATGACAACACCAGTTAAACCCATACTTGCAACAATCTCCCCCTTTGTCATTGATGGCAACATATGATGTGAAAAACCATCAAGACAAGAACTTCTCCTTACTGTCACAACTCCCCCTATCAACAACAACTATTCACATGTCTTCTCTTCCTTTATTGCTACCCCTTTGATCATCAACCATTTGTTTTTCACATGTCTACTGTCCCCCTTTGACATCAATGGCAAAGGGCTCATACTTGCAACTCTAATACTACAGAATCATATCTGCTGCTCCCCCTAAGTAGTAGCTCCTCATCATCAATCCAGATCATAAGATATGATGGTGATATCCACCGAATTGATGCACATCAGTGCATCCTAGTTCATCACCAGAGGGGCAATAACCCCTAACTTCTCCCTGAGATACTCAAAAGAGTCCTTGGGAAGAGGTTTAGTAAAGATATCTGCAATCTGATCCTTAGAGGGCACATACTCCAGTTTGACTTCATCCTTGTTCACTTACTCTCTCAGAAAGTGAAAATTGATAGATATATGCTTAGTGTCATGCCCGCATCTCCCGGGCGGACGCTTCGCACAAACGCCCATGTCACGACCACATTCGACATGTGGTCATGACATGGGCCGCAAAATTTTTTTCTCCCTAACCCTAAAATCCCCCTCGCACGTGTCTGCATGCTCAGTGGCTATACGCAACGGTGTAGACATGTCTATGTAACCATGTAGGTGAAGGCCATCTAGTGGTAAGTGACACGAAGTGTGTTGCTTCTAGGGTTAGATCGATTCCAATCTGTATCCTAAGTTGCCTAGGTGAAGATAACTCGCCGCCATCGATCCCTAACTAACTCAGATCGAACGGTGAAGTTATATGGTGTCATGATGGCACACGGTTGAAGGTGAAAAGATGGAAAAGAACTTAATAAATTAGCGTAAATTCAACCCTAGAAATCTAGGGAAGTGTAACGCATTTTTGATAAACGCAAAGAATAAAATTTTAAAAATAATTCATCAACAAGAAAATAAACTTCATAAGTAAAATTAAAATAAAACCCAAGTACAAATTTTAAATAAATCACCAATAGGAAAGACTAATAAAATAAACGATTAAATAAATATTAAATTAATTTAGAAACGATAACAACGATATAAAGTAAAATGATGAAAATAAATCAAAATGACAAGACGTCGGTTATCTCCAACTGAAAACTGGGTTCGTTATTAAATATAATATTGGAATTACGTTTAATAATTCACTCAAAAATTAAACGGATGAGGGAGGAGGGTTCAAATAACCCTCCCCGTAAAATAATAATAATAAAATCAATTTTAAATATCAACGTAAAAATTATTGATAAAATTTCGTCAATTAATTTCAAAAAAAATACCCTTACTCATAAATTAGATTCAAATCACCAGACAGAAATCAAATGCCCAAAATCAACCTTTTCAAAATTAAAATTCACTTAAGATCTCAAGAGATAAAATTTAAAACAATAAGAAGAAAAGGGAGGTTTAAATAAAAAAGTAAAAGAAAATTAAAAATAAAACCTCACCATTAATCTCTCCACAAAATAAAATATTATCATAATAAAACAAAGGAAAGAAAAGCCCTAAATTAAGATAACACTAAGTTTCTAAATGCAAACCCAATTCTCATTTTCTAAGTTTCCTCTTTGTGTTGCCCTAATTTCTCCTATTCTCTTCTATCCTCTTATGCCCTAATCTCTAATTTTCTTTTGTTTGTTTTGTTCTTTCTTTTTTTTTGTGTGCAGGTCAAGGGTTTGGAGGTAGCCATTGAAGAGCTCACAGAGGTGAGCACAAGGGAGAATTTTTTTGTAAGCAAATCTGAATCACATTGTATTAACATTCTTTTTTTTTGTGTTATAGCAGGGTAGAGTCGAATTTGGGGAAGGGCAAGGTTGGCGGCGGCAGTGGCTGGGAGGTGCACTGTGCGCAGGGAGGGGCGGAGGCCATGAGAAGGGCGGCAGAGGAGGTTAACGGAGGTAGAGCTTACGACAGAGGGTGGAGTGGAGGTCGCATGGGGGAGGAGGTGCTGAGGGTGCCGCTGCGGGCGGCGGGGTCGCAGTGGTATGAAGGCCACAGTGAGCGGCGTAGCAGGCATGGTAAGGGGGGGTGTTGGGGGTGTAGGGACTGTGTGTGGTGGGTGTGGGATTAGGTCGCATCGGTGTTTGGGGAGGGGGTACTGTGTGTGTGGGGGGGTAAGGGGAGTGGCGGGTGTGTGGGCTGCGCAGGGAGAAGTGAGGGGGTTTGGACAAGGGTAAGGCAGTGTCAAGGGGATTGGGGGGTGTGGGTGGAGGCTCCACCTCCCCCACACCCCTCTTACTGTAAGGCACAATGGGCTGCCCACAGTCCATTCTTTGTATTTTTTTTCTTTTTTTTTGCATATTCTTTTTTTTATACTTTTTTTTTATCATTAAAACAGATTCTTTGTAGTATAAAGGTTATATATATAATTGAATGTATATATATACTTGCAGCATACTCTCAACATAATTACTTTTTTTTGTACAGATGAATATATCAAATTTCTTTCTTGTATATAAAAGTTTGCACTTACAAATATACAGATTTATGTATAAGTTTATATATAAATAATATATTTATATACTAAAATCTAATCAGCAAAAATAGAAATTCCTGTATCTATTCTTTCAGTGTGTAGCATTTATACAGTAAAGTTTTAAAATAAAGATCAACAAACTATTCCTGAAAATGATATGACCACACAGTTTACCCTCCTTTTTTTTAAAGCTCATTGCACTAAATTTTTCAATAATGATTTAAAACAGAATACAAAGTTGTGTATTATGACATAAATAAAGTAATAGTCCCTTTCTTTCTCCTTTTCTCTTACATAGATATATATAAACAGAATGTGTTATATTCTTCTGTTGTTCAAGTACAACAGAAAACAACTATTCCTGTAAATTGTCTAAGAGTTCTTTCCTCTTAATAGCTACTTCTCAAGTCACATTTTCAAGTAATAAAAATAAGGAAACTAAAATTTACAGCCTCTCTTTCTTGAATGCAATAAGACATAAATTGCAACTTATGCATTGTCTTTTTTTTTTTTTAAAAAGCATGATACAAATTGGTGAATGCAATTCTTTCTTTCACCTACAATAAGTTCTAACAACATCATTTTAACTCATGCATATTTCCTTCTTGAGAGGACAAAGACAAAAAATTATTTGTAATCACATGCCTTTTCAACACAATGCTAACCTCATAATAAAGGAAATAAACTATTTTAACCTCAATAACACAAAGTTGCATTGTATAATCATTTACAGCCAACTACATGGCAAATAACTTGGCAGCTTCTACAAAATTACAATACAATTAGGCCACAATGGCCATGGCTCCAACAACCATTAACACACTATAAGGCCACATCAAGAAGACTTTATGTACACCAACATGAGCTCCATACACTCCATCTCTTCATTTATCAACCTGCAACTAATCACAACAGCAAGGACTACAAAACCAGCCACTTCTAAAGCTCTCCTCCCTACCATAGACCCGCAAGTGGGTCACCCCCGAGCTAGGAGGTAGGGATTTCAAACAAGGTTTCATTCCACAACACAATCAATCACAATAACACAAATTAGAACAACCCCATAGGTTTAACACATAACTTAACTCATAAAAATGAGCTTGGTGAGGGTAGGGAATGGACCCCTCAACTTAAAAGGGCTCCCATTGATACAAATCTCAACTCATAGCCTCAAGCCAAAAATCATCAAAACACCACCATCCTCCAAATCACAAGTACTCAATGGCACTCTTGCCATCCAATAAATCACAACCCATGGCCTCAAGCCAAAAATCTCCATAACACCACCCTCCACAAATGTCACATAAAATCTCCATGGCATTCTTGCCAGTCAATATTCTCCTCCACAAATAAAAGCCCTCAAAGCACAAATACAAGTGTGGGAGTGCCCTAAAGGATGTTCCTTTCCCCTACCCATACAAGTTGAGCATTACCTCCATTGGAGGTGCTCTCACCATAACTCCCATCCCAACATCACAATGCAAAAACAACAAAACAACCACAAACTAAAACACAACACATTATACAAGCAAAGTTGAGATAACAAGTTAAGAAGCCTACCTTACAAGCCCTTATAATGGAAGTAGTTTGGTGAAGAGCTCCAAGCCTTCCCAAGCCTTCCAACTTCAAGAATTTTCCCAACCTTCTCCTAATTCCTCCAAAATAGCAAGAAAACTAAATTGCAAGAACCATCAATTTGCAAGAAGAGAGAATCAAAAAGAAGAAGAAGAACCAAAAGAAGAGGAACCCCCACTCCTCAACAAGAGGAGATATTATAGGCCATCAACTTGGCCTTGAAGGAATGAGAAGGTGACATTTGTCACCATCTCCTCCCTCCTCCAAAGCCACTTGTAAGAGTGAGTAGGTATGAGGATGACAAATGTCCTCCTCTCATTCCACCTCCATCTCCACCTCTTCCTCTTGTGCTTCCACACAAGTGGGAGGGGGACAAATGGTGAGTTGGATTCCCACTCACACCTCAAGAAGACAAGGGTCTTGAATGGTGCTCCCACTCACTTGGGAGTTTGGGAGGACTCTTGAAGACCTCCCAAGTCTTCTTTGGGAATGATTCCCAAACTTTGGGATGGGAGATGAGTCCTTCCCAAGGCAAGGCCCATTCCCCATCTTCCCTCTTTTCTAAATTCGTCACTTTTACTCAACCATGGTTTAGGGTGACCTAAGGTGAGTCAAAATTAGGGTTAGATAGTCCAAGTTGACCCTAGACTCATGGTTGAACACCTAGGGTAACTTTTGGGACCCTAGGGTTCATGAAGGGGTTAAAAATCCACATTTAAATGGCCTAAAAAAAAAATATAAATACCAAGTGGCATAAATCAAATAAATTTATACAACACTTATTATTAATCAATTTTAAATAAAAAGGGGTACTAAGGCCAAAAATAAATAAAAATTAAATCAAGCACTATAATTTATCATTCAAATTCAAACATGATCCTTATCCCTCTTGGGAATGGATTGGCTTTATAGGGGATAACATAGTGTGAATCCTACCTCTAGTTTCCTATGGCTAGGGAATGTAAAACCTGCACATCTCGATCAAGTGTCAGTTCTGTCATGAAAAGTGATAGCTGAAGCAACTGGAATTAAATTCACACAATCGAATACAACAATAACATTAATACATTAATCCAAGTTAAACTGCATTATCCAATCACATGTCAATTAGACCATATCACATAAACAACTAGAATCTCATCACAAAACATCATCAAATATAAACTCATAAATCAATTTCCACAAATAGCATCACTATGATCAAAACGAATCGCATATGTCAAATCAATTTCCTAACATAATCAGTGGATCAAATCAAGTCTGCAAAATGAAGCATAGTCACTAAGGTCTGATAGTGTCATCTACTGAATAGCATAACGATCAAAATATGGAAGGTAAAATAATCGGCCTCACACTTAGTCTTAGAATGCAACACTAGATTCTTAGAAATATTTATTGCACTTGAATTATCACAGAAAATTGTGATAGGCTCCTCATATTCTACTTTAATATCTCTTAGCATTTGCTTCATCCACAACACTTGAGTGCAACTACCTGCTGCTGCAATGTATTCTGCTTCAGTTGTAGACAGAGATATTGCCTCTTGTTTCTTGCTTAGCCAAGAAACCAATCTTTTTCCCAAAAAGAATGGTCCACCACTAGTACTCCTCCGGTCATCCACATCTCTTGCCCAGTCTGCATCTGTATATGCATGAAGAGAGAAATCATGATCTCTAGGATACCACAAACCATACTCAATTATTCCTTTTAGATACCTAAAAATCCTTTTGATTGCCATGACATGAGATTCTCTGGGATCAGCCTAGAATCTCGCAACAAGACCAACAGCCTGCATTATATCTGGTCTAGTTTGAGTGAGATACAATAATCCTCCAATCATTGATCTATACTTTGTTTGATCTGCCTTAGGAGAGTCATCATCTTTTCTCAACTTACATCCGGTTGCCATGGGAGTATTCATTGGCTTTGAATCTTCCATTCCAAATTTCCTCAACAATTCTTTCACGTATTTGGTCTGAGAAATAAAGATTCCTTTCTTTGTTTGAGTAATTTGCAGACCCAAGAAGAAATTCATTTTACCAAGCATTGACATCTCAAACTCATTTTTCATTTGATTTGCAAAGTTTTTACACATACTGTATCTTCCTCCAAAGATGATATCATCAACAAATACTTCAACAATCAAGATGTTTTCATGATCAATTTTGAAATATAAGTTACTATCAGCAGTACCTTTGTTGAAACCAATCTTCAAAAGATGTTTGTCTAGTCTTTCATACCAGGCTCTCAAGGCTTGCTTTAGTCCATACAGTGCCTTCTTCAATTTGCAGACCATATCACCATGCTCAGATAATTGAAATCCATCTGGTTGTTCAATGTACACTTCTTCTTCTAAGTCACCATTCAAGAAGGCAGACTTGACATCCATCTGATACACCTTGAAATCCTTGAAGGCAGCAAATGCAAGAAATAATCTGACTGCTTCAATTTTTGCCACCAGAGCAAAAGTTTCTTCAAAATCAATTCCTTCTATTTGGGAGTAGCCCTTGCAGACCAATCTGGCTTTATTTTTGATTACTTCACCAACTTCATTTAGTTTATTCTGGAAGACCCATTTGGTTCCAATCACATTCTTGTTTCTAGGTCTGGGAACAAGATCCCAAGTGTGATTTTTCTCAATTTGCATCAACTCTTCCTCCATTGCTTTGGTCTAGTTTTCATCATTGCAGGCTTCATTTATTGTCTTAGGTTCAATATTTGAAATCAGACAATATTCATCTGAATTTTGAGCAATTTTCCTTCTAGTTTGCACACCTTTGCTTTTGTCACCTATGATATGATCTTCAGAGTGGTTCAGTCTTACATACCTTGGAACTTTGGGAGTTTCTTGCACTTCTACTTCTTGATCAGGATCATTCAGACCTATCTCTTCTTCCTGATTTACCGGATCAGTTTGAATCTAACTTTCAGAAGAGGATTGAACTCCTTGAACCAGAGCACCATTCTGATCATCTTCATCATATTCATAAAACCTTGAGGGTTTCTCTATTCCCTCATCAACCTTTACATTTGTACTTTCTATCATCTTTCTCAGTCTCTTGTTATAACACCAATATGCTTTGCTTTGAGTAGAGTAACCCAAGAATATTCCTTCATCACTTCTAGCATCAAACTTGCCTAGATCTTCATCTCTTTTGATGTAACATTTGCTACCAAAGACTCTGAAATATCTTACAGTAGGAGTAATGCCAAACCAGAGTTCATAAGGGGTCTTACCGGTATTGCTTCTGATTTGAACTTGATTAAGAGTATAGACTACAGTGCTGACAGCTTCTCTCCAATAGATTTGAGGAACATTTGTTTCCATCATCATGGTCCTAGATGCTTCCTGGATGGTCCGGTTCTTTCTCTCCACTACTCCATTCTGCTATGGAGTCCTCAGAGCAGACAACTGTTTCTTAATTCCATGTTTCTCACAGAACTCTATGAACTCACCGGATGTGAATTCTCCACCTCTATCAGACCTCAGACATTTCAACTTTATTCCTATTTCATTCTCTACCATAGCCTTGAATATTTTGAATTTCTCAAGAGCTTCTAATTTCTCCTTTAGAAAGGTTACCCACATCATCCAGGAATAGTCATCAATTAGCAGCATGAAGTACCTGTCACCTTGAATACTCCTGGTTCTTGTCGGACCACAAAGATCAGTGTGAACTAAGTCCAATAATCCGGTAGAAGACAGTTCCTTGCTTTTGAATGTGACTTTGCTCAGCTTACCCAACTGACATTCCTTGCACAAGCTGTTAGTAGGTTTCACCAATTTTGGAAGATCTCTTACAGCCTGAGTATTGCTTATCTTGATGATATTATCAAAATTCACATGACACATCCTTCTATGCCATAACCAACTCTGATCAACTTGAACAAATAAGCAGCTTTTACTAGTACCAACCAAATGGAAGATGTTACCTTTAGTTTGAGTACCGGATGCAATCTCTGTTTCGAAACTTTCAAAGATTTTGCATTTTCTATCCTTAAATCGGAGATCATAGCCTTTGCCCACCAACTGTCCAACACTGAGAAGATTGTGCTTCAAACCTTCAACATACAGTATATTACCAGTTTTGTTTCTTCCATCAAAAGAAATAGTTCCTCTTCCTCTGATTCTACCAGCAGAATTGTTACCAAACTTTACCACTCCTCCTTCATACCTCTCCAAATCTACAAACTTATTTTTGTCACCAGTCATATGGTGAGAGCATCCACTGTCAATGACCCAATCATCCTTCTCTTCAATTTGGGCAGCTAGAGCTCTTTCCACAGTCTTAAGATTGACAAATATAGAGGACATTGGATCTTCTGCCTTGATGGCAATGAACACCCATTCATTTCTGGATTGGTTTCCTATCTCTGATTCATCATCTGTTACTCCTTCATTATCATCATCTTCATGTACATAGTAACAGTTCTTTTTGAACCTTGGCTTGTTAGGATTTGGCCTTGAAAATCTTTCCAGACACCTTAAGGCAAAATGACCAATCTTATTGCAGTTAAAACACTTAAAAGGTAATTTTCCTTCATACTTACCGGATCCTCTTGGTAGCCTCTTTGCAATAAGGGCTTCAAGTTGAGCAGTTTCTACTTCTTCTTCCAGATCTTTTCTTGCTTTTTCATACAATGACAATTTCCTTGAAGAATTCTCTCCCAGATCAAACCTTTGTTTACCTTTAACAGAGGCACTGGCTTTGAATGCAGATTCAGTCTTGGGGGGGTCGTCTCCAAACTCTGTCATTTCAAATGCAGCTAATTTCCCAGCCAATTGATCTCTTGTGACAGTTGTATGGGCTCTGAATTCTTTAATGGCAGCAACCTTGATTTTGTAAGAAGCAGGGAGGGATCTGAGAATTTTACCAACAATCTCATTTTCATCTAAGACTCCACCAGCATTTCTAATTCCACAAACTAGCTCATTCACTCTTGGCATAAAAGTGGTAATATTTTCATCATCTCTCAATTTTGATTTTTCAAATTTCCCTTTTAGACTCTGTAACCTTGTACATTTAACATACTGGTCTCCTTCATGCAAAAGTTCCAGTTTATTCCAAATCTCAAAGGCATTTGGTAGGTCAATAACATTTGAGAGCTCTAAGTCAGATAATGCGCTTAGAAGAGCCTCTTTGGTCCGTAGATTGTTTTCAGCATCTGTGATTTCATTTAGGGTTGTCGGACCACCCTGTGGAGGTACATACACTTTTGTAACCATGGACTAGTATGCCATTCCCATACACTGCAAATGACATTTCATGCGACCTTTCCAAAGAGCGAAGTTGGTTCCATCAAACTTTAGACTATCCTTCTTGTAAGACGACATCCTGGATCTCCTCAAGCGGTTAAGCTCCTTTTAGAGGAACTTAGCTTTGATACCAATTGTTAGACTTAGGGCACACAACTGAGAGGGGGGGTGAATCAGTTGTGCAAAACTTTCTCCAATTTACACACTTAAATCTTCTTGGTGATTAGCAGTATATTAAACATGAAACATAATGCATTCAAATAAAAAAGCAGAAACTCATCAACACATAAGACACCAAGATTTTGACGTGGAAAACCCGGTTAAGGGAAAAACCACGGGGTGATTAACCCAAGAATGTATTCTCTGTTAGAAGAATAGAAAGAACAAAATGGCACATGCCAATTAGGGCTCATTGCCTGAGCACACTACTCATAAGAGACTCACTGCCTACAAGAGACACACTGTCTACAAAGAAATAAGTATCACCTTCATGAACTGGAGAATAGCATCTTCACCATGCTTGAATCAGTTCCATTTAAGCCCAATACTTCTGCTCTGCCTTTTGCACTTCTCCTCGCTACCACACACTCATCACCACAAGACACACTTTGAAATGACTTCACAATCCCTTATTTATACACGACATCGACTTAGGACCAATCATCTAAGTCGGCAAACACCTACAAGAACATCTACAAGACATGTAATACATCTGGTCGGCTAGTCTCAGGAAGAACACTAACATCCAGTGGTTATTCTTCAAATATGAGCTTTAACTTCAATGTGGACCACCAACATGAACTAGGCTGATCCACAGATCACCACAAGCTTTCCTGAATCACCAACAACATCCGCACTTCATCTGCTTCCTAGAATCCTTCTCACCTTCATCCGGAACCTCAAGAACACAGTCTGTCATCACCGTCACAAAGGAATAGGTTCTTCTGGACCTTCAAGCCACAAACCAATCTACTTGACACTTTACAAGGACGTCCTCAACACTTCCTTAAATCTGCAAAATGGGATAATGCATTACCGGACCTCACCGGACCTATCTGTGCAACTCTGTCACCTCTGGACACCTGCTGGAGCCGGTTCTACTTGAGCAACCATAACTTCTTCAGATCTTCATACGGACCTTTGAAAACTTGACTGGAGCATCTCAAGACTTATATCTATAAACCCTTTAAACCGCATTGTCTAATCCTCAACCTATCTTGAAATTTTACCTTGTTGTCATCACTGTTCTTCATTGTTCCTGATTGAGAGTAATTTTCTCAATATCCTCAGCACACAACTCATCCAATCCTTCTCATTAATGCAACATGAGTATGTTGACATCAATGACAACAGTGGTTAAACCCATACTTGCAACAGTTGTTTCATTAAATTCACCCTAAATCTCTTTCATTTTAGATCTTTCATCCATATTAAATCATTCATTCAGTTATCATATGAAAATTTGGCATTATTTCATTAAATTGTGTGGAAATTGGCATCTTTTTAATTACACAATGTGTATTTCAACACTAGTTGTCCACACACTTCATTCACATCCTTTGATCAAAACCTCTAAAATCATAAATTGGAATTTATTGTGTTACACTCTTTCCTCCTACCCACTGTGTTTTTTGTGGACTCCGTGTGTCTTTTAGTACCCGTTTCCCTCAAACAAGTGCTTTGGTGTGAAATAGTCTCACTTATTTTGCCTTGTTCATCGTTGAGAAATTCGTGTGTATTGGAGTTCTTTCAAATTACCATCTTGGATACTTATTGTTATTCATCATTGGAAGCTTTGTTTGCATACATCATAGACATTGATAATTTTTCTAAATTTACTCATGAATATCCTCAAGTCTTGAAACAAATAGATGCATATATGATGTTGATAGTGTTCCACATATGACTAAATTTAGAGAAAATAATACATTTAGTAGTGATGACTTTAATATGTTAGATGAACCCTTAGATGACTTTATCTCTATTGAACATTCCACTATGACTCCTATTGCTAAAACATGTGATGGTAACTTAGTTCTACCTTATGATCTCTCTCCCAAAGTTTTTCCCACTCATGATGACACTTTGGTGAAAGAGGATGAATTCATTAACACATCCCTTAACATCATACCACCATATCTTCATTCCAATGATCTCTTTGGCCAAGATGAAGCATTAGTCAATGAAGAACCACCACCATCTCTTTATTCCAATGCTCTCTTTGGCCAAGATGAAGCATTAGTGAATGAAGAACCCCCTCCAACAAAGAAAATTCCATGGATAGATAATGAGAATAAATTTAAGAATATTAAAACTTATATCCCTACAATAGTGTATGAAGCCTCTATAGACCATCATATCGACCTTCCTCCTTTAGTTGATTATTCACATAGCTTGTATATCACCAAGGAAGGGAAGACCCTTAATCTCCCTCCTTTGGTTGAATATTCAAGTCATTTGGATATCACTAAGGATTTAAAAACATTGACTACCTCTCCTTTGGTTGCATATTCTTTGAACATCACTAAAGATACAAACTTTAACAATTATCCTCACAACACCTTACCTTCCCTTCAGTCTGTTGGTTATGATGTTATACATAAACAAACATAGATAAAGAAATGCAACTCAAACCTTTATCAACTTGAAAGATACGATGAATTCAACAAATTCATGATCCCAAGTCTCTGTGGATTAGTTCATAATCTACTGATGTTACTCATTGGTTTGATGTGCCTTGCTATTTTCCATTCAAGGGGCCTTATGTTTGTAATTCCAAGAATTGATGTCTGGACGTCCTAAGTTTTACCTATTTCTGTAAATCTTTCAACAAACAAGGTTAATCCTACTATATTCAACTAGATGATGAGGATATTTTCTAAGTTTGATCAATTCTTCTGGTCATTAACTGTTATCTACTAAATTTCACCTCTGCACTATGAATTTATCTAAATAATATGCCCGTAGGCCGATATTTACATGATTATTGTCATTATTTATGTTTACTTGCATGATATTTATCATTTCAACATGCTGTTTGGCTCAAATATGCTATGAATATTCAATTACCTACGGGATATCAACATATTTTACTATATTTGCTTAAGATTTTTTGTGAATATGCAATTATGATAATGATTTTAAAATGAACTCAAACAAATTTAAACGAATGCTTGCTAAATTTTACTAACATGAGTGAATCTTTAGCTATTGATCCATATACATTCCTGATACCATCATGAAGAGAAGGAAATCAAACCATATGTTCACCAAGATGTTCCACAGCTAGATATGATTGATGCTAATGTTGATGGAAAAGGAATGAAAGCAACATGCACAACATGAAATGCACTCCAAGGGACACAACAAATCAAAGTATAAGTCAAGAATCCATTCATAGATTACTCAAAGTTTACGATTGTTTGTAATCTAGAGCTTCTTCTTCATTAAGTATACGAAAGAAGTGTACATTTACAATTAGCCTTGAGAATTAGTCCTGATGCTTCAACAATCTAATCTCAATTAAGTTTCGAATGATTACAAAATACACTCCAGGGTAGATGCAAGAAGTTGTGTCCACTTAAGGTGGAAGTTTCGGAGTTAGAAAAAATTCCGAAATCGGGGAACAAAAAATAGGATCCCGTTTATATAAAACGGGATCCCGTTTATATAAAACGGGATCCCGTTTATAGAAAACGCGATCCCGTTTTGCCTCGGGATCCCGAGCCTAGGACCAAAAACGCGATCCCGTTTTTCCCGGGATCCCGAACCTAGAGGCCATAAACGGGATCCCGTTATAAACGGGATCCCGTTATATAAAACGGGATCCCGTTATAAACGGGATCCCGTTTTATATAACGGGATCGCGTTATATGAAACGGGATCCCGTTTTATAAAACGGGATCCCGTTTTTGAAAAGTATAAATTTTTTTAAAAAACAGCAGAGACCCCATTTTCAACAGCGATAGGCGCCAGAGGAAAACGAGATCCCGAGTTCTCAAAGCATCCAACCAGGTAAGTGGATTTTTCCACTTGTAAAAAATACCCATCAATTGTATATACCTTCCATTGTTTGTAAATTGATGTAAAATACAATGAAAATTTAAATTTTGAATTGTTATTTAGGGTTTAGGGTTTATAGAATCAGTAGTTGATTTTTGACAATTTAGATGTAAAATACAATTGAAATTTTGAAAGACTATATCATATAAAATGTTAGAATTTGAACAAACTGTCAAAATTATGTTTAAATTTGAGAATTGAATAGATATATTTAGGCATTTTAGCTGTAAAATACAATTGAAATTTTGAAAATACTGTATCATATGAAAGGAGAGATTTTGAACAAACTATCAAAATTTGAGTTCAATTTGAGTGTTGAATAGTTCTATTTAAGCATTTTAGCTGTAAAATAGAATTGAAATTTTGAAAATACTGTATCATATGAAAGGAGAGATTTTGAACAAACTGTCAAAATTTGAGTTCAATTTGAATGTTGAATAGGTGTATTTAAACATTTTAGCTGCAAAATGCAATTGAAATTTTGAAACGATTGTATCATATGAAAGGAGAGATTTTGAACAAACTGTCAAAAATTATATAGCAAATTGGGATGATATGTATATTTGGTTTTTATAAAATTTACTTATAACAATGTATGTCATTGTATTTTAAAGGCATTATTGAATAGCTAACTATCATGTAAAAAAATTACAACAAACCATAATAAAACCAAGTTATCACATCCTTCATAATCAAACATTTAGAGACAACTAGAACTAATCAAGAATTGAGAAAATTTTACAGTTTTTGTGATAGCCAACTAATTAAGAATGAAATGAAGCCAACATTTATGTAACTTTTGATATACTCAAGTAGCTGTCCTCACTAGCTAGGTTATGCCCCTGGAGTGAACATCGTGATGTTAATTGTGATACGAGCTTGAAACCTCATTGGTAATGCTTTCCCTAATCTTAATGACATTGATGTAGGCTCCACTCATGATGCTTACGAAGATATTTCCACCACTAACCTCTTTCATGATAGGTCACTATCCTCACCATCTCCTTAGACCTAGAATACCTTGAGCTTATCGATTGGGACCAACACGACCCTTTATGATTTGATGTTTTCCAAAATGATGAAGCCATCATGAAACTTATCAAGTGTCAAGACCACATCCCCATTGTAATCATAAGAAAGACTTTTCCACCATACTTAACACCTACATATATGCTTATTTTGGAGAGAAAGAAAGAACCCTTCAGTCCTGAGGCACCCTAGTCTAGGCAGAATAGCAACAATCTATATAAGAAGAAACTTGTGATCGATTAAAATGATATAATAAAAATGGACACTTCCCAAGAGCTCCTCAATTTGACAAACTTCACCTTCCATTAGATACCACTTAGATACAAGACATGACTCCCCTCTCCTTATTGAGGACATGCTATAAACATCAACCTGTGAATAGAAGCTTGGACCCTAAACTCTCTAAGATAGTAGCTCCACTGGACCTTGACATCAAAGAAGGCATATATAACCATGTCACCATGTTAAATATTACGTTGATTTCTTCATGTGGTCTTATGGTGATATGCCTTGAGACTCCATCTTTAAAGTCATGCATCATCTTGTGGTTCACCTCAATGCCAAACCTATTCAATAAAAGCTACGCAAAATGCACCCCCAAGTAGCCCTCGTGGTCATAGAAGAATTGTATAAACTCTTGGATGTCCAGGGTTCATTCAGACTATTACTTTTCCTAAATGGGTAGATCTAATGTGGTCTTAGTTAACAAGAAAACTAAGGGAATTCATGTTTGCACTAACTTTTGAGACATCAAAAAAGGATCTACCCCAACTTAGATAACTTTTCTCTACCAAACATTGATATGGTCGTGGATCTTGTGCATAGCCATATATATATAAAATTTTATCATTAATCTGGATATAATATGGACCAAGTTGAAACATTTGAGTTAGACATGGAGACACCTAGATTAAATGGAGCTCGGTCTATGTAAGAAAACACCTGTTATAGACTCAACACAAACTTATCCCTCAACCCTCCAAATTGTGACTTACATCATTTGATTACCCTGGAACACACTATATAGACAACTCTATACAAATTTGGCAAAATATATTTTCTCCTAACAGAAACTTGTATATGTAGAAGTATCTACTACTACATTAGATTTGATATAATTCTTAAAAGGAAAGAGTTGGGACTAACAACTAAATAGAAAACAATAACTAGTTTTGCATTTTGTAGGAAATAGGAAACAAAATTGAGCTATCTAACCATCTTGACTAATTTATCTATTTCTAGCTAGATTGAACCCTAATTCTATATGCAATTCCAACCCTAACCCTAACACTAATTCTAACCCTAATCCTAACCCTAATTCTATATGCAATTCAAACCCTAACCCTTATTATAACCCTAATCATAACCCTAACCCTAGCTCTACTTGTAATTGTAATCGTAACTCTAACTCTAGCCCTAACCCTAACCCTAACGAGCTACTTGTAATTGTAATTGTAACCCTAACTCTAGCCATAACCCAAACCATAATTGTAGCTCTAATACTTACCCTAATTCAGCAACCCTTGAATTCTAATTCTAACCCTAACCTCAATTCTAACCCTAAGCCTGATCCTAATTGAAACCCTAACCCTAACTTTAATTAATCACGAGTCATGCTACAGGGATTTCTTCTACATATTTTGTATGCATGTGTTATTCCCTTATTGCATGTGAGTTCACCAATTATTTGGAAACTTCTCCTAACTGGGAGGCAGGCTTGTATTCAAGCCCTATAAATTTTGTGTTTATAGGTGTTATGTTTAAAGCTATATGGAGACTTGTAATAGGAGGTCTTGAATTTGGTACCAATGATTGTGAGTGCCTTGTCTAGAATATGATGAACCTTTTGAACAAGAGAACCTTGTAGACCATGATGCATATCTTGAAATTTAAACTTGAACATTATCGTCATGTGAATGCTTTTAGCCATCCTACAACCTCCTATCACCCTTCATCCTCTTATAGGGATATGCCACACAACCTCTCCAAGTTGACCATGCCAAACCCAAAGTCACAATCGTAAGAGGTAAAGAATCTTTTGGCCCCATTCAAGTCCACTCCCTAATAGGAGTGATACAATGCTAATAGGGTTGTGAAGGTAATTAAGTTCTTGATTAGCATGTTGGGTGTATCTAAGCATAATGATGATATAGTTAGTCTTGATTTCATTAATCTTAAGATCATTGAGCTAGAGTACTTAATATATATGGTATAGTTTGTTCAATCAATAGTGGTAGGGAAAATTAATATACTACAATGACATGAAACATAAACCAATAGGTGTCTTAAGATATATTAGTGGTAGGGAAAATTATAGTGGCCCTAACCCTAGTAGAGTAATAAGTTGAAGTAGTGTTAGAATTACTAATAAACTAAAAAACTTTATCCTAGGGTGGTGGGACAAATTACACAAGCCTTACAAAGCCTCTACCACTTCCTTGACATTTTTAACATTGTTCGAATTTGATAGGAGGGATTTATGTCACCTCCTCCTCATCTTAATTCTCATAGTGGATAGAATCATCCAATTTAGCATCAAGACATGAAGGTTTATCTTCATTATCTTAGAAATATCCTCCAAGGCTTTGTGCATATGCTCATGCCACACATTGAAGATGTGGAATTTATCTAAGTAGCAATATAGAAATCCTTAGCCTAACCTTCTACCCCTTCAATATCATTGTATAGAAGGTAGATACAAGTAACATTTGATAGCATGGAGGCACAACTTAGGGATTTCAAGTTGAATGTAAAAAAAATATTCTTCCCAACAAATGCTAGATGTCTAGGAGCAATTTAATGATTTCTTCCATTATCTGCCTAGTCTAGAATATAATTACCTTTTCTTTTGATATGTTTGAAGGAGATAGATTTAAACAAGTATTCACCAAGTTTCTAACTTCCAATATATAATAGTTTCCAATAACCACAAGCTTCATCTATGCTTTTTCATATGATCAATGTTGATCTTGGAATCTCCTTCCACACTAAGGGATATCTTGTTTAGTTTCCAAGTCATCTTGAGGCCCTGGATATCATGGCCCTAGAATCTACCATATTAGTGTTCTTGACACCAAAATCATAAGCTTTAAGATAGGTAGAGGTTTTCCCTTATCATCTCTTAATAACATACTCCTCCTACTTCACTAGGATTACCCTTGGCTACCCATCAAAATTTCAAGCTTAATCCATCCCAATGTAGGTGTGGACCAAAGGGTGTGAATATCAACATGGGTATCTCCTTGTTTTAACCTTATTCAAAGCAACCTTGGCCAATTATGAGCCTAATCAGTGCCTCTTCTAGCATGATCATATATTCCTCTTTACCCCAACAATCACCAAGTTCCTAAATGCACCATATTTCTTTAAAATAGTCCAAAATTTGGGATGCATATTCACATTTAAGAATGACATGATGATTGTCTAGAGAAGTTTCCTTACTTAAATGCACATTGAAATTTTGAAATATATATTGTCCATTGTATCAATCATTATGGTAGTCCTAATAGCTCGCTTACATTTTGAAATTTGTACATGCATGTATACATTATTTGTATGTTTTTAATTTAAATTTATTTCAAGTGTAATTTCTTGAAACATATATATATATTCTTGATATCATTTTAAATTTGTACTGAAGTTTGTATGTTTATATGTATTTATATGCAGGTTCATATCTAGATTTTTATATATACATCATGAATCTAGATGATATTCACTTTGATGGTGAGGACTTTATTAATGCACAAGATGATCCGGCCGCACCCCCACCCCCACCCCCACCCCCACCCCCACCCCCAGCGCCAAATGCCCCACCTCTAGATGCCCCACCTGCAGATGACCCGCCTCCACCTCCACCTCCACCCCCACCTGGAACTGACCAGGCTCGCTTGCGAGCCATAATAAATGAAAATGTGGATTCGATACAAGAAAAACTAAATTCCATTCGCAGTGAACAATTCATGCCACCTCACGTAGTACGTTTTGCATCTTTGATGCAAAACATTGTAGATTCTGTGAGGTCTATTGACTCAGATTTTGATGGATTCCAGAAATGGAGAGAGGAGAGGCGCCAATTTTATGCTGATGGCCTCTCCTATAAGACTATTTTGGATCTTAAAATCACAAAAGCTCATTTAGCACAATATTTTAGACATCCCATTACAAATGAACCTATTCCTGCAAATAAGAAAAGAATATCAATCAGGTGGTGTAGGCATGAAGGAATGTCTGCTAATTTTTGGGATAGATGGTGGATGGTGTTTGATTATCCACCTCATGCTAATTGTGAGGTTCCTTTATATTTTTTGAGAAAATTATATGTAGAGTTTGTTATGAATAAAAAAACCCAACTACTTTGATTTTAGATCATTCCAGGGTGTTGGTGGTGGCATGCCACAACAGAGGTTGGGGGCACGGGTTGATCCCCAACGACCGGTGCCTATTCAACCTCTTATTGACCCTCCTGTTGCTGCCATTCCTTCGCCCTTCGAGCATCATGCAGTGGTATCCACACTAGGCACATTGAGTGCACTCTCAGGTAGCCTACATGAGCAGACTTCTATGATGGTAGCTCGAGTTAGAGAGCATGGAGGAGTTGATGATGGAAGTGGTCCTAGTGCCACTCCACATGTGTCGATGCCTCATACATGTACGAGTTGCAATCAGTTGTGTTATGGACCTGATCAGGCAGTTGCACCCACTTCAGCTACACATGCATCATCTGATAATGTGGGCACTGAATCATTTGTTGATTATCTATTTGCTGAGGATCATCCCACTGATCATTCGACACAGGTATATATAGGTTATGTACACATGTTGAATTTAAAACAATTTTTTAACCACGTGTTTTTAATCAACATATAGATGATCAATTAAATTGTAATATTTTAACAATCGAATTGTTTGGTTTATTTGGTGTAGATGATGGCAACAGGGGTCACAATTGATCGAATTAATTTTTCATCGACACCTGTTCATCTCGGGCACCCATTTGGGGTACATTTTCAATGATTTGTAATTTTGTAAAATTCAGTCTTGAATGTGTGTACAATTAAATATTTATGAACTTATTTATGAATTGGTTCAGGGTTCTTCCACATTGAATCCTCCATCTCAGGGTGTCTCGAGCGCTCCTCCATCATTGGGCATCTCACATGACACTCTTACAGTATGTACACATATTGTTTTAAAAAATTGTATATATATACTTAAATTTTTCTATTTTGATATCAGTGTATCTAAAAACGTGCACATGTACTATTTAATATTTTATAAATATGTCTATGCAGGTTGACACAACTATGAGGATGGGCATTGTAGCACACTTGGATAATCCAAGTTTATATCAGGAGTCGACTGCATTTCAGGTTGTTGAAAAACATATTTAATAACATGTACATTGTAAGTCAATTATATATATGTTTTAAAACCTGATTTGTACACACATGTGCTAACTTAAATATAAATGACATTGTAGGAGCTTGTTAGTGACACGTTTCATGAGCAACACATAGCACATGCAGAGCAGGAGGACAGAGGAGATGGGCAACCTGATACGGTATAATTTAAAATTTAGAAATTAGATTTAAATTGAACAATTAAAATATACGTTGTGAACTTAAAGTAAATTTCTTGATATATATATATATATATATATATATATATATATGTTGACATGTACATTCCAAATTTTTTTTTCTTAAATTATAGCTCGATACATGTCATGGAGCTAAGCCTGTAGAGACAGGTCCTGGACGAGAGGATTCACAACAAGTTCCTCTTACGGTATAATAATTTTTAAATATGATAGTTCTTATAGATTAAATTCAATTAAATCATTTTTAAAATTGTCAAGTATATCTAATTTCAACTTGAACTTTCTCTTGTATTAAATAGATTGATTCAGAGCATGGAGACACAGGTCCAAGTGCACCAGAGCATGCCTCTCAGCCTCACACGGTAATTTAATTTTATGATATTTAAATTATAAATTTAAAAATTGTCATTAAATTATCTATTTCCTTATCATCTTACATCTAATTTCATATAAATCTTTCTCTTTTGCAGAGTGATTCAGGTCATCTGAGTAGTTCGCATGGTGTGAAGAGGACTCTTGATGATAGAGATAGTATCTGATAGGTTATTTCAAACATAGGCTAGATGTATAATTTGACTATTTCATGGACTATTTGTTATATACTGTTTGTCATGGACTTTATATATATATATTGTTGAACACATGGACTTTATATATTTTTTTGAACATGGACCTGGACTTTATATATTTGACTATTTCATGGACTATTTGTTATATACTGTTTGTCATGGACTTTATATATATATATTGTTGAACACATGGACTTTATATATTTTTTTGAACATGGACCTAGACTTTATATATTTGACTATTTCATGGACTATTTGTTATATACTGTTTGTCATGGACTTTATATATATATTGTTGAACATGTGGACTTTATATATTTTTTGAACATGGACCTGGACTTTATATATATATTGTTGAACCTGGACTATATATTTTTACATGTCACACAATAAATGCAATCTTGTCGTAGTTCAAAATCATACACATGTCAAAGTAATAATCATGTAAAACCATCATGTTAGTTTAGGTGCATCCATATTTATATATATGTTATCCATGCATACATACATTGCATATACATCATAAACTATAAAAGCATAACATCACATACATATGTATATACAAGCATCCCTAAATTTAATCATAAATCAAACACTAATCTAGAACCATGTGCATGAAGGAAAAGAAATGTAAACATTTGAGATCAACCATAATAAGATATATAGAATGACATCAATAGAAATAATCAATTGTCATATATAAATCTACAAGTGTCAGATTGTTGATCTAGATTTGCACTTAATGAAGAAATTGCATTGAAAGAATTTATGTAGTGATGAGGTCGTAATAAAGTTCCTCCATTCATTCACGGTATGCATATTTAGGTCCTGGTCAAATTTTAAGCAATAAAATGGTAAGCAAATCAAAACAAAGCATTAAAAAGTGAGATAAGTTCATGAGGATCTCTTGCCTACTAGGAGGGATCAATCTCTCACATCTTCTCATCTAGAGATCAACTAAGTTAAATATTAAATGATCCTAGCATGGTTATAGTTATATTTATCCAAGTGCCTTGGTGCTTGAACATCTTGTGTTGATCATGTAATTTAAGATGTCTTAAGGGGTCCTAATTTACGATGTCTTAAGTGGACACAACTTCTTCACCAAATGGGTGGAGGAGTGCCTACAAGGATAATTGTTGCTAAAAAAACATGTGAACTATAACTTTGGAACTAGGCCTACAATTTATTAGTGGAGGTGGGAATTTCATTGTAGCATAAATGACACAAATTAGGAATGAAGTTAGTAGAAATCTTCCCCTTTGGTAGCCTACAAAAATTACCTATTTAGAGATCTACAATGATCTCAACTCCCCATAGTTATGAATCATTAGCCTTTCCAAAATCACATGTCTAATAATGACACCCATCTAGCATTTAAATGTATTGAGTCTTTGTTCCCAAATAGTTTGCACATCATAATCATGGCCTCTTTCATTTCACTAGGAAAACTTACAATTGTGTAATCCTCCACATTCCTTAACTTTTTAAATCCACATTAGGACTAGCCCAATCTTTTAACACTTCAATTACATTATACTCTTGAGACCATTACCTTGCAACTATAACATTGTACCTCAAAGTGGGTTCAAGTGAATTCAACATTTATTTGAAAACTACTTCTCTCACCATTATTATAGTCTAATTTTCTACATTATTGATATAGTCTACATTTATGGTACAATGCCTAAAAGTATCTAGCAAGATATCTAAAAAGTTAAACACATCAAATTTTCTATCCAGCCTATGTAAGTAGGATGCTCTAACCTACCAACATTTGTGACTACATCTCCTTTGTCCTCTAGCTAATCTATGAAGAAATATTATATTAAATTAAATCCCAAGGCCTTATGTGGGTATCATGGAGTGTCCTTGCAATCTAGTAACTTAGATTCCATTTATGCTTCTACACAAACTATTTATAGTTGAATAAACTCTCATCACTTTGGTTCTAGTTGACTTCTTATTTTGTTTCACAGTCTTCTCCACAATAAGATTCATATACATGTATTTGAGAAATAATCATGAGAAATCACTTGATTTGATAAGTTGATTAATAAACAACTTAATTTACAAGACAAAAGATTTCATCATAGATTTACTTCATTAATGCAAAGAAAATTGATGGGATATTCCAATATTTTACAAAATGAAACCTTAGTGTAACTTTAATTAGGATTTGTCCATTAGTCCTTTTAATACGATCTTTAGTGTCCATTCTAGGACTCAAGGAAATCTTGTGCTTGACATGTTTCATCCTATGAACACAAACTCAGGATGTGAATCAAATTTTAAAATAAGTTTAGGTCTGCAGGAACTTATAAGATCTTAATACTTTACATTTTTAGACAAAAGGCCCTGGATCTCATCTATAAATTCTCCCCTCCACTTCCTAGCTATGGTCCCATATGGTTCTCCCACAATTTATATTCCTTTGTATCTTCCCTTCCCTCCACTTTGTGAAAGCTAGATTAACTTTAGGATATGATTTATCCCATCCCACTTCCTATCCTATTGTCTAGTTTTACATCATTTCCCCATAACATCGAAACACTCATTTCTTCCTAATTGTAGAAGCCTAACTGCCTTGAAGAAATCATTTCTTTCTTTAATTCATTTCATCCAATTCCCACTTGAAGTTTTGTAACATTTTTTGCAAAAGTTTGCCAAGTTCATATACCCTGTCCCAAGTCAAATTTTTACAAATTCTTCAAAAGATTCCACCCACCCCAAGTACTCCCTTGCATGACTTAGGACCACCATTAATGACTTTCAATGGACATGATATGATGTAATATTTCCTCCAAATTCCTCTTAACATCGGTGGACCCCTCAAAAATATGATGAGTTCAAAATAGAAATAAAGTGAGGAAAAGCACAAGTTAGCACAAAAAATGGGAGTTAAAATGGGTTAAAAATCAAGAAGAAAAGATAAAAATATGAGTTATTTCATGCATTAAAAACCACAAGGTCACCCATTTTAGGAATAAGGTCACCACTTTTACTAATTAAGGTCACTCAAGTAACCTAGAGACACTAGGGGCAACCCTAAGACACAAAGAGGTGACCCTAAGTAGGAAAAATGAAGGGGGCACTAGGTAAAAATGTGAGGTAGGGAAGGTCAATTTGGGGGTTGAAAAAGATGCTCAAGAGGGGGAAGAACACACAGGACATGCCACCAAGAGTGAAACTACTGGTAGGAGTGTAATTCACACCTACATGACTATGATTAGGACTTATTTATCATCATCAAATTGTCATGTAGGCTTGATGTGATTTTACTACTTATAGATACCAAATGTTAGGAGTTTCAAGCCACAAATACTAATTCCACATAACCTTAATGAGAGAAGCTATGCTAACTTTTTGAATGTCTTAAGGGGTCCTAATTTACGATGTCTTAAGGGGACGTCTTAAGTTCTCAAAATTTGGTGAAGTTGCCCAAAGCAACCAAATTGAACAATATAATAAATCAAATTTAAAGTAAATTCTAAGTAGAAAAACATGGACATTTAACAAATAAAATACATAAAATAATAATTTTGATAAATTTAATACTGTAGAGTATAAAATTGTGTACATACACATGTATACAAATTTCTGAACAAAATGTGTAATAATGTAATTGTGTATGTACATATATGCCAACTCAAAATAATGTAAATACAAAATGTCGTTATATGCCATCTCAAGAAAATCCAAAACTTGAGGAGAATGTAGCAGGTCTTCATGCCACCTGATATAAAAATAATACAAGCAATTTATCAATATATCTGAATCAAAACATGTATTTTAATTTATATAAAACTATCTAGATATACACAATTTGTACCTGTATTTACGAGTGCCTCTCAAGTTTTTGTTTCAAAGTATTTGATGAATTTGTGATGATGGCCTGAGGATATAAAAGGATAAATTAAATCAATTTCAACTAATAACGCACAAGAAATATCAAAACATGTATTTAATACATATTTAAAACAACAATATAAATCTATTTAACTATATTTACCTGTATTTACTTATTCCATTGTACCATCTCCATCCTCTCTTTTTTCCAATGCATCGATGATTGTCTCATGGTCTTCCATAGAAATGTTCCATAACTCTTTATTTGTAGGTTTTCCGCGATACCTCTCCAGTTTTATATTTGTTGCCAACACCAAATGTGAGTAGTGTATAATCTTCTTATGTGTTTCATAATCTTCGAATGCAGGCAAACCATTCTTCCTTATTAGGTATTTCTGTAGCCAAGTGCCAACAACCACCACCGAACCTATTGGATAATGATAGGCATCATCAAAGAAATACTTAAAATTTGCTTAAGGGGATCAAAGAAGTTCTTAAAATATGCTTAAGGGGATGTCTTAAGGGGATCATCAAACCTGTTGGATAAGGAAAGCCATCATCATCTTCTCGAGGTGCTGTTAACTTATGTTTAGTCTCCACACAACGAGCCAACCAATATTCAGTTTCCTCTTCATTATTCTTTGGTGCAACAACAGCATACACATGTCCTGCAAAACAAATTTTGATTCAATAACTTGCACATGTCCATAAAATTTGACCAATCAACATACATGCATTCATATGTACACATAAATAAATAAAAGCACTACAAATTAGTAATCAAAGTGAAATAAAATGAAATGATTTGAATTAAATTACCTTCTTGTACAAGGTCTGAAACACGGTCATAATCGTCTGATACAAACAGTTGATCATTGTCTTCAATTGTTGTTTCACTTTGATTATGTGCTTGTGCAAGTGTCAATGGTCTTTGTTTCCACTCTTCAACCCATTCTGTATTCTCACATGCTTCCCAATCTCCTGAAATACAAAACTGACAAAAACATGCAAGCTCCCTTGTCCAGATAGTCCATGTACTTGCATTCGAACTCCTAAATGAATGCCATTTAGTAGATCCACTGATTGTTTGGCAATCAAGTCTAGGTAAAATATTTTCTTCTTCAACCAACCAAAAGAATCGACGAACTGTAGAGTACTCGCTTGATCCAGGTGTACATAATCTTGTATTGTACCAATCTACAATCCCACGTGCATCTTTAAATTTTACTGCATCCTCAAATTTTAATTGTTGTCTAGCAAGAATTCTTTTAACACATGCACCAGCTCCATCATGTTCTCCTTTACCATGTCCAGCTTCAAAAAAATTCCACATATGTTGGACATTATTCTCCTTGTGAACCCTACATAACCAATAGAACATTCGAGCATTCTTGAACTGCCCCGTACAATTATCTGACCATATAAGATGTTCAGTCATCTGGATTCCTCTTTCTCTTAAATTTGTATAAAATATATTGAAACAATATTGAACAAACTCTGACGAGTGTAACCGATTGTCACTCAAATAGAAATGATACTCCCTCAAAACTTTTCTATCATTCTCTGTGCTATCATCTGCATGTCTATAAACAATATGAACAAACATAGCAACCTGCACTGAATTGTAATATTGTGATTGAATTTCCTCTTGCGGAGCTAAAGTATAGTTTTCTGCAAAATCAACCACTGATAGTATAGTACCAACTGGAAATGTGTTTCTACATTCACGAAATTGTCCATCAAGCCATCGAGCTTGTTGAGAGTGCTTGACATATTTTGGTATAATTTTACTTTTAAATTCTGATATGAATGCATGCACACTAACCTTTTCTGTAATTAAATCACAACGCTTTCCAAATTTTCCATCTTTTAAAGAATATTCAACATTCTTAAATCTTTTAACATCCACTAATTGTTGTCCAAAATCATTTTCAACACTTTCATGCATACAAACTCTTAACAAAGAAAGATTGCCACAACTAATGCATTGTCCAGAAATACATGAACTTAAATAAAAACCTTTTTCATTAGATCTTTCACAGAACAAACTTGATATAAACTCTTTTATTGCTTCAGTTGGCATATTAATATCACATTCATGTATAATCATGTTACGATGTAAAGTACAACGTATATATTGAAACACATCATAATAGTAACGAAATTGAACATGCGTTTTACAACAACAAGATATTCGTTCCTTATTAATCTTTACATACCATGGTTTGCATTTTTCAAAAGATCTTTGACTTATTTTAATATTACCAGGTAACACTAATTCATCACAAAATTTTCTATAAAATTCAGTTTGCGTTGTATCTAATAGGTGTTTTGGATGAGGATCGCGAACTTTGGACCCCACTCTTAATTTTAAAACATCTCTAACATTAGACGATATCCTAGTATTATCATGCCAATATTTTTCGATCAAAGATCTGATTTCAACATTTAGTTTCATGTCAGATCTCGGGAGTCGACCACTAAAACTCCAACATTGGTTAATTGGATCATTTTCTATACTTTCTCTTCTTTTTGCCGCTCTTACCAATGTTTTAGGATGTATTTTTAGAATTCCACTAATATTGCTTACCATTCTTCTATTCAAAGTTGTTTTATTCACTATAGCAGTTGTTATAGCTCGTCTTGCTGCATTTTTATCTTTGGATCGACTATTACTTCCAATAGACTCAATGGCACTAGCAACAGTAGACATAGCATGTTTTAGTGATTGATCTTTTTTTCTTGGTTTAACAAAAATGCCTAACATTTTCATTACTTTTCTCATTTTCCACATTCTCATTAATTGCATCATTAGTTGACATTGAAATGATAGTTTTTTACGATAAAAAAATTCCTTATATAATCTATTGGCATGTGTTCTTATTTGTCTCCAAGAAATTTTACCAGGAAGATTATCCAAAACATCTCTTTCAATTTTGAAAAAATATTTCTCATTTTCAACATCACTTCCTAGATTTTCATTTTCATTTTCAACTTCAAAACGATTTTCATTTTCAACAACAAAACGGTTTTCATTTTCATTTTCAACAAAAGGATTTTCGTTTTCATTTTCAACAACAAAACGGTTTTCATTTTCATTTTCAACAACAAAACGGTTTTCATTTTCATTTTCAACAAAAGGATTTTCGTTTTCATTTTCAACAACAAAACGGTTTTCATTTTCAACAACAAAACGGTTTTCATTTTCATTTTCAACAACAAAAGGATTTTCATTTTCATTTTCAACAAAAGGATTTTCATTTTCATTTTCATTTTCAACTACAATTTGTTTCAAATTTTGATCTCTACGAATATTATCAATCTCAACATTGTTATATCCAGCTTGTTTTAAATCTCCTATCAACACTATTTCCATTTCATTCAAAAGTGGATTTGAAGAAGTACCTGGATTTGTGCCCATTGAAACATTCTCCATAGCATTAATAGAGGGATTTGAAGACATACCAGGAGTAGTTTGCATAATCGTATTAGTTTCCACATTCACCTCTTGCAAACTTGCATCATCTATATCCATGGTCTCCTCAATGTTTTTATCTTCAATAGTTGTGGAATTGGATGCTTCAGCATTGTTCATTGATTGAATCTTTACTCTTCTATCTCTTTGCCTTTTTGCCTCCTTCACTCTCTTTGCTTCAATTTCTTCAGGGGTTAATAGCTTCCTATCTTTCCTCTTATTACGACTTTGTGATCCCATGATTAAAAAATTTATGAAGCATGTAATGTCAAAAACTTGAATGTGTTTCAAATCCTTCAAACAAGTACCAATTCAACAAAATTCCACTCAAATAACGTCTCCATGATGGCTTCTATCAAAATACCAACAATACTTCAAGTTGATGGACCTGCAAAAGAAAGAAATATGCCAAAGAATGCTGCAAGAGTCGCTGTCGGCCGTACTGTAGGGCAAGTTGCAGAAATGACAGTCATAGTACAGTCTTATTAAAAAAACGGGCAAATATAAAACGGGATCCCGTTTAATAAACGGGATCCCGTTTACTACGCGATCCCGTTTATTAAACGGGATCCCGTTTTATTCACCACCGATGCAGTAGTAAACGGGATCCCGTTTTATAGAACGGGATCACGTTCTATAAACGGGATCCCGTTATTCAAAATTTGAATTTTAGGCTCGGGTTTTGCTTTGTAACCCGCTTCGGAAAATGCTTTGGGGACCCAACCCTGACCTCTGGTCCTAGTTTGACCTGCACCTTGAAGGCCCTGTCAATGTTACAACAAAATAGTGACTTTGGGCATATATTTAAAGGCCTATTTTGCAGAATATTTTGACGAAATTAAAACCCATTATAGAGGAGACAATGTAGATTCTAAATATGTAATTTTTTTTACAATTAAATTACTTTTTTAATTTTTTAATCAATTTATGATGAAATAGGTTCATAACCTTGAATTATCAGGGTTTTTTAATATTTTAATAACTTTTTATTAAAATATTTTTTTGTAAAACAAATTGTATGAAAACGTACTTTAGACAATTCTTTTCAATTTAAAAAAAAAAAATTTCAAAAAATGTTAAGTTTAGGTCATCTTATGCGTGACGTACACGATGATTTTTTAAAAGACAAAAAATGACCAATAAAAAATTAATAAAAAAAAAATTATTCAATAAAAAATTACAAATAAATATGGAAAATGTGCTTCAGTGAGTTACAAATCTTTTCCCAAAAGGATTTTGAAAAATATGATTATTTAGGTCAAAATATGGATGACGTACACGTACATGGTATAGTAAAAAAAAAGTGACTTTTAAACAGTGGTTTTTAGAAACGCCTATTCAAAATCAATTTCTATCATCTGGGTATTGAAAAAAATTACATATTTGGAAACTAGACTCCGAGTACTACATTTCATATTTAGTGACTTTTTCCAAGATTCCACCTTTAAGTGCTTCAAATTTTTAGGTCAAATGTGACAAATTCTGAAAATCAGGAAAAACACTTCCACTTTTTGACCAAAAAGTGGACACAACTTCTTGCACACACCCTCCATCTCCCTTTTATAGAACAAGAGGAGGCGGCGGTTACAAAATGAGCCTAGGATCAGGATTTATCAATTAGGATCAACAGTCCATATTACTCCTTGACCAAGTCAACGGGTAGACACATGGCATAGGTTGCCAACTGGTAACTATCTGGTAGCATATCATGCACATGATCATGTCTTATTGCATCATGCTTATTCTTCATTTTCCTCATCAGTGGACAAATCCTCTTCATCTGTAGGCACACTTATCACTCCCCTGATGGGCTCATATGCTTGTACTATCCTTTCAATTTCCCCTCCATCTTGGACTTTTGCTTTGGTGACTGCATGTTCTTGTGACTTTAATTGTGCTTGCAATACAGACCATTTGGTCTTTCTTCTATTCAACACCTCATTATATTTGTCCACCTTTTCCTTCATCCTCATGGCCTTGTTGATCGTATTCTCTGATAAATGATTGAGGGGGTCATCTGCAGTAGGCTTGAAATTGTCTCGGAAGGCTTTAACTGCAAAGTCTGCATCCTGATTTTCAATCTTCCCTTCCACCTTTTCTTCAAGAGCCTCTAGGATTTCTACTTCATCAGATAAAGTTTGTGCAATCTAACATTGATATCTTTGAGTTTTGCATTGCACTTCCTAAGGATATCACTCTCAAATTTGGTATCTTCATACCATATGCTTAATAACTTTGATGTTTGGTTATTCAATATCTTGTTGTAGACCAGGACATTGGCATCTATGCACCTCATTTCTGACAAGGCAGTTAGATGTTTCTCAATCTTGATTGATCTCTGCCCAACATCCTTTTGCAATTTACCCACCTTTCTCTTCAATGTGTTGAGCAAGTTCCAGTTATTAAGAGAGGTCTTTATTACCTTCTTTGCCTCTGTGATGAATTGGATGAACCAATTATCCATCATATGTGCTTTGTGTTTCATAATATCCAGTCCTGTTATCTCATCCTGTGATATGATAGTCAGTGGGGTGGATGTGCTGATTGGCATATTTTTAGGGTCTATCAGCCCCTTTATCAATGAATGCAACTAAGCAATGTGCTCTTTGTGCACTTTATTTTTATCCTTCTCTTTCTCTACTCCATTCAATAAAGAATCAATTATATCTTTGGCCTCTTGGCCCTCTTGTTGTTTTGTAGCAAAGCCCAAGTCAATAGTGGTCATTTGGAATGCACTGGCACTAATCTCTCCCTTGGCTTTGTCTACCACAGGTATAGCTACTTCAGCTATTCTCCTACATGTTGTTGAGTCTCCCTTTATTGCCGATGTGGCCCTAGCCCTTCTCCCTGGGTTGGCTGTATTGGCCGAAAATAATGAAGCAATATCAAAATCTGATGCAACACTAGGGGGATGTGCATGTACCTCTTGTTGTAGCCAATATGGCACCTCATCTGTAGACCGTTGCTTGCCTGTATGTTCAATATGAACATCTAGTGATTCTGTATTTTGTTCCACTCTTGGTGATGGTTTCTCCTTTTCTTGTTCATCAGGTACTTCCTCATCATTTTCATCCTCATGTGCAGGGACATCTTGTGTTACTAATGCAGTCAAGGTAGGAGGGTCTAGTGAGTGACTGTCCAACCTTGTAGCCATAATCAATTAACACCATGATCATAATGGATATGCAACGAAAGCTTATAGTTTAACAACAAAAAAATAAAATAGATTTATGAACACATAACATCAAATTTATCCTGGGAAAACCCTAACAGGGAAAAACCCAGCCTTTAGAGCTCATTGTTCATATATATTTGATCTCAAACACATTACAATGCCTCAAGGGATTTATAGACACTAGGCCGCAGCCCAGGGATTATAAACAATTCATATAAAAACACTCTTGCACGATCTTCATTGTTGCATTATGAAATCTCTGTTCCGCACTTCTTCTACTCTCTACTCTGTCCTTTACTTCAGTTCTATTACTTCTTCAGATCATAATAACTCATCTTCCTCCTTTGGATCTTCAAGCTATCGTACTCTACTTAGAAATGATCCTTAACTTCTTATTTATATCATCCACAACCTTTCCAATCATCATCAAGTCGGCCTAATTGCAATGGCTAGCTCATGTAACGTGTACACTAAATAGGTCGGGCCTAAACATAAGGCACACCTTCACAAATGCATAAAACTTCATGTGGACCTCATTGAAGGTCGGACAGGTCCTTAAACTTCATCAACCAATTCTTCTTTTCACTCCACAAGTCACGAGAATGATCCACAAGACGATTCCACTTCACTAAACACAGTCAGCTCTATTCTGTCAGAATAGTCAATCTTCAAACAATGATAACTTTTTCAGAATCAAAGCCAAACGATCTGAATTCTTGATATGTTATAACTGACTATGTCTAGGTGTTAATTCCAAATCCGTAGCCTCTAATATTCAAAACCCAGAATTCTCCAAGGTCACTTTCTTTGCACACTCAAGTTACTGTCCACTATCTTAGTGTTTTGAATTTTTCTGGATGCTCCTGCATCAGATTTCTAGATGCTCCTGCATCAGACTCTCAGGGTTATTTGAAAAAAGTGAGCCTCTTCACCTTGGTCTATATTATGTCAAATTCAAATAGGTTCGTTGATCTATCTTTAGGTACTCGCAACTGCCTCAAGGTCGGCGGTCTATTCAAGTCCACCCTGCAAAACTGCCTCAAATTCTTCTAAGTTCAGCATTCTACTTGCAAGCCCTGCACTACCTCAATGATCAGTGATCTGAGCAAGTCTTCTCCGCAAGTTGCCTCAAGATCTATGTCTATTTCAATCAATTAAGAGTCAATACATACATACTTGCATCCTTTGAAACAATCAAGTTACTTTCTGATTTGGTCAATACACTTCCTGAACACTTTCCAATCTTGGTCTCAAATACAATTTCTCTCACACACCTCAGAATCTTACATTTTCTGCTCTGCATATACTGCTTCAATACTTTTCTTTGTTTCTTTATCCACATTTGCTTTACTCTGGTACACAAACTTTCTCCTCTGGTAGAATATCTTGTCATTCCCTCTTTCTCTGCCACATGATTTTCTCTGCTATGCTTCACATTTGTTCACACAACTTTATCTTGCACTGCTTTCTCAGATGATTTTACAAACTTTCTCTTGCACAATTCTATAACATAAATCTCCTTAAGATCAATACATCTCCTTCTTCCGATTTCTCTATTATACTCAATGATTCAAAAGGTTATTCTTCCTCTTTTGTACAAATCATCTCTGTATCATCATCTTCTGCACAAACTATCTTTGAATTACTTATTGCTTCTCCTTTATTAGCTTCTTTGATAACAGGTTCTTGATGACTTTCCTTGCTTGATTCTTTTCTCCTCCAAACTTGAAAATAGGTTCTTGCAAATGGTCTTCTATCAAATCCTTTTACATCTCTTTTGTATCCTTTAGTGTGATAAGAATTATGACTCCTGTCACTTCTCCCTCTATAGTTTGAATTTCTTTCCTTGTTCTGCTCCACATAAGGTCTTCTTTCTTTGCATCCTGATCCAACATATGAACACTTCAGTCTATATCTCCCCTTGAACATACCAGTAAAATGTTTCCATTCTTGTCCATCAATCCATCCATAGTTCTTCTGTATACAACCTTCCATAGGCTTTCTTCTCTTCATCTTGTTCCAACACAACTTTTCAGAATGGTTCCTCAATCCACATAACGTACAAGGGTGTAGATCCCAACAAGATTCCTCTTCATGTCCATGCCGATTACAATGTGAACAAAACATACCTTTTCTGCTTTGATTTGATTTAAAGTTTGCCCTAACCTCCTTAGCTCTGTCATATCCAATCCCTTCACTTCTTGATCTGATCACCGGTTCAATAGGTTCTATAATTCCTTGCTGCTGCTTTCCTAATCCTTATCCTTCATATCCCATTCTTTGCATGATTTTAAAACCAATACCATCACCAACCACTCTAGGTTTAGTCATACTGTCATCTTCATCATCACTTCCTAAAGAAACTTTTGCAACATCACACAAGTCATTCGTATCACTAGAAACATCACAAAATTTAGTTTTAGATCTCAAATTTGCATTCTATTCTCTACATGCTACAAGTGACTGCTCTAATTGATTAACTTGTTCTTTCAAATCTGATATTTCATTCTTCTGCAAACTATTCTCCTTCTTCAATTCTTCCACACTATCTACTAGATCTCTGTTCCTCTGTTCAACCTTATAAAACAACTTAAATCCTTTCTCTAATTCTACAAATTTATTTTCAACATCCTCAAACAGTTTCAGCTCTGCTTCTAGGTCTTCATTTCTGCTTCTTACATCTTTTAGTTCTTCTTCAAGGGCATCAAACTTGTCCACTCCTAGATCTTTCATCTTCTCTAATAACTTTGAATTACACTTCTTGACTTCACACAATTCTTCTTTCAAAATATCCTTTTCGCACATTAGGGTTTCATTTTCTTTCTTTATTTTTTTTCTAACTTTCCCCATTTGAAACAAATCAGACAAAGACAACTGAAAACAAAATCTCACCCAGATCTTTCTTTCCTTGGTCTCTCTTCTGCAATCATTCTTCTTCAATTCTAGGGTTTTGCACTTCCTTTGATAGATTCATAATCAACTCAACAAATTCAAACCAACCCAATAGATTCGAAACTAGCTTTGATACCACTTAATCTAGTCAAGGTAGGAGGGTCCGATGAGGGACTGTCCAACCTTGCAGCCTTAATCAATTAACACCATGATCATAATGGATATGCAACGGAAGATTATATTTTACAACATAAAGATAAAAACAAATTTATGAACACATAACATCATATTTATCCTGGAAAAACCCTAACAGGGAAAAACCCAGCCTTCAAAGCTCATTCTTCATATATATTTGATCTCAAACACATTACACATGCCTCAAGGGCTTTATAGATGCTAGGCCATAGCCCAAGTATTACAAACAATTCATATAACAACACTCTTGCACGATCTTCATTGTTGGATTATCAAATCTTTGTTCTGCACTTCTTCTATTCTCTACTCTGTCCTTTGCTTCAATTCTGTTACTTCTTCAGATCATAATAACTCAGCTTCCTCCTTTGGATCTTCAAGCGGTCATACTTTGCTTAGAAATGATCCTTAACTTCTTATTTATATCATCTGCAACCTTTCCAATCATCATCAAGTTGGCCTAATTGCAATGGCTAGATCATGTAATGTGTACACTAAATAGGTCGAGCCTAAACATAAGGCACAACTTCACAAATGCATAAAACTTCGTGAGGACCTCATTGAAGGTCGGCCAGGTCCTTAAACTTCATCAACCAATTCTTCTTTTCGCTCCGCATGTCACGAGAATGATCCGCAAGCCGATTCCACTTCACTAAACACAGTCGGCTCTGTTATGTCAGAACAGTCAATCTTCAAACAACGATAACTTTCCAGAGTCAAATCCAAATGATCTAAATTATTGATATGTTATAACTGACTATGTCTAGGTGTTAATTCCATATCCACAGCCTCTAATATTTAAAACCTAGAATTCTCCAAGGTCACTCTCTCTGCACACTCAAGTTACTGTCCACTGTCTCAGTGTTCTGAATTCTTTTGGATGCTTCTGCATCAGATTTTCGGATGCTCCTGCATCAGTTACCTTTTCTTTCTTGTCTTGCTCATCTTGTGATGGTGGTGGATCTGCATGAGGGTTTGGATAGCTCTTATCTAGCATATCCTAATGATCTTTCTGACTGTCTTCATTCACATCTTTCTTTTCTTGATCATCACCTGCCTGAGAGCCTTGTTCCCCATCTTTTGGCCTAGCTGCCTCTATAGAATCTTGGGGTTTATCTATCTCCACTTTATCTGGCTCCCTCTTAGGTACTTGTTTATTATCTTGACCATCATTCTGATCAGGTGCCTCTTCATTCTCCATGTGTACATTAAATTTTAGTTTATTGGTTCCGGAGGTAGGTCTTCACCTTTACTTTAGTCATCCTCACCCTAATATGTCAAGTCTATCGCTGCTAGGTTGGTAACCTGATCTACTAATCCTGCCAAATCAATTTGTTGTGCTACAATTTCAGGATTACCCTCTACTATCTCTTCTTCTTCGACCTCCCTTTGTATTGTGGGGGTGCCACGAGGGGTCATCTTCGTGTTCTTTACCGGTGTCTCCATGGGACTAGCAGACACTTCATTCACTACATCATCATCTGACAACTCTACTATTTCATCCAATAGAAAAGACTGATCACCTCATTTATTCTACCTCTCCTTCCTCTACTCTTCTGCTAGTTTAGTCTGGAAATGCACTATGGCAGGAATAGGCACCTCATGCTGCAAATTTCTCTTGATAGCTTCACCACCTTTTCCTTTTAGTATGATGGTGGGGTTCTTTTCCACTATCCCCCTCATTGTAGATGTTTGCTTCTTTTGGGGCACCTCCTGTGTTTTCTTTTTCTTTCTACTTATTAGGAGATCATCATCATCTATGCTTTCCTCTTCAACCTCATAAGTAGGAGCATGTTTTGTAATTGGCTTTTGCTATTCTGTAGGTGCATGTGATGTGGTGGCAATAGAAGTTGAGGCTAGATCCTCCTTAGGTTGAGGATGATGAATGACTCTTACACCTACAGCTTGGCTCCCCTTCTTGGATTTTTCTTGCTGCCTTTCTCCTTTAGATGCCCTCTTTTCTTTGAGGAAATTATCATATTCCTCATCTGTCAATTCTTGTCTCTTTCTCTTCTTATCAATGGTGAGAGCTACCCCCTCTTTCTTCAATTTTGTAACTTCTGCATCCACCCACTCCTTGGTTAATTGCATGACCTTCTGTGTTATCTGTCCTAATGATGTCTCTTCTGGCTGATTCTAGTCAGGGGATGATATTGTTTTCACTTATGATCTTTGCCCACTAGGGTTTTTCATTAGTATCCTCTACCATTCTTATGAGACCATATATCCAATTTTCAAAATATCTAGCATTTGGTTTTCCCATCATGCAGCTAAGCATCACCATCATGTATTGATATTCAGGGGTGAAATCAAACTTATATAAATGCACAGGTAGCTTTGCAGAAGCTTTATATGTGCTATCGTTAGCTCTCCATGAGTACATGATTTTTTTACAATCCTTTAGGGTGCTATTGTATTTCTTTTCTAACTTCTCTAGGTTTATTTTACGCACTTGAGGTCCTTTGGGTAAATTGAAAGCTGTAATAATGCCCTCAATCAAAAAGTCTGCATATTCCCGACCATGCTTCTCTACCTTTCTATTGTTGGTATTGTAATTATGAGCACATTATACTACCAGCTCGGTGGCCTCTGTTGTATAAGGGAATCCTCCTGCGTGCCACATGCCTGAGTTATAAATGTTGATGAGCAGGGGCTGTCTGCTCCCCTTTTCTAACAATGTCGTCCATGCATCAAGATTAGTGTTCCCTGGATGAGTGTCATTTATCTGGCCATATTTGAATGATATTCCTTTGGGTTGTATACCCATAGGCTTTAGGAATTCTATGTCTGACTTGTTCTTACGGACCGCCATTGAATCCTGTGATAAAACACACGTATTTCTTACCCTAACAAGTCATGTGATCATGCGAATAAATGATTATATGAATATTATGATGTTTTGATTTTCATTCAACGTATATCATACATCATCATGTTGATTTACTCTGGTAAAAACAATTTTTTACCTGTTTATTTAACATAAATGACAAAAGAGGGTTTCGTCGTTACATGCCTGATATTTGCTACCTTTTAACTATTCAATTGATATCCGACTATGCACGTTCACCTTGCAGTTACCCTCCTCCGTTTGTAGTTGCTTTCACAGATTGCAGTAATATCACCTTAATCGCACTGTAACTCTATAACTTTTGCTTGAATACGCGATAAATTCAAAATGAACTCAAATACTTGTTTTTAATCAAAAACATTGGTGAATTAATGTGTGATTAATGCCAATTTGTTGATATCGATTAATTGACACCTAAGTATTGGAGATGTTAACAGGTGGCACGCGATTATTTGAACTTTTGGAGATTCACCAACCGTTAGAATAGAATTTAATGCGGGTAGGCACATTCACAGATATCAGGGATATTAGGAACATGACCCCTGGAAGATGCTGATGTCATCATGATGCTGACGCCATCATGATGCTGACTGACCGTTGACCAATGACTAAAGTTGGGTCATTTTACCTTCGTTTAATGATCATGATAACATAGGGTGTTGATATGATTGATTCAATGTGCCACATGGTAGCAACCTATTGGTTCATAATGATCTGCGTGTTATACGCCTTAAAAGTGGATATGGGGATATTAAGAAATATCAGGGTTCTTAAGTATGCAAAACATTCCCTACATTCAAAGATTAGGATGACATCAGCATCCTTCATTAATGTTTCAAACTGGAGCGTGAGTGACGTCATCGTCACATTAGCAAAGATCAAGAATCTTAGATAATGTGTGGGATATTAAGGTTTTCCTTTATTTTGCATTGGATTGGGATATTAAGAAATAGATGACCCCTTTTGATGTTGAGGATATGATGACATCATCGTCTTATCGGGTCTTCTTTATATTGGGTCGAGATGACGTCATCGTCATATTAAGGAAGATCGGCGATATTAGCTAGCATGACAGATATTAAGGATTATACTGACATCGAGTATTTATGCTATATCTGAGGTGAGCCTACACATTGGTGAATATCAGGGATATTAAGAAATATCATCCTCTAGGAATGTGCGCGGGTTCTTGACGTGTAGACGCCTCCTGAGTTTAAATTTGATGTCTGCATATTAATGAATATGCAGATATCAGGCTTTCTTGTGTTAAAACATATGTTTAGGATATTAGTGAATATCAGGGATATTTGTAAATGTGATGATCCTCCCTGAGTGACTGGTTTGACCAGACTTTGACCGAACATAATTTTCTCATCCTTAAAGAATTTCAAGGTGATTCAAAAGGCAAAGTTGCTTAGAATTTTGCACTCTTTCACTAGGTGGGGTTCAAGACAACAGAATCTGACTTTAGTATTCAACCTACCTCTAAGAGGTCCATGTAGACAGGGTGATATCCTATCGCTGTATCTCATACTTGACTTTTACCATACCGCCCAAAGCAAGAAAAGCAGGGAAAAAAAAAGAGAAAAGTTGGGTCCTTGTTTTGCTAAGACAAAAAGGGGCATATTGTGTAACCACACAACAACTTGCCACCAAAGAAAACCATGAAATTGTAATAATTCAAGGGATGAGTATAAGTTAAAACATAATGCTCCAACTCTTGTTAAGCATAAGCACCCTAATCTTCTGAATGGTATCATGTTCATCAATGTTGCAATATATTGAAAAGGGATCAAGTGTGTGCATGTGATTCATATCCTTCATCTTGAAAATGGTTGAAAACACTAGTGATGGGGTTAAGCTACATAGTTTGGGTTTGTCCCTCATAGCTAACGTGGATAGAGCCTTGCTACCAGTAGGCGTCCATAGCCCTGACAAGGTTATCTTTGCAATTCCCCTAAGTAGAGCCCCACTATCAGTTAGACGTCTATAGCCTCGATAGAGTTACTTAGATGGCCTAATTTTCTCTTTAGATATTCAATATATTTCTTTTCTTTTATATTCATAAGATGTCATCATGTAAGCTCATTTTACAAGGTGTAGTCACTTGCTGATTTACGTTGGGAATTACAATGGTAATAAGGGCAACCTTTTGATTTTTCACTTAACTCCACATTGATGTGTTCAACAAACCCAAGGCTGTTAGGTGTGTCATGTGAAGATCTCCTTGAGAAAGAAAATCAATATTGATGAACATGATATCACAGACCTGATCAAGAACATTTGTTAACATGAGCTACAACCTATGTATAAACTTATATCCAGCTCTTGAATTCTAACAATTTCAATTGTGTTATATAATGAGAAGGTGCATCATTTTACCAAACCAAAGCAAGGACTCAACACCAATAAGACAAAACAAAATAGACCAAAACAAACTATACAAACAGCTACACATAATGTACATTATGGTACAATATTGTAACTTGACCCACTCTAAGCTTGGAAATATTGTTTGAGGAATTGTCCATTAATTGGCAATGGGACATCGTCACATGTTAGGGTCTTGAGTCTATATGTACTATCTCCTAGGATCTCTGAAATCTAGAAAGGACCTATCCAAAGTTTGTCAAATTTTCCATGAACACCTTTCTTTTCATGTGCTTTGTCCCATGCTAGGACTAAGTCTAAAATCCTAAAAGCTTTTACTTTAGCCCTCTTATCAAACCAACGTTTAACAGTAGCCTGATGCTTGGCAAATTGGTCAATCGCCCTATCTCTTTTTTCTTCTAGGTGCATGAGTTGAAGCAACCTAACTTCTTATCTGTTATCTATGCCCAAATATTCTTGTGAAAACTGCAGTGTGGGGATCTTTAGGTTAATAGGGAGGATGGGATCCACCCCATACACCAACTGGTAAGGAGAATTTCCTAAAGCAATTTTCATTCTGGTTCGATCTACCCATAAGGCATACTTGAACAAGGTATTCCACTCCCTAGGGTTCTTTTCTATCAATTTCTTTATGACGTTCAATAAATTCTTAATTGTTGACTCTGCTAAGCCATTTCCCTGAGGATAATAATTCAAAGAAAATTTCAAAATTATTCCATAATCAAAAGCCCAACTAGATAATCTTAGTGATGCAAAAGATGGCCCATTATCACATACAAGGGCATATGGAACTCTATACCTGGTTATTATGTTGTTCTCCAGGAATTTGATCACATCTTCTATAGTGCAAGTCTTGCTGCTAATTGCTTCAGTCCACCTAGTATAGTAGTCAGTGATTGTCAAAACATACCTATGGCGTGAAGATGATGGAGGATTGATAGGACCTATAAAATCTATGCCCCATTGGGCAAATGGGTGCATTTCCATAATTGGCTGTAGGGGTAAAGCAACATATCTCTCCCTATTGGCAGCAACTTGGCAAGTGTGGCAACATTTGATATGCTCAATAGTATCTTTAAAAATTGTTGGCGAGTAGTATCCTGCTCTCAAGATAGAATGTGTGCTGGCTAAATGAGATCCATGTTTTGTTCCAAATTTGTCATGTAGTTATGTGAGAACCTTATCTACTTCTAGCTTGTCCACACATCTAAGGTAGATTCCTTCATAATTCCTCTTGAAAAGGATTCCTCCTATGATCATATATTTTTGTGATCTAATCTTCAAATCTCTCCTTTGAGAGGTCTGCATCTTCAGTGGGCATCTCCCAGTGATCAGGATATGTTTGATATCTGAGTACCATTCCTTGTTTTCTTTTGTGTTCACAACATACTGTTGGCTCACTATATTAGGATCAATCTCAAAAATCATCTGGCTTAGGGCTTGACCTCTGACCAGTTTCATGGGTGTTATGTCCATGTCACATTCTTGGAGGACTATTATCCATTTGGATCTTTTCTCCCCAGGATCACTCTGCATCAAGAGCATTTTAACTGCTGCATTAGGTACCATTGTGATCACCTTGCTTCTCAAGATGTAATGTCTGAATTTCTTTACTACTTTGACCAAAGCAAGAGCTTGTCTTTCAACGTCCATATATCTAAGCTCTGCATCTCTAAATGGAGAACTCATGAAAGCTAAGGGTTTTTCTTCCTTGTCTTCATTCCTCTGTGTCAGGACTGCTGCACATGTATGCTCTGAAGCAAATGAATAAATATAACTCTTTTGTATAATCTGGGATGATCAAGATTGGTGCATCTGATATGGCCTTCTTGATGTCCTCAAATGCAGCCTTTGCTTCAGGTGTCCATTCGATCTTGGCATCTTTTTTAAGCATTGCATTGAGTGGCCTAACAATCTCTGCAAACCCTATGATGAACTTTCTTACAAAGTTTATCTTACCAAAGTAAGATTTAAGTTCTTTCTTACTCCCAAGAAGTTGTAACTTCATGATGGATTCTACCCTAGCAGGGTCAATGGTGATCCCACTTTCTGATATTAGGTGACCAAGTAACTTACCTGTAGTTACTCCAAATATGCATTTCTTTGGGTTTAGTGAGATACCATATTGCTCACATTTCTTGAGCATCCTTCTGAGGTCTTCTATATGATCACCCTTCTTCTTTGAGAAGATAGTTAGGTCATCCATGTATATGAATATGCATTTGCCAACCAAGCCTCTAAATGCTATGTCCATTGCATGCTGGAATGTGGCTCTAGCATTGATCAAGCCAAAAGGCATGCGTCTATAAGCAAATATACCCCACTTGGTGGTGAATGTTGTTTTTAATCTATCTACCTTATCTACCATCACCTGGTTGTATCCTAAGAAACCATCCAGGAATGACATCATTTGAGCTCCATTCACTATTTGTAAAACTTCATCCAATGAGGGTAAAGGATAGTTATCCTTTTCTAAAGCTCTGTTCAAGTTTCTAAAGTCTACGCATAGGCGTATGTCATCGTTTTTTTTTCTTACTGGTACCAAATTGGCTACCCATGTTGAGTGCCTAATAGGAAATATGATCCTGGCATTTAGAAATTTCTTGACTTCTTCAAAAATTATAGGCTCCAGTAGTGCATTGACTGGCCTCTACTTTTGCTTGAAAGGCTTGGCATCTGGCTTCAGTGGGATAGTATGAGTGATAATTGATGTGTCATATGTCTTTTGTTGGGAATTAAGGTGTCTCAACCTTGGTAATTCCTTACATTATTTATGATTGTATTTATTTATTCATTGCCTGTGTTGTAAATTAATTGTAAATTCCATATTGTCATTTTGTGGGATGTGGCACGGTGATGTGTCATCCTACATGGAAGATGACAACTTGTAATTTTGTTCTCACATGAGGAGATAGGTGTCCCACTTTGTGGTAGGAGTATTTTTCCATGTGTCAGTATCTTGGATGTTGTGTAAGGGAATGTTTGACCGAAACGGTTATGACGGATTCCTATGACGAAGTTATGACATGTAAGAGTCAAAAATAGAAGCTTGTAAGATAGGTGAAAACATGTGTCATGAAGTATCTTTGAAAAAGTCATCTTTGGGCACCCCAAGGTGGACTATGACATGTTGTAAGAGAATATGCTATTTATAGCCTAGGTATGACAGATTCTCTTACAACTGTAAGTTGTAACTGCTATGACAGATTCTATGATGGTCACAAGAGTTGTAAGAGGATCTGTCATAGCCCATTTTGGAAATAGGTGACCTCTTTGGGATGGGAGCTGTGGACAAGTGTCAGACACATTCTACAATGTTGACCAAGTGTCCATAGGTGTGGGTTTTGGGCCATGAGGCCAAGTTAGACGCCCATTCCAAGATAGAGCCAATTTTGCCTTGTATATTCTGTATAAACAGGTGGTTGGAGGAGGAGATGTAGTATGTGAATGACATGTACTGTTATGCTGCCAGACTGACTCCAGACACGAGTGTCAAAGACTGTTGAAGCTTGCATTGCAAGTGTATTGTAAACCATAGTCGTTTAATGTTGCTGTAATTGTAAGGATTAAATTGAATTTGCATAGCCCTCTCATTAGATTAGTGTAGGAAGCGATTTCTGCACACCTAACTTCCTTTCAGTTGGTATCAGAGCTTGGCCAGTTTTGGTCTTCTCTATTGGGTAGGGTTTTTTTGAGCTGATCTTAAGTTGAGTGGGAGTCTGTGTAGAGTATTCTGAATCTTATTGTAGCAAGGAGATGGCAAGTACATCCGAAAGGATAGAGGTGGAGAAATTCAATGGCACTAATTTCGAGCTGTGGAATCTCAAGATAGAAGACATGCTTGTTGATCAAGACCTCTGGGAAACTATCAATGGAAAAAACTAGCTACAATGTCACAAGCTGATTGGGATCTAAAGGATCAGAAGGCTAAGGGTCTCATAAGACTTAGTCTTGTTGATTCTATCCTGTTAAATGTCCATGACAAGACTATTATAAACTTGCTTTGGAAGAAGTTGGGAGATGTGTATCAAGCCAAATCCCTGGTTAACAAAAAATTTTTGAGAAATAAGTTGTATTCCCTTCGAATGGAGGACAATGGATCCAGTGCAGAACATATGAATGCTTTCAACATGCTGGTTGCACAGTTGACATCCATTGGTGTGAAGATGGAGGAGGAGGATCGCTATATGACCTTGCTTTGTTCTTTGCCGAACTCATGGGATCACCTTGTCATGGCTATTGAAAGCACCACATCCACATTCAAAATGGATGAAGTGGTTTCTTCATTGTTGTCTGAAGAGATGCAGAGAAAGTCTTCTGAGATAGCCAAAGAGGCTCTTGTAGTTCATGGAAGACCCAAGGAGAAAGGGAAAAAGAAGGACAAGAAAGCTGAGAAGGGTAGATCCAAATCCTGTGGGAGATCCAAATCTCCTAGAAAGACCAAGGCTATCTGTTGGAATTGTGGTAAATCTAGGCATTTCTGAAAGGAATGCAAAGAAGAAAAGAAAAAGAACCCAGATTCAGATTCTGACAAATCACAAGATGATGGTGATGCCTTCATCACAGCCCTGGCAACCCATGCATCTGATGATGTGTGGCTGATTGATTCTAGTGCATAATTCCACATGACCTCGCATCAAGACTGGTTTACTAAGTATGAGGATTTTGATGGTGGAAAGGTGTACCTGGGTGACAGTGCTCATTTGAAGATTGTTGGTCGTGGAAGAGTCTCTATCTGATTCCTTGATGGATGAGTGAAGGGGATCTCTGGGGTTATGCACATCCCAGGCTTAGCATAGAACCTACTTTCTGTAAGTATGTTGAATGATGCAGGTGTGTAGGTTGTCTTTTCGAAAGAAGGATGCAAGATGACTAGGGGAGCTATGGTGCTTGCTAAGAGTACTAGGAGAGGTACTCTGTTTCAGTTGGAGGCATGCATTTCACAATGCAATAGTTCTTCTAACTCAAGGAAGAGGGCAGCAGTCACTTCATCCCCACCTTCTGAACAAGTAGTGAAGAAATCTGTTGTTTCTAGTTCTGATGGTTGTATTTATGCCTTGGAAGTTAAGCTTCCCACTGAAAAGACAATGTTATGGCATCAGAGATTTGGCCACATTGGTGAGAAGGGTCTGCGTACCCTGAAAAATAAAAACCTCATTGAGGGGTTAGATGATTGTAATCTTGACTTCAACTTTTGTGAACATTGCATATATGGAAAAAAAACCGTGTTCAATTTTAGTCGAGTTCTTATAAGTCTTCTAGTGTGTTGGACCTTGTTCATTTTGATGTATTTGGTCCTGTTAATGTTCCTTCGTTATCAAAATCTATATATTTTGTATCTTTCATAGATGACTACAGTAGAAGGACATGGATTTATTTTCTCAGAAGCAAATCTTAAGTCTATAGTAAGTTTAAGGAGTTTAAGGCCTTTGCTAAAAATCAGACTAGTAAAAAGATTAAGTGTTTGAGAACTGACAACGGTGGTGAGTTCTGTTCTACAGAATTTGATAAATATTGCAAGGAACTTGGGATTGAAAGACATAAGACAACTCCATACACCATGTAGCAAAATGGAGTTGTAGAAAGGATGAACAGAACATTGATGGAGAAGGCTAGGAGTATGCTTAGTGGAGCTAGCCTAGAACAAAAGTTTTAGGTTGAAGCTGTTGCCACTGCTTGCTATCTTGTAAATAGATCTCCTACATTAGCTCTTGTTGAAAAGACACCCATGGAGGTGTGGTCTGGTAGAAAACCTTCAATAAGGCATCTTCATGTTTTTGGTTGCGAGGCATATGCACATGTGCCTAGGGAGAAAAGGTCAAAATTGGAGAACAAGGCTGTTAAGCATATCTTCATTGGCTATGGTGTCGGTGTGAAAGGATACAAGCTTTGGGACCCTGTGGCTAAAGACATGTTGTGTAGAAGAAGTGTCATCTTCAGAGAGCTAACACCTTCTACCACTGTTTTACAGCTAGAAGAAAAAGAAAAGAAAGAGGACGTTGTTTAGTTTCCTACTACCCCTGAGAAGACTGAACAGAAAGACAATGTTGGACCTGATGATGAGGAGAGCTCTTACAGCTCTAAAAGCTCAGATGAAGAAGTTGAACCTCAACCTTAGCTCTTGAGGAGGTCCAAATGAATTAGAAAGCAACCTGAGAGGTTTGGTTATACATTGCTTGATTCTAGTTGTGCTTTTGCTTTGCTTACTAACAATGATGAACCTAGAACTGTATCAGAGGCTATGGATATGAAAGATGCAGGTTCCTAGAAGGAGGCCATGGAGGATGAAATGGCTTCTTTAGAAAAGAATCAAACTTGGGACTTCGTGCCTTTGCCTCCTCGACGGAAACCCATTGGATGCAAATGGGTGTTCAAGAAGAAATTTGGTGCAAATGGCAGTGTTGAGAAGTATAAGGCCAGATTGGTTGCAAAGGGGTATTCACAAGTGGAGGGTATAGATTATGGTGAGATCTTCTCTCTTGTTGCAAAGATGACATCCATTTGATTCCTATTATCTCTTGCAACAACTTATGACTTAGAGGTAGAACAAATGGATATGAAGACAACTTTCCTTCATGGTGATTTGGAGGAAGAAATCTACATGTCACAACTAGAGCATTACATGGTGAAAGGTAAATAAAATTTGGTTTACAAATTAAAGAAGTCTTTGTATGGTTTGAAGCAGTCTCCTAGGAGGTGGTACTTGAAGTTTTATGCCTTTGTGTTGTCTATTGGATTTGTGAGATCAAAATCAGATCACTGTGTGTATTACAAGTTTCATGGTGGTCGTATTCTCATTGTTGCATTGTATGTTGATGATATGTTGCTCATTGGGAAGGGTAAGAATATGATTTCTAATTTTAAATCACAGTTGTCAGCACAGTTTAAAATGAAAGATTTAGGGGCAGCCAGGTACATTCTAGGAATGGAAATCAGAAGAGATAGAACCAACAAAAAACTTTGGTTAAGCCAGAGTAAGTATGTGAAGACCATGTTGGACAGGTTCAACATGGCAGATTGTAGACCATTGTGTGTTCCTGTTTCTTTGGGGACAAAGTTATCTATTGAGGATTGTCCAAAATTTCCTAGTGAGGTGGAGGACATGAGTAGAGTACTTTATGCTAGTGCTATTGGCAGTTTGATGTATGCTATGGTCTGTACAAGACCAGACATTGCCCAAGCAGTGGGAGTCCTTAGTTGATTTATGGCTAATCCTGGACGGGTACATTGGGATGCAATTAAGCGAGTGTTCAGATATTTGAGGGGTACTTTCGAGTATTCCATATGCTATCATGGTAATGCTATAGGACCTCCACATTCAATTGTTATTCATGGATTTGTGGATTCAGATTGGGCAGGTGACATTAACAGCAAGAGATCCACCAGTGCTTATGTGTTTACACTGTTTGGTGGTGCTATTAGTTGGATGAGTGAGCGACAACCTGTGGTTGCTTTGTCCACGACAGAAGTTGAGTATATGGCAGCAACTCATGCTTGTAAGGAAGCCATTTGGCTTAAGAGATTGTGTTCAGATATTGGTGTTAATGCAGGTTAGATTACGATCAGTTGTGATAGTCAGAGTGCGATTTGCCTTGCGAATAATCTAACTTTCCATGCTAGAACAAAGCACATTGATGTTTAGTTTCACTTCGTGCGAGACATGGTAGATGATGGGAAGGTAAATTTGGAGAAGGTAGATACTTTGAAGAATGTTGCAGATGCATTGATGAAGCCAGTGGGCACAGAGAAGTTCAGATGGTGTTTGGAGTCTATGGGCCTCTCAGCCTATAGCAGTTAAATCCTGTTATTCTATTGGCTCTTACAAGGTGTTTGAGAAGTGGGATAATGTTGGGAATTAAGGTGTCTCAACCTTGGTAATTCCTTGCATTATTTATGATTGTATTTATTTATTCATTGCCTATGTTGTAAATTAATTGTAAATTCCATATTGTCATTTTGTGGGATGTGGCACGGTGATGTGTCATCCTACATGGAAGATGACAACTTGTAATTTTGTCCTCACATGAGGAGATAGGCGTCCCACTTTATGGTAGGATTATTTTGCCATGTGTCAGCATCTTGGATGTTGTGTAAGGGAATGTTTGACCTAAACAGTTATGACAGATTCCTATGACGAAGTTATGACATGTAAGAGTTGAAAATAGAAGCTTGTAAGTCAGGTGAAGACATGTGTCATGAAGCATCTTTAAAAAAGGCATCTTTGGGTGCCCCAAGGTGGACTCTGACATGTTGTAAGAGAATATTCTATTTATAGCCTGTGTATGACATATAGTTGTAACTGCTATGACAGATTCTATGACGGTCGTAAGAGTCATAAGAGTATCTGTCATAGCCCATTTTGGAAATAGGCGACCTCTTTGGGATGGGAGTTGTGGACAAGTGTCAGACACATTCTACAATGTTGACCAAGTGTCAATAGGCATGAGTTTTGGGCCATGAGGCCAAGTTGGACACCCATTCCAAGATAGAGCCAATTTTGCCTTGTATATTCTATATAAACAGGTGCTTGGAGGAGGAGATTATATTCTATATAAATAGGTGCTTGGAGGAGGAGATGTAGTATGTGATTGACAGGTACTGTTATGCTGCTGGACTGACTCTAGACACAAGTGTCGAAGACTGTTGAAGCTTGCATTGCAAGTGTATTGTAAACCATATTCAGTTTTGATAATACATTGTGTAGGTTTCTGAGTGTGGGTTTCACCCGATAAGGGTTTTCCCCATGTTATATCTTTGTCTCTCTTCTTCTGTCTTCTTTTTGGTTCTATGTGTATTGCTGCAATATCTTTGTTAGATGTTTAATGTTGCTGTAATTGTAAGGATTAAATTGAATTTGCATAGCCCTCTCCTCATTAGATTAGTGTAGGAAGCGATTTCCACACACCTAGCTTCCTTTCAGTTGGTATCAGAGCCTGGCCAGTTTTGGTCTTAGCCATTGGGTAGAGATTTTTTGAGCTGATATTAAGTTGAATGGGAGTCTGTACGGAGTATTCTGAATCTTATTACAACAAGGAGATGGCAAGCACATCTGAAAGGATAGAGGTGGAGAAATTCAATGCCACTAATTTCAAGCTGTGGAAGCTCAAGATGGAAGACATGCTTGTTGATCGAGACCTCTGGGAAACTATCAATGGAAAAAAACCAGCTGCAATGTCACAAGTTGATTGGGATCTAAAGGATCGGAAGGCTAAGGGTCTCATAAGACTTAGTCTTGCTGATTCTGTCTTATTAAATGTCCATGAGGAGACTACTGTAAACTTGCTTTGGAAGAAGTTGAGAGATGTGTATCAAGCCAAATCCCTGGTTAACAAACTTTTTCTGAGAAATAAGTTGTATTCCCTTCGAATGGAGGACGGTGGATCCATTGCAGAACATATGAATTCTTTCAACATGTTGGTTGCACAAATGACATCCGTTGGTGTGAAGATGGAGGAGGAGGATCATTGTATGACCTTGCTTTGTTCTTTGCTAGACTCGTGGGATCACCTTGTCATGGCTATTGGAGGCATCACATCCACATTCAAAATGGATGAAGTGGTTTCTTCGATGTTGTCTGAAGAGATGTGAAGAAAGTCTTCTGAGGCAGCCAAAGAGGCTCTTGTAGTTCATGGAAGACCCAAGGAGAAGGGGAAAAAGAAGGACAAGAAAGTTGAGAAGGGTAGATCCAAATCCCATGGGAGATCCAAATCTTCTGGAAAGTCCAACGCTATTTGTTGGAACTGTGGTAAATCTGGGCATTTTCGAGAGGAATGCAAAGAAGAAAAGAAAAAGAAGAAAAAGAACCCAGATTCAGATTCTGACAAATCACAAGATGATGGTGATGTCTTCATCGTAGCCTTGGCAACCCATGCATCTAATGATGTGTGGCTGATTGATTCTGGTGCATCATTCCACATGACCTCAGATCGAGACTGGTTTACTAAGTATGAGGAGTTCGATGGTGGAAAGGTGTACTTGGGTGACGACTCTCATTTGAAGATTGTTGGTCCTAGAAGAGTCTCTATCCGATTCCCTGATGAACAAGTGAAGGGGATCTTTGGGGTTATGCACATCCCAGGCTTAGCACGGAACCTACTTTTTGTAAGTATGTTGAATGATGCAGGTGTGCAAGTTGTCTTTTCGAAAGAAGGATGCAAGATGACTAGAGGAGCTATGGTGCTTGCTAAGGGTACTAGGAGAGGTACTTTGTTTCATTTGGAGGCATGCATTTCACAATGCAATAGTTCTTTTGACTCAAGGAAGAGGGTAGCAGTCACTTCATCCCCACCTTCTGAATGAGCAGTGAAGAAATCTGTTGTTTCTAGTTCTGATGGTTGTATTCATGCCTTAGAAGTTAAGCTTCCTGCTGAAAAGACAATGTTATGGCATAAGAGATTTGGCCACATTGGTGAGAAGGGTCTGCGTACCCTAAAAAATAAAAACCTTGTTGAGGGATTAGATGATTGTAATCTTGACTTCAACTTTTGCGAACATTGCATAAATGGCAATAAAACCGTGTTCAATTTTATTCAAGTTCTCATAAGTCTTCTGGTGTGTTAGAACTTGTTCATTCTGATGTATTTGGTCATGTGAATGTTCCTTTATTATCAAAATCTATATATTTTGTATCTTTCATAGATGACTACAGTAGAAGGACATGGATTTATTTTCTCAGAAGCAAATCTGAAGTCTATAGTAAGTTTAATGAGTTTAAGGCCTTTGCTGAAAATCAGACTGGTAAAAAGATTAAGTGTTTGAGAACTGACAACGGTGGTGAGTTCTGTCTACAGAATTGGATAAATATTGCAAGGAACTTGGGATTGAAAGAAATAAGACAACTCCATACACCCCGCAGCAAAATGGAGTTGTAGAGAGGATGAACATGACACTGATGGAGAAGGCTAGAAGTATGCTTAGTGGAGCTAGCCTAGAACAAAAGTTTTAGGTTGAAGCTGTTGCCACTGCTTGCTATCTTGTAAATAGATCTATATTAGCTCTTGTTGGAAAGACACCCATGGAGGTGTGGTCTGGAAGAAAGCCTTCAATAAGGCATCTTCATGTTTTTGGTTGTGAGGCATAAGCACATGTGCCTAGGGAGACATGGTCAAAATTAGAGAACAAGGCTATTAAGTGTATCTTCATTGGCTATGGTGTCGGTGTGAAAGGATACAAGCTTTGGGACCCTGTGGCTAAAAATGTGTTGTATAGTAGAAGTGTCATCTTTAGAGAGCTAACACCTTCTACCACTATTTTACAGCTAGAAGAAAAAGAAAAGAAAGAGGATGTTGTTCAATTTCCTGCTACCCCTGAGAAGACTGAATAGAAAGACAATGTTGGACCTGATGATGAGGAGAGCTCTTGCAGCTCTAAAAGCTCAGATGAAGAAGCTGAACCTCAACCTCAGCTCTTGAGGAGGTCCACACGAATCAAAAAGCAACTTGAGAGGTTTGGTTATACATTGCTTGATTCTAGTTGTGCTTTTGCTTTGCTTACTAACAGTGATGAACCTAGAACTGTATTAGAGGCTATGGATATGAAAGATGCAGGTTCCTGGAAGGAGGCCATGGAGGATGAAATGACTTCTTTAGAAAAGAATCAAACTTGGGACTTGGTGCCTTTGCCTCCTGGACAGAAACCTGTTGGATGCAAATGGGTGTTAAAGAAGAAATTTGGTGTAGATGATAGTGTTGAGAAGTATAAGGCTAGATTGGTTGCGAATGGGTATTCACAAGTGGAGGGTATAGATTATGGTGAGATCTTCTCTCCCGTTACAAAGCTAACATCCATTTAATTCCTGTTATCTCTTGTAGGAGCTTATGACTTAGAGGTAGAACAGATGGATGTGAAGACAACTTTCCTTCATGGTGATTTGGAGGAAGAAATCCACATGTCACAGCCAGAGCATTACATGGTGAAAGGTAAAGAAAATTTGGTTTGCAAATTAAAGAAGTCTTTGTATGGTTTGAAGCAGTCTCCTAGGAGGTGGTACTTGAAGTTTTATGCCTTTGTGTTGTCTATTAGATTTGTGAGATCAAAATCAGATCACTGTGTGTATTACAAGTTTGATGGTGATTATATTCTCATTGTTGCATTGTATGTTGATGATATGTTGCTCATTGGGAAGGGTAAGAATATGATTTCTGATTTTAAATCTTAGTTTTTAGCACAGTTTGAGATGAAAGATTTAGGGGCAGCCAGGTACATTCTAGGAATGGAAATTAGAAGAGAGAGGACCAACATAAAACTTTGGTTAAGCCAGAGTAAGTATGTGAAGACCGTGTTGGACATGTTCAGCATGGCAGATTGTAGACCATCGTATGTTCTTGTTTCTTTGGGGACAAAGTTATCTGTTGAGGATTATCCAAAATCTCCTAGTGAGGTGGAGGACATGAGCCGAGTACCTTATGCTAGTGTTGTTAGTAGTTTGATGTATGCTATGGTCTGCACAAGACCAGACATTGCCCAAGCAGTGGGAGTCCTTAGATGATTTATGGCTAATTCTGGATGGGTACATTGGGATCCAGTTAAGCGAGTGTTCAAATATTTGAGGGGTACTTTCGAGTATTCCATATGCTATCATGCTAATGCTACAGAACCTTTGCATTCTGTTGATATTCGTGGATTTGTGGATTCAGATTGGGTAGGTGACATTAACAGTAGGAGATCCACCAGTGCTTATGTGTTTACATTGTTTGGTGGTGCTATTAGTTGGATGAGTAAGCGACAACTTGTGGTTGCTTTGTCCATGATAGAAGCTAAGTATATGGCAGCAACTCATGCTTGTAAGGAAGCCATTTGAATTAAGAGATTGTGTTCAAATATTGGAGTTGATGCAAGTCAGATTACGATCAGTTGTGACAGTTAGAGTGTGATTTGCCTTGCGAAGAAACTAACTTTCTATGGCAGAACAAAGCACATTGATGTTCAGTTTCACTTCATGCGAGACATGGTAGAGGATGGTAAGATAAATTTGGAGAAGGTAGATACTTTGAAGAATGTTGTAGATGCATTGATGAAGTCACTAGGCACATAGAAGTTCAGATGGTGTTTGGAGTCTATGGGCCTCTCGGCCTATAGCAGTTAAATTCTGTTATTCTATTGGCTCTTACAAGGTGTTCGAGAAGTGGGATAATGTTGGGAATTAAGGCGTCTCAACCTTGGTAATTCCTTGCATTATTTATGATTGTATTTATTTATTCATTGCCTATGTTGTAAATTAATTGTAAATTCCATATTGTCATTTTGTGGGATGTGGCACGGTGATGTGTCATCCTACATGGAAGATGACAACTTGTAATTTTGTCCTCACATGAGGACATAGGCATCACACTTTGTGGTAGGAGTATTTTGGCATGTGTCAACATCTTGGATGTTGTGTAAGGGAATGTTTGACCGAAACGGTTATGACGGATTCCTATGAAAGTTATGACATGTAAGAGTCGAAAATAGAAGCTTGTAAGACAGGTGAAGAGATGTGTCATGAAACATCTTTGAAAAAGGTTTCTTTGGGTGCCCCAAGGTGGACTATGAAATTTTGTAAGAGAATATGCTATTTATAGTTTGTGTATGACAGATTCTCTAACAACTGTAAGTTGTAACTGCTATGACAGATTCTATGACAGTCATAAGAGTCGTAAGAGAATCTGTCATAACCCATTTTAGAAATAGGTGACCTCTTTGGGATGGGAGCTATAGACAAGTGTCAGACACATTCTACAATGTTGACCAAGTGTCCATAGGCATGGGTTTTGGGCCATGAGCCCAAGTTGGATGCCCATTCCAAGATAGAGCCAATTTTGCCTTATATATTCTATATAAATAGGTGCTTGGAGGAGGAGATGTAGTATGTGATTGATAGGTACTGTTATACTGCCAGACTGACTCCAGACATGAGTGTCGAAGACTATTGAAGCTTGCATTGCAAGTGTATTGTAAACCATATTCAGTCTTGATAATTCATTGTGCAGGTTTCTAAGTGTGGGGTTTTTCACCCGATAAGGGTTTTCCCCACGTTATATCTGTCTCTCTTCTTCTGTCTTCTTTCTGGTTCTATGTGTATTACTGCAATATCTCTGTTAGATGTTTAATGTTGCTGTAATTGTAAGGATAAAATTGAATTTGCATACCCCTCTCCTTATTAAATTAGTGTAGGAAGCGATTTCCGCACACCTAGCTTCCTTTCATCTTTAACTCATCATAAGTCCAAGCGATAACATGAATATAATCCTTTAATGCTTGGATTATCCTTACCTTTTCTTCTGCAGAACAAACCTTACCAATTAAGACATTCCTTGTGTCTTCATTTTGTCCTATGTTGACTGGTGAATATTCCCCTCCATTTGCCTTGGGCAGATCCTTCTGTTTCATCATGTTATGCAGATCAAATGCCTTTTCTAATTCTATCATACCTTTAGGGATCCTATTGTTGGGCAAGTCCATAATTTCTTCCTCTTCCCATACATGATCTTCCAAGTTATTTTCATCTAGGATTTGTGCATCAAATATGTCCCTATTTGCTATGAAATCTAGGATATGTTGATCATCATCAAACACTTGAAGATTAGTACCATTGTCAGGTATGGAGGGTACTGATATCATTTCAACTGAAAATCTCTTTAATCCAGAAATAGACAAAGGTTCCAATGAACTGGTAGCCTGTGCCAAGGCATCTGCTCTATGATTTTGTTCTCTAGGAACGTGCGTGATATTAAATGCATCAAATTCTTCAATCAGGTCCCAAACTCTATGCCTATATTTGGACTTCTTATAATTACAAGCATAGATACTTCTCACTTGTCTCACCACCAATTTTGAGTCTCCATAGACATGCAAAATCTTAACTTTCTTCTTAATAGCAAAACAACAACACATGAATTAAAGCTTCATATTCTATCACATTATTAGTGCATAGGAACTACAATCTGTATGCTGCCAAGGACTTTCTTGTTGGATCAATAAGGTCAATGCCTACTCCAGCTCCTTGTTTAGATTTAGACCCATCAAATCTAAGGATCCATGGCTTATCTTCTGTCAATAGCTTATTAGGACCTTCCCTTTTCCTTTTGGCTCTAGCAACGACACCGCTTGATATCCACTTCAACTTCTGAGGTTGGCTCTTTGTCATTTCTGGTTGCTGATGTGAACATGATACATCTTTTCTTTTCATTTTTATAGTATCATCATTGTTACTATCTGGATGTACTTCAACTTCGTTCTTCTTGTCTTTAGACATGTCTCTGATATTAGACAACTTAGTCTTTGAATACAAGTTCTTTTCCTTATTCAATATATGTAGACATAAGTCACATGTGGCTTCAGAATGTGGTGCCTCATGGAGTCTGCACCAAGCTTCAATTAAAGCATGGTGTGGAGAAAATTCCTGCAATGTAAGCCTTTGAATTTGCTTGGATAGGAATTCCTCAAACTTTATTAGGTTACTTCCCTTATCTTCATTTGACAATTCATAATCTGATTCAATTAAGCAATCAGTCCTTGGGGTGATATCACTTTCCTTTCCATGAATATTTCCATCATACATTAGGATCTCTTCTAGATTGTGGATATAAGCATCATCCTGATGTACACTTTCTTCATATTCTCCTGCATCTGAAGATGAAAAATAAGAATCAATATCATCATAGCTAGATATTGTACTTACCTCGGTTGAAGATGAACCTATCTCACTATAAGTTCTTTCCAACTCAATCATGTCTAAGCATGCATCACAATCCTTTTCTGAGTGTGCTTCGTCATGTAACCTACACCAACATTTGATTAAGATATCCTTAGTGGATATACCTAATATCTGGCAACGTTGCATCTCTCTGGATAGATAGTGTTCAAAATCCTTAAAGTGATCTGTTTCATCATCTTCAGCTGAACTATGATTAGATTCTATGATCATCCTATTCTCTTGATCAACATTTATATGTATACGCATGTCATACATTAAGACTTCCTCTATCCGGACAGTTTGAGGTCTTATAGTATATACCCTAGGTTCAACATCCACATATAATATTTCATTGGTATTGTTATATTCGGTGATCATATGTTTCATCCTAGGTTCAACCTCTATCCTTATTTGGTTAGGAATCCCTTTCTAGGGTAACCACATGTGACTGCAATTAGTAGATATGTAACCATTGAGTGTTTTTGACCAATCCCTACCGAGCAACATCCCATAGGTATACCAGGATATCCACTACTTGGATGTCAATGTAATATTGTACCCTAGGGTCTGATGCTAACTACATGTGGATATGTGTTAACTCCCCCACCACACTTACTTTTGTTTTATTTAGTTGTGTTACTTTCTTAAGAGACTTGGCTGGATGTAATCCCAGGGCATTGCAAATGGATAGTGGCATCACATTTGTTGATGCACCTGAATCCACTAAGCAATTATGCAAGTTCTTTCCAAATATTCTTAGCGTGAGTAAGAATGGGGGTGATTCAGTCTTGTCTCTATATAGAGTCATATGTGATGTTTTAGTAGCCTGAACGGTAGCTTGCACTTTATGTTTAACATTGTTCTCTTTGGACATAGGTTCTTTAGTTAGGATTTGACTAGGATTATGACTATGATTATCATCCTTTGGTGTGGACTCATCTAGGGATTTTAGGAAGGCTTTCTTGATGACTGGGGTTTTAAGGAGCTCTGACAAAGATAAGCTGATTTTAATCTTTTTCATCTCCTCAGCCAGATATGTGACTAGTTTGTCAGATTCAGGCAACTGAATGATGGCTTTTGACACTGTATTTTGGGGTGTAAAATACTGAGTACTAACCTTGGGAGGACCAGGATTATTACTAGCTTTGGGATTAGGTGGAGTGTTAAAATTGTTGGGAGGAACTCATGTGGTCAAAGGACCAGATGGTTTGTTAGGACTCTTGAGATTATAATTATGTCTACCCTAATATTGCTGTTGATAAGCATGAACCTCTTCATGTTCTGGTTCTGGTTCATTGTCATTCTCAAAGGGGAACGCATAATTTGTCTCAAATGCTAAGGCATACTCCTCACATAATAATGTGTAATTCTCATAAGTGGAAGTCATTTGGTGATGATGATGACTGGTAGAGATTTCCAACATTAGGGCAGACTCATATCCTAAAGGAATGATCTCATTCCCCTTAGGATGAAGAGGATCTCCTGCAGTATTAGACACTTTGGCCAAGAAGATATTAGCTGCTATTTTAAATTGGGGACAGTCTAACTCTACACGTGTATTAGTATTGTGCATACTGCACCAATTAGTGAGTGCAACTTCTGCTAGGTTCACCCTAGTTGTTTGTTTAGGTTCATTAGGAGGCTGATTGTCCAATGGTGATGGTAATGAACCATTGTTTGGCCTAGTGTTCCATGTTCTAGGTGGCCTAGGAATAGTATTGTTGTAATTGTTGTTGAAGTTCCTTTCATTGTTATATCCCTTGTCAGGATATCCAGACCTATCATTATTGTTCCCATATCCTCTATCAGGATATCCTCTATTATGATTTGGTTGAGAATAGAAGTTTTGGCTTCTCATATGTGTAATCTCAGTGGTTAACTTCCTTAATTGTGCAAATATTTATTTGATGTAATTGTTCTCTTCATGAACCTGGCTACTACATTCTCTTGTTGAGGTTTGAAGAAGGAACTGTCATTATTGTTTTACCCTGCATCCTGAGGTGTTTGTCCAAGATGAAGTCCATTTCCATTTGAAGGACGCATAATCCTAAGCGGAGGTACTTGCAAGGGACTAGGCATGATTGCTAGGGGTATCATAATTCCATTACCCTGTGGTTGCATAGGATATGCAGGATATTCGGTGTTAGGTGTAAAGCCTGGTGTCAACTGCTAATTGACTTTAATGGCTTCTTCAAAAGCACCTGCTAATGAAGTGATAGTTGGATGTGTTGTTCTGATAAACATGAATGTCAAGGGATCTAAAGATGAATAGTATATGGACCTGGCTGCCTCATCAGCTACATTGTATGGAGCAACTAACTTGGAATACATTTTCTGAAACCTGGCATTGAAGTTAGAGATTATCTCTCCCTCAGCTCTTTTGATTGTGGCAAACATGTGATAGGTAATATATGGATCTAATGGTATTTTAAATCTTCCTATGAAGGTTTTCTTTAAGGCATCCCAGGTACGGATGGGTGGTTCAGTAAGACTGATGTACCAGCTATAAGCTTCTTCTACTAAGGAGTAAGGAAACAATCTACACGCAATGTCCTCATGCTCTATCATCGCTCTAAAACATGCTTCCTTATAGGTTCTAATATGGTCTTCTGCATCTTGATAAGGGTGATACTTTGGACATACTTTGTCAGAATTTTTAGGCAAAGGATGGTATGCCGTAAAATGAAGTGGTGAGTGAGTTACAAAGAAAGACATTGTGACTGGTGCTTGAGGTATTTGAGGTATAACTGGGGATCTTGGAGGTGTCTGAGATACAGCTGGAGACACTGGAGATGTTACGGTATGTCTGGATGAAGATGCTGATGCACCAGACTCAGGACTATGATGAATATCAGTTATATGGGGTCTAAGTCCATGAATAGGCAATTCTTCAAAATGTCCAAGGGATCTGGACCTGGTATTAGGCCTCTAAGCTAGGATTCTACAACTTAAGATAGAATGTGGATATTTTAGCTGGATATTTGCAAAGATCAAGGGATATGCTCCTCTAGGGTGGATATTTTGGATCAAAAAATCCATAGTAACTAGATATTTGTACAATATTTGCACAAAATGCAAATAGGAACACGAACTTGAATTTATGACTGTAAATATCAAATTATCTGATCACGAGGATGAGATACTACAAGATATTTGCAAGAAAACCTGAACAATGACTTAATATTGAGGACTTTAAACAATTGACTGCAAAGATCAAAATATTCATGCACAAGACTGAGATATTTATGATTAGAACTCTTAAACTAACTTGAAATGAGTGAAACTTTTCACAAATACCTAAAGTATAACCAACTCTTACGAACTTTGACATATCACCTTGTGTAAATGTAGGAATGATCTATAAGTGACTGATTCAGGGAATAGAACAATGTTGGCCCTCCTTCTAATGCCAATTTATGTTGGTTATGATGTTATACATAAACAAACATAGATAAAGAAATGCAAATCAAACCTTTATTATCTTGAAAGATATGATGAATTCAAAAAATTCATGATCCCAAGTCTCCGTGGATTAGTTCATAATCTACTAATGTTGCTCATTGGTTTGATGTGCCTTGCTATTTTCCATTCAAGGGGCCTTACGTTTGTAATTCCAAGAACTGATGTCTGAGTGTCCTAAGTTTTACCTATTTTCTGCAAATCTTTCAACAAATAAGGTTAATCCTACTGTATTCAAACATATGATGAGGATATTTTCTAAGTTTGATCAATTCTTCTATTCATTAACTGTTATCTACTAAATTTCACCTCTGCACTATGAATTTATCTAAATCATGTGCCTATAGGCCAATATTTACATGATTATTGTCATTATTTATGTTTACTTGTATGATATTTATCATTTCAACATGTTGTTTGGCTCAAATATGCTATGAATATTAAATTACCTACGAGATATCAATATATTTTACTGTATTTGCTTAAGATTTTATGTGAATATGCAATTATGATAATGATTTTAAAATAAAATCAAATAAATGTGAATGAATGCTTGCTAAATTTTACTAAAATGAGTGAATCTTTACCTATTGATCCATATACATTCTTGATACTGTCATGAAAAGAAGGAAATCAAACCATATGTTCACCAGGATGTTCCATAGCTAGATATGATTGATGCTAACTTCGATGGAAAAGGAATGAAAGCAACATGTACAACATGAAATGCACTCCAAGGGATGCAACAAATCAAAGTACAAGTCAAGAATCCATTCACATATTACTCAAAGTTTACGATTGTATGTAATCTAGAGCTTATTCTTCATTAAGTATATGAAAGAAGTGTACATTTACAATTAGCGTTGAGAATTAGTCCTGATGCTTCAACAATCTAATCTCAATTAAGTTTAGAATGATTACAAAATGCACTCCATCTCCCTTTTATAGAACAAGAGGAGGAGGCGGTTACAAAATGAGGCTAGGATCAGGATTTAGCAATTAGGATCAATGGTCCATATTACTCCTTGACCAAGTCAACGGGTAGACACGTGGCATAGGTTGCCAACTGGCAACCATCTGGTAGCATATCATGCACATGATCATGTCTTATTGCATCATGCTTATTCTTCATTTTACTCATCAGTGGACAAATCCTCTTCATCTGTAGGCACACTTATCACTCCCTTGATGGGCTCATATGCTTGTACTATCCTTTCATATTTCCCCTCCATCTTGGACTTTGGCTTTGGTGACTGCATGTTCTTGTGACTTTAATTGTGCTTGCAATATAGACCATTTGTTCTTTCTGCTATTCAACACCTCATTATATATTTTCCACCTTTGCCTTCATCCTCATGGCCTTGTTGATCGTATCCTCTGATAAATGATTAAGGGGGTCATCTGCAGCAGGCTTGAAATTGTCTTGGAAGTCTTTAACTGCAAAGTCTGTATCCTGATTTTCAATCTTCCCTTCCACCTTTTCTTCAAGAGCCTCCAGGATTTCTACTTCATCAGATAAAAGTTTGTGCAATCTAATGTTGATATCTCTGAGTTTTGCATTGCACTTCCTAAGGATATCACTCTCAAATTTGGTATCTTCATACCATATGCTTAATAACTTTGATGTCTGATTATTCAATATCTTGTTGTAGACTAGGACATTAGCATCTATGCACCTCATTTTTGATAGGGCAGTCAGATGTTTCTCAATCTTGATTGATCTCTGCCCAACTTCCTTTTGCAATTTATCCACCTTGCTCTTCAATGTGTTGAGCATGTTCCAATTATTAAGAGGGGTCTTTATTATTGGATGAACTAATTATCTATCATATGTGCTTTGTGTTTCATAATATCCAGTCCTATTATCTCATCCTGTGATATGATTGTCAGTGGGGTGGATGTGCTGACTGACATATTATTAGGGTTTATCAACCCCTTTATGAATCTATACAACTGAGCAATGTGCTCTTTGTGCACCTTATTTTTATCCTTCTCTTTCTCTACTCTATTCAATAAAGAATCAATTATATCTTTCACCTCTTGGCCCTCTTGTTGTTCTGTAGCAAAGCCCAAGTCAATAGTGGTCATTTGGAATTCATTGCCACTAATCTCTCCCTTGGCTTTGTCTACCACCGGTACAGCTACTTCAGTTGTTCTCCTACTTGTTTTTGAGTCTCTCTTTATTGCCGATGTGGCCCTATCCCTTCTCCTTGGCTTGGCTATATTGGCCAAAAATAATGAAGCAATATCAAAATCTGATGCAACACTAGGGGGATGTACATGTACCTCTTGTTGCAGCCAATATGACACCTCATCTATAGACCCTTGCTGGCCTGTATGTTCAATATGAACATCCAGTGATTCTATATTTTGTTCCACTCTTGGTGGTGGTTGCTCCTTTTCTTGTTCATAAGGTACTTCCTCATCATTTTCACCCTCATGTGTAGGGACATCTTGTGTTACCTTTTCATTCTTGTCCTGCTCATCTTGTGATAGTGGTGGATTTGTATGAGGGTTTGGATTGCTCTTATGTAGCATATCCTGATGATCTTTCTAACTGTCTTCAATCACATCTTCTTTCTTTTCTTGATCATCACCTGCCTGAGACCCTTGTTCCCCATCTTTTGGCCTACCTACCTCTGTAGAATCTTGGGGTTTATCTATCTCCACTTTAGTTGGCTCTCTCTTAGGTACTTGTTCATTATCTTGACCATCATTCTGATCAGGTGCCTCTTCATTCTCCATGTGTACATTGACTTTTAGTTTATTATCTCCAGAGGTGGGTCTTCACCTTTACTTTGGTCATCCTCACCCTGATATGTCAAGTCTATCGCTGCTGGGCTGGTAACTTGATCTACTAATCCTGCCAAATCAATTTGTTGTGCTACAATTTTAGGATTAACCTCTACTATCTCTTCTTCTTCGACCTCCCTTTGTATTGTGGGGGTGCCACGAGAGGTCATCTTTGTGTTCTTTACCAGTGTCTCCATGGGACTAGCATACACTTCATTCACTACATCATCATCTGGCAACTCCATTATTTCATCCAATGGAAAAGACTGATCACCTCCTTTATTCTACCTCTCCTCCCTTTACTCTTCTGCCAGTTCAGTCTTGAAATGTACTATGGTAGGAATAGGCACCTCATGCTGCAAATTTCTCTTGATACCTTCACGACCTTTTCCTTTTAGTATGATGGTGGGGCTCTTTTCCACTGTCCCCCTCATTATAGATGTTTGCTTCTTTTGGGGCACCTCCTGGGTTTTCTTTTTCTTTCTACTTATTAGGAGATCATCATCATCTGTGCTTTCCTCTTCAACCTCACAAGTAGGAGCAGGTTTTGTAATTGGCTTTTGTTGTTCTGTAGGTGCATGAGATGTGGTAGCAACAGAAGTTGAGGCCAGATCCTCCTTAGGTTGAGGATGACAAATGACTCTTACACCTACAACTTGGCTCCCCTTCTTGGATTTTCCTTGCTGCCTTTCTCCTTTAGATGCCCTCTTTTCTTTGAGGAAATCATCATATTCCTCATCTGTCAATTCTTGTCTCTTTCTCTTCTTATCAATGTTGAGAGCTACCTAGAAATTTGTTGTGTGGTTACACAACCCGCCCCATCTTGTCTTAGCAAAACAGGGACCCAACTTTTCTGGCTTTTTTTCCTTGCTTTTCTTTCTTTGGGTGGTATGGTAAATGTCAAGTATCAGATGCAGCGATAGGATATCACCCTGTGTATGCATGGACCTCTTAGAGGTAGGTTGAATACTAAAGTCAGATTCTGCTGTCTTGAACCCCACCTAGTGAAAGAGTACAAAATTCTAAGCATCTTTGCCTTTTGAATCACCTTGAAATTCCTTAAGGATGAGAAAATTATGTTCAGTCAAAGTCTGGTCAAACCAGTCACTCAGGGAGGATCATCACATTTACAAATATCCCTGATATTCATTAATATCCTGAACATATGTTTTAGCATAAGAAATCATGATATCGGCAAATTCTTAATATGCAGATGTCAAATTTAAACTTAGGAGGTGTCTACCTGTGAGGAACCTATGCACATTCTCGGAGGGTGATATTTCTTAATATCCCCTATATTCACCAATGTGCAGGCTCACCTCAGATATAGCATAAATACTTGATATCGGTATAATCCTTAATATCCATCATGCTAGCTAATATCCCCGATCTTCCTTAATATGACGATAACTTCATCTCGACCCAATATAAAGAAGACCTGATATGATGATGACATCATCATATCCTCAACATCAAAAGGGGTAATCTATTTCTTAATATCCTGATCCAATATAAAATAAAGGAAAACCTTAAAATCCCGCACATTATCTAAGATGCCTAATCTTTGCTAATGTGACGATGACGTCACTTACACTCCAGTTTGAAACATTAATGAAGGATGCTAACGTCATCCTAATCTTCGAATGTGGGGAATGTTTCACATACTTAAGATCCCTGATATTTCTTAATATCCCCATATCCACTTTTAAGGTGTATAACACACAGATCGTTATGAACCAATAGGTTGTTGCCATGTGGCACATTGAATCAATCATATCAACACCCTATGTTATCATGATCGTTAAACAAAGGTAAAATGACTCAACTTTGGTCATTGGTCAACGGTTGGTTAGCATCATGATGACATCATCATCTTTTGGGGGTCATGTTCCTAATGTCCCTAATATTTGTGAATGTGCCTACCCGCATTAAATGGTATTCTAACGGTTTGTGAATTTCCAAAAGTTTGAATAATCACATGCCACTTGTTAACATCTCCAATGCTTAGGTGTCGATCAATGGATATAAACAAATTGGCTTTAATCACACCCTAATTTGCCAATGTTTTTGATTAAAAATAAGGATTTGAGTTCATTTTGAATTTATCACGTATTCAAGCAAAAGTTATAGAGTTACAGTACGATTAAGGTGATATTACCGCAATCTGTGAAAGCAACGACAAACAAAGGAGGGTAACTGCAAGGTGAACGTGCATAGCCAGATATCAATTGAATAGTTAAAAGGTAGCAAATATCAGGTATGTAATAGTGAAACCCTCTTTTGTCATTTATGGTAAATAAATAGGTAAAAAATTGTTTTTACCAGAGTAAATCAACATGATGATGTATGATATATGTTGAATGAGAATCAAAACATCATAATATTCATATAATCGTTGATTCACATGATCACATGACATGTTAGGGTAAGAAATACATGTGTTTTATCGCAGGATTCAATGGCGGTCCGTAAGAACAAGTCAGACACAGAATTCCTAAAGCTTATGGGTATACAACCCGAAGGAATATCATTCAAATATGGCCAGATAAATGACACTCATCCAGGGAACACTGATCTTGATGCATGGATGACATTGTCAGAAAAGGGGAGCAGACAACCCCTGCTCATCAACATTTATAACTCAGGCATGTGGCACGCAAGAGGATTCCCTTATGCAGTAGAGGCCACTGAGTTGGTAGTAGAATGTGCTCGTAATTACAATACCAACAACAGAAAGGTAGAGAAGCATGGTCAGGTATATGCAAACTTTTCGATTGAGGGCATTACTGTAGCTTTCAATTTACCCAGAGGACCTCAAGTGCGTAAAATAAACCTAGACAAGTTAGAAAAGAAATACAAAAGCACCCTAAAGGATTGTAGAAAAATCACGTACTCATGGAGAGATAACGACAGCACATATAAAGCTTCTGTAAAGCTACTTGTGTATTTATATAAGTTTAATTTTGCCCTTGGATATCAATACATGATGGTGATGCTTAGCTGCATGACGGGAAAACCAAATGTTGGATATTTTGAAAATTGGATGTATGGTCTCATAAGAATGGTAGCGGATACTAATGAAAATCCCCAGTGGGCAAAGATCATAAGTGACAGTCTGGATGAAGGAATGATGAATCTAGGAGGAAAGACCAATATGTTCCATATGACCTCGTATGTTGTTTATGCATGTGCATTTAGGGGGACATTCAGTGGTTTGCAAACAATAGGTAGGGTTGGAAGTAACCCTGGAGATGTGAACATATGGGATCACTACCCACAATTGAAATAGAGAGATTCTGTTCAACATTACTGGAGAGTGAAAGATTCATTTTCCATGCATTTAGTGAGGACTATGGAAGAAGACAGAGCAAAGAGGCTGAGCATGGAGGCTTAAGCCATAATATACAAGCATGGGCTTGGTTCATCCAATTCCCCACATTCACATATATAAGAATAGAAGGTTTCACTGGGCAAACTCTCATGTTGCCAAGATACCCAACTGATAAGGTCATCCTGATGGAGATGGCTAGGCAGATATTACCTTCATTTGAGGCCTATGTTGAGAGAAGCAAGATACCTAATGTGTTGTTCCCAATCATGATTGGGTGGTATATGTGCCCTGACAAGGAGAGTGCCAAGGAGGCAATAGGGTTATTGCAGTTGATGACTTTGCAACCTTTTTCACTATCCAGGCAATATGATCCATATGGTAGGATGTAGACACTATATAAGAAACCAATGCATCAGATGCATCTTAAGGACTATTGGGTTGATTGTGATGATGAAATGGAAGTGAGAAGGAGGACCTATCAAAGGCTTACTTTGGGGAAAATCCACACATTGGACTGCATACCAGTGCCAATGCAATTGCATGAGGATGACGGTGTGGTCATGTCCAGAGAATATGAAAACAAGAAAATATATAATGAAACAATATCATCCCCTAACTGGAATCAGCCAGAAGAGACATCATTAGAACAAATAACACAAAAGGTCATGCAATTAACCAAGGAGTGGGTGGATGCAGAAGTTACAAAATTGAAGAAAAAGGAGGTAGCTCTCACCATTGATAAGAAGAGAAAGAGACAAGAATTGACAGATGAGGAATATGATGATTTCCTCAAAGAAAAGAGGGCATCTAAATGAGAAAGGCAGCAAGAAAAATCCAAGAAGTAGAGCCAATTTGTAGGTGTAAGAGTCATTCATCATCCTCAACCTAAGGAGGATCTGGCCTTAACTTCTACTGCTACCACATCTCATGCACCTACAGAACAACAAAAGCCAATTACAAAACCTGCTCCTACTTATGAGGTTGAAGAGGAAAGCATAGATGGTGATGATCTCCTAATAAGTAGAAAGAAAAAGAAAACCTAGGAGATGCCCCAAAAGAAGCAAACATATACAATGAGGGGGACAGTGGAAAAGAACCCCACCATCATACTAAAAGGAAAAGGTGGTGAAGGTATCAAGAGAAATTTGCAGCATGAGGTGCCTATTCCTACCATAGTGCATTTCAAGACCGAACTGGTAGAAGAGCAGAGGAAGGAGAGGTAGAATAAAGGAGGTATCGGTCTTTTTCATTGGATAAAACAATGGAGTTGTCAGATGATGATGTAGTGAATGAAGTGTTTGCTAGTCCCATGGAGACACTGGTAAAGAACACAAAGATGACCCCTCATGGCACCCCCACAATACAAAGGGAGGTTGAAGAAGAAGAGATAGTAGAGGGTAATCCTAAAATTGTAGCACAACAAATTGATTTGGTAGGATTAGTAGATTAGGTTGCCAGCCCAACAGCGATAGACTTGACATATCAGGGTGAGGATGACCAAAGGAAAGGTGAAGACCTACCTCCAGAGCCAAATAAACTAAAAATCAATGTACACATGGAGAATGAAGAGGCACTTGATCAGAATGATGGTCAGGATAATGAGCAAGTACCTAAGAGGGAGCCAGATAAAGTGGAGATAGATAAACCCCAAGATTCTATAGAGGTAGGTAGGCCAAAAGATGGGGAACAAGGCTCTCAGGCAGGTGATGATCAAGAAAAGAAAGAAGATGTGAATGAAGAAAGTCAGAAAGATCATCAGGATATGCTAGATAAGAGAAATCCAAACCCTCATGCAGATTCACCACCATCACAAGATGAGCAGGACAAGAATGAAAAGGTAACACAAGATGTCCCTGCACATGAGGATGAAAATGATGAGGAAGTACCTTATGAACAAGAAAAGGAGCAACCACCACCAAGAGTGGAACAAAATACAGAATCATTGGATGTTCATATTGAACATACATGCCAGTAAGGGTCTACAGATGAGGTGCCATATTGGATGCAACAAGAGGTACATGGACATCCCCCTAGTGTTGCATCAGATTTTGATATTGCTTCATTATTTTCGACCAATATAGCCAAGCCAAGGAGAAGGGTGAGGGCCACATTGGCAATAAAGAGAGACTTAACAATAGGTAGGAGAACAATTGAAGTAGCTATACCTGTGGTAGAAAAAGCCAAGGGAGAGATTAGTGGCAGTGAATTCCAAATGACCACTATTGACTTGGGCTTTGCTACAGAACAAGAGGGCCAAGAGGTGAAATATATAATTGATTCTTTATTGAATAGAGTAGAGAAAGAGAAGGATAAAAATAAGGTGCACAAAGAGCACATTGCTCAGTTGCATAGATTCATAAAGGGGCTGATAGACCCTAATAATATGCCAGCCAGCACATCCATCCCACTGACTATCATATCACAGGATGAGATAATAGGACTGGATATTATGAAACACAAAGCACATATGATGGATAATTGGTTCATCCAATTCATCACAAAGGCAGAGAAGGTAATAAAGACCTCTCTTAATAATTGGAACCTGCTCAGCACATTGAAGAGCAAGGTGGATAAATTACAAAAGGAAGTTAGGCAGAGATCAATCAAGATTGAGAAACATCTGACTACCCTGTCAGAATGAGGCGCATAGATGCCAATGTCCTGGTCTACAACAAGATATTGAATAACTAGGAATCAAAGTTATTAAGCATATGGTATGAAGATACCAAATTTGAGAGTGATATCCTTATTAAGTGCAATGCAAAACTCAGAGATATCAATGTTAGATTGCACAAACTTTTATCTGATGAAGTAGAAATCCTAGAGGCTCTTGAAGAAAAGGTGGAAGGGAAGATTGAAAATTAGGATGTAGACTTGGCAGTTAAAGCCTTCCAAAACAATTTCAAGCCTGATGCAGATGACCCCCTCAATCATTTATCAGAGGATACGATCAACAAGGCCATGAGGATGAAGGCAAAGGTGGAAAAATATAATGAGGTGTTGAATAGCAGAAAGAACAAATGGTCTATATTGCAAGCACAATTAAAGTCACAAGAACATGTAGTCACCAAAGCCAAAGTCCAAGATGGAGGGGAAATTGAAAGGATAGTACAAGCATATGAGCCCATTAGGGGAGTGATAAGTGTGCTTGTAGATGAAGAGGATTTGTCCATTGATGAGGAAAATGAAGAATAAGCATGATGCAATAAGACATGATCATGTGCATGATATGCTACCAGATGGTTTCCAGTTGACAACCTGTGCCACGTGTCTACCCATTGACTTGGTCAAGGAGTAATATGGACTGTTGATCCTAATTGATAAATCTTGATCCTAGGCTCATTTTGTAATTGCCTCCTTCTCTTGTTCTATAAAAGGGAGATGGAGTGCATTTTGTAATTGTTCGAAACTTAATTGAGATTAGATTGCTGAAGCATCAAGACTAATTCTCAAGGCTAATTGTAAATGTACACTTCTTTCGTATACTTAATGACCAAGAAGCTCTAGATTACATACAATCATAAACTTTGAGTAATCTGTGAATGAATTATTGACTTGTACTTTGATTTGTTGCATCCCTTGGAGTGCATTTCATGTTGTGTATGTTGCTTTCATTCCTTTTTTCCTTTTCCATCGAAGTTAGCATCAATCATATCTAGCTATGGAACATCCTGGTGAACATATGGTTTGATTTCCTTCTCTTCATGACAATATCAGGAATGCATATGGATCAATAGCTAAAGATTCACATTTTAGTAAAATTTAGCAAGCATTTGTTCAAATTTGTTTGATTTCATTTTAAAATCATTATCATAATTGCATATTCATAGAAAATCTTAAGCAAATACAACAAAATATGCTGATATCCCGTAGGTAATTGAATATTCATAGCATATTTGAGCCAAACAACATGTTGAAATGATAAATATCATGCAAGTAAACATAAATAATGACAATAATCATGTAAATATCGACCTACAGACACATTATTTAGATAAATTCATAGTGCAAAGGTGAAATTTATTAGATAATAGTTAATGAACAGAAGAATTGATCAAACTTAGAAAATATCCTCATCATATGTTTGAATACAGTAGGATTAACCTTGTTTATTGAAAGATTTACAGAAAATAGGTAAAACTCAGGACGTCCAGACATCAGTTCTTGGAATTACAAACGTAAGGCCCCTTGAATGGAAAACAACAAGGCACATCAAACCAATGAGCAACATTAGTAGATTATGAACTAATCCACAGAGACTTGGGATCATGAATTCTTTGAATTCATTGTATCTTTCAAGATGATAAAGGTTTGATTTACATTTCTTTATCTATGTTTGTTTATGTATAACATCATAACCAACACAGTCCTATGCTCTCTCTCCAAAATATGCAGCACTAGTGAATGAAGAAAGGTATCTCACATTAAATCTCTTATGCATGGATGTCGAGATCACTCAAAACAAATCACTTCTTCCACCTCTGAAGAGGATAGCGAATAAGTGTACTAATGCTACTACAATATCAACAATTTCAAGACTAAATATGATATATCCTGAGATGATAGACATGAAGTGTCTGCAGGAAATATTCCTTAAAAATAGGTAGGTATTCCTCCCTCCCTATGCCACACTTGTTGTAGCACCTATTATAGTTGCTCTCAAGGGGGGCCTCCTAGATATATATGTTGTTAGCAATGCATTGTATTAGGTGAGTATTTATAACCTTGGAGGTCACCAATGTCGTAGCATCATTTGCTTGTTTATGTGACCTCCCCTCTTGTGTTGTGTTCCCCCCGTGATGTGTTATGTGTTATTTAGGCCTCCTTGGATGACCCTTGATACTCTTGTAAGGTCAAGGATACTGGGAGACCACCTCTATTGTGACCATTCTTCTATTTGTATCATCATTCTTCTATCTTGCTTCTCCTCTATTTTTATTGTTGTGTGTCGTGCCTTTCGGGCATAGTGTTGTAGTTAGTGACCTAGGGGAACCTTCCTATGTAACAACCCTAAGGCACTTGTTTCTCTCTTGATTTATTGTTTACCTTCTTCTAGCAGTTCTATCTAGTCGGTGAATGACGAAAAACAAAAATATAGTGATATAGACCAAGTGTCCCTTCAGCAAGTAAGAAAAAATGGACCTAGTCCATATATGACGATAGGGTTGATATATATTATCCAATGCTTGGCTAGTAGAATCATTCCATGTGATATTTTGATGTTCTCTTATCTTTTCTAACAAACCATAACAATATAGTTGCTCCGTGCACTTTGTTTATCGTGGGTCTTGCCTTGGTTACACTCAGTTCTCAGATCTCTACAGTATAGCCCCATAGTTATACTCAGTTTCCAAATCCATAGTATAACCTTGGCTCTTGATGTGATTGTTTTCATGCATTGCTTTTTATAATGTGATGTGGTTATTATCTTAGAGAAAGATTCCTAACCTCTCTCCTTGTAGGAAATTGTGTGTTTGTGGGAACATTCAGTGATCATGAAGCACATGTCACCTTTGGGGGCATGGGCTTTGTGAAATCTCTTGTTCCTTTGTGTGTTTTCTCTCTACCTTAACGTGCTTGATATTGGTACACGATATCAACCACCTTAAGGTGGGGGCATATAAAAGGTAAGTTGTTTGATGATTTTGGTACTAACGAAGTGTGTTTGTAAGCCTTCTACGGAGGCAGGATGTTGTATCTCTGGCATGAGTGCACATCTTTATTCTACATTGCAATCAAGAAGCCCTCTGTGGAGGTGGGATATCATGCATATCCTTTTATTCATAGCCTTCTGCGGAGGTGGGATATCGTGCACATCCTTTTATTCAAAGCCATCTATGGAGGTGGGGATGGTGTATCTCTTGAGCTAGTGCACATCCTTTTTATTTCAAAAGTCCTCCGAGTAGGTGGGGTTGGTGTATCCTCCCTTAAGCGTGTCTTTGGTGGTTGTTGTGGCATAAGCCCAACTGTTAGGTGTGCCTATAGCATGTTTGAGATGGTAGGAATCTAGAAATAGGCTCCTTCCATCACCTTGTTTTCCATGTTTAAGATGTATAGTATGTCTCTGGCATACTATGCGGCGCTCGTGTTTTCCATGTGTCTTCTATGTGTTTTCCCCCTTGTGTAGTCTAAAGTTGTGTGGCAAAATGCCCCTCCCTACACTTGGGTTTTGTATGGCATGTTTGTTCCCAAGTATAGTCTCAAGAGCGTGGCGAAATGCCCCTCCTATCCTTTGGGATTTGTATGGCGTGCTTGTTCTCAAGTGTAGTCTAAAGTTGTGTGGTGAAATGCCCCTCCCTGCACTCTAAGATTTGTATTGCGTGTCTTCTTCCCCATATGTAGTCCAAAGAGCTTGGCAAAATGCCCCTCCTACATTTTGGGGTTGTGTGTTGCATTTTCACTTTCCATGCATCTGCATTCATTTATATATATGAGAAAATGAAAAAGAAATAATCACCGCATTCACTGTATTCATCGTGTTTTGAGTGCTTGTTACTGTCTTCTCCATGTTCTATGTGTTTTTACTATCTTCTCCATGTTTTGCGTGCCTATTACTGTCTTCATTGTGTTCGGTGTGTCTGCGGCGTGTTTTCTCTAATGTCTACCTGAGGCTGGGGGCTAGAAATAGTCTCTCAATCTTGGTGTATGCATTAGCTTCAAGTGCCTTGCGTGTTTGTTGTGTTTTGATCATACTTTAATGCATGTATGGGTCATAAGATCATACATACATTAAAGTGGGGGCTAAATGTTATGTCGTAAAATGTCCCCCTAGGACTTTTATCTCCTAAGTTTAGCTCTCGAGTCCATTGTTTTGCATCTTGCATGTTCATTTTAACTCCCGAGACAAAATGGCCTGAAACCCATGTCAAATGGGGCTTGAGGGGCATTGTGAGCTTTAACCTTGCCCTAAAATAGGTACCAAGGGCTTGGGCGCTCGTGCCTTAGTCCTGCCCTATTTTAGGGAGGTTCCAAATTTGAACATTGGTTATGTGTCCGTTAGAGGTGTCCCATGACGACATATTAAGTTTGAATTACAAAATTTGTAGCAGGAATGCATATATAAGTATGTTTAGGACTTCATTTGAAAACTAGATGGATAATGCAAACTTGTGATCTTATGCTAAGGTGATTCAAGGTGTTCATTGTGCTACAGAGCAGTCTTGTGTTGTTATTGTGTTTGTATGTAGATTTTGGCTTCATCAATCCATCTCCTCATGGTGTGAAAGAGATTCATCGTCCATGAGAGATACACCTCCGAGGTGATACCTATTTGTGTTTGAATCAATCATTTTGTTTTGCCTCTATCCCGCAGGGATACTCACTCTTTATCTGACAATGGTGTTTGGAAGACTTGAATGTCCTTCCAAGGATTGACTGAGGCAAGCTCCTAAACACCACAACCCCTAACCACACTCCTTGTGATTGCAAGTTACAGGTATCAAATTTTGTGGAGTGGAGTTGCAGAGGAAGGTTGCAGAAGACAAGAATTCCAGATCTGACGGAAAGAAGCAGTTTGGTGCACTGTCGAGGCTCAGGCGCTAGTCATAAAGCCCTCCGAGGTTGCAGGAGTAGAAATCTCTGGAATGGTAATCATCGGCATCAGAAGAGGTCTCGGCATCCCTAAGAACATCCTACCTTGGGCTTGGGCACTAGTCATAGTGCCCTTCGCATCTTCAGAGCCAGAAACTGACAGAACATAGATCATCAGTGTCAGAAGGAGTCCGGAAGTCCTTGAAGAAAACACTACATTGGGATCAGGCACTAGTCATAAAGCCCTCGATTGTTTAGATCCCCAAACTTTGAAAAATGGTCAGTAACTAATCTCTGTTAACTATCTTGGTGTGCGAGCATTTGTCGTAATTCATCTATTTATTTACGATTTTGCATAATTAGGATTTTGAGCATAATTGAACAATAAATTAATACATTAACCAACAATTTCTAAATTTCCCTATCATTACAAGTGACAACCAATCTGTAGGTGAATCCTCTTGCAAAAGTTGTGATTCGACTTGGTTAAATGTCCTTGAATGTGTGTAGTGAAAGGAGGATCTGACTATTTACCCTAATCCCACTTTTCACACTAAACAATATTAAAAATTTATGAAGTAAATGTATTTAAATATTACTTTTCAACCAAAATTTGACATGTATGGCTATCAAGATAGTTTTACAAGGCTGATTCTTTTCTTGAGCTATCCTCTTTCACTAAAACTGTATCTTCAATTGTTGTACAAACCTATTGTTAATATTTCTTAAATACATCTAAGTTCTACTTGATTACATTTTGATTGAGGCCCTCAAAATAGATGAAATGAAAATTAAAAGAAATATATACATCTCAAATTTGACTAGAGCCTTTGATTTTTTCTAAATTGCTTCTCTATATCCTTGAATAAATATTTTATTCTCATGAGCTTATCAAGTGAAGAAGGATCAAAACTTGTTGACTTGGTTGATTCTTGTTTGATTACCTTAGTTAAATAATTCTTCATGGTACCTATAGAGTTGACTAATCCACCTTCATTGTAATAATCACATGATATTTTATCAATGAAGTCATAAACATTATTCACCACCTCAGGTCATGAATCATGAGATTCCTTGAAATTCCTTATCCCATCTTCCAAAAATTCAATTCTCCATTTTGATGCTTCTTGCCATTACATCAACAAGAGATGAACTACTTTACCAAAAAATGCATTCATTCACAAGTTGGCATCAAATGATTGGCTGTGCACTTATATTAGATTTAGTTAAGGCTAAATATCTAGCTTTTGAGAATGTGTGTTGGAATTTTGAGTCTCTTGACTTGGTTTTAGCTGAAAGACCAAGGATCCTACACCTGGAGTTGGATGTGAGTTTAGCATGGACATGTTGAGGAGATCGTGCTTTATTGGTAGAATAAACTCATACCCCAATCTTGGTCTAGTTAGTAGTGAATGAGCTAATAGGTATTGCCCACCTATTTTTTATATGTATTCTTTCTTTGAGTCTTATCTTCTCATGTGCTTGAGTCTTGAGTTATGGATGTCAATTCTAAGGACTTGTTTAAGAAGTAGATGCATGGTTAAGTTTTATGTTGTCTCCTTATGTTTGAGTATAGATCTATGGAGTCAATTATAAGGACTATTTTGAGGAGTATAGTAGATAATTAGAGGCTTTGTACACATTCCCCTTGTTGCAGTAATTGTTGTTATTTTGATCTTCCTTTGGTTTGAGAAGCTTACATTTGTTGCTACTATGTTTGACATTAGGTTTGAATGGTTTGATGTTGATATATTTTATGTTTGTGGTTTTTTGAAGTTGATATTGGTTAAGTTCATGGAAATGGGAGACAAAAAGGGGGTCAAAAGTGACCACTTTTTTTTTGAAATTAGCTAAACCTAAATTTGGACGAGTAATTTCAAGATGTGTACACTCAAAATTTGAAGATATGATAAGAACAAGAACTGTAGTACTCTAAATCTAGTTTCTAAACTATTATGGCTTTTAAAAAATTATTAAGATTAAGAGGGTGAATGCTAAACTCACATAAAAGTGTTCCTAGTTTTATCACTAACATATAACATAGTGTCTGGTGTGTGTCCTCATATTTTTTTGTTGTGTTAGGTATTTTTAAAAATTCGTTGGTAGAAATATAGCTAAGAGTGAGTAGTAAAAGTTGTGTATTTTTTATTGAATTTTTTTTGTGATTTTCTAAAGTGGATTCATCCTAAAAACTGCATCATTGAGCATGTGTGTCACATAACTTGCACAAAAATAATAAAAAAAGTATTATTTTTTGAATGTGTATAGAATGAAGCATAGAACAATCCAATATATATTTTTTAAAATTTTGGATTAGCATATCAAAATTTAAAGAAAAATCAATATATATGAATTTGAAGAATATGAAGACAATACTATTCAAAGAAAATAAAAATAAATACCTTAACTTATTCAAAATATTAAAAAAAAATATATGGCTACAAGATAAGAAGTATCCTATTGTTTTGGTGTTTGTTTCATCAAATTTTGTTATAAAACAAATAAATTTGATGATTTTGAAGCTCAAAAATGTTATTTAATATGAAAAATATGTCTTTGGGAGGTATCATAGAGGTCCAATCCTTAGGCTTGGTCATCCAAGGCTAAAAGGGTGAGACTAAATTTTGAATAAATAACATGAGCATGTTATGTAACACACTCACATTATGCACATCACCTATAAATGAGATAAATGGGCAAAAAACATGGTAACCTGTGATACGGTCCCACTTACAACTTTTCACATGCTTTGGTAAACCATGATTCTCTCTGTCTCTCTCACTATTTATATCTCTCCCTCTATCTATATCTCTCTATTTGTCCCTCTCTCCATCTATTTCTATCTCTCTATCTATCCCCCCCTCTCCCTGCCTCACTGTATCTATCCCTCCCTCTCCCTCTATCTATCTATCTCTATCTATTTATATCTCTCTCCCTCTCTATCTATATCTCTCTCCCTATCTATCTCTCTGTTAAGGGAAAATTGGATCAACAATGAATAAACAATAATAATCAATATCAAGTTACCCAAAACTCAATGAAATGGTGAACTAAGAAGATTAATCAAATAAAGCAATGAACAACAAAGCAAACCTTCCTCAATTCGAAGCTTCCATTGATTGCCTGTCACAATCATTCTTGCATGTATGAAATAGGGCCCTCAGAGAGTGCACTTCCTTGCTATGCTTCAAGAATGTCAATTGGGAATGGCAGTGATAGTTTATTACAATGAAGAGGAGCTTTGCAACAATGGTAGTAGTGTGTAGTGTGTAGTAGCGAACGTGATCACAAGCAATGAAGGAACTAGTGCCAAAGACGCGCTGTAATTCCTGCAGAGTAACAATACTTAAAGATTGGATGAATGAAATGGGAGAATGAGGTTGAATTTATAGACTTGAGAGAATGAAGATCAACGGTTGAGAATGAATGAGGAACGTGCAACAAATAAGAAGAAGACATGTGTCTTGCTTTCTTTTGCATGAGAGGAGTTATCAAGAATAAAAGAATGAGTTAAAGCATTTAAAAGAATATAATAATCAGTTAAGTGATTTAAAACAAGAAGAAGGGATTTTAATGAGAATAAGAAGATATTTTTCTTTATTAAATATTAGGAATATTTAATTGCATGTGCACAAAGCTTGAATTATATTTAGAGATAACTCAATTTAGAAGAAAAAACTGTTGGTGTTGGAAATAAGCCACATCTGGACCGACGATGGACTGGTCCAAGAGGGGCCAGTAGCTCAGTGGTAGAGCACTCCAGCAACGTATGGAAGGTCCTAGGTTCGAGTCCTAGCTGGTCTGTGTCTCAACATGGTATCAGAGCCAGGCCCAGGCTAGGAGCCCCAAGCACACGAGAGGTGTGGCTTAAGGGGGGGTGTTGGTGTTGGAAATAAGCCACATCTAGACCGATGATGGACTGGTCCAAGAGGGGCCAGTAGCTCAGTGGTAGAGCACTCCAGCAGCGTATGGAAGGTCCTGGGTTCGAGTCCTAGTTGGTCCATGTCTCAACAAAAACAACTTAAATAAATATTTGATTTATTTAAATTTAGAGAAGATATTATTGGAAGAAACAATTAAATAATTGGAATTATTTAATTTAGAAGATAAGAAAGAAAATTAAATAAATAAATTTATTTAATTGTTTGTGCATGATTTTGAAGAATAAATAAAATATTTGATTGTATTTTATTTTTGAAGATTGAAAGGATTTAAATTAATTTGATTTGATTTATTCAAATTTGGAGCAATGATTTGATTTAATTAAATAATTAAGAATTATTTAATTGTTTGGAAGAATTTAATTAAATAAAGGATTTTATTTAATTTTGACTTTAGAAGAGATAATTAAATATTTTGATATTTAATTAACTTAGAAGAATGCGAATCGTGTCATTTTTAGGCGTATACATTTTGCCCCTCTTTGATGCAATGCAATTTACGATGTTGCTTCAAAGAATAAATAGTCTGATAATGATATATGCCCCAGTTTGCCCCTGGTATAGGTTATGACGATAGGATGCCCCCTTGGGAGATTAGACGAGAAGAAGGCAGAAAGAATGAGATGGACAATCTCACGAAGACGAAGGGAGAACTTGGTTAGGGTTGAAGAAAATAGGACGCGTTTCAGAGAACAGGAAGAAAACTGGAAGAAATGGGTGCGGGAAGTAGTCATAGTCACCACCTAGCCAAATTAGGGTTTGCATGTTATAAATAGGATCTGGGTCCACAAGACAATTCATTTGCACACTTGGTTTGATTTGCTTCAGAGAGCTTAGAGCAACATAGAGCATAGAGCAGTCAGCACGAGGATGGACATTCCACGCGAGGAGCATCGATTTGAGCGAGTCTGTCAATTCAACCGACCAGTAGAGGTAGGACCCCCGATATGTATCTCAAAAAATTTCTCCTAGGGTCGAGTTTGGTAGCAATAAATGCTAGGAGAAAACTAGGTTAGACAGAAGCACCGAAATGCAGAGTGGCGTATATGCCACACAAAACAGCGCATAGGTATTTCTGCAGCGCATATATGATATAGGATGACGCTTATGTGAAATCAGTGCATGCATAGGATAGGACGGTATGAAGCGACACATATGTAGGAGCAACGCATATATAGCATAGGACGGCGCATGCATGTGTTTTTGCAGCGCTTTTGCCAAAAGTGGCGCATGGGTTCAGAAATGGCGCCTTCATTGAGAAGTGGCGCATTTACCACCTGTTGTGGTGCATACATTATAGATAGGTAGATTACTTAGCGAAATTGACTCGATTAGTGTCCTGTTTGACACGTCAATCGATAAGCTGTCTCTGAGATTGCAGGAATCTAGTCGAGAGATGTAGTTTTCTGTTTTGATCAATTTGAAATGCTAAGTTAGTTGATATGTTTCTATAGATATGTTGAGTATGGTACTTGCAGCTTTAGGTTGACGCCTTGCTTTGTGTGCTTGCAGGAGGATATACGAGATACGCTTCAGTCTAGGGAGCGATTCATTATGTCGATGCTGCAGAGATACATGCTAACATAGATAGATAGAGAGGCGTTGGCACAATGGGACTTGATTACGTATGTTTTATGCCTGAGGTTCAGGCGAACGGTGGTTTGCTGACTGCTGCAGTAGAGAGGTTCCATAGTGAGGATGGGACCTTCCACTTCCCTATTGGTGAGATGGCCGTGACACTGGAGGACGTGTATAGGATTCTCCACTTACCCATTCAGGGTGAGCTGGTGGAGTATGATCCACAGAGAGATGCGAGACTTGCCGAGTGCAGGTGAGTCTTTTATGACCCTGAGCTGGTTGGGCAGGTTATCTCATGGTAGGATATCTATGAATGTTACGACTACTTCCTAGGTATAGTAGCAGGACTGATCGGAGGCGTGGTATGCCCTGATAGGAGATCACATGGGTTCTCTATTGGATGGGGTCAGATTATGGAGAGGAAGATTACAGAGGGCACCCTGTACGCTTGGGGTGTCTGTGTACTTGCTCATTTATACCACGATATGCATCAGGTAGTATATCACAGGAGTACGAGCCTATCTACAGGCGTGTCACTACTACAGTTTTGGCTATGGGAGCACATAGCGATCATGAGACCGATTTGTGTGTTTGGCAGATAGAGAGGAAAGCCATATAGCTATGGCTACGTAGGAGTGATTTCCTAGCATAGGCTGGGTAAGCTGGAGTACTGGCGACATGCTTTGGACGGAGTAGATGTGGTCGAGTGGCGGCCATATCTAGACTGCGAGCCATGGGACGATGAGGCAGACGAGCTACCTTACTACTATTAGTCACGGTGGCTGATAGGAAAGACACAATTTATCTTGGAGAGGAAGATAGTTAGCCGGGTACAGAGATAGTTTTGGAGGAGGTAGGGCATGCCACAGGGGCAGGCTCAGTTTGCTAGGACACACACTGAGAGGCTCAGGTGGGGACCGATGGCATCTTATGAGGAGGCATTGGTTGAGTTTCTATAGTTACAATACGTTGCCTAGGACATGAGGAGGGGGATTGCAGACGCCGGGATGATGCCAGACTATGAGGATTGGTTCACTGCACACCCATTTCTAAGATACTTAGGGCCTGGGGTGTTGGTGCCTCGGATAGATGAGGCAGACTCAGAGGATGAGGGCCAGGTTGGCAAGAGGAGGAGGAGGAGAGGGAGAGGAGGACAGGGTGGTGGCAGAGATGGGGGAGACGATGGAGATGATGGAGGTCAGCCCAGACAGAGGAGTAGGGGTGGGGAGGGACCTTCCCACGCCGAGCAGGCAGTGCCACCACGGGTTGCATAGCAGGCACCATAGGTATAGATGCTGCCACCTCGGTAGGTGGCATAGCAGAAGGGACCTCAGCCACAGGGACATGGAGAGGCATAGGCACAACAGGGTCCAACGTAGGTAGACGTCCAGGAGAGGACCATAGCTACCTTGAGGGGAGAGATTAGAAAGTTGCAGGCATAGATCAGGAGGGCTGATGGTCAGCGAGAGATAGACGTAGAGGTGATTGCGGGGCTGACTAGAGAGAGGGACATGGTGGATGCACAGATATGAGTTATTCGAGTAGAGTGGGATACCACAGTGGCAAACCTGGGGACAGACACGATGAGAAGTTTCTTGGTTCGGTAGGTGCACTAGGCACATGCACAGTTAGTGTAGGTACAGACACAGCTAACACATGCACATACATAGATAGTGCAGGTACAAGGTGAGCTTGCTAGAGCATAGGCTCAGTCACAGTACTATCGGGGTCTATATCATGGCACCATGCCGGCGAGTCAGAGGGCTTCAAGCTATAGGAGCCAGTCTGCGGCCTCCCAGAGAGCAGGTCCATCGAGCTGAGGGGCCTCTGTGATGAGCCCATAGTAGTTTGAGGCCAGCAGAGGAGGGGATACAGGGGACATTGCTGGTAGCAGTGGCTCACAGTAGTAGGGATAGCAGGGACTTGTAGACTTTTGGATCCTTATGTACCTTTTTGATTGATGGCTCAGATACCCAGATAGTCCTATACCATTTTTGTATTTTGAGACATGTATCACCATCCACTGGGATGTACTTATTATATTATGACATTGATTCAGAGATGGACCACTTGATATTGTACATTTGGACACATTTTATGATATTTATATGATGATGCAACTATTTTTGGTGCTTTCTATATGTATGAGCTATGATGCATTTCTATTTATATGATGCGATGCACATGTTTATCTAATGCAGACTTAGATGTTTTTCTTGATGCTATGCAATGTTTGTCTAATGTAGATTTTCATATGATGCTATATGATGTTATATGACCTAATGCAGACTTTGGATGCTTTACTTTGATATGTCTCTAATGTGTGTGTGTGCAAAAAATGATATCTATATGATTATGCACTTAGCTATGTTTTTGGTTTTTTCTGTTTTGACACTATATGATGATTGCAACAAACTAGATATGGATGACCTGATTGCACTTGTTATGTATGCAACTGATTTAGTCATGTAAATGACTATCTCTTATGATATGATATGCAACTATATGCTTTATTTTTGTGGTGTCCAAATGTACTCTATCGACACAGAAATGGTAGAATGGTAGATAGAAGATTGATTGAAAGAATGACTCTATAGAAAGAAAGACTCACAAGCTTTGACTTTGTATTGTTACTCTGCATTGTTTGGATCTTTTATTGCACGGGATATGGATGTATGGATGTATAATGGATTCTTTTCTTTTGACATCTTGACGGTGCAAGTATTTTGAAGTGCCTATTTCATCATTGGGCAATTTTTTTTTGGTACTTTTTCTAAAATGTTGTAAGTTAATACAAGCATCTAGGTATAATTGAACCGAGATGACCTGAGTATCGCTTACATGGATTTTGATTTAGCAAGTTAATACAAGCATCAAGGTATAATTGAACCGTGATGACCTGAGTATTTCTTACGTATCAACAAACAAGGATTGCCCCCGTTCATGTTAGACCTTTGATGTCCTCGATGATCTTTTGCCGATCATGTCGTTAGACAAGGCTTCACATTACTAAAGTTTAATCCACAACAAGCAAACAAAGAAAATAATCATGCTCCCATCATAGCATCTCTAGCTTTTGGCATCCTCGAGTAGCATAGAAAGACATGATAGCAAAATCAAGACTCTGTATTTTAACCATGTTTCCAATCCACAAAACATTTTTGCATTTAGATGTGTTTGTTTCTTGCCATAATTTGGGTAAAATCATTTAGAAGGCCTTTAGGTGTTTGCTTTGCTTTGGATAGGTTAATGTTTTGCATCAGGAGTTCTGCTTGAAAAGAGCAAGTTTTGTTTGTGCTTGCTTGCTTGGTGAGAAGATTCCACAATCCTTATTGGGGAGACGGACCCTAAGGGACTAACCTAGTGCCTCGGGGGCTCATTGCTAAATGGCCTTGCCTACGTGATGATGCAGAGGCAACATAGTTCGGGGTAAACCCTAACAGACCATGGATGGACTAGAAGAAAGATGATAAGAAATGGGACGAATGGGACAATGGGAGCCTCGGGGGCGCATTAGAATAATGGCCTTGCCTACGTGACAACACAGAGGCAACGTAGTTCATGGACTTGGACCATGGATACTGATGAGAGACACTATGCTAGGCTCACACTATGGATAGGATACAGGATAAAACCTTGGTCGACAAGGCAACAAAGAGATAGAGTATCAAGCCATGATAGGTTACTGTCAGGATTTTATTATGGAATAGATATGGGTCAAATGGGACATGAGGAAGAATGGACACAAGGTGATTGGTTTCCCAAAGATGGAGAAGGCGGTTTATCACAAGTAACGCCTGTTTACCAGGTTTTCACGACTTGCTTTTATTTGCACGAAAAAGCTAGAAAGTATACATGACGCCTGTTTGCTAGGTTTTCATCATGATACCTATCCAAGGCACCTGTTTGCCAAGTTTTCACCAAAGGACGATTTTTTTTGTATTTTTCTAATTTTTTGATTTTTTTGTATTTTTTCTAATTTTTTGATTTTTTTTTGTATTTTATGCCCCCCTTACATTGGGGTTCTCTTAGGTATAGAACCAGTGAAGGTGCATGTTGTTGATTGGGTCATCAAACAGTTCACCCTCTAATGTTGCTAACTGATATGCCCCCGATCCATAAGCAGCTACAATCACATAAGGCCCAAGCTAGTTGGGTTTGAACTTGCCCTTCTTTTCCCTATCCTGTTGATTGCGGGGATTCTCCTTAAGGACTAGATCTCCAACTTTGAAGACTCTTGGGCGAACTCTGTGGTTATAGCTTCTTGACATCATTTGTTGATATGCTTTGAGATGGTCAAAGGCTTTCTGTCTCCTTTCCTCTAGCAACTCTAGTTCTTGCAATCTGGAGACTCTGTACTCTTCATCTAATATGAGACCTTTTAACGACACCCTGAGAGATGGTAATTTGACCTCTATGGGAAGGATAGCTTTTGAGCCATAGACAAGGGCGTAAGGGGTAGCACCTGTGGGAGTGCATATACTATTTTTGTAGGCCCACAGAGTGGGATTGAGTTGGATGTGCCAATCATGGCCAGCATCATTGACTGTCTTCTTGAGGAGTTTCAAGATGGTTTTGTTGGATGCTTCAGCTTGACCGTTGCCTTGGGGGTAATAGGGTGAGGAAAAATGGTGTTGGATTTTGAATCGGTCACAGAGTTCTTGGACATCCTAGTCTTTTAAGGGTCTTCCGTTATCCGTGATAATGGATGAAAGAATTCTGTATCTGCATATGAGGTAATTCAGGATGAATGAGGAGATTTGCTTACCTGTGACGGTGGTGAGGGGAATGGCTTCAATCCACTTGGTAAAGTACTTAGTGGCAGTTATGATGAATTTGTGGCCGTTGGATGAGGGTGGATGGATCTTTCCCACAAGGTCAAGTCCCCATTAGCAGAAGGGCCAAGGTGTCGTTAAAGGTCTCAACTCTTGAGCTGGTGCATGTATCAGGTTCCCATGTATTTGGCACTACTTGCACTTCTTCACAAACTGATATGAATTTGTTTCCATGTTCGGCTAGTAATAACCCAAACGCATGAGTTTCTTAGCTAAGGAGGGACCGCTAGAGTGTGTTCTGCAAATCCCTTCATGTACGTCTTGTAAGGCGGTTAGGGATTCTTCTCGTTCTAAACAATGAAGTAAAGTACCATCTAGACCACGTCGGTATAGGGTGTCGGCAATAATGGTATAGCGAGAGGTTTGGCGTATAAAGGTTCGTCGTTGGTTTGAAGATAAGTCAGGTGGGAGAGTGTTATCCTTGAGGTAAGTATAAATATTACTGTACCAAGGTGAATCAGATCCAACTAAAAGGCATATGGTATGGTTCTCAGGAAGATCATAAGCTGGTTGCCGAATAGTTTCCACTAAGAACTCGTACCATGACTCATTCTCTGGTATTTCGAGAAGAGAGGCAATGGTCACCATGGCATTTGCTGCTTTGTTCTCAATCTGAGGTATCTGCTCAAAGGAGATGATCACGAAGTATTCCTTAAAGTCATCAACCATCTGCTTGTATGGGACAAGTTTCTCATCTTTGGTTTGATAATCATCGTTGACTTGATTTATTATTAGTTGAGAATCACCATAGACATGTAGCTCTTTGATTTTCCACTCTATTGCCATTTTGATACCAATGACTAAGGCTTCATATTTTGCTATGTTGTTGGTGCATGGGAATAACAAACGTTAAGACTTTAGAATGGTGTCGCCCTGAGGAGTTACAAACAAGATTCCTTCCCCCGATCCATGGTTTGTGTAGGACCCATCAAAGTAGAGTTTCCAGGAATGTGTTGAGATATTGAATAGGGATTCATTTAGAAATTCAAATTACATTGGTGTGGTGTCCTGTAATGGTGCATCCGCTAACTGATCAACAATGATTTATCCTTATATAGATTTTCTATCTACATACTCAATGTCATATTCACTTAGGAGCATTACCCATTTGGCTAGGCGACCTATAAGAGCTACTTTGCTTAGTAGGTACTTTAGTGGATCTATTTTTGCAATAAGTTTGATTGGATGTGCAAGCATATAGTGTCAGAGTTTTTGGGAAGCAAAAACTATCGCAAGACATGATCTTTCTATCTGTGAGTATTGCAACTCATAGCCCACTAATGTTCGACTAATATAGTAGACGGCTCTTTCTTTATTTTCATAATCTTGCTGTGCTAGAAGAGCCCCAAGAGCTATAGGTGTAGCAGATATGTAAAGTATCAATGGTTTCCCTTGGATAGGAGGTATGAGAATAGGTGGATTCATAAGATATTCTTTTAGTTTGTTGAATGCCTCTTCACATTTCTCATCCCATCTGAATGGAATGTTCTTGTGCAGGAGATGATTGAATGGTTGACACTTGTCTGCCAGTTGTGATATGAATCTATCGATTGCTTGTAGCTTGCCTTGTAGAGATCTTAGTTGAGTAAGAGTCTTGGGTGGCAGAATATCCATAATAGCTTTGACTTTTGTGGGGTCTACCTCTATTCCATTTGCTGATACAATAAAACCTAGGAGTTTGCCTTGAGGTGACTCCGAACACACATTTCTTTGGGTTCAACCTAACTTTGAATTGCTTGAGTCTCTGAAAGACCTTCTCTAACACCTCCAGATGTGATTCTCTTGTGAGTGACTTTGCTAGGCTATCATCTACATAATCTTCCATTGTTACGTGCATCATATCATGAAATATAGTGGTCATAGCACGTTGGTATGTGGCTCCTGCGTTCTTTAGCCCAAATGGCATGACATTCCAATAGAAAGTGTGCCATGGACAAGTAAAAGCTGTTTTATGTTGGTCTTTTGGTGCTAAACTGAGAAGCCATCCATGAGAGATAACATGGCATGCTCTGCTGTTAAGTTAACTATGATATCTATGTTTGGCAATGGAAAATCATCCTTGCGGCAAGCTTTGTTAGATCTCTAAAGTCATTGCATAGTCTGACTCGACCATCTGGTTTGGACACTGGTACAATGTTGGAGACCCATTCCAGATAGTCTATAGCTCTGATGAACCCTACATCCAGTAGTTTCTTGAGTTCTTCTTTTACGAGCAATGTTATGTGTGGATGCATCTTTCTAAGCTTCTGTTTCACTGGTTTCACTCTTGGATCTAATGGAAGATGATGTAGAATGAAATCCAGATCTAACCCCAGCATATCTGCGTATGACCAAGCAAAATTGACTTGCTTTCTCTTGAAGAATGGTACAAACTTAGTCTTCTCTTGTGGGGTTAGAGACTTAGCAAAGTGAATGATCTTAGGCTGTTCCTCTGTTCCAATATTAACTGGCTCTGTGGGTTCCACAACAATCTGAGACTTCTCCTGGTGCATGTCATTGGGGAGAGTGTCAAGCCTTCCATCGTCAGGTGCCACAGTTGGGTTTTCACCTTTGGATGCATCCTTTCTTTTTACTATTTTAGGGTATGACACTATCGTGAAACGGTTTTCACCATCAGATCCAGTTTTTATTTTGATATTTTTGTGATTGGAAGGCTTGGCACCCTCTCCAAAATAAGCCACGATATTAAGTTCAATAGTGAAACCTGCTTTATGATCTCCTTTGGGTAGGTGGTCCCTAAGTTCCATGTAGTCAATATAAGCATCGTCATTTTGGAACATATCTAGTTGAGGGGTTCCTCATAGATCCCAGTCAATAAGTTTAGGATGCACAAGGGGGAGGGAGTCGGAGGATATATCTGATTTGTTGATAGTTTGGATGGATATACTAGGAGTATTGGTAGGGGGAGTGTTCGGGATGGTACTTTCCTCTAAATTGTTTATTGAGATAGAACTCAAACCTTCCTCGAAAGTCGTATTCTCAGAGATAGGCAAATTAGACTCTAGTGGTCTGTTCGGTAGCATTTGTCCCTCACGATAGGGGCTATAAGTTTGAATGGTATCGACCTCTTTGTCATCATAGGAATGCTCTGTCAGCTCATCCCACTCATATTCATTGGAATCTGTGTCACTGTCCACTTGGAGTGCATGGATCATTTCCACAAGACAAGCATTTTCTTTAGTTTTTCCCTTATCTTTATATCCTAGGCCTTTTGTATTTCTAGCCAATGAGGATGAAGAAGGTTGAATGGGTTCTATGATTTCGTCTTTTCTTAGGCTGATGGGGCCCTGTCCTTCATAACCCATTCTGTGTAGGATAGCTTCTCCTCACCCATAGAGTTCTGTTGGGAGCCTAGGTGGTTCCTGTTGTATGTTCTCTTCTTTGGTATAAAGCTATTGTAGGACATCTCTTTCCATAGTTTCATCGGATAAGGTCCCCCATTTTACAAAGGGAGCCATGGAAGCTATAGGGGGAGTAGATGGCTTTCAAAAATGCTTGGGTCGACCAAAGGATCTAAGAGATAAAGGCATCATGGCTAGATTTAGGCTGTACACAATGGAGTATTCCCCAACTCTGGTTTCTTTGATGGTAATTTTCTGCTCTTTGGGCTTTGATGAGGAAGCTTCAGAGGTATGATCATGCTGTGGGGTAGGGGATGTAGATGCTCTGTTGTTCGGTATGATGTAATCGGGTTTTGAAAGGACAAAGTTGCAATGCTGAAAGGGGTCAGGGTCTCCTTGGATGGTGACTTGATTGCCATTATGCGAGAATTTTATGCATTGGTGATAAGTAGAAGGAACAACTTTCATTGCATGAATCCATGGTCTACCTAGGAGAATATTATAGGCGAGCTCCCTATCTAGGACTTGACACACAACATCTTTATTATTGGTCCCACTTGTATGGGTAAGACTATTGTTCCTTTTGTAGTTCTCTCCTCTTCATCATAGGCTTTGATAGTAATCTTCTTCCTTGGATCAACTGCATTCTCAGAGAACCCCAATGTAAGGACTAGCTTTTATTGTGTAAATATTTAAACCGGCTCCCCCATCAATGAGAACCCTCTTGATGCGGTGCTTGTGGATGAAGGCGACAATATGTAGAGGGGTGTTATGGGGTTGAGACACTGAGAGGTCATCTTGCTCGGTAAATGATATGGTACTTGAGCAGGTTAGATTACCTACCATGGCCTGAAACTTCTCCTGGGCCAAGTTAGTGGGGACAGTGGTTTCCACTAAGGCTTTATTGAGAATCTCCTTATGGGAAGGAGATAGACACAACAACTCCAAGATAGAAATGTGAGCCAGAGTTTTTTGTAGTTGGTCTATGACATTATACTGACAAAAGTTGGACTGAGAAGGTGACGACCTTGGAGGGACGGTATTCAACGTGACCCTACCACTGCGGGTAATGATACTGCAATCATTGCGGTTAGGCTCTGATTGTTGGTGGGGCGTGACCACATTGATTTGTGGAACATGCTTTGATATGCAATTGATGGTATAGTCGAATGGCACACTTGCGTAGTTGGCATTACTATTCCCACTATTCTGATTCTGCCTGTTGCGGTTGTTGTTATTACTGCCATTGTTGTTATTGCCGTTGTTGTTATTATTGTTGTATGGCCTGTCATGATTGAGAAGTGGATCCTTGTAAGCCACATGTGTCTCATTGGAGGTATGTTGTTGGGTTCCTCCTTGATTTTGATCAAGCACATCTTGAATAACATGTTTGAGACAGATGCAATTGTTGGTTGTATGTCCCCTTCCTCTATGATACTCACAATAGTTGGTGTCTTTCCAATAGTGAGGTTTAATTTGAGGCTCATAATCACTTGTTGGCAGTAGAGAAATTTCATTGTTAGCCAATAGCTTCCTCAATGCGGATTCTTGGGACTCACCCAACGGTGTGAACTTTCACCTTGGATTTGAGTTGAACCATGGTCTTGGCTCCCGAGAGAATGTTTGTTGGGTGTAACATTTTTTGCCTCTCCTTTGAGAGTGAGTATGGGTTGTTGCTTAGGAGCCACCACCTTGGCATCGACTACTCCATCGTTGATGACATTTTTGTTTTTAGTCCAAAACTTTGATTTGTCATTCGTATAATTGGATGTAGGTGTGCCTTTGTATAACTTGATTTGGCCCTTGGCGATCATAGCCTTTTCGATGAACAATCCCATTTCAATGACTTTCGAGAATGAAGTTGGGCATTGTATTTGTATTTGATAGCTAAGATCGATATTGATGTTATGGACAAACATCTCCATTAGTTGCTTCTCTGGTACATCATACGAGCACTTGCTTGCTAGTTGTCTCCATCTCTGTAGGAAGGTGGCAAATGATTCGCCGCTCTTTTGCTTGGTGTTGCATAAGTCGAGCATGGAAACTTCATGTTCAATGTTGTAAGAGAAGTGCGTGATGAATTTGTTGACTAACTCATCAAAAGATTTGATGCCCAGTGGGAGCCGTGAGAACCACTCCATGGCTCGACTTCCTAGAGATCTAGGGAATAGTCTCATTAAGTAAGTCTCATTGTGGGCTACTTCCATGCATGTTGCATTGAATTCCCTAATGTGATCTCTAGGGTCCCCTTTCCCTTTGTATTTGTCAAATTTAGGAACTTCAAATTCAAAGGGAAATGGTGTCATGTTCAAACTTTTATCAAAGGGGTACGATGCAATATCTTCCAAAGAATAGGTTTTTGTGTTTGTACCCATCTTGAGATCTGACATTTATTGCTTTAGACCCTCGAGTTGTTTCCTCATTTCTTCCATAGGAGTGATTTGGTCTATGGCTTTCTTTCCTTTTTCATTATTATCCTCTGCGTTTGTGTCTAGGGCTTTCTTTCCCCTTTCTTCATGATTATTCTCCACATTTTCTTGGATTGTGCTTATATTGAAATCTGCGGGGAGTTTAATTCCAAGATTCGCAAGATAATAGAAATACTTGTGAGGATAATCATGGAGCACTTTCTCTAACAAGCATTGGAATTTTTGATCTTGGAGGCTTCCTTGATAATCTTCGTGTGAGATTTCCTCATCACTATCATGAGGAGTGACAATACGGTTAGATGATCCGGCCATTTCGAGTTGCTTTTTGTACTAAGATCTAGTAAGGACCATGCAAGGTGACGAAGGATGAGGTGGAATGTGACTAGTGATTTTGGCAAGGTGCCGATGGAGACTGCTAAGAATGGGATACTTATGACAAGACTTGGACAAGGGGTTTTCTCGATCAATGATTCCAAGTAAGACAGCCGATACAAGATGGTAGCCACTAGTAAGGGTACTCGATACCTGTCTTACTGTGTAGGGACTAGTTGTGCACCAAGACCATTAGCGAAGTTCTATGACCTACTAGGGTTACTTGAATCCAAAGTGATACGAAAAAGGGGCCTATGCTGACCTGATATGGGATACTTTTGACTTTGGACTAGGAAGACCTGATAGAAGGTGAATGGGGTGACCAATGAAAGAGAGATTTTGATGTGGAATGGACGGAAAAATGACTGCAAGGTAAGACCTGATCTCTGAACCTGAAACTAGACTAAAATGGGTACCCAGAACTGGTAAAATTTTTCTCTCAAAATTTTTGCAAGTGCTCACTATCACGCATGCGCCGAAACAGATGCGTCGTAGAAACTGATATATGCACCGTAAGTCACAGAAAATGCACTGCATTGGTAAAAGGTAAATGCGTTGTAACAAACAATGAAAGCGCTGCAGGTCGGAATAGATGTGCCGTAGGTCGGCACAAATGCGCTGCAATAGAGGATGGATGTGCCGCTCTAGCTTTTCTCTATATTTTTGCAATTTTAAAGAAATTTTTTATGTTTTTGGTTTCTTTTGTTGCAAGATGGTCTCTTTGATCTGATTTTCTGAAATTATGGCAAGAAAACACAGCTAACACAAATAATATTTTTATGGTTTCTTTTTTTTTGTGATTTTTTGACTCTTTTTGGACTAAAAAGAAAGAACAAGTATAAATCCTAGGCTTCAAATGGTTTACAATAGTTTTTGGCCACTAGAACAAAGGTGTTTAATGAAGGCAACTGTTCGAGTGGTTATACATGCGGCAACACTACTCTTTGTTATGGAGTCTCCCAGCCTGCAAGAGTTGCACCTTGGAGGGTTTTGGGGGAGGTTGGCTGTCAGTATAACACAACTTCACTTGTTGTTTGAAGCTTTCACTCCAAACACAATTTATTTATAGTGGCTTGGAAGGGCTTGATGTCTAGCCTGTTACCACTTAGGGTTGTTCCTACTTAGATGAACGGTATCCAAGCGTAGGCCCCTCTAAAGGAAAAACACATGGAAAATAATATGTTTGGCATTTTGGTCACCCAAGATAGGGGAGAGCATAGGTCTGGTATCATTCCCAAAAACACATAATATAGTTGTTCTTTTCCCCTAGTTAAAATGAGAAAAACTAGATGAGCTATCTACTTGGGCAAGCACAGAACTTTGAAGTGATAACAAGATAACAATGGTCCAGTTTTAACCAAGATAGCAATGATGAGTTCAATTTTATCCATGTAGCATGAATTGTTAACTTTGAAATGATGGTCAATCGAGATAGCAATGGTTCAGTTTTAACCAAGATAGCAATGATGAGTTCAATTTTATCCACGTAGCACGAGTTGTTAACTTTGAAGTCATGGTCAATTGAGATAGCAATGGTTCAGTTTTACCCAGATAGCAATGATGAGTTCAATTTTATCCAGATAGCAATGAGTTGTTAACTTTGAAAAGATATCAATGTTGCAATGCAAGATATCAATGATTCAATTACCACTTTCCTAGTTAAAACTACGTGAGATTTGCATGAGCATCCATTTTACTTTCCCTTTAGAAATCGAAGTGTGAGCTAACAAGTGCAACTATATGAATCTAAATAGTACCTAGCCTGCAAAAAAGATCAAGAGAGTTCATGCAAAGACGTCAGCGTTAGCAAAAATCTTCAAAAAAAAACAAAAAAAACCCTAAAATCACTACCTACAACAGATGCACCGCTTCAGAGATTGGATGCGCAGAAACAGTCAACAAAAGCGCCGTAATACATATGCGCTGCAACAGAGGATAAAAGCATTGGAAAATAGTTTATATGTGCTGAATTAGTATATGCACTGTTTCAGATGGTAAAAGCGCTGCAACAGAGTATGTATGCGCTGCAGTATCGAAAGCGTCGTGACAGGTAGTAGATGCGTCAAAACAAAGGGTATAAGGGCTGCAAAATGTATGCACCATGATAGGTAGCAGATGCATGTTAGGAAGTGACGGATGCGCTGTTTCCTCCTGTGTATGGCTTTCTAAAACACAAAAACTTAGTTTTTGGGTTAAATTTGGGGCTAGGCCCCACGGTGGGCGCTAAAAATGTTAAGGGAAAATTGGATCAACAATGAATAAACAATAATAATCAATATCAAGTTACCCAAAACTCAATGAAATGGTGAACTAAGAAGATTAATCAAATAAAGCAATGAACAACAAAGCAAACCTTCCTCAATTCGAAGCTTCCATTGATTGCCTATCACAATCGTTCTTGCATGTATGAAATAGGGCCCTCAGAGAGTGCACTTCCTTGCTATGCTTCAAGAATGTCAATTGGGAATGGCAGTGATAGTTTATTGCAATGAAGAGGAGCTTCACAACAATGGTAGTAGTGTGTAGTGCGTAGTAGCGAATGTGACCACAAGCAATGAAGGAATTGGTGCCAAAGGCGTGTTGTAATTCCTGCAGAGTAACAATACTTAAAGCTTGGATGAATGAAATGGGAGAATGAGGTTGAATTTATAGACTTGAGAGAATGAAGATCAATGGTATAGAAGACTTGAGAAGATCAACGGTTGAGAATGGATGAGGAACGTGCAACGAATAAGAAGAAGATATGTGTCTTGCTTTCTTTTGCATGAGAGGAGTTATCAAGAATAGAAGAATGAGTTAAAGCATTTAAAAGAATATAATAATCAGTTAAGTGATTTAAAACAAGAAGAAGGGATTTTAATGAGAATAAGAAGATATTTTGCTTTATTAAATATTAGGAATATTTAATTGCATGTGCACAAAGCTTGAATTATATTTAGAGATAACTCAATTTAGAAGAAAAAGCAACTTAAATAAATATTTGATTTATTTAAATTTAGAGAAGATATTATTGGAAGAAACAATTTAATTGGAATTATTTAATTTAGAAGATAAGAAAGCAAATTAAATAAATACATTTATTTAATTGTTTGTGCATGATTTTGAAGAATAAATAAAATATTTGATTGTATTTTATTTTTGGAGATTGAAAGGATTTAAATAAATTTGATTTGATTTATTCAAATTTGGAGGAATGATTTGATTTAATTAAATAATTAAGAATTATTTAATTGTTTGGAAGAATTTAATTAAATAAAGGATTTTATTTAATTTTGACTTTAGAAGAGATAATTAAATATTTTGATATTTAATTAACTTAGAAGAATGCGAATCATGTCATTTTTAGGCTATACACTCTCTATCTATCCCCACTCTGTCTCTCTCCATTTCTCCCTCTCTCCCTCTCCCTATCTCTATCTCTATCTCTCCTTGTATCTATCTCTATCTCTCCCTGCCTCTATCTATATCTGTCTATATCTCCATGTCTCTCTAACTCTTTCTCTATCTCTCTATCTCTCCCTATTCCAATCTCTATCTGTCTCCCTCTCTCTACCTTCCTCCTTAATCTTGAAAATTAAACCCTAAATGTGAACTCAAACCCTCTCTCTGTATCTATATATATATCAAGGTTGCATGGAGACACGTCTCTGACCCCCTGAGACACATATCAAAGATTGGTACACATTTCCCATCTCAGAGACTTGACTAGGTACGTCTCCCTTCTCAGGAGACTTCTAGTCACGCCTCTCAGTCGTCTCCAAGTACCCTGCGTCAATAAAAAGGTGTCTCCACTTTTTTAATTTTTCTACCATTCATTTTTTCTGATATTTTCTTAGAAGCTTAGTGGATTCTTACTCCTATGGACTTCAAACCTCAATATAGTGTCTACACTAATATATACATTAAGCTATATTAAATTGTTATAAGTAAGCTATAAGCCTATAAGTAATATATACAATAAGCTATATTAAATTGTTACAAGTAAGCTATAAACTTAAACTTTACCAGTTCTCTTGTTTTGAAAGTTCAGTGTCATGATATTTTTAGTTTTAATGTTAGCATATTAATAAATTAATTAAATTATTAAATTATATTTTTAAAAAATGGCGTCTCCAAGTACCCCTGTCTCCTATTTTTCAAAAAAAGAGGTACCGGTACCAGTACCAGTCTCCCGTACCAGTACCAGTATTAGTCTCCATGCATCCTTGATATATATATCTCCCTCTCCCTCTCTATATCTATATATCTTTATCTCTTCGTCACTCTCTTTCTAACTCGCCCTCTCTATCTCTATCTCTGCCTCACTCTCTCCCCTTCTATCTCTTTATCTGTCAAGGTCTCTATCTCAATCTCTCCTTTTCCCTCTCCCTCCCTATCTATCTCTTTATCTCTACCCCTCTCTCCCTCCCTCTCCCTCTCCCTCTCTCCTAGTTCCCCTCTCTCCATATCTTTCTATCTCTCTCACTCTCACTCTCGATCTTTATCTCTATCTCTCTCCCCCCTTTCTCTCCCTCCCTCTCCCTCTCCATATCTCTCCCTCTCCCTCTCTATATCTCTATATATTTATCTTCCCTCACTCTCTCCCCCCTATATATTTCTATCTGACCCTATCTATCTCTACCTCTCCTCGTCCCTCTCCCTCTTTCTCTATCTCTATCTCTATCTCTTTCTCTCTCTATATCTCCCTCACTCTCTCCCCCTCTATGTACTTATCTCTCTCTCTCTCTCTCTCTCTCTCTCTCTCTCTCTCTCTCTCTCTCTCTCTCTCTCTCTCTCTCTCTCTCTCTCTCTCTCTCTCTCTCTCTCTCTCTCTCTCTCTCTCTCTCTCTCTCTCTCTCTCTCTCTCTCTCTCTCTCTCTCTCTCTCTCTCTCTCTCTCTCTCTCTCTCTCTCTCTCTCTCTCTCTCTCTCTCTCTCTACCTTCATCTTCCTTAATGTTGAAAACTAAACCATAAATGTGAACCCTAAACCCTCTCTCTCTAACTCTATCTCTCTATCTCTCTACGACTATCTTTTTTTGCTTAAAAATATATAATGCATGTTATATAATATTCTCGCCTTATGATTTTTTAAATAATGCACATGTGTTTGCTTCAAATTTTCTCATTTGGATACTTTCTTGTCCCCAATTTGGTGCACTCACCCTTTTACTTATCACAGTTTGAGTACATGTTGGTGTTGGTAGAATGACATGGTTTGATTTAAAAAATTTCTTTGTATCTGGAACTCTATTATTTATCTTGGAGGTTTGGTTTATTTCATAGTGGAGTTGGAATTTATGTAGAGCTAATCATATCACTTTAGTTTTCAAGCATGTTGGTGATCATTTATTGTTATTGTATTTCATTATTTTTAGTAATAGTATGGATGGTTGGGGCTCTTTAATCTATGTTTCCTATGTGATGTGAAGAACTTAAGAGAGTTGAGGTGATTAGGAGGGAGAATTTTGTAGAAATTTAGTTTGAAGGTTTGCAGATCAAACTTCAAGTTTTTTTATAGTTCTATGTGTTTGTTATCGATGGAGATAAACTTTGTGTAGGATTTAGTGAATATACAAGGACTTGTGATTGCAAATTATGATGGATATGTGGATAGTAGATCTACTTGTGATGTGTGTACCCCATTTTGAGGTATAGATAGTTGAATGTATTGGTAATGATCTATGATTGTTGTTCTATCTAGTAAAAAGCAAATAATCTATTCTATTCTGGAGGAGGTGGACTTTACTATACGTGTTTTGGTTGAAGCATGACATTAAGAGTGTGTTCTTGAATTCAATTTCTTATCTTTCATGTTTATGCATGATGGTAGATGAGAGTGTTGTACTTGATATGGTGGTTTCTTGATTGATATTGGAGATATTTTCTTGAGCCTATGGGCATTGTGGAGTCAGTTGGTGCAATATGGTTATACCCTTTGTGGTTATTTCATTTTGTTGGAGCCCATTATGCTTTTGCAATGTGAATATCAAGTGGGAGAATTTTAGGTTTAGGCGTGCTATTTACCTTGCATATCTTAAGGTTTATTGTAACTTAATTGTTCATAGATGAGTAAATAATTTATGTATCTCCAATAATCATGGAGTGGGCAAAATAGGACACCCATGTGAGGGTGAGGACATATGTAAATATTTTATTATTCTCTAGGAATTAGAAATATTGTTGTAATGAGGCATTATGAGGGGTTACATAATAGTCTTCTAAGAGCATCTTCCATTATTAGCGAGCTTAAGATGTAATTAGTGCGTTATGGGGGAGTGCTTGAGAGCTACATATGCCAACTTGAGTGGTGGAACTCAAAGATGCTTATGTAAGAGTTATTTTCTATTTTTAGATGGATCCACACATGTGAGGGTCATGAGAATTCTTACCATGGTATTTTGAGACCTTGTCTGGGCCCATGGTTTTTTTTGTTGTTTTCTAGGCCTCCTTAATTTATATATTGGAGGCATGGGATAGAGGATGTATGAAATGCATTAAATTATACAGTTATGTTGTTATATTTCTTTCAAAAGACTAGGCATATTGATCTCATTGAAGTATATGATAGAGAAGCTTTGTGAATGTATTGTAACCATGTTTATTTGGTAAGGCATTGAGTTGTACAATGCTTTGGAGGTTAGGTTTTTTCTAAAAATGTTTTCCTAGAGTATATTTGTGTCTCTTATCTTCTTTTGCTTGCTTCTATTCTTCTTCTCTCATTGTCATTCCTTTCTAAGTGTTGTTTACATGCTACAATGCTACTAAAACACTTGTAGAGTGATTTCTATAATATTCTCCTCTTTGATCTTTAATTACTTTTAACTTAGTGCCTTTGTTTTTCACCAAAAACACATGTATTGCAGTTTTTGTGTAATTTTAATCTATTCATCCAAATTTGAAAAAAGCTTACATTTTCACATCTTATGCCTTATTCTATACACATTGAAAATAATAAATTTTAATTATTATTCTCAAAATTAGGGGGAGCACACTCAGTTTTCTATTTTTCATGATGTATCCACTTCAAATATTAGTAAAAAATGATATATTCATAAAAAAATAGTAGAAAAATATTTGAACTACTACATGATCTTAACTTTCTATTAAATGGATTTATGAAATACTTAATGGACTAAAAAAATGGGAGGGAGCATGCTCTTTGCTATGTTAAATATTTTTATAACAAAAACAAGACCATTTTATGTGCTCTTGATGTTTGATCCTCTTAATTTCTACCATTTAAATTTAAATTATAGTTTAGAAACTATATTCTTATCACTAGTTTTTTATTCTTATCACATCTTCAAACTTTGAGCATAAGCATCTTGAATTAATCATTGGACTTTAGTTTTTAATGATTTCAAGAAAAAAGTGGCCACTTTTGACCCCCATTGTCTTGCACTTGCCCGCTAGGATCCTTAAGGAAAGATGTAGCAAGAGAGGCACATGTATGAGAGTCCATAGGTGTAAGATGACAACTACCATGAGATGTAGAAAGAACATGCTCACTAGGTATAACATCACATAAATTGAGACCCATAGTGTATAAAATGAATATAGGATGATATCACAAATCGTAATGAGATAGTAAGAAAATGTGGTTAGGAGGATGGAAAAGACACCCATGATGCAAGATCTACCAATGACAAACAGTCAAATATAGGGTGGGTCCATAGAGATAAAAGAGATAGAAAATAGTAAAAAATCAAACCCTAATTAATATAGAGCAATGAAATACAAATGAGGGTGGATCCAAACCCTAATCAATGTTAATTAGATTTGAAATGAAAGATGCAAAAACTTAGAAATTCTAGATTTCAAACAACAAGGTAAAATGATTAAACCCAAAGGTAAAACCTTGGGGATGTAAGATCTAACATGTTCACCAATTTATGTAGGGAAATAAAACACACCCTACATAGATATTTAGTTCTAATAAATTATATATATGCAATAGATTTAGTAATTAGTTTAGATATATAAATTGAGTTGGAAAAGCATCCCTAATCATTTATGAACATATAATGAAATAGAGAAAAGTAAATGTATACCTTGGTGTTAAGGAAAATGAGACTAAAATGACTATTACCTTGATATTAAACTCGATAGGGGAGTTTATAATTTAGGATCTAAAAAATGTTTGGTAAGGGGTTAATTTTAGTTTTTGAATGCCAATTTGATTTTTGGATTAGTGAGAGTGACAAATTAATTAAAATTGTGTTTGGTAAGGGGTTAATTTTAGTTTTTGAATGTCAATTTAATTTTTGGATTAGTGAGAGTGACAAATTAATTAAAATTGTGTTCTACGATAGTGTACTTAAGATACCCATATAAAGTGACATATAAAATAAAGGGTAAAAGTGCAAGGTATGCACTTCTTACCCTTACAATATTAAAATGTGCACTAAAAATGTTAAATAAATGAAAATATAATTGTCTTTAGTTAATAGGTAAATTGAAAGGTAGTAGTAAGATTCGGCCAAGCATGAATTTTTCATTTCATAGTGAAGGATGATCATTGAAAAGGCATGGAACTGCAAGGTCTAAATTTGACAATCAATTTCATAGTGAAGGATGATCATTGAAAAGGCATGGAACTGCAAGGTCTAAATTTGACAATCAACTTTGTGTGTTAAGTAAATATTTTGTGACAGTTATCCATTTGAAATCATCCTTCAAATATAATGCATACTTTATTTTGAAAATAAAATAAAATTAATTGTCTGTACAAACTAACCCCTTTCATGTCACATAATCTTCTTAAAATTTTGATTGAATTTATAGTAAAAATTTAAGGTTGCATAGAAGAACCGAATTATATTTTGATTTTTGTACAAAGATTACATGATGTGTATTCTTGAACATTAGATGAAGACTTGAATGGTTGTATAGAATCTAAGTTTGAAATTAAAACATTATGGAGGTTGTCTGTTATTTAGAATTTTGAATGACTTAAAAAACAAGCAAGGCAGCCACAGACTTCAAAACCCAACAACAAAATCAAGAGTAAAAAAAACAGGGTGCAAATTTTAGCAACAAAACAGGCCTACTCTTCATGATAAGACCCAGTACAGAGCTAAGTAATCTACCATTTATATTCTAGTCTGAACCTATCTTCAAAATATAACATTAGCCTACTCTGCAATATCATCATTGATTTTCCAAGTAGAAATTTGATACTCTGCTCTAATGGGTATCTAGCCAAGCCTCAGCAGTACTCTAATGGCCCGTTCCAGGGCTTGGAACAGACCTCAGAAAACGCTGAATACCATCCATAGCCTTCCCTTCTAGAAGCTTCCTATGAATGCACCTTGTTCCTGAGAGCTTTAAGCCCATGTCCATGTGACCCTGGGTGATTAGAGAGCCCTCAGGATGATAAATTTGGGTGGCATCCGCAACCACAGTACAGTTAGAGCAGTGATGAGTAAATAATAGTAGCAGAAATAACATCATCATAACTCTACTGCCTGCAACAGTCCACCATAACAGTCAATGGTCAAGCAATTAAGATATATCTTATGAAGCCTAGAAAGGAGGAACTGTATATATAGGATTCACACCCGGCAACCTCCATTTTCGGTTCACAATAACTGCGCTCCCAATGACATACATGTGTTCTTCTTACTGTTTTCAACCAACGGAGAAGTCGTGGACAAAATAATGACTTGTGGGAATGGGGATGACGAAGCCTATTCTTTTTCACATATTTTGATCGTATGTTTGTTGAAGGATTAAATGTCAAACAACGTCTTCCATCTTGTAAAGTTTTCCCTCAAGGTATTTTCTTTTTATTTACAATTTGTAGATTTAGGAAAATATGTGTTGTTTACCCTTAGAAAAAGGAGGATGTTATTTTCATTTTTGGAACAAAATGAGAGGGATGTTGTATTCTTGTTGTGTGGTAACAAATAATATAATTATTTTTATTTGTGTATTTAGTATTGTTTTACTTAAATGGGTGTTAAATTTCATGTTGGGAATATACAAAATGTGTATTTATGATATTGGGTGGTTTAGGATGAAAAGGGTATGCTTAGATTTTTCATTGGGTAAGTTTCAATTTTAAGATGAAAAGCTTGGACGATCCATTAGTGGTGGACCTTGGTAGTCTATGGATCTTGATTGAAATTTTACAAAATGACTTTTTGGAAATTAAAAGAGTGTGTGATCGTTTGATTTTGTGAGTGTTATGTTTTATCATGGAAATGACTTTGTTTATGTTTAGAATGTATGTGTGAAGAAAGAAGGATGACTTTCAGTTTTGCATGCAATGTTGATTGGGAGTCCCCTTGTAATTTTGCATGCAATGGGGCTTGAGAGTCCCCTTATAATTTTGCATGCAATGGGATTTGGGAGTCCCCATGTAGTTTTACATACATGGATCCTTGTGAGTTTCATTGCAATTTTTGCATGCATGGAACTTGGGAGTCCCCTTGTAGTTTTGCATGCAATGGGACTTTGAGAGTTCACATTTAATTTTGAATGTAATGGGACTTTGAGAGTTCCCACAAAATTTTGCATACATGGAACATTGAGAATTCATGTGTATTTTTTCATGCATGGGCCTTTGGGATTTCTTGCATAGTTTTACATGCATGGTGTTGGAATACAATGGATCACTGAGAAGGAGGGGGGGGTGAATCAGTGATCTAATAAAAATAACTTTACTAATTCTTGTAAACACTATTATGTTAGAACATCAAAGCACTTAGAAAACCAATGAACCACACCAAACACACCATAACACAAGGATGTATGTGGAAAACCTTAAAAATGGAAAAACTACTGTGTGAAGAGTTGATTGGGTTTATTTGACCAATTCAACCTCACAAAAAGATCACCATTAGGTCTCACTGACCAAATCTCACTGATTACACTTTTACATCTGTATTTAGGAGCACCAACTTCAAACACTCAAGAACACCAACTCCAATCAAATCAAGAGTATCAACTCCAATCACAAAACAAGTAAACATACAGAGTACTACTTTGTTTACAATATCAACAAAGGTTACAGATGGATTCTGTAACTCTCTCACTCAATCACCTCTATGTGAAGACATTCAAAAACAGTAACACACTCTTCCTTTACTTATTATTCAAAGAATGATTCTTCAAAAACTATCATCCACCAAACACAAAAATGTACTACTTTATTTACAATGAAAAACACAAATCCAAATATTGCTTCTGCAATTATACTTACCCTGTTCCACACATATCCAAATATTGCTTCTGCAAATATACTTACTGTGCTCCACACAGATCCAAATACTGCTTCTGCAAATATACTTACCGTGCTCCACACAGATCCAAATACTGCTTCTTTTACCAACTATACAAAAAATGTTTCTTCAAAACTCCATCAAGCTCATCATAGATCAGACATGAAACACCTACAACACACACTTTTGTATTCAACCGTCACACACCTCTACAATAATTGCTCTGTCAATTTCAAACCCTCAATTCATGTGAACATATCAATATGTCTTCAAACATTTAATGTCACCTTCCATTAATGTTTCTGCAGAGGGTTCATCAGCAATCCTACACAATAAAAATGTTCTTCATTTATCATTACCAATCACCTTTCAAATCCTCGAGACACAAAACAAAAAAATAGGTATCAAAACATCCTAATCACTGAATGAAAAATAGTTAACAAAAACTGTCTCAACTGCTCTCAAACAGACAATACGGTCGGATGCCCATCAAATGTCAAACACCGGAAGAAAGCCATTATAGGTTTAAACATGCACCGTCGATATCTCTCTTCGCGCCCTCAAGAGATTGAATCTGTGCTGTGGATTTATATCTTCCCGTCTATTCTTCAAACAAACCTCCATTGGGATGGAAGGCACTGGTCACCACTAGGGTGAGGGGCCGGTCATTCCACGAGAAAGGATGACTTAAGGTTGTCACCTAAGTAATGGAGATCGGTGGTAGAAAGTCACCTTTAAATCATAACAAAAAAGCAACCCTTCACCATTTTAACACTGCTTTTTAGGCTTAGGGTTTTAGGTAGTCCTTAGGGTTTTAGGACTTTAGCATTTAGGACTCCAAAAATTTGTCAAAAACCCTAATATGTCAACAAGGAATAAATGATTCTTACCTTTTGGAAACAAACTTTGCAGATGACACCATGATGCTGATCTATTAAACCAATTCCATTCCTTTGATCTTGAAACAAAAAGAAAAGAGGAACTTTGTTCTTGAAAACAATTAGGGTCTTAGATTCAGAACCTTAAAGTTTAGAACTCCAAGCTTTGTCAAAACCCTAATCTACAGGAACTCTTAGATTTACTTTCTCTACCATGATTTCAATAACATCAGAGAGGTCTTGTGAATGAGATGTCAACCAATACAACCATTGCACTTACCATTGCAACAAATGCACTTTGCAATCACCCTGACATTGTCACTCGACATTGATCACCGCCACAAACAATTGATCCTCTTGACTATCCTATCATTCTAAGTACCCCTCAATAGATAATACAAGCACTGTACCACTTATAATATCACTTTCTCCTATACATTGTGTTAGAGTTGGCTATGATTGGAGCCACCCAGGATCTAGGACTTCGTGAAATCACAAGAGAGATCAAATGAGAGACCTTTTGATCCTTGCCTTTGCTATTTGAAGCCTTTTTATCCTGTTTACCTTGATTAGCAAGAAGTGCTTGAGGTCTAGGAGACTTCAATTTGCCCATGTGTACTAACTTAGCTTGCTCCCTTGTGAGTGATACAACAAACTCATTAAGTGAAGGCATTGTGAAAGCTTACCTAAGTGCATCCATAGTAGGATAAAACGTAGAAACAAAAACTGAATAGACAAGACCAAGCTTGGTAAGGATTGAAAGAATCAATTGAGTGTCCTCTTTCTCAATTCCACATTGTTTGAGCTGCAATCTAAGTGATTTTAATTTTGTGAAGAAGTCTTAGATGCTTGCAAATTCAGTTCGATTCAAACCAATTAATTCATTCTCCAATTTGAAACCTTTCATAGTATCTTGCTTACCAAAGAGATTTTCTAAGGTATTCCACACTTCATTAGGTGTATTACAAGATTCAATATGAAAAAGAAGATCGGGAGAGATAGACAAGCATAGTGTTCCATAGGCTTGATCACATCTATTATACCACTTTCTTTTTTCTACAGCTACTGTTGGTTCAATTTCTGTACCCATTGTTACTCTATGAATTTTCAAACTTCTTAAATGAATCTCCATTTTAGTTTTCCACTCATGATAGTTATATGGTGTGAGTAGAGGAAGTTTGTTTGGATCCATGATGAAAGAGTACAAAAAAGAACACAAGTACACCCCCCCATTACTCAATCAAAGAGATCATCCCCCCAAAAAAGAATGATTGTGACACTTTATACTTAGTGCGATTTACAATTGTCCTCAAGGGACCAAGTCTGGGAAAGCAAGAAAATCTCTTAAAATTGAGATCCAAGAGAGATTACAGTCACTCACAATGATTTACCACAGCAAAAAGATCCCTTCAAAACAAGTTTCACTTTCTCAAGGGCCAAAGTGTCCAAGTTATCACACATGGGCAAATTGAAGCCTCCTAGACCTCAAGCACTTCTTGCTAATCAAGGTAAACATGATCAAAAGGCTTCAACTAGCAAAGGCGAGAAACAGAAAAATAAGGATTTCAAGAACAATGAGCAAGCAAAGGAGTCAACCAAATCACCTAAGTCCTCATCCACTCCCAAGGAGGAATCATATAAGAAGGAGAGACCAAAGTGTGCATATTGCAAGAAACTAGGACATGATGAGCATAAGTGTTATGAGAAGAAAATTGATGAGTTGACTCACATTATTCAAAAGCACAATATCCAAATGCCATCATCATCACCTAGTCTATTCTCTTCTTTGACATCATCATCTACAGGGACAATAGGCATTGCTAATGGGACAATCAAAGGAAAAGGACAAGCACTCTTTTCTTCTACAAGTCTTCAGTCAGAGAGATGGCTTCTTGATTCTGGAGCTTCTCATCATATGGCATCTTCACAAGGGATGTTCTCACCATTTCAGTCATGTACTTTGCCACCTATTTTGATGGGTAACAATACATACATGCATGCAACTAGAAAAGGGACTATTGATGTTGGAGAGAATACATTCAACAATGTGTTGTGTGTACCTTCTTTGACAAGCAATCTCCTTTCCATGTACCAGATTACTCATTGTTGTGTAGGGAAGACAGTTGAGTTCACTCCTAATTTAGTGATCATACGAGACTTGGAGAGCAGAGATATTATTGATGTTGGGATGGATGATCATGCATCTCGCTTGTATACATTAGCCCATTTTGCTTCTTCTGATGATGTCGATCCATTGTTGATATTCACACTCATGCATCAAGTGTGAATCATGTTTCCGAGGAGAAGTTTGGTCACTTGAACCTTGGTGTTCTTTCACCCACTTTGGTTCATGAGACTAGTGCTGAGCTTCCATCACCTCAACCTCCTGCTTCTTCAGAGATCGACATCGACATGGTTTCATCTAATTCATTTAAGTAGGATCATTCAGGTCTTTTAGACACAACTTTGTGGGATACTTTCTTGGCAGGTATATCAGACTTGTTTTGTGAGTCTCATATTGCAGATTTGGAGGACACACTTGAGGGGACATCTCTCCTCTTTGATGACAGTTACAACACAACTATTATCCCATCTACTTCATCTTTGGAGGTTGTTCTTCACGAGTCTACCCGGGATTGGTCACACCTCATTGCATTGTGTCATTCTTTGATTCTGACATGTGGACACTTGAGCGGTCTTTAGAGGCATATATCATAAGGCCTTTTCCCTCATACCTTGAGATGGAGTTGTTTCTTTGACATCAGCTTTTGGACTTGTTTCTTCCTAAGGGGAGGAATGTTGTTTGTAGGTATAGGACACTTTCCAACGTTCATCTTCAGGTATTCACCATCGACACATGAGCTACTTCATTATGGGGGGGACCTATAGTCTCACACTTGCTCTCCTATGGGGGGTAATTGATTGTACATATGTGATAGAAGTTGTCCTTGGGGGGTCATGTTGAGTCCTATCACTTCTTCTTTCACTTTCATTGTTTCTGCATTCTCACTTTTGGAGAGGAGTTTTTTTCCCATGGGGTTTTCTCCTTTTCTCCACTTGAGATTTGTTTGTACATGGGAACCTAATATGGCCTATTATTCGGGACCCATCCATCATTTCATATTGCTTTAGTCTGCTACTCCCTAAGTTGCACTTAAGGGGGGGTGTTGGTGTGAACATGGTTATCACCTAACCAGTTTACCCTTGTGTGGATAATCTACATTATTTAACTATTTACTAGTTAAATAATATTCACACATCACACATAATTCACACATGTTAAGTTGACTTAGTGAGTCTACTAGATGTTTCTATTTGAGTCTAGTTGTGTGTTGAGTTGTTGATAGTTGGAGTAAGTTGTCTTATCCTCCACATGTGCAATTAGTTATCATCCTCTAATCATCACATGTTGTAGGAATATCTCCACCTTTCACTCCACCTTTCTAGCTCTCACCTTGCCTTCATAAGCAAGGCTTTCTTCATGTATTTTAATCCAAGAACAATCTCTTGTAATCTAGCAATTGTTTGCATTCAATGATAGAATAACATTATTCTCTCATTGAATGCAAAAGATTACTAGATTACAAGAGATTGTTCTTGGATTACAATACATGAAGAAATCCTTGCTTATGAAGGCAAGGTGAGAGCTAGAAAGGTGGAGTGAAAGGTGGAGATATTCCTACAACATGTGACAATTAGAGGATGATAACTAATTGCACATGTGGAGGATAAGACAACTCACTCCAACTATCAACAACTCAACACACAACTAGCTAGACTCAACTAGAAACATCTAGTAGACTCACTAAATCAACTTAACATGTGTGAATTATGTATGATGTGTGAATATTATTTAACTAGTAAATAGTTAAATAATGTAAATTATCCACACAAGGGTAAACCGGTTAGGTGATAACCCTGTTCACACCAACACATTGTAAACTTGCAACTGAGCAATATATGTGATACTAATACCCATGAAGTATGAACACCATGTCAGCATAAACATCACATACCATGAAGTATGAACACTATGTCAACATAAACATCACATACCATGAAGTATGAACACTATGTCAGCATAAACATCACATACCATGAAGTATGAACACTATGTCAGCATAAACATCACATACCATGAAGTATGAACACTATGTTAGCATAAACATCACATAAGGATCTCCCCATACTAATGTCTTTTCATAGTGCAAATATAATCTTCTTTTCACAATACTGATAACAATAATGCTGACATAGTGTTCATACTTCATGGTTATTAGTATCACATATATTGCTCAGTTGCAAGTTTACAATAATTGTTTGCATTCAATGATAGAATAACACTATTCTCTCATTGAATGCAAAAGATTACTAGATTACAAGAGATTGTTCTTGGATTACAATACATGAAGAAATCCTTGCTTATGAAGGCAAGGTGAGAGCTAGAAAGGTGGAGTGAAATGTGGAGATATTCCTACAACATGTGACAATTAGAGGATGATAACTAATTGCACATGTGGAGGATAAGACAACTCACTCCAACTATCAACAACTCAACACACAACTAGCTAGACTCAACTAGAAACATCTAGTAGACTCACTAAATCAACTTAACATGTGTGAATTATCCACACAAGGGTAAACCGGTTAGGTGATAACCCTGTTCACACCAACACATTGTAAACTTGCAACTGAGCAATATATGTGATACTAATACCCATGAAGTATTAGTATCAGAGCCACGTTCATGTGTTTATTTGTTTGTTCTTTTCGCCCCGGGTGAGTTGTATTGTTGAAAGTACTGCTAGTAGCGTGCTGTAGTACCTGTGGAGGATCGCAGTAAGACCCGTTGTTGAAGGCCAAAGGATAGCGCCGTGTTGAAGGGCAGTCAGTCGAGGAAAGTAGCAGGGAATATCGCGAACGAGTGATCAGTAAGTTCTATTTCTTCACCTATGGCTTTGAGAAAATCTTTGGATGCAAGTTCAGCTCTGTCTAATGTCTTACATAACTACTTTCAAGATGGAAACACACATGTTGTAGATGATAAAGGCAACTTTAAATTCCCAGACGTTAAAATTAATACATTTTATCCTGAAAAAGGAATTAAGGCCAAAGTCTATGATTCAGTTAGACAAAGTGAAATCAATTTATTAGTCTCTGGCACTGGTATATGTCCGATTTATCTTCCCTTCTTAGTTCCTGAAGATGTTGATCGTTGGAAATCTAAAGGATTTTTCCATGTCCATTTTCCCCATGTGGATCTCATTGTTCACCCACATTTCAATTATAATATAGGTGCTGAGTTTTTTGCCACTCTCATTGATACTAGATGTCAGATTTGGGATCAAGCCGTAGTAGCCCAATTCTGTGGTATTCTCAGTGCAGAAAAAGGAGATGGAATTCTGTCTGTCCAGCCTAATTTCACACTTTCTCTGTCTGATAAGTTTATTAGTTCAGCTTTTTGTTTGTTATTGCAAGTTAGAGGTGTGTCACTGATGCCGGGATCTGTCTATGCCACCATTGGTGGTCGATGCATTTATTGGATTATGAACACTGTGTCACCTCCTGTCTCTCTTCCCACGGGGGTATCATTTCCACAAGGATCATCTAATTTGTTAGATTATGGCAGGTTCATAGACCCCACTGGTTTTGAGGTTGGCTTTCCGATAATATAACAACTGTTAGAAAGACAAAAGCCACAGTTTGTCGACCTCCCAATACACAGAAATAGGTTCTCTGACAGACCCTTGTTTCAGTCCCGTAGGGTAGGAAGCATAACTCTCCAAGCAGTCCCTGGTCAAACTATTTTAGAACAACCTTTGATTAATGAAGCCCAAGCACGAGCTCAACCTCTTGCTCGCAGCCATTCCATGGCACACTCTTATGCTAGCACCAGTAGAAAACCCTTTATTGATTATAATCCTGAAGAAGCATCTACCTCTGGCCCCAGCTCCTCCAGATTCATCCCTGGTAGATCTTCCTTATCCTCTAGATCACAAAGATTCCATTCTGGCCAACATCTTGATCAAATTGATGAGCTTGCCAGAAAAGTTAGTGACAGGTTACATCTTGCCCCTAAGCAGGACGAGGATGAGGATAGAAAGCAAAAAAAGAATAAAGGGATTAAGATTTCTAAACTTGGTGAGCATGCTAGCATGATGCGCGAACATCTACCTAGATATAAGTCTGACCGTAGAATGAAACATGCTGTCCAGTTAGATTCATCTACTGCTACAGAATTGGTCAGTTACACTCCTGGTAGATGGCCATCAGAAGAAAGCTATCAGGTAGTAAATCCTGATGAAAAAACTTGGGGACAGTATGAAGCAAAGGTTCATACGAAGATAGGGATGAAACCAAAGAAATCTGAGGCTTAGAGAAACTGGCACTCAGCATGGATGCAAACTGCTTCTGAAAATCTAGATGACATAGCAGTTGATGTTAAATAGATTATTAATAGGACTGTGTCAGTTTATGATGGTTTATTACAAGTCCAGAACAGTCAGTATAAAATTGAAACTGCTTTAAGTAGAATAGACAAACAGTGTACCTCTACACTGAATAATTTTGGTACAGTTGGTTATCAGGTCAGTCAGACTCATACCATGGCCACTAGTATTCAAGCCACTAGTGAGCGAATAGAAAATGTGACCAACCAAGTCTATTCTCAGGTCTCTGTCTCAGATGATAGAAGAGACACTCAAGCACAAGAAAATAAAGCCCTTATGGAAAATGTGGCAAGAAACGTAGAAAGGGTTAGAAAATATGTAAAAAAGATTAGAGTGTCCCAAAAAGGAGCAGATAGTTCTGAAGAAGAAACTTCTGAAGCAAAAGCCAGTAAATCCCAGAAGTCCGAGCCAAAACCCAGACCAAGGATACAAAAGAAGAAAAGTATTCTCTTCACAGAAGAAATAGAAGAAGAGAAACCAGTAGTCACACAGAGAAGTCATAACCCTCCTATGCCTACTAAGCTTGTCTTGCCTAAACACAAAGAACATATGTTGCAGGCCACAGAAGGCTTAAAGGATTGGTTAGCTGAAAATGATCTACAAGATAGTGTACCAGTGTATATGGATGAGCCAGCTGCTGCTGCACAGTCTTCTGAGGAAGAAGCTTGTGATACCATATCCCTTGTAGATCCAGATCTAGAATCAGAAAGAGATTATGAATCTCCTGTTGAGATAGAAATTGAGGAAGATTGGGAACCTCTTTATAAAACAACTATAGTTGATGATAACTTTGATATAGAAATGAAAGATGTGTTATCTGAAAATTCCCAACTAGAAAATATGCGTGCCTATGCTACTTCTGGTTATATCCTCAACATAGATAAAATTCTAGATCCTTATGATACTATTTGTACCTGGTGTGACACATTAGAGAATTTTTTTGATACCAGAGGCACCACTTGGTCTGAAGCAAACAAAGTCCTCTATGTTGTCCGTCTCATGTCTGGAAAATTAAGAAACTGGTGGAACTCTCTCCCGGATGATGGAATCATATCCATAGATGCAGATGGAGATGAATATGTTAAAGAAAAAGACATGGGCCGTAATGATATTTCTGCTGAAGGATTTGCTACTTTAAAATTGTATTTAGTTGGCTTATTCAGTGGTAACAGGAAGAATGCAGTTCATGAAGCAGAAAGAATTTTATATTCTCTACAATTAAAAGATCTGGGGAAATTACACAAGTACAATTTAGTGTTTGAAAAATATATGATTGCTACAGGCAAATACTATGATACTACTACAAAGAAATTTTACTTGAATTCTCTTCCCTGTGGTCTAGGAGCTTATGTAGAGGATTATGTAACAGAAAAATATAAATCTAATATTGGTGCTCATGGCTTCATAGAACTAAGACAATTAGTCACTCATAAGGTAGACAAAGGGTGTTTGATGAAAACTTTGAGTGATAATAAAGATCAGTTCAACTCTTCATGTAATTTACAAGATTATTGCAATCAGCCACCGCACAGCCAGCTAAAAGAATTTAAATCTCTCAGAAAGTTTAGCAGAAATTCTTGTGGAAAACATTGTTCATGTAAAAAGTGTAAATACTCTGTTGATAATGATGATTTTAGAAAGCATTCTTCTAAAAGGTACAAAAAGAAGAAGTATAGATTTGCCCCTGTAACTAAAAATTCTTTCAAAGGACGAAGACCTCCTAAATATTTATTCAAGAAAAATAAGTTTCAGAAAGGCCAGAGAAAATCAGTGCAGTGTTTTATTTGCAAAGGTCCACACTATGCCACTGATTGTCCAAAAAAGTATCAGAAAGATAATAAGGTTTATGCTATGATTGCTGATCAGTCTTCACTTGATTGGGATATTGTTCATTCTGCAGATGTGCTGGGACGAACAGAAGATACATTATTTGAACTTGTAGAAATATTGCCAGAACAATATTCTATGGCCAGAGATAAGCACAAAAAGGTAAAATCTTCTAGTTCTAGTTCTTCATCAGAATCTAACAGTTCTCATTCTTCTGATGCTCATACAATTTCAAAGACTTTGAAGAAAGAACTCAAAAACCTTGAGTTTAAGATCAGTATGGCAAAGGCCAAGGACCCATATCATATGCCTGGTTCCTTAGAAGAACGAAAGAAAGTTGCAAAGCAACAGGTGAAAGATCTTAAAGAATGGAACAAACAAAAAGCTGCTATTCTTCGCAAGCTTAAAAAGCCTTCCCACAGATCTGTTTCCAGCTCACCTTCCCCGCTTCCTAGGTCTTCTCATGGTTACACAGTTCCTCGATGGTCTCTGTCTAAACATACGCCTACACCATCCTCTAAATCTCATAGGTCACCTTCACCATCCCATTCCCTGGGTAGATGTATTGATACTCTCTGTTTAAAGGTTGACCGTTGTACTGAAGCTCTTGATATCTTGGCTCGTCAATCTGCCCTTCATGACAAAACTCTTAAACACCTTTCTTCTCAGGTGGGGGAAATTTTGGAACTTTTAACTAAAGCGGATTCTCAGTCCTCCTCACAGTCTGAATTTGAACCAGAATCTCTAGGTGAACCCGCTAAAGCCTTATATATGGTTGAGAATTGTACATACATCCGGACTAACCTTTGTTTTCCAGGTTACAAGCTGATTCCCCTAGATGCTTTTGTTGATTCAGGTTCTTCCATAAGTTTTGCAAAAACTGGAGCAATTCCTCCTGAATTCTGGAAACATAAATCATACCTCCCCTCCGGGTATGCCATTAATGGAAATGAGTTACAGATGGGTAGATATGCACAGGATGTCCAGATAGAAATACAAGGTCAGAAATTTGTGGTTGATTTCATTGAGTTAGATAGTCTCAGAGAAGACATTCTGTTAGGATATACTTTCTTAACTAGATACCAGCCATTTGTGTTACGAACTCATGAAATCACTCTCAAACATCCAAATGGCCCAGTCAAGGTTCCTTCTCTGAAAGTTGTAACCCACAAATTGTCTGACAAAGTAAAGAAACAGAAAGAGTCTCTAAAGTCTCAGGGACCTCAATTGCCTCTGCTTCTAGAACCTGTCAAGGCTAGATTTGAAAAAGAATGTTGTAGTCTAAATCCCTTACAGTTCTGGACAAAGGACCACGAAGAATGTGAAATCAGACTCAAGCCTGAATGTCAGTCAGTTATTCCATTTGAGCCTGCTTATTTGATGAGTCCGTCGGAGGTAAAAGAAATTGATGAGCATTTGCAAGAGTTAATTGATGGCAAGTTTATCAGGGATAGTAAAAGTCCATTCAGCTGTCCAGCTTTCCTGGTAAATAAAAGAGCCGAACAGATCAGAGGTAAGAAAAGATTTTGCATAAATTACAAGCCTCTGAATGATATTATTTTTCCATTCAATTATCCAATTCCATTCAGCACTGATTTGATAATGAGAGCAGCTTCCAAAAAGGTCTTCTCCAAGTTCGACTGCAAGTCTGGTTTTTGGCAAATCAAGGTGAAAGAAGAAGATAGGTACAAAACTGCTTTCTCTGTCCCTCAAGGACTTTATGAATGGAATGTCATGCCCTTTGGTTTAAAAACTGCACCAGCTTATTTTCAAAGGCGCATGGATAGGGCATTAAGAAGCTTGAAAGATTTCTGCTCAGTTTATATAGATAATATCATTATTTATTCTGAGAATGAGACTGAACATTTGAAACATTTAGAATCTTTGTATAATGCTATTAAAGAAAATGGAATATGTCTGTCTGCCAAGAAAATGGTTATTGGTAAACAGGAAATTGATTTCTTGGGATTGGTTCTGTCAAATGGCAAGGTAAAACTCCAGCCCCACATTCTAAAGCATATCTCAGAGTTTCCAGATGTTTTGGTTGGAACAAAACAAATACAAAGATTTCTAGGTTGTTTAAATTATGTCAGTCCTTTTTACAATGGATTAGCCAAAGACAGAAAGAAATTGCAAGCGCAGTTGAAAGAGGGTGCAGGTCCTTAGACAGATGAACTCACTGAAATAGTCCAAAGGATAAAGCAAAAATGCCAGTACCTCCCTACTCTACATCTTCCAGAAGAAGGTTTTTCATTTCTTTTATTCACTGATGCTTCTGATGATATTTGGGGTGCTGTGCTGTTACAGGAGATTCCTCTCAAAGGGACTCAAGTTTGTGGATATAGGTCTGGGACATTCACTGATACAGAATGTCGGTACACTATCTATGAAAAAGAAATTTTGGCTGTTAAGAAAGGAATTGAAAAGTTTAAGATATTTCTTAAACCTGTGCATTTTATTGTCAAAATAGATAGCCAGCCACTGAGATCTCTTCTTAGTAAAAAACCTAATAAAGACATTGCTCATGGTCGAATTGCAAGATGGTATTTAGATTTCACCAGTTATGATTTTGAAATAGAATGGATAAAAGGTGATAACAACCCACTTGCAGATTCCTTAACCAGAGAAATGGCGAAATTGGCAGAACCAGCTAGTATGGTAATCATTCCAGGAGAGACCCTTGTCAGAAAAGATGGTGTAGAGATTTTCCTGAGCAAAGACGACCAAGGTAATGACCTATGGGTTCCACAACTCCCTCCAGAGATTATATCTCCAATTCTGGAGTGTTATTTCATGAATAAGTGGCTGCAAGAATTACGTGATGTAATTCATAAAAATTATTGTGGAGGTATTTTATTAGGTCCATAGCAATCAGCATTTCTGTCTCAGTTTGGTCTTGAAGATGCTGCAATTTACTTTGCACTCAGAAATAGTGTTGCATTTGATGTTTGCATAACATCCCTGTTGCCAATGAATTGGCCAGTGAGGATTAAAAAGAATTTTCTAAAATGTGCAAAATTTGGTTTCTTTAACAGCATCACTTTGTTACAAACAGAATTTGAAGATTATGCTGATTTGTTCCTTGGTTATAATGAACGAATTCTTCAAGATGATATGAAAGAGTTCTTTAATCATATGCAAAAGAATTTTGCATGGGCCATAGAAGAAGGCATGGCAGGTCCTTCTGGTTATCTGCAAATGAGGTTAAATTATGCTCTTCCTAGAGTAGAATATTATCCTCTCACAATGAATTGGTTCCCACAGGCCCAGATAGAAGGAATGGAGATCGCATTACTTCCTGCTTTGGTTGCTGCAAGAACAGAGATTGATTTCGCATCTCCTAATGAGATCACCAAAATCATCTATACTTTCAACCAGTGAGATGATGACCTGGCAATAGCTTTTCAGCCTCTACCTCAACACTTGATGCCACCAACTGATCTGGACCACCACTACGAAGAACCGGATCCACCTCCTCCTGTTATCCAACCAAATTATTCTGATGACAGCGATGATGATAATGATGAATATCAGTCTGATGGTAGCTAGCACATGGGCTTGTCGGTGCCGTGACGCCAGCCACGTTAAGATCTGGCAATAGGACGCAACCCTATTCAAAAAGCAAGATCCCCGTAGCTACTTTCGGGTGTAAAGTGGGCCGTGTTCACATGCGGTGTGCTCCATGTGATTTTTACTGTTGGCTCCACTAGCAACAATTGCTAATATGTGTCAACATTGTATGGTTCTTTCTTCCACTAGCTTTAGTACGTGACGCGTGTCTTCTTCGTATGGTCGGAACTCAAAATTGCCTTAATCTTTTGGCATCTGACTTTGTGTATAAATAAGGACCCAATGCATTGTAGGAGGCATTCGGTGTCGGAGTAAAATTCTAAGTCTAGAATCTTTGCTTTGAGTCTCAAGAAGAGTATGCTCTTGTTCTGCGCGTAATGCGATCTGAACAATTAGAAATTCTTATTAGTTGCATTGTAATCATCTGAAAAATCAATAACGAAATAGTTTGTGTTTTGGAATTCCGTTGTGTTAGAAAGCCTTGCTTATGAAGGCAAGGTGAGAGCTAGAAAGGTGGAGTGAAAGGTGGAGATATTCCTACAACATGTGACAATTAGAGGATGATAACTAATTGCACATGTGGAGGATAAGACAACTCACTCCAACTATCAACAACTCAACACACAACTAGCTAGACTCAACTAGAAACATCTAGTAGACTCACTAAATCAACTTAACATGTGTGAATTATGTATGATGTGTGAATATTATTTAACTAGTAAATAGTTAAATAATGTAAATTATCCACACAAGGGTAAACCGGTTAGGTGATAACCCTGTTCACACCAACACATTGTAAACTTGCAACTGAGCAATATATGTGATACTAATACCCATGAAGTATGAACACCATGTCAGCATAAACATCACATACCATGAAGTATGAACACTATGTCAACATAAACATAACTACTCATCCTTTGTCCTTGATGTCAAAGGGGGAGAGATTCAAGATCTATTGAGAAGGTTTGCCAAGGTTTTCCATCAATGAAAAAGGGGGAGATTGTTGGCAATATTGTCATTGGTGTCAAAGGTCTACTGGAGTTTGTTGGTTCTTGACATTAGTCCTTGATCTTCCTAATCACATGTTTTTGATACTTGATCATTCATCATATCATTATTAGTCATCAGAATTTTGCATTATTGTTATCAGTATTGTGAAAAGAAGATTATATTTGCACTATGAAAAGACATTAGTATGGGGAGATCCTTATGTGATGTTTATGCTAACATAGTGTTCATACTTCATGGTATGTGATGTTTATGCTAACATAGTGTTCATACTTCATGGTATGTGATGTTTATGTTGACATAGTGTTCATACTTCATGGTATGTGATGTTTATGTTGACATAGTGTTCATACTTCATGGTATGTGATGTTTATGCTGACATGGTGTTCATACTTCATGGGTATTAGTATCACATATATTCCTCAGTTGCAAGTTTACAATGTGTTGGTGTGAACAGGATTATCACCTAACCGGTTTACCCTTGTGTGGATAATTTACATTATTTAACTATTTACTAGTTAAATAATATTCACACATCATACATAATTCACACATGTTAAGTTGATTTAGTGAGTCTACTAGATGTTTCTAGTTGAGTCTAGCTAGTTGTGTGTTGAGTTGTTGATAGTTGGAGTGAGTTGTCTTATCCTCCACATGTGCAATTAGTTATCATCCTCTAATTGTCACATGTTGTAGGAATATCTCCACCTTTCACTCCACCTTTCTAGCTCTCACCTTGCCTTCATAAGCAAGGCTTTCTTCATGTATTTTAATCCAAGAACAATCTCTTGTAATCTAGCAATTGTTTGCATTCAATGATAGAATAACATTATTCTCTCATTGAATGCAAAAGATTACTAGATTACAAGAGATTGTTCTTGGATTACAATACATGAAGAAATCCTTGCTTATGAAGGCAAGGTGAGAGCTAGAAAGGTGGAGTGAAATGTGGAGATATTCCTACAACGTGTGACAATTAGAGGATGATAACTAATTGCACATGTGGAGGATAAGACAACTCACTCCAACTATCAACAACTCAACACACAACTAGCTAGACTCAACTAGAAACATCTAGTAGACTCACTAAATCAACTTAACAGTGTGAATTATGTATGATGTGTGAATATTATTTAACTAGTAAATAGTTAAATAATGTAAATTATCCACACAAGGGTAAACCGGTTAGGTGATAACCCTGTTCACACCAACACATTGTAAACTTGCAACTGAGCAATATATGTGATACTAATACCCATGAAGTATGAACACCATGTCAGCATAAACATCACATACCATGAAGTATGAACACTATGTCAACATAAACATCACATACCATGAAGTATGAACACTATGTCAGCATAAACATCACATACCATGAAGTATGAACACTATGTTAGCATAAACATCACATACCATGAAGTATGAACACTATGTTAGCATAAACATCACATAAGGATCTCCCCATACTAATGTCTTTTCATAGTGCAAATATAATCTTCTTTTCACAATACTGATAACAATAATGCAAAATTCTGATGACTAATAATGATATGATGAATGATCAAGTATCAAAAACATGTGATTAGGAAGATCAAGGACTAATGTCAAGAACCAACAAAATCCAGTAGACCTTTGACACCAATGACAATATTGCCAACAATCTCCCCCTTTTTCATTGATGGAAAACCTTGGTAAACCTTCTCAATAGATCTTGAATCTCTCCCCCTTTGACATCAAGGACAAAGGATGAGTAGTCTATCTACTTGCTCCCCTTGAGAGGTAGCCTTTGTCAAACTAGGGATAAGGAATATGCCTTGAGCTGCTCCCCCTATCTGACATTGTCCTTTTTGACAAACTGGTTAATCATTAAACACTGATGATCATGTCATGTTGTACTTGTCTACCCTGGCATCTTAAGCTGACACATATACTGGGACACATCTGATGCATGCATTTCCACCATACTATCATCCATGGCAAACACTGCTACACTACAAACAACACTGCTACAATCAAACTACAATCAGAGAACTCATTGAATGATCCAAACACGTATCCACAAGTGAAGAGTGATTCAAACAAGTATTCACTGCCACAACAATATGATTCAAACAAGTATCCACTATCATAGCAATTTGATGCAACCAGACTAATACGAAAACATAGTATTGTCAATCAAGAATGCACTTGATTTGATTACTAATACTCAACAAAGAAACACTGCACTGACAATAAAGAATGCCATTTGCTTTACTCTAGCCTCATGGCTTCATGAACTCCATTTTAACACTGTTTTCTCTCTTGTCATGTTGATCTAAATCTTGATGTTGTTCCAAACCTTGTTGTCTTTTGCAAACCCTTGACAAGTTTTCAAACCGTACACAACAACCTTTTGCAGATTCCCTGTTGCCAAATAAATCTATATGTTCCCACATTGTCTCAATATCCATGTGTCCTCTAAAAAAATCTACAACAACTACATGCACTATTCATTGCATTTTATCTGCTCACTTCCATAGTCTTCTTTTCACTCAATTCACTGTCTTCATTTTCCCTTTCTGTGATGATGATATCTCTCTTTCTGTAGGCTTTCTTCTTGTTTGAAATGTCCCTATCTTATATATCTTTGTCTACCCTTATCATACAAATCTCTTTCTCAAACTCTTTCTTGACATCATTGCATTATACACCTCTGTAACCTTTTTCCTACCCTTTTCATATCCTTTGCCTTGTTAATAGAGTATCTCCTCAAATTCCAAGATGTATAACTAAAATCTCAAAATAGTATCATTGCTGACATAAACAATCATTGATATACTCTGAGTATCATTGAGTATCACTGTTAACTACCATGCATTGTGGGTATTGATCATGGGCATCCAATACATTGTCATAACAAACATTATAACATCCAATGCATTGTTCTAGACATAGATCTAACCAGAGATAACACTATTCACTGTGATGACTGATACAACATCACAAACACTATTATGACTGATGCAACATCAGATATGACTGATACAAATAAGCAAACAATGACTGATAACACTATACTGTTCAAACAAGAAAACAATGACTGGTAACACTATGCTGTTCAAACAAGCAAACAATGACTGATAACACTATATTGTTCAAACAAGAAAATAATGACTGATAACATTGTACTGATAACAATGTTACAATCATTTACTTTTTGTCTTGAATCAATGGCAATTATTTACTGAGATCTGCAACCTTTATAAACCTCTCATGCAAAGTTCTTGACCACAGTGACAAACTCAGTGTCTTGAGACAACTTTTGACAAAGGCTACTATTTTATCACTATCACTCATCTCTAACATACCCCTGTCCATTCTTCATTTGAATGTAACTAATAGTGACTTTATATTTTGACAAAATAGAGTTATTCTAGGGTTTTTATATCAAAGTCTCAACTCAAAATTGTGCAAGATCATTCCCATTACTTAGTAATCTCTACTAACCATCTTTATTACCTTTTATGATTGTGTAGGCTCAACAAGGGTATATTCAATGTTCTCTATCCTAGAATTTGATGTTGTCAAGTCTTTATTCTTCTTCACTGTATGGAATTATTTTGCATTCTCATACCATTGTCAGGACTTGTCAAGATCTCTGACACTGTCTACTATCATTTGTATCAATCTTTCTTATGTTTTGGCACTCTCTAGTCCTTTCACTATTGGCATTGCTCACCTCATGTGTCATAGTCTAGTGTCAAGCTTCATCACCATTGTTAACTTTCAAACCCCTATATACCCTACTGCCTACTGTCAATCTGTTCTATGACCCTTCAACACCTCTTAATGCGAAGTGCTCAAAGTCTTCATAACCTTGTTTAAACTATTCTTAGACAGCTTTGATATCACTATTTCTTTGTTTCTATGACAGTCCTTGAAATATGACTGTTCCTTGACAATAGTTCTTCATTGTCTCTGTCATCTATATGAAGATCTCTCTTTGCATGATAGCTTCTAGGGTTATGAGAGATTCCTTTCTCATCTTTACTGCCTCTTCTTGCATATTACATTGTTATAAACCTAACATTAATGTCTCTAGACTACTCCCTTCTTGGATCATCAATCACTTACTATCACTTCTGAGACACAACCTCTTTTTTATTGTCTATGGGACTGAATGATACATCAATGATCAGGTCCCCCTCAACTCATGCTACTCCTTATGCAATTAGTGATGCCTCTTGTGCAATATGCACAAGCATAGGTTCTTTCTTCTCTTGCTCTTGTTTTCTTCTCCAAATTTTCATAGGTTCTTTCTTTTGCTTGGTCAGAGTGTTTGTATTTTTGTTATGTCTAGATAGTTCCATTAAACTACTTCTACAATACTGTTCTCTATGCCCAAAGTTATTGCATTTATAGCATATGACCTTGTAACCAACCAGAGGAATGAAAGAATTATAGTTTCTTGAAAATCTAAAACCATCATTTCTTACTTGTGTATTACAGTCTGTTGCAATGTGACCAAGATGGTTGCATTTATAACATAGGACATTACATCTTCTATTTGACAACTCATAAGAACTCTTATTCCAATCAAATTTTATTGCATGCATCCAACAGTCTACTTCTCTATGACCAAATTCATGACAAGAATAACAATAACCATGAAAAGAATTTTCAAACCTAGTCATTTGATGTTGTCTTGGATGGAAATATCTTCCAAATCTATTCTTGTTGGCTTGTGCAGAAGTGTTCTCCTTTTGTGGGACTTGACCTTCCTTCTTGCTTCGTTCACTTTTGATAAGGGGCCTTATTAGAATCCTCTTTATAACCAAGTCCTATTTAAAGGTGATCTCTGCTCATTTAATATCTCATATAAACATTCAATGCTCTTCTCAAATTGAAGGTTCTTGTGCAACTTGGAGGATGTTTCTTCTAGTTCCTTTCTTAAGGAAACTATCTCCAACTCATACCTTTCACAATCTGCCTCTTTTGCCTTTAACTGATTTATTACTTCTCCTTCTATCTTCTTAACTTCTTCAACTTGTACCTTTAAATCCATTATCAGTTTTTTCTAGTTTTTCAAGAGTTGAAAGTGCTTTGGCCTTGGATTCCTTTCTTCTTGAAGCTACAACTTTAGTCTCGAGTTTTCTTTTTTAAGTTTTTCTACCACATTGTAAGCATAATAGAGTTCTTCTTCAAGATCTACTTCTTCATCATCTAGATCAGTTTTGACCTCTTCTTCTTCATATGAATGCCTCCTTTCTTTGTCATTTTTCTCAACCACAAGGTTGTCCTCTATTTTAGATAAATCACTTCTTAAGTTAATTGACATGTGTGTTTCATGCCCCAACTCATCATTTGATTTGATTGGTGCTTGGTGATCAACATTTTGCTTAGCACTTCTTCTTTTATTTCCTTTTCTTTTTGCCATAGTATTCCACTACCAAGATCAACCCAAATTTGTTAAACTTTTGCAAGGAACCTACCGCTCTGATACCAATTATTGGAATACAATGGATCACTGAGAGGGGGGAGGGGTGAATCAATGATCTAATAAACATAACTTTACTAATTATTTGAATTCTTGTAAAAACTATTATGTTAGAACATCAAAGCACTTAGAAAACCAAAGAACCACACCAAACACACCATAACACAAGGATGTATGTGGAAAACCCTAAAAAGGGAAAAACCACTATGTGAAGAGTTGATTGGGTTTATTTGACCAATTCAACCCCACAAAAAGATCACCATTAGGTCTCACTGACCAAATCTCACTGATTACACTTTTACATATGTATTTAGGAGCACCAACTCCAATCACAAAACAAGTAAACATACATAGTACTACCCTATTTACAATATCAACAAAGGTTACAAATGGACTCTGTAACTCTCTCACTCAATCACCTCTATGTGAAGACATTCAAAAATAGTAACACACTCTTCCTTTACTTATTATTCAAAGAATGATTCTTCAAAAACTATCATTCACCCAACACAAAAATGCACTACTTTATTTACAATAAAAAACACAGATCCAAATACTGCTTCTGCAATTATACTTACCCTACTCCAGACAAATCCAAATACTGCTTTTGCAAATATACTAACCCTACTCCACACAGATCCAAGTACTGCTTCTTTTACCAACTATACAAAAAATGTTTCTTCAAAACTCCATCAATCTCATCATAGATCAGACATGAAACACCTGCAACACACACTTCTGTATTCAACCCTCACACACCCCTACAATAATTGCTCTATTAATTTCAAACCCTCAATTCATGTGAACATGTCAATATGTCTTCAAACATTTACTGTCACCTTCCATTAATGTTTATGCAGAGGGTTCATCAGCAACCCTACACAATAAAAATGTTCTTCATTTATCATTACCAATCACCTTTCAAATCCTTGAGACACAAAACAAAAAATTAGGTTTCAAAACATCCTAATCATCGAATGAAAAATAGTTAACAAAAACTGTCTCAACTACTCTCAAACAGACAATACGGTCGGATGCCCATCAAATGTCAAAAACCAGGAGAAAGTTGTTGCATGTTTAAACATGTACAGTCAATAACTCTCTTCGCACACTCAAGAGACTGAATTTGCACTATGGATTTATATCTTCCTATCTATTCTTCAAACAAACCTCCATCGAGATGGAGGCACCGGTCACCACTAGGGTGAGGGGCCAGTCATTCCATGAGAAATGATGACTTAAGGTTGTCACTTAAGTAACAGAGACTGATGATAGAAAGTCACCTTTAAAACATAACAAAAAAGCAACCCATCACCATTTCAACACTATTTTTTAGGCTTAGGGTTTTAGGACTTTAACATTTAGGACTCTAAAAATTTGTCAAAAACCCTAATATGTCAACAAGGAATAATATGATTCTTACCTTCTGAAAACAAACTCTGCAGATGAGACCATGATGCTGATCTGTTAAACCAATTCCATTCCTTTGATCTTGAAACAAAAAGAAAAGAGGAACTTTATTGTTGAAAACAATTAGGTCCTTAGATTCAAAACCTTAGAGTTTAGAACTCCAAGCCTTGTCAAAACTCTAATCTAGAGGAACTCTTAGATTTACTTTCTCCACCATGATTTCAATAACATTAGAGACCTTGTGAATGAGATGTCAACCAATACAACCATTGCGCTTACCATTGCAACAAATGCACTTTGCAATCACCCTGACATTGTCACTTGACATTGATCATTGCCATAGACAGTTGACCCTCTTAATTGTCCTGTCATTCCAAGTACCCCTCAATGGATACTAGAAGCACTATACCACGTATAATATCACTTGGTCATGTACATTGAAAACTTGCAATTGAGAAATATATGTGATACTAATACCCATGAAGTATGAACACTATGTTAGCATAAACATCACGTACCATGAACTATGAACACTATGTCAGCATAAAAATCACATACCATGAAGTATGAACACTAAGTTAGCATAAACATCACATAAAAATCTCCCCATACTAATGTGTTTTCACAGTGTAGATATAATCTTCTTTTCACAATACTGATAACAATAATGTAGACTTCTGATGACTACTAATGATATGATGAATGATCAATGAATGATCAAGTATCAAAGACATGTGATCAGGAAAATCAAGGACGAATGTCAAGAACCAACAAACTCTAGTAGACCTTTGACATTAATGACAATATTGCCAACACATGGAACTTTGAGAGTTTCCACCTAGTTTTATAGTGCACAAGACTTTGGAAGTTCCTAAATAGTTCCATAGTGAAATCAAACTACAAAGCCTCTAATTCCTTTATGTGATACATAGGTAGGGCCACTTCTATCAATACCTTGAGAAATAGGTCTATATGTAGGGTTTTGTTCTTATTGCTATATAATTTGAGAACCATCTATTGTGAATAGGTGTTCCCTCTAAACTCTACTTTGGTCTTAATGATCCTAGCGATGAGACTCCTTTGTCTGACCTATTCCAACTTCCTTTATGTTATCAAATCAAGTTGTATCTAATTTGAGTATGAGATGAGTATGTGTTTGCATTGGTGTGTGTGTTTTTCAAACCCTGTCTTGTATGGCACATGTGTGTTTTCATTGCATGTTTACTTGCCTCCTTGTTTAATGGGGTAGACCTCAAAGATCTAGTACCTAGGTGGTAGACTGATCATCATTGGTCATTATTCAGATTGTGCATAGTCACCACTGATTAGAGGATATTCCAATAATTAGTCTTTGATTTTTCATTTCAATTTGACTAATTGTCTAATTTGAATATATGTTGTTATTGAGTATTGTAATGATTCTATATACATACTCATCCATATGTTGTGGGATGTGGTTATGAGGTTGTAATAATAATTGTATACTGTTCGATGGAAGATCTATATGGAATTTAAATAAATGTTGTATACTAATTCAAAAATGAATCAAGTTGCATATTTATTTAGAAATGGATCATGTTGTATGTTGGTTTAGAATTGGATCATGTTGCATTGCAAGGCATATGTGGTAGTAAACCTTATATTTATGCTACGAGCTGCAACTGTACTTAAAACTTGAAAGTATGAAATTATTATTTTTAATTAATGATTATGATGTTTAGAGTAGTTGAACTCCAATGGTGAATGTGACCAAAAGGGGTATTGTAATCTCATCAATTTGAAGGTATGTTTGTGATCTTGTGTTATAGAATGAGTTAAAGATTATCTCTTTCATTTGTGTCAATGATAGGAGTCAAGTACCTTATCATTAGGTTAGGGGAGACTCTCTCTCCTTTACCTATTTTCATGATGAGGTCATCAAATGTTGTTTGTGTAAGTCTTCTACTTGTGTAGTGATGCTTGTATTCACCTTTGTCACATGATCAGAGGTTTAATTATCTTGTATCAAGACATCCTTGGTATGTAAGTGTGCATTGTAATATGTATATATCAAAATTGTAATGCAAAAAATTATTAGCCCATTTCCACTAATGTCCTTAGCATAAGCTTGGGGTATTACACAACAACCAAGCCCTAGAATGACTATGTTTGTTGTGGTTGGTTGACTAAAAAATTTCTATCATGGTTGCTTGCAAGAAGAAAATGACTACACTTGATAGCATGCACATCTTCTTCTTGACCTTGTTTGAATTAACTTTGAGATTTCCACATCCATTGTATTTGACCATGAATTACAACTTGTCAACACATTCTAGCAAACTCTCTTTACCATGTTAGATACACAATTGGATCATTCGATATCCTTATGTCATTATATATATGGAAAAATAAAGGTGTTCAACTAGACATTAGTACACCTATTACTTGTTTACAACAATGTCTATCAATGTACATAAGATGATAGCCTTGAGAATTCCCCTCGGTGGCACTATCTATGTGTTCAACTTCACTCAACATGTGCAACATAGTACCAACACACCTTAACATAACATTGTCCTTGTGCATTTGCATACAATTCTTTCTCATCTTCACATAGCACTACTTACATGCATCTTTTAGCCTTGCACATGGATATACATGCTAGTGCCCATCTAGACATATCCACATGACATGTAGGGCATTCACACCCACATGAAATGATATCATATGTAATGAACATGTGGTTGTACTTGTGCCTCATGTTCCTACAAAATGGATAGCACCATACATGTTTGAGATCTATATAATGATAATAGGTAAGGCCTAGTTAGGGAACACTACCTACCTTTTATGTAGACTACCATCCTTAAAGGGGAAAATATATAAGCACTAAAAAAGTGCATGGGCCTACATGGTAATATGATGATGAGTTGTAGTCCCAAACATGTACATGTAAGTGTGTAATAATGACCTCTCAATAGTATTCTCCTTGGCAACATGTGCATCATAGTTCATCTTGTTTGTGCTTCCCCCATGCCATAGCTAACCTTCTAAGTCCTGAGTCTTCCCCTCTTTCACCCTTTGTTGAAAATGCATTTTTGTCAATTTATAACCTTGTCAATGTGACTTGATGACATCATAAGATGGGAAGTTCACTTTCTCTAATCCTCTTTAAATCATTTCAACCTTGTAGAGGCCTCTGATTGACCTCCTTGATAATTCCCCATAATCAATTTCATCCCTTTATTCTTCCTTTCTGGGTCACCCCCTGTTATTTCTAGATATCCCCTAGGTGACCCTAGGTCACCCGGGAGTGACCATGGGTCTCCCTTAAGTGACCCACCCTCTCAATGTCTCATAACTTGTTTCTGAGTCATAATGTCATCTTTAGCCCCCCAAGACCAATATCAACCCACAAAATCACTTGTAGAACCCATTTTTTGTGGGTCATCCCATTTCATTTCTTGATCTCCCCTGGGTGACCCAAGATCTCCCTTGTGTGAACCTACTATCAAACTAGGTGACCCAATCATGTTTAAACATGTGAATTTCTCTTCAATTTGGGCCCAAATTAGCTTCATTTTTGCTCCAATTTGCATACCTAATCAACCCTAACCGAGCCTAGTCTATTTCTAACTCCTTCTACACCCTCAATAACTCTATTCTTAGCTCCCATAAAGATATTCTTATCTCCCTTTCTTCTCATGCTAGCTCTTCTTCCTCCTTGAGTGATAAGCTTTCATGCCCACTTCACTCCCTAATCAAGCATGTTCACTCAATCAATCTTGTTAACTTGTCAATCAATTGAGTTATCTCTTCAATCAGCTCCACCCTTTATGAGCTCTCTCCCAACCTATAAATACCCCCTCCTATATGCAATATGGGAGGCAAATTCATTGTTGCAGACTTATGTCCAACTTTGCTTTTTGTTCTCCATAGCATGCTTATGCTTGTCACAGGACTTATGAACCATTTGCTTTCATAATTTAGTTGTCAAGATTTCAAAATCTTCAATAGCATTGTTACACTCACAAAGTGCTTTAAAAAAATCCATGCCATAGTACTTCAATAGATTCACTAACTCAATTCATCCATCATAGCTTTCAAAGCTCAATCCCATTTGCAATCAATTGCTTATTTGTCCTTGTTTCCAAGAGGAGATCCCCATTGCTAAAAAGGAAAGGAGGTTGCCACAAGGACTTTTGAGGATACACCAGGATCATGCACCAAAGAGAACCCAAGTTTTTCATGCTTTCATAGTTAATTAAATCACAAATTTGCTCTTGGAGAATTAATCTTTGCATTGCTATTTCCTTGATAACACTTGTTTAGATTTAATTAAATTATCATTGTTTAGAATAGATTTATTACAATCTGTAGATTACATTTCATTCAAGCAATTTCAATTTCTAGATTATATTCAAAAATCATCTCACAAAATACCAAAAACATAGCATTAATTATATTTGGAAAAACTCATATTAATTGAATCTCATATTTCAATTTCTAGGTAATTAGATAAATTTTATATTCAAATTGGAAAAGGAATCAAAAGTGTTTTGCATTCATATTAGTTGCATTCATACAAAAACAAAAAAATATAAGGAAACTTAGAGGAAAACCCCTCGATCACATCACAAGGTACAATTCACATTCAATAAGGTCAAACCCTTGATTCCATCACAAGGTATAATTCAACATTTCACAAAAAGAAAAACAAACCTGTTATGTAGGAAAAGAGGGAAGACAGGAATTGGTTTGATGTATAGTTTAGATCCTCCTTTCACTACACACATTCAAGGACATTTAACCGAGTTGAATCACAACTTTTGCAAGAGGATTCACCTACAGGTTGGTTGTCACTTGTAATGATAGGGAAATTTAGAAATTGATTATTAATGTGTTAATTTAATGCCCAATTATGCTTCAAACCCTAATTATGCAAAATCATAAGCAAACAGATGAATTCTGACAAATGCTCACACATAAAGACAACGGATAGAGATTAGTTATTGACCATTTTTAAAAGTTTGGGATATCAAAATGTCAGGGGAAAAGGGACTCGCGCCCAAGCCCAAGGTGGCAATTTCTTTGAGGGATTCTAGACTCCTTTCAGCATTGATGATCCTTGTTCAGATCATTTTTAGGTCTGCAACTTCAGACGGCAAAGGGACTAGCACCCAAGTCCTGACAGTGATCTTTTCCGCTTCTTTTTGTTAGATCTGAAATCCTTACCCTCTACAACACTCCTCTGCAACTCCACCCTTCGCGATCTGATACTTGTCATTTGTAATCACAAGGAGAGGGGTTGGGGGTTGTGTTTAGGAGCTTGCCTCAGTCAAGCCCCGGAATGGCATTCAAGCCTTCCAACATCGTTGTTTGATAGAGAGTGTGTGTCCTTGCAAGACAGAGGCAAAAACAAATTGATAAATGATTAATTAAAGCACAAATAGCTATCACCTCAGAGGTGTAGCTCGCATATAGATGAAGATCTTTCATAACATGAGAGGATGAAGCCAAATCTGCAATAACAAACACAACAACAATATTCTGCTCTACAACACAATGAATATCTTAAATTCTCTATGATCATAAGTTCACCAAAATATCATAATAATCCTCTAGTTTACAAATGAAACCCTAAACATGCTTATATATGCATTCCTGTTACAAATTTCATAATTCAAACTTAAGATGTCGGCAAGGAAACCTTTTAACTATCACATAACTGACATTCAAATTTGGGACCCACCTAAAATAGGGTAGGACTAGGGTGTCAGCACCCAAGTCCCTGGGTCCTATTTTAAGGCAGGGTTAAACTCAACAATGTCCCTCAAGCCCCATTTGACATGGGTTTGATGTTGTTTTGTCTTGGGAGTTAAATCTAACATGCATGATGAAAAACAAGGGACCCGAGAGCTAAACTTAGGAGGTAAAAGTCCTAGGGGGACATTTTACGAAATAACATTTAGCCCCCACTTTAATGTATGTATGATCTTATGAGCCATACATGCATTAAAATACGGTCAAAACACAACAAACACGCTAGGCACTTGGAGCTAATGTATACACAAAGATTGATGAATTATTTCTAGTCCCCAGTCTTAGGTAGACATTAGAGAAAACACATTATAGGCACGTAAGACATAGAGAAGACACTAACAGGCACACAAGACACGGAGAAGGCAGTATTGAAGACACACAAAACATAGAGAATACACAAGAGCAGTCACAAAGAATACACTTGATTTTTTTTTCTTTTTCATATATCTATGAATACAGATACATGGAGAGTAAAAATGCAACACACAACCCCAAAGGGAAAATACGTCAAACAATCCACGAGTGTAGGTGGAGCCTGTCACTACACACACATAAGAGGGGAAAAGCGCCATACAAATCCCAAGTGGGGGTTAATCGCACAAGGGGGAAAACACATGGAAGACACAGAAAACACAAGCGCCGTATAGTATACCAAAGACATACTATATGTCTAAAACATGTCAAACAAGGTGATGGAAGGAACTTATTTCTAAGCCCCCACCATCTCAAGCATGCTACAGGCACACTTGATGATTGGGCTTATGCCACAACAACCGCCAAAGACACACTTAAGGGAGGATAGTCTCAGATCCAACCCCGCCTACTCAGAGGACTTTTGAAATAAAAGGATGTACACTAGCTCAAGAGATACACCATCCCACCTCACACAGAGGGCTTTTGAATAAAAGGATATGCACAATATCCTACCTCCATAGAGGGCTTTTTGATTGCAATATAGATAAAGATGTGCACTCGGCCGGAGATACAACATCTTGCCTCTATAGAGGCTTACAAACATGCTTTGTTAGTACCAAAATCATCAGACAACTTACCTTTATATGCCCCCACCTTAAGATGGTTGATATCGTTTACCGATATCAAGCACGTTAAGGTAGAGAGAGAACACACAAGGGAACAAGAGCTTTCACAAATCCCATGCCCCCAAAGGTGACATGTGCTTCATGATTGCCGAATGTTCCCACAAACACATATTAATCTAAGCAATGCATGAAAACAAAGAAGCCAAGGCTACACAAACATGTTCGAGTCTGAGTATAGCCATTGGGCTTATACTGCAGGCATCTCAAAACCGAGTGTAACAACAAGGTGAGACACCCAAAACAATCAAAGTGCATGGAGTAGATGAATTATTATGATTTGTTAGAATGATGAGAGAACATCAAAATATCACACAGAGTGATTCTACAAGCCAAGCGTTAGATATATATAAATCAACCCCATCCTCATATATGGAATAGGTCCATTTTTGCTTACTCATTGAAGGGACACGCAGTCCGTATTAGTTAGGTATTTATTTTTTGTCATCTGCTTACTAGATAGAACCACTAGAAGAATGTAAACAATAATTCAAGAGAGGAGAACAAGTGCCTTAGGGTCTTCATGTCAGAAGGTGCCCCCAAGTCACCAACCGCAACGCTATGCCCCTGAGGCACGACACACAACAATAAAATAGAGGAGAGGAGCAATGCAAAAAAATGATGATATAAATAGAAGAATGGTCACAACGGAGGTGGTCTCCCAGTATCCTTGACCTGACAAGAGTATCAAGGGTCATCCTAGGAGGATTAAACAACACATAACACATCACGGGGGGATCACAACACAAAGAGAAGGGTTAAAAATACTTACTTGATACAACACAATGTTAAGAACATACATATCTAGGAGGAGGCCACCCTTGAGAGAAACTATAATAGTTGTTACACTGAGCGTGACTTAAAGAGGGAGAAATACTTACCTATTAAAATGGGATATTTCCTGGTGAACAATTATTGTCTATCATCCTGGGATATCTCGCATGTCATTTCGATCTTGTTGATATTTTATTAACATTAAGTTTAGGGCGACGAGAGGCTTTGGTGGGATTCAAAGAGCGATATCCAATACCGGCTGTGTAGTTAATTCTAGCAACTTGTAGAGGTACTCTGATTCCTTGTTGATTTACACCATAACCATTACCTGCATAGTCACAGTTGTTATAAAGGATTTTAAATCCTCGACCATAGAGGGATGTCATTTCTTTAGAAGATGGTGAAGCCTCATAGGTGTCATAATCTGTAGTATAAGTAAGAGTATCATCTTTATTTTCTACCAAGGAGACTTTAGGTTTCTTAGGTGTTTCCAAAGATTGTTTTGATGAGATCAATGTGACTTTTGATGTGTCAGAGTTATTAAGTTTATATTCCCCTGATCCGGAAGGAGTAAAATCTAATGAACCCAAATCATTACCAAAAAGTGCATTCGATGGTTTAGAGTCTTGCACAACATTATCTGTGGCAAGAGGCATTGATGAATCAACTCATAAGCTATTTAGATTCGTATAATTGTTAACTTGTTTTTGCTTTTCAATATGTAAACAGTTATCTAGTTCAAGATCGGCTTCCACGGTGTAGAGCTTGTTTTGATAAATAAACTTTATTGATCTATGAAGGGTAGACATAACTGCCCCCATGGCATGGATCCACGGTCTACCAAGAATCATATTATATGAAAGTAAACCAGGCATAACATGAAAGAGGGTAGATACTGTCACGGGTCCAACTTGTATGGGTAAAGTTATTGTACCCACAGATTGTCTACCAACATTATCAAAGCCATGGATGTTAATTATATTTGGTTTAATAAAAGATGTATCAATCTTAATCCTATGTAACAAATTCATACCACAAACATTAAGAGCCGATCCATTATCAATCATAACTCGCTTGATCAATTTCTTGTTTATTGTAATGAAGATAATCAAAGGATCATGCTGATTTTGAACATCAATAGAAGGCAAATCATGTTGTTGAAATATAATATCTATTTTTGTCGCATGCATACAATCTAACAGAGCTGCTACATCATTTGGCTTAACAATAGGTGGTACAATAACCTTTTGTAAAGCTTCTTGGAGCATTCCATGGTATGTAGGTGATGTTTGTATTAAATACCAAAGAGAGATCTTAGCCGGAGTGGCACAAAGTTGTTTGACAAGATCATATTCTTGACTACTTTTATGAGTAAGGCAAGGTGGTGGAGGGAGCATAGGTTGAGAGCATGGAAGAGAGACAAGCACATGTGGTGCTTGCTTACTTTGCTTGTTATTACAGGTGTTGTACGTGTGAGCAATCACATTGTGATTTGGTTGTTGCGACACATTTTGAACACCTTGATTTCTTTGAGTGATTTGTATTGCATAATTTAGAAAGTAATTTGGGGGTCGAGGTGGTTTTCGATCTCCTTGAACTGTAATCACCGATTTTAAGCAAGAAGGTGTATTAGGTGCCCCCCGCACAACCATCTTAGGAATATTGCTATACTTATCTAGTAACCCCTTGGTGGGTGGAATAAGTCTATTAGTGAAGATTGAATTAACATTGTTTTCCTCTTGATTAGGCTCAACATATATCCCTAAAGGATTTAATGTGAGAGACCTTTCCTCATCCACTAATGCTTCATCTTAGCTATGGAGAGCATTGGAATGAAAGAAAGGTAAGGTGTAGTTAGGAAGGTTTGGTGTTGTATCATTAATAGAGCTATCTATAGTCTTCTCATCTAGGGTTCTTGGACATTCAACTATAGAAGTAGGATAACTTATGGAATCATCATCATCATCATCCTCATATATTTTAGCTATTAGTTCCAAAGCATTAAGAGAAATTTCACACTCATCATTCTCATTGTGTTTTGTTTGATCTTCTACTACTGAAGGGTATGTATTCATGAGAGATGTGAAGTTGTCAAAATCAGATACATAGTCAAGGATTTCAAATGAAGAGCATTTAAATATATCCTTATGATACATAGCTTGTATATAAGTGAGAACATGCAGATTCATATTAAGAAATTTGTAAAAATTCTCAAAGTTTTTGACATATGCATGTAAAGATACCAAAGAGAAATGAGATGAAGATGCCATAATGAAATGTCTTGTAACATCAATGTCCAATAATATCTAATAAGTCAAGACATGCAAAGTTATAAGATACTTAACACACCCTAGATGTGTGACTAGTTCATTCCTAAGCACTTGTTTGAGGGAAAGGGTTAAAAGGACACACAAAATCCACAACAAACAAAATGGATAGGGGGAAAAGAGTACAACACAACAAGGCCCAATTGATGATTTTATGTATTTATATTGAATGCAATGAAACAACACAAATTATGCTTGTTTATGCACCTAAAATGTTCACTTTTTTCACCTTATTTCAATGCAAATGTTGAAAATATGAAGTGTTGTGACAAAATTGATGAGGGGCGGCAAATTAAAACCTTAATATCAGCCCAATAATTCAGAAATATCCTTCACAACACACCTATAATGTAGATCTAGATAGACAATGAGTCAAAATCTAGTGAAAATGCAAGGATTTTAAACCCTAATTGTGAAATTAAGGCATGAACATATACAAAATGATGTATGAATGAATTCTAATCAGATTTATGATGTGAAACAAATCAGCTCAGATATGAAAATGATTTTAAAGTCCTACAATGCTCAATGCAAGTGCAATTTTAAGGATGAATGAATTAAAAATGCTAGTTTTTGTTGAAATTGAATATGTGTAAATGCAAATTTTTGAGATATGAATGCAAAAAAACACAAGAATGAAACACTATAAACAAAATCAGATTTGAATGAGTTCCTAAGATGAGTAGTAAAATTAGAGACAAGATTTTAACTACGAACCCTAGTTTTTGAAATCACTAGGTTATGAGAAAAATACAAAATTTCAATCAAACCCTAGCAATTTTAACATGAAAATACAACACAAAAGATTGTAAGATGATGGATTTCTGTAATTTATATCAGATCTAATGTAAAAACTAGAGATTTTATCAAATGTAATGAAATTAATGCAAACTATGCCCTTTTTTCAAAATTTTCAAAATTTTCAAGATATATGAATGTAAAATGAAGTAAAATGAAATGTATGAATGCAAATATGATGTATAACAGCTAGAAAGATGTAATGCTTAGGAAAACATGGGTCCACCAAAATGTTATGTAGGAAAAGAGGGAAGATGAGAATTGGTTTGATGTATAGTTTAAATCCTCCTTTCACTACACACATTCAAGGACATTTAACCGAGTTGAATCACAACTTTTGCAAGAGGATTCACCTACAGGTTGGTTGTCACTTGTAATGATAGGAAAATTTGGAAATTGATGATTAATGTGTTAATTTAATGCCCAATTATGCTTCAAACCCTAATTATGCAAAATCATAAGCAAACAAGCGAATTTTGACAAATGATCGCACACAAAGACAGTAGACAAAGATTAGTTATTAACCATTTTTCAAAGTTTGGGATACTGAAATGTCAGGGGCAAAGGGACTCACGCCCAAGCCCAAGGTGGCAATTTCTTCAGGGGCTTCTGGACTCCTTTCGGCACTGATGATCCCTGTTCAGATGATTTTCAAGTCTACAACTCTGGAGGGCAAAGGGACTAGCGCCCAAGCCCTGATAGTGCTCTTTTCTGCTTCTTTTTGTTAGATTTGGAATCCTTACCCTCTGCAACACTCCTCTACAACTCCACCCTTTGCGATCCGATACTTGTCACTTGTAATCACAAGGAGAGGGGTTGGGGGTTGTGGTGTTTAGGACCTTGCCTCAATCAAGCCTCAGAATGACATTCAAGCCTTCCAACATCATTGTTAGATAGAGAGTGCATGTCCTTGTAGGATAGAGACAAAAACAAATTGATAAATGATTAATTGAAGCACAAATAGATATCACCTCAGAGGTGTAGCTCGCATATAGATGAAGATATTTCATAACATGAGAGGATGAAGCCAAATCTGCAATAACAAACACAACAACAATATTCTTCTCTGCAACACAATGAATATCTTGAATGCTCTATAATCATAAGTTTGCCAAAATATCATAATAATCCTCTAGTTTACAAATGAAACCCTAAACATGCTTATATATGCATTCCCACTACAAATTTTATAATTCAAACTTAAGACGTCAGCAAGGAAACCTTTTAATGGTCACATAACTGAAATTCAAATTTAGGACCCACCTAAAATAGGGTAGGACTAGGGCACGAGTGCCCAAGCCCCTGGGTCCTATTTTAAGGTAGGGTCAAATTCAACAATGTCCCTCAAGCCCCATTTGACATGCGTTTTAGGCCATTTTGTCTCAGCAGTTAAATCTAACATGTATGATGAAAAACAAGGGACCTGGGAGCTAAACTTAGGAGGTAAAAGTCCTAGGGGGACATTTTACGACATAACAAAACCTTTAACCTCAAGTCAAAGTCAACAAAAGTCAACTCAAGTAAAACTAGGTAAACTCTTAGTCAACAAACCCTCTCCCAAGCATTCGATGTGCCCAAGGATAAGGGGAAATTGGATCAAGGCTATTCTCGAAGAGATAGATGAAATCCACCCAAGACCACTACACACACACAAACCATAGAAGAGCAAGAACATGCTCCTAGGATCTTTCAATAGAGAGGTATCATATGACAACACATTCAAATGAACAAGGATAAGTTACAACACTCTAGACTCATCAACGAGCAAAACAATCTACCCACTAGACGTTGGAACCTGAGAAATCCTAAAAGGAGACATAGGATTAGTAACTCTTCAGATCATTTAATTATCTCCACAACAATAGCCCTAGAAAGAGCTCATCAAATATTAATCCATATAAGGCCCACAAACTAGCCAACTGCACTCCATGAGGTTCTGCTTTTGTGCGAACAAAACCACCCCAGGTATCACCTCCACTCGAGTGGATTTTGCCATGAGAATGAGAGTGACTTGGAGGTCACCCATAGCAAGGAGATGGGTTCATGTGTGATATGAAGGCTGACTCATTCATGTTGTGCTTGAGTCACATTTCGAAGCATACTGTCCCAGGATCAAAGGATATCCCCCCAACTTTATTTTAGGCCAAATCATTAGACTTCCAGGATCATAATATTTAGGAACTGAAATATTGCCTAACATAAGATTTGCAAGTTGTCCAATGACTTGAATAGTTGTTGGATCCTTTTTATTTTTCTATCTCTGTGTACATAATTCCTGAACCATTTTGGTATAAATAGGAATGTCTTTTATTGCCACAAGAAAAGGAATTTTAACACATACATTTCATAACTCATTAGCAAGATAAAATTTTGAATGGGGGGTTGCTTTATGAGTTTGGAATTGATCTAGATATGAATGTGGTGCTGGTTGTACCTGTTGGAAACAAGGTAGATAACTGAGAGGGGGGGTGAATTAGTTATCTTAAATATCTTAACTTTCTTTTCTCCTTTAATAATTAGTGCAGCATTAAATAATGTAAGCATACATAATCATGAGAGCAGAAATAAAATCAACACACATAACACAAGGATTTTAACGTGGAAAACCCTGTTAGGGGAAAAACCACGGGGTGACTAACCCAAGATTGTATTCTCTGTTAAAAGAATAAGAAGTACAAAACGACACTTGCCAATTAGGGCTCACTGCCCGAGCACACTGCTCACAGGAGGCACACTGCCTACAAGAGACTCACTATCTACAAATTTTATAGAAGGTAACCAGGTGTTTGAACTGATGAGAGGCATCCCCAAATGCTGAAGTTTAGTTCCGGTTAGGCTTAATATACTAATCTAATGCACTTCATTCTTCCTCTGCTCTAGTGTTGCTGCTTTGTCACATACCAGACTTGTATAGCTGCTTCCACACTTATCTCTGCCTTTCCTCGCACCTTATTTCATCACATCTATATTCACACACCCCTTCATACTGGAATCCATCTGGTATATATATCCACACCAAAGATTTCAACAACTTTCTAGTCGGCAACCAGAATACTCAAGATATTTACAAGATACTGATCTGTCGGTTGAATCCACACTTGATTTGTGATGCGTATCAAAAACATAGACATAGAAGTCATCAATCATGTTGGCCAACATTGTATGATCCCTCAAATAACTTGATCAACATCAATTACTCATCTGGATTGAAGTCTGATACTCTGCTGGTCAGTTCTTCCTCAGTCTGCTCTGCCTGTCAGGAAACCAACACTTAGATGCTCATATCTTTTCCATGTTTTCTCACCAGAGGCTCAATCTCTGGAATATAGTAGTCATGATAAACCTCTTGAGTTGTCTAAGTCCGCAACTTTTTGAGTTACACCATCTGAGAGATCCGGACCTGATTGTCGGACCTTGCTGCATGCTCTGTTCTTGTTCACCAGACCAAAACACTCTTCAATCTGACTTCCGGTATAAGCATACTATGTGCTATGGATGTGTGGGATAGACTTTGTTGCCATCAATGACAACACTCATGAAGCCACACACACATTCAATTTATGTTAGGAAATAAAACACACCCTACACATATATTTAGTTCTAATAAATTAAATATGCAATAAATTTAGTAATTAGTCTAGATATATATAAATTGAGATGGAAAAGCATACCTAATCATATATGAAAATATAATGAAATAGCAAAAAGTAAATGTATACCTTGGTTAAGGAAAAGGAGACTAAAACGACTATGATAAATGACTATTACCTTGATTTTAAACTTGATAGAGGAGCTTATAATTTAGGATATAAAAATTATTTGAGAAGGGGTTAATTTAGTTTTTGAATGTCAATTTGATTTATGAATTAGTGAGAGCACCAAATTAATTAAAATTGTGTGTTAGTCCCCTAATAGGGTAGTTAAGATACCCATATAAAGTGACTTATAAAATAAAGGGTAAAAGTGCAAGGTATCCACTTTTTCCCTTACAATATTAAAATGTGCACAAAAATATTAAATAAATGAAAGTATAATTATCTTTAGTTAATAAGTAAATTGAAATGTAGTAGTGAGATTCAGCTAAGCATGAAATTTCAATTTCATAGTGAAGGATGATCATTGGAAAGGTATGGAAGCAAGGCCGAATTTTGACAATCAAGCTAAAAGTTTGTGATAGTTTATATATTTGAATTCATCCTTCAAATATAATGCTTTATAGTAAACATGGCTAAATACAGTCGATGCCTACATGGAAGAACTAAATATATTTTTATTTTTGTCGTTAGATTGCATGATGTGCATTTTACAACATTAGATAAAGACTTGAATGGATGTATAGAATATAAATTTGAAAGTAATCATTATAGAGGTTGTCTGTTATTTAGAATTTTGAATGACTTATATAACAAGCAAGGCAGCCACATACTTCAAAACCCAACAACAAAATCAAGAGTTACAAAAGCAAGGTGCAAATTTTTAGCAACAAAAGAGGTCTACTCTTCATGATAAGACCAAGTACAGAGCTAAGTAATCTACCATCTATATTCTAATCTGAACCCATCTTCAAAATATAACATTAGCATACTCTGCAATATCATCATTGATTTTTCAAGTAAAAATTTGATACTCTGCTCTAATGGGTGTCTAGCCAAGCCTCAGCAGTATTCTAATGGCCCACTCCAGGGCTTGGAACAGACCTCAGAAAATGCTGAATCCTATCCATAGCCTTCCCTTCTAGAAGCTTCCTGTGACTGTACCTCATTTCTGAAAGCTTTAAGCCCATGTCCATGTGACCCTGGGTGATTACAGAGCTCTGAAGATGATAAATTTGGGTGGCATCCACAACCACAGCACAGTTAGAGCAGTGATGAGCAAATAACAGTAGCAGAAATAACATCATCATAACACTAGTGCAACAGTCCACCATAACAGTCAATGGTCAAGCAATTTTAAGATATATCTGATGAAGCCAAGAAAAAAACATGGTGTGTAAACCTTGATGAGAAGAAGTGTATATATAGAATTCCTATCCAGCAACCTCTATGCTTAACAATAACTGCGCCCCCGACAGAATACATGTTTTTCTTTCTGTTTTCCACCAATGAAATAATCAGGATGACGAAGCTTATTATTTTTCACATATTTTGACCTGGATGTTGAAGGTTTAAATGTCAAACAATGTCTTACCACGCACATTCCCGCCTTTTCAGGAACCGCACATGCACCGGGGAAAGAATTTGTCTTCTTAAGAAGCATCCACTCAACCAACATTTATAAGGAATAAATTTAATTACCCAGCAATAAAGTAAAGAGTAGTGGTCCTTGTTGTTTTGTTGTTTCTAGGGTTTGGGTTCCGGGTTCTCTTGGACATTCCGTGTGACTTTTTTAACTCACTTTTTTGGTGTCAATATGTGTAATATTATTTCTTAATTAATAATATAGACATCTATTCATATTAAAAAATAAAAATTTAAAAATATATAAAAAGAAAACTTGTTAAAATGAAGTTTAAAAAAATTAATGCATGGTCTCAAAAAAGAAAAAGTTATAAAACATGTATTAATTTTTTTTTTAAAAAAATAGGTGGTATGGAATTTTATTTTGAAACTACAAATAAAAAAATTAATGCACGGTCTCAAAAAAGAAAAAGTTATAAAACAAGAGAGAGTCTATAGGACCACAAGGGTAATAACTATCATATTACCAAATTATCGTACAAAACTAAAAACAATAGCATTGAGTTGTTAAGGCAACATCAATATTTGGAGGGGGGAACAAGGTTATCCCACTAGATGTGGTGATGTTTATTGTGTTGGGTGTGCTAGTACTATTTCCAGAGTGTTGCACAATCCTCTTCTTTCACATGTGGACCTCCATATTCTCAATGCCCTTTCAAAAGGACAACACTAGATATCATATCTAGTTGTATGCATCCTCAAACAATTTTTCAAGTTTTTGTCAAATCTATTTTTTTAATCTTTGATTTCAAAAATCGCAATGCATTGAAAAATCTACTATCCTCCATCAACCCCAATATCAAGGTTTGACATAGATTAGCAAGTTTGAAATATTCTAATATTGAATCACACATTATTTCACTCTAACTTAGGTTTATCCAAAGCTTTATTATTGATCCATCTTGGAAGGGACTCTCCATGAGTTTAAATTGTTCCACCATTGTTGTTGTAAAATGTAAATGATGGCATGAAGCCAACGCAAGAGCATGAAGTCAAAATAAGAGCATGAAGTTGAAACAAAGGAATGAAGCCAGAACAAGGGCATGAAGCTAGAATAAGGGCATGAAGTTGGAACAAGGGATTGTAGCCACAACAAAAGGCATGAAACCTAAACAATGGGGTATACCCACAAGATATGACTGTTGTCTCTTAAAGTTGCACCCTAGCTAAGTTGCAGAACTTAGCACTTTAGAGGAACATGGAAACACTCCTAGGCTATGGGTTACCTAAAATTTGGAGTGAATCTCCAGATAAGGCTGGCTCCTAGCTGGTTATCACCTAGAAACTACTGGATTTGCAAAGGAAAAGGGAAAAAGGAATGCTTCAAAATGAAAAAAGACTGGAAAATGAAACAAAGGGTAATACACCAAACTGATATGGTTTATGAAAACTCAGGTTTGTATACACTTGGTTACGTATAACAGAAACTAAATTTGCACAACCTATTACTGCATGCTTTTGCATAAATATTTCACAAAGAGGCCTAAATGCATTAACCTTTAAAAGGAAGATAACTTCATAGTTAGAAAGCCATATGCATCTTTAAGACATAGTTTGCAACCTGCATAAACATACCTTTTTGCAGAAAAGGTATAGAACAAGAGACAAAGTCACAAGGAAATAAAAATTACCTCACAAATAACTTGATCAATCACTTGATAATACACAACACTGCAAGAGTAAGGTAAAATCTCATAATCAATGGTATCCAAGGTCTTTTTTGTATTTCATATCCCAAAAGAGTTACAAAGCATGCACAAAACTGTGTAAGGACTGCAGAAAATCACTAACTCCAGAAATTGCATGATAAGAACTCCTCAATAATGAATACATGAAGAGACTATATACTCCCCAAACAGCTACAACTAGATAAGGAATGGAAACTTCCTTGGTCGTGCAAACTCAGAAAGCCCTAAAAATATCTCCCAAACTCTCTCCAAAATGAGTCCTAAGTGAAGGAAAAGTCAAGGCATGACATCATAAACATAAAAGCACCAAAAAATGCTTTTAAATGCTCTTTAAGGCCATAAAAAACAAGTCAAATCTCCTCAACAACTCCTCCATTTGTTTGCCAACCTCTCCTGCAGCATCAATAAATGTTTGATAGTTGCACATAAATACCCAACCACATCTCTTTAACCACATCTTGAAAGCATCTTCAACTTGCCCTTGCACAATAAATGACACAAATACATTTATTTCTGCATTTAATTAACATTAACTAAGTGGTTTATAGCCACATCACTTAGCTTAATGTTATACATTTGAAATTTGTTTCAAACCTATGCAGAAAAGAAGGCATTTTGGACATAAATATTCAACCTCCTAACTTTGCATGGTTTGGAGATGAATAAAATAGTGTGAAAAGATGGTAAAGTAATCGATGAGACTTACTTTACTACCTGTTATGGATTTGCCTATCTTTGCTTTCGCATTCTAATGACAAGTAATAAAGTAACTTATAATCCATTACTTTATCATTTGTTTACAATGTGTATCCGTTTCTAAATCATGCAAAAGAAGAAAACCCCTTATATCTCCCATACATAAACAAGATCTCTCCTATGCATTACAATGCCTCATGCATTATTATCCCCTTGACTTAATCATTTTCAACCTTCAAAAAAAATCAAACAAATAATTATAGCCCCACGAGCTCACTTTGCATCATTGGGTCTAAAGACTTTGTGAAGTCTTGACCATGATAAGAAAAAGGGATAATTTCACCAAGAGGCGAACTACAGTGGCATCGGGGCTGGAGATGAGAGCACTCATTTTTTGGTTGTAATTATAAACCCAAAAAAATAAAAATAAATTGCAAATAAAAAATTAAATATAAATTTAAAATAAATAAAGATTGTTAGGTTGCCAGGGCCAAATAAAGAAAACTCATATTAAATTCTCTGCATGCATTGGACAATTTGCAATATAAACTAAATATAGCATATTTAAGATTGTGTAATGCGGAGAGATTAATATATCTCATTTGAGAATTAGTGGATGATGGAGTCAGATGTGCAGGGAAGGCTTCTAAGGTGGATTATTATACACAGACACAGGAAATCATGACCGGTCGGCCATTGCATGGCAGCCTCCATACAGAATCACTTTTCCTGGACAGCCCTCCGGACGCCATTCAGACAGAAGAGTCCTCACTGACTTCGTTGGTATGTCTATTTTTTATCTGCTCATCAACAATTCCAAAATTGTAACATTGCTTAGATTTTTTATTTATGTTTTCTATGCAGCGTCTTATTTCAACATGAGCACACTAGTGCCATACAATCAGAGGGAGAGGCACCCAAATCTGGTGTGTTCTGGCATGAATTTTGCGTCTAGATTGCCCAATGCCACCACTCACTCAAATCATGCAGTTGTAGGATTTGGTGAAGAATGGAGTTTATTCCGTTGCCAGTTTAGCTTCCTCTCTTGTGCTCTTCTCCATTTCGGGCAATGATGGTTTCTACATGCAACAAAACGAACAGACGCAATAATTGATTATTCACCATTTCAAAGATTTATGTTTGCTATTTGGATTTGGGTATCTTGATAAGAATTCTATCTGGAAATATCTAATAAGTTTTAAAAATAAAGAAATAGATTATATTTTATATCGAATGATTTTATATTTGAAAACTGAAACCCCAACCCCATTACTACATTTTTTAAATGTTCTGCTCTATTATAGAGTCGGTAGGTGAAAAAAAGTCTATTTTTTTTTGGAGTTTTTTATTTTTGGAGAGAACAAAAAAAAATTAACTACTCTATCACTGAAGATTTAAAGTCAAAATAGAAAGTCAAAATAGAAATTTTTGGAGAGAATAGAAATATTGTAAATTTTGCTGAAGATTTATGGTCAAAACATAATATAATAATAAAAGATTTTAAAAATATATAACTAAAATCTTTTTTTAAGTCTGTGAAAAATCATGAGTGCTTAGCTCAGCTATAACCTCCTAAAATAAGAATAGATGAATATCATACATACTCTAATGGATTGTGTAATAAATGATTAAAATTAGAATTCGTTACATTTGGAGTCTTTTTAAGAAGGGCTCATATAATTTTGATTCTTGAATTTAATTTATAATGGAAATGCCCCATTTAGATTGTGTAATAAATGATTAAAATTAGAATTCGTTACATTTGGAGTCTTTTTAAGAAGGGCTCATATAATTTTGATTCTTGAATTTAATTTATAATGGAAATGCCCCATTTAGCTTGAAGCGTGTATGGATTTTGCTCTTCTAGTTTTCTATATATACTAGAAGTGCTACTTGCATTGAAATTCATGCAATACAAGGACAACAGAGCAGTATATAGAGACACCAGAAGAGAGCTAAGGGAGCTGTAGAGACACTCAAATTTAACATAGAATTAAAATATCAATATAGAAAATAAAAAATAAAAATAAATTTTTATCAATATAACATGCATTGAATACTATATATATATTGATAAAAATTATACATATCTTAATAATCTATTATATGCATATAAAAAAATTATACATAGTATATTGTTGTTGTTTTTTATTAGATAAGCAACAAAAAAGGGTGCCGATCCCATGACAAAACAACCAACAGAGGCTCACCAAAAAACTTAAATAGTAACGATCAGACTATTAAAGTTTTTGCAACATAACAAAAGACAAAAGAAACTAGACACTACAGAGACAGTAGACTGACACTGGACCGACAGCAGAGTAGACCCAAGCCTCTAAAGGCTATGCGAACATCTTGTCCCAATCATCCACAAGAAACTAGAGCACGTCCTCATACTCCATCAGCTTTTTGTCTTTCTTCTCTTGCCCCTTGGGAACCACCTTCTGAAGAGCCACTAGAGTAGTGGCAGACCTGTGCATAACTCTAGCCAAGAATTTAGCCAGAGTGTTAAACTTCTGCTCTAGATGAGTGAGCCTAGCCTCTAGAGTTTCATTTTCCTTGTCCTTTTTGTTCTTGTCACCTTTTTTCTTCTTATGAGTACCTTTTTTATTTTTCTCCAATATCCAAGCCCTGCACATTGAAATCGGGGAAGTTGCTGGGACCCTCAACATTCGCTTCCTGCATCTCAATTTTGTTACCTTTGTTAACCAAAACATCACCACCAAACTCTTCAGTTTCCTCCACAACCGTGTCTATAGTATATTGTTGTTGTTAATAATATCAAATATTATTAATAAATAAAGAACTAAATTTTAAATAAGAAATTAAATTAAATTAAAAAAATTATGGAGTTTGTTTTGGTGGCAGCGGCTATTTGTAACAGTCCTCTACCCCTACATCATGGGCGCCCTCAAAGAAATAAACAACACTTTAATTTTATTAAATTTACATATTATAAATTTTAATGCATGTAACATGCAGTAAGAACATTCAAACATATAAAAATCTTTGTTGCTGAGCTTTACCCATATAATGCATATTTATAAATATATATTTATATACATTATATACACAACTTTGTATATATACATGCAAATATATATAATTACTATGCATATAATTGTCCCTATGAAATCCCTCATCCATTTCTCTGAATCCATAATTGTGCTTATTCTCTTTTTCTATACGTGCACAAAACCAGAAAAATAATAAACATGCATATGAAAAAAAATAGAAAAATAATAAACATGCTTATGAAAAAACCAGAAAAACAATAAACATGCATATGAGAATGATATTAGGGTAAAGAGGTATAGTAGGTAGGAAAAAATGTTATAGTAAGTTTCATTTATAAGTCTGAGTTAAACTAGGAAGGTTTGAATTAAGTAGAATTTGTTTGTTTTTATTTATTTATGTTATTTTAAATAATAAGATCTATGGAGGGTAATATAACCATGCTTCCAAAATAGTGAATAGAAATTATATTCTTTATATTGTCTTTTAGTTGAATATAATTTGCTACTTATTCTTAGAGATGTTGTATTAATTTATTATTTCTTTAAACCTATGTTAGTGGGGTTTAGTGAAAAGAGTAATAAGGTTTGTTAGATAGTCTTAGATAATAACAATTCTTTTCACTTATTTCTTATCCATGTTTTTTTTTAAATTTCTATCCTAAAAAAATTACCCATGTGTATAGGATGTGGGGATTCCTTAGTTTTAAAAGAAGATTAATTTGGTAATTAGTTAGAAGGTAATTATATCCTATTATTATGGGTGATCAGATAGTATAAATAATATTTTACCTTTTTTAAAATTGGATGGATTTGTTAAATATTTAAATATTTTAGATTGAAATTTGGGAAAAATAGATGTTCATAGAAAATAATAATAATAATAATAATAACCCTATTTTATCAATTATGATTATTATTAATAGGCTACAATAATATTTTTCATATGCATAAAAATTGTTATTTAATATTTTCTCATTTTATGGGAAAATTTATCTAGGTTACTTAAATATTTATTTAAGTGGTTGTAAAGATTGTTATAGTCCTCCCTACCTTATATACTTGGAATTTAGTTTTATCTTGACCCTAACTTGCCATTTCATGTATTTAGGAAGTTTGATGACCAGGGTGTAACTGCTCAAAATAGTCTCTTGATGAGCCATAGGTACGGATAAAATTGAAATTTGTTATTTTGTAATTCTATTGTCAAATGTTTTGAATAGAAATTTTATTTCTAACGCACTTGTATGCTATAAAAAATTTTAAAATAAAAAAAATTAATTATTTATTTGTAAATATTGATTGCTATAATATTATGGATATGATCTAATAAATGAAATGTCACTCTTAAATAAGAAACACATCTTAATTAAAGGGAATGCTTTAATACACTAACAAATTTTTTTCACTTCAAATGTTTTTCTTAGCATTAAAATTCAAATACAAAAAGTTAAAACCATTTTGATACCAAATGCATTTTTCCAAAAGGAGATGCATAATATATCTAAAAATAGTTAAATATACAAAGTAACTCAATTATTATTAAATAGTTTTATTTTTAAAATAATATTTTAATTATATAAATTGTATGTCGGTGAGTGAAAATGGTAATATATAATATTAAAGTAATAATATTTTGTTTGGAAAAATGTTATTTGTATTTTAGGTAGTGATTTAAAGTATAAATGTAAATATATAATATGAATATGATGTAAAAATACAACTTTCTTACTCACCATTAAACCATTTTAACCTATCATAGAAAATCAATTATGTGGAAAATCAAATCTTCACAATGTAAAAATATTAACAAATCAAATGTTAAAAATATCAAATCATAATTAATGCATGTAAGTTACTAATGTCATTATTTTCAGTTAATGCATGTAAGTTACTAATACCCTTATTTTCCTATCAAACCTTTGTACCTCTTAAAGATTCATAAATTAAATCATAAGTACAATAAGCCTAGACTAATTTAATGATAATACTTGAGACCTAATGATGTAGAGGCACTAGGATAGATAGAGGATTCCACAAATTGACAAGGTTTTCTTCACACTCTAAAACCAAATTCAAGGATCAACTTGCAAAAGTGGGAACAACAATTAACAACTTTGAAACCATCATGGAAAGGTTGGTTTAACATGCCATGGGACCCATCCAGACCATTGGCAAAGGATAAACAAACTTGGTTTTAGGACTTCCTTCTTTAACCCACTAAACTCCTTGTAGCCCTTGAAACATGAACAGTCAACAATAACTTTCAACAAAGGCCTACAATCTTAGATCTGAGACAATCTAGAGATACCCTTTTGGACTCCCCACAACATATTTCAAAATGGGTATGGGTTGTTTTAGACAGTATGGTCCAACCTATAACCCCTCCTAGTGGCCTAGAGCCCCAATTAGGCCAAATTTACAAAGAGACCCCTATAAATTTCATGTACAAAACCCAATCAATGATTGGATCACTTAGAACTCATGCCAAAACCAAGGATTTTGTGGGTTTTGAGTCTCCAAAATGGACTGCAACTGATTGGCCTTCTGTTGTTCCCTTTCTATGCTTCTATGTAACACGTAACACATGAAGATGTTAGGTTTATTCAACAAAGCCTCCTTCTTCTTAGATCCCCTACCCAAAGCTTGTCATAACATATTAAAATAGACAACAACAAGTCCATTCCACTGATCAGGAGTTAGTCAAACCAGTGGAATGGAGAGCAATATCATATTTTTTGTTAGAAACCCTAAGTTAGGTTTTGGCAACTAGATTTTAGAAAGGTGCAGAGAATTCAAACACAAATAAGTTTCAAGACTTATAACCACTTTTAATGAAGACTTAACTCATACCTCTAGCATTTCACAAACTCTTGCCTTATGACACCTCCGTACAGGAACAGGGTACGGCTTGTAGCAGCGAATTACATAGAAATGGGAAGAAAACTATGGTTTTATTGTTAATTCCTTCACCAAATGACTTCTCCTCTTACAATGATCATGGGAAAGGATTTAAGAAGCCTTCCATAACACCTTGGGACAATTAGAGGGCAGTTGGGGTCGATGGGAAGGTGTGACAACCATCAAACTGCCATGCTTTGTTTAGAAACTGCAACTGCTCTGTTTTAGAACTGCAACTAATTACAAGGTTTCTCATAGTTGCATCAATTTTTTTTAGACTTGACAACACCCTCATAATGTAATTAAACCTTTGACAAGGTCTAACACCCCTTGATACCTACCAAAAGGCTTACAATGAATGATAATGTATGACTGCCCCTATTACAATAAATGACTCTATGACAGCCTCTTGTAATCATGGCATAGTCCTTATTACAAACATGGGAAAATGGTCTTCAAGACCTTATTGAGTCAACAAGAAAAAATAAACAACATGAAGACAAGACATAATCTTTATGGTCTCCTTGGTGCTCCTGCACCATACTCCCGGGGTGGAAAAGAACTCAAGTCTCTTGAGGAAGTAGATCAGCAACTGTGACACCATGCTTCAAGATGTCTTCTTCACTCATCTAAGTGGCATCTTCAATGGGTAATCCACTCCATTTGACAAGGAACTATTTGTAGGTCTTCTTTCTAGTCCTTTTGATGACCTTGGTACCAAGAATCCATTCCAACTTCAATGGTTGGTTGGGAGGTAGATCCTTGATCCAACCTTCATCTGCTTGGGCTGCATCAAGACCTGCAACATTATCACCCCTATATGGAAACAAGTTAGCAACATTGAAGATGGGAGAAATTGCCAAGCCTTGAGGAAGCTCAATCTCATAGACATTGGACCCAAACTTGTGTACAATCCGGCATGGACCTATCTTCTTCATGAGGAGTTTGGTTGGCTACCCTTTTGGAAGTCTCTCCTTCTTCAAATGTGCCATGACCAAATCCCCGACCTTGTATTGCACATCTCTCCTTCTCTCATTAGCTTTCTCCTTGTACTTTTCATTGTTCCTTTGAAGAGTTTCTCTTACATTATCATGGATGTCCTTCATGGCCAATGCAAAGTCTTCACCTTGAGCACTTTTCCTCTCTAATCCATGTAGATCTCGCAATTCAAGAATGCCTCTTGGGTGAATCCCATAGACAACCTCAAATGGACTCCTTCCTGTGCTTCTATTGGTGGAGTCATTGTAAGCAAACTCATCTTGAGGGATGATCATATCCCATGCCTCTCCATGCTACTTTGTAAGACATCTAAGGAGATTTCCCAAAGACCTATTCACTACCTCAGTTTGGCCATCAGTTTGAGGGTGATAGGCTGAAGTGAATGACAATTGAGTGTCGTACTTCTTCCACAAAGTACGCCAAAAGTGGCCTACAAACTTTGGATCCTTGTCAGTCACAATGTTAAGAGGAAAACCATGGATTCTAACAATTTCTTTGAAGAACAAACCAACAATGTGTGAAGCATCATTAGTGCATTTACATGGCAAGAAATGAGCCATCTTACTGAATCTATCCACCACAACAAATATGCTATCAAAACCTCTTTGAGTCCTACGAAGACCCAAGATAAAATCCATGCTAATACTTTCCCATGGCCTATGAGGAATTGGAAGTGGCTGATATAGACCAGCATTAGATGAAGCTCCTTTTGCTCTTTGACAAATACTACAACATTCAACAAATTTTCTGATATCTGATTGCATTTTAGGCCAAAAATAAAACCTCTTCACCTGATCCAATGTTTTATCCAGCCCAAAGTGACCTCCTAGTCCACCACAATGTTTTTCCTTTATGATGTTCTCTCTCATGGAACACCTAGGAACACATAATTGGCTGCCTTTGAACAACAACCCTTGTTGCAACAAAAACTCAGAAAAATCAGAATGATAATATTCTAAAAACTGTGAACAAACTTCATATGCCTCCTTGAAATCTTCATCATCCTGATACATATGTTTGAGAACATCAATCCCCACACTTTGTAACTGAATTTCTTGAACCATACACACCCTTCTACTCAATGCATCTGCCACTTTATTGGCCTACCCCTTCTTGTGTTTGATTGAAAAAGTATATGCTTGGAGTTGTTCAACCCATTTCATATGCCTGTGATTGAGTTTCTCCTGTGAATTCAGACAACTAAGTGCATGGTTGTTAGTATAAACAATGAATTCTTTAGGTAAGAGGTAGTGCCTCCATTTTTTCAAAGCTTGCACCATTGCATACAATTCCAAGTCATAAGTAGAGTACTTTCTCTTAGCATCATTCAATTTTTCACTAAAGAAAGCAACTGACCTGCCTTCTTGACTTAGGACAACCCCTATAGCAAGGTTACTAGCAACACATTCCACCACAAACAACTTATTAAAGTTGGGAAAAACAAGAATGGACTGTTGTGCTACTTTTTGTTTTAGAATTTCAAAAGAATCATTGGCTACCTTTGTCCAAAAAAACTTACATTTCTACCCCCCTTTGATGGTATCCAAAATTGGTGCACAAATATGACTAAAACCCCTTATGAACTTCCTATAAAATGTTGCCAAACCATGAAAACTTTTTACATCACATGTTGTTTTAGGAGTTGGCCATGACAAAATGGCCTCTACCTTCAAATTGCCTTGGGAGATGACAAAACCAAGATAGGTGAGTTCTTCCTTCATGAAGACACTCTTTTCCATGTTGATCATCAATTGTTCATCATGCAACTTCTTCAAAACCTGATCCAAATATTGCAAATGCTCTTCCTTAGTCCTGTTGAAAACAAGAATGTCATCAAGGTATACCACAACAAATTTGGCAATGAAATCCTTCAACACTTCATTCATGAGACACATAAAAATACTTGGGGCATTAGATAGACCAAATGGCATCACCAACTACTCATAAAGGCCCTCATTTGTTTTGAATGTTGTCTTCCATTCATCCCCTTGCTTTATCCTAATTTGATGATACCCACTCTTAAGATCAATCTTAGAAAAGTATCTAGCCCCTCCCAAATAGTCCATTAGGTCCTTAATTCTTGGCATAGGGAACCTATATCTTATAGTAATCTTGTTAATGGCTCTAGAATCCATACACAACCTCCATTTACCATCCTTTTTAGGGGCTAGGACTATTGGGACAGCACATGGGCTAAGGCTCTTTCTTACCAATCCCTTATCCAACAATTCTTGCACTTGCTTGGCAATCTCTTCATTTTGAGAAGGTGTCATCTTGTAGTCTGCTTTGTTGGAAAAGTAGACCCTGGTATGAGGTCAATTTGATGGCTTATGTCCCTAACAAGTGGCAACTCATTAGGCATTTCCTCTACCATGATACCCTTATACTTCTCTAACAATTGTTGCACCTCCTTAGTGTTGTGTGGTTACACAACATGCCCCATTTTGACTTGACAAAATGGGGACCCAACTTTTTAGCTTGTTGTGTGCTATCTGGCGGTCTGGTAAAAAGTAAGTCATGTAGATCATCATGCATGAAAAGGCTAGGGTAAATCATCATCATGAGGTTAGTTTGTCAAAGTTCATATTTCATCCCAGTGACCTCATATTTAGAAAGAGCGTCAAATTACATGCAGGTTTGCCTTTTGCATCACCTTGATATTCGTCAGGACGTGAAAGTTATGAATGGTCAAAGTTTGAGTCAAACCTGATATTAACAGGGGGAGGATCATATTTCTGAACATCTGTCATATTATAGAAGGTCACCCCGATCTAATTTATCACCTGAGCAGTCCGAATGTCTGAACGTCAATTTTAGGTGATAGTAACCTTTACCCGTTAGCAACCTCATGCATTTTGCGAGGATCATATTTTTCAATGTAACCCGATATTTCTTAATATCCTCCTGTCGTGAAATATCCCCTTAAGCCAATATCTTGATGACGTCATTCAAGTCTGATAAACGAAGAAATAAACATGAAGATGACGTAATCATCATTTTTACCTCTCGGGGGCATATTTCCTAACGTGATCCTGCTCGTATAACATGACGATGACATCATGATGCCTTAGCAATACAATGAGTGAATATCTGGATGACGTCATCTTGATATTCCGAGAGAGAAGTATATTTTATCAGGTCATCATCATCACTTTTGAAACATCACCCGATATAGCGAAATATCCTCCTGATGTACAAACATGACCAAAGGGTGCGAATATCACCCGATCTTGTCGACGATGGTTTTCTCCTCTCTAGGAGGAGGATCATATTACACTCGGGGTGATATTTTGAGAATATCACTTGATATCCAAATATCATGTATTCGTGATATCCTGTCATTTGGATATCACCCCGCTCCCATTGCCGCCATTAACATTTAATGCGCGCAGAGGTGGTAGGTGGTTCCCGCCGACCACGAAACTTGATGGAACAACTGGCGAAATCTTGCGTTTCCGTGCGAATGATCAATGAATAAACTTTAATCCACCAAAGTTGCCCTAAATTTACCCTAATTGCAAGGTTAAAAGGTAAATTCATCATCATTTCAAACTTACCTTGCGATAAAAATCATTTTTACAGAGCACAAGCTTCCAAACCCTCATCCAGGTGACACTTGTACAAACGAAACTTGCATGCGAGAAGAAGCACGTGATCATCAGCGGAATTAAGAGCACTTTCAGAAATCCACTGGTATAAAGGGATCTGCATAACCAGGTAAGTAATTGAAACCCTCATCCTGTTGTTTCTACATAATCAGGTATGGTGATGTTGGTTTGAGGTTCTAGTTTATGCATCCCATGATAGGAAAATGTTGAATAAATATTGTATGCATGATGTAAAATTGAAATAAATGCTATATGCATGCATGTGAGTATCCATTGTAAGACCAAGTGTGTTAATTGCAGGTATCCATGGCTGACAAGAGGTTGGCTAGGTGTGAGGCTGAGTTCAGCAAGCCCATGTTCTCATCTCCTAGAGGGATCCTGTTTAAATATGGAGCCGTAACAGATACACACCAGGGGAGTACCGATTTAGAAGCCTGGTCCGCCAAGCTAAATGATGATAAGAATAGAAGCCTAGTGTTGGATGCAGTGTTCATATCCAGATTGTGGAATGCGGCTGGTTTTCCATACTCCATGGAGTCTCCAGAGCTGGTGGTTGAATGTGCACGGAATTACAATCTGGAGACCAGATAGGTGGTAAAACATGGAAGATTATATGCAGACCTATCTATTAAAGGTCTTTCTAGGACATTTGGACTGCCATTGGGCAGCAAGGTTAAAAGTGTGGACCTGAAGAAGTCTAAACGTGAGTATGAAAGCAACAAGAAGTAGGCCAGGAAGAACATGTACCAATGGAGGGCCAAAAATAGCACATATCCTGCAGCTGCCAAACTTCCTGTGCACATGTTTAAATATGATTTTGATGATGAATACCAGTACATGATTGCATTACTTAGCAGAGTAATAGGCCAGCCTGATGCTGGTAGTTTTAAAGATTGGATGTATGGTGTATTCATGATGTGCATGTATGCAGACATCAAGCCACTATGGGGCCGGCTAATAAGTGATGCTCTACATGAGCAGCTGATGAACCTGGGAGGTTCAAATTGTGCTTTTTACATGACATCATACATTGTATATTCCTGTGCTTATAAAGGCACATTTGATGCATTGACAATAGTTGGGAAGACCGGAGGAACCACCAATGATGCCCACATCTAGGATCATCATCCCCAATTACAGAGAGCTAACTACCTCCAGGACTATAAATTGGTAAATGATGCTTTTTCTATGCATCTGGTAAGAACCATGGAAGAGGACAGGACAAAGAGATTGAGCATGGAAGCTCAAGAGATAATCTACATGCATGGAGCCTGGTATATTCAATTTGCTACATTTTCCTATATGAGGATTGAGGGTTTTGAAGGACATCCCCTCATGCTGCCAAGGTATCCCACTGATGCAGTGATACTGATGGAATTCATAAGGCAGAGTTCCACCATGCTAAAAACATACAAGGATGCACAGAAGCTGCCACCAATATTATTTCCAGTCACGATTGGCTGGTATATGTGCCCTGACTCAGAAAACATCAAGAAGGTGATGGTCAGTTTGAATAAAATGCATCTGAAGCCATTCCCCTTGGCAAGACCATATGATCCTTATGGAAGGATACAGAAAATAACAGGCAAACCTCTGCATATGAAGCACCGAGAAGACTTCTGGGCTGATTGTGAAGATGAAGCAGAAGCCAGAAGGAGCAGATACCAAAGGTTGACCTTGAATCAAATCAAAACCTTTGGCTGTATCCCCCTTCCTCAGCAGTTGAAGAAACATGATGGCAGGCTAATTGCAGATGAATATGAGGAGAAGAAAATATACAATGATACCATATCTGCACCTGACCTTACCCTGCAGGAAGATATATCTTTAGATCCTTTCATTGCTAGGACCTTACAGCTAACCCAAGCTTGGGTTGATGAACAAATAGAGGCATTGAAGAAGAAAGGTGTTGCCCTAACTGTGGACAACAAGAAGAAAGGACAAGATATTCCTAATGAAGAATATGATGATTTCATAAATGAAAAGAGAAAATCTAAGGGAGACAGGTTGCCTCCACAACAATAACAAAGCAAAAGACCCCCCACGGGCAAGAAAATTGATAGTGAACCCAAAGGGGTGATCATTGAAAAGGCAGTGTTTGCAACTGAACAGGAGGTAGCGTCAAGATCAGGATCTGGATCAGGATCAACATCACCTCCACAGACAAGGAAACAAAAGTCCAAGAAAGCTAAAACTACAGAGGCAAAACTTACAAAGACCCAAGAAGAGGGACAATCCTCATGAGGACCAGCTGAAGAGGATATCCTTATGGAGGAGCCTGAAGAAGAAGAGGCCCCTCTAATGTTCAAAAGGAAGAGAAGAGCTCCACAGGTGGTGGTATCTACCCCACCTAAGAAATTAAGAACCTCCATGAGAGGTGAAATAAAGCAATCCCCTACACCATCGCAAGGGGCTAGTAGTGAAGTCGTGCACAGGGAACTTCAACACAATGTTCCACTTCCTACCATTGTGAAGTTCAAAACTGAACTTGCAGAGGAGTAGCTGAAAGAAACCTCCAAGGTATTTGAAGGTCATATCTCACTGGAGGAGACGATTAACTTATCAGATGATGAGGTTGTGAAGGAAGTAGCTTCATAGAAGATGGAGACCCTTGCTGTAGGTACACACATGACTCCTCAGAAGACTCCACTAGTTCAAACAATACTAGAGGAGATGAAGCAAGTGGAAGAAGAAAAAGAAAAGAGTCCAGAGAGGGTAGCCCAAGAAATGGGGCTAGATACATTAATTGCACAGGTAACAAGTCCTGTAGTGGTAGACTTAATAGACAAATAGGATGTGAATCCTAAACATCTAGCAGGAACACCTGATAAAGGGCAACATACAGAGGAAGTGAAGATGGCAGAACTAGAGGGCCATACTTCAGAACTGAGCCAACAAAGTCCACAGGACACATCAGCAGAACCTGCTATAGTAGAGGTTCAGGAAAAGAGGGCTGATGAGAAGGAGAATGTAATAGAAGATCCTGTTTCCAAAGTTTAGGAAGTAAGAAGTGAAGGTGCAGAACAAATTGTGATTATAGAACAAGCACCAGCACCTAAGGAGGATCCCGCAATATCCACCGCTATAAATATGCCTCAATAGGAGGAAAAATTGAAAGTGGATGAGGTGATAATGGAGAAGGATCATGATCATCATGATCATCATATGGATACATCACAAGATCCTCCACCTCGGGATGATGCTCCTCCGGAAAAAGAAGCACCTCAATAGGAGGATGTACCGCAGGATCAACATCAGGGTGAGCATCATGAAGAAGAAATGAGGAAATCACCTTCTCCATCACATATGCTGACAAATACAGGAGATCAAGGTGAACGTCATGATGATGCCGAAAACATGATCAGGTACCTCCATGGTTAGAAAAGGAGGTAAACACAGAAGTAGATTTTGTAATTCAAGAATTTGATGTATCTACATTGTTTTCTGAGAACATAATAAAACCAAAGAGGAAGGTTAGAATGACTTCGGCCATTAAAAGAGATCCCTCAACTGGAAGGAGGACTGCACAAATTGCAATCCCCACTGTAGAAAAAGAAAAGGGTAAGATTACTCTGGAAGAATTCCAGATTAATATAGTTGACTTGGGATTTGCAAATGAAGCCCAGGAGGGTCAAGAAGGTAAATATATCATAGATTCTTTAATTCAAAAGGTAAAGAAGGAAAAGGAGAAGAATAAGCAACATAAAGAGCACATTGCTTAGTTGCATTCATACATAGGCAGATTAACCAATCCTAAAGGTAGTTCCACTGATAATGCAGTCCCATTGAATGCTATTTCCCAGGATGAGGTGTATAAGTTGGATCTCATGAAACATGAGTCCTCCATTTTGAGAAAGTGGATGTTTGCCACATTTGACACTGCAGAAGAAGTGGTAAATGCTTCATTAAAGAGGTGGAGTACTCTCAGTGACTCCAGACAAAAGGTAGACAAATTGTAGATGCAGGCTGGTAAAAGATCTTTCCAATTGGAAAAGATATTAAAGATCCTAGGAGAAATAAAGAGGATAAATCCTCAACTGCTCATCAACCAGTAGGTACTGAATAATAACACTGCTTTATTGGTTGACATTTGGTATAAAGACATTCAATTTGAATGTGATGTCCTCAAGAGATGTAACAATAAGCTGAGGGAGATCAACATAAAACTGCATGACATGATGTCCTTTGAGGCAGAGATTTTGGAAGCCTTGGAAGGAAAGGTGGAAGGGAAGATAGATAATCAGGATGAAGAGTTTGCAATCCAGGCTCTACATAAAAACTTCCAATTTGTTGCAGATGATCCATTAGGCCAACTGACAGAAGAAATCATGGACAAACTAGTGAGGATGAAAATGAAAATAGAGCAGTATAATGAAATGTTGCAAAATAGGAAAAATAAGCTAGACAGCATTAGAGATAAATACCAGGCACACAATCACGCCATCATCAAAGAAAAGACTCAGGATGGTGGAGAGATATATAAAGTTGTGCAGTTGTATGAATAGGTCCGGAGCAGCATGCAACCTCATATGCGGGGTCATCATCATCAGGATGATGAAAGTTCAGGGAGTGATGCACATGATGATGATGCGCATGAATCAGATAAGGTAGATGATGATGCATCATAAAGTAAATATTAGAATCGGATACTTAGTGAAAATAAGAATTTTAGATAGTTGCCAACTGGCAACTTGTGCCATTTTGATAAGGTTGACATAGTCAAAGGAAATTTTGATCGTAGACATTCATAGACAAATCAAGATCGTTGATCTTTTTGTAACGGATTCCCCACCTTGTTCTATAAAAGGTGCGAGAATGCCTCATTTTAAAACATTTGAAACTTAATTGAAATCTGTCTGCTGAAATATTCAGGGCTCATTTCAAAGCTTTTTGTATACATTTATATCTTTGCATACTTAGTGAATGAGAAGACTATTTTGGTTACAATTCATAGTAAATCTTGAGTAATCAGTGTGTGAATTCTAGATATATGTGGTGATCTGCTGCGTCCCTTGGAGTGCATGTCTACTTGCATATGTTATTTTCACACAATTCCTTTGAAGTTAGCACCAATTGTATCTAGCTGTGGAATGTCTTGGTGAACATATGGTTTGGTTTTCTTCTCCTCATGACTGTATCTAATGTAAATGTGGTTCAATAGCTGAAGGTTCAACATTCATTTAAAACATTTCTTTCAAATTTCTTTAAATTTCAGAGCATTTCACTATCCTAATTGCAAATAACTGAATATCTGAAGCAAACAATACAAATATGTGGACATCTCGTAGATAAGTGGAAATATTTAGCATATTTGAAGCTAAAGCATGTATTATTGATAAATATCATGCAAATATTTGAGCATAATTGTATCATTTTATCAAATAACTGTGTAAAGTGACCTCTCTGTAAAGAATCTTTGCAGAAATAGTGTCATGATGATGAGATCTATGTAAGGCCCCAAAATGGAAATAGCAACACACATCAACCTCTGAGTAACGTCAGACGATTAAGACCTAATCACCGGAGACTTGGGATCATGAATTCTCTGAATTCATCGTATCTTTCAAGATGAATAAAGGTTAATGTGTACTTTTATTCTATGCTTGTTTATGACTAACATCATGATCAACACTTAGGAACCTCTTCCTCACTAGTATCATGCAAATAGGACTATTTTTAGGCTTCAAAATTAGAGCATACCCTTGGGTTCCTTCCTCCTTAAGGGTGTCTAGAAACTCTTTACCACTCACAATCATGACACTTGACCCAACACTCTTCTCTACATTCTCATCAGGCAATGGATCCATTCTATACTTCCTACCATTCTTGGTTATGATGAAAGAGTTAGATTTACCATCATGTTGGGATTGAACATCATATTGCCATGGACATTCTAACAGCAAATGACAAGCATCCATGGGAATTATATCATGCAAAATCCTGTCCTTATATTCTCTTATCTCAAATTCTACCCATGATTGTTCATCTACCAAAACTTGTTGCCCCTTATTCAACCATGATACTTTATAAGGACTAACATGAGGAAGTCTTTTCAATTTCAACTTGTCTACCATTTTAATAGAAACCAAATTTTTAGTTGAGCCTAAATCAACAATTACCTTGCAAATCTTACCATAGGCCTTCCATGTTGTCCTAAACAATTTCTTCCTTTGAGCGGGTTCTTGTGTTTGAGGCACCTTCAACATGGTTCTCCTCATCATCAAACTTTCTCCTTCCTGGACTGGGGCTGCATTCCCAATTGGAGAGTTAACACTTTGGCAGTCTTCCTCTTGGATCAACTGGTTCCTTCTCTCTCCTCCATGAGAGTTTGAGGCTTCCTTTTCATGACATTTGAAGGCTGGATGTCCCACTTGGTTGCAATTGTAGCACCTTCCTATGAAGACATTAGGACCTCTCCCTAATCCTCCAAATCTACCCCTTCCATTGGGTCTCTTTCCTCTAAAGCCTCCTCTAGAACCTGATTCTCCACTTTGTTCTTGGGAACTAGATTCCCCTTGACTCCTTTGGGACTGATTTCTGCCTCCAAAACTGCCCCTACCTCTGAAATTTCTGCCACCTCTTCCTCTATTTTGCTGCTCACCTTTCCTCTTCAACTTCTCTTCAGCCCTCAATGCCACTTGAAACCATGTATCCACAGTTTCAGGGGTTAGAAGACTGATTTCATCTTGGATATTAAACCTCAAACCATTTAGATACCTTTCCACTTTACCTTTTTCATCCTCCATGTATCCACAACGAAGAGAGAACTTGTGAAACTCCTCAGTGTAGGTGGCCACATCCAAATCTCTTTGTTTGAGGTTTTACATCTTCTTCTAGATCTGCACTTCATAGTCTGATGGAAGGAATTGGGACTTGATCCTCTCCAACATTCTTCTCCATGAAGAGATCATGCTCTTCCCATTCTTTACCCTCTCACCTTGGGTGTAATTCCACCATGTAAGGGTAGCACCTTTGAGTTTAGTTTTTGCAAACTTCACCCTCTTGTTCTCAGGAACTTCTTTGTATTCAAAGTAGCTATTTAGGGCCTCAATCCACTCCATAACTTCATCAGCATTCATCTTGCCACTAAACATTGGAATCTCCATCCAAGCCTCTGAAGAATCTTTGCCAATTGCCCTGATGGCTTCAAGGAAATGTTTTTGATCTGCAGGTACCTCTACCTCTTCTTGATCTTCTTCTTCCTCCTCTTTTTCTTCTTCTTCATCAGAAACTTCATCTATCCTCTTCCCTATCCTCAATGCCTTCAAATCTGCTTGGAGTGCTTCCTTGACTCCACTTTTGATCTTTTCTTCCATCTCCTTGAACTTCGTAACCACCTCAGTGGTCATCCCTTTTGGAGGCATGTTGCTAGTCTCTCCTTCACTCTCCTCTACTGACATATACTAGGTCTTACATAGCCAACAACAGAACCTTTTATGGCTCTAATACCACTATGGATGTAGAGGCACTAGGATAGATAGAGGATTCCACAAATTGACAAGGTTTTCTTCACACTCTAAAACCAAATTCAAGGATCAACTTGCAAAAGTGGGAACAACAATTAACATCTTTGAAACCATTATGGAAATGTTGGTTTGACATGCCGCGGGACCCATCCAGACCATTGGCAAAGGCTAAACAAACTTGGTTTTAGGACTTCCTTCTTTAACCACTAAACTCCTTGTAGCCCTTGAAACATGAACAATCAGTGATAGCTTTCAACACAGGCCTGCAAACTTAGATCTGAGACAATCTAGATATACCCTTTTGGACTCCCCACAACATATTCCAAAATGGGTATGTGTTGTTTTAGACAGTATGGTCCAACCTATAACCCCTCCTAGTGGCTTAGAGCCCCAATTAGGCCAAATTTACAAAGAGACCCCTATAAATTTCATGCACAGAACCCAATAAATGATTGGAGCACTTAGAACTCATGCCAAAACCAAGGATTTTGTGGGTTTTGAGTCTCCAAAATGGACTGCAACTGATTGGCCTTCTGTTGTTCCCTTTCTATGCTTCTATGCAACACCTAACACATGAAGATGTTAGGTTTATTCAACAAAGCCTCCTTCTTCTCAGACCCCCTACCCAAATCTTGTCATAACATATTAAAATAGACAACAACAAGTCCATTCTACTAATCAGGAGTTAATCAAACCAGTGGAATGGAGAGCAATATCATATTTTTTGTCAAAAACCCTAAGTTAGGTTTTGGCAACCAGATTTTAGAAAGGTGCAGAGAATTCAAACACAAATAAGTTTCAAGACTTCTAACCACTTGTAATGAAGACTTAACTCATACCTCTAGCATTTCACAAACTCTTGCCTTATGACACCTCTATACAGGAACAGGGTACGGCCTGTAGCAGCGAATTACACAGAAATGGGAAGAAAACTGTGGTTTTATTGTTAATTCCTTCACCAAATGACTTCTCTTACAATGATCATGGGAAGGGCTTTAAGAAGCCTGCCATAACATCTTGGGATAGTTAGAGGGCATTTGGGGTCGATGGGAAGGTGGGACAACCATCGAATTGCCCTGTTCTGTTTAGGAACTGCAACTGCCCTGTTTTAGAACTGCAACTAATTACAAGGTTTGTCCTAGTTGCATCAATTGTTTTTAGACTTGACAACACCCTCAAAATGTAATTAAACCTTTGACAAGGTCTAACACCCCTTGATACCTGCCAAAAGGCTTACAATGAATGATAATTTATGACTGCCTCTTGTAATCATGGCATAGTCCTTATTACAAACATGGGAAAATGGTCTTCAAGACCTTATTGAGTCAACAAGACAAAATAAACAACATGAAGACAAGACATAATCTTTATGGTCTCCTTGGTGCTCCTGCACCACCTAACACTAGCACACCCATTGAAGAAAGGAGGAATTGCTTCTAAAAATGACACAAGCTATAAGAATGATGTGCAGGGGAGTGGTACACAACTATTAATTTATCCATTCAATGCAAGTATTCCAAATGTTGTGCAAGGGTTTATATATTCAAAAGAGTTACAGCTCAAAAGAGTTAGGGTTAGGGTTAGAATTAGGCTTACAATTAAGGTTTGAAGTATGGTTAGAGTTATATCTAGGGTCAGGGTTAGAGTTAGGGTTTGAATTAGGTTTAAGGTTAGGGTTAGGGTTAGAATAAGCATTAGGGTTTAGGTTAGAATTATAATAAGGATTAAAATTACGGTTAGGGTTAGAATAAGGATTAGGGTTAGAATTAAGAATAAAATTAGGGTTGGGGTTGGAATTAGGGTGAGGATTACAATTAAGTTTAGGGTTAGAATTATTGTTAGAATTATGTTTAAGGTTAGGGTAACAATTAGGGTTAGATTTACGGTTATGGTTAGTGTTACAATTATGTTTAGAAATAAGGTTAAAAGTAGGATTTGAATCAGGTAGAGAATCAGAATTAGGGGTAGAATTTGAATTATGATTGGGGTAGAATTATGGTTAGGATTAAAATTAGTGTTAGGATTAGAAGTAGGGTTAGGCTTAGAATTAGGTTTAGGGTTACGGTTAGAATTAGTGTTACAGTTAGATGAAGGTTACGTTAAGGGTTAGGATTAGAATTATATTTAGAATTAGGTTTAGGTTTAGGGTTAGAATTAGTGTTAGGGTTAGGGTTAGGGTTAGGGTTTGAATTAGTGTTAAGGTTATGGTTAGGGTTTAGGTTAGAATTTCAATAAAGAATAAAATTAGGATTAGGGTTAGAAAATGGATTAGGTTTATGATTAGGGTTAGGGTTAGAATATGGATTAGGTTTATGATTAGGGTTAGGGTTAGAATAAGGATTAGGGTTATGATTAGAATTAGAGTTACAATTAAGGCGAATATATATAACCAATAACATTAGGGTTAGAATTAGGGTTAGGGATAGAATTATGATTACTGATAGAATTAGGGTTAGGGATACAATTACAGTTAGGGATACAATTAGAATTAGGGTTACAATCAGAGGATATATATAACCAAAGGGTTTGATTTACAATTAGGGTTAGGGATAGAATTAGAGTTAGGGTTAGGTTTAAGGATAGAATTAGGGTTATGGGGTTGGTTATAATTAGGGAAAATATATAAGTAAAAGATATTAGAATTAAAACTAGGGTTAGAGTTAAATTAGGGTTAGGGTTGAGTATAGAATTAAGGTTAGAGATACAATTAGGGTTAGGGTTATAGTTCAAATTTAGGATAGAATTAGAGTTAGAGTTACAGTTCAAATTTAGGATATAATTAGGGCAAATATGTATAACCAAAGGGTTGGGGTTAGAATTAGGGTTATGGTTAGGGCTACAATTAGGGTTAGAATTACCAATAGAATTAGAGTTATAGTTAGGGCAAATATATATAACCAAAAATATTAGGGTTAGGGATAGAATTATGATTGGTGTCAGAATTAGGGTTAGGGATATAATTACAGTTAGGGTTATGGTTAGAATTAGGGAAAATATTTATAACTAGGAAATTGTAAGGGTTAAAGTTAGAATTAGGGTTATAGTTAGGAATATAATTAGGGTTACAACTAGGGTTATAATTAGGGTTAGGTTTAAGGATAGAATTAAGGTTAGTTATACAATTAGGGTTAGAGTTACAAATCAAATTTATGTTAGAATTAGGGCAAATATATATAACCAAAGGGTTAGAATTAGAATTAGGGTTAGGGTTAGAGTTATAATTAAGGTTAGATTTATGATTAGAATTAGTGGTAAAATTAGGGAAAATATATAAAACAAAAAGTTAGGGTTATAGTTAGAATTAGGGTTAGGGCTAGGGATAGAATTAGGGATAGGAAAAAAAAAGGGTTTGGAATAGAATTATAGTTAGGGTTATGATTAGAATTAGGTTTACAACTAGGGAAAATATTTATAACAAAATAAATTGTTAGGGTTAGAGTTAGAATTAGGGTTAGGGTTAGGGATAGAATTATGACCAAGTTCAAAATTAGGGTTATGAATATAATTAGGGTAGGGGTTAGAAATTTAGTTAGGGTTAGGGTTAGAATAAGGGTTGGGGTTAGAATTAGGATTAGGGATGGGGTCAGTCTTAGGGTTAGAATTAGGGTTAGGGTTAGGTTTAGGGATAGAACTAGGGTTAGAGTTAAATTAGGATTAGGGTTAAGGATAAAATTAAGGTTGCTGATAGAATGAGGCTTAGGGTTACAGTTCAAATTAGGGTTACAATCAGGGCATATATATAACCAAAGGGTTGGGTTTACAATTAGGTTTGGGATAGAATTAGGATTAGAGTTAGGTTTAGGGATAGAATTAGGGTTATGGGTTTGTTTATATAAGAAAAAAACATTAGAATTAGAACTAGGGTTAGAGTTAAATTAGGGTGAAGGTTAAGCATAGAACTAAGGTTAGCAATACAACTACGGTTAGGATTACAGTTCAAATTTAGGATAGAATTAGGGTTAGAGTTACAGTTCAAATTTAGGATAGATTTCAGGTTATCGTTAGGGAACCTTACAATTAGAGTTATGGTTAGTATTAGTGTTAGGATTAAGGATAGGGTTATGGTTACAATTACAAAATTATGATTTTGAATTAGTGTTTGGATTAGGGTTGGAATTAGGGTTAGGGTTAGAATTAAAACTAGTGTTAGAGTTAAATTAGGGTTAGGGTTGAGCATAGAATTAAGGTTAGCGATACAATTAGGGTTAGGGTTATAGTTCAAATTTAGGATAGAATTAGAGTTAGGGTTACAGTTCAAATTTAGGATAGAATTAGGGAAAATATGTATAACCAAAGGGTTGGGGTTAGAATTAGGGCTACAATTAGGCTTAGAATTACCACTAGAATTAGAGTTACAGTTAGGGCAAATCATAACTTGTTGGAAACCATAATGTGTTGGAAATCATAACCTGTTGGAAACCATAACGTGTTGGAAATCATAACTAGTTGGAAACCATAACTTGATGGAAACCATAACCATAATCTGTTAGAAACCATAATCTGTTGGAAACCATAATGTGTGGGAAATCATAAGTTGTTGGAAATCATAACGTGTTGGAAATCATAAATATTATGATTTCCAACTACTTATGATTTCCTGCACGTTATGATTTCCAACAGGTTATGATTTCCAACATCTTATAGTTTCCAACTCGTTATGATTTCAAACTTGTTATGATTTCCAACACGTTATAATTATACATTAATTATATAATATTAGGATTATGGTTTTTTTATCTAATTAGGGTTATGGTTATGTTCATAGAAATATATGCTAAATGTAATGCTAGCACAACTCAAGTCATAATTAAAGTTAGATTTAGATAGAGAATTAGGGTTAGATATAGAATTATCAATACAATAATTCTAATTTTATCCCTAAACCTAAATCTATTATTTTAACCCTAACCCCAACCTTAATTCTAACCCTAACCCTAATTCTAACTGTTATCACCCAGATTTGCACCCTTGCTACAGTTGTGAAACTTTAGCAATCTGGAGTAACATGGGAATGATCTCGAAGTGTGGGACCTTGCGAGTTGAGATCAGACCTCCAGAGAAGGCTGGTTCCTCTTTCTAAGCCTATTACTTAGAGCAATGCATCTAAACCTAGTTCTAATATTTGTCGGGGAAAAGAGTTAGAAGGAAACTGAAATGGAAAGGAGTGATGCACCAGATTTAGTGAGTGATGGTGATCTTGGTGTAGGCACAATAATGATTTCAATGATGGAGGAGATTCACATAGACTTATGATTGATTGAGGCTTCGGTATGAAGGTTCGACCTGCAGAGGAGCTATTTTACTCACAGAACAAACAGTAACTTCAATTAAAACATAGAAATCAAGACACAAGAGAGGCAAGAAATCATGCATATATTAATCATGAAGGCCAAGGACCATTACAATACAAAATGTTCAGTAGCAGAAGAGATCTAACTACAAAAAATTTGGCAACATAACAGCCCCAATAAAACCCTCCTCCCTTTTAAAAATGAGGTCACACTCCTTTTATAGGTCGGACCCCTGTGCAGAAAAGCATGGAGTCGCTGCTCCACAGATCTGAGGTCATTAATGCCAGAATAAGGGAGCATGGGCAGAGGCGTGGTGAAGGGACAGGGACCATGTCATTGCCAGGACCAAAACCATAGAAAACATCTGCTAGAAAGCAAGACAAGACAGGGCATTGAAGAAGAAACCCCCAAAGTCACCGCCCAACACACGAAGATTGGCCCTGCAAGACATAGAGCCCATGCGCATTGATGAGTGGAGCCATACGCCATGAATGCGCCTGCAAGAGTCACCAACCGGAGCTACTGAGAAAAGAACAGCCTCAAAACCTGCCAAAATGACCGCTGAGATGTCTTATCGGCTGAGCATGCAAAGCCAAATCCAAACTTGAAAGTAAAAAATCCCCCTCAAAAGCCCGCCAAATGAAAGAGGAGGTGAAAACAAGCATCTTTGCCTTTTGAAGCATGTCAAAATTCACCAAGATGCGGAAGATACAGGCAGTCAAAGTTGCGGTCAACTGTCTGTGTATATCGCTTTGCATATCTACTTGTATCAGCCTTTGGAACCTCTTTTGAAACTGCTTTTGCATATTCAAAGTGCTTTGTATATGGCCTCTTGCATATCAGCTTTATATATCTAATTGTATGTTTAAACATACAATTGCAAATATACAAACACATGTATATATAATGCGCGGACCCCAATACTAAATTTGGCAAATTTGACTTTATAGTCGGGTCCACCTTGTATATTTCTTTCTTGTACATTTCATTTGTATATCCCAAGATACAATGCACTCAATATACAAGCCGTGAACCTGAACCATTTTATCAACCAGATTGGAGAAATTTGAAATCTGGGCCTTGTATCTTCAAACTCTTGTATATCGGGATATACAATGCCATATGCATTCAAGCTGTGGACCTCAAACCATTATGAAGCATATTGCAATCGCCATCGGGTCTGAGCCATGCATGTTCCCCTTTGTATATAACCAATGTATGTTGCATATACAATGCGAACATACCATCAAATTATACATACAAACTGCAGAATTCTGCCCTTTATCAACTGGAATGTATGTTCATTTTAGATCTAGCTTGTATATTAGGAATGTATATTTGATTGTATGTGCAAACATACAATCACAAATATACAAGTGGTGGGCCCCAGCTTTGAATCACTTTCCCTTGCATGTGGACTTTGCACATTTCCCCTTGTATATTTCTTTGCATCTGTTGCTTGTATGTTTAAACCCCATGTATATCGGCTTTGTATATGCAAACATACAAAGTGAAATATACAAGCCACTGTTACAACTACCCTACTATATCGCACATGCATATCTCCTTGTATCTTTGGCGAAAGTCCTTTGTATGTTCTGCCGATGTACATTGCAAATGTACATCGCCCTTTGTATGTCAACCTTGCCTGTGACCTTCTTTGCATATTGGCAATGTACATTCACTCCTGCATGTGACCTTTTGCATGTATGTCGGCCTTGTATCTTTGCCCTTGCATGTGACCCTTTGCATATCACAAATGTATGTGCATATACAAACAACTGAAGCCAATGCACAACCCTTGCATATTGGCCTTGTATGTTTGCCGATTGCATCTAGGCCTTTGCATATTGAGAATGTATGTTTGACCCCTTGTATATCGGCTTTGTATATGCGAACATACAAAGCGAAATATACAAGCCACTATTCCCTTCACATACTTCCTTTGCATATGCCAACATACAATGACGAATGTATATGTGAATATACATTAAAAAATGCATATTGAAATACAAGCATGAAACTGAGAAATCCCAGCGATAGAAAATACTTGAAGCTAAAAGATTTCTAGGTTTTTCTGGGTTTTTTGCAAGGACTCTCTAGGCGAGACTTTTGGGATTTTTGGCAAAGCATAGCATGAGTAATTGAGGAATTTGAGATTTCTCTCCTTCCATTTAGGTTTTCTCTGATCAGATTTCTTCGATAGAAGGAGGGAAACAGGAATATTTTGGGGCTAGACAAAATATGACATCTTTAGTGACCTCTCAGGGGTGTTTGCCTTCTAAACAAATGATCAATGGCCTTATAGAAACCATTGGGCATGGAGTTGAAAAGAGACTGAAAATACCTTTGACAAACATCTTGACCTCAGTAACCCAGCATGACAGCAACAAAGAACACAGGAAGACCAAAACCAAAGCAAAAGCCAAAAGCAACCCACAAACTGTGCTAGGCAGCACTTAGGGAAAACACAGAGGCATCTAAACTACTGTGCAGCAGCACTTATTGAAAGCAAGAAACCTAATGTACTAATATATAAGGCAACTCATACCTCAAAACACCTCTTTAGGTGTATCCCATTGATTGGGATATGCAAATTTTCTCCATCCATATTTGATAATTGAAATGCATTGTGTTCCTTGCATTCAATAATGATAAATGGGCCACTCCACATGCTATCAAACTTGGAGTGCTTTCCTGGCCTGCTTTTTAATTCATCCCATTTGAGTACCATATCACCCTCCCTAAAAATTATGGGGGTGGCCCTATTATCAAATACTCCTTTTGTCTGAAGCTGGTGATACTCCATAGCCCTCTTAGCTTTATCTCTGACCTCTTCAAGCTCCATGAGTTGAGCATATCTAACAGCCATGGGATCCTCTTCTTCAAACATTTCCAGCTGATTCATGATGTCAAGAGCTGGCAACTCTATAGATACAAGTAACCTTGCTTCCTTTCCATAAACTAACACATATAGGGAGTTTCCAATAGATCTCTTGGGAGTTATTCTATCTGCCCATAAAGTAGATTTTAAATTGGTATGCCAGGTTCTCTGGTTATCCTCCATTGTTCTTTTGATAATCCTTATGAGATTTTTATTTGTGGATTTAGCCAAACCATTACCTTGTGGATAATAATTTGATGAAGTGCTCAAATAGATCCCATTCTTCACAGCCCAGCCAGTTATCTTTAATCCAACAAAGGCCAAGGCATTGTCTGAGATGATTGATTCAGGTACCCCAAATCTAGATACCAAATCACCATAAAAGTTCAAAACAACACTCTCATTGGATTCCTTTAGAGCCACTGCTTCAGTCCACCTTGTGAAATAGTCTGTTGCTATAAGCACCCACCTGTGTCCTGCACTGGACGGTGGATTAATGGGACCTATAAAATCGATGCCCCATCTCATGAAGGGCTGCTCTACTTGAATTAGCTGCAGGGGTAGAGCTGGTAGCCTTTCTTTGCCTGCAAAAATGGCACATTTCACACACTTTCTAGCCCATGCGTGAGCGTCCTTGAATAAGCTGGGCCAGTAATATCCAGCTCTCATTATCTTCCAAGCAGTAGTCCTTGGGGCAAAATGACCCCCTGTTGTTCCATCATGAAACTCACGCAGCACCTTGTTAGTCTGAGCTTCATGAATGCATCTTAACAATACACCATTAAAATCCTTTTTGAAAAGGATGCCATCAATTAAAACATATGGAATGGACTACAATTGGAAATATCTCCTCTTGGCTCTATTTAGTCCTGCTGGACATTCACCAATTTGCAAAAAATGAGTCATGTTAATAACCCAACCTGTGCCCACTACTGCTGTTTCAGCTCGATGCTCATCTTCAATGGCCAGAAGCACTCCTTTTCCTTCTCTGCTTCATTTTTAGCACTAGCAGCAAGCTGTTCGTTGAGTCCTCTCCCTCTGACAAGCTTGGTTATTTTGATGTCTACGTCATACTCCATGACTTTGGTAATCCAACCAGCTCTCTTCTCATTAACATCTTTACTTGATAGGAACTCCTTCACGCTAGGATGAGCAACCATCAAATGTATCTTGTTATTAGAAACAAGATGCCAAAACTTCTTGAGGCTCCTTACCACCGCAAGGACATGTTTTTCAATGAAGCTATACCTCTGCTCATACTCCTCTAGCCCCTGACTAAAGAAAGTGGTTGGTTGTTCAAAGCCGTCACTCTACTACTGTACCATAATCATAGAGATTGTATCTAGACCGCCGTAAGCATATAAGATAAAATCTTTGGAGAAGTCAGGATTTACTAGAGTTGGTGCAGCTAACAATGCTTCTTTTATGGACTCAAAGCTGAGTTTGGCCTCTTTCGTCCAATTGAAAACTATATTTTTCTTTAGCATATAGGTCAACGGGTTCAAAAGGTTTGCAATATTAGGTATGAATCTTCGCAGAAAATTAATTCTACCAATAAAACTTTGCAGTCCCTTCTTGTGGCTGGGTAAGGGCAGATCCAAAATAGCCCTTACTCTTTCAGCATCAATGGTAATGCCCTCCTTTGACACAACGTGCCCTAACAACTTGCCTTCATGCATAGCGAAAATGCATTTCCTGGGATTGAGAGATATCCCAAACTCTTTGCATCTCTCAAAAACTTGCCTCAAGTGGAGTAAATAATCAGATGCATCCTTGGAGAAAACCGTTATGTCATCGAGGTACACTAGCACCAATTTATACAGCAGACCATTAAAATCCATATCCATAGTTGAAAATTGGAGCCAGCATTTGACAGACCAAAAGGCATCCTTTTGTAGGCCATGGTGCCCCATTTGGTAGTAAAAGCAGTTTTAAACCGATCTTCCTCCTTGACTAACACTTGGTTGTAACCGGAAAATCCGTCAAGTAAGGAGAATCTTTTTGAACTAGCCATTACTTGCAGAATTTACTCCATTGAGGGTAGCGGGTAGTGGTCCTTCAGAGAGGCTCTATTTAGGTCTCTAAAGTCGACACACAACCTAATCTCTCCATTCTTTTTTCTCACAGGGACAAGGTTGGAGACCCAAGAAGTAAGCTTGATTGAGAAAATAATCTTTCCCTCGATCAACTTGGTTAACTTTTTAATCATCAGGGGCTCTAGCTTTGGATTTAGAGGTCTTTGCTTCTGCCTCACAGGTTTTGTACCTGGTTCTAACTCTATGGTATGTTGGGCAATATGAGGGTCACACCCCTTTAGGTCTGAATAATTCCAAGCAAACACATCTTCAAATTCTTGACAAAGAGTGATAAAAGCTCTCCTATCCTCTGGCGAATAGATTTTACCTATTTTGAGAAGCTTACCCTTAAAAATATCCAACTCCTCATAATGCTCCTCTTTTATTTGCATGTTGGTTTTGCTCTTCTTCAGCTAATCATCAGTACCAAAAATAGATTCCAAGGTTACCAATCCCTTGGGTAGCTTGTTTGTTCTCAACTGAACAATTTGATCATTGCCATACTATTGTTTGAGTTTATCCTGATTCATCATGGAAAACTCATCCTCTTCGAACAGGAACCACAGGATATGCTCATCACTCTCAAAAACCTGCCAATGAATGTTATTGTCAGGGATAGAGGGTCTATCAACTATTTTTACATGAGGCTGCACCTTTTCTCGTTGAATATCACTGGGGATATCAAACTGAGCCCCAATTGTAGCCAACTTATCAGCATGGGAGTTCTGATTTCTTGGAATAGAGATCGGATTGAAAGCATCAAACTCTTCAATCATGTCCCATACCCTATGTTTGTAGCATTTCAAGGTATCATTATTTGTAACATGCAACCCTCTCACCTGATTTACAATGAGTTCACTGTCCCCATACACCTACAAACAACTAATTTTCCTCTTTCTTGCCCACTGCAAACCTTGGATCAATCCCTCATACTCAGCAGTGTTATTTGTGCATGAAAAAGCAAAATGGAAAGTAGAATAATATCTGTCACCTTGAGGAGACACAAGCATTGCACCGCCACCAGATCCATTCCTATTCCTAGAGCCATCAAAGTACATTTTCCATACCTCATCTTTCTGTTCTCTTTGTTATGCTGAACTCCTTACAAGGTTTGGAACTTTTGTTTCAGGTTCATGCAGTATGTAAACTCCCATATCAGTTTCTTGAATGTGTTCCTCAAGACCATCAACAGTATTTTCCAAGGCCCAATCCTTTAACAGTATTTCTGGCATACTTTCAGCTTGCAGTTGCTGAGCAACAACAAGCTCAGGATCATCAGAAATAATGCAATTTGCATTAACGACACTTGGGACATAAGGCTCTATGTGATGTTTGGCAAGCAACTCAGATTTTATGGTCACCTTTGTGCCATATCGGGTCCTAAACAACACGTGGGACCAATCTGAGGATAAATATCCTCCTATCCAAGGATAAATTTCCTCCTATCTTGGCTGTGAATTCTCTTGACAAACACATGGCAAAATGAGGAGGTAGATCTATGACAAACACCTCTTGAGAAATGGGAATGTTTAGGTAGGTATGCAAAGTGAGACCTAGGTCTTTTATCACACCTACAATGTTAACAGCTGTGCCATCTAGTTGGAGCACACCCTTTGTTAGGGGTTGATATTTTAATCCTAATTGGTCTGCAATCTGTTTTGGCATTACAGAACTACTTGCACCACTATCCACCATGCAGTTATGTACTAACTTGTCTCCTATTATTAGTGATACATAAAATGGGGGTGGCTTAGCACTCTTGCTCAGCTATTTGCTGCTATCCTAGGGTGAATTGGTAAGGACGACCCTAGTTGGGTCAACAGTTATATCATTTGACACTTTTAAACCAGACAAAGCGGATTGTAACATGTCCTTTTGAACTGGGATCACTAAGGAATCCCACATAGACATTGTCACGTTCATTTTCTTCATATTTTCAATGATATTGAAAGGTGCGGCAACACTTACCTTCTGATGCAGCTTTGCAGCGGCAATATCAGCCTGCAAATGAGGTTGTTTGCTGGCAGTTGCTTGTGTATCTCTTTGCAACACATGGGGAAACTAGGATGTAGAAGGATCAGCAGGTCCCTTTTCTTTTCTTGTTGCTTGATCTATCTCATAACTCCTTTTGGCTCTCGTGTTCGCTGCAACTAAAGTGTCATCTTTGTTCATGCCACAAAACTCATTTTCCTGCCAATTTAAGAAAGCAGTATCATTCTGAGGCCGTTCTATCTGCTGCACAATCCCAGCATTAGGTGTGCTTGGCTGCGAAACTGCAACATTTTTCACCATCAGAGCCTGATTTATCACTCCATTTGGACAAGTTGCCTGACCGTGTCGGTGATTGCATGGAGAGCACCATTCATACTCAGCTGCAAGGTTGTTCTGAACGGGGATGAGGTCACTAACGACATTGATGGCGTAGGATTGTAAGGCTGGAAAGGCCTCTGGTTCACATTCTGCCTAGCCCTCTGGTAATTGTTCTGATAAGGTGGCTTATTAGCTTGGTATGGCTGGTTCTGTCCCTGATAAGATTGGCTTTGCCCTTGGTTGTGTGGCTGATAAGGTTGTCTGCTTTGGAACTGCTACTTTTTGATATTTGTCAGCTCATTACCAAAAGATTGCAACAACCCTTGATCTCTTATAACTCAGAAGACTGAGTTTGAGCAGCGCTTTCTGATTTATTGGGCTGTGGATTAGCTGCTGGTAATGCTGGTGCGGTAGGTATAACAACTATGGGAGGCACATACGTTGGAAATGATGGCTGAATGGTGGGGAAAATTGGCAAAGGAGGCCTAGGGGCAATTTTACTAGCCTGAATGAGGCTGTTTTCAGCTCTTATGGCTATGGTATAAGCTTGTGGAAGGGAAATTCCTCCCATAGATTGAATCATAACAGAGATATCACTATTTAAAGCTCTCAAATAATACAAGAAAGCATGATCAACTGTAGGCCTTATCGTTGGTGGGATTCTATCCCACATTTTTTGGAAACAGTGGTTGAAGTCTGACATAACTTCATGAGGGGCTCTTTTAATTATAGATAGTTTCTCCACCAGCGACAGATGGTCTTATTTGTCTTCAAAGAAGCTGCACAACTCTTCTCCCAAGCAATCCCATGAATCTATGGAATTCACTGGCAGACTTTTGAACCACTGGAAAGCCTTCCCTTTGAGGGAAGCTGCTAATAGCCTAATTGCGACATTATCTTCTATCACATGATGGACAACACATAGGTTTGCAATGTCTTTTATGTGCTCAGTTGGAGTAGTTTGATATTCACCATTAAAAAATGGTAAACTTTTTAAGGCAGTGATAGGGATATCATCGTGCTGAGCTAAATTTAGTGGGCTGCCTTGGTTGAATGCAACAAAAGGTTAATTTCTGATTGCAGGAATCATTGTAACTGAGATTCTTGGGACTGTGAGTTCCAATAGTAGGGGGATTCGACTTGGCTCTCCTAGGTTGGGGGGCATGAGTCTTCTTGGGCTTCTCAGCTACTATCCCTCTTCTCCTAGGTGGGGATAATTGCAAGTATTCAAAAGCTGAAGAACTGCTTCTGGTATGTATTCTTCTCATAAGCAGAAATACACTAATTCTGCTAAACCAAAGCTTAGAGTCGCCAGATGTGCAAGTTTAAACCTCTTACAGGTCTGGAAAACACTGGCTGCACATCAAAACCAGCAATGAATGGTAGTATTTGAATTTGTTATTTTAATTCTTGGGTCCCATCGGGTATGCCAGAAACTGTTATCACCCAGATTTGCACCCTTGCTGCAGTTGTGAAACTTTAGCAATCTGGAGTAACATGGGAATGATCTCGAAGTGTGGGAGCTTGTGAGTTGAGATCAGATCTCCAGAGAAGGCTGGTTCCTCTTTCTAAGCCTATTACTTAGAGCAATGCATCTAAACCTAGTTCTAATATTTACAGGGGAAAAGAGTTAGAAGGAAACTGAAATGGAAAGGAGTGATGCACCAAATTTAGTGAGTGATGGTGATCTTGGTGTAGGCACAATAATGATTTCAATGATGGAGGAGATTCACATAGACTTATGATTGATTGAGGCTTCGATATGAAGGTTTGACCTACAGAGGAGCCGTTTTGCTCACAGAACAGACAGTAACTTCAATTAAAACACAGAAATCAAGACATAAGAGAGGCAAGAAATCATGCATATATTAATCATGAAGGCCAAAGACCATTACAATACAAAATGTTCAGTAGCAGAAGAGATTTGACTACAAAAAATTTGGCAGCATAACAGCCCCAATAAAACCCTCCTCCCTTTTAAAAATGAGGTCACACTCCTTTTATAGGTCAGACCCCTACGCAGAAAAGCATGGAGTCACTGCTCCATAGATCTGAGGTCATTAATGCTAGAATAAGGGAGCATGGGCAGAGGCGTGGTGAAGGGATAGGGACCATGCCACTGCCAGGACCAAAACCATAGAAAACGTCTGCCAGAAAGCAAGACAGGACAGGGCATTGAAGAAGAAACCCCCAAAGTCACCGCCCAACACATGAAGATCATCCTTGCAAGACATAGAGCCCATGTGCATTGATGAGTGGAGCCATACGCCATGAATGCGCCTGCAAGAATCACCAACTGGAGCTACTGAGAAAAGAACAGCCTCAAAACCTGCCAAAATGACCACTGAGATGTCTTATCGGCCGAGCATGCAAAGCCAGATCCAAACTTGAAAGTAAAAAAAAATCCCCCTCAAAAGCCTGCCAAATGAAAGAGGAGGCGAAAACAAGCATCTTTGCCTTTTGAAGCATGTCGAAATTCGGCATGATGCGGAAGATACAGGCGGTCAAAGTTGTGGTCAACTATCTGTGTATATCGCTTTGCATATCTACTTGTATCGGCCTTTGGAACCTCTTCTGAAACTGCCTTTGCATATTCAAAGCACTTTGTATATGGCCTCTTGCATATCAGCTTTGTATATTTGATTGTATGTTTAAACATACAATTGCAAATATACAAACACATGTATATACAATGCGCGGACCCCAATACTGAATTTGGTGAATTTGACTTTACAGTCGGGTCTGCCTTGTATATTTCTTTCTTGTACATTTCATTTGTATATCGCAAGATACAATGCACTCAATATACAAGCCACGGACCTGAACCATTTTATCAATTAGATTGGAGAAATTTGAAATCCGAGTCTTGTATCTTCAAACTCTTGTATATCGGGATATACAATGCCATATGCATGCAAGCTGCGGACCTCAAACCATTATGAAGTATATTGCAATCGCCATTGGGTCTGAGCCATGCATGTTCCCCTTTGTATATAACCAATGTATGTCACATATACAATGCGAACATACCAGAAAATTATACATACAAATTGCGGAATTATGCCCTTTATCAACTGGAATGTATGTTCATTTCAGATCCGGCTTGTATATTAGGAATGCATATTTGATTGTATGTGCAAATGTACAATCGCAAATAGACAAGTGGTGGGCCCCAGCTTTGAATCACTTTCCCTTGCATGTGGACTTTGCACATTTCCCCTTGTATATTTCTTTGCATCTGTTGCTTGTATGTTTAAACCCCTTGTATATTGGCTTTGTATATGCAAACATACAAAGCGAAATATACAAGCCACTGTTACAACTACCCTACTATATCACACATGCATATCTCCTTGTATCTTTGGCAAAAGTCCTTTGTATGTTCTACTGATGTACATTGCAAATGTACATCGGCGTTTGTATGTCAACCTTGCCTGCGACCTTCTTTGCATATCGGCAATGTACATTCACTCCTGCATGTGACCTTTTGCATGTATGTCAGTCTTGTATCTTTGCCCTTGCATGTGACCCTTTGTATATCACAAATGTATGTGCATATACAAATAACTATAGCCGATGCACAACCCTTGCATATTGGCCCTGTATGTTTGTCAATTGCATCTAGGCCTTTGAATATTGAGAATCTATGTTTGACCCCTTGTATATCGGCTTTGTATATGCGAACATACAAAGCGAAATATACAAGCCACTGTTCCTTTCGCATACTTCCTTTGCATATGCCAACATACAATGGCGAATGTATATGCAAATATACATTAAAAAATGCATATTAAAATACAAGCATGAAACTAAGAAATCCTAGCGATAGAAAATACTTGAAGCTAAAAGATTTCTGGGTTTTTCTGGGTTTTTTGCAAAGACTCTCTAAGCAAGACTTTTGGGATTTTTGGAAAAGCATAGCATGAGTAATTGAGGAATTTGAGCTTTCTCTCCTTCCATTTAGGCTTTCTCTGATCGGATTTCTTCGATAGAAGGAGGGAAACATGAATATTTTGGGGCTAGGCAAAATATGACAACACTAACCTCTACCCTAATTCTAAGCTTAACCCTATATAATTCTAATCATAATTCTTGATGGAGTCAGGTTGTCATTGATGTCAAAAAGGTGTCCTCAGTTTGTTTGATGTCATCAGGACTTGGTTGATCAGGTTTGGCCTTCAATGTGTTTTCGTATGTTCTTTGGTAAGTGAAGTCACAAGGTGATTTGTTTAGGGTTGTCAAGTGTTGACAAATGTTTATCATTCATGTTTGGACAAATGTTCATCATTCATGTGTGCTCATCTATGTTTGGACAGAGTTTTTCTTAGAAGTTGCGATTCATTCCATATTTAAAAACCTTTAATATGGTGGTCTCATTTGATGTTTTGGTAAGTGGTTCATAAGATGTTTGGAAGGTATACCATGCTTGTTGAAGTGCATATTGCTTTGATCTACAGAGTTCATGTTACTTGGTGTTGAATTACTCAGGAAGTAGTTAGGAGGCTACTTCATGTCATGACAATGTTCACTTTCAGTGATGGTGTTTTGAAGATGTTGGGTCTTGGTATAATGATCATTTTTTTCTTCACTTCAGGAGTTGCAGTGTGTTGATTGAAAGTAACATTTGGCAGAGTAATGTGTGCACTACTCATTTGAAGATAGAGCTAATATTCTTGAATTGGTTTGGTTACGTTAATATGGGGAACACAGTTCAAAAGTCTTGTAGATGCAGAGAATGAATTTATACTCTTGGTCATCACAGGTTTGATCTTCTTGGTGCTTTTGAAGTTGATAGGTTGGTTTGACAAGTTGATCTTCATACTATACTCTTCATGACCTACTTGTGTCCTCACATCCAAAGCTCACTTGTCATTTCTTTTTGTTTTAACATGATGGTGACTAGTTGAGGCAGTAAGAGTCACTTAAAGTGACCTGTTAGAGGGATACCATCACATGACGGTGACCGGCCCTTCCTTAAAGCTTCGGTCTTTATATGATATGTGGAGCATGATTTAAAAAGAAAGCATTGAAAATGCTTTATATTGTGAAGGGCCCGCGATGCATTCAAAAGGGAAGTTTTTGTTGTTAAAGTTAGAAACTTTATTATCACCGATGGAGCAAGTTTTGCATATAGGCGGGCTTTCAATGTGTTTGAATTTAAACTTACCACCGCTAAAAGTTTAAAAGGGCAACGGTTTGTGTGAGGCCGATGTATTAAGAAAAAGCTATTTTTCTTCCTTGAAAATGTGTGAAGAGTTTAGAAACTTTTTGAAGACCGATTCAAGATAAATAATTTTTTTAAAAAAACTTAGTAATTTCCTTTTTGGTCGGTTCTTTTTATCATAAATGTAAGGAGCTTTTTTTAAGGAGATTTTTTGTCTTTATGAAGAGATTTTTGAGTGAAGTGTTAAAAGGCAAAAAAAATGCTTTTAATAATTTTTGTCTCTGAGTATGAATCCAAACATGAAGAGAAATTGGGAGAGATTATTTTTGTTGCAGATTGGATAAAGATTTTTTATTTTGCAGGAGATTATTTTTGAAGAAGAATTTGAAGAGGATAATGAAAAATTTGTTTGAAGAAATTTGCAAGGGTTTTGTGTTTTGGAGGATATGAAACATCATGCAGAGATTGTAGATATGAGCAGAGAATATGAAGAGTTTTTCAATAGGGTTTGATATTATATGATCCTATTTTTAGATGGTTTTATGCAGGTATTGAAAAGGTTTTCATGGAGAAGATTTGTCCTGTAAGAAAATAAAGAATTCTATTTTATGAATCAGGAAGGAAATAATGTATTGAAGTTGGTTGTTAATATTTTGTGAAGATAAAAAGTTTATTTGCAGGGAGATGAAGAAATTGAAATGAAGGGTCTCAAATATGAAAAAATATTCTTTCATCTTTAAAAGGAAATATAAATGGGTTTTTGGTTTCGTGAATCTGAAGAATGTGAAAGGTTTTGGATTAGATATATGTTCTTTTATTTTTGCAGGTGACAATATATAAGATGCATTGTTTTTGAAGACATTAAAAAGTGAAGATGAAAGGACAAAATGATCTTCAGTGAGAGCAAATGACTGTGCAGAATGTGAAAGGTGAAAAGACATCCAATTTGCATATAATAGTTTTTCAAGTGAATTGATTGTATGATTGATAAGGCAGAGATGAAACATACAGAGAAAAGTAGTGTTGTTGAGCATATCTGGATGAAGGATTGATTTTGAATAGAATGGCCATTTGACAGACACATGAGAGAGAATAAATGTTCTGTATTGAAATAGAGAAACCCTCTGAATTTGTGTTTTTAGTTTGTTCTGTAATAGGGGTTGGTGCTCCTTGAAGCTGGTGCTTCTAAACAGTATGCCAGTGAGGCTTGTAGGTCAGTGAGACCTCAATAGTCAGTGAGACATAATATTCAGCCAGTGAGGCTTTGTAAGATGTTTTCAAAGTTAAGCCAGTGAGGCACTTCATGAGTGGTTTTTCTACCCAGAGAGGGTTTTCCACTCCAGTAATTCTTGTGTTAATGATATGCTTCTATGTGTGTTTTTGCTTCTATGTTAAGATTTATCTCTATGTGGTCCTGCTCATAATTTTCACTATCAAACTTGTACATAGTTTATTGATGACTTTCTCTTTCTGAGTCTTGTAAATCAAAAGTTATAATAAGTTGCAAAAATCTACACAACACTGATTCACCCCCCCTCTCAGTGTTGTCCGAACTCCTACAATTCTAACCCTAATTCTTTCCCTAACTATAATACTAAGCCTAGCCCTAATTCCAACCCTAATCCAAAGACTAATTCAAGTCGTAGTTATAATTATAATTGTAACCATAACCCTCACTTGTATCCTAACACTAATGCTAACCCTAATCCTAATTCTAAATCTAACCCTTTGTACCTCTTAAAGATGCATATAATTAAATATATCCTCATAACCTTAACCCTAAATATATTGTATTCAAGTTATATAGTTTAGTTAAGTATAGGCATACCACTTAAAAATTAAAGAAATTATTAAAAATTATTAAATATATTTTTTAAATTTAGATATATTTTTTTTGTATTTTTTGAGTATAATTTAAAGAAATTATAAAAAATATTTTAATTTATCGATAAATAATTTGGATTAGGGTTTAAAATATTTATGGTTTATAATAATTCTATAAATATAAATATAATATTATTATATTTAATAATGTAATAGGAAATTAATTATACATTAATTATATTAATGTCTTATTATACGATATAATTATATATTAATTTAATTAACGAAGATTATTAATATTATTATAATTAGTATTTAATTAACTGGTATTTTAATTAGGATCAAGATTACAATCAGGGTCAAATTTAGGGTTAGGGTTAGTGTTATGGTTATGATTACGCTTGCGCTCTGAATGCCACTAGCATATTTATATTAAATATAATATATCTAAAGTATGCCGAGAGATATCCTTCTCGAGGTGCCTATTTTTTAATCACTAATCCTAACATTAGGCACCTCAAGTAGGATATCTCTTGGCGTACTTTAGATATGTTATATTTAATATAAATATGCTAGTAATGCAACAAAAGAAAGTCAAAAAATGAGGAAAGCATCCCATCATGACATAGGCATTTGACCAAAAGGAGGTGGAGCAACCCTAAAACATCATTTGCATTTGTTCCTTGTTTGCTGCTATGTTCGACCCACCACCATAGAGGAAGGGTTTGAAGCAAAACCTCATCATTCTTTGTAATTTTGAAGGGTTTCCATACATTTTATACAGAAAAATGGAGGTTAGTTAGCCCTCAGCCACATATTCAACCATATATTTTGCATTTTGAAGGCAAAACTTGGCTCTAAGCCGTGGCCCTATAGCTTATTTGATGCATTTCTTTTGTTTCTCTTGGTCAACACACTATCTTTGGCCGCCATGGAGGTCGACTGAAGGAAAACCTTGTGATTTCAACACAAGCACTCAGCAGGAAAATAAGGCAAGTTGTCTCTGTCGATCTCCCTTTATTTCCTGATTATTTACTATGTATTTCACTGCTAGAGGCCACGACTTTGATATCATTTCTGAGCATTAGTGAGATGAAATGAGCTCGAAAGTCTTCACTTATCATTTATATCTGCAGCTTTCTTCATTTAAAAAAAACCCAGATGTGTGAACAAATGCATTATGTACTTCTATGGGTTCACCTATTGTGAGAGAAATGACTCCATCTGGCAATGACTGGGTATCAACAAATGATTCTTCATCCATCTCTCTATATGCAGAAGCAATGAAAAAATGACATTCTTTCCTTCACTAAAATGTAGAAAACAAAACTTGTTTGGCATTATACTGGCCGTGGCCTAATATGAAATCAAATAGGTTTCATTTTTATCATATGCAATTTCTGTAAAATGCCATAGTGCGGGTTGTGGTTTTGGTTTTGCATCTCCAGTTATTTTGTGTTTGTATGAGCTCAAAACTTTTGATTTTCATCTATATCTGCATTTTTGGCTCAAAATGAGCTCAACCCATGATACAAGAATGAAAATCTTGTAAAGAAAACATTTCTACACTCCTTTGTATTTGAACTCTGTGTAATACAATGTGGGTTTCAACTTTGTATGAAGAAAATGTATTTTTAAGCTACAATTTTCATGGCTTGAACTGGGTTTTTCTTATTCATATATGCAGAAGACAGTAACATCAAATCTGAAAATGTAAAAAATAACTCTCATGAGCTCAAACTGTTTATTTTCATTGTGCTTGCCTTCCTCTGATACTACTAGATCATGGCTCTCTATGCTTAAATCTGTCTATATGCTGTCTTGACCTCATGTATCTGTGCATGCTTCATTTGATCATCATTTTGCATTGATCACATCCAAAATGTATTGTGGCATATATCATTTTGTTGTTCCAGTTTATGATGTCTTTTCAAATATACTTCCATACATATCATATTGAATGATTGAAACTCCTCCATTTGATTTTCTGAGATATGAATACATTTGAATATGCACTGCAACAGTTTCATTGTTATTAAACTGCTTTCTTGATAGCTGCAATATATATCTTGAGATGGTATTGTTTATTTCACAACTGTGCTCCATGGCATTAATCACTTGCAATTACATTTGTACCTTGCATCTGTGGAACTTATGTGCTCTTTGTTGACTGTTCCATTGTATTTGATCAATAACTTGAAACTTCATAACAACAAAAGAAAAATACCCGCTTCATTGTGCACTACTATCCTCTTTTCATGACAATGATTTTTCCTCTCATACTAGATAACTATTCTATTGTTGTCCATTCTCATGGCTGCACCTATATTCCTTATTGCACACATCCTGACTGTCCAAGAATGAGCTATTCTATGGCCTTTTTCTGCTTTGTATATGATCATAATCATATTGTCTTGATTTAGCTATATGTGAACAAGGAAATACACTGTTATAGTTTCAAATTATCCTTAATCTCTTGTAGATGAACAAGAATATGCCCTCTGCTATTCCTGGATAACACTGTGATGGTTGTATCTTAACATTGTTCCCTTTTGTACTCTTGTAGATGGAAATGAACATCTGAAACCTATGTATACACTCTTTTGATGGCATTATATTCCCTACATATCATGGACTCTTCCTTCTGTAGCTTCATGATACATATTTGCAAGCTTTTACATGTTGATACGATAAAAAATCTATCCTAGAATGATGTGTTAGACCAAAACTACCATGTTGGCACAGGATAATGCACTTTTCACCAGCACAAAGGTGCTATCATGTACTCATAAACACTTTCAATTGATGAATTGCAAAATGATCTTTAATTGGATATATTTCTTCATCTGAAAGGCTATCACAAGATCCAACTTTTGTCTCTAAACTTACTGAATGTATGAAAATGAGAAAACTTCTGCACACATTTGAAATTCACTCACTCAAATAACTGAGCAGCTTGCTTGTTGATGTGTGGTTGCTCTTATTGTTCCTTATGACTGTTTATAACATGAAACTATACTTGTATATGCTGTTCTACTATGACTGAAACCTCTGTTTCTTTGATGACATCATGGGCTCTTAATGACAGTAACACATGGCATTTGATTTGGCTATCCCACATGGCATTTGTTCCAACTTGACTGTACCTTCTCTCTTGTACTTGATACATCTAATATAGTAGTAACATGCATGTGATGAAAACATAATGATGCTTGGCCTATCGAATATCTCTGCATTAATGTCATTACTCCAAGCATGTTGGGCTCAACCCTTATGGGAGCCAATTTTCCCCACATGCTATTTAATAAAAGATGAATCAACAAACTAATTTCTCATATACCTGCATAGAAAGCAAACATGTTAGCATATGAAACATATACCTCTTTCTGATATAGCACTTATGCCTACTGATTCTGACCTCTCTTATGCTGATATGATTACTGATATAGTGCTGCTACATAAAAGTGAATAGTACTTTTGAAGTTCTGATTGTGTATGAAAAGACTTGGTACCCTGAGCTAACAAATCCATTTTCCAAGTACGTTGGAGCTCAAATGGATGGAGGAAGATAGCAACCAGCTCAACCACGGGATTCATCATTCACAAGCAATGATTGGTCCCTCTTCGCTTCCTATGCATTTCTTTTCTTTCAAAAGTAAAATTTACTTTTATTTTGCTTATTTTAGTTACTCCCATGGCTTGTGTGGGACACTTTTATACATTCTTTTGAATATAATCAGCTATCTCATTCTATGCAATGACTTATGTATATTTCACTTTCTGAATCAAATACATAGCATAAAACAACTGATCTTTCTTTGGAACATATGTATAAAACATGATGTATAATTTGACAGTCTATAAATACCTCTTTTAGTTGCACTGAAACATAATGAATAATCAACAACTGGAACATGAACTCCATCAATTCTCTTCTTTCTTTGAATGTCTGTTTTCTTGTCCGTAGATGATTTCACTTACTAGGATGATGTAATAGCTCAGCTTGAGTTGTTACATGATTTTGATAAGTAATTTTGCACTTGTCTTCTATCAAGACATCAGACATTGGCTAGATGATCCTGCATAAGCAAAAAAAATTGTACTCCCTCTAAACAACCGATGTTTAGGCCTTGCTAAATTAGGTGTGAACATAATTTGGTAACAATAACAATAGTAAGTACAATGTAAAAAGGGGAAGCATGATGCTCCTAAATGTAAAGATATGTCCATGAAGGTGTAGTATGTAAGGGGAAAGCATGATGCCCCCCATGTGTAAAGATATGGCAATGATAGCTCAAAATGAAGGTGGAGAAGACATTATGCCTCTTAATTTAGCTACAAAGATGTATCCATGTAAGTTCATAATCAAAGTGTAATAATGGAACAAGATAGCCCTAAATGGCCCAATTAACATTGTGTAACAACCAATAATGTGAATTGTGTCAATAGATAAACGTGAAAGCATTGTAAATAATATATGGTCATGACGGCATTTGTGAAATTGTATCTCTTAGTCAAGAATCTATCTTATGGTTTGTGTAGTCTAAATCGACCCAAGCACAATGAGAATGAGCTAGACCTAAGATAGCACATGCATTACACCCTTGCTAAAGGTGTAAGCCAAATCACTCCTACTCTTCCAAGAAAAACTAGCTAAGAGGGGGAGAATTTGGTTGGTTGCTCTCTTCTCGTGGAAGAGGAGCATCATGGATGACATCAAAGTTGTTGTGTGGAGAAACAGTTGCACCAATAGGTTCACTCACTTCTCTAGGGAGGAGCACCTACTAGTAGACTATGGTGTTTATGTGTTGAGGTGGAGTTTGGTGTTGTTGAGCAAATCATTGAAGTGGCATTGTGGTGGTTATTCTTACATGGCTAGAAGGGTCGCTAGCTCTAATTCTATTCAACTCATTTGCCACAAAGAGACGAAAGGTATTTAAACTTCATTCTTATAGCTCTATCAACTCTTCCAAAACTGTGAGTTCCCTTGCATGTAACTCTTCCCTTTGACACCTTCGCTCGTTTTCTTACTAGATTTCCCTAAATATTTCCACTTGCTCCCAAGCTTGGTCTTCAGTGGGTGCTTCTTGGATGGGCAAGTTTTCTCTAATCTCACTTAGCATTGCTTCAATCCAATCCTCCCTTATCCTGGGACACATCAAGCCTAAGATGTCGAGTGCAAAAAAAGGGGGATAAAACAGAAGCATTGTGGTGCTCTGCTTGATCTTGTTTACATTTGTTCATTTTATCATTGAATCATTTTGACTTGATTTGTTGGATGTTTGAATGTTCTCATATTGAGCCTATGTAAATGTTCCTATGTACCTTGTGTTGTTACCAAGGGCTTATCCTTTCTCTATTTTTGTGTTTTTGTGGCTTAAATGATAATGCCTTCTAAAAGCACTTTAATCTAAATGTATGTAGAAGTAATTCTACTCTATATTTTTGTGCTTTTTTTGAAATGAAATGTTTTCTTATTTAGTCTAATTGTAGAAAAGAAATCTTTATATGAATACAACTAAATGGATTTTCCTAAAATGCAATGCAATCGAATGTTTTTTTTGTGTTTTCTTGTGAGATTAATGGAATCTCTTGATTGTTTGCCTCAGTTTTGCTGAGAGTGTTGGATTCCCTCAATTTTCAAGTTTAGACAAAAGTGTTGGAATCTCTCAATTTTTCAAGCTTGTGTTCTAATCTAAGAAAAAAAATTATGCAAAACAACTAATTTAAATCCAAATGTACTAAAATAAGTGAACAAATTCCTAAATCTAAACCAAGAAATCATAAACAAATGTTAGTTCTCCTCGACAATTTTGATTATCTAATTACTAATTAATCTAAACCCCTTTCAAAAGAAATCTAATTTAAACAAAGGAACCTGTAAAAAGTAGAAGCTTTGAAGAAGCTTGTGTTGGCACATGTCCTCAAGAGGTCCAACCTTTGTATCTTCCTTTATAGTAGTAGGGAAGTCCTCCTTGATGATAGTGGGAATTAAATGTTTTCTTATTTAGTCTAATTGTAGAAAAGAAATCTTTGTATGAATGCAACTAAATGGATTTTCCTAAATGGAATGTAATCGAATGTTTTTGTTTGTGTTTTCTTGTGATATTATGGAATCTCTCGATTGTTTGCCTCAATTTTGATGAGAGTGTTGGAATCCCTCAATTTTCAAGTTTAGAAAAGAGTGTTGGAATCTCTCAATTTTTAAGCTTGTGTTCTAATCTAAGAAAATAAATTATGCAAAGCAACTAATTTAAATCTAAATCTACTAAAATAAGTGAACAAATTCCTAAATCTAAACCAAGAAATCATAAACAAACATTACTTCTCCTCGATAATCTTGATTATCCAATTACTAATTAATCTAAAGAAATCTAATTTAAACAAAGGAACCTATAAAAAGTAGAATCTTTGAAGAAGCTTGTGTTGGCACATGTCCTAAAGAGGTACAACCTTTGTATGTTCCTTTATAGTAGTAGGGAAGTCCTCCTTGATGATAGTGGGAATAGAAGGGAATTAGACATTGAGTAAAATTGAATGATGATCTAGGATTACAGTGAGAAAATTTGAAGTTTCTAAGAAAGAGAAATGTAAGAAGGAATAAGAGTCTTGTAAGAGCATGAAAATATTTTGGGTGGGGGTTGTTGTGTAAGGATAGCCTAGTCCTCTAAGGTGATTTAGAGTTGTCACTATGAGGGAGGCAAAGGAATGAAATCTTTTGGTAAGGAGTTGGCTACAAATATAAAATGATCAACAACCTCCTTAATGCCAAAGGCAATGAAAGTATAAATAGTTTGGAAGTTTCACAATTAGGGGGAGGTGATTGGGAGATGACTAGAGAGTTGATTGGGAGTCAAGAGGAGAGGAGAATCAGTCAGGGGGAGTAGATGCTCAATCATGATTGGAATGAACTCTCAATCAGAAGAAAACATTATGGAAAAATGACTAGAATTGAAGCAATCATGTATCCCCAAAAGATGACAGAGTCACCACTTTCAGGGTTTAGGTTGTCCCTTTTTCCAAGGTAGGTCACCTGAGTGACCCTAGGGTCTCTTGGATGAACCTACAACTAAAGGTCAACAAAAGGTTTTTAGAGGTGCTTGAATACAAGGGAACCTATTTTAAGGGTTGAACAAGGTGGAAAGAGGATAGGAAAGATGAGGGAATTGCCATCAAGTTAAAAAATATTGAGAGGAAGTGTGTTTCATGCCTCGTGGGTCATGAGATAGACCTTCCAGGTCATCATCGAGCTATTATGTTGGCCCGTAAGATTTTGGGCACTTACATATTTCCCTCCTTGGGTACAATAGTCTAGATAGAAGGTAGACACCATTTCTAAAATTGTATTATTGGACCTACACTTACCTATACTTACCTTCATTATTGTCCTGCATCTAGACCTACAAAATAAATCAGTTAACTACATGTAATATGATAATATAGTAATCAAAACTAAAAAAAATGAAGAGAGAGATTATCTTTGATGCATGGTTTTAAGAGATACTACCTTGTTGTTTTCCCTTGTCACTCGCTCATAACTTGCAAAATAAAGATTGACAAACTAACTCAAGTACATATTGATAAATGATTAGTTGAAAGTAAGTGGGGAACAAGGATGGGAGGATGTACAGTTGATGCAAGGTTTGATGTATACCTGAGTCACCTTGCTTTACCTTGATGACTTGGAAGAATGATGAAATAAAAAGTGATATGAAATCAAAACCTACCCTACAAAATAGAAAATGGAGGAAAATAAAGGGTCATTTTCACTAGCAACCATAAAGAGGAGAGAAAAGAGAGGAGGAAAAAAAGGAAAACAGATAAACAATGAATATCTGATGGAGAGCCAAGGATAAGGAGACCATGGAACAGAATCCCTAGAGGCTCTATAGGATAGAGATGACCTTGAAGTATTTGAGAGACTTGCTTCTTGGTGCTTAGAGTTTCCTACTTGGCCCTTTGCATTGGGAGACTCAGATGCTTGTGTGCACATTTTTCTCTCTATCTTATTTCATGGAGTCCATTGTACTTCAATACTTATACACTTCCTGAGCACTTATTTACAATGAACAAGATTGGTATTGGACTATATATAGTTTATAGTTGATGTATTTGACATTGCTTTACTCATGTGCACATGGATAGTTCTTAGAATTTGTGTTTATTTCATTCATATATGTTTATGCTTATACATGTATGGTGGTAATCACATGCTTTTTTGTAACTTTCTATATATGTGAGATGTATATTATGTATGGATGCATTAGTTGTATATGGATGCTCTTTTTGTTGTTTTCAGGGATTTCATTCTACTATGACATGATTTATTGTTTGTTTTTGAATGATATGCATGTGGTACTAACCTTGTGGTTGCTCTTGATAGGATTTTTGACCTAGAGGATTGTGGGTTGACTAGCATAGGATGAACTGCTAAGCTTCCAAGATGGAATATATATTAGGGATCAAGTGGGAATGGAAAAGTGATGGAATAATTTAGATGAAGTTGTACAAAAGGCTAAAGACTGATCCTTGTATAGATTGACCACTTAGACGAGAGTTCAATGCAAATAAGCTAAAAAAAATTATTGGCACCTTCTAGACATAGACCAAAAGAGATGGCAACAAGTCAAACTTGGGGTGAATGAAAATTTCCTCAACAAGGATGGCCCTAGAAAGCAACCTAGACTCCTAGTTTTACCTAACTTGTGCATGTTCGTTCTTAGCTTATTTTTCTCCTTTTATTTTTCTTTTTTGTTTATTTTGAATGTCACCCTTGTTGCTTTGAGTAATGGGGTTCTCCACCTGAGAGTATGAATATTTGTAATTTTTCTTTTTTTTTGAATTGCTTGTGGAGTTTTGACCCCTATGACCTAAAGATTAAGCCAGGTTAGTAGGGGGCTAGGTGTAACCTATTACATCGTAAAGTGTGTACACTACCATTTTACACTTAGTTTAGCATCTAAGTGGACCTAAAATGTTTGCACTTGTTAATTAGGACTATTATAGCACCTTTTTGAGCATTAAGCATGCAATTCTTGATCCCGATGCATAAAACCCAAAAAAGTAATTATAAGACGGGGCTAATGACACTTTATGTACCTTATCCTAGGATTTTGGGGCTAAAGGACTAGGGTACCCAAGTGCCCTTGTCCCTCTTTTAGCTCTGGCCTAATTAATGGCTTGTCAGCTTGGGACCTCTCAGATGAGTCCCAATGTCAACCTCATGCGGTTTAATTCTCCAAAAATCAATAGGAATGCATATAAAAGTAAGTTAGTTTATTAATTTGAACATCTCTAAGCTATCTCTAACTTCTTGAAAGATTATTCTTCTCTCTCATGCTATCTACTCTTCTCTAAAAGCTCTCTATTGTGGATTATTGCTATGACACTAACATATTACGGGTCTTGTGAAGATCCTTCTACTTCTTTAGGCTACACCAACTTCTTGAGTCAAGTTGTGATGCCACATCAAGCATGCTAGGGTTTCCATGCTCATGGTGACTTCTTTCCTTCATGCTTTGTTCTAGCATTACATTCTACTTCAAATTTGCCTCTGCCCTCCTAGGGCACGCACTCTTTATCTGTCATCTTTGCTATTGTGGAGGTGGAAACACCATTCATGGAGCTTCACTGAGTCAAGCTCTTAAATAACACCCAACCATTTTCCTTCTTGCATGTGTGTAGGTTAGATTTGGAGAAATTGACTGAAGATAACTTGCAAAGGACAGAAGCATGGGAGGGTGAAGACATCTAAGTTATCAGTTCTTGCTAACCCTAATCAGGGTCTAGGGCACCCAAGTGCCCTTGTATTGGGTAATTATACCTCTAGATCTAGGTTCTGACTTGATCCCTGATCTCTTCTATTCATTAGGTTTCTAGGTTTCCGTTTCCAACAGTCGTTTTACTCTGATCTTTATCAATTAGGGTTTTATGTCTTGACCCTAGCTTAATTTGTTAGATTTGGTTAATTCTTGTTATCACCCAGATTTGCACCCTTGCTTGCAGTTGTGAAACTTCAGCAATCTGGAATAACATGGGAATGATCTCAAAGTGTGGGACCTTTTGAAGTGAGATTAGATCTCCGGAGAAGGCCGACTTCCTCTTTCTAAGCCTAATGCTCAGAGAAATTCATCCAAACCTAGTGCTAATGCTTGAAGGGAAAAGGGTTAGAAGGAATGCTGAAAAGAGATGCTGAAATGAACTAAGTGATACACCAAATTTAAATGTGCTTGGCTGCAATCGAATAGACACAGTAATAATCTCACAGCTGGAAAGACTTACACAGACTCATATGATTCTAACAGAGGTCAAGATAGAGACACAGTGCTTAGAATAACAAAAGAGAGGCAAAATACCAATTTTTATTGATTATAGAGGCCAAGTAGCCATTACAAAAATAGCCCAAGAGAACAACCAACAACCTATATATCTATTTTACATGTATATATAGCATTTTATTTTGACCTTAGTCGGTTACAAACCAAATTGCCCATGGGTGCTGTCAGGAAAAATATCTCCGCTAAAGGGACATCCATCTACCTTGTAGTTATGGTATAAAAGATTTGAAAATAGAGAAGATGAAAGATATTTTTCATCTTTAATGTGGTCTGTAGAGTCATTGATTTGTCGCAATGAATGCAACAAATATCTTCAGCTGAATATGCAACTGTCACTGCTGAAACGTCATATTGGCCAAGCATGCAACGCCAGATCTAAAATTTGAAAGTGAGAGAGAACCCCTGAAAACCCCGCCAAATGAAAGAGGGGACCAAAATATGCATCTTTGCCTCTTGCAGCATGTCGAAATTCGCCAAAATGGAGGAGATACAGGCGGTCAAAGTTTTGGTCAACCGCCTATATATATCACTTTGCATCTGTGTATATATCGCTTGAATTTGCCACCTGAATCACCATTTAAAAACTTCTTTGCAAATCCCTTTGTATATGTCAAGCGCTTGTATATCGGGCCCCACCATTTGTATGTCGCATTGTATCTTGCCTTGTATATCGCAATATACAATTGCAAATATACAAGCAGAAGATACATGCAAAGCGCTTGTGCCTTGGCAGACCCCACCTCTTGCATCTCCTTGTATCTTGTTGGGTGAATATTTTGTCGTTAACTCGCTAACGGCAAAATGGGTATATCAGCCACAACTATGATGAGACAAAGTCTCTCCTCTCAGCAAGGGGAGGTTCCCTCTAATTACTTAACTTTTGCAAATCAAACAACTTATAAAATTTATGTACACTAAAAACTATGTTTGTGGTGGTTCCATCTCATCTCATTCTCTTTTTTCATAATAGATGTTTATATTTCAAACTTTTGATAGAAGACTTATAAATTATCACAAAATCACAGAAACACAAAGTTTTCTGTTACTTCACTTACTACTTGTAAACGAAACTATTTGAAGTAGAATGCAACCCAAAGTCTTCACTCTTCTTCAAGATGGTAAAAGTAAATCAAATATAACAACTTGCAACACAAAGTCTCTAAACTATTGTATTCTCACAAACATGAACATATAACCCACAACTGATTTGATAACACAAAGTTTATCAGAATCAAATTAAGAGCGCTCTTCAATCACTTGAAACAAACTCCACACTTCAATTATTATCAAATAAGATTATGATAGCAAGACGTAAGAACAATACTATCACAACACAAATAATCCCAAGACAAAGATTGGAATTGAACTTGCATTCTTGTATTGATAAATATTTGATAATTGATTTTCACAAAAAGCACAAAGTCTTGATTTGCTTCTCAATTCGCCAGAGTTTTCTTGCAATAGACAAAAGATAAATATTTACAAAAAAGGCCCCCTTTATTTATAGGGAAAGGCCTTGAGAAAATTTAGGAAAAACCTAACTACTTTGACTTATTCAAAAATAGGAGTCCTTATTGACTTGGGACTTCCTATATTTTTACATGTAATTACATATTAAAAATGTACATGTAAAAATGTCCAAAATTGTTTTGAAAGTACATGTGAAAATCAGAAAATAAACTAAGGGAAAAAATAGCTGCTTCAATTTGTGTCACCACTTTTTCTCATGTGGTGATCATACATAGTGAAAGCTGCTTGCATTTCAATGCTATCTGGGTTGAATGCATTTTTGAAGATCATCCTGGCCCTCACTATGGCATCCCTCACTGTAGTGATTGATTTGGCATGATTAGTTAACCTGGTTTTCAAATTATCCAAGGTTAACTGGTTGTCTAGAATGTTGTCCATAGAAGTTATTGAAAATGCTTTATCTTCAAATTCTTTTTGGAACATGTCTTCAAATTCTTGAATCATTTCTTCTGCAGAAAGAAATTGATTGTCCTGCGATACCAACTTACAAGGTAACTCCTCCAACTTATGCAAAAGATTGACATCATTTTCTTCACTGATTTCCTTTGCAGCTTCAAGATCCTTGATATTTGTACTTCATTGCTTTTGACTTCTTCGGGGACGAGTCAGTCATTTGGATGAACTTTCGCCGAGAAGAAGTCTGATGTTGAACAAAGCTCCGCAGAAGAAACTGCAACAAAAGTCATGATCATGCAATTAGGGAAAATATGGGCAATCTGGGAAAATTGCATGTTGATGATCATGACTATGGGAATGCACTTGAAAAAGGGCTATAGTGCGAGCTGGCCAAAAATCAGAGGAGAAGCGGGCTCGGGAAATCAAAATTAGAAATTTTCTAGAGTTGGAAAAATTTGGGACATTTTTGCATGGGCGGCAAAATTTGCCGCCCTTGCATATGAGGGTCTTGTATTATTTGCATTGGCGGCAAATTTTGCCGCCATTGCATGTTGATGAAGATCAAGAATTGGTATAAGCAGCAGATTTTGCCGCTAATACAGGTAACAAGAAAGACAAGGGTTTATGTCGGAGCAGCAAAATTTGCCAACACTGTACTTCAGATTTATCACTTTTTTGATGTTTAGTCAGCAAATTTCATCGACATCTCATGAGGGGCACCGATACATATCTGAGCGGCAGATTTCACTGATTTTGCACTTGGTAGCAGTCGCATGGTTTCCTGGTAGGATCGGCGAACTCCGCCGATATTACATAACGGTGTAAAGCAAGGGTTGAGGGTCTAGGCGGTAGAAACCTAGAGGTTTCAGGGCAAAACCTAGGGCACCTCTGGTGCAAAAACAAATCTGATACACATCATAAACATACCTTACACAAAAAAGAAACTAATCACGAAAACAACAAAACAAAACAAAGAACATAAAACGTAATGAAAATCTAAAAACAAAGATCTAAACAATACACATCATAAACAGTGAAGAAGGGGAACGGAAACAAAAGAGAAAACTTACCCGTCTAAAACTTGAAACCCTAGGTTTGATGGCGATGGATTAGGTCGATCCCGTTGATGGCGCGATCAAACGATGTTGGAGAAGCCTGGAGGATAGTTCGGGAGAAAGAATGAAATGGTAAAATAAGCCGTCGAAACACATTAAATAACTCGACCACAAATGCTAAGCGAGTGGCACGAGTGGCCATTAATGGCACTGAGTGACCAAGATTCCAAAGATCTCGTTCGAGCGGAGATTTCGGCCGACAGTGCACAAAAAGAATAAAACATGTAAAGACGTCAAAAATCACCGACTTCACAGGTTTAAACGAAAAAACGCATGTAATGGTGGTGAAATATGCCGCCTTTACATGCAATATAAAAACCATATGCAAAAGCGGCAAAAAATGCCGCTATTGCATGTACAAGAAAAATGAGTCAAAAAGAGATATGCAGGAGCGGTAATTTTTGCCGCTCTTGCATATCAAGATTTCAAATTTTACTAACTCTTAAAAATGACCCAAATTGACATTTTTAGTGATTTACAACTTGAATGATCTTCGTGTATATCGAGAAACTGATTCAAAGGGATGTCATAAACTAGTCTAAAATGTCAAATGACTTCACGCGAGATCAAGGGAATCTTGTCTCGATCCACGAGCTTAGAGTGTAGATTCACAAAATGGACAAGTTTCATGGGGGTTGTCTACAAAAATGAGCGTAGCTGATTTTGAGAACAACAGCTGGCTCTAACTGGGGAACTTCCTTCAATCAAACTTTGAAACGATTGAAGGGAGTAGAATCCAGTCTCTAAGTGCCTTCATCCTTGCCATTGGGCTATAGAGTCAAGCTTAAAAGAAAAAGACACAAAAGACTAAACAAAAACACAAGAATAAAACACAAAACTATACAAATGTACAATTTAACTTAGCTAAAACTTCAAGGATTGAAGTGCTTCAGATGTTGTCCACTGTGAGGCAACAAGAATGGTGTCCCATCCTGATACTCCAGCAAGAAACTATTTTCACTATAGAACTGATGAATGGTGAATGGACCTCTCCATAAGGAATCAAATTTCCCATGCATCCCTTTTGGTTCTCTCCTCTTGTCCCACAACAAGACTTGATCTCCAACCTGAAACTCACGAGCCTTTGTCTTCTTGTCGAAGAGTTTCTTTACTTGATTTTGGTGCTCAGCAATACGGTCCACCACCATAGTGCACTGCTCCTCAAGTTCAGTCAAATACATGATCCTTTTATCAATAGAACTATCAAAAGTTCTATCTTCCAATGCCTTTACCAACTTCAATGCTGGCAATTCCAAGGTAATTGGTATCTCCGCATTCAGACCATATAGAAGCTGAAATGGCGACATGCCTATTACCCTTTTGGGGGTAATTCTATCAACCCATAAAGCATCAAACAATGCCTTATGCCAAGTTCTCTGATTCGCATCGACCAGTTTCCTGATGATAGTGACCAGATTCTTATTGCTTGATTCTGCTTGACCATTCCCTTGCGGATAATAGTCTAAAGAATGGGAAAGAGTGATCCCATGTTCGTAGCAAAACTCAGTAATCTCATGAGAGGAAAAACAAGTAGCATTGTTTGCTACAATCTTGTTTAGAACTCCAAACCTGGAAATAATGTTCTCTTTAAGAAAACTGCATACCACCTCTGAAGTAGCATGCTTGACTGAAATAGCTTCTACCCATTTGGTAAAATAGTCTGTTGCGGTGAGAACATAGTTATGTCCTGCACTTGATGACGGATTCACGGTGCCAATGAAGTCAATACCCCATTGCTGAAAAGGCTCCTCAATCACCACTAGTTTTAGAGGTAAGGCTGCCAATTTTGGTTTCCCAACAAACTGTTGGCATAACTCACACCTGCGTACCCAATTGTATGCATCTTGGAATAATGTAGGCCAATAGTATCGAGCTCACAGAATCTTGTGAGCTGTTACAAGTGCTGAAAAATGTCCTCCACAAGCCAAATTGTGGAAAGACTCCAAAAGTCTACTTTGTTACGCTTTATCCATGCAACAGAGAAATACACCATCAAGACTTCTCTTGTACAAACCATTGTCCCAAAGGACGTAGTTAGCAGCTTTTAACTTGATAGTTCTCTTTTCCTTATAAGACAAGTGAGAAGGGCACTCACCATAGGTAAGGAAATGAGTGATATTGTAATACCACTCATCAGTTGTAGTAACAAAAAGGACAGTTGGCGTGTCCACAACTTCTTCTTCTTCGTCCCCTGTCTCTTTTGGAACGTTATCTGCAATCAATTGACACAAACCTTTACCACGTACAAGCTTGGTAGGCTTGATATCCAGATCAAATTCTTGAATCTTAGTGATCCAATTACCTCTCTTTGTTCCGAACTCCTGTTGAGTTAGGATAGATTTGACTGTTGTATCAGGCACCATGAAAGCAGTGTGTGAGTTTAGAATATAGAACCTGAAATGCTTAACCGCTTTGACTACACCATAGGCATGCTTCTCCATATTTGAATACTTCAATTCATGAACTTTGAGAGGACAACTCATAAATGATATGGGGGATTCAACGCCTTCTTCATTCTGCTGAACCAGAATAGCTAAAAGTGTGTGTTCTGAAGCGTAGCTATAGACTACAAAATCCTTAGTGTAGTCAGGACAAACAAGACTGGAGCATGAGCAATAGCTCTCTTGATATCCTCAAATGCTTCCTTACCTTCCGCAGTCCAATGGAAAGTGGCCTTACCCTTCATCATATTAACAATGTGACGGGTTTTTTTCTGCAAACTCAGGAATGAACCTTCGCAGAAAATTCACCTTTCCAAAGAAAGAATGAATAGCAGTCTTACTTGTAGGCAGAGTGAGACTTTGAATAGATTTAACTCTCTCCGAGTCAATCTTAGTACCTTCCCAGGATACAATGTGTCCGAGAAGCTTGCCTTTCGTCACCCCAAAAACTGACTTCTTGGGATTGAGGGAAATGCCATTTTGCCGACAGTACTCCAGCACTTATCGTAAGTGATGCGCATGATCCTGACGGTTTTTGGAGAAAACAGTCAAGTCATCGAGATATACCACAATGAACTTACCCATCTCATCTTTGAAAGAAAGATCCATCGCTCTCTAAAATGTTGCGCCAGCATTGATCAGACTAAAAGGCATTTTGCGATATGCAAATGTGCCCCATGGTGTGGTGAAGGCAGTTTTGAACTGATCAGCTTCATTTACCTCCACTTGGTTATACCCCAAAAAACCATCTAACATAGATAACATTTCTAAACCTGTCACTGTTTGCAATACTTGGTCCATGATGGGCAAAGGGTAGTTATCTTTCAAGGAAGACTGGTTGAGATTTCTGAAATCAACACAGATACGGATTTCTCCATTCTTCTTCCTTACAGGTACTATGTTTGCAATCCATGTGGAATGATGAATTGGAAAAATTATCCTTGCATTTAGCATCTTCTGAATTTCAGAAAGAATCGTACCTGATATCTTTGGATTGTATTGCCTCTGCTTCTGTTTGTGAGGCAATGATCTGGCTTTGAGGGGAATTTCGTGTCGAACCTCCTTAGGCCTGAAAGACTTCAGGCCGTCATAGGAGTAAGTCAAAACATCAATGTAATGGCAGAGGAGGGTAATGAATTTGAATCTTTCATTGGCAGTGCAACATTTCCCAATGTTGACCATCTTAGGATCTGTTTCTGAACCCAAATTGACCTGTTCAAATTCCATAGAGGAACTTGAATCCTGTTGTTGTTGCCGTTGCTTGATATACCTGTCATGTTTATCAAAAAGTTTCTCAAGGGAAACCAAACCTTTTGGGATTTTATTTCCTTTCAATTGTAGAAACTCTTCACCGGTTTGTGAATCTATCTCTGAAACATACTCACGTGGTGGCGATTCACTTCCTTCAAAGTATAGCTCATCAAAACTATCCATCTTTTCTAGGAAAGCAATGATTTGGTTATCACCATTGAACACCTGCCAATGGTCAGCGTTATCAGGTACACTTGGTCGGAAGACCAGCTCAATAGTGTACTTGTTTCCTTTGAAATCCTTGTGAGGCACCATGAGAGTGGTGGAAACAGCCAATGAATCTGCATGATCATTGAATTCTCTTGGCACTGCTGAAATATTGAAAGCATCAAAACCTTCAATGCAATCCCATACGTGATTGCGATAGTGTATCAGTCTTTCATTTTTCATTTGGTACAAATTTCTTACTTGACAAACCACCAGCTCAGCATCCCCTTGAGCATGAAGGATTTTAACACCTCTGGCACGTGCAGCTTCCAATCCGAGCAACAAGGACTCGTATTCGGTGGTGTTATTGGTATTGTCAAATTGTAACTTGTATGAAAAAGGTAAAATATCACCTTGTGGTGATATCAAGACCACTACGGCTCCAGAACCGGTAGAAGAACAGCTGCCATCAAATTCTAAAATCTAGACTCCATTAGAATTTGATTTCTTGGACTTTCTATGGTTAGAAGATTCCTCTTCGTCAGTGAGGGAAGAATCTGGTATTACTATATTCTCACCTGAACTTTCATCTGAAAACTCTTCCGAGTCTCCATTTGACATATCAGAGCTGTCACCCGATGTACTCTCATCTGATGAATTGGAACAATCTTCAGTAGACAGAAAATAGTTACCCATTCCCGAGGACTCAAACAAAATTTGAGCTTTGGGGTTTGAGGTTTGAGTAACAATGTATTTTGCCTCCTTCTCAGGAAGCAGCTTCTGCATGACACCTTTAACAGGTATCCTTGCTTCAGACAAATCCATATTCAACTCCCCACCTACATCCTTGCAGAAATTACGCCGAAGAAGAATGTCATATGAAGCTGGAACATCAGCTACCAGGACTGTCATCTTGATTCTCTTATCTGGAAAAGCTACAAATGCAAATTGGGTGTCTTTGATTTGACCCAAAAGTGGAACTTGCTTATTCTCCATAGAGAAACACCTCCCAAAAGTTTTGGTTAAGGTGAGGCCAAGGGCATCTGCTACCTTAGCAGGCATAACATTGTCTGAGGCTCCAGAATCTATTACGCAATTGCTCAATTTATGACCATTTACTAATAGGGAAACATAGAAAGGTTTGATTTTTCCAGAGACTTTAGGGGGAGTAGTAACAAGATTGTTTTGGGTAGGTTTACTTTTGGAGGAGTCATGAGTATCTTTGGGAAACTCTTGTCCTGCAGGGATGGCCTTATTTTTGACATATTTGGCTAATCTATCAAATTGTTCAGGATTAGCCTGTAGATACTCAACTTCAGACATTTGTATCTTAGTTCTCCTAGCATGATCTATTATATCAAATTGCTGAAAAGAATTAGCTACGGAGGAAGAAAAACCATCATTTTGATTTTTGGTAGAGACAGCACTAGTCTGAGGAGTAGAAGTGGAAGGTACAAATTCATTAGAAGCACTTACTTGTTTACTGACCACCGGGTCTTTTGATTGGAAAGGTAGCGGAGTCCCCCGTTTAGCGATTGAAATCACCGGTTGAGATTCTTCTCTCGCTTTCCCTTTATCAGCTTGGAGAGCTGACTGATTTTGAGACCTAGTGAAAACGGCATATGCTCCTTCACACACTTCTCCTTTTTCAGCTTCATCCTGATAGTTCAGAAAGCTGATGGTAGAGTCGCTAGCTAACTCTTCTTCTCCTTCTGTGAAGAGATTAGCACTATTTTCATAATCCAACTTAGGTTGGAAAGAAAGTTCATTTTTAGCTTCACAATAGCCAACAACAGAGTTGACCGGCGCTGCTTCAATGGCGAGCTTCCCCTATGTAGGAGGAAGACGGTTGTGTTGCCCTTGATTCCTTGCAGCATTACCTTGATATGAATTATTTGGAAATGTCCTTCTTGGTATATCTCGGTAAGAAGGAGGCGCAAACATACCTTGGGACATTTGTCTCTTCAGAGCTAGCAATTCATTTGCTAACTTTTGCACCATGGGGTCAGTGGTGCTTGTAGAAACATTCTCAGTAGAAGAGGAGCTTTTATTTCTATTAGTATCCCTTCTTATCTTACCCGCGAGGATAAGATCATCTTCTACTTCAGTTGCCAGAATCTGAGTTGCAGCAAGATTAGTAGGAGCAGCTCACCTCAATAGGAAACTCACCTCCGGAAGTTACGTATTGATAAAGAAACATTTAAGATTCTCTGATGTTGGCTCAGCGGTGGTGGGAATCCTATTTCTCAATTTGTTGAACTTAGCGATGAAATCTCGCATTGGTTCATGAGGTTCCTTTTTCATCTATGTTAGCTGTGCTAACAATGCATGAGCATCTTCCGCAGGTTTAAACTTGGCTTCGAACTTGGTTTTGAGAGTAGCCCAGCTCATTATGGTCTGAGCTCGAAGGTGGTAAAACCAGTCTGCAGCAGCGCCTTGTAGTGTTTCTACAAAGAGTCATACAACCACATCTTCATGCTTGACACCTATCACACCACAGGCTATATAGAAAGCCACAATATGCTCATCAGGATGAACTTTCCCATCACCATAGAATTTGGGGAAATTCTTTCTTGAACTACGAGGTAGTTCATGCAATGGTGGGGTCAAATTTAGAGGACCAAAGGTATTACCCCAAGGACCTTGGGCTACCATGATGCGCTGATTGAAAGGTGGTATAACAAACCTTGGTGGTGTATGAATAGCCAAAACTCTGTTAGCACTAAAAACTTCACCTGGTATTGGAGACCTGGTGTTTATAGGGGGAAAACTCCTGGTGCGCTGAAGACGAGGTCGTGGAGTTAAGAATCCAAAATTATTCTGCTGCATCAATTCAAATGCAGGATCAATAATACCCTGAGCCCTCTTACTTCTGGTGTACCGGGAATCTGCCAAAATGTATTATGCTAAACACAATTTTGCAAGAAAATGGAAAACAACTGAAAATGCTTCAACTCGGAGTGTGAGGCTTCAAGTTGCGTGTTCCTTCCCTAGCAGAGTTGCCAAAAAACTATTGGGTGAATATTTTGTCGTTAACTCGCTGACGGCAAAATGGGTATATCAGCCACAGCTATGATGAGACAAAGTCTCTCCTCTCAGCAAGGGGAGGTTCCCTCTAATTACTTAACTTTTGCAAATCAAACAACTTATAAAATTTATGTACACTAAAAACTATGTTTGTGGTGGTTCCATCTCATCTCATTCTCTTTTTTCATAATAGATGTTTATATTTCAAACTTTTGATAGAAGACTTATAAATTATCACAAAATCACAGAAACACAAAGTTTTCTGTTACTTCACTTACTACTTGTAAACGGAACTATTTGAAGTAGAATGCAGCCCAAAGTCTTCACTCTTCTTCAAGATGGTAAAAGTAAATCAAATATAACAACTTGCAGCACAAAGTCTCCAAACTATTGTATTCTCACAAATATGAACATATAACCCACAACTGATTTGATAACACAAAGTTTATCGGAATCAAATTAAGAGCGCTCTTCAATCACTTGAAACAAACTCCACACTTCAATTATTATCAAATAAGATTATGATAGCAAGACGTAAGAACAATACTATCACAACACAAATAATCCCAAGACAAAGATTGGAATTGAACTTGCTTTCTTGTATTGATAAATATTTGATAATTGATTTTCACAAAAAGCACAAAGTCTTGATTTGCTTCTCAATTCGCTAGAGTTTTCTTGCAATAGACAAAAGATAAATATTTACAAAAAAGGCCCCCTTTATTTATAGGGAAAGGCCTTGAGAAAATTTAGGAAAAACCTAACTACTTTGACTTATTCAAAAATAGGAGTCCTTATTGACTTGGGACTTCCTATATTTTTACATGTAATTACATATTAAAAATGTACATGTAAAAATGTCCAAAATTGTTTTGAAAGTACATGTGAAAATTAGAAAATAAACTAAGGGAAAAAATAGCTGCTTCAATTTGTATCACCACTTTTTCTCATGTGGTGATCATACATAGTGAAAGCTGCTTGCATTTCAATGCTATCTGGGTTGAATGCATTTTTGAAGATCATCCTGGCCCTCACTATGGCATCCCTCACTGTAGTGATTGATTTGGCATGATTAGTTAACCTGGTTTTCAAATTATCCAAGGTTAACTGGTTTTCTAGAATGTTGTCCACAGAAGTTATTGAAAATGCTTTATCTTCAAATTCTTTCTGGAACATGTCTTCAAATTCTTGAATCATTTCTTCTGCAGAAAGAGATTGATTGTCCTGCGATACCAACTTACAAGGTAACTCCTCCAACTTATGCAAAAGATTGACATCATTTTCTTCACTGATTTCCTTTGCAGCTTCAAGATCCTTGATATTTGTACTTCATTGCTTTTGACTTCTTCGGGGACAAGTCAGTCATTTGGATGAACTTTCACCGAGAAGAAGTCTGATGTTGAACGAAGCTCTGCAGAAGAAACTGCAACAAAAGTCATGATCATGCAATTAGGGAAAATATGGGCAATCTGGGAAAATTGCATGTTGATGATCACGACTATGGGAATGCACTTGAAAAAGGGCTATAGTGCGAGCTGGCCAAAAATCAGAGGAGAAGCGGGCTCGGGAAATCAAAATTGGAAATTTTCCAGAGTTGGAAAAATTTGGAACATTTTTGCATGGGCGGCAAAATTTGCCGCCCTTGCATATGAGGGTCTTGTATTATTTCCATTGGCGGCAAATTTTGCCGCCATTGCATGTTGATGAAGACCAGGAATTGGTATAAGCAGCAGATTTTGCCGCCAATACAGGTAACAAGAAAGACAAGGGTTTATGTCGGAGCGGCAAAATTTGCCGACACTACACTTCAGGTTTATCACTTTTTCGATGTTTAGTCGACAAATTTCACCGACATCTCATGAGGGGCACCGATACATATCTGAACGGTAGATTTAGCCGATTTTGCACTTCGTAGCGGTCGCATGGTTTCTTGGTAGGATCGGCGAACTCCGCCGATATTACATAATGGTGTAAAGCAAGGGTTGAGGGTCTAGGCGGTAGAAACCTAGAGGTTTCAGGGTAAAACCTAGGGCACCTCTGGTGCGAAAACAAATCTGATACACATCATAAACAAAACTTACACAAAAAAGAAAATAATCACGAAAACAACAAAACAAAACAAAGAACAAAAAACATAACGAAAATCTAAAAACAAAGATCTAAACGATACACATCATAAACGGTGAAGAAGTGGAACGGAAACAAAAGAGAAAACTTACCTGTCTAAAACTTGAAACCCTAGGTTTGATGGCAATGGATTAGGTCGATCCCATTGACGGCGCGATCAAACGATGTTGGAGAAGCCTAGAGGATAGTTCGGGAGAAAGAATGAAATGGTAAAATAAGCCGTCGAAACACATTAAATAACTCGACCACAAATGCTAAGTGAGTGGCACGAGTGGCCATTAATGGCACTGAGTGACCAAGATTCCAAAGATCTCGTTCAAGCGGAGATTTCGGCCGACAGTGCACAAAAAGAATAAAACATGTAAAGACGTCAAAAATCACCGACTTCACAGGTTTAAACGAAAAAACACATGTAATGGCGGCGAAATATGCTGCCTTTACATGCAATATAAAAACCATATGCAAAAGCGGCAAAAAATGCCGCTATTGCATGTACAAGAAAAATGAGTCAAAAAGAGATATGCAGGAGCGGTATTTTTTGCCGCTCTTGCATATCAAGTTTTCAAATTTTACTAACTCTTAAAAACGACCCAAATTGACATTTTTAGTGATTTACAACTTGAACAATCTTCGTGTATATCAAGAAACCGATTCAAAGGGATGTCATAAACTAGTCTAAAATGTCAAATGACTTCACATGAGATCAAGGGAATCTTGTCTCAATCCACGAGCTTAGAGTGTAGATTCACGAAACGGACAAGTTTCGTGGGGGTTGTCTACAAAAATGAGCGTAGCTGATTTTGAGAACAACATATCTATAAACATACAAGCCACGAATTTCAAAATGACCATTAGCTGCATCTGATTGCTCTGTCAGGTTTGGCTTGTATCACCTTTCCTTGTATATCTCTTTGTATGTGCAAATATACAAAGCACTTATATATACAAGCCGGACTTGACGCCTGAATATGCCAGAATTTGATCTTCGATTCAGGTCCGCCTTGGATACATCCTTTGTACCTTTGACTTGTATATGCGAATATACAAGCTGCATATATAATGCACTGTTCATAACATACATTGGCCTTTGTATGCGCGCTCTTGTATGCGTGGCCCCTTGTACATTTGACTTGCATCTTTTCTTTGTATATCGGCGATATACAAATGCCCTTGTATATTGTGGACACCACCTCTTGCACATTCGGCCTTGTATATTTTTCGTTTTATCTTTCAATTGTATGTTGGAAACATACAATGCGAAATATACATTCTCTTTTGTTCATTGCGCCGATGTACCTCTACTGTAGCCGATGTATATTATCTTTGTATATCGGCCTTGTATGTTTTGGACATACAAGCTGATATACATTCCACTGTACATTCTCACTTGTATGTCAACTTTGTATCTTAGGCAAAGGTCCTTTGTATATTCTACCGATGTACATTGCAAAATGTACATTCACCCTTGTATCTTCTAACATACAATCTGCCTTGTATGTGTGCGGGCCCCATCTCTTGTATCTCGGCAATATACAAATGCCTTTGTATGCTTGACCTTTGTATATCAACTTGTATATCCAGATATACAACCTGATATACAAAGGCCAAACATACAAGCAGGAATCTTTGATGGAATATTCCTGCGATGTATAACCCGATATACATATTTTTCCTTGTATGTTTCGATTGTATGTTCAAACATACAACACAATATGCACCTAAAACCTGATATATATAGGGAATATTCCTGGGATCTGCGATAGATTCCCCCAATGTATATGCATCCTCTAAGCCTGATATGCATTCAAAAATGCATACAATTGAATCATTCCATCCTTTTGAAGGCCGATGGAAATTTTTGCAAGCCCGCTAATGTATATTTGCTCTTGTACATCCAAACCCCTTTGTATATTTGACATACATTGCCAATATACAAGTAAAAATTTGTATATAACCTTTGGATATTTTCGTTTGTATGTACAAAGGCGAATGTATATACAAGTATGCGTACAAATACAAGTTATACAATATGAGAAATCTAAGTGATAGGAATTACTTGAAGTTAAAAGATTTCTGGGTTTTTCTGGGTTTTTTGCAAGGAATTTTTAAGCAAGATCTTGGGATTGTTTAACAAGGCATGCATGAGTACCTTGAAGGATTTAAGCTTTTTTTGGTCATTTCTAAAGGATTTTCAAGGAAAATGCAAGGTGAACTGTTTGGCTCTGAACAGAGGAAAATAGGTCAACAAATTGGTGACTTCTATGGGATGTTTTCCTGCTAAACATAAGATTAGTAACCTTATGCATCCATTGGGCATGGAGTCAAGTCTAAAACATGCTGGGAACACTGGAACCTGCCTCCAAAACATAAAAAGGGGAAGGGGCCGGCATTCTCCTAATGACAATGCAGCCTGTGCAGAAGCACTTAGGGAAAGGGAAAACTAAAACAGAAATGAAACCTACTCTAATTCTAAACTAACCGGTCATACATTACTTTAAACAAAGCCATTAACTAGTTCTTGAAAATAACTGCCTTTCCTTAACAATTTACAATGTTTCCCATTCATGTGGGTAGTTAAAAAGAGGTAAGGGGGAAATGTACATATGACAAATTGATAAAACACCCCCCACAAAGTGGAGATAAACTCACCTATCCACCTAGAATGATTGCTGATGTTGCTGGCTTGTGATGAATAAGTGGGTTGATCCCACTCATTTTGATGCTCAACTTCATGCTTAGAGGTAAGCATGACAAGTGGTGACTTCTCTTGATGTGTCTCCAGTTGGGCTAGATGCCTGATTGGGCATCCCCTTGAAGGTTTTGGGTTGATTGCCCCTTGTTCCTCATTTGGTACGATGGTGGCCTCTATTTGACTCTCATGTTGCTGTTGTGTGTGAAACAGCTGGCTTGAGACCTCATGGCTTTCTCCTTCCTCCTTCAAGGAAACCAAGAAGGCTGATATAATTGTTGGCAAGAGACACTATATGGATTCATGGTTGTTGTCATTGATGGCAACAAAGGTCATCCCACATATCCGCAAGTCATGGTGTGCCTCTACCGGAAGTCAGGATGAAGAACTGTTATGGTCCGGTGAACAAGAACAGAGCATGTGGTAAGGTCCAACAGATTGGTCCGGACCTCTCAGAGGAAGTGTCTTGGTGTAGTGCGGATTTGGGGAAGTCAAGAGGACTACCTTGAGTAGTATATTCCAAGGATTTAGCCTCCGGTGATGGACAAAGAAAAAGACATGAATAGCTGAGTACCGGATTCCTGAAAGACAATGAGAACAGAAGGAAGAACTGACTGACAGAGCATCAGAATCTTTTTCGGATATGTTACTGTTGATGGTAAAGGTTGTGAAGGTATGAATCATGTTTGGCCAACATGACTAATGATATCTACAAGTATATGCTTGATCCGCATTGCTTGGTAAGCAAGGATTCAGCTGACAGAACAGAGCTTGTAAGAAACCAGACTGTTCTGGATGCCGACTAGAAAGGTGATGAAATTACTTGTGCGGATATATATAGAGGATGGATTTAGTTGTGAAAGTAGTGATTATGTGATAGTGTATGCGAATAAGTACAGATCAGAGCAGAAGTAGTAAGAAAGATCCGGTATGTGAAAAGATAGCAGAATAAAGAACAGAGGAAAGATGAAGTGCAGCAGATCAGTGTACTGAGCCTAACCGGAACTGAACCCTAGCATATGTAGGTGCTTCCAATCAGTTCAAGAATTGTATAACATTCTTTGTAGACAGTGTGTCTCCTTGTAGGCAGTGGGCCTCTTTGTGAGCAGTGTGCTCGGGCAGTGAGCCCTAATTGGCAAGTGCCATTTTTGTAACTCCTTATTCTTCTAACAGAGAATAATCTTTGGGTTAATCACCCCATGGTTTTCTCCCTTAACCGGGTTTCCACGTCAAAAATACTGTGTCATGTGTTTCTCATTTCATGATAATGTTTGTTTGTTTAACTCAATGCTGCTTTGCTTAATAAGAAAGTTCAAAAGAAGAAACAATTAGGATAACTGATTCACCCCCCCTCTCAGTTATCAACGATTGGTATCAGAGCAAGGTTCCTCCTAATAGAGCCTAACAGCTTGAGGAAGATCTGGGAATTCAAATGGATGCATATGGTTTAAGGGAGCAACTCAAGACTGCCCTTGAGGATCTTGAACAGTCAAATTCTGAAGTCAATGAATTAAAGGAAAGACTCAAACAAGTTGATGAATTCATGAGAGAACTAAAAGACAAATTAAGTCTTTCTATGAAAAAGAGAAAGGAGCTACTCCAACAATTGGCAAGACAAACTGAAGAAAGCAATACTAATGAAGAATTGACTGAGAAAACCAAGTTATGTGAAAAGTTATCAAAAGAAGTCATTATGTTAAGACATGAAATGGAATCAGGAACTATAAAGTTTACTCAAGAGATTGAAGAAAAAAGAAAAGTTGAAGACAATCTAAGACAATCTCTTAAAGAGAAATCAGAAGAATGCCACCAGATGGACAGGATTATCAGACATCTTGAATCTGATCTTGAAGATGCCAAAGATAATGAAGAAAAACTTGAGAATCAAATTGTCTCTCTCAAAAGAGATCTTCAAACAGCAAATGAATATAAAGATAAATTCAAGATAAGTTCTGCCCAACTTGAAGTACTTCTTGCAAGTCAAAAGAAGACAGATGACAAGTACGGTTTGGGATATGAGAAAGGAGAAAGCTCTGGATCCAGTCAAAAGAATTTTGGATCAGAAAATCCAAGGAATAGGCCTGAAAGACCTCCGGTAAGACAACCCAATGCTCAAAGATATCCATCTTTCAATGGATACTGCCACAGCTGCAATCACTTTGGTCACAAAGCTAATCAGTGCAGGAAAAGAATGAATCAAACTAATCCATCCTTCTCCGGACAGTGCTTTAACTGCAAAAGGTATGGACACAAGTCTCATGAATGCAGAAATATGCAAGTAAACAAATCATTCAAAGGTAGATGCTTTACATGCAATAGAGTAGGTCATATGGCTAATCAATGCAGATCAAGAGGTTATTAGTCAAATATGCAAAGAAATGTTATTTACCAAATCTGTAATAGGTCCGGTCATAATGCTAAAGTCTGCAGAAGCAAGAATCAGGACAAAAGAGGTCCGGTGTATAATCAGAATCAAGACAAGGGTAAACAAAAGATGAATGCGGATGAAGTTAGGAATCAGATGAGCAAGATTTGAGTAAAGAAAAGTTTAGAGAATATAGAAACTGGATCCGCACCAGATTCTGGTGCTGATATTCCTTCCGGAAATTAAAAAGTGAGCTCTGGCTCAGGGGGAGACTCAAAGAAAATCCTGTTCCCCCAGCCAATCAAGTGATGCTGGATATGACACAAGATGCGGAGTAAAGGGTTTGAAGATATAAGTCCTGAGATGATCCAGACAAGATTTCAGAGGTCCGCATGAAGATGTAAAGAAGTTGTGATCGATCAAGTAAGACCTATTCCGGGAGATGCTCCGGAATGACAGAGGACTACAAAAGGGTCCGGAAAGATCCGGAAGTACATTATTTACTCTGTGGACTGGACAGAACGTTTGGGATGTTCTTGTAATATGTCACCTCAATTTATTCATAATTGAAAGATCCGTATGATGTTCATAGATCAGGACTGATCCGAGATACTTCAAGCTATCCGGATAAGGTAAACCGGAATAATATAGGTGGAGCATTTATTGCAAACAGATATTAGGGTTTGCAAAATGATATAAGGGATTTCTCAACCATCACTTGATCATTCCACATCCAAGAAGAAGCGAAAAGCGGAGCTCTGCAACAAAATTCATCAAGTTCACCGAAGATCTCCTGCCGAAGTCATTACATACAGAAATCAATCCAGCCACTCCGTGTAACCGAAGACGCAAAAGGTATTTTTCACCTCCGATATCTTGCTACAAATCTTTTGAAGAAATGGCTACTCCAAATATAGTAAAAATCTCAGACAGGCCCCGACCTGAATTTAAGAAACATCCATACAAGTCATTGGAGGTAGATCCACTAGGAGCCTTTTCTAGTGTTCCACATGGTGTATTGCATACGGAAGACATTAGGGTTTACATCCATGCAAATTTTGAAGACTTTGGAGAATCAAAACTGATGGATATCTATCACAAACAATTGATAGATGACTCCTTCGAGATCAAACCTCAGTACAAAGCCATCCGGGACAAACACTTTGCACAGTGCATTCATTTCCCCTATTTTGAAGAAGATGAATGGGTCCGGTATGTACTAAGTAGAGTACATGACAACTTCCTATGGTTGAACAAGCCCTTCAAGATCACCAAAGATGCAATTAGGGCTGTAACCGGTCTGCACTCATCCGGTGGATTACCTGTTCTTAAGTCTGTCAAAAATCAGACAGTTAGTGATGCAACCGGATCCAAGTTTGACAAGAGAGCTATGACAGTTGATGACATCACTGAACCGGATGTCAAATTTGCATCTATGATAATTAGTTACAAAATCTATCACTCCAGTAGGGAAAATTCAGTACCGGGAACTGCAATCTACAAAGCTTATCAAATGTTAAAGGAGAATGCAGACTATGACTTGTGTGAGCTTCTTGTAAACCAACTTTTTGAAAATCTGCAGAAGATTAAGAAGGACAAGAAAAACTCCTTCAAGTATGGCAATCTGATCCTTTGTCTCTTCTTTTACTACATGAATGAGCTTCCCGGATCCAGTGGATGGATATGGCAGAATAACAGACCGGTTGCCATCCAAATCAGAGACTATTTGCATGGACTTGGGGATGCTAAAGCAAGAAATACAGCTCTATGGGGATATTTCAAGAACTTCCAAAGCATGATGCATGCAAGAGAAAGAATACCCCAATCCCTTGTTGAAAAGTACAAAGACACAGTATGCTTCATGGTAGAAACAGATCAGTGTCTAATGGAGGCAGTAGAACCAAGAACTGTATGGATCATGCCCATGGGGTATGAAGTGGATGAACAAATAGTGGAGCTGCATGTTCAACACATGCTAAGTCAGCCCAAAGATCCAAAGGCAGAAAGGTTTGGAACCTTTGAGGAGCTGAGTGTAAAGATACATGTAGAACTCAGGGAACCTGAGATAAAGAGGAAGGTGAGAAAAGAAGTAGAGCATATTGCTCAAGGCCTAGGCATCTCAAAAGAGGCACTTGATGCCAGCCGGGAAAAGAGAAGAAAATCTGAGGAAGAAAAGAAAGAGGCAGAAAAGAAAAGCAAGAAAAGTGCTCCAGTGGAATCCTCAACCCGGACCAGATCATCTAAAGGATCCACACCTATCAAAACCAAAAGCTCAAAACCAGAAGTCCAGGGATCCGGTAAGAGATCCAAGACAAAAGCCTCAAGAGCTTATCAAAGCCAAAAGGATGAAGAAGAAACTGAGTCAGATGAGGGAGTGAAAGAAATAAAGAAACAGAAAAAGAAAGGATCCGGTAAACCCTCTTTTGGCTGAGACAAGGAAGAAATGACTGAAGAATTTTCTGAAAAGCTCACCCTGTCTCTAGACAGTGTAGTCAAATCAGTCACTGTGGATGGGAACCTTCAACCGGTGGCTGAATTCTATGATGACTATAATGAGGCAGATCAAAAGATCCTGCAGGAAGCTATAATAAGGTACTTGAACATCTACAATAAAGCTTTTATTGAGATTATCTCTGAAATCCCAAAGAGCCTAGAGATGGAACTAGAAATAAGAAAGAACAATGCCGTGGCAAAAGACCTTGAGATCAGGGAACAGATAGCTATTCAACTATATCCCTCAATTGATCACAAAACCATGAACATGGTATTCAAGGACTGCAAGGATGAATTCAGAAGCAAAGCAAGGATGAATCAGCTTATGCTTGGTGAGACCGACAAAGTAGCCAAGGACACTGAAGAGATCCTCTGGAATACATACAAAAGGTTTAATATTCCTATTACAGAGGACTCAGGTGCAGAAACAGCTGCGGACTTGGAATCATCTGCTCCGGAAGAAGTGCCACTAGAACAGGCTAACATCTCCTCTCCGGCTTCTCCTACAGTCTCCGGATCCCAAGAAGAAGAAAAATTACAGGAGAAAGAAGCAGCAGAAAAAGAAAAAGAGGTTGACAGCACCAAGGATACAGAGAAAGAGAAGAATCCAACAGAGAAAACCACAACTGTAAGTGGTAAGAATGTGGAAGGAGATAAGACTCCTAAGGACAAAACTGCAGAAGAAAAGAAACATTTGTCTCCGGCAAGAGACACTGCACAAACTGTTTAAAAGTTTCTAAGCCAAGAAACTTTAGAGATTGATGAACCGGAGCTTCTAAAAGGCCCATTCGACTTTGACTCTCTCTCTCCAATACAGACAATGAAGATAGCTTCATTTGCAAATGCTAAGGCAAATGAAAAACTCCCAAAGTCTCATATGGAAGACTGTGAGTTGATAGAGGCTGCTTCCGGAGTGCTTGAAAAGATCATGCCATCAATCCAGATAGATCCGACAGCCTCCTCTTCCGGTAATCTCAAAACCTTAGTCAGCAGTGTTGATACACATTTTGATTCTCTAGAAAAATCAGCTGAAGAAAAGGTCCGGAAGGAATTTTTGGATAAAAGATTTTCAGAAGTATTAGGATTAATCTCTAACGATAGGAGAAATATGAGTATTGGAATAAAGAGCTTAGAAAATGCTCTTAAGGATGGCAGTGATATTTACAAATTTTGTATCTCCTGGTCAAAGGCAACAGTAGAAATAGATAAGAAAATAAAAGCGAAACAGGACAAACTACAAAGTTTGTCTCAAAGTTTTGATCCTCTCTCTTCCATAGTAAATCAAGAATGTCAAACTATTGCAATCACAAATGCAATAAAGAACTTTGAGAAGGAAAGGAAGAATATCACTAACCGGATGGGAGAACTTAGAAGGATTATAATCCCTAAGTTAGAAACTATGCATGAGGCCATCAGTGATGCTCAAACTACCGCCCAAACAAATGATCCGACAGATCTCAAGAGGGCAGAAGCTTTTGCATTTTTGTTGAGTGGTCACATTTCAATTTTGGATAGAATGAAGCAAAGTTGGGCTATAGAACTGATCCAACTGAAGACATCTTTTGCAGACATTCTTCAGTTCATGTGAGTATGTAAATATGCGGCTATGTATAGAAAACTTTTGAAAATTTTGGTGTGCGGACCTCACCCTTTGCCATTGATGTCAAAGGGGGAGTGAGGAGCAGTGAAAAATGAGGAATCCAACTAAGGGGGAGTTCCGGAAATTGTATATAAAGATAGAGCATCAGCAAAGGGGGAGCATAGTGTAAACACTTAGTCATTTTTTCACTAAGTATTGCCATCAATGCCAAAGGGGGAGATTGTTGGCAAGAGACACTATATGGATTCATGGTTGTTGTCATTGATGGCAACAAAGGTCATCCCACATATCCGCAAGTCATGGTGTGCCTCTACCAGAAGTCAGGATGAAGAACTGTTATGGTCCGGTGAACAAGAACAGAGCATGTGGCAAGGTCCGACAGATTGGTCCGGACCTCTCAGAGGAAGTGTCTTGGTGCAGTGCGGATTTGGGGAAGTCAAGAGGACTACCTTGAGTAGTATATTCCAAGGATTTAGCCTCCGGTGATGGACAAAGAAAAAGATATGAATAGCTGAGTACCGGATTCCTGAAAGACAATGAGAATAGAAGGAAGAACTGACTGACAGAGCATCAGAATCTTTTCCGGATATGTTACTGTTGATGGTAAAGGTTGTGAAGGCATGAATCATGTTTGGCCAACATGACTAATGATATCTACAAGTATATGCTTGATCCGCATTGCTTGGTAAGCAAGGATTCAGCCGACAGAACAGAGCTTGTAAGAAACCAGACTGTTCCGGATGCCGACTAGAAAGGTGATGAAATTACTTGTGCGGATATATATAGAGGATGGATTTAGTTGTGAAAGTAGTGATTATGTGATAGTGTATGCGAATAAGTACAGATCAGAGCAGAAGTAGTAAGAAAGATCCGGTATGTGAAAAGATAGCAGAATAAAGAACAGAGGAAAGATGAAGTGCAGCAGATCAGTGTACTGAGCCTAACCGGAACTGAACCCTAGCATATGTAGGTGCTTCCAATCAGTTCAAGTATTGTATAAAATTCTTTGTAGACAGTGTGTCTCCTTGTAGGCAGTGGGCCTCTTTGTGAGCAGTGTGCTCAGGCAGTGAGCCCTAATTGGCAAGTGCCATTTTTGTAACTCCTTATTCTTCTAACAGAGAATAATCTTTGGGTTAATCACCCTGTGGTTTTCTCCCTTAACCGGGTTTCCACGTCAAAAATACTGTGTCATGTGTTTCTCATTTCATGATAATGTTTGTTTGTTTAACTCAATGCTGCTTTGCTTAATAAGAAAGTTCAAAAGAAGAAACAATTAGGATAACCGATTCACCCCCCCCTCTCAGTTATCAACAATAATGTCATCATGGCTGCATTCCTTTTCTTCTTGCTGGGCTGAATATATCTCAATTAGAGATATGGTTGTCTCCACCTCATGAACCAGATGCTCATGATTTTCTAACTTAGGCTCAGAAAATGAGCCATGCACATGCTCAAAAGAGAAAACCTCCCCATCAAGAAGCTGATATCCCTGCCCTTTTTCACGTGCCAGCAACTCACAATCATGCTCATTGCCTCCAAATTTTTTTAGGTCTATTGGCAGCTTGCCTTCATCTTCATTTTCAATGTGGCTGGGGAATTCATCAAACAAGGCAGCATCATCTGCCTTCTAAGTAAATTCAGCAATAGCCTCCACCATAACGCACTCATCCCAGAAAAGAGCTTCTTCCAAGTCTTCAAGAGCTAGAAACTCACTGCCATGCTGGGCCTCCATGCATAACAAGTTATCATTATTTTCATTGTCCTCTTGTTGCTGCATATCCACAACCAGCTGCTCATACTCTTCATCTTCAACATAATCAGGTAGCTCATGAAGTAGGGCAGCATCATCCATTTCTAAAGTGACCTTAACAATACTCACAAGTGCAATGGGTTCAAACAATTCTATCTTTGTGAGTGTAGGAATAAACTACTCCTCATTAGTTTTATCTTCTTCCACCTCCTCTTTTGGCTCATCTTTCCAACTATCTTGGTATATAATAGGTCCACCCTTGAGGATTGAAATATCATCAGGGAAAGAGGCTTGAAAAACTTCTTGAATTTCTTGGAGGGGAGAGGGTTCTAGACAAATTTGTTCCTGGGGAATGATAATTTGAGTTTGCACAGGAATAGGGACTTGTGGAGGGATAAAGGCATGGAAGCCTGGGAACTTGTGGAGTCTAGGTTGCTCTATAGGCTGAACATGCGCAGAAGAAAGTGACTGGTTGAAATTTGGAATTGTAAACACATGCTCCTTCAACTTAACAATCTCATCATAACCGTCCATGCTAGGCCCATCTGATAAGGGGATTTGAAAGGGCTATAAATAGGAGATAAGGGGTTGAATTTGTGCTGAACGGGCTCCTGCGAAGGCTGAGGGCCTCTAAAACTTGGGATTTGAAAACTAGGAAGTGGTTTTGGAGGTGTAGATGGACTAACCTGCCTGAAGCTTGGAATTTTAAATTTTGGGGCTTCTTCAGCAACAGGCTGAGCAGGTGTCATCCTTATAGCAAGGTTTTCTTGAAAAACTTCACTTTGTGCTTCTTGCTGCTGGCTACGTTTTAACATTTCTATAAATTCATCAGCCTCCCTATTCAGATCTAGAGACAACTTCTTGAGACCATACATGCTTATGATGGTGAGATCATAAAACCGTTGAGGCTAACTGTACCCTGTTGCTCCTTTGGCCTTATCTAAATTTCTATCAAGCTTTAGAAAACCTTCCATGAGCTCATTGAAAGCATCAATATTCTCAGGGGCAACATTAGGGGTAGGAGAAAGGTAAGCATCATGAGGACGCTGATACTCTGCAGCGGTAGGGTTGTATGGCATAAAATCAGAGGCATTTAGGGCCTGGTATTGCTGATAGGGGGCCAATAGCCTATATTTGGATTAGGGGTAGGGGAATAGCCATGATTCCCATAAAATTCTGACATTTTATAGCATCTAAATGCTGAATAATCATGAAAATGTCAGAATAAGAGCAAAAAAGGTCCACAACCAAAAAGAAACTGGACACATACCAGAGAAAGAGTTGCTAGGTGATTCAAATGCTTCTGGAAGCTGAATAGACCAGGAAAATCACCAAAATCTTGATCTTTGATAAAACTTAGGCGCTTGGGCTGCTGAAACCAGCTGATTTGTTTAGTAGAGTCACCATGGTATTGAAGAAATTGCCCTGAAGGCTGGTAATACTAGGAGAAACACCAAATCTCTTAATATCTTGATGAGAAGTTCATCGAACCTGTCCCACTGGGCGTGCCAAAACTGTTATCACCCAGATTTGCACCCTTGCTTGTAGTTGTGAAACTTTAGCAATCTGGAATAACATGGGAATGAACTCGAAGTGTGGGACCTTGCGAAGTGAGATCAGACCTCTGGAGAAGGTCAGCTTCCTATTTCTAAGCCTAATCCTCAGAGAAATTCATCCAAACCTAGTGCTAATGCTTGGAAGGAAAAGGGTTAGAAGGAATGCTGAAAAGAGATGTTGAAATGAACTAAGTGATACACCAGATTTAAATGTGTTTGGCTGCAACTGAATAGACACAGTAATAATCTCACAGCTGGAAAGACTTACACAGACTCATATGATTCTAACAGAGGTCAAGACAGAGACACAGTGCTTAGAATAATAAAAGAGAGGCAAAATACCAATTTTTATTGATTATAGAGGCCAAGTAGCCATTACAAAAATAGCCTAGGAGAACAACCAACAACCTATATATCTGTTTTACATGTATATATAGCATTTTATTTTGACCTTAGTCGGTTACAAACCAAATTGCCCATGGGCGCTGTCAGGAAAAATATCTTCGCTAAAGGGATGTCCATCTGCCTTGTAGTTATGGTGTAAAAGATCTGAAAACAGAGCAGATGAAAGATATTTCTCATCTTTAATGTGGTTTGTAGAGTCATCGATTTGTAGTAATGAATGCAACAAATATCTTCAGCTGAATATGCAATTGTCGCTGCTGAAACATCATGTTGGCCAAGCATGCAACACTAGATCTAAAATTTGAAAGTGAGAGAAAACCCCTAAAAACCCTGCCAAATGAAAGAGGGGACCAAAATATGCATCTTTGCCTCTTGCAGCATGTCAAAATTCACCAAAAATGGAGGAGATACAGGCGGTCAAAGTTTTGGTCAACTGCTTGTATATATCGCTTTGCATCTATGTATATATTGTTTGAATTTACTGCCTGAATCACCATTTAAAAACTTCTCTGCAAATCCCTTTGTATATGCCGAGCGCTTGTATATCAGGCCCCACCATTTGTATGTCACATTGTATCTTGCCTTGTATATCGCAATATACAATTGCAAATATACAAGCAGAAGATACATGCAAAGCGCTTGTGCCTTGGCAGACACCACCTCTTGCATCTCCTTGTATCTGTAAACATACAAGCCGCGGATTTCAAAATGACCATTAGCTGCATCTGATTGCTCTGTCGGGTCCGGCTTGTATCACCTTTCCTTGTATATCTCTTTGTATGTGCAAATATACAAAGCACTTATATATACAAGCCGGACCTGACGCCTGAATATGCCAGAAATTGATCTTTGATTTAGGTCAGCCTTGGATACATCCTTTGTACCTTTGACTTGTATATGCGAATATACAAGCCGCATATACAATGCACTGTTCATAACATACATTGGCCTTTATATGTGCGCTCTTGTATGTGTGGCCCCTTGTACATTTGACTTGCATCTTTTCTTTGTATATCGGCAATATACAAACGCCCTTGTATATTGTGGACCCCACCTCTTGCACATTCGGCCTTGTATATTTTTCGTTGTATGTTTCAATTGTATGTTGGAAACATACAATGCGAAATATACATTCTCTTTTGTTCATTGCACCGATGTACCTCTACTGTAGCCGATGTATATTATCTTTGTATATCAGCCTTGTATGTTTTGGACATACAAGCCGATATACATTCCACTGTACATTCTCACCTGTATGTCAACTTTGTATCTTAGGCAAAGGTCCTTTGTATATTCTACCGATGTACATTGCAAAATGTATATTTACTCTTGTATCTTCTAACATACAATCTGCCTTGTATGTGTGCGGGCCCCATCTCTTGTATCTCGGTGATATACGAATGCCTTTGTATGCTTGGCTTTTATATATCAACTTGTATATCCGGATATACAACCCGATATACAAAGGCCAAACATACAAGCGGGAATCTTTGATAGAATATTCCTGCGATGTATAACCCGATATACATATTTTTCCTTGTATGTTTCGATTGTATGTTCAAACATACAACACAATATGTACCTAAAACCTGATATATATATAGGGAATATCCCTGGGATCTGCGATAGATTCCCCCAATGTATATGGATCCTCTAAGCCCGATATGCATTTAGAAATGCATACAACTGAATCGTTCCATCCTTTCGAAGGCCGATGGAAATTTCTACAAGCCCGCCAATGTATATTTGCTCTTGTACATCCGAACCCCTTTGTATATTTGACATACATTGCCGATATACAAGTAAAAACTTGTATATAACCTTTGGATATTTTCGTTTGTATGTACAAAGGTGAATGTATATACAAGTATGCATACAAATACAAGTTATACAATATGAGAAATCCAAGCGATAGGAATTACTTAAAGCTAAAAGATTTATGGGTTTTTCTGGGTTTTTTGCAAGGAATCTTTAGGTAAGATCTTGGGATTGTTTAACAAGGCATGCATGAGTACCTTGAAGGATTTAAGCTTTTTTGGGTCATTTCTAAAGGATTTTCAAGGAAAATGCAAGGTGAACTGTTTGGCTCTGAACAGAGGAAAATGGGTCAACAATTCCTTCTCTATAAAAACAAAAGGGAAGAACCCCTATAGTTTGGCTCTCCTTCTTGGGTAGAAGACAAGCTCAGTTTGTGCCCCAATGTTTTGTAGAAGAGGGTTTGACTTAGTTTGATCTATTAAGCTAGTTTCTCTTTTCTACATAACATTTTGGTGAACCCGTCGTTTCTTGCACTTTGGAATCCTTCTTGCATCAGATCTGAGATATTTTCTACATTAGATCTGATTAGATTAAATTCATTCATCATCTTTCATAGTTATATAGCTTCATTTTGCATGATTTCATTGTTAGGGTTTGAAAAAACCTTGCTTTTCTAGGAAATCTAGGTAATCTTCAACCTAGGGTTTGTAGATTAGTATGTTGTTTCAGATCTTGTTGCATTATTGGGTTGATTAAAGGGATTTAATTTTTTGTACCATATCATCCTTTCTGTTCTAAGACATTGATGCATTTGTTTGCATTAAAAAGGTGAAAAATCAAGCATTTTAGGCTTTAAAAGAAGGCATATTTATGCATTGTTTTCATTGCATATGTTGTAGATCATCATAGAAATAATTAAATTTATGATTTTGCATCAAATCTGATTGAAATTTAAGTATATAATCATTTCATGGTGTTGCATCTTGCATTTAAGACCCTCATTCACTAGGGTTTTGTCAAAAAAATTATATTTTTGAAAACCTAGTCAACATTCAAAACCTAGGGGTTGTGGTTAAGATCTTATTTTAGATTTTTCTTCTATCATTTACATTTCAAGTCTGATATTGCATTTCTATAGCATGCAATATATATCATTTGTATTAAAAAAAATAGAGTTCTTGCATTGAAAAATTGTGGTTTAGGAAGTAAGCATTCAAAATCTAAGGTTTTGATAGTAAACCCTAGCTAGTCTTGCAATTAATGAATCCTTATCAAAGAAAAGATTTGTAAATATTTGTTGCATTCAATTGGATAAAACATTTAGGCACTTCTATTGCACATATTACACATCCTACATTTGCAAGACTTAGTTGTTGTGGTTACCAAGAATATCACAATTTTTGGAAGACCCCACTTCTCTTGCACTTGTAGGTCTCTAATTGCAATCACATTTTCACATTGGTGGTACTTGATTAATGAATAGATCTGATTGCTATTCCTTATCATATTTTCACATAGTAAACAAGACATTTCATTATGGACTCTTCTTGTTTGGAATCTTTGTATACATACATTATAGATTTTGAAACTTTTGCTAAGTTCACTTTAATGTGCATCCTCATGTTTTAGATCACATAGCAGCCATGAATGATATTGATATTTGATGTAGGAGCATCCCTGGTTCAAGAGTAATCTTGCATCAACAAAAAAAATTTGCATTTCAGTTCTTTCATTTTCCAGTTCAGTCAGTAGCAGTTTTCAGCTTGTGGTTCGGTTCTAGCATTTCACATCTTGTGGATCTGGGCTTAGCTTCTACATTCATTCATCTACATCATATCAAGAATTCAGAGAATTTGGATGAGTCACCGGAAAGATATTGCTATCAGAAGATTGACTATTTTCTCAATGTAGAGCATTATAATAGTTCCTGACAATCAGCTGAAGGAGAAAGCTTGCAGATCATTCCTTGACTTGTAGATATCAATGACACATTATTAAATGTCCTTTGGTTCATGGATGACCTTACCCAAGGGTCTACGCGTGGTTTCATTCATTTGAGGAAGTGTTCTATGCATTTAGGTCTGACCTATCTGTGAACACGTTACAACTCTTAATTGGAGTTTGTGACCTTCCTTAGTTGACGCGGAAGAATCTATTGGTCCAAAAATGATATATAAAGATGTAATAGATCCTTAGGAAAGTAGTGATCAATTTCTCATGATTTAGAAGATAGATAGTTGGCTCCTTCGCGAGAGGACTTCAAAGCTTTATCTTGTGCATGTATGTAATCAGACTTGTGAGCCAAATTTGTAAGCCTACATGTGTTGCTGGCCATATTATATTTGAATTCTTTGATATACTGAATGATTGAATCTACATATGTTCCATTTTCTTGTGTTGTTTCCGTTGTGTTTACTCTTGTTGCATGGTCTAGATTGTTCATTATGTGAACCCTCCTACCGTGACTGCACCAATGTTTCTAAATGTTCCATATATGAATTCCAAGTCCTTTGTTTTATATATTATTTTGATAGCTTCACAACCCTCATGGGTGTGTATCCTTCAATATTAGAAGACCTAACTGAATTCATCTCCATGAGTAGTCATGAGAAAGATGATCGTGGTAGTTTTCTTCTACTTCTACTACAAGTCATAATAATGTCGTGGCTATTCCCATGGATCTACTTTACCTTCCCTTCATTCCAATGCTCTCCCTTCAAAAGATGAAGCATTAGTGGATGAAGAGAGGTCTCTCACATTAAATCCCTCGGGGATGGATGTTGAGCTTACTCAAAAGGAAAACAATGCCAATTCATCATCATTAATAGACTTATTCCACCCAGTAAGGGGAGAGTGAATAAGTGTACTAATGTTCCTAAAATCATTATGCATGAGGAACCTAAGATGCCTCCTCACTTCAAATTGGTGATTACGGTTCAAGGTGATCTAACACCACCTCAACCCTTGGGTTACATCCTCAATTATGCAAAATAGACTACTCAAAGAAATCAAGGTGTTCAAAGTGCGTCGTAATAATATCATTATGATCTATGGTTGCCCACACATACAACACCCGTAATAACAAGAAAAGTAAGCATGTACCAAGTGAACCCATTTCTCTTCCACCTTCTCAACCTATCCTACCTCAAGCACCTCGTCTTTAGGTACACATATTGGTAAAGAATATGATCTTGTCAAGTAGCTCTGCACTACTTCAGCTAAGATCTCTCTATGGGATTTAATACAAACATCACCTACATACCATAGAATGCTCCATGAGTCTCTTCAAAAGGTAGTTGTTCCACCTTCTGCTAGACCAAATGATGTAGCATCTCTGCTTAGCTGTATCCATGCAACAACATTAGATATATCATTTCAACAACATGAATTACCTCACATAGAAATTCAAAATCAATATGAACCTCTTATGATATTCATCATGTTTGGTAACAAAAGGATAAGACACACTATGATTGATGGTGGATCAGGTCTTAATGTTTGTGGAATAGATTTGTTACATAAACTCAATATTGATACATCTCTCATCAAACCGGATAAAACGAGCATTCGTGGCTTCGATAATGTAGAAAAGCAATCACTAGGTACCATCACCTTAGATATTAAGGCTGGACCTGTGACATTGCCTACCATTATCCAAGTCATGCCTAATGCTCTTTCATACAATCTTCTTCTTGGTAGGTCATGGATCCATGCCATGGGGGCAGTCCCGTCTACCCTTTATCATTCTATAAAATTCATATTTGAAAACAAAATACATACAATTAAAGCTGATCCATTTCCAGAAAGTTGCTTACAAATAGAAGTGAGACATCAAATTCTTGTAAGTGATTTGATCCCTTCTTTAAAAACCAAACCACTATTCTCTGCTACTAACAACAGTGTTGGTCAGGATAGTGTCGGTCCTTTGAATACGTTTTTCAGTGATGATTGGGATCCATTAGATTTTACACACTCCTTTGTGGGTGAATATAAAAGCTCACCCCCGCACCCAAAAACCTCAAAGGTAAATGAAATTTCTTCAACACAATCTCATACTCCTACAAAGTTTAAACTCAAGTTTAATGATGATGGAACCTTTAAAATAGATGTGTCGACCATTTGTGATAAAGTACCATCTAATTCTAATGCATGTCATAGCAGTGACGAGGTCTCTTTATATTTCAACCCCCATGGGATGGTTGAAACAAAGTTTGACCCTTCTCACCATCATAAAAATAATGATCCTTCTTCTTTAGTGCACTTCAACAAACATAGTCATATGACCTCTCCTCTTCCTTCGGATTTGGATACAAAATTCTTTCAAAACAAGGATACAATGGAAATGGGTTAGAATGTAAAGAAAAAGGAATTAAGGAACTTGTGGAACCAACACCACACTTGTCTAAAGTAGGTTTAGGTTTCTGACCTTCTCCTATGTTCTCTCCACCATGTTCACAAAAAAAAGGATTGCTTTCTACTCCCCCTAAATCTACTCTTCTTTCTCAACAAGAGTGAATTTTGTCGAATATACTCAAAGACCACTTAATCACTCTTCCTACTCTAAAACACAAAAAGATTAAAAAAAAAACATTCATCACCTCGTCATTGTGCATATCATCGAACACTTGGCCATTCCACTAACGAATTCCAAGTCTTGGTTGACAAAATTCAACAACTTTGAACAAGGTTTGGCTCGAACACTTCTCACCACACTTGATGTAGTCCCTAGAGCACCTTGTCCTCTATCCATTTTATAATCAAGTTGAGGGAGGATAATTTTTTATAGGCCGACTTGCAAGAGTGGTCCCTTCTTCTCATTTGTGTTATGTTGTATGTATTGTTATCCCCGTATTGTGATGTTTTGTTAGTTCTCCCTTGACACCCTTGTTAGCACAAAGGTACAAGGACTACGAACATGTTGTGTCATTCCTCTATATGTATCTTCATTCTTCTATATGTCATGATGTACAATTTTGTTATTTTTTCTTGGATGATTTAGCATCCTTGCATGATTCAATTTATGTGTATGTGATAGTTCTTCCATCTATGTGGAACCTTGTTGCAATGCTCGGTCATACCTTGACTACACAAGCCATTGTGTATCATGCCTATAAGCATCACCTTGGTTTTCTCTTCTTGGGGGAAACCCCTTGTCATGATGTAGCTTTTGAAAACACATATCATTTGGACATGTGCCTTTAGAAACATCTTGTGCTTGTTTTTATTTCTTCCTCACTCTACCTTAAAAGCAATTGCTCCTCAATGGAGTTAGCAATCACTTTAAGGTGGGGGTATATATTGTGTTATGAGCCTTACTCTCTTCTCTCTATCAAACACTTGTTGATTATCTTTGTGACTCCACTCTCTTGCAAAGGATTATGGCTAACTTGGAAACAAGATCTTGAGTCTATCTTGTCCTCCTAAGTTGAAGCTCCTTGCATGTTTGCGAGAAAGGTTGTGCCACCAACTAGAGTTTGGTAGTAAGGTCACTTTGCTTTCTTATTCTACAAGACTTTGTAAAAATCCTCTTGCGAGAGGTAGCTTGGTGTATTCCCTTGAGTGGAAACACTTTGGTTTTGAGATGGTGTGTATGATGTGTTTGTACTTCTCTTATGCTTCCCATTTATAACTAACCCCTTAACATTCTTCTTTATTGCATCTTGGGGAATGATGCATGGTGATTGAGACACCATTTAGATTGAGGTCTCCTTTGTCATGCTGACTCAAGGTCTTTCGTATTATGTTTCTTGTGATTGATGTATGATGTGTGTATTCTCTTCATATAGTTCTTATTCTTTATATGTTCTTCATGCCTCATGCATGCCTGATATATATTCTCTCTATGTATTCCTTATGTATTCTCCTTGAGTGTTTTGCATATATTCCATGTGTGTTTCATGTGTATTCTATGCCTTATGTGTATACCTCGTGTCAAGCGTGTATACTTAGTGTATAGTGTGCATACTTTGTGTACGACAATCTATGCTTCGTGTATTGCGTGCATACATTGTGATTTCTCAAGTGTATGCCTTGTGTATGACTTGTCTTATCTCATGTTTCTAAGTGCTTCATCTATGAGTGAATTATGTCATGTGTCTTATGTGTATGCCAATCATCATAGACTCCTAGAATCCTAAACTTGGGGGCTTGATTACCCCTCAATTTTGGTGACATTCTATGGTTTCTATGTGTGTTGTGTTTGAAATTTGTCTTATCCATCCTTTAGTGTGAGTTTGAACGTAAGTTCATGCCCACACTAAAGTGGGGGCTAAATGTTACATTGTAAAATGTGTACACTACCATTTTACACGTAGTTTAGCACTCGAGTGGACCTAAAATGTTTGCACTTGTTAATTAGGACCTATTATAGCACCTTTTTGAGCATTAAGTGTGTAATTCTTGATCCTGACGCAAAAAAAACCCATAAAAGTAATAATAAGGTGGGCTAATGACACTTTAAGTGCCTTATCTTAGGAGTTTGGGGCTAAAGGACCAGGGCGCCCAAGTGCCCTTGTCCCCCTTTTAGCCTTGGCCTAATTAATGACATGTCATCTTGGGACCTCTCATATGATTCCCAATGTCGGCCTCATGTGGTTTAATTCTCCAGAAACCAACAGGAATGAATATTTAAAAGCAAGTTAGTTTATTCATTTGAACATCTCTAAGCTATCTCTAACTTCTTGAAAGATTCTTTTTCTCTCTCATGCTCTCTACTCTTCTCTAAAAGCTCTCTATTGTGGATTATTGTTGTGGCACTAACATATTGCAAGTCTTGTGAAGATCCTTCTACTTCTTTGGGCTACACCAACTTCTTGAGTCAAGTTGTGATGTCGCATCAAGCATGCTAGGGTAATCATGCCCATGGTGACTTCTTTCCTTCATGCTTTGTTCTAGCATTCCATTCTACTTCAGCTTTGCCTCTACCATCCTAGGGAACACACTCTTTATCTATCATATTTTCTATTATGGAGGTGTAAACACCATTCACGGAGCTTGACTGAGGCAAACTCCTAAATAGCACCCAACCATTTTCCTTCTTGCATGTGTGTAGGTCAGATCTAGAGAAATTTTCCAAATATAAGTTGTAGAGGACAGAAGCACAGGAAGGCAAAGACATCTGATTTATCAATTCTTAGTAACCCTAATCAAGGTCTAGGGTGCCCAAGCGCCCTTATCATGGGTAATTTTGCCTTCAGATCTAAGTTTTGACTTGATTCTTGACCTCTGTTGTTCATTTGGTTTATGGGTATCCTCTTCTGATAGTCTTTTTACTCCAATCTTTGTCAATTAGGGTTTTATGTCTTGACCCTAGCTTGATTGGTTAGATTTGGTTAATTTCTTCTCTATACAAACAAAAGGGTAGAACCCCTATAGTTTGGCTCTCCTTCTTGGGTAGAAGCCAAGCTTGGTTTGTGCCCCAATGTTTTGTAAAAGAGGGTTTGACCTAGTTTGATCTATTAAGCTAGTCTCTCTTTTCTGTAGATAACACAACCAAATGAGTAACTAACTCCTAAAAATTCCCCCTTATTGAGGAGAAATAAGGAGACCTTCCTGTTAGCTTCTATCAAGTAATGTGAGTTTAAAAACTCACTTTGTTTGAACTAATTGAATGACAACTAAGATTAGGATCAATTTAAATCATTAAGTTGACTTTGTGTAACATCTCATTCCATAATGACCAAAATCAAACATGAATTTTCATCTTAACTAAGAGTTAGGATAAACCATAATTATCCAAAGAATAATTAAACAAGAATGAATCCTTATCATTTCAAAATTTAATCATGTTATTCCAAACCAGAATATAACAAAACTTATAATTACAATATCCAATTACATCTCATTAGTGAATAACCTTCACTGTGCATGTATAAAGTGTTGGCAAGAGACACATTGGAGCTTCATGATTGTTGTCATTGATGGCAACAAAGTTCATCCCACACATCCATAGGACGTGGTGTGCCTTTACCGGAAGTCAGATTGAAGACTGTTGTGGTCTGGTAAGCAAGAACAAAGTATGTGGCAAGGTCTGATAGTCAGGTCCGGATCTCTCAGAAGAAATATACTTGGAAAGTGCAGACTTGGGGAAGTCAAGAGGAGTACCTTGACTGATAGATTCCAGGAATTGAGCCTCCGATGATGAAAGAGTAAAGAGATATAAGCATTCAAGTATTGGGGTCTAGTTTGGCAGAACAGACAGAGGAAGAACTGACAGGCAGAGCATCAGAAGTTATTCCGGATGAGATGTTGATGGTGATAAAGATTCCTAAGGTATCATTCATGATTGGCTGACTTGTTAAATAACTTCTATAAGTTTCTTTTTGATTTGCATCACTTGGGAAGCAATGATTCAGCTGATAGACTAGAGTTTGGGAAATATTGACTATTCTAGATGCCAACTAGAAAGAGGATGAAATCCTTTGTGTGGATATATATACCAGAAGGATTTTGATTAGGTAATGTTGTAGTTGTGATGTATGTGCGAAAAAAAGCAGGAGAGCAGAGTTAAAGAAGTAAGGAAGGTCTGGTATGTGAAAGGACAACACAAAAGAAGAGGAAGGATGAAGTGCAGCAAATCGGTGTATTGAGCCTAACCGGAACTGAACCTGAGCATATGTAGATGCTTCTCATCAGTTCAAGGATCTTGTTATTCTTCTTACATATTGTAGATAGTGAGTCTCTTGTAGGCAGTGAGCGTCTTGTGAACAGTGTGCTTGGGTAGTGAGCCCTAATTGGCAAGTGCCATCTTGTATTTCTATTCTTCTAACAGAGAATATAATCTTGGGTTAATCACCCCGTGGTTTTCTCCCTTAATAGGGTTTCCATGTCAAAAATATTGTGTCATGTGTATTTCCATTTCATGGTTATGTTTTCTTAATTGAATTGATGCTGCATTACTTAATAAGAAAGTTCAGAAAGCTGAAATAATTAAGATAACTGATTCACCCCCCCTCTCAATTATCAACAATTGGTATCAGAGCCAAGTTCTTCCCAACAGAGCCTAATAGCTTGAGGAAGATCTGGGAATTCAAATGGATGTGTATGGTATGAGGGAGCAACTTAAGTCTGCCCTAGATGATCTTGAGCAGTCAAATTCTGAAGTCAATGAATTGAAGGAAAGACTCAAATAGGCTGATGATTTGATAAATGACCTAAAAGGGAAACTGAGTATCTCTATGAAAAAGAGAAAGGATCTACTTCAGCAATTGGCAAGTCAAGGTGAAGCAAAAGATACAAATGAAGATCTGAAGGAGAAAACCAAGATATGTGAAAAGTTATCAAAATAAGTCATTATGGTAAGACATGAAATGGAATCAGGAGTCATAAAATTTACTCAAGAAATTGAAGAGAAAAGAAAAACAGAAGTTGATCTAAGACTATCTCTCAAAGAGAAAACAGAAGACTGCCACAAGATGGATAGAATAATCAGATATCTTGAATCTAATCTTGAAGATGCTAAAGATAATGAAGAAAAACTTGAGGTTCAAATTATCTCTCTTAAAAGGGATCTTCAAACAACAAATGAATATAAAGAGAAATTCAAGATAAGTTTTGTTCAACTTGAAGTTCTTCTTGAAAGCCAAAAGAGGGTAGATGACAAGTGTGGTTTGGGATATGAGAAAGGTGAAAGCTCCGGATCCGGTCAGAAGAAGTTTGGATCAAAAAATCCAAGAAATAGGCCTAGAAGACCTCCGGTAAGGCAACCTAATGCTCAAAGATATCATCCTTCAATGGATACTACCACAACTGCAATAACTTTGGTCACAGAGCTAACCAGTGCAAAAATAGAATGAATCAGACTAATACATCCTTCTCTGGACAATGTTTCAACTGCAAGAGGTATGGTCACAAATCTCATGAGTGCAGAAATATGCAAATAAACAATTCATTAAATGGTAGATGCTTTGCATGCAATAGAATGGGTCATATGGCTAATTAATGCAGATCAAAGGGATATCAATCAAATATGCAAAGAAATGTTGTTTGCCACAATTGCAATAGATCTGGTCATATTACCAAATTCTGTAGAAACAAGAATCAGGACAAAAGAGGTCCGATACATCATAATCAGAATCAAGACAAGGGAAAAAGAAAAGTGTATGTGGATGAAGTTAAAAGTGAGATGAACAAGATTTGGGTGAAGAAAAGTACAGAAAATGTAGGGGATGGATCCACACCAGAATCTGGTGCTAATAATCCTTCTAGAAATTAAAAAGTGAGCTTTGGCTCAGGGGGAGACATAAGGAAAAACTTTTTCCCCCAGCCAGTTAATTGGTGCTGGAACTGGCACAAGGAGAGTTGCGGATCAAAGGGTTTGTAAGAGAAACATCCAAATAAACTATGGTTAAAATATGGAAGATCCGCAAGATGTTTAGAACAAGATTGATCCGGTTCATCAAGTCATTCAAATAAGGAAAACTGGAATGACTTAAGTTAAGCATTTATTGCAACTTGGTATTAGGGTTTGCAGAATAATATAAGGGTTCTCCTATCAAACACTTATTCATTCTACATTCGAGAAGAAGCAAAAGAAGAGCACTGAATCAAATCTCCTGAAGCCATCAAAAGTCTTCTACAGAAGTCAATTCATCCAACAAATCAATCTAGATCCTTTCACGAACCCTAGACATGCAAAAGGTACTTTCCGTTATCAAATATTTGTCTGTAAGTCTTTTTGAAGATGGATACACCGAATGTTGTAAAGATCACTGAGAGGCCACGCCCTAAGTTCAAGAAACATCCATATAAATCCCTAGAAGTTGATCCCCTAGGCGCCTTTTCAAGTATTCCGCATGGAGTTCTGCATGTAGAAGATGTTAGGGCATATATTCATGCAAATATTGAAGAATTTGGGGAATCTAAGCTGGTTGATATCTATCACAAGCATTTGATAGATGACTCATTTGAACTCAAAACTCAGTATAGAGCTGTCCGGGATAAACATTTTGCATAGTGCATTCATTTCCCCTATTTTTTGGAAGATGAATGGGTCCGGTATATCTTGAGCAGAATGCATGACAACTTCATGTGGTTAAACAGGCCGTTTAAGATCACTAAGGATGCCATTAGGGCCATAACTAGGTTACACTCAATTAGTGAAATGCCTATGCTCAAATCTGTCAAAAACCAAATTGTCAGTGAGGCTACCGGATCAAAGTTTGATAAAAGAGCTATGACTATTGAGGATATCACAAATCCGGATATCAAGTTTGCATCAATGATAATTGGATATAAGATATATCACTCTAGCAGGGAGAATTTAGTTTCCAAAACTGCTATATATATTGCTTATGAAATGTTGAGGAAGAATGTAGACTATGATCTTTGTGAGCTTCTTCTGAACCAACTCTTGGAGAATCTACAAAAGATAAAGAAAGACAAGAAGAATTCCTTCAAATATGGTGGGTTGATACTGTGTTTGTTCTTCTACTTCATAAATGAGCTTCTCGGATCCAGTGGTTGGATGTGGTAGAATGATAGACCAATAGCCATCCAAATCAGGGATTACTTGTATGGACTTGGTAATGCTAAGGCACAAAATACATCACTGTGGGGTTATTTCAAAAACTTTCAAAACATGATGCAGGCTAGAGAAAGAATTCCCAAGTCATTAGTTGAAAAATATAAGGAGACAATTTGCTTTATGGTAGAAACTGATCAGTGCCTAATGGAGGCAGTGGAGCCAAGGGTAGTGTGGATCATGCCAATGGGATATGAAGTTGATGAGAAAATTGTAGAGCTACATGTTCAACACATGTTAAGTCAGCCAAAGGATCCTAAGGCAGAAAGGTTTGGAACCTTTGAAGAGTTAAGTGTGAAGATCCATGTGGAGCTATGACAACTGGAAATGAAGAGAAGAGTGAGAAAAGAAGTTGAGAACATTGCCAAAAGTTTTGGCATCTCAAAAGAGGCACTTGATGCCAACAGAGAAAAGATGGAAAGGGCAGAAAAAGAGAAGGAAGAAGTAGAAAAGAAAAGTGATCTAGTAGAAGCCCCCTCCTAGACCAGATCCTCTAAGAGGTCTGCACCTACAACTGCTAAGACCTCAAAGGCATCAAAATTAGAAACAAAATCATCTAGTAAAGCAGAGAAAAGGACTAAGACAAAGGCTACAAGGTCTTATACAGGCCAGAAAGATGAAGAAGAAATAGAATCTGATGAAGAAATCAAGAAGAGGAAAAAGAAAAGGAAAGTATCCAGTGAAACCAAGGAGGCAGAGATAGAAGAGTTTGTTGAAAAGCCCACTCTATCATTAGATGATGTCGTCAAATCAGTTACTGTGGATGTAAACCTTCAACCAATGGCTGAATTCTATGATGATTATAATGAGGCTGATCAGAAGATCCTGCAAGAAGCCACAGTTAGGTATCTTAACATTTATAATAAAGCATTCATTGAGATTATTTCTCTAATTCCCAAGAGTCTAGAGTAAGAACTAGAAATCAGGAAGAACAATGCCAAGGCCAAGGACCTTGAGATTAGGGAACAAATAGCCATATAGCTCTATCCCTCAATCACTCAGAAACAAATGAATATAATTTTTAAAGATTACAAGGATGAGTTCCAGAGCAAAGCCAGAATGAATCAGCTTATGCTTGGAGAAATTGATAAAGTAGCAAAAGAAACTAAAGAGATCCTCAGGAATGCCTATAAAAGATTTAATATTCCCATCATAGAGGACTTAGGTGATGAAACACCTACCATGGAAGACAAAGATGAATCTACTGAGACAGTGGCAAAAGAGGCAAAGGAAACAGGTGAAGAAAAAGGCAAGGACTTAGATTCCTCTGCTCCGGAAGAGGTGGTCCAAGATCAAGCAAACATCTCTCCTCCGGTTTCCTCTACAAACTCCGGTCTCAAAGAAAAAAAAAGAGTACAAGAGAAGATCAGTCAAGAAGCAAAAGAGAAAGAAGATGACAATAGCAAGGTTGCAGAAGGAGAGAAAAATCCAACAGAGAAAGCCACAGATGATAGTGTTAAGGCTGCAGAAGGGGAGAAAATTATGTCTCCAGCAAGAGACACAACAGAAGCTGTCAAAGAGTTCTTACTAAAGAAGTGATGGAATTTGATGAACCAGAATTGCTTCAAGGTCCATTCAATTTTGATTCCCTATCTCCGGTCCAAACCATGAAACTAGCTTCCTTCACTCAAGCTAAGGCAAAAGAAAAAATGTTGAAGTCTCACATGGAAGACTGTGAGCTCATAGAAACTGCATCTGGTGTATTGGAAAAGATCATGCTATCTTTTCAGAAAGATCCCTCAGTCTCTTCATCCGGTAATCTCAAATCTCTAGTAAACAGTGTTAGTACACATTTTGAATCTCTAGAGAAATCAGTTGAGGAGAAGGTCCGGAAAGAGTTTTTGGATAAGAGACTCTCGGAGCTATAAGGCTTAATAACAAATGATAGGAGAACTATGGATATTGGAATAAAGAGCTTGTAAAATACTCTTAAAGATGGCGGAAATATCTACAAATTTTGTCTATCTTGGCCCAAAGTGACCAAGGATATTGAGAAGAAAGTAAAAGAGCAAGAGGATAAACTGACAAGTTTATCTCAAAATTTTGACCCTCTCTCCTCTTCTATAGTAAATCAGGAATGTCAAACTATTGTAATCATGAATGAGGTTAAGAAGCTTGAGAAGGAGAGGAAGACTATATTAAGCAGAATGGGTGAGCTTAGAGGGATGATTATCCCCAAATTAGAGGCCATGCATAAGGCCCTAACAGATGCCCAGACCACAGCCTGGACCAGTGATCCGACAAATCTCAAGAGGGTAGAAGCTTTTGCATTTCTATTGAGTGGTCACATCTCAATTTTGGATAGGATGAAGCAGAGTTGGGTGACAGAAGTTGCATAGTTGAAGACAACTTTTGCAGACATACTATAGTATATGTAAGTATAACATGTTTATATACTTATGCGGCTAAGTATAGTTGAATTTTTGGGCAATTTTGGTGTGCGGACCCCACCCTTTGCCATTGATGTCAAAGGGGGAGTGAGGAACAATGAAAAATGTGGAATCCAACTAAGGGGGAACTCTGATAAAATGTACAATAGAAGAGAGCATCAACCAAGGGGGAGTATAATATAACACTTAGTCATTTTTCACTAAGTGTTGCCATCAATGCCAAAGGGGGAGATTGTTGGCAAGAGACACATTGGAGCTTCATGATTGTTGTCATTGATGGCAATAAAGTTCATCCCACACATCCGCAGAACATGGTGTGCCTTTACCGGAAGTTAGATTGAAGAGTGTTGTGGTCCGGTAAGCAAGAATAGAGTATGTGGCAAGGTCTGACAGTCAGGTCCAAATCTCTCAGAGGAAATATACTTGGAAAGTGCGGACTTGGGGAAGTCAAGAGGAATACCTTGACTGATAGATTCCAGGAATTGAGCCTCTGGTGATGAAAGAGTAAAGAGATATAAGCATTCAAGTATTGGGGTCCAGTTTGGCAGAAGAGACAGAGGAAGAACTGATAGGCAGAGCATCAGAAGTTATTTCGGATGAGATGTTGATGGTGATAAAGATTCCTAAGGTATCATTCATGATTGGCCGACTTGTTAAATAACTTCTATAAGTTTCTTTTTGATCCACATCACTTGGGAAGCAAGGATTCAGCCGATAGACTAGAAGTTGGGAAATATTGGCTATTCCGGATGCTGACTAGAAAGAGGATGAAATCCTTTGTACGGATATATATACCAGAAGGATTTCGATTAGGTAATGTTGTAGTTGTGATGTATGTACGAAGAAAAGTAGGAGAGTAGAGTTAAAGCAATAAGGAAGGTCCGATATGTGAAAGGACATTAGCACAAAAGAAGAGGAAGGATGAAGTGCAGCAGATCAGTGTATTGAGCCTAACTGGAACTGAACCTCAGCATATGTAGATGCTTCTCATCAGTTCAAGGATCTTGTTATTCTTCTTACATCTTGTAGACAGTGAGTCTCTTGTAGGCAGTGAGCCTCTTGTGAGCAGTGTGCTCAGGCAGTGAGCCCTAATTGGCAAGTGCCATCTTGTATTTCTATTCTTCTAACAGAGAATATAATCTTGGGTTAATCACCCTGTGGTTTTCTCCCTTAATAGGGTTTCCACGTCAAAAATATTATGTCATGTGTATTTCCATTTTATGGTTATGTTTTCTTAATTGAATTGATGCTGCATTACTTAATAAGAAAGTTTAGAAAGCTGAAATAATTAAGATAACTGATTCACCCCCCCTCTCAGTTATCAACATAAAGCTATGCTCAAGGCATCATATATCATATTATACATAATAATGACTATCAAGTCATATAATGAAAAAGTGCTGCATCTGGGACTCTTGACATCTATCTCATAAGCCTCAACTTGTCTCATGCTTGGGAAGGAGAGCATCATCCTAGTGCTTTTCCTCCAACCATAGACCGGCTGTCCCCCACACAACTTCCTACCTAGAAGTGACCCTACCCTTCACGGAAGGTATAGATATAAGGAACCATAAGGTTTGCCATTTGAGTATCTGGTGTTGTGTCCTTATTCATGCCTCTCAGTCACGCAACTATAGATCCACTCTAACTATGTATGACACTACTGGAGACATTATGCCATCTGGAGCACTGTGGACCGACATTGCATGCAGATACGAATGTATTACTTTGGCCAAAGATTTACATACATGTACATTACGCAATGAACGTTGTCGTATGTCCACCACCTCGACTCAACTTATAAGTTGTCATGTCCTACAGTAAATATGATTCGACCTTTCTCGGTCTAGAACAGTTAAGTTCAAAATGTCTTAGTCCATTCCTTGGACATTTGAATCCTATCTTGAAAACCCATTCCTAAGGTTCTCATTGCTTATGCAACCAGGAACTAGTGACTCCATGTCACTTTGTCCCACGCTTGCATGTAGAAAAAGATTCAATCATGTTCCCAACACTTAACCATACTGGGTTGGTGTTTACTTTGTTTACCTCATATTAAGGTTTACATTCAGATCATAATGTCAATGGGAGTACTTGTAGTGACTCTTAGAGTCGATTCCGTTTAACAAAGATTCCATCTCAAGAGACCCTCTTGATTCCATATTCTTAAAGAAGAATAATAGCCATTCAAAAAGAAGGCATTCATTTACTTTTGCACAACAAGAATTATAGTGACAAAGGTTTTATTCTTGTAAAAAATGTTTCAAAGGTTAACTTTTCCTTAAGGAGATAAGGCTCACACTCATAAGTGTCATAGGACAACAACATTTCTACAAGAGCCTTCTCATTTGTATGAGAAGTCATTATAGTATCTGTTGGGACAGGAAAATTTAAAATTTTCATGTATTCCTACCAACTCATGTTTGACCAGATCAGAAAACATTACGCCCAAAATCATAATAATAACTGATATATTCCATAAAAATCACATGACTTCCATCACAAATGGATATCTCACCCATCAAAATGCATTGTAATGTAGGGCTCCAATTCCTTAATTTCAGTGAGACCTAACTTTCGTCATACCGATCTATACTCTATATGAGAAACGGGCTGAAATAACTATCGGCATGAGAATAAGGATCAGGGAGAATATTTTAGGAACCACCAATGAGGAAGGTAACATCGATGACCCTTCGTCGGAAAGAAAATTCTCAATCACGTCGATCGGTATAAGAAAAGACTATCAGAGAATACTCTGAAAATCCCCCCGACAGTATAAATCATACCGATGGAGGGAATCAGTAGGACTCTCACCGAGCATCCTATGGAACAGAGGGAATTAATGATCATCGGCAAGAGATGAACATCGGAGTGAAAAATTGAAGAGTCTCCGATATTCTAATATCTCAGTGTGACTAACTAAACTGTTTCGACATAAGTCATGCCGATATGCATGGAAGATAAGAACCATTAGCGAAAGTGAATGAGTCAGAACAAAGCTTGCAAGTTTGGCCGAAACAATACTCACAATGATGTCAGTGACATATTGTGAAGATCTGTCTGATGAAGAGTGTAAAAGAAGATATCGGGGAAACAACCATCATTGAGTAACTTGAAATAAGTCATCCCGATGTTACATCTTATTCTGATGACAACGATGACCACGTTCATTGACAAGACTCTCACCGATAGTCATATCGGAGACACTTGAGCTATCAGAGAAGAACGTTATTCCTACAGTGATGAAGAAAGAGGCCGATGATAACCATGCCCACTTCTATATCAGGTAGATCTTGAAAATATCTTGCCGATACAAACTCACATATGAAAAATCACACTGAGGAGATAGATGAAGGGTCACAGTGATTGATCCATGAGAAAATGTTCACGCCATAAGAAGATATTAAGTAACCCTAACATTACAAAAATCATGCTGATGAGAGAAGTTATGATGATGTGACATTTCACAACGATCAAGAAAATTGAAACGCTAGAACAATTAATTGTAGACGATGAAGAAATCCTCTAAAAGGCCATTTGAAACTATTGCAATTAAGTTCAAAAGTATTATCTAAAGCGAGAAAGCAAGCGGAGACTTGAAGGAGAAGACAGGGGAATTCAGTCACCACCTCAAAATAATAGGTACATATATAAAAACTTCTGTGCAATAGCCTGTAGTTTGATTTACTATCCAAAATTGTAATGGAGACTCTAGTGAAAGGAAAGGGCAGAAAACAAAGGGTGAGACTAGTAAACCTAAAAAACAAAAAATTGACAAAACTCCTGAGGAGAAAACAAAAGAGAGGAAATTAAACCAGGACCTAATTGACCAATTGCCTGGATCGACTCCCAAAGCTTGAAGGTCTGCACAACTTAGGGCGGAAGTGGAGAAACTAGAAGACAAATGTAAATATCTTGGAAACATTTGGACTCCAATTAGGGGTTATGAATTGTTTAAATTCCACTACAATAGAAGAGTCAGGAATTTCCCAGTGTCAAACCCATGGCACTTAAATTTGGGTAATTGGTTGTTCCTGATGTGTTTCTGAATGCTAAACTCCTCCAACTTTTGGCTAGGCATTATAATCCAAGCCTCAAGGCCATATGCAACCCACAAGGGGAGCCTATCCTACATTTGTCTAAGAATGCTATTTGTGAAGTTTTTGACTTGGATGATTTATGTACTGTCCCTATAGTTTATGAAGATTTGGATAAAGAGTTTTGGAGAATGGATACTACATATAATGGATGGAGATTGCCTATTCACAGGCCTAGGGCAGAGGGAGAAATGGTGCCTCTCAATGAGAATGATGGACCTCCATTTCATGTGTCATTATTTGAACCATACATACAATACACTTACTACTCTATGGGCCAAGTCCTAGGATCAGAGGTCCCTAATTTCATGACAATTCCTCTGATGGTGATAGCCACAGACGTCCAGTGCCACAATGCCAGGCAATTTGATTATGCTGCCTATGTTTTTGGTAGAATTGATTCTGGTCTAACAACAATAAAGAACAATGCCCCATCAGTTACCTTTGAACATTACTCACTCCTGATGCACATGGTGCTTTATTATGGCTAGCAAGTGGGATTATGGCCAACTGAATTCAAAGTTGTTCCAATAGACCAGAGGGGGCAAAAGTCACCCATGCAGATGTGGACCAAAATATGGGACAGTAGGTATGCCCATTCTAGCTATGTTCAGTTTGAAGAATACTATGTGAAACTGTTATATAGATATTTCAGTCAACCCTGTGAGTATTCATTATCAAATGAAATAAAAAGGTTTCTTAGACCTAAAGATTTTGATGGTCCTCCTAATGTTACTCACAACTGGGGAGACTAGTATTGTTTTGAGGATGCTACTATGGTCAGAGTTTATGGTTTTGAGGACACTCCTTTTATCTTGCCTAAGACTGTTCCTGATAGAATTGCCTACTTAGAAATAGTTAGGCAAATGAATTGTTCTAATGTGATGCACTTGAGATCCCATGACAAACAATCTTTTATGCCTAGTACTCTGTGCTTTGGAGATTTTACTGTGGTATCTAAGGAGGGTTATGGTCTCATTATGGATAAACTGATGCATTACAATATGAGATGTGCTGAGGCAAGAAAAGGCTTTGATCCTGTGGGTTTCATTGACCTTTCTCAGAGAAAACAAAACCTTAGTGGATACACACATGTCCCATATCCACATGATGACATCATCAGGAATTTGGAAGAGACTGAAGTTGAATTAGTGGTTGAGAAATATAATAGGGACCTAGATGAGAAGAGGAAGTAGCTTGTGGAGATTGAGTTGTTATCCTCTGGTGATGAAGGGCCTGCAGAAGAAGAAGAACCACATCAACAAGAAACTATGATATCTAAAATAAAAATGCAATGCTATCAGTCTCCTGGTGTGGAACATGATGAGGAGGGATTTGCTGATGAAAATCCCAGACAAGTAGCATATGATTCTTTCATTTCAAATGACCAATTTATTAATTCTAAGGAATTTAAACCATTCTTGTACAAATGCAAAGGAAAAGAGATCAGGGAGACAGTGGATAATGTCACAATTGACAATGAAAAATAATTCGTTGACATGTTAAAGACAACAATGGATAATGAAATGAGAACTATGACTCCTGGTAAAGGTAGACAACTGCTTAGAGAGGCAGGTGTTATGATATTCCCTAGTCTTGATTTGAACTCTGCTTTGGTATTTGATATTTTTTGCATAATACAGATGATAGATCTAAGCTCACTCCATAGGGTGTCACAAAAGTGTATATGGGCACCAAATATAACAATGATGAAAATTCAATGATGATATGGGCCTTATATCCTCCCCATAAGAAGACAACCATTATAGACACTGAGAAGAATTTTGGGCATGTCATGACTTTGAAGGCAGGGGAGACTGACCCCTTGATTACTGCAGACATTGGCATTAACATTGCAAAGTTGAATAAAGCATAGGCTTAGATCTTAATCAAAGAATGAGATGCATATAAACTGAGCTATGAGAGACTAACAAAAGAAAATGATTATTTGAAAGATACTGTTAAGAGCACTTTCAGAGGGTCAGTAAAAAGATTAACTCAGGGAGAAAGATCACAAAACACCCAATCACCGTCTATTGACTAGATTGCTCAAGTTCAGATAGATACACTTGCAACGGTGTTCCAGAACAGGCATGCCAACATGATGCATTGGATGAACTAATTTCGGGATAATTATTCTCAAAACTATAAAGTGATCCAAGAGCATGAGAGGCTTGACAAAAGGCTGCAGGAGAAACTCAATGAGACATAAAGTAAAGATACTTCTGACATTATAGGTACCTCCAGTGCAAAAGATTTGATTAAGCAGCATCAAAAGTATTATGACCAACTTAAGAATGACGCCAAAGAATGTGTTGAAGCCTCAAAAGTAGGAGTGCCCACGTTGTTCAAGAGCGATAAAGAATTAAAGAGTAAAGAGGAATGGAGCAAAGACTGTCAAGTGATATTGCATGAAGCCTTAGGAGCTCTCAAGGACAAAGACTCTACATCTGGGGAAGCCTGCAAGCATTTGGAGAAGATGGTTATGATGGATGTGATCACAAGAAACGCTATTGAATTTATTGATACACATCACAGCCAAGAGTACTTAGATCACATTGCTTAGCTATACCTGTGGTTGAATAGAGTTTAAGCATTGTTGTTTTTATGGTTATTATGTTAATCTTGTTAATTCCCAAAAAGACATTTTGAAGAGTTATGTCTCTTCATAAGCATTTCTATATAAGTTCAAACATATGATGCTAAATTATCATCAGCAGTAGAATAGAATACATGAAATTTACAATGTTTCAAAAGACCAAGTTGCAAGCATTATATTGAAGAAGTAAATTGAAGTTCTCTGATTTTGTGGTCTTATTTTGGCATCAATTGTTTGTTAAGATTATTCAATTATATGATTGTCTCTAGTTCAGTATTTCCTTGTTATTCAAATTAATATATCAATTATATAGTTAATTTGTCAATACACATTTGTTGTATCTGTGATATTGGATTAATTGGTTTCCATTAAAGGAATTAAAATCCTTCTGATCAGTCACAGTAACCTGGAAGTGTTAGTTTGGATTGCTAAGAAGAACCATATAATTAGGATTGCCATTTTGTCTCCAAGTTGATACTATTTGTTAGTCTTGTATATTTCATTCAATTGGTTCCTTCAAGAAAGGATTAAATTTCCTTCTGATGAATAACAAGAAATCTGATCTTATCTATTGGATTATTAAGAAGAGTCTGTCAGTCATTTCCTTGCATGTTATACAAGTTATAAACTAAAGTATTGTGCCAAACAGTTAGAGTTACTGCCCACTATAAGCCACTTGTCTTAGTCTTCCATTTGACTTTGTTTACCCAACAAGGCACTGGTCTTATTTCAATTCATCATTTAAAACCCCTTTATTAAGTTAAACACATTCATAAAATTCACCTTGATATTGCTTATACAATTTATACCAATCATCCATCATATATTAGATATAGAATTAGTTAGCAAGGTTTCATCTATTCTACACCATTTTCCATTGTAGGTAGATCCACTTAGTCAAAATATTTACATTCAACCTACTTTAATTTCTAAGGTTCACCTGCCTAGGCATAGTAGGACCTAAAGTGCAGGGAGTCATCAAACCCTAAAGGTTGATTCCGTCGCATTAATTCAAAAACATTGCGAATCTAAGAATAGAGCTTGGTATCCTCTTAGGATTAGCAACCTGCATTTTTGAGACTTAACAGTGTCAATATCCATTAGATGCACAAAGGATATCATTACATGCAGTCAAAGGTTTACATCTTTCACTTCGAGGCAATAAGTTTTAATGCTAAGAGCAATGGCTCAATAAAAAATTTTCCACCAAGACTGGAGTAGTCTTCATCATAATATGGTTCGGCCTTACTTTATTATCATAAGTCTATAACATAATATGATTCAGCCTTACTTGCTATCATATGCAAGGCTCTGGTTATTAAGAGCATGAGCCGATACTCTCGGCTATCACATTCATTAAAAACATAGTTTCCCTATCGGGCTTTTCAAATAAAACATACTTCAAGCCTTCACAACTGTCATTCAATTATTAAGAAACATCATAACAGGGTTTCAAGGCTCGAAAGCTGCTTAACATAGGTTGATAACCCTTATGGGTTTAACAAAGGTATGAAATGATAATACCTACTTATTTAACACAGTCATCATAACGATGGCATGAAAATATAAAAGTTTAATAGGGTTCAAATCTCTGCTATATGACACATAGAAGGATTCATACATGCATAACACACATGTTTTGAACTCCAAGTTGGTCAAGGGTTTACTAAATACACAGTATGATATATGTAGCCTTAGCAATATATAATAATAGTTAACACAACAATAATACACAATATTTAACCTTGTGGTTAAAATGGCTTCGTAAGCCATTGGATAACAATGCATAATAAACATGGGTCGACACCATCGACACACGTTTATAAACAATCGAAGACTCATATCAAAATTTGATTATCAATTTTAAATTGATGAGCTACAACTCATACATGTACATAGTTCTTATTCAAATGTAGCTACTGTAGTTGGGCACTAAGCATACACAAGTTTCAAGCTCAACTCTTCAAAGATTTCACTGCAACAGCAATATCCCTGTATCAAATACTCTCTCTGGCCTGAGAGTCACCCCCAAAAACATAACACAACACAACACATGCGAATGACAAAAGCCAAGACTCTCTATCCCAAAATCAGTATCAACCAATTCTTGCATGCATGGAAATCAAGAACGGTTCAAAGCAGAGCTTAAAGCTCACCACCTCTCTATCATCGATAGGTTGGCTATTGTAAAGGCTTGAGAATAGGGTACACTCAGCCACTACTCATTTTCCCACTCCTCATGGGTGGTGACTGGTCGAGTGTCCCACCAAAGCATGAACAATGTTTAAATAAAAGTATAATGTGAAAGAAAGCTAGGTGTGCAGAAATTGCTTCCTACACTAATCTAATGAGGGGAGGAGAGTGCATATTCAATTTTATCCTTACTATTATAGTAATGTTAAACCACTAATAAAGATATTGTAGCAAACACATAAACAAGAAAGTGAGACAGAAGAAGAGAGACACAAGATATATGTGGGGAAAACCCTTATCGAGTGAAAAAACCCACACTCCAAAACCTGCACAATGTATTATCAAAACTGAAATGGTTTACAATACACTTGCAATGCAAGCTCTTAGGAGTCTTTGACACTCATATCTAGAGACAAACCGGTAGCATAACAGTACCTATCAAACCTGTAATAATTCTCCTCTCAAAAGCACTTTTTATATAACAAATACAAGGTAAATATGGCTCCACATAGGGATGGGCGTCCAACATGGCCTCATGGCCCAAAACCCATGCCTATGGACACTTGTCCAACTCTGTAGGATGCTCCTGACACTTGTCAAGTCACCCCATCCCAAGGAGGTTGCCTATTTCCAAAATGGGTTACGACAGATGCTCTTACGACTCTTACAACCATCATAGAATCTGTCATAACTGTCATAACTTACAGCTATAAGTGAATCTATCATACACAGGCTATAAATAGCATATTCTCTTACAACATGTCATATTACACCTTGGGGTGCCCAAAGATGCCTTTTTCAAAGATGCTCTTCGACACATGTCTTCACCTGTCATAGAATCTCTTATTTTTGACTCTTACATGTCATAACTTTGTCATGGGAATTTGTCATGACCGTTAGGGTCAATATTCCCTTATACAACATCTAAGATGCCAATACATGGCAAAATATTCCTACCACTATGTGGGATGCCTATCTCCTCATGTGAGGACAAAAATACATGTGGTCATATGCCATGTAGGATGACACATCACTGTGCCAACTCCCACAATATGACAACATAAAATTTACATCCAATTAATACAATAGGCAATTAATAAATAAATACAATATAAAAATACAAGGAATTACCAAGGTTGAGACACCTTAATTCCCAACATAATTTAGTTATTAAACATGTTCGGCCTCTTGAAGAGTTTAGACAAATATAACTTATATAAATATACATATATACTCTGTTATATAAGGTTTAAGGGTTATCAAATATCTAAGGTGTTAATAATATCAACACCATTAGATAAGGACACATTCTTACGATGCGACTACAGGGTCAAGCACTACTCCCCCTGAAAGCATCATTCACTGAAACACATAAATATCTAGATAAAATAGTTGTAATACATAATGTGGAAAATAAACATGGAACCAAAGAGGTCCTCGACAACTTTGCCAAAATTGACAAATGACTCAAAAAGACATTCTTGCGAACATCATCATTTTGACAAGTTGACATTGAAGACATCGAGAAGAGTCTAGTAGACAAATCGATAAGAGAAAATAAAAGACTAACAAGGGATACATAACTCACCCTAATAGTAAGGATTCAAAGGACCAAGTTTGATACTCAGATGGCAGTTTAACCCCTTTTCCTGACATCTATCTCTTCCTCCCAGATGATACCCTCCTTCCATCTTCGAAGGATGATTACTTTCCTGATCAAACTCACCATCATAAAATCATGATTAGTGTATCATCATATGATTTGTAAATCATAATAATTAAATAATTATTCTCAACTTGAAATTTTAACATCTAACTATCATTTGTTAGTTTCCTCATAAACAATGATTAATCTGATATTTTCCACAAACATCTAATCATTCAACTCTAGCAAATCATCCTGATTACCATGCAAAAGTAAGATTAAGCTAAATAATAAGTTGGGGATGTAACACTTTGTTTAGAATTGTTGGGAATGTAAGGGATGTGGTAATAATAATTTTGGGAATCTATGGTTTAGTAGAGGCAACCTATGCTGGAAAATTTTAGACTCCTTACTAGGACAAAAATCAAACAAGAGTGAACCACTAACAAATGCAATGGTGGAGTAAACAAAATGTAATGCATATTTTTTGTTTTCAGCATATATGATTTTTATGATTGTTTTTGTTTTTAAGATGTAATCTTTCTTGAGATGGAAGGCATTAACTATTTCACTAAATTCTTCACCCTCCATTGTGCACAAGAGAGGCATCGTTGTCGATGTATTATTTTACTATGTATAGACCAATCCAATTTGGTTTGAATTTTTGGCCTTCACAAATTATTTTGTCAATAATGTTATCAATTCTAAGTATGAGGTGTCCAACCTTGAATGGCCTGGGGACACTTTCTTTTTGTATTGTTGGCTTATGCAATTCTAACTAACTAGGATTGGGTTTAAGCCATTGTAGATCAAAATCTTGAGGAACAACTTCCTAAATAGTGGATATCATGTCATGAGGGTATTTTCCCTTTTGGTCTAAGGTCAGGGTTGTAGAGTTAGGATAACCATCCCTTTAATTGGAAGAGCTTCCAAATGTTAGAGTCTTAACCATGCAAATACCTAGGGTATCCTGGATGGGAATAGAAACTAGTCTTGTAGGCACATAGGTGACTATGGGATGAGGATCAAAAGGAAAAATACTAGATTGATCCTCCTTTAGTAGTTTAGAAGTAGTGATCTTAGAGGAAACTATAGCAATTATGTTAGGACCTTTTTGAGGGGTCTAATTCTTTTTGGTTTTATCTTTAGGCTCAGATTTAGGAAAAGGTTCACCATTATTGAATCCAAGTTGTTTTATACTAGCGCCATTTTGCCTTTTGGAGGGCCCATGGGTTTGATTTGACTCAACCTTCTTCTTAGCTTGTTCAACTCTATAAATAATTAAACGATCAAGATCTCCCTTGATGATGTGGAGTTGAACAAGGTGGTGAAAGTGGATCTCTTGAGATAGGTAGATGGAATGGCCTTAATCTTATGAATCCAAGGCCATCCAAGAATCATTTTTATCTAGTTTCTTCATCTATGATAAAGAACTCTGTAGGCATGGTTTTAGGACTAATGGTGATAGGGAGATTAATTTTCAATGATAGGGTCTTAAGATTATTACAACCTCTAAGGGTATTATTAGTGTGAGTAACGTGGGATTCATCATAGCCCATGATTTGGAGGAGGGAAAGAGGGACTCTATTTGTTTTAGACCTATCATTTATCATGACATTCTTAATACAATAATCATAAACTTTGACCTATAGGTAAATAGTGGGGTCACACTACCTAGACATGTCATCAGCCAAGGGAAGTATTTTGAAGTCAAATGTGAAAGTAGTGTCTTTAGGAGTAAAACCAAGTGGGCGAGGGTTATTTGTAATATTTTTTATGTGAGGTGTTAAAGTAGTTCATGTCACTTGGCCTAAACCTAGGACATCAAGGAGAGGACTCCTATGAGCGGGAGAGCTCTTAAGAAGGTCTAAGATGTGAGAGAAAGTTAAATCATGAATCTTATTAAGGGTGAAGTTAGGTTGACTTGGTCCATAGGTGGTGTAGACTTCTTGATCTATATTGAGTAGACTACAAGGCCTAATATGTTTTGGTCAAAGGTGTGTTGATGTTTTTGTTGACAACTTTTAGACCTATGTCTTTCTTCATATGGGTGTAGGAATGTGTTCATGAATGGTTGTTGTTGGCTTTTTGGAATGTATTAGATCATTCTATTATATTTTTTGTAGATTAAAATATTTTTCCCCCTAGTCCAGTAAAACATGTAGTAACCCGTAGGAGTGTGGCCAAGTGGTTATTTACTATTTTCATTCTAGATTTTTATACTACCATATTGTCTTGGTTGGAAATGGTCGACAATGTTTATATTCATGGTATTACCAAATTTGACTTGAGGGTGGAGGAATGTATCTATAAATGATTTTTTTATTCCTCTAGGAGATCTGATATAAATCATTGGTACTCTCAACATGACTTGGTGTCATGTCCCCTTATTTTTTGAAATGAGTAGTACTTATCATGATCATAATCTTGAGGTCTTTGATAAGGGTCATAGCAATTGATGTATGGTGCTTATTCTGTTTCCCTCTTTGCTCATAATTGTTCCTTGAGGGAAAGTCAACAACGTTGACATTTTGATTCCCTAAACATGCATAGTTGTTACCACCATTGTAATTGTTATATTTGTGGTTCTTAATATTCTTTGATGGTGGAATGTCTATAACCCCATTGGTAGTAGCATTACAATTATTTTTTAATATTTTTAGTTCTAAGGGGTTATTGATGCTATTATTTTGTATCACCAACTTTCCATTGGCATTGTACTTTTTCCTTCTAAGAATTCTTTCAAGAACCTCTTTTTAAGATTTATAAGGAAGTTTTGGACCTCATCTCATGTGTCCCTATTGAGGACATGCAATAAAAGGTCACATAACTCTCTATAGTCCATGTTTTGTGCACTAGTAGAAGAGTAGAGTACTTGCCTCCACTGCATAATGAATTGTGCCACTGATTCATTTGCATCTTATTTTACACTCAAGAATTCACAAATTCCTATTTTGACTAGCTTTTTCATGTTAATGCTATGAAAAACATGTTGATGAGCTGTCAAAAAGAGTGGATTGATGCCTTAGGAAGTCTATAGTACCAATCTAAGGTGATGCCCTCCAAGATTTTTGGAAACATTCTTGCAACTATGTCATCCTAGGGGATTAGTTCCCACACTATTGTTGTGTACACTTTGATGTGTGAATTTGTATCTCCTACCCCCTTAAACTTAGGAAGTTTAGGGAGAGGTCATAGAAACATGATGTTTTGAATCATGTGGTGTAATGGTTCTTTGAGGTACTCAAGGCATGTTCTTGAAAAAGGTTCATGCATGGAGGGAGTAGTTCCTCCAAACATAAGCCCTGTGGGTGGAGCCTACTAACTTTGATGCATTGGGAAGAGCATGCCTAGTTGCTGGTATCTAGAAAATACTAGATAAGAAACATTGTGTTTGAGTTTTGAAAACGAAGTGGGATTGTTAGGTTTATATTTTGGTTTCTAAGTATCCCCATTGATTGGTTTAAGCTTTTCATATTGAATGACACGGGAAAAGGAGACATATAAACCTCATTACTTACATTATGTGAATAAATGATTATGTAGGGGGGAGATGAGCTACCCCTTGACTTTATTCATTTGTTCCAATTACAAAAGGATTTATGCAAGGCTAGTACCTCAAAGTTCTTGGTTTTTTGTTAGGTTGGGCTTGATTTTGCTTTGGCTACTAAGAACCCCCAACCTCAAGAGTATTGATTTGCTAGACTAGGGTTGCTATAAGGTCCTCATAGGTGGCTTCTCCTATGTTTCATGTTGAACACCCAAAATACTGAGAGGGGGGGGGTGAATTAGTATTCTATAAAACCATTCAGATATAAAACATATTAAACCATTTAGCATATTCAACTACAGTGAAGTAAGTTATGCATGAAAACATAAAGAAATAAACCATAACACATGAACACCATGATTTTTATGTGGAAAACCCAAAAAGGGAAAAACCATGGTGAATGTTAGCTCACAATATATTATAATATCAATACTGGATTACAAAAGCTTCACTCCCAAAGGGCTCACTACCCAAAAGAAAGAATGCTCATTGCAACAAGGCTCACTACCCAGAGGGTTAACCATCCAAAGGGCTCACTACCCAAGGACTCACTACCCAATGAGCGAGAAAGAGAGAAAATAAATCGCTGACTGCCAAAGATGAACTGTTATAATTGCATCTACACATGCATGAATCATAGTTCCAATGAAGCACAAACAAAATTCTCTTTCACTGTTCTGAGACACAATTTTGCTCTATTCTACAATTACACAATCTACTGTATTCTTTCTCAATTTGTACATTTAAAATACAAGCATCAAACAATTACATCACATCACAAACCGTGTCACATTGTTTGCACACTTAATCATCAATGACATCAAAACCAAATCTCCACTTATATATCTGTTTCATCTTCAACACCAACTAGGTCGTCTCAAAAACATGCCTCCAACTTAACCAAAAACTCCGTGCCAAAATTGAAACTAGAAAATAGGTCAGGGTGGACCTAAAATAGATCTCACTTAACTCAACACATCATTTTTACCTTTCCTTTAGGACCGCTTTACTTATAACACCAAATAGGTCGGCATGTTTGAGTGTAGCGGGTAGAGTAGCAAGAGTCGGCCTCAAAATCCAATACAGACTGAACCAAAACATAAAACATATTCTCCTAGGTTGGCTTGACCTATAAAATTAGGTTAGATAACATCACAACCTTTGGACTGCACTGCACCAAGTGAACTTTATTAGGTCAGCTTTAGGAGCAGAGTAATTTAGATGCACACTAACTGTCAAAGCACAACTCAACAACTTGAACTCCAAATCACCTCAAACTTAGAACTAGCACACTTTAGACATCTAAAAACATATCCCCAAATCTACAGAGCAAAATGCCTTCATGCGGTGGAATGTGAAGTACTTGAAGATAGTCATTGTCACAATCATTCACAGTCTATTCAAATAGAGATACTCAAACCATTTTAACTTACACTCCGGAGGCCTTCAAACAATGAAACTTTGGATTTAGATACTTTTGACATATGTCATGAACCCCTTAGAACTGTAAGAGGAAATATGATACAGTGGTGAAATGTGGACCAAAACAAACAGGTACTTTGCACTACCTGAGACTGCACTTTGTTATGCCGAACTTAGCCAACAAGTAGACAACCTTATGGAGCACATGAGAGAATGAAATATTGGAAATAGATGCATCTAACAATCCTTAATAACATGCCAAAACTGTAGACCAAAAACTTCAAACTGAGAGAAATGCAGACCAAAAAACTATAACATTGTGCACTGAAAAGGACAGTCCAACACTTAGCCAAATTTTCACTAAGTTATCTTCCGGATCATAACTTCTTGCATAAGTATCATTATGAGTATAGACGCATCATGTGAGGGGCATTACTATAATTGCACAACCCAAATTAGTTCGCTTTTCCTTTGTTTCCATTTGACCATTGTTGCTCTAAAGATTATTTCCATCAATGACAACACCTCTTATGGCAACACTCCTTGACTGCCATGCACCTTGGTAATCCAGGAGTGTCTCTAACACTGATATGTCCAACAATCTCCCCCTTTGTAATTGATCGAAACACATGATGTGAAAACCATCAAAACCAAACTCTGAAAGATCTCCCCTTGAGATAGATATTTTCCACATATGTATTTCTTCATCAAAATTACCTTTTCCACATCTGCTTCTCTCCCCCTTTGACATCAATGGAAAAGGAACATTTTACTAAATTCCCTTTTGTCTAAGAGGATGAGTATATGTAAACTAAAAATTTTCTCCCTTTAAGTAACTGATTTCTATATACACCAAAATTTCAAAAATATCTTATAACCTTTCGCATATGTACATGAGAAATCAAAACTTATTGAGATTTAGGCAGGATTTCTTTTTAGATAATCTTTAGCTGCACCACATCTGAATCCCATCTGGCCTTGGCATACTTCAATAATTGTACATGCCCATTGATCTAGGATAACAGGTCTTCTACCTTATCAATTGTATTAGGAACATCTATTATTTTCCTGACTTTGTCAGCCTATCTTATTAGACCCATCATGGTTGCAATCTTAAAGCTCACAATTTCTCTAAGTTGGCTCATTTGATCCTTAATAGACTCTTTTTGAATTTGCATTTGTTATATAGTTACATGAGCCTTTTCAATCTCAGATCTTAGATCTCCACTTGAATCATTCCAAGGATCATAAATGCTAGAAAGGCTTAGAACCTTATTCTCTAGATTCCCTATCTTCTCCTTTATTTCTTTTGTGGTTAGCATCCAGGTTAAACAAAATTGATACAAGATATTTGCATCATTTATTGTTGTTTGTACATACTGAATACTATTATCTAGCAAAATTTGTGCCTTAGAGCACTTATCATTCAATTCTACCAACCTTTTGCTATCATACTCTTCTCTAGCCTTCTTCTCTACCGCAGCTTCAAATGACTCAAACTTACTATTTACAGACTCCATGAATTTCTTCATTTGTAACGTGGGAGTCAACGAAGCATATTTCTCAACCTCTAGAAAAATATTCTCAAAAATATTAACGACTTCCTCTATCAACTTATTATCCTCAATGTGAGACTTTGGAATTTCTTCCTATGTTGTAGTTTGAAAAATTGTTCCCAATTTCAACTTCTGAAGAGGAGACATGCTTGCCAAGTTTAGTTGACCATCAGTAGAGGGCATTGACAATAAATTAGAGGAAGATAGAGTTTGTAATTCTCTTTGTTTTATCAAAAACTCTTTGATTGAAGCTAATGGTGAAGCTACAGAGCTTTCACCAGCAGTATCTCTCCTTTCAACACTAGTAAACATATTTGCATTAGGAGCTTCCAGAGGACCTTCAACAGTAGTCGTTTGTTGTTCAAAATTGTTATTCAGACCATACGAGTTATCAACTTGTTCTAGAATGTCCTCTTTCTACTATAGTCTGCTCCTCAGTATGTTCTCTTACTTCATCATTTCTTGTGTCCTCCAGAGGAGGAGACACACCTTGATCCTTTGAGATTGTATGAGGAGGTGAAGATTGAACATTCTATTCACCATCTACATCCAAAATAGTGCTAGAAGTGCCCACATTTGGATTATGTTGCTCTTCATTTGCGTTTGTGCCAACTGGTATTTGCAGCTCATTCAACACACTTAATGTTATATCTTCAGTTTCTTTCATCAAATTTTTAAATTCCTTTCTGTCACCGGACATCAAAGTGTTGATTCTTCTTTTTGTTCGAAAATCTTTACTCAACCTTTGTGTGACTTTGACTTTCTCTTGACAGACTTGGGCAAAACTTCTTCAAAATACTTTCTTTTATTTATGTATGCTTGGCCATAGCTTCATCTCTTCTAGCAGTCAGAATACTAGCTAGTCTATCAGGCTGATCAGTAACAACCTTAATCAATGCTTTGTTAAACATATCCAAAAATCTTAACACAGTAGCTTCAATGATCACCTTGTCTTCATTAGAGCTTTCATCATAGAGATTTGCCACTGCATTGATTGTGGCTTCCAAACTCATGGTTGCATTATCTTTCCTTTCCTTTTTGTTCTTCTTTCCTTTTACTTTTCCCTTTGCCTTACCAGAGGGTTCTCCTTGTTCTTCGAGAGTGCTATCTCTCTTCTTGAGAATGAATGCTTCTTTCTCCTTTTTAGAGATATCTTCTTCTTCTGGTTCAGTTTTAACAACAGGAGGAGGTTTCTTTCTTTTCTGAATCAGTTTTTCTCCTTCTTCTTCTTGTCCTTCCTCCTCTTCAATATTTACCCCATGGTTGACATAGATGTTGGCAAGAGACACTATATGGATTCATGGTTGTTGTCATTGATGGCAACAAAGGTCATCCCACATATCCGCAAGTCATGATATATCTCTACCGGAAGTCAGATTGAAGATTGTTGTGGTCCGGTGAACAAGAACAGAGCATGTGGCAAGGTCCGACAGATTGGTCTGGATCTCTCAGAGGAAGTGTCTTGGCACAGTGCGGATCTGGGGAAGTCAAGAGGACTATCTTGAGTAGTATATTCCAAGGATTTAGCCTCCGGAGATGGACAAGGAAAAAGATATGAATAGTTGAGTACCGGATTCCTGAGAGACAGTGAAAATAGAGGAAGAACTGACTGACAGAGTATCAGACTACTTTTCGGATGTGTTACAGATGATGATAAAGGTTGCGGAGGCATGAATCATGTTTGGCCGACATAATTGATGATATCTACAAGTATATGCTTGATCCGCATGGCTTGGTGAGCAAGGATTCAGCCGACAGAACTAAGTTTGTAAGAAACTAGACTGTTCCGGATGCCGACTAGAAAGGTGATGAAATTACTTGTGCAGATATATATAGAGGATGGATTTAGTTGTAAAGTGTGAAAAAAAAAATGTGCGAAAGGATATGCGAACAAGTCCAGAGTAGAGCAGAAGTAGCAAGAAAGATCCGGTATGTGAAAGGATAGCAGACTAAAGAACAGAGGAAAGATGAAGTGCAGCAGATCAGTATACTGAACCTAACCGGAACTGAACTCCAGCATATGCAGATGCTTCCAATCAGTTCAAGACTGTGATTCTTATCACTTTGTAAGACAGTGTGTCTTCTTGTAGGCAGTGAGCCTCTTGTGAGCAGTGTGCTCGGGCAGTGAGCCCTAATTGGCAAGTGCCATTTTTGTAATTTCCTATTCTTCTAACAGAGAATAATTCTTGGGTTAATCACCCCGTGGTTTTCTCCCTTAACAGGGTTTCCACGTCAAAAATACTGTGTCATGTGTTTCTTATTTCATGGTTAATGTTTTGTGTTTGATTTTATGCTGCTTCAATTAAAAGGAAAGTTCAATAAGGGAAATAATTAGGATAACTGATTCACCCCCCCCCTCTCAGTTATCAACAATTGGTATCAGAGCTAAGTTCCTCCTAATAGAGCCTAACAGCTTGAGGAAGATCTGGGATTTCAAATGGATGCATATGGTTTAAGGGAGCAACTCAAGACTGCCCTTGAGGATCTTGAACAGTCAAATTCTGAAGTCAGTGAATTAAAGGAAAGACTCAAACAGGCTGATGAATTCATGAGAGAATTAAAAGACAAATTAAGTCTCTCTATGAAAAAGAGAAAGGAGCTGCTTCAACAGTTGGCAAGACAAAGTGAAGAAAGCAATACAAATGAGGAATTGACTGAGCAAACCAAGTTATGTGAAAAGTTATCAAAAGAAGTCATTATGTTAAGACATGAAATGGAATCAGGAACTATAAAGTTTACTCAAGAGATTGAAGAAAAAAGAAAGGCTGAAGACAATCTAAGACAATCTCTTAAAGAAAAAACAGAAGAATGCCACCAGATGGACAGGATTATCAGACACCTTGAATCTGATCTTGAAGATGCCAAAGATAATGAAGGAAAACTTGAGGATCAAATTGCCTCTCTCAAAAGAGACCTTCAAACAGCAAATGAATATAAAGAGAAATTCAAGATAAGTTCTGCTCAACTTGAAGTTCTTCTTGAAAGTCAAAAGAGGACAGATGACAAGTATGGCTTGGGATATGAGAAAGGAGAAAGCTCCGGATCCGGTCAGAAGAATCTTGGATCAGAAAATCCAAGGAGCAGGCCTAGAAGACCTCCGGTAAGACAGCCAAATGCTCAAAGATATCCATCCTTCAATGGATACTGCCACAGCTGCAACCACTTTGGTCACAAAGCTAATCAGTGCAGAATGAGAATGAATCAGAATAATTCATCCTTCTCCGGACAGTGCTTCAACTGCAAAAGGTATGGACACAAATCCCATGAATGTAGAATTATGCAAGTAAACAAATCATTCAAAGGTAGATGCTTCACATGCAATAGAATAGGTCATAGGGCTAATCAATGCAGATCAAGAGGATATCAGTCAAATATGCAAAGGAATGTTATTTGCCAAATCTGCAATAGGTCCGGTCATAATGCTAAAGTCTGCAGAAACAAGAATCAGGACAAAAGAGGTCCGGTGTATAATCAGAATCAAGACAAGGGTAAACAAAAGATGAATGCGGATGAGGTTAGGAATCAGATGAGCAAGATTTGGGTGAAGAAAAGTTCAGAGAATGTAGAGGTTGGATCCGCACCAGACTCTGGTGCTGATATTTCTTCCAGAAATTAAAAGCGATCTCTGGCTCAGGGGGAGACTCAAAGAAAATCTTGTTCCCCCAGCCAAACAAGTGGTGCCAGATGTGGCACAAGATGCGGATCAAAGGGTTTGTAGATATGAGTCTTGAGATACTTCAGTCAAGTTTTCAGAGGTCCGCATGGAGTTATGAAGAAGCTATGATCGATCAAATAAGACCTGTTCAGGGAAATGCTCCGGTATGATAAAGGATTACAAAAAGGTCCGGAAAGATCCGGAAATGCACTATCTTGTTCTGCGGATTGGACAGATTGGTTGAGATGTTCTTGTAATATGTTACCTAGATTTATTCATGATTTAAAGATCCGGATGATATTCAGTGATCAGGACTAATCCGGGATACTCCAAGCTGTCCAGACATGGTAAACCGGAATAATGCAGGTGAAGCATTTATTGCAGACAGATATTAGGGTTTGCGGAGCAATATAAGGGATTTCTCAAAAGTTATCTGCTCATTCTACACTTGAGAAGAAGCGAATAGTGGAGCTCTGCAACAAGGTTCATCAAGCACACCAAGGATCTCCTGCCGAAGCTATTACATAAAGAAATCAATCCAACCACTCCGTGCAAACCGAAGCCGCATAAGGTATTCTTCGTTTTTCATTGCCTCACTGCAAATCTTTGAAGAATGGCTACTCCAAACATAGTTAAGATCTCTGATAGACCTCGCCCCTCATTCAAGAAACATCCCTACAAATCATTGGAGGTAGATCCACTAGGAGCCTTCTCTAGTGTTCCCCACGGAGTCTTACATACTGAAGATATTAGGGTTTACATACACGCAAACATTGAGGAATTTGGGGAATTCAAATTAAGAGACCTCTATCACAAGCAACTGATAGACAATGCTTTTGAGCTCAAACCAGAGTATAAGGGTATCCAGAAGAAACAATTTGAGCAATTCATTCATTTCCCTAGCTTTGAAGAAGATGAATGGGTCCGGTATGTACTGAGCAGGATGCATGACAACTTCCTTTGGCTAGATAGACCCTGTAAGATCACAAAAGAAGCAATTAGAGCAGTAACTGGTCTATACTCTTCCGGGGGGGTACCTATCCTCAAATCTGTCAAGAACAACGTTGTAACTGAGGCCACCGGATCAAAATATGATAAGAGGGCAATGACCATTGAAGATATTTCGGATCCGGATATCAAATATGCATCAATGATAATAGGATACAAGATCTATCACTCCAGCAGGGAGAATTCTGTATCCGGAACTGCAATATACACAGCATATGAAATGCTAAGAAAGAATGCAGATTATGATCTTTGTGAACTACTACTAAGCCAATTAATGGAAAATGTATAGAAAATCAAGAAAGACAAGAAGAACTCCTTTAAGTATGGTACTCTCATTGTATGTCTATTCTTTTACTTCATGAATGAGCTACCCGGAACAAGTGGATGGGTATGGCAGAATGACAAACCTGTTGCAGTCCAGATAAGAGACTATTTGCATGGACTTGGGGATGCAAAAGCGAGAAATACAGCTCTATGGGGATACTTCAAAAACTTTCAGAGCATGATGCAAGCAAGAGAGAGAATTCCCCAGTCTCTCATTGAGAAATACAAGGACTCAGTATGCTTTATGGTTGACACTGATCAGTGCCTAATGGAGGCAGTGGAGCCAAGGACTGTCTGGATCATGCCCATGGGGTATGAAGTTGATGAACAGATAGTAGAGCTGCATGTTCAACACATGCTAAGTCAGCCCAAAGATCCTAAGGCAGAAAGGTTTGGAACCTTTGAAGAGCTGAGTGTGAAATTACATGTAGAACTCAGGGAACCTGAGATTAAGAGAAAAGTGAGAAAAGAAGTAGAGCACATTGCTCAAGGCCTAGGCATCTCAAAAGAGGCACTTGATGCCAGCCGGGAAAAGAGGAGAAAGGCTGAGGAAGAAGAGAAAAGCAAAGAAAGTGCTCCGGTTGAAACCCCCACCCGGACCAGATCATCAAAGAGATCTGCACCTTCCACAACCAAAAGCTCAAAACCGGAAGTCCAGGCATCCGGTAAAAGATCCAAGACAAAAGCATCAAGGGCTTATGAAAGCCAAAAGGATGAAGAGGAAACAGAATCAGATGAGGAAGTAAGAGAAGTAAAGAAACAGAAGAAGAAAGGATCCGGTAAGCCCTCCACAGGCCAAGACAAGGATGAAATGGCAGAGGTAACTGTTGAAAAGCCCACTCTGTCACTAGAGAGCATAATCAAGTCGGTCACGGTGGATGGAAACCTTCAACCAATGACTGAATCCTATGATGACTTCAGTGAGGCAGACCAAAAGACTCTGCAGGAAGCCACAGTTAAATATCTGAACACATACAATAAGGCTTTCATTGAGATCATATCTCTCATTCCTAAAAGCCTAGAGAAGGAAATGGAAGTAAGAAAGAATAATGCTCATGCCAAAGATCTTGAGATCCGGGAGCAGATAGCTATTCAGCTATATCCTCAAATTGATCCCAAGACAATGAACATGATCTTCAAGGACTGCAAAGATGAGTTCAGAAGTAAAGCCAGGATGAATCAGCTCATGCTTGGTGAGACTAACAAAGTGGCACAAGAGACAGAAGAGATCCTCCGGAAGGCCTTCAAAAGGTTCAATCTTCCTGTTGTAGAGGACTTAGGTGCAGAAACAGCTGCTGATTTGGAATCTTCTGTTCCGGAAGAAGTGAGCCCTGAACAGACAAGTGAGGACTTGGGACCCTCTGCTCAAGAAGAAGTAGCCCATGAACAAGTTAGCATCTCTCCTCCGGTTTCCCCTACAGTCTCCGGATCCAAAGAAGAAGAGCAATTGCAGGAGAAGGAAGCAGTGGTGACAGACAAAGAGGTTGACAGTTCTAAGACTGCAGAAGAAAAGAAACATCTGTCTCCGGCAAGAGGCACTGCACAAACTGTTCAACAATTTTTGAGCAAAGAAACTCTAGAGATTGATGAACCGGAGCTTCTAAAAGGTCCATTTGATTTTGACTCTCTCTCTCCGGTACAAACAATGAAGATAGCTTCATTTGCAAATGCCAAGGCAAATGAAAAGCTCCTGAAGTCTCACATGGAAGACTGTGAGTTGATAGAGGCTGCTTCCGGAGTACTTGTAAAGATCATGCCATCAATCCAGATAGATCCGACAGCCTCCACTTCCGGTAATCTAAAAACCTTAGTCAGCAGTATTGATACACATTTTAATTCTCTAGAAAAATCAGCTGAAGAAAAGGTCCGGAAGGAATTTTTGGATAAAAGATTTTCTGAAATATTAGAATTAATCTCTAAGGATAGGAAGATTGTAAGCATTGGAATAAAGAGCTTAGAAAATGCTCTTAAGGATGGCGGTGACATCTACAAATTTTGTATATCTTGGTCAAAGGCAACAGCAGCAATTGACAAGAAAATAAAAGAGGAACAGAACAAGCTTCAAAGCTTATCTCAAAGTTTTGATCCTCTCTCTTCCTCTATAATAAATCAAGAATGTCAGACTATTGCAGTCTTGAATGAAATAAAGAATCTTGAGAAGGAGAGGAAGAACATTACCAACCGGATGGGAGAACTTAGAAGGATTATAGTCCCTAAGTTGGAAACTATGCATGAGGCCATCAGTGATGCCCAGACCACCGCCCATACAAAAGATCCGACAGATCTCAGGCGGGCAGAAGCTTTTGCATTTTTGTTGAGTGGTCACATTTCAATCTTGGACAGAATGAAGCTAAGTTGGGCTACTGAAATGGTTCAACTGCAGACATCCTTTGCAGACATTCTGCAGTATATGTGAGTATGTAAATATGCGGCTATATATAGAAAATTTTTGAAAATTTTGGTGTGCGGACCCTACCCTTTGCCATTGATGTCAAAGGGGGAGTGAGGAGCAGTAAAAAATGAGGAATCCAACTCAGGGGGAGTTCCAGAAATTGTATATAAAGACAGAGCATCAGCAAAGGGGGAGCATAGTGTAAACACTTAGTCATTTTTCACTAAGTGTTGCCATCAATGCCAAAGGGGGAGATTGTTGGCAAGAGACACTATATGGATTCATGGTTGTTGTCATTGATGGCAACAAAGGTCATCCCACATATCCGCAAGTCATGATATATCTCTACCGGAAGTCAGATTGAAGATTGTTGTGGTCCGGTGAACAAGAACAGAGCATGTGGCAAGGTCCGACAGATTGGTCCGGATCTCTCAGAGGAAGTGTCTTGGCACAGTGCGGATCTGGGGAAGTCAAGAGGACTATCTTGAGTAGTATATTCCAAGGATTTAGCCTCCGGAGATGGACAAGGAAAAAGATATGAATAGTTGAGTACCGGATTCCTGAGAGACAGTGAAAACAGAGGAAGAACTGACTGACAGAGTATCAGACTACTTTCCGGATGTGTTACAGATGATGATAAAGGTTGCGGAGGCATGAATCATGTTTGGCCGACATAATTGATGATATCTACAAGTATATGCTTGATCCGCATGGCTTGGTGAGCAAGGATTCAGCCGACAGAACTAAGTTTGTAAGAAACTAGACTGTTCCGGATGCCGACTAGAAAGGTGATGAAATTACTTGTGCGGATATATATAGAGGATGGATTTAGTTGTAAAGTGTGAAAAAAAAAATGTGCGAAAGGATATGCGAACAAGTCCAGAGTAGAGCAGAAGTAGCAAGAAAGATCCGATATGTGAAAGGATAGCAGACTAAAGAACAGAGGAAAGATGAAGTGCAGCAGATCAGTATACTGAACCTAACCGGAACTGAACTCCAGCATATGCAGATGCTTCCAATCAGTTCAAGACTGTGATTCTTATCACTTTGTAAGACAGTGTGTCTTCTTGTAGGCAGTGAGCCTCTTGTGAGCAGTGTGCTCGGGCAGTGAGCCCTAATTGGCAAGTGCCATTTTTGTAATTTCCTATTCTTCTAACAGAGAATAATTCTTGGGTTAATCACCCCGTGGTTTTCTCCCTTAACAGGGTTTCCACGTCAAAAATACTGTGTCATGTGTTTCTTATTTCATGGTTAATGTTTTGTGTTTGATTTTATGCTGCTTCAATTAAAAGGAAAGTTCAATAAGGGAAATAATTAGGATAACTGATTCACCCCCCCCTCTCAGTTATCAACAATAGATTCTTCCAGTAGCCTTTCCTTTAACTCTCATTTTCTTCTCCAGTGGTTTGGAAGCACTGGCTTCATCATCCTTCTCTGTAGTAATAGTAGTAGCAATAGCAATGGCAGAGGCAGAGGCTCCGGAGGCCATAGATGCACTAGTTGTAGAAGATGAAGTCCTTGTTGACTTTCTTGTGCTGGGTGCAAGCTCCTCAGTTTTCTTCTTTTCTTCTTTTGCAGCTCTGGCTTTCTCTGCTTCTTTCCTTTTAGCCTTAGCCTGTTGTAACTGTTCTTTAGAAATTCCATCCATCTCAACAAATTCTTCAACAATCTTTTGAACTTTATTTTATGATTGTGGCTTTGTTTTCTCCATATGAATTCCCATGGACTTTTCTTTGAAAGTACCAAACGTCTCTTCTGAAGTGTCACAAGGTTTGCTAAGCATCCGTTTAGCCAACCAACCAGAGTGTCTTCTGAAACCTCACACCCCATCTTCAAGATCCAAATAGTTCTAGGCTCCACTACTTCCATTAAGCATTCATCTTTGGTCGCCATGAAAGTGATGTCCTCCTCATATTTATCAACCACTTTCCTAGGGATTCTAACCCTAGCTTGCATCTTTTCTTGAAACACTTTGAAATAGCCCCATAGGGATGCACTATGAGCCTCAATACCACCAATTATCTGCAAGTGGTCTCTAATCTGAGTAGCCATAGGATACTTTTGAGCCGTACTACATTTTGAGCTCTGGGTAGTTCTTTCAAAAAGTAAAACAGTAAGTAGATTATCAGAGTACCAAACTTAAAGGGATACTTTGACTCCTTTGTCTTCTTCAAATTGTCTAGCAATTGCTGCCAGAGGAGTTCACACAAAAAATAATCAACATTTTCTTTAGTCATCTGATATGCAATATATATGATTGTTACAGACATAGAGTTTTCTCTATTAATGAAGTATATCTTGTAGCCAATCATCATCGAGGCATACTTCACTTCCAGATCTTTAATATCATTGACAAATAAGGCTCTTTTGTCAAACTTTGCCCCTATTAACTTCATTACTATATCATTTTTCACTACTTTCAAGGCAGACACAGTTCCAAAGGATGGTAGCCCTGTCATAGCCTTAATAGCTTCCTTGCTGATAATATGGGGAACATCTAGCCACATGAATTTATCATGGATTCTGCTCAGTACATATATGATCCAGGCATTTTCATAACACAAGACAGGAAAATTGTTCCATACATGCAAATTCTTCTTTGCTAGGGCACTAAATTCCAGTTTCAGGTTATAATCATCACTAGTTAACTCATTAAACCATACTTGCTCTAGTTTAACATGATTATACTCTTCCATATTCACATGTATATAAGCCCTAATATCTTCATTATGAATCACACTATAGGGCATGTTAGAAAATGTGCCATCCAGATTCGTCTCCATGGATTTTAGTGAATGTTTTTTAAACTTAGGTCTTGGTCGATCCAACACATCTATCACTTGAGGATTAAACATTTTTGCTGCTTAGATTCTTGGATTAGAAGGGAAAGTTATAAATACCTTAGTGATCACTTTTGGCTAGGCTTTGTTCGTTGAAAATACCATATGCAATGAGTTCTCCTTTGCTTCGCTACTCAAGATCTCTAATCTCACTTGAATGTTTGAATGCAATGTGAATCTCCTTCAAACATCATTGTTTATAAACCCTATTTCAATCAAACCTAATTCACCATTATTGCTTTGTTCAAAAAGATGCTAACACCTTCACTGTGTCTCACAGTCGATGTAAATTCCTCTGCAAACCTCCACACTTGAATCTTTTTTGCCAAAATCTTCTTCAAATGATCAATCATATCTATCTATAACTCATAACCATGTGTTAGCTTCAACACTACTCATTTGGAAGAGGGAGGAAAGATTTTCATTGCTTCTCCCTCTGAGCTGAAGCTCTCAGTTTAGTTTCTGGAGGAAACATCTGCACCAGATGGTGGCACATACACATCCTTGTCATCAATTACATCTTTCTTAACCCAGATCTTGTTCATCTCCTTCTTGGTTTCTGCCGAATCAACTTTTTGTGCTAGAAAGTTCTTCTCTGCCGGTACATCCTTCTTCATATTTTTGCTTCTGCAGAACTTTGCTAAGTGTCCAAACTTATTGCAATTATAACACACAACATTCCTCTAACCATTAAATCTTCCATTCATTCTAGATCTGCATTGGTTAGCTTTATGCCCAAATCTATTGCACATAAAATAACAACCATTGAAAGATTGAATCATTCTCCTATTGTCATAACAATTCATCCTTTGAATTCTGCACTCATTAGCTTTATGACCAACTTTCTTGCATGAAAAACATTGAACAGAGAAAGATGGAACATTTTGATTTATTCTACTCCTACATTGTGTTGCCTTATGTCTAAATTTATTGCAAGAATGACAATAACCATTGAAAGATGGGTACCTTTGAGCATTAGGTTGTTTGACCAATGGTCTTCTAGCTCTTCTCTTCTGATTCTAGTTCTTCTTGCCATTGTTCTTCTTGTCTTCAACATTTGAAGCTTGATCTGGTTTTGAACTTTCACCCTTTTGAAATCCTAAACCCTCTTTGTCATTAGGACTCTTCTGAATTGCAATCATTCTATCAAGTTTGGAAGCACTCACCTAGAATTTGTTTTCTCGAATCCATTCCTATTTCAGATTAATTTTCAGATCTACAACCTCTTGTTCAAGTCTTGTACATTCTTCAGTTTTATTTTTCACAACTTCATTGAGGCACTCCTCAATTCTTTTCCTTTCTTCAACTTGCACCTTCAGATCATTCATAGATTCATTTGCTAGTCTCAATTCTTCACTGACTTCCTTGTTCTTTTATTTGAACTTCTTGACTTGCTCCCTCAAATTCCCGATACATTCATCTGTTTCTTTGACATTCTCCTTCAGATCTATGATTTCTTCTTCAGTTCTTTTGAGGTCTTCAAGAGAAACCTTAAGTTCTTCATTGCTTACAGAAATGTATTCTTCTTCTGAAGATCCAATAGCAGGAATCTCTTATGGAGGAGTGGGAAACTTTCTAGATGCCATGTGTTCAACCTCCAAGATCTTTCCCAAGTGGTTAAGCTTCTTCCAAGGGACCTTGCTCTGATACCAATTGTTGAACACCTGGAATACTCAGAGGGGGGGTGAATCAATATTCTATAAAACCATTCAGATATAAAACATCTTAAACCATTTAGCATATTCAACTACAGTGAAGTAAGTTATGCATGAAAACATAAAGCAATAAACCATAACACATAAACATGAGGATTTTTACATGGAAAACCCAAAAAGGGAAAAACCACAGTGAGTGTTAGCTCACAATATCTTATAATATCAATACCAGATTACAAAAGGCTCATTACCCAAAAGAAAGAATGCTCACTTCAATAGGGCTCACTACCAGAGGGTTAACCACCCAAAGGGCTCACTACCCAAGGACTCACTATCCAAGTGGACTCACTGCCCACTGAGAGAGAAAGAGAAAAGAAATGGCTCACTGCCAAAGATGAAATGTTATAATTGCATCTACACATGCATGAATCATAGTTGCAATGAAGCACAAACAAAATTCTCTTTCACTGTTCTGAGACACAATTCTACTCTGTTATGTAATTACACAATCTAATTTGTTCTTTCTCAATTCACACATTCAAAATACAAGCATCAAACAATCACATCACATCACACACCATGTCGCATTGTTCGCACACTTAATCATCAATGACATCAAAACCAAATCTCCACTTATATATCTGCTTCATCTTCAACACCAACTAGGTCATCTCAAAAACATGCCTCGAACTTAACCACAAACTCCATGCCAAAATTCAAACTAGAAAATAGGTCAGGGTGGACCTAAAATAGATCTCACTTAACTCAACACATCATTTTTACTTTTCCTTTAGGACCGCTTTACTTATAACACTAAATAGGTTGACCTATTTGAGTGTAGCATGCAGAATAGCAAGAGTCAGCCTTAAACTCCAATGCAGACTAAACCAAAACATACAACATATTCTCCTAGGTTGGCTTGACCTATAGAATCACCTTAGATAACATCACAACCTTTGGACTGCACTGCACCAAGTGAACTTTATTAGGTCAGCTTCAAGAGCAGAGTAATTTAGATGCACTCTAACTATCAGAGCACAACTCAACAACTTGAACTCCAAATCACCTCAAACTTGGAACTAGCACTCTTCAAACATCTAAAAACATATCCCCAAATTAGCAGAGAAAAATGCCTTCATGTGGTGGAATGTGGAGTACTGGAATATAGTCACTGTCACAGTCAATCACCGTCTATTCAAATAGTGATACTCAAACCATTTTAACTTACACTCTGGGGGCCTTCAAACACTAAAACTTTGGATTTAGATACTTCTAATATATGTCATCAACCCCTTAGAACCACAAGAGGAAATCTGATACAACGGTGAAATGCAGACCAAAACAAACAGGTACTTTGCACTGCCTGAGACCGCACTCTATTATACCTAACTTAGCCAACAAGTAGACAACCTTCTGGAGCACTTGAGAGAATGAAATCTTGGAAATAGATGCATCTAATAGTCCTCAATAACATGCCAAAACCACAGACCAAAAACTTCAAACTGAGAGAAATGCAGACCAGAAAACTACAACACTGTGCACTGAAAGGGACAGTCGAACACTTAGACAAATTTTCACTAAGTTATCTTCCAGATCATAACTTCTTGCATAAGTATCATTATGAGTATAGACACATCATGTGAGGGACATTACTATAACCTCACAACCCAAATTAGTTCTCTTTTCCTTTGTTGCCATCAATGACAACAATCCTTGAATGCCATGCACCTTGGTAATCCAGTAGTGTCTCTAACACTAATATGTCCAACATTTCATGCTTCTCCATAATTATTTGGGTTTTGTTTAAAGTGCGGGATATAATTGGTCCCATCCATTTCTTCTTTTGTGTGGTTATCAAACCTCACTCTTTGAGTAGAGGCTTGATCATTTTGAAACACTGTATCAAGGGCTATATGAGTAACTTGAACATATATAAGATCTTTCTCAAGGTGATCATCCTCATTGTCTATGTGTGTGGTTACGTCAATCAAATCGGTTTCTTGCCTATGGACCTTTGACCATACTAGAACTCTATGGGCTCTTGTCTGGCCCTAGTTTGGTTGGATGACTGGAACTTGGTAGTATCCCCATGTAGGGTTGTCAAAGGCCATGAATCATGGTCCCAGTGGGTGTTGTTATTATGCTTTAGTCATCCACGACTAGAGTAAGTGTCCTCAAATTCATACCTCTTAGAAACAGACACCATAGAATTGGTAGGGATGTATTGACCAAATAATGTTGGACTAGCCTTGTTTGAGGAATTCTATCCCTATGTTGTCTATCCTGACATATTTAGGGGTACCTTAAGTACCGCAAAATAAATGGGAAGATAATAAGAAACATAGTGAAAGAAGATGAAATAAATAAAAAGAAACAAACATAAAAGCTCATCTAATAGGATCACTCTTCACATCAAGTTCACCAAAATATGTGTTGTCTAAAATCAACCCAAGAACAGTGCAAATAAGTTAGACCTAGGACAACAAATGCACTAATCCCTTGATAAAGGCATTAGTTGAATCACTCCTACTCTTTCAGGAAAAGCTAGCTAAGAAGTAGAAAATCAAGTTGATTGCTCTCTTCTTGTGGAAGAGTAGCATCATGGATGGCAATAAAGTTGTGTGGAGAAAGAGTCACATTGAAAAGTTAACTTTCTTCTCTAAGGAGGAGCATTTGGTGGTCTACTATGATGTTTATATGTTGGGGTGGAGTTTGATGTTGTTAGGTGAATTGTCGAAGTGCAATTGTGGTGGTTATTCTTACATGGCTAGGAGGTTCATTGGCTCTAATTCAAATCCACTCATTCACCAAAAAGAGAGGAAAGGTGTTTAACATTTGTTTTTATAACTCTATCAACTCTTCCAAAAGTACAATTTCCCTTGCATAGAACTCTTCCCTTTGATGCCTCCACTCATTTTCTTGCTAGATTTCCCTAAAGATTTTTTCTTGCTCCTAGGTTTGGTCTTTGGTGGGTGCTTCTTAGATGGGAAAGTTTTATCTAATCTCACTTATTATTGCTTTAATCTAACCCTCCTTTATTTTGGAACACATTGAGCCTAAGATTCTGAGTGTAGAAAATAGGGGGATAAAAAGAAGTGTTATTGTGCTTTTCTTGATCTTGTTTATGTTTGGTCATTTGTGTTGCAAGTATGAGGTTAACCAGTGTTGTCATTGATGTCAACATACTCATATTGCATTGATAAGAAGGATTGGATGAGCTGTGTGCTGAGGATATTGAGAAAATTAGTCTCAATCAGGAACAGTGAAGAACAGTGATGAGAAGAAGGCAAAAGTACTCAATAGGTTGAGGATCAGAGGATACATATTAAAAGGTTTGTAGATATGAGTCTTGAGATGTTCCAATTAAGATTTTAGAGGTCCGCATGAAGATATGAAGAAGTTGTGATCAATCAAGTAGAACCGGTTCCGAGAAATGCTCTCGAGTGACAAAGTGTTACAAAAAGGTCCGGTGAGATCCGGAAGTGCATTGTCCCATTCTGCGGATTGGAAGGAGTGTTTGGGATGTCCTTGTGATGTGTCATCTTCATTTGTTCATGGTTTGGAGGTCCGGAAGCACCTTTTTCAGTATGGCAGTGGCGATAGACTGTGTTCTTGAAGTTCCAGATGAAGAAGAGAAGAGATTCTAGTAAGTAGAGGAAGTGTGGATGTACCTGGTCTTTCAGGCAAGCTTGTGAAGGTTCTTGGATCATGTTGAGCTTGTGTTGTTGGTCTGCATTAGTGTTAGAGCCTAGAATTGAAGGTATACTTCCGGATGAAGATGTTCTTGTTCAGGCTGGCTGACTAGATGAGTTATTCATCTTGCGAATGTTCTTGTGGATGATTGCCGACTTAGATGATTGTTCTTAAGTCGATGTCTTGTATAAATAAAGGTTTGTGAATTCATTTCAAAGTGTATCATGGAGTGGATGAGTGCGGTGTAGACACCCTAAAATGACCATGTCGTCAAATCACTTGCATTTCGTCATTTCTTCCTAATCACCTACATTTCAACATTAATTAAATAATCTAATTATTTAATTAATTATCATCAAATTCTTCTAAATCTCCTAAATTCAACATTAATTAAATAAATCCTCTTTATTTAATTAATTAAATTAAATTCCTCTATATTCTTCTACAATTAAATAATTTTAATTATTTAATTAGATCATTATCCTCTTTCCAAAAATCAAATCCACATTAATTAAATATATCCAATTATTTAATTAATTCAACAAATTCCCTCTTATCTAAAATTAAATAATTCTTAAATTATTTAATTAAATCAAAAAAATCATTCTCCCAAAATCATGCACAACAATTAAATAAATTTATTTATTTAATTTGCTTTTAAATCTTCTAAATTAAATAATTCTAATTATTTAATTATTTCTTCCAAAATATCTTCTCTAAATTTAAATAAATCAATTATTTATTTAAATTGCTTTTTCTTCTAATTTAAGTTATCTCTAAAATAACTCAAGCTTTTTTGCTCATCAATTAAATATTTCTATATTTAATAAAGCAAAAAATCTTCTTTTCTCATGCAAATCTCTTCTTCTTGTTTTAAATCACTTAACTGATTGCTTTATTATTTTAATTGATTTATCTCTTCAGTTAACTTATTCTTCTATTCTTGATAACTCCTCTCATGCAAAAGAAAGCAAGACACATGTCTTCTTCTCATTCGTTGCACATTCCTCAACTTATCTCCTCCGTTGATTCTTCTGAATTATCTGGACTGTTGATCGATCTTTGATGAAATCTATATAAACCCTCCTCATCTCCTTCATTAGCCCTCTCTCTTCGATTTTATTCTCAGGCATACTTAACAGCGCTTTGAGCATACAATGATTCGATTGAGCACTCTTACGATCTTTTGACATTGATCTTCTTGAGCCACTTTACGATCTTTTAACATTGATCTTGGCGCCACCTTTACGATCTTTTGACATAGATCTTCTTGAGCCACTTTACGATCTTTTAACATTGATCTTGGCGCAACCCTTACGATCTTTTGACATTGATCTCTTGAGCACACTACTTGCTTGTTGCAGCTATGGCTTCGCAACTTCATTGAGCAATCCACATTCAATCCAAAGGAAACAATACAGATTTCGGTAAAAGTCTTTATTCATCTTTGATTTGTGATTTATGGCTTTTACTTAGATTCGTTTCCTTTATGTTATTGGGTTCTTTGGTTTTATTTAGTTTAGATTTAATCCATTTTTCCATATACACATTCTGGCACGCCCGGTGGGACCCATTGGTCCTGATTTAATATCAAATTTGTGGAATTTTTAGTTTGATTTCACAGGTTTTTTAACTCTTTTTTTTTGGAGAGATTCGAAAAAAAAAATTTAAAGGAAGCTTGCTGGGCAAAAACGGAGGTCACGGTTGTGTTCGGAAGGGTCGAGGGACGAAGAAAAATATAAAATTTGACCTATTTCGGTGAAGGTAAAATTTTTTCACCTCTGGCACGCAACCCAAGGCCATACAATCACTATGAGGTACGGTAAAAAAAAAAAAAAAAAAAAAGCAAAAAGAAAAAGCAAAAAAAAATCCAAAAATAAAAAAGCAAAAGCAAAAACAAAAAAAAAAAACAAATAAAACAAATAAAAAATGAAGTGTTTTTAGTTTTTATTTCTTTTAGAAAGTAAAACAAAGTAAAGAGAATCTATTTTCTTTTTTCTTTTTATTTAAAAAAAAATAAAATAAAGCACCTTCAGCTCAGCAGCAGGTCACATCAGTGACCAGGAGCCAGTCACAGGGGGCTAAGACAAACCCCTCTTCAATGAGTTTTTTAAATGAATAGGCGATTTTCAAACCTCATTATCTTGGTCATACGGACACGTATTTCAGTGCTTTTTTTTTTAAATAGGCTAGAATTTCGTGATCTACATCGTGGTGAAATTGGTTTTTTCTCAAGATTCTCTGATTTTTCAGAAAATTGATTTTCTCACTGCTGTCTTTGTCTCGTCACAGTTTTTTGACTTTTCAAGCTTCATAACTTTCACAAACGGACTCGGATTCAGGTGATATTTTTTTTGAAAGTTGGTATTTTTCTGTCCTCTACACAGTGGTAATATTTTTTCAAAGATTTTCTGAGATCTATTTTTTAAGACCACTCATTGGCCTATTCTCAATCTCTGACTTCAAGCACTTGCTAACTTTTGAGTTTGTGTGGACCTAATATCACTTGTTGCAGCTTCTTATTACTCATACAGAGCAAATAGGTGTTTTTAACATGTTCATACAGGATGAGCATTGAAGACCTCTTGATCTATCTCACTAAGTCTTAGAAACACATTGCATGCTTAAAAGGATAATTGAACAAATCTTTTCTTGCAATCTAAGTCTTAGGAACATACTGCTTTTCTTAAGGGACAATGGACATGTATGAACAAACCCCTCAATTTTCTAAAGGACAATGGACATGAATGCCAAACACTTCATTTCATAAGGGACAATTTACAACTACAATCGTGTGTGTGCATAGCTTAGTTGCACCTTATTTTTCTTATAACGGGACAATTGAACCTTTGTGTGACATGCTTGATTTTACATTTTTTGTACTTCCTTTAGAAGGGCCTGCTTTTGGATTGCGTTTCATCCAAAAGGGACGACCCTAAGCGGAGTTTTCCTTTGAACCGCTATATAAAAGGGATAAGGCGAAAGCCAAGTCCTAACCGACGTCAGCCTTACCTTGTGATGCCAAACTGAAAAGAGGTGTACTAGCCCTTTGTGGAAACGATTTTCACATTGAGCGAAGTGTTTGAAACTCTTAGTAGGATTGGTTAAAGCTTTTAGTAGCTTGTCGCATTGCTCGTAAGGCGTTGGTCCCTCAAAGTCACTAAGAACCAATTTAGATAGAGACTACCCGACCTACCTCTGAAAATTGCGGTAATCATCAGTGCAAGGGAAATCGATTTAAACCCTTAAGATACTCACCATTGGCTCCCTTGAGAAGAGATAGTATTCCCTTGGACATAAAACTCTTGTGACCTACTTGAGCTTTCCAAGGGGAGGGTGAGATATCCCTACCTATCGTCTCTCGCAAAGATACTAAATATCTGACACCTTTATGGAATGATATTTTTATCGACGGAGTATTAAGCTGTGAGCTGATCTACTGCAATGAAACCTTGTCTCTAGGGATAAAAAGTGCTTGTTATTGATTGCAACTGTATTTGACCTGTGGAAACATTGGGCTTGTTTGGAGCCTTGAACATACACTATCTGTTGTGTCAGTCCTTGTGCCTTTTTTGACCACTTGTTTGCTGTGTTTTCTCTTGCCAAACCAATCCAATCAGAAACAGAAAAATCTTGCCTTTGAAAAACATCCGACACTACTTCAGCGCCCCTGGTATTACAGCAGCTCGCCTTTGGAAATACAGTAGATCGCCTTTGGTCAAGCAGTAACCCGCCTCTGGCAAAACTCTACTTCAGCGCCCTTGGTATAACAGTAGCTCGCTTTTGGTCACTGTAGCTCGCCTTTGGCATAGCAGTAACTCGCTATTGGCAGCTCAGTCCGTCACCTCTGGCCCACAGTAGCACGCTTTTGGTAGCACAGTCCTGCGCCTCTGGTCAAACAGTATAGCGCCTTTGGTCCAGTACTTTGTGCATCAGAGTTTGTCCATTTCTTCAAAGCATCTTACGGATTCCCAGCATTACATTGTGTCCTCAGTATATCCCATGGTCACCACTAGGCTACAGCAAACCATGAAGTCTAGGCAAGTTGTCCCTAAGAAGCACAAGTCACCCCCTCACACACCACAATCAGGTCGTCTCAACGTTACTCCCAAAGTGACTCCTAGTACACCCGCGGCAAAACCAATCAGCTCTCCAAACATGCCGCACATAGATGAACCAAGTAATCCTCATGAGGATAGAACCCCTTTGCTAAATGCACCACAGTATACCACAGGCTTGCCTCCAGATTTTGTCCCACAAGGTTATGTCATAGATCAAACCCCATCTCAAGAAGAGCGACACTTTGAAATAGGTCAATCCTCTCAAGAAGATGGGCAAGATCTTGATGAATTTATACAAGATCCTAGAGCTATAGCTGCCTTTGATAAAATCCTTAGTGAGAACCAGGATCATTTCTTTCGCTTGCTTGCAAAGCAAGGTGCCAAGTTACCTCAAGATTTTGATGTGTCCACTCTCAAGGAGAGCAACAACACCCAAGAAACCATACAAGCGGTGCAAACCATGTCCACGGTCACTACGCCCCTACCTACTCAAGGTTCGCAGTATAGGAATCCCCTTTTTCAAAATCCAACAGAGGAGAGGCCCCTATCACCACTTTTGACTCCTATGGAGATCTATCAAAACCAACAAGAAACTCTCCAACGGCAAGCAGAGTTAGCTAGGCAAGCCACCTTAGCTCGATCCAATGTGCAACCACCTCCTAAAGTGTCCATCCCAAGCGCAAGTGGAATCTTGGTTACCCCATCACGCGTAGGTTTCCCACCCAATTACAATCCGGGGAACACGTATGTAGCCATGCAACAAGGGTCTCAACATATGCCACCTCCTATATCATCACACCTGCATGTCTCCCAACCAATTGGAGTCACGCAGCCCCCTCCACCACAACATTCTTCTACTCTCATCTTCAATCAACCCCCACCGTCGCAAATCACTTCTACCTATGTTCCTCCTCCACAACGTTCATCCACGCTCAACTTCTTTCATACATTGCCTAGCCACTCTCAACATTCCCAACATCAGGTTTCCCAAAGCTATGTGCCACCTTCACAACCTAATCAAACGCACTTTAGCTTTCCTCCCCCCAATACGTTTCTTCAACCATCGCAAAGCCAACATTCTTACCTAGCGCCACCTCCACCTCTGCCTAATCAAAACCCCCAATTCCAACCCAATCTGAACCAATCATACAATCCATACAATCCCAATCAATCTTACGACCCTTACAATACCACTGCGCATGGCTCACATTATAATCTTCCATATGGGCAACACCAACCACTTTTTGGACAACAGGAGATGTTACCAACCCCTCCCACGACTATGGAACTAAAGATTGCGGAGGTGCAACAACAGCTATCTGATCTTACGTTTGGCCACACCAAAAAGACCTTCTCTTTGGAGGAAGTGTGCCCTTATCCTTTTGATCGGTCATTACCAATGATCCCTTTTCCTTAAAATTTCACTATTCCAAAGTTCGATAAGTACAAAGGAAAAGGTGACCCAAAAGACCATCTTAGGGAATTCTATCTTGCTTGCTTTGAGGTCTCTCACAACGACACATATCTTATGCATCTTTTTCCTCGCAGTCTTGGAGGACAAGCAATAGAATAGTTCTCACACTTACCTACGGGTATCAAGTCTTTCAACGAGCTAGCAGAGAAGTTTGCCACCCATTTTTCTTACAACGCAGAGCATGAGATTTCCATGATGGATCTATGCAACAATAAACAGAAAAATGGCGAGACTTTCATTTCTTTCCTTCAGCGATGGAGACAAATGGCTAGTAAATTCCCTTTCAAGATTCCAGAGAAACAGCTTGTTAGCATATTTGTACAGAACCTCAACCAAGAGTTAGGTTTCCATTTGCAAATTCTTAGTGCTACAACCTTCGATGAAATCACATACAAGGGTATCAACATTGAGAAGGCCCTCATCGCTAAGGGTGTGGTCAAAATCTTTAAAGAAACGAAAGATAGCTCTTCTCATCAACAATCAAACGATAAACCCAAGTATTGGAACAAGAACAAAAACGTGGTCAATGATGGAGTGGTCGATACTAAGCATGTCCAAACGTTGCAAACACCGCTGCAACTCTCCAAACCAAGTCAAGCTCCACCTCAACAATAGCAGCAACAAAGGCAGCCTTATCCCAACCAACAGCAACGACAACAAGAGCGGCCTCAACAAGATTACCCTCCGCGACGTCAATTTACTCCTTTGGGAGTGCCCATCGAATCGGTCTTACAGCAAGCTTTGCAGAAAAGGCTCATAACCTTACCTGATGCTCCTCCTTATGGAGAAGCTGTCTACAAAACTGCACGTTATAGAGACAATGAGTATTGTGAGTTCCATAGGAGCAAAGGTCATCGAACTGCATCTTGCATGAAGCTTAAACACCTCATCCAAAACCTCATCGACGATAATCAAATCACCTTTGAGAATGAATCACCAGCGCAACACACGAACAAGGATCTCGATATGTACAAGGAACCATTCCCTCATCATGGTCCACCTCCTCCTCAGGATAGAGGTAAAGGTATCAATCATGCTTCCACGTCCTTCGATTCCATTGTAGGTCGTTTTGAAGAGAGTCGCGTGTCTACCCTCACCATCAAAGGCAAATCTACAGATTGTGCTGTTACTACTCGTCGAGGTCATGTCACCATTCGTGCACCTACACCTAGGCTTCCAGTTCAGTCTGATTATAATCTTGTCGAACATCTAGGGAGAACACCAGCGCAGATCTCTATTTTGGACCTTCTACGATCATCACTTGCACATCGAGTAGTGCTAGAAAAGGCCCTCCAAGAGTCCTCCGTTCCTAACAACATAGCAGTCGCAGATTTCCAAGCTATAGTGGGTAATATTGCTTCACCTTACAATGTGGTCTTCTCTGAGAAAGACCTTCCCTCCCATGATCCTTGTCACAACGATGCCCTCCATATTGAAGTGCTCATCCATAAGCGCAAAATCAAACGCATCCTCATAGATGGTGGTGCTGGTCTCAACATCTATTCTTTAAAGTTACTAAAGCAATTGGGATACTCTGAGGATCACGTCAACACTGAGCATAGTATTACAATCAAGGGGTATGATGATGCAGAACGCCGTTCAGAAGGTGTTATTCACTTGCCTATACAACTGGGCCCGGTCATGCTTAAAACCAGGTGTCAAGTTCTTGATATTGAGCTGCCTTACAACATTATTCTTGGCCGCCCATGGATCCATGCAATGAAAGCTGTCCCCTCCACGTACCATCAGTCCCTCAAGTTCCCATACAATGGTACGGAGATCACCATCCCAGGAGACCCTAATCCTTTTGAATTTTTCCGTGTCTTGCAAGGAAGCTATAAGAATTGCAACCAAGTGCCTAAAAATGACAAAGCCCTTGAGTCCCCTCTCTATGTTGACCCTGAAACTCTCACACAAGCCTCTACAAGTGAACCTACACCCCTCCCCAAAATCACAGCTCGCTTTCGGGATATAGGCTTTGGCACTTATGATATCTCTGAATCTTGTTGTGTAGGGCGGATGCCTTTAACTCCAAAATCTTACGGCAAACCACCCATTGCTAAAGTTACCAAAAAAGCAGCTATTCCTCCCCCAACATTCCTAACCCAATTCCAACATGGACGGTTATTGGAAGAGGAAACTATTGAGGACATCTCTTCTTGGCTCTACAAGGAGAAAGAACCAGTCACGATACCAGTCAAGCAATATGGCAATGGCTTAAGGATAGTGAAAAACATGGGCTATAAAGGCAAAGGTGGCCTTGGGAAACAGAATCAAGGCACTATGGAGCCCATTGTGGTAACAAAGAAGCTAGACAGGAAAGGATTAGGATTTGGTAAGAAGGTACCACGCGCGTCGGACATCGAGTATATCCTCGACGAGGTAGCTGACAAGTTTCTCGCCGATTCGACATCTACAGAGGATATCACCGATGACTCTTCCCTCCACATGACCAATCTATTCGCAGAATCCTCCATTTTTACACTATCCTCCGTATCCTTAACTTCCAACACCAGCACCCAGAATGTCACGCTTGTCTACCCTGAACTTATCGATTGGGACCAACAAGGGGCCCCCGTTATAGATGTATTTCAGAATGACGAAGCTTTAGCTGAGTTCATGGGACTTCGGGAAGGTATCCCTCTTGGCGATCACAAGGCAGGTTTTGTAATGGAACTAGAGCCCATGGCTTACTTTGGTGAGAATGCCAAATCCTCTAGTCGCAAAAGTGCAAATAAAGAACGATCTCTAGGTGAAAACCACACTGTGGCACCTCCTGATCATAAAATAGTAAAAATAAAGGACGTATCCAAAGGTGAAAACCCAACTGTGGCACCTGAGGATGGAGGATTTGACCTTCCCTTACCTTCTAAGTATCAAGAGAAATCTGCTCTCCTAGTGGAAGATTCTACAGAGATCAACCTAGGTACAGAACAGAATCCAAAGACAACATTCCTAGTGGCATCATTATCTGATACAGAGCACAGAAATCTTAACAACTTCTTCTTGCAACGAACCATCAACTTTGCATGGACCTATGCAGATATGCCAGGGCTAGACCCTAAGCTGGTAGTTTATTATCTCACAGTTGATCCCAAGGTGAAACCAGTCAAGCAGAAGTTGAGAAAGATGCACCCACAGATTGCTCTCCTAGTGAAAGTAGAAATACAGAAGCTATTAGACGCAAAATTCATACGACCTATTGACTATTCAGATTGGGTCTCAAACATTGTACCTGTGTCTAAGCCTAATGGGCGCATCCGCATGTGTAATGATTTCAGAGATCTCAATAAGGCATGTCCCAAAGATGATTTTCCACTACCAAACATTGACATTATAGTGGACTTGACAGCAGGTCACGAGATGCTTTCTCTCATGGACGGATTCTCGGGTTACAATCAGATAAGGATCGCTGAAGAAGACCAACATAAAACAACCTTTACTTGTCCTTGGGGCAATTACTGTTGGTGTGTTATGCCGTTTGGTCTGAAGAATGCAGGAGCAACCTATCAGCGAGCTATGACAGTGATCTTCCACGATCTATTCCATCACATCATGGAAGACTATGTGGATGATATATTGGCTAAATCTTCTAGAGCAGAACATATACAAGTCCTAGGACAGATCTTCGACAGGCTTGAAAAATACCAAGTAAGACTCAATCCTAAGAAGTGTGTCTTCGGTGTCACATCAGGGAAGCTGTTGGGATACATCGTATCTCGTAGAGGCATCGAAGTAGATCCAGCAAAAGTAAAGGCTATAGTGGAGATGCCTCCACCAAAGAACCTTAAAGCATTAAGGAGCCTCCAAGGAAGGTTACAGTCCATCAGGCGTTTCATATCACAGCTAGCAGATAAATGTCAACCCTTTCAGCACTTGCTCCGAAAGGATGTCTCGTTTCGATGGGACAACAAGTGTCAGGCAGCGTTTGATCAACTTAAGGAGTATCTAGGTACACCTCCTGTATTGGTTCCACCAGTGGTAGACAAACCTTTGATATTGTACATCTCCACTACAAATTCGGCCCTAGGGGCCCTGCTAGCACAAAATGATGACTCAGGCAGAGAGCACGCAATTTACTATATCAGTAGAACCTTGGTAGGGTATGAGCTCAATTATTCACCAATGGAAAGGGCTTGTTTAGCAGTAGTGTTTGCCTCCCAAAAGTTGCGGCATTACATGCTGAACCAACACACAAATCTGATAGCCAAGATTGATCCCTTAAAATATCTATTAGCAAAAGCAGCTCTCACAGGTAGACTAGCTAAATGGGTTATGATTCTTAGTGAGTTCGACATTGAGTACACAGATCGTAAGGCAATTAAAGGACAAGCCCTCGCGGATCAACTAGCAGAAGCACCTATGAAAGATACACATCCTATGGTCGCAGACTTTCCTTACGAGAATCTCTTCACTCTTGCTACCTCCATAAGGTGGAAGTTGTACTTTGACGGTTCTTACACACAGCATGGCTCAGGAGCTGGCATCTTATTTGTTACACCTCAGAATGACTACATTCCAAAGTCATATCGGCTCGCATTCCCTTGCACCAACAACATAGCCGAGTATGAAGCACTCCTCATAGGTCTCAATACAGCAGTTCAATGGGAAATCACAGAATTACAAGTATATGGAGACTCACAGCTAGTCATCCGCCAAGTCACAGATGAATACCAAATAAAGGATGAAAAGTTGGTCCCCTATAAACAACTAGTGGATGCCTACAAACCACATTTTTCTACCATCACATTTGAGCAAATTCCAAGAGACCATAATAAAGCTGCAGATTCTATGGCTTCTGTAGGGTCATTGATTGATATGCCTGCAAATACACAGAAGTGTGAATTCTTGATTGAGCAATTGTTGATACCTGCCGTCGATGTTCCTGTTACTGAAATCATCTGCGAACTTGTTGGTCCCAATTCCCCATGGTATGAAGATATCTATGAATACCTCAAGAACAAAACCTTTCCCCCTGACCTATCATCCACTCAACGTAAAACCTTTATCCGTCGATCCTCTCGTTACATCATTCTGGGTGATACACTATATCGCCGGAGTCTCGATGGTATCCTCTTACGATGTCTTAACGCGGAAGAAGCTGAAGTTACCTTACGAGACATACACGAAGGTGTCTATGGCGCACATTCTACCGGTCCTAATCTTGCTAAGAAGATACTCAGAACAGGTTATTACTGGCCTACAATAGAGCAAGATGCTACACAGTTTGCTAAGAAGTGTCTACAATGTCAGCAACATGGAGATTTGATTCACGCACCCGCTCATGAGTTACAACCTGTGACAACTCCATGGCCTTTTTCTCAATGGGGTCTCGACCTCGTAGGACAAATCCACCCTTCCTCCTCCAATGGCCACAAGTTTATCATTACCGCTACTGAGTATTTCACGAAGTGGGTGGAAGCCATTCCTATGACCTATATCACCGGTAAACAAATAGCCAAGTTTATCCTAAACTACCTCATATGCCGGTATGGTATTCCCCAAGCCATTGTCACTGATAATGGGAGACCATTCAAGAACCAAGATGTCCGTGCCTTATGCATACAATACAATATCCAACATCGCTTTTCAACTCCCTACTATCCGCAGAGTAACGGCCAAGCTGAGGCTTCCAATAAAACCATTCTCAAAATCCTCAAGAAAACAGTCAATGAAGCTGGTCGTGATTGGCACTTGCAACTCAATCCCGCCCTATGGGCCTACCGCACTAGTATCAGAACACCAACTGGTGCCACACCATATGCCTTGGTCTTTGGCTCTGAAGCCATCCTACCTATAGAGGTCGAGATCCCATCCCTCAGAGTATCCATGCAGGACCTGATCGGCGGAGATGAGTATCGCACTTCCAGATTAGCTGAGCTTGAACTACTAGATGAGAGGTGCCTTGCCGCACTTAATCATCTCCATGTCTATCAAAACCGCCTCCGGCGTAATTACAACAAAAAGATCAAAGAAAGGCGGTTTCAAGTTGGTGATCTTGTACTTAAGGAGAATCAGAGAAATCAAGCAGATCGAGAGAAGAAGGGCAAGTTTGAGCCTAACTGGTTAGGTCCCTTCATTGTCACAGCAGCATATGGATCGGGAGCTTATACTTTAGCTACACCTGACGGCATTCCTCTAGATGAGCCACTTAACAGGGTCCATCTCAAGAAGTTCTATGCCTGATCCTCAGCGTATTCCCACAAAAAATCAAAAAAATCAAAAAAGTCAAAAAAATCAAAAAAAAAAAAATCAAAAATCAGAAAATACAACAATACAAAAACATTCATCCTCTGGTGAAAACCTGGCAAACAGGCGCCTTGGATAAGTACCATAGTGAAAACCTGGCAAACAGGCACTATGCGTAGAGTCAGCATCCATCGTCTATCGAGTCCTGTCCACTCCTTGTCCAGTTCGCAACCTGCTTCATCCATCCATCCGTAATAAAACCATTGACTTTGTTTGCATTTCCATCTCCCTATCTAGTATAGCTTGGAAATTTGTCAATGTCCATCATCGTCATCCCACGGCTTGATCTGTGTCTACAGTTAACACTGTCTGATCCTAGGTCAAGTCTTTCTGTGTCTTCTTTGGCGGTCACCCCTACAGTTTCCTCTACCAGAATGGGGGCAACTCTTTCCTTAGTGTCGGTCTAGGATTGGTTCCTTGTTCGTGGTTCGCAGCGCATACTTCAATCTTGTCTCATTTCCACAGGTAACACCCTTTAACGGACACTTCGCTCCTGCGATAAGGTGGTTATCTTCTCAACACTTGTTCTACATCATCACAATACCCAGAACTACATATCATCTTTTCAATCTTAAGGTACCTTGATCCCATGGATATGGGTATGTAGGCAGTCTGGAATACGAAGCACGTTTCCAGTACTTAGGTACATAAGATCACCTCTTCTCCGCTCTTTTCCCACATCATCACATCAACCAGAACTACATATCATCTTTTCAATCTTAAAGGTACCTTGATCCCATGGATATGGGTATGTAGGCAGTCTGGAATACGAAGGAAGTATCCAGTACTCAGGTACATAAGATCCCCTCCTTTCACCTTGACCCATTCATCACTCTATCCAGAACTACATATTTATCACATTCATCTTCCATCGTAAGTGTGCCTTGATCCCGTGGATATAGGGTATGTAGGCAGTCTGGAATATGAAGGATGTATCCAGTACTCAGGCACACACGATCCACCATTCTCCACCCGTTTCAATCCATTTGCATTCCATCCTTCTAGTCTTTCGTTTGTCAAAATCCATTCGCCTCGACTTGACTAACTCAAGCAGCAAGCTAGCACATCCTTTCAAAGCAATAGTCCTTCGCAAACCTGAAGCAAAGAGGCCTACTTCCAGAGTCGTCTACTGTCCTGCATACCGATTGCCAACATCAGCTAAGTACCGCTTAACCAAGCCCTAGATCAACAAGCTTGTCTTCTTCAAAGTGTTCCATTGACGAGACCAACGCACGCGTCTCCTGCAACATGTGACATTTCCTGCAAGTGAGACATTGTCTTTTTAGGTAGATAGCACCCTTTAACGGACACAGAGCTCCTACGATAAGGCTGTTATCTTTCCTACCCAATCTATCCTGAGCAACCTCTTTGGCAAGAGAATATGTTGGCTGTATGTTTACTTTGTAAGTCAGTCAATTTGTGTTATGGTTTATCTTTTGTTCCTTTTCCAATACTTATTCAAAACTACCCTGTTTTATCTATAATCTTGGTATGTTGCGATGCAGTACGGATTTGGGGCATAGTCATTGCTTTTCGTGTGCTGTGTTTGAGGAATGATCTTTAGTATCTTTCTTAGCATTCTATTTATCTTGTGTGTGTTACGACCTAGCATCTTACATATTAATATTCTTCTTGCATTTACATGTATTGAAGTTTATTTTATGTTCAAGACTGGCTTATTCACATGTTCCAACAAGGTTATATTATGTCTAAAGGATCTGGGTTCAAACCGTTTGCTTGCAGAGTCAACGTCCACGCACTCGGATATTACTCCACCTTGGTCTTTTATACCTTGGTGGCAAACTATCCACGTGCTATATCAAAAATAAGGATTGCTCTTTATAAACAAATGTGAAACCATTGCAACAAGCTCATCCATTTACACCATCCATTTTTCCATGGCCTTATATAGTTTTCCAGCAAAGATCAATCACCCGTCTTTCTCTTATGTTCTCTTCTATCTCCTTTCTTCTATCTATCATCAACCCAACCTTATCTGTCTCCAACCAATCTTCTAGTCGCGCGTCAACACAGTTCTTCTGTCGCTTCCCTATCTTTCCTCTCGAGGGGGCACCCTATGCCAGCTACACTGGGGCAACTACCTACACTGGGGCATCAGTAAATTGTATCACATCTTCAACAATCGATTGTCTTTGACGCAACGCTACATGCTGCATTGCATCAAAGAGGGGCAAAATGTAGACACCCTAAAATGACCATGTCGTCAAATCACTTGCATTTCGTCATTTCTTCCTAATCACCTACATTTCAACATTAATTAAATAATCTAATTATTTAATTAATTATCATCAAATTCTTCTAAATCTCCTAAATTCAACATTAATTAAATAAATCCTCTTTATTTAATTAATTAAATTAAATTCCTCTATATTCTTCTACAATTAAATAATTTTAATTATTTAATTAGATCATTATCCTCTTTCCAAAAATCAAATCCACATTAATTAAATATATCCAATTATTTAATTAATTCAACAAATTCCCTCTTATCTAAAATTAAATAATTCTTAAATTATTTAATTAAATCAAAAAAATCATTCTCCCAAAATCATGCACAACAATTAAATAAATTTATTTATTTAATTTGCTTTTAAATCTTCTAAATTAAATAATTCTAATTATTTAATTATTTCTTCCAAAATATCTTCTCTAAATTTAAATAAATCAATTATTTATTTAAATTGCTTTTTCTTCTAATTTAAGTTATCTCTAAAATAACTCAAGCTTTTTTGCTCATCAATTAAATATTTCTATATTTAATAAAGCAAAAAATCTTCTTTTCTCATGCAAATCTCTTCTTCTTGTTTTAAATCACTTAACTGATTGCTTTATTATTTTAATTGATTTATCTCTTCAGTTAACTTATTCTTCTATTCTTGATAACTCCTCTCATGCAAAAGAAAGCAAGACACATGTCTTCTTCTCATTCGTTGCACATTCCTCAACTTATCTCCTCCGTTGATTCTTCTGAATTATCTGGACTGTTGATCGATCTTTGATGAAATCTATATAAACCCCCCTCATCTCCTTCATTAGCCCTCTCTCTTTGATTTTATTCTCAGGCATACTTAACAGCGCTTTGAGCATACAATGATTCGATTGAGCACTCTTACGATCTTTTGACATTGATCTTCTTGAGCCACTTTACGATCTTTTAACATTGATCTTGGCGCCACCTTTACGATCTTTTGACATAGATCTTCTTGAGCCACTTTACGATCTTTTAACATTGATCTTGGCGCAACCCTTACGATCTTTTGACATTGATCTCTTGAGCACACTACTTGCTTGTTGCAGCTATGGCTTCGCAACTTCATTGAGCAATCCACATTCAATCCAAAGGAAACAATACAGATTTCGGTAAAAGTCTTTATTCATCTTTGATTTGTGATTTATGGCTTTTACTTAGATTCGTTTCCTTTATGTTATTGGGTTCTTTGGTTTTATTTAGTTTAGATTTAATCCATTTTTCCATATACACATGCGGTATAGCGAAAGAGTGAAAGGCAGAGCAGGAGTGTCTCGGGCTTAAATGGAACTGATCCAAACATGGTAAAGATGTCAATCTCCAGTTCAAGTTTGTAATACTTGTTATCTTGTAGACAGTGTCTCTTGTAGGTAGTGTGCCTCCTTGTGAGCAGTGTGCTCAGGCAGTGAGCCCTAATTGGCATGTGCCATCTATTTTTCTTATTCTTCTAACAGAGAATAATCCTTGGGTTAATCACCTCATGGTTTTTCCCTTGACCAGGTTTTTCACGTCAAAATCTTGGTGTCTAATGTGTTGATGTTTATCTGCTTCGGTGTTTATGCTTTATGCTTTCATGAATGGTTAATTGATATGCTATTATATAACAAGAAGAATCAAGTGTTTGAAGTAGAAGCAAGTTTTTGTAAAATTGATTCACCCCCCCTCTCAGTTGTGTGCCCTAGATCTAACAATTGGTATCAGAGACAAGTTCCTCTAAAAGGAGCTTAACCGCTTGAGGAGATCCAGGATGTCATCATACAAAAAGGATAGTCTGAAGTTTGATGGAACCAACTTCTCTCTTTGGAAAGGTCGCATGAAATGTCACTTGGAGTGTATGGGAAAGGCATACTTATCCATGATCACAAGAGCATATGTACCTCCACAGGGTGGTCCGACAACTCTAAATGAAATCACAGATGCTAAAAATAATCTGCGGACCAAAGAGGCTCTTCTAAGCACATTGACAGACTCAGAACTCTCAAATGTTACTGACCTACCAACCGCCTATGAGATATGGGTTAAACTGGAACTTCTGCATGAAGGAGATGAGTTTGTTAAGAGTGCAAGGTTGCAAAGTCTCAAAGGGAAATTTGAAAGATTGAAGATGAGAGATGATGAAAATATCACTACCTTTATGCCAAGAGTAAATGAGCTGGTGTGTGGAATTAGGAATGCTGGTGGAGTTCTGGATGAAAATGAGATTGTTTGCAAAATTCTCAGATCCCTTCATGCTGCCTACAAAATCAAGGTTGCTACGATTGATGAATTCAGAGCCCATACAACTATCACAAGAGAGCAATTGGCTGGCAAACTGGCTGCATTTGAAATGACCGAGTTTGGAGATGACCCCCCAAGACTGAATCTGCATTCAAAGCCAGTGCCTATGTGAAAGGCAAACAAAGATTTGATCTGGGAGAAAACTCTTCAAGGAAGCTGTCATGGTATGATCAAGCAAGGAAAGACATGGAAGAGGAAGAAGCAGAAACAACTCAACTTGAAGCCCTCATTGCAAAGAGACTGCCAAGAGGATCTAGTAAGTATGAAGGAAAATTACCCTTTAAGTGCTTCAACTGCAATAAGATTAGTCATTTTGCTTCAAGATGTCCAGAAAGATCTGCAAGGTCAAATTCTAATAGACAAAGGTTCCAAAAGAACTATTATTATGTTCATGAAGAAGATGATAATGAAGGAGTAACAGATGATGAATCAGAAATAGGAAACAAATCCGGAAATGAATGGGTGTTTATTGCCATCAAGGAAGAAGAACCAATGTCCTCTAAATCTGTCAATCATAAGGTTGTAGAAAGAGCTTTGGCTGCACAAGTTGAAGAAAAGGATGATTGGGTTATTGACAGTGGATGCTCTCACCATATGAAAGGTGACAAAAACAAGTTCCTAGACTTGGAAAGGTATGAAGGAGGAATGGTAAAGTTTGGTGATAATTCTACTGGTAGAATCAAAGGTAGGGGAACTATTTCTTTTGATGGAAAGAGCAAAACTGGTAATGTACTGTATGTTGAAGGATTGAAGCACAATCTTCTTAGTGTTGGACAGTTGGTAGACAAAGGTTATGATCTCCAGTTCAAAAATGGAAGATGCGGGATCTTTGAAAGCTCCGAAACTGAGATTGCATCCGGTACTCAAACAAAAGGTAATATCTTCTATCTAGTTGGTTCTAATAAAAGTTGTTTGTTTGTTCAAGTTGATCAGAGTTGGTTATGGCATAGAAGGATGTGTCATGTAAATTTTGATAACATCATCAAGATAAGCAATACTCAAGCTGTAAGAGATCTTCCAAAATTGGTAAAACCTACAAATAGTTTGTGCAAAGAATGTCAGCTAGGTAAACAGAGTAGAGTCTCTTTCAAAAGCAAGGATCAGTCCTCTACTAGATTATTAGAATTAGTTCATACTGATCTATGTGGTCCGACAAGAATCAAGAGTATGCAAGGTGATAGATATTTCATGTTACTGATTGATGACCATTCCCGGATGATGTGGGTTACCTTTCTAAAAAAGAAATCAGAAGCCTTTGAGAACTTCAAAATCTTCAAGGCTATGGTAGAGAATCAAACCAGATTGAAACTGAAGTGTCTGAGGTCTGATAGAGGTGGTGAATTCACATCCAGTGAAATCATAGACTTTTGTGAGAAGCATGGTATAAAGAGACAATTGTCTGCTCCTAGGACTCCACAATAGAATGGAGTAGTAGAGAGAAAGAGCTAGACCATCTAGGACAATGATGATGGAAGCAAATGTTCCTCAGATGTTTTGGAGAGAAGCTGTCAGCACTGCAGTCTACACTCTCAATCGAGTTCAAATCAGAAGCAATACCGGTAAGACTCCTTATGAACTTTGCTTTGGTATCACTCCTACTATGAGATATTTCAGAGTATTTGGTAGCAAATGTTACATCAAAAGAGATGAAGATCTAGGAAAGTTTGATGCTAGAAGTGATGAAGGAATTTTCTTGGGTTACTCTACTCAAAGCAAAGCATACTGGTGTTATAATAAGAGACTGAGAAAGATGATAGAAAGTACAAATGTGAAGGTTGATGAAGGAATTGAGAGGCCCTCAAGGTTTTATGAATATGATGAAGATGATCTGAATGGTTCTCTAGTTCAAGGAGCTCAAACCTCCTCTGAAAGTATGATTCAGACTGATCTGGTAAATCAGGAAGAAGAGGTTTGTCTAAATGAGCCTGATCAAGAAACAGTAGTGCAAGAAACTCCCAAGTTCCAAGGTATGTAACTCTAAACCACTCTGAAGATTAGATCATAGGTGACAAAAGCAAAGGGGTACAAACAAGGAGGAAAATTGTTCAAAATTCAGATGAATGTTGTCTGATCTCAAAGATTAAACCTAAGACAATAAATGAAGCTTGCAATGATGAAAATTGGACCGAAGCAATAGAGGAAGAGTTGATGCAAATTGAGAAAAATCACACTTGGGATCTTATTCCTAGACCTAGAAACAAGAATGTGATTGGAACCAAATGGGTCTTCTGGAAAAAACTAAATGAAGTTGGTGAAGTAATCAGAAATAAAGCCAGATTAGTCTGCAAAGGCTACAATCAAACAGAAGTGATTGATTTTGAGGAAACCTTTGCTTCAGTGGCAAGAATTGAAGCTGTTAGACTATTTCTTGCATATGCTGCCTTCAAAGATTTCAAAGTGTATCAGATGGATGTCAAATCTGCCTTCCTGAATGGTGACTTAGAAGAAGAAGTGTACATTGAACAACCGGATGGATTTCAGTTATCTGAGCATGGTAATATGGTCTGCAAGTTAAAGAAGGCACTGTATGGTCTAAAGCAAGCCCCAAGAGCATGGTATGAGAGGCTAGACAAACATCTTTTGAAGATTGGTTTCAACAAAGGTACTACTGATAGCAATCTATATTTCCAAATAGATAATGAAAACATTTTGATTGTTGAAGTGTTTGTGGATGATATCATTTTTGGAGGAAGAGATAGTATGTGTAAAACTTTTGCAAATCAGATGAAAAGTGAGTTTGAGATGTCTATGCTTGGTGAAATGAATTTCTTCTTGGGTCTGCAAATTACTCAAACAAAGAAAGGGATCTACATTTCTCAGACCAAATATGTGAAAGAATTGTTGAGGAAATTTGGGATGGAAGATTCAAAGCCAATGAATACTCCCATGGCAACCAGATGCAAGTTGAGCAAAGATGATGACTCTCCTAAGGTAGACCAGACAAAGTACAGATCAATGATTGGTGGATTGTTGTATCTCACTCAAACTAGATCGGATATTATGCAAGCTGTTGGTCTTGTTGCTAGATTCCAAGCTGATCCCAGAGAATCTCATGTCATGGAAATCAAGAGAATTTTTAGATATCTAAAAGGGACAGTGGAGTATGGTTTGTGGTATCCTACAGATCATGATTTCTCTCTTCATGCTTACACAGATGTAGATTGGGTAGGAGATGTGGATGACCAGAAGAGTACTAGTGGTGGAGCATTCTTTTTGGGAAAGAGATTGGTTTCTTGGCTGAGAAAGAAACAAGATGCAATATCTCTGTCTACAACTGAAGCAGAATACATTGCAGCAGCAGGTAGTTGCACTCAAGTTTTATGGATGAAACAGATGCTAAGAGATATTAAAGTAGAGTATGAGGAGCCTATCACAATTTTCTATGATAATTCAAGTGCAATAAATATTTCTAAGAATCCTATGTTGCACTCTAAGACTAAGCATATATCTATTAAGTTTCACTTTCTGAGAGAGCAAGTGAACAAAGGTAAAGTTAGACTAGAGTTTGTGCCCTCTAAGGATCAGATTGCAGATATCTTTACTAAACCTCTTCCCAAGGACTCTTTTGAGTTTCTCAGGGAGAAGTTAGGGGCTATTGCCCCTCCGGTGATGAACTAGGATGCACTAATGTGCATTAGTCTGGTGGATATCACAATCATATCTTGTGATCCGGATTGATGATGGGGAGTTGCTACTCAGGGGGAGCAGCTGGTATGATTCTGATGTGTTGAAATTACAAGTATGAGCCCTTTTCCATTGATGTCAAAGGGGGAGAGAAGACATGTGAAAAACAAGTGATTGTTGATCAAAGGGGGAGCAGTAAAGAAAGAGAAGACATGTGAAGAGTTGTTGCTGATAGGGGGAGCTGTGACAGAAAGGAGAAGTTCTTGTCTTGATGGTTTTTCACATCATATGTTGCCATCAATGACAAAGGGGGAGATTGTTACAAGTATGAGGTTAACCAGTGTTGTCATTGATGTCAACATACTCATATTGCATTGATAAGAAGGATTGGATGAGTTGTGTGCTGAGGATATTGAGAAAATTAGTCTCAATCAGGAACAGTGAATAACAGTGATGAGAAGAAGGCAAAAGTACTCAATAGGTTCAGGATCAGAGGATGCGGATTAGAGGGTTTGTAGATATGAGTCTTGATATGTTCCAGTTAAGATTTCAGAGGTCCGCATGAAGATATGAAGAAGTTGTGATCGATCAAGTAGAACCGGTTCTGGGAGATGCTCCGGAGTGACAGAGTGTTACAAAAAGGTCCGGTGAGATCTGAAAGTGCATTGTCCCATTCTGCGGATTGGAAGGAGTGTTTGGGATGTCCTTGTGATGTGTCATCTCAATTTGTTCATGGTTTGGAGGTCCGGAAGCACCTTTTTCAGTATGACAGTGGCGATAGACTGTGTTCTTGGAGTTCTGGATGAAGAAGAGAAGAGATTCTAGTAAGTAGAGGAAGTGCGGATGTACCTGGTCTTTCAGGCAAGCTTGTGAAGGTTCTTGGATCATGTTGAGCTTGTGTTGTCAGTCCACATTAGTGTTAGAGCCTGAAATTGAAGGTATACTTCCAGATGAAGATGTTCTTGTTCAGGCTGGCCGACCGGATGAGTTATTCATCTTGCGAATGTTCTTGTGGATGATTGCCGACTTAGATGATTCTTCCTAAGTTGATGTCTTGTATAAATAAAGGTTTGTGAATTCATTTCAAAGTGTGTCGTGGAGTGGATGAGTGCGGTATAGTGAAAGAGAGAAAGGCAGAGCAGGAGTGTCTTGGGCTTAAATGGAACTGATCCGGACATGGTAAAGATGTCAATCTCTAGTTCAAGTTTGTAATACTTGTTATCTTGTAGACAGTGTGTTTCCTGTAGGCAGTGTGCCTCCTTGTGAGCAGTGTGCTCGGGCAGTGAGCCCTAACTGGCATGTGCCATCTATTTTTCTTATTCTTCTAACAGAGAATAATCCTTGGGTTAATCACCCCATGGTTTTTCCCTTGACCGGGTTTTCCACATCAAAATCTTGGTGTCTAATGTGTTGATGTTTATCTCCTCCAGTGTTTATGCTTTATTCCTTCATGAATGGTTAATTGATATGCTATTAAATGACAAGAAGAATCAACTGTTTGAAGTAGAAGCAAGTTTTTGTACAACTGATTCACCCCCCCTCTCAGTTGTGTGCCCTAGATCTAACAATTTGATCATTGAATTCTTTTGACTTGCTTTGTTGGATGTTTGAATGTTCTCACATTGATTTTGTCTAAATATTCTTGTGTGACTCATGTTGTTAATAAGGGTTTATGCTTTCTCTATTTTTTAATTTTTTCATGGTTTAAATGATAATGCTTTCTAAATGCACTTTAATCTAAATGTATGCAAAAGTAAGTCTACTCTATATTTTTGTGTTTTTTCTGAAATTAAATGTTTTGTCAATTAATCTACTTGTAGGAAAGAAATATTTATATGAATGCAATTAAATGGCTTTTCCTAAATGCAATATAATTGAATTTTTTTTGTGTGTTTTCTTGTGAGATTAATGGAATGTCTTGATTGTTTGCTCAGGTTTGATGAGAGTGTAGGAATCTCTTAGTTTTCCACGTTTAGACGAGAGTGTTGGAATCTCTCATCTTTTCAAGATTGTTTTCTAATCTAAGAAAATAAATACAAAGAAACTAATTTAAATCTAAATCTACTAAATAAGTGAAGAAATTCCTAAATCTAAACCAAGAAATCGTAAACAAATATTACTTCTCTTGATAAATTTTGATGAAAGATATCTAATTTAAACAAAGGACCCTATAAAAAATAAAAGATTCAAAGAAGGGTGCTCCTCATTGATTATAGTGGGAATAAGGGGGATCTATGATTGAGTAAAATTGAACATTGATCTGGGATTACAGTAAGAAGATTTGAAGCTTCTAAGTAAGGAAAATGTAAGAAGGCACAAGAGTTTTGTAAGAGCATGAAAATGCTATGGGTGGGGTTGTTGTGCAAGGATATCTTGGTCCTCTAAGGTGATTTGTAGTCCTCATTATGAGGGAGGGAAAGGAATGAGAGCCTTTGGCAAGGAGTTGGCTACAAATGTAGAAAGATGAACAACATCCTTGATGCCAAAAGCAATGGGAGTATAAATATTTTGGAAGTGTCACAATCAAGGGAAGGTGATTGGGAGATGATTGGACAGATGATTGGGATTCAAGACGAGAAGAGAATAAGTCAAGGGGAGTAAAGGCTTTGTCAGAACTAGAATGAATATTGATAAGAAGAAAAAAATGGTACCAAAATGACTTGAACTTAAGCAATCAAGCATCCCCAAAAGATGAAAGGGTCATCCCTTTTTCTAGGGAAATCACTTGGCTGACTCTACACCATAAAATAGGTCACCTAGGTGACCCTCGGATCTCTTAGATGACCCTACAACTGAAGGTTGACAAAAGGGGATAAACAAGGTGGACAAGAGGCTAGGACAGATGAGGGAATTATCACCACATTAGAAAAATGATAAGAGGAAGTGTGTTTCATGCCTCATGGGTCATGCGCTAGACTCACAAAGTCATCATCAAACCACCATGTTGGCTCATACGATTTTGAGCACTTACATGGTCCAAGAAGGATAATGCAATAAATATGCATGGCACATGGCATAAATGATAAAATTAGTGATAAATCGAAAGATTATGATCCCAAGATATGTCAATGTGTATGGATAAGTATCATAAATCAATGTGGTCCAAACTTGTCCTAGGTCAAAGAGTACCATTTGCATAAGAAAGGGTTGTAATAAATGCAGTATGCATGAAAATGAGCCCAAGCATGTACAAGTCAAGCATCAATGGGAATAATGCATGTCATCATGAATACGATCACGTTGGTTTGAAAATGGAATATATAAGATTTACAATTTGCAAGATATAAATTTTTACTCAACTATAAAAGGGAGGGTTAATAGTAAAATATCATTTTCATTTGTACATTCACCCTCACAAAAGTAGTACATTCATAACTCTAGAGTATTCTTGCATTCTATGATGATGGTGGTCCTAGAGAGCTACATGCTGACCAAGGGTGATCGAGTGTGAGTCCAAATCAAGCAAGGAAAGGCCATTGACATACTAAGTCACCCTAATGCCCTATTTTTTGTCAAAATTTTAAAATTTTCAATATACTTGTTAGAATGGTATATTTTTCTCTATTTCTAAGGACATGCATACTTGTACCAATATGCATGCACTCATCTTGTGAACTAGTCCCTAGATCATTGACTTGTCTTGTGGGTATATCCTAACTCACAAACTTGACCTCAATCAATATAATAATACCTTTACAAATAGTTTTCCATTTCTTGATGGATTTTTATCATTGGATGTGCTATAATGAAATTCATTTTTACGTTTTTGTGTAGTTAGAGATATAGATCTATGAGCATTTATAGATCCTCAAAGTGGTTTGTCTACATGCATGTTACCTATCCTATATGTCACTAGTCCCATACATATGGTCACATCACCCATTCTACACTTCGATACATGCATGCTCATTGCACTCATCAAGTGATGGGTCTCAAGCACCATGATGTTTCACTTTCCCATAGGTGAGATGACAATCACAATTGATCATGTGTAAAGGGTTCCATTCATTCTCATTAGGGGGAGGAGAGTTGATGCCCATAAAACCATATTATAGGAGGACTAAGAGCTATATCAATGGTGCATGGGTTGGGTAGGCTACCAACAAGGTGGTTCATTCACTAAGATCATGATGGTAAAATTCCCTAGGGGCACAAGAGGATTTTTCTCATCATTGGTCTCTTTAATCTCCCAGATGGCGTGGGCACACATATAGCATATGGTCTCATAAAATTATAAAGGGAGATGAAGGAGTAGCATGCAATGTTTACATAGGGTCAATGTCTTATAGCATAGTTCTATGATCATCTACACACATTTGTTGATAAGGAAGCCATGTTTCTCTAAGGAGAATCTCTACTATTGTGTCCAATTTTATCAACCACCCAAGATTACCATTAGTCACAATAGTTCGAGTAGAAATTATTAAGATTAAAGTACCGCCAACCTTGTAAATCCTATGTAATTAATTACTCCTAATGTTATTTTTAAATTTCCATAAGGGAAGAAGTATTCACCAAGTAGCGATCTTGTTTCAGCTGCATGTTTGATCCCAGTACCTGATGGATGTAGGTTATCCAAGGGGGTTGCAGGGGGATACCCCTCTTGTGGGGTCTGAGGGGGATGGCCTCCCAATGGGGGGTCTGGGGGAAACACCCCCGAAAGCCACATTTTATATATATTCTCATTGTAAATCTAAACCATTCATCATTAGGTCATAGATCTAATGGTAGAGGTTATGTCAAGGTTTGTGTTACCCTAGAAGGAAACCCCTTTATGATGATATTGTATTATGATTGTGTTGTAGTAGAGAGTTGAGACTAGAAAAATAGGCGATGCTGGATTGAAGACTAAAAAGGAGATTGATGATGTTGTATTGTAAACTCTATTGAAGTTAATATAGACTGGTGCATCTCTTCTTGTGTGGAGTTTTTTCCTAAAAGGGTTTCTCCAAGTAAACACTATGTTATGTGTTTGATCTTTTGTTTCATTATTTCTTTGTGTTGATTTCATACTATCTCCATTTTGGTTCTGCACTAGATTAATAGTTACAGTTGTAATCAAATTTCCATTCTATAGTTGTTCACCTTCATTTCTAACATTTGGTATAAGAGCCTAGCTAGTTCTATGTCTTGGGTGGAAGTGAGGGTTTTTTGAGCTATAGTGGGAGTTCTGGTTGAACTCATTTTATAGATTTGTGTAGAAGCCATGGTTGCATCCTCATCCTGATTGGACATCAAAAAATTCAATGGAATAGGTTATGAGTTGTGGAAGCTAAAAATAGAGGATTTACTTGAAGAAAGAGATCAATGGTTGGATGTGGCAAAAGAGAAGAAACCTGATACTATCAATCAAGATGAGTGGGACAAGATGGACAAAAAGGCATGGGGTACAATCCAGTTATGCATTGAAAACTCTATCCTATTTAATGTCTTTGTTGAGAAGACTACACATGCTTTATGGAAGCAGTTGGGTGAAATCTATCAAGCCAAGAGCCTAGTAAATAAACTATATCTCAAAAGAAAGTTATTTTCTCTTAAAATGAAGGAGGGTGATTCGATAGCTAAGCACTTGAATACATTTAATTTGATTATGAGTCAGTTAGCTTTTGTGGATGTTAAGATAGATAAGGAAGATAAGTGTATTATGCTTCTTTGTTCTTTGCCTGAGTATTGGAAGAATTTCATTCTTTCTATCACTACTAACCTCGAAGATTCAAAGATGGATGCCCTTGTTGCAACTCTATTGTCATAGGAAATGAGGAAGAAGGATATGGATAGCTTAGTGGATGCTCTTAATGTCAAGGGGAGGTCTAAGGAAAGAGGACCCAAAGGAGATTGAAAAGGGCCTAAGGAATCAAAGGGTTGGTCTAAAACTCCTGGGAAGAAGAATAGAGTTAAGTGTTGGAACTGTGGTAAGAGAGGCATGTGAAGAAATAATGCAGAAACCCAAAGAAATAATGGGATTCCTCTATTGAAAAGTCCTCAAATACAGGTGATGAAGTTTTACTTTCTACATGTAATGTTATGTCTAATGAACAGTAGTTGATTAACTTAGGTTGCTTGTATCATATGACTCCTCATGAGGAATGCTTCTCCACATATGAGAAATATTATGGAGGTAATGTTTACCTTGGGATATCCAATTGTTGGCCGGGTAAAGGTACATTTGTGTTTTAGTAATAGGAGGATTAAAACCCTCCTTGGTGTTTTACATATTCCTAGATTGGCTTTGGTATATATTACGTGGGGGTAAGTTGTGACTTGTTAAAAAGGAGAATTGACTTGTTATAGCAAGTTAGAAGGTCATTTTAGATATTTTTATTAAGTGACGCAAAGGAAGAAGAAAATCCTTTGGTAGAAACTCACTCAAATTCCTCACAACTCAAAATCACTCACAACCACAAGATTGCAACATAAATTTCATTTCATTGAAACTCAAAACAAAATTCATAATCATCTGCAACAATATTACATTATAGGCATCATGGCCTCTCAACTCACTTACTCAGGTTCTCCTATCTCCTTTGCCTTCCCTTCTTGCTATGGAGTCTCACTTTTCTTGTTACACTCTATCTTCTTTTCTATCTACAACACTGACTCTTTCATGTGTTATTCTTTTCACCAAATTTATGGCAGTCATCCCCATCAATTTGTCTCTCTCAAACTTCTAGCAGTGACCTCCTTTTTAAAACCATCGATCTTCTCCTTCCTCCCTTGTGAATGCAAATTGAAAGGTATTAAAGTATCCTTCATTTCAACTAGAGTGGCACCCTATCTTCTCCCTAGACTACTCTTTTCCATATGCTCCTTCCTCTTTATCGTGGTTCCCCAAAACCTCAACATGGCATTCAAAAATAATGTCTGTGTAGTGGTTTGTTCCTGTTAATGAATTATGTAAAGACAAAAACTCTTTCTCTATCCCTGGAAACATTCTTTTATCGTGCACCTTATTTTTTGTTCTATGGCAACGATTGACATTGGTTTTCAATTGGTTGTTGTTCCCAATGCTTATCAATTCTATTCAAGTTTTTAGCCGCCTCCTCTTTTCTATAGACCTGCAACCCCGTTTGATATCCTTCATATTTAGGAAATGAAAAGTTGGAATGTTGAGCGCCACTCAAAGGATGGCTAAGCAGGTGCCCCAGTGGGAATGTCTTCAACTTACATATTTCATGCAAATCCTCCCAGATTGTGGAATTTTATCCTCCATCGAGCCACATGTAACTGACTCATATAAATATGAGGTTTATTGATTTCAATATTGATAAATAATGTTGTCCTTCCAAAAATGAAACACCTATCAAGGCAAAAAATAAACATTCATTTCACCTCCTTCATTATGTGATCGGCCCAACATGAAGATGAAATGATGAACATCAAATATGTCTTTAAACTCACTCAGTCATCCCAAAAATAACTGTGATCTAATTCTGGTATAACAAGCACAACTTTCATGATTCTTGCAATGGCAACCATATCACAGATCCGTGTACACATCATCAAGTTGAAGCGACTTTGCTAGAATGATGTTTATGGACATTTCATTGAACAAGTGTCATGAAGTTGCCAAACCATTCCCATATCGTTAGATGAATGCTCATGATTTAGAACAAAGAGAAGAATTTGATTCCATAAACAATCTACAATTCACCAAACACGAAGATATCCAATACAGCCCAACCAACCATGACAAAATTTGAAATGCACACAAAATCAAACTAAAACACAAAAATGCGACAAATCAATCCAAAACTAAAATGACAACTCTTTTTGGTTGATATAGGATTGCCAACATCCCTGGGTGCTCCTACATCAGACATGACGGGTAGAAAGTTTGTGAGCATAAGCTCATAAAAGTGGAGTTGAGTAGTTGAACTACCCTTTCAGGTTGCAACGAACCTGCAATGAACTCCATCACTGGGAAGTGTGCACAGGGTCAATTCTTCTTCCTCTTTTTCCAACATCTCGCTGGCACGTGCGTCATCCTTCTCCCACAACTCCATTCACCACTCCTCTCTCCACTCATGGATTCACATCCACCATACACCGTCCTCCCTTGCCAAATGCTCTCTACTCTCCTCTCCTCCTTCATGGGATCCAACCCACCACAAACCAACCACCTCCACCAAAATTGACCTACATCATCCTCCACAATCTCTACAAGTAAATATGTAGCATCTACAACATACTTTTGTTCTCTATCCATCTCTTCTTCTACCATCTTATCTAAAAGCAAAATATCATCATCATAAATCAAATATACCTCAGCTGCAACATCAATTTTCACTGCGACATCTTTCACATCCTCGTCAGCTGTAACTTTTCGTTCTTCTCCCTTTGCTGCAATAACGAGATTTGACATCCACTCTTCTTCAATCGCCAACATTTGTGCTAACAAATCATCATCTTCGCTATGTTCTACTACTGCAACCTCTTTGTATTCCACCGCTGCATCTTCAACCTTTTCATTCTCTTGCCCACCTCTTCATCTTCAACCACTGCTGCACTCACATCCTCTTGCTTATCCTCATCATGCTCGACCAATTTATCATGCTACCATGCATCCAATCTTCTCAATCTCTTATCTAATCTCTCATATATACCTGCCATCATCTCAAGAGTCTTTCACTCTTGATACTACCTCCAACCTTCCCATATCACGGTCTTCCTCAAGTATATCTACATCTCATCTGTTGTTGCAATCTTCCACAATCCACATCACACTCTTCACAATCTGTAATTCTTCATGGCTCTTTAGCTCCCAACTGCTTAGGACTTCACAAACCTACAATCGTTCTCCACTGAGCTCTTCACAACCACCTTCTCTGCCGCGGGTCACAGTGGATCCTCTCCATGCTCAAGACCTCTAGCTCTAATACCATATGACACAAAGGAAGAAGAGACTCCTCTGGTAGAAACTCACTGAAATTTCTCACAACTTAAAATCACTCACAACACAAGATTGCAACAGAAATTTGATTTCATTGAAACTCAAAACAAAATTCATAATCATCTGCAACAATATTACATTATGGCCATCATGGCCTCTCAACTCACTCACTCAGGTTATCCTATCCCCTTTGCCTTCCCTTCTTGATATGGAGTCTCACTTTTCCTGTTACACTATCTTCTTTTCTATTTGCAACACTGACTCTTTCATGTGTTATTCTTTTCACCAAATTTCTAGTAGTCATCCCCATCAATTTGTCTCTCACTCAAACTTATGGCAGCAACCTCCTTTTTAAAACCATCGATCTTCTCCTTCCTCCCCTGTGAATGCAAATTGAAAAGTATTAAAGTATCCTTCATTTCAACTAGAGCGGTGCCCTATCTTCTCCCTAGACTACTCTTTTCCATACACTCCTTCCTCTTTATCGCGGTTCCCCAAAACCTCAACATGGCATTTAAAAAAATGTCTACATGGTGGTTTGTTCCTACAAATGAATCATATAAAGACATCAACTCTTTCTCTATCCTTGGCAGCGTTCTTTTATCATGCACCTTCTTTTCTGTTCTGTGGTAGTGATTGACATTGGTTTTCAATTAGTTGCTATTCCCAATGCTTATCAATTCTGTTCAAGTTTTTAGCTGCCTCCCCTTTGCTACCAACCTGCAACCTTGTTTGATATCCTTCATATTCAAGAAATGAAAAGTTGGAATGTTGAACACCACTCAAAGGATGGTTGAGCGTAGGCCCCAATGGGAATGTCTTCAACTTACATATTTCATGCAAATCCTCCTAGATCATGGGATTTTATCCTCCATCAAGCCACATGTAACTGACTCTTATAAATATGAGGTTTATTGATTTCAATATTGATAAATAATGTTGTCCTTCCAGAAATGAAATGCTTATTGAGGCAGAAAATAAACATTCATTTCACCTCCTTCATTATGTGATCAGCCCAATATGAAGATGAAATGATGAACATCAAATATGTCTTTGAACTCACTCAGTCATCCTAGAAAGAACTGTGATCTAACTCTAGTATAAAAAGCACAACATTCATGATTCTTGCAATGGCAACCATATCATAGATCTGTGTACGCATCAGCAAGCTGAAGAGACTTTGCCAGAATGATGTTTATGGACATTTCATCGAACAATTGTCATGAAGTTGCCAAACCATTCCCATATCGTCAGATGAATTCTCATGATTTAGAACAAAGAGAAGAATCTGATTACACAAACAATCTACAATTCACCAAACATGAAGATATCCAATATAGCCCAGCCAACTGTGACAAAAGTCGAAATGCACACAAAATCAAACTGAAACACCAAAATGCGACAACTGAATCCAAAACTGAAATGACAAATCTTTTTGGTTGATATAGGATTGCCAACATCCCCAGGTGCTCCTGCATCATGAAGAAATTATTTCTTTGATGAAATAACTAGTTATTTTGTAAATATGAAAAGGGGAAAAAATTTAAGTGGAATTAGGGATTTATATATATGTAAAAAATGTTCATTTTTAATCTATCTTTTATCTTTTTATATTTCACCATATGAAAAATGGGACAAAAGAAAAGAGAGTGTTTTCTTCCTTGAAACTCTAGTGTGCTAGAGAGTAGAACTACTGCAACTTTAGAGCGTGCAACAACTAGGGTATTGCCTACATATGACCTAGATAGAAAAAACTTGGAGTACATGATTGTTGTGCCCAAAGTTCAAAATAAACCAGAGGATCAGATGCATCACTTTAAATATGGGGTAAGCATTGTCCAAGTGGATTTTTCTAGAATGAAAAATTCTTTAAAAAAATAATGTATCAAAAAGGAATAACAAACTGGTGTACACATCATTGCTAAAGCAAGAGATATATATAAATATGTTATAGAATCAAATAGAAAAGTTACAGGTAGACCTAGAAAATGAGAAAGAAAAGAGGAAAGCAACATATAACAAGAGCAATGAATTAGAAAAAAGGATAAAAAAATCTGCCTCTACATCTACAAGCAAAGAGAATGAATAGACATACGTGGAACTAAATGAACTGAAGCAAAGGTTAGATGAAAGCATAAAGAAATATGATAATGGAAGAGCCAATTCAGAAAAATTACAACAAAACCTAGTGGAAGCCAATGCCTTAGAAAATACATTACAAGTCAAATTGAATGAACATAAAGAAAAAATAGAACCATGGGAACATAAAAAGGAGAAAATATTAAAAAACTGATGCCAGAGATAAAGAAAGTAGAAAATGAAATAAAGTCTTCCCAAAACAAAGTATCTAAATTTTATAGAAAAATAACGAGGCATATAAAACAAAAGATTTGGGAGGAAATAATGTAGAGGATTGATCATTTGTGTCAATTGTTTGAATTGATTGATGGTTTGATAGTTCAAAATATGAAGCTCAAACAATATGTTCTTGACAATAGAAACGTAAATTCAAAAGAGAAAATTGCAAAGAAAATTGTGCAAACAATCTACAAAGTCAATGACAATGAATTGGCATCCAAAGGAATTCACAACTGGATTGATGCCTCAATAAAAACATCATCTATCATTCAAAAGTGTATGAAGGTAGGTAAGCAGAGGAATTTATGGATTAGGCTGCAAAAATGATGCCAAAGCTCCATAAAAAGGTAGAATACTTAACAAAGCTTGGTTTTTCGTAGGATTTAATTGACACAACAAAGTGATACATTAGAAAGAGGTCTTTCAAATTTAGAAGATGGAGGATACAATGAAGTTGGATTTGGACCAGTTTCTTGAGAAGCTAGATGAGGCAAACTTTTTGGATTCCACCAAACCATTGATAACCTTGAATGTTACTTTGATTGACAAATTCAAGTTACGTTCCACTGTTAGTTATGAATTGTTAACAAATTTACAAGTTAGATACTATAAGTTAGGACAAATTGCACTTCCATCAGATGAACAATGGAGCATGTGACAAAAGCTGATAGAATGCTTTCATAATATGAGTTTCTAACTTAGCATTGTGCAGAGTTATTTTTGAGTAAGATATTGTAATACTTCTATGTATTCCTTCTTTTGATAATCAATATAAAACACAAATCCATTTATGTTTTCAAATTATCTATATTATTTAATTTCTTAATTCAGGAAACCTCTGGTTTCTAGATACACATTAAACATTTTCTAATGTTGTATATGCTATTGTTATTAGTATGCATTTAGTTGAATACATGTAAAACTTATCAGTATCACACAATAAGAATATGAAATTATTAATAATATGTTAATTAATAAATGGAAATTGAATAATGTGTTTACTAAATCAAATTTGAAAACAAATTTTAAAATTTAGATTCTAAAATGGAACATTGGAAAATAGTTGTATGTTAATTTATTAATTTTTAAATGGAAAATGAAAAATGTATATCAGGATTTAGTGATAGAAAAATAAAATATCATCAATAATTTGAAGTTTGCACTATGAAATACATTATAAGTACCTAGTAAGTGCTAAATATCTTCCATTTGTCAAATCATCTCCTCACTCTGACCATGAGATTGAAGACCTCATCTTGATCCTGGTCTTCATTTTCTTCGCTCTGTATACATCCACTTAAGGCATCTCATCACTACCACTACATGTGTTATTCATTATGTCACTGTCATATGTGCTAGTTGTTGCAAGTATGGGCCTAACCAGTGTTGTCATTGATATCAACATACTCTTGTTGCATTAATGATAAGGATTGGATGAGCTGCGAGCTAAGGATATTGAGAAAATTAGTCTCAATTAGGAACAGTGATGACAGTGAGGTAAAAGTCCAAGATAGGATGAGGATCAAAAGATGCAGACTAAAGGGTTTGTAGATATGTGTCTTAACATAGTTCAGTAGAGATTTCAGAGGTTCATGTGAAGATCTGAAGAAGTTATGGCAGTTCAAGTAAAACTGAATCTGGTAGGTGCTCAGTGGTGATTGAGTGATACAAATAGGTTCGGTGAGATCCAGAAATACATTCTCCTGTTCTGTGGATTTGAGGGAGTGTTAAGGAGGTCTCTGTGGAGTGTTATCTAGATTTGTTCATGGTTTGAAGGTCTGAAAGCATGTATTCCTTTGTGATAGTAGTGACAGACTGTGTTCTTGAGGTTCTGGATGAAGGAGAGATGGTTTTTAGTAAACAGATGGAGTACGGATGTTCTTGGTGAGTCAGGATATCTTGTTAAGGTCTTTGGATCATGCCAGCCCATATTGGTGGTCCGCATTAGAGTTGGAGCCCGCAATTGAAGAATAATCTCTGGATGATGATGTTCTTCCTAAGACTGGCCGACCAGATGAGTTACACGTCTTGCGGATGTTCTTATAGATGTTTGCTGACTTAGATGATCATTCCTAAGTTGATGTCTTGTATAAGTAAGGGGTTGCGAAGTCATTTCAAAGTTGTCCTTGTGGAGATGTGTTGTTCTCAAAATCAGCTACGCTCATTTTTGTAGACAACCCCCACGAAACTTGTCCGTTCGTGAATCTACACTCTAAGCTCGCGGATCGAGACGAGATTCTCTTGATCTCGTGCAAAGTCATTTAACATTCTAGACTGGTTTATGACACCCCTTTGAATAGGTTTCTCGATATGCGTGAGGATCGTTCAAGTTGTAAATTGGTTAAAATGTCAATATTGGTCATTTTTAAGAGTTAGTTAAATTTGAAGTCTTGATATGCAAGAGCGGCAAATTTTGCCACTCCTGCATATCTCTTTTTGACTTTCTTACACATGTGAAGTCGGTGAATTTTGCCGCTCCTTCATATCCCTTTTGACTTCTTTCAAACATATGTAGTAGCAGTGTTTTTTGCCGCTTTTACATATGCTTTTCATTTTTATGGAGAGGCGGCAGATTTTGCCGCCACTACATGTGTTTTTGTTGGTTTAATGCTAAGTCGGCGAATTACGCCACTGTAGCATGTTTTTCTTCCTTTTTTGCGCTGACGGTCGAAATCTCCGCTCAAGCGAGATCTTTGGAATCTTGGTCATGCAATGCCATTAATGGCCACTCGTGCCACTCGTCTAGCATCTGTGTTCACGTTATTTAATGTGTTTTGATGGCTTATTTTGCCATTTTGTTCTTTCTCCCGAGCTATCCTCCAGACCTCTCCTCACACTGCTTGATCGCGCCGTCGAAGAGGTCGATCAACGTTCATCGCCATTGAACATAGGGTTTCCAGTTCTAGACGGGTAAGTGTTACTTTTTGTTTTCCATTCCCCTCCCTCACGGATTACGGTGTGTATCATTTAGATTTTTAGAGTTTCGTTACGTTTCGTTTGAGTTTTTTGTTTCGTTTTGTCATTTTTGTGTTTTGTTTTTGCACCAGAATGCCCTAGGTTTTACCCTGAAATCCCTAGGGATTCTATTGCCTTAGATACCCCAACCCTCACTACATACCATTATTCTAACATCGGCGGAGTTCGCCGATCCTACCTGGAAATCCTGTGATCACTACCGAATGTTCGACATGAAACTCCCGGCCCTTAGACCTATAAAAAAAAATCCTCAAGTGTAACAGCGGAAAAATTTGCCGCTAGAACATCACCATTCCTATCGATGTGTAGTGTCGGCAAGTTTTGCCGCTCATACATGTATCGAATTCGCCTCATGAGATGTCAGCAAAATTTGCCGACCAAACACCGAGAAGCGATAAAACTCAAATGCAGCGTCGGCAAATTTTGCCGCTCCGACATAAACCTTTGCCTTTCCTATTTCCTGCATCGTCGGTGAAATTTGCCGCTTATACCAATTCCTAGTCTTCTCTCAACATGCAGTGGCAGAAAAATTTGCCGCCAATGCAAATAATGCAAAACCCTCATATGCAAGGTCGGCAAATTTTGTCGCCCATGCAAAAATGTCCCAAATTTTTCCAACTCTGGAAAATTTCCAATTTTGATTTCCCGAGCCCGCTTCTCCTCTGATTTTTGGCCAACTCGCACTATAGCCCTTTTTCAAGCACATTCCCATAGTCGTGATCGTCAACATGCAATTTCCCAGATTGCCCATATTTTCCCTAATTGCATGATCATGACTTTGTTGCAGTTTCTCTTGTGGAGCTTCGTTCAACATTAGACTTCTTCTCGGTGAAAGTTCATCCAAATGACTGACTTGTCCCTGAAGAAGGCAAAAGCAATGAAGTACAAATATCAAGGTGTTTTCCCAATCACCTCAGTCCATTCTAATGTTGAGGACATTAGAGATACAGAGATTGGCCATGTTGATATGGCTAAGTTTGTAGAGAGAACCAAGTCAAGCAACCCTAGTACTATGATGAAGAAGATAGTAGAGAGTAATATTCATCTGGTATCATCCTTCCCAGTGGCGGCTCACAATACAGAATTTGTTCTGCAGTGTGCCCATTTCTATAACAAAGATATTAGAGCCGTGGTGGACGCCAGTGGTAATGTAATAATCAGGTTGGATCCTGATTTCATTGACAAGGTGTTCATGTGTCCTCTTGCGACAGAGGTATTGAAGCTTGACTTTGTTGAAGCTCAGAAGGAATATGACAAGAATCCAGAAAAAGTGAAGAAAGTGATCAACAAAAAATGGTTGAAGATTGCGAGGTCAAGTTTGTCAAGGTGGCCACGTAGTTTTCCTCGAAGTGATTTTGTGGAAGAAGTTGGTGACTTGATTACCCTCCTCAACAGGATAAGAGGTTTGTCCTCCTCTTCACAGTTTCATGAATGGATGTATCCTTTCATTAAGGTCATACTCCAGGGCAGGCAAGTTATTTTCTGGGGAGAACAAATCAGTAACGCTTTGCATGACCAACTGACGAAGGTATCCACTACCTCCAAGTTCTTCATGACTTCCAATCTAGTATACATTGCAGCCTCCATGAGGATTTTTTCAGGATTATCATCAGAAGGGGATAGGAGAGTAGTCCCAATATACCGGTATTATTCTCAACTGACATTGAAAGGTTCAATTCACCATTTCAGGAGGGTGAATGATGCATTCTTTGTTGTATTCTTGTGTCTTTTTGATCCCTAACTAGAGCAGAGAAGAATTTCAGATGAGGCATGGACAGTGGTTAATGACTTTGGTTGTATGTTTTTGCAATTTCCATCTTTCTCATACTTGAGGGTTGGCTTTTTCCAAGGCTACCCTTATATGCTTCCTAGGTTTCCTTCAGATAAACTGGTCTTGATGGAGTTGTGTAGACAAATGATTGTCATGCATAACAAACAAATGGAACTAAAGAAGCTTGGTTTTAGATTTCCAGTGGAAATCGACAGATATTCAGTGTTGACCTGCCACAAAGGCAAGGGCCATGGAGACAGAAATGCAGTTGGTCACCATGAAGCAATTCAAGAGGAGACCAAAATTTGACTACCGGGGCGTAAAAGACAAAATCAGGAGGAAAACTCAGTTTCATGAACCCATGGTGGAAGATGTCTGGATAGACTTGAGAACGGAGGAAGATATCAGGAAATTGGACTATAGTAGGCTGTCTCTAGAACAAATTGAATATCTGGGGCTTGCTGATATTCCAGAAGATCTTGTGGATGATGGGGAGTTGGTTGATGCTAAGTACAATGCAGAACAGATAGCTAGTACTCCTCTCCCTCCAATCCAATGGTCCCAAAAGGAGTCAACTTCACTAAGGAAGAGATTTGAGCCTATATTGGCTAACACCAATAACTGGCTGGCGGATAAAGGAATTACGCTGAAAGAATTCCTCACTGGTCCAGAAACTAAAATTCAAGAGCAGATTGGTAAAAAGGTGGAAAACAGGACGAAGAACAAGAGTGATGTTCCATCATCCTTTAAAACACACAAGCCTAAAATCAGATTTGTGACGAAGAAAGCAAAAGCTGTTGAGGAAGAACCTGAAACGAAAGATATGGAAGTCGAGGAGCCAGCGACTGGAGAGCCAGCCACAGAAGAGATGGATGTTGAAGACAGGAATTCAGATCAACAAGATGAGGAGGCTTTGTCTCCACAAGACAATACACCTGTCGCAGCCCCTGTGTCTGTTTCCCCTATTAACATTCCTTCCTCTGAATCCCCTTCTCCTCCTAAAATAATTTTTGATAATCCCAAGGCACTTTTGAAAATGTTCTCCGTTCTTCTGAGTCAATTCCTAGTTTGTCTTCTTCATCTTTTGATATTGGGGATACATCTATGTTTGATCATTTTGTGATGAATACTAAGCAAGTTTCAAGTGCAAATGTGACAGGTGCAGTTTTTACTAACACCCCGCCTATTGTTTCTACCACCAGTACAAGCACAGTTCCGGGAACACCAGTGGTAGGAATGGATCCCAATGTGAATACTTCTCTGCTTCCACCTTGGTTATCAGCTTACACGCCAAAGAGGAAAAAGCAAGTCATCTCTCCAGATGATTTTGATTTCACTAAGTTGGTACCTGCAAAGCCTAAGGCCCCGAAGAAACCAAAGATCCTTTCCAGGGTACTTGAAGATAAGGGACATAAATTTCTGGAGATAGCAAAACCTCCACAGGATGCAACTGTTGAAAATTTTGATATGAATGACTATTCTATTTCTAGGGTTGAATTGGGCAAAATCACCCATGAAAGCGCTAAAAATGATATGCAGTCAGCCATGGACATCCTGATCCAGAAGTTTGACAGGGAAAAAGAAATGAAAGATTATTACAAAGCAAAGGTAGAGCAGCTGACTGCAGTGGTAAGAAAGATCACTTTGAACTCAGAAGCAGTTACTCCAGAGGCCGTTTCTGTAGAAGACCCTGTCATTCTGAAAGCAGAAAAGACTCACCTCAGAGGAAAAGTACTCGAAGAGTACTTAGACAGGATGCGAGTGCAAGGAATCTCTTTGCTCACGGATGTATTTGAGAAGACGGATAAAATGAGGAAAGTAAGGGCAGAACTTAATGATCTTATTGATGCTATCTCTCAAGATATTGAGCGCACGGAGGATACTCATGATAAATGGGTGGAAATGAGGAAGCTAAAAATAAGTACCCTAATATCCATTGGTGCTATTTCCAACAGGGATTCATATACAGAAACAAAGGAAGCTCTGATGTACAGAAGCAATATGCTAAGAAATTTGATCAAGGATCTTGAAGCTGCAAAGGAAATCAGTGAAGAAAATGATGTTAATCTTTTGCATAAGTTAGAGGAGTTAGCTTGTAAGTTGGTGTCACAGGATAACCAATTTCTTTCTGCAGAAGAAATGGTTCAAGAGTGAAGACTTTGGGCTGCATTCTACTTCAAATAGTTCCGTTTACGAGTAGTAAGTGAGGTAACAGAAAACTTTGTGTTTCTGTGATATTGTGATAATTTATAAGTCTTATATCAAGAGTTTGAAATATAAACATCTATTCTGAAAAAAGAGAATGAGATGAGATGGAACCACCACAAACATAGTTTTTAGTGTACATAAGTTTGATAAGTTGTTTGATTTGCAAAAGTTAAGTAACTAGAGGGAACCTCCCCTTGCTGAGAGGAGAGACTTTGTCTCATCATAGCTGTGGCTGATATACCCATTTTGCCGTTAGCGAGTTAACAACAAAATATTCACCCAACAAGATGAGAGAGTGGTAGAGAGAAGGAGAGCGAAAGGTAGAGCAGAAGTATTGGGCTTAAATGGAACTGATTCAAGCATGGTGAAAATGCTACTTTCCAGTTTAAGTAGGTGATACTTAATTCTTTGTAGACAGTGAGTCTCTTGTAGGTAGTGAGCCCTAATTGGCATGTGCCATTTGTTCTTTCTATTCTTCTAACAGAGAATACAATCTTGGGTTAATCACCTTGTGGTTTTTCCCTTAACCGGGTTTTCCACGTCAAAATCTTGGTGTCTTATGTGTTGATAAGTTTCTACTTTTTATTTAATTGCATTATGTTTCATGAATGATATTCTGCTAATCACTAAGAATATTTAAGTATGGAAAATTTGGACAACTGATTCACCCCCCCTCTCAGTTGTGTGCCCTAAGTCTAACAATTGGTATCAGAGCCAAGTTCCTCTAAAAGGAGCTTAACCGCTTGAGGAGATCCAGGATGTCGTCTTATAAGAAGGATAGTCTGAAGTTTGATGGAACCAATTTCAATCTCTGGAAAGGTCGCATGAAATGTCACTTGAGATGTATGGGAACGACGTACTGGAACATGGCTACAGTACAGTATGTACCTCCACAGAACGATCTGAAAACTCAAAATGAAATCATAGATGCTGAAAACAATCTGCAAACTATAGAGGCTCTTCTAACTGCATTATTTGATTCAGAACTCTCAAATGTTATCAACTTACCGATTGCTTATGAGATTTGGAAAAAACTGGAACTTTTGCATGAAGGAGATCAGTATGTTAAATGTGCAAGATTACGGAGTTTGAAAGGGAAATTTGAAAATCTAAAGATGAGAGATGATGAAAATATTACTACTTTTATGCCAAGAGTGAATGAGCTGGTTTGTGGAATTAGAAATGCTGGTGGAGTCTTGGATGAGAATGAAATTGTTGGCAAAATTCTCAGATCCCTACCTACTTCTTACAAAATCAAGGCTGCTGCCATTGAAGAATTTAGAGCCCATACAACCGTCACAAGAGATCAATTGGCTGCATTTGAAATGACAAAGTTTGGAGATGAACCCCCAAAGACTGAATCTGCATTCAAAGCCAGTGCCTCTGTAAAAGGTAAACAAAGGTTTGATCTAGGAGAGAACTCATCAAGGAAACTGCCATGGTATGAAAAAACAAGAAAAGACCTGAAGAAGAAGTAGAAATTGCTCAACTTGAAGCCCTTATTGCAAAGAGACTGCCAAGAGGATTGGTAAGTATGAAGGAAAATTGCCCTTTAAATGTTTTAACTACAATAAGATTGGTCATTTTGCCTCAAAGTGTCTGGAAAGATTTTCAAGGCCAAATCCCAATAGATCAAGGTTCCAAAAGAATTGCTACTATGTTCATGAAGAAGATGATAATGAAGGAGTAACAGATGATGAATTAGAGACAGGAAACAAATCCGGAAGTGATTGGGCATTTATTGCCATCAAGGAAGAAGAACCAATATCCTCTGAATCTATCAATCATAAAGTTGTAGAAAGAGCTCTAGCTGCTCAAATTGAAGAAAAGGATGACTGGGTCATTGACAGTGGTTGCTCTCACCATATGACAGGTGACAAAAATAAGTTCATAGATTTGGAAAGGTATGAAGGAGGAGTGGTAAAGTTTCGTGATAATTCTACTGGTAGAATCAGAGGAAGGGGAACTATTTCCTTTGATGGAAGGAACAAAACTGGTAATGTACTATATGTTGAAGGTTTGAAGCACAATCTTCTCAGTGTTGGACAGTTGGTGGACAAAGGCTATGATCTCTAGTTCAAGAATGGAAAATGCAAGATCCTTGAAAGTTCCAGAACAGAGATTGCATCCGGTACCCAAACTAAAGGTAATATCTTTCACTTGGTTGGTACTGGTAAAAGTTGCTTATTTGCTCAAGTTGATCAGAGTTGGTTATGGCATAGGAGAATGTGTCATGTAAATTTTGATAATATCATCAAGATAAGCAATACTCAAGTTGTAAGAGATCTTCCAAAATTGGTAAAACCCACAAATAACTTTTGTAAAGAATGTCAGTTAGGCAAGCTAAGTAGAGTCACTTTCAAGAGTAAGGAATTGTCTTCTACCAGATTATTGGACTTAGTTCATATTGATCTTTGTGGTTTGGTAAGAACCAGGAGTGTTCAAGGTGATAGATACTTCATGTTACTAATTTATGACTATTCCCAGATGATGTGGGTAACCTTTCTGAAAGAGAAATCAGAAGCTCTTGAGAAATTCAAGATATTCAAGGCTATGGTAGAAAATGAAATCAGATTAAAGTTGAAGTGTCTGAGATCTGATAGAGGTGGAGAATTCACATCCGGTGAATTCTTAGACTTCTGTGAGAAACATGGAATAAAGAGACAGTTGTCTGCTCGTAGAACTCCACAACAGAATGGAGTAGTGGAGAGAAAGAACCGGACCATCCAGAAAGCTTCTAGGACCATGATGATGGAAGCAAATGTTCCTCAGATCTATTGGAGAGAAGCTATCAGCACTACAGTCTATACCCTCAATCGAGTTCAAATCAGAAGTAATACCGGTAAGACTCTTTATGAAGTTTGGTTTGGCATCACTCCTACTATGAGGTATTTTAGAGTTTTTGGTAGCAAATGTTACATTAAAAGAGATGAAGATCTAGGAAAGTTTGATACTAGAAGTGATGAAGGAATATTCTTGGGTTACTCTACACAAAGCAAAGCATACCGGTGTTATAATAAGAGACTGAGAAAGATGATAGAAAGTACAAATGTGAAGGTTGATGAGGGAATTGAGAAACCCTCAAGGTTTTATGAATATGATGAAGATGATCAGAATGGCGTTCTGATTCAAGGAGTCCAAACCTCTTCTGAAAGTCACGTCCAAACTGATCTAGTAAATTAGGAAGAAGAGATAAGTCTGAATGAGCCTGATCAAGAAGATGAAGTGCAAGAATCTCCCAAAGTTCCAAGGTATGTAAGACTGAATCACTCTGAAGATCAGATCATAGGTGACAAAAGCAAAGGTGTGCAAACTAGAAGGAGAATTGCTCAAAATTCAAATGAGTATTGTTTGATTTCAAAGATTGAACCTAAGACAATAAATGAAGCTTGCAATGATGAAAATTGGGCTAAAGAAATGGAGGAAGAGTTGATGCAAATTGAGAAAAATCACACTTGGGATCTTGTTCCCAGACCTAGAAATAAGAATGTGATTGGAACCAAATGGGTCTTCTAGAACAAACTGAATGAAGTTGGTGAGGTAATCAGGAATAAAGCCAGATTGGTCTGCAAGGGCTATTCTTAAATAGAAGGAGTTGATTTTGAATAAACTTTTGCTTCAGTGGCAAGAATTGAAGCAATCAAATTATTTCTTGTTTTTGCTGCTTTCAAGGATTTCAAGGTATATCAGATGGATGCCAAGTTTGTCTTTCTGAATGGTGACTTGGAAGAAGAAGTGTACATTGAGCAACCAGATGGATTCTAATTGTCTGATCATGGTGACATGGTCTGCAAGTTGAAGAAGGCTTTGTATGGACTGAAGCAAGCACCAAGAGCCTGGTATGAAAGATTAGATAAGCATCTCTTGAAGATTGGTTTCAACAAAGGTACTGCTGACAATAATTTGTACTTCAAAATTGATCATGAAAACATTTTAATTGTTGAAGTGTTTGTTGATGATATCATTTTTGGAGGAAGAGATAGTATGTGTAAAACTTTTGCAAATCAGATGAAAAGTGAATTTGAGATGTCCATGCTTGGTGAAATGAATTTCTTCTTGGGTCTGCAAATCACTCAAACAAAGAAAGGAATCTTCATTTCTCAAACCAAATATGTGAAAGAATTGATGAAGAAATTTGGGATGGAAGACTCAAAGCTAATGAATACTCCCATGGCAACTGGATGTAAATTGAGCAAAGATGATGATTCTCCTAAGGTTGATTAGACAAAGTATAGGTCAATGATTGGAGGGCTATTGTATCTCACTCAAACCAGACCAGACATAATGCAGGCTGTTGGTCTTGTTGCTAGATTTCAAGCTGATCTTAAGGAATCTCATGTCATGGCAATCAAGAGGATTTTTAGATATCTAAAAGGGACAGTTGAGTATGGTCTATGGTATCCTAGAGATCATGATTTCTCTCTTCATGCATATACAGATGTTGATTGGGCAGGAGATGTGGATGACTGGAAGAGTACCAGTGGTGGAGCATTCTTTTTGGGGAAGAGATTGGTTTCTTGGCTAAGCAAGAAACAAGAGGCAATATCTCTGTCCACAACTAAATTAGAATATATTGCAGCAGTAGGTAGTTGCACTCAAGTTTTGTGGATGAAGCATATGCTAAGAGACATAAGAGTGGAGTATGAGGAGCCTATCACAATCTTTTGTGATAATTCAAGTGCAATAAGTATATCCAAGAATCTGATGTTGCATTCAAAGACTAAGCATATATCTATCAAGTTTCACTTTCTGAGAGAGCAAGTGAACAAGAATGAGGTCAGATTGGAGTTTGTGTCATCCAAGGATTAGATTGCAGATATCTTTACTACTAAACCTTTGCCTAAGGACTCTTTTGAATATCTTAGGGAGAAGTTAGGGGTTATTGCCCCTCCGGTGGTGAACTAAGGTGCACTAATGTGCATCAGTCCGGTGGGTATCATAGTCACATCTTGTGATTCAGATTGATGTTGGGGAGCTGCTACTCAGGAGGAGCAGCAGGTATGATTTTGAAGTGATGGATGTGCCCTTTGCCATTGATGTCAAAGGGGGATAGAAGACAGGTGAAAAACAAGTGGATGATGATCAAAGGGGGTGCAGTAAAAGAAGAGAAGACATGTGAATGGTTGTTGCTGATAGGGGGAGTTGTGACAGTAAGGAGAAGTTCTTGTCTTGATGGTTTTTCACATCATATGTTGCCATCAATGACAAAGGGGGAGATTGTTGCAAGTATGGGCCTAACTGGTGTTGTCATTGATGTCAACATACTCCTATTGCATTAATGATAAGGATTAGATGAGTTGCAAGCTGAGGATATTGAGAAAATTAGTCTCAATCAAGAATAGTGAAGAATAGTGATGACAGTGAGGAAAAAGTCCAAGATAGGATGAGGATTAGAAGATGCGGATTAAAGGGTTTGTAGATATGTGTCTTAAGATAGTTCAGTAGAGATTTCAGAGGTCTGCGTGAAGATCTGAAGAATTTATGGCAGTTCAAGTAAAACTGATTCCGGTAGGTGCTTAGTGGTGATAGAGTGATACAGACAGGTCCGGTGAGATCCGGAAATACATTCTCCTATTCTACGGATTTGAGGGAGTATTAAGGAGGTCTCTGTGGAGTGTTATCTAGATTTGTTCATTGTTTGAAGGTCTGAAAGCATGTATTCCTTTGTGACAGTAGTGACAGACTGTGTTCTTGAGGTTCCAGATGAAGGAGAGATGGTTTTCAGTAAATAGATGGAGTGCAGATGTTCTTGGCGAGTCAGTATATCTTGTTAAGGTCTTTGGATCGTGCCCAGCCCATATTGGTGGTCTGCATTGGAGTTGGAGCCCGCAATTGAAGAATAATCTCTGAATGATGATGTTCTTCCTGAGACTAGCTGACTGGATGAGTTACACGTCTTGCGGATGTTCTTATAGATGTTTGCTGACTTAGATGATCATTCCTAAGTTGATGTCTTGTATAAGTAAGGGGTTGCAAAGTCATTTCAAAGTTGTCCTTATGGAGATGAGAGAGTGGTAGAGAGAAGGAGAGCGAAAGGCAGAGCAGAAGTATTGGGCTTAAATGGAACTGATTCAAGCATGGTGAAGATGCTACTTTCCGGTTCAATTAGGTGATACTTAATTCTTTGTAGACAGTGAGTCTCTTGTAGGCAGTGAGCCTCTTGTGAGCAGTGTGCTCAGGTAGTGAGCCCTAATTGGCATGTGCCATTTGTTCTTTCTATTCTTCTAACAGAGAATACAATCTTGGGTTAATCACCCCGTGGTTTTTCCCTTAATCGGGTTTTCCACGTCAAAATCTTGGTGTCTTATGTGTTGATAAGTTTCTGCTTTTGATTTAATTACATTATGTTTCATGAATGATATACTACTAATCAATAAGAAGATTTAAGTGTGGAAATTTTGGACAACTGATTCACCCCCCCTCTCAGTTGTGTGCCCTAAGTCTAACACTAGTATGGTTTGAAGTGTTGCACAACCCTCTTCTTTTACATATGGACCTCCAGATTGCGAGTGCCCTTTCAAAAGGAAAACTTTGGATATCATACCTAGTTATATACATCCTCAAGCAATTTTCTAAATTTTTGTCAAGTTTGTTTCTTATCTTTGATTTCAAGAACCCCAATGCACTGGAAATGCTCTCATCCTCCACCGACCCCAATATCATTGTTTGACATAAATCAACAAGTTTGAAATATTCTGATATTGAATCACACAATATTTGTCTCTAACTTAAGGTTTCCCAAAGCTTTGTTATCAATCCATCTTGGAAGGAACTCTCCATGAGTTTAAATTGTTCCATCATTGATGTTACAAAATGGGAACTGATTGCTCTATAAGATTAGATTTATTTATAATTCATTCTATTTGTTCTCCATTGAATTCTAAACTTTTGGAAAAATGATTGACCAAGTTATTTATCTTGTTATGAAAATCAAGTGGTTGATAGTTGTCCCAATATTGAGGATACACAAAAGACATAGCTTCAAGCAGTTCATTGCAAGGGAATCGATCTCTAATCTCTAAGGAAAGAGATTTTGTAATATCCTTTAAAGTAGTATTTACAGAATTAACAATGTTGTCAAAAGCTTCCCTCGTAACATGTACTTCTTTGATAGTGTGTCTGACCTGGGTAAAATAGTGCATTGGTATAGATCATATCCCCATACAAAGACACATAACTCCCCGCTTGCATTAAACTATAAAAAATTAGTAGGATTGGTCACATTTTTCATCAAGTGTCAGCTACTAAATTTTGAACGTATAAATGACTGCTCCAGGATAGATATAGATTATCGAGGGTAATGCATATCATTTTACGTAGTTGAGTATATTCTAAAATATACATAATTCTTGTTAGAAATGAAGGTGAACAACTATAGAATGGAAATTTGATTTCAACTGTTATAACTATTAATCCAATGCAGAATTAAATGGAGACTATAGAAAATCAAATTAGCAATACAAAGAAATAAAAGAACTGAAGAACTAAACACATAACACAATGTTTACGTGGAAAGCCCCTTTCAAGAAAAAAATCCACACAAGAAGAGATGAACTAGTCTATATTAACTTCAATAGAGTTTACAATACATCACTAACAACCTAATCTTTAGTCTTCAATCCAACAACACCTATCTTTCTAGTCTCAACTCTCTACCTCATCACAACTGTAAAACAATGTCCTCGTTAAAAGAGTGTTTCCTTCTAGGGAAAAACCCTAACATAACTTCTACCATCATATATGCGACCTAATGATGAATAATCCAGATTGACTACAAAATTATAATATTTAAATACAAGACAATTTTCTAAAAAATTATCTTTGGGGGCACTACCCGCGAACCCCTACTAGGGGCGTGGTGATAGTAGTGGGGGTGCAAGCCCATCCACACGCACCCATAAGGTACTGGCATCCAAATGTGGCTGAAACAAGACCACTCCTTGGTGAATACATCTTCCCTTATGGAAATTATAAACAACATTAGGAGTAATTAATTACATAGGATTTACATGGTTGATGGCACCTTAATCCTAATAGTTCTTTCTTGGGAATTTTTCACAAGAATGTTCATTTCCTCCAACATGGGACTAATACCAGATAAAGTTAAGAGTGTCTCTATGTCACTTAACTTATGTAAGAGGTCAGGAGCTTTGTCTACTATGAGACGATGTTCGTACTTTACTCCAATCAAGGATTGGTATTATTAGAAAAATCATTGCACTGGTCCATGCAAGGAGATCCATCTAGTATCAACATCCTTAAGAAGCTTGTTTCTTGTAGTTATTCCCTCAGTAAAATGTTGAAATTCCATAAATTGTTTGGACTTTGGCAGAAGTATGAGTAGAGCTCGCGGATTAGATCTTAAACTTTTGATATTGTAAAAAACTTGCTCACAATTTTAAATGCTAATTTCATTATGTGGGCCATGCAGCGAATGAAAATCATGTATGGTGAAAAAGAAGTTTGTAGATTTACACAAATACGATTTCTATGACCTTGCATTATTGAAGCTCCATCAACCCCTACACACACCAACTTTTTGGCAATTATGTACTCATCCATTCCTCTAATTTCATTCAAATATTTCTTCACTAGTTCAAATAGATTTTTCGATGTCTCATTCTTCTTCATTCTATAAATAGAGAATAGATGAGGTTAGTGGACATGTTTGTCTACAATATACACATGCATGTACATACCCAAGAAGTATTATCTACTATTGTAACTTCATCTAAAGATAATGCAATAAAGGTTGACTCTTTAATTTTTTCCTGTAAATCTTGTTTTTCCACATTAGTAAGACAACTTGCCCATTCCCATCCACTTTTTATTAACCAATGTGCGTTAGGAAAGTTAGGAATGCCCATAAAAGATAATAAACTATTATATTCTAGGTAATCTATCATAGGATGTATCCTCTGGTCAAAATATGAAAAATAACAGAATTGAACATTTTTTGCATTTGTGCTTCTCCCATCATCTTTCTAAATTGAGCTTCAAACGAACCTCCACATGCAGAAAGCTTTGCCTTTCTTTGCATATGCATATCATATTCGAGGGCATTCTTAACATGAAGACATTCTTCCTTTGTTTTCCATCTTATCACTAATTTTTCCTTTCCATCTATGATTTGTTTTTCATAAACTTTACCAATATGTTTTTCTATAGTGTTAAGTTTTAGCTGCAACTTCTTGTCCCTACGATATTTCCAACTACAAATCTTACACTTGCATTCTGTTGGAGGTTCATCTTTGTTTGCATTCTACACTAGTTCAATGAATGGGTACTTAACACCTAATCAATCTAGAAGTTCCTTGTCATATCCCACTCATGCCCCATTTTTTATTTGGCTTTTCTTTTCCCCTTCCATGCAGGATCTACATCTTCCTTATCATGTGTTGAGGTCAATTTATTCATATTATCATTCTCGCTACCCTGGGTACCCCTTGGAACATCATCTGTGGCATTGCCATCCAAGTTAATGAACTCATTTAGGCTACCCTAGGCATCCCTTGGATTATCATATGCGGCATTGTCATCTACATCCAAGTCATTTAAATCATTCCAATCTTCCTTTGAGGTATTGCCTTGTTTGTTAATATATGGTACAAGTGCTGATGTTGTAGCTCCATCTGGTGGACCGCAAATATTGCCGAAGTACAACATTATGTTTTTGTGTTTTGATGACCTCCCTTCACTGCTTTCAATAAACTTGTTCCTACTTGACATCTCTCATGAAATAAAAGCTACAAAAAATGTCTTTTTGTTTAAGAAGGAATCATAGAATATAGATCCCTAGGCCCTAGATGTCTCCCTACTCAATATCATCTGTAAGAATGAAGTAAAATTGACAAAGAGATAAATAACTTTATAACACTGTAAAAAATGATCACTTACCTTTAGGTTTTCACTAACTCACTAATGCTTGTAGTTGTAACTTGCCTATGATTTGAATTGACATCTTGAAGTAGAACAAAATGTGTAAAAGATAAATCAGAGTTTCAATTATATTTTTATCAATCCATATTTGGTGAATTCCATACGATTTTTTAACGGTATAGTAATAATTTGGTGAATCCTGTGTGATAATAAAACAATGCATATAAATGTTTGGTGAATTAGACCTTGATAAAACACATACATTGTAATTTTCAAAGAAATTATGGCCCTCAGATTAGCATGGAGTTATAATGGTATTGGCGAAATGGGTCCTCATACATAGTGAACTTTTAATGATATTGGTGAATATATGGGTAAATTAAAACTTGCCTCCAAAATTATAGGCGGATCACCGTTAAACACATGTAGGTTACTGTGGAAAAAATATTATTTACAAATTATGCTTCATAAAATAAATTGGTGGCGAATTGAAATGCCTTTGACCGATAATTCATAAAATCTAGCCGATTTGGCCCCTTGTCGGTTGCAATATATTCACCAAATTCAAATTGGGGGATATGAACTATTTGCCACTAAAAAAATTGCTGATCTACTCATCCAAATTTGAAAAAACTTACATTTTCACATCCTGTGCTTTATTCTAGACATAGTGAAAATAATGATTTTTTATTGTAAGAAAGCTAAGGTAGCGGAACAACTTCCTACACTAATCTTGAGAGAAGGATAATGCAAAACTTTACAGATCTTTAATAGTTACAAAAACTTAGACATAAATAAACATAGATATTATACATACCACAACATAGTGATTTACGTGGGGAAAACCCTTTCAGGAGAAAAACCCCACACTCCAAAAGCCACCCAATATATTATTCAAAAATCACAAAGATTACAATATACTTGCAGAGAAATCTTCTCATAGAAGTATCATGACCAGAGATCCAGAAACAACATGACCTCTATTAGACTCTCAGAATGTATCACAATATTGCAGCCATAATAAAATGCCCTCATAAAATAGGGTTACCTTCTAGGGAAAGACAAACCAACTTGAAATATCTATCATCAGATCTAAAACCTAATAATGAACAGTCTAGATTTACAATATATCATTAATTTAATGTATGTCGGCCATTTAACAGTTTTTGTTAACAAAAAAATGTCAACATGCATCCCACTCCACCCCATGCTCTCATTGTATATTACACCTATCGGTGTAACTAGGAAATATATATAAATATATACCCTATCAACAATAAGCCTTATATAATTGCAAGGTTGAGACACATTTTCCCAACAAATCTCCCACTTGTCGAACACCATGCAAGAGCAATGGGAGGGAGTAAACATCATCTCTTAATTGCTAGGGGTCAAAAGGGCTATAGTCTCTGAACACCATCTAAACTTTTCTATGCTCACAGGCTTAGTTAAAGAATCAGCAACATTCATCAAAGTCTCTACCTTAACCAGCTTCACCCTACCATATTCGACCATATCTCTAACAAAATGATATTGTACATCAATGTTCTTGGTCTTGGCATGAAATGTCGAGTTCTTAGCTAGATAGATCATACTTTGACTATCGCAATCAATTGTAACTACACCTTGTTTTATTCCAATATTTGAGCATAATCTCTTAAGCCAAATGGCTTCTTTGCAAGCATGAGTAGTTGCCATATACTCAACTTCAATAGCAGACAAAGCAACCACAGCCTATCGCTTACTCATCCAACTAATTGCACCACCAAATAAAGTAAACACATAAGCACTAGTGGATTGTCTACTAACAATATCACCTACCCAGTCTAAATCCACATAACCATGAATATCAAGGGAAATATCATCTTCAATCAAATTACTATGATAACACAAGGAATACTCTGAGGTACCGCACAAATATCTGAAGACTCTTTTAACTGCATCCCAATGAACTCTACCAGGATTAGACATATATCTGGAAAGAACTCCCACTGCTTGGGCAATGTCTGGTCTAGTACAAACCATATCATACATCAAACTTCCAACTGCACTCTAGTAAGGCACTCTGTCATCTCTTCCATCTCTGATGGAGATGTTCGACAATCTGAAATAGATAACTTTGTTCCAACTGAACATGGAACACACAATGGTCTACAATATTGCATGTTAAACCTCTATAAAATTGAATTGACATAATTACTTTGGCCAAGCCATAGCTTTCCATTCACTCTATCTCTTCTAATTTCCATCCCAAGAATGTGTCTATTCGCACCAAGGTTTTTCATTTCAAATTTAGCAGCAAGTTGAGATTTCAGTTCTAAAATCATACCTTTCCCTTTACCAATAAATAACATATCATCAACATATAATGCAATAAACAGGAAACAATCACCATCAGTTTTATAATTAACACAATGATCTGATTTAGAACACTCAAATCCCAAACTCAACACATATGTATCAAATTTCTGGTACCACATCCTAGGACTCTGTTTTAGGCCATACAAAGATTTCTTCAATTTACAAACCAAATTACCTTTACCTTTCACCATGTAGTGCTCTGGCTGTGTCATATAAATATCCTCCTCCAAGTCACCATGAAGGAAAGTAGTTTTCACATCCATTTGCTCAACCTTTAAATAATAAACAACAACAATAGAAAGCAAAAATCTAATAGATGTCATTTTTGCAATGGGAGAAAATATCTCACCATAATCAACAACCTCAACTTGAGAGTAACCTTTCACAACCAACCTTGCTTTACAATACTTCTTGATACCTCCATCTGAACCAATCTTTTTCTTGAACACCCATTTGCAACCAACAAGTTTTCATCCTTCAGGCAATGGTACAAGATCTCATGTATTATTCTTTTTCAAAGATGTCATTTCTTCATCCATAGCAATCTTCCAGGATTCTGCATCATTCATACCTAATGCCTCTTCTATAGATCTAGGTTCATCCATGTTAGTATTCAAAGAAAAAATACATCTCCAATCATTAGTTGAATATCTTTTAGGTGGTTGTCTATGCCTTGTAGACCTACAAACAAGTTGAGTTGAAGGTTCTTCCTCCTCTTCTAAAGATTCAGAGCTAGATGAGCTCTCCTCAACTTCTTGTCTATCCATGGGCCTCGATTCAACTTTCTCAGGTGTAGAAGGAAATTGAATTGAACATCTTCCTGTTTACTTTGTTCTGGTTACAATGTAATAGAAGAAGGCTTTTTTTCTTTAAAAATAATACTTCTACTATATATTACCTTCTGTGCAACAGGATCCCAAAGCTTGTATCCTTTCACACCATAAAGTATTCGATGAAGATACATTTCATAGCCTTGTTCTCCAACTTTGTTCTCTTCTCCTTTGGCACATGTGCATATGCCTCGCAACCAAAAACTCTAAGATTTATTAATGAAGGCTTGTGATCCAACCATGCCTCTATAGGCGTCTTATCAACAAAAGCTAATGTAGGAGACTTGTTAATCATGTAATAGGCAGTGGCGATAGATACAATCCAAAACCTTTGTTCTAGACCAGCACCACTCAACATACTCCTAGCCTTCTCCATCAGTGTCCTATTCATTCTTTCTGCAACTACATTCTGTTGTAGAGAATACGGAGTTGTCTTTTGTCTATGAATACCACAATCTTTACAAAATCTATCAAAATCATTAGAACAAAATTCACTGCCATTATTAGTCCTCAAACTTTTTATTTTCTTTCTAGTTTGCAACTCAACCATTGCTTTAAATTCTTTAAATCAACTGAAAACTTTAGACTTACTCTTTAGAAAGTATACCCATGTCCTTCTACTATAGTCATCAATAAATGACACATAATATGTGGATTTCCCAATTGAAGGAACATCTACAGGACCAAACACATCAGAATGAATAAGATCCAATACACCATAAGATTTATGAGAACTCGAGTAAAACTGAACACGGTTTTGTTTTCCATTAATGCAATGCTCACATAAATCAAACTCAAGATTACAATCAGACAACCCTTCAACAAGGTTTTTATTTTTCAAGGTCCTTAGACCCATTTCTCTAATGTGGCCAATTCTTTGGTGCCATAACATAGTTTTATCTACAGGTAACTTTGATTCAGAAGAAAGAGCACCCTTGGGTACCCAAAAGCCATGACCATCTACTGAAGATGAAAGCCTCACCTCTTCCACAAACTTGCTTTTCATAGAAGTACTATTGCACTCAACAGTACATGCATCAAACTTATATAATGTGCCATATCTGGCACCTCTAGCAATCACCATAGCACCTCTAACCATCTTGCATTTTGCATCAGAAAATACTACCTGCACACCTGCATCTATTAGTTTGCTCACAGATAACAAATTTTGTTCTAATCCAGGGATATGCAACACACCATTAATCCTTTTTATTCTACCATCAAGAAACCTGATTCTAACTTTACCATGACCAACAATATTTAAATAAGAATCATCACCCAAGTACACCTTACTTCCATCAAATTCTTCATATTCAGAAAACCAATCTCTATTAAAGGTCATATGGAAAGATGCACCTAAGTCTATTAACCATGCATCATTACCTGCACGAGTTGCCAAAGCTGCAATGAATGCACCACCATCTTCCTTCTCAGACTCAGAATCAGAATCAAATCTCTTCTTTTTCTTCTTCTTTTCTTCTTTGCATTCCTTAAAAATATGTCCAAGCTTACTACAGTTCCAACAAACAACTTTGGACTTTCCAGGAGATTTGGATCTCCTCTTGGACTTAGATTTATCACGCTTATGATTCTTCTTACCTTTTTCCTTAGGTCCTCCACGAACATTTAGGGCCTCCTTGGCACTGATGGATACCTTCTTCCTCATCTCTTTAGAAAGCAAAGAACCCATGACATCTTCAGTCTTCAATATAATAGAAGTACTCCTAATAGCCATAACAAGAGAATCCCATGAGTCAGGGAAAGAACAAAGCAATATCTAACATTTCTCCTAATCCATTTTGACACCAACTGATGCCAATTGAGCCACCAACATATTGAATGCTTCCAGGTGGTTTGTAATTCGTCCACCCTCTTCCATTCTCAAGGAATACAAAATTTCTTCCTCAAGAAAATCTTGTTCACTAAAGATTTGGCTTGATACATCTCACCAAGCTTCTTCCATAATTTCTGTGTAGAGGTCTCTTCATGGACATTGATTAAAACAAAGTCTGCTAAACACAATCTGATTAGACCCTTGGATTTATAGTCCATAACATCATATTGAGCAACCAAAGTAGGATTTGCAGGCCTTGAAACCTTCTCATCAACATCATCCCACAGATCTCGATCTATCAACAGATCCTCCATCTTTAGCTTCCACATTTTAAAATTATTTCTAGAAAATTTATCCACCTCTATTCTCCCTGATGAACTTGCCATCTGAAAATTCTTGCAATAAGATCACAAAGTGTCTTCTTCACAAGATCCCACTCAAATCTGGATTAGTTCAAAAACCAAACAACCCACAATTGAAACCAAAGATGATCAGGCTCTGATACCACTTGTAAGGAAGCTAAGGTAGTGGAACAACTTCCTACACTAATCTTGAAAGGAGGATAATGCAAATTTTCATAGATCTTTAATAGTTATAGAAACTTAGATAGAAATAAACATAGTTATCATGCATACCACAACACAGTGATTTACGTGGGGAAAACCCTTTCGGGAGAAAAACCCCACACTGCAAAAGCCGCCTAATATATTATTCAGAAATCACAAAGATTACAATATGCTTGCAGAGAAATCTTCTCACAGGAGTATCACCACCAAAGATCTAAAGACAACACAACTGCTATCAGACTCTCATAATACATCACAATACCGCAGCTGTAATACAATGTCCTCACAAAATAGGGTTACCTTCTAGAGCAAGACAAGCTAACAAAATATCTACCATCAGATCTAAAACCTAATAATGAATGGTCCATATTTACTATATATCATTAATTTAATGTATGTCAACCATTTAACAGTTTTTGTTAACAAAAAATGTTACACACATCCCACTCCACCCCATGCTCCCATTGTATATTACACCTATCGGTGTAACTAGGAAATATATATAAATATATATACCCTATCACAATATGCCTTATATAATTGCAAGGTTGAGACACATTTTCCCAATATTTATTATTTTTCTCAAAATTAGGGGGAGAACACTTAGTTTTCTAATTTTCACAATGTATCTTCAAATATTAGTAAAAAATAATTTATATTCATTAAAAATTAGTAGAAAAATATTAAAACTACTACATGATCATAACTTTCTATTAAAGGGATTTATGAAATACTTAATGGATTAAAAAAATTGGAGGGAGCATGCTCTATACTATGTTAAATAGTTTTATGACAAAGGCAAGACCACTTTGTGTGCTCTCAATGTTTGACCCTCTTAATCTCCACCATTTTTAAAAAAATCATAGTTTAGAAACTAGATTCTTAGCACTAGTTTTCTTGTTCTTATCACATCTTCAAACTTTGAGCATAGGTATCTTGAATCAATCATCAGAGTTTAGTTTTTACTAATTTCAAGAAAAAAATGGCCACTTTTGACCCCCCATTTCCATGCACTTGCCCCACTAGGATCCTTAAGGAAAGATGTAGCAAGAGAGGAACATGTGTGACAGTCCATAGATGTAAGAGGACAACTACCATGAGATGTAGAAGTAATATGCTCACTATGTATAACATTAGATGAGTTAAGAGCCATAGATATATCAAATGAATATAGGATGATATCATAAATCATAATGAGATAGTAAGGAAACATGGTTAGGAGGATAGAAAAGGCACCCATGATGCAAGATGTACCAATGACAAATAGTCAAATATAGGGTGGGTTGGTAGATATGAAATAGATAGAAAACAATGGAAACTCAAATCCTAATTAATATAGAGCAATGAAGTACAAATGAGGGTGGATCCAAACCCTAATCAATGTTAATCATATTTGAAATGAAAGATGCAAGCACTTAGAAATTTTAGATTTTAGACAACAAGGTAGAATGATTAAACCCTAAGGTAAAACCCCCTAGGGATGTAAGATCTAACATGTTCACCAATGTATGTAAGGAAATAAAACACACCCTACATAGATATTTAGATCTAATAAATTTAATATGCAATACATTTAGTAATTAGTCTAGATATATAAATTGAGTTGGAAAATTGTACCTAATCATATATGAAATAGCAAAAAGTAAATGTATACATTGTTAAGGAAAAGGAGACTAAAATGACTATTACCTTGGTTTTAAACTTGATAGAGGAGCTTATAATTTAGGATCTAAAAATTGTTTGAGAAGGGGTTAATTTTAGTTTTTGAATGTCAATTTGATTTTTGAATTAGTGAGAGCGCCAAATTAATTAAAATTGTGTGTTAGGATAGTGTACTTAAGATACCCATATGAAGCGACTTATAAAATAGAAGGTAAAAGTGTAAGGTATGCACTTTTTACCCTTACAATACTAAAATGTGCACAAAAAATATTAAACAAATGAAAGTATAATTATCTTTAGTTAATAGGTAAATTGAAAGGTAGTAGTAAGATTCAGCCAAGCATGAAATTTCTATTTCATAGTGAAGGATGATCATTGGAAAGGTATGGAAGCAGGGCCTAAATTTAACAATCAACTTTGCATGTCAATCAAAAATTTTGTGATAGTGATCCATTTAAAGTCATCCTTCAAATATAATACATATTTTATTTTGAAAATAAAATAAAATTGACTGTCTGTCCAAACTAACCCCTTTCATGTCACATAATCTTCTTCAAATTTTAATTGAATTTATAATAAAAATGGCTAAATACAGTCATACACCATCAAATTAAAGGCTCCATGAAAAAACTAAATATATATATATATTTTTTTAAAGTTAGATTACATACATGATATGCATTTTACAACATTAGATAAAGACTTGAATGGATGTATAGAATATAAATTTGAAAGTAAACATTTATGGAGGTTTAAGTTATATTTTCACTTGGAAAATATCAATGATGATATTGCAGAGTATTCTAATGTTATATTTTGAAGATGGGTTCAGATTAGAATATAGATGGTAGATTTCTTAGCTCTGTACTTGGTCTTATCATGAAGAGTAGACCTGTTCTGTTGCTAAAAATTTGCACCCTGTTTTTGACTCTTGATTTTGTTGTTGGGTTTTGAAGTTTGTGGCTGCCTTGCTTGTTATTTAGAATGTTGAATGACTTAAATAACAAGCAAGGCAGCCACAAACTTCAAAACCCAACAACAAAATCAAGAGTTACAAAAACAGGGTGCAAATTTTTAGCAACAGAACAGGTCTACTCTTCATGATAAGACCAAGTACAGAGCTAAGTAATCTACCATCTATATTCTAATCTGAACATATCTTCAAAATATAACATTAGAATACTCTGCAATATCATCATTGATTTTCCAAATGAAAATTTGATACTCTGCTCTAATGGGTGTCTAGCCAAGCCTCAGCAGTATTCTAGTGGCCCACTCCAGGGCTTGGAACAGACCTCAGAATCCTATCCATAGCTTTCCCTTGTAGAAGCTTCCTGTGAGTGCACCTTGTTCCTGAGAGCTTTAAGCCCATTTCCATGTGACCCTGGGTGATTACAGAGCCCTGAGGATGATAAATTTGGGTGGCATCCACAACCACAGCACAGTTAGAGCAGTGATGAGCAAATAACAGTAGCAGAAATAACATCATCATAACACTAGTGCAACAGTTCATCTTAACAGTCAGTGGTCAAGCTATTAAGATATATATCTTATGAAGCCAAGAAAAAAACATGGTTTGTAGACCTTGATGGGAAGAAGTGTATATATAGGATTCATACCCAGCAACCTCCATATTCGGTTGATACTAACTGCGCTTCCAACAAAATACATGTTTCTTCATCCTGTTTCCTACCAATGGAGAAATCGTGGGCAAAATAATGACTTGTGGGAATGGGGATGACGAAGCCAATTCTTTTTCACATATTTTGACCTGGTGTTTGTTGAAGGATTAAATGTCAAACAACGTCTTACCAAGCTTTTCCGCCCTTTCAGGAGCCCGCATACGTCCACACAGTACACTTATTATCATTCCTTTAATAATCTACTTTGTTTTTCTTAGTTCTAGGTACACACATGATTAAGAGCACACACTATTCTAAATCCATTATCTATTTTGACTATTGGTGGAGGTTGAAAAATCATATCTAGGGTTTGATCATATTGACAAGCTCCTAAGAAGTCACCCTTGGTTCTTCTGTTCCAACTATACATCATTTGCATTTTCTAGAACCTTTATTTTTCTATACATATTTATTGTTTCTATGAATAGAGGAGCACAACATGTTTGGATGTTATCGCAAGCGAACTATCATTAGGAAATATATTGGCATTTATACTAGCGCTTGCACCAATAGGAGGTTCAAGGAATACGCCGATAGGAACAACCGACGACGATAAAATTTCCCGGTGTGAATTTCTATGGCATGAGACAATTCCGAGCACTATAATGCTCACATATAAAGCCTATCGGCTAAATATAATCACTTTCTTATTATTTTTCTATGCCTATCTATTGTTCCTATGTATAGAGGAGCACAACATGTTTGGATGCTATTGCAAGTGAACTATCATCTAGGAAATTTATTGGCATCTATAGTTAGCCAATAGGCTTTATATGTGAGCATTATAGTGCTCGGAATTGTCTCACGCTGTAAAAAAAATTCACGCCGAAAAATTTTCTAAAGTCATTGGTTGTTCCTATTGGCGTATTCCTTGAACCTCCTATGTGTGCAAGTGCTAGTCTAATCACTTTGTGATTCAATTTCCAAGTTTCTATTTATTCCAGGTTTGTATTTCTCAACCCATTTTCTAGATTTTGTTTTATGTATTTCTAGTTTTCCTCATTTCATAAGCAAAACATAATATTTTTATCTAGGGAAAGAATATAGTTTCTATTTAAGTGGAATACACTTTGATAGCTTAAAACATTCTATTTATTTTTATGCTAAAAGTTACATTTTTGTGTTTTTAATTCTATCTGAAGATTTAGGGAGTTGAACCCTTTAAAGTGAATCAATTTTACCCCATTTTAGCTATAACATGGCTTTGAGGAGTTCAAGTTGTTCCTTTGTTTTGTACCTATTCTTACACTTCTAGACATGACACACTCTTTTAAAATATAGATTGAGACATCTAACTATGCACTCAAATCTATTCTCCTCTAGCATGGACATCTTATTTCCTATCACTCTAAAACATTTAGTGACACCATACATAGGTACTCCACCTATAAAAAAGAATTTGATTCAATTGTTCAAGGAGTTGAGTAATGACACCATTACTTCCTTGACAAAGAGACCATCATCCATTATGATCATTAATTGCTTTGATTCTTGCAAAAACAAAGCAAGTTGGAGAATGTGTGGCATATGAAGTGGATGACTTATCTTCAACTAGAATGGGTGTGACAACAAGGCAACATATTTCTTTAGTCAACACTTAATCCATGCACTCATTATAGTGTTGGAATTTCATGGCCACAACTTTATTTATTAAGCACCACTTTAATCACTCAACATAGATTTTGTGTAAACCTACACCATGCTCACACAAGGTATGCAAGTTGGTGACTTCTACCTACTTGGCAAACTTATTTATAGGCTTAGGCATCTTTACATCCCTACAAGACTATTGTGTCAATGGATTATTTAGGAAGCACACTATGCTAAGATGGCAAAGTATTTTGGTATTAACAAAACACTTGTCACACTTCAATAGGATTTTTACTTGCCTCACATGCATGCCAACATTGACCGTGATATTACACCCTACATTCCCTATTCCATCACCAAGCCCACTAACAAGATATTGGGGGTTTACACTCCTTTGGTTTTACCATAGCACCCTTGGGAGTCCATTAGTATGGATTTTGTCGATGATTTTTCAACTTATAAGACCCACCTATGTTAACTTTGTTGCAAGTATGTGCTAATCAATGTTGTCATTGATGTCGACATGTTTGTGTTGTCATTGGTGTCAACTGTATCTTCTAATGTTGATGTTGTTGGTTGAATAAGTTATTGTGTTAAGGTGATTTGAATGACTTACAGAAGTATTGATGATGTTAGTATATTGTTCTTGTTGCTGAGATTCCAAGTGCTTTTGAGAAAATTTGATAAATACTGAAGACTGTGTTGTGAAGAAGTATTCTAGCTTGCAGGATATTGTTCGAGTTTTTGCTCTGCATTTCTTCTGTGTTGAAGACCAGAGTATGAGGTTTTGATATGTTTTAAAGAAGTGATTGAAGATGTTAAATCCAGAATTGGTGGTCCAAAATGTTGTGGCTTGAAAGTTATGTTCACTAGTTTGAAGACTGTGCCTAGCAGTATTTGCAGTGTGATTGGGAGAAAGTATTTTGCTCCGTATTTCTTTGCAGTTTGGTTTTTGGGCTTGCAGTTCTGAATGAGTGTCCATAAGGTCCATATCTATGTCCTATCCAAAGGATTTGTGATTTGATGCTCTAGAATGTAGTTTTCTTGAGTAGCAGAGCTTGGCAGTGTTGGTTGTGAGTAGTCTGTGAACTATCTTCAAGTGAGATTTGTTGTAGCTGGACTTGTTGGCTCCCATGTGATTTCATGTTGTTCATGGATGTTTCCAGATCATGTTAAAGGCTTGTGCTTGGTCCACAAGTTATGGTTGTGTTCTTGGAAGCGTGTTCCTAAAGATCCTAGTGTCAATACCAGTTTTGACCGGCCTAGTTGTTTACACTCTTTGCGGTTGTGCTTTGTGGATTGAGGAAGCATGTTGAAGCATGTGAAGATGTTTTTAGGTCTAAGCTAAGCTGTAAAATGCTCTATCTTCATTACTTTGCTCCGCGGGATTGTTTAGGTCTAGACCTAATTTGAATTTTGTATGTTTGCCAACCTTGGAGATTGTTTCAAAGGTTGTAGAGTATGTTGCCAACCTTGGTGAATGTTTCAAGGTTGATGATTGATATAAATAAGTGTAAAGGATTCGTGTGTATGTGGGAATGTGCAAAGATGAGGATGTTTGTGTTGTGAGTTTGAATCAGGGGTAGCAAGGACTTTCATGTGGTAGAAGACCAAATGCAGTGAGCAGAAGTCATCTACATTTATCAGAGAGGCTATGAAGGTGATGATTGTTGTGCTTCAATGGAACTAAACTCAAGCATGTGGTAGATGCTATCATATCAGTTCATGGCAATGAGCCTTTTCTTTTGGCAGTGAGCCCTTTTAGTAGTGAGCCTATTGTAGTGAGCCCTTTGGCAGTGAGCCTCTTTGTAATTTGGTATTGATACTACTATATATTGTGAGCTAATCCTCACTGTGGTTTTTCCCTTTAAGGGTTTTCCACGTAAAAATCTTGTGTTCTCTTGTGCATGGTGTTGACATGATTATGCTTATGTTATTTGTTTTTCATGTTTAATCTTCATAACAGAAAAAAAAGGGTTTAAGTGAATTAATGTGGAAGTGTTTATGTTTGTGAGGGTTTAAAGTTTTTGATACAACTGATTCACCCCCGTCTCAGTTGTTTTATGCATTTCAACAATTGGTATCAGAGCGAGGGTTCCTTGGAAGAAAGCCTAACAACTTAAGGTAGATTTGAGATGGCGCACAAGAAAGACATTCCTCAGTTTGATGGAACTGACTATGCCTTCTAGAAGGTACGAATGTAAATTTACTTTATTTCTCTTGGTTATGATGTCTGGAGAATGGTTCAAAAGGATTACACTATACTCGAAAATGGTCTGGAGACTACAGTTGAGATCAGGGCTTATGAGACTAATGGTAAAGCTAGAAACACCCTACTAAATGCTCTATCTAACACTAAATTGGAGAAAGTTTTGGATCTGGAAACTGCACATGAGATTTGGAATAAACTGCAGAATATCTATGAAGGTGATGAATCTATCAAGAAAGCCAAGTTGCAAAATTTGAAGTCCAAATATGAAACTATGCAGATGTCTGAAGATGAGAACATAACAAGCTATATACAGAAGATTGATGAAGTCAACAACATCAAAGGTTTTGGTGGAATGTTGGATGATAAAGAAGTTGTAAATAAGATACTAAGAACACTTCCCAAATCTTATAGTCATAAAGTGTCTGCCATTAAAGAATTGCAAGATATGGACAAGCTTTCAAAAGATCAATTGCTTGGCAAACTGACTGCTTTTGAGATGAGAGAATTTGGTACTTCTGATGGTCCTGTGAAAGTTGAGATTGCTTTTAAGGCCAAATTAGAAAGGATTGTTAAATTAGACAAATATGTTGTGGAGTCAGATGAGGAAGATTTTGATGTGATTGAGGAAAACTTTGTAAGCAAAATGAAAAGGGGAACCAGAAAGTTCAGAGGTAAGCTACATTTCAAATGTTTTAGTTGTGGTAAGATTGGTCATTATGCTTCAAGATGTCCTAATAGAGCTTTGAAGATCAAGAACAAAGAAGGTAAAGATAAAATGGTAAGGAAAAGTTACTATGTCGAAGAGAATGATGGTGTAACTGATGATGAATCTAATTTTGAGGATGGTAATGCTAGTGAATGCTTGTTTATTGCCCTAATAGAAGAACATGTTTCTACTAACCTTGCAAGTTGTGTGAAGGAAGGAAGTCTGGAAGAAGAGAATGTGTTATCTACATTTCATGCTAGAAAGGAAAAGGATGAATATTGGATCATTGACAACAGATGTTCAAATCACATGACAATGGATAAGAGTAAGTTTGTTAAATTGGAAAAATATTATGGAGGACTAGTTAGATTTGGTGATGATGCTGCTGGTAAGATTTGTGGAAAAGGGTCAATTACTTTTGATGGAAAGAATAATATAGATGATGTTCTTTATGTCAAAGGCCTAAAGCATAATCTTCTAAGTGTTGGACAGATGTGTGACAAAAGATATAATTTGATTTTTAAGGACAATGGATGTGAGATAAGGAAAAGCTCTGAAACAATAATTGTTGCTGGTAAGAAGACTCATGGTAATGTTTATCAATTGAAAGGTACTGATAATTGTTGTTTGTTGGCTTAGTCAAATGAAAGTTGGCTATGGCATAGGAGAATGTGTCATATTAAATTTGACAATCTGGTAAGAATAAGCTTAGTTCAAGCGGTAAGAGACCTACCTAAGATTGTGAAGCCTGCTAATGCTATTTGCAAAGAATGTCAATTTGGGAAGCAAACAAAGACTAGTTTCAAGAGCAAAGAACAATCCTCTATCAATCTGTTGGAGTTGGTGCATACAGACTTGTGTGGTCTTACAAGAACAAGAAGTCTACAACTAGGTGACATGTATTTCATGCTACTTATTGATGATTATTCAAGAATGACTTGGGTTACTTTTCTTAGAGAAGAAATAGAAGTCCTAGACAAGTTCAAGGCATTTAAAGCAATGGTTGAGAATGAAATGGATTTGAGAATCAAGTGTTTGAGGTCTAATAGAGGTGGTGAGTTTAATTCAAATGAATTCAATACTTTTTGTGAAGAACATGGGATAAAGAAACAATTGTCTTCCCCTCGAACTCCACAACAAAATGGAGTAGTTGAAAGGAAGAATAGAACAATTCAGGAAACTGCTAGAACAATGATCAAGGAAGAAAACCTACCAGAAGTATATTGGAAAGAAGTAATTCACACTACTATCTACATTTAGAATAGAGTGCAAGTCAAAGAAAATGGAACAAAGATACCTTATGAGCTATGGTATGGAAGAACTCTGGAGGTATTATCAAAAATTTCAAAGTTTTTGGAAGCAAATGCTATATCAGAGGAGATGAAGAGTCAGGAAAGTTTGATGCTAGATGTGATGAAGGCATATTCCTTGGGTACTCTACCAAAAGCAAAGCTTACCGATGCTACAACAAAAGGTTGAGAAAGATTATTGAAAGTGCAAATGTGAAGGTAGATGAAGATATTCAGAGAATCTTAGAGCCTAATGGATATTAATCAGATGAGTCTGCTGATACAAAATAAGTTGAAGAAGATAAAGACAATGAAGTTTAGGTTGAAGAAGAAGAAGCTTTGGATAGAGTTCCTAAAACCCCCAAGTATGGGCAAATGAATCACTTAGAGGATCAAATCATTGGTCATAAAAATAAAGGAGTTTTGACAAGAAGAGTTGCAGAAGAACAAGTAAATTTTTGTTTACTTTCACAGGTTGAACCTAAAATAGTTACTGAAGCTTGTAAAGATGAACATTGGGTCAAGGCAATGGAAGAAGAATTGATGCAAATTGAAAAGAACAAGACTTGAGAACTTGTCCCCAGGCCTACAGATAAGAATGTGATTGGAACAAAGTGGGTTTTTAGAAATAAGTTGAATGAGAATGGAGAAGTGGTAAGAAACAAAGCTAGACTTGTATGTAAAGACTACTCACAAGTGGAAGGAATAGACTATGAGGAAACTTTTTCTCCAGTGGAAAGGATGGAGGCTATTAGGTTGTTTTTGGCTTATGCAACACATAAGGATTTCAAAGTATATCAAATGGATGTAAAGTCTGCTTTTCTAAATGGAGAGTTGGAAGAAGTATATATAGAGCAACTAGATGGATTTCAATTATCAAACAAACCATATATGGTATTTAGATTGAAGCAGGCACTAAATGGACTGAAGCAAGCTCCTAGAGCTTGGTATGCTAGGTTAGACATGTATTTGTTGCAACACCTTATCCTATATCTTCTGATAACAATGTCACGTCACCATACCCTACTTCTTCCAATATCTACCATTATCCACAACAACCTGTACCCCAATACCTTTTACCTACACATCCTACCATTTCATCTCTTCATCAAACACATTCACAAGATTATCAATGACCCCACAACATGAACATTCAAGTCGAAGTGGCCCTTTGTACATAAATCAAGTGAGCTCAAGTCCATTTTTGTAGTAAGACCTAATAGACTTAAGTCCACCTGTGCTACAAGACCTAATAACCTTTGACTTAAGTTTAAGTGACCCTTTGTACATAAATCAAGTATCCTTAAGTCAATCTTTGGAGCAAGATTTAATTTCCTTTGACGAGGGAGATACCAATCTAGTCACTGCATCCTATGAACATCCTCCATCACCATCTAATCACATGCCAGTACATGAGGCTACTAGTCCTATCTTGGCAGCATCATGTGATCCCATTCCTAGTCTATTGACCCACCAACCATCTGATCCATCTAGTCCTACTATCCCTCCATCCAATCCTATTTCCAATCCATCTAATCACATTATCCCTCCTCCCAATCCTAATCCTACTCCATCCAAGCACATTATCTCTCCATCTGATCCAAATCCTACTTCTAAGCCTATACCTGCCACTCCATCCACCCTTATCATCCATCCATTATATTGTCCATTTACCCATACCCTAGCAAAGGATGTGATCCATTGATTGTTAGCATGGAATAGACCATCCCCATGTCAAACACTCATTCATGAGCCTATCAAAGAGCTTCCAAATGCCATGTCTAGCCCTATAAGCCCATCATGTGAACCACAAGCTATCAAGCCTATTCAAGTGCCCCCCATCATAAGTCGAGATCAAGGTTCATTATACTCTCTTATGGATGAATATCAAGAACCCATCAAAATCATCCAAGAGCCTTCTATTGCCATCCAACCCACCCAAGAGGTCTATCAAGAGCATGATCCTAAGTATGTGAAAACATTAGTCCCTAGTTCGAGTCAAGATCAAATCCCTTACATTCCTCCTATGTTACCCATCCATAACATTTACCTTTTCCATGATCAAGATGAAATTATCTATGAAGAAGCTATCCATGAGCACCTTGATCTTATCCGTAATCCCATACCCATCCATGAGCAAGATATCCAAATTGATCCTATCCATCCTCTATCTAACCCTAAGGAGACAACTTCCACTTCTCATGATGAGACATGTGCCTCCCAACAAAATGTAGAAGATCAAACCAATACCTTGGATCATAATGAACAAAAGCAAGATCTTAATGATCCTTCCACATCCATCGTCAACTCCATTTCAAATCCACCATCATATCGTATCGATCTTACCACCTTCATCCATGAGTGTTCCTCCTTAGAATACCAACAACCATTATCCTCTATTTCACCTTCTCCATCCAATAAGGAGCTCGTGTCTAGTGTTCAACCTCCACCTAGTCCTATTGTCGATCGTATCCTCCAAAACATGAACTATCAAGGTAAAGGCTTAGGCCTTCTTGAACAAGGTATTTTGGAGCCAATCCATGTCAAGATCCCTCCGTGCTCATTTGGCCTTGGATACACACTTCAAGGTCAACAATCTAATGATTTTGGTACTTCCTCCATTCCTCCTAAGTCCATCCCTTTCCATCACAAACCCCATCATATACCCAAAACATATGTCGCCATTCCACCTCCATCATCCTACACATCGCAAAAGCATGTGAGCATACACCTTCCACCATCCAATTTGCCTTCGCTCCTTCCAACTCCTAGTGCCTCTCCATCCACTTTTCCACCACTACTTCCAACACCTAATTATCCACCTATCTATAAATCCTCTAAAAATCTAAATCATGACCAACAAATGCACACATTGTCTAAGCATGAAGCTTACACTCATTCCATCCACCCCATGGGATTCAAAAGCAAAAAATTGGATGCCTCTAACTATAAAACAAAAAAATCCTAAGGGTCCTAATGCCTTAGGGTACAAAAGCCAAGAATCAAAGAAAAATCCATCCAAACCTACACCTCCACAAGAAAAGTCAAAAACTAAAATGGTATGGGTCCCCAAGCAACAAGCAATTACTTCAAATCCATATCTAAAGCCGCATACAACCACCCACCTCAAAGAAAATCTAAAAAAGGTGTGGGTCCATAACCAAAAAGACATCAAGTCCAATGAGGCATTCACCTCTTAAAAATCCCAACCATCCATTTCCACCTCTTCCATCCATTCTACTCAAACATATCTAATTCCTCCATCCCACATGAAAAGCAAAAACTATAAAATACTAAGCCCTTGTGGGTCCCTAAATGCCTAAATCGACCATCCCTTAAGTAAACAACACCATTGCTTCCTACTCCACCATCCCATCAAAAGCTTCAACGTTTATCATGGTGTGTGCAGCCATTGGTCATGGTTCCCTTCCATCCCACAATTCCACATACCTCCATCTCTCCATCCTTCATCCACTATCCTACATATCTACCTTATCACTTCCCTGTGGTCTATGCTTTTGCATAAACCCTCCATCTATAAGTTCTACATAATCCACATCATAATCCACTATCATTCCCTCCATAATCTGCATCATAATCTACTATCTACCTAATCCATCCCACTTTCATGCAATCTCCCCTACCAACATCTATGAGCACACTTGACATGGTCCATGCGACGACATCCATCTAGTGGGACTATCACTTTCATGGAACTAGACACTTGAGTCCCCTTTGTCCATATCCCCCTACCCTATTCCAAAAAAAAAGTATAAAAAAAACAAAAAATACAAAAAATCAAAAAATACGAAAAAAACAAAAAAAAATCCAATAGTGAAAACCACTTCGATGGCGCTTTGGGTTAGTGTCCAATGCTAAAAACTTGGCAAACAAGCGCCTTGGATAAGTACCATAGTGAAAACCTGGCAAACAGGCGCTATGGTAGAACCAACTCTCACCATCTACTTTGCTACTTGTTTGACCCCCATCGCGCTGTGTCTTTTTCTCTATCCCCTAATAGCCTCATCCACCCATGCTAAATCATTCATCTCATTTATTATCCTAGTGCCTTATTGCTATCATGGCTTGGAAATTGTTGAAGTGAATATATCATTTGTAGCCACATGCTCCAATATGAGTAAACTACGGCCATCCTAGTCCATAGCAAATTTCCATGCCTTTTGTACATAACCAAATTTCTTCCCACACTGGGGGAACTTGCTTATTCTTTGATGTTGGGTGAACACTTTAGAGCATCATGATCAATCGTAAAAAGTCCTAAAAAAATCCAAAAAGTTCATAAAAAGCCCTAGAAAAAATCTAAAAAAATCGTAAAAAGCCCTAAAAAATACAAAAAAAACATAAAAAGTCCTGAAAAAAAATCCCAAAAAAATCTTGAAAAAAAATCCCAAAAAAAATCATAAAAAGTCCTGAAAAAATCCCAAAAAAATCGTAAAAAGTCCTGAAAAAATCCCAAAAAAAATTGAAAAAGTCCTTAAAAAATCATAAAATGTCCTGAAAAAAAAAATCCCAAAAAAATTATAAAATGTCCTTGAGAAAAATACAAAAAAATCATAAAATCCAACAAAAATCAAAACAATCATACCAAATCTCAATTCTACCAATCATTTAATCAAAAATCAATCATCAAATCAATCAAATCAATCCCTCAAATCCAACCAATCAATTCATTCCTCAAACTCAATCCAATCATATCATTTCAACCAAATCATCAAATTCAAATCAATCCAAAAAAAAAAAAATCAAACCAAATCCAATTCAGTCAATCAATCAAAATCAATAACAAATCAAACCAACTCCAATCAATCCAATCACTCAAAATCAAGACAAATCATCATCATCAATCTCTTAAATCACTTCTTCCAAATCAATCCAATTATCAAATCACATCAATCACATCATATCACTCAAACAAATCGAATAAATTACATCAAATCAATCATATCAATCAATTCTTCTAAGACAAACCACCCAATCCAATCAAATCATTTCTTTTGATCCAATCAAATCATTCAATCCAATCATTCTAATTCATCCAATCAAACAAATCACATCAAAGCCATAAAAAACAAATCCAATCAATCAATCAAACAAATCAAATATGTTGGGAATTAAAGTGTCTCAACCTTGGTAAATCCTTACATTTGTAATGTTTGCATTTATTATCTAATTGCCTATGTTGTAAATATTTGTAAATTCCATATTGTCATATTGTGGGATGTGGCACAGTGATGTGTCGAGCCTACATGGAATATGATAACTTGTAATTTTGTCCTCACATGAGGAGATAGGCATCCCACTTTGTGGTAGGAGCATTTTGCCATGTGTTGGAATCTTCCATGTTGTGCAAGGGAATGTTTGACCGAAACGGTTATGATGGATTCCTATGACGAATCTATGACATGTAAGAGTCAGAAATAGAAGGTTATAAGATAAGTGATGACATGTGTCATGAAGCATCTTTGAAAAAAGGCATATTTGGGTGCCCCAAGGTGGAATATGACATGTTATAAGAGAATATGCTATTTATAGCATGTGTATGACAGATTCTCTTACAGCTATAAGTTGTAACCGCTATGACAGATTCTATGACGGTTGTAAGTGTTGTAAGAGCATATGTCATAGCCCATTTTAGAAATAGGTGACCTCTTTGGGATGTGAAATGTGGACAAGTGTTAGGCACATTCTAGAATGTTGACCAAGTGTCCTTAGGCGTGGGTTTTGGTCCATGAAGCCATGTTGGATGCCCATTCCAAGAAAGGTCCAATATTACCTTGTATTTCCTATTTAAACAAGTGCTTGGAGATGGAGTTTGTATTACAGGTTTACTGGTACTATTATGCTTCCGAATTGACTCCAGACACGAGTGTCGAAGACCATTGAAGCTTGCATTGCAAGTGTACTGTAAACAACTTTCAGATTTGTTAATACATTGTGCAGGTTTCTGAGTGTGGGGTTTTTCACCCGATAAGGGTTTTTGCCACAGTAAATCTTTGTCTCTCTTCTTCTGTCTTCTTTCTGGTTCTTGTGTATTGCTATAGTAACTCTGTTAGATGTTGTATGTTGTTGTAGTGATAAGGAATAAATCAAATTTGTATAGCTCTCCCCTCATTAGATTAGTGTAGGAAGCAATTTTCGCACACCTAGCTTCCTTTCAGTTGGTATCAGAGCCTAGCCAGTTTTGGTCTTAGCAATTGGGTAGGGGTTTTTTGAGCTGATCTTAAGTTGAGTGGGAGTCTGTGCAGAGTATTCTGTTTTCTATTGCAGCAAAGAGATGACAAGTACATCAGAAAGGTTTGAAGTGGAGAAGTTCAATGGTAGTAATTTCGAGCTGTGGAAGCTCAAGATGGAAGACATGCTTGTTGACCGAGACCTTTGGGAAAGTGTTAATGGAACTAAACTAGTTGCAATGTCACAAGATCAATGGGATCTCAAGGATCAGAAGGCTAAGGGTTTCATAAGACTTAGTCTTGTTGATTCTGTTCTATTAAATGTCAATGAGGAGACTACTGCAAAACTACTTTGGAAGAAGTTGGGAGATGTGTATCAAGCAAAATCCCTGGTTAATAAACTTTCTGAGAAAGAAGTTGTATTCTATTCGAATGGAGGACGGAAGATTCGTTGCTAAACATATGAATGCTTTTAACATGCTGGTTGCACAATTGACATCTATTGGTGTAAAGATGGAGGAGGATCGATGTATGACCTTGCTTTGTTCTCTACTGGACTCATGGGATCATCTTGTCATGGCTATTGGAAGCACCACATCCACATTCAAAATGGAAGAAGTGGTTTCTTTGTTGTTGTCTGAAGAGATGTAGAGAAGTCTTCTGAGGCAGCCAAAGAGGCCCTTGTAGTTCATGGAAGACCCAAGGAGAAAGAGAAGAAGGACAAGAAAGTTGAGAAGGGTAGATCCAAATCCCATGGGAGATCCAAATCTCCTAGAAAGTCTAAGGTTCTTTGTTGGAACTATGGCAAAACTGGTCATTTCTGAAAGGAATGCAAAGAGGAGAAGAAGAAGAAGAAGAAAGCTCCTGATTTAGATTCTGACAAGTCACAAGATGACGGTGATGCCTTCATCGCAGCCCTGGCAACCCATACATCTGATGATGTGTGGCTAATCGACTCTGGTGCATCATTCCACATGAACTCACATTGAGACTGGTTCACTAAGTATGAGGAGTTCAATGGTGGAAAGGTGTATCTGGGTGACAACTCTCATATGAAGATAGTTGGTCATGGAAGAGTCTCTATCTGATTCCCTAATGGTCAAGTGAAGGGGATCTCTAGGGTTATGCACATCCTATGCTTAGCACAGAACCTGCTTTCTGTAAGTAGTTTGAATGACGTAGGTGTGCAGGTTGTCTTTTCAAAAGAAGGATGCAAGATGACTAGAGGAGCTATGGTGCTTGCTAAGGGTACTAGGAGAGGTACTCTATTTCTGTTGGAAGCATGCATTCCACAATGCAATAGTTTTTCTGACTCAAGGAAGATAGCAGCAGTCACTTCATTCCCACCATCTAAACGAGCAGTGAAGAAATCTATTGTTTCTAGTCTTGATGGTTGTAATTGTGCATTGGAAGTCAAACTTCCCGCTGAAAAGATAATGTTATGGCATAAGAGATTTGGCCACATTGGTGAGAAGGGTTTGCGTACCCTAAAAAATAAGAACCTCATTGAGGGGTTCGATGATTGTAATCTTGAGTTCAACTTTTGCAAACATTGCATTTATGGAAAACAAAACCGTGTTTAGTTTTACTCTAGTTCTCATAAGTCTTCTGGTGTGTTGGACCTTATCCATTTTAATGTGTTTGGTCCTGTTAATGTTCCTTCATTATCAAAATCTATATACTTTGTATCTTTTATAGATGATTATAGTAGGACATGGATTTATTTTCTTAGAAGCAAATCTGAAGTCTATAGCAAGTTTAAGGAGTTTAAGGCCTTTGCTAAAAATTAGACTGGTAAAAAGATTAAATGTTTGAGAACTGACAACGGTGGTGAGTTCTGTTCTACAAAATTTGATAAGTATTGCAAGGCACTTGGGATTGAAAGACATAAGACAACTCCATACACCCCACAGCAAAATGGAGTTGCAGAGAGGATGATCAGGACACTGATGGAGAAGGCTAGGAGTATGCTTAGTGGATCTGGCCTAGAACAAAAGTTTTGGGTTGAAGTTGTTGCCACTACTTGCTATCTGGTAAACAGATCTCCTACATTAGCTCTTGTTGGAAAGATACCCATGGAAGTGTGGTCTGGTAGAAAGCCTTCAATAAGGCATCTTTGTGTTTTTGGTTGTGAGGCATATGCACATGTGCCTACGGAGAAGCGGTCGAAGTTGGAGAACAAGGCTGTTAAGTGTATCTTCTTTGGCTATGGTGTCGGTGTGAAAGGATACAAGCTTTGGGATCCTATGGCTAAAAAAGTGTTGTATAGTAGAAGTGTCATCTTCAGAGAGCTTACACCTTCTTCCACTGTTTTGTAGCCAGAAGAAATAGAAAAGAAAGAGGAGGATGTTTAGTATCCTACTACTCCTAAGAAGACTAAACAGAAAGACAATGTTGGACCTGATGATGAGGAGAGCTCTAGCAGCTCTAAAAGCTCAGATGAAGAAGTTGAACCTCAACCTCAGCTCTTGAGGAGGTCTACAAGGATAAGAAAGCAACCTGAAAGGTTTGGTTTTACATTGCTTGATTCTAGTTGTGCTTATGCTTTGGTTACTAACAGTGATGAACCTAGAACTGTATCAGAGGCTATGGACATGAAAGATGTAGGTTCCTAGAAGGAGGCCATGGAGGATGACATGGCTTCTTTGGAAAAGAATCAAACTTGGGACTTGGTGCCTTTGCCTCCTGGATGGAAACCCGTTGGCTGCAAATGGGTGTTTAAGAAGAAATTTGGTGCAGATGGCAGTGTTGAGAAGTATAAGGCTAGATTGGTTACAAAGGGGTATTCATAAGTGGAGGGTACAGATTATGGTGAGATCTTCTCTCTCATTGCAAAGCTGACATCCATTCAATTCATGTTGTCTCTCATAGTAGCTTATGACTTGGAGGTAGAACAAATGGATGTGAAGACAACTTTCCTTCATGGTGACTTGGAGGAAGAAATCTACATGTCACAGCCAGAGCATTACTTGGTGAAAGGTAAACAAAATTTGGTTTGCAAACTTAAAAAGTCTTTGTATGGTTTGAAGCAATCCGCTAGGAGATGGTACTTGAGGTTTGATGCCTTTGTGTTGTCAATTGGATTTGTGAGATCGAAATTGGATCACTATGTGTATTATAAGTTTGATGGTGATTGTATTCTCATTGTTGCACTGTATGTTGATGATATGTTGCTCATTTGGAAGTGTAAGAATATGATTTATGATTTTAAATCTCAGTTGTCAACACAGTTTGAAATGAAAGATTTAGGGGCAGCAAGGTACATTCTAGGAATGGAAATCAGAAGAGACAAAACCAATAGAAAACTTTGGTTAAGCCAGAGTAAGTATGTGAAGACCGTGTTGGACAGGTTCAACATGGCAGATTGTAGACCATTGTGTGTTCTTGTTTCCTTGGGGACAAAGTTGTTTGTTGAGGATTCTCCAAAATCTCCTAGTGAGGTGGAGGACATGAGTAGACTACCTTATGCTAGTGTTGTTGGCAATCTAATGTATGCTATGGCCTGCACAAGACCAGACATTGCCCAAGCAGTGGGAGTCCTTAGTCGATTTATGGCTAATCCTGGACGAGTTCATTGGGATGCAGTTAAGCAAGTGTTCAGATATTCGAGGGGTACTTTCGAGTATTCTATTTTCTATCATGGTAATGTTTCAGGACCTTTGCATTCTGTTGATATTCATGGATTTGTGAATTTAGATTGGGCAGGTGACATTGACAGCAGGAGATCCACCAATGCTTATGTGTTTACATTGTTTGGTGGTGCTATTGGTTAGATGAGTAAGCGACAACAGTAGTTGCTTTATCCATGACAGTAGCTGAGTATATGGCAGTAACTCATGCTTGTAAGGAAGCCATTTGGCTTAAGAGACTGTGTTCAGATATTGGTGTTGATGCAGGACAAATTACGATTAGTTGTGACAGTTAGAGTATGATTTGCCTTGCAAAGAATCCAACTTTCCATGCTAGAACCAAGCACATTGATGTTTAGTTTCACTTCATGCAAGACATGGTTGAGGATGGAATGGTAAATTTGGAGAAGGTAGATACTTTGAAGAATGTTGCAGATGCATTGACGAAACCAGTGGGCACAGAGAAGTTCAGATGGTGTTTAGAGTCTATGGGCCTCTCAGCCTATAGCAGTTAAATCCTATTTTTCTATTGGCTCTTACAAGGTGTTTGACAAGTGGGAGAATGTTGGGAATTAAAGTGTCTCAACCTTGGTAATTCCTTACATTTGTAATGTTTGCATTTATTATCTAATTGCCTATGTTGTAAATATTTGTAAATTCCATATTGTCATATTGTGAGATGTGGCACGGTGATGTGTCGATCCTACATGGAATATGACAACTTTTATTTTTATCCTCACATGAGGAGATAGGCATCCCACTTTGTGGTAGGAGCATTTTGCCATGTGTCGGCATCTTCCATGTTGTGTAAGAGAATGTTTGACCGAAATGGTTATGATGGATTCCTATGATGAATCTATGACATGTAAGAGTCAGAAATAGAAGGTTATAAGACAGGTGATGACATGTGTCATGAAGCATCTTTGAATAAGGCATATTTGGGTGCCCCAAGGTGGAATATGACATGTTGTAAGAGAATATGCTATTTATAGCATGTGTATGACAGATTCTCTTACAACTGTAAGTTGTAACCGCTATGACAGATTCTATGATGGTCGTAAGTGTTGTAAGAGCATTTGTCATAGCCCATTTTGGAAATAGGCAACCTCTTTGGGATGGGATCTTTGGACAAGTGTCAGGCACATTCTACAATGTTGACCAAGTGTCCTTAGGCGTGGGTTTTGGTCCATGAAGCCATGTTGGACGCCCATTCCAAGAAAGGTCCAATATTGCCTTGTATTTCCTATTTAAACAGGTGTTTGGAGATGGAGTTTGTATTACAGGTTTATAGGTACTGTTATGCTGCCAGATTGACTCCAGACACGAGTGTCGAAGACCATTGAAGCTTGCATTGCAAGTGTATTGTAAACAACTTTCAGATTTGTTAATACATTGTGCAGGTTTCTGAGTGGGGTTTTCCACCCGATAAGGGTTTTTCCCACTATAAATCTTTGTCTCTCTTCTTCTGTCTTCTTTCCAGTTCTTGTGTATTGTTGTAGTAACTCTATTAGATCTTGTATGTTGTTGTAGTGATAAGAAATACATTGAATTTGTATAGCTCTCACCTCATTAGATTAGTGTAGGAAGTGATTTCCGCACACCTAGCTTCCTTTCAACATCAACATCATTAAAATCAATCAGTCCATCAAAATTAAATCACTTCCTCAAATCATCAATCCATCACATCAAATCTAATCAAATCATCAAATCAAATCAAGTCAAACTTCTAATCAAATTAGCAATAAAATTATCTAATCATCAACTTCAATCGTCAAAATGAATCCATCAAATCAATTGCAAATCATTCCAATCAACCAAATCATCAAGGTCAAATCAAATCACTCCAAATCAGCAATCAAAATCAATAACAATCAATCTATAATCAAATCAATCCATCAATTTTCATCTTCATCATCAAGACACAATCAGAACTACATCTCATCTCTATCGTTAAGTGCCTTGATCCTATGGATACAGGGTATGTAGGCAGTCTGGAGTATGACGGAAGTGCCTAGATTCAAGCACAGGTGATATTCATCTTTCTTCTCTCATAATCTTCTTCTATCATCTATCTCCATCCATTCACCAATCTTTCAAAATAATTCTTCCTATCAACCTTCATCAATCTTTTCTTCAATCACTTCTTGCAATCATCCATTGAATATGCCCAAATGGAAGTCATACTTAAAACCATTACACTCAAGTTGATCAAGCTTGTCAAATTATCTAATCACATCAATGGTCTTGATCCTAGCCTTGTTGTAAACACAATCAATCAATCAATCGATCGATCAATCATCAATCATCTGTGTGTTGATCTAGGGATACATTTTTCCCTTCCATGACAACATTTTCCTCATCATTCATTAATCAATCAATCAATCAATCAACAATTAATCACTAGTTTACAGCTTGACAGGGGCAATACCTTGTTTATTTTTGAATCATTTGTGCATGCATGCTTGCTTGCTTGCTTATGTGTGTTATCATTTTTATCTTGCATTTGCATCTGTATCTTCCCAGCTAATATTCATATCTTATATCTAGACAAGGTTGTATTACGTTGGGGCATGAGACACATCATCACCTTGGTCCTTATACCCTGGTGCATAACATCTCGTGCTATATAAAACATATGATTGCTCACTTTCATTGCAGCATAACGTATCCTTTATCTCTTTCCTCCATTTCCTAATCTTTTTTGATGAATCCCTTTCATTTCGAGAGCCTACCCTTGTTCTTCTAACTCGCCTATCCTCTCGAGGGGGCATCATCATCCCATCCTCATCCTATCTTTCCTTCGTCATCTTTTTTTTCTATCCATACCTTAGCTTCTTTGAAATGATGTTACTCGACACAAATCTCATCATCTTGAACATCATCTCAAAGAGGGTCAAAATGTAGACACCCAAAAATGTCCACCTTGTCATAACATTAAATCTTATATCATGTTTTTCCCTAGGTACCCGTTTTGTTGCCATCATAACCCCTTCATCACCTAATCTAGCATCTTCCTCTAATAAATTAAATAAATATAACATTTATTTAATTTAATCCCATCCCCTTTACCATTATTAAATAAATAAATTTATTTATTTATTTAATCCACTTTCCTCTTAAATTAAATAAAACAAATATTTTATTTTATTTTATTTATCACTTTTATCCTCACATTCCTCATAATTTAAATAATATTAAATTATTTAAATTATTAAGCCCACCTTCCATCTTTGTCTCTCGAGATGACTCTAATTATCTCTCGAGTCAACTTGATTCACTTTCCAATTCTATCTCCCAAATCACTCATCCACCTTCCATTTTTCTCTCCCAAGATGCATAGGAACTTTCTAATTCAATTATCACTCACAAAATGGAAACTTTATCCTTCCATTTTCTCATCTTTCCTATAAATTCACCAATTTCCATGCCATTTGTATGGATGAGATTCTAAGTACCGTTACTCTGCTGAATTTTCTTCTCAATCTTTCATCCATCAATCATTTTTCATGTATCTCTCATCCATCAAATTTCAATCTCAATCCACGTTAGCGAACATGAAGCGATTAACATTCAATCAAAATTTCAATTATTCAAGGTATCAAGTATGCGGAATTTTTGGATTGAAAGGTAATCGCATGCATTGTTTTATCTTTGTTTTTATTCAAATTTTACCATCTACACTACTCATCCAAATTTGAAAAAACTTACATTTTCACATCCTATGCTTTATTTTAGACATAGTGAAAAATAATGAATTTTTATTAGTTTTTCTCAAAATTAGGGGGAGAACACTTATTTTTCTAATTTTCACAATGTATCCACTTCAAATATTAGTAAAAAATAATACATTCATTAAAAATTAGTAGAAAAATATTAAAACTACTACATGATCATAACTTTCTATTAAAGGGATTTATAAAATACTTAATGGATTAAAAAAATGGGAGGGAGCATGCTCTATGCTATGTTAAATATTTTTATCACAAAAGCAATACCACTTTGTGTGCTCTCAATGTTTGACCCTCTTAATCTCCATTTTTTTAAATATCATAGTTTAGAAACTAGATTCTTAGCACTAGTTTTCTTGTTCTTTATCACATCTTCAAACTTTGAGCATAGGTATCTTGATTCAATCATCGGAGTTTAGTTTTTACTAATTTCAAGAAAAAAGTGGCCACTTTTGAACCCCCATTTCCATGCACTTGCCCCACTAGAATCCTTAAGGAAAGATGTAGCAAGAGAGGCACATGTATGGCAGTCCATAGATGTAAGAGGACAACTACCATGAGATGTAGAAATAATATGCTCACTAGGTATAACATTAGATGAGTTAAGACCCATATATATATATCAAATGAATATAGGATGATATCATAAATCATAATGAGATTGTAAGGAAAAATGGTTAGGAGGATAGAAAAGGCACCCATGATGCAAGATCTACCAATGGCAAACAGTCAAATATAGGGTGGGTTGGTAGATATAAAATAGATAGAAAACAATGAAAACTCAAACCCTAATTAATATAGAGCAATGAAGTACAAATGAGGGTGGATCCAAACCCTAATCAATGTTAATCATATTTGAAATGAAAGATGCAAGCACTTAGAAATTTTAGATTTCAGACAACAAGGTAGAATGATTAAACCCTAAGGTAAAACCCCCTAGGGATGTAAGATCTAACATGTTCACCAATTTATGTAAAGAAATAAAACACACCCTACACAGATATTTAGTTCTAATAAATTTAATATGCAATAAATTTAGTAATTAGTCTAGATATATAAATTGAATTGGAAAATCATACCTAATCATATATGAAAATATAATGAAATAGCAAAAAGTAAATGTATATGTTGGTCAAGGAAAAGGAGACTAAAATAACTATAATAAATGACTATTACCTTGGTTTTAAACTTGATAGAGGAGCTTATAATTTAGGATCTAAAAATTGTTTGAGAATGGGTTAATTTTAGTTTTTGAATGTCAATTTGATTTTTGAATTAGTGAGAGTGCCAAATTAATTAAAATTGTGTGTTAGGATAGTGTACCTAAGATACACATATAAAGCGACTTATAAAATAAAAGGTAAAAGTGCAAGGTATGGACTTTTTACCCTTACAATATTAAAATGTGCACAAAAATATTAAACAAATGAAATTATCTTTAGTTAATAGGTAAATTAAAAGGTAGTAGTAACATTCAGCCAAGCATGAAATTTCCATTTCTTAGTGAAGGATTTTAATTGGAAAGGTATGGAAGCAAGGCCAAATTTGACAGTCAAGCAAAATTTTTGTTATAGTTATCTATTTGAATTCATCCTTCAAATATAATGCATACTTTATTTTAATTTTAATTTTTTTTTTTTTTTGACTCTGTCCAAACTAACCCCTTTCATGTCAGATATTCTTCTGAATTTATAGTAAAAATGGCTAAATACAGCCCATAGCTGCATGGAAGAACTAAATATATTTTAATTTTTTTAATTAGATTACATGATGTGCATTTTACAACATTAGATAAAGACTTGAATGGATGTATAGAATATAAATTTGAAAGTAAACATTATGGAGGTTATCTGTTATTTAGAATTTTGAATGACTAAAATAACAAGGCAGGCAGCTACGAACTTCAAAACCCAACAACAAAATCAAGAATTACAAAAACAGGATGCAAAGTTTTAGTAACAAAACAGGCCTACTCTTGATGATAAGACCCAGTGCAGAGCTAAGTAATCTACCATTTATATTCTAGTCTGAACCCATCTTCAAAAGATAACATTAGCATACTCTGCAATATCATCATTGATTTTCAAAGTAAAAATTTGATACTCTGCTCTAATGGGTGTCTAGCCAAGCATCAGCAGTATTCTAATGGCCCACTCCAGGGCTTGGAACAGACCTCAGAAAATGCTGAATCCTATTCACAGCCTTCCCTTGTAGAAGCTTCCTGTAACTGCACCTTGTTCCTGAGAGCTTTAAGCCCATGTCCATGTGACCCTGGGTGATTACAGAGCCCTCAGGATGATAAATTTGGGTGGCATCCACAACCACAGCACAGTTAGAGCAGTGATGAGCAAATAATAGTAGCAGAAATAACATCATCATGCAGCGCTCCATACACTAATGCATGCAACAGTCTACCATAACAGTCAATGGTCAAGCAATTAAGATATATCTTATGAAGCCAAGAAAAAACATGGTGCGTAGACCTTGATGAGAAGAAGTGTATATATAGGAGTCATACCCAGCAAAATACATGTTTCTTCTTCACCAACATAATAACTGCTCTACCAACAAAATACATGTTTCTTCTTCACCGACATAGAAGTCGTGGGCAAAATAATTGCTTGTGGGAATGGGGATGACGAAGCCTATTCTTTTTCACATATTTTGACCGGGTGTTTGTTGAAGGATTAAATGTCAAACAACGTCTTACCAAGCTTTTCCGCCCTTTCAGGAGCCTGCATACGTAGACGTCTTAAAAGTTATACCAAAGCTGAAACTCTCAAATACAAAATGCGGTTGAACACACTGGTAACCACCACAAAAAGCACACATGATTAACACGAGCAATATAATGCACTGCACCAACTATAATCCCCTCATAAAACATAGCCAACAAAGAAATGACCATGGTAGGCAAAGAATACACTACTAAGACAAACACAACAATATGAGTACAACACATAAAATAAGCCATTCATAAAGCGAACAAGCCTCCATATTAACCACTACAGCCACAAATAATGAAATCTCACTGTAATTGCAACAACTATAAGTAAACTACTCTACAAGTGGTAAACACACCACTGGGCATGTTCACAAAGATGTATTATACATGGAATATCACAAACATGGCTACTACAACACCATCAGGAACTTAGGACAAATCAACTCCAACACCATTGTAGAGACCATGAGGGAAAGGGGGAAGCCACCACAATATAGAAATATGTACTCAACAATATGTGTAACTATCGCAATCCAAGATGAAGCACCACATAAAGAAAAGTTCACCACAATAGCAATAGTAAAGCTATGCAATTAGAATATAAAGCCTATTTGGTGAGAATAACAACATGAGAAACATGTGCAATACCAACAACGAGCAAGAACAAGCAATAGGGAGTCACTACAAAGCATTAGGAGACACCACAACATAAAACAAGACACTGCAACACCTAGAAATGAAGTAGGGGTAGAAGAATAACTTTAGAAGACAACATTGTAGGGGAAGATAACACATAGAACTTTGTGGTGAGCTAACACACAAGTTGTGACCTATAGAAGACATCTGGGCCAATATAATAATACTATAGTGAACACAAACACTAGATTTAACCATAAAATTAGGCCTAGGCCAACACCCCACTCTCTTGGGAAGCTAATACAAAATCCCCTATCCATAGCTCTCTTTGACATTCTTTCAAGAGTTTTTGTTAGCATTCTTAGATAAATTCATCTCCCATTCTTATCTCCACACACGGGGATAATAGTAGTTACACTTATTATCATTCCTTTAATCATCTACTTTGTTGTTCTTAGTTCTAGATACACATATGATTAAGAGCACACACTATTCTAAATCCATTATCTATTTTGACTACTCATGGAGATTGAAAAACCATATCTAGGGCTTGACCATATTGGCAAGCTCCCAAGAAGTCACCCCTAGTTCTTCTCTTTCAACTATAGATCATTTGCATTTCTAGAATCTTTATTTTTCTATACATATCTATAATTGTTCCTATGTATAGAGGAGCACAACATGTTTGGATGCTCTCACAAATGAACTATCATCTAGGAAATATATTGAGAGCTACAATATAATCATTGTGATTCATTTTCCAAGTTTCTATTTCTCAACCCATTTTCTAGATTTTGTTTTATGTATTTCTAGTTTTCCTCATTTCAAAAGCAAAACATAATATTTTTATCTAAGGAAAGAATATAGTTTCTATTTAAGTGAAATACACTTAGATAGGTTAAAACATTCTATTTTCTGTAAACCTACACCATGCTCACACAAGCTATGCAAGCTGGTGACTTTTACCTAGTTGGCAAACTTATTTACAAGCTTAGGAATTTGCATCCCGATAAGCCTATTGTGTCAATGGATTATTTAGGAAGTTCACTATGCTAAGATGGAAAGGTATTTTGGTATTACCAAAACTTGTCACGCTTCACTAGGATTTTTACTAGCCTCACATGTATGCTGACATTGGGCATGACATTACATCCTACATTCCCTATTCAATCACTAGGCCCACTAACAAGACATTGGGGCTTTACACTCCTTTGTTTTTACCATAGCACCCTTGAGAGTATGTTAATATGGATTTCCTCGATGGCCTATCAACTTGTAAGACCCACCTATGTTAACTCTTTCTTTGTCCTAGTCTTATAGTAATGCTTATGTTGGATCATGTTTTCAAGACTTGTTTAATAAATTATTAAATCATATTTAGATGTGTATCTTTGTATTAGACTTGATTGATAGAGTAGTATTGAGATGCATATGATATGATATGATCACAAGATGGATATGCCTTGTGTAATTTATAATCATGTTCTTCATTATATCCTATGCTTTAGCTATCTATATCATGCAAAGTATGCATGACATGTTAATTGAGTGTACAAGTACATGATTAAATCAATGGTGGTTAATTTAGAGTTAGACACAAGGTTTTCTTGGTTTTGTAACCTATCTTGATTCATGTGGGGGTAATAAGACATGTGATGTGTGAAATCAATTAGCCCTATTTCAATTGTTAGTGATTCAGGATTCTCGTTTTATTAAACCAATAAAGTGTACATTTCTTTTGCATTTAAATTAATTTTGAATGTCAAATATTATTTGTTAGAGTGGAAATGATTTAATAACATAGTGAAATGATAAATTGATTTAGAAAAATAAGGGGGACACTAGGAATTGAAATAATTAAATTAAAGGTGTTCAAAAATGTCATTTTTACATTATTGTTGTAAAAAGAAAGTGGGTTTGATATATATGACTTGGGGGTAAGTTGTGACTTGTTGAAAAGGAGAATTGACTTGTTATAGGAAGTTAGAAGGTCATTTTAGATATTTTTGTTAAGATATTATCTCTTTGATAAAATAACTAGTTTTTTATTAGAGGTAAAACATGTTTTGAAGGGGGCCTGAAACCCTTTACAATAGGTTGATTAGCAACAAAAGATCAACCAAAACACAACAAAATGTTCACAACAACAAACCCCACCAAAAAAGAGACCCAAGAAGCAACAAAACAATAGAAAATAAAGGCACAAGAGAGATAATCCAGCACCCCTATTACATATGCTTCAAGGTTTCAGCTACCTCCAGCTACTGTTGGTAGAAGTTTTCATGCAATTTGACAAACCCCAACAAGTCTTTCTTCTCTTTAAAGGATTTCTTTTTTCTAGCCCTGGTTCTAGCACTTGGACCAACATTTCCACTTTTATGACCTAGAGTAGATTTGCCAGTCCCCTAAATAAAATGACTTTCATGGAGATCCTTAAGCTTATCAGCAAGAATTTTATTTTTGGCCGCACTATCTTGAATCATGCATTTATTGATCTACACAACATGCTCAAGGTTTTCTTTTATGGTTGTCAATTCTTTCTCCAAAGAGGTGACTCTGTCATTAAGATTTTATTTCCACTTCTCCACAACAACCAGTTCAGCCTTAAATTCCCTATTAAGATTAGACAGGTCTTTTTCGATCATATCCATCTTAGGGATACCTTCCCATACTTGCAGAATATTCATATCATCCTCCTTTGAAATTTGAGTTTGTCCCCCCATACTCTTTTGTAACACTACCAATTTAATGTTAATTCTATTAATTTCCACATAGAACCATTTGGTCATGGTGTACTAGGAAGAAACTGCTTCCTTGACAGTACCAAGAATCTTAGAGAGCTCCTCTCTTGAAGAGGCATTAGCAACAAGGACAAGAAAGTTGCTAGGGATATTAGGAGTGGGATCTAGAATCCTTGGGAAGGGGACCCCAACCATAAGTTCCAAGAAAATTGATTTCCCCTTTTTGGTGTCTCTCTTCTCTTTCACACTGTCTTCTTCCAACTCTTTCTCCAGACCCTCTTCATTATATCTCTCATTACTAGTCTCAAAGTCCTCTAACCAAATAATGGTTTTCTTTCCCTTCCCCTTCTTTCTTGGATGGGTAGGACTAGGGGTATCAACCTTGAACTTTCTATTTTTCTTTTTTGGGGTCACCACCTCCTCAAAATATTTATACTATAGGTTCGAGGATGACCCCAAAGCCACATGATTGGATTCCCTCGAACCATCTCTAGACACTATTCCTTCCTTACCATCATCCTATGAATTATGCTCCAAGCTCAAAGACTCAAAAGAAGAGGTATCAATATAATCAACAACCTTAGATTTACTCTCCTTAGAAGAAACCCTACCACCTAGGACTTTCTACCTAGGTGTCTACACCTTCATATAATTCATAATCAAAAGCATGAGACCCTAGTGAAAGGAGTCATGTTCGGTGCCTTCCTACTCTCCTTAATAGAGTTTTCTAAAGATGCCATAAGAAAGTAAGGGAAGGAGACTAAAAATCTATGTCTAAAATGGTTAAGCAAGATGAAATGGTAGTCATACACTGATTTAAACCTTCATTCAAGGGACACATACCTTATAAGGCATTCCACCACTGCAGCCCAGACTAGTTTGAGCAACATTCTCTCATTGTCAGAATGCAACTTCACCAATTTGTCCCTTTCGCCACCCTTGAAAAAAGATTGGATAGCTTCTTCACAAGTGATCCTGTCTTTAAAAACCTTTCTCCCTTTGGTTGATAACCATGTAATGTGTGCCAATAAATCCTCATTTAGAGAACATTCCTATATGAAGGCTGATACTTTTATATTCTTCCACCCTCTGGAAAAGGCCTTTGTTATAGCAGGGTCATGACCATTTAACCTCTCCAAGTAAGGGGATACACCACCCTCCTATAAAATTTTCCAAACTTGGGGCATCCTGTGGACCCCATCACAACTAGAGTTCACTCTATTACGTTCTCTACCGATCCTTCTTCTCTTCAAACTAGAAAAATAGCTCCTAACTTGAAAACCTGCTACCTTATTTACAAACAACACCTAGTGTTTCTCAAAGTCACCGAAGATGCTAGAATAAATTGTTAAACACTGCTTCTCAATGTCATCGAAGATGCTAGAAGAAATCATTAAATAGTGGTCTATATTCCCCTCTCCTAGTAATTATTTCACATCAAGTGTCTTCCACCACCAGGGATGTAATCATTACTAAGGAGTCCCCTAGCTTGTGTGGGGATGAAATTAAAATCATTCCAAATTCTGATGCCATCACTTAAGACTTTATAATTAGAAAAAAAATTGGAAACTCTATTTCCTTCTTAGAGCACATGCCTAAAATGAACCTCCTCAAAAGTCTTGCCAAGCTTAAGAGTATCAATTATGAAATTTTCTATCGTCCAACTAGGAGTTTGAGATCCTCGAAGGCAGTGTATAATATTCAAGGAGTCACCTTCTACAATTAATTTATTAAACCCCATGCTAGAAGCCACATGAATAACATTGAAGGTAGTTGTTGCTTTAGCAAAGTGATTCATCTGATTCAGACCAAGGGGCAAAGCAAAAGTTGAAATAAATTAACCTTTGTCATCTCTGATAACACCTCCACCCCCTACTGCACCTAGGTTTCCCTTCAAGGTACCATCAAAATTCACCTTAATCCAACCCTTCAGAGGTGTGGACCATACCACCCCATCTCTTGACTTCTTCATGTTCTTAATAAGAGTTGAAATGTCAAATTGGAGGTTTCAGGCCTTAGCAATCTCAAGATCTGATTGAGAAGCCCCTATTTTAGAGGCATTAGAAATCTTTTCTAACATGATCCGTGACATAAAGTTTTCCTTTATGGCTATAATAATTTTATTAGAAACCCTTGTCGCATCACCTTTTTTTCCTTGAAAATTTGATTGTTTCTTTCCTTCCACAAACCCCATGTAACATTGGGAAGCATGAGGAACCATAAAATACACAAGGATAGGTTTGAGGAAGGAGATCTCCATTGGTCAACCACCCCTTGAATAAAATTAGGAAAAACCCAACTAACATTCCATCGTAGAAACAATATCTCCCAAACTACCCCTGAAAAGTTGCACTCCAACAACAAGTGAATAACACTCTCTTCATCACTTTCACAAAGAGCACACATGTTGGAAAAAGCAAAGCCCCTTTTCATGAGAATATCAAGAGTTAGGATCTTATTTTGAATGAAGATCCAAAAGAAGATATTCACTTTGGGAATCAACTCAAGGGACCACACCTTAGCCTAGAAGGGTGTAGGCATATCTAAAGTCCCAAGAGAAGTAAATCCAGAATCAACTGAGTAAGATCCATTTGGGTAGAACACCAAACAAGTTCATCCTTCCTAGGGAAGAGAGAAATGTGAAAATGAGAAAGCAAGGTTTGCAACTTAGAGATTAAATCAGTCAAATTGAAGAAGGAAACAAAGAGGAAAGGCACCTACAAGAAGCCCTCTCCACACATATGTAATCTACCACTTTTTCCCTATATGCCTTAAACAAAGAGCTTTTAAAGGCCTCACCCAATCACAATTGGAAAGAGGATCCAAAAGGGGGATATTCACTTTGGGAATCACCTTGGGGGGCCACACCTTATCCCAAAAGGGTGTAGGCACATCCAAAGTCCCAAGAGAAGTAAATCCAAAAGAAACTAAGTAAGAGCCATTTGGGTAGAACACCAAACAAGTTCATCTTTCCTGGGGAAGAGAGGATGTGAAAATGAGAAAGCAAGGTTTGCAACTTAGAGATTGAATCAGTCAAATTGAAGAAGGAAATAAAGAGGAAAGGAACCTACAAGAACCCCTCTCTAGACATATGTAATCTACCACTTTTTCCCCTATATGCCTTAAACAAAGAGATTTTAAAGGCCTCACCCAATCACAATTAGAAAGAGGAGACTCTGTAACAACTAAAAAAGTGCACGAGCCTACATGTTAATCCAATGATGAGTTGTAGTCCTAAATACATACATGTAAGAATGTAAATATGACCTCTTAGTAGTATTCCTCTTGCCAACATGTGGGTTAACATGTTCTTCACTTTGTTTGTACCTCCCCTGTCCCCTAGCTAACCTTTTAAGGTCTTGCATCTTCACCAATTACCCTATGTCAAAAATTAATTTTTGTCACTTTCTAACCTTGTCAACATGACCTACCTGCATCACAAGATGATAAATTCACTTTCCCTAAGCCCCTTTCAACCATTTCAACCCTCTAGAGGCCTCTAATTGACCTCCTAGACCATCTCCAATCATCAGTTTGAACACATATTTCCCTAATTCTGGGTCACCCACTTTGACTTTGGATCCCCCGGGAGTGACCCTGCCACTGAAGTGGATCCCCTGGGGGTGGCTTGCCTTGGTGAATTGGGTGACCCACTCTCTTAGAGTCCTACAACTTGTCCCTAGGTTCTGAAGTCATCTTTAGCTCCCTAGGACCAATCTTAGCTCCTGAAACCACTTGCATAACCTAATCCATGTGGTTCACCAACTTTGACTTCTGAATCCCTCAGGGGTGACTCTACAATGTTTTGACATGCATGTTTCTCTTTAGTTTAGGCCCAAAATAGCTCCATTTTTTTCTCTAGTTTGCATGGATCTTGGACCCTAACGAAGCCTAATCTATTTTTAACTCATTCTAAACTCTCAGTCACTCTATTCTTAGCTCCCACTAATCTATTCTTATCTCCCTATCCATCTCATGCTAACTCCATTATTCCTCTAGTGATAAGATTTCAAAGCTTGTTTAGTCTCTAATCAATCCAATTCATTATCCAATCAACATTGTTAACTCTCCAATCAAGATAGTTAACTCTCCAATCAAGAGATTTAACTCTCCAATCAATTCCACCATTCATGAGCTTCTCAAACCTATAAATAACCCCCCTCCTATAAGCATTATGGGAGGAAAATTCATTGTTGCACATTCATTCAAGATTAGCTTTTTGCTCTCCATAGCATTCATATGCTCATTGCTAGAATTTGTGATACTTTTGCTTTCTTCTTACCTTAGCTTCCCAAGCTTCAATAGCTTCATAGAATCATTATGCTCTCTAATTGCTTTCAAAATCCCAAGCCATAGTGCTCCAATAACTTCCATAGCTCAATTTATCTCATCATAGCATCATTGCTCAATTCATACTCAAATCAATTGCTTCTATCTTCGTCCCTACCACCAAGAGGAGGTTGCCATGAAATAAGGACTTCTAAGGATACACCAGGATCATGTGTTGAATTCATGCTAGTTTTTTGTATGCTTAGTAGTTAGTTAGATTAACAATTTGCTCTTGGGAAAGTAATATTGATTGTTTCTATTCTCTTGATAGGATTTGCATTGTTAAAATATAATTGCTTTCCATTACTTAGCATAGTTTTTATTTTCTTTCTTAGTTAAATTTCCTTCATTTCTTTAAAATAGTTGTTATTTTCCTTTCATTACTTAGAAGCAAAAATTGAATCACAAAAACACAAAAACATAGGTTAAACTTGGATAAGAAAAATCATCTTAGATTGCATTCATATTTGCTTCGTAGTAATTAGAACATTGGCATGTGCATGGAAATGGGGGACCAAAAGGGGGTTAAAAGTGGCCACTTTTTTTTTTTCCTGAAATCAGTAAAAACTAATCTTGGATGAGAAATTGAAGATAGTCATGCTCAAAATTAAATGATGTGATAAGAACAAGATCTGTAGTGCTTGAAATCTAGTTTCTAAACTACTATTTTTCTAAAAATGATGGAGATTTAGAGGTTCAAATAGGGGGAGCACACAAAATGCTCATGTTTTTGTCAGAAAAATATAACATAGCGTCTGGGATGCTCTTCCTAAAATGTTGATTTTTTAAAAGTATTTCATAAATCACTTTGATGGAAATTTAGATAACATCATGTAGCTTATGTCAAATTTGTTTGTTAAATTTTCAATTAATATATGATTTTTTATGAATTTTCAAAGTGGACACATCCTGAAAAATGAATAATTTAGTGTGCTCCCCCCTAATTTTTTTGAGAACTAATCAAAAATCATTTTTTTCAATGTGTAAAGAATAGAGTCTAGAATCTAAAAATATATTTTTTAAAATCTTGACAAACATGTAAAAATGACACCAAAAAAACTACATGTAGGTTTTTTGAAAAAAAAAAAGAACACATTAGCATGAGAAATTGAAGATGGAAACCTTAGTGTTATCAACTTTAAAAAAAATACATGGTTAGAAAGCTAATAAAAAACTTGAAGTCATCCTGACATTTTTTCGTATTAACATTGAAAAACATGTAAACCTGATGGTGAGCACACTTGAGATTTTGTTAATTTTCTATGTTTTGTTGAAAACACGTCTTTAGCATCCAAAAGGTAGGTCCAACCCTTTGGGTTGGAATTTTACAAAGTTGTGAAAAACACAACTACGTTTCAAATGAGTTAAAATGTCTTAGATGATAACTGGGACAACTTGTATGAGAAGACTCATGTCATCCCTCCATATTCTTTCAGTCTAAAGTAGCCTCATGTCTAGGAAGAGACAACCATTATAACATTGGGTGATGATGAAATAGAAGAGGCGACCATGTTAGAACAAGTAGCATCATATACACCTTGTTAGATGAATAGATAGAGTTAGAGAGAGAGAGAGAGGCAACACAATAAAGAAAGAGGGAGGATAGAGAGATAAAGGGAGAGATAGATAGATGTATATAGAGAGAGAGAGAGATAGAGATATAGAGCTAGAGAGAGGGAGACATAGGAAGAGGTGGGGGAGAGAGAGGAATAGAGAGAGATAGAAAGGGAGACATGGAGAGGGTGAGGGAGAGAGGGAGAGAGAGAGGGGGAGGGAGAGATAGAAAGAGATAGAGGGAGAGATAGAGTTAGAGAGGGAAAATATAGTTAGTCGGGTAGATAGAGAGATAGAGAGGGGGAGAGAGAGAAATAGATGGAGATATGAGATAGATATAGAGAGAGAGAGGGGGGGTGAGAGAGAGAGGGAGGGGAGAGAGATAGAGAGAGGCAGAGGGAGATATATAAAGAAATAGCGAGAGTGATAGAAAGAGATGGAGGGGGAGGGAGAGAGACATATAGAGATAGTGAGAGAAATATAAAGAGATAAAGAAAAAGGGAGAGATAGAGAGAGATAGAGATAGAGATAGAAAGAGGGGGAGAGAGATAGAGAGGGAGGGAGAGATATAAAGATAGAGGGAGAGAGAGAGGGAGAGAGAGGGAGGGATGGAGGGAGAGGGTGAGGGGGAGATATAGAGATTAAGAGGGAGAGAGATAGAGGTAGACAGAGGGAGAGAGATAGAGATAGATAGAGGGAGAGAGATAGAGAGGGAAGATAGAGAGATAAAGAGAGGAAAAAATAGATAGAGATATAGATCTAGGGAGAAAAGAGGGAGAGATAGAGAGGGGGTGAGAGAGATAGAGATAGAAATAAAGATAGAGAGATAGGGGGTAGAGATAGTGTTTTATATGAAAAGGGGATGGGGTGATGATGGAAATGTGGTTATTTTAGTTTGAATCCTCCTTTCCACAAAACATTCCAAGGGCTTTTCAACTGAGTATTTCTCCTATCGAGAGGAGAGTCATCTATCAGATTGGGTTGCCACTTGGTTTTCTGTTGGGAAATTTAGAAGTTATCACACAATATTGTTAATTAATGATTTAATGCTCTTGAAACCCTAATTTAAGCAAAACAATAATTAAATCTACAAATTATGACAAATGCTACCGGAATTAGACAAAGGGCAAAGAACCTTAACTCACTATTTTTCGCAGTTTGGAAAACAAAAATGTTGGGGACAATGGTGATGGCACCCTAGTCCAAGGTACAACTTTTTCTATAGATTCCTGATCTCCTTCTGACACTGATCTCTTCTGTGTCTTCTATTTTCGGTGATTTGATAGTGGAGAACAATGTTGATGGCACCCTTGTCCTGAAATCCCGCATGGTGTCTGCTTCTTTTCAGATCCTAAATCTTCAATGTTTTCCTATCTTCCCTGCAAATCCACTTTCTCCAGATCCAATACTTGTAACCTGTAATCACAAGGAGTGTGGGAGGGGGTTGTGGTATTTAGAGGCTTGCCTCAGTCAAGTCCCAGAGAGACATTCAAGTCTTCTGAACACCGTTGTCAAAGAGAGAGTGTGTATCCTTGTTGGATAGAGGCAAAAATCCAAATGATAATGATGATAAAACACAATAAATGTCACCTTGATGATGAAGCTCTCATGGAAGGAAGATGCTCTTCAATACCATGAGGAGAAGATGTAATCCAACCTGCAAAAATAAACACAATAACAATGCTATGCTCTGCAACATAATGATATCACAAAAATATCAAGTATGCCCAAAGTTCACAATCATCTTCTCTCTAGTTTCTAAATGATAACCTACATATGCTTATATATGCAACTACTAAGATTCCTGCCAAGAATTTCGTGATTAAAACTTATGATGTCGGCCTGGGACCCAAATAACGGTCACAAACCCGACATTTGAATTTAGGGCAGACCCAAAATAGGGCTAGACTAGGGTTCTAGGGCCCTTGTCCACCCCCTGTCTTTGTTCTGGGATCATCAACATAGTCACCCTTAGGTCCCATTTGTCACAAGGCCCAAGGGTTTTCTCATTGGGAGTCTGAATTATCATGCAAGATGCTCTAAATGCAACCTAAAGACCTGGGAGCTAAACCTTAAAGGAAAAAGCCCCCAAGGGTGCATTTTTTGACATAACATTTAGCCCCCACTTTAATGTATGTATTAAACACAAGGCCAATACATGCATTAAAGTAAGGTCAACAAACACAACAAACATGCCAAGCACAGAGAAGACACACCACAGTAATAGGCACACAAGACATGGAGAAGATAGTTACAATCACGCAAAACACAGAGAATACATCATTGAAGACACATAGAGCACAAAGAATACAATGAATGCAATGATTATTTTCTTTTTGATTTTCCCATATGAAATGCAAAATGCAAGTACAAGGAAAGTAAACAAACAAATCAAAAAATGTGTAGAGGAGTTGTTCACCACTGGTCTTGCACTTTTTGAGAACAAACACGCCAAACAAAATCCCAGGGTGTAGAGGAGTTGTTCACCACTAGTCTTGCACCTTGAGAACAAACACGCCAAACAAATCCCAAAGTGTAGAGGAGCTCATCACCACCAGTCTTGCACTTTGAGAACAAGCACGCCATACACACACATGGAAGACACGAAGAAAACATGACAGACAGGTGATGGGGTGAAACTATTGCTAGGTTCATCACCATCTCAGGCACATTACAGGCACACACCAACAATTGGGCTTCACCACAACAATCACCAAAAACATGCTTAAGGGTTGAGTTAGTCATAGAACCGCTCCCCACCTCGTGATGAGGACTTTTTAAAAATGACACGATAATGTAATATTCTCTGAGAAGTACACCATCCCTGCCTCATGATAAGGGCTTAAGATAAACGGATATGCTCGATATCTTGCCTCTGCAGAGGGATTAAATGATTGTGATTAATTTTTAGATTGTTCAAACACGCTTTACTATGATCTAAAGTAGACAACTTACCTTATATATGCCCCCACCTTAAGGTGGTTGATATCACGTAACGATATCAAGCACGTTAAGGTAGGAGGAAAACACACAAGGAAACACAAGCTCTTGCAAAGCCCATGCCTCCTAGAGGTGATATGTACTTTACGATCGCCAAATGTTCCCACAAACACATCCTTGCAAGAAAGGTGTTAGTGTCCAAATAATCATAATAAACAACAATGCATATGATCAACTACATGAAAGAGCCATGCAAGGCAAAATCCATGATAAACAAAGTGTGCAGAACAGTAGTATTGTTAAAGTGTTGTTAGCAAGAGAAGATAACATTGACATCAACATCAAGATAGAGAAATAACAGAGTGATTCCACTAGCCAAGCATCAGATAATTTGTTACAATCCCATCGTCATGTATGGACTAGGTCCATTTTTTGATTATTTGCGAAAGGGACACTAGGTCCACATCAATATGATATGTTTTTCATCATCTGCCAGCTAGATGGAAACACTAGAGGAAGGTAAACAATAAATCAGAGAGGAGAACAAGTGTCTTAGGGACAGCCATGTAGGAGGGTGCCCCCAATTCACCAACAACAATGCTATGTCCGTAAGACACAACACACAACAATGAAATTAGAGGAAAGGGAATATAGAAGAATGATGATACAAATAGAAGGTCAGAACATAGGCGGTCTCCTAGTATCCTTGACCTTACAAGAGAATTAAGGGTCATCCTAGGAGGCCTAACAACACAACACATCACGGGGGAAGCACATTACGAGAGAGATAAAGGGTTAGAGATACTTACTTGTAGAGAGGTCCATGCTAGAAGTCGTCATTGAGGAGGTCATCATCCTCCCAATCCTGAATGCTAGATGAAAGTGGTGTGTAAGGTACCAAAGCCCAACTATTGTTCTTGTTTTCAACTTGTTCATCCTTAAGCTCTTCATGATCTATTTCAATGTTAGGTTGAATGTTCTCTTGTTCATTTGTGAGCCGTTGGGCATAGGCTTATCTTCTCCTCCTCTGTTCTTTTGCTAGTCTATTTCTTCTTGTCTTATTGCTTTTTTCATCATGTTTTTCCATAGTTTGCATAGTAGAGGAGGAAGCACCATGTTCAAATCTTGTTGGTCTTGGTGGAATATTTTGTTGTCGATAAAAGCCTCCCGATCCTTGTAAGGATGACGGGGGAGGGACCTCAGCATAAACATGCCATCTCTCCGTGGATGAGGTAGGTTATGAGACCTTTCCTTATCCACATTTCTCATACCAAAAATTTCATCAAATCCATAATAATCTTGTTTTATGCTTGCTTCTTGTTCTTCTCTTATTGGTTGCAAAGGAGACCTAGCCACTCGAGCTAGTTGTTTTTCTTTGTATTTTCTATATTCTATGAAAGTTCTATCTCTTCATGGCTTAGGATCTGTCTCAGGTTGTGGCCAAAAGTAGTCAAGAATAAAGTTCTTGTCCTTAGTTGGAGGTTGATAATCATTACGACAGATAGTACAGATCTCCCCATGCAAAGGAAATTTTATACATTTGTGAATAGTAGAAGGAACGACATTCATAGCTTTAAGCCAAGGATGTCCAAGTTTTATATAGAATAGGTTAGATAAGGGGATTATATCAAATGATTGTTGCACAACTTTATCATAGATCGAAACCATTAGAGTTATCTTGCCAATCGGTTTCATTAAAGCTCCATTATGTGTTTTAATTCTCAAATTTGATGGTTCATAAGATTCTTGTACCATTTCATGATTAAGGAGGAAATCCTCCATGACCACATTTTTCATGCAATTAGGATCTATGAGTGTTTTATGCACAAGTTGTTCCATTATCTTTACTGTGATATAAAGAGGCCCTTCGGTATTTACCATTTCTTTGTCATGGGGTGTGAATGTTATTTCAAGCTCAGGGGCTCTTCTTTTTAATTGAGGCCTAGGAACAAACCTAGAATTATTATTATATTGAGAATCCATTTTTAAGCTTGCAAAGGAGTGTCAAATCATATTTTCAAGATCTTCCAAAACTTATGCAAAAAGCGAATGCAAAAGTGATGTCGAATATGCTCTAAAATGCTTGATTTTTCAACTTTTCTCAATGTAAACAAATGAGATAAGAGGTGTTGTGAATATTTTCAAGAGGGATAGAAAATTATATGCTAATAACAGTCCACTAATGCAAGAATACCTTTCACAATATGCTTTTGAAGCAAATCTAGAAAGTCGATAAGCCAAAACCTAGTGAAAATAGGCCAAAATATGTGATTTTTCACCAAATCTCCATGCAAAAGAGTAGGGAAACGGGTGTTGTAAGGAAACTTATGATGGAAAGAAACTTATAACAGTAATAACAACCACCTAATTCCAAAAAATCCATTACAACGCGCCTATAGTGCCACTCTAGATCAAACCCTAGTGTAAAGATATCAAAAATATGCAAAATTTCACAAATTCTCAATGTAAAAGCCCAAAAGGAATGGTGTTGTAAGGAAATTGATAAGGGGAAGCAGATAATAAAACTAATAACAGAAAATTAGTACAGAAAAATTCCTTACAACATGCTTGGAGTGCAAATCTAGCAAGACGATAAGGCCAAATCTAGTGAAAAATGAAAGTTTTCAAACCCTAGACATGGAATTTCACAAGGAGGCCACTATGATGCAACACTAAAATTATAAATAATACCTAATGGGTATTTTAACAAGGTAGTTAAATCTGAAACAAGATTTTGACTACGACCCTAGCTCATGCAAAACTAGGTTTTCGTGAAAAATGCAAAATTTCAAGCAATTTCTAACGAATCAAGCATGCAAATGAATTGTAAATGATGAATTTCTGTATTTTGGATCAGATATAATGAAAATAACATAAATTAGTTGAAATTAGATGCCAATTAATTCAAATTTTACAAAAATGCAAGCCTAATATGCCAATTTTTGCAAATTTTCCAATTTTTTCAATTTTTTTATAATTTTTTCAAATGTACTATTGAAAACAATGAATTGAATGATAATAAATTTTAGATCTGATGTAAAAATCAGAGAATTAATTAAATATAATTAAATTAATGCAAACTATGTCAACAATCAAACCCTAGAATGCAATTTTTTTCAATTTTGTCAAATATATCAATTTTTTTGTAAATTTTCGAATGCAATGAAATGAATGAATGTAAATCTATGAAACAACACTCAACAAGGTGCCAAAAAGTTCAAAACATGGGTTCACCAAAATGTTTTATATGAAAAGGGGATGGGGTGATGATGGAAATGTGGTTGTTTTAGTTTGAATCCTCCTTTCCACAAAACATTCCAAGGGCTTTTTAACCGAGTGCTTCTCCTATCGAGAGGAGACTCATCTATCAGATTAGGTTGCCACTTGGTTTTCTGTTGAGAAATTCATAAGTTATCACACAATGTTGTTAATTAATTCTTTAATTTTCTTGAAACCCTAATTTAAGCAAAATAGTAATTAAATCTACAAATTACGACAAATGCTACCGGAACTAGACAAAGGGCAAAGAACCTTAACTCACTATTTTTTGTAGTCTAGAAAATAGAAATGTCAAGGACAATGGTGATGGCGCCCTAGTCCAAGGTACAACTTTTTCTGTAGATTCCCAATCTCCTTCCGGCACTGATCTCTACTGTGTCCTCTATTTCTAGTGATTTGATAGTGGAGGACAATGTTGATGGTGCCCTTGTCCCAAAATCCCACACAGTGTCTGGTTTTATTCAGATCCTAAATCTTCAATGTTTTCCTATCTTCCCTGTAACTCCACTTTCTCTAGATCTGATACCTGTAACCTGCAATCATAAGGAGTGTGGGAGGGGGTTGTGATGTTTAGAGGCTTGCCTTAGTCAAGCCTCGGAGAGACATTCAAGTCTTCAGAACACCATTGTCAGAGAGAGAGAGATTGTGTATCCTTGTGGGATAGAGGCAAAAATACAAATGATAATGATGATAAAACACAATAAATGTCACCTTGATGATGAAGCTCTCATGGAAGGAAGATGCTCTTCAATGTCATGAGGAGATGTAATCCAACCTACAAAAACAAACACAATAATAATGCTATGCTTTGTAACACAATGATATCACAAAAATATCAAGTATGCACAAAGTTCACAATCATCTTCTCTCTAGTTTCTAAATGATAACCTACATATTCTTATATATGCAACTCCTAAGATTCCGGCTAAGAATTTCGTGATTAAAACTTATGATGTCGACTTGGGACCAAAATAACGGTCACAAACCTGACATTTGAATTTAGGGCAGACCCAAAATGGGGCTAGACTAGGGCACTAGTGCCCTTGTCCACCCCCTATCTTTGTTCTGAGATCATCAACATAGTCCCCCTTAGGTCCCATTTGTCACAAGGCCCAAGGGTTTTCTCATCGGGAGTTTGAATTATCATGCAAGATGCTCTAAATGCAACCTAAAGACCTAGGAGCTAAACCTTAAAGGAAAAAGCCCCAAGGGTGCATTTTTCTGACATAACAGATAGAGATAGAGATAGAGAAAAGATAGAGAGATAGAGAGAGAGGGAGAGATACAGAGAGGGAGAGATATAGATACAAGGGGATAGAGATAAAAAGAGATAGAAAGAGGGAGATATAGAGAGAGGGAGAGATAGAGAGATACCATTAGAGAGAGGGAAAGATAGGGAGATATACATGTATAGAGTTAGAAAGAGAGAGAGATCATAGCATACCAAGATACACTCAAAGGTTACAACAATTTAAAAGGAAACAATTGGAAAAATCACACTACCGGTCTCCTTGGGACCTAAAACAGTCCCCACAGTATTTTACATCATTGATAAGGACACTGATTATAATTTGTTATTGGGAAGACCATGGATACATGGGATGAAGGTAGTACCCTCCACATTGCTTCAAGAGGTTCAATTCTTACATCTTGGAAAGATATATGTCACAAAAGAGGATCTTGAGACTTTTAGTATGATCAAGACAAACACAACTAGGAAGAAGATAGGAATTCCCATTGATTACAAATTGTCAACAAAAAAAATCTCCATTCCAGATCCAACTCCACAATTGGTATACCTAAATAAGGTAGAATCACTCAACGAGACGATGAACAATATGGAAATAAGAACTTTCAAAAAGGGAGAGTCATCAAAACAAAGAGAGGTTGTTCTGAACAAAACAACAACTAAAATCATGGAGTGGTTAGAAAAAGATGGCCCCATTCAATTCCCTTTGGATGTTTTCACAATGAACGTTTTTTCCAAAGATGAACAAGAAAGGACTAATCATGCCATCCCAAGTATAGAGCAAATTCCCTAAAAGATGAAGTGGCCTAAGTTCAACGAACAGTTTCATATCATAATGCTAGACTTGAAAGAAGTAGATTTCCATGCCTTCTTAGATTTGAAGGAAGATACATCAGAAATATATACTCCTTTAACACCACCAAAAGAAATTTAATCAAGTGATCATACATGCTTCAGACTCAGGAAATAAGTGATTCTTATGTACCACTTTTTCCCTCTAAAGATACCTATGCACCTTGGACACCTCCAATCCAGATATAACCTAATGACCAAGAATAAGTCTATTTAGTGGATAATGAGTCAACAAATGCTCCAAAAGATTCGTCTAAAGCTTTTATAGTTGCCAACTCCCAAGGGCAACTTTCTTCTTCGACCTCGATACAATCTAATGATATTGATACATGGGAGGCACCTCAAGTCCAAATTTAAATAATTGAGATGTTCCCTGATGAAGATGAGGTTAGCGAAGGATAATTTCATAAAGAACACAAGTTATAGATAACCATAAGAGTAGAGGATCATGTTATCCTTGAATTACCCAAGAAATATATAGGATACTCCATGGACCTATGACCAAAGCTGAATGGCAAGACAAGCATATTAATTGTTCCCCACAGGAGCAGAGGGAACCACATACTCCATTGGAGTTGTTTTAATTTCTACAAAGCATCCAAGAGCATGATGAAGTCAAGATCTATATGCAAGACAAATTTAATTTACTTATAAATCTATTGTATTGTGGTGGAGTCATGTGTTGGAATCCTCACCAACAAGCTTATGAATCCTTGGCTCATATCATCTTACCTTGAGAAGTCACAGAGACAAATCCACAAGAACAAAATAATCATTCAGGACCTTACCAAATAGGATAAATTATCCTCAGAAAGGGTAGTATGAAGAACAAGAAGCACGGGAAGAAAATAAAATTTTGAGAAGTTTGGAAAAGTTCCTATATAATCAAAGATGTTGGAAATGGTGCATATATTTTGTGCATAGTGGAAGGAAAAGAGTTTAGTGAAGCAATTAATGCTTTTTACCTTAAGAAATATTATGTCTAGAAAAATAAAAAAAATCATAAAAATAAGAAAAATCCAAAAAAATCAAATAACTCAAAAAAAATCTGGATAAAAAGCATAAATCATGAAAATCAAAATTTACATTCTTGAATCTAGTCCACCATGTATTATGTGTGTGACATGCTCTTGTTCAATTTTTATATTAGTAAGGAGTCTATGGTTGCTAAGGTGTAGGTTGACTCTTTGAGCTCTTGAGACTCCTTATGATCATACTTATTGCTTATTATTTTCCCCTTTCATTTCCTAGTTCTAACTAAAGCCATTATTTTAGTTTCACATTGATCCTAGTCTTAACAAACCATAATGTTAAGTCCAAATGAAGTTAGTACTTAAACCTACAATACCTAATGGAAGTTTGCAAGTAGACCTTCCCCATTCCTCCTTAGTAGAAGGGAAGTTTGACTATATAGTGAAAACCCTTAGTGTCACTCAGCCCCTTATCTTTCCTAGATAAAAACACTAAGGGGATCATAACTCCACAGGAAGCAATCAAAAAAATGAGTGCAAAAGAAATAAGAGTGCAAAAAAGAGATAAAAAAAAGAGAATACAAAAGTCAAAAAAAGAGAGAAAATACAAAAAATGGAGAGAACCAGGAGAGATACTACAAAATACCAAAAGAAAAGAAAGAAAAACAAAAAGAGAAAGAAAAATAAAAGAGAGGATTGCTGATGTCCATACTCTTGGGTGGAGATAAATCTAAGATTGAAGCTACAAGGGTGACATATATTGGAGAAAATAAAAGAGAAAGGTACAAATCACACACATTCACTAGCTGAGCAAAACCAAGAGTCTATCTTTCTTTAGAACCATCTTCTACTTTGGAGTCTTTCCTTTACTCTAGGTCTATCTTATTGGCCATCTCTAATCTAAGTCTAGAAGGTATTAATAAAATTTGTTGCTTGTCTAAGTTGAAAGCTTGTCAAAGTGTTTTTTCTAGATAACGATCAATATCTAGCCTTCTAAAAAGCCAAAATTAGGAACTTGTCATCTCCTCCCTGCTCACACTTGAGTCCCTAATAAAATCCTATCCCAAGGTTTATTATGTCTCCTTATACCAAGTCAACTTGTAATCCTCTAATTTAAAAATCCTACTTAAGAGAAGTCACAATGTTTGTTTCATTTGCATACATCATATCACAAAGAGAAAATCAAAAGCAATAACTCATGGCATAACTTGTGACATTGCATAAAAAAATAGGAAATGTGTTAAATCTGTACTTGTATATGTTCTTTCATCCATGCATTTCATACTTCATATATTCCAAAAAATTCTAAAAAAAACATAATGCATTATCATTGTGTTGTCTAAGATTAGAGATCTCAACCATCCATGTGCGCAAAAGATGAAACAAGGGGACATAAGATAAAAAAACATTAAGTTAGATCTGAATATAGAAAATCATAATACATTCCAAAAGATTCTAATTTCCTAAAGAAAAAGTACACTCAAGTGTGCAAGTCTCCCCATGCAAGGGGGAAAAATTAGAAAACTAAACTCTCTAGAACCTCAAGGATGATTCTGACCAATGGAACCTTTAGGGCTCCTGCTCCTAGGTCTCCTTCGACTATCCACTACATCGAAACCTCTATGTGTCATGAGATGGGAAGGATTCCTAATAAAAACATGTAAATGAAATGGGCTCACTATCTAAGCCTATGAATACTGTTGTTGAACCCCAAGGTTAGCCATCTCTCGAAGAAAGGCATTCTCAGCCTCAAGTGCAATATTTCTAGCCCAATGAGAAGCAATCTCTTGACCCACATGGTAAGTAGGAGCCAAGATATCTGTATGGCAACCTGCTAGAGAAGGTAAGTGAGCATCAACGAGTAATTCATCCCTTAAGTGACCAATAGAAGGGACCAATATGTCTACTGAAGCATTTCAAAAAAGTTCCCTCCACTCATCAGTAGTACATAGGGAGAAGAAAAAAGAGGAGTATTAGTCAATAAATAAATCCATAAAAGTAAATGAGTAACAAAGAAAGAAGTAAGGAAAGAGATTCTTACAAGGATCACCAACTTGCCACATAGGATATTAAAGTCTCATGTCCTCATCTGATAGTGGATAAACTAGATTGTGTCTAGGAGGAGTTGTCACTGGCCTTGCCTCCTCATCTAAAGGAATCTCTCCCTCCTATCCTATATTCACCTCATCATGCTCCTCCCTCAAGGTCATAGTCCTCATCCATGAAGTAATCAATCTCCTCCTCATCAACAACTAATCTCTAAAAGTGAGTTTGTCTCGTGTGTCATTGCCTCACCACATGGACTAGCCTCGTAATCAGAATCCAAGGAGTCAAATGAGTCTAAAGAGTGCCCTATGCTTAGCATCTACCATCTCATGAGTAAATCGATAGAAAATAGGAATAGGGGGCAAGTCCTCTAAAAGTCCTCACCCAATTGTTGAAGCACTCTATCAATGTGATGAGCCTCAACCAAAATACTCCTATCCCTCAAATGAACCACTCTCCTATAGTAATCTCGTACCTACATATCACCTGGCCATAGACCCTCTATGTCAACATAAGGATCAAAAATGAAATTTGCATTGGTAAGAGTAGCCACCGTGCATTTACTAGCATCAAAGTAAACAAGTTGACCTTATCACATGGCTCTTGACAATCTAGGATCTAGGAGTGGAACACCCCTCTAAAATGGTATGATGTGCTCACATATCCATGACATGATAAGTGAAGGATGACTAAAAGAAATACCCACTCACATTGAAATGTGATATAGATCTCAGTAGACCATGGCAAGGATGTCAATCCCCCAAGAAAAAATTATACCCTACTCTATTCTCTGAATGATCAGTGCCCAATACCACCGAAGCCTCGATGCCCCCTTATCTCTTGACAATTTGGAAGCAATCGACCCGATAAGAACCTATCATAGAGGTGAAACAATAAGACTAGGAACATAAATGAGTTGAACACCTAGATGATCTCCAAGATGCGTAACTCCCATGATAGCAGTCCAAGATAAATGTTCCCTCTCATACTCACTCTCAAGAAGCTAAAGATGTTCTCCTCTCATAGGAACACCCAATATATGGTAAACATCATACAAATTGATAGTTCACTCTCTTAAAACCTAAGGGAACCTAAAGGTGTTCTTTTTTACATCCCAATATGTTAAAATACCATAACAAATGAGGGAAGAAGGATGAATGATTGAAACTCTAGCCACCTTGTCCAAACTTATCCTCCTTAAGATAGCATGATCACCAGTGAACAAGGCCTCATAAGCATCAACAAACCAATGTTGATCATGAGTCACATTCCATTGACTGCACGCATCCTACTAGACATAAAGAGCAACATGTTAGATCTCTAAAACTTAGAAAATCACAAAAAAAACATATATCATTCAAAAAATTGCAATAGACAAAAAGCTTAGTATCAAGAAACAAACAAAACTAAGTATCAAATGCATCAGATAATAGAAGAAATCATCTAGAATATTTATGGGTGGTTCACCTAGTTTACCAAGGCAAATCTCTCACGAGTGACATAGAAAATAGGTAGATCTCCCAGGGGCGACCTACCCTGGAAAAATGGGTGACCCTACCCCATGCCCTTGCATGATTCAAACACCCTAAAAAATATTGAATATTATAATATCAAACTAATACTTGTTATATTAGGTACAATTACGTGATAATGATAACAAGCAAGGCCTAGTTCAGGAATGATACCTACCTTTCATGTAGACTACCATCCCTGAGGGGGCAAATATGTAAGCACTAAAAAAAGTGCATGAGCCTACATGGTAATCCGGTGATGAGTTGTAGTCCTAAACACATACATGTAAGCATGTAAATATGACCATTTAGTAGTATTCTTCTTGGCAACATGTGGATCCAAGATCTTCACTTTGTTTGTACCTCCCTTGTCTCCTAACCAACCTTCTAAGGTTTTGTATCTTCACCAATTGCTCTATGTTGACACTTCATTTTTGTCGCTTTCTAACCCTGTTGACTTGACCTATCGACATAACAAGATGATAAATTCATTTTCCCTAAGCCCCTTTCAACCATTTCAACCCTCTAGAGGCCTCCAATAGACTTCCCAAACCATCTCTAACCATCAATTTCGCTACCCATTTTCTCAATCTTGGGTCACCCCATTTGGTTTCCATATCTCCCAAGGGAGATCCAACCATTGAAGTGGAGCTTCTAGGGGTGATTTGCCTCAGTAAACTAGGTCACCCACCATCCTTCATCCTAATGACTTGTTTTTGGGTCTTGATGTCATATTTAGCCCCCTAGGACTAATCTCAACCTCTAAAACCACCTATAGAACGCATTCTTTGTGGGTCACCTCCTTTGACTTCTAGATCTCCCTTGGGTGACCTTTCCATTTAACCAAATCTCTCCTAGGTTACCTGCATTGGTAAAAAGGGCAACCCAGCCATGTTTTATATATGTGATTTTCGTCCAGTTATGGCCCAAATTTGCTCCAAATTGAGCCCTGATTGTGTCACCTTCCCTAACTGATTATCAATTTCTCTTTACTGATTCAAGGCTCACAATCACTCCATTTTAACTCCAAATCAATTATACTCATCTCTCAATCAATCTCATGCTAACTCCATTCCTTCTTCTATGAAAGACTATCAAGGCTAGTTCACTGCCAATCAAACCTAGTTCACTATCTAATCAATTCTGTTAACTCTTCAATCAAATGAGTTAACTCTCTGATCACTTCCACCATTGATGTTCTTCTTAGACCTATAAACACCCCTCACCTCTTCATTATTTCTCAAGTCTAAGAATGATCTTCTCATCTTCATAAGAATTTTCAAGCATCTTCACAGGCCTTTGAGCCTCTTAGTTTCTTTATTTGGTTTTCCTAAATCTTCAAACATTTCCTTAGGAGGAAAGTTCATTGTTGCATACTCATTCCAACTTTGTTTTTTTCTCTCCATAGCATGTTTATGCTCTTCGTAGGACTTTGTGAGCCTTTTATTTTATTAGCTTAGTTGTAAAGCTTCAATAGCTTCAAAGCATTGTTATGCTCATCAAATTTCTTTCAAAATGCCCAAGCCATAATGCTCCCTTAGCTCTCGTAGCTCAAATTATTTCATCATAGCTTTCATAGCTCAATCTATATTCAAATCAATTGCTTCTTTGTCCCTATTGCCGAGAGGAGATCCCTGCATCTGTAGAGGAAAGGAGGTTGCCAGAAGAGGAGTTCTGAGGATACGCTAGGCTTATGCACCAAGTTATTCCAGATTTTTCATACTTTCAATTAGTAATTAGCTCACACTTTGGCTCTTGTGAAAGTAATATTTATGTTACTCTTTCCTTGATAGGATTTACTTTCATGCAATTAGATTATCATTTCTTTACTTTAGTTTCATTTCATTGATTAGATCACATTTCAATTCAAGTAATTTCAATTTCTAGAATAGACTCAAAATCACCCCACAAAAATATAAAAACATAGGATTAGATTGCATTTAAAAAAACATATATAGTTGCATTCATATCTATTTTCATAGTTAATTAGATCACTACTTTATTCAATTTGGAAAAAGGAATCAAAATTTGTTTGCATTCATACTAAGTTGCATTGCATAAGGAAAATATAAAAACATTAGGATATCTAGAGAACTAAACCCTCAATAACATCATGAGGTACACACAAAGTGAAAATCAACACCTTGTCAAACCTAGACCTTAAACATAGCAAAATATTTCTCTCTCTCTCTCTCTCTCTCTCTCCATCTCTCTGATTCACGCATTCGATGTGCCCAAGGATTATGGAGATTGGGTTAAGGCTATTCTTGAAGAAATAGAGAAAATACACTCTAGACCTCAAAACACACAACAAACAATTGAAGAGCAAGAACACACTCTCAAAATCATTCAACAAAGAAATAACATTCAACAAATCATCCAAGTGAATGAGAATAGATTACAATGTCTTAGGGAAATCAATGAGACAAATAGTCTTAGGACTAGGCATTGGAATTTGAGAAACCCCAACAGGAGACCTAGAATTAGTGACCCTTTGGGTCATGTAGACACCCAACACCCAAAATTGTCCCAACTTTGTCCATGTCTAGCAACACCTTGTTAAAATATTATCCTAGACATCTTGTAGCATTTTTTCCTAATTTCCCAAATTCATTAAGCCAATTAATTAAATAAATTTTATTTATTTAATTAAAATCCCATTTAATCTCATCCTCATCCTACTTAGCCAATTAATTAAATAAATTTTATTTATTTAATTAATTCCACATCATATCCCAATCATATCCTATCCTCATCCCAATTAATTAAATAAATTTTATTTATTTAATTAATTTCCACATCATATCTTATCCCATCTTATTCATCTACCCAATTAATTAAATAGACATCTTGTAGCATTTTGTCCTAATTTCCCAAATTCATTAAGCCAATTAATTAAATAAATTTTATTTATTTAATTAATTCCACATCATATCCCAATCATATCCTATCCTCATCCTAATTAATTAAATAAATTTTATTTATTTAATTAATTTCCACATCATATCTTATCCCATCTTATTCATCTACCCAATTAATTAAATAAATTTTATTTATTTAATTAATTTACACATCATATCTTATCCCATCCTATTCATCTATCTAATTAATTAAATAAATTTTATTTATTTAATTAATTTCCAACTATATCCCAACTAATTCAAATATTTTATTTGAATTAAGTCACATGACCTTTCATCTCACCTTGACATTTGTCCATTTTCCTCTTAATCATGTGTTGTAGAACAACTTTTATCCTTCACATGCACAACTAATGGGACCTAATTTTAGTATTTATCTACACAAGCACACCTAAGCCTTATCTTCCCTTGCCACATGTCAATTGACTACAATTTCTTGATGTGCAAGGAAACCTAACTTAATCCTATCCATCCATTTCATCTAAAGCCTTAATTGATCCTAGCCATCCATTGGAACCAAGCCTTTCCTATAAAACAAGCCTCTCTTGAGCCATTAGGGGGGAATTTCAGGATTCTTCTTCATACAACCTCACTCTACTGAATTTTCATCTCAAGCCATTATCCATCCTCTTTCAATCCATCTAGCTTGCATCTATCAACCATCAACCATCACCATCACCTATCTCCTTATCAATGTTATGCTGTGGAATCGAGCAATCAACACAACAAAGCGATCAAATCAATTGAGCTCATCTTGCATCTTCGAGGTATTGATTTATTTGGGTTTAGGTTATGCATTTCAATTGTTTGATCATTTCCATTTACAAATCTAAATTTTTCGATATACATTTTGGCACGCTCGGTGGGACTCACTTCGCTTGATCTTTTTTTGTAGGTTTTTGTAGTAAAAATTTGCATTCATATAACCCCCATTGTTGAGTTTTGCAGGTTTAATTAACTTTTTTGTTGCAGATCTGCTACTTTTTGGACAAAACCCTAGGTTTTAAAGATTTCATCATATCTTCCAAACGACTATGAATTTTTCTACAAGATTTTAGCAGAAGTTTGTCCATGATATAAGGAAGCTACAGAAGAAAATTTTTGGGTTTATCGTGATTTTTGCAGGATTTATCACGTTTTTATGTTTTTTCATAAAATCATAATTCTGGGCGCAAATCAGCAAATTTTTTAGAAATTTTTATATTTCTGGAAAGCTCTCAAAATTCTAATAGGGGTCTATGTTTTACATATTTAATTTGAAGCTCATTTACAGTGCAAAAAAATTAGATCTTTGCCGACTGTACCATTTTCATAAATCCACATTTTTGGGTGCAAATAAGAGAATTTCTCTAATTTCTTTACATTTTCAAAAAGCTCTCTGAAAATTAATAGGGGTCTTTTCTTTGATTTTTTAATTTTCAAGCCAAAAATGTATCAAAATAATCAAATCTAATTCAGCTATGCATCTAAAATTACAATTTTCCTTGGCTGATGAGCCTATTTTTTATGCCTACATTATAATATCATTTTTTTTTATGTTGTAGGTGATCATAAGGAGCTGTAGCAACATTGACATCAACATCTATAGAAATTTGGATAGCAAATTAACCAGATGCAATCATTTCATTTCTCATCTTCTAATCATTGTTTGCAAAGACATTTGGATTTTGGGCATAAAATGAACAATTGTTTGCAAATTCACATAAAAAAATTGGGCTAAAACAAACCATTGTCTTTCATTACATTTGGATTTGGGCTTTAAAACAAACAAGTGCTTGCATTGTCTTCCACACATTAAATTTATAAGGTTAATGAACCCCATGCGAGTGTGACCAAGTAAATGTGTATGCTCTCTCCTTGCGTCCTAACACGAACTTGGAGATCAAAAACATTACTTGTGTTGCTTTTGTTAAACCTTAGAGAGGCCTGCCTTGGTATCCACCCCAAGGGAACGACCTCAAGCGGTACTTTCATCCGGTCTGCTATAAAAATTAGAGGATAAGGCGAAAGCCAAGTCTAATCGGTATTAGCGCTCACCATACAGTGCTAACTCGAAAGGAGGTGTACCTTTGTGTATATTAAAACTTCTAGTAGGGTTAGTTAAAGTCTTAAGTGGCTTGATGGATGCTCGTGGGGTGCCGGTCCCCCAGATTTTCACTAGAACCTCCTTGTGATAGTGGCCTTGCCTTGACTAGGACTTGTTGAAGTGTCTTCACGTGCTTGCTTAACCATCATCACATTATTCCAAACTAACAACTTGCTTATGTGTCTTGTGTGAGTGATTCATGTGTGTATATGCATAATCATTTGTTTGAATATTGCCACATCAAGCTCTAAACACTCAAACACATAAAGACAAGTCATCCTACACATTCTTCCGATAACATTTAAACCCAATCACTTTCATCCCAAACATAGCTAAGTCATTCAAACCATCCTAAACCTATTCTAACCATCCCTATTCCATCCAAGTCAAGCCACATCATCATCAAATCATAACCAAGCACTTGCCAAAAAGGACTTAAGACTTAAATACTTGTGTGACATCATGTCAACCTTAGAGGACCTCCAAAAGCTCCTTCATATACTTCACCACATGCATGCAAGCCAATCACCTTTAGAGCAGCAAACATTTCAAAGCATTCAAGAACTGATTCAAATATGTTGAACAAACCAATCCTCACACATACAATGCCTCTTGGAAGAAATCCAACACTTCTTGGACACTTGCAAAGTCCAACGACCATCCTATCTAGCACCTATCCCATCATATGTATCAACTCGTCAACCCAATTCGATACCAACTTATTCCATTTCTTCTAATGTTATCCCTTATCCACATCAACACATTCAACTACAACAACATCAACTAATTCAACAATTCCAACAACAACAAATCCAAACACCATCTCAACCTCAACAAATTCCACCTCAATCCTATGCGTCATCCACCTTAACTTCATACCAACCTCATCTATCTACACATCATATCAATGCCACATCAACATATGAACATCCACCTCAAGCTTATCCAATCCCTCATGCCACCGTTCCAATGCACTACCAAGTCCATCCACAAGGCAATCAAGTGATATCACAAGAACAACATGCAAGTCCAAATGGCCTTTTGTATATAAATCAAGTGAACACAAGTCAACCTTGCCAACAAGATCAAATGCCCACATCTTTGAGTCCACCTCAAGATATTTTGTCTACATATCATACCATTACACCCAGTTACCAAGACCATCAATGGCCTTCCCAACAAGCACAAGTGAGTCCAAGCCCACCTTTACAACAAGATGCACATGCAACTCCAAGTGGCCCTTTGTACATAAACCATGTGAGCCTAATGCAACAAGACTTAATTACCTTTGACAAGGGAGATACCAATCTAGAGTGGCCTCCACCATCAAATCTCATGCCAACACATGAGCCAACAAGTCCTATCCCAACACCACCATGTGATCCTACCCCTAGTCCATTGGTCCATCAACCTTCCAAACCACCAAGCCCTCCATTACGTTCATCACCATTGCATTCTAATCCTTCACCAACGGATGCAGCTGAGATAGTTTTACAAAGAATGCTTGAAGAAAAACTTATTGAACTTCCTGAAGTCAAACCATGTGAAGAAAGTCCATATGATGAACATGATTATTGTGCATACCATAGGACCAAAGGCCATGATACAAATACATGCCCAATATTTGTCCCAATTGTTTACAAAGTGTACCCACCTATAATGGAAAATCATGCCACATCATTCAAATCCCATGTGTCACCCCCATCTAGTCCAAATCCTAATCCACCCAATCCAATTAGCTTTCAACCTAATCCTAATCATAAGCCTACAACACCATCTAATATTATCATCCATCCATTATATTGCCCATCCACTCATACCCTTGTAAAGGATGTGATCCATTGGCTATTAGCAAGGATTAAACTACCCCCATGTCAAACACCCATTCATGATCCTACCAATGAACTTTCAAAGGTCATGTCCAATCCTATAATCTCATCATGTGGTTCGCATATCCTTGAGCCTCTTCAAGATCCTTCCATTAACATACTTAGCCCTTTGAGCCCATCATGTGACCTACAAACTAACAAGTCTATTCAAGAGTCTCCAAACACAAGCCTAAGTCAAGAGCCATCATGCCCTCATGTCAATAACCCTCAAGAGCCTATCAAGTCCACTCAAGAACCTTCCACTTTCATCCCAAGTCAAGAGGTATGTCAAGAGCATAATCTTAAACATGTGGAAATATTAAACCCTAATCTTAATCAAGATCAAAGTACCTCTAAGTTCCACTTATCCATGACCTACATATGGTTTTCCCTCAAGCTATTAGCCATCACCATGACCTCATTCATGAGCAAATTTATCCCTTTTATAGCCCACTTAATCCTCTTTTTGCTCATATTTTTTTATCAAGGTTCTAGCTAAGATCATGAAAACCATGATGATCCATTTGGCCAAACTTTATCCATCTCATGATCAAGATAATATCTATGATGAAGAAGCTATCCATGAGCACCTTGATTATATCCATAATCTTATATCCATCCATGAGCGAGATATCCAAAGTACTCTTATCCATCCTCCATCTAGTCCTATCCATAATGAGCAAACATCCACTTGTCATAATGAGACATGTGCCTTTCAAGAACACATAAGCATAGAAGATCAAACAAATAGCTTGGATCTTCGTGAACACAATGCTAATCAAGATCCTAATGATCCTTCATCCCCATCTACCATCGATCCCATTTCAAGTCAGCCACCATATCCAATGGGTTTATCCACCTTCATCCATGAATGTTTTTCCTTAGGACAACAACAACCTTTGTCCTCCACTTCACCTTCTCCATCCAATAAAGAGCTCAAGTCTAGCTCCCGAAACACATCTAGTCCCATAGTCAATCGCATACTCCAAAATATAAACTACCAAGGTAAAGGCCTAGGCCTTTATGAACAAGGTATTTTGGAGCTAAACCATGTCAAGATCCCTCCATGCTCATATGGCCTTGGATACACACCCCACGATAAACAAGGCCAAGATGTTGGTAATTCATTCATGCATCCTAAACCTACCACTTTCCATCACAAACCCCATCATCTACCCGAAACATATGTTGTCATTTCACCTCCATCATCCTATAAATGTCAAAAGCATGTGACCATACACCTTCCGCCATCCACTTTGCCTCCACTTTTACCAACTCCAAATATCCCTTCATCCACCTTGCCACCATTGCTTCTAACACCTAACATACCTATCATTCATAAGTATCCTTGCATCCCTAATCATGGCCAACAAAAGCACACATCGCCTAAGCATAAAGCTTCCAATCATTCCATCCACTCCACCCACCCCATGGGATTCAAAAGCAAAACTTTTGATGCCTCTACCTATAAAGTTAAAAATCCTACCAAAAATCCTAAAGGTCTTCATACCTTAGGACACAAAGAATCAAACTCAAAGCAAAGTTCATCTAAGCAGCCATCTAAGCCCATACCTCTAAAAGCAAATCCCAAAAGTAAAATGGTTTGGGTTCCTAAGCAAATAGCTAGCAAGTCAAATGAGGCATCCTCATCCACATCTTAAGAATCCCAACCACCTATATCCATCCAAAAGCCTACTTCCATCCAAAACTTTCATTCCCTTCCAAAATCCCACAAGCAAAGCAAAAGCACTAAAAATACTAAATCTATGTGGGTTCCTAAATCACTTCATCAACCATCTCCTAAGAAAACAACCCCATTGCTTCCTACACCACCATCCAATCAAAAGTTTCAATGTTTATCACGGTGTGTGCAGCCGTTGGTCATGGTTCCCTTCCACTCTGCAGCACCTCCACATAACTACATCTCCCCATCTTCCATCCATTATCCTACATATCTCCCCCATGCTAACCCTATGGTCCATGCTTTTGCATAAGCCTTTCATCCATATTCATTCCATAAGCCCATATAAATCCACACCATAAGCCACTAGCCTACCCTACCATAATTCCACATCATAATCCACTATCCCCATCCATCTATCTTTGCATGAACCTTTCATAATCCATATCATAATCCATTATCTACCTAATCCATCTCCCATCTATGCAATCCCTTATCAACATCTATGAGCATAATGACATGGTCCATGCGAAGACATCATCCATCTCTAAAGGGACACTATCACCTCTCATAGCACTAGACACTTGAGTCCCTCCTATCCATTACCATGGTGAAAACCTGGCAAATAGGCGCCATGTGTAATTGTCATCCCATCTTAAAAAAAAAATCAAAATAGTAAAGAGAAATCCCTTCGTCCAATAGTGGAAACCTGGTAAACAGGTGCCTTGGATAAGTACCATGATGAAAACTTGGCAAACAGGTGTCATGTGTAGGTTGATCTTCTATGTCACTTACACTTGGGGCCACATTGTCTCATCCAACCTATCCATTTCCAAACTATTACCATACCATCCTGCCATCCTTATCCATTACATAAACATGCCTATCCTATTCAACCCATTCATCCACCCTTCCTCCTTTTGATCTCGATGAAGACATTGGGGCAAAATTTTGAAACATGTTTGGATATTTCTTGACATACCTTCTTTCCAAACCAATCCCTATCCATTAACCATTTATCCATCCCATTTAAACAAATCCATCATGTCATCCTATCGTCATAAGCGCCATGTAAAATCCAATCATGTCATCCCTTGGTCATGAGCCTTGTCACGCATAGAATCCTAAGCATTACCACCTAGAATGGGGCAACATCTTCCTATGCAACATAGCCTTTGAAGATCACATCCTAGCTCCCTTATGATCCATCAACTATGGCATATCCTTATCACGAGCTTTCCACCTTATAGCTTATCCCCATCTGTTTATCATGAGCTTTCCACAATAGCCTACCTATCCATTTATCATGAGGCAAGCATCCATTCCTTATATGGCCTATGCTCTCTTCTATCCATCCAACTCTCATGAACCTTCCATCCCATCCAACTCTCATAATCTTATCCATCCTTTTATCCATCCCTTGCACCTAGACTTGGTTTTTTCCCTTGTCATTGGTATCGAGCACAAAGGCTACCCAATTGTAAATCCATTGGCATTTTCCAAAAAATTTCAAACAAAACTCCAAAAAAAAAATCAAATATTCTCAAAAATCCAAAAAAATTTAAATATCCAACGAAAAATCCAAGCAATAAAACCAATCATATCATCCAAAACAATCCATTCCATCAACATTCAATCAAAATCAAATCATCATCATCATCATCATCATCATCATCATCAATTCTTCCTATCAATAACATTCATTCATCCATTTCAATCAATCCATTTCCAACCATATCAATCAAATCAATCTAAGCAATGATCTCAAAATTCAAGTCACATTAATCCGTATCAAGCAAGCCAATCAATCAAGGAACATTATCCAATCAAATCAACAGGTTTTGATCCTAATCTTGTCATGAACATCATCAATCATCATCATCAATGGGATATAGCATTCCCACATCCTTGTGTTGATCTAGGGATATAGTTTTCCCCACAATGACAACACTATCATTATCAAACAAACAATCAATTATTGGTTTATGACTTGACAAGGGAAATACCTTATTTGTTTTACATCCTTTGAGCACACTGAGAACATTTGCTTGTGCTTAGATTGAGTGGACACTCTAATCATCACACCATCACTATCATCATTCAAAACAACCTAATCATCAAAATAATCAACCCAACAATAGCAAACAACAAAACCAAAGCACATCAAGCCAACCATCAAAACAAATCATATCAATCATCAACATTAACACCAAAGCAAATCAACTCAAGCACATCAAGCCAACCATTAAAACAAATCCAATCACTTCAGCAAATCAAAAGCAGCTCAATCCACCACAAATCATCCATCCTTCATCAAATCAAAAGAATCAAAGCAATGATCCAAATGCAAGCCCATCCTTAATCCATACCAATCAAGTTAATCAATCAAGCCAAATTATCCAAACGCAGTCCATGGTCTTGATCCTAGCCTTGTTGTAAGCCAAAGCAATTAGCCAACCAGCCAACCAACTCAGTAAACAACCTTGTGTTGATCTAGGGATATAGCTTTCCCTGCAATGACAACACTCTCAACTATCATCAATCAACAACCAATCATTGGTTTACAGCTTGACAGGGGCAATACCTTGTTTGTTTTTGAATCATTTGTGCATGCTTTCTTGCTTGCTTGTGTGTGTTATCATTTTATCTTGCATTTGTATCACATCAATATCACTCCAGCTAATATTCATATCTTGTGTATGTTGGAATAGCTTTTTGCACTATCCTTTGCATCTAAGTTCATGATATACCTTTTCTGCATTAGGACTTTAATGCTCTAAGTTTACTTCCTCATACATTAGACAAAGTTGTATTATGCTGGGGCACGACACATCGTCACCCTGGTTCCTTATACCTTGGTGCATAACGTCTAGTGCTATATCAAACATCATGGTTGCTCACCTTCCATTGCAGCATAACTCATCCTTCATTTCTTTTATCTATCCCCTTATCTTTCTTTTGTAGCCAAGCCATTTCTTTTTGAGAGCCTACCCGTGTTTGTCCAACCCACCTAACCTCTCGAGGGGGCATCATCATCCCATTTCATCATCATCCTCATCCTATCCTACATCATTATCATCATTCCTATCCTCTATCCATACCTTAACTTCTTTGAAATGATGTTACTCGACACAAAGCTCATCATCTCGAACATCATCTCAAAGAGGGGCAAAATGTAGACACCCAAAATTATCCCAACTTTGTCCATGTCTAGCAACACCTTGTTAAAACATTATCCTAGACATCTTGTAGCATTTTGTCCTAATTTCCCAAATTCATTAAGCCAATTAATTAAATAAATTTTATTTATTTAATTAATTCCACATCATATCCCAATCATATCCTATCCTCATCCCAATTAATTAAATAAATTTTATTTATTTAATTAATTTCCACATCATATCTTATCCCATCGTATTCATCTACGTAATTAATTAAATAGACATATTGTAGCATTTTGTCCTAATTTCCCAAATTCATTAAGCCAATTAATTAAATAAATTTTATTTATTTAATTAAAATCCCATTTAATCCCATCCTCATCCTACTTAGCCAATTAATTAAATAAATTTTATTTATTTAATTAATTTCCACATCATATCTTATCCCATCCTATTCATCTATCTAATTAATTAAATAAATTTTATTTATTTAATTAATTTCTAACTATATCCCAACTAATTCAAATATTTTATTTGAATTAAGTCACATGACCTTTCATCTCACCTTGACATTTGTCCATTTCCCTTTAATCATGTGTTGTAGAACAACTTTTGTCCTTCACATGCACAACTAATGGGACCTAATTTTAGTATTTATCTACACAAGCACACCTAAGCCTTATCTTCCCTTGCCACATGTCAATTGACTACAATTTCTTGATGTGCAAGGAAACTTAACTTAATCCTATCCATCCATTTCATCTAAAGCCTTAATTGATCCTAGCCATCCATTGGAACCAAGCCTTTCCTATAAAACAAGCCTCTCTTGAGCCATTAGGGGGGAATTTCATGATTCTTCTTCAGGCGACCTCACTCTGCTAAATTTTCATCTTAAGCCATTATCTATCCTCTTTCATCTACCTAGCTTACATCTATCAGCCATCAATCATCCATCATTTATCTTCTTATCAATGTTATGCTGCGGAATTGAGCAATCAACACAACAAAGCGATCAATCAATCGAGCTCATCTTACATCTTCGAGGTATTGAATTATTTGGGTTTAGGTTATGCATTTCAATTGTTTGATCATTTCCATTTATAAATCCAAATTTTTTGATATACATCAGCATCCCTATCAATTATCCATACCTTAACATCTTTGAAATGATGTTACTCGACACAAAGCTTATCATCTCAAACATCATCTCAAAGAGGGGCAAAATGTAGACACCCAAATTTGTCCCAAATTTGTGTATGTCTTGCAACACCTTGTTAAAACATTATCCTAGACATCATAAGCCATTTTATCCTAATCCCATTCTAATTTCCCTAATCCATTAAGCCAATTAATTAAATAAATTTTATTTATTTAATTAAAATCTCATTCAATCCCATCCTCATCCTACTTAGCTAATTAATTAAATAAATTTTATTTATTTAATTTCCACATCATATCTTATCCCATCCTATTCATCTACCCTATTAATTAAATAAATTTTATTTATTTAATTAATTTCCAACTATATCCCAACTAATTCAAATATTTTATTTGAATTAAGTCACATGACCTTTCATCTCACCTTGACATTTGCCCATTTCCCCTTAATCATGTGTTGTAGAACAACTTTTATCCTTCACATGCACAACTAATGGAACCTAATTTTAGTATTTATCTACACAAGCACACCTAAGCCTTATCTTCCCTTGCCACATGTCAATTGACTACAATTTCTTGATGTGCAAGGAAACCTAATTTAATCCTATCCATCCATTTCATCTAAAGCCTTAATTGATCCTAGCCATCCATTGGAACCAAGCCTTTCCTATAAAACAAGCCTCTCTTGAGCCATTAGGGGGGAATTTCAGGATTCTTCTTCATGCAACCTCACTCTGCTGAATTTTCATCTCAAGCCATTATCCATCCTCTTTTAATCCATCTAGCTTGCATCTATCAACCATCAATCATCACCATCACCTATCTCCTTATCAATGTTATGCTGTGGAATCGAGCAATCAACACAACAAAGCGATCAAATCAATTGAGCTCATCTTGCATCTTCAAGGTATTGATTTATTTGGGTTTAGGTTATGCATTTCAATTGTTTGATCATTTCCATTTGCAAATCCAAAATTTTTGATATACAGGTCATATAGATATCTCCACTACAACCACCATAGAGCGCATTTGTCAAACACAAATACATACTCATCCCGTAGAGAGGCCAACTACCCTATGTGACATTATACTTCCATGTGAACAAAATCACCCCTAGGTTACTCCTCCACTTGACTAGCTTTTTCCACGAGAGTGAGAGTGATTTGGAGGTCACCCATTGTAAGGAGGTAGTTCATGTGTGATATTGGAGCTAACTCATTTACAACATGCTTGAGTCACATTTTGGAGCATACAAAAACAAGGAATAGTAATTCAACCCACTCAATCTAGAGCATGCAAAGTGCTCGTACGATAAAAAATCTACCAAGAGGATCAACCCTCAATAATTCACACAACAACACACTTAGATGATAAAGTGAAATGCCTAGAGAGGCACTTTCAAGAGGCTAGGGAGGCTCAAGAAGCCTTGCGTGTCTCTCGTCAAGAAGAACAATGAGAAAACACCTTAAAAGAACAACTAAGTGGAGTGAATCATGAAAATCCTCAAAGTGGAGCAGTATAAAGAACAGGAACCGCCACTCTCGTAGGCCTCATAGCAACACTAGTCTAATGGATTAGGACACTAGAGGTAGCAGGGATGGAGAAACCTCGTCAAGACAAATGAACCAAGCTACAAGACAATATGTGTAACATTAGGACTAAACAAGACTAGGGGCATCTTAAAATCCCCCATACTTAAAGTTTTATGCACGTAATAGAAGTAATGACACATTCCCAAACAAAGCTCATCCAATGCACAACTTCTATACGATTCAAAACTACCAAACAACTTACTCCGTTATCCCTGGGTATCAAATGTAAAATCAACAAAGTCCACCAATGGGGCTGATGGTCTTGAACCAACAATCTCAAAGTGTATTCCTAGGAACTTATCTCAAGTACCTAAAAGAATCCCTCGATCACACCATATGAAATGTGCTACTACCATAACCTCTCCTTGACATACCAAAGTTCAAAGGTGAGGGAGATCCTAACTCAAATATTAAATCCTATACCACCACCATAAGAGAACTTCTTCCTTGGGATGGAGTCGTAGAAAGAAATTTTTTGAAGACGCTTCAAGGGATTGTCCTAGATTGGTATTACCATTTTCCTGAGGCTTCAATCCACTCTTTCACCCAACTTATAGGAGAGTTTTCATGGCCTTTGACATGAACAAACTCATGGAGACTAGAATACATGAATTTTTAACCATGAAACATGATGTAAATGAATTAGTGGCACATTTTTGTAACACCCCTCATTTTTAATTTCTTTGTGAGTCTATGAAATTATAATTTTGTGATAAAATTAGATAAGCTCTATTAACTTATGTTAAATCTAAAGTGTTGATTTAACACATTTTATGTATAATGTATGATTCCAATACCATGGTTAACTATTAAAGGTGAGTATATTAGTATATTGTTTCGAATAATACTACTAAGGAATGTGTGACAAGATTGTGTTGTGCAACAGGTACAGGTATCGGGGAAGGTGATCTAGGTCTTGGTGTTGAAGTATACCAAGATAATCCATTTGTGTGGGTATATTAATAATTAAAATAGATTAAAATAGTTAATTAAAAAGAAATAAATAATTATTGATGTTTAATTATTTATTTGGTGATTGAAAATTTAATAATTAATAATAACAAATAATTGTGGTGATGAATTATTTATTAATACATAGATTTGTATTTATTAATTATTTCACTAAGAAGGACAATTATTTATTTCATGATTGAGAAAAGGAAATAGAATTAAATGATTTGGTAAATCTAATTGTTTAAATTATTTTAATTTAAATTAATTGATTGTGTAGGTTTATATTATTGAATTAGAAATAAACAAATATATTTATTTCATAGTTGGAAAAAGAAGATAATATAAAGATTTATTAAGGGTAAATGCAAGGAGATGGGGGACCAAAAAGTCGCCACCATCTCCAAAATTAAAGCAAAATGCGAGCACATTATAATGCACTCGCATTTTGCTTTTAATAAAAGAAAAAAAAAAACCATTTTCTGCACATTCACCTGCGGCTTTTCTCTTGACAGCAGCAAAGAAACCAATCAAAACATGATCGCATTGAAAAAAGGAGATTCAATCAAGTGCACATGAGAAACAAGAATTTCACAATGCCACCTCGCCGCCAAAGATATCATCGTGCAAATTTGGAGGCTCCAGCATAGGAAGAAGGTAGGGTTGTCTAATTTTGTTAGTTTTAGAACATTTTTTTAGTTTTACAATGTTTTATTTATGTTTATATTGCATTTATAGTTATTGGAGAAGCATAAAATGTAAATCCAGTTGAGGAGGGTGAAAACAACCCCCAAAACCCTCTAAACCCTCAAAACCCACCTTCACCTCCTTTTCATGTAAGGGATAATCAAGAACACTACTTAGGGATAATAGAAGAAAACAAGAAACATCTTGAAACTATTATTCAAACCCTAAACAATCCAAGTGGAACCATTGAGCATAGGAGGGCACTTGCAAAATCACTATAGGAGATTGTTTCCCACACAGATTTGGTGACGAAACAAATCACCAAATTCCAAGACTATAGGTAGAGGAGTCAGCAATATTATGCCGATAAGTTGTCATATGAACAAGTGAAGAAGGAAAAAATTACAAAATCTCAAGTATATGCAGAATTTATTAATCCCAAAACCGGCCAAACATTAGAGGAAACTTGCAAACAGTTTCCTATACATTGGTGTAGGAATGAAGACATATCCCAAAACTTTTGGGATAGATGGTACATGGTCTTCAATGAGCGGCCATGCAACAATGATGAGGTACCACAATATTTTTTGAGGAAACTCTATTGCGAGTTCGTCCTCAACAAGATTTTGAATTATTTTAACATTCGTGAGTTCCAGGGTAGAGCTAGTGGCTCTGCCCAAGATAGACCTGGGGCTCAGCGAGATGAGAAGCATGTGCCTATACCCCGAGTGAGGCCAAAACGTAGGTCACTCCCTTTGGCTTTGAAGGAGAGTGTTGAGATGGAGACTTTACATTCACAGACTACTCTCACCCAAACTCTATCATAACATGCAGATGATTTTACCCAGGGCGATGAGGGTGAGAGTAGTAGGTGTCATGTGTCCCCACATTTGTGTAGTACATGTGGGAACCTATGTGATTATGGGACGCAGGAGGCATGATAGGACTTTGCAACATAGGGGCAGCATGCTGCAACACAGGGGCAACATGATGCGACACAGGGGTAGGACATATTGGATGATCTTGTTCTCAGTGATGATCTCTTACAACATACATTTGGTATTGACTCTTAGGTAATTTGTTACAAGTTTCATCGTGATTTAGTATATTGTTATTTAAAATTTGTAATTAATTTTATATGATTATCTATATTATAAGTCAAAAATAATGTATGTAATTGTTTGCACAATGAAATTCCAGGGCTAGAGTCTTCATCCTGCCTCTGTTAGTTATCCATTGGCGGCTTATGAACGGAGGTCAAGTCAACAGGTATGTAATTTATCACATATTCATAATTATTGTAGATATGTCAATGGTAATATTATATTGTGACTTGATTTGATGATTTCAACAGTCACTAGCACCTCCACGGTTTCCTTGGTCCCCTAGATGCCAAACCACCACTTTTATGGAGGTAAATTTAACCATTTCTAATCATTATGCATTTTAAAAATAATGTTATGTATTTATTTTATTTTAATAATCTTGAACTTGATTTTCAGATGCTGAATACAGTGGAGACTCCTCATCTTCGTGAGTCAGTGTAGATAGGCATTGATGCAGCCATGATGTCTGCAAATCCTTTGACTGAGGTATGACCCAATAACATGAAAATATCATAATTTTATATTTATTTTTTATCTCATGTCATTTTATGTACATAAATGATATTTATGTTTAGTCAATTTTGCTTCTTGATGCTTCTCACAGGAGGTCACAACTCCAGTCCGTCCAACTATGGACAAAGAGAGAGTCGAGATGATGGAGAGTGATCATTAGTTGGCGGTAAATGATCAATTACATATGTGATGTTATATATTTCATACATTTTCTATACTAATGTGCATATTGTTTGTTTGTATTAAAAGGTGCAGTTGGATGAACTTTATTCGGAGAGGTCTACACGATGGCAGAGAGAGGATGTGTCACTTACTGGCTCTCCATCTTCCCAGTCAAAGAAGGGCCGCCGATTATTTCCTAAAAGTCCATAGGAAACTAGTTTTTGGGAACTTTTTTGTATGCCTCAATGGATTTGTATACATACTTTTGTATGTTAATCCGATGTATATTTTTGTATATTTGCCTATATGGCTTTGTTTGGACATGCCTATATGGATTTTTATATAAACTAGATGTTATGTTCATGATATTATGTATATGACAGTTTATATTAAATATTTAATATGATAATCAATTATTGTTATAAGAATTTGGTTTTACAACTGCTAATTGCATTTGCTTGAAAGTTTATGAATCATTTTCAATTAATCCATTTTGTGCATATCTTGCAATCATTGAATTATGTCGGACCATGCATTTCTTTGAGGCATCATTTTAAATAGTTCACATGCCTTGTCTGTGCTTCCATACTTTCCATACATGTCTACAAGGACAACTTTGCAAATACAATACATGTGAGAAAATTCCTATATCATTTATGCTTTGATGGTTGTCCACACCATGTTCTCTAGATCCATTATAGCATAGGCAAGGAGGAAGTTGGTTAATGTTGTGCAATTTGGTTTTAGATGTGCCAAAATTTGCGTAAATGGTTGAAATTTATTTTTGTGCATTTGCTTGAGAGTTTTTAAAGGCTTATAAAAAAATCCATTTCGTGCATATCTTGCAAACATTGCATTCCATGAGACAACATTTCTTTGAGGCATCGCATCTAATAGTTCATGTTCATTATATATGCTTCCACACAAGTTGCATACATGTCTTGTAGGGTACTTACAACTATGATATTTGAAAAAATTCCTATATCCTTTATGCTTTGATGGATGTCTATACCGTGCTCCAAACATACCATTTCCAAGGTTTTGGAATTTAGCTTTACACTTGCCAATTGCATTTTCTTGGAACTTTCTAAAGGCTTATCAGTAAATCCATTTTGTTCATATCTCACAATCATTATATTCCATGAGGTGACATTTCTTTGAGGCATCATGCCGAACAGTTCACGTGCCTTGTCTATGCTTCCACACTTTGCATACATGTCTCTGAGGGTAGTTGCAACTACAACATCTAACAAAATTCCCATATGCTTTATCCTTTTGATGGATGTCCATTTTGGCATAGGCAAGGAGGATACTGGCTAAGGTTGTGGAATTTTTATTTACACCCGCCAATCGTATTTGCTTAAAAGTTTCTAATGCCTTATCAAAAAATCCATTTTGTTCATAACTTGCAATCATTGCATTCAATGAGGTGACATTTCTTTGGGGCAGCATACCAAATAGTTGATGTGCCTTGTCTATGCTTCCACACTTTAAATACATGTCTACAAGGGTGATGTAGTAGGTAAGGAGGATGACTCAACACCATGGAAACATATTTCATGGTGCAGGAGCACCTTAGCCATAGCCAATCTTGGCTAGGAGCATGTCATAACAAGGTCCTAGGACATCATAGGAAAAGTTAATGGTCTTGTGTCATCATTTTGCATGTAATAAGGTCAAATGACCAATGTCATTTGTGTTTGGAGTCATGTTTTATGTTGTTGTCAAACAAAAAGTCTAATAATGCAAGTAGTGGTAAGAAGTTGCTTTGTCAACTTAACAAATCATGTAATAAGGAGGTTACCCAACAATCAAATAGGTTGAAAGTTAGTTATGATTGACTGGAACTATTGTAAACATGTATAAAAACCTTCACACACACCGAGGAGGGGTTGGTGAAGAAGGTTTTGAAGGGCAAAGTTTAATCACGCTAGATTGGTGGAATGGGATGGAATAAGGTAGGATCACTATTTGCAATAAGCCCTAGGTCAGGAAATAAGAATATAGTAGAGTATGAGGATGCAATGGCCTAATATGACCATGTATTAGGAAAAAAGAGGGTGCAGTCCATACAATAGTGCCTTAACAAGTGTTTCAAAGGCCAAAACCAGTGAATTTGGATCCTTTTCCATGCATGCTAGGGTTCCCAAGTGGTTTGGTGTGGTGGGTTTGTATTGGCATAGTAGTTGCCTTGTAAAGGAGGCCTAATTAGGCCTAGTCTCAAACTGAATTGTCATGAATTTCAAGCCTCCTGACCAAAACAATCCATTTCGTGCATATCTTGCAATCATTGCATTCCATGAGACAACATTTCTTTGAGGCATCATGTTAAACAGTTCATGTTCATCAAGTATATGCTTCCACACTTTGCATAGTTTGCATATATGTTTAGTGGACTGGTTTGGTTTGGATGTGTTTTAGATGCCCATGAAGTCAGGGAAGTAAGAAATGGAGTTTGACCAAACTATGGTGTTGTCTTAGGCAAGTTTTGCCTTGTTTCCAAGCAAGAAAGGGTGGTTTTAGGCTAGGGTTTGTTAAAAGAAGGTTGGAAAGTATTGGGAGATAATTTCTAAAGCATATGCAGACCATTTTTGAAGTGTTCCAAGTGTTGGCAAAGTCTGAGAGTGTGGAAGGTAGAGTTTCAATAAACCCTCCTCAAATTGGCCTAGATTAAGGATTTTTGGGGTTTGGTATGTTAGTGAGGGTTTCTCCTAAAACTAATTGTGGTTTTGAGAGCTTGGACACATGGGAGATGCTTCCCCATCAAGTCTAGGGGGTTGTCGGATGTTTAGAGGTATGTTTCTTCACAAACTAGGCCTAATTAGCCTATTTTAGACAGCGAAAAATGTCATTTTTGAGGTACATGGTCCAAAGGAGTCACTATTGGTTTTGAGATATGTTATGTAACTTGGAAATGAGTTTCTAAATCTATATTTAGTTTGGGAGGTCTTTTGGAAAGTTTGAGAGAAAAACCCCAAAAACAGGTTCTGTTGTCCTATTAGATTAGGCCTGATTAAAACATGAAAAGTATGAAGATTGAGACTAGGCACTTTGAAGGTTGTTTGATTCACATATAATTGAGTTTTTTTTGGTCTAATAAGGTATAATAGACCATGTGCAAGGTGAATAGAGTCATTTTGAGTTCATTTTACAAAAGTTGTGAACATGTATATAGTGGAAAGGTGCTAGGAGTGACATTTTGCATTCCATAGCTTGTGGGACTGAACAGACTTTGCTAACGCATCGGGGTGGGTAGGTAAATGCCAAGGGAGGTCTCATTTCATGTGCCAAGCATCGCAGTCATTCAGGGCAGCAGGCTACCGGCAAAGTCCCTTAAGATCCCTGAGATGAAAAAACTACCAAACTTTGATGGAGCAGTTCTCAGAATTCATGGCAGTTGGGAACATTCCATTTGGACCTACAAGTGCACGTGGGGTCCATCTACAATAACCTCTCTCAGTTTCATTCAACTCCTATCCATTTGACCATGCCAGAATCAAACACATTCTTGCAAAATGCTTCAATTTCATGTAGTGGAAAGGTGCTAGGAGTGACATTTTGTATTCCATAGCTCGTGGGGCCGAACGGACTTCGCCAATATGTCAAAGTGGGTGGTTAAATGCTAGGGGAGGTCTCGTTTCATGTGCCAAGCATCGCAGTCGTTCGGGGTAGCAGGCTATTGACAAAGTCCCTTAAGATCCCTAAGATGAAAAAACTACCAAACTTTGATGGAGCAGTTTGTAGAACTCATGGTAGCTGGGAACATTCTGTTTGGATCTACAGGTGCACGTGGGGTCCATCTACAATAACCTCTCTCAGTTTTGTTCAACTCCTATCCATTTGACCGTGCCAGAATCAAACACATTCTTGCAAAATGCTTCAGTTCAATGCAGTGGAAAGGTGCTAGGAGTGACATTTTGCATTCCATAGCTCGTGGGGCCAAATGGACTTCGCCAACGTGTCAGGGTGGGTAGGTAAATTCTAGGGGAGGTCTCGTTTCATGTGCCAAGCATCGCAGTCATTCAGGGCAGCCGGCTATCGGCAAAGTCCCTTAAGATCCCTAAGATGAAAAAACTACCAAACTTTGACAAGATAGTTCTCAAAATTTGTGGCAACTGGGAATGTTCTGTTTAGACCTATAGGTGCATGTGGGGTCCATCTACAATAACCTCTCTCAGTTTTGGTCAACTCCAGTCCGTTTGATCGTACCGAAATCAAACGCATTCTTGCAAAATGCTTCAGTTTCATGTAATGGAAAGGTGCTAGGAGTGACATTTTGCATTCCATAGCTCATGGGGCCAAATGGACTTTGCTAACACGTTGGGGTGGGCGGGTAAATGCCAGGGGAGGTCTCATTTCATGTGCCAAGTGTCGCAGTCATTCGAGGCAGTAGGCTACTGACAAAGTCCCTTAAGCTCCCTAAGATGAAAAAACTACCAAACTTTGACAAGACAGTTCTTAGAATTTGTGGCAGCTGGGAACATTCTGTTTGGACCTACAGGTGCATGTGGAGTCTATAGACAATAACCTCTCTTGGTTTCATTCAACTCCTATCCGTTTGACCATGCCAGAATCAAAGACATTCTTGCAAAATGCTTCAGTTTCATGCAATGGAAAGGTTACCAGGTGCCAAATTTTTTGTTCTACTCATCGTGGAACCAAATGGACTATGCCAACACATCAGGGTGGGTGGGTAAATGCTAGGGGAGGTCTCATTTCATGCGCCAAGTGTTTCAGTCGTTCCAAGTTGCAAGCTACTGGTAAACTCAAAAAGTGCTAGGTCTAGATAGCTTGCAAGCCAGAATGACTGGGAAGGTTGGCACACAAAACGAGACCTCCCCTAGCATTTACCCACCCACCCCAACATGTTGGCACAATCCATTCGGCCCCACAATGAGCAGAACAAAAAATATGACACTTGGCAACCTTTCCACTGCATGAAACTGAAGCATTTTGCAAGAATGCGTTTGATTTCGGCACAGTCAAATGGACTAGAGTTGACCAAAACTGAGAGAGGTTATTATAGATGGACTCCACATGCACTTGTAGGTCTAAACCAAACGTTCCCATCTACCACGAATTTTGAGAACTATCCTGTCAAAGATTGGTAGTTTTTTTGTCTTAGGGATTTTAAGGGACTTTATCGGTAGCCTGTTGCCCCGAACGAATGCGATGCTTGGCACACGAAATGAGACCTCCCCTAGCATTTACTCACCCACCCTGACATGTTGGTGATGTTCATTCGGCCCCATGAGCTATGGAATACAAAATGTCACTCCTAGCACCTTTCCACTGCATGAAACTGAATCATTTAGAAAGAATGCGTTTGATTTTAGCACGGTCAAACAGACTAGAGTTGAATAAAATTGAGAGAGGTTATTGTAGACGGACCCCACATGCACTTATAGGTCCAAACAGAATGTTCCCAGCTACCACAAATTTTGAGAACTGCTCCATCAAAGTTTGGTAGTTTTTTCATCTTAGGGATCTTAAGGGACTTTGTCGATAGCTTGCTACCTCAAATGACTGCGATGCTTGGCACACGAAACAAGACCTCTGTTAGCATTTACGCACCCACCCTGATGCGTTGGCAAAGTGCATTCAGCCCCATGAGCTATGGAATGCAAAATGTCACTCCTAGCACCTTTCCACTGTATGAAACTGAAGCATTTTGCAAGAATACGTTTGATTCTGGGACGGTCAAATGGATAGGAGTTGAACGAAACTGAGAGAGGTTATTGTAGATAGACCCCACGTACACCTATAGGTCTAAACAAAATATTCCCAGCTACTACAAATTCTGAGAACTGCTCCATCAAAGTTTGGTAGTTTTTTCATCTTAGGGATCTTAAGGGACTTTGCCGGTAGCCTGCTGCCCCGAAACAAATGTGACGCTTGGCACATGAAACGAGACCTCTCCTAGCATTTACCTACCCACCCTAATGCATTGGCTAAGTTCATTTGGCCCCGTGAGCTATGGAATGCAAAATGTCACTCCTAGCACCTTTCCAAACATGAGGAAGAACTAGAACCCAATCTAACTCCTGAAAGCATGAAGACACTGAGAACAATGAAGACATGGAGGACAAAGAAGCATGAAGACATGAACAAACTCCTATCATGAAGACATGAACAAACCTTGTTACATGAATCTTGATATGACATGAGTGAAACATGAGTGAACAGGATTAAGACCAATTAGGATCAACTTCATCCATTACTTAGATCTAACCCCATGAAGCATAACATGATGATGATGTAAACATCAAATGTATACCATAGAAAACAAATCAAATGAAACATGAGGCCTTCACTGCCCACAGTTCATACCACTGCTCAAGGATAATTTATCATCATATTAAATATTTAATATAAACTATTAATACAATCAAACAATATGCACATTACTATAACAAAATGTACATGAAATATATAAGATCACTTATGTAATCGATCACTTACTGCCATCTGATGATCACTCTCCATCATCTTTTCTTGAGCTTCTTTTACCGTAGTTGGACGGACTGGAGTTGTGACCTCCTGTGAGAAGCATCAAAAAATAAAATTGACTAAACATAAATATACTAGAGGGAAGCAATTCATACTACTATTTATATACAAAACAAAGTACAAGTAACCATCTAGGAGAGTTTTATGCATACTTACAAATTAATCCAATGAACCATCTGGGTCTTCTCTTCTCTTTATTGTGTCAAGTATGGCCTCATGGTCAGAGTTACGCACCTTCCATAAGGTCTTGTTCAAAGGTCTACCTCGATATTGTATCAAATAAACATTGGTTGCCATGACAAGGTTGGAGTAATGGAGAATCTTCCGATGCGTGTCAAAGTCCTTAAACAGCTAAACATTAACACTCTTATGTGGGTACCTTCTAATCCATGTTCCAGTAACAACCACTGAGCCTATAGGGTATTCAATGTTTTCTCCATCTGTAACTGGGGCCTCCAATTTTTTTTTGGCCTCAACACAATGACACAAGTAATAATCTATTCCCTCTCTGTTATCTTCATCTGCAATAACTACATAAGCATGCCCTACAATGATATGTGTAGCAAATTAGATGAAATTAGTCAACATTACAAAAATACTGCAAAGTTTAAGATAACATTAGGAATTTCAAATTTAACTATGCAAGTAGATATATTACCTGGTTGAACTAGATCTAATATGTGGTTAAAATCAACTGACAATTCCATTTGTGTCAGATCCAGTGCCGTCGGGGGTCGATACATGTCAAGTGGGCTAAGATAACTGAACTACCATTCGTCAACCCACTCATGTGACTCACACTCATTCCAGGCTTGAATTTTACATGGAGAACAAAAGCATGCCATCTTCCGCGTATGTATAGTCCATGAACCTGCAATTGAGCTTTTGACATAGTGTAGCTCACTTGATCCTATCAATGTACAACAGTCCTCATATGGTGCAATATTAGTATCATCTATCAACCAAAAAAATCTATGAACTGAAGACTTACCTTCATTACCTGGACCCGTCAAAGCATTACACCACTCAACGATTGATTTTGCATCTGCCAACTTTGCATTGTCTTTATACTTTAACTGTTCTCATGCTATGGCTCTTTTGATACACGCTCCTGCACCATCATGCTCCCCCTTTCCATGCCTGACCTCACAAAAGTTTCACATATGCTGAACATCTGTAATATTATGCCTCCTGCTCAGCCAATAGAAATTCTACGAGTTCTTAAATTGTGATGCACAATTATCCAACCATATGATATGTTGACTGAATGATATGGCCCTTCTAGCCAGATCATTGTAGAACACCTAAAAACAACCTTGCACGAACTCCGCGGAATGCGTGCAATCATCGCTTATATAAAAATGATAATCCCTTATGATCTTTCTGTTATCCTCTGTATTATCATTCGCATGAATGAATGCAATGTGCACAAATATAGAAACCTGTGTCAAGTTATAATATTAGGATTGCACCTCACACTGTGGCTGTAGACTGTAGTTCTTTTCAAAGTTGATGACTGAAACAATGCTACCAACTGGAAATGTGTCCTTGCATAACTTGAATTGCAAGTCCAACCATCGAGCTCTATGGGCATGTCTTACATACTCATACACTATGTTGTCATGAAATACATGCATAAATTGATACATTGGAATCTTCTGAATAACATATTCACACCTCTTTGCTTCTTTACCATCTCTCGTATAGTATGCCACTATTTTATACTTGCCAAACTCTACTAGTTCGTTTCCAACCACATGTGTTCTTTCCATATGTTCACATATTGACATACGTTGCAAGCCACCACAATGCTGACATGTGCCATCCAAGTACAATATTCTGTAGAATATTTGACCTTCCTCTCTATCACATAAAATCATTGATATGAAGTCTCTTGAGGTAGTTGGTGGGGTAAGTATGCCACAATCCTACAAAACATTGTTAGTATGCAAATCTAAACATATAGACCAATAAACATCAAAATGGTTAGAAAATTCAATATGTAATCTACAACAACAAGTAGTGTGTGTGTGATTTATTTTGACAAAGAAAGGTTTTAGCATTTCAAAATATCTTTGAGAAATTTTAATTTGAGGATACTTCTCTAGAAATTTACCAAAAAACTGTGTTTGAGTCATATCCAAAAAATGCTTTGGATGTGGCTCACGGTTTCCACTACCGATTCTCCTTCTTACCACATCCCTTTGATTTGGAGATGCCCTTGCGTAGTTCTTCCAAAAGTCTTCAATTAGTGATCTCAAAGCTTCGACAACAACTTTGTCTTTCTATGGGAGTCTGCCAGAGAATGCCCACAATTCATTAGTGTTTGGATCCTCAACTCTTTGACATCTTCCAACGGCTCTCATTAGAGTTTTTCTATTTATTTTCAATGCTTGACTTGTCTTTCTAATGAGGCAAGCTTTTTTTGTTTGTTGGCTTACAATTGTCGATGTAATGACATGTCGTGTGAGATTACTATCCTTGGTGCGTGAGGTGGAACCCACACTCTCATATGCACTCATTAGATTCTTGACACTTGATTTTTCACTTGACGCATTTGATGTTCTTAGGCCAAGAATCTTCATAGTGGGCCTAAATTTTAGATTTCTTATCAGTTCAACAAAGAGTTGACATCTTACGGTTTCATTTAAACTCTCAAAGAATAATTTCCATATCTTATTTGCATATCTTTGGCAAGTGCGCATGGGAATCTTATCCTGCATGGGCTCCAATACATTCTCATCAATATCAATTAGAAACTTAGGCCTCCTATGCAAAATTCTAGGAGTTTTATTTGGTAAAGTAGACTGAACATTAGGAATTTCTTCAATATTTACTTGAGATGGGATAGATGATGTACCTTTGATTAGAGGTGAAAAGGTTGAAAATGACATACCTTCAACTTGAGGTGTGAATGATGGCATGTCACCAACTTGAGAAGAAAATGCAGATGTGCATTCTACTTCACCTGTGAAAGATGGAGTGTCTCCAATTCGAGAAGCTAATGATGGTGTTCCTTCAACTTGACCTGTGGAGGATGGAGTGCCTCCAACTTGGAGATTCACTTTTCTCATTGCACGGACGTTTTGCATTCATTCCCTTTGTGCCGCCAATTCCATCTCTCTCTTATCTTTGTTAGACATGTCACGTTCCTCTTGAATTGGCAATGGTGGAATGTCTTCTTGTATGGTTGACAATTTCCTACTTTCTCGAATTCACCTCATTCTTTCTCTTTTCCTCTCATTCTCAGCTTCACACTCTTCCAGTGTTAGAGTCTTTTCTCATTTCCTCGACATGATGATGATTTCTACAAGCATGAAGAATAAGATAATGATGATTAGAAATTTTATAATGACAATGAATAGCACAGTCAGAATGAATAACAAGGTTTTACAAACTTCTGAATAAGACACCTCATATCAAGATAACTTGAACATACATAAGTCATGAAGTATGCATTTGAACACACATATACACTTGAATCTAGTTTGAATAGAAGAGAGGAGGATGAACTTGGAGGAAGAAATAAGAAGTTATACCCTATTTTTCTGCTGTAACTCTTTTTTTTTCAAGAAATTCACTATTTCAGACCGTACCTAGGCCTTGTACGGTACTATTTTACCCTATTTTTTTGATTTCTCTAACATGAATGTGGAAGGTTTTGTGCAAGGAAGGAGTCTAAGAGGGTTTTGTGTAATACCCTAAGGGCATTTTCATGCATTTTCCAAGTGGAAAGGGTGGCTAAATAGTGGTTCTTTGTGAATTTGAATGTAACCTAGCCAAGTAAGTGTTCCTATAGCATATGCAGGCCTATTTAAAGGTGAATCAAGTGTTAGTTTGTTCTGGGTTGGAGTGGATATGAGATTTTCATTAAAACCCCCTTATTTGTGAAGAAATAAAGGGTTTTCTAGTTTGCACCCTAGATGAGCATGGCTATACTAACCAATGATGGAATTTTAAGTTTTGTGACATATAGATCTGTTGTTTTGTGGTTTGGAGTGGTTATTGAATGATCCTAGGGTACTTGCTTTGTTAATTGGACCAAATTAGGCCTATTTCTAGAGAGGGCCAGTCATAGAACTCACATTTTTCCTAAAACAAGGGCATGAAATCTTTTGATATGTTATTCTACTCCATAATGGGTGTCTAAATACTTTTTGGTTTGTGGGTTGGCTGAGTTTACACAAAGTTATGCATATTTTTCAAGTTTGGAAGGCTACTAGGCCTTAAGAAGTGATTTGTAGATCAGACATTGGTTGATGTTTCCAGGCACTAAAAGTGACAAAATTGGTTTGACTACATTATATTTATGTGGTGTATGCTTGTGTTAGGGTTGGGGAATAGCTTGGAGCCCTTATGCCTTATGATGCCCTTAAGCACCTAGTTGGGCCATTGCAAGATTTTGGTTTATGGTTGAGTTGATTTGTGAAATATGGTATCAATGCTTTGAATTCCTTCTTGTGTCTACATCATAAATGATCATGCCACTTGAATGTGAGTGTGGATTTGGGAGTTTGGCAACCTGAATAAGGACTATTTACTAAGTTTAGGAGTTTGTGAAAAGTTTGAAGGCAAGTTCCTTTGTAATATAGGCCTAATTAACCCTTTTACGACAACAAATAAGGTCAGTTTTGAGGCATATTGTCCAAAGGAGTCTATACTAAGTTCAATATATGTTATGCAACTTGGTAATGGGTATTCTAAACATTCATTGAAGTTTGGGTTTGAAACCTTATGGCGAAAATAAGTCAGAAAAACTCTTTAAGTAGGGCTACTAGGATTTGAGGGCTTGGGAAGATTGGTTGCTAAGAGAGGATCCTTGTGACTTGAAGAGTGGTTTAGTTCATTCTAGTTGGTGAACATAATCTTTTTAGATGCCTCATATAGTTCATATGTACAAATCTAACAACTATTGGTCTTATTTCAAGGTTGGTGGATATTGTTATGACAAGTGTTGGAAGCTTCATCTAGAGATTCACCCAAATGACAAATGCAAGAGTAAGAAACCACAAAGGAAAAAAAAAAGCACACTAAAACATCAAATTCAAAGAGATAAAATCTCTCACATGAGTCTACATCAACATTGAATGATTTTAGTATGTAATGATACTTGGATAGAGTATTTACTTGATTTGCAAAGGAGATAAGTGTGAGTTGCTTTCATTTGTAGGGGCATTTGATTAGCACTCCAATTTTTTCCTATGGATTGAGTTGTGTTCAAGTTTTTCACTTGTAGAGCAAGCAAGTAGTACGTTTCACTCACTATGGGTGAGTATGAGAAGTATGGCCACTTGGAGGTCAAGAAAGGACAAGGAAAATAGAGAATGTAAGAGCTAGCATGATGACATGTTTTGGGTGTTGTAAGCATACACATTTGTGTTCCATAGTAACATAAATGTTGTAGCATGTAACATAGATGACTTGTAGCATGTTGTAGCATAACATTGATAGTTTTCATTATTGTAATGTGCACAAACTCTTATCTCAGCTGTAGCATGTGCATAGTTGTAGGAAGAGAACTCTTTACACATTCATTGTAAACAGTGTATAAATGTATGAATTTCATTGTACATAGATGCAATAAGAAGGACCACTTTGTAATAAATTATAACTTTCATAGCATTGTAAAATGACCTTCAAATGCAAGGAGGATCATACATGGCAGTAAGGTTATATAGACTATGATAGTGGACTGTTATATAGACTTACATGATTGTCCTACACTCATGAAAACCTCCTTTTTAGTGTTTTATCTCCTTGTGACTCCTTTTGTATCATCTTATGTGGTATCAAAGTGAGTTGTAATAATTTGTCAAATAGTTTTTGGTGCTCATTTCCTCCATTTTTGTAAGAAAACTATCATTTCATGCATGGTTCTATTAAATGAATTGAATTATGTATGTATTAATGAATAAATCCTTCTATATCATCCTAGGGCAAAAATTAAGAGTCTTCCAAAATCAATTTTGGCTCCATGTATACACTCGAATATGAGTATGACAAACAATTGTTCACTAAAATTATTTTGAAGTATTTGATAATGTTTTTCTCTTGTATAGCTGAAAATAGGTGAAATAAAAGCATGAAGGGCCGTAACAAGGTGGAAACATGAGGAATTTGGAGTCTCTTTGACTGAACTAACTGATATACCTAGACACATATATGTCTTAGAACATAAAGACCATAAAAAACATAAAGACATAAGGACATTTAAAGACATAAAGAACATAAGAACATATATATGTGAATTAAAATTGAACATACCTTAGAATTCGATATTGTAGTTGACCAATTCTCCAAAAGATGGCTTCAAAATGCTCAAATTCTTGTTTTTCTCAAGTTTGATTATGAATTCTATATAATTCTAGAATAGGATTAGTAAAATTTATGTAAAAAACAAACATATATCATCAAATTCAATCTATATATCAATGGTAATTAGCTTTGAAACAAAATCACACATGAAACATGAAACTTTCAATTTAAATAACCAAATTTTCTCTAAAAACATGACAAATCACTTCTTCTACGTTGAAAAAACAAAAAAAGGTGGTGGATTCATATAAAAATTATTCTCAATTAGTCAACCAACATGAAAAGCATTTTCTTGTCTGATATACTCGTGAAAGTAGGAATAATAGGCATGTGGGGTCTGAAACATGGATCCCACATGCTTTTTTACCATTTTCCATGCTTCCAAGAACATGATCACATTATAACACGAGCACGTTTTGGGAAGCATGATAACATATTTAGGTAACCTTGTATCTACATGAGAGAGTCTCTCTCTCTCTCTTCATTTCTCTATCTTATATATAAAGAGGGATCGAGAGCCATGGAGAGATAGAGAGGGACATGGAGATAGAGAGGATAGGTGGAGATAGAGACAGGGAAAGGGAGAGATGGGATCGAGCTAGAGAAAGGGGTCTATAGAGGGAGAAAGATAGAGATACATATATAGAGAGAGGGGAGATATAGGGAGATAGATCTAGCAAGGGAGAGATAGATAAGGAAATACAGAGAGAGAGGTAGAGAGGGGTATATTAAGAGATGGGGTTATGAGGATAGATAGCTTGATAGGGAAAGAGATCAAGAGATGTCATAGGGAGAGAGATTTAAAGAGGTAGAAGGATGGGGAGAGAGATTTAGAGGAGGAGAGAAAGGTAGCAAGGGATATATTAAGAGATAGGGATCCATCTGTCTAGAGAGATAGAGATAGGGATCCCTATTCTCCCCTCTACCTAAACCATAAACCTAAACCTCTAAATCATAAACCCTAAACCCTAAATAATGCCCCTATCCCCTAACCCTTAACCCTAAAATCCAACAATCCTAAATCCCTAAATCCCTAAGGCCCCTAAACCATAAAACCTAGAAGCAAAGGTAGGTATAGTTAGAGAGAGGGATAGAGGAGACAAAGATATCTCTCCCAGGCTTAGTCTCCTCTGTATCTCCCTATTCATCTCTCTACCTAAACCATAAACCTAAACCTCTAAACCTTAACCCCTAACCCCTAAACCCTAAACCCTAAACCCTAAATAATGTCCCTAAACCCTAACCCCTAAACCCTAAAAATGAGCAACCCTAAACTCCTAAGGTCCCTAAACCATAAAACCTAGAAGAAACCCTAAACTTCTATCTCCCTATCTCTCCCAATCTCTATTGGTCCCCTCGCTCTATCTCTCTCTAAACCCTAAACCCTAACCCCTAAACTCAAGCAACCCTAAACCCCTAACTCGTAAACCCTAAACCCTAACCCCTATACCCTAACCCCTAGACCCTAAACCCTAAGCTCAAGCATCCTTAAACCCCTAAAGCCTAAATAATTCCCCTAAACCCTTCCCCTAAAACCTAAACCATATTTACTTGAGAAAACTTAAACTCATGTAAACCTCAAATAGAGAAAAAAGAGAGATAGAAAGGTAGAGTTAGAGAGAGGGGATTGAAAGAGATCTAGTAAGATAGAGAGATAGGGAGAGAGAGGGGTAGAGAGGTAGGTATAGTTAGAGAGAGGGATAGAGGAGACATAGATATCTCTCCCAGGCTCAGTCTCCTCTATATCTCCCTATTCATCTCTCTACCTAAACCATAAACCTAAACCTCTAAACCCTAACCCCTAACCCCTAAACCCTAAAAATGAGAAACCCTACACCCCTAAACCCCTAACCTCTAAACCATAAAACCTGGAAGAAACCCTAAACCTCTATCTCCCTATCTCTCCCAATCTCTATAACATGAAAACATGAAAACATTAATCTTTCATTCCAACCAAATTCATTCCTTATCAATCCCAAATCATCCCTAATCCATTCAATTTCATCTCTAATCATCCCTAAACCACTTCTAATCAGCCCTAAACCACTTCACACCATACCAAATCACATCCAAATCAATTTAACTTCATCCCTAATCATTTTCCAATCAACCTGGATTTCATCTCAAATACCATCCCTAAACTATTCCTAAATCATTCTAATCATTCCTTAATCAGCACTAAACCACTTTAGACCATCCCTAAAACCATTCTAATCATTCCAAAATCATTCCTAATCTAGTCCTTTTCACCTCTCATCATTCCTAAACCAATCCATTTCATCCCAACTCCATCCCAAATCAATATAAGCTCCATCTCAAACAATCCCAAAAATAATCAAAATCAAACAAATACCTCACCAGGAGCCATTAGAAGATCATAGTGCCAATCTGTTAGTCATTTGCACTATTTTGTATATCGTATGTGCCAATATGCTCCTTACTAGTACCTACCTATCAATCACAAACATCATTCTACACCTAGCCAGTCACAGGTGTCATTCTATCCTCTGCCAGCCACAGGAGCCATCATAACATCATAAGCGCCAGAATGTTAGTCATTTACACCATTCTATACATCATATATACCAACCATAAACCCTAAACCTGATCAACCCTAAACCCTTATCTCCTTGTCTCTATCATCCCTCTACCTCTCAATCTCTCTGCCTATGTCTTTGGCCATGTCCATCACCCTATATCTCCCTATCTCTCCCTCTCTAAACTCCTAACCCATAAACTCTAAACCTGATCAACCCTAAACCCCTATCTCCTTGTCTCTATCATCTCTCTACCTCTTAATCTCTCTGGCTATGTCTCTGGCCATGTCCCTTACCCTCTATCTCCATATCTCTCCCTCTCTAAACTCCTAACCCCTAAACCCTAAACCTGATCAACCCTAAACCCTATCTCCTTGTAGATCTATCATCCCTCTACGTCTCAATCTCTCTACCTATGTCTCTAGCCATGTCCCTCACCCTCTATCTCCCTATGTCTCCCCTCGATCTCCTCTTTATCTCCCTATCAGTCCTCTCTCTCTAAACCCTAACCTAAACCTCTAAACCTTAACCCCTAACCCCTAAAACATAAACCTTAAGTTACCCTAAATAATGCCCCTAACCCCTAAACCCTAAAACTGAGCAACCCTAAACCCTAAACCTCTAAACCATAAACCCTGGAAGCAACTCTAAATCTTGATCTCCCTAGATCTATCCCAATATCTATCGATCCCCTCACTCTCTCTCTCTAAACCCTAACCCCTAAACCCTAAACTTGAGCAACCCTAAATCCCTAACACCTAAACCCTAACCTATAAACCCTAAACCATAAACATAAGCAACCGTAAACCCCTAAATCCTAAATAATTCCCCTAAACCCTAACCTAAAACCCTAAACCCTAATCTTGAGCAAACCTAAACCCCTAAACCCTAAATGATTCCCCTAAACCCTAAACTTAAGGAACCCTAAACTCATAAACCTGACCCACCCTCTCTCTCTCTCTCTCCCCCTATCACTAGGTATCTCTCCAAGGTATCTCTCCCCTCCATCTCCATCCTCTCTCCCTTTTCCTCTCTCTCTCGCTCTCCCTTGTTGCCAAAGAACATGGAAATGTAAGAAAAATAGGATATGTAAAGATGGATGAGGATATAAATTGGGATTCAATGAAATGGAAACAAGATAATTTATGAAATTTCATTGGATGGGAAGAATGAGGAGGAGAGGTAGAGAGGGGAGGGAAGTAGAGAGTGAGAGAGAGGATAAGAGGTAGAGACAAGATGGAAGTAGAGAGTGGGAGAGTATTGTAGGTGGTAGACAGGGCAAGGAAGAAGAGAGAGGGTAGAAGGGAGATAGGGGAGGGAAGCAAAGACTGAGAGAGAGGGTAGGAGGTGTTAGTCTTAAGGCAGACAACTAAGAGGGGGGGTGAATCAGTTGTCCAAAACTTTCTTTCCAATTACACACTTAAATCCTCTTAGTGTTTTAGCAGCATATCAATAACTCAATCATGAAAACATAATGCATTAAATCAAGAGCAGAAACACATCAACACATAATACACCAAGATTTTGATGTGGAAAACCCGGTTAAGGAAAAAACCATGGGGTGATTATCCCAAGATTGTATTCTCTGTTAGAAGAATAGAAAGAACAAAATGTCACATGCCAATTAGGGCTCACTACCTGAGCACATTGCTCACAAGAGGCTCACTACCTACAAGAGACACACTGTCTACAAAGTAATAAGTATCACATACATTTACTGGAGAATAGCATCTTCACCATGCTTGAATTAGTTCCATTTAAGCCCAATACTTCTACTTTGCCTTTCACTCTCCTCCTCGCTACCACACTCTCATCTCCATAAGGACACCTTTGAAATGACTTCGCAATCCCTTATTTATACAAGACTTCAACTTAGGAATGATCATCTAAGTCAGAAAACATCAACAAGAACATCTGCAGGATGTGTAACTCATCCGGTCGGCCAATGTCAAGAAGAACACCATCATCTGGAAGTTATTCCTCATTTGGAGCTCCAACTCCAATGCGGACCATCAACACAAACTGGAAACGATCCAAAGACCTCCACAAGCTTGCCTGAATCACCAAGAACATCCACACTTCATCTGCTTACTAAAATCCTTCTCCCCTTCATCCAGAACCTCAAGAACACAGTCTATCATTACTGTCATAAAGGAATAGATGCTTGTGGACCTTCCAACCATGAACCAAATGAGTTGATACTTCACCAAGACTTCCTAAGCACTCCCTCAAATCCGTAGAATAGGATACTGCATTTTCGGATCTCACCAGACCTATTTGTATCACTCTGTCACCACTGAATACCTGCTAGAACTAGTTTTACTTAAATGGCCACAACTTCTTTAGATCTTCATGCGGACCTCTAAAATCTTTACTGGATCACCTCAAGACACATATCTACAAACCCTTTAAACCGTATCCTCTGATCCTCATATTATCTTGGACTTTTATCTTACTGTCTACATTGTTCTTCTTTGTTCCTGATTAGGACTAATTTTCTCAATATCCTCAGCACTCAGCTCATCCAATCCTTATCATTAATGCAACAGGAGTATGTTGACATCAATGACAACACTGATTAGGCGCATACTTGCAACAATCTCCCCCTTTGTCATAGATGGCAACATATGATGTGAAAAACTGTTTTGACCATCAAGACAAGAACTTTTCTTTACTGCCACAACTCCCCCTATCACCAACAACCATTCACTTGTCTTCTCTTTCTTTACTGCTCCCCCTTTGTCATCCACCACTTGTTTTTCACATGTCTTCTCTCCCCCTTTGACATCAATGGCAAAGGGCACATACTTGCAATTTCACCACTTCAGAATCATACCTGTTGCTCCCCCTGAGTAGTAACTCCCCATCATCAATTTGGACCACAAGATATGACTGTGATATCCTCCGGACTGATGCACATCAATGCTTCTTAGTTCATCATTGGAGGGGCAATGACCCCTAACTTCTCCCTGAGAAACTCAAAAGAGTCCTTAAGTAAAGGTTTAGTAACTATGTCTGCAATCTGATCCTTGGAAGGCACAAACTCCAATCTGACTTCATTCTTGTTCACTTACTCTCTCAAAAAGTGAAACTTGATGGATATATGTTTAGTCTTTGAATGCAACACCAGATACTTAGATATATTTATTACACTTGAATTATCACAGAAAATTGTGATAGGCTCCTCATACTCCACTCTTATGTCTCTTAGCATTTGCTTCATCTAAAAAACTTGAGTGCAACTACCTGCTGCTGCAATATATTCTGCTTTTGTAGTGGAAAAAGATATTGCCTCTTGTTTCTTGCTCAACCAAGAAACCAATCTCTTTCCTAGAAAGAATGCTCCACCACTGGTACTCTTCCGGTCATCCACATCTCCTGCCCAATCAGCATCTGTATATGCATGAAGAGAGAAATCATGATCTCTAGGATACCACAAACCATACTCAACTGTCCCTTTTAGATATCTAAAAATCCTCTTGATTGCCATGACATGAGATTCTCTAGGATCAGCCTGAAATCTAGCAATAAGACCAACAACCTGCATAATGTCTGGTCTAGTTTGAGTAAGATACAACAGTCCTCCAATCATTGACCTATACTTTTTCTGATCAGCCTTAGGAGAGTCATCATCCTTGCTCAACTTACATCCGGTTGTCATGGGAGTATTCATTCGCTTTGAGTCTTCCATTCCAAATTTCTTCAATAATTCTTTCACATTTTTGGTCTAAGAAATGAAGATTCCTTTCTGTGTTTGAGTGATTTGTAGACCCAAGAAGAAATTCATTTCCCCAAGCATGGACATCTCAAATTCACTTTTCATTTGATTTGCAAAGGTTTTACACATACTATCTCTTCCTCCAAAAATGATATCATCTACAAACACTTCAACAATCAAGATATTTTCATGGTCAATTTTGAAATACAAATTACTGTCAGCTGTACCTTTGTTGAAACCAATCTTCAAAAGATGTTTATCCAATCTTTCATACCAGGCTCTTGGGGCTTGCTTTAGTCCATACAGTGCCTTCTTCAACTTACAGACCATATCACCATGATCAAATAATTGAAATCCATCTGGTTTCTCAATGTACACTTCTTCTTCCAAGTCACTATTCAGGAAGATAGACTTAACATCCATTTGGTATACCTTGAAATCCTTGAAAGTAGCAAAAGCAAGAAATAACTTGACTGCTTCAATTCTTGCCACTTGAGCAAAAGTTTCTTCAAAATTAATTCCTTCTATTTGAGAATAGCCCTTGCAGACCAATCTGGCTTTGTTTCTGATTACTTCACCAACTTCATTCAGTTTGTTTCGGAAGACCCATTTGGTTCCACTAACATTCTTGTTTCTAGGTCTAGGAACAAGATCCCAAGTGTGATTTTTCTCAATATGCATCAGCTCTTCCTCCATTGCTTTGGTCCAGTTTTCATCATTGCAGGCTTCATCTATAGTCTTAGGTTCAATATTTGAAATCAGACAATACTCATATGAATTTTGAGCAATTCTCCTTCTAGTTTGCACACCTTTGCTTTTGTTACCTATGATCTGATCTTCAGAGTGGTTCAGTCTTACATACCTTGGAACTTTGGGAGTTTCTTGTACTTCTGATTCTTGATCAGGCTCATTGAGACTCATCTCTACTTCTTGATTTATCGGATCAGTTTGAATCTGACTTTCAGAAGAGGCTTGGGCTCCTTGAATTAGAACACCATTTTGATCATCTTCATCATATTCATAAAACCTTGAGGGTTTTTCAATTCCTTCATCAACCTTCATGTTTGTACTTTCTATCATCTTTCTCAGTCTCTTGTTATAACACCGACATGCTTTGCTTTGAGTAGAGTAACCCAAGAATATTCCTTCATCACTTCTAGCATAAAACTTTCCTAGATCTTCATCTCTTTTGATGTAACATTTTCTACCAAAAACTATGAAATACCTCATAGTAGGAGTGATGCCAAACCAAAGTTCATAAGGAGTCTTACCGGTATTGCTTCTAATTTGAACTTGATTGAGAGTATAGATTGCAGTGCTAACAGCTTCTCTCCAATAGATCTGAGGAACATTTGCTTCCATCATCATTGTCCTAGATGCTTCCTGGATGGTTTGGTTCTTTCTCTCAACTACTCCATTTTGTTGTGGAGTCCTAGGAGCAGACAACTGTCTCTTAATTCCATGTTTCTCATAGAAATCTATGAACTCACCGGATGTGAATTCTCCACCTCTATCAGACCTCAGACATTTCAATTTTAATCCGGTTTCATTCTCTACCATAGCCTTGAATATTTTGAATTTCTCAAGAGCTTCTGATTTCTCTTTCAGAAAGGTTATGTTGATAACTGAGAGGGGGGGTGAATCAGTTATCCTAATTATTTCTCTTATTGAACTTTCCTTTTAATTGATGCAGCATAGAATCAAACACAAAAACATTAATCATGAAATAAGAAACACATGACACAGTATTTTTGACGTGGAAACCCTGTTAAGGGAGAAAACCACGGGGTGATTAACCCAAAATTATTCTCTGTTAGAAGAATAGGAAATTACAAAAAATGGCACTTGCCAATTAGGGCTCACTGCCCGAGCACACTGCTCACAAGAGGCCCACTGCCTACAAGAAGACACACTGTCTACAAAGTGATAAGAATCACAGTCTTGAACTGATTGGAAGCATCTGCATATGCTGGAGTTCAGTTCCGGTTAGGGTCAGTACACTGATCTGCTGCACTTCATCTTTCCTCTGTTCTTTATTCTTCTATCTTTCACATACCGGATCCTTTTTGCTACCTCTGCTCTGTTCTGGACTTATTCGCATATATCTTCATACCATCACACACTTCACAACTAAATCCATCCTCTATATATATCCGCATAAGTAATTTCATCACTTTTCTAGTCAGCATCCGGAACAGTCTAGTTTCTTACAAACTCTCATTCTGTCGGCTGAATCCTTCCTCACCAAGCAATGCGGATCAAGCATATACTTGTAGATATCATTAATCATGTCAGCCAAACATGATTCATGCCTTCACAACCTCTATCATCAATAGTAACACATCCGGAAAGTAGTCTGATACTCTGTCAGTCAGTTCTTCCTTTGTTTTCACTGTCTCTCAGGAATCCGGTACTCAACTGTTCATATCTTTTTCCTTGTCCATCACCGGAGGCTAAATCCTTGGAATATACCACTCAAGGTAGTCCTCTTGACTTCCCCAAATCCGCACTACACCAAGACACTTCCTCTGAGAGATCCGGACCAATCTGTCGGACCTTGCCACATGCTCTGTTCTTCTTCACCGGACCACAACAATTTTTATTCTGACTTCCGGTAGAGACACATCATGACTTGCAGATATGTGGGATGACCTTTGTTGCCATCAATGACAACAACCATGAATCCATATAGTGTCTCTTGCCAACAATCTCCCCCTTTGGCATTGATGGCAACACTTAGTGAAAAATGACTAAGTGTTTTCACTATGCTCCCCCTTTGCTGATGCTCTGTCTTTATATACAATTTCCGGAACTCCCCCTTAGTTGGATTCCTCATTTTTCACTTCTCCTCACTCCCCCTTTGACATCAATGGCAAAGGGTAGGGTCCGCACACCAAAATTTTCAAAAATTTCCTATATATAGCCGCATATTTACATACTCACATGTACTGAAGAATGTCTGCAAAGGATGTCTGCAATTGGATCATTTCTGTAGCCCAACTTTGCTTCATTCTATCCAAAATTGAAATGTGCCCACTTAACAAAAATGCAAAAGCTTCTGCCCGCTTGAGATCTGTCGGATCTTTTGTTTGGGCGGTGGTCTGAGCATCACTGATGGCCTCATGCATAGTTTCCAACTTAGGGATTATAATCCTTCTAAGTTCTCCCATCCGGTTAGTGATGTTCTTCCTTTCCTTCTCAAGATTCTTTATTTCATTCAAGACTGCAATAGTCTGACATTCTTGATTTATTATAGAGGAAGAGAGAGGATCAAAACTTTGAGATAAGCTTTGTAGCTTATCCTGTTCCTCTTTTATTTTCTTGTCAAATGCTGCTGTTGCCTTTGACCAGGATATACAAAATTTGTAGATGTCACCGCCATCCTTAAGAGCATTCTCTAAGCTCTTTATTCCAATGCTTACAATCTTCCTATCTTTAGAGATTAATTCTAATATTTCTGAAAATCTCTTATCCAAAAATTCCTTCCGGACCTTTTCTTCAGCTGATTTTTCTAGAGAATCAAAATGTGTATCAACACTGCTGACTAAGGTTTTTAGATTACCGGAAGTGGAGGCTGTCGGATCAATTTGGATTGATGGCATAATCTTTACAAGTACTCCGGAAGCAGCCTCTATCAACTCACAGTCTTCCATATGAGACTTCAGGAGCTTTTCATTTGCCTTGGCATTTGCAAATGAAGCTATCTTCATTGTTTGTACCGGAGAGAGAGAGTCAAAGTCGAATGGGCCTTTTAGAAGCTCCGGTTCATCAATCTCTAAAGTTTCTTTGCTCAAAAATTGTTGAACAGTTTGTGCAGTGTCTCTTGCCGGAGACAGATGTTTCTTTTCTTCTGCAGTCTTGGAGCTGTCAACCTCTTTGTCTTTCACCACTGCTTCCTTCTCCTGTAATTGCTCTTCTTCTTTGGATCCGGAGACTGTAGGGGAAACCGGAGGAGAGATGCTAGCTTGTTCATGGGCCACTTCTTCTGGAGCAGAGGGTCCCAAGTCCTCAGCTGTTTCTGTACCTAAGTCCTCTACAACAGGAAGATTGAACCTTTTGAAGGCCTTCCGGAGGATCTCTTCTGTTTCTTGGGCCACTTTGTCAGTCTCACCAAGCATGAGTTGATTCATCCTGGCTTTGCTTCTGAACTCATCTTTGCAGTCCTTGAAGATAATGTTCATTGTCTTGGGATCAATTTGAGGATATAGCTGAATAGCTATCTGCTCCCGGATCTCAAGATCTTTAGCATGAGCATTATTCTTTCTTACTTCCAATTCCTTTTCTAGGCTTTTAGGAATAAGAGATATGATCTCAATGAAAGCCTTATTATATATGTTAAGATATTTGACTGTGGCTTCCTGCAGAGTCTTTTGGTCAGCCTCACTGAAGTCATCATAAGATTCAGTCATTGGTTGAAGGTTTCCATCCACCGTGACTGACTTGATTACATTCTCTAGAGACAGAGTGGGCTTTTCAACAGATACCTCCGCCATTTCATCCTTGTCTTGGCCTGTGGAGGGTTTACCGGATCCTTTCTTCTTCTGTTTCTTTATTTCTCTTACTCCCTCATCTGACTCTGTTTCCTCTTCATCCTTTTGGCTCCCATAAGCCCTTGTGGCTTTTGTCTTGGATCTCTTACCGGATGCCTGGACTTCCGGTTTAGAACTTTTGGTTGTGGGAGGTGCAGATCTCTTTGATGATCTGGTCCGGGTGGGAGCTTCAACCGGAGCACTTTCTTTACTTTTCTCTTCTTCCTCAGCCTTCCTCCTCTTTTCCCGGCTGGCATCAAGTTCCTCTTTTGAGATGCCTAGGCCTTGAGCAATGTGCTCTACTTCTTTTCTCACCTTTCTTTTAATCTCAGGTTCCCTGAGTTCTACATGTATTTTTACACTCAGCTCCTCAAAGGTTCCAAACCTTTCTGCCTTAGGATCTTTGGGCTGACTTAGCATGTGTTGAACATGCAGCTCCACTATCTGTTCATCTACTTCATACCCCATGGGCATGATCCAGATAGTCCTTGGCTCCACTGCCTCCATTAGGCACTGATCAGTGTCAACCATAAAGCACACTGAGTCTTTGTATTTTTCAACAAGAGACTGGGGAATTCTCTCTCTTGCTTGCATCATGCTCTGAAAGTTTTTGAAGTATCCCCATAGAGCTGTGTTTCTTGCTTTTGCATCCCCAAGTCCATGCAAATAGTCTCTTATCTGGACTGCAACAGGTTTGTCATTCTGCCATACCCATCCACTTGATCCGGGTAGCTCATTCATGAAGTAGAAGAATAGACATACAATAAGAGTACCATACTTAAAGAAATTCTTCTTATCCTTCTTGATTTTATGTATATTTTCCATTAATTGGCTTAGCAGTAGTTCGCATAGATCATATTCTGCATTCTTTCTTAGCATTTCATAGGTAGTGTATACTGCAGTTCCGGATACAGAATTCTCCCTGCTGGAGTGATAGATCTTGTATCCTATTATCATTGATGCATATTTGATATCCGGATCTGAAATATCTTCAATGGTCATTGCCCTCTTATCAAATTTTGATCCGGTGGCCTTAGTTACAATGTTGTTCTTGACAGATTTGAGGATAGGTACCCCTCCGGAAGAGTATAGACCAGTTACTGCTCTAATTGCCTCTTTTGTGATCTTGCAGGGTCTATCTAGCCATAGAAAGTTGTCATGCATCCTGCTCAGTACATACCGGACCCATTCATCTTCTTCAAAGCAGGGGAAATGAATAAATTGCTCAAATTGTTTCTTCTGGATATCCTTATACTCTGGTTTAAGCTCAAAAGCATTGTCTATCATTTGCTTGTGATAGAGGTCTCTTAATTTGAATTCCCCAAATTCCTCAATGCTTGCATGTATGTAAACCCTAATGTCTTCAGTATGTAAAACTCCGTGAGGAACACTAGAGAAGGCTCCTAGTGGATCTACCTCCAATGATTTATAGGGATGTTTCTTGAATGAGGGGCGAGGTCTATCAGAGATCTTAACTATGTTTGGAGTAGCCATTCTTCAAAGATTTGCAGTGAGGTAATGAAAAACGGAGAATACCTTATGCGCCTTCGACTTGCACGGAGTGATTGGATTGATTTCTTTATGCAATGACTTCGGCAGGAGATCCTTGGTGTGCTTGATGAATCTTGTTGCAGAGCTCCACTATTCGCTTCTTCTTGAGTGCAGAATGAGCAAATGACTTTTGAGAAATCCCTTATATTGCTCCGCGAACCCTAATATCTGTCTGCAATAAATGCTTCACCTACATTATTCCGGTTCGCCTTGTCTGGATAGCTTGGAGTATCCCAGATTAGTCCTGATCTGTGAATATCATCCGGATCTTTCAATCATGAATAAATAGAGGTAACATATTACACGAACATCCCAAACATTCTGTCTAATCCGCAGAACAAGATAGTGCACTTCCGGATCTCTCCGGACCTTTTTGTAATCCTTTGTCATACCGGAGCATCTCCCTGAACAGGTCTTATTTGATCGATCACAGCTTCTTCATAACTCCATGCGGACCTCTGAAAACTTGACTGAAGCATCTCAAGACTCATATCTGCAAACCCTTTAATCCGCATCTTGTGCCACATTCGGCACCACTTGTTTGGCTGGGGGAACAGGATTTTCTTTGAGTCTCCCCCTGAGCCTGAGCTCACTTTTTAATTTCCGGAAGAAATATCAGCACCAGAGTCTGGTGCGGATCCAACCTCTACATTCTCTGAACTTTTCTTCACCCAAATCTTGCTCATCTGATTCCTAACTTCATCCGCATTCATCTTTTGTTTACCCTTGTCTTGATTCTGATTATACACCGGACCTCTTTTGTCCTGATACTTATTTCTGCAGACTTTAGCATTATGACCGGACCTATTGCAGATTTGGCAAATAACATTTCTTTGCATATTTGACTGATATCCTCTTGATCTGCATTGATTTGCCATATGACCTACTCTATTGCATGTGAAGCATCTACCTTTGAATGATTTGTTTACTTGCATAATTCTGCATTCATGGGATTTGTGTCCATACCTTTTGCAGTTGAAGCATTGTCCGGAGAAGGATGAATTAATCTGATTCATTCTCATTCTGCACTGATTAGCTTTGTGACCAAAGTGGTTGCAGCTGTGGCAGTATCCATTGAAGGATGGATATCTTTGAGCATTTGGCTGTCTTACCGGAGGTCTTCTAGGCCTGCTCCTTGGATTTTCTGATCCAAGATTCTTCTGACCGGATCCGGAGCTTTCTCCTTTCTCATATCCCAAACCATACTTGTCATCTGTCCTCTTTTGACTTCCAAGAAGAACTTCAAGTTGAGCAGAACTTATCTTGAATTTCTCTTTATATTCATTTGCTGTTTGAAGGTCTCTTTTGAGAGAGGCAATTTGATCCTCAAGTTTTTCTTCATTATCTTTGGCATCTTCAAGATCAGATTCAAGATGTCTGATAATCCTATCCATCTGGTGGCATTCTTCTGATTTTTCTTTAAGAGATTGTCTTAGATTGTCTTCAGCCTTTCTTTTTTCTTCAATCTCTTGAGTAAACTTTATAGTTCCTGATTCCATTTCATGTCTTAACATAATGACTTCTTTTGATAACTTTTCACATAACTTGGTTTGCTCAGTCAATTCTTCATTTGTATTGCTTTCTTCACTTTGTCTTGCCAATTGTTGGAGTAGCTCCTTTCTCTTTTTCATAGAGAGACTTAATTTGTCTTTTAATTCTCTCATGAATTCATCAGCCTGTTTGAGTCTTTCCTTTAATTCACTGACTTCAGAATTTGACTGTTCAAGATCCTCAAGAGCAGTCTTGAGTTGCTCCCTTAAACCATATGCATCCATTTGAAATCCCAGATCTTCCTCAAGCTGTTAAGCTCTATTAGGAGGAACTTATCTCTGATACCAATTGTTGATAACTGAGAGGGGGGGGTGAATCAGTTATCCTAATTATTTCTCTTATTGAACTTTCCTTTTAATTGATGCAGCATAGAATCAAACACAAAAACATTAATCATGAAATAAGAAACACATGACACAGTATTTTTGACGTGGAAACCCTGTTAAGGGAGAAAACCATGGGGTGATTAACCCAAAATTATTCTCTATTAGAAGAATAGGAAATTACAAAAAATGGCACTTGCCAATTAGGGCTCACTGCCCGAGCACACTGCTCACAAGAGGCCCACTGCCTACAAGAAGACACACTGTCTACAAAGTGATAAGAATCACAGTCTTGAACTGATTGGAAGCATCTGCATATGCTGGAGTTCAGTTCCGGTTAGGGTCAGTACACTGATCTACTGCACTTCATCTTTCCTCTGTTCTTTATTCTGCTATCTTTCACATACCGGATCCTTTTTGCTACCTCTGCTCTGTTCTGGACTTATTCGCATATATCTTCATACCATCACACACTTCACAACTAAATCCATCCTCTATATATATCCGCATAAGTAATTTCATCACTTTTCTAGTCGGCATCCGGAACAGTCTAGTTTCTTACAAACTCTCATTCTGTCGGCTGAATCCTTCCTCACCAAGCAATGCGGATCAAGCATATACTTGTAGATATCATTAATCATGTCGGCCAAACATGATTCATGCCTTCACAACCTCTATCATCAATAGTAACACATCCGGAAAGTAGTCTGATACTCTGTCAGTCAGTTCTTCCTCTATTTTCACTGTCTCTCAGGAATCCGGTACTCAACTGTTCATATCTTTTTCCTTGTCCATCACCGGAGGCTAAATCCTTGGAATATACCACTCAAGGTAGTCCTCTTGACTTCCCCAAATCCGCACTGCACCAAGACACTTCCTCTGAGAGATCCGGACCAATCTGTCGGACCTTGCCACATGCTCTGTTCTTCTTCACCGGACCACAACATTCTTTATTCTGACTTCCGGTAGAGACACATCATGACTTGCGGATATGTGGGATGACCTTTGTTGCCATCAATGACAACAACCATGAATCCATATAGTGTCTCTTGCCAACAGGTTACCCACATCATCTGGGAATAGTCATCAATTAGTAACATGAAGTATCTATCTGTTGATAACTGAGAGGGGGGGTGAATCAGTTATCCTAATTATTTTTGCTTTCTGAACTTTCTTAATAATCAATGCAGCATTAATTCAAACAAGCAAACCTATTTTTGACGTGGAAACCCTGTTAAGGGGGAAAACCACAGGGTGATTAACCCAAGATTGTATTCTCTGTTAGAAGAATGGAAATACAAAATGGCACTTGCCAATTAGGGCTCACTGCCCGAGCACACTGCTCACAAGAGGCACACTGCCTACAAGAGACTCATTGTCTACAAAAGGAGTGTTATACAATACTTGAACTGATGGGGAGCATCTAAATATGCTGGAGTTCAGTTCCAGTTAGGCTCAGTACACTGATCTGCTGCACTTCATCTTTCCTTTTCTTTTATGCTGCTTTTCTTTCACATACCGGACCTTCCTTACTTCTTTCGCTCTACTCTACTATTTTTATTCACTCATCACCAAACAACCACAATGCTTCTCACAACTAAATCCATCTTGTATATATATCCGTACAAGTGATTTCATCACCTTTCAAGTCAGCATCTGAAATAGTCAATCTTTTCACAAACTCTGATTTGTCGGCTGAATCCTTGCACATCAAGTGATGCGGATCAAGCATATACTTGTAGAAGTCATCAATCACATTGGCTAAACATAACCTATGCCTTAAGAACCTTTTCCATCATCAATAACACATCCAGAATAATGTCTGATGTTCTGCCAGTCAGTTCTTCCTCTATTCATATTGTCACTTGGGAACCTGACACTCAAGCATTCATATCTCTTTATCCTTTCCACACTGGAGGCTCAAACCTTGGAATCTATCAGTCAAGATACTCCTCTTGACTTGCCCAAATCTGTACTTCACCAAGATACTTCCTCTGAGAGATCCAGACCTGTCTGTCAGACCTCACTACATGCTCTGTTCTTGTTTACCAGACCACAACATTCTTCATTCTGACTTCCGGTAGAGACATACCATGTCTTGCAGATGTGTGGGATGAACTTTGTTGCCATCAATGACAACAATCATGAATCCATATAGTGTCTCTTGCCAACAATCTCCCCCTTTGGTATTGATGGCAACACTTAGTGAAAAATGGCTAAGTGTTTACAATATGCTCCCCCTTGCCTAATGCTCTGTTTTTATATACATTTTGTGGAGCTCCCCCTTAGTTGGATTCCTCATTTTTCATTGCTCCTCACTTCCCCTTTGACATCAATGGCAAAGGGTAGGGTCTGCACACCAAAATTCTCAAAAATTCAACTATACTTAATCTCATAAGTATATTTTCCAGTTATACTTTACATAAACTTTAGTATATCTGCAAAAGTTGTTTTCAATTGAATGAATTCTGTAGCCCAACTTTGCTTCATTCTGTCCAAAATTGATGTATGGCTGCTCAATAGGAATGCAAACGCATCTGTCCTTTTTAGATCTGTTGGATCATTGGTCTGGGCTGTGATTTGAGCTTCTTTGATGGCCTCATGCATGGCCTCTAACTTAGGGACAATTATCCCTCTGAGCTCACATAACCTACTGATTATGTTTTTCTTCTCTTTTTCAAGCTTCTTAATTTCATTCAAAACTGCAACCGTTTGACATTCTTGATTTATTATTGATGTAGTAAGTGGATCAAAATTTTTAGAAAGTTTTATCAGTTTATCCTCCTGTTCTTTCATTTTCTTCTCAATCTCCACTGTTGCTTTGGACTAGGATATACAAAATTTGTATACTTCTCTGCCATCTTTAAGAGCATTTTCTAAGCTCTTTATCCCAATATTCAGATTTCTCCTATCATTAATGATCAACCCTTGTACCTCTAAGAATCTCTTATCCAAAAACTCCTTCCAGACCTTTTCTTCAGTTGACTTCTCTAGAGAATCAAAATGTGTGCTAGCACTATTGACTAGAGTTTTGAGATTACCGGATGAGGAGGCTATGGGATCCTTCTGAAACAATGGCATGATCTTTTCTAGCACTCCGGAAGTAGCTTCTATCAACTCACAGTCTTCCATGTGAGACTTTAGGAGTTTTTCTTTAGCCTTTGCATTAGCAAATGAAGCTATCTTCATTGTCTGTACCGGAGAAAGTGAATCAAAATTAAATGGTCCTTGTAGAAGCTCGTTCATCAATCTCCATTGTTTCTTTGTTCAGGAATTCTTGGACAGTTTTTGTAGTGTCTCTTTCCAGAGACAGATGTTTCTTCTCTTCTGCATTCTTAGAGATGTCTCTTGGAGTTTTCTCTCCTTCTACATTCTTACCACTAGCAGTTGTGGTCTTCTCTGTTGAGGTCTTCTCTCCTTCTGCAACCTTGGTGCCGTCATCTTCTTTTTCCTTCACCTCTGCTTCTTTCTCCTGTACTCTTTCTTCTCCTTTAGATCCGAAGACTGTAGGGGAAACTGGAGGAGAGATATTTGTTTGTTCATGAGCCACTTCTTCCGGAGTAGAAGATTCCAAGTCCTTATCCTTTTCTGCACCGGTGTCCATGACTTGCTCAGTGGATTCTTTTTCAACACTTGTGGTCGAGGGGTCAGTACCCAAGTCCTCTATAATTGGAATCTTGAATTTCTTAAAAGCATTTTGGAGGATCTCTTTGGTCTCTCTTGCCACTTTGTTAGTTTCACCAAGCATTAGCTGATTATCCTGGCTTTGCTCCGGAACTCATCCTTACAATCTTTAAAGATCATGTTCATTTGTTGTGGAATGATTGAAAGGAAGAGATAAATGGCGACCTGTTCCCAGATCTCGAGATCTTTTGCTCGAGCATTGTTCTTCCTCATTTCAAGCCTTTTCTCTAAGCTTTTGGGAATTAGAGAGATAATTTCAATAAAAGCTTTGTTGTAAGTGTTCAAAAACTAAACTGTGGCTTTCTCCAGAATCTTTTTATCTGCTTCATTATATGCATCATAGAATTCTGTTAAGGGTTGCAAGTTCCCATCCACAGTGACTGCTTTCACTTCAACATCTAAGGATAGAGTGGGTTTTTCAGCAAATTCCTCTTCCTTCTCTTCTTCTCCTTGACCGGTAGAGTGTTCACTGGATGATTTCTTCTTCTTTTTTAGTTTCTTTATCTCCTCATCCGATTCAGTTTCCTCATCATCCTTTAGGCTAACATAGGACCTTGTTGCCTTTTTCTTTGTTCTCTTTTCTCCTTTTTTGAATGCCTGGACTTCCGGTTTTGAGCTTTTAGTAGGGACAGGTGCTGATCTCTTTGATGATCTGGTCCGGGTGGAAGATTTGATCGGAACACTTTCCTCACTTTTCTTTTCTGCCTTTTTCTTCTCTTCCTCAGCTCTTTCCATCTTTTCCTTGTTGGCATCAAGTGCCTCCTTTGATATGCCAAATCCTTTTGCAACATCTTCAACTTCTTTTCTTACCTTCCTTTTGATCTCTAGTTTTCTGAGTTCCGCATGAATTTTTACACTCATCTCTTCAAAGGTTCCAAACCCTTCTGCCTTTGGATCCTTTGGCTGACTTAGCATGTGTTGAACATGCAACTCTACAATTTGTTCATCGACTTCATACCCCATAGGCATGATCCATACAGTTCTTGGTTCTACTGCCTCCATTAGGCACTGATCAGTTTCTACCATAAAACATACTGTGTCTTTGTCTTTCTCAACAAGAGACTGGGTAATTCTCTCTCTTGCTTGCATCATGTTCTGAAAATTCTTGAAATATCCCCACAGGGCTGTATTTCTTACTTTGGCATCCCCAAGTTCATGCAAGTAATCTTTGATCTGAATTGCTACCGGTTTGTCATTTTACCATACCCATCCATTTGTTCCGGGTAGCTCATTCATGAAGTAGAAGAATAGACATAATATTAGTCCACCATATTTAAAGGAGTTCTTCTTGTCCTTTTTGATCTTCTGTAATTTTTCCATCAATTGACTTAGAAGGAGTTCACAGAGATCATACTCTGCATTCTTTCTCAGCATCTCATAGGTAGTATATACTGTAGTTTTGGATATTGAATTTTCCCTATTGGAGTGATATATCTTGTATCTTATTATCATAGATGCAAACTTGATATTCGGGTCAGTAATATCTTCAATGGTCATTGCCCTCTTATCAAATTTTGATCCGGTGGCCTCAGTTACAATGTTGTTTTTGACAGATTTGAGGACAGGTATTCCTCCAGAGGAGTGTAAACCATTTACTGCCCTAATTGCCTCCTTGGTAATTTTGCAAGGTCTGTTCAGCCATAGAAAGTTGTCATGTACCCTACTCACACACATACTAAACCCATTTGTCTTCTTCAAAGCAGGGGAAATGAATGAATTGATCAAAATGTTTCTCCTGGATGCCCTTATATTCTGGTTTAAGCTCAAAAGCATCGTCTATCAGTTGTTTGTGATAGATATCTCTTAGTTTGAATTCCCCAAACTCTTCAATATTTGCATGTATGTAAACCCTAATGTCTTTTGTATGCAAAACACTAGAGAATGCTCCTAGGGGATCTACCTCCAATGATTTGTATGGGTGTTTCTTAAATTCAGGGCGGGCCCTATCAGAGATTTTTACAATATTTGGAGTACCCATCATTCAAGGATTTAGAGAGAGATATTTGATAACGAAGAATACCTTTTGCGCCTTTCAGTTTCATGGATTTGGTCGGATCAATTGCTGGATGAATTGACTTCTGCAAATGATCTTTGATGAACTTCAGGAATTTTGTTGCAGAGCTTCACTTTTCATTTCTTCTTGAATGCAGAATGAACAAGTGATTAAAGAAAAAACCCTTATATTGCTCCGCAAACCCTAATGTCAGGTTGCAATAAATGCTCGACCTAAGTTATTCCAGTTTGCCTTATTCGGATGACTTGCAGAACCAGATCAATCCTAATCTTTAAACATCATGAGGATTTTCCAAATCTTAACCATAGTTTGTTTGGATGTTTCCCTTATGAAACCTTCAATCCGCAACTCTTCTTGTGCCAATTCTGGCACCAATTGACTGGCTGGGGGAACAAGGTTTTCTTTGTGTCTCCCCTGAGCCAGAGCTCACTTCTTAATTTCTGGAAGGAATATTAGCACCAAAGTCTGGTGCGGATCCATCCTCTACATTCTCTGTACTTTTCTTCACCTAAATCTTATTCATCTCTCTTTGAACTTCAACCACATTCACTTTTTGTTTTCCCTTATCTTGATTCTGATTATGATATACCAGACCTCTTTTGTCTTGATTCTTGCTTCTACAGAATTTTGCAATATGACCGGATCTATTGCAAATTTGGCAAACAACATTTCTTTGCATATTTGATTGACATCCTCTTGATCTGCATTGATTAGCCATATGACCTATTCTATTGCATGCACAGCATCTACCATTGAATGATTTGTTCATTTGCATATTTTTGCATTCATGAGATTTGTGACCATACCTTTTGCAGTTAAAACACTGTCCGGAGAAGGATGAATTAGTCTAATTCATTCTCTTTCTGCACTGATTAGCTTTATGACCAAAGTTATTGTAGTTGTGGCAGTATCCATTGAAGGATGGATATCTTTGAGCATTAGGCTTCCTTACTAGAGGTCTTCTAGGTCTGTTCCTTGGATTTTCTGATCCAAAATTCTTCTAACCAGATCTGGAGCTTTCTCCTTTCTTATATCCCAAACCACACTTGTCATCTACCCTCTTTTGACTTCCAAGAAGAACTTCAAGTTGAGCATAACTTATCTTGAATTTCTCTTTATATTCATTTGCTATTTGAAGATCCCTTTTGAGAGAGACAATTTGATCCTCAAGTTTTTCTTCATTTTCTTTAGCATCTTCAAGATCAGATTCAAGATGTCTAATAATTCTATCCATCTGGTGGCAATCTTCTGATTTCTCTTTGAGAGATTGTCTTAGATTATCTTCAATTTTTCTTTTCTCTTCAACTTCTTAGGTAAACTTCATAACTCCTTATTCCATTTCATGTCTTACCATAATGATTTCTTTTGATAACTTTTCACATAACTTAGTTTTCTCCTTCAACTCTTCATTTGCATCATTTGCTTCACCTTGACTTGCCAATTGCTGAAGCAACTCCTTTCTCTTTTTCATAGAGAGACTTAATTTGTCTTTTATTTCTCTCATGAAATCATCAGCCTGTTTGAGTCTTTCCTTTAATTCATTGACTTCAAAGTTTGACTATTCGAGATCATCAAGGGCAGTCTTGAGTTGCTCCCTTAAACAATATGCATCCAATTGAATTCCCAGATCTTCCTCAAGCTGTTAGAATCTGTTAGGAGGAACTTGGCTCTGATACCAATTGTTGATAACTAAGAGGGGGGTGAATCAGTTATCCTAATTATTTTTGCTTTCTGAACTTTCTTAATAATCAATGCAGCATTAATCAAACAAGCAAACATAACCATGAAATGGAAATACACATGACACAATATTTTTGACGTGGAAACCCTGTTAAGGGAGAAAACCACGGGGTGATTAACCCAAGATTGTATTCTCTATTAGAAGAATGGAAATACAAAATGGCACTTGCCAATTAGGGCTCACTGCCCGAGCACACTGCTCACAAGAGGCACACTGCCTACAAGAGACTCACTGTCTACAAAAGGACTGTTATACAATACTTGAACTAATGGGGAGCATCTACATATGCTGGAGTTCAATTCCAGTTAGGCTCAGTACACTGATCTGCTACACTTCATCTTTCCTTTTCTTTTATGCTGCTTTTCTTTCACATACCGGACCTTCCTTACTACTTTCACTCTGCTCTACTATTTTTATTCACTCATCACCAAACAACCACAACACTTCTCACAACTAAATCCATCTTGTATATATATCCGCACAAGTGATTTCATCACCTTTCAAGTCGGCATCCGAAATAGTCAATCTTTTCACAAACTCTGATCTGTCAGCTGAATCCTTGCACATCAAGTGATGCGGATCAAGCATATACTTGTAGAAGTCATCAATCACGTCGGCCAAACATAACCTATGCCTTAAGAACCTTTTCCATCATTAGTAACACATCTGGAATAATGTCTGATGTTCTACCAGTCAGTTCTTCCTCTGTTCATACTGTCACTTGGGAACCTGACACTCAAGCATTCATATCTCTTTATCCTTTCCACACTGGAGGCTCAAACCTTGGAATCTATCAGTCAAGTTACTCCTCTTGACTTCCCCAAATCTGTACTTCACCAAGATACTTCCTCTAAGAGATCCGGACCTATCTATTGGACCTCACCACATGCTCTGTTCTTATTTACTAGACCACAACATTCTTCATTCTGACTTCCGGTAGAGACATACCATGTCCTGTGGATGTGTGGGATGAACTTTGTTGCCATCAATGACAACAATCATGAATCCATATAGTGTCTCTTGCCAACACTATCACCTTGCATACTCATGATTCTTGCCAGACCACAAAGATCAATATGAACTAAGTTCAATAATCCTGTAGAAGACTATTCTTTGCCTTTAAATGAGACTCTGCTTTGTTTTCCCAACTGACATTCTTTGCATAAACTATTTGTAGGTTTTACCAGTTTTGGAAGATCTCTTACAACCTGAGTATTACTTATCTTGATGATATTATCAAAATTCACATGACACATTCTCCTATGCCATAACCAACTCTGATCAACTTGAATAAATAAACAACTTTTACTAGTACCAACCAAGTGGAAGATATTACCTTTAGTTTGTGTACCAGATGCAATCTCTGTTCCATAACTTTCAAAGATCTTACATTTTCCATTCTTGAATTGGAGATCATAGCCTTTTTCCACCAACTAACCAACACTGAGAAGATTGTGCTTCAATCCTGCAACATACAGTACATTACCAGTTTTGTTCCTTCCATCAAAAGAAATAGTTCCTCTTCCTCTGATTCTACCAGCAGAATTATCACCAAATTTTACCACTCCTTCTTCATACCTTTCCAAATCTATGAATTTATTTTTGTCACTTGTCATATGGTGAGAGCATCCACTATCAATGACCCAATCATCCTTTTCTTCAACTTGGGTAGCCAGAGCTTTTTCTACAACTTTATGATTGACAGATTCAGAGAACAATGGTTCTTCTTCTTTGATAGCAATAAACACCCAATCACTTCTAGATTTGTTTCCTATCTCTGATTCATCATCTGTTACTCCTTCATTATCATCTTCCTCATGAACATAGTAATAGTTCTTTTGGAACCTTGATCTGTTAGAATTTGGCCTTGAAAATCTTTTCAGACACTTTGAGGCAAAATGACCAATCTTATTGTAGTTAAAACACTTAAAAGGCAATTTTCCTTCATATTTACCAGATCCTCTTGGCAGTCTTTTTGCAATAAGAGCTTCAAGCTGAGCAGTTTTTGTTTCCTCTTCTTCTAGGTCTTTTCTTTCTTTTTTATACTATGAGAGTTTCCTTGAAGAGTTCTCTCCCGAATCAAACCTTTGTTTACCTTTCACAGAGGCATTGGCTTGGAATGCAGATTTAGTCTTAGGAGGGGCATCTCCAAACTCGGTCATTTCAAATGCAGCCAATTTACCAGCCAATTGATCTCTTGTGATAGTTGTATGGGCTCTGGATTCTTCAATGGCAGCAGCCTTGATTTTATAAGAAGTAGGAAGGGATCTAAGAATTTTGCCAACAATCTCATCTTCATCCAAAACTCCACCAGCATTTCTAATTCCACAAACAATCTCATTTACTCTTGGCATGAAAGTAGTAATATTTTCATCATCTCTCATCTTCAGATTTTCAAATTTTCCTTTTAGACTCTGTAACCTTGCACATTTAACATACTTGTCTCCTTCATGCAGAAGTTCCAATTTTTGCCAAATCTCAAAAGCAGTTGGTAGGTCAACAACATTTGAAAGCTCTGAATCAGATAATGCACTTAGAAGAGTTTCTATAGTCCGTAGATTGTTTTCAGCATTTGTGATTTTATTTGGGGATTTTGGACCACCCTGAGGAGGAGTATACTTTATTGAAGCCATGTTCCAGTACTGCATTCCCATACATTGCAAGTGACATTTCATGTGACTTTTCCAAAGATTAAAATTGGTTCCATCAAACTTCGAACTATCCTTCTTGTAGGATGACATCTTGGATCTCCTCAAGCGGTTAAGCTCCTTTTAGAGTAACTTGGCTCTGATACCAATTGTTAGTCTTAGGGAAGACAACTAAGAGGGGGGAGTGAATGAGTTCTCCAAAACTTTCTTTCTAATTACACACTTAAATCCTCTTAGTGTTTTAGCAGCATATCAATAACTCAATCATGAAAACATAATGCATTAAATCAAGAGCAGAAACACATCAACACATAAGACACCAAGATTTTGACGTGGAAAACCCAGTTAAGGGAAAAACCACGGGGTGATTAACCTGAGATTGTATTCTCTATTAGAAGAATAGAAAGAACAAAATGGCACATGCCAATTAGGGCTCACTGCCCGAGCAAACTGCTCACAAGAGGCTCACTACCTACAAGAGACACACTGTCTACAAAGTAATAAGTATCACATACATGAACTGGAGAATAGCATCTTCACCATGCTTGAATCAGTTCCATTTAAGCCCAATACTTTTGCTCTGCCTTTCGCTCTCCTCCTCGCTACCACACTCTCATCTCCACAAGGACACCTTTGAAATGACTTTGCAATCCGTTATTTATACAAGACATCAACTTAGGAATGATCATCTAAGTCGGCAAACATCAAAAAGAACATCCGCAGGATGTGTAACTCATCTGGTCAACCAATGTCAAGAACACCATCATCTGGAAGTTATTCCTTAATTGTGAGCTCCAACTCCAATGCAGACCATCAGCATGAACTGGACATGATCCAAAGACCTCCACAAGCTTGCCTGAATCACCAAGAACATCCACACTTCATCTGCTTACTGAAATCCTTCTCCCCTTCATCCGAAACCTCAAGAACATAGTCTGTCATTACTGTCATAAAGGAATAGATGCTTGCGGACCTTCCAACCATGAACCAAATGAGTTGATACTTCACCAAGACTTCCTAAGCACTCCCTCAAATCTACAGAATAGGATACTGCATTTCTGGATCTCACCAGACCTATCTGTATCACTTTGTCACCACTGAATACCTGCTAGAACTAGTTTTACTTGAATGGCCACAACTTCTTCAGATCTTCATGCGAACCTCTAAAATCTTTACTGGATCACCTCAGGACACATATCTACAAACCCTTTAAACCGCATCCTCTGATCCTAATATTATCTTGGACTTTTATCTTACTGTCTACACTGTTCTTCTTTGTTCCTGATTAGGACTAATTTTCTCAATATCCTCAGCACTCATCTCATCCAATCCTTATCATTAATGCAACATGAGTATGTTGACATTAATGACAACACTGATTAGGCCCATACTTACAACAGGAGGTAGACAGGGGAAGGAAGTAGAAAGTGAGAGAGAGGATAAGAGGTAGAGAGGGAGGGGGAGAAGAGAGTGAGAGAGAAGGTAGGAGGTAGAGAGGCAAGGGAAGCAAAGACTTAGAAAGAGGGTAGGAGGTAGATAGGATAGGGAAGTAGAGAGTGAGAGAGACAGTATAAGGTAGATAGGGGAGGGAAGAAGAGAGTGAGAGAAGGTGGGAGGTAGAGAGGGAAGGGAAGCAGAGACTTAGAGAAAGGGTAGAACGTATAGAGGGAAGATAAACAGAGAGAGAGATGATAGTAAGTGTAGTTGCCCTTGTAGACATGTATGTAAAGTGTGGAAGCATAGACAAGGCATGTACATTGTAAGACATAACACCTCAAAGAGATGTTCTATAATGGAATGCAATGATTGCAAGATATGCAAAAAATGGATTTGTTGAAAAGGCTTTAGAAACTTTCAAGCAAATGCAATTGGCATGTGTATTGCCAGTTATGATCATCATAATGTGAGCGCGTTATAACGCACTCGCATTATGCTCAGCTTTGTTTGGTGTGTTTTTATTAGTTTTTAGAAAAATCTGGAGATAATCTGGAGCGTACTCCCCATCAGGATGGCACTTTTTTCAATGAAAACTCAAAAAAAAATACCACCATAATCTTAAACTCTCTGTTACCTATCTAATCATATAATTTTTTTTCACATTTTGAGTACATTTAGTGTTTCATCTTGAATTTCTTTTGTTAGTGTGTCCAGTTTTTGTCAAAAACTAGTGTCTAGTATTTTTGAATTTTTTTTAACCGTTCATTAAAAATTGAAATAAGTTATATTTTTAGAAACTAGACTCCATTCTACATGAATTCAAAAAAAAAAAATTGATTAGTTTTCAAACATTTTAGGGGGGGAGCAGGCTCAAATTTTTGTTTTTTAGGATGTGTCCACTTTAAAAATTACTAAAAAATCAATTATTCATTAAAAAATTATCAGAAAAATCAGGAATAAACTATATGGTGTTACCTAATTTCTCACTGGAGCGATTATTGAAATACTAAAAAAAAGTTAACATTTTAGGGGGAGCACACCAGACGCTATGTTATGTTTTTTTTAGAAAAATAAGACCAATTTGTGTGCTCCCCCTTTTTGAACCCCTTAATCTCAACCATTTTTGGAAAAAATTAGTAGTTTAGAAACTAGATTCAGAGCACTACAACTCTTGTTTTCGTTCCATCTTCAAATTTTGAGTGTATCTATCTTCAATTTCTCATCCAACATCAATGTTTCCTAATTTTAGAAAAAAAGTGGCAACTTAAGACCCCATTTTGGTCCCTCATCTTTGTGCACTTACTCTTAACTTTAATTGTAAATAGAAAAATAATTTTTAATTTCTAAAATTTTATTATTAGGAATTTGCACAATAGAAAAAATATTATTTAATAGAAAAGAAAGAAAAAGAATGAAACTTTGTTTTGAAATGAGTCTTTTTATTTTTTTAGGATTTCATTCTTCATTATGCACTATGCAATTATTGATTGTGGAGAGAAGATAAAAAAAAAAGAATAGACTTACAAGAAGAAGAATGAAGAGGGTGACTATTTTCGCTTTGGGAATTGGAATTTCAAGATCTTCGTCAAATTTAAAATTTATGCAAGAGTGTTCAAGGTAAGATTTTAATCATGAAAAGAGGTAGATAATATTTATTTTCTCTATTAATTAATGAACTTAGGTTTGCTTCAAGAAAGAATTAAATTTTGATCATACTGTGAATGAATTAGAAACTAATTTTCTTGAAAAGAAAATAGAAACCTATGTGAAATTGGAGCATATTTAATAAATGGTGAACTAGGAACCTTTTAATTTTAGTTATGTAGTCTTCAAATATGAGATAAATGCTCCCTATAATTTTATAATTTCATCTTACATGATTTTTGTTTTTTGAATTAAACAAGTTGATTGATTTTTTTTATGAAAACCGATAAACTGCTTTGAGAAAAAAGTAGTTTGTTTCATCTTCAATAAAATTTGTTTTAGAAACTAGGTTCTCCTAAAACTTTTAGGAATAGTGCGCAATTAAGTTTTATACATCATATAAAAAAATTAGTTAGACCCAAATTCTATATTTTGAGATATAAAAACATTTGTGACTAGATGTCTCAACTTTTATAAAACTATCTTGAGAAAAATTAGTCTATTGTTCCTTGAATTAATTTCATTTTAGGAACTAAGTTTCTTTGAAATTATTTTTAAGATGTTAAACCTAGTTTATTAAATCCTCACAAGAATGTTTCTCCTTGTTTCTCCTTTTCTAACTAAGCAAGCAAAAACAAGGGGGGGCATATATCTCCCTCGATTTCCTCCCTCATCATGTCTCATCACTCAACCCCCTTAGTGTTTTGGAACTAACTTATTGATGGTGGTTGTAGGTTGGTTTGGTTTTGATTTTCTAACAAGTGTTCCTTTGCAAGTTGTGGTTCCTAACTTTGTGGTCTTGCAGGATTACAGACTTGGGGGCTTCTTCCTCTCTCGCAACAACACTTTGGCATCCTCTATAGTATCCTTTTCATGATTGATGTACTTACTTTCCTTTAGTTGCATATGTACGTAGTGTCATATGGCCACTAAGGTGGGGGATAAATGTTATGTCAGAAATTGTCCTCTTGTATGGAATGGTACAATTTCCCATGGTTTAGCTCCTCTCCTTTGGTGACCTTTCAACCTAGTTTATTACAAACCTTCTCGAACCTTGACTGACTTAGGTCTAAATGGAAGAATGTCATATTTTGGAGTAATTGAAGATTGAGTGTGAAAAGTAAACTTGAATTTGGGGTCCCCTAACCTCCTTGAGGAAGTCTTGAGCAGGAAATCAGGGCTTGGACTTGGGTGCTACTGCCCTTGTCCTACCCTATTTCCCGGGGTCCTAAATTTTGGAGGGATGTGATCGGCTATTGCTATACATTCCAGGATTCCGTTTTCAAATTTTTGTTTTTCACATGATGTCGACATCTTATTTAAAAATTTGAAATTCCTAAGGTTAGATATAAAAAGACATTTGAAAATCATTTTATCACACATAATCTTTATGCAAGCTTTATGCCAAAAATCAGCTGAAATTGCCATTGAAGATTAGTGATTTGTTGAAGCTCTCAAAGTTATTTGAATTTGCTTTCATGGAGACAATGGATGGAGATTAGGAATCAAGATCTTGAGACTATCTTGCTCTTCCTAGGGTTTGTACACCTTTTACATGATCGGGAGAAGGGTTGAAGACTCCAACATCGAGCTTGGAGATCCTCCATGGACATTGCTAATTCATCTTCTTGTTCATGCAAGTCTTCATTGTTTTCATCTCCTTGAGGTGAAGTTGTATTTATTCATTAAGTTGATGCAAGTCATTGATCTTCCCTTGATTGTGATATCTAGGGTTTGATATTTCTGCATACACTTTGTTAGGTTTGCAGACACTTCTACAAATCTTTATCTCTGGCTATTATTGAGGTACGAATACCAAAAACAAGGCTTGACTAAGGCAAGCTCCTATATAGCTGCAAACATCTTTCTCCTCCTTTTGTATGTGTAGGTTGCATTTGTCGAGATCTGGCAGAAAGGAGTGACATGAAGACTGATATCATAGACACAGTCATCATGGAATTTAAATTTCATGATTCTTAGACTTTCAAGACACAAGGACTAATGCCCTAGTCCAACTGGGTGATTTTTTGGGATATGGAAAGCTCCAGGGAGTGAGAAGCAGCTGGTGTAGAAAATCCTGACATTCAGAAATCTCTAGGACACAGGGACTAATGCCCTAGTCCAACTGCTTAGTTTTTGGGTACACAGTCTCTAATCTATTTACTTTGCATTTCTGTAGTCATTCTGTACTATCTATATCAAGAATTCAATTATTATAAGAAAGTTTGATTAGGAAATTAGGGTTTACGGTTAGAGAAAGACACTAGCTTGTAAAACCTGATTTAGAGAGTCACATAGACATAATTAACAAAAAAAGAGAACATTGGAAATCAGTAGTTCATCCCTAAACATGTCCTTTGCTTCTCTAATGTTTTAGTGCCCATGAAAGTGTGGGACTTGAGACCTTATACCTTGCTTCCACATTTTCACCCTAAACAATAAACTTTTGAATTAAATGTTGTACCTATTATGTTATGAGGTGTTGTATGTGTAAGCATAAGTGGAAGTATTTTCTATGCTTCACTACACCTAATGGTCTTGATTTAGACTATGTATACCTTGGTTACTATGTAAGTACTATGATTAGTATGGATTGAGAGAATGTTAGATGTTATGTTGGTGATTCTAGCTTATATTATTTTCTCTAATCCTTTTCCAACAAATTTGAAGACCTTCTTCCATTAAGTAAGACTATAAACACATCGCATACATTCTAGTGCTCTAGATGGGTGAAGGGTTTCACAAGTTGTGTGGATGCACTAATTATGTTCCCCATTTCATCACTAGAGGTAGGATATATCTGACTAAGACCTATGACCCAACTTGGTATACCATATCACTAGATGGTGATCCAGTAGATGGTGGGGTTCTATGTGTTTACTATATGGTTAGATTACTTATATGATATTTGGGACATATGTACTTTATTGATGGAAGATGTGTGCCTCAATGTGGTATGAGACTTTAATATAGATTCCTTGATTATGATATTTGAATTTTAAGGTAGATGCATTGGTTGTGATATTTGAACTTGTGCTCTTATATTTAAATTTTACGGCAAATGCTTTCGTTGGGATTGTGTATTGTGTTCTTGATTATATGATGTGCTTGTATTTTATGTTAGTTCTATATACTTTCTTTATGTGTGTTTGCTTTATATGTGTGATGTATATTTTAGTTGTGAATGTTTAAATTATATGGTGTTGTATTCTATTCTATGTGTGTGTGTGTGTTTGAATATTTGAATTATTGTTTATGTGTGTTTGGATACTTGTATTGTGCTAAGGTTAGAATGCATGTAGTTCTACCTTAGGCATGTGTTTTTAGTAAGACATAGCATCATATGAAAAGAGCTTTTGTAGTATGGGATGTGAATAGTAATTCATGTGGATGTTGCATATGGTCTTGAATGTGTAGTTATAAGTCAAACCTTGTTGGTTTGAAAACAATTGTGGTTAGTATTGACGGTCATATTTGACTAGTTCATTTCTTTGCATTTATATCTGTATTAGATGCTAGAAAGGATATGTTTATGTGCATTGAGAAATCTATTTCCATGTATTTGAAATGGTTAGATCTATGGTTTCATCTGTATTTTTATGTGTTAATTAAGAAATGAACTAAATAAGATAATCACCAGTATTATATTATACCACACTTTTAGATTAATTATGGATGGTGCTTCTTCACCTTGATTGGTGGATGGGGAGGAAAGGGACATCCTCATGGTGGGTTCAATCCCTTCCCTGATCAACAACAGAAGCATAAGATCTTGGAGGATTAGCTTGAAGAGTTGAGCTTGGAGTTATTTAGTTATTATTCATGATATGAGCACTTGTATTTGTGATGGTTGCTTCACAACTTATTGTATTCATTATTATTGATGAGGGTTGTAGTATTTGACCCCTCATATATCTTGTTATGTAATGATTTTATTTTGATTGATGATTTCTAGATATATATTTGGAATAATTTCATATTATTTGAGATGTACTTAATGTTATGATTGTTATATCTAATGAGTGGGAGTTATATATTACATTGATCTTATTGGTTATTACTTGCAAGTTTTGCACTTTGTTACATAATATTGTATCATGGAAGTTAATGGAAGATTATCATATACCTTTTTGTTAGCATTGGGTTGTTTTTTTTTGGTTAATACTTAATAAAATTTAAAGTTGCACTTTGGAGGTTGTTACAATTTCATTACATGATGGAGACAAGTGCTCTACTTGTCGACAAGTGCTCTACTTGTCGACAAGTGCTCTACTTGTCGACAAGTGCTCTACTTGTCGACAAGTTCTCTACTTGTCGACAAGTTCTCTACTTGTCGACAAGTACTCTACTTGTCGACAAGTGTTCTACTTGTTGACAAGTTCCCCAAACATGAACCATAGAGAGCTATGTGACCTTTTCTTGCACACCCTCAATAGGGATACAAGGGAAGAGGTATAAAAATTACCATACAAATCCTATGAAGAAGCCTTGTAGAGTGTGTTACGAATTGACCAAGTTGCCATTGATAGTGGGAGAAAGACTTATGACTCGAATGAAAAATTAATAATCTAGAAGAACTCCAAAGGCAATCTCTTGAAAAGTTTAAAAATTAGCCATAATTATATAGACAAAGATGTTAACGCTATTGGAAATTCACCAAACAATGAAAAACCTCAGCAAAAGTCTTAAAAGGGATACCAAGGATCAAGTCGCTTCCCCTATGACCCTAACACCTACTATTTATTTCACGGAACAAAGGGGCATGACACAAAGACCTGCTATGACTTCAGTAAGGCCATTTAAAAAATCTCTAATGATCAATAACAAAGTTTTATGACTTTCCTTCAATCTCAGTAGAAGGACAAAGAATCCCTAGATATTAAGAACAGTCCTGACTGAGGTACTCTGAGTCACATGGAACTGAACCAGAATCAAGAAGTGTATGTCATCCAAGAAGCAGAATAACTAGATCACACTAAGAATGCTTTCACATAGGTAGTGGGCTTGCTTAGAACATCACCTAGACATTGAAAGACCTTCCTTGATGTGTTGGATGTATACGTAACTCAAGAAAAGAATGGTCCCTTTATGTTTAATCTTGTGAAACTTCCATCAAATGATGAAATAGCCCAAAAAGAAGATTATCTCCTCTAATTTCAAAAAAGTTGATAGTCACCACCAAGCATGTCATTATAGACAAGGGGGCAGTAGTTAACTTCCTCCCACTTTCCCTTCTTCAAAGAATGGGCTATAACAAGACAAATATCACACAAAGCACTACAACCCTGAGAGTCTACAATAGCCAAAACATTCAAACTATTGGAAAGATAAATCTCTCAATTACTTTAGGGCCCAAAACCCTCTCAACAAAGTTTTATGTGATCAACAAAGAAACTATCTATAACATGATCCTCGGGAGACCTTGGGTTTACAAAATGAAAGTCATTGCCTCCACTTTATTTCAAGAAGTACATTTTATTCACATGGGAAAAATTTATTTCATCAAAGCAGATCGTAATCCTTTTAGCATTTACATAAAGGAGAAAGAAGAAAGGTAAAGGGATAAGAAGATGAATATGGGGATAAAACTTATGGGAGAAAGGGGAGCCTCCAAAGAAATTGTAAATTTCCTCGACATTTCATATGAAGATCTAAACATAACAAAGGAGTTTAATTTTGTTCCATTCTAAATAAAATCATACACACCATTTAATCTGATATCCTTCCCTTGTGATGAATATATGAGATTCCCCATTAGTATAGTTGAAATTGTCGAAAAAGGAAAATAAACCAAAGGGGAATCATGATATGTTGTTTAGAGGTGTTCAGATATGTTATACTCCATATTTTGTGCTCTGGTTAGTTGTGCAGAGAAAGTTATATTCACCAGTGTGTGGACAGTGTTTTGAGTTGTGTAGAAGTGTCTGGGAGAAACTATTTAGCTCTGCATTTTTCGTCAGATTTGTTTATGGATTTGTAGTTCTGGATTTGTACTTATAAGGTATACATCTTCCTTTAGTTCAAGTGGTTCATGGTTTGGTGCTCTGCAAGTTCCTTTCTTGAGTTGCAGTTGATGGTTTCTTGAGTTACAGTTGATGAATGAGTAACCTAAGTGCTCTGGTGTGAACTTTCTTTAGGTGAAAGATGTTACAAAGGATTTTGTTGGTTTTTAGGTGCTTGTGGATGTTTCTAGATCATGGTCAAGCTTTTTTCATGGTTTGCATGTTGTCTTTTGGTCTTGAGGAAGCATGCACTTAAAAGTTCATAGTGTTAACACAAGTTTGGTCAACTTGGTTGTTTACACTAATTGTGGTTGTGCTTCATTGATTGTGAAATAGTGATGAAGCATGTAAGAGTGGACTTAGGTCTATGCTAAGATGTGATGTGGTCTGCATTCACTCCTTTCCTCCATGGGAATGTTTTGGTCTAGACCTAATTTGAATTTCATGGGTTAAGATGTGCTGTCGACCTTGGAGAATATTTTCAAGATTGATGGTGGTATAAATAAGTGTCAAGGATTCATGAGTGGATGCATGCACGAGGAATATGATGTTTGTGGTGTGAATTTGATTAGTACAGTAAGAGCTTTCATGTGTTAGGCTACTAGGTGCAGTGAGTAGAAGGTGTCTACTATTTCTCAGTGTTGTTGCGAAGGTGATGTTTGTGGTGTGGTGAATATTGAGCTTCATTGGAGCTGAACCCATGCATGTGTTAGATGCAGTTATATCAGTTCAACCTTGGCAGTGAGCCTTTTGTAATTTGGTATTGCTACTACTTTATATTGTGAGCTAATCCTCACCATGACTTTTTCCTTCTTGGGTTTTCCATGTAAAATCTGGTGTTGTCTTATGTTTGGTGTTGTTATGATTCAGTTTATGTTATTTTCTTTTCATTCTTAATCATCATAACAAGGTTTAAGGTTAATGTGGATCTGAATGTTTGTAAGGGTTTGAAGTTTTTGATACAACTGATTCACCCCCCCCTCTTAGTTGTCTTGTGCATTCAACAATTGGTATCAGAGCCAGGTTCCTTAGAAGAGAGCTTAATAGCTTGAGGTAGATCTGGGATGGCACATAAGAAGGATGTTCACCTATTTGTTGGATTTTTAGAAGATGAATGCATGTCTATCAATAGTGAAGAACTCAAGGTTCCTCTTCAATACCTAGAGAGGACTGAAGAAGAAATCAAAGATCTGAAGAAAAATGTTAAAGAAGTTGATGGATGTATTAGAAAATTAAGAGAGCAAGTCAAGAAGTTCAAAGAAAGAAAGAAGGAGGCTAGTGAACAATTGAGGCTAGCAATTGAGTCTATGAATGGTCTGAAAGTACAAGTTGAAGATGTAACATTGGAAAATGTCCCCTTGGGGGCTTTTCCCTCATAAGGTTTAGCTCCTGGGTCTCTTAGCTGCATTTAGGACATATTACATCATATTTCAGCATCCCAATGAGAAAACCCCTAAGTGTCTTGACAAATAGGACCTAGGGGGACCACTTGAGATAACCCCTGCCCAAAATAGGGGGGGAGGACTTGGGCACCCACGCCCTAGTCCTGCCTATTTTGGGGCAGTCCCAATATTTGGGTGTCAGTTTGTGACCGTTATTTGGGGCCTATGCCAACACAGTAAGTTTGAATTACGAAATTCTTGGCAGGAGTGTTTGTAGTTGCATATAAATGTATCTTTAGGCATTCATTTGTAAACTATAGCATTACTAGATTGTTATTGTGAACTTTATGCATCCTAAAGGTGATTCAAGGCTTTCATTATGTTGCAAGAGTAGATTTGTTTTGTCTATGTGTTTGTGTTTGCAGATTTGAGCACTCATCTCCTCATGACATGAAGAGCTTGTTCCTCCCATGAGATCTTCACTACAAGGTGATATCATTCGTGTTTGCAAGCATTTATCATTTGGTTTTTGCCTCTGCCCGATAAGGGCACACACTCTCTATCTGACAACGGTGTTTAGAAGGCTTGAATGTCTCTCCAGGGCTTGATTGAGGAAAGCCTCTAAACACCACAACCCCCTCCTAAAGTTTACATTATTGCAGGTTATAGGTTGGAGTTGTAGACAAAGTCAAGTTGCAAGAGGGTACAACAGAGTGTTGGAATTGCAAATCAAAGAAGAAAATAGCTCCCTAGACTAGGGTGCCCGCTCATTAGTCCCCAAAATTTTCTGCCTTGGAACCCTGAAAATAGGTGCACAATTATTTGTCATTTTACATCTCTTTGTAGCAACATTTTTTGATATTCATCCGTTTACTGTCGTATTTGCATAATTAGGGTTTTAACGTATAATCAAGCATAAGAGAAGATAATTATCAATCAAATAATAAAAAACCAACTTTCCCTACATCTCATAGTGACCTAGGGTAGGATAGTACATTGCAACTCGACCCTAGGTCCTTGAATGAAAGGGTGAGAGGAGGATATACATACAAAACTACCAAAAACTCAACTATCCAAATTTTACCCTTTACATTTTGGTGAACCCATGTTATTAGACTTATTTGCACCTTGCTAAGTGTTTTTCTTTAGATTTACAGTGATTTCATTCATTCATATATCCATTCATCTTATTGCATTGGAAAACTTACAAAAAAATTGAAAATTTGGAAAATTTGGAAAAATTAGAAAAAATTGCATTCTAGGGTTTGCATGTTGCATTAATTAATTTGAATTTCATCAAATTTAGGATTTTTGCATTAGATCTTATTTATATTTTAGAAAATTACAAAATTCAATAGCTTACATTGCATTTTCATCATAAAATTGCTAGGGTTTTGTTGAAAATTGTGAATTTTGCATATAACCTAGTAATTCCAAGATCTAGGGTTTGTAGGTGAAATCTTGTTTCAAATTTTTCTACTGATTTTAGAGACTCATTCAAAATTACATTTTTCTATAGTCTTTCATTTTAGTACAAATTTGCATTTATATTTTCAAAATTTGCATTTTCGCATAGAAAAATTCAACAAAAACTAGCATTTTCATTGATTTTTCACTAGATTTGCACTTGCATTTTGCATGTTAGAGCATGGAAATCATTTCAAGATATGAGATAATGTAATTTTAATCATATATCATCTTGCAAAACATTCATATAGCATTTTACATCAAGATCGCAAACCTAGGGCTTGAAAAACCTTAATTTTTGCTAGATTTGGCCTTATTGACTCTCTAAATTTGCACTATAGGCATGTTGTAAAGAATATTTTAGCACTAATTGGATAATATAAGGGGTATTATCTTCTTCCACTCCTAAAATTATTTACAACACCTTGTTATTGGGCTCTTGTATTGAAAATTTGGTGAAAAACTGCATATTTTTGCTATTTTTGCCCTAGGATTTGGCCTTGTTTGCACCCTAAGCGTGTTGTAACAAATTTTATGCTTGTATGTGACTGATATCACTAATATTATTTTCTTCACCTCCTTAAATTATTTACAACACCCCTTTGGCTAGGTCTTGGAATTGAAAAATCATGAAAAATTACCTATTTTTGCTATATTTTCACTAGGGTTTGACCTTGGGTGACACTATAAGTGTGTTGTGATGGATTTTGTGGCATTATATAGCTGTTATCACTGATATAATTTTATTTCCATCATCATTTTCCTCACAACACCCTTTTTCATGCTCTTTTGCACTAAGATTTGGTGAAAAAAAAATCACATATTTTAGTGTATTTTCACTAGGTTTGACTTGTCTCCATCTTAGAGGTGCATCAAGAGTGTGTTGTAATGGATATTACTACTGTATTGGAATGATATCAGACATAATATTTTCTGTCCCTAAGTAAAATCCTTACAACACCTCTCCTTTCATATATTTGCATTGAAAATAGTACAAAAAAAATCAAGCATTTTAGGTCATTTTTGGCATATAGTTTTGCACTTGCCTTTTGCATAGATTTGGAAAGCTTCTAAAATCTGATTTCACATTCATTTGAAAACATATATCATGGCTACTTCTTTGGAAGCTTTATTTGCATACATCATAGACATTGATCATTTCTCTAAATTCACTGATAAACATCCTCAAGTTCTGGAACAAATAGCATACATACATGATGTTGATCTCTCTAGGTGCTCCACATATGAAATCCTTTGTTATATATCTGATTTTGATAGCTTCACAAATCTCATGGGAATATATCCTTTTATATTATATGATCTCACTAAATTCATGATCAATAATATATATACTAGTGATGACTTCAAGATGTTAGATGAAGCCTTAGACGACTTTATGGGATATTCCACTATGGCACGCATTGCTAAAACATGTGATGATAACTTTGGTTTACCTTATCATCCCTCTCCCAAGGTTTTACCTCCTCATGAGGACACTTTGATGCAAAAGGATGATTTCATTGACACATCTCTTAACATCATACCACCAAATCTTCATTCTAATGCTCACTCTGGTCAAGATGAAGCATTAGAAAATGAAGAGCCATTACCACTCTGCCAAGAGGAAGCATTAGTGAATAAAGAACTCCCTTCAACAAAGAACATTCCATGGGTAGACGATGAGATTTCATCTAACAATAATAAAAACTCTATCATAATGCATGAAAACTCTATGGATCATCCTACCAACCTTGTTCCTTTAGTTGATTGTTCACACACCTTGGATATCACTATAGAAGACAAGACCCTTAGTCTCCCTCCTTTGATTGAATATTCAAGTCATTTGGACACCACTAAGGATTCAAAAACATCAATTACCTCTTTGAACATCACTAAAGATACAAACATTGATAATTGTCCTCACAACACCTTACCTTCCCCTTATTCCGATGCTCTTTTCCCAAAAGATGTAGCACTAGTGGATGAGGAAAGGTCTCCTACATTAAAACTCTCTTGGATTGATACGAAGATCACTCAAACAAATTCCTTCTTCCATCTCTCAAGAGCATAATGCATACAATTCAACAAGAAAACATTCAACCTCACCAAGAAGAGCTTAACACTGAACAACCTGAAAACAAGAACAAAAGTTGGGCTATGGTACCTTATATCCCACTTTCCTCTAAAATTTGAGAGTGGGAGAATGACGATGATTTATCTGATGACCGCTAGCTCGGGAGATCCTACAGGTAAGTATCTCTAACCCTTTATCTCTCTCATGATGTGCTTCCCCCATAATGTGTTATGTGTTGTTTAGGCCTCCTAGGATGACCCTTGATTCTCTTGTAAGGTCCGAGATACCAGGAGACCACCTCTGTTGTGACCTTCTTCTATTTGTATCATTATTCTTCTATATTGCCTCTCTCTGATTTCATTGTTGTGTGTTGAGTCTTACGGACATAGCGTTGCGCTTGGTGACTTGGGGGCACCCTCCTACGTGACTATCCCTAAGACACTTATTTCTCCTCTCTTATTTATTATTTACCTTCCTCTAGTGTTTCTATCTAGCGGGTGGATGACAAAAAACATTTATACTGATGCGGACCTAGCATCCCTTTCACAAGAAATAAAAAATTGGACTTATTTCCTAATATGATGATGGGGTTGTATATCTTATCCGATGCTTGGCTAGTGGAAGCACTCCTGCTTTCAGCGTAGTGATTTTGATGATGTTTTTATCTCATTTACAAAACATAACAATATTGATGCTCTACGCACTTTGTTTGTCTTTGAATCTAGCCTTGGTGATACTTGATTCAAAGATCTTTGTGATATAGCCCCACGGTTATCCTTGGACTCTGAATTTGTAGTATAACCTTGGCTCTTTGTGTGGTTAATCGTATGCATTGATGTTGTTGTTTATCATGATTTTATAGACACCAACATGTTTCTTGCAAGGATGTGTTTGTGGGAACATTTGGTGATTGTAAAGTACATGTCACCTCTGGGGGGCATGGGCTTTGTGAAAGTCTATATTCCCTTGTGTGTTTTCTTCCTACCTTAATGTGCTTGATATTGATGCCTGATATCAACCACCTTAAGGTGGGGGCATCTATAAGGTAAGATGTCTATTGTAGATGTTAGCAATGTGCTTGTCCTTAGGTGTAGTTTAAAGACTTTTGCAATGAGTATATCCTGCACTCTGAGTTTGTTTTCAATCAATCAATCATTTAAGCTCTCTGCGGAGGCAGGGATGGTGTATTTCTCAGAGATTTTTGCATCATCCTGTCATTTTCAAAAGTCCTCTCCAGAGGCGGGGAGTGGTTCTGTGACTAACTCAACCCTTAAGCGTGTCTTCGTGATTGTTGTGGCAAAGCACAATCATTGGTGTGTGTGTGTGTAATGTGCCTGAGATGGTGTTGGACCTAGAAATAAGAACACTTCATCACTTGTCTGTCATGTTTTCTTCATGTCTTCAAAGTGTGTGTTTTGGCGTGCTTGCTTTGTTTGGTGTGTCTGTTGCCCCATATGCAGTCTAAAGACCTGTACGATGAGTACATCCTACATTTTGGGAGGTTTTGCATGTCTTGTGTGTGTGTGTTGCCCCATATATGTAGTTTAAAGACCTGTGCGATGAGTACATCCTACATTATGGGAGGTTTGTTTACTTTCCTGTACTTACATCTGCATTTCATATATATGAGAAAAAGAAAATAAAAGAAATTATTCCTGTCTTCTATGCATTAATTTGTCTTCTTTGCATTCAATGTATTCTCCGTATTTTGTGTGATTGTAACTATCTTCTCCGTGTTTTGCGTGCCTGTCATTGTCTTCAATGTGTCTGGCATGTCTTCTCCGTGCTTGGTGTGTTTGTTGTGTTTGTTGACCATACTTTAATGCATGTATTGGCCTTGCGTTTATACATACATAAAAGTGGGGGCTAAATGTAACATCAGAAAATGTCCCCTTGTGGGCTTTTCCCTCATAAGGTTTAGCTCCCTAGTCTCTTAGTTGCATTTAGGACATATTACATCATATTTCAACATCCCGATGAGAAAACCCCCAAGTGTCTTGACAAATAGGACCTAGGGGGACCACTTGAGATAACCCTTGCCCAAAATAGGGGGTAGGACTTGGGCACCCACGCCCTAGTCCTGCTCTATTTTGGGGTAGTCCCAATTTTTGGGTGTCATCTTGTGACCGTTATTTGGGTCCTATGCCGACACGGTAAGTTTGAATTATGAAATTCTTGGCAAGATTGTTTGTAGTTGCATATAAAAGCATGTTTAAACATTCATTTGTAAACTAGAGCATTACTAGATTATTATTGTGAACTTTATGCATCCTAAAGGTGATTCAAGGCTTTCATTGTGTTGCAAGAGCAGATTTGTGTTGTCTATGTGTTTGTGTTTGTAGATTTGAGCACTCATCTCCTCATGACATGAAGAGATTCTTCCTCCCATGAGATCTTCACTACAAGGTGATATCATTCATGTTTGTAAGCATTTATCATTTGGTTTTTGCCTCTGCCCCACAAGGGCACACACTCTCTATCTGACAACATTGTTCGAAGGCTTGAATGTCTCTCTAGGGCTTGACTGAGGTAAGCCTCTAAACATCACAACCCCCCCCAAAGTTTTCATGATTGCAAGTTACAGGTTGGAGTTGCAGACAAAGTGAAGTTGCAAGAGGGTACAACAGAGTGTCAGAATTGCAGATCAGAGAAGAAAACAACTCCCTAGACTAGGGAGCTCGCTCATTAGTCCTTGACTTTTCTTCCTCGGAACCCCGAAAATAGGTGCACAATTATTTGTCATTTTACATCTCTCTGTAGCACCATTTTCTGATATTTGTCTATTTACTATTTTATTTGCATAATTAGGGTTTTAAGGTATAATCGAGCATAAGAGAAGATAATTGTCAATCAAATCATAAAAATCCAAGTTTCCCTACATCTCACAGTGACCTAGGGTAGGATAGTACATTGCAACTCAACCCTAGGTCCTTGAATGAAAGGGTGAAAGGAGGATATACATACAAAACTATCAAAAACTCAACTATCCAAATTTTACCCTTTACAGAAGAAAAGGCAAGGATTGAGGATTATTTGAACTTAATGGTGAAAGGGAAATCTAAAGAATGTATAAGATTTGAATAAGAAGTTGTGAATTTGAAATCAGATCTGCAGAAGGCAAAGAATTATGAAGAAAAATTCAAGATAAGTTCTGCAAGGTTTGATGAGATGATTGCAAGTTAGAAAAGCTCCAATGATAAGGAGGATTCAGGATTTGAAAAGCGTGAAAGTTCAAAATCAGATCAAACTTCAAATCAGAGGAACAATAGTAAGCAGATCTGGATTCAAGAGAATAAAGCTAGAAGACCTCTGGTCAGACAACCAAATGCTCGAGGGTATCCATCTTTTAATGGCTTTTGTCATTTATGCAATAAGTATGGACATAAAGCAATAGAATGTAGAAGTAGAAGGTGTTAGACTGTTCAAAATTAACTTAGTCCCATCTAGTTGCATAGTTTTCATTTCCACAAATCCATCCTAGGGGTCTATATTATTTTGTAATCATTCCAAGAGTCACTTGACAATTTTTCATAAGCATTTCATATTATATCCATGTGAAAAACTATTGTATTCTTGTCCACATAGGTGTTTTTGTCTTATACCGCAATCCCACACCATACCCTAATAGTCCTTACGGGTGTGCAGGAGCCAAAGGGATCAGATATTCAGTTATCGCATTATCACGATAGGAGAAAAGCCTACTTGCGGTACTGTGGTGAAGGTATAAGCCAGTTCAAGTTTTGCTGCAGCCTCACGACAGTTCCAAAATAGACTTGCGGGCTAGTGGTAAAGGATTCGAGTAACATGAAGTGTATACCGCAACCCCGTAGTCGCTAAGACAATGAAGGTTGAGTCAATGATAAATTAAGCATCGCGATCCCACAACGATCAATATAAGGGCTTGCGATAGTACGGTAAACGGTAAAAGATGACTGCCAAATGTCACTGTGGTCCTACAACTGAGTTCAATCAGACTTGCGGTAGAGTGGTAAGAGTTAAAAATATCAAAATTGATCCCACGGTCCCACGGAAACAACCTTATAAGGTTTACAGGATAGCAGTAAACACAAAATTTAACTCTCAATTGATCCTGTGGTCCCGCAATGAAATCAAACATGGTTTGCGGTAGTGCGGTAAAGGAGTGAAAAGGTAGGGTTTTTGACCCGCTAACCTATGGAGTTTCTTAACCACCTGAGCGGGATTATGATACAACAATGGTTGCAATAAATGCAAGGCATCATTGTCATTGGATCATCTTTCATCAACGGTGGATATTCAAAATTGGATCACATTGACCAAAGCTTGTCACTTAGTATGAAGCAAAATTAATAGCGGAGCGGTCTGGTATGGGAGCCCGATAAATTTCAATTTGTCATATCATTTTCATCATTCACAACAATTCAAATTAGTTCAAAGAGCATCTTGGAGCATCTGGAAGGTGATAAAGTTACAGTCTTGATATACATTATGTGGCAAATTCATAGGTGAGTCATTCAATTCCATCTCTACAAAATCAAGTGAATTCTCATTGCTATCAGGTAGTTTTATGAAGTATACAAGTAGCTTTCAAAACCCTAGGTCAGTCTTAAATTCATAATGGCCCCAAAAAAGGTCAAGTCTAGGAAGAATGTTGAGTCCTCTGCCCCTAAGGAAAAGAAAAGACCTCTTCAACAGTCTATTCTGGATATATTGCCACAATAAGTGGATAAGGGACTCAAAAAAGTTTTCAAGGATGAATTCCAAGGTTGTAGAGATGCAATAATCCCTACCTCAAGTTGGAGTTTATTTTGGTATTTCTATGACAAGAAGGATATACAAGCTCCTATGTGCAATCCATGGATTTTGGACCTCGCAAAATTGATTGTGCCTAATATTTTTGTGGATATTGAGCTCATTACAGTTATGGCACATTTTTTATCATGGAACTACAAAGATATTAAGGTAGCCTGATTGTTCACCACTGGTAACAATTACAAGGAATTCCATAATTAATTGTTTCATGTTAAACAAGCAAGCTCCAACTGTTGTGGATGTTCAAAAAAGTGAAGAAGACTATAAGAAATTGAGAAAAACTTACATAAGTGATGAACTCCCCATGTATATGAGAAAAGGGGCCAACAATTGAAGAATGCCTATCACAACTACTTCTGTAGAGCCATTCTCTGTTGATAATTTCAAAGTTTACTTCAAGAAAACATACTCTGCATTATGTCAAATTCTTGGGATAGATGCACAAGAGAAAATGCCAATGGGGATAATGATGATGGCAATGAGGATACAAAATTATGAACTAAATAATGAATATGATTTTGCTTCATATCTAGAGAAACAGTTGCATGAGGGATTCCTTCAAATACTAGAGAACAGGGGACAAATCAAGTTCAGGCATTATTCTCTATTGTGTCATTTGATTTTGTTTCAAAATAGGAAAAGGTGGAGTCCAAGGATGGATTTGACCATGGTTGATAACAAGGGATATAGGTTGTCTGTACAATGTTGGTGTTACATATGGGATAGGAATTGCAACAAAGGTGATTATGTTTCTTTTCATGATGATTTTCTTGTTAGGATCATGGCTTCCCTCGGACATGTTGTACCAAGATTGACATCAAAAGTAAGGGAGTTGTTGAGACCAAATGAAATGAAGCCAGAGAAGGGGCACACACATAATTTTGGTGATTTCTTCTTCTTGCTAAATCACACATTGATAAGAGTTTATGGATGCATCCATGCCCCACATATTCTACCAAAATTTTGTCCTTCCAGGTTAGCATTTTTAGAATTCATGTGGCAGATGCTCTAGATGGAGAGAGATTTGATGAAAAAACTGAAAAGGGAACATTTCCAGACCTAGTTGTATTTGAAGGATTTTCTATTGGTGTTGACACTCTTGAAAAATTGCAAGAGTATTTGAAAAGTAGATATTCATTGAAGTGTGCTACAAAAAGAGTCTTTGACCTAGAGGGTCATGTGAATTTTTTCAGACAAGTAATCCTTACAAAATTTGGGATTACTCATCAAGTCAATTATGAAGAGGATGTCATTAGGAACTGCCTCACTCTAAAAGAAGTGTATAATAGAAAAAGAAAATGGGAAATTCTAATGGAGATTGAGGATGGAAAAAAGAAAGATAATCCTAATTTTATTGGATTTTTTATTGAGGAAAATGATCCTCTAAAAAGAATAAATCTGATCATTGACAACTTTGAGAGGATATGTAGCAAAGCAACAGAGAGCCAACCTATAAAGGCTTCTAAGCTCCCAGTGAAGAGGTCATCTGGAGTTCTGATTGCAGAACATGCTCCTGATGCCATGTCAGTATAAGATCCCTCACTTCCTGAGCAACCATTGTCAAAGAAACAAAAGGTTGATGATATTCCTCCATTGGTTCCGTATGAAACGACTGAAGTGAGAGGAGACACTGAAGAAGTGGCCACCATTTTGAGGAAAATGAATGATGATGTTGAAGTTGATCAGCCTTTGATACAAGAAGTAGAGGCTCATATGCTTGAGATAAGAAAGGAAAGTCAAGAGCAGGAACAAATAGAAATGCATGAAGATGAAAGAATAGTTGATTCTCTAAGATTCATAGAGGATGATCAGTTTATCAACACTCCCAAATTCAAGGACTTTTGGATGAAATTGAAAATGAAAGAATTTGAGGAAAAGGTGGAAATCAATAAAATGGGAAGTGATGAATCCCAACATGAGCAAATTGTTGCTAAACATTCAAAGATATGAAAATTGATGAAATAAATGTTAGTCCTGAAGAGGCCAGACAAATTGTTTTCAAAAGAAATATGCTGATAATTCTAGGGATGGACTTGAAAACAATGTTCTTACTTGATCAAGTAAGAAACCAGATGATCCTATGATGATGTCTAAATTTGATTTTGAGAATGGAATGAGTGGTGTGGGATACAATCCCAAAATTGAAACTTTGGCTATATGGAGCATGCAAAAGAGCACATAGAAACCAAGATTGCTTGATGTTGTCCAGAAGATGAGAGGGACAACCATGGTCAAAGAATTGAAAGATACATCAGCCTTGGAAGTGGCCAATCTCACCATGCACTCAATTGTGTGCACCAGAGCTACTGTCAAAAACATGGAGCAAAAATTTCTTGAGTATGAAAAAACTCAAATTGAAATGAATGAGGAAGTCAACCCATTGTATTTGGAGAATGTCAAATTGAAGAAGCAACTCAAAGGAGTTGATGAGTCTCAAAATAAAGAAATTGTACCCTATCATCCTCCACAAGCTCAAGAAGTTGGTGACACAGTTCCTGTTGATCAAATGAATACTTTGAAGTTGAGGTTTGAAAAGGAACTTGAGGACTTGAAAAAGTAGAATGAGATAACAAAAGATGAAGCAAGATAAATTTTGGAGTATAGAGTAAAATTGGTTGTTGACAAACTAGGACATGTGCATGAATGCTACAATGCTTTGTCTCAAGCAATTAAATAGTTGAAAGTTCATTTTTCTATTTTGGATCCATTATTCAAGAGATGCTAGCCAGTACATCATACATTGATTACTCTGTGCAAAGTTCTGCAAAGAAATCCAGGTACTCCTGCTGCTCTCAAACCAACAGGAAAAAATGGTCAAGATGATTTTGGATGAGTTTCAATATGTGACTGGAGAGAGTCAAAAGATGTAAGCAAAGATAGATTCTTTTGCCACTTTCAAACATCAATTCATTCCTTCAATTTTGACAAAAGGTAAACAAATCAAAAGCTCTGAAGAATGGAAAAATGAGTTTGATAAAACAATTTCTTAGGTGATTTATTACTTGAAAAAGGATGAAGACATAAACATTCAGAGTTTCAATCTAATTCTAGATAGAGTGATTGCACTAGATGCTGGGTATGCAAAATTTATCATTGAAGTCAAAGTATTGTTGGATCAAAGATGGAAGGATCATCAGCCAATCTACTCTAAATTCAAGAATACAAATGGCCTAGTGACTACACTATGTATCAATGGGAGCAACAATAACTTTCAACTAAAGATTGAGAAGGCAAAGTATGCAGTGGGGCTAAGTGAGCATCAAGTTGGCGTCATCAGTCACCAAGTCTTCATCAACAAATTTTGGACGTCTTCCTTTTTGTCTCTTTCCTATTTTTATGCTTTTCAAAATGCACTCAAAATATATTGGGTGGTCTTATTTAGACTTGTCAAAAAGTAAATATTGTAATATGTCATATCAAGGGGTGGGCATATGAAAAGTCATTTTTGGAATGTGAAAGGTCTGAAGCTTGTTGTTTCCTTCTTCCCTATAAGAAGGAAACCAAGACCTTGGGGTGAGCTCTCTAGGAAGTTGATTTTGGAAAGAGACATTGTAAGGCCTGTTCTCTGAAGCATATCAATAGAAGCAAACTACATTTCTCTGGTGCCTAAAATCTAGTTCTCAATTACTTGTTGAATGTTACTGTTATATTCTATCTGGTTGTCTCCATTTTGATTTCTCCTTGTTATTTGAATTAGCATATCAAGTATATGTGTAATTTTTCAAAGCATACTTAATGTTTTGGTTGATTTATCTGATAGGGTTTCCTCAAGTAGGAATTAAATTCCATTAAATAGGTTGCTGTAATTTGGAGGATCCAAGTTGGATAACTAAGTAGAACCAGATAAAACCAATCTTGCATGTTTATGCTAGTCATAGACAATATTATGCCAAGTAATTCGAGTTATAACTAGAAGGAAAGCTCAAATCCATCTGTGATTAGACTCCATTGCCCTGTGAGAAAAAGGCATCGATCAATTCTTTTCCAAAATCATTTCCTTGTATTATATTCATAATCCAATTTTAGTTTTCTGTTGTAGAAGTAGGAGTAGTGTGTAGTACAGATAAAATAACCTATTCAAATCACATGTCAATCTGAATTAGGTTAAATTGAATGATTTAATTGACAAAATTTCATAAAATCCATAATCTGCTCATAATTCACCAACCAATTTGAGGAGTAATGTCGAGAAGTCTTAGTAAGACCGATAGATTGCCAAGGTTCGTGGAATGACATTTATTGTTGAACATAGAACAAAGTGGTAAATATTTATCCTATTTTTATTATTCATTGGTGAACATAAGGTAATACCCACCTAGGCAAAGCAAAGCCTAAAGTGCAAGGAATCCCAACCATCTTGGTTGATTCAGTCAGTTGGCCAGATTAGTTTCTTAATCTAATCATAAAGCTGAGCATCCTTTTAGGGTTTTGCACACGATAAATTTGAGAACCAACAAATTGGCAACTCTACTGGGAGTTGAAGTGAAAATATTGTGAAATCCTACCTTGGAGTCTCTGGTGAAGGTTTGCCCATTCAAGTCACCAACAAATTGGTGACTCTACTGGGGAGTTGTAAAGAATTCAAACTCTTGGAACTCTGGAAGACCAAAAGACAATTTCAGTACTTTCTTCTTTTTTGAAAAGGAGTTGGCGGCTCTTGACATAAATCTCCAAAGATTTGAATTATAGAACAAAAAAATTTGACAGCACAACTTTCCAATATGAATGGCAAAAGATCTTAGCAAAATATGAATAGTAAGAATAAAAAATTCATAGAAAAGAATAAAGAAGGTTCAAAACCTATTCCTATTGCAAGTGCATCGATTGGTGATGGAATAAATTCCATGAATGAACTTGTAATTTAAAAAATCTATGACAATCTACAAAGTAATCAAATGAATGTCTCATCATAGCCTTATATCATATATAATAGGCCTATGGTTGAAACAAAAGTATGAAAAAATGAGCGGTTTCAACCAAGAGATCTGTTCAATATTCATGAGTCTCAGAAGGAATTTGAAGACCATTTGGAAGTAGGAATGAGATTGAATGAGGCTAAAAGAGGCTATAAGCAAGGGATGGCACAATAGTATGCTGAAAGCTCACAACAAGGGTTTGTGGAGAAAATGCCCAATATGGTATGTTTCACTGATGCCAATGCTGTTTCAACTTCAAAAGGAAAATTAACTAACCAGGAGTTAAAACGGGAGGTGGGCATTTGACAGTAGAAGTTGAAATGATCAAATTAATAAGAAGACAACAAGAGTTGGAGCAAGAGTTGCTTCAATTGAATTCTCAGCCTGTAACAAATGCATTACAACATAGACCTATCAATAATCAGGCTACGTATGGAAATACAAGTGGTCCTTTGGTTTCATAGATGACCCACAATACAATTAGGTGTGGTAATGTAAGTAATTCTCCACATGTATAGCATAATATTCATACAAGGCCAGTCTTAAATCCAACAAATATTCTAGTGGTATCTCAGGGAAATGCTTACCTTGTTCCTCCTAGCTAAAGAATTCAAAATCAGGGATATAATCCATATGCAAGGCAATACCAATATCAATATCAAGCTCCACATCATAATGTACATGGTAATATGTATCATCCTAGAGGGATGCATCATAATGTGCAAAGAAATGTGAAACCTAATGTAGGGATTAACTATAATATGTATCCGAGAGTGTACCGGCAACCTCAACAGTAAGGACCTTAGCACCATCAGTATCAACCTCATTAGAGGCAAAATCCATTTGCAAGAGGGCCAATGAATGTGGATAGATTTAGACATATTGACTTTTTTGGTATCCAAGGATATCCAAATGACATTGACAACAAGGTAAGGAAAGCAATTCCTAAACTTTTTGGTAATAATGCTATCTCTGGAGAAGATCATATAAGAGCATTTGAAACTGTCATGGATAATTTTGAAGTGCAACATGAAGATGTGTATATGAAATTGTTCATGCAATCATTAACTGATGATGCAAGGGATTGGTATAAAAATTTGCCTAATGCTTCAATTAGCTCTTGGGCTAAATTTAAAAGAATGTTCAAGGAACAATATGGTGATCACTTTGATCCCAAATTTGCTTTACATGAATTGACAAATATTCAAAAGAATTATAATGAATCAGTGACCGATTTCAATACTAGATTCATGAAGGTGTTTAACAAGATTGCACATCATTTGAAATCAACAGATCCTATGTGCTTGATCTTCTATTTAAATGCTTTTGATCCTAAAACAAGATATGAGCTCAAAACAAGAAATCCACCAGTTCTTACAGAGGCATTCAAGGCTGCTTTGAATATAGAGAATAATATGAGGGCTTCAGGGAAAATTGGTAAAATAGATGAGGTCAGAATATTGCAAAACCCTAAATCTCATCAAAATAGGCATCCAAAAGAACAAGACAAGTTGGAAAAGGTCTAGAATGTTGTCAAGGATTTATTATATAAGGTAGCAAGAAATGAAAAAGGAATACCGTATGATAAATCAAATTATCTCAGAAATGAAAGACCAAGGTTGCAGGATATGCCCTATAGGACAAATTGGAAAGATGGGAGGCCTGTGGTTGAAGGTCAAAAGCAAAATGCTAACAGAGACACACCTGATCCACTAAAGAGACATGGGGCAAATATGGTAGATGATACTCCATGGTGTGTGCCTTGCAATTTGCCTCATTCTCCTAATTTTTGTGTGGTTGCACAATCAATCCAAGAAAATGAGATGCCATATGATCAGGAGAGAGATGAGCATACTATAAATATACTAGCAGTCATGCCTTATGAGGTAGAAAGGGATTATTCTTCTTCAGAAGAGGATGGATCAGAGTATGATGTAAATCATTAGAGGTACAATAGTCATGTTGGCCAACAAGAGGCATTCTTTGATCAAGAGGATAATCGTATAAGAAATACTCAAATATGCTCTGCAAAGTCACAATCAAACCAAACTCAGTTGAAGAGGCCTACTGAAGAGGAAATAAAGACACTTACAGTTTCTACTATAGCACAAGCTAGGAGCAACTACAATCTTAGGAATAGAACTGTCAATGCTGATCAAGGTATGCCAGGGAGTTGTTCATGAAGAATTCACAAGATGATAAGAGGTTTTCCCCAAAACCTCTAAGGGATGGTGAAAATAGAAATCCCTGTAAGGTAACCCAAAAATATGTCCCAAGAGATACAACAAAGGTTGATCAAAATAAGATAATGAGTGATCCCAAGCAGCAGATAATGGAAGAAAAGAAACTTGCCAAAGTAGAAGTAAGCAAAACAGAACCTCTAACAGGTATGCCCTCTTTTGACATAACTCAGGCTTTGTCTCAAATCAAATTATTAGTTCCATTAATGGAGATGATGAAAATTGATGAGTATAGAAGTGGTGCTATGAAATTAATTTCAAACATACCAAGTAAGCCTGAAGTTCATGGTAAGGGTCACAATGATTCAGAAAAGAATAAGAAACAAGTAAACAATGTCAAAGGAGAAGCCATGAAGACTCCTGAGATTTACTTGGGGACTACTTTGACAAAGTCCATCCCAAGTTGATCCTTTTTATATCACATTGTTGATCAATAATAATTTGGTGAAGAATTGCATGATAGACTCAGGAGCTACAATAAATATCATGCCAATGGCAGTTATGAAGGAACTTGGTATATGGGTTGATTCCACATATGGAAAATGCTATGCCATGGATAACAGATCAATCCCTATCATTGGTATCATGAGGGATGTGGAGATAAAGCTTGTTGCTTATCCTAAAGCCACATATAAGACTAATATTATTGTAGTTGACATTCCACCATATTATGGCATGTTACTATCAAGACAATGGACTGCCACAGTTGGTGGAAATGTTCAATTGGATCTTTCATATGCAACCATACTTGTGAATGGGAAAGAGGTCAAGTTATGCAGAGAACCAAGATCTGATCAAGTGATAGAAAGAATTCACTATGATGCTCACAACATGCCCCATTTTACCCTTTAGCAAAATGAGGACCCCTGTCGTTGCTTTTGATTTTGTGTGGGTTTTGTTCTGCTTGCTTGGCAATATGAGTAAAATGTCTTTGATGCTTGAAATTCAAGTTGCATAGTGCTTGGTGGAAAAGAGTTCTATCAATGAGATCTGGATTAAAATTGAGTCAGGGTTGCCTTTTGAATGATTTTAAAATTCTAAGTATTTTGGAAGTTATGCCAGGTTTTGTGAAAAGTCAATGCTGGATTGTTTGGTCAATGTGTATCTCATATATAGTGCATTTGCATGTATCTTGCGTACTTTGGTAATGACGGGTTATAATTTGAATCGTGTTTAAAACCTATGTTATGTTTGTATCTTAAATGGTCCAAAACATACTTTTGCAAATTCAGACCTGATAAATGTTTTAGGGTGTACTTTATAGTGGTAGAAATCTGGATGTGTATTTGTATATTACAATGATGTATATTTTATACAAATTCAAATATGCATGGGCGGATGTCAAAGGAAATTCAAAACAGGCATATAAATTCATGGTTGTTTCATTTGTATAATTGATACATTGTAGGTAATATACATTATATTACAAATGCATGATGCGGACCCGAAAATAAATTCAATTGAGTTCAAAATAGAAGTGAATGGTCATATTTGTATGTATGAACATTTGTATCCAATATATAGATACAGAACTGGACGTGATTAAAGGTTTGAACTTTGTATATTTTGTGTGGGGTCCACATTTGTATGTTTGAGATGCATGAATGCAATATACAAAAAGGGGTGATACAAATAAGGTAGATACAAAATCGAAAACCTTAGGTAATTCGCATTTGTTTCATAAACTCACTGGGGTTCGGGTTTGTATATTTTGACAATTGTATAAGATATACATAAGGATATACAAAATAGAATATGCAAAAATGAGCAAGAGAAAATACAAAAAATGCATAAGGACCTATCATGCATGCTTTGAAATACAAAAGTGAAAAGGTGCATGTATCAGATATACAAAATGCATAAAGTGCAAAAGGCCAACGTATACAAAAATCAAAATATGCATTAAACGGTAAAAGTAAAATGCAAATCAAATGGTATATATTAACTGTAGCATTTAATGCACATCTACCATAGAAAAACCTAAATTCAAAGAAGTAAAAAGGAAATCCAATTATCATGAATTTCACAATTGCATTAAGAGTTAAGTTGTAGGAAATTCCACAGAGCTAAAATCAAACAAAAGAGAGTTGCATTTTGGAAACGGTTGCAGTGAGCTGGAAAGGTAAAAAATCCCTGTCAACAGTAGAGGTCAATGGTTGCAAATCCAGGTACATTTTTAAAATGACCACTTGTGCTTAATGAAATGCAATTATGGTAAATTTTGCAATGATTACAGTAGGGTAACGAAATGATTTAAAATTAGTAAATTACTATGATGATTTGTAAACTTAAACACAGTAAGGTATCCATATAGAATTTGAAAAGTGAAGAGAAGAAACCTAGGGTAAATTGTTAATAGTAAGAATGTATGGTAAAAACCCTAGAAAACATAAACATGGTTGTAAAAAAGATAATGTTTCTTGAAAGGATGCCGCCCAAATGGCAGAAAACAATGAAGGCAGTTGGAAAAGAAACAAAGACAGACACCACGAAGAAAGAGGTAGTTAAAGAGGAATTTCCACTTAAAGGATACAGTTTAGAGATATATCCTACCAGTGGAATGATAATTGATACCAAAATTGGAGATTTTGATTCTGCCACACTTTTGCAGAAGCTTAGAGCGCCTGGAGCGTCTCTGGCAATAAAGAATATACTGGATGTGGGATTGTATAATGTTGCAAGATTCCCATTAGCAATGGAAGCTAGAGATTTGGTCATTGAATGTATTCACAAGTATGACATGAACACTAGGAAGGTGATATACAATGGTGCCATTTATGCGGATTTATCAGTTGAAGGCATAGCTAAGACTTTTGACTTAAAGATCACCAATGAAATGAGAGAAATAAATGAGGAACAATATACAGGTGACTTCAAAGATCATGAAGGATCGTGTAAAAGTATGATATTCTATGGGTGGTACCTTCCAAAAAGGAAGCCAAAGGTAGCAATTCGAGTCCCAAAAACATTGTACAGAATCGACTTCAAGGAAGATATTCACATAATGATCACTCTGTTGAGTAGGGTAATGGGACTTGCAAATACTAGTAAGTTTGAGGCATGGATGTTTTTAGTAATCTAGTTCATTAGAGAGGAGACAAGGACAGTTCATTGGGCCCAGGCCATCAACAATACTATCTTTAAATAGATCATGAGATGGAATAGACATAGATTTTTCTTTGTCATCTTATGTAATATATTCCTGTGCAACAAACATGTAGTTAAGAGGAATACCAAGAGTTGGCACATTAGGAAATGGCCAAGGACAAGTGCTAGTGTATGATCATTACTCGGACCTACAGGAGAAGAATGTAATGCAAAATTACATTAGGATAAATGATGTGTTTTACATCTATTTGGTAAGAATACTAATACGAGATAAGGAGAAAAGATTATCAGAGCAGGCACGAAGTGCCATAAATTTGTACAGTGCCTAGTATATTCAATTTTCTACCTTTACTTACAATAGGACCGAGGGATTTATGGGTGAACCTTTCAAATTGCCAAGGTACCCAACAAACAAGATGGTATTGTTAGAATTCACTAGACAGATACTGAATATCAATCAAATGTACAAAACCAAATTTGGCAGAGGTATTATTAATTTTCCATTTAGTATTGGTAAGTACATATGTTTTAATGAGGATACAACCAAATCATTAGAGGTAGAGTTGCAACATTATGGTTTTTAGACTTTTGATTTGGCTAGGTCATTTGATCCCTTTGGGAGGATACATAACTATGTAAACAAGAAATTCAAACATCAGCCCCATATTGAAGACTTTTGGGATGATTGTGACAGTGAATCTGAGGTGAAGAAAAGGGCTTATCAATGATTAAACTTAGATCAAATAAGGACATTGGGAGTATTTGAAGTACCCCAAAAGATAAAGAATGATGACAAAAATGTGCTACATAGTAGTTATGACACAAATAAGGTGGCTGATGAAGTCATTGTAGAGCTAGATTGGGATCAGCCTGAAGAGGCTTCAATTGATAATATATCAAAATTAGTAATAGCCCTTTCAAACTCATGGATAAAAGAGAAGATTGTGATGCAGAGGCATCCACACTAAAACCTTGACATACAGCATGTATGTCTACAACCCATCATCATCATCATATTTCTTGCTAACATTGTTAGCATCATCATATTTCGAAGAGGCATGAAATATCCTCTTGCTGACTACTGTTCACTTCCTATCGGTGAGACAATTACTATCGGCACCTTTGGAAAAAGGTCACGCCGATCCCAACATCACCCCGATAACTCTTTTCCTCAATCAGGTTGCCTATCGGCAACACTTCTTCTATCGGCCGAGCCGAAAAGGATCTCCCCGATGCTATTACTCCTGCCGATGCCGAACACTTAACGTCAGCAGGATAAATCTGCATCGGGTGATATTCGCAATATCCTGATGATGATTATCCTGATGACGATGACGTCACATGCAGCTCCATCAATATCCTGCTGCCCTGATATCCTAATGACGATTATCCTGATGATGATGACGTCACATGCAGTTCCTTCAATATCCTACTGTCGGCCAAACTTAACACTATCGGCCCGCGATGGTTTTATCAACCTGATCTTCTACCTTATGCCGATACGCTCCTCCTCGGCAACACCTGATGATGATCACCCCAATGCACATTCACTTTATGCAATCGACTGCATCATGCTCATCTCCACCTACTCGAATGACGCCCGAAGTAACTGCAGGATATACACAGAAATATCCTGATGATGCCGTTGCGATGGGTTTCCAACCTTAGCGAATTTTCAATTCGCCGAACCTCCTGAGGTGACCCGATCTACTTCCTGGACAACTTTCCAGACTCTAATTACCAGCACGACCTAGCACATACCCATGCTAGGGTCCTCAACACCTTTCGACGACGATCCTGCACACCTGCATGCAAACGAACACAAAATGTAGACTAAACCCTAAACTACTGTACATAGCCATTCCACCGATTCGACGAATCAACTGGTGGAATGGATCAGCGAATCCATGAAACCACCAAAATAGCAAATCGATCACACAATGGAATCCAAACAGAGAATTGACACAACAGGATCTCTTTATTGATTTCAAAAGATGCAATACAATGCTCAGTCTTTCCCTCTGCCTCACTCTCTGCAAAGTCTGATCGATGATCGATGATATGCAATACCATCCGATCCTACTACATAAATAGGATTTCCTGCGAGTACTACCACTCGATTCCCAGTGGCTGGGAGCTTCCAAGCGGCTGGGAGGATCCAACCGAACATACAGCATAACAGCTGTCCTAACAACCTAGCTAAAAATAGTAAAGTCTGGTCAACATGACCTTATTACATGCATTGGTCTTACAAGACCTTCTTGGAAACATCAACAAGACCTAAAACAAACTAACTACCTCATGGAGGCCAGCTGTCAGGTAGGTGCTCCTGCACCATACTCCCCAACAGAAAAGAACTCATGTCCCATGAGTTAGGATGTGGAAGTCCTCCACCTTTACACTTTGTCATCTCAGTGTTCTGACCTGTTCCAGCTTTATCCTCTGCTGTCTCTTGGCTGCTCCAAGACTTCTGAACTGTAACTTGCTTTCTTGCAAGTAAATCCTCATGCCTGTCAATGTAGGCCTTTCTCTCACATACCTTGTGTTTGTCAGGTTGTCTGACCAGAACCTCTGTCTGAACTGCCTCTTGAACTTCTGCAATGTTCAACTCTGTCTTTCTTTCAACCTTTATAGGACAACCAATAGTCCCAACTATGACAACATCCTTGTCATTCCTCTCAACTGGTTGCTGTTTGCAAACCTGTTTCTGAACCTGCTGCTGACCTCTGTCAGTCACAACTGAAACTTTCTTCAACCTGTTGTCCTTAACAACTCCTTTCCCTGCAGTGTCCTCAACTGCCGTTATGCCTGCTCCTATAGGCATCTGCACAAATTCCTTCTTTCCCACTAAAATGATTTTGGCTGCCCCCTGTGCTACAGCATCTTCCTGCAATGGCATCAACATAATAGTCTTCCCATCTTTCTTGATGGTGTAGGTATTAGCATACCCATCATACAGTACTCTCCTATCAAATTGCCATGGTCTACCCAACAGTAGGTGACAACATTCCATGGGCAAAATGTCACACAAAACTCTATCCTGATATGCTCCAATCTGAAAATCCACATATGCCTATTCATAGACAAAAAGTGATTGACTATCACTCACCCAAGATGCCTTGTAAGGGTGATGGTGAGGAATCCTTTCCAAATTCAGTTTATCCACCATTTCCTGAGATACCATGTTGTCTGTTGAACCAGTATCAATGACAACCTTACATACTTTACCTTTGCTCTTGCATGTGGTCTTGAAAAGAGCTCTTCTTTGCATCAGATCCTCTGATGCCTGCAAACTAATTCTCCTTAGCATCAATGCTTCTCCCTCCTCAGGATACCCATAACCGTCAGGATCCCTATCTCCTTGATAAGTGTTTGAACTTTGCACACTTTGCTCTACTTTCTCTTCTTGCACAAGTTGTACTCTCTTGTCATTTGTTCTATCATTTCTGGATGATGAACCCTTGCTTTCTGGACATTTGAAAAATGGATGACCAAACTCACCACAGGTGTAACACTTTCCTGAAAATGTAGTAGAACCTCTACCACTTCCAAATCTACCTCTATTACCTTTCCATCCACCTCTGAAATCAGACTATCCCTGTCCTTTACCAGTGTCTTCTTGACCCTCATTGGTTTGCCTTGTTGTAGGGGCTAATCCTCTTCCCCTCATATTGCTGCCTCTTCCTCTCATGGACTTATCTTGTCCCCTATTCATCTTTTCTTCAATCCTGATTGCCATTTGGTAACAATCCTCCACACTCTTAGGGTTAGCTAAAACTAACTCATCCTGTATGTTCAATCTCAAACCAGCCAAGTACCTAGCCACCTTTTCTACCTCATTCTCATGATGACCAGATCTCATACTCAATTTATAAAACTCCTCAGTATATGCCTTCACATCCATTTCCTTCTGCCTTAAAAATTGCAGCTTCTTAAACATCTGAATTTCATAATCCCTGGGCAAGAATTTACCTTTGATCCTTGCTACCATTTTATCCCATGAAGTGATCTTTGAATTCCCTTGTTTCCTTCTCTCGGATTGTACATAATCCCACCATACCAAAGCATGACCTCCTAACTTGGTCTTTGCAATCTTTACCTTCTGATCCTCAGCAACATCTTCACATTCAAAGTGATTATCAAGTGTAGCAATCCAATCCAGCAACTCATCTTCATTCAAACTTCCATTATACTTGGAAACATCAACCTTTACCTTAGGTTTATCACTCTGCACTGCCTTTAACAGTTTTGCAAATCTCTGGTCTTCAGCATCCAGATCTTCAGCTACCTCTTCATACTCTTCAACAGCATCTTCGTCTTCTTCAGACTCACTGTCGTCCACTTCCTTCTTTTTGTTCTTCTCCAAGGCTACAAGCCTGGCTTGAAGTGCTTCAGCAAGCTCCTTCATCTTCCTCATCTCTCTGGCATGTTTTTCCTTCATCTCTTGCAATTCCCTTGCAGTACCACTACCTTTCGAAGGCATTTTGTCAACCTCTCACTCCTCTACCTCTGTCCTTTCAGTGACAGAATCAACTCTACCTCTGCCCTTTCGGTGACAGAATCAACACACAACAGCCCAGACCTTTTGCTGAGCTCTGATACCACTATGATGCAGAGGCATCCACACTAAAACCTTGACATACAGTATGTATGTCTACAACCCATCATCATCATCATATTTCTTGCTAACATTGTCAGCATCATCATATTTCGAAGAGGCATGAAATATCCTCCTGCTGACTACTGTTCACTTCCTATCGGTGAGACAATTACTATCGGCACCTTTGGAAAAAGGTCACGCCGATCCCAACATCACCCCGATAACTCTTTTCCTCAATCAGGTTGCCTATCGGCAACACTTCTTCTATCGGCCGAGCCGAAAAGGATCTCCCCGATGCTATTACTCCTGCCGATGCCGAACACTTAACGTCAGCAAGATAAATTTGCATCGGGTGATATTCGCAATATCCTGATGACGATTATCCTGATGACGATGACGTCACATGCAGTTCCTTCAATATCCTGCTGTCGGCCAAACTTAACACTATCGGCCCGCGATGGTTTTATCAACCTGATCTTCTACCTTATGCCGATACGCTCCTCCTCGGCAACACCTGATGATGATCACCCCAATGCACATTCACTTTATGCAATCGACTGCATCATGCTCATCTCCACCTACTCGAATGACGCCTGAAGTAACTGCAGGATATACACAAAAATATCCTGATGATGCCGTTGCGATGGGTTTCCAACCTTAGCGAATTTTCAATCCGCCGAACCTCCTGAGGTGACCCGATCTACTTCCTGGACAACTTTCCAGACTCTAATTACCAGCACGACCTAGCACATACCCATGCTAGGGTCCTCAACACCTTTCGACGACGATCCTGCACACCTGCATGCAAACGAACACAAAATGCAGACTAAACCCTAAACTACTGTACATAGCCATTCCACCGATTCGACGAATCAACCGGTGGAATAGATCAGCGAATCCATGAAACCACCAAAACAGCAAATTGATCACACAATGGAATCCAAACAGAGAATTGACACAACAGGATCTCTTTATTGATTTCAAAAGATGCAATACAATGCTCAGTCTTTCCCTCTGCCTCACTCTCTGCAAAGTCTGATCGATGATCGATGATATGCAATACCATCCGATCCTACTACATAAATAGGATTTCCTGCGAGTACTACCACTCGATTCCCAGCAGCTGGGAGCTTCCAAGCGGCTGGGAGGATCCAACCGAACATACAGCATAACAGCTGTCCTAACAACCTAGCTAAAAATAGTAAAGTCTGGTCAACATGACCTTATTACATGCATTGGTCTTACAAGACCTTCTTGGAAACATCAACAAGACCTAAAACAAACTAACTACCTCATGGAGGCCAGCTGTTAGGTAGGTGCTCCTGCACCAGATTGCAGAATTGAAAACCAAAGGGATAGCAGTCACTTTTTTAGGAAAGAAGGGTAAAAAGAGGAGTTTAGAAAGTGAGGACAATTTTGATGATTTCCTAAAAAGGAAGAGGCAAATAGTAGAAGCAAACATAGCCAAAGCAGATATAGGAGCCACATTATTGGATCCCTATGCATTAGGGGTGACAGTGGCTATCACTTCAGGAGCTTTTACATCTACAGAAGAAGAAGCATCAAGTGCAGCTGAGACAATAGAGCATACTCAGGTGCAGTCATCTACAATAGTACAACAAGCCCCAATTGTCCAAACTCCACAAGTACCTCAACAAACACCCTTAGTCACAGAACAGACCCAACAAGAAAAATTACAAGGGTTTATAAAAATTAAACAAGAAATGACTGAGGAGATGATGAAGAGTGCAAACAAAGATCTAGCATCGGAAAAAGAAAATATAGAAATAATGAATGTGTAGGATGTAGTGGATGTTGATGATGTTGATGATAGTGATGATGAAGGTGATGGAGAAGGTAGTGATGGCAGTACAAATGAGAGTAGTGAGGAAGAAGGTGAACAAATACCAAAATCTCATCTTATGTTGGGAGCATTTGATGTAGGGGTATCACAGAGGGTAGTAACAAACCTAAAAGTTTCATAAGTTAGCACCCAACTCACTGATGCTACTGAAGTAATTGATGTATTTGACAATTTAGTACCTCGGGACATAATTTTGAATTACCTCATAATTTTGAATCACCTCATAATTTCACAGTTTACTTTAAGAAAACATACTTTGCATTATGTCAAATTCTTGGTATAGATGCACAAGAGAAAATGGCAATGAGGATACAAAATTATGAGCTGAATAATGAATATGATTTTGCTTCATATCTGGAGAAATAGTTGCATGAGGGATTCCTTCAAATACTAGAGAACAGGGGACAAATCAAGTTCAGGCATTATTCTTTGTTGTGTCATTTGATTTTGTTTTAAAATATGAAAAGGTGGAGTCCAAGGATGGATTTGACCATGGTTGATAACAAGGGATATAGGTTGCCTATACAATACTGGTGTTACATATGGGACAGGTATTTCAACAAAGGTGATTATGTTTCTTTTCATGACAATTTTGATGTTAGGATCATGGCTTCCCTCAGACATGTTGTACCAAGATTGACATCAGAAGTAAGGGAATTGTTGAGACCAAATGCAATGAAGCCAGAGAAGGGGCACACACATAATTTTGGTGATTTCTTCTTCTTGCCAAACAACACATTGATAAGAGTTTATGGATGCACCCGGGCCCAACACATTCTACCAAAATTTTGTCCTTCTAGGTTAGAATTTTTAGAATTCATGTGGTAGATGCTCTAGATGGAGAGAGATTTGATGAAAAAATAGAAAAGGGGTACATTTTTTCCAGACCTAGTTGTATTTGAAGGATTGTTTGTTGGTGCAGACACTCTTGAAGAATTACAAGAGTATTTGAAAAGTAGATATTCATTGAAGTGTGCTACAGAAAGAGTCTTTGACAGAGAGGATCATGTGAATTTTGTCAGACAAGTAATCCTTACAAAATCCAGGATTACTCATCAAGTGAATTATGAAGAGGATGTCATCAAGAACTACCTCACTCCAAAAGAAGTGTATAACAAAAAAAGAAAATGGGAAATTCTAATGGAGATTGAGGATGGAAAAAAGAAAGATAATCCTAATTTTCTTGGATTTTTTATTGAGGAAAATGATCCTCTAAAAAGAATAAATCTGATCATTGACAACTTTGAGAGGATATATGGCAAAGTAGCAGAGAGCTAGTCTACAAAGGCTACTAAGCTCCCAATGAAGAAGTCATCTAGAGTTTTGATTGCAAACATGCTCCTGATGCCATGTCAGTACAAGATCCCTCATTTCCTGACTAGCCATTGTCAAAGAAACAAAAGGTCTATGATATTCCTCCATTGGTACCTTATGAAATCACTGAAGGGAGAGGAGACACTGAAGAAGTGGCCAACATTTTGAGGAAAATGAATGATGATGTTGAAGTTGATCAGCCTTTGACACAAGAAGCAGAGGCTCATATGCCTGAGATAAGAAAGGAAAGTCAGGAGCAGGAATGAGTAGAAATGCATGAATATGAAAGAATAGTTGATTCTTTAAGATTCATAGAGGATGATCAGTTTATCAACACTCCTGAATTCAAGAACTTTTGGATAAAATTGAAAATGAAAGAATTTGAGGAGAAGGTGGAAATCAATAAGATGGGAAGTGATGAATCCCATCATGAGCAAATTGTTACTCAAACATTCAAAGATACGAAAATTGATGAAATAAATGTCAGTCCTGAAGAGGCCAGACAAATTGTTTTGAAAAGAAATATACTGATCATTCCAGGGATGGACTTGAAAATAATGTTCTTACTTAATCTAGTAAGAAACCAAGATGATCCTATTATGGTGTCTGAATTTAATTTTGAGAATAGAATGAGTGGTGTGGGATACAATTCCAAAATTGAAACTTTGGCTATATGGAGCATGCAAAAGAGTACACAAAAACCAAGATTGCTTTATGTTGTCCAGGAGATGAGAGGGACAACCATGGTCAAAGCATTGAAAGATACATCAGCCTTGGAAGTAGCTAATCTCACCATGCACTCAGCCATGTTCACCGGAGTTGTTGTCAAAAACATGGAGCAAAAGTTGCTTGAGTATGAAAAAACTCAAATTGAAATGAATGAAGAAGTCAACATATTGTATTTGGAGAATGGCAAATTGAAGAAGCAACTCAAAAGAGTTGATGAGTCTCAAAATAAAGAAATTGTACCCTATCATCCTCCACAAGCTCAAGAAGTTGGTGACACAGTGCCTGTTGATCAAATGAATACTTTGAAGTTGAGGTTTGAAAAGGAACTTGAGGACTTGAAAACGCAGAATGAGATAACAAAAGATGAAGCAAGATTGAAAATTCTTGATGTATTTGAGAAAATTTTGGAGTACAAAGTAAAATTGGTTGTTGACAAAGTAGGAGATGTGCATGAATGCTACAATACTTTATCTCAAGCAATTGAAAAGTTGAAAGTTTATTTTTCTATTTTGGATCCATTATTCAAGAGATGGCAGCGAGCACATCATACATTGATTACTCTGTGCAAAGTTCTGCAAAGAAATCTAGGTGCTCCTACTGCTCTCAAACCAACAAAAAAAATAGTTAAGATGATTTTGGATGAGTTTCAATATGTGATTAGAGAGAGTCCAAAGATGCAAGAAAAGATAGATTCTTTTGCCACTTTCAAACATCAATTCATTCCTTCAATTTTGACAGAAGGTAAACAAATCAAAAGCTTTGAAGAATGGAAAAATTAGTTTGATCAAATAGTTTCTTAGTTGAGTGATTACTTGAAAAAGGATGAAGACATAAACATTCAAAGTTTCAATCTGATTCTAGATAGAGTGATTGCACTAGATGCTGGGTATGCAAAATTTATCATTGAAGTCAAAGTATTGTTGGATCAAAGATGGAAGGATCATCAGCCAATCTACTCTAAATTCAAGAATACAAATGGCCTAGTGACTACACTATGTATCAATGGGAGCAACAATAACTTTCAACTAAAGATTGAGAAGGCAAAGTATGTAGCAGGGCTAAGTGAGCATCAAGTTGGCATCATCAGTCACCAAGTCTTCATCAACAAATTTTGGACATCTTCCTTTTTGTCTCTTTCCTATTTTTATGCTTTTCAAAATGCACTCAAAATATATTGGGTGGTCTTATTTAGACTTGTCAAAAAGTAAATATTGTAATATGTCATATCAAGGGGTGGGCATATGAAAAGTCATTTTTGGAATGTGAAAGGTCTGAAGCTCGTTGCTTCCTTCATCCCTATAAGAAGGAAACCAAGACCTTGGGGTGAGCTCTCTAGGAAGTTGATTTTGGAAAGAGACATTGTAAGGCCTGTTCTCTGAAGCATATAAATAGAAGCAAACTATATTTCTCTGGTGCCTAAAATCTAGTTCTTAATTACTTGTTGAATGTTATTGTTATATTCTATCTGGTTGTCTCCATTTTGATTTCTCCTTGTTATTTGAATTAGCATATCAAGTATATGTGTAATTTTTCAAAGCATACTTAATGTTTTGGTTGATTTATCTGATAGGGTTTCCTCAAGTAGGAATTAAATTCCATTAAATAGGTCGCTGTAATTTGGAGGATCCAAGTTGGATAACTAAGTAGAACCAAATAAAAACAATCTTGCATGTTTATGCCAGTCATAGACAATATTATGCCAAGTAATTTGAGTTTTAACTAGAACGAAAGCACAAATCTATCTGTGATTAGACTCCATTGCCTAGTTGAGAAAAAGGCACTGATCAATTCTTTTCCAAATCATTTCCTTGTATTATATTCAAAATCCAATTTTAATTTTCTGTTGTAGAAGTAGTAGTGTGTAGTATAAATAAAATAACTAGTTCAAATCACATGCCAATTTGAATTAGGTTAAATTGGATGATTTAATTGACAAAATTTCATAAAATCCATAATCTGCTCATAATTCACCAACCAATTTGAAGATTAATTATTCATTGGTGAACATAAGGTAATACCCACCTAGGCGAAGGAGAGCCTAAAGTGTAGGGAATCCCAACCATCTTGGTTAATTCTGTCAGTTGGCTAAATTAGTTGCTTAACCTAATGATAAAGCTTGGCATCCTTTTAGGGTTTTGCATACTACAAATTTGAGAACCAATAGAAGGAATCAAAATGTTCCATCCTTCTCTAGTCAATGCTTCACATGCAATAAAGTTAGTCATAGAGCTACTGTATGCAGAAGTAAAGTGAATCAGAACTCTATTAGGTGTTTTACATGCAATAAGATGGGACATAGAGCTAATGAGTGCAGAAGTCAAATGAGAAATGGCTATGGAAAGGATAGAATAATTGAATCTTTCAATGGCTATTGTCATACATGCAAGAAATTTGGATATAAAACTAACCAATGCAAATCCAGAATGAATGGAAGGAATATTGGTCAGAGAAATGTTGTGTGCAACAATTGCAATAGACCTAGACATAGTTCTAAGTTCTGTAGAAGTAAAAGCATGAAGAAGGATAATTCAGTAAAGAAGAATGAACCAGTACAAAAGGTTGATCTAGCAGAGACAAAGAAGGAGATGAGGATGATTTGGATTAAGAAGGATGTAATAGAGGTTAAGGATGAGCCTGTACCCGCATCCGGTGCAAATGTTCCCTCTGGGAACTAAGAATAGTGCTTTGGCCCAAGGGGAGCCTTATTGAAAATCTTTTCTCTTTTGCCAAAGGAATGGTACTGATGTCTCAGTAGAAAGGGATAAGGTTAAGGTTTAGAAACAAAGGTTTAAGACAAGATAGAGACTGTAATTGCAAAGGATAAAGGTAGAGTTGTATAGATTAGCTTGGTTGGTAATGTTGCAAGAGAATCTTATTCTCCACAAGAAGTCTCTTATGCAAGAAAATTTGATCAGGTAAGAAGACATGTTATAAATTTTGGCTAAGTATCTATCCGTTAAAATCAAGCTATAGTGTTTCGGTAACTTGGTCTGCATTGGTCTGCTATTGAAGATATTACTCAGTGGTTTTAGCATATGGTTATTGATCATTGGATACATCTACATCCAAAAATTTTATCTGATTTTGATGATTGTCTTGAAAGTAATGAGTAATAGAAGTTTGGCTTGACAGAACACAGTTGTTTCCAACACAGGGTAATTTTCATATTGATTGGAGGTGTTTGAGGAAATGAAGGTATGTGTAAGATTTTTCTAGATGAAATACAAAAAGAATTTGAAATGTCAATGTGTGGGGAAATGAATTTCTTTCTTGGGTTACAGATCAATCATACAGACAAGGGTATTTTCATTTCTCAGTCTAAGTATGTAAAAGAGTTGTTAAAGAAGTTTAGGATGAAAGATTTTAAACCAATTTGTACTCCTATGGTTACTGGTTGTAAGTTGAGTAAGAATGATTAATCTCCTAAGGCTGATCAGAGCAAGTACATATCAACGATTGGAGGATTACTATATCTGACTGCTACTAGACCAAATATTATGCATGCAATTTGTCTTGTGGCTAAATTTCAAGAAGATCCTAGAGAGTCACATGTTATGGTAGTAAAGAGGATATTCAGATATTTGAAGGGCACTCTTGATCATGGATTGTGGTATCCAAAAGATACTAACTTTACTTTAAGTGCTTATACTGATACAGATTGGGCTGGTTGTGTAGATGATAGGAAAAGTACAAGTGGTGGTGCATTCTTTCTTAGATGCAGATTGGTGTCTTGGCTAAATAAGAAACAAGATTCAGTGTCTTTATCTATTGGGAGGTAGAATATGTTGATGCAGCATCATGTTGCACATAGGTGTTATGGATGAGACAAACCTTGAAGGATATCAAAGTTGTGTACAATGAGCCAATTTCTATTTTTTGTGATAATACAAGTGCTATTAACATTTCAAAGAATCCAGTGATGCATTCAAGGACAAAGAATATTTCAATTAGGTATCACTTTCTGAGAGAGAAGGTTGCAAAGAATGAAGTAAAGATTGAATATGTGCCTACAAAGGATCAGGTTGCTGACATATTTACTAAGGCTCTTCCTAAGGATACATTTGAGTATCTTTGGGAGAAGTTAGGGGTTATTGCCCCTCCTTTGAACTAGATGCACAAGGAAGTACATCAGTCCAGTGGATTTCAAGATTCATTCTTTTCTAGACTGATGTTGGAGGCTACCTCTCAGGGGGAGCAGGTAGTGGTCATGATGATTGTTGCAGTCAGGGGGAGTAAGAGTTGATACAGTTTAGTGTGCACTCCTAAGGGGAAGTATTCAGAACACTAAAATAAAAATATGTTGTAGAGCAGTAGTCAGTAGTGCAAGTATGTGCAATATTATAAAAAGGGAAAGTTGTGTCACCTTTTTGCCATTGATGTCAAAGGGGGAGAGAGTTCATGTGAAAAATAGAGAGAGAGAGAGTAAGATGTGTAAAAGAAAGGGGGAGAATAAGAAAGAAAAGATGTTCGTGTAGAATTGTGTCTTGATGGTTTTTCACATCATGTGTTGCCATCAATGACAAAGGGGGAGATTTTTACAAGTATGTGCTAATTGATGTTGTCATTGATGTCAACAAGCTTGTGTTGTTGTAGAGTAAAATACTCTAAATTTTGATTTTTGAGTTTCAGTTGTGCGAGCTCCAGTTTTGTTCTCTACGCCTTAGTTTTGGCAATAAAGTCTTGACACAGAGTGCAAGCGCGCGGGGTTTTCATTTTTGTAAATTTTTGCCTAAGTTCCTAAGTACAGCGGAAACTACCATGTGTCAGCAACCGGGACACATTCTAAAGTTTCTCAAAGTGGCCGTGGAGAGTGCCACGTATCTTTTTGCATTAAGACGGAAGCTACCAAGTGTCGGCACCCGTTCCAGTTTCTTCTAAGTTTCAAACATTCTTTTTGAATGTTTCTCATAATGTAGCAGGTCCCTTTTAAGAGCTTCAGTGAGCATGGAAGGTGCCAAGTGGCAGATGTGGAGAGTGACTTTAGAGTTTCTTAAAGTTACATGGAAGGTGCCGCGTGTCCCATATAGTAGCAGCAGAGAGCTCCATGTGTCATCTTCCGTGGGTTCCCTTTTGGTTTCATCGCTAAGTAAAGAGGTATGGTGGGCCCCATTAATATTTCTATAGTTTCAGCAGAATGCAACAAGTGTTACCATCCGCGTGATTCTTATGAGTCTCTAATGTTTCTACAAAGTTTCTCAGAGTTGTGCGGAGAGCGCCAGGTGGCAACGTCCGCAGAGGTTTTGTTTAAGTGCTAAAGTTTCCTGAAGTAGCAGCGGAGATTGCCATGTGTCATCTTTTGTGGGACCCCGTAAATGTTTCAAAAGTCTCTCTAAGTGCGGCGGAAGCCACCACGTATATGTTTCTCAGATTCACGGAAAGCGCCACTTGTCCCTTTTTCTTTTTGGACCTTCTCAGGCATGGACTGTTGGTAGGTCCCATTTTCAATGTTTCTTAAGTTTCAGTGCAGCAGACCATGACAGATGGCAAATCCCGAGCACTCCTAATATAAGCCATAGTAAAGACTCAAAGTAAAGTGGACATTGCCACGTATCTTTTGCAGGGGCCGCAGATGCTGCCAGGTGTCAATTTTCAGTGTCTCTTGAGTAATGACGCCATTTCTCAAGTAAGTCACGCGGAGGATGCCAGGTGTTAGTTTCTTATTGTTCCAAAAAGATGAAGGAGTTTCAAGAAAGAGGCGCGTATGAATGCTAGCTATTCCAAAGGTTTATAGTCACAAAGACTATCAGAAACTGCCACGCGTTCCTACCTGATTCAAGTAAGTGGAGTTACATGTATTTGTTGCAGCCAATGAACTTGCAGAGTGGCTAACCGTCTCTGATTCGAAAGATATCTTCTGTTAGAGACTTTCAGTTAAGTCTGAGTTCGGTTAGACCGGTGAGATTTGATCGTGCGGGCAATCTTTGAGCCAGTTCTATGCTATAAATATGGGTTCGGATCGCAGTTTAAAGGGAGATAGAGATTTTTTCTGCAGTACAGATTGTTAGAGAAGTTTGAAGATCTTTTGTAGTGGCCAGTAATATCATTTGCCTTTGTTCTATTTTCTTGATTCAAAGAGTTTGTATAACTGTGCATGATTCTATGCCTTTTATGTGACTGGAAAATAAATAAAAGACGGAGTTCTGTACCTTTGCTGATATTTTCTGTGTTATTACAAAATCTTCTAAGTTGTGAGCCTTTGATCCTGTTTGTTTTTCATCTGTTACATTGATCATGCATTGTTTGCTCTTTAATGTGACTGAATCCTAAAATAGTTTCACTGTGCTTAGTGTTGAGAAATAAAATCACATTCAGGTGCATCGCCATAGTTTAGTTTCTTTTTTAGTTGCATTTGTGATTCTGTTTAACTCTATCCCTTTTCCCAAACACTTTTGAGATAAAGAAGAGCCAGCTTCTTTAAAATCTGGAGGTTACTCTGAGGAGCATTCCCACATCTCAGAGTTTCCCATGTTGGTGTTGGAAACTGCGCAATTCTAAGCATCAATAGTTGTTATTGTTGTCAATTGTGTCTTCTGTTGTTGTTGTTGTTTGACTAAGTTTTTGTATTGAGGATGATGTGATTTCCTTGAAGAAGTGATGAAGATGCCAGGAATATATTTCTGATGGCTAGTTTCCAAGTGCTTTGGGGAAATTTTGATTAATAAAGGAAACAGTGTGTTGAAGAGACTGACTGGCTTAATAGAGTGGTGATCGAGTTTTGCTCCACACTTCTTCCTAATTGAATATTTGATTTTGTGGTTTAGATATGTTGTTCAAAGGTGTTCAAAGATGTTATACTCCAAATTTTGTGCTCCGGTTCATTGTGCAGAGAAAGTTATGTTCACCAGTGTGTGAACAGTGTTTCTGAGTTGTGCAAAAGTGTCTAGGAGAAACTGTTTTGCTCCGCATTTCTCTGCAGATTTGTTTCTAGCTTTGCAGTTTTGGATTTGTGCTTATAAGGTCTATATCTTCCTTTAATTCAAGTGGTTCATGGTTTGGTGCTCTACAAGTTCCTTTCTTGAGTTGTAGTTGATGGTTTCTTGAGTTGCAGTTGATGACATAGTAATCTAAGTGCTCCGGTGTGAACTTTCTTCAGGTGAAAGATGTTACAAAGGATTTTGTTGGTTTTTAGGTTCTTGTGGATGTTTCTAGATCATGGTCAATCTTTTTGTGTGGTTTTCATGTTGTATTTTGGTCTTGAGGAAGCGTGCACTTAAAAGTTCAAAGTGTTAACACAAGTTTGGCCAACTTGGTTATTTACACTAATTGCAGTTGTGCTTCGTTGATTGTGAAAGCATGATGAAGCATGTAAGAGTGGATTTAGGTCTGTGCTAAGATATGATGTGGTCTACATTCATTCCTTTCCTCCACAGGAATGTTTTGGTCTAGACCTAATTTGAATTTCATGGGTTAAGATGTGTTTCCAACCTTGGAGAATGATTTCAAGATTGATAGTGGTATAAATAAGTGTCAAGGATTCGTGAGTGGATGTATGCATGAGGAATATGATGTTTGTGATGTGAATTTGATCAATGTGTAGTAAGATCTTTCATGTGTTAGGCTACTGGATGTAGTGAGCAGAAGGTGTTTACTATTTTTCAGTGTTGCTACGAAGGTGATGTTTGTGGTGTGGTGAATATTGAGCTTCATTGGAACTGAACCCTTGCATGTGTTAGATGTAATTATATTAGTTCAACCTTGGCAGTGAGCCTTCTCTTATATCTCTTTCTTCTGGACAGTGAGTCCTTTGGCAGTGAGCCTTTCTTTCTTTTGGGAAGTGATCCCTGGGCAATGAGCCTTTTGTAATTTGGTATTACTACTACTTTATATTGTGAGCTAATCCTCACCGTGGTTTTTCCCCTCTTGGGTTTTCCACATAAAATCTGGTGTTGTCTTGTGTTTGGTGTTGTTATGATTTAGTTTCTGTTATTTTCTTTTCATGCTTAATCATCATAACAAGGTTTAAGGTTAATGTGGATTTGAATGTTTGTAAGGGTTTGAAGTTTTTGATATAATTGTTTCACCCCCCTTCTCAGTTGTCCTGTCCATTCAACAACATTTTGGTCTTCAAAGATTCATAATTGGTAATTAAACAAGTTTTAGAGGATAATAAAACTAAATTAGAATGATATCTCCCTTATAAAGATGTCATCAAAAAGCTAATTCGATTATTTAATTTCTTCACCATGAAATCCATAATGAGAGAAGAAAACCAAATAGTAGATTCAATGGCTACTTTAGCTGCAATGTTCACACCACATGTGCAAATTAAAAACTTTGAGTTCATCATAGTGGTACAAGGTGGTCCACTATTGGAAAGTGGAGACTTACCAATTATTCTAAACTATGCATAATATAAAAGTGAAATTCCAACTAGGGATTACATTGAAAATGATGAAGCTGTTGGTAGGTGGCGACTGATAGGGAAAGTACTGTACACTATCCATGTATCCTCGCTGGGGTTCGGGGGCACAGCCCCTGAAATTTTTTGGACCGACATAAAAAAACCCTATTTTGTAACCGACATAAGGCTTGATAAAAGCAGCTAAGGGTTAGGGTTTTTTGATACATTGTATTGTAGCATTTGCAATGGGATTGAGTTATAGGGATTGCTGGTTGTAATCAGTTTGATTTACTGGATAATAATATTGGACTCTCTGTTTGGTGGATGTAGCCCGAGTTTGGGTGAACCATGTTAAAACTTGTCTCTCGCTATTATTATTTCTGTGTATTTCCATTCCTTTGTTTAATCTTTATTTGCATTTAATTGATATCTTCTGTCATCTAACCCTAACAGAAGCCATCTTGGAATACCTACACACTTATGATGGCCTCCCAAGAGTGGTGCAGTCACAGTAGGAGGGTTCACAAAATGAACTGTCCAGACCATGCAACAAGAGTAAAAATGATGAAAACAACTCAAAGATATGAAACAAATGTAGATTTAGTCATTTAGTATATCATAGAATTCAAATACAGACTGACTAGCAAAATGCGGGCTTACAATTAGGGCTCACATGCCTAATTACATAATATCAAAATATGCACAAGATATAGCTTTGAAGCTCCTTTGTAAAGAATTTAAACTAAGAACTATGAATCAATTGCTAACTACTTTCCTAGGCATCTATTACATCAATATATATCATCTCCAGAACAATAGATTCCTCTGCGTCGCCCAATGAAGATCACAAACTCCAATGAAGAGCTGTAACATATGTACACAGATAGGTTGGACCTAATTACATAGAGTTCCTCCACAAATGAATGGAATGATGTGTGGATCTCAGGGAAGGTCAACCATGAACCATAAATCATTGAATGATGTGTCATTAAGCTTTGAAGGTTACAAAATGCTCCGCAGGTCTTCTCCTTTATCTGATTGTATGAGACTGTTAGGGTGCTCTGTTATGAGAAAATAGTTGATCTTCTGATAGCGATATCTTTCTAGTATCTTAACCAAATGCTCTGAGATTTAGATATGATGTGGATGAATGTCTCGAGATGCTAAGTCTAGCTCTGCAAAATCTGAAATGCAACTGCAGTAGAATGCGGACCAAAATACAGAAACTGCTACTGACTGAACTATCTAAACTGAACAAGAAAATGAAAAGAAACAAACTAAAATGCAAATGTTTTTGGTTGATGCAATATTTCTCTTGAACTAGGGATGTTCCTACATCAAACATCTGGGGTTATTGAAAAAGTGATTCCCTCACTTTGCTAGGGCTAGAGGAAAACCAAGACGGTCTACCTCAGCCTGAGAAATCCAAGATGAATCTTCTTCCGGTCTACCTTTCCACTTCACAAGATATTCTTTGTACTATTTTCCTCTGGTGCTACGTCCAACTCTGTTGTCCAAAATATCTTCAATTTGCTCCAGTGCTTGTTGTGCTAACTACTTCTTCAAGTCTTCTTCCAAGTTGTCACTGAACTTTGCTTCATGATATTGGTATAGGTATGAAATGTTAAAAATAGGTGATATAACCAATGTCTACGATAATTCCACTTCATATGCATTTCCTGAAGCAAACTTCCTAAGTATCCTACAAGGTCCAAACTTCTTCATCTTCAACTTGTTATATGTTCCAACTGGAAATCTTTCTTTTCTCAAGTACACCATCACTTCATCTCCAACTGCAAATTCCATGTGTCTTCTCTTCACATTTGCTTGCTCCTTATATTTTCTGTTCATATCCTCCAAATGCTTCTTTACCTGATTATGCACTGTCTCCATATGTTTTGCAAATTCTTTTGCTTCTGCACTTCTTTTCTGCCATACTGATATCTCTCAACTCTACAACTCCTCTAGGGTTTACTCCGGTACCAATCTCAAAAGGTGTTCTTCTGATACTCCTATTCACTAAATTATTATATGCAAACTCTGCTTGTCAAAGAATCAAATCCCAACTTCCTATCTTCTCTCCAACCAAACATCTCAACAAGTTTCCCAAACTCCTATTCACTACCTCTGTCTGTCCATCAGACTATGGATGAAATGCTAAACTGAACTTCAAATCCATCTTCATCTTCTTCCAAAGTGTCTTCTAAAAGAATCCAACAAACTTTGTATCTTTGTCTGAAACTATACTCTTAGGTAATCCATGCAATCTCACAATCTCCATGAAAAATAGGTCAGCTACATGCACTGCGTCAGTTGTCTTCTTACAAGGTATGAAATGTGCCATATTTGAAAATCTGTCCACCACTACAAATATTGAATCATGTCCTCTCTATGTCTTAAGCAATCCCATTACAAAATCCATACTTATGTCTTCCCAAGGTCTCTCAAGTATTGTCAAAGGATTATACAATCCAGTATTCTGACTACTCCCTTTTGCAACTTGACAAAACTCTACAAATTCACACAAATTTCCTAACATCCTTATGTATCTGAGGCCAAAAGTAATTCTCGCTCACCAAAGCCACTGTCTTATTAATGCTAAAATATCCTGCCAATCCACCACTGTGTTTCTCTTTGATCAAATTATCTCTCATAGAACTTCTAGGTATGCATAGTTGATTTCCTCTGAACAACATATCCTCCTGAATGAAATAATCCAACCACTTACTCCTATATGTCACAATAGGTTCCTTGCATGCTTTCCAAGGTTCTACAAAAGCAGTGTCTCCATCATACATGTTCTTCAATTCATCAAATCCTATCACTTCAACTCTCATCTCTGTCAGCAAGTTTCTTCTCCTACTCAAGGCATCTGCAACTTTGTTTGATTTTCCACTCCTATGCTTCAACACAAATGTAACTCTGCATGAACTCTACCCATCTCATATGTCTTTGATTCAACTTACCTTGACTATTCAAATATTGCAAAGCTTCATGATCTGTATACAACACAAACTCCTTAGGCAACAAGTAACGTCTGCACTTCTTCAAGGATTGAATTATGGCATAGAATTCTTGGTCATAAACTGAATATCTTCTCCTTACATCATTCAACTTCTCATTGAAATATGTTACTAGTCTACCTTCTTGACTTAATACTTCTTCAATTGCATTTCCACTTGCATCACAATCTACTTGAAATACCTTATTGAAATATGGTAAAGCTAAAAAAGGTTGCTCTGTCACTTTCGGCTTCAACAATTCAAAACTTTTATCTACTCCTGATGTCCACTTGAAATCTTTTCTGTCACCTCTCATTGTCTCTGTCATAGGGTTATAAACTGAACTAAAATTTCTGATGAACTTCTAGTAGAAACTAGCCAATCCATGAAATGATCTAACTTCTCCAATGCTCTCCAGTATAGGCCATTCAACAATTGCTTACTTTCTCAGGGTCCATCTTCAATCCTTCTGCATAAATCATAAATCCCAAATGTACCAACTCTTCCATCATGAAACTACACTTCTTGATGTTTATCAGCAATTTCTCTTCTCTCAGTCTCTATAATACTTGTCTTAGATGCTGCAAATGTTCCTCTTTTGTCTTACTGAAAATCAGAATGTCATCCAAATATACAATAACAAACTTACCCAAGAATTTCTTCAAAACTTCATTCATCAATCTCATGAAAGTACTAGGTGCATTTGTCAATCCAAAAGGCATCACTAACCACTCATACAATCCTTCATTTGTCTTAAAAACACTATTCCATTCATCTCCTTCTCCGATTCTGATCTGATGGTATCCACCCTTCAAATTTATCTTTGTGAAATATCTTGCTCCACTTAAACAATCCATGAAATCATCATACTAGGTAAAGGAAATCTATACTTAACTGTGATCTTATTTATTTCTCTAGAGTCTGTACACATTCTCCATTCTCCATCTTTCTTTGTACTAACACTGCAAGTATTGCACAAGGACTCAAACTTTCTTTGATCAAACCTTTCCTCAACAATTCTTGTATCTGTCCATTCAATTCTTCATTTTCTATCGGTGTCATTCTATGTGCTAATTTATTAGGCAAACTAGCTCTAGGTATAAGATCCATGTGATGACTGATACTCTTGATTGGTGGTAATCCTTCAGGTACATTGTCTGATATGATGTCTTCATACTCTGTCAGCAATTCAGTTATCTCCTCCAGTTGCACTTCTTCATTCTCCTTCAATGTTCAAGCTTCTTAGGGATCAAAGCATAACACATATTCTCATGTCTCAAACCATCTAGAAATTTTCTTCCATCTACCAAACAAATTCTAGCATTCCCACATAATTCACTCTTAGGATCATCCTCCAAAGGAATCAAAGTAATTATCCCTCCATTTACTGTTATAGTGTATGTATTCTTTCTCCCATCATGTATAGCTTTTCTATCATACTGCCAAGGTCTACCCAACAAGATATGACAAACATCCATAGGCATAATATCACACAAGACTTCATCATGATAAGATCCAATATGAAATTTCACCAAACATTGTTCACTCACCAATACCTTATGATCATCAATCCATGCTATCTGATAGGGCTATGTGTGTTTCAATCTTTCCAACTTTAGCTTAGTCACCATATCCTCGGAAACTAGCTTATTTGAACTACCACTATCAATAACAACTTTACAACATTTACCTCCTGATTTGCATTTAGTTCTGAACAAACTTTTCCTCTACAGTGGTTCCTCATTTGTCTCTGCTTGAAATAGTGCTCTCCTCATCACAATTAATTCTCCTTTCTTAGGTTTACCAACTGACCTAGGTGATCCAATAGGTTCTTCTTCCACATAGGTTGTTCTTCCACTGTTCTCTATTCTATTGCTTGTGCTCCCCTGATTACATTCAAATGCTCTATGTCCCTCACCTCCACACTTGAAACAAGTGCCTTTGAATGTTCTCCTATCAGGTCCTCTTCCTTCTCTTATGTATCCTTCACTTCGGTACGAACTAGGGTTTCCTCTGCGGTAAAAATTTCTATCATCTCTCTAGTATGTATTATTATCTCTGTCATCATTCTTGAATGTGCTCTCCTATCTGTTCTACTCTGCATATGATCTCTCTCCCCCAGAAAATGTTCTACCTCTCTGAAATTTACCCCCTCTACCTCTCTATCTCTGATCATGCCTCTTGTTCAACTTCTCTTCAACTTTTAGGGCAAACTGATATGCTTCCTCCAAATATGTCTTCCTTACCAAGCTTAGTTCTTCTTTAATGTTCAATCTCAGTCCATTGATGTATCTAACCACTTTCTCCTTGCTTGCTTCAATATGTCTTGTCCTTATGATCATCTTATGAAATTCTTCAGTATACTCCTTCACAGATTTCTCCTTTTGTTTCAGGTTTTGCAATCTCTTCAATAATTCCAACTCATAGTTAGTAGGTATAAACTGGTTCTTCAATTTTGTCACCATTCTATCCCACTTTGTAATCTTTTCTTTTTCTCTTCTATTTCTATCCAACTGAACTTCTTTCCACCATATAGCAGCATGTCATTTCAACTTTGTCTTTGCAAATCTCACCTTCTCCAGATCTTCAACTTCTTCATATTCAAAGTATTCTTCCATGTCATTTATCCAGTCAATCAACTCTTTAGGGTTCAAATTGCTAGTGTAATTCAGTACATCAACTCTAGGTCTCTTCCCAATCTTTGAAATAGCTCACAATATCTTGACTTGATTTGATTCTTCTTCTTCATCACCTCCTAGGGTTTCGCCAATTTGTTTAATAGATTGAAATTACTCTTCATCATCAATTTAAACATTACATCTCAGTGTCAATCCTCTTTGCCTATCTTCCTCAACAACATCCAACTGAATTCTCATCATTTTCATCATTTCTATCATCTCATCCATTCTACCAGCCATTTTTCCAACAACAAGGATTCTCCTCGGCGGCATTCTTCTTAGGATCAAGTGTAAACTGTCTCAAGTTTGGTGATCGGGATACAAGGTGACAACTGCCTCACAATCGACAATTGGTTGCAACACAAGTAACTTGCCTCAAATTTGGCGATCTATCCACAAATACAAGATCTTACAAAATTCCTTCACCAATTTTGCTCACTTCTCTCCCAAAGATTCAAACTTTCGCTCTGATACCACTTGGTGTAGTCACGGTAGGAGGGTTCACAGAATGAATTGTCCAGACTGTGTAGCAAGAGTAAACACAATAGAAACAACTCAAAGATATGAAACAAATGTAGATTCAGCCATTCACTATATCATAGAATTCAAATATAGACTGACTAGCAACATGCAGGCTTATAATTAGGGCTCATAGGCCTGATTACAGAATATCAGAATATGCACAAGATATAGCTTTGAATCTCCTTCGCAAAGAATTCAAACTAAGAACTATGAATCAATTGCTAACTACTTTCCTAGGCATATATTACATCAATATATATCATCTCCCGGACAATAGATTCCTCCACGTCGGACAAGGAAGATCACAAACTCCAATGAAGAGTTCTAATGTGTGTACATAGATAGGTCAGACCTAATTGCATAGAGTTCCTTCGCAAATGAATGGAATGATGTGAAGATCTTAGGGAAAGTTGGCCATGAACCATAGATCATCGAATGATGTGTCATTAAGCTTCAAAGGTAGTGAAATTCTTTGTAGGTATTCTCCTTTATTTGATTATTTGAGACTGTCAGGGTGCTCTGTTATGAGAAAATAGTTGATCTTCTAATAGCGATATCTTTCCGAAATCTTAACCAAATGCTCTGAGATTTGGATATGATGTGCATGAATGTCTCGAGATGTTAAGTCCAGCTCTGCAAGGTCTGAAATGGAACTGTTGTAGAATGCAGACCAAAATATAGAAACTACTACTGACTGAATTGTCTGAACTAAACTAGAAAATGAAAAGAAACAAACTAAAATGCAAATGTTTTTGGTTGATGCAAGATTGTTCTTAAACTAGGGATGCTCCTACAATATCAAAGAGTCTATCATAAAAAAAGATACATGCTTCTACCTCATCGTGATAATTATTTTGGGGGTGAGCTAGAAATCTTGCAAGTTCACAAAAACTTGAAGTTGCCACCAGTTCCCCAAAATCTTGAAGGACACCCTTCATTGATTGGTGACATCATCGATCTCAATATAGGAACCCATGAGAAGAAAAAGATGTTGAAGTTAGGGGTAGACTTGGATGATGAAGAATTCAAAGAGTATATGGAATTTCTCATTGAGTTCTCAGACGTTTTAAGTTGGACATATGTGGACACACCTGATCTAAATCCAAAAATCATTATGCACAATCTAGTAATGAATCTTGATGTAAATCCAATAAAACTGAAGCTAAGACCCATGAAACCCCAAGTCACAAAGATGGTAAAAAATAATTGAAGAAATTGCTAAATGTAGGATTTATCAAATCAGTGGACTATTTAGATTGGGTATCAAACATTGTCCCAGTCTTGAAGAATGATGGGAAAATCTGAATATGCCTCAATTTTAGGGATATTAATCAGGCTTGTCCTAAAGATGACTTTCCTTTACCATCTATAGATCAAATCATAGACTCAACCGCATGATACAAAATGCTTTCTCTTATGGATGGATTTTTAGGGTACAATCAAATTAAAATCACCTAAGTCCACCAAAACAAAACAACATTTACAACTCCTTGGGGAACCTTCTATTATGTAGTCATGGCATTTGTTCTGAAGAATGTAGGAGCCACTTATCAAAGATCCATGACTCATATTTTTCACAATCTCATTCATACAACTGTGGAGACATATGTAGATGACTTACTTGCCAAATCTAAACAATGATCAACACACATCGAGGACCTTTGCAAGACCTTCACTCAGTTGTGTGAATAAAAAGTTAGGCTAAATCCAAAAAAATGTGTTTTCAAGGTAACCACAAGAAAGTTACCTAGTTTTATAGTTTCTTAAAGAAGGATTGATGTAGACCTAGCAAAAGTAAAGGTTGTATTAAATGCCACTCTAAAAAGTGAAACTATGGTAAGAACCTTCTTAAAACAATTAGATGCAATACACTGTTTCATACCTGACATTACTTTAAAAATTCATCCCATCAATCGACTTCTCAGAAAGAAAGCCAAAATAACCTAGATTGTAGACTACCAAAATGCTTTTGAACAAGTAAAGAAATTTCTTTTGGCCCCACTGAAACTCATGCCTCCTAATCACAATAAACCCTTCCTCCTTTACCTTAGGGCAATATAAATTTCAATAGACTACATGCTGGCTCAAGAAGATGAATATGGAAGATAAAAAGAAATATATTTCATCAATCGAACATTGCTCAATTATGAAAAGAACTACACCCGTGCTAAAAAGGAATTTCTAGCCATAGTGTTTACCACAAGAAGATTGCATCACTACATGTTAAATCAAGAAACCAAAGTCATCGTATGATCAAAACAATTGAGAACATTCTTGAATCAACCAATGTTTTCTAGAAGAGCAGGGTGATTCTTGACATTGCTAAGTGTGTTTAAGTTAACCTATGTCAACCAAAAATATATCAAGCCTGTGCCCTAGGAGGAGCCAATAAATGGAGATTTATTGAAAGGAAGCAAGGTATGCAAAAACACTTCCTACACTGATCTACTAAGGAAAGATTTATACAAATTTTAACTTTTACAGTTATAGGTTATTAGATGCACATTAATAGAAAGGTAATAACAACATCAAATGCAAATACAAAACTCACAACACAAGATATACGTGGGGAAAACCCTTTCAGGTAAAAACCACACACTCCAAAACCTGGACAATGTATTATCAAACAAAAGATGATTATAACACACATGCAATGCAAGTTCTTTCATGAGTACACATTGACGATTCTCATTCGCATCCCATGACCTTTCACATTCTTCAGCTACTTATTTATCAAGCCTCTTTGTCAGTTATCCAATGTCAGTTTATCCATGTTAGCCAATAACAAAATAACTACCAACGCCTTTATTAAATATAGGGCATTTTTTTCTTCGGGAGCGTTGCCCCCAGCAACCCCTGCTGGGGGCGTTGTCCCCAAGCCCCTATTGTGGGTTCCTCCCTCAGGCCCCCACTAGGGGGAGAATCCCCCAGGCCTCGTAGGAGGGGATCTACCCCCTACACTCCCTTGTTAATTACTTTGGGGGGAAACTGTGGCTGACAAAGTCACCAAAATTTACAAGGCGCTGACTATGGGATCCTACAACATAGTACTAAATAAATAAATACAATATTAGGAACTTGAAAAGGTTGAGACACCTTAATTCCCAACATTTACCAAATAAAAAAGTGTGTGTAATTGATCTTGAAAAGTAAACCTCCCCTTATTGGTACAAAGATATCGTCAATTACTTAGCAAAGAAATCTTACCCTAAAAATTTGACTCTTTTGGGAAAGAGACCTTGCATGTCCTTTCCACGAGATATGTTTTGGTTGATGATGTTTTGTATCGAAGGACTTTACATGGTATCCTACTTTGTTTTGTGCATGAGGAAGAAGTGCATAAAATATTAGAAGAATGTCAGAGTGGAATTTGTGGAGGGAATTTTGGTGGTCATGCCACTGCAAGAAGGATACATCGACTAGGATACTTCTAGCCTTGCTTAGAAGGAGATGTAATCAAGTTCATAAAAATATGCCCAAAATGTCAAATCTATACACATGTTCATCACACACACACACAAGGAACTTGTAGCCAATAATCACTCCTTGACCCTTTTCCACATGGGGATTGAACCTAGTTGGAAAAATCTTTGCTCCCTCAACTGATGGACATTTATACATTATCATGGAGAAAGAATATTTTACCAAGTGGATGGAATCAATGCCTTTGACCACTGTTTCAAGAATGGTAATCGCTAAGTTCATATTGAATCAAATCATATGCAGATTCATAATTCCTCAAGTAAAAGTTACTAATAATGCCTCATCATTCAAGAATCCACAAGTAAGAAAGTTATGTGAAAGATTCCACATTAACCACAACTCGGTGTCAGTATATTATCCTCAAGGGAACAAACAATTTGAAGCAACAAACAAAACATTAAAAGTAATTATGGTGAAAATTGTGAAATATTCTAAGAGGGATTGACACTTACAATTGTACCCCACTGTTTGGACCTATATGACTAGTGTATGGAAACCTATCAGAACAACACCATATTGCCTCACTTTTGTGTCAGAAGCAGTCTTACCCTTAGAAGTCAAACTTCCAAGCTTGAGATTATCCTTACAAGGATTGTTAGACAATGAAGAATAACATGCAGTTAGACTAGCAGAATTGGAAATGATAGATGAAAGATGATTGAGGGTCATGCAAAGATATGAGTCCTATCTCACATGAATTAAGAAGCAATATAAAAATAAATTTGTTCCAAGGCCTTTTCAAGTTGGGGATCTGGTACTCAAAATTGACAATTTAATTGATAAAAGGTTTGGAGGATGCAAATTTAGATTGAATTGGATAGGCCCTTACATGGTCAAGGAAGACATCAGAAATGGTGCATATCTTTTATGCAATATGGAATGTGAAGAGTTAGATGAGATGGTTAATACCTTTCACCTTAAGAAATATTATGATAAAAAACCATAAAATCATAAAAATGCAAAAAAATCCAAAAAAAATCAAATAATCCAAATAAATCATAAAAAGCATAAAATCATGACAAAAACAAAAAAAGAGTTCATTATTACATTCCTCATTTTGTTCATCATGCATTTGTGTGTGACATGCTCTTCTCTGATATTTGTCTTAGTAGGGAGTCTAAAGTTGCTTACGTATAGGTTGACCCTTCATGCCCTTAAGATTCGTTATGATCATGCTTACCACAGTTCATTTCCCTTTACATCTCCTAATAAGTTAAATTGAATCCAAACTCTTAGCTTTATACTAATCCTAGTCTTAATGAATCATAAAGTTAAGTCAAAACAAAGTCAGTACTCAATCCTATAGTACCCAACAGAAGTTTGCAAGTAGAACTTCCCCATTCCTCCTTAGCAAAAGGGAACTTTGACTAGATAGTGAAAACCCTTGGCGGTGCTCAGCCCCTTATCTCTCCTATCCAAAAACTTTAGGAAGATCATAACTCTGTAGGAAACAATAAAAAAGAATAAGAGTGCAAAAAAGAGAGATAAAAAAATACTAAAAAATACAAACAAAAAGAGAAAAGAAACAAACAAACAAAAAAAGAGGGAGAAAATTAAAATAGAGGATTATTGATGTATGTACTCTTAGGTGTAGATAAATCTTAGCTCAAAGTATGAGAGTGACATCTATAGGAGAAAATAAAAGATAAAGGTACAAAGCACACACATGCACTAGCTGAGAAAAACTAGGAGCCTAACTATCTTTAGGGCCATCTTTTGCTTTGGAGCTTTTCCTATACCCCAGGTCTATCTTTTTGGCCATATTTGATCTAAGTCTAGAAGGTGCTAATAAATTTTTTTACTTGTCTAAGTTGAAATCTTATCTAAATGTTTTACCTAGACCTAGATCATTATCTAGCCTTTTGCAAAGCTGAAATCAAGAACTTTCCATGATCTCCCTCTCATTCCTACTTGATTTTTTCACAAAATCCTATCTCAAGGTTTAGTAGGTTTCCCTATACTGAGTCAGCCCATAATACCTTAAGTTAAAAATCTAATTAAGAGCAGTCATAGTGTTTGTTCCTCTTGCATACATCATATCAAAAAGACAAAATTGAAAGCAATAACTCATGTCATAACTCGTAACATTGCATAGAAATAGCAAAACGTGTTGCATTTATACTTTCACATGTTTTTACATCCATGCATCTCATACATTATAGAAAAAGACAAAAACATATCATAATCATCCTTATCATCCATGTAAAGTTTTAGATATAAAATAAATAAAGGTTCTAAGCCATCCATATGCACAAAAGATAGAAGAAGGGGGCATAAGTCATTAAACACAATTCAAACTTGAGTAGAGTAATTACAATACATATCATGAGAGTCTAAGTTTGTAAACAAAACTACACTCAAGCATGCAAGTCTCCCCATGCGAGGGGAAAAAATAAAAAATTAAGACTGGAAACCTCAAGGATGACTCTGACCAATAGAACCTTTGGGGCTCCTGCTCCTAGGTCTTCTCTGACTATCTATCACATTAGAACCCCTATGAGTCCTATGAGAATGAGATGGGATCCTACTCAAAATATGTGAATGAGAAGGACCAAATGTATTGGTTCATGAGGCCCATTGTTGAACCCCAAGATTGGCCATCTCTTGAAGCAAGGCATTCTCAGCCTCAAGTATACCAATCATAGCTTACAGAGTAGAAACGTCCTGACCTATGTGATAGGTGGGAGCTAGGACACCTATGTGACAACCTACAAAGGATGGTAAATGTGCACCAGTAAGGAGATCCTTCCTTGATTGACTGGTAGTAGGAAGTAGTGCAGCCAAAGAAGCCTTATGAAAAAGTTCCCTCCACCCCTCGATGGTACCTAAGGGGAAGTGAAGATAATAGTGTTAGAGTTAAACCTATGAAAACAAAGGAGAAATAAAGAAATGAGTAGGGAAAGAGACTCTTACAAGGATCACCAACTTGTCACATAGGATCCTAGAGTCTCATGTCCTCATCTGATAAAGGATAAACTAGATTGTGTCTAGGAGGAGTTGTTGCTAGCATTACCTCCTCATCTAATGGAATCTCCCCATACCCTCCTATGTTCACATCATCATGCTTCTCTCTCTCATGTTCATAGTCCTCATCTGTGGAGTCATCAATCTCCTCAATAGACACAAACCTTTAAGAGTGATATAGTATCATGTGTCTTTGCCTAATGAAATGAACTGGTATTTTAATTGGAACCCCAGGATCCAAAGGATTCCAAAGATGTGCCCTTTATTGAGTATCTACCATCTCATTAATAGATCTATAACAAGTATAAATAGGGGGCAAGTCCTCTGGAAAGTCCTCTTCCAAATATTGAAGCACTTTGGCAATGTGATGAGCCTCAACTAAACTATTCTTGTCACTCAAGTGAACTACTCCTCTACAATAGTATCACACCTACCTATCACCTAGCCACAAACCCTCCATATAAACATAAGGATAAAAAATAAAGTTTGCATCGGTAAGAGTATCAACCATGTGTGTACTAGCATCAAAATAACCAAGTCAACCCCACTGCATCACTCTCAACAATCTAGGATATGGGAGTGGCAGACCCCTCTAAAATGGTATGATGTGCTCATATACCCATGACATAATGAGTAAAGGATGACTAAAGGCAAGTGCCCTTCACCTCAAAATGTGATACAAGTATCGCTAAACCATAGCAAGGATGTCAATCCCCCAATAAATTTTTTTCATGCTCTAGTTGATGAATGATTGGTGCCCAACACCACTTGAGCTTCATTGACCCCTTGCCTCTTGATAATCTAGATGCAATCAACCTAATGAGAACCTTTAAAAGAGGCCAGATGGAAAGACTAGGAATAAGATAAGATAGACACCTGGATGATCTCCAAGATGAGTAGCTCCCATAATAGTAGCCTAGGATAATCATTTTCTCAGAATCACTCTCAAGAAGCTAAAGGTGCTCTCCTCTCACAGGAACCCCAATATACGGTAGACATCATATAAGGTGATAGTCCACACTCCTGGAACCTAAGGAACCTGAAGGTGTTCCTATCTACATGCCAAAATGTCACAAAAAATGTGAGAAGAAGGGTGAACAATCAAAACTCTAGCCACCATATCCAAACCTGTTCTCTTCAAAATAGTATGATCTCTAGAGGACAAGGCCTCGTAGGCATCCAAAAACAAAATATGCTCATGAGTCACATTTCATTGAATGTGTGCATCCTATTAGACACAAAGAGTAATGTATTAGATCTCCAAAACTTAGAAAATCAGAAAAAAAGCATAAAACATGACAAATTTTCACAAAAAGAAAAAGAATATATTGCTTGAAAAATTACAATAAAATGAAGAGGATAGTATTGAGAAATAGACAAAACTAAGTGTCAAATGCATTAGATAATAGAAGAATTCATTTGAAAACTTTTTTGGGTGGGTTTCCCAGCTTCCCAAGGCAAATCCCTGAGGGTGACCCAGAAAGTCAGGTGGATCCCCCAAGGGTGACTTGTCCTAGAAAAAGGGGCGACCCCACCCCATGCCTTAACATGATTCAAATAGCCCCCAAAACTACAAAAATGACTAAAATTCGACAAACAAAAAGTTGTAAATGGACTAAAACAAGAAAACTAGCAAAATGCAACAACAAAATTTGAAAATAATGGATTCTTCCAAGAGAAATTGACAAAACAACATCTAGGTTTTAAGAGGGGTTTTTCTCATTTTTCATACCTAGTTATCAATGGGATGAAGGTTATCTACCATCTTCTCAAGCCCCTTGTCGATAGCTTTTCGTCGATTGCTTACTTGCATGATTCCATCACTGTTTGATCTCTTTGCCTTTGATTTCTCCTCTTCTTTCTTCTCTTAGCTTAGTTTACTTTGAATGCATTTAGGGTCATTTTATCTCTTGTAGTGCTCTTGAACCCTCTTTTTGTATGCTTTCATTCTTGTAGGTCCCCACAATGAAGTGAAGCGACTCAGGTATACTTACGACTCACACATCAACGATACGTTTCCTCATTTCTATTATAGTGCTCATTATTGAACATCATAATATCAACCTAATACTTGTTATTTCAAGTACAATTATGAGATAGTGACAATAGGTAAGGCCTAGTTTAGGAATGGTACCTACCTTTCATGTAGGCTACCATCCTCGAGGGGGCAAATATGTAACCACTAAAAAAGTGCATGAGCCTACATGTTAATATGATAATGAGTTGTAGTCCTAAACATGTACATGTAAGCTTGTAAATATGACCTCTTAATAGTATTCCTCTTGGTGACACATGGATTGATGTTCTTCACTTTGTCTGTACCTCCCCTATCCCCTAGTTAACGTTGTAAGGTCCTACATCTTCTCTAATTACCCTATTTTGATCATTCATTTATGTCACTTTCTAACCCTATTGACATGACCTACCTACATCAAAAGATGATAAATTCACTTTACCTAAGCCTCTTAAACCATTTCAACCCTTTAGAGGCCTCCAATTGACCTAATTACAGGTCACCCATTTCCCTAATTCCAGGTCACCCATTTTGACTTCAGATCCCTCGGGGGAACCTTGCCACTAAAGTGGATCCCTTAAGGATGACCTACCCTAGTGAACTAGGTGACTTACTCTCTTGGAGTCCTATAACTTGTCTTTGGGTCCTGAAATCATCTTTAGCCCCCTAGGACTAATCTCAATCCCTAAAACCACCTACATAACCTATTCCCTATGGGTCGCCCACTTTGACTTTTGAATCTCTTGGGGATGACCCTACATTTTAAGTGAATCCCCTAGGGGTGACCTATCCTAGCAAACTGGATGATCCTGACATGTTTTGACACACATGTTTCTCTTCAGTTTGGGCCCAAAATAGATCCATTTTTGCTCCAGTTTACATGGCTCTTTGACCCTAACTAAGCCTAATCTATTTGTAACTTATTCTAAACTCTCAATCACTCCATTCTTAGATCCCACCAAGCTATTCTTATATCCCTATCCATCTCATGCTAACTCCATTATTCCTCAAGTGATAAGATTTCAAAGCTTGTTCCCTCTCTAATCAGCCCAATTCACTGTCTAATCAACATTGTTAACTCTCCAATCAATTCCGCCATTCATGAGCTTCTCAAACCTATAAATACCTCTCTCCTATATACATTAGGGGAGGCAAATTCATTGTTACGCATTCATTCAAGCTTTGCTTTTTGATCTCCATAGCATTTATATGCTCATTGTAGGACTTTATGAGCCTTTTGCTTTCTTCTTAGCTTAGCTTCCCAAGCTTTAATAGATTCATAGGATCATTATGCTCTCCAATTTATTTCAAAATCCCAATCCATAGTTCTCCCATAGCTTCCAAAGCTTGATTTATCTCATCATAACATCATTTCTCAATTCATACTCGAATCAGTTGCTTCTATCTTCATCCTTGTCACCAAGAGGAGGACCCCACTATTGCAGAGGAGAGGAGGTTGCCACAAAAGGACTTCTGAGGATACACTAGGCTTATGCACCAAATTCATGCTAGGTTTTTCATATTCTTAGTAGTTAATTAGATCACTAATTTTCTCTTGGGAAAGTAATATTGATTGTTTCTATTCTCTTTAAAGGATTTGGATTGTTAGAATATAATTGCTTTCCATTTCTTAGTATAGTTGTTATTTACTTTCCTAGTTAATTTTCCTTCATTTCTTTAAAATAGTTGTTATTTTCTTTTCATTAGTTAGATGCAAAAATTGAATCATGAAAACACAAAAACATAGGTTAAACTTTTCATAAGAAAAATCATTGTAGATTGCATTCATATTTTCTTCGTAGTAATTAGAACATTAAAAAAAAAAGAACAAAAATATTGTTTTGCATTCATAAATACTTGGATGCATAAAAAACACAAAAAGAATTTAAAAAATTCTTGATTCTATCAACGAGTTCGATAATTAAACAAAAGTGTAGCAAACCTTTGATTACAAGACAAAGTCAAGTCAAAGTCAAAGTCAGCACAAAAGTCAACACTTGGTCAAACCAAATTCAACACAACAAACTCTCTCTCTCACCCAAGTATTCGATGTTCCTAAGGATTAGAAGGGATTGGGTCAGAGTTATCCTCAAAGTCAATCCATCCTAGACCACAACACACACCATAAATGGTTGAAGAATAAAAAACATGCTTTTAGAATCAATCAACAAAGGAATAACATATGACAAAATATTAAAGCACATGATACTAGATTAGAATGTCTTAGGATAATCAATAAACAAAATAGTCTTAGCACTAGGCATTAGAACTTACGAAACCCCAATAGGAGACTTAGAACTAGCGACCCTTCAGGTCATATAGTTATCTCCAAAACAATGGTCATAGAATGTACTAATCAAGCATTAATACATATCCAGCCTGCAAACTGGCCACCCACCCTTTGTGATGTTGATGCAGGAGCATCCAGTGGTGTAAGGGCAATCTTGCATCACCCAAAAAGAAGTTGATTCAAAATCATTGCAGTTGTTTTCATTTCTTTCCATAATTAGTGTTTCTGGTCCCATAATCTCCTGAATAATGATGTACGACTTTCAGTTTTTCCAAACTGCTAGTTTTTGAAAGTTTAACTGCCATTTTAGGAAAGTTTGCATTTGGGCACAAATTGAAGCAAAAACTTACAGAAAGCTTCATAACTAAAATATAAGACCTTTGGTAAAAGAATCGGGCAAAGATCATTTGTGAGTTGAAAGATATTAAAGTTTTTGTTTTCTGAAAAGCCCCTAAAAATTTCTAAAATAAGATATGAGGCACTAAAACATCCCATAACACACCAAAAAGTTGATGGAAATCCATTTATGGATTGTCGGGGTGATAGTTCACATTGCAATCTTTCCAACACCTAAAATGGTTCGTCAATCAGACACCCGGATCAAAAGTTATGCTTCCCGGAAGTTGACCTACTTTTGGAGGGAGTTGCAAATTTCAAAATTTAGCTGGAAGCCACCAAAAAGTGCTATTTATGACTATTTTGGGAACCTTGGGTAGTACTAGAGTTAAGGGGGAAAGTGTAGAGTCAAGAATAGGTTGGAAAACAGAAACCCTAGCTGATTTGGGGTTACATAAGGCAGAAGATTCTAGAGCCTATGATGGGTAGCTGTAGTGTGTTGCAGCCTATGGAGGATTGATTCCTCTGATTGTAATTGAGCTTCTGTAATGTAATAAGTGTTGGCAAGAGACACTGCTTTGCATGACAGGTGTTGTCATTGATGGAAACTAAGACTATTCCACTCATCTACATAACATAATGTGTTCATACTGGAAGTCAGAATCAAAATCTATCTAAGTCCAGGTAGCCAGAAACAGAGCATGTGACAGGGTCTGGTATCTTGGTCTGGATCTCTCTAGTGACAAATCTAAGTATGCTGCGGATCTGAAGAAGTCATAAGGACTATTAAGACAATCTAAATCTAGAATTTTATCCTCTGGTGACAAAGAGAGTAAAAATTATGAGCATTTGAGTACCGGATCATAATATGACAGAACAGTTTAGTAAAGAACAGGCCGACTTGTGTTAGATACTTATGTGAATCTAATAGAAGTGTTTTGGTAAATTGCGTATGGGATATAATGTTAGTATGGTGACCTTCAAGTGTTATTTCTAGTATGCATCGTCATTGGCGTACGGATTTAGCCGATAGAATAGAGTACTTGTCTTGTTAGTTAAGTTCTTCATAAGGCCGACAGAAAAGTGATTGAATTTGGATATATGTATATATATAGCTGATGGATCTGAGTGTCGAAGGTGTGTGGGACAATGAAGTAAATGTGAAAAAGAGTAGAGAAAGAGTGTGAAAGAGAAGGAATCTAAGATCCAGATTATGGCAGAGCAGTAAAAAGGGCAGAACAAGATGAAGTGTATCAAGTCGGTATTCTATGCTTAAACCAGAATTGAATCTTTGCATTGGAAGATGCTAACTATCAGTTCAAACACATTGTAAACTTCTTTCTATAGGCAGTGAGCCTCTCTTTTGAGTAGTGAGCTCTGGGTAGTGAGCCCTAATGCATGTGCATTCCCAATTGTAATACTTTTAATAGAGTATAATCTTTGTGGGTTAACCCCAACCGTGGTTTTTCCCTTAACCAGGTTTCCATGTCAAAAATCTTGGTATCAAATGTGTTATTTCTACTTTTGCTCATGTTATTGATTCTTGTTTTTCATGACAACATTATTAATCCATTAATGAAGTAGTAAAAAGGAATTAACTACTGCAAGTTTTAAAGTTTTAAGATAATTGATTCACCCCCCTCTCAGTTGTCACCTCTAATTCCAACAATTGGTATTAGAGCAAGGTTCCTTTGAAAAAGTTTAACAGCTTGAGGAAGATCTGGGAAGGTAGTAAAATGGATGAATATAACCTCCAAGGGCAACTTAATCTCGCTCTAGAAGATCTTGAGCAGTCTAGAGCAGAATTCCAAGAGCTGCAAGAGAACCTCAAAAATGCTGAAGGCTTCATTGAGATCTTAAAAGAAAAATTGAGGAAATCAAATGAGAAGAGGAAGGAACAACCTCTTCAACTAGGAAAGCATTATGAGAACAACAACAAGGATGAGGCTCTGAAAGAGAAGACAAAGGAATGTGAGAAGTTAGCCAAAGAGGTTGTTGTCCTAAAACATGAGATGGAATCTGGGGTGATGAGGCTTACCAAAGAAATTGAAGATAGAAAGAAAACTAAAGAAGACCTAAACCAAAATCTAAAAGAAAGAACTAAAGAATGTTGCAGATTGGATGAAATCGCTGGCCTCCTAGAGTCTAATCTACAAGAAAGCAAAGATAATGAGAGAGAACTTGAAAGGCAAATTGTCATTCTTAGACATGACCTAGAAGTTGCAAATGAATACAAGGAGAAGTTCAAGATAAGCTCAACTAAACTTGAAGCACTGCTTGAAGGATAGAAAAAGGCTGATGACAAGCATGGTCTTGGATATGAGAAAGGTGAAAGCTCCGGATCCAGACAAAGAAATTTTCAACCAAGGAATGGGAGAAACAGACCTAGAAGACCTCCAGTAAGACAACCTAATGCTCAAAGATATCCATCATTTAATGGAAATTGTTTTAATTGCAATAAATTTGGTCATAGAGCTACTCAGTGCAGAAGCAAAGTAAATCAAAATGGTCCATCCCTCTCTAGTCAATGCTTCAAGTGTAATAGGTATGGTCATAGATGAAATGAATGCAGAAGTATGATAATGAATAACTCTAGAGAAAATGGTAACTCTTTCAATGGTTACTGCTTTACTTGCAATGGATATGGACACATGGTTAATCAGTGCAGATCAAGAGGAAATCAAGCATATAAGCCAAGAAATGTTGTTTGCTTTAATTGCAATAGATCTAGTCATATTGCAAGATTCTGCAGAAGTAAGAATAATGAAAGAAGAGGTCTGGCAACCAGAAAAATGGATGAGCAAAGACAAGACAAAGGAAAAAAAAAAATTGATGTGAATGAGATCTAGAATGAAATGAGCAAGATATGGGTTAAGAAAACAATTGAGAACAATAGTGATGAGTCTGTACCTGAATCCGGTGCTGATAATTCCTCCAGGAATTGAATTTGGAGCTCTGGCTCAGGGGGAGCTGCATTGAAAATTAAATTCCCCTAGCCAATAAGTGGGTACCTGGATCTAGCACAATAAGAAGATATTTTGAATTGTTTCAGAACTTTTGGAAGGATTTCCAAGAGAAAAGATGATATGGAAATTTGCGGAGTAATTCATGAAGAACTATTCAAGAAACTGAGTAACCGGATGAAGTTAGGGCAGAGCATTTATTACAAAGGCAAATTAGGTTTGTGGAGCATAAAAAGATGCCCACTCCTCATTTGAAGCACTTTGCACTTGAAGAATGCAAGAAGAATAGTGTCTGAGCTAAGATTACAAGGAATTGAAGTGTGACTGGTGAATTTATCCGTCAACCCTAATCTCATGAAAAAGGTATTTATCTGTGAAGCTTTGAACTTATAATCTTTTTGCAATGGCTACTCCTTTGGTCATTGATTTTATTGAAAGGCCTTAACCCAAATTTAAGAAACATCCACACAAATCTATAGAAGTTGACCCATTAGGTGCATTTTCAAGTGTTCCATATGGTGTGTTGCATACTAAAGATATTAGGGTTTATATTCATGTGAACATAGATGAATTTAGTGACTCAAGGTATGTAGATTTGTTTGAGAGTCATCTCAAGGATGAAAACCATGACCTTAAACTAGAGTACAAGGCACTACTCGATAAACATTTTATTTAGATTATGGGGTTTCCAACATTCGATGAAGATGAGTGGGTATGGTATGTTTTGAGTCAGATACATGATGAATTCATATGGCTATTAAAACCATTCAAGATTACCAAGGATGTTATCAGAATTGTGACTAGGTTAAACTCAACCGGTGGATTACCCATTTGAAATTTGTGAAAAACCAAATTGTTACCGATGCAACCGGTGCAAAGTTTGACAAGAGGGCAATGACCATAAGTGACATTATAGAATTGGATGTGAAGTTTGCCTCCATGGTGATTGGCTACAAGATCTATCACTCTCGCAAAGAGGATTTAGTCTCTGAAATTGCCATATATGCAACATATCAAATGTTGAAGAAGAATATAGATTATGACCTATGTGAGCTATTATAGAACCAGTTGATTGAAAACCTAAACAAAATCAAGAAAGATAAGAAAAACACTTTTAAATATGGTACATTGGTTCTATGCTTATTTTTATACTATATGAATGAAGTGCCTAGAGTAAAGGGTGTTCACTAGACTAATGATGAGCTTGATGCCATTCAAATTAGAGATCATCTTCGCAGCATTGGTGATTATAAAGCCCAGAAAACTGCAATCTAGGGATACTTCAAGAACTTTCAGAGTATGATGTATTTAAGGGAAAGAATCCCTAAATCAATTATTGAGAAGTACAAGAATGAAATATGTTTTATGGTTGACACTGATTAGTGCCTAATGGAAGTAGTGGAACCCAGAATTGTTTGGATCATGCCCATGGGGTATGAAGTAGATGGAAAATCTTGAATATGCATGCTCAACATCTTCTAAGCAAACCAAAAGATACAATAGTTGAAAGATTTGGGACATATGAGGAGCTAATTTTAAAACTGCATACTAAGCTCAGAGAACCTAAAACCAACAGAAAAGTAAGAAAAGAAATTGAACAGTTGGCCGAGAATCTAGGTCTCACAAAGGAAGTCGTGAGGCAATTCTAGGAGAGAACTTAAAAGGTTGAGAAGGAAAAGTAGGATAAGAAACAAGGAAGTGCTCTGGTAGGATCCTCCTCCACATCAAGGACTACTAGAAGCTCTGCTGCTACCCTTGATCCTCTGAAACCTGCCAATCCTGAGATACCAGAAGGCAAATCATTCGAAAAAGAAGGAAAAAGAGTGAAAGCAAAGGCCATAAGAACTTATAAGAGCACAAAAATTGATGAAGAGAGAACAGATTCTGATGTTGAGGTAAAGGAGTTGAAAGCCTCTGGAACAAAGGCTGCCAAAGTGACTAGGGAGAAGCTCTCTGAAAGCAAAAAGACAAAAAAAAGGTAGAAGACAAATACATATGTTGAGAAGACCACAATCTCCATGGAAGATGTAATAAAATCAGTCACTGTGGATGGAAATTTGAAACCCATGACTGAATTTTATGATGAATATAGTGACACAGATAAGAAGGTGTTGGAGGAAGCAACTGTTAGATATCTAAATATCTATAATAAGGCCCTGATTGAAATAACTTCTGAGATCCCTCCAAGTCTTGCAAACATTTTGGAGTTGAGGAAAGAAAATGCAAAAAGAAAGGATATGGATCTTAGAGAGAATGTATTGATAAAACTATGCCCTCAGATCACTCAAGTTCAAATGAGTATGATATTCAAAGAAGTGAAGGATGAATTTAGGAGCAAGAAGAGAATGAACAAACTAATGCTTGGAGAATTGGACCAAATAGTTAAAGAAACACAGGAAATACTTCTGAGTGCATTGAAGAGACACAAGCTTCCATTTGTTGAGGAGGAGATTGATGATGAGGTTGATTCATCAATCCCAGATATTGAAAAGATGGAAACTGATGAACAATAAACCAAGTTTGATGACTACTATGTTCTGGAAGAGGAACAAATAAACAAAGAAGATACAGAGATGGTAGACCAAACTGATGATGCAGGAGATACTCCAACTTCTCCTAATCAAACCAGAAAAGAAGATAATGTTGAGAATACTGCTACTACACAAGATCCTCAAGAATAATTTGCTGATAGTATGGTTAAAGGAAAGAATCTGGCTGTAGATAACATAGAGAAAGGTAAAGTAGAGGAAGAGAAAGAAGAAGAAGATGGTGCAAATGTTGATGCTTCTAAACAAATTAGTCATGATACCAGCATTGACAAATCTCAAGGAAAGAAAAGTGGTTCAGGAATTGTGACAAGAGACACTGCAGATGCAGTAAAAGGTCTCCTGAGTAAAGAAATGCTTGAGTTTGATGAACCAGAGTTGTTTCAAGGACCGATCAATCTAGATGCTCTCTCTCCGGTTCAAGTAATGAAGATAGCATCCTTCACACAAGCCAAGGCAAGAGAAGAGATGTTGAAATCTCACATTGAGGATGGTGAGCTGCTAGGCCTTGCTACCGAAGTATTGGAGAAGATAATGCCAACCCTCTAGAAGAATCCATCTAACTCTCCCTCTGATCATCTGAAGAATCTTGTAAATTTTGTAAGTACACATTTTGAGTCTTTTGAGAAGTCTGCAGAGACCAAAGTCAGAAATGAATTTTTGGATAAGAAATTTATTGAAATAAAGAGCCTAATAAGGAATGATAGGATGAGACTTGGTATTAGTATAAAGAGTATCCAAAATGCTCTAAGTGATGGAGGTAATATATACAAATTTTGTCTATCCTAGCCCAAAGTCAGTAAGGATCTTGACAAGAAGATAAAGGAGCAAGTACAAAAATTGTCAAATCTATCTCAAAATTTTGATCCTCTAACAGTTTCTCCTACAAGTTAGGAATGTCAAGTAATCAGCTTGATCGACAAAATAAAGAAGCTTTCTAAAGAAAAAGGGAATATTGTGAAGAGAATATGTGAGCTCCAGGGATTAATTGCCCCCAAGTTAGAAACAATGTTTAATGCCTTATCAAAAGCTCAAACTGCAGTTCAGACAAGTGATCCTCAAGATCTGACAAAGGTAGAAGCATATGCATTTCTTCTGAGTGGACACATCTAAATTTTGGATGGTATGAAAAGAAGTTGGGCCTCTGAACTTGAGCAATTGAAAAATAGTTTTGCAGACATTCTCAAGTTCATGTAAATATAACTTAATGATTGGGTGTACATATGTGGCACTTTATTTTTGAGAATTTTGGCTTGCGGACCCCATCCTTTACCATTGATGTCAAAGGGGGAGTGAAGAACAATGAAAAATGAGGAATCTAGCAAAGGGGGGGCTCTGAAATTAGTGGAAAGCATAAGAATATAGAGTAAAGGGGGAGTAACACTTAGTCATTTTTCACTAAGTGTTGCCATCAATGCCAAAGGGGGAGATTGTTGGCAAGAGACACTACTTCACATGACAAGTGTTGTCATTGATGGTAACTAAGACTATTCCACTCATCTGCATAACATAATGTGTTCATACCAGAAGTCAGAATCAGAATCTATCTAGGTCTGGGTAGCCAGAAACATAGCATGTGATAGGGTCTGGTATCTTGGTCTGGATCTCTCTAGTGGAAAATCTGAGTATGTTGTGGATCTGAAGAAGTCATAAGGATTGTCAGGACAATCTAAATCCAAAATTTTATCCTTCGGTGATAAAGAGAGTAAACGTTATGAGCATCTGAGTACCGAGTCATAATATGACAGAACAGTTCAGTAAAGAACAGGTTGACTTGTGTTAGATCCTTATGCGGATCTGATAGAAGTGTTTTGGTAAGTTGCGTATGGGATATAATGTTAGTGGCCAACATGAATGGTGACCTTCAAGAGTTATTTCTAGTATGCATCATCATTGGTGCGTGGATTCAGCTGACAGAACAGAGTACTTGTCTTGTTAGTTAAGTTCTTCATAAGGCCGACATAAAAGTGATTGAATCTGGATATATATAGTCGATGGATCTGAGTGTTGAAGGTGTGTGGGACAATAAAGTAAATACAAAAAAGAGCAAAGAAAGAGTGCGAAAGAGAAGTAATCTAATATTTAGATTATGGCAGAGCAGTAAAAAGGGCAGAACAAGATGAAGTGTATCAAGTCGGTATTTTGTGCTTAAACTGAAACTGAATCTTTGCATTGGAAGATGCTAACTATCAGTTCAAACACATTGTAAACTTCTTTCTATAGGCAGTGAGCCTTTTGTAGGCAGTGAGTCTCTCATTTGAGTAGTGAGCTTTGGGAAGTGAGCCCAAATGCATATGCATTCCCAATTGTAATACTTTTAACAGAGTATAATATGTGGGTTAACCCCCACCATGGTTTTTCCCTTAACCGGGTTCCCATGTCAAAAATCTTGGTGTCAAATTGGTTATTTATACTTCTACTCATGTGTTGTTGATTCTTTCTTTTCATGATAACATTATTAATCCATTAATGAAGTAGTAAAAAGGAATTAACTGCTACAAGTTTTAAAGTTTTAAGACAACTGATTCACCCCCCCTCTCAGTTGTCACCTCTAATTCCAACAATTGGTATCAAAGCAAGGTTCCTTTGAAAAATTTTAACAGCTTGAGGTAGATCTGGGGAGGTAGTAAAATGGGCCATTCGAGAACAAGAGAAGAAAGTGAGGATGAAGCTGAAGAAGAGCTATCCGACGAAGAACAAGAAGCTACAGGAGATCCTGCAGAAGTTAGGTTGTTGAGGGCCATTTCAAAGATCGGAAAGAGGCCCAGGATCAAAGTTTCTACCTATTCTAGAGATTTGAATCCAGAATAACTTATTGATTGGATTAATGACATGGAGGAGTATTTTGAGTATGAAGATGTGGAGGACCCAGATCGGGTCAAGATTGCAAAAACAAAGTTGAAGGGCCACATCAGTATTTGGTGGAAGGAGGTCCAATTAGAGAGGAACAGAAGAGGAAAAGGAAAGATCACCAGATGAGCTCAAATGGTGGAGAAACTGAAGAAGCAGTTCATTCTTGTGGACTATGAGATGGAGTTATTGAAGAAGCTGCAAGGACTGAAGCAAGGTAACAAGTCTGTTAAGGAGTATACAGAAGAGTTTTATAAGATTACTATTAGGAAAGGCCATGCAGAGGCCAACAAGGAGAAGGTAGCCCGTTACATTAATGGGTTGAGGCCAAGTATTCAAGAGGAGTCGAGCCTAGTCAGGATGACCACCATAGAAGATGCGTACCAGTTTTCCCTGAAGCTGGAAGAGAAGCTAAATAAATGATTCGACAGCAAGTAAAGGGGAAGAGGTCAAGGCGGAAGGACTGGTGGAAGACCCTATGGGGGCCGAAATGAAGATTCAAAGAAAAGTGAAGAAGCCGACACCAGTCAAAATCAGAGAGGAGATAATACCTACCACCCTCATGACTAGAACAATGGTGAGCAAAGAGGAAGAGGAAGAGGTAGACCTGGGCAATGACTTGGAAGAGGAGGTTTCAGAGGAACTTGTTTCCAATGTGGAGAAGAAGGGCATTGAGCCTATGAGTGTCCGAAATACCAAGGAAGGACAAATAGAAGACCTGAAGGTAATGCACAAGTTGCACATGTAGATGAAGATGCACATTTTGAGCATTCTGAAGATGCTGAAAGGGGAGAAACCCTAGTTGTTAGAAGAACCTTACTAAATGAGAAAGAACCAAATTAGAGGAAGAGTTTATTCCGCACAAGGTGCAAATGTGAAGGTAAGTGTTGTGATATTATTATTGATAGTAGAAGCACTGACAATCATGTTTCAGAGGAGATGGTTGACAAGAAGAAAACATCCACATCCATATCGGATTGCATGGTTGCAGAAGGACCACAAAGCCTTGGTCAATGAGCAGTGTTTAGTGAAGTTCAAGATTGGAGACTACCATGATGAGGTACTGTGTGATATCATACCAATGGATGCATGTCATATGTTGTTGGGGAGGCCATGGTAGTATGATAGGAGCACTGTCCATGATGGCTGTGCAAACACATATTCCCTAACAAAGGATGGAGTTTGTCACAAGTTGAACTTGAAGGAGGTGGAAGAAAAGGTATGTAGTACTACCAGAATTTGCTTGGTAGATGGTAGAAAATTTTTGGAGGGTATGAAATATGAGCGTCATTGCTATGCATTGATTCCTAAGATTAGTCAAGAGAAATGTGAATATGTACCAGCCAAAGTCTCAAAGATGTTGGAAGAATTTCAAGATATTGTCTCTGATAATGTACTAGAAGGTTTACTACCAATAAGGAAGATAAGTCATCAAATAGATTTGATACCAGTAGCTAGTTTACCAAATAAGGTAGCCCACATAATGACCCCTATAGAGAATGAAGAGCTGAACAAACAAGTTTAGGAGTTGTTGAGGAAGAGACTGATAAGGGAGAGACTAAGTCCATGTGTAGTACCTGCAGTACTAGCACCAAAGAAAGATGGAGAATAGAGGATGTGTACAGACTCTCGAGCCATCAATAAGATAATGATCAAGTATAGATTTTCATTGCCAAGAATGGATGACATCATGGATTGTTTGAATGGAGCCAAATACTTCATGAAGATTGACCTGAAGAGTGGGTATTACTAGATTTGTATCAGAGAAGGAGATGAATGGAAGACAGCCTTCAAGACAAAGGAAGGTTTATATGAGTGGTTAGTCATGCCATTTGGGCTAACCAATGCACCCAGCACATTCATGCAGCTCATGAACGAGGTATTGAAAGAATTTTTGGGAATAGTAGACATGATATTTCCACAGTCCATGATAATCAGTAATAAGCTTCTGGCAAAGCTTCTGGGAAGTTTTGTTATTATTTATTTAGCTGATATTTTAATTTTTAGTAAGACTTGGGATGAGCATCTGAAGCATATCAGAAGAGTTTTAGAGAAACTGAGGGAGGAGAAGTTGCTGATTAATCTGAAGAAATGTAGTTTTACAAAGAAGGATTTGGTATACCTGGAATTTGTTGTCTCAGAGGAAGGTCTTAAGATGGACCTAAAGAAGGTGAGAGCTATCCTTGAATGGCCTATGCCAAGGAGTGCCACAGAGGTACGATCTTTTCATGGTTTGGCAAGTTTTTACAAAAAGTTTATCAAAAATTTTAGTAGCATTTGTGCACCCTTAACGAAGACAATGAGAGGGGATAGAAAAGAGTTTAAATGGACTAAAGGAGCAGACAAAAGCTTTGATACATTGAAGCAGAAAGTCACAGAGCAACCTGTTTTGGCACTTCTAGATTTCAATAAGGTATTTCAGGTAGATTGTGATGCTAGTGGTAGTGTTATAGGAGCTGTTTTGAGTCAAGAAGGTAAGCCCATTGCCTATTTTAGTGAGAAGCTTAATGATGCCAAGAAAAAGTATTCTGTTTATGATTAGGAATTTTATGCTATAGTTCAGGCTTTGAAGAAATGGAGACATTATTTGTTGCCAAAAGAGTTTGTTTTATATACTGATCATCTGATTTTACAGTATCTTTACAGTCAAGAAAAGTTGAATCAAAGGCACTTAAAATAGGTTGAGTTTTTGTAGATCTATACTTTTATTTTGAAGCACAGGAGTGAGAAGTCCAATAGAGTTGCAGATGCCTTGAGTAGAAGGCAAAATTTGTTGACAAAAATGAAGATAGAGGTTGTTGGGTTTGATGAGCTCAAAAGTTTGTATCCTGAAGATCCAGATTTTACAGATGCTTGGAAAGCTTGTCTAGAACCTGTTACTTTGGATAGGACAAAATGGTTGGATTTCGTAATCCAAGATGGCATGTTGTTTAGAGGAAGCCAGTTGTGCATTCTGAGGAGTTCCATGAGAGAGAACCCGATAAAGGAGAAGCATAGTGGGGGATTAGCTAGACACTTTGGTCTAGATAAGACCATTGCTATTATTGGTGAAAATTATTATTGGCCACAGTTGCAGCAGGATGTGAGGAAATTTGTGCAGAGTTGCAGAGTATGTGAGATGGCAAAAGGAGGAAGTCATAATACAGGTCTATATCAGCCACTACTTGTACTAGAGAAGCAATGAGACTATATTAGTATGGATTTTGTTCTTGGTTACCAAGGACACAGCGAGGACATGATTCCATTTTTGTGGTGGTGGACAGATTCTTGAAGATGGCACATTTCATTCCTTGCAAGAAGACTAATGATGCTGTTCATATTGCTGAATTATTTTTCAGAGAGGTGGTGAGATTACATGGTCTACCAAAGAACATAGTTTTAGATCGAGATACCAAGTTTGTTGGTTATTTCTGGAGGACATTGTGGAAGAAGTTGAAGACAAATTTGAAGTTCAGTTCTGCACACCATCCACAAACTGATGGATAGATGGAAGTGGTGAATAGGAGTTTGGGTAACCTGCTACGATGCTTAGTAGGAGATAAGCCCAAGGGATGGGATTTGATTTTACCACAGGTAGAATTCGCTTACAACAATTCTATCAATAGGAGTACTGGTAAATCATCATTCTAGATTGTATATGGCAATAGCCCAAGAAATACTTCTGAGTTAAGGAAGATGGATAAAGGAGAAAAGACAAGTGCCAAAGATGAATACTTTGCAAAACATTTGAAGAATTTGCATGAAGAGGTGAGAAAGCACATTAATAAGATGAATATTTAGTACAAGGCTAAGGCAGATCAGAAGAGGAGATATAAGGAGTTCCAAGTAGGAGATGAAGTCATGGTTCACTTGAGAAAAGAAAGGTTCCCAATTGGAACTTATAATAAGTTGAAAATGAAAAAATTTGGACCGTGTATAATCCTGAAGAAGCATGATTCAGGAAATGCATATGAGGTAGAGCTGCTGAGTGGGATCAATATTTCCCCTGCTTTCAACATTGCTGATTTATTAGAATATCATGAAGGTGGAACAGAGGATGGACCAACAGAAGCACAGTGGAGTATTCGAGAATCTACTTCAATGGAGGAGATAAAAGAGATCTTGGATAGCCGTGTGGGAAGAAGTACTCAAAACAAGTAATATGAAGAATATCTGGTGAAATGGAAAGGAAGGCCTATTGAAGATTCTTCTTGGTTGTCTAAGGCAGAGGTTGACTATTTGGGTTTTCCTCAAACAAACACCTGAGACGTGACAGGGTCACTTCTCAAATTACCCTAGGTGTCTGATGTAGGAGCATCCAGTGGTGTAAGGGCAATCTTGCATCACCCAAAAAGAAGTTGATTCAAAATCATTACAGTTGTTTTCATTTCTTTCCATAATTAGTGTTTCTGGTTCCATAATCTCCTGAATAATGATGTAGGACTTTCAGTTTTTCCAAACTGCTAAAAATAGCAAATTGCCAGTTTTGGAAAGTTTAACTGCCATTTTAGAAAAGTTTGCATTTGGGCACGGATTGAAGAAAAAACTTATAGAAAGCTTCATAACTGAAATATAAGACCTTTGGTGAAGGAATCAGGCAAAGATTATTTGTGAGCTGAAAGATATTAAAGTTTTTATTTTCTGAAAAGCCCCTAAAAATTTCTGAAACGAGATATGAGGTACTAAAACATCCCAAAAAGTTGATGGAAATCCATTTACAAATTTCTAACATGATAGTTCACATCGCAAGCTTTCCGATGCCTAAAACGGTTCGTCAATCAGACACCCGGATCAAAAGTTATGCTTCCCGGAAGTTGACCTACTTTTGGAGGGAGTTGCAAATTTCAAAATTTAGCTAGAAGCTGCCAAAAAGTGCTATGTATGAATATTTTGGGAACCCTAGGTAGTAGTAGAGTTAAGGGGGAAAGTGTAGAGTCAAGAATAGGTTGGAAAATAGAAACCCTAGTTGATTTGGGGTTACATAAGGCAGAAGATTCCAGAGCCTGGTGATGGGTAGCTGTAGTGTGTTGCAACCTATGGAGGATTGATTCCTCTAATTGTAATTGAGCTTCTGTAATGTAATAAGTTGTCCAAATCAATAAAGAAATATTCTATTTTCTATGTGCCATTTCTTTTGTTGTGTGTTTTATGATTTACCCTATTCATCAGATGTCCTTCTTCCATGCAAACAAAACCACCCTTGGGTTACGCCTTTGCTCAACTAGATTTTTCCATGAGAGCAAGAGTGACTTGGAGGGCACCCATTGCAAGGAGGTGGTCCATGTGTGTGATATCAAAGTTGACTCATTCATGTTGTGCTTGAGTCATGTTTTAGAGCATACATACTCCAAAATCCACCTTTCCTCCCAAAAATTAATAGAGGTCCCATCTCCCAATTTCCATTTCACACCTTTTTTAATAATGCCTTTGTTGTCCACAATGTTTTTCCAAATGCACGAGCCAAGAGGTAGATTATTACAATCTAAGCACTTCTATAAATTCCTATGCTAAAAACTAGTTTTTCTCTTAGTGATTTCAGTCCACTCATTATGCTCAAACATTAACCTCTAGGTAATTTTGGCCATCAAGGCAAGATTGGATTCCTGAATCTTTCTAATTCCCAAACCACCCTATTTTTTGGGTCTGTACACTCCTTCCCAAGCCACCAACGAAAGTCTTTTTCTCTCCTCTATTCCTACCCAAAGAAGTTTTTCTGTGGATTTTTTTAATCTTTTCGCAATCTTCATAGGAACTTTGAAAAGGCTCATGCTACAAACCATGATGTTTTGCAAGGTAGCTTTAATCAATTGAATTTTCCCAGTCTAGCTTAACAAAGTTCCTTTCCACCTAGCCAATTTAGCTTGAAGTCTATCAATTAGCTCCAACCAAAAGGAATCCAGAACTTTACCTTGAAATAGGGGCATCCCTAAATATTTGAGAGGGAGATCACCCACTTGACATTGAAGAATTCAAGCAATCTTAGTCTAATGAGGAATCAATGTTCATGAAATAAGTCATACTTTTGGGAAGACTAATATTTTGGCCTAAAGCTAGTTCATAATTCAACAATATGGCTTTGAGTTCTCTAAGTTCTCTAATCCTTTCTTCACCAGTAATGATTGTATCATCCACAAATTGTTGGTGTGAGTAGGGATGACCAACAAAGGTAGGATGAACACCCTTCAATCTCCCATCATTAATAGCCTTAATAATATTTCTTCCCAGTGCTTCAATCATGATTACAAACAAGAACAAAGATTCCCCCTGTTTGATTCCCCTAGAACTCTTAAATAACTTCAAAGGAGAGTTGTTAATCAAGACTAAAAATTTAGGAGAGGAGATCATTTCAGATATTAGGTCCAAGAACTTAGTCCAAAATCAAATCTAGCAATAACCTTTAGTAGTAACTCCCACAAAACCCTATCATAAGCCTTCATAAGGTCCAATTCGAGAAGAAAACATTCCTTTTTATTTACTGACAACAAATGGAGGACCTCATGGATGGAGATAATGGAGTCTAAAATCTGTCTACCTTGCATAAAGCCACTTTGTTGGTCATAAATCAATTTGGGAAGAACCAATTGCAATCTAGTTGCCACAACCTTAGAAAATATTTTGTAAATTGAATTACATAGACTAATTGGTCTAAAATCAATAAAGGAGTTAGCTCTAGGCTTCGTAGGAATAAGAACAATAAAGGTTAAGTTTAGATCCTTCAAGACTCTTTTGTTGCCAAAAAACTCCTTAGTAGTTGCAATCACATCCTTGTCTATGATATCCCAATATATTTGAAGGAAAAAGTGGGGGAAAACCATTAGGTCTAAGGGCTTTGTTTTCTTCAAAGGAGAAAGCAACAACTCTGATCTCCTCATCCTTCAGGAGTTTGCTTAACTGAGAATTATCTTCCTCATTTAAGAGCCTAAGAATCTTCTCCAAAATACCTTGTTGAACATCCAAATTAATAGGAGTGTCAATAGAGAGAAGAGTAGTGAAAAAGCTAGCAGAAAACCTTCTAATATCTGTGTCCTCACAGATCTAGACATCATTCATCTAGATTTCCTTAATTTTGTTTGTCAATTTGTGCTTTAGGGTAGGAAGATAAAGGAACTTAGTATTTTAGTCTCCATTCTTTAGCCAAACTACCCTAGACCTTTGTCTCTAGAACTTCTCTTCCTTGGAGATAACAGTATGGAGCTTAGATAAGAGTTCATTCTCCTAGGTTAGGAGGGAAGAATATAGACCCTTTTGTTGGATATCCTTCTAAATCGAGTCCAAATTACATCTAACGTCCTAAAGCCTCTTGAAGATATGTCCAAAACAATTTTTGTTCCACACCTAAATATTGGTTTTAACATTATAAATACTTTTAGCTATTCCATACATAGAAAATCCCTCAACCATGATATTCCACCATTCAACAATCTTACTTTCTAGATCAAGGTGCAAGTTCTACATTTTTTCAAATCTAAAAGGAAAACTCTTTTTCCTCCCCAATTTATCAACATAGAAAATGATCGGAACCAAGTCTTGTAAGAATTGACAAAGAGAAAAAGAGGACAACTAGTCAGAGGAAATCAGAGTTTAGTCTAACCTCACCTATATGAGAGAGACTCCAATTCATCTATTGGACTAGGTGAAGTTTTCTCATTATAGATCAAGGTCCACAAGAGCCTGGTCATCAATACAATTTGCCAAATCTTCCTTGCTTTCCAATGAAATTTGAAAACCACTCTTCTTCTCACTCTCCATTAGAGGGGTGTTAAAATCCCCCATCAGAATCCATTTACTACTAAGTTGGATAGTTTTAAAATATTTAAGACAATTCCATAATTTCCTTTTGGCTCCTTTATTGTTAGGGGCATAAAAAAATTGGAGGAAATCCAAGAAGTATTATCTTTGATGTTAGTAAACAGAGTATCTATATGATTAGATTCCTAAAGCAAGGCTAAACCATTCACCATTTTAGGATTCCAAAACATAGCAATACTGCTAGAAGTCCCCACAACACTAATGCCATGAAATCCACTATCCTTAAAGAGCCTATTCTTGACTTTAATCAACTTATCCACATACATCTTAGCTCCTAAACTAGTAAAATATCTAGTTTGTGCTCATAGACAAGATTAGTCAGAAGGTCTTGTTTATGCGGGCTATTAAGACCTCTAACATTCTAGGATATAATCTTCATTTCTTGGATGTGGGTTGGCTCTTCGAGTACATATCCATGATAGTTTATTGCAGTCCATCTACTATATCTTTTTTAATGTCTCTCTCTCTGACATCTTTCATAGATAATCTTCCTGAGCTTCTAGGTTCTAACCCATTGCAAACATTTCTTCTATTCCTAGTAATCATTCTAGGTTGAGGTTCCTTTCTCTTCCCTCTTGGGGGTGTGGGAACCATTTTATTCTTTTTACCCTTTGCCTCTACATGTGGGATTTTAGGCTTAACTATCTCTTGGCCCTAGGAGGCCTTGATCCTGATAGGCTCTCTATCCTTACTATCTCTCTTCCTCCCCAAAGACAAACTGTCTTGATCAGATTTGTCCTTTTCTAAGATCAAAATTTCTCTCTCCTAGGATTAGAAAAATGTTTCCACTTCTACAACCACTTAGGATGGAGTATTCCTTTGAGGATAAATGAAATTATCATATTTGTTACTATCCATCGTCTCATCCAAAGGGTGTCCTTGATTCACTAAGATGGTCCCTTCTACCAAAACTTTGCCTTCCTGCCTTTCCCCATCCACTACTTTACTTTACATATAGTTTGGATCTTTAGGGATCTCATTCTGTTGGGGGGGAATCTGAGAAGCTTCCCTGTCCCCACTTAAAAAATGCCTTTATTGAGTTCTAATTCCTTATCAATAAACTCCTTATTCTAAATGCCTCTAGATTCATCAAGCTCTTTTTGTTTCCATATTTTAGTCATCCTTCTATTTTTAAGAGAAGGGCACTATTTCACCCAATGACCCGATTTCTTACATTTAAAAGAAGCAAAATGAGAAGATTCAAACTCCATAGATTGCTTCCACATCCCCAACTTTGACTTGATAGAGATATGAGATAATACATTGGTCAACTGAACAATACAAATGTAGATCCTTGTAAAGACCAATCTATTCCTTGAAACAATCATAGGATCAATGGTTAAGAGTTGACCAAAGGTACTTACAATCCCCTTAACCATTTCCTCATCTTGGAACTCCATGGGTAGACCAGGTAATCTCACCCAAATTGGGAAAATATTGAAATAGTTATTAGAGGGATCAAAGCCAATATTCCATCTCTTCAAAGCCAAGGTTGACTTGCTGAAGAACCAGGGACCACCAACCAAGATGTTACAAAGGTCTTCTTCATAAGAATAAAGAAAACAAAAAACCCCTTAGGCATAGATGCTATATCCAACTGACCTTTGGTCCACCACTTATTAAGGGCCCAATCCCTTACCCCACCTAGATTAGACCTCAACCCTATAAATCTGCCTACTAGAGACATCTTCATTTTGGACACACCCTTATCCATAATGCAATCAAGGACATTAATAGATAACTCACTCGAATTCATGTCAGAGTCCATCAAAACTAGAGGAGAAGAGATTTTCCCTTTGGGTTTAACACTCAAAAGTGAGACCCAAAGAAGAGGGCCCACATCCTGCACAAAAGTCTCTCTTTAGGTTTGGCCAATACCCACAGTTTTCTTGAAACCCTCAACCGAAAAGTTATATGAGTGTTAAAACCCCATAGGACTCTGACCTTTTGCCAAAACCCTAGGGTCAATATTATCCTTGATTCTACCTTTGTCCTCTTCCTTCAAGAGGCCCACCACATGGGGAACCCCACCTGGGTCTGGTGGATCCTCCTAACTCTTTGACATTGAAACAACCATCCCATCCATTGTGCTACTAGAATCCTACCGACCATTTGTCAAAACTACACCTACCTATCTTTTGTCAACAAACCCTCCAAATTTCTACCTCCCATCCACAGAATTACCATTCACTATCATCACTGATTATTTAAACTAGAATCCACTGTATAGTTGATCTAACTCTAATAGATGAAATAACTAGCTATTTTGTAAATGTGAAAAGGGGCAAAAAGTTAAGTAGAATTAGGGATTGATATATATGTAAAAAGTGTTCATTTTTAATCTATCTTTTATCTTTTTATATTTCACCTTATGAAAAATGGGACAAAAGAAAAGAGAGTGGGTTCTTCCTCAAAACTCTAGCAAAGTTTTCTCTCAAGGTATTTCCCTTTTATTTACAATTTACAGATTAAGGAAATTGTATGTTGTTTATCTTTGCTTAGAAAAAGGTGAGGGGGTGTTATTTTCATTTTTGGAACAAAAAGAGAGGGATGTATTCTTGTTGTGTGGAAAAAAAATATAATTATTTGTATCTATTATGCTATTTATGCATATATATTATTGTTTACTCAAATGGGTGTTAAATTTCATGTTGGGAATATACCAAATGTGTATTCATGATGTTGGGTGGTTTACGATGAAAAGGGTATGGTTAGATTTTTTGTTGGGTAAGTTTCAATTTTAAGGTGAAAAGCTTGGACGTCCCACTAATGGTTGACCTTGGTAGTCTATGGCTCTTGATGGAAATTTTAGAAAATGAATGTTTAGAAATTGAGAGAGTTTATGATTGTTTGATTTTGTAAGTGTTATGTTTTATCATGGAAATGACTTAGTTTATGTTTAGAATGTATGTGTGAAGAAAGAAGGATGCCTTTTAGTTTTGCATGCAATGGAGATTGGGAGTCCCCTTGTAATTTTGCATGTGATCCAGGAATTGGGAGTCCATTTATAATTTTAAATGCAATGTGGCTTGGGAGTCCCCTTGTAGTTTTACATGGATGGGTCCTTGCGAGTTCCCTTACAGTTTTGGGTGCATGGGACTTGGGATTACCCTTGTAGTTTTTCATACATGGGACTTGGGCGTGCCCTTGTAGTTTTGCATCCAATGGGACTTTGAGAGTTCACACATAATTTTTAATGTAATAGGACTTTGAGAGTTCCCACAAAATTTTGCATACATAGAACATTGAGAATTCTTGTGTAGTCTTGCATGCATGGGATTTTGGGATTTCTCACTTAGTTTTGCATGCATGGGACTTTGAGAGTTTCTATCTAGTTTTCTATTAAACGATACTTTGGAAGTTTCTACATAGTTCCATAGTTCAATCAAACTACAAAGCCTCTAATTCCTTTACGTGATACATAGGTAGGGCCATTTCTATTGATACCCTAAGAAATAGGTCTAGGTTTATGGTCTTGTTCTTATTACTATATAATTTGAGAAGCATCTATTGTGAATAGGTGTGCTATCTCAACTCTACTTTAGTCTTAATGATCCTAGGGATGACACTCCTTAGTCTTATAACCTATACCCTCTTCCTTTTTGTTGTCAAATCAAGTTGTATCTAAATTGAGTATAAGATGAGTATGTGTTTGTATTGGTGTGTATGTTTTTCAAACCTTATCTAGTAAGGCACGTGTATTTGCATTGCATGTTTAATTGCCTCCTTCTTTAGTGGTGTGGAGCTTAGAGATCTAGTGGCTAGGTGGTAGGCTAATAATCATTGGTCATTATTCATATCATGCATATGTCGTTGGAGAAGCTTCCAATAATTAGTCTTTGATTTTGCATTTCAATTTGACTAATTGTCTAATTTGAATATATGTTGTAATTGAATATTGTAATGATTCAATATATGTACTCATCCATATGTTGTCATGGGATGTGGTTATGAGGTTGTAATAATAATTATATATTGTTCAATGGAAGATCTATATGGAATTTAAATCCATCTTGTGTACTAATTCAAAAATGGATCATGTTGCATATTGATTTAGAAATGGATCATGTTACAGTATATTGGTTTAGAATTGGATCATGTTGCATTGCAAGGCCTATGTGGTAGTAAACCTTGTATTTATGGTAGTAGATGCAATTGTACTTATAATTTGAAAGCATGCAATTATTATTTTTAATTAATGATTGTGATGCTTAGAGTAGTTGAAATTCAATGGTGAATGTGACCCAAAGGGGTATTGTAATCTTATCCATTTGAATGAATGTTTGTGAGATTGTGTTATAGAATGAGTTAAATATTAATCAAGTAGGCTTTGTTGTTTCCCTTCCTACGCAAATATATATTACCTCTTTCATTTGTGTCAATAATAGGATTCAAGTACCTTATCATTAGGTTAGGGGAGACTCTATCTATTTTACCTATTATCATTATGAGGTCATCTGATGATGGTTGTGTAAGTCTTCTACTTATGTAGTTGTGCTTGTATGCACCATTATCACATGATCAAAGGTTTCATTGTCTTATATCATGACATCCTTGGTGTGTATGTGTACATTGTGTATATTACAATTGTAATGCAAAATTTGTTAGTACATTTTAATTCTACTAATGTCCTTGGCATAAGCTTGGGGCATTACACAACCACAAGAACTAGAATGAAGTTATGTTCATTGTGGTTGATCGATTGTAAAAAATGGCTATCATGGTTGATTTCAAGAAGAATATCACTACACCAAATAACATGTACATCTTCTTCAACCTTGTTTGAATTAACTTTGAGCTTTCCATATCCATTGTATTTGACCAAGAACCACAACTTGTCAGCACATTCTAAAAAAATCTCTATACAATTTGAGACACATAATTGGACCATACAATAGCCTTCTATTATTAGATGTATGGAAAAAACAAAGGTGGTCAATTGCACATTAGTACATCTCTTACTTATCTACAACAATGTGTATCAATATAATAGGATGATAGCCTTTAGAATTCCCCTTAGTGGCACTATTTATGTGCTCAACTTCACTCCACATGTGCAACGTAGTACCAACAGACCTTCACATAACATTGTCCTTGTGCATTTGCATACAATTCTTTCTCACCATTACATAGCACTACCTACATGAGTCTTTTAGCCTTGTACATGGATACACATGCTTGTGTCCATCTAGATGTATCCACATGACATATGGGACATTCACATCCACATGTCAAAATGCTATCATATGTGTTGAACATGTGGCCACACTTGTGCCACATGTTCCTACCAAACAACTAGAACTATACATGTTTGACATTTATCATCACTCTATCCACAATATCGACACACGATACACGTACATGACACTTGCTAACATATTTTGAAGCCTAGCTAACAACTCATTTGTATAAATACCTACATTATAAAAAGTAGAAGTAGAGAAGAACTAGACATCTCTACTACACACTTGTAATTGTACATACCTTCTCCAATATAATACTTTCCTTTGAAAGTCTTCTACAACTTTTAAATGTGCATTTAGATTCTATCTTAAGGTTTCATTTGCATATTCTATAAACTTGTGGATTACTAGGTAATTTATAAGTTTTCCCAACAATCCACCTAGGAATTGGATAAGGCCATTATAGCCTAGATGCAATTCATGTAGACTAAAAACAAGATAAAAATAGATCTCATTAAAGGTGCTCAACATGCCTCCAATAGATTGATCTTAACATTCAATAAAAGAAAGAGGGTAAACCAACACGGTTCTTATATACATAAGATGAGAGCATTACACATTAGAGTGACTTCATTCATATGAAAGATCTATTGACTTCTCTAACATGTACTAAAAATTGATAGTGGGGAAACAAATTCATGAATATACCACGTAGATAATTATGTGGTTGTTAAAATTTGAATTTATTGTTGGAAAAGGGAATATTTAAATTTACTCCAATGTCTCTGTTTAAAGATTTGCCTACTAAAGCCTAGGAATTGTTGGTTGTTGTGGTGTTTAGAGGAATTGTTGGTTGTTGTGGTGTTTAGAATCAAACTAATCCTGTCTTGTGTTTTTCTTTCCACCTAAACTAAATAAAAATAATCAATAAGAATCCATTAGTACCACTAACTACCTAAAATAATAATATATAAATAAAATTTGTAACATCAATGATGAAAAGTCACATATTATGATAAATTATGTGACTGGGGCCATTACAAGGAATAAAAGTTAAGAGGATATCATGAGGAGGAAATTATTTATTGAGAGATATTAAAAAAAATAAAACATGATTTTTGTAATAAAATGTAGATGTGTATGTCCTTGGGAAAATTGATGCTAACAATAAGATAGACAATATTTTAGAATGGACTAATACCCCTATTCCAAAAATAAATAGATTTTTAATAAATATAAGAATAATAAATTAAAAAATTAAAGAGCAAATATTTCTAGAAAATCACATAATGAGTGATGTTATTGATTATGAATTAAATGGTTGTACACATTTCAATCCTCTGATCTTATTGATAAGAAAATTGACACTTGCTAATCACAAACAATTATTTGGGTAGAAACAACTCCTAAAGATGGTGAGGCTACCTTATTAAAAGGTAAAACTAAAAAATATATACAGGTTATACACTCTACAAGTTTACATTTGGTATGTAGGGTTCTACAAAATTTATAAAATGAAATTCTTTAAAAATGGGAAATAAAAATTAATTGTGGATTTAATCAAATAAAATTTGGAGTTCAATTAATCACACATCAAGAATGGTTTTCAAAAATTGTAGAATAAAGACTAATAATTACAGTTGTAGGTTGTAAAGAAACATTCAGATAAATAAACAATAACATCCAACATACAAAAAAATATGATGAAAGATATAATTTTGACATAAAGTTTGAATGTATAACTTTATTTATCTCCCCAAAATATAAAGCTCAAAGTCTTTTGATCCCATACAAAACTTATCAAATTTGCCAAAAGTCCTTTACATTGATTTAAGTCTTCACTGTAATAATCACACAATATTTTATCAATGAAGTGATAAACATCATTCACCACCTTAGATCATGAATCATGATCTTCCTTGAAATTCCTTATCCCATCTTCCAAAAATTCAATTCTCCATTTTGCTGATTCTTGCCATTACATCAAAAAGACATCAACACCAAACCATTCAAACCTAATGTCAAACATAGTAGCAAAAAATGTAAGCTTCTAAACTAAAGGGACAAGTGCCAGAGTAAAAATAAAAAAATATGTACAGTCTAGAGTTGTGGAATTTGGCTTTGCAACTGCCATTTGCATTTGCTTGAAAGTTTGTAAAGCCTTTTAAAAAAATCCAATTTGTGCTTACCCTGCAATCATGGCAATCCATGAGACCACATTTCTTTGAAGCACTCTGTGAAATGATTCTCTATCTTGAAATTCCCCATGACAATATTGTAGTTCAATTAAAGTCAATACTCGACAATTTTGTGCTGCTCCTTTCATTCCAAGAAGCTGATTGATGTTAGATGATCCTGCATCTGTGGTAGGTGCCTTATCTGGGCTTTGAGATGTGACTGATAAAGCAAAAGAAAAGCTTAGATTCTTAGAACAATATTTAAGAGAATGTGACCTAACCAGAGATTCATTTTTTTCCCCTTGAAAACAAAGGCTAGAAATATAATCTAGAAACTAAACATTTTAAGTACCACAAATATGCTATTTATATATCACAGTGGAGTCAAGGTCAGAAGCATTTACTTAATGCTATGGAAGAGGAGGAAACAAAATTAATTTTCTGCCATCATAGCGAAACGTTGGCGACTATAAAAGTTATTAAGAACCTTAGAGTATGTGCTGATTGCCACACTGCAGCGAAACTTATATCCAAGGTTGTTGCAAGTGAAATTGCTGTGAAAGATGTGAACCATTTCCATCATTTTAAACAGGGGCGACTTTCCAGTGGAGATTATTGGTGATGCTGAATGCAGAAATCTGAAAAATAGGCTTGCACACCGTGTCAGGTCTCCAGTAATAATGAAGGGAAATCCTTCACAGCATAAACAACAACTTCATTAGCTTCTAAATGAGACATGTAAATAATGTCTTTTTCTGCAAGTTGTCCTATATTGTCAACATTGGCACGACAATCTTCTCAAAATGCAAAACTCTAAACATGCAACTGTATGCTCACATAAACTAGATGAACCGTCAGTTTTATTGATCTGGTTGAAAAAGGCTACACAGAAAAAACATATATATTTCACTTAAAAAACTAAAAAATCCATGAATTAAAAATGTCTGATAAAATCCCCAAACACAAATCCTAATAAAAACCAGGCCTAACTACAATATAAACGTCACCAATCTATCTAATATCACCCTAGACATAACAAATCCAACATATATTAAAACAACAATTTTCACACACCAACATCCAATACCAGCAACATGTTCTCTTAGTTCTCATTGCACGGCTAAAATAGACAATAAATTTAAAAGAAAATAAACCCATGATTCAGAAAAGACTGATAAAATCCCCAAACATTTATATTAGACCCTCCGTGTATTGGGAGCTGCACAAGGAACCAAGAAACAACACATGCCCCAGACAGACTCTAAGCAACAGTCACTTGCAACAATACATGCTCTTCAATCCAGCCTTGTAAACTTGCAGACATGCCACATCCCCCATCCTCTCCTATAGATATTTGTGTGCCAACGGTCTATCTGGGAAACAACAAAAATATTAGGTTAAATGTCCAACCCACATAATGAGTTTTAACATACGAATTATGACAAAATTCAAGAAATTGGGAGCTTGTTGAAGAATATAATTCACAGAGGAATTTTGTCAAACAATTGACAGAAATACCCAGTATTACAAACCATACCTTGAAGAAAGGTTGTGATATTAAAAAAACTACTTTAGATATTCACTTGATCTGACAAAGAACAACATTTCATAAAATTACATGATATAAACCCTGTTCCCTTACCAGCTCTGCAGTATCATGTGACATTTCACAATTTTTTCAATTTTGAAAATGCAGACCTGGTTTTTGCTACCATCTTCTGAAGCCAGCTCTTGGCTGGAATACTAGACTGATACTGCTGCCTAATTAAATTTTACAGGATGTATTGCATTGTGGGTATTGTGAAGGAGCAAAATCCACCCCAGGCTCCATTCTGTAAAATAAAACATACATGGTTGTTAGCGTTTAATTAGCTTCTCTATATAAAATGTGGGTATTGGTTATAATTTGAATGTGTAGTTCATAGTGTTCAGATGGGCAATGGATGATTTAAACAAAATTTTAAAAAAAAACTACAAAATTGAAATCATGCAGAAGAATATAGCATATGGCATACCTTTTTTTTCCTGATCCAGTAAAACACAGAGAATCCTGACTGAGAAATGAAGCAATTCCTCCAAGCCAATAGGGCAAAAATGCCCCCTTTGAAATCAGGGTTTTTTTTAATCGTCAGGGGATTTTCATCGCAATTGCCCGCATAGACATGTATGCAAAATGTGGAAGCATAGACAAGGCACGTGACTTAGTTTAGAGACTGCCACAAACTACTGTATTGCCTCAAAGTGCCCTACATAAAAAAACAGAAAAACTTTAGAGTATGCTTAATATTTTTCATCCCCGTCTCCTATTTTATTCCTGGAAGTAAGATTTAACACAAGTAGCTCTATGAATAAACTGGCTCACAAGAAAGGGTGTCTAAGAAGTTAAATTAGAGGCCTGTCTTTTCAGAGTAGGAAGACTCTTTGCATGCATTGGAGATTGTGGCAATACACCAATTGATGGAGGAATTCCAAACAATCCACACATCAAGACCTGCAATTAAGAAACTCAGATCTTTCATATATTATTGAAAAAATTTACATGCAATATAAGTTGTTATCAGAAAGAGGAAGGATACTTTTCACTTTTGGCAAACTTTTTCTAAATAAGATCTTTAGTTACTTCTGGAAAAGTCTAAAAAGGACTCAACTTTCAAGTTTGGCGAGTTCCACTACTCCACACCCACCAAAAGCTCCTGCATGTAAGGAAACAATTTAAGTTTACACATTCTCTTTAAAACTCTCGCATGTAATATAAAACACATTAACTAGAAGTTTAAAGAATTGATTGTCATTATAGAAAAGGCAGTCTTTCTCTCCCACAGGCCGCACCATGCATGGAATGTGCGTGAACTCTAAAGAGAGTGTGGACAGTTAGATACTTGAAGAAAACATGCATACAACGAGTGAATTGTCTCTAACAGCCATATACCGTCATTTATATCTATTACTTATCTTGATCTTGCACCATATTGACAATTACAACGCCATGATTGGCATGCATGCAAAATATCCAAGATATTATAGTCAAAAATAAATGTGGTCTTGCGGATTGCAATGAATGCAGGATATACAGCAAATAGGTTTATTTTGAAAAGGTTTCAGAAACTTTAAGGCAAATGAATTTTGCTGAACTCGACGACCTTTGCAAGCATCCTCCACGCCTGTGTAGAAATAGAAGTTATGGAACGGGTATGAGCATCCAGCAAAGCAATGCTCATTAACGGTTTGACAGAACAGAATAAGTGGAGTAGATTTGTTTCAAAATTCAACAAAATAAAAACATCAGACAAACGATTGATTTTTGCCTTTGCACACATTCAAATGTTCAACTAATGTGAACAAGGGAAAACAAGAGTTAATAATTACTGCAACAAAAGGAATATGTTCAAAGTCACTAATCATCTACTATACTTCTAAAACTAGTCCTTAGCTAAAACTAGTCTTTAGATATTTAGATATTTAGTTCTAATAAATTAAATATGCAATAAATTTAGTAGTTAGTCTAGATATATGAATTGAGTTGGAAAAGCATACTTAATCATATATGTAAATATAATGAAATACTAAAAAGTAAATGTATGCCTTGGTGTTAAGGAAAAGGAGACTAAATGACTATTACCTTGGTTTTCAACTTGATAGAGGAGCTTGTAATTTAGGATCTAAAAATTGTTTGAAAAGGGGTTAATTTTGGTTTTTGAATGCCAATTTGATTTTTGGATTAGTGAGAGTGCCAATTAATTAAAATTGTGTGCTAGGATAGTGTACTTAAGATAGCCATATAAAGTGACTTATAAAATAAAGGGTAAAAGAGCAAAGTATGTCCTTTTTACACTTACAATATTAAAATGTGCACAAAAAAATTAAATAAATGAAAGTACAATTATCTTTAGTTAATAGGTAAATGAAAGTAAGATTCAGCCAAGCATGATCATTGGAAAGGTATGAAAGTCGGTCCTAAATTTGACAATCAACTTTGCACGTCAAGCAAAAATTTAGTGACAGCTATCCATTTTAAGTCATCTTCAAATATAATGCATACTTTATTTTGAAAGAAAAAAAAATTGACTATCTCTCCAAACTAACCCCTTTCATATCGCATAGTCTTCTTAAAATTTTGATTGAATTTATAGTAAAAATGGCTCAATACAGTCATATGGCCATCAAATTTAAGGTTCTGTAAAAGAACTAAATATATATTTTGATCAAATAGCCATCAAATTTAAGGTTGCATGGAAGAACTGAATATATTTTGATTTTTGTAGTTAGATTACATGATGTGCGTTTTTGAACATTAGATGAAGACTTGAATGGATGTATAGAATATAAGTTTGAGAGTAAACATTATGGAGGTTGTTATTTAGAATTTCGAATGACTAAAATAACAAGGCAGGCAGCCACAGACTTCAAAACCCAACAACAAAATCAAGAGTTACAAAAACAGGGTGCAAATCTTTAGCAACAAAACAGGCCTACTCTTCATGATAATAAGACCCAGTACAGAGCTAAGTAATCTACCATTTATACTCTAGTCTGATACCATCTTCAAAATATAACATTTGCATACTCTACAATATCATCATTGATTTTCCAAGTAGAAATTTGATACTCTGCTCTAATGGGTGTCTAGCCAAGCCTCAGCAGTATTCTAATGGCCCACTCCAGGGCTTGGAACAGACCTCAGAAAACGCTGAATCCTATCCATAGCCTTCCCTTGTAGAAGCTTCCTGTGACTGCACCTTGTTCCTGAGAGCTTTAAGCCCATGTCCATGTGACCCTGGGTGATTACAGAGCCCTCAGGATGATGAATTTGGGTGGCATCCACAACCACAGCACAGTTAGAGCAGTGATGAGCAAATAATAGTAGCAGAAATAACATCACCATGCAGCTGTCCATAAGCTACTGCAGAAATAACAGTCCAGTCAATGGTCAAGCAATTAAGATATATGTTATGAAGCCAAGAGAAAACATGGTGCGTATATAAAAGATTCATGCCCAGCAACCTCCATAACTGCGTTCCCAACGAAATACATGTTTCTTCTTCCTGTTCTCAACAAACGTAGAAGTCCTGGGCAAAATAATTACGAAGCCTATTTTTTTTCACATATTTTGACCGGACGTTTGTTGAAGGATTAAATGTGTCCACCCAGTACACCTCTCAAAAGTTAGACCAAAGCTGCATACAAACAAAAACTATGTTGATGCAGGATTGCTCTGCTCCCCAAGGATGCTCCTGCATCATAACATCAAAACAATAAATCATCGAATGACACTTCACACTTTATAGAAGATGGCACCACTTCACAATCCTACACATAAACTAGGTTCTATACGTACATATTGCAAGTAAATGATATTGCAAAATAACTAGTTGAGCATAACTTAATAATCCATCCAAAAAAATTAACTTAATAATTCATTAACAAACTCATACACTTCCTTTGCAGCTTTGATAGGATGCCTTACAAAAACATTTGTAAGGAATTTTATAGCCTTCTCATTCACAAACTAGTAGAGGACAACATTCAAATTAGCAAATGCGATTAAGAGAATCCATGGTATAGAGGATGGGTAGGTGGGATGACTTTGTTTATTAGGTAGGCAACCTTTTGAAAAACATTTGAATATACACCATCCACATGGAAGCAGGGTAGATCAAATGACAAATAGTGTGCAAAGGATAACTCAAATACACGTGGGGGCAAGATGATGTAAAGGCCACAAACAGATGAAAGTTCAACGCACCATGAAGCCACTGCTAATATGCCATTATAGGAACACACCAACCACCACAAAAGCACACATGATTAGTGCAACACGTGCAACCACAACATAAAAGACCATGAACTGTACCCACTATCATCCCCTCATAAAACATAGATAGCAAAGAAATGACCATTACAGATAAAGAATACACTACTAAGACAAACACAACACCACCATGAGTACAACACATTTGTTGCATACAAAATAAGCCATTCATAAGGAGAACAAACTCCACAAGGTGAACCGGATTAACAACTACAACCACAAAGAATGAAAATCCCACTGCAATTGCAACAACTATAATCAAACTACTCTACAACTGGTTAACACACCACTAGGCATGTTCACAAAGATTTATTATACACGGAATATCACAAACATGGCTACTACAACACCATCAGGAACTTAGGCCAAATCAACTCCAACACCATTGTAGAGACCATGAAGGAAAGGGGGAAGCCACCACAATATATAGAAACATGTACTCAATGATATGTGCAACTATCGCAAGCCAAGATGAAGCACCACATAAAGAATAGTTCACCACAACAACAACAATAAAGTTATGCAATTAGAATATAATGCCTATTCAGTGAGAATAACAACATGAGAAACATGTGCAATATCAACAATGAACAAGAACAAGCATTAGGGAGTCACTACAAAGCATTAGGAGACACCACAACATAAAACAAGACAATGCAATAGCTAGGAAGGAACCAAGGGTAGAAGAATAGCTTTAGAACACAACATTGTAGGGGAAGGTAACACATAGAACTTTGTGGTGAGCTAACACACAAGATGTGACTTAAGAAGACATCTGGGCCAATATAATAATACTACAATGAACACAAATGCTAGATTTAACCATAAATTATGCGTAGGCCAACACCCCACTCTCTTGGGAAGCTAATACAAAATCCCCTATCCATAATTCTCTTTGACATTCTTTCAAGAGTTTTTGTTAGCATTCCTAGATATTTGTCTCCCATTCTTATCTCCACACATAGGGATGATAGTAGTTACACTTATTATCATTCCTTTAATCATCTACTTTGTTGTTAGTTCTAGATATATACATATGATTAAGAGCACACACTATTCTAAATCCATTATCTATTTTGACTACTCATGGAAGTTGAAAAACCATATCTAGGGCTTAACCATATTGGCAAGCTCCCAAGAAGTCACCCCTAGTTCTTCTATTTCAACTATAGATCGTTTGCATTTTCTATAATCTTTATTTTTCTATACATATCTATTGTTCCTATGTTTAGAGGAGCACAACATGTTTGGATGCTATCGCAAGTGAACTATCATCTGGAAAATATATTAACATCTATAATATAATTACTTTCCAATTCATTTTCCAAGTTTCTATTTATTCCAGGTTTCTATTTCTCAAACCCATTTTCTAGATTTTGTTTTTTGTATTTCTAGTTTTCCCCATTTCAGAAGCATAACATAATATTTTTATCTAGGGAAAGAATATAGTTTCAATTAAATGAAATACACTTAGATAGATTAATGAATTCTATTTATTTACATGCTAAAAGTTACATTTTTGTGTTTGTAATTCTAGCTAAAGATTTAGGGAGTTGAACCCTTTAGTGAATCAATTTTCCCCTGTTTTAGCTACAACATGCCTTTGAGGAGTTCAAGTTCTTCCTTTGTTTTGCACCCGCGCTTCCACTTCTAGACATCACACACTCTTTTAAAATATAGATTGACACATCTGACTATGCATTCAAATCTATTCTCCTCTAGCATCATGAACATCTTATTTCCTATCACTCTAAAACATTTAGTGGCACCATACATAGGTTCTCCACCTATGAAAAAGAACTTGATTCCATTGATCAAGGAGTTAAGTAATGGCACCATTACATCCTTGACAAAGAGACCATCATTCGTTATGATCATTAATTGCTCCAATTCTTGCAAAAACAAAGTAAGTTGGAGAATGCATAGCATATGAAGTGGATGACTTGTCTTCTACAAGAAATGGTGAGCCAACAAGGCAACCTATTTATTTAGTCAACACTTAATCCATGCATTCATTATAGTGTTGGACTTTCATGGCCACAACTTTATTTATTAAGCACCACTTTACTCACTCAACATCGATTTTGTGTAAACCTATACCATGCTCACACAAGGTATGCAAGTTGGTGACTTCTACCTAGTTGGAAAACTTATTTACAAGCTCAGGCATCTTTGCATCCCTACAATCCTATTGTGTCAATGGATTATTTAGGAAGCACATTATGCTAAGATGGAAAGGTATTTTGGTATTACCAAAACACTTGTCATGCTTTAGTAGGATTTTTACTAGCCTCACATGCATGCCAGCATTGAGCATGGCATTACATCCTACATTCCCTATTCCATCACTAGGCCCACTAACAACACATTGGGGCTTTACACTCCTTTGGTTTTACCATAGCACCCTTGATAGTCCATCAGTATGGATTTTCTTGATGGCCTTTCAACTTGTAAGGCCCACCTATGTTAACTCTTGCTTTGTCCTAGTCTCGTAGCAATGCTTATGTTGGAGCATGTTTTCAAGACGTTTAATAATTTATTAAATTTCATAATTAGATGTGTATCTTTGTATTACTTGATTGATAGAGTGGTATTGAGATGTATATGATATGATCACAAGATGGATATGCCTTGTTTAATGTATAATCATGTTGTTCATTATATCCTATGCTTTAGCTATTTATAACATGCAAAGTATGCATGACATGTTAATTGAGTGTGCAAGTACATGGATTAAACCAATGGTGGTTAATTTAGAGACATACACAAGGTTTTCTTGGTTTTGTAACCTATCTTGATTCATGTGGGGGTAATAAGACATGCGATGTGTGAAAACAATTAGCCCTATTTGAATTGTTAGTGATTTGGGATTCTTGTTGTTTTAAACTAGTAAACTGTCTGCATTTCTTGTGCATTTAAATTAATTTTGCATGTCAATATTATTTTTTACGAGTGAAAATGATTTAATAACATAAGAAATGATAAATTAATTTAGAAAAATAAGGGGGACATTAAGAATTGAAATAATTAAATTAAAGGTGTTCAAAAATGTCATTTTTACATTATTGTTGTAAAAAGAAAGTGGATTTGATATATATGACTTGGGGGTAAGTTGTGACTTGTTAAAAAGGAAAATTGACTTGTAGCAAGTTATAAGGTCATTTTAGATATTTTCATTAAGATATTCTCTTTGATGAAATAACTAGTTATTTTGTAAATGTGAAAAGGGGGAAAATGTTAAGTGCAATTAGGGATTGATATAATGTAAAAAGTGCTCATTTTTTATCTATTTTTTATCTTTTTATATTTCACCTTATGAACAAAGGGACAAAAGAAAAGAGTGTGTTCTTCCTTGAAACTCTAGTGTGCTTGAACTTGGAGATGGTTGGGGGAGAATTGTCTGTGTAAATAAATCTTTCTTGGATTGTGTAAAAGAAAGATTGTGTTACACCTTGCTTGGTTTTGCATCTCCACCTTGTAAAGTTTTCTCTCAAGGTATTTTCCTTTTATTTACAATTTGTAGATTAAGGAAAATGTATGTTGTTTATCCATTCTTAGAAAAAGGGGATGAGATGTTATTTTCATTTTTAGAGTAAAATGAGAGGGATGCTGTATTCTTGTTGTGTGGCAACAAATAATATAATTATTTTTTATCTATGTATGCTATTTATGCATTTATTATTGTTTTACTCAAATGGGTGTTAAATCTCACATTGGGAGTATACCAAATGTGTATTCATGATGTTGGGTAGTTTAGGATGAAAAGGGTATGCTTAGATTTTTCATTGGGTAAGTTTCAATTTTAAGGTGAAAATCTTGGATGTTCCACTAATGGTGGAACTTTGTAGTCTATGGCTCTTGATGGAAATTTTAGAATGACTTTTTGGAAATTAAAAGAGTTTGTGATTATTTGATTTTGTGAGTGTTATGTTTTATCATGGAAATGGTGTAGTCTGTGTTTAGAATGTATGTGTGAAGAAAGAAGGATGACTTTCAATTTTGCATGCAATAGATATTGGGAGTCCCCTTGTAATTTTGCATGCAATGGGGCTTGGGAGTCCCCTTATAATTATGCATGCAATTGGGCTTAGGAGTCCCCTTGTAGTTTACATGCATGGACCCTTGTGAGTTCCCTTGCAATTTTGCATGCATGGGACTTGGGAGTCCCCTTGTAGTTTTGCATGCAATGGGACTTCGAGAGTTCACATGTAGTTTTGAATGTAATGGGACTTTGAGAGTTGCCACAAAATTTTACATACATGGAACATTGAGAATTCGTGTGTAGTTTTGCATGCATGGGCCTTTGGGAGTTCTTGTATAGTTTTGCATGCATGGGACATTGAGAGTTTCCACCTAGTTTTATAGTGCACAAGACTTTGGAAGCTCCTATATAGTTCCATAGTGTAATCAAACTAAAAAGCCGCTAATTCATTTATGTGATACATAGGTAGGGCCACTTCTATTAGTACCTTGAGAAATAGGTCTAGGTTTAGGGTCTTGTTCTTATTGCTATATAATTTTAGAACCATCTATTCTAAATAGGTGTGTCCTCTCAACTCCAATTTGGTCTTAATGATTCGAGGGATGACACTTCTTAGTCTTATGACCTATACCAACTTCCTTTTTGTTTTCAGATCAAGTTGTATCTAATTTGAGTATGAGATGAGTGTGTGTTTACATTGGTTTGTATGTTTTCAAACCTTGTCTTGTATGGCACATGTGTATTTGCATTGAATGTTTAATTGTCTCCTTATTTAGTGGGGTGGACCTCAGAGATTCAATGGCTAGGTGGTATGCTAATCATTGTTGGTCATTATTCAGATCATGCATATATGGTTAGAGGAGGTCCTAATAATTAGTCTTTGATTTTGCATTTCAATTTGACTAATTATCTAATTTGAATATATATTGTAATGATTCTATATATGTACTCATCCATATGTTGTGGGATGTGGCTATGAGGTTATAATAATAATTGGGTATTGTTTGATTGAAGATCTATATGGAATTTGAATCCGTGTTGTATACTAATTTAGAAATAGATCAAGTTGCATATTGATTTAGAAATGGATCATGTTGTATATTGGTTCAGAATTGGATTATGTTGCATTTAAAGGCCTATGTGGTAGTAAACCTTATATTTATGCTATGAGATGCAATTGCACTTAAATGTTGAAAGTATGAAATTATTATTTTTAATTAATGATTATAATGCTTAGAGTAGTTGAAATTCAATGGTGAATGTGACCCAAAGGGGTATTGTAATCTTATCCATTTGAAGGTATGTTTGTGAGCTTGTGTTATAGGATGAGTTAAAGATTAATCTTAGGCTTTGTTGTTTCCCTCCCTAAGAAACTATATATTATCTCTTTTATTTGTTTCTATGATAGGATTCAAGTACCTTATCATTTGGTTAGGGAAGATTCTATCTCCTTTACCTATTGTCATGACGAGGTCATATGAGGATGGTTGTGTAAGTCTTGTATTTGTGTCGTGATGCTTGTATGCACCATTGTCGCATGATCAAAGGTTTCATTGTCTTGTATCATGATATCCTTGGTGTGTAAGTGTGCATTATAATATGTGTATATTGCAATTGTAATGAAAAAAATCATTAGCCCATTGTTGGCAAGAGACACTATATGGATTCATGGTTGTTGTCATTGATGGCAACAAAGGTCATCCCACATATCCGCAAGTCATGGTGTGTCTCTACCGGAAGTCAGAATAAAGATTGTTGTGGTCCGGTGAACAAGAACAGAGCATGTGGCAAGGTCCGACAGATTGGTCCGGATCTCTCAGAGGAAGTGTCTTGGTGCAGTACGGATTTGGGGAAGTCAAGAGGACTACCTTGAGTGGTATATTCCAAGGATTTAGCCTCCGGTGATGGACAAGGAAAAAGATATGAATAGTTGAGTACCGGATTCCTGAGAGACAATGAAAACAGAGGAAGAACTGACTGACAGAGTATCAGACTACTTTCCGGATGTGTTACTGTTGATGATAAAGGTTGTGAAGGCATGAATCATGTTTGGCCGACATGATTAATGATATCTACAAGTATATGCTTGATCCGCATTGCTTGGTGAGCAAGGATTTAACCGACAGAACAGAGTTTGTAAGAAACTAGACTGTTCCGGATGCCGACTAGAAAGGTGATGAAATTACTTGTGCGGATATATATAGAGGATGGATTTAGTTGTGAAGGGTGTGACTATGTCAAGATATATGCGAAGAAGTGCAAAACAGAGTAGAAGTACCAAGACAGATCCGGTATGTGAAAGGATAGCAGAATAAAGAACAGAGAAAAGATGAAGTGCAGCAGATCAGTGTACTGAGCCTAACCAGAACTGAACTCCAGCATATGCAGATGCTTCCAATCAGTTCAAGACTGTGATTCTTATCACTTTGTAGACAGTGTGTCTTCTTGTAGGCAGTGGGCCTCTTGTGAGCAGTGTGCTCGGGCAGTGAGCCCTAATTGGCAAGTGCCATTTTGTAATTTCCTATTCTTCTAACAGAGAATAATTTTTGGGTTAATCACCCCGTGGTTTTCTCCCTTAACAGGGTTTCCACGTCAAAAATACTGTGTTATGTGTTTCTTATTTCATGGTAATGTTTCTGTGTTTGATTCAATGCTGCATCAATTAATAAGAAAGTTCAATAAGGGAAATAATTAGGATAACTGATTCACCCCCCCTCTCAGTTATCAACAATTGGTATCAGAGCCAAGTTCCTCCTAATAGAGCCTAACAGCTTGAGGAAGATCTGGGAGTTCAAATGGATGCATATGGTTTAAGAGAGCAACTCAAGACTGCCCTTGAGGATCTTGAACAGTCAAATTCTGAAGTCAATGAATTAAAGGAAAGACTCAAACAGGCTGATGAATTCATGAGAGAATTAAAAGACAAATTAAGTCTCTCTATGAAAGAGAGAAAGGAGCTGCTCCAACAGTTGGCAAGACAAAGTGAAGAAAGCAATACAAATGAAGAATTGACTGAGCAAACCAAGTTATGTGAAAAGTTATCAAAAGAAGTCATTATGTTAAGACATGAAATGGAATCAGGAACTATAAAGTTTACTCAAGAGATTGAAGAAAAAAGAAAGGCTGAAGACAATCTAAAACAATCTCTTAAAGAAAAATTAGAAGAATGCCACCAGATGGACAGGATTATCAGACATCTTGAATCTGATCTTGAAGATGCCAAAGATAATGAAGAAAAACTTGAGGATCAAATTGCCTCTCTCAAAAGAGACCTTCAAACAGCAAATGAATATAAAGAGAAATTCAAGATAAGTTCTGCTCAACTTGAAGTTCTTCTTGGAAGTCAAAAAGGGACAGATGACAAATATGGTTTGGGATATGAGAAAGGAGAAAGCTCCGGATCTGGTCAAAAGAATTTTGCATCAGAAAATCCAAGAAACAGGCCTAGAAGACCTCCGGTAAGACAGCCCAATGCTCAAAGATATTCATCTTTCAATGGATACTGCCACAGCTGCAACCACTTTGGTCACAAAGCTAATCAGTGCAGAAAGAGAATGAATCAGATTAATTCATCCTTCTCCGGACAGTGCTTCAACTGCAAAAGGTATGGACACAAATCCCATGAATGCAGAAATATGCAAGTAAACAAATCATTCAAAGGTAGATGCTTTACATGCAATAGAGTAGGTCATATGGCTAATCAATGCAGATCAAGAGGATATCAGTCAATTATGCAAAGAAATGTTATTTGCCAAATCTGTAATAGGTCCGGTCATAATGCTAAAGTCTGCAGAAGCAAGAATCAGGACAAAAGAGGTCCGGTGTATAATCAGAATCAAGACAAGGGTAAACAAAAGATGAATGCGGATGAAGTTAGGAATCAGATGAGCAAGATTTGGGTGAAGAAAAGTTCAGAGAATGTAGAGGTTGGATCCGCACCAGACTCTGGTGCTGATATTTCTTCCGGAAATTAAAAAGTTAGCTCTGGCTCAGGGGGAGACTCAAAGAAAATCCTGTTCCCCCAGCCAATCAAGTGGTGCCTGATGTGGCACAAGATGCGGAGTAAAAGGTTTAAAGATATAAGTCTTGAGACGATCCAAATAAGATTTCAGAGGTCCGCATGGAGTTATGAAGAAGCTGTGATCGATCAAGTAAGACCTGTTCCGGGAGATGCTCCAGTATGACAGAGGATTACAAAAAGGTCCGGAGAGATCCGGAAGTGCACTATCTTATTCTGCGGATTGGACAGAGTGTTTGGGATGTTCTTGTAATGTGTCACCTCGATTTATTCATGATTGAAAGATCCGGATGATGTTCACAGATCAGGACTGATCCGGGATACTCCAATCTATCCGGACAAGGCAAACTAGAATAATATAGGTGAAGCATTTATTGCAAACAGATATTAGGGTTTGCAGAGCAATATAAGGGATTTCTCAAAAATCATTTGCTCATTCTGCACTCAAGAAGAAGCGAAAAGTGGAGCTCTGCAACAAGATTCATCAAGCACAACAAAGATCTCCTGCCGAAGTCATTGCATAAAGAAATCAATCCCACCACTCCGTGCAAACCGAAGGCGCATAAGGTATTCTCCGTTTTTCATTATCTCACTGTAAATCTTTGAAGAATGGCTACTCCAAATATAGTTAAGATCTCTGATAGACCTCGCCCCACATTCAAGAAACATCCTTACAAATCATTGGAGGTAGATCCACTAGGAGCCTTCTCTAGTGTTCCTCATGGTGTATTGCATACGGAAGATATTAGGGTTTACATCCATGCAAATCTTGAAGACTTTGGAGAATCAAAGCTGATGGATATCTATCACAAACAATTGATAGATGACTCCTTTGAGATCAAACCTCAGTACAAAGCCATCCGGGACAAACACTTTGCACAGTGCATTCATTTCCCCTGTTTTGAAGAAGATGAATGGGTCCGGTATGTACTAAGTAGAGTACATGACAATTTCCTATGGTTGAACCAGCCCTTCAAGATCACCAAAGATGCAATTAGGGCTGTAACCGGTTTGCACTCATCTGGTGGATTACCTGTTCTCAAGTCTGTCAAAAATCAGACAGTTAGTGATGCAACCGGATCCAAGTTTGACAAGAGAGCTATGACAGTTGATGACATCACTGAACCAGATGTCAAATTTGTAGCTATGATAATTGGTTACAAAATCTATCACTCCAGTAGGGAAAATTCAGTACCGGGAACTGCAATCTACACAGCTTATCAAATGTTAAAGGAGAATGCAGACTATGACTTGTGTGAGCTTCTTGTGAACCAACTCTTTGAAAATCTGCAGAAGATCAAGAAGGACAAGAAAAACTCCTTCAAGTATGGCAATCTGATCCTTTGTCTCTTCTTTTACTACATGAATGAGCTTCCCGGATCCAGTGGATGGGTATGGCAGAATGACAGACCGGTTGCCATCCAAATCAGAGACTATTTGCATGGACTTGGGGATGCTAAAGCAAGAAATACAGCTCTATGGGGATACTTCAAGAACTTCCAAAGCATGATGCATGCAAGAGAAAGAATACCCCAATCCCTTGTTGAAAAGTACAAAGACACAGTATGCTTCATGGTAGAAACAGATCAGTGTCTAATGGAGGCAGTGGAGCCAAGGACTGTTTGGATCATGCCCATGGGGTATGAAGTGGATGAACAGATAGTAGAGCTGCATGTTCAACACATGCTAAGCCAGCCCAAAGATCCTAAGGCAGAAAGGTTTGGAACCTTTGAGGAACTGAGTGTAAAGATACATGTAGAACTCAGGGAATCAGAGATAAAGAGGAAGGTAAGAAAAGAAGTTGAGCATATTGCTCAAGGCCTAGGCATCTCAAAAGAGGCACTTGATGCCAGCCGGGAAAAGAGGAGGAAGGCTGAGGAAGAAGAGAAAAGTAAAGAAAGTGTTCCGGTTGAAACTCCCACCCAGACCAGATCATCAAAAAGATCTGCACCTCCCACAACCAAAAGTTCAAAACCGGAAGTCTAGGCATCCAGTAAAAGATCCAAGACAAAAGCCACAAGGGCTTATGAAAGCCAAAAGGATGAAGAGGAAACAGAGTCAGATGAGGGAGTAAAAGAAATAAAGAAGCAGAAGAAGAAAGGATCTGGTAAACCCTCCATAGGCCAAGACAAGGATGAAATGGCAGAGGTATCTGTTGAAAAGCCCACTCTGTCTCTAGAGAGTGTAATCAAGTTGGTCACGGTGGATGGAAACCTTCAACCAATGACTGAATTTTATGATGACTACAGTGAGGCTGACCAAAAGACTCTGCAGGAAGCCATAGTCAAATATCTGAACATATACAATAAGGCTTTCATTGAGATCATATCTCTTATTCCTAAAAGCCTAGAAAAGGAATTAGAAATAAGAAAGAATAATGCTCATGCAAAAGATCTTGAGATCCGGGAGCAGATAGCTATTCAGCTATATCCTCAAATTGATCCCAAGACAATGAACATAATCTTCAAAGACTGCAAAGATGAGTTCAGAAGTAAAGCCAGGATGAATCAACTCATGCTTGGTGAGACTGACAAAGTGGCCCAAGAGACAGAAGAGATCCTCCGGAAGGCCTTCAAAAGGTTCAATCTTCCTGTTGTAGAGGACTTAGGTGCAGAAACAGCTGCGGATTTGGAATCATCTGTTCCGGAAGAAGTGGGCCCTGAACAGACAAACATCTCTCCTCCGGTTTCCCCTACAGTCTCCGGATCCAAAGAAGAAGAGAAATTACAGGAGAAGGAAGCAGGGGTGAAAGATAAAGAGGTTGACAGTTCCAAGACTGCAGAAGAAAAGAAACATCTGTCTCCGGAAAGAGACACTGCACAAACTGTTCAACAATTTTTGAGCAAAGCCACTATAGAAATTGATGAACTGGACCTGCTAAAAGGACCATTAGATTTTGACTCTTTGTCACCGGTGCAAACAATGAAAATAGCCTCATTTGCAAATGAGAAAGTCAAAGAGAAGCTGCTGAAATCTCACATGGAAGACTGTGAGCTTATGGAGGTAGCATCTGGAGTGCTAGAAAAGATCATGCCATCCTTTCAAAAGGATCCCACAGCCTCCTCTTCCGGTAATCTCAAAACCTTAGTCAGCAGTGTTAGTACACATTTTGAATCTCTAGAAAAATCTGCTGAAGAAAAGGTCCGGAAGGAATTTTTGGATAAAAGATTTTCAGAAGTATTAGAATTAATCTCTAAAGATAAGAAGATTGTGAGTATTGGAATAAAGAGCTTAGAGAATGCTCTTAAGGATGGCGGTGACATTTACAAATTTTGTATATCCTGGTCAAAGGCAACAGCAGCAATTGATAAGAAAATAAAAGAGGAACAGGACAAGCTACAAAGCTTATCTCAAAGTTTTGATCCTCTCTCTTCCTCCATAATAAATCAAGAATGTCAGACTATTGCAGTCTTGAATGAAATAAAGAATCTTGAGAAGGAAAGGAAGAATATCACTAACCGGATGGGAGAACTTAGAAGGATTATAATCCCTAAGTTGGAAACTATGCATGAGGCCATCAGTGATGCTCAGACCACCGCCCAAACAAATGATCCGACAGATCTCAAGCGGGTAGAAGCTTTTGCATTTTTGTTGAGTGGTCACATTTCAATTTTGGATAGAATGAAGCAAAGTTGGGCTACAGAAATGATCCAATTGCAGACATCCTTTGCAGACATTCTTCAGTATATGTGAGTATGTAAATATGCGGCTATGTATAGAAAATTTTTGAAAATTTTGGTGTGCGGACCCTACCCTTTGCCATTGATGTCAAAGGGGGAGTGAGGAGCAGTGAAAAATGAGGAATCCAACTAAGGGGGAGTTCCGGAAATTGTATATAAAGATAGAGCATCAGCCAAGGGGGAGCATAGTGTAAACACTTAGTCATTTTTCACTAAGTGTTGCCATCAATGCCAAAGGGGGAGATTGTTGGCAAGAGACACTATATGGATTCATGGTTGTTGTCATTGATGGCAACAAAGGTCATCCCACATATCCGCAAGTCATGGTGTGTCTCTACCGGAAGTCAGAATAAAGATTGTTGTGGTCCGGTGAACAAGAACAGAGCATGTGGCAAGGTCCGACAGATTGGTCCGGATCTCTCAGAGGAAGTGTCTTGGTGCAGTACGAATTTGGGGAAGTCAAGAGGACTACCTTGAGTGGTATATTCCAAGGATTTAGCCTCTGGTGATGGACAAGGAAAAAGATATGAATAGTTGAGTACCGGATTCCTGAGAGACAGTGAAAACAGAGGAAGAACTGACTGACAGAGTATCAGACTACTTTCCGGATGTGTTACTGTTGATGATAAAGGTTGTGAAGGCATGAATCATGTTTGGTCAACATGATTAATGATATCTACAAGTATATGCTTGATCCGCATTGCTTGGTGAGCAAGGATTTAACCGACAGAATAGAGTTTGTAAGAAACTAGACTGTTCCGGATGCCGACTAGAAAGGTGATGAAATTACTTGTGCGGATATATATAGAGGATGGATTTAGTTGTGAAGGGTGTGACTATGTCAAGATATATGCGAAGAAGTGCAGAACAGAGTAGAAGTACCAAGACAGATCCGGTATGTGAAAGGATAGCAGAATAAAGAACAGAGAAAAGATGAAGTGCAGCAGATCAATGTACTGAGCCTAACCGGAACTGAACTCCAGCATATGCAGATGCTTCCAATCAGTTCAAGACTGTGATTCTTATCACTTTGTAGACAGTGTGTCTTCTTGTAGGCAGTGGGCCTCTTGTGAGCAGTGTGCTCGGGCAGTGAGCCCTAATTGGCAAGTGCCATTTTGTAATTTCCTATTCTTCTAACAGAGAATAATTTTTGGGTTAATCACCCCGTGGTTTTCTCTCTTAACAGGGTTTCCACGTCAAAAATACTGTGTTATGTGTTTCTTATTTCATGGTAATGTTTCTGTGTTTGATTCAATGCTGCATCAATTAATAAGAAAGTTCAATAAGGGAAATAATTAGGATAACTGATTCACCCCCCCCCCCCTCTCAGTTATCAACATATTGCAATTGTAATGAAAAAAATCATTAGCCCATTTTTATTCCACTAATGTTATTGGCATAAGCTTGGGGCATTACACAACCACCAAGCACTAGAATGACTATGTTTGTGGTTGATTGATTCTCAAAAATGGCTATCACAATTTCTTGCAAGAAGAACAACACTACACTTGATAGCATGCACATCTTCTTCAAGCTTGTTTGAATTAACTTTGAGCTTTCCACATCCATTGTATCTGACCATGAACCATGACTTGTCAACACATTCTAGCAAACTCTCTATACCATGTAAGACACACAATTGGACTATTCGATAGCCTTCTATCATTTGATGTATGGAAAAATAAAGGTGGTCAACTACACATTAGTACACCTCTTACTTATCTACAATAATTTCTATCAATGTACATAGGATGATAGCCTTGAGAATCCCCTCAGTGGAACTATCTATGTCCTCAACTTCACTCAACATGTGCAACATAGTACCAACACACCTTCACATAACATTGTCCTTTTGCATTTGCATACAATTCTTTCTCATGATCACATGGCACTACTTACATGCATCTTTCAACCTTGTACATGGATACACATGCTAGTGTCCATCTAGATGTATCCAAATGACATGTAGGGAATTCACATCCATATGAAATGTTCATATGTGTTGAACATGTGGCTGCACTTGTGCCACATGTTCCTACCAAACAACTAGCACCATACATGTTTGACATCTATCATCACCCTATCCACAACATTAACACACGATGAATGTCTGGCACTTTCTATCATATCTTGGAGCCTAGCTATGAACCCATTTGTATAAATACCTACATTATACAAAGTATGAGTAGAGAAGAACTAGTCAACATCTCTACTACACACTTGTAATTCTACATACCTTCTCTAATACAATACTTTCCTTTCAAAATCTTCTACAACTTTTAAATGTGCATTTAGATTCTACCTTAGGGTTTCATTTTCATATTCTATGAACTTGTGGATTACTAGGTAATTTACAAGTTTTCCTACCAACCCACCTAGGAATTGGATAAGGCCATTATAGCATAGATGCAATTCATGTAGACTAAAAATGAGCTAAAAATAGCTCTCATTAAAGGTGGTCAACATGCCTCCAATAGATTGATCTTAACATTCAAGAAAAGAAAGGAGGGTAAACAAACATGGTTGCTATATACCTAAGATGAAATCCAATTAAAGACTTCATAATTAACCTAGACTCATTTGAGAATTACACATTAGAGTGACTTCATTCATATGCAAGAGATCTATAGATTTCTTTAACATGTACTAAATATTGTCAATGGGGAAACAAATTCATGAATATACCACATAGATAATTAGTTGGTTGTTGAAATTTGAATTATTGTTGGAAAATGGATATCATTGAATTTTACTCCAATGTCCCTATTTAAAGATGTGCCTATTAAAGCCTAGGAATTGTTGGTTGTTGTGGTGTTTAGAATCAAACTAATTGTGTCTTGTGTTTTTCTTCCCACCTAAATGAAATAAAAAATAATCATTAAGAATCCATTAGTACCACTAACTAACTAAAATAATAATATAAATAGAATTTTAAACATCAATGATGAACACTCACATATTATGATAAATTCCTTAACTGAGGGCCATTACAAGGACTAAAAGTTTACTTAGAGGCAATTATTTATTGAGCAATATTTAAAAAATAATTTAAAACATGATTTTTGTAATAAAATGTAGATGTATATATCCTTGGGAAAATTGATGCTAACAATAAGATAAGCAATATTTTCAAATTGAATATACCCCTATTCCAAAAATAATTAGATTTTTAATAAATATAGGAATAATAAATTTAAAAAATTAACGAGTACATATTTCTAGAAAATCACATAATGAGTGATGTTATTGATTATGAATTAAATGGTTGTATGCATTTCAATCATTTCACCATATTTATAAGAAAATTGACACTTGGCAATCACCAACAATTATTTGGATAGAAACCCTCTTGAAGATGGTGAGGCTACCTTATCAAAAGCTAAAACTAAAAAATATATAAATGTTGTACATTTTACAAAATTACATTTGGTGTGTAGGGTTTTACAAAAATTATAAAATGAAATTCTATAAAAATGAGAAAATAAAAATTAATTGTGGATTTAATAAAATAAAATTTGGAGTTCAATTAATCATGTACACCAAGAATGGTTTTTAAATTTTGTAAAATGGAGACTAATAATCACATTTGTAGGTTGTAAGGAAACATTTTAAAAATGAGAAAATAAAAATTAATTGTGGATTTAATAAAATAAAATTTGGAGTTCAATTAATCATGTACACCAAGAATGGTTTTCAAATTTTGTAAAATGGAGACTAATAATCACATTTGTAGGTTGTAAGGAAACATTTAGGAAAATAAACAATCACATCCAACATACAAAAAGATGTGATGAAAGATATAAATTTGACACAAAGTTTGAACGTACGAATTTATTTATCTCCCCAAAATATAAAGCTCAAAGTCTTTTGATCCCATAGAAAACTTAGCAAATTTACCAAAAGTCATTTACAATGATTTATTTCTCAACTTTATAGGCCTTTTCCATAACTGCAAGGTGGTTATGAAAATATAATATTAATATTTTAGATCTTATACAATCCTTTATAGTCAATTGAATTATTAATATTAAAATTTTACGAAGTAAATGTATTCAAATGTTACTTTTCAACCAAAATTTGACATGTATGGCTATCAAGATGGCATTACACGGTTGATTCCTTGCTTGAGCTATCCTCTTTCACTAAAATTATATCTTCAATTGTTGTACAAACATATTGTTGATATTCCTTGAAGACATCTAACTTATCCTTGATTGCATTTTGATTGAGGCCCTCGAAATAGCTAAAATGAAAATTAAAAGAAATATATACATCTCAAATTTGACTAGAGATTGTGATTTTTTCTAAATTGCTTCTCTATATCCTTGATTAAATATTTTATTCTCATGTTCTTATCAAGTGAAGAAGGATCAAACCTTTATGACTTGGTTGATTCTTGTTTGATTACCTTTTCAAAATAATTGTTCATGGTACTTGTAGAGTTGATTAATGCATCTTCACTATAATAATCACATGATATTTTATCAATGAAGTCACAAACATCATTCACCACCTTAGATAATGAATCATGATCTTCCTTGAAATCCGTTATCCCATCTTTCAAAAATTCAATTCTCCATTTTGATGCTTCTTGCTATTACATCAACAAGAGATGATCCACTTTACCAAAAAATGACTTTGCTCACAAGTTGGCATCAAATGATTGATTATGCACCTATATTAGATTTGGTTGAGGCTAGATCTCTAGCTTTTGAGAATGTGCATCAGAATTTTGAGTCTTGTGACTTGTTTTTAGTTGATAGACTAAGGATTCCACCTAGAGTTGGATGTGAGTTTAGCATGGACATGTTAAGGAGACTGTGCTTCATTGGTAGAAAAATCTCATACCCCACTCTTGGTCCAATTAGTAGTGAATGATCTAATAGGCATTGCCCACCTAGTTTTTAGATTTATTCTTTCTTTGTTCTTATCTTCTCATGTGCTTGATTCTTGAGTTATGGATGTCAATTCTAAGGGCTTGTTTAAGGAGTAGATGCATGGTTATGTTTTATGTTTTCTCCTTATGTTTGAGTCTTGAACTATGGAGTCAATTCTAAGGACTAGTTTGAGGAGTATAGTAGATGATTAGTGGATTTGCACATATTCCCTTTGTTGCAGTAATTATTGTTAGTTTGATCTTTGTTTGGTTTTAGAAGCTTACATTTGTTTCTACTATGTTTTACATTAGGGTTAAATGGTTTGGTGTTGATTTCTTTTATGTTCATGGGTTTTTGAAGGAGATGTGGGGTAAGTACATGGAAATGGGAGACAAAAGGTGTCAAAAGTGGCCACTTTTTCCTAAAATCAACTAAACTTGAATTTATACAAGTAATTTTGAGATGTGTATACTCAAATTTTGAAGATATGATAAGAACAAGAATTGTAGTACTTTGAATCTAGTTTCGAAAATACTAAGGATTTTTAAAAAATATTAAGGTCAAGAGGGTGAAATGTTGAGTACACAAAAAAGTGTTCCTATTTTTATGACTAAATAATAACAATGTTTGGTGTGTGCCCTTTTATATTTTGTTGTATTAGGTATTTTTAAAAATTGGTTGGTAGAAATATAGCTAAGGGTAAGTACATGTTGTGTGTTTTTTAATATTTTTTATTGAATTTTCTTTTGTGATTTTCTAAAGTGGATGCATCCTAAAATCTACATCACTGAGCATGTGTGTCACATAACTTGCACAAAAATAATAAAAAAATGTATATATTTTTTGAATGTGTATAGAATGAAGTGTAGAACAATTCAATATAATTTTTTTCAAATTTGGATAAGCGGATCAAAAGTTATAAAAAAATCAATACATATGTATTTGAGGAATATTAAGACACTATTCAAAGAAAATACAAATAAACATGTAACTTATTAAAAATATTAAATAAATTATATGGCTACAACTTGCTAAGAAGTAGCCTATCATTTTGGTGGTGCTTTCATCAAATTTTGTTATAAAATAAATAAATTTGATGATATTGAAGTTCAAAAATGTTATTTAATATGAAAAACATGTCTATAGGAGGTATCATAAAGGTCCAATCATTAGTCTTGGTCATCCAATCCTAAAAGAGGAAGAGTAAGGTTTGAATAAATAACATTCAAGCATGATATGACATGCACTCACACTATGTGGATCACCTAAAAGTGAGATAAATGGAATAAAAATGGTAACCTATGATATGGTCCCACTTACAACTTTGCACATGCTTTGGTAAACTATGATTTGGTCCCTCTCTCCCTCTCTCACTCCCTCCATCTCTCTCTCCCTTTATCTCTCCCTCTCTGTATCTATCCATCTCTCCCTCTCCCTCTCCCTCTCTATCTCTCTATCTCTTTCCTATCTCTCTCTCCCTCTCCCTTTTTCTCTTTATCCCTCCCTCTCTATCTCCCCCTCTTCCTATCTCCATCTCTATCTCTATCTTTATCTCTATCTATTTCTATCTATCTTCCTCTCCCTCTCTATCTCTCTCCTCCTTTTCTATCTCTCTATCTCTCCCTCTATATATCTCCCTCTCTATCTATCTCTCCCCCTCTCTCCATCTTTCCCTCTCTCTCCCTCTCCCTCTCCCTCTCCCTCTCCCTCTCTATCTTTATCTCTCCCTCTCTCTATATCTATCTCTCCATGTCTCTCTATATGTATCTGTATCTCTCCCTCTCTCAATCTCTATCTCTCCCTATGTCTCTATCTCCCCCTCTCTCTTTCTCCCTCTGTATCTATCTCTTTCTATCTCTCCCTCTATCTCTCTATTACTCTTTCTATCTCTATCTCTCCCTCTCTCTACCACTCTAGATCTCTTTCTATCTACCTATCTCTCCCTCTCTATCTCTTTACCTCTCCCTCTACCTCTCTCCCTCTATCTTTTCCTCTATCTCTATCTCTCCTTTTCTCCTTCTCTCTATCTCTCCCCCTCTCTCTCCCCCTCCTTCTCTATCCCTCTCTCCCTCTACCTTCCTCCTTAATGTTGAAATTTAAACCCTAAATGTGAACCTAAAATGCTATCTCTCTCCCCCTCTCTCTCCTCTATTTATTTCTCCCTCTCCCTCTTTCTGTCTCTCTAAATTTCTCCCTCTTGCTCTCCTCTCCCCCTTCTCTCTTGAACTTTGTCTTCCTTAATGTTGAAAACTAAACCCCTAAATGTAAACCCAAAACTCTCTCTCTCTCTCTCTCTCTCTCTCTATATATATATATATATATATATATATATATATATATCCTTCTCTATTTCTCTATCTCTCTAACTCTATCTCTCTATTTCTTCATTTCTCTCTATCCCTTTGTATCTATCTTTCCCTCTCTCTCTACATCTCCCTCTCTTTATGCTTCCCTCTCCAATCTATTTCTATCTCTCTCCTGTTGTCTCTCTCTCTCTCTCTCTCTCTCTCTCTCTCTCTATATATATATATATATATATATATATATATATATATATATATATATATCCATCTCATTTCCTCTCTTTCTATCCTCCCTCTCTATATATCTATTTACCTCCCTTCCTCTCTCTTTCTATTTATCTCTCCCACCACTCTTGCACTCTATCTCTATCTCTCCCTCTCTTGCTATCTATTCCTCTCTATCTCTCCCTCTCTTACTATCCATACCTCTCTCTATCTCTATATAATTATCTCTACCCTCTCTCTCTATATCTATTTCTCTATCTCTCCCTCTCTCGTTCTTTGTTCATGTCACATCTCAAACTTTGATGCATTCTGAACTTACCATAAGAGGAATAGTTATTTTATGGATAATTTTGTGTGGATTAAATAATATTATTTTATTTTGAAAAGATGATATAGTGAATATTTTGAAATGATAAAATACAATGCTTTGGCTATTTGGACACTAACCTATTAATAGAAAAATTTGAGTTTCATAAGTTGCAGGTTGCCTCGAAGACAAGGGTGTGGTTAAGGTAGAGGGGGTTAGCTACATGGTAGGGTTAGGATGGAGTGGACTCTCTCTTGCACACACAAACACTTAGATGTCATATAGTTGCATTATTATTGCATTAATTAATCATATTGATATATTGCTTCTTATTTTACTAGAAAGGAAAATCATTGTTATGTTATAGTTGAATATTTAATTAATTGTTAGTTAATATTAGAAATTCTCATAGTAAAATAAAAAGTAGTTTTAATTTATTCATTGATTTTTATTTGAAATTAGAATTTATTATTTTAGAAATAATTTTGTTGTAAAATTTAGTTAATAAAATGAAATTAGTTAATAAATATGAGTTTTTGAAAATAGAAATATGTGTTTTATTTGATGAATTAGAAATAAATCTTAGAAAAAGAAAACAAAACTTAGGAAACAAAACAAAAAGATAGAAACAAATAGAAAAATAGAAAAGACTTAAATTTAGAAAAAAACACAAAAATAAAGCAAAAATAAAAACAGAAAAGGATAGAAAGAAAGAAAAGAAGAAAAAGAAAGATATTAAAAAAGAAGAAACCCTCTCATTCTCACACACAATATTTATTCTAAAGAACAAGAGCACATGAAGAGGATTGCAGATTTGGACAAAGGAAGCATTAGAGGAATAGAAGATTGGAAGGGATTCAACTATTGGAGAGTGTATTAACATGTTTTTATGCTTGAGTCCATAATGTATTTATCTCAAATTGTGTGAATAAGTGATTGTTGATCAATCTCTGTTTCTGCAAGAAATGATAAATTCATTGTTATTATTAGTTTGTTATTATATAAGCATGTATTTGATGTTAATATCAATATCTCTATATGATAATAATATTGTTGTTTATTTACTGTATGTTCTGTGTATATATACTGGGTATTTTTACTGAATATATATCAACTATAATGCTGTTCAGATTATATATTTTTCTTTTGTATATAATGTTTATATTGTTGTTGATATTATAATATATCAATTATATTGCCGTGTATATATATTGATAATATATATACTATGTATATATATGCTGAAACTGTGTATATATTAACAGTATTGAATTTATATATGTAAATTATCGCATGGCAGATATATATAAATATTAACAGCATTGAAATTTGTTAGAACCATATTTAAATCGCATTGTAGCAGTATTGAATTTTCATTAAAAACTATATATAAATTGCTCGTATTAACAATGTGGAGTCGGTGTATAAGTGTCGACCACGACCTGCAAGGGAGGACCGTGGGGAGATATGACTCCCCCAAAGGACTTACGGCCTGTGGGAGAGCCATCGCTCCCCACATGACCTCCAATATGGAGGCCAGCGCCCATGTAATGGGCAGTGATTGCTTTAAACTTTCTTTCATTCGAAGTGCTGCCTTAAATGTTCTTTTTAACATTCTTTAATAGATATAAAACATGAAATCTTTAGTATTCGGGAGTTACAAGTGTTGTTCTCTGCTGCTGGGTATGACATAAATCCGTCGATTGTATTATATACTTTGTAAAAGTTATAATATATATATATATATATATATATACCTCTTTCTCTCTCTCCCTCTATATATATATATACATATATACATATATAAGTAATCATATTCTATTTTGGTTGGCTTAACATAGGCTTTTATTTTATTTTATAATACTGTTGTAAATCAGCCTCTATAACAATGTGAATTATGCTATTTCCAAATATATGAAATAGTTTTAATTCAATCCATTAAGTAAGGAGGAATATATGTATTTATGTGATTTTACCGTAGAATGCACCAAATATACTGAGATGAAAACAACCAACCATAAAGGAAAACAATTAGATTGATTTGTTCCAAACAAGTATATTTTCACAAAATTAGAAAAATAACTTATTTTTCTTTTAGATCATTACATTGCATTGGAATAGTAACTTAGACAAACATGCAAACCAAGATAGCAAAATGGTTGAAGTAAATTCTATTTCTCCGAAATGAACACTTTGTTAATGAATGCTTAATCTTAAACAACTTTTCTTTTGGAATTAAGTGAAATGGTATATTATTTTTCTGTGTAATTTTACTTCCGGGATAGGATGCCGAATGTGGGCTCCCAGAGACAGTAAATTACTTTTTCTAAATTACCACTTGTTTATTATTTTTTTGGCCAAAGCTACTGTACCATTGAAATAGATGGATTAGAAAAGCCTAGAAATTATGTTATGTCCCTGCCACATCATGTATGCAAGAATTATGTCATTCTAGTTTAGGAATGCATATAGGCATCAGGCACGCATCGAGAGATTCCTTCCTGCCTTTACCATTCGAGGTTGCTAGGCTCCTCGTACAGGGTCGGTGCTTTCTTCGAGTTAGGAAGAAACCCAAGGAAGTCTAGTACTTCGCGGTTGGGTGGAAGTGCCTTAACCACACTCTTGGCCTTAGCTTGCGGAAGACCAATGGGGTCATGGCAATTAAGGACAAAGTTTCTTATGTTATATGATTCATGATGTATATTTCATTATATTATTTTGTGTATGGCTTGCATAGCCAATCTGTAAATTGTGTAAATGTTCTCATTGATGTAATTGATGCAATATCTTGTACTTGTAACATTGAAATAGATGTAATGTAACACCCCTTTTGGTGTATGTAAATGTAAATGTAACACTCTTTTAGTGCATGTAATTGAACTACTTTATTTGGAAACTTTCCATTATTGTGAAACTATGGATATTTTGATTAATGAAATGTTTCACCTTCCTCCTTTAGAATGTGTAATGCTTTTTTGATGACTATTTTTAGTATGTGAGTTTTTCCTACTTTACATTTGGTATCAGAGCATCCATGTTCAACACTCGGGCATCGAGTCTTCTACGTTTAGGTTGCATTACAGTATGTGACCCCGTTGTATCGAATAGAGAATCCTAGTTAAGGGTCAATGATTCTTTTGATGAGTTAGAATCAACTGAATAGAAATTTAGACGTAGTTTGTTTGATTAGAGAACGCTAGAGGTGTGAGACCTCTTCGCCTTAGTCGCATTTTCATAGGACTTGCTAGTAAGGGTAATGGTGACTATTTGAAATAAGACAAGATGGATAATATATAGAGCTATTTGAAGTGAACCAAGATGGATAATGTATGGTGGTGACCCATGAAGGATGATGTGGAAATAAAAGTGAATTAATAAGAGAAATATATTGAGAAGAAAGATCTCTCTAATGACGTAAAGGATGAATGAGTTGATAAGATACAAGGAAAGAAGAAAAGATGAAATTTTGATAAGAGGAAGAAGGAAAATCATTTGTAAAGGGATTCTCGACAATTGCAGCACCTATAACCTCGCTCCAAAAGAAAGCAAAGAAATTTGAATGGAGTGACAAGTATGAATAGGCATTTTAGGTTTTGAAGGAGAAGCTCACAACTACACCTATCTTGAGTGTGCCAGATCCAAATGGGCACTTCACTATGATAACAGATGCTTTAGGAGAGGGTGTAGGAGGAGTACTTATGCAGGATGGACAGGTGGTGGCATATGAATCTAGAAAATTGAAAACCACATGATTTGGAGTTGGCTGCCATAATGCATGCCCTTCAAAGGTGGAGACACTACCTTTTAGGAAAGCCATTCGAATTGAAAACAGACCATTTGGGACTTAAGTACATCTTCACTCAGCCCAACCTTAATACTAGATAGAGAAGATGGTTGGAGTATTTGAGTGAGTATGATTTTGGTATAAAATATATAAAAGGAAAGGAAAATAGAGTAGCAGATGCCCTTAGCAAGAGGAGACATCTTGCAGCTATGCTCACTGTAAGATCAAATTTTAGACAACAAGTGTTTCAGGCCTTACCAGAAGGTAAACATTATTGATAGGGTGAAACAAGCCCTAGAGAAGGATCCTTCGGATCATAGATTTGATGGATATATGTTTGAGACAGATGGACTCTTAAGGAATCAGGGATGGATGTATGTTCCTAACTCAGCAGAGTTGAGGAAGCTTGTGCTTAAAGAATTTTGCAATGCACCATATTTAGGGCACCTCGGTGTGACGAAAATGATAGGACTAAGACCCTTGTACTTCTGGCCAGGACTCAAGAAGGATGTTACCAAATTTGTATCCTGATGTTTAGAAAGCCAGCAAGTTAAGGTTGAGCATGTGCATCTGGCAGGACTTTTATACGCACATAGTGTGCCTTATTGAAGTTTTAAAGTGAGAAATGATAATGACTGCTTGTTGGAAGAAGGGTGTGTTGTGATATCTTGGTTGTGAATCTAATTTTTGTCCTAGTTTAAAACTTGGTTATTGAATGTTTGCTAGTGTATGACTATATGACTTTGCATGATGATTGTGATTTCCTTGATCAGAATGCAATATTTGTTGCTAGGTATCTTGAGTGATGTTTTGTGGATAGTAGAAGTGATTTTATGTTATAGATGAGTTTGGAGTCTTAGGAAGACTTGTTGTTTTGTGCAATTGAGTGTGTTCTTTTAGCTCACCCCACTTTGGGTACCAGGCATAGTGTAGCATCGTACCCCCTTTCTAGTGGCTAGAATTAGTCACATAGTTAATGTAGTGTGAAACTTTTGAATTTTGATCTTTATTTATTTGACTTTGATAATTTCTCTAAACATTGTGTTGTTCTCAAAATCAGCTACGCTCATTTTTTTAGACAACCCCTACGAAACTTGTTCGTTTCGTAATCTACACTCTAAGTTTGCAAATCGAGACAAGATTCTCTTGGTCCCGTGCAAAGTCGTTTGACATCCTAAACTAGTTTGTGACATTCCCTCGAATTGATTCCTTGAAGTTGGCGCAAATCGATTAAGTCGTAAACCGATCAAAATGTCAATTTTGGTCATTTTTGGGGGGTTAGTGAAATTTTGAGTCTTTATATGCAAAGTTAGTCAAATTCACTGCTTTTGCATGTCTTTTTGTTTACCTGTGTAATGTCAACGAAAATTGCCGCATTTACATGATTTTCTTTTCCTACATGCCCGAGCGGCACTTTTTGCTGCCATTGCATGTTCTCTTTAAAAAGGTTGTTACATGTGCATTGTCGGTAGTTTTTGTTGCTTTTGCATTTTTAGTGAAGCACGTGTCAGGTTGGCCGAAATCGCCACCTGAGCAAGATCTCCAAGATCTTGGACTTCAAGTGGCATTAATGGCTATTCGTGCAAAGCATTAAGGGCTTGTTTTTAAGCTTTTAAATATGTTTTTTCATTGTTTCTTTTGTCATTCCTTTTCTTCTAATACTTCCTAGTCAGTCATTGGACTCTCCTCGCACCATTCGACTGCGTTGTTTTAGATTCTACCAAATTCGCCATCGTCAAGCTTAGGGTTTTCAAACTCAACAGGTAAGTCTTTTCAACCGCTTTCACTTTTTAGGTTTTTCGTTAGTGTAATTGTTTAAAGGCTTTATTAGTTTGAATTCGTTAAAAACTTTTGTCGGATGTTGCGTTCTTGTTTGTTATGGTCGTCTTTGTCTTGATCTTGGCCTGTTCTTCAAACATGCATTAATTGTGTCTTCAAATAGGTTCGATCTCTGTGCCCTAGGTTTTATACCAACATGTGTTATCGGTTGTTTTTGCGATCATGCCTCAAAACCAACTTGCAGTTCATAGCCCTTGCATGTGTATTGCTATATCGGCTATATTAGCCGCTCTAACATTTTTTGTGGGTGAGTTAAAAATGACGTCGGCATAATTTGCTGCTTCCGCACTTGAGCATGTGTTAAGTGGAAGTGTATGGGCGGTGAAATCTACCGCCCTTACACGAGAACCTTGCAACTTTTATACCACATGCATTATCGACAAAAATTGCCACTTAAACATTAAAACTTGGAATTTCCTATCAAATGCAGTGTCGACATTTTTTGCCACTCCAACATATAACTCTTTTCCTTGAACATGCAGTAGCGGCGAATTTTGCCGCCGATGCAAGTACATAATGTCCCTCATATGCAAGGGCAGTAAATTTTGCTATCCATGCAAACATTCTCTCAAATTTTCCCAACTCTGGAATATTTTCAATTTTGTTTTTCCAAGCCCGCTTCCTCTGATTTTTGGCCTACTCGCACTATAGCCCTTTCAAGCGCGTCTCCATAGTCGTGATCATCGACATGCAATTTTCCCAGATTACCAGTTTTTGCCCTAATTGTATGATCATGACTTTTTTTGTTGCAGTTTCTTTTGTGGATCTTCTATCTTCATCGATAGCCTTCTGGTGATAGCTTGTTCAGATGACTGAGTTGTCTCCGAAGAAGTCAAAAGTAATGAAATACAAATATCAAGGTGTTTTTCCAATCACCTTAGTCACTTCTAATGTCGATGACATTAGAGACACAAAGATTGGCCATGTGGACATGGCTGAATTTGTGGAGAGAACCAAGTCAAATAATCCCAGCTCTGTAATGAAGAAGATAATTGACAGTAACATTCACTTGGTGTCGGCTTTCCCGGTGGCAGCTCACAATATAAAATTTGTCCTTCAGTGTGCTCATTTTTATAATAGAGATACTAGGGCTATGGTGGACGCAAGTGGTAATGTGATAATCAAACTAGATCCCAAATTCATTGATAAGGTGTTCATGTGCCCTCCTGCAACAGAAGTGATAAAGCTGGATTTTGCTGAAGCACAAAAAGAGTATGACAAGAATCCAGAGAAAGCCAAGAAGGTAATCAATACTAAATGGCTTAAAACTCCACGATCAAACTTGTCTAGGTGGCCACAAAGCTTTCCTAGGAGTGACTTTATAGAAGAAGTTGGTGATTTGATTACTCTTCTCAGCAGGATAAGGGGATTGTCCTCTTCTTCACTATTTCATGAATGGATGTATCCTTTCATCAAGGTAATACTCCAAGGCAAACAAACTATCTTCTGGGGTGAACAAATTAGCAATGCTCTGTATGAGCAATTGACAAAGGTATCTACTACTTCCAAGTTTTACATGACTTCTTATCTGGTGTTTATAGCAGCCTCAATGAGAATCTTTCCAGGTCTAACATCAGAAGGAGATAGGAGGGTAATTCCTGTGTATCAATACTACTCTCAATTAACATTGAAGGGTTCTATTCATCATTTCAGGAGAGTAAATGATGCTTTCTTTGCAGTATTCTTGTGTCTTTTTGACCCCCAATTAGAACAAAGAAGAGTGTTAGATGAGGCTTGGACAGTGGTAAATGACTTTGGATGCATGTTCTTATAGTTTCCTTCTTTCTCATACCTAAGGGTTGGCTTTTTCCAAGGTCATCCTTATATGCTGCCAAGGTTCCCCTCAGACAAACTGGTCTTAATGGAGTTATGTAGACAAATGATCGTCGTGCATAATAAACAGATGGAGCTCAAGAAGCTTGGTTTCAGGTTTCCAATTGAAATTGGCAGGTTCTCAATATCAACTGCTGCGAAGGCAAGGGCCATGGAGACTGAGATGCAGCTTGTTACCATGAAGCAATTCAAGAGAAGACCAAAGTTTGACTACAGGGGCATGAAAGACAAAATCAAAAGGAAAACCCAATTCCATGAACCTATGGTTGAGGATGTCTGGGTAGATTTGAGAATAGAAGAAGATGTTAGGAAGTTGGACTACAACAGGTTATCTCTTGAGCAGATTGAATATCTAGGACTTGTTGATATTCCTAAGGATCTAGTGGATGATGGAGAATTGGTCGATGACAGGTATAACATTGAGTAGATTGCTGACACTCCCCTTCCTTTAATCCAATGGTCTCAAAAAGAGTTGACCTCTTTGAGGAAAAGATTTGAGCCTATATTGGCAAACACCAATAATTGGCTAGTAGATAAAGGAATCACTTTGAAAGAATTCCTTATAGGATCAGAGACTGAGATCCAGGAGCAAACAGGTAAAAAGGTGGAAAACAGGATGAAGAACAAAAGTGATGTTCCTTCTTCTTCCAAAACACATAAGCCTAGAATTAAGTTTGTGACGAAGAAATCAAAGACTGTGGAGAAAGAGGCTGCAATAGAAGATATGGAAGTTGAGAAACAGAACACTGAGGAGCTAGCCACTGAAGAAATGGAGGTTGAAGATAGGCCTACAGATCAACAAGAAGAGGAAGCTTTGTCTCCATAGGAGAATGTACAAATAGAAACTGGAGTCTCATCTCCTTTGCCTGACACACCTGTTGCCGCTCCTTTGTCTGATACCCCTATTGATATTCCCTCTTCTAAATCTCCCTCCCCTTCCAAAACTATTTTTGACAATCCTCAAAACACTTTTGAAGATGTTCTCCGTTCTTCAGAGTCTATTCCTAGCTTGTCTTCTTCATCTTTTGATATTGGGGATGCTTCCATATTTGATCACTTTGTAATAAATACTGAGCAGGTCTCTAATGTAAATGTAACAGGTGCAGTTTTCACTAACACTCCACCTATTGTTTCCATTATCAGTGCAAGTGCAGTTCAGGGGACACCAATAATGGAAACGGATCCCAATGTGAGTACTTTTGTGCTTCCACCCTAGCTGTCATCTTATACACTGAAAAGAAAGAAACAAGCCATCTCCTCAGATGACTTTGATTTTAGTAAGCTAGTGCCTGCAAAAGCCAAGGCCCTGAAGAAGCCAAAGATTCTTTCAAGAATGCTTGGGGACAAGGGACACAAATTTCTGGAGATTGCAAGACCTCCACAGGATGCAACAATGGAAAATTTTAGTATGACTAATTACTCTATCTCTAGAATGGAGTTAGGCAAGATAACTCATGAAAGTGCCAAGACAGACATGCAGTCAGCTATGGATATTTTAATTCAGAAATTTGACAGGGAGAAAGAAATGAAAGATCACTACAAGGCAATAGTAGAACAGTTGACTGTAGTGGTGAGGAAAATCACTTTGAATTCAGAAGTAGTAACTCCCGAAGCTGTTTCTGTAGAAGACCCTATCATCCAGAAAGTAGAAAAGACTCATCTCAAAGGGAAAGTACTTGAAGAGTACTTAGACAAGATGCGCACACAAGGGATATCTCTGCTCACAGAGCTGTCTGAGAAGACAAATAAAATGGAGAAAATAAGAGCAGAACTTGATGATCTCATTAATGTTATTTCTCAAGATTTGAGCGCATAGAAAAGAATCATGATAAATGGGTGGAAATGAGAAAGCTGAAAATAAGCACTCTGATATCAATTGGTGCTATTCCTAATAGGGATTCTTATACAGAGACCAAAGAGGCATTGACATATAGGAGCCGTGTGCTGAAAGATTTCCTCAATGACCTGGAAGCTGCAAGGAAACTCAGCGAGCAGAGTGATGTTAGTCTTCTGCATAAATTGGAGGAGCTGCCGTGCAAGCTTGTATCACAAAATAACCAATTTCTCTCTGCAGAAGAAATGGTTCAGGAATTTGAAGATATGTTCTAGAAAGAGTTTGAGGATAAAATGTTTTCAATGGCCTCTGTGGACAATATTCTAGACAATCAGTTAACTTTGGATAATCTGAAAACCAGGTTAACTAGTCATGCAAAAGTAGTCACCACAGTCAGAGATGCCATAGTAAGAGCCAAGATGATTTTCAGGAACACAGTTAGTCTAAACAGTATTGGTATGCAAGCAGCTTTCACCATGTATGATTGTCATATGAAGAAAGATGGCAATACAAGTTGAAGCAGTTTTTCCCAATACTTAGTTTATTTTTTTGCTTTTTAGATGTACTTTTTAAACAATTTTGGACATATTTACATGTACTTTTTCCATATGTAATTACATGTAAAAACATAGGAAGTCCCAAGTCAAAAAGGACTCCTTTGTTGAATAAGTCAAAGTAGTTGTAAATTTCCTATTTTTGCTCCAAGCTCCTCCCTATAAATAAAGAGGGCCTCTATTGTAAATATTATCTTTTAGTTATTGAAACGAAACTCTGCCAAATTGAAGAGCATTTTGAGACTTTGAGTTCAAATTGTAAGTCAAATTTTATCAAGTGAATAAGAAAGCAAGTGATCATTCAAACTTCGTGTTGAAATAACTTGTATTGTATTAGAAATTGTTCTTATGTCCTTTTCCTAATACGATCTTATCTGTTTGATCAAATAGTAGTGTGAGTGAGAATAATCTGGGAGATGTTCTAAAGTTGATTGTGGAGACTTTGTGCTACAACAATTATCTTTAGTTTGTGATGTAGTGTTTTAAAGTAAAAGATATTGGAAAGGCTTTGAACTACTATTATATTTTGTGATCATATATTTTGTTGTAGTTTTCAATGAAGACTTTGAGCTGCACCTCATTCTTCTTGGTTTTAAGTTATAAATCAACAAAAGAAGCAACGATAGACTTTGTGCTCTCGTGGGTTTCTTGGTTATTCAGTTTGTATCAAGAAAGTGCTCTTTTATTTTATAAACATCATTTCTGAAAAAAGAGAAATGGATGATATGGTCTCATCCCTGAATTAGTATTTAGTTTAAAGTATTTTGTGATAAGTGATAGGGAACCTCCCCTTGATGAGAGGAGAGATTTATCTCATTACACTGTGGTCGATATAACCATTTTGCCTTCAGTTAGTTAAAGACAAAATATTCACCCAACACGTTGTAAAGACCAACATTGAAATTTTATTTTATTTTATTTATGAAAAAGTATAGCCATCAAATTTTGATATTTTCTTATTTTACGACCTTGATGGTCATGTTTGATTTACTATTGAAATTGAGCTCATTTTATACCTTATTGTTGGAATTGAATTTTTCTATTCTTCAGAATTTATTTATTTTTGGTGGCTATGCTTGAATGTTTTAAAACTATTGGTCATGTATCATGTTATATTTCTATCATGTCCATGATGGGCCTCTGATAGGTTGTGTAAGGGAGTAGGATGCGGAGAATATACTATTTTGTAGCATGTGTTTTACTAAGAGATTTGGTAGATTAAATTAATTAATTTTTGTTAGATGTAATGAACACTGTTGAAGTGTTGAGGAAGTTTTGAAATGGATTTTGGTGTCATTATGGATCACTTGAAGTAAGTTGAAATTTTTGTTTGAAGTTAAAGGTTTATGGGGTGAATAGGAATTTTTGAAAGAAAAAAAATGAAGATATGCAAGGAAGAAAAATGATGATGAATCTGCTAACATAACTAGTTGTTTTGATGATAATGTTAGTTTGAAAATCTTGAAGAAAATTGGTTATATAGGCGAAGGATTGGGTAAGCAAGGGCAAGAAATCAAAGAGCCCATTGAGTTAGTTGTAAGGACTAAGTATGAAGGTATCAAGTATCAAGGTAAAGGAAAAGATAAATATTTTTGCAAGCACTAAGAAGTCATTTAAAAAAAAGAGAGATTTTACATTGTTTCCATTGTGATAGAGAAGATCATAGAAAAGAAATTTGTGGTTTGGAAAAATCACAGTGAAAAGACATGTTGGAATAGAGAGTTGAAAAATGAATCTATGACAAGTTGTTTGAAAATGAAGTGTGGTTGGATAAATGTATTTGATTGGCAAAAGATCACAGGTGTGTTTAGAATCTTTTATAGACATAAGTCTTCTCATGTGGAGAAAAGGAAAAGGAATTGAACAACAGAAACAAATAACCAAATATAGTGAACAACCAAGTGTAGAGAATAGTAAAGAAATTGAAGAAATTGAATTGTTTTAGCATTGTACAGAAGCACAAGGAAGACAAGGAAGAGCTTTTCCATAAATTTTTGAATTGTAGATCAGGTTGAAGATAAAGTTTGGTTGCAAGTAATGAAAGAGGAAATGGATTCCATTGATAGGAATGATATGAGTTGTATAGTTTCAGAGGAGTTATTTGCACAATGATTGGATATGATCTGGTTGGTGTACCTTTAGAGTTATGTCTTATTGTTGGAGATCTTGACCAATGTTTGTTTGGAGGACTAATCTTTTGATATTATATTGTGTTACCATGCAATTGCATGTGCATTGTGATGATTGATTCACATCTATGATGGATTGATTTATGCCTTTTTGGTGTGCATTAAAGATGTGATTGTTACTCTTATGCTAGAATAAATGCAATTAAGTGGTAGTTGAACCATGTACTGGATTATATACATTGAATTGACATTTGTGCCATGTGAATCTGTTGATTGATTATATACTTGGATTTATTTGATGGACGCAATGTTAAATGTAAATTTGAGAAATTGTTTTGTATAAGGTCGAGTAGGACCAATACTTTTGTGGATGGTGCCACATGGGAGGATGTAAAGGGTATTAGTAAAGATGCTTTGTTTAATTAGATGATACTTTGATGATGTTGATTGATACATGACTATTATAATGATATACTTCTATGTGAGTGATAAGACATCAGGACGATGTCTCTTCCAAGTGGAGAAGGATGTCACGTCTCAAACTTTGATGTATTATGAACTTACCATAAGAGAAATAGTTATTTTATGGATAATTATATGTGGATTAAATAATATTATTTTATTTTGAAAAGATGATATAGTGAATATTATTTTATTTTGAAAGGATAAAATATAATGCTTCGGATATGCTTCGGCTATTTGGACACTAACCTATTAATGGAAAATCATGAGTTTCATGAGTTGCAGGTTGTCGAAGACAAGGGTGTGGTTAAGGTAGAGGGGGTTAGTTACCTGGCAAGGTTAGGATCGAGTGGACTCTCTCTTGCACACACAGACACTTAGATGTCATATAATTGCATTATTATTGCATTAATTAATCATATTGATATATTGCTTCTTATTTTACTAGAAAGGAAAATCATTGTTACGTTATAGTTGAATATTTAATTAATTGTTAGTTAATATTAGAAATGCTCATAGTAAAATAAAAAAGTAGTTTTAATTTATTCATTGATTTTTATTTGAAATTAGAATTATTATTTATTATTTTAGAAATAATTGTGTTGCAAAATTTAGTTAATAAAATTAAATTAGTTATTAAATATGAGTTTTTGAAACTAGAAATATGTGTTTTATTTGATGAATTAGAAATAAATCTTAGAAAAAGAAAACAAAACTTAGGAAACAAAACAAAAAGATAGAAACAAATAGAAAAATAGAAAAGACTTAAATTTAGAAAAAAACACAAAAACAAAGCAAAAATAAAAACAGAAAAGGATAGAAAGAAAGAAAAGAAGAAAAAGAAAGATATTAAAAAGGAAGAAACCCTCTCATTCTCACACACAATATTCATTCTGAAGAACAAGAGCACATGAAGAGGATTGCAGATTTGGGCAAAGGAAGCATTAGAGGAACAGAGGATTGGAAGGGATTCAACTATTGGAGAGCGTATTAACAGGTTTTTATGCTTGAGTCCATAATGTCTTTATCTCAAATTGTGTGAATAAGTGATTGTTGATCAATCTCTGTTCCTGCGAGAAATGATAAATTCATTGTTATTATTAGTTTGTTATTATATAAGTATGTATTTGATGTTAATATCAATATCTCTATATGATAATAATATTGTTGTTTATTTACTATATGTTCTGTGTATATATATTGGGTATTTTTACTGAATATATATCAGATATAATGTTGTTTAGATTATATATTTTTCTTTTGTATATAATGTTTATATTGTTGCTAATATTATAATATATAAATTATATTACTGTGTATATATATTGATAATATATATACTATGTATATACATACTGAAACTGTGTATATATTAACAGTATTGAATTCATTTATGTAAATCACATGGCAAATATATATAAATATTAATAGCGTTGAAATTTGTTAGAACCATATTTAAATCGCATTGTAGTAGTATTGAATTTTTATTAAAAACTATATATATAAATCGCTTGTATTAACAATGTGGAGTCAGCGTATAAGTGTCGACCATGGCCTGCAAGGGAGGACTGTGGGGAGATAAGACTCCCCCACAGGCCTTACGGCCTGTGGGAGAGCCATCGCTCCCCACATGGCCTCTAATATGGAGGTTGACACCCATGTAATGGGCAGAGATTGCTTTAAACTTTCTTTCATTCGAAGTGCTGCCTTATGTGCTTTTTAACAGTCTTTAATATATATAAAACACGAAATCTTTAATATTTGGGAGTTACAAGTGTTGTTCTCTTCCATTGGGTATGATATAAATCCGTCGGCTATATTATATACTTCGTAAGAGTTATAATATATATATGTGTGTGTGTGTGTGTATGTTGTATAAACTGACACTTACAGTAAACTTATTATTCGTTGTATATATATATTCTATTGTTGAGAAATTAGTATTGGTTGTAGGTTTGTAATGGATATATATATATATATATATATATATATATATATATATATATATATACCTCTCTCTCTCTCTATATATATATATATAGATATATACATATATAAGTAATCATATTCTGTTTTGGTTGCCTTAACATAGGCATTTATATTATTTTATAATATTGTTGTAAATCAACCTCTATAACAATGTGAATTATGTAATTTCCAAATATATGAAATGGTTTTAATTCAATCCATTAAGTAAGGAGGAATATATGTATTTCTGTGATTTTACCGTAGACTACACCAAATATACTGAGATGAAAACAACCAACCATAAAGGAAAACAATTAGATTGATTTGTTCCAAACAAGAATATTTTCACAAAACTAGAAAAATAACTTATTTTTCTTTTAGATCATTACATTGCATTGGAATAGTAACTTAGACAAACATGCAAACCACGATAGCAAAATGGTTGAAGTAAATTCTATTTTCCAAAATGAACACTTTGTTAATGAATGCTTAATCTTAAACAACTTTTCTTTTAAAATTAAGTGAAATGGTATATTATTTTTGTGTAATTTTACTTCCGGGATAGGATGCTGAATGTGGGCTCCCAGAGATGGTAATTTACTTTTTCTAAATTACCACTTGTTTATTATTGCTTTGGCCAAAGCTATTGTACCATTGAAATAGATGGATTAGAAAAGCCTAGAAATTGTGTTATATGTCTCTGCCACATTCGATATGCAAGAATTATGTCATTCTAGTTTAGGAATGCATATAGGCATCAGGCACACATCAAGAGATCCCCTCCTGCCTTTACCATTCTAGGTTGCTAGGCTCCTCGTGTAGGGTCGGTGCTTTTCTTCGAGTTAGGAAGAAACCTGTGGAAGTCCAATACTTCATGGTTGGGTGGAAAAAGTGCCTTAACCACACTCTTGGCCTTAGCTTGCGGAAGAACAATGGGGTCATGGCAGTTGAGGACAAAGTTTCTTATGTTATATGATTCATGATATATATTTCATTGTATTATTCTTTGTATGGCTTGCATAACCAATCTATAAATTGTGTAAATGTTCTCATTGATGTAATTGATGCAATATCTTGTACTTGTAACATTGAAACAAATGTAATGTAACATCCCTTTTGTTGTATGTAAATGTAAATGTAACACTCTTTTAGTGTATGTAATTGAACTACTTTATTTGGAAACTTTCCATTATTGTGCAACTATGGATATTTTGATTAATGAAATGTTTCACCTTCCTCCTTTGGAATGTGTAATGCTTTTTCGATGACTATTTTTAGTATGTGAGTTTTTCGTACTTTACAGTTCTTCTCTCTATCTATTTCTCTCTATCTCTATCTCTATCTCTATCTCTCTCTCTCTCTCTATCTCTTTCTATTTATCTCTCCTCTCTCTCTATGACTATTTTTTTTCTTAAATCTCTATATAATACGAGCATGTTATATAATGTGCTCGCATTATGTGATTATTTACATAGCACACATGTGTTTACTTCAATTTTTCTCATTTGGATACTTTTTTGTCCCCCAGTTTGGTGCACTCACCCTTTTACTTATCATGATTTGAGTACATGTTGGTGTTAGTAGAAGGACATGGTTTGATTTACATGTTTTCTCTATATGGTCTATTATTTATCTTGGAGATTTTGTTTATTTCATATTGGAGTTGAGATTTATGTAGAGCTAATCATATCACTTTGGTTTTCAAACATGTTGGTGATCATATACTATTATTTTACTTCATTATTTTTTAGTAATAGTATGGATGATTGGGGCTCTTTAATCTATGTTTCCTATGTGATGTGAAGAACTCAAGAGAGATGAGGTGATCAGGAGAGAGATTTTTGTAGCAATTTAGTTTGAAGGTTTGCAAATCAGACTTCAAGTATTTTTATAGTTCTATGTGTTTGTTATCGATGGAGACAAACTTTGTGTAGGATAGTGAATATATAGGGAGTTTGTGATTGCAAATTAGGTTGGATATGTGGATAGTAGGTCTACTTGTGATGTGTGTACCCTATTTTGAGGTATAGTTAGTCAAATGTATTAGCATCGAGCTATGATTGTTGTTCTAGCTATTGTGTTGAGTATATAGAAGATACTCTATCCTATTCTAGAGGAGATGGACTTTAGTGTGTGTCTGGGTTGAAGAATGACATTCAAAGTGTGTTCTTGACTTCAATTTCTTATCTTTCATGTTTGGGCATGTTGGTAGATGTGAATGTTGTAGTTAATATGGTGGTCACTTGATTAATGTTGGAGATATTTTATTGAGCCTATGGGCATAGAGGAGTCAGTTGGTACAACATGGTTATACCCTTGGTGGTTATTTCATTTTGTTGGAGCCCATTATGCTTTTGCACTGTGAATATCAAGAGGGACAATGTTAGGATTATGTGTTCTATTTACCTTGCATATCCTAATGTATATTGTAACTTAATTGTTCATAGACAAGTAAATAATTTATGTATCTCCAACAATGATGGAGTGAGCAAAATAGGATGCCCATGTGAGGGTGGGGAAATATGTAATTATTTTATTATTCTTTAGGACTTAGAAATATTTTTGTAATGAGGCATTGATGAGGGGGTTACATAATAGTATTGTAAGAGCATCTTCCATTGTTAGTGGACATAAGATGTAATTAGTACTTTATGGGGGAGTTCTTGGGAGTTACATATGTGATGTAGCCAACAACATACACTCAATAAAATTGTGCCATTAATCATGTGTGAGAGCCAAAGATTTGGAAACTGAAAAAAACTTCTATTCACCAACTCTGCTGCTACAATGAGACAAAACTCTCTTATATCCAAGAAAACAAAAAAATTAAAAAACCTTTTTTGGCAAATTTCGACAATTGTCAGATTTTGCCATTTTAGGTAATTTTACAATCATATCTTGAGAATCCAATTTTTTCCCAAAAACTTCCTAAAGCTAAGGTAGGATGAAAAGCCAACTAACATCCTAAATTCAAAACATGAATTTTGAGTTATTAAAAAAGTAGCTTTTAAAAAACTAGAAAAAAACACCAAATTGCCATTTTTAGGGCCAAGATGAAAGTTTCAAGCCCCGAAAAAGTGCCAAGACAAGGTCTAGCTGACTAGGGTGGGTTGGGAAACCACATGCCACCTCATAACACATCCACCTGTAAAATTTCATAGAAAATCTACATCCGAGTCAAAAGTTATGACCTCCAGAAGTCCCTGCATCATTCTCCTCTAGTTGAAAAGAATGCAGCTCCTATAAGTGAGTGTCTTCGAACTACTACCATTTGATTGGATCTAACCTCTGCAATTACCACTCTATAGTCCATGTGCTATCTGTTGGTGGCAATCCTTCCCACTGTACTAAATACTTGTTCTAATGCCCTTGTTGAGTGTAGATAGTTTTCTTATCAAGAACCTATGCAATCTTTTCCTTCTTATGGGGAATGTGGTGGTGCCATGCCACTTCTAGTTGACCATCTTCAACATCATCCTCACCATGGAATGCATATAAATCAGAAATATTAAACACACGAGAAATATCGAGATCATCTAGTAAACTAACCTCATATGCATTATCATTGATCTTCTTTGTAATTTTGCAAGGACCAATTTTCCTGTACTTCAACTTGTGGTATGTTCCAGTAGGAAACCGCTCTTTTCTCAAATATACCATCACTAAGTCACCTTCATTGAATGTCTGATGTTGCCAACTAGTATCCACTATATTCTTGTACCTCTCATTACTGTCCTGCAACTTCTGTCTCACACCTTTCTGCAACTGTTGAAGGTGTTCTGCAAATGCTTCCCCATCATCACTGACCCTATCTTTCATTGGTAGTTGTACCAAATCTAGAACACCTTGATGATTCTTACCATACATAATCTAGAAAGGGGACTTTCCCATTGATCTGTTAACAGAACTATTATAGGCAAATTCGGCCTGGGGTAATGCCACGTCCCATTGTTTTGGCTTTTCTCCAACAATACACCTCAACAAATTTCCCAAACTTTGATTGACTACCTCTATTTGCCCATCCGTTTGAGGATGATAAGCACTACTAAACTGTAACTTAGTCCCCATCTTCTTCCATAAAGTCCTCTAGAAATGACTGAGGAATTTAGTATCCCTATCAGAGGTAATAGTCTTTGGAACATCATGTAGTCGAACAACTTCTAAAAAAAATAACTCTGCTACCCTTGTTGCATCATTAGTTTTCTTACAGGCAATAAAATGAACCATCTTGGAGAACCTATCAACAACTACAAAAATGGAGTCATTACCTCGTTGAGTATGTGGAAGTCCCAACACAAAGTCCATGCTCAAATCTATCCATGGTGCAGTTGGTACTAGTAATGGCATATACAACCCTGTATTATGTGAATGTCCATTATCCACTTGGCAGATTCTACACCTTGTTACATACTTAGTTATATCCCTTTTCATCTTTGGCCAATAATATTTATCTTCTATCAAGGCTATTGTCTTGTCCTTGCCAAAATGTCCAGCCAACCCACTACTATGAAATTCTCTGATAATGGTTTCCCTCATAGAGCTAGCTGGTATACATAGTTGTTTTCCTTTAAATAGATAACCATCTTCCATAAAATTTTTACCCCTAAAGTGATCCAAGTTGCCAGATACTGATGCCTTCAATTGTTCCACAATCTCCCAAAAATCATCATCAGACTCATACAAATTTTTGATGGCATCAAAACCAATCACCTCATTTTCCATTGTGGTCAAAAGTGCAACATGCCTACTTAACGCATCTGCAACCTGATTTTGTTTTCCAGACTTATGCTTCAACACAAAATTGTAGCCCTACAAGAAAGAGACCAACTTGGCATGCCTACTATTCAACTTTTTTTGTGTGTTCAAGTATCTTAGTGCAATATGATATGTAAACAATACAAACTCCTGGGGAACTAGATAATGTCTCAAATGCCTCAATGCTTGAACAATTGCATAAAATTTCAAATCATAAGTAGAATAATTCTTTCTCACTTCATTCATCTTTTCACTAAAGAAAGCTATAGGTTTTCCAGCTTGGCTAAGCACAACACCTATTCCCACATGGGAGGCATCACATTCTACTTCAAATACCTTATCAAAATTTGGCAATGCAAGTATAGGTGCTTCTGTTACCTTTTGCTTCAAGTACTTAAAGCTCTCCTCAACATCCTTAGTCCATACAAACTCCCTTCCTTTGGTGCAATCTATTATAGGAGCTACAATACAAGTGAAATTTTGAATGAACTTTCGATAGAAAGTGGCCAAGCCATGAAAATGTTTTACATTTGTGATGTTTTACCTACACTTCTTCAAATTGGCATAGACCTTCTCCTTCCTTAACACACCAAAGATGATCCTCAAGTGTTGTAGGTGCTCTTCTTTACTATTACTAAATACCAAAATATCATTAAAATAAACTACCACAAACTTACCAATGTAAGGTTGTAGTATAGTGTTCATCAATCTCATAAATGTGCTAGGTGCATTTGATAACCCGAATGACATAACCATCCACTCATATAATCCGTCTCCAGTCTTAAAGGTTGTCTTCCACTCATCCCCTTTTCAGATCCAGATTTGGTGGTAGCCACTTCATAGGTTGATCTTGCTGAAATATTTGGCCCTTGCAAGGACATCCATCATGTACTCCATACGAGGTATAGGAAACCGATACTTGATGGTAATCTTATTAATTACTCTACTATCAATGTACATCCTCCATGTTCCATCTTTTTTTGGGGTCAACAAGGCAGGTACAACACATGGGCTCATGCTCTCTCTCACCACACCTTTACTTATGAGTTCTATTACTTGCTTATTCAACTCTGCATGTTGTGTTGGATTCATCCTATAAGCTGCTTGGTTGGGTAGAGTTACTCCTGGAATCAAATCAATATGATGCTAAATATCTCTCTTTGGCGGTAGACCATCAGGCAATTCATCAGGCAAAACATCAACAAATTCTTTCAATAGCTCTACTACTTCTAGGGGAACTGAAATGTCTTCCTCTTCACCTTTTTTCACTACTAATGCATAGCAACACCCTGTCACCTTCATTTCTTTAACAAGATCTCTTTCAGACAACATGGTCTCACCTTTTCCTTCATCCTTGAGAGACAATAAAATCACCTTAGAGCCATATTTCCAAAAGGTGTATGTGTTTTTCTCTCCATCATGCATAACTTTTCTATCATACTGCCATGGCCTTCCCAATAACACATGACAGGCATCCATTGGGACAACATCACACCATATCTCATCCTGATAGATCTTCCCTATACTAAACGTAATTAGGCATCTTTTATCAACAGTGACTTCATTTCCCTTTTTAAACCATGCAATGTGGTATAGATGAGGATGTTTTTCATAGTGTAAATTGAATTTTTCTACCATTTCTTAAGAAACCATATTTTCACAACTACCTCCATCAACAATAACTTGACATACCTTGCCACTCAAAGTGCATCTGGTTATGAAGATATTGGTTCGAAGCCATGAACCACAGAACTTTTGGCTTGTGTTTTCTACTTCTCTGGAATCACCATTGCTCTTCTCATCATGAGACTTTCCCCCACATCTGTGGAACCTCTAGTTCCATCCCTTCCACTTCATGCTGCATTTGAATCAAGTTCACCCTAGGTTGTCCTCCTTGATTTATTTCTTGCATGTTATAATTTGAGCATTCAAATGCCCTATGACCTTCTTCTCTACATCTAAAACAAGTGAAAGGCCTTCTCTGGTTTTCCCATCCTCTACCACTACCATAACCTCTACCTCTTTGAAATCCCCTTCCTCGTTCTTGATTCAGAGGATCTTGTCGAGTGTCTACTTGTTTTTCCAATCCATGGGATGACTCTCCCTTGCCATAATTCGAACCTCCTCAAAATGGGGTTGATGTACCCCTTCTTCCTCCTCTATTCCTCTTATGGTACTATCTGTTTTGTTTTTCTTCAGCCTGTAGATCCAATTGGTAAGCATCTTCCATACTATTGAGTCGATGCATGCTCAATTCATCTTGAATAGAGAATTTCAGGCCATTCACATATCTAGCAGCCATCTGTTCATCAGTTTCTTGATGCTCTATACATATAGACGGCGCATAAAACTCATTTGTATAATCTTGCACAGAAGAGAGGTTCTGCTTTAAATTTTGAAACCTACAAAAAAGGGTTTGCGCATAATCTATGGGCAAGAGGTTTTCTCTCAACTTCTTCTCCATTTTATTCCATGTCCTGATCTTATCCTTGTCTTTCCTTGTTTGTTCCTTTTGAGGATGATCCCACCAAATCATTACATGACCCTTTAATTTGGTGCATGCGAATTTCACCTTCTTTTCCTCTATCATGGATTTCCATTCAAAAAAATTTCTCATGTCATTCAACCAGTCTATCAACTCCTGTGGTTTAAGACTAGCTACATAATCTAAAACATCTACCTTGGCCCCTTCATTTTTCCCTTCTAAGGCCCTGAGCATATTCTCTTCAAAACTCGTGCCTTCTAATTCTTCTTCTTCATGTTCTGTATCTTGATCTACACCTCCTCGACCTATCTCTTCATCAGATTCGTCTCCTCATCTACCCAGTCTTTGGTTTTCCATCTGTGTTATAAGTTCTACTATTTGCCTTTGCATATTTTGCATTTCTCTATGCATCTGGGCAAGATCGCCTCTTCCTCTTCCTCTCCCAGCCATCTTCCTGCTCTGATACCAAATGATGTAGCCAACAACATACACTCAATAAAATTGTGCCATTAATCATGTGTGAAAGCCAAAGATTTGGAAACTGAAAAAAAAAAAAAACTTCTATTCACCAACTCTGCTGCTACAATGAGAGAAAACTCTCTTATATCCAAGAAAACAAAAAAAAATCAAAAATTACCTTTTTTGGCAGATTTTGACAATTGTTAGATTTTGCCATTTTAGGTAATTTTACAATCATATCTTTAGAATCTATTTTTTTCCCAAAAAATTCCTAAAGCTAAGGTAGGATGAAAAGCCAACTAACATCCTAAATTTGAAACATGAGTTTCGAGTTATTTTAAAAAAACAACTTTTAAAAAACTAGAAAAAAACACTAAATTGCCATTTTGAGGGCCAAGATGAAAGTTTCAAGCCCCCAAAAAGTGCCAAGACGAGGTCCAACTGACTAGGGTGGCTTGGGAAACTACATGCCACCTCATAATGCATCCACCTGTAAACTTTCGTAGAAAACCCACATCCAAGTCAAAAGTTATGACCTCTGGAAGTCCCTGCATCATTCTCCTCTGGTTGAAAAGAGCGCAGCTCCTGCAAGTGAGTGTCTTTGAACTGCTGCCATTTGACTAGATCTAACCTCTGCACTTCCCACTCTATAATCCACGTGCTATCTTTTGGTGGCAATTCTTCACACTGTACTAAATACTTGTTGTAATGCCCTGCCGAGTGTAGATAGTTTTCTTATCAAGAACTTATGCAATCTTTTCCTTCTTCTTATGGGGAATGTGGTGGTACAATGCCACTTTTGGTTGACTATCTTTACCATCATCCTCACCATGGAATGCATGTAAATCAAAAATATTAAACACAGGAGAAATATCGAGATCATCTAGTAAACTAATCTCATATGCATTATCATTGATCTTCCTTGTAATTTTGCAAGGATCAATTTTCCTGTACTTCAACTTGTGGTATGTTCCAGTAGGAAATCACTCTTTTCTCAAATATACCATCACTAAGTCACCTTCATTGAATGTCTGATGTCACCTACTAGTATCCACTGTATTCTTGTACCTCTCATTACTGTCCTGCAACTTATGTCTCACATCTTTCTGTAACTGTTGAAGGTGTTCTGCAAATGCTTTCCCATCATCACTGACCCTATCTTTCATTGGTATTTGTACCAAATCTAGAACACCTTGACAATTCTTGCCATACACAATCTAGAAAGGGGACTTTCCCATTGATCTATTAACAGAACTATTATAGGCAAATACGGGCTGGGGTAATGCCACGTCCCATTTACCTCTGTTTGCCCATCTGTTTGAGGATGATAAGCACTACTAAACTTTAACTTAGTCCCCATCTTCTTCCATAAAGTCCTCCAGAAATGACTGAGGAATTTGGTATCCCTATCAGAGGTAATAGTCTTTGGAACACCATGTAGTTGAACAACTTCTGAAAAAAATAACTCTGCTACCCTCGTTGCATCATTAGTTTTCTTACAAGCAATCAAATGAACCATTTTGGAGAACCTATCAACAACTACAAAAATGGAGTCATTACCCCATTGAGTATGTGGAAGTCCCAACACAAAGTCCATGCTCAAATCTGTCCATGGTGCAGTTGGTACTGGTAATGGCTTTTACAACCCTGTATTCTGTGAATGTCCCTTAGCCACTTGGCAGATTCTACACCTTGTTACATACTTAGTTATATCCCTTTTCATCTTTGGCAAGTAATAGTTATCTTCTATCAAGGTTATTGTCTTGTCCTTGCCAAAATGTCTAGCCAACCCACTACTATGAAATTCTCTGATAATGTTTCCCTCATAGAGCTAGCTGGTATGCATAGTTGTTTTCCTTTAAATAGATACCCATCTTGCATAAAATTTTCACCCCTAAAGTGATCCAAGTTACCAGATACTGATGCCTTCAACTGTTCCACAATCTCCCAAAAATCATCATCAGACTCATACAAATTTTTGATGGCATCAAAACCAATCACCTCAGTTTCCATTGTGGTCAAAAGTGCAACATGCCTACTTAACACATCTGCAACCTGATTTTGTTTTCCAGACTTATCATTCAACACAAAATTGTAGCCCTGTAAGAAAGAGACCCACTTGGCATGCCTACTATTCAACTTTTTTTGTGTGTTCAAGTATCTCAGTGCAATATGATCTGTAAACAATACAAACTCTTGGGGAACTAGATAATGTCTCAAATGCCTCAATGCTTGAACAATTGCATAAAATTTCAAATCATAAGTAGAATAATTCTTTCTCACTTGATTTAGCTTTTCACTAAAGAAAGCTATAGGTTTTCCAGCTTGGCTAAGCACATCACCTATTCCCACATGGGAGGCATCACATTCTACTTCAAATACCTTATCAAAACTTGGCAATGCAAGTATAGGTGCTTATGTTACCTTTTGCTTCAAGTACTTAAAGCTCTCCTCAGCATCCTTGGTCCATACAAACTCCCTTCCTTTGGTGCAATCTGTTATAGGAGCTACAATACTAGTAAAATTTTGAATGAACTTTCGATAGAAAGTGGCCAAGCCATGAAAACTTTTTAGGCCATTCTAGAATTGCCCTGATCTTTTCTGGATCCATTCTGACACCATCTTTAGAAATGACAAAGCCTAAAAAAACCAAACTGATGCAGAGGCATCCACACTATAACCTTAACATACAGCATGGATGTCCGCAACCCTTCATCATCATCATCATCATCATCATCATCATCATCATCATATTTCTTGCTAACACTGTCAGCATCATCATACTTACTCTCGCCGACCGATATCCTCCTGATGACAAGCCTTCACCCTTTCGCATGTCAACAGCATCACCTTATTCGATAATCGACAGCATCATCATGTTCGGCAAGCGCGAACATCCTCCTGACGTCCACTGTTCATCTCACCGACAACTTCGACCTTCACTATCTTCAGCATCATGATGTTCAACATCATGTTAATCAGCAGGATAAAGAACATCCAGTTCCTCCCATTTATCCTGATGATGACAAACCTTAACTCCTCGCACCGTCTCCTCGATGCTTACACCCCGATATCCTGATGACGATTATCCTGATGACGATGACGTCACCTGCAGCTTCTCAATATCCTGCTGCTCCGAAATATCCTGATGACGTATATCCTGATGATGATGACGTCATATCCTGCTGTTGGCCAAACTTAACTTTTTCGGCCCGCGATCAACCCGATCTTCTACCTTATGCCGATCTGCTCCTCCTCGGCACCTCCTGATGATGATCACCCCGACGCACATTCACTTCATGCACTCGACTGCATCATGCTCTTCTCCACTTATCCGGATGACAATACCCGAAGCGACTGCAGGATATTCACCAAATTATCCTGATGATGCCGTTTTGACAAATTTCCAGCCTTAGCGGATTTTCACCGTTCTGATCCGCCGAACCTCCTGGGATGACTCGATCCACTTCCAGGGTGATCTTCCGAACTCTATCAGCTCGACCTAGCACATACCCATGCTAGGGTCCTCAACATCTCTCGACGGCGATCCTGCACACCTGCATGCGAACAGAAAACAAACTAAAACCTAACCTACTGTACATAACCATTCCACCGATTCAATGAATCAACCGGTGGAATGGATCAGCAAATCCATGAAACCACCAAACCAGCAAATCGATCAAATAATGGAATTCAACAGAGGATGAACACAAACAGGATCACTTTATTTGATTTCAAAAAAGATGCAAATACAATGATCAGTCTCTCTCTCTGCCTCACTCTCTGCAACCTAGCTCGATCGATATGTCCAATACCAACCGATCCTCATGCTTAAATAGATTTTCCTGCGAGTACTACTGACCCGACTCCAAGCGGCTGGGAAATCTCTCCAGGCGGCTGGGAGATCCAACCGGACCTACAGCATGACAACTGTTCTAACAACCTAGCTAAAAATAGTAAAGCATGATCAGCATGATCTTAGTACGGTCAACATGACCTTATTACATGCATTGGTCTTATCAGACCTTCTTGAAAACATAAACAAGACTCAAAACTAACTAACTGCCTCATGAAGGCCAGCTGTCAGGTAGGTGCTCCTGCACCATACTCCCCAACAGAAAAGAACTCATGTCCCATGAGTTTAGTATGTGGAAGTCCTCCACCTTTACACTTTGCCTTTGCAATATTCTGACCTGTTCCAGCTTTATCCTCTGCTGGCTCTTGGCTGCTCCAAGACTTCTGAACTGTAACTTGCTTCTTTCCTGCAAATAAATCATGATGCCTGTCAATGTAGGCCTTTCTCTCACATACCCTGTGTTTGCCAGATTGTCTGACTAGAACCTCTGTCTGAACTGCCTCTTGAACCTCTGAAATGTTCAACTCTATCTTCCTGTCAACCTTTATAGGACAAACAATAGTCCCAACTATGACAACATCCTTGTCATCCCTCTCAACTGGTTGTTGTTTGCAAACCTGTTTCTGCACCTGCTGCTGACCTCTGTCAGTCACAACTAAAACTTTCTTCAACCTGTTGTCCTTAACAACTCCTTTTCCTGCAGTGTCTTCATCTGCCTTTATGCCTGCTCCTATAGGCATCTGCACATACTCTTTCTTTCCCATTAAAATGATTTTGGCTGCCCCCTGTGCTGCAGCATCTGCCTGCAATGGCATCAACAGAATAGTTTTCCCATCTTTCTTGATGGTATAGGTATTAGCATACCCATCATACAGTACCCTTCTATCAAATTGCCATGGTCTACCCAATAGTAGGTGACAACATTCCATGGGCAAAATGTCACACAAAACCCTATCCTGATATGCTCCAATCTGAAAATCCACATATGCCTGTTCATAGACAAAAAGTGATTGACTATCACTCACCCAAGATGCCTTGTAAGGGTGTTGGTGTGGAATCCTTTCCAAATTCAGTTTATCCACCATTTCCTGAGATACCATGTTGTCTGTTGAAGCAGTATCAATGACAACCTTGCACACTTTACCTTTGCTCTTGCATATGGTCTTGAAAAGAGCTCTCCTTTGCATCAGATCCTTTGATGCCTGCAAACTAATTCTCCTTAGCATCAATGCTTCTCCCTCCTCAGGATATGCATAATAGTTAGGCTCCTTATCTTTTTGATAAGTGTTTGAACTCTGCACACTTTGCTCTACTTTCTCTTCTTGTACAAGTTGTACCCTCTTGTCATTAGTTCTATCATTTCTGGATGATGAACCCTTGTTTTCTGGACATTTGAAAGATGGATGACCAAACTCACCACAGGTGTAACATTTGCCTGAAAATGTAGTAGAACCTCTACCACCTCCAAATCTTCCTCTATTACCTTTCCATCCACCTCTAAAATCAGACTGTCCCTGTCCTTTACCAGTGTCTTCTTGACCCTCATTGGTTTGCTTTTGTGTAGGGGCTGCTCCTCTTCCCCTCATATTGTTTCCTCTTCCTCTCATGGACTTATCCTGTCCTCTATTCATCTTTTCTTCAATCCTGATTGCCATTTGATAACAATCCTCCACATTCTTAGGGTTAGCTAAAACTAACTCATCCTGTATGTTCAATCTCAAACCAGCCAAGTACCTAGCCACCTTTTCTACCTCATTCTCATGATGACCAGATCTCATACTCAACTTATAAAACTCCTCAGTATATGCCTTCACATCCCTTTCCTTCTGCCTTAAAAATTGCAGCTTCTTAAACATCTGGATTTCATAATCCCTTGGCAAGAATTTACCTTTGATCCTTGCTACCATCTTATCCCATGAAGTGATCTTTGACTTCCCTTGTTTCCTTCTCTCAGATTGTACATAATCCCACCAAACCAAAGCATGACCTCCTAACTTGGTCTTTGCAATCTTTACCTTCTGATCCTCAGCAACATCTTCACATTCAAAGTGATTATCAAGTGCGGCAATCCAATCCAGCAACTTATCTTCATTCAAACTTCCATTGTACTTGGAAACATCAACCTTTACCTTAGGTTTATCACTCTGTACTGCCTTTAACAGTTTTGCAAATTTCTGGTCTTCAGCATCCAGATCTTCAGCTACCTCTTCATACTCTTCAACAGCATCTTCATCTTCTTCAGACTCACTGTCTGCCACTTCCCTCTTTTTGTTCTTTTCCAGGGCTACAAGCCTGGTTTGAAGTGCTTCAGCAAGCTCCTTCATCTTCCTCATCTCTCTGGCATGTTTCTCCTTCATCTCCTGCAATTCCCTTGCAGTACCACTACCTTTAGGAGGCATTTTGTCAACTTCTCACTCAACACACAACACACAATCAACTCTACCTCTACCCTTTCGGTGACAGAATCAACACACAACAGCCCAGACCTTTTGCTGAGCTCTGATACCACTATGATGCAGAGGCATCCACACTATAACCATAACATACAGCATGGATGTCCGCAACCCTTCATCATCATCATCATCATCATCATCATCATCATCATATTTCTTGCTAACACTGTCAGCATCATCATACTTACTCTCGCCGACCGATATCCTCCTAATGACAAGCCTTCGCCCTTTCGCATGTCAACAGCATCACCTTATTCGATAATCGACAGCATCATCATGTTCGGCAAGCGCGAACATCCTCCTGACGTCCACTGTTCATCTCACCGACAACTTCGACCTTCACTATCTTCAGCATCATGATGTTCAACATCATGTTAATCAGCAGGATAAAGAACATCCGGTTCCTCCCATTTATCCTGATGATGACAAACCTTAACTCCTTGCACCGTCTCCTTGATGCTTATGTCACCCCGATATCCTGATGACGATTATCCTGATGACGATGACGTCACCTGCAGCTTCTCAATATCCTGCTACTCTGAAATATCCTGATGACGTATATCCTGATGATGATGACGTCATATCCTGCTGTTGGCCAAACTTAACTTTTTCGGCCCGCGATCAACCTGATCTTCTACCTTATGCCGATCCGCTCCTCCTCGGCACCTCCTGATGATGATCACCCCGACGCACATTCACTTCATGCACTCGACTGCATCATGCTCTTCTCCACTTATCTGGATGACGATACCCGAAGCGACTGCAGGATATTCACCAAATTATCCTGATGATGCTGTTTTGACAAATTTCCAGCCTTAGCGGATTTTCACCGTTCTGATCCGCCGAACCTCCTGGGATGACTCGATCCACTTCCAGGGTGATCTTCCAAACTCTATCAGCTCGACCTAGCACATACCCATGCTAGGGTCCTCAACATCTCTCAACGGCGATCCTGCACACCTGCATGCGAACAGAAAACAAACTAAAACCTAACCTACTGTACATAACCATTCCACCGATTCGATGAATCAACCGGTGGAATGGATCAGCAAATCCATGAAACCACCAAACCAGCAAATCGATCAAATAATGGAATTCAACAGAGGATGAACACAAACAGGATCACTTTATTTGATTTCAAAAAAGATGCAAATACAATGATCAGTCTCTCTCTCTGCCTCACTCTCTGCAACCTAGCTCGATCGATATGTCCAATACCAACCGATCCTCATGCTTAAATAGATTTTCCTACGAGTACTACTGACCCGACTCCAAGCGGCTGGGAAATCTCTCCAGGCGGCTGGGAGATCCAACCGGACCTACAGCATGACAACTGTTCTAACAACCTAGCTAAAAATAGCAAAGCATGATCAGCATGATCTTAGTACGGTCAACATGACCTTATTACATGCATTGGTCTTATCAGACCTTCTTGAAAACATAAACAAGACTCAAAACTAACTAACTGCCTCATGAAGGCCAGCTGTCAGGTAGGTGCTCCTGCACCACAAACTGTCCTGCATGAACCTACACTTCTTCAAATTGGCATAGACCTTCTCCTTCCTTAACACACCAAAGATGATCCTCAAGTGTTGTAGGTGCTTTTCTTTGCTGTTACTAAATACCAAAATATCATCAAAATAAACTACCACAAACTTACCAATGTAAGTTCATAGTATAGTGTTCATCAATCTCATAAATGTGCTAGGTGCATTTGATAACCCGAATGGCATAACCATCCACTCATATAATCCATCTCCAGTCTTAAAGGTTGTCTTCCGCTCATCCCTTTCTCGGATCTGGATTTGGTGGTAGCCACTTCGTAGGTCAATCTTGCTGAAATATTTGGCCCCTGCAAGGACATCCATCATGTACTCCATATGAGGTATAGGAAACTGATACTTGATGGTAATCTTATTAATTGCTCTGCTATCAGTGCACATCCTCCATGTTCCATCTTTTTGGGGGTCAACAATGCAGGTACAGGACATGGGCTCATGCTCTCTCTCACCACACCTTTACTTATGAGTTCTGTTACTTGCTTATTCAACTCTGCATGTTGTGTTGGATTCATCCTATAAGCCGCTTGGTTGGGTAGAGTTGCTCCTGGAATCAAATCAATATGATGCTAAATATCTCTCTTTGGCGATAGACCATCAGGCAATTCATCAGGCAAAACATCAACAAATTCTTTCAATAGCTCTGCTACTTTTGGGGGAACTAAAATGTCTTCCTCTTCACCTTTTTTCACTACTAATGCATAGCAACACCCTATCACCTTCATTTCTTTAACAAGATCTCTTTCAGACAACATGGTCTCACCTTTTCCTTCATCCTTGAGAGGCAATAAAATCACCTTAGAGCCATCTTTCTAAAAGGTGTATGTGTTTTTCTCTCCATCATGCATAACTTTTCTATCATACTGCCATGGCCTTCCCAATAACACATGACAGGCATCCATTGGGACAACATCACACCATATCTCATCCTGATAGATCTTCCCTATGCTAAACTTAATTAGGCATCTTTTATCAATAGTGACTTCATTTCCCTTTTTAAACCATGTAATACGATACGGATGAGGATGTTTTTCACAGTGTAAATTGAATTTTTCTACCATTTCTTAAGAAACCATATTTTCACAACTACCTCCATCAACAATAACTTGACATACCTTGCCACCCAAAGTGCATCTGGTTCTGAAGATATTGGTTCGAAGCCATGAACCATTAGAGCTTTTGGCTTGTGTTTTCTCCTTCTTTGGAATCACCATTGCTCTTCTCATCATGAGACTTTCTCCCACATCTGGTGGAACCTCTAGTTCCATCCCTTCCACTTCATGCTACGTTTGAATCAGGTTCACCCTAGGTTGTCCTCCTTGATTTATTTCTTGCATGTTATAATTTGAGCATTCAAATGTCCTATGACCTTCTTCTCCACATCTGAAACAAGTGAAAGGCCTTCTCTGGTTTTCCCATCCTCTGCCACTACCATAACCTCTACCTCTTTGAAATCCCCTTCCTTGTTCTTGATTCGAAGGATCTTGTTGAGTGTCTACTTGTTTTTCCAATCCGTGGGATGACTCTCCCCTGCCATAATTTGAACCTCCTTGAAATGGGGTTGATGTACCCCTTCTTCCTCCTCTATTCCTCTTATGGTACTGTCTGTTTTATTTTTCTTCAGCCTTTAGATCCAATTGGTAAGCCTCTTCCATACTGTTGAGTCGATGCATGCTCAATTCATCTTGAATAGAGAATTTCAGACCATTCACATATCTAGCATCCATCTATTCATTAGTTTCTTGATGCTCTATACGTATAGACAACATATAAAACTTATTTGTATAATCTTGCACATAAGAGAGGTTCTGCTTTAAATTTTGAAACCTACAAAAAAGGGTTTGCGCATAATCTATGGGCAAAATTTTTTCTCTCAACTTCTCCATTTTATTCCATGTCCTAATCTTATCCTTGTCTTTCCTTGTTCATTCCTTTTGAAGATGATCCCACCAAATCATTGCATGACCCTTTAATTTGGTGCATGCGAATTTCACCTTCTTTTCCTCTGTCATGGATTTCCATTCAAAAAAATTTCTCATGTCATTCAACCAGTCTATCATCTCCTTTGTTTAAGACTACCTGCATAATCTGAAACATCTACCTTGACCCCTTCATTTTTCCCTTCCAAGGCCCTGAGCATTCTCTCTTCAAAACTCATGCCTTCTAATTCTTCTTCTTCATGTTCTTTATCTTGATCTGCACCTCCTCGACCTATCTCTTCATCAGATTCATCCCCTCCTCTACCCAGTCTTTGGTTTTCCATCCATGTTGTAAGTTCTACTATTTGCCTTTGCAGATTTTGCATTTCTCTATGCATCTGGGCAAGATCGCCTCTTCCTCTTCCTCTCCCAACCATCTTCCTGCTCTGATACCAGATGATGTAGCCAACAACATACACTCAATAAAATTGTGCCATTAATCATGTGTGAAAGCCAAAGATTTGGAAACTAAAAAAAAACTTCTATTCACCAACTCTGCTGCTACAATGAGAGTAAACTCTCTTATATCCAAGAAAACAAAAAAATAAAAAAATTACCTTTTTTGGCAAATTTTGACAATTGTCAGATTTTGCCATTTTAGGTAATTTTACAATCATATCTTGAGAATCCAGTTTTTTTCCCAAAAACTTCCTAAAGCTAAGGTAGGATGAAAAGCCAACTAACATCCTAAATTCGAAACATGAGTTTCGAGTTATTAAAAAAAGCAACTTTTAAAAACTAGAAAAAAACACTAAATTGCCATTTTGAGGGCCAAGATGAAAGTTTCAAGCCCCGAAAAAGTGCCAAGACGAGGTCCAACCGACTAGGGTGGGTTGGGAAACCACATGCCACCTCATAACGCATCTAGATGTAAAATTTTGTAGAAAACCCACATCCGAGTCAAAAGTTATGACCTCCGAAAGTCCCTGCATCAATATGCCAACTTGAGTTGTTGAACTCAAAGATGCTTGTGTAATGGTTATTTTCTATTTTTGGATGGATCCACACATGTGAGAGTCATGAGAATTCTTACCATGGTATTTTGAGACCTTGTTTGGGCCCATGGTATTACTTTTGTTAGTTTTCTAGGCCTCCTTAAGTCTCTATTAGAGGCATGGGATAAAGGATGTATAAAATGCATTAAATTGTAAGGTTATGTTGTTAGATTTCTTCTAGAAGACCAAGAGTGTTGATCTGATTAAAGTATGACATGGCTTAAAACTTTGTGAATGTATTGTAACAATGTTTATTTGGTAATACATTGAGTTGTGTAGTGCTTTGGAGGTTAGGGTTTTTTGAAAAGGTTTTCCTAGGTCTTTTATCTTCTTGTGGTTACTTCTATTCTCCTTCTCTCATTATCATTCCTTTCTAAGTGTTGTTTACATGCTACAATGCTACTACTTTTTTTGTAAATTGATTTCTATAATATTCTTCTCTTTGATCTTTAAATACTTTTAACTTAGTGTAGGTTATTTTTCACAAAAAGCACGTGTACTGCATTCTTTGTGTAATTTTACTCTATTCATCCAAATTTGAAAAACTTACAGTTTCACATCTTATGCTTTATTTTATACACATTGAAAAATAATAAATTTTAATTAGTTTTCTCAAAATTGGAGGGAGCACATCAATTTTCTATGTATCATGATGTATCCACTTCAAATATTAGTAAAAATTAATATATTCTGTTCTGGAGTAAAAAGTAACCCTATGCCTTTTGACCTCCTAGTTTAGCTCCTAGGTCCCCTCATTTACATCATGCAAGCTTAACTCTTATCCTGGAGCAATTTCACCCGAAACCCATGTCAAATGGGACTTAGGGGCTAGTTCTAAATGCTTAATCAAGACCTAAATGTACCTTGGGACTTGGGCGCCCATGCCCAAGTCCAGGCTGATTTGCTAGAATCCAAATTTTAATGTGTCAGCTTGGGCCCTCTCAAAAGGTTTCCCTCTATCAGCCTTTGCAATTTGAATTACAAAAGTTAGCGAGAATGCATATATAAGTGAGTTTATGTCTTCATTTTACAACTAGATGGATAATGCAAACTTGTGATATTGAGCTAAGGGATTTCAAGGCATTCATTGTGTTGCAGAGTAGAATTTTGTTGTTATTGTGTTTGTTTGTTGCAAATTTGGCTTCATCAATCCATCTCCTCGTGATTTGAAGGATCTTCATCTCCGTGAGGGCTTCACCTCTAAGGTGACATCTATTTGTGCTTCAATCATTTTATTTCATCATTGCTTTGGCCTTTGCCCTCCATTGGGCACGCACTCTATCTACCAACGGTGTTGGAAGACTTGAATGTCATTTCGAGGCTTGACCGAGGCAAGCTCCTAAACACCACAACCCCCAAACCCTCTCTTTGTGATTGTAGGTTACATGTGTGGGATTTGACGAAGTGCAGGTACAAAGACACAATTCAGAGGATAAGAATTCAGAATTTGGAGAAAAGTTGTTGTAATTCTACCCTACTAGACTAGGGCGCTTGCCCCATAGTCTTCTCGATAGGATTTATTCCAAACTCAGGAACTGAACATCATCTGACATTGCTCACTGTTCTAGATTTGTAGAAAAATTGCCCTATCAGACTTGGGCACTCACCCCGTAGTCCGCAAAGTCTTCGCTTTCAGAAATCCAACTTCTGGTAAGTTTCTAATCCTTCCTGAGAATCTTCTTGTCCTATGATTTGTAGCATTTTGTTCATCTGTACCCGATTTCATTATAATTAGGGTTTGAGGCTTATTGAATCTAGGGTTTGACAAATCTTTCAATCTAATTAGTCTTTCCATATCATTCCTAAGTACATCAACATGTAGTTGAGTCCTCCTCATCTGTGGTGACTTGGCTTGATTGTTGTCCTTGAGTGTTATTGTGAAAGGAGGGTTGATTTGATAGATCTTAACACTATTCACTATCTTCCCACTTTTCATACATAACATATTCATTAAAAAATTAGTAGAAAAAAATATTTGAACTACTATATGATCTTAACTTTCTACTAAAGGGATTTATTTAATACTCAATGGATCAAAATAATGGGAAGGAGCATGTTCTATGCTATGTTAAATATTTTTTATAACAAAAACAAGATCATTTTGTGTGCTCTCAATGTTAGACCCTCTTAATCTCTGCCTTTTTTTTTAAACCATAGTTTAAAAACTAGATTCTTAGCACTAGTTTTCTTGTTAGATCATCACATCTTCAAACTTTGAGCATAGGCATCTTGAATTAATTATCAGAGTTTAGTTTTTACTAAGTTCAAGGGAAAAATGGCCACTTTTGACTCCCCATTTCCATGCACTTGCCCCACTAGGATCCTTAAAGAAAGATGTAGCAAGAGAGATAGATGTATGAGAGTTCATAGATGTAAGAAGACAACTACCATGAGATGTAGAAAGAATGTGCTCACTAGGTATAACATCACATGAATTAAGACCCTTAATGATATCATAAATCATAATGAGATAGTAAGCAAATGTGGTTAGGAGGATAGAAAAGGCACCCATGATGCTGTTGATAATTGAGAGGGGGGTGAATCAGTTATCTTAATTACTTCAACTTTCTGATTCTTCCTTAACAATTAATGCAGCATTAAATCATATAAGCAAACATAACCATGAAATGGAAATAACATCAATACACATGACACAATGATTTTGACGTGGAAAACCCTGTTAAGGGAAAAAAACCACGGGGTGATTAACCCAAGATTGTATTCTCTGTTAAAAGAATAAGTAGTACAAAATGGCACTTGCCAATTAGGGCTCACTACCCGAGCACACTGCTCACAAGAGGCTCACTGCCTACAATAGTTTATACAAGGAAACTAGATACTTGAACTGATGAGAAGCATCCACATATGCTGAGGTTCAATTCCGATTAGGTTCAATACACTAATTTGCTGCACTTCATTCTTCCTCTTCTTGGTGCTGTTGTCCGGTCACATATCGGACCTACCTTACTATTTCCACACTGCTCTTCTGCTTTTATTCATACACCTCAACACACACACACCTTCATACCGAAATCAATTTGGTATATATATCTGCACCAAGGATTTCATCCACTTTCTAGTCGGCATCCAGAATACTTACTATTTTCCCAAATTCTTGGTTTGTCGGCTGAATCCTTGCTTATCAAGTGATGCGTATCAAAGAGATGCTTATAGAAGTCATCAATCATGTCGGCCAATCATGAATGATACCTTAAGAAACTTGATCACAAATAATAACTCATCTGGATTAAGATCTGATGCTCTGTCGGTCAGTTCTTCCTCTGTCAACTCTGCCAAACAGGAGCCCAACACTTAGGTGTTCATATCTTTTCACTCTTTCATCACCGGAGGCTCAATCTCTGGAATGTATCAGTCAAGGTACACCTCTTGACTTCCCCAAGTCCGCAATTTACTAAGATACTTCCTCTGAGAGATCCGGACCTGACTGTCGAACCTTGCCACATGCTCTGTTCTTGCTTACCGGACCATAACACTCTTCAATCTGACTTCCGGTATAGGCACGCCATTTCCTGCGGATGTGTGGAATGAACTTTGTTGCCATCAATGACAACAATCATGAAGCTACAATGTGTCTCTTGCCAACAGATGCAAGATCTACCAATGACAAAAATCAAATATAGGATGGGTCAGTAGAGATAAAAGAGATAGAAAACAATGAAAACTCAAACCCTAATTAATAGAGAGCAATGAAGTACAAATGAGGGTGGATACAAACCCTAATTAATGTTAATCAAGTTTGAAATGAAAGATGCAAGCTCTTAGAAATTTTAGATTTCAAATAACAAGGTAGAGTGATTAAAACCTAAGGTCAAACCCTAGGGATATAAGATCTAATGTGTTCACCAATTTATGCAGGGAAATAAAGCACACCCTACATAGATATTTAGTTCTAATAAATGAAATATGCAATAGATTTAGTAATTAGTCTATATATATGAGTTGACTTGGAAAAGCATACCTAATCATATATAAAAATATAATGAAATAGAAAAAAGTAAATGTAAACCTTGGTGTTAAGGAAAATGAGAGTAAAATGACTATTACCTTGGTTTTAAACTTGATCAAGGAGTTTATTGGGATAAGTTGCCATTAACTTGCAATCCTAACCAATTCACGTGTCTCCAAAGTTCTTGGAATGTGTTCCCCAACACATAAGGACTTTGAAAGATTAATTATTTATTAATTATATCACTTTGACTTATTAAAATCAATTCCTAATTGATAGGGTCTAACTTGTTGAGAATGTGTGTCTCAAACTCACTGATAAAACCCTATCTTAGTTGTAGTTAGTCTCAGACTTTCATGGTTGCATTCAAAGTAGTTACCGCAGTACTGTGAGGTGCAGTCTATAGAGGTATGGGCTAGCAGTGTTTACCGCCATCTCACGGGAGTCTATAAATCTGCTTGCGGTAGTGCGGTGTTAGCACAGTCCTGTGGTGGCCTTCATCTGATTGTGTGGTAGTGCAGGGAAAGTCTTATACCGCCACCCCGCGATAGTGGTTGGCACTAGCGTGTGGTAGTGCGATGTTACTACCACACTGCAGAGGTCAATAAAATGACTTGCAGTAGTGCGAGACCCTACCACAACCCCACAATAACCAGTGGAGAGGCTTGCAGGTGTGCGAGTCATACCACCACCTCGTGAGGGTGGTTAACTCTTGCCTACGGTAGTGTGGTATACCCCGCTGTCTCACGATAGCTCATAATATTGACTACGGCAATGCAGTATACCCCGTGGCCCCGTAATGAACAGTAATCAAGCCTGCGGTGTTGTGGTGTGTCCCGCCATCCCGTAGAGGTTAGCTAAGGTGACTGCAGTAGAGCGGTAAAGACTGGAAATGATGGTTCAAGACAGTTCAAATGGTTTGTAATGGTTCTATCTGGTGTGGAAGTTGAAATGATGAGTTTTCCTGAAATGCTTGTGTGAAGTCTATAATATAACATAATCTAGATCAATGGTGAGATAATAAGAGTGAATGGTATTTTAATGCTGCTAGATTCGATTTAGGAATCGACATCTGAAAGAGCATAGCTCTGTAACTTGTATGTAATTGATATTTTACTGTAATACAAGTGATCTTGCTTTGGTGTGTGGGTTTTTCTCCCGTAAGGGTTTTCCCACGTAAAATCTGGTGTTTAATCTTTATTGTTTATTCTATTATTATTGTTTGTGCATCTTAAATGAACTGTAATTGCAAAGTTTTGTAAATTTCTATATCTCTCTTCTTGAAGATTAGTATTAGGAAGGCGTATTCCGCACTCTGCTTTCCTTTCAGTTGGTATCAGAGCTTGGCCAGCTTTGTTATCCTTGTGGGTAAGACAGGTTTTTTATGCTAATCTTGTTCAGTGGGAGTTTTGCATAGAAATCTAGTTTGAAATCTTATTGTAGATTTAAGATGGCGAGCACATCTGGAAGAATAGAGATTAAGAAGTTCAACGATGGAAATTTTGAGTTGTGGAAACTCAAGATGGAAGATTTGCTCGTGGATCATGATTTATGGGTTGTAGTGTCCTATAACAAACCATCAGCAACCTCGCAAGATGACTAGGATGCAATGGACCGGAAAGCCAAGGGTCTGATCAGACTATGTTTGGTTGATTCTATTCTCTTGAACATCCATGAAGAGAAGACAACAAAACTTCTGTGGAAGAAGCTTGGTGACATTTATCAAGGGAAATCTCTGGTAAATAATTTATTTCTGAGGAAGGAGTTGTATTCTTTGAAGATGGGGGAAGGAGCATCTGTTGCAGATCATTTGAATGAGTTTAACATGATCATTGCTCAGTTGGTGTCTATGGGTGTGAAAATAGAAGATAAGGATCGTTGCATGCTCCTGTTGTGTTCGTTGCCTGACACATGGGATCACCTGGTAATGGCTATTGGGAGTACTACAACCACTTTCAAGATGGAAGATGTGGTTGCTTTGCTGCTTTCAGAAGAAATGCAGAGGAAATCTTCTGAGATGGCTAAGGAGGCCCTTGTTGTTTGAGGCAGAATAAAGGAGAAAGGCAAGAAGAAAGACAAGAAGTCTAAATCCAAGTCACAGGGGAGATCAAAGTCTCCTGGTAAAAAGTCCAAGGTGAAATGCTGGAACTGTGGGTAGACTAGACACATCAAGAAAGATTGTAAAGAGGAGAAGAAGAAGAATAAGAAGGACAACTCTTCTGATAATGATTCTTCTCAGAGCGATGCAGATGCCTTCATAGCAGCCTTGGCGACTCATGCATCAGATGATTTTTGGTTGATTGACTCAAGTGCATCTTTTCACATGACCTTTCATAGGGATTGGTTCTCAAAGTACAAGAAGTATGCTGGTAGAAGGGTGTATTTGGGCGATGATTCTCACCTAGAAATTGTTGGTCGTAGAAGAATCAGAATTTAGTTTTCTGATGGAAGAGTGAAGGGAATCGATGGTGTAATGCATATACCAAGTTTGGCTCAAAATTTACTTTCAGTAAGTAAGCTTAATGATGTTGGTGTACAAGTCTCTTTCTCAAATGGTGTTTGTAGAATGACTAGAGGCTTTATGGTGTTGGCTAAGGGTGCACGAATTGGCACTCTATATATGTTGGATGCACATGCAGTTCAATGTAATAGTGCTTCTGCAAAGTCAAGTAAATCTGATCATGTTGAGAAGGAGGACGTTGTTCCTGTGGGTGCAAATTCTTTGGAGATGAAGCTCCCAGTGGAGAAGACAATGTTGTGGCATCAAAGGCTCAGCCACATTGGTGAAAAAGGCTTGAAAAATAAAAGTTTGGTTGAAGGGCTTGATGATTGTAATCTTGAATTTAGTTTTTGTGAACATTGCATATATGGAAAGCAACACCATGTTTCATTTTATTCTAGTCCTCGTAAATCTTCTGGAATTCTGGATTATATTCATGCTAATGTATTTGGTCTAGTTAATGTTCCTTTGTTATCGAAATCTATGTATTTTGTTTCGTTCATAGATGATTATTCGAGAAGGGCATTTGTTTATTTTCTCAGAAGTAAAACTAAAGTTTTTAGTTGATTTAAGGAATTTAAAACCTTGGTTGAAAATTAGAATGGTAGAAAAATTAAGTGCTTTAGGATAGATAATGGCGGTGAGTTCTATTCTGCAGATTTCGATAAGTTTTGCAAGGATCATGAAATTAAAAGACATAGGATGACTCCTTACACTCCACAGCAAAATGGAGTTGCAGAAAGGATGAATAGAACGCTGATGGAAAGGGCGAGAAGTATGTTGAGTAGTGCTAGTCTGGAACAGAAGTTCTGGGCTGAGGCTGTAGCTACATCATGTTACTTGATTAATCGATCTCCCACTTCGGCGCTCGTGGACAAGACACCTATGTAAGCGTGGTCTGGTAAGAAGCCCTCTTTGAGACACATTAGAGTCTTTGGCTGTGAGGCATATGCATATGTGCCTAGTGAAAAAAGATCTAAATTGGAAAACAAGGTTGTAAAATGTATCTTCATCAGTTATGGAATTGGTGTGAAAGGGTACAAGCTTTGGAACCTAGTTACAGAGAAGGTACTGTATAGCAGAAGTGTGATCTTCTATGAGCTGAAACCTTCTACAGTTGATCTGGAGCCAGAGGTGAAAGAAGTAGAAAAGGAGGTTGTTGAAATTCCTCTTACTCCAGATAAAGAGGAACTACGTATTCATTGTGGACCTGTTAGTGAGGAGAGCTCAAGCAGCTCTGAAAATTTTGAATAGGATGAAGAACCTTAGCCTCAGCCAATGAGGAGATCTACACATGAGAAGCGGCAACCTGAAAGGTTTGGTTATTCTATGTTGGATTCCAATTGTGCCTATGCTTTGATTGCTAACATTGATGAGCCTAGGACTGTTAGAGAGGCTACAGGTATGTTTGATTCAGATTCCTAGGTGGAAGCCATGAATGAGGAAATGGCGTCATTGAATAAGAATGAAACATGGGATCTGGTACCTTTGCCTAAAGGTCAAAATCCAGTTGGATGTAAATGGGTGTTTAAAAAGAAGATTGGTCTTGATGGGAGTGTTGAGAAGCATAAAGCAAGGTTGGTCACAAAAGGATATTCCCAGGTGGAGGGGATTGACTATGGAGAAATATTTTCTCATGTAGCTAAGCTGACATCTATCAGATTTCTGTTGTCACTTGCTGCAACATATGACTTAGAAATTGAGCAGATGGATGTGAAGACAACATTTCTTCATGGTGATTTGGAGGAAGAGATTTATATGTCCCAGCTAGAGCACTTCATTGAAAAAGGCAAGGAAAACTTGGTTTGCAAATTAAAGAAATCTTTGTATGGTTTGAAGCAATTGCCTAGAACGTGGTACCAAAAGTTTGATACCTATGTGTTGTCTTTGAGATTTGTGAGATCAAAGTCAGATCATTATGTTTATTTTAAATCTAAAAATGGTCATCTACTTATTATTTCCCAGTATGTGGATGATTTGTTGTTCATTGGGAATAGTAAGGGTATGATTTCATAATTAAAATCTCAATTGTCAGCACAGTTTGAAATGAAAGATCTAGGTTTAGCTAGGTATATTCTGGGGATGGAAATCAGAAGGGATAGGGAAAATAGAAAACTTTGGCTCAGCCAAAGCAAGTATATAGATTCTTTTGTAGAGAGGTTTAATATGACATATTGCAAGCAGTTAGTTGTTCCAGTATTGCAGGGAATGAAACTTTCTATTGAAGATTGTCCAAAATCTCCTACTGAGATGGAGGACATGACCAGGGTGCCTTATGCAAGTGCAGTTGGTAGTTTAATGTATGCAATGGTCTGTACCAGGCCAGACATTGCCCAAGCAGTGGGAGTACTTAGTCGATTTATGGCTAATCCAGGAAGGCCGCATTGGGATGTTGTGAAGAGAATTTCTAGGTATTTGAAGGGTACTTCTGAATATGCCTTGTGTTATCATGGTTACTCTACTAGATCTTAGAGTCCAGTTAGCATTCGTGGATATGTGGATTCTGATTGGCCAGGGGACATTGATAGTAGAAGATCCACCAGTGGATATGTATTCACGTTGTTTGGTGGTGCAATTAGCTAGATGAGCAAGCGGCAGGCTGTAGTCACTTTATCTACTACTGAGGTAGAGTACATGGCAGCAACTCACACCTACAAGGAAGCTATTTGGCTTAGACATTTGTGTTCTGATATTGGTTTTGATGCATGGCATATTGTTATTTTCTGTGATAGTCAAAGTGCTATTTGTTTGGCGAAAAATCCAACTTTCCACGTCAAGACGAAACATATTGACATACAGTACCATTTTGTTCGTGCTATGGTGGAGGATAGAAAGGTTATTTTGGAAAAAGTGGATACTCTGGTAAATGTTGTTGATGCATTGATGAAGCCTATGAGCACAAATAAGTTCAAGTGGTGTACCAGTTCGATGGGCCTTGGGGCCTAGAATGTCCAGTGACTTCAAGCATTGGAAGAGGTTTAGTGAGTTCTTCATCAAGTGGGAGAATATTAAGAATGTGTGTCTCAAATGCACTGATAAAACCCTAGCTCAGTTGTAATTAGTCTCAGACTTTCATGGTTGCATTTGGAGCAATTACCGCAATACTGCGAGGTACAGTCTAGAGAGGTGCGGGCTAGAGGTGTTTATCACCATCCTGCGTGAGTCTATAAATCTGCTTGCGGTAGTGTGGTGTTACTGTAGTCCCGCGGTGGTCTTCGTCCAACTATGCGGTAGTGTGGGGAAAGTCTTATACTGCCACCCCATGATAGTGGTTGGCACTAGTGTGCGGTGTTACCACCACACCATAGAGGTCAGTAAAATGACTTATGGTAGTGCGGGACCCTACCACAACCCTGTGATAACTAGTGAAGAGGCTTGTGGGTGTGTGGGTCATACCGCCACCTTGCGACAGTGGTTAACTCCTACCTACGGTAGTGTGGTATACCCCGCGGTCCCGCGAAAGCTCGTAATATTGCCTACGGCAATGCGGTATACCCCACGGCCCTGCGATGAATAGTAATCAAGCCTACGGTGTTACGGTGTGTCCCACCATCCTATGGAGGTTAGCCAAGGTGACTACAGTAGAGCGGTAAAGAGTGGAAATGACGGTTCAAGATAGTTCAAATAGTTTGTAATGATTCTATCTGGTGTGGAAGTTAAAATGATGAGTTTTCCTGAAACGCTTGTGTGAAGTCTGTAATATAACATAATCTAGATCAATGGTGAGATAATCAGAGTGAATGGTATTGTAATGCTACTGGATTTGATTTGGGAATCAACACCTGAAAGAGCATAGCTCTGTAACTTGTATGTAATCGATATTTTACTATAATACAAGTGATCTTGCTTTGGTGTCTGGGTTTTTCTCCCGTAAGAGTTTTCCCACGTAAAATCTAGTGTTCAATCTTTATTGTTTATTCTGTTATTATTGTTTGTGCATCTTAAATGAACTGCAATTGCAAAGTTTTGTAAATTTCTGTATCTCTCTCCTTGAAGATTAGAATTAGAAAGGCGTATTCTGTACTCTGCTTTCCTTTCAAAACTTGGGCGTCCACTTTTGGAGTGGGGGCCATGAAGACTTTGTTGATGTCTCCTAAGTCTATTTTGAGAGTTTGATAACTCCTAGTAAGTGGGAGTTAAACTTGGGCATCCTCTTTTGATGGAGACTTATATTTAGACTTGGAGTTGTGCTTTTTTCTGTACATGAGTGGATAATGTTGAGACAAATTGCATGGATATAATGTTGGAGTTAACTAAAGTGTTAGAGATGCATGAATTGGATATTGTTTGCATGAGTTCATAAAAGCTTGCATGGACATGCATATTTTTGTATGTACTTGCATATTGTTGCATGATACTTGCATGTTGTTGCATGTTACTTGCATGTGCTTGCGTGTTGTTGCATGTTGCTTCTATGGACTTGCATGTGCTTGCATGTTGTTGCATGTCATTTGCATGTGCTTACATGTTGTTGCATGTTGCTTCTATGGACTTGCACGTTGTTACGTGTCACTCATATGGACTTGCATGTGCTTGCATGTTGTTGTATGTCACTTGCATGTGCTTGCATGTTGTTGTATGTCACTTGCATGTGCTTGCATATTGTTGCATGTTGCTATTATGGACTTGTATGTGCTTGCATGTTGTTGCATGTCACTCCTGTGGACTTGCATGTGCTTGCATGTTGTTGCATGTCAGTTATATGATCTTACATGTGCTTGCATGTCAGTTTTGAAAGATTACTTGCAAAACACTCCAACTCCAAAAACTTGCAGGATGGTACATCTCAGTGTTTCAGATAATGGGTATCAGTTGAATGTTGAATCAAGTGTTTGCATGTCACTTGCATGCACAAAACAAGATAATTCAGAATAACTTTGGGGACATCAATCTTGCTTGTTGTTTGCATGAGATTGGTGTGTGTTGATCACTTCGGTTAATAGAAAGTGATTGGGCAAACTTGGACGCCCAATTTGAGGACTTTCTGTTGTTGCTTTTATTTGGAAATGTATTTGGTGTTGGCAAAGTTAACTTGAGCAAACTTGGGCACCCACATCAAGGACGGGCGGTTAACAGAAGGCTTGACTTTGTTTGACTTCAGTCTTCTCTATTTGGAGTGCTTGGTTTTTTGCATGAGCATTGGTTTTTATGTTATCAATTACAATTTATTGTAATTTGAGTTTCAAGCTTTTGAATTAAGAAGCTCTTGAATTAAAGAAGCTTTTGAATTAATTAAAAATCCCCATACATTTTCCAAAGAGTTGAATTGTGAAAAAGACTTAGAAGAAAAAAGCAAGAAGTTTTTTTTACTTAGAAGAAAAAAGCAAGAAGTTTTTTCTTTAAAGTTTTTACAGGTTTGAAGATTGAAGAAGCTTTTGAAGTGCATCAAGGAATCAAAGGATTTCAGTATTGAATGTAATCTCTCACAAGATATTTAATACAAGCATAAACACCTTTGGTGTGGAGTTTTTTTCCCTTAGGGGTTTCTTCACGTAAATACTTGTCTTTTGCAAGCTATTTTCTTCTACTACACCGTTTAAATTTGAGAAATACTATAACATCTAAATTGAAAGTAATTTTTAGATTTACACATGCTATTAATTTCAGATTTGAAAACATTTTAAAGCTCCATAATTGCAACTTTACCTTGTTCTCTCTCCCTTTTTCCAACAAAGCTTATAATTTAGGATCTAAAAATTGTTTGAAAAGGGGTTAATTTTGGTTTTTGAATGTCAATTTGATTACGCCAAGAGGCGGCGTTCCTACAGTCACAAGATGGGAGTTGAAGAGCTCAAAGATTCCTTAGATTCTGTGAAGTTTCATAAGATTCACATCCTAGAAAAAGTGCCAATAGGATTAGCCAAATAAAAAAAAAATAGGAAAAAAAAAATCAAGAAAAGTAAATCCATGAGGAGTATGAATAAATTTACCTCATCTCATGCTCAACTCTAAAACTTCTGGAGCAAACAAAAAAATGAAATGAAGAAGTGCCATAAAGAAATTCTAAATTATTGTCCATCCCTGCAACAATTCACATTCTAGAAAAAGTGCCAATAGGATTAGCCAAAAAAAAATAATAATAGGAAAAAAAAATTAAGAACAGTAAATCCATGAGGAGTATGAATAAATTTACCTCATCTCATGCTCAACTCTAAAACTTCTGGAGCAAACAAAAAAATGAAATGAAGAAGTGCCATAAAGAAATTCTAAATTATTGTTTAGATTTTCTTTTATTAAAAGAATTCTTTAAAAATTAGAAATTTGCTTTTTAATTGTTTTCTTATTTTATTGATGCTTTTAATAAATGTATTGATAGTAATATTTCACTACGCTTTTATTAAATTTTAAATATAGATGGGAATTTAATTTTATTCACTTTACTGTACTAAAGGTAAGAGTAATGGATTATTATTATTTTATTATTATTAATTGAGTTTGTTTATTGTCTTATATCACATTGATATATTATATATTATAGTTTCAAAAATAATAATTATAATATATTTAGGAATAGATAATATATATTATATTATCATTTATAATATTATATTATGATTGATAATATTATATTATATTTTAATGAATCATTTCTTGTTCCTAAATATTTTCCTTTATCTTTTTCCATTCCCAGTTTGCTTTAAAGTTACTAATTTTATTTTTCTTTCTCTTTTAAAACTAAAAAGCTTCTCTCTTTTATCTATATAAATTACAAAATGGATTATTTGAATAACAACATATCATATTTCACAAATATAACAAATATTTGATAGTATAAGAAAAACCATATTTTTTCTAAAGAATATCCATAGTTAAATGAAATGGTTAAAGAATATATGTTTTAAAATATAAATATGCATATAGCTAAAGAATATAGTTAAAAAATTACAAAGTTTTAAGAAAAAATAAGCTCTTAAATGTCTTGGTTTGAATTTTTAAACTATTTTTCCTTTATGCTTTTTAAAAAACTAGATGAGATTACAAAATTTATGGTAACATTATAATATAGATAGTATTATAATATTATATATATATATATGATTGGTAAAAGGCCAAGGCCATTAATATATAAAATCAGTAATAAAATACACCTCTGTTTAGTGCGGGTACCGGTAGGAAAGAACAGAGCGAAGAAAACCTCCAGTCTAGCCCAGGAATTTTGCAGTCCAATACATACTATTTATTTATAGATCTTACACGGGGTCAAGCCCAACAAGGAAACATCATTTCTTACACAATTTCTGAGATACAAGTATAGACATTGCCCTTATCCATGGCCTTTCTTCTGATATCCTCTTGCTGTATGTCTTTTTGGTTCTCCAGCTCTTGGGATGTCCTCCATGACATATATCATTAGATTAGTTGTCTATTATCAAGTGAGGGGCTTCTTCTGTCTTGCTCCTCCCAGCATACCTGTCTTACCTGAAACCACAGAAAAAACTTCCAACTCTTTTCACATGTTAGCTATACAAAAAAAAGGAGATACATAGAATTCATTTTCCTGCAAACACCTGTTAGTTCTCTAAATCCTTTGCCTGAGAGGAAAGAATAAAATACTTGCTCTTGCCAAGCTTATCATAAATATTCAAACACACTTGCTTCGATGTTAGCTTAAATCCGGTTGCGGGGGACATCCCATACTGGTTGACTAATCCACTGTATATGTATATATATATATATATATGCAAATAGATATACCTAAATGTGGGCATAAGTGATCGACCATTTCACTAAATAATGTTGGTAAACCAAAATTTCCCATTCCATCTAAATTCTAACCCATCATAGAGAACCTTATTATCTGTCAAATCATATCATTTATATCTCTCAAATGAACTAAAATGATAGCCAAAGCTCGACTCGAGACCTCATTATTGCCTTTCTAATTTCCTGCCTTCTCACATGACAGTAGTGATTCAAGTTCCAATCAAAGCATCAGTAGTTCTAACCTTTTCATCGAGACAATCTGCTTCACATATAATGTCATTATTAACTAATTATGGTGATCAAATCATATCTTAAACTCTTCCTGCTTGGGTCTTGAGCCCCGTGTTGAGGGGAGTCGTGCAAGATTTTGAAAAAGTATTTAATGAGAAACTTAGAAAACTCTTAAGCCCTAAATCTATAGATATACATCTATCTATATATATAATTTATATATATAAGTAGATATATAAATAATAGACAAGAAAGGTGGTACCTTAGAAGCGTGTAAACAGAGGCAGAACTCAAGCTTAAACATACATGATTGATACTATGTGCTTCAGTTAAAGTTGTTCACTGGAAGAGACAGAGCAAAGGAATAACACTCTGGTTTCCTCTTCCAACAAACCAATGCCATTTCAATTTAAAGTTGTCTTTACAGCTGAAGCCATCACTTGTGGAGGGATGGAGACCCCTGTGCGACTAATAAGCACCAAACGTCAGATGGCATTCCTTGGCCCTGTTACTTTGCTTCGGTTGCAGCGAATGCTCCACCAGTCTGATGAATTAATGGTTGGAACAATTCGAATGATTGTTGGTAGACGGTTTATTGGAAGGACTGAGAGGTATAGAGTTGATTCAGACATTCTTCAAGGGTACTATAGACACCCAAATTTGTCCCAAATTTGTCCATGTCTAGCAACACTTTGTCAAAAACATTATCTTAGACATCTTGTAGTATTTTGTCCTAATTTCCCTAATCCATTAAGCCAATTAATTAAATAAATTTTATTTATTTAATTAAATCCCATTCAGTCCCATCCTTATCCCACTTAGCCAATTAATTAAATAAATTTATTTATTTAATTAATTTCACATGCATAATCCCATTTAACCTATCCCCATCCCAATTAATTAAATAAATTTTATTTATTTAATTAATTTCCACATCATATCTTATCCCATCCTATTCATTTATTCAATTAATTAAATAAATTATATTTATTTAATTAATATCCAACTCATATCCCAACTAATTCAAATATTTTATTTGAATTAAGTCACATGACCTTTCATCTCACCTTGACATTTGTCCATTTCCCCTTAATCATGTGTTGTAGTACAACTTTTATCCTTCACATGCACAACTAATGGGATCTAATTTTAGTATCTATCTACACAAGCACACCTAAGCCTTATCCTCCTTTGCCACATGTCACATGACTACAATTTCTTGATGTGCAAGGAAACCTAACTTAATCCTATCCATCCATTTCACCTAAAGCCCTAATTGATCATAGCCATACATTTGAATTAAGCCTTTCCTATAAATCAACCCCCTCATAAGCCATTAGCATGCATTGATCCTCAAGTATCCACATGCTGTTGAAATATCATTAGAGCCTTTGCATCCTTCATCTATCATTCATTCTAGCATCTTCATCTTAATGTTATGCTGCAGAAGTGAGCACCCAACATTCTTCCAACAATAATCCTTCAAAATCTTGCATGCTCATGCGAGGTGGAGAAGAGCAATGGAGATAAATCGAGCATAGCGTGGAGATCGGTTTGCATTTACATTTGTTATTTTGATTTTTATGTTGTCTTGTGCTTCATTGTGCATTGCTAGGGTTTTTATCATTGCTGTTTATTCATTTGCCCTGATTTGCAATTTTACCCTAACTACAGGTACTAGCCATGTTTCTTGAGTTGGAGATTGACAAAGAAGCAGCGAGGCAGATGATGAAAGGATTATTCAATCCTAAACACTTAGGGGGTTTGGACGAAATCCTGGATGTTGCCACTATTGGTGTTGGGATGCCGCGACTGAGGGATATGGATTCGTTGGAAGATCCTGATGCTATTCAGAAGCTTTATCCTTTTATTTTAGATCTCAGGGGACCGGACCTCATGATGGTCAAAGAAAAGGCACAAATAGCAGTTGGATTCATCCAAAGGGTCCTTGGTCTGGTAGTGGAGGACAAGTATGGATGGGTAGCTTCTTTCAATCTTCAGTTGCTCGAGTATGATAAGGAGTAAGTTAAAAGAGAACTAAAGTTTTGTTATCTTAATGTGGATTACCGGTATGGAGGCTTATAATACGCTCCATAGTAGATACCTTTTGAATGTAAATACAAAGAGGGGTCCCTTAGTGGACAAAACCTTATGATCAATATAAATATAGTATGAATGGACCCTGCGAGGTCCCTCAATCTTCCTCTGCTATTACAATTTCAGCCAAACTTTTATTATGAATATGGCCAAAACTTAAATCCCTGATTCTGAAAGCATTAATAGTTTGTAATGAAAGAATGATAGAAGATCCAGGTAAAGATCTAAAGTAAAGGAAAAAAGGATAGTTAAGAGAATGCATGCCGATACATTCCTGCATGGGGAAAATTTGATTGCTCTTCTTTTAGACTTTATATGTAGATTAAAATTGCTTTCTCTGAACTAAGTTCTGTAAAAGATTTCAGTCCCTTTGTTAATGTCAATATGGGCAAGCAATAGGCTAATTATAAGTTTAATTATAACTACCTTTAGATTGTTTGAGCAGAAGAAAATATTATTATAGAGGAAATCAAAGATAGACCCTATGAGGTCCCTAAATCTTTCTCTGCTATCGCATTTCTGACAAGCTTTTGTTAAAAATAGCTAGAAACTAAAATATCTGCTTCTATAAAGATGTAAAGGTTTGGAGTAAATATAAGTCATTAGAGCATGTGAATAGGTAATAATAGCTAAGTATGAGAGTAGAAACTAGAAATTGAAATCGATTTCAGGGGAAAGAGGTTCAATGTTTCTCCCCATCATCTTGTAATATTGTTTGGGCAAATTGGGATTTGAAATTACAAGAGTTCTTAATATGCTCTGCCACCTATTGCAAAGAAGTCTGAATTTAACTCTTAGTTAATTTGAATGAATGGACTTCCAATCACTGTCAAACTTCAAATCTTTAAGTTGGAGTTATCTACAACTGGCTTGAAAGGGTCTGAGATCGACCCAGCCAGTTGGGAATCTATGAAGTGTTCTCAATTGTTCTTTTATACTCCAATGTTGTCTTAAGGTTAGAAAAATCTATAGATGCTCAATGTTTGTTCAAACTCCAGGGTGTGTCATTAGAACAAGTGAAGAACTAATTAGTCTCATGATAGGTTTTTATATCTTAGAGAAAATAAGCAGAAACAACTTTCCTCCATTGTTTCAGTTTGATTTTAATGTTACTTCATCGGTGTTAGCTTTAGTGAATAGGCAGAAGCCATCAGCCCCTTTGTTTGCAAGGGAGTCTGCTTTGCTATTACCCTATCTGTAAGTGTGATTGAATGTGCACCTTCTGAAAGAAGCAATGATTTCAAGGGCATTAGCCAGTAGGGAATTCAGTCTCCAATTAGGCATGTTCCCTTTCTGTAAGCCATTAATGACGATCGCGGAGTCTCCTTCGACCTCTAATTTTTCAATTTTCAAATCTTTGCAGATTCTCAGACCTTCAATTAGGGCGGTTAATTCTATTGTATTATTTGTTGCTTCTCCTAGAGGTTTGGCTAAGGTTGCAATTTCTCTAGTTTCATAATCATGGATTACACATCCTATTCCTGTGACTCCCGGGTTGCCCCTAGATGCCCCATCAAAATTTAGCTTGAATTAACCTTCTTTAGGGGGATGCCACTTACATTCCTGTCTCTTGTTGGTGGTGTTGTGGTTATCTGGTCCCACAAAGGAGGGCAGTTTTAGTCCTGCCCATCTCCCCCGCATCTTTTCATCCCAGTGAGTCACTGTGGATTCTTTTTTGGAGTTATTTAGAATCCTACTGTTGACTATCTGTATAATAACAGCCTCAATCTTAATAATTAACTGTCCAAAAGTTAGTTTTCTATCTTTAAAGATTCTTCTATTTCTTTCTTTCCACAGTTCCCAAACCATGATCGAAGGGGTAATTGTCCATAGCATATGGTAGATGCTTTGTTTGTGAGTCTCAGACCAGCATTGGAAAAGGTTCAGAATGTTATTAGGCAGGGCAGTAATCCATCCCAGCTTGTTGCTTAGCTAGTTCCAACATTTATTAGAAAATTGACAGTTGAGAAGAATATGGTTTGTTGTTTCTTAATCCTCTTCACAGAGGGAATATCTGCTAGGCCCCTCATATCCCATCTTGGTGAACCTATCCACAGTTAGGATTTTTTTCTACAGGGCCATCCAAGCAAACAACCCGGCCTTTGGGAGACAGTTCTTATCCCAACATAGTCTCTGTGGTAACTTCGATTTTAGTCTTAGCTGCTGTTTGATTAAAGTTTTGTAACCATCCTTGGTTTTATAATTTCCTGATTTAGCCCCATCCCAGACTAATCTGTCTGAGTCTCCTTTGAGAGATACCCTCCTTTTGTTAAGGATGTCAAGTAGTTTCCTTTTCTCATTATCTGAAATGTTCATATTATCCAGGGGTTTCCATTTCCAACCCTGATTCTCCCCATGATTGGCAAAATCTATATAATCTTTTACATAATTCCCCCATTGGGATTCTAGGGTCCTTTTGGCATTCTCTAAGTTATCCAAGCTACTTATTGCCTCAAACCCCCCATGAGTCATCCCAGAAAAGTGCTTGGTTACCATCTCCCAAACTCCAAGTCAGTTTGTCCATTATGAGCTTCCTGCAATCCATCATAAAATTCCAGAGGCGAGATCCTTTAGGGGGGTTGGCCATTCTAAAAAGGAATGTCGGTTCCTCCCCTCTAAGATATTTGTTTCTAAGGATTTTAACCCACTTTGAATTGGGCTGCTGATACATTTTCCAAACAAGTTTAGTGCCTAAAGCCTTACTCTGTTCTCTGAAGTTTTTTAAGCCCAGGCCACCTTCCTCTTTTAGTCTACAAATTGTGTCCCAAGATACAAGTGTCATTTTCTTTTTATCCTCCGAACCTTGCCATAGGAAAGTTCTTAGAGTTTTGTTGATTTCTTCTCATTTACCTACTAGAAGATTCATACAGGATAATTGGTATAGTGGGATAGCTGAGAGAACTGATTTTAACATTGTCACTTTGCCTGTTGAGGAAAGCCATTTGCCTTTCCAAGACTCTACTCTATTCCTGATCTTGGAAGTAATATGGTCCCAGAGATCATTAATCTTATTGCTTTTACCCAAAGGTATGCCTAGATATTTACAAGGTATTTCCCCTTTTTTAAAAGACAGGATTCTGCATATTTATTTTTCAGTTTTAGGATTTGTGTTGAAAAAATAAATTGCTGATTTATCAACATTTACCTCCTATCTAGAGGCCCTACAATAGGAGTTCAGGATATGTTTGAACGCCCTAGCTTCTTCTATGCACCCCACACCGAAGAGCATAGTGTCATCTACAAACTGTTGATGGGTTGTAGGATCGACACCAGAAATGATTTTGATTCCTTGGATCTTTCCTTCTTCCCTAGCCTTGGTGATCATTCTCCCTAATACATCTGCCATTATAATAAAGAGAAAAGGGGAAATAGGGTCCCCTTGTCTCAATCCTCTTGAAATGCTAAAAAAACCTTCCAGGGTTCCATTGATTAAGACTGAGATCTTAGGATTGGAAATACATGCATAAATGAGGTTTATCCACTATTTAGTAAAACCAAAAGCCTCCAGGGTTTTGCAAAGGAATCACCAGTCTACCTTATCATAGGCTTTACTAATATCCAGTTTAATTAACATACTAGGTTTTTTATTTTGCTGTATGGTATGGATGGCTTCTTGGGCTGTAATAACTCCATCAAATATAGATCTACCCGGAACAAACCCTGTTTGCTCGTCACTTATGATGTATGGAAGTACTGTCTGAATCCTATTAGCCAGGGTTTTAGTGAGGATTTTATAAATAGTATTACACAGAGAGATAGGCCGTAGATCCCCTAAGCTTTCTGGCTTCTCTTTTTTTGGAATGAGTGTAAGAAAAGTATTATTTACCTCTTTGAGAATATTGCCTAAATTTATTACCCCTTCTAGTGCTTCGACTACTTCATCTCCTATGAAGTGCCAACATTTCTAGAAGAAGGCTAGGAAGCCATCGGGTCCAGGTGCTTTATCTGGTTGCATTTGAGAGATTGCCAGCTCTACCTTAGTTTTGGTGAATTTACCATTGAGAGCTTTGTTTTGATCCTCTGAAATAATCCTTGGGATATCTTCCAGAATGGTTTGTTGGTGCAGTCAATTCGATCCCTCCTGATTATTAAGGATATTTTCAAAGTACCTAACTATTTCACATGCAATTTGTTGAGGATCTTTGATCCAGACATTATTCACATGTTTTATTTTGAGGATTCTATTTACGTTTCTATGTACTTTGGTGCTATTATGAAAGAACTTAGTGTTCTTGTCTCTCTCTTCCAACCAGGTTTCTCTTGACTTTTGACGCCAAAAGATTTCCTCTTTGGCTAGGATATCTTCATAGTCAATTTTTAGCTATTTTTCTTTTGAATATGATTCCACGTCCATTCCTCTAGTAATCATGATTCTGTTTAGGTTTTCTAGTTCTTCTTCTAGCTTAGTTTTGGACTCGAAGATATTACCAAAGTTAGTTTTGTTCTAGCTTAGAAGCTTACATTTAATAGTTTTCAGTTTGGATACTAAACAGAAAAGCTTAGATCCAGATATTCTAGTTTCTTTCCACCATTGCTCAATTAGGGTAATAAGGTTGATATCTTTGACCCACATTTGTTCAAATTTAAAGGGGCAACGTTTGGGTTGGCAATCTTCTGAGATACTCAGTTGAACTGGGTAGTGATCAGAGCCTGAGTGTGGTAAGATCTCAGCCTTCAAAATATAAGGGAATTGGGCCCAATTACCTCTTAACAAGAATGATCTATCAAGTTTTTCTGTAATATTGCTAAAACCCTCTCTTCTGTTGTTCCATGTAAAACCTTCCTGTGCAGTTAAAATTTCCAATAAATTATTCTTTTGAACCCAGTCTTTAAAGTCTTTCGCTGCTGTAGATAACCTTACATGACCTCCCAATTTTTCTTTAGGGTCCAGTATCGCATTGAAGTCTCCACCCAGAATGCATACTTGATCTTGTAAAGTTCCCAAGAATTATTCTATTTCTATCCAGACTACTCTCTTATACTGGTTCTGAGAAGGGCCATAAATGTTAAGGAGAAAAAAGTGTAGATTGCTTCTGATACTTTTGACATTCCCAACCATCTAGTTCTTCCTGCAACTTATCACTGAGAATGAAACCACTCTAGGATCCCAGATTACCCCAAGGCCTCCTGAAGCACCCTCAGCTAGAACTCCTACTAGCTCCCAAATTCCTAGCTTCTTATTTAGAGCGTCTATCTCATCTTTATTAAGTTTTGTTTCTTGAAGCATTAGTATATTTGGTTTTGTGTTGGTTATATAGTGTTTTATGATTTGCTATTTGTTAGGGGCATTGAGACCCCTAACATTCCAAGTGTAGACTCTTATGGCGCCTCGGGAAGGTACTTCCCTTTCCCTGCATTAAAAAGTGTGGCTATCTTGGTCTGATCAGTTGCCTCGCCTACTTTGTCTCTTAGTTCCAGAAGTGATTTCCTACCCCTTTTTTTATTGCTTTTGGCACAATCTGGGGTCTCCTTACTGAAATCGGTTATTGCAATTCCTAGCCGTAGGTCTGCTTCCTCTAACTCTCTATCTCCCTATTCTTTTGAGTCCTCTTTATTATTCTCCTACCTTTTCTCCCATTCTTCAAGTTCTAGGATCTTGGAGATTAGCTTTTCCTTCTCTTTATTTGCTTCCTCAATTACTACTTCCTCTAATGCCTCATCGAAGATCTCATTGCATATCTCTTCTAGCTCCCTGTGGTTGACCTTATCTGTGGGTATCTTTTGATATCCAGTCTCTTTATGTTTTTCCTCTATTTCATAAGTGTTAGGGACCCATTCTAGGGTCTCTAATACCTCTGGTTTTGTATTACCTTCCTCTACTGGGGGAATATTATTTCTATTTTCTTCAACATGGACTTCTCCCTCTTCAAGCTCCTTCCTACCTTTGCCTATCTGAGGTTTATAAATGTACTTTGGAGACTTAGTTGCTACTGATGTTTCTTTGCCTGTGCTTTCCTGTGTGAGGTTAAAGTTTTGTAAAATGAGATCAAGATTCTGACTCTGGGTATTTCTTATGGTATTTTGAGAGGGTTTAGGGCTTTTTCTGGGCTGAGCTTTTACCATACTCAGGTTCTAAATTTGTCCAGCCAAATCACTTCTGCCACTAAGGGACAGAGGGCTGGTCCTCTAATGTTCCACTATAAATCCACCCTTGTTATCATTAAATCTAATGTTAACACCCAACGGCTGGGGATTGGGATTCTTGTTGGTTAGTCTTTTTGAAATACTGTTGATTATATTACTGGGGGTAGGACCCTGGTGAAATACTGGCTAGATACAGTAATTAGCCATATTAGTGTTAATTTCAAGAGGTTCGATGTTTTTAATGCTTATATCCATTTTAACTGATAGGAAAACATCTGAATGGATTAAGAAGTCCTTCTCAATTGTTATGAATTCTCCCAGGTGATTACCTATCTCCCTTAAGATTTCATTGTGGATAAGCTCAACCGAGAGATTTGGTAATTTGACCCATCTGGCAACTTTAAGTTTCATTTTATTGGGGTCAAAATTTGGTTACCAGTCTACATATTCAAATTTATACCCTTTGTAGAGCAATCTTCTGCTATTTAAAATTTCTTTTTTAAGGTTTACACTTTTGCAATCAATGAAAATGAAATCTTCGGAAGTGATAGTGATACTTACCTGATCTTTGAGGAGGGCTTGGACCTAATTCACAATTTCCTTCACAGGCTGCCCAATCCCACACTAATGTATAAAGAAGCCATGGGTTCTACAATGATTCCCCAGACCGCCTGAGTAGATACTGCTAATATTTACCTATGCTTTCTTACCCAAGGTCTCAGGGTTTTGATAAAGCCTTGAATTCATTTGTAGCCTTGACCTAGGGGATCTGGAGATTGCTTGCTCTTGAATTGCTAACTGGTTATTGCCCCTCCCTCGGATGTTGGCCGTAGTAATTTTGAAATTAGGGTTTTGGGTAATTGATCGATGAAGGGGAGCTCTTGGATTTGCCGTATTATTTAAAGAAGGCTTCAAATGAAAGATCCTGGGGGCCAATTTTGAGAAACCCTCCGCAACTTTTTGCCTTTGAAGGAGAGGGTGAGAGACAGCAGGGGGAATTAAGCATTATGGCTTCTTTCCCTACCTATTGAAGTGCGATTTGCTCCAGTTGCAAATGCTGGGATTGCTGAAGTAATTGGGATAGCCCAAATCTCAGAAACCTTGGCTTGGGCATTCTTTCTTGAAGCATTGTCTGCCTTAATTCCCCTCTGCGATTTCCTCCTCCTCACAACTTGCCAGCCTTGTTCCATGTGGGGTTGCAGAGGGGGAGCCCAGCCCCCATAAACCATCTTCTCCTTCCATGACAAATTGCTGCTAGGGTGCTCTGCCCTATCTTTAGAATTGATTCTATTGTCACTATAGTGTTGTCATGGGAGTTCTACTCTTTTTTGCATTTTTTTTAATTACCAAAGATTATAATATTATATTTTTAAAATTAATAATTCTAATATAATTTATTTGACAAATATATCAAATACTTGATAATATACCATAAAATATTTGAAAAACTTTATAATATATATATTATATTATCTTCATTTAGCAATTCAATTACAATAACTAGATGAGGATATGATGAACTATGATCTCTATAAAATGTACCCATTTTGTGTTAGAATCCCCTTTATGTATGTATTACAAATAAATGAATAGCAAGGTTAAGGGAAGATCTTATCCTTTAGTTTTAATTGAATTAAAACAACAAAGGTCATTTACATTTATATCTATACATAGAACTATGGTTAGAGTTAGGGTTGGCGTTAGGTATAGAATTAGGGTTAGTATTGGCCTAAACATTAGGGTTAGGGTTACAATTAGTATTAGTGTTAGAATTAGGGTTAGGGTTAGGCATATATTTTTAGAAGTAGGGTTAGAGTTAGGTTTACAATTTAAACATGGTTAAAATTATATTTATTGTTAGAATTAGGTTTAGGGTTAAAATTAGGATTAGAATATAGGGTTAGGCTTATAAATAAATGCTAAGTGTAATCATTTGATTATGGTTAGAATTAGAATTAGGGTTAGATTGAGGGTTATGATTACAATTAGGGTTTGGTTAGGGTTAGAACCAAGGTTAGATTAGAATTAGGGTTTTGTTTATGAATATAGTTAAGGTCAAGGTAATAACCCTAATTCTAATCATAATTTTAATTAGTATTGGCCTAAACATTAGGGTTAGGGTTATAGTTAGGATTAGTGTTAGAATTAGGGTTAAGGTTAGGATTATATTTTTAGAAGTAGGGTTAGAGTTAGGATTACAATTAAAATAAGGTTAAAATTATGTTTATTGTTAGAATTAGGCTTAGGGTTAGAATTAGGATTAGAATTGGAGTTAGGGTTAGGGTTAGGGTTAGGGTTGGGATTAAGTATAGAATTAGGGTTAAGTAGATCTAGGGGTAGAATTAGGGTTAGGGTTCTAAGAATTACTGTCGAGATTAACGTTAGGATTAGGATTATAGTTAGGGTTATGCTAAGTGTAATCATTTGATTATGGTTAGAATTAGAATTAGGGTTAGGGTTACAATTAGTATTAGTGTTAGAATTAGGGTTAGGGTTAGGCTTATATTTTTAGAAGTAGGGTTAGAGTTAGGGTTACAATTAAAATAGGGTTAAAATTATGTTTATTGTTAGAATTAGGTTTAGGGTTAGAATTAGGATTAGAATTGGAGTTTGGGTTAGGATTAGGGTTGGGATAAAGGTTTGAATTAAGAATAGAATTAGGGTTAAATAGATCTAGGGGTAGAATTAGGGTTAGGGTTCTAAGAATTATTGTTAGGATTAACATTAGGGTTAGGGTTATAGTTACAATTTGGGTTGAAATTAAAAGTTAGGCCTACAATTAGGGTTAGGATTATTGTTAGGGTTAGAATTAGAGTTGAAATTAGAATTGTGATTATGTATAGAGTTTGTTGTAGGGTTAGGGTTCAATTAGAATTAGGGTTTCAATTAGAATTAGAGGTAGAGATAGAATTACAATTAAAATTAGGGTTATGGTTGCAATTGTGTTTATGGTTAGGTTTACAATTACAAATAGAGTTATAATTAGGGTTAAAGTTAGAAATAGCATTAGGGTTAGGGTTACAATTAGGGATAGGATTAGAATTACAATTATAGTTAGGATTGGGACTAGAATTAAAGTTACAATTATGGTTAGGGTTACAATTATGGTTATGGTTGCAAATAGGGTTATAGTTATAGTTAGAACTAAGGTTAGGGTTAAGGTTAGTATTAGGGTTAGGCTTACAATTAAGGAAAGAGTTAGGGTAAGTATTAGACTAAAATTATAGTTAGAATTAGGGTTAGGGTTACAAACAAGGTTAGGTTTAGGATTAGAATTTGGGTTATAATTAGGGTTAAGGTTTGAATCAAACTTGGGGTTAGGGTTAGGGTTAGTATTAGAAGTAGGGTTAGGGTTATGTAATAGAATTACCTACAATAATAATTATGGTTAGATTTAGAATTAGGGTTACAACTATGGTTACAATTAGGGTTGGGGTTAGGGTTTCAATTAGGGAGGGAATTAGGGTTATGGTTAGAATTAAAATAGGGTTAGTTTTAGGGTTAGGGTTACAATTAAAATAGGGTTAGAATTATGTTTATGGTTAGAATTAGGTTTAGCATTAGAAATACAATTAGGGTTAGAATTAGTGTTACAATTAGGGTTATGGTTAGGGTTACAGTTAGAATTAGTGTTACAATTAGGGTTAGTATTGGCTTGAATGTTAGGGTTAGGTTTAGGGTTGGCTTAGAAATATGTTTTGGTTAGAATCAAGGTAAGAATTATACTTAGAATTATGGTTAGTATTAGGGATACAATTAATGTTAGGGTTACAGTTACATTTAGGGATAGCGTTAGATTTATCAATTAAGGCTAAAATTAAGATTATCAGTACAATTATAGTTAGAGATAGAATTTAGGTTTGGGTTAGAATTAGGGTTAAGTAGATCTAGGGGTAGAAATAGGGTTAGGGGTACAATTAGGGTTAGGGTTAGGGTTGAAATTAGGATTATTGTTAGGTTTAGAATTATGATTAGAATTAGGGTTATAACCTTGACCTTAACTATATTTGTAAACAAAACCCTAATTCTAATTCTAACCATAATCAAATGATTACACTTAGCATTGATTTATAAGCCTAACCCTATATCTAACCATATTTATAAGCCTAATCCTAAACCAATCCCTAAACAAAACCATAAATCTAAATCCAACATTCATTGGAACCTTAAAAAATTATATATAATTATTATGATATATTATAATAATATATCTAACCTATACAATTATATAATATAATATAATTAGGGTTAAGACCTTTATGGTTAGGCTTAGTTTAGTATAAAATATGTCGAGAGATATGTTATAATAATATATCTAACCTATGTTATAATATTATATTATATAATAATAATAATTCTTAATAAGATATATAATATAGTTAGAATTATGCTTGTCGCTGCAGATGCTACTAGTATACCTATTATTTAAAAAATATATCTAAAGTATGCTAAGAGATATCTTTCTCGAGGCGCCTTTTTTTTAATCAATTTGGTCCATATAGGTGGAAATAGGTGCCTCGAGAAGGATATCTCTCGACGTACTTTAGATATATTTTTTAAAATATAGGTATACTAGTTTTTAGATTAGTGAGAGTGTCAAATTAATTAAAACTGTGTGCTAGGATAGTGTACTTAATATACCCATATAAAGTAACTTATAAAATAAAGGGTAAAAGTGCAAAGTATGCACTTTTTACACTTACAATATTAAAATGTGCACATAAATATTAAATCAATGAAAGTATAATTATCTTTAGTTAATGAATATATGGAAAGGTGGTAGTAAGATTTAGCCAAGCATGAAATTTCCCTTTCATAGTGAAGGATGATCATTGGAAAGGTATAGAAGGTGGGCCTAAATTTGACAATCAACTTTAAGTGTCAAGCAAAAATTTTGTGATAGTTATCCATTTGAAGTCATCTTCAAATATAATGCATACTTTATTTTGAAAGAAAAATAAAATTGATTGTCTCTCCAAACTAATTTTGTGATAGTTGTCCATTTGAAATCATCTTCAAATATAATGCATACTTTATTTTGAAAGAAAAATATAATTGATTGTCTCTCCAAACTAATTTTGTGATAGTTGTCCATTTGAAATCATCTTCAAATATAATGCATACTTATTTTGAAAGAAAAAAAAAATTGATTGTCTCTCCAAACTAATTTTGTGATAGTTGTCCATTTGAAATCATCTTCAAATATAATGCATACTTTATTTTGAAAGAAAAATAAAATTGATTGTCTCTCCAAACTAACCCCTTTCAGGTCACATAGTCTTCTTAAAATTTTGATTGAATTTATAGTAAAAATGACTCAATAGACTCATATGGCCATCAAATTTAAGATTATGTAGAAGAACTAAATATATTTTGATCATATGACCATCAAATTTAAGGTTACATAGAAGAACTAAATATATTTTGATTTTTGTAACTAGATTACATGATGTGCATTTTTTATCAGTGCATTTTTTATCATTAGATGAAGACTTGAATGGATGTATAGAATATAAGTTTGAAAGCCTACATTATGGAGGTTGTCTGTTATTTAGAATTTGAAAGGACTAAAATCACAAACAAGGCAGCCACATACTTCAAAACCCAACAACAAAATCAAGAGTTACAATAACAGGGTGCAAATTTTTAGCAGCAAAACATGCCTACTCTTCATGATAATAAGACCCAGTACAGAGCTAAGTAATCTACCATTTATATTCTAGTCTGAACTCATCTTCATAATATAACATTAGCAGACTCTGCAATATCATCATTGAATTTCCAAGTAGAAATTTGATACTCTGCTCTAATGGGTGTCTAATGGCCTGCTCCAGGGCTTGGAACAGACCTCAGAAAACGCTGAATCCTATCCATAGCCTTCCCTTCTGTTAGCTTCCTATGACTGCATCTTGTTCCTGAGAGCTTTAAGCCCATGTCCATGTGACCCTGGGTGATTACAGAGCCCTGAGGATGATAAATTTGGGTGGCATCCACAACCACAACACAGTTAGAGGAGTGATGAGCAAATAATAGTAGCAGAAATAACATCATCATGCAGCTCTCCATACACTACTGCCAAGAAATTAAAATATATTTTGATCATGCAGCTCTCCACCACAACAGTCAATGGTCAAGCAATTAAGATATATGATATATCTTATGAAGCCAAGAAAAACAAATGATGCGTAGACCTTGAGAAGAAGTGTATATATAGGATTCCTATCCAGCAACCTCTATGCTTAACAATAACTGCGCTCCCAATAGAAATACATGATTTTCTTCCTGTTTTCAACCAATATAATAATCGGGATGACGAAACCTATTCTTTTTCACATATTTTGACCTGATGTTTGTTGAAGGTTTAAATGTCAGACAATGTATTACCACGCACGTCCCGCCTTTTAAGGAGCTGCACATGCACCGGGGAAGAAATTTGTTTTCCTATGAAGCATCCACTCAACCAACATTTTTAAGGAATAAATTTAGTTAGCCGGCAATAAAGTAGTGGCCCCTTGTTGTTTTGTTGTTTCCCGATTTGGGTTTCGTGGGACTTTTTGGTGTGATTTCTTCCACCCACTTTTTTGGTATGAATATGTGGAATATTATTTCTTAATTAATGTTAACCATCTATTCATATTGGAAAAAAAAAAAAAAAAAAAAACTTGTTAAAATGAAGAGATGGAAAAGAGGATTTGTTAAAATAAATGTGTTATTTTTTTAAAATAAGTAGGTGATATGGAATTATATTTTGAAACTAAAATAATTTAATTAGGAATAAAAAATTAATGCATGGTCTCAAAAAAGAAAAAGTTATAAAACATGTGTTAATTTTTTTTAAAAAAGTGGGTGGTATGGAATTATATTTTGAAACAAATAATTTAATTACGAATAAAAAAAATTAATGCATGGTCTCAAAAAAGAAAAAGTTATAAAACAAGAGAGAGTCTACAGGACCACAAGGGTAATAACTATCGTATTAACAAATTATCATATGAAACTAAAAACAATAGCATTGAGCTGTTAAGACAACATCAATATTAGGAGGGGGGACCAGGGTTATCCCACTAGATGTGGTGATGTTTATTGTGTTGGGTGTGCTAGTACTATATCCAGAGTGTTGCACAGTCCTCTTCTTTCACATGTGGACCTCCAGATTCTCAATGCTCTTTCAAAAGGACAACACTAGATATCATATGTAGAGTTGTATGCATCCTCAAATAATTTTTTAAGTTCTTATCAATTTTTTTTATTTTTATTTTTATCTTTGATTACAAGAATCTCACTCCACTGAAAACTCTCCTATCCTCCATTGACCCCAATATCTTAGCAAGTCTAAAATATTATGATATTGAATCGCACATTATTTCACTCTAACTCAAGGTTACCCAAAGCTTTATTATTGATCCATCTTGGAAGAGACTCTCCATGAGTTTAAATTGTTTCATCATTATTGTTGCAAAATGTAAATGGTGGCATGAAGTCAACGCAAGAGCATGAAGTTGAAACAAAGGCACGAAGCCAGAACAAGGGCACGAAGCCAGAATAAGGGCATGAAGTTGGAACAAAGGCATGAAGCCACAACAAAAGGCATGAAACCTAAACAATGGGGTATACCCCCAAGATATAACAATAGTAAGTACAATGTAAAAAGGGGAAGCACGATGCTCCGAAATGTAAAGATATGTCCACGAAGGTGTAGTATGTAAGGGGAAAGTGTGATGCCCCCCATGTGTAAAGATATGGCAATGATAGCTCAAAATGAAGGTGGGGAAGGCATGATGCCTCTTAATTTAACTACAAAGATGTATCCATGTAAGTTCATAATCAAAGTGTAATAATGGAACAAGATAGCCCTAAATGACCCAATTAACATTGTGTAACAACCAATAATGTGAATTGTGTCAATAGATAACTTGATAGCATGTGTAAATAATATATGGTCATGAAGGCATCTGTGAAATTGTATCTCTTTGTCAAGAATCTATCTTATGGTTTGTGTTGTCTAAATCAACCCAAGAACAATAAGAATGAGTTAGACCTAAGATAGCACATGCATTGCACCCTTGCTAAAGGTGTAATCCAAATCACTCCTACTCTTCCAAGAAAAACTAGCTAAGAAGGGGAGAATTTGGTTGATTGTTCTTTTCTCATGGAGGAGGAGCATCGTGGATGACATTAAAGTTGTTGTGTGGAGCAAGAGTCACACCAATTGGGTCACTCACTTCTCTAGGGAGGAGCACCTGTTGGCAGACTATGGTGTTTATGTGTTGAGGTGGAGTTTGATGTTGTTGAGAAAATCATTGAAGTGGCGTTGTGGTGGTTATTCTTACATGGCTAGAAGGGTCACTAGCTCTAATTCTATTCAACTCACTTGCCACAAAGAGACATAAGGTATTTAACTATCATTCTTATAGCTCTATCAACTCTTCCAAAAGTGTGAGTTCCCTTGTATGTAACTCTTCCCTTTGATGCCTTCACTCGTTTTCTTACTAGATTTCCCTAAAGATTTCCACTTGCTCCCAAGTTTCGTCTTTGATGGGTGCTTCTTGGATGGGCAAGTTTTCTCTAATCTCACTTAGCATTGCTTCAATCCAATCCTCCCTTATTTCGAGACACATTAAGCCTAAGATGTCGAGTGCAGAAAAAGAGGGATAAAACAGAGGCATTATGGTGTTCTGGTTGATCTTGTTTACATTTGTTCGTTTTATCGTTGAATCATTTTGACTTGCTTTGTTGGATGTTTGAATGTTCTCATGTTGAGCCTATGTAAATGTTCCTATGTGCCTTGTGTTGTTACCAAGGGATTATACTTTCTCTATTTTTGTGGCTTAAATGATAACGCTTTCTAAAAGCACTTTAATCTAAATGTATGTAGAAGTAATTCTACTCTATATTTTTGTGCCTTTTTTGAAATTAAATGTTTTCTTATTTAAACTAATTGTAGAAAAGAAATATTTTTATGAATGCAACTAAATGGATTTTCCTAAATGCAATGTAATTGAATGTTTTTATTTGTGTTTTCTTGTGAGATTAATCGAATCTCTTTATTTTTTGCCTTAGTTTTGATGAGAATGTTGGAATCCCTCAATTTTCAAGTTCAGACACGAGTGTTGGAATCTCTCAAATTTTCAAGCTTGTGTTATAATCTAAGAAAATAAATTATGCAAATCAACTAATTTAAATCTAAATCCACTAAAAATAGTGAAGAAATTCCTAAATCCGAACCAAGAAATCATAAACAAATGTTACTTCTCCTCGACAATTTTTACTATCTAATTACTAATTAACCTAAACCCCTTTTCAAAAGAAATTTAATTTAAACAAAGGAACCTATAAAAAGTAGAAGCTTTGAAGAAGCTTGTGTTGGCATATGTCCTCAAGAGGTCCAACCTTTGTATCTTCCTTTATAGTAGTAGGAAAGTCCTCCTTGATGATAGTGGGAATATAGTGGGATTAGACATTGAGTAAAATTGAATGATGATCTAGGATTACAGTGAGAAACTTTGAAGCTTCTAAGAAAGGGAAATGTAAGAAGGAATAAGACTCTTGTAAGAGCATGAAAATTTCTGGGTGGGGGTTGTTGTGCAAGGATAGCCTAGTCCTCTAAGGTGATTTGGAGTCCTCATTATGAGGGAGGCAAAGGAATGAAATATTCTGGAAAGGAGTTGGCTACAAATACAAAAATATGAACAATCTCCTTAATGTCAAAGGCAATGGGAGTATAAATAGTCTGGAAGTTTCACAATTAGGGGAAAGTGATTGGGAGATGATTAGAGAGTTGATTGGGAGTCGAGAGGAGAGGAGAATCAGTCAGGGGGAGTAGAGGCTCAGTAATGACTGGAATGAACTCTCAATCATGAGAAAACATTGTGGAAAAATGACTAAAAATGAAGCAATCATGCATCCCCAAAATATGATAGGGTCACCACTTTTAGGGTTCGGGTTGTCCCTTTTGCCAAGGCAAGTCACCTGAGTGACCCTAGGGTCTCTTGGATGAACCTACAACTAAAGGTCAACAAAAGGTTTTTAGAGGTGCGTGAATACTTGGAACCTATTTCAAGGGTTGAACAAGGTGGAAGGAGGATAGAAAGGATGAGGGAATTGCCATCAAGTTAAAAAAATGCTAAGAGGAAGCGTGTTTCATGCCTCATGGATCATGAGCTAGACCTTCCAGGTCATCATCAAACTACTATGTTGGCCTGGAAGATTTTGGGCACTTAATATTTTCCCCTGTGGGCATAATAGTCTAGATAGAAGGTACACACCATTCCTAAAATTGCATTATGGGACCTACACTTACCTATACTTACCTTTGTTGTTGTCTTGTATCTAGACCTGCAAAAGAAATCCCTTAATTGCATGTAATATGATAATATAGTAAGAAAAACTGAAACAAGGAGAGAGCTTACCTTTGATGCATGGTTGTAAGAGATAATACCTTGTTGTTTTCCCTTGTCACTCACTCATAACTTGCAAAATAAAGATTGACTTGAACTGACTCAAGTACATATTGATAAACAATTAGCTAAAAGTAAGTGGGGAACGAGGATGGGAGGATGTATAGTTGATGAAAGGTTTGATGTATACCTAAGTCACCTTGCTTTGCCTTAATGACTTGGAAGAATGATGAAAGGAAAAGTGATATGAAATCAAAACCTACCATACAAAATAAAAAATGGAGGAAAATAAAGGGTCATTTTCACTAGCAATAATAAAGAGGAGAGAAGAGAGAGGAGGAAAAAGAGGAAAATGGATAAACAATGATGAAATTATGCAATGAATAGTTGATGGAGGGGCAAGGATAAGGAGACCATGGAACATAATCCCTAGAGGCTCTATGGGCTAGAGTTGACCTTGAAGTCTTTAAGAGACTTGCTTCTTGATGCTTAGAGTTTTCTACTTGCTCCCTTGCATTGGAAGACTCGCATGCTTATGTGCACATTTTTCTCTCTATCTTCTTTCATGGAGCCCATTGTACTTCAATACTTATACACTTCCTTAGCACGTATTTGTGATGAACAAGATTGGTATTAGACTATATATAGTTTATAGTTGACGTAATTTACATTGCTTTACTCATGTGCACATGGATGATACTAAGAATTTATATTTATTTTATTCGTAGATGTTTATGCTTATACATGTATGGTGGTATTCTCATGCTTTTTTGTAACTTATAATATATATGAGATGGATAGTATGTATGGATGCATCAATTGTATATGGATGAAATGCAATATATTCATATGCTCTTTTTGTTGATTTCATGGATTTCATTCTACTATGACATGATTTATTGTTTGTTTTTGAATGATATGCATGTGGTACTAACATTGTGGTTGCTCTTGATAGGATTTTTGACCTAGAAGATTGTGGATTGACTAGCATAGAATGACCCACTAAGCTTCCAAGATGGAATATATTAGGGGATCAAGTGGGAACATAAAAGTGATGGAACAATTTAGATGAAGTTGTATAAAAGGCTAAAAACTAATCCTTGTATAGATTGACTACTTAGACTAGCTTTTGATGCAAATAAGCTAAAAACTTTATTGGTACCTTCTAGACTTAGACCAAAAGAGATGGCAACAAGTCAGACTTGGGGTGAAGGAAAATTTCCTCAACAACGATGGCCCTAGAAAGCAAGCTAGACTCCTAGTTTTACCTAACTTGTGCATGTTCGTTCTTAGCTTATTTTTCTCCTTTTCTTTTTATTTTTTGTTTATTTTGAATGTCACCCTTGTCGCTTTGAGTAACGGGGTTCTCCACATGAGAGTACGGACATTAGCAATTTTTCTTTTTTTGAATTTCTTGTGGAGTTTTGACCCTCGTGACCTAAAGATTAAGCTAGGTGAGTAAGGGGCTAGGTGCAACCAAATAAGTAACTAACTCCTAAAAATTCCCCCTTGCTGAGGAGAATTAAGAAGACCTTCATGTTAGTTTCTATCAAGTAATGTGAGTTTAAAAACTCACTTTGTTTGAACTAACTGATTGACAACTAAGATTAGGATCAATTTAAATCTTTAAGTTGACTTTTTTTTAAAAAATTGGGAATGTAAGGGATGTGGTAATAATTATTTTGGGAATCTATGGTTTAGTAGAGGCAACCTATGTTGGCAAATTTTAGAAAAATCAAACAAGAGTGAACCACTAACAAATGCAATGGTGGAGTAAACAAAATGTAATGCATGCTTTTTGTTTTCAGCATATATTATTTTTATGATTATTTTTGTTTTTAAGATGTAATCTTCCTTGAGATGGAAGGCATTAACTATTTAACTAAATTCTTCACCCTCTATTGTGCACAAGAGAGACATTGTTGTCGATGTATTATTTTACTAAGTATAGACCAATCCAATTGGTTTGAATTTTTGGCCTTCACCAACTCGTTTGTCAATGAGGTTATCAATTCTAAGTATGAGATGTCCAACCTTGAATGGCATGGGGAAACTTTCTTTTTTTATTGTTGGCTTATGCAAGTCTAACTAACCAGGACTGGGGTTAAGCCATTGTAGGTCAAAATCTTGAGGAACAACTTCCTAAATAGTGGATATCATGTCATTAGGGTATTTTCCCTGAAGGCCTAAGGTTGGGGTTTTAGAGGTAGGATGACCATCCCTTTGATTGGGAGAGCTTCCAAATGTTAGAGTCTCAACCATGCAAATACCTAGGTATCCTGGATGGGGATAGCAACAAGTCTTGTAGGCACATAGGTGACTATGGAATGAGGATCAAAAGGAAAAATAATAGATTAATCCTCCTTTAGTAGTTTAGAAGTAGTGATCTTAGAGGAAACTGTAGAGATTATGTTAGGACTTTTTTGAGGGGTCTCATTCTTTTTGGTTTTATCTTTAGGCTCAGATTTAGGAAAAGGTTCACCATTATTGACTCCAAGTCGTTTTATACTAGCTACATTTTGTCTTGTGAAGGGCCCATGGGTTTGATTTGACTCAACCTTCTTCTTAGCTTGTTCAAATCTATAAATACTTAAATGATGATGATCTCCCTTGATGATCTGTGGACTTGAACAAGGTCAAGAAAGTGGATCTCTTGAGATAGGTAGAGGGAATGACCTTAATCTTATGAATCCAAGGCCATCGAAGAATCATGTTTTAGCTAGTTTCTTCATCTATGATAAAGAACTCTATAGGCATGGTTTTAGGACTAATGGTGATAGGGATTAATCTTTTCAATGATAGGGGTCTTAAGATTATTACAACCTCTAAGGGTATTATTAGTGTGAGTAATGTAGGATTTATCATAGCCCATCATGACATGCTTAATACAAAAATCATAAACTTGGACCTGTAGGTAAAGAGGGTGGTCACGCTACCTAGATATGTCATCAGCCAAGGGAAGTTTTTTGAAGTCAAATGTGAAAGTGGTGTCTTTAGGAGGAAAACCAAGTGGGTGAGGGTTACTTGTAACATTATTTATGTGAGGGGTTGAAGTAGTTCGTGTCACTTGGTCTAAACCTAGGACATCAAGGAGAGCACTCCTACGAGTGGGAGAGCTCTTAAGAAGGTCTAAGATGTGAGAGAAAGTTAAATCATGAAGCTTATTAATGGTGGAGTTAGGTTGAATTGGTCCATAGGTGGTGTAGACTTCTTGATCTATGTTGAGTTATACAAGGCCTAATATGTTTTGGTCAAAGGTGTGCTGATGCTTTTGTTAACAACTTTCAGACCTATGTATTTCGTCATATGGGTGTAGGAATGTGTTCATGAATGGTTGTTGTTATTTTTTTGGGAGGTATATTAGATGATTCTATTATATTGTTTGTAGATTGAAATATTGTCCCCCCTAGTCTAGTAATACATTGTGGAATGTTTGTAACCCCATTGGTAGTAGCATTACAATTATTTTTCAATATTTTTAGTGCTAAGGGGTTATTGATGCTATTATCTTGCATCACCAACTTTCCATTGGCATTGTACTCTTTCCTTCTACTATCGATGGTGGCTTGATCTATCCTTAGAATTCTTTCAAGAACCTATTTGTAAGATTTGTAAGGAAGTTTTAGACCTCCTCTCATGTGTCCCTATTAAGGGCATGCAAGAAAAGGTCACATAACTCTATGTAGTCCATGTTTTGTGTACTAGTATAAGAGAAGAGAACTTGCCTCCATTGCATAATGAACTGTGCTACCAATTCATTTACATCTTTTTTTACACTCAAGAATTCACAAATTCTTATTTTGACTATCTTTTTCATGTCAATGCTATGAAAAATATGTTGATGAATTGTCAAAAAGAGTGGATTGATGCCTTAGGAAGTCTAAAGTACCAATATAAGATGACGCCCTCCAAGATTTTTGAAAACATTCTTACAACTACCCCATCCTAGGGGATTAGTTCCCACACTATTGTTGTGTAATCTTTGATGTGTGAATTGGGATCTCCTAACCCCTTGAACTTAGGAAGTTTATGGAGAGGTCATGGAAACATGATGTTGCGAATCATGTGGTGTAATGGTTCTTTGAGATACTTAAGGCTTTTATTGAAAAAGGGTCATGCATGGAGGGAGTAGTTCCTCCAAACATAAGCCTTGTGGGTGGAGCCTACTAAATTTGATGCATTAGGAAGAGCATGCCTAGTTGTTGTTATCTAAAAAAGACTAGATAGTTAGGAAACATTGTGTTTGAGTTTTGAAAACCAATTGGGATTGTTTGGTTTATATTTTGGTTTCTAAGTATCCCCCTTGATTGGTTTAAGCTTTCCATATTGAATGATAAGGGCAAAGGAGGCATAAAAACCTCATTACTTACATTACACGAATACATATTTATGTAGAGGGAATTTGAGCTACCCATTCACTTTATTCATTTGTTCAAATTACAAAAGGATTTATAGGCTAGTGCCTTTTCATTAGGTTGGGCTTGATTGTTCTTTGGCTACTGAGAACCCCCAACCTCAAGAGTGTTGATTTTCTAAATGGACTAGGGTTGCTATAAGGGCCTCATAGGTGGCTTCTCCTATGTTTCATGCTTCTCAATAATGATTTGGGTTTTGTTTGAAGTGTGGGGTATAATTGGCCCTATCCATTTCTTCTTCTGTGTGGTTATTGAACCTCACTCTTTTAGTAGAGGCTTGATCATTTTGAAACATTGTATCAAGGGCTATCTGAGTCACTTGAGCATCTATAAGATCTTTCTCAAGGTGATCATCCTTGTTGTCTATGTGTGTGGTTGCCTCAACAAAATTGGTTTCTTGCGTATGGACCTTTGACCATACTAGAACTTTATGGGCTCTTTTCTGGCCCTAGTTTGGTTGAATGACTAGAACTTGATAGTCTCCCCATGTAGGGTTGTCAAAGGCCATTAATTCATGGTCCCAGTGGGTGTTGTTGCTATTATGCTCTAGTCATACACCATTGGAGTAAGTGTCCTCAAAGTCATACCTCTTAGAAATAGACATCATAAGATTAGTAGGGACGTATTGACCAAATACTGGAGGACTAGCCTTGTTTGAGGGAATCTATCCCTATGTTTTTGTCTATCTTGACATATTTAGGGGTACCTTAAGTACCACAAAATAAATGGGAAGATAACAAGAAACATAGTGAAAGAAGATGAAATGAATAAAAATAAAGAAACATGAAAGCTCATCTAAAAGGATCACTCTTCACATCAGGTTCACCAAAATATGTGTTGTCTAAAATCAACCCAAGAACGGTGCAAATGAGTCAAACCTAGGACAACAAATACACTACACCCTTGATAAAGGCATTAGTTGAATCACTCCTACTCTTTTGGGAAAAGCTAGCTAAGAAGCAGAAAATCTAGTTGATTGCTTTCTTCTTGTGGAAGAGTAGCATCATGGATGGCAATGAAGTGTGGAGCAAGAGTCACACTGGAAAGTTCACTTGCTTCTCTAAGGATGAGCACTTGGTGGTAGACTATGGTGTTTATATGTTGGGGTGGAGTTTGATGTTGTTAAGTGAATCGTTGAAGTGGAATTGTGGTGGTTATTCTTACATGGCTAGGAGGTTCATTGGCTCTAATTAAATTCAACTCATTCACCACAAAGAGATGAAAGGTGTTTAACCTTTGTTCTTCTAACCCTATCAACTCTTCCAGAAGTACAATTTCCCTTGCATAGAACTCTTCCCTCTGATGCCTCCACTCATTTTCTTGCTAGATTTCCCTAAAGATTTTTCTTTCTCCTAGGTTTGGTCTTTGGTGGGTGCTTCTTAGATGGGCAAGTTTTCTCTAATCTCACTTAGGATTGCTTTAATCTAATCCTCCTTTATTTTGGGAAACATCGAGCCTAAGATGCTGAGTGTAGAAAAAAAGGGGGATAAAAAGAAGCGTTATTGTGCTTTGCTTGATCTTGTTTATGTTTGGTCATTTGATCATTGAATTGTTTTGACTTGCTTTGTTGGATGTTTGAATGTTCTCACATTGATTTTGTGTAAGTGTTCTCGTGTGACTCATGTTGTTATTGAGGGTTTATGCTTTCTCTATTTTTAGTTTTTTCATGGTTTAAATGATAATCCTTCTAAATGCAATTTAATATAAATGTATGCAAAAGTAAGTCTGTAGACACCTAAAAATGACCATTCCATGTTACTCACCTTGCATACATCAATTTCTTCTAAATCACCTTCATCCAACATTAATTAAATAAATCCTATTTATTTAATTAATTTCATCATTTCACCACCTTTATTCTTCTATTTTCCCATTAATTAAATAAACCAATTATTTAATTAATTCATCACATCTTAATTCCTCTCATCTACACAATTAAATAATTTTAATTATTTAATTAACTAATTATTCTTCCAAAAATGAATAATTTTAATTATTTAATTAACTAATTATTCCTCCAAAATTAAATAAATTATTCAAATTTATTTAAGTTGACTTTTCGAATATCTTCTAAATAAATAAAATCAATATTTTATTTATTTCTTATTTTCTTCCATCATGCACAACAAATTAACTAAATTTATTTATTTAATTTCTAATTATCTTCTCAAATCTTCTAAAAATATCTTTTTAAATTCCATGCACACAAATTAAATGATTTATTATTTAATTTTATTCGTAGCATGTCAAAAAGAAATACAAAAGTTGAGTTAATTTGCTTTTAAATCAGTATTTTTATTAAACAATTCATAAAATAGAAAAAATATTCTATTTTTATGAAAATCATTCCTACCTTTAGTCAACAAATCAGTTAACTCAATAAAACATTTTTTTGCATGTACACTTGTCATGCACACATTCCTTCATGTCTTCTCATTCATCTCATCCATTGATTTCATTGAATTTCCTCCACCATTGATCGATCTTCTCTGAAAGCTATAAATATGCCCATTCACCTCTTCACAAACCCTTCACATGATTTTTGAGCATTGGCATCCATATCTCTCAGCACTTTGAGCATTCGTTGAAGCACCTCACATCATTTGAGCTATCACCCATCCACTTGCAATCATGGTTATGCTACGTTTAGAGCAATCCACATATTAATACATTAAGGAATAAACATTGTAGTGTGGTAATTTTGCTTTAATGTTTGCTTTGGATTTCATTATTATTATTGTGATTATTTCTTGAGTTATGTAGACATTAGAATTTTGGTTCTTTTGTTTTTGTTTGCATTCCAATTTCTAGCACACACATTCTGGCACGCCCGGTGGGACCCACTCCCTGAGCTAACATTTATTTGCTTGAAAAAAATGATTTTTTATGCTACAAGTATGGAGTTGCGCTTCTGGCACACAGAAAATCACTTCTGGTCGACAAAACAACTCCTTTGGTTAGCAGAATTGTGCCTTTGGTCCATAGAGTTGTGCCTTTGGTTTCTACTATTTTCTGAGTTTTTGTCATGTCCCTTTTTCTAAAAAATAATACTTTCTATTTTTAGTAAGTCCCCATTGTCCAGAAATAGTAAGTTAGAAGGGGAAATAATATTTATTTAATATTTTATTTGTTCGAGAGAAATTTTCAATATCATGAACAAATAGATATTAAATAAATTTGTATTATTGGTCAAAATTCCTCCTTGGGTGTGGGATTTAGAGGGAACCTCAGTTTGGTAGAAAATACAAATCTGCATATTTTATGAGTTAGTATGACAGGTAGGTGGGAGTTATGGCAATTAGTGGAGTTTTATTTTGGCATATTCTTTGGTGTAATTCCCAAGGCATGGCGTGGGGAATCTTGGGTACCAAGATTGCCTCTCTTGGCAATAAAAGATATGAATGTTGCATTTTTGAGACTATTGCATATTTTACATTTTTCTTTGCAGAGTTGATGCTTTGTGTTGCTTCAGTAGATATGGAAACCATTGGAGATGGAGCTTGTGGCTAGTGGACATGAGTTTCCAACAATCTAAGGGTGGTGTTCTTGGGTTGTAGATAGAAATCTCACTTCAGAGGTTGCATCAAAGCATGAAAGGTTTTGGCAGTTTGAGAGATTTTGTGTTTGCAGGGTATTTTTGGGCATTTTGGAGTGTTTATGGTGTCTCTGTTGGTGCTGTGTTGGGGTTATGTTGTTTTATGTGCTGTTGTTCTACATCAATTCCAATGCCTTGGCTTCATCTTTTTCATGTGTGAACATTGTTCTTGGGGTTTTAGAGGGTTTTGGGTGAAATACCCATGTGTATTTCAACATATTTTGGTGTTGTGATTAGTAGAGTGTTATGAAGTGTTGTAGATCTTGTTGTTGTTAGCATCAATATTAGACATGCTTTTTCCTGTAGAAATCAAAAAATAAAGCTATATTTATTTGGTGGGGATTATTTTCAATGTTGGGCATTTGCAATTTCTACTTAAAGTGCAATTTTCTGATTTAGTTTCTGAGAGTTGTAGTGCATCTTTTTTGATGAAATTAGTTCCAATAGGTTCACATATCATACAATATCAGTAATTAAAGTTTTAAGAAGATTATGGGCAAATTTGAGCATTATACGATCAAGACAATGTGCCCTTTGGAGCTATTTTTGTGCTTTTTCTAGAAAGCTAAATTCCTAAATTTGTTGATTGTTGAAATTTTTTATTTGGAAACATTTCATTGGTATCAGAGCATGATCTTTCTAGCCTGTAGGGTTGCTTGATTCATGCTTCTTTGTGGAAGAGACCTCAAAGCTTTGAGAATCTGAGAGCAAAGGAAATTAGCAGTTGCTTCTGAATTTGAAGAAGAGCAAATCATGGCTGAAGAAAGACGGAAGAATAAGGGAGACCCAGGTGATAAAATTGTTGTTGTTGTCGATAAATTGGCTAACATTGTGGAGCAAATGTGGTTCTAGAAAAATAAGAAGAATGTGGAAGACATTGTAGGTGAAGGAGTTGCACCTATTGCAAATACTAAAGCATCATCTATTGAGGTAGCTGCAAAATGGTATGAAGATTATGTCAAGCAATCTAAATCTTTTAAATCAGCTATTCCATTTGAGAAATTCATAGAAATACATGAGAGGGATCAAAAGAGAAGAGAACAAGATCAGTATGTTGACTTAAAAATGGAAGAAAGAGATAAACCAAAGGCACTCCAAGCTATAAAGGTTGAAGGTAAAAATTCATGGGAATTTGAAGATGATTTATTGATTTCTAATGATTACATATGTCAGGAAAATATTAATGAAATCAAAGAGAAAGATTCAGAAATTACAAGAGTAGAGGATGAAAAGAAGAAGGTGGATCAAGAAGATTTTTAGACTATCTTGTCAAAGGCTTTAGCTGAAGAGCGTGTTGATTTTGGAAATGAGCCGGGGATTGATGTTCAGAATATCATTATAGATGGATACACACTTGGGGAGAACATTGTGGTTAGCCCTAGCACAAAAGAGTTGAGCTACTTGGATGGAAGTGTTGAGGATATCTTAGCAATTTCTCTTTTGCCAATGGTGGATGAGCATTTTGATCACAACTTAAGGTATGAAAATAAGGATCACATTGTAGATTTATTTCTTCCTACTATGTCACTGCAAAACCTTTTTCATCATGGAAAGGATTATAAAGAGGATGAAAGAGTATGTCCATACATGAGAGTATGGGATCTAGGTGATACTTTAAAAAATAAAGATGGTAGGAAATATGATGATGTTGTTAAATTCCTTCTCTTGCATATGTATTAAAATGGAGTTAATGAGAAATCACATAGAGTATATTGTGCATACTAACAGTGTTATGAAGAATCAATTTTCCAAATTTATAGATGGTTCCTTGGAGCTAAGTTCCCAAATGGAAGATCAGATTATAGATGGTGAACAAACAGAATGTATGAGGTGGGAAGATGGTAAGAAAAATATATGTCATTTTGATATTCTATATTTTATGATTGAGCATGGAAAGGTATTTGTGGAATCAAGTTGCATGTTGGATTTTTATCCTTTGATGTATGGAGGGAAATTCAGGAAGAATGAGATTCCACAAGATGACTTCATTATTCCAAGCCTCAAGAAGGCTCTAGCTACAAAGGAATTTCCATATGACTTCAAGCATATGAGTCAACTGCAAGGATGCCACTTCTTGTATGACTATGGTAATGAGGCAATCCAGAGTCTAAGAGAGTAGTTTCATATTATTGTAGTTGGCTTCGAAAGTGACTTTTGGAGAAAGAAGGCCATCAGAACTTGGAATGCTTTCTACCAACATGATCCCTTTGCCAAAGAATCTACATGGAGAACTAATATCATATACCTAAGACAAGACTTAGGTGCTCATAATATTCAGGAGGATGCTACACATGAAGTCCTGGAAAAGATCAAAAAGGTGTTTTTGATTTTGGGATTGAATAATTTTTAGTTTGTTGCCACTATGGGAGTATTTTCAGTCATTGTATGTTTGCTTCCAACGACTATGTTGTTGATGTTTATGGAGAGATTTTGGTTTCATACATGGCTGCCCATCAATTTTACATTGATCACGCTGATGAGTGTTACTCAGGTTTTCTATTTTTGTAGTCTCTACATCATTGGTATGTTCCTGATTTTGATGATTTTAGTTATGAACAATTGTAGATTGGTGCATTTTGAGGAAGTCTACTTGCATGATGATGATAGCGGAAGGTATCCACTATTAGTGACAATTACTCTAGCCATCATAAAACTATATATTAGGAGATTTGAACTAGTTTGTGACACTTATGATTTATTTTCAGCTTACATGCAAGTTGATTTGTGCCATGTTTTGGAGAAACCATTCTATAGTAACATTTTGAGACCCATTGGAGCCCAAAATTATATCTATGAAGCAAGTGTTTGGGATCCTTTATCACATAAAAAGAACAAATGGGCACAATAGAAATATGGTGGTGAGCACTCAAGGAAACCCTTGATTCTAAGGGAATATAAGGAAAAGGCTCTCATAGAAGGCTTGATCTTGGAGGTTAGTAAGCACGATAGGTTTCATTTTGATATTCAATTTTTTTTGAATAATTATGGTATGGTGTTTTTGGATTCAAGGTACATACAGGTTTTCCATCCTTGGATATGTGGAGGAGAATTCAAAAAAGATGAGAGTCTACAAAATGGTTTCACTGTTCCTTGCATCATCATGACACAACAAAAAAATGGTTTCACCGTTCCTACTTCTTGTAACTTGTTTTCTGTAGATTCTTCCGGATGCTACCTGCACACACACAAGAATGAAAACGGTTGGGTGCTATTTAGGAGCTTGCCTAAGTCAAGCTTCATGAATGGTGTTTCCACCTCCACAATAGCAATGATGAGATCTCAAAGAGTGTGTGCCCTAGGAGGGCATAGGCAAATCTGAAGTAGAATGGAATGCTAGAACAAAGCATGAAGAAAAGAAGTCACCACGAGCATGGAAACCCTAGCATGCTTGATGCAACATCACAAGTTGACTCAAGAAGTTGGTGTAGCCCAAATAAATAGAAATATCTTCACAAGACCTGCAATAAGTTAGTGCAACAACAATAATCCACCATAGAGAGATTTAGAGAAGAATAGAGAGAATGAGAGAGAAGAAGAGAGAGTGCAAGTATGTCTAGATTGCATAGAGAGCTTAGAGATGTTCAAATGAATAAACTAACTTGCTTTTATATGCATTCCCACTCACTAACAATGAATAAAACCAAATGGGGCCGACATGTACAAGCTAAGGAGGTGTTCTAAGCCGACACCATAAGAAGGGGCTAAAGGACCCATCTGGGACTAGTGCGCTCAAGCACCCTAGTCCTTTAGCCCCACAAACTCTGGGGAGTGTCTAATGTCGTCAGTTTAGGCTGGTCCTAAGTTTATTCTATCGAGTTTATTCATCAAGATCAAGATTTAATCATTTAATGTTAAAAAAGGTGTTAAAATAGGTCTTGATAAGGGCAAACATTTTAGGTCCACTCGGGTGCTAAACTAGGTGTAAAATGCTAGAGTACACATTTTACTCCATAACATAAGCATGTGGATGTTCAATACCATTTTGTTCATGAAATGATTTCTAATGGTCAGATTGAGTTGAAGAAGGTTGACACTTAAGAAAATGTTGTAGATTCACTTACTAAACTTGTGAGCACAGAAAAGTTTACATGGTGCAGGGAGGCCATGGGCCTTGTTCCTAGTGCTTAGTTGTTTTATGTTTTCCTATGGATGAATTTACAATGTATGATGTCAAGTGAGAGAATGTTAGGATTAAGGTTCCATCAAACTTGTAAATCCTATGTAATCAATTATATCTAATATTATTTGTAAATTTCCATAAGGGAAGAAGTATTCACCAAGTAGCGATCTTGTTTCAGCCACATGTTTGATCCTGGTAGCTGATGGATGTAAGTTATCTGGGGATTACAGGGGGTATCCCCTACAGGGTCCAGGGGGGATGGCTCCCTCAACAGGGGGTCCAAGGGCCATGTACCCCAATGGGGGTCCGGGGGCAACGCCCCCAGAAGCTAAATTTTATATTTTTTTTCTCATTGTAAATCTGGATCATTTATCATTAGGTCACATATCTATCGGTAGAGGCTATGTTGATTTGTCTTGCCTTAGAAGGAAGCCCCTTTATGAGGATATTGTATTACGACTACTTTTTAGAGAGAGTTGAGACAAGAAAAACAAGCATTGCTGAATTGAAGACTGAAGAGGAGATTGATAGTGTTGTATTGTAAACTCTATTGCGGTTAATACAAACTGGTGCATCTCTTCTTATGTGGAGTTTTTTGCCGAAAGGGTTACTCGACGTAAACATTGTGTTTTGTGTTTGATCTTTTGTTTTGTTATTTCTTTGTGTTAATTTTATACTATCTCCATTTTGGTTCTGCACTAGATTAATAGTTACTTTTGTAATCAGATTTCCATTCTATAGACGTTGTTCACCTTCATTTCTAACAGAAATAGTGGCCTGATGGTACACCATAGATATAGGAAAGTGAAGAAAAGGGAGGACACTTATATCTTGGTAAAAAGAATTTACTAGATTGACTCATGTAGGCATCACCTGGAGGCCATATAGATAGTTGGCCATGGATCTTTATGATAGATTTTAGCTAGGTCATTTCAAGCAATCTAGGTGCATATTTAGTAGGCATAACATAGTGATGGAGTTAGTTCATTATGAGCATGTGCTTTAGTTTAGTCTCCATTAAATAATACCCTTTAAGCCAATACTATACATGAGACATCATAGATCACCATTCTAATGGGGCGAGACAGTGAGGCCATTATCCATAGAGTAGATAGATATTGATGATGATGTAGACCCCCAATATAGATAGTAGATGTGAGTGATGTGGGAATATCACTTGACTATGATGCATGATGGGTGAGAGAGGGACCACCCTTCTATCCTCTCAATGTACCCATATTTATACCCATAGTAGGAGGGGCCAATTCATAAGATGTACTAGACATCACCCCCTATAATAGGTATTAACTAATGTTGACTAATATGATGGAGATCTAGGTATACTAATTATGATATTGCATTTGTGTTCATCTTTATTTTTCTATAATTTATCAATATTTGGGTAACAAAGGATGTAAGCATGCAAAGTGTAGCTAAGTGGGTGGCACTCATCTCTCTTACCACTGAGCATCTAACCTAGGGTGTACCAAGCATCCTAGCAGAGCAAATAGTGCATTATCATACACATTCTAGATGGTTTCCATAATACTTTGACCCCATCAATCAAGCTATGATGACATATAAGGAAACAACAATAGATTGTGCATCCATAATTAAGGAGAGAGATACAATATCAACTAAGAAAGATATTGTTCAAGCCTAGCTATTGTAGGAGTAGAGATGGTCACACATAGATATAAATTCCATCTACATTGATAGGGATAAAATTAAGTGAGAGTTTCCATAGTTTAGTGGATAGAAATCCATGCCCACACTATTAATGATCCCTTAATTTCTCATGTGACAGATTACCTAGGGAGTGCATAGATGACCATTTGTGAGAAACAGGAAAAGTTAAGCACACTACGTGACGAGGTCAATTGGCTACATAATATGACTATAGTGATACAAGATACTATCCTAGTTATAAATGAAGATGCACGACAATAATTAGAGTAGTGTGATGGAGAGATCATTAAGTGTACCTATCCTGAGAGATAACGTCAGTATATTTTTAATGTATTTTGACATTTGATTAATATGAACATTTGATCATTTATATCATGAGACACTCTATATTTTCTAGTTCTATATATTTTCTATTGATTTTCTATGTTTAGATGCTACATGCTTTAATTTTTCTGTTATATGCACATGTTTTAATCTATGTTATATTTTCTAGGGTTCATACATATCAATGTGTGTATGTAAGATGTATCATGGATAATATCACACATGTTTATCTAATGTAATCAATGAACCCTAATAATGATATGGAACCCATAAAGGATAAGCCAATCAAGGTCCCATATCAATATCACATGTAATAAATGAGCATGAAGCCTCACTAAGAGTAGTATCAACATCAATGTGAGGTTCTTTTCCTTTTTGTTTTCATTATTCTAACCATCTATTCATTTCCTTGGGTTGGTAGTCCATTCCATAATGTTTTCTAGTTTCTCTTGGTTTAACAAATCATTTATAATCTTGCGTATTTGTTCAAAGTGTAGTTCCTTTATATCTAAGATTTTTTATAAGATTATATCTAGGACATAAGATTTGTTTAAAGGATGGCTTAGGATGAAGTGATGGTGAATCAAAATAAGTGTCCCTCTCATGATCACTTTCACACATACATGTCTCCTTTGCATCTATATATGCCTTGGGTGTTTTACCATAAATAAAGGGATCCAAATTATAAAGGTGAAATTTGCATACCCATGCCATTTCCCATTTAGTTTTAGGCCCATTTTGAGGAGAGTGCCTTAATACATTGACATATTGAGAAATGACATAATTTAAAGCAAAGTTGGATCCCTTACAGGTATGTCACCTACCTATCCATTACACACATTCCTATACATTTACCCCTCATCCCATTTACATGTTCACTCATTCCCATACATTTTTTGAATCTGTATTTTTATTACACCCATTAAACCCATTAAAGGCACATACTTCCATGTACAAGGTACCCATGTTGATTTAGCCCCTTTTTTATGTCCAAGGTCAACCCATGGTTGTGGACATGACCTATTAAATTTTAAAATTTTAATTTAAATCTGATTTACTCCTACCTATACTCTTCCCACCTAGGTCTAACTAAATAAAAAATTATGCAATATTCTTATATTTAAAGGCATTCAGTGCATTCATTTAGATAATCCAAAATTAGCAAATCCTCTCTGATCATTCTAAGCATTATCGTTTGCATTTAAAGAAGGAAACATTTTAATTTGGTGCAATAAAAGGAATCTAGTTTTGCATAGAAATCCTAGGAGCATATGCATGACTGTAAAAGAGTTATTTTTTAATTATTTGTACACATTGCCTATGAGTTGACCTAAAAGAAGCTTGTAGTTCCCATAGTACAAGTTCATAGGTTCAAGACAAATCTATGATCACAGAGTTGTCCAAATCATCAAACTCATCCTTGCCAAGATCAATAATTTTTCTATTTGAAGGTAAATATTAGACTTGTTGATGCATGCTTTAACACACCAACATAATTGGAATAGATTATTTCCTCATGAAAGGGAATTGCTTGCCCCAAGGTTTATATCGCTAGGTCTTGGCATGCTTGGGTAACTCAGAGGTTAATAATAATTGCTTCACTTAAGAAACTAAAGAAAATGAACACAAAGTCTTGTTTGCAAATATGCTTTAATTAGTAGATGAGATTCACAAGTTTAAACATGGATAATCTAATATGTCATTCATCATATCAATGCACAGTTTGATTGTAATAAAAAAATGTAACCAAAGAAATTTGACAATTCAAAAATAGGGAAATATCTTGAATGAATTTAGCTTCTAATCTAAATGCTGGCTTAATCTACTTCTAACAAATTTTAAAGAAAATTCAAAAGATAGATGAGAAAAGAAGAAAGTGTAAGAATGAGCTTGTTTTATCCTATTAGTAAATTTGGTTTTGAAAGTAGACAATCCAATTTGAAACCAATATATTCTTGACCCATCTTCACACAACTAGGGACATAGGATAGTGAAATATTCCAAAGAGAGATTAATTATGAAGACAAGTGTAGATAACCACCATATTCCATGCATATATTGAATACATAAACCCTCACAATCCTCTATGCAAAAGATCTTTCATGAAATACTTAATCAGAATGCTTAGGTTGAACATACAATAGCCTCACTATCTATAAGACTAATGATATGATATGAATCATTTAATTGGATTCATTAAATGCCTAAGTGAATTATAGATAAGACATGGATATCAAAAATCAAATTAGAAAACTATCAGACAAACATGAATAAATAAAGGGAAAAAAAAAAAAATAGTAATTCAATAGGAAATTTTCAAAATGAATGGTTTTACAACCCTTGCATGTTTCCTACGAAGGAAAATTGTAGTAATATTTCCCTCTAGTCAACTACAGATTTGAATACAATTTTTAATTTACAAGCTAAAAGGCCCCAAATTCTAGGGGTTTAGCCCTAATTCCGTTTTAAGTATCAATGATCTCCTATCCATAGCCTTCCCTTGTAGAACTGCACCTGGTTCCTTAGAGCTTTAAGCCCATGTCCATGTGACCCTGGGTGATTACAGAGCCCTCAGGATGATAAATTCGGGTGGCATCCACAACCACAGCACAGTTAGAGGAGTGATGAGCAAATAATAGTAGCAGAAATAACATCATCATAACACTACTGCCTGCAATTAAGATATATGTTATGAAGCCAAGAAAAAAACATGGCACGTAGAGCTTGATGGGAAGAAGTGTATATATAGGATTCATATCCAGCAACCTCCATGCTTCACAATAACTACGCTCCCAACATAATACATGTTTCTTCTTTCTGTTTTCAACCAAAGTAATAATCAGGATGACGAAACTTATTAGTCATCCTGATGTTTGTTGAAGGTTTAAATGTCAAACAATGTCTTCCCACTCAATTCCCGCCTTATCAGGAGTCGCACATGCACCGGGGAAAGAATTTGTTTTCCTAAGAAACATCCACTCAACCAACATTTTTAAGGACTAAATTGTCAGTTTGGTAATAAGTAAAGAGTAGCTGTCTCTTGTTGTTTTGTTGTTTCCCCGTTTGGGTTCTGTTTGGACTTCTCGATGTGACTTTTCCCACCCACTTTTGAATATGTGTACTATTATTTCTTAATTAATGATATAGACACCTATTCTTTTAAAAATATAAAAAGTACTTGTTAAAATGAAGTTTAAACGAGATGAAAAAGACCATTTGTTAAAATAAATGTGTGATGGAATTATATTTTAAAACTAAAATGATTTAATTGTGGATAAAAAAATTAATGCATGGTCTCAAAAAAGAAAAAGTTATAAAACAAGAGAGTCTACAGGTCCACAAGGGCAATAACTATCATATTACCAAATTATCATATGAAACTAAAAACAATAGCATTGAGTTGTTAAGGCAACATCAATATTAGGAGGGGGAACTAGGGTTATCCCACTAGATGTGGTGATGTTTATTGTGTTGGGTGTGCTAGTACTATTTGGAGTGTTGCATAACCCTCGTCTTTCATAGGTGGACCTCCAAAAAGATGACACTAGATATCATATCTAGTTGTATGCATCCTCAAACAATTTTTAAGTTCTTGTCAAATTTGTTTTCTTATATCTGATTTCAAGAATCTCAATGTACTAAAAACTCTCCTATCCACCATTGACCCCAATATCAAAGTTTGACATAGATTAGCAAGTTTGAAATATTTTGATATTGAATCGCACATTATTTCACTCTAACTCAAGATTACCTGAAGCTTTATTATTGATCCATCTTAGAAAGGACTCTCCATGAGTTCAAATTGTTTCATCATTGTTGTTGCAAAATGTAAATAATGCCATGAAGTCAAAGCAAGAGCATGAAGTTGAAACAAAGGTGTGAAGCCAAAAAAAGGGCATGAAGCTAGATCAAGGGCATGGAGCCATAACAAAAGGCATGAAGCCTAAAAAAAAGAAAGAGGGTAAACCAACATGGTTGCTAAATACCTAAGATGAACTCCAATTAAAGACTTCATAATTGACCTAGACTAATTTGAGCATTACACATTAGAGTGACTTCATTCATATGCAAGAGATCTATCGACTTCTCTAACACGTACTAAAAATTGTCAATAGGGGAAAAGATCATGAATATACCATATAGATAATTAGATAGTTGTTGGAATTTGAATTATTGTTGGAAAAGGGATATTATTGAAATTTACTCCAATGTCCCTATTTAAAGACATGTCTATTAAAGCCTAGGAATTGTTGGTTGTTGTAGTGTTTAGAATCAAACTAATTGTGTCTTGTGTTTTTATTTCCACCTAAACGAAATACAAATAATCAATAAGAAACCATTGGTATCACTAACTACCTAAAATAATAATGTATAATGAAATTTGAAACATCAATGATGAACACTCACATATTATGATAAATTCCTTGGTTAAGGGCCATTACAAGGACTAATTTAGTTAAGAGGATATCATGAGGAAGTAAATAAGGATATCATGAGGAGGTAATTATTTACTGAGAGATATTAGAAAGATAATTTAAGACTTGATTTTTCAAATAAAATGTAGATGTATATGTCCTTGGGAACATTGATGCTATAGGCAATATTTTCAAATGGAATAATACCCCCATTCCAAAAATAATTAGATTTTTAATATAATATAGGAACAATAAATTCAAAAAATTAAAGAGCAAATATTTATAGAAAATCACATAATGAGCGATATTATTGATTATGAATTAAATGTTTGTATGCATTTCAATCATTTCACCTTTTTATAAGAAAATTGACACTTGCCAATCACCGACATTTATTTGGGTAGAAACACCTCCTCAAGATGGTGAGGCTACCTTATTAAAAGATAAAACTAGAAAATATATATAGGTTGTACACTTTACAAGTTTACATTTGGTGTTTAGGGTTTTACAAAATTTATAAAATAAAATTCTTTAAAAATGGGAAAATAACAATTAATTATGGATTTAATCAAATATAATTTGGAGTTCAATTAATCACACACCAAGAATGGTTTTCAAAATTTATAGAATGAAGACTAATAATCACATTTATAGGTTGTAAAGAAACATTAGGAAAATAAACAATCACATCCAACATAAAAAAAGATGCCATGAAAGATACAAATTTGACACAAAATTTGAGCATACAACTTTATTTATCTCCTTGTAATATAAAGCTTAGAGTTTTTTGATCCCATACAAAACTTAGCAAATTCGTCAAAAGTCCTTTACAATGATTTATTTCTCAAATATATAGGCCATTTTTCATAACAACAAGGTGCTTATGAAAATATAATATTAATATCTTAAAACTTGTACATTCCTTTTTAGTCAATTGAAATATTAATATTAAAAATTTATGAAGTAAATGTATTAAAATGTTAGTTTTCAACCAAAATTTAACATGTATGGCTATCAATATACCTTTACAAAGTTGATTCCTTGCTTGAACTATCCTCTTTCACTAAAATTGTATTTTCAATTGTTATACAAACCTATTGTTGATATTCCTTGAAGACATCTAAGTTCTCCTTGATTGCATTTTGACTGACGCCCTCGAAATAGCTGAAATGAAAATTAGAAGAAATATATATGTCTCAAATTTGACTAGAGACTATGATTTTTTCTAAATTGCTTCTCTATATCCTTGAATAAATATATTATTCTCATGACACAATAACTACGCTCCCAACAAAATACATGTTTCTTTTTCATGTTTTCAACTGACGTAGAAGTCGTGGACAAAATAATTACTGGTGGGAATTGGGATGACATAGCTTATTCTTTTTCACATATTTTGGTTGGATGTTTGTTGAAGGATTAAATGTAAAATAATGTTTTCCCATGCTTTTCCACCTTTTCAAGATCCCGCATATGGCCACCTCTCAAAAGTTATACCAAAGTTGCAAGTCTTAAATACAAAATGCGGTGAAACACGATAACTTCTAAAACTGCATACAAACAAACTACGTTGATGTACAATTTCTATGTTCCTCCATGAATGATCCTACATTAGAACATCAAAAGAGTAAACCATGGAATGACACCTTATAGAAGATGACACCGAGGACTATAATTCACAATCTTACACATAAACTAGGTTCTATACATACATATTGCAAGTAAATGATATGCAGAATAACTAGTTGAGCATAACTTAATAATCCATCAACAAACTCATACACTTCCTTTGCATCTTTGATAGTATGCCTTACAAAAACATTTGCAAGTATTTTTATAGCCTTCTCATTCACAAACTATTCAAAGACAATATTCAAATTAGCAAATGTGATTAAGAGGATCAAATTGATCATCAAAAGAATACAAAATGGTCATGGAGACATTCAAATAGTTATAGACTTCATGTTATATTTATTCCTCAATAGGATACAAGAGCAATGAAGTGATGAGAATAATGAAATCTAGACTTAGACATTCAATATCATATGCTTAGCTTATTACATGATACAAGACAAACATCAATGATGTTCCATTCTTTTTTGTTTCACAACTATGCCAACAACCAATATTTTCCACTCCCAACTACAACTTTAACACTTTTCCATCATGGATCTTGGAGGGAAATTCAAATCATGATCAAGTTGACCACATGACACATACACTACACTATTAGAAGATTGGCACCATGGGAAGTAGAAATCCACCTGGAATCACACAAGATCTACCTCGTGAGGACACCTAGGTCATGCCCTCATAACACAAAAGTCTAGTAATTAATGTAAACCATAAAACCACATGAGAAACAACTAGGTGCTTAACCACCTATCAGATCCAACATTAAATTCATCATTGGGTTGAGGAGAAGTATTTGAAATAAGAAAGTCTTACGACCAATATGCACAAGGCTCAAGATAAACATTTGAATCACGTCTTGTCGTGACAAATCTACACATCCTTATAGGTGATAAGAATGAACCATTAATTGATGAGGAGATGGAAACCCACATATAAAGTTGACCAAAAAGCTCATGCCATCAAAAGTAACTTGGGATCCATGGTATAGGGGATGGGTAGGTAGGATGAACTTTGTTTTTTAGGTAGGTAAACCTTTTGAAAAACATTTGAATATACACCATCCACATGGAAGTAGGGTAGATCAAATGGAAAATGGTGTACAAATAATAACTCAAATACACATGGGGGCAAGATGATGTAAAGGCCGCAGACAGATGAAAGTTCAAGGCACCATGAAGCCACCAATAATATGCCATTATAGGAACACACCAACCACCACAAAATGACACATGATTAATGCAACACGTACAACCACAATATAAAAGACCATGCACTGCACCAACTACGATCCCCTCATAAAATATAGCCAACAAAGAAATGACTGTTGAAGGCAAAGAATACACTGCTAAGAAACACAACACCGTGCAATGAGTACAACACATTTGTTGCATATAGAATAAGCCATTCATTAAGGAGAACAAGCCTCCACAAGGTGAACTAGATTAACCACTACAACCACAAAAAATGAAATCCCACTGCAACTACAACAACTATAAACAAACTACTCTACAACTGGTAAACACACCATTGGGCATGTTCACAAAGATGTATTATACATGGAATATCACAAACATGGCTACTACAACACCATCAGGAACTTAGGCCAAATCAACTCCAACACCATTATAGAGACCATGAAGGAAATGTTAGGGTTCAGGCAAATTGAAGCAATAAACACTAACAATTATATGCAGATTAAATAACCCAAATATAACAATGAAGAATAACATAAAAGAGATCAACATAGAAATTTAATGTGGTTCACCCAATATGGGCTACATCCACAGAAACTCAGCCATCCAATGTTTTTATTATCCAGTGAAAAATAGATTACAATCTTGTGAATTCCATGCTCGCAACATACATCCTAGCTGCTTATATCAAGCTTTTTGGAAGCTTCTAGAATTAGGGTTTCATAATGTCATTTTTCTTTTGTTAGTTAACAAAAATTAACAACCAACTCTGAACCCCGGTGAGGATATGTTATGAGTGTACAGTACTTGCATGATCAGTCGCCACATACCAACAATCTTCCACTTGGAGACTGATCAAGCTCCACACCAAACAATCTCCCACTTGGAGATTGATCCTGGATGACACAACTGCACTTGTAGCTCCCACTAGATTATAGGCTTGGCTAGTTTCTTATGTCCACCATTATCAGTCATGAAGGCCAATGGAAACTGATGATGAAATCAGTTTCTCCCATGTAACTGCCTTTGTAAACATATCTGCAGGATTCTCACTTATGTGAATTTTCTCTAGCTTTAATTGTCCATCCTCCAAAACTAACCAGATGAAGTGGTATCTGAGCTGTATATGCTTAGTTTTTGAATGCAGAGCTGAGTTCTTAGCAAGATGAATGACACTCTAGCTATCAGTGGACAAAGGGCTATTTTCTCGTCGTTGCCCCAATTCCTCTAGAAAACATTGTAACCAAATCATCTCCTTGCTAGCTTCTGTAGCAGCAACATACTCAGCTTCAGTGGTTGAAAGCGCAACAACCTTTTGTAGCCTTGAAATCCAACTGACTATAGTACCTCCTACAGTAAAAACATACCCTGTAGTACTCCTCCTACTATCAATATCACCCGCCAGATCAGAGTCAACATATCCTTTTAGAGCAGAATTTGTTCCTCCAAAACATAGGTTCTTTGAAGTAGTACCTCTCAAATATCAAAGAATCCATTTTACCGCATTCCAATGTTCCATTCCCAGATTTCTCATATACCTGCTCACAACTCCCACTGCATATGCAATATCTGGCCTTGTACATACCATAGCATACATCAAGCTACCAACTGCTGATGCATATGGTATCTTAGACATTTTGTCTTCCTCCTCTTGTGTCTTTGGACACATCTCCTTAGTCAACTTAAAATGACTAGGCAAAGGTGTACTAACTGCTTTTGCATTCTGCATGTTAAACCTTTTCAACACCTTCTCTACATACTCACTTTGCGTCAAAAATAATTTTTTGTTTGTCATGTCCCATGTGATCCTCATACCAAGGATTTGTTTTGCTGCACCCAAATCCTTCATAGCAAATGAATTTGCTAATTTCTGCTTAAGTTCATTAATATGCTGCATGTTAGACCTGGCAACAAGCATGTCATCAACATAAAGCAACAGGATAATATAGTTGTCATTACCCAATTTCTTGAAATAAACACAATAATCAAAATGACATATTTTGTAACCTTGTTTAGCCATAAAACTATCAAATTTTAAATACCATTGCCGAGGTGCTTGCTTCAGGCCATACAAACTCTTCTTTAACCTATACACAAAATCCTCCTTACCCTTGACCTCGTATCCTTGTGGTTGTTGCATGCATATTTCCTCTTCCAAATCCCCATGGAGAAAAGTTGTTTTCACATCTAGCTGTTCAAGATGCAAGTCTTGTTAGGGCTTGCATGCTGAAGATATCAATTAAATGCAAATAAAGATTAAATAGAGGAAATAAAATACACAGAAATAATAATAGTGAGAGACAAGTTTTTGTTTCCCTCTCAGTTGTTGTCCTTGATGACAAATACACAAACCTCTCAGGTTTGTGGCACAGTGACAGTTGTATATGTATCATGACAGTTAGCAGCATTTGGGTATTATATCATGACAGTTAGGTTGGTATTCCTTGACTGTGTCATGATGGTTAAGGCACATTCTACATTCTACAGGTGTATATTATTGTTTTCATACTCTAGCAGTGGTATTTGATTTGAAGTTGATTTCATATCATAAGCAATATGGACAGAGGCAAGTCAAATGGTTTTATATGTCCCCAAGAGTATGAGGTTATATTTGTTCTTAACATTTCTCATATTCTAGGGAGGTTTCATTTTTGTCAAAAGGTGTTAAGACTGTGTGAATCCATATGACACTATTTATAGGGATTATATGCCTATATCTTAAGGAGATGGTTGATGTTGCTAAGTCTTGAAAAAGGGTTTCAATTTTCATCATCGACAAGTATTATTTTGTGCAAATAATAAAAGAAAAACTCTTGTCAAAACTTCATTCTATCGGGCACTTAATGAGTTCTAACCTGCTGGGCAAGTTTCGGCATATGCAACAGGTAATAAGGTTCAAATCTATTGTTGTTTTCACTAGGCCACTTAGGGTACACCTGAATCATAAGTCACAGTGGCTTAACCTAGCAAAAAGATTTGTTAAGGATTCATTTTGTAAAGTGTAAACTTTGGATATGAGCTCTTTTTGTGCTAGGGTTTGACATTTCGGTGGCAATCATGAAAATCATGGAACATGCAGTAAATTTTGTGGAATCCCTATGTATTTGAAAGGAATCTGTGAGATTTGACAAAGCTGGGAACTTAAGGAAGCTTGGTGGTTAAGATTCAGGTGCAAGTGACTTTGTTGACTACTGATACATGTGATATTGTTCTTTGTCTTTCATTCTTTCTCAAGGTTTTTAAGTTACATGAAATAAAATAAAGTGCAGAGACAACACTCGGGTTTAGTTGTGAATTTTACTTAAAGTTTTCTGCATAAAAGTTTAGTTCTTTCTGTGAGAAGTTTGAAGATGTCACCATCAGAATACTTTCTAATGGGCATTCTTTGTTATACATTTTGTAATTTCTATTTTGAAAGGCTTCTCTCTAAGACAGTTTTATTCAAGGGTGGTATACATTGCTATCTTGTAGGTGTATACAAAAGGTTTATCCATTTGACCTAACCCTATGGTCTATCTATGGTGGCATTTTTTTATTAACTCTAAAAGTTTTTAAACTGTTGTGGTTAAGGTTTTTGTAACCACAGTTTGGAAAGGCATTATGAAAGGTCTTTATATTCTCAAAGTGGGTCAGTTTGACCACTCTTTCTTGACAATTATTGATTTAATTTGAATCTACTTCAAATGGTTCATCTACTCATACAGGTTGTTTATTGAAAGAAACAAAAGGCAATGATAAAGTATAAAAGGGCATAAGATGAAAAACATCTGTTAGGAGATTGATGTGTGTGTATGGTTACATTATCATTGAAATTGTAACAGAATGTTGATGCAAGATCTGTTTTGAGTTGACAAGTTGATTGTTGAGTCTCAAATAATGAGACAGCCAAGGATTGGAATATAGAGAAATAGAGTAACCCTCTGTATTGATTCAAATTCTGTATTGTATTCATGAGATTGTATAAAAGCTAGTAAGGCTCAAACAGTCAGTGAGGCACAAATAGCTAGTGAGGCACATATAGCTAGTGAGGCATCTGCATTTGCTAGTGAAGTACATTTTGATTAAGCCAGTGAGGCATTTTGTGAAGTGGTTTTTCATCCCTAGAGGGTTTTCCACTCGTCAAATTTTTGTGTTATGGTCACTTGTTCTGTTCATGAGTTTATGTTCATTGTTTCATGATTTAATTGTTGCATATTATTGTTGATATGATGCTCATTTTGGATCAGTACAAATGCATAATGTTTTTTGATACTTATCTCAATCCAATGAAGTTATAAAACTACCTTATCTTTTTCTTCCATGTTCACAAGTTGATAGTTCATTACAGTTCATCATAAAAGATTGAAGTCCATCGTTGGTAAAAGTTTATTAATGGTTCTATGCATGATTTGTTATTTTGCCAAAAACAAGTCTATTTTATAAGATAATGATTCACACCCCCTCTCAATGTCTTTCATACTCCAACGGTTTTAACGTGGTTCACCCAAACTCGGGCTACATCCACCAATAGAGAGTCCAATATTATTATCTAGTAAATCAAATAGATTACAACTAGCAATCCTTGCAACTGAATACCGCTGCAAAATGCTACATTACATCTCAACAAAAACCCTAACCCTTAGCTGCTTTTATCAAGCTTATGTCGATTACAAAAATAGGGTTTTTTTAATGTCAACCAATAGAAAAATAACTCCCAATGCCTTTATAAAATAATAGGCAATTTTTGCTTCAGGGGCATTGCCCCCGAGCTCCCGACTAGGGGCATTGCCCTTAGCAGCCCCCAGACCCCCACCGTGGGCTCCATCCCTGGGCCCCCTCCAGGGGGATAAGCCTCCGGACCCCATAGGAGGGGCTCTGCACTCCCCCATTAAATAATTTGGGGGGAAACTACACCAATAAAAGTGGAGTAAATTTAACGTCTGAGTTTGATTAGGCTCCATATAATAACAATCTCCTACTTGGAGACTGATCAGACTCCACACCATATCATCTCCCACTTGGAGACTGATCATAACACCACTAACCTTGTAGCTCCCACTGGAAATAAGTACCCTAGACTTTCTTGTTCTAATTTTTTCGTTTTCAGTCTTGAAGACCAACCTAAGCTGAAGAGGAGCTCAACTTCTCCCTTGTCACTGCCTTCATAAACATATCCACTAGATTTTCATCTGTATGTATCTTTTCCAGTTGTAAATGTCCATCATCTAACACTGACCAAATGAAGTGATACCTAAGCTGTATGTGTTTGGTCTTTGAATGCAAGGCAAAATTCTTTGCTAGATGTATGGCACTCTGACTGTTTGTATACAAAGAACTGTTAGCCTGTTGTTTTCCCAATTCTTCCATAAAAGATTGCAGGCATATCATCTCCTTGCTTGCCTCTATTACAACTACATACTTTGCCTCCGTGGTGGATAAAGCAACCACCTTTTGCAACCGTGAGATCCAACTCACTGCTGTCCCACCTATAGTAAAGACATAACCTGTAGTACTCTACCTGGTATCAATATCCCCTTCCAAATCTAAGTCTACATAACCTATTAAATCAGTATTAGAGCCCCCAAAAGATAAGTGTTTATTGGATGTACCTCTGAGAATCTATTTTACCGCATTCTGATGCTCCAATCCAGGATGACTCATATACCTGCTTACGACTCCTACAACATGTACAATATCTGGTCTCATGCATACCATGGCATACATTAAACTTCCTACAATGAAGGATATGGTACCTTAGACATTTTTCTTCCTCCTCGTGTGTCTTAGGACACATCTCCTTAGTCAATTTTAAATGACTAGGCAAAGGTGTGCTGACAGATTTTGCATTCTCCATATGAAATCTCTGCAACACCTTTTCAACATAATCAGCCTGAGATAGAGTCAATTTTTTGTTCTTCCTATCTCTGCAAATTTTCATACCAAGGATTTGTTTTGCTGCCCCCAAATCTTTCATAGCAAATGATTGTGCTAACTGTTGTTTTAACTCTCTTATGTGATCCATGTTAGACGCTGCTACAAGCATGTCATCAACATATAAACATAAAATAATGTAGCTGTCATTATCCAACCTCTTAAAATAAACACAATGGTCAGAATTACACCGGCTGTAGCCTTGCTCGGCTATAAAACTATCAAATTTCAAACACTATTGCCGAGGTGTTTGTTTCAAGCCATACAAACTCTTCTTCAATCTGCACATCAGTTTCTCCTTACCTTTAACCTCAAATCCATGTGGTTGTTCCATATAGATCTCCTCCTCCAAATCACCATGGAGAAAGGTAGTTTTCACATCTAGCTGTTCCAAATGCAAATCTTCAGTAGCCACAATACTTAAAACAGTACGAATAGAAGTCATCTTGACAACCGGAGAAAATATCTCTTCAAAATCAATACCTTTTTTCTGTGCAAATCCTTTTACAACTAACCTGGCTTTAAATCTTTTTACCTCCATCTTCCTCTTTCTACCTATAAACCCATTTGTTTGGTAAAGCCTTTTTACCTATAGGCAAAATACATAATTCCCAAGTCTAATTTTTCAGCAAGGAGATTATTTCTTCTTTAATTGCATGCTCCCATTGAACCTTTATATCCACCTGCATAGCTTCATCATACCCTTCTAGTTCACCAGCATCTGTTAACAAAATAGAATACAAAGAGGGAGAAAATCTTTCAGGAGGTCTACTTAGCCTTGTTGACCGTCTAACATTCACTGGAGTTTGTGGTATTACTTGTTGTTGTTGCAAAGCATGAGGAACCACTAGAACATCATTATCTGGAGTATCATCCAGCACCACATAATTCTTTTCTTTCTTCTCATGCTGCTGCAACTGATCTTTGTACAACACCTTCTCATTGAATACAACATCCCTGCTTCTCACAATTTTTTGATTTTTAAAATCCCAAAGCCTATAACCAAATTCATCAATGCCATATCCAATGAAGGTACACTTTTTTGATTTTGCATCCATCTTGATTCTATTTTTAGAAACTACATGTGCAAATGCTTCACATCCAAAGGTTTTGAGAAAAGAATAACTTACCTTTTTACCTATCCATGCTTCCTTTAGAATACCACAACCCAAAGGAATTGAAGGAACTCTATTAATTAAATATACAGTGGTGTTGACAGCCTCTGCCCACATGTTTAAAGGCAGCCCAACATGTAATCTCATGGTCCTTGCACGCTCTATTATTGTACTATTCATGTGTTTAGCCACTCCTTTCTCCTGTGGAGTCCCTGGAACTATTTTCTGCCTACGAATTCCATTAAAGGAATAATAATCCTTAATTTCTTTGCTGTAATACTCACCACTATTATCAGATCTGAGATATTTTAATCTTTTGGCTGTCTTATTCTCAACCAAGCTTCTCCATTTCTTAAATGTTTCAAATACATCAGATTTCTACCTAAGGAAATAAATCTAAACCTTCCTAGTTGCATCATCTATGAATGTAACATACTACTGAGAGCCACTGAGAGAAGATACCTAAGCTGGTCCCCATACATCTGTATGCACAAGCTCCAACTTTTCATCTTTCTTTTGCTTCCCATCTTTGAGAAAACTAACTCTCTTTTGTTTTCCATACACACAACTTTCTCAGAAATCCATATTAACACATTTCAGACTTTGTAAAACTTTCTTAGAATGAAGTACCTTCATACCTTTTTCACTCATATGCCCAAGTCTGTTATGCCACAGTGTTGTCTCAGAACCTGCAACAACTGTTTCAGTCTCTTCCTGTGAACCTACAACAACTGTTCCTGAACCTATTTATTTTTTCTCTACAATAGCTAAAGTAGAAGGAATAGTATGACCTGTACAAAGATATAAGGTGCCTACTTTCACACCTTTTGCTACTATTAAGGCATCTCTTGAAACCTTCTAATTTTTATCAGTAAATATAACAATGCAACCTTCATCAGCTAGCTGCCTACTGAAATTAAATTCCTACTCAGCCTTGGAACATGCCTTACCTCTTGTAGTAGCCAATGATTCCCATTCTGCAACTTAATCTTAATTCTTCCCTTTCCAACAATTTGATAGGGTTCATTATCTCCCAAATAAACTAGCCCAAAATCCCCTTGGACATAATTAAGAAAATAACTTCTATGGGGCATAGCATGAAATGAGGCCCCTGAATCTAAAACCCATGAATCATCAGCATTCTCTAGGGAAAGAATCAAAGCATCATCTTCAAATTTATTACTTACCACATTTGCCTCCTTATTGTCTTCTTGTTTGTCTCCTTCTTTATTCTTCTGAGACCAACAATCTTTCTTCAAATGACCTGGTTTCTCACAGTACCAACAATCCTTTTGTCCTCTAGATTGAGACCTCTTGTCCTTTGATTTTTCTCATGACTTCCCATGACCTCCAGAACCTTTTCCTCTCTCCTTTGATCTACCCTTGCTTTCTGTATTCAAAACACTACCTGATGTGGACCCTCCTGAGCTTTTCCATCGCATTTCCTCGCTAAGGATAACACCAACAACATGATCAAATTTCAAAGTATTTGAACCAAAGACAGAGTTACTTACAACCATTACTAAGCTATTTCAGCTTTTTGGCAAAGAACATAAAACCAAGAGAGCCCTCACCTCTTCATCAAATTTTACTTTTACAGAAGTTAACTGACTGGTAATTATATTAAAATCATTTAAATGATCTGACACAGATCCACCTTCAATCATTTTTAGATTAAACAAATGCTTCAAGAGAAATACCTTATTAGAGGTTGAGGGTTTTTCATATAATTTAGCCAAAGATTTCAGTAGTTCATCCGTTGTCTTTGCTTCTGTTATATTGAATGCCACAGATGGTGCCAGGCAGAACCGAATGGTTCCCAGTGCCTTTTTGTCTAGAAATTCCCAATCTTCATCAGTCATTGCTATCAGTTTCTTAGTTTTTCCTTCCAATGGCCTCCATAAATCCTTCTGATAGAGATAATCCTCCATCCACATCTTCCATAACTGATAGTTCTGCCCATTGAATTTATCTACCTTCAATTTACCCTCGTCCTCCATTGCTCCCACTTAACCGTGAGACTCCCACTCAACCGTGAGACCTTCCTGCAAATGATAATCGAACACAACCCACTCTACCACCACTTGTTAGGGCTTGCATGTAGAAGATATCAATTAAATGCAAATAAAGATTAAACAAAGGAAAGAAAATACACAAAAATAATAATAGCGAGAGATAAGTTTTAACGTGGTTCAGCCAAACTCGGGCTACATCCACCAACAAAGAGTCCAATATTATTATCCAGTAAATCAAACCGATTATGACCAGCAATCCTTACAACTCAATACTATTGCAAAATGCTACAATACATCTCAACAGAAACCCTAACCCTTAGCCACTTTTATCAATCTCATATCGGTTACAAAAATAGGGTTTTTTTATGTCAACCAATAGAAAAATAACTCCCGATGCCTTTTAAAAATAATAGGCAATTTTTCCTTCAAGGGCACTACCCCCAGTGACCCCCACTGGGGGCGTTGCCCCTAGACCCCCACCGTGGGCTTCGTCCCCAGGCCCCCGCCAAGGGGATAAGCCCCATGGGCCCCGTAGGAGGGGCTCTGCCCCCTTGCACTCCCCCGTTAAATAATTTGGGGGGAAACTGCGCTGATAAAATTGGTGTAAATTTAACCTCCAAGTCTGATTAGGCTCCATATAACAACTGTTAGAAATAAGGCAGATAACTGAGAGGGGGGTGAATCAGTTATCTCATATATCTTTAACTTTCTTTTCTCCTTTAATAATTAGTGCAGCATCAAAACATATAAGCATATATGATCATAAGAACAAAAATAAAATCAACACTCATAACACAAGGATTTTTATGTGGAAAACCTTGTTAAGGGAAAAACCACGGGGTGACTAACCCAAGATTGTATTCTTTGTTAAAAGAATATGAAGTATAAAATGGCACTTGCCAATTAGGGCTCACTACCCGAGCACACTGCTCACAAGAGGCACACTACCTACAAGAGACTCACTATCTATAGAACTTACAGAAGGTGATCAAGTGTTTAAACTGATGAGAGGCATCTACAAATGCTAGAGTTCAGTTCTGGTTAGGCATAATATACTGATCTGATGCACTTCATTCTTCCTCTACTTTAGTGTTGTTGTTCTGTCACATACCAGACCTGTATTGTTGCTTCCACACTTAACCCTGCTTTTCTTCACACTATATTTTAACCTTACTTCACACCACACACCAACATACTAGAATCCAACGGGTATTTATATCCGCATCAAGGATTTCATCAACTTCCTAGTCAGTAGCAAGAATACTTAATATATTTACGAGTTATTGATCTGTCGGTTGAATCTATGCTTGATTTGTGATGAGTATCAAAAACATAGACATAGAAGTCATCAATCATGTCGGCCAACAATGTATGATCTCACAAATTGCTTGATCAATATCATTTACTCATCCGGATTGAAGTCTGATAATCTACCAGTTAGTTATTTCTCTGTTTGATCTGCCTGTCTAGAACCTAACACTTAGATGCTCATATCTTTTTCATACTTTATCATCGGAGGCTAAATCTTTGGAATATAGTAGTCATGATACTCCTCTTGACTTATCCAAGTCTGCAACTTGTTGAGTTACACCATCTGAGAGATTCAGCTTTGATTGTTGGACCTTGTGCATACTCTATTCTTGTTCACCAGACCAAAACAATCTTCAATCTGACTTTCGGTATAGGCATACTATGTACTGGGGATGTGTGGGATAGACTTTGTTGCCATCAATGACAACACTCATGAAGCCACACAGTGTCTCTTGCCAACAATCTCCCCCTTTGGCATTGATGGCAACACTTAGTGAAAAATGGCTAAGTGTCACAGTAAACTCCCCCTTTGCTTATGCTCTATCTTTTGTACTATTTTACTGGAGCTCCCCCTAAGCTGGATTCCACATTTTTCACTACTCCTCACTCCCCCTTTGACATCAATGGTAAAGGGCAGAATCCGTATAACAAAATTTGCAACAATTAACTTATACATAGTTGCATAAGTATATATATACATGTTATACTTACATATACTTTATATCCACAAAAGTAGCCTTCAACTGTAAAAATTATGTGGCCCAGCTCTGCTTCATCCTGTCCAAAATGGAGATGTGACCACTCAACAAAAATGCATATGCTTCTACCCTTCTTAGATCTGTCGGATCATTGGTCCAGGCTATGGTCTGAGCATCTATCAAGGCCTCATGCATTGCCTCTAACTTAGGGATAATTATCCCTCTGAGTTCACTCATCCTATTTATTATATTCTTCTTTTCTTTATCCAGCCTCTTTATTTCATTTATAATGACAATGGCTTGGAATTCTTGATTCATTAAAGATGTAGTGAGGGTATCAAAACTTTGAGATAAACTTGACAGTTTACCTTCTTTTCAATATCCTCTGTCACTTTGGGCCAAGATAGACAAAATTTGTACATGTCCCCACCATCTTTAAAAGCATTTTCAAGGTTCTTTATTCCAATGTCTAGGGTCCTCCTATCATTAGCAATGAGTCCCTGTACTTCAGTGAATCTTTTTCCCAAAAAATCCTTCCAGACCTTTGCTTCTGTCGATTTCTCTAAAGATTCAAAATAAGTGCTAACAGAATTTACCAGAGATTTCAAGTTACTGGATGGAGAGGCCGAAGGATCCTTTTGAAATGATGGCATGATCTTCTCCAGCATCCTGGATGCAATCTCCAATAGTTCACAATCTTCCATGTGAGATTTCAAGAGTTTTTCTTTTGCTTTGGCTTGAGCAAAAGATACTATTTTCATTGTCTGGACCGGAGAGGGAGAGTCAAAATTTAGTGGCCCTTGAAATAGCTCAGGTTCATCTATCTCCATCATTTCTTTGCTTAAGAAGTTCTTCACTGCCTCTGCAGTGTCTCTTGCCCGTGACTGAGTCTTCTTTTCTTTTGGGATCTCAGAACTGTCATCATAGGTCTTCTCTGCCTGTTCTTCTTCTTTTCCCTTTACGTGCTCTTATTGACTCACTTTCTCCTCTTTTCTTCCTCCTCCTTCAACTCCTGAATCTGGAATGTTTGCAGTGGGATCCAGAGGAGAGATGTTACTTGTGTTTACTATTTCATGAACTTCCTCTTCTGGAACAAAGGAATCCAAGTCCTTAGACTTCTCCTCATCTAACTCTTTTGATCCTTCTACATTTTTGTCAGAAGATTCTTCATTGGTTACATTTAATCCTTCAACATCCATGGTAGAAGGTTCTTTAATTGATTCCTCTAAAACAGGAAGATTGAATCTTTTGAAGGCATTCCAGAGGATGTCTTTTGTTTCTCTTGCCACTTGGTCAGTTTCTCCAAGCATAAGTTTATTCATTCTTGCTTTACTCCAGAATTCATCTTTACAGTCCTTAAAGATCATGTCCATTTGTTTTGGAGTAATAGAAGGATAGAGATGAATTGCAATTTGTTCTCAGCTCTCTAATTCTTTTTCCTTTGCATTCTCTTTTCATAGTTCAAGTACCTTCTCTAAACTTTTCAGAATTAATGATATAATTTCAATGAATGCTTTATTGTAGATGTTTAGGTACCTAACTGTAGCTTCTTCCAGAATCCTATTGTCAGTATCACTGTATTCATCATAGAACTCTGTTACTGGTTGTAGTTTCCCATCCACAGTAACTTCCTTAATGATATCATCAATGGAAAGAGTGGGCTTTTCAACAAATTCTTCTACCTTTTCTTCTTTGTTTTTACTAGCAGAGAATTCCCAAGATATTTTTTTCTTCTTCATTTTCTTAATTTCCTCATCAGACTCTGTTTCTTCATCATCTTTGAGACTTGTGTATGACCTTGTGGCTTTTGTTTTCATTCTCTTTTCTCCTTTTCCAGATGTCTTGGCTTTCGGTTTGGTGGCTCTTGAGCTCTTAGGAGTGGCAGATGCAAAGCTCTTGGAGGATCTAGTCTGGGAGGAGGCTTATACCGAAACATCTCCTTTCTTTGCTTCTTGTTTCTCTTTCTCAGCCTTCTCCATTTTCTCTCTGTTGCATCTACTACCTCTTTTGATATACCAAATCTTTTGGCAATTTCCTCAACTTCCCTTCTAACTTTCCTCTTTATCTCCAGTTGTCTTAGCTCAACATGTATTTTTACACTTAGTTCTTGAAATGTTCCAAACCTTTCTGCCTCAGGGTCCTTAGGCTGGCTCAACAGGTGTTGAATATGTAGCTTCAAGATCTTCTCATCGACCTCGTATCCCATTGGTATTATCCAAACTGTTCTGGGCTCAATTGTCTCCATTAGGCATTGATCAGTATCTACCATGAAACACACTGTATCCTTGTATTTCTCAACTATGGATTGAGGCATCCTCTCTCTAGCTTGCATCATGCTTTGGAAGTTCTTAAACTAACCCCAGAGAGTTGTGCTTTGAGCTTTAGTATCACCAAGTCCATACATATAGTCTCTAATCTAGATTGCAACCGGTTTGTCATTTTGCCAAACCCAACCACTTGATCCAGGTAGCTCATTCATGTAATAGAAGAATAGACACACTATTAAACAACCATACTTAAAGGAGTTCTTCTTATCCTTCTTGATCTTCTATAGGTTTTCTAATAGTTGATTTAAGAGAAGGTCACATAAGTCATAATCTACATTTTCCCTTAACATTTGATATGCTGCATATATTGCAGTCCCAGACACAGAATTCTCCCTGCTAGAATGATAGATCTTATACCTAATTATCATTGAGGAAAATTTGACATCCGGATCTGTGATGTCATCTATGGTCATTGCTCTCTTGTCAAACTTAGATCTAGTGGCTTCAGTTACTATCTGGTTCTTGACAGATTTGAGTGCAGGTAACCCACCGGATGAGTGCAGTCTAGTTACTACCCTGATGGCATCTTTTGTTATCTTGAAGGGCCTCATTAACCACATAAAATTATCATGCATCCTACTTAGGACATACCGGACCCAATCATCTTCTGCAAAACAGGGGAAGTGTATGCAATGTCTTAAGTGTTTATCTCGAAAGGGCCTCGTATTGAGGTTTGAGTTCAAAGCTCTCACCTATTAGTTGTTTGTGATAGATGTCCATCAATTTAGAGTCTCCAAATTCCTCAATGTTAGCATGGATATAAACCTTGACATCTTCTACATGCAATACCCCATGCGGAATGCGAGAGAATGCACCTAAAGGATGTACTTCTAGAGATTTATAGGGGTGTTTCTTGAATTTTGGGTGCAGCCTATCAGTGATCTTAACAACCATTGGAGTAGTCATCTTGCAAAAGATTCAGAGAGATTTTCAGAATGGAAGTACCTTTTTGCACCTTAGGGTTTGAAATAGGAGCCGGAACAAATCACTGGTTGAATTTGATTTCCCAGTTGATCTTTGAGTGGATTGTAAAAAAAATTCATTGCAGAGCTCTTCTTATCTTCTTCACAAATGCAAGTGTGCAAATGATGAGTGAAAGAACCCTTTTATTCTTGCGTAAACCCTAATTTCCTTTTGCAATGAATGCACAACTTGAGTTATCTGGTTGCCCTGTTCTGAGAGAGATCTTCTCGAATCACTAAGTTGCACTTAGAATCATTTTCAGTGAGGATTGACAATGTATCTTCTTTTCTTTAATCATGCCATGGATCTGCAGATCAAAGTATTTCAATTTTGAATCATACCGGATCTGTCTATGAAAATCCTATTTTATCGTTAAACTTTTGCAAAACTCCATGTGGATCTTTCATATTTTTACCGAGGGTTATTTAGTTATTTTTCTGAGAACCCTTTAATCCGCAACAATCCATGTGCCAATTTTAGGCACTAATTGATTGGCTGGGGGAATTTATTTTTCTTTGTGACTCCCCCTAAGCCAGAGCTCATCTGTTTAGTTTTCGGAAGGAATATCAGCACCAGATTCTGGTGCGGATCCATCCCCAATATTTTTTGTACTCTTCTTCACCTAAATCTTGCTCATCTCCCTTTGAACTTCATTCGCATTCACTTTACCTTTTCCCTTATCTTGTTTTTGATTATGATGCACCGGACCCTTTTTATCCTAATTTTTACTTCTACAGAATTTGGCAATATGACTGGATCTATTGCAATTATAACAAACAACATTTCTTTGCATATTTGATTAATATCCTCTTGATCTGCATTGATTAGCCATATGTCCCATTCTATTGCATGCAAAGCATCTACCATTGAATGAATTGTTTATTTGCATATTTCTACATTCATAAAATTTGTGACCATATCTTTTGCAGTTGAAACATTGTCCAGAGAAGGATGGATTAGTCTGATTTATCCTTCTTCTACACTAAGTTACTTTATGACCGAAGTTGTTGCAATTGAAACAATATCCATTGAAGGATGGATATCTTTGAGCATTTGGTTGCCTTATCGGAGGTCTTCTAGGCCTGTTTCTTTGATTTCCTGATCCAAAGTTCTTCTGACCGGATCCAGAGCTTTCACCTTTCTCATATCCCAAGCCACGCTTATCATCTACCCTCTTTTGGCTTTCAAGAAGAACTTCAAGTTGGGCTGAGCTTATCTTGAATTTCTCTTTGTATTCATTTGTTGTTTGAAGGTCTTGTTTGAGAGTATCTATCTGATTCTCAAGTTGTTCTTCATTATCTCTAGCTTCTTCAAGATCATATTCTAGATACCTGATTATTCTGTCCATTTTGTGGCAATCCTCTATCTTCTCCTTGAGGGATTGTTTTAGATTATCTTCAATTTTCCTTTTTTTCTTCAATTTCTTGGGTGAATCTCATAACCCCTGATTCCATCTCACGCCTTACCATAATGACCTCTTTTAATAGCTTCTCACATATCTTGTTTTTCTCATCCAGATCTTCATTAGTATTATTGGCTTCACTTTGACTTGCTAATTTTTGAAGTAGTTCCTTTCTCTTTTTCACAGAGATACTTAGTTTTTCTTTTAGCTCATTTATGAAATCATCAGCTTGTTTGAGTCTTTCTCTCAAATTATTGACTTCAGAGTGGGATTGTTCAAGATCATCTAGGGTAGACTGAAGTTGTTCCTTCATACCATATATATCCATTGAGATTCCTAGATCTTCCTCAAGTTGTTAGGCTCTGTTTAGAGGAACTTGGCTCTAATACCAATTGTTGGAAGCAAGGTAGATAACTGAGAGGGGGTGAATCAGTTATCTCAGATATCTTTAACTTTCTTTTCTCCTTTAATAATTAGTGCAGCATCAAAACATATAAGCATATATGATCATAAGAGTAGAAATAAAATTAACACTCATAACACAAGGATTTTTACGTGGAAAACCGTGTTAAGGGAAAAACCATGGGATGACTAACCCAAGATTGTATTCTCTGTTAAAAGAATATGAAGTACAAAATGACACTTACCAATTAGGGCTCATTGCCTGAGCACACTGCTCACAAGAGGCACACTGCCTACAAGATACTCACTGTCTACAGAACTTACAGAAGGTGATCAGGTGTTTAAACTGATGAGAGGCATCTACAAATGCTAGAGTTTAGTTCCGGTTAGGCATAATATACTGATCTGATGCACTTCATTCTTCCTCTGCTTTAGTGTTGTTGTTTTGTCACATACCGGACTTGTATTGTTGCTTCCACACTTAACCCTTCTTTTCTTCGCACTATATTTTAACCTTACTTCACACCACACGCCAACATATTGGAATCCAACTGGTATTTATATCCACATCAAGGATTTCATCAACTTCCTAGTTGGCAGCAAGAATACTTAAGATATTTACAAGTTACTAATTTGTCAGCTGAATCCATGCTTGATTTGTGATGCGTATCAAAAACATAGACATAGAAGTCATCAATCATGTCAGCCAATGATCTATGATCTCACAAATTGCTTGATCAATATCATTTACTCATCCAGATTGAAGTCTGATAATCTGCCAATTAGTTCTTTCTCTATCTGCTCTGCCTATCTAGAACCTAACACTTAGATGCTCATATCTTTTTCATACTTTATCACTGGAGGCTAAATCTCTAGAATATAGTAGTCATGATACTCTTCTTGACTTATCCAAGTCTGCAACTTGCTGAGTTACACCATGTGAGAGATCCGGACCTGATTGTCGGACCTTGTGCATACTCCATTCTTGTTCACCGGACCAAAACAATCTTCAATCTGACTTCTGGTATAGGCATACTATGTATTGCAGATGTGTGGGATAGACTTTGTTGCCATCAATGACAACACTCATGAAGCCACACAGTGTCTCTTGCCAACAACAACAAGTCTTCTACAGCCACAAGACTTAGAATAGTTCTAATAGAAGTCATCTTTACAACCGAAGAAAATATTTCATCAAAATCTATACATTTTTTCTATGCAAAACCTTTTGCCATGAGTCTGGCCTTATATCTTTTCTTGCCTCCATCTTCTTCCTTCATCTTGCAAACCCATTTATTTGGTAATGCTCTTTTTCCTATAGGCAATTTGACTAAGCCCCAAGTCTGATTTTACAGCAAGGAATCCATTTCCTCTTTCATGCCTAGCTCCCACTGCTTTTTGGTATCTACCTGCATTGCTTCTTCATAACCTTTAGGTTCACTAGAATCAGTTAATAAAATAGAATATAATAATGGAGAAAATCTTTCTAGGGGTCTAGTTATCCTTGTAGAATGTCTAACACTTGCAGGAGTCTGTGGGATAACTTGTTGCTGCTGAGCATCGGGTACCACTAGCATTTTATTTTCTGGAATCTCATCCAGCACCACATATTCCTTTTTGGCCTGTTCATGCTTCTTTTCCTACAACTGATCCTTATACATGACCTTCTCATTGAATATAACATCTCTGCTCCTAAATATTTTATGATTTTCATAATCCCATAACCGATAACCAAATTCATCTACTCCATATCCAATGAAGGTACATTTTTTAGACTTAGCCTCAAGCTTGGTTCTATTTTCAATATCAACATGGAAAAAAGCTACACAACCAAATGTTTTTAGAAATGAATAGTTTACCTTTTTACCCATCCATGCCTCCTCTAGAATGCCACCATCCAAAGGATTTGAAGGTCCCCTATTTATTAAATAAACAACAGTATGTACAACATCTACCCAAAAGTGTAAGGGTAGTTCTATTGGCAAGAGACACTATGTGGCTTCATAAATGTTGTCATTGATGGCAACAAAGTCTATCCCACACATCCGCAATACATAGTATGCATATACCGGAAGTCAGATTGAAGATTGTTTTGTTTCGATGGACAAGAACAGAGTATGTAACAAGGTTCGACAATCAGGTCCAGATCTCTCAAATGGTGTAACTCAGTAAGTTGTGGACTTGGACAAGTCAAGAGGGGTATCATGACTATTGTATTTCAAAGATTTAGCCTCCGATGATAAAGCAAGAAAAAGATATGAGCATCTGAGTATTGGATTCCAGTCAAGCAGAGCAGACAGAGGAAGAATTGACCGATAAAGTATTAGACTTCAATCTGGATGAGTAAAAGGTGTTGATCAAGCAATTTGTGGGATTATACATTGTTGGCCGACATGATTAATGACTTCTATACCTATGTTTTTGATACGCATCACAAATCAAGCATGGATTTAGTTGATAGATTAATCACTTGCAGTTTTCTTGTTGCCGACTAGAAAGTTGATAAAAATCCTTGATGCAGATATATATACTAGATAGATTTCATCATGTAAAGGTGTGTGGTGATCAAGTGATGAAATAAAGTGTGAAGAAAAGCAAGGATAAGTGTTAAAACAGTAATTCAAGTCTGATATGTGACAGAATAACAACATTAAACAAAGGAAGAATGAAGTGCATTAGATCAGTATATTGTGCCTAAACCAGAACTAAACTCCTGCATTTGTAGATGCCTCTTATCAGTTCAAACACTTGATTATCTTCTGTAAGATTTGTAGATAGTGAGTCTCTTGCAGGCAGTGTGCCTCTTGTGAGCAGTGGGCTCGGACAGTGAGCCCTAATTGGCAAGTGCCACTTTGTACTCCTTTATTCTTTTAACAGAGAATACAATCTTGGGTTAGTCACCCCATGGTTTTTCCCTTAACAGGGTTTCCACGTAAAGATCCTTGTGTTATGTGTGTTGATTTTATTTATTTTCTTATGATTACATAATCTTTCATGCTTTGATACAACACTAAATATTAAGATAACAAAAAGAGAAGTAAAACAAGCAAATTTTGAGATAACTGATTTGACCCCCCCTCTCAATTATCTGCCTTATTTCCAACAATTGGTATCAGAGCCAAGTTCCTCTGAACAAAGCCTAATAGCTTGAGGAAGATCTGGGAATCATAATGGATGCATATGGTATGAAGGAACAACTTCAGTCTACCCTGGATGATCTTGAACAATCTCACTCTGAAGTCAATAATTTGAGAGAAAGACTCAAACAAGCTGATGAATTCATAAATGAGCTAAAAGAAAAACTTAGTATCTTTGTAAAAAAGAGGAACTACTTCAAAAATTAGCCAATCAGAGTGAAGTCAATGATACTAATGAAGATCTGAATGAGAAAAATAAGCTATGTGATAAGCTGTCAAAAGAAGTCATTATGGTAAGGCATGAAATGGAATCAGGGGTTATGAGATTCACCCAAGAAATTGAAGAAAAAAAAAAGATTTAAGATAATCTACAAAAACCCTTAAGGTAAAAATAGAGGACTGCCACAAAATGGACAGAATAATTAGGCATCTTGAATCTGATCTTGAAGAAGGTAGAGACAATGAAGAACAACTTGAGAATCAGATAGACACTCTTAAACAAGATCTTCAAACTGCAAATTAATACAAAGAAAAATTCAAGATAAGCTCAGCCCAACTTGAAGTGCTTCTTGAAAGCCAAAAGAAGGTAGATGATAAGCATGGCTTGGGATATGAGAAAGGTGAAAGCTCTAGATCCAGTTAGAAGAACTTTGGATCAGGAAATCAAAGAAACAGGCCTAGAAGACCTCTAGTAAGGCAACCAAATGCTCAAAGATATCCATCCTTCAATGGATATTGCTTCAATTGCAACAATTTCAGTCATAAAGCAACTCAGTGCAGGAGGAGACTAAATCAGACTAGTCCATCCTTCTCTGGACAATGTTTCAACTGCAAAAGGTATGGTCACAAATCTCATGAATGGAAAAATATGCAAATAAACAATTCATTCAATGGTAGATGCTTTATATGCAATAGAATGGGACATATGGCTAATCAATGCAGATCAAGAGGATATCAATCAAATAAGCAAAGAAATGTTGTATGTTACAATTGCAATAGATCTGGTCATATTGCCAAATTCTATAGAAGCAAAAACTAGTATAGAAAAGGTCCGGTGCAACATAATCAGAAACAAGATAAGGGCAAAGGTAAAGTGAATGTGGATGAAGTTCAAAAGGAGATGAGCAAGATTTGGGTAAAGAAGAGTACAAAAAATATTGGGGATGGATCCGCACTGGAATCTGGTGCTAATATTCCTTCTAGAAACTAAAAAGGTGAGCTCTGGCTCATGGGGAATCACAGAGAAAAAGAATTTCCCCCAGCCAGTCAACTAGTGCCTAAATTCAGCACATTGAGTAAACATCTGACGCTGCGGATTAAAGGGTTCTCAGAAAAACCTCCAAATAATCTTCAGTCAAAATGTGAAAGATCCGCATGGAGTTTTGTAAGACTTATAACTACTCAAGTTAATCCAGTTCTGACAGCTATCTGGTAAAGCAGAATTTCATAGACAGATCCGGTATGATTCAGAATTGAAATGCTTTGATCTGTGGACCCATGACATGATTGAAGAAAAGAAGATACATTGTCAATCCTCACTGACAATGATTATAATTTTAGCATAGTAATTCAAGAAGATCTCTCTCAAAACAAGGCAACTGGATAACTTAAGTTGTGCATTTATTACAAAAGGAAATTAGGGTTTGCTCAAGGATAAAAGGATTCTTTCACTCATTATTTACACACTTGCACTCACAAAGAAGAAAAGAAGAGCTCTGCAACAAAGATTCTACAATTCACTCAAGATCAACTGAAAAATGAATTCAACCAGTGATTTGTTCTGACTCCTGTTTCAAACCCTAAAGCGTGAAAAGGTACTTCCATTTTGAAAATCTCTCTCTAAATCTCTTGCAAAATGGCTACTCCAATGGTTGTCAAGATCTCTGATAGGCCGTGTCCTAAATTCAAGAAACACCCTTATAAATCTCTAGAAATTGATCCTTTGGGTGCATTTTCTAGCATTCCGCATGGAGTATTGCATGTAGAAGATGTTAGGGTTTATATCCATGCCAACATTGAGGAATTTGGAGACTCAAAATTGATGGACATTTATCACAAACAACTAATAGATGAGAATTTTGAACTCAAACCTAAATTCAAGGCCCTCCGGGATAAACACTTTGGACATTGCATACATTTTCCATGTTTTGCAGAAGATGGTTGGGTTCGGTATGTTCTAAGCAGGATGCATGATAATTTCATGTGGCTAATGAGGCCCTTCAAGATAACTAAAGATGCCATCAGGGCAGTGATCAAACTACATTCATGCGGTGGGTTACCTGCACTTAAATATGTGAAGAACCAAACAATAACTGAAGCCACCGGATCTAAATTTGACAAAAGAGTAATGACCATAGATGACATCACAGATCCAGATGTCAAGTTTGCCTCAATGATAATCAGCTACAAAATCTATCATTCAAGCAAGGAGAATTCTGTGTCTGGGACAACAATCTATGTAGCATATCAGATGTTGAGGGAAGATGCAGATTATGACCTGTGTGAACTTCTAAATTAATTGTTGGAAAACCTGCAGAGGATCAAAAAGGATAAGAAGAAATCCTTTAAATATGGTTGTCTAATACTGTGTCTATTCTTCTATTATATGAATGAGCTACCTAGATCAAGTGACTGGGTTTGGCAAAATGATAAATCGGTTGCAATTCAAATCAAAGATTAGATGTATAGACTTGGTGATGCTCAAGCCCAAAACACAGCCCTCTGGGGTTACTTTAAGAACTTCCAAAGCATGATGCAAGCTAGAGAGAGAATACCTCAATCCATAGTTGAGAAATAGGACATAGTGTGCTTCATGGTTGACACTGACCAATGCCTAATGGAGGCAGTTGAGCCAAGAACTGTGTGGATAATGCCTATGGGATTTGAGGTTGATGAAAAAATCTTGGAGCTACATATTCAACACCTATTGAGCCAGCCTAAGGACACTGAAGTAGAAAGGTTTGGCACCTTTCAAGAGCTAAGTGTAAAAATACATGTTGAGTTAAAACAACCGGAGATAGAGGAAAGTAAGAAGGGAAGTTGAAGAAATTACCAAAAGATGTGGCTTGTCAAAAGAGGCAGTAGATGTAAATAGAGAGAAAATGGAGAAGGCAGAGAAAGAGAGACAAGAAGCAAAGAAAGGAAATGTTCCGGTGCAAGCCTCCTCTCGGACTAGATCTTCTAAGAGTTCTGCACCTGCCACTCCTAAAAGCTTAAAGGCTACCAAACTGAAGTCAAGACATATGGAAAAGGAGAAAAGAGGATAAAGACCATAGCCACAAGGTCATATACAAGCCTTAAAGATGATGAAGAAACATAATTTGATGAGGAAATCAAGAAAATGAAGAAGAAGAAAACATCCGGGAAATTCTCTGCTAGTAAAAATGAGGAAGAAAAGGCAGAGAAATTTGTTGAAAATCCCACTCTTTCCATTGATGACATCATCAAGGTAGTTACTGTGGATGGAAACCTGCAGCCAGTGACAGAGTTCTATGATGAATATAGTGATGATGACAAGAGAATTTTGGAAGAAGCTACTGTCAGGTACTTGAACATTTACAATAAAGCTTTCATTGAAATTATATCATTAATTCCTAAAAGTCTAGAAAAGGTACTTGAACTAAGAAAAGAGAATACAAAGGCAAAAGACTTAGAGATTCGGGAGCAGATAGCAATTCAACTTTATCCTTCTAGCACTTCAAAACAAATGGACATGATTTTCAAGGACTGTAAGGATGAGTTCCAAAGTAAGGAAAGAATGAATAAACTCATGCTTGGAGAAACTGACCAAGTAGCAATTGAAACAAAAGATATCCTTTGGAATGCCTTGAAGAGATTCAATCTTCCTATTGTAGAGGAAATAGATGAAGAACCTTCTACCATGGATGTTGAAGGATTAAATGTAATCAATGAAGAATCCTCTGACAAGGATGTAGAAGGATCAAAGAAAATAGATGAAGAGAAGTCTGAGGACTTAGATTCCTCTGTTCCAGAAGAGGAAGTTCATGAAGCAGCAAACACAGGTGACATCTCTCCTTTGAATCTCACTGCAACTATGATAGACATTCCATACTCTTAAGTTGAAGGAGAAGGTAGAAGAGAGAAGAAGAAAATTCTAGAAGAAGAGGTAAAGGGAAAAGAAGAAGAACAAGCAGAAAAGACTAATGATGACTCTTTTGATATTTCAAAGAAGTCTCTATCTCCATCAAGAGACACTGCAGAGATAGTGAAGAACTTCTTAAACAGAGAAATGATGGAACTGGATGAACCTGAGCTATTTCAAGGACCACTGAATTTTGACTCTCTCTCTCCAGTTCAAACAATGAAAATAGCATCTTTTGCTCGGGCCAAAGAAAAAGAAAAACTCATGAAATCTCACATGGAGGACTGTGAACTATTGGAGATTACATTCTGGATGCTGGAGAAGATCATGCCAACCTATCAAAAGGATCCTTCGGCCTCACCATCCGGTAATCTGAAAAACTTAGTAAATTCTGTTAACACTCATTTTGAATCTCTAGAGAAATCAGCAGAAGCAAAGGTTTGGAAGGAGTTTCTGGGAGAAAGATTCACTGAGGTGTAAAGACTTATTGCTAATGATAGGCAGACTCTAGATATTGGAATAAAGAGCCTTGAAAATGCACTTAAAGATGGTTAAGACCTATTCAAATTTTGTCTAACTTGGCCTAAAGTGACAAAGGATATTGAGGAGAAAGTAAAAGAACAAGAGGAAAAACTGTCAAGCCTAGTTCAGAATTTTGACCCTCTTTCCTCCTCTTTAATGAATCAAGAATGCTAGGCTATTGTTATAATAAATGACATAAAGAGACTAGGTAAAGAAAAGAAAAACATAATGAATAGAATGGGTGAACTCAGAGTGATCATTATCCCTAAGCTAGAGGCAATGCATGAGGCCTTAACAGATGCTAAAACCACAGCTCGGACCAGTGATCCAGTAGATTTAAGAAGGGTAGAAGTATATGCATTTTTGTTGAGTGGTCACATCTCCATTTTAGATAGGATGAAGCAGAGCTGGGCCACAGAGTTTGTACAGTTGAAGACTACTTTTGCGGATATACTTAAGTATATGTAAGTATAACATATATATACTTATGTGGCCATGTATAGGACAATTTTTACAAATTTTTGGTATACGGATTCCGCCCTTTGCCATTGATGTCAAAGGGGGAGTGAGTAGTGAAAAATGTTGAATCTAGCTAAGGGGGAGCTCCGGTAAAACAGTGCAAAAGATAGAGCATCAGCCAAGGGGGAGTTACTGCGACACTTAGCCATTTTTCACAAATTGTTGCCATCAATGCCAAAGGGGGAGATTGTTGGCAAGAGACACTGTGTGGCTTCATAAGTGTTGTCATTAATGGCAAAAAAGTCTATCCCACACGTCCGCAGTACATAGTATGCCTATACCAGAAGTCAGATTGAAGATTGTTTTGGTTTGGTGAACAAGAACAGAGTATGTAACAAGGTCTGACAATCAAGTCTGGATCTCTCAGATGGTATAACTCAGTAAGTTGTGGACTTGGACAAGTCAAGAGGGGTATCATGACTACTGTATTTCAAAGATTTACACTCTGGTGATAAAGCAAGAAAAAGATATGAGCATCTGAGTATTGGATTCCAGTCAGGAAGAGCAGACAGAGGAAGAATTGACCGGCAAAGTATCAAACTTCAATCCGGATGAGTAAAATGTGTTGATCAAGCAATTTGTGGTATTATACATTGTTGGATGACATGATTAATGACTTCTATGCCTATGTTTTTGATACGCATCACAAATCAAGCATGGATTCAGCTGACAGATTAATTACTTGCAGTTTTCTTGTTACCGACTAGAAAGTTGATAAAAATCCTTGATGCGGATATATATACCAGATAGATTTCATCATGTAAAGGTGTGTGGTGAACAAGTGATGAAATAAAGTGTGAAGAAAAGAAGGGATAAGTGTGGGAACAACAATTCAAGTCCGGCATGTGACAGAACAACAATATTAAATAGAGGAAGAATGAAGTGCATCAGATCAGTATATTGCGCCTAAGATGGAATTAAACTCCTGCATTTGTAGATGCCTCTCATCAGTTCAAACACTTGATTATCTTTTGTAAGATTTGCAGACAGTGAGTCTCTTGTAGGCAGTGTGCCTCTTGTGAGTAGTGTGCTCAAGCAGTGAGCTCTAATTGGCAAGTTCCATTTTGTATTCCTTTATTCTTTTAACAGAGAATACAATCTTGGGTTAGTCACCCTGTGGTTTTTCTCTTAACAGGGTTTCCACGTAAAAATTCTTGTGTTATGTGTGTTGATTTTATTTCTATTCTTATGATTACATATGCTTTCATACTTTGATACAACACTAAATATTAAGATAACAAAAAGAGAAGTAAAACAAGGAAATTTTGACATAACTGATTCACCCCCCCTCTCAGTTATCTACCTTATTTCCAACAAGTTCAACATGCAATCTCATGCTCGTTGCATGCTCCATAATGTCCTATTCATCCTCTCAGACACACCATTTTCTTGTGGGGTTCTAGGAACTATTTTTTGCCTATGAATTCCATTATATGAACAGTAATTCTCAAATTCTCTATTGCAATACTCGCCTCCATTATCAAATCTGAGACACTTCAACTTTTTTCCTATCTCATTCTCAACCAAAACTTTCCATTTTTTAAAAGTTTCAAATACTTCTGATTTTTATTTTAGGAAATACACCCATGTTTTCCTAGTTGCATCATCAATAAAAGTAACATAATAGCAAGAGCCACCAAGAGAAGATACATGAGTTGGTCCCCATACATCTGGATGCATAAGCTCTAATTTCTCACTCTTCTTCTCTTTCCAACTTTGAGAAATCAGACTCTTTTCTGTTTTCCATAAACACAATTTTTGCAGAACTCCAAGTCAATCTTCTTCAAACCTGGTAGCATCTTTTTGGAGTGAAGGATCTTCATCCCTTTCTCACTCATGTGCCCAAGTCTATGGTGCCACAAGTCTATTTCCATCCCTGTAGCAAGTGCTATAATTGTCTTAGTAGCAACTGTTTCTATAGTAGCTAAGGTAGAATAAGTATTACCAATACACAAATACAATGTGCTTACCTTTTCACCTTTAGCTACTACTAATGCACCTTTAGTGACCTTCCAAACTTTGTCTGAAAAGGTAACTATGCAGCCTTCACTACCTAGTTGTCCTATAGAGATTAAATTCCTTCTCAAATTTGGAACATGCCTTACCTCCTGTAGCAACCATTCATTTCCATTCTGTAACTTGATTTTTATCTTTCCTTTTCCAACAATCTGACAGGGTTCATCATCATCCAAATATACCTGTCCAAAATCACCTTGAACATAATCTACAAAATATTTCCTATGGGGTGTGGCATGAAATGAAGCTCCTGAATCTATTACCCAGGAATCATTAGCATTATTTAAACACAAAATTAAATCATCCTATAATTTAGTACTTGCAACATTATCTTCCTTACTGTCATCATGTTGTCCATCTCCTTGTTTTCCCTTTCGAGACTAGCAATCCTTCTTCAAGTATCCTGGCTTTCCATAGTGCCAACAATCCATTCTTCCTCTAGATTTAGGTCTGTCTTTCTTTGACTTCCCTTGTGACTTCCCACGATTTGTTGGGATTTTTCCTCTTTCCTTTGTTCTTCTCATGTTCTTTATAGTTAAAGCATTACCAGATGTTGAAGTCTCACATGTGCTTTTCCGTCGCATTTCCTCGCTAAGGATAACACCAACAACATCATCAAATTTCAAAGTATTTGAACTAGAGACAAAGTTACTTACAGCCATTACCAAGTTATTCTAGCTTTCTGGCAAAGAACATAAAACCAAGAGAGCCCTCACCTCTTCTTCAAATTTCATTGTTACAGAAGTTAACTGACTGGTAATTGTATTAAACTCATTTAAATGATCTGACAGAGATCCACCTTCAATCATTTTCAAATTAAACAAACGCTTCATGAGAAATACCTTATTAGAGGCTGAGGGTTTTTCATACAATTTAGCCAAAGCTTTCATCAGTTCATCTATTGTCTTCACTTCTGTTATATTGAATGCCATAGATGGTGCCAGGCACAACCAAATGGTTCCCAGTGTCTTTCTGTCTAGAAGTTCCCAATCCTCATTAGTCATTGCTATCAGTTTCTTGGCTTTTCCTTCCAACGGCCTCCATAAATCCTTTCGATAGAGATAATCTTCCATTTGCATCTTCCATAACTAATAGTTCTACCCATTAAATTTATCTACCTTCAATTTAGCCTCGTCCGCCATTGCTCCCACTTAACCATGAGACTCCCACTCAATCGTGAGACCTTCTTGCAGATGATAATCAAACACAACCCACTATGATACCAGTTGTTAGGGTTCAGGCAAATCAAAGCAATAAACACTAACAATTATATGTAGATTAAATAACCCAAATATAATAATGAAGAATAACACAAAAGAGATCAACACAAAAATTTAATGTGGTTCACCCAATATGGGCTACATCCACAAAAACTCAGCCATCCAATGTTTTTATTATCCAGTGCAAAACAAATTACAATCTCACGAATTCCATTCCCACAACATACATCCTAGCCGCTTATATGAAGCTTTTTGGAAGCTTCTAGAATTAGGGTTTTACAATGTCATTTTTCTTTTGTCAGTTAACAGAAATTAACAACTGACTCTGAACCCCAGCGAGGATACGTTACGAGTGTATAATACTTGCATGATCAGTTGCCACATACCAACAAGAAAGGGGGAAGCCACCACAATATAGAAACATGTACTCAATAATATGTACAACTATCGCAAGCCAAGATGAACCACCACATAAAGAAAAGTTCACCATAAAAGCAATAGTAAATCTATGCAATTAGAATATAATGCCTATCCAATGAGAATAACAACATGCGAAACATGTGGAATACCAACAGTGAGCAAGAAAAAGCAATAGGGAGTCACTACAAAGCATTACAAGACACCATGACATAAAACAAGCCACTGCAACACCTAGGAAGGAAGCAAGGGTAGAAGAATAGATTAAGAAGACAACATTGCAGGGAAAGATAACACATAGAACTTTGTGGTAAGCTAACACACAAGATGTGACCTATGGAAGAAAGCTAGGCCAATATAATGGTACTACAGTGAACACAAACACTAGATTTAACCATAAAATTAGGTATAGGCCAACACCCCACCCTCTTGAGTAGCTAATACAAAATCCCCTATCCATAATGTTGACATTTCTTCTGAATCAGCATTAGGGTTTGCCACTTCTAATGCACAGGCAGATTCAGGCCAACTGAATACAGGAGGTTGCGTGAGCTCCTCCCCTTCACTTCTGGTTCTGCCGCACCAAGGGGGGTATCCCTATAACTCAAGATATAACCTTGACTAGCTCAAAGATAGAAGGATCTAACTTGACAACAACAGGCAGAATACTCTCATGTATGGACCAAGATCTGTATGATAGATCACAAGGCTGGCAACATTCTTGGACATGATGTCTGGTTGGGTATGAGAGCATGCAGGGGGTTCCTAATCCTACTCCTACAACTAACAGGTGGAAGTATGAAATGGTTTGATATGAATTTGGATGCAAAGCTGGACATGGTGTATAACACAAAAACACAGCATGACTGGTGCCTATCCAGGGCTTGGAGTCGGTAGACATACACCTGTGAATGATCAGCATAAATAGCTAAAACTGGATTTCAGGGGGATACACATGATATCTGCCTTACAGATATCTCCCAATCTAGAGTGTTGAGCTATCTTTACTTATGGTATCCCTACTGCAGTATACCCTTCCCAATGTTCAATCTGAAAACAGTTTAATCTGCCCCTTGAGAAGAGGTTAAAAGATCAGACATTCAACATAGGAATTCTATGCTCTAGAATCTAAACATAAGCAAACATCCAGATCCAGAAGAAGGATACATGCAATACTGGAGACAGAATTAATACAACACATGCTAAGGTAGCATTACTCATATAAGATCAACCATGAAACCAGTGGATTCATGCCAAGTCCTACAACAGGAGATACATAAACTCACAAGAAAAACTGTACAGAGCAACCAGATCAGCTGGTTTTGGATTACAGAGCCAAAAAACTACAACTTTCAACAACCTTTGAAATGAGCAACACCACCCGCTTATAACAGCCAGGTAGGTGCTCAGCAATTAATTACATTGTTGACTAAAATTTCACCAGATACACAGTATCATGAAAATGGCGCTCAAACACAACCGGATTGGCGCCCAAACTTGAATGCAGCAGGTAGGGGAGGAGACAGGAAGATTTCTCGAGCCCTGCGCCCCTGTCCGCTGATTGACACCTCCAGTCGGGTACAAGATCGGCCCACGCCATCGCCCATACCTCTGCAACAATCGCCATTAATGGCGCACCAACCCGCGGCCTTGGGAAGATCATCAAACAGACTATCGCAAGCTCTTCCCGCCGAGACTCATCATCATGATATTTGAAAATGCAGGATATCAATATCCCACATGCACCCCACGATGACCTCAAAAACACTTTATATACTAGGTCATGAGCATATATCATGTCGGTGCTTTTGCTCCTGACGACACTAGTATAAGACTTCATCATCATCATCCTCCAGCAGTATGATATCCTGTTGTTCAAAATATCACCCTGACGTCATCATGATATTTGAAATATAACCTTCATGATAATCGGCACAACCTGATCCATCGGAGGAACATCCTCCTGCTGAGCTTATACCAAAAGTCTGGCCGATGATCATCCTGATGATGTCATCATCATCTACTGCTGACGTCATCATCATATCTGCCTACTGCGCACCTCCTCATATCCGGATGACGTCATCATCATGTTTGCAAATATCAGGAGGTCTCTTCAAGATGATCAGCTGTTAGAAATATGACCCCCACGGACCTTGATGACGTCATCATCATATTAACATCATCATGATATTCGGAAGACAACCGGATATTTGGAAATATCCTCCTGATGCTCAAATATCAGGTTGCACTGTAGCTCTTCTATAAGATCAGGGCGATAACTGAATATGATGATGCTGCTTGAAAAGATCACCCCCAGTAGATAATGCGCGAAGCTAGCAGGCGGATATCTCCTTAATATTAGCATCATCATGATGCTCGAACAAACAAACATATATCCGGGTGATATGAAAATATCACCCCCTCCTTCGGAATATCATGATGCAGATAGGCAGAGAAATAGATATCACCCTGATATATAAGGATGACGTCAGCCTCATCAGGATGAGAAACAAAGAATAAGAAGTGATACAACATCATCAGGATGATATTGACCAAGATCATCCTGACGTTCAAAATATGATGACCCTAGTGAATATCGGGTCGCACTTAGAACTCTTCAACAACATCATCAGGATGATCATAACCAAGATCACCCGATGATAAAAATATCACCCCGGCGAAATATCATGAAGGCAGAAAATATGATGACCTCCGCACGCAGCAGGATGAAAACTGGAAATATCATGATGATGACGACGACCCTTAGGATAAAACAAGTTAGGTCGAGCAACTCAAAGAATAAGCAACATCATCATGCCTGCGCAAGGTGATAAATGGAAGATCACCGGAGACTTTGAAGAATCACCCTCGCAAGCAGATAAGGGCGCACTGTAGCTCGTCAGCATCATCAGGATAAAACCCGAACATCACCCGACAGCGAAATATGATGATGACGATGAGAAACCGGTCGACGGAGAACATGATGATGATGACCATCATCGAAACAAACATGATGATGATGACCTCCTCCTCAAGAAATATGATGCTGCAGTTGAAAAATGCTGAGGAGGTCCAACACTTAGAAAAAAAATGGGCAAGAAGATAAAGGCTTCAAATGAAGAAACCTCCTGATCATGACAAATCAACCCCTGGTCAAAATGAGTGTCAACAGTGGCTCTGTCTGGGGACGTGCAGGTGAAAACCTGCAGCGAGAACCCCAGATCTCTGGGATGCAGACCAGTCCCTTATCCATTGGGCACAGAGTCAAATATTACACCGACCTGCATCACCAAACACACTTGATGGCCTAAGGCCACCAAGAAAAGAAAAGCATGTATCTCCCTTTGTCAAATATCTTGTTTTCATCTGCATGCACTGGGTCAAGCTTGGAGATATTGTCAGGATCCACCCACAAACAAATCTTGTCATCTGCATATTCAATCCTCTGGTTTGGCTTGTCATTATCACCCCTGTGCAGATAACCTTCAACATCATGTGCCATGTGGGTGTAGAATTTATCAAGCAATGCATACTCAAATGGTATAGAACACAGGTTATCATCTGTATCATCATCATGCATTGCAACATGATCTCCTAGCTGGACTGCAAATAGGAAACACTCAGAGTCCACCACACAACTAGGAAGATCAAGGCTCATTGTATTATATGCTGGCTCATCAAAAGAAAAGCTTTCAAAATCACAATTGTGTACATCATGTACACAACCATCTGGTGCACCAGGCTGGAAAAGATCAGGCTCTGGCATCTCTTTCAAATCAGGCACATCTTCACAGTCACTTACCTGATGTATATTGTTTCCTCTTTCATCATGATGAGAAACAGAATCCAAGCCAAAAATAGTGTCTAGATCCCCACCATACTCAGACAGATCCTCATCACCATATGTGTCATAAATGGGTGACCCAGGTGCATCAGTTTCATCAGAGTATGCCATTTGTTCATGGGCAGCAGAGCACATCTCTTCATCATCAATGGATTCATTCTGTGGAGGAGTATCAGCCTGTGTGTCATAAGCAAAACAGCCATCAAATGAAAAACAATCATGCTCTGAACTAGCACTTATTTCAATTTCTGACTGCTCTTCATGATCTCCATGTGTTTGAAAGATAGGCAATGGGTCACACATAGGACTGCTTCTCTGTTTGCTTATATCTTCTCTGTCTTGAGTACAATACTCACAATTTTCTCCACAGGTCCATTCTAAAAATTGCTCATTGCTGTCCACAACCTCATTATTGTTTTCATGGTCAGCTGCCTCATCATTGCAATGGGAATCCTCATTAGTCCTTTCACTGGCATCCTCAACTGGTAAACAATCCAGTTGAGCAGTATTGTTAGCATTATGTTCAAACACAGCAGTCTCAACCTCTATGCTTTTATTTTCATTTTTATCTGCACATGATGCCATAATCATTTGGTCATTTGCAGCCTCATAACCATTATTCACACCAAGGCCTGGGGACAGGGGTTTCAGCAGGTGCACATTTCTGGTTTTTTCTATCTTTTCTATGAACCTGTATGCCATCTGCATACTTGTCACCTTGAAATCCCTTAGTATTGCACTAAAGCCCTCCTCAAAAGCTTCAAAGAATATGCCAACACAGGCTGAAATATCAGGTCTGAAACTTTCAGGGACATGTGAAAGGGCTACTGCAAACCTATGACTGAAGTCAACACATGGCTCTTCATCTTGTTTTCTGATTCTCATCAATTCTGCAACAAGATCAGCCGGTTCTTTTGCAAATTCTTCTTTGAAACAGTCAGCAAGTTCATCCCAACAGGCAAAGGATCTCTTTGGAAAGCTCAAATACCAGTCTTTTGCTTTTGCATCAAAGGACCTAACAAGAAACCTCATCCACATATCCTCATCTTTGAATGAATATTTTCCCATAAAACTTTGAAAATTTTGGATATGTGCATTCCCATCACATATACTGTGACCACTAAATCTAGGCATCTGACAGTATATCCTAGCAGGCATAGTTTCTACTCTATAATCCACCCATGACAAATCCAGTTGGTCATACAAAGGATCAAAAGGGCTGACAGGAGGTTTAGCTTTCTGACAGGCAGACACAACAGGGTTACTGCTTTTTAACTGGGCCTGCTCAGCCTCTAAGAATATCAACCTATTTCTTATCTCCTCTATTCCTTTATCCAACATTTCACCACTGAGTGTGGGATAACTCATACTTGGATTCACAAAAATCTTACTCTTAGACATTGTTGTCTGTCTAAGACCTAAGGCTTCCCCTGGCATCTAACCTATGCAGTAAAATAGCAAATAAAAGGGGAAGTAACAAGGTACCTTTTCTCATACAGATGCAGAAATATGTACATCTTTCAACCAATAACATACATCTATCTTTCATGTGCATTTAGATCTTTTTTGCAGAGTCGCCACCTCTCCAGAGAGGACAAAATTTTCAATAGCTGAAAGCTACTTTTCCAGGTTCATTCCACCAGCAGAGCATCATTTTGTCAGTGACTCAGATGGGTCACAAGTATTATTCTTTATTTTATCAATCCTTCCCCAGCAGAGTCGCCATTTTTGTTGACATTTCTTCTGAATCAGCATTAGGGTTTGCCACTTCTAATGCACAGGCAGATTCAGGCCAACTGAATACAGGAGGTTGCGTGAGCTCCTCCCCTTCACTTCTGGTTCTGCCGCACCAAGGGGGGTATCCCTATAACTCAAGATATAACCTTGACTAGCTCAAAGATAGAAGGATCTAACTTGACAACAACAGGCAGAATACTCTCATGTATGGACCAAGATCTGTATGATAGATCACAAGGCTGGCAACATTCTTGGACATGATGTCTGGTTGGGTATGAGAGCATGCAGGGGGTTCCTAATCCTACTCCTACAACTAACAGGTGGAAGTATGAAATGGTTTGATATGAATTTGGATGCAAAGCTGGACATGGTGTATAACACAAAAACACAGCATGACTGGTGCCTATCCAGGGCTTGGAGTCGGTAGACATACACCTGTGAATGATCAGCATAAATAGCTAAAACTGGATTTCAGGGGGATACACATGATATCTGCCTTACAGATATCTCCCAATATAGAGTGTTGAGCTATCTTTACTTATGGTATCCCTACTGCAGTATACCCTTCCCAATGTTCAATCTGAAAACAGTTTAATCTGCCCCTTGAGCAGAGGTTAAAAGATCAGACATTCAACATAGGAATTCTATGCTCTAGAATCTAAACATAAGCAAACATCCAGATCCAGAAGAAGGATACATGCAATACTGGAGACAGAATTAATATAACACATGCTAAGGTAGCATTACTCATATAAGATCAACCATGAAACCAGTGGATTCATGCCAAGTCCTACAACAGGAGATACATAAACTCACAAGAAAAACTGTACAGAGCAACCAGATCAGCTGGTTTTGGATTACAGAGCCAAAAAACTACAACTTTCAACAACCTTTGAAATGAGTAACACCACCCGCTTATAACAGCCAGGTAGGTGCTCAGCAATTAATTACATTGTTGACTAAAATTTCGCCAGATACACAGTATCATGAAAATGGCGCTCAAACACAACCGGATTGGCGCCCAAACTTGAATGCAGCAGGTAGGGGAGGAGACAGGAAGATTTCTCGAGCCCTGCGCCCCTGTCCGCTGATTGACACCTCCAGTCGGGTACAAGATCGGCCCACGCCATCGCCCATACCTCTGCAACAATCGCCATTAATGGCGCACCAACCCGCGGCCTTGGGAAGATCATCAAACAGACTATCGCAAGCTTTTCCCGCCGAGACTCATCATCATGATATTTGAAAATGCAGGATATCAATATCCCACATGCACCCCACGATGACCTCAAAAACACTTTATATACTAGGTCATGAGCATATATCATGTCGGTGCTTTTGCTCCTGACGACACTAGTATAAGACTTCATCATCATCATCCTCCAGCAGTATGATATCCTGTTGTTCAAAATATCACCCTGACGTCATCATGATATTTGAAATATAACCTTCATGATAATCGGCACAACCTGATCCATCGGAGGAACATCCTCCTGCTGAGCTTATACCAAAAGTCTGGCCGATGATCATCCTGATGATGTCATCATCATCTACTGCTGACGTCATCATCATATCTGCCTACTGCGCACCTCCTCATATCCGGATGACGTCATCATCATGTTTGCAAATATCAGGAGGTCTCTTCAAGATGATCAGCTGTTAGAAATATGACCCCCACGGACCTTGATGACGTCATCATCATATTAACATCATCATGATATTCGGAAGACAACCGGATATTTGGAAATATCCTCCTGATGCTCAAATATCAGGTTGCACTGTAGCTCTTCTATAAGATCAGGGCGATAACTGAATATGATGATGCTGCTTGAAAAGATCACCCCCAGTAGATAATGCGCGAAGCTAGCAGGCGGATATCTCCTTAATATTAGCATCATCATGATGCTCGAACAAACAAACATATATCCGGGTGATATGAAAATATCACCCCCTCCTTCAGAATATCATGATGCAGATAGGCAGAGAAATAGATATCACCCTGATATATAAGGATGACGTCAGCCTCATCAGGATGAGAAACAAAGAATAAGAAGTGATACAACATCATCAGGATGATATTGACCAAGATCATCCTGACGTTCAAAATATGATGACCCTAGTGAATATCGGGTCGCACTTAGAACTCTTCAACAACATCATCAGGATGATCATAACCAAGATCACCCGATGATAAAAATATCACCCCGGCGAAATATCATGAAGGCAGAAAATATGATGACCTCCGCACGCAGCAGGATGAAAACTGGAAATATCATGATGATGACGACGACCCTTAGGATAAAACAAGTTAGGTCGAGCAACTCAAAGAATAAGCAACATCATCATGCCTGCGCAAGGTGATAAATGGAAGATCACCGGAGACTTTGAAGAATCACCCTCGCAAGCAGATAAGGGCGCACTGTAGCTCGTCAGCATCATCAGGATAAAACCCGAACATCACCCGACAGCGAAATATGATGATGACGATGAGAAACCGGTCGACGGAGAACATGATGATGATGACCATCATCGAAACAAACATGATGATGATGACCTCCTCCTCAAGAAATATGATGCTGCAGTTGAAAAATGCTGAGGAGGTCCAACACTTAGAAAAAAAATGGGCAAGAAGATAAAGGCTTCAAATGAAGAAACCTCCTGATCATGACAAATCAACCCCTGGTCAAAATGAGTGTCAACACATAACTCTCTTTGATATTCTTTCAATAGTTTTTGTTAGCATTCCTAGATATTCATCTCCTATTCTTATCTCCACACATAGGGATAATAGTAGTTACACTTATTATCATTCCTTTAATCATTACTCTGTTGTTCTTAGTTCTAGATACAAATATGATTAAGAGCACACACTATTCTAAATCCATTATCTATTTTGACTACTCATGGAGGTTGAAAAACCATATTAGCAAGCTCCCAAGAAGTCACCCCTAGTTCTTCTGTTTCAACTCTAGATTATTTGCATTTTCTAGATTCTTTATTTTTCTATACATATCTATTGTTCCTATGTATAGAGGAGCACAACATGTTTGGATGCTATCACATGTGAACTATCATCTAGGAAATATATTGGCATCTATAATATAATCACTTTTTGATTTATTTTCCAAGTTTCTATTTATTCTAGGTTTCTATTTCTCAACCCATTTTCTAGATTTTGTTTTATGTATTTATAGTTTTCCTCATTTCAAAGTAAAACATAATATTTTTATCTAGGGAAAGAATATAGTTTCTATTTAAGTGAAATAAACTTTGATAGGATAAAACATTCTATTTATTTACATGTTAAAAGTTACTTTTTGTGTTTCTAACTCTATCTAAAGATTTAGGGAGTTGAACCGTTTAGTGAATCAATTTCCCCTATTTTAGCTACAACATGCCTTTGAGGAGTTCAAGTTCTTCCTTTGTTTTGCACCTATGTTGCCACTTCTAGACATCACACACTCTTTAATATATAGATTGACACATCTAACTGTGCACTCAAATCTATTCTCCTCTAGCATGGACATCTTATGTCCTATCATTGTAAAACATTTAGTGACACCATACATAGGTACTCCACCTATGAAAAAGAACTCGATTCCATTGTTCAAGGAGTTAATCGATAACACCATTACATCCTTGACAGAGAGACCATCACCATTGTGATCATTAATTGCTCCAATTCTTGCAAAAACAAAGTAAGTTGGAGAATGCATGACATATGAAGTGGATGACTTATCTTCAACAAGAAAGGGTGTGACAACAAGACAACATATTTCTTTAGTCAACACTTAATCCATACACTCATTATAGTGTTGGACTTCATGGCCATAACTTTATTTATTAAGCACCACTTTACTCACTTAACATAGATTTTGTATAAACCTACACCATGCTCACACAAGGTAAGCAAACTAGTGACTTCTACCTAGTTGGCAAACTTATTTACAAGCTTAGGCATCTTTGCATCCCTACAAGCCTACTGTGTCAATGGATTATTTAGGAAGCACACTATTCTAAGATGGAAAAGTATTTTGGTATTACCAAAACACTTGGCACACTTTAGTAGGAGTTTTACTAGCCTCGCATGCATGCCAACATTAACCATGACATTATACCCTACATTTCCTATTCCATCACCAAGCCCACTAACAAGACATTGGGGCTTTATAATCCTTTGGTTTTATCATAGTACCCTTGGGAGTCCATCAATATAAATTTCCTCGACGACCTTTCAACTTATAAGTCCCACCTACATTGTTAACTCTTGCTTTGTCCTAGTCTCATAGTAAAGCTTATGTTGGAACATGTTTCCAAGACTTGTTTAATAAATTATTATTTCATATATAGATGTGTATCTTTTTATTAGACTTGATTGATAGAGTAGTATTGAGATGTATATGATATGATCACACGATGGATATGCCTTGTTTAATTTATAATCATGTTGTTCCTTATATCTGACACTTTAGCTATTTACAACATGTAAAGTATGCATGACATGTTGATTGAATGTGCAAGTACATGATTAAACCAATGGTGGTTAATTTAGAATCAAACACAAGGTTTGCTTGGTTTTGTACCCTATCTTGATTCATGTGGGGTTAATAAGACATGTGATGTGTGAAACCAATTAGCCATATTTAAATTGTTAGTGATTCAAGATTCTCGCTGTATTGAACCAACAAAGTGTCTACATTTCTTAAAAATGTCATGGGCTTGCGAACGACATTTTCACACATAATTCATCTCAATTTCATATTCTTCTATTAATTAAATAATTTTAATTATTTAATTAATTCACTCCCCCTTACGCTTTTAATTAAATAAATTTTATTTATTTAATTAATCAAGCAATTTCCTTCTAGTTTCCTCTATAATTAAATTATTTAATTATTCACTAGTCTAACATCCATATTTCCCTTCTAATTTAAATAAATACTTATTTATTTAAATTATGAACCTTACCTTGATTAAATAAGTCTACACTTATTTAATTAAAACCACATTACATTACCCTTTCCTCTAAAAAATTAAATAAATGCATACAATTTATTTAATTTTAAAATCACTTCCCACCTCACCATTTCTTCTAATAAAAAATTGTCTTTTGTCCTCTTGTGGCTGGAAACCCTAATGATTCTCATCCCTTGATCTTGGCTCCAAGTCAACTCTTCATCTCAGCCATCCATTCAAATTTCCTATTCTATAAAACTACCCTCTCCCTCTCATTTTGAGATCTTACCACTTGCGTAAGTCAACTTTGCCATTGTCAACACTTGAGTTCTCCATAGCATTTGCAGCCTTGCAAAATCTGAGTGCATTAGTTAGCCATAGCATCATACGAACAATGGAGGATTTGCACTATTAGCCTAGGGTTTCATGTTTACTTGCTTTGCTTGCTTGATTCTAGGTTTTTAGGGCTCCATTGGGTAGTTACGGTTTGAAAATACTATTTGCAGGGCTTTAACATGATTTTTACTTGACTTCATTCCCATATCAAATCTTATACTACTACCATAAGAGAACTCCTCCCTTGGGATGGGGTTGTCACCAAGATCTTTCCAAAGACTCAAAGGAATAGCTCTGGATTGGTACTATCGTCTACTAGAAGCTTCAATCCACTCATTCAGACAACTGATCAAAGAGTTTCTCATGGCATTTGACATGAACAAACTTGTCAAAATAGGGATCACAGAGTTCCTAACCATGAAACAAGAGCTGAATGAATCAGTAGCCCACTTTGTTGCTAGATGGAGACAAGTTCTCTATTCCTCAACTAGCGCCCCAAACATGGACCATCACGAGCTATGCAAACTTTTCTTACATGCCTTGAACAAGGATATGAGAGAAGATGTTCACAAGTTACTATACAAATCTTATGAAGAAGCATTAGAAAGTGCTTTGAGGATCGATCAAGCTGCCATTGACAATGGCCAAGAAACTTACAATACTAATGGAAGACTTAAAATATCAAAAGGAATTGAAAAGGTTACGTCAAATGTCTCCCTAGAAAAAGATATCAATGTTGAGAAGAGCACTCCCAATAATCACAAGTGGTGACAAAAAGGAAACCAAGGATCAAGTCATTACTGCTATGATCCCAATACGTATTGTTGGTTCCATGGGACAAAAGATCATGAAATAAAAACCTGTTATGGATACACCAAAGCTATCTCAAAACTTACTCTGGACCAATAATGTAACTTCCTCACGCTCCTTCAATCTTAAAGGAAAGATAAGGAACCTCAAAATGAAAAAGGGAAGGCCAATTAGAAAAGCTCCAATCACGTGGACTTGAGCCAAGAAGTGTTTGTTATCCAAGAGGAAGAACAAATAGACCAAACAAAAAATGTTTTCTCACAAGAAATAAAATTGTTGAGAGCCTCCCCCTCACACCGAAAAACATTCTTTGAAGTATTAGAAGTGGTATCTTCAACACAAGAGGAGTCAACTCCCCTCACATTTGATATCTCAAAAATCCATAAAGATGAAGGAAATAAACAAAGGGATTCATCATTATACATACAAGTTCTAGTCGAAGAGGTCATCATAAAAAGAATAGTGGTGGATGAAGGGTCGATAGTTAATATCTTGCCAATGTCATTCCTACGAAGGATGGGATATAGCAAAATGAACATAAAGAAATAGGCTGCCATCTTAAGGATATACGATAGTCATGACATACAAACGTTTAGGAAGATTAGTCTACCGATCACTCTCACATCCAAAACCATCTCCATGGATTTCTATGTCATCAACAAAGAAACCAATTACAATATGATCCTTGGGAGACCTTGGATTCATGCCATGAAAGCTGTGGCCTCTAGCTTATTTCAAGAAATACATTTCCACCACTTGGGAAAAATCTATGTTATCAAAGCAGATCCTGATCCTTTCAGTGTTTTTAGGAAGGAACAAGAAGAGAAGGATAAGAAGCTAAAAGCACAAGAGCAAGTAAAAGAAGAAACTTAGAATCTAAACCCAAACACAAGTACTCTCAACATATCATATCAAAGCATGGACGACCTTAGAGAGTTCCCCTTTGATCCTCACACCACTAAGTCTCATGCTCCATTTTCCCTAGTAGCCATCCCCTGCATGAACAAGTATGACGTTAAGAATCTTTCAATTGGAATAATAGAAATCATCGAAGAAGCGAAAGAAAAAGAGGAAAAGTGAAACTCAACTTACGAATTCGAAGAAACATCTCAACTATAAAATAATCAAGACCTATGGACTCTACAGTTTGAAGGAGCCAGTTGTTAAATGGGGGCAGGAATGGGAATAATCCTTACTTCCCCCAAAGGAAAAGTTCTCCCTTTCGCATTTAGGTTGGATTAATTTTGTATGAACAACATCACCGAATATGAAGCCCTATCCCTAGGAGTCATGTTAGCCATGAGAATGGGAATCAAGAGGATCTCTGCCTTGGAGACTCCCAACTAGTGATCAACCAAGTTGTAGAGAATTACAAAATGAAATTAGAATGACTATGACTTTATAAAGAAACCATCAGGAGATTGGTTCAATTCTTTGACTTTTTTCCATAAAAGCCATACCTAGAGAAGATAATCGAGTAGCAGACTCAATGGCTACATCAACCAGACTATTTTAACCACATGCTCAACAACTCATAATACATTGTGTCAATTCGTGGAGAGCCATTTTTGGAAAGTGAAGAATTACCGAGCATTCTAAATTACGCTGTGGATCAAACGGAGAAACCAACTCAAGACTATGCTAAGAACGATGAAGCCATCTTAGAATATCTACATGCTTATAACTACCTCCCAAGAGTATACCATAAGAAAGGATACGTGCTCCTTCCACATCTAGAAGATTACTTTGGAAGTAAGAAAGAAATCCTCCAGATTGAAGAAAATTAATATTTACCACCTACCCCTTAGAAATTCGAGGAGGGACATCCATCACTAACTAGAGATACCATTGATATCAATGTGGGGACACCTGAGAAACCAAAAATTCTAAAATTGGAAGGAGAACTAAATGATGAAGAATTGGAAGAGTACACTGAGTTCCTTATCGAATATTCTGATGTCTTTGCTTGGACATACTCAAACATGCTAGGGTTAGACCCAAAAATCATGGTACACAACATTGTAATGAAACCTAATGCAAAACCCATAAAACAGAAAATGAGACCCATAAAGCCTCAAGTAGCAGAGATGGTAAAAGAAGAATTGAAGAAGTTGTTGAATGTCAACTTTATCAAACTAGTGGATTATTCAAATTGGGTGTTAAACATCATGCTAGTTTTAAAGAACAAAAAAATTTAGATATGCCTCAATTTTAGGCATATCAGCCAAGCTTGTCCAAAAGATAACTTTCCCTTGCCTACCATTGATCAAATTGTCGATTCAACTATAAGATACAAAATCCTCTCTCTCATGGATGGGTTCTCGGGATACAATCAAATTAGAATCTCATAAGTAGACCAAAACAAAACAGCATTCACCACCCCTTAGGGAACCTTCTGCTACGTAGTCATGCCATTCAGGTTGAAAACACAGGAGCTACCTATCAAAGAGCAATGACACACATCTTCAATGACTACATTCACAAGATAATAGAGACATACGTTGATGATCTTTTGGCTAAGTTAGAGAAAAGATCAACACATGTGGAGGATCTTCCCAAAATATTCAATCGGCTTCGAGAATATAAAGTAAGGCTAAACCTTGAGAAGTGTGTTTTCGGAGTCACGACAGGTAAGTTGTTGGGTTTCATTATTTGATGAAGAGGGATTGATGTAGACCCAGTAAAAGTTAAAGCAGTCTTAAATGTAACCCTGCCAACAAGTGAGATGGTGGTAAGGAATTTCATGGGACAACTAGGTGCCATCAGGTGTTTTATACCAGATATGACTTTTAAAATTCACCCAATTAATCAATTGTTGAAGAAGCAAGTACGAATAACTTTGACTGTGGATTGTCAAAATGCATTTGAGCAAGTAAAGAAATTCTTGTTAACTACACCTATGCTAATGCCACCAAAACATGACAAACCTTTCATCTTATATTTTAGAGCAATTAACATCTCCATAGCTTGCATGTTGGCTCGGGAAGATGAAGGTGGAAGGGAAAGAGCCATATATTTCATAAGTCAAACTTTTCTAGAATATGAGAAGAACTAAAATCAAGCCAAAAAAGAATGTTTGACCATAGTCTTTGCAACTTGAAGATTGTGACATTAAATGCTAAACCAGGAAACCAGAGTCATGATACAATCCAAACAATTAAGGACATTCTTAAACCAACCAATGTTGTCAAGAAGAGCTGGCCAGTTTGTAACATTAGTAAGTGAGTTTGAATTAACTTACGCTAATCAAAAGTTGGTCAAAGTACAAGTGATAGAAGATTGGCTAGAAGATAATCCGGTTCCTCAAGAGGAGCCCATAAATGAAGACTTCCCTGACAAAGAAATTTGCATAATTGATCTTGAGAAATATGTTGCTTCATATTGGTACAGAGATATTGTGAACTACCTTGCGAATAAAACTTACCCTGAAAACATGACTCTCTTAGGAAAAAGATTCTTAAGTGTCCTCACTATAAGATATATCTTGATCGATGATGTGTTATATCAAAGAGCTTTGGATGGGATGTTGCTTCGATGTGTTGACAAAGAAGAGGCACATAAAATCCTAGAAGAATGTCATAGTAGAATCTGTGGACATTTTGGTGGTCATGCTACAGCAAGAAAGGTACATTGGTTGGGTTATTTATGGCCATGTTTACAGGGGCATGCAATCAAATTCATAAAAAGATGCCCAAAATGTCAAGCCTACACACATGTCCATCACACACCAACAAGAGACTTGAAAACTATAGTTACCCCTTGGCCCTTTTCCACATGGGGCTTGGACTTGGTGGGAAATATATCTCCCCAACCAATGGATGGACATTTGTTCATCATCACGACACTAAAGTATTTTACCAAGTGGGTAGAGGCCATGCCTCTCACTACAATTTCAGGGACTGTAATAGCCACGTTCATATTAAATCAAATTATATGCTAGTTCAGGATTCCCCAAGTGATAGTGACAGACAATGCATCATCATTAAAAAATCAACAAGTGAGAGAGAGTTATGTGAGAGATTCCACATCAATCATAACTCTCCCTCAGTTTACTATCCTCAATGGAATGGACAAGTAGAAGCCACAAACAAAACATTGAAATTGATATTGGTCAAAATTGTGAAGGACTCCAAAAGAGACTGGCACTTACAATTATACCCAGCTCTTTGGGCTTACAGAAAAAGCATAAGAACTCTGATTGGAACCACCCCTTATGCCCTCACTTTTAGGTCAAAGGCAGTGTTTCCATTAGAAGTAGAATTTCCCAGCTTAAGAGTTTTGTTACAAGGCCTATTGGATAATGAGGAATATCGAGCAGTAAGATTAGCTGAGCTAGAGATGATGGATGAAAAATTATTAAGAGTTGTTCAAAGACATGATTCCTATCTCGTAAGGATGAATAAATAGTATAACAAGAAGGTTGTCCCAAGACCTTTTCAGGTGGGAGACTTAGTACTCATAATTGACAACCTAATCGATAAAAGAGCTGGTGAAGGACGCAAGTTTAGACCCAACTAGATAGGTCCTCACATGGTTAAAGAAGATGTCAAAAACAATGTATATCTCTTGTGCACAATGGAGGGAGAGGAATTTGGTGAGATAGTTAATGCCTTTCACCTCAAGAAATATTATGCCTAAAAAATCATAAAACATAAAAATACCAAAAAAATCAAATATTCCAAAAATACAAAAAAAATATAAACATAAAAAATGTCAAAAAGAATTTTGTTTCTTGCATTTTAGTATCATTCTCAGGGCCTAGAGGTTCCCCATTTTCACAATCACCATGTCCCTTTGCATTCCTAGTGATTCTAATCAAAGCCTAACTCTTAGCTTTACACTAATCCCAGTCTTAATGAGACATGATGTTAGGTCTAAAGAAATTTAGTATTCAAACCTACAGTGTTCAAAGGAAGCTTGCAAGTAGACCTTCCCAAATTCTTCCCTAATAGAAGAGAAGTTTGACTAGAATACAAAAACTTTAGGTGGCGCTCAGCCCCTTATCTTCCCCAGCCAAAAATATCAGGAGGATCAAAACTTTGAAGGAAGCAATGTAAAATCTGAGTGAATAAAAAAATGAGTGATCAAAATAAGAGAGTTGAGAAAAGTAAGAATTGAGAGATCAAGCCATTGCATATCAAAAGTTCCAAAAGCATTCATTTTCATAAAAAGTCAAAAATCCAAAAAAATGAGAAAATCAAGTGAGGCATTCTAGAAAATACAAAAAAAAAGAGAAAAATCAAAAAGAGAGATACAAAAAAAGAGTGAAAGAGAGAAGATTGTTGAATGTTCATACTGTCGGGTGGAGATTAGTCTAAGCTCAAAGCTTCAAGGGTGACATTCTAAAAGAGAAAATAAAAAAGAAAGGTACAAAGCACACACACACACACACACACACACTAGTTGAGAAAAGCCAAGAGTCTAGTAGTCTTTAGGACCATTTTCTATCTAGGGACCCTTGTTCTTTCCCATTTATCCTTTACCCTAGGTCTATCTTTCTTTCCATCTATGATCTAAGACTACTGAACATCCATACAATTTGTTACTTGTCTAAACTTGAAAGCTTGTCGAATTTTCTTATCTAGATAAGGATCAATGTTTAGCCTTTAGCAAAGCCCAAATTCAGAAGCACTCCATTTCACTCCTGCTCCCACTTGATGTTGCAAAGACAGTTGTCATTACACAAAAAGATCGACCTATTAATGTCTAATACAACTGCTAGAGTCAATGAATCCATGGGAGGCGATTAAGCCTTGTCACAAACCCAAGCATTGCGCTGCACAACACAAGGAGATCAAGGGCACACACCTTGTAACAATGCCCCCTAGCGCAAGAGAGGGGTTCAAACTCATGACCCAGGCTCTAATATCAATTGTTGCAAAGACGGTTTCCATTGCACCAAAAGATCGACCTGTTAATGCCGGATACAACCACCAGAGTTAATGAATCCATGGGAGGTGGTTAAGTCTTATCACAAACCCAAGCACTATACTGCACAACATAGGAGACCAAGGGTGCACACCTTGCAACACTTGAGTTCTAAAAACCCTATCTCATAGCCTTGATTAGGTCTCTTATATCAAGACAACTTGCAATCCCCCTATTTAAGGTGAAAAATGATGAGGAGGATTTGTTTGTGTTGATTTTGCTAGTTTGTATGAATCCTCCTTTCACCTCTAAACATTCAAGGACTTCAGTCGAGTAGGAAGTCTACTATAGGCGTTCGGTCACTCAGAATATAGGGGAAGATTGGAATTGTGTGATTTAGTTGTTCAATTAAGCCAATTTATGCTCAAAACCCTAATTACATGAATTCGTGAACAAATGGACAAACTACAGAAAATGATCGCACAAATGCATACCAGATTTCAAAGTTTAGAAAATGGAAAAGTCAGGGACTAGTGAACAAGCACCCTAGTTCAGTACCCCAATTTTTGTCGAGATCTGGGAACCTTGTCTGCAACTTGTTCCTATTGTTCCAGAGATTTTCCTATTGCAGGATCAAGAGGACTAATGAGCGAACACCTGAGTCTAGGTCCCTATTTTCTTCTCTAATCTGCAATTCTGACAGTCTACACTACTCTCTTGCTACTCCACTTTTTCTACTTTTGCAACTTGTAACCTCCAATCACGAAAGAATGGGTTGGGGGTTGTGGTGTTTAGAGGCTTGCCCCAGTCAAGCCCTGGAGAGATATTCAAGTCTTCAGAATATCGTTGTCAAATAAAAGTGTGTATCCTTGTGGGATAGAGGCAAAATCTAAATGATAAATGATAGAAAATACAATTGATATCACCTTGTAGTGAAGATCTCATGGAAGGAAGATACTATTCATGCCATGAGGAGATGGATGCCAAATCTGCAAATACAAACACAAGAACAATGCTCTGCTCTACCACACAATGAATATTTCGAATGCTCTAGAATCACAAGTATGCCAAAATCCATCTAGTTTACAAATGAATGCCTAAACATGCTTATATATGCAACTACAAACATTCCCGCTAAGAATTTCGTAATTCAAACTTACCGTGTCCACATAGGACCTAAATAACGGTCATAAACTGACACTTTTAAATTGGTCCTAACCTAAAATAGGGTGGGACTAGGGTATGGGCTCCCAAGTCCTCCCCCTATTTCAGGTAGGATTTATGTTAAGTGCATCCCCTGAGTCCTATTTGCCATGAAACTTCAAGGTTTTCTCATCGGGAATCATCAAAATCATGCAATATGCTTTAAATGCATTCTAAAGGATCTGGGAGCTAAACCTTAAGAGGGAAAAGCCCCCAAGGGGATATTTTCTGACATAACATTTAGCCCCCACTTTAATGTATGTATAAACACAAGGCCAATACATGCATTAAAGTACGGTCAACAAGCACATAAAACATGCTAAGCACAGAGAAGACACGCCAATCACAAAGAAGATAGTAATAGGCATGCAAAACACAGAGAAGATAGTTATAGTCACACAAAACATGGAGAATACAACATTGAAGACATGCAAAACGTAGTGAATGCAGTGAAGATAGTGATGATTTTTTTTTCTTTTTCATTTTCAGATATATGAAATGTAGATGCAAGTACAAGGAAAGTAAACACACCACCCATAATGCAGGAGGGACTCATTGCCACCGGTCTTTAAGATTGCATATGGGGCAACAGACACATAAAACAAATCAAGCACATCATACAAATCAAACACACCATACAAATCCCAAAGCATAGGAGGGACTCATAGCCACCAGTCTTTAAGACTATGCTTAGGAACAAACACATAATACACACACACTTGGAAGACACAGATAAAACATGGCAGACAAGCGATGGAGTGTTCCTATTTCTAGGTTTATCACCATCTCAGGCATATTACAGGCACACACCGACCATTGGGCTTCACCAAAATAATCACTGAAGACACGCTTAAGGGTTGAGTTAGTCACAGAATCGCTCCTCGCCTCCGCAGAGGACTTTTTGAAAATACAAGATGTGTACTCTCCATGAGAAATACATCATCCCCGCCTCTGCAGAGGGCTTAAGATAAAAAGGATATGTGTGATATCCTACCTCTATAGAGGGCTTAAATGATTGCAATAGATATCAAACAAATCTCAGAGTATAGGAGGAACTCATCGCCACCAGTCTTTAAGACTGCACTTGAGGACAAACACACTGCTAACATCTAAAATAGACAACTTACCTTATATATGCCCCCACCTTAAGGTGGTTGATATCAGGCACCGATATCAAGCACGTTAAGGTAGGAAGAAAACACACAAGGGAACACAGACTCTCGCAAAACCCATGTGCCCCAGAGGTGACATGTACTTTATGATTGCCAATTGTTCCAACAAACACATTCCCGCAAGAGAAGTGTTAGTGTCCATATAATCAATAATGCATAATGCAAGATTCAAGATAGATAAAGTGCACGGAGCAGCAGTATTGTTATGTTTTGTAAGTGTGATGAGACATCATCAAGATCACATGGAGTGATTCTACTAGCCAAGTTTTGGATAATATATAACAACCCCATCGTCATGTATGGACTAGATCCATTTTTTGATTTCTTGCTAAAGGGACACTAGGTCCACATCAGTATAATATATTTTTCATCATCCACCTGCTAGATAGAAACACTAGATTAAGAAGGGAAACAATAAATCAAGAAAGGGGAAACAAGTGTCTTAGGGATAGTCATGTAGGAGGGTACCCCCAAGTCACCAACCGCAACGCTATGTCCATAAGACACAACACAAAACAGTGAAAATAGAGGAGTAGCAATATAGAATAATGATGATACAAATAGAAGAAGGGTCACAATAGAGGCAGTCTCCTAGTATCTTGGACCTTACAAGAGAATCAAGGGTCATCCTAGGAGGCCTAAACAACACATAACACATCATGGGGGAAACACAACACGAGAGGTAAAGGGTTAGAAATACTTACTTGTAGGGACAATCGGGCTAGCGGTCATCACAAATTTTGATCTTTACCTTAATGGTTAAAGATTTATCTCTTCTTCTCTCTTCCATATGTTCATGAGTTTGTGAGGGTATCCTTGTAGATAAGGTATCCATTAATTATGGTAGAGAGGGGATATCACCATTTTTTGTGTCAGTTATAGGAGCTCTTGTAATTCCATTTGAATGAGGTTGTTGAGGAACCCAAAAAGTGCCTATTTCAGTCCATATATAGGGTGTTGGAATACCTTGAGTTTGAGAGATAGTTTCTTCTTCAATGTCGTGTGAAATTTCATCATTTTCCAAGGTATGTGAAGGTTTAGGTAAAAATGTATGATCAGTTTCTTTGTTTAAGATGTAATTGAGAAGTTCTTGAACATTAGGTGGTAAATTTTCAATTTCAGTAGGTTGAAGCAAATATTCGCAAAGGGAATCTGCATCATCCAAAGCATCATCCTGGCTAGGGAGAGTGGGAAGGGATGGTAGAGTAGTATGGACAAATGTATCAATGATATCTTCTTCTTGTGCCAAAATATCCTCACTAAATGGGGTTATGTTGGGACAAGTCTCTTTGTTCGATGAATCAGCCATTACTATATCATTCTCATAGGTCTTAGAAAGAATTTCAATTATATCATCATGAAATGAAGGGAGAGAGGGAATAATATCTTCACTACTACTTTCCCCATGGTTATTTTCAGAAATTAAATTAGTGATATTTTCCAAGATTGAAGGGAAAACACCCACGATAGTGAGAAAGCTTTCAAAATAAGCTATTGTTCGAAGAATATCACAAGTAGTGCTTACAGACAAGTCAATACCATAGATGTAGGCTATTTGATGCAAGAATTGAGGATGTTTATCAGTGAATCTGCAAAAATTATCATAATTCATAATGTACTCAAATAAATCTTCCAAAGATGAATGATTAGAAGAATCCATGAATGCAAAACTATGTGTGAAAATGACCTAAAATGCTTGATTTTTTCAACTTTTTTTCAATGCAAATAAGTGAACGAAAATGTGTTGCAAGGAAATTGATCAAGTACAGAAAATAATATGTCTGATATAATTCCAATAAAGCAATAATATCCTTCACAACACACTTTTGATGCAAACCTAGAATGATGACAAGTCAAAACCTAGTGAAACTACCCTAAAATATGTGATTTTTCACAACTTTTCAATTTAAAGGCCCAATAAAAAGGTTTTTGTAAAGAATTTTAGGAGGTGAATCAGATAATAATAGTAATATCAGTCACCTAAATCCATAAAATCCATAACAACACGCCTGGAGTGCAAATCTAAGTCAAACCCTAGGGAAAATACAGTCAAAATATGCAATTTTTCACCAAATTTTCAATGTAAGAGCCCAATAAAAAGGTGTTGTAAATAATTTTAGGAAGGGAAGTAGATAATAACCCTAATAACAGCCAATTATTTCAGAAAAATCCTTTACAACACACCTATGATGCAAATCTGGAGATATGATAAGGCCAAAATCTAGTGAAAAATCAAGGTTTTCAAACCCTAGGCATGAAATTTTGCAAGCAAACCACTATGATGCAACACTATAGTTATAAATCAGTCCTAATGATTGTCTAAAACAAGATTTTTACTACAAACCCTAGCTAATGCAAAACTAGGTTATATGAAAAATGCATAATTTCAAGCAATTTTTATCAATTTAAACGTGAAAATGCAATCTAAACAAATGTTGAATGGAAAATTTCTGTATTTTAAATTAGATATGATGATAATGATAGAAATTTATTGAAATAAAATGCCAACTAATTCAAATTATTTGAAAATGTAAGCTAAAAATGCCAATTTTTTCAATTTTTGCCATTTTTTCAATTTTTTTTGTAATTTTCCAAATGCAATAGGATGAACAATGAAATGAATGAATGTAAATATGAAGCACAACACTTAGGAAGGTGCAAAATTCAAAAAGAACATGAGTTCACCAAAATGTTTAAGGTGAAAAATGATGAAGAGGATTTGTTTGTGTTGATTTTGCTAGTTTGTATGAATCCTCCTTTCACCTCTAAACATTCAACGACTTCATCCAAGTAGGTAGTCTACTACAGGCCTTCGGTCACTCAAAATATAGGGTAAAATTGGAATTGTGTGATTTAGTTGTTCAATTAAACCCAATTATGCTCAAAACCCTAATTACATGAATTCGTGAACAAACAGATAAATTACAGAAAATGATCGCACACAGAGATATCAAATGACAATCAAATGCATACCAAATTTTGAAGTTCAGAAAATAGAACAGTCAGGACTAATGAGCGGGTGCCCTAGTCCAGTGCCCTAGTTTTTTTTAAGATCTGGGAACCTTGTCTGCAACTTGTTCCTGCTGTTCCAGAGATTTTCCTATTGCAGGATCCAGAGGACCAATGAGTGGGCACCTGAGTCCAGGACCCTATTTTCTTCTCTGATCTACAATTTTGACAATCTGCACTACTCTCCTACTACTCTACTTTTTCTGCTTTCACAACCTGTAACCTCCAATCACAGAAGAATGGGTTGGGGGTTGTGGTGTTTAGAGGCTTGTCAGGCCCTAGAGAGACATTCAAGTCTTCCAAACACCATTGTCAGATAAAGAGTGTGTATCCCTATAGGATAGAGGCAAAATCTAATTGATAAATGATAGAAAACATAATTGATATCACCTTGTAGTGAAGATCTCATGGAAGGAAGATGTTCTTCATACCATGAGGAGATGGATGCCAAATCTACAAATACAAACACAAGAACAATGCTCTGCTCTGCCACACAATGAATATTTTGAATGCTTTAGAATCACAAGTATGCCAAAATCCATCTAGTTTACAAATGAATGCCTAAACATGCTTATATATGTAACTACAAACATTCCCGCTAAGAATTTTGTAATTCAAACTTACCATCTTGGCATAGGACCTAAATAACGGTCATAAATCGACACTTTGAAATTGGTCCTGACCTAAAATAGGGTAGGACTAGGGCATGGGCGACCAAGTCCTCCCCCCTATTTCAAGCAGGATTTATGTTAAGTGCATCCCCCGAGTCCTATTTGCCATGAAACTTTAGGATTTTCTCATCAGGAGTCATCAAAATCATGCGAGATGTTCTAAATGTATTCTAAAGGATCCAGGAGCTAAACCTTAAGAGGGAAAATCCCCCAAGGGTACATTTTCTGATGTAACACCCCTGGATCAAAAATCATATTAAAGAGCAGTCATATTGTTTGTTCCACATTGTATTCATATCAAAATCAGAAAAAGAGTCCCAATGCAATAAAGTCAATGTCATAACTCATGACATTCCATAGAAGTAAAAGTTTTATTTCAAGCATCCCTTGTGTTCTTGCATCTACATATCATAAACTGTATTTCATATATATGCCAAAAATTACAAAAAACATGTCATCGTTATCATACTTGCATTATTAGAGTTGAAGGTCAAAACATAATCAAAGATTTCTTAAACTTCCAAAATGCACAAGAGATGAGTACCCATACGATAGCTAAAACCATAAAAAGAAAAAATTTCATTGATACATCTGAAGTTTATATGTATAAGAGTACAAGAGCTAAGACAAAATGCTCTCAAGGAAAGTAAAGGCTCCCCATGCAAGGGGGAATGATTTCAAAAAAGAACAAAATAAACTCAAGGGTGGTTCTCTCCAACGGAACCCTCTAGACTCCTTCTCCTCTACCTATGTGTACCACTAGTCACTCCATGAGACCTATGGGAGAAAGGTACCTTGCTATGAGTGCATGACTACGGAGGTCCCACAACATTAAGATCTCGTTGTCCAAACACAAGGTGATCCATCTCATGAAGCACCTAATTCTTACCCTTAAGGATGAGATTCTTAGCCTTCAAATCAGCACTCTCCTAACATCCATGATAGGTAGGAGTGAAAATGTCAGTTTATCGCCCAACAGAAGGGGGCACACTAGGATCAGTCAAAAGCATCTCTCAACTCATCCTAGTGAAGGTGGTAACCAAACTAGTATTGACCTCACGAACAAAATCCATCCACTCCTCAGCGTTATCTGCAAAGCGAACCAAAAGATGAAAAATATATTAGTTCTTGACAAAAAGGAAAGAAAAGGAAGGACAAAATACGAAAATAGTAAAGTAAATGTAGACTTACGTGGGTCACCAGGCTACCAAGCAGGGTCAAGTTGTTGCATCACCTCATCAGAGTGAGGAGGTCTAGGAACTGTGAATAGAACCTTAGGAGTATCATCGACACCATCAGAACCATTATCATGTGCATCCTCTGTCGGCCCCTCATTTGATGAAACATCCCCATCAGGAACGTAGTCCTCATTAGTAGAGTCTAAATCGTTAACCACAATCAATTCTCAGGAAGGAGTTCCTCTCCCTCCCCTCTGTCCTCCTCTCAAAGTTCTAGAAACTCTGGTAATAAAAACTCTAGGAGTCAAGGGGGTCCAAGTAACAACCCTCTAGCCAATCTCACCCATCTCCTAGATAGATCTATGACAAGTAGACATTGGGGGAAACTCCTCAGAAAAATCCTTGCCAAACTGCTATGGGACATGCTAAACATGATGAGCCTCAACTAGACCATTACAGTCTAAAAGCTCTGATACACCAAGGCAATACTCCCTAATCTCACCATCATGTGACCATGTCCCCTCCATATCTAAGTAAGAATAAGAAATCATATCTGCATCTATAAGAGTAACCATAGTATGTAAAGAAGTATCAAAGTGGCTGACATGAGCCCACCTAGCTTCTCTCGGTAGTCATTTGTCAGGAAGCGGAACCCTTTTTTGATAAGGCCTGATGTGCTCAAAGATCCAAGTCATGATCAAGGAAGAATGGCTAAAAGCGAGAGTCTCTCATCATGTGAAACGATAGAAATCCTTGTATACCATGGCCAAATGTTTTTCCCCCAAGTGTAGACTTTGCCCTACTCAAGACCCTATATAATTGGTGCCCAACACCATCTCAAGCGAGCGGAGGCCTTGTCTCCAAACAACATCGATGCAATCAAACTAGTGAGAAACTTCCTCAAGCGAGGAATGCAAAGTCATGGCATAGAGGTAAGCTAAACACTTTTCTAATCCTCAGGATGACTAACCCCCATGAACTATACTCAAGAAGCCTTGTCCTTGAAGAACTCACTAGCTGGTAGAACAAGTGGGTGCCATCTCACAAGAACCTTTAGAATGTGGTAAACATCAATTAGAGTGATGGTCCACTCTCCTAAAACCTGTGGGAACCTAAAAGTGTTCCTATCTACATCCCAATATGTCAGGATATCATAGCAAATATGTGCCACAGGATGTACAACTGGCACGTGGCTTACTCTAAGCCTGCTTTCCTCAAGATGGCATGCTCATCATTGTTTAGCAAAGCATACATCCCTAAGAGCCACAACTACTCTTGGAAAGCATTCCATCGAATGCGCATATCGTGCCAATCAGAAAAGAACTTTAGATTAGATATCTTCAACTCACAAAATCCTAAAAATCACAAAATTTACAGAAAATCATACATAAAAAGCATAAAAACCATCAAAATTGTAATAAACAGACGAATACAGTGGTCAAATTAGATCAAAATGGACTGAAGTAAATGTTAGAAAACATCAAAAAAATTTCAAAAATGATTTGTCAGGGTTGCCCCTTTCATCAATCTGGATCTCCCCCAGGTTACCCAAATGTTCAGCAGGATCTCCCTCTGGCGACCCTGTTGCATAGGTAGATCTCCACCAGGCAACCCTGTTGCTCAGCAAGATCTCCCCCCGGGTGACCTGCCTGGAGAAAGGGGCAACCCTATGTGGCTATCCTCCAAAATAAAAATGCTCTAAAAACCCTATTTCTCAGCCAATTTCAGTAAGCGAAAGATCAATCTTACTCTAAACGATGAAACAAAGACAATGCTATAGAGAAAATCATCAAAAACAGACAATTTCAAGAGATTTTTCACAAATTTAACATAGGGTTTAGAGAAGATTTTTTCACTATTTGTACACCTAATTCTTAGTAGCAGAAGAAGCGGCGGCCATCTTCGTGATCTCCTCGGCGATATCTACCCAACAACTGCTTACACGATCGATTTCGTCGTTGATTCACTCAAATTTCACTAATTTGCTTGCTTTCTCCTCTTCCTTAGCTTAGTTTATTTTATGCATTCTTAGATTAGCTTTTACTTTTATGCATCTCTCGTTCATTCATTTTGTGTGCATTCATTCCTATAGGTCTCACCAACAAAGGAAAACAACTAGTCGAACTCTCATGATCTATTCTAAGTTCATCGTTTCAGTTTTCATCATTCATTTTGATATATCTAGATGCAAAACTAATACTAGTTATTATAGGTACAATTGCAAGAAAATTGATAACAGGTAAGGCCTAGTTCAGGAATGGTACCTACCTTTCATGTAGACTACCGTCCCTGAGGGGGCAAATATGTAAGCACCAAAATCACACACAACCTCCACGAGGACCCCTATGATGAGTTATAATCCTTATCACATACATGTAAGCATGAAATAACATTTTCTCAGCAAAAATTCTCTTGGTGACCTGCCTTTTCTTTCGTCTTGTGTTGTTTCCCCTTTGTCATTTTCTCTCTCTTTGTTGTCGATGTTTTTCAATACTTTTCAACACTTGTCAAGTTTTATTTTCTGAGCTTGCAACCCTATTCCTAAGCCTTGTATGCATCTTGTAGGTGAGTTTTCACCTCTCCTTAGTGTTTTTCATCTTCTCCACCCCCTAGAAGCCTTCTAGAGGTCCCCCCTAGCCATCTCCCACTTTCAGTTTTCAGTTTCACTCAACCAATCCAAATCTCCCCCTATTATTTCTAGATCTCCCCCCAGGAGATCCTACTTTGCAAGTGGAGATTTGGATTTTCACACATGACTGACCTATTTTTCGGAGGTAGATCCCCTTGTTTTCTCCTCTTCTTCCATCCCCCATCATGCACTTTGATGAGGTATAAACAACCTCATTCCTTTGATAAAACAAATAACCCTTTTTGCATTGCCCAATCACCCTAGCCATGCCAATTTGTTTGTTTTTAGAAGCAATACTTATCTATTTTTAATGAAATGTTGTACAAATCTTTATTTCCTAAATAGATTGAATTTAGCTATTAAATGTTGATATAATGGTATGTATAGTTGAGTAATTGTGCAGGATTAATGCATGGCCTACGAGAGGAGTGGACTTCAAACAACTAAGGTCAAGTGCACCGAAAGTTGAGGGCACCAGAAATTTAGGCATGCATTGATTGGAGACTCTTAATTCTATTTATTTTTGTTGGTTATCTGAGACTTTATGGCTCCACTTAGAGCCTTTTATATATATTTATTCCATAAAGACATCAGTAGTTGAAATTCTATTTTTTTGTTATAAGACTTTTTCAATGGCATTTAACCACCATATGGAATATAGGATTTTGTAATAGTTCAATTTTAGTTAGTTTCTCAAAACATGGATATATATATCATACTGTGGAAAGAATGATATCATTCTCTTTTCGGCAAATAATTGAGGAGCTATGTTCTGCAATATTTTCATGAATACAAATAGTGTTATTCTAAGTATTTCCTTTTGAGTTATGAAGATGTGAATGGAGTTACCATGTTGTTGTGGAAATGATTGAATGTGATCTGAGTTAAAAGACAAATTTCTTCCAAGAGTTGGCCACTCACGAGATTGTAGAGTAGATAAGTATTTCTATTTTTGTGAATGTTCTGTTTAGAGTAGTGTTATTTTATGTTTAGTTCCATTGTGTGTGCCTGCAGGTTGTGATATTTAGGACATGAATTCTTGGAGCTTCGTTTCTTTAACATTTCTGGAGCATCTACTTTAGTTTCAAATTGTTGTTAACTATTAGTTGAAAGTTTGAATGTGTCAAAATTGCATGTATGAATTTTGACTCTGAAATCCATTTTTCTTCTTGTTTGCATGGTTTTTTGTGCCAAATATAAAGTTAACTATTTCATGCACCTACACATGCATAATTAACTCTATTTTATCTTTAATTAACAACTCATGCATTCTCATGCACTCCTTCACTTCTTCTTGAGTGATAAACTTTTACTGGGTAGATCACTCCAATTTTAGCCCAGATCACTCTTGAATTCTCTATATTAACTCTCCAATCAAATTTAGTTAACTCTCCTTATTCCTCACTCCTCATCCCTTCCTCTAACCTATAAAGAACCCCTCCCTCAAGCACAAAGGGAGGCAATTTCATTTGTGCACACATCTCTTGCAAGTTATTGCTCTCCACATTAAGAATTCTCATGCTCATATAGGACATAAGAGCCTTTTGTTTTGTTTTTTACTTCATCTAGCTTTCATACAAAGCTCATTACATGTCCATACATTGCTCATATCAACCATAGTGCTCATCAAAGCTCTCATTGAGCTCTTTGCAAAGCTTCAAAGCTTCTTTTGCTTCCATTGTCATCTTGTCGCCAAAATGATTCCCCGCTGCTACAAGAGGATACAAGGTTGCCATCACAAGGATTTCTGAGGGTAGTGGAGGCTCACACGTCTCCAAGTTCCTTTATGCTTTCTTTCAATTTGTAGTAATTAGATCACCAAAATTACTCTTGGAATCAATAATCTTGTTGCTTTTTCCTTAATAGGATAGATAGATCTCGCATTCTTAGAGTGATTTGCTTTCAAATTTCATAGATTAATTCATTTAAAAGCAATTTCCATTTTCTTAGATCAATTTGTTCTAACTATTCAAAAAACCCCAAAAACATAGTTTACATTGCATTAGGTAAATTTATTATAGCTTGCATACATCCTTTGATTCCGAGATTAGAAAAAAGCATCTTCAATTCCAAAAACATTAAAAAAAGCACCAAAAGAAGTTTTACATTCATTTAGACTTGCATTCATAAAAACTAAAAAGAACAAAAACATTAGAAACATAGAAGGTTTGCAAACCCTTGATTCCATCACAAGGTCAACCATAGTCAAACATTGGTCAAACCCCTTGATTCTATCACAAGGTCAAATGAAGTCAACACATAATCAAATATTAGGTCAAACAAACCCTAAGTCAAACCCTAGGTCAAGTCAAGGTTAGCTCACCATCACTTATCTCTTGTCTTAGCTCACGAATGTGCTCTAGATTAAGAGGTGAGTGGGTGAGGGCAATCCTCAATGAGATAGAAGAAATCCACCCAAGACCGCAACAAGACCCACTAGTCATCCAACAATAAGAAGTGTTTAGATAACTCTTAGTAAAACAAGCATTCATCCAACAATTTGAAAGACAATAGGCAATCAACGAGAATAGTAGCTTACCCACACAAAGGTGGAATATTAAAAACCCTAATAGCAGAATAGTGACTAGTGACCCTTTGGGTCATATAGTTATCTTTACAACCACGATCATTGAACAAAAAATCTACATAAGCACACAACAACAAAGGCCCCAAGATGTGCCGACCCCTCTTCACGAAGTCCAGCTCTCCAACAAGCCAAACCACCCCTATGTCTCACCTCCTCTTGACTGTCTACTTCCATGAGATCAAGAGTGATGCAGTGGTTCACCTGTGGAAAGTAGGGAAGGGTCCGTGTGTGCACCAAAATCTAGCTCGACAGCCCCAGGCCACTGACGTCGTGATTTTGAGCGTACATATTTTGGTGAACCTGATGTGAAGAACAAAAACTTTTGTTTATGTTGTTCACATTCTAAAAGCTCAGATCCCATCAAAACATTAAAATCCTTCAAACATTTTCACTTTACTCTTCATAGTCACTTCCACCGCTTCCACTTTCATCACCTTCACCATTGCTCACCCATTTATTTTGTAGTGTCTATGGCACCCCCGAATATGACAGAGCCAGATCTAAACTTTATAGGGAATGTCCCTTCTAGGGAACTGAAAACTCCCTCCTTTGATAGATATGTGTGTTGGCAAGAGACACTGCTATGCATGACAGGTGTTGTCATTGATGGCAACTAAGTCTATCCTACACATCTGCATTACAAGATTTGCTCATACCAGAAGTCAAAGTGAGGATTTGTCTAAGTCTGGGAGTCAGAAATAAAGCAGGTGACTAGGTCCATTATCTTAGTCCGGATCTCTCTGGTGGTAATTCACAGTGTGTTGCGGATCTAAGGGAGTGATAAGGATTATCAGGACTATCTAAATCCAAAGATTTAGCCTCCGGAGATAAAGGATTCAAAGGTTATAAGGATTTGAGTATCGGGCTCTAGTTAGTTAGCACAGTCAGAAAAAGAACAGGGCGACCTAGTATTTGATCTTGATCTGGATGTAGAAAATTTGTTGGATAAGAAATTAGTGATAATCAGTGGCATTGGCCGACATGATTGATGATCTGGGAACACAAGTTTTTGGTCTGCGTTGATATTTGTGCATAGATTCAGTTGATAGAACAGAGTTCTTAATAATGTTCTAAGTTTTATTGAAGCCGACTACAGTTGATTGAATTTCTTGATGCGGATATATATAGCTGATGGATTCGAGTGTTGTGAGGTGTGATTGTGGTGTGGTAAGAAAGTAAGTGCGAAAAAGGCAGAGAGAAGGGCGAAGGAGAAGAGATATGAGGACCAAATCATGGCATAACAGTAAATAGGGCAGAACAAGATGAAGTGTGTAAGATCAGTATTTTATGCTTAACCGGAACTAAATTCCTGCATTAGTAGATGTTGTTCATCAGTTCAAACAATTTGTAAACTTCTTGTAATCATTCTTGTAGGCAGTGAGCCTCCTTTGAGCAATGAACTTTGGGCAGTGAGCCCGAAGGCATGTGCCTTCTCATTTGTAATACTTTTAATAGAGTATAATCTTTGTGGGTTAACCCCCACCATGGTTTTTCCCTTATCGGGTTTCCACATCAAAAATCTTGGTGTCAAGTGTGTTCATTTGTTTCTGATCATGTATTGTTGATTCATGCTTTAATGTTTACATCATTAATATGGTTTGAGTAGAAAAGAAGATTTAATTACTACACGTAATAAGGTTTTTAAGACAACTGATTCACCCCCCCTCTCAGTTGTCTGCCCCAATTCCAACAATTGGTATCAAAGCAAGGTTCCTTGGAAGAAGCATAACAGCTTGAGGAAGATCTGGGAAGGTATTACAATGGATTCATACAACCTTGATAAACAACTTCAACTTGCTTTAGATGATCTTGACCAGTCCAGAGCAGAAGTCAAAGAACTGCAAGAAAATCTTAAAGATGCTGAAGATTGCATTGAGATCTTCAAAGAAAATTTGAGTAAATCTAATGGGAAGAGGAAGGAGCTACTCCTTCAACTAGGAAAACAGAATGAGGACAATGACATGAATAAGGCCCTGAAAGAGAAGACAAAGGAATGTGAGAAGTTAGCAAAAGAAGTTGTTGTTCTAAAACATGAAATGGAATTTGGGGTGATGAGGTTAACCAAAGACATTAAGGAAAGAAAGAAGACTGAAGAAGACCTGAAACAAACTCTAAAAGAAAGAACAGAAGAATACTGCAAATTGGACTGAATTCCTGGCCATCTAGAGTTTGATCTACATGAAAGAAGAGACAACGAAAGAGAACTTGAAAGGCAAATTGTCATTCTCAAACATGACCTAGAAGTTGCTAATGAATATAAAGAGAAATTCAAGATAAGCTCAACTAAACTTGAAGTGCTGCTTGACAGTCAGAAGAAGGCAGATGATAAGCATGGTCTGGAATTTGAGAAAGGTGAGAGCTCTAGATTCGGTCAAAGAAATCCTAATACAAGAAATCAAAGAAGGAATCCTAGAAGACCTCCAGTAAGACAATCCAATGCTCAAAGGTATCCATCTTTCAATGGCAATTGTTTCAAGTGCAATAAATTTGGTCATAGAGCCACTCAATGCAGAAGTAGAGTGAATCAAAGTAGTCCATCATTCTCTAGTCAATGCTTCAATTGTAAGAGGTATGGTCATAGATTCAATGAATGCGGAAGTATGATAATGAATAACTCTAACAATAGAGGAAATGACAATTCCTTTAAAGGCTACTGTTTTCCCTGCAATGGATTTAGACACATGGCCAATTAGTGCAGATCAAGAGGAAATCAATCAAATGGGCAAAGAAATATTGTGCGCTTCAACTGTCATCGATCTGGTCATTTTGCAAGATTCTGCAGAAGTAGGAATAATGAAAGAAGAGGTTTGGTAAATAGAAAACCAGATGAGCAGAGACAAGACAAAGGCAAGGGCAAAATTGATGTGAATGAGATCCAGAATGAAATGAGCAAGACATGGGTCAAAAAGGGTGTTATGAACAGTAGTAATGGGTCCACACCAGAATTTGGTGTCGACAATTCCTTTGGAAATTGAATTAGGAGCTCTGGCTCAGGGGGAGAAGCATTAAAATCAAATTCCCCCAGCCAGTAAGTGGGTGACTGAATTTGGCACAATGAGAGAAATTAATTTGGGTTATTACAGATCATTTGAAAGGATCTCTAGAAGAAAAGAAGTGGATATGATGATTTGTGGAGCAATTGAAGGTCGATTGTATGCAAAAATAGTGTAACCAGATGTGTTAGGGCAGAGCATTTATTACAAAGGAAAATTAGGTTTTGCAGAGCGTAAATAGGTCGTTCACTCTACATTTGAATCACTTTGCATTCGAAGAGAGCAAGAAGAATAACGTCTAAGCTGAGATTTCAAGGATTTGATGTGCAATCAGCGAATTTGCTCGCCAACCCTAATTTCATGAAAAAGGTATTTATCTGCGAAGCTTTGAACTTGTAATCTTTTGCAAATGGCTGCATCTTTGGTTGTTGATATTACTGAATACCTCGACCCAAATTTAAGAAACACCCACACACATTAGTAGAAGTCGACCCATTAGGTGCATTTTCAAGTGTTCCGTATGGTGTGTTGCATGTTGAAGATATTAGGGTCTATATTCATGCGATCATAGATAAATTTGGGGACTCAAGGTTTGTAGATTTGTTTGAGAGTCATCTAAGGGATGAAAGTCACAATCTTAAACCTGAGTATAAGGCACTGCACGATAAACATTTCATTCAGGTTATGGGGTTTCCAACATTCGATGAAGATGAATGGGTCCATTATGTTTTAAGCTGAATGCATGATAAGTTCTTATGGCTGTTGAAACCATTCAAAATTAGAAAGGATGCTATCAGGATTGTGACTAGGTTGAATTCAACTGGTGGTTTACCCATGCTAAAATTTGTGAAGAACCATACTGTAACTGATGCAACCGGTGCCAAATTTGACAAAAGTGCAATGACTATCAATGATATTATTGATCCAGATGTCAAGTTTGCTTCAATGGTAATTGGGTACAAAATTTATCATTCTAGCAGGGAGAACTCTGTCTCCGGAATGGCCATATATGTTGCATACAAAATGTTAAAGGAAAATATAGATTATGACTTGTGTGAATTATTGCAGAACCAACTAATTGAGAACTTGAACAAAATCAAGAAAGATAAGAAAAACACCTTTAAACATGGTACATTGATTCTATGTTTATTTTTCTACTTTATGAATGAGGTACCTAGACTAAAGGGTGTGCACTAGACTAATGATGAGCTAGTTTCTATTCAGATCAGAGATCATCTACACAGCATTGGTGACTATAAAGCACAAAAAACTACAATATGGGGATACTTTAAGAATTTCCAAAATATGATGCATTCTAGAGAAAGAATCCCTAAATTGGTTGTTGAGAAGTACAAGAATGAAATATGTTTTATGGTTGACACTGATCAGTGCTTAATGGAAGTAGTAGAACCCAAAACTATTTGTATCATGCCCATGGGGTATGAAGTAGATGAAAAAATCTTGGATATGTATGCTCAACACCTTTTGAGCAAGCCAAAAGACACAATAGTTGAAAGATTTGGGACATATGAGGAGCTAAGTGTAAAACTACATGTTGAACTCAAAAAACCTGAAATCAATAGGAAAGTAAGAAAAGAAGTTGAACAGTTGGCCGAAAATCTAGGCCTCCCAAAGGAAGCTATGAGGCAATTCAGGGAAAGAACTGAAAAGGCAGGGAATGAGAAGCAGGATAAGAAACAAGGAAGTGCTATGGTAGAATCCTCCTCCACATCGACTACTAGAAGCTCTACTGCTGCCCCTATTCCCCCAAAACCTACCAAACCTGAAAAATTGGAAGGTGAATCATCCGGAAAAGAAGGTAAAAGAGTGAAAACTAAGGCCTCCCTGACTTATAAAAGCATGAAGAATGATGAAGAAGAAACTGATTCTGATATTGAAGTCAAAGAATTAAAGGCATCAAGCACAAAAGCAGCCAAGGTGTCTAAGGAGAAGCCTTCTGGAAGCAAAAGGGCAAGCAAGAGGCAAAAGACTGAAATATTTGTTGAAAAGCCTACTCTCTCTATGGATGACATCATCAAATTAGTCACTGTAGATGGGAACTTAAGACCAATGACTGAATTCTTTGATTATTATAGTGATGCTAATAAGAGGGTCCTAGAGGAAGCAATTGTCAAATATTTGAATCTACAATAAGGCTTTGATTGAAATAACTTCTGAAATTCCAAGAAGTCTTGCAAATATTCTGGAGTTAAGAAAAGAAAATACAAAAGGTAAAGACATTGAGATTAGGGAGCATGTGTTGATAAATTTGTGCCCTCAAATTATTCTAGATCAGATGAACATGATATTCAAAGAAGTGAAGGATGACTTCAAGAGAAAGAAGAGAATGAATAAACTCATGCTTGGTGAAACAGATGAGATAGTCAAAGATACTCAAGATATTCTCCTGAATGCATTGAAAAGACATAATCTTCCTATTGTTGAAGAAGAGATTGATGATAGGATTGACTCCTCAATTCCGGATGTTGAAGAATTAAAGATCAATGAGTAGCAAACGGAGTTAGATGACTCCTCTATTCTGGAAAAGGAAACAATGAACAAGGAAGATGAAAAGATGACAGATGAATCTAATGATGCAGGAGGTATTCAAACTCCTCTGGATCAATCCAAAGAAGATACAAAGATGAATGTCGAAGGTGATGATCAAACTGAAGATAATTCATTGAAGAATATGCAGTATGAATTAGAAGAAGTTAAGGACAAAGAAGAAAAAAAGGTCAAGGAGAAGAATGGAAAAGAGGAAGAGATAGCAAAGATTGATTGTGAGCCCAAGCAGGACAACCTGGTTGACAGTATTGGAAAGGATCAAAAAGATACATCAACATTTTTGGGAAAGAGACACTGTAGAAGAAGTAAAGGAAATTCTGGAAAGAGATAAACAAATTAAAGAAGATCAGGACATTATACAAGGTCCAATAAATTTTGATACCTTATCTCTGGTGCAAAAGATAAAATTAGCTTCCATTGCTCAAGCTAAGGCCAGAGAAGATATTTTAAAGTCTCACATAGAAGACAGTGAGCTACTTGGTCTTGCATCTAGAATTTTGGAGAAAATCATACCCACTTTTTAGAAGGATTGTTCAGCATCCCCCTCTGGACATTTAAAGCACTTGATAAACTCTGTAAGTTCTCATTTTGAATCTCTTGAAAAATCTGCAAAGGTTAAGGTTAAAAATGAATTCAATGATAAAAGATTTGATGCTCTAAAAATGATGATTGCACTTGATAGAATTATGCTAGATACTGGTGTAAAGAGTATTCAAAATGCTCTTATAGAAGGAGGGAAGGTATATAAATTCTGTCTATCCTATCCTAAAGCTATAGAGGACATTGAAAAAAAAATAAAGGAGTGTAAAGAAAAACTGTCAAGTGTATCCCAATCTTTTGATCCTCTGACAGTTTCAATGATGAGCCAAGAATGTCAAACAATCAGCCTGGTTGAGGAAATAAAGAAACTGATAAAAGAAAAAGACAATATTGAGACAAGGATGTGTGAGCTCCGGGGACTAATTTCCCCCAAAATGGAAACAATGTTTAATGCTCTGACTGAAGCACAAACTTTAGCTTAGTCAAGTGACCCCATTGATCTGCGGACGGTAGAGTCACAAGCATTTCTATTTAGTGGCCACATATCAATTTTGAACACTATGAAGAAGAGCTGGGATAGTGAGCTGGCACAATTAAAGAACATTTTTGGTGATGTACTTAAGTTTATGTAAATAAGACTCAAAAGACTGTGTACATATGCAGCCCGGTATGTAGAATTTTGGTGTAAATTTTTGTTTGTGGACCCCACCCTTTGCCATTGATGTCAAAGGGGGAGTCAAGAGAAATGAAAAATGAGGAATCCAGCAAAGGGGTAGCATTGGAGAATAGTGAAAAGCATAAGTGCACATAGAAAGGGGGAGTTGTTCCGACACTTAGTCATTTTTCACTAAGTGTTGCCATCAATGCCAAAGGGGGAGATTGTTGGCAAGAGACACTCCTATGCATGACAAGTGTTGTCATTGATGGCAACTAAGTCTATCCTACACATACGCATTACAAGATTTGTTCATACTGGAAGTCAGAGTGAGGATTTGTCTAAGTCCAGGAGTCAGAAACAGAGCAGGTGACTGGGTCCGGTATCTTAGTCCGGATCTCTCTGGTGGTAATTCACAGTGTGCTACGGATCTAAGGGAGTGATAAGGATTATCAGGTCTATCCAAATCTAGAGATTTAGCCTCCAGAGATAAAGGATTCAAAGGTTATAAGGATTTGAGTATCAGGTTCCAGTTAGTTAGCACAGTCAGAAAAAGAACAGGGCGACCTAGTATTTGATCTTGGTCCGGATGCAGAAAAGCTATTAGATAAGCAATTAGTGATAATCAGTGGCATTGGCCGACATGATTGATGATCTGGGAACACAATTTTTGGTTCACATTGATAATTGTGCATAGATTTAGCCAACATAATAGAGTTCTTAAAAATGTTCTAAGTTTTCTTGAAGCCGACTACAGTTGATTGAATTTCTTGATGGGATATATATAGTTGATGGATTCGAGTGTTGTGAGGTGTGATTGTGGTGTGGTAAGAAAGTAAGTGTGACAAAGGCAGAGAGAAGGGTGAAGGAGAAGAGATCTAAGGACCAAATCATGGCATAACAGTAAATAGGGAAGAACAAGATGAAGTGTGTAAGATTAGTATTTTGTGCTTAACCGGAACTGAATTCCTGCATTAGTAGATGTTGTTCATCAGTTCAAACAATCTGTAAACTTCTTATAATCATTCTTGTCGACAGTGAGCCTCCTTTGAGCAGTGAGCTCTGGGTAGTGATCTTGAAGGCATGTGCCTTCTCATTTGTAATACTTTTAACAGAGTATAATCTTTGTGGCTTAACCCCCATCGTGGCTTTTCCCTTAATTGGGTTTCCACGTCAAAAATCCTGGTGTCAAGTGTGTTCATTTGTTTTTGCTCATGTATTGTTGATTCATGCTTTAATGTTTACATCATTAATATGGTTTGAGTAGAAAAGAAGATTTAATTACTGCAAGTAATAAGGTTTTTAAGATAACTGATTCACCCCCCCTCTCAGTTGTCTTCCCTAATTCCAACAATGTGTCGCCTCACCTGGATGCACCTGTCACAAATTGCTATGATTATGAAGACTCTAATTACAAACAAGACCAAAGGGAACCCATGCGTTGTCTATATTTTAACAATCCATCTTGGGAACACAATCATACCATACCAAATATGCCTCATAAAGCTAGGAAAACATCACTAAGGTCAGAAATACATCGACCCAATCAACCTTCCACAAGTACCTCAAGTACTCATCTTGATGAGGAAGTAAAAAGGTTGGAAAGACACTTGCAAGAGGCACAAGACGCTCAAGAAGCATTAAAAATTACCCTACAAGAAGAACAAAGAGACAATGTTACGTAAGAAGAAGAACAACATCATGACAACACTCGAAGAGAAAACCTAAGAAATGAAGAAGTGCCTAGAGTTGCCATGCCTGCAAGCCTAATTGCAACTCTAGTGCAAATGATTAGAACCCTAGAAGCAAAAAAACCTGCTCCTGAAAGAAGATAAAAGTCCTATGACAACATCCGAATTGAACAAGACCAAGGGGCATCTCAGAATCCCCATTTCTCAACTATTATTCAAGAAATGCAAGTAACAACATGTGTCTAAATGGGAACCCTCTTGTTTAGAACAATCAAGGAATGTTGGGAAATCAAGCAAATCAGACAATGGGTTACCAAAACCCTCCTATGGGATTGATGCTATCAACTCCTCAATCGCAAAGTGCTTTTCTAGGGACATATCTTGAGTACTTGAAAGAACCACTTGACTTAAACATAAGAAGTGTTTAGTTACCTCGATCATTACCTGATCTCCCAAAATTCAAAGCAGAGGTGATCCAAATTCCCATATCAAAGCTTATACTACTGTGATAAGAGAACTCCTCCCTTGGGATGGGGTTGTCGTCAAGATCTTTCCAAAGACCCTTGAAGGAATAGCTCTGGATTGGTACTATTGTCTACTAGAAGCTTCAATCCACTCATTCAGAACTAATCAGAGAGTTTGTCATAGCATTTGACATGAACAAACTTGTCAAAAGAGGGATCAGAGAGTTTTAACCATAAAACAAGAGCTGAACGAATTAGTAGCCTAGTTTGTTACGAAATGGAGACAAGTTCTCTATTCCTCAACTAGCATCCCAAACATGGACCATCGCGAGTTATGCTACCTTTTCTTACATGCCTTGAACAAGGATATGGAAGAAGACATTGAAAAGTTACCATACAAATCTTATGAAGAAGCATTGGAAAATGCTTTGAGGATCGATCAAGCTGCCATTGATAGTGACTGAAAAACTTACGATACTAATGGAAGACTTAAAATATTGAAAGGAATTGAAAAGGTTACGTTGAATGTCTCCCCATACAAAGATATCAATGTTGTGAAGAGCACTCCCAATAATGACAAGTGGCGACAAAAAGGAAACCAAGGATCAAGTTGTTACTCCTACGATCCCAATATGTATTGTTGGTTCCATGGGACAAAAGGTCATGAAACAAAAACCTGTTATGAATACAACAAAGCTATCTCAAAACTTACTCTAGACCAACAACACAACTTCCTCACACTCCTTCAATCTCAAAGGAAAGAGAAGGAACCTCAAAATGAAAAAGGGAAGGCCAATTAGAAAAGCTCCAATCACGTGGAGTGGAACCAAGAAGTGTTTGCAATACAAGAGGAAGAACAAACAAACCAAATAGAAAATGTCTTCTCACAAGTAATAAACTTGTTGAGAGCCTCCCCATCACACCGAAAAACATTCTTTGAAGTATTAGAAGTGAGATGTTCAACACAAGAGGAGCCAACTCCCCTCACATTTGATATCTCAAAAATCCCTAAAGATGAAGGAAGTAAACAAAGGGATTCACCATTATACATACAAGTTCTAGTCAAAGAGATCATCATAAAAATAATAGTGGTGGATGAAGGGTCAGCAGTCAATCTCTTGCCAATGTCATTCCTGTGAAGGATGGGATATAGCAAAATGGGCATAAAGCAATAGGCTTCCACTTTAATGATATACGATAGTCATGACATACAAATGGTCAGGAAGATTAGTCTACCAATCACTCTCACATCCAAAACCATCTCCACGGATTTCTGTCATCAACAAAGAAACCAATTACAATATGATCCTTGGGAGACCTTGGATTTATGCCATGAAAGTTGTGACCTCTACGTTATTTCAAGAAATACATTTCCACCACTTGGGAAAAATCTGTGTTGTCAAAGTAGATCCTAATCCTTTTAGTGTTTTTAGGAAGGAACAGGAAGAGAAGGATAAGAAGATAAAAGCATAAGTAAAAGTAAAAGAAGAAACTCATAATCTTTACCCAAACACAAGTACTCTCAACATATCATATCAAGCATGGACAACCTCAGAGAGTTCCCCTTCAATCCTCACACCACTAAGTTTCATGCTCCATTCACCCTAGCAACCATCCCCTACATGAACGAGTATGGCGTTAAGAATTTTTCAATTGGAACAATAGAAATCATTGAAGGGGAAGAAAAAGAGGAAAAGCAAAACTCAACTTACAAATTTGAAGAAACATCTCAACCACAGAACAATCAAGACCTATGGACTCTACATTTCGATGGAGCCAGTTGTAAAATGGGGGCAGGAACAGGAATAATCCTTACTTCCCCTGAAGGAAAAGTTCTCCCTTTCACATTCAGGTTGGATTTCTTTTGTACGAACCTCGCTGAATACAAAGCCCTATCCCTAGGAGTCGTGTTAGCCATGATAATGGGAATCAAGAGGATCTCTGTTGTTGGAGACTCCCAGTTAGTGATAAACCAAGTTGCAGAGAATTACGAAACAAAATTAGAATGACTACGACCTTATAAAGAAACCATCATGAGATTGGTTCAATTCTTTGACTTTTTTTCCATAAAAGCTATACCTAGAGAAGAGAACCAAGTAGCGAACTCAATGGCTACATCAGCTGCACTATTTTCACCACATGCTTAACTTCAAAACTCAGAATACATTGTGTCATTTTGTGGAGAGACATTTTTGGAAAGTGAAGAATTACCAAGAAGTCTAAAATATGTTGTGGATCAAACAGAGAAACCAACTTGAGACTACGTTGAGAATGATGAAGCCATCTTAGAATATCTACATGCTTATGACAGCCTTCCAAGAGTATACCATTGTTAGGGTTAGCCGACATAAGATATTAATTAAATGCAAATAAAGATTAAACAAAGGAATGAACATACACAGAAATAATAACAGCGAGAGACAAGTTTTAATGTGGTTCACCCAAACTCGGGCTACATCCACCAACAAAGAGTCCAATATTATTATCCAGTAAATCAAACTTATTACAACCAACAATCCTTGCAACTCAATACCACTGCAAAATGCTACAATACATCAATGGAAACCCTAACCCTTAGCCATTTTTATCATGACTTTTGTCAGTTACTAAATCGGTTTTTTTATGTCAACCAATGAAAAATAACTCCTAACATGCCCTGTATTGTGATAGGGAGCGCACCAGGGGCGCTACCCCTGGACCCCACAAGAGGCACTACCCCTTGACCCCGTCTTGGGGGCGCTGCCCCCAAACCCCTGGAAGGGGCACTGCCCCTTGATCCTGTAGGAATTTGGGGGGAAACTGTGTTGATAAAAGTGGGGTAAATTTAAGCTCCGAGTCTGATTAGGCTCCATATAACAACAAGCACAAGAAATGATACATGCTCCTTCCACATCCAGAAGATTACTTTGGAAGTGAGAAAGAAATCCTCCATTTCGAAACAAACTCAAATTTACCACCTGCTCCTCAGAAATTTGAGGAGGGACATCCATCACTAACTGGAGATACCATTGATATCAATGTGGGGACACCTGAGACACCAAAAATGCTAAAATTGGGAGGAGAACTAAATGACGAAGAATTGGAAGAGTACACTGAGTTCCTTATCGAATATTTTGATATCTTTGCCTGGACATACTTGAACATGTTGGGGTTAGAGCCAAAAATCATGGTACACAACTTAAAATAGAAATTGAGACCCATAAAGCCTCAAGTAGTAGAGATGGTAAAAGAAGAATTGAAGAAGTTGTTGAATGTTGGCTTTATCAAACCAGTAGATTATTCAAGTTGGGTGTCAAACATCATGCTAGATTTAAAGAACAGAAAAATTTAGATATGCCTTGATTTTAGGGATATCAACCAAGCTTGTCTAAAAGATGACTTTCCCTTGCCATCCATTGATCAAATTATCGATTCAACTACAGGATACGAAATCCTCTCTCTCATGGACAAGTTCTTGGGATACAATTAGATTAGAATCTTGGAAATAGACTAAAACAAAACAACATTCACCACCCCTTGGGGTACCTTCTACTACGTAGTCATGCCATTCGGGCTGAAAACACATGAGCTACATATCAAAGGGCAATGCCACACATCTTCCACGACTACATTCACAAGATAGTAGAGACATACGTTGATGATCTTTTGGCTAAGTCAAAGCAAAGATCAACACATGTTGATGATCTTCCCAAAATATTCAATCATCTTTGAGAATATAAAGTAAGGCTAAATCCTGTGAAGTGTGTTTTCAGAGTCACGACAGGTAAATTGTTGGGTTTCGTTGTTTCACGAAGAGGGATTGATGTAGACCCAACAAAATTTAAAGCGGTCTTAAATGCAACCCCACCAACAAGTGAGATGACAGTAAGGACTTTCTTCGGACAACTAGATGCCATTAGGTGTTTTATACCAGATATGACATTCAAAATTCACCCAATTAATCAATTGTTGAAGAAGCAAGTAGGCATAACTTGCACTGTGGATTGTCAAAATGAATTTAAGTAAAGAAATTCTTGTTAACTCCACCTACGCTAATGCCACCAAAACATGACAAACCTTTCATCATATATTTTAGAGAAACTAACATCTCCATAGCTTGCATGTTGGCTCAGGAAGATGAATGTGGAAGGGAAAGAACCATATATTTAATAACTTGAACTTTGCTAGAATATGAGAAGAACTACATTCAAGCCAAAAAAGAATGTTTGGCCATAGTCTTTGCAACTCAGAGACTATGACATTACATGCTAAACCAGGAAACCAGAGTCATGATATGATCTGAATAATTAAGGACATTCTTAAACCAACCAATGTTGTCAAGAAGAGCTGGCCAGTTTGTAACGTTACTAAGCGAGTTTGAATTAACTTACGTCAATTAAAAGTTGGTCAAAGGACAAGTGATAGAAGATTGGCTACCAGACAATCTGGTTCCTCAAGAGGAGCCCATAAATGAAGACTTCCCTAAAAAAGAAATTTGCATAATTGATCTTGAGAAATATGCTGTTTCATATTGGTACAGAGATATTGTGAACTAACTTGCGAATACAACTTACCCTGAAAACATGACTCCCTTAGGAAAAAGATTCTTACGTGTCCTCACAACAAGATATGTCTTGATCAATGATGTGTTCTATCGAAGAGCTTTGGATGGGATATTGCTTCGATGTGTTGACAAAGAAGAAGCACATAAAATCCTAGAAGAATGTCATAGTGGAAACTGTGGAGGACATTTTGGTAGTAATGCTAAAACAAGAAAGATACATTGGTTGGGTTATTTCTGGCTATGTTTATAGGGGGATGCAATCAAATTCGTAAAAAGATGCCCAAAATGTCAAGCCTCTGCACATGTCCATCACACACCAACAAGAGACTTGTAAACTATAGTTACCCTTTGGCCCTTTTCCACATAGGGCTTCAACTTGGTGGGGAAGATATCTCCCCCATCAATGGATGGACATTTGTTCATCATCACTGCAATAGAGTATTCTACCAAGTGGGTAGAGGTCATGCCTCTCACTATAGTTTCAGGGACTATAACTGCCAAGTTCATATTAAATCAAATTATATGCCGGTTTGGGATTCCCCAAGTGATAGTGACAGACAACATGTCGTCATTCAAAAATCCATAAGTAAGAGAGTTATGTAAGAGATTCCACATCAATCATAACTCTCCCTCAATTTACTATCCTCAAGGGAATCCACAAGTAGAAGCCACAAACAAAACATTGAAATCGGTATTGGTCAAAATTGTAAAGGACTCCAAAAGAGACTGGCACTTACAATTATACCTAGCTCTTTGAGCTTATAGATCAAGCATAAGAACTTCAATTGGAACCACCCCTTATACCCTCACTTTTGGGTTAGAGTCAGTGTTGCCATTGGAAGTAGAATTGCCCAGCTTAAGAGTTTCGTTACAAGGCTTGTTCATGAGGAATATCGAGTAGTAAGATTAGCTAAGCTAGAGATGATGGACAAAAAATGATTAAGAGCTGTTCAAAGACATGCTTCCTATCCCACAAGGATGAAGAAAAAATATAACAAGAAGGTCATCCAAAGACCTTTTCAGGTGGGAGACTTCGTACTCAAAATTAACAACCTAATTGATAAAAGAGTTGGTGAAGGACGCAAGTTCAGACCCAACTGGATAGGTCCTTACATGGTTAAAGAAGATGTCAGAAATGGTGCCTATCTCTTGTGCACAATGGAGGGAGAGGAATTTGGTGAGATAGTCAATGCCTTTCACCTCAAGAAATACTATGTCTAAAAAATCATAAAAATCATAAAACATAAAAATACCAAAAAAAATAAATATTCCAAAAATATAAAAAAATTATAAAAATTAAAAATGTCAAAAAGAATTTTGTTTCTTGCATTTCAGTATCATTCTATTCATCTCGCATTATAGTGAATGAATCGCTCTTATATTATTTTCACTTCAGTAAGGAGTCTAAGGTTTCCTAGGTATACGTGATCCTTTTAGGTCCTAGAGATTCCCCATTTTCACAATCACCATGTCCCTTTTCATTCCCAGTGATTCTAATCAAAGCTTAGCTTTTAACTTTACACTGATCCTAGTCAAGTAATGAGCCGTGATGTTAGGTCTAAACAAAGGCAGTACTCAAACCTATAGTGTTCAAAGGAAGCTTGCAAGTAGACCTTCCCAAATTCTTCCCTAATAGAAGAGAAGTTTGACTAGATTACAAAAACTTTAGGTGTCACTCAACCCCTTATCTTCCCTGGCCAAAAACATCAGGAGGATCAAAACTCTAAAGGAAGCAATCTAAAATCTGAGTGAATAAAAAAATGAGTGATCAAAATAAGAGTGTTGACAAAAGTGAGAATTGAGAGATCAAGTCATTGCATATCAAAAGTTCTTGTTACCTAATTTTCACTACAGCTCATTTAGATATAGGTGAAATGTGTTTCTATTTGATTCATCAGATTACATTATGAGTGGAGGGAAATGTGGCTCCCACAAGGGTTGAGCCTAGCTCATAGACCTTATAGAACATTTCAGACCACAGCTGTCTAGAGCAATAACAGTCAGCAGGAAGGCAACCACAGAGACATTGCACAATGAAGACAATAGGACAACAGTCATGTGTTTTCACTATATCTAGAAACGCACGATCTAGGTTCTTGAGATTTTTGGATAAAAATTAGAAAACAACAAGAAGAAAAAACTCAATAAATTTCTCGCGAACCCAATTTATAGATTTTGAGAACTTTTCACCAATCCTAAGGCAATATTTTCATTTTCAGATTAAAATCTCTGTTAAGAGAAGGGACAACCACAAAGCTAGAGGTGGCAGCGATACAAAGTAAGGATAAATTCTACATAGTAAAGAGAAGTTAACAGTCCTTGAATGCCTAAAAGTAGTCATATTATCACTGTCCAAATCAGTCCCAAAAAATCAGTCATAAGAGTGACTGTTCCCAACATCAAAATCAGTCAAAAATGCAACCATGATGGCCCAGAATTGTTTTCAAAGAGTTAAAAGGTTAAAAGGTTCAAAGGTTCAAAGATCTGTTCGCCAGATAAAGTGTTCTAGAAAACAAAAGGTTCAACGGTTCAAAGGTTCAAGGGTTCAAAGGTTCAAAGGTTCAAAGATATGTTCACTGAGCCTAAAAATGGTTCCAAAAAGGTTCAAGAGTTCAAAAGGTTCAAAGGTTCAAAAGGTTCAAGGGTTCAAGGGTTCAAAGGTTCAAAGGTTCAAAGATCTATTCACCGAGCCTACAAACGGTTCCAAAAGGTTCAAAGGTTCAACGGTTCAAGGGTTCAAGAGTTCAAAAGTTTAATTTTTGATCTATTGTCTGTTTCTACTGTGCGCTCCTCATCATAATTAAATGTTGTCATAAATGTCATTATTTTTTGCATGAGTTTGTATAAATTTTGAAATGTAAAACATTAACTAAGGTGATGTCATTATAAATCACTTAGTCAATGATAAATGAATGCATAAAATGTGTATTTATGTCATTTATTGGGAAAATATCAGACATTTATGATGTTGAAGGGTGGAGTTGACAAATAGGAGCAGGAGTTATTGCACAAATTTGACTTATTTCATTGACCTTAAAGATCATTTAAAGGCATTCAAAGACATTTTCAGGTGCCTTTATGATATTTGATGGCATGCCTTGACTTTTTCTGAATTGTGAGCACACTTTGGAGGACTTTGGGCAGATTTTTTTGAGATATTTATGAGATACATGAAAATGGAGGTGGTTGATCCTTATCTTATGGCAGCTATTTGGGAAGTATATAGTCTTCTTCCTTGTTCATTATTCACCAGTTCTTTCTATTCACTACTCTGTATATTGTAATTTTCTGAGTTCTTTTGCAGAAGTGAACAATTTTGTAACCCATTTTCAGAGATATACAACATTGTAATACCTTTTTAGCAGTAATAAACAGTTCATACCTTCCCATTTCTTCTGATATTGTGTGTCCTTAGTGTTAGTGCAAATCTTTGTGATGTTCTTTGTCCTTGGAGCTGTATTTCATGTTGGTGCCTTTATGCAGGGATATCTATTTTTGCAAGTTGTGAGATGTGCAAGGAATAACAATCAGTTTTGAGTAGTGAGAAAACCTCTTTCTCCTTTACAGAACTGTTGTTATTTAGCCTCCTTACAAAGTAATGATGCAAGGATTATGATTTGTTGGGTTGTGTAGGAGAGCCTTATTATTACTGGTTCTGTAGTGTGTCAATTCTATGTAGTCTCTGATGATCTTTTAGTGTATCACCTTAGACAGTAGGTTTCATTTCCATGCAATCCGTCTTACCCTTTTCTCTGCAAAGACTTTAGTATAAGCAGTATAGGTGGAGTACCAATAGGACGCTGACCTTCTCCGGAGGTTCTTTCCAACACAGGTGACCCACAGACCTAGAAAGATCCCATGTTTCTCCAGATAGCCAAGTTTTACAACTCAGCAAGGGTGCAAATCTGAGAGACAATAGTTCCAAAAGCATTCATTTTCATAAAAAGTCAAAAATCCAAAAAAATGAGAAAATCAAGTGAGACATTCTAGAAAATACAAAAAAAAAGAGAGATACAAAAAAAGAGTGAAAGAGAGAAGATTGTTGAATGTCTATACTCTTGGGTGGAGATTAGGCTAAGATGAAAGCTTCAAAGGTGACATTGTAATAGAGAAAATGAAAAATAAAGGTACAAAACACACACACACACACTAGCTGAGAAAAGCTAAGAGTCTAGTAGTCTTTAGGACCATTTTCTATCTAGGGACCCTTGTTCTTTCCCATTTATCCTTTACCCCAGGTCTATCTTGCTTGCCATCTATGATTTAATTCTAGCAAACATCCATAAAATTTGTTACTTGTCTAAAGTTGAAAGCTTATCAAATTGTCTTATCTAGATAAGGATCAGTGTTTAGCCTTGAGCAAAGTCCAAATTTAGAAGCACTCCATTTCACTTCCACTCCCCACTTGATGTTTCAAAGATGGTTTTTGTTGCCCCAAAAGATTAACCTGTTAATCCCTGATACAACCACCAGAGTTAATGAATCCACAGGAGGTGGTTAAGCCTTGTCACGAACCCAAGCGTTGCGCTGCAAAACATAAGGAGACTAAGAGTGCACATCTTGCAACAATCCCCCTAGTGCAAGCAAGGGATTCGAACCCGTGACCCAGTCTCTAATACCAATTGTTGCAAAGACAGTTTTTGTTGCACCAAAAGATCGACCTGTTAATGCCCAATACAACTGCCAAAGTTAATGAATCCACAGGAGGTGGTTAACCCTTGTCATGAACCCAAGCGTTGTGCTACACAACACAAGGAGTCCAAGGGCACACACCTTGCAACACTTGAGTTCTAAAAACTCTATCTCATAGCCTTGATTAGGTCTCTTATATCAAGACAACTTGCAATCCCCTGGATCAAAAATCATATTAAAGAGTAATCATATTGTTTGTTCTGCATTGCATTCATATCAAAATTAGAAAAAGAGTCCCAATGCAATAAAGTCAATGTCATAACTCATGACATTTCATAGAAGTAAAAGTTTCATTTCAAGCATCCCTTGTGTTCTTGCATCTGCATATCATAAACTGCATTTCATATATGTGCAAAAAATTACAAAAACATGTCATCGTTATCATACTTGCATTATTAGAGTTGAAGGTCAAAACATAATCAAAGAGTTCTTAAACTTTCAAAATGCACAAGAGATGAATACCCATACGATAGCTAAAACCATAAAAAGACAAACTTTCATTAATACATCCGAAGTTGACATGTATAAGAGTACAAGAGCTAAGACAAAATGCTCTCGAGGAAAGTAAAGGCTCCCCATGAAAGTGGGCATGATTTCAAAAAATAACAAAATAAACTCAAGGGTGGTTCCCTCCAATAGAACCCTTAGGACTCTTGCTCCTCTGCCTATGTGTACCACTAGTCGCTCCATGAGACCTATGGGAGCAAGGTACCTTGCTATGAGTGCATGATTGCGGAGGCCCCATAACATTAAGATCTCGCTATCCAAACCCAAGGCAAGCCATCTCACAAAGCACTTGATTCTCACCCTTAAGGATGAGATTCTCGGCCTTTAAATCAGCACTCTCCTGACATCCATGATAGGCAGGAGTGAAAATGTTAGTGTGTCACCCAACAAAAGGGGGCACACTAGGATCAGTCAAAAGTATCTCTTGACTCATCCTAGTGAAGGGGGCAACCAAACTTGTATTGACCTCATGAACAAAAGCCATCCACTCCTCAACATTACCTGCAAGGTGAACCAAAAGACAAAAAATATGTTAGTTCTTGATGAAAAGGAAAGAAAAGGAAGGAAAAAATATGAAAATAGTAAAGAAAATGTAGACTTACATGGGTCACTAGGCTGCCAGGCAGGGTCAAGTTGTTACATCACCTCATTAGAGTGAGGAGGTCTAGGAACTATGAACGGACCCTTAGGAGTATCATTAGCATCATTGGCACCATCAGAACCTCCTGTGCATCCTCTATCAGCCCCTCATCTGACGAATCATCCCCATCAGGAACATAGTCGTCATCAATAGAGTCTGAATCATTAACCACAATCAATGCTCAAGAAGGAGTTCATCTCCCTCCCCTCTATCCTCCTCTTAAAGTTCTAGAAGCTCTAGTAATAAAAACTCTGAGAGTTAAGGGGGTCCAAGTAACAGCCCTCTGGCCAATCTCACCCATCTCTTGGATAGATCTATGACAAGTAGACACTGGGGACAACTCCTCAGGAAAATCCTTGCCAAACTGTTATGGGACACGCTCAACATGATGAGCCTCAACTAGACCATTAGGATATGAAAGCTCTGATACACCAAGGCAATACTCCCTAATCTCACCATCGTGTGACCATGTCCCCTCCATACCTAAGTAAGGATCATAAATCATATCCTCATCTATAGGAATAGCCACAATATGTAAAGAAGTATCAAAGTGGCCCACATGAGCCCACGTAGCTACTCTCAGTAGTCGTCTGCCAGGAAGCAGAACCCCTTTTTGATAAGGCCTAATGTGCTCAAAGATCCAAGTCATGGTCAAGGAAGAATGGTTGAAAGAAAGAGCCCCTCGTCATGTGATATGATGGAAATCCCTGTATACCATGGCCAAGATGTTTGGCCCCCAAGCGTAGATTCTACCCTACTCAAGGCCCTATATAGTTGGTGCCCAACACCATCTCAAGCAAGCTGAGGCCTTGTCTCCAGACAACCTTGATGCAATCAAACCAATCAAAAACTTCCTCAAGTGAGGAATGAGAAGTCATGGAAAAGAGGTAAGTTGAACACCTGTCTGATCCTCAAGACGACTCACCCCCATGAACTATGCCCAAGAAGCCTTGTCCTTGAAGGACTCGCTAGCTAGTAGAACAAGTGGGTACCCTCTCACAGGAACCCCTAGAATGTAGTAAACATCAAATAAAGTGATGATCCACTCTCCTGAGACCTGCGAGAACTTGCAAGTGTTTCTATCTACATCCTAATATGTCAGGATATCACAGCAAATATGTGCCACAAGATGTACAACTGGCACATGGCATACTCTAGCTAAGCCCGCTCTCCTCAAGAGACATGCTCATCATTGTAGAACAAGTGGTTACCCTCTCACATGAACCCATAGAATGCGGTAAACATCAAATAGAGTGATGGTCCAATCTCCTGAGACCTACGGGAACTTTAAAGTGTTTCTATCTACATCCCAATATGTTAGGATATCACAACAAATACGTGCCACAAGATGTACGACTTGCACATGGCATACTCTAGCTAAGCCTACTCTCCTCAAGATGGCATGCTCATCATTGTTCAGCAAAGTATACATCTCTGAGAGCCACAACTACTCTTGGAAAGCATTCCATCAAATGTGCATATCCTGCCAATTTGAAAAAAACTTTAGATTAGATCTTGTCAACTTGCAAAAATCCTAAAAATTTTAAAAATTGCAGAAAATCATACATAAAAAGCTTATAAACCATCAAAATTGCAATAAACAAATGAATACAATGGTCAAATTAGATCGAAACAAATTGAAGTAAATGTCAGAAAACATCAAATTTTAGTCAAAAATGATATGTTAGGGTCACCCCTTTCATTAGTATAGATCTCCCCTGGGCGACCCAGATGTTCAACAGGATTTGCCCCAGGTGACCCTGTTGCATAGGCAGATCTCCATCGGGAAACCATGTTGCTCAATAGGATCTCCCCTAGGCAACCTGCCTGGAAAAAGGGGTGACCCTATGTGGCTATCCCTAGAACTAAAAATGCTCTAAAAACCCTATTTCTTAGTCGATTTTAGTAAGCAAAAGACTGATCTTACTCTAAACGATGAAACAAAGACAATGCAATAGAGAAAATCATAAAAAATGGACAATTTCAAGAGGTTTTTTACAAATTCAACCTAGGGTTTAGAGAAGAGTTTTTCACTATTTTTGCACCTAATTCTCAGCAGCAGAAGAAGCGGCAGCCATCTTCACGATCTCCTCAGCGATATCTACCCAACAACTACTTACACAATCGATTCCATCGCCAATTCACTCGAATTTCACTAATTTGCTTGCTTTTTCCTCTTCGTTAACTTAGTTTCTTTTATGCATTCTTAGATTAGTTTTTGCTTTTATGCATCTCTCGTGTGTTCGTTTTATGTGCATTCATTCCTATAGGTCTCACCAACAAAGACAAACAACTAATCAAACTCTCATGATCTATGCTAAGTTCATCATTTCAGTTTTCATCATTTGTTTTGATATATTTGGATGTGGAACTAATACTAGTTATTGCAGGTACAATTGCATGAAAATTGACAAGTAAGGCCTAGTTTGGGAATGGAACCTACCTTTCATGTAGACTACCGTCCCTAAGGGGGCAAATATGTAAGCACCAAAATCACGCATAGCCTCCACGAGGACCCCTATGATGAGTTATAATCCTTGTCACATACATGTAAGCATGAAATAACATCCTCTCAACAACAATTCTCTTGGTGATGTGTCTTTTCTTTCATCTTGTGTTGTTTCCCCCTGCCCCTCTCTCTCTTTGTTGTCGACGCTTTTCGACACTTGTTGATTTGCATTTTCTGAGCTTGCGACCCTACTCCTAAGCCTTGTATGCATCTTGTAGGTGAGTTTTCACCTCTCCCTAGTGTTTTTCATCTTCTCCACCCCCTAGAAGCCTTCTAGAGGTCTCCCCTAGCTATCTCTCACTTTCATTTTTTAGTTTCACTCAACCAATCTAAATCTCCCCCCAAGAGATCCTACTTTTCAAGTGGAGATTTAGATTTTCACATATGACTGACCTATTTTTGGAGGCAGATCCCCTTCTTTTCTCCTCTTCTTCCATCTCCCATCATGCACTTCAACCCAGGTGCCCTCCTTTGAGGGTCGCCCATGGGTCACCCCTGAGTGACCTGATTGGTGAAAGGGGCGACCCTGTCGTATTTCCAGCCGCAAAAAAAGTTAATTTTCTAACTTGAAAAAACTTTGTTTTCGCCTATTTTTCTTCCTGTTTGTCATGCCCACATTTCCCATGCGGTCACAACACACATCACACGTGTCATGTCCACATTTGTCATGTGGTCATGACACGAAATATAAAAAAGATTTGCACACTTCCTAGAAATCCCCTCGCACGTGTAAGCATGCTCGGTGGCGTACGCTTAAGGCGTAAACAATATAGTTGAAAGTGGGGTAATACATACACGTGCACATACCAATTGCAAGAAGGCCATCAAGGGGGTCATCGCGATGCAGTTAACGTCGCCAATAGGGTTAAACTTCACTAACCTAGATAAACCCTAAATTTTGGGAAAATCTGGCAGCATAACACCTCACGGGTGTGAGTAGGGTTTATTGTACTAAAACTAAATTTGAACAAGAGGTTTACTGATAAGGATTAATAAATTTCTTACATCACACTAGTTGCATTGGTAATACAGTTGATTAAGATAATGAACATTTTTCAACAAAGTCCGATCATTTGTTCTCCTTCACGTTTTCTACAATTTTAAGATCAATTTGTTCTCCTTCATGTTTTCTATAATTCAAAACATTTTTTAGCAAAGTCTGATTATTTGTTCTCCTTCACGTTTTCTATAATTTAAGATTAATTTGTTCTCCTTCACGTTTTCTATCAATCTGAGTTATCTCTGCATTATTTACATTATTCCTAATTTCTTGGTAGATCAGATCTCGGAATCAGGATTACTAACTTCGTTTGAATAGGTTTACTAGTTCTCTGATCTGGGTTTAAATCAATGTTTAAATTAATTTTGTTAATTAAAATGCCACAACATGGTAAAAAGAATATTAAATTTTAATTAGTTCTCTTAGCCCTAAATTCTTCCAACAATAAAATATTATTTTTCTTAATGAGTGAAAAGCCTATTTTCTCATTTTCTCCTCTTTGTTTTCACTTATCTTTCTTTCTCTTTTTCTCATTTTCTCATTTTGATTGCAGGTTATAATGGCCACTTATGAAATGCATAAAGTGGCTTTATATAATTATATATATATATATATATATATATATAATATTTGTTTTTACTAGATTTTCTTTTATAAATATGTATTTATACATTTCTTTGTGCTTTCATTAGGGAAGATGTAAAAAGAACCCTAACATATTTTCTTTGTTTTGTTTTGAAATAGGTCTGAGAGGGAAATGGCGGCAGCGGTATTGAGGAGGCCGTAGGGTATGGTGGTGAGGGGCGGATCAGAGGAACCCACGGCGGAGATAGTATAGGGATGGCGGAGCCGTGGCAGAGGGTGGAGGTAAGGGGGAGCCGTGGAGGGGAAGGTCCGCAGAGGAGGTCGCAGGCGGCGTTCGGAGGGTGGTGGAGAGGGAGGCACAGATGGTGGTCGGGGACTGTGGCCGCGGGAGAGGGTAACAGGGGATGTGGGGAGGGCGCGGAGCCCCCACCCACATCCCACATAGGGACTGTGGCCGCGGGAGAGGGTAACAGGGGATGTGGGGAGGGCGCGGAGCCCCCACCCACATCCCACATAGTGGGATGTGGGTGGGGACGAAGCCCCCTCTCCACATTCCCACTTCACTGAATATGGCGGCAGTGGGGGGTTCGAACCCCCCCACCAAATGTAATTTTTTTTATATACAATCAGTGGACTATGTAAATCAAACAGTTGCTCCACTATTTACTTCGGATTTCATTTTATAAGTTATTCAATATATATATATATATATATATATATATATATATATATATATATATATGATATACACACATAACATTTTCACAGTCCCATTCAAAACACAGTTTGTTTAATATAAGAAAATTATATATATATATATATATAATGAAATCTCAAGTGTATTTAGCAAAATAATAAAATTAGTTTATAACATAAATACACTTATTCAACCATACATACATACATACATACATACATACATACATACATACATACATACATACATACATACATACATACATACATACATATATATATATATATATATATATATATATATATATATATATATTTATATCTATATAATTAAAATCTCAAATATGATCTTTTTCTTCCAACACTTACAAATCTATTTTTTTTTTGAAACAATGCACAAAATTATATATAGCAATATTTTTCTTTTAACAATCTTCTAAGAGTCAAGGGACTCATTTAAAAATATAATCATTATATGATTAATATTTACTCATTTTTGAAGGAAGGAAATAAATACAATTGCAAATAATTTAAATACCTTTAATACATATCTACAACCAATTTTCTTTCTTTTCAAAATAACAAATTACAACTTTCTTATTTGTCACAACAACAAAATCACAACTTAACAAATTGATATTTCCAATATGACACACAAATGAAATAACTTATAAACAAATTTTCTTCTTTCATCTTTACTAGAATGATAAAAATTAAATCAACAAATTAATACAATGAAAATGGCTTTCACACAACTTAAGAAAACACAATTTTTACAACAAGAGAGAGAAAAGTCCTCCTCTTTGAAATTCAACAAAGGTGAAGCTCCTAAATAGGCCAAACTATTTCCTAAGAGCTTAAAGAGTAAAGGAAAATAAAATATTAACTCCAAGCACAAGGAGTTTCTCTAACTTCACATTTAGCTCCAATGAACCTGCATATCACAACAAGGGGGAAGAAAACCACACGTCTTTCTCTCCTCCCTACTGTAGACCCGCAAGAGGGTCACCCCCAAGCTAAGGAGGTCATCCACACACCTAGGGTCTCATTCCACTTCACAACAAGGCACACAAACATCCAAAACACAATATTACACCCATAGATAATCACAACACACGAACTCAACCAAGGTGAGTTCAAAGGGGTAGGGGAGTGGACACACTCAACTCAAGAGTGCCACTCCTACAAAATATCCCAATACAATTTCCTCTTATGGCCTCAAGCCATTACATTTAACAAAATTTCTAAAAGTTTCCATATTTTAGCTCTCAAGCCATGTCTCATATTGTTCAAAATCACATATATTGCCCTCAAGGTTTGCAACACCACAAAAACAAGGTAATGACCTTAAGGAGGATCACTCCTCCCCTACCCCACACTTGTTGAACATTCTCTCCCAAGTGGGAGAGGCTCTTCCAACTCCCTACAAAATTTCCCCACAATAACAAAATACAACTCAAGAAAATACATCTCACACATATGCATCATGCAAGCAAACTAAAATACAAAGGGAAGGCCTTATCCTTGAAAACCAACCTTTAAAAGCCCAATTATGGAAGAAAGTTGATGTAGAGCTTCTCCAAACTCCCCTCCAACATAAGCCACCAAACTCCCTCTATCTTTTTCCTCCAAATTAAAATTCAAGAAATTAAAATTTCCAAAAATTCAACAACCTCTCACCTTCTCCCAAGTGGGATTAAAATAAGCTCAACCCATGAGCTTAGAGGAATGGGGAGGTGACACTTGTCACCTCCTCACTCTTCCTCCCCACTACAAGTATGTCCCAAGGGATGGGTGTTGACACATGTCACTCACCCATCCCCAAGTCTCCCTCACCCCTTACCACTTGTTCTCTCTCCAACATGTGGGAGAGAAAAGAGGAGTTAAAGAGGGAATGGGTGACACATGTGTCCCCTTCCTTTCCTCTCAAGAGGGACCACACAACTCCAAGCGTACTTTCACCAATTGTGAGAGAGACTTGGAGTCAAGTCCTCCACAATTGGTGGGTCTTGGAGTCATCTACAACCTTGGGAAGTGAAAAGGGATGGAGTTGAGTGTTGGTACCACTCATCCTCTCCCTCCCATGCCTCCAATTTCGTCACTTAACTTCAGTGTGAAGTTAAGGTGACCATATGGAGGTTTACCAAGGGTTACCCAAGTCAAAAAGGTCCCTAGACCCATGGGGTATAACCCAGGGTCAAGTTTAGCCTAGTTAGAGCACCCAGGGTCAAGTTAAAACACATGAAAAGGGTCTCCAAAATAAAATTTAAAATAAAGAAATTCAAAGACAAAATTCTTACAACGCAAATTATAATTCAATTTAAAAGGGGGGTAGACTTAGCCCGATTAACCACATGCAGAACATCATTACATAATTTCATCATACACATAGTTGATCTTAGTTCCTCATGGAACTAGATCGGCTTCACAAGGGATTACAACATCAAGTGTGGGATGATCTCCAATTTCTGTGGTTTGTTAGAAATACCCGCGCACTCAATTGCAAAGTTACTTCCACATATAAATATCATAGCCGAAGCAATTTAAAACATACACTCGCATAAAGTATCACTAGTTCACATAAGTATAAAGGAAGTCACATTACAATTAGATTCTGAATTCTGCATTTCAAACATCCATTCCCAAGATTAAATCACAAAACTAATTTCTATCTAACATCACCCAATTAGTTTTCCTTTAACATCATAATATAAAGCATCTATCTAACATCACCCAATTTGTTTTCTCATAATATAAAGCATCTATCTAACATTACCCAATTTGTTTTCTCATAATATAAAGCATCTATCTAACATCACCCAATTAGTTTTCCCCTAATATAAAGCATCTATCTAACATCACCCAATTAATTTTTCCATAACATCATATAGTCTAATAGTTCAGGAATTTGGGATCAATAGTCCCACAAGTCTAAATGTATCAGCAACAGTAAGGTTAATAGTCAAAGGAACGGGAATGAAAAAGGTAGGCCTCACACTATTTGCATGGATTTTCGTGCCAAATATAGAGTTAACTATTTCATGCACCTACGCATGCATAATTAACACCATTTTATCTTTAATTAATAACTCATGCATTCCCATGCACTCCTTCTTCTTCACTTCTTCTTGAGTGATAAGCTTTTACTAGGTAGATCACTCCAATTTTAGCCCAAATCACTCTTGAATCCTTTGTGTTAACTCTCCAATCAAATTGAGTTAACTCTCCTTCTTCCTGACTCCTCATCCCTTTCTCTAACCTATAAATACCCCCTCCTCAAGCACAAAGGGAGGCAATTTCATTTGTGCACACAGCTCTTGCAAGTTATTGCTCTCCACATAAAGCATTCTCATGCTCATACAGGACATAGGAGCATTTTGTTTTGTTCGTTGCTTCATCTATATTTCATACAAAGCTCATTATGCGTCCATATGTTGCTCATATCAAGCCATAAAGCTCATCAAAGCACTCATCGAGCTCTTTGCAAATCTTCAAAGATTCTTTTGCTTCCATTGTCATCTTGTCACCAAAAGGATTCCCCACTGCTACAAGAGGATACAAGGTTGCCATCACAAGGGTTTCTGAGGGTAGTGGAGGCTCACGCATCTCTAGGTTCCTTTATGCTTTCTTTCAATTTGTAGTAATTAGATCACCAAAATTGCTCTTGGAATCAATAATCTTGTTGCTTTTTCCTGATAGGATAGATAGATCTCGCATTCTTAGAGTAATTTGCTTTCAAATTTCATAGATTAATTCATTTAAGAGTAATTTCCCTTTTCTTAGATAAATTTGTTCCAAATATTCAGAAAACCCCAAAAACATAGTTTACATTGCATTAGGTAAATTCATTATATCCTGCATACATCCTTTGATTCCTAGATTAGAAAAAATCATCTTCAATTCCAAAAACATTAAAAAAAAGCACAAAAAGAAGTTTTGCATTCATTTAGACTTGCATTCATAAAAACCAAAAAGAACAAAAACATTAGAAATAGAGAAGGTCCTAAACCCTTGATTCCATCACAAGGTCAACCATAGTCAAACATTGGTTAAAACCCTTGATTCTACCATAAGGTCAAATGAAGTCAATGCATAATCAAACCTTAGGTCAAACAAACCCTAAGTCAAACCCTAGGTCAAGTCAAGGTTAGCTCACAATCACCTATCTTTTGTCTCGACTCACAAATGTGCCCTAGATTAAGAGGTGAGTGGGTGAGGGGGATCCTCGACAAGATAGAGGAAATCCACCCAAGACTACAACAAGACCCACTAGTCATCCAACAACAAGAAGCATTTAGACAACTCTTAGTACAACAAGCATTCATCCAATGATTTGAAAGACAACAGGCAATCATCAAGAACAATAGCTTACCAACACAAAGGTGGAATATCATAAACCCTAACAGGAGAATAGTGATTAGTGACCCTTCAATTCATATAGTTATCTTTACAACCACGATCATTGAACAACACATCTACACAAGTGCACAACAACACGGGCCCTAGGACGTGCCAACCCCTCTCAACGAAGTCTAGCTCTCCAACGAGCCAGACCACCCCCATGTCTCACCTCCTCTCAATTGGCTACTTCCATGAGATCAAGAGTGATGTGGTAGTTCACTCTGTGGCAAGGAGGGAAGGGTCCATGTGCGCGCCAAAATCTGACTCGATAGCCCCAGGCCAATGACGTCACGATTTTGAGCATACACAACTTGTGTACAAAAAACTATCATACTACAACACTTACATGGCAATTAACTTATAGAAGTGTTTTCCCTCTAATCTAGGCATCCATTTTCTCTCTCATGAGAATCTCCAACATGCTAACATTAAATGTCTTCTTACAAGCTCATGACACTTGTCCAAAGTCAACCATGCAAAGTTGGGCACCCAAGGCTAAATATGGTCTCTTACAGCATCTTATGACACATCATAACCATCATAGATTCCTCTAGAAATCATCTTCCCAAGATGAGCGCCTAGGGATAAACATAGTGTCTTACACCTATTAATTATTTGTCACATGTCGTCATATTGTCAAATTCTTATGACAATTTGCAGCTGTCATAGATTCTCTTACATGCACTCACCAACATTATGACATGTGTCATACATGCCAAAAATAGCAAATTCCTCCAATGTGGCACCTACCCTCATTTACTCATGATTTTTACAATTGCCAACTATAAATGTCACTCCATAATTACCTCCAGTAAATTTGGAATTACCAATGTCGGTGAAACTACTTCATTTCCTTATGGGTAATTACAAATTATAAATAATAAAATGGAATAAATACAATATTGGGATTTACAAGGTTAATGACTCTCTCTCTCTCTCTCTCTCTCTCTCTCTCTCTCTCTCTCTCTCTCTCTCTCTCTCTCTCTCTCTCTCTCTCTCTCTCTCTCTTTGTATCTATCTCTCTCCCCCTCTCCCTCTCTCTATCCCTTCTATCTCTATCTCTCTATCTCTCCCTCTCTATATCTCTACTCTCAGGCTATATCTCTCTATCTCTATCCTCCCTCTCTATCTCTCCCTCTCTCCCTCTCTCTCTATCCCTCTCTCTATCTCTTCCTCTCTCTATCTCCCTTTGTCTATCTCTCTATGACTATTTTTTCTTAGAACTCTACATAATGCGAGCATGTTATATAATGTGATCACATTATGTGATTTTTTACAAACACACATGTGTTTTCTTCAAATTTTCTCATTTGGCTACGTTTTTGTCCCCCAATTTGGTGCACTCACCCTTTTACTTATCACAGTTTGAGTACATATTGGTTTTGTTAGAAGGACATGGTTTGACTTACAAGTTTTCTCTATATTGTCTATTATTTATCTTGGCTCGGTTTGGTTTATTTCATATTGAAGTTGGGATTTATGTAGAGCTAATCATATGACTTTGCTTTTTAAACATGTTGGTGATCATATACTATTATTGTACTTCACTATTTTTTAGTAATAATATGGATGATTAGGGCTCTTTAATCTATGTTTCCTATGTGATGTGAATAACTCAAGAGAGCTGAGATGATCAGGAGACATAGTTTTGTAGCAATTTAGTTTAAAGGTTTGTAAATCAGACTTCAAGTTTATGTGTTTGGTATTGATGGAGACAAACTTTATGTAGGATAGTGAATATATAGGGACTTGCAATTGCAAATTGGGTTGGATATGTAGATAGTCTAGGTCTACTTGTGATGTGTGTACCCTATTTTGAGGTATAGTTAGTCAAATGAATTAGTGATGATTTATGATTGTTGTTCTAGCTATTGTGTTGAGTATATAGCATATACTCTATCCTATTCTGGAGGAGATGGACTTTAGTGTATGTGTTTGGGTTGAAGCATGACATTCAAAGTGTATGCTTGACTTCAATTTCTTATCTTTCATGTTTGGGCATGATGGTAGATGCAAGTGTTGTAGTTAATATGGTGGTCACTCAAGTGATTGATGTTGGAAATATTTTCAAGTGATCTTGTGGCCATAGAGGAGTCAGTTGGTGCAACATGGTTATACCCTTGGTTGTTATTTCATTTTGTTGGAGCCCATTATGCTTTTGTAATGTGAATATCAAGTGGGAGAATGTTAGGATTAGGTGTTCTATTTACCTTGTATATCCTAATGTGTATTGTAACTTAATTGTTCGTAGATGAGTAAATAATTTATGTATCTCCAACAATCATGGAGTGAGCAAAATAGGACACCCATGTGAGGGTAGGGACATATGTAATTGTTTTATTATTCTCTAGGACTAGAAATATTGTTGTAATGAGGCATTAATGAGGGAGTTACATAGTAGTATTGTAACACCATCTTCCATTATTAGTAGGCATAATATGTAATTAGTGCTTTATGGGGAGGTTCTTGGGAGTTACATATGCCAACTTGAGTGGTGGAACTCAAAGATGCTTGTGTCAGAGTTATTTTCTATTTTCGGATGGATTCACACATGTGAGGGTCATGAGAATTCTTACCATGGTATTTTGAGACCTTGTTTAGGCCCATGATATTATTTTTGGTGGTTTTCTAGGCCTCCTTAAGTGTATATGTTGGAACAAAGGATGTATATAATACATTAAATTGTAAGGTTATGTTGTTAGATTCCTTCCAGAAGATCAAGAGTGTTGACATGCCATTGAAGTATGACACTGGGAAGCTTTGTGAATTTATTGTAACCATGTTTATTTGGAAATATATTGAGTTGTGCAGTGCTTTGGAGGTTAGGTTTTTTTTTAAAGGTTTTCCTAGGGTATATTTGAGTCTCTTATCTTCTTGTGGTTACTTCTATTCTTCTTCTCTCATTATCATTCCTTTCTAAGTGTTGTTTACATGCTACAATGCTGCTAAAATTTTGATCTTTAATTACTTTTAACTTAGTGCCTTTGTTTTTCACAAAAAAACACATGTATTGCATTTTTTTGCGTAATTTTAATCTATTCGTCCAAATTTGAAAAAACTTACATTTTTACATCTTATGCTTTATTCTATACACATTGAAAAATAATAAATTTTAATTATTTTTCTCAAAATTAGGGGAAGCACACTCAGTGATGTATCCACTTCAAATATTAGAAAAAAATAATATATTAATTAAAAATTAGTAGAAAAATATTTGAACTACTACATGATCTTAACTTTCTATCAAAGGGATTTATGAAATACTTAATGGGCTAAAAATAGGAGGGAACATTCTCTATGCTATGTTAAATATTTTTATAACAAAAACAAGACCATTTTGTGTGCTCTCAATGTTTGATCCTCTTTAATTTCTACCATTTTTTAAAATCATAGTTTAGAAATTAGATTCTTAGCACTATTTTTCTTGTTCTTATTACATCTTCAAACTTTTAGCATAGGCATCTTGAATTAATCATCGGAGTTTAGTTTTTATTGGTTTCAAGAAAAAAGTGGCACTTTTGACCCCCCATTTCCATGCACTTGCCCCACTAGGATCCTTAAGGAAAGATGTAGCAAGAGAGGCACATGTATGAGAGTCCATAGATGTAAGAGGACAACTACCATGAGATGTAGAAATAATATGCTCACTAGGTATAACATCACATGAATTAAGATCCATAGATGTATCAAATGAATATATGATACCATATCATAAATCATGAGATAGTAAGCAAATGTGGTTAGGAGGATAGAAAAGGTACCCATGATGCAAGATCTATGAATGACAAACAATCAAATATAGGGTGGGTCGATAGAGATTAAAGAGATAGAAAATAATGAAAACTCAAACCCTAATTAGTAGAGAGCAATGAAGTACAAATGAGGGTGGATCCAAACCCTAATGAATGTTAATCAGATCTAAAATGAAAGATGCAAGCACTTGGAAATTTTAGATTTCAAACAACAAGGTAGAATGATTAAACCCTAAAGTAAAACCCTAGGGATGAAAGATCTAATGTGTTCACCAATTTATGTAGGGAAATAAAACACACCCTACATAGATATTTAGTTCTAATAAATTAAATATGTAATAAATTTATTAATTAGTCTAGATATATGAATTTAGTTGGAAAAGCATACCTAATCATATATAAAAATATAATGAAATAGTAAAAAGTAAATGTATACCTTGGTGTTAAGGAAAAGGAGACTAAATGACTATTACCTTGGTTTTAAACTTGATGAAGGAGCTTATAATTTAGGATCTAAAAATTGTTGCTTGAGAAAGAGTTAATTTTAGAGTTTGAATGTCAATTTAATTTTTGGGTTAGTGACACTACCAAATTAATTAAAACTATGTGGTAGGATAGTGTATTTAAGATACCCATAAAAAGTGACTCATAAAATAAAGGGTAAAAGTGCAAGGTATGCACTTTTTACTAACAAAAAATATTAAATAAATGAAAATATAATTAGGAAAAGAGACTAAATGACTATTACCTTGGTTTTAAACTTGATAAAGGAGCTTATAATTTAAGATCTAAAGATTGTTGCTTGAGAAGGGGTTAATTTTAGATTTTGAATGTCAATTTGATTTTTGGATTAGTGAGACTGCCAAATTAATTAAAATTGTGTGTTAGGATAGTGTATTTAAGATACCCATATAAAGTGACTTATAAAGGGTAAAAGTGCAAGATATGCACATTTTACAAACAAAAAATATTAAATAAATGAAAGTATAATTATATTTAGTTAATAGGTAAATTATGAGGTAGTAGTAAGATTCAGCCAAGCAAGAAATTTCCATTTCACACCAAAGGATGATCATTGGAAAGGTATGGAAACTTAAAGGCCTAAATTTGACATTCAACTTTGTGTGTCAAGAAAATTTTTTAACAGTTATCCATTTGAAGCCATCCTTCAAATATAATGCACACTTTATTTTGAAAAAAAAAAAATTGAATGCATACTTTTTTTTGAATTTTTATTTTAAACTCTCTGTCCAAACTAACCTCTTTCATATCACATAGTCTTCTTAAAATTTTGATTGAATTTATAATACAGTCATATGCAATCAAATTCAAGGTCGCATAGAAGAATAAATATATTTTGATTTTTTTAGTTAGATTACATGGTGCATTCTTGAACATTAGATGAAGACTTGAATGGATGTATAGAATATAAGTTTGAAAGTAAACATTATGGAGGTTGTCTGTTATTTAGAATTTTGAATGACTAAGAAAACAAGCAAGGCAGCAACAAACTTCAAAACCCAACGACAAAATCAAGAGTTACAAAAACAGGGTGCAAATATTTAGCAACAAAACAGGCCTACTCTTGATGATAGTAAGACCAGTACAGAGCTAAGTAATCTACCATTTATATTCACAATATTACATTATAACATTAGCATACTCTGCAATATCATCATTGATTTTTCAAGTAGAATTTTGATACTCTGCTCTAATGGGTGTCTAGCCAAGCCTCAGCAGTATTCTAATGGCCTGCTCCAGGGCTTGGAACAGACCTCAGAATCCTATCCATAGCCTTCCCTTGTAGAAACTTCCTGTGAGTGCACCTTGTTCCTGAGAGCTTTAAGCCCATGTCCATGTGAACCTGGGTGATTAGAGAGCCCTCAGGATGATAAATTTGGGTGGCATCCACAACCACAGTACAGTTAGAGCAGTGATGAGCAAATAATAGTAGCAAAAATAACATCATCATAACACTATTGCCTGCAATGGTCAAGCAATTAAGATATATATCTTATGAAGCTAAGAAAAAAAACATGGTGCGTAGAACTTGATGGGAAAGAAGTGTATATATAGGATTCATGCCCAGCAACTCCCAATAACTGCGCTCCCAATAAAGTACATTTTTTTTCTCCTTCCTGTTTTCAAGCAATGGGCAAAATAACTACTTGTGGGAATGGGGATGACGAAGCCTATTCTTTTTCACATATTTTGACCGTGTGTTTGTTGAAGGATTAAATGTCAAACAACGTCATCCCACGCATTTCTGCCTTTTCTTAAGAAACATCCACTTACCAGACCATAAAATAATGGTACTTGTTATTAAAATGAAGTTGAAAAGCAGATGGAAAAGACCATATGTTAACACATATGTGTTAAATATTTCTTAAAAAGTTGGGTGGTATGTAATTATATTTTGAAATTAAAACTAGCATCGATATCTTAAATATATCTATCTAAAAGATGCTGAGAGATATCACTAATGTCACTATATAACTTCTCTAGGTGTAATTATTTTTATATGTCGACTCTTTAAGAGTTTTTGTTAACACCCTCATGACATTACACTCCACCCCTTGTTGTCATTATGCCTCTCGGCGTAATAATTTAATTACCAATAAAAAAATCAATGCATGGTCTTAAAAAAGAAAAAGTTATAAAATAAGAGAGTTTATAGTTCTCCAAGGGAAATAACCATCATATTACCAAATTATCGTATAAAACTAAAAACAATAGCATTAAGCCGCTAAAGCAACATCAATATTAGGAGGGGGATCAGGGTTGTCCCACTAGATGTGGCGATGTTCATTGTGTTGGATGTGCTAGTATTATTCGGAGTGTTGCACAACTCTTTTCTTTCACATGTGGAGCTCTAGATTCTCAATGCCCTTTCAAAAGGATGGCATTAGATATCATATCTAGTTGTATGCATCCTCAGACAATTTTTTAAGTTGTTGTCAAATTTGTTTTCTTATTTTGATTTCAAGAATCTCAATGCACTAAAAACTCTCCTATCCTCCATCGACTCCAATATCAAGATTTGACATATGTTAGCAAGTATTAAAAGTTGCATAAAGGACTGGTCAAGAAAATAAAAAAGGAAGAGGTGCTCTGCAACTTTGATGGAAGGCTAACAGTCTTCCACCATTGACGATCTACAGTGCTCTCTTCCTCAGGTATGCTCCTTGCGTCCAATGGTTCCTATCCTCGGTAGATTGGGTTTACTTGTGTCTTCTTTGTTATTTTTTGAATTTTAAATTTCTTTCTCGCTCTGTTGTGTTTGTTTTTCCCTCCTTTTCTTTGCATTGATAACCGCTGAGGGGTCAGTGTCGATTCGTACCCGAGCATTTATGGAGGTCAGTGACATTGGCTTAGGTGAGCCTCCCGATGACCCGATAAGTGTGAAAGCGGTTAATGAAGGAATTAAAGATAATTCAAAGTCTTTTCGTGATATTGTATCAGAAAACATTGGGGAAAAGGTTCTGGACTCTACAAAATTTGAAATGGCAGACCATGGAGGGATCGATGGAGATCAAACAGCCGGAGGAGAAGAAGGTAACTCCCCTCTTGCTAGCCCTAGGAAGCTTGTTGTTATTCCTAACTTTAATATGGTGGCCGCCATGGATATGGAAGAAAAGAGGTTAAAAAATGTAGCAATCTTTTTTGTGGCTCTAGATGGTGATAAGATCCCATCTAGAAAATTCTTAGATGAATGGCTTCTTAATGTTTGGGGCAAGAAATTAGGGCTTCATTTTACCTTTTGTAGAATGATTTAAAAAGGATTATTTATGGTTTTTTTCAAGAATCACACCATGCAGGAAAGGGCTATCTCGAAACAATTTTGCAACATTGGAAATTCAATCTTCAAGGCAATTACTTGTTCTCCTGAGGTTTTACATGAAGAAGTTTTGGCCCTCTCATATCCTAGGTCGGTTATTGTTAAAAATGTGCCTCCCCAACTGTGGTCATTCCTGCCACAACTAATTTCCCCATTAGGAGAAGTTATAAAAGTGGAAGAAACAAGAGCCACACTCTTGCACATCGATGCGAAATTATTGGTTTCATTATCCCCTAGGATTGATATCCCTAATGAGATTGGAGTTGATGTTGGGGGAAGAATTTTATCCTACAATGTTGAGATTTTAAGGGTATTGAGTGCATGTTTTTTGTGTAAAAAAGAGGGCCATTTGAGAAAAAATGGCCCTAACTTTCTTAAAAATAAAACGGGTGACCCAAGATTCCACCCGAAAGTTGATGATCCTAACCATAAAGATTATGCAAAGGAAAAGTTGAATAATGAAAACCCTAATGTTAGTAAAGCAAACTCCACCAAAATGACTGATAATAATGTGAATATAGGGTTGAATAGTAAACACCCTAATGATAAAAGGGAAGATTCCAATAAAATGAATGATATTAATGTAAATATGGTGAATGAAACAATAGGGTTGAATGGTAAAAACCCTAATGAAAAAATGCAGATTTCAGTAATATGAATGAAATCAGTGTGAATAAAGTTAGGGAAACAAAAACTAATGATTTGTTTGGCACAAATGTTCTCCATAATAATAACTTCTCTCAAATGGAACATAATAATAGGAATGGCTCCAATATGCTTTATGTGCCTATTACTAATCCTGGACACAAGAAAAATGCCCAGGGGTTAGTCTTAGACGAGATTAAGTAGAGGTTACTAAAGCTAAAAATTAGGAAAGGACAAAATGAAATAAAAATGAGGAACCACCATGGAAGTAGGGTTCTTGTCTAATGAGGAGTTCAAAGAGGGGAGTGCTTATCCTTCTTTTAAGGCTTCTCCCTTCACCACTGATGATGAGATACCGAGAGTTGAGGGAACTCTCCCTCTAGTAAATGGCTAGATAAAAGTTGAGAAGAAAAAGAGACAAAGGAGCAGAGGAGAAATTGAGCCCTTCTAAAAAAGGAAAGATAAAGAAGATAGGATTCCTAAATGCTTTGATAAATTTAGGAATACTAAAAACAATTCTTCAAACTAATTTTGCTAATGATCCTAAATTGCACCATTTGGAATGTTAGGGGACTAGAATCCCCAGACAGGAAATTTATAGTTAGGAGATACTTGAATCTTAATAAGAATAAATATGTTTTCCTGGAAGAGGTAAAAGCTATTAACTTTTATCTTGAAACAAACCTCAATTTTATTTGGAAAGATGCCACCCAATTTTGTACTGATCATGACAAAGGTAGAGGAGGCTCAGTTATTTTGTTGTCCAACAATTGGGTTCAATTTGTGGTTGGCTTTGGAGTCTCTCCCTGTAATAGGGCAGTGTGGATCATTATTGAAAAGGATAATAGGAGATTTGGTTTATGCTCTGTTTATGCACCCAATGAATACAAAGATAGAATTGAACTTTGGAAATGGATACATGGCCTTTAGGAGATCTCATGGATTGTGGGATGAGATTTTAACATGATTGAGAACAGTGAGGACAAATATGGAGGTACTAACGTGGAATGGAAAGGAAATGAAAAATATTTTTGGTACAAGATGAAGAATAAACTCAACCTCATTGATCCTCTCGAAGGATTGAGAAAAGAGCATGAGAGCATTTGGTTTACTTGGTGTAAAAAGGGAACAAGAGAATATATTGTAGACTTGATAGGTTCTATGCTAATAGGGACTTCTTCAATTTTGACAAAACTGATGTTGATAGTAGAGTCAAAGTATATCTTTGCTCTCTGTCTGACCATCACCTATCTTTGTTAAAGTCCTTGTAACTAATGAGAAGCTGAATTATGTTAAAAAAAGATGGCAAATTCCTTTTAAACACCACCCTGCTTAAAGATGAGGATTGCAATGAGGCTATTTTTACTCTTAGAGAAATTAATAGATGGATGCTAAAAGACAAGTCAACTATTAATAGATGGTATGTTAATGTAAAAAAGATGGACTATTATCTTTCAGACTATTGGAAAGAAGAGAGCCATGGATAGCAGAAGAATTGAAAATGATCTTCAAGAAAAATTATTCAAGTTGGAATCTTAAATACAGAATGATCCTAATAACTTGGGATTGAATGAGGAGTTAATCTCTGTTAAAAACAATTTGAGGAGTCTGCAAACCAAAAAAACCCAAGGCCTAAGGGTAAGAGCAAAAATGAACTGGTTGTGTAATGGTGATAAAGTATCTAAGTTCTTTTTTAGATATATCAAAGAGAAAAGTGTAAAAGAAAAGGTTGGGAATGTGTGGGCTGATAACACTCTCTTGTGTGACCTAAAAGATGTGAAAAATCAATTTTACTGTTTTTGCAAGGAATTGTTTACATCTGAAGGAGATAATCAAGAAAGGAACAATGCTAGGAAATTCTGTAGAAGTATAATACCAAGAAAAATTTCCAAGGGAAGCTTAGAAATGTTGGCAAAAGTAATATAGAGGAAGTTGTAAAGGCTATTTAGGAACTAAATAATGATAAATCCCCAGGGGTTGATGGTATACCTATGGAATTCTATAAGAAGAACATTGACTGGGTAAGTGAAGATTTGTTGCAGGTTTATACTGAGGCTATAGGTAAAGGCTCATTAGGTAGTAATATTAACAAAGGAATAATTAAGCTAATTCCTAAAGATGGAGATAAATCATTGGTGAAGAACTAGAGGCCCATCACTTTGTTCAATGTTTCCTATAAGATACTTGCAAAAAATTTCACCTTGAGCCTGGGTGACATCATTCCTTCCTTTATAAGCAACACACAAATGAGATTCATCAAAGGAAGATATATCTTAGAAAACCTCCTTACCATTTGGGAGGCTATGGAATGGGCAAGATTGTCCAACCAAAATAATGGTATGTCATGTCCCCTTTCTAAAATAATTAATTAATGGTCAATATTAACCCATTTTATTCTTCCGTGGGTTAATTGGGCAAGCATAGGAAGAATTAAATTATTTAATATTTAATATTGTTCAGCTAACATCTATTCCAAAAGGATAATTAAATATTAAATAGATTTGCAGATTGTGGCTTTAATGGACGAAACCCCGTTGGAGTAGAAGGCTTGTGGATGAAAACCCATGAGTCTCAGGTGGCCAGACGATGAAACCCCTTTTTTCACAAGGAGTAGCTCCATCCAGAGGTTGCATAGAGCTTCAAGGATTCAGTAGTTTCTGGCAATTTCCATTGTTTGTGTGTGCAGGTCTTCTTTATATTGTTGCAGTGATTCTGGAAGTGTTGGAATGTGCTAATGTTGCTATTTTTTTTTCTGTGTAGTGGCTGTAGATTTCCATTTCCTGGTGCCAAAGATCAGCTCTAGGTGTTGTGAGCAGTGTTGTGTTGTTTTTTGGCTTTGTGGGTCTGGATACACAATGTGTATTTCAGCTTATAGTGAAGTTTGGGTTGTGTAGTTTGCTGCTGAGTGTTGTAGGTGTTTTCTACAGATATTTTAATTATATCATACTATATTTCATGTTTTTTTTCCATCTGACAATCAAACAATATCAATTTATGGTGTTTTGGTACACTTCAATGATTGTCAGTGTTGGTAGTTTTTGTGGGTTTTGCCCAGATTTTGCTATTTGAAGTTGTAATGTTGCTGCTTCTGTAGATCACCGTCATAGACCTGATAATATGTTATTTATATCAAAAAATCAATTTAAAACATTTTGGTGAAGATTCAACATATTGGGTGTTAATTCATTGCAAGACTAGCTAGCTAGTTTCATCAATTTCAGTGTAGTTTTGGTGGATTTGTTGAAGTTATATTTTTAGATCTGATATTTCATATTAATTTTCAGTTGGCTCATTATAGTGGTATCAGAGCATGACCTTTCCAGCCTATAGGTTACTCAGATGATTGATGATACCGAGTGACAGAGAAATTAGATATTTGAGGAGAGAGCAAAAGAAATTGTGTTGGAGGAAACCATGGCAGATAGAAGAAATGTGGAAGAAGATGATGCTCAAAGGAAATTTAATCAAATGGTTGGGGCATAAACCGGGCTTGCTAAAATGTTTGGTCATATGTTGCAATGGATTCAAAACAACAACAACGACAACAATAACAACAATGGAAATAATGGTGGTAGTGTTTTGGGTGCAAACAATAGCAACAATGGAAAAGGGAAGGAGATTGAGACACAAAATTTAGAGGCTACAAACAAACCCTTATTCCTACCTGAAGAGGAACTTGAACAAGTTGAGTCTGTAGCTACTAGTTTGTTCAATGCAGAGACCCTTAACAAATGGTGTGGAGAATACAATGCATTAGCAGATGAGATCAAGAATGATATGTCTTGGGGAGAATATGTAGAGTTCATAAGAAGAGGTGAATCTCAAAAGAAGGGAAATAGAAAAAATAAAGAATTGAAACACAAGTTGGGAAAATTAACATCAGCCTTCTTCGATGGAAGTGAGAAGATTTCAGCTAGGGCTTGGCTGCAAAAGATAGAAATATACTTTATGCTCAACCCCACGAAAGAGAAAGATGCGGTACAATTTTCCACCTTGCATTTGGAAGGAGAAGCCTATGAATGGTGGTACCATGGTCACACTACATTGGGACATGATCAGGTTCAAACTTTTGATGAATTTAAATAGAGGATTCTTGACAGGTATGAACTGAAAGAGGAAGAAGAATATTTCAGCCAATTATCTGAAATCAAGCAAAATAGCTCAGTAAGTGAATACATAGTAGATTTCTAAAAGATTGCAGTGATGGTACCTGAAATATCAGAAAAAAGAAGAATGCATCTATTTATTACAGGACTCATTGAACCTCTTAGGGGGTTTGTCAAATCTTTTGCGCCACTCACTGTGCAGGAAGCTATCAAGAGGGCTCTAACCCTTGAGCCATCAATTCCAAAGAATGTTTTCTCACACTCCTCCAAACCAAACACATGGCATCATAAGGGAGGATTCTAGAAGAAACCATTCCATGCACCTGCACCTATACAAAAGAATACACTTCCTAATGTTGCAAAGAAGATGGATGAAGAAACAAGGAACGAGCTTAGGAGGAAGAAGCTTTGTTTTTCTTGTAGAGTGCCTTGGGTCCTTGGACATAGGTGTTTGGGAAAGGGACAAGTCCGTTACATAGAGGTTGTCTCAAATAAGGATTCAAAATTAGATGGTAATGAGGAGTTTCATGACATAGAGGATTTCGATCTTGAGGTTGAAGAGAAGCAGACTACAAAAGAAGGTTTGTTAGCTACACTTTTGGGAGCACCAAGATATCATCTTTTTAGGGTTCGTGGAGTATTAGTAGGGTAGCAATGACTATTTTGATTGATAGTGGGGCAACCCACAATTTTATTAATGAAGGGTTAGTAATGAAGAGAGGCTTGAAGATTGAAGAATTTGAAGGTTTCAATGTCACTGTTGCGGATGGATTCACTATACCATACACCAAAGTGGTCAAACAATTGAGCATCACTATGGGAGACTACAAGGTTTGTGATGATTTTTATGTTATTGGTATTGGTGAAATTGATGTTGTCTTGGGTGTTCAATGGTTGCATTCTATTGGAGGACACTATCAAAACTATCAAACTATGGAGTTCAAGTTTCAATCAGAAGGCAAGGAGGTTGTACTCAAAGGGATTTTGAATGGAGCTCCAAGAGTGGTAACAACAAAAACGATGGAGAGGACTTTCAGAAGAGGTCAAGTTGCTTGGACAACCACTTGTCTAATCCATCCTTCCATCTCTTCAAATGGAAAAGATAAATTTCATTTTGAAATTCAAGAAATTTTAGATAAGCATAGTATTGTTTTCAGTGATATACCTCTAGGACTACCTCTGGATAGGGGATTTCAGCATGTTATAGAGTTAGAACAGGATGCCAAACCTATTATAACCACTGCATATAGACATCCAAGGGGTTAAAAGGAAGAGATAGAGAAGACTATCAGAGAGCTCTTAGACATGGGATTCATTAGACCAAGTTCTAGTCCCTTTGCATCATTTGTAGTTCTTGTGAAGAAGAAGGATGGCACTCTAAGGATGTGCATCAACTATAGAGCTTTGAATAAGAAAACCATTAAGAATAGATATCCCATACCAAGGATAGATGAACTTATTGATGAGTTGCACAGAGTTGTTTACTTTTCTAAGATTGATTTGAGATCGAGATACCACCAGATTCAGATGAGAGACAAAGATGTGGAAAAGACAGCTTTTCGGTGTCACTATGGGCATTTTGAGTTCTTGGCCTCACCAATGCACCAGAAATTTTCCAATCATGCATGAACAAGGTGTTTAGTAAGCAACTCAGAAAGTTTGTCTTGGTATTCTTTGATGATATATTGATCTACAGTAAAACTTGGAAGGAACACTTGGAACATTTAGATACATTTTTGGGTATTTTGGAGCAGCAATCTTTCTATGCTAAGTTGTCCAAATGTGAGTTTGGATTAACTAAAATTCTTTACCTGGGATATGTCATAAGTTCTAAAGGTGTTCAAGTAGATCAATAGAAGATTCAAGCAATACTAGATTGGCCTCCACCTACAAATCTTACTCAGTTGAAAGGATTTTGTGGGCTATGTTGCTATTATAGGAGGTTTGTAAAAGGTTTTTCTCAACTTGGTGTTCCATTGACTGATTTGAATAAGAAAGGAGCCTTTGCATGGTCTGAAGAAGCTTAGAAAACTTTTGACAAGTTTAAGGAGGTAATGAGTTCATGCCCTGTACTTGCTATTCCTAATTTTTCATTGCCCTTTTTAGTAGAATGTGATGCTTCTGGTGAAGTTGTTGGGGTTGTCCTAACTCAAAAAGGACATCCAATTGCTTTTGAGAGTAGGAAACTAAACCATCTAGAGAAAACATATCACATTTATGACAAGGAAATGTTGGCAATTATGCATGCACTAGAGAAGTTCAAACAATATCTTGTGTGTGGGAAGTTTGTTGTGAAAACTGATCATAATAGTTTGAAGTATTTCCTTGATCAAAGAGATTTGAATGATTTCCAACAAAGGTGGGTAAGCAAGCTGCAAGCATATGATTTTGAAATAGAATATATGAAGGGTAAAAGAGATGTGGTAGCAGATGCACTTTCTAGGAAGCCAACTTTGTGTTCATTATCTTCTATTTCTACGGAGTGGAAAGATTCTATCATTGCTAAATATGTCAAAAATACGTTTGCATCTAATGTGTTGGATGATTTAGTGGAAGATGACAGGTATATAGTGAATGATGGGTTGATTTATTACAAGAACCGAATTTTCCTTGTTCTTGAATCAAAAATCAAGGAAAAGATTTTAAGAGTTTTCCATGACACTCCCTTGGTTGGTCATCAAGGTTACTTCAAAACATACAGGCAGATCTGTGAGACATTTTCTTGGAAAAGGTTGAAAGAGGATGTCCACAAGCATATCAAAGAGTGTGTGACTTGCCAAAGGAACAAAGGTGAGCAGATTTTTCCTACGGGTCTCCTACAACTGCTCCCAATTCCTAAACAAAAATGGGAGAGCATTTCCATGGACTTTATCACAGGACTTCCCAAGGTACAAGGTAAGGACTATATATATGTGGTGGTGGATAGATTAACAAAGTATGCTCATTTCTTTCCCATCACTTTAGAATTTAAGGCTTCTCAAGTAGCAGAGTTGTTTTTCAAAGAGATATTTAAGCTGCATGGTTTGCCAAAGAACATTGTTAGTGACAGAGATAGTAGGTTGCTTAGTTCTTTTTGGAAGGAACTCTTTCACTTGATACGAATAGAGCTCACACCAAGCACAAGTTACCATCCACAAACAGATGGACAAACAAAAATTGTTAACAAGTGGATAGAGGGGTATTTAAGGAATTATGTTTCAAATCAGCAAACTACTTGGGTCAAATGGTTGCACTTGGGAGAGTATTGTTACAATACATCACATCATATGTCAATTGGTATGCCTCCATTCCGAGCTCTTTATGGTTATGATGCACTTTCTTTTTCTAATTTGATATTTTCAGACAGTAGAGTACCTATAGCTAGTGATCTTATCAATCATAATCAAGAGATCATAAGGTCACTAAAAGATAATTTGAGGCAAGCACAGAACCAACAAAAGATATATGCAGATAGGAAGAGAACAAAAAGATATTTTGTGGTGGGAGACTTGGTATTTCTTAGATTGCAGCCATATAAACATAACTCCTTGAAGAAGAGTGGGGTTGAAAAGCTTAAGCCTAGGTTCTTTGGGCCTTACAGGATCATCAGGAAAATTGGTGAGGTAGCTTATGAGTTGGAGCTTCCTCCAAATAGTAGGATACATAATATATTTCATGTTTCTTGTTTGAAGAAGGTTCTTGGACAACATATTGTGCCTTCATTTGATTTACCACCTTTGGATGATGAAGGACAATTTATTCTGATTCCTGAAAAGATTTCAGAAACAAGGGATAAAAGATTGAGGAACATGATCATTTCAGAATATTTGATCAAATGGAAGAATTTGCCAGTGGAAGATGCAACATGGGAAGAACTAGAAATTCTTGACCATCCAAACTTGCATTACTTGAGGACAAGCAATTTCCAAGACAGAGGACTTGTCATGTCCCCTTTCTAAAATAATTAATTAATAGTCAATATTAACCCATTTTATTCTTCCATGGGTTAATTGGGCAAGCAGAGGAAGAATTAAAATATTTAATATTTAATATTGTCCAACTAATATTTATTCCAAGAGGACAATTATATATTAAATTAAATATTTTGAGACTCAAAAAGGGGTGTTGGGTTTTGTGTCATGAGAGGTGTCCATTTGCATGTAGATTTTGAAAATATTGGTAAATCACAAGTGGTGGGGGAATTTATGACAATGTATGACAACTTATGACAACTGGCATACCCCAAAATAGCAAAGAATCCAAGGAAAATGTGGAAATCTTGGGATCCTATCTCTCCAATGAAATATTCATACAAAAGATGAAAATTTAGTCATTTTGGAGGTATTGTTGATATGACTTTTTCTCTCGAACTTGCAGGTTTGCAGATTGTGGCTTTAATGGACGAAACCCCATTGGAGTAGAAGGCTTGTGGATGAAAACCCATGAGTCTCAGGTGGCCAGAGGAAGAAAACCCTTTGTTCATAAGGAGTAGCTTCATCCAAAGGTTGCACAAAGCTTCAAGGATTCAGTAGTTTCTGGCAATTTCCATTGTTTGTGTGTGCATGTCTTCTTTGTGTTGTCGCAGTGATTTTGAAAGTGTTGAAATGTGTTGTTGTTTCTATTTTATTTTGTTTTCTATGTAGTGGCTGTAGATTTCCATTTCCTAGTGCTAGAGATCAGCTCTAGGTGTTGTGAGTAGTGTTGTGTTGTTTTTTGGCTTTGTGGGTCTGGATGCACAGTGTGTATTTTAGCTTGTAGTGACGTTTGGGTTGTGTAGTTTGCTGCTGAGTGTTGTAGGTGTTTTGTGCAGATATTTTAATTATATCAGACTATATTGCATGTATTTTCCATCTAAGAATCAAACAATATCAATTTATGGTGTTTTGGTACACTTCGGTGATTGTCAGTGTTGGTAGTTTTTGTGGGTTTTGCCTAGATTTTTCTATTTGAAGTTGTAATGTTGCTGCTGCTATAGATTAGTGTCATAGACCTAATAATATGTTATTTATATCAGAAAATCAATTTAAAACATTTTGCTGAAGATTCAACATATTGGGTGTTAATTCATTGTAAGACTAGCTAGCTAGTTTCATCAATTTTGGTGTAGTTTTGGTGGATTTGTTTAAGTTATATTTTTAGATCTGATATTTTATATTATTTTTTAGTTGGATCGTTATATGGTATGCTCCTACTTGATTTTGAAAATGCATATGATAAAGTGCAATGGCCATTCCTTATGATGACCCTTGAAGCCTTTGGGTTTCCAGAATATTTCTGCTAGATGGTCAACACTCTATTGAGAGATGTTGTTGCCCAAGTGGATGTTAATGGATCTTTGTCTAAATGATTCTTGTTGTAGAGGTCTATAAGACATGGATGTCCTCTTGCCCCTGCTCTGTTTGTGATTGCATCTGATGTCATTTATTACCTCCTAAGAGACTCATCAATGAACCCTAAGGTTAGAGGAATATCCCTGCTGGCAAGAGACACTATATGGCTTCATGAGTGTTGTCATTGATTGCAAAAAAGTTCATCCCACCCATCTGTAGAACATGGTGTGCCTATACCGGAAGTCAGATTGAAGAAGTATTGTGGTCCAGTAAGCAAGAATAGAGCATGCAGTAGGGTCCAACAGTCAAGTTCAGATCTCTCAAAGGAAGTATCTCAGTATAGTGCGGATTTGAGGAAGTCAATAGGAGTACATTGACTGATAGATTCCAGGGATTGAGCCTCTGGTGATGGAAGAGTGAAGAGACATGAGCACTTGAGTGTTGGGTTTCTGTTTGGCAGAGTAGACAGAGGAAGAACTAACCGGTAGAGCATCAGACCTAAATCTGGATGAGATATTGATGGTGATCAAGCTTCTTGAGGTATCATTCATGATTGGCTGACATGATTGATGACTTCTATAAGCATCTCTTTGATCCGCATTACTTGGTATGCAAAGATTCAGCTGACAGATCAGAGTTTGGGAAAATATTGACTATTCCGGATGCCGACTAGAAAGAGGATGAAATCCTTTGTGCGAATATATATATATATATACCAAATAGATTTGGATGTGAATGTGTGGTGTATTGGTTGGTGCAAAGAAAAGTAGTGTGAAGGCAGTAAGACAGGTCCGGAATGTAACAGGACAGCAGCACCTAAGAGAGTGAGAATGAAGTGCAGCAGATCAATCTATTGAGCTTAACTAGAACTGAACCTCAACATTTGTGAATGCTTCTCATCAGTTCAAGTATCTAGTTTCCTTGTATAAACTATTGTAGGCAGTGAGCCTCTTGTGAGTAGTGTGCTCGGGCAATGAGCCCTAATTGGCATGTGCCATTTGTTCTTTCTATTCTTCTAATAGAGAATACAATCTTGGGTTAATCACCCCGTGGTTTTTCCCCTAACAGGGTTTTCCACGTCAAAATTATTGTGTCATGTGTATTGATGTTATTTCCATTTCATGGTTATGTTTGCTTATTTAATTTAATACTGCACTAATTGATAAGGAAATTTAGAAAGCTGAAATAATTAAGATAACTAATTCACCCCCCCTCTTAGTTATCAACAATTGGTATCAGAGCCAAGTTCCTCCAAAAAGAGCCTAACAGCTAGAGGAAGATCTGGGAACTCAAATGGATGTGTATGGTATGAGGGAACAACTTCAGTCTGCCCTAGATGATCTTGAGCAATCAAACTCTGAAGTCAATGAATTGAAGGAAAGACTCAAATAGGTTGATGATTTCATAAATGAACTAAAAGGGAAACTGAGTATCTCTATGAAAAAGAGAAAAGATCTACTTCAGCAATTGGCAAATCAAAGTGAAGACAATGGTACAAATGAAGATCTGAAGGAGAAAACCAAGTTATGTGAAAAGTTATCAAAAAAGGTCATTATGATAAGACATGAAATGGAATCAGGAGTTATGAAATTCACCCAAGAAATTGAAGAGAAAAGAAAAACTGAAGATGATCTAAGATAATCTCTCAAGGAGAAGTCAGAAGACTGCCACAAAATGGATAGAATAATCAGGCATCTAGAATCTGATCTTGAAGATGCTAGAGATAATGAAGAAAAACTTGAGGATCAAATTGACATTCTTAAAAAGGATCTTCAAACAACAAATGAATACAAAGAGAAATTCAAGATAAGTTCTGCTCAACTTGAAGTTCTTCTTGAAAGCCAAAAGAGGGTAGATGATAAGAGTGGCTTGGGATATGAGAAAGGTGAAAGCTTTGGATCTGATCAGAAGAATTTTGGATCAGGAAATCCAAGGAACATGCCTAGAAGACCTCCGGTAAGGCAACCTAATGCTCAAAGATATCCATCCTTCAATGGATACTACCACAACTGCAATAACTTTGGTCATAAAGCTAATCAGTGCAGAAAGAGAATAAATCAGACTAATACATCCTTCTCTGGACAGTGTTTCAACTGCAAAAGGTATGGCCACAAATCTCATAATGCAGAAATATGCAAATGAACAATTCATTCAATGGTAGATGCTTTGCATGCAATAGAATGGGACATATGGCTAATCAATGCAGATCAAGAGGATATCATTCAAATATGCAAAGAAATGTTGTTTGCCACAGTTGCAATAGATCTGGTCATATTGCCAAATTTTGTAGAAGCAAGAATCAGGACAAAAGGGGTCCGGTGCATCATAATCAGAATCAAGACAAAGGAAAAGGAAAAGTGAATGTAGATGAAATTAAAAATGAGATGAACAAGATTTGGGTGAAGAGAAGTACAAAAAATGCAGGGGATGGATCCGCACTAGAATCTGGTGCTGATATTCCTTCTGGAAATTAAAAAGTGAGCTTTGGCTCAGGGGGAGACACAAGGAAAAACATTTTCCCTCAGCCAGTTAACTGGTGCCTGAAATTGGCACATGGGAAGTTGCAAAATAAAAGGATTTTCAGAGAAACATCTAAAGAAAGCTTGGTAAAGATATGAAAGATCCGCAGAAAGATTTGAAGAGTCTAATCTTCCAAGATTGATCCGGTTTAACAGTCATCCGGTAAAATAGAATTATCACAGTTAAATCCAGTATGATTCAAATTTAAGGCATCTTGTTCTGTGGATAGATCAAGTGTTTGGGGAAAGTAAGATAATTTGTTATTAATCACCAAGGATAACTTTAAGTATATCTCAATGATCCAAAAAAAGATCTTTCTCAAAATAAGAAGAACCAGGCAACTGGAATGACTTGAGTTGCGCATTTATTGCAATATGAAATTAGGGTTTTCCTAGAAATAAAAGGGTTCATTCGCTCATCATTTGCACATTTGCATTCAAGAAGAAGAGAAAAGGAGCTCTGCAACTAATTATCTCAAACTCTCAAAAGATCAACCGTTGAAGTCGATTCATCCAGCAAATTAATTCAGCTCATTCAGCAAACCCTAGAAGCGCAAAAGGTATTTTTCGTTATTGAATATTTCTCTGCAAAATCTTCTGAAGATGACTACACCGAATATTATAAAGATCACTGATAGGCCGCATCCTAAATTCAAGAAACATCCATATAAATCCCTAGAAGTTGATCCCCTAGGCACCTTTTCAAACATTCCGCATGGGTTTCTGCATGTAGAAGATATTAGGGCATATATTCATGCGAATATTGAAGAATTTGGGGAATCTAATCTGGTTGATATCTATCACAAGCATTTGATAGATGACTCATTTGAACTCAAAACTCGGTATAAAGCCATCCGGGACAAGCATTTTGCACAATGCATTCATTTCCCCTATTTTGCAGAAGATGAATGGGTCCGGTATGTTCTAAGTAGAATGCATGATAACTTTATATGGTTGATGAGGCCATTTAAGATAACCAAGGATGCCATTAGGGCAGTAACTAGATTGCACTCATCCGGTGGGATTCCTGTTCTCAAATCCATCAAGAATCAAACTGTGAATGAAGCTATCGGATCAAAATTTGACAAAAGAGCAATGACAATAGAAGACATTACCGATCCGGATGTCAAGTTTGTCTCCATGATCATCGGTTATAAGATATATCACTCTAGCAAGGAAAATTCAGTACCCGAAACTACAATTTACACTGCTTATGAAATGTTGAGGAAAAATGCAGATTATGATCTTTGTGAACTCCTTCTGAGCCAACTAATGGAAAATCTACAAAAGGTCAAGAAGGACAAGAACTCCTTCAAGTATGGTGGGCTGATACTGTGCTTGTTATTCTACTTCATGAATGAGCTTCTCAGATCCAGTGGTTGGGTATGGCAGAATAATAGACCTATAGCCATCCAAATCAAAGATTATATACATGGGCTTGGTGATGCCAAGGCATAGAATACAATACTCTGGGGCTATTTCAAGAATTTTTAGAGCATGATGCAAGCGAGAGAGAGAATCCCCCAATCTTTAGTTGAAAAGTATAAAGATACAGTATGCTTTATGGTAGAAACTGATCAATGTCTAATGGAGGCAGTAGAGCCAAGAATAGTCTGGATCATGCCAATGGGGTATGAAGTAGATGAGAAAATTGTTGAGCTACATGTTCAACAAATGCTTAGTCAATCCAAGGATCCTAAAGTAGAAAGGTTTGGAACCTTTGAAGAATTAAGTGTGAAGATCCATGTGGAGCTAAGACAGCCAGAAATAAAAAGAAAAGTGAGGAGGGAAGTAGAAGAGTTTGCCAAGAGGCATGGAATTTCAAAAGAGGCACTTGATGCAAATAGAGAAAAGACAGAAAGGGAAGAGAAAGAAAAAGAAAAAGCAGAGAAAGAAGGTGCTCTGGTGGAAGTCCCCTCCCAGACCAGATCCTCTAAGACCTCTACACCTACCACTGCAAAGAGCTCTAAGGCATCAAAAATGGAAGCAAAATCATCTGGAAAAGGTGAGAAGAGAACCAAGAAAAAGGCAACAAGATCTTACACAAGCCAAAAGGATGAAGAAGAGACAGAATCAGACGAGGAAGTAAAGAAAATGAAGAAGAAAAGGAAAACATCTGGTGAACCTTCTGCTGAAGAAGTAACAGAAGAATTTGTTGAGAAACCTACTCTGTGCATTGATAACATCATAAAATTAGTTACTGTGGATGGGAACCTTCAACCAATGGCTGAATTCTATGATGATTACAATGAAGTTGACCAAAAAAATCTTGCAAGAAGCCACAATCAGGTATCTAAATATCTACAACAAGGCTTTTATTGAAATCATATCTCTTATTCCCAAAAGCCTAGAAAAGGAATTAGAAATAAGAAAGAATAATGCTATGGCAAAGGATCTTGAGATCCGAGAACAGATAGCTATTCAGCTATATCCTTCAATCACTTCTAAGCAGAAGAATATGATCTTCAAAGATTGTAAGGATGAGTTCCGGAGCAAAGCTAGAATGAATCAGGTTATGCTCAGAGAAACTGACAAAGTAGCAAAAGAGAGAGAAGAGATCCTTAGGAATGCATACAAAAGATTCAACATTCCTATTGTAGAGGACTTAGGAGATGATCCCTCTGCTACAGATGTTGAAGAAGAATCTATTGAGACAGTGGCAGAAGAGGTAAAGGAGACGGGTGAAAGAAAAGGCAAGGACTTAGATTCCTCTGCTCCGAAAGAGGAGGTCCATGATCAAGTAAACATCTCTCCTCCAGTTTCCCCTACAGACTCCGGATCCAAAGAAAAAGAAAGAGTACAAGAGAAGATTAATCAAGAAGCAAAAGAAAAAGAAGATGACAGTAGCAAGGTTGCAGAAGGAGAGAAAACTCCAACAGAGAAGGCCACAAATGATAGTGGTAAGGCTGCAGAAGGGGAGAAAATTCTTTCTCCAACAAGAGACACAGCAGAAGCAGTCAAAGAGTTCTTGACCAAAGAGATGATGGATTTTGATGAACCGGAACTGCTTCAAGGTCCATTCAATTTTGATTCCCTCTCTCTGGTCCAAACCATGAAACTAGCTTCCTTCACTCAAGCAAAGGCAAAAGAAAAAATGTTGAAGTCTCACATGGAAGACTGTGAACTCATAGAAACTACATCCGGTGTATTAGAAAAGATCATGCCATCCTTCCAAAAGGATCCTACAACCTCCACATCTGGTAATCTAAAGTCTCTTGTAAATTCTGTTAATACACATTTTGATTCTTTAGACAAGCAACAGAAGAGAAAGTCAGGAAAGAATTTTTGGATAAGAGATTCTCTGAAGTACAGGGTCTAATCTCAAATGATAGGAGAGTTATGGATATTGGGATAAAGAGTTTAGAAAATGCTCTCAAAGATGGCAGAAATATTTATAAATTTTGTTTATCCTGGCCCAAAGTGACCAAAGATGTTGATAAGAAAGTAAAAGAGCAAGAAGATAAACTACTAAATTTGTCTCAAAGTTTTGATCCTCTCTCATCTCCCGTAATCAATCAAGAATGTCAGACTATTGCAGTCTTGAATGAAATTAAGAAACTTGAGAAGGAGAAGAAAAATAGAATAAGTAGGTTGAGTGAACTTAGAGGGATTATTATCCCTAAGTTAGAGGCCATGCATGAGGCCCTAAGTGATGCTCAGACTACAACCCGGACCAGTGATCCGACAGATCTAAAAAGGGCAGAAGCTTTTGCATTCTTGTTGAGTGGTCACATCTCAATTTTGGATAGGATGAAAATGAGTTGGTCGATAGAAGTGGTACAGCTAAAGACCACTTTTGCAGATATATTTCAGTATATGTAGGTAAAACATGTATATATGTTTTATGTGGCTAAGTATAGATTATTTTTTTTTGGAAATTTTGGTGTGCGGACCCCACCCTTTGCCATTGATGTCAAAGGGGGAGTGAGGAGTAGTGAAAAATGAGGAATCCAGCTAAGGGGGAGCTTCAGAAAATGTACATAAGAACAGAGCATTAGCCAAGGGGGAGTATAGTGTGACACTTAGTCATTTTTCACTAAGTGTTGCCATCAATGCCAAAGGGGGAGATTGTTGGCAAGATACACTATATGGCTTCATGAGTGTTGTCATTGATGGCAACAAAGTTCATCCCACCCATCTGTAGAACATGGTGTGCCTATACCGGAAGTCAGATTGAAGAAGTATTGTGGTCGGGTAAGCAAGAACAGAGCATGCAACAGGGTCCGATAGTCAGGTCCGGATATCTCAAAGGAAGTATCTCAGTATAGTAAGGATTTGAGGAAGTCAATAGGAGTACATTGACTAATAGATTCTAGGGATTGAGCCTCTAGTGATGGAAGAGTGAAGAGACATGAGCACTTGAGTGTTGGGTTTCTGTTTGGTAGAGTAGACAGAGGAAGAACTAATTAGTAGAGCATCAGACCTAAATCCGGATGAGATATTGATGGTGATCAAGCTTCTTGAGGTATCATTCATGACTGGCCAACATGATTGATGACTTCTATAAGCATCTCTTTGATCTGCATTACTTGGTATGCAAAGATTCAGCTGACAGATCAGAGTTTGGGAAAATATTGACTATTCCGGATGCCGACTAGAAAGAGGATGAAATCCTTTGTGCGAATATATATATATACCAAATAGATTTGGATGTGAATGTGTGGCGTATTGGTTGGTGCGAAGAAAAGCAGAAGAGCAGTGTGAAGGTAGTAAGACAGGTCTGAAATGTAACAGGACAGCAACACCTAAGAGAGTGAGAATGAAGTGCAGCAGATCAGTCTATTGAGCTTAACCGGAATTGAACCTCAGCATTTGTGAATGCTTCTCATCAGTTCAAGTATCTAGTTTCCTTCTATAAACTATTGTAGGCAGTGAGCCTCTTGTGAGCAGTGTGCTCGGGCAGTGAGCCCTAATTGGCATGTGCAATTTGTTCTTTCTATTCTTCTAACAGAGAATACAATCTTGGGTTAATCACCCCATGGTTTTTCCCCTAACAGGGTTTTCCACGTCAAAATCATTGTGTCATGTGTATTGATGTTATTTCCATTTCATGGTTATGTTTGCCTATTTAATTTAATACTGCACTAATTGATAAGGAAATTTAGAAAGCTGAAATAATTAAGATAACTGATTCACCCCCCCCTCTCAGTTATCAACAATCCCTACCTAATGAAGAGGGACTTCTGAACATTCAGTTTGTAGATGATACTACCCTTTTTGTGAAGCTTGAAGAAGATAACTTTGATAATTTAATGCAAAAGTTGAGCCTATTTTGTAATGCTTCTGGTGCAAAGCTATCGACAGTGAAGTCCATAATGTTGAGTTGGGAAAGCAACCCCCTTGAGTGGTTTGCTAAATATGGGTTTCAATAGGGAGGTCCTAACAAACAGGTTTGGTACCTTGGTATCCCCTTTGTGGTGAATCCTTGTTTGAAGGATATGTGGAATTGGATAAAAGAAAAAATTGATAAAAAACTAGGCAAATGGAATAGACAATATTTATCCTTGGATGGAAGGATTCAAGTATGTCAGAAGATATTGTCTTCTTATAGCTTGTACTACTCCTCTGTGTGGTTGTTTTGCAGCTACCAAGCAAATGAAATTAAAAAAAAAAATAGACAATTCCTTTGGTTTGATGGTAAAGGTAACAAAAAGAAACATGCAGTTAAATCAGAATGGTGTTGTTTAGATAAGTCTAAAGATGACATAGGGTTAAAAGACTTAAAAAACATGGAATCTCACTGGCTATCAAATGGATTCTCAAGGCACTGGAAGGGAATGAACCTTGGAAGATCTTGGTGAGAAACAACATTTAGTTAGCAATGCCAAGACAGGCTAAATCATGGAAGCATCTTCCCCTCTATGACTTATTGTTTGGAAAATTCCCTATTTCACTTGTTGGTTCTAATGTATTTAAAAGCTTATGGAAAGCTTGGGAGCAAGTGAAAGTGTTGGTTAAGGATTGTCAATTTTTGGATAAGAGTATGAACAAAGTTTGCTCCTCAAGATCAATCTGGTGGAACCTATTTAATAAAGATAAGCCCCTTGCCATGTTGCAAGGGTGCTCTGCCAAATCTTCATGCATGAAAGGAATAAAATATTTCAATGATATCATTTGGAATAGCCAATTGAAATCTTGGGCTTCCCTTAGCACATAATTTGACCTACCTCCTTCTCATTGGAGAACATATTCTATCCTGAGGGAAGCATGCAAGATTTTCCAATGTCCTGTTTAGTTTGATAGCAACAATGACATTTTTGATGAATGTAAATGGTGTGATGGTACTATACTATTTAAGGTGAAGCCCAAATTGATTTATAGCTCTATGAATAAATCTTCGGATATGGCCAGACACCTAAATAGTTGTTGGAATCTTGATTTTTCTGCTAATTAGTGGTCAAATTTTTTTAGAAACCTATGGTCTAATGTTATAGAACCTAAAAAAACTTGTTTCAAATGGATACTAATGCTATAGAAACTACCCTACTCTATTTGCTCTTCTAGTTTAAACCTTTACTCTATATGTAGGACTCCTGAAAGTATTAAACATATCTTTCTTTACTGTTTTTATGCTAAAAAGTATGGAATTTGTTTTGTGCTGACCTAGGGGATGTGGGGACAAGGACAATTTGAAGTGGCAAGAAATTTTATTTGGTTCTATGAATGACTTAAGTAAACCTTTTAATTTGTTTTGGCTTGTTCTATCCACTGAAATTTTATGTTTTTTATGGAAGGCTAGGAATGAAGATTGGTTCCAAGACAAAAGGAGGGTACTTACTAAGTCTTCTAGAAGACTCATATATCATGTCATCTTTGTGCAAGTTACTATCACCCTGGAGATATTCAAATACAAGTTCTAAAGCTTCTAGATGATGGATAGGTGGACATCAATAGATCTAAGGTCAAATATGCAAGGCATTGGCCCTTCAATAGAGATGATAATGAGCCTTTCTTGAGGAGCTACTTGGAATTCCAAAAAATATACAATAAAAAGTATTCACTAGAGTCTTTACAGAAAGATTTTGGACTGGACAATAGGTTGATTAATCAAGATGAGGACTTTGCTCTGGAGATGGTAAGGTCAAATGAATAAATGTCGAGATAGATCCACCAATAGGCTAGAATAATTTGGATGTGTATAGTGAAAGTTGTAATTTTTGATTACGCTAATATGTTGGATGAACATATGTATGTCTAATTTCATGTTTCACAACATAATATACTTAATGTACCTTGTCAAAGATGGCCTTGCATGGCCTAGTTTGTACGGTTTTGATAGTATGGCCTTGTGTGGCCTAAACAGGTGGTTTCATAGTTGGTATGGCCTTGCATGGCTAAGTTTTATTCTCATGATCTTAAGTTTTGTTTGTGGAGACCCTGCATGGTCTAATCATTAGGATAGGTTTTTGTTGGCAAGAATTAAGACATAATGTCTCTGGCAGGCAGTCTGTTATGTAACCGATTCTGATCTTTTTGATATATGGTAAACTATCTTCAATTCAAAAAAACATGCAATAAATTTAGTAATTAGTCTAGATATATGGATTGAGTTGGAAAAGCATACCTAATCATATATTAAAATATAATGAAATAGAAAAAAGTAAATGTATACCTTGGTGTTAAGGAAAAGGAGACTAAGTGACTATTACCTTGGTTTTAAACTTGATAAAGGAGCTTATAATTTAGGATCTAAAAATTGTTTGAGAAGGGGTTAATTTTGGTTTTTGGATGTTGATTTGATTTTTTGATTAACTAGTGAGAGTACCAAATTAATTAAAATTGTGTGCTAAGATAGTGTACTTAAGATACCCATATAAAGCGACTTATAAAGTAAAGGGTAAAAGTGCATAGTATGCACTTTTTACACTTACAATATTAAAATGTGCACAAAAATATTAAATAAATGAAAGTATAATTATCTTTAGTTAATGAGTATATTGAAAGGTAGTAGTAAGATTCAGCCAAGCATGAAATTTCCCTTTCATAGTGAAGGATGATCATTGGAAAGGTATGGAAGGTGGGCCTAAATTTGACAATCAACTTTACGTGTCAAGCAAAAATTTTGTGATAGTTATCAATTTGAAGTCATCTTCAAATATAATGCATACTTTATTTTGAAAGAAAAATAAAATTGACCGTCTCTCTAAACTAACCCCTTTCACGTCATATAATCTTCTTAAATTTTTGATTGAATTTATAGTAAAAATGGCTTAATACAGTCATATAGCCATCAAATTTAAAGTTTTGTAGAAGAACTAAATATATTTTGATCATATGACCATCAAATTTAAGGTTACATAGAAAAACTAAATATATTTGGATTTTTGTAGCCAGATTACATGATGTGCATTTTTGAACATTAGATGAAGACTTGAATGGATGTATAGAATAAAAGTTTGAAAGCAAACATTACGGAGGTTGTCTGTTATTAGAATTTTGAATGACTAAAATGACAAGCAAGGCAGCCACAGACTTCAAAACCCAACAACAAAATCAAGAGTTACAAAAACAGGGTGCAATTTTTTAGCAGCAAAACATGCCTACTCTTCATGATCATAAGACCCAGTACAGAGCTGAGTAATCTACCATTTATATTCTAGTCTGAACCCATCTTCAAAATATAACATTAGCATACTCTACAATATCATCATTGATTTTCCAAGTAGAAATTTGATACTCTGCTCTAATGGGTGTCTAGCCAAGCCTCAGCAGTATTCTAATGGCCTGCTCCAGAGCTTGGAACAGACCTCAGAAAACGCTGAATCCTATCCATAGCCTTCCCTTGTAGAAGCTTCCTGTGACTGCACCTTGTTCCTGAGAGCTTTAAGCCCATGTCCATGTGACCCTGGGTGATTAGAGAGCCCTCAGGATGATAAATTTGGGTGGCATCCACAACCACAGTACAGTTAGAGCAGTGATGAGCAAATAATAGTAGCAGAAATAACATCATCATGCAGTTCTTCATACATTAGTGCCCGCAACAGTCCACCATAACAGTCAAGCAATTAAAATATATATGTTATGAAGCCGAGAAAAAAACATGGTGCGTAGACCTTGATGGGAAGAAGTGTATATATATTTCATGCCTAGCAACCACCATTTTCGGTTCACAATAACTTGTGGGAATGGGGATGACGAAGCCTATTCTTTTTCACATATTTTGACCGTGGGTTTGTTGAAGGATTAAATGTCAAACAACGTCTTCCCACTCATTTCCGCCTTTTCAGTTGCCCGCACATGCACTCGGGAAAGAATGTGTTTTCCTTCCACTTACCAGGCCATAAAGTTCAAAAGCAGATGGAAAGGACCATTCGTTAACATAAATGTGTTAAATATTTCTTTAAAAAAGTGGGTGCTATGGAATTATATTACGAAACCAAAATAATTTAATTACCAATTAAAAAATCAAAATGCATGGTATCAAAAAAGAAAAAGTTATAAAATAAGAGAGTTTATAGTTCTGCAAGGGAAATAACCATCATATTACCAAATTATCGTATAAAATTAAAAATAATAGCATTAAGCCACTAAGGCAACATCAATATTGGGAGGGGGGTCAGGGTTGTCCCACTAGATGTGGTGATGTTCACTGTGTTGGATGTGCTAGTATTATTCGGAGTGTTGCACAACTCTCTTCTTTCACATGTGGAGCTCTAGATTCTCAATGTCCTTTCAAAAGGATGACACTAGATATCATATCTAGTTGTATGCATCCTCAAAGAATTTGCAAGTTCTTGTCAAATTTGTTTTCTTATCTTTGATTTCAAGAATCTCAATGCACTGAAAACTCTCCTATCCTCCATCGACTCCAATATCAAGGTTTGACATATGTTAGCAAGTTTAAAATATTCCGATATTGAATCGCACATTATTTCACTTCAACTCAATGCTACCCAAAGCTTTATTATTGATCCATCTTAGAAGGGACTCTCCATGAGTTTAAATTGTTCCATCATTGTTGTTGCAAAATGTAAATGATGGAATGAAGTTAAAATAAGAGCATGAAGTTGAAACAAAGGTGTGAGGCCAAAACAAAGGCATGAAGTTTGAACAAGGGCATGAAGTTGGAAGAAGGGCATGAAACCTAAACAATAGGGTAGATCCCCAAGATACAACAATAGTAAGTATAGAGTAAAAAGGGGAAGCATGATGCTCCCAAATGTAAAGATATGTTCATAAAGGTTTAGTACGTAAGGGGAAATCATGATGCCCCCCATGTGTAAAGATATGACAATGATAGCTCAAAATATAAGGTGGGGAAGGCTTGATGCCTCTTAATGTAACTAGAAAGATGTATCAATGTAAGCTCATAATCAAAGTGTAATAATGGAACAAGGTACCCCTAAATGGCCCAATTAACATTGTGTAACAACCAATAATGTGAATTGTGTCAATAGATAAATGTGAAAACATGTGTAAATAATGTATGGTCATGAAGGCATGTGTGAAATTGTATCTCTTTGTCAAGAATCTATCTTAGGGTCTATGTTGTCTAAATTGACCCAAGCACAATGTGAATGAGTTAGACCTAAGATAGCACATGCATTGCACCCTCAACAAACGTGTCAACCAAATTACTCTTGCTCTTCTAAGAAAAGCTAGCTAAGCAAGGGAGAATCTGGTTGATTGTTATCTTCTCATGGAAGATGAGCATCGTGGATGGTAGCAAAGTCATTTTGTAGAGTGGGAGTCATACCAACAGGTTCACTCATATCTCTAGGGAGAAGCACCTGTTGGTGGACTATGATGTTTATGCGTTGAGGTGGAGTTTCATGTTGTTTGGCAAATCATTGAAGTGGCATTGTGGTGGTTATTCTTTAAATGAAACAATGAGAGGAGATAGAAAAGAATTTAAATGGAATGTAGAGGCAGCAAAGAGTTTTGATTTGTTGAAGCAAAAATTTATAGAGCAACCTATTTTAGCACTTCCAGATTTTAACAAGGTATTTTAGGTAGATTGTGGTGCTAGTGGCAGTGCCATAGGAGCTGTATTAAGTCAAGAAGGAAGACCCATTGTATATTTTAGTGAAAAACTCAATGATGCTAGGAAGAAATATTATGTTTATGATCAGGAATTCTATGCTATTGTTCAATCATTACATAAATGGAGACATTATCTTTTTACTAAGGAATTTGTTGTGTACAATGATCATCAAGCCTTACAATATTTGAATAGTCAAGTGAAGTTGAATCAAATACATTTGAAATGGGTTGAATTTTTGCAAATATATACATTTGTGTTGAAGCATAGAAGTGGGAAGTCTAACAAGGTTGTAGATGCCTTGAGTAGGAGTCAAAATTTGTTGATGGAGATGAGAATTGAAGTTATTGGGTTTGAAGAACTCAAGCATTTGTATCCAGAAGATGTTGGTTTTTCAGAGGTATGGAAAGCTTGCCTAGAACTTGTCACCATGGACAGAACACAGTGGTTGGACTACATATTCCAAGATGGCATGTTATTTAGACGAAGTCAGTTATGCATTCCAAGATGTTCCATGAGGGAGAACTTGATAAAAGAAAAGCACGGTGGAGGATTAGTAGGACATTTTGGGAGAGATAATACGGTTACATTAGTAAGTGAGAACTATTATTGGCCATAGTTGTATTAGGATGTGAAAAAGTTTGAACAGAGTTGCAGGGTATGTCAGATGGCTAAGGGAGTAAGTCAAAATAATAGTTTTTATCAACCTTTACATGTACCTGAAAGGCCATGGGAAGACATTAGCATGGATTTTGTAATTGGTTTGCCAATGAATCAAAGAGGTCATCATTCCATTTTTGTGGTGGTTGATAGATTTTCCAAGATGGCACATTTCATTCCTTACCAGAAGACAAATGATGCAGTTCATATTGAACAGATATTTTTCAATGATGTGGTTATACTTCATGGTCTACAAAAGAGTATAGTTTCAGACAGAGATACAAAATTTGTTGGATATTTTTGGAGGGCATTGTGGAAAAAGATGAAAATAGATTTGAAGTTTTCTACGCATCATCCACAAACTGATGGTCAGATAGAAGTGGTAAACAAAAGTTTGGAAACATTTTGAGATGTTTGGTAGGAGAAAAGCCAAAGGGATGGTACTTGATTCTTCCACAAGCTAATTTAGCATACAACAACTCAGTTAACAAGAGGATAGGAAAATCACCATTCCAAATTTTATATGGAAGTAGTCCCAAAAACATTTTAGATTTGAGGAAGATGGATAAGGAGGAAAAGAGGAGCGCAAATGTGGAAGATTTTTCAAAACACATGAAGAATCTACCTGAGGAGGTAAGGAAGCATATCCATAAAATGAATAATCAGTATAAGGAGAAGGTAGATCAGAAAATATGATTCAAAGAATTCAATATTGGAGATGGGGTCATGGTCCACCTTAGGAAGGAAAGGTTCCCCATAGGAACATATAACAAGCTGAAGATGAAGAAATTTGGACCTTGTAAGATTTTGAAGAAGCATGAATCAAGGAATGCCTATGAAGTTGAGTTGTTGAGTGAGATCAATATTTCACGTATGTTTAATATTGTTGATTTGACATAATATCATGAAGGAAGTATGGAAGATGGGGAAGTAGATGGACAGTGGAATATCCCAGCACCTATTTCAGAGAAGGAAGAAATTGAAGAAATCTTAGATAGCCATGTGGGAAGGAGCACAAGAAACAGGCAGTATGAAGAATATTTGATCAAATGGAGAGGATGACATGTTGAAGGTTCATCATGGTTATCCAAAATAAAGGTTGACCGCACTGGTTTTCCTCAAATACTAGACATGACAAGGTCACTTCTCAAATTACCCTAGGTGTCTGATGCAGGAGCATCCAGAGGTGTAGAGCAATCTTGCATCACTAGAAAAAATGATTTTGTTTTCTATTCTTTTCAATTTTGGTTTTTGTGAATACCCATTTGCTTGAATAACGATTCAGACCCTTCAAAGTTTTCAAAAAGGCTAAGTATACCAAGACTTACTATATTTAGTAAGCTTACATCTGGGAAGAGGTTGGGCCAAAAAATTTCCCCAAATCTTTGGAATATAAACATAAACATTCTTGGTAAATTTCAGCCCAAGATCATGCCTAGCTTTCAAGATATTAAAGTTTTAGTTTTTGAGTTTCATGGAAAAAGTTTCAGAATCAATTTTGAGGCACTTAGAGGTTACGTAATGGCCTAAAAATTGGTCAAAAATCTGAACATTCTTGAAGGGATGTTTGAAAAAGCTTTAGTTTTTCATGAGCTTTCCAATGCATCAAATGGTTCATCAATCGGACACCCGGATCAAAAGTTATGGCCTCCAGAAGTTGGGATATTATAGAATGTAAAAACATGCCAGACATAGAAAAGAGTTGTTAAGGGAAGCTACACATGTTGATGAGTGTTTTGACACATCATAAGGCATCTTTTTGTTGCACATATGATACCTAAGGTTGTGATGTGGTTTTCATTGATGTCAACACTCAGTTTGGACTGTTTGATACTTTGTTGATGTTGGATGTGATGTGGTTGCTGAAGTTCATGGTTGGATGTAATGTAGTTGTTGAAGTTCATGGTTGGATGTCATGTTGGATGTAATGTGGTTTCTAAAGTTCATGGTTGGATGTCATGCCTCGGTCAATGCAGAGTTGAGTATGAAGTTATATTAAGACGGTAATTAGAAGCATCAAGAAAACATATTAAGATGGGAATTAGAAGCATCAAGAAGACATATCAAGATGGGAATTAGAAGCATCAAGAAGCTATATTAATATGAGAATTAGAAACACTAAAATGTATGTTTCTATGTCTGCATGAGCTGTCACAAGAACACAAGTAGGTTTTGATCTCCGAAAAGTGATGAAGACTTCTACCACAGAAAATTGCCTAGGAGACTGCTTGGGAAATTGCTCCACATTCCTCCGCATCTACAGATATGATCATGTGGTTCAGTATCTAAGTTCAGTATGTTGTGAAGATGTTATATCCAAGAAATAAAGTTTGTATACCTTCAGTAATAAAAGTTATGTGTGACAGAGTTCCGGTCTATGTTCTGGCAGAGTAAAATTGTGATGAAGACTTGTTTGAATGCTCCACACTCTTCTGGATGTGAAAAATTTTCAATAAAACTTTGTGAACATGTTTAGAGAGGCTTAATGCATACTTTTGTAAAGTTTCTAGTGATTTGGTGTAATGCAAGTAATGTTTAATATTCTATGTGTACCGCCAAAGTGAAATGACCATTGTGCTATTACTTAAAGGTGACCTATTTCAAATGGGCATGACGTGCGAATGTTATCCTTTGAAGGAGGATGCTGTAAAGAATGTTTAGGACTGGGCTAAGCATGTGTTGGGATCCGCAAGATGTGTGTTTCCTTCTGGAGTGGCATGTAGTTCATAATAGGGCTTGCCCTATGCATTCTTCATGTTGTGAAATCTCTGGCCGATGTGTAAAATGTAATATTCTTATTATATTAGCCAACTTGTAATGAAATCAATGTAATATCATGCATATATTGTGAACCTAGTTGATCTAGGTGAGGTATGATTGTCAAGATGAAAATATGAAAGTGTGAAGAGCAAAGTATGAATATCATATGCATTGTGATGTGCGACTGAAGGAGAAAGAGCAAAAGTATTAGAGGTTGTCCTAATTCATCGTGAAGACATTTTTGTGACAGGAGGGAAGTGAAGAGTGTGCCTAATTGATACAATTATCAGAAGAAGAAGAAGTGCAATCATCAAAGGTGTGAGCCTCAATGTCAGTTTTCAAACAGTAGAAGGACCGTCATACTGTAATCATTTCTGAGTTTGTTCTCAATTCAAGGAGTACTTGCTTCATTGGGAATGACCCTAAAACAAAGTCTTCAAGGAGTAGTAGCTTCCTTGGGTTGTAGCCCTAAAACAAAGTTGTAATTTTGAGCTTTATATATTGTGAGTTAATCCTCACCGTGGTTTTTCCCTTCTTGGGTTTTCCACGTATATCTGGTTTCATGTGTTGATGTGTATTGTGTTGATCTTTCATGTTTATATTAATTTTGTAATACTTAAGTTTTAATCTGCTTCAGAGGACTTAAAGTTGTTTAGATACTGATTCACCCCCCCTCTCAGTATCCTAGTGTGTTCAACAATTGGTATCAAAGCCAAGTTACTCAGAAGAAGCTTAATCGCTTGAGGAAGGTCCAAGATGGCTCCTAATAGATCTCACAAGGTACCTATGTTTGATGGAATAAATTATTCCTTTTGGAAGCTAAGGATGGAAAACTATCTATCTTCTCTAGGGTTTGGTGTATGACAAGTTGTGAAGGGTTACATTGCTCCTGGTTCTAAGCCTACAGATGCTAGTGATATTAGGTTGTATGATAATAATGCCAAGGCAAAGATTACTATCATGAGTGGAGTGACAAATATAGAACTTCTAAAGGTAATGAGTTGCAAATCTGCTAAGGATGTCTGGGTAAAACTTGAAGCATTTATGAAGGAGATAGTAAAGTGAAGCAAGCCAAGATGCAAATCTTCAAGAGCAAATTTGAGACCCTGAGAAAGAAAAAAGATGAAGACATTGCTAGTTATATGCTCCGAGTGGATGAAATAGTTAATGACATCACAGGTCTTGGTGGTGAAGTGAAAGAAGATGAAATTGTGAAGAAGGTACTAAGAACTCTTCCCAAATCTTAAGCAGTCATAAGGTATCTGCTATTGAGGAGACTCAGGATTTGGATACATATATAGTAGATCAATTGTTTAGCTCTCTCACAGCCTTTGAAATGAGAGAATTTGACAAAGGTGTTTCAAAGAAGGAGACTGCATTCAAAGCAAGTAAGAAGACAGGAGATTAAGCAGCTGATCAAGATGATGACCTTGATGAAGTAGAAGAAAACTTTGTAAGAACCCTAAAGAAAGGCATAGGCAAATACAGAGGTAAGTTACCTTTCAAATGTTTCAATTGTGGAAAGATTGGTCATTTTGCTTCTAAATGTCCTTTTAAAGAATCAAGGGGTGGTAACAAGAAAGACAAGTTCAAAAGAAGTTTGTATTCCATAGAGAGCAATTGTTCTTCAGAAGATGAATATCGTGATGATTCAAATGATGAAACACTTTTCATGGCCTTGAATGTTGGTGACAAAAATGATGATGTTGGAAAATGTGAAAAGATTGATGCCTTACAAGCCAACCAAAACAATGATAGAGCATTGGTTGTATGGATTGTCTTTCATGCAAGAGAAGAATCCAAGGCTTGGGTAATTGAAAGTGGTTTCTCTAATCATATGACTGGTGACAAAGAGAAGTTTATCATCCTGGAGAAGTGGAATGGTGGAGCTGTCAAGTTTGGTGGTGATGAGTCAGTACAAATTTGTGGAAAGGGTGCTATAACTATTGATGGGAAGAATAGGATTGAGGATGTCCTCTATGTCAAAGGGCTAAAGCATAATCTTCTCAGTGTCATTCAGATGTGCAGTAAAGGATACAATCTTACCTTTCATGCCAAAGATTGTGAAATCAGGAAGGCAGGGTCCGAAAAACTAGTTGTAGAAGGTATCAAGTCATATGGTGATATCTATCATCTAAAGGAGGTAAATGGAAGAACATGCTTATTGGCTCAATCCAGTGAGTGTTGTCTATGACACAAGAGAATGGGACACATCAACTTTGATAATATAGTAAAGATCAACTCTATTCATGCGGTGAGAGATATGCCCAAGATAACCAAGCCTACAAAAACATTGTGCAAGAAATGTCAAATGGGAAAGCAAACAAAGACAGGTTTCAAGAGCAATGAGTACTCTTCTTCAATGTCATTGGAGCTGATTCATACTAACCTATGTGGCCCTACAAAAGTAAAGAGTCAACAAGGTGAAAGGTATTTCATGTTACTTATTGATGGTTATTCTAGAATGATTTGGGTTATTTTCTTAAGAGGAAAATTAGATGCCTTTGATAAGTTTAAGGTTTTCAAAGTTATGGTTGAGAATGAAATGGATACTAAGATCAAATGTTTAAGGTCTGATAGAGGTGGTGAGTTTACTTAAAATGAATTTGATAAGTTTTGTGAAGATCATGGTATTAGGAGACATTTGTCAGCTCCTAAGACCCCTCAGCAAAATGGAGGAGTAGAAAGGAAGAATAGGAATCTACAAGAGATGGTTAGGGCAATGTTGAAGGATGTAGATATGCCTAACATGTACTGGAAGGAAGCAATTCACATTGTTGTCTATCTGACTAACAGAGTACAGTTAAGGGTCAATAACACTAATGTTGAAAATAGGGCAAACAACTGAGAGGGGGGGTGAATCAGTTGTTTTATACTTGCAGCAATTAATTCTTTCCTTTTATTCAAACCACATTAAAGATGAAAACATTAAAGCATGAATAAATAACATATGAGCAGAAGTAAATGAATTACACTTGACACCAAGATTTTTGACGTGGAAACCCGGTTAAGGGAAAAACCACAGTGGGGGTTAACCCACAATGATTATACTCTATTAAAAACAAAAAGGGGAATGCACATGCATTCAGGCTCACTGTTCAAGAGAGGCTCACTACCTACAAGAATGTTTACAAAGGATTACAGATTGTTGAACTGATAAGTAGCATCTGCCAATGCAAGAATTCAGTTCTGGTTAAGCACAGAATACTGATTTTACACACTTCATCTTTATTCTGCCCTGTTTATTGCTTTGCCATAATCCAGACCTCAGATATGTTTTCTTTCACACTTATGTCTACCTTTTTCACACTTACTCCATATTCGTATCACTATCACACCCCACATCACGCGAATCCATCAGTTATATATATCTGCATTAACAAACTCAATCACCTATCTGTTGGCCTTATGAAGAACTTAACAATACGAGTACTCTATTCTATCGGCTAAATCCATACATCAAAATTGATGCGTACCAAAAATAACACTTGCAAGTCACCATTCATGTTGGCCACTAACATTATATCCCATACACAACTCGCCAAAACACTTCTACTAGATCCGTACAAGGAGCTAACACAAGTTGGCCTGTCTTCATTGAACCGTCTTGTCATATTAGGACCCGGTACTCAGATGCTAATAACTTTTGAATCCTTCATCATGAGAGGCTAAAATTATAAAGTTAGATTGTCCTGACAATCCTTAAGACTCCCTCAAATCCATAGCACACTATGATTTACCACTAGAGAGATCCAGACCAAGATATCAGACCTTGTCACATGCCCTGTTTCTGGCAACCTGGACTTAGAAAAATTCTTGTTCTGACTTCCGGTATGAGCAAGTTATGTAATGAGGATGTGTGGAAAAGTCTTAGTTTCTATCAATGACAACACCTGTTATTCATAGTAGTGTCTCTTTCCAACAACTAAGATCCATTATGAGCTATGGTATGGAAGACCTCCTACTGTCAGATACTTCAAGGTCTTTGGAAGCAAATGTTATATCAGAAGAGATGAAGAAGACCTAGGAAAGTTTGATTCAAGAAGTGATGAAGGGATCTTTCTTGGTTACTCAACCAGAAGCAAGGCCTATAGATGCTACAACAAGAGATTGGGGAAGATGATTGAAAGCACAAATGTCAAAGTAGATGAAGATTTGTATTAGATCTCACAAGAACTAGAGGACTCCAAATCTGATATTTTTCCATGCATTGAAGAAGAAGGAGAAGAGAAAGAAGAAATGGAGCAATAATCAATGCAGATACCCAAGACTACAACAAAGTATGTTCAGAAGAATCATTCAGCAGATCAGATCATTGGGGACAAGGATAAAGGTGTCCTGACTAGGAGACGTCTTGCAAAAGCATATGAGCAAGTAAACTTGTGTTTATTATCAAAGGTAGAACCCAAAACCTTTGCTAATTCTAGAAAATATGATGGATGGATAAAGGTAATGGAAGAAGAATTGAATCAAATTGAGAAGATTAATAAGACATGTGAATTGGTTCCCAGACCAACAAATAAGAATGTTATAGGAACAAAGTGGGTGTTCCAGAACAAGTTGAATGAAGAAGGTGAAGTTGTGAGGAACAAAGCAAGATTGGTGTGTAAAGGATATTCACAAGTTGAAGGCATTGACTTTGAGGAGACCTATGCTCTGGTAGCCAGGATGGAGGCAATCAAGATGTTTCTTGCTCTTTCTGCTCACAAGAACTTTAAGGTTTATTAGATGGATGTCTAGTCAACATTTTTGAATGGTGATCAAGAGGAGGAAGTCTACATTGAGAAACTAGATGGTTTTCAGATATCAAAAGATCTAGACATGTTGTGCAGACTCAAGAAAGATGTGTATGGTCTCAAGCAAGCACTTAGAGCTTGGTATGCTAGGTTGGATAAGTACTTCAACAAGGATTCAAGAAAGGTACTACAGATAGCAGTCTTTACATCAAGGAAGAAGGAGATATGATATTGATAGTTACAGTGTATGTTGATGACATCATCTTTGGTGGAGATGATGATATGTGTAAGAGGTTTGTAGAGGAGATGAAAAAAGAGTTTGAGGTGTCTATGATTGGTGAGATGTCTTTCTTCCTCAGACTTCAAATTGCTCAGCTAGATGATGGTATCTTCATTTCTCAAGCTAAGTATGTCAAAGAGATGTTGAAGAAATTTGGTATGGAGGACTCTAAACTAGTGAGTACTCCCATGGTCACCAGATGTCACTTGAGCAAGGATGATGAGTCTCCGGAGGTTGATCAGACCCTCTATAGATCTATGATTAAAGGATTGTTGTACTTGACTACTTCTAGACCTGATATCATGCATGTAGTATGTGTGGTTGCCAGATATCAAGCTAATCCCAAGAAAACACATTAGAAGGTAGTGAAAAGAATATTCATATACTTGAAGGGAACTCTAGATTATGAATTATAGTATCCAAGAGGTAATGACTTTGATCTGAGTGCCTACATTGATGTTGATTGGGCTGGTTGTGTTGATGATAGAAGAAGTACAAGTGGTGGTGCTTTATTTTTAGGAAGTAGATTGGTTTCATGGTAGAGCAAAAAGTAACATTCAGTGTCATTAGCAACTGCAGAGGCAGAGTATATTGCAACAACATCACGCTGTACACAAGTATTGTGGATGAAACAAACCCTTAAGGATATCAAGGTATTGTATGATGAACCTATTCAGAAATTGTGTGATAATACAAGTGCTATCAATATTTCAAAGAATCCAATGATGCATTCTAGAACCAAGCATATAGCAATCAGGTATCACTTTTTGAGTGAGAAGATTGCAAATAAGGAAGTAAAGGTTGGAATATGTTCCAACAAAGGATCAGATTGCAAATATTTTCACAAAGGCTCTTACAAAGGACACTTTTGAGGATCTCTGGCAGAGGTTAGGGGTAATTGCCCCTCCTTCTTTCTAGATGCATAAGTGCTGCATCTGTCCAAGGGGAGTTCATGCTATATTATTTTTCCTGGACTGATGGTGGCTACCTCTCAAGGGGAGCAGGTAGTAGTTGTTACTGATAAGGAAAATTGAAAAAGAAGAGATTGTTACTCTTTGTCCTTGATGTCAAAGGGGGAGAATGTGTAGATATGTGTTGCCATCAATGCTAAAGGGGGAGATTGTTGCACATATGATACCTAAGGTTGTGATGTGGTTGTCATTGATGTCAACACTCAGTTTGGACTATCTGATACTTTGTTGATGTTGGATGTGATGTGGTTGCTGAAGTTCATGGTTGGATGTCATGTTGGATGTAATGTTGTTTCTAAAGTTCATGGTTGGATGTAATGTGGTTGTTGAAGTTCATGGTTGGATGGCATGCCTCGGTCAATGTAGAGTTGAGTATGAAGTTATATTAAGATGGGAATTAGAAGCATCAAGAAGACATTAAGATGAGAATTAGAAGCATCAAGAAGACATATTAAGATGGGAATTAGAAGCATCAAGAAGATATATTAATATGGGAATTAGAAGCATTAAAATGTATGTTTCTATGTTTGCATGAGCTGTCACAAGAACACAAGTAGGTTTTGATCTCCGGAAAGTGATGAAGACTTCTTCCATAGAAAGCTACCTGGGAGACTGCTTGGGAAATTCCTCCGCATTCCTCTGCATTTGCATATATGATCATGTAGTTCAATATCTAAGTTCAGTATGTTGTGAAGATGTTATATCCAAGAAATAAAGTTTGTATAGCTTCAATAATAAAAGTTATGTGTGATAGAGTTCCGGTCTATGTTCTGACAGAGTAAAATGGTGATGAAGACTTGTTGGAATGTTCGGCACTCTTTCAGATGTGGAGATTTGTCAATAAAACTTTGTGAACATGTTTAGAGAGGCTCAATGCATAATTTTGTAAAGTGTCTAGGGATTTGGTGTACCACAAGTAATGTTTAATCTTCTATGTGTACCACCAAAGTGAAATGACCATTGTGCTATTACTTAAAGGTGACCTATTTCAAATGGGCGTGACGTGCAGATGTTATCCTTTGAAGGATGATGATGTAAATAATGTTTAGGACTAGGCTAAGCATGTGTTGGGAGCCGCAAGGCATGTGTTTCCTTCTGGAGTGGCGTGTAGTTCATAATAGGGCTTTCCTTATGCATGCTTCATGTTGTGAAATCTCTGGCCAACGTGTAAAATGTAATATTCTTATTATATTGGCCAAATTGTAATGAAATCAATGTAATATCATGTCTATATTGTGAACCTAGTTGATCTAGGTGAGGTATGATTGCGAAGATGAAAATATGAAAGTGTGAAGAGCAGAGTATGAATATCATAGCATTGTGATGTGTGACTGAAGGAGAAAGAGAAGATGTATTAGAGGTTGACCTGATTCATCTTGAAGACATTTTTGTGACAGGAGGGAAGTGAAGAGTGTGCATCAGAAGATGCAGAAGTGCAATCATCAAAGGTGTGAGTCTCAATGTCAGTTTTCAGATAGTAGAAGGATTGTCATACTGTAATCATTTCTGAGTTTGTTCTCAGTTCAGGGAGTAGTTGCTTCCTTGGGGGTGACCCTAAAACAAAGCCTTTAGGGAGTAGTAGTTTCCTTGGGTTGTAGCCCTAAAACAAAGTCAACAAGGAATAGTAACTTCCTTGGGTTGTAGCTCTAAAACAAAGTTGTAATTTTGAGCTTCATATATTGTGAGTTAATCCTCATTGTGGTTTTTCCCTTCTTGGGTTTTCCACGTATATCTGGTGTCATGTGTTGATGTGTATTGTGTTGATCTTTCATGTTTATATTAATGTTGTAATACTTAAGTTTTAATCTACTCCAGAGGACCTGAAGTTGTTTAGGTATTGATTCACCCCCCTCTCAGTATCCTTGTGTGTTCAACACTTTTATTGGTAGATAATTTGGGTGCCACTTTTGGGTGGTTTTAGCTCATGTTTTGTAATATTGTTTGATGGTTTCCTGTATTGTATCTCCTATATATTAGGTGGGGGGAAAGATGATAGATGCTGAGTTGCATCTAGATCTCTAGTTGGAGACACTCTTGTGAAAACCTGAATTGCAAGTATATTGTAATCTTGTTGAGCTTATGAATAATATATTGAGTTGCTTTTCGAGTGTGAGGTTTTTCACCTGAAATGGTTTTCCCCATGTAAATCATTGTGTTTGTGGTTTGAAGCTTATAATTTGTTGTTGTGAGTGTGTTGGGTGGAGTACACCCTCATCACATCGTCATATAGAGGATTATTAGAATCATCAAGGGGAAGAAGTATGTCGATAGTGTGATGATCTAGGAATGGAGGCTCATTGGGATCTCCATACATTCACATAGTGTGGTCCAAAGAGTTTGAAGGCACTCAATGCATGGACAAATCCCATGATGTGTGGTCACCAACACTAAGATTGATTAAGCCTAAGAAATGATCATTTGTATTTCCTCATGTAGATTTCTACCAATGTCTACTTGGTTCAAGAATAAGCCCATATAGATGTGGCAAGAAATGAATCCTTCAACAATGCTTTAGGATGCCATCTCTCTGCCATCTCTCTAGGACTTGTAGTTTCCTTCTTCTAAGGTAATGATACAGGGATGATTTTTTATACCCATTAGTGACTTAGATGATTACCCCCTTATCAAGTTTGGAACTTTATGTGAGTTTGTTACTTACAAAATGCCTATGTTTTAAGCCCCCCAAGACTAGTACATGAAATGACACTTTATTAGTTGAGTGAGTGTGTATTAACAACACCCCCCCCCCTCCATTTTTTATTTTTGACACCCTTATTAAGTAGTGTGTGTGGCACTTTAATTCAATGTGATTACAATACTTGTTATGTTTTCCAAGTTTTCAAAGAGTCTAGAAGAAAATGATAAAATGGTAAAAGTAGAATTCTAGAATAGAATGAGAGAAAATAAATAGCACCACTATGAAGTACACAAAAAACATGCACTTTAAAAAAAAAAAAAAAGACCCAAAAAGGAGTTTGTTCACACAATTTATGGCCCTCCAAAGATATCAAAATAGGAACTATGTAGAAAAAAATTTGAGAAAACATTTTTTGGAAAAACTACATGTTGTGAGAAAAAAATAGTTACATTAGTGTGAAGAGCATGAAATTCTTCCCCATTTGAAAAAGTTACGTTAAAAAGGCCTCTACATGGCCAATAGAATCCCTCTCGAAGTTCACCTATCAAGTGCAAAAGTCAAATGGAGAGGGGGTCTTATTGTGATGGTGGGTGATTGGCATGTGGTTAGTAGACCAGTGGCACTAGCAGTATATGTTGTGGCCAGATGGTATACTAGTGGTTGGTGGGTGACTAGATGGTAGCAAAGTGGTGGTGAGATGACAGATCCACTTGAGTGGCATTATGGTGGTGCCCTAGTGGTTGAATCATGGTAGTAGCTAGGCACAATTGGTGGTCATCAGTCAGTTGCTAGATAGGGAATGAAATTGCTATGTTGGTAGTGTATTTGATGTCACTAACCATATAAAGGTTAGCAAGAGGAGGTAATCCCCGACCCTGCCACCCCCACGAGTAGCAAGGTATGGGTTATCTACATACCCCCTGCATAGCATGGTTAAGTGCTTATTAAAACACTTTAATTTTTTGACAATGTATTTTTTTGAATTTTTTGAAATTTAAAATAAAAAATATTAAAAAATTTGTAGTACTTGTGCATGTGTCAAACTACATAGGTGTCCATATGGCCTTAGGTTGTGTGTCTGAGGCCTAAATGTTTTTTCTTGGACTACAACTACATCATTTTTTATGATTTGATAGTTTTTTATGGGTTTTTGGTTGCTCTAGGCACAATGGTGATGTCTATTTTGCACCAAAGTGCTCTAAAATGTGCGGAACTTACAAAATGTCCAATCAAACCCTACAAGAAAAAAATGGGTACTTGACTTATGGTGTCCAATTTGGATGAAATGAAAGCCTAGCCTAACTAAAATGACCCTTTTGAATGCAATGGAATAGCCCATTTCTTTCTTAGAGGCCTCCTACAATAGATGATCTAAAAAATACCTAATTTGCAAGAATAGAAACCTAGGAAAAAAATTAAATTACTATCCCAAATTTGAAATTAAATGACACCTATACTACTTGCTCTTATACCATGTTTAGAGTTTTCCATAAATACAAACCTACCCAAGAACAAATAATAAGATGACACTAATTCAATGCAAACAATGAAAATAACAACATTTCAATATATTTATTCAACATGTTCAAGGTATGTAAAATAAGGAAATGGACTACAATATATAGGCTCTAGGATGCACAAGTTAGTGTGACAAGTGTCCCAGAGGAGAGTAGTTAACTAAAGGAATGACTCAACTATAGGAGTAAAGGTGTCAAGTGAACTCACCTTGATTACCAAGTGAACTCACCTTGATTACCAAGTGAACTCACCTTGATGACCAAGTGAATTCATCTTGATGAGGGATATGTGGCACCTAACTACTATCAATCAAGGAGATGACATGTGCTCTTATTTCCTAATTTACCCAAGTAAATAATATTGATTACCTAAGTAAACTTAAAATAATGTGTAATAAATAAATAATTACGCCAAAAAAAACATAGTTCCAAATTTAAGATCAGTAATATCTACAAGATTGAATAAATAAGAATCCAGTAAGTAAATGTTAATAGAGTTGGCAGAGTTGAGTGAAAATTGGTTGATTGCAACATCTAATCAAACTCAAGAAAAGAAAATAAAAAGCATGGCATGACCACAACATTAACAAGAGCTCTGAAAGAGCTAGAGTCCCTGCCAAATGAATAAGTTTATGGAAATTTACAATAGATATGGTTTTATAATTTTTTAATCAAGACAATAAGATTAAAAGTGAACTGTTGATTTTAAGACTCAAATCTTGAATTGAAATGCAATAAGATGAAAACTTGTGTATTTTATTTGAAAGTTATTATGGTTTTTGAAACTTGATAAAATTATAGGAAGCTTCCTACCAAATCTGTAATCAATCTTTGCAAGATTCAACCTTGGTTTGACACGTAGCAATACCTTAATGGTTGCAACAAGTTGTAGACAACATGACGTTCAATGTTTTAATTCATAGATCTATTGACATAGTTAGTGCTTAACCTAATTTAAGTAGCATGAGTTTATTAACTATTCCGCAAAATATCAAGTTTCACCAAACATGGACATTGAGAGGTAAAAAGTTATTTAGATCTGTTTAGTTTCTATTTTTAATGGAATAAAATGCACTTAGATTTAAAACTAGTGTATATAATTGAAATTTGTCATTCGCTTATCCTTTATGCAATTACTATTTGAGTATTATTGAAAGTCATCACAATTTCATTCTTAGTTGTTATATTTTGTGAAATCAATAATTATAGTCATGTTGTGCAATATGTATTTTATATGTTTTAAAGTACATGAGAGATAACACAACAATTGTTAAATTCAAAGAAAATTGTAATTTGTCACTTGAAGCTACGATGTACATTGCCCACTTTTGGAGATAACATAGGTAAGTATTGGCACCAACTTGAGCTTCGAACATGATTTGAAGGGATGTATGTCCATCGAGCTTGAAGAAGTTGCTATGAGACAATTGAGTAATGATACAAAGTATGAGACAGTTGAGTAATGATAGAAATAGTAGTTTTTTCTTAAAGTAATATTTAAAACATTGGTTCAATCAAAGAAAAATGTTAACATGTATTTTGATTCATGTCATATTTATGCTTTTTATTTTTGTAAAAATTATATTGGTTGATAGACAACGAGATTTAGATGCATTCATATAATGACATTGCAAATAAAAATGTCATAGTACTATGTGAATACTCCGATAAGAAAATAGATGAATGGAAAGGAAAATAATTGCAATATTTTTGTGGACTATTTATTTGGGCACAATTTGTATGTTTATAAATATTCATCAAGTGTCCATGTGGAAACATGAAAGGATGCCATAATACAGTAAGGCAAAACCAAACAAACATCCTATGAATATTTATATTAAAAAATATTTGAGCATAAATACGATGAGATAACTTTTGTTCGATAAGTTTTATCAACATGAGGATAAATATCCTTCAATGCAACATCTAAATCAAAGATATGATATTCCATAAATGTCAATGAAATATGAAATATCTAATTTATAGAATTTCAAATAGTTTTATGTATATTGAATCAGTCAAAGTCATGGATGTCGAAATAATAATTTCATTGCAATCATAAACATAAACCTACAGTCTTCTCTTGACTACTTAGACAATGTTTGGAATCATATTTCTCAAAACTTGTGAAATATAGTGTACAAGGTATATGCTCTTCATAAATAATCTTAATGAATACTAATGTTTTCATAACTTAATCTCTCGACTAAGTCTATCTTACAACTTAGATTTGTTTGAGTCTATAATAATAACCATATGATATCTTTGATCACTTGGTCTTCTCAAGTCCATCGACCTTTCAATATTGAAAAGGATATAAACTATTGGATATCGTCCTTTGAGTATAATAATACCTATCATGATGTAGATTGCATATGTGATATAATATCACCAGACTTAGTGTTTTTAGCAATACCAATATCTTTGATATAACTCTTAACACTTTATACATATAAGTCTTGGAAAATGAAAAATCTATCTCAGTCTAAACTTCCAACATATTTCTTGGTTAATAATAGAGTTCCCTACAAGATAGTTTCAGATCTTATAAATAAAATGTATTGATATACCATTGCAACAATAGAAAGATAAAGACAACCATACATAGGGCTTGAAAACTCCTAAAACATCTTGAACATTCGACATATGTGATACAAAGTCATCTAATAAGTAGAGACAATAACTAATAATTCCAAGATGAGTATATAGATGGAGGAATAATCATAGAATACGTAACAGATTATACATTGTTGATTGAGCAAGAACAAATACATATGGTGTTTTATGAATAATATCATTCTATCATGATGTAGAATGCATATGTGATATAATATCACCACACTTAGTGTTTTTAGCAATACCAATATCTTTGATATAACTCTTAACACTTTATACATATAAGTCTTGGAAAATAAAAATCTATCTCAGTCTAAACTTCCAACATATTTCTTGGTTAATAATAGAGTTCCCTACAAGATAGTTTCAGATCTTATAAATAAAATGTATTGATATACCATTGCGACAGTAGAATGATAAAGACAACTATACACAAGGCTTGAAAACTCCTAAAACATCTTGAACATTCAACATATGTGATACAAAGTCATCTAATAAGTAGAGACAATAACTAATAATTCCAAGACGAGTATGTAGATGGAGGAATAATCACAGAATACATAACAGATTAGACATTGTTGATTGAGCAAGAACAAATACATATGGTGTTTTAAGATTAATATCATACTACTCTTAGGCCTGCAAAGGCTTACCAAGCTATGAACATTAAACCAAAATCTCTTGGCCTGTCGACCTACACCAGTTTACTATCCTAAGATAATATAACAAGATCTCTTAACCTTTCGGCCTTTGAATTTTTTCTAAAAGTTAAAGATAGAAATATATCTATATTGACCCTATAAGTTTGATATCATAGCAATAGCATAAAATATGTGTAATGCCCACTGGCAAACTGCATTCATGATTTTGGAAGGTGGTAATATGGCATCAATGAGCGCTAACTGAGCTGCCTCAATAATAGGCCAACCGCCATGGAGACTGGTACCATCAGTTGTAGCATTTGGGCGATGACTAAAGAACAATAGGGCATCCCCTTTTCTAGGCTTTATTGCATACAAAAAAGAGGTTTGAGATGAGTAGAGAACATTGAGCACATTTGATAAATGTTACTGAATAATATATATGTTAAATCAGGTATTAAATTAAAACTTTCAGCAATAACACCTGAATGGCCATGCTTAGCACATTCTGACCACAAATGATTTTTTTGATGGCTCTACTTTGCCTAAAAATTCAATATATGTATCAGCAATTCTTGGAAAGTGGAATAAGTACTAAAGTTTGCCTTGGGATATAAACAAAACATCTAAAAGTTATAAAGCACTTGGAATATTTGATTTCAAGCTCCTAACCTCTGAATTAGGAAAGACAGTTTCTCCCCCCTTGATGACATCATATAAATACATCAGCACTATGGAAATTCTATGACCACCCATGGCTTGATTGAGTTTATTGTGAAAAAAATCAAAATGAGGTTCATATTTCTAGCCATTTTCGCAATGCAAAATTTGCATTGCCTCTCCATTTTCTAAATACAACATTTGCAATATAAATGAGTTGACAGTATGATATGAAACTTCAATAAAATCTATAACAATCTCATTTCAGTGTAAGCCTAGTAAATAAAACTAATTGACTAGCATTAAGAAGAACACATGTCAAGAAGCAAGTGAAACATATGTCACCTTTTGGAAGAGAGGTCCAACCTGCAATCATGTCTTCAATCGTTGCAACAATTTCATCCTAACAGATGCAAACACACTTTGCAAACAAACAAATCTACTATCAGTTAAAAGAGATGCTTAATAATCAAGAGTCTTAAATTTTAGTGTTAACTCAAAAGCAACCCAAAGAATAAATTTAGGAGGTATGCATTTTTTTTTGCATAAATTCTTATTAAACTGTTACATATATGTACTAATCATGATAGCTTACATAACAACCAAAAGTGCAAGTCACTGTGAGTGAATGCAAAAAATGGTGCCATGCAAAAAAGGATGACAATTTAAACTAAACAAAACAATAACACAAACCTAAATCCTAGCATGTTGCATAGTCACCTGGCTTTAACTCAAGAACATTCTCGAGCTTGTTTGGATTCCACTCATAACACTTTTCCCTGAGTCATTGTCTGCAACCATGTATTTCTCCAACTTGTTTCTTGACTATAGTTACATAATATGTAAACAATATGGAAAACAAATTTGAGATATAATTTTGTAAATATTTTTTTTTGCATGAAAAACACACAGAATAATTTACTTGCCAATTCAATGAGATGATCACACTCTTCATCTGGAGGGAAATTCTTGTACAAAAAGGCCCTGGTTCAGGCACAAAGCAAATCCAATATTTAAATGTCAATGCATAGAACAAATTGAGTCTGCAAATCCTAGTATATGTTCAAAAGAATACCTAATGTCAATTGAAAACATTTCAATCCTAGTAACCCACTTAATTTGTATTTCACAAACCTAGGATGCCAAGACAAATGAGTTACTTAGGCTAGATCAAAGCCAGGAGGTGGGCCAAATTTCAATATGGAACCTGTACAGATGATGTCATGCTCACTAAAAATATAGAGAATGTTCACATATTATAGTAAAACCAACCTCGACAAGGGGAACATATATGCAGTCATTTCAGTACTCATTTAAATTGGTGTTATAGAAATTGAATGATTCACAACTTAATTAGTTTTGATAGATTATGTACAAGATGCAAGATGCAATAAGTGCTATGAACTATACAGGTAAAAGATGACTTTTATAGATCTAGGTCTTGCAAACACCGTTGCTTGATGTAGGAAACCCCTTAAAAAATATGAGGACTTTTCAATTGTAACTTATATATTAAACCAAGGCTTACCACTTCACCTACATCATCTGAGGTTAGAAAATTGCTTCCAATGGATTCAAGATGCAATGACAATATAAAGCATCATGACTTGATAAACAAATGCATATTAGTCAATCATCACTGCAATGGCTACAAGAAGGAAAACATCAATAGTGCAGTAAATACTTGTCACAAAGCAAGTAGGCTATTTTAGAAGTTTAATAAAAAAGAAGAAATAACTTACACTTCAACACTCAATTTACTAGGTCCATTTGATAATAGGCAATAGCGCATAAAAAACATTAGTCTTTGCATTAGTAATTGTTACAAACACCATGAGCAAGTTATGAAAAACCTTTTCGAGACCCAAAACATGGTTAAAACAACTCGAGTGCTTTAAAATGATGTAGATATATTTGTTATAGTATGCATACCAATAGGATAGTTATAAATCCTCTCAACAGACACACAATTTACATCGAGAGATTTTGCAGTTATGTAGATCTGATTTTCATTTGATAGATAAAATTACAGTTGGCATGCATGTGTGACAGAAAAGATTAGTTGCATTGTTAATGGTGGCTAAACAGAAATCAACATTAATGAATTATGACGTTAAGTCTTTAACTGACCAATAGATATTAACCCATAAAAGTAGTCAATGATAGGGAACAATAGAGATTAAACCATTACATGTATCCCAAGCTTTGGTATAACTGTGTAATGATTCTGAAGTACATTTGAGTGTGACCTGCATTTATATATCATAAGAATGTGGTCCAAACATAACCCTGCCTTGAACTAGAGAAGGCAAAGGGGAAGACGAGATTTTGACATAAATAAACAAACTTTGAAACCTAAAAACTATCCTGAAACTTTGCAATCAAGAATTTAATAATTCAAAGTTACCACTATTTGAAAACTTCTAGAAATTTATGGTCCTTTTAAATTTTCCCTGTTAAAAGACTCAAAAGCATTCAAGCATTTACAATTGTTGGTTAAGGAAAGCAAGAAAAAACTACAAGGATAGCCATAATAGCAAAGCTATCAAATGAAATTTCATCACAGGGATATGACACAGAAGCAACTAGTTAGAGCCCAAAAGGCATGACTTTGAAACTGGAGCTCTTTCCTTTCTAAAAGTTAGATCCAAATAAATGCATAATCTCCTTGCAGAAAGAACACATGTGAACTACCATCAGCAACTATAATCTATGGCACATGAACAATGACTCATCTAAGATTGAAGTGCAGGTGACATGCATGCATGACAGGCAAAAGATTAGTTGCATTGTTAATGGCAACCAACACAGAACTTGACATTTATGAATTATGGTGTTAATTCTTTAACTGACAACATACAACAACCCATAAAAGCACTGAATGATAAGGAACAATAGAGATTAATGCATTACAGAGACATAAAAAGATATGAAATGATAGCATAACAGATATAGGAACTTTCAAACGCGTCATTATTTGCTTCCAACACGATAGATATAAAAACTCTCTACAGAGACAAATTTCACCCTCATTAAACAATCTGAGAAAATGAAGTAACAACGCAAAAATGATAGAGTTATAAATAGAGGTAATTACAAATGCCTCCTTTTTTGACAAATTTCACTCTCATCAAACAATCTGAGCAAATGAATAAACTTGATGCAAAATAATCCTTTGCTTGACAGCCTTAAAACTTGACACCAAAAACCATTAATGGCAACTGCACTTCAATCTATTGACAATAAATGAAAATTAAAGACTAACAAATGCTAAATGTCCTCATTGAAACGCCATGTGTCGATAGAAACAGTCGGTGTGAAGACATGGCTATATCAAAGAACATTACGAAGTCATGAAATATTGCCAATAGCAACCAAACATTACCAATTGATGAAATGATTTTATACGGAGACATTTTGCACTTATGTAGACCTAATTTTCATTTTGATTTCATAGATTGAAGTACACTTGGCATGCATGCATGCAAAGAAAAGATTAGTTCCATTCTTAATTGTGGACAATAAAGAAGTTTATATTAATGAATTATGGTGTTAAGTCTTTAACTCAACAATAGAGACTAACCCATAAAAGCACTCAAAGATAGGGAGGAGTAGACATTAACCCATAAAATGTAGAGAACAACTAACAATAGACATTAACCCATGGAATGCAGAGATGTAAAAAACTATTAAATGACACTGTAAAACATATAGGAACTTACAAACACTTTGTTTTTTGCTTCAATACGATAGTCATAAACCCTCTCAATAGACAAATATTTCACCATCATCAAACAATCTAAGCAAATGAATAAGAAACACAAAAATAACAGTGTAAAAGATGTAGGAACGTACAAATGACTCCTTTTTCGCTTGCTACAGCTTTTGTTTCATCATAAACATGTATTGGCATGATATGCATAGAATAGAAAATATTACACAGAAAACACTACTAATAACTATTTTTGAAATGCCAACCAAAGTCATTTATATCCATAGCATATATGTTTGAAACAGATCAATAGCCAATTGTGAAATTACATAGTGCACACAAGAAGTTAAAATAAATTATCAGATTAGTCTTGATTAAAGCATCAACATCATTGTCTTGTCATTGACATCATTAACAACAACCATGCTATGCAGGTTCTCTGACATCTTGCTTCTTGACATTGTTTTACGCTGTTATGTTGTGCTGCTTGGATCCTACATCACAAACAATTAGCATTATGCCTTTCACAATGTAGTTGTTACAATATGCTAACAAAGAATCAAAATCAAAATTGCAATAGTGTAAGGTAAGCACCTCTGCTAAGCTGCAAACTTTGGTGTTTCCTTCTATGACAATCCCTATGATGCAATTATCCATTGCAAGTGTGAATTTTCCTTGTAATTGAAACTTTTGTAACAAGAACATTACTACAGACATGTCTTTCTTGTAATTTTCAAATGGTATTGTAGCTAGTTGGGGGAAGCTATTTCATAGCAGTTGTCTGTGCAGATAATAGTCCACAACTCCATCTGTTGTTTGAACAGTGCATTGAAGAAAATGCATGTATTCAAATTTTGTGTTAGCTGCACATGTTGTGCATTGTGCAACATCAGTGTTTGATGTTAGTGTCAAAAAACCCTTTGTTTACATGATGTACAAACTGTTTCGTACGGGGGCAAGTGGACATTTTTAGGCCTCAGTGTTCGAGTCACCTGGAATAGTGATGCAGATGTAATTAGTGACAAATTACAACAATGCAATTTTGGAAGTTTTTACAGAAGTTATAAACAACATCATAATTGCAGGGCACACATGACAATTGCTTTGAATCAGAAGCCTATACTATTGTGTAAGATGTAAATGTTTTTGGTGTTTACTTCCATGCCTGAAGACTTAAGTGGTTCTAGGGAGGCTTTTGTAGATGCATCATTGAGCTCGTCAATGAAGCTGGATGGCATTGTTCGCATTAGACTTGTAATGTTCTTTGATATAGTCCTGTCTTCGCACCTAGTGTTTCTGTCGACGCATAGCATATCAACAAGGACATTTTGAATTTATCAGTCCCTAATTTTCATTTATTGTCAATAGACTAAAGTGCAGGCATCATTAATGGCTTATGGTGTGAAGTTATAAGTCTGTCGAGCAAAGGGTTATTTGCATTGTTTATTCATTTGCTTAGATTGCTTGATGAGGATGAAATCTATGTCTCTTGAGATGGTTTATATCTATCGTATTGTAAGCAAAAAATGAGGCGTTTGTAACTTCCTACATCTTTTACACTGTCATTTTATAGTTTTTTACATCTTTGCAATGGCTTAATTTCTGTTGTTTCCCATCATTGAGTGTTTGTATGAGTCCAGAGATTTTTTTATAGACATTAAGCCATAAAAACACTCAATGATAGGGAACAACAGAAATATTAAAAATAGTAGAGTTTTATGTATTGGAACCAGAAAAGGAGGCGTTTGTAAGTTCCTATATCTTTTACATTGTCATTCTATATTTTTCTATGTTGCTATAATGGTTTTAATCTCTGTTGTTCCTTGTCATTGACTGCTTTTATGGGTTAATCTCTATTGGTCAGTTAAAGACTTAACACCATAATTCATTAATGTCAACTTCTTTGTGAGCCACCATTAACAATGCAGCCAATCTTTTCTCTGTCACACATGCATGCCAACTGCACTTCAATCTATCAAATGAAAATTAGATCTAAATAACTACAAAATCTCTTGATATAAAATTTATGTCTATTAAGAGGATTTATAACTATGCTATTGGTATGCATACTGTAACAAATATCTCTACGCCATTTTAAAGCACTTGTGCTATTTTAACCATGTTTTGGGTCTCGGAAAGGTTTTTCATAATTTGCTCATGGTCATTGTAACAATTACTGATGCAAAGGCTAATGTTTTCAGTGTGCTATTGCCTATTGATGCACTTGTTAGAAATTGTGCTACTAATGTTTATCCTATGGTTTGTGGCACTATTTTATTAAAAGGGAGTTTGGGCTCTTTTTTTTGCAATTTTCTCATTGGCTCTTCCTATTTTCCTCCTGGTTTTGTATTTTCCCAATCCAAATTAATTGTGTGTCCATGAAATAGTGATAGTCATTGAAACATGTTTATTTGTTCAAGATACACATGATGTCCATGGATCAAAACGCAAATGATACATGAGGTATATATTGAATACATAGACATCTTTCAATGTCACAGACAAGAATCCTTTGCTTGACAGCCATAAAACTTAACACCATAATCCATTGATGGTGACTGCACTTGAATCTGATGACAATAAATGAAAATTAGATCTAAATATACGCAAAATGTGCTCACAGACACAAGGCACGTGAACTAGTATCAACAATTTCATGTGTCCACAAGAACACTTGTAGTGAAGACATGTGTATAGCAACAAAACATTAGGAATTGATGAATTTTTTGCCTTCATTGTTCCCAAGAAAAAATTGCAATTGGGGAAATACAAAACCAAGAGCAAAATATGAACAACTGATGAGGAAAATGCAAAAAAATAGGCCAAATTTCATTTTAATAGTTTCAAATAGACATCTTGAATAGAAGTCTTATTTCTTGAAGATATGAATGATGTCCATGGGTCAAAACATACACAGAACATCAAGTATATCTTGAACAGATAGACATGTTTTTTACATCTCTGCATTTTATGGCTCAATGTCTATTGTTTATTGTTCTTTGCATTTTATGGGTTAATGTCTACTCTTCCTTATCTTTGAGTGCTTTTATTGGTTAGTCTCTATTGTTGAGTCAAAGACTTAACACCATAATTGATTAATGTCAACTTCTCTACTGGCCATGATTAAGAATGGAACTAATCTTTTCTCTACACAGATGCATGCCAACTGCACTTCAATCTATGAAATTAAAAATGAAAATTAGGCCTAAATAAGTGCAAAATGTCTCGGTATAAAATCATTTTATCAATTGGTAATGTCTTGCTATTTTCCTCATTGTTTTGTATTTTTTGAATTGATTATTATTTTTTTATTAATTGATTTGTATCCTAATGTTTTTGTGCTATTGGAAATATTTCATGACTTTGTAATGTTCTTTGATATAGTTGTGCTCACACCCAGTGTTTCTGTCCATGCATGGTGTTTTGATGAGGACATTCTGCATTTATTTCATTTATTGTGAATAGACTGAAGTGCAGGTGTCTGAAATTTGTTTTCTATATTGTTTGTATTATGTAACTGCAGTCAAGAAACAAGTTGGAGCATTTTCATTGTTAAAATGGAATCTAAGCTCTTTTTTGCAATTTTCTCATTGGCACTAGATATTTTGGCAATTGTTTTCTATTTTCCAAATTGCAAATTATTGTTGGGACGAAGAAACAGAAAAATTTCATCCATTTCCAATGTCTTGGTGCTTTAGACATATTTTTAGTGTGAACATTTGTGGTGGGTAGGTCACATTGTTCACAGTAGTTAACATGCCTGATTGGAAATTGGAATGCATCTTTACGTAGATTTTATTTACTATTAAGATTGATAGGTGCCTTGATAATAGAATAACTAGCTTACTACTATGCTTGTGATTTTAGTTACCTATTTGAGACGGAGTTTTCCAATGTTTGAGGAAGCAACACCAATAGCTAGATCCATGTGAGAAGGAGAAATATGTCCCCTAGTATATAGCATTGTCATAATCATGAGTCCAAAAGTAGCAACAACTACCAAATGAGGTAACATGTTGTCTCTTGCATCCATCATTACTCACCAACACCTAGCCAACATTAGAATAAAGGTTGAAAGAATGTATGTTGCACTTCACACAGATTGCATCAACTTCATTAGATAACATCTAACAAACATATATCCATAACACATAATAAGTATGAATTGTATTCTAATCACAGAATATGATCCCAAATAAATATGAATTATAATCCAATACTAAATCCATGCATTGGAAAAACCTAGAGAGCTTCATTAGATAAATGGTAAGTTTGTAATACTAGATTCATAATCTTGTAAGAAGCATAAGAAGAGTGAATGATCAAAAATGGGGAAAAGATACTGCATTCTTCATTTTAGCTTTAATCTTAATCTTCATACTTCATATGATTCAGAAAACATTTAAAAATTAATATATAAGATGAAATAATAAAAATGTTACTCACATATTAGTTGAACTTTTCAATGCTTATCTCTACTTCCTCACTACTGGACATTGTTACAGATGCAAATCCTTGTGCAATTCTAGTTTCCCTATATGTGATCATCTACAAAACTGGTTCAAAGATAAGGTTACAAACATATGCTATAATGCATTAAATAGAAGTGTTAAGCCTAGAAAAGGAAATGACATTACAATTTACCTGGAGGACAATTTATCAAGGTACTCAACCACATGGGGAAAATAATAGTTAGGTTTTTTATCAATATATTTAACTGTCAATACTTATTTTTTATCCTAAAATTAACAAATTCTAAAGCCATATCAAGCTGTAATTTATTATTGAATGAAAGTAAAAATCAATGCTACCATTCACATTTATTTCTAGTCACAATAGTTGTATAGTTGTTTGGATCTATTTGTATACACCCATTTCCACTTAAACATACAAAGATGACATTTACTTACGTGTATACTGTTAGATTCAGGACAGACAACTGAGAGGGGGGGGTGAATCAGTTGTAAAACTTTCTTCCAATTAAACACTTAAATCCTCTTTGTGATTTTAGCAGCATATTAATAAATCAATCATGGAAACATAATGCATTAAATCAAAAGTAGAAACACATCAACACATAAGACACCAAGATTTTGACGTGGAAAACCTAGTTAAGGGAAAAACCATGGGGTGATTAACCCAAGATTGTATTCTCTGTTAGAAGAATAGAAAGAACAAAATGGCACATGCCAATTAGGGCTCACTGCTCGAGCACACTGCTCACAAGAGGCTCACTGCCTACAAGAGACACACTATCTACAAAATAATAAGTATCACATACTTGAACTGGAGAATAGCATCTTCACCATGCTTGAATCGGTTCCATTTAAGCCCAAAAACTTCTACTCTGCCTTTTGCTCTCTTCCTCGCTACCACACTCTCATCTCCACAAGACACTTTGAAATGACTTTACAACTCTTTATTTATATAAGACATCGACTTAGGAATAATCATCTAAGTCGGCAAACATCTACAAGAACATCCGCAAGATGTGTAATTCATCCGGTCGGCCAAACTTAGGAAGAACACCATCATCTAGAAGTTATTCTTCAATTGTGAGCTCAAACTCTAATGCGGACCACCAACACAAATTGGACATGATCCAAAGACCTCCACAAGCTTGCCTGAATCACCAAGAACATCCCCACTTCATCTGCTTACTGAAATCCTTATCTCCTTCATCTAGAACCTCAAGAACACAGTCTGTCATCACTGTCACAATGGAATAGATGCTTGCGGACCTCCAGACTACTAACCAATTGAGTTTTAAATTCACATGGACTTCCCAAACACTCCACCAAATCCGCAGAATAGGATATTGCATTTCCAGATCCCACCGGACCTATATGTGTCACTCTGTCACCTCTGAACACCTGCCGGAACCAGTTTTACTTGAGCGGCCACAACTTCTTCAGATCTTCATGCGGACCTCTGAAATCTTTACTTGATCATCTTAAGACTCATATCTACAAACCCTTTGAACCGCATCCTCTGATAGTTATCTTATCTTGGATCTTTACCTTACTATCTTCACTATTCTTCTTTGTTCCTGATATGACTAATTTTCTCAATATCCTTAGCACATAGCTCATCCAATCCTTATCATCAATGCAACAAGAGTATGTTGACATCAATGACAACACCGGTTAGGCCCATACTTGCAACATATACATTCTTTTGAACTAGCCTACACTAATCTCTATCTATTTCTGTTTCTTCTTTTCAATCTTAAAATATTTTAACTTATTTCCATTTGATGGCTTTATTCATGATTTAATTTACATGTATACAATAAAACCAAGTCAGATAAAAATGTATATTTTTTCCATAAACATCTCACCATGACATAGTTGACCTATTACATAATTGATTCTTTGTATAGAACAAATTGAAATCAATCAGTTATGTATCAATGAATATGCCCTATAACTATAGATGTAAGATGGAAAAGGATATGTGTGGCACAATTCCAAAAACCTATGAAGGGAATGGCACCATAGAAAAAGCTAAGCTTCAAGCACATATAATTGATTTGAAAGTTTTGAAATGAAATATCCTACATACTTAGTGTGAATGTAATTGTTAAAGCTATTAGAACAATCATTGTGTAGAAAATATAATGCTCTCTTCCTTTCAGATTTTATGTCATAGTATCCACAAATGCATAAACTAGTTCAGAACATACATTGTCACATTGTTGTAGTTGTAAATCCATGTCACCAGTGGAGGTAAGATGCCAAACAATAAACAGTTGCAATAGACCCCTACAAAATCAAGCACTGCTACAAAAAACACACCGTGCCATGCTTCTAAATAAATAGGTCTTGAACACCACACGTGTATGTGACATGTGGTTATAGACAATATACATTGTGCGCAAATTTAATCTAACTTCTGAAACTGCCTTTGCCCATATATAGACATTTATATACATACATATATATTTAAAACAATTTGTAGTGTGCAAGTTTGTGCAATGATGAACACACAAATAGAAGTCTTATCTCTTCAGGATATACATGTCCATGGATCAAAACATCCACAATAGATCACGTATATCTTGAATAGATAGACATCTTTCAATGTCTATCGCTATTTGATGAACAAACAATACTTGTAGGACTGAATTGAAGAAGCAGAACCTATGCAAAAGAGAACACCCCCAAATTAATCAACAGAACCTAAAGAAGATACAATAGTTGCAGGGCTGGACTTATGATTTTGTTTTAATAAATTGAAGTGCAATTGGCATCCATGCATGACAGACCAACGCAAATAATCCTTTGCTCGATAGACCTAAAACTTCACACCATAAGCCATTAATGATGCCTGCACTTCAGTCTATTCACAATAAATGAAATAAATGCACAATGTCCTCATTAAAACACCACGCATTGACAGAAACACTGCATGTGAATACATGACTATATCAAAGAATATTACAAAGTCATGAAATATTTCCAACAACAAAAAAACATTAGCAATCGATTAATAAAAAAATAATCAGATAGAGTAATACAAAACCACAAGGAAAATACCAACAGCCAATGAGAAAATTACAAGAAACATCCCAAAATTCCCTATCAACAAAATAATCCTACAGACTATAGCATAAACATTTGTGGGACGATTTCTGACGAATGCATTAATAGGCATGAGTGCACCAAAAACATTAGCCTCCCACCTTAAAATGCAGTGACTAACTGCACAAGAGCTTCTAAACTATGAAGATATATTTGTTACAACATGCATACCAACATGACAGTTATAAAGCCTCCCAACAGCCATAGATTTTACACCGATAAATTTTGTACTTATCTAGACCTAATTTTCATTTAATAGATTGAAGTGTAGTTGGCATGCATGCGTGACAGACAAAATATTAGTTGCATTGTTAATGATTGCCAACAAAGAACTCAACATTTATGAATTATGGTGTTAAGTCTTTAACTCAACAACAGACATCAACCTATAAAAGCACTCAACGATAAGGAACAACAGAGATTAACCCATTAGAGGGACATAAAGAAAATATGAAATGATAGTGTAAAAGATATAGCAACTTTCAAACACGTCATTTTTTGCTTCCAACACGATAGATATAAACCTTTTCAACAGATACAGATTTCACCCTCATCAAACAATCTAAGCAAATGAATAAACAATGCAAAAATGACAGTGTTAAAGATATAGGAAATTACAACATCCTCTTTTTTTGACAAATTTTACCCTCATCAAATAATCTGAGCAAATGAATAAACAACGCAAATAATCCTTTGTTCGACAGCCTTGAAACTTGACACCACAATCCATTAATGATGAATGCACTTCAGTCTATTGACAATAAATGAAAATTGGACTAACAAATGCTAAATGTCCTTGTTAAAATGCCACACGTCAACAGAAACACTTGGTGCGAAGACACGACTAGATCAAAGAACATTACAGAGCCATGAAATATTTCCAATAGCAACAAAACATTACCAATTGATGGAATGATTTTATGCTGAGACATTTTGCACTTATTTAAGCCTAATTTTCATTTTCACTTCATAGATTGAAGCATAGTTGGCATGCATGATTGCAGAGAAAAGATTAGTTCCATTCTTAATCATGGCCAGTAGAGAAGTCGACATTAATGAATTATGGTGTTAAGTCTTTAACCCAACAACAGAGACTAACTCATAAAAGCACTCAAAGATAGGGAAGAGTAGACATTAACCCATAAAATGCAGAGAACAACAAACAATAAACATTAACCCCTAATACACAGAGATGTAAAAAACTACAAAACAACACTGTAAAAGATATAGGAACTTCAACAGACACAGATTTCACCGTCATCAAACAATCTGACCAAATGAATAAACAACGCAAAAAATGACAGTGTAAAAGATATAGGAACTTACAAACGCCTACTTTTTTGCTTCTAATATGATAGATATAAACCCTCTCAATAAACACGGATCTTACCCTCATCAAACAATCTGAGCAAATGAATAAACAACACAAATAATCCTTTTCTCGACAGACTTAAAACTTCACACCCTAAGCCATTAATGACGCCTACACTTCAGGCTATTCACATTAAATGAAAATTAGAGACTAATAAATGCACAATGCCCTCGTTAAAATGCCACGCGTCGACATTAATGAATTATGGTGTTGAGTATTTAACCCAACAACAGAGAAGTTGACATTAATGAATTATGGTGTTAAGTCTTTAACCCAACAATAGAGACTAACCCATAAAAGCACTCAAAGATAGGGAAGAGTAGACATTAACCCATAAAATGCAGAGAACAACAAACAATAAACATTAACCCATAAAACACAGAGATGTAAAAAACTACAAAACGACACTGTAAAAGATATAGGAACTTCAACAGACATAGATTTCATTGTCATCAAACAATCTAACCAAATGAATAAACAACACAAAAAATGATAGTGTAAAAGATATAGGAACTTACAAACGCCTACTTTTTCTCTTCCAATATGATAGATATAAACCCTCTCAATAGACATAGATCTTACCCTCATCAAACAATCTGAGCAAATGAATAAATAACACAAATAATCCTTTACTCGACAGACTTAAAACTTCACACCATAAGCCATTAATGATGCCTGCACTTTAGTCTATTCACATTAAATGAAAATTAGAGACTAATAAATGCATAATGCCCTCGTTAAAATGCCACGCGTCGACATTTTGCACTTATCTAGGCTTAATTTTCATTTTCATTTCATAGATTGAAGTACAATTGACATGCATGCGTGCAGACAAAAGATTAGTTGCATTCTTAATCGTCGTCAATAGAGAAGCTGGCACTAATGAATTATGGTGTTAAGTCTTTAACTCAACAATAGAGACTAACCCATAAAAGCACTCAAAGATAGGGAAGAGCAGACATTAATCTATAAAATGTAGAGAACAACAAACAATATACATTAACCCATAAAATGCAGAGATGTAAAAAACTATAAAATGACACTTTAAAAGATATAGAAACTTACAAATGCTTAGTTTTTCACTTCCAATACGATAGACATAAACCCTCTCAACAGACACAGATTTTACCCTCATCAAACAATCTGAGCAAATGAATAAACAACACAAATAATCCTTTGCTTCGCAGACTTAAAACTTTACACCATAAGCCATTAATGACACCTGCACTTTAGTCTATTCACAATAAATGAAAATTAGAGACCAATAAGCATGCAGAGAAAAGATTAGTTCCATTCTTAATTGTGGTCAGTAGAGAAGTTGACACCAATGGAATAAACAATGCAAATAATCCTTTGCTCGATAGACTTAAAACTTCACACCATAAGCCACTAATGATGCCTACACTTTAGTCTATTCACATTAAATGAAAATTAGACTAATAAATGCACAATGTCCTCGTTAATACACCACACGTTGACATTTTGCACTTATTTAGGCCTAATTTTCATTTTCATTTCATAGATTGAAGTACAGTTGGCATGCATGCATGCAGAGAAAAGATTAGTTCCATTCTTAATTGTGGCCAGCAGAGAAGCTGACATTAATGAATTATGGTGTTAAGTCTTTAACTCAACAACAAAGACTAACCCATAAAAGCACTCAAAGATAGGGAAGAGTAGACATTGACCCATAAAATGCAGAGAACAACAAACAATAGACATTAACCCATAAAATGTAGAGATGTAAAAAACTATAAAATGACACTGTAAAAGATATAGGAACTTACAAATGCCTCATTTTTCGCTTCCAATAGGATAGACATAAACCCTCTCAATAGACACAGATTTCACCACCATCAAACAATCTAAGCAAATGAATAAACAACGCAAATAATCCTTTGCTCGACAGACTTAAAACTTCACACCATAAGCCATTAATGACGCCTGCACTTCAATCTATTCACAATAAATGAAAACTAGAGACTAACAAGTGTGCAGAGAAAAGATTAGTTCCATTCTTAATTGTAGCTAGCAGAGAAGTCGACACTAATGAATTATGGTGTTAAGTCTTAAACTCAACAACAGAGACTAACCCATAAAAGAACTTGAAGATAGCGAATAGTAGACATTAACCCATAAAATGCAGAGACGTAAAAAACTATAAAATGACACTATAAAAGATATAGGAACTTACAAACGCCTCATTTTTTGCTTCCAATACAATAGACATAAACCCTCTCAACAGACACAGATTTCATCCTCATCAAACAATCTCAGAAAATGAATAAACAACGTAAAAATGACAGTGTAAAAGATATAGGAACTTACAAACGCCTCCCTTTTTGCTTCCAATATGATAGATATAAAACCTCTCAATAGACACAGATTTCACACTCATCAAACAATCTAAGAAAATGAATAAACGACACAAAAAATGACAGTCTAAAAGATATAAAAATTTACAAATGCCTCCTTTTTTGCTTCTAATACGATAGATACAAACCCTCTCCACAGACATAGATTTCACCCTCAATGAATGAACAACGCAAATAATCTTTTTCTCGATAGACCTAAAACTTCACACCATAAGCCATTAATGATGCCTGCACTTTAGTTTATTCACAATAAATGAAATAAATGTAGAATGTCCTCGTTAAAATGCCACGTGTCGACAGAGACGTTGGGTGCGAACACAACTATATCAAAGAACACTAGAAAGTCATGAAAAATTTCCAATAGCAAAAAAACATTAGGATACGAATCGATTAATTAAAAAAATAATCAATTTGGAAAATACAAAACCACTAGACAAATACCAGTAGCCAATGAGAAAATTGCAAAAAAAACCATAAATTGCATATTTAAAAAATACTCCCACAAACTATAGCATCAACATTTGTGGCATGATTTCTGACAAATGCATTAATAGGCATGAGCGCACCGAAAACATTAGTCTCCCGCCTTATGAGGCAGGGACTAACAATAAATAGTTGGAACTGAAATATATGGTATTGCTATATGATAGTAAGTTTATAAAACTAGGAAAAATAAAATTGCATTAGCATGGCCCATACTACATAGATCAAATACAAAGGATAGGGGTCGTAAAGTTGAAAAATCTAACAAGTGAACTACTAGATGATTATGTGAATGGTGCTTGATTAAAACTTTATTACACTAAGGATTGAAGGTAAAATTGAACATAATTGGTGTATAAGGGACACCATGTAATATATGTATCATAGAGGTACTTAAGATGTATCATAGAGGTACTTAAGATGTATCATACTAGTTGGATAGTACCCATTGCACAAAAAAGTAAACATTGTCAAAAGTGAAATAGAAAAAAAAGTAACATATGAAAAGGATATAATGATGAGGTCAATAGTGACATTATAAAAAGTGACTTTAAAAGCTATAAAAAGGAGTTGAGGGAAGTGTAAAATCTCCAAAAGTGAAGTGAAGTCAACTGGCATGCAAGCTAAGCAACTAAGGTGCAAATGAGGGTTTCAAAGCTAGGATTGAATAGAGCATGGTGAACTAAGGAAAACTTAAGCCATGGTATGAATTTAACAGCATTAACTCATAATTGAAAAGGTTATCGTGTGACTAAAATATAATTCCTATACATGGATTAAAGCTATGGAGAATGATTTGGAAGGCACATTCTCAAACATACTGAGAGGAGTGGTCTGCATGGAAGACATAAGAAAATACATACATGTCCAACATATAAAGATGGATCACTTTGGAATCAAGGTAGAAAGTGAACATTTGGAAGACCTTTCTACTAGAAAATATATAGCAAAATATGTGACCATTGTGAGATTGAAGCTTGATATATAAGAAAATTTTCCAAATTTCAAAGATAACCACAAATGGATCTAGTTAGAACTTAGTAGAATTCACGGAGATTTTATATACATAGATCACCTATAGCATATAATGAAGAATGAAATCAAAATGATTATGGGTCTCTTAGATAAAGGAAATAACCTAAAGAAAGTGGAAAATAATTATGTAACATCACTCACAAGGGCAACATATGATGATTAGTTCTTGGTGTTAAGTAAAATTAATGACTTTGGGGTACTCTATGCCTTAATTTTTTTAGCTTACTAAATCTTTCACATGGGGAAGAACACTTTGCTCTGACCACATGCATATACTTTTTATATGAGATGGTGACTAGTGTGAAAGAATACAATCTCTACAAAACCCTAAGGGAGAACTCATGGAGAATTTGAAGAAAATGAAGGAAAGCCATCACAATTTTAGGTATGGCTCATTAATCATGCCTTTCATTAGATTTTATGAGTGAATTACCTAGTTAGGGAAATTATGCATATGGAGAATGGATAAACTAATAGGTAGTCAAATCTATGAGATATTGATAAGTTTTTGGATAACACCCTATGAGAATATGAATATGACTCATTTTTCACAAAAAATAAAGAAAGAATGCAAGAAAAAAATAGGTTGAATTACAAAATTATGAGGGAGCTGGAAAAAATGTAGTTTTGTGCTAGATAAAGATTCCATTCACATTGAGGCCAATGAACCAAGAACCTCTTGCATCATAGAATTTCCCTATGAAGCCATTGACAAGATATTAGAGAGTACCACAAGAACCCTCTTGGCCCATCCCAAAAACCCCATGGCCAAAATATTTAGAGCCTAGAAGGAATTTAATGATAAGAAAGCTAAGAAGGAGGCCACAAAAAAACTTAAGAAGAAAAAAGAGGAGGTAAAATAGGCCTATAAAACATGGGACCCCCTACTCTACAAATAGTCAAGATTACAAAAGAAAAGGTGAAACAAGAAACAAAGGGGAAAGAGTAGATAGAGAAGGTTAGACATAATAGGATCCTCTAGTGGAGTTACACAACCACAAACAAGAAAAATGGAAGTAAAAGCCTTAAAGAAACTAGTTAGTAAAGAAGATTTGAAACAAAAGGGAAAGAAAATGAAGGGACAAAAAGAAGAAACTACACAAAAAGAGAAAACTCCCCCACTACAAGAACCACTTGTAGAAGAAATGGATAAAACACTATTGTAGATAAGCTCAAAGGAGAAAAAGGAAGGAAGAAAAATGTAATTCAAAACCAAAAGCTAAAAGAGGACCAATTTCATATGATATCTCTGATGAGGCTATGTTTTTTTCTATTTCTCTTGCTTTAGTTTATGTTCTTCAAAGACATTCCCAAACTTTTACATATATTGTTTATGCCTATAAACATCCTTTAGACATTGAAAGCATTAAGTTTGATATATGATATGTTGGTAAATGACTGTGTATGAATTGATGATTGGTCATAAAATATGATAGTACTTTCTATTAATTTTAGTAGTTTGAGACATATAAATATCATATGATGAACTAACCCCTATGCAGCAAGCACCTGGCTACATTTCATGAAGTCCACATGTCAGCTCGTAGCAAAGGAGGTGTTCTCATCTACAACAGACAATGCAGTTACCCGCAACCAAAGGAAAAGGACTCTGAATTGATTGGGCATGAGTTAGCCATAACTCCCCACTCTTCGACAGTTATCCTTCAATAGCTAACACAGTCATAAATAATGAGGAAGCTCAGATCGTAGTCCATGTTCTGTCTCCAGTTATGATTGTTTTCATAATGACTAAGAAGAGTTATAGTAGGACTATACTGTCTACAATTATCTTTATGGTAGTTTAGTTTCCTATTCCTAGTTTGCTTAGTAATAATGTCTTCTCCCTATGTTGTGGGAGAATGGACAAGTATGGTATTAATTGCTTAGCAGTTTTGTTCAATTAGGAAAACCCGATCTTGGCTATATATGTTAGATTTTGTATACGACAAGAGAGGTTAGACAGAGATTGTGTTATCAAAGTTATTATTATATTTTCCTCAACATTCAATAAAGGAACATAGGTTTTGAATTCAGTCAATGGTTTTAGTGATACAATAGAGATCTAGTTAGATTATGTGGTGATTATAGTCACTCAAGCAAGGGCCACTTGAGGTAACTGTATCTCTTTTATATGTTCATGTGTTTAGTTTATGTTACTAGCTTATGTTTGTGTGATTAATGCATGTTGTGATGAGTTTAGGTCATATGGATTAGTTAGATATTGATAATCTATATTGTTGGGTTAAGGTGATCACCGACTTAGTTATTAATTGGTCCCCTGTTTTGATGCACATAGACTATTTTGATTTACAACCAACTGAATAACATTGGTTATTTCTTATCAACATTACTTACTCACAGTACCTGTCAATTCTTGCAAAGTAGAGTTTTTTTCCCTTTCAATAGTTTGTTTCTATGCACAACTTCTAGATTACAATTCAGGAATCCTTGATTGTACACATAGTATGGGCACCACCCAAGAAGAATACAATTCCCTTGACAATTTAAATGTAACACATTATAGCCAGTAGGTTTCTTGATGTAGGATCTGTTGGTCCATTGAGTTGTGTGCATGCCCTTTTCTGCATCAATGTATTGGTTAATAATGGAGTTTGACATTTTTGGTGCCGTTGCTGGGGATGGTGCTAAGGTTTAGAGTTTCTGAGTTCTTTTTGATTCATGTTTGTATTTTCTTTCATAGGATACAAGATTTATTTTTCAGCAATTAGGATCACTTAGATATTCAATCTATTTCCAGACTATCTACTAACACGATGCAAGATTAGAGCTATTAGCTTATGCATCATTGCATGTGGCAGCCAAGAGACTAGTTGGGGAGATTTATTCCATCTAGTTCAATAGAAGGAGAGGACCAATTAGAACCACCCCTTGGACTAGAGGATTTTGTAGACTTAGAAGATATTGCCACTTGGCATCAAGACACAACGGCGAAAGAAGCAGTAGAAAATCCAGCTGAGCCAGTTACTTTTGCATTCCATATTATAGACCAGGTAAGAGCTAATACCCTGAAGAACATTCCTCCTTTAGCCCTACCAAAATTTCATGGGCTAATCACTGAGGACCCATATACCTTTATTTTTTAATTTGATGTACTCTGTAGAATCTATGACTACATTATAGATGCATACAGACTCAAACTCTTTCTAGCCACCCTCAAGGATGTTGCCTTACGATGGTTTATGGGGTTGGGACAAAATTCAATAACAAACTAGGGTACCATGAAGGAGAAGTTCTTACAAAATTACTAGGACTATTTTTGTGGTAGAGATATGAAAGGAGATGATATCTTTAGGATGTCATAAAAGGAAGATGAACCTCTGGAAGACTATGTTGAAATATTTCAGTTTTGCCTCAAGAAGTCAAGACAGAATTGACTCTCACGAGAGTCACTTAAGTTGGTCTTCTTAAGAGGTGTGAGTGAAGAATGCATGGATGTACTGAATTTAATTGGAGCATGGTACATCTCTCAACTCAGGTTTGATGAAATTTGTCAAATCTATAGAAACTATTCATGTTCCACCTTAAAGAAAAATAAAGGCTTGAGAGCCTTGCCTTCCACTAAATCATCTACTAGAGTCTCTAGAGTAGAGCTCAGCAATCTACTACCAAACATGAAAGAGGACTTCATAAGCCATCGAGCAACACAATTAGACACTCTACACATAAAGAAGAAGCAAGAGGCAGTAGTTGCAGCTTTGGTTGAATATTGTCCACATTGTCGACAATAGAAGACCAACTATAAGTGCAAATGTATTGCCATCATTTCTGAGGAAATGAGTGAGAAAGAAGATTTCTAAACCACTGAAGATGAAGAAGGTCAAGTGTTTTACATTGCACAATGTGGGCCTTGGCAGCAAAGACAAGGTATGCCTTAGGAACCCTTGACTAATAATATGTCATTTCCATCATCTACTTCAGACATCCCTAATTGGAACAATGCACCTTGGTATAACATGCCACAACAACAATGGGTAACTATGCCACCTAGCTGGAACCAACAACAGGGGTATGGCCACATAAGCTATTTCAAACATCAAACCCATGGTCACAATAGTGGCATGGAAATCAACCTTGACAAAATTCAAATATGAACTACCTATAGCCACAACAAGCTCTACCTCAACAACCTACCCTTATGTCAAATACAGCTTCACCCACTCTAGTTTTGCCTAGAGCCACTCAATTTCTAGCCCAACCTACACCTAATCCTAAAAATAAGCCTATTCAATAGGCTTATACTAATGAAGCCATCCAATACCCAACCTATATGGTTGAGGTTAGTGATGTGCACCTGTGCTAAGGCAAAATGCCTGCTGGACCTTCATCTCCACTTATTACAAAACTTGCTGATGAGGAACCAACCTCTGTCACTAACACTCATTTGAATAACCAGCATCTTAGCAAACCCCTCTATAGGAAGAAACCATTACCAAGAGCCGTCCATTTCTAGAGAGATTAAACATGCAAGCACCACCTCCATCTGAACCTGACTTTGATTTCATTGGGCAATTGAAAAATGTCTGTATAAAAATTCCCCTAATCTAAGCTATCAAAGATGTACCCATATATACCAAGGCTATAAGGGAACTATGCCTTAAGAAACTAGGAAGAAAGAGAAAAGATACTCAGAAAGTACATGTTATAGGATAACTTGTTGATATCATGTTAGGTAACGTGGCTGTCCCCAAATATGTGAATCCTAGAATCCCTGTAGTTGATGTGAACATCAATGGTTACCTTATAAAAAACACCTTGATTGACTTGGGTGTAGCCATAAATGTAATGACAAAGGAAACAATGAATAATCTTTAGTTGGTTAACTTAAGACCTACTCCAATAGTCTTACAGTTGGTAGACATGTCAACTGTCAAACCCGAGGTGGTCATTGAAGATCTTGTGATTACATTAGATCCATGGGAATACCCTGCAGACTTTATGGTCTTGCAACCTAAGGCCAGCTTAGGAGGATATCCACTCATCCTAGGGAGACCTTGGCTAGCAACAACATATGCCTTCATAGGATGCAGGTATGGGAATATGATAATTTCCAATGGGAATATAACAAAGAAATTGGTCCTTTATCCTCTAGCATAGCCTTTTGCTGATATGGAGTAAACTATCTGGCCAGACCTAGAGGATATTGACCAATATCCTCTTCAGACATTAATGACAATTGAACAAAGTCCATTGTTGAATTTATAGGATGAAGATGAAGTGCTTTCCAATGTGATACAAAACACTTATGGAAGAGACCCACGATAGCAAGACCCAGGTCTAGTGTGTCTAACTTGCCCACTGCACAATATTCTGCCTTCAATCAACACACAAGCCTATGCTTCCACTACACACATGTTTCATCATCTAATGCCTCTTAGTTGTAGCCTCAATTTATCAAGACTATTGCCTCTGTCATGGCATTTGCAACACCAGTTGACATTACACCAAGCAGGACACTTAATATAAATAGTAAATTGATAGTTGTTCTGAAGTCTAAACTGGTAAAAATGCTACAAACTCACAAGACAACATTTGCATGGGACTATCATGATATGAAGAGCATCAACCCTAACCTCTACATGCATAAGATATGCATCAATGAGGTATGTAGGATAGTTAGGCAGCCTCAGAAGAGAATAAACCCTATTGGAAGAGACAGTGAAGAATGAACTACAAAAACTACTAGATGTAGGATTCATATATCCCATATTAGATAGCCAATGGGTATCCCCACTAGTCATAGTACCAAAAAATGAGGTAAGTGGCGGGTTTGTGTAGACTATAGAGAATTGAATATTGCCACTAGGAGAGATCACTTCCCTCTTCCTTTCATTGACCATGTATTAGACTTGTTGGCTGGGAAGATGTATTTTTCTTTCCTTGATAGATTCAATGGTTATAACCAGATCAAAATAGCCCTTGAGGACTAGGATTTTACATGCCCATGGGGGATCTATGCCTATTTAGTCCTTCCATTTGGACTCTGCAATGCACCTACAACATTTCAAAGGGTTGTTTTAAGCATCTTTTATGATTATTCTCGTGACTCTATGGAAGTATTTATGGATGATTTTACCACTTATGGAGATTCTTATGAAGAGGCACTAAAAAACCTTGAAAAAGTCTTGTAGAGATGTCAAGATCATAATCTGTCTCTTAGTCATGAAAAATGTTTCATGATGATGGAAGAAGGAGTAGTGCTTGGCCACTTTGTGTCCAAGAAAGGAATTCAAGTGGATCCAAATAAAATTGAAATCATCTCCACATTGCCTATTCCTAAAAATTAGAAAGATGTTAGAAGCTTTCTTAGCCATGCAACATATTATAGAAGATTCATAAAGGATTTGAATAAGATAGTTGCTCCCCTATTTGTCTTACTCTCTAAAGATGTGGAATTTAATTGGACAACTGACTGTCAGACATCCTTTAAAAATTTAAAAGAATCATTGACAAAGACACCTGTACTCAGAGGGCCTAATTGGGAAGTCCCTTTCCATATCCATACAGATGCCTCTGAATTTGTTGTAGGGGTTGTGTTAGGGCATAAGGAAGGAAATTTGGAATATACAATTTATTACATCAATAAGAATCTACAAGGTGCTAAACTCAACTATATTGTCACTGAATGTTAGTTGTTATCTATGCAATAAATAAGTTCATACATTATATCACTGGGTATCCTATTTTTTTTCATACTAACCATGCAGCAATAAGGTACCTGATGAAGAAACCATTGGTAAGTGGTAGATTGGTTAGATGGTTGTTGCTACTCCAGGAATTTGATATTACTATTGTAGACAAGCCTGTGAAGACCAGTGTTGTTGATGATTTCCTCTCCAGGCTACCTACTTGTAATGAAGATTTAGTTATTAATGATTCATTTCTAGATGAACACTTATTTGCACTGACTGCGCAAACTCTTTGGTATGCAAATATAGAAAATTGTCTAGTTGCAGGGAAAACACCTCCACACCTCTCACCAAGAGAGAGGCGCCGCCTAGTTGAATGCAACTTTCCCTATTCTTGGGTAGCAGTTTACCTCTTCTACATAGGCCCTGATCATGTCATGAGAAGATGTATCAGAGAAGATGAAGTATATGCAATTCTCAAGGCATGCCATGATGAACCCTGTGGAGGACACTTTGCAGCTAAGAGAACATCAGTAAAAGTCTTAAATATTGGATACTACTTGCCAACTCTACACAAAGATACATCTCTCTATACAAGAAGATGTGACTGTTGTCAAAGGATGGGCATACCTATAAGAAATGATGAGATGCCCTTATTGCCACAATTGGTGGTCACACTGTTTGACAAATGGAGCATTGATTTTATTGGGCGCATTGATCCTCCCTCTAATAATAAGGAATATATACCAGTTTGTATTGGTTACCTAACAAAATGGGTGGAGGTGAAAGCTCTAAAATTTGCCAGAGATAGTAAGGTTGCCACATTCCTATATGAGGAAATATTTACAAGGTATGGCTCGTGCCAGAGGAAATAGTTACAAATCAGTGACCACAGTTTACATCAACCCTGAATGCTAGTCTCATCTAGGAATATGAAATCAAACATAAGAAATCCACTCCCTATCATCCACAGTCAAATGGCCAAGTTGAGGTCACAAACAGGGAAATTAAGGCAATATTAACAAAGACAGTTGCATTACACATAAAAGATTGAGCAGCAAGACTCTTAGAAGTAGTTTGGACATATAGAACTACATGGAAAACAACAACAGGGTATACACCCTATGAACTGGTCTATGGTAAGAAGGTTGTCCTTCCTATTAAGTTTGAATACAAAACATTAAGAACTACCATTCAACTTGGGATGGATCTATCAACAGGTCAAAAAGAAAAGTTGCACCTATTTAATGCCTTAGAGGAGCTAAGGATGGAAGTTGTCCACCACACTGAAATAATCCAAAAGCAGAGAGTCAAATTGCATGACCAATACATCAAAATCAAAGAATTTCAGGTAGGTGACTGGGCCCTGCTCTGACTCTAGATATAAAGACCATAAAGGCACATTACAGACCAGATGGTTGGGTCCTTATGAAATCAAGGAAGTTTTTCCCAATGGTGCAGTTCAATTGACAACAATTGATCTAGTAAGATTTTCCCTAATGGTTAATGGACACCATTTGAAATTGTATAAAAAGCCATTGGATAAAGCCAACTTTCTCCACCAATTAAGAGAACATATGGGTACCCAAGTTTCACAAAAGTATACACCAGAGGAAGCATGCATACCAGTCTCATATGCTCCTAGCACTCTAGCAGTAGATCAAGCCACCAGCTTGTCTGCATTATCTCCTTAGGTATGATTTCCATAAACCTTGTAAATAAATAAATATATAAAAAATCATTCAGGCTCCATCGAATCAGCTTCTTCTATCTAATTGAAGATTACTTTGGCTTCCAACCACTTTACTCAAGGGACCTGTAGCTAAAGGCTATCTACTGTATTAAGGGACTTGTACAATTACACCTGCTACAACTACAATGGTCATCACTCTCGAGGGACCTGTAGTCGCTGCACCCGCATCCAAAGCACATGGGCCCTATTCACATCATGTTTCTGATTGCATGCATGTAGCCACTCTAGCTTGCAACACCTTTTCTCATGGCATCCGCATGCCGCCATATTCTACTATACACTATACCTTCTAGCTACATGTCACAATGATAACACACATTCATTCCACACACTTCTTCAACATCAAATCCATTTGATTCACTTTGGCACATTCTTTGAACACATCAACTCCAGCCACCATGTCATCATCTTCCCATGCAACATTTCCATGTTCATCATCACTCTAAAGGTATTCATCTCACTACTACTATTTATTAACATTTAATACTATTTATTTTATGACAATCTTTCTTCACCAATCATTAATTTGACTATTGTGACCAATTCAAATTGCTTTCAAACCTCTCTTTTGTACTTTTAACCTGTCATCTCATTTGAGGACAAATGCCACCTTAGTTGGGGGGGTGCGGGGGAAATTCCATACGCAGGAATTATTTCACATACACTGAAACCTCTCCCTTCATAATTATGACTATTCTCACCACATACCATACATAATCTAGTAGGATAGCAACTGGAAATAAGTGACTAGTAAAAGCATTGGCCGAAGAACAAGGGATTGAATAGAAGGAATTGAATTTGTAGAGTGGAATTGGGTTTAGTAACAGAGTTTTATAGAATATCACGATGGGTAGAGAACCAATTAGGAGAGAGCCTACCGATTACACATTATTGACTGACCCAGATTGTAGGCCTATCTTCCAACAAGCAGGGTGGTTAGATTATTTTCTTAAGTTGACAGAATACAATGAAGCCATGGTTCAGTAGAACATTACAAAACAATGAAGCTACAATCATAGGCTTGTGGGTTGACGCGTCTAAATCTTCCATTGTAGAGGTAATAGGGTTACCGAAAGCTAGTGTAGAGTTCCCCGTGAGAGCTGACATCATTACAACAAGGGCTAAATTCATTCAACTAGGAGAAAGAATAGAATCTATATCACAAGGTACAAAATGCGTCTCTTTACCCTAGTTGTGGGCTTTTGTTGCTACCTACATTATTAAATATCTTACCTGTGATGGGAGACAATCTTTGCTTTATATTATGCATTTCAAACTTTTAAGTCATCTTTGTCATGGGAGGGTTGTGAATGTTCCAAGTTTCTTGTTCAATTTGTTGAAAAGAATGTCTGCTGAGTATAAAAGGAAAAATAGCCAATCTTCATTGTCTCATGATGGCCTGGTTGTGCTATTGATAAAAAGGAGTTTATCTATTCAATTCCCTAACATTTCTTGGGAACATTTTCTTGAAATTGTTATGGAGTAAAAAGTGGACACTTGTCTTTTTACCACCTTGTTTAGCTCCTAGGTTTCCATGATTACATTATGCATTATAATTGATCATCTCGAAGGGAATTGCCTAACACCCATGACAATTTGGGATCTTGGGACCTCACTAAGCTTATCCCAGACTAAGAAGGGGCCCTTGGACTTGGGCACCAACCGCCCAAGTCCTCCCTGATTGGTGAGGGTAAATTAGTGGCATGTCAGCATAAGACCTTTAAAAAGTTCCCTCCTTATTGGCTCTTTTGGTTTAATTTCACGATTATTAGCGGGAAAGCATATATAAGTGTGTTTTTGAGTTCATTTGTAACCTAGATGGAAATAACTAACTTATGATATTGAAGCAAGAGCATTCATTGTGATTCTAGTGCAGATTTGTATGTATTGTTATTGTGTTGTTGCAAGTTTAAAGCTATCATCTATCTCTCCTTAGGTGTTGAAAGATCTTCATCTTCTTAAGGATTTCATCACATAGGTGATATCATTGTTATTCATCATTATTCAAATCATTCTATCATCATTGTTTTTAGCCTCTATCCTGCAAGGGTATGCTCTATTTATCAATCAACGGTGTTGGGAAGTTTGAATGCTATCTCAGGATTTGACTGAGGCAAGTCCCTAAACACCATAACCCTTAAACACCTCTCTTGTCATTTTGTGTGCAAGTTATAGACACAATATCCAGAAAATGTGAAGGTACAGGAAGATTGAGCAAGGATTAGGGTTTCAAGATCTGACAGAAGTTTAGGAATATTCCTCTACAAAGACTTGGGCAGTTGGCGCCCTAGTCATCTGGGCTGTTTTGACCCCAGATCTGGCTCTAGAGTAGTCTCTGGAACATTTTCTCAGTTCAGACCACTAGCAGATTCTCACTTCTAGGACTTGGGCAGTTCCTATTTCATCCTTCGACACTTCTACTTTCTGGGGATAGGTTTTTATCATCTCCCTGATCATTCATATGCAATTGGTTTCTAGGTTTCTATCATATTTTGTCTATTATAAGCAAATCATTGTGAAACTAGGGTTTAGTGCATATTTGACCTATGGTTTAATAAAAGGATTGATCAAATATGATATTTCCATAGCAAACAAGAGCACAAGATCTATAGTTGAATCCTCCTCCATTTGGTAGTGATTTGACTTGGTCTTGTCCTTGAATGTTATTGTGAAAGAGGATTTGATCTAGTGTGCATGCTAGCTTTCATCATTCATCTTTTTCATACATAAAAGTTTTGTGAACTTGTAGATCTTACAGATTCCCATCCTCCTTGCATTAGATCTGAGCTATTTTCTTCCCTAGATCTGATTAGATTCAATTCATTCATCATTTTGTATAGTTTCATAGCTTAATTTCATTGTTAGGGTTTCCAAAATCCTTGCATTTTTAGTAAATCTAGTTAATCTTCAACCTAGGGTTTCAAGATTGGCATGTTGTGGTAAATCTTGTTGCATTATTGGATTGATTAAAGGATTTTAGGCTACTTTACCTTATCATCCTCATTGTTTTAAGACATCTTTTGCATATTTACATTGGAAAAGGTGAAAAAATCAAGCATTTTAGGCTTGTAAAAAGGCATAGTTTTGCATTGTTTCATTGCATATGTTATTAATTATCATAGAAAGATTCAAATTTCTGATTTTTGCATCAGATCTAATTCATATTACAGTAGATAATCATTCCATGGTGTCGCATCTCGCATTTGAAGCTCTCATTTGCTAGGGTTTTGTTGGAAAAGTTGCTAGTCTTCTTCATTCTCTTTTTCATACATAACAGAAATTAATTATATTGATGAGGGACCTTTAAGGGTTGAACTAGAAGGGGAAGAAGAGGCATGGGAATAATGTACAATCAAGGGAAGAAAAGGAAGCACCTGTAGCCTCTTCCCAACTAGAGGCTTCACCTACTTGCTCTCATGCAACTACTGTGGAGCACACAATTCCAAGTCTTGATAAACCTATGGGTGTGTTGACGCCTGAATTGACTGGTAGTTTTTTGAAAAATTTTCATTCAGGCACTCTCCCTAAGTATCCAAAAAATGCTCTAAGTAACGGACCTCCTCAGTATTTTTCAGCTGCATCATCATATTTTCTTGAGGAGGAGGTCATCATCATCATGTTTGTTTCCATGAGGGTCAGCATCATCATGTTCTCCTTCGACCGGTTTCTCATCGTCATCATCATATTTCGCTGTCGGGTGATGTTCGGGTTTTATCATGATGATGCTGACGATCTACAGTGCGCCCTGATCTGCTTGCGAGGGTGATGTTTCAAAGTCTCCGGTGATCTTCCATTTATCACCTTGCGCGAGCATGATGGTGATGTTGCTTATTCTTTGAGTTGCTCGACCTAACTTGTTTTATCCTAAGGGTCGTCGTCATCATCATCATATTTCCAGTTATCATCCTGCTGCGTGCGGAGGTCATCATATTTTCTGCCTTCATGATATTTCGCCGGGGTGATATTTCTATCATCGGGTGATCTTGGTTATGATCATCCTGATGATGATGTTGAAGAGTTTTAAGTGCGACCCGATATTCACTAGGGTCATCATATTTCGAACGTCAGGATGATCTTAGTCAATATCATCCTGATGATGTTGTATCACTTCTTGTTCTTTGTTTCTCATCCTGATGATGCTGACGTCATCCGTATATCAGGGTGATATTTTTCTTTCTGCCTATCTGCATCATGATATTCCGAAGGAAGGGGTGATATCTTCATATCACCCGGATATATGTTTGCTCGAGCATCATGATGATGCTGATATCAGGGAGATATCCGCCTGCTGGCTTCGCGCATTATCTACTGGGGGTGATCTTTTCAAGCAGCATCATCATATTCAGTTTTCGCCCCGATCTTACAGAGGAGCTACAGTGCAACCTGATATTTTTGCATCAGGAGGATATTTCCAAATATCCGGTTATCTTCCGAATATCATGATGATGTTAATATGATGATGACGTCATCAAGGTCCGGGGGGGTCGTATTTCTAACATTGATCATCTTGAAGAGACCTCCTGATATTTGCAAACATGATGATGACGTCATCCGGATATGAGGAGGTGCGCAGTAGGCAGATATCATGATGACGTCAGCAGGATATGATGATGACGTCATCAGGATGTCCATCGGCCAGACTTTTGTTATAAGCTCAGCAGGAGGATGTTCCTCCGGAGGATCAGGTTGTGCCGATTATCATGAAGGTTATGTTTCAAATATCATGATGACGTCAGGGTGATTTTTCGAACAACAGGATATCATGCTGCTGGAAGATGATGATGATGAAGTCTACACTAGTGTCGTCAGGAGCAAAAGCGCTGACATGATATATGCTCATGACCTAGTATATAAAGTGCAAAGGAGGTTGCTGCGGGGTGCATGTGGGATAATGTTATCCTGCATTTTCGAAACATCATGATGATGTATCTCGGCGGGAAGCGGTTGCGACTGTCTGTTTGATGCTCTTCCCGAGGCCGCGGGTTGGTGCGCCATCAATGGCGATTGTTGTAGAGGTATGGGCGATGGCGTGGACGAATGTTGTACCTGATTGAAGATCTGAATCCCTAGGCGGCGGCGCAAGGCTCAAAAAATCTTCCTGTCTCCTCCCCTACCTGCTGCATTAAAGTTTGAGCGCCATTTCTATGGTACTGTATATCTGGCGGGAATTTTGGTCAACCTGGTAGTTGATGCTGAAGACACCCTCCTGCTATATGATGCAGGTGGTGTTGCTCGTTTAAGAGTTGTTGAAAGTTGTAGATTTTTGGCTCTGTAATCCAAAACCAACTGATCTGGTTGCTCTGTACAGTTTTTCTTGTGAGTTTATGTATCTCCTGTTGTAGGACTTGGCATGAATCCACTGGTTTCGTGGTTGATCTTATATGAGTAATGCTGTTTAGCATGTGTTGTGTTAATTCTGTCTCCAGTATTGCATGTATCCTTCTTCTGGATCTGGATGTTTGCTTATGTTTAGATTCTAGAGCATAGAATTCCTATGTTGAATGTCTGATCTTTTAACCTCTGCTCAAGGGGCAGATTAAACTGTTTTCAGGTTGAACATTGGGAAGGGTATACTGCAGTAGGGATGCCATAAGTAGAGATAGCTCAACACTCTATATTGGGAGATATCTGTAAGGCAGATATCATGTGTATCCCCCTGAAATCCAGTTTTAGCTGTTCATGCTGATCATTCACAGGTGTATGTCTACCGACTCCAAGCCCTGGATAGGCACCAATCATGCTGTGTTCTTGTGTTATACACCATGTCCAACTTTGCATCCAAATTCATATCAAACCATTTCACACCTCCACCTGTTAGTTGTAGGAGTAGGATTAGGAACCCCCTGCATGCTCTCATACCCAACCAGACATCATGTCCAAGAATGTTGCCAGCCTTGTGATCTATCATGCAGATCTTGGTCCATACATGAGAGTATTCTGCCTGCTGTTGTCAAGTCAGATCTTTCTATCTTTGAGCCAGTCAAAGTTACATCTTGAGTTATAGGGATACCCCCCTTGGTGCGGCAGAACCAGAAGTGAAGGGGAGGAGCTCACGCAACCTCCTGTATTCAGTTGGCCTGAATCTGCCTGTGCATTAGAAGTGGCAAACCCTAATGTTGATTCAGAAGAAATGTCAACAAAATGGCGACTCCGCTAGGGAGAAAATTGATGAAAAAGTGTTATATCTTGTGACCCATCCGAGTCACTAACAAAATGATGCTCTGCTGGTGGAATGAACCTGGAAAAGTAGCTTTCAGCTGCTGTAAATTTTGTCCTCTCTGGAGAGGTGGCGACTCTGCAAAAAAGATCTAAATGCACATGAAAGATGGATGTATGTGATGTGACAAAAAAGATGTACATATTTCTGCATCTGTATGAGAAAAGGTACCTTGTTCTTTCCCCTTTATTTGCTGTTTTATTGCATAGGTTAGATGCCAGGGGAAGCCTTAGGTCTTAGACAGACAAAGGATGTCTGAGAGTAAGATTTATATGAATCCAAGTATGAGTTATCCCACACTCAGTGGTAAAATGTTGGATAAAGGGATTGAAGAGATAAGAAATAGGTTGATACTCTTAGAGGCTGAGCAGGCCCAGTTAAGAAGCAGTAACCCTGTTGTGTCTGCTTGTCAGAAAGCTAAACCTCCTGTCAGCCCTTTTGATCCTTTGTATGACCAACTGGATTTGTCATGGGTGGATTATAAAGTAGAAACTATGCCTGCTAGGATATACTGTCAGATGCCTAGATTTAGTGGTCACAATGTATGTGATGGGAATGCACATATCCAAAATTTTCAAAGTTTTATGGGAAAACATTCATTCAGAGATGAGGATATGTGGATGAGGTTTCTTGTTAGGTCCTTTGATGCAAAAGCAAAAGACTGGTATTTGAGCTTTCCAAAGAGATCCTTTGCCTGTTGGGATGAGCTTGCTGACTGTTTCAAGGAAGAATTTGCAAAAGAACCGGCTGATCTTGTTGCAGAATTGATGAGAATCAGAAAACAAGATGAAGAGCCATGTGTTGATTTCAGTCATAGGTTTGCAGTAGCCCTTTCACATGTCCCTAAAAGTTTCAGACCTGATATTTCAGCCTGTGTTGGCATATTCTTTGAAGCTTTTGAGGAGGGCTTTAGTGCAATACTGAGGGATTTCAAGGTGACAAGTATGCAGATGGCATACAGGTTCATAGAAAAGATAGAAAAAACCAGAAATGTGTACCTGCTGAAACCCCTGTCCCCAGGCCTTGGTGTGAGGAATGGTTATGAAGCTGCAAATGACCAAGTCATGAAGGCATCATGTGAAGATGAAAAGATGAATGTTGAGGATGCCAGTGAAAGGACTAATGAGGATTCTCATTGCAATCATGAGGCATCTGACCATGAAGACAACAATGAGGTTGTGGACAGCAATGAGCAATTTTTAGAATGGACCTGTGGAGAAAATTGTGAGTATTGTACTCAAGACAGAGAAGATATAAGCAAACAGAGAAGCAGTCCTGTGTGTGACCCATTGCCTATCTTTCAAACACATGGAGATCATGAAGAGCAGTCAGAAATTGAAATAAGTGCTAGTTCAGAGCATGATTGTTTTTCATTTGATGGCTGTTTTGCTTATGACACACAGGCTGATACTCCTCCACAGAGTGAATCCATTGGTGATGAAGATGTGTGCTCTGTTGCCCATGAACAAATGGCATACTCTGATGAAACTGATGCACCTGGGTCACCCATTTATGACACATATGGTGATGAGGATCTGTCTGAGTATGGTGGGGATCTAGACACTATTTTTGGCTTGGATTCTGTTTCTCATCATGATGAAAGAGGAAATAACATACATCAGGTAAGTGACTGTGAAGATGTGCCTGATTTGAAAGAGGTGTCAGGGCCTGATCTTTTCCAGCCTGGTGTACCAGATGGTTGTGTACATGATGTGCACAATTGTGATTTTGAAAGCTTTTCTTTTGATATGCCAGCATATAACACAATGAGCCCTGATCTTCCTAGTTGTGTGGTGGACTCTGAGTGTTTCCTATTTGCAGTCCAACTAGGAGATCATTTTACAATGCATACTGCTGATGCAGATGATGATAAGTGTTACATACCATTTGAGCATGCATTGCCTGAAACATTCTGCACCCACATGTCACATGATGATGAGGGTTATCTGCACAAGGGTGATAATGACAAGCCAAATCAGAGGGTTGAATATGCAGATGACAAGATTTGTTTGTGGGTGGATCTTTGTAGTATCTCCAAGCTTGATCCAGTGCATGCAGATGAAAACAAGATATTTGACAAAGGGAGATACATGTTTTTCTTTTCTTGGTGGCCTTAGGCCATCAAGTGTGTTGGGTGATGCAGGTCAGTGCAGTATTTGACTCTGTGCCCAATGGATAAGGGACTGGTCTGCATCCCAGAGATCTGGGGTTCTCGCTGCAGTCTTTCACCTGCACGTCCCCAGACAGAGCCACTGTTGACGCCTGAATTGACTGGTAGTTTTTTGAAAAATTTTCATTCAGGCACTCTCCCTAAGTATCCAAAAAATGCTCTAAGTAACGGACCTCCTCAGTATTTTTCAGCTGCATCATCATATTTTCTTGAGGAGGAGGTCATCATCATCATGTTTGTTTCCATGAGGGTCAGCATCATCATGTTCTCCTTCGACCGGTTTCTCATCGTCATCATCATATTTCGCTGTCGGGTGATGTTCGGGTTTTATCATGATGATGCTGACGATCTACAGTGCGCCCTGATCTGCTTGCGAGGGTGATGTTTCAAAGTCTCCGGTGATCTTCCATTTATCACCTTGCGCGAGCATGATGGTGATGTTGCTTATTCTTTGAGTTGCTCGACCTAACTTGTTTTATCCTAAGGGTCGTCGTCATCATCATCATATTTCCAGTTATCATCCTGCTGCGTGCGGAGGTCATCATATTTTCTGCCTTCATGATATTTCGCCGGGGTGATATTTCTATCATCGGGTGATCTTGGTTATGATCATCCTGATGATGATGTTGAAGAGTTTTAAGTGCGACCCGATATTCACTAGGGTCATCATATTTCGAACGTCAGGATGATCTTAGTCAATATCATCCTGATGATGTTGTATCACTTCTTGTTCTTTGTTTCTCATCCTGATGATGTTGACGTCATCCGTATATCAGGGTGATATTTTTCTTTCTGCCTATCTGCATCATGATATTCCGAAGGAAGGGGTGATATCTTCATATCACCCGGATATATGTTTGCTCGAGCATCATGATGATGCTGATATCAGGGAGATATCCGCCTGCTGGCTTCGCGCATTATCTACTGGGGGTGATCTTTTCAAGCAGCATCATCATATTCAGTTTTCGCCCCGATCTTACAGAGGAGCTACAGTGCAACCTGATATTTTCGCATCAGGAGGATATTTCCAAATATCCGGTTATCTTCCGAATATCATGATGATGTTAATATGATGATGACGTCATCAAGGTCCGGGGGGGTCGTATTTCTAACATTGATCATCTTGAAGAGACCTCATGATATTTGCAAACATGATGATGACGTCATCCGGATATGAGGAGGTGCGCAGTAGGCAGATATCATGATGACGTCAGCAGGATATGATGATGACGTCATCAGGATGTCCATCGGCCAGACTTTTGTTATAAGCTCAGCAGGAGGATGTTCCTCCGGAGGATCAGGTTGTGCCGATTATCATGAAGGTTATGTTTCAAATATCATGATGACGTCAGGGTGATTTTTCGAACAACAGGATATCATGCTGCTGGAAGATGATGATGATGAAGTCTACACTAGTGTCGTCAGGAGCAAAAGCGCTGACATGATATATGCTCATGACCTAGTATATAAAGTGCAAAGGAGGTTGCTGCGGGGTGCATGTGGGATAATGTTATCCTGCATTTTCGAAACATCATGATGATGTATCTCGGCGGGAAGCGGTTGCGACTGTCTGTTTGATGCTCTTCCCGAGGCCGCGGGTTGGTGCGCCATCAATGGCGATTGTTGCAGAGGTATGGGCGATGGCGTGGACGAATGTTGTACCTGATTGAAGATCTGAATCCCTAGGCGGCGGCGCAAGGCTCGAAAAATCTTCCTGTCTCCTCCCCTACCTGCTGCATTAAAGTTTGAGCGCCATTTCTATGGTACTGTATATCTGGCGAGAATTTTGGTCAACCTGGTAGTTGATGCTGAAGACACCCTCCTGCTATATGATGCAGGTGGTGTTGCTCGTTTAAGAGTTGTTGAAAGTTGTAGATTTTTGGCTCTGTAATCCAAAACCAACTGATCTGGTTGCTCTGTACAGTTTTTCTTGTGAGTTTATGTATCTCCTGTTGTAGGACTTGGCATGAATCCACTGGTTTCGTGGTTGATCTTATATGAGTAATGCTGTTTAGCATGTGTTGTGTTAATTCTGTCTCCAGTATTGCATGTATCCTTCTTCTGGATCTGGATGTTTGCTTATGTTTAGATTCTAGAGCATAGAATTCCTATGTTGAATGTCTGATCTTTTAACCTCTGCTCAAGGGGCAGATTAAACTGTTTTCAGGTTGAACATTGGGAAGGGTATACTGCAGTAGGGATGCCATAAGTAGAGATAGCTCAACACTCTATATTGGGAGATATCTGTAAGGCAGATATCATGTGTATCCCCCTGAAATCCAGTTTTAGCTGTTCATGCTGATCATTCACAGGTGTATGTCTACCGACTCCAAGCCCTGGATAGGCACCAATCATGCTGTGTTCTTGTGTTATACACCATGTCCAACTTTGCATCCAAATTCATATCAAACCATTTCACACCTCCACCTGTTAGTTGTAGGAGTAGGATTAGGAACCCCCTGCATGCTCTCATACCCAACCAGACATCATGTCCAAGAATGTTTCCAGCCTTGTGATCTATCATGCAGATCTTGGTCCATACATGAGAGTATTCTGCCTGCTGTTGTCAAGTCAGATCTTTCTATCTTTGAGCCAGTCAAAGTTACATCTTGAGTTATAGGGATACCCCCCTTGGTGCGGCAGAACCAGAAGTGAAGGGGAGGAGCTCACGCAACCTCCTGTATTCAGTTGGCCTGAATCTGCCTGTGCATTAGAAGTGGCAAACCCTAATGTTGATTCAGAAGAAATGTCAACAGGGTGAACTTGCAAGGTCTCCCACACCTGTAGCTTCACCAGTGTCAACCCCCTTGCCAGAGAATTCACCCTCGCGGACCTCTAGCTGTACAAAGTAAAGTGCAAAGCAAAAACTGCAGCTTGGAACTACCAAATCACCACCTGCAACACCTAAAGCTTCTCAAAATATTCCTTCTACTTCAAAGCTTACTAAGAAGAGAAAAGAATCCTCTTCTTCTTCTAGAGCCAAAAATAAATAGAAGGTGACCACTCAATCACACAGGTGCTCAGGCTACTTGAAGGAGAAAGGAGTTTCAAGAGGGAAAATCCCTCCTGAGTAGAACAATGTAGTCGATGTGCATACTAATACAAAATCCAAAAGAGAACATCTATTTGTTGATAAGGAACAAAGAGAGGTGTGCCAAACACTTATCTTGGAGATTGACATAGAGTCAGAAGAGGAGGACTTATACACAGCTAGGAAATGACATCAACCTTTCCCTGATACCGAGAACCTAGACTTGTTAGCTTCTCTAGATGAAGTTCAAGTAGAGGAATTGTTGTTGGATTTCGAGGAGACAACAGAGGAAAAGAAGGATGAACTGCAGGTGGCTCTGTAGAAAATTGTAGAATTGGAAAAGCAGTTGAAGGATTACCAACAAAAGGAAATAGGTTTGAATGAAAGAGTTAAGAGGTTGGAGGATCAACTACATGTTTACCAACAAAAGGGAACAAGGCTAGACCATTTGGCCCAATTGGCCATTATAGAAATTAATAGAAGGAATCTAGAGCCTGTGCAACAAGAAGAACAACCAGAGGAACCTGCACCATCAACCTTGTTAATAGTTACCTTGCAATTGTAGAATAAGATAGATGAAATGGTAAAAGAACAATATGATTTGAAGGAAAAGCATAGCAAAGAGATTGAGGTTAAGAATACAAAAATAAAGAGACTAAAATTTAAAATGGATAGGATGGTAGATATGACTATCCAGCTGATGAGGTGTCAGCCACCTGCAAGGGTTTATGCCCTCTATCTACAGGAGCAATATTTAAGTTTTTAGTTTATCCAGCTTTATAGTGATGCCCCTGTTTCACTTTTTACACTTGCTTTATTTTTAACAGCCTACCAACAAGCTACCCCTTAGATGCAGAACCAATTGTGTGAATTCTATCTGCATGAGTTAGCTATTCCTTAAGATACCAATTGGAATCCCCTATTTTTTATTGGGGATGTGGAGTTGAAGGCCCTAGCATCATTCATCTAGAATGAACATAGGAGAGGGGTTCTACAATAGCAGTATAGTGAGAGAGAGAAATCAATCCCTCTCAAAATTAGGCCAGAGGCCCCAGATCCCAACATGATAGTAATAGAATGGATTAGTCTAAATGAACATCCTGAGGTGGAAGCAAAACTCTTGGAATGTAGAGTAGTGGATTACCAAAAATTCAAGGAATTAGCCGAGGGGATTGGTAAGGAGGCTTTGGGTTTTTCAAATGGTACGTGGAAAGAGTTGACACCAGCATTGCAAAGGAAAGAGCCTCACTCAGTGTTCAATCTCTCAGCAGAAATCAATAGGGCACAAAAATATATCAAATCAACCAATGAACATGGAATTACTTGGTTGCCTTTGGTGTTTCATCCTCCCTTGCTCCTTTATCCAATTCCACATTGGTTGGAATAGAGGACAAACCAGGTAGTAGAATGGACTAGGTGGAATAGATTGGCAGAGCAGAAGGGTTTCTATCTCAAATAGGACAGAGGAGTGGAAGAACCTATATATTACAGGGAGATAGCTCTTCAATATAATCAGAGACCTTGGTTGTTGGAGGACCATCAACATGTTTAGTTGGGGGTGTGATGAGGCTATGTTTTGTTCTATTTCTCTTGCTTTAGTTTATGTTCTTCAAAGATATTCCCATACTTTTACATATATTGTTTATGCCTATAAACATCCTTAAGACATTAAAAGCATTAAGATTGGTATATGATATGTTGGTAATTGATTATGTATGAATTGATGATTGCTCATAAAATATGATAGTACTTTCTGTTAATTTTAGTAGTTTGAGATGTATAAATATCACGTGATGAACTAACCCCTATGCAGCAAGCACGTGGCTACATTTCATGAAGACCACCTGTCAACCTGTAGCAAAGGAGGTGTTCTCATCTATAACAGACAATGCAGTTACCCACAACCAAAGGGAAAGGACTCCGAATTGATTGGGCATGAGTTAGCCATAACTCCCCACACTTCAATGGTTATCCTTTGATAGTTGACACAGTCATGAATAATGAAGGAAGCTCAGATCATGGTCCATGTTCTATCTCCAGTTATGATTGTTTTCATAATGACTAAGAAGAGTTATAGTAGGACTGTATTGTCTACAATTATATTTATGGTAGTTTAGTTTCCTATTCCTAGTTTGATTAGTAATAATGTCTTCTCCCTATGTTGTGGGAGAATGGACAAGTATGGTATTAATTGCTTAGCAGTTTTGTTCAATCAGGAAAACCCGATCTTGTCTATATATGTTAGATTTTGTATACGACAAGAGAGGTTAGACAAAGATTGTGTTATCAGAGTTATTAATGTATTTTTCTCAGCATTCAATAAAGGAACGTAGGTTTTGAATTCATTCAATGGTTTTAGTGCTACAATAGAGATCTAGTTAGATTCTGTGGAGATTATAGTCACTCAAGCAAGGGCCACTTGAGGTAATTGTATCTCTCTTATATGTTCATGTGTTTAGTTTATGTTACTAGCTTATGTTTGTGTGATTAATGCATGTTGTGATAAGTTTATGTCATATGGATTAGTTAGATGTTGAAAATCTGTTTTGTTGGGTTAAGGTGATTACCAACTTAGTTATTAATTGTTCCCTTATTTTGATGCACACAGACTATTTTGATTTACATCCAACTGAATAGCATTAGTTATTTCTTATAAGCATTACTTACTCATAGTACTTGTCAATTCTTACAAAGTAGAGTTTGTTTCCCTTTCAATAGTTTATTTCTATGCACAACTTCTAGATTACAATTCAAGAATCCTTGGCTGTACACATAGTACGGGCACCATCCAAGAAGAATATGATTCCTTGGTTTGACAATTTAAATATAACACATTATAGCTAGTAGGTTGCTTGATATAGGATCCGTTGGTCCATTGAGTTGTGTGCATACCCTTTTTGCATCAATGTATTGGTTAATAATGGAGTTTGACAATCTCTTCTAAAGAAGAACTAGAAACCACAAAAGTAGCTCAATCAAAACCACCATAGAAAAGGGTTACAAGGAGTAGAATGCCAAGAAAGAAGGAAAAGAGAATCAAACAAAGGAAATCCTGGATGGAAAAAGGTTATTTAAATCCTTTGTCCATAGAAGGAAAACCCTTAGAAATTTCCAAATCAAATCCATTTACCACCATAGATAATAAGAATATTACAATATAATCCCTATTCTAGTTTGCATTAGTTAGCCCCTACCCACTAGAACAAATTACAAAAGGATTTTTTTGGAAGACTTGATAATTAGACTCAAGGAGGAGTTGGCTATAAAATGAGAAGAAGATTTTAAAATTGATTGCACACTCAAAACTAATGGAAGAAGTTGTCGTTGCAACGCCTCGCCAGGAAACCCAAGAGAATAGCTCAACTATGCTATACCAAAAGGACAATTTTTTTTTAAGAAATGTAACATTAATCCAAGCATGAACAATCGTCTAACAGTTATAAAGTGAATCTATATCAACAATATAGAACTATAACTTTCTAATCAACAATAGCAGTTACAATATAATCATAAGCTATAAGTGTCCACGAGTAACAATATTTTAACTAATAATTCTCAAGACTTATTTTAATTTCATTTAATTAAAATGATTGTGAACAAACTGCAAATAACTCTATGGCATACAAATTAAACACAACAATTATTTACACTATTTACAATGATGTAGATTTCATTAATAATCTAGACAATTTTGTAAATACTATTAAATATAACTGTATAAGCAAGGCTAAAAGCCTATAATATTATAATGCTATAAACCTCTTACACTAGTTAGAATTACAAGATACAAAACCTGAAGCTACAATGAAAGAACCTTGTTCTAAGGTTAGATTCAGATGAAAGGAATATAGAACAACAAAACATTCCTATAGATCTAACATCTTCATCAAATCTACCACACTTTTAACCACATGCATATGATAGAATCATAACACATTTAAAGGATGGTTCAAACCAAGTAGAAGTATCATGGCTGAAGCAACTCAAGAGTGAACACTAATAGGGCACAAGTAAAAGAACAATCTTTTTCTAGGTTTTACCAAATTCCATTCAACACACGAATAGGAAGAGAGAAGCTCAGGTTACTATGGGAAAGCTTAAGTGTCAACTTGATCAATCTTCTATAAACCACTACTACGTTGGTCCTATGAATACCAAAATGATCATACCTAATACAAGGTTCTTCTAAAGGTGTCTACACCTCATAATGATTACCAAGCTTGTTAAAATCCCTTACCCAACACTAGTATTAACGGAATAAACCAATACAAAGCATTCTAACCTACTAACATACCAAGTCTAGGAATAGGAAAGGGTTGATTTAGTTCAAGACATAAATATGATACAAACATTTTCTCAACAACAAGGTTAATAAGAATGTGACATTTCTTAAGCACAAATTATAAACATGCTCTATACAACTAATGAGCCACAACATCTGTAAAGGACTTTATTATCACATCAAAATTCACTTACAACATCGCATACACATGAAATCAGGACATACTAATCTATGCCTCAGGAAAACCTCAACAACATGACCCTATTACGACCACTAATACAACTTACACAAGTTCCACTTACCTTATACAATTCCACTTGAAATCAATTAATTTCTAAAACAAACTTATGAATCAACTATTAAATACATTGTTTACAAACCTAATTCCAACCCATGATCAATTTTCAACTTAACAATACTATTACAAAGAAATTGTAGTAAAATCAATATTAAATTCATCAACAATAATTAATAACCATGTCAACTCTCATTTAATCATAGTAAACAAAATATAGTAATGTATGTATATATATATATATATATATATATATATATATATATATATATATATATATATATATATATATATATATATATATATATATATACACTTTTGTGTAACCATTAATAAGATATCAATCATAAGGTTTATGTAATTTTGGTTAGACGGTTATGCAAAAGACCAAGGCATAGACAAGGTTTGTGAACTGTTTGACAGTCGTCTCAAAGAGATGTCATCTCTTGGATCAAAATGATTGCAGGATACGCACAAAATGGATTTGTAGATTTAATAACAATAACTAAGATGGCACATGAATTGTTTGTCACTAATTGATACATATCTTTGAATTGACAAACTGGGTAAGGCTGATTTTTAGATATGACTTAGATAACCAGGACATACAGTACACATAAAAAATTTAGAGGAACCCAGTTTGTAAAAATAAAGTTATGGCTGACACAATAGACTATAAAAATAGAGATGAAATGGGTGAGAGATAGATAGTCACAAAACATTCATATCTCCAAAATGACAAACTCGGTAAGGATGATGTTTGGATATGATTTAGACAACCAGGTCATGCACCATATATAAAAAAAATTAGAGGAACCCAGTTGGTAAAAGTAAAGTTATGGTTGACGCAACAAACTATAAAAATAAGGATGAAATGGGTGAGAGATAAACAGTCACAAAATATTCATATCTCCAAAAGGACAAACTGGGTAAGGTTGATTCTTGGATATGATTTGGACAACTAGGTCGCGCACCATATATAAAAAAATTAGGGGAACCCGGTTCATAAAAATAAAGTTATGGCTGACGCAACAGATTGTAAAAAAAGAGATGAACTGGGTGAGAGATAGATAGTCACTTCAATTGGTGATTCCCAAAAATGCAATGATACAGACATGCACAATTGGATCTGATAGCAAGGCTTCTAACCTCTCAAGCAAATTACAATCGACATGAAAAATCATAAATCAAACATTTGCTTCAACAGAAAATTGAAATAGAAATTAGAACCAAAGGAACTTGATTTCGCTTGCTTGACCGGGCTGAAGATTTGATGTTGGGTTCAACTGCTGCAACCTCACATCAATCTCTCCCATCTCCTCTCACCCCAAACGTTCCATCTGTTGAAGATTATTATGACAGAGAAATGCCCCGCAATATCTTCCAGAAGATTCCCCCCATTAAAGGCAAAAATTCTGCCTAAATCCCTTTCTTACAATTTGCTATTTTTTTATCATTTACAACTAGACCAGACAATATTATTTTTATTTTTATCTTATTTATTTCCTTTACAACTAGACAAGAATCATTTTTATTCTTATTTATTTAGTATTTACTATATATGAGTTTTATGACAACTCATAAATATTATAAATTTATTTTTATTGCCACTAACAAAACATTTAATTATATTTATTTATTTATTTATCTTTAGCTAGCATTTACATTTATTATTATTATTATTTTATTATTATTTATTTCCATAAACTTAAATTCTCATAAAGGCATTTATATATATTTATTTATTTAACAAAAATACTTTCATAACTAATAATATTATTTTAATGCAACAATTAACTAAAGCAACAATCAAACAATGCCAAACTAAATAACCCAAATGCCGAACAATACCTAACACAATGCACGATCGAAAGCATGACCATAATGATAGTGACTGACCATTATGCCCATATAGACAACACTGACTAGTACAATACTTGATACTCATCTTTTTCAAGGATGATGGCCAACTAGGGGACCATATGTCATCTCTGTTCAATAGTTTCTATTGGGTTTAAGGCACGCTTAGACCTGTCAATTCAGGTGGAGTCGATGCCTGATACCTCCAACCTGCAGCAACCAAAAAAAATGGTCGAACATATAGATGTATATATAATCATACAATCAAACACACCGTGAAATAAAATCACAACGTAGTAGGGTACTCAAGCATGAGTAATGCGACAGTGTTCCTCTCACAAACACAAATCAAACAAGTAGCCACATCACACATAATAATCAATAGCTGATCAACCAGATAAGAAATATCATCAGATAATCGTGTGATGAATATAATAAGATTGATCCACATAATCAATTAAGTCTATAAAATTGTCATAACATAAGCTTAACTCAAGTAAATATCAATGTCGCAACAAAGATTATCGATAAAACATACTAACTATCATATGAAACCACATGAGGATAATCAAGAATGTCACCAACATGAATGTAGCATCTACCAACATCATATAACACACAACATCAACTGTCTAACATACCCTAAATATTCCTATTATTTTACGTTCACCTTCATGCTCCTTAGCCAAACCACCTGCACATCCAAGGTGAGAATGGAGGGGCACTACATCCTCCCCCCTAAAACTTGACTTACTCCTGGAAGTCACAGACTAGGGTGGAAACACAACATATTAGTACTGCAATTTTCTATTGCCAACATACGCATCCATATTAAGCAATTGTTCATAAGACAGGCATAATGGTTCAATAAAGACAAGAAGGGCATCAATTCCTCTCCTTTAAGACATATCATGTGATCTACTTATAACCAATCACACATATTTTGAGAATTTCATACGATTTAGAGAATTGCATTCACATAGTAACAAAGAAAAATACCTCTCATCTCTTATTTCCACTATGATTCCAACTAATTACCGAACATGCAAAGTACAATCCTCCGCGGAATCCTCCCTTGAACACACTATCAAAGGTTTGAAATGAACATGATAGAAACAATACTTAACACGAAACAGAGCCAACAGAAACAAACATTCAGAATAGCCACCATAGAAATTAAAAAAAATGCAAACCCAAGTGGGGGAATAATCAAATTCAATCTTAAGTCACAAAATGTCGGCAAATTTTCAACAATAATTCAAGTATAAGAAAAGAGTTTTGGTGACCATTCCTATCATAAGAGATTTCAAAGAAAACAAATTCACTATTAGCCCACCAACAACACATGAAACAACTATCAAAATTCCAAAACAACCAAATTACAAACAAATCCACATCACGATGTGACTAATTTAAGCCACAAAAGGGAGTATTCGCTACACAACACTCAAGGACACATGGTCCAGAATGCGTTAGAGAATGTACACCAATCACATAGAAAATTAATTTATCTACACCCTCATATCTAAACAATTTTTAAACAATAATTTAAGGCAACACAGTTGCTACTTATATACAAAAATTTTCTATCTTTAATGCAATACAATTTCTTTTTACCAAGCTATGAACATATAAAATTACTTCCTTATGCAAGAAGATATTTATAGAGGAAATGTATGATGCCACACACAAGAGTAATTTAAAACTCTAATTGACTTACAGTATCACATTCGTGATCTCATGGGTCCAACACAAGCTCCAATTTGATCTCCTGCACATAGTTCTTACATAGGCATACACAATGTTAACTTTCATAAATCACTACAGAACTTCCTCATGAGGTCATGGCCAACTAGGAGATAGATATCAGATTATCAATCAACCATGTAAAGATACCCCACACACGACAACACCACATAACCATATGACTCGCGATGCATGATGCCACCGAATAATTAAATTATTCCAATACTTACACATACAAAAATAATGCAATTAACATAAAGACGATATGGCGCTTCCACACCCATAGCTAAACATAACCGCCAACTATGATTACTTCAAAAAATCAGGGAACACAAAACACCACTGATCTTTCAGAACATCCCACACAGGATGGGTACAGGCCATTCACATCACTAGCGGGGGCAAACACCACACCCCTAATTACATGCACTAACAATACTCATGCTTCTTTCTTCTAAAGCACTAGAGACCACAAGAGGAACTTAAGGCCTCAACAAGTCAGCAAGCACTAACATTCAAGAAACTCATATTGTTAGATATATCATCACATTTTTAGAAAAGGAGAGAGAACACATAGTAGACACATAAGTAAAATACGGTATACAGAATTTATTTCTTCCAGAATCAAAGAGAAAGTCTATAAATTTATCAACCTTCTAACATCATACTAAGGCACATAGGTGAGATGTACTATTCCCAACTCACCACAAGGAGAAAAATAATTAACCTAGAGCAACAATAACAATCCAGAGGTCTCAGTGTTGCAAACTTGGCTTTGATACCAAATGTAACGTCCTGCCAAGAAACCCCAGAGAACAGCTCAACTATGCTATACAAAATGGATAATTTTTTTAGAGAAATGTAACATTAATCCAAGCATGAACAATCATCTAAGAGTTATAAAGTGAATCTATCTCAACAATATAGAACTGTAATTTTCTAATCACTAGTAGCAGTTACAATATGATCATAAGATATAAGTGTCCACGAGTAACAATATTTTAACTAATAATTCTCAAGACTTATTTTATTTTCATTTAATTAAAATGATTGCGAACAAACTACAAATAACTCTAAGGCATACAAATTAAACACAACAATTATTTACATATTTACACTGATGTAGATTTCATTAATAATCCAGACAATTTTGTAAATACTATTAAATATAACTGTATAAGCAAGGCTAAAAGCCTATAATATTAGAATGCTATAAATCTCTTACACTAGTTAGAATCACAAGATACAATACCTGAAGCTACAATGAAAGAACCTTGTTCTAAGGTTAGCTTGAGAGGAAAGGAATACAGAACAACAAAACATTCCTATAGATCTAACATCTTCATCAAATCTACCACACTTTTAACGACATGCATATGATAGGATCATAACACATTTAAATGATGGTTCAAACCAAGTAGAAGTATCATGGCTAAAGCAACTCAAGAGTGAACACTAATAGGGCACAAGTAAAAGAATAATCTTTTTCTAGGTTTTACCAAATTCCATTCAACACACGGATAGGAAGAGAGAAGCTCATGTTGCTATGGGAAAGCTTAAGTGTTAACTTGATCAATCTTCTATAAACCACTACTTCATTGGTCCTATGAATACCAAAATGATCATACCTAATACAAGATTCTTCTAGAGGTGTCTACACCTCATAATGATTACCAAGCTTGTTAAAATCCCTTACCCAACACTAGTAGTAAAGGAATAAACTAATACAAAGCATTCTAACCTGCTAACATACCAAGTCTAGGATTAGGAAAGGGTTGATTGAGGTCAAGACATAAATATGATACAGACATTTTCTCAACAACAAGGTTAATAAGAACATGACATTTCTTAAGCACAAATTATAAACATGCTCTATACAACTAATGAGCCACAACATCTGTAAAGGATTTTATTATCACATCAAAATTCACTTACAACATCACATACACATGAAATCACGACATACTAATCTATGCCTCAGGAAAACCTCAACAACATGACCCTATTACGACCACTGATACAACTTACACAAGTTCCATTTACCTTATACAATTCCACTCGAAATCAATTAATTTTTAAAACAAACTTATAAATCAAATATTAAATACATTGTTTACAAACCTAATTCCAACCCATGTTCAATTTTCAACTTAACAATACTATTACAAAGAAATTGTAGTGAAATCAATATTAAATTCATCAACAATAATCAACAACCATGTCAACTCTCATTTAATCATATTAAACAAAATATAGTGATGTATATATATATATATATATATATATATATATATATATATATATATATATATATATATACTTTTGTGTAACCATTAATAAGATATCAGTCGTAAGGTTTATGTAATTTTAGTTAGATGGTTATGCAAAAGACCGAGGCATAGACAAGGTTTGTGAACTGTTTGACAGTCGTCTCAAAGAGACGTCATCTCTTGGATCGAAATGATTGCAAGATACACACAGAATGGATTTGTAGATTTAATAACAACAACCAAGATGGCACAGGAATGTCTGTCACTAATTGATACATATATCTGAATTGACACACTAGGTAAGGCTGATTTTAGGATATTATTTAGATAACTAGGGTGTGCACGACATATAAAAAATTTAGAGGAAGACAGTTCGTAAAAATAAAGTTATGGTTGACGCAACAAACCGTAAAAATAGAGATGATATGGGTGTCAGATAGATAGTCACAAAATATTCATATCTCCAAAATGATAATCTAGGTAAGGCTGATGTTCAGATATGATTTAGGAAACTAGTTCATGCACCATATATAAAAAAATTAGAGGAACCCAGTTCATAAAAATAAAGTTATGGCTGATGCAACAGACTATAAAAACAAAGATGAAATGGGTGAGAGATAGACAGCCACAAAATATTCATATCTCCAAAAGAACAAACTGGGTAAGGCTAATTTTTGGATATGATTTGGATAACTAGGTCATGCACCATATATGGAAACATTAGGGGAACCCAGTTCGTAAAAATAAATTTATGGCTAACGCAACAGACTGTAAAAATAGAGATGAAATGGGTGAGAGATAGATAGTCAATTCAATCGGTGATTCCTAGAAATGCAATGATACAAACATGCACAATTGGATATGATAAAAAGGCTTCTAACCTCTCAAGCAAATTATAATCGACACGAAAAATCATAAATCAAACATTTGCTTCAACAGAAAATTGAGACAGAAATTAGAACCAAAGGAACCTGATTTCACTTCCTTGACTGGGCTGAAGATTTGATGTCGGGTTCAACTGCTGCAGCCTCAAAGCAGTCTCTCCCATCTCCTCTCACCCCAAAAGTTCCATTTGCTGAAGATTATTATGAGAGATAATTCCCCCCTAATATCTTCCAGAAGATTCCTCCCATTAAAGGCAATAAATTCTGCCTAAATCCCTTTCTTACAATTTACTATTTTTTTATCATTTACAACCAGACTAGACAATATTATTTTTATTTTTATATTATTTATTTCCTTTACAACTAGACAAGAATTATTTTTATTCTTATTTATTTAGTATTTACTATATATGAGTTTTATGACAACTCATAAATATTATAAATTTATTTTTATTGCCACTAACAAAACATTTAATTATATTAATTTATTTATTTATCTTTAGCTAGCATTTACATTTATTATTATTATTATTTTATTATTTATTTCTATAAGCTCAAATTCTCATAAAGGCATTTATATATATTTATTTATTTAACAAAAATGCTTTCATAACTAATAATATTATTTTAATGCAACAATTAACCAAAGCAGCAATCAAACAATGCCAAACTAAATAACCCAAATGCCAAACAATACCTGACACAATGCACAATCAAAAGCATGACCACAATGACAGTGACTGACCATTACGCCCATATAGACAACACTGACTGGTACAAAAATGAATACTCATCCTTTTCAAGGATGATGGCTAACTAGGGGACCATATGTCATCTCTGTTCAACAGTTTCCATTGGGTTTAAGGCATGCTCAGACCTATCAATTCAGGTGGAGTCGATGCCTGATACCTGCAACCTGCAACAACCAAAAAAAATGGTCTAACATATAGATGTATATATAATCATACAATCAAACACACTGTGAAATGAAATCATAGTGTAGCAGTGTACTCACGCATGAGTAATGTGACAATGTTCCTCTCACAAACACACATCAAACAAGTAACTACATCATGCATAATAATCAATAGTTGATCAACCAGATAAGAAACATCATTAGATAATCCTGTGATGCACATAATAAGATTGATCCACATAATCAATTAAGTCCATAAAGTTGTCATAACATATGCTTAACTTAAGTAAATATCAATGTGACAACAAAGATTATCGATAAAACATACTAACTGTCATATGAAACCACATGAGGATAATCAGAATGTCACCAACATGAATGTAGCATCTACCAACATCATATAACGTACAACATCAACTGTCCAGCATACCCTAAATATTCCTATTATTTTATGTTCACCTTCATGCTCCTTAGCCAAACCACCTGCACATCCAAGGTGAGAATGGAGGAGCATTACATCCTCCCCCCCTAAAACTTGACTTACTCCTGGAAGTCACAGACTAGGGTGGAAACACAACATATTAGTATTGCAATTTTCTATTGCCAACATACACATCCATATTAAGCAATTGTTCATAAGACAGGCATAATCGTTCAATAAAGATAAGAAGGGCATCAATTCCTCTCCATTAAGATGTATCATGTGATCTACTTATAACCAGTCACACATATTTTGAGAATTTCATACGATTTAGAGAATTGCATTCACATATTAACAAAGAAAAATACATCTCGTCTCTTATTTCCACTATGGTTCCAACTAATTACCGAACATGCAAAGTACAATCCTTCACAGAGTTCTCCCTTGAACACACTATCAGACGTTCAAAATGAGCATGATAGAAACAACACTTAACACGAAATGGAGCCAACAAAAATAAACATTTAGAATAACCACCATAGAAATTTAAAAAAATGCAAACCCAAGTGGGGGAATAATCAAATTCAATTTTAAGTCACAAAATGCCGACAAATTTTCAACAATAATTCAAGTATAAGAAAAGAGTTTTGGTGACCATTCCTATCATAACAGAGATCAAAGAAAACAAATTCACTGTTAGCCCACCAACAACACATGAAACAACTATCAAAATTCCAAAACAACCAAATTACAAACAAATCCACATCACGATGTGACTAATTTAAGCCACAAAGGGGAGTATCTGCTACACAACACTCAAGGACACATGGTCCAGAATGCATTAGAGAATGTACACCAATCACACAGACAATTAAGTTATCTACACCCTCATATCTAAGCAACTTTTATACAATAATTTAAGGCAACACAGTCGCTACTTATATACAAAAAATTTCTATCTTTAATGCAGTACAATTTCTTTTTACCAATCTATGAACATATACAATTACTTCCTTATGCAAGAAGATATTTACAGAGGAAATGTATGATGCCACACATAGAGTAATTCAAAACTCTAATTGACTTACAGTATCACATTCATGATCTCATGGGTCCAACACAAGCTCCAATTTGATCTCTTGCACATAGTTCTTACATAGGCATACACAACGTTAACTTTCATAAATCACAACAGAACTTCCTCATGACGTCATGGTCAACTAGGAGATAGATATCAGATTATCAATCAACCATGTAAAGATACCCCACACATGACAACACAACATAACCACATGAATCATGATGCATGATGCCACCAAATAATTAAATCATTCCAATACTTACACATATACAAAAATAATGTAATTAACATAAAGACGGTATGGTGCTTCTACACCCGTAGCTAAACATAACCCCCAAATATGATTACTTCACCAAACTAGGGAATACAAAACACCACTGATCTTTCACAACACCCCACACAGGATGGGTACAGGACATTTACATCACTAGCGGGGGCAAACACCACACCCCTAATTACATGCACTAACAGTACTCATGCTTCTTTCTTCTAAAGCACTAGAGACCACAAGAGGAACTCAAGACCTCAACAAGTTAGCAAGCACTAAAATTCAAGAAACTCATATTGTCAAATATATCATCACATTTTCAGAAAAGAAGGAGAGAGAACACATAGCAGACACATAAGTAAAATAAGGTATAAAGAATTTATTTCTTCCAGGATCAAAAAACAAGTCTATAAATTTATCAACCTTCTAACATCATACTAAGGCACATAGGTGAGAGGTACTATTACCAACTCGCCACAAGGAGAAAAATGATTAACCTAGAGCAACAATAACAATCCAGAGGTCTCAGTGTTGCAAACTTGGCTTTGATACCAAATGTAACGCCCCACCAGGAAACCCTAGAGAACAACTCAACTATGCTATACAAAAAGGACAATTTTTTTTAAAAGAAATGTAACATTAATCTAAGCATGAACAATCATCTAACAGTTATAAAGTGAATCTATCTCAACAATATAGAACTGTAATTTTCTAATCACTAGTAGCAGTTACAATATGATCATAAGATATAAGTGTCCACGAGTAACAATATTTTAACTAATAATTCTCAAGATTTATTTTAATTTCATTTAATTAAAATGATTGCAAACAAATTGCAAATAACTCTAAGGCATACAAATTAAACACAACAATTATTTACACTATTTACACTGATGTAGATTTCATTAATAATCTAGACAATTTTATAAATACTATTAAATATAACTGTATAAGCAAGGCTAAAAGCCTATAATATTAAAATGCTATAAATCTCTTACACTAGTTAGAATCACAAGATACAAAACCCGAAGCTACAATGAAAGAACTTTGTTCTAAGGTTAGCTTGAGAGGAAAGGAATACAAAACAACAAGACATTCCTATAGATCTAACATCTTCATTAAATCTACCACACTTTTAACCACATGCATATGATAGGATCATAACACATTTAAAGGATGGTTCAAACCAAGTAGAAGTATCATGGTTGAAGCAACTCAAGAGTGAACACTAATAGGGCACAAGTAAAAGAATAATCTTTTTCTAGGTTTTACCAAATTCCATTCAACACACGAATAGGAAGAGAGAAGCTCAGGTTGCTATGGGAAAGCTTAAGTGTCAACTTGATCAATCTTCTATAAACCACTACTACATTGGTCCTATGACTACCAAAATGATCATACCTAATACAAGATTCTTCTAGAGGTGTCTACACCTCATAATGATTACCAAGCTTGTTAAAATCCCTTACCCAACACTAGTATTAATGGAATAAACCAATACAAAGCATTCTAACCTGCTAACATACCAAGTCTAGGAATATGAAAGGGTTGATTGAGTTCAAGACATAAATATGATACAAACATTTTCTCAACAACAAGGTTAATAAGAACGTGACATTTCTTAAGCACAAATTATAAACATGCTCTATACAACTAATGAGCCACAACATCCGTAAAGGACTTTATTATCACATCAAAATTCACTTACAACATCACATACACATGAAATCAAGACATACTAATCTATGCCTCAGGAAAACCTCCACAACATGACCCTATTACGACCACTGATACAACTTACACAAGTTCCATTTACCTTATACAATTCCACTTGAAATCAATTAATTTCTAAAACAAACTTATAAATCAAATATTAAATACATTGTTTACAAACCTAATTCCAACCCATGATCAATTTTCAACTTAACAATACTATTACAAAGAAATTGTAGTAAAATTAATATTAAATTCATCAACAATAATTAACAACCATGTCAACTCTCATTTAATCATATTAAACAAAATATTGTAATGTATATATATATATATACACTTTTGTGTAACCATTAATAAGATATCAATCGTAAGGTTTATGTAATTTTAGTTAGACGGTTATGCAAAAGACCGAGGCATAGACAAGGTTTGTGAACTGTTTGACAATCATCTCAAAGAAACATCATCTCTTGGATTGAAATGATTGCAGGATACGCACAGAATGGCTTTGTAGATTTAATAACAACGACCAAGATGGCATAGGAATTGTCTGTCGCTAATTGATACATATCTCTGAATTGACAAACTGGGTAAGGCTGATTTTTGGAGATGATTTAGATAACCAGGGCATGCACTACATATAAAAAATTTAGAGGAACCCAGTTCGTAAAAAAAAATAATGGCTGATGCAACAGACTGTAAAAATAGAGATGAAATGGGTGAGAGATAGATAGTCACAAAATATTCATATCTCCAAAATGACAAACTGGGTAAGGCTGATGTTTGGATATGATTTAGACAACCAGGTCATGCACCATATACAAAATATTAGAGGAACCCAGTTCGTGAAAATAAAGTTATGGCTGACGCAACAGACTAAAAAAATAGAGATGAAATGGGTGAGAGATAGACAGTCACAAAATATTCATATCTCCAAAAGGACAGACTAAGTAAGGCTAATTTTCGGATATGATTTGGATAACTAGGTCATGCACCATATATAAAAAAATTAGGGGAACCCAATTCATAAAAATAAAGTTATTGCTGACGCAACAGACTATAAAAACAGAGATGAAATGGGTGAGAGAGAGACGGTCACTTCAATCGGTAATTCCCAGAAATGCAATGATACAGACATGCACAATTAGATCTGATAACAAGGCTTCTAACCTCTCAAACAAATTACAATCAACAGGAAAAATCATAAATCAAACTTTTGCTTCAACAAAAAATTGAGACAGAATTAGAACCAAAGGAACCTGATTTCGTTTGTTTGACTAGGCTAAAGATTTGATGTCGGGTTCAACTGCTGCAGCCTCAAACCAGTCTCTCCCATCTCCTCTCACCCCAAAAGTTCCATCTACTAAAGATTATTATGAGAGAGAAATCCCCCTCCAATATCTTCCAGAAGATTCCTCCCATTAAAGGCAATAAATTTTGCCTAAATCCCTTTCTTACAATTTGCTATTTTTTTATCATTTACAACGAGACCAAACAACATTATTTTTATTTTTATCTTATTTATTTCCTTTACAACTAGACAAGAATCATTTTTATTCTTATTTATTTAGTATTTACTATATATGAGTTTTATGACAACTCATAAATATTTTAAATTTATTTTTATTGCCACTAACAAAACATTTAATTATATTAATTTATTTATTTATCTTTAGCTAGCATTTACATTTATTATTATTATTTATTTCCATAAACTCAAATTCTCATAAAGACATTTATATATATTTATTTATTTAACAAAAATGCTTTCATAACTAATAATATTATTTTAATGCAACAATTAACCAAAGAAGCAATCAAACAATGCCAAACTAATAACCCAAATGCCGAACAATACCTGACACAATGCACGATCGAAAGCATGACCACAATGACAGTGACTGACCATTACGCCCATACAGACAACACTGACTGGTACAAAACTCGATACTCATCCTTTTCAAGGATGATGGCTGACTAGGGGACCATATGTCATCTCCGTTCAACAATTTCCATTGGGTTTAAGGTACACTCAAACCTGTCAATTTAGGTGGAGTCGATGCCTAATACCTGTAACCTGCAGCAACCAAAAAAATTGGTCTAACATATAGATGTATATTTAATCATACAATCAAACACACCGTGAAAGGAAATCGAAGCGTAGTAGGGTACTCAGGCATGAGTAATGCGACAATGTTCCTCTCACAAACACACATCAAACAAGCAACCACATCACACATAATAATCAATAGCTGATCAACCAGATAAGAAACATCATCAGATAATCATGTGATGCACATAATAAGATTGATCCACATAATCAATTAAGTCCATAAAGTTGTCATAACATACGCTTAACTCAAGTAAATATCAGTGTCGCAACAAAGATTATCGATAAAACATACTAACTGTCGTATGAAAACACATGAGGGTAATCAGGAATGTCACCAACATGAATGTAACATCTACGAACATCATATAATGTACAACATCAACTGTCTAACATACCCTAAATATTCCTATTATTTTATGTTCACCTTCATGCTCCTTAGCCAGACCACCTGCACATCCAAGGTGAGAATGGAGGGGCACTACAGTCGTAGAGTTGAAACTTTCACCAAAACCTTGTAGTAAAGTACAAACTCTCCAAAATTAAGTTCTACAAATAAAGTGTAGGGTAGATACATTGATGAAAAATATGAATGATGAGAAATTAAAGAAAAAATTATATAAGGATGTATTTTTGATGTAAAAATAGGCCTATGAGAAATTGATAGTAGAAAGGAAAGAAAATGCACAAAAAGAGTAGAAAGATAAATCACCACATAGAGAAGAAAAGATAGGTCAATAAGTGGAAAGCTTAGATAAGTAGAAGGAAGTTGATACCCCGCAAAAGGAACCATTAACTAATACTTGGTACCCCGCAAAAGGAACCAATAACTAATACTATACATATGAATGAGGATAAAATACAAAAATAAGAGACCAAGGATGGCTCTTAAATTGAGAAGGGGGAAGAATCAGTAGGGAAGGTTGAAGAAGGTAAAAATGGGCAAACATTAATAAGTTGAGAGAGACAATCAGTAAACAATCTAATAGCCAAAATAAGGGGATACATAGCTAAGAAAAATAGATAGCTATAGTAGTGACTGTGAGCCCTAACATATTCATCAACATACTAACTAGAACATAGGTTGATTTCACTCAAATTTCCCCACTTCACAAATGAGTGATTAGTGAAGCATTTAATAGTAGCACAAAGTAGGATTTGATACATAAATATTTAACCATAGAGAAGAGCATGACCAACTTGCTTAAAGAAATACAACAACAATCACAAATTTAAATTGACCCCTCAACTACAATAACAAAACAATTGGAGGATGTAGTACACAATCTACTTCAATAGATTGGTAATGGGGAACATGAAAAGGAGTTGAAAGATCAAGCAATTAAATATTATGAAGAAGAAAAATCAAGTAGGATACAATAGAAATGGTGAAATTTCCAAAAGGAATTGGATACACATTTAAAAATTGGAACACTTGCAATGATGTTTCAACACTTTATCAGTACTACAAAAATTGGCCATATACTACCATGCAATAAAAGGTTCAAATGGATTAGATGGAGAACCAAATTTTATAGATTGTTTGGTAATTATGATGTGATGTAGGACCTAGATGGGTCACATTGATATCAACTTAAAATTTATAGTCTTAGTATAGTCAGATGAATGAACAACAAATGAAGTTAATTTCCCAGATTAAGGAGTTGAGTTTAGAAGTAAATATGCATTTCTCTCTGTTAACTAGTCTTCTCATGAAAATTAAGAAGATGGTCCTTACTCTTGAAAAAATATATATTTTGAGAGCCATAGAAAGATCCTACATTAATATCACCATATGGGCACAATGCCTCTAACAAACTATTTTGTAATGGGAAAATTCGTATGAGTAGACAATATCAATATTTTGCCAAGTTTTGATAAAACAAATGATTTTGTAGTTACAAATACTAAAGGTTATATAGCTCAAGTATAACTATCATATGAACTTTTACATCTGATGAATATCTTTTGAGAAAATTTAAGATAGGTTGTCTTGCAAACAAGATAATGGTTTAGACTGAGGGAGGATTTTTATAGGTTGTATAACTGACATAAGGACTTAATAGATTTAGTTGAAAACCCAAAAGTATGGCTAAATCTATTCTCATTAGGTTGAAAACCCAAAAGGATGGCCAAGTGTAGGCTCATGGTGAATATTGAAAGGGCACTAAAACCTAAGTCTCATAGGTTTAATCCTCAACAAAATAGTATAGACTAGAGGTTATCACCAATTCCAAGGAGCATGTTGTTTTATCAAGTAATGTGCAGTACCTCCTAATGGTTGAAGATGTACAAGGATGAGTATAGGGACACATCCTTACATATAGATAATCTATATAGTAGTATCACTATACCATGTAAATGCAATAGAGTGAGAGGAGAAAATTTGCATTAGAGATAAGAATATATCACCTAAGAATATGTGATATGTATATATATGCTTGTGGTATGAAAAGATAATGAATGTAACAAATATATGATATGAATAAAGAGATGAATGATTATATCCTATGATGCATATATGGATGTACTATTTCTTTTACTTATATATTAATCTACTACATTGATTATGTTTTCCTTCTTATTGCATCACCCTAGGGCTAATTTCTCTAACATAAATACTCTATACCTTGGGTTTATATTTTATTGTCAACACTTAAATATAAATATGTTCCACCTAAGATGATTCTACATTCACTCTCTAGGTAATAATACCATACTTTTCTTTACTACCAAGAATTGATTTAAAAAATTTAAAAAAATTGAGACATAAATAATAATATGCTAAATAAGGAAATGTTTAAGGGGGGTAGAAGGTTATAATAAATGTTCCTAATTTGATGTTTGACAATTGAAATGAAAAACCTAGAAATAGTTATAGAAACAAGTATGGATCAGGACATAGTTGTGACTAGAAATTCCAATCAAGATGCTACTACAAACATAGTACTATCCAATTTCAGCCACATCCTTTGGTTGTGCAACTATAGAATATTCTATCCGGTTATAGTTGAACCTATAAAACACAACCAAATAGATTGACAGTAGAATGCTTATATGTGTAGCAAATAAATAATTGAAATAAATAAATTAAATAAAGAGATGGTAAGAAATACTAAACTAGATAATGTGTACAACTAGATAATATGTCGCATTGGTCCAAAAGAGTAATAAATAATAACCTATATCTAGGACAAGGGGAAGGGAGGAACTAAATAGGATTATGCCAAGATGGTTGAACCCCTTTTAAGCCTTTCGACTTTCATGGGCAATTAGAGAATTTTTGTGTGCACTTTTCCTAGTGTACTCTATGCTAGGAAGGTAAGTGAATAATGTAGATATATAAATAAATCACAATAAATAAAACTTATAAGGCTACTACTATGTGTGTAATGCCATATTAATGGAGACATAAGGGAAGTGGAATCACCAATATTGCTAAGAAAGAAGTAGCAATAAGGTTTTCAAGTATGTAAAGAGGAACTAAAAAGATCTCAAAATAATTGTAGGAAGGAAAGAAGCTTCTTTAGATAAATAGAAAAAAGGACGTTTTTGACTCTTTCAAAGAGGGAGGAGGCAATAGAAAAAATATTCTTAGAATACTATTTATATAATAAATAAGAAAGATTATTGTCTCTTTCAAGAGAAAGGAAAGAACAATAATATAGAAGTTTTAGAATGATGTATTGAGAAAATCACAAAATTTAAATGGTAAAGAAAAAAAACCTATAGCTAAGAAATTAAGACTATAAAGATTAGCCACAATGTAGATAACCAAAGATTCTACAAGAGGATAAAAGGAGGAGATTCTTTGCAAGGAAGGGGACTTGTACAACAAAACATTCTAGACAAGCCTTAAGATGATTTTTAGAATATTCACCACATGTTCCAAGAAAACTAGAGAGTTGCATTCTTTAAAATAAATTTCTTATTGTCCAAAAAATATAGAGTTTATCATATCAATGATAATATTTTTTTTGTTCAATAATATGCATAAGAAGATCCATTAATAAAAACACAAAAAGTAACTTAGTCATCGAGATTTTGTCTATTAGGAGACAAAGATTAACTTTTGGCACTTATATAAACTTTTTAAATATTAGGGACTTTATAAGCATGAGGACATTTCCACAATCATGGTTGGGTTCAAGCATAGAAAAATTAAGAAAATCATAAGCAATAGGCTAGGAGTAAAGTCAAAGTAAAGTCTGGCAACTGGTGAGGGAATTGGGTTTGGAAAATAGGTTGAGTGGGTCCTATAACATGCTAGGGGAATGGTCACTATGTGAGGCGCATTACATAAAGTGGAAGTCATAAAGAATGTAATTTCTATCTCTATAGATCTAATGGAAAATTTAATGCGAGTATTCTAGATAAAATTTATGCCACTTGTAGTTGTTGGTGATTCTCATATTATCATATCTACTATATATAATAATCACACCCCTTATTAGAGGATTAATAGCATTTTAAATGATGTCAAGGAACTTACCTTAAATTTTAAAAAATAAACTCCCACACTGCCATTGGGAAGCTAATAAACCAATTATCTTTTGGAATATGTTGATTCCTCCTTGGAGATTATTTCCTTTGTTATATGCATGAAAATGGAAGAGTAACAAGGTTTAGGTTTCTAGGTAATGATAGATGTCAAAAATGGGGTTTGATTCTCTAAGACAATGGAACTATTGAAAATAGATTGAATGAATTGAAAGGAAAAATAAAAATAATAATAATTAAGGATTGTGCAATAAGTAATTCTTAATATGTGATCCTAGTAATATATTTGCTACTATTGGTCATTTTTTCATTATCATTCTTCTCTCAAGAGGAAAGACTATTTAGTGGTGGGTGATGGGGTCATTAATACAAATCATTGAAAATTTGCTTTGTCTACCACTTCTCTTAAAGAATCTAATTAATTATGGGGTTCTTTGTTAGTAGTTTGAAGTGACCTTGTAGAGTGAAGCAAGAGATAAATCCTTTAAGAAATGGTCTTTTGAAAATTTTATATAAACTTATGGCTATTCCATTATAGAGAAGCACAACATCCATGTTTTTTTAAATGAAATTAATGTTTGGAGTAGATGGCAATTTTTTCCATGCACCATTTTTTCTACAATTAGCAACTCAATTTTCCTATCAATATATAGCTCATTTGGCAATTCAACTACTAACTTTCTTATCAATATCATGTAACTTGTAAATAAAGATATTAAAATGAGGGGAGTGTAGAAAATTTTAAAAATTCCCCTAATGAATTGGGGCAATTAGTGTCTAAGTTATTACAATATGTGTCTATCCTCAACAATTGAAATTTCTAAGCCAATGTATTTTGTGTCAGGATTAAGAAAAATCTATAAAACATGGGTGAATGGGATACCTAAGATTAACCTAAAAATAACTGAATATAGGTGATAAATATGTAAATAATAGTCAAATGGTGACACATATCAACTTTAGAAAAATCATTGGAATAAGATCAAGGATGTAATGAACCTACAAGACAAAATAAACTAAACACACATAAATATGTAGAAATGAGAGTATTTCCTTTGTTACATGCTTGAAAATGGAATGGTAACTAGGTCTAGGTTCCTAGGTAATGATAGATGTAGAAAATGGAGATTGACTCTCTAAGTCTATGGAACTATTGAAAATAGATTGAATAAATAGAAAGGAAAAATAAAAAATAATAATTAAGGATTAAGGATTGTGCAATAAGGCACTCTTAATATGTGATACTAATAATATTTTTACTATTATTGGTCATTTTTCATTGTCATGTTTCTCTCAAGAGCAAATGCTATTTAGTGGTGGTTGATGGAGTCATGAATGAAAATCCTTAAAAATTCACTTTGTTTACCACTTCTCTCAAAGAAAATAATTAAATGGGGTTCTTTGTTAGTAGTTTGAGGTGGCCTAGTAGAGTGAAGCAAGATAGGGTATACTTTAAGAAATGATCTCTTGAAAATTTTATATAAACTATGGCAATTCCATTATAGAGAAGCATAATATCCTAGACATTTTTTGTAAATAAAATTAATGTTTAGAGTAGATGGTAATTTTTTCCATGCACCATTTTCCTCCAGTTAGAGACTCAATTTTCCTATTAATATATAGCTCATTTGACAATTCAATTACTAAATTTCTTATCAATATCATGTAACTTGTAAATAAAGATATTAAAATGAGGGGAGTGTAGAAAATTACAAAAATGTCCCTAATGAATTGTAATAATTAGGGTCCAAATTATTATAATTAATGGTACAATATGTGTCTATCCTAAACAATTAAAATTTCTAAGCCAATATAATTTTGTGTTAGGATTAGAAAAATCTATAAAAAGTGGGTGAATGGGATACCTATGATTAACCTAAAAATAACCAAATCTAGGTGATATACATGTAAATAATAGTCAAATTGTGACATGTAGCAACTTAAGAAAAATCTTTAGAATAAGAGAAAGGAGGAATTATTGGTTGCATGTGCAGGACAACCCCTACATCAAATTTAGTTGGTGTTCCCTTCTAGTAGTGGCCATAATCCTAGATGTGGTTGGTGGGGTTGTAACAAGGGATGCTATGGAGGACGACAATGATGTGGCAAGGATGAGTGGGTGGTTGATGTTGATGTAGAGAATTATTCTGTACCAAGGAGACAATTAGGTGACATGATGAGTGGTAGTGATGTGGTGCATACAATGGACATGGTGCCTAAGGTGGAGGTATCTATGGTCAACAAGAACATGGTTCCCATCATTGAGGCTCCTTCTCCTAGTTGGATCTTGGTTTCTTGGAAATCAAATTTTTTATGCTAGAAATCTTGTTTTTGGTTATATGTGTGGAGCAATGGCCTATTTTATGTTATTGTTGTTGGGTGGCATAAATCCCTTTGAGAAAATGTAAAACTTGAATATATACATATCATTTATAAAATATTAATTGTGAAATGCTTATTTAGGATGTATTAGATTAAGACAATCTATGCTTTAACTCATAAGAACGTTTTTATGTTGAATGTCCCAAATAAAAATTCCATATATATATACAACTCTAGAAAAATGTAGACATGCCAATTCTATTAGTTTGTTGGCATGTCTACATTTTTCTAGAGTTGTCTTAATTTATAGCCTCCTTATGTGCTAGACAACTTCTCCTAAGATATGATGCATCCTTTTCAAACAATTTTATCTTCTCTTCCTTGCTTCTTCTCTCCAACATTAGCAAATAAATTGGGTTTTTAGATGGAAATATGGAATCCCATTACTCTCACTACTTGGATTTACTTTAATTCAACCAGTACAAGAAATTGAATCTTAATAAGTAAGCACCATTTAGTGAATTATGCTCCTGAAATTGTATTTAGGAAGCTCCCACATGTAAACATCCTCTAAGTTTGTGTAACATAATTTGTTATAAATGACCTTGACTTCCCTTGCCTCAACCTTGCACTCTAAGAGGGATAGATAACTATCTTTTAAATGTAATCAAATTCCTAAAAGGCCTAACAAAATTCATTTGCAATGTTGATGGTGATGGCAAGGAACATAGATATGGTAGATAGGGTAGGTTTTTTTCTTGTTGTTCGAGGTGGCCGAACAAATTAAAACAAGATAAAGGAAGAATTCTTTAGTGTTCCTTCATAATAGTAATTTCAATCCTAATCACAACAATAATATTATAGAGTTACAAGGTAGGGCAAAGAAAACTAAATGACTAATTGATTAATTGATGTCAACATAGACCACTATTATACTAGAGAGACATTTAAACAATGTAATAAATAGTAATAATATAATGTAATACAATAGAGTTAGCAAATAACATGGAGGTGCACGTAACTAATAGTGATAAGGTTATTTCTCCCAATCCTTATTCGTTGAGTCTTGTTTCCATCCACTTCGATTTTTTCAATGCAAGAAATATTACTTTTATTTGTATGGCTAGAATAATAGCGTATTTAAAAGCATTCTACCCCACAAAAAACAAAATCCATTGAATTAAATAATTGACGTGATATATCTACATGAATTCATGGACTCTTACGTTAGACATCTTCTAGTAAGATATATAATACATACTTTTCAAACACTTTGTATCCTATCTGTTTTTATATTCCTTCTTACTCAATGTGGATAAGCCAAACCAACAAAAATATTGAAGATAAGCCAATTCATCTCACTTATTGAAGAAAAAGTGAAAAAGAGGCATCATCTTCCTTGAGAAAGACAATAAGAAACAAATGTAAAGGTTTATGTCATGCTCATTTTCAACCGTCTAATATTTGCCGCTATTCTAACATCATGATGTGATGTAGGTAACTTATGCTTTATCATTATCATGACTTTTGTCATAAGATTTAAGAAACAAGCCACATTTTTGCACTTTTTAAAGGAGTTTTATCTTGTAAACCTCTCACCTTCCTTGGAATTGGAAAGGGAAAGTTAAAAATAATAATAAAATCTAGAGAAGATAGGATTCTTATTCTCTTATCCTTTTTAGGTCTAGATATACCCTCTACTTTACTATTTCAGAGATTGAATTATATGCTACACGATAATTTCATTAGTTTGGCAATTTTTTGTTTTTTTTGGTTTTGATAATTGTAAGGGTAAAAAGTGCATATATTTTGTATTTATATTGTTTTTTTGGTTTTGCATATAATGATTAGTGTTTAAGTGGTATCTATGTGTAAAAAATGGTAATTGGGATGAGTTTTGATTGAACTTAATTTCATATATCTAAAGGATCTAGATCTGATTTTTAGATTTTCTATCTCTTGTCCTTGATGGGTTTGACTCCTAAATTCCGAAAATCAAATTTTAAAATCAGCTCAAGTTGACTCAATCCTAACAAGTTGTTACTTGTCAACTTCAGTGCAAAATATTTAATTTGTGGCACTAGGTATTTGTATAAAAGGACAAATCATAATTCACTTAAGGATCATCCATTATATGTTATCTCTCTTAGTCTTTTATCCTATCATTACATCTAAGAGTATTTCATCAACATCTAAGATCATAAAGACAACATAGGCATTTGCATGGTTGCTTGAAGTGTCTTTCCAACTTGTTCGCAATTGTTAAATCAACTTAAGGGTTTGTTTAAGGCAAGAGGAGGAGAGCAAGTTGCCTCTTGTGCCTAGTGCAACAAACTCTATCGACGTATCTCAACACCACCAAGTCCAAATAGTAGAGGTGAATGAATTCCTAAAGATCAAAAGTGTAGAGTTCACTTCCACAATGAAAGGTCAAACAACAAATTTGAGATTGAAACCAAAGGCGTGGGATTGAATCCAAATAGAGTGCAAGTAATTTCTCAATCTAATAGAGCTTCACTATGTTAGATCTAATAGCAAAACTTAGAATTGGATGTGATGGCTCCTTCACATCCCTATATCACTCTCATGTTAATGGATCCTTTGCAACCCTTATCACTGTTTGTTGATGGCTCCTTTGCAACCCTATACAACGTCATGTTCATTATGATGGTTCCATCACAAATCTATACAACTTCATGTAGATCATGATGATTCCTTTATAAACCTATATAACTACATACTAATCATGATTGTCCTTTGTAACCATATACAACTTCATTCTAATCATGATGGCTCCTCCACGACCCTATATAGCTTCTTGTTAATCATTGATGGCTCCTTCCAAGCCCTATATCTCTCTTTTTATGTTTTACCTTTTTATTTTTTGACAGTGTTAAGTAATTGTTGATGTTCATTTTAGTTTTCAATCAAATGGCACCCATGGAATTTTGTGCTTGCAGGTAAGAGATGGAGTTATCATTACAAGGAGCACTTGTAGATCGTCATCCATATGCTTATTCTTTTTATATAGGTATATATTTAATTTCATGTTGATTGATTGGTTTTGATAATATAAGGCGGCAAAACCAGGGACCGAACCCTTACAAAGCAGAACCCAAAAAGGGCAAAAAAGGCTCAGAAAACAAAAAGAGCCAGAACCACCACAGACAGCTTACATACAACCAATATACAAAAATAGAAATTATCAGTAAAAAACCAGCTAACAGAAAGCTTAGAAAGAAGACTAGGAAAGGATGTCTTCCCATCCTTTAGAAAGAAACTCAAACATTTTGTTGAATTCCTTAGCCCTGTCGTCATCAACACCATGAGTGAGGACTTCATGTTCCTGCAGCAGAGAGAGATTAGCCACAACCGGCCTACAAAGCATGCTTGTAATGAACCTGCTAAGAGAAAAGACCCTCTTCTCTAGAAAATCCACCCGCTCCTTCAACTGAGACAAATCATCATAATGATTACCTTCCTCATTTACTTCCTCCTCCATTCCACCTTCAGCATTGTTACAATCCTCCTGAATAAAATCAGGGTCTGTAGGAACCTCAGTGGGAATAGAGTGAACATCATTCCCATTGTTATCATCAGTGCCAGTAATCTCCACATGAGTAGTAGTAGCTCCCACATCAATACAGTCACCAATGGGAGCAGAATTTTCAAACCCTTTATTTCCCTCAGTATCAAAGGTCTCCGTAGGTATTTCTTGCCCATCAATCTCCTAAACACCATCTGAATCTTCAATAACAAACTCCTGAATATCATCACTCTTGGACTTATCCTCCCCCTCTTGAGTAGAGGCTTTAGAATTTCTTTCAGAGTAATCAATCAGCTTCAACTTAGGAGCCAATTTGCCAGCAATACGACCAGACTGCCAACAGCAAATTTACCCTCTAGTTTGACTTTTTTCAAATTTCTTGAGGGTCCCTCCTTGACCAGTTCCTATTCATTTTGGGGCCTAGAATCCCCAATGTCCTCTTTCAAAAGGTTAGCTTCCACAACAGTACCAGAGAGATGTTTTTTAGATTTCAACTTGGATTTGGTAAGAGGGTTTTGAACATTTTTGACAATAGAAAATTTAGGAGTACCAGAAGGAGCACCTTCGAGAAATAACTTAGGAGTAGTATGACCAGTTTTCATAGAGGCAGTAGGGGTATCAGTAAAGGGTTCAAGACCAGAGGGCTGAATAGGAGGGGACATAGCCAAGTGAAACTGGTATAACCTACGATGGAGGGGAATAGGCTTTTCATCAGGCTTTTTAAGCAAAATCTTCTTAACATGTTGAATAGAGTACTCAAGAGATGAGAGCAGAAAGAAAGGGAAACTAATAGTAGCATTCCTTCTGAAGTGGTTTAACAAAGGAAGATGATAGTAATAGAACCTGGTGAAATGACCCTCTAGAGTGAAGTACTTCATCACCATATAGCACATATCTACCCACAGTTCAGGAAGTCTGGATCTCTCAAATCCTCCCTGATAGGGCACCAACTCCTCGCCTTCACCAAGGAACAATTTCTGGTTTTGGGCATCTGAAACCCTACACTTCTTTTACAACTTCATACCCTTAGCAGATAAACCCGTAGCCATAGCAATTTCATTCTCTGAAACCTCAAAAATGATATTCCCAATTTGAACCTTACAATTATCCAATGACTGAGCAAATTGAATGGACAAATTTTCATCATGCCCATTCAAACACTCAAGGAACAGAGTGATACCACCTTCTTTACAATAATGCCAGACCAAGGCATTATCTTTAAATTCCTCGCAATTATTAGGTTCGGTTCTAATCCTGTCTCCTCCCATAATGAAATACCAGTAAATCCCAAAGAGCTTAAAGAAGGAAGTAGCAGAAGTTTGAAAATCTCTGTCCCAAAGGCTCCTAACAATATTGTGAAGAATTCGAGAGACTTCGATCACAGAGCAATGTATAAGAATGAACAAGGCAATAATGTAAATACAAGCAGAAATAGGGCAATCATTACACCGATATCCCAAAGTCCTTATGCAATATTTCCTCATTAACTTCCTGTCCTTCACACGCATGCATAGCTGTCTAAGCACACTCCAATCACCCACAAAGTGTCTAATCAGCATGACCTATGTTAAAAGACAAGCCACGTAGGTAAGCCAAGTGAAGTGATGTGTCATCATCATATGGTAGCTTGCTCTTTTTGAATGATATCCCCAATTTGGAGCGGGATATTATGAAATTGGTGCCAACAACACTAGTTTTGAAACTGCTGACCAAAATTTGCCAGGCCGTCAGCAATAGTGTTCCCTTCTCTATAAATATGAGAGAAGGAAATGACAGGAATGGCCTGTATAAGAGTTTGAATATTAGACACAATGTCCCTAAGTTGTCATCCACACTCTGAAGCTTAGTAACAACATCAATAATAATTTTGGAATCACCCTAAACATGAAGTTGGCAAATTCCCAGAGAAATAGACAACTTGAGACCCCATAAAAGAGCTGAAGCTTCAACAAAGTTATTGGTCTGGTTCCCAATTCCTCTAGCATAAGTAACAATTAAGTCTCCTCTTTCATTCCTTATAACTCCTCCTCCACTAGCCTTGCCATTTGACTTAGCAGCACCATCAAAATTTAGTTTAAGCTACCCTGGGTCTGGGGGAGTCTAAATAGTATTTAACCTTTTAAGGCATATGGAATCATCAAATGCAGTCTTGAATTTGATTCATAATCCCCCAATTGGAAGCCACAACGACCTCATGCTGAGTAAGAGGTTTATCAACAATTTTGATGTTGGAATTAGAAACACTTTCCAGGAGGGCCTTAGATAAAGAATAGAAAACCTATGAAGGATTCCTAGCAGTTTCTCTAAAAATTCTATTATTTCTTTCCTTCTAAAGGAACCATGCAACAAAAGGAATAGTTTGAGTCCACAGTTCCACTAACCAAGGATGGGATAGAGGAGGGATCCAATTAACAATGAATTCTCTTATTTCCTTATTTCAAACCCATTGTAAGCCAAAATTCAAAAAGACTTTGCTCCAAATATCAGTTGCAAATTCACAGTGCAAAACAAGATGAGAGACAGATTCTTCCTCTTTCAGGCACATGACACATCTATTAACTAGTTGAAGACCCCTTCGCTGAAGATTGTCCTGAGTCAATATCTTATTATGAACATCTGTCCACCAGAAAAAGTTAACCTTAGGAAGGAGTTTGCAATTCCAGACTTTCCTCTAAATGTCATCCATAAAATCCTTCTCAATCAGCAAATGGTAAGCCGATTTAACTGAAAAAAACCCTTTTTTATCAGTAGACCAAAAAAGTTGGTCATTTCTAGGAAAAAGAGGAATCTGGGTATTAAGAAGCGTATTAAGAAGCATTTGATGTATGGCATTAGCCCGGTGATTGAGATTTGGATAATTAGTATAACACTCCAACAGATTTTTCCATTTTCTAACACCATGGTCTTGATGAATATAATGGCTAACTTTAGTGCCAAAAAATTGTTTAGCAAGAGCAACAATAGCTTCATTGTCCATCTGATTAGAGAGAGGTGCATCACCCAACCAAGATCTTCCCAAAAATTGATGAGAGACCCATCACCAAGTTTCCATTTCATTCCCTTATTAACAAGACTTCTGGATTTAATCATTTTATTCCAAATAATAGATCCTTGAGGAAGACCCTCCTGATTGAGAAAATAATATCTGTCAGAGTCTCGTAAGTACTTAGCCTTTATAATAACTCCCCAGTCAGTATCCCTATTTATGAAGTTCTAGATAATCTTAGACAAAAGAGCCTTGTTCATTTTTTGGATGTTTCTAATGTTGAGCCCACCATGAGACTTAGGAAGACAGACTTTGTCCCATATAACCAAAGAGATTCACTTTTTTTTCCTCCGTACCAATCCATAGGAAAGTTCTCTGGATTTGCTCCAGTTTGTCAATCAAATATCTAGGCATTTTGAATAAAGATAAAAAGCAAGTAGGTATACCCTAAAGAGAAGCCCTTAGAAGCTACAATTTACCTGCACTGCTTAAAAGTTTGCCTTTCCATCCCAACAATTTCTTTTGAGTTTTGTTGATTGATTGTTTACATTGACATGCATGATTCATATTAGTTCACATGCAATTTAACTTGTTGGGGTAAAATATAATGGTGAAAAGTGCATACTGTATTTTTGTATTCACTTTGGCCTCTTTGTCTCAAATGTAATGACTAACATCTAAGTGGCATATTTTTGTGAGAAAGTTGGCAATTGACCTAAGCCTTGACTAAACCTAACTCAACATATCCAAAGGATCTAGATCTGATCTTCAAATTTTCCATCCCTTGTCCTATGCCAAACCCACAAGTGGGGTATGGTTTAGAATTGCATGTGCAATTTTGAACTTGGTTTAGAACCACATGTGTGGTTTTGACCCCTAAATTCCTAAAATCAAATTTTGAAATGGGCTCAAACTGACTCAATCTTAACTAGTCATTACTTATTGACTTGAGCACAAAATATTCAATTTGTGGTGTTAAGGTGTTTAATAAAAAGACAAACCCTAATTCACTTTAAAATCATACATTATCAGGTATCTCTCCTAGTCTATTATCACATTATTATATTTGAGATCATTAAGTCATCCTTAGAGATCAAAGGGACAACCTAGGCATTTTTATGGTTGCTTGATGTACCTTTGGACTTGTTCAAAATTGATAAATTAGATCAAAGATTTGACTAAGGAAAAGGAAAGAAGAAAATCACCTCCCATGCCTAGCACAATAAACTCTAACATTGTCTCTAAACACTACTAGTTCTAGATAACAAAGAAAAACAAATTCCTAAAGATCAAAAGTATTGAGGTTTTTTCCTCAACAAAAGGTCAAACTATATATTTATAGTTAAAATTGCAGATGCAGGGTTCACTTCCGTAGGTACAAGAATAAACCCAAACAAAGTGCATGTTTTTAATTATATAGGTAAAATAGGTTTTAAAGGGGCCCCAAACCCCTTTACAAACAACTAAATATTGGCAAGTGAACTACATTACAATAGAAAAACATTTGCATAGATCAAACCCAAAACCCAACAACAAATAAGAACCAACCAACCAAACCAAAAGAAATAAAAGACAACAGAAAGGGACAAGCCACCTCTAGCTAAATCTACTTCAGAATCTCAATTGATTCCATCTTCTGCTAGTAGGTAGAAGCTCTCATGAAGTTTGACAAAGTCTTGGAGCTCCTTTTTCTCCTCGAATGATTTCTTCTTGCTACTCTGAGTTCTTGCACTTGGGCTTGCCTTCACACTTTTGTCAACATTGATGATCTTTTCTTCTCCACATTGGGCCTTTGGTCCATCTATCATTTCCTTCAATTTCTCTGTGAGAATCTTAATACCCATTGCACTATTTTGGATAATGCATTTACTTACCTAAATGACCCTGTTAAGATTATCTTTTATTCGTGTAAGCTCCTTCTTGAGTGTGGTCAATCTATTGTTATAATCCCCTTTCTCCATCTCCTTTAACATGTTAACACTCATTTTTACATCAGAAAGTTCCTCTCCATTTTGTTCAATCTTGGTACAACTTCCTAGCTTTGAAAGATCTTGTTATCTTCCTCCCTTTCCACCTAAATCTATCCCCCAATCCTTTTCTCAATGATGGAAAGCTTCATATTCAATTTTTTAAATTTGACAAAGAAACTTTTTATAAGGGAATGTTGTGTATCCATAACTTCCCATATGGTTCGGAAGATATTAGATAATTCTTTCCTAGAGGATGCATTAGCAACTAAACAAAGAAATATTTAGGAATTAGCAAAGGATCTAGTATTCCTAGAAAAGGGACACTAACCATGGGATTAGGAATAATAATAGTTTTCCCTTTGTCTTTGATCCTTTTCGCCTGAGGCTAGACATTCTCCTGACTTGCCTCATTCACATCCTTCTTAGTTCCTTCCAAAACATTCATAGTCTCCTTTATGTACAATTTCTTTCTCTTATTCATTTTTCTCCCTAGTTGTGGCTTTGCTTTAGGTTTCTCTATCACCGTCTTTCTTTTTTAATCTCTAGAGGACTCATAATTCTTTGAATTGACTCTCATCTTCTTCATGAAACCTTGGGATGCTCTCCCTAGGGGAACAACCTGTCTCCTCAAAATAATTCTCGAAAGAGTGCTCAAAGTTGTTAGAAGAAGTGTTTGAGTAATCCACAACTCTATTCCCTTTATCCTCCCTTGACTTGACACCTAGAATAAGGATTTTAGGGCTAGAAGTTTGAGCTTTCATGTAATTGACTAAGAGGAAATTTAACCCCTAATGAAGGGGGTTGAGTGCAGAGCTCATTTACATTCTCTCATGGACACTTTTAGGGATGATAGTAGATAGAATAGAAATGAAACATTGATTTTATGCCTAAAATGATTTAACAAAACAAAATGGTAACTATATACTGATTTAAACCTTCCTTCTAGGGTTACAACCTCATAATGCACTTAGCCATTTCTCCCCATAAAAGTCTAAGGGAATTCATCACATGCTAGTATGTAGCTTAGTTAAATCCCCCCTGGCATCAAGAATGTGACCATGGATTCATCCCTAGCTCTTCTATCTTTGAATACCTTTACCTCATCCATAGATAACCTGTTTACATGAGCTATAAGATCTTTCATAAGCAAGATCCTTATGGAAGATCATTGCAAGAAAGGCTCTCTAGATCATCCCCATTTTGGTGAAGATATTTTCTTCTTATGATTTCAGTCCAATGCTTTTGATCAAAGAGCAATTTCCACATGATTTTAGCATTTAGAGCTAAATTGAAATATTTAATCTTCCTTATTCCAAGACCACATTTTTTCATTGGTTTGCAAACCAAATCCTAGGCCACCAAAGTGAACCTTTTCCTTTCTTCAATCCTAGCTGAAAGAAACTTTCTTTGGATTTGTTCAATCCCGTCAATAATATTTGTGGGAATTCTTAGCACACTCATACTTTAGATGGGGAGAACAAAGTGCATGTTATTTCCTAAACTATTAGAGCTTCATTGTTTTAGATATAACAATAAAACTCAAAATTAGATCACATCAAATAACTTACAACAAAATTTCTCCACATTACAAACAAAACAAAATACCTGAACACCCTCAAAACATATTTACATAATACTTCTTATCTTAATTAATTATTTAAAAATGATCTAATTATTAATACTTGTTTACATTTATTTACCTTGAATCTATTTAAAACAATCATTTTATTTCATTTCAACAACATAGAATCCATTCCTTATGTTGACTATTACCTTAATTAAAAGCTCAAAATATTGCCTCATTTACATGGTGGAAATTTTGATAATGTGAATGGACATAAGAGAAACCATGCTTGGTATTTTTAATAAAAATTAGAACTAGCAATCACACTTTAGTGTGCAATGAGTACACTGAAGGGGTCTTAAAGGTGAATTATTGGGTTCTTAAGCAAATGACGTGCTAGTCTGAGCATAGCTCCCTACAGATATGTGTCATCTTTAGATTGTTGGCATGAAACAACTAATCAAAAGTCTCTCTCTCTCTCTCTCTCTCTCTCTCTCTCTCTCTCTCTCTCTCTCTCTCTCTCTCTCTCTCTCTCTCTCTCTCTCTCTCTCTCTCTCTCTCTCTCTCTCTCTCTCTCTCTCTCTCTCTCTCTCTCTCTCTCTCTCTCTCTCTCTCTCTCTCTCTCTCTCTCTCTCTCTCTCTCTCTCTCTCTCTCTCCTCTCTCTCTCTCTCTCTCTCTCTCTCTCTCTCTCTCTCTCTCCACCTTCTATCTTTATTCCCAAATTTATGATATATATATATATATATATATATATATATATATATATATATATATATATATATATATATATATATATATATATATATATATATATATATCCCTCTCTATTTCTCCCCCCACCTTCTCTCTTTATTCCCAAATTTATGACTTTTAAAACCTTGCACCTCATATAATTTCTAACTTGTTAACCGAGATTTCTATGTGCATGCAAGGGAGTGAAGATATTGTTACAAAATGTTTTGACATTTTAGAAATATCACATTTTAAGGTTGCGGCACTTGAAATTTTAATACCATTTTTTAATAAGTTTGAAGCTAGTTGAACAAATCATTCATTGGCTACCCTCTCATGCCTATTGCCATCCTCTTTGCCAATTTCCCTAAAAAATGTGCCAATTGTGAGTTTCCCTTTTCTACTTCTATGCTCTTGGATAAATTGTCCTCTTTTTCAACTTTATCTTTCACTCTATACATTACACTTGGAATCATGTGCTTAGAATCTCCCTCCCTCTCTCTCTCTCCAACATTGTTTAAACCTCCCCTTCATTCTTTGCCACTTATTTTATTTCCACATCACCATAATTCCTTTTCGTATATCCCAAAATTATGATTCTAAAAACCTTGCACTATATATAATTTATGATTTGTTAACCAAGCTTTCTATGTTCGTGTGAGGGAGTGAAGGTATCAAGGATATTGGAGAAAATATTTTGATGTTTTAGAAATATCACATTTTAGGGTCTTTAGGTATATTATGTTCATTTGGCCACAACATTTGAAATTTTAATATCATTATTTTTTTATAAGTTTGAAGTTAGTTGAACACATCATTCATCGATTGCCCTATTGCACTAGTTGTCATCCTCTTCGCTCACCCGTCTCCACCAATTTCCCTAAGAATTATGTCAATTGTGAGTTTGCCTTTGCTATTTTTTTGTGCTTGGATAAATTGTTCTATTCTTCAACTTTATCTTTCGCTCTACATTATGCCTAACATCTTGTTCTTAGAAGCCTTAGATACAAGCACCTTAAAACAAATGTACAACTTATTTCTCTAGTGAAAACCTACAAATTGAGTTTAACCACAAACTTCTTAATGTACAACAAATTTCCATAGTTCATTGAATTGAAATGATAAGTTTTTCAAAAAAAAATTGTGTGCATTTTGATTTCTTCAATATTTCAAATCACACTTCCAATCCATTATTGTACTCTTATTGAATGTGATCCATTGACAAAATAAAAATGTGCAAAAACTTTTCATTTCACTTTCATGAAGTTCTTGCTTATATCAAACTCTTTGACTTTGATTACAACTTCATAAAAATGATTGAATATACTAAAACTTGTGTCATTTAAAAACTCCTCTTCCGTAAATATACAAGCACTAATATCATTAATAGTTAAAATATTATATAGCACTTTCTTATTTCGGTCCCACTTTTAAGAATTTGATAAAAAAAAATGAGTGCGCTTTGACCCACGAAATATACTCGATTCACAAATTAACCACGTAGGTTATGTTTTATTTTATTATTATAAATTTAAAGTATTGTTGAGTTAGGTAACCACGTGTTACGTCCCTAATAATTGTGATGCCTATATATTGATTGCATAAGAATGAGTTCCAAACCATCTTTTCTGATGTGAAGGAAATAAATATTTAGGGTTGTAAGGAGAAATTGTAGTTTAGGTAAGTTAGTTTATAATAAATTTTACATTTAATTAATTTAGAAGAGTTATAAGTAGGAGGTATTAAACTAGCACTTGCCCCTGATAGGAGGTTCAAGGAATACGTTGAGAGGAACAACCAATGAGTTTAGAAAATTTTCCGGCATGAATTTTTTTTTTACGGCGTGAGACAATTCCGAGCACTATAATGCTCACATATAAAAGCCTATGGACTAATTATGATCTTTTATTAGAATTCTATTGTATACCTATATTTTATGAGTAGTAGTTTATATGAACCCTATTCTCGTGAGCATGAATGGTCCACTTGATAGTTATTACATCTAAATGATGCTCATGGGTGTGAAGCATTGGGACTTTTCGGGAAGCTAACTTCTTAATTTAGAAGAGTCTGTAATTGATAAATTAAAATGTTATTTTAAAAATTAGATGTAAAGGGATTAGGTAATGAGTTTTGAGAATAATGATAAAGAATAATGTTAATATCATGCAAAAATTGCTTGCCAATGGTTTAGAAATTAATACCTTCGGTGTGCTCACTACTTGTGACTTTGTGTAGATCCAAAATCCTTTGTAAATTGATCTTGAGTGGCATGAAGTTGATCCTTAGTGGCACAAAAGTGATCTAGTACACAAAATTATCCTATAACCCACCACAATCATGACATTTGTCATATTCACACACCACATTGCTTACCTTCCCCACTTGAGGTATCTATAGATATTACTTTTTGATTCAAGTAATTCCTTATTTAATCCTTTGGAGAACATATATCATGTTTATACCATATCTTTGCATGTCTATATCATACATGGTATCATTTTTCATTATTTTATAATTTAACATTACTTTTCATGGTACTTTTCTTATAGCATTTAAAGATGGTATCTCACTCTACTATGTCTATGCCATCTTACAAGCTTATATGTTACATGGCATGCTTATTACACTCACATGATCACATTCAACACATGGCCATTGCACCTATATCCCATTTACTTGTCCTCATACCTAGCCAAAAAGTTAGGGCAATATTTATTGTTCCCAATCGCATGGTCTTTCATCTTTTATCATTTTCTTCACACATTGGGGCCAAATACATTGACATATGTGGCCATCACACCCTCCTCTAAATTAAATCGACAATGATACTATGCATGTAATTTGATGGGGGCATATATCTCATACATATAATGGTTAAAGTGATGCCTTCATGGGTCCTACATGGAAAAATCATTAAATTGATTACTTATGGATTTAATACCAAAAAATGGTTAAAGTGATTCATTCATGGGTCCTAGACCATAAAATTGTTGTAGTAATTCCATGGTTCTTGCAATGCAAAATTGTTAAAGTGATTTCTTCATGGGTCCTACACCATGAATACTATAAAGGTTAGCATACCAACTCTTACATGGTTTCATGAGGCACAACTCATTCATATCTTCATGTCTCCATTACTTTTAACTCAAACTTTATATCCATTTTGTCATTTTACATTTTATAGATTGAACATTACAAAAATGCAAAGTGAATGTAATTTTTATGCTACCAATGTTTGTTGTAGGTGTTATTGATGTCTTTTGTATGTGTGCATATTACAAGACATGGCTCTACCAATAACATGGATAAATCAAGAGGCATCATATATCCTTGAATTTGTTTGCTATTTTAATTACTATATTATTTACTTTAGCATGCATGCCAAAGCGTGGGCAAAATGTAGAGGAGAAAAGTGTATGCTTTTACCTTTTACCCTCTTGTTTAGCCTTATACTAGGATACACTATCCCAACACTCAATTTGATCTATTTTATATATAAGTTGACTTAAAACTAATAACCAAGCATCCATTGACCTATCTTATTCCCCAATGGTCTAGACTAGATGTCACAACATTAATCAGATCCATATTACATCCTCCCAATTTAAATAACTTTTTTGCCTTCTCGAGATGACCCTTCATTAATTTTTTACCATTTTATGTTAGCTTGCATGCCAAATATCTCAAATTGAGATCCTAAGATCTTGTAATTTAGGAGAATCACTAGGACATTAAAATAATAAATCATCAAGGGAGATCAATTAGAAAGATTAATAATTATAAAAGGGAATACAAACTAGAGCACATCTATATTGTTTTACATTATATATACTACATTTAGGTATTTTGGATAATTTGTCTATTGTGTCTTCAAACTAGTAAAATTGGTAAAAGGTGTTTAACTCATATTTAAGGAAGTTTCACACTTAATTCTCTCACAAAAAATCCCTAAAGGCTCTTCTTAGTGATACATTTTGTCTTAGCAATAGAAATAAGCAAAGGCAACAAATACCAAAGCATACTATAACAAAGGATGGAATTAGGTAGTGAAAAGGTGTCTAGACTAAATCATGAGCACAATTTAGTTTTGAATATTCTTAGAACCAAAAAGAAATGTCACATCTAGACAAGAATGAACGTAATTATAGATTTCCGAATCTAATCATCTAGCACATTAGACAACTAAATATTCAACAGTAACAACTCTAATCTGAGAAAGAGCTAAACATATTCTAACCTCTTTTTATTCATCATTCACAACTCAACATTAATTTAGGGTCTAATTATTATTAATTATTTAATCATTATCTAGACTTCTAAAATGAGGTAGGGTGCACTGACTTTCCCTACACTTATAAACTTTTCAAATGGGAGTACTATGGCAATATGATTTCTAATACTTTTGCCTAATAGCATAAATTATGACATAATCATGTTATATACAACTACAAATACATCCTTTTTATCATATTAAGCCATATGTCCTTATCATTAAGACATGAATTTCATACTTCTTATTTAACTAAAGGCGTGTATCTAGTTGATTTAGCATTGAAGATTAACTTCTTTATTCACATTAAGTTTTTGAGAGTTCATGAAATTTGTCTAAGGTAATTTTTTGAAAAAAGTGCGTTCAATTATTATGTAAACAAAAGAAAACCCATTTTTTCCAAAAACTGCCTCATATAACTCTTGTATTCATTAGAACATAAAATACAAACTCAAGGAAATGTCCAAGGGTTTGAGCTTAATTGGTTAAAATGTTGGGTTCTCATTGTGGAGACCCAAGTTCAAATCCCCATAGGGACATCTAATGTGGAATACTAAGTTGTGACTCTTGGTCTTCCATAGGTGATTTCTAATGTGGTTTCTTGTAAGGAGCTTGTATTAGGTTATTTATAATGTGTTTGCTTGTAAGGAGCTTGTATTGGTCTCATGTTGATGCTCGTATGAGCAGAATATTTGTAAATCATATGTAATAAAAGAAAACTCAAGGAAATCATAATAAAATTATTTTAGAAATTATATGAATAGATGTTGATGTAATACAAGAATAACTTTAAGGAACCCCCCCAAAAAAACCTATAAAATCATGGCGAATCCTAGCTCAAGGCCAAAAAATCTTGGTGGATCTATGCGTATTTTTGAAAAAAATAATAATTTCATTGGCAATTTTTTTTCAAATTTGTTGACATTGGTTTTTTTGTTGGCGAATTGTATATAGATTTGAAAAAAAAATTAATTTCATTGGCAAATTATAGTTGTATTCCAAAAAAATAAAATAAATTAGGTGGCAAATTATAGTTGTATTCCAAAAAATAAAATAAATTAGCTGGAGAATTATATAGATATTCAAAAATATAAAATAAATTATTTGGCGAATGTGCTAGCAATTTTTTGAAAAATCATAATGTGGTTGGTGAAAATATCAAATGCTAAATTATAATGATTAATTTACTTAGCAAATTTATAGCTTAAAAAAAATTTACATTTAGATCAATGGATATTCAGTATCAAAGATCAACAACATTGGTTCTATTTTGGGTTGTAGTTCTGACGCACCCATATTTCTACATAAAGTCTCCATAATAGAGACAAGTGTCAACGAAGGAATGATTTAGATGAACGAAAATTAATAGATAATTTAATTTAATAAAATAAAATTCAAAAGGATACATAAGAAGAATACAGATTCATCCACCATAACACAAAGTTTACAACTTCAAAAATCAACTCCTCAAGCTTCCATTCATATATTGAAAATAATTGAAATATAAAGTAACACAAAATTGACCTATCAACAACACAAAGTTTGCCAAAAGATCCTAAATGCATCGAAAGACTTAGTATATATAGCCTTGTCATAAAATAATTGCCTTTGAAATAATAACAACTTCTTAGGGACAATCAATTTAAAACATAAAATAATAATAAGTCTTTTGCCACAAGATTATCCAGAGCATGTTTAAAGAAATAACATAAAAATAAGAAATGACATCACGTGGCAGCAGTTTGGTCTTCCTCTTGAGTCGCTTCGATTTCCTTGTCCTGTTCACTAGCAGTAGTTGAGTCCACCTGTGCTCTCAGTTTCACTTTGTAACTCTTGTAGCTAGTAATGATGGGGGTTAAAATCTTGACACTTGGACTACAGGTAATGTTTGCCTAAAGTTTCCACATATTTATCATTTTGTCTGCATCTGTTAGTCTCTTATAGACATCATCAATTTCACGCTTGAAAGTTCTAAGATACATTGTTATATGCCCAAGCATCCCTAGTGATTCACCATTAACTGTGTCAGCACCAACAAGCTCTTCAGTAGGCATCTTCTTAAAGAAATTCTTTACTTCCTTGACATCAAGCAAGTTCTCTCTGCTTTCATCAGAAATCTCTACATCTAAGATGGTACAATTGTTTTTAAGATTGAAACCATATTAGTGTAATCGTGAGTCAAAATTCTTCTTATTTCTCCACGAAAATCCCCTAGCACAGACCTCTTCCACTCTAGTGCATCTAGCCAAGACACATAATCATTCTCATTTGGATCAATTAAAATTTTCTCAGCTACAAGAATATTTGTATCAATTTTCATCATATCTTGTATCTCTGTAGACACCGTGAGCATATTAGTGATTTCCCTCTTTACATTTCGTAACTCTGCAACTAACCCTTTCCTTTTAATCAGAAGCGAGGGTATATAGTTTCATGACCTCCTCAATGTACATGAAACCATCAATGGTGACTTGCTCTACATATTGCTCGGTGGCCTTAGCTAGAGTTTGATATCTCTTGATTTGTTGCAACATGCTAGGATCCATTCCATCAATAGAAACACTCAGAGTTGCATAAGAGGATTAAGAAGTAATATTCAAAATACATTGAATGAAAGATGTCAGAGAATTTACCTGGGCATGCAGCTTTGCGTTCTCCTGTTGCTCAGCTTTAACTCTCTTTGCTAGAATGTCTACAAAGAATTTTGCATGATATATATCATCTTCCACGGTAAGAGGACCCATGCCAATCTTGCTCATATTAAAATCCTCTTCTATGATTTCATTTCTATTTTTATCCCCAATGAGGTCTGCAATCTCCAAAATTCTATGCCTTGAGGAAGAATCTGTTACCATCCGAGACATCCTCTTAGCCTTCTTAGGCGTAGGTGTAGTCTGTAGCAATTTAGTTGCAATGTCAATGTTTATGTTTGCCATTGGGGCATATCTCCTCTTTTTCTTGTTGGTTCCCAAATTAACTTCAACCCAAAACTCTAAAACATTCCTAAAACACCAAGGTTAGGGATTATCGTCAAGGTGAAAGGAATAGGTTTATCAACAAGTAAAGGGGAATTTTGGCCAACTACAAGAGTGGGTAAACTCCTCTGTTCTTCAGGCTCAGCTAGACCTAGGAGGGATATTTTTAGAGGCATGAAATGAAATACAAATAAACATACACAGCCATACCCAATGTACACTTGACCCCCAAAGTTGTCACTTGATCAAGACAAACTGGCTGCACAGGCCTCTCATTAAACTGATTCAACTATGCGAATGTACATGTACAGGAAAGATGGTTTTTACCCTGAACCACAGATGAATGATTTTGTTTAATTTAAAAGAGTGTTTAATCCCTCTCCAATATGGACTGGTGCCTACTCTATTGGGCAACTGAGTCATAAGTAATAAAGAGAGAAGAAAAGGATTGAACCAGCATCAACAAAAAACTAAAATGTATTCACATACATTTCTTAGATTATATTTCATATATTAGACATACTTAATTATCCAGAACCAAACTACAAAGACCCATTTGCAATAAAGAGAAGACTCAAAACAAAGCTTGTATTGATTTAAATGCTGTCACACATTATCAATTCTCTATTACAATCGCACAAGCAAATGTGGTGAAGGAAAACATATAACTGTGATTATACATTCCCTTGAATCTTTACAAATGGCCATGGAGACATACCAATGCATAAAATATGCTTTACAATATATTCCTACGTTGCATCAAAACATATTTCTCCATTTACTACCTGGACTGGCTTGATTTGAAGCCCTGAAACTCTCTTGAGGCACTACAGACCAAACAATTGGCTCAGAGACCAACCTTGAAAATATCTTCAATTGATGTATATATAGCCATCTTGCCCATCATGTTGCTTCTATATGCTGGAAAGTGCAGTCAACAAGAAATCGCTACAATAAACATGGTGCATGACCTCTGTCAAAAGAATCAATGGATTAGAAGGAAGCTCATGCCTTGCAAGTTGATCTTGCATCCTAGAGGTACCTGCAATAGATATGAGATACCTAAACACGCCATCCACCACTAAATTTGAGTACCTGCGCATTGATGGTGAATACTATTCTAGCCACTATCCTGACGTCTGTATTACTGCAACCTCATGCTTTCATGGCGGCAAAGGGGGAAGAAAGGCGTCTTTAAATAAGAGCCCACTGTAGCTAGGGAAAATCAGATCTAGTGTCAAAAACAACAAACTAAACTAAACCCTAACAAGCACCATAAAGCACAAAATAGCATGAAAATGAAAACAGAAATGTAAAGCAAACCGATCTTCAAGCTAGGTTTGATTTGTCTTCATGGCTCTTCTCGATCTTGCATAAGAATTTGGATGTCAAAGGATTGTTGATTGCTCACTGTTGTAGCATAACAGAGCTCAAGCATTGCATGATTGTATGAAAATGACTTGTGTGAGTGAGTGAGTGAGAGAATCAATGAGGGTCTGAAATTGAAATAAGAGTTTCAATTTATAGATAGAGAGGGAATCAAATGAATGACTAGGATTGAAAGCCAATTGTATGATGTGGATGGCTAGGATTGAAAGTCAATCCTAGTGCTTATGACGCACATTAAATGGGTATGACAGGAGGCCAAAATTAGGAGAATAGTGGGAATAAATGGGATTTTTTATTTATTTTGGAGAGGAAGTGCTTATGACGCACAATGAATGAGGATAAAAATTGGGATGTGAGTGGGAATAAGTAATTTAAATAATAAAATTATTTAAATCATGAGACAAGTGGCATTTAAATAAATATTTAATTTCTTTAAATTGGATGATGGAGGAAAATGAGATTAAATAAATAAGATTTATTTAATTTGATGTAAGAAGAGGAAAAATGGATAAGAGGAATTAGTTAAATAAATACAGTTTATATAACTAATGAGAGTGATGGAAGTGGTCATGAAGAGGACTTAGAAGAAAATATGTCGAAATGTAATGTCGTAAGATATAGTCAAATTTAGGTGTCTACATTTTGCCCCTCTTTGAGATGATGTTCGAGATGATGAGATTTATGCCAAGTAACATCATTTTAAAGAAGTTAAGGTATGGATAGAAGATGAAAGGATAGGATGATGATGCCCCCTCAAGAGGATAGACGGGTTGGACAAACACAGGTATGCTCTCGAAATGAAATGGATTGGTCAAAGAGAAAGATAGGGGAATGGATAGAAGAAAGGGAGGGATGTGTTATGCTGCAATAAAGGTGAGCAACCATGATGTTTGATATATCACCAGACGTTATGCACCAAGGTATAAGGACCAAGGTGACGATGTGTCTCATGCCCCAGCATAATACAACCTTGTCTAGATACAAGATATGAATATTAGTTGGAAATGATTTGGATTTGATACAAATGCAAGATAAAATGATAACACACACAAGCAAGCAAGCAAGCATGCACAAATGATACAAAAACAAACAAGGTATTTCTCCTATCAAGCTATAAACAAATGATTAAGTGAATGATTGATGATGATAATGATTGATGATTGATTGATAACGTTGTTGATGTGGGAATGATTTATCCCGAGAACAATGCGAGGATTGTATTGTTGATATGGGAACGATATATCCCGAGAATAACACTAGGATTGTGTTGTTGATATGGGAATGATATATCCCGACAACAACACTAGGATTGGGAATGATAAATCCCATTGATTATGATGATGATTGATTGTTTGATTTGGTTGACAGCAAGATTGGAACAAAACCAAAGATGTGATTGGATGATGTGTGTCGATTGGTTTGACTAGATTAGTATGGATTAAGGGTGACTTGCATTTGGATCATTGTTTGGATTGGTTTGATTGATTTTGATTGGATTGAATGATTGGTGATGAATTGAATTGATTAGAAGAAGTGATTTGAGAAAGATTGTTTTGATTGATTGAATTGATTGGAAAAATTGATTTGATTGATTGAATTGAAAGGAAGAATTGATTTGATTAATTGAATTGAAAGGAAGAATTGAGTTGAAGAAATGATTTGATGATTGGTTTGATTTTTTTGCTTGGATTTTTGGAATGTTTTGATTTTTTTGGATTTTTGGGAATATTTGATTTTTTTGGATTTTGAGAATATTTTATTTTTTTGGATTTTTGGAATATTTGATTTTTTTGGATTTTTGGAATATGTTTTGATTTTTTTGGATTTTTGGAATATTTGATTTTTTTGGATTTTTGGAATATGTTTTGATTTTTTTGGATTTTGAGAATATTTGATTTTTTTGGATTTTGAGAATATTTGATTTTTTTGGATTTTTGGAATATTTGATTTTTTTGGATTTTTGGGAATGTTTTGGGAAATGGCATTGGATTGCAATTTTGATAGCCTTTGTGCTAGATACCAATGACAAGAGAAAACCAAGTCTAGGTGCAAGGATGGAGGTAAGATTGGATAAATAAATGAGCGATAGTAAATGAAGTGGATGTATGCATGATAGATAGATGGATTATGCATCATAAGGGGGGAAGGATGTGAACTCCAAATACTATGTTGCATAGGAACAACATGCCACATTCTAGGTGCGATACTTAGGATTTTGACATGACAAAGCCTATGATGATAAGATGGATTGGTTTGAAAGGGATGAGGTATATCAAGGGATATCCAAAACATTTTTCAACATTGTGCCCCCAATCTTTATCAAGATCAAAAGAGGAAGGGAGATGAATGGATGTAATGTGATAGGTATGTGTATGTGAGTGTATGGAAATGGCATGATAAGATAGGATAGGAAATGATGGGATGAAAAGGATAGGTTTTGATGAGACAATATGCCCCCAGTGTAAGTGACATAGAAGATAAACCTACACATGACACCTGTTTGCCAGGTTTTCATCATGGTACTTATCCAAGGCACCACCAAGGGTGGTTTTCACCATTAGATGAAGGGATTTCTCTTTACTTTTTTTTTTTATTTTTTTGATTTTTTTAATTTTTTGAAAGAAGGGCAAAATGGATAGGAGGGACTCAAGTGTCTAGTTCCATGAAAAGTGATAGTGTCCCATTAGAGATAAATGTTGCACATGGACCATGTCAAATGTCATTATGCTCATAAATGTTGGTAAGGGATTGCATGAGAGAAAGTGGGATTAGGTAGATGGTGGATTATGATATGGACTATGTAGGGAAGATAGTGGATTATGATGTGGATTATGTAGGACGTATGTAAAGATGGATGAAAGACTTATGCAAAAGCATGGACCATAGGAAGATGATGGTGAAGATATGTAGGATAATAGGTGAAAGATGGGAAGATGGAGGTATGTAGAATCATGACCAATGGCTGCACACACCGTGATAAACATTGAATCTTTTGATGGGGAGATGGTTGATGAAGTGCTTTAGGTACCCACATAGACTTAGTATTTTTATGATTTTTGTTTTGCTTGTGGGATTTAGGAATTTGAAACTTTCTAATGGAGTGAGACTTTTGGATGGAAGAGGATGGTTGGGATTTTTGTGATGTGGATGCCTCATTTGACTTGATTTCTTTTTGCTTAGGTACCCAAACCATTTTAGTTTTAGTCTTTTATTTTGAAGGTATGGACTTGGATAGATGGATTTTTGAATGTACTTTGCTTGGACTTTTTGAATTGATGTTCTAAGGCATTAGGACCCTTAGGATTTTTGGCTTTATGGGTAGAGGCATCCAAATGTTTATTTTTGAATCCCATGGACATGGTGGAAGATTTATGTTTAGATGATGTGTGCATCGATTGGCCATGATTAGGAATTTGAGGGAATGTGTGAATGGATGGATTTGGCATTGGGAGAAGTGGTGCTAAAGTAGATGGAGGGATATTAGGAGTTGGAAGAAGTGGGGTTAGATTGGATGGTGGAAGGTCACATGCTTTTGACATTTGTAAGATGATGGAGGTGGAATGGCAACGTATGTTTTGGCGGTATGATAAGATTTGTGATGGAAAGTGGTGGACTTAGGAGGGATGGAGGAATTACCAACATCTTTAGATTGTTTATCTTGGGGTGTATATCCAAGGCCATATGAGCGTGGAGAGACATTGACATGTATAGGCTCCAAAATACCTTGTTCATGAAGGCCTAAGCCTTTACTGTGGTAGTTAATGTTTTGGAGTATTTGATGGACTATGGGACTAGGTATAGATTGGACACTAGACATAAGCTCATTATTGGATGGAGGAGGTGAAGTGGAAGACAAAGGTTGTTGTTTCCCTAAGGAAGAACATTCATGGATGAAGGTGGTAAGACCAATAGGACATGATGGTGGATTTGAAATGGGGTTGATAGTGGAGGATGGGGAAGGATCATTAGGATCTTGAGTATCATTATGTTCACTAAGATCCAAGTTATTTGTTTTATCTTCTATGCTTACATGGGAGGCATGTGTCTCATCAAGGGAAACAGATATTGTGGAATTATGGTTAGGGGTAGGTGGAGGATAGATAGGAGCAATTTGAATATTTTGCTCATGGATGGTTATGGGAGTAGGGATAAGTGGAGTGATAATCTCTTGATCATGAAATGCATAAAGTTTGGCTAAGAGCGTCATCATGGTTTTCATGATCATAGATAGAACCTTGATCATAAATGGGAGTAGAAATAGGATTAAGTGTGCTATAAATGGGATAAATTTGCTCACGAATAGGGTTATGATCATAAATAATATCTTGATCATAGAAAATATATAGGTCATGGATGAGTTGAACTTAGAGATGCTTTGATCTTGATTTGGATGAGGGCTTGATATTTCCACATGCTTAGGATTGTGATCTTGACATACCTCTTGGTTTGCTTGAATGGAAGTGGATGACTCTTGGGTAGGCTCTTGGTCAACAACATGAGAGGGCAATGAACTCATGGGAGGAAAATTTTCAATAGGCTCAATGGGTTGTGGACCACATGATGTGGTTGAAGAAGTGGACCTGACATTCAAAGGTTCTTTGGTAGGCTCATCAATGGGTGCTTGACATGGGGATGATCTATTCTATGCTAGTAGTCCTTGGAGAAAATCATCAAAGGATTCTTTGGTTGATGGATTAGAGATTGGGAAGTTTGATGGTGGTGTTGGTACAGGACTAATATGCTTTGGGATAGGCATTCTATCGGATGGTGACGAAGGACTAGTAGATGGATTGGTGTATGATTCCAAAATTGAGATGGTATTTCCCTTATCAAGAGTAGCATTAATATGGCTTAAGGATTTGTAATCTTGGTGTGATGAGTGACTAGTACTAGCATGTTCATGTTGTGGAAGATTTGGAGATGGATATTGCATGAGTTGTTATAATTGTGGTGATTGGTTTTGTTGAAGTGGTTGGATGATGGTTTGTAATCATTGTATGATTTGTTGGTTTAGGGGTTCTTTTAGTTGGTGGAAGGTTTGGGTGATGTCTTGTAGTTCTTGTGCTATGATCTTTTGCTCTAGTGTTGGGATGGAGTTACACATAGATTGAAGTCTTTGGATTTCGGTTTGTTCCTCCAAGTATGTCCCAAAATCTACAAGATACTCATCATCATTAGGAGTGAATTTTGGATCACCATAGAGTATGTATGGTTTTGGATTTGCCCTAGATTTGTTGAAGATCACAACCATTTTGACAAATGAAGATTGGACTAGGTTCAAGGATGGGAATATGAGTAATATGAATAATATGAGTAAGGTTGGAATGTTATAGATTCCAGGTGTGATGTTTGGTTGAGATTAACAATGTTTGTTTTTGAACACACACGTAAAACACGACAGACACAATATTTTAGATGACTCTGATATAAAATCAGAGTAGAAGTCTGAACGGGGGCCTAGATTAGCCCCAAAAATTTTAGTGGTCTTGACAAATTTGAAGACACTAGTAAACATGTACCACCTAGGCTAAAAAGAGGATACTACTTGTTGAGTCCCTACTTGGATTACTCCATATACTGAGACAAGGCGGACAACTAGAGATATTGGTGACACTGGCTCCCACACCACGGCACGGGCACACCAAATCTCTTACCCCAAAGATACAGAGATCTTATGAACCGAGGGATTTTCTGTCTCTACCCTGATTAGTACGTATAGGGTGGCTTTAGAGGTTCAACCTCTTGTACCAGCAAGCAAAAAAGGTTTTTGACCTCTACAACAAGTGGTTTCTAGTCAGTGTTTCAGGATAATCTAGTATCTATAAATGTGGCAGTTCTCTCATTTAAGAGGCCTCCCAACCCTCAGAAAGGGTTTTCACGCATCTCATGGATATTAAGGGAGACTTCCATTAGTATAGAACAATGGCACTAGGTGATTGATGACTTTCGTCACAACCACAATTATTTATATAGCGGACCGAAATGAAAGTACCACTTGGGTCATTCCCTCTCAGAAATTGAGAGGTAGGCCCTCTAAGGGATTAAAAACAAAAAAGAGCTGGGTCTAGCTTCTGATCACTGAGTTTGCACAAGGTGAGAGCATACACCTACCACCTTACAAGCACAACAAACAGTGATTAATTAACCCCCTAGTTAATCGATGTGCAAACAGACATTTGAAAAAGATATCTAATCAATGAAAGCCATGCAAAACCACCGTTAGTAGTTTTAGTTTGGAATCTTTTCCCAACGGATGCCACAATGCTGTAAATCAGATATCAATAGCAATAAAATCTCTATGAAAGTGTGAAAAACATGAAACATCAAGTAAACAACCCCTTTTGCAAGCCACCGAGACAAGAAGACCAAGAAAGTGAACCTAATAAATGTCTAAAAAATATGATCATTCATAGAAAAATGGAGAGAAGCATTAGAAAGTAGATGAAATTCTAAGCAATTTGAAAAAAAGATTCGCTGAAATCAGATGAAAAACGTGAAAGATATGTGCGTTTAAAGTTTAAATGTAGTGTTGACTTTGACCAAAAATTTTGTAGCTAGGGAAAATCAAATTTAGTGTCAAAAACAACAAACTAAACTAAACCCTAACAAGCACCATAAAGCACAAACTAGCATGAAAATAAAAACAAAAATGTAAAGCAAACTGATCGTCAAGCTGGGTTTGATTTATCTCCATGGCTCTTCTCGATCTCGCATAAGAATGCGGATGTTGAAGGATTGTTGATTGCTCACTGTTGCAGCATAATAGAGCTCAAACATTGCATGATTGTATGAAAATGGCTTCTGTGAGTGAGTGAGTGAGTGAGAGAATCAGTGAGGGTTTGAAATTGAAATAAGAGTTCCAATTTATAGATAGAGAGGGAATCAAATGAATGGCTAGGATTGAAAGCCAATTATATGATGTGGATGGCTAGGATTGAAAGTCAATCCTAGTGCTTATGACGCATATTAAATGGGTATGAAAAGAGGCCAAAATTAGTAGAATAGTGGGAAAAATGGGATTTATTATTTATTTTGGAGAGGAAGTGCTTATGACGCACAATGAATGAGGATAACAACAGGGATGTGAGTGGGAATAAGTAATTTAAATAATAAAATTATTTAAATCATGAGAGACAAGTGGCATTTAAATAAATATTTAATTTATTTAAATTGGATGATGGAGGAAAATGAGATTAAATAAATAAGATTTATTTAATTTGATGCAAGAAGAGGAAAAATGGATAAGAGGAATTAGTTAAATAAATACAGTTTATTTAACTAATGAGAGTGATGGAAGTGGTCATGAAGGGTACTTAGAAGAAAATATGTCAAAATGTAATGTCATAAGATATAGTCAAATTTAGGTGTCTACACCTGCCAATAGTGTTTGTAAGGCTTTTACAACACTTTAAAAATTTAAAGCCTTTACACTTTACGAATCCGTGCTTTACAGTCGATTCTGCATTTCAAATTTTCCTTATCGACAAAAGTCCTCTAGCGGGAACTCTCCTCTACTTGCCTTATCAATAGTTTTATGCATTCATGAACTTTATTTGGTGCCCTCTTCCTTTCCTATCAGCAAATTTTAGCTTTTTCGAACTCTCCCATTAGCCACCTTCATTCACCTTTTATCAGAAAAAAACCATCTTGCCAAACACATCTTTATCTCCTCTTTGAATTGCTTTGTCGGCAAAAGAGCCATTTGCCAAACTATCTTTCATTGCACCTATTTCCACTTCTATAGGAAAAACTTACTTTTTCCGAACTGGAATTAATTTGCCTTTATCAGCAAATTCTTTCATTTTAGAACTTCACCCCTTAGCTGATTTTCCTTCCTCACCACAACCTTCTCTTCTTTTTGTCTTCTATCGATGAATATTATGTCAACCAAACCTCTCATTGGTGAACTTGGAGGTTTGCGAGCCTCCAAATTCTCTGACAAAGGTTAACTCTTTGTCTTCTTTCGTGCCTTAGAAACTTTTGCAACCTATGTCGTACCAGCTTCTTCCTTCTTCCTGTCGGTGAAGTTCGCCATCGGTGAACTTCACCATCAACAAACTAACAAGTTCGCTAACTACAACATTTGCTGATAAAGGGCTTCAACCTTTTCCTTTCCTACAAGCTTGCCTTTTCCTGCCCTTTATCACCTTATCAGCAAAATGCCCTGTCAGCAAACCTGAAGAAAACTAAACTTTTACAAGGTACAGGATTTTACCGATTCCCCGACAAAGCATACTTTTCCTATCTTTCTTTAGCCAAATTGGACTTTGGCCTTTAGGATTTTCACTTTCCTCCTTCCAAAAGGAAGAAGGAAGGAAAGAGAAACTCCCGCCTTCCGATGCCCATAACACTTAGCATAATATTGGCCCCGTCAAACTTCAGCCTTCGGGCCTTCACCATTTCGCCTTATGCCACCTGGTAGCTTCTCGTTGTTCCACAAGCTTGTCATGGGCCCACCTTAAAGGCTTTGTGGAATGGTGGATGCCTTAGAAACTTTATCACCTGTTGGGAATCGGCCATTGGGCCTTCTGCCTTCCACCACCTTCAAAGGAATGAAGAAGAGCCAACCTCCGAACTTTGCCAAACACTGCATACTTAGAAGAAATTGAACCATCAGACTTTGACCCTCGGGGCTTCTCCCTGTCACCTGCTTTGAAGAAGACCGAAGACCAAAAGCCCAAAACTCTGAAGTCCACCACACTTAGACATTTTTGGAGCCTAATTTTAGAGCCGATAAAAGGGCAAGACAAAAGACATGTAGTTGAAACTTTGAAACTCCGAAAAGGTGAAAAATACAAGGGAACACTTAGGAAGATTTGGACTTAGTCACTTTTTTGGGATTCCCTTGCATTTCAAAAGGCACAAACAAATGGAAACCCGTGGAAGATGTCTCTAATCGGATATAACTGATGGGTTCAACATTGAAGGCACAAAGTGGGATTCAGATGGAAATTAGGGGTAAAATGGGGCATATCTGGGAACAATTTTTTTTAGGTAACAATACTGGCTCTGGTTGCGGACATGTGACAATCAGTATCACAGTGAGGATCCAGAATATCTTTGAGCATACCAAAAGCAAAGAATGAACAAGGGAAACACCTGAAATGTATTTACAACAACACGTATATACAAAAGAACAAATAATCATAAAGAAAAATAACTGTAGGCAAAAATTTAGATCACTGCAGGACAAATCTACACAAAATTGCTGCAACTACTTGCCTATGTCAAACACAAGTTGAATGAAGGAGTTGATCTCCCTCAAACCAAATTTACAATTTTCACCCAGCTGCAACAACTGAAAACTGTCCTCAACATGCGCTAATCTGCAACATATACTTGTTGAGCTAAGGCCGGCTTCACCAATAAAATCATTATTTCAAGGAAACTATAAGAAATAGGTACTTGACCTATTCATATCCATGTCATGCTTGTTCCCAGCAGCAAGGGGTGTAAAACTAAAACTTAGGTTAGCAACAAAAGAGACAAATGAAGGCAAACCTCCATTACCATGTGCTAGGCTATCACACCTACTGACCTCTTCATACAAATTGAGGGAAAAAGAAAATACCTCCAATTCACATGGCAAAGAAAATTGTGCCTGAATGCACTGCTAATCCACACAAGAAGGCACTTCATCTTGTAGAGCAAACTAGAAATATTCTAGCTCGGTCATATCTTCAAGTTGGGCTACAACATGTTGGAACTTAGGCATAAACACATCTTCCTACTCATTCACATCAATGTCCCATACAAAGGACTCAATGTCTATTGCAACACCAACACATTCAAGAGCTAACAAGTCTTTCACATCAAAATGAAAGCACTCATAATCATTTGTAACTCCATCAAGCTCTTGAACAAAATTTTCATTTGTACTGCTATAACTTTCACATTCTAAATCATAAGCATGACTCAGGATGCAACTCAAAACATCAGCACATAAATCAATATCATGAGACACTTCAAATGAAGAACCACTTTCTTCCAATTGTCTCTCTGTTTTATTTTCACTCAAGCAACTTGTTGTGTCGTATTCATTGTTGCAAGCAAACTGATGACACTTCTTCTTCCACATTCATTTTTGTTTTATTTCCTTGTGTCTGAGATGAAGCACATTTTGCATGAGGAAGAGAATATGTCTTGCACCAAAGAAATAGGTTCTCATATGCGTCCACATGATCATCATCCTTAAAATCCAGGGTAACCTCTTCACACTAAAACTCTATGGCTGCACCAATAACTATCTCTAATCAGTTATCATCATGTGCCACCACCTCCACATCTACCTCAAGCAAACAAATACTGATTGCCTCATCACACATAGGAACAAAGGAGGACAATACATTAAACAAGAAACAAGTTCCTTGCTCACTATCTATTTCATTTACCTATGCACAATGTTCATAATCAACTTTACAAGCTGATTGAACTTGCTACTCATTCATGCACATATCATCCTCATTGTTCACTGAACCACATACCTCAACATTGGGGTCATCATTGATTTCATCATTCTCACCTTCACTTGATGAGATATCCAGCCGAAGGTAGGTGCATACATTGTTTTCACCTTCTGCATCAATGTCATATGATGCACCATCTTCTACTTCTACCCTTCTGACTACACAATCATCCTTATCTGATGCTATATTCATCTAATTGCTTGTATCCACATTGTTGTTGTTCAGATCAGCATGTTTATTACCAGCAACACATGCATTTATGAACAACAAACCCTTTATGTAGTCATCTCTCATTTTCTCCATGGAGTCTAGGGACAAATATGCCTGTTGCATACTTGTTATTTTGAAATCCTCCCACACATAACTCAATCCAATTTCATATGCTTCAAAAAACATATTGATACAAACAAGAATGTTAGGTCTAAAATCATTTGGAATATTGGAAAGGACAACAATAAACCTGTGACCAAAATCTCTGCTTGACTCTCCCTCTTGTCTCCTGATTTTTTTCAGCTCTATGACAAGATCAGCAGGGTCAAGACCCTTAGCAAATTCATTTTCAAATGCTGCCACAAGTTCATTCCATGAGGGAAAGGACTACCCTAGAAAACCTTGGTCTATTCTCTTGCCTTTCCATGCAAGGATTGTTGGCAAGAGACACTATATGAATTCATGATTGTTGTCATTGATGGCAACAAAGTTCATCCCACACATCCGCAGGACATGGTGTGTCTCTACCGGAAGTCAGAATGAAGATTGTTGAGGTCCGGTAAACAAGAACAGAGCATATGGCAAGGTCTGACAGACAGGTCCAGATCTCTCAAAATAAGTATCTTGGTGAAGTGCGGATTTGGGAAAGTCAAGAGGACTACCTTGAGTAATAGATTCCAAGGATTTAGCCTCCGGTGATGGACAAGGAAAACGATATGAACAGTTGAGTACCAGATTCCTGAATGACAGTATGAACAGAGGAAGAACTGACTGACAAAACATCAGATTGCTTTCCAGATGTGTTTCTGACAGTGGTAAAGGTTATGAAGACATGAATTATGTTTGGCCGACATGATTAATGATTTCTACAAGTATATGCTTGATCCGCATTACTTGATGTGCAAGGATTCAGCTGACAGAACAGAGTTTGTGAGAAGACAGACTGTTCCGGGTGCCGACTAGGAAGATAAAGAAATCACTAGTGTGGATATATATATAGGATGGATTTAGTTGTGAGAGTGTGTGAGAAGGTGTAGGATATGCGAATAAGAGTAGAGAAGACCAGAAGCAGTAAGAAAGATCCGGTATGTGAAAGGAAAGCATAATAAAGAGAAGAGGAAAGATGAAGTGCAGCAGATCAGTGTACTGAGCCTAACCGGAACTGAACTCCAGCATATGTGGATGCTTCCAATCAGTTCAAGTATTGTATAACATTCTTTTGTAGACAGTGTGTCTCCTTGTAGGCAGTGTGCCTCCTTGTGAGCAGTGTGCTCAGGCAGTGAGCCCTAATTGGCAAGTGCCATTTTGTAATTCCTTATTCTTCTAACAGAGAATAATCTTTGGGTTAATCACCCCATGGTTTTCTCCCTTAACAGGGTTTCCACGTCAAAAATACTGTGTCATGTGTTTTTCATTTCATGGTAATGTTTGCTTATTTGAATTAATGCTGCATTGATTAATAAGAAAGTTCAGAAGAAGAAATAATTAGGATAACTGATTCACCCTCCCTCTCAGTTATCAACAATTGGTATCAGAGCTAAGTTCCTCCTAATAGAGCCTAATAGCTTGAGGAAGATCTGGGAGTTCAAATGGATGCATATGGTTTAAGGGAGCAACTCAAGACTGCCCTTGAGGATCTTGAACAGTCAAACTCTGAAGTCAATGAATTAAAGGAAAGACTCAAACAGGCTGATGAATTCATGAGAGAACTAAAAGACAAATTAAGTCTCTCTATGAAAAAGAGAAAGGAGCTGCTCCAGCAATTGGCAAGACAAAGTGAAGAAAGTAATGCAAATGAAGAGCTAACTGAGAAAACCAAGTTATGTGAAAAGTTATCAAAAGAAGTCATTATGGTAAGACATGAAATGGAATCAGGAGTTATAAAGTTTACCCAAGAGATTGAAGAGAAAAGAAAAACTGAAGACAATCTAAGACAATCTCTCAAAGAGAAATCAGAAGATTACCACCAGATGGATAGGCTTATCAGACATCTTGAATCTGATCTTGAAGATGCTAAAGATAATGAAGAAAAACTTGAGGATCAAATTGTCTCTCTCAAAAGGGATCTTCAAACAACAAATGAATATAAAGAGAAATTCAAGATAAGTTCTGCTCAATTTGAAGTTCTTCTTAGAAGTCAAAAGAGGGCAGATGACAAGTGTGGTTTGGGATATGAGAAAGGAGAAAGCTCCGGATCCGGTCAGAAGAATTTTGGATCAGAAAATCCAAGGAACAGGCCTAGAAGACCTCTGGTAAGACAGCCCAATGCTCAAAGATATCCATCCTTTAATGGATACTGCCACAGCTACAATCACTTTGGTCACAAAGCTAATCAGTGCAGAAAGAGAATGAATCAAACTAATCCATCCTTCTTCGGACAGTGCTTTAACTGCAAAAGGTATGGACACAAGTCATGAATGCAGAAATATGCAAATGAACAAATCATTCAATGGTAGATGCTTTGCATGCAATAGAGTAGGTCATATGGCTAATCAATGCAGATCAAGAGGTCATCAGTCAAATATGCAAAGAAATGTTATCTGCCAAATCTGTAACAGGTCCAGTCATAATGCAAAAGTCTGCAAAAGTAAGAATCAGGACAAAAGAGGTCCAGTATATAATCAGAATCAAGACAAGGGTAAACAAAAAATGAATGCGGATGAAGTTAGGAATGAGATGAACAAGATTTGGGTAAAGAAAAGTTTAGAGAATGTAGAGGTTAGATCTGCACCAGACTCTAGTGCTGATATTCCTTCCAGAAATTAAAAGGTGAGCTCTGGCTCAGGGGGAGACACAAAGAAAACCCTGTTCCCCCAGCCAATCAAGTGGTGCCGGATTTGGCACAAGATGTGGAGTAAAGGGTTTGTAGATATGAGTCTTGAGATAATCCAGCTAAGATTTTAGAGGTCCACATGAAGATGTGAAGAAGTTGTGATCGATCAAGTAGAACCGGTTCCGGGAGATGCTCCAGAATGACAGAGGATTATAAAAAGGTTCGGAGAGATCCGGAAGTGCATTGTCTTATTCTGCGGATTGGACAGAGTGTTTGGGATGTCCTTGTGATGTGTCATCTTGATTTGTTCATGGTTGGAAGATCCACATGATGTTCATAGATCAGGACTGATCCGGTTCTTCAAGTCATTCAAATAAGGCAAACCGAAATAATGTAGGTCGAGCATTTATTGCAATAAGATATTAGGGTTTGCGGAGCAATATAAGGGATTTCTCATAAATCACTTGTTCATTCTGCACTCAAGAAGAAGCGAAAAGTGGAGCTCTGCAACAAAATTCATCAAGTTCACCAAAGATCACTTGCAGAAGTCATTACTTACAGAAATCAATCCAACCACTCCGTGTAATCAAAGGCGCATAAGGTATTTTCTGTTTTCGATATCTCACTACAAATCTTTTGAAAAATGGCTACTCTGAATATAGTAAAGATCTCAGATAGGCCCCGACCTGAATTTAAGAAACACCCATACAAGTCATTGGAGGTAGATCCCTTAGGAGCATTCTCTAGTGTTCCACATGGCGTTTTACACACAGAAGACATTAGGGTTTACATACATGCAAGTATTGAGGAATTTGGGGAATTCAAATTGAGAGATTTCTATCACAAACAACTGATAGACAATGCTTTTGACCTTAAACCAGAGTATAAGGGTATCCAGAAGAAACATTTTGATCAATTCATTCATTTCCCCTGCTTTGAAGAAGATGAATGGGTCCGGTACGTATTGAGTAGAATGCATGACAACTTCCTATGGCTGGGTAGACCCTGCAAGATCACAAAAGAGGCAATTAGGGCAATAACTGGTCTATACTCTTCCGGAGGGATACCTATCCTCAAATCTGTCAAAAATAACATTGTAACTGAGGCCACCGGATCAAAATTTGATAAGAGGGCAATGACCATTGAAGATATTTCTGATTCGAATATCAAGTTTGCATCTATGATAATAGGATACAAGATTTATCACTCCAGTAGGGAGAATTCTGTATCCGGAATTGCAGTATACTGCCTATGAGATGCTGAGGAAGAATGCAGATTATGATCTCTGTGAACTTCTTTTAAGCCAATTAATGGAAAATAAACAAAAGATCAAAAAGGAAAAAAAGAATTCTTTCAAGTATGGTACACTTATATTATGTCTATTTTTCTACTTCATGAATGAGCTGCCCAGATCAAGTGGATGGGTATGGCAGAATGACAAACCTGTAGCAGTCCAGATCAGAGATTATTTACATGGACTTGGGGATGCCAAAGCAAGAAATACAGCCTTGTGGGGATACTTCAAAAACTTCCAGAGCATGATGCAAGCAAGAGAAAGAATTCCCCAGTCTATTGTTGAAAAATACAAAGACTCAGTCTGCTTTATGGTTGATACTAATTAGTGCCTAATGGAGGCAGTAGAGCCAAGGATAGTCTGGATCATGCCCATGGGGTATGAGGTTGATGAACAGATTGTGGAATTGCATGTTCAACACATGCTTAGTCAGCCCAAAGATCCAAAGGCAGAAAGGTTTGGAACCTTTGAGGAGCTGAGTGTGAAGATCCATGTGGAACTCAGAGAACCTGAGATAAAAAGGAAGGTGAGAAAAGAAGTAGAACATATTGCTCAAGGCCTAGGCATCCCAAAGGAGGCACTTGATGCCAACCGGGAAAAGAGGCGAAAGGCTGAGGAAGAGAAGAAAGAGGCAGAAAAGAAAAGCAAGAAAAGTACTCCAGTGGAAACCTCAACCTGGACCAGATTATCAAAAGGGTCTACACCTATCACAACTAAAAGCTCAAAAACATCAAAACTGAAAGGTTAGACATCCGGTAAAGGAGAGAAAAGATCTAAAATAAAAGCCACAAGGGCTTATACAAGTAAGAAAGATGAAGAGGAAACTGAATCAGATGAGGGGGTAAAGGAAATTAAGAAGCAGAAGAAGAAAGGATCCAGAAAACCCTCCACAGGCCAAGACAAGGAAGAAAAGGCAGAGGAATTTGTTGAAAAGCCCACCCTGTCTCTAGAGAGTGTAATCAAATCAGTCACTGTGGATGGAAACCTTCAACCAATGGTCAAATTCTATGACGACTACAATGAGGCTGACCAAAAGATCCTGCAGGAAGCCACAATCAGGTATCTGAACATATACAATAAGGCTTTCATTGAGATTATATCTCTAATTCCTAAAAGCCTAGAAAAGGAGTTAGAAATAAGAAAGAACAATGCCCTAGCAAAAGATCTTGAGATCCGGGAGCAGATAGCTATTCAGCTATATCCTCAAATGGATCCCAAGACAATGAACATAATATTCAAAGACTGCAAAGATGAGTTCAGGAGTAAAGCAAGGATGAATCAACTCATGCTTGGTGAGACTGACAAGGTGGCCATGGATACAGAAGAGATCCTCCGGAAGGCCTTCAAAAGGTTTAATCTTCCTGTTGTAGAGGACTTGGATACTGATCCCTCATCCACAAGTGTTGCAAAAGAAACTTCTGAGAAAGCAACAGAAGAGATGGGCCCTGAACAAACCAACATTTCTCCCCCGGTTTCCCCCACAGTCTCCAAATCCAAAGGAGAAGACACTATACAGGAGAAAGAAGCAGGAGTGAAAGAAAAAGAAGTTGACAGTACCAAGGTTGCAGAGAAAGAGAAGACTCCAACAGAGAAAACCACAACTGATAGTGGTAAGAATGTAGAAGGAGAGAAAACTCCAAAGGACAGCTCCAAGACTGCAGAAGAGAAGAAACATCTGTCTCCAGCAAGAGACAATGCACAAACTGTCCAAAAATTTCTGAGCAAAGAAACAATAGAGATTGATGAACTAGAGCTTCTACAAGGTCCATTCAATTTCGATTCCCTCTCTCCGGTACAGACAATGAAGATAGCTTCATTTGCAAATGCTAAGGCAAATGAAAAACTCCTAAAGTCTCATATGGAAGACTGTGAGTTGATAGAAGCTGCTTCCAGAGTGCTTGAAAAGATTATGCCATCGGTCCAGAAAGATCCCACAGCCTCCTCTTCCGATAATCTCAAAATCTTAGTCAACAGTGTTGGTACACATTTTGATTCTCTTAAAAAATTAGCTGAAGAAAAGGTCCGGAAGGAGTTTTTGGATAAGAGATTCTCAGAGGTACTAGGATTAATCTCTCATGATAGGAGAAATATGAGTATTGGGATAAAGAGCCTAGAAAATGCTCTTAAGGATGGCGGTGACATTTACAAATTTTGTATCTCCTGGTCAAAAGCAACAGTAGAAATTGAGAAGAAAATAAAAGAGGAACAGGACAAACTACTAAGTTTGCCTCAAAGTTTTGATCCTCTCTCTTCCTCCATAGTAAATCAAGAATGCCAAACTATTGCAATCACAAATGCAATAAAGAACCTTGAGAAGGAAAGGAAGAATATAATTAACTGGATGGGAGAACTTAGAAGGATTATTATCCCTAAGTTAGAAACCATGCATGAGGCCATAAGTGATGCTCAGACTACCGCCCAAACAAATGATCTGACAGATCTTAAGAGGGCAGAAGCTTTTGCGTTCTTGTTGAGTGGTCACATTTCAATTTTGGATAGAATGAAGCAAAGTTGGGCTACATAACTCATCTAGTTGAAGACATCCTTTGCAGACATTCTTCAGTTTATGTGAATATGTAATATACAGCCAAGTATAGTAAAATTTTTGAAAATTTTGGTGTGCGGACCCTACCCTTTGCCATTGATGTCAAAGGGGGAGTGAGGAGCAATGAAAAATGACGAATCCAAGTAAGGGGGAGCTTTGGAAAATGTATATAAAGATAGAGCATCAGCCAAGGGGGAGCATAGTGTAAACACTTAGTCATTTTTCACTAAGTGTTGCCATCAATGCCAAAGGGGGAGATTGTTGGCAAGAGACACTATATGAATTCATGATTGTTGTCATTGATGGCAACAAAGTTCATCCCACACATCCGCAGGACATGGTGTGTCTCTACCAAAAGTCAGAATGAAGATTGTTGAGGTTCGGTAAACAAGAACAGAGCATATGGCAAGGTCCGACAGACAGGTCTGGATCTCTCAAAGTAAGTATCTTGGTGAAGTGCAGATTTAGGAAAGTCAAGAGGACTACCTTGAGTAATAGATTCCAAGGATTTAGCCTCCAGTGATGGACAAGGAAAAAGATATGAACAGTTGAGTACCGGATTCCTGAGTGACAGTATGAACAGAGGAAGAACTGACTGACAGAACATCAGATTGCTTTCCGGATGTGTTTCTGACAGTGGTAAAGGTTATGAAGACATGAATTATGTTTGGCTGACATGATTAATGATTTCTACAAGTATATGCTTGATCCGCATTACTTGATGTGCAAGGATTCAGCCGACAAAACAGAGTTTGTGAGAAGACAGACTATTCCGGGTGCCGACTAGGAAGATAAAGAAATCACTAGTGCGGATATATATAGGATGGATTCAGTTGTGAGAGTGTGTGAGAAGGTGTAGGATATACGAATAAGAGCAGAGTAGACCAGAAGCAGTAAGAAAGATCTGGTATGTGAAAGGAAAGCAGAATAAAGAGAAGAGGAAAGATGAAGTGCAGCAGATCAGTGTACTGAGCCTAACCGGAACTGAACTCCAGCATATGTGGATGCTTCCAATCAGTTCAAGTATTGTATAACATTCTTTTGTAGACAGTGTGTCTCCTTGTAGGCAGTGTGCCTCCTTGTGAGCAGTGTGCTCAGGCAATGAGCCCTAATTGGCAAGTACCATTTTGTAATTCCTTATTCTTCTAATAGAGAATAATCTTTGGGTTAATCACCCCATGGTTTTCTCCCTTAACATGGTTTCCATGTCAAAAATACTGTGTCATGTGTTTTTCATTTCATGGTAATGTTTGCTTATTTGAATTAATGCTGCATTGATTAATAAGAAAGTTCAGAAGAAGAAATAATTAGGATAACTGATTCACCCCCCCTCTCAGTTATCAACAAGGACTTAACAAAGAACCTCATCCACATGTCTTCATCCTCAAACTGATGTTCTTCCATGAATTCTGAAAATGTGTGTCCCTTTCCCAAATATCATACCCATCAAACTTGGGCAACCGTTTGTAGACCTTGGTTGGCATACTCATTGTTTTGTAATAAACCCATGAGAGGTCTAGCTGATCATACATAGGATCTAAGGGAGGAGCAGGGGATTGATTAAACTCATTTTTAGGGGTAGTAGGGAATGCATTGGATTGCATCCTAGACTCTAGCAACCTAATATGATTTTCTGTATCTTCTTCTTGTTGCAATAATGACTTCAATAGTTGTTTGGTTTTTTCTATTTCATACTGTTGAGCTACTAAGTCATTATGATTTTGCATGGGTGCATATAGGTTTTGGTTTGTATAACATGCAAAGTGATGACTGGAATATGCATTGCTAGGCTAGTCATGGGAATCCACACCCATATAGTTTCTAGGGTCTGACATATATGAAGATTCACATGACAGAATGTCTCTAGGGTATCCATATTCATACCAATTGGCCATGACTAAAATATCCTATAGGGTAGGGCAGAAAACTGAGGCAAAGAAATTTGTTCCTTTGACATTAGAGGAACAACAAACTTTAAAGGTTAGGAAGAAAACCATGTACCTTTATTTTCACCAGCTATTGCACCTTGAGATGGATCATTCAGATCACCAACAACAACCAAGGTACATCAGTAACAAATTTTGTTCTTTGACAACAAAGTCACCACATCTTTTGAAGAGGGAATCCTTGAAGTGTGACTGATCTTCAAGGCCATGAATTGATTTTGGGTTCATCTCACCAGCAGAGTCTTCAAATGATTTTAACCCAACATTATATAGGTGCCAGTCTATTGGCATAAGTTGAAAGGCTACCAACTTACCCACAGCAATAGACTGCACAACTGCAATGTGCAAACATGGGTCTAAAAAATAGTCTAGATGTCTAAAACCCGGTAATGGCTAATGTAATTTTGTCCCTGGCAATGGTGCCAGAATATTGGTTCCCAAATTAACTTCAACCCAAAACTCTAAAACATTCCTAAGACGCCTATGTCATGGATTGTCGTCAAGGTGAAAGGAAGAGGTTTATCAACAAGTAAAGGGGAATTTTGGCCAACTATAGGAGTGGGTAAACTCCTCTACTCTTCAGGCTCAACTATACCTAAAAGGGATATTCCTAGAGGCATGAAATGAAATACAAATAAACATACACAGTTATACCCAATATACACTTGACCCCCAAAGTTGTCACTTGATCAAGACAAACTTGCTGCACATGCCTCTCATTAAGCTGATTCAACTGTGTGAATGTACATGCACAGGAAAGATGGTTTTTACCCTGAACCACAGATGAATGATTTTATTTAATTTAAAAGAGTTTTTAATCCCTCTCCAATATGGACCGGTGCCTACTCTATTGGGCAATTGAGTCATAAGTAATAAAGAGGGAAAAAAGGATTGAACCAGCATCAACAAAAAACTAAAATGTATTCACATACATTTCTTAGCTTATATTTCATATATTGGACATACTTAATTATCCAGAACCAAACTACAAAGACCCATTTGCAATAAAGAGAAGACTCAAAACAAATCTTGTATTGATTTAAATGTTGTCACACATTATCAATTCTCTATTACAATCGTACCAACAAACATGGTGAAGGAAAACATATAACTACAATTATACATTCCCCTGAATCTTTACAAATGGCCATGGAGACATACCAATGCATAAAATATTCTTTACAATACATTCCTACACTACATCAAAACACATTTCTCCATTTACTACCCAAACTAGCTTGATTTGAAGCCCTGGAACTCTCTTTTGGCACTACAGACTAGACAATTGGCTCAGAGACCAACCCTGAAAATATCTTTAATTGATGTATAAATAGCCATCCTGCCCATCGTGCCACTTCTAGACGCTAGAAAGTGCAGTCAATAAGCAATCATTGTAATAAACATGGTGCATGACCTCTGTCAGAAGAATCAGCGGATTAGAAGGAATCCCATGCCCTACAAGCTGATCTTCCATCCTGGAGATACCTGCAGTAGATATGAGATACGTAAACACACCATCCACCACTAAATTTGAGTACCTGCGCATTGATGGTGAATACTATTCCAGCCACTATCCTGACGTCTATATTACTGTAACCTCACACTTTCATGGTGACAAAGGGGGAAGAAAGGCATCTTTAAATAAGAGCTCACCAATAGTGTTTGTAAATATTTTACAACAATTTAAAAATTTTAAGCCTTTACACTTTACGAATCTATGCTTTACAGTTGATTTTGCATTTCAATTTTGCCTTATCAGCAAAAGTCCTCCAGTGGGAACTCACCTCTACTTGCCTTATTGACAATTTTCTACATTCACAAACTTTCTTTGGTGCCCTCTTCCTTTCCTGTTGGCAACTTTTAGCTTTTTCAAACTCTCCCATTAGTCGCCTGCATTCGCCTTTTATAAAAAAAACCATTTTGTCAAACTCATCTTTATCGCCTCTTTGAATTGCCTTGTCAGAAAAAGAGCCATTTGTCAAACTATCTTTCGTTGCACCTGTTTCCACTTCTATCAGCAAAACTTACTTTTGTTGAACTGGAGCTAATTTTCCTTTATCAACAAATTCTTTCATTTCATAACTTCACCCCTTAGCCGATTTTCCTTCCTCGCTGCAGCCTTCTCTTCTTTTTGTCTTCTAGCAACAAATACTCTGTTGGTTGAACCTCTTGTCGACAAACTTGGAGGTTCGCGAACCTCCAACTTTGCAGACAAAGCTTAACTCTTTGTCTTCTTTCGTGCCTTAGAAACTTTTGCAACCTATGCCGTGACAGCTTCCTCCTTCTTCTTGTCGGTGAAGTCCGCCATTGGCAAATGTCGCCATCGGTGAACTAACAAGTTCGCTAACTACAACATTCACCGATAAAGGGCTTTAACCTTTTCCTTTGCTGCAAGCTTGCCTTTTCCTGCCCTTTATCGCCTTGTCAGCAAAATGCCCTGTTGGCAAACCTGAAGAAAACCAAACTTTTACAAGGTTTAGGATTTTGCCGATTCCCCAACAAAGCATACTTTTCCTATCTTTCTGTAGCCACATCAGACTTCAGTCTTTGGGCCTTCACCATTTCTCCTTATGCCACCTAGCAGCTTCTTGTTGTTCTACAAGCCTGTCACAAGCCCACCCAAAAGGCTCTACGGAATGGCAGAATGCCTTAGAAACGTTATCACCCGTCGGGGGTCAACCATCGGGCATTTCACCTTTCACCACCTTCAAAGGAATGAAGAAGAGCCAACCTCCAAACTCTGTTGAACACTGCATACTTTGAATAAATTGAACCATTGGACTTTGTCCCTCGAGGCTTCTCCCTGACACCTGCCTTGAAGAAGACCGAAGACCAGAAGCCCGAAAGTTTGAAGTCCACCACACGTAGACATTTTTGGAGCCTGATTTCAGAGCCGATAAAAGGGCAAGATAGAAGACATGCAACCAAAACTTTGAAACTCTAACAAGGTGAAAAATACAAGGGAACACTTAGGAAGATTTGGACTTAGTTACTTTTTTAGGATTTTCCCTTGCATTTCAAAAGGCACAAACAAATGGAAACCCATGGAAGATGTCTTTGATCGGATATAACTGATGGGTTCAACATTGAAGGCACAAAGTGGGATTCAGATGGAAATTGGGGGTAAAATGGGGCATATCTAGGAACAAATTTTTTTAGGTGCCAACATTTCTCAACAACTTTCTTTAGCCATGTTGTTCTCAAAATTAGTTGCACTCATTTTGTAGACAACCCCTACAAAACATGTCTATTTCGTAGTCTACACTCTAAGTTTGCAAATAGAGAGAAGTCCTCTTGGCCTTGTACGAATTCATCTGACACCTTAGAATGGTTTGTGACATTCCCCTAAGTTGATTCCTCGAGATTCGCAAAAATCAATTAGGTTATGAGCTTGTTGAAATATCAATTTTGACTGTTTTTGGGTGTTAGAATTTTTTTGATTTTTTATATGCAGAGTCGGTCAATTTTGCCGCTCTTACATGCTTGTCTCATTTTGATTAATATGCATGCGTGGAAAAAATCACTGCCCATGCATTTCCTTATTAAGTTTCAAACGTGTAGTAGCGGTCATTATTGCCGCTTATGCATGTTACATGATTACATGCAGAGTCGGTCATTTTCGCCGACCTAGCATGTCTTTGCAGATCGAGTAAACTCAAGTGCCATTAATGGCACTCGTGCCACCATTAATACGTCTTATTTTAACCTTTTAAAGGTTTAAAACTAGTTTTATTTTGTTTATTCTTTTTTTTACTAAATCACTCAACCATCTGTTAAAGTTTACCTGAAGTCATTTTGATCACATAAATTTTGGATCTGCATGAGTATCGGTCTTCAAAGTCGCATCTAGGGCTTCAAATGTTTGTATTAGGTATGCCCTCATTTTCTTTTATTTTATTTCTGTCTTATTTTACAGTTTTCTTTTGAAGTCAAATGTATGTTTAAGTTTTTGTTTTCATAAAAGATTTTGTTGCGTCTAAATTCTTGTGTCATCGTTTGTTTCTTTTTCTTTGTGAGTCATTTTTAGCAGAACCCTAGTTTTTGTTAAACTTAGGTTTCCTTTTATCTTTGTTTTCTTAGACGGATTTCACCGTTTGAAATAAACCCTAAGTTTATTAATGTTAAGATCTCGTGGCTTTTTGGATTAGGTTTTTAAAACTTATTTTCTTGTTTAGTTGGTGATTTTTATCGACTATACCTTAGTCTTTCACCTTAAATGCAAGAGCGGCTAAAACCGTCGCCCCCATATTCTTTACCTGATCAGGTTTTATGTATTGTCAGGAGGAATTGCTGACGGTGCATTTATCTTATCTTTCTACCTTACATGTAGGGGTGGTTAAAACTGCCACCCCTACATGGAAATGAGACCTTGATACATATGCTTAAGTGGTCAAATTCACCGCTATTACATATGCATCAATTTTTTACAAAGAGGTGTGTAAGCGGTCATTTTGACCGACTTCACATTTAGACACTTGCTTTTTCCCCAATGTGCATTGGTGAGCTTTTTCATCGCTTGCGCATGCACGAAGAACTTGCATTTTTTCCCTCATGTAGTGGTAGTTATCCTGACCGATAGTACATGATAAACAATTTTTACCACATATAGGAGTAGCCAAAATGGCCACCCCATGCATGTCACCCTGAATTTTTCCTAAAACTGGGAAATTTTGCCTTTCAATATCCTTTGGCTCACTTTCGCCTATTTCCTCAACTTGTGCGCTCTCAAGCCCTTCAATGCATGTTCCCGTGTTCATGATTGTCAATTCGCAGTAATCCCAATTTGCCTGTTTTTCCCCTAACTGCGAGATCATGGCTTTTTGGAGTTTCAACAAATATCTGTGGACAACACCTTTTCTAGTGCTTTGCATGAAGCTTATGTCAGATCCTTCTCCCTCAAAGGCTAAAACCATGAAGTATAAGTACCAAGGGGTTTTCCCTGTGACTTCATTGCAGTCTAATGTGGATGAGATTAGAGATATAGAGATTGGTCATGTGGACATGGCAAAGTTTGTGGATAGAACAAAGCAACCCAATCCTCCTCGGTATATGTGGAAAATTATTGACAGTAACATTCACTTGGTTGCCTCTTTTCCTGTTGCTGCCCACAATCCTGAATTTGTTCTTCAGGTAACTAGTCACTATAACAGGGATACTAGGACTGTGTCTGATTCTCAAGGAAATGTGATACTTCCACGTCCATTTTCCCCATGTGGATATCATAGTTCACCCATATTTTAACTATGACATAGGTGCTGAATTCTTTGCTACATTAGTTGAGACCCATTGTAGGATCTAGGAACAATCTGTGATAGCCCAATTCTGAGGAATACTAAGTGCTGAGAAAGGAGATGGAGTACTTTCTATGCAACCCAACTTTACTTTATCATTGTCTGATAAATTCATATCCTTTGCTTTCTATCTTCTTCTTCAAGTCAAAGGTGTTTCCCTTATGCCTGGATCTGTATATGCAACTATAGGAGGTCGTTGCATCTATAGAATTATGAATACTGTGTCACCACCAGTTTCTTTGCCCATGGGGTGAGTTTCCCATTAGGATCCTCTAATCTACTTGACTATGGTAGGTTCATTGATCACACTGGTTTTGACATGGGATTTCCAATCATTGAGCAACTCCTAAATAGGCAAAAGCCTCAATTCATAAACCTCCCAGTACAGAGAAATAGGTTCTCTAATAGACCACTATTCCAGACCAGGCGAGTTGCTAATGTCACTCTTCAATCTGTCCCAGATCAAACCATCTTAGAGCAACCTATTGTAGATGAAACCAAATCAAGACTGCAACCCTTGAAAAGAAGTTTTTCAATGCCTCATGCTTACCCTCACTCAAAAAATAAGCCATATGTTGACTACAATCCTGAAGAATGCTCCACATCATCTAGCCACCCAAAAGGTTTTCAGTCAGTAAATCATTATCCTTCTCGTGCTTCTTTTGCTTCAACTTCAGATCTAAGCAGAGATCCTGTCCTGATGGACAAATTAGTAAAACAAGTCAGCTCTAGGCTACACTTGACTCCCAAACAAGAAGAAGAGAAAAAAGATAGGAAACAAAAAGGAATAAAGATTATAAAGTTGGATGAACCAACATGTATGATGAGAGAATCTCTCCCAAGATATGGCTCAGAAAGGAGAATAAAACATCAAATCCAGGTCGATCCAACAACTGTTGTAGAAGTTACTGGATATGTCCCTGGGAGATGGCCAACTCAAGAGAGTTTCACAATAGTCAACCCAGATGAGAAGATTTGGGGAAAGTATGAAGCTAGGTTCCATACCAAAGTGGGAGCCAAACAAAAAAACTCTGAAGCTCAGAGAAACTGGCAGTCACAATGGATGTTAGCAGCACAAGATAATATTAATGACATGGCCATTGAAGTCAAACAAGGGATTAATAGAACAATGTCAGTCTATGATAATTTGCTCTAGGTTCAAAATGTTGTATATAAGTTAGAAACCAATACTTCTAGGATAGATAAACAATATACTTCAATACTAAATGATTTTGTAGGGATTTCTCACCAAGTTAAGAATACCTAGGCCGCTATTAATAATATCCAGATGAGTACTCAGAGAATGGGTACAATGTCTACCCAGATTTATGACTACATAGCTACCTCAGAGACTAGAAGAGACAGTCAGGCCCAAGAAAATAAAGTACTATTAGAACATGTGGCTAGAAATTTAGAAAAAATAAGAAGATATATAAAAAAGATTAGAGTCTCTCAGAAAGGTAAAGATAGCTCTGAGGAAGAACAAGAAGAATCCAAGTCTCATAAGTCTAAACCAGTATAGAAACCAAGACCAAAATTTCAGAGAAGAAAAGGCATTCTCTTAACAGAAGAACCTGTAGAAGAAGAAATACCTATTGTTTCTACAAGAAGTAAAGCTGCTCCTATGCCCACAAAGTTAGTCTTCCCAAAACAAAAAGAGCACGTAATGTAGCATGCTGAAGATTTGAAAGATTGGCTACAAACACTTCAAGTAGAAGACAATGAGCCAATATATATGGATGAGCCTGCTGCTGCTCATATAGATACTGCATTTGACAAATAAGTTTTTCTAGGAACATAATCTCTTCATAAGTCTGATGAAGAAGTCTCTCAAATAAGTGATACAGAGTTTGTTCAAATAAATGAGATGGAAGATTGGGAATACTATTTGGCTAGTCATGAATCCATAGGGAGCCAAATTGATATAGAGATGAAGGATGTTGTCTCTAAAAACTCTAGACCAGAATAGTTAAGAGCCTATGCAACATCAGGTTACATTCTAAATATTGATAAAATTGTTGATCCATATGATGCCATTTGCACCTGGTGTGATACTCTAGAAAATTTCTTTGATACAAGAGGTTCTGTTTGGTCTAAGTCTAATAAGGTTATGTATGCTGTAAGACTAATGTCTGGTAAACTAAGAAATTGGTGGAATAGCCTACCCGATAATGGCATAATCACTACAAATCCTGATACAAGTGAAGAATATGTCAAACAAAATTGATATGGGTAGGAACGATGTGTCTGCTGAAGGATTTGCAATGCTTAAACTCATGTTAATAGGGCTTTTTGGAATAGGAAAAATGATATTTTAGAAGCTGAAAAAATATTGTATTCCCTATAGCTCAGAGATTTGGGAAAGCTGCATAAATACAATCTTGTGTTTGAAAAATATATGATAGCAACTCAAAAGTTTCATGATCCAACTACAAAGAAGTATTATCTTAATTCACTTCCTTGTGGATTAGGAGAATATGCAGAAGACTACATAATGACCAAGTATAAATCCAAAATTGAAAAGTTTGGATTCTCTGAGTTAAGGACTCTTGTTACTTATAAGTTGGATAAGAGCTGTCTCCTTAAAGCCCTCAGTGACAATAAAGAGCAATTCAATTCTTCATGTAATATGACAGAATATTGCAATCTACCACCAATCAATCAGCTGAAAGACTTCAAGCAAGTCAGAAAGTTTCATAAAACATCTTGTGGCAAACACTGCAAATGCAAAAATTGCAGAAGGGCATATGATGATGATAATATGGAAAGATCATTTTGCCCTAAATACAAAGGTCACAAAAAAAGGTATAGATTTGCTCCTGTAAATAAAAATTCTTTTAAGAAAAGAAAACCTCCCAGTACTTGTTCAAGAAGAACAAACACCTAGGAAATAGGCCTGTTAAATGTTTCATTTGTAAAAGACCTCATTATGCAACCAACTGTCCAAGGAAATGTAATCCTGAAAATAAGGTCTATGCTCTTTTCTGTGAACAAGATGTATATAATTCATGGGAAATTGTAGATACTTTTGATGCTTTTGCACATTTTACTGATGATCAATTTTTGAGTTAGTTGAGGTTCTGCCAGAACAATTCTCTATGGCTAAGGATAAACACAAGAAAGTTTGTTCATCCAGTTCTCAGAATGAAAGCAGTTCAGAATCTTCTAATTCGTCTAAATCTTCTTCTGCTATTACAAAATTTGTCAAAAAGGCAATCAAAGATTTTGATTTCAAGATTAGCATGGCTAAGGAAAAATATCCTTATAGAATGTCTGGATCTATGGAAGAAAAGAAAATTGCAGCAAGGCTTCAATTAAAAGACATTAAGGCATGGGAACCTAAACAAGATTCTCTACAAAAATAGCTAAGAGGTACTAAACCTTCTTCATCCCATCGATCTAGGAGAACCATTACCTCTCATGGCTATGTCCATCCCCAATGGAAAAAGAATCCTATCCCTTCTCATTCTCCTTCTCCACCTCCATACAAGCCTCCATATCATGATAATATCAAGCCAATTGATATCCTTTGGTCTAAAGTAGATCATTTCCAAGAAGAACTGTAGATCCTTTCCCGCCAAATTTACCTCCAACAGAAAGAACTTTCAAAACTTACTTCAGCAGTGGGGGAAATTAGAGATCTTTTGTATAAAACTGATAAAACTGATAATACAGAAGAAGAAACTTCCAGCAGTGCCCCGTCAGAACCAGCTAATGCTCTATATTTAGCTAAAAATTGTACATATATAAGAATGAGTTTTTGCTTTCTAGGATATAAGCCTATTCCAATAGATGCTTTCGTAGATTATGGTTCTTCATGAAGTTTTGCTAAAATAGATGCCATTCCTCCAGAGTTCTGGAAGCCAAGGCCAGACCTTCCTTTAGGTTATACAATCAATGGCCAGCAAGTAAAAATGGGGAGATATGCTCAAGATTTAACCATTGAAATTTAGGGGAAAAAGTTTGTTACTAATTTTATTGAGCTAGATGGCCTAAGAGGTGATGTCTTATTAAGGTTCATGTTCTTAACCAAATACCAACCTTTTGTGCTCAGAACCCATGAAATATCACTTCATCATGAAGATGGTCACATTAAAATTCCTTCTTTGAAAGTAGTTAACTATAAATTTGATAAGAAAACTACTAAGCCAGGTAGGAAAGAAAGTGCCAATCTCCAAGCCCAAAAACTGCCATTGTTACTAGAACCTGTCAGAGCCAGATTTGAACAAGACTATTGCAATTTGAATCCTCTCCAATTCTGGTCAAAAGATCATGAAGAGTGTGAAATAAAGATCAAACTAGAGTGCTAGTCAGTAATTCCATTTGAACTGCTTACCTGATGAGTCCAACAGAAGTTTTAGAAATGGATAAGCATCTAGAAGAGTTGCTTAAAGGCAATTTTATCAGAGAAAGCAAGAGTCCCTTTAGCTGCCCAACATTCTTGGTAAACAAGAGAGCAGAAAGAGAAAGAGGTAAAAAAAGATTTTGTATTAATTATAAACCTTTGAATGATATTATTCTTCCATTCAATTATCCAATCCCATTTAGCATTGACTTAATTATGAGCAGCTTCAAAAAAGATCTTCTCAAAATTTGATTGCAAGTCAAGATTCTGGCAAATCAAGGTCAAAGAAGATGACAAGTATAAAACTACTTTCTCAGTTCCTCAGGGATTATATGAATGGAATGTGATGCCATTTGGCCTTAAGACTGCTCCTGCATATTTTCAAAGAAGAATGGATAAAGCTTTAAGAAGTTTGAAAGAATTTTGTGCAGTATATATAGATGATATTATTGTTTTCTCTGAGGATGAGTCTCAGCACTCGAAGCATTTGGAAATGTTATATACCACCATAAGAGCTCATGGAATCTATTTGTCTGCTAAAAAGATGGTGATTGGTCAACAAGAAATTGATTTCCTTGGTCTAGTTCTCTCTAAAGGCAAAGTGAAATTACAATCTCACATCTTAAAGCATATTAATGAATTTCCTGATGTTCCAGTGGGAAAAAAGTAGATCCAAAGGTTTTTAGGATGCTTAAATTATGTTTCACCCTTCTACAATGGATTGGCAAAGGACAGAAAAAAGATCCAAAATCGGATAAAGGAAGGAGCAGGACCATGGACTGATGAACTGACTGAGATAGTACAAAGGATAAAAGAAAAATGCCAATATCTGCCTACATTGCATTTGCCTAAAGAAGGTTATCCATTGGTTCTCTACACTGATGCTTCTGATGAAGTTTGGGGTGCTGTGTTATTGTAGGAGATTCCTCTAGAAGGAACATAGGTATGCGGCTATAGGTTTGGAACCTTTACTGATACAGAATGTAGATACACAATTTATGAAAAAGAAATTCTTACTGTTAAAAAAATTATCCAGAAGTTTAAGATTTTCTTGAAGCCAAATCACTTCATTGTAAGAACAGATAGCCAGCCGATGAGATATCTTCTCAAGAAAAAACCTGACAAGGACATAGCACATGGAAGAATAGCAAGATGGTATCTTGACTTTGACATTGAATGGATTCAAGGAGTTAACAATCCTCTAGCTAATAGTCTCACTAGAGAAATGTCAAAGTTAGAGGAACATGCTTCTATGCTAATAGAACCAGGTGAAACTTTCCTGAGAGAAGATGGAACAGAGGTATTTGAAAGTACCAATGAAGAAGGAGAAAAGATAATAATTCCTCAACTCCCTCTTGAAATCATTGAACCAATTCTTCATGTCTATTTGCTTAATAAATGGTTACAAGATTTAAGAAATGTAATTTCTGTAGGATATGACAAAGGAATTCTTGAACTAGCAGAACAAGTAGCCTTTATGGAGCATTTTGGTCTTGAAGAAGCCAGCTTAGCATTCTCAATTAGAAATGGGTTTTCATTTGACTTATGCATAACTTCTTTATTGCCTATGAACTGGGATGTCAGGACTAAAAAGAATCTGCTTAAATGTGCTAAATTTGGATTTATAAATAGTATAACCATTCTTCAGAATGAATTTGAAGATTTTGTAGATTTCTTCATGGGTTACAATGATAGAGTGCTACCCCCTGATATGGAAGAATTCTTTAATTACATTCAAGGAATTTTTGCATGGGCAATATCAGAAGGGATGTCGGGACCATCAGGATATCATGTAAATCCTCATTGTTATTGTCTACCACGAGTAGATTATTATCCTCTGGTTCATGATTGGTTTGCTAAAGCAATAATTCAGGATGTGGAGCCCTCTTTGGTACTAGCCCTGGTAGTGGCCCGGACGGAGATAGATATGGCATATATTGAAGAAGTAGAAAAAATAATTTATGCTTTCAAAAGGCAAGATGATGACTTAGAGATAATTTTCAGACCACTTCCAATTCATCTACTGCCTCCAATAATTTTTGACTAGCACATGGGTTTGTCAGTGTCGTGAGGTTGGCCACATTATGATCCGACAGTAGGATGCAACCCTGTCACAAAAAGCAAGATCTCCATATCTGCTTTTGGATGTAAAGCAGGCCATCCTTGCTTACGGTGTCGTTAAAGTGATTGTCTTTATCTCTTCCACTATTGTTAATACTTGCGGACGTGACTGCTTAACAATTGTCCACTTTTACAGTGGCCTCTACGTGTCAGTTTTGTATGGTCAGACTCCTAGACTAGTTTATAAATTTTGAGATCCGCCAACTATAAATAAGGGTTTTGAGCCTCTTTATAGGCATTCAGAAGTTATTCAAAAATTCACTTAGAGTCTTCCAAAGGAGTCTTAGAAAGGGTCTTAGGATCACAAGAGTATGCTCTTGTTCTATGCCTAATTGTGAATTGAACAATCAGAAATTATGTAGAAAGGTCTTATAGTGTGATAATCCATATCAGTTATTACGCTTATTCTCTATTGTAATGAAATCATTTTCATATGTAATAAAATCTTCCGCTTACAAGATATTTATGTGTCCTCCAATTGAAAATGTTGGTGAAATAGATTTTGCTTGAGGGAAAAAAGAGTTCGATAAAGATGTGGAAGCTGCGAAGAAGCATATCAATAGTAAGTGGCTAAAGACTCCTCAGAGTAACTTATCGAGATGGCCTAAAGATCTCCCAAGAAGTGACTTTGTCGAGGAGGTAAGTGATTTGATTACACTGCTAAGTTAGATCAGAGGCCTCCCTTCCTCATCTAAGTTTCATGAATGGATGCATACATACATTAAGGTGATTTGTAGGGGTCAAAAAAAAATCTTCTGGGGAGAACAAATCAGCAATGCTCTGCATGATCAATTGGTGAAAGTTAGTACAACTTTCAAGTTTTATATGACTTCATGTCTTGTGTATACTGCTGCTAACATGAGGAGTTTTCCTAGTTTAACTCAAGTTGGTGATCAAAGATTGATTCCAGTCTATGAGTATTATCCACAAATAACTCTAAAGGGATCAATTCATCATTTCCGCAGAGTTAATGATGCCTTCTTTTTAGTATTCATGTGTTTGTAGAATAATGAACTTGAGCAGAAAAGAGTATCAGATGAGGCCTGGGAAGTGGTCAATTCCTTTGGCTATTTGTTTTTACAATTTCCAACTTTCACTTACCTCAGAGTGGGCTACTATCCTGGTTATCCGTATATGCTTCTACGGTATCCCAGTGATAGAATTATTCTGATGGAACTATGTAGGTAGTTGATTGTTGTACACAATAAGCAAATGGAGTTGAAGAAGTCAAGGATTAGGTTTCCTATAGAAATAGGAAGGTACTATGTTCAATCAGCTACCAAGGCCAAAGCAGTTGAATCAGAAATGCAACTGGTCACCATGAAACTTTCAAGAAAAGAGATCATTTTGATTAGAGAAGAGTGCAAGACAAGATCAAGAGAAGGTCAGTTTGTCATATGCCAATGGTTGAAGATGTTTGGGTTGATCTGAGAACACAGAATGAGATTAGGAAGCTAGATTATTGCAGACTCCATTTAAGTCAGATTAAAGAATTGGGCCTTGCAGATATTCCAAAGGGAATGGAAGATGAAGGGGATGTTTTGGATCCCAAATAGAATGTTGAGAATATTGAAGTCTCACCTCTACCAGAGGTCAAATGGTCTGTCAAAGAGGAAACTTCAATTAGAAAAAGATTTTAGTCAATTCTAGCCAATACAAATGTGTGGTTAGGAAGTAAAGGAATTAGTCTGAAAGAATTTCTTATTGGATTACAAACTGAGATTCAGGAGCAAACAGGGAAAAAGGTAGAAAACTGAACAAAGAACAAAAGTGATACTCCTTCTTCTTCTAAAGTGCATAAACCAAAAATCAAGTTTGTATCTAAAGGAGGTAAGAAGAAGGAAGTTACAGGAACTTCTACTGCCATAGAACCAGGTGCTGAGGATACAAATGTTGATAAAATGGAGATTAAAGATATTAAGATTAGACAACAAGATGTTGAGGGACCTAATGATGTTGAGCAAGCAGAAATGCCTGAGCAACTAGATGAGGAAAGTGAAAAGGAATAAGAGAAGGAGGATAATGTAGAATAGGAATAACTTGATGATTCACAACAGTCCCCTTAGAAGGATCTTCCACCAGAATCACAAGTTTCTACATCCTTGCCTCATGCTCCTATTTCTGGTAGTTTCCAATGTTCCTATTTCACCTATTTTTGTTGTGTCTTCTGATAATACCCCTTCCTTTGTAAGAACAAGTTTTAGGACCATGTTTGATTCTTTTGGTTCTATTCCAAGTTTATCTTCCCCATCATTTGATATTGGTGAACAATCTATTCTAAAGCATTTTCTAGATGGTTCAGAGAAAGTTGTTGACACAAGTGTAGTTTTTACCAACACTAGTCCTATTGTACTATAACAGGTGTGAGCATGGATCCAGCTAAACAGGTAATTGATTTTTCTCTGAATGTTGGTGCCTCAATACTACCTCCATGGTTGTTTGCCTATACTCCCAAGAGGAAAAAGCAGGCTATCTCGCCTGACGAAATTGATATTGAGAAATTACTGCCTGCTAAGCCAAAGGCCCAGAAAAAGAAACCTAAAACTATTTCTAGGCTTATTGATGAAAAAGGAATCAGGTATGCAGAGATTGCTTAGCCACCAGATGATGCTACTATAGATACTTTTGATATGAGTGATTATATTGTCTCTAGAGTTGAGTTAGGTAAGTTAACTCATGAAGGTATCAAGGCAGATTTTCAAGCCATTGCAAGCTCGTTGCTTGTGAAATATGATGAGGTAAAGAAGGAAAAAGAGCAGTACAAAGCAAAGGTAGAACAACTTGCTGCTGTTCTTTAGAAAATATTGAAATCATTTGAGATCATGGAACCTATGGTAGTGACTGCAGAAGACCCTCTTATTCAAAAGGTTGAGAAAGTTCAGGCCAGAGGAAGAGTGGTTGGTGATATTGTGGAATGGTTGTTGGCACAAGGAAGAATTCTATTGAAGACCATAGTGGAAAGAAAAGGAACGATGGACAAGACAAAAGCTGAGCTAGATGACATTATTGATATACTTTCTCAAGAACTACAAGATCAAGAGGAAAGTTTAGAGGAATGGATTAAGATGAAGAAGATCAAAATAAAGAATCTGATTGCCATTGGTGTCATTTCAAACTGAGAGTCTTATCTTAAGACCAAAGAATCTATTACTTATCGCATCAATGTGATAAAAGGTTTACTTGATGACTTGCGCCAAGTACATGAAAATAGTGAAGACAGTAATGTTTTGCTTCTACATAGGTTAGAGGAACTCCCATGCACTCCAATAGGTGAGGATCATAAGTTTCTCTCAGTCAAGGAGATGATAGATGCTTTTGAAAAGATGGTACAATAGAAGTTTGAAGATGAAGTGCCTACAGTGATTTCAATGGATAGCCTTTATGATCATCACTCGACCTTTGAAAATCTAAAGGATAATCTTGAAAAACATGAGAAAGTGATAAAGGTGGTCAAGGCTGCAGTTCTCAGGGCTCGCACCATTTCAGATAATACAGCTAAGTCCTATGTATGTGAAATGGCGGTAGTACAGACTATGTATAAAAACTTTTTGAAGAAGAACGATGGTTGCAGCTGAAGTTCCTTTTCAATGCCTTAGGTTATTTTCAGTTTTGTAGATGTAATTTGAATTTTGTTGTGGACATATCCATATGTATTTTTCTCAAATATATAATTACATGTGAGACAAAAGAAGTCACAAGTCAAATAGGACTCTTTTGTTTGAATAAGTTAAAGTAGTTGTAGATTTCCTATTTTTGCTCCAGGCTCCTCCCTATAAATAAAGAGGGCCTCTATTGTATCTTCTATCTTTTATCTATTGCAAAGAAACTCTACCGAATTGGAAAACATATCAAGACTTTGAGCTTTTCATGTTTATCAAAATTTCAAGTGAATATCAATATAAGCAAGCATTTTGAGTATCAAACTTTGAGTTGAATCATATTGTTTTATGATATCAGTGTTCTTATGTCATTGGTGTTATATTATATTGAATCATTGCTGGACTAGTGGAGTTTATTGAAAATTGAGAGAAGTGTTCTTGTTTTGGTTAAATAGACTTTGTGCTATTTTTGCATTGCAGAAGTTTGTGTTTACATTTGTGAGAATAGAATTGTTTAGAGACTTTGTGCTATAAATTGTTGTGTTCAAGTTAGTTATATCATATTGGGTGAAAGTGGAGACTTTGAGCTACATTTGAATTCAATCAAGTTTATTTGTGGGAAATAAGTCAAACAATAGAAGACTTTGTGTTTCTATGGTTTGTCTCAGTTCATAAGTTGCTAAATATCAATTCTATTGAAGTTATCATTGTGAAGAGGAAAACATCTATTCTGAAAAAAGAGAATAGGATGAAATGAAAACACCCCAAACATAGTTTTAGTTTATATAAGTATTAAAAGTTGTTGATTAGAAATAATCCATTATCTAGAGGGAACCTCCCCTTGCTGAGAGGAGAGACTCTGTCTCATCATAGCTGTGGCGATATAACCATCTTTCCATTAGTTAGCTAAATGATAAAATATTCACCCAACAGTTTTTTGGCAAATCTGCTGGGGAAGAACATGCAACTTAGAGCCTCACTCTTTGAGTTGAAGCATTTCATCCTCATCCATTGTTTTAAGTTGTTCAAAACTTTGTTGAGTACATTAAATTCTGGTAGACTTAAGGTATACATGAAGTAAGAGAGCTCAAGGTATTATTGATCCTGTATTTGAGTTAATGCAGCAAAATAACTTTGGTCTTTTGCCTCCACAACCTCAGCTTCAGCAAACAAGGAGTTTTCCTCCTACCAACACCAGGTCTCCAATACCAGGTGAAGCTTCCAAATCCAGTACTAATAGAGTTTTATCTATTTGAATCCCTCAAAGGTTTGTTATCCCACCTTTCAATTATCACATAATGGCAACTCAAGGCCCGTTGGGTAATACTTTTGGTCCTTTGAATTTAACGCCACCACTGCATGAACTACCTCGTAGTTCAAGGAAGAATTTCCCTAAATTCTATGGTGATAGGAAAGTCCGTCTGAATGAACGCATTGCAACTTTTTGTATAGCTTGTGGTGTGCTAGGGGTGGAACATGAAGATGTGGTCATGTGACTTTTTGTTGAAACATTGCAAGGTGCTACTATAGATTGGTTCTACCACCTCTAAGCTCAAACCATAACCAACTGGAATACTCTCAAAACCAAGTTTGAAGCTAGGTTTAAGCATGCGGAAGATGCACATGCTTTGTTAGCTCAGCTAACATAGATGAAGAAAGAAGCACATGAACCCATGAGAGATTTCATCACCAAGTTCAATAAATTGACAAATAGGATTCTGGCAACCGCTCAACCAACGACGGAGACTATTAAATGTTTCTTCATTAATACTCAACTTCCTGAGGTAAGATTTCTATTAAGGTGAGTTGGTCTCGCTGATCATCCCGCAGCCCAAATATTGGCTATAGAGGTTGAAGATGATCTTATCCTTGTGGGTAAGATAAGAAGAGATTCAAACAGAAATAGAGGTCAGTCCTCTACTGATAATTCTTCCACAAGCACCATAGATCCTATGGTGCAGAAGTTAGCAAATGAGTTTCTAGCTTTGAAAAAGCAAATGTCCCAAGGTATGTCCACTCCTTATAGGGATATACCAAGGAGGACATTTCCTAACAATTCATATCAAGGCAATGCTACTAGAAATCAAGGGCAACAAAAGCGTCTTCTGCCCACTCAGGGGAAGCTTGCCACTGAAGCACCACTAGTCAACTCAGCAGTTGGCTGCTATGAAGCAGAACATGATAATTCTTTCCAACCTAATTTGGATTAGGAGGATAATGCTAATGTTTTTACAGAAGAAGAAGAAGAATTAGTTGGTGACTCTACCATTGGTTTTTAAACTACCAAGATGATGCAGAAAGAGAAGGAGAGGTATATGATGGAGCGTATGCTATTTTTACTAGGTCCCAAAATCAATAAAATCAGCAAGTTGATAAAGAAAATTCAAGAGAGAAGCCTCAACCTGTGATTTCAATTGCCAAACGAGGAACTCCATTGCCTTTTTAGTCAAAGGATCTGGTTGTCAATAAACAAGTAAGTTCATCTAGCAATCCTGTTTCTTTTACTTCTATTCCCCAAACCAGTAGTACCCCAACCAAAACATAGAATGATGGATTTCCTTCCTCTGTATCTAGTTCATTTGAGCTCTTTGACATAATAGATCATGCTAGGAAAACCAAAATCCAAATGTTTGAGGTAGAATAACTACAAGCTAACCCTGATCAATTTGATAGGTTAGCTAAGTATGTTAAAAATAAGACTATCCCTATAGGGCAAGATTCTCCTAAAATTGCCCATGACTCCTCAAAGAATAGGTCCACCCAAAATAACCTAGTCACTACTCCCCTTGTTGCTCCAGGGAAGATAGAACCCTTCTATGTTTCTCTATTGGTCAATGGCCACAAGTTAAGTAATTATATTATAGACTATGGAGCCTCTGACAATGTCATGCCTACCAAGGTGGTAGATGCTGTTGGTCTCACTTTGACCAAAACCTTTGGTAGATGTTTTTCAATGGAGAATAAGGAAGTGCCTTTGTTAGGCCAAATCAAGGATGCCCAATTTGCATTTGCATCCTTTCCGAATAAGAGGATCAAGATGACCATCCTAGTTGCTGATGTTCCAGCTTCTTATGGCATTTTGCTTGGGTGTAATTTTTTTAAAGATGTGGGTGGAGAACTAAACATGGATTTATTCGAGGCAAGAATACCTGTTAAAGGTGTTATGCAAAAGTTGCTTCCTGAAAAGGAGGCAAAATATATTGTTACCCAAACTGAAAATCCAAAAGCCCAAATTTTGTTTGAGTCTTCAAGAATGGGTAATTATTTCTTGTCTATTGAAAATACTTCTAGTTCATTAGACAAGAGTTTAGCTATTTCAGATCGAGAATTAGTAGGTATTTCAAATGAAAGTTTAGACGAAGACATAGTGATGTCAGATTTTTCGTTCTTTGATGAAGAAGAATCTACGGGTCCTAGAAACATCAAAGTGGGAAATTCAAATGATGTTTGGATTTTAGAATTTGATGGCAGTTGTTCTTCCACTAGATCTGGAACCAGAGTAGTTCTAATATCTCCACAAGGTGATATCTTTCCTTTCTCCTATAAGCTGCAGTTCGACAATACTAATAAAACCGCTGAATACGAGTCATTATTACTCAGAATGGAGGCTTCTTGTGTTAAAGGTATTAAGAATCTTCATGCACAAGGTGATGCTAAACTTGTGGTTTGTCAAGTGAGAAATCTTTATCAGACCAAGAATGAAAGGCTGAGACATTACCGCAATCGTGTCTGGGATTGCATTGAAGGTTTTGATGCTTTTGACATCTCTGTAGTGCTAAGAGAGTTTAATGATCATGCTGATTCATTAGCTGTCTTTGCCACCCTTATGGTCCACCATAAGGACTTCAAAGGTAACAAGTACATAATTGAGTTGGTTTTCTGACCAAGTGTGCCAGATAATGCTAACCATTGGCAAGTCTTCAATGGTGATAATCAGATCATAGCTTTCTTAGAGAAGACAGATAAATTTGATGAGCTCTATTTTGAAGGTAGTGATTCTCCACCATGTGAATATGTTTCTAAAATAGATTCACAGACTGGTGAGGAGATTCTTTAGCTAAAAGGGAATAAGATTTTGAAAGGTTTGGTTTCTCTAGAAAAGTTATTTTACAAGCATGATAGATATATCAAAGAACAACAACAACTTGATTCTAGTTCATCCATGGAATTTGAGAAAGTAAATTTGAGTTCTGAGGCAGATCCCAAAATGGTTAATATTGGGAAGTGTTTCACTGCTAATGAGAAATTCAAGTTCATTACACTTCTTCATCATTACATTGATGTTCTGGCATATTCATATGATGATTTGAAGTCTTTCAGACCCAAGGAGATCCAACATGAAATCCCTCTCAAGGTTGGATCATTCCCTCACAAGCAAAAGCAGAGGCAGTATAATCCCAAGATATCAGGTACTATTCTTTCTAAAATTCAGAAAATGCTTAATGCTAGAATAATCTTTCCCATCCACCATTCCACTTAGATTGTGAATATTTTTCCTATGAGAAAGAAGAACAGAGAAATCCATATTTGTGTTGATTTCAGAAATCTGAACCAATCTTCTTTAAAAGATAACTATCCTCTGCCTATTATGGACCAAGTGTTACAAACTGTAACTAGTTCAGAGATGTTGTCTATGTTAGATAGTTTCTCGCTATAATCAAGTAGAAGTCAACGAAGCAGATCAATACAAGACTACCTTCACGACACCTTGGGGCACATTTGCATACTGCAAGATGCTGTTTGGTTTGATTAATGCTGGCGCTACCTTCCAAAGAGCAATGGACCTCACTTTCAGAGACGAGATGGGGAAATTCATTGTGGTGTATCTTGATGACTTGATCATTTTCTCTAAACAACATTAAGATCATGCCTACCATTTACGACAGGTTCTGGAATAGTGTCGTCAAAATGGTATTTCTCTTAATCCTAAGAAATCAGTTTTTGGGGTTAGAGAAGGTAAGCTTCTTGGTCATATTGTGTCCATAGAAGGTACTAAAATTGACTCAAAAAGAGTCAAGTCTATCCAGAATCTTACTTTGCTTGCTAGTAAGACTGTAGTTCATTCTTTCTTCAGGAAGGTGAATTTTCTGCGGAGGTTCATCCTAGAATTCGTAGAGAAAACCTGTCATATTGCCAATATGATGAAAGGTAAGACTATTTTCCGTTGGAGTGCAGAAGGTAAAGCAACATTCAAGGCTATTAAAAGAGCCATAGCTCATGCTCTAGTTCTAGTTTGTCCTGACTACACTAAGGATTTCATAATGTACAGTTATGCTTCCGAGCATACACTTTCAGCCATTCTGGTTCAGCAGAATGAAGGTGTAGAATCTATGATTTCATTTATGAGTTGTCCACTGAAGGCTCATGAAATTAAGTACTCAAATATGGAGAAACATGCTTATGTCATGGTAAAGGCGGTGACGCATTTCTGATTTTACATTCTAAATTCACATACTGTTGTTTTGGTGCCAAATACAACAGTGAAATCTATCCTAACACAACAAGAATTTGGGACTAAAAGGGGCAATTGGATTGCTAAAATTCAAGAGTTTGATCTTGATATCAAACCCACCAAGCTTGTGTGTGACAGAGGTTTGTGTCAGCTAATTGCTAACAATGTCCCAAAAGAAACAGGTGATGAAGAGGTAGAGGTTGAGGGTATGCCAACTGTTCTCTTCGTTACTACAATAGATGAGTGGTATTCCAACATTGCTCATTTTTCTTACCTATGGTGAGTGTCCTCATTTATCTTATAAAGAGAAGTGAACTATCAAGTTAAAGGTTGCAAAATATGTCTTGTGGGATAATGGTTTGTATAAAAGAAGCCTTGATGAAGTTTTTCTCCGTTGTGTGGATAAAGTACAACAAAGCAAACTTTTAGAGTTTTCACAACTTGGCATGTGGACATTTTTCTACACCTGTAACAACTCATAAAATTTTGTGAGCTAGGTACTATTGGCCTACATTGTTTCAAGATGCGTACAACTGGATACATAAATGTGAGCTCTGCCAGCAGTTTGTTGGGAAGCCTAAGTTGGTTGCACTACCCCTAAAACTAGTTGTGATTGAAGAACCTTTTTAGCAATGGGGCATTGATTTCATTGGTGCTGTGAACCCACTGTCGAGTGCGGGACACAATTTTGTTCTCCTGGCAATAGATTACTTCACCAAGTGGGTGGAGGTAATCCCAGTCAAGCATGCTACTTCTGAGGTAGTATGTAATTTTCTCAAGGAGAATATTATTTCTCGGTTTGGAGTTCCAAACAAAATTGTAGCAGATAATGCTACCATTTTTTCTTTAAATGAGATCACTAGTTTTTGCTATGAACATGGGATCATTCTTTCTCATTCATCAGACTATTATCCGCAAGGGAATGGTCAGGCAGAATCTAGTTACGATTATCAAGAAACTGGTGGAGGATAATCAGAGGACTTGGCATAAAGCTTCGTTTGATGCTTTATGGGCTAACAAAATTACCCCCAAGAGGGCAATAGGTATGTCACTGTTTCAACTTCTATATGGTCTGAATGTTGAAATACTTATTACTTTGGAATTGTCGGCTTTGAAGTTGGTAAAAGCAGTGGAAGATAGAACTTTTGAAAGTTCTATTGACAAAACAATAATGTACCTCACTGAACTTGAAGAGCAGCGGGTTATGGTAGTAGACCATATTGCTGAGCATCAAAGTTAGGTTAAGAAAGTTTTTGACAAGAAGGCGAAGGCTAGAGAATTTCAAATTGGAGATCAAGTCTTATTATGGGACACGAGGAGAGAGCCAAAAGGAATGCATGGGACGTTTGATTCCCTATGGAGAGGCCCTTTCGTCATTCATCAATTTTGTGTTGAAAATAGCTTCTTGCTGGAGTATCTTGATGGAACACCATTCTTGCTGCCTCATAGTGGACAACATCTGAAGCACTTCAATCCATGAAGTATTAGATAAGTTCACACGTACATTTGTATAGTTTGTGTTTTTACTTTTCATTTTTGTTTAGTCTTTTTGTGTCTTTTATTTTTGGTAGCTTCACTCTATGGACCAATGGCATGGATGAAGGCAATTAGAGACTAGATTCTTCTCCCTTGGATTGTTTCAAAGAACGATCGAAGGAAGTTCCCTAGTTAGAGCCAGTTGTTGTTCTCAAAATTAGCTGCGCTCATTTTGTAGACAACCCCTACGAAACTTGTCCATTTCATAGTCTACACTCTAAGTTCGCAAATTGAGACAAGTCCTCTTGGCCTCGTGCAAAGTCATCTAACACCTTAGAATGGTTTGTGACATTCCCCTAAGTTGATTCCTCAAGATTTGCAAAAATCAATTAGGTTATGAGCCTGTCGAAATATTAATTTTGATTATTTTTGGGTGTTAGAAAATTTTTGAGTTTTTATATGCAGAGTCGATCAATTTTGCAACTCTTACATGTTTGTCTCATTTTGATTAATATGCATGGGCAGCAAAAATCACTGCCCATGCATTTCCTTATTAAGTTTGAAACGTGTAGTAGCGGTCATTTTCGCTGACCTAGCATGTCTTTGTGGATCGAGTAAACTCGAGTGCCATTAATGGCACTCATGCCACCATTAATACGTCTTCTTTTAACCTTTTAAAGGTTTAAAACTCATTTTATTTTGTTTATTCTTTTTTTCCCTAAATTTTTCAACCATCTGTTAAAGTCTACCTGAAGTCATTTTGATCACACAGATTTTGGATCTGCGCGAGTATCGGTCTTCAAAGTCGCGTCTAGGGTTTCAAACGTCTGTATCAAGTATGCCCTCATTTTTCTTTGTTTTGTTTCCATCTTCTTTTAGAGTTTTCTTTTGAAGTCAAACGTATGTTTAAGTTTTTGTTTTTGTAAAAGATTTTGTTGCATCTAAATTCTTGTGTCGTTTATTTCTTTTCCTTTGTGTGAGTTGTTTTTAGCAGAAAACTAGTTTTTGTTAAACTTAGGTTTCCTTTTATCTTGTTTTCTCAGATGGATTTCACCGTTTGAAATAAACCCTAAGTTTATTAATGTTAAGATCTCATGGATTTTTGGCTTAGGTTTTTAAAACTTGTTTTCCTGTTTAGTTGGCGATTTTTATCGACTATACCTTAGTCTTTCACCTTCAATGCAAGAGTGGCTAAAACTGTCACCTCCACATTCTTTACCTGATATTATATGTATTGTCGGGAGGAATTACTGATGGTGCATTTATCTTATCTTTCTACCTTACATGCAAGGGTGGTTAAAACCACCGCCCCTGCATGGAAATGAGACCTCGATACATATGCTTAAGCGGTCAAATTCGCCGCTATTACATATGCATCAATTTTTGACAAAGAGGTGTGTAAGCGGTCATTTTGACCGACTTCACATTTGGACACTTGCTTTTTCCCCAATGTGCATTGGCAGGCTTTTTCACCGCTTGTGCCTGCACAAAGAACTTGCATTTTTTCGTTCATGTAGTGGTGGTTATCCTGACCAACAGTGCATGCTAAACAATTTTTACCACATGTAGGAGCGGCCAAAATGGCCACCCGTGCATGTCACCTTGAATTTTTCCTAACACTAGGAAATTTTTCCTTTTAATATCCTTTGGCTCGCTTTCACCTATTTCCTTGACTTGCATGCTCTCAAGCCCTTCAATGCATGTTCCCGTGTTCATGATCGTTAATTCATAGTAATCCCAATTTGCCCATTTTTCCCCTAACTGTGAGATCATGGATTTTTGTAGTTTCAACAAATATCTGTGGACAATGTCTTTTCTAGTGCTTTCCATGAAGCTAATGTCAAAGCCTTCTCCCTTAAAGGCTAAAATCATGAAGTATAAGTACTAAGGGGTTTTCCCTGTGACTTCATTGTAGTCTAATATGGATGAGATTAGAGATATAGAGATTGGTCATGTGGACATGGCTGAGTTTGTGGATAGAACAAAGTAGCCCAATCCTCTTCGATATATGCAAAGAATTATTGACAGTAACATTCACTTGGTTGTCTCTTTTCCTGTTGTTGCCCACAATCCTAAATTCATTCTTCAGGTAGCTAGTCACTATAACAGGGATACCAGGACTGTGTCTGATTCTCAAGGAAATGTGATCATGAGATTAGATGCAAAGTTTATTGACAAGATCTTTATATGTCCTCCAATTGAAAATGTTGGTGAAATAGATTTTGCTTCAAGGAAAAAAGAGTTCGATAAAGATATGGAAGCTACAAAGAAGCATATCAACAGTAAATGGCTGAAGACTCCTCGGAGTAACTTGTCTAGATGGCCTAAAGATCTCCCGAGAAGTGACTTTGTCGAGGAGGTATGTAATTTGATTACACTGCTAGGTCAGGTCAGAGGTCTCCCTTACTCATCTAAGTTTCATGAATGGGTGTATACATACATTAAGGTGATTCTTAGGGGTCAAAAGAAAATCTTCTAGGGAGAACAGATCAGCAATGCTCTACATGATCAATTGGTGAAAGTTAGTACAACTTTCAAGTTTTATATGACTTCATATCTTGTGTATGATGCTTCTAGCATGAGGAGTTTTTCTGGTTTAACTCAAGTTGGTGATCGAAGATTGATTCCAGTCTATGAGTATTATCCACAAATTAATCTAAAGGGATCAATTCATCATTTTTGCAGAATTAATGATGCCTTTTTTCAGTATTCATGTGTTTGTGGAATAATGAACTTGACCAGAAAAGAGTATCAGATGAGGCCTGGGAAGTGGTCAATTCCTTTGGCTATTTATTTTTATAGTTTCCACCTTTCACTTACCTCAAAGTGGGATACTATCTTGGTTATTCATATATGCTTCCATGGTATCTCAGTGATAGAATTATTCTGATGGAAATATGTAGATAGTTGATTGTTGTACACAATAAGAAGATGAAGCTGAAGAAGTCAGGGATTAGGTTTCCTATATAAATTGGAAGGTACTCCATTCAATTAGCTACCAAGGCCAAAGCAGTTGAATTAGAAATGCAACTGGTCACCATGAAGACTTTCAAGAAAAGAGATCATTTTGATTATAGAAGAGTGCAAGACAAGATCAAGAGAAGGTCAGTTTTTCATATGCCAATGGTTGAAGATGTTTGGGATGATCTCAGAACATAGAATGAGATTAGAAAGCTAGATTATTGCAGACTCCATTTGAGTCAGATTGAAGAATTAGGTCTTGCAGATATTCTGGAGGAAATGGAAGATGAAGGGGATGTTTTGGATCCCAAATACAATGTTGAGAATATTAAAGTATCGCCTCTACCAGAGGTCAAATGGTCTATCAAAGAGGAAACTTCAATCAGGAAATGATTTCAGTCAATTCTAGCCAATACAAATATGTGGTTAGGAAGTAATGGAATTAGTCTAAAATAATTTCTTACTAGATCAGAAACTCAGATTCAGGAGCAAACAAGGAAAAAGGTAGAAAATTGAACAAAGAACAAAAGTGATACTCCTTCTAAAGTGCATAAACCAAAAATCAAGTTTGTATCTAAAGGAGGTAAGAAGAAGGAAGTTGCAGGAACTTCTACTGCCATAGAACTAGGTGCCGAGGATACAAATGTTGATAAAATGGAGATTGAAGATAATGAGATTAGATAGCAAGATGTTGAGGAACCTGATGATGCTAAGCAAGCAGAAATGCCTGAGCAGCCGGATGAGGAAAGTGAAAAGGAACAAGAGAAGGAGGATAATGTAGAACAGGAACAACTTGATGATTCACAACAATCCCCTCAGAAGGATCTTCCACCGGAATCACAAGTTTCTACACCCTTGCCTCATGCTCCTGTTTCTGGTAGTTTTCCAGTAGTTTCCAATGTTCCTATTTCACCTATTTTTGTTGTCTTCTGATAATGCCCCTTCCTCTGTAAGAACAAGTTTTGGGACCATGTTTGATTCTTCTGGTTCTATTCCAAGTTTATCTTCTCCATCATTTGATATTGGTGAACAATCTATTCTGGATCATTTTCTAGATGGTTTAGAGAAAGTTGTTGACACAAGTGCAATTTTTACCAACACTAGTCCTATTGTTACTATAACAGGTGTGAGCATGGATCCAGCTAAACAGGTAATTGATCCTTCTCCTAATGTTGGTGCCTCAATACTACCTCCATGGTTGTCTACCTATACTCCCAAGAGGAAAAAGCAGGCTATCTCGCTTGACAAATTTGATATTGAGAAATTACTGCCTGCTAAACCAAAGGCCTAGAAAAAGAAACCTAAAATTGTTTCTAGGCTTATTGATGAAAAAAGAATCAGGTATGCAGAGATTGCTAAGCCACCAGATGATGCTACTATAGATACTTTTGAGATGAGTGATTATATTGTCTCTAGAGTTGAGTTAGGTAAACTAACTCATGAAGGTATCAAGGCATATTTTCAATCCACTGCAAGCTCATTGCTTGTGAAATATGATGAGGTAAAGAAGGAAAAAGAGTAGTACAAAGCAAAGACAGAACAACTTGCTGTTGTTCTTCAAAAAATAGTGAAATCATCTAAGATCGTGCAACCTATGGTAGTGACTATAGAAGACCCTCTGATTTAAAAGGTTGAGAAAGTTCAGGCCAGAGGAAGAGTGGTTGGTGATATTGTGGAACGATTGTTGGCACAAGGAAGAATTCTATTGAAGACCATAGTGGAAAGAAAAGGAAAGATGGACAAGGCAAAAGCTGAGCTAGATGACATTATTGATTTACTTTCTCAAGAACTACAAGATCAAGAGGAAAGTTTAGAGGAATTGATTAAGATGAAGAAGATCAAAATAAAGAATCTAATTGCCATTGGTGTCATTTCAAACTGAGAGTCTTATCTTAAAACCAAAGAATCTATTACTTATCGCATCAATGTGATAAAAGGTTTACTTGATGACTTGTGCCAAGTACATGAAAACAGTAGTGTTTTGCTTCTACATAGGTTAGAGGAACTCCCATGCACTCTAACAGGTGAGGATCATAAGTTTCTCTTAGTAGAGGAAATGATAGATGCTTTCGAAAAGATGGTACAACAAAAGTTTGAAGATGAAGTGCCTATAGTGATTTCAATGGATAGCCTTTATGATCATCACTCGACCTTTGAAAATCTAAAGGATAATCTTGAAAAACATGAGAAAGTGATAAAGGCGGTCAGGGATGCAGTTCTCAGGGCTCACACCATTTCAGATAATACAACTAAGCCCGATGTATGTGAAATGGCGGCAATATAGACTATGTATAAAAACTTTTTGAAGAAGAATGATGGTGGCAGCTAAAGTTCCTTTTCAGTGCCTTAGTTTATTTTTAGTTTTGTAGATGTAATTTGAATTTTGTTGTGGACATATCCATATGTATTTTTCACAAATATAATTACATGTGAGACAAAAGAAGTCACAAGTCAAATAGGACTCTTTTGTTTGAATAAGTTAAAGTAGTTGTAGATTTCCTATTTTTGCTCCAGGCTCCTCCCTATAAATAACGAGGGCCTCTATTGTATCTTCTATCTTTTGTCTATTGCAAAGAAACTCTGCCAAATTGGAAAACATATCAAGACTTTGAGCTTTTCATGTTTATCAAATTTTCAAGTGAATATCAATATAAGCAAGCAGTTTGAGTATCAAACTTTGAGTTGAATCATATTATTTTATGATATCAGTGTTCTTATGTCATTGGTGTTATATTATATTGAATCATTGCTAGAATAGTGGAGTTTATTGAAAATTGAGAGAAGTGTTCTTGTTTTGGTTAAATAGACTTTGTGCTATTTTTGCATTGCGGGAGTTTGTGTTTACATTTGTGAGAATAGAATTGTTTAGAGACTTTGTGCTATAAACTATTGTGTTCAAGTTAGTTATATCATATTGGGTGAAAGTGGAGACTTTGAGCTACATTTGAATTCAATCAAGTTTATTTGTGGGAAATAAGTCAAACAATAGAAGACTTTGTATTTCTATGGTTTGTCTCAGTTCATAAGTTGCTAAATATCAGTTCTATTGAAGTTATCATTGTGAAGAGGAAAACATCTATTTTGAGAAAAGAGAATAGGATGAAATGAAAACACCCCAAACATAGTTTTAGTTTATATAAGTATTAAAATTTGTTGATTAGAAATAATCCATTATCTAGAGGGAACCTCCCCTTGCTGAGAGAAGAGACTCTGTCTCATCATAGCTATGGCGATATAACCATTTTGTCATTAGTTAGCTAAACGAGAAAATAGTCACCCAACAAGCTAGGAAGGGGAAGACAATATTGTACTACTGTCACTTACACCCAGGACAACTCTATCTGGCTAATTAGGAGTATCTTGCATAGGAATTTCATTTGATACGGGGGAGGCTGAAATCTCAAACAAGGAATGAAAAGTACTATCATCAACAATCTGTTGAAAAATGGAAGAATCATTACTAGGTGAAGGAGACACATGAGAAGTCATGTGATCTGCCGACAATTATTGTAAGGCATACAAATTCTTCTCTACTCATGGTTTTATGAATGCAGGTTGACCATCTTGTTCACATACACCTTTTAGTTTCCTATTATCTTTAGGCTGCTCTCCATCCCCACCAAATTGTGAACCAACTCTATGATGAGTTGTCTCCACACCAGTTGACGTTTTCTAAATTCCAAGTGCCTGGGAGGTTCTGTTACCTCTCAAACTGACTGGATGCTTATTCCCAGTTGTCCCTACAAGGTAGCCATCAATGATCAATAGGATTCCTGGGCCAGCGGCTAACAGTATAGGAGATAGACTCTATAAATATCTCCTCTTCTTCTTTAGGCTCTGCAAAACCAAGGGGGGCATTCCCTATTCAACATCCATGAGGTATGTTTGTGTATTGACTGGGATGTTGATACAAAGTAGATAAATCCTATCTTATGTAGACCAGAATTGTGGAATAAGTGCAAAGGGGCTAGCTTTGGGCCTATGCTCAGTTGTAGACAGAGGATTTTGGATCCTAAAACTACTTCTAAAGTCCTAAAGGTTTGTATATGAAGTTTGAGTTTAATTTATATATGGATGCAAAACTAGGACCTTGGTTGTGGCCTCAATACAAGACTGGATTGGTGCCTATCTAGGGCTCGGAGTCAGTAGACATACACATATGAATGTACATATAAACCCATATTAATGATTGAGTTTCAAGGGGATTGTTTAATATCTGCCTTACAAATATTTCCCAGATTTGGGTATTCAATTACCTCTGCTTAGATGATCCCCACTGCAATATATTCTTCTTAACACTTTAACCAAAAACATTTAATCTACTCCTTGAGTAGAAGTAAAAGATCAAGCATTCAACATAGCAAATCTATATTCAAGAATCCTAGACACCCTTTAGCTGTTTAGATTCAAAAGAATAATACATTCAATTTGGAGACAAGTAACAGAACACATGCAATGAAGCATTACTCATTTAAATCAACATGAAACCAGTAAGTTTATGCATTAAATAGACAACATGAGATTCATAAACTCACAAAAACATCCAAAACAGGGCCACCAATGGAGTTGTATTGCGTCACAGCACCAAAAATATTGTCCAGCTTTCAACAACCACCAACTGAGTAACACAGTCTACTTAATATAGCAAGAAAGTGTACTCCACATTAATTACATGGCGCATCAAAAATCCGCCAGATACAATGCATGAGAAATGATGCTCAAAATAGTTAACGCAACAGAGAAACAAAGAGGAATGAGCCGGTGAACTCGGGAGATGTGCCGCCATTTTTAGATTTTCATCATCAATTTGGGTGGTTGACCTATCAACACGACCCATACTTCCTTGCACAATCTTCCATTAAAGCCTCAACTACCCGCAGCCTCTGAAAACACAACAGCAGCGTGCCTATGGAGTTTTCCCGCTCAAAACAATGCCTACGGATGCAAAGAAAACCCACGCTGCAACTTTAAAACTTGGCCGTCGATCTGCCTCCAAATCGCTGAGATCTATCGGCACCCAAAAACGTTGAAAAGTCATCAACTAGTGAAATCATGCCACGTAGGCACCTCATGTTTCTATCCCTGGCTTTTCTCCCTCTCATTTTGCCTTTCCACCCCTTGTATATGCAAGAATAGATGCATATACAATCGCGAGTGTTCGCCTTTCAAAATCCTTGTATATGCAAAATGCATATACATGCATCAATTCAATATACATGGCGGACTCCAACCATCTATCCATCAGATTTGAAAAAACATTCAAATCCGAGCCCCACATCTCCTTATGCTTGTCGCATTACACATACAAGTGCAACATACATACACTGCAGACCCCAAAATATTATGAAGCAGATTGGAAACTTGTTCGGGTCCGGCCTGCATCTCTTTCCTTTGTATATCGGCTTGTATATGTGCATATACATTCACTTTATACATACATGGCACGGATTTCAAATTTTATGAAGCAGATTGGAAACTGCTTTTAAATCCAGCTTGTATCTAGCCTTTGTGTCTTCGCAATGTATATCAGCACATACATGCTGCAGACCCAAAATATTATTAACTGCATTTGATTTCTCCTTCGGGTCCGGAATGCATATTTCCTCATTGTATATCTGAATGTATATTTTGTTTGTATGCTGAACATACAAACACAAACATACAAGAAGGGAATCTATTTAGAATATTCCACATACATTCTTCCCTTGTATATTGAACATGTATAGACCTGTTTGTATAAAACTGCGGCGGGCCCCACCAAATGCATCTCTGCTACACTGTAGCAAATGTATGCGCGCCAGCCTTTGTATATTTTTCAATTTACATTTCCACTGTACATACAAACAAGGAATCTTCTCTAGAATATTCCTGCAATGTATCTTTTCTTTGTATCTAACCGTTGTATGTCTGAACATACAAACCAAATATACATGCAACCCAATATGCAAGTAGGGAATATTCTTGGAATCTGTGAAAGATTCCACCTTTGTACATCCTCCTTTTGAACCCGATATGCATTTGGAAATGCATAGAACTACAAAATATCTCTGGGAATCTTTGAAAGATTCCCCTTGTATATGCAAACTCGATATACATCGAGAAATGCATAATACTCAAATTTTTCACCATTTTTGGAAACCGACTGGGATTTCACAAGCTTGTCAACAGATTTGATCAATTGCACATACAAACTTAACATTTTTCATGAGTGCGACAGGAAAAGGCGGTAAAACATTACATGGGGGTTGGTCAATCTATGAACACTGAAGCATGAAGATAAAACAGAACGGTGCAAGAATCCACCATAGAGAACCATCACCAGAATAGGCAGAACAATGCAAGACCCCATGACTTAGAAAATTCAGGATTTGAACGATAAAATCAGAAAATGTTCAACCTCAAAACCCTAAACATAAATGAGTACTAACAGAGGCTCCGATTGGGGATGTACAGGCGCAAGACTGCAGCGAGGACTAGACTATTCCGGGGCAGACCAGACAAAACCCAAAACTCAAAACACGACCGACTACACAAGGCATGTACAAAATATTTACAACTAGTTTACAGTGTGCACAAAAGGTACTCACTTATGAGAAGAAAGTTTTAAGGAATTTACCGTGCACAGGCAATTCCAGTAGTTCACCATTGAGGGCTTGGAGAAAATAAGAATCACCTCTATGAACAATGCCAATTTGGTATGGGCCAGTCCATAAGGGCTCAAATTTGCTGTGTTTGCCCTTATCCTAGATTCTTTGCATTCCACATAAGGACCAGATCACCTATCTGAAACCTTCTCTCTGTAGCCCTTCTATCAAACAAATATTTCACTTTTTGCTGTGTCTTGATATTTATTTTATGTGCTTCCCTTCTTATCTCATCTAGTGCGACCAGCTAATTTACTCTTTCAATCATTGGGTCTCCAATCTCCTCATCGTTCCCTTGGATGAATTTATAAACTGGCAGGAGGTTGTTCACAGGCAACCTAGCTTCTGCACCGTATACTAATTCAAAAGGAGATCTTACCGTTGCTCTTTTCACTGTCACCCTGTCAGCCCATAATGCCAACTTTAGCTTTAAATCCCAAGATCTCTTGTTTTTATCTATCACCCTTGTGATGATTTTCATGAGATTTTTGTTGCTTGACTCTGCTTGACCATTCCCCTGTGGATGATATGGTGATGTATGAGATAAATCAATTCCATAATTATTGCAAAAATTAATAAATTCACCAGACCTGAAGCACATAGCGTTATCTGCGACCAATTTGGCTAGTACTCCAAATCTTATAATAATATTTTCCAAGATAAAATCCATCACCACTTTGCTCATAGCCTTTTTAGTTGGAACGACATCAATCCATTTAGTGAAGTAATCAGTAGCAACTAGGATCCAACTGTGCCCTCCACTTGACTTTTCTGAGATTTCCCCTATAAAATCAATTCCCCATTGCTGAAATGGAGCTTCTACAGTCATAGTCCTAAGGGGTAATGCACCTTGATATCTTATCTTTCCTAAGAACCTTTGGCAAGACTCACATTTTCTTACCATTTTGTGTGTATCTGAGAAGAGAGTTGGCCACCAGTATCCTGCTCTAAGAATTTTGTGGGCTATTGTCTTGGCAGTGAAATGTCCACCACATCCTCCTATGTGTAGATCTTTTAAAATATTAGCAGCCTGATCCTCATTTACACATCTGAGTAGTACACCTTCAGGATTCTTCCAATACAACTCTCCTTGAAGAATTATGTATTTGATTGCACATAGCGTCAAAGTCCTTTTTTTACTATCCTTGAAGTGGGAAGGACAATTCAAATTCTACAAGTAATATACAATGTCCTTATACCAATCAGATTCTGATATACTTATAACTTCATTATGCACTACATTCACTTGGCATGCCTCTAAATTAGACTGTGTCATCAGTTTTGCCAAACCTTGTCCTCTTACCAACTTAGTGATCTGTATTTCTATGTTGAACTCTTGCAATTTGTTTATCCATCTGCATCTTCTTCCATTTACTTCCTACTGAGTAAAGATGTCCTTGACTGCTGCATGAGGCACATACATGATTACTTGAGAGCCCACCAGATATGGCCTGAAACTCTTGACTGCCCTAACCAGTGCATATGCCTGCTTCTCCATGATGTCATACTTTAATTCAACAGCCTGTAATGACTTACTAAAGAAAGCTATAGGTTGTTCAAACCCTTCTTCATTTTTCTGCAATAAGCATGCAGTAATAGTGTGGAAAGAAGAAAATGAAAATAATTGAAATGGCTTAGAAAAATCAGGAGATTTTAAAACAGGAGCCATCTTTATAGCTTCTTTTATGTTCTAAAATGATTTGGTTGCTTCATCTTCCCACTTGACAATTGCATTCTTCTTCAGCATTTTAGAGATCTCCTTGGTGGTCTCTGCAAAATTAGGAACAAATCTCCTAACAAAATTAATCTGTCCAAAGAAGGATTGAACACCTTTCATTGTTTTTGGGATCTAAATTTTGTCAATTGTAGCCACCCTTTCAGAATCAATCCTGACTCCATCCTTAGAAACAATGTGCATAAGCAATTTTCCTTCCACTACCCCAAAAGCACACTTCTTTGGGTTGAGTGAGATACCATACTCTAATGCTCTAATAAAAATTTGCTCCAAATGCATGCAATGCTGCTCTTCCTTTTTTGAATAAGCAGTCAAGTCATCCTGATATACAGCCAAGATTGAATCAATCAATCCTGCAAAAGCAACATTCATTGCCCTCTGAAATGTAGCACCTGCATTTGTCAATCCAAATGGCATCCTAACATATACATATGTTCCCCATGGAGTGGTGAAAGCATTCTTGAATTGTTCCGATTCTTTCACCTTCACCTGATTGTACCCTGAAAATCCATCCATCATGGACAAAAGTTCATGGCCAGTCACCTTCTGCAACATAGCTTCCATGTTTGGCAATGGATAATTGTCCTTCAAACAAGACATATTCAAATTTCTAAAATCCACACAGTCTAATATCACCATTCTTTTTTCTGACTAGGACGAGGTTGGACACCCAAGTTGAATGTCTGATAGGCATAATTATTCCAGCCTCCCTAAGTTTCATAAGTTCTTCTTGCATTTTTGGAGCTAAGGTTGGATTTATAGGCCTCTATTTTTGTCTAAATGGTTTAGCTCCAGGCTTCAAAGGGATTTCATGCTGAAATAAATCCTCTCTATAAGCTTTGAGGTCCTCATATGACCAGGCAAAGACATGCTTATACTTTCTCAGCAATGCAATCAGCATAGCTTTGATATGTGGTTTGAGTTGTTTGCCAATATATACCTTTTTGAGGGCATGAGATGTCCCCAAGTTTATCTCCTCTAGATCATTCTTATTTGTTGGAGATGTCTTTGTAACAAATTGGTCCCTATTGTCAAAAGCTCTCTCTAAAGCTACCAGCCCTCTGGGGATTTTATTTGTCTTGAGTTGAATTATCTCCTTCCCTAAGAGAGTTTCTCTTCCATCTACAACCTCTACAAGGTTCTAAAAATCTATTTCTTGGTTCTCATATTCATCAATGCAATGTAGAAATCCCAGTAAATCTTTATCATCATCAAATACCTGCCAGCCGCATACGTTATCTAGCACTACAGGTCTGAGTTTGACTTCAACATTTGTTACATCAGATAGAGTGATATCATCAAGCCTTATGGCTACATTAGGTAGGAAATCTACCCTGACATTTTTTGATCTCTCTATCCAATTTATTGAAAAAGCATCAAACAGTTCAATTGTATCCCAAACAACATGCTTATATTGTTTTAATCTCTTATTTTTCAATGCATACTTATCTCTAACTTGGGAAACAACTAACTCTGAATCACCAAATACCTTGAGAATCTTAATTCCATGCTTTAAGGCCATATTCAATCCTAATAACAGAGCCTCATATTCTGCAATATTATTTGTACAGACAAATTTTAGCAAGAAAGAGAATTTTAGAAGCTTACTAGATGGAGATAGAAATACAACTCTGGCACCAGAGCCTTCCTTCGAACAAGCTCCATCAAAATACATGGTCCATAGACCCTGTTGATCCAATTCTTGGATACAAATATTTTTTCCTTTATCTCTTTTATCATCTGAGACAACCCTGAAATTATCATAGTCAGTGTTCACAAAACATATCTGTTCCTCTGATTCTTGATCTTCCACTGTCTCTAATGACCTTTCTTCTCTGATCAGTTTGACATCCTTGCCATTCATTGGGATCATAGCATATGACAAATCTAATTGCATACTCCCATCAATTAATGCGGCCCATCTTCTTGACAGCAACATGCCATATTGTGGCTTGATGTCAACAACTGTTATGTTCATTTTGTAAGTTTTTTCTGGATATGCTACCAGTCTGAAATCAACATCTTTCATAATTCCAATGACAGGTACTTCCCTAGCATCCATTGCATATCACTTCCCACATGCCTTATCTATCTTTAACCCAGTTTGTTGCATGATAGCCAAAGGCATGATGTTTGTTGATGCTCTTGAGTCAAGCATACAGTTCTTAATTATTTTTCCATTTATGACAAGGGAGACATAAAATGGTTCCACTTGTGAAGGGCATTTTGTCATGGTTACCCCCAGATATACCTCAGGAACTTCATCCTCATCAGTACACAGGACCTACTTCTTACCCTGAGGTTCCTCACTCAACTTGGCTTGACAGGGTATTCCTGAAATTAAGGATATTGCTTTATTTTTGAATTTTTCCACTTTCATCAGTTCCATCAGTGGAACAGAAACTTTTATTTGCGATAATACTTGAGTTATATCAAATGGAGCATAATTTTGAATAACAGTTGTAACTTGCTCCACCGTTTTACCCTTATCCTGGGATGATCCAGCCTTAGTTTTTGTGGCTCCCTGACTGTCATTCTTGTTCTGAAAATTTTTATTCTGGTTCTCAACCTGGGGAACTATATTTTCTGGTTGGTGTGAATTGCTTACCTGAGCTTTACCCCTTAGGTTGTAATTGCTTTTAACTTGAGCTACTGCTGCAGCTGTGAGGGCTCTAATTTCTTCATCAGAAGGTCTCTTCAAATTACTCAAAAAATTGTGTGAATCCTGAGCATAGGCGTAGCTATCTTCCTCATCTTCACAATAGGGAAATTGTTGCCAGACCCGCATCTCATCATTTGTGCTTACATCAGCATCGTGAGAAGAGTATTCTCTATTTGTAGACAGCATATTGACATTCTCATCTTCCATACAATGCGGCTCATTACACTCATCACAGGCAACATCATTGTTGTATAGAGACTGAGCAATCATACATTGTGACTACGAGTGAGGCATTTGACATATGATACACCATGGGGTGTCATTAATAATATTTACAGCCTTCCTCAAAGGATCAGGAGTTTCCTTAACATTTTGAGTCCTTTGACCTGTGTTGCTGTTTGGAAGAATGGGTTTACCATTATGCCAATTGGTATGTTATGGCATGTCATGTAATGATGGTCTTCTTTCTTGCCTTTGGTAAACTGGTCTGTCAGGACCTATCCCCTTTTCATTTTTAGCCATTCTATAACCTAAGTCCTTGACAATAGTTGTCAACTTATCTATTTTATCCTCAGAAGTAGATGCATTGCCTTGAACACCTTGAGGTTTAGTATTTGGATTTTGTAGAATTTTCACATCATCCCTTCTGTTTGTCTTACCAGATGCTTTTCTATTATTCTCAATAGTTGTTACAATCTTGAAGCCATCTCTGAGGCTGTGAGGACCCTTATCTCTTAATCCATAAGCAGTTTTGGCATCAAAAGCATTTATGTACAACACTATGCACATAGGTTCATTAGGCCTCAAGTTCTGTGGCAATTTGTTCAATACCTTCATGAATCTAGCATTGAAATCAGCAACCTATTCATTTGATCCTTTGGTAATGCCAGTAAATTCATTAATGAAGAAACTAGGATCAGTTTTGTCACCATACTGTTCTTTGAATATCCTCCTGAAATCCTCTCATGATGAAATGCTTCCGTCAGGTAGACCTTTATACCATTCCTTGGCTTCATCAACTAAGGATTGCATAAATGATTTCATAAATACATCCTCATGCTCAACCTCAAAGTTGTCCATGATATTCTTAAAAACTTTTAGATGGTCTTCCCCTGACACAGTATTATTTCCTAAAAATTTAGGCACTTGCAGCCTCACATGTTTGTCAATAAGATTGGGGTAACCAGGAATGCCATCAAAAACTAACTGCCTGAATCTGTCTAGCTGCATAGGTTGTCTACCAGGCTGAATAACATTGGCATTTCTATTTGCATTCTGGTTTCTTACATTATTCAATGGTACTCCAGCATTATTTGCATTTTGTCTCTAATCATTGTTTTGATCCTGTACTTCATTCCTGTGTTGATTTCTTTGCATATTTGCATTGCCAAGGGTAGGAACTGAATCATTCTAAGCAACTCTCAGAGCTTGCACTTTCTGTCTCATGTCATCTCTGATCTTTACTACTTGTAGATATTCTAATTCTGCCCTTAAGCTCTTAATTTCATCGGCTAGTTCCTCTTCTCTAGGCATAGAAGAAGATGGTTTTATCACATTCTGATCATCATTATCTTCATCCCTTGGAGACTCAACCTCTTCAAATCTATCACTGGGATCCAAGAAAGGGCATTCTTCAAAAACCTCTGACCTTATTCTCAGAGCACCACCCTGGTGTCTTTCATTTACATTCTGGATTTCAGCCTCAGTGTCTGAAAAATAGGGTATTGTTTGCTCTGAGGATCCTGGATTGTCCTAAATAAATTCATTTTTCCTGGGGCTAGGAGAACCATCTTGACTGGCTCGAACAGTCCCTTTTTTCCTATACATCACTTTTATGGGTAACTCTTCAAACAAAGGGTTACATTGGGATCTTCTCCCTTGCATACAAATTTTTACTTTATCAATTGGGAGTTTGGTTCGGAGTCACCACCTATTACTAGGAATTGTTTTCTTTAGTATCTGGGTTCGTAGGATAATACTTTCAAATCACCGTCCCTAGTAGAGTCACCAATTTATGTTACCTCTCAATCTGACTGGATACTTATTCCTAATTGTCCCTACAAGGTAGCCATCAATGATCAATAGGATTCCTGGGCCAGCAGCTAACAGTATAGGAGATAGACTCTATAAATATCTCCTCTTCTTCTTTTAGGCTCTGCAAAACCAAGGGGGGTATTCCCTATTCAACATCCATCAGGTATGTTTGTGTATTGACTGGGATGTTGATACAAAGCAGATAAATCCTCTCTTATACAGACCAAAACTATGGAATAAGTGCAAAGGGGCTAGCTTTGGGCCTATGCTCAGTTGTAGACAGAGGATTTTGGATCCTAAAACTACTTCTAAAGTCCTAAAGGTTTGTATATGAAGTTTGAGTTTAATTTATATATGGATGCAAAACTAGGACCTTGGTTGTGGCCTCAATACAAGACTAGATTGGTGCCTATCCAGGGCTCGGAGTCAGTAGACATACACATATGAATGTACACATAAACCCATATTAATGACTAAGTTTCAAGGGGATTGTTTAATATCTGCCTTACAGATATTTCCCAGATTTGGGTATTCAGTTACCTCTGCTTAGATGATCCCCACTGCAATATATTCTTCTTAACACTTTAACCAAAAACATTTAATCTACTCCTTGAGTAGAAGTAAAAGATCAAGCATTCAACATAGCAAATCTATATTCAAGAATCCTAGACACCCCTTAGCTGTTTAGATTCAAAAGAAGAATACATTCAATTTGGAGACAAGTAACAGAACACATGCAATGAAGCATTACTCATTTAAATCAACATGAAACCAGTAAGTTTATGCATTAAACAGATAACAAGAGATTCATAAACTCACAAAAACATCCAAAACAGGGCCACCAATGGAGTTGTATTGCATCACAACACCAAAAATATTGTCCAACTTTCAACAACCACCAACTGAGTAACACAGTCTACTTAATACAGCAAGAAAGTGTACTCCGCATTAATTACATGGCACATAAAAAATCTGCTAGATACAATGCATGAGAAATGACGCTCAAAATAGTTAATGCAACAGAGAAACAAAGAGGAATGAGCCCGTGAACTCGGGAGATGTGCCGCCGTTTTTAGATTTTCATCATCAATTTGGGTGGTTGACCTGTCAACACGACCCATACTTCCTTACACAATCTGCCATTAAAGCCTCAGCTACCCGCAGCCTCTGAAAAGGCAACAACAGTGTGCCTATGGTGTTTTCCTGCTCAACACAATGCCTGCGGATGCAAAGAAAACCCACGCTGCAACTTTAAAACTTGGCCGTCGATCTGCCTCCAAATCGTTGAGATCTACTAGCACCCAAAAATGTTGAAAAGTCATTAGCCAGTGAAATCGTGCCACATAGGCACCTCATGTTTCTATCGCTGGCTTTTCTCCCTCTCATTTTGCCTTTCTGCCCCTTGTATATGCAAGAACGGATGCATATACAATCGCTAGTGTTCACCTTTCAAAATCCTTGTATATGCAAAATGCATATACATGCATCAATTCAATATACATGGCGGACTCCAGCCATCTATCCATCGGATTTGAAAAAACATTCAAATCTAGGCCCCACATCTCCTTATGCTTGTCACATTGCACATACAAGTGCAACATACATACACGGCGGACCCCAAAATATTATGAAGCAGATTGGGAGCTTGTTCGGGTCCGGCCTGCATCTCTTTCCTTTGTATATCGGCTTGTATATGTGCATATACATTCACTTTATACATACATGGCGCAGATTTCAAATTTTATGAAGCAGATTGGAAACTGCTTTTAAATCCGGCTTGTATCTAGCCTTTGTGTCTTCACAATGTATATCGGCACATACATGCTGCGGACCCGAAATATTATAACTGCATTTGATTTCTCCTTCGGGTCCGGAATGCATATTTCCTCATTGTATATCTGAATGTATATTTTGTTTGTATGTTGAACATACAAACACAAACATACAAGCAGGGAATCTATTTAGAATATTCCACATACATTCTTCCCTTGTGTATTGAACATGTACAGACCTATTTGTATAAAACTGCGGTGGGCCCCACCAAATGCATCTCTGCTACACTGTAGCAAATGTATGCGCGCCAGCCTTTGTATATTTTTCAATGTACATTTCCACTGTACATACAAACAAGGAATCTTCTCCAAAATATCCCTGCAATGTATCTTTTCTTTGTATCTAACCGTTGTATGTCTGAACATACAAACCAAATATACATGCAACCCAATATGCAAGCAGGGAATATTCCTGGAATCTGCAAAAGATTCCACCTTTGTGCATCCTCCTTTTGAACCCGATATGCATTTGGAAATGCATAGAACTACAGAATATCTCTGGGAATCTTTGAAAGATTCCCCTTGTATATGCAAACTCGATATACATCGAGAAATGCATAATACTCAAAATTTTCACCATTTCTGGAAACCGACTGGGATTTCACAAGCTTGTCAACAAATTTGATCAATTGCACATACAAACTTAACATTTTTCATGAGTGCGACAGGAAAAGGTGGTAAAACATTACATGGGGGTTGGTCAATCTATGAACACTGAAGCATGAAGATAAAACAGAACGGTGCAAGAATCCACCACAGAGAACCATCACCAGAACAGGCAGAACAATGCAAGACCCCACGACTTAGAAAATTCAGGATTTGAATGATAAAATCAGCAAATGTTCAACCTCAAAACCCTAAACATAAATGAGTACTAACAGGTTCCTTGCTCTCTTGTTCCTGATTCTTTATGCACAAAAGAAGAAGCAACATACTCTCAAAATTTCCCCTTAAGCCACCTCTCGGTCTTGTCCAAAACAAATGATGACCGAACCTTAATATCAGGATAATAGTTCTTTGCACATACAACAACCAGGTTTGGACATGGCACAACAGGTGGGAAACCCCCAGCATGAGCTAACGTGCTTGTAAGGATTTTCTCGGCTATAGGTGACTTGGGGTTTTGCTTTAATCGAGCCTAGAAATCCTCCAAATCTATATGTCTTAGCTCAATATCCTTCACCTTAGCTAAACCATTCTCAATAATTGAAGCCATAGGGGAACCCTAATATTTGCACTTCATCTTTACTTGTTTGAGAAACTAGTCAACAAAATCTTAAGTAATTGCTAAGGGTGCCAAATAAATCTCTAGAACATTTGGAATAAACAAACAGTCCAGACTCATGAAAAATAATTATTCTTCCCACCCAGCTGACTTAAATAATTCAAATTTATCACTATAAGAAATGGGCAAGAAAGAGCACCAATTAACTAACCTAGTTGCGAATATCATGTTCAACACCTATAGAAGACGTAGTCCAGAGCTCCTCTGAAGTACACCAGTGAAAATATAGAATAAGGTATCTGCAGGGGTTGCAAACCTAATAAAATGTTTCCATAAATTACATTGATATTGGCGGTGTGTACTACTGTACGATTCATAAATGAGCTACGTAAATTCCCTTTCGAAAAATGTGCAATTGTGCTTCTCATGATATTCCTTATTTATTACGAAAGGATAGATGTCACTTTCGCTGTGCATGTCAATAAATGGAAAATTGGTGCCTCAAATTTTAATGAATGTAAGCTTACAATTTACATTGATGTACTTATAATATTCTAATATTTTTCGATCGTGAGATGGTCGCAGATCAATGGGATAAGTTCTCTTTCAAGCTAAAGTACTAACACACCCAAATTTCTACATAAAGCATCCAAAATAGAGACAAGTGGATTGTGTTGTATGCCATGTGGCTCATCATGATTGCATCATGATGTTTCATGTACATCACAAAATTAACAGGTGGGCCCATCTTCACAGTTGAGGGCTTGCACTCTGCTGCCACCTTGACCTTTATTTTATATTAAATAATTCATATTATATACTATATAGTATACAATAATCAATATAAATATATTATATATTTTATATATATCTCAACCATTGATCTAATAATATCTAACAGCTCCTGGTTGATTCCGAAGGATTTTGTTGGCAATGTGTAGCATTGGAGATCTACCTTCCAGAATTGAACTACAACCGTTCATCATTTGTTCATAAAATGGTGGAAAGATTTGCAAGTGGAGAAATTTGCTCTGATGGCTTAAGTTTTGGTGGTCACATCAGTCACCCAAGGTGATCAAGTGGATGAAAAATTCAAGATTTGTAAAGGGAGCCAAGGTACTTTTCAATGCGAGATGTCAAGTCCATACGAGTAAGATGTCACTTCCATACAAGGATTTCTTGAATTGGATGCCCAAACGCTCTCAGAGCATGATATAAAGTGACATTTTGGTGTCTGGAGATTTATTTGTAGGGTTAGTAAGATATACTGATGGATATCCTATAGGTAATGATTTTTTGAATTCCTAGCAGTCATGGCTATAAAGGGATAGAGAAAGTTGTTTCCAACAATCAATTACAACTTTTGGTTGTTCCTTGTTAGCTAATTTGAAAGGAATTATTTAGTTAGAATGCATTCTTTTTTAGCAGAGGAAGCAATTAGAATGGTTACACAATTGGGTTGTTATCCTTACCTTGAAGTACCTAGTTCTTGTAAGAATAAAAAAAATGAGTCATGGGAACTCCATGTATGACATGGGAGGATCTGGTAAGATAACAACCAACTACTTGGGAAATAAAGAGGAAGGAGAATGGTACCTTCTGGCATCAATCTTCTTTCAGTGCAGTTGGAAAGTGCCTTGGCTCCACATCCAAATGCATCTGGTAGCATTGTATGATAGATGGTCTTGCATCTATCTAATGGGTTGTGGTTAGTGTTCTCTCCCAATCCACTGTCACATCTTTCTGGTAGCCTAGTGATGGATTGTGGATAGTGGTCTCTCCCAATCCATTGGTTCATCTTTCTGGCAGCCAGCTTAATATGATGATTCTTCTGGCTTTCTTCTAGATAGTCCAAACTGTAGAAAGCTTCTTCTTTCACCATGTTAGCCTTTCTTCTTAAATTTGGAAGAAAGCCCCAGCTTTATTCCCAATTTCATTGACATAGTCTTCCCGGTCCAATGACCAAGGCTCAAGTGAAGGCTTCTTCTTCATTATCTTGTAAGGAAAATATGAGGGAAATACACAATGTTCAGTTCTCTATCAACTGGAAATATTTATCCAGCGAGGGGCCAAGGGCTCCTTCTTTCACTATGTAACCTTTATTATAAAGGTATGTCATCTTTCTATAACAATTGTTTAAGTTTTTTGACTCAATAAAGTAAGATATGATTCTAATTCTAATTTGTTAATTTCATTAATTTACACACATTGTTAATCTCTTTTCTGAAGGATTCAAGGAATGATTTTGATTAAACTTATTTTTTACATATATTATGAATTATAATACTTCTAGAATCAACCAATCAATCTAACCATAAATAGTAAAAGTTCCAGAATTATGTTATTATCGAAAAATAATAGATAATAAGACAAAAGAATTAAAATGTTGACAACAATTATAATCTATATTGATAACCCATATTAATATATTATATTAAACAAAAGAGTTTCAGTTTACAGTCTACATAAGATTTTTTAGTATTTACATAGTCCTAATCCAAGCCCAAGGTGCCCTAACATGAACCTTGGATAAAGGCGTATGCAGAAAAGGGAAAATTCAAAATAGTTTAAATTTTGAAAAGCTCAAAATAAATTTGTTAGTGGCCACCATTCATTTGTCTTCTAACAACCACCACATGAAGAAGAAAATTTGCAGCATAGACAATAGACCTTGCCCTTCTTAAGTAGTAGTCAGATAAATCATTATGTACAATAAGGGCCATGTTAAAGTGCTCCAGTGAGCCTCTAACAATTGCCCTCCTTGCATCCTTAAGAATGTGTTTAGCTGCAGCCGAGTGCTCTAAAAAATGTAAAGGGAAAATTCCACCCTTATCCCATGGTCCGACATCACAATTGTAATCATTTAAATCTAAATCAAGCTTATCCTCGGGGATAAGCGAATCTTGAATCATTGCCTTCCCTATCATCTTCACCAGACTTGGATCATTGAGTAGGTCCATTAAATTTGATAAAAATGCATAGACGATGTCACTGAAAAGATTTTGTTTTGGATATTGTGAAAGAATATCACGACCAACAATATCCTGGACAACATCATCAACCAAGGGGGAGTTAATTAGAAACACCTTCCATAGTTTTGTCTCATCATATCTATCAAAATCCACCATTTCCCACTTGCAAGGCAAGAGAAACACAACGAGAAATCAAATGACTCATCTTGAATCTCAATGATAGCAATTCACCACGAAATTGTGAAAACAAAAACAACTAAAAAGGAAGGAAGATGCCTAATAAACTTGTAGAAGAGGATTACGGATATATTTATTGTGTCACATGTGAAAATGTACAATAACCACGTGGCAAGCCACATTATACATAACAGTCACTCCTGGCACCAATATTTATTTCCATTTACGGTGGGTTAATTGTGATCTCAATTGGGATGGATTCAAATAGTGTTGCATGATTGATAGGACATACTGCACTTGGTAGTACCTTTATCATTAATTAGAGTCGTACGATTGATTTGATTGAAAGAACTTAATCGACTAGATTATCCAATTTCAATTGAGTTCATTAATGGCAAGTGACAAACCATATAGATTAGCGAATGCAAATTTCCAGGGTACAACAGAGTCAATTAAATGGAGTTGCTTGTTATTTATTACCCATTTTTCATGGCAGTACATGTGTCATGTATATATGATAGTGTTTATTGTTTCAACCTTATATTGCATTAATAAATTTTAGATAGTAGAAGAATCAATAAAATATAAAAGTTCAAAGTAATGGCTTTCATTATAGCAGCTATGAGAAGAAAGTAAGTTATCAATTACTTATTTTGTGTTCATTCATGATTTTGAATTTAACTGTGTGACAGAGTTCTCGGTTAACAGATGAAGAATAGTGATAAGTATGATAGAAAATTTTATTTGTGTGTGGCTATACAGGATGTTATTGCTTTGTAGTTCTCAGAATGAAGAAATAGAAGCATTCGTCAAGTGGAATAAATTGTGTCAAGAATCGACACTTTTAACATTTGCAAATGACGCATTCTATTCTGGGTGGTGGGTTCAATCTCTCACACATGCATGCATGTATGAGAAACTAGAAATTTGAATTGACGCATGGAATTGGTATTTCAACTCAATTTCCAGTGACCTCGAGAAAATCAATTTAATTCTCCTTTACGAGCCTTATTGTTACCCATACCTACTGGTTTCTTGTACATAAAAAGCAAGGTTCCATTATAGATAATCATTTACTGACAGAGTACATAATTGAATTTGTAATAGAGACATTGCATGTTAATAGGATAGTTATGGACTACAGTGAAATGTTCATTAAGCATCATCAAAAAGAGGAACCAAAAAGATTTTGGAGGACCAAAGCAAGGATTCAAGGTTGAAGGATAGAAGTTTTGTTTGGAACTTTGAGGTTGGTTAGATGTTCACGTACGATGTAATTCCCTAATTTTTTTGAAGGGTGATGTTAAATTTTAATAAAAAATATAGAAGTAATTATGGTTTGAAATTGACATGAGTTCAATGGCAAATTGCAATGTATACAAATGGTTCAAATTATCAATATTAAATAACATTCATCACATGGAAAAGATAAATGAGTTCAATGGCAATGTATAGCAATGTATAAAAAGGGCAAAGATAAATGGATGCGTTATGTCAATTCAATTTTTTAGGGTTTTTATGTTATCACAATTCACTCTGTAAAATCCCCAAGTAAAAACATTACGGTTGGTGTTGTCTAAGGCATTTAGGGTTTATCCTTCTAATTGATCGTTGACCTGTGTAGCCAGTTTCCCCAGCTTAAGTTATTGGCCCCTTTGTTCTAGGTTACCGACCTTAAGCCCCTTTATTTTATTCTAAGTTTTATTTCATCGCGGGCGTCACAACTTCCATTTAAGCCTATATTTCTGAAGTTGCAATGGTGCGCGAAGACACCACATGTTCCCTGTGGGTCCTTGTTTTAATCACCCTAATTTATTTTAATATTATTTTGATATATGTTTAATATTTGTCAAGCATATCCCCTCTGAGTCTTTGACATGTGGCAATCTCTATTGTCTTGTCGCAAGGTTTTGCCTCATCGCAGCCTTGCTTTAAGATGAAAACTTAAAGTTGCGATGGTACGATCCTGCCATGTGCCATTTTATCATTTGCTGTGAATATTCTGATGATGACATGAATGCCAATGATTGAATAATTATTATATATTATAATATATTATATAATCTAATATATAATAATTATTATATTATATGATTATTATCATATATTATATTATTATCAGATAATAATATAATATATGATAATAATTATAATAAATTATAATTATATTATATAATATATAATAATAGTTATATTATTATATATATTATATTATAATAATAATTATATTATATAATTTTTTTGATGTAAAAAACCTGGTTTTAAGGTCCAAGAACCATTAAACAGCTAGACCCATACTCTATATTGTAGACCAATCGGCCTGAAATCTAACACCTATAAGTTCATTGCTTCATTATATTATATAATATATAAGAATAGTTATATTATTATATATATTATATTATGATAATAATTATATTATATTATATTATATTATATTATATATATAATAATAATTTGCCTCATCGCACTTCGCAGACTTGCTTTAAGCCAAAAACTTAAAGCTGTGACGGTGCAATAAGGCACCATGTGTCCCTTAAACCTTTGGCTGTAGAATGTATTCCATTGTCCCGCCAAATGTACTTTTTTGACATGTGGCATTTTATCATAATTGGGTACATAAATAAAACATTAAATGTAATGCTAATGAGATTTATAAAGTATAAAAATAACCATAACCCTGATTAGATTAAAATATAAAACCTTATTCTAAACCTAATTTAAGTGACTATAAAAGTTATAAGTTATCAGAAATAATTAAAACTGCTCGTAAGATTCAGCATGAGAGAAGTAATAATTTATAAATCCTTGATTGTATTAATTCTCAAATTCTCAATCATCACTTACAAAAAACACAAATGGAGATAAGATGCATAAACAATTTGCATTCTGTCATTTAATTCAATTAGGGAGAATACATCATACAAAAGTACTCACACTACACAGACCAAAATCTCCTATAATTTATTACTCCTAAACATAGGCTAGATATAAAATTACATATGGTGATTACATCGCATACTTCTACACCCATACATTATATTCCTCCTTTGTTGGCTAGTTGTACTTCAAAATTTTATCAACTTTTTGCATATAAGTCATGTACCTGGCTCTAATGATATTTTAGTTTCTTTTATGAAACTACTCAAGCTGGATTCTAAATTCAGTAGCCTGTCCATTTGAGCATTACATTGCACATGACCAATATTGCTCCTAGTGATGATTGATTTGATGGAGACAGGAACTATGCTACCAAATTGTGCTTTCCAATCTGACAGAGACTTTTCAGTGCCATTTTTAGTACAAATTGGTGGCAAGGAATACTTTTCAAGAGACTTAAAGCTATTAAATTTGTCCTTCAGCATTCTATCAAGTCAGTCATGAAAAGCAGAGACTTCATTCAAAAGTCCTATGACTTCATGTGTGCCGATCACTCCATCTGGCACATCAAAACCTACACTGGCACTATTATAAATATGATTCATCACATGCACACAGGGAATCCAAGTACCTAGAATATTAATGAAATTGCCTTTTTCAAATTACTTAGACAAACCCATGCATCATCTACTTTATTCAACACTTTACTCATCTAATGATCCAAGAAGTTTTTAATAAGAGCTACCTATTCACTTTTGTGCTCTTCTTTGAATTTGTCAATCAGACTTTTGCTCCTCAAATTCTCTTATAATTCAGTAACACCAATAGAATCTCCTTCGTATCCTGATGAACTCTTTGGACTAGACACAAAAGGTACTGATAAGACTTCAATTCTAGTGGAAGGAACAAGTGATTTGAGCTTGTTGTACTCATGTAATAGCTTCACATAATCCTCCCTCTGTTTGTCTAGTTCTACTTGTAGTGTAACGCCCCGCAATGAAAACCTTAGAAGACTACACATCTATACTATGCAAGCGGAATAATTTTTTTTATAAGATAACAGGGTAATGTTGAACATATCAATGCACATCATAAAACTAATAGCTTGTCTTCTAAGGTTCCATGGTTGCATTACTTGACAAATTAATCAACATAATTTATCATACATTGTTAACTATCCTCAGCAGTTCATTCTAGATTTATTGCACTAATGATTATTCATATACATCTCTATTTCATGCCATAATTAGATAATCAACTCTGATCAAGATTACATGTTCATGTTCAAAAGTCTATACATATGAGTACATCATCATGTAATTTGGATTACATCTAAATACATACATTATGAATCAACTGATACATAGGCTAGTACATGAGCATAAAAGCTATCTCCATAATCAAGACAAGATCTGATGTCTGATACACAAGATATATACTCCTCGCTCACGAGCAACGGCAAGGGAAAGAAAACCAATGGATAGAGCTCTTCCACCAGACCATGTGGAACCCTGAGGTCCACCCCCCGAGCTAGGAGTTAACATGAGGTTCCCACTACAACATAAAGTCAGGTAGACAGTAGACTATAAGATATCACATGACTCCAACATCACAAGTCAATATCACAAACACACATCAGTACTTCCAGAGGCAACCACTAAACAAATGGGGAAAGTACAACCAGGGAATGCTAGGCTGTAGTAAGGAGAGTGTCATCGCATGGTCCTAACATGGGTTACCCAGGCAATCTCTCTCTAGACACCGGCCTCCATCTATGGTTACCCTGGCAGTCTCTCTCTAGACACCGGCCCGATAGGATGACGCATGCGGAATCAACCTTCCTTTCATGATGACAAGGAAGTAGACCTACCAACCTGGCCTTCGACCCTCATCCTTAGTCTAAACTAGCACTACAAGCATGAGTAAGGAAATCTTATTATCTTGTTAGTGTGAAAACTACCCAACCCCTAGATTTATTATTATGTTATCACTTAATTACCAACTCCCAATGGGTTACCCTGGCTAGCCACTTGGCACCGGCCCCACATTGGAAGCCACTCCCTTACCTACAACTAGGAAACCCTACACCACAAGCATAGCAAAATCATCACAACAACGAGGGTACAGGAACCATGCAAGGCACTGATCATCTTGCATAACAACTATCAACATGTATATATAACAATGCAAGGCATTAACCCTCCATAACATAATCATAAGGGCAGGACTCCTAAACCAATGCCCATAACAACACATGTTCATTACAACTCTATGATTTCCATGTCTCCCTGTTCCATAACTCACCACAAAACGAGATACAAGACAATTACAACCAATTGGATAACAATACATCCACAAAGAAGTGCATTAAACATTCACCTTGTCTCTTAATACAAACATTACTGGAGATGACATACTTCTTAGAACATCTTGATCTCTAAACATCCCATTCTAAGCCTCTGGGAAAACTAACCACCCATGTAGATACAAATCAAAAGACTGGTTAACTAGACCATGACCCACAGATTGTATTTACTAAACATATAATGATCAATTATTATCCATTACACCTATAGTTAAATTGTGCCTTCCTTACAACCAAACCACTATAGTATCTTACAATAGACTAAGTCATTGCATTAGACTGTTAACATTGAGGTATAACTTATCATTTGATTGCATTCTTACTAAAGAATAATTCTAAAATTACAATGAAGGTTAACTACAAGAAAATGTTTATTAAAATAATTATTTAATTGATTTGTAAAGATACAACATAATTATAAGCATCATTAACACAACTAAAGTAAACCACTACTTGTCATTTTCATACATCGAGTTAATTATATAATTGCAATGTAATTCGAATTCAACTCTAGAGGATAAATTTGAGGGTTCCCAATTATTTTATGAACCTACAAGAAACCTAAATCTCATAACAACAAATTAACTTAAAAGTAAATGAACGACTATAATTACTCTAATACAAGACCTAAGCACTATCTTAACCTAATTACCCATACACAGGTTCCATAAAATACAAGAGGAGTAAAAATCCAACTTAGACACTAACACCATTCATAGGATCGTAATTACTACTAGGTCTCTAGACAAAGCAAATCGAACATTTAAAAATAACTACTAGGGAATAGGGTTATTCATACTGTGATCAAAACTCAATTGCACATTCTAAGCATTAGTTTAGATTTATACTATAACCTACGAGATCAAATGACTATTAATCATAACTACAATGAAATGACCATTACGGTAATAAGACATATCACATACAACCAATTAAATAACTAGTTATAAGGAACCCGACAACTACATTCCCACAACTACTAATCTCATAGTTATGTTTTAACATTGAATCAATTGGACTAATATTAATTATCTACTCAGACTGCTCCAAGGAAGGCATCTCTTTCTTTCCTAAGGTAAGTGAAGTACTCCTAAACTACAGTCGGTGCTCTGTCAAACAGCAGTACTAACTTAGCATCAAATAATATAGCAATCTCTGCCATTCTAAAACCGATCTCTCTCATCATTCGGCAATGATCATGGTGGATGTGGAGGTTTCCATTCGCAGAGGTAAGTTATAAGGTTTTGAAATCATCTATGTTGAAGTCTGATTTAATTCATATGATGAGAAGATAACAATGGCGCGGCTCGCATTATGAAAATGAGAGGGTGGCAGAATTAAGATGTGGCATGATCGACGAAGGTGACAAGAGCTCAAGGCTCACAAAATGCAATGATGGCACAAGACCACGGCACGTGCTGGGTGCGGACTACCCAAACCAAAGGTTTGGTTCCTCTCTGTCGAGCTGTCGATGGTATGCCTCCATAATGCAGAGAGTCAATGGTTAGGGAGATGGCGGCATTAAGAGTATGCCATAGGTTATTGACAGGGTCGAATATTATCAGATGGTTCGTGGTATACACAGGAAGCAAGGTAAGTGTTTCATACATTAGGGTCTGAAACAAAAGCATAGTCGTTTATACTAATGGGATATGGTGGTCGACGGTGTCCTCTACCAGTGACACAGTTTTCATTAAAAGAAAACTTAAAGATGATACGACCAAATGGCCGCTTGGTCTGATGAAACAAATGGGGTCGACGGTGTCATCTGCCATCTGCCAGTGACACAGTCTCCATCAAAATCACAAAGATGACAAGCAAATGGTGGATAACGGTGGGTCTTGGTGACCATCCATCGCCATTCAAGCTTATGGGAGAAAACTTAAGGTTTTAGTGCAACAACTCTGACATGAACCTCATCTACAACCTTTTATAGTCGATGGCTCACGAGTGCAAGGTTGCACTTCCAGGTTAGGCAAGCACATCAAGAGTGAAGAATATGGGGTATGCAGAGATGGATAAAAGATCTCAGACTAGCAGATTGACGTCACAAGAGCAGGGATGAGCCACATTAAATGATTTAGACAGGCCTACCCAAACACAGAATTTAGAGAAAATGCAAATGGTTCAGAAGGAAATGTCACTGGCAAACATAACATATCTGGTGTTGACATTATCAAATCATTCTACAGACTTGAGAAGACAGAGTAATGGTGTGAACAAAGAGGGAAGAGATCACCGAAGATGATGAAATGTATTTAGGCAATCATATTAAAAGTCATTACAGTTTACCAAGCAAAACATAATTTTCACACATATTAATCTAATTTACATACCCGAAGTTTCCAAGCTTCTGAAATCTCCTTTGATCCAATTCTTACTGCACAACTTTCTCCAAAAGAAAATCTCCCAACCCCTGCCACCAGTTCCTCTATTTTTCCTCCCTCAAGCAAGGATTCAACTCCTCGGTTAAATGCAAAAGGCCTGCCTCTCTTCCCGACAACCCCTTTTCTCAAAACCAGGGTCCACTTCTCGGGTAAATGCAAGAGACATGCCTCTCTCTCTCCCCAACATCCAACATTCTCGTGAGATTCCACAATTTCACTTTACCAAGGGATTTCCAACCTCAAACTTGCAACTGACGGCATATGACATTAAATTATCTCATCTCCAAATACTGAACACATAAAACCAGGCGACAACTCCATTATTTTAATCTTTGGGATATCATCTTTATTATTATCAATTTATTTTATCAAATCGTTTAATCATCTTACTTATGTTTTCTATTTTCTTTTTAATTTAAATCTACTTACAACTTGGAACTAATTATTTCATTTAATCATTTATCTAATTTGTTTATTTATTTACTATTTTCATATTAGTTTTACCAATTATCAATAAATAAATCATTTATAATTAATAAGCCACACATAATTTCCCTAGCAATGTTTATTTAATTTAAGCCTAAATTTAACCTTATTTAATGAAATACTAACCATGCTTAAATCAACACTTAAATTGGATAAACCCTAACTCACAGGATGATACTTGACCCCATTTGAAGCCGCAGGACAAGACAAGATTACGACAAACAGTCCCAACTAATGGTGACGACAGGGTACAATACTGTGAATGACGGTGACGACAAGATACAACACTGAGAACTCATCCTCTTGAGGATGCTAACTAAGTAGGGAAAACTCATGTTAACTCCAATGCACAATTCCATTGGCTAGGGCACGCTCAGACCTGGTAGTTCAGGTGGAGTCGATGCCCGGTACCTACATCCTGCAACAAACACAAGGTTGTGCATATATCCATATATAAACATGCAGTCACAAGCATAATGAATGGAAGTCGCAACGTAGTAGGGTACTCGGATACGAGTAATGCGACACTGTTCCGTTCATATAAACACATCACTAAATAACTACATCTATTACCAGTAATGCATCATAATCATGATCGAATAACACATTAAACTCAAAATAACATTAATCTATAATCATGTCCATCGAACTGTGAAAGCATAAAGTACAAGTAAACAAGCATCACCCTAACATAGATCCATAGTTAGCTAGCATAATAACAAAGTGTCCATCAAGATCAAGGAGAACATAAACCATAACATAGAAGTCCAAATGTCACGAAACTACAAATATGCGATATAAAACTATCAACTATACTAGAACTGTCATAGAGAATATGAAAATAACATCTATCACGAGCAACAAAAAGCGAGGGGCATTACATGTAGCTTCTTTGCTGTAGCTTCACTGAATTTTGCTATAGCTACCACCAATGATACAGCCTGAGGGGCAGTGGTGTCAGTTAATCTTCTCACAATTAACTGGCCTATGAGCTTATTTATATCCCTTGCCACTTGTGGTTTATTATCACATGGAGCCATAGACCAAATTGCCAAAGTCTCATGATTGGCATTAAAACCTACTCCAAACAATTTTTCTGCTTGCTCATGTGTCAATACTTCATCATCAAATTCATCTTGCCTTCTAATAGTATCCATAGCAATAGAGGATGAGATATCCCATCCTAGAAAGAACAATAAACCACTTTCCTTTACTAACCTTCTTCCTTCCTCAGGGGTAATGCTACTAACATCCATGTCAACTTCCTTCAAAACCCTCTAAACAATTGCCACCTTATCCTCATTTTCAACTTTACCCTATTCCTCATTCAACTTCTTCAGGTACATCTTAGACTTCCTCTACATAAGTAAAGCTCTGAATTCCTTTAATTTAATGAATTCATGATCAGATAGAAATTCGTTGCAAGCCAATGCCCTGAAATCTTTTACAGTTGCACTGCTTTCTTGTAGGATCAATAAAGTTCTTGATGGGGGAGGCATTAGCAAATGTATTTCATTCCTAGGAGGTGACCTTAACACCTACTGTACCTCATCAAATTCAATTTGATTTTCCTCAACCTCCTCTGTCAAGGAGTAATCAACTAAAGGTTGATTTTCAACAGTTGGTTCAGGGGAGGAAGTGAACTCCATGCCTCTCCTGCAACCTCCTCAACCATAGATTGAGTGGGTTCTTCAATATTTTCCTCAGGCAATTGCTGCTTCTCATGAGATACCGGCTTCCTTTTGGCTACAAACTTGAGTTCCTTGAGATGTTCCAACATCACTTGCATCCTAAGAATAAGATCAACAATTTTACTAAAGGCACCATTATATGCAGGGTTCTTCAACTTCCTCTACCTTTCTCCAAGGAGAATGAGACCCCAATTTTCTCTTCTCAATTTAATCTTTGCCTCTGAAACATAATTTCTAAGAAAATCCTCTTGCTCATCGAAACAATGTTGGAACCCTGATCTATGTTTCCCTCTCCTTACACTATCAATAAAGTGCTCAGGGTCATAATTCCTATGGTCTGTTGTGGGTAGTCTGTATTGTTGCAAATTTTCCAATCAGGCCTCCAAACCTTCTTTAGTACTGATAAAGAAACTAGGGAACTTGATTGTTGAAGTAAGGAAAGTCCCATTTTTACTATTTCTCAAGTGAAACTTATCAAATTTATTCAGTTGCCACATAATCTCCAAAAATACAACCTTGTTTGGCACATTCTTAGGCAATAAGTGGGGTTTGACATTTGCCCCATAAACCCTGATTATGGTTACATTCCTGTAAAGGAACCAATCACCCCAATTGTGATCAATCACACCATCTAGTTTTCTCTCCAAAGGCCTTAGCAATTCCATTATCTCCTTGGAGAGTCTAGCCCTCTCCTGTCCTAATAGTCCCAAAACCTTTTGTGCAAAATGCTCCTCAAACACCAAGTAATTTTCATTGCTGCAAAATGAGTCCCATAAGTGAACTCTGCCCTGAATTGGCATAGGCTCTTCATCCTTGGTCTGATGTTGGATTTGCAATTCACTGCCCTAGAATCTTCTCCCATAGTGAAATAAAATATGGCATAACAAGGAATACCTAGAAAAGGTTGGGGCATAATCTCCCCATTTGCATCCTACCAATTTATTATGGATATGTTCAACTGGATATGTAGCATAATCAAACCTTTTATACTGGTATTTATCTTGTATATCAACAATCATGACCAATAAATGATCTAGTATCAGGGGATTATAAACAATCCCAAAAAATTGATAGAGGGCATACTAAGTCTTCACAAAGTAGTCTTCAAACATGTCAATGCTAAAAGGTTTTGTTTCATGGTCAGATATTTTCAAATGCTTTCCCATGCTTCTTAGCCTGTGAAGAGGTAACTTGTATTTCTGTAAGCCTACCTATTTTTGTTGTATTCCTTCTTTAGCTCCTCAACAACAATTCTTTCATGGGCCAGGGGGTTTAGACCAAACACTTCAATTATCAATTCTCTATTTAGATGGAAAAGTTGCTTACCCTCATAATTTGATAGCACGAGTGTTTGAATCGTAACTCTGGCTAATTGCTCGAATGAGGTCCACATTTACAAATACATTGCAGACAAGTAATTTCCCTAAATCCAATTCCCAAATGTGTGAAATGAGTTTTTCTAGGGTACAACAGTTGTATCCAAACTCAAATAGCTCCCACCCTCCTATTGGTAGAATTACATCCTTAATGTATATATGATAATTATTAAACCTATCTGTCAATTCCCCAGTACCCTGGGCATGTTTATATTTTTTAAAAGATACCAGGAGCTAGTTTATAAGGTCTTGGGATAAATCCCTCTTCATTTTACTCCCATGGCTGGACCTCTAACTCATGATTACAAGAAAAAGGACTAGGACATGCTACAAGGAAAAAAGGGGGGTGAGGGCTTGATAACTCTAACAACTTGGGAGGGGAGTCAATTTGGTTTTCCTCAACATTCAATGCAATTATGCAGGTCAAAGATTGATGCAGGAGCATCTGGAAGCATTCAAACAATTGGGACAGTTAACAATGAATTCTAGAGTACTAAGAGAGCGACCTTGGAGAATACTGCATAAATTACCGCATTTGCATATCAAAGGCTGCAGAGCTGGACTTAGCATCTAGACATAATCATCTACAACATATCCAAAATTTAGATCATTTGGGTTCGATTCTGGAGAGATATCGCTATCAAAAGGTTACCTACTTTTACCTATTTTCACATAGCAGAAGCGACAGTGTTCAGTGAAGTCTAATCGGCTTGCGGAGCAATTCCGTGACTTGCAGAGATTAAAGGGACATTATTCAATGAAGTATAGGACCTGGCCGACCTTCATGGAGATTTGCACAAAGTTCTATATACCAGCGGAGCAATACCTTATGTTTAGGTCCGACCTATCCGTGTACACACATTTCATACTAGCCGTTGCAATTAGGCCAACTTGATAATGATTTGAAGGCTTGCAGAGGATATAAATGAAGGATAATGATTTGTTACAAGACACCAATAACAAAATGATCAATTATGTGAAGACCTGAAGCAAATTCATAAGTGTTTTGATTCGAAGAAGAAGCAGAAGTGAAGCAGAGAATAGAGCATAGAACATAATAAGTTACAGAGCAGAGAATCGAGAAGCTGGCGAAGGAAATCATGAAATAATGTTGTTTTATGAATGTTTTGTAACCCTGGGGTGCAATCTAGTGTCTGTAAAAGCCTGAGTGGCATATGTAATGTGTTTGAGATTCTAATATAACAAGGAATGAGCTTTGAAGGCTAGGTTTTTTTCCCTTTTAGGGTTTTTCGAAGATAAATCTTGTGTCACATGTGTTGATGAATATCGCTTTCTTTCTGTTGTTAACTATATACTTCCGTTGCGTTTCTGTTATGATCATGCTATTAGTTGTTTAAGGGTGCAAGGTTGGACAGTCCCTCATCAGACCCTCCTACCTTGACTGCATCAAGTGGTATCAGAGGTAGTTGCAAATCTGTTGGGTAGGTTGTGAATCTGTTGGGAAGGAAGAAGGTGTTGAAAGAAGTGTGAAACCCTAGAAGTAATAAGTATCACCGCTAAAGAAGATCAAGACAAGGAAAATTCAGTAAGCTTTTCAAATTAAGTTGTGTATCTGATTTGTTTCAATGGGGAAGATTGGAAGAAGGATGAAGAAAGAGAATGAAAACCTAATATGCGAAAAGGATATTTTGGAAGAAGAATTGTGTGAAATCAAAAGGTGTAATTCAGAATTGATGGAAAGGATAAAAGAACTAGGAGAAGCCAAATATGATGCTCTTGAAGAAGAACTAAAAAATGTAAATAGGAGAAATGAAGACTTGGAGGTAGAGCTAAAGTTGTTTGAGGATCTTGAAAAGAGATTTAAAGAATTGGAAGAAGGATTTAAGTTGTTTGGGAAGGTGGAAAAGAGGAATAGAAATCTAGAGGAAAATTTGGAAGAGTTGAAAAAGGAAAACAGTTTGTAAAAGAATGAAATATTAGGATTGAAGGAACATGTTAATCAGTTAGAGCACTCACTTGTAGCATGCAAAAAGAAGAATGCAAGTTTGAGATCTAAGCCTAAACTTTGTGATGTTTCTTGTGATACTAATGATTTGTGTGATGTTGCAAAAGTCTCTTTAGACAGTGAGATTAAAGATGACAATGTGACTAAACCTGCAGTGGTTGGTGATGGTATTGGTTTCACAATCATGCAAAGAATGGGATATGAAGGACAAGGATTGGGAAAGCATTAGCAAGGAATTACATAACCTATTGAACTAGTAATAAGATCAAGAAGTGAAGGCCTTGGATATGACAGAGGTAAGCATGTTATGGCAAATTCAAACAAATCAAATCATGGAAGAAAAGGTATGTACATTGTTCTCATTGTAATAGACATGGACATGAAAATGAATTGTGTTGGGATCTACATCCTTGTAAGTTTTGTGGATTGAGGAATCATTCTAAAAAGATGTGTTGGAATAAAATGTAGAGGAGAAAGCCTATGACAGATTGTATGCAGATGGATTATGGATGGATTGATGGAGCAAAATGGAAACATGTTACTTGTATGTTCAGAAGATTATATAGATGGAAGTATTCTTATGTTGGAGAGAAAGGAAGTTATGGATCAAGTTGTAGAGAGAGAAGACCTTATGTGGAGAAAAACAAGAACAATAATTCAAACTATAGAGGGAGAAATGATAGGAGTCACAATTCTTATCATAGTGAAGGATATAGAAGAGATGAAAGAGGATTTGCTAGAAGAGGAACCTATTCTCAAGTTTGGAGGAGAAAAGAATCCAATGATGAATGTCAACAAGAACCTATTACCGGAGAGGCTAATGATGAGGAAATAATAACTAATGCAGAGGTAGTTTATGCAGAGGAAGAGGAACCTTTTGAGTCATCAAATTTGATAGAGAAACCAGAAGAAGGTGAAACATTGATCTTAAGGAGATTTGTGTTATAGAACTGAGAAAGCAGTGCAAGAGAAAAGTTTCTGTACCAGAGTGAAGGAAACAAGGATAAAGAAATAGAGGGCAGTATAGGAGAAGTATATGCAAAGCACAAACTGTAATATTTTGAAGTGTGTGAGAGAAATTGTATCCAGAACAGAGATTAGAAAGTGTTGTAGAGAAATTCAGGAATGTATTGATTGTATCAAAGGAAGTAACACGATTGTTCCAGAGGATGCAAGTATGTATTGATTGACTCTTAATTGATTGAAATTGATATTGACTTGAGGTGACTTGCGGAGAAGACTTGCTTAGACCGCTGATCATTGATGTAGTGCAAGGCTTGCAAGTAGACCGCCGAACTTAGAAGAACTTGAGGCAATTTCGCAGGGTGGACTTGATTAACAGACTACCAACCTTGAGGCAGTTGCAAGTACCTGTGAATAGATCGCTGAACCTTTGCAAAGAAACAACATTGATTTTGACATAATACAGATCAAAGTGAAAAGGCTCACTTTTCAATTAACCCCGAGAGTCTAATGCAGGAGCATCCGGAAGCATTCAAACAATTGGGACAGTTAATAGTGAATTGCAGAGTACCGAGAGAGCGACCTTGGAGAATACAGCATTTTACTGCATTTACATATTAGAGGTTACGGAGCTAGACTTAGCATCTAGATATAGTCATCTACAACATATCCAAAATTTAGATCATTTGGGTTTAATTCCAGAGAGAGATCACTATCAGAAGATTACCTGCATTTACCTATTTTCACATAGCAGAACCGACAGTGTTCAGTGAAGTCTAATCAGCTTGTAGAGCAATTCTGTGACTTGCAGACATTAAAGGGAAATTATTCAATGAAGTATAGGACCAAATTGACCTTCATGGAGATTTGCACAAAGTCTTATATACCAGTGGAGCAATACCTTATGTTTAGGTCCGACCTATCTGTGTACACACGTTTCATACTAGCAGTTGCAATTAGGCCGACTTAATAATGATTTGAAGGCTTGCAGAGGATATAAATGGCAAATAATGATTTGTTACAAGACACCAATAACAAAATGAACAAGTATGCAAAGACATGAAGCAAATTCATAAGTATTTTGATCCAAAGAAGAAGTAGAAGTGAAGCAGAGAGCAGAGCATAGAACATAATAAGTTGTAGAGCAGAGAATCGAGAAGCTGACGAAGGAAATCATGAAATTGTTGGCAAGAGACACTGTGTGGCTCCATGAGTGTTGTCATTGATGGAAACAAAGTCCATCCCACACATTTGCAGGACATGGTATGACTATACTGGAAGATAGACTAAAGAGGATTTTGGTCCAGTAAGCAAGAACAGAGCATGCAGCAAGGTCCGACAGTCAGGTTTGGATCTCTCAGAGGAAGTATCTTAGTAAAGTGCAAACTTGGGGAAGTCAAGAGGAGTACCATGACTAATACTTTCTAGAGATTGAGCCTCTGGTGATGAAAGAGTGAAAATATATGAACACCTAAGTGTTGGGTTCTTGTTTGGCAGAGAAGACTGAGGAAGAACTAACCGACAAAGCATCAAACCTTAATCCGCATGAGATATTGATGGTGATCAAGTTTCTTGAGGGATCATTCATGATTGGCCGACATGATTGATGACTTCTATAAGTATCTCTTTGATATGCATCACTTTGTAAGCAAAGATTCAGCTGAGAGACCATAGTTTGGGAAAATATTGAGTATTTCGGATGCCGACTAGAAAGATGTTGAAATCCTTGGTGCGGATATATATACTAGATAGATTTCAATGAGAAGTGGTGTGTGGTGTGTTGTATTGTGTGAAGAAAAGCAGAGAGTAGTGTGAAAGTAGCTATACAGGTCCAGAATGTGACAGGACAACAGCACCAAAGAAGAGGAAGAATGAAGTGCAGTAGATTAGTGTATTGAGCCTAACCAGAACTAATTCTCAGCATATGTGGATGCTTCTCATCAATTCAAGTACTTGGTTTCTTTCTATAAACTATTGTAGGCAGTGAGCCTCTTGTGAGCAGTGTGCTTTGGCAGTGAGCCCTAATTGGCAAGTGCCATTTTGTACTATCTTGTTCTTTTAACAGAGAATACAATCTTGGGTTAGTCACCCCGTCATTTTTTCCCTTAACAAGGTTTTTCACATCAAAAATACTGTGTTATGAGTGTTGAGTTTATTTCTGCTTCCATGGTTATGTATGCTTACATGTTTTAATATTGCACTTATTATTGAAGAAGAAAAGAAAGTCAAATAAATTAAGATAACTGATTCACCCCCCTCTCAGTTATCAACAATTGGTATCAGAGCCTAACAGCTTGAGGAAAATCTGGGAATCACAATGGATATGTATGGTATGAGGGAACAACTTCAAGTTGCCCTAGATGATCTTGAGCAATCTCACTCTGAAGTCAATAACTTGAGGCAAAGACTCCAACAAGCTGATGATTTCATAAATGAACTCAAAGAAAAACTATGTATCTCAATGAAGAAAAGAAAGGAATTGCTTCAACAATTAGCAAGTCAAAGTGAAGCCAATGATACTAATGAAGATCTGAATGAGAAAACCAAGTTATGTGAGAAGTTATCAAAAGAGGTAATTATGTTAAGACATGAAATGGAATCAGGAGTTATGAAATTCACCCAAGAAATTGAAGAGAAAAGAAAAAGTGAAGATAATCTAAAACAATCTCTCAAGGAGAAGTCAGAAGACTGCCACAAAATGGATAGAATAATCAGGCATCTAGAATCTGATCTTGAAAAAGCTAGAGACAATGAGGAACAACTTTAGAATCAAATAGACACTCTTAAAAGGGATCTTCAAACAACAAATTAATACAAAGAGAAATTCAAGATAAGCTCTGCTCAACTTGAAGTTCTTCTTGAAAGCCAAAAGAGGGTACATGACAAGAAAGGCTTGGGGTATGAGAAAGGGGAAAGCTCCGGATCTGGTCAGAAGAACTCTGGATAAGGAAATCCAAGAAACAAGCCTAGAAGACCTTCGATAAGGCAACCAAATGCTCAAAGATATCCATCCTTTAATGGATACTGCCACAATTGCAATAATTTTGGTCATAAAGCAAATCAATGTAGAAGAAGAATGAATCAGACTAATTCATCCTTCTCCGGTCAGTGTTTTAACTGCAAAAGGTATGGTCACAAATCTCAAGAGTGTAGAAATATGCAAATGAACAATTCATTCAATGGTAGATGCTTTGCATGCAATAGAATGGGACATATGGCTAATTAATGTAGATCAAGAGGATACTAGTCAAATATGCAAAGAAATGTTGTTTGCTACAATTGCAATAGATCTAGTCATATTGCTAAATTCTATAGAAGTAAGAGTCACGACAAAAAGGGTCCGATACATCATAATCAAAACCAAGACAAAGGAAAAGGAACTAGAATCTGGTGCTAATATTCCTTCCAGAAACTAAATAGATGAGCTCTGGCTCAAGGGGAGTCACACAAGAAAACAAGTTCCCCCAGCCAGTCAACTGGTGCCTGAAATTGGCACATGCAAGGTTGCGGATTAAAAGGGCCCTTAGAGAAATATCTAAATAACCCTTGGTAAAGATTTGAAAGATCCGCAAGGAGTTTGAAATGGTTAATCATCCATGATTAATCCAATTTAACAGTCATCTGGTAAGAAGCAGGATTATCACAGTTAGATCCGGTATGATTCAAAATTGAGGAATATTGATCTGCGGATAGATGAAATGATTAGAGAAAGGAAGATAGATTGTCAATAATCACCGAGAATAACTCTAAGTGCATCTCAGTGATCCGGAAAAGATCTTTCTCAGAACAAGGAGAACAAGGCAACTAGAATGACTTAAGTTGCACATTTATTGCAATGTGGAATTAGGGTTTGTGCAGAAATATAAGGGTTCTCTTATTGAACATTTGCACATTTACATTTGAGAAGAAGAGAGAAGGAGCTCTGCAACAAAATTGTCTCAAATCTCTCAAAGATCAACTGCAAAAGTTGATTCATCCATCAATCTGATCCAGCTCATATCGTGAACCATAGAAGCGTAAATGGTATTTTCCACTCTTGAATATCTCTCTCTGAATCTTTGAAAGATGGCTACTTTGAATGTTGTGAAGATCACTGATAGGCCGTGCCCTAAATTCAAAAACCATCCCTATAAATCCCTAGAAGTTGATTCCCTAGGCGCATTTTCTAGCATTCTGCATGGAGTTCTGCATGTAGAAGATGTTAGGGTTTACATACACACAAACATTGAAGAATTTGGGGAATCCAAGCTGATGGATATCTACCACAAGGAGCTGATAGATGAATCATTTGAACTCAAACCTCAGTACAAGGCCATCCGGGATAAGCATTTTGGACATTGCATTCATTTCCCCTATTTTGCTGAAGATGATTGGGTCCGGTATGTTCTGAGCAGAATGCATGACAACTTTATGTGGTTGATGAGGCCATTCAAGATAACCAAGGATGCAATTAGGGCGGTAACCAGATTGCACTCATTCGGTGGGTTACCTGTTCTCAAATCGGTCAAAAACCAAACTATGAGTGAGGCTACTGGGTCCAAATTTGACAAGAGAGCAATGACAATAGAAGATATCATTGATTCGGATATCAAGTTTGCCTCCATGATAATTGGTTACAAGATATATCACTCCAGCAGGGAAAATTCAGTATCCAGAACTGTAATTTACTCTGCTTATCAGATGCTAAGAGAAAATGCTGACTATGATCTTTGTGAGCTTCTCCTAGACCAACTGTTAGAGAATTTGTAGAAAATAAATAAGGATAAAAAGAATTCATTCAAGTATGGTGGCTTGATACTTTGCCTATTCTTCTACTATATGAATGAGCTACCCAGATCCAGTGGTTGGGTATGGCAAAATGACATACCGGTTGCCATTCAAATCAGAGATTACATATATGGGCTTGGTGATGCCAAGGCTCAAAATACGGCTCTCTGGGGATACTTCAAGAACTTTCAAAGTATGATGCAAAAAAGAGAAAGAATACCCCAATCATTGGTTGAGAAGTACAAGGATACAGTGTGCTTTATGGTAGACATTGATCAATGTCTAATGGAAGCAGTAGAGCCAAGGATAGTCTAGATTATGCCAATGAGGTATGAGGTGGATGATAAAATTCTGGAACTGCATGTCCAACACCTACTAAGTCAGCCCAAGGACCCTAAGGCAGAAAGGTTTGGAACCTTCCAAGAGTTGAGTGTAAAAGTTCATGTTGAACTACGACAGCCTGAGATCAAGAGAAAAGTGAGAAGGGAAGTAGAAGATTTCACCAAGAGGCATGGAATATCAAAGGAGGCACTTGATGCCAATAGAGAGAAGATGGAAAGGGCAGAGAAAGAAAGGCAAGAAATAGAAAAAGAAAGTGCTCCGGTGCAAGCCCCCTCCCAGACTAGATCCTCCAAAAGTTCTACATCAGCCACCTCTAAGAGTCAAAAAGCCTCAAAACTAGAAGTTAGGACATCCGGAAAGGGAGAGAAGAGAACTAAGACAAAGGCCACAAGGTCTTACATCAGTCAGAAGGATGATGAAGAGACAGAATCATATGAGGAGATCAAGAAAATGAAGAAGAAGAAGAAAACATCTAGTGAACCCTCTACCGATCATAACAAGGTAGAAGAGGTAGAAGAATTCATTGAAAGGCCTACTCTCTGCATTGATGATATCATCAAGTCAGTCACTGTGGATGGGAACATGAAACCAATGACTAAATTTTATGATGATTATAGTGAAACTGATCAGAAGATCCTGCAAGAAGCTACAGTTAGGTATCTAAACATCTACAACAAATCATTCATTGAAATCATCTCCTTAATTCCCAAAAGCCTAGAGAAGGAACTTGAAATAAGAAAGAACAATGCCAAGGCAAAGGACCTGGAGATCTAGGAATAGATAGCTATTCATCTCTACCCTTCCATCACTCGAAAAAAAATGAACATGATCTTCAAGGATTGCAAGGATGAGTTCTGGAGCAAAGCAAGAATGAATCAACTTATGCTTGGAGAGACTAACAAAGTGGCAAAAGAAATAGAAGATATCCTCTGGAATGCTTTTAAAAGATTCAATCTTCCTATTATAGAGGACTTAGGTGATGAACCCTCTGCCATGGATGACGAAGGAGAATCTACTATGAAAAATGCAGAAGAGCCAAAGGACATAGGTTAGGAAAGGACTCAGGACTTGAATACCTCTGCTCTGAAAGAGGAAGTCCCTGAAGAAGTAAACATCTCTCTTCCGGATCCCCCTGCTGACTCCAGAATTGAAGGATAAGAAAGAAAAGATGAGAAAATGGGTCAAGAAGAAGTCAAGGAAAGAGAAAAAGATCAAACACATGACAGCTCTGAGGCCACATAAGGGAAGAAAACTCTGTCTTTGGCAAGAGACACTGCAGAAGCAGTCAAAGACTTCCTAACAAAACAATCGATGGAATTAGATGAACCAGAACTACTTCAAGGACCATTCAATTTTGATTCCCTCTCCTCGGTTCAAACAATGAAGATAGCATCCTTTTCTTCAGCAAAGGCAAAAGAAAAACTTTTGAAGTCTCACATGGAAGACTGTGAGCTGATAGAGATTGCATCCGGTGTATTGGAGAAGATCATGCCATCCTTTCAGAAGGATCTTTCAGCCTCCTCATCCGGTAATCTGAAATCTCTTGTTAATTCTGTTAATACACATTTTGACTCTTTAGAGAAAGCAGCAAAAGAGAAAGTCTGGAAAGAGTTATTGGGTAAGAGATTCTCTGAAGTACAGGGGCTAATAACAAATGATAAGAGAAATATGGATATTGGAATAAAGAGCTTAGAAAATGCTCTTAAAGATGGCAGAGAAATATATAAATTTTGTTTATCCTAGTCTAAAGTGACAAAGGATATTGAGAAGAAAGTGAAAGAACAAGAGGATAAACTATCAAGTTTATCTCAAAATTTTGATCCTCTCACCACATCCATAATAAACCAAGAATGTTAGACTATTGTCATTCTAAAAGAACTAAAGAAACTTGAAAAGGAAAGGAAGAATATAATAAGTAGGATGGGTGAACTTAGAGGGATAATTATCCCTAAGTTAGAGGCCATGCATGATGCCCTAACTGATGCTCAGACCACACCCAGACCAGTGATCTGATAGATCTAAAGAGGGCAGAAGCTTTTGCATTCCTGTTGAGTGGTCACATCTCAATTTTGGACAGGATGAAGTAGAGTTGGGAAACAAAATTTGTCCAGTTGAAGACAATTTTTGCAGATATACTTCAGTATATGTAAGTATGTTATGTATATATATTTATGCAGCCAAGTATAGATTGTTTTTGAAAATTTTGGTATGTGGATCCTACCCTTTGCCATTGATGTCAAAGGGGGAGTGAGGAGCAGTGAAAAATATGGAATCTAGATAAGAGGGAGCTCCGAAAAAGTGCACATAAGAACAAAACATCAGCCAAGGGGGAGATTGTTGGCAAGAGACTGTGTGGCTTCATGAGTGTTGTCATTAATGGCAACAAAGTCCATCCCACACATCTGCAGGACATGGTATGACTATACCGGAAGACAGATTGAAGAGGATTTTGGTCTGGTAAGCAAGAACAGAGCATGCAGCAAGGTCTGACAGTCAAGTTTGGATCTCTCAGAGGAAGTATCTTAGTAAAGTGCAAACTTGGGAAAGTCAAGAGGAGTACCATGACTAATACTTTCCAGAGATTGAGCCTCCAATGATGAAAGAGTGAAAAGATATGAACACCTAAGTGTTGGGTTCCTGTTTGGCAAAGAAGACTGAGGAAGAACTAACCGGCAGAGCATCAAACCTTAATCCAGATGAGATATTGATGGTGATCAAGTTTATTGAGGGATCATTCATGATTGGCTGACATGATTGGTGACTTCTATAAGTATCTCTTTGATACGCATCACTTTGTAAGCAAGGATTCAGTCGACAGACCATAGTTTGGGAAAATATTGAGTATTCTGGATGCCGACTAGAAAGATGTTGAAATCCTTGGTGCAGATATATATACCATATAGATTTCGATGAGAAGTGGTGTGTGGTGTGTTGTATTGTGTGAAGAAAAGCAGAGAGTAGTGTGAAAGCAGCTATACAAGTCCGGAATGTGATAGGACAGCAGCACCAAAGAAGAGGAAGAATGAAGTGCAGTAGATCAGTGTATTGAGCCTAATCGGAACTAATTCTCAACATATGTGGATGCTTCTCATTAGTTCAAGTACTCGGTTTCTTTCTATAAACTATTGTAGGCAGTGAGCCTCTTGTGAGTAGTGTGCTCGGGTAGTGACGCCTAATTGGTAAGTGACATTTTGTACTATCTTATTCTTTTAACAGAGAATACAATTTTGGGTTAGTCACCCCGTGGTTTTTTCCCTTAACAGGGTTTTCCACGTCAAAAATACTATGTTATAAGTGTTGAGTTTAATTCTACTTCCATCGTTATGTATGCTTACATGTTTTAATATTGCACTTATTGTTGAAGAAGAAAAGAAAGTCAAATAAATTAAGATAACTGATTCACCCTCCCTCTCAGTTATCAACAGAAATAATGTTGTTATATGAATGTTTTGTAACCCTAGACTGCGGCCTAGTGTCTATAAAAGCCTGAATGGCATATGTAATGTGTTTGAGATTCTAATATAACGAGGAATGAGCTTTGAAGGCTGGGTTTTTTTCCCTTTTAGGTTTTTCCTAGGATAAATCTTGTGTCACATGTGTTGATGAATATCTCTTTCTTTCTATTGTTAACTATATACTTCTATTGCATTTATGTTATGATCATGCTATTAGTTGTTTAAGGCTACAAGGTTGGATAGTCCCTCATCGGACCCTCCTACCTTGACTGCATCAAAGATATCCTAATTGATCAAGATTCAACATACCAGTTTATGCAGTCACCCCGCACTTGAACTTTGAAGTAACAATCACCAGCTACTCAGTCAAAACCTACTTCAACTCGCCGAAGTCTTTAGTATGCTTGGAATTGTAATGTGCATAATGGACTTCAAAATGGAGGATGAAATCCATTTATTTCCTGTCATCACCTCATTAATTTCTCAATTCAACATAGCCTGGCAGCTTGCGTTCTCATGCCGTGAATGGTCACATCTTTTGAATATCAATCATTTGATCAAGACCAGACCTTGATCTTTTGAACATCGCATGTCAAGACCATATCAAAACCTTGAACGAAGGACAAACACTTTAAAGTTGTGCGGTGCGATGGACCATTATATCTTTATTAGTTGAGCACCTTAAAACACCACCATCGATATTATATAATATATAATATATTATAATAATATATCTAATAATTATCTAATATATCGATGGACGACTGTAGTTGAATTCTGGAATGAAATATCCGGAGCGCTAGACTTGCGAACTCATACCTCCAGAATCAATCTACAACCATTAGATTTACAAAGATCAATGGTTGAATAATTATTATATATAATATAATATATAATTCTAATTATTATATAATATATTATAATAATATATCTAACCTATATTATAGTATTTTATATAATATTAATTATAATTATTATATAATATATATAACCTATATTATATCATCAAAGTGGGCTCGACTTCATATAAAGGGAGCTTCAAACTTTAGCACGATGTTTCACCATTCGATGAATGTTTCGATGGACAGTTGTAGTTGAATTCTAGAACGAAAGTCCAAAGCACTAAACTTGCAAACTCAAACCTCTGGAATCAATCAAGAGCTGTTTGATTTACAAAGATCAACGGTTGAGATTATACAATAGTTTTCAATTCCACCACTCGATGTACGTGTTGTATTAAATTATTAATTCAGGCTGCAAACTTGCAGGCCATCCTTAAATTTTGTTTGAAGTGGGAGTACTCAATACAACTACAACTACAAACTTGTACTGAAAGTGAAGAATAGAATAGAATAACTTTTAAAAATTAACTTCCTCGAGAATAAAATAAAATTTATAACTTTAGTAAAAGAATGTAACACGTTTCACTCGCTTTACTTCATAGTTGGCACTTAGCAATTTTAATTGATACTATTTGGAAGAGAGAGGGTCAAGGACTCAAGGAGATTGCAGTGCACTAATTTTTTTAATATTGATTGTGCGATGCCACAGAGTCACTCAGTGCCAGTCTTTGTATTCATCTTTTCTAAGTAAGTGAAATATAGAAATACTTCATTCCTATTACTATTGCTATTATTATTGTCCTTGAGACTTCAATTTTTTCAATCTTGGGGTTTAGGGTTGAGTGTTTATAAGCATGTCTACCAATACTACCAGACCAAAAATTGGGAAAACCAAAGAAAGAGATAAAATAGATTACGTCGGACTGCTTAAAATCCCAGGTTTTACAGATGAATACCATGATATTTATGACCCTGTAATCTTTGGAAGGTTTACCTCAACACTTAGATTTTCATGTGAGAATAAGGTACGTCAAGTGCAACCTGACCCAAAAAAGCCAATACTAATTAACAGGTTGACTACACCATGGGTGATTGGATTGGGACGCCTGATGTTCCCTGAGGTTTTTCCTTGCCTTGAATTTATCATGGTATGTGCCCAGAATTATGATGAAAATAGAAAAGCAATAGTTATAAAAGATAGAGAGGAAGTAATGTTACCCATTAATGGAGAATATTTTGGCCAATTGTTGGGTTTTACCTCTAAAGAATGCAGAAAAGTCCACATAAGCCTAGAAAAACTTGCTAGTACTTATGAAGCAGTTAGTGAAAATGATTTTAAAAAAGTTCTCAAATCTCTAACATTGGATGTTGTCCTACTCAATCAGAATCATAATCCTCCTTATAAAATTGATATTTTAAAACCATGGGTTCAAGATACTATTTCCATGCTAGTGGTTTGCCTTGGATTGGATAATAATAGTCAAGTGGATGCAAGCCTCCTTGAAATGATATACAATATCCATCAATGCAATACACCTGCTAAATACAGATTTCTTGAGCACATTGTAGAATCCATGCATGATCAGTTTTTAATGATTAAATAAAGTCAAAGTGAAGCTCCCACTTCTAGTTCTAATAGAAAGACATTTAGGTTCACAACCTGCTTGTGCTATTTATTTCCAGTGTGGTTTGTTGGGATGTTTCGAGACAACAAGCTTCAGATTCAGCAAGATAAAATGGACTACATGATTGGACCCATAAGATAAAGATGTATCTTAATCAAAAGAACTACAATAATTTTGTGGACTACTTTTTGGCTCCTTGTATCAAGCCATTACAAATACTCCAATGCCTAGATTGCCCGAGTCTTGTAGAAATTGCATTCAACTGGGAAAGGAAATACAATTGGTTGACTGGTACTTCATGGAGGAATATATTGTCCTAAGATTTCATGGATCAGGAGTAGAGCCCCACAAACTTCCAATACATGTGATAGAGAGGGTTTTTGCATTGGAATGCATACGGCAAATGGATAGTACAGATCAATTGTACTTTGTTAGTCAGCAAAAGAACATATTTCCTTCCTTACCTTTTTCATGTGGAGGGTTCACATTTGAGAGAAAAGCATTCACTGTGGCACATGACATTTTACAACTTTTTAAATTTGATGTTTACTCTCATTGGAAGTATGACCCATGTGATGTGATTAAAACAAGGCTTGTGGCCAATAAGAATGTTCCAACTAGAATTCAACATGAAAGTAAACCCCTACTAGAAATGTTGAGAAACAAGAATTCTTGGGATGAGGTCAAAAAAGTCATAAAAAAAATTGTTGTTCAAAGAGGTATTACTTTTGAAATATTGTCATCAGAAATAATGGGATTGCATCTAATTCCACAAACACAGAGAGATGTAGAGGTGGTACTGGCAATCAAGAGATCTACAACAATTTCTATACAAGAGATGCTAAAAAATGTACGTACACAAAAATTCCAAAGACTCCAAGAGATTCTTGTACTGAGGAACATGGTCACAATAAAAATTAATGCCTTTTGGTTTGTGAGGAAGGATCTCAATGATCCAAAAGCTATTGCAGAATTCAAAGAAATCTCAGAAGATCAAGAGTTCAGGAAATTGTGGGATATAGAGCATCCCACTGGCATTGAAGCAACTAATGTTGAAAGTGATGATGAAGATGAAGACCAACCCATAGATCTTAGTGCCTATGCATTCAAAACTCGTATAGTGAGACCACAAGAGAAACATATACTACAGGGGCATTAATAGCCCAAAATTTGGGTTATGAAGGTGGTGGTTTAGGGCCCACAAGACAAGGCATTTGGATGGTACCATAGGTAAACCCTAGAAAACCTAATGATCTTCAACTCAAAATTGGAGCTGATGAACATGCCAAAGGGCATACACATACATATCAGGAATTAGTTTTATTTCAGCTTTAAATCCTCAGTGAGATTCAATCACAAACAGTACCACAAGGGTCTTCTGATCTGCATGTTTCTCATTCTTTTCCTATAGGAGATGGTGGACATTCTAGTGCTACTGGTGGCAAATCTGGCGATGGTATAGGTAATGGTAGTAGTGGTGGTCAGTAAGAGCCACAACAACAAACTAAGAAGAGGCCAACAATAACATTAGATGATACTATAGACAAACTTAGAGAACAAGGCCTTGTGAAGACTAAGAAGCAAAAGATTGTGACAGGTTTTGATTCCACATCCACATCAAAGCAATTGTTTCTAGAAGGCACCCCCCTCCTATCGTTAGTGTGCCTGGGACAGGAATGACTAATCCTTAGCCTAAATTAATTAGAGATGCCCCAATACTACAACTACTCCTTCGCCATTCAAAGTTATGTCAAGTATCACATTTTCTTATTAAAAAGCTGAGTTTGAAAAGAAAGCAAAAATATCCAAAAGACACAAGAAGCAAGTTCTAGAGATAGAGACTATTGCAACTTTAGAGCCTGCAACAACCAGGGTATTGTCTACATTTGACCCAAGAACTGAAAAAATGGATTATATGATTATTGTGCCCAAAGTTCAAGATAAACCAGAGGAACATATGCAACGCTCTGACTATGAGGTGAGCACCATCCAAGTGAATTTTTCTGAAATGAAAAATTCTAACAAAATTAATGTATCAAAAAGGAACAACGAAGTGGTGTACACATCATTGCTAAAGCAAGAGAGAGAAAAAAAGGTATGGTTTTTTTAATTTCCTAGTAACTTTGTTGAATATATTGTCTAAAAATTAGGGTTTTAATATAGATAGGTCACAGGTTCTAGTAATTGAGTTACAACAGAAGGAAAATATATTCAGTGATGTTATTTCCATTCATATTGTTCATTTTCATTTGACTTTGTGATTTACATAATAGGTTGTAGACTCAAATAGAAAAGTTACAGGCAGACATAACAAATGAAAAAGCCAAGAGGAAAGCAGTGAAGAGCAAGACCAAATAATTAGAGAAAAGGATAAAAAAATCACACTCTACATCTACAAGTGAAATAAATAAATAGACAGAGGTGGAAGTGAATAAACTAAAGAAAAGGTTAAGTGAAAGTATAAAAAATTATGATATTGAAAAAATCAATTCAGGAAAATTACAACAATCCCTAAATGAAGCCAATGTCAAACTGCAGGAAGCAGAAAAAGAAGGACAGTTGTGGGAAGAAAATGTGGAGAGAGAGAGAGAGAGAGATTTGAAAATTTGCAAATAAAACTAAAGAACGCAGAAAATGAAATACAAAGTATCTGAATTTTATAGAAACACAATGGTTTATATAAAAGATAACATTTGGGAGAAAATAATGAAGAGGATTGATGATTTGTCTAAAATGTTTGAATACATTAATGATCTACTATTATGTAGTAATACACTCAAACAATACATTGCTAAAAATGGAGACATGGAAACTTCACAATAGTTAGATGCAAACAAAATTTTGCAATCAATCTACAAAGCTAGTGGCAAAGAATTGGAATCCAAAGGAATTCAGAACTGTATTGATGCCACAATAAAGGCCTCATCTATCATTGAAAATTTTATGAAGCTGGAACAAGCACATTATCTTTTGGAAAAAGTTACATTATTGACAAAGAAGCTGCAAACAAAGGAAGAATACTTCAAAAAGTTTGGTTTGCCAGTGGCTTTGACCCATCATATCGATACATTGGAAAGGCTGCTTTCAAAAAGAATATGGAGGATAAAATGAAGTTGGATAAGGACCAGTTTCCTCAAAATTTTGATGAGGCAAACTTTTTGGATTCTATCAAACCACTGATAACCTTGAATGCAACTTTGAGTGATACATTCAAGTCAAGTAACAATGTCAATTATAAAATGTTAACATGCTTACAACTCGGTTACCATGGATTAAGAAAAAATGCACTTTTGACATCTTATGAAGAGTGGAGCACTCTACAAAAGCTGATAAAATAATTTAGTAATATGTGTTTCCAACAGAGCATTATGCTAAGTTAGTTTTGAGTAAGTTATTGTACATTCTAAATGTAATACTTCAATGTATTCCTTCATTTGAAAATCAATATAACACTAAAATCCATTTATGTGTTCAAATTATCTGTATTATTTAATTGCCTACTTAAGGAAAACTCCAGTTTCTACATACACATTAAATATTTGCTAATGTTGTATATTGATATGTTATTGTTGTGGATTACTATGCAATGCAATAAAGGAAAACAAATGAAACACTACTATGGTTATAAAGAAGAAAAATTACTTTGCATTTAGTTGAATGCTTGTACAACTTATCAGTATCACACAATAATAATATGAAAATATTAATTTTTAAATCAAAAATGAAAAATGTTCATCACTGATAGACAAATAAAATGTCATCAATAACATTTTGGAGTTTGGAACATGGAATACAGTATAAATACCTAGTAACTACTAAATCCCTTCAAATTTCCAAATCATCTCATCATCTTGATTCTCCTCCCTCTGACCATGATATCCAGTGTCATCCTGATCATGTTCTTCATTTTCTTCTATCTCCATATCTCCACTTAAGAGCATCTCATCAACACCACTACCACTACATGTGGTACAGGTATTCATTATGTCACTATCATATGTGCTATTATTGTTTTAAGTGTTGTACAACCCTCTTCTTTCACATAAGGACCTACAGATTGCGAGTGCCCTATCAAAAGGAAAACTCCAGATATCATGTCTAGTTGTATACATTCTCAAGCAATTTTTCAAATTCTTGTCAAGATTACTTCTTATCTTTGATTTCAAGAACCCCAATGCACTAAAAACTCTCTCATCCTCCACCGACCCCAATATCATGGTTTGACATAAATCAACAAGTTTGAAATTTTTTGATAATACATCACGTAATATTTCACTTTGACTTAAGGTTTTCCAAAGTTTTGTTATCAATCCATCTTGGTAGGGAGCCTCCATGAGTTTAAATTGTTCCTTCATTGAAGTTGCAAATCGACCTGATTTCTCTCTAAGCTTAGTTTGATATAAAATTCCTTCTATTTGTCATCCATCAAATTCTATACTTTTACAAAAATGATTTACTAAGGTCTTTATCTTGTTGTGAAAATCACTTGGCTAATAGTTGACCCAATATTGAGGATACACTACAGACATGGCTTCAACCAGTTCATCACTAGGGAATCAATCTCTATTCTCTAAGGAAAGAGATTTCACAATATTCTTTAAAGTAGTACTTACAAAATTAACAATCTTGTCAAAAGCTTCCCTTGAAATAGGTTCTTCTTTGATAGTGATCTTGACCTCTTTAAAACAATGCATTGCTATCTTAAATCCCTTTCCAAAGACACATAACTCCTCATTATCATAAACTATAAAAAATTAGTAGGATTGGTCACATTTGTTATCAAGTGTCAGCTGCTAAATTTTAGACTTATGAAGGACTGGTCTGATAGATGTAGATTATCGAGGGTCATGCATATCATTCTACGCAGTCTAGTTTATTCAGAAATATACATAGTTCTTTCTTGGGATTTTTTCACAAGCATGTTCATTTCCTATGGCATGGGAAGAATACCAGCTAAAATGAGGAGTGTCTCTATGTCACTTAACATATGTAAGAGGTCAGGAGCCCTATCAACTGTGAAGCGATGATTTTACATTACACTAATCAAGGATTGATATTCTGGTAAAACTCTTTTTGTTGGTTCATGCAAGGAGATCCATCTGGTATCAACATCCTTAAGAAGCTTGTTTCATACAGTTATTCCTTCAGAAAAATGTTGAAATTCTAAAAACTGTTTGGGACTTCGACAGAAGTATGAGTAGAGCTTGCGGACTAGATCTTCAACTTTTGATAGTACAAGAAACTTGCTCACCATTTTAAATGCTAAATTCATTCTGTGGTCCATGAAGTGAATGCCAATCATGTATGGTGAAATATAAGTTTGTAGCTTTACACACATACCATTCCTATGACCTTGCATTACTAAATCTCCATTCACCCCTACACACACCAACTTTCTAGAAATTGTGCAGTCATCCATACCTCCAATTTCATTCAAAGATTTCTTAACTATCTTAAATAGATTTTGTGATGTTGCATTCTCCTTCATTTTATAAACAGAGAGTAGATGAGGTTGGTGAACATGATTTGCCATAGTATACACATGCATACATACCCAGGAAGTATTATCTATTGTTGTAACTTCATCTAGAGATAATGCAAGAAAAGTTGACTCTTTTATTTGTTCTTGTAAATCATATTTTTCCACCTCAATAAGACAACTTGCCCATTCCCATCCATTTTTTATTGACCAATGTGTGTTAGGAAAATTAGGAATGCCCATAAATGATAATAAACTATTATATTCTGTGTAGTCTGTCATAGGATGCCCTTTGGTCAAAATATGAAAAACAACAGCCAATTGAACAGTTTTTGCCATTTGTAATTCTCCCATCATCTTTCTAAATTGAGCTTCAATTAAACCTCCACTTGCATGAATCTTTGCCTTTCTTTGCATATGCACATCATAGTCGAGGGCATTCTTTACATGAAGACATTCTTCCTTTGTTTTCCATCTTATCACTGGTTTTTCCTATCCATCTATGATTTGTTTTTCATAAACTTTGCCACTATGTTTTTCTATGGTGTCAAGTTTTAGCTGCGACCTCTTGTCCCTACAATATTTCCAACTACAAATCTTACACTTGCATTCTGTGGGAGGTTCATCTTTGTTTGCATTCTCTGCCAGTTCAATGAATGGGAATTTTGACACCCAATCAATCTGAAAACTCCTTGACATTTCCCACTCACGCCCCTTTTTTTATTTGGCTTTTCTTTTCCCCTTGTGTGCACTTGCAGGATCTTCATCTTCATTGATTTCTATAACTTCATTAACTTCATTATCATTTGTTGAGTTTCATTTATTCATATTATCATTCATGCTACCTTGGGTATTCCCTGAAACATCATTTGTGGCATTGTCATCATTCCCACTACCTTGAGTATTCCCTTGAACATCATCTGTGGCATTCTCATCATTCCCGGTACATTAGATATTCCCTATAACATCATCTGTGGCTTTGTCATCATTCTTGCTACCTTGGGTATTCCCTCGAATATCATCAGTGGCATTGTGATCCAAGTCAATAGATGGTACAGGTTCTGATGTTGTAGCTCCATCAGATGGACTACCAACATTGTCAAAGTATGACTTTATGTTTCTCCATTTTGATGACCTTGACCTCCCTTCACCACCCTCAAACAAATTCTTCTTGCTTGACATCTCTCACGAATTAAAAGCTACAGGAAAAATGTCATTTTGTTCAAGAAGGAGTCATAGATGATAGAATATAGATCCCTAGGTCCTAGATTAATATATCTCCCTAGTCCTAACTCCTCTCAATCAATATCATCTGTAACAATTAAATAAAACAAAGACATAAATAATCAACATGAATCAAGAAATGATCACTTACCTTTCAATGACTTGCCAATGCCTGTAGTTGTAACTTCTCTATGATCTGAAATGAATCGAGGATTCAAGAGCTCGAACTAAACAAAATGTGTAGAGGATTAATTAGAGTTTCAAATGCATTTATATCAATGCATATTTGGCAAATATCGTGGGATTTTCAAATGGTAGTACAATAATTTGGTGAATCCTGCGTACTATTAATAGGACACTTATAAATGTTAGGTGAAGTGGACCTCCATCAAACACATATGTTGTAATTTTCTAGGCGAATATGGCCCTGGGACTTGTTGGGATAAGGTGCCATTAACCTTGTAAATCCCATTATTGTGTTATTCCATATATTATTTGTAATTATCCATAAGGGATGTACAATTTTCACCGGTAGAAGTAAAAATTATTTACTGTCCATGGTAATTATGGAGTTACTGCACGGTAAGTCCCGAAGTTACAGGCAGTAGTTACAAGATGTCATTTACTATGGTAAATGGTTATTGGTCAAAGTGGGGTACACATGTGGAGGAATAATCTATTTTTAGTTTTATGACACATGTCATAGATGCTATAAGTGGCTATTTTTGGCCCCAAGGCGTTCAAGCTTGCATGGGCATATTTTTCCAAGTGTAGGATGCATGTATGATAGCATTTATGACCCCGTAAGAGCCTATTCTTGGCCATGGACGCCCAAGGTTGTATTGTTGACTCTTGACAAGTGTTGTGAGCTTGTAAGAAGTTATTTAATGTCTTGAGGTTGTGTAAATTCTATATAAACCATAGCATAGTAGATGAGATGCATAATAACAGTTTACAGGTACCCAAGTTTTATCGGAGTGAAGGTTGAAGGACAGAGGAAGTGAATATATTTGTGATCTCCTTTTGTGAAGATAATACAATTTGGCCTCTTTTCTTAGTGGAGTTTTTTTAGCCGAAAGGGTTTTCTCCACATTAAACACTTGTGTTATGTGCTTCATTCTGCTTCTGGTATATTTATGTATTGTGGGTTTATGTTTTGTTATAATCTCCATTGTTAATGCACACTTAAAAGATTGCTGAAATTTATTCAATCAGATTTCCATTGAAGTAGTGTTGCTTTCATTTCTAACATTTGGTATCAGAGCTTGGCCAGCTTTGACTCTTGGGTGGTAGTGTGGAAGCTGTAGCTGCAATGGAAGATTTGGTTGTGTTTGTTCTATAGATCTTGTGTTGTTCTTATGGTTGCATCCACCGTTGTATCAACCTCTCGAATGGACATTGAGAAGTTCAACAGAACAGGGTATGAGTTGTGGAAGCTGAAAATGGAAGATCTATTGGAACAAAGAAACCAATGGTTGGCTATTCAAAAAGAGAAGAAACCTGATGATGTCTCTCAAGATGAGTGGGATAGACTGGATAAGAAGGCATGGGGAACCATCCAGTTGTGTCTTTCAAACTCTATCCTGTTGAATGTCGCAAAGGAAAAGACTGCATACAAGTTGTGGAAATGGTTGGGTGAGATCTATCAAGCCAAGAGTATGGTAAATAAACTTTATTTAAAAAGAAAATTGTTTTCCATGAAAATACGAGAAGGTGAATCAGTTGCAGAGCATTTAAATTCTTTTAATTTGTTAGTGAGTCAGCTTGATTCAGTAGATGTTGAGGATAGTGAGGAAGATAAATGTATCTTACTTCTTTGTTCTTTACCTGAGTCTTGGGAGAATGTTATCCTTGCTATCACTGCTAACCTTGCGGATCCAAAGTTGGATGCTCTTGTTTCAGTGCTATTGTCATAGGAATTGAGGAAGAAGAGTTTAGATAGTTCAGGGGATGCTCTCAGTGTCAAGGGAAGGTCTAAGGAAAGAGGACCTAAAGGAGATCAGAAAGGGGCTAAGGACAAGTCCAAGGGTAGGTATAAGACTCCTTGTAAAAAGAACAGAGTTAAATGTTGGAACTACAGTAAAAGGGGACATGTAAAGAAGTACAGAAACCCCAAGAAATAGTGGGAGAGTGCTTCGAATAAGTCCTCAAATGCAGGTGAAGAAGTTTTACTTTCTGCATGTAATCTTGTTTCTAATGATCACTGGTTGGTTGACTCAGGATGCTCATTTCATATGACTTCGCATAAGGAATGGTTCTCCTCATGAAGAATATGATGGAAGTAATATCTACCTTGGTGACAACTCCTCATATCTGATTGTCGAGAAAGGAAATGTATTGTTGTGTTTTAGTGATGGGACGATTAAAACCCTCCCATGTGTTTTACATGTTCCTGGATTAGCTAGAAATCTAATTTCAGTTTCAAACTTAAATGATTTGGGAATGCATGTGACATTTGACAAGCATGGCTGCAGATTAGTGAGAGGGAACTTGGTGGTAGCGAAGGAGAAGAGATTCGGAAGCTTGTTCAAGCTTGAAGCCACTACAGTTTATAATGCCTCCTCTGTATCTGAGGCTAATACTAAAAATGCATGTATGTTGTGGCATCATAGATTGGGCCACACAAGCAATAATGTATTAAAAACTATTAAGAATAAAAATTTGTTCGATGGTTTCTCCTATTCTGATGAGCACTTTGATTTCTGTGAGCATTGTGTGTTTGGCAAACAAAATAGAAAATCATTTCCTTCAGGAAGTAATAGAGCAAAAGAGAAGTTAGAAATTATCCATACAGATGTGTTTGGACTTGTGGATAATGAATCTATTAGAAAATCTCATTATTTTGTAACCTTCATTGATGATATATCCAGATTTACATGGATTTATTTTATGAAGCATAAATATGAAGTTTTCACTAAGTTTAAGGAATTCAAAGTCTTAGTAGAGAACCAATCAGGTTTAAAGATAAAAATATTAAGATTTGACAATGGAGGGGAATATTGGTCTAAGGAATTTGACGAGTTTTGCAAGCATATAGTTATAATTAGACAAAAGATAACTCCGTATACACCACAACAGAATGGTGTTGCAAAAAGGATGAACCGAGCAATTATGGAAAGGGCCAGAAGTATGCTTAGTGATGCACAGTTGGATAATTGCTTTTGGGCAAAGGCTATGTGTACTGCTTGCTACTTGATAAATAGATCTCCTTGTAAGGCTCTTGATTTGACACCTTATGAAGTGTGGACAGGTAAGAAACGTTTTGTTTCACATTTAAGGGTTTTTGGTTGTGAGGCTTTTGTTCATGTGCCTAAGGAAATGGGATCTAAGTTGGATCCAAAAGCTGAAAAGTGTACATTCATTGGATATGATGATAATGTGAAAGGTTATAAGCTTTGGAATCCACTAACTCGCAAGATTATATTTTCTAGAGATGTTATTTTTAGGGAACTTAGAGCTATTTCTGAACCTAATCAACCAAAAGAAAAATATGAAAAGGTAAAGAAGGTGCACTTTGATTTAGAGCAGCAAGATGCACCTCAGGATGAACAAAATGATGGATTGGGGGGTGAAGAAGAAGAAGAAGATTCAAGTAGTTCTGATGAAGATGAATCTATTGTTACAGAAGAAGTTGGTGCATATGATCATACAGAAGAACGAGTAGAGTCTCTTGTTCCACCCTTGAGGAGATCCACAAGACAACAAAATCTAGTTGACAGGTATAGCCCACCAGATTTATGTTGTGTATATTATTTAGTACTAATGATGAACCTAGATCCTACAGGGAAGCTATTTCTGCAGATGATAGTGAGTCTTGGCAGTTAGCCATGTAGGAGGAGATGATGGCTTTAGACTCTTGTAACACCTAGGATCTTGTTCGTTTCCCAAAGGAAAAAAGGCCATAGGTTGTAAGTGGGTCTTCAAGAAGAAGTTTGGAGCAGACGGGTCATTGGAGAAGTACAAGGCTAGACTGGTAGCCAAGGGCTACTCCCAGAGAGAGGGAGTTGATTTTGGTGAGATATTATCTCATGTTGCTAAATTGACTTCTATTAGATTTCTCTTATCCATTGCTACAGCTTATGACTCCAGGAGATTGAGCAAATAGATGTTAAGATTGTGTTCTTGCGTGGAGATCTTGAAGAAGAAATTTATATGCAACAGCCTACAGATTTTGAGGTAAAAAGAAAAGAACATTGGGTTTGCAAGTCAAAGAGGTCTCTCTATGGTTTGAAACAGTCCCCCAGAATGTGGTATCAAAAGTTTGTTTCATTTGTTTTGAAATTGGGTTTTGTTAGAAGCGAGGAGGATCATTGTGTTTACATTCATTGTGTTGATGATTCTATACTGGTTATTTCTTTGTATGTTGATGACATGTTTTTCATCAATACTAAGGGTATGGTCAGTGAGCTTAAAGCCCAACTTTCAGGTGCATTTGAGATGAAGGATCTTGGTGCTGCAAGGTATATTTTGGGAATGGAGATCAGGAGGGATAGAGTTAATAGAAAGCTTTGGCTATCACAAAGTAAGTATGTGAATACTATTTTGCAGAGGTTTAGTTTGCAGGACTGTAACCTAGTTAGAGTTCTTTTACCCATTAGTACTAAGATTTCATTAGATATGTGTCCAAAGACTGAGGATGATCTTGAGGATATGTCTAATGTGCCATATGATAGTGCTGCATGGAGTTTGATGTATGCAATGGTTTGCACTAGACCAGATATTGCCCAAGCAGTGGGAGTTTTGAATAGATTTATGTCTAACCCTGGTAGACAATATTGGAATTATGCGAAGAGGGTGTTTAAATATCTTGCAGGTACTCCTAATCATTGTTTAGTTTATTCTGGTACTAATAGTGCTGATAAATCTTTGGACATACAGGGTTTTGTTGATGTAGATTGGGTAGGGACTTGGATAGTTGAAGGTCCACTAGTGGCTATGTGTTTACTCTATTTGGAGGAGCAGTGAGTTGGATGAGTAAGAGGCAGCCCACAATTGCTTTGTCCACCATAGAAGTGGAGTATATGACTTCTACTCATGTCTCTAAGGAGGCAGTTTAGTTGAGGAGACTGTGTACAGGTATTGGTTTTGATTGCAGGATCATTTAAATTGGTTGTGATAGCCACAGTGCTATCTATTTGGCTAAGAATCCCATGTATCGTGCTCGGACTAAGCATGTTGATGTTCAGTATCACTTTGTTCAAGAGTTGGTTGTAAATAGAGAGATTGAGCTGAAGAAGATAGATACTCAGGAGAATGTTGCAGATTCATTAACCAGGCCTGTGAGCATAGAGAAGTTCATATGGTACAGAGAGGCCATGGGCCTTGTTTCTAGTGCCTGATTATTTTTTATTTGATTTCCTATGGGTTGATTTACAATGTATAATGTCAAGTGGGAGAATGTTGGTATAAGGTGCCATTAACCTTGTAAATCCCATTATTGTATTATTCCATTTATTATTTATAATTACCCATAAGGGATGTACAAGTTTCACCGGTAGAAGTAAAAATTATTTACTATCCACGGTAATTACGGAGTTACTGCACGGTAAGTCCCGAAGTTATAGGCGGTAGTTACGGGATGTCATTTACTATGGTAAATGGTAATTGGTCAAAGTGGGGTGCACATGTGGAGGAATAATCTATTTTTAGTGTTATGACACACGTCATAGATGTTGTAAGTGGCTATTTTTGGCCCCAAGGCGTTCAAGCTTGCATGGGTACATTTTTCTAAGTGTAGGATATATGTATGACAGCATTTATGACCCCGTAAGAGCCTATTCTTGGCCATGGACGCCCAAGGTTGTATTGTTGACTCTTGACAAGTGTTATGATCTTGTAAGAAGTCATTTAATGTATTGAGGTTGTGTAAATTCTATATAAACCATAGCATAGTAGATGAGATGCATAATAATAGTTTACAGGTACCCAGGTTCTGCCGGAGTGAAGGTTGAAGGACAGAGGAAGTGAATATATTTGTAATCTCCTTTTGTGAAGATAATACAACTTGGCCTCTTTTCTTAGTTGAGTTTTTTACCTGAAAGGGTTTTCTCCACGTTAAACACTTGTGTTATGTGCTTCATTCTACTTCTGGTATATTTATGTATTTTGGGTTTATGTTTTGTTACAATCTCCATTGTTAATGCACACTTAAAAGATTGTTGAAATTTATTCAAATCAGATTTCCATTGAAGTAGTGTTAGGACACTTATAAATGTTAAGTGAAGTGGACCTCCATCAAACACATATGTTGTAATTTTCTAGGCAAATATGGTCGTGGGATTAGCATGGAGTTATAATGGTATTAGCGAAATTGGTCCTCATACACATGAACCGTTTAATGATATTGGTGAAATTGGTCCTCATTCATGTCAACCATTTAATGATATTGGTGAATATGTGGGTGAATTAAAACATGCCTCCAAAATTCTAGGTGAATCACCATTAGAATTGGTAGTATACCGTGGCAAAAATACTAACTATAAATGACTCAAAAATTAATAGGGTGGCGAATTGAAATGTATTTGACCAAAAATTCAAAAAATCTGGACAAATTGGCCCCCCGCTAGTGGCAATGTATTCGCCAATTCCCAATTCGTGGATATGAACTATTCGCCAATTGGCGAAGATTCACCACTAAAAATATCCATGTCTAGAGCTATGTCCAACTTTACTAAAGTAGTGTAATTATATCATATATACATGCATTGATACACATAAATCACCTACATCATTGTACTCTAGAAAGCTATATGGGTGTTCAGTATCCATCATTACTTGCCAAATTACAAACTTTGGACCCATAAATGCTTCAGTTTCATTGACATATAGATTGTCCAGAGTAAGACATATCATTTTCTTTAGCATTGAGTATTTTGCAATGTACATTGTTTTGTCTTGTGCCTTTTTGATAAAACATTAATTTCTTCCAACAAGGGAAGAATCCTAGATAGATTCCATAATATCTCAACATCAATGAGTAGTAACAACATATTTGCCTAATATGAGAAGTTTTCATAGAACAATCCCATCAATGATTGATATTCTTAGAACAATCTACATGATAGTCCATGTAACAATATCCACCTAGTATCGACATCCTTAAGTAGCTTGTTACCTAGAGTAACTCCTTTAGCAAAGCATTGATACTCTCAAAATATTTTTGGAATTCTACAAAAATATGTATACACCTTGCGCACAAGATCTTTAACTTTTGAAACATATAGAAACTAACTCACAATTTTAAAATCCAAATTCATTATGTGGGCCATACAGTGAATGTCAGTCACATACATTGAACATGATGTCTATAAATTAATAATAAGCCCATTTATATGACCTTGCATGAGTAATGCTCCATTCACACCAATGCAAACCAACTTCTTTGCATTCACCTCATCATCCAAGCCTCCAATATCCATCAAAATATTTTTGAAGACCTCCATAAGGTTAGTAAAGGTAGAATTTCCTTTCATTTTATAAACTATAAGTAGATGCGGCTAGCAGATACGATTTTCTATATAGTATAAACTGTTGATAACTGAGAGGGGGGGGTGAATCAGTTATCCTAATTATTTCCCTTATTGAACTTTCTTATTAATTGATGCAGCATTGAATCAAACACTAAAACATTAACATGAAATAAGAAACACATAACACAGTATTTTTGACGTGGAAACCCTGTTAAGGGAGAAAACCACGGGGTGATTAACCCAAAATTATTCTCTGTTAGAAGAATAGGAGATTACAAAAAAATGGCACTTGCCAATTAGGGCTCACTGCCCGAGCACACTGCTCACAAGAGGCCCACTGCCTACAAGAAGACACACTGTCTACAAAGTGATAAGAATCACAGTCTTGAACTGATTGGAAGCATCTGCATATGCTGGAGTTCAGTTCCGGTTAGGCTCAGTACACTGATCTGCTGCACTTCATCTTTCCTCTGTTCTTTATTCTGCTATCTTTCACATACCGGATCCTTTTTGCTACTTCTGCTCTGTTCTAGACTTATTCGCATATATCTTCACACCATCACTCACTTCACAACTAAATCCATCCTCTATATATATCCGCACAAGTAATTTCATCACCTTTCTAGTCGGCATCCGGAACAGTCTAGTTTCTTACAAACTTTTGTTCTGTCGGCTGAATCCTTCCTCACCAAGCAATGCGGATCAAGCATATACTTGTAGATATCATTAATCATGTCGGCCAAACATGATTCATGCCTTCACAACCTCTATCATCAATAGTAACACATCCGGAAAGTAGTCTGATACTCTGTCAGTCAGTTCTTCCTCTATTTTCACTGTCTCTCAGGAATCCGGTACTCAACTATTCATATCTTTCTCCTTGTCCATCACCGGAGGCTAAATCCTTGGAATATACCACTCAAGGTAGTCCTCTTGACTTCCCCAAATCCGCACTGCACCAAGACACTTCCTCTGAGAGATCCGGACCAATCTGTCGGACCTTGCCACATGCTCTGTTCTTGTTCACCGGACCACAACATTCTTTATTCTGACTTCCGGTAGAGACACATCATGACTTGCGGATATGTGGGATGACCTTTGTTGCCATCAATGACAACAACCATGAATCCATATAGTGTCTCTTGCCAACAATCTCCCCCTTTGGCATTGATGGCAACACTTAGTGAAAAATGACTAAGTGTTTTCCCTATGCTCCCCCTTTGCTGATGCTCTGTCTTTATATACAATTTTCGGAACTCCCCCTTAGTTGGATTCCTCATTTTTCACTGCTCCTCACTCCCCCTTTGACATCAATGGCAAAGGGTGGGGTCCGCACACCAAAATTTTCAAAAAATTTCTATACATAGCCGCATATTTACATACTCACATGTACTGAAGAATGTCTGCAAAGGATGTCTGCAATTGGATCATTTCTGTAGCCCAACTTTGCTTCATTCTGTCTAAAATTGAAATGTGACCACTCAACAAAAATGCAAAAGCTTCTGCCCGCTTGAGATCTGTCGGATCTTTTGTTTGGGCGGTGGTCTGAGCATCACTGATGGCCTCATGCATAGTTTCCAACTTAGGGATTATAATCCTTCTAAGTTCTCCCATCCGGTTAGTGATATTCTTCCTTTCCTTCTCAAGATTCTTTATTTCATTCAAGACTGCAATAGTCTGACATTCTTGATTTATTATGGAGGAAGAGAGAGGATCAAAACTTTGAGATAAGCTTTGTAGCTTGTCCTGTTCTTCTTTTATTTTCTTATCAATTGCTACTGTTGCCTTTGGCCAGGATATACAAAATTTGTAAATGTCACCGCCATCCTTAAGAGCATTCTCTAAGCTCTTTATTCCAATACTCACAATCTTTCTATCTTTAGAGATTAATTCTAATACTTCTGAAAATCTCTTATCCAAAAATTCCTTCCGGACCTTTTCTTCAGCAGATTTTTCTAGAGATTCAAAATGAGTACTAACGCTGCTGACTAAGGTTTTGAGATTACCGGAAGAGGAGGCTGTGGGATCCTTTTGAAAGGATGGCATGATCTTTTCTAGCACTCCAGATGCTACCTCCATAAGCTCACAGTCTTCCATGTGAGATTTCAGCAGCTTCTCTTTGACTTTCTCATTTGCAAATGAGGCTATTTTCATTGTTTGCACCGGTGACAAAGAGTCAAAATCTAATGGTCCTTTGAGTAGGTCCGGTTCATCAATTTCTACAGTGGCTTTGCTCAAAAATTGTTGAACAGTTTGTGCAGTGTCTCTTGCCGGAGACAGATGTTTCTTTTCTTCTGCAGTCTTGGAACTGTCAACCTCTTTATCTTTTACCCCTGCTTCCTTCTCCTGTAATTCCTCTTCTTCTTTGGATCCGGAGACTGTAGGGGAAACCGGAGGAGAGATGTTTGTCTGTTTAGGGCTCACTTCTTCCGGAACAGATGATTCCAAATCAGCAGCTGTTTCTGCACCTAAGTCCTCTACAACAGGAAGATTGAACCTTTTGAAGGCCTTCCGGAGGATCTCTTCTGTCTCTTGGGCCACTCTGTTAGTCTCACCAAGCATGAGTTGATTCATCCTGGCTTTACTTCTGAACTCATCTTTGCAGTCCTTGAAGATAATGTTCATTGTCTTGGGATCAATTTGAGGATATAGCTGAATAGCTATCTGCTCCCGGATCTCAAGATCTTTAGCATGAGCATTATTCTTTCTTATTTCTAATTCCTTTTCTAGGCTTTTAGGAATAAGAGATATGATCTCAATGAAAGCCTTATTGTATATGTTCAGATATTTGACTGTGGCTTCCTGCAGAATCTTTTGGTCAGCCTCATTGTAGTCATCATAAAATTCAGTCAAAGGTTGAAGGTTTCCATCTACCGTGACTGACTTGATTACACTCTCTAGAGACAGAGTGGACTTTTCAATAGATACCTCTACCATTTCATCTTTGTCTTGGCCTGTGGAGGGTTTACCGGATCCTTTCTTCTTCTGCTTCTTTATTTATTTTACTCCCTCATCTGACTCTGTTTCCTCTTCATCCTGTTGGCTTTCATAAGCCCTTGTGGCTTTTGTCTTGGATCTCTTACCGAATGCCTGGACTTCCGGTTTTGAACTTTTGGTTGTGGGAGGTGCAGATCTCTTTGATGATCTGGTCCGGGTGGGAGCTTCAACCGGAGCACTTTCTTTACTTTTCTCTTCTTCCTTAGCCTTCCTCCTCTTTTCCCGGCTGGCATCAAGTGCCTCTTTTGAGATGCCTAGGCCTTGAGCAATGTGCTCTACTTCTTTTCTCACCTTTCTTTTAATCTCAGGTTCCCTGAGTTCTACATGTATTTTTACACTCAGCTCCTCAAAGGTTCCAAACCTTTCTGCCTTAGGATCTTTGGGCTGACTTAGCATGTGTTGAACATGCAGCTCCACTATCTGTTCATCCACTTCATACCCCATGGGCATGATCCAGACAGTCCTTGGCTCCACTGCCTCCATTAGGCACTGATCAGTGTCAACCATAAAGCACACTGAGTCTTTGTATTTTTCAACAAGAGACTGGGGAATTCTCTCTCTTGCTTGCATCATGCTCTGAAAGTTTTTGAAGTATCCCCATAGAGCTGTATTTCTCGCTTTTGCATCCCCAAGTCCATGCAAATAGTCTCTTATCTGGACTGCAACAGGTTTGTCATTCTGCCATACCCATCCACTTGATCCGGGTAGCTCATTCATGAAGTAGAAGAATAGACATACAATAAGAGTACCATACTTAAAGGAATTCTTCTTATCCTTCTTGATTTTCTGTATATTTTCCATTAATTGGCTTAGCAGTAGTTCGCAGAGATCATATTCTGCATTCTTTCTTAGCATTTCATAGGCAGTGTATACTACAGTTCCGGATACAAAATTCTCCCTGCTGGAGTGATAGATCTTGTATCCTATTATCATGGATGCATATTTGATATCCGGATCCGAAATATCTTCAATGGTCATTGCCCTCTTATCAAATTTTGATCCGGTGGCCTCAGTTACAATGTTGTTCTTGACAAATTTGAGGATAGGTATCCCTCCGGAAGAGTATAGACCAGTTACTGCTCTAATTACCTCTTTTGTGATCTTGCAGGGTCTATCCAGCCATAGAAAGTTGTCATGCATCCTGCTCAGTACATACCAGACCCATTCATCTTCTTCAAAGCAGGGAAAATGAATAAATTGCTCAAATTGTTTCTTCTGGATATCCTTATACTCTGGTTTAAGCTCAAAAGCATTGTCTATCAGTTGCTTGTGATAGAGGTCTCTTAATTTGAATTCCCCAAATTCCTCAATGCTTGCATGTATGTAAACCCTAATGTCTTCCGTATGCAATACACCATGAGGAACACTAGAGAAGGCTCCTAGTGGATCTACCTCCAATGATTTGTAAGGATGTTTCTTGAATGAGGGGCGAGGTCTATCAGAGATCTTAACTATGTTTGGAGTAGCCATTCTTCAAAGATTTGCAGTGAGGTAATGAAAAATGGAGAATACCTTATGCGCCTTCGACTTGCACGGAGTGATTGGATTGATTTCTTTATGCAATGACTTCGGCAGGAGATCCTTGGTGTGCTTGATGAATCTTGTTGCAGAGCTCCACTATTCACTTCTTCTTGAGTGCAGAATGAGCAAATGACTTTTGAGAAATCCCTTATATTGCTCCGCGAACCCTAATATCTGTTTGCAATAAATGCTTCACCTACATTAATCCGGTTTGCCTTGTCTGGATAGCTTGGAATATTCCGGATTAGTCCTGATCTGTGAATATCATCCAGATCTTTAAATCATGAATAAATCGAGGTAACATATTACAAGAACATCCCAAGCATTCTGTCCAATCCGCAGAACAAGATAGTGCACTTCCAGATCTCTCCGGACCTTTTTGTAATCCTTTATCATACCGGAGCATCTCCCTGAACAGGTCTTACTTGATCGATCACAGCTTCTTCATAACTCCATGCGGACCTCTGAAAACTTGACTGAAGCATCTCAAGACTCATATCTGCAAACCCTTTAATCCGCATCTTGTGCCACATTCGGCACCACTTGTTTGGCTGGGGGAACAGGATTTTCTTTGAGTCTCCCCCTGAGCCTGAGCTCACTTTTTAATTTCCGGAAGAAATATCAGCACCAGAGTCTGGTGCGGATCCAACCTCTACATTCTCTGAACTTTTCTTCACCCAAATTTTGCTCATCTGATTCCTAACTTCATCCGCATTCATCTTTTGTTTACCCTTGTCTTGATTCTGATTATACACCGGACCTCTTTTGTCCTGATACTTGTTTCTGCAGACTTTAGCATTATGACCGGACCTATTGCAGATTTGGCAAATAACATTTCTTTGCATATTTGACTGATATCCTCTTGATCTGCATTGATTAGCCATATGACCTACTCTATTGCATGTGAAGCATCTACCTTTGAATGATTTGTTTACTTGCATAAGTCTGCATTCATGGGATTTGTGTCCATACTTTTTGCAGTTGAAGCACTGTCCGGAGAAGGATGAATTAATCTGATTCATTCTCATTCTGCACTGATTAGCTTTGTGACCAAAGTGGTTGCAGCTGTGGCAGTATCCATTGAAGGATGGATATCTTTGAGCATTTGGCTGTCTTACCGGAGGTCTTCTAGGCCTGCTCCTTGGATTTTCTGATCCAAGATTCTTCTGACCGGATCCGGAGCTTTCTCCTTTCTCATATCCTAAACCATACTTGTCATCTATCCTCTTTTGACTTCCAAGAAGAACTTCAAGTTGAGCAGAACTTATCTTGAATTTCCCTTTATATTCATTCGCTGTTTGAAGGTCTCTTTTGAGAGAGGCAATTTGATCCTCAAGTTTTTCTTCATTATCTTTGGCATCTTCAAGATCAGATTCAAGATGTCTGATAATCCTGTCCATCTGGTGGCATTCTTCTGATTTTTCTTTAAGAGATTGTCTTAGATTGTCTTCAGCCTTTCTTTTTTCTTCAATCTCTTGAGTAAACTTTATAGTTCCTGATTCCATTTCATGTCTTAACATAATGACTTCTTTTGATAACTTTTCACATAACTTGGTTTGCTCAGTCAATTCTTCATTTGTATTGCTTTCTTCACTTTGTCTTGCCAACTGTTGGAGCAGCTCCTTTCTCTTTTTCATAGAGAGACTTAATTTGTCTTTTAATTCTCTCATGAATTCATCAGCCTGTTTGAGTCTTTCCTTTAATTCACTGACTTCAGAATTTGACTGTTCAAGATCCTCAAGAGTAGTCTTGAGTTGCTCCCTTAAACCATATGCATCCATTTGAAATCCCAGATCTTCCTCAAGCTGTTAGGCTCTATTAGGAGGAACTTAGCTCTGATACCAATTGTTGATAACTGAGAGGGGGGGGTGAATCAGTTATCCTAATTATTTCCCTTATTGAACTTTCTTATTAATTGATGCAGCATTGAATCAAACACTAAAACATTAACATGAAATAAGAAACACATAACACAGTATTTTTGACGTGGAAACCCTGTTAAGGGAGAAAACCACGGGGTGATTAACCCAAAATTATTCTCTGTTAGAAGAATAGGAGATTACAAAAAAATGGCACTTGCCAATTAGGGCTCACTGCCCGAGCACACTGCTCACAAGAGGCCCACTGCCTACAAGAAGACACACTGTCTACAAAGTGATAAGAATCACAGTCTTGAACTGATTGGAAGCATCTGCATATGCTGGAGTTCAGTTCCGGTTAGGCTCAGTACACTGATCTGCTGCACTTCATCTTTCCTCTGTTCTTTATTCTGCTATCTTTCACATACCGGATCCTTTTTGCTACTTCTGCTCTGTTCTGGACTTATTCGCATATATCTTCACACCATCACTCACTTCACAACTAAATCCATCCTCTATATATATCCGCACAAGTAATTTCATCACCTTTCTAGTCGGCATCCGGAACAGTCTAGTTTCTTACAAACTTTTGTTCTATCGGCTGAATCCTTCCTCACCAAGCAATGCGGATCAAGCATATACTTGTAGATATCATTAATCATGTCGGCCAAACATGATTCATGCCTTCACAACCTCTATCATCAATAGTAACACATCCGGAAAGTAGTCTGATACTCTGTCAGTCAGTTCTTCCTCTGTTTTCACTGTCTCTCAGGAATCCGGTACTCAACTATTCATATCTTTCTCCTTGTCCATCACCGGAGGCTAAATCCTTGGAATATACCACTCAAGGTAGTCCTCTTGACTTCCCCAAATCCGCACTGCACCAAGACACTTCCTCTGAGAGATCCGGACCAATCTGTCGGACCTTGCCACATGCTCTGTTCTTGTTCACCGGACCACAACATTCTTTATTCTGACTTCCGGTAGAGACACATCATGACTTGCGGATATGTGGGATGACCTTTGTTGCCATCAATGACAACAACCATGAATCCATATAGTGTCTCTTGCCAACATAAACATGCATACACACCTAAGAAATATTGTTAATCGTTGTCACCTCATCCAAAGATAAGGTAAATAAATTTGCCTGATTCAATTTCTCTTGTATATCCTACTTCTCCATCATAGCTAGACACTAATCCCATTTTCAACCACTATTGGAAAACTGATGTGAAAGTGAAAAACTAGACACTCCAAGAAATTGCATTAAATTCTTATATTTTGGAAAGTCTCTCACTACCTGACCTTTATTTAATATATGGAATATAATTGCAAGCTATATAGTTTTTGATAATTGACTTGCTTCCATCACCTTTCCAAATAGAGCAAATATGGAACCTCCAACATCAACTAGTCATTCATGTGATTGCATGTATTCTTCATACTCAACGACATTTCAAGAATGAGCACATTCATCTTTGATTTCTAGCACATCATTGACTTCAACTCTCCATTTACATTTACCTTTTTTAAAAGTTTGCCTACATGCTTCTCAATCATGTCTAATTCTAGTTGCAATGTCTTGTCTTTATTACATTTTCAGCTACAAATCTTACAATGATATTGTTACTAAATTTTGTTCACACTAAATTTAGTTAGACCTATTTGCAATTTTTTTAGGAGAAATAAAAGAAAACTTTTAAAGTTTTGCATTCAGTGAATATTTGATGTCTTGACAAAATAGAAATAATGATCAGTTGTCATGATAACCCAACAGTCCAATCAGGACTATCAAATCATCATGACAAGTGAGTTAGATTGTCAAGAAATCAAACAGTCAAGGAAGGCAGTTGATCTAAACTATTTTTATCTTTCAAGAGTTATAAGACAATTTGATTATTCAAATGATCATAATTGAAAGCAAGAAAAAAGACATTCATTTAAACTATCATTTCATATCATTTTTGGAACATACATTCAGTTTTAGTTATTCTATCCTATGCATTGATTGAAAAGAAACATACATACATCAAGTACATAAGATAAATTAACTGATCATATTTAAAAGAGGTGTTCAAATGTGTCCCACACAAGTCGTGGGAGTGACTAAATTGAGCAATGCAGACATATGCAAGCTATAGATCTGATGATAAAAGAAATGAGGAAGAACACATAATAAAATTAAATATCCATCATTGCCTAGAAGCAAGGCTGATATCCTTTGATTGGTTGATGTACTTGTTGATGGCTGATCTCATAGCTTTATCTTCAGCTCCAATTGTATCAAGTGTACCTACAAAAATTGGGGAAGGTCTTGTTAGAGCTCCGAATATTTAGGACTATCATATGCTTTTATCAAACAGACATATCAACTTGCCACATCATGCATTTCGTATGAAAGAATCAAATCAGACATGTGCCATAAATTAGAACATCATGAGGAGGATCAATCAACTCCATAAGGTATGTTTTTGTGTTTACTTGTTTGTTCACTGTGCAGATATAGGGAAAGCAATGTTGCTGATTTGAAGACATTAAAACATGTGGAGAAAATGTGGCTCCCACAAGGGTTGAGCCCAGCATGTTTCCCTTTTTTATTCATGTGAAAAGGATATCAGAATGAAAAAATAGAATGCATTATTCAAAAGATACTATGCATTGGAGTAGTCAATACTAGTTCATGACAGCAGTCATCATTTATATCAGAAGACTTATGTCATCATAAGGATATATTATAATGCTTTAAATAAAAAAGAGGAATACTTTTCAATGCCATGACAGTCAATGAGGAACATAAGTACAGCTGCAAAGTGGAGCAGCTTTTAGTAATAGGTATTTATCATTTTTTTGATAAAGTGTAAATTTGTGATTTGAATGCAAGATAATCAAAAGAACAACCCTGTGTTGTAAATCAAGGGCAGACATGTACAAATAGTAGCAATCAGAAGGTTTCAAGTTGTATCAAGAACCCTTATCAAGATATAGGCAGATGAAAATAAGACAACTATTTACCACTGTATATTGTGAATGAAGTGTAAACTTGTTGTTGACTGTTTGACCATTGAAATGGATGATATTTACACAAGGTGACTGTCACCAACTTAAAGAGTTTCAACCATGCTTCTGTTCATTATATGTTGAGTATGCATAGTAGTTTCTGATAGTTACAGTCAGGTAGAAAATAATAATCAAAAACCAATATTATAAACAGCTATGGAGTGAATAGAGTTCAAATGCTCATGTTATCTCTTGAATTCAAAGTAACTGATACAAAGAAAAGGTACATGTACAGGAGTTGAGAAATAACATTAAGATAATCTACAAAGTAACTGAGCAACATTTGACAGAGATGAAGGAAACTGGAACAACATAAAAGAAAGATACAGTTTATACCAGATTATATCATTTTTGGCAAACCCTTATCACCTTTTGCATAATGAAGCCACAGCCAAAGAGAGAGTAAAAAGGAGTCCCTCAACACAGAGTAAAACCCATATGGGGTTTCTAGACAAAAGGTGCAGATATAGAAGAATGATGAAGCTGAGCCTTTAAAGATAAAAGATATACTCAAAAGATACACATGATAGTAGATTTACAAGAAATATATTCATAGAACAAAAAAGAGCATAGCCATGGCTGAAGGAGAGCTTTCTCCAAAGGAAAACAAATACCCATATCTTTTTCAAAACCCTTGTATTTTCTTCTTCATATTTACAGAGGGTGTTTTCTTTTTTGCCAAATGAACCAGAGTAAGTTTTAAAGAAATGACATAAGCTACATTTTGGTGGGTTCTTTTTCTTTCTCATGTTCTTGCAAGATGAAGGAGTATGGACAGGCCACGGCCTAAAAATAGAGAGAATAAGTGTTCTTCAAAATATATGTAAAACCCACAAGATGCTACTGCAAACCCTCATCTTCTTTTGAAACCTCATGTATTCTTTCAAATATACAAAAGAAGAAAGGTTGATTAAAGAAATATATAGGCATGGTCGTTGCAGAAAGGAGCTTTTCTTCACAAAAATCAGATACCCCTATCATTTTCTTGAAAACCCTTATCAGTAAATGAAGCCACAAAAAAAAAATGAGATACATGAGCCTAAATGGAGGACTTACCTCATGTTCTTGCAAGATGAAGAAGCAATAGGCCACAGGCCTAAATATAAGTGAAGCCTTTTTGAATGCATGAAGAGACACCAGAGCAAAGAAAAACAAAGAACAAAAGTCCACAGTGAGTGATAGAGTACAAAGCTTTAAGGACAACTCAAAATGACTACAATGGCCGCGGCCTACTAAAAAGTTGTAGAGAAAAAAATCCATGTAAAGCCTTCGAAATCGACACAGAAGGCTTACCTTGCATCTCAAATGGTGGAAAATGTCAAGTTTCGACCACAGAGGCCCACAAGAATGAAGGAGAAAGACCAGAGAATCATCAAACCCTAGTCGGCCATTGAAATGGTTGCAGAGCCGAAACAAAGAAATGCCAAAATGAAAATGAGGTAGACTTTAGGGTTTACCCAATGCTTTTGTTCGAAGCTTCTTTTCATTTTTGATTTTTTGACTTAACAAATTAAAAAATCATTACATTATCCAAAATACCACCGTGGTCAAGACTTCAGGAAATGAGATTCCTAGTGATCATTGTACAGAAAGACCGACAGGTGTCCTGTTTCTTTTGTTTCCTAAGTCAAAGGGTGGTCGGTATCATTAGAGGGTAAGGGTTATGCCTTATACAAATTTCAAATGATGTTTTTCTTGTGGTCAACTAGCTTGTGGTCGAGATCCTCAAAACCTTGCATGGTCAAATTTATGACTTGACATCTTGCAAATATTCAAAGATCAAAAGATTCCCTTTCATAATACAAACTCATGCTGGATGACCGAATATGGTCAAAGGGAGTTTTGTGCCTTGTGATCTTACCATCCAAAGTCAAAGGTAAGAATTCATATGAAGACAATATAAGGTTGCAAGGTGGTAGTGGATTATGATTAGGGTTTGATTTTTGCATGAGGGAGATTATATGGCAGTGAGGTGGTATTTTTGACATTGTAAATGGAGTAATAAGGCAGAGTGTATCATTATTTTTTCCTTAGTGCATGTGGAGTGATAAGGGTGATTTTTTGCCTTGATGCATGTATCATGCAATTAGGAGATTTTTCTTACATGGAGGCATAAGGGGATTTTTATTTCTCTTAAGTCCTATTTTTGCCCAAATCATGCAAATTAGGCAAGTGTAATTGGAGAGATAAGGTGATTATTTTCTCTTTCATCATGTATGTTTTTTACAACTAAATCAATGTAAGTATATAATAAAGTAATATTCTACAAATTACTTTATTAATTTTCACAAGTTGTAAAATCATAAAATAATGCAAATTGTAACTAATAGTAAAGTAATTATCCTAATTACTTTATTATCCACTCACATCAATTTTGCAAATGCAAAATCATGCAAATTAATGAGTTGAGTTAACTGAGGCCATTGAGGGACTTTTTGCATGATTTGGGGAGAGATTTAGGGAGTTTTGGTCAACTTCTTGGTCAAACATATGGAGGTGATCAACTTGGAGCTATTTTTGCTCAATTTGTGGCAGTTTGGACCCTTATTTTTAGGGATTTCTTGGTTTGCTCGTGGATTACTTTTGAGAGATTATTTTTAGACAGGCAATTAGCTGTATTTCTATTTTTCATGCCTCTTGGAGAGAGAAAGCTATATATTGTAAAGCAAAACTTAGTTTTTGCAAGTTCTTACATTCTTTTCTCTTCTACACATTGAAAGACAAGAGGTTTTGTAACTCATTTTTCAGGTTCTTGCCTTTTTGCTCTTTACACTTTGAGAGAGAAGGAGGTTTTGTAACTCATTGATTACAGATTTTATAGAGATTACTATAGGTTACAGGTTCAATTTCTTTGTTCTTCATGCAAAATTTTCCTTTATTTTTCATTGAAATCAAGTGTTTGTCTTTCCATTGATGCTACTTATATGGATGATTTGATGAAATTTTAACGTGTTTTAATATTGAAAGCTTTAAAATTATTGTCTCATTCTTATTTGTAAGTGTAAGCATATTGATATCACAGGTCTTAGGTTGTGTTACTGAAATCCTTTCTTTCATGTTGTGAAGAATCCTTTTCCTTCATAAAGAATAGTTTTTCCATCCTTCCTTAGAAACATTTATGTGATTATTGTGTCAAAAGTGGATTGTGTAGGTAAGATTTCTGAAGTCTATTGTGAACTAGATTTGCCATTTTTCCATCATTACTAGGTGCATCACCAACTTTTACAATTTTTATTACCTTAGAAATTCCTTCTCCCCCTTTTCCAAACCAAAAAATCATAGTTTCAAATTGAACATTTCAAGGGAACCAGCCCATAATCTGGAGGTTCAAACTCAATATAGGTCACCCACAGCCTAAGTTCGAAGGATTGCAGAGTTTCACGACTTTGCATAAGTGTGTAATCCTCATCGACAATAGATATAGTTTCAATGGCATGCCCTCTCCATTTATCATATTCTACTAGTTATATGAATGGATACTTAGAAACCTATTCAAGCTAAACAATTCTTGACATGTCCCACTGATGTGCTTTATGTTTCTTCAAGAAGCTTTCAAATTTAGGGTCACCACTGCCAATAGCATAGATATTTTCTCTCTGTATGAACTCATTGCTCACATTTTTACTACTAAATTGAACAACATCATTCCTATCTCCTTCAAGATTTTCATTACAAGTGTGCTCATTGTCAAAGTCATTCAAATGGAATCCTTGAATGTTAGGTGCACTTTCCTAGTTATTTATTCTTGATAAACTCTCACCCACTACATCATCTCCTCGTTGTTTATTAAAATAGAACTTTATGGAGGCCTTACTTTTATTTGATGGGCCTCCTCTTCTATTTTTTCACATTTGAGGATGACATCTTCTTGGCAGTGTTAGAAAAGTGTCAAAGTAATGTTCACAAAATTGTAAAATATTCAATTTATGTATATGGGAATCACTAATCATTTGAAATGAATAAAATTGAACTATTTATAGTGAAAGAGAAAAATATGTGACATTTATAAGATAATATAGAAAATTAGGGGATACAACATTCTTGTAGTAAGGTGATGAAAGACTAACAATATTTTAATATTTAATTGTTATGTGGGGCATGTATAATTAATAATTTAATCATTTAGATTAAAATAAAACTATTGCAAGCATTACCAACTGACACGCCACCATTTCTCACTAATGGTGCTACCTCTTTCTATAACCATCTTCATTTTCTCCTTGGATCCCCATGAGCCATTGATGTATTTTGATCTAACAATGTAGGATAAATAAAACATGTACATTTGTTTTAATACTACGGGCTCTTAATAAAATTATACATAGCCTCAAAAGGTTATGGGAATCATTTCAAGTGGGCCCCAACAATGCATGCAAGTGTGAGAATACACAATCTTCATTGATTATGCCTATAGCAATGACCTATACACCTGTAGTAGATTCTTAAATATATCTTCACTTGATGGTAACCATGCAGATATTAAAATGCGCAGGCAATACATCTAATACATAGGCAATATATGTTCATTTAGATTAAAAAAAAACTACTACAAGCCCTATCAACCAAAACATAACCTTTTCTAGCCAATGGCACTGCCTCTCACTTTTACCATCTTCATTTCCTTCTTTAAGTCTCGCCATCCATTGATGCAATTTGATTTGACTGTGTGAGATAAATAAAACATATGTAGTTTTTAATACTAAGGGCTCTTAATAAAATTATACACAGCCTTGAAAGGTAATGTGAGTAATTTCAAGTGGACCCCAATAATGGTTTCAATTCTATGGGCTTATACCAAATAGATTGTTAAATATATTTTCACTTGATTTTAACAATGGAGATATTAATATAAAACTATTGCGGGGCCCCCAATTAACACATCACCTTTTCTAACCAATCGCATTGGCTCCTATTCTAACCATGTTTATGTTCTCCTTGGAGCCCCACAAGCTATTTATACAGTTTGATCTAATGGTGTGTGATAAATAAAGCATGTGCCTTTCTCAGTCTATAGAAATGTGAGGGGAGACTAGCTAGGCTAAGAGCTAAGATGGACTCCTCCTGCAAAGCCAATTTCCAGTTGAACCATCAACATGAATTCATTTGGAAGTAAATACAACAAGGACTTTATTCACCAATAGCCCATGATCATTAATATAGTCTATGTAAAAAGGAAATATAGAACAATATGAAAAAACTTATGCAAGTTTATGCAATTAATCAATTATAATATTTTCTATCAATATCAACACGTGAGAAATAAGTAAGTCCACATGAGAACTACTATTATAGAGATTAATCATACAATATACGATAGAAAATGTAATGTAAATTGATAATTATGTCTGTATAACTCACTAGGAATCAGAGACTTAAGTAGACTTGTAGCCTCTATCTATTCACTAACTTTTGATAAATTACCCTCCCATCTCACATTGATAACTTATAACAAATTGATCAAATGCCAAACCAGAGGACCAAAAATTATTAATTTGTAATGTAAGAAATGGGTGAATTGAATGTATAATGAGTGAATGGAGAATTTTTTCTTAGGTATGAATCCACTATCACACTAAATTTTTTGGTCATCTTAGGTCTACCACACAAAATCCTAATAACTTTTGCATGGAAAATTAAACACATTAATCCTAAAATGCCTATAGTTCTAAAGCAATGGCACATGGTTTCTCTAAAGTGCCTATAATTTAATGGTGATAATAAATGTTTTCCCTAAAATATCTATCATTGCATGGCAATAATACATGTTTTCCCTAAAATGCTTATAATAGCATGGCGATTATATATGTTTTCTCTAAATTCGCCATAATTTCATTGGTGATCACACCACCCTTTACCCTTAATTGATTATAATTTCATTGGCAATCTCACCACCCTTTATCATTAATTGCCTATAATTTTATTGGTGATCATGTAAGGCCTACCCTTTTACGTAGACTTTTTATATGGTTCATGTCTTTAGACTTGTGGATTTATTTCTTTGATATGGTTTGGTATTATTATGTGGACTATGGAACATGTGAGTTTGAACATTTATATGCTTTAATGTGTGGTTAGGAGTGTTGGACTTATGAGTTTTGGTTAATTGGATTTTGTGCACATTGTGACTTGAAATATAATTGTATGTGAAGTGAATGGTATTATGTTAGAATTGAGTATATTTTATTTAAAATGCAAAGAAATAGTGTTGTTTAATTAAATACATTTTTTTATGAGAGATGATCAATAATAGTTTAATTGTATGTTTATTTTAATGTTGCTTCGGCTATATTTAACAAGACAATTTGATGTTCGAAATTGAGTTTTGCAGTGTGCCCAAGGCTTAAAGTATACGGAGATTTACCAAGAACTTTTGTTGTGCTAAACCAGTGAAACCAATCCTATTCTGCATGGAGGAATAAAGGCTTATTTAATTTTGTACGTGCTTTATGATTTAATTGTCATATTCTTTATTATTATTCTTTTCAATTTTGGGTGAAATTTATTATTATATTTTTTTTCATTTTTAATTTTTAAAAGAAATTATAATTCTTTTGCTTTATCTATTTACTTAAATTTTGAGATATTATCTTTTTATTCTTTTCAATTTTGGGTGAAATTTATTATTATATTTTTTTTCATTTTTAATTTTTAAAAGAAATTATAATTCTTTTGCATTATCTATTTACTTAAATTTTGAGATATTATCTTTTTATTTTATATAATTGTTTGTGATAAGATTTTATCTTGTTTTATGTATTTCTTTTCAGTTTATTAAGATTTTTTTTATTGATCGGTAATGGCCCAGCAGGGGTTTGAACTTTGGGTGGCCACCACGACAACTGAGTGACTTGACCATCCAACCACACCATGATGGGCTAGTTTATTAAGATTTTTGTTTTCTTTTTGTTTTTACTATTTTATTGAAAGACTTATTTGTTTTAATTAATTTTTTTTGTTTTCTTTGAAAAAAGAATGACTTTTGGGGAATATATTTTTTTAAGGGAATTTTGGAAGAAAGGGGGTTTTGTAGAAAATTTTCTTGTAAAAGAAGGATGAAGGTTTTTTGAGTTTTTTGGAATTCTTGGAGCTTTGGGAATTTGAAGGAAGGATTGTTTGGATTTCTCACATTTTAAAAAGTTTGAAAGTTTTTTGCCTTGATTGTGCTCCTCCTAACTTGGAGGGTAAAACGTGGGATCTATGTCTTGAAAATTTCTTATGTTTTTGTATGTTTGTAATTTTTGAAAGAAAGATTGATGTTTGAATTTTGGTGTAAATGTTGTGTTTATGGAAAATTTGTGTTGGGGATTTAGAGAGGTGATAAACCTCTCTTGGGGGGACTTTCCGTAGTTGGGTTTTTCATATTTATGAAGGGTTGTTAAATATTGTAGTTGGGATTTCATGGAAGAAGGATGGATAAAATTGTAGTTGGGATTTGTGAAAGAAGGGTTGTATGAATCTTGAAGTTGGGTTATGAAAGAAGTTGTGTTTTGTAGTTGGGTTGTGAAGGAAGCATGAAGGGTTGTTAAATATTGTTCCCTGAGAGAGGAGGTTTCTCCCTCTTCCCCTTTGAAGAATCCACATAAGATTCTTTTGTTTGTGAGTTTCAACTTGGAATTTTGGGTAAAGATGGTTGTGCACTTGTGTTTCAGTTGTTGTCTTTTCTGTGAAACCATGTTCTTGGTAAATCTCCCAAGCTCAGGGGTGGATTAGTATTCCAATCCTACGGTAGGGTAGAGAGAGAGCCAGACCATCCTATTTGGTTTTTTGTGCAGGTACAAAGAATTGGTTGGTCAAGGAGTCCATGGTATTCTGGAAGTGTGGTTTATTACTTTGTCGGTCCTTGTTGGGTTGGGTTGAAATTGTAGCTATAAAATTTGTATTTGTATAATCTCCATGTGTAGTTTCCACTATGGTCATGTAGATGCAAATTCTAAGTATGTTTAAACATCTATTGGAATTGTAAAGAACAAAATTATTATGTGTACAATTTTTCTTCGTATGGAGATGTATATCTTATTTTGAAAATGTGTGATTTAGAAATTTCAATGGATCAAAAAAAATTTGTTTGGAAGTTTCACTTTAGTGATTTGTTTTTATAAACCTGTTAAGTTGAGAGTTGTATTATGTTCTTTTTGCAAATATATATATATTCCTATTTTCAAATATAGTGTTGAGACTGCTATAAAAATTTAGACTAAAGATTAGTATTACATTATATTAAATTTGTATGTAAAAATTCAACTATGTTTTATTTTTTTTTGTTCTGTGATTTTAGATTTACTGTGTGGAATATTGCTCAAAAACTATGTCCTTGTGGTTCGTGTTTCATAAGACTTACTAGGTAATTATCGTTAATTAAGTTAATTTAATCTTTAAAAAAAAAATCACTACACATGCCCATTTCAACATGCGTGTACAGGTGGGCATTACATTTGGTATCAGAGCCAAGTTTCCAACACTTTGGGAACTCTGGGTTTTAACTCTTGGTTTTGGTTAGTGTAGGATGCCGCCCAAACATAAGCATACTCATTCTCAAAGGCCAACTCAAATCCCTCCGCAGGCCCCAGTACCATCACAACATGCACCATCTAAGTCTATCTAGCAGGAGCCACCTGTTGATCAGGCACCTCAGAGGATGTAGGTTTTGCAACAGCTTATGGATGTAGTGCAGACTAGACTTCCACCACCAGTTCAGGACCCTCCTGGGGGTCAATCTCAACATTTTATTAGACATGCTTTAGTGCAACATGAGCATAGCAGGAGTCCCCTTTAGGACAGGGCAAAGTTTTGTGAAAGGGTGGATGAGTCAAGACATCATGTAACCCCCCTCGGGTTAGACAAATGGATCATTTTGAGGATCGGTGTGCTCAATGGGATTCGGGGAAACAAATTAGAGAACTACTTCACCTCCAACCACCCTCTTGTTGGAAGCTTGTTGGTGTTGTCATTGATGTCAACCTCTAGCAGATGGTTCACTTGGTTTCTAAGTGCTTTTGAGAAAATTTGAATAAAAAGGTGTGCAGTGTGATTGAGGTATGTTTAGTATTATGCTCTACATTTCTTCATAGTTGAAGATATGCTTGTGTGGTTTGGAAGTGTTTATCAAAGGTGGCTAGAGGTGTTATATCTAGAGTTTTAGGTTCTGGATCGTGCGGTAGTGGAAGATGTGTTTGACAAAGTGTTTGCCTGTGTAGAAGGTTGTTTGGGAGAAATGAGATTGCTCCCCATTTCTCTGCATTGAGGTTTCTTGTTTTACGGATCTGGGAAAGTGCTTATATTGTCTGTATCTACCTTTCCTTGAAGTTTCTAGTGTTGGGATGCTCTACAAGTTCAGTTCTCATGTTGGTGTTCAGTAGCAGTGTATGCTGATGTGCAAAATGAAGACATTCTTTGTTTTAGGTGGTTGCGGCAATATTGTAGAAGATTTTGATGATGCTGAATATTCTAGAAAGGTGTGTGGATGCTATGGAGTGTCTCTCTGTGGTCAGCATGATGTCACTTGACTTGGAGAAGCATGGATGTGGTCGTTAGCTCAGGTTTGGCTAACCTGGCTTGCTAGCGCTATTTGTGGAGGTACCTCATGGATTGTGGATGTGATAAGCAACATGGTGATATAGATTTGAGTTCTAGTTAACCCTTGGCATGGTCCACTTTCACTTCTTTCCACTGTAAAAGTGTTTAGTGCCGACCTATTTTGGTGTTGCACGTTTGAGGTGCATACATTTCATTAGGACCGACCTAATTGAGATAGGTCTTGGTTGTAGATGGTATAAATGCAAGATGAAGTTTAATGGAGAAAGGCATAGAAGATGATGCAAATGTGAATCAAGGGTAGTGATTTGTGTGTGACCTTAAATTCTTATGACTCCCGAATGCAATGAGTAGAAGGTGTCTATATTTCAGTGTGCTTGAAGTTGCTGGAGGTAGTGAGCCAAGGGTTGTGGATGGAAAGAAGTTGCAATGGTGGATTTCTCCAATTACTTTGAGATAGTGAATCTCTTTGTAACAGTCTTATTCTTCTCTCATCTAGACAGTGAGTCCTTCTGGGCAGTGAGCTCTTGGTAGTGAGCCTTTCTTCTAGGCAGTGAGCCCTTGGTAGTGAGCCTATTTGTTTCTAGTGTTGATAGTCATATATATGTGAGATAATCCTTACTGTGGTTTTTCCCTTCTTGGGTTTTCCACGTAAATTTAGTGGTCTTATGTGTTTGATGTATTTTGCATTGATGCTTCATATGTTTACATTCTGCTAATGCATAATAAGAGTTTGAATATTAAAATAGCTTGAGGGTTTAATGTTTTAATGTACAATTGATTCACCCCTCCTCTCAGTTGTCATGTGCATCCAACAATTGGTATCAGGGCCAAGTTCCTTAAAGAAGCTTAACCACTCAAGGAAGATTTGGATGGTGCACGGGAAAGGTATTGACATTCCAATGTTTGATGGAATAAATTATGCTTTTTGGAAGACCAGGATAGAAAGCTTTCTCATCTCATTAGGATATGGTGTATGGAAGCTAGTTGAGAAAAAATATACTACACCTACTAATGGTCAAAGATTATGAGAACAATGGCAAGGCAAGGAGTACTCTTTTGAATAGTCTCTCTGATTCTGAATTAGTGAAGGTGATGAGCTACAAAATTGCCCATGAGATTTGGAAGAAGCTGGAAAGTATCTATGAAGGAGATGACAAGATCAAGAAAGCAAAGATGCAGAATTTGAAGGCCAAGTTTGAAACCTTGAAGATCTCAGAGGATGAAAATATTGCAAGCTACATGCAGAGAGTGAATGAAATTGTCAACTCTATCAACGGTCTATTGGAATTAGACCAGACAACTGAGAGGGGGGGAGTGAATCAGTTGTCACACAAAGTAAACTTTTTCTACTTTTAACCTTCTTTATTAACTTACTATTAGATTAATGATATAAACATTAAAGCATAGATCAACAACATATGAGCAGAAACTTAATCAACACATTTGACACCAAGATTTTGACGTGGAAACCTGGTTAAGGGAAAAACCACAGTGGGGGTTAACCCATAAAGATTTGTACCCTATTAAAAGTACTTTAGAAAAATAGAAGGCACATGCCTTCAGGTGTACTACCCAGAGCTCACTGCTCAAAAGAGAGGCTCACTACCTACAGAATTTATTTAGAACAGAAAGAATTAACTGAGAAATAGCATCTACTTCATGCCTGGTTTAGTTTCAATGAATGATCATAAAACTTCTCCTTTGCCCCCAAATTCTTCTTCACTAACTTTTCACTCTACACTAATCTCACTCCTTTTCTTCTCTGCTTTGCTTCTGATCCTTTATTTGGATTTAATCTATTTTGCTCAAGGATGATTTTTAACAACTCTTCAACAAGTATTTATAAGCTTCATCAACCTTGGAATGATCAAAAAGGTCATCCAAACTTAACGCAGATCTTTACACTATCAGCCAAACATAGCTAAGACTTGAATCTTCCTCTACTAACATGCCACGCTTCATAAAATGATCTTTAGATCATCCGCAACACACTAGGAACATTTGGTCGGCCAAGACTAGGAAGAACATCAACTTCAAAGAGGAAATCTTTAATAACAAGCTCAGACTCCAATGCGGACCTCCAACATAGTAGACACATGATCTAGAGACCTCCATAAGCACATTGAATTCACCAATAACATCCACTCTAAACCAAATTACCAGAATCATTTGTATCTTCCTCTGGAACCTCAAGAACACTGTCTTCCATGACTGTCAAATTAGAAGGATGGCTTGCGGACCTCCAAACCACAAACCACTAGAGTTGATGATACACATTGAATTCCCAAACATGCCCTTAGATCCGTGGATCAAAATATTTCACTATGGAGCAATCTGAACCAACTTACTGTCAATCTGTCTCTTTTGAATACTGCAAGATCCAATTCTACTCAGATGGCCATAACTTCTTCAAATCTTCATGCGAACTTCTCAATTCTTAACTGGAACAATCTCTAACAATCCTCTACACATCCATATGGTCTGTGAACATTTAGTTTGTTAGATTCAGGATAGACAACTGATAGGGAGGGTGACTCAGTTGTCCAAAACTTTCTGCCAATTAATCAGTTAAATTCTCTTTGTAATTCAGTAGCATAATAATAAATCAATCATGGAAACATAATGCATTATATCAAGAGCAGAAACATATTAACACATAAGACACCAAGATTTTGATGTGGAAAACCTGGTTAAGAGAAAAACCATGAGTTGACTAACCAAAGATTGTATTCTCTATTAAAAGAATAAGAAGAACAAAATGGCACAAGCCAATTAGGGCTCACTGCCTGAGCACACTGCTCACAAGAGGCCCACTGCCTACGGGAGACACACTGTCTATAGAATAATAAGTATTACATACTTGAACTGAAGAATAGCATCTTCACCATGCTTGAGTCAGTTCCATTTAAGCCCAGTACTTCTACTCTGCCTTTCACTCTGCTCCTCTCTACCACACTCTCATCTCCACAAGATGCCCTTGAAATGACTTTACAACTCCTTATTTATACAAGACATCGACTTAGGAATAATCATCCAAGTCGGCATACATTACAGAGCAAATACATAAATACAACATAAATTATTACAAAAAGACTTCACGTGGATCAACACACTGTCGGCCACATAGATCTGAGACTTCAATCTTCCTTTAGGAACACGCCATTCTTCACAGAACATCTTCAAGATCATCTGTAGGATGTGTAACTCATCCGGTCAGCCAAACTTAGGAAGAACATCATCGTCCGGAAGTAATTCTTCAATTACGAGCTCAATCTTCAATGCAGACCACCAACACGAATTGGACACAATCCAAAGACCTCCACAAGCTTGCTTGAATCACCAAGAACATCCACACTACTTCTGCTTACTGAAATCATTCTTTCCTTCATCTGGAACCTTAAGAACACAGTCTATCATCACTGTCATATTGGAATAGAGGCTTGCGGACCTCTAGACCATAAACCAATTGAGTTGTCAATTCACATTAACTTCCTAAACACTCCACCAAATCCGCAGAACAAGATATTGCATTTCTGCATCTCAGCGGACCTATCTGTCACTTTGTCACCTTTGGACACCTGCCAGAACCAGTTTCACTTAAGTGGCCATAACTTCTTCAAATCTTCATGTGGACCTCTGAAATCTTTACTGGATCATCTTAAGACACATATCTACAAACCCTTTGATGTGCATCCTCTAATCTTCATCTTAGCTGGGATCTTTACCTCATTGTTCTTCTCTGTTCCTGATAGGACTAATTTTCTCAATATCCTTAGCATACAGTTCATCCAATCCTTATTATCAATGTAATAGGAGTATGTTGACATCAATGACAACACCGGTTAGGCCAATACTTGCAACAATCTCCCCCTTTGTCATTGATGGCAACATATGATGTAAAAAACTATTTTAACCATCAAGACAAGAACTTCTCCTCACTGACATGACTCCCCCTATCAACAACAACTATTCACATGTCTTCTCTTCCTTTACTGCTCCCCCTTTGATTAGCAACCACTTGTTTTTCACATGTCTTTTCTCCCCCTTTAACATCAATGGAAAAGGGCACATACTTGCATCACTTCAGAGTCAGACCAGCTGCTCCCCCTGAGTAGCAGCTTCCCATCATCAATCTGGACCACAAGATATGACTGTGAGATCTACCGGACTGATGCATATTAGTGCACCTTAATTCAAAACTGGAGGGGTAATAACCCCTAACTTCTCCCTGAGATACTCAAAAGAGTCTTTAGGTAGAGGTTTAGTAAAGATATCTGCAATCTGATCCTTGGAAGGCACAAACTCTAATCTGACTTCATTCTTGTTCACTTGCTCTCTCAAAAAGTGAAACTTGATGGATATATGTTTAGTCTTTGAATGGAACACCGGATTTTTTGATATGTTAATTGCACTTGAATTATCACAGAAGATTGTGATAGGTTCTTCATACTCCACTCTGATATCTCTTAGCATTTGCTTCATCCACAATACTTGAGTGCAACTACCTGTTGCTGCAATATATTCTACTTCTGCAATGGACAGAGATATTGCCTCTTATTTTTTGCTCAGCCAACAAACCAATCTCTTCCCCAAAAAGAATGCTCCACCACTGGTACTCTTCCAGTCATCCACATCTCCTGCCCAATCTGCATTTGTATATGCATGAAGAGAAAAATCATGATCTCTGGGATACCACAATCCATACTCTACTGTCCCTTTTAGATATCTAAAAATCCTCTTGATTGCCATGACATGAGATTCTCTAGGATCAGCTTGGAATCTAGCAACAAGACCAACAACATTCATAATGTCAGGTCTAGTTTGAGTGAGATACAATAATCCTCCAATCATTGACCTATACTTTTTCTGATCAACCTTAGGAGAGTCATCATCTTTGCTCAATTTACATCCGGTTTCCATGGGAGTATTAATTGGTTTTGAATCTTCCATCCCAAATTTCTTCAATAATTCTTTCACATATTTGGTCTGAGAAATGAAGATTCCTTTCTTTGTTTGAATGATTTGCATACCCAAGAAGAAATTCATTTCCCCAAACATGGACATCTCAAATTCACTTTTCATTTGATTTGCAAAAGCTTTGCACATACTATCTCTTCCTCCAAAAATGATATCATCAACAAACACTTCAACAATCAAGATATTTTCATGATCAATTTTGAAGTACAGATTACTGTCAGCAGTACCTTTGTTGAAACCAATCTTCAAAAGATGCTTATCCAATCTTTCATACCAGGCTCTTGGGGCTTGCTTGAGTCCATACAGTGCTTTCTTCAACTTGCAGACCATATCACCATGATCAAATAATTGAAATCCATCCGGTTGCTCAATGTAAACTTCTTCTTCCAAGTCTCCATTCAGAAAGGCAGACTTGACATCCATCTGATATACTTTAAAATCCTTGAAGGCAGCAAAAGCAAGAAATAATCTGACTACTTCAATTCTTGCCACCAGAGCAAAAGTTTCTTCAAAATCAACTCCTTCTACTTGGGAGTAACCCTTGCAGACCAATCTGGCTTTGTTTCTGACTACTTCACCATCTTCATTCAGTTTATTCTGGAAGACCCATTTGGTTCCAATCACATTCTTATTTTTAGGTCTGGGAACAAGATCCCAAGTGTGATTTTTCTCAATTTGCGTCAGCTCTTCCTCCATTGCTTTAGTCTAATTTTCATCATTGCATGCTTCATTCAGTGTCTTAGGTTCAATCTTTGAAATCAGACAATACTCTTCTGAATCTTGAGCAATCCATCTTCTTGTTTGAACACCTTTTCTTTTATCACCTATGATCTGGTCTTCAGAGTGATTCAATTTTACATACCTAGGAATTTTGGGACTTACTTGCACTTCTATTTCTTGCATAGGTTCATTCAAACTTATCTCTTCTTCCTGATTTACCAGATCAGTTTGAATCTAAATTTCAGAAGGGGCCTAGACTCCTTAGATCAAAACATCATTATGATCATCTTCATCATATTCATAAAACCTTGAGGGTTTTTCAATACCTTCATCAACCTTCACATTTGTACTTTTTATAATCTTTCCCAATCTCTTGTTATAACACCAGTATGCTTTACTTTGAGTAGAATAACCCAAGAATATTCCTTCATCACTTCTAGCATCAAATTTGCCTAGATCTTCATCTCTTTTAATGTAACATTTGCTACCAAAGACTCTGAAATACTTCATAGTGGGAGTGATGCCAAACTAGAGTTCATAAGGAGTCTTACCAATATTGCTTCTGATTTGAACTCGATTAAGAGTGTAGACTGCAGTGCTTACAACTTCTCTCCAGTAGATCTGAGGAACACTTGCTTCCATCATCATGGTTCTATATGCCTCCTGGACGGTCTGGTTCTTTCTCTCCACTACTGCATTCTGCTGTGGTGTCCTTGGAGCAGGCAACTATCTTTTTATCCCATGTTTCTCACAGAATTCTATGAACTCACCGGATGTGAATTCTCCACCTCTGTCAGACCTTAGACATTTTATGTTCAATCTAGTTTCATTTTCTACCATAGCCTTGAATATTTTGAATTTCTCAAGGGCCTCAGATTTCTCTTTCAGAAAAGTTACGCACATCATCTGGGAGTGATCATCAATTAATAACATGAAGTATCTATCACCTTGCACACTCCTAATTCTTGTCGGACCACATAAATCAGTATGAACTAAGTCCAATAATCTGGTAGAAGACTGTTCTTTACTTTTAAATGTGACTCTACTCTACTTACCCAACTGACATTCTTTGCACAAACTATTAGTAGGTTTCACTAGTCTTGGAAGATCTCTTACAGCCTGAGTGTTGCTTATCTTGATGATATTATCAAAATTCACATGACACATTCTCCTATGCCACAACCAACTCTGATCAATTTGAAAAAATAAGCAACTTTTACCAGTACCAACCAAGTGGAAGATATTACGTTTAGTTTGAGTATTGGATGCAATCTCTGTTCCAGAACTTTCAAAGATCTTGCATTTTCCATTTTTGAATCGGAGATCATAGCCTTTGTCCACCAACTATCCAACACTGAGAAGATTGTGCTTTAGGCCTTCAACATATAGTACATTACTGGTTTTGTTCTTTCCATCAAAAGAAATAGTTCCTCTACCTCTGATTCTGCCAGCAGAATTATCACCAAATTTTACCACTCCTCCATACCTTTCCAAATCTATGAACTTATTTTTGTCACCTATCTTGCGGTGGGAGCATCCACTATCAATGACCCAATCATCCTTTTCTTCAACTTGGGAAGCCAGAGCTCTTTCTACAATTTTATGATTGACAGATTCAGAGGGCATTGGATCTTCTTCCTTGATGGCAATAAACACCCAGTCACTTCCAGATTTGTTTCCTATCTCTGATTCATCATTTGTTACTCCTTCATCATCATCATCTTCATGAACATAGTAACATTTCTTTTGGAACCTTGATCTATTAGGATTTGGCCTTGAAAATCTTTCCGGACACCTTGAGGCAAAATGACCAATCTTATTGCAGTTAAAACATTTAAAAAGTAATTTCCCCTCATACTTACTGGATCCTCTTGGCAGTCCTTTTGCAATAAGGGCTTCAAGTTGAGTAGCTTCTGCTTCATCTTCTTCCAGGTCTTTTCTTGCTTTTTCATACCATGATAGCTTTTTTTAAGAGTTCTCTCCCAGATCAAACTTTTGTTTTCCTTTTACAAAGGCACTAGCTTTGAATGCAGATTCAATCTTGGGGGGGGCATCTCCAAACTTGGTCAATTCAAATGTAGCCAGTTTACCAACCAATTGATCTCTTGTGATACCTGAAAAGGATCTAAATTCTTCAATAGTAGCAACCTTATATTTGTAAGAATCAGGAAGGGATCTTAGAACTTTGCCAACAATCTCATCTTCATCCAAGATTCCACCAACACATCTAATGCCACAAACAAGTTCATCTACTCTTGGCATAAATGTAGTGATGTTTTCATCTTCTCTCATCTTCAGGTTTTCAAATTTTCCTTTCAGACTCTGTAGCTTGGCACATTTAACATACTTGTCTCCTTCATTCAAAAGGTCCAGTTTTTGCCAAGTCTCATATGTAGTTTTTAGATCAATAACATTTGTCAGCTCTGAATCAGATAAGGCACTTAGAAGGGCTTCTTTAGTCTGTAGATTATTTTCAGCATCTCTGATTTCATCTATGGTACTCAGACCATTCTATGGAGGAACATACTTCTTTGAAGGTATGATCCAATACTGCATTCCCATACATTGCAAGTGACATTCCATGCGATTTTTCCAAGGAGTGAAATTGGTTCCATCAAACCTCGGACTATCCTTCTTGTAGGATGACATCCTAGATCTCCTCAAGCGGTTAAGCTCTTTTAGAGGAACTTAGCTCTTATACAATTTGTTAGATTCAGGATAGACAACTGAGAGGGGGGGTGAATCAGTTGTCCAAAACTTTCTTCCAATTAATCACTTAAATCCTCTTTGTAATTCAGTAGCATAATAATAAATCAATCATGGAAACATAATGCATTAAATCAAGAGCAGAAACATATTAACACATAAGACACCAAGATTTTGACGTGGAAAACCCACTTAAGGGAAAAACCACAAGGTGACTAACCCAAGATTGTATTCTCTGTTAAAAGAATAAGAAGAACAAAATGGCACATGCCAATTAGGTCTCACTGCCTGAGCACACTGCTCACAAGAGGCCCACTGCCTATAGGAGACACATTGTCTACAGAATAATAAGTATTACATACTTGAACTGAAGAATAGCATCTTCACCATGCTTGAGTTAGTTCCATATAAGCCTAATACTTTTACTCTGCCTTTTGCTCTGCTCCTCTCTACCACACTCTCATCTCCACAAGATGCCCTTGAAATGACTTTACAACTCCTTATTTATACAAGACATCGACTTAGGAATAATCATCCAAGTCGGCATACATTACAGAGCAAATACATAAATACAACATAACTTATTACAAAAAGACTTCATGTGGATCAACACACTGTCGGCCACATAGATCTGAGACTTCAATCTTCCTTTAGGAACACACCATTCTTCATAGAACATCTTCAAGATCATCCGCAAGATGTGTAACTCATCTGGTCGGCCAGACTTAGGAAGAACATCATCGTCCGGAAGTAATTCTTCAATTACAAGCTCAATCTTCAATGCAGACCACCAACAAAAATTGGACACAATCCAAAGACCTCCACAAGCTTGCCTGAATCACCAAGAACATCCACACTACTTCTACTTACTGAAATCATTCTTTCCTTCATTCGAAACCTCAAGAACACAGTATGTCATCACTGTTATATTGGAATAGATTCCTGCGGACCTCCAAACCACGAACCAATTGAGTTGTCAATTCACATTGACTTCCTAAACACTCCACCAAATCTACAGAACAAGATATTACATTTCCTCATCTCACCGGACCTATTTGTGTCACTCTGTCACCTTTGAACACCTGCCAGAACGGGTTTCACTTAAGTGGCCATAACTTATTTAGATCTTCATGCAGACCTCTGAAATCTTTACTGGATCATCTTAAGACACATATCTACAAACCCTTTGATGCGCATCCTCTAATCTTCATTTTAGCTGGGATCTTTACCTCACTGTCTTCACTGTTCTGCTATGTTCCTGATAGGACTAATTTTCTCAATATCCCCAACATACAGCTCATCCAATCCTTATTATCAATGTAACAGGAGTATGTTGACATCAATGATAACACCAATTAGGCCCATACTTGCAACAAAGTCTTCATTAATTTTCTCAATATCCTCAACATTCCAATCTCCTGAACAGGCAACAAAATAAGGCACAATTGACACCAATGACAACAAGAATATGTTGACATCAATGATAACACCGCTTAGGCACATATTTGCAACAATCTCCCCCTTTGTCATTGATAGCAACATATGATGTGAAAAACTGATTCAACCATTATGACAAGAACTTCTCCCCCTGACTTCTGCAACCACTTCCTTCATTGCTCCCCCTGTCATCAGCAATTAGTTTTTCACGTGTCTTCTCTCCCCCTTTGACATCAATGGCAAAGGGCACATATTTGCAATCTTTACTCCCCCTTTTTATTTCAGACTGATCTCCAACATTTGCATACTGACTACTCCTTAGAGTAGTATTTTCTCAACATCAATCTGGACCTCAAGATATGACTGAGAATTCCACTGGACTGATGCACCTCAATGCATCTTAGTTCTAATTCAGAGGGGTAATAACCCCTAACTTCTCTCTAAGATACTCAAAGGTATCCTTGGGAAGGGGCTTAGTGAAGATATCTGCAATCTGATCTTTGGAAGACACAAACTCCAACTTGAATTCATTCTCATTTAGCTTCTCTCTCAAGAAATGAATCTTGATAGATATATGCTTTGTCTTTGAATGCAACACCAGATTCTTTGAGATGCTTATTGCATTAGAATTATCACAAAAAATTGTGACTGGCTCCTCAAACATAATTCTGATGTCCTTCAACATTTGCTTCATCCATAGAACCTGAGTACAATTATTTGCTGCTGCTATATATTTTGCTTCTGCAATAGACAAAGATATTACCTCTTGCTTTTTGCTCATCCAAGAGACCAATCTTCTTCCCAAGAAAAATGCACCACCACTAGTAATTTTTTTGTCATCCACATCTCCTGCCCAATCAGCATCTGTATATGCATGAAGAGTGAAATCATTGTCCTTTGGATACCACAATCCATAATCAATTGTCCCCTTGAGATATCTGAAAATTCTTTTGACTACCACAATGTGGGATTCTTTTGGATCATCTTGAAATCTAGCAACAAGTCCAACGACATTCATGATGCCAGGTCTGGTCTGAGTCAAATAGAGCAATCCTCCAATCGTTGATCTATACCTTTTCTAATTTTCCTTGGGGGAGTCATCATCTTTACTTAACTTGCATCCAGTTACCATGGGTGTACCTACTGGCTTTGAATCTTCCATTCCAAACTTCTTCAGCAATTCTTTTGCATACTTGGACTGGGATATAAAGATACCTTTATCTAACTGAACAATTTGCAGACCTAGGAAGAAATTCATTTCTCCAAACATTAACATCTCAAATTCACTTTTCATCTAATCAGCAAATGCTTTGCACATACATTCATTTCCACAAAAAATGATATCATCAACAAAGACCTCAACAATCAGGATGTCCTCATAATTAATCTTGAAGTAAATATTACTATCAGTAGTACCTTTGCTAAAACCTATCTTAAGCAAATATTTATCCAATATTGCATACCAGGCTCTTGGGGCTTGCTTGAGTCCATACGAAGCTTTTCTTAGTCTACAAACCATATCTCCCTAATCAGACAACTGATATCCTTCCGATTGCTCAATGTAGACTTTTTCTTCCAAATCTCCTTTCAGGAATCTTGATTTGACATCCATCTGATACACTTTAAAATCTTTGAAAGTAGAAAATGCAAGAAACAATCTAACTGCCTCTATTCTTGCCACCGGAGCAAAAGTTTCTTCAAAATCAATTCCTTCTACTTGAGAATAGCCTTTGCATACCAACCTTGCTTTGTTTCTTACAACTTCACCATCTTCATTTAGTTTATTCCAGAAGACCCATTTGGTTCCAATCACATTTTTGTCCTCAGGTCTAGGAACAAGACCCCAAGTGTGGTTCTTTTCAATTTGCATTAATTCTTCTTCCATTGCTTTTACCCAGTTTTCATCATTGCAGTCTTCACTTACTGATTTAGGTTCAATCCTTGAAATCAAACAAATCTCTTCTTGATCTTCAGCAACTCTTCTCCTAGTTCAAACACCTTTATTTCTATCTCCTATGATTTGATCTTCAGGATGATTCATTCTTACATACCTAGGGGTTTTGGGAATTGCTTGAACTTCTTTTTCTTGAGCTTGTTCCTCAACATCTATACTATTTTCTTGAGTTCCTGGAGTTTCGAGATCAATCTGAATTTGAGTCAGAGTTTGAACTAACCTTCCTTGACTTTGACTTTCATCTTGATCATCTGAATCATATCCGCAGAACCTGGAATGTCCTTCCTTGCTCTCATAAACTCTAACATTAGCACTTTCAACAATCTTTTTCAACCTTTTGTTAAAGCACCGATAAGCCTTACTTTGAGTAGAGTACCCCAAAAATATTCCCTCATCACTTCTTGTATCAAACTTGCCTAAATCCTTATCTCTTTTGATATAGCATTTACTACCAAAAACTCTGAAATATCTCACAGTAGGAGAATGACCAAACCATAGTTCATAAGGGGTCTTACCAAAATTGCCTTTAATCTGCACCTGATTGAGAGTGTAGATAGTAGTACTTACAGCTTCTCTCCAATAAACTTGAGGAACATTTGTTTCCATCATCATGGTCCTGGCAGCTTCTTGAATGGTCTGGTTCTTTCTTTCCACAACTCCATTTTGTTGGGGAGTCCTAGGAGAAGATAACTGTCTTTTTATGCCATGCTTTTCACAGAAAGCATCAAACTCACCGAAAGTAAATTCTCCACCTCTGTTGGATCTCAGACATTTCAATTTTTCACCAATCTCATTTTCCACCATCACTTTGAACACCTTAAATTTGTCAAGAGTTTCTGATTTTTCTTTTAGGAAAGTTACCCACATCATTCTGGAGTAATCATAAATCAGTAACATGAAATATCTATCTCCCTGTACACTCCTAATTCTAGTAGGACCACAGAGATCAGTATGTACCATTTCCAATCATTCACTTGAAGCTTGTTCCTTACTTTTGAATGAAATTTTTCTCTATTTCCCCAATTGGCATTCTCTACACATGCTATTAGGTTTCACAATTTTTGGAAGATCTCTTATAGCTTGAGTGGTACTTATTTTGACAATGTTATCAAAATTCACATGACACATCCTCCTATGCCATAACCAACTTTGATCTATCTAAGCAATCAAACAACTTTTGCCAGAACTACTTAAATGAAAGATGTTACCTCTAGTTTGAGTACCGAATGCAATTTTAGCTCTAGAGCTCTCGAAGATTCTGCATTTTCCATCCTTGAATCAAAGATCATAACCTTTGTCAACCAACTATCCAACACTGATAAGATTATGTTTTAGTCCTTCCACATACAGAACATCATTGGTGCTATTCTTACCATCCAAAGAGATAGATCCTCTGCCACAGATTCTACCAGCTGAGTTATCTCCAAATTTCACAAGCCCTCCTTCATAATTTTCAAAATTCACAAACTTACTCTTGTCTCCAGTCATATGATGAGAACATCCACTATCAATCACCCATTCATCTTTCTCAATAACCTGAGCAGCCAAGGCACTTTCCATATTTGTATAGCCAGTAGATTCAGTAGACACCAGATCTTCTTCTTTGATGGCAATGAACACCCAATCATTTTTAGAGGAACCTCCATGATCAGATTCATCATCTGTGACTCCTTCTTCTCCAGCTTGTTGGACATAGTAACATTTGTTCTAATTTTTGTATCTGTTAGGGTTTGGTTTTGAAAACCTCTCCGGACATCTTGAGGCAAAATGAACAATCTTATTACAAGCAAAACATTTGAGTGGCAATTTTCCTTCATACTTACCGGATCCTCTTGGCAATCTTTTGGTAAGAAGAGCTTCAAGATCTACAGTTTCAATTTCAACATCTTCAAGATCCTTTCTTGTCTTCACAAATCTATTTGATCTTGCAGAAGAGCTTTCACTTGGATCATATCTTTGTTTTCCATATACACTAGCCTTAAATGCAGATTCAGACTTGGGAAGAGAATCACCAAACTCACTTAAGTCAAAAGCTAAAATTTTGCCAACCAGTTGATCTCTTGTAACTTTTGAGACAGTCCTGATCTCCTCTATAGCAGCAACCTTATGTTTGTATGAATCAGGTAAATATCTGAGCACTTTTGACACAATCTCTGATTCTTCCAAAGTTCCACCAGCACACCTGATACCACACACAAGTTCATTTATCTTTTACATGTAGATTGTGATGTTTTCATCTTCATTCATCCTCAGAGTTTCAAATTTTCTTCTCAAACTTTGCAGCTTGGCACATTTGACAAATTTATCACCTTCATACAGATTCTCCAACTTTTTCCAAATTTCATGAGCAGTTTTTAGACCAAAGACATTTGTCATTTCTGAATCAGTCAGGGCACTCAATAAGGCTTCTTTAGCTTGAAGGTTATTTTCAGCATCTTTGATTTGATCTGGAGTTGAAGGACCTTTCTTCGAAGGTTTATACTCAATGATGGTTATCGCCCAATAGGCATCGCCCATGCATTACAAATGGCACTCCATGCGATTCTTCCAAATAGAATAATTTGTTCCATCAAATCTTAGACTATCCTTCTTGTAGGTCGACATCCTGGATCTCCTCAAGTGGTCAGGGTTTTATAAGAGGATCTGGCTCTGATATCAATTGTTGGAATTAGACTAGACATCTGAGAGGGGGGGTGAATCAGTTGTCACACAAAGTAAACATTTTTTGATTTTAACCTTCTTTATTAACTTACTATCAGATTAATGATATAAACATTAAAGCATAGATCAACAACATATGAGCAGAAACTTAATCAACACACTTGACACCAAGATTTTGACGTGGAAACCTAGTTAAGAGAAAAACCACGGTGGGGGTTAACCCACAAAGATTTGTATCCTATTAAACGTACTTTAGAAAAATAGAAGGCACATGCCTTCGGGCGCACTGCCCAGAGCTCACTCCTCAAAAGAGAGGCTCACTGCCTATAGAATTTATTTAGAATAGAAAGAATTAACTAAGAACTAGCATCTACTTCATGCCTAGTTTAGTTTCAATGAATGATCATAAAACTTCTCCTTTGCCCTAAATTCTTCTTCACTAACTTTTCACTCTACACTGCTCTCGCTCCTTTTCTTCTCTGCTTTGATTTTGATCCTTTATTCAGATTTAATCTATTTTGCTCAAGGATGATTTTTAACAACTCTTCAACAAGTATTTATACGCTTCATCAACCTTTGAATGATCAGCAAGGTTGGCCAAACTTAATGCAGATCTTTACACTATCAGCCAAACATAGCTGAGACTTGAATCTTCCTCTACTAACATGCCACGCTTCATAAAATGATCTTTAGATCATCTGCAACATGCTAGGAACATCTAGTCGGCCAAGACTAGGAAGAACATCAACTTCAAAGAGGAAATCTTTAATAACAAGCTCAGACTCCAATGCAGACCTCCAACATAGTAGCCACACGATCTAGAGACCTCCACAAGCACATTGAATTCACCAATAACATCCACTCTAAACCAAATTACCAAAATCATTTTTATCTTCCTCTGGAACCTCAAGAACATTGTCTACCATGATTGTCAAACTAGAAGGATGGCTTGCAGACCTCCAAACCACGAACCACTGGAGTTGATGATACACACTGACTTCCCAAACATGCCTCTAGATCTGTAGATCATAATATTTCACTGTGGAGCAATCCAGACCAACTTACTGTCACTCTATCTCTTCTGAATACTGCAAGATCCGGTTCTACTCAGATGGCCATAACTTCTTCAAATCTTCATGCGAATTTCTCAATTCTTAACTGGAACAATCTCTAGCAATCCTCTACACAGCCATATGGTCCACGAATATTGAGTCTTTATTAATTTTCTCAATATCCTCAACATTCCAATCTCCTGAACAGGCAACAAAATAAGGCACAATTGACACCAATAACAACAAGAATATGTTGACATCAATGACAACACCGCTTAGGCACATATTTGCAACATGGTCTTGGTGGAAAGCTGGAGGAAAGTGAAGTAGTAAAGAAGGTACTAAGAACTTTTCCAAAATCTTATAGTGCTAAAGTTTATGCTATTGAAGAGACTCAAAATTTGGATAATTATTCTAGGGATCAAATGTTTGGTACTTTAACTACTTTTGAGATAAGAGAATTTGGTTAAGATGATTCAAGAAAAGAAAATGTTTTTAAGGCCAACAAGACAGAAAAGAATGACAAGTCAGATCTGAATGATTTTGATGAAGTAGAAGCAAATTTTGTAAGTAGATTGAAAAAGGGCTCTAGAAAATATAGAGGTAAGTTACCTTTCAAATGCTTTAACTGAGGAATGATAGGTCATTATGCTTCAAAATGTCCGGTCAAAATCTCTAATGACAAATACAAGGATGACAAAGGAAGATCATTCAAGAGAACTTATCATGTTAAAGAAGATGCCAACATATCTGATGATGAGTCTGACTATCTGGATGGTGGAAGTGATGAATTCTTGTTTATGGCTTTGAATGTTGGAACTAATTCTACTAATCCTAAAAGATGTATAAATGAAATTGCTATGGAAATAGGGCACAACATCAAAGGATCTTTGGTAATTGCTTTTCATGCAAGAGAAGAGGATAACTATTGGTTAATTGATAGTGGTTGTTCAAATTATATGACAGGTGATAGGAAAAAGTTTGTTAAGCTTGAGAAGATTGATGGAGGTTTTGTTAAGTTTGGAGATGATGCATCTGCTAAGATCTATGGAAAAGGTTCAATCAGTTTTGATGGCAAGCACAATACAAATGATGTTCTTTATGTCAAGGGTCTCTGGCATAATCTTCTAACTGTAGGACAAATGTGTAGCAGAGGATATAACCTTGTGTTTTAGGATGGTGGCTATGAAATCATAAAGGAAAGCTCTAGAACTCTGGTTGCTATAGGGACAAGGACAAAAGGAAATGTATATCAGCTCAAAGGTGCTAATGGTATGTGTTTTATGACTCAAGTTAATGAATGTTGGCTATGGTATAGAAGAATGTGTCACATCAATTTTGATAGCCTAGTGAAGATCAACTCTACTCAAGCTGTGAGGGATTTACCAAGAATTAAAAAGCCTATCAATGCAATTTGCAAGGAATGTCAGATTAGGAAACAAACAAGGAAGAATTGCAAGATCAAAGAGTATTCTACTACCAAACCTCTAGAGTTGGTGCATACAAATCTATACAGACCTACAAGAGTAGGAAGCTTTCAACGTGACAGGTATTTCATGTTGTTAATTGATGATTACTTTAGAATGACTTGGGTAACTTTTCTCAAAGAAAAATCAGAAGCTCTAGACAACTTTAAAGCATTCAAGGTTATGGTTGAAAATGGAATTGATCTAAAAATTAAGTGTTTGAGGTCTGATAGATGTGGTGAGTTCACCTCCAATGAGTTTAATGATTTTTGTCAGGATCATGGAATAATAATGCATTTGTCAGCTCCTAGAACTCCTCAGTCGAATGGAGTGGTGGAAAGAAAGAATAGGATAGTTCAAGAAGCAGCAAGGACAATGTTGAAAGAAGCAAATCTAGTGGATATCTATTGGAGAGAAGCTATTCACACTACATTCTACATACAAAACAGAGTGCAAGCAAGGGTCAACCATTCAAAGACTCCATATGAACTATGGTATGGAAGAACTCCTACTGTAAAATATTTTAGAGTGTTTGGAAGCAAGTGCTAAATTAGGAGAGATGAAGAAAATTTGGTAAAGTTTGATACAAGATCAGATGAAGGAATCTTTCTTGGATATTCTACAAAGAGCAAGGCTTACAGGTGCTACAACAAGAGGCTAAAGAAGTTAGTTGAAAGTGTAAATGTCAAAGTGGATGAAGAACCACATCAAATCTCACTATTGATAAAAAGATACAAATCTGATGAGCCCCCTTGCAGAGAAGAAGAAGGAGAAGAAGAAAAGGAAAAAGAGATGTAATTTAATGAAGATGCTCCAGAAAGGGTTCCTAAGACTCCTAAGTATGTGTAGAAGAATCATTCTGAATATCAAATCATTGGAGATAAGAACAAAGGTGTATTAACAAGAAGGAAAATTGCTATGGAAGATGAACATGTAAATTTGTGTTTTCTATCCAAAGTAGAACCCAAAATAGTGACTAAAGGATGAAAAGATGAACATTGGATCAAAGCTATGGAAGAAGAATTGATGCAGATTGAGAAAAATTAGACTTGGAAAATTGTCCCAAGACTAGCAGACAAAAATATAATAGGAACTAAATGGGAATTCCCGAACAAGTTGAATGAGAATGGAGAAGTAGTCAGAAATAAGGCTAGGCTTGTGTGTAAAGGCTACTCACAAGTGGAAGGAATAGATTATGAGGAAACATATGCTCCAGTGGCAAGAATGGAGGCCATCAGAATGTCCTTGGCCTTTGCAGCTCATAAGGATTTCAAAGTTTATCAGATGGATGTGAAATCTGCATTCTTGAATGGAGAATTGGAAGAGGAGGTATACATTGAACAACTGGAAGGCTTCCAGTTATCAGATGATCCAAGTATGGTCTGCAAATTGAAGAAAGCATTGCATGGAATCAAATAGGCTCCTAGATCCTGGTATACAAGATTGGATAGATATCTACTGCAGTAAGGGTTCAAAAAGGGCACTGCAGACAATAATATGTACTTCAAAGTTGAAGATCAAATCTCGATTGTGGAAGTATATGTTGATGATATAATCTTTGGAGGAAATGAAGGTATGTGCAAAATATTTGCAGAGGAGATGTAGAAAGAGCTTGACATGTCAATGTGTGGAGAAATGAATTTCTTCCTTGGGTTATAAATCAGTCAATCAGAAAAAGGTATTTGCATTTCATAGTCAAAGTATGTTAAGAAAATGTTGAAGAAGTTTGGAATGGAAGTCTCCAAACCGGTATGTACTCCCATGACTACTGGTTGTAAGTTAAGCAAATATGATGAATCCCCTAAGGTTGATCAGAGCAAGTACAAATCAATGATTGGTGGACTGTTATACCTGACTACTACTAGACCGGATATGATGCATGTAGTTTTCCTTGTGGCTAGATTTTAATTAAATCCCAGAGTCACGTGTTTTAGAAGTAAAAAGGATATTTAGATACTTGAAAGGCACTCCGTATTTTGGCTTATGGTATCCCAAGGGATACTAATTTCTCCTTGAGTGCATATACAGATGTAGATTGGGCAGGATGTACAAATGATAGAAGAAGTACAAGTGGTGGAGCTTTCTTTCTTAGAAGCAGACTAGTTTCATGGTTGAGTAAGAAGCAGTATTCAGTGTCATTATCTACTGCAAAGGTAGAGTACATTGTAGCAGCATCTTGTTGCACACAAGTGTTGTGGATGAAGTAGACATTGAAGGATATCAAAGTATCATATGATGAACCTATTCCCATCTTATGTGATAATACAAGTGTCATCAACATTTCAAAAAATCCGGTAATGCATTCAAGAACAAAGCATATTTCAATCTGGTATCACTTTCTAAGAGAGAAGTTTGCAAAGAATGAGGTGAAATTGGAGTATGTTCCTACCACGGATCAAATTGCAAACATCTTTACAAAGGCTCTTCCTAAAGATACTTTTGAGTATCTCTGGCAAAAGTTAGGGGTCATTGCCCCTCCTTCTTTTGATTAGATGCATAAGTGTGTGCAGCTATCTGGGAAGCATTTCAAGATACATTTTTATTTTTGGACTGATGTTGAAGGCTACCTCTTAGGGGGAGTAGGTAGTGGTACTATTGGTTGGTGCAGTTAGTTGGAGCATATCTTATACCCCTAAGAGGGAGAGTGTGTAAAAGTGAAAGCAGTACAGAAAGAGTAACTGCTTGCTAGTGTTACAAATGTTGCCCCTTTCCATTTATGTCAAAGGGGGAGAGAGTTGAAGTGACTGAAAAACCATTGTACAGGAAAGAAACCATTGTGTAGAAAAGTGTGAAGAATAAGACTTGATCCAGTCAGGGGAGTACTACTGGTTACTAAACTACTAATTGATTATTCTTGGTATTGATGGTTTTTCAAAGAGTTGGTGTTTCCATCAATGACAAAGGAGGAGATTGTTGGAAGCTTGTTGGTGTCGTCATTAATGTCAACCTCCAACAAATGGTTCACTTGGTTTCTAAGTGCTTTTGAGAAGATTTGAATAAAAAGGTGTGCAGTGTGATAGAGGTATGTTCAGTATTATGCTTTGCATTTATTCATAGTTGAAAATATGCTTGTGTGGTTTGGAAGTGTTTGTCAAAGGTGTTATATCCAGAGTTTCAGGTTCTAGATCATGTGGTAGTGGAAGATGTGTTTGACAGAGTGTTTTCTTGTGTAGAAGACTGTCTGGGAGAAATGAGATTGCTCTACATTTCTCTGCATTGAGGTTTCTTGTTTTGCGGATCTGGTAAAGTGCTTATATTGTCTATATGTACCTTCCCTTGAATTTTCTAGTGTTGGGGTGCTTCGCAAGTTTAATTCTCATGTTGGTGTTTAGTAGCAGTGTATCCTGATGTGCAAAATGAAGACATTCTTTGTTTCAGGTGGTTGTGGAAGTTTGGAGAAGATTTTGATGATGTTGAATATTCTAGAAAGGTGTGATGTTGTGGAGTGCCTCTTTATGGTTTGCATGATGTTACTTGACTTGGAGAAGCATGGATGTGGTCATTAGTTCAAGTTTGGCTGACCTGGTTTGCTATTGCTATTTATGGAGGTACCTCGTGGATTGTGGATGTGATGAGCAACATGTTGATACAGATTTGATTCCTAGTAAACCCTTGGCATGGTTCACTTTCACTTCTTTCCACCGCAGAAGTGTTTAGTTCCAACCTATTTTGGTGCTGCATGTTTGAGGTGAATACGTTTCATTAGGACTGACCTAATTGAGATAGGTCTTGGTTGTAGATGGTATAAATGCAAGATGAAGTTGAGTGGAACAAGGTAGAGAAGATGATGCAAATGTGAATCAAGGGTAGTGAATTTTGTACGAGCTTAAATGCTTATGACTCCCAAATGTAGTGAGCAGAAGGTGTCTACATTTTAGTGTGCTTGAAGTTGCTGGAGGCAGTGAGCCAAGGGTTGCGGATGGCAAGAAGATGCAGTGGTGGATTTCTCATGTTGCTTTGAGATAGTGAATCTCTCTGTAACAGTCCTCTTCTATTCTTCTCTCTTCTAGACAGTGAGCCCTTGGTAGTGAGCCTTTCTTCTGGGTAATGAGCCCTTGGCAATGAGCCTATTTGTTTTTGGTGTTGTTATTCATATGTATGTGAGTTAATCATCACCGTGGTTTTTCCCTTCTTGGGTTTTCCATGTAAATCCGGTGTTCTTATGTGTTTGATGTGTTTTGTATTGATGCTTCATATGTTTACATTCTCCTAATGCATAATAAGAGTTTGAAGATTGGAATAGCTTAAGGGTTTAATTTTTTAATGTACAACTAATTCACCCGCCCTCTCAGTTGTCCTATGCATCCAACACCTCTTTTACTTGTACTATGGAGGGTGTAGAAGTTGATCTTGGTTGCTAGGTTTGGAGAGGCACTTTGCACTCAAGGTTTATGAAAGAAATCTTATCGCTCGAGTGTGGTTGTTCGTCTCCTTAGGGGCACTACAGCTACCTGGTGGTGGAAGGAAGAATGCAAGAATCCTTTTACTGTGGACACATTGACCTAGGAATTATTTCTAGAGCGATTCAAAAGCGGATACATTTCAAAGAATTTTAGGCAATTTCGGATGGATGAGTTTCATGATTTGCAACACAAGGGACTTACTGTGGCACAGTATGAGAATAAGTTCCTAGAGCTTGTGTAGTATGTCAAGTATATGTAGGATGAGAAGCTCTTGGTGAACCATTTCATTAGAGGACTTAATCAGAGTATAGCTTTCCACCCATATGTTTGGCAGAACCTACTACATTATAGATAGTGGTGGAAAAGCTCTCATTTCTAAATAAATTCATCACAAACAAGATAATAGAGACCATTATAGGAACCTTAATCAGCCACCACAAAATCAAAATTTTATCAAACAATCCTTTTAGCATAGAGGAGGGACCAAAACTAATCCACTACCTCCTAGACCTAACCCTCAGCAGTAGAATCAGGGTTAGAAATCTCAATCAGTGTAGGGAGGCCCCCCTTGGGCTTGGAAGACTTAGCCTTTGCATAGAGATCAAAGACCTCATACTCAGAGTGTAGGGTTAGTGCATCCACAACAGTATTTTAGAGGCAGTTAGGCTAGTTCTAGTCGACCAGGGTTTCAACAACAGTCTTAGGGTCCACCTAGAGGACCTTGTTATTCATGTGGGGATATTGGACATATAGCCCAAAACTAATGCTCCAACAGTGTTAATGAGTTTGACTAATGGGGTTTTTCACACTTTTCTTGATCAGTTTGTAGTCATCTTCCTCGATGATATATTGATTTAATCTTGTATAGAGGAAGAACATAAGGAACATTTGGGGTTGGTATTATAGTGTTTGAGAGAAAACTAGTTGTATGTAGATTTGTCTAAGTGTGACTTCTTTCAGACAGAAATCTAATATTTGGGGCACATAATTTTAGGAGATGGAATTTCAGTGGATCCGGCTAAGATTAAGGCTATCATGGAATGGTCTACTCCTACTAATGTTTCAAAGGTTAGGAGTTCTATGGGTCTAGCTAGTTACTATTGAAGTTTTGTCGAAGGTTTTTCCCGGTTAGCTCATCCTATCACGTCTCTTCAAAAGCAAGGGAAAACATTTTTGTGGACAAAGCAATGTGAGAGAGTGTTTCAAATTTTGTAGGAGAAACTCACTAGTGCTCCCATTTTAGCTATACCTGATCCTAAGGTGGACTTTTTTGTGTATACAGATGCTTCTATTGAGGGTCTTGGTGCCATCCTTATCCAGGAAGGACGGGTAATTGAATATGAGTCCCATAAGTTAAAAATTCATGAGCTTAATTATCCTACACATGATCTTGAATTAGCAGTGGTAGTTCATGCTTTGGTGAGATGGCGACACTTTCTTTTAGGTCATCATTTCAAACTTCATTCAGATCATCGCGGTTCGCAATATATTTTTACTCAACCTAATCTTAATGCTCGTCAGCATCGATGGATGGAGTTCCTTTGTGAGTATGATTTTGATGTATAATACATCAAAGGGAAGGAGAATGTAGTGGTGGATGCCCTAAGTAGAAGAAAGCATGAGATATCCTCCCTAGCCTTGAAAACTAATTTTAGAGGACACATTTCAGAACAATTTCCCTAGAACTCTTGGTATAAGGAAGTAGAACAGGAAATTCAACTCCATGGTGTTTTGAAGGACAAGTTTAAGGGGTATTCTTTTGATTTTGATGGTTTGCTAAGACATAATGGATGTATTTATATTCCTTCTTTGGGAAATCTTAAATCTTTTGTGTTAGAAAAGGCACATAGAGCACCTTATGTGTCACACCTAGGGGTTAAGAAGATGCATGTTGATCTTAGGAAGTTGTACTTCTGGGCTGGTATGCGGAATGATATGGCAGATTTTGTAGCTTGATGTCTTGAATATTAGAGAGTGAAGGCTGAACATCAGCATTCGGCAGGCTTGTTGTATCCTCATGGAATTCTAGAATGGAAGTGGGATGCTATTTCTATAGACTTCATTGTAGGTCTTCCTTTGACATCTCAGCGACATGATGCCATAATGGTGAGAGTAGACAAATTGACAAAAGTGGCTCATTTCTCTCCTATGAGATCTTCGTATAATGCACCTTCGGTGGTGAGGGTTTTTTTGAATGATATAGTGAGATTCCATGGTATCCATCGTAAGATCATTTCTGATAGAGATCTTGTGTGTACATCATCTTTCTGGATGGCTTTCCAATAGGCTCTAAGCACTAAGCTTAATTTTAACACAACTTATCACTTTGAGACTAATGGACAAACTGAAAGGGTGAATCAAGTTTTGGAAGACATGCTTACGATGTACGTTATGGATCAGCAATCTAAGTGGGTGGATTATTTACACTTGGTGGAGTTTGCCTCCAACAACGGATATCACAAATCTCTAGGCATGGCTCCTTATGAGGCTTTGTATGGTAGACCCTGCAGAACACCCTTGAGTTGGGATCGTATTGAAGATAGAGTTGCATTGGGACCCAAATTGGTTCATAAAATGGAGAAGCAGGTAATTCAAATCTATGAGCATTTGCAAAAGACACAAGATAGACAAAAGTAGTATGTTGATGCAAAAAGGGTTGATAGGAGTTTTCAGGTTGGCGATAAGGTGTTTTTACGAGTTCGACCACATAAGAGTCCTATTTGCTATGGCAAGGGCTCTAAGTTGGCACCTAGATTTGTAGGCTCTTTTGAGATTTTGGAGAGGATTGGTCCAGTTTCTTCTCGCTTAGCATTGCCACCCATTGTTTCGCGCATCCATGATGTGTTTCATGTTTCCATTCTTAGGAAGTATATGTCTGATTTGTCTCATGTTTTGGATTGGGATACTTTACAGGTGGAGCAAGCCAGGGAGCTAACTTCATAATCCGTTCGCATTTTTTATTATCAAACTTTGGGCCTTCGAGGTCGAGTGCTGGACCAAGTCAAGGTCCAATGGGACCTCTATGATGAGGCTTCTACCACTTGGGAGGATGTGGGACAGATGAGGGCTTTGTATCCTCACCTCTTTGAGGGCTTCCAAGAGGAAGCCTAACCTTAGGGGGTAGGATGTAAGGCCTACCCTTTTACATAGACTTTTTATATGGTTCATGACTTTAGACTTGTAGATTTATTTCTTTGATATGGTTTGGTACTATCATGTGGACTATGGAACATGTGAGTTTGAATATTTATATGTTTTAATGTGTGGTTAGGGGTGTTAGACTTATGAGTTTTGGTTAATTGGATTTTGTGTGCATTGTGCCTTGAAATATAATTGTATGTTAAGTGAATGGTAGTATGTTAGAATTGAGTATATTTTATTTAAAATGCAAAGAAATAGTGTTGTTTAAATAAATAGAATTTTTTATGAGAGATGATCAATAATAGTTTAATTGTATGCTTATTTTAATGTTGCTTCGGCTATATTTTACAAGACATTTTGATGTTCGAAATTGAGTTTTGCAGGGTGGCCAAGGCTTAAAGTATATGGAGATTTACCAAGAACTTTTGTTGTGCTAAACCAATGAAATCAAGCCTATTTTGCACGGAGAAATAAGAGCTTATTTAATTTTGTGTGTGCATTGTGATTTAATTGTCATATTCTTTATTATTATTCTTTTCAATTTTGGGTGATATATATATATAAAAGATTGTGGTTAATTGATTTAATTTCTAAAAGAAATTATAATTCTTTTGCTTTATCTATTTACTTAAATTTTGAGATATTATCTTTTTAGTTTATTAACATTTTCATTTTCTTTTTGTTTTTAATGTTTTATTGAAAAATTTGTTTGTTTTAATTAAATTCTTTTTGTTTTCTTTGAAAAAGGATGACTTTTTGGGAATTTATTTTTTAAGGGAGTTTTGGAAGAAAGAGGGTTTTTTTAGGAAATTTGCTTGGAAAAGAAGGATGGAGGCTTTTGAGTTTTTGGGAATTCTTGGAGCTTTGGGAGTTTGAAGGAAGGATTGTTTGGATTGCTCGCATTTTAAAAAGTTTGAAAGTTTCTTTCTTTGATTGTGCTCCTCCTAACTTGGAGAGCAAAAGGTAGGATCTATGTCTTGGAAATTTCTTATGTTTTTGTATGTTTGTAATTTTTGAAAAAAATATTATTGTTCAAATTTTGGTGTAAATGTTGTGTTTGTGGGAAATTTTAATTGGGGATTTAGAGAGGTGATAAACCTCTCTTGGGGGAACTTTCCATAGTTGGGTTTTTCATATTTATGAAGGGTTGTTAAATATTGTAGTTGGGATTTCATGGAAGAAGGATGGATAAAATTGTAGTTGGGATTTGTGAAAGAAGGGTTGTATGAATCTTGAAGTTGGTTTGTGAAATAGGCATTTTGTAGTTGGGTTGTGAAGGAAACATGGAGGGTTGTTAAATATTGTTTCCCAAGAGAGGAGGTTTCTCCCTCTTCCCCTTTGAAGAATCGACTTAAGATCCTTTTGTTTGTGAGTCTCAACTTGGAATTTTGGGTAAAGATGGTTGTGCACTTGTGTTTCAGTTGTTGACTTTTGTGTGAAACCATGTTCTTGGTAAATCTCCCAAGCTCGGGGGTGGATTGGTATTCCAATCCTATGGTAGGGTGGAGAGTGAGCCAGGGCATCCTGTTTGGTTTTGTGTGCAGGTACATAGAATTAGTTGGTCAAGGAGGCCATGGTATTTTGGAAGTGTGGGTTATTCCTTTATGGGTCCTTATTGGGCTAGGATGAAATTGTAGCTCTAAAATCTATATTTGTATAATCTTCATGTGTAGTTTTCACTATGGTCATGTAGATGCAAATTCAAAGTATGTTTAAACATCTATTGGAACTGTAAAGAACAAAATTATTATGTGTATAAATTTTCTTCGTATGGAGATGTATATCTTATTTTGAAAATGTGTGATTTAGAAATTTCAATAGATCAAACAAAATTTCTTTGGAAGTTTCACTTCAGTAATTTGTTTTTTTATAAACTTGTTAAGTTGAAAGTTGTATTATGTTCTTTTTGCATATATATATATTCTTGTTTTTAAATATAGCGTTGATACTGCTATAAAAAATTTTAGACTAAAGATTAGTATTAGATTATATTTAATTGTTATGTAAAAATTCAACTGTGTTTTTTTTGTTCTATGATTTTAGATTTACCGTGTGGAATATTTCACAAAAAATCTATCCTTGTGGTTCATGTTTCATAAGACTTACTAGGTAATTATCGTTAATTAATTTAATTTACTATTTAAAAAAAATTCCGCTATGTGTGCCCAATTGTACATGCATGTACAAGTGGGTATTACAGATCGCTCCACCCTTTTCCCTTAATTGCCTATAATTTCATTGATGATCACACCATTGTTTTACCTTAATTGATGTAAAAAAGTGGGTGATTGAAGCATAATTTTAAAAAAATTAAATGACAGGCAATTGGACTGAGACTAAAAGTTACCTCTATAATATATCAACAATGGGGACCAAACTACAATAAATAGTGTGGTGATCTAATGTTATTCTAAGATATTAAAAATCAATTCATGGGTGATCTAAAACTATGTATACAAAAATAGAATCAAAATTGGATGAAAGCATATTCTACCAAAATGGTTTCTATTCACCATTTTTGAGACCCCAAAAGTTAAAAAAATTCCTATTGGTGACAAGATGCCACTAAAATTTTCCCTATATCAGATAGTGTTACATTTAAATTTAAATTTCTGTCCTCCTCCCACCACAATTTTGTGTTGGTTTTAAGCTTGTAAATCCAACCCTAAGCCTTGGAACTACAAATATAATGTCAAGGTAGCATCTATTAGTAATATTGACTTTAACAATATTGACTAATGACTTTTATTTTAGCATTTTTTAGCAAAATTACTCATTATAGATGAGAATGTCTAGTTTTCAAATATGTACTTTTAAAAAAATTTAAATCTATTTTCTATTTATTTATTAATTTTTAAACACAAAGTCTTATAAACTTGAAATGACATATATTACTTTTTAAAAAACTTTTGATTTTATTTATTTTTAATTGTGTGTGACCAATCTAGACATCATTCTCTACACACTTCAAAAAAATTCATGTTACAATTATTTTAAGTCAAATTATGTGGGTCATACAGGGGGACTTTTAGATTTATACCTTAATCCCACTAAATATTAATAAAAACATATATATTTGATAAAAATTATAAAATTATCCAAATCAAACTTCAACATTATATGCATCTATCCATAAAATGATTTTGAAAAATACTTTCCTTTACTAATTTTTATGTGGGTCATACATGTGCATGTTTTGGCCTCTAACATGTTTTTTTTAAATGTCACTTTTGTACATCCTTTACTTCACCAACTTTTATCATATGAATATTAGAATAAACTACATATTTAAAAACTAGAAACAAAATTCTACATTTCATATTTTACACCATGTTAATATTCTATATAGAAGTGCTTCAAATCCTTACCCCAACTATAACAAACTCTGGTTTTCAAGAAAAAAAAATCTACTTTTTGGCCATTTTCTGCCCCCATTATCTTACACTTACCCAATTCTCCCAAAGTCCACATTATTATGAGAATGCTTGAAACTACCTCTTGATAACCAAGATAGTATTTTATTCATCTTTCCTCATAGATTGAAATGGTTCCTTGCTTCTTCCATGAGAAGCAATGTGAGGAAGGTCCATGCTTAAGTCTATAACCATCGACTTCTCTTTGCATGTGAAATGTTAAATCTGAATTGGATATCTAATTGGTGATGGTCCCTTCTACAATTCACCAAAGACCTTGTGAACTTCTTAGAAAGTTTGGTGGATGACCTCCATGAGAAGGAGAAAATATTTATATGTACATATATATTTAATTCTTGATGTAGCAATTATCCCACCATCTAATGGACTTCATGCCTTCTTGAGAGATACAAAAATTTGGATTTTCATGTTGTTCAAAGATGAACAAAAAATGAAACCATCATTTATGACAAAAAAAAAAAATCTCTCTTAGTATTTTTCTTGATAGAATATTGGGTAGCATTGGTACACAAAAGCATTATGCTTGATTAATTATTTGACTCTCAAAATTGTCATCTTGTTCGTTGATCATAGAAGTGCATATACTAAGTATGAAGTCATAAAGATGACTTCTTCTCTATCACCTTCATCAATGAATAACGAATTGAGTCACTAATTATGTGAGCCCATCTAAACGTCCGGTGTTCTCAAAAGACTTGTTCCATGAAGAAAAACATCCATGGCATGAAGAATCTTGCATCAAGTTCTCCAATAATCCTACTCAGGAACATGATGGTATATTCCTATTCTTCTTTTAATTCAACACACTACACTTGGAGTGATTGTTCTTGGAATAGTTTTTCTTTTACATTGAGATCCACATTTTGTTGATGAACAAGCAGTTTTCATTTATCTTACCATTGAAGACACGATGAATCTTCATTGCTCACCTCAAAGAAAGCTTTCAAGAGAGACAACATGAATATGAAGAAATCAAGACACATGTTCACAATCTCATGCCCATGGATGATTATAATAGTGTAGATATTGAGATAATAATATTTTGCACATTCTAGCACCAGATCCAAAGACACAATCGTACTTAGGAATCCAACAACTACCACCAATCCAAAGGTAATGAGAAGATAGATCTAGCTTCTCATTACTACTACTTCCCTTTCTTACTTTTGGTATCTACATGCTTGAAATCAGTATCTCGGATCTCTTACACTTTGTCGATCATACGATATGGTTTTTCCTTCATTTTATGCTTCATCATGATCGTGAAGTGGGAAAATAATCTGGAGTACACAAACAACAATATGATGATTTAGTTTTAGGCTAAGTTTGTATTGGTATGTTTACATCATCATGGTCCCCATCAAAATTTATTTCGTGACATTTTACATGGCATAAACTGATACTCTCTACCACATAAATTGTCAACCAGCCACTGCCTACTTGGACTTACTGCACCAACTGGTAATTTGCAGTGGTCCTTCTGCAGAAATGGCAACTTTATCTTATTTAAGAGACGGACCTCTTATTTTAAACTATTTGTATCTTCAACATACCATGAATATGGGATACATTTATCATTGGGTTTAGTGTTCAAATAGTCAATAAGAATTTTAAACTTCGTTCACACCAAAAAGTAGTAAACATTTGTTCTATTTTTATTGGCCAAAATTAATTTTTGATGGTTGAAATAGATGATGTTTAAGAATACCCCACACCTCTACTTTACTTCTCTGCCCAATGCTTAAGCTACCCACCTGCTTGAATCTCTTTGTTCTGTCACTGCCCAAGAAGGATGTGGGAACATCACTTGATCTGTCTTAATATGTCTCTATCCTTTGATGTTTGTAGGAGACCTTTTACGTGATTTCCAATCTATCTCATAACTTACTTTTAATCAATGTGGCCTAAATATCAATAAATTTTTTTTGTAAACAATGATTCTGGCTTACTTCTTGGATGCTTCACACACGTTCAGTACCACCTATGGATGACATGAGGATGCCTGTTGTTGTTCCCTACCAACCCCTAGAATATGTCGATCAAGGGATTTAGACCTTGGTCTGGTTTTTTATTTGGAATTGGTTTGAAATTTTCTAAAGAACGATCAGTCTTCAAATCTGTGCAATATTCATTACTTAAAAAATTGTTGCTGCTTCTAAAGAACGATCAGTTTTCACCATGTCATCTATATGACAATGAAGAAATAAGAAGTTGATAACTATTGCTTAACCTAATTGAATGCATCCAATCAATAGAAAAACACCATGTGTCTCTCATTCACCTCACGAATGTCAACTGGTTTGAAGTTTCAAAGTCAATGTCAGGCTGAGAAGAGAGTGCAGAATTGAAAAATCATTCATTCTTCATTTATTTGAATAAAGAAACATAGGGTGGTGACTACGGCCTAAATTTGACAGTCGACCCTCCTTGTTTAATTTTTTTTTGGGATGGTTATTCATTCAAAGTTGTCTTTCAAATATTAAGAGATACTTTATTTCAAAAAAATTATATATACAAATTAAATATATATCAAAATAATTTTACATAAATTTTGAGAGTCTATCCAAAATTTCCTCTTTCATGTGATACAATCTTTCTAAAATTTTAGTTATTTTATAGTAAAAATGTCTAAATACAGCTATACGGCCATCAAATTTAGGCCATGGGCCCATGGAGGGCAGATGTATTTGATTTCAAAAAGAAAATGAAAAAGAAACCTGTCCCTACCAAAGAATGAGTTAAAAAGTTTCCAAGGCAAAACCGAGTGGAGGGAGAAAAGGAAAATTCTATTTGTCAATTAGGTAGCGGTCTTATGGAGGGGATTTCTTAAAATATTTTAGCAAGTATTGTTGAAAAATTTTAGGAGTATTTCATAAGTAAGTAGTTCCATGGATTTTATAACAATGGCCAAGGTTAAAATTTCAAGCTCAAAAATTTTATTAAGTTGGTGATCTTATGCAGATCTACAATGAAGGGATGAAAAATGGTCTAAAAAGAAAATTTTCCCTCCAAAAATTATCCTAAATTTTATTAATAGGAATCTAAAAATTGTAGATGCGCAAAAACATCTCTTAAACCAGTGGGAGAAATTTCCAACCCCAACCTAAGGGTAGCTATTGGAAATCTAAGAACTAAAAAGTAGGGGCTCATTTTCCTAGATAAGATTCAAATTCATTTTGTAACAATTTTTTCCTCATTTCATGGGACCTTTTATTTCATTAAAATAGATCCTTAAGCCCCCTCCATGGGACCGCTTCCTTATCCCACTTATGTATTCCACTTTGTTATAACAAAATGTTAAAGTATTCAATTATAAAAACAATACTTAAGAAGGTAGGCACTAATTTTGATACTAAAATAATTATCATCATAGAATTAACTAGCCTTTTATTAAGGCCAAGAACCCTCTAGATATATAAAAGATAAATTTTGAAACAATGAGCATCACAAATTTTTTAGACGAATGTACTTAGTTATCAAAATTTGCTTGATGGCTCAAGTTACATCAAATTAAAATTGGAGGTTAACGAAGATTCTTACTAAAGATACCATGCCCCTAGGGCATGCAAAGAACCTAGTACTATGGAGATTTCAAAAGACCAATGTTTTATCTATAGGGAAATAGATTCAACACAGAGATAAGAGAAAGAACAAAGTCAAAACTTGACTAAAACCTAATACAACAAAAATTAAAGAGAAAGTAAATAATACGTGTGGGGAAAAAGAACACTAGACAATCCAGAATTTCCCAAACCTAAAAAAATGATGAACAAGGCTACCTTATTCAAAATTGTGATTCTAATGTTACACATTACAAGGAAACAAAAGAATAGTGTCATCCAAGTATCAGAAATAAAATGAATTATCTCCACATTAAATCTTGATTCTAAGCAAACCCAACCATTATGAATCCATATTTCCATGTGCTCCCTATGTTACTTTGTGCTTATGCCAGAAAAGGATGATGTTAGCTAGTTTGAATTCTCTCACAATTGCCTTCTTGACAAAAAATCCTTTTCACCTTCTCTTGATGACTAGTGATCATGTCGACCACTATCTCCCTCTCATTTGATTTGGTGAGATGGAAAATTGTTTTCTCTAGAGCATCTATGAAATCAATATCTTCCTCTACTTGAGCTAACTCTAATTTACTAGGAGTTCTAGAGTGATAGGCAATGTGACATTGGTACCATATGGTAATTGGAATAGATAACACTTTAGAGCCTTTGATGTAGGAAAATTTAGGGGTATGGGCAATTGGCATCACCAAAATAGTTATTTTTGTTTCAATGTTTTTTCCTTGTTCTAAACTTAGTTTTCTAGGTGAGAACATGGACCCATTCTCAAAATTTGAATTCAAATGATTCTCCCTCTCAAATTTGTTTTTTTATCTTACAAGGAAGCTAGCTGGATTCCCTATAGAAGTCCAAGAGTCACAATTTCCATAGGGTGGTGGGCCACATGCATGTTATGTGTGTAATTTGCATGATTTTTACTATAATTGATGTGCTCACTAGTGTAGGAGTTACATTGGAGGGGCCATCTTGCATGTTTGGCATCTTCCAAGTTGACTAGGTGAAGATTACAAGTTGGCCCTTGACTAGCATTGGATTCTTAATGAATGTTGCCCCCTTAGAGGAGGGTTATTAATAGATGGAGTTATTCTTGATGCATTTTATCAAACCTTGACCTTATTTATTAAGAGGGAACTACAAGTGGAGAGAGAATCTTTGGGAGTTATAATTTCCCTCCTTGACTAAATTCTCCCAAGAACTCCACATTTGGAGAAATTTATAAAAGGAGATGCTTGAGAAGGGTTAAAGGTTAGCTTCTTCATTGTTATTTCTAAGATGAAGAGAGAATAAGATCTTTGAGGACTTGTTTTATAGGTTGGAAGCTTAAAGAAAAGGATTTGTCAAGATTGCTAAATTCTAATGTCTAGTTTATTATTTGTAAAGTTGTTTTAGAGTTAGAGTCCTTAGTTTTCATTTTAGTTTTGGGGATCTGCTATAAGATATTTGGGGTTGTCAAATATCATATTTATATGGATTTTATTTCAAAATCTCTCCAATAATCTTCTTGTAATGTTGTTGTTGAGCACAACAGGATACTGAGAGGGGGGTGAATCAGTATCTAAACAAACTTCAAATCCTCCAGAACAGATTAAAACCTGAGCATTCTAGCATTAACCAAACATGAAGGATTAACACAATGCACATCAACACATAACACCAGATATACGTGGAAAACCCAAAAAGGGAAAAACCACGGTGAGGATTAACTCACAATATATGAAGCTCAAAATTATAACTTTTTTTAGGGCTACAACCCAAGGAAGCTACTACTCCCTGAAGAAAGGTTTTAGGGTCACTCCTAAGGAAGCTACAACTCCCTGCTAACTTTGTTGTAGGGCTACAACCCAAGGAAGCAACTACTCCTTGAATTGAGAATGAACTTAGAAAAGACTACCGCATGACAGTCCTTCTTCTGTCTGAAAACTGACATTGAAGCTCAAACCTTTGATGATTGCAATACTGCCTCTTCACTCTACTTCTGATGATTGGATCATTAGGCACACTCTTCACTTCCCTCCTGTCACAAAAATTTCTTCAAGATGAATCAGGACAACCCTTATTACTTCTGCTCTTTCTCCTTCAGCCGCACATTAAAATGTATATGATATTCATGTTTTACTCTTCACATGCTCATATTCACAATCATACCTCACCTAGATCAACTAGGTTTACAATATATGCATGACATTACATTGATTTTATTACAAGTCAGCTAGCACAACAAGAATATTACATTTTACAAGTCGGCTAGAGATTACACAACATGAAACATGCATAAGGCAAGCCCTAACATGAGCTACATGCTACTCCAAGAAGAGACACATGCTTTGCAGATCCCAACATATGCTTACCTAGTCCTAAACATCCTTCACAACAACATCCTTCAAGGAATAACATCTGCACACTTCATAAATTTGAAATAGGTCGCCCTTAATCCAGAACACATGAAGCTTGTAACACATCGGTCTTCATAATCTTGGTGGTACTCATGAATGATAAAACATAGCTTGCACTCCTTCCAAATGAGTCGGCAGGACTTAAACACTATCTCCAAACACTTCTTGAACTCTACACAGCAAGAACTTTGTGGCGCACACCTTCAACCTTCTTCAATCGGCCAAGCAAAGGCATAGCCTGGCAATATCATCATTCCAAACCTCAGCCAGTTTCAGAGAGAGCATAAAAACACCTTGCAGAGCAACTAGAGATAACACAAGATCATCAGGAATATCTTCCATTAGTCAATGTACCATTCCATGCCACAACAAATTGGCACACATCATCAGCATATGTCCTAAGAACAACTAGTCATCTGGAACAATTGTATCACAACTATCATTTGAAAACTAAACATGTGAACCTCCAAACCACCTAAAAAACATATGGATGCACTCATACACTGCTCTGAACATATCCTCAAAACTATATGAGCAAGCCTTCAATTGTGGAGGAATGTGGAGTATTTCAATTAGCCTTCATCAACACTTTACTCTGCCAGAGCACAGACTAGAACTCAATTACTTGTAAATTTTACTGCGGAGGAGCAAATGATCTGAAACTTTAGATTTAGAACCTTTATAGCATACTGATCTTAACTTCTAAACCACATGACCATATCTTCAAATGCAGAGGAATGCGGAGCATTTTACCAAATAGCCTTCCAGGGAGCTTCCTACAACAACAGCCTTCACCAACATCCAGAGGCTAGAACTTTCTTATAGCAACTCATACTCTCTTAGGATTCAAGAAGGATCATATAACATGTTTTAGGTCATCAGCAACATCTTCTCATCCTCAACATAGCTTCTAATTCCCATCTTAATATATCATCACTCATCTTTATGCTTCTAATTCACATCTTAATATTTCATCATGAAATCATCTTTGCTAACAACAAACATACTCAATACACCTTGTCTTGATATTAATCAGGGCATGACATCCAACCATGAACATCAATAACCAACCATGATCATCAGGAACATCACTGAACATTAGCAACCCTAAACATCAGCATCATCACTATATCTCTATTATCGCACTGGTATATCATCATCACAAATTGAGTATTGACCTCACTCTAAGTGTTGACATCAATGACAACACATATTGCCAATAGTTGCAAATAAATTGATAATGAAAGAAAACTATTTTCACATCTCCTATGTGTTAAAAGTGTTCTTTGTTTCACAGTTTTGAAAACTATTGCATTACATTGTTTTGATTTTGAATAGCATTCTTTGGAGTGTCTTAAATGTGTTTCATACCTATGAAACAACCATTAATGTTTTTGAGTTAAGATCTTTTAAATTTATAAAAAATGGCTTGAGAAACACTTTTTTTTAAGGCTAGAATTGGCAATTTTGCTTTCCTATGTTTGGTATAAGTGGGGAGAACCAATATTTAGTTTGTAAAAACTTATCAAATCTGACTTATCTCCTTATAAGTGTTTTGTGAAGTGTTTTTTCAAGGTAAATTTTTTCATTCATTTGGCTTCCTAACCTTGATTGTATCAAATGACATCAGAGCAAGTTTAGGTCTTGTGGAAAATTTATTTGTCAATGATGTCCTATAAAAGTTTCTAGGTTTGGGGTTTTGGGTTTGTGAGTGTATTTTATTGGTGATTTCATGCCTCTAAGAAGGTGATGTCTTGCAATGTCTAGAGTGGAAGAGATTTTAGAGAAGCTCTAGAATAGATTGCCCTAGAAGTTAACCATATAAGGGATCTTGTAAATGTCAAAGGAGATGGTAGTGATAAAGAAGTATGAATGAAAGAGAGAGGAAGAGAAGATCATCATTTTTATAATGGAAAGGACCAATTCTTAAAATATCTTACAAAGGTTGGAATAGAGACTAGGATGGATGTCCTTCACTTTTTTGGTGCATTGAATCTAGAAGAGTTATTCCGCTAGATCAGTGAAATTGAGGAGCTCTTCAAGTATGAGGATATCAATTATCTTAAAAATGTGAAAATGACATAGACTAAGCTTAAGGAAAATATATCCCTTCAGTGGAGAGAGTTTCATTGGAAGAGGGTGAACTCAAGCAAAGTGAGGGTAACTAGATGGAACTAGGTGGCTACCAAGTTGAAATGGAAATTTCTCCCTAGAAACTATTAGTTGGAGCTATTGAAGAAGCTCCAAAGGTTGAGGTAAAGAGATGAGTTTGGAATATTACATTGAAGGATTGTACAAGGGTATGATCAAATTAGAACACTATGAGATGGATTGGGAAAATGTAGCAAGATATGTGAATGGATTGAGACTTAACATTCAAGATAACTTGAGCATGTTGATGATTGACATAGTAGAGGAAACCTACCAATTTTTCTTGAAAGTAGAAGAAAAATTGTCAAGGAAATGGGATAAAGAGAGGGGAGGGAGATTTCGTAGAGACAAGGAACAAACTAGTGTTGGAAGAGGGAAGGATGTGAAAGAAATAGAAACTAGTTATTCTCAATATTAGAGTTATGAACAACAAAGACCTAGCTCCTATAGGATGAAAGGTGGCTATAGAAGTAGTAGGAGAAGATTTGTGGGAGATTTCTTCCATTATGGCCAAAAGGGCCACAAATATTTTGAGTTCTCTTAAGATCAAAGTTAACGTCATAGAGGGAATGAGACAATTGTTCATATTTTAAAGGCTGATGAAGAGTTATATTCTTTACTTGTTGAGGATTCGAAACTAGGAGAATCCCTTAGGATGAGGGTGGTTTTGTTGAAACCACTGAAGGAGAACAATATGCCAATTTAGAGAAGTCTCTTTCAGATTATTTGTAAGTCCATGGAAAAATGTCATAGGTTTATTATTGATGATGGGTGCATGGATAATTTAGCTTCAATGGAGATTGTGGAAAATATTGGATTGAATAAATTGGCACATACAAATCCATATTGAGTTTCTTAATTGTAGAAGGATCAAAATCTTGTGGTGATCCAAAACTATCTTGTAAGTTTTTGGAATGTGGATCTTATAATGATAATATTATGTGTGATGGTATGCCTATGGATTTGTGCTTTATGTTTCTTGGGATGTCCTAGATGATAATGGTGTCTGAGTACTAGTAGCCAACACCAAGAGGTTTGAGGATGAAGTGAAGAAGAAGGTAGAAAAAATGCAAGGTCCCTAGAGTTAATGGATTAGGATGAAACTATGGAGAAACCCTAAAGAGAGGCAACACCTTATATATTAAAGATATGAATATATGATATGAAATTGGAAAAAGAATAGAAAGTGAGAGAAAAAGTTTAAATAAAGCAAAAATTAGTAATGTAGTTAATTAGGAATGGAAAAGAATAAATAAATCCAAAGGATGTGACCCCCCACATAAGAGACATGATAAGGAGATGACACCCCAACCAAATTCCACATTATGTGCCACTTATATTGAAGAAGACAAAGAAGAGGATATTGATAAATAGTTGAGAAGATAAGGAAAAAAGAGGAACATAAAATATGGAAATAAATAGTAGTTCCTTTATTGAAACCAATGATGAGATAAAGTGGAGAAGACTTATGATAAAAATCAAAATCTTTTTATAGCATAATTGTAAGAACTATCCAAAATATGTTGGAATTGGGGATGTTGAGAATTATCTAGAGAAGATTAAGAAAGAAGAATATTATGAGGAGATTAGGATGGTAGCCCTAGATGTTACATTGACAATGAATGTGGCAAGATGGTGGAAAACCCATAAGCAAAACATCCTCATATGGAGAAATCTAGATATTGCAATTAAAAGTAGATTTATAAAGAAGGAATGGCGAATGCACAAGATGCCTATTTATAAAGGAGCTTCCAATCCAAGGAAAAATATTAAATATTTTGAGCAATTATTGACTAAAAGGGGAGAAACAAAAAAAATAGTATGGGTTCACTTTTATTGGACTTTAGAGTCACTAGCTCATTCTTGGTATATATACATCAAGAACAAAAAGGAGAAGCAAAGGACTGTGATAAGATAAAAGAATAATTTTTTACATTTTTTAATTCTTGTGATCAAGGTGGGAAAGAACATCGAGTACATATATAAGGACCCAACCTCTTATCACATTCGTAGTTGAAAAGGCACATTTAGGAAATTTAAAAGGAATAACATAATTGCAACACCACAAGAGGTTTCAAATAATTAGGAACCCATTGGGTTTGTGCCACATGGAATAGTAGCAATATCACCCAAGGTCATTCATTTTCTACATGTATATAAATGGTTAATATAGAAGAAATGAAAAAGGAATCCAGGAACATAGAGGTGGAAGTGAGAGAAAAAGATAAGATGTTGATCACAAGAGATGTAACACCTCAAAGGAAAAGGCCATACAAACTCAGATTTATTGATAAAATCAAGGTAAATATGAAGATATTTCCCTTGGTCTAGAAGTAGGATAGGTAGTAAAATAAAGAGTGTCATATAACATAACCCCATAAATAGAGAATAAGGAAAAAAGGAAACAAATAAAATTGAAAACAAGTCACAGCAACAAAGAGGCCTAGTACAAATTCCCACTCACACAAATGAAGATCCATAGCAAGAAAGGCCATCATGATTGACCCTTAGATGAACATAAAGGTTACAAGTGATTTCAATAGGTTGTCTCAAGGATGAGATAATATTTTAGGCCTAGGGAGAATGTTGGCAACATACAAGGGGTTGTACAGTACCCCACGTGTAATTTGGGTCATTTCTAGACCCATATATCCATTATATACCACTTAAATAGCCTTAAATACACCATAATATTCCTAAATAAGCTATAAAAAGGATAAATATCATAAATTAAGAGGTAAATTCATGGGAAGAAGATAACTAAGAGTTATTATGAAAGGATATAAGGAAAATTTGTCATGAAAAGGCATTAAGAGGATTACCACTAATTTTGGATGACCCATAAATTTTTGATAAAAAGCAAGTATTTCACCACTCATGTGTGTGCATCTTGGAAAAGAGAAGGTTAATAGTGCTTAGCTCTTAAAATTTTATATGTTGTCATCTAATCTAATAAATGACCTCTATAATCTTGACTACCAAATTTTTGAAGAAGTTTCTCTTATTGATTGTTATCCACACACCTAAGGAAAATCCCATCAATGGGCCTCTTAAACAACACTATATTCCAAAAAAAGTATTTGGTTGTAGTCAAATTCAATATTTATCTTTCTTTGAATTCATGTAGATAGGGTAGTCCATGTACGTCAAAAAGAAATAGTCTTTATACCACTCATCCGTGTTGAAAATGGACTAATGTCAATGCTTCTTCTAATTTTGTAGAAGCTTCATCAGGGCTAGACCTAATTTCAACTATTAGTTGTGCACGACAGCCATTTCCTTTTTCCAATTCGGTTGGATTAGTATCTAAATTAGACTCAGACTTTAGCTATCAATGCTCTCCTTTTGATCCCAATTTAGTTTGGGTCAAGATAGAATTAGCAATGGAAATGTGTACATATATAGTAGTGTGTGCATTAAAAATATGGAAATGAAAATGTTTCATTTCTTTAACCACTACATGTACACATTCTTCTTATTGAGTGAAAATTTGATCTCATAGTCCTTTAGTGTACAATTCATGAATGAAATTAGACATTTAACTTTATCCTAATTTTATTGCATCAAAATGGTAGATAAAGTATGTTCAAATCCATAGATATAAATCCTGAAGTTCTTTTCAAAATTGAGACATACAAGTAGAGGAATGGAAGATATCGCATTCTTGATATTTTGAAAAGTTAGTTTTCCTTCTTGAATTCACTTAAAGAATTTCCCTTTCATGACCAATTATATTGTTCTTAATATTTTAGTAAAATTAGAAACAAATCTCCTCAAGAAATTGATCTTTCCAAAGAAAGATTGGACACCTAGATTGCATGTATGAAGCAAGAGATCTTGGATATCCTTCACTTGATCAAGATTGATTTTTGTATCTTCTTTTGAGATAATGTGTCCCAAGAGTTTACCTTTTGTGACCCTAAAATTTGTCTTCAAGTTGAGTGAAATATCATGTTTCTTACATATTTCAAAACTTACATTAGATGATTATAGTGATCTTCCCTTTTATTTGAAAAAAAGGTCAAGTGTCTAGTTACACTATGATAAATTTATTCTTTAGGTCTTGAAAAGTGTAGTCCATAACCCTTTGAAAGGTATCTCCCATGTCTATTAGACCAAAAAGCATCCTTTTGAGAAAAATTTCCCCAAGGTGTTGCAAAAGTAGTCTTGAATTGGTCCTCTTGTTCTACTTCAATATGGTTGTATCTAGAGAAACCATCTAGGAATGACATCTCTAGTCCAATGTCATTTCATAGGAATTGATCCATCTTTTGGAGAGGCTAGTTATCTTTTTAGACATTTGGTTCAAGTTGTGAAAATCCACAAACAACCTAAGTGCCCATTATTCTTGCATAAATGTACAATATTTGTGACCCAAGTAAAGTGCTTTACCAAGATAATTTGCAAAAATCCCATCTTGGTGCCTCCCTGTTGCCTTGGCTTACTTTGACCCATTATTTATAACTTATCTGAGACATCCTAAAAGGGTTTCTAAGTGTGTCTAGATGCAAGTAGGAATCCATAAAAGCCTAAGTCTAAGGTGTTTCTAGCCTTGTCCTTTATTTTGTGCTTTTGTTATCTTTTCAAAGTTTTGAGTTTATCTATACTTGTTTGCCATCCTTATCAGCTCTAAAACTCTACCTTGTTTCCTTACATTTTTGCTTAAGTCCTTCAAGATTGTGGTGTCAGGCGTTCTCATTTCTTTTTTACTTTTAGGAATGTGTTTGGAAGCATTCTTGACCCTCGATCCTTGACATTTTAAGCTGCTAAGTATTTCAGGATCATGGTGTCAGCCTTCCTTGGTTCTCTTTACCTTTCAGGCATATGTTTTGTGGTGGCCTCACTCTCAAATCCCTAATGTTTCATATTTGTTTAAGTTTTTTGGGATCGTGGAGTCAGGAGGTGTGTGTTTCTCATGATCAAAAGGAGGATAGTACAATGGAAGCTCGATCTGTCAAGGCCTGATGAAGTTTCTTACCATCAGGGTTCCAAGTGAAGGCATGGCTTCCTTCAAAAGCCCAAAAGTCTCCAAAGGCCAAGATATGTTTTATATTTTTCAAGAAACAACTAGGCCCAATGTGCTACAATGGTGAAGATGAATTTTACTTGTGGTGTTTTCAGACTTCAAAGTTTGAGGAGGTGCATGTTCACTTGCCCAGATTGAAGAATATTTAACAGAGGCCCGATTGTCGAAGCATGATAAGTTTTATTTTCTTCAGACTTTGGTGATCAGGGAGTCTCCTACTCCTAATCTAAATGGGAGTTCATGTGGTGGAAGCCCAATTTGTTGGGGCTCGATGAATTCACCTTCCCTATCAGTTGGCTTTGCAACAAGACACTCCAGTGACTCTTTGGGCTATCATTAATGATCATTTTGGATCCTGATGGCATGGTAGGTGAACTCCATCCACTCCAGGATTGTTGTGGATCCTTTCCATGATGAATTTCTATACCAAACCATGGGTGAAAACTCCAAATCTGTAGAATTTTTTGGCACAGCCCATGTGGCTCTGACACAACATTTTATGGGCAACCTGCAAACGTGTTGATTACTCCAAATCCACGTCCAAGCTATAGAAGTGAATTGTAATGCTATATATAGATATTCAGAAGATGTAATAAGGGTTGGTCATTGACACAAATTCTTGACTGAAAGTGTCTTAGTAGTGTTCTAGGGCATCAAATGATGCAGTAAGATTTGTAAAGGGGTAAATGTGCACCATGTAAAGCATAGGAAGGATATTCAAAGATAGATGCATGTAATGGTATGTCTCCAGTGCAGTTTGTAATTATTCAGGAGGGTGTTTAAACCCAGTTGCTCATCCTCTCTTGCCACATTTGTTTGTATGAATGTAACAGAGGTTAGAGAAATATGTGATAGTATTTTAATTCATCGCAAGGATTTTGTGATGCTCTTTCTTTCTATTCCATGTGGTTTTTTGCATTATTGCTTAGATTGCAAAGAATTTTCATTGCATGAGATGAGATATATGCATTGTATGACGATGCACATGAGATTCCATTTGTGTTTTCGCTATTGCACCTCTTTCCTTTCTTCAAATATATGACTTTGTTGCCCAATGGAGTAGGCATTGGTCTAATTGGTGAAGAGCTAACAACCATTAAAATTATTAAATCTCTCTCTTATTAGTTGTAGGAGTAGGTTTAGGTTCCACCACATATGCATGATTTAGTATTGTAAACTCAGTCATACCTTATGCAATTCTAAAATTGAACATTGTTAGAGAATCATGTACGTGTGTTCTTCTCTCTTATCCATTTGTATGCAATGTTAAGTGGATTATCTACTGGGGAACACAGTATAGCTATCATCTTTGGTGCAAGGTAAGAGTGAATTTTCATCCATTTATCAGAGATTTGATAGGTCTGTACATAGCTACTACTGACATCAGCTTAGTGACAACTATGGGAGTTCATAACATATTGGATATAGTTGTTTAAAGACCTAGTGTTTAAATTGTTTATGTTGTGGAGACCTCAAGGAATACCCCCTTGGCCTTGTAGAGCCTAATGATGAAGGTGAGTTTACCCACTCATAGAAATTGGTCCATTCATGCCACTGTTTGATCATAAGCCTTACCCATTGTCTAAGCATGACATATCACTGGCCTTAGGTTCCAGTATTGAGTCTTTAGGATTAGTGGAATTGCACGTTTGAGAACCAACACATCTAAGATTTTATTAATCTCTACTTTGATAGTCAAATTGAAATTTCATTACTTTTATTTAAATGAATTAGCTTTATATTTAAGGAATATGGTGTGACACAATTACTTTGCCTAAAAAGACTTAAGGTCATCATATGACTAAGAAAATATATTCATGTACTCTTTGAATAATCCCTCAAACTTGTGCCTTTCTTTCGATGAACAACATTTACCAAGGTTGCATACTTGGGTTCTTCTTTAGATCCAGGTTTTGTCTTCTTATGTTCACACATGTTTGAATAACTTTCTTTAGCTTTATTTCATATGTACCCATCATGATGATAAAAAATATCTTCAAGAGAAATAAGGCCTTTAAGATTTTTATTACCTTTGAGTTGTATAATGTTGTCTTCTTATTCATTCTTGATGGCCTCCTATGGTTTTGATGTACTAAATTCAAAGTAAAGGCTTCTTAATTCATCATAATTCTTTATAAATTTGATAATATGCTCATCATAAAGAAAAAATTGCCAATTGGAAACACAGGTAGGCATTACTTGTTGATATAATAGTTTGATGGTGAATTTGGAATCATGAAAATTGACATGAAGCTAGAACATGGATGGAAAGATGGCTAGCGAATAAACATGTTGATTTTTATCTTGTGGCATGGATTTGATTGAAAAGGTGCCAAAAATTTTGATGGAGTCCCATAATTTGTTGTGGTAGTACCTCAAATGATCATTCTATGCTTAGAACTACCCATGCACTTATTTGATCACAAGATCTACATCACTAATGACTTTCAATTTCTTGGTATTTATATCCCATTTAGTTGTTAGACTAACAACCAATGCTGCATATTTAGTAGTATTATTGGTACAATCAAACTTCAATATATAGAAGAACGAGTATAATTGACGACTTGGAAATTAACTAAATATACCTACACCACATCCAGATAAATGAGACACCATCAAATTTCATAATTTATACTTGATTTTTGGATCATCTAGTTATTCCTTTTCTTGATTGTTGTGCTTTACAATGCCAACTTCTTCTTGTGACATAAGCATATATGTACCAGGTCTAGTTTATTTGTATAACACCTCACTTTTAGGATCACCAGATGTAGGATTTTCTAAGAATACAAACCAACTTGAGCGTAGATATATATGGCAAAAGCAAGTTATAATAGTAAAAAGCAAAGATAATGTAGAATGCTAATCCAATATAGAGAAATGCATTAACAAAAGTTACGATGCAATAAATAGATCACAAATATACAAGCCTCTTGTATGCATGAGTCAAGGAGGTGACATGTTCAAGAGGTCATGAATTAACTCTTAATCACTCCTAATCCAGAGGTGAGTTAACTCAATCTAACTAAGATAGAGGTGGCCTTGACTAAACAAAGGTGGCACCTAGATATCATCAATCAAGGGTTGATGAGGCAATAGTTTCACTTAGTACCTCAAGTCAAGGTGTACACATGTCATTATTAGCTACCTAGGTGAGGGAAAATAAATATTCCAAATATCCTAGAGGTAAACTTACTAAATAGGTGTAATTTCAAACATAGGATAAAATATTATACAAGATGAAGTATCAATATTAAACCAACACCCCTCCCCAATGAGTGCAACTTAGGAAGTTAAAATATGGGTCTTGGAAAATGTATAGCCATGTTAGGTACCCATATACAAAATGGTCCCCCCAAAAGAAGAGAAAGGAGACAAAATCAACTGTAAGAGCACAAAAGACTAGCCCCTAAGGGAGAGAATAAAGAATTTCTAGGTGGCTTCCCTAAAGATGGAAATCCTTCTCACACCCCCAACAAAGCTCATATATGAAGAAACTTACTTTCAATGAAGGGTTTGGTGAAGATGTATGTAACCTACTCCAAAGTCAAACAATATTGTAGATTAATGGCCTTCTCCTAAATCAACTCTTAAATGTACTTTATATGGATCTTGATGTCTTTGGTTGATTGATGGTGGTCTAAGATCTTCACAAAAGATAATCAAAGGCCTCTAAAAGGAATGCCAAACTCGGTAAGGATGTTCTAAATCTAGATAACCTCAATGGTGTCATTAATTTCCCCTTGTTACTTAGACTCAATGAATGAAAAATCAATAGCATGTTGCTTCTCACTTTGCCAACAAATGGGGTGAGAATAAAGATGAAAGTTGTATCCAGAAGTAGACTTGAGATCATTAATATTGCTCACCCAATCAAAATCAACATAGCCAACCAAGTCTAAACCTATAGCTATAGTATATTGAATCCTAATCTTGAGAGTGTTCTAAAAATAATGAAGGAAGTGCCTAGAATCTTTCCAATGAATTTCATGAGGCTTCTGCATAAAGCATGAAACCATGCCAACCACATATGAAATATATAGGCAAGTGTGAGTCAAATACATGAGACTATCAACTGTTATATTCCAAAATGTTGGAAAAACAGAGAGAGAATAAGGCAAAGTTGCAGCTATATAGCTTTAAAATGTTTTCAAATCTAAAATTAATAGCATGTGTAAATCTAAAATTTACTTTCAATTTAAATGTTAGAGTATTTCTATAATTTAATCAATGTAGTAGAAGAAAATAGCTCGCAAGAAGAAGACAAGTATTTATGTGGAGAAACCCTAAGGGAAAAAACTCCACACCAAAGGTGTTTATGCTTGTATTAAATCTCTTGTGAAAGATTACATTCAATACTAAAATCCTTTGATTCCTTGATGCACTTCAAAAGCTTCTGCAATCTTCAAACTTGTAAAAAACTTCAAAAGCTTCTTGCTTTTTTTTCTTCTAAGTCAAAAAAAGCTTCTTGCTTTTTTCTTCTAAGTCTTTTTCACAATTCAACTCTCGAGAAAATGTATGGGGCTCTTAATTAATTAATATGAAGCTTCATAATTCAAGAGCATTTAAATCGGCATATCCACTCTTAACCGAATGTGTTAGGGTAGAGCATTTATTACAAAGGCAAATTAGGTTTTGTGGACCATAAAAAGGTCATTCATTCCTCATTTGAATCACTTTGCACCCAAAGAAAGCAAGAAGAATAGTGTCTCAGCTGAGATTACAAAGAATTGAAGTCTGACTGATGAATTTATCTGTCAACCCTAATTTCGTGAAAAAGGTATTTATCTGGGAAGCTTTGAACTTGTAATCTTTTTGCAATGGGTACACCTTTGGTTGTTGATATTACTAAAATGCCTCGACCAAAATTTAAAAAGCATCCACACAAGTCAATAGAAGTCAACCCATTAGGTGCATTTTCAAGTGTTCCATATGGTGTGATGCATACTAAAGATATTAGGATTTATATTCATGTGAACATAGATGAATTTGGGGACTCGAGGTATGTAGATTTGTTTGAGAGTCATCTCAGGGATGAAAATCACAAACTTAAACCCGAGTATAAGGCACTACTTGATAAACATTTTATTCAGATTATGGGGTTTCCAACATTCGATGAAGATGAGTGGGTCTGGTATGTTTTGAGTCAGATGCATGATGAATTCATATGGCTGTTAAAACCATTCAAGATTACCAAGGATGTTATCAGAATTGTGACTAGGTTAAATTCAACTGGGGAATTACCGATGTTGAAATCTGTGAAAAACCAAATTGTTACTGATGCAACCAGTGCAAAGTTTGACAAGAGGGCAATGACCATCAATGGCATTACAGAACCGGATGTTAAGTTTTCTTCCATGGTGATTGGCTACAAGATATATCACTCTAGCAGGGATAATTCTGTCTCTGGAATTGTCATATATGCAGCATATCAAATATTGAACCTAAGAATGCAGATTATGACCTATGTGAGCTGTTACAGAACCAGCTAATTAAGAACTAGAACAAAATCAAGAAAGATAAGAAAAACACTTTTAAATATGGTACATTGGTTCTATGCTTGTTATTCTACTATATGAATGAAGTACCTGGAGTAAAGGGTGTTCACTAGACTAATGATGAGCCAGTTGCTATTCAAATCAGAGATCATCTATGCAGCATTGGTGATTATAAAGCTCAGAAAACTACAATCTTGGGATACTTCAAGAATTTTTAGAGTATGATGTATTCAAGGGAAAGAATCCCTAAATCAATTGTTGAAAAGTACAAGAATGAAATATGTTTTATGGTTGACATTGATCAATGCTTAATGGCAGTAGTGGAACCCAAAACTATTTGGATCATGCCCATGGGGTATGAAGTAGATGGAAAAATCTTGAATTTGTATGCTCAACATCTTTTGAGCAAGCCAAAAGACACAACAGTTGAAAGATTTGGGACATATGAGGAACTAAGTTTAAAACTAAATGTTGAGCTCAGAGAACCTGAAACCAACAAAAAGTAAGAAAAGAAGTTGAGCAGTTGGCCGAGAATCTAGGTCTCACAAAGGAAGCCATGAGGCAATTTAGGGAAAGAACTAAAAAGGCAGAGAAGGAGAAGCATGATAAGAAACAAGGAAGTGATCCAGTAGGATCCTCCTTCACATCAAGGACTACTAGAAGCTCTATTGTTGCCCTTGTTCCCCCAAAACTTGACAATCTTGAGAAACTGGAAGGAAAATCATCAGGAAAAGAAGGGAAAAGAGTAAAAACAAAGGCCACAAGAACCTATAAGAGCACAAAATTTGATGTAGAAGAAACAGATTCAGATGCTGAGGTAAAGGAGTTGAAAGCCTCCGGAACAAAAGCTACCAAGGTGACTAAGGAGAAGCCCTCCAGAAGCAAAAAGGCAAGAAAAAGGAAGAAGACAGATACATATGTTGAGAAGCCCACACTTTATGTGGAAGATGTAATAAAATCAGTCACTGTGGATGGAAATTTGAAACCCATGACTGAATTCTATGATGAATACAGTGATACAGATAAGAGGGTGTTAGAGGAAGCAACTGTTAGATATCTGAATATCTATAATAAAGCCCTATTGAAATAACTTCTAAGATTCCTCAAAGTCTTGAAAACATTTTGGAGTTGAGGAAAGAAAATACAAAAAACAAGGATTTAGAGCTTAGAGAACATATATTGATAAAACTATGCCCTTAGATCACTCAAGTTCAAATGAATATGATATTCAAAGAAGTAAAGGATGAATTCAAAAGCAAGAAGAGAATGAACAAACTGATGCTTGGAGAATTAGACAAAATAGTTAAAGAAACACAAGAAATACTTCTAAGTGCATTGAAGAGACACAATCTTCCATTTGTTGAAGAAGAGACTGATGATGGGATTGATTCATCAATCTCGAATATTGAAGAAATAAAAACTGATGAGTAGTAGACCAAGGTTGATGACTCCTCAGTTCCGGAAGTGGAGCAAACAAACAAGGAAGATACAGAGATGGTGGATAAAACTAATGATGTAGGAGATACTCTAACTCTTCCTGATCAATCCAGTGATGAAGACAATGTTGAGAATATTGCTACTACACAAGATCCTCTGGAACAGATTACAGATGTTGAGGACAAAGGAAAGAATCCTCCTACAGATAACATAGAGAAAGGTGAAGCAAAGAAAGAAGAAGAAGTCAAAGGTAAGAAAGATAAAGTAGAAGAAGATGGTTCAAATATTGATGCACCCAAACAAAATATTCCTAATACTGAGAAAACTCAAGAAAAGGAAGGTAGTCCAAAAATTGTGACAAGAGACACTGCAGATGTAGTAAAGAGTTTCCTGAGTGAAGAGATGCTAGAGTTTGATGAACCAGAATTGATTCAATGACCAATCAACCTGGATACTCTCTCTCCAGTCCAAATGATGAAGATAGCATCTTTCACCAAGCTAAGGCAAGTGAAAAGATATTGAAATCCCACATAGAGGACAGTAAGATGTTAGGCCTTGCATCTAGTATATTGGAGAAGATAATGCCAACCTTCTAGAAGAATCCATCTGATTCTCCCTCTGGTAATCTGAAGAACCTTGTAAATTTTGTAAGTACACACTTTGAGTCCTTTGAGAAGTCTGCAGAGATTAAAATCTGAAATGAATTTTTGGATAAGAGATTTAGTGACCTAAACGGCCTAATAAGGAATGATAAAAGGATACTTGATATCAGTATAAAGAGTATTCAAAATGCTCTCAATGACGGAGGTGATGTATACAAATTTTGTCTATCCTAGCCCAAAGTTATTAAGGATATTGAGAAAAAGATAAAGGAGCAGGAACAAAGATTGCTAAATCTATCTCAAAATTTTAACCCTCTAACAGTTTCTCCAGTAAGTCAGGAGTGTCAAGCAATCAGCCTGATTGATGAAATAAAGAAGCTTGTTAAAGAAAAGAGCAATATTTTAGAGAGAATGTGTGAGCTCAGGGGATTGATTGCCCCCAAGTTAGAAACAATATTTTCTGCTTTATCAGAAGCTCAAGTTGCAGTCTAGACAAGTGATCCTTCAGATCTAAAGAAAGCAAAAACACAGGCATTCCTACTAAGAGAACATAGCTCAATTTTGGATGGCATGAAAAGTAGTTGGGCTTGGATGGCATGAAAAGTAGTTGGGCCTCTGAACTTGTGCAGTTGAAAAACAATTTTGCAGATATCCTCAAGTTCATGTAAATATAATGCATGGATTATTTGTACATATGCGACCTTACATAGAGATTTATTGTGGAAATTTTGATTTGCAAACCCCACCCCTTGCCATTGATGTCAAAGGGGGAGTGAGAGAAAGTGAAAAATGAAAGGAAATAAAGAATCCATCAAAGGGGGAGTAGTGGAAGAATATATAAGTGTACACAGTAGGGGGAGTAAGTCATGACACTTAGTCATTTTTTACTAAGTGTTGCCATCAATGCCAAAGGGGGAGATTGTTGGAAAGAGACACTGCTACACATAATAGGTGTTGTCATTAATGGCAACTAAGACCATTCCACACATCCACAGTACAGTTTCAATTCATACCGGAAGTTAGTTCCAAGATTTATCCAGTCCGGATAGACAGGAACATGGTATATGGCAGAGTTTAGTATTTTTGTCAGTGGATCTCTCTAGTTAATTATTGCATGTTGCAAATCTGAGAGAGTGTAGAGGAATGTCAGATCCAAATCCAATATTTTAGCCTCCGGTGACAAAAGGATTAAAAGTTATGAGCATCTGAATACCGAGTCCTAATATGACAGGACAGTTCAGTGAAGAATAGGCCAACTTGTGTTAGATCCTTGTACGGATCTAGTAGAAGTGTTTTGGTGAGTTATGTATGGGATATAATGTTAGTGGCTGACATGAATGGTGACCTGCAAATGTTATTTCTGGTACGCATCAATATTGATGTATGGATTCAGCAAACAGAACAGAGTACTTGTATTGTTAAGTTCTTCATAAGGCTGACAAATAGGTGATTGAGTTTGTTGATGCGCATATATCTAACCGATGGATTCGAGTGATGTGGGGTGTGTTAGTGAGATGAATATGGAGTAAGTGCGAAAAAGATAGACAGAAGTGTGAAAGAGAAGAGATTTGAGGTCCGAATTATGGTAGAGTAGTAAACAGGGCAGAATAAAGATGAAGTGTGTAAAATCAATATTATGTGCTTAACCATAACTAAATTCTTGCATTGACAGATACTACTTATCAGTTCAAACAATCTGTAATCATTCTTGTAGGCAGTGAGCCTCTCTTGAGCAGTGAGCTCTGGGTAGTGATCCTGAAGGCATGTGCCTTCCCCTTTATAATACTTTTAACAGAGTATAATCTTTGTGGGTTAACCCCCATCGTGGTTTTTCCTTTAACCGGGTTTCCATGTCAAAATCTTGGTACCAAGTGTGTTATTTATGTTTCTTCTCATGTTTTATTAATTATTGCTTTTCATGATTATGTATTTAATCTGTTAAGAAGTGGTAAAGAAGAATTAGCTACAACAAGCTTTAAAAGTTTTAAGACAATTAATTCACCCCCCTCTCAGTTATCAGCCCTAATTCCAACAAAAACATGCAAGCACATGCAAGAAACATGCAAGTACATGCAAGTAACATGTAAGTAACATGCAACAACATGCAAGTACATGCAAAAACATGCAAGTCCATGCAATCTTTTCTAACCTCATGCAAGTAATATCTAATTCATGCATCTCTAATACTTTAGTTAACTCTAACATTATCCATGCAAGGTGTCTCAACATTATCCACTCATGTACATAAAAGAAGCACAACTCCAAGCCTAAATATAAGTCCCTATCAAAAGGGGATGCCCAAGTTTAACTCCCACTTACTAGGAGTTATCAAACTCTCAAAATAGACTTAGGAGAAGTCAACAAAGTCTTCATGGCCCCCACTCTAAAAATGGATGCCCAAGTTTGACCTTATCATTTAGGAATTGATTACAAAAGTCAAAGTGATCTACTTAATAAATAATTAAAATCTTAAAGTCTTTATGTGTTGGGGAACACATTCCAAGAACTTTGGAGACAAATGAATTAGTTAGGATTGAGAGTTAATGGCAACTTATCCCAACATTCTCCCACTTGACATTTTACATTGCAATAACTCTAAATGATATAATAAAACTTTAAATCATAGGTAAAAACATCCCTAGCCATCAATGTACCATTGATTCTTCAACATGCTTTTGTGCTCCAACAAGATACCTGCAAAAGCAACCATGATAACCATCATCTCAAACAAGAACTCCTCACATCATGTCACCCATGATAAATAAGAAACAAGCCAAGGTGAAATATATCAACTATCACTTAAACCTGCACCAATCTCAACATGAACACAAGCATCAAATCATATGATAACATAAGCCTCTGAGTGTCTGCCACACTCATACCAAATGGAAAAGCAACCACAGCAAGTTGCTAGCTCATCCAAAGTATCCATACCTCAAAACCAGGGTAAACAAACCATCATAGGTAGAACTCCATGCCATCAACATACCAACCCAAAACTTCAATCAAGTCCCTATAAAACAATCCTGCTAATCTTCCATCCTCCCATCTCAATGCAACATACCAATGTACAAATGACCAAAGACAATGTCAACAAATAAAATCTACAATAACAATGAAAGGATCTGTGGATATTGACAGTCCACATCTAAGTCTTCAATGCAACCAATGGGTAAAGATATCCCACTAAACTACACAACTCATAGATCCCAATAGTGAAACATGCAAAATCATCTTCATGTCAATAACCTAAAAACTGAGACAACCAAGAAGATATCGTGACAATAAAGAGCATGCATGTCCAGGAACTCCCACTGCATAGGTAATGTCAAATCTGAAAATAAGATTAAGACATTAACAAATCCTCCTATAGCACTTCTCTTAGAGGATGTGGCTAACTCCTCTACCATATAGTGTCAAAACATATAATGATATGCATAGAACATCTCTCATTACCAATCTTTGAAAAACTCTCCCAAGTCCTCTTAACCAATGAAGAAAAAGATCAAGGAGATACCAAATTATTGTTAACAACAATAACACTTGATTCCAATACAAACCTCAACTCCATAAACATGAGAAACTTCAAGAAGAAGAAAAAATATACCAGGAAAGAGAGAAACTACAAAATCATACCATGTATTTAAAGTAAGATCTATTTCAACACTCCCAAACTGAAAAGGTATCAACATCTAACATCCAAATTATGATGAAAACATGGCAGCAATAGATGTTAACCTCTTATTGAAAGTAGATCAAACTAGCCAAACAATCCCACAAAAAAGGGAATAAGCCCAAAAACCACAAACCATTTTTGTACCTCTCCAAAACAAATCCTTAGAACTAGTTCCATAGCTCAAGATCAAATAATAATGAGAACAACAGAAATCCATAAACCCATGCATCTACTTCTCAACAATCTTTTTCAAGACTAATGTAAAAGAGAAGATAAGATGCATATAAAGAATGCATCTAATAATCAGGTGGGCAACACCTATTAGATCATTTACCTGTCGAGTAGACCAAGAGTGAGATACAAGTTTGTCCTTGCATATAACACCAAGCAATAAAAACTTATGATAAAGACAACCTTCTCATAAGGTCTTAATGGACTCACATCCATTTCTAAGTGTAGTTTTTTTAGTCCTTTTGTTGACATCTCAAAATGAGAAATCTTTCCAACACATATCTCTAAGTTCAAGAGATATCAAGCCTCACCCAAGTCTCTCTAGTATCCATGAGTTTTCAAAAATCAATCCATGCCAACTTCAAATGCAATCTGCACAATCATGAAGCTCCAAGAAAATGATTAATACTTCAAAACCAAAGAGAACTAACCAAACCATTGTCAAAGTTCTAACTAGAGAATTGGGAACATATCAAGACATCATGATCTAACATCTTCTCAAAAAGAAGATCATATGCTCCAATGAACATATCTTGCTCCCAAGAGCACCTGTTATTGTTATATGGAGCCTAATCAAACTCAGAGGTTAAATTTACCCCACTTTTATTGACGTGGTTTCCCCCCAAATTATTTAACGAGGTCAAGGGGTAGAGCCCCTTGTGGGGGTTTGGGATAGTGCCCCCAAGACAAGGTCAAGGGTCAAGGGAGTTATTTTTTCTATTGGCTGACATAAAAAAAACCCTATTTTTTAACTGACATAAGTCTTGATAAAAATGGCTAAGGTTTAGGGTTTCCGTTGATATTGTATTGTAGCATTTTGCAGTGGTATTGAGTTGCAAGGATTGCTGGTTGTAATCAATTTGATTTGTTGGATAATAATATTAGACTCTCTGTTGGTGGATGTAGCTCGAATTTGGGTGAACCACATTAAAAACTTGTCTCTCGCAGTTATTATTTCTATGTATTTTCATTCCTCTGCTTAATATTTATTTGCATTTAATTGATATCTTCTACATGCAATCCCTAACACTTGTATTATGCCAAAAACTGTAACTCATGATCAAGAGTGCATCATGACATAATAATATACATCCTATAAACCAAGGATCATATATCAAAAACTAATAAGTTATAAACTCAACACCTCACCAAAAACTCCATGAGTCCTCCATGGAAAACCAAGATGTCAACACCTCTTCAAAAAACATGAAGATCTAACATCCTCTGTCAATAGAACCAAAAATGTCAATGAACCCTTACTACAAACTAAAGGCATAATCCAAAAGCTTCTTATGACACCAAAAACCATTGCAAAAGATCATCCATCTTCTAATCAAAGATTTTGCATGGCTCACAACACTGCAACAACAACAATTTAGAACCAATATCTTTAAACAAAGAAGATAGAACACATTATGTAGCTACACAAAACTCCCACTGAAAGTGATACCAAGTTATGCATGGTATCATGATCAACATCATTACCACAAATCCATTGAAAGTGAAAAAAGCTTCTTATGAAACATAACTTTACTACTATAGATTCCAATGAATAACTAAATTAGGTACTCCAAACTACCCTTTTGTCTCAATACAAAAAATACCAATGTAATTAAGGTGACTAAGAATGTGCCTACCAAATAGAACCCTCATCAACTTATTCAAAAGTTATGCACACATGCAACATCTCATAGGAGAAAAGAACATGATCGGTGCTTCAACCTTTAATAACTAAAAAATAGATTCAACCCCACATCAATAACATGTAAAACAAATGTAACTAGGTATAACATGTAGATTTCTAAGACTCAAACACCATAATCAACTCTAGATCTGATTTGACAAATAAATCCACATAGGAGAAACCATAGATCATAAGAACCCAACAAGCAGCCTTGCAAATCTGAAATTGTTTCCATCCAGAAAGTGTTTGAACACAATTTTCCACATATCTACAAACCACAGATTTTGGTTAACATGTAAAACCTACAAAACCATATTTTTGTAAATTTGAAACCACTTTCCAAACATTCACACCAATGAACACCATCAAATATGTCATCTGAAATAATGGAATATCACAGATCTACAAACACACAATCTTTTGAAACAGGAAAACTGTGAAAACCTACATATTCAAAAAAGCATGAATATGAGAAAGGAGAAGCCGAGTTGTTCATGAGTGCCCATATCATAAAAAATACCAACTCCACAACCTCCATACAACCAGTGATAAATCATACAGTGCTTTCATGTAACCATGGACTGAAACCATGAACCCAACATAAGCACTCCAAACTGTAGTCTAAGAAATGAGTGTTTTTCCATGTGATTAAGGTACCAGAAGTAACCATCCAACATAAACACCCTTTCATTGCACATGACCACAAGGTAAAGGAATAAAACCACCAAACAAGAGAAGATACACATATTGTCAAAATGGAGCTCCAAATCACTACCACAAGATCAACTCCATAAAGATCCATAACCTTGAGCCTCAAGATCCCAACAAAGATTCTTTTGACAATAGCCATCTGAGAAGTAAATACCATGGCTTCCAAACTCACTAAAACAATGTTAACACATAGAACTTCCCCTAAAACCAAAATTCCTTCAATACTTCAGAAAAAAGCATCCCTCTCTCACTGCAACCAATGGCTCTGATACCAAATGTTGGAAAAATAGAGAGAGAACAAGGTAAAGTTGAAGCTATATAGCTTTAAAATATTTTCAAATCTGAAATTAATAGCATGTGTAAATCTAAAAATTACTTTCAATTTAGATGTTAGAGTATTTCTCCAATTTAATCAATGTAGTAGAAGAAAATAGCTTGCAAGAAGAAGACAAGTATTTACGTGGAGAAACCCCTAAGGGAAAAAACTCCACACCAAAGGTGTTTATGCTTGTATTAATCTCTTGTGAAAGATTACATTCAATACTAAAATCCTTTGATTCCTTGATGCACTTCAAAAGCTTCTTCAATCTTCAAACTTGTAAAAAACTTCAAAAGCTTCTTGCTTTTTTTTCTTCTAAGTCAAAAAAAGCTTCTTTCTTTTTTCTTCTAAGTCTTTTTCGTAATTCAACTCTCTAAAAAATGTATGGGGCTCTTAATTAATTAATATGAAGCTTCATAATTCAAGAGATTCTTAATTCAAAAGCTTGAAACTCATATTACAATAAATTATAATTGATAACATAGCTTCTAATGTTCATGCAAAAACCAAGCACTCTAAATTGAGAAGACTAAACTCAAACAATGTCCAAGCTTTCAGTTAACCACCTCTTCATGATGTGGGCACCCAAGTATGCTAAAATTAGCTTTGCCAACATCAAACATATTTCTAAATAAAAGCAACAACAAAAAGTCTTCCAAATGGGCATCCATATTTCCCAATTACTTTCTGTTGACTGAAGTGATCAATACACATCAATTTCATGCAAGCAACATGCAAGATTGATGTCCCCAAGGTTATTTTGAATTACTTTGTTCTGTACATGCAAGTGACATGCAAACACCGGATACAACATGCAACTGATACCCATTACCTAAAACACTGAGATGTACCATCCTGCAACTTTTTGGAGTTGGAGTGTTTTGCAAGTAATATCTTAAAGCTGACATGCAATTGACATGCAAGCATTTGCAACAACATGCAACTGATACCCATTACCTGAAACATTGAGATGTACCATCCTGCAAGTTTTTGGAGTTGGAGTGTTATTCAAGCAATCTCACAAAACTAACATGCAACAATATACAAGGTCATATAACTGACATGCAACAACATGCAAGGTCATACAAGTCCATAGGAGTGACATACAACATGCAAGCACATGCAAGTGACATGCAACAACATGCAAGGTCATACAAGTCCATAGGAGTGACATGTAACAACATGCAAGCACATGCAAGTGACATACAACAATATGCAAGTCCATAGGAGCAACATGCAACAACAGGCAATCACATGCAGGTAACATGCAACAATATGCAAGTAACATGAAACAACATGTAAGTACATGCAAGCAACATGCAAAAATATGCAACTCCATGCAATATTTTCTGACCTCATGCAAGTAATATCCAATTCATGCATCTCTAATACATTAATTAACTCTAACATTATATCCATGCAAGGTGTCTCAACATTATCCACTCATGTACATAAAAAAAACACAACTCAAGTCTAAATATAAGTCCCCATCAAAAGGGGATGCCCAAGTTTAACTCCCACTTACTAGGAGTTATCAAACTCTCAAAATAGACTTAGGAGAAGTCAACAAAGTCTTCATGGCCCCCACTCTAAAAATGGATGCCCAAGTTTGACCTTATCAATTAGGAATTGATTGCAAAAGTCAAAGTGATATAATTAATAAATATTTAATCTCTCAAAGTCCTTATGTGTTGGGGAACACATTCCAAGAACTTTGGAGACACATGAATTGGTTAGGATTGCAAGTTAATGGCAACTTATCCCAACACAAAAATCATCTGTAGTATTTCTTCTATAAAGAGGATTGCTTCAAAAAGAAGAATCCAGAAATAAGAGATCAAATTGCAATTAATACTTCATGTGCATGTGAATAATACAAAGTTATACATTTGCATTTATAAAAAATAGACAAAGCGGAAAAGAAAAAAGCAACATTATCCTATGTGATAAGATTGACAACTAAATAAAGGAAAATGTTTTCCTAATAAACTCCCTAATTAACTTATGCTAATGTGTAAATATAATTTTACACCAACACTCCCCCATAAGTGCAACTTAGGGAGGTTACACACAAGCTAAATAGAAACAAGAAAATGAAGATGGGTCCTGGCAACAAGGCTTGATCAGGTACGCATTTACAAACAAATATCTCTCACAACCAGAGAAAAGGATAAAAACCTAGTGGGAGAAGACTCCTCTCCAAAAGAGAGATAACAATAGGTACGTACAAGTGATGTGAATTCAAACCATCACAAATACATAATTAATACTATATGTGAGGGAAAGTGAACTATAAGAAACAAGTTAAAACACAATTAACCTACTTCATTCACAATCATATGCAACCTCAAGATTAGAATAAAAAAGAAATTCAATTCAAATCAATTGCACCCATGAACATGAATCTCCTTTTATATGTCCTAAGCTAATTGCTAATTTTACTTGATGTTTAAGTGCTCACACTAGCAGCATTTCATTGCATTCAAAAGTGTTGTTCAAAATGGATGGGGGCACCTCAATTTATAGATTTTTGGGAGCTCAAATGGAGGGCTAGTATTAAGGATGAAGATCAAGGACTCATATTGCTTGAGAGCTCTCAATAAAGGAGAGGATGACAAGTGGCAAATGAGGATTTGTTGAGAAAGAGGCTTCCATGATTTTAGGAAAATCAAGGGTAGAGGTTTGATCTTAGAATTAGTGGATGGCTAGGATTAAATGGGTAGATGGAGAATAAATGAAAAGGTAAGGCTTGGATTTATTCAAATTTAAAATTGTAAGGTATGAGAACAAGTATAAATTTTAATAAAAAGGAATGGAATATTTGTCCATACCTCCAAGTACTACTTGTCAAGTACATGCATGTACCTATTGTGACAAGTGTATCCTCTAGAAGTTTAGGGGGATGTAATCATTGATTAATCCAAATAAACCCATGTGCTTGTGATTAAAAGGGCAAATGATGATTAAAAAAGTAATCAAAAGTGGACAAAATCTAAATTAAATAAATAGGCATATTTATCTAATTTGGGGAAGAAAGGGGACTATAGTTTTAGACAAATAAATATTTGTCTAAGGTTAAATTGGATTAAATAGACAAATTAGTGATTTTAGGTGATGGAGGGGAATTATGTAACTGTCAAAAATATTAATTAAATAATAAAATATTGTTTAATTAATATGAGTGTCAAAAATGGAATAATTGATTAAAAATAATCACTTATATAAGAGATAGTTAGGATTGACGAGGTGTCAATTTTAGGTGTCTACATTTTGCCCCTCTTTGAAATGGTGTTAAAATAAAATATAACGCACTTGAAGAAATAAGGGAAAAAAATGCCCTGGTCGATTGATAAAACAAAAGAAAAATGGATGGAAGTATTATTGGGATGATGCCCCCATGAGAGGTCGTGTGGGAAAAAAGAGGCCTGGGAGAGCTCTTGAAAGAAGAAAATGAGGTCAAAATGGATAGAGGATGAAAAATTATGAAGGGCGGAAGAAAAATGAGGAAAAACAAAGCTATGACAAAGAAATAGAAGAAAAATGTTAGGGTTAGCCGGCAGAAGATATAAATTAAATGCAAATAAAGATTAAACAGAGGAATGAAAAATACACAGAAATAATAACAGCGAGAGACAAGTTTTAACATGGTTCACCCAAACTCGGGCTACATCCACCAACAGAGAGTCCAATATTATTATCCAGTAAATCAAACCGATTACAACTAGCAATCCCTGCAACTCAATACCATTGCAAATGCTACAATACAATATCAACCAAAACCCTAACCCTTAGCCACTTTTATCAAGCCTTATGTCAGTTACAAAAATAAGGTTTTTTTATGTCAGCTTAGGAAATTTTTTGAAAAGTGAACATCAGCGAGGATACATAACTAGTGTACTATACTTGCATGATCAGTTGCCACCTACTTGTTGCAAGTATGGGCCTAACTAGTGTTGTCATTGATGTCAACATACTCCTGTTGCATTGATGTCAAGGATTGGATGAGTTGTATGCTGAGGATATTGAGAAAATTAGTCCTATCAGGAACAGAGAAGAACAGTGAAGACAGTGAGGTAAAGATCCCAGCTAAGATGAAGGTCAGAGGATGTACATCAAAGGGTTTGTAGATATGTGTCTTAAGATGATCCAGTAAAGTTTTGAGAGGTCCGCATGAAGATTTGAAGAAGTTATGGCCACTTGAGTAAAACTGGTTCTGGCAGTTGTTCAAAGGTGACAGAGTGACACAAATAGGTCCGGTGAGCTCTAGAAATGCAATATCTTGTTCTATGGATTTGGTGGAGTGTTTAGGAAGTCAATGTGAATTGACAACTCAATTGGTTCATGGTCTGGAGGTCCACAAGCATCTATTACAATATGACAGTGATGACAGACTGTGTTCTTGAGGTTCCAGATGAAGGAGAGAATGATTTCAGTAAGCAGAAGTAGTGTGGATGTTCTTGGTGATTCAGGCAAGCTTGTGGAGGTCTTTGGATTGTGTCTAGTTTGTGTTGGTGGTCCGCATTGAATATTGAGCTTGTAATTGAAGAATTACTTCCAGATGATGATGTTCTTCCTAAGTTTGGCTGACCGGATGAGTTACACATCTTGCGGATGATCTTGAAGATGTTCTGCAATGCATGGCATGTTCCTCAAAGAAGATTGAAGTCCTAGATCTGTGTGGTTGACGGTGTGATGATGATCCGCATGAAGTCTTTTGTAATTAGTCTAGTTGTATTTGTGTATTTGCTTTGTAAAGTATGTCAACTTGGATGATTATCCCAAAGTCAATGTCTTGTATAAATAAGAGTTGTGAAGTCATTTCAAATGCATCTTGGCAGAGATGAGAGTGTGGTAGAGAGGAGCAGAGCCGAAGGTAGAGCAAAAGTATTGAGCTTAAATGGAACTGACTGAAGCATGGTGAAGATGCTATTCTTCAGTTCAAGTATGTAATATTTATTATTCTGTAGACAGTGTGTCTCCTGTAGGCAGTGGACCTCTTGTGAGCAGTGTGCTCAGGTAGTGAGCCCTAATTGGCATGTGCTATTTTGTTCTTCTTATTCTTTTAACAAAGAATACAATCTTGGGTTAGTACCCCGTGGTTTTTCCCTTAACCAGGTTTTCCACGTTAAAATCTTGGTGTCATATGTGTTAATGTGTTTCTACTCTTGAATTGTTGCAATAAGTTTCCATGATTGATTTATTATTATGTTGTTGAATTAGAAGAAGGATTTAAGTGATTAATAAGAAGAAAGTTTTGAGACAACTAATTCACCCCCCCTCTCAGTTGTCTGTCTTGATTCTAACAATTGGTATTAGCTAAGTTCCTCTAAAAGAGCTTAACCGCTTGAGGAGATCCAGGATGTCTTCCTATAAGAAGGATAGCCCGAGGTTTGACGGAACCAATTTCACTCTTTGGAAAAGCCGCATGGAATGTCACTTGTAATGTATGGGAATGCAATATTGGATCATGGCTTCAAAAAAGTATGTTCCTCCACAGAATGGTCTGAGAACCGTAGATGAAATCAAAGATGCTGAAAACAATCTTTGGGCTAAAGAAGCTCTACTAAGTGCCTTATTTGATTCAGAGCTGACAAATGTTATAGATCTAAAAACTTCATATGAGATTTGGGAAAAACTAGAACTTCTGCATGAAGGAGACAAGTATGTTAAATGTGCCAAGCTACAGAGTCTGAAAGGAAAATTTAAAAACCTGAAGATGAGTGAAGATGAAAATATCACTACATTTATGCCAAGAGTAAATGAGCTTGTTTGTGGCATTAGATGTGCTGGTGGAATCTTGGATGAATATGATATTGTTGCCAAAGTTCTCAGATCCCTACCTCCTTACAAATACAAGGTTGCTGCTATTGAAGAATTCATATCTTTTTCAAATATCACAAGAGATCAATTGGTTGAAAAATTAGCTGCATTTGAATTGGCCAAGTTTGGAGATGCACCCCCCAAGACTGAATCTGCATTCAAAGCTAGTGCCTCTGTAAAAGGCAAACAAAAGTTTGATCCGGGAGAGAACTCTTCAAAGAAACTGTCATAGTATGAAAAAGCAAGAAAAGATTTGGAAGAAGATGAAGCAAAAGCTGCTCAACTTGAAGCCCTTATTGCAAAAAGATTGCCAAGAGGATCCGGTAAGTATGAAGGAAAATTGCCCTTCAAATGTTTCAACTGCAATAAGATTGGTCATTTGCCTCAAGGTGTTCAGAAAGATTTTCAAGGCCAAATCCTAATAGATCGAGATTCCAAAAGAAATGTTACTATGTTCATGAAGATGATGATGATGAAAAAGTAATAGATGATGAATCAGAGACAGGAAACAAATATAGAAGTGACTGGGTGTTTATTGTCATCAAGGAAGAAGATCTAATGCCCTCTGAATCTGTCAATCATAAAATGGTAGAAAGAGCTCTGGCTGCCCGAGTTGAAGAAAAGGATGATTGGGTGATTGATAGTGGGTGCTCCCACAATATGACAGGTGACAAAAATAAGTTTATAGATTTGGAAAGATATGAAGGTGGAGTTGTAAAACATGGTGATAATTTTGCTGGCAAGATCAGAGGTAGAGGAACTATTTCTTTTGACGGAAAGAACAAAACCAGTAATGTACTGTATGTTGAAGGTCTGAAGCACAATCTTCTTAGTGTTAGACAGTTGGTGGACAAAGGCTATGATCTCTGATTCAAAAATAGAAAATGTAAGATCTTTGAAAGTTTCGAAACAGAGATTGCATACGGTACTCAAATAAAAGGTAATATCTTCCACTTGGTTGGTACTGGTAAAAGTTGTTTATTTGTTCAAATTGATCAGAGTTGGTTGTAGCATAGGAGAATGTGTCATGTGAATTTTGATAATATCATCAAGATAAGTAACACTCAGGCTGTAAGAGATCTTCCAAGACTGGTGAAACCTACTAATAGTTTGTACAAAGAATTTCAGTTGGGTAAGCAAAGCAAAGTCACATTCAAAAGTAAGGAACGGTCTTCTACCGAATTATTGGACTTAGTTCATACTGATCTATGTGGTCCAGCAAGAATCAGGAATTTGCAAGGTGATAGATACTTCATGTTATTAATTGATGACCACTCTCAGATGATGTGGGTGACTTTTCTGAAAGAGAAATTTGAGGCTCTTGAGAAATTCAAAATATTCAAAGCTATGGTAGAGAATGAAACTGGATTAAACATAAAATGTCTTAGGTCTGATAGAGGTGGAGAATTCACATCTAGAGAGTTCATAGAATTTTGTGAGAAACATGGGATAAAAAGATAGTTATCTGCTCCAAGGACTCCACAGCAGAACGGAGTAGTGGAAAGAAAGAACTGGACCATCCAGGAAGCATCTAGAACCATGATGATGGAAGCAGATGTTCCTTAGATCTACTGGAGAGAAGCTGCAAGCACTGTTGTCTATACTCTTAATCGAGTACAAATTAGAAGCAATACTGGTAAGACCCCTCATGAACTTTGGTTTGGCATCAATCCCACTGTGAAGTATTTCAGAGTCTTTGGTAGCAAATGTTATATTAAAAGAGATGAAGACCTTAGCAAATTTGATGCTAGAAGTGATGAAGGAATATTCTTGGGTTATTCTACTCAAAGCAAAGCATACCGGTGTTATAACAAGAGATTGAGAAAGATTATAGAAAGTATAAATGTGAAGGTTGATGAAGGTGTTGAAAACCCCTCAAGGTTTTATGAATATGATGAAGATGATCAGAATGATGTTTTGGTCTAAGCACCTTTTGAAATTTAGATCCAGACTGATCCGAAGAATTAGGAAGAAGAGATAAGTTTGAATGAACCTGTTCATGAAATAGCAATGCAAAAAACTCCAAAAATTCCCAGGTATGTAAGACTGAATCACTCTGAAGATCAGATCATAGGTGATAAAAGCAAAGGTGTTCAAACAAGAAGAAATATTGCTCAAGACTCAAAAAAAGTATTATCTAATTTCAAATATTGAACCAAAGATAGTGAATGAAGCATGCAATGATGAAAGCTGGACTAAAGCAATGAAGGAAGAGCTGATGTAAATTGAGAAAAATCACACTTGGGATCTTGTTCCCAAACCTAGAAACAAAAATGTGATTGGAACCAAATGGGTCTTCCAAAACAAACTAAATGAAGATGGTGAAGTAGTTAGAAACAAAGCTAGATTGGTCTGCAAGGGTTATTCCCAAGTAGAAGGAGTTGATTTTGAAGAGACTTTTGCTCCAATGGCAAGAATTGAAGTAGTCAGATTATTTCTTGCCTTTGCTACTTCAAGGATTTCAAGGTATATCAGATGGATGTCAAGTCTGCCTTCCTGAATGGTGACTTGAAAGAAGAAATATACATTGAGCAATTGGATGGATTCCAATTGTCTGATCATGATGATATGGTCTGCAAGTTGAAGAAAGCACTAAATGGACTCAAACAAGCCCCAAGAGCCTGGTATGAAAGACTGGATAATCTTTTGAAGATTGGTTTCAACAAAGGTACTACTGACAGTAACTTGTCCTTCAAAATTGATCATGAAAATATCTTGATTGTTGAAGTATTTGTTGATGATATCATTTTTGGAGGAAGAGATAGCATGTGCAAAACTTTTGCAAATCAAATGAAAAGTGAATTTGAGATGTCCATGTTTGGGGAAATGAATTTCTTCTTGGGACTGCAAATCATTCAAACAAAGGAAGGAATCTTCATTTCACAGACCAAATATGTGAAAGAATCGTTGAAGAAGTTTAGGATGGAAGACTCAAAACCAATGAGTACTCCCATGGCAACCGGATGTAAATTGAGCAAAGATGATGACTCTCCTAAGGCTAATTAGAAAAAGTATAGGTCAATGATTGGAGGACTATTGTATCTTACTCAAACTAGACCTGACATTATGAATGTTGTTGGTCTTGTTGCTAGATTCCAAGCTGATCCTAGAGAATCTCATGTCATTGCAATCAAGAGGATTCTTAGATATCTAAAAGGGACAGTTGAGTATGGTTTATGGTATCCTAGAGATCATGATTTCTCACTTCATGCATATACAGATGCGGATTGGGTAGGAGATGTGGATGACCGGAAGAGTACCCGTAGTGGAGCATTCTTTTTAGGAAAAATATTAGTTTCTTGGCTGAGCAAGAAACAAGAGGCGATATCTATGTCCACTACAGAAGCAGAATATATTGCAGTAGTAGGTAGTTGCACTCAAGTATTATGGATGAAGCAAATGCTAAGGGACATTAGAGTGGAGTATGAGAAACCTATCACAATCTTCTGTGATAATTCAAGTGTAATAAATATATCAAAAAATCCGGTGTTGCATTCAAAGATAAAACATATATCCATCAAGTTTCACTTTTTGAGAGAGCAAGTGAACAAGAATGAAGTCAAATTGGAGTTTGTGCCCTTCAAGGATCAGATTGCAGACATTTTTATTAAATCTCTACCTAAGGACTCGTTTGAGTATCTTAGCTAGAAGTTAGGGGTTATTACCCCTCCGGTTCTAAATTAAGGTGCACTGATGTGCATCAGTCTGGTGGATCTCATAGTCATATCTTGTGGTCCAGATTGATGATGGGAAGCTGCTACTCAGGGGGAGCAGTTGGTATTGATGCAAGTATGTGCCCTTTGCCATTGATGTCAAAGGGGGAGAGAAGACATGTGAAAGACAAAAAGTGATTGCTAATCAAAGGGGGAGTAGTAAAGGAAGAGAAGACATGTGAATGGTTGTTGTTAATAGGGGGAGCTATGTCAATCAATAAGGAGATGTTCTTGTCTTCATGGTTAAAACAATTTTTCACATCATATGTTGCCATCAATGACAAAGGGGGAGATTGTTGCAAGTATGGGCCTAACTGGTGTTGTCATTGATGTCAACATACTCCTGTTGCATTGATGTCAAGGATTGGATGAGTTGTATGCTGAGGATATTGAGAAAATTAGTCCTATCAAGAACAAAGAAGAACAGTGAAGACAGTGAGGTAAAGATCCCAGATAAGATGAAGGTCAGAGGATGTACATCAAAGGGTTTGTAGATATGTGTCTTTAGATGATCCAGTAAAGTTTTGAGAGGTCCGCATGAAGATCTAAAGAAGTTATGGCCACTTGAGTAAAACTGGTTCTGGCAGTTGTTCAGAGGTGACAGAGTGACATAAATAGGTCCTGTGAGCTTCAGAAATGCAATATCTTGTTCTATGGATTTGGTGGAGTGTTTAGGAAGTCAATGTGAATTGACAACTCAATTGGTTAGTGGTCTGGAGGTCTGCAAGCATCTATTCCAATATGACAGTGATGACAGACTGTGTTCTTGAGGTTCCGGATGAAGGAGAGAATGATTTCAGTAAGCAGAAGTAGTGTGGATGTTCTTGGTGATTCAGGCAAGCTTGTGGAGGTCTTTGGATTGTGTCCAGTTTATTTTGGCGGTCCGCATTGAAGATTGATCTCGTAATTGAAGAATTACTTTTGGATGATGATGTTCTTCCTAAGTTTGGCCGACCGGATGAGTTACACATCTTGCGGATGATCTTGAAGATGTTCTGTGATGCATGGCATGTTCCTCAAAGAAGATTGATGTCCCAGATCTGTGTGGCCAACAATGTTATGATCCACATGAAGTCTTTTGTAATTAGTCTAGTTGTATTTGTGTATTTTCTCTATAAAGTATGCCGACTTGGATGATTATCCCAAAGTCAATGTCTTGTATAAATGAGAGTTGTGAAGTCATTTCAAATGCATCTTGGCAGAGATGAGAGTGTGGTAGAGAGGAGCAGAATCAAAGGCAGAGCTAAAGTATTGATCTTAAATGGAACTAACTCAAGCATGGTGAAGATGCTATTCTTCAGTTCAAGTATGTAATATTTATTATTATGTAGACAGTGTGTCCCCTGTAGGCAGTGGGCCTCTTGTGAGTAGTGTGCTCAGGTAGTGAGCCCTAATTGGCATATGCCATTTTGTTCTTATACTTTTAACAGAGAATACAATCTTAGGTTAGTCACCCCGTGGTTTTTCCCTTAAGCGGGTTTTCCACTCTAAAATCTTAGTGTCATATGTGTTAATGTGTTTCTTCTCTTGAATTGTTGCATTAAGTTTCCATGATTGATTTATTATTATGCTTCTGAATTACAAGAAGGATTTAAGTGATTAATAAGAAGAAAGTTTTGAGACAATTGATTCACCCCCCCTCTTAGTTGTCTATCTTAATTCTAACACTACCAACAATCCCCCACTTGGAGACTGATCAGGCTCCACACCAAACAATCTCCCACCTGGAGACTGATCCTGGACGACACCGCTACGCGTGTAGCTCCCACTGGAAATAAGTACCCTGGACTTTGTTGTTCTAATTTTATTGTTTCAGTCTTGAAGACCAACCGAAGCAGAAGAGGAGCTCAGCGTCTCCCTTGTTACTACCTTTGTAAACATATCTGCTGGATTTTTATCTGTATGTATCTTTTCCAGCCTTAATTATCCATCATCCAACACCAATCTAATAAAGTGATCCTCAACTGTATGTGTTTGGTCTTTGAATGCAAGGCAGAATTCTTTGCAAGATGTATGGTACTCTGACTGTCTGTATACAAAGAATTGTTAGCCTATTGTTTGCCTAATTCTTCCATGAAAGATTGCAACCATATCATCTCCTTGCTTGCCTCTATTTCAGCTACATACTCTACCTCTATGGTGGATAAAGCAACCACCTTTTGCAATCATGAGATCCAACTCACTGTTGTCCCACCTACAGTAAAGACATAACCTATAGTACTCCGCTTGGTATCAATATCCCTTGCCAAATTTGAGTCTACATAGCCTGCTAAATCAGTATTAGATCCCCCAAAACATAAATGTGTATTGGATGTACCTCTCAAATATCTGAGAATCTATTTTACCGCATTCCAATGCTCCAATCCGGGATGACTCATATACTTGCTTACGACTCCTACAGCATGTGCAATATCTGGTCTCATGCATACCATGGTATACATTAAACTTCCTACAGCTGAAGCATATGGTACCTTGGACATTTTTCTTCCTCCTCTTGTGTCTTTGGACACATCTCCTTAGTCAATTTTAACTGACTAAGCAAAGGTGTGCTGAAAGCTTTTTGCATTCTCCATATGGAATCTTTGCAACACCTTTTCAACATAATCAGCCTGAGATAGAGTCAATTTTTTGTTCTTCCTATCTCTGTAAATTTTCATACCAAGGATTTGTTTTGTTTCCCCCAAACCCTTCATAGAAAATGACTGTGCTAACTGTTGTTTTAACTCTCTTATGTGATCCATGTTAGACCTAGCTGCAAGCATGTCATCAACATATAAACATAAAATAATGTAGCTATCATTATCCAACCTCTTAAAATAAACACAATGGTCTGAATTACACCAACAATAGCCTTGCTCAGCTATAAAACTATCAAATTTCAAATACCATTGCCGAGGTGCTTGTTTTAGGCCATATAAACTCTTCTTCAATCTGCAAACCAATTTCTCCTTACCTTTGACCTCAAATCCTTGGGGTTGTTCCATGTATATATCCTCCTCCAAATCACCATGGAGAAAGGCAGTTTTCACATCTAGCTATTCCAAATGCAAATCTTCAGCAGCCACAATACTTAAAATAGTACGAATAGAAGTCATCTTAACAACCTGAGAAAAAATTTGATCAAAATCAATGCCCTTTTTCTATGCAAACCCTTTTACTACTAACCTGGCTTTAAATCAGACTTGGGAATTATGTAAGTATCCATTTGCATAGCTTCATCAAACCCTTCTAGTTCACCATCATCTGTTAACAAAATAGAATACAAAGAGGGAGAAAATCTTTTAGGAGGTCTACTTAGCCTTGTTGACCATCTAACATTCACTAAAGTTTGTAGTATTTCTTGTTGTTGTTGCGGAGCATGAGGAACCACTGGAACATCACTATTTGGAGTATCATCCAGCACCACATAATCCTTTTCTTTCTTCTCATGCTGCTACAACTGATCTTTGTACAACACCTTCTCATTGAATACAACATCCCTACTTCTCACAATTTTCTTATTTTCAAATTCCCAAAGCCTATAACCAAATTCATCAATGCCATATCCAACGAAGGTACACTTTTTCAATTTTGCATCCAGCTTGGTTCTATTTTCAGAATCTATATGTGCAAATACTTCACATCCAAAGGTTTTGAGAAAAGAAGAACTCACCTTCTTACCTGTCCATGCTTCCTCTGGAATACCATAGCCCAAAGGAACTGAAGGACCTCTATTAATTAAATATATAGCGGTGTTGACAGCCTCTGCTCACATGTTTAAAGGCAGCCCAGCATGCAATCTCATGGTCCTTGCATGCTCCATTATTGTCCTATTCATGCGTTCAGCCACTCCATTTTCCTATGGAGTCCCTGGAACTATTTCCTGCCTACGAATTCCATTAAAGGAACAATAATTCTCAAATTCTTTACTACAATACTTACCACCATTATCAAATCTGAGACATTTTAATCTTTTACCCATCTCATTCTCAACCAAGATTTTCCATTTCTTAAAGGTTTCAAATACATTAGATTTATGCCTGAGGAAATAAATCTAAACCTTCCTAGTTGCATCATCTATGAATGTAACATAATGTTAAGGGAAATTGGATTCAAATGAATAATCAATATAATCAATATCAAAATACCCAAAACTCAATGAAATAATGAACAAAAGAGATCAATCAAACAATGAACAATACAAAGAAAACCTCCTTTAATTCTCAGCTTCCACTGATCGCCTATCTCAAATGATCTTGTCTATGAATATGGCCCTCAGAAGGTGCACTTCCTTGCTATGATTCCAAGATGTTCAAATGGGAACGGCTATGATAGTTTCTCCATGAAGATGAGCTTCACAACAATGATAGTAGTGTGTAGTAACGAGTTTGATCGCAAGCAATGAAGGAATTGGTGCCAAAGGCGTGCTGTGATTCCTGCAGAGTAAGTTTACTTAAAGCGTGGATGAATGAAATGGAGGAATTGGGTTCAATTTATAGACTTGAGAAAGAGAAAATCAACGATATAGAAAGAATGAGAAGATCAACGATTGAGAATGGTTGAGGAATGTGCACGAATAGGAAGAAGACATGTGTCCTGCTCTATTTTGCATGAGAGGAATTAATAAAATAAAAGAATGAGTTAACTGAAGAGATTAATCAATTAAAAGAGTAGATCAATAAGTTAAGTGAATAGAACTAGAGAATAGAAATTGCATGAGGATGAGAAGATACTTTAACTCAATTAAATATATAGAATATTCAATTGCATGTGCACAAGGATTGAATTATATTTAGAGATAACTCAATTTAGAAGAAATAGACAACTTAAATAAATATTTGATTTATTTAAATTTAGAGAAGATATTATTGGAAGAAACAATTAAATAATTGGTATTATTTAATTTAGAATGAATTTTGGAACAACTAAATAAAATATTTGATTATATTTTATTTTTGGAGATTGAGAGGATTTAAATAATTTTGATTTGATTTATTTAAATTTAGAAGAATGATTTGATTTAATTAAATAATTAAGAATTATTTAATTGTTTGGAGGAATTTAATTAAATAAAGGATTTTATTTAATTTTGACTTTTGAAGAGGTAATTAAATATTTCGATATTTAATTAATTTAGAGGAATGTGAATCAAATAAATAAATTTGTTTATTTATTTATTGATAGAAGAATCAGAAGGAAATAAATATTAAGAATATTTATTTAGACTAAGTCGTGTCATTTTTAGGTGTGTACATTTTGCCCCTCTTTGATGCAATGCAGTTTACGACATTGCTTCAAAGAAAATCAGTTGTTGAATAATGATACATGCCCTAGTTTGCCCCTAGTATAGGTTATGATGATAGGATGCCCCCTCGGGAGATTGGATGGGAAGAAGGCAGAAGGCATGAGACGGATGATCTCACGAAGATGAAGGGAAAACCTGGTTAGGTTTGAAGAAAACAGGACGCATTTCTGAGAAACAGGAAGAAATCGAGAAGAAACAGGCACGGGAAGTAGTCATAGTCACCACATAGCCAGATTAGGGTTTGCATGCTATATATAGGAGTTGGGTCCACAAGATAATTTATTTGCACACTTGGCTTTGTTTGATTTACTTCTGAGAGCTTAGGAGAGCATAGAGCAGTCAGCATGAGGATGGACATTCCACGCGAGGAGCATCACTTTGAGCGAGTCCGTTGATTAAACCGGCCAGCAGAGGCAGGACCCCCGGTATTTATCTCAAAAAATTTCCCCTAGAGTTAATTTTGATTGCAATAAATGCTAGGAGAAAAATAGGATAGACAAATGCGTTGGATCATAGTTTAGCGCATCTGGCATACGAAACTGCACATCTGTTAAACTACGGTGCATTTAGGATATAAAATAGCGCATTTGTTCAAGCTATGCATGCATGAGTTTAGCTAGCGCATGCATAATTCTGTAGCGCATTTACTGTATGAAGCGACGCATGCAACTGGGCAATGCATTTACAGTATGGGACGGTGCATGTAGGACACCTTGCGGCGCATACACCAGAAGTGGCGCATTTGACAATAAATGGCACATTTGCCAAGAAATGGCGCATGTACCATCTGTTATGGTGCATATGATATAGATAGGTGGTTTACTTAACAAAATTGACTCGATTGGCATCATGTTTGACGTGTCAATCAATAAGTTATCTCCGAGATTGTAGGAATCTAGTCAAGAGACGTAGTGTGCTATTTTGATCAATTTGATATGCTAAGTTAGTTGATATGTTTCTATACATATGTTGAGTATGGTACTTGCAGCTTTTAGGTTGATGCCTTGTTTTGCATGCTTACAGGAGGACATTTAAGATACACTTCAGTCGAGGGAGCAGTTCCCCATGCCTATGTTGCAAAGGCATATACTGACTGGGATGGACCAAGAGGCACTTGGCACGATGGGCTTGGACTACGTTTGCTTTATGCCTGAGGTTCGAGCGAACCGTGGGTTGCTGACTGCAGCAGTGGAGAGGTTCCATAGTGAGGATGGGACCTTCCACCTCCCTACTGGCAAGATGACTGTGACACTAGAGGACATATACAGGATTCTCCACTTACCCTTTTAGGGAGAGCTCGTGAAGTATGATCCACAGAGGGATGCAGGACTTACTGAGTGCAGATGAGTATTTGATGACCCCAAGCTAGTCGGACAGGTCATCTCCTAGCAGGACATTCATGACTATTATGACTACTTCCCAGGTATAGTAGTAGGACTAATCGGAGGCATTGTATGCCCCGATAGGAGATCACACAGGTTCCCCATAGGATGGGGTTGGATCATGGAGCGAATGGTTACAGAGGGCACCCGCTATGCTTGGGGTGTCTATGTTCTAGCTCACCTATACCATGACATGCATCAGGTGGTATACCACAGGGGTGCGAGCTTATCTGCAAGTGTGTCCCTATTGCAGTTTTGGCTATGGGAGCACATAGCGATCACTAGATTGATTTGTGTCTTTGACAGACAGAGAGGAGAGTCGTACAGCTATGGCTACGCAGGAGTGATTTCCCAGCATAGGCTGGGGAAGCTCAATTATTGGAGGCATGCATTAGATGGAGTAGATGTGGTCATCTGGCAGCCATATCTAGACTGTGAGCCTTGGGAGGATGAGGTGGATGAGCTACCATACTGATAGGCCGGACACGGTTTATTTTGGAGAGATAGATTATCAGCCGAGTACGGAGACAATTTGGGAGGAGACAGGGCATGCCATAGGGGCAAGCTCTATTTGCGCGGACTCACACTAAGAAGTTCAGATGGGGGCCGATGGCATCCTATGAGGAGGCAGTGGCAGAGTTTCGGCAGACACCCTACGTTGCCTAGGATATGAGGAGGGAGATTGCAGATGCTGGGATGATTGAGAACTTTGAGGAGTGGTTCGCTGCTCATCCATTTCTAAGGTACTCAGGCCCTGGAGAGCTAGTGCCTCGTATAGACGAGGTAGATTCAGATGATGAAGGCCAGGTTGGCAGGAGGAGGAGGAGAGGAGGACGAGGAGGTGGTGAAGATGATGGAGGAGAAGGAGGTGGGAGAGATGATGGAGACAGACCCAGACAGAGGAGGAGAGCTGGGGAGGGAGCATCCTATGCCACCGTAGGTTGTATAGCAGGCTGCATAGCAGGCACAGATGCCACCACCTCAGCAGGTGGCACAGCAGCAGGTACCTCAGCCACAGGGATAGAGACAGGCACAGGCACCTTAGGGTCCAGCTCAGTCAGACACCTAGGAGAGAGCTATATCTATGTTGAGAGGACAGGTTAGGCAGCTACAGGCACAACTTAGGATGGTCGATGCCCGGTGAGAGGCAGATGCAGAGGTTATCTCAGGGCTCACTAGAGAGCAGGATATGGCAGAGGCATGGATACAAGTTATCCGAGTAGAGCAGGATACAGTAGTGTCAGCCCTTGGGACAGATGTGACTAGCAACTTTTTGGTTGGGCAGGTGCATCAGGCTCAGGCACAGACACAGCTAGCACAGGCACAGACACAGTTGGCGCAGGTGCAGGGGTAGCTAGCATAGGTGCAGGGTGAGCTTGCTAGAGCGCAGGCTCAAACACAGTATTACCGAGGTTTATATCATGGTGTTGTGCCAGCTAGTCAGAGGGCCCTAAGCTACAAGAACCAGTCCATGGCCTCCCAGAGAGAAGGTGGATCAAGGTCAAGAGCTTCTGTGATGGGCCCACAGCAGTCTGGGTCCAACAGAGGAGGGGAGACAAAGGACACTGCTGGGAGCAGCGGTTCATAGTAGTAGGGATAGCAGATACCTATGTAAATTTTGGATCCTACGTACACTTTTTGATGGCTCAAATAGTCGGATATACTTATGTACCACTTTTGCATTTTAAGACATGTACCACCATCCTTGAGATGTATTTATTGTATATGGCATTGACTCAAAGATGGACCACTTGATATTGTACATTTGGACACATTTTTATGATATTTATATGATGATGCATCTATTTGATGCTCTCTATATTTATGAGTTATAATGCATTTCTATTGTATGATGCGATGCACATGTTTATCTAATGCAGACTTAGATGTTTACTTGATGCTATGCGGTGTTATCTACTGCAGATTTTTCATATGATGTTATGTGATGCTATATGACCTAATGCAGATTCAGGTGTTTTACTTGATATGCCTCTAGGTATAATTAAACCGAGATGACCTGAGTATTGCTTACATGGGTTTTGATTTAGCAAGTTAATACAAGCATCTAGGTATAATTGAACAGAGATGACCTGAGCATTTCTTGTGTATCAACAAACAAGGATTGCCCCCTTTCATGTTAGACCTTTGATATCCTCGATGATCTTTTGTTGATCATGTCATTAAACAAGGCTTCTCATTACTAAAGATTAATCCACAAACATCAAACAAAGAAAATAATCATGCCCCCATCATAGCATCTCTAGCTTTTGGCATCCTTGAGTAGCATAAAAAGACATGATAAGAAAAATCAAGACGTTGTAACCTAACCTGATCACAACCACAAAACATTTTTGTATTTAAATGTGTTTGTTTCTTGCCATTATTTAGATTGAATCATTTGGAGTGCTTTAGGTACTTGCTTTCTTTGCTTTGGATGGGTTGAGGTCTTGCGTCAAAATTTCTGCTTCGGAAGCGGGTTTTGCTTGCGCTTGTTTGCCTTGCGAAGGATTCCACAATCCTTACTGGTGAGATGGACCCTAAGGGACTAACCTAGTGCCTTGGGGGCTCATTGCTAAATGACCTTGCCTATGTCATGATGCAAAGGCAACGTAGTTCGGGGTAAACCCTAATGGACCATGGATGGACTAGAAGATAGATGACAAGAAATGGGACGAATGGAAAGGTGGAGCCTCGAGGGCACATTTAAAATAATGGCCTTGCCTACGTGACAACACAGAGGCAACATAGTTCATGGACTTGGACCATGCAGATACCAACGAGAGACACTATGCTAGGCTGACACTATGGATAGGATACGGGATAAAACCTTGGTTGACAAGGCAACAAGAGATAGAGTATCAAGCCATGATAGGTTATCGTTAGGTATTTTTATTATGGAATAGATATGGAGCGAATGGGGCACGAGTGAAGGAAGAATAGACATAAGGTGATTGGTTTCCCAATGATGGAGGAAGCGGTTTATCACAAGTAATGCTTGTTTACCAGGTTTTCACCACTTGCTTTTATTTGCACGAAATCCAGAAAGTATGCATGATGCATGTTTGTCAGGTTTTCATCATGATACCTATCCAAGGCGCCTATTTGCCAGGTTTTCACCAAAGGACAATTTTTTTGTATTTTTCTAATTCTTTAAATTTTTTTTTCTATTTTATGCCCCCTTACATTGGGGTTCTCCTAGGTATAGAACTGGCAAAGATGCATGTTGTTGATTGGTTCATTGAACAGCTCACCCTCTGATGTTGCTAACTGATATGCCCCCGATCTATAAGCTGCTACAATCACATAAAGCCCAAGCCAGTTGGGTTCACATTTGCCTTTCTTTTCCCTATCCTGTTGATTGCGGGGGTTCTCTTTAAGTACTAGATCTCCAACCTTGAAGACTCTTGGGTGAACTCTGTGGTTATAGTTTTGTGACATCATTTGTTGATATGCTTTGAGATGATCAAAGGCTTTCTGTCTCCTTTCCTCTAGCAACTCTAGTTCTTGCAATCTAGAAACTCAGTATTCTTCATCTGTTATGAGACCTTTTAATGATACCCTGAGAGATGGTAACTCGACCTCAATGGGGAGGATAGCTTCTGAGCCATAGACAAGGGTGTAAGGGGTAGCACCTATGGGAGTGCATATACTAGTTCTGTAGGCCCACAAAGCAGGATTGAGTTGGATGTGCCAATCATGGCCAGCATCATTGATTGTCTTCTTGGGGAGTTTCAAGATGGTTTTGTTGGATGCTTCAACTGGATCGTTGCCTTGGGGGTAATAGGGTGTAGAGAAACGGTGTTGGATTTTGAATCGGTCACAGAGTTCTTGGACATCCTGGTTCTTGAAAGGTCTTCCGTTATCCGTGATAATGGATGAGGGAATTCAGTATCTGCAGATGAGGTAATTGAGGATGAATGAGAAGATTTGTTTACCTGTGATGGTGGTGAGAGGAATGGCTTCAATCCACTTGGTAAAGTACTCAATGGTGGTTATGATGAATTTGTGGCTATTGGATGAGGGTGGATGGATCTTACCCACAAGGTCAAGTCCCCATTAGCAAAAGGGCCAAGGTGTTGTTAAAGGTCTCAACTCCTGAGCTGGTGCATGTATCAGGTTCCCATGTATTTGGCACTACTTGCACTTTTTCACAAACTGGTATGAATTTGTTTCCATATTCAGCCAAAAATAACCCAAATGCATGAGTTTCTTAGCTAAGGAAGGACCGCTAGAGTGTGTTTTGCAGATCCCTTCATGTATGTCTTGTGAAGTGGTTTGAGATTCTTCTCGTTCTAAGCAACGGAGTAAAGTACCATCCAGAGCACATCGATATAGGGTGTCAGCAATAATGGTATATCAAGTAGTTTGGCGTATAAAGGTTCATCATTGGTTTGAAGATAAGTCAGGTGGGAGGGTGTTGTCCTTGAGGTAAGTGTAAACTTTACCATACCAAGGTGAATCAGATCCAACTAAAAGGCATATGGAATGGGTTTCAGGAAGATCATAAGCTGGTTGTTGAATTGTCTCCACCAAGAACTTGTACCGTGACTCATTCTCTGGGATCTCAAGAAGAGAGGCAATGGTTGCATGGCATCTGCTGCTTTGTTCTCAATGAGAGGTATCTACTCAAAAGATATATTCACAAAGTATTCCTTAAAGTCATCTACCATCCTTTTGTATGGGACAAGCTTCTCATCTTTGGTTTGGTAATTGTCATTGACTTAGTTGATCACTAGTTGGGAATCACCATAGACATGTAGCTCTTTGATTTTCCACTCTATTGCCATTTTGAGGCCAATGACCAAGGCTTCATATTTTGCTATGTTGTTGGTGCATGGGAATAAGCAGTAAGACTTCGGTATGGTGTCACCATGAGGAGTTACAAACAATATTCCTGCCTCTGATCCATGGTTTGTGTAGGACCCATCAAAGTAAAGTGTCCAGGAATGTGTTGATATATTGAATAAGGATTCATCTAGAAACTCAAATTGCATTGGTGTGGTGTCCTGTAGTGGTGCATCTGCTAACTAATCAACAATGACTTGCCCTTTGATATCTTTTTTGTCTACATACTCAATGTCGTATTCACTAGGAGCATTACCCATTTGGCTAGGCGAACTATTAGAGCTACTTTGCTTAGTAGGTACTTGAGTGGATCCATTTTTACAATAAGTTTGACTAGATGTGCTAGCATATAATGACAAATTTTTTGGGAAGCAAAAACTACCACAAGACATGATCTTTATATCTAAGAGTATTGCAATTCATAGCCCACCAATGTGCGACTAATGTAGTAGACGGCTCTTTCTTTATTTTCATAATCTTGTTGTGCTAGAAGAGCCCCAAGAGCTATGGGTGTAGCAGATATGTATAGTAACAATGGTTTCCCTTGGATAGGAGGCAAGAGAATAGGTGGATTCATCAGATATTCTTTCAATTTGTCAAATCCCTCTTCACATTTCTCATCCCATTTGAATGGAATGTTCTTATGTAGGAGATGATTGAATGGTTGACAATTGTCTGCCAGTTGTGATATGAATCTACAGATTGCTTGCAGCTTGCCTTGTAGAGATCTTAGTTGAGTAAGATTCTTTGGTGGTGGCATGTCCATAATAGCCTTAACTTTGGCGGGGTCCACCTCTATTCCATTTGTCGATACAATAAAACCTAGGAGCTTGCCTGAGGTGACTCCGAACACACATTTCTTTGGGTTCAACCTTACATTGAATTGCTCTAATCTCTGAAAGACTTTCTCTAACACATCCAGGTGTGATTCTCTTGTAAGTGATTTTGCTAGGATATCATCTACATAATCTTCCATGGTGACGTGCATCATATCATGAAATATAGTGGTCATAACAAGTTGATATGTGGCTCCTGCATTCTTTAGCCCAAATGGCATGACATTCTAGCAGAAAGTGCCCCATGGACAAGTAAAAGTTGTCTTATGTTGGTCTTCCGGTGCTATCCTGATCTGATTATATCCTAAGAAGTCATCCATGAGAGATAACATGGTATGCCCTGCTATTAAGTCGACTATGATATCTATATTTGGCAATGGAAAATCATCCTTGCGGCAAGCTTTGTTTAGATCTCTAAAATCATTACATAGTCTAACTCAGCCATCAGGTTTGGACACTGGTACTATGTTAGAGACCCATTCTGGATAGTCTATAGCTCTAATGAACCCTACATCTAGTAGTTTCTTGAGTTCTTCTTTTACAAGCAATGTGATGTGTGGATGCATCTTTCTAAGCTTCTGTTTCACTGGTTTCACTCCTGGATCTAATGGAAGGTGATGTAGAATCAAATCTAGATCTAACCCCAGCATATCTGCATATGACCAAGAAAAATTGACTTGCTTTCTCTTGAAGAATGGCACAAACTTAGTCTTCTCTGGTGGGCTTAGAGACTTAGCAAAGTGAATGATCTTAGGTTGTTCCTCTGTTCCAATGTTAATAGGCTATGTGGGTTCCACAACAATCTGAGACTTCTCCTAGTGCATGTCGTCAGGGAGAGTGTCAAGCCTTCCATCGTCAAGTGCCACAGTTGGGTTTTCACCTTCAGATGCGTCCTTTCTTTTTACTATTTTGGGATCTAACACTACCGCGGAGCGGTTTTCACCATCAGATCCAGTTTTTATTTTGATATTTTTGCGACTGGAAGGCTTGGCACCCTCTCTGAAATAAGCCATGGTATTAAGTTCAATGGCGAAGTTAGCTTTATGATCTCCTTTAGGTAGGTGGTCCCTAAGTTCCATATAGTCAATATAGGTATCATCATTTTGGAACATATCTAGTTGTGGGGTTCCTCGTAGATCCCAGTCAATAAGCTCAGGATGTACAAGGGGGAGGGAGTCAGAGGATAGATCTGATTCGTTGATAGTTTGAATGGATATGCTAGGAGTATTGGTAGGGAGCATGTTCAAGATGGTACTTTCCTCCAAATTGTTTATCATGATAGAACTCGAACCTTCCTTGAAAGTTGTATTCTCAGGGATAGGCAAATCACACTCTAACAGCCTATTCGGTAGCATTTGTCCCTCATGGTAAGGGCTATAGGTTTGAATGGTATCAACCTCTTTGTCATCATAGGAATGCTCTGTTAGCTCATCCCACTCATACTCATTGGAATATGTGTCACTGTCCACTTGAAGGGTATGGAATATTTCCACTAGACAAGCATTTGCTTTAGCTTTGCCCTTATCTTTATATCCTAGGCCTTTTGTATTTCTAGCCAATGAGGATGAAGAAGGTTGAATGGGTTCTATAATTCCTTCTTTTCTTAGGCTGATGGGGCCTTGTCCTTCATAATCCATTCTATGTAGGATAGACTCACCTCGCTCATAGATTTCTGTTGGAAGCTTAGGTGGTTCTTGTTGTATGTTCTATTCTTCTGTGTAAAGCCATTGTAGGATATCTCTTTCCTATGTTTCATTTGATAAGGTCCCCCACTTTACAAAGGCAGTTGTGGGAGGTATAGGAGGAGAAGATGACTTTGGAAAATACTTGGGTTGCCCAAAGGATCTAGGAGATAAAGGCATTTTAGCTAGATTGAGGCTATGCTCAATGGAGTATTCCCCTACTCTCGTTTCTTTGATGGTAATTTTCTGCTCTTTGGGCTTGGATGAGGAAGCTTCAAAGGTAGGATCATGTTGTGGGGTAGGGGATGTGGATGCTCTATTGTTTGGTATGATGCAATTAGGTTTTGAAAGGACAGAATTGCAATGCTGAAAGGGGTCAGGGTCACCTTGGATGGTGACTTGCCATTGTGAGGGAATTTTATGCATTGGTGATAAGTAGAAGGCACATCTTTCATGGTATGAATCCATGGTCTACCTAGGAGAATATTATAGGCGAGCTCCCTATCTAGGACTTGGCACACAACATCTTTTATCATTGGTCCCACTTGTATGGGTAAGACCACCGTTCCTTTGGTAGTTCTCTCCTCTTCATCATAGGCTTTGATAGTTATCTTCTTCCTTGGATCAACTGCATTTTCAGAGAACCCCAATGTAAGGACTAGCTTCAACATGCAAATATTTAAACCGGCTCCCCCATCAATGAGAACCCTCTTGATGCGGTGCTTGTGGATGAAGGTGACAATATGTAAAGGGGTGTTATGAGGTTGAGACACTGACATGTCATCTTGTTCGGTAAATGATATGGTGCTTGAGGAGGTCAGATTACCTAACATGGCCTGGAACTTCTCTTGGACCAAGTTAGTGGGGACTGTTGTTTCCACTAAGGCTTTATTGAGAATCTCCTTGTGGGAAGGAGATAGACCCAACAACTCTAAGATAGAAATGTGGGCAGGAGTCTTCTGTAGTTGGTCTATAACGCTATACTAATGGGGATTAGACTGAGAAGGTGATGACCTTGGAGGAATGGTATTCAGTGTGACCTTACCACTGCGGGTAATGATACTGCAATCAGTTTGGTTATGCTCCAATTTTTGGTTGGGCGTGACCACATTGATTTGTGGGACATGCTCTAATATGCAATTGATGGTATAGTCAAATGGCACACTTACGTAGTTGGCATTACTATTCCCATTGTTCTGATTTTGCCTGTTGCAGTTGTTGTTGTTGTTGCTATTGTCGTCGTCGTCGTCGTTGTTGTTGTATGGCCTGTCATGATTGACATGTAGATCTTTGTAAGCCACATGCATCTCATTAGAGGTATGTTGTTGAGTTCCTCCTTGATTTTGATCAAGCACGTCTTGAATAACATGTTTGAGATGGATACAATTGTTGGTTGTATGTCCTCTTCCTCTATGATACTCACAATAGTTGGTGTCTTTCCAATAGTGAGGTTTAATTTGAGGCTCATAATCACTTGTTGGTGGTAGAGAGATTTCATTATTGGCCAATAGCTTCCTTAGTGCGGACTCTTGGGACTCACCCAGCGGTGTGAACTTTCACCTTGGATTTGAGTTGAACTATGGTCTTGGCTCCCAAGAGAATGTTTTGTTGGGTGCAACATTGCTTGCCTCTCCTTTGAGAGTGACTATCAGTTGTTGTTTGGGAGCCGCCACCTTGGCATCAACTACTCCATCGTTGACGACATTTTTATTTTTAGTCCAAAACTTTGATTTGTCAATCGTGTAGTTGGAGGTAAGTGTGTCCTTGTATAACTTGATTTGCCCCTTGGCTATCATAGCTTTCTCGATGAACAATCCCATTTCAATGACCTTTGAGAATGAAGTAGGGCATTGGATTTGTATTTGATAGCTAAGATCAGAGTTGAGGTTATGGACAAACATCTCCATTAATTGCTTCTTTGGTACATCATATGAGCATTTGCTTGCTAGTTGTCTCCACCTTTGTAGGAAGGAGGTGAATGATTCACCACTCTTTTTCTTGGTATTGCATAAATCAAGCATGGAGACTTCGTGCTCAATATTGTAGGAGAAGTGTGTGATGAATTTGTTGACTAACTCATCAAAAGTTTTGATGCCCGGTGGGAGTCGTGAGAACCACTCCATGGCTTGACTACCTAGAGATCTAGGGAATAGCCTCATTAAGTAAGTCTCATTGTGAGCTACTTCCATGCATGCTGCGTTGAATTCCCTAATGTGATCTCTAGGGTCCCCTTTCCCTTTGTATTTGTCAAACTTAGGGATTTCGAATCGATAGGGAAATGGTGTCATGTTCAAACTTTTATCAAAGGGGTACGGTGCAATATCTTCGAAGGAGTAGGTTTTGGTGTTTGTACCCGTTTTTAAATACGTCATCTGTTGCATTAGACCCTTGATTTATTTCCTTATTTCTTCCATAGGAGTGCTTGGGTCTATGGCTTTCTTTCCTTTTTCATGATTATCCTCTACGGTTTCTTAGATTTTGCTTAGATCGAAATCGGCAGGGAGCTTAATTCCCATATTTGCGATATGGTAAAAATACTTGTGAGGTTCATCATGGAGCACTTTCTCTAGCAAGCGTTAGAATTTCTAATGTTGGAGGGTTCCTTGATACTCTTTGTGAGAGATTTCCTCATCACTATCATGAGGGGTGATGATGTGGTTGGATGATCCAGCCATTTCAAGTTACTTTTTGTATTGAGATCTAGTAAGAACCATGCAAGGTGATGCGGGATGAGGTGGGATGAAACTAGAGATTTTGGCAAGGTACCGATGGAGACTTCTGAGAATAGGATACTTATGACAAGATTTGGACAAGGGACTCTTTCGATCAATGATTCCAAGTAAGACAGTCGATACAAGACGATAGCCACTAGTAAGGGTACTCAATACCTGTCTTACTGTGTAGGGACTAGTCGTGCACCAAGACCGCTAGCGAAGTTCTGTGACCTACTAGGGTTACTTGAATCCAAAATGATATGAAAAGGGGCCTGTGCTAATCTAATATGGGATACTCTGACTTTGGACTAGGATGACCTGATAGAAGGTGAATGGGATGACCAACGAAAGAGAGATTTTGATGGGAAATGGATGGAAAAATGACTGCAAGGTAAGATCTGATCTTAGAATTTAGAACTAGGATGAAATGGGTACCTAGAAATGATAAATTTTTTCTCTCAAAGATTGTGCAAGTGCTCACTGTCACGCATGCGCTAGAACAGATGCACTGCAAAAACTGGTAAATGCGCAGGAAGTTAGGACAGATGCACCACACTGGTAAATATCAAATGCGCCATAACAGGTTGTAAAAGTGCTGCAAGTCAGTACAAATGCGTCGCAGGTTAGTACAGATGTGCAGCAAAACAGGACGAATGCACCACTCTAGTTTTCTCAGTATTTTTGCATTTTTTATTTTTTTTTAGAAATTTTCTGATGTTTTTGGTACTTTGGCTGCAAGAAGGTCTTTTTTGATCTAATTTTCTCAAATTATGGCACGAAGACACAGCAAACACAAAGAATATTTTTATGGTTTTTTATTTTTTGTGATTTTTTGACTCTTTTTGGACTAAAAGGAAAAGCAAGTAAATCCTAGGCTTCAAATGGATTACAGGGGTTTTTGGCCACTAGAACAAAAGGTGTTTAATGAAGGCAATCGTTCGATTGGTTATACATGCGGTAGCACTACTCTCCGTTATGGAGTCCCCTAGCCTACAAGGGTTGTGCCTTGGAGGGTTTTGGGGGAGGTTGGTTGTCAGTATAACACAACCGTACTCGTTGTTTGAAGCTTTCGCTCCAAACACAATTTATTTATAGTGGATTGGTAGGGCTTGGTGTCTAGCCTGTTACCACTTGGGGTTGTTCCTACTTGGATGAATAGTATCCAAGAGCATGCCCCTCTAAAGGAAAAACACATGCGAAAATGATATGTCTGGCATTTTGGTCACCCAAGATAGGGGAGAGCATAGGCCTAGTATCATTCCCAAAACACAGAATACAATAGTTCTTTTCCCCTAGTTAAAATAAAAAAAACTAGATGAGCTATCTACTTGGGCAAGCACAGAAATTTGTTAACTTTGAAGTAATAAAAAGATAGCAATGGTCCAGTTTTACCAAGATAGCAATGATGTGTTTAATTTTATCCCGATAGCACGAGTTGTTAACTTTGAAGTGATAATCGAGATAGCAATGGTTCAGTTTTACCCACATAGCAATGATGTGTTTAATTTTATCCAGATAGCATGAGTTGTTAACTTTGAAGTGATAATCGAGATAGGAATGGTTCAATTTTACCCAGATAGCAATGATGTGTTCAATTTTATCCAAATAGCATGAGTTGTTAACTTTGAAGTGATAATCGAGATAGCAATGGTTCAGTTTTACCCAAATAGCAATGATGTGTTCAAGTTTATCTAGATAGCAATATGTCTAACTACGAAAGATAGTAATAGCAATGATTCAATGATATGCAAGATAGCAATGATTCAATTACTGCCTTCCTAGTTAAAACTATGTGAGATCTGCATGAGCATCCATTTACTTTCCCATTAGAAATCGAAGTGTGAGTTAACAAGTGCAACTATATAATTCTAAACCAATACCTAGCCTGCAAAACAGATCAAGAGTGTTCCTACAAAAAAAGACGTCAGCATTAACAAAAACTTCAAGGAAACCCTAAAAATCACTACCTAGATCAGATGCGTAGCTTCAGAGACTGAATGCGCAGAAACAGAGCTCAGAAGAACCATAGTACATATGCACTAATACAGAGGTCAAAAGCACAGGAAAATAGTGTATATGCGTTGAACTGACAGATGCGTCATATCAGAGGGTAAATGCATCGTAACAGTGTCTGTATGCGCCAAAAGGATGTATGCACTAGAACAGATAGTATATACGTCAGATCAGAGACTGTATGTGCCAAAGGAACATATGCACCATAACAAATATCAGATGTGTGTTAGGATGTGTTAGATGCGTTGTTTCCTCCTGTGTACGATTTTCTAAAACACAAAAACTTAATTTTTGGGTTAAAGTTGGGGCTAGGCCCCATGGTGGGCGCCAAAAATGTTAAGGGAAAATTGGATTCAAATGAATAATCAATATAATCAATATCAAAATACCCAAAACTCAATGAAATAATGAACAAAAGAGATCAATCAAACAATGAACAATACAAAGAAAACCTCCTTTAACTCTCAGCTTCCATTGATCGCCTATCTCAAATGATCTTGTCTATGAATATGGCCCTCAGAAGGTGCACTTCCTTGCTATGATTCCAAGATGTTCAAATGGGAACGGCTATGACAGTTTCGCCATGAAGATGAGCTTCACAATAATGATAGTAGTGTGTAGTAACGAGTTTGATTGCAAGCAATGAAGGAATTGGTGCCAAAGGCGCGCTGTGATTCCTGCAGAGTAAGTTTACTTAAAGCTTGGATGAATGAAATGGAGGAATTGGGTTCAATTTATAGACTTGAGAAAGAGAAAATCAACGGTATAGAAAGAATAAGAAGATCAACGATTGAGAATGGTTGAGGAACGTGCGCGAATAGGAAGAAGACATGTGTCCTGCTCTATTTTGCATGAGAAGAATTAATAAAATAGAAGAATGAGTTAACTGAAGAGATTAATCAATTAAAAGAGTAGATCAATCAGCTAAGTGAATAGAACTAGAGAATAGAAATTGCATGAGGATGAGAAAATATTTTAACTCAATTAAATATTTAGAATATTCAATTGCATGTGCACAAGGATTGAATTATATTTAGAGATAACTCAATTTAGAAGAAATAGACAACTTAAATAAATATTTGATTTATTTAAATTTAGAGAAGATATTATTGGAAGAAACAATTAAATAATTGGTATTATTTAATTTAGAATGAATTTTGGAACAACTAAATAAAATATTTGATTATATTTTATTTTTGGAGATTGAGAGGATTTAAATAATTTTGATTTGATTTATTTAAATTTGGAAGAATGATTTGATTTAATTAAATGATTAAGAATTATTTAATTGTTTGGAGGAATTTAATTAAATAAAGGATTTTATTTAATTTTGACTTTTGAAGAGGTAATTAAATATTTCGATATTTAATTAATTTAGAGGAATGTGAATCAAATAAATAAATTTGTTTATTTATTTATTGATAGAAGAATCAGAAGGAAATAAATATTAAGAATATTTATTTAGACTGAGTCGTGTCATTTTTAGATGTATACACATAATACCGAGAGCCACCAAGAGAAGATACCTGAGCCGGTCCCCATACATCTGTATGCACAAGCTCCAACTTTTCATCTTTCTTTTACTTCCCATTCTTTATAAAACTAACTCTCTTTTGTTTGTCATACACACAACTTTCACAGAAATCCATATTAATACATTTCAGACCTAATAAAACTTTCTTAGAATGAAGTACCTTCATACCTTTTTCACTCATATGCCCAAGTCTGTTATGCCACAATGTTGTCTTAGAACATGCAGCAACTTTTTTAGTCTCTTCCTGCGAACCTACAACAACTGTTCCTGAACCTGTTTGTTTTTTCTCTGCAACAGCTAAAGTAGAAGGAACAATATGACTTGTACAAAGATATAAGGTGCCTACTTTCACACCTTTTTCTACTATTAAGGCACCTTTTGAAACCTTCTAATTTTTATCAGTAAATGTAACAATGCAACCTTCTTCAACTAGCTGCCCTGCTGAAATTAAATTCCTACTGAGCCTTGGAATGTGCCTTACCTCTTGTAGTAGCCAATGATTCCCATTCTGCAACTTAATCTTGATTCTTCCCTTTCCAACAATCTGACAGGGTTTGTTATCTCCCAAATAAACCAGCCCAAAATCCCCTTGGACATAATCAAGAAAATAACTTCTATGGGGTGTAGCATGAAATGAGGCCCCTGAATCTAAAACCCATGAATCATTAGCATTATCTAGGGAAAGAATCCAAGCATCATCTTCAAATTTATTACTTACTACATTTGCCTCCCTATTGTCTTCTTGTTTGTCTCCTTTATTTTTCTGAGACCAGCAATCTTTCTTCAGATGACCTGGTTTCCCACAGTACCAGCAATCCTTCTGTCTTCTAGTTTGGGATCTCTTGTCCTTTGATTTTCCTCGTGACTTCCCATGACCTCTAGAACCTTTTCCTCTCTCCTTTGATCTGCCCCTACTTTCTGCATTCAAAACACTGCCTGATGTGGATCCATCTAAGCTTTTCCTATGAATTTCCTCACTCAGAATAACACCAACAACATCATCAAATTTCAAGGTATTTGAACCAGAAATAGAGTTACTAACCGCCATTACCAAACTATTCCAGCTTTCAGGAAAAGAACATAATATCAAGAGAGCTCAAACTTCTTCATTAAATTTTACATTTACAGAATTCAATTGACTGGTAATCGTATTAAATTTATTTAAATGATCTGTCATAGATCCACCTTCAATCATTTTCAGATTAAACAAATGCTTCATGAGAAATACCTTGTTTGAGGCTGAGGGTTTTTCATTCAATTTAGCCAAAGATTTCATTAGACCATCTGTTGTCTTCGCTTCCATTATATTGAATGCCACCGATGGTGCTAAGCACAACCAAATGGTTTCCAGTGCCTTTCTTCAAGAAGATACCAATCCTCATCAATCATTGTTACCGGTTTCTTAGCTACTCCTTCCAATGGCATCCATAAATCCTTCTAATAGAGATAATCCTCCATCTACCTCTTCCATAACTAATAGTTCTACCCATTGAATTTGTCTACCTTTAATTTACCCTTGTCTGTCATTGCTCCCACTCAACCATGAGACCTTCTTGCAGATGATAATAGAACACAACCCGCTCTGATACCACTTGTTAGGGTTAGCCGGTAGAAGATATCAATTAAATGCAAATAAAGATTAAACAGAGGAATGAAAAATACATAGAAATAATAACAACGAGAGACAAGTTTTAACGTGGTTCACCCAAACTCAGGCTACATCCACCAACAGAGAGTCCAATATTATTATCTAGTAAATCAAACCGATTACAACTAGCAATCCCTGCAACTCAATACCATTGCAAATGCTACAATACAATATCAACCAAAACCCTAACCCTTAGCTGCTTTTATCAAGCCTTATGTCGGTTACAAAAATGGGATTTTTTTATGTCAACTCAGGAAAATTTTTGAAAAGTGAACCCCAGTGAGGATACATAACTAGTGTACTGTACTTGCATGATTAGTCACCACCTACCAACTAAAAAATGGTGAAAGGGCTGTATGAATAGAATTGGGGATAAAAACTATTCATTTTTATCATAGCCAATAGTGAATTTGAGGAGAATTGAAAGGAGTGGAGGAAAGATGGTGGGAGTACTAGATGTAGAGCATCAGGCAAACTAGGTGAGGCACTATAAGCGGTTGGAGGGAGAAGTCAGATGGGTATGTATCTTCAACTTTGTGATTTAGGGCCTTAGGGGTGCATTAAATGCAGGTAGAAGGGAACGCATCACACAACTGTTGAACCTGATTTGGTGGTTGTGCTAATACTTCAGTGAACGCATGAAAAATAGGGTAGATGCAAGTTGTTTCAATAGATCTATAGACATTTTGATGGTTCCATGAAAAACAAGGTGAATGTGCCGAAGAAGAAAAAGGGTGTTTGGCAGGTGCGAACAGGATTGGCAAATGCATGACCTACTTTGGCAAATGCATTGAGTATGGATGGAAGCAGTTTGATGAATGCATAGATGTTTCAGTGGTTCCATGAAAAACAAGGTGAATGCGTTGAGGGAGAAAAAGGGTGCAAGAAAGATTAGCGAATGCGCAACCTACTTCGGTGAATGCACTGAGTATGGATTGGAACAGTTTGGTAAATGCGTGAAGAGTTTAGTGGATTCGCCCTATATTTTGGTGGGTCCACCTAGTGAAAGAAAAAGGGGGACAATAGGATGGAATGGGTGAATTTTGGTTTGATTGGTAAGAAGAATAATTGTTATGAGTGTTGACATGTTGAATGGATATGGTGTGCAGGTGCAATTGAAGCCGCTAGAGACATGAGAGAGGAGGTTGTCTATGTTAAGCCTAATGGACCAGTTCAGAGATACGGAGTGGGATACACTATGCGAGTGTGAGCTATATTACATCATATGGATGCATGTCATTTGGACACATAAGATGATGTTGATGGCTTTAGCTGAGAGGTGGAGGTCAAAGATGAGTATGTTCCATCTCTCAATGAGGGAGATCACAATTACCCCAGAGGATGTGTATAGGATACTGTGGGTGCCCGTTAGGACCCAATTGGTGTACAACTTGAGTGAGGATATAGGGGATTGTTTGCTAGGGTAGATGTGCCCCACAGAGGATGATTGTTACATGTGGATGGATGCAAGGGGTAGGTGCCAGATTTTCCCTTAGTGATGGTGGTTCTTGTCAACAGTATTCTACTACCTGACAAGAGTGGGAGGAGCTTTTCAACTAGCTTGGCAGCATGTGTAGCAAACATGGTGCAATAAAGGCATAGGTTTGCATGGGGAGCATGCATGTTGGTCTGTTTAAATAGGGATTTACATGTTGTGATGTACACGCATGGACAAAGTATTGGGCACACCATGCTACTACAGGTATGGGCATGGGAGCATATAGCCATGTGTCAGCCAGTGGGAAAGTGTGTGGCTTGAGAGGCTAAGGAGCCTTATATGTTCAGATGGCAGAGGCTAGTGAGATATTAGTAGGTCGAGGACATGGAGCACTGGTGGTGGGTGTTGGATGAGCTAGGGTCAGGGGATATTGTATGGAGGGCATATACGCAGGTAGAGGGATGCCCAGAGGATGTGTGGGTGATGCAATACATGTTGATGTCATGTTATCTGATTGGGAGATATGCATATCTCATAGAGAGGTATAGGCTTGATCAGGTGTAGCACCTATTCGGCCAGCAACAGGATGTGACCAAGGGGCCGCATGTGTTTTCTTGGATCTTGATGGAGATAGATGACTGGGGACCATAGGTAGATCAAGAGATAGCTTGGGATCAATGGTGGTATATGGAGAGGGTGATGTGGGTTTGTCATTCAGAGATAGAGGATTTTGGAGTTACGATAGCCTATATGGCCTGGTGGAGGGATCATGGGCCAAAGCGGTTTATGCCACCGCGCTGAGAGAGAATGCAGGAGTAGACCCATGCAGCAACTTAGGATGTGAGGAGGTGAGTAGGGGGGAGAGCAAGTGGGAGAGCAGGTGTAGTGGAGAGGGGAGGGGGACTGATTTAATGTGGTAGTGGGAGTAGTGGGGGTCAGAGAGTAGCAGAGGAGGAGATCATAGAGGAGGAGATAGAGGAGATGGAGGTGGAGGTAGGAGGGGGAGAGGGAGGAGGAGAGGATGAGGTGGAGATGGGATAGGGAGGATATGAGGAGAGTGTAGGAGAGGGGGAGGAGAGTGATAGTACTGATGGTAGCGGCAGTTTGGTCTCATCGAGTTCATCTAGCTCAGGGGACAATGATGCAGAGGAGAAAGCATAGGGACTACCAATAGCAGGGTAGGGATGTAATAAACCAAACTGAATTTTATGATTTATATCACATTTGAAAATTAAATTTGCAAACTATTTCAAATTTACACCAATTTTCTCCAAGACTAGCAAGCTAAAAACACACTATAATAACACCAAACTTTCACAACTTGCCTAGAAACTTATGGAATGGTTTTTCTTGCATATTAGAATTAAATTAACATACTCTAGACTATCATAATAGTCACATAAGCTATAGCAATTGTATTTTCAAATCTGGAGCAATTGCAACAAAACCCACAAAATTTATCAACACCGAATGACACCAAAAATTATGGGAATCTCCACAAACTAAATTTATTTGATTTTTCTGTCATGAACACCTGATAATAGGTCTGATACAAATGGAGTATACAACAGTAAACTTCTGCAACAACACCCACAACACCAAACTGCAAACTACAGACAAAATAAATTACTCAATGTGTATTTCAGCACATAGAAACTACACATGCAATACTCCTAAGATCAAACCAGCAATACCCAACTTGTCAAAGCTGATCTAGACCTCTAAAATGGATGAAATATAGCTTCTACAATAACATTCAACAACATGCAACAGTGAATACACAAAAAGGCAACTACAAACTATGAAATGAATAATCTTGCACAACAACACTGAAAATTGCCAAACCCTCTAAATTCCTTCAGCCCAAACTCAAGCTCTGGATGAGATTGCTCCCTGTGAGAAAAGGGTTTTCATTCTCTAATCACTTGATGCTCATGGGTTTTCATCCACAATTCTTCTACTCCAACGGGGTTTCGTGGACATTGAAGAAGTCTTCTGCAAATATGCAAGTGTAAGAGAAAATATGATATCAACAATACTTCCAAATGACAAAGTTTACATCTTTTGCATGAATCTTGCTTGGGAGAGATGGATGCCCAAATTTCCAATGCCCTCCTTGGATTCTTTGTTGTTTTTATCTTATGACAGTTGTCATAAAGCTATCATACTTGTCATAGATTCCTCTGTCATTAGTAATTGCCAAATATTTTGAAATCTTCTTGCAAATTATCTCTCACAAAACCCAATGCCTTCCATGAGCCCAAAAATATTTTATTTAATATTGAATTTTCCTCTTGAAATAGATAATAGTTGGACAATATTAAATATTAAACATTTACTCTTCCTATACTTTCCCAATTAACCCACGAAAGAATAAAATGGGTTAATATTGACCATTAATAAATTATTTTAGAAAGGGGACATGACAAGTCCTCCCTCCTAGAAATTGCTTGTCCTCAAGAAATGCAAATCTGGATGGTCAAGAATTTCTGGTCCTTCCCAAGTTGCATCCTCCATTGGTAAATTCTTCCATTTGATCAAATACTCTAAAATGCTCATGTTCTTCAATCTTTTATCCCTTGTCTCCAAAATCTTTTTAGGAATTAGAATCAATTTCTCTTCATCATCCAAGGGTGGTAAATTAGGTGAAGGCATAACCTGCTATCCAAGAGCCTTCTTCAAACAAAGAACATGAAATACATTATGAATCTAGTTATTTGGAGGAAGCTCCAACTCATATGCTACCTCACCAATCCTCCTAATGATCCTGTAAGGTCCAAAGAACTTAGGCTTCAGCTTTTTAGCCCTACTCTTCTTCAAGGAACTTTGTCTATATAGTTGCAATCTCAAGAATAACAATTCTCCCACCTCAAATGATCTTTCTACTCTTTTCCTATCCACATACATCTTCTGTTGATTCTGAGCTTGCCTCAAGTTATCTTTTAGTGACCTCAATATCTCTTGACTCTGATTGCTAAGATCACTAGCTGCAGGTAATCTACTATCTAAAAATAGCAAATCAATAAAAGGAAGTGCATCATACCCATACAATGCTCAAAATGGAGGCATACCAATAGACGTGTGGTTTGTTGTGTTGTAGCAATACTCTCCTAAATACAACCATTTGACCCATGTAGCTTGTTGGTTTGAAACATAGTTCCATAGGTAGCCTTCTACCCACTTATTAACAATCTCTATTTAACTATATGTTTGTGGATGGTAACTTGTGCTTGGTGTGAGTGTCGTACATGTCGAGTACAAAACCTCTTTCCAAAAAGAGCTCATATGTCTACTATCTCTATCACTGACAATGCTCCTAGGCAATCCATACAATCTGAAAATCTCCTTGAAAAATAATTATGCTACTTGGAGCACCTTAAATTCTAATGAGATAGGAAATAAATGTGCATACTTTGTCAATATATCCACCACAACATAAATGCAATCTTTACCTTCAGCCTTGGGTAGCCCTATGATGAAATCCATGGAGATGCTTTCCCATTTATGTTCTGGAATTGGTAGTGGTTGGAGTAGACCTAGAGTTAAAATTTGTTCTCCTTCATTTTGTTGGCAAGTCATGCACTCCTTAATGTGTTTGTGCACATCCTCTTTCAGCCCCTTCCATGCAAACCTCTCTTGAATCTGTCTATAAGTCCTATAATACCCTTGATGACTATTGGGAATATTATCATTGATGTCAAGAAGAATGCACGATGTAAATTGCTTAAATAAAGAACTGAAAATTGTTGTCATCGATGTCAAAGTAGAAATATCATTGAATGCAAGGTGTAAATTTTATCATTGATGTCAAAGTAGCAATGTCATTGATGCCAAAGAATGCAAGGTGGAATCGTCATCATCAAGTTACATTTGGTGGCATATTTTAAGGAAAGTTGGATCATTTTTATAAGGCGAATTGGATTAGCTTTTGAGCAGAGATACAAGGTTGATAAAGATGGATCACATTTAATTCTAAATTAAATATTTAAACTTAGGCCGAATTCCTTGAGATGAGTTGACACATTAAAGGTTTACAAATGGGTACTATGCTAGCAGATTTAATGGATATTGAAGTTCAAGAATGGTTTATGATTATATGGGACAACTTTATGAAGACAAAGACATAAAAGGAAGTTTAAAAGAAAGCATTTAAAATGATATGAAAACCAATGATTTCCTTAAGCACCAAAGATAAAAGTTTAAATTAAAGATTTAAACTATTATAGAAGTCTAGCCAACTCCCATGTTATCGCCAATTTTGAAGGTTTAAATTCAATAAATTACATTGCTCAAAAATGGCGGACTCCATCATAGGTAGTGCTCCCTATATAAGACAAATCATCTTATTCAAAATATATCACTAAGAGGTGTGATTAATAAATATGATTTAGGAGAGATGTGACTAAGGTTAAATGGAGAGGTGCAATTTTGAAGAGGTGTATTTGTTGTGAAGTGTTTCTTGTTTAAGGAAAAGTTACATCCCTTCATGAGGATCATTGTTGTTCTATAGATATAAAATGTCATTTGTGATGCAAGAAAAAGAGGGAGAGTGTAAGGAACTAAATTTAGTATCATATGAATTAAAGCAAATCCAAAGAAGAAAAAATGAAGTGTAATTTAGATTTATATTGAAGAATTCATGCTTTTGTTTATGAAGAATATGTGTAGTTTCTTGTGAAGAATATATGCAGATTCAATGAGATCCTAAAAGTAGAAATATATGTGAAGGCATTGCATTAGTTGAGAGCAGATTTGTGAAAGAAGAAATTGTATTATTGAAGGAAGGATACACATCATTGAAAGGCATATTTGTGAAGGAAGACATTGCAATATTTGTGATTAGATTTGTGAGAGAAGATAGTGCATGATTTGAATCAAAATTGTGTGGGAAGGATATTACAAGAGTTGTGATCAGATTTGTGAGGGAAGGAGTATCTACATAGATATTGTGAAAACAATATTACTCATTGAATAATTTGAAGGTTGATGCCTATCAAAGAAGAGATTAGTGTCTCTTGTTGAGTTGGTGCTCAGTTGTGGGGATTGGTGTCTCCAATGGGTTGGTGCCTACAAAATTCTGTAAGTGGGGATTGGTGTCTCCAGTGGGTTGGTGCCTACAAAAGAAGACTTGTAAAAGAAGTAGGTTGGTGCCTACAAAGAAGATCACTATATAAGCAATATTTTGCCATGGTTTCTCCCACAAGAGTTTCCACGTAAATCATGTGTTCTTCATGTGTTCTTAATTTCTAGATCTTGCATGTGTATTATTATCATGATTGTTAAGTTTTGAAAAAGTAAAAGATTGTGTTATATTGATTCACCCCCCCCTCTCAGTATAATTGTGTGCTCATCAATTGACTAGTATCAAAGTGGGTTCCTTCAGATATAGTGTAACCTAGGAAGATCTAAAGAGCACATATGGCCGGTCAAGAAGGATATGGATTCTCATCCAACAAGGCACCACTGTTCGATGGAAGGAACTGTGATTTTTGGAGCATAAGGATGCGCACCTATTTAAATGCTCTAGGGTTTGATATTTGGTAATCTGTTGAGAATGGTTATACTACTCCATCAACTCCACCAACGGATCAAGCAGGAAAGAGGGCAAGTGAAAACAATGCTAAAGTGATGAATGTCATATATGTGGATTATCCAAATCAGAGTGTATAAAAGTAATGCAATGAAAATCGTCCAAGGATATCTGGGATAAGATGAAAAATTTATATGAAGGATATGATAAAGTAAAGAAGGCAAAGCTTCAAACCCATAGGGGACAATTTGAAAGCCTTAAGACGCAAGAAGAAGAAAACATAGCCTCCTACTTGCTTCGTGTTGATGAGATCGTGAACACAATAAAGGGTCTTGGTGAAACAATTGAAGAAGTCGTGATTGTGCAAAAGGTATTAAGGTCTCTACCTTTAAGATTCGAAGCCAAGGTTTCAGCAATTGAAGAAATGAGATATTGAGAAAAACTAACAAAGGATGAGTTGCATGGGGTCCTTATTGCCTATGAAATGAGGACCAAAGTGAAACCATCTAAAAAGGAGGCAGCCTTTAAAGCTTCAAAGAAGATAAGGAATAAAAAGTATGAATCAAGCAATAGCTCCAGCGATGGATCGAATGCAAAGGAAGCCCATTTTGAAAGAAAGCTCAAGAAAGGATATGGAAAGCACAAAGGTAAGTATAAATGTTTTAATGTGGTAAATTAGGTCATTTTTCTTATGAGTGTGTGTAGGTCAAAAGTGAAAGTAGTGATGATGAAGAGGATTACAACATGAAGAAAGGACGAAGATATCAATAATACAAGAAGGGTTATAAACAAGGTCAATATGAGAAGAAGAACTTCCTAAAGTACAAGAAAAGCCTTTATTCTAAAGAAGATAACAACTCATCGAAGGAAAGCGACAAAAGCATTTCTTACAGTGATAGAGAAGAAACACTCTCCATGGAAATAGAAGAAAAGTGTGACGCCCTTATAAGTGAAGACCAAAGAAGAGAAGAGAAAGCTTCAGAAGAAGAAGTGGATCTTGACGAGGAACTCCATTTTGCCTACTATAAGATCGAGAAGCTTAAGAAAATAAATTTGAGACTAAAATCATAGCTTCAAGAAGACAATGAATCTAAGGCCAAATTGTTAGAAATCCTTGAAAAATCTGAGAAGATAATCATCAATCTAAGAAGTCAAATTGAAGAGGCAAAGAAAATAGAGGAAGAGGTACAGATCCAATTGAAGAAAAAGGAATCTAAAATTGTGAGAAGCTAGAATCCAAGATTGTTTCCCTAAGAAAGGAATTGGAGAAATCAAATGCTTAATTGAACAAAGACCTGAAGAATGAGAAGAGTTCCAAAATATTGTGTAACGTTATCAATTCCCAAAGGCCAACATTCAATAAAAGTGGTCTTAGCTTTGAAGAAAATTAGAAAATCAGTATTCCTCACAAAGGCAAAAATGAAAATTTCATAAAACCATTCCCTCCAAGGAAATTGCAAATGAATAAGTTTCAACATTCATTTTATGGTTATTTCTATTCTTGTAATCAGATCTAGAAAAGTTTTAGAAAACTTCCACAAAATTACCCGAAATCACACAGACTAACAAGCTAGTCAAACACCAAACTTTCACAAACTTTTTGAGAAACTAATGAAACTAATTTTAATTGATATTAAACTGATTTTACATAATTCTGGTCTGTCATAACAGCCATAACATCAACAGCAACCAAAATCTCAAATTTGGAGCAAATATGATCAAACCCACAAAAATTGTCGAATACCGAATGAAGCCAACATCACTGGAAACACCACAGAATGTTTTTTATTTGTTTTTTTGATACAAATAACATGTAAACATGTCTAATATACTGGATAATACATCAGAAAACTCCAGCAACAAGATCTCCAAAGAACAATGCAAGTCTCACTACAATATTGAAATACACAGAGTGTAATACAACATGCAACACTATGGAAACAAATCCAACAATATGCAGCTTGCCAAATCTAACTCTAAGCCTAGGAACAACAACTAAATAAACATGCAACAAAATGCAATAGCAAAGACACCAAAAAGTACTACAAACTATTAAATGAACAAACTTGCACAAAACATTGAAAACTACCAAAACCTCCAAATTCCTTTAGCCCAAATGCAAGCTCTGCGTGAGATTGCTCCCTATGAGCAAAGGGTTTCATCCTCTAATCACTTGATGCTCATGGGTTTCCATCCACAATCCTTCTACTCCAACGGGGTTTCATCCATTGAAGAAGTCTTCTACAAATATGCAAGTCTGAGAGAAAATATGATATCAACAATGCTTGCAAATGGCATTTTACATCTTTTGTATGATTCCAACTTCAGAGAAGTGAGCACCCAAATTCCAATGCCCTCTATAAGCCTCAAAATATTTAATTGGTCTCATGGAGTAGATTATATTTGGACAATAATATATTAAATCAATTATTCTTCCTATGCTTGCCCGATTAACCCATGGAAGAATAAAATGGGTTAATATTGACCATAAATTAAAATTTTAGAAAAGGGGACATGACAATGAGGAGGATACGCTAAACTAGAGACTAAAAAATTTTGGATGACCATGAGACAAGACTATGTTATGGTTTCGACAAATTTTTGTGTGGGGTATAAGGTGCAACCACTGAAATGGGTCATGGATATGCCAAACTGGAGACAAGAAGATTTTTGAGTGATCAAATTTTGTTAGGAATTGATCTCAACAAATGGTATTTTCATTCAAACAAGGTGCAATTGTCAAAATAGGGGGTGGATACACCAAAACGGAGTTGGGCAAATTTTAGGACCTATTATTGATAGAGACTATCTTAGCAGATTGTTGTGACAAACAAAGCAAAACTATAGAAATAGGTGGTAGATACGCTGAAATGGAGGCAAGTACATTGATCAAGATTCTATCAAATTTTGGGGATTGTGTTTTGGTAGATTCTGTGTTATGTGGAAAAGAGAGACCTAGCCTAAAAGGTTAAACTAGGTCAAACCCGCTTCCATTAACATTGAGAAACGAACCAAGATTGGCTTCTACCCATGAAGGAGAGCCAAACTACAGGGGTTTTGTCCCTTTTTTGTATAGAGGAGAATCAACCAAATCCAACCAATCAAACTAGGGCAAAGTATGAAACCCTAATTGAGCAAGATTGGAGAATAACAAACTACCAGAAATAGATACAGAGATTTTGAGAGTACAATAGAGATCAAGGAACAGAGGAGAACCTGGATTTGTCTTTGGGAATAGAAAGGTACCAGGGCACTAGGCACCCTAGACCCTAATTAGGGTTTTGCAAGATCTACATATCTGGGTGCATTCGCTTGTGTGTCTTCCTATCTCCTATAACTTGTTATCTTCAGATTCCTCCAGATACAACCTACACATAAGAAAGAAGGAAAGAGGGTTGGTGCTATTTAGGAGCTTGCCTAAGTCAAGCTCCATGAATGGTGTTTCCACCTCCACAATAGAAATAATGAGATATCAAAGAGTGTGTGCCCTAGGAGGGTAGAGGCAAAACTAAATAGAATGGAATGATGTAACAAAACATGAAGAAAAGAAGTCACCATGAGCATGGAAACCCTAGCTTGCTTGATGTGGTGTAACAACTTGACTCAAGAAGTTGATGTAGCCCAAAGAAGTAGAGAGATCTTCACAAGACCTGCAAGAAGTTAGTGCAACAATAGTAATCCACCATAGAGAGCTTTTGAGAAGAATAGAGAGCATGAGAGAGCAGAAGAGAGAATAAGAGAGAGTGCAAGTGTGCATAGATTGCTTAGATGTTCAAATGAATAAACAAACTTTCTTATATATGCATTCCCACTCACCAATAATGAATAAAACCAAATGGGGCCGACATGTATAAGCCAAGGAGGTGTTCTAAGATGACACCACAAAAATAGGGTTGGGGCTAACATCAAGACCAGGGCGCTAGGCGCCTGGTCCTTTAGCCCCACAAAATATAGGAAGTGTCCACTAAAGTGGGCTTAGATCATTCCTAACTTTATTTTGTCGTGTTTATTCATTAGGATCAAGAATTGATTGTTTTAGGTCCACCTAGGTGCTAAACTAGGTGTAAAATGGCAAGGGTACACATTTTACTCCATAACATTTAGCCCCCACTTTAGTGTGGGTATGATCTTACGCTCATACTTGCACTAAAGTAAAGAGAAGACATATTTCAATCACAACAAAATAGAAGCCATAGAATGTCACCAAAATTGAGGGATGATCAAGCCCCCAAGCTTAGGATTCTAGCAGTCTATGATGAATTGCATACATATAAGATACAAGGCATACATGAGACAAGACATACGTAAGGCATACACTTGATACTTCACAATGTATACATGCAATACACAAATTATACATGCCATACACAAAGTATACACGCTTGACATGAAGCATACACATAAGGCATAAAGTATACATAGAATACACATCAAACACACATGGAATACACACAAAGTACTCAAGGAGAATACATAAGCAATACATAGAGAAAACATGCAAAGCATGCATGAGGCATGAAGAATACATAGAGGACAAGAATATACAAGGAGAATACATGCATCATACAACAACCACAAGAAGCACATAACAGAAGACCTTGAGTCAGCATGACAAAAGAGACCTCAATCTAAAAGCTTGTCTCAATTGTCGTTCATTCTTTAAGATACAATAAGAAGAATGCTAAGAAAGGGTTAGTTATAAATGAGAAGCATAAGGGGATACAACACGTCATACAAATAATCCACACCAAGAGTAATGTTTCCACTCAAGGGAATACACAATCTACCTCCTACAAGAGGATTTACACGAAGTCTTGTAGGATAAGAAGGCATTGCAACCATACCCACAGGTACTCTAGCCAAAATCAAGTTGGTGGTTTCAACCCTTCTCCCAAACATGTAAGGAGATTCAACCTAGGAGAACAATATAGACTCAAGATCTTGCTTCCAAGCTTGCCACAATCCTTTCCAAGAGAGTGCGGTAACAAAGATAATCAACAAGTGTTTTGATAGAAAGATGAGAGTAAGGCTCATATCACGATATATGTCCCCACCTTAAAGTGACTGCTAACTCCATCAAGGAGCAATTGCCTTTAAGGTAGAATAAGGAAGACATATAAAACAAGCACGAGAATTTTCTAAAAGCACATGCCCAAATGATATGTATTCTTAAAAGCTACATCACCACAAGGGGTTGCCCCCAAAATGAGCAAACCAAGGTGATGCTTGCAGGCATGATACACAATGGCTTGTGTAGTCAGGGTATGACGCCGAGCATTAAAACAAGGTGCCATATGAATATGAGGACAATGGTAGAAAAATCACATGAAAGTAGAGTACACATAAATTAAATCAACATGAAAGGATGCTAAATCATCCAAAAGAAACATAAGGAAATTGAAAATTATGACATATAGAAGAATGAAGATACATATAGAGGAATGACACATGTTCTTCCTCCTTGCACCTTTGTGCTAACAAGGGTGCCAAGGGAGAACTAACAATCAACAAAACATCACAATATGGGAATAACAGTGCATACAAGCATAACACAAATGAGGAGGGACCACACTTGCGAGTCAGCCTATAACAAATCATCATCCCCCAACTTGCTTATTATAAAATGGATGGAGGACAAGGTGCTATAGGGACTACATCAAGCATGGTGAAAAGTACTAGAGCCATACCATGCTCGAAGTTGTTGAATTTTTTCACCCAAGGCTCAACATTCCTTAGTGGAATGGCCAAGCGCTCAATGATATGCAAAGTAATGAAGTGTTGAATGATTTTTTTCTAGAATCTTTTTGTGTGTTGGAGGAGGAAGAGTGATTAAGCAGTCTTTGATTAGACTTGACAACATAAACTCTTGTTGAGATAGAATAGAAGATATAGGTGGAGTAGGAAGCAATCCTTTATGTTGTGAACATGGTGGAGAGAATGTAGGAAAAGGTTAGAAATCTACACCTACTTTAGACAAGTGCGGTGTTGGTTCCATGGGTTCCTTAATTCCTTGTGCTTTGCATCCTAACCCATTTCCACTATATCCTTGTTTAGAAATAATTTTGAATCCATGCCCATAATGCATCTCCAAGTCCAAACGAAGAGGAGAGGTCATATGACTATCTTTATTGAAATGAGAATTGTCATCATGTGTTGAAGAAGATGGAGAAGGATCATACTTTTTATCATGGTGAGGAGGGTCAACCTTTGTTTCAACAAGCCCATGGGGATTAAAATCTAAAGGGACCTCATCATTACCAAGACATGCATTAGAAGAAGATGATTAATTAGATTGAGATGATACTTTATCACAAATGATCGTCATTTCTTTAGAAGAAAGTGGATCTTCATCAATATCAAAAGTTCCATCATTACTACTTTTGAGTTTAATTTTTTTAGAAGTAGGAGATTGTGATGAAGAAATTTTATTTACCTTCAAGGTTTTTGGGTGTGAGGGTGAGATTTTATATTCACCCACAAATGAGGTGTAAAATCTAACAAACCCCAATCATCACCAAAAGATGCATTTAAAGGACTGACGCTATACTGACCATTATTATTGTTAGCAACGGAGCGTAGTGGTTTGGTTTTTGTTAAAGAAGGGATCAAATTACTTAGAGGAATTTGATACCTCACTTCCATTGCAAGCAACTTTTCAAAACCAAATCAACTTCAATTGTATGGAGCTTGTTTTCAAAACTAAACTTTATTGAAAGATAAAGGGTAGACGGGACTGCCCCCATGGCATGAATCCATGGTCTACCAAGAAGAAGATTGTATGTGAGAGAATTAGGCATGACATGGAATAGGGTAGGCAATATCACAGGTCCATCCTTAATATTTAAGGTGATTGTACCTAGTGATTGTTTACCAACATTATCAAAGCCACGAATGTTGAGTTTATCTGGTTTGATGAAAGATGTATCAACATTGAGTTTATGTAACAAGTCTATGCCACAAACATTAAGACTTGATCCACCATCAATCATAGTGCATCTCACCCTCACTTTATTAATAATGATGATTATCATAAGAGGCTCATATTGGTTTTAAACTTTTGTGGGAGGTAATTCATGTTGTTGAAATAAGATATATGTTGTTGTCGCATGCATACAACTAAACAAAGATGCTACATAATTTGGTCTAACAGAAGGTGGAACAACTACCTTTTATAGAGCCTCTTGGAGCATTATGTGGTATGTAGGTGATGTTTGTATTAAATCCCATAGAGAGATCTTAGACGGAGTAGCACGAAGCTGCTCGATAAGATTGTATTCTCTACCAACATGTTGAGAAAGATGAGGAGGTGTGGGAAGAAAAGGTTGAGAATGTGGAAGAGAAGTGGGTACACTCGATGCTTTCTTACTTTTCTTGTTATTATGAGTGTTGTGTGTGTGAGAAACCGCATGATAATGAGGTTGTTGTAACACATTTTGAACACCTTGATTCCTTTGAGTAATTTGCTTTGCAAAATTAAAGATGTAACCAGGAGATCAATATGGTTTTGGAACACCTCGAACCGTAATCACAGGTTTAGAGAAAGGAGGTAGATTAGATGCCTCATGTACCATGATTTTAGGAATATTTTGAATATTAATACACTTATTCACTATCCCTTTAGTGGATGGAATAAGTCTATTAATGATGATGGAATTGACATTGTTATCTTTTTAAGAAATACAATATTTAGGATGATGAGATGAATTCCCAATATCTACCCATGGGGGACCCATTATAGGAGAAGGCTCTTCATCCAATAATGCTTCATATTTTGAAAGGAGAGCATTGGAATTAAGAGAGGGTAGAGTGATGTTAAGAAATGTATCAATGATTTCATCCTCTTGCACAAAAATATCCTCATGAGTGGGAACCATTTTGGGAGAGGGATCCAAAACATAGGGTGACGTAGGCAAAGCTAGGTTACCATAATATGTATTAGAGGGGAGATCAATGGAAATATACATGGAGTTATCATGGCTTGTAGTAGAAGTAGAAGAAGAACTATCACCATCATCTTTCTCATGACAATTTATGGAGATGAATTTAGTAATGTATTATAATATGGAAGGAAATTCACCCATGAGAGTCATGAAGCTAGAAAAATCAAGTATGTGACAAAGGATATCATATATGGAACATATATCAATATCAATATCATACATGGATGCTATGTGATCTAAAACATATCGATGCATATTAATGAATTTAGAAAAAATTTCAAAATCTATGATATATGCATGCAAAGATTCCAAAGAGGAAGAACAAGAAGGGTCCATAATGAAATGTCTTGCCTACTATATGAAAATATGATATGGAACATAAATTTACAATTCATTAATCAAGTACAACCAATATCAAAGTAAGATTGAAATCCAAGACCTATAAGTGCAAGAGAAGAAGGTTTTTAAAAAATGTGATATTCTTGGTAGCCACAAAAACTAAGTCTTGCAAATGTAAGATGTGCAGTATGTGTAAAAGGAGTTTCTACATGATTTATCTACTTAAATTCAACAAATATTTTGATAACTTTTCTTTGATGAGGATTCACAAGTGCCTAATGAGGTATGCAATTAGAGATTTTATGTCTATGCTATTGCTTTCAAATTTTAAAGAGTCTAAGATGGATGCATGAATGTTTTTGCTTTCTAGATTCATAAGTATGTTACAGCAACCTAAAATCAGATTTAGTAATCCTTCATCATAACAAAGATCTCAAAATATGATTTCAAATTAACAACTAAATGCAAGACTACTAACAAACCCTAGATCTTAAATGCTTATTCCCTAAACCAAAATTCTTTGATGCAAGAATGTTTTTTCTTCTTAATTTGAACACAAATGATATTTATGAAATGCTACAGCAATGCAAAATCAAATTTGACCACTAATTATCATCAGCAAAATTTGGAACAAGATTTTTATCAACACACCCTTGGTGCAAGACTAGCTAAGTTTTCCAAAAATGCAATATTTTTTAAAACCCTAATAATGAATAAGTGAAAATGCTAAATATACCACTAGGAAATGATTAAATAATGTGATACCAATCAAATCTGATGCAAAAATCACAAATTTATATCATGCTATAATGATCTAAACTTATGGAATATAGACAATGCGGCAAATATGCTTTTTTTTTCTAAGCCTACATCAAATGCTTGATTTTCTAATTTCAAATGCAAAGATGCAAGAATGCTATAAAAACCAAGAATGATAAGGCACAGCAAATTAAATCACTTTAATCAACCTAACAATGTTACTAAGATCTGAAACAATTCACTAATATACAAACCCTAGGTTCAAGACTAGTTAGATTTTCTAGGAATGCAAGGTTTTTGTAAACCCTAACAATAAAATAATGCAAAATAAGATATGTAGCTATACAAAATGATAAATGAATGTAACCTAATCAGATATAGGGTAGAAAATAACTCAAATCTGAATCAAGAAGGATGCCAAAGTGTAAGATATGTCGGATTCACCAAAATGTTATGTGGAAAAGAGAGACCTAGCCTAAAAGGTTAAACTAGGTCAAACCCTCTTCCATTAAAATTGAGACACGAACCGAGATTGGCTTCTACCCATGAAGGAGAGACATACTACAGGGGTTTTGTCCCTTTGTTGTATAGAGGAGAGTCAACCAAATCCAACCAATCAAGATAGTGCAAAGTATGAAACCCTAATTGAGTAAGATCAGAGAATAATAAACTGTCATAAACAGATACATAGATTCTAAGAGTACAGTAGGGATCGGGGAACAAAGAACCTAGATCTATCTTTGGGAATAGAAAGGTACCAGGTGTTGGGATAAGGTGCCATTAACCTTGTAAATCCCAATATTGTATTTATTCCATTTATTATTTGTAATTTGTAATTACCCATAAGAGATGTACAAGTTTCACCAGTAGTTTGTTACAGGGTTACTTTTACTACTCAAGGAATCTCGATAAATAGTAAATGAGGTGAGGTGGAGAATCTTGGTGCCTATTTTAAGAAAATGTATTTTTGGGTTGTTATGATGCATATCATAAGTTTGTAAGAGCATCTATGCCAACTTACAATTGTCATAAGGTGTAAGAGATTCTATGACAACATATGACATCAATTATTGTCTTGTAAGTTCCTATTCTTGGTTCTAGGCAGCTATATTGGGAAGATGCCTATGACAGGTGTAAGGGAATCTATAAGAAGATGATTTTGGAGTATCCCAAGATAGAAAAGTTAGATTTTGTCCATCTCCCACAAATTTCTTTGGTGGGTACTCATTTTTTATAAATATGAGACTTGAGAGTGAAGTTTGAAAGAGTAACAATGAGAGGAAAACTTGCTTGCAGGTACCAGGTTGAGTGAGAGATTTTCTGTACACAGGTGCTGCTAGATTGAAGAATGAAGAGGAGATTGGAAGTGGATGTATTGTAAGCTTGTTTTGAAGATAGTACAACTTGGGCCTCTCTTCTTGGTGGAGTTTTTCCCGCAAGGGTTTCTCCACGTAAACACTGTGTTATGTGTTTATTCTTTTGTTCCATTGCTACCTTGTGTTGTGAGATCTTGCATTCTTATGTTGTTGATTTCTGCCTCTTTGTTGCTACTATCTTATGGTGATGTTATTGATGTTATAATTCATCTAAGGTGGTTTTATAAAGCATGTTAGAGTGGCTAATTATAGCATCATAAAGAAGTTGAATTGTTTCATGGTATTTCAAGGATTAAGCAAACTTATTTTCAGATTTGCATACAATTTTTAGATTTCTATATTGTAGTAGTCAAAGCCTTTTATCTCACCAATTGGTATCATATCTTGGTGATTTTATGATTAACAATTAGATTGGAGATTGTTCATTTATTCCAACACCAGGCACTGGGTGCCCTAGACCCTAGTTAGGGTTTTGCAAGATCTATGGATTTGGGTGCCTTCGCTTGTGTGTCTTCCTGTCTCCTGTAACTTGTTATCTTCAGATTCCTCCGGATGTGACCTACACACAAGAAAGAAGGAAAGAGAGTTGGAGCTATTTAGGAGCTTGCCTAAGTCAAGCTTCATGAATTGTGTTTCCACCTCCACAATAGAAATAATGAGATATCAAAGAGTGTGTGCCCTAGGAGGGCAGAGGCAAATCTGAAGTAGAATGGAATGTTGTAACAAAGCATGAAGGAAAGAAGTCACCATGAGTATGGAAACCCTATCTTGCTTGATGTGGCATCACAACTTGACTCAAGAATTTCATGTAGCCCAAAGTAGTAGAGAGATCTTCACAAGACCTGCAAGAAGTTAGTGCAACAACAATAATCCACCATAGAGAACTTTAGAGAAGAACAGAGATCATGAGAGAGAAGAAGAGAGAGTGCAAGTGTGCCTAGATTGCTTAGATGTTCAAATGAGTAAACTAATTTGCTTATATATGCATTCATGCTCACCAATAATAAATAAAACCAAATGGGGCCGACATGTATAAGCCAAGGAGATGTTCTAAGCTAACACCACAAAAATAGGGTCAGGGCTAACATCTGGGACCAGGGTGCTAGGTGCCTTGGTCCTTTCGCCCCACAAACTTTGGGGAGTGTCCACTAAAGTGGGATTAGACCAGTCCTAACTTTATTTTGTCAGGTTTATTCATCGAGATCAAGAATAGATTGTTTTTGGTCCACCCGAGTGCTAAACTAGGTGTAAAATGGCAAGGGTGCACATTTTACTCCATAACCCTATGTTTAGATAGAAACTAAGTTTTTAGTATGTTAGAGCACAACTGCCAAAACAAGGGGTGGATATGTTGAACTGGGTGCAATTTTGGCAAAAGGATATGATCAAGCAATTCACAAAACAAGAACTTAGTTTGGACTTTGAGGAGTTTTAGGATAAAATCATTTACTAGTATGGCACAAGAAGACATGCCAAACACATGAACAATCCTATTTTTATTCAAGTAGGTGTGACTCCTAGTGTGGGCCCACAATGGAAATTAATCCATTAATACTATCTACCTGTGAGGGATAGATAGGGATAGCTATGTACATTAGAAATCCCTTACCAAGGAGTACCAAAAGGCTCCACCAAGGTTAATTCTATCTCAACACATGGAAGTACATTGTGAGTAACTTCAGGGGGCAATTCGTGTCCCTTGCACCACACTAAAATATAGTTGAAAGGTCTTATATTAAGACAAACAAGGTGTCTAGGGAGTCCTCGATATATGCTAGGTGCTTTGAGGCACAAGTCCATGAACAAAGGGCCCGTCTACAAGAATGAGATTAGGACGTCCTCTCCTATTCTCTTCACCTCACAAGTCTTAGTAGACTGAGGGTCTTGGGGCTCTACTAGACACGACGATGGCTCCTTTTTGAGGTACATCTTTTGCCCTCCCCCTTTGTATACTCCATTGGCACATATGGTTGAGCTCGTCCCTTGGGGTGATGAAATCCCCAAGCAAGCCTCGTAAAAGGAAGGAAATGTTAGGCACTTTTGATCTCCAAGATCACACAAAGCGTGAGGAGAGAGCATATGTGCTTTAACACTTCTAGGATTTAAACAAAAACAAAGAGAAGAGTGAAGGAATTTTGATCCACAAGATCACCCAATGGTGCAAGGGGAGACCAGACATCCTCACTATCCTAAGACAAAGAAAACAAGTTCATTTACCACTACTCTAATTTAGTGCAACTAAAATAGTGGAAAAATGAAATTCCTTTAATCGTGGTGCTACAAGATTAGTCATTAATAGTTTGTTAAAATTTGGACTTTGACTAATGGATTGAAGGCTACAAAATAGGTGTTAGAATCAAGCACAACAACCAGCCAAAGGAATTAGGATGTTATACTAAATAAGCAAATCACAAACATAAGGTAAAGAAAAATCACTGAAATACAAAGCACAACCACCAATTTGGAATAAATGCACAGAAACCAAAATAGACAATAGATTGTTATACTTGATGCAGAACTACTAAAGTACAAAGCGCAACCACCTATATGCGAGTAGAACTACCAAACGAAGGGACCTACACAAAAAACTAGTTTTAGTCAACTAATAAGGGGATTCAGTCACAACAACAAGTGCCAAGAATGATTTGGACAACATCTCCCCCTATAAAATCTATCTCTTGATAGAAACCTGAGAGCAAAAGTTAGCAGGAAGTCTCAAAAACATGTTTTAAAACAAAATTTTTATACTACTTTTAAAGGTGTGTTCAATTTCTTTTTCCTTTAGATGCAATCAATGTAAACATTCAAATCACATAAATAAAATGAGCACATACACACATAACACCATATTTATGTGGAAACCCAAGATGGGAAAAACCACGGTGAGCCAACTGCTTGGATCTACTATCCAAATCTAGCCTCACAAATAAAATGAAGTATTACAATGAGTTTTATGGGCACCAACCCAAAGGAGACACCAATCCCTTATTTTATGAGCACCAACTCAAAGGAAGCACCAACTGCCTGTTACAAAGTTTATGGGCATCAACCTAAAGGAAGCACCAACTCCCTGAAACAAAGTTTTATGGGCTTCAACCCAAAGGAAGCACCAACTCCCTAAAGTGCTACAACACTTACAAGATGAGGCACCAACCTCTATACCAAAACACTTGACTGATTCTTATGGTTCAATCACCTCTGCAACATTATCTCCTTTAACTCTTTGATATTGACTTACTCAAATAACCTCAACACCTCCGCTCTATCATCTCTGCTCAAAACACTTTTGCAATACAATACTGACTCTGTTATGAATCATGCATCATAGCCTCTAGAGTTACTTCTCAATTTCTGGATCATTCATCTTTTTCGTACATAATCTCACTGACACACACACTTGTAGCAATCTTCTTACCTTCATAAATATCCTCCTCAAGTCTTCAAAATATCATCTTTGTCAGCTTGAATGTAACATGTAACATGAAACATGTAACAACCTTACTTGTGGGCTCCCAAATCATCTGCGGTAATGTAGGAGTGAAATCCCATAATGTGGTTCATACCAAGAGGTCTACTAGACCCATTTTACTTCTCCCAGCCTTTCCTACTGGTGCATGCTTCCATACACATGGCGTAGTCACTCAAGTATGCCATGTCGGCATTGTAAACACTTATCCTTTCATACATTAGCTTTAGACCCAATGCGGTATTGGAGAAGAGAGCTAACATCATGTGGTTCATGCCACAAACACTATATGACCTACAAAGCCTTCTCATACACTCATCTTTCTAGTTTATGCTTCTCCTTGTTGGCACAAGCAATCAAACTTTGATGTCGGTATCCTTTACACTATCTAGTCACCCTGTCTTGACATAGAACATTGAAAAACACTCTTGCGGTGATCAAAAACACTTGAAACCTAAACTGAGCATACATAGTGACCATCTAAACTTATCTTTCAAACAACAAAGCCAAACATCAAAGTGCAATGAAATGTGGTGGCTTTCTATTCTATCTCTGATAACCTTACACTTGCCTGTCTCACAATCTTACCTTGGAACATTGCTAAACATACTTGCAGTACTTTTTACATTTTGAAAATTAGATATGTTATGCAAGACATCATTATTCACATATGGTTCAAACTGCCAGGCTATATCTTCAAGTGCAGAGAAATGTGGAGCATTCTTCTATACCTTTGAGACTACAACAACATTATAACACCATTGTCTTCACTCTACTAACTCTGGAAAGCTTTGTGGTAGTTCTTATGCTCACAAATATGAACCACATATACCTTATAGCTATTTCTAGCTAACTTCCAATCCGCATGCTCATGTCTTCATTTGCGGAGGAATGTAGTACATTTTCCTGAACTTGTGACACCCTTCATAACTAGAAATTTACTTAGACAATTTTCTTCAAACTTTTTGCAACTTTCTTCATCAAGTGCCAATTCTCATGACTCCATATCATCAAAAGACAACATATGCAACCAACATCGCTCCATGACATTTTTTATCCAACGCACCATACCAAACACATCAAAGACAACACTTCAAGCACTTTGACAACTTTCACCTATCCATGAACTTTAGAAGATAAGGTACAACTGTGTACATATGTTACTGATCCCTTATATCTTTCATCATCACTGCTCATTTGATCACTACTCCTTTGACATCAATGATTACCACTCTTTTGACATCAATGACAACATATGCAACAAAGAGATAGTTAGGATTGAAGAGGTGTCAATTTTAGGTGTCTACAGATACCCCCCATAAGAGAGAGTGGATGAATGAGATTCCGAATCCCCTCCAAGAAGCAACTCCTATACCAATGATGAGTGTTTGAAGATAATCCAATCCACTACTTGCAAACAACATTTCTCCCCTTTAGATGAAAAAGATCCACTGGTGAATGTAGAAGCTATTCCCACATCTTGGATGAATAGGGAATCCATATCCAAATTTATTGGTGTGCCTCTGAATGCAACTCTAGTGTGCTCATGCTAGAAAACTATATCTCCTCTAAAATAGAAACTAAATTCCCAATCAAAGAAGTGGAACCAAGAGAGAACAAAATGTGTACTGCATATGGAAACATAGAAGATTATGTGATGACATCACTATCATCAAAGATGAAATGAATATCTTCCAATGTATCCTCCACATTAGAAATGTGAGACTCCACAAACAATAATGAGATTTCTAGTAGATAGGAATCCCAATGAGGTGATGAATCTAGAAGACTGCAAATGACCTGCTACAAGGAATCACCGAAAGCTCTTTGAGAAGCAACATGGACTCAAATGAAGCAACATGAGATGAAGATGTTTCTACAACTGTTGGGTTAGAAGAATTTGACAAACTAATGCCATTGGTAATGCACAACTATTTTAATTGATGAAGCTCAGAGTAGTTTTAATTCATCTATAGTGTGCCTTTTCTTTCCACAATAATTATGTATGAGGAAAATTGGATAGTAAACAATAAGCATAAAAGACTCAAATCCAATTCAACATCACCTTCAAAGAATTATCACAAGATAGCAATAATAAATCAATGCAAAATAACAAGGAAATTACCACAAGTGATTTATATTCTTTGGTGTAATATGTGGATTGCTCTATTACTTTGCATAACCTTAGATAGCAAAAAGCATGAATGTGAATGCTCAACGACAATGGATGAATGCTCAAATCACAATACGGTTGCTCAAAGATCATGGAGATATGAATTCCAAAAGCTCAAACATCGTGGAGGATTTGTGATATGGAGTGTGGACATATTTATAGTTTTCACAGGATATTGATCAACGGGGGAGAAAAATAGAATGAATCAACGAATGAGATAAATTAAGAGAACATAAAGAATTGTGCAAGTGACATGTGTCCATGCAAAAAGCTTGTTTTAAAGAGTTAATTGCTTTCATGGATAATAAGATTGATTTGATTTTCATAAATAGAATCAATTTTTCTATTTAATGAATTGATTGATAAAGATAAAGATTTGAAAGCCAAGTCAACTCAATGTTTGATTTGCTTTTTGACATGCAATTGAATTTTGGAAGAAAAAGAATTAAATAATAAATTATTTAATTCATGTCCCTGAGTGATTTATGGGAAGAAAAGATATAATTAGAAGATAAGAAGATTTTATTAGAATTAAATAAATAAATTTATTTAATTCATGTGCATGATAGAAGAAAGCAAATAAATAAAAGATTTGATTTTATATATTTGTGAAAGAGGAAAATAGAAAAGTCAACTAAATAAATTATTTCAATTTTTATTTAATTGTAGAGGAAAATATTAGCTAATTAAATAATTAAAAATTCTTTAATTATTGTGGATAAGAAGAATAAATTTGATGAATTAATTAAATAGTAGAATTATTTAATTAATGAGGAATTGGGGGTTGAAGTGGATGATTTAATTAAATAATTAACATTAATTAATTAAAGTGGATTAGAAGAATAAAGTTTTGACATGTTAGATTTAATCAAATAATTAGAAATTATTTAATTGATGTTGGATATAAGAATTAATGAAGAATTAAATTGATGAAATGATGGATTTAATTAAATAATTAGGAATTATTTAATTAATGTTGAGAATGATGAATTGATGAGGTAATGATGTGAATAGAGAGACGATAATACGTTAGTCATTTTTAAGTGTCTACATTTTGCCCCTCTTTGAGATGATGTTGGGAAGTAACAACATTTCAAAGAAATTTAAAACATAGTGTTTGATTTGGATGGAAGAAGATTTTAATTTAGAAGAATATGATTGGAAGAAAAATGATTGGATTAGTTATGGTGGTTCCCCAATCACTCAAAGTGAGGGTGACAAGGAAAGATAATGGTAAGTTAATGAATAAGATGAATGATGATGATGCCCTCACGAGAGGATAGGTGGGTTCAAAGAACATGGGTGTGCTCTCGATAGGAAAAGAGAGGAAATTGTGAGTAGGTAGAGAAATTTAGATGAAGATGAAAAAGTTAGATGAAAGGGGGAAGAATGATGGAAAAAGAATGGATGCAGTGATGTAGTATGATAGAAGAAGCTACATAGGATGTAGAAGAATAGAATAATTGATCAAACTGTGAAATCTATAGGTATTTATTAGGATGTATGGGGGAGATGGATGGGATGATGTGCTTAGGTTATGCTTGAAAAATATAAAGAGCAATCATTATTTTGATATAGCAATGGATGTTATGCACCAAGGTATATAAGACTAAGGTGACGATGTATCCAATGCGTATGATAGACACACAAAAAGTTAAAGGTCACAAGCAACCCTATAGTAGATAGCACCATGATATTGAAGACCATGATATTGTTGTGGTAGGTAGGTTACAAGGACTGATGCAAATGCAAGATAAAAGATAATTCTGATAAACAATAAAAATGATAAGACAGATGCAAGATAAAAAATGATAAGACAAAGGCAAGATAAATTGATAACACACACAAGCAAGCAAGCATACACAAATGATGCAAAAACAAACAAGGTTATTGCCCCTTCCAAGCTGAAAACTAAGGATTAATTAATCAAAGATTGATTGGATTAATTGAGGATAGTGTTGTCATTGTGGGGAATGATATATCCCTAAAGCAACACAAGGTTACGAGAACGATATATCATGTTGATGATGATTGGATAATGATCGATTGATTGGTTTGTTAACAAGGTTGAAACAAAACCAAAGTATGGTTTTGGATGATTGACTAGATTAATTGATTGGATTGATATGGATTAAGGATTACTTGCATTTGGATTTATTGCTTGGGTTTTCAAAATATTTTAATTTTTTTGAATTTTGGGAGTGTTTTGATTTTTTTTTGGATTTTAGGAGTGTTTTGTTTTTTTTGGATTTTGGGAATGTCTTGATTTTTTTAGATTTTTGGAATGTTTTGATTTTTTTGATTTTTTGATTTTTCTGGATTTTTGGAATGTTTTGAATTTTATTTAGATTTTTTAAATGTTTTGTGTTTTTTTGGGTGGCATTGGATTGCAGTTGGATAGCCTTAGTGCTAGATACCAATGACAAGGGAACATCATGGAGAAGTAGATGGATGGATGATAGTGGATTGGAGGGATAGGAAGTATAAAATGGATGGATAGGTAGAAGAATGGGTGAAAGTGGATAGGAGGGATATGACGTGTAAAGTGGATGGTAGAAGAATGGGTAATAGTGGATAGGAGGGATAGGAAGTGTAAAGTGGATGAATAGGTTGAAGAATTCAGGATGTGATCGCCAAGGACTATGTTGCATAGGAATAAAATGCCCCATTCTAGGTGTTAGACTCATGATTTTGTGCAATAAATCTTATGACGATAGGATGATAAGATGGGTTAGGAAGGATTAGATACATCAAGAGTTGTCCAAAGCTTGATGCAACATTTTGCCCCTATCTTTATCAAGATCAAAAGGAGGAAAGGAGGATGGATTGGATCAAGAGGATAATTATGCAGATATAATGGATAAGGAAGATAGGATGGGAAATGATAGGATGAGATGAGACAACATGCCCCCAAGTGTAAGGTGCATAGACTATCAAGCTACACATGACACATGTTTTCTAGGTTTCCATCATGATACTTATCCAAGGCACCTATTTGCTAGGTTTTCACCAACGGACAAATGATTTCTCTTTACTTTTTTTTCTTTCAAGTTTTTTTTAATTTTTTTTGACTATTTGGATGGGATGGAGGATGGGGATTCAAGCGTCTATTTCCAATAGCAAGGTAGGATTGTCCCATTTTGGATGCGTGTTGCACATGGACTATATCAAGTAGCATTATGCGCATGGATGTTGGTAGATGAGGGAAGATGGAAATGGAATGGATAGTGGATTATGATGTGGATGATGGATGGAGATGGATGGACAAATGGGTGATGGAGCAAAAACATGGACCATAGGGGTATGATCGAAGAAATATGCAGGATAAGGGATAGAAGCTGGGGGATGAAGGTATGTGGAAATGTCATAGAGTTGCGGGGAACCAAGACTGACATTTGCACACATCTTAGATTTTGAAGCCTTTGAATTTGATGGAGAGTGGGCGGTAATGGGAATCAGGATAGGGGATTTAGGAATTGCCGATTTAGGGATTTAGGAACCCAAATGGACGTAGGATTTTTAGGATTTTTTATGGGGAGTGGGATTTTTGGGATTTGGGGATGGATTGAGATGTGGATGCTTCATTTGGATTAATTATTTTATGCTTGGGTACCCACACCATTTTCATTTTGGATTTTTCTTTTGAAGGTGTGGGCTTGTATAGCTGATTAGATTTTTGATTTGGCATTGACTTTATGTATTGATACCCTACAACATGATATTCTTGAGGCTTTTGCAGCCATTGAGATGAAGCTTGCTTCAAATTTATGTATTGATGCTCTATGGCATGATAACTTTTAGTCTCTTGTGGATTGTTTGCTTTATGTAAGGAGATATCCAAATTTTTATTTTTGAATCCCATTGGGCTGGGGATAGCTTCATATTTGGTCAATGTGTGCATTTGTTGGCCATGATTAGGGATTGTAGGGGATGTAAGGGAACGAGATGTGTTGATGGAGAGATGAGTATACTGGTAGATGAATGGATTAGGGGATTTAAGGATGGTAATATTAAGAGTTGGAAGGAGTGGATGGACAGAGATGTATGGTCACATGCTTTTGCAAATGGTATGACAATGGAGGAGGGATGACAATATATGATTTGGAGGTGCGATGAGGTGCACCGGGTTTTGGATTGGAAAAAGTAACTTTAGGAGGTGTGGAGGTGGTACCAACATATTTGGATTATTTTTCTTGGGATGTAAAACCAAGGCCATGCGCTCATGGATGGATTGTGACATGGATGGGCTCCAAGATGCTTTGTTCATGAAGGCCTAAACCTTTGCCTTGAAATTTCATGTTTTGGAACATACAATATGCAATGGGATGTTTGTTGTTTTGGAAACAAGATGCAAGTCCATTATTAGATGGAGAAGGTGGGTGGTGGATGAAGTTTGTTCCTCTCTGACAAGAGAACTACCACAAATGAAGGTGTTGGGTCCAAGGGGATAGGATAATGGATTTAGAATAGATTCGATAGGAGATGGTAAAGGATCAATAGGGGTTGATGGTGGATCAATAGGAGATAACATAGGATCTAGACTAACATTATGCTCATTAAGATGGGGGTGATATGATCCAAACTATTTATTTGATTGTCAATGTTTTCTTGGGGACCAAGTGTCTCATATTGGGAAGTGGATGTTATAGATTGATGCAGAGGATTAGTGGAATGGTGGATAGGAGTAATTTGGATATCTTGGTCATGGATGATTGTGGGATTATGGATGGGTGAAGTGATAATCTCTAGCTCATGTAATGTGTAAAGTTGGCTAAGAGGATCATCATGGTTTTCTTGATCATAGTTGGGAGATTGATCATGAATAGGACCTTGATCTTGGATAATATGATATTGAGTAGTTTGAATAGTTTGATCTTGACTTGGTAAGTAGCAATGTAGATCATTCTTTGGATTTGACTCTTGACATAGCTCTTGAGTTGGGATAGGGATAGAAGTGGTTTGGATGGACATGATGGGCTTTGGATGTTCGATAATATGATTGCATGAGGGATTTTGATGTGCATTTATGGTAGGTCAATATGCTTGATAGGCATTGGATTGCATGATGGTTTTGGATTCCTTGCTAATAGCCATTGGATCACATCCTTCATAAGTGTATGAGTTGATAGACAATATAATGGATGGATGATAAGGGTGAGTGTTGTAGGATTAGGATTAGGATCGGATGGAGGGATAATAGGAGTGGATATGGTGGTATTAGGAGTAGGATCAGGTGTATGGATAATAGGAGTGGGTATGGTAGGATTAGAAATATCTATTGTGGATTTAGTAGGAGGGTTTGATGGTAGATTAGGTAGTGGACTAGGTGGTGGATTATATGGTATATTTGGTGAAGGATAATATTGTGTGGGTGGCAGAGGATAGGATAGATTAGAAGGTATGTGGACTAATGGATTAGTATTAGGAGGAGTAGAAGGATCCCATGGTGGAGGGATAAAAGGGGTTAATGGATTTTGATAAGAGGAACAAGGAGGTGGAGGATTGCATATGAAAATGGTTGTTGGCAAATGGATGGAGGGATATATGTAGATATGGGATGACCTTGATTTCCCTTGTCATAGGGTATGCAATTAGGTATAAGGGTGTAACTTATGCTAGCCAATGCTTGGTTGCAAGGGGTTTGTATGTCCAAGTATGGATTTATGACTTGATGACTTGGATTTTGAATGGACGTATAAGATGATGATGTTGATGTGATAGCATTATAGGGATTGATAGATTGGGAGGTGGAGGATTTTTAGCCAAATATTGTGCATGTAAGCTTTTGAGTTTGGCCATAAGTTGGTTGGTAAGATCTTGGTTTAGATTGGATTTCCCTTGATCAAAGGTAGCATAACAATGGTTGATGGATGTTTGATGTGGTCCTATAGGATAACTAGTGCTAGCATGCTCTTGGTTAAAAGAATCTTGATGGATACAAGCATTCGCACTAGTGGCAAATTTAGGACCTTCTAAGAGTGTAACTTTGGGTTGGCATGGTCTTTTTGAGGAGCTCCTACGATTGTGACTTTAGGTTTGGGCTTGTCAATTTGAGGAACTCCTTTGAGTATCAGTTTTGGTTTAGCATTGTCTTTACACACAGGAGGGGAGATGGGTGTTCTAGGTTCCATAATGAATTGATCCAACCAACTCATGGTATTTGTAGATGTTGGATTAGGATTAGGTGATGTATTAGATGGGGATTTTGATGGAATGTGGATGGGCATTTTGAAAGACATATGATGATGGATGAATGTGATGATCAAATGTCTAGACCTTAAAATGATATGATTTGATTTGAAAGATGATTATTCTCTATACTTAAGATAGATGAGTGTTCTTAAGTAAGAGTGGATTGGATTGGATTTGATTACTATACTTAAGATAGACTGACAATCTTAAGCAAGTTTGGATGATGATAATAGGATCAACTTAAAGGTCTTGATTTTTTATTGGATTTGAAATGGATGATGTAGGATTAGGGCTAGCACCTTGAGATGAAGGATTTTGGATGATGATTATGATTAGGTTTTGGATGAAAGTGGATGGGGTTGAAGGAGGTTAAGTCCTTAACCAAATTTTGATGTTCAAAGGATGATTTTTTTATTAAGGATTGGGGATTAGGATGAGGATGAAGTGGATTAGGATGATTAGGGATGGTTTGGATGGGTGATTATGATGAAAAGGGAAAGGATTGGATATGATATGGATAATTAGGATAGATGAAGTGGATTAGAGGGATGATTAGGATAGGATTGGATGATATTAGGATGAACTTGGATTGGATTGGATGAAAATGGATGATTAGAGGGTTATTGGGAATGGTTTAAAGCTTGACTTAGGCAAATTTACAAATAATAAGGTTCACACACATATGCATAGGTTTCAAAATATATGAATTTGGGATTGGGATTATGCAAATGATCACACACACAATACATAATAACACCCTAGATTATTCAAGTGGGATTGTCTTCGTAGTGTAGGCCCACACTCAATTCCTCTCAAAATTCTTACCTAACTAGGAATACCTTTTAGAGGGAATAGCTAGGAATAAAGGTGTTGCACCAACTATCCCTTTTCCTTGGAGGTTTTGATACTTTCCCAAAGAAAAATTCTATATCCACTCTATGAGGAACATGGTGAGTAACTTTGGGCTTGATCAACTGAACCCTGCACTACACTAGAAGACAACCGAAAGGTCTTAATCTAGGACATACAAGTTTGCTAAGGGAGTCCCCAATATACGCAAGGTATGGGGGCACAAGTCTATGAACAATAGTCTGTTGAAGGCATGTGACATAAGCGATTAAGCAAACATCACTTCACTTTGTGTTTAGAATCACCTGAGGCCCCAAGGTTGTGCCAATGACTATGTGACTAGATTGAGGTACAACTTTCACTCTCCCCCATTTGATATACCCCACCAGAACATGTGGTTGAGGTCATATGTAGGGGTGATGAAATTCCCTAGTAGGCCTCCTAAAGGGAAAGGTAATGTAAGGTGTTTTTGATCCTCAAGATCACCAAATGGTGCGAGAAGAGAGCATATACACACAAGCACACCTTGGGTGACAAAAGTGAATTCAAGAGGTGTTTTTGATCCAAAAGATCACACTAGGTGCAAGGGGAGAGCCTACACACACTCTTGACCCATAAAGACAAAGATTAATTCCCTTAGATAAAATAGGTGTGTGTGTGTGTGTGTGTGTGAATGAAAGTGGCTAAGGTGTTTTTGATTCCCAAGATCACACTAGGCGCAAGGGCAGAGCATACACACCCAAAGTCACAATCAAACCCACAAGAGAAAGCAAATACAAGATAGGTTTAATGATCAACCTTTGACATGCGAACCTGTAGCACGTGTTAGTAGTTTGATAGATTAGGCATTTGACAAGCTGTGCTCCTAAACAAATGTGTTATATTGAAAAGATTAAAATTTGCAAAAAAAATATATGGAAAGATACAACATATTAGATAAGGTATTCAGATTCCTTATGAAATTTTAAGCCATTTAAAAAAAATTGCTAAATTTTGATTTGAAACACAAAAGATATGAGCAATTAAAGTTTGTAATAAAATAGAGAGTTCAAATGATTATACCTAAATATTATGATAAAATCTAATGAAGAGGCCTGCACCACTATGAAGTTGGGTGAATCAGTTTTCTGACGCATATAAAAACTTAAAAATCCAACATGACATGCAAAAGCTATAGCGTTTTTAAAAAGAAAACTATTTAAGCCTTAAAAACACTATTCATGGGCCGAAAACACTATTCATAACTTGAGAACATTGTTCACTGTCAGAGAACACTATTCACTATCAAAGAACACTGTTCACTGCCAGAGAGCACTATTCACTGTTAGAAACACTATTCACCGCCAGAAACATTGTTCACCGCCGAAAACACTATTCACCACCAGAAATACTATTCACATTCAGAAGCATTGTTCATTGTTAGAAGCACTATTCACTGTTGGAAAGCACTATTCACCATCGGAAACACCATTCATCGCCCTACAAACATTTGCTCAAATTTCACCTGCACCAAAAAGGGTCAAATTATATGTTTTTATTCACCTCTTGGCCCTTCTAGATGCAACCATGAGGTCTGTTTTGTGTTGAAAGGCTCTCTATGAAAGTGTACCCTCAATTTTTCCTCAAAAAGAGCATAAACCTACAAAAAAACTAACAAAGCCTGCAAAAAGCAAATAGATCAAGGGATGGGGGTCCCACCAGGTGTGCTAGAATGTGTATGAGGAAAACTAGATAGTAAACAATAAGCATAAAAGACTCAAATCCAATTCAACATCACCTTCAAAGAATTATTACAAGATAGCAACAATAAATCAATGCAAAATAACAAGGAAATTACCACAAGTGATTTATATTCTTTGGTGTAATATGTGGATTGCTCTATTACTTTGCATAACCTTAGATAGAAAAAAGTATGAATGTGAGTGCTCAACGGTAATGGATGAATGCTCAAAGCATGGTATGGATGCTCAAAGCTCAAAGATCGTGGAGATATGAATGCCAAAAGCTCAAAATCATGGAGGATATGTGATATGGAATGTGGACATATTTATAGCTTTCATGGGATATTGATCAACATTGGACAAAAATAGAATGAATCAACAGATGAGATAAATTGAGAGAACATGAAGAATTGTGCAAGTGACATGTGTCAATGCAAAAAGCTTGTTTTAAAGAGTTAATTACTTTCATGGATAATAAGATTGATTTGATTTTCATAAATAGAATTGATTTTTCTATTTAATGAATTGATTAATAAAGGTAAAGATTTGTAAGCCAAGTTAACTCAATGTTTGATTTGCTTTTTGACATGCAATTGAATTTTGGAAGAAAAAGAATTAAATAATAAATTATTTAATTCATGTGCATGAGTGATTTATGGGAAGAAAAGATATAATTAGAAATTGAATTTTGGAAGAAAAAGAATTAAATAATAAATATTTAATTCATGTGTGTGAGTGATTTATGGGAAGAAAAGATATAATTAGAAGATAAGAAGATCTTATTAGAACTAGCAATCACACCTTGGTGCGCAATGGGAACGACAAAGAGTTGTGGAAGTTCAATTTCCATGTCTTTAAATGAATGATGATTTTCTTGTATCCTTATAGCCCAAGTCATTATATAGCATGGGAAGAGAGTATCTAGGGTTGTTGAGAGATTTCTAGTATCCAATGAACCGGAACTCATCATTTGTCCACTATCACTAGTTGACTAATTTTTTGGGAGCATCATCTCTATTGGCTAATAGATCCACAATGTTAACCTTTGCCACATGTATCACTACTTCTATACAACATAAGTGACCAGTCTCTGCCATCTAACAAAAATCATGGGCTTCTACTACTTAATCCTAGCATTTCATTTGATACACGTAGGTAATGAATACTTATGAATGTGTAGGTACTATTCATTTTGAGGTGCCAATAGTTGGAAAATGTCATTTCAAAATTTCTTCTTGCTTTCCACTTGTAGAGATGAAGGTACAGGGTAGAATGAATGGGCTTGTTTATTTGAATCATCTTGCATTTCTCTAGTAAAGCTCATGTCATCTTTAGGTCGTTGGCATTGAATGACCAATTGAAATTCACTCTCTTTTTTCTTGATTGTTGGATCATTGGCATGAGAAGTACCATTTCATGAGGCTCTAGTGGAGGTAGATGGTATGGACCAATCCATATGAAGCTCAATTTTTTACATTATAAAAGTACTATACCTTGATATTTAATGTAAGGTTTTCCATTAGAGTGCTTGATCGTAGCCCCAAGTCTATCACACAATAGAACACTTTTTGCCACTATTTTTATGCAGTTAAGCTTAGTTATGTAATCCCATGATGGCTAATGATTTTGTGTTTTAAGAAATGTCTCTTCAATTGTTGGTAAAGGTAAATTTTGGAAATAATTATTCATAGAAAGGTTAAGCATGTAGCCATGTTCTCTAGTTGAAACCAAAAGGTACTTTGAATCCACAAATTTGAGATCAACATCATACTGAAATAAGGGTATGATTTGTCCATACACCCTTTGGTATACTATACATAGTAAAAGTAAAAGTATGGTGGGCCTTGCTCAAACTCTGTAAGATTCCACTATCAACCCATAAGGTGATTTTTTCCTAGATCAGTACCCTAACAAAATTTAAAAAAATAAACTACAAGTATTTGGTATGTGGAAGATTTGTTGTCAAAACATATCATAATAGCTTGAAGTTCTTTCTTGGCCAATGGGGTTTGACTGATCAATAACAAAAGTGGGTAAGTAAGTTGCAAGTATATGATTTTGATATAGATTATGTTAAGGAAAGAAGAATACAATAGCTAATGCTCTTTGTAGAATGCCCACTCTATGTTCTATTTCTACCATTTACATCGATTGGAAGGTTTCTATTATGGAAGAATATGCTAAGAATTCATTTGCTACTAATCTTCTTGATGAAGTGAAGGATGAAAGGTATATAATAGATAAAATATGTCAACATAATGCATCCCAATTCAATTGCCTACAGTCCATACCTTCTCTCTTATCCCCCCCTCTCTCTGTATATATCTCCGTTTTATCTTCCTCTATGTCTATATCTCACTTCTAAATAATTAAGATTATATAAAATATACTTTATAATAATAAATATATCTATATTAGATATTATATATTATATTATATAATTATATATAAAATAAATATAAATAAATATTTAATACAAATAAATGATTTTATAATATAATATTATTTTTAAACTAAGATTAAATAATTCACATTATATAAAATATACTATATAACAATAAATAGAATTATATTAGATATTATTTTTTTCTTATATTACTTGGTTTAGGTCCAGGAACCATCCAAAAATGGGAATTCACCCAGAGTTCAAACTGTATCCATATAGCGTAAATTGTTGACAAGGTATCAACATAGACATACTATACTATTCTACCCATACTATCATACTAACAAAACATCATAAGGCATAACCTATACTACCCGCCACACCCAGTATAACAATGTATCAAAAAGTCTAAGGAAATAGCCAGGGGCCAAGGCAAATTACATAGGCCCTAACACCCCTTTATAGACACAGTTACACTTATTACACACCATTTTATTCTTTGTCTCTATATTCTCCACCTCTTTCTCCTCTTCTTCCTTAGAATCACAACACTCAAAAAGCACCGAAATTGCCTCCTCCAAAAGGCCCACCTGCACCATTTTGGCAATCACTTCCATTGCTAACTACAAGCAAATCTGTCTTATGTTTATTTCATGCAAGTGCTCGAGGAAGAAATTAAAGTGTGTTTCTGCCTGGTGAATGACGTCCCCAACATCATCGTGAAGGAGGTAAGAACATGTTGTGGAAAGCATGGATGCAAAGGACAAAGCCTGTGCAATTTCAAACGTGTTCCATGTCCCTCTAGAATAGCTAGGATCAAGAAGCATTTTCTCCATTACAAAGCGAATGCCAACCCCTGATGAGCCATCCATCTCTTTGGTTAATTCCCAAACCCACACCATCCACTTCCTCAATGCCATATTTTTAATCTTCTAAACAGTTGGCTACTCTTTTACATAAGACATGCACCTTGTTGGCTTTTTCAAATGCTCTCTCTCTCTCAAGTTTTTAGATTTCTTATAGGTTATATATATATTTGTTTTTTTCCTTATATATATAACATCAAACATAGAATATATTTGTTTTTTTCCTTACCTCCACTTCTTTCTATCTTTTCCATGCAAGTAATTGGATGGGGCATACATCATAACCTCTCTTTTTCATTTTCCCTATCTCTCTCCCTTTCTTTATATCCCTCTATCTCTTTGTCTCTCCCCTTCTCTCTTCATCTACCTTTCATACATCACTAACCTCTCTCTCCCTCTTTCTTTGTCATTCTCAGTGTCATATAATTAAAAGTCACTCTCTTTATTCTTACCCATGCTCAATCTCTTGAACAATTGGATACTCTTTTACAGATGAAGGTACATTTAAAAGTGATTTTCATACCATTAAAAGTGACTACTCTCTCTCTCTCTCTCTCTAAATAATTTACATTATATAAAATATATTTATATTAGATATTAGATCTATTATATATAAAATAAATATAAATAAATATTTAATACAAATAAAGGATTTTATAATATAATATTATTTCAAAAATATTTTAATAATTCATGTTATATAAAATATACTATATAAAAATAAATAAAATTATATTAGATGTTATGTATTATATAAAATAAATATAATTAAGTTATAAATAAATATAAATATCACTATTAAATATATAATATGTTTAATCTAAATTTATTTTTTTATTATATTATACTATGCTTATAAATATATAAATTTAATATATTATATATGGTATATAATATTATTTAATAATATTAATTAAAAAAGTGTTGAATTATTTTTAATTCCCATTTGTGAGTGGACCCAAAATACAAAATACAATTTTGTGTAAAAATAAATAAATTTATGTCTCAAAGTACTACTTGAATAAGCAAAGTGAGTCAATTCAATATTATAGCTTAAAACATCAAAGCAATCATGAGTGTATAGCTTAGCAAAGTTTTCAATGAGGATGTGTGGAAATAGGTAATGAACATAGTTATGGAGGGAGGAACCACATTATGAGATAAGGTGAAAATGGGACGAGGAGGATTAATATAAGACATAGGCTAGGAAGAAGGATTAATGTGGGGCATAGGTTGGGAATTTGATGGATGGTGTGAGACACGTGGGTAGAAGCTATGACACTAGTACGTATGTGAATATAAGGATGATATGTAGGTGGTACATTAGGGGGATGGGAAGACTTAAGGTAGGTATGGAAACCGATGCTTTAAATTGCCACATAAAGACTTAAATTGTATAACATAATCATTAGTTTGCTCATTGCTTTGTTGGGAACACTTGGTTAAATCTTTCATAGTTATTTTAAAGCCCATAGTGATGTGGAAGTGCTTTAGAAAAGTAGTGGCAAGCTTTTCAAAAGAGTGTATAGAGCATGAAGGCAAAGAATAAAACCATTGTATAACGCATTCCTTTAAGGTTCTTAGAAATGTCTTTTCCAAAATCTTATCCTCATAAGCAAAATCTAAGAATACCATTGTGAAAGCTTGTAAATGCACATTAGGATCTCCCTCACAATTTTATAATTCAAATCTTGGCAGCAGAGATATTGTACAAAAAGGTTATATAACAACCTCGCAAACAAGTGGTGTGTCATGTAGGTGATTGTATATAATAGTATCTTTGTTGTCATTCACTTGTTTCTTTAGAGTAGCCATATCTTGTAACATTATATCCAAGATAGAGGTACGTCTAATGTTAGTATTAGGCTAATATTGTTTTTATCACATCTTGAATTACTCATCAAAGTTTGTTTTGTTGATTTTAGAAAAAAAAAAAAAAGTGGCCACTTTTGGACCCCTATTTCCATGCACTTACCCAATAACTAGACAACACTTTTGACAACCTATGGTAATCTAATACACTTGTAAAGACATTTACCTATCCTCTATTGTTGTCCTATACATTCTAGTAATGTCGTATGTCCACTTGCACTGCCATACATACTCCAACAATATACTTTGTCCATGATGTGGTAACCAATTCTTAACCATGCCTCATGCAATTGCTACCATGACAACATTGAGTTATAAGATACCTCCATACCAAACTACAAAATCTAACTCTTACCACATTCTACTACACAAACTTATGACATTATTTTAACAATTTATGATCAAACTTATGAACAAGAACTTGTACGGTCTTAAACCTTAGCTTACTCATGAACTCTTTATAAATAAATTAATATAATAAAATTTCAACACTAAAACAACATAACACCTTAACCAACAATCTTGTACTACATCATAAATATGCAATGTAATAACTAAGTTACCAAGTTTCCTTAAGGAACATGGGCAAGGCCCCTTAGATTATTACATCAATAACATTTATGAATGAAAAACTTGTGCCACATTCACTTGTGAGACTCACCTACTACCAACCTATTAACAACAAACAACGTTGCACCACATTGACTTACACATATATATTGTTGTGGCAAATGAGTTTAAAATGTGAGGAAAAAGAACTCCCCCTCATTTGGAAAATATAATGTGAGATATCTTATGGCATAACTAACTATGAAAGTGCTTAGTCCTTTTTAACCATTATTAAGCGGTCTCATGTGTCTTTTGTAAACATAATATAGCCCTCGCCCCACCTACAGTTCTATATCCACACCATTTTTGTACTACCATAAAGTTAACCAATTTAATATTTAATATTTATAATTAGAAACACAATTTCACAACTAATAGTACCCGTTTGTACATAAATTCATTGCAAGGAAACCTCTCGCTTTTAATGGTTCTAAACTATTGGATTGGTCACCGACATGGATTGATTATAAGTCAGTCACAACGTGTGGTATTTGCTTCTACAACCATCGAGTGACACCATGGAGATAGGGAACTTTGGCGTATAAAATGTGTTTCTGAGAGGGTTTGTTCACGCGGGCCAATGAAGGAAATGAATAACTATTTATGTGATTCCCCTATTTTTGTCGCTCTATTGCTCACCTCCTCTGCTTTTAATCTAAATATAAGTTTTTATAATACTATATTATGCTTATAAATATATAAATATATCATATTTTATATGATATATAAAATATTATTTAATAATATTAATTAAAAAAAGTATTGAATTTGTTTTTTTAATTCCCATTTGTGAGTGGACCCAAAATACAAAATACAATTTTGTGTAAAAAAATAAATTTATGTCTGAAACTACTACTTGAATCAGCAAAGTGAGTTAATCCAACAATACACCTCAAAATGACAAAGCGATCATGGGTGGATAGCTTAGCAAAGTTTTTAAAAGCCCTTATAGCTAAGTGGTCCCCATTCCCAACATTCTAAGGGTTAGCATCGTACTAAGGCTCGACATAATTAATATATTGTGTTGTGCACAACTAAAAATAATAAATATATATAATATATAAATTGCTATATAATTGTTATGTAATTTCATATATATTTCTTTATCTCTATTTTTCTTCATCTTTCTTTCTGTATTTGGTTCCTCTCTCTCTAATTATTATTATTATTTTGATTCTATGCAACAAATTTGTTTGAACAATCGACATGGGACTAATTGTAGGTATGGATGTTACCAATTGTAGACTCGTATGGTATTCTAGTAATGAATTCTTTATTTTATAGTTGTTTGTACTTAAATAGATTAGTAATTTCTTGTTTTCTCCGTCTAATTACTTTTCTCTTCCTATATCTCTCTTTCTCTTTTTGCTTCCTCTCTCTCCTCACTCTGTCCCCCCATCTCCCTTTCTCTATTCTTCTCTCTCTATGTCTAATTATTATTATTATTTTGATTCTAAGTAGCAAATTTATTTGGACAACCAGCATGGGACTAATTGTCGGTATGGATGTTACTAATTGTAGACTCGTATGGTATTTTGGTAATAAATTCTTTATTTTGTAGTTGTCTTCACTTAAATAGATTAGTAATTTCTTATTTTTCATAGTCATGGTCCCCCAAATTGAAGAGGCTAGCAAAAATAAGTATTGGAAACTATGGACATTATTTTGATTATATGATGTTGCCAATTACAATCCTAGGGTTATTAATTTGATTAGTTGTGCTAACCATGGTTTCCTTTTGCAAGGATTGAATGAATGCTTAAGAGGATGTGTAGAAAATAAAATTTGATAAAAAAAACACTTAGATTTAGAAAAGGATTACTATGAAACCCATCACAAGAAATGAGTTGAGAAGATAAAGCTCTCTCTCTCTCTCTCTCTCTCTCTCTCTCTCTCTCTCTCTCTCTCTCTCTCTCTCTCTCTCTCTCTCTCATTCTCTATTATCCCTATATTGTTTTGTCACCTCTCTTTCCCTCTCTCTCCCACACTTTCTCCCTCCGTCTTATCTCTCTATTAATGCCTCCCTATCTCTCTCTCCCCTAATCCCATGAAGGAAGGGATACATTTCTTATGTTTGTTTGTATTTTTGTTGCAGAATAATTCATGTGGATTTGAGATGGAGAGAGAGAGAGAGAAGGGAAGTTAGAGATGGATAAATATAGAGAAAATAAGGGAAGATAAAGATATATATATAGAGAGAGAGAGAGAGGAAGAAAGAAGGGGAGATAGAGACATGCCAACCAGTTTATCTATAATAGTTTCACTCAATATCAAAGGAAAACAGAAGTTGGATCCCAAGTTTTATGGCTCATACAAAGTGGTCCATTAAATTGGAGATACGGCATACCAATTGGGGCTTCCACCATTTTCCAAAATACTTCAAGTTTTTCATGGCACATATCTTAAAACCTAGTATCAAAAATTAGATGAAGGCATGTTGAGGTTGGAGCCTGAAGTAGTAATGAAGGTGTGTGAGAAGTAGCTAAGAGGATGGATGATGCAAGAACTACTTATCAAGTGGAAGGACTTGCCAAAAGAAGATGTCACTTGGGAACCAAATGATTATCTACAATAGTTTCCAATTTTGTGGTCAAATCTTTTTGAAGGCGAGGGCATGTAACAGGCCCAATATAACCCCTAATGCTATCTTCAATTTTATTTAGATTGACCCTAAGGTTTGATGTCCAAAGTTAGCTATAATTTGAAATGTTCTCTCTCTTCCTCTCTTTCCCCATGGACATGTTTCATATGTGGATTGTTGGCATGAAATTGTTAACCAAAATTCAACCTCTCTTTTCTTTATCTCTCTCCCTTTATATCTCTTATCTCTATCTCTAATACAAATTTATTTTAAACTTACAAGTCACTTAGTTTGATATAATGCAATAATTTTATCTCAAATAGCTCTCTCCAAAACCCTTGGTTCTTTTCAAAGTGAGTTCAACTCTTGACATTGAAAGAGGGACATACTATCAAAAACGTCATTCATTATCCAATACGAAAATATATTATATGTATATATTTAGTATAATATTCTATTATAAAACTATATATTTAGATTAAATATTCAATACATTTAATATTTTTAGATATTTATTATTTAGTTATATATGTTTTATTTATGAAATAATAATACAATAATTATATATTACTATATATAATATATTTGATATATTGATAATTATTAAATTATTTCTATAATAATATTATATTATAAAATTGTATATTTACATTAATTATAATATATTAAATATTTATATTTGTTATTTTTTTTATGGATAAGTAGTTGCTAGTATGACAAGCTAATATATTATAATAAGAGATAAAATAAGTATATATCAGGCCCCAAAGTAGTTGCATAGAAGAAAAAAATTATTTACGCCAGAGGGTCCTTAGCCCTTCTGATAGTTCCATTGCACGCTCCAGCTGGGAAGAGGAAAGTAGATCTCCATATTGACCAATTATATATGTGAAGGTTTCCATGTTGTGATTACAAATGCCCTCATTGAAGACTGCTAAGGCTTGACCCATAACACTATTCTCTCTGTTGATCGCCGCAACATCAAACACTCTTGCCATGAGTTCGTATTTGGGACGCTTGTTGAAGTTTGATATCACGGTAGAAGCAGCCTGGTACATATGATCTTTGATGTAGCTATTGGCCATCATCTTCCTGTTGTTCTTCCTCCTTAGTATAAGAATAGAATTCATCAAGAATTCTTCATAGAGGACCCCATCGTGGATGTGTCCGCTAGTAAATACTTTAGATCCTATCACCTTGTAAATTGCATTCACGGTTTCATCAGAGTCGCCCTTCAAGAGGTGCTTTATCTGCTCTATTGGCTATTCATTTTCTTCTTCATCCTCCTTGCCTTCTTCATCTTCTGCCTCCATCTCGACTTCTTCCTCTGAGTCATCACCTTCCTCCTCCTACTAGCATTTACAAACACATTCAATGTTCATATGGTTTGCCATTACTCTAGATAGTTAAGCAGCCTTTAGACTTCTGCTATAAATAGCTAGGGAAAATAAATCAGAGATATGGTAGTTCCCATTGGGATTTGGTACACAGACTTAGTAGAATTAGGTCTGACTTGGGAATGAGTTGCTAGATTAGGAAAGTCAGATGTCCAAGGAATCCTTGGTAATCTTTGGCTAGATTTGCAGGTCGATCATTTCGACCATAACACTAAATCTATTTTTTGAACTCTCAAATCTTATCCTGGCTATAAACTTGTGTCTTCTATATTTCACATGCCTGAATGTCACAAAACATGTCGTAGAGTATGCACAAATAGATTAACCCATGATACCTTCCTTTTTGAGTTATCGAGAACTTAGAGTCTGAATGAGGCATGTGACTCTTGATGTTCGGATATGCAAGGATTGCTTTGTCCTTCAAATTAGATGTTCAATGAGGGGTACCAACGTTAAATGCAAAACAAGTTTCAGAGCTGAATCGAGCAGGACACGAGATTGAGTCCTGCTAGAGTCTTTGGCATATAGGAACACCAAAGACGGGGCATTTTAGCCCCTTAATTCTTTGTCCTAGATGAATCTTTTGGTGCCCCACCTTGGGTGCCCCTGAGGAAATATGAGATTTTCATATTTAAGATGTGGTTACCAGTCTCATGTGTCTTCATTATAGTCACAGATGTTAATTTGTTTCTTGGGCCCTCCATCGATTGCTTGACTGCCTTGTCCCTCGCTTGATCTAGATTCTTGTCGGAGATCACATTTGATACAGTGGCCTAGGGGTTACCACATGACAAGACTGGGTTCACACTTTCTTTTTGAGTTTGAGTTGGATTCTCCAGATTTGGTGATTCAACTAGGTTTACAGTTTGAGTACCATCGGCTTTATCTTCCCGAGGAGGGAGGGCCTCTTGATTCAAGGAAGCTTGCGTTTCCCTAATCTTGGTATTATCGCACTGTGGCCCATTGACCCCTTCTAGCTTTGCATCTATGACTCTATTCTTGGGGCAACGATCCTCTGAATGCCTTCAACTGTGGTAGTTAAGACAAAAAAAGCAAGCTTCCTCTACTTCCAACTTTTGAATCCTTTGGTATTCCTGAGTGTGAAGAATGATTTCCATTGGGATTTTATATATAGCTGCTACTTGAATTCTTGCAAAAAGAAACGAGTTTCTACCGAAAAGCTCTTCATCAATGGTTAAAACAATGTCGAAGGAGTGTCTAATTTTTAGCAAGCATTCTTCTGTCCAGCACTCCAGCGACAGATTATATAATCGAATCCATTTTGGTTCTTCATACGGTTCACATTGAGTCAGATTGAAATTTGGAATCCATTTCCTCATGTAGAGCAGAGATCCATTTCTGGACCAATTCTTCCCCTTAAGGACCAAGTCTCGATCGACAGGAGAAACAAATGCTGTGATAAAAAACCCTTTAGGGAGAAATTTGAGAATGAAAGGGACTTGCCAAATTTCCTCTATCCAAGTCTTAATTTGGCTTCTACTGAGCTTAGGACTGATAAAACAACATATTAGTGATGTTTCCCTAAGTGCTTTGCTCTTTCTCCTGCTTTGTTGTGAAATGTCGATGCTAAGAAGAGGTTTTTTTAGAGAGTGGTCGTTAGATAAATATTTCTCAGGCTCCTCCTCCTTGAAAATTTTTCTCTAAGTGTCTGCCTTGGGGATTTGCTCCCTGCCCTACTCCATTTTTTAGCCCATCAAAGGAGGTTTGAAACTGGGTTGTTGGCACTATAGGCTGAAGCCCCACCATTTCACCACAGAGTCTCCCCTCTTGGAGGTAAGCAACCTCAATTTTTTACGCGGTAGAGGGCAACCCTGCGAGGTTTGAACCTTGGTTGTTGGCACTACAAGCAAGAAGCCTCACCATTTCACCAAAGGGTCTCCCCCATTTGTTATTTGATTATATATATTTATTATAATTATATTTTAGATTTTATAGTCAATTCTATATAATATAAATTGTTAAATATAAATATTATTTAATATAATTAAACTAACTATAATATTAGTTTTATAAATAAAATTAAAATATGATTAAATAACAAATATATAAATATTATATATAAAATATTTAATTAACTATAATATAAAATATCTAATATTATATATTAAAATGCATGTAAATATTAAATATTAAATATATATAAATATTAAAATTAAATATTATAGAATATAATATTATATATAAAATATTTAGTTAACTATAATATTAAATATATAATATTATATTTTAAAATGTATATAAATATTATATATATATATATATGAAAATTAAATATTATATTATATTAAATAACAAATATATAATATTACATATAAAATATTTAATTGAATATAATATTAAATATATAAATATTAAAATTAAATATTATATAGAATATAATATATTATAATGAATATTATAACTTTTATATTTAAAAAACAATGGGAGGCAAAGGGAGGCCATTAAATTGGCAAAACATTTGAAAGAAAAGAATATTAGCCTAAGAGAAATTTAATAACATTAAAAGTGTTATTTAGAACATACCTGGACAAAATTTAGAGATAGTTGCTTACCTCATGGAAAGAATTGCCTTATTTTCATCTTAACTTCTCCTCTTATGCAATTTAGCAAAAAGCTCTATTTTGGCGGCTTCTATACGATTGTAAACCTCAGAAAAGCCATGGCTTTCTTGATGATAGAAAACATTATTGCTTTTACAGAGAAGGGAAAATCGAACCGGAAACGGCCAACGAAATCTATTTTTCATGATTGCTAGTTACAAGGTCTCAATGGAATACAACAAAGCATATAGAGCGAATGGCCAATTTTTTTTGAATCATCTTGCATCATGTATTAGACAGCTTCCACCATTGATCTCAATGCCAGGCCGGTTCACCTCATAGAGGGAACGCCTTCGACGTAATTAAATAAATAAATTTATTTAATTCATGTGCAGAAGAAAGCAAATAATAAAATATTTGATTTTATTTATCTATGAAAAAGGAAAATAGAAAAGTCAAATAAATAAATTATTTCAATTTATTTAATTGTAGAGGAAAATGTTAGCTAATTAAATAATTAAAAATTATTTAATTATTGTGGATAAGAAGAATAAATTTGATGAATTAATTAAATAATTAGAATTATTTAATTAATACAGAATTGGGGGTTGAAGTGGATGATTTAATTAAAGTGGATTACAAGAATAAAGTTGATGACATGTTAGATTTAATAAAATAATTAGAATTATTTAATTAATGATGGATATAAGAATTAAATTGATGAAATGATGGATTTAATTAGATAATTAGGAATTATTTAATTAATGTTGAGAATGATGAATTGATGAGGAAATGATGTGAATAGTAAGATGATAATGCATTAATTATTTTTAGGTGTCTACAATAATCACATGGAGACATGATTACACCAGTAAGATTAAATGCAGAAAATAAGAAGCAGATATGAAGCCCACCAAAACAACATAACTTCTCCAGGTGCTAGTATATCCAAGTTATTAATCAAGAAGCGTAAAACTGACAAACTGAATAAAAAAACCTAGGGATGAATTTGAAAAAATCATATGGGTGTCTATGTAGATCTCGTCAATACCTTTCCAACACCTATTTGATTTCAAAAAACAAAGATTATGGGTGGAAGTTATGAGCTCAAAAGCCAAAAAAGAAGCATGGACATCAACCTGTAATAAAATTGACTAGAAGCATAATCTAGAAAAAATACCAACATCATTGGATAAAGCATAGAACTAGATTTTTTATGCCTATTTTTTCTGTGAAATTTTGATAATGTATGCCCAAGATATGGTCATTTCCGCAAACCGCTCCTTTAGGCAATGAATAGGAACAACAAAAGGTACTAGTCACCCATGTGACTAGGGGCTAAGCATTTGGGGGCTAGCACCCAAACAAAGATCTTTTTTTTTTAAGATTAAAATATACCTTCTATGCACATAAATCAAGACGACAAGGAAATCAAGGTTGCACATAAATCAAGGTTGCATAGAAATAAAGATAGCTCAAAAATCAAGACAGACTCAGAAAAATGATGGCATAGAAATTGAGGTGACTGTACAGCCATATGGATCCATATGATTGTATAGATTTTTGATTGCACTGTTAAAATTCAAACCTCCAAAAAAATGCCCAAAGATTTTTCTGTGTCAGATTTTAGCATTTGGACAGGCAATTTTAAGGTTTTGACACCTTTTGAGTGCAACCGTGAGGTTCATTTTACACCAGGAAGCACTGATCACAAGCTCGTGGCTAAAAACCTCTCAAATTTGAGAAGAAGTTGATAGATCTGGAGCTCTGATACCATGTTAGAATCCCAAAATCATCTATAGTATTTCTTCTACAAAGAGGATTGCTTCAAAAAGTAGAATCCAAAAATAAGAGATCAAATTGCAATCAATACTTCATGTGCATTAGTTATTCACAAAGGAATAATACAAATTTATACATTCACATTTGTCAAAAATTGAAAAAGCAGAAAAGCAAAAAGTAATCTTATCTTATGTGATAAGATTGACAACTAAATAAAGGAAAATGCTTTCCTAATGTAACGTCAGAAAATGTCCCCTTGGGGGCTTTTCCCTCTTTAGGTTTAGCTCCCAAGGCTTTTGTGTGCATTTAGGACATTTTACATCATGTTTCAACATCCCGATGAGAAAACCCCTAAGTGTCTTGACAAATAGGACCTAGGGGGACTGCTTGAGATAGACCCTGCCCAAAATAGGGGGAGGACTTGGGCACCCGCGCCCTAGTCTTGCCCTATTTTGGGGCAGTCCCAATTTTTGGGTGTTAGCTTGTGATTGTTATTTGGGTCCTATGCCAACATGATAAGTTTGAATTACGAAATTCTTGGTGGGAGTGTTTGTAGTTGCATATAAAAGCATGTTTAGGCATTCATTTAGAAACTAGATGGCAATTGTTATGTTTGGGCATTCTCAAGGTGATTCAAGGCTTTCATTGCGTTGCAAGAGTAGATTTGTGTGGTCTATGTGTTTGTGTTTGCAGATTTGAGCATCCATTTTCTCATGGAATGAAGAGCATCTTCCTCCCATGAGAACTTCACTATAAGGTGACATCATATTGTGTTTTCAATCATTATTTCATTTAATTTTTGCCTCTGACTCCCTAGGCACACACTCTCTATCTGACAAAGGTGTTTGGAAGACTTAAGTGTCCTTCTGGGGCTTGACTGAGGCAAGCTCCTAAACACCACAACCCCCTCCCAAAGTTTATGATTGCAGGTTACAGGTTGATGATGCAGACAAAGTGAAGTTGCAGGAGGGCATATTGGAGTGTCAAAATTGCAGATCAGTGAAAGAAACAGCTACCTAGACTTGGGTGCCCACTCATTAGTCCTTAAAGTTTTGTGATGGAAAAACCTTCGATGCAACAGGAATAGGTTACAAATCTTGTCCGCAGATCCTAACAAAAAGCAGGGCACTGGACTTGGGTGCCCGCTCTTTTGTCCTTGACTTTTCTGCCTCAGAACCCTGAAAACAGGTGCATAGTCATTTGTAATTTTACAGCTTTTTGTAGAGGCATTTTTTGTTATTCGTCTTTCTACTTCTATTTTTGCATAATTAGGGTTTTGATGGACAATTAAGCATAAGAGAAGGAAAATTGATAATCAAATACCCTAATCCAAGTTTCCCTACATTTGTAAGTGACCAAGGACCTGATAGTGCTCTGTCACTCGATCCGAGGGTCCTTGAATGTAATGGGTGAAAGGAGGATTTAAACACTAAAATAAACAAATCCAAATTTTACCCTAAACACCTAATAAACTCCCTAATTAACTTATGCTAATGTGTAAACATAATTTTACACTAACATCAATTAGCTAGTGATACAAGGTGACATCAACCAATGGAGTGGAACACTTAGCTTTAAACTTGACTCTAGATGTAAAAGAAGTTAATGCAATCTTACAATAAATTATGTGAAGCCATGAAAGTAGATCAAGAGCATACTTGGGTTGTGCAAGTGTGATCCTATGTAATGCCCAAGCTTAAGCCAAGAATATTAGTGGAACAAAATATGCTAACAATTTTTTTGCATTACAATTGCAACATACACATGCTCACACACCAAGGATGTTGTGACACAAGAAAATGACACTTTTGAGAATGTGACAATGTTGCATACAAACACTACTACATAAGCAGGAGACTTACACAACCATCATTAGATGATTACATCACAATGAAAGATAGAGGAGATAAAGTCTCCCCTATATCAATGATAGAGTACAAGAATCCTCTCGTCGACACAAATAAAAGAGATATGGTACAATTTCTTACAAAGGGAAATAACAAAGCCTAAGATTGATCTTCAACTTGTTCTAGAAAGAAGAATACATACATACATAAGGATAAGACTACAACACTCGTTTGGGTCACATTCACCATTGAATTTAAAGTACTCTAAGAATCATATTCATTAATTAAAATCTAAGAATTTCATACATTAAACTTTTAAATATGATTACTTCTTATAGAATAAATACAAGGTTCACTACCACATAAGTTTTGCAATACAACATGATCTAATCCTAGACCAATATATAACACATTCTAATTATCATGCAGTGTGGATTATAGTCCCATATACAATTGCAATTACAATCTCATAACCATGTCCCATAATGTATAGAGGGGTACATATATAAAATTATTACAATTTTTAATTGTATCATATAATCAAATCACATAGTTTTCTCAGCTTGAAATGTAAAAATATACTAAACAACTTTCCAAGATCTTCCAACTGCATCTCCATAATCTATATCATGACTAATGGTGATTAGCCTACCACCCAACCATGTGGATTGAATGGGAAATCAAGCACACTCACACCATACAAAGTGGGTTTATCAAACACACAACAAATCATATGGCTTTCTTATAAGATAAATTGAATACACCATCATCTAACTACTAGGATGAAGAGAGTGATAGTCTTAGGGAAATGGAGTCGCATCACAAATCCTCACTCCCACATGTGCTAAGGAAACCCAATCTACATGACGGCCCTTAGGAAGGAGACATATGGGGTTTAACAATACACACACATCTCAAACATAAAACATCTCATTCCATTTTAGAGCACATTATTCTTCAAAATAAAACCCATAAATAGTCCTAAATTTATTTAGTAACAATATAGCTCCTAAAGTCTAGTTACACTGAGGAACTACATAAGGTCTTGTTGTAACCACTCACAACACGAACCTAAATTTTTGATTTTGGGGACCCTAGTGCTAGATTTTGAGGTTTGCACTTTTTTTGGAAAAGACTGGATGATTTTGCATATGGCCTTTGTTTTATCTTTTGATTAAGCCAATTGTGTGATTAAGGGGTTAATAAAGTTTGTGTCATGTCCTAGTTAAAAGGGGACATTCAAGTTGATTATTAAAGGGGATTAAGGTCTAATAAAAGTTATAATATTTACCCCTTTTGCTAAGTTTCAATAACATATCAAGACCTTAGGCTCCATTTTCACTCACATTGCAAACTACTTTCAACATCCCAAACCTCAACGGTGGTTTCATGCAAAACCACCCCAAAGCCCCAAGCTGTAGATCAATCCATTTTCCTGCCATTTCAACTTCCCTCTACAAATATTGGTGTTTCTTCTCCCCTACGACCATTCGATGCTCTAATTTTCATAAATTTCAACATATTTGAAGGCATTTCAACTCAAGCTCCAAGATGTTTTCTTCTTTCTTTGCTATGGATTGTGTTGCTTGTGTGTTGAAAACCTAGGGTTTGGTGTTATGGCTTCACTTCATCTATGGATTTTGCATGAAAAGTTTTTAATGTTTTATTTCTTTCACATTATAATTGATTATATTTAATTTTTTATTGTATTTTGCATTAGATTTTGGCTAGTTTTAAAAAGTTAAATTTAATAGTCCAAACCCTAGTTAGGGAACACAAGTGTTCCATACAAAACTCACTGCCATGCCCTAGTTTTGGGTTTTTTCCAAAGTGTTTAATTTTAAATCTAAACCTAAAACCTTTGTCAATCCTAGTTTTTATCCCTATGTTGAAATTTGATACTTAGTTTTTTTGTTCTTTGCAATCCATAAAATGGAAAATAATTCAAGTTCACAAGTCTTTTAGAAAACCAAACGAGTTTGCAATTTGTAATTTTCTTGTATTGTTTGTGTATGCTTTCTTTCTTTCTTGTATGTGCTTTTGGTTTTCATCTGTCATGATCCTTGTGACACATTGCCACAATGACATCATGGTCTTCTATATCATGGTGTCATATGGCATAGCTTGCTAGGGACCTTTTCTTTTGGGTCAGTTCTTTATGCATAAAACACCATTTCACCTTGATCTTTATATCCTAGCGCATCTTTTTTTATGCTATAGCAAAAGAGTTGCTCAACACATTTGAAATCTCCACAATGCTTCCCTACATATACAGGTACATTGACCAACATTCATTCCCATCACACGACAAAAATCCCTCCAATCATCAATCATCCTTCAATCAATCCAATCAATCAGTTAATCAACCCCAAACCAAACTATGAATCCATCCTAAAATTCATACCCTAATGCTTGAGGCATAATTAATCCATTTCATTATTCCCTTCCATCATACCCTCACCTTTCATCATATTCACCCCTTAATCACCAACATTCACCTCCCATATCCTAATTTTCATCTCCTTCCTTTGCATCCAACTACCTTAACATCCATCTTCTTTCATTCATCCCTAACATCTTTGCCATCTCTCTATTTCATCTATTTTGAGAGCACACATGTGTTATTCCAACCTACTTGTCCTCTCAAGGGGGCATCCCTTATCTATTTACTCTCCATTTTCCTCTAGCCATTTGGGGCATCTTGCTTCTTTTCTCACCTCACCAAGTGCCTATATTTTATCTTTCTTTGAAACACCATTGCTTCTTCTAGTCGCAACACCATTTCAAAGAGGGGCAAAATGTAGATACCTAAATTTTACCATTGCATCTTAACCCAATTCCTATTATTAGTCCCCCATTCAATCCTGCACTAATTAATTAAATAATTATTGAATTAATTAGGTCATCCCTTTTCCATTAGCTAATTAAATAGATTTTACTTAATTAGTCTATCCTAATAATGTTAGCTAATGTCCTAACATTAGGTGATTACATAATCATCTTATTTATTTAACTAAACTAATGCCACCTTATCCAAAAATCCACATCACCATTTCTTCTAATTACAAATTCCCTTCCTAGCTAACACCCATTTTAATAACAATTTCTAATCCATTTCATCAAATCCTAAATCAAATCAATTTTAAATCCTACCCATTAAATTGCTTAGCCTAATCCTAGCCATCCATCTCTTAATCCAAAATGAGATTATGTTTGAATCCACACCATCCATTATCCCAAGGAAATCTACACCCTTCATTTCACACATGTGTGAGATGTCCCATCACAAATCCCCATGAGTTTTCTCACACGTGTGAGAGGTTTTAATCTCCACCCTTCATTCAAATTAAGACAATCTCAACCCTTCATTTCTCTCAATCCATGTCTTATCCATTTACACCTCTCCCAAATTGCCACTTCTAAGCTTCTCATTCCCTCATGCAAGCTAATAAATCTCCACTGTCCAATCCAAGCTCAAATCCTAGCCCTCCATTTCACTCATCTCAAATATATAAATCTAGGCCATCCTCAAGCATTTCCGCATAGCACAAACTTACAGGTATATGCTACTACATATAGGAGACCATTTGAGCAACTTAGCATTCAACATCAACACCTTCACTTGGTATAATCTTTATTTGAGTTTGCATTGTCTTGTTTACCTTTCATTTACGCTCCAATCCAAGTTAGAAGGTTAATAATAGTTACATCTTGCATTATTAGTTAGATTTTATTCTTTACAACCACTAACATATTGAATGCTTCTAGGTGGTCTACAATTCATCCACCTTCTTCCATCCTTAAGGAATAGAGCTTCTTCCTCAAGAATATATTGTTCACCAAAGACTTTGCTTGGTAGATTTCTCCAAGTTTCTTCCATAATTATTTTGTAGTGGGTTCTTCATGGACATTGATAAGAATAAAATCTTCAAGACACAATCTGATTAGACCTTTTCCTTTCTAGTCCATTACATCATACTGAGCAACTTGTGTTGCATTTGTAGGTCTCTAAATTTTTGCATCAACAACATCCTATAGATCATGATCAATTAACATATCTTCCATTTTTAATTTTCACATCTCAAAATTTGTGCTCAAAAAATTTTCCACCTCAATCCTCCTATATGTGCTTGCCATATTTACTTCCTACATAAATATCACAAAATTCTCTTTCTACACAAGATTCAACTCAAACTAGATTAGCTAAAAAAATAACTAAAACAAAAGGTGATCAAGCTTCGATACCACTTGTAAGGAAGCAAGGTGTGTGGAAACATCTTCCTACACTAACCTTGAGAGGAGTGTTATGCAAATCAATTTAAAACTTATCCAAACTTATTATAGAAAACAAAGAAACACATTCAAAAATGGATAAACATTAACACCATAACATAGTGATTTACGTGGGGAAAACCCTTTCGGGATAAAAAATCCACACTCCAAAACCTACACAATGTATTATCAAATCAACAAAGGATTACAACACACTTGCAATGCAAGTCTTTATAGGAGTATTTCATTAGCATTTAAATATGGAGTAATTTTGGTAGTATTCTAGAAACACTTATGTACCTACAAATTCTCTTATCAAACTACAATTCCTCAAGCTTTCAATTTATAGACTTCTTGCAACCTGGAAACCATATGTGGTTTTCAAAACTATGAGTAAATACCCCCAAGAGGTATGGTGCCCAACTTGGGCCCAATTTCCAATGCCCCTAGGAGAATCTATCATATAAGATAAAAATAGATTATTCTCTTATGCTCTTGCAACTATCATATTGGACCAATTTAATCCACCCAACATGGGCACCCAAGTTTGACAAGATTCTAGTATAAAAATAGGCTCTTACAAATGCCTCTTACAACATCTTATAGTTGGTCAAGATTCCACAATAACTTCCCCTATTTTAAGCTCTTACACATCATAAGCATCTGCTATAAGTTGTCATAGGATCCCTACAAAATAGGGCATCCCATTTTACCATTAATAACAATATTAATTACTTATTACAACACAAATTACAAGGCGCCAGCACTTGGCATAAATGCCACCTCAAAAATCCCATGCCCCATTTTGGTGGAGCACAATATTAATAATAAATAAATGTTGGAAAATATTAAATAATTAAAATCAATGAACTTATGAATTGCTAAGGTTGAGACACCTTAATTCCCAACATGAGGTTGGTGCCTTGGAGACCTCTATCACTTGTACATTTGTGATAAATTTTGGAGTAGTTTCTCAACACCCCTATCCTCAAGCATCTTGAATCATTGTACGAGGGTGGCTATGAGCACTTCCAAGGTCACTCCTTCTATATGTTGCATTTCACCATTATGAGATGGGTTTTGTTGTTTGTATTGTGGAGGTTGAGTGGCCCTATTTATTGTTGCTTTTGTTGCAAGTATGAGCAGTAAGTGTTGTCATTGATGTCAACACTTGAGTAAGTTATTTGGATGAGTTTGAGCAAGTGCTTGAGAAGTTAGTACAATTGCTGAATTGTTCTATCTCACAGAACAGTGCAGTGTTTTGCTTTGCATATCCTGTAGATTGAATATCTTTGACTGTGGTTTGGAATTTATGTGAAGGGATGCCTATAGTTGCTATGTTTCAAGTTTGAGCCTCCGATGTGAAGATTTGAGTGAGTTATGTTCACCAGAGTAAAAACTATTTTTCTGAGTATTCAATAGTGACAGGGAGAATGTATTATGCTCCGCATCTCTCTGCATTTAAGTTTTATAGTCTACAGTTCTAAGATTAAGTTTGGTATGATGTTATGTGCCTTCAATTGAAATGGTTCATGATTTGGTGCTCCGCAAGTGATCTTTCCTTTATGACAGTGGCTGACAGTAATGTTTAAGTGCTCTAGTTTGAAGAATATTATGGATAGAATGTTTGGGGGTTGTGCAGAAGTTCTTGGTGATTGTAACGTGCTTGTGGATGTCTCTAGATCATGTTCCTACCTTTTGATTGGTCTGCAAAGTGTAATTCAGATCGTGGATGATGCGTGTTCCTAAAGGTCTTAGTGTTAACACTAGTTTTGGTCAACTTGGTTGTTTTCACTACTTAAGATTATGCTTTGGAATTTGTGATAGTGTGTTGGGGGAGATTTCATTTGAGTCCCAGCTAAGGCATGGTGTGGTCTGCATTCATTCTTTTCCTTCACAAATTTGTTTAGGTCCAGACCTATTCTAATGCATGTATGTATGCCGACCTTGGAGATTTCTCCAATGGTTGATGATTGTAATGCCGACCTTGATGTACATTCCAAGGTTGATGAATTGTATAAATACATGTAAGAAAGTCAAAAATAATGTATGATGTTGCGAGGATGCGAAGATAAGTGCGAAGTGTAAAAGCAGAGCAGAGCAGAGAAGTTATATTACGCTTCAATGGAACTGAACCTTGGCATGATGTAGATGCTACTATCTCAGTTCACCAACTTCTGGCAGTGAGTCCCATCTTTTGTAGTGAGCATTCTAGGCAGTGAGCCCTAAGGTAGTGAGCCTTGTTGTAAATTTTGATATATGATTTATATTGTGAGTTAATCCTCACCATGGTTTTCTCTCATTGGGCTTTCCACATAAAATCTAGTGTCTCATATGTTGAATGTGTGAATGTGCTTAAGTTTTTTATTTCATGCTTTCATGGTTTAATCATAATAACAATGATTAAGTGGTTGTTTTGTTGATGCTTTAAAGAAGTTAAGTTTTGGTTACAAATGATTCACTCCCCCCCTCTCAGTTGTCTTGTGCATTTCAACAATTGGTATCAGAGCAAGGGTTCCTTGGAAGAAATCTTAACAGCTTGAGGTAGATTTGGGATGGTACATACGAAGGTTGCTCTTGAAGACCTAGAAAGAACTGAAGAAGAAATCAGAGATTTGAAGGAGAATGTCAAAGAAGCAGATGAATGTATCAGAAAATTAAGAGAGCAAGTCAAAAGATTCAAAGAAAGAAACAAGGAGCCCAGTGAGCAATTAAGGCAAGAAAATGAAACCTTGAATGATCTAATAGTTCAAATTGAAGAAAAGACTAAAGCTAAAGAACATCTAAATCTAATGGTGAAAGACAAATATGATGAATGTGCAAAGCTTGAAAAGGAAGTTGTAAACCTGAGGTCAAATTTGGAAAAGGGAAAGAGCTATGAAGAAAAGTTCAAAATAAGTTTTGCAAAACTTGATGAGATGCTTGTTAGCCAAAAGAGTACTGATGACAAAGAAGGATTAGGATTTGAGAAAGGTGAAAGCTCGAAAATTGGTCAAGAGAAGAATGCTGAGATCAAAAAGGACAAAGACAAACAGATTCAAAATCAAAGGAACAGACCTAGAAGACCACCGGTTAGACAACTAAATGCTTAAAGGTACCCTTCTTTCAATGGTTATTTTAATACATGCAATAAGTTTGGTCATAAGGCTACTCAATGTAGGAGCAGAGTGAATCAAAGTATTCCATCATTCTCTAGTCAGTGTTTCACTTGCAATAAAGTAGGTCATAGAGCTAGTGAATGCAAAAGTCAGATAAGGAACACCTATAATAATGGAAGGAATGCTTAATCTTTCAATGGTAACTATTTTATATGCAATATATTTGGACATAAGGCTAATCAATATAGATCCAAAATGAATGGAAGGAACAACAGTCAAAGGAATGTTGTGTGCTATAATTGCAATAGGCCTAGACATATTGAAAAGTTTTGCAGAAGCAAGAACCTGAAGAAGGATATTTAGACAGAAAGGAAGAAACCAATAAAAAAGGTTGATGTGACAAAGACCAAGAAGGAGACGAATGAGATTTGGGTGAAGAAGGATGTAACAAAGGCTAAGGATGAGCCTATACTGGTATCTGGTACATATGTTCCCTTAGGAAACTGAGATTAGAGCTTTGGCTAAGGGGGAGTCTTATTAGAAATCTTTTCTCCCCTACCAAAGGATTGGTGTTGATGCCTTAGCATGAAGAGACAAGGTTAAGGATTACCAACAAAAGTTTAAGTTAGGATAGAGACTATGTTTGTAAAGGATAAAGGAAGATTTGTGCAGTTTAAGAAGTCTGCTATGCAAGAATATTTGATAAGAAAAGAAGGCAGATTATGAATTTTGGCTAAGTATCTATTTGGTAAAATCAAGTTACAATGTTTCGATAATTTGGTCCGCATTGGTCTGATGTTGAGTTTAATGCTCTGCGGTTCTGGCATATGGTTATTAATCATTGGTTACATCTACATCCAGAAGTTTGTCTAATTTTGATAATTAGCTCGAGAGTAATGAGTAACAGAGATTTGGGTTGATAGAACACAGTTGTTTCCAATACAGAGCATTTTTCATGATGACTAAAAGCATTTTATATGAATCAGATGAGTCTTCAAGCAGTGAAGATTAAAAAGATGAAGAAAGTGTAGATTGAAGAAAGCCTTGTATGGGCTAAAGCAAGCTCCTAGAGCCTGGTATGCAAGGTTGGACAAGTATTTGTTGCAATTAGGGTTTAGTAAAGGTATTGCAAATAGTAATCTCTATTTCAAAATCAATGATGATCAAATTTTGATTGTTGTAGTCTTTGTTGATGATATTATCTTTGGAGGCAATGAAGGTATGTGTAAGAAATTTGTAGAGGAAATGCAAAAAGAGTTTGAGATGTCTATATGAATTTCTTTCTAGAACTGTAGATTACTCAATCAGAAAAAGGAATTTTCATTTCTCAATCCAAGTATGTGAAAGAGTTGTTGAAAAAGTTTGGAATGGAGAAATCTAAGCCAATATGTACTCCTATGGTAATTGGTTGCAAGTTGAGCAAGAACGATGAATCACCTAAGACTAATCAAAAAAAGTATAGGTCCATGATTGGAGGACTACCTTATCTAACCTATACAAGACCAGATGTAATGCATGCAGTTTGTCTTGTGGCAAGATTTCAAGAAGATCCTAGAGAGTCACATGTGATGGCAGTTAAGAGGATAATGAGATATTTAAAAGGCACTTCAGACTATGTATTGTGGTATCCTAAAGATACTGACTTCACTCTTAGTGCTTATACAGATGCAGATTGGGTGGGAGATGTTGATGATAGAAAAAGTACAAGTGGAGGTCCTTTCTTCTTGGGTAATAGATTGGTTTCATGGGTGAGCAAGAAGCAAGATTTAATTTATTTATCTACTGCAGAAGCATAATATATTGCTACAACATGTTGTTGTACTTAGGTGCTATGGATGAAGCAAACATTGAAGGATATAAAAGTTGTGTATGAAGAACCAATTTCAATCTTATGTGATAATACAAGTGCTATAAACATTTCAAAGAATCCAGTGATGCACTCAAGAACAAAGCCTATGTCAATAATGTATCACTTTATGAGATAAAAGGTAATAGAGAATGAAGTAAAGATGGAATATGTGTCTACAAAGGATTAGATTGCAGATATTTTCACAAAGCCTCTGCCTAAGGATACTTTTGAGTATCTCAGGGAGAAGTTAGGGGTTATTACCCCTCCTACTCTAAACTAAGATGCATAGAAAGTGCATTAGTCTAGTTGTGCCCAAAGTCTCATTCTTTGATCTAGATTGATGTTTTGAAGCCTACCTCTCAGGGGGAGTAAGTAGATGTTGCTGATATGAGTTCCTAATAAAGAGCAGTAAGTGTTGCAGTGTTGCTGACAGGGGGAGTAGTGCAGTGTTAGAAAGATCTAAATCAAGTCTTGATAAATAAAGAGAGAGAAAAGGTCTGGCAGCCTTTGCCATTGATGGCAAAGGGGGAGAGAAGTTCATGTAAAAAACTTAAGGAGAAAGATTATGAGTAAGTTACAACCAAAGAAAGCATAAAGTAAGGGGGAGCAAAGAAGCAAAGCAAGTTTACTTGTCTTGATGGTTTTTCACATCATGTGTTGCCATCAATGACAAAGGGGAGATTGTTGCAAGTATGAGCAATAAGTGTTGTCATTGATGTCAACACCTAAGGAAGTTATTTGGATGAGTTTGAGCAAGTGCTTGAGAAGTTAGTACAATTGCCGAACTGTTCTATCTCACAAAACAATGTAGTGTTTTGCTCTGCATATCCTGTAGATTGAATATCTTTGTCTGCGGTTTGGAAGTTATGTGAAGGGATGTTTGTAGTTGCTATGTTTCAAGTTTGAGCCTCCGATGTGAAGATTTGAGTGCGTTCTGTTCACCGGAGTAAAAACTATTTTTCTAAGTATTCAATGGTGACAGGGAGAATGTATTCTGCTCTGCATCTCTCTGCATTTAAGTTTTATAGTCTGTAGTTTTGAGATTAAGTTTGGTATGATGTTATGTGCCTTCAATTGAAATGGTTCGTGATTTGGTGCTTCGCAAGCGATCTTTCCTTTATGACAGTGGCTGATAGTAATGTTTAACTGTTTTGGTTTGAAGAATCTTTTGGATAGATTGTTTGGGGGTTGTGCGGAAGTTCTTGGTGATTGTAATGTGCTTGTGGATGTCTCTAGATCGTGTTCTTGCCTTTTGATTGGTTTGCAAAGTGTAATTCAGATTGTGGATGAAGCGTGTTCCTAAAGGTCTTAGTGTTAACACCAGTTTTGGCTGACTTGGTTGTTTCCACTACTTGCAATTATGCTTTGGAGTTTGTGACAACGTGTTGTTGCATGGGAGATTTCATTTGAGTCTTAGCTAAGGCGTGGTGTGGTCTGCATTCATTCTTCTCCTTCACAAATCTGTTTAGGTCCAGACCTATTCTAATGTATGTATGTATGCTGACCTTGGAGATTGCTCCAATGGTTGATGATTGTAATGCCGACCTTGATGTACATTCCAAGGTTGATGAATTGTATAAATACATGTAAGAAAGTCAAAAATAATGTATGATGTTACAAGGATGCGAAGATAAGTGCAAAGTGTAAAGGCAGAGCAGAGCAGAGAAGTTATATTGCGCTTCAATGGAATTGAACCTTAGCATGATGTAGATGCTACTATCTCAGTTCACCAACTTTTGGTAGTGAGCCTCTTCCTTTGGCAGTGAGCCCCTTCTTTTGTAGTGAGCATTCTAGGCAGTGAGCCTTGTTGTAAATTTTGATATATCATTTATATTGTGAGTTAATCCTCACCGTGGTTTTTCCCTCATTGGGTTTTCCAAGTAAAATCTAGTGTCTCATGTGTTGAATGTGCTTAATTTTCTAATTTTATGCTTTCATGGTTTAATCATAATAATAGTGATTAAGTGGTTGATGTGTTGATGCTTTAAAGAAGTTAAGTTTTGGTTACAACTGATTCACTCCCCCTCTTAGTTGTCTTGTGCATTTCAACAATTGGTTCTCAAGTCTCACTTGTTATAAGGATACTTGGTCATTTTGGATGACCATTTCAAGGGCTCCTCCTACCACTTGAGAATCTATTAAATCACTTTTGAGATGATATACCTCGTTATCAATCTGTGTGACTATTTCCCTATAGGTGGCCAAGCTAGGCTCATACCTTCATATTTCTGACCAAACTAAAACTCATGGGGCTCTTATTTGGTATGGATTTGGTTGCAAAATTGCCCTTTGCTATTGACCCCACATGGAGTTATCAAAGGTAGTAAATTCTTGGCATTGTTATTATGATGTAGGTTCCTACCATCTGAATTGATATCCTCATAGTCATACCTATTTCAAATAGGTACCATGGGATTGGAAGGAATATATTGACTGAATGAGGGGGTAAGGGGTTCATTAGAGGGACTTTGTCCTTGGGATGTTTTTAATCTTGACATATTTGGGGTACCTCAGGTATCTCTAAATAAATGAGATGATGGTAGAAGAGAAGAAATGAGATGAAATGGTATGAGAAAAAGGTGAGAGAGTGCATCCCACAAGGATTTGCTCATTCATGTTGGGTTCACCAAAATACATGTGTTGCTCCAAATCTACTCACCACTACTGTATATGAGTTGGACATGCGACAACACATGCATTGCACTCATGTGGCCTATGTATGGACAGATCAATCCTACTCATGTGGCAAAAGCTAGTGGAATGGGGGAGTGTGAAAAACCACCCTCTTCATAAGGAAGGAGTGTCCTATGAGTGTCAATGATGTTTGTGTGTGGGGTACTTGTTGTGTTGATTTAACCACTCTTCACTAGGAAGGAGTGCTTGATGGAAAATGATTGTGTTGATGCATGTCGTTGTGGTTAGAATGTGAGGGTGAGTTCTAGTAAACGTCTGAAGAGGTGTTGTTATGACAATTCTTGTGTGGTTGGGTGCATTTTTAACATAGATTATGATATGAATGCTTCTGGATTTGACAGTGATCGATTTTTTCCCTCATATCACAGTCAAATCCAGAAGCATTCATATCACAACACTATGGACTGTGGAAAATTAATGAATTCAACATAGATTATGTTTACTTCCTATTGAGCATTTTCTATTTTGATCAACTCTTGGAGATGGGATAATTCTCTTGCCTATTGCTTATTGTTTTCTTCTTGAAGTAGTTGTAAAATGAGAGTTTCCTCCTAAACTTGTTCTTGGTCGATTATTTCTATGTTCATAAGAGTTGTTTTGATTTTGTTTACGATAGATTCTACCCAATCCTTTCTAACCCTAGGACACATGAGCTTAATGATGGGAGAGAGAAGAGATGAATACACCTTATCCTAGTGTTCTAGTATCATCCCATGTTTGACATGCTTGGTGTTTGTTTATGTTTGACTACTTGATTGTTTTTGTTTTGCTTGGTTTGCACTGTCTTGTTAGCAAGTTTTTGATTACTTTGTTTTGTTGTTTGGTTATTTGCCTTGGCTTGTTAGCAAGGAATTTGATTGCTTGATGTTTTGAATGAATTAAGCTAATGAATGATTAATCTAAATGCAAGAAATGAACAATTATATGTTTTTATATTATTCCAAATAGAAATGTGATCTAAGTAAGTGAGTGCAACAATGATTCTAAATGCAAAGCAATGTGAGCAAACATTTTGTTTTGTTGTGATTTGTTGATTGCCTTATCTTGTTAGCAAAGGATTTATGAGATGAATTGAAAATGACTATGCTGAATTAGAACTAAAATATACAATCTAATCTACACTAATCTAATACAAAGAAGCAAATGAGTCCTATCTAACTAATGCTAAATCAATATACAGTGATGAAATGTCATAGATCTGGGCAAGATGAAAGATAGTTCATCTATTCTACTTACAATTCTAATTTAACCTTTCCACAGAAAACTAATCTAACAATTTGAAAGCATTTATAATTGAAAACTTCACACTTAGGATGCATGTGGTTAGAGATTCAACTCCTCCAATCTTCTTTCCTCTTTAACCTAGGGCAATTTGCTTGATGGAAGAAGTATGGAAAGATGATAAACTAAGCAAAGAGGGAAATGACAGAGTACTATGTTGCTTGACTACCTATGGAAAGAGCCTAGAGGCTATATAGAGTGTGGACAGTACAAAGAAAGCTTGATACTTCACTTGGAGACCTCATAATTGACCTTCTAACATACTCTAACAACTATGAAAAGGGGAGGTAACAAAATCACAATTCCTACAAGAGGCTTATAATGAACAACGAAAGACCATGTGGAATCCAAATGGGAATGTTTAAACAGGCTTAAAATCTCAATTAGATTCACAGTTAGAGGGGAACTCAAGAGTTGATAGAAGTAGGTGAAGTTAGAACTAAGTTAGGCTTGAGTTCAGGTGTAAAAATGGTGAAAAATAGCCAGTATTAAAAGTTTTATGCACTAATTAAAAATATCCTAAACACCACCTACCCCTATGCACATTCAGACATTAGAAATTGAGGCAATCAGAATTCCAATACTCTACAATCTATTCGATTAGATCCATGAGTGATAGTTTAGGTTTACCCACAAGTCTAGGTCTACATTCGCAAAGATCATATCCCAAGTGAAGAACAATCAATTTCTACCCACAATTTTCATCCAAGTGAGTACTAAAGTTCTAGCACCTTGACAAATCAATTTCCAATATCTATCACCACACATTTGCATTATCAACTTTTAACCTAAATATCACATTCAAATATTCACATTTTGATATTTTTAAAACACATGTGCATTTATTTTCATTAGAGTTGGATTGAACCAAATAGCTTTTTAATTTTTTAAAAAAGAAAAAAGAGTAGAGTTTAATTAAGGCACGTAGGTAGGCAGGAGAGGAGAAAATATACCCTGCAACTTTATCAACATGAAAACAATCATTGTACGTTAACGATGTCTCTTATTTCAAAAGAGCGGACTCTTCGATGGGCCCTGCAATTAGAGATCGACACGTGGCTTATTGATAAATTGCCAGCGTGGCCTGCCGGCTAAACATGCGTTGGCCGGCCAGCCTTATCCATTTATCTTCCACTATTCATCCTTTCGCTTTCCTAAATATATTTAATTCCGGATTTTATACAAACAGTTAACCACATTTTATAAAATCTCTCGTAAATACCACATGGACCCGGTTCTCTTAGGGTTTGATAATGATGAACAAGATTGGCATAAATCTTTCGGATTTTTGACCTTCAATCCGATCTTTAAGTTCGGAAATTTTGTCTGATCTGCGCAATAAATTGGCACGGCCGATTTTTTCCTGTGCCGCCGATTATTTTCTCGTCCGAATGCTCCAAGCAGAGGAGAAATTATAGCATGCGGTTGGATTTTACTGGCGCTGGATCGTTACGAGCAGAATGGAAAAAGATTTGTTTTTATAGAGGATGTATGTCTGGTAAGGCCCAAATCATTGAGTTTTCTTCAGTTCTGCCTTGTTTAAAACGCAGATCAGGGATTTTTCGATTCTGTAAACATTTATATCTTGAAATTTTACGGCTTCGAAACTCCTCTGGAGGCTTTGAGGTGAGAAATATATTTCTTTGTTGAAGAAAAGTGAAAATCAGGAACAAACTGCAAAATTTGGGTGTAAGAAACGGTATTATTTTGTTCTAGTCTGGGAAGCTTTTGATTCCAGAGCTGATTCTTTAAGTTTGGTGTCCTATGGAATAGAGGTGATCTTGAAGAAAAGTGAAAATCAGGAACAAACTGCAAAATTTGGGCTGTATTTGTAAGAAACGGTATTATTTTGCTTTAGTCTGGGAAGCTTTTGATTCCAGAGCTGATTCATTAAGTTTGGTGTCCTATGGAATAGAGGTGATCTTGAAGAAGAAAGACCCCTGGGAAAGATACTTTTTTTGGGTTGAAACTCTAAAGGGATTGTTATAAATTTGTTCTGTTTGAAGGTACGGGAAGAAAATGGTGCAGAGTTATCATTTTTCTGAATTTGCAGTGCCCAGGGGATGTTTGGGTTGGGTTGACTTTGAAACATTAGGTGTTTTCAAGCAGCAAGGATTTTCGATCTTCAAGAAAGATGAAGCTGTACATTTAGGAATAATTTGTCAAGCATAATGTTTTCTTGAAGGGAACAGCTGCAATTTGTGTCAATAGAATTTGAATATTTATTCAATTTTGTTGAATCTAGTTTCTTAAGTGAGTCAGGCGGGTGTAATAAAGAGGACAAATTGGTTCTAGAAAGATCTGTTCAAAAGGGTCTGGATTTGGAAAGGGTATCAATTTGACGTCAAAATGATGCCAATATCTTAGCATGGTCTGTTTTTCCTCTAGGAAGAATTTCTCAAACCAGTTTTGGCTTAATGCTAGCCTGAAGAAAGCAGCGGCATTTTGAATCAAATGGATTCTGAATAGTTATCTATATTGTCTGAATCTGGTCTTTTAATTTAATTGAAGGGTCTGAAAAAGTAGACAAATTGGTTTGAAGGGGCATAGGTTTGAACAAAATTCATTTTCTTTTGTTTTAATACAAATTGAGGTAAAAATGATGTCAAGATCTTATACTAATCTTATGGATCTAGCCACGGGTAATTTCCCAACCTTTCCTAAGGTTGGGAAACGACTGCCCAGAGTCATGACGGTTCCTGGGATAATCTCGGAGCTTGATGATGATAACTGTAACAGTGTTACATCAGATGTGCTGTCATCTGTCTGCCAGGATCGCATGATCATTGTGGCTAATCAGCTACCATTGAGGGCTGTCAGGAGGCCGGATAACAGGGGATGGGCCTTCAGTTGGGATGAGGATTCTTTGCTTTTGCAGCTAAAGGATGGTTTGACAGAGGATTTGGAGGTTGTCTATGTTGGTAGCCTGAAGGTGGAAGTGGATCCAAATGAACAAGATGATGTTGCTCAGACTCTACTTGAGAAATTTAAGTGTGTGCCTGCTTTTCTCCCTCCTGATCTTTTCAGCAAGTTTTATCATGGTTTCTGCAAGCAGCACCTATGGCCGCTGTTCCATTACATGTTGCCTCTCTCACCAGGTCATGGGGGTCGCTTTGATAGATCTCTATGGCAGGCTTATGTTTCTGCAAACAAGATCTTTGCAGACAAGGTTATGGAGGTGATTAGCCCAGATGATGATTTTGTGTGGGTGCATGATTATCATCTCATGGTGCTGCCCACATTTCTCAGAAAACGATTCAACAGGGTCAAGCTTGGATTCTTTCTGCACAGTCCATTTCCTTCATCCGAAATCTACCGAACTCTTCCAGTAAGAGATGAGATTTTGAGGGCACTTCTGAATTCAGATTTGATAGGCTTTCATACTTTTGATTATGCTAGGCATTTTCTTTCCTGCTGTAGCAGGATGTTGGGTATTGAGTATGAATCCAAAAGAGGGTACATTGGATTGGAATACTATGGGCGTACCGTAGGTATCAAGATTATGCCTGTGGGCATACATATGGGACAACTTGAGTCTGTGTTGAATCTTACTGACACAGAGTGGAGGGTGGGAGAACTGAGGGACCAATTCAAGGGAAAGAAGGTGCTGCTTGGTGTGGATGACATGGATATCTTTAAAGGTATCAGCCTGAAGTTCTTGGCCATGGAGCAGCTGCTGAAGCTGCATCCCGAGTGGAGAGGCAAGGTTGTTTTGGTGCAAATTGCTAATCCTGCAAGGAGTTTGGGCAAAGATGTTGAGGAAGTGAAAGATGAGACACATTCTACTGCAAAGAGAATCAATGAAACCTTTGGGAGACCGGGGTATGAGCCCATAGTTTTGATAGACAGACCTGTTCCTTTCTATGAAAGAATTGCTTTCTACACGATTGCAGAATGTGCTGTGGTAACTGCAGTTAGGGATGGAATGAATCTCACCCCATATGAATACATTGTCTGTAGGCAGGGGAGCTCCAGATTAGATGAGACACACGGAGCAGGTTCAAATGCTCCTAAAAAGAGCATGCTGGTGGTGTCTGAGTTTATTGGATGCTCACCTTCTTTAAGTGGTGCTATCAGGGTCAATCCTTGGAATATTGATGCTGTAGCTGAGGCCATGAACATAGCCATTTCCATTCCTGAGGCTGAAGCACAATTAAGACACGAAAAACATTACAGGTATGTCAGTACTCATGATGTGGCGTATTGGGCACAGAGTTTTACACAAGATTTGATTAGAACATGTACTGATCACCTTCGTAGGAGATGTTATGGTATTGGCTTTGGGTTTGGATTCAGAGTAGTAGCACTTGATCCAAACTTCAGGAAACTTTCAATAGACCACATTGTATCTGCTTACAAGAGGACTAAGAGTAGGGCAATATTGTTGGATTATGATGGGACAATGATGCCCCAGACATCCATTAACAAAACTCCTGGGTCCGAGGTGCTTACTATTTTGAACAGCCTTTGTCGGGATCCAAAAAATGTTGTCTTTATTGTTAGTGGAAGAGGGAGGGAGACTCTAAGCAAGTGGTTCTCTCCTTGTGAAATGTTGGGAATTGCAGCAGAGCATGGTTACTTTATAAGGTAAAGTCCATACTATTTATAGCTCATTTGAAGTTATGTGAATATTATTGAAAAACATAGATTTGAGTTGGTCAATTTGGCTTTGCTTGCCCCTTTTTTAATCATCAGCTTTCAATATTCTATCCTTTTATAGTCTTATGAACTTTTGAAGTAAAGACAAATATCTTGAAGTGTTCTGCTTTATTTGTAAATGCCTCAGGTGGACTCTAGATGCAGAATGGGAAACTTGTGTACAAGGTGCAGACTTTGGCTGGAGAGAGATTGCATTGCCTGTCATGAAATTGTATGCTGAGACTACTGATGGCTCTACAATAGAAGAAAAGGAGAGTGCTTTGGTTTGGCATCATCGTGATGCAGACCCAGATTTTGGTTCCTGCCAGGCAAAGGAACTTTTAGATCATTTGGAGAGTGTGCTTGCCAATGAGCCTGTGGTTGTCAAAAGTGGTCATCATATTGTAGAAGTCAAGCCGCAGGTACTGAATTTCATAGTAGTTTTTGATAATTCTGCTCAAGAAGCAAGGCTGGTATAGTAATTGAGTAATTGACCATGCTATTAATTTGTTTCCGTGGTCCTGCAGGGCATAAGTAAAGGGCTTGTGGCAGAACAACTTCTTTCAACAATGGTACAGAGGGACAAACGTCCCGACTTTGTAATGTGCATTGGAGATGATAGATCAGATGAAGACATGTTTGAGGCTATTACAACTGCTATGGCACAATCTACATTTCCTACAAAATCTGAAACACTTTCTCCAAGAGCAGATATGCTTTCTCCAATAATAGAAGTATTTGCATGTACAGTCGGTCAGAAGCCCAGTAAAGCAAAATATTATCTTGATGATCCTGTAGAAGTTCTAAGGATGCTTCAGGGTTTGGCTACAGCTTCTGATCAAGCAACTAAGAATTCATCAGCTCATGTAGCTCTTGACAGCTTGGATTGAGTTTCAGAATTTAAAGATGCATTTCTTCTTGTCCCTGTCTCAGATACAAATAAATGCAACTGATGATCAGTGTGCCAGCACGAAGTTGTGGAAAGAACAAAAGAATTGCTGGTTATTGCTGACCCTTTGGATGAAGAGTTTTGGCATCCACCTAAAGGGTTGAAGCCATGAAGTTCATTTAGGAGTTTTACGACTCTTTCAAGTAGGTAATTCAACTCTGGGCTGCAACAGACTGTTGCAGATGGACCATTCACTCTATCATGTAAGTAAATGCATTGTGACTGTAGAGTTTTGTTGTAATATTCTTCTAAAACCATTGCCAGATCAATCCCTGAATTTAATGCAACACTAATTGATTTTGAAAATATATTAGCATGTTTGTCATGGGGCATGCAGATTGAAAGCATATTCGGATTGTGTTCTTTTGAGGCACACAATGTTGTGAATGAAGCAAATAACAAGTGCAAAAGTGTACATGGGACCAGAATTCAGTGCACCTTTTGGTATTGAACCAAGTCAAGAATTGTGGGCTAAGCTTTGATTTTAGTGTTGTCCTCTCAGAATCCGCTTCTATGAGATGAGGAAAGACATTTATTAGTTTATTTAAGGTCTAGTTCTTCTCGTTTCAAAATGTGTTTTTGGACAGGCCTTCAGCCTAGTTTTGACCTTTTTGCAAATTAACCTAGTTGCTTAGAAATTTCTAATGTTTTAGATATATACTTGATGTAATTAAATATTGTGTTCTTGTTCTGATTGAGTGTCTTTATGTATAGCAAAGTTTTTATGTCCTTATAGAGAGGGCATGCCTCATGTAGCACATGCCACTGTTAAAACTTGCTGCTGCTAGTTGGGAAACATACCTATTATGCGCTTTGCTGCTTCGAACATGCTAGGTTATGCCATCGCCCATCATTGTTTAGTGACAAGCAACTACTTCTTAGTTGGAAAAGAAATGAGTTTGTTGCTTTTTTAACCAAAACAAATGAAATCGTTTAATCTTAAAACTATGATGTTGGGCATAGTAGAAAAATCATTCTCTTGGCAAACTAACAGCTAAATTTTTTTCAATTAATTGGGAAAAACTTGGAAAAAGCTCAAGAAACTAATACATAAAAAAGAATTAAAAAAAATAGAGATGTTTTTTTTTGGTTTTCTAAATTTCTGGTTTCATGGCAAAATAAATTTTAAATTGTAGAGTAGAAAGTGAAACAAATGGAGTGTACACGGTGAATTATGGATTTTGTTCATTAATTTTGAGGTTGGTGATCACATTCCATAATACATTACTAAATAGTTTGACATTTGAAGTTTGAACCTAGGAATCAATTACAAATGATAAAATACAAAGTCCACCTACAAAGTAATAATAAAATATGGAGAAACCTTGAGTTTTAGAGCTACGGTCCGCTAGGGCGTTGTTGATGTTTCAAGTTCCGTGCTTCCAATTTGGTTGATCTCTTGTTGATCATATATTTCTTTCGAGATGGTCATCATCATCAAAAGGTGGGTTATCATTTGTGACCCATTTTGAATTTGAATAATCTGATTAGGGTCAATTGGTTGATTGTCTTTGCTGTCCTTCAATATAATCAAATTGAATTCAAATGTTTGTGACGGATACAAAATACATATAAGAATTGTAAATTGCATCAAGTTTTTTTTAACCTCAAATTTTTTTTGGAGTTGAAGGTGGAGGTTGCGTTCATTTGGTGTCGATTCAAATTGTTCTTGTGTTTCTAGTTTGTGAGTTTGAACACGCTCCATGAATGCTCACAAGCAAATAAATTATATGATTGGCTTAAAATGTGCATTGCCATGCAACATATGATTTTGGCTTTCTTGTCAAATAAATTCCACCATTGCATTAACAAATCCTAATCCACCATTGCACTAATATATTTATTGAGTTATAATGGTAAAAAAAAAAAATGGCAAAGGTGAATAGGGTTATGATTTTTGCATCACATGGCGTCCCGCCCACTGGGAATAGCGTGGACACGAACAGGGCTCATGCATTGGAGAATGATGTTGGGCAGATCATTCAGTATCTTTGCGCCATTTTTTTAGGTGTCAATGCAGGTTTTGGCACTAGTTCTGTAGCGCTGACAGAGGGTCTGTTAGTGTAGGTTGAAGGCTCTTCTTAGGAGAATGATGACATTCCACCTCATAGCTATTAATGGGACGATTGATTCTGGGCGAACAACTCTTAGACACCCTAAGAAGCCCTCTGAGGTTGTGAATAGCTCAAGAGCTTAGGCCCACCCTTTATAGAGGGGGGTCTTTTGGCCATTTCCATGCGCTTGATCGTCCCCGGTGGTGGTGTGTGGCTTTAAGGTCTTTGAAAATGAGGAATTTTATTGTAATCAAGGAGTGATATGCAGATTCAACGGATTACGGCTCGCTTCTTGATTTTCATAAATGGGTCATGGAATCTTGGAAGTCGTTTGTAGATGGAAAGATCGAGCTCTTCCCTAGCGCATGAGGATTCTTCATTGTGACTTTCGCTTTTACAGAGCAGCAAGACTTAGTGCTTGGTGACAAGGTTTGGATGTGGAGTGAACATTCCCTATACATCAAACTCTGTACCCTTTCCTTAAATCCACTCATTGAGCTGCTCGATATCAGACCAATATGGTTTTGACTTATGAATTGCCCTCTTCAGTTTTGGGAGGACTCATGCTATGAGGGCACCAATAATGCTATTGGTCGATTCCTAAAGGTAAACTCTACTACCTCAATTATGGGACATTCTACAGTTGCTCGCATCTTAGTGGATATTGACGTCTCCAAACCCTTTCGTGGAGATGTTTTGTTGGTAGGGGAAAGGCCTTGGAACCAACTGTTGGACTATGAGGGTATCCCCTTAAGATGCAGACGTCGTTTCACTATTGGTCATTTGGCCTTCGGTTGTCCTCTCTTACGCCACAAGGGTGCTACAACTTGGTGGAAGGATGCTCTCTTGGATCAATTGACTATCAATGCTTTCCAGGAAGATGGTTCATCTTAGGGGGATGATTCCTCTCATAAGGATGAGCACCCTCATGAGGTGGTACTTGAGGGGGTGATGGCAGTTGAGGTTGCAACGAATGTCGAACTCCATTATTAACCAATACATTGATGCAGAAAGGACATGCACACAACTCAATGGACCAACAGATCCTATATCAGCAACCTAATAGCTATAATGTGTTACATTTAAATTGTCAAACCAAGGAATCATGTTCTTTTTGGGTGGTGCCCGTACTATGTGTATAGTCAAGGATTCCTAAAATTGTAATCTAGAAGTTGTGCATATAAACAAACTAACAAACTCTACTTTGCAAGGAATAGCAAGTAAATGCATATTCAGTTGGCTATAAATCAAAATAGTCTATGTAAGTCAAAACAAAGAAACAATTAATACACTAAGTCAGTGATCACCTTAAACCCACAATGCAGATTATCAATATTAACTAATCCACATAAACATAAACTAACACAACATGAACTAATCACATAAACATAACTAATGACATGAACTAATCACCTAAACATATAGGAGAGATACGGTTACCTCAAGTGGCCCTTGATCGAGTGATCGTAATCTCCACAGAATCTAAACTAGAACACCACTGTATCACCGAATCATTGACTGAATTCAAATCTATGTTCTTTATTAAATGCTAAAAGATACAACAATAACTTGACTACACGATCTCTTTCTAACCTCCACTTGTCGTATACAAAATCTAACATATATATAGACAACATTTGAGTTTCCTAATTGAGCAAAACTTCTAAGCAACTAACCCCATACTCGTCCATTCTCCCACACACATAAGGAGAAGACATTATTATTTAATCAAACTAGAAATAGGAAACTAACTACCACAAAGATAACTAGACATCACAGTCCCATTATGACTTCTTAGTCATTATGAAGACAGTTATAAATGAAAACAAAACATAACACGATCTAAGCTTCCTTTATTATTCATGACTGCCTCAACTATTAAAGGCAAAACTGTCGAGAAGTGGGGGTTATGGTTAACTCATGCCCACTCAATTTGGAATTCTTTTCCTTTGGTTGCGGGTAACTGCATTGTTTGCTGTAGATGAAAACACTTCCTTTGTTGCGGGCTGACAGGTGGTCTCCATCATATGTAACCGCGTGCTTGCTACATAGGGCTTAGTTCACCACATAATATTTATTCATCACAAACTACTAAAATTATCAGAAATTACTATCACATCTTATAAACAATCATTAATTCACACAGTCATCCACCAACAAATCATGTACTATTCTTAATGCTTTCATTGTCTTAAAGATAATTATAAGCATGGACAATGTATGGAAAAGTCTGGGAATGTCTTTAAAAAACATGAACTAAAACAAGAGAAACAAAATAAAGTACAACCTCATCACACCCCCAACTAAACATGTTGCTAGTTCTCAAGCAACCAAAGTCTCTGATTATACTGGAGAACATTTTTTTTGTAATATGTGGGCTCCATAACCCCTCTATCCTGTTTGAGATAGAAACACTTCTGCTCTGCCAACCGGTTCCACCTAGCTCGTTTTGCTGCTTGAGATGTCTTTTGTTCTTGCCAATGTGGGATTGGATAAAGGAGCAGGGGAGGATGAAACACCAAAGGCAACCAAGTAATCCCATGCTCATTAGCTGATCCGATATACCTCTGTGCCCTAGTGATTGCTGCTAAGAAATTGAACACTGAGTGGGGCTCTTTTCTTTGCAGTGCTGGTGTCAACTCATTCCACCTACCTTTTGAGAAACTCAGAGCCTCCTTACCAATCCCCTCAGCTAATTTCTTGAATTTCTTATAATCCATTGCCTTGCATTCAAGGAGTTTTGTTTCCACCTCAGGATGTTCTATCAAATTAATCCATTCTACCACTATTTGTTGGGATTTAGGGCCTCTGCTTTGATTTTGAGAGGAATTGATTTCTCCCTCTCATTGTATTGTTGCTGAAGGATCCCTCTTCTATGCTCATTATAGATGAATGATGCTAAGGCTTTTAATTGCAAATCCCCAATAGCAATTAGGGGATTCTAATTGGTATAATAAGGAATAGTCAATTCATGCAGATAAAATTCACATGACTGGTTATGCATCTCGGGGGTAACTCATTGGTAGTTTGTCAAAAATATATCGTGTAAAAAGAGAAACATAAGTATCACTATAAAGTTGACTAAACTGAAAACTCAAATATTGTTCTTGTAAATAAAGGGCATAAACCCTTGCAGGTGGTCGACATCTCTTCAGCTGGACAATCTTCTCTATCATCCTATCCATTTTGAACTTCAGTCTTCTTATTTATGTATTCTTATCCTCAATCTCCTTGTTGTGCTTTTCCTTCATTTCATGATGTTCTTTTACCATTTCATCTATCTTGCCCCACAATTGCAAAGTAACAGTTAACAAAGTTGATGGGGCAGCCTCTTCCTGTTGTTCTTCCTGCTGCATAGACTGCAGACTTCTCCGATTGATTTCTATTAGGGACAATTGAGCCAAGTGGTCTGGTCCTATTCCCTGTTGCTGGTAAACATGCAGTTGATCCTCCAACCTCTTAACTCTCTCATTTAATCCAATTTCCTTTTGTTGATATTCTTTCAACTGTTTCTCCAATGCTGCAATCTTCTGTAGAGCTACCTGCAACTCATCCTTCCTTTCCTCTATTTTCTTTTTATAATCCAACAACAATTCTTCTATATGAATTTCAGGAGAAGCTGGCAAGTCTTGATTCTCTGTATCAGGGGGAGGTTGATGCCATTTCCTAGATGTGTACAAGTCCTCTTCCTCTGATTCTGTGTCAGTCTCCATGATAGTGAATGGGCTACATTCAATTGTTCCCTATTAACAAACAAGTGTTCCCTTTTTGAGTCTGTGTCAATTTGCACATCAACCACTTTCTTTTGTTTAGGAGGGGTTTTCCTCCTATAGCTTCTTTCTCCTTTAGGCGGCCTGAGCATTTGAGTGGTTAAGTGGTCACTTTTTGTTTCTTTTTAACCTTAGAGGGGGAAGAGAATGCTTTTATCTTTTTAGTGGGCTTTGAGGTAGAAGGAAGATTTCGAGAAGTCTTAGGTGATGCGGGTGATGAGGTAGTAGTTTTAGGCTGCAGTTTTTGTTTTCACTTTGCTCTATGTGGCTATAGGTTTGTGAGGGTGAATGCTTTGGCAAAGGGTACATGCGAAGCTGTAGGTATGGGAGACTTTGCAGGTATGCTCATGGGGTTATCAATATTTGGAGTTGAGTGCTCTAGAATAGTGGCATGGTAGTGGGTAGGTAAGACCGTTGGTTGGGAAGAGGTTGCATGTGCTTCCTCCCCCTCCCTTGACTGTACATTCTCTACTCGTGTCTCTTCTTACCTCATTGGTTCAATCCTTAAGGTTCCCTCATCAATATGGTTGATCTTAAGAAAATGTTTTCAAGAAATGTCAAGAAACTAAATAGACAAACTCCTTTTTATCAATAATATGACCAGACCATCATGAGACAGTGATAACTAGTTACCTTTTCTCCTATATTTGGCAGACATTCTTTTCAATAGATTAAACAAGAAATTTGGGACATTCACAACCCTCCCATGATGGAGATGACTTAAAAGCTTAAAATGCACAATATACAACAATGATTGTCTCTCATCACATGTAAGATACTTAATAATGTAAGTAGCAACAGAAGCCCATAACCAGGGTAAAGAAACACGTTTGGTACCTTGTGATGAAGATACTATTCTTTCTCCTGGTTGAATGAATTCAACCCTTGCTATAATGGCATCGACTTTCATAGGGAACTCCTTTATCTATAGGTAACCCTGTTACCTCTGTAATAGTAGCTTCGGACGCGTCAACCTGCAATCCTCTAACTGTAGCTTCATTATTTGAAATGTCCTTGCAAACTGCTGAGTCATAGCTCCATTATATTCAGTCGGCTTAAAAAATAGTCCAACCATCCAGCTTGTTGGAAGATAGGCTTACAATATGGGTCAATCAATAATGTTGTATGATCTGTAGGCTCTTTTTTGATTGATTCTCCACCCATTGTGCGATTATCTATGGTTTCCTTCTAGTTGTGATTCACCTATGTGCCCAGTTGCTATAGAAATCTTTCTTGCTGAACCCAATTTTCACTCTGCAAATTTAATTCCCTGTTTTTTGGCTAATGCATTTACGAATTGCTATTTCCAGTCGCTATCTTGCTTGATTGTGTATGGTATGCGGCGAATAGTCATTAATTATGAAAGGAGAGGTTTCAACTTGGGTGATGTACGTGAAATCATTTCAAATCATTTTTACGTATGAAATCCCCCCAACTAAGGTGGCATTTGTCCACAAATGTAATGACATAGTGAATGTACATAAGGCAAGGTTGAAAGCATTTTGAATTGTGCACAATAGTCAAATTAATGATTGGGTGAAATAAGACTGCTATAAAATAAATAATATTAAATATTAATTAATAGTAGTTGTGAGATAAATACCTTTTGAATGCTGACAAACATGTAGATGATACATGCAAAGCTGATGATATGGCAGCTGGAGTGGATGTGTTAGAAGAATGTGCCCAAGTGAATCGAATGGATGTGATGTTGAAGAAGTGTGCGAGGAGTGTAGCTTTGTGACACGTAGCTGCAAGGTACAGTGTGGAAGAGAGGATGGCAGCATGTAGATGCTGGAAATAAAGGTGTTGCAGGCTAGAGTGACTGCATGCACATAAGCTGAAAAAAATGATGTGAACAGGGCCCATGTGACTTGGCTGCGGGTGCAACGACTATAAGTCCCTCAAAGATTATGACAATTGTAAGGGCTACAGGTGGAATGGTACAGGTCCTGTGAAATAGTAGAAATTTTTTTGGCTACAGGCCCTTGAGTAGAGTGGCTATAGGTACTATCAACGATCTTCAATTAGATATAAGGAGATTATTCGATGGAGCCTAGGGGTGATGGTGTTTGGTGTGTTTATTTATTTATTTTTTAATATTTAAGTTTTATTTATTTACAATGATTATAGAAAATCATACCTAAGGAGTGAATGCAGACGAGCTAATGACTTCATCTACTGTTGTATTGCTAGGAGCAACTATGACTATTATGCATGTTGCATCTGGTGGGGATTGCTGTGAAACTTGTGTATCCATATGTCCTCTCAACTGATGGAGAAAGTTGTCTTTATCCAATGGCTTCTTATACAATTTCAAACGGTGTCTATTAACCATGATTGAAATTTTGACTAGATCAATTGTTGTAAGTTAGACTGCACCATTGGGAAAAACTTCCCTGATTTCATAAGGACCTAACCATCTAGTCTAGAATTTGCCTTTATGGTCCTTATATCTGTAGTCATAGAGCATGTCCAATCACTTGCCTTAAATTCTTTAGTTTTGATATATTAGTCATGCCATTTGACTCTTTGCTTTTGGATTATTTTAGTGTGGTGGACTGCTTCCATCCTTAACTCCTCTAAGGCATTAAGCTGGTGCAACCTTTCTTGTTGAGTTGTTGATAGATCCATCCCAAGTTAAATGGCAGTTCTTAATGTTTTGTATTCAAACTCAATAGGAAGGACAACCTTTTTGTCATAGACTAGTTCATAAGGTGTATACCCTATTGTTGTTTTCCATGTAGTTCTGTATGCCCAAACTACTTCTGAGAATCTGACTACCCAATCCTTTCTGTGTAATACAACTGTCTTTGTTATTATTGCTTCAATTTCCCTATTTGTGACCTCAACTTGACCATTTGATTGTGGATGATAGGGAGTGAACTTCTTGTGTCTAATTTCATATTCTTGAATGAGACTAACAATCAGGGCTGATGTAAACTGTGGTCCTTGATCTGTAACTATTTCTTTTGGCACTCCATATTTTGTAAATATTTCCTCATACATGAATGTGGTAACCTTACTGTCTCGGGCAACTTTTAGAGCTTTCACCTCCACCCACTTTTTTAGGTGTGTATAGGGATTTAATCAAGATTGAAATGATATTCAAAACAATGAAATAATCAACAATTCAATCCTATAACATAAAAAGATCGATCTAAGTAAAAAGCAATATCAATGAATAAATCAATTTAAAACAAGAAAGACTTCACCTAGATTGTGTAGTTCTCTTTGTAAGAATGTAGATTGCTCAATAATGTTGTGAAACCAAGTTTGCAACAAGTGGATGTAGGTTGTGTTCATGCTCAAAATATCGATATGCTCAATGATACGATGTATGCTCAATTCGCTGTTAAGGAATGCCTGAGCATAAATGATCGAAGAGGGTTTGTTATGGAAAACTTGAGAGACTAATGGTACGTGCAGGGAACAACTTTCATGGCATGGATCCATGGGCGTCTTAGGATAATGTTATAAGGTAGCTCAATGTCGAGGACTTGGCACCTAGTTTCAAGCATGACGGGGCCTACTTGTATAGGCAAGTGGATAACACCTTCTGACCAGCATTCAGCATCATCATACCCTTTGATTGTAATACTTTGATCACTATTGACTTGATCCTCAGAGTACCCCAATTGTTTGAGTAGCTTTAGAGAATAGATATTGAGACCAACACCACCATCTATAAGTATGCATTTGATCTTGCATTTATGGATGAGAACCTCAATGTGAAGGGCATCATTATGACATGGATCATGGGATGGGAGGTCCTTTTCAAAAAAGACCACATTGTAAGGTGAGGCAATGTTACCTATTATAGCTTGGAAATCTATGACGGCTATGTCATTAGGAACCGAAGACTCTTGTAGGGCTTTTTCAAGCACAACTTTATGTGCGGGTGATGACCTTAAAAGATCCAAAATAGAGATCTGTGTAGGGGTTTTCCCTAGGTGTTCAACGAGATTGTAGTCAGATTGAGTTGTGAGACTTGGTGTAGGACCACGAATGGTGACACGACCACGACGAGTTGTAACAACGCAATCCATAGATTTGCATTTGATTGTGAGGGTAGACACCGGACTCTCTTCAAAACGACCCACAATAGAGTCATAGGAAGTTGAAGCTTTGTTAACACCTTTACCTTTATCCGGAGGTGGACCTTGACCATGGTTAGGGAATGGTTCCTTGTACATGTTGAGATCCTTGTTTGTGTTTTGATTAGGGGGGTCACTGAATGTGATTTGTCCTCTATCAATAAATTTTTGGATCAGGTGTTTGAGTTTCATGCATCCTATGGTTCGGTGTCCTTTAGTTCTATGGTACTCACAAAATTCATTTTCTTTGTATCGTGCAATTTTGTAAACAGGTTCACCATATGGGGGAGCATTTGGTAACGTGATGAGTCCATTGTTTATAAGTTTCTATAGAACAGTCTTTGTAGGCTCTCCCAAGGGAGTGAATTGACATTGAGGGTAATCTTGTTGAGGTCGCTCTTGTTGTCGTCGTCATTGGTTTGGTTGTCTTTGTTGTTGGTTTGGTTGAGGCGAAGGTTGACTTGGTTTTGATAAAAGTTGAAGGGGTGTTTGCAGTGTTTGGACATGCTTGGAATCCACCACACCATCATTGACCACATTTTTGTTCTTGTTCCAAAACTTGGGTTTATCGTTTGTTTGTTGTTGAGGAACATTATCTTTAGTTTCTTTGAAGATTTTGGCCATGCCTTTATCGATGAGGGCCTTTTCAATGTTGATGCCCTTATAGGTAATTTCATTGAAGGTTGTAACACTAAATATTTGCAAATGAAAACCTAATTCTTGATTGAGGTTTTGCACAAACATACTCACTAGCTGTTTTTCGGGTATCTTGAATGGGAATTTGCCAGCCATTTGTCTCCATCTTTGAAGGAAAGAGATGAGAGTTTCTCCATTTTTCTATTTATTGTTGCATAGGTTGGTCATAGAGACTTCATGTTCTATGTTGTATGAGAAATGAGTGGCAAAATTTTCCACAAGCTCGTTAAAAGATTTGATACCCGTGGGTAGGTGCAAGAACCATTCTATGGCTTGACCTCCAAGACTGCGAGGAAAGAGATGCATAAGATATGTGTTATTATGTGAGACCTCGAAGCAAGCGAGATAGAATTCTCTAAGATGGTCTATTGGGTCCCCTTTTCCTTTGTATTTATCAAATATAGGAATAGTGAAATTGTGAGGAAAAGGGATCATGGGTAATGACCGATCAAATGGATAAGGACAAACGTCTTCCAAAGAGAATGTTTTCTTGGTGTGGCCAAAGGTTAGATCAGCTAGTTGTTGTTTAACCTCAACAAGTTGTAACTCCATAATTGTTGGAGGTGTTTGAACTAGAGGTGATTGTTGTTGCCCATATGGGAGATCGTAGTGGAAGTCATAGGCATTGGTGTTGTAAGGGTCGTATGATTGGTTGCAGTTGTATGTGTCATATGATTGGTTGGGATTTGTTTTTGTTTGGTTGTGGTGGTGGAACAGAGCTATTTTGAATTTGGGAATGTTGAGGTTGGTTGGGAAATGTGTTGAAAAAGGTTAGTGTAGATGATTGTTGTGGCAGAGGGACATAGGTAGATGTGCTTTGTGATCGTTGGGGTAGGTTTAGGTTGATTGTAGAAGAATGTTGTGGTGGAGGGACATAGGTAGATGTGTTTTGTGATGGTTGAGGTTGACTAAGATAGGGATAGGTTAGGTTGACTGTGGAAGAATATTGTGGTTGCATGACATTGTGTGGGTTAATGATACGAAGGGATGATGATGTTGGGGGAGGTGTTGGTTGTGGACCTTGTTGCATGGTGACATAATTGTTTCCTAGATTGTAGTTTGGGGGAAAATTGTCCCGTGAAGGGGTAGCCAATGTTCCAACTACATTTGATGTAGGCATTTGAGAGATGATAGGGGGTTGTTGTGTGTTTGGTCTAGCTAGAGCGGCTTGTTTTGCTAGTTGGTTTTGACATTGTAAAGTCTCTTGTTGGTGCGTATAGATCTCCATAGGAGTCAAGAGGGGGGATATAGGTCTTTTCGTTGTTGGATTTTGATAAAGAGGATTCTCATATTGAGCGGAAAAAGACTTATTTGTTCTCCCTTGTGAGCTTTGTTCGGGTATAGGGGTGGTCAGAGTTGACATGATTTGGACCGCAGTTATAGCGTCATGGGTTTTGTTTAGCTCTTTAAGATTTGATAGTTCAAAATCTTGGGGTAATTTGGCTCCTTGTTCGGCTAGTAAGTGGAAAAAATGATCTTGGTTTTCACTAAGGATTTTGTCAAATGCAGCTATGGTTTTAGGATCTTGCATGATTACCTCAAGGTCTTGTCTATCTACTTAAGAGGATTGACCTTCTTCAAAGTGTCGCTCTTCTTGAGATGGGACTTGAACCATGGTATAACCGGGTGTAGCAAAATCATGAGGCATGCCGGTAGTGAATTGAGTTACATCTACCAAGGGGACATTAGTCTCTTAGGGTTGGTTTGGTTGGTCTTGTTTCAGCATGTTTTGAACATTAGTGAGCCTATTCATTGGTGTTTTTGGAGTACCCTTTGGAGTCATGTTGGATTGGCTTGGTTGAGGTGTATGAGGAGATGATTTACGCTTCCTTGGGGCAACTTGTTTAGCCTTCATAGTTTGTTGGAGTCTAGTGGTTACCATGGGATACACTAGGACAATGTTTTTTGATATTTTGTTGTGATAGTTTGAAAAAATAATTTCCTAGACAGAGGCATTGTACTGTTACAAAGGCGCGGTAATGTAGTACCACAGGCGCTGAGATGTAATGCCAAAGGCGCTAGACTGCGATACCAGAAGCACTGGACTATGTTGCAAAAGCATTGGACTACTATACTAGAGGCGCTGTAATGGTGTCAGTGATGTTTAAAAAGGCAAATTTGATAGTTTTTGGAATTAGATTTGGTTTGGATTTGCTTTGACAAGAGAAAAAACATCAAACAAAGTACTAAAGGAGGACCGACACAATAGATAGTGTATGTCAAGGCTCACAAAATAGCCCAATGTTTCCACATGTATAAGACAATTCAAAAAATATCAATCACTTTTTATCCCTAGAGACAAAGGCTCATTGTGGTAGTTCAACTCACAACTTAATTCTCCATCGACCAAATGTCATTTCATATAGGTGTCATACATTTGTATCTTTGCGAGAGATGATAGGTAGGGATATCTCACCCTCCCCTTGGGAAGCTCAAGTAAGTCACGAGAGCTTTATGGTCGAGGGAATACTATCTCTTCTCAAGGGAGGCAATGGTGAGTATCTTAGGGCTTGTACCAATTCCCCTTACACTGATGATTATCGCAATGTTCATAGGTGGATCGGGTAGTCACTATCTAGATGGTTTTTAGTTGCTTTGAGAGACCAACGCCTTACGAGCAATGTGACAAGCTACTAAAAGCTTTGACCAATCCTACTAAGAGTATCAAACACTTCGCACAACGTGAAAATTATTTCCACAAAGTGCTAGTACACCTCTTTTCGATTTGGCACCACAAGGTAAGGCTGACATCGGTTAGGATTTGGCTTTCACCTTATCCCTCTTATATTGCGGTTCAAAGGAAAACTCTGCTTAGGGTCGTCCCTTTTGGATGAAACGCAATCCAAAAGCAGGCCCTTCTAAAGGAATAACTAAAATTTAAGTTCAAGCACGTCAAACAAAGGTTTAATTGTCCCGTTATAAGAAAAATAAGGTGCAACTAGATTAGGCACACACACGATTGTAGTTGTCAATTATCCCTTATGAAATTGAAGTGTTTGTATTCATGTCAATTATCCCTTAAGAAATTGAAGTGTTTTTGCATTCATGTCCATTGTACCTTAAGAAAGCAATATGTTTCTAAGACTTCGATTACAAAAGTGATTGTTCAATTGTCCCTTAAGAAAGTAATTTGTTCCTAAGATTGCAAAGATGATTGGTTCAATTGTCCCTTAAGAAAGCAATTTGTTTCTAAGACTTAGTGTGACAGATTTGTCAATTCTTCAAAGCTCATCCTACAAAGATGTGTTAGAAAACCTATTTGCTGTGTTTGAGTGATAAAAGGCTACAACAAGCTGGATTAGTTCCACAAAAACTAAGTGATTAGCAAAAATAGCAATTAAACCAAAAGTGCTTAACTTGTTAGGTGAAAAATGAGCAATCTGAAAAAAAATATTATAATAATGATTAGGTATAGAAGATTGGATATTATGATCATATTCTACATAAAATTCTATGCAATTTTTAAAAAACTTTCATGAAAATTGAATAAATTTTGCACAAGTTATGACCATTTGAAGTTTACAAAGAAGGGTTGACTTTGACTGAGTGTAGCTAACAAATCTAATAAAATTACCCAAAAATTCTTGTGCTATAAAAAAGTTGGGAGAACCAGCTTTCCAACGCCATTGGTTTCGCAAAAATTTGACTCCATATGCAAAAGATATGCCCAATTTTGCGAAATTGCTCTAAAAAAAAAGGCTAAAAATAGGGACACAGATTCGTGATTTATTTTTCTTGAAATATGTGCACTTTCCGCAAAAAATAAGAGATACCCAAATAAGATTTTGATGCTTCCGACAAAACCCAGAAATTTTTTGAGCTACGGTTATACCGTCAATGCCTATTCTTTCAAACTAGTGAACAAAGATCTTTAGATCTATGTTGCGATTTGCGCTTTTCCGTACCTAGCTTAAAAAAAATATTTTTTTTAGAAAAAGCAAGGTTAGTGCATACCACTGGGCATGCCAAAATATGTATAAGAAAAATCGAGAGGTTTTGAATGATAAGATCACAAAGCAATGATAATAACAACTCAATTACCCATAACATAAAGAGATCGATCTAAGTAAAAATCTAATATCAATAAATAAATCAATTTAAAACAAGAAAGACTTCACCTAGATTGTGTATTTTTTTTGTAAGAATGTAGATTATTCAATAACGTTGTGAAACTATGTTTGCAACAAACGGATGTAGGTTGTGTTCGTGCTCAAAAGATCGATGTGCTCAATGATGCGATGTATGCTCAATTTGCTGTATGGAGGCAAAAGCTTAAATGATTGAAGATGATTTGTTATGAGATGAGGGGGGTTTATATAGGTTTCAATAAAAATCAATCAATGGTCTAGAAAATTCAATAGAATCAATGGATGAGATAAATCTAGAATTCATGTTGAATGTGCCCCTGACATGTGTCACACAAAAAGCTATTTTTGTTTGAGTTAATTGCTTTTTGATAAAGATAAGATTTGATTTCATAAATTAGAATATTTTTTTTTCTAATTTAAGAGTTGGTGATAAAAACAATATTGATTAAGTCAATTAACTCAACTTGTAATTTGCTTTTTGCATGATTTGAGATAAATTAAATAATAAATTATTTAATTTTGTGTGTATGATGAACAAGATTTATTTTTAGAGGAATTGGAAGATATTTGAGCAAATTAAATAAATAAATTTATTTAATTGATTGTGCATGATTGAAGAATAAATAAAATATTTGATTATATTTTATTTTTAAAGATTGAGATAATTTAAATAAATTTGAATGATTTATTTAAATTTGGAAGAACAAGTGATTAAAATAATTAAAATTATTTAATTGTAGATAAGAGGATTTGGATGAGATAAATTAATTAAATAATTAATTTATTCAATTAATTGTGGATTTGAATTTTGGAAGAAGAAAATGATTTAATTAAATAATTGAAATTATTTAATTTTTAGAAGAATAAAGTTGATTTTACTGAAATTAATTAAATAAATACAATTTTTTTAATTAATGTTGAATTTTGGAGTTTTGGAAGAATTTGATGAAATTAATTAAATAATTAGATTATTTAATTAATTGTTGAATTTGTAGGTGATTCGAAGACCTTGTCATTTTAGGGTGTCTACATTAGGTAATTAGTACATACTAGTATTTTGTTATCCGATGGAGGATCAATGCATTTGTCAAATGGTGTTACCACCAATTGTGGCTGTAGGGGCATCTCATCACTTTTTGTAGGTCTGCCCATCCTTTGATAGCGGTCACATCTTCTTGTATAAAGAGTTGTATCTTTGTGCAAGGTTGGCTAGTAGTATCTAGTAGTTAAGACCTTGACTGCTATTCTCTTAGCTGTAAAGTGTCCCCCACAAGGTTCATCATGATATTCTTTGAGAATGTCATATACTTCATCTTCTCTGATACATTTGCACATGACATGACTAGGTCCTGTGTTTGTACAGTTAGTGCAAATAAATGTTCATCAAGAAATAAGTCAATAACTGACTCTTCATTACAAGTAGGTAGCATGGAGAGGAAATCAACAACAACATTGGCCTTCCCAGACTTGTCTACAATAGTGATATCAAATTCTTGAAGCAGCAACAACCATCTAACCAATATGCCACTTACCACTGATTTGTTCATCAAATACCTTATTGCTACATGACTAGTATGAATAAAAATAGAATACCTAGTGATATACTATCTGAACTTATTGATTTCATAGAAAACAACTAACATTTCCTTCTCTGTAACAGTATAGTTGAGTTTAATACCTTGTAGATTCTTATTGATGTACTAAATGACATTCCAAATTTCTCTCCTTTTGTCCTAACACAACCTCCACAACAAAGTCAGAGGCATCTGCATGAATATGGAAAGGGATTTCCCAATTAGGTCCTCTGAGTACAAGTGTCTTTGTCAATGAGTTTTTAAATTTTGAAATGCTGCTTGACATTCAATTGTCCAATTAAATTCCACATCTTGAGAGAGTAAGACAAATAGGGGTGCAACTATCTTATTGAAGTCTTTTATAAATCTTCTATAATATCTTGCATGGCTAAGAAAGCTTATAACATCCTTCTGCTTTTGTGGAATAGACAATGTTGTGATGTCTTCAATTTTATTTGGATCCACTTGAATGCCTTTCTTGGACATAAAGTGGCCAACCACTACTTCTTCTTCCATCGTCATGAAACATTTTTCATGACTAAGAGACAGGTTATGATCTTGACATCTTTGAAGGACTTTTTCAAGGTTTGTCAGTGATTCTTCGTAAGAATCTGCATAAGTGGTGAAATCATCCATATACACTTCCATAGAGTCATGGGCAAAATCATAAAAGATGCTTAAGACAACCCTTTGAAATGTTGTAGGTGTATTACAGAGTTTAAATGGAAGGATTGAATAGGCATAGGTCCCCCATGGGTATGTGAATATAGTCTTATCCTAATCCTCTGGGGCTATTTTGATCTGATTATAGCCAATGAATATATCTAGGAAAGAAAAATACTTCTTCCTTGCCAATGATTCTAATACCTGGTAAATGAAAGCAAGAGGAAAGTGATTTTTTTTAGTGGTTGTATTCAATTCTTTGTAGTCTACACAAACCTGCCACTTACCTCCTGTTTTAGGTACTATGACTAGTGGGGATACCCATTGACTATTTGATATAGGATATATGATTCCTGCATCTAATAGATTTTGTAATTCATTCTTTACTATGTCTCTTACAACAGGGTTCATTCTCCATTAAGTTTGCCTAACTGGCCTGCACCCCTCATTAATGTATATCTTATGCATGTAGAGGTTAGGGTCTATGCTCTTCATATCATGATAGTCCCAGGCAAATGCTATTTTGTGAGTTTGTAGCATTTTTATCAGTTCAGACTACTGCACAACTATCAATTGACTATTGATATTAATTGTCCTGCTTGGTGTAATGTCACTTGGTGTTGTAGATGTTATAATAGAAGCAATATCAAGTCTTGATAAATTGAGGCTACAACTATGGGGTAGCAAGTGATGAAACATGTGAGTAGTAGAAGCATACACTTGCGTGTTGATTGAAGGTAGAATATTTTTTAGTGGGCAAGTCGGGCATACTAGACATGGGTCTTGTTGCGGGTCCCTTCCATAAGTGTTTTGTATCACGTTGGAAAGCACTTCATCCTCATCCTAGATATTTAACAATGGGCGTTGTTCAATTGTCATTAATGTCTGAAGAGAATATTGGTTAATATCCTCTAGGTTTGGCCAAATAGGTTTCTCCATATCAGTAAAAGGCTATGCTAGGGAATAAAGGACCAATTTCTTAGTTATGTTCCCGTTGGAAATTATCATATTCACAGACCCACATCCTATGAAGGCATCTGCTATTGCCAACCAAGGTCTCCCTAGGATGAGTGGATATCCTCTTAAATTGGCCTTGGGCTGCAGGACCATAAAGTCTGTAGGGTATTCCCATGAATCTAATGTGATCACTAGATCTTCAATTATTCCTTCAGATTTGACAATTGACTATTTAAGTATCCTAATTGTTGGAAAAGAAATCCTATATCCTATAAAAACAAATACAAACATGAATCAAAAGAACTCAAAAACTGTAAACCTTAGCACCATCCCTAGCAATGGTGCCAAAAATGCCAAACTCCATTATTAACCAATACATTGATGCAAAAAGGCCATGCACACAACTCAACAGACTAACAGATCCTATATCAAGCAACCTAATGGCTATAATGTGTTACATCTAAATTGTCAAACCAAGGAATCGTATTCTTCTTGGATGGTGGCCGTACTATGTGTACAATCAAGGATTCTTGAATTTTAATCTAGAAGTTGTGCATAGAAACAAACTATGGGAAATGCAACAAACTCTACTTTGCAAGGAATAACAAGTAAATACTTATTCAGTTGGATGTAAATCAAAATAGTCTATGTAAGTCAAAATAGGAAAATAATTAATACACTAAGTCGGTGATCACCTTAAACCCACAATGCAAATTATCAATATTAACTAATCCACTTAAACATAAGCTAACACAACATGAACTAATCACATAAACATAGAGGAGAGATACAGTTACCTCAAGTGGCCCTTGCTTGAGTGGTTGTAATCTCCACATAATCTAAACTGTATTACCATTGTATCACTAAATCATTGATTGAATTCAAATCTGTGTTCTTTATTGAATGCTAAAAGATACTATAATAACTTGACAACACAATCTCTTTCTAACCACCTCTTGTCATATACAAAATCTAACATATATATAGAGAAGATATGAGTTTCCTAATTGAGCAAACTTTTAAGCAACTAATCCCATACTCATCCATTCTACCACAAACATAGGGAGAAGACATTATTATTAATCAAACTAGAAATAGGAAACTAACTACCACAAAGATAACTAGACATCACAGTCCCACTATGACTCTTCTTAGTCATTATGAAGGCAGTCATAAATGAAAATAGAACATAATACGATCTGAGCTTCCTTTATTATTCATGACTGCATCAACTATTGAAGGTAATACCGCCGAGAAGTGGGGGTTATGGTTAGCTCATGCCCACTCAATTCAGAATCCTTTTCTTTTGGCTATAGGTAACTGCATTGTCTACTGTAGATGAAAGCACCTCCTTTATTGTGGGTTGACAAGTGGTCTCCATCTATGTAACCATGTGCTTGCTGCATAGGGGTTAGTTCACCACATAATATTTTTTCATCAGAAAATACTAATATTAACATAGATTACTATCACATCTTATAAACAATCATTAATTTACACATAGTCATTCACCAACATATCATGTTCTATTTTTAATGCTTTCAGTGTCTTAAAGATAATTATAAGCATGGACAATGTATGTACAAGTCTCGGAATGTCTTTAAAAAGCATGAACTAAAGCAAGAGAAACATAACAAAGTACAACCTCATCAATGAACCCCATGATTTCTCTAGATTCTTCTTATCGTCTCTCAGCTCCCTTGTTGTCTCCTTCTACTTCGGGCCAGATTGCTACTTCATCAGTTCATGTTTCTTCTTCGAATTTGCCCACTTTTGGTTTGGCATCTCTATGGGAGGAATCTCTAGCTACATTGTCTATTGAGGTTCCCCTTGAGACCTCTTTGGCTATGACATTGGGTGAGGATCCCCTCTCACCTCGCTCTGCAGATTGACTTAGAGCTTTCCTGAACAGTGGTTCAATGAAAGAAGAAAGGACTTCCCAATTCTGTTGCGGCTTTACACCCTAGAGTCAAGGGAGTTATGTTCTCTAGATCAGGATCTGGTGTAATGTAGGTCCTTTGGTTGTTTTTTTTTGTTTTTTAGCTGGGTTGCTATGCCTGTGTTGTTGTTTTGCTATTTTTTGGCTTGCTTGTAAAGGGATCAAGATCCTTGTTTCTTACTTATCTTAATAAAAAACAAATCCTAAATTTTATCATAATTCTATAATTTACAATACAAATAATATCTATAATATATTTTAAACTTAGTCAAACTATAAACTTTCAAATCAAGAAAAAGATAAAAGTTGATTGCAAGTCCAAGGTGCTCCTTTTTTCTACGACACAAACACTAGAGAAAAATCAAACCACTTTCCTCACTTGTATGAGGTCAATTTTGCATTTATTGTTCATCGATCCTCTAAAGAAGGAAAAAAAATCTCAATGCATTTGAAGAGAGGTCCTAGGCCACCTTTGCATTGTTTTTGAACGAGTCATTAAAACTAGGCCAAATTGAGAACGTATTCAACATGGAGGGAGAATTATACTTTTTAATCTCATTTGTCATCATTGATCGCCCATATCGACATGTACTTCCCCCTATCATTCATCCTAGTCTTGATATCCTTCTTGGCCCTATCCATGGCCTTATAATATAGTGTGCAGGATATTTTTGTCTATTGACTAGTCTAAACTTTTGACTAAAGGTTCTAAAAGTTGCACAATTTGTTGTGCATTTGTTCAAATACTTTTTATAACATAATATGTGATGGTCTTGCGATCCAAATAAGTGGCAAAGCTAGACTCAATCCCTTCATTTGAAATAAATGTTTGTTACAAGTATATCTTTTGTGCACAAAGATTCTACGATGTAAAGAAGTAGGTAAGAAACCTTGTTGCCCTTGGCTAAAGTTCTTTTCCATTTATGAAGGTGTATGATATAGTCTTGGTATTTGGTCAAATGAACAAATAGTTAATGGATAGACAAAGTACACAACAAAAGCAAAATCAAAATGTTTGGAACAAGAATTCTATTCACTTGTAGAAAGGTTGCAGATTACAAATATATGCCACCCATTTATCAGTAGATTACAAATATGTAGACTTTGCATAATGAATCCAAACCCCTTTTCAATGCTTTTTCATGGCATAAGGTATGAAACTATTTGTGACCTCCTTTGTCTCTAGCTCACTCTTGCCAACCTCTTGATTATATCCTAGCCTTTAGATTTATTAGTTGTGACCCCTGGCATTTCACCTTCTTTGTCTAATTTGTTCCACCTATAATTTTGGCAACCTCCAAGAATCTGTTGATCATCTAGCTTTGATGCATTATAAATACAATCTAGAAAATTTGGTAACAAAAACTTGGTACATCTTCCCAAGTGAAAATTTGCTATAATGCCCAAGACAAACTAATTTCTAATGTGTTATGAATTTGCTCAATCAACTTTGTTTAGCTCACAATAGTTTTCTTAGTTGTCGGTAAATTACTATGCTTTGCCCTATCAATATAACCAAATGTGTTCGTGAACATTCTTTGCGCATAGTCTCAACCTTGTGTGTGGACTCAAAAATCAACTATGCTTTTAACATAATTTGCATGTAGATAACAATCATCTACACGAAGCTAAAATATTGTGTAAAACTCTACACTCATTATGCATCAAAATACTCATGTGCACATGCATAAATATTCCAAAGATCATTTCTAGAAGAACACCATAGCAATGTGTTAATTTGTATATGAAACATAAGATAAATAGAAAAGTTATGTAAAACAAATATTTTTGGGTGATGTAAGATTACATGACTCCTGAGATGCACCTGTATCAAATAGCCCAGGTGAGAAGATTTTGAGCTTGATTCTTAAAATTTATGCCTATGCAGAAGGCTAATACATCCAACTAAGACAACCTACTTCTACCAAAAAATTCCACTAGTCCTCTTCTAGCACTTCACCCAACAAATGACATATTCTTTGAACTCTTTTTTAGGGTCTTCTTCCAAATGCACATGTCAAAAATCTTTGCAATTTTCTCTCACTACATTTTAAGTATATGCATTCTCTAGTCCAGTACTTATGTTTGTGTGCTATCTTTGGGTCCAAGCACATGATAAGAATACAAATCAAAGACATTAAATATCGACAATATATCCATTTCTTTTGGCAATTCAATTTCATATGTATTTTCTAAGAATTTGTGTTAAATTTTGGAAGGACCAATTTTCTTGGATTTTAGCTTAGTGTTTCTTCTTAGGAACCTTTCCTTCCTCAAATGTTATATGACTTGACTCATCCTCTAAGTAAGTCTTTTCTCTTCTTCACTCATTTGCATGCAACTTGTACCTTGTGCTACTCTCTTTCAACTACTTCTTGACTTGCATGAACTTCATATGTTGCACAAGGTATTTAGCCTTTGTGTTGATGTGCTTATTGTTATAAATGAGATTTGCACCCTATCAGCCTTCTCCAAAGGTTGACCTCTATTTTTAAGTTACCCACAGCTTTAGAGGTCTTCCCATGTTTCAATAGGTTGTTGAACTTCACGTTCAACAGGGTGCAAATCTCATTGATAACACTTATCATTATCAATTCTCAATAGATTTATGACATCCTTCTAAGATGTTCCATACACCACTTGGAATGGTGTCTTCCTAGTTGATTTGTTCGCTAAATTGTTGTGTGCAAACTTAGCCTAGGCCAGCATAAAGTCCACTATGTGAGTTTCTTTCCTAATACGTATCTGAGTATATTCTCAAGGCTTCGATTAATATTGGTTTGACCATTTGTTTATGGATGGTATACAAAACTATAATTGAGCTAGGTGCCCAACTTCTTCCATATAGTGCATAAAAATAACTAAGAAATTATATCCCTATTTAAGGTGATACTTTGTGGAAACCCATGCAAATGAATTATCTCCTTGAAGAACAAATCCACTATTTTGGATGTGTCATTTGACTTTTAACAAGGAATGAAATGTGTCATTTTAGAAGATATGTCACCAACTATGAATATAGTCATTACCTATTTGTATATGCGATAATCTAAGGACAAAATTAATGGACAATTCTTCCCAATGCTTATTTGGTGTGCACAATGGCTCATACAACCATGCATTTTGCAACATTGCTTTTGCTACATGGCATTTTCTACAAATATCTTGACATCTCTATGCAAGCTTGACCAATAGTACCTCTCCTCCAAGATGGCCTATGTCTTGTCTATGCCAAAGTGATCTAGAAGTACACCATTTTGTAACATGAATGATTTTCTCCCTCATCAAATAGCATGGAATACAAAATTGCTATCTTATGAACAATTTTCCCTCATGAGAAAAGTGATTTTCGTAAGGGTCCCTATCTCTAGCCCAAGGCTCTATGCATGTATGCCATGCATATGCAAAATCTAAATCTACATCATATAAATCCTTCATTCCCTCCATGCCCACTAGTTCACCTGTCATCATTGAAAATAATGTCTACCTCCTTCTCAAGCTGTCTGCGACACTACTTTTTAAGTATATGCATTCTCCAATCCAGTACTTCTTGTGTCTGTGTGCTATCTTTGGGTCTATGTGCATGATAATAATACAAATCAGAGAAATTAAATATCATCGATATATCCATTTCTTTTGGCAACTCAATTTCATGTGTATTCTCTAATAATTTGTGTTAAACTTTGGAAGGACCAATTTTCTTGGATTTTAGCTTAGTGTATGTTCTTCTTAGGAACCTTTCCTTCCTCAAATGTGACATGACTCACTCATCCTTTGAGTAAGTCTTTTCTCTTCTTCACTCATCTACATGCAACTTGTACTTTGTGCTACTCTCTTTCAACCACTTCTTGACTTGCGTGAACTTCATATGTTGCACAAAGTATTCAGCCTCTATGTTGATGTACTTATCATCATCAATTCTCAATAGATTTGTAACACCTTTTAGAGATGTTCCATACACCACTTGGAATGGTGTCTTCCTAGTTGACCTGTTCACTAAATTGTTGTATGCAAACTTAGCCTCAACCAACATAAAGTCCACTATGTGAGTTTCTTTCCCACTAAATATCTAAGTAGATTGCCGATGCTTTGATTGATATCAGTTTGACTGTATGTTTGTGGATGGTATGCAAAATGATAATTGGGCTAGGTGCCCAACTTCTTCCATATAGTGCATAAAAAATGATTGAGAAATAGTATCCCTATTTGAGGTGATACTTTGTGGCAACCCATGCAATTAAGATATCTCCTTGGAGAACAAATCCACTATTTTGGATGTGTCATTTAAATTTTAACGAGGAACAAAATGTGTCATTTTAGAAGATGCCACCAACTATGAAGATAGTCAATACATGTATTTGAGTGTGTGGTAATCTAAGAATAAAATTCATGGACAATTCTTCCCAAGGTTTATCTAGTGTGAACTATGGCTCATATAACCATGTCTTTTGCAACATTGTTTTTGCTCCATGGAATATTCTACAAATCTCTTGATATTTCTATGCAAGCAAGACCAATAGTACCTCTCCTCTAAGATGGACTATGTCTTGTCTATGCCAAAGTGATCTACAAGTGCACCATTTTTCAACTCATGAATGATTTTCTTCCTCATCAAATTGCACATAATACAAAATTGCTAATTTATGAACAAGTTTCCCTCACTAGGAAAGTGATTTTCATAAGGATCCCTATCTCTAGCCCAAGGTTCTATGCATGTATGCCATGCATATGCAAAATCTAAATCTACACCATATAAATCCTTCATTCCCTCCATGGCCACTAGTTCACCTGTCATCATTGACAATAATGTCTACCTCCTTAGGGTGTCTACAACTTTGTTTGTTGCACTAGCTCTATGCTTCACCACAAAAGTGTAACTTTACAGATATTCTACCCATCTCACATCTCCAATTCAAATTTTCCTAATTGCATATAATAACCCTACATATATATTTTCTTGATGGTCAATATACAACAGGAACTCCTTTCATAGCAAGTAATGTCTCCATTTGCACAAAGCTTGAACAATGGTGTAAAATTCATGGTCATTGATAGATTACTTTTGTCTAATCTCCTTTAATTTCTCATTGATGTATATAATTTGCATACCTTCTTGACTTAACATTGTGTCAATTGATTTTTCACTAGTATCACAATCAACTTGGAAAACCTTTCCAAAATCTAGGAGTGCAAGCATATGCTTCTCTATCGTTTTCCACTTTAAGAGTTCAAAACGCTTAGTAGCAACAACTACCCAATCAAACTCTCCTTTCTTCATGCAATTAATTAAGGGTACACATGTACCATTGAAGTTCTTGATGGGATTTCTATAGAAGCTTTCCAATCCACGTAAACTATGAACTTCTATTACACTTTTTGGTTTTGTCCACTTAACAATTGAAGTTCTTTGCAACCATACACAATCCATCTTGAGCTATGATGAATCCCAAGTATGTTAGCTTCTTCATGAAGCTTCAGTTCTTTAGGTTGATATACAATCTTTCATTTCTCAATTGCACAAACACTTGTTGCAAGTGCACAATATGTTCTTCATCTTGTTGAACACAAAAATGTCATGAGATGCATGATCATAAACTTGCCTAAAAAGGACTTTAGATCCCCGTTCATCAACCTGACTAACTTGTTTGGTGTGTTAGTCAACCCAAATGACATCACTCTCCATTTGTACATGATTTCCTTTATTTTGAATGTGGTTTTCTATTCATCTTCTTCCATAATTATGATATGATGACATCCAGTCTAGAGATCAATTTGAAAAGTATCATGCACCACTCAAACAATCCATAAGATCATCCATGCATAGCAATGGAAATTGATACTAGATGGTGACATTGTGACATAGGAGAATTCAAGTTCATGAGCAATCCCACAACTAAAAATAAAATGAAGGTGAATGTAGAGATTTTATCTTTGTGTGTAGGTTTTCAAGGCACACTCGAATGACTCTAGAGGTGAAAAGATCATTCTAGTTGACTTTAACAACACAAGAAAATACAATTGGATCTTTAGCAGTAGTCTATTTCAACTTCAATATGAGACAACAAGATCATTCTAGTTGAATTTAACAACACAAGAAAATACAATTGCATCTTTAGCAATAGTCTATTTCAACTTCAATATGGGACAACTTCAACAATAAGGCAAATTTGGTAGTTGGTAGAGACAAAATGTGATAACATGGACTACAAAGGACACTTGGCTTTGTCTTTTGTTTGGTCGACTCACTTTACTACTCCAACTTGTTGGTTAAGAATGTGTTATTTTCTTGGTTAAATGTAGGCATTTTGGGTAGAATGATTGTAGTTTTATTAGGTGACCAATTATCTTCATACTAGGATGTGTTCTATTCTACCATCTTGTTGGCCTTTAGGCTCTATAATTATTCTTTGATGGTTTTTTTTCCTCTTTGCACAACTATTTATTTTCTCAAGGAGGTGACTATTTGAAATCATGTGGGAGTGTTTTAATATCGGGCTATTTGTTGGTGGTCATGCAGATCATTGGGAATTCCTAGTTGGCAGAGACAAAGATGGAACCATTATCCATGGAAGAATAAAGGACATTCTATCAAGAACGAAAGGAAATTAATCAACAATCTCTATGGTAGCTTGAAAAAAAGATAAAACCACTAATCTTCTTATGCATAGACAAAGAAAATAGAGAGTAGATAAAGTGAAGGTATCTAGTTTCCATTCTACCTATTACCCCCAATCTAGAAGTAACCTCCTTTCCCTTTGGGCAATCTCTCTCAACAAGATTGATTTGTTCAAGTCTTAGTCCATGATGGTTTTGTTATTGATTTTGACAGTTGGATTTATCCATGAATGAAAGAAGGGTGTTAGCGAGAAAAAAGATAGATCATTTACTCAAGGAGAGAGAGCACTGAAAAAGAAGAGAGACCAGGTTGATGAAGGATTCATAACTCATGGGAGATAATCTATAATGTGACCATTGAAGGGGCTTGTAAGTAGAGGTTTGTGCATTGATATGGGGTAAAGACTATAAAGGGATGAATCATGTTTGTATGTGGGACTTGGGTAACACTACAGTGTTGATAGATATTTGTTGTAAGTCATAGTTGTCAAGGCATGTTGGATTGTGTGTACTCAGTTAGGATTCTTATCAATCTATTTTAGCCTATGAAAGTAGATTTTATATTAATGTAATGAAAATAATTATCTTTGCTTATGCTTGGCATATGATTTTGGAGTTGGTTCTGTAGGCTTCTAGGTAGGGCTATCTCTTTGGACCCATTTGCCTATCTACCTCACCAAAAGGTATCTGAGTGAGGTTATATTCATTGAGTTGTGTCTTGGAGGCTCTAGAAATTTTGTTTCAAGTGTAAGAGGAAGACTTGTAACTATAGAGAGCTATGAGAGGTGAGCATCAAATGGTGTCAGAGAGTGTTTGTCTTAAATGAAAGTGTGTTTGAGTGTCCTCCAACAAAAGTGTTGGGTAAAAGGTGCAGGAATGTTCTCCATTGAGTGAAAAGTGAGTAGAGGAGGTTTTAATAATTTGCATCTTTCAATATTATTATTGAGTAAAGGACATGTACAAATTATTTGAGGGAAAAACACTTGTGGGTTGGAGTGTGAGGGTGTGTGAGTTTATGATTGTGGGTGTGTATGAGAGAGTGATTAAGAAGTTAACTTTTAAAAAGAGTATTGGAGTGTCCTTGTGGAGGTTTGTGAGATTTTAATTCATGGAGTAGATAGAAAGGGCTTCTGAGGAGAGATGTTGGGTTAGAGTTGAGAGATGTGTGCAAATTTGAGATGTAAGATGCTCTAAAGGAGAGAAAAGTTAAAAGTAGTAAGAGAAGAGAAGAGAAAGTCCTCTTGCAAGAGGATGATGAAGAACATAAGAGCAATAATCTAGTTGTGATGAGTAGAGAAATTGAGGAAGATAAAAGAGCTGGTAACAGTTTAAGGAGAGAAGAGAAGGTGTTGGTGGAAGATATGGAGATGCAAGTTGTTGATACACTAGAATAACTAATGTTAGAGGAAGGTAAAGAGGATGAAACAAATTTGGGAGCTAAAGTGCTTGTTTATGATGGCCCCATATCTAATAGAGATGCTATTGTTGGAAATTTTGATAGATGGACCTGAGGAGGAGGGAGGTGTGCAGCCCATGGAAGAATGTATCTTCATCATGGGAGATATTGAGAAAAAGTTTAGTGGTGAGAGTGCATCAATGATACGTCCTTTGGAGGACATGAAGATGGTGGATGCGGTGCAAACGAGTGTACAAGAGGAAGATTAGAAGGTAGAATTTGTAGAGAGAGAAGTTGTAGATGTTGAACCTAAAGTATTTGTGATTGAGGGAGTTAGTGATGTGGAAGAAGAAGTGGTGAGTGAAGAAAGGAGAAGAGATTTTGGTGGAGGAGGATAGATAATGGTGGGTCAAATCCCACAAGTGAAGAGGAGAGAAGCATTTGGTGGAGGTGGATAGATAATGGTTGATTAAAACCCACAAGAGGAGGGAAAACATGAGGAGTGCTTGGAGGAGGTTGGGTTATGGTGGCTAGAGATCCACAAGGGGAATGGAAATAAATGTTCAAACCTAGAAAAGGAGGACAAGGTTTACTCCAACTAAATGTTAGAAGAGGTGAATGATTGTGCACATTTTGATGTACCTAAAATTAGTAATGGAACATACTATGGATTATGCACATTTTAGAAGGGTGGTGCTACAACTCAACTCTACTTTGTAAACACCATTCTTACAAAATTTCTTACCCAATGTGTATTATGCAAGAGCATCCAAGTCCACGAGCAATCTTACATCACCAAAAACATAATAAAGGTAGTTGGGGAGATTTTGGCTTTGTGTGAGTTTTTGAGGCATGCTCAAATGAGTCTAGAGGTGAAAAGAATGTTCTAGCTAATTTTAGCAACAAAAGAAAATATAGTTGCATCTTCAACAATAGTCTATTTCAACTTTGATAACAAGGTGTTTCACTTCAACAATTACCATCTTTAGCAATGCCTAGGATGAATTTAGTAGCAACTATGACTTCAATAGCATATGACATGATTTCATCAGCAAGGCAAATTTGATAGTTGATAGAGACAAAATGTGATGACATGGACTACAAGGGACACTTAAATTTATCTTTTGTTTGGTTGACTCATTATACAATTCTAACCTATTAGTTGAAGATTGTGTGCTTTTCTTGGTTGCATGTAGGCATTTTGGGTAGAATGATTAGCGACCCTACTTGGGGAATAATTACCTTCATATTGGTACATGCATTTTGTTCTTCTATCTTGTTAGCCTTTAGGCTCTATAGTTATCATTTGGCAATTGCTCTTTCCTCTTTGTGCAATTGCTTATTTTCTTAAGTAGGCGATCATTCCTAATCATATGGGTTATGTGTTTTCCTATTGGGCTAACTACTAGTGACTATGCAAATCATTAATAATTCCTAGCTAGTAGAGAGAAATATGGAACCATTACCTATGGTAGAACAAAGGGCGTTCAATCAAGAAAGAAAGGCCAATTGTTGTTCACCTCTGATTTCTCTTCTTCCTTCCACATGAGATTGACTACTAATGCATAGCAATCTTACAAGTTGCTAACCTCCTTGAGAAACTCTTTGGCACTTACAAACATCACTTTGCCCTTTGTGCATTCTTCTTCAACATTTATTGACAATTGAAATTTATTCCCATTCTTAATGATGGTGCAGGGGTTTTTCTCCCATTATGGATTGTGTATTTGTTATACTACCAAAGTCCACCTAACTACAAATGGAATGCAATCCATTAGGATCATATCACACCATACTTCATTCACGTATCCTCCAATGTATAATGCAACTCGACATTTCTCTTTCATAATGATCCATTGTCTATTTTGTAACCAAGAGACTCATTATGACATGGGTGCATGATAATTTTCAACTCCAATTTCTAAACCATCTTTATGAACACCAAGTTGTCCATGCTACCTCCTTCAATGATCAACTTGCAACACTTCTCTCTTGACTTTCCTTTAGTGCAAAAGATGCTCTTCTCTTTATGCAACATGTACACTTTTATTTGCACTACCTTAATCTTGGGCAATGTCTAAACACTCAAACATGTGATGATCTACTTGTCCAGATCTCAAGCAAGTCCCACTAATTGTTGTGGCCTATGTTTCTTCCTCTACCTTTTTCAGGAGGTCTTCTTGCTAAAAACAAGGTGAAACAATACAACAAGATATGTTGTTCTTTAGTGCATCAAAATTTCCTTAAACAACAATAGATCATAAGATGAAATGAAATCAACAATGAAATACAAATGCAAACCACAACAGAGTATTTATGTGGAGAATCCCTTCCGAGAAAAAACTCTACATCCAAAGAGATCCAAGCCTGTATTCATCCTGAAAATAGTTACATTCAATACAATCTACTTATCCCTCTAAATTTTGGTAGCATAATGATGCTCAAATAACCTACAAAACAATCTCAAGGTACCAATATACAAAAGCTATGGATACAAGATACCATGAATGGTATTCCAAAACAAGTGGCAAATTCTACTTTCTAAAATTTAGGGGTCCACCTCCATCATGGGGAATATTGCAACTCACTACACATGATCAAGCACCTTGAATAATATGTATATATATCTGGTTGTTGGCTCTCTTTTGGGCAGATATAAAGCAATCAAAATAGTCATCATGTGTTGGAGCACAACCTTTACGAGCTCTATGGATTGCACTTGAAGCTATTTGAGCTTTCACATTTGGAAACGGATGGTTTAATCTTTTTCTTGCATCTGGATTCCTTTCTCGGCCTTTTATTTACTTTTCTGGATTATTCTGTTGCCAATGCCGATGGCTCCAAAGTTGCAATAGAGTAGGTTACAGGAATTTTTGTTTTGTCCAGGATCGAATCTTCCCTTTTGAAACTGGATTTCAAATTTGATCGAGATACATTCGAGAATTACTTAGCGTACAGATTTCGATCACATAACCGTGTGCTCCTAGAAAGCTATTTTGCCTCGATAAGTTCACGGAGGCAATGACAGATTTCAATTTCATTAAAACTCTTGTTAAGTTTGATGCCTTCTCACCATAGACTCTTGTGATTTTATCACTTTTTTGCATCAGACGCCGAGTAAACTAGGTTAAGTTTAAATCAGGATTTATGTACCACACAGAATAAATTGCTCCTTTTTATGACATTAGTTGCCAACAACGCGATTAACTAGTGTTAGTTAATCCACGATAAGCCGATAATCAAAGTTAATGGATCGTCAGGTAATCGCAGACTTATAACCCGATTTTAAGCTGAAAAACATCCAAGGACACAAGTAATTAGAACCAGTAATCTAGAGTTTAAATCACAATTACAAGGACAATGACCATCTCCGCAACTTTTCAAATAGGATAGATTTTAATTAATTGTTTCTCCAATGTCAATAACAATTTCATGGCTCATTGGTTGTACATCGAACCAGGCACCATCCTTGAGAACTTGAAGACCATCTACTTTATCATCTTGTAACAGCAGAATGATTCCACCAGCATAGCCTTTCTCCAATCCTAGATTTTCATCCATTATATCTAACATTCTATCTGCCAATCCACTCATTTCTTCTGCAAATTCATCCATGGTTTCCCTGTAATATAAAAGACAATGTACAATTAATTCAATAATTAGTGTGCAGGAAGTTAGCTATCATTTACCTTTCTTAACAAAGGTAACTTAAATATTTAGGGCACAATGGTTTCTAGTTACAAGTTCTAGAGATTAGTATAAAGATAGAATATAGAAGCTGTTATGATTTAATATAGGGTTAGTTTTTTTCAAAGTTATAGTTATTGGTTGGAGTGTAGAAACGTTTAGTCTTAAACATTATGAGTAAGAAGTATATAAAGTAAATATGAAAAATTGGATGATTAGACTTAAGTTTTTTGAGAGTGGCAGTTAGTGTTTAGTGTATTGATATGATTAATTAGAAGATTTAGAAGTAAATACAAAGATAGTATAAGTAAAATAATTCAATATGGAGTTGACTTCCTCAAGAGTCATAGTTAGTGGTTAGAGTGTGGTGAGATTTAATCCTATATATGATTAGTAATAGGTTTCAAAGGTGAGTCCAAAGACAAAGTATGTAATGTGAAATGATTCAATATAGGCATGACTTCCTTAAAAGTTGTAGTTAGTAATTATAGTATAGCCGGTTTTAAGTATAAACATGTAATTAGTAAGAAGACTAAAAAATATATATATAAACACAAAATGTGTAAATGTAGGATTGTTTAGTCCTAAACATAATTAGTAAAAAGCTCAAATTTCAACAAAACATCTTGATCTAATATACTATTTTAATAAACAATTTACTTTTTATTTCTTCCATTTATTCTTAAAATTTATAAATAAAATATTCTTCTATTTTAATCTCATTAATATATTATAATTATTTAAAAAATATAAAATTTTAATTATATTATTATTATTATTTAAAAAATTATAAATTTTAATCTTAATGAATCTTCAAATGACCTTTACAGCCTTAAAACAAAATATTTTTAAAAAATATATAGTAAAAATAATTAAAAAGATAATGCCACCCCTAATTTAAAAATAAAAATAAAATAACTTAATTTTTACTTTTATATTTGCCAAAAAGATTTATTTGTCTGATTTGTAATTTTTATCACTAGTGTGCGTATGATTCTTGATCTCCTACATTTTATTAAAGAGATATTAGTGGAATGTAATCACAATTTTTCTTTTAAAGAGCAGCGATAGCTAGCCGCTACTTACCACCTATAATTGCATTTATAAGCTGGTTTCCAACTTAGTGCAATAAACACATTACAAAGGGCATTGCAAGGCTTCTTGTTCGATTTGTTTCTCAATATTTCTACAAGTTATTTCCCAATGTCTTTCATGCAACGCTGCATTTCAAATTTAGATTACAAATTGATACAACCTAATAATATACAATTACAAATATGTTCTTTTTGAATATTCTTGCATTTCAGTTTTATGGTTACAGATGAGATATTGATACACCCTATCAGCTATTCCGTTGTGCATAAATTTCATGCAACTGCTAGTACCCTATCAGCTATTCCATTGCACATAAATTTCATGCAACTACTAGTCTTTGCTCAAAATCCTTGATGACTACTTGTCAAAACATACATTTACACTATGGTTGTGCAGGTTAATGTTGCTAGAAATTCAGGAAAGACATTGTTGGGGCATGATTGAACACTAATAATGTTCCTTCTAATTACACCGAGAGGCGTTCCTACATTCAGAGCATGGATGGAGAACAAGAGCTAAAAGATTCATAAACAGATTTAGATTCTATGAAATTTTATAAGATTCTAATAAAAATAAAAATATAAAAAAAGAGAAGGTGAAAGGAATTAAGAAAAAATAAATAAATAAAATGCAAGTGGGATGGAAAGGAAGGTGGATGACAGTTTTAAAGAAGCCATAACCACTAAGATCAAAGAAAGAAACATTACATGGAATGGCATATGGAAAGACACATTCATCTCTATTTACATTACCTCTAGAAGGATATCTCTCGGCGTACTTTAGATATATTTTTTTAAATATAAATATACTAGTATGCAACCCCTCTCACATGCAACACTCTTATACAATTTTTGATATGCAATTTTTATTTTCGATGGAAGGACTAACTAAATTTTGAGTCATCAAAAGAACATTAGAAAGAAAAGAGACTATAATATAGATAGAGGTATGAAAAGTTTGAAATCATTGAAAGATCTATTAAATGTAATAAGAGAATAAACTTGGGAAGCATGAACTTGGGTAATAACATCTATTATTTGTTGTTTCCAGTAAATGTTTAGTCTTGTATCTTGCTCAAATCATTTATGATCATTAGTTTGGGTTGTGATTTAAAACTGTTGGAGTTAAATCTTTCTATATTAAGATGCCAATTAATAAATCGAAGCCCCTTATTTTCATGGGTAGGTTCTAAGCATACATGAATAAGAAAGTATTTTGTACTTACTACTCCTATCTAATATTACCACTAGCTTTGATTATGAGTTAAATTTTATAAAATAATAATAATGTTTCTCATTGAATCTTGTTATATCGGAGGAAATTTATAGTGTAAGATATTAATTGTTAAATTAATATTTTCATGGGTAGGTTCTAAGCATACATGAATAAGGAAGTATTTTGTACTTACTACCCCTATCTAATATTACCACTAGCTTTGATTATGAGTTAAATTATATAAAATAATAATAATGTTTCTCATTGAATCTTGTTAGATTGGAGGAAATTTATAGTGTAAGATATTAATTGTTTCGATAGTCTCTTGACTCAACAAGCTCTTGGTTGTGATAATTCACTATGCTCAATTCATTAGCAATTTCTATGAATCAAGCATAGGGCATAAATTTGTATTTCGTATGAATTATGTTATAATGCTATAGCTATATGTGCATTGTCAGATCACTATACTCCTAGAGTTGCATGTATTGTTAGAAGTCATGAAGTAGATAGAGAGGGTATCTAAAGTCTACTTGACTAATTGCATGCAACATATAATGTACTCAAAACCCATGGTTCTATGATGGTTCTAAGTATTCCACAATAATCATTATCTACTGCCCTCATTGAAGGATTAGGCATCTCCCAGATTGGGAGAAGTGCGGGGGACTGACAAGTCCGTGGTTGGAGGAAAAGCACCTGGATGATGCTCTCCCTCCTTACAATTGATTTACTCCAAACTGCTTATTTAGGTAATGTATGATATATGTACACCAAGATGATTGAAACTCTTTGTATTAATTTGTTGTACACCTATATACAAATGGATGGGTAATAGTCCCCATAAATAATTTTTATATGTTTTTTTGTATCCAGTAAGAATAGAACACATACATTTAATTCTTTGTGAACATTGAAATATGCTTGCAATATTGTGAAATGGTGTTTGAGACTATGGTTATCACTACAATGTAACTTTGTTGAAACTCTTTTGGGGCTAATGTAACTTCTAATTAAGTAGTTTATTCATCACAAGGGAAATGAGTTGATTGAGTTAGTAATATGATGGTTGGTAACTTAAAAATTTAAAATATGTAATATTTTTCAATAAGATATTGGGTGGAATCTTACAGGTAGATGAAGATGGATGGCTAAGATTAAATTGATTAAATGGATGGTTAAGATTCAAGATTGGTTTCATTTTGCATAGGACGAATTTTAAATTAAAAGAAATAGGTGATGTGGATTTTTGATTTTATGATGAAAGATAAATATTTTTTTTATTTTTAAATGATGAGTGACATTAATTGTTTCAACAGTCTCTTGACTCAACGAGCTCTTGGTTGTGATAATTCACTATGCTCAGTTCATTAGTAGTATCTATGAATCAAGCATAGGGCATGAATTTGTATTTGGTTATGTTATAATGCTATAGCTATATATGCATTGTCAAATCACTATACTTCTAGAGTTGCATGTATGTTTGAAGTTGTGAATTAGATAGAGAGGGTATCTAAAGTCTACTTGACTAATTGCATGCAACAAAAAAATGACTCAAAACCCATGGTTCTACGTATTCCATTATTATAATTATCTTCCACCCTTGTTGAAGGAATGGGTATCTCCCAGATTAGGAGAAGTGCGGGAGGCTGTCAAGTCCATGGTTGGTGGAAATGCACCTGGATGATGCTCTCCCTCCTTACAATTGAGTTACTCCAAATTGTTTATTTATGTAACATATGATATATGTATGCCAAAATTATTTAAATTATTTGTAATGATTTGTTGTACACCTATATACAAATGGATGGGTAATTGTCCCCATAAATAATTTTTATATGTTTTTGTTGTATCCAATAAAAATGCAATGCATACATATAATTCTTTGTGAACATTGAAATATGCTTGCAATATTGTGAAATGGTGTTTGGGACTATGTCACTACAATGTAACCTTTTTGAAACTCTTTTGGGGATAATGTAACTTCTAATTAAGTAGTTTATTCATCACAAGGGAAATGAGTTGATTGAAGTAGTACTATAATGGTTGGGTGGAATCTTATAGGTAGTTGAAGATGGATGGCTAAGACTAAATTGATTAAATGTATGGTTAAGATTCAAGGTTGGTTTCATTTTGGTTAGGAAGAATTTTAAATTAAAAGAAATAGGTGATATGGATTTTAGATTTTATGATGAAAGATAAATATTTTTATTTTTTAAATGATGAATGACATTATCTTAGTTAATTAAAAACAATTTATTTAATTGACCAATGTTAGGGTTGTTGGGACCAAAAACTATGGATCCAAAACCCTTGAGTATATTCATACCTCCCAAGCCAAGGTATGTCATTAGGAAGGTAGAACAGGGGCTCATCGATAGATCAAGGATGGTTAGAGGCCAATTGTAATAGTGGGTAATCTCTTCTTCACTTTTGGTTCAAGTAAACCAAGGAGGGTGTTCCTAGAGGTATCCCTCAAAAGGGTTGATCACAATACAAAGTATGCAAAAGAATAACAAAAGTAGTGATAACCACTTGATGTTGTTCTAAACCTTGAAGTTGTCACTAGTTTATATAATAGTTCACTGCATCAAATGACCTCTTTTAAGTTGATAAAAACATCAATGCAACTATGCTTGATGTGGGTATGCACATTTAGTCAGAAAGGATGAAACTTGCTTTGCTTTGGTGAATATGATTCCCTAACTAAAACACATAACCAAAATGCATACAGATCTATAAATTATTTCACACTTTGAGATATTTATTTTGATTTTAAGTGGGTGTGGGTGATCGAATATTTCATAGACCTATGCCTATCCAAATGGGCTACAGCATCCCTAGTTCAACAAAAGAATCACAAAAATAAAAAGCATATGTTTTCCTAGAAATATGAATTTGATACCAAATTAGACATACTTGGTAATCCCTCCTTATAATGAATTAATCCATATATAATACTAAAATGATCATTACAATGCTTGAAATGTTTTAAGAACTATCACATTCATCAAATCAAATATTGCATTCATGCTATTAAACATAGAAAAGGGAATCCTTGGCTGTGATTTAGATGATTCCCAAGAGAAATACATACAAGGTTGGAGAAATCCAATGAATGATACCAGAATTTACAGTGAATGCTTCATACACTTTCCACCACTACACCTTGGAGAATTGAAATGGAGATTGCAAAACCCTAGAAATATTCTACCTTGTTTCTGCACGCTAACTGTCTGGAGGAAACAAGAAAAGACCAACCCCCAAAGCCTCTCCTAAACAAGTATATATAGAATTACATTTACTTTTTCATTTGGGCGAGAAACACCTACCCAACCTACTGCCATAACTTCTGCATTCAATCCTATCTACCTCACCACCAACCTCCATTTTCATATTTATTTTGCATTAATGACGTCTGAGAAGTAGGAAGGCATTCGAACTAGGAAAAATGTGAAAAAGCGTACAAACTAGCTTTTACAACACTTTAAAAAATTCCCCTTATTTGACTTTCGACGTATTTTCATTTTGGCGAACCTTTTCAGCAAGTTTGCAAGTTCACGAACCTACCAAATCGCTAAAAATCCTTTCTTCATTCTTTGTCTTTCAACATTTCAGCGCTTTTCAAAACTATCGAACCAGGTAGCTTTTGTCTCTTCCTTGCTTGTTTCCTATTGCCTTTCGATGAAAATGGGAAACTTCAAACTTGTTTTAGCATTTTGATGAGTTCTTGAACATGTGAACTCACAAAAACCTTTGCCTCTTTTCTTTATTTTCACCATCCTTGCGTTATCTTTTCATTTCGGTAATTTAGCAAAACCTTGAATTGTCAAACCACGCTTTGTCTTCCTCCCCATTCAACCTTTCGGCAAAAAGGATAACTTGTGAATCGTTTTAGTGATTAGGTTTATGAACCTGGTGAACAGTCAAAACTTATATTTCTTCTTTAGTTCATCTCTTTCTTGTCTTCTCAGTTCATCTTTCCCATTTTTGTCGTTTCAACAAGTTCGTGAACTAGAAAACTTGCTGAAAAGCCAACTTTACTTAACTTTTTCTTCCTTACACTTTGGCTTGCTTTGGCTTTCTCCTTCCTTATTACTACTTCAATGTTTAGATGAAAACTCAAACCCGCAAACCATTTCAGTGAGTTCAGTAGTTCACAAAATCACCAAACCACCGAAACACAAAGGAAGACATAAATGAAAGACACTTTCAACATTTTGGTAGGTTCACAAACCTATGAACCTGCTGAAAGGCAACACTTTTACTTAGAGATTTTCCAAGGAAGAAACCCTTATGGACTTAGAGGATTTTATTAAATGATTTTTGGATGGGCCACCCATATTGGATTTCTCTAATCGGATATAAGTGATGGGAAAAAAATAAACAAAGGAAACAAAGGCAAAAATAATAGGATTTCTGAAGGATTCAGACACAAGTATGCATGATTGGGAACCAAAAAATTTGGGTCCCAACACTGGCTTTGCTTGGGGACGTGTGTCTAATAGGCACAAAAAGAACTTAGAAGACTCTCCAGGGTAGACCGACAAAAAGGTAAAAAACAACATAAGACAAGAACAAACACACCATCACAACCAACAGGGGTCTAGACTACACAGGGATCAAAATATGAAAGATGCAACATGAATTCATCACAGAATTAAGGATACCATTACTTACGAAAAGTAACGCTTTAGGTGTTGACCATGAACAAGCAACTCCATGAGTTCTCCTTCCAAACTTTTGAGGTAGAAAGTGTCTTGATTGGCTCTCTCTGTAACCTGATATGGCCCAACCCATAATGCTTCAAACTTCCCATGTTTACCCTTATCCTTAGATCTAGCATTCCATAGAAGAACTAAGTCACCTATCTAGAAGCACTGCTTAATTGCTCTCTTATTGAACAAATGTTCAACCTTCTGTTGCTACACCAAATTTCTCTCATGTGTAACTCTCCTAGCCTCATCCAACTCATCCAACTCCAAGATTCTTTGAGAGACTGCACCTACTTGATCTTCACCAACATCATGCAATAGCTAGTAAACAGACAGTTTTATACCAACTGTTATCTTGGCATCCAATCCATAAACAAGCTCAAAGGGTCTCTTATCTGTAGCATGCTTGTAAGTGATTCTATCAACCCGGACTGCATACTTTAACTTGTCATCCCATCTGTTCTTATTCATGTCTAAAGTCCTTTTGATGATTTTCATAAGACTCTTGTTGCTAGACTCAACTTGTCCATTACTTTGAGGATGATAGGGAGATGAGTGTATCAGATTGATCCCGTACTATAAAAACATAATCAATATATCTTGGGACCTGAAACACATGGCATTATCAACAACAATCCTGTTAGAAATCTTGAACAAGATGTAAAACTCAAGAACTTTATAAGAAAGATTTAAAGTTACATAAATTGAAATGCAAAATAGACGCAAACAAATGATTCCAAGAGATATGCAAATATCGATGTGATAGAATTGCATTAAGAGCTCAAATCTACATACAAAGAATGACAGAGTAACTAGACAATGCATTCAAGATTAAAAATACAAGCTAGAAGGTGAGTATAAATAGAATATGAGAGAGGGGAGAGGTGGAAAATATGACCAATGGGAAGAGTCCACCACAATAGCCTAAAATAGGCAAGTGTAACTCCCATGGAAGATGCTGACACCTTGCACCCACTCACACTAATACTCACTTAATTAACCCTAAGCAAGCTTAATAACATGTGCAGGAAAAACCTAGGAATAGAAAATTAAATAACCAACTAGGAAAATAAAAACCTACACTAACACCCCCCTTAAGCACAACTTAGGTTGGTGAAAAGATGAGTCTCGACAAATGAATCCTAATGAGGTACCCATGTACATAAAAATCGCCCTAAAGAGAGAGAAAATCCCCCCAAAGAGAGAGAGAGAAGAGACCCCCTAGAGTAGAGAGAGTTAGGACTCTGAGTGAGAGGACTAAGAAGCCCCCCAAAAAATGAAGCCTTCTGCACCCCCAACAAAGCTCATAGATGAAGATACTTGCTTTCTGTGAAGGGTTTGGTGAAAATATCGACAACCTATTCAGAAGTCAAATAGTAGCAAAGGTCGATGATGTGGCCATGGATGAGCTCCTAGATGTAGTTGCATGTGGACCTCAATGTGTTTGGTCCATTGATGATGGACCAGATTTCGTGAGATCTGAATGGCACTATGGTTGTCACAAAATATGACTGATGGTTGTTTGATCTGGATACCAAACTCAGTGAGAAGATTCTGAAGCTATCTGGCCTCTATGGGAGCATTCACAACCCCCCAATGCTTGGCCTCAGTAGAAGATAGAGCAATAACAGACTGCTTCTTGTTCAACCAACAAACATGACCTAAACCAAAGGATAAGTTATAACCTAAAGTAGACTTGTGATCCTGAGAATCACCTGCCCAATCTGAATCTATGTAGCCCACCAAGTCATGATCAATATCCACTGCTTAGTAAATCACAAAACTATGAGTACCCTGAATGTAGTGAAGTATCCACTTGGCTACTTTCCAATGCAGCTCATGGGGCTCTTGCATGAATCAAGAGACCATGCCTACAGCATATGAAATATCGGGTCTCGTATGAGTCAGATAAATGAGACTCCCAATAAGTTGTCAGTACAAAGTGCCATAAAAAAATGGTGAAGAACACTGAGCCTCATGTCTGACTCCAAAAATGAAGGGAGTCAGAGTAGGCTTACAGTTAGTCATATGAAACCTCGAGAGCAAATCTAGAGCATACTTGGATTGTGTGAGGATGATCTCAGAAGCAAATTGGAAGATCTCAATCTTGAGAAAGTAATGCAATAAGCCCAAGTAAGTCATCAAAAACCTGTTATGAAGGGAAATTTTGACTACAACAATGGCAGATGAAGGGCAGTTTTGAATACCCCAATAGTGGATGAAGAACTCCTTGTGATCAACACATCATCAACATACAAAACTAGAAATAAGACTGAATCATCCTACTACAAAATGTAGACATTGGGATCAGAATGGCATTGAATGGGCCCAACTATCAGAAGGAAAGTGTCCATCTTGGTATACCAGGCCTGAGGGGCCTATTTGAGGCCATAGAGAGACTTCTGAAGGAGGCACAAAAGTGAAGAATCCTGAACAAAACCCTGTGGCTGCTCCATGTATATCTCCTTCTGAAGGTCACCATGAAGAAAAACACTCTTCACCTCCATCTGGTGTACTTCCCAACGATTAGTTGTAGTAATAGCAAGAACAAGTCGAATGGAGCTCATTCTAGCAACTGGTGCAAAAGTCTCAAAGTAGTCAATCCCAAGAACCTGGTAGAATACTTTGGCAACCAAGCTAGCCTTATGCTTATCAAATCGACCCAAACGCAATGAATTTTTTCTGATAGATCAACTTACATCGAACATGTTTTCTTCGCTTAGGAAGAGGGACAAGATCCCAAGTCTGGTTCCTCATTAAGGAACTATACTCCTCCTGCATAGCTATATCCCACTCAAGAATACCAAAAGCCTCTCAAAAGGACAGTGGATAAGAGGAAGTAGCAATGAAGACATGTGGAGCATCCTAGAATTGTGAACAAGTCTGCCTAGTGTCAGATGGATCCCCAATCCAGTTGCTTGCAAACTGTAAGGTCTGTCTAGCCCAAAGTGGACCAAAAGTTAGAGAATCTAGAGGAGAATCATCACCCTTTGAATGATGACTAGGAGAGGAAGGAGGTGAATCTTTTGAATCACTCTCAAAATTGGAAGTGGAGGTAGAAGACTCCTCATCATCAAGAATTTGCTCAGGTGAATCTGACTCATCAAAAGATCTATCATGAAGCCCAAGTGACTCCAATGTCAAAGTAGGAGGTGGAGAATTGATAGGAGTTGATCTCAAAGATCCCTCTTCAAACCGAATACTCCTCTCAATAAACAACTCATGTGTAGTAGGTTGGAGCAACCGATGACCCTTCACAATATTAGGATAGCCTACAAATATGCAAGGCTTGATCTATGGATCCAAGGCCTTACATTTCTCTATAGGAATGTGGACCCATGTAGGAGAACCAAAAACTCAAAAGTACTTAACTGATGGTTTTTGATTGCTCCAAGCTTCAAAAAGAGTGACTTCCTTTTAAGGCTTGATGAGGACATAGTTAATGGCCTCTACCCAATGTTGTGGTGCAAGAGATTTGGAGTGAATCATGCAGTTCACCATTTCCTTCAAGGACCTATTCTTTCATTCTACTACACCATTCTATTGAGGAGTGTAGGGAACTGAATGTTGCAGATCAATCCCCTCTGAAGTGCAAGACTACTCAAAATGATGGTTGACATATTCACCACCATTGTTAGTACGCAAAACTTTGATGGCTTTCTTGGATTACTTCTCTACAAAAATTTTTAAGTCCTAAAATTGATCAAATACCTCAGACTTCTATTTGAGAAAGAACACCCAAGTATATTGAGAAAAGTCATCAATGAAAGTTAGAACAAATCTAGCCTTGCTAAAGGATGCATGAGGAATTTTGGTCCAACCAAATCATTGTGAACTAAATCCAATAGCTATGAAGCTCTCCATGCCTTACCTTTGTCAAATTTTTCCTTAGGATGCTTACCAATAATGCAACCTTGGCAAACACCACTTGAAAACTAAACTGAAGGCAACCTTGTGACCATGCTTTGTTGATAGAGTTGCTGCAAGTAGTAGAAGTTAAGATGGCCAAAACGCTCATGCCATAATTTACTCACATCATATGAATGAGTGAGAAAAATAGATGAAGGAGGATCAGGAACAAAGTGAGAAAACAAATAAAGCCATGATTGAGATCTACTTTCCCAATAGCAATTGTAGAACCATAGTGCAATTCATAAATCATCACTGGATCAAGAGTGAACTCAACCTACTTGCTTGAACTCATGTGAGTGATCTAATATACTGAAATAAGATTAGTTGATAATGAGGGCACACAAAGAACATCATGGAATGTGCCATCCCCCACATCAACAGATCATCTCCCACACATGTCAATAGGAGTGTCATCACCCATCAAAATAGAAGGCATAGTACATGGCTCCAAAGATGCAAGTTCTTCCAACATATGACACCTCATGGAATCTTGTGTGTCAAATAGTGTTTCTAGATTTGTCCATATTTTATTTGGTGAATTCAAAGACTCAATATGAAAGATAAAATAAGGAGAAATAGACAAACACAATGTTCCATAGGCCTCATCAGATTTGTTAAACCACTTATGCTTATCTTCATCTTTAGCAGGTTCAGTTTCTAGTCCCATTGTTATCCTATGCAAACCAACTTTTCTTAAGTAGATTTGCATGTGTGATTTCTACTCAAAATAGTTGTAAGTAGTTAAGATGGGTACTATTATTTGATCAATGATCAAGAAATGCAGAAATGAAGTGCTAAAAAGAAGAGAAAACACACATGATAACCCCCTCTTTTCACTCAATCAATGAACCCCCCAATCAAATATGATTTGGCACTTTATATTTAGTGTGTTTACAGTTGCCACTACCAAGAAATACTTAGTGGTCTTGATCTCAATTCTTTACAAAATCCTCAACAAATAGGTGTTTGCTGAAAGTATAATATAGGAATATAACTAAGTGAAACTATCAACACCACTAGGAAGTACTCCAAAAATCATGCACTTTCAAAAAAAGAAGTACCTGAATCCAAGGTCGTATGTAAAAGTCTTGAGTCTTCGAAGTTCCAAAAATGGGAATTGTGCAATGTCACCTATGAGAATCTACAAAATCCAGAAAAACCATGCACTAAAATCACAAACTATCAACACCAACATGTAGAGCGTGAAAAAATATCCCAAATAAAAAAAATGCTTTGAAAACAAAGCTCGTGAGCTCAAGTTATCAATCTTCAAAGTTGAGCATCCAAAACAAAAACTCCAACGGAAGGGGGTTTGAATGCAAAACAATCTCCTCCACCAAATTTAGTGGAACTACCACCAGAATAGGGGCGTCGCCAAGTTTAGAGCCTTCCAATTAAGATAGCCCTGCAACCAGTTTTAGAAAACCTCCAGATAAAGACAATGCTTAGCTATTTTTAGTACATCCACCAGAAAGACTGCCAACTTTGGTAGAGGTACCAAATTTGGCACAAAGACCAGAATATGCACAGTTTCTAAGGGCTAAAATAAGTTGAATCGATTGTGGGTATGCAGGCCTTAAAGGTTGAATTTCAAAGTGAGGCCAAAGGGATGTATGGAGGTTTTACAGGCCTAAGAGGCCAAATTGATATATGGGTTGGGGGGGCCAAAGGCCATGCCCCCAAACCCCTACACGACCTTTAAAAAGGAACCGCAGGTTGTGAATGGGGCTCAGTCCCCAAAGGGGAGGGCAACACCCTTTATAGAAGAAGCCCCCTTGATGACAGCGCATGAAGCGCTTATCTCAATGCTTTAAAGCACTTACAAGTTAGCACTAAGTGCTTAAAATATACATTTTTAAATATTTTTTTGAAAATTTTTACAATTTTTTGCAGAAATTCACCTCGAACTGTGTTGGGGGGCCAAAATGGCCTTCCAGAAAATCTTTGTTCCTTTCTGACTCTTGTCACCGAAATTGGGTGTATAATATATGAAAATTCATCTATAAGGCCTCCTAGATGCAATGGTAGGGTCCTTTTGGCCTGAAAATGATCTGAATAAGAGCTAACTTCTAGATTTGAGCAAGAAACCCTTGTTCGCAACTTTGTCATACTATTTCCAAATTTGATGAAACAAAAGCCATTTCTAACTTTCTTGAGCCTCCTGGACGTGTTGGAACAACCATAAATGTTTCCAGTATAACCAGAATGTTTCAACCAACTAGATCTCACAAAAAAATTGTATGCAAAATAAAGAGGTTAATTGGTCTTATTAAATCCTTTCTGATTCTCCAGATCATTAAAAAATGCAAGAGAATCTACATATAGGATTCACAAGATCTCACAAAGAACTCATTCTCTTGATCATGAATAAAATGAACTTAAAACTCTCGAAACCTAAGCTTTATAAGAGAGATTTAAAGTTACATGATGTAAAACTAAGGAACTCTTGAAATCTTGAACATGATGTAAATCTTGAAAGAGAATTTGCATACTATGTTGGAAATCTTGAACATGATGTAAAACTCAAGAACTTTCTAAGAGAGATTTAAAGTTACATAAACTGAAATGCAAAATAGAAGCAAACCAACGATTCCAAGAGATATGCAAATCTAACTACATACAAAGAATGGCAGAGTAACTAGACAATGCATTTAAGATGAAAAATACAAGGTAGGAGGAGAGTATAAATAGAATATGAGAGAGGGAAGAGGTGGTAAATACAACCAGTGGGAAGAGTCCACCACAATAGCCTAAAATAGGCAAGTGTAACTCCCATGGAAGATGCCGACACCTTGCACCCACTCACACTAATACTCACTTAATTAGCCCTAAACAAGCTTAATAACATGTGTAGGAAAAACCTAGGAATAGGAAATTAAATAACTAACTAGGAAAATAAAACCTACACCAACAATTCCTGCATGGCACACCAAACCTAGTTATTATGTTGTTTAGTAAGAATTCTATCACCACCTTGGATGTTTCCTTTTGAGTGGGGATCACCTCAACCCACTTGGTGAAGTAATCTATTGCCACGAGGATCCACTTATATCCATTTCTGGACCTTTCTTGAATTTCACCTGTAAAGTCTATACCCCATTGCTGAAACAAAGCATCCACTGAGATTGTCATGAGAGGGAGCGCACTAGAAAATTTTAGCTTGCCTAAGAATCTCTGGAAAGCATCACATTTTCTTACTTGTTTGGAAACATCTTTAAATAAACTAGGCCACCAAAACCCTTCCCTAGTTATTTTGTATGCAGTGGTCCTAGCCTTAAAATGTCCCTCACAAATGCCCTGGTGACATTCTTCAATAACCCTCTTAGATTATTTCTGATCCAAACATTTCAATAATATCCCCTCATGAATCCTCCACATCAAATCACCCTAAATCAGAACATACCTCTGAGATTACAACTTGAGTGTCCTTTGTTGACTGTCACTCATTCTTGAAGGGCATTGCATGTTTTCCAAGTAGAAAAGAATATCCTTATACCAAGGATCATCATCTAGATGACAAGAGTTAACATCTATGACCACATCTGTCTCATTTACTTCTGTTTCTTCCAAATTTGCATCACCCATCAACTTGGCTAAGCCTTATCCTCTAACCAACTTGGTGACCTACACTTCTATGTCATATTTTTGGATCTTGTTGATCCATTTGCACCTTCTTCTTGAGACTTCTTGCTGCATGAAAATATCCTTCACAATAGAATGAGGCACATATGCAATAGTCTTTGCACCCATAAGGTATGGCTTGAAATTTTTGATTGCCTTAACGAAGACATAAGCACACTTTTCCATGGTGGAATATTTTAATTCAATAGCTTGCAAGATTTTCTAAAAAATCCAATGGGCTACTCAAAATCATCACAGTTCTTTTGCAACAAATCAACTGCAACAGTGTAGAATGAAGCAAAAGAGAAAAGTTGGAATGGCTTAGAATAGTTTGGACTTACCAAAATAGTTGCATCTTTGAGAGCTTCCTTTATGTCCACAAATGCTTTTGATGACTCTTCATTCCAAGTTATAGATTGCCCTTTCTTGAGCATCTTAGATATAGCCTTAGTCTTCTCAACAAAGTTGGGGACAAATTGCCTCACAAAGTTGATTTGTTCGAAGAAGGATTAGATGCCTTTCACTGATTTTGGCTAGGGAATAAGGTCAATATATTTCACTCTTGCTGGATCAATTTGGATCCCATCCCTTGATACAATATGTCCTAGTATCTTGCCTCCTTCCACTCTGAAGTGACACTTCTTGGGATTCCAAGAGATCCCATACTCCAGGCATCTTTCAAAGATCAACTCCAAATGCTTGCAATGATCTTTTCTATCTTTTGATAATGTAGTGAGATCATCTTGATATACTACCATGATCTCATCTATGAGGCCTACAAAGGCAACATCCATTGCCCTTTGAAAAGTTGATCTTGCATTCTTCAAACTAAATGGTATCCTCACATAAACATAAGTGCCTCAAGGAGTAGTAAATGTTGTCTTAGACTATTTTGACTCCTTGACTAACACTTGATTGTAGCCTAAGAATCCATCCATCATAGACATCATCTCTGAACCTACTACCCTTTGTAAAAGATTATTCATACTACGGAGGTGATAGTTTTCCTTGAGGGACTTGATGTTTAGGTTTTTGAAGTCCACACAACCTTATTTCCCCATTCTTCTTTCTTACCGAGACAAGGTGCGATACCCACTTAGAATGTCTAATGGGTTTAATTATGCCTCCCTCTTTCATCTTCATCAATTCCTTTTCCATCTTGGGATCTATGGTAGGGTTTATGGGTCTTTTCTTTTGTATGAAAGGCTTTGCATCACACTAAAGGGAAATAGTGTGCTGAAACAAGTTCCCCCTATATGCCTTCAACTCGTCATAAGACCATGCAAAACATTTTTTGAATTTTCTTCGAAAAGCAATCAACATTTGTTTTTCATGGGTCTTCAACTTCTTACTAATGTGTACCATCTTTGGTGCATCCTCAGTCCCAAGGTTGACACCTTCATCATTTTATTCTTCAACTGGTTTCCCTTTGCTTTTCCACCAATCAACATTGTCAAACATCCTTTCTAATGCTACCAAACCTTTAGGAATGGTATTTATCTTTAGTTGCACCACTTCATTACCAAACAAGGTTTCTTTACCATCCTCAACCACTAACAAAGGATGCTAGTCAATCAGTTGATTGTGAAATTCATCCATATAGTCAAGGAACTTGTAAATCTAATTACTATCATTAAAAACTTGTCATCTATAGATATCTTGAATTGTAGGCCTTTGTGAGAATTTCAATAGCATAATGGAAAAATGAAGAAGGAACTGATTGTGGATTAAACTTTGAACCAACAACAACCAAGTCATCTACTCTTTCATTCTCAATTCTTTCAATCCATTCAATGCCAATAGCATCAAACAACTCTAAAGTATCCCAAACTACATTTCTATAGGCCCTTAGCCTAATGTCCTTGGCTACATATACATCTCTAACCGACAGCACTACCAATTTAGAGTCTCCTAGGATCTTTAAAGTCTTGATTTCATGCCTATGAGCCACATTCAAACCCAGTAGAAGAGCGTCATATTCAGCTATGTTGTTTGTGCAATGAAAGTCAAGCCTAAAGGAAAGCCCAAAATGTTCACCATCTAGTGATATCAATACAATACCTGCACCTGATCCATCCTTAGAACACACACCATCAAAGTGCATAGTCCACAAATCAAATGCATCACCAAGAGGGGGCACAGTGAGGAGGAGCAACAATAACATCCAATTCTTCATTTTCACAAAACCCAATGAAATGATCCATATCAATATCAAAGAATTTTGCCTCGTCTTCATTTGTCATGTAACGATCTTCTATATTTTGCTCTTCCACCTTCTTCTCCCTATATAACTTTACTTCAACTCCATTGTCTAGAATATTGGCATAAGATAAATCCATTTGTATGCTTCCCCCCATAGAGGCTACCCATTTTCTAGATAATAACATGCCCCACTTGGGAGGACAATCCACAATGCTGACATCCATTAAGAATGACTTGTTTGGATATTTTACAAGTTAGACCTCAACATCATTCACTAGGCCAATTACATTAACCTCCCTAGAGTCCATAGCCAAACACTTCCCATATGATTTTGATACCTTCAAACCCAAATCATTCTTGATTTCAAGTGGCATGACATTGCTAGATGCCCCCAAATCAAGCATGCAGTTATGCAACAACCATCCATTAATAATTAATGTTGTGTAGAAATGGTCAACACCCATCTAGCTATTAACAAAAGTTGATTCTAGATACACCTCTACTATTTAATCATGACCTCTACACATATTGTCACCACCAAAAACAATAATAGGCTACTTTTGTGCATCAACAGGTTTGATAAATGACATGACCCTATCTCTATGTTTAGGGATTCCAAGAAGTTCCTCTACTAGCACTGATATTCTAACTTGTCTTAAGACTTGGGCCATGTCAATAGGGTGATATAGTGGAAAAAGTGTATCATAAGAAATAGTGACACCATTTGCATTAGGGATATAAGAGATCAATTGACTGGAGGAAACGTCCATACCTTTCACCTCTTTCTTTTTATCTTTACTCATTTTTGGCTCCTTGGGTATCTGGGATAGATCATGCTTGACATCATTCTTTGGCTTGTGAGCATCCACTATTGGAGTAGTAATTGACTGTACGACAGGCGTAGGGGGATTTTGTGCATACTTTTGTTTTAGTGGTTGCTACTGTACAGGGACTTTCTTCTTCTCTTGCACTTTCTTTTTAGGAATGTTGTCCTTCTTTTCAACAATCAGCTACTACTTTTGCTTCTCATTTTCTGGTCCAAACTTACCTATCTTCATAGTAGGGTTACCCTATATAGGCACTCACCTATTTCTCAATTGGTAACTATTGTCCTATTTTGTTTCCCAACCAAATAGCCCAAATCCAAAAAATCTCTAAGTGTTTTCCCCTTTAGAAATGCAAGGAAAAACATCCAAAATTGACTAAGTCCCAAAAACTTTGAGTTTTCCTTGTGTTTTCTACCTTTTTGGAGTTTCAAAGTTCAGAGTTCTGCCCTTTGTCCTTCCATCCTACACTGTCTCTGAACTCTGCACTTTCCTTTGTAAAATATTCTAAGTATGGAACACCTTTCAGACCTCGGAAGTCAGACCTTCCTCCTTCCTCCTTCCTTCCCTTTTGGAAGGAGAAAGGCAGAAAGTTCAAATCCCAAGCTCTGATCCTTCCCCTTTGAAAAATAGCTAAGTAGTGTAACCTTTTCAGAGTTTTGGACTTCAAACTTTCTTCCTTTCCCCTTCTCTCTTGGAAAGCGAAAGGCAAAATGAGTGGGGCCCAAGCTCTGACTCTTTTTTTTGAAATAATGCTAAGTGTTTTGGGCTTCAAGGATCGGACTTTTCTTCTTCTTCCTTCTCACTGAAGGTGAAAGATGGAAGGCCCGAGCTCTGAACTCCACTGAAACTTTCAAAAGATCGTCTAAGTCTTTGACTTTCGGTACTTGGACTTTCTTTCTTCCTCTTTCTCTGGAAAGGTAGAAGACAGAAAGCTCGAGGCCCAAAGTTTGCCGATATTGTAATTCTTCTAAGTAAAATTAGAGCTCAGACTGCAAACTTTTCTCCTTTCTCTTTCCTTCTTAGAACGTGAAATGTCGAAGGCCCAAGGGCTAATATCTGACAACCAAAAGTTTCTAAGTGTAAAGAGGAGCTTAGGGAGCAGTCTTTTCTCCTTCCTCCTTCGCTCCTGGAAAGCGAAATGTCAAAGGCTAATTCCCATCGGGGCCTTATGAAAATGAAAATGAGCTAAGTGTTCTGGACTTTGGAGATCAAACCTTCCTTCTTCTTCCTTCTCTACGAAGGTGAAAGATGGAATGCCTAAGCTCTGAACTCCATCGAAACTTTCAAAAAGATCAGCTAAGTATTTGACTTTTGGGGCTTAGACTTTCTTTCTTCCTCCTCTGCGAAGGTGAAAGACGAAAGGCCTAAGGCCCGAAGTCTGTCGATAATGTAGTCTTCCAAGTACAATGTAAATTTTGGGGGGCGGGCTTTCCTCTTTCCTTGTTCCCTCTTGGAAGGCTGAACACCGAAGGACCGAGGCCTAAACTTTGACAGCTTCCACAATCTTCAAAAATCAAGGAAAGGAAGCGGAACCAAGGGTCTGCCATGATTGATCTTGTTCAGATCTTGCTTCAAAGGTAGGAATCTAGTCTAGATGAAAGTGAAACATCTAGATCCAGCTATAAAATTGCGGTTGAGCATTTATGGTTGCAAAATGTGGTTTCAAGTGCAAGTGTTCAAATGCAGATATTTATTCAACCACTTCTTAGAGATATTTTATCTGATTTATGTCCAGACAATCAAATTTTCTTCTGATATTCCTTTTGTAAAATATCTCTAATAGGCCCATGGGCACATTCATTACAGTACGTAATGGTGTTTCATTATAAATGCTATATAAGGCATGAAATGTAATGTATTCATGTTGGATTTTTGGTCTAAAAAACCATCTCTTTTCAATTGTAACCATGCCTCTTTGAGAATAAACATCATATTTTTGCCTTTTCATGAATTATTCTTTGCTTTGTGTATTTTTTGTTTGATCTCCATCTGTGAATGCTTATTTCCTCTTGGATTTCATTTAGTTTCCTTTACCTTTGCAAGTAGTTGATGATTTGTGTATGTTGGTTTGTTGTTTATTGTTATTATGTGCATACATGGTTGTTTTAAGGACCTACCAATATTCAAACCTGGTGTATCACCCCCTTTAATTTTTAGTTCATCCTCCTTTCCCTTTTCCTCAATGGCACATAGATTAGGTTTAGTCTTAGCAATAGCTAAATCTCACATTTAGCGAAGGAACCAATGTCTCTCTGGAGATTTGGCATCCTTGCAAGGTCCCACACCTAGAGGTCATCTCAATATTTCACTGGATTGTTGGAGCCCTAAAAGCCTTCAACATACTGTGTAAATCCATGTGACAACAATAACCACCCTAAAATTGCATAATAGTTGCATCAGTTAGGGCCCTCACATCCTCATCAGATGGCTTAGACATCTTATATTTCTTTTGCATGAGATCTCTCAAGTGCCCAAAATCATTAGTTGGCAATTGATACTTCTTTGGCCCATCATCATGATCATATTGAAAGATATGGTCATCTTCCTCATAGCTATCATAATCATCATTCTCATATATTTATTCATAACCCTATGTATTAAATTGATTAATGTAATATTCATAATTTTTGGCTCCTCCCTCCTCATTAGGAAATTCATCTTCCCTACTGATTGATCAAGAAAAAACACAATTTGAAGGATCATATGGAAGATAGCATGTATTATATTTTGAAATTTTACATGATCCTGTTGGCAAGAGACACTATATGGATTCATGATTGTTGTCATTGATGGTAACAAAGTTCATTCCACACATCCACAGGACATGGTGTGTCTCTACTGGAAGTCAGAGTGAAGAATGTTATGGTCCGGTAAACAAGAACAGAGCATGTGGCAAGGTCTGACAGACAGGTCCGAATCTCTCAGAGGAAGTATCTTGGTGAAGTGTGGATTTGGGGAAGTCAAGAGGAGTATCTTGACTGATAGATTCCAAGGTTTGAGCCTCCGGTGTGGAAAGGATAAAGAGATATGAATGCTTGAGTGTCGGGTTCCCAAGTGACAGTGTGAACAGAGGAAGAACTGATTGGTAGAACATCAGACTTTATTCCGAATGTGTTTCTGATGTTGGTAAAGGTTATGAAGGCATAAAGTATGTTTGGCTGACATGATTAATGATTCCCACAAGTATATCCTTGATCCGCATTACTTGGTAAGAAAGGATTCAGCCGACAGATCAGAGCTTATGGAAAATATTGACTATTCTGGGTGCCGACTAGAAAGGTGATGAAATCACTTGTGCGGATATATATACATGATGGATTTAGTTGTGAGAAGTGTTTTGGTTGTTGTAGATGTGTGAATAAAAGCAAAGCAGAGCAGAAGCAGTAAGGAAGGTCCAGTATGTGAAAGGAAAGCAGCATAAGAGAAGAGGAAAGATGAAGTGCAGCAGATCAGTGTACTGAGCCTAACCGGAACTGAACTCCAGCATATGTGGATGCTACCAATCAGTTCAAGTATTGTATAACACTCTTTTTGTAGATAGTGTGTTTTTTGTAGGCAGTGTGCCTCCTTGTGAGCAGTGTGCTCGGGCAATGAGCCCTAATTGGCAAGTGCCATTTTGTATTTCCATTCTTCTAACAAAGAATACAATCTTGGGTTAATCACCCCGTGGTTTTCTCCCTTAACAGGGTTTCCACGTCAAAAATACTGTGTCATGTTTATTTCCATTTCATGATTATGTTTGCTCAATTGAATTAATATTACATTGATTACTAATAAAGTTTAGAAAGCATAAATAATTAGGATAACTGATTCACCCCCCCTCTCAGTTATCAACAGATCCCTCCTTAAAGGGTCTAAGGTTTCTTTTTTATTTTTCTTTTTGAAACTTACCTACTTCGGGGTAGCATGCCTCTCATTTTGCTGAGGCCTTTTGGACCAATCACTATTGTAAGGTCTATTATGCAACTTTTTCCCTCATTGAAGTGTGTCACTACACCCTGAGGTGGCAAATATTTCTCATTCCTTTCCACTTTGTAGGATAAGTCCTTCATGACTCCCATAAGTTTGCCCAATTTATCTTCAGTGGTGAGAGGCTTGATCAATGCTGCCCTATCTGGCTGAGGGAGCCTTACATTAGAACTACTTATATGTTTTCCTAAATCTCTCATGTTACTTTCAATGTTAATAGCTATGGTATAGGCTTCCCTTAATGCTTGAGGGCTCTTGTCCCTTAAGCATTATCCAATTTTAGAATCAAATGTACCACAATACAACATTAAACACATTAATTCATTAGGCCTAAGATGAGGAGGCACTTTTCTCATTGTCATGATGAATCTATTGTTGAAATCAACAACTATTTCATTTATTCCTTTCTTGATAGCTATGAATTCATGGATGGAAAACTTAGGGTCAATCCTATCCCCTACTCCAATCAAAAAACCCTCATGACCTCTTTCCAAGAATCAATAATATTATCTGGGAGACTCTTGTACCATTCTTTAGCGCTCTCTTCTAATGAATGTACAAACAATTTCATCATGACATCTTCATCTTCAATCTCATTTTCATCAGTGATATTAATGAAATGTCTATGGTGCTCTTCACCTATGACTGCATTGTTACCTTGAAACCTAGGTATCTTCCCTCTTATATCATTAGGAATAAGATTAGGAAAATCAAGAATACCAAAGAAGTCAAGTTGTTTGTACCTTTCTACTCCCAAAGGTTGCCTGAGTAGAGGGAATCTCTGAGCCTACCTTCTGAATTGATACCTTGGATTGGGGGCATTTCCATATTGCTAATTCCTTTGCTATTGTGGTGGTTGATTGGGAGCTTGAGGTACATAAGCAGGGTTCCAACCCTACTAATCCATTCACTGATTATGTTGACCTTGTTGCTGATGATGTTGTTGATTTGCTAAAGGCCGGTCAGGAACATTCTAATGTTGAGACATATTTTGTTGTTAAACATTTTGGGCAAGTTGAGCCTGTTGCAAGTCAAGAAGGGTCTGCACCTCTCTCTACCTTTGTCTGATACAGTCAAGAAAATCCAACTAATCCTCAATAGTCTAATCCACTTCCTCAACATTAGGTTGTCTTTCCTCATGTTCATTATCATTGTGAATGTTACCATGTTGATTCCTGAGTAGTCTAGTAGGAGAAGTAGGATGCTAGGGATCATTTTGATGTGCCTCTTTATTTTCATGCAGCATTACAAATGTTCTCATGTTTGCATCCCAAGATCTATCTCTAGTTCCCCTTCCAATAATGTTTTCATTCCTTCTAACTTCATATTGATTCATATTTTTTCTTCTATTATTTCTTACTTAGTCATTCCATGTGCACTGAAATGGATCTTTCAAATTGTCAAATGTATCATTTCTTCCTGATGTTCCTTCTCGATCCTAAACAATTAGTGGTGGTAAAATACAAGGAGGATTTCTTGTTCTATATCTATTTCTTTGTCTTCTTGAGCGGTTTGAATAATTTTTATGTGTTGGCAAATATTGGGACCTTCTCCCACAATCCATTCTAATTCCTTACAATTGTGACTAAGTTCTAGGTTGACTTGAACATAGTCGCCATTCCTCACTAAGAAGAGACTAATTTTCAATCTAGATATACTGACGTAACCACAAGACAATCACTAAGTTGTAAAGCTTCTATATCTTATGAACAGAATTAGACTTGGTCCCTGACAATGGCGCCAAAATGTTGGGACCAAAAACTGCAGGTCCAAAACCCTAAAGTATATTCATACCTCCCAGGCTAGGGGGTGTCATCAGAAAGGTAGAATAGGGGCTCATCAATAGATCAATGATGGTTAGAGGCCAACTGTAAGAGTGGTAATCTCTTCTTCACTTTTGGTTCAACTAAACCAAGGAGGGTGTTGATGAGGTAAAAACAACCTCATCCCAACATTGACCCAATTACCCCTTTGTGCTAATAAGCTAACCCAAAATTATGTCAATTTATTAATCTTATGATAAATATTGTCTTTTGAAAGAATAGTGTATAAATCTTTATTCCTAGATTGATTGATTTTGACCACTAATGTTGACAAGGTTTTATGAAAAGATCTATTGTTTCATCAACATGTTTTTGAATATGATGGAGTGGAGGAAGTGGACATTAATATAGACTAAAGTCAACACCACCAGAGGTCTAGGATTGCTGAAAATTAAGGAAACTGATAACTAAAGACTTCACTCATCTGCTACCCTTCCGTCCATTTGGCAGTTCATTTATTTTTCTGTTATTCAAAAAGACACGTGAAGCATTTAAGGCTTCACTCGGAGCCCTCTTTATGGCATTGAAGACAAACTTGTTTATGAAATTCTTTTATGTTTTTATAAGAGTTTTCAACGAAAATAATGGCCCACCCTAGATTTAGGGATTTTGAAGTGATAAAAACCTTCTGTTTTCAAAATAGAGATATACTATGAATGAAATAAATAGAAGTTGCTAGGAGACAAAATAAAACTTCTATATGTGTACTTATGCGAAATTAGATTGGATTTTGTTGCTGATGAATATAATCTAAGTTAGTAGAGAAATTCCAGAGAGCTGGCCACTCAATGGAAATAATTAGATAGATAATTTTTTTGTCATCTGAATGTGTTGTTGTCTTTGGTAGCATTTATGTTCTATTCTATTTTGTTCTGTTATGAAGTATTGTGGGATAAATGTGTTAACCTACAGGGTGTTTTTATTATTGTGTTAAGTAGAATATAAATTTTGATTGAATTCAACAAGTTCTGTGTTGTTGACTTAGATCTTCTGGAGTTCCAAAGCTTGTCTTTCTATGTGATAAGTAGAAAAGTTTCAGAGTTCCTGCATAATTTGAATTTCTATAGTTCAGTAAAAGCTGGTAGCATAGTTTAGATTTTGGTATTCTGATGCTTTCTAGATTAAGTGTTTCTTTTGAGTTCATAGATTAATATGAGTTAGTTTAATGAATTTTAGTTGCATTCAAATATTTCCATGCTTCATTGTAGTTAGAGTTGCTTTATAAAGGCTTTTCTTAAAAATAAAAACCAAGAAAATCATTGCTAAACTAGAATATCCAAATCTCCTTTCCTATTGCATACAACCTTGGACACAACCTGATCGATAAAACTGATACATTTTCAGCTAAAGTGTTAGGTCTAACGACAACCTGTCACTTTTTGGCATTGTTGTCAGGGAACCTTCATTGTGTTATTAGGAGAACGTCAAGATACCTCTTGTTTAGTAAAAACCAAAAACATTTTGTCAGAACTTCTTTCTTTGCATGATCAGGGAAAGAGGTCCACATGGAAGATTCATACAAAAAATCCCCCAAGTAGTATTTCCAACCACATCAAATGAGGTAGAAGTCTTAGTCAAAGAACTTTTTCAATACAAATTGGTCGACAAGGATTAACCTACTACTTCTCAAAACACCTCAGAAAATCAGCCATCACAACAACAACTGAGAGAAGAATATATTCCTTCTAACATAATGGCTGAAAATGATAATGACCCTTTCAACAACCAAAATGGAAGGAGACCTGGGAACAATGAAGACGATAACCCAAATGGTAGGAGAGAAGCTCAAACATTCACCTATCCTATTACTCTCAATCTAGACAAAGATTCACCAATGAAAACATTTCACCTTCTATCCTGCTAAAATTTAGGGGTTTGTCTTTTGAAGACCCAAAGTAGTTTCATGATTACAAAACTAATAACCAAAAATTGAATTTGTTCTCCTCTACCCTAAGAGACTTTGCGATTAGATGGTTCATGGGTTTGGTCTCAGGATCAATCACCACTTGGGACGACATGGAAACTATCTTTTTGGACAAATATCAAAACTACTATAGGGTCAATGATAGAAAGTAAGAGTTGTTTAAACTAAGACAAAAAGAGGATGAGAGCTTAGAAGACTTCATAGATAGGTTCATTTTTTTGGTAAAACTATGTGGAGAGGAAACAATGAACCAAGAAATCCTCAAAACCATATTCCTCAAAGGTCTTGACAAGGATGCTTGAAAAAGTCTAGATTTGATGTGAAAGGGAGATGTAGCCAAACTTGACCTATTGGAAATCTCTGCATTATGCAAAAACTTTTCTAGAACTTGAGGTGGAATCCAGAAATCTAGCCTAATGAGAGGATCAAATGAAATTGGCCAATTGAGAGAGGAAATAGCAAACCTAAAAACTAACCTTCTTGTTCAGCTAAATACCACCTTGAACAGGATACAGGCTAAAACGTGTAATCCTAAAACCTCATCCATATACTATCCTAGGTGTAAGAATAAGCATTTACTAAGGGAGTGTCCATTAGATAAAATGGACAGTTGTCAGATTTTTGAAAAAAACTGTTTCACTGACCAATGCGAAGTGCTCAATGTGATTAAAAATTCCAAGAAAAAGATGTCTCAAGTAGAAGAGGAAATCAATTATATGGGACAAAGACCAGGAGGAAATTTATGTTATGGATAAAACTCAAACTCATCTTGGTGGCCTCAAAATAATTGGAGTAATAATCAGTGGGTGACACCCTGGCCACCAGCACCGCCTAACTGGGGATTCTTGGGGACACCCAGAATGGATAAACCAGCCCTGGATGAATCCTCAATTGGTAAATCAAACACAACAATTGTATCCTCAAAATCTTGCACCACAATGGAATCAATCTCCAAATCAATTCTATCATGGACCACGACGGATGTTGAACCCACAACAGAATCTCTTGCCATATCCCTAGAATAATCAACAAGTTAAGCAAGTCAATCAACCCCAACTGCCAGCACAGCCTATCGCTAATCTAAAAAACAAAAGTCAAACTACACTGGTATACTCCACCAAGAAAGAAAACATGGCTGGGGTTAATTATATTTATTATGGGAACCTACAGTTAAGGTCAGGAAATACACTTCAACAACCTACCATTGTTGAAATTATGGATGAAAAAAATGAGATGTCCACTGAAAAACAAAAATGATTCCCATGCCTTAAAAGCAAACCAAGATAATAACCATGATATGTCCATTGGAATTCCAAGAATTTCCTCTAAAATGCCCACTTCATCCTCTAAGGGACCTATAGATAAATCTCTGGAATTACCTCTAGAGAAAACAGAAAAAGACATTCACCATCCTTTTCGGAGAATGGCACCAACATGAAAAGGAGAACCCAAGCACCTTTTCCAAAGAGACTATGGAAGTCTCTTCAAAAAATCCTTCGGAGATGACCCTGCTAACTAAAACTTCTTTGACGCAAGAGATTAAACAGCTTCACATTGAAATACCATTGTTACAAGCAATCAAAGAAATTCCAGAATTGAACCAGTTGGTTAAACAACTGCGTATATGGAAAAATGGATTAAATCTAAACTAATAAAAACCAAAAATCCAATAACATAAAGAAAACGAATTTAAATAAAAGCCATGACAAATAATCAATGCAATAAAGACTTTTACCGAAATTTGTGTTGTTTCCTTTGGATTGAATGTAGAATTGCTCAATGAAATTGCAAAGCCATAGCTGCAACAAGCAAGTGTAGTGCTCAAGAGATCAATGTCAAAAGATCGTTATAGTGCTCAATTGACGCGTTGTGTATGCTCGAAGCTCTGTTAAGTATGCCTGAGAATACGATCGAAGAGAGAGGGTAAATGAAGGAGATGAGGGGGGTTTATATAGATTTCAAGGAAAATCGATCAACGGTCCAGATAATTCAGAAGAATCAATGGAGGAGATAAGTTGAGGAACGTGCAACGAATGAAAAGCAGACATGTGTTTTGCTTGCTTTTGCATGAGAGGAATTATCAAGAATAGAAGAATAAGTTAACTGAAGAAATAAATCAATTAAAAGAATAAAGCAATCAGTTAAGTGATTTAAAACAAGAAGAAGAGATTTGCATGAGAAAAAAAGATATTTTGCTTTATTAAATATAGAAATATTTAATTGATAAGCAAGAAAGCTTGAGTTATATTAGAGATAACTCAAATTAGAAGAAAAAGCAATTTAAATAAATAATTGATTTATTTAAATTTAGAGAAGATATTTTGGAAGAAACAATTAAATAATCAGAATTATTTAATTTAGACGATTTGAAAGCAAATTAAATAAATAAATTTATTTAATTGTTGTGCATGATTTTGGAAGAACAAATTTGATTTAATTAAATAATTAAGAATTATTTAATTTTAGATAAGAGGGAATTTGTTGAATTAATTAAATAATTAGATATATTTAATTAATGTAGATGTGAATTTTGGAAGGTGACAATGATTTAATTAAATAATTATAAATTATTTAATTGTGAAAGAATATAGAGGAATTTGATTTAATTAATTAAATAGTGAGGATTTATTTAATTAATGTCACAATTTTGTGATTTAGAAGAATTTGGTGAAATTAATTAAATAATTAGATTATTTAATTAATGTTGAAATGCAGGTGATTAGGAAGAAATGACGAAATGCAAGTGATGCGACGACTTGGTCATTTTAGGGTGTCTACATTTTGCCCCTCTTTGATGCAATGCAGCATGTAGCGTTGCGTCAAAGAAAATCGATTGTTGAAGATGTGATACAATGTGTTTTTTTTTTTATGCCCCAGTGTAGGTAATTGCCCCAGCATAGTTAGTGTAGGGTGCCCCCTCGAGAGGAAAGACAGGGAAGTGACAGAAGAACTGTGTTGACGCTCGACTAGAAGATTTGTTGGAGACAGATAAGGTTGGGTTGATGATAGATAGAAGAAAGTGGAGATAGAAGGTGATCTTATGTACCTGAGTACTGGAAACGTCCTTCGTATTCCAGACTGCCTACATACCCATATCCATGGGATCAAGGTACCTTAAGATTGAAAAGATAATATGTAGTTCTGGTGGAGGTGATGATGTAGAACAAGTGTTGAGAAGATAACAGCCTTATCGTAGGAGCGAAGTGTCCGTTAAAGGGTGTTACCTGTGGAAATGAGACAAGATTGAAGTATGCGCTGCGAACCGCGAACAAGGAACCAATCCTAGACTAAAGCTAAGGAAAGAGTTGCCCCCATTCTGGTAGAGGAAACTGTAGGGGTGACCGCCGAAGAAGACACAGAAAGACTTGACCTAGGACAAGACAGTGTTAACTGTAGACACAGATCAAGACGTGGGATGACGATGAGGGACACTGACAAATTTCCAAGCTATACTAGGTAGGGAAATGGAAATGCAAACAAAGTCAATGGTTTTATTATGGATGGATGGATGAAGCAGGTTGCGAACTGGACAAGGTGTGGACAGGACTCGATAGACGATGGATGCTGACTCTACGCATAGTGCCTGTTTGCCAGGTTTTCACTATGGTACTTATCCAAGGCGCCTGTTTGCCAGGTTTTCACCAGAGGATGGATTTTTTTGTATTTTTGTATTTTTGATTTTTTTTTTTTTTTTTTGATTTTTGATTTTTGATTTTTTTTTTGATTTTTTTGACTTTTTTGATTTTTTGTGGGAATACTTTGAGGATCAGGCATAGAACTTCTTGAGATGGACACTATTAAGTGGCTCATCTAGAGGAATGCCGTCAGGTGTAGCTAAAGTATAAGCTCCCGATCCATATGCTGCTGTGACAATGAAGGGACCTAACCAGTTAGGCTCAAACTTGCCCTTCTTCTCTCGATCTGCTTGATTTCTCTGATTCTCCTTAAGTACAAGATCACCAACTTGAAACCGTCTTTCTTTGATCTTTTTGTTGTAATTACGCCGGAGGCGATTTTGATAGACATGGAGATGATTAAGCGCGGCAAGACGCCTCTCATCTAGTAGTTCAAGCTCAGCTAATCTGGAAGTGCGATACTCATCTCCGCCGATCAGGTCCTGCATGGATACTCTGAGGGATGGGATCTCGACCTCTATAGGTAGGATGGCTTCAGAGCCAAAGACCAAGGCATATGGTGTGGCACCAGTTGGTGTTCTGATACTAGTGCGGTAGGCCCATAAGGCGGGATTGAGTTGCAAGTGCCAATCACGACCAGCTTCATTGACTGTTTTCTTGAGGATTTTGAGAATGGTCTTATTGGAAGCCTCAGCTTGGCCGTTACTCTGCGGATAGTAGGGAGTTGAAAAGCGATGTTGGATATTGTATTGTATGCATAAAGCACGGACATCTTGGTTCTTGAATGGTCTCCCATTATCAGTGACAATGGCTTGGGGAATACCATACCGACATATGAGGTAGTTTAGGATAAACTTGGCTATTTGCTTACCGGTGATATAGGTCATAGGAATGGCTTCCACCCACTTCGTGAAATACTCAGTGGCGGTAATGATAAACTTGTGGCCATTGGAGGAGGAAGGGTGGATTTGTCCTACGAGGTCGAGACCCCATTGAGAAAGGCCATGGAGTTGTCACAGGTTGTAACTCATGAGCTGGTGCGTGAATCAAATCTCCATGCTGCTGACATTGTAGACATTTCTTAGCAAACTGTGCGGCATCTTGCTCTATTGTAGGCCAGTAATAACCTGTTCTGAGTATCTTCTTAGCAAGATTAGGACCGGTAGAATGTGCGCCACAGACACCTTCGTGTATGTCTCGTAAGGTAGCTTCGGCTTCTTCTGCGTTAAGACATCGTAAGAGGATACCATCGAGACTCCGACGATATAGTGTATCACCCAGAATGATGTAACGAGAGGATCGACGGATAAAGGTTTTGCGTTGAGTGGATGATAGGTCAGGGGGAAAGGTATTTTTTTTGAGGTATTCATAGATATCGTCGTACCATGGGGAATTGGGACCAACAAGTTCGCAGATGATTTCAGTAACAGGAACATCGACGGCTGGTATCAACAATTGCTCGATCAAGAATTCACACTTCTGTGTATTTGTAGGCATGTCAATCAGTGACCCTACAGAAGCCATAGAATCTGCAGCTTTATTATGCTCTCTTGGAATTTGCTCAAATGTGATGGTAGAAAAATGTGGTTTGTAGGCATCCACTAGTTGTTTGTAGGGGACCAACTTTTCATCCTTTGTTTGGTATTCATCTGTGACTTGGCGAATGACTAGCTGTGAGTCTCCATATACTTGTAATTCTGTGATATCCCATTGAACTGCTGTATTGAGACCTATGAGGAGTGCTTCATACTCGGCTATGTTGTTGGTGCAAGGGAATGCTAGCCGATATGACTTTGGAATGTAGTCATTCTGAGGTGTAACAAATAAGATGCCAGCTCCTGAGCCATGCTGTGTGTAAGAACCGTCAAAGTACAATTTCCACATTATGGAGTTGGAAAGAGTGAAGAGATTCTCATCAAGAAAGTCTGCTACCATAGGATGTGTATCTTTCATAGGTGCTTCTGCTAGTTGATCCGCGAGGGCTTGTCCTTTAATTGCTTTACGATCGGTGTACTCAATGTCGAACTCACTAAGGATCATAACCCATTTAGCCAGTCTGCCTGTGAGAGCTGCTTTTGCTAATAGATATTTCAAGGGATCAATCTTGGCTATCAGATTTGTGTGTTGGTTTAGCATGTAATGTCGCAACTTTTGGGAGGCGAACACTACTGCTAGACAAGCCCTTTCCATTGGTGAATAATTGAGCTCATACCCTACCAAAGTTCTACTGATATAGTAGATTGCATGGTCCTTTCCTGTGTCATCATTTTGTGCTAGCAGGGCCCCTAGGGCCGAATTTGTAGTGGAGATGTACAATATCAAGGGTTTGTCTGCCACTGGTGGAACCGATACAGGAGGTGTAGCTAGATACTCCTTAAGTTGATCAAACGCTGCCTGACACTTGTTGTCCCATCGAAACGAGACATCCTTTCGGAGTAAGTGTTGAAAGGGTTGACATTTATCTGCTAGCTGTGAGATAAAACGCCTGATGGACTGCAACCTTCCTTGGAGGCTCCTTAATGCTTTTAGGTTCTTTGGTGGAGGCATCTCCACTATAGCCTTTACTTTCGCTGGATCTACTTCGATGCCTCTACGAGATACGATGTATCCCAATAGTTTCCCTGATGTGACACCGAATACACACTTCTTTGGATTGAGTCTTACTTGGTATTTTTCCAGCCTGTCAAAGATCTGTCCTAGGACCTGTATATGTTCTGCTCTAGAAGATTTAGCCAATATATCATCAACATAGTCTTCCATGATGTGATGAAATAGATCGTGGAAGATCACTGTCATAGCTCACTGATAGGTTGCTCCTGCATTTTTCAGACCAAACGGCATAACGCACCAACAGTAATTGCCCCAAGGACATGTAAAGGTTGTTTTGTGTTGGTCTTCTTCAGCTATCCTTATCTGATTGTAACCCGAGAATCCATCCATGAGAGAAAGCATCTCGTGACCAGCTGTCAAGTCCACTATAATGTCAATGTTTGGTAGTGGAAAGTCATCTTTAGGACATGCCTTATTGAGATCTCTGAAATCATTACACATGCGGATGCGCCCATTAGGTTTAGATACAGGTACAATGTTTGAGACCCAATCTGAATAGTCAATAGGTCGTATAAACTTGGCATCTAATAGCTTTTGTACTTCCACCTTCACCAAGAGAGCTATCTGTGGGTGCATCTTTCTCAACTTCTGTTTGACTGGTTTCACCTTGGGATCAACTGTGAGATAATGAACTACCAGCTTAGGGTCTAGCACTGGCATATCTGCATAGGTCCATGCAAAGTTGATGGTTCGTTGTAAGAAGAAGCTGTTAAGATTTCTGTGCTCTGTGTCAGATAATGATGCCGCTAGGAATGTTGTCTTTGGATTCTGTTCTGTACCTAGGTTGATCTCTGTAGAATCTTCCACTAGGAGAGCAGATTTCTCTTGATACTTAGAAGGTAAGGGAAGGTCAAATCCTCCATCCTTAGGGGCCACAGTTGGGTTTTCACCTTTGGATACGTCCTTTATTTTTACTATTTTATGATCAGGAGGTGCCACAGTGTGGTTTTCACCTAGAGATCTTTCTTTATTTGCACTTTTGCGACTAGAGGATTTGGCATTCTCACCAAAGTAAGCCATGGGCTCTAGTTCCATTACAAAACCTGCCTTGTGATCGCCAAGAGGGATACCTTCCCGAAGTCCCATGAACTCAGCTAAAGCTTCGTCATTCTGAAATACATCTATAACAGGGGCCCCTTGTTGGTCCCAATCGATAAGTTCAGGGTAGACAAGCGTGACATTCTGGGTGCTGGTGGTGGAAGTTAAGGATACGGAGGATAGTGTAAAAATGGAGGATTCTGCGAATAGATTGGTCATGTGGAGCGAAGAGTCATCGGTGATATCCTCTGTAGATGTCGAATCAGCGGGAAACTTGTCAGCTACCTCGTCGAGGATATACTCGATGTCCGAGGCGCATGGTACCTTCTTACCAAATCCTAATCCTTTCTTGTCTAGCTTCTTTGTTACCACAATGGGCTCCATAGTGCCTTGATTCTGTTTCCCAAGGCCACCTTTGCCTTTATAGCCCATGTTTTTCACTATCCTTAAGCCATTGCCATATTGCTTGACTGGTATCGTGACTGGTTCTTTCTCCTTGTAGAGCCAAGAAGAGATGTCCTCAATAGTTTCCTCTTCCAATAACCGTCCATGTTGGAATTGGGTTAGGAATGTTGGGGGAGGAATAGCTACTTTTTTGGTAACTTTAGCAATGGGTGGTTTGCCGTAAGATTTTGGAGATAAAGGCATCCGCCCTACACAACAAGATTCAGAGATATCATAAGAGCCAAAGCCTATATCCCGAAAGCGAGCTGTGATTTTGGGGAGGGGTGTAGGTTCACTTGTAGAGGCTTGTGTGAGAGTTTCAGGGTCAACATAGAGAGGGGACTCAAGGGCTTTGTCATTTTTAGGCACTTGGTTGCAATTCTTATAGCTTCCTTGCAAGACACGGCAAAATTCAAAAGGATTAGGGTCTCCTGGGATGGTGATCTCCGTACCATTGTATGGGAACTTGAGGGACTGATGGTACGTGGAGGGAACAGCTTTCATTGCATGGATCCATGGGCGGCCTAGAATAATGTTGTAAGGCAGCTCAATATCAAGGACTTGACACCTGGTTTCAAGCATAACGGGGCCCAGTTGTATAGGCAAGTGAATAACACCTTCTGAACGGCGTTCTGCATCATCATACCCCTTGATTGTAATACTATGCTCAGTGTTGACGTGATCCTCAGAGTATCCCAATTGCTTTAGTAACTTTAAAGAACAGATGTTGAGACCAGCACCACCATCTATGAGGATGCGTTTGATTTTGCGCTTATGGATGAGCACTTCAATATGGAGGGCATCGTTGTGACAAGGATCATGGGAGGGAAGGTCTTTCTCAGAGAAGACCACATTGTAAGGCGAAGCAATATTACCCACTATAGCTTGGAAATCTGCGACTGCTATGTTGTTAGGAACGGAAGACTCTTGGAGGGCTTTTTCTAGCACCACTCTATGTGCAGGTGATGACCGTAGAAGGTCCAAAATAGAGATCTGTGCTGGTGTTCTCCCTAGATGTTCGACAAGATTATAATCAGACTGAACCGGAAGCCTAGGTGTAGGTGCACGAATGGTGACATGACCTCAACGAGTAGTAACAGCACAATCCGTAGATTTGCCTTTAATGGTGAGGGTAGACACTCGACTCTCTTCAAAACGACCTACAATGGAATCGAAGGACGTGGAAGCGTGATTGATACCTTTACCTCTATCCTGAGGAGGAGGTGGACCATGATGAGGGAATGGTTCCTTGTACATATCGAGATCCTTGTTCGTGTGTTGCGCTGGTGATTCATTCTTAAAAGTGATTTGATTACCGTCGATGAGGTTTTGGATGAGGTGCTTAAGCTTCATGCAAGATGCTGTTCGATGACCTTTGCTCCTATGGAACTCACAATACTCATTGTCTCTGTAACGTGCAGTTTTGTAGACAGGTTCTCCATATGGGGGAGCATCAGGTAAGGTTATGAGCCCTTTCAGTAAAGCTTGCTGTAAGACTGATTCGATGGGCACTCCCAAAGGAGTAAATTGACGTCGCGGAGGGTAATCTTGTTGGGGCCGCTCTTGTTGTCGTTGCTGTTGGTTGGGATAAGGCTGCCTTTGTTGCTGCTGTTGTTGGGGTGGAGCTTGACTTGGTTTGGAGAGTTGCAGCGGTGTTTGCAACGTTTGGACATGCTTAGTATCGACCACTCCATCATTGACCACGTTTTTGTTTTTGTTCCAATATTTGGGTTTATCATTCGACTGTTGATGCGAATTGCTATCTTTCGTCTCCTTAAAGATTTTGACCACACCCTTAGCAATGAGGGCCTTCTCAATGTTGATACCCTTGTATGTGATTTCATCGAAGGTTGTAGCACTAAGGATTTGCAAATGGAAACCTAACTCTTGGTTGAGGTTCTGCACAAATATGCTAACAAGCTGTTTCTCTGGAATCTTGAAAGGGAATTTACTAGCCATTTGTCTCCATCATTGAAGGAAAGAAATGAAAGTTTCTCCATTCTTCTATTTATTGTTGCATAGGTCCGTCATGGAAATCTCATGCTCTGCGTTGTAAGAAAAATGGGTGGCAAACTTCTCTGCTAGCTCGTTGAAGGACTTAATACCCGTCGGTAAGTGTGAGAACCATTCTATTGCTTGTCCTCCAAGACTGCGAGGAAAAAGACGCATAAGATATGTGTCGTTGTGAGAGACCTCGAAGCAAGCAAGATAGAATTCCCTAAGATGGTCTTTTGGGTCACCTTTTCCTTTGTACTTATCGAACTTTGGAATAGTGAAATTTTGAGGAAAAGGGATCATTGGTAATGACCGATCAAAAGGATAAGGGCACACTTCCTCCAAAGAGAAGGTCTTTTTGGTGTGGCCAAATGTAAGATCAGATAGCTGTTGTTGCACCTCCGCAATCTTTAGTTCCATAGTCGTGGGAGGGGTTGGTAACGTCTCCTGTTGTCCAAAAAGTGGTTGGTGTTGCCCATATGGAAGATTATAATGTGAGCCATGCGCAGTGGTATTGTAAGGGTCGTAAGATTGATTGGGATTGTATGGATTGTACGATTGGTTCAGATTGGGTTGGAATTGGAGGCCTTGATTAGGCAGAGGTGGAGGTGGCGCTAGGTAAGAATGTTGGCTCTGCGATGGTTGAAGAAATGTATTGGAGGGCGGAAAGCTAAAGTGCGTTTGATTAGGTTGTGATGGTGGCACATAGCTTTGGGAAACCTGATGTTGGGAATGTTGAGAGTGGCTAGGCAATGTATGAAAGAAGTTGAGCGTGGATGAACGTTGTGGAGGAGGAACATAGGTAGAAGTGAGTTGCGACGGTGGGGGTTGATTGTAGATGAGAGTAGAAGAATGTTGTGGTGGAGGAGCATAGGTAGAAGTGATTTGCGACGGTTGGGGTTGCTTGAGGATGAGAGTAGAAGAATGTTGTGGTTGGGGCTGCGTGACTCCAATTGGTTGAGAGACATGCAGGTGTGATGATATAGGAGGTGGCATATGTTGAGACCCTTGTTGCATGGCTACATACGTGTTCCCCGGATTGTAATTGGGTGGGAAACCTACGCGTGATGGGGTAACCAAGATTCCACTTGCGCTTGGGGTGGACACTGTAGGAGGTGGTTGCACATTTGATCGAGCTAAGGTGGCTTGCTTAGCTAACTCTGCTTGACGTTGGAGAGTTTCTTGTTGGTTTTGATAGATCTCCATAGGAGTCAAAAGTGGTGATACGGGCCTCTCCTCTGTTGGATTTTGAAAGAGGGGATTCCTATACTGTGAGCCTTAAGTAGGTAAGGGCGTAGTGACCGTGGACATGGTTTGCACTGCTTGTATGGTTTCTTGGGTGTTGTTGCTCTCCTTGAGAGTGGACACATCAAAATCTGGAGGTAACTTGGCCCCTTGCTTTGCAAGCAAGCGAAAGAAATGATCCTGGTTCTCACTAAGGATTTTATCAAAGGCAGCTATAGCTCTAGGATCTTGTATAAATTCATCAAGATCTTGCCCATCTTCTTGAGAGGATTGACCTATTTCAAAGTGTCGTTCTTCTTGAGATGGGGTTTGATCTACGATATAACCTTGTGGGACAAAATCTGGAGGCAAGCCTGTGGTATACTGCGGTGCATTTAGCAAAGGGGTTCTATCCTCATGAGGATTGCTTGGTTCATCAATGTGTGGCATGTTTGGCGAGCTGATTGGTTTTGCCGCGGGTGTACTAGGAGTCACCTTGGGAGTAATGTTGAGACGACCTGATTGTGGTGTGCGAGGGGGTGACTTGTGCTTCTTAGGGACAACTTGCCTAGACTTCATAGTTTGCTGTAGCCTAGTGGTGACCATGGGATACACTTAGGACACAATGTAATGCTGGGAATCTGTGAGATGCTTTGAAGAAACGGACAAGCTCTGATGCACAAAGTACTGGACCAAAGGCGCTATACTGTTTGACCAGAAGTGCAAGACTATGCTACCAAAAGCGTGCTACTGTGGGCCAGAGGCGACGGACTGAGCTGCCAATAGTGAGTTACTGCTATGCCAAAGGTGAGCTACAGTGACCAAAAGCGAGCTGCTGTTATACCGAGGGCGCTGAAGTAGAGTGTTAGCCAGAGGTGAGGTACTGCTATACCAAAGGTGATCTACTGTATGACCAAAGGCGAGCTGCTGTAATACCAGGGGCGCCGAAGTAGTGTCTGATGTTTTTCAAAGGCAAAATTTTGGTAGATTGGATTGGTTTGGCAAGAGAAAACACAGCAAACAAGTGGTCAAAAAAGGCACAAGGACTGACACAACAGATAGTGTATGTTCAAGGCTCCAAACAAGCCCAATGTTTCCATAGGTCTAATACAGTTGCAATCAATAACAAGCACTTTTTATCCCTAGAGACAAGGTTACATTGCAGTAGATCAGCTCACAACTTAATACTCCGTCGATAAAAATATCATTCCATAAAGGTGTCGGATATTTAGTATCTTTGCGAGAGACGATAGGTAGGGATATCTCACCCTCCCCTTGGAAAGCTCAAGTAGGTCACAAGAGCTTTATGTCCAAGGGAATACTATCTCTTCTCAAGGGAGCCAATGGTGAGTATCTTAAGGGTTTAAATCGATTTCCCTTGCACTGATGATTACCGCAATGTTCGGAGGTAGGTCGGGTAGTCTCTATCTAAATTGGTTCTTAGTGACTTTGAGGGACCAACGCCTTACGAGCAATGCGACAAGCTACTAAAAGCTTTAACCAATCCTACTAAGAGTTTCAAACACTTCGCTCAATGTGAAAATCGTTTCCACAAAGGGCTAGTACACCTCTTTTCAGTTTGGCATCACAAGGTAAGGCTGACGTCGGTTAGGACTTGGCTTTCGCCTTATCCCTTTTATATAGCGGTTCAAAGGAAAACTCCGCTTAGGGTCGTCCCTTTTGGATGAATCGCAATCCAAAAGCAGGCCCTTTCTAAAGGAAAAAAATGTAAAATCAAGCACGTCAAACAATGGTTCAATTGTCCCGTTATAAGAAAAATAAGGTGCAACTAAGCTATGCACACACACGATTGTAGTTGTAAATTGTCCCTTATGAAATGAAGTGTTTGGCATTCATGTCCATTGTCCTTTAGAAAATTGAGGTGTTTGTTCATACATGTCCATTGTCCCTTAAGAAAATCAGTATGTTCCTAAGACTTAGATTTGCAAAAAAAGATTTGTTCAATTATCCTTTTAAGCATGCAATGTGTTTCTAAGACTTAGTAAGGTAAAACAAAAGGGTCTTCAACGCTTGTCCTGCATAAATATGTCAAAAACACCTATTGGCTCTGTGTGAGTAATAAGAAGCTGCAGCAATTCCGTTAGTTCCACCAAAAATTCACAAGTTAGCAAAAATAAATCAACTTTGACCAAAAGTGCTGAACAACATTACCAGAAGTGACCTACTGTGTACCAGAAGCGCTGTAATGCAGACCAGAAACGTTAGAGAATATAGCCAACAGCGTTGAACAATAACCAGAAGCGCTTCACTATCGTTCCAAAAGCGCTGCGAAAAATACCAAAAGCATGTAACGATAATAGCAAAAGCGCTGTAAAATATCCAGGAGCGCTTTACTGTGTAACCGGAAGCGCGATACTATGTGGCCAAAAGCGCTGTTCTGTCTCAGATACAGAAAATATTAGTTTTGTTAACAATAACCAGGTCAAAATAACTTTTCATGGTGGGCCTATTATTTGAAGGATGGTATCTGATAGATCTGGGTTGTGTAATCTGGAAAACTCAGAAAAATGGATCAGCCCAATAGATTAGCACCAAAAACACGGATATTCCTAAATAAATCAGCTTAGGAGATATCAAAAAATCAGGTTCTGAAAGACAAATATAACAGCTTGTCCGACAAAACGACAGATCTGAAATAAGAAATCACTGCAAAAACCCGAATGAAGTCAAAAACCTAATTTTTAACCAAAAGCGCCTAATGACATCGCCATTAGCGCTTCTCTGTTCTACCTATAGCGCTTTTCTGTGCTACCAGAAGCGCGGACGTGCTTCCAAAGGCGCTGAACTGTTCCTGCAAAAGCGCTGTAATATACTGCCAGAAGCGCTGTGAAGTGCCGTAAGCGCCGTGCCGTACTGTGTCTTCAAAAAAAACAAATTTCTCAAAGAAACCAAGGGATTAGTGGGTCCCACCGGGCGTGCCAAAATGTGTATATGGAAAAATGGATTAAATCTAAACTAATAAAAACCAAAAATCCAATAACATAAAGAAAACGAATTTAAATAAAAGCCATGACAAATAATCAATGCAATAAAGACTTTTACCGAAATTTGTGTTGTTTCCTTTGGATTGAATGTAGAATTGCTCAATGAAATTGCAAAGCCATAGCTGCAACAAGCAAGTGTAGTGCTCAAGAGATCAATGTCAAAAGATCGTTATAGTGCTCAATCGACGCGTTGTGTATGCTCGAAGCTCTGTTAAGTATGCCTGAGAATACGATCGAAGAGAGAGGGTAAATGAAGGAGATGAGGGGGGTTTATATAGATTTCAAGGAAAATCGATCAACAGTCCAGATAATTCAGAAGAATCAATGGAGGAGATAAGTTGAGGAACGTGCAACGAATGAAAAGCAGACATGTGTTTTGCTTGCTTTTGCATGAGAGGAATTATCAAGAATAGAAGAATAAGTTAACTGAAGAAATAAATCAATTAAAAGAATAAAGCAATCAGTTAAGTGATTTAAAACAAGAAGAAGAGATTTGCATGAGAAAAAAAGATATTTTGCTTTATTAAATATAGAAATATTTAATTGATAAGCAAGAAAGCTTGAGTTATATTAGAGATAACTCAAATTAGAAGAAAAAGCAATTTAAATAAATAATTGATTTATTTAAATTTAGAGAAGATATTTTGGAAGAAACAATTAAATAATCAGAATTATTTAATTTAGACGATTTGAAAGCAAATTAAATAAATAAATTTATTTAATTGTTGTGCATGATTTTGGAAGAACAAATTTGATTTAATTAAATAATTAAGAATTATTTAATTTTAGATAAGAGGGAATTTGTTGAATTAATTAAATAATTAGATATATTTAATTAATGTAGATGTGAATTTTGGAAGGTGACAATGATTTAATTAAATAATTATAAATTATTTAATTGTGAAAGAATATAGAGGAATTTGATTTAATTAATTAAATAGTGAGGATTTATTTAATTAATGTCACAATTTTGTGATTTAGAAGAATTTGGTGAAATTAATTAAATAATTAGATTATTTAATTAATGTTGAAATGCAGGTGATTAGGAAGAAATGACGAAATGCAAGTGATGCGACGACTTGGTCATTTTAGGGTGTCTACAATAGCTATTCGTTGATATTAGGAAGACCTTGGTTGGGAACTATTGCAGCTAAAATTGACTGCAGAGTAGTAGGAATGACAATTTCAATGGCCTTAATAGCAATGGTAGTTATCAAACAACATGGTGAAGAAATGGAAAATGACATGAGAAGTATCACTGTAAATTCAAGTGATGAGGAAGCCTTTGAAAATAACAAGACATTAGAAAACTTGATCAAAATCCTTGATACAAAATATGTTTACTATGGAGACCAGAACTTCCTCACCACATTCCAATGTCCACTGACCGATATAACCCCAGAATGGATCACTTCTTTGAGGACATAACCAAATTCCATAGGATCCAACCAGATAGTTATCCACTTAATACACTAATGAGTGAAGTTTATACTATCACCTCCAACCATCTGGGAACTAAAACCATAATGTTATTACCAGGAATGACCCTTAATATTAATAGTTGGTTAACAGAGATAGACGAGCTGAAATTATTCAATGTGTTGGTAAATAGATCCAAAGCTTTTGCTTGAAATTATACTAATATGCGAGGGATACATCCTAGTGTATATACTCACCACATCTACACTGAAGATGTTTGACCAATTCACCAACCACAACGTAGACTCAACCTTGCACTCAGAGATATAGTCAAAATAGAAATAGAAAAAATCCTACAAGTAGGATTCATTTACCCCATCTCTGATAGCAAGTGGGTCTCACCTGTGGTGGTTGTTCCAAAGAAAAATGGGAAGTGGAGAGTGTGTGTGGATTACAAAGAACTTAACAAAGAAATCTATAGGAATTAGTTTCCATTGCCTTTCATAAATCAAGTCTTGGATAACCTAGTGGGAAGGAAATATTTCTAATTTTTGGATGGGTTCAATAGATATAATCAAATACAAGTGGCTGCTAAAGATGGGGACAAAACAACTTTCACTTGTCCCTGGAGAACATTTGCATATCGAGTCCTTTCCTTTGGATTATGTAATGCTCCTGCAACATTCCAAAGGGTCGTCTTGACAATCTTCACTGAACTTGTCAATGACTATGTAGAAGTATACATTGATGATTTCACGGTGTATGGGTCTACTTTTGATGAAGTACTTAAAAATATAGACAAAGTCTTGCAGCGATGTGAAGAACAACTATCCCTAAGTCATGAGAAATGTTTAATAATGGTCGAACAAGGGATAGTGCTGGGACATCACATCTCAACAGAAGGGATAAAAGTAGATCCTAAAAAAATCAAAGTGATACAAAAATTGGAAACCCTAAAAAACTAGACAAATGTCAGGAGTTTCTTGGGACATGCTGGATATTACTGAAGGTTCATAGGAACATTTAGTAAAATCGCATCCCCAATGTTCTCTCTTCTTCAGAAGGATGTAGAATTTGCCTGGACTATGGAATGTCAAAAATTGTTCGACATCATTAAAGAAAAACTTACTACCACCCCAGTATTACATGGACCCAACTAGAATCTACCATTTCATATCTACACAGATGCTTCCAATGATGTGATTGGGGTAGTTTTAGGCCAAGAAGACAAGAATGGAGGAAAATATGCTATATATTTCATAAGCAAGAACTTGACCCCAATAGAAAGAATTTACACCACTACGGAAAAGGAATTCTTAGGTGTGGTTTATGCAATCAACAAATTTTGACACTACATCATAGGGTACAAAGTGACTTTGTTCATAGACCATTCAACAATTAAATACCTTATGAATAAACCTGCAGTGAATTGAAGAATAATTCGATGGCTACTACTCCAAGAATTCAACATATTCATCATTGACAAACCTAGAAAATTTAACATTGTAGCAGACTTTTTATCCAGGATAAAACAAGACAATGGAGAATGTGACCCTGTTCAAGATGAACTTCCAAACAAAAACTTATTTTCCATCTCCATTAAAACACCTTGGTTCGCAAACATAGCTAATTACTTAGCCACCTCAGAATTCCCACCAGACTTTACATTCAAGTAAAAGAATTAATTAATCAAAGAAAGCGCTCGATTTAAGTGGATAAACAGTTTGTTATTTAGAAGCGGACCTGATCTGGTATTATGACGGTGTGTCAGTTTAGATGAAACATATAGCATACTTAGGGCATGCCTTGACAACCCCTCAAGAAGCCATTATTTAGCAAAGCGAACTTCTCATAAAATAGTAGGTGCAGTATATTACTGGCCTTCCATGCATAAGGATGTCAAAAACTATGTCCGCCATTTTGATGAATACCAAAGAGTGGGGAGACCTACTGCATCCAGTGAAATGCCCCTTCAACCACAAATAGTTTTGGAACCATTTGAAAAATGGGGACTAGACTTTATTGGGCCCATAGATCCACCCTCTTAAGGTAAAGAATATCTCTTAGTTTGTACTAATTACTTGAATAAATGGACAGAAGTTCAAGTGCTCAAAGTTGCTAGAGAAGAACAGGTAGCGGATTTCCTTTTTAACAAAATCTTCCTCAAATTCAAAGCCCCCAGATCGATTGTCACAGATCAGGGACTGCAATTTATGTCTAAAGTCTTGTTAACCTTCACTGATTATTTTTAGGTGAGCCATAAGAAGTCATCTCCTTATCACCCTTAAGCAAATGGTCAAGTGGAAGTAACATAGAGAACTTGAAAACATCTTGACTAAAATAGTTTCATCAGGAAGGAAGGACTGGGCTAGGAAACTGCATCAGGTAGTTTGGGCCTACAATACTACTTGGAATCAACCATTGGTTTTACCACCTACGAATTAGTTTTTGGGAAGAAACTTGTTCTGCCTATTGAATTTGAATTACAAACACTAAGAACAACAATGGAAGTAGGTTTAAACCTTGACTAAGCCTAAGTAGAATGAGTCCTACAACTTAGTGAACATGATGAACTCCATCTAGAAGTCATCCACGAGACTGAAGTAGTACAACAATAGAGAAAAGCATGGCATGACATACATATAAAAGAAAGAAAATTTCACAGTGGTGATTGGGAACTACTGTTCGACTCTAAATACAAGAATCAAAAAGGAAAACTTTGAACCCACTGGTTAGGGCCCTACAAAATTTTTGCAGTATTCCAAAATAGATCTGTACAACTCAAACCCATCGATGGAGAAGCACAAACACTCTTAGTAAACGGTCACATACTACATCTTTATCAAAACCTATAAACAGAGAAGAGTTTACAAAGATGGTAGAGACACAAGGCGAAATCCAATGCATCCAACCTTCCTTGGTAGGAGATATATAAATAAGTTTCTCGAATAAGATTACAAAAAATGAAAATTCTTGAATTATTTATCTAAATTGTAGTTGGAATTCTTTTATTGTAGGAGTACCCCCAAGATCTTGTTTGTTTCAGTTGCATCACTACAATGGTGCTCTAGAACTTTGTTCTTGTTTGTTTTGGTCGCATCCATACAATGATACTCTAGAATTTTGTTCTTGTTCATTTTAGTCGCATCCCTACAATGATTCTCTGGAACTTTGTTCATGTTTGTTTCAGTTGCATCCCTACAACGATGCCCCAGAACTTTGTTCCTACATGTTTTGGTTGCATCCCTACACCGATGCTCCGGAACTTTGTTCCTACGTGTTTCAGTCGCATCCCTACAATGATGCTTTGAAACTTTGTTCCTACTTATTTTTGTTACATCCCTACAAGGATGCTTTGGAACTTTGTTCTTGTTTGTTTTGGTCACATCCCTACAATGATGCTCTGGAACTTTGTTCTTGTTTGTTTTAGTTGCATCCCTACAACGATGATCCAAAACTTTGTTCCTACTTATTTCGGTCGCATCCCTACAATGATGCTCTGAAACTTTGTTCCTGTTCATTTCAGTCGCATCCCTACAATGATGCTCTAGAACTTTGCTCCTATTTCTTTCATTCGCATCCCTACAATGATGCCCAGAACTTTGTTCCTATTTGTTTCATTCACATCCCTACAACTATACTCCAAAACTTTGTTCCTATTCCTTTCGGTTGCATCCCTACAACGATGCTCTAGAACTTTTTTCTTGTTCGTTTTGGTCACATCCCTACAAAAATGCTTTGAAACTATGCTCCTATTTTTTTCTATCGCATTCCTACAACGATGCTCTAGAACTTTGTTCCTACGTGTTTTGGTCGCATCCCTACAACAATGCTCTAGAACTTTATTCCTGTTTGTTTCAGTCGCATCCCTACAACAATGCTCTGGAACTTTGTTACTGTTCATTTTAGTCACATCCCTATAAAGATGCTCTAGAACTTTGTTCCTAATCATTTTGGTCACATCCCTACAATGATGTTATGGAACTTTGTTCCTCCTCATTTCAAATGCATTCCTTTACTAATACTCCATAATTTTCTATCCTTTCACCAATACTCCAAAATTCATAGCTCACATGTGCTTATAGCATTTTCCCGCCATCTAACACCTCCATACCCTAGTATTCATTAAAATGAACTCCTTAAGACAGTCACTTACTATCATAATAAACAATTATTATTATGATTGTTTGAAAAGAAAGCAGCAATGCCACCTTTTCTAAAAATTATAATAATCCCATCCGCCTACGTCATCACCTCCATCAATAAATCCACTCATACCATCATTAACCAACCCATTCAAAACCCCACATTAATGATTCATAAAATCATAAATGTGTACATTCATCAGCAAACGTAGAAGGAATTAACATCAACTTATGAATGTAAGGTACGTACATCTCTTTCTTAATTGGCATATTGTTCCTCTTTTCCCAAAACTAGAAATCCATAGTGAATTCACTTCAAGCGGAGGAAATGATGGCACTATAACTCCACATACATCAGAAGTGATGATGAGATGAGGGTACATGCTAGCATATTGATGGTGTATATAAAGATGTCATATTACTTTGTTGAAGGCACAAGACAACTGAGAGGGGGGGTGAATCAATTGAATCAAAAACCTTAACTTCTTTAAACTAAATCACATTCACATTCACTTTCTTTAACTCATTAATCTGTTATGAAGATTAAACATGAATAGTAGAATCAAAACATCAACACATCAACACCATACACACATGAACACCAATTTTTTATGCGGAAAGCCCTAAAAGGGAAAAACCACGGTGAGTGTTAGCTCACAATATAATGTAGTAACAATATCAAATAACAAAAGAGGCTCACTGCCCAAAAGAATGATCATTGCAAAAAGGCTCATTTCCAAGGGGTGGTTCACTACCAAAGGGTGGCTCACTTCCAAGATGGGTGGGTCATTGCCATGAACTGATATAGGAGCATCTACAACATGCCTGAGTTCAATTCCATTAAAGCACAATACATCTCCTCTGCTCTGACTTTACAATACACACTTTATCTTCGCATCTTTGCACTCTCTCACATCACTCACAGATTCATTTCATATATTTATACCGATCATCAACCTTGGAACATACATCAAGGTCGGCAATACAATTTATAACCATTGGAACTATCTCCAAGGTCAGCATACATACATAATTCAAATTAGGTATGTACCTAATCAAATTTGTGAAGCAAATGAAGGAAGGAAGAATACTTCATGACTTAGCTTAGATCCAAACACATCTTTACATGCTTCAACACACTTCCACAATCCATGAATCACCTCCGCAACAATTGTAAATAACTAGGTCAGCTTGAACTAGTGCAAACATCAAGAATACTTAGATACACGCTTTCAAGAACTTCATTATAGCTTGTGGATCAAGGACACACCTTTAGTACATTCTTTAGACATCCACATACATCATAGAATCACTTGGGACTTGACAAATCCAACTACAATAGATCTTACTTGAAAACAACAAATATCACTTGAAGACATCACAAACTGCTTCACAACAAACACTGTTAAACTCTGCTAATCAATAACTTGCTTTCTGGAGAACCAAATCACAAATCCTTTGGAATGAAGATATCTAAGGACTTTATAAACTTAAGTCTAGAATAGAAAGACCAAAATCCAAATTGTAGAGAGCAAAATACTTTCTCCTTGTCACTCTGCAAACATTGCCAGGCACAGTCTTCAAACTAGTGAATAGAACTTTTTTTTGCACAGTGATCCAAACCACCAAATTCTAGATTTAGCAACTTCAAACACTTCTCTAAATCATATCCAAATCTCATACTCCGGTCTTCAACATAGAGGAAATATAGAGAAAAATACTCAGATAGTGTTCTTAACATGACAACTCAATCAATCAACAAACAACAATATCAAAAGATACAGTTGACACCAATGCCAACACAAACATGTTGACATTAATGAAAACACTAGTTAGCACATACTTGCAACAATCTCCCCCTTTGTCATTGATGGCAACATATGATGTGAAAAACTGAATAATATGTTCCTCCATCAAGACATGACTTTGCATCAGAATTCCCCCTTTCTTTTTACACATCTGAACTCTTTCTCCCCCTGAGTTTTTCACATGATCTCTCTCCCCCTTTGACATCAATGGAAAAAGGCATCACATCTCTTCCAATGCACATACTTTCACACTACTGCTTGATTAGTCTGAAATCATTCTTTTACTCCCCTTGACTTCAATAATCATCTCAAACCACTACCTGCTCCCCCTAAGAGGTAGCCTCCAACATCAGTCCAAAAAGGAAAAATATACTTTGAGGCACACTAGACTGATGCATCTCCTTATGCATCTAGTTCAAGGAAGGAGGGGAAACAACCCCTAACTTCTCCTAGAGATACTCAAATGTATCCTTTGGAAATGTATCCTTTGGAAGAGCCTTAGTGAATATTAACTTGATCTTTTGTAGGCACATACTCAAGCTTCACTTCATTCTCTACAATTTTCTCCCTTAAAAAGGGATACTTAATTGAAATGTACTTTGTCTTTGAATGCATCACTAGTTTCTTTGAAATATTTATGGCACTTGTGTTATCACAAAGAATAGGGATTGGCTCATCATACTCAACTTTGATATCCTTCAAGGTCTGTTTCATCCACAGCATCTGAGTAAAACATGTTGTTGAAGCAATATATTCTGCCTCTGCAGTAGACAAGGAAACTGATTCTTGTTTCTTGCTATGCTAGGACACTACCCTATCTCTAAGGAATAATGCACCTCCACTTGTGCTTTTTCTTTCATCAACACATCCGGCCTAATCTGCATCTATATAGGCACTTAAGGAAAAATTATTGTTCTTAGGATACCACAAGCCATGATCAAGAGTGCCCTTCAAATACTTGAGTATCCTCTTTACTACCACAACATGTGATTCTCTGGATCTGATTGATATCTTGCCACAAGATAGACTGCATGCATGATATCCGGTCTAGTAGAGGTTAGATAAATTAGTCCTCCAATTATTGATCTATACTTGCTCTGATCAGTCTTAGGAGATTCATCATTCTTACTCAACTTGCAACCAATAATCATAGGGGTACATACTGTTTAGAATCCTCCATTGAAAACTTCTTTAACAACTCTTTAACATACTTGGATTGAAAAATGAAAATACCTTTACTAGTTTGAATGATTTGCAGTCCAAGGAAGAAGTTCATTTCACCACACATAGACATTTCAAACTCTTTTTGCATCTCATCTACAAACATCTTACACATACCTTCATTTCCACTAAATATGATGTTATCAACATAGATCTCAACAATCAAAATTTGGTCTCCACTTATCTTGGTGTACAAGTTACTATCTACGGATCCTTTACTGAATCCCTACTGCAACAGGTACTTATCTAATCTTGTATACCAAGCTCTGGGAGCTTGCTTCAATCCATACAAAGCCTTCTTCAATTTGCATACCATATTTGGTTTGTCTAATAGTTGGAATCCATCCAGTTGCTCTATATAGACTTCTTCTTGTAACTCACCATTTAGGAAAGCAGACTTCACATCCATCTGGTATACCTTAAAATTTTTATGTGCTACAAATGCCAAAAACAATCTGATAGCTTCCATTCTTGCCACCGGAGCAAAGGTCTCTTCATAATCTATTCCTTCCACTTGTGAGTAGCCTTTACACACAAGTCTTTCCTTGTTTCTCACAACTTCTCCAACTTCATTTAGTTTGTTCCAGAATACCCACTTTGTTCCTATCACATTCTTGTCTACAAGTCTAGGGACAAGTTCCCAAGTCTTATTCTTCTCAATCTGCATTAGTTCTTCTTCCATTGCTTTGATCCAATATTCATCATTGCATGCTTCTTTTATTGTTTTAGGTTCCACCTTTGAGAGTACACAAAGATTTACTTGATCTTATGCAGCTCTGCTTCTTGTCAATACACCTTTTCTTTTGTCACCAATAATCTGATCTTCAGAGTGATCTCTTTGCACATACCTAGGGGTTTTAGGAATTCTTTCTAGAGCTTCAGCTTGAACTTCTTCTTCTTCAGGAGCAGCTTGCACTTCAGTCTAAACTTCCTTTTCTTTGTGTTTTTCAACCTTTTTATGTATCAGCAGATCCATCTGACTTATATCCATCTAATTGAATATCTTCATCTACTTTAACATTTGCACTTTCAATGATTTTTCTCAATCTTTTGTTATAGCACCAGTAGGCCTTGCTCTTGGTAGAGTACCTAAGGAATATGCCTTCATCACATCTAGCATCAAATTTTTCTAATTCTTCATCTCTTCTGATGTAACATTTACTTCCAAAAACTTTGAAGTATTTGATAGTAGGATTTCTTCCATACCACACCTCACAAGGTGTCTTTGTTTCTTTTGCTCTGACTAGCACTCTGTTTTAAATGTAGACAACAGTGTGTATTGCTTCTTTCCAATATACTTCCGGTAGGTCTGCTTCCTTGATCATTGTTCTAGGAGCTTCTTAAACGGTTCTATTCTTTCTTTCAACCACTCCATTTTGTTGAGGAGTCCAGGGAGCAGACAAGTGTCTCTTTATTCTATGTTCTTCACAGAAAGCGTTAAACTCATTTGAAGTAAACTCACCACCTTTGTCAGATCTCAAACACTTGATTCTCAAATCCTTCTCATTTTCAACCATTGCTTTGAATGCCTTAAACTTGTCTAGGGCTTCTAATTTTTCTCTAAGAAAGGTAACCCAAGTCATTCTTGAATAATCATCAATAAGAAGCATGAAATACCTATCACCTTGTAGACTTCTTGTTCTTGTAGAGCCACATAAGTCTGTATGCACCAACTCCAACAAACCGGTAGAGAATTGTTCTTTTCTCTTGAAAGTAGTCTATGTCATCTTCCCAAACTGATATTCTTTGCACATAGAATTGGTAGGCTTCACAATCTTAGGCAGGTCTCTCACTACTTGTATTGTGCTTATTCTCACCAAATTTTCAAAGTTAATGTGACACATTCTCCTGTGCCATAACCAAATTTCATTTGTCTGAGCCAACAAACAACAATTATTAGTACCCTTCAAATGATAAACATTACCATGAGTCTTCTTACCAACAACAATTAAAGTTCCAGAGCTTTTTCTTATCTCACACCCATTGTCCTTAAACACTAGATTATACCCTTTGTCACACATTTGTCCAACACTTAGAAGATTATGCTTTAAGCCTTTGACATAAAGAACATCATCTGTATTATGCTTTCCATCAAAAGTAATTGATCCTTTTCCACAAATCTTATCAGCTGCATCATCACCAAACCTAACTAGTCCATATTTTTCAAACTTAACAAACTTACTCTTACCTCTTGTCATGTGATTTGAACATCAGTTGTCAATGATCCATTCATCTTCCTTTTTAGCATGAAATGTAGAGAACTCTCCTAGGCTTCCTTCCTTCACAGAGCTTGCAAGATTAGCAGAAACAAGTTCTTCTCTAAGTGCAATAAATAAGAATTCACTAGTATTACCATCATCAAAATCAAGTTCATCATTAGTTACACCATCATCTTCTCTAACATAGTAGCTCTTTCTTACCATCTTTCCTTTACTTTCATTATTTTTGATCTTCAAAGCTCTGTCAGGACATCTTGAAGCATAGTGACCAATTTTACCACAATTGAAACATTTGAAAGGTAACTTTCCTCTACTACCTCTTTTCATTCTACTTGCAAATTTTGCCTCAAGCTCTTCAAAATCTTATTCATCTGATTCCACAGCATATTTATCTGATCTAGTGGTCTTTTCTTCCTTGGCCTTAAAAGTAGTCTTAGTTTTCATAGGGCCATCAGTAGTACCAAACTCTCTCATCTCAAAAGCAGTTAGTTTGCCAAGCAATTGATCTTTTGAAACTTTGCCCATATCAAACAATTCTTCAATGGAAGATACCTTATAACTATAAGATTTGGGAAGAGTTCTAAGTATCTTATCTACAACATCCACATCCTCTAACTTTCCACCAAGACTCTTGATGATGCTGACAACTTCATCAATCTTTTGTATCTAACTTGCTATGTTCTCATCTTCAGCCATTCACATGGTTTCGTATGTGGTCTTCAAGTTCTGTAACTTAGCCTTCTTGACAGACTCATCACCTTCATAGATGTTCTTCAATTTATCCCAAATCTCATGAGCAATTTCCAGATCCACAACTTTCTCTATTTCAGTGTTAGATAGGGCATTTAATAGAGCATTTTTATCTTTGTGATTAGTCTCAAAATCCTTAAACTCTTCATCAGACTGCAAACCACCGTTAGGTACTGTGTATTTATCTTTGACTATCTTCCAAACATTATAACTAATAGAAATAAGATAACTTTGCATTCATACCTTCCAGAAGGCATAGTCAGATCCATCAAACTGAGGAATGTCTTTCTTGTGTGCCATCTCAGATCTACCTTAAGTTGTTAGGCTTTCTTCCAAGGAACCTTTCTCTGATACCAATTGTTGAAGGCACAAGATAACTAAGAGGGGGCATGAATTAGTTGTATCAAAAACCTTAACTTCTTTAAACTAAATCACATTCACTTGCTTTAACTCATTAATCTATTATGAAGATTAAAATGAATAGCAGAATCAAAACATAAACACATCAACACCATACACATATGAACACCAAATTTTTACATGGCAAACCCTAAAAGGGAAAAACCACGGTGAGTGTTAGCTCACAATATAATGTAGTAACAATACTGAATAACAAAAGAGACTCACTACCTTAGGGGATCACTGCCCAGGGTTCACTGCCCAAAAGAATGCTCACTACAAAAAGGCTCACTGCCAAGGGGTGGCTCACTGCCAAGGGGTGGCTCACTGCCAAGGGGTGGCTCACTGCCAAAGGGTGGCTCAGTGTCGTGAACTAATATAGTAGCATCTACAACATGTCTGAGTTCAGTTCCATTGAAGCGCAATATATCTCCTCTGCTCTACCTTTACAATACACACTTTATCTTCACATCTTCACACTCTCTCACATCACTCATAGATTCATTTCATATATTTATACTGATCATCAACCTTGGAACATACATCATGGTCGGCAATACAATTTACAACCATTGGAACTATCTCCAAGGTCAGCATACATACATAATTCAAATTAGGTCTATATTTGTGGAGTAAATGAATGAAGTAAGAGCACTTCATGACTTAGCTCAGATCCAAACACATCCTTACATTCTTCAACATGCTTGTACAATCCACGAATCACGTCTACAACAAGTGTAGATAACCAAGTTGGCCAGAATTAGTGCAAACATCAAGAATACTTAGATACACGCTTTCAAGAACTTCATTATAGCTTACAGATCAAGCACATGACTTTAGTACATTCTAGAGACATCTACATACATCATGGAATCACCTAGGAGCTAACAAATCCAACCACAATAGATCTTACTTGAAGACAACAAATATCACTTGAAGACATATCACAGACTGCTTCACAACAAACACTGTCAAACTCTGCTAATCAATAACTTGATTTTTGAAGCACCAAATCACAAATCCTTTGGAATGAATATAGATAAGGACTTTATAAACTTAAGTCCAGAACCACAAGACCAAAATCAAAACTACAGAGAAATGCAAAGCAAAATACTTTTTCCCTATCACTCTACAAACATTGCCAAGCACAATCTTCAAATTGGTGAATAGAACTTTTTCTGTACAGTGATCCAGACCACCAAATTTTGGATTTAGCATCTTCAAACACTTCTCTAAATCATATCCAAATCTCATACTCTGGTCTTCAACATAGAGGAAATGTGGAGAAAAATACTCAAACAGTGTTCTTAACATGACAACTCAATCAATTAACAAACAACAATATCAGAAGATATAGTTGACACCAATGACAACACAAACATGTTGACATCAATGACAACACTAGTTAGCACATACTTACAACATACTTAAATTTATTTAAACTCACTTTATTTTTTATAACGCACAAGTGCAACTGACTGTGAGCTAAGTATTTTATTGTCTCAGCCAGCAATACGAGTTCAGTGAACAATTCCATTTGTAACAAACATGGGAGCAAAGAGAAAGTCAGAACCTACCTCAGCAAAGAAGTTGCTAGCACTTCAGAACATCACAGATCTTTCTAGGCAACAGGGTGGTTAGAATTCCTCAAGAAATTTGAGGGATATCATCTGGAACTACTCAAATAATTCATGGAAAACTTCACAGAGAGTCACTCAGTAGTACGAGGAAAGAAATTTAAGGTAAGTGCCCAAACCATTTCTAAAATTTCTGGCATTGCAAATGAAGGTATAAATTTAACTGAAGAGACCAATATCTCATTGTAGACACCTAAAATTTGACTTGCTCTGCAAATCAATTTCTCGTACCTATTACACTAATCCATCCCTCCTATTAATTAAATAATTTTTTTTTTAATTAATTTATCCCTAACCATCTATCTATCCCTTGTGATCAATTAATTCATTTGATTTATCACTAGACCTTACAACACTATCCTAATCAATTAAATAAGTATTTCTAATATTTATTTATTTGATTTTGTCCATTTCCCTAATCCTTGTTAATTAGATTAATCATTCTTATCTAATTAATCTATCCTACTGATCAATCTACCCTAGCCTACCTATCTCCTAGACCTAGGTTAATTAAGCTAAACACTTAATTAACCTTACTAATCCTATCCTCCCACACATCTTTGAATAAAAATCAATCTTTTATTCAAATGGTCAAATCTCCCTTACCCCTCATTTATCACCCTCTTACACATGTAAGAGTACATCTTCACATCTCCACATAAAAGTGAATTTTTAATTCACACTCCCCCATGAGTTGAATTAAAAATTTACTTGTCATGTCCACTCTTCCTAAAAATGAATCTTTAATTCATTTTAATCCTCCACACCTTTCCCCATGTGAATTTAAAATTCACTTTTAATGAGAGCCCTCCAATCCCATTCACCAAGATTCAACCCTTGATCCCTCTCATCCACTCCCCTTGTGAGACTTGTCACAAGGGTATGGCTTCAATCCTAACCCTAACTCTCATTGATTCCTAGCCCTTGATCTCATCTTTTAATCCTCACCCTCCATCCTCATTTCCAAAACTCTAAAAATGAGACCCCTCTCTAAGCCATTAGGAAGGAACTTCTTATTGCATCCAATCTTTGCCAAAATCACTCCACAATCTCCTCATCATACTACCATAATGTCAAAATCATGCCTCATTCCTATCTCCATCTCCATCCAATCCCTTAATCTATCAATCCCCATCTCATCTACATTGTGTTGCAAGAATTGAGCAATCCACATTTCAGTCATCATGGGTAAAATCTGAGGAGCTATTGGGTGCAACTCCTTTCCTCTCTTGGATTTGTGAGTCAAAAGGAAGGTATAATCATTTGTATTTGCATTTGATTCATATTTAATCTTCATTTTGTTGTCATTGATCACATTGGCACGCCCGGTCTTGAATCTAATCATCAGTTTGTGAAGGTTTTGTTGTCAAAATCTTCATTTCCTAACTCTCATTTTAGCAAGTTTTGCAAAATTTGGAGGTAAAGTGTAGCAGGTTGCATCCTGGGCAAAAATAGACTGCACTGTTAAGATCAGAAGGTTGTTTCTGAGTTTTTTGACAGTAAATTTGCCTAGGTTCTGTGATGAAATTTTTTTGAAAAAATCTAAAAAAAATTTAGGGTACAGTCCGTACCGTACGGATCTATGACCCCCCCCCACTGATCTGTGCAATGTATGTATGCGGTGATCACTGGTTTTATGTGTTGCTGGTAATTTGTTTTGCAAGGTTAATGTGTTTGTTTTGCAGGTTTTGGTTAAATCCGCCACCGCTTCACCCCCAGTCGCCACCCCTTATATCTCCCGTCGCCACCCAGTCGCCGCCTCTGTAAACCCGTCGCCACCGCCTAGACACCCCATCGCCACCACCTAGACACCCGGTTGCCACCATTACAAACCCTGCCCCCTGCCATTATCCTATTGTCGAAGCCCTAACACCTCCACCCACGCAAAACCCTACCGCCGCTCGGCCCCCTCTCCGCCGCTAGCCATGCCCTAACACCCCAATCAGCCACTCCAAACACCCAGTCGCCTCCCGCCCACGCCATAGTCGACACCCTATATTTCTCCTATCACCGTCACCCGAGCCTCATCCTCACCGCCACATATTCACCTTTCCACCGCCTGTGAAATACCTGGTCGCCACCAAACTAACCCTGTCGATATCTCTCCAACCGCCCTTGTGGCTACCAGTCAAAAAACCCTTTGCTACCGCTCTCTGTATATCTCTGCTTCTTGCCGCAGGCTTTAAACCCTAAATCTACACCATCCAATCACATTTTCTTTAAAACCCTAACATTTTATAATAGTGGATCTTTTGTTAATATCTGCAGGCGGTCTTAGGGGAACGCACTCCCTTTATCTCATTTTTCTTTTTATTTTTGTGAAAGCTACACCCCTGGTCACATGGGTGACAAGGGGCACATTTAAGCCCTGAACCGCCAGAAAACCACAAACCGCCCTATGTGACCGCATTGGCCTAAACCTTTAGCGATCGAGTCAAGCAATTAAGTCTGCCTATTGTCTCCTAGAAGCCCTACAGGGGCATTTTTTTTCTTTTCATCACAACTTTCGCATACGGAGGCAAAATTGAGCAAACAAACACTCATCGGAAAGAGGACTTAGTGAACTATGTAGTTGTGAGGAAACTTTCAAGTGTTTATACATTTTTCCAGCATTTTTTCGTAGTCAAAGTCAAACATGCACATAGACTTCAAATGCTCATATCTTTTGCGTTTTTGATCAAATTTTCACAAATTTTTTTTTGAAATCACATAGAATTTTGTATAGAATCTTTTTATGCACTTCTTTTTTCTATATTAGTTTGTTTTTTTATCATATTTTATCAGATTCTCAATTTTTGCATAACAATCTCCTATGCTAGTCTATTTGCTTCGTTTTTGATTTTGTGACTTGCAGGTGATCATTTGAGGCTGGAACAACATCAAGATCAATATATACAGTAGCTTGGATAGAAAAATAATTAGGTGCATTCATTCTATTTCTAATTTCTTCATAATCATTGTTTGCAAACACACTTCAATTTGGGACATAAAACGAATCATTGTTTGCATACGCATTTCGATTTGGGCTTCTAAAATGAATATTGTTTGATCACACATCATTGAAATTGGGCATAAAATCAACCAATGTCTTCAATCAGATCTTGAAATTGGGCTAAAAAGAACCATTGATTGACGTGTTTTTCACACATTTTAATTTTCTAAGGGCCAATTAACCAAGTGCGAGCATGAATCAAGTGTGCATGTGTATGCTCTCTCCTTGCACTGCAAGGTGACCTTGGAGATCAAAAACACCTCACTTGATTCACTTTTGTTTACCCTTTCCTAGGAGGCCTGCTAGGGGATTTCATCACCCCTAGGGACGACCTCATCCGAGGCTAAATCGAAAGACACCCTCATTGAAATCATAATCTTGTCACTCTTGGCTAAGCCCCAAAGAACTTTCTACCTTTGGGAAGTGAAGGTGAAGGGTGGGTTACCCCCTTCTCCCGATTGTGTGATAGGATTTCACTTTTAATTCTTAGTCAACCTCGTATAAACATAGCCCAAACCTAACTGGTCATACCCCATCAAACTAGACATTAGGGCTTGTTGATGTGTCTTCCACATGTGCTTGTTTAATCATCATTACATTTCATTTTCAAAATCCAAAATTGCTTATGTGTCTTGTGTGAGTGAATCATGTTTGTACATGTGTGATCATTTGATTAAACATTACCAAATCAAGCTAAACATCAAACACATAAAGACAAATCAACTCATTCACCCAACACATTCAAATCCAATCACATTCATCCTAATCACATCCAAGTCATCCTAAATAAATCCTAATCATATCTTTGTCACTCTACATCATCAATCATCATCATTCTATCCAAATCGTTATCCATTCAACATCATTATCTCCATTCTTGTCAAATCAACCTAAATCCCAATCATCCCTAAGCACATCCTAGTCACATCTCCATCCTTCATCCTCATCCTATCAACATCATCCTAATCATTATCCTAATCATCCCTAATCATTCCATATCAAACTCTAATCATATCCAAGTCATCATCACATCATATCAACATTGATCCCAATCATTATCCAAATCAACCCAATCAAAATCAAGACCTTAATTGATCATCCAATCAAATCAACCAAATCAATTCTATTACTTAAGTGTCATTAGTCCACCTTAAGTATAGACAATCATCCATCCTTTGAAGAAAATCAAATCATCCTAAGGTCTTGAAATTTTGATTCCCAACATCACAATCATCCATTATCCCCCATTTCATCTCATATCTCTCCCACAAAATGGATCCTTATGAAGCAATGCAACACTTACAAAGACTTAGAAAAGTCTATGAGAACATGGATCCTAATGCTAAGGAAAAATGCAAAAATGACATTAAGGATATACCCTTAGCACACCTCATCATTAGAGAATCCCAGGCCCCTACCCAACCTTCATCATATCAACAAACACCCTACACATCATCCTCATCCACATCAAATCAATCTTCATTCTTTCAACCATCATATCAACAAACATCCTACATATCATCCCCATCCACATCATATCAATCTTCATTCTTTCAACTTCCATCATATCAACCCTCATCATATCAACCTTCAACACCCTACATATCCACACCATCAACCTCATATCAACCTTCAACCTCATACCAACTTCCATCATATCAACCTTCATCACATCAACCTTTACCCTCATATCAATCTTCATCCCCTTACACATCCATGCCATCATACCTATCCAACCAATCAATACCTCCAACTTATCCATCCCCCAACCTTTGTCATACTTACTTTGATCAAGGGAACACCAATCTATCACACCTTATCTCTAAAATCCAAACCTTATATCAACCACCATTTTCCCATACAAATCCCCCATCCCCTAATCCCCATCCTCCAATCCTCCCATCACAATATCCCTCCAACCTTACCAATCTTTATCCATGACCTTATGTATCTCCCAATCCACTAATCCCTATCACCCATCCACCATCTAATCCACCATCAAATCTTCCAAATCCTAACACTACGACATCCAAAGAATCCTTATGGGATTTCCTCCAAAGAACATCACTAAGCAAAGCAATGGAATCCCCCAAATCCTCCACCCGTCCAACACCACCATCTAGTCCAACACCTATCCTTGAACCCATCCAAGAACCATCACTACATAATCCCATCACCCCCTATCCAATCCCAATCCTAATCCCACACCAACCACCATCATTATCCATCCATTATATTGTTCTTCAACCCACACAATCATGAAGGATACCATCCATTGGCTATTAGCAAGGAATCAAACACCCTCATGCAATCCAACATCCACCAAATCTCTTGAACAATCCCCTATCATAAGTAAAGAACCATCATGTAGCCATGTTCAAGAACCCATAAGTCAAGCACCTATTGCATCCATCCAAGCACCTATCACGTCCATCCAAGCACCCACCACATCTATCCAAGTCACTCCCGCTTCTATCAAACCACATGAGTTATGTCAAGAATCAAATCCAAAGCATGTTGAAACATCAACCCCTTCTCTTAATCAAGATCTCACCATCCCATCTAATCCCATCCTTGATCCCCTACCATCTATTGATCAACTTATTGATCTCACACCATCTTCTACCACCCCTTTACCATCCCACATGAATCCTTCACCTCCATCTACCAATCCCATCCCAAATCCATCCCCTTATCCACTTGGAAAAAGCACCTTCATCCGTGGTAAACCCCTTGTAGGATGTGAACAACTTCCATCCACCACCTATCTATCTCCAATAAATAATGGACTCGCGTCTTGTTTCCAAAACACCAAACATCCCATTACATGCCGCATGCTCCAACACATGAACTATCAAGGCAAAGGCTTAGGCCTTCACGGACAAGGCATCTTGGAGCCCATTCACACCACATTCCATCCATCCTCGCATGGCCTTGGCTATACATTCCAAGAAAAACAACCTAAACATGCTGGTACCATCCACCCACCTTCCAAAATCCATTCATCTAATCCCAAACATGGTGCATCTCATCGCACCCCCAAAGCATATGTCGCCATCCCTCCTCCATCATCCTATCATTTGCAAAAGCATGTGACCATCCATCTTCCTCCATCAAATTTACCTCCACTACTTCCAACTCCAAATATTCCTATTAAATCCACTTTACCTCCTATTCTACCAACTCCCAACATCCCTATCCACAAATCCTCTTATCCTCCCATCCTCCCAACTCCCAATATCCCCATCATCAAATCCCCTCATCCGTCTATCCAAAAATCCACTTTTACCCCTCCACCCATAAACCCCCTAAATTTCCCAATCAAGACCAACAAAAGCACACATCTTTCAAACATAAAGCTTCTCCCAAATCCGTGAGAGTCAAAAATTTGAATGCCTCAATGTATAAAGCACAAAAGCCTAAAGATGTTATCCCTTCGAAGCAAAATCAAAAATCCAAAAGGCTATCAAATCCCACACTATCACAAGAAAAAGCAAAAACAAAAATCGTGTGGGTCCCTAAGCAAAGATCAATCAAAAAAATGAGGCATCCACATCGTAATCTACCCCAAAATCCCAAACATCCCGTTCCCCGTCTAAAAATCTCCCAAATCCTAAGTCTATTTGGGTCCCTAAAACCCCAAATCGACCATCCAAAAATCTCCCATCCCGATCCCCATTACTCCCAACTCCACATCCAAAGTACAAGCTTCCAAATACATCACAGTGTGTGCAACCATTGGTCTTGGTTCCCCTCCACCACTTAACATTCCCACATACCCCCATCTCTCCATCTTTTGTTCACTATCCTACATATCTTCCCCATCACATTCCTATGGTCCATGCTTTGGCATAATCCACATCATAATCAATTATCCACCATCCATTCCATCTTCTCCTATCTACCAACATCCATGCAATCATCATCCAAAATGTTGTCCAACATGGGACCATCTTCTCCTTGCTATGGAAACAGACACTAGAGTCCCCATTCCATCAAAAAAGCAAAAAAATAAAAATAAAAAATCAAGAAAATAGTAAAGAGAAAAAATCCGTCCAATGGTGAAAACCATTCCTTGTGGTGCCTTGGGCAAGTACCATGATGAAAACCCCTTGTGGGCATCATGCGTAATCCCTTCTCCATCCATTTTGTATCCCTGCACTTGAGGGTAAAACCATCTAATCATCCACATCCATAACATCCTTTTGCATATCCTATCCATGTATCTTTATCCTATCATATTCCTATCTACCATCCCCTATTTATCCTATCATTTCCCATCCATCCTATCCATTATATCTTGCTTTTACTATCCCCCTCCTTAGATCTTTATAAAGACAAGGGGAAAAATATCAACAACATGCTTTGGACACCTCTCGGCATACTTCCTTTCCAAGTATATCCTCCATCCATTCTACTCCAAAGTCCATCCATTCAAACATGAACCCATCATGCAAAATTCTAAGCATTGGGGCATATGATTCCTTGCAACCTAGCCCTTGGAGAAAATCCTAAAACCCCCCATCCATATATCATGCATACCTATCCTATCCTTCATCCCTATCTTCCATCTATCTAACATGCATCCCTATCGCTTGTCCATTCATCTATCATGAATTAGTTATCCATCATCTTTCATCGCCAATCCCCCTATCCAACCCCATCACCTTCACCTCTAGACTTGGTGTTCCCCTATCATTGGTATCTAGCATAAAGGTTATCCACACGAAATCCAATGCAACCATCTCATAATAAACCATTCCTTTTCCAAAATCATGAAAATCCAAAAAATAAAAAAAATCACAAAATCAAAAAATCCAAAAACATCACAAAATCATGAAAATCAAAAAAATCCAAAAAAAAATCATGAAAATCCAAAAAAACATCACAAAATCAAAAAATACCAAAACAATAGAAAACACACAAAATTCCAAAAATAATTTATCCATCACAAAATCAACATTGCCCCATCAACATCTCATCATCCAACACGTCATCTTCCAACATCATTGCATCTACCATTATCCCACATCATCATCACAAATCAGAACTACATATCTTCACCACCCGCATCTTAGTGTGCCTTGATCCCGTGGATACAGGGTATGTAGGCAGTCTGGAATACGCAGGAAGTTTCCAGTACTCAGGTACATAAGATGTACCCATCCAACCTGCTGATCTTACACTAATCCAAGCATTGCATTACCTATCAAAGCATCATCCCTTAACAAAAATCATCAACTATCAAAACAACATCAACCACAACTTGTCACCATCACATCTTGAGCCAATCTTACAACATCAACTAAACATGATCCAATCATCTATCAATTCCTGCCTTAGGATATATCTTTCCTACAATAGGCAGAATCTATCAAATCATTATCCATTTTGGCAAGAGATACAATAGCTACTTGTTTGGTTCGTTGGTCTTTTTGTTTTTGATTTTTATCCTTTGTCCTATTCGAAGATCACATCAAAGCTACCTTGATCCCACTATATCATGGTATGTGGCGAAAACATCTAGAATGGGGCATAGTCTTGCTTTTGTATGTTGTGCTTGTGGTTTGACTTCATTACTCCAAGCTAGTATTCATATCTTGTAGATCATAGGGTCAGTTCTAGCATATTGATCCCCTTATACATCTAAGGTTCATCATACCTTTTGTGTACTAAGGACTTATGCTATGAGTCCCCTTCCCTCGTCAGGACAAGGTTGTACTATCTTGGGCATGCATGAGATCATCCCTTTGTCTGTGTGTCTAGTCCATGCAAATGTTGGACAAACATCATCACCCTGGTCTTCTATATCTTGGTGAAAATATTCTCTTTGCTATATCAAACCTAGGATTGCTCTAAATCATTTTCAGCACAATGGTCATCCACCAATCAATCTCCCACCATCATTATCCTTTCATCTCACCACTTATCCTCCAACCACTTCAACCAATCTCTTCCATCCATTTCGAGAGCACAACCGTGTTCTTGCAACCCGCCTATCCTCTCGAGGGGGCATCAACCTTACCAATCACCCTTACCAATTATCCCCAAACCTTACCCTATTCTTCTAAACTAAAATCTTTTTTCTATCCAATCCAACTCTATGTTTTAACTTCTTTGAAATGATGTTACTTAGCCACAACACCATCTCAAAGAAGGGGCAAATGTAGACACCTAAAATTTGACTTGCTTTGCAAATCAATTTCCCATACCTATTACACTAATCTATCCCTCCTATTAATTAAATAAATTTATTTTATTTAATTAATTTATCCCTAACCATCTGTCTATCCCTTGTGATCAATTAATTCATTTGATTTATCACTAGACCTTACAACACTATCCTAATCAATTAAATAAGTATTTCTAATATTTATTTATTTGATTTTGTCCATTTCCCTAATCCTTGTTAATTAGATAAATTATTCTTATCTAATTAATCTATCCTACTGATCAATCTACCCTAGCCTACCTATCCCCTAGACCTAGTTTAATTAAGCTAAACACTTAATTAACCTTGCTTATCCCATCCTCCCACACATCTTTGAATAAAAATCAATCTTTTATTCAAATGGTCAAATCTCCCTTACCCCTCATTTATCACCCTCTTACACATGTAAGAGTACATCTTCACATCTCCACATAAAGGTGAATTTTTAATTCACACTCCCCCATGAGTTGAATTAAAAATTCACTTGTCATGTCCACTCTTCCCAAAAATAAATCTTTAATTCATTTTAATCCTCCACACCTTTCCCCATGTGAATTTAAAATTCACTTTTAATGAGAGCCCTCCAATCCCATTGACCAAGATTCAACCCTTGATCCCTCTCATCCACTCCCCTTGTGACACTTGTCACAAGGCTATGGATTCAATCCTAACCCTAACTCTCATTGATTCCTAGCCCTTGATCTCATCTCTTAATCCTCACCCTCCATCCTTATTTCCAAAACTCTATAAATGAGACCCCTCTCTAAGCCATTAGGAAGGAACTTCTTATTGCATCCAACCTCTACCAAAATCACTCCACAATCTCCTCATCATACTACCATAATGTCAAAATCATGCCTCATTCCTATCTCCATCTCCATCTAATCCCTTAATCTATCAATCCCCATCTCATTTGCATTGTGTTGCAAGAATTGAGCAATCCACATTTCAGTCATCATGGGTAAAATCTGAGGAGCTATCGGGTGCAACTCCTTCCCTCTCTTGGATTTGTGAGTCAAAAGGAAGGTATAATCATTTGTATTTGCATTTGATTCATATTTAATCTTCATTGTGTTCTCATTGATCACACTCGTATCAGAAAATGATTGAGCTTTTCATATGGGAGGGGGAACCCTAACCACAGTTAGTCACATGGCCTATAGGTTAGAATAAGGAAATTCAAAGAAAATCCATCATAGAACCATGGAAAACTATAGTCACCTGGATAATTAAATACTTTACCTATGATGACCTATGTGCTACAATTGTAGGGCCACCCTTCCATTTCCTCACTCATCTACATCATGACACAATGAGCCCTGAACTTACAATCAACATTCCTACCTTTTGTTCAACTCCCTAGTTAATATGGTCGAAAGATACAAAGTTAGGTTTGGCCCTCTAAAGCATCATGGCCTTATCACCATGATTTGTAAATTTTGAAGTGAAGAAAGATAAATAGGAAATGGCAAAAATTCCTTCAAAAATTTGACACCCCAGCACCCATGAAACAATTTGAGATAGGGGAATCATATGGGGTAGCCATAGAAATCCCTAGGGAACTTTCTCCTGAGCCTTAGCAAACCCAAGGAATTCTGGAGGAAGAAGCACCAAAAAATGCCCCAAACCCTACAGAAACTAATAATTCTCCTAGGGCACACAAAGTTCCATAGCCTTGGGAAGAGAATCCAGAAAATCAAGAAAATATGGAATTCATTGGGTCTGAAGAAGAACATGAGACTAGTTTGCCTAGAGTGAGGAATCAACACTCTAAGCAAAGGCTACAAAGACCCCCTCCTTTAAGGAGAAGCAAACATCTAGCCACAGATGTGAGTTTTTCTACTTCATTTGAATACCCACCTATCTCAAAGTGAAAAAGGCAAGACAGACAGTCAAGTGCTAGTGAAACCCTAGAGAAAAATAACAGAGAGGAAACTCTGGGAGAACCTAGTTTAGCTGAACAAGAAAAATAAGAGGTAGGGGAAGAAGGTAAAATTGATACATTAGCAGTAGAGGGAACCACTCCTATGGAGATAGAGTAGCAACTTCCAATAGGGAAAGTGAGTGAGACAGAACAACAAATCCCAACTAGAGAAATGAATGAATAAATTTTGGACATTAAAACATAGAAATTTTTGAACCACCACACACAGTAAATCCAGACACTATAAAAAAAAGCCAATTCAAGGTTGAGTTAGATAAACTAAAGGAGCAAATTGTATAGTTAAAGAGTAAATAACAACAGAATGGTGAGTTGGTCATAGTGCAAAAATAAAACATTGACCAGAATCAGAAGGTTATACAAAAAATGAGTAGTTCTTGTTGAAAATAAAGGTAGAACTGCTGCTATAAAATTTAAAATTTTGTGTATGTAAATCTGAAAATAAGAATACCAAATGTTGAAAATGAAGGTAGAACCGCTGATATAAACTTTAAAATTTTGTGTATGCAAAGCTGAAAATGAGATTAATTTGTAACAATTAATGAACAAGTGATTTTGCACTTTCAATCCAATGTAGAAGAGAAGAGAAAAGAAGAGAAAAGCTTGCAATAATGAACACGAGTATTTACGTGGAGAAACCCTTGCGGGAAAAAACTCCACACTCAAATATGTTTCCTGCTTGTATTAAATCTCTTTGGAAAAGATTACATTCAATACTGAAATTTCTCTAAGTCCTTGATGCACTTCACAAAAAAAAAAAAACTTCTTGCTTTTTTTTCTTCTAAGTCTTTCACAATTCAACTCTCTGGAAAATGTATGGGGCTCTTAAATAATTCAAGAGCTTCTTAATTTGAAAGCTTGAAACTCATAATACAATAAATTGTAATTGATAACATAGCAACCAATGCTCATGCAAAAACCAAACACTCCAAATTGAGAAGACTGAACTCAAACAAAAGTCAAAGCCTTTAGTTAACTGCCTATCCTTGATGTGGGTGCCCAAGTTCGCCCAAGTTAAGTTTGCCAACATCAAACATATTTCCAAATAAAAGCAACAACATAAAGTCTTCCAATTGGGCATCCATACTTGCCCAATCACTTTCTATTGGCTGAAGTGATCAATACACATCAATTTCATGCAAACAACATGCAAGATTGATGTCCCCAAGGTTATTCTAAATTATCTTGTTCTATACATGCAAGTGACAAGCAAACACCGGATTCAACATGCAACTAATACCCATTACCTGAAACAGTGAGATGTACCATCCTGCAAGTTTCTGGGGTTGGAGTGTTTTGCAAGTAATATCTTAAACTGACATGCAAGCATTTGCAACAACATGCAATTGATCCCCATTACCTAAAACACTGAGATGTACCATCCTGCAAGTTTCTAGAGTTGGAGTGTTCTATAAGTAATCTCACAAAACTGACATGCAACAACATGCAAAGTCATACAAGTCCATATGAATGACATGCAACAACATGCAAGGTCATACAAGTCCATATGAGTGACATGCAACAATATGCAAGCACATGCAAGTCCATAGGAGCAATATGCGACAACATGCAAGTGACATGCAAAAACATGCAAGCTATTCTGACCACATGCAAGCAATATCCAATTCATGCATCTCTGACACTGTAGTTAACTCCAACATTATATCCATGCAAGGTGTCTCAACATTATCCACTCATGTACATAAAAAAGCACAACTCCAAGTCTAAATATAAGTCTCCATGAAAAGGGGACGCCCAAGTTTAACTCCCACTCACTATGAGTTATCAAACTCTAAAAATAGACTTAGGAGAAGTCAACAAAGTTTTCATGGCTTCCAACTCAAAGTGGGTGCCCAAGTTTGATTTTATCCAATTAGGAATTAATTGCAAACGTCAAAGTGATATAATTAATAAATAATTAATCTCTCAAAGTCCTAATGTGTTGGGGAACACATTCCAAGAACTTTGGAGACACATGAATTGGTTAGGATTGCAAGTTAATGGCAACTTATCCCAACAATTCTTGGGAACAAAAGGTGAGGGATTTGGAAATCAAATTATACCAAAAAGATAAATTCATTGAAAACTTGCGGTTCCAACTTGAGGAAAAAAAAAGAAGCAAAAGTCACAAGTTTGCAATTGCAAAACACTGAAAACTTGCAAGCTCTTTGAGGAAAAGAATCGAGAAAATCTAGCAATGCAAAAGGCCTTATTTGATAAGGATAGGAAGATTAAAAGGTTAACTGATAACTTAACATATTTCCTTCAGGCCTTCCAAGAAAACTAGGAAAAGCATAAGCAAGAATTGAATGTTGTCATAAGTCAAACAGTAGAATTGGAACAGGAGTTGCAAGAATTAAAAGTTAAACCAACTATGGAAGATAAGGAAATCCAAATGGAGCCCACAAAGATGGAATGGTTCCAAATTCATATCCCTCCTTTGTTAAGAAAATGGATAGAGATGTGTCACTTCTTGAGGCAGGCTAGAATAAAAAATGCTAGATTGAAGCAAAAACTGGTGTTATTAAAAGAATCTTTTGACATATTATATGAGGCAAAAATAGAGGCTTGTAAGATTAAGGAACTATTGTTAGCCTAGACAGAAAACCCTCAAGACTATACTCCATGTTCCTAAATGAGAAAGTGTTGAGGTGGAAACTCTTGATAATCTCTTGTAACCTTCCTCATGACCCTGATGATAAACAATTTTTAGAAATATTCAAAACCTCACCTCCTGCCCAGCAAAATTTACTGAATTTTTCCTCCATAATTTTCTGTTAGAGAAGTGTTGTCACAAGGATTGCACCCTTGTCAAGCATGAAGCTCAAAAATCCTATGAAACATGGGATCACCCTTAAACTGTGGGTTGTCTATGTTGAAGGTGAACCTCCAGAAGAGTTGGTTCCCTTGAAATCTCCTAGATCTTATGTATTTTGCAAGGAAAAGGGGATAGAAGGATTGCTATGAAACTGAAAACTAGATTCTAGGAGGTGATGCACCAAGTTTATATGTTCTAATCTTGCTACTTGACTCAACTTTTCTCTCAAGAGATCTAGTTACAAAACTCAATTTGGAAAATGTTTACACATCAATTTTTCATAAGAAGGCTGGAATATGTCTATTTTCTTTGAAGGAAAACTAAAGCTTTCACAACTATAAAAGTCAGAAAAATTGCTAGCATAACCTATAACCTATGTAAATCAATTGGTTTTTGTATGAAACTTCAAGGAATGAGATAGAAATTTAAAAGGAATTATTTACAATCACAATCAAACTCCTTATCAAAATCATTCAATCAAACACAACACATGGATCTTAGAAGGTAACACTGATTTTATTGAGAAAGTGATAAGAGTACCTTACAAGAATCTCTAAAAATACTGTAAATAATGCTACTGCTCCATATAAAAATCAAATCATCTGTTGAGTTACAATACAAAAGCTCTCTTTGCAGTGTGCAAAGGAAAACAAAAGCAAGAACTGAGAAAAAAGCATCATATGCCTTCTCTTTTACTATACAAACTCTCTCCAATCAATGGGAAGTCAACTCTACTCCAACTGAACTCTCCTCTGATGCATGAAGTGGTTGGAAAAGAATTCCTCAACCAAAACTAGTAAAGTCCCAATTGTTGGGCAAGCAAGGCAAAAAAGCCTAGATTTGGGAGTTCAAAATTGTTCTATCTTGAGTTATTTTAGACTTGAACTCCCCTCATCTTGCCACTTGACCAAGTGAATCTCTAAAAATAGCATGGTTTGACTAAAAGTCCAAGTAAAATGCAAAAAATCTCCCTCTTGCATGCCTTTATACCTTCTGTTAACTTGGTCTTTATCTCTACTTTGCATGGTTTGAAGGCAATTACAAGTTTACTTTAACAAATATCTAAGGTAATTTATAATTATTTTATTACCTTAATAAGTGTTATGGTAAATATAATGTTATTCTATTAGTTTACTTTAACAAGTATTAAGGTAAATAATCATTACTTTACTACCTTAACATTTGTTAAAGTGGACATGATTTTCTTTGACCATGCAAAAAGGGATTGATGAAGGTAATAATGTTTGTTTAGCTTTGACTTCAAATATTTTCTCAAATAGTATCCATGGGCTCATGATGGTTCCTTGCTGACTCTAAACACTTTAAAAAGTGTCTTCTCACGGGCTATGATGACTCTTCATTTGATTTTACTAAACATTTGAAAAGAAAAGAGCTTTAAAAGGCCTTTGGGCAGTGTTTGACCAAAATTAGGGCATCTCCTCTTTGTCAAAAGGGTTTGAAAACCCTAACATCGAGCATCATTTTTCTTTTCTCTACTCTATCTCTACTCACTTGAAGGCTAGAGAGCTGCCATGTAAACTTAGATCACTATTCTCCTTCACCTGCAAGTCATTGTTATTCATACAGGTAAGCATTTTCCTTTCCTTTTGTTGTTGATTTGAGAAAAAAGTGAAAAAAAACCCTACTTTATTTTGCTTTACTGTGCTTCCTTTGATTATGTATGGCAAGCTCTTCCTTTTACTATCTTCTCTCAAAGAACCATCTGCTACTTCTGGTGCTTAGATGGCAATTTTTATTATTGCATGTCACTATTATTTAGCATTCTATGACTGTCTCATATGTGTGCATACCCTCTGTCAAGGATCTTTGCTAACTCTTGTGCATGACTGTGATACTCTGTCTTAGAATATCCTATGGCATGCATCTATGCTCACCACCATGACTATTATCTTCCTAAAACTCTTTTGACTGAGCCCTTCTTGGAGACTTATTGTGTGAAAATCTCCTTGCATCCGCATGGACTTGAAGGCAAAAATAGTTTGACATCAGGGTGTTGGACAGTGGTAAATGTAGTAAGGATGGAGCAGACAATGAGGTCTTCACCTTGATTTGTAATAAGGGCTCTCTTACTAACAACCCTAAAAGTCTCTGTCAAAATAGTTAAGAATGTACTCTACACATTTGTTGCTTCTAATGTTGATGCTTCTAAAAAGAAGAAACCCTCCTTTCTTGGACCTATCCTCACATGTTCATGCAAGTGTTTTTAAAAGCTTTTGATCTACACTTTCTTCATGAGCAGTCACACTGTCATATGTTGCATTATATTACCACAGTCTACAAAGTTGCCATCATTTTCTCATTTAGGAGTATGTAAATCAGTTGCATATTCATGGTTATGAGCTATGGGTGAGTCATCAAAAATCAATGGAGCAAGCAATAGCAGCCATCCTCATTTAACTGTTTAGAAGCTTGAAACTATGTGCCCTCATCATGAGATTGTTTAGTGGGTTTTTCACTAAAGATCTCATTTTGTTCAGGAGTTTGCAGACCAGTGACATCTTCGTAAAAATGATGGTTATGACTTTCATTGGAGTTGCTAATTTCATCCTCGGCATGAAAATCTAATTGTTCTTTATGCTTTGAGCATGATTGTTCTTTTGTGTTTTTGACTGGACTATGACTGCTTCCTTAGTTGTTGTGACAGTCATTTTCTCTCTTGATTGTTCCCTAGTAGAGCTGACTACTCTATACAGTCTCTAAGACTACTCCTTGAATACTTTATCCACTGATGTCTCTATATGTTCCATGCTGAGAAAAGTCTCCACTCACTATCTAGTATCATTGTTGTCTATGATGGCTTGCTAGGACTGTCATGCATTCCCATACTTCTTTCTTTCTTTCTTGTTGTCCCTTGAAGGTTATGCTCATTGTCACGATGGTTGTTTTTCTTAGTGAGGTTACCAACCTTCTTGATATCTTCATATTTGGGAGTTTCACTTACTTGCAACCATTCTTATTTGAGAACATTGCCTCCATAACTCACATTTGTAAACAAGCTTGAAAACCTAAAAGGGACATGAGAAACCTTGTGAAGATTTGCACCACATAGACCTCCTAGACCCTTATTGAGATCTTAGGGCTATTTTAAACTTCTGATTGTCTTTATCAGGCCTTTGTGACAATAGCAGCTCTTATCAAGACTGTAGCAGACTTTATGCTTGTTCACTCACTCCTTAAAAAGAAAGAAGACATATCAGACCTGCAAACATATTGAGTGACATGCAAGCCTTCTGTCACTATCTTTTAAGCCTTATATAGTTGTTAATTTGCCTTGAGTCTTTAGACTAATGCATAGGTTTAGAGGCTTTTCATGTACTATTATGGAATGTTTCCAATGAGTATAAAAGATAAATATTACAATAGAGGCTCTCTTTATTTATAGGGAGGAGCCTAGAGCAAAAATAGGAAATCTACAACTACTTTGACTTATTCAACAAAAGAGTCATATTTGACTTAGGATTTCCTTTCTTCCACATGTAATTACATTTTGGAAAAATACATGTAGATATGTCTAAAAATAAATACAAATTACATATACAAAACTAAAAATAAAGTAAGGCATGAAGAAGAATTTCAGCTGCCATCATCATTCTTCTTCAGGAAATTTTGGTACATGGTCCTCACTGCTGCCATCTCATACACATCAGGTCCAGCTGTATTGCCTGAAATAGTATGGGCCCTAACAATTGCATCTTTGACTGCCTTTATCACTTTCTCTTGCTTTCCAAGGTTATCTTTCATATTCTCAAAGGTTGAATGGTAATCATAAAGATTATCCATTGGAGCAGCGGAAAACACCTCATCTTCAAAATTCTTTTGAACCATTTTCTCAAAAGCATCAATCATTTCCTCCACAGAAAGAAACTTGTGATTTTCACCTACTAAAGTAAATGGTAGCTCCTCTAGTCTATTCAAAAGTGAGACATCACTATCTTCACTATTTTCTCGTACTTGTGACAAATCTTCAAGCAAGCTTCTTAACACATTGATGCGATGAGTTAAGGATTCTTTGGTCTTGAGATAAGATTCTCGATTTGACACGACACCAATTGCAATCAAATTCTTTATCTTTATTTTCTTCATCTCAACCCATTCCTCTAAAGTTTCCTCTTGGTCTTGAAGTAACTGAGATAATGAATCAACAAGATCATCCAGCTTAATTCTTTCTTTTTCCATTTTTTCTTTCCTCTCCACTGCAGTCTTTAGAAGAACTCTGCCATGTGTCAACAATCGGTCTAGAATTTCACCAACAACTCTTCCTCTTGCTTGAATCTTTTCCACCTTTTAAATCAAAGGATCTTCAACAATGAGTGCCATTGGTTCCACAATTTCTGATGATTTCACTATCTTTTGAAGAACGGCAGTGAGCTGCTCAGCCTTAGCTTTATATCAAACATTTTTCTTTCTTTACATGCAGGGGCGGTCAAAAATTCTGCCCTTGCCTCTTGTCTTTTATGTTTGTAATACCTCATGTAAGGGCGATGATTTTCACTGCCCCTACACAAACTTATATGTATTGTTCCCTCCACATGCATAAGTAGGCAAAATTGCCACTTAAACACTTACCTTTGTTTAGACTCCCTCATGCGCCAACGGTCAAATCGGCCACTCTTACATAACCAAGTTTTACCCTACATGTATTAGTAGTATTTTTCACCTCTTATGCACTGCCAAAACATCTCTATGCATGTAGAGGCAGTCTTTCTGACTACCCTTATACTCAAATGCAGTATACCTACATGCAGGAGTGGTCATTTTGACCGCCCATGCATGATTCCCTGAAATTTTCCTAACACTGGGAATTTTTACAAAATAATGCCTTTAGCCCACTTTCACCAAATTTATTGACTTGTGCGCTCTCAAGCCATTTCAAGCATATTCCTATGTTCATGATCATCAATTCACAGTGCCCTTAATTTGCCAATTTTTCCCCTAACTATGAGATCATGAATTTTTGCAGTTTCATCAAGCAGTTGTGATTGACATCGTTTCCAATTTTGTCTTCAAAGCTGATGTCAAAGCCATCTCCATCCAAAGCTAAGATCATGAAGTATAAATACCAAGGGGTTTTCCCTGTCACTTCAGTGCAATCTAATGTTGATGAGATTAGGGATACAGAGATAGGACATGTAGATATGGCAGAATTTGTGGAGAGGACCAAACAAGCTAATCCTCCTCGCTATATGCAGAAGATCATTGATAGCAATATACACCTAGTAGCCTCTTTTCCTGTTGTTGCTCATAATCCAGAGTTTGTCCTCCAAGTGGCAAGCCACTATAATAAAGATACTAGAACTGTAACTGATTCTCAGGGGAATGTTATCATGAGGCTAGATGTTAAGTTCTTTGATAAGATCTTCTTGTGTCCACCCACAGAGAATGTTGGGGAAATTGAATTTGCCCAAGGTCAAAAGGATTTTGATGCTGATGTGGAATCTGCTAAGAGACACATTAATAGCAAATGGTTGAAAACTCCTAGGAGCAATTTATCAAGATGGCCCAAGGAACTTCCGAGGAGTGATTTTGTAGAAGAAGTTAGTGCTCTAATCACTTTATTGAGTAGAATCAAAGGTCTTTCTTCTTCCCTAAATTTCATGAGTGGATGTACACCTACATCAAGATTATTCTTAGAGGGCAACAGAAGATATTCTGGGGGGAGCAAATCAACAATGCTTTACATGATCAGTTGCTTAAGGTCAATGATACTTTCAAGTTATATATGACCTCCTATTTGGTATATGTTGCTGCATCCATGAGGACATTTCCAGGTCTTACTCAGGATGGGGATCAAAGGCTTGTGCGATTTTTTTAATATTATCCACAAATAACTCTAAAAGGGTCTATTCACCATTTCTGGAGGGTGAATGATGCCTTCTTTTCAGTTTTTATATGCTTATGGAATAATGAGCTAGAACATAAAAGAGTATCTGATGAAGCATGGGAAGTTGTTAATTCCTTTGGTTGTTTGTTTCTTCAATTTCCTACTTTTTCTTATTTGAGAGTTGGATACTATCCAAGTTACCCATATATGTTGCCTAGATATCCAAGTGATAAGGTGATTCTAATGGAATTATGTAGATAGCTAATTGTTGTACATAATAAACAGATGGAATTGAAAAAGTCAAGGATTAAGTTTCCTGTGGAGATTAGAAGATATTCAGTTCAATCTGCTACTAAGGCAAAGGCAGTTGAAGCAGAGATGTAGCTGGTTACAATGAAACAATTCAAGAAGAGGAATCATTTTGATTTCCGAAGAGTACAAGACAAGATTAAAAGAAGATTAGTGTTTCATGTTCCCATAATAGAGTATATTTGGGCCGATTTGAGGACCCAAAATGAGATAAGAAAAGTGGATTATTGTACGTTGCATCTAAGTTAGATAGAAGAACTAGGGTTAGTTGATGTTCCAGAAGGCATGGAGGATGAGGGTGATGTCATAGACCCTAAGTATAACATTGAAAACATTGAAGCTTCAGCATTGCCAAAAATCAAATGGTCAGTGAAAGAAGAGACTTCCCTTAGGAAAAGATTCCAACCTATACTGGCTAACACTAATGTCTGGTTGGAAAGTAAAGGTATTAGTTTGAAGGAATTCATTACCGGGTCTAAGACAGAAGCTCAAGAGAAGACAGGGAAGAAGGTTGAAAATAGAACTAAAAATAAAAGTGATGTTCCTTCTTCTTCTAAGGTGTCAAAACCAAGGATTAAGTTCATTTCTAAAGGAGGTAAGGCAAAGGAAGTTGCAAAGAGTTCTAATGTGGAATATCCAGGTACTGAAGAAATGAATGTTGATAATATGGAAGTTGATATGCTGAAATAGAACAACCGAATATTGAAGAACCTGATATTGAGCATATAAAGATGAGTGAGAAGCCAGCTGATGAAAGTAATGAGGAACAAGAAATAGAAAGAGATGTAGAACAGGAACAACTTGGTTTGCAAAAGTCTCCCCAAAAATATATTTCCCAAGAGCCACAAGTTTCTACAGCTTTGCCTCATATTTCTGCTTCTACTAATATTCCAGTGGTTTCTAATGTTCTCACTTCTCCTATTATTGTATCTTCTAATAATACTCCCCCTTCTATAAGGACTAGTTTTGGAACTATTTTTTATTCCTCTGGATCAATACCTAGTTTATCTTCTCCTTCTTTTGATATTGGAGAGCAAGTTGTTCTAGATCATTTTCTTGATAGCTTAGAGAAAAATGTTGATACAACAGGTATAGTTTTTACCAACACTACTCCTATTGTTACCATAATAGGTGTCGGCATGGATCCTGCTAAACACTTAATTGATTCATCTCCAAATGTTAGTGTTCCAACACTACCTCCATGGTTGTCTGCTTACACACCAAAAAGAAAGAAGCAGGCTATTTCACCAGATGACATTGATATTGAGAAGTTGCTACCTGTTAAGCCAAAAGCTCAAAAGAAAAAGCCTAAGACTGTTTCTAGGATGATTGATTAAAAGGGAGTCGGATTTTCAAGCAACAGCAAGCTCCTTGCTTGTGAAATTTGATGAGGAAAAGAAAGAAAAAGAACAATATAAAGCTAAGGCTGAGTAGCTCGCTGTAGTTCTTCAAAAGATAGTGAAATCATCAAAATTTGTGGAACCAATGGTAGTCACTATTGAAGATCCTTTGATTCAAAAGGTGGAAAAGGTTCAAGAAAGAGAAAGAGTTGTTGGTGAAATTTTGGACCGATTGTTGACACAGGACAGAGTTCTTCTGAAGACCGCAGTGGAGAGGAAAGAAAAAATGGAAAAAGCAAGAATTGAGTTGGATGATCTTGTTGATTCATTATCTCAGTTACTTCAAGACCAAGAGGAAACTTTAGAGGAATGGGTTGAGATGAAGAAAATAAAGATAAAGAATTTGATTGCAATTGGTGTTGTGTCAAATCAAGAATCTTATCTCAAGACCAAAGAATCCTTGACTCATCGCATCAATGTGTTAAGAAGCTTGCTTGAAGATTTGTCACAAGTATGATAAAACAGTGAAGATAGTGATGTCTCACTTTTGCATAGACCAAAGGAGCTACCATGTACCTTAACAAGTGAAAATTAAAAGTTTCTTTCTACGGAGGAAATGATTGCTGCTTTTGAGAAAATGGTTCAAAAGAATTTTGAAGATGAGGTGTTTTCAATTGCTTCAATGGATAATCTTTATGATTACCATTCAACCTTTGAGAATCTAAAAGATAACCTTGGAAAGCATGAGAAAGTGATAAAGGTGGTCAAAGATGCAATTGTCAGGGCCCATACTATTTCAAGCAATACAGTTGGACCTGATGTGTATGAGATGGCAACAGTGAGGACCATGTACCAAAATTTCCTGAAGAAGAATGATGGTGGCAACTGAAATTCTTCTTCATGCCTTAGTTTATTTTTAGTTTTGTATATGTAATTTGTATTTAGTTTTAGACATATGTACATGTATTTTTCCAAAATGTAATTACATGTGGAACAAAGGAAATCCTAAGTCAAATAAGACTCTTTTGTTGAATAAGTCAAAGTAGTTGTAGATTTCCTATTTTTGCTCCAGGCTCCTCCCTATAAATAAAGGGAGCCTCTATTGTAATATTTATCTTTTATCTATTGCAAGGAAACTCTGGTGAATTGAAAAGCAAATCAAGACGTTGTGCTTTTTTGTGAGAATCAATTATCAAATATTTATCAATACAAGAAAGCAAGTTCAATTCCAATCTTTGTCTTGGGATTATTTGTGTTATGATAGCATTGTTCTTACGTCTTACTATCATAATCTTCTTTGATAACGATAGGAGCATTTTGGATTTCAGACCAAAAACCTGTTTACAGAAAACACAATCTAAGAGATACGCAGGAATATGACAGAAACTTCAAACCTTTTCCCTCACCATAACCAAAATACTAGAATGACAAGATGTTTATAAATGCATATTATATTAATATGGGAATCACAAGACAGAGATGAAATCCAAACCCCAATACTCTATTTCATGTTCAACCATTACAACATTCATACAAAAATGGCCTGCAAGAATCAGCCTCTAGCTACTCAACAATCTAACTACGATTTCTAGTTCTAATTTCCCTCCTTTGTCTCTGATGATCATTCGACCCTCTACACTCTCGACTCTCTAATGAATCTCTAACTCCTCTATATTCAGACCATCCCCTCATTCCATCGGCCTCCTCATTAGCCTATGTTCACCTTATAATCTTCCCCAGCCACTGTCGTATCATCTTCCAGCTGTTCCTGCGAATGGAGGTGTTTTGGATTCCTTTTTTGCATTTTGCAACCGCCTTCTATTCTTCATCACCATCGATGCCAAATGTTTACAAATATCCTTAACATTTTATCTTCCTTCTGCCTTTTCATCGCGTATGGTGGCATTTTGTTTGTTTTTCATTTTCTGCTTGTGTAACAATTATGCAAAATCTTCATTACTTTTCCAACTGTGCACTGTCGATCCATACAACTGTCAAATATATTCCATATAGCCAAGTAGAGAAATGGGTGACAAAAAGAAGAAAAGCGTCCCTTGAATCAAGTTACTACTGCTCAAGTGATAGGAAGCTGCAACGAACACCCAAAAAAACACCACAAAAAACTCCATACGCAGAAATGGAAACAAAAATGCAAACCAAAAGTTGATGGAGAGCGATGCCACTGCATCAGATAATAATTGAAGTGTGGAGATTGTTTCAAGTGATTAAAGAGGATTCTTAATTTGATTGTGATAGACTTTGTGTTATCAAATCATTTGTGAGGATTGTGTTTATGTTTGTGAGAATAAAATAGCTTGAAGACTTTGTGCTACAAGTTGTTGTATTCAATCTATTTATATCGTCTTGAAGAAGAGTGAAGACTTTGGGCTGCATTCAACTTCAAATAATTTTATTTGCAATTAGTAAGTGAGGAAACCGAAGACTTTGTGTTTTTGTGGTTTTGTGATAGTTTATAAGCTTTTTAATATCAGTTTCATTAAAATCATCATCTTGAAGTATAAGCATCTATTCTAAAAAAAGAGAATAGGATGAAATGGAATCACCACGAATATAGTCTTTAGTGTACATAAGTTTTATAAGTTATTTGTTTGTAATAGTTAAGCAACTAGAGGGAACCTCCCCTTGCTGAGAGGAGAGACTTTGTCTCATCATAGCTATGGCTTATATAACCATGTTTCTATTAGTGAGTTAATGACAAAATATTCACCCAACACTGTCCTTGGGAACTATGAAACAATCTTCTTTGTTTTAACCACTTAGAACCCAAATGATGTCTTTTAACCTTCTACCTCTGTCCTACAAAACTCAGTCAGCAAACCAATACAATGCATCATTTTTTTTCCATTCTTCTATCTATTCAAGTCCTATGACAATGAATGTCCTATAGATAAGTTTATGTAGGCTTAAATAGGAATCTAATTCTTGCATACTCAAGAAGATCCTCCCATATGTTCTTTTGTCAGTTGTGACTGCTCCTTTTTGTGGATTGTTAACTGCTCCTAGAAAGTATGGTTGTTGCTTGATGATATATGACTGATTCTTTATTCTCTCGACTATTTCATACATTTGTTCCTTATGACAGTCACATGCTCTATATGAATTCTCTATCATTTTTTACTATGCCATTGTGCACTGATATATGTCTTCATTGTCTTCTTGGCACTTGACTGTTACACTGCTAAAATGTTGATTGTCTTCTTCTGACTCTATGCCAGGGCTTGATTATTATCTTTATCTAACTGTCAACATGTTATGACTGTTATCCTCATTTGATGATTTTCCTATAGCCTGGGAACAGTCCTGAACTGTCCTTTCACCTACACACTCAAAACACAAGTTTGAGAAAAATATAGAGGCAAGGAGCCTCTCTTTTGATTATATGATCTTCATTTCTTGCATCTTCTTGTGGCTGTATGTTTGCATCCAAATGGTTCTTTATCTCTCTCATTTCCTTTTTTGATGCTTATGAAAAGAAAACATGTACATTTGATGCTCTTACATATATGAGTGAAGGATATCCTGAGCTCTGACATATCTCTTTCTTCCTCTTGCAGGTTCTTCTAAAGACAACTTTGAGAATCTAAAGATGGTGCAGCCACAAGTGGGGGATTCATCTTCACAGGCAATGACAGATCCCCTTCTCTCCTCTATGTTTCTTATTTTAGATGTATATATGCTCTTTTCATTTCATCATTTACAGTCAATTCCCACGTCTTGTGTGGGAACTTTGAACACATTTTCCTTGTGAATATAAGCAATTGTTTTGTATAATGATTTTGTCTATTGATCTTTTGTAAAACTATCAAATGCATAATGAAAATACATCTGAAACATATTTCTTAATACAGTGGCTTATAATCATAAGTGAATTCAACAAGTTGTGTACCTTTATCATTTGAGACTTGAACAAACTATAATGAATAGATTTGAAACAATCTAAAACTTGTAGGTTAGTTTGCCCCTCCTACCTACATTTGGTTGTTTCCTACTCTTGTAGGATGTACTTCCCACTTCTATTTGGCTCTTGTAGTAACTCTTAATGGGTTGATGCATGATTCTAGTAGAAGTGATGATTGGAATGGCCTTCTACATGGGTAGTAGGCCTTCTAAATCTGGTTGTGAACTCTTACCCTTCATTTTCCTCTTGTGTTAGACACCTGGTCAAAGTGTTTGCTTGTAGGTCTCTTTTAGTCTCTTGTAACAGTCATTTGTACTTGTCTCCCTCTTCAAGGTAAAGAACAAATAGTGACATGTCCCAGCTTTGCCTGTTTGGGTTGAAGTGCACAAATAGGTAATAGTTAGTTGATAATTTGATATTTGATCTGATGTATAACAATCCTAGATGCTGAAAATAAAATTTGTATACTAAAAAAAGTAGGAAAGGTATTCAAAATCCAAAAATTCTAAAACTTGGCACCATCCCCAACAACGGCACCAAAAATGTCTAACTCCTTTATAAACTAGCAAATCTAAGGCAGTATAAGTATGCACTCCACTCAATGGACCAAGATATCCATTATCAAATGACTTACTAGTTACAAGATGCTACATTTACAATGTTAAACTAGGGGTGTATCTTCTTAGATGGTACATGTATTGTCTGTACAGTTGAAAATTTCCCAAAGTTTGTACTAAGAGGTTGTGTATAGAAAATAATTTCTTGTAAAAAGAAATCTATATTATTGTTATGGAGTAAAAAGTAGACACATGTCTTTTTACCTCCTTGTTTAGCTCCTAGGTCCCCGTGATTACATTATACATTCTAAATGTTCATCCTGATGCAAAATTGCCTGAAACCAATGTAAATTGGGAATAAGGGGCCCATGTTTTACCTTATCCCAGACCTAAAAGGGGCTCAAAGACTTGGGTTCCACTGCCTAAGTCTTCCCTGATTAGTCAGGGCAAATTCAAATGTTTGTCAACCTGGGACCTTTAAAAGGGTTTCTCTTTGTCGGCTCTTTTGGTTTAATTTCATGAATGTTAGCAGGAAAAACATATATAAGTGTGTTTTTGAAATCATTATGAACCTAGATAGAGATAGCCAACTTGAAGCATTGGAGCAAAGAGCATTCAAAGCATTCATTGTGATTCTATAGAAGATTTGTATTGTCATTGTGTGTTGTTGCAAGTTTGAAGTTATCGTCTATCTCTCCTTATGAGTTGAAGGATCTTCATTATCCTAAGGGTTTCATCACATAGGTGATATCATTATTGTTTATCATCATTTGATTCATCATATTGTTATTGTGTTTAGCCTCTGCCCTTCAAAGGCACGCTCTCTTTATCTATCAACGGTGTTGGGAAGCTTGAATGTTATCCCATGATTTGATTGAGGCAAGTGCCTAAACACAATAACCCCCAAACCCCTTCTCTTCTTCTTGTGTGCAGGTTAAAAGAGTGAGATCTGGGAAATATGAAGATACAGGAAGATTGAGCAAGGATCAGGGTTTTGCGATCTGACAGCAGTTCAGGAACATTCCTCTATGCAAGACTTGGGTGGTGGCACCCTAGTATTTTTTCCCCTGCTAATTCCAGATCTGGCATTGGGGTAGTCTCTACAACATTTCTCTATTTTACAATTTTTGCAGATTCAACCATTCAAGACTTGGGCTATCTCGAAATAGTCCTCTGACACCTTTGCTTCTGGGACACAGGTTCTATTATCTTTCTGATCCTTCTTGTGTAATTAGTTTTTGTAGATTTATTGTACATCTCCTGTTATGATCAAATCATTGTTATAACTAGGGTTTAGTGCATTGTTATCCTAGGGTTTGATAAAAAAGACTTGATTAAATCTGATCTTTCTAAACTCCTAAGTACAAGATCTGTAGTTGAGTCCACCTCCATTTGGTAGTGATTTAGCTTGATCTTGTCCTTGAATGTTATATGGAAAAGGGTTTGATCTACTTTGTGTTCTAGTTGTCATAATTCTCCTTTTTCATACTTAACATTTTGGTGAACCCGACAATCAAATCAAGAAACTAGACAAACAACTAGTTTATTTCCAACAAATTGTAGGAGGTGCACATCTAGCTCAAAAAGTGATACCTCTTGTTGATGGTATAAGAGGATTATTACAAGAAGGATAAGAAGGTGTTGACATGCTCCGTGGAATAGCCCACATAGTGGATCATAACATTATGTCAGTGGCTAGCCACGCGAATGTCATAGAAAATGTGTCACCACTGAAGCATGTATATTCACAAGTATCAACACCCATACCGACTACTAGAATATCCATTTTTACATCATGAATTCTCACTACCAAAGCACAAGATTGTAGTAATGCTACCACTAGCATGGAAACATCTAATAGGAGCAATTCACAAAATTACAAAGCCGTAGCATTTAATTACCAAAACTCAGCACCTTGTGTATCCATACCCATGAATAACTATTCTCAACCACCCATCACTTCCAATTATTCCCAACCACCTCTTAATTTCATGACTACAACATCAAATACCCTTGTCTCAAATATGCAAACCACATCACCTAATGATGCACTCCTAAACCAACTTTTGCAAAGTATGACATCCTTGCAGCAAAAAGTGACAAAACTGACCAATGCCTCTCAACCTAATATACCAACATATCATGCTCATAGTTCTTTATCTTATACAATCTTAAGAGCTCAAATTCCTGACAAATTTGAGACTCCCGCTTTGAAAAGTACAGTGGTAAAGGTGATCCTAATACTCATGTGGCATCATTCATAGCAATGTGTAGTGATTTCTTCTTTGATGAGGCATTGTTAGCAAAACTCTTCCCTCGCTCTCTCAAAGATACCACTTTGGAATGGTTTTTTTCTCTACCTCCTAATTCAATACATTCCTTCTCATAGCTAGTTGATCAATTCTTGCAACATTTCCAAGCAAACATTGGACCTCCTATCCTATTGATTGACTTGGTCCATTGTAAACAAGGTCCGAAAGAAAAATTAATGGAATTCATCAATTGATATCAAGCTCTCTTTGTGTGAATACAATATCCAATTACATATAAGGATGTTCAAAAAGTATTCATTACAAATCTACAACCGAAAATACGTGATAAAATACTTTTGATGAAGTATAGTTCTTTTCAACATCTATGCATAGCTCTCCAAGAATACCAACTTTCAGCTAATCAGTATGAAAATCATAACTCATCAGCTCGAGTTCGTCAATCTGCAACTAGAACATCTCAACACTCATTTAAGAAGCATAACAAGAATTTCATCAATATCAATGGGCAACATTCGAATAACTTCCAATCACAAGTATTTTCCATTACAAAACCTAATCGGACACCATTCAATTTAGGCAACAATAGAGACAATTCACTCCATTTTTGGATTCTCTTCATTCGATAATGACTCAAGTAGTAAACAACAATATTTTGAAGCTTCCTCCTGCTCGTCCACTAGACAGTAGCAAGTTGCAAGGACCTTCATTTGATACTAATTCCTATTGTCACTATCATCGCTTGGTAGGGCATGGCACCGAAAGATGTGTGTCTGAAACATGAAATTCAAGACCTCATCGATTCTAACATAATATAGGTGACTGGTATGAATGACAATGGAAATAATTCGGTGGCCCCTCTGAACCAAAATTTATAAATATTCACTAATTCTTTTCCTAAGCATAATAACAACAACATGGTGGAACAACAGAATGAAATAGGGCATGAAGATGAATATCTTGACTATGATGAAATAATTGGCATGATATAAGTAGATAAGATGAAAAATGAAGACCCACCTTGACCACATGCAAAAGGTTTCTAAGCTAAGGTTCCTCCTTTGTTATCCCTTCAAGGATCGGGAGATAACCAAAATGCACAACATACGCAAATGAAGCAGCCTACATATAATCACTTTAAGCAAGAGAAATTTGCAATGATGAAAAGCATCCCCTTTCATCAAATAAAAAAGCAAAAGAAAAGAAAAGATCAAGGCATGAGTCATTTGTTGAAAAAGTTAATGATTCACCTCCCCGCAAGCACCAGAAGATTTCAAACATACGCAATCTTGAGAAACAAGCATCCTACGACTACTCCAGTAATGAAAATCAAACATGTATGAATTTCTCACCCATCTCACCACACTTGATGGAGCACCTCTCCAAGATGCTCGCAAGTTTGGCCTCCTCTTAGATAGATATATGTATATATGTAAGTGTTGTGTTGTGTTCCTCGTGGAGTGTTAAATGTTTTTGTAGGTCTCCTTGGATGACCCTTGATACTCTTGTAAGGTCAATGATACAAAGAGACTACCTATGTTGTGACATTCCTTCTATTTGTTTCTCTATTCTTTTACTATTCTCTTGTTGCAATTGTTGTGTGTGGTGCCTTAGGGGCATAACGTTATGGAGGGTGATTTGGGGGTATCTTTCCACGTTGTGACCCTAAGTCACTTTTGCCTCCTCTCCATTTTTTTTTGATTTCATTCTTCCATTGTACTTGTGGATCTACTCGTTAGCGGATGATGATAACAAATAAACATTGATAAGGACCATACATCCCTACAACAAGAATAAAAATGGACCCAACCCATATATGAAGACGGGGGTAATTTGTTACTGACGGTTGACTAGTAGAATCACTTTTGTGTCATGATGTGATCATGTGTAGTGTTATGAAATGCTTGTAACAAACCTTTGCAATACTCTAAATCTACTTCTAGGCAATTTGGAATGTTTTTGTATCTCACCTTGTAGCTACACTTGGTTTAGAGATACCTAAAGTATAACCTCATGGCTATACTCAACTTCAAACCCACAAGTATAGCCTTGGTTTGTTAAGGTGAATGTTGCCTTATTTTTGTATCAATTGTTCACAAGATGATTTGGTTGTTATCTTAGCTAATATTTTCTAACTGAAGTTTGTTAATTGTTAGCATATAATACTAATGTGTTTCTATTGTGATTGTTGGAAACAATCAACAATCGCAAGCACATGTCCCTTTGGGGCATGGGCTTTGTGAAAGCTCTTGTTCCCTCGCATGTTTTCAACCTTACCTTAAACATGATTGTTACCAGCAAGCAGGATCAACCACTTTAAGGTGGGGGCATATATTGCAGTAAATGCTTGGATATCTTAGACATTGTGATTAAATGTGTGGTGTATGCTTTCTTTTCACCATAAGGCATCTCTGCGATGCAGGTGGATTTGTGTACTTTGTTTTTGTGAGTTGCATATGCTTCCTTTTCATTGTAAGGTGCCTTCGTGATGGAGGTGGGGTTGTATACTTTGTGCACATGCTTCCTTTTCACTGTAAGGTGTCTCCACGATGTAGGTGGGGTTGTATGTTTTTGAAAGCCCTTTTGTGGAAGGCAAGATTGTGTATTCCCTTGAGTGGTTGCACGTCCTTTTTTAAAATTTCTCTACAAAGGTGGGTTGGATCTTGAGTTATTTACCCTTAAGTGTGTCTTTGGCGGTTGTGGTAGCATATCTCAAGCATCAGGTGTGTTTGGTGTGTCTTAGATGGTGGCGCGTTGCGATGAGCTCACCCCATTGCAAGTGTTTTATGTGTTTAATATGTATAGTTTATCGATGACATACTCTACGGTGCTCGTGTATTCCATGTGTTTTCTATGTGTCTTCCTTACGTGTCTTGCATGTTTTAGTGGTGGTGCGTAGCAATGAGCTCCCCCCACGTCGTGTGTTTTGCATGTTTTGTGGTGGCGTGTAGTGATGAGCTGCCCCCACATTGTGTGTTTTGTGTGCTTTTGATGAAGGTGTGTAGTGATGAGCTCCCCCATCACCTAGTTAGGGTAGTATAATTGTTTAATCACATTTTCTCTTTGTATATGCCTTGTGTACTACATTTTTGCTCTCATGCCTTCTCTGTGTACTGCAAGCTTGCTCTCATGCCTTCTTTGTGTATTGTGTGTCTCTTTTCTATCTTCTTCATGTTTTGCATGATTGTCATATGTCTTCTTATGTTTGCCTAAGTTTGGGGCTAGAAATCATCTTCCAAACTTAGGGTGTGTCTTAGCTCTAGTGCCTGATGTGTTTGATATGCTTTGACTATACTTTAATGCATGTACTGATTGTAAGATCATACACACAGTAAAGTGGGGGCTAAATGTTATGGAGTAAAAAGTAACCACATGTCTTTTTACCTCCTTGTTTAGCTCCTAGGTCCCTGTGATTATATTATACATTCTAAATGTTCATCCCGATGCAAAATTTCCCAAAACCAATGTAAATTGGGAATAAGGAGCCCATGTTTTACCTTATCCCGAATCTAAAGGGGGCTCAAAGACTTGGGCGCCACCACCCAAGTCTTCCTTGATTATTTGAGGTAAATTCAAATGTTTGTCAGCCTAGGACCTTTAAAAAGGTTTCTCTTTATTAACTCATTTGGTTTAATTTCATGATATCATTTTTGTTTATCATTATTTGATTCATCATATTGTTATTGTGTTTAGCCTCTGCCCTGCAAGGGCATGCTCTCTTTATCTATCAACGGTGTTGGGAAGCTTGAATGCTACCCTAGGATTTGACTGAGGCAATTTTAGAAACACCATAACCCCCAAACCCCTTCTCTTCTTCTTGTGTGCAGGTTACAGGAGTGAGATTTGAGAAATATGAAGATACAGGAAGACTAAGCAAGGATCAGGGTGTCAAGATCTGACAATAGTTTGGGAGCATTCCTATGTGCAAGACTTGGGTGGTGGTGCCCTAGTCTTTCTGCCCCTGCTAATTCTAGATCTGGCATCAAGGCAGTCTCTACAACATTTCTCTTGTTTACAATTTCTATAGATTCAACCATTTAGGAATTGGGTAATCCTAAAATATTCCTCTGACACCTCTGCTTCTAGGACATAGGTTCTATTATCTTCCTGATCCTTCCTGTGTAATTATTTTCTTGAGATTTGTTGTACATCTTTTGTTATGATCAGATCATTGTTAGAACTAGGGTTTAGTGCATTGTTGTCCTAGAGTTTGATAAAAAGACTTGATTAAATCTGATCTTTCTATAGCACTCCTAAGTACAAGATTTGTGGCTGAGTCCACCTCCATTTGGTAGTGATTTGGCTCGATCTTGTCCTTGAATGTTATATGGAAAAGGGTTTGATCTAGTTTGTGTTCTAGTTGTCATCATTCTCCTTTTTCATACTTAACAATTATAAACTTTGATCAAGTACAGTAATTGCCATGGGCTATTATCAATGCTGGAAGTTCTATTAAGCTACAAGTATATGCTATTTTTACTATCAATAATCAATTATTTATATCAAGTAAGTATGATTAAAGCTAATGAAATTAACAACAACTAATACCAACAGAAGAGTTGTAGCTATACCTAAAGTGGGCCCTTGCTTAGGTGAACTGCATTCTCACAAAATATTAATCAAATCCCTTAACTACTTGTTGCACAACATTGACTAAATCTGGACAATATCAATATCTTATTAATTTCAAAAAATAGTAATACAAACTGTTGGAGTAAAATCTCTAGATATCCGTTAACAAAATCTTCTAAATATATAGACTCATTCTATCTATCTAAGTTGAACTCTTAACGAATTAGCTACATGTTTCAACTCTTTCCTAGGACATAGGAAGAGGATTGTTTTATTCTAGTAAAGCACAAATAGGAAACTTGCTTACAATTAAAAATGCTCAAAGAGTGCATCATAATATTAGTCTTCAACTAAGATGGAGAAAACAAAAGTAACGAAGACAAGCAAATAATCAATGTAACTTACGCAATCCTTGATGAAAGATCACTCCAGTTCTTCATCACTATCTATTGATACTTTGAGTTCCTCCTTATTTTCTACATAAGGCATACTTCTATTGGATAAATCATTAGTGAGCGGGATCATCACTACAAAATCAATGCCTTCATATTTGTGCTTTTGTTCCTTTGGCTATGGGTACCTGTTCCTTCAACTATTATTTCTATGGCTACGGGCTCCTAGCAACCTTGGCTACAGGTACCTGTTGTCTTTCTACATTAAGGGTTAGCTTTATTCCATAATACTTTCATACTTAAAATCACCATAATCAACATAACATATTATCATATTTTGAGAATAATTATCAAAACACTGTCATTTATCACAATATTATATATCAGTTCTAGTGCTTCATACTTTAAATATTTAATATAAAGTTTCAAGTATTGTTCAAGGAAATGTTTTGTAAAACAAGAAATAAACATAAGAAATAGAGACAATTTCAGGTCCCATCAATAACCATTCAAATAGAGAAATACAACCATTTTCCAAATTCGCAATATACAAGCCAAATATGAGAAATACCAAATAGAATGCCATGCTCGTTCGACACCAACGTCGATACGAGCCAAAACCAATCATGGGAAACTCAACCATAATTGGGGCACAATACAACCCAATCAATAAGCATGGCAAACTATAATCATAACATATAAAACAGAGGACTCCAACATCCTCACTTAACCATTTTTATCACATAAGATAATACTAGATAAATTCCATCCAAAACGTGATTCTTTTTCCAACCAAATGACATCATAAAATAATAACATGATGGAGGCTACTTCTCAAACATGAAAGGATTGAACTCCAATAAATAAATTACACAAAGAATGAATATACATCAATAACAAATCACCTCCAAGGTGCTCCAATAGGTACAAAGTACAACATGCTCAAAAGCCAAGAATGGACAAGGAAACCATCCAACTCCTACAAGATCGTCTCAATAGGACCAATGAGGAAATGTTACCCACCACCCTATTGTAGTATCATCATCGAGTGCAATAGATGTCTATGCCACTCTAGGCAACTCCCAAGCCATAGAGAATATGATCATGGAAACATCACTATCAATGTCATCTCATGCAAATCCAAGGAAAACATAGCTACACTCAAGCCAATCAATGCACACAACACACATGTGGAAACTCATAATACAACCAACATATAAGGTAACATATAGCACACACACCAATCAATGCACAAGAAAGCATAAACCACATACAATGTACAACATGGTTGTCTCAACACAAGATTGGATTCTCACAATCCAATCAATAAGGACAAGAGGGGGTAGCTAAAACACTGGGGTGGACTTCTCCTTGGTTCTCCATAACCAAGATAGAAAGCATAAAAGGCCATCAAGTCTCAAGTAAGCACTCACTCGATGAATGCTTTTCAGAGGTAAAGGGGTTACTTACTTAAGTGCACACACACTTACCTCAAGTAAAGGGGACTCTTGCAAGGTGTGCACACTTACCTCATGTAAATGGGTCTCTTACAAGGCACGCACACTTACCCATGAAAATCTCAACCAAAGATGATGGGGTCACTTTTCAAGGTGCCACTCTCACCTCAATAACTAGCCACCCAAGGCCTCCTACAAATATCCTCCTATCCTACATAGTTTAGGGTTCAACCTCCTTCAAGGAGCTCGTGAACAAGAAAGGAGCAGTTTTCCCATAAAACACACTTCCCAATGCACATACAAATTTAAATCCACAGAATAATCCATCATTCCACATAACATGCAACATTAAAAAAAAAACAATAAAATAAAATAAAATATTTTCTCAAATGTCCAGGGTCTACCATTGACAGATCTTAGAGCATCCTTCCCCATTTCATACCCAAAATTTTATTTTTTCGTAAACATTAAATTTTCAAAAACTAAAAGTACCCTCTTACCTCAAATTAGCCAAAAACATACTTTTCACAACACATTTTTTTGACAAATTCAAGCAAGGTAAAACAAGGAAATTCACATAATTTTCATGTTTTCTAATAAATGCAAAATTTGGAAAAATAAACATGCCCTCTTATGCCTAATCTACCCAACAACATTCTTTTCAAATAAAATTTACATTTTGAAAATTTTAACATGACCTTTGTAGGACAATCAGTTTTTGAAAATTTAAAATTCCTACAATTTAAAATTTTTAAATAACAAATTCAATTCAATTTCAAACAAGCAAAGGATTACCTCAATGGATTCTAAATCCAATTGTAAACAATTTTTCTTCCAAAAGCTTCTAGTTCCAAGCAATCATAAATTAATTTCTTCAAGGAGGGTTTGAGAAATAAGTTTTTTCTTCCAATTTTGCTCTCCAAAATTTTCAACAATGCATAATGAAAATGAAACAAAACCCTTTTTCCTTTATATGGGACTAATTAGGATTAAGATAACACTAATCCTTTCTTTTCCCAAAACCAAATTAACTAAAACAATAATCCTTAAATTAACTAAAACAATAATCCATAAATTAAATAATTCAACAATAGAGTATTTATTCCATTTCAAACACCAAACCACTAAATAAAATGCCTTTCATAATTAAATATTTTCACAATCAACATAAATCATATAAATGGTTTCTTTAAAGTAGGAATAAATAGCATAAACAATGATTTCCAAGGCACAATAACTCATTTCGCACATACTAAGCACATGCAAAATCACACAAGCGATAAATTAAACACACCCAAGAAGACATTCACAAGTCTACCACAAGGGGGATCCAAAATTGCAATCGATTTGGATGAAGTTTTCATGGGTTTTAACAACACATAGATAATGGTGAGATGGCTAAGCGTTCTCTTGTCATCATTCTCCACATTTCACTCATTGGTCAAATACCTATAATTTCCTGCACAGTCAATTCAAACATTACACGCATTTGCACAAAATGTAACAATAGCCGAAGCAATGATAAATTTACAAATAAATATTAACCATCTAGTATTTACATGTCAATTAAATCAAGTATTATAGAAATACAATCAAGATGAAATCAATCATTTAAATAATAATACTGAAGGAAAACAAATTTATCTGTCCAACATATTATTTAAATGAAAATACTGAAACTGAAACTCCAATAAAATATAAACACACACATACATATATAGATAAAGGTCTTGTAGATCTAAATATACACATCAAGAATCTAGATCAAACATTGGTATTGAATAGCGATCACAAATCTACAATACAAAATATCAAAACAAGAGTATCGTAACACAAATATGCCAAACAAAACAAAGAGAAAGGCATAAATGCCTACGGGCATTACATGCTACTACTAGTCCCTTGACTTCTTTGTGTTCCACATATTTAATATCAAACTCACTAAGCAAAATAACCGATTTAGCCATTTTGTTTTTCAATAATGTCGAAAAAGGGAGAGAGAACAAGGTAAAGTTGCAGCTATGTAGCTTTAAAATGTTTTCAAATCTGAAATTATTAGCGTGTAAATCTGAAAATTACTTTCAATTTAGATGTTAGAGTATTTCTCCAATTTAATCAATGTAGTAGAAGAAAAATAGCTTACAAGAAGAAGACAAATATTTACATGGAGAAACCCCTAAGGGAAAAAACTCCACACCAATGGTGTTTATGTTTGTATTAAATCTCTTGTGAAAGATTACATTCAATACTGAAATCCTTTGATTCCTTGATGCACTTCAAAAGTTTCTTCAATCTTCAAACTTGTAAAAACTTCAAAAAGCTTCTTCTTTTTTTCTCTAAGTCAAAAAAGCTTCTTGTTTTTTTCTTCTAAGTCAAAAATGCTTCTTGTTTTTTTCTTCTAAGTCTTTTTCACAATTTAGCTCTCTAGAAAATGTATGGGGCTTTTTAATTAATACAAAAGTTTCTTAATTCAAAAGCTTCTTAATTGGAAAGCTTGAAATTCAAATTACAATCAATTATAATTGATAACATCAGAACAAATCATCATGCAAAACCTAAGTACTCCAAAAAGAGAAGACATAAGTCAAACTAAGTCAAGCTTCCTGTTAACTATCTATCCTAGATGTGGGCACCCAAGTTTGCTCAAGTAAACTTAGCGGACATCAAATACATTTCCAAATAAAAGCAACAAAAAGTCCTCAAATTGGGCATCCAAGTTTGCCCAATCTCTTTCTATTAACTGAAGTGATCAACACACACCAATCTCATGCAAACAACATGCAAGATTGATGTCCCCAAAGTTATTCTGAATTACCTTATTCTATACATGCAAGTGACATGCAAACACCTGATTCAACATGCAACTGATACCCATTATTTGAAACACTAAGATGTACCATCTTGCAAGTTTCTAGAGTTGGAGTGTTCTGTAAGTAATCTATCAAAACTGACATGCAACAACATGCAAAAACATATAACTGACATGCAAGCACATGCAAGTCCATAGAAGCAACATGCAACAACATGCAAACACATGCAAGTGACATGAAACAACATGCAAGCACATGCAAGTGACATGCAACAACATGCAAGCACATTCAAGTCCATAGAAGCAACATGCAAGTAACATGCAACAACATGCAAGTAACATGCAACAACATGCAAGTACATGCAAGTGACATGCAAAAATATGCAAATCCATGCAAGCTTTTATGAACTCATGCAAGCAATATCTAATTCATGCATCTCTAACACTTTAGTTAACTCCAACATTATATCCATGCAAGGTGTCTCAACATTATCCACTTATGTACATAAAAAAGCACAACTTCAAGTCTAAATATAAGTCCCCATCAAAAGGGACGCCCAAGTTTAACTCCCACTTACTAGGAGTTATCAAAAATCTCAAAATAGACTTAGGAGAAGTCAACAAAGTCTTCATGGTCCCCACTCCAAAAATGGATGCCCAAGTTTGATCCTATCAATTAGGAATTGACTGCAAAAGTCAAAGTGATATAATTAATAAATAATTAATCTCTCAAAGTCCTTATGTGTTTGGGAACACATTCCAATAACTTTGGAGACACATGAATTGGTTAGGATTTTAAGTTAATGGCAACTTATCCCAACAAATAATGCCTTTGATAAGAGATACTTGAGGGGATCAATTTTTGAAGTGAGTTGGGTTCAATGATTGAGCATGTAGTGATTTAGTTTTCGTGATGTGAAGACAATGGCCAAACATGCATGTTCCATTTGTGTATAGTTGATTCCATAGATGAACAACATCTAACTGATGTAGTAGATGGCTTTTTCATGGCCCTATTCATCATGTTGTGCTAGGAGTGCCCCCAAGGCGATAGGGGTAGCGAAGATGTAGAATATCAATGGATTGTTTGATGTAGGTGCCATGATAATGTGTGAAGTAGCAAGACATTCAAGTTGGTCAAAATCCCTTTGGCAAGACTCATTCTAATGATAACCTATATTTTCTTGAGGAGATGTGAGAACGGTTGACATTTATCAGTAAGTTGCATAATGAACCTATGTATAGCCTGAAGATTACTTTGAGGATACAAAGTTGTTTAAGATTTTGGGGTGGAGGCATCTCTATGAATGCTTTGGCTTTGGTGGTATCCACCTCTATACTTTGTCTAAAGATGATGAAACCCAATAGCTTCCTTGATGGGGCTCCAAACACATTTCTTTGGATTAAAGTAAACCTTGTACTCTCTCAATCATTGGAAGATGTGCTAGAGGATTTGTGGGTGTTCTACTCTACTTTTTGATTTGCCTAATAGATCATTCATAGTCTTCCCTAATGTCATGCAACATGTCATGGAATATTATAGTTATGGTGCGTTGATAGGTTGTCTCGAAGTTATTTAATCCAAATGGCATAACTTAATAATAGAAAATGCTCCAAGGAGTTATGAAGGTTGTTTTATGTTGATTTTTCAATGGCGATTTGGATTTGATTATAGCCAAAGAAACCATCCATGTGTAACAAAATATCATATCCAATAGTGAGATAGACTAGTATGTCAATATTAGGTAAGGGAAAATCATCTTTTGGGCATGCCTTGTAGATCTCTTAAGTCTGTGCATATGCGAATACCTTTGAGCTTCTTTCTTGCAGAGATGACATTTGATATCCATTCAAGGTAGTCAATTGGTCGAATGAAACCAACTTCCAGAAGTTTTTGCAACTCCTCCTTAACCAAGAGGGCAAACTTAGGATGCATTTTTATAATTTTTTGTTTGATTTGCTTAGCATCAAGATGTACCAAAAGATGATGGACCACTAGGGAAGGGTCCAACCCAAGCATATCAAAATATGACGATGCAAGAATGTATGTGGCTCCTTTGAGTATAGTGGTGATAGTCTCCTTTTTTCTTATTCCAAGGTGGTTGCAATGTGAGTGATTTTCTAATTATCTTTTGTACCAAGGTTTATTTCCAAGGTCTCCTCAACCAAGATTGTAGATTTTTCTTACCATTATAGAGATGCAAGGGGCAGGTCAAGTTTCTTGTCTATCAACGCCTCATAAAGGTTTTCATCAATAGACACGATATTGTTTTCCTTTTTCTATGTTCGATAGTTCCTCGGTGAGGTTTTCACTAAGAGACTTTGATTTTTTTAATTTTTTTAAATTTTTTTGAAGTTTTTGATTTTTAAATATTTAGGACTAAGGAACTTGGCCTACTCCCCAAAGTATGTTGTCGTGTCTAGATTCATTTCAAAGTCCTAGTGATCCCCTACCAAGATGTCTTCTAAAAGCCCCATGAATTATGTGGTAGCCTCATCATTTTGAAATGTGTCTAAAGATATAGGATCTTGTTGGTCCCAATCGATGAGTTTGGGGTATGTGAGTTCAAGGTTGATAGTGAAAATGGTGATTTCATGAAAAATATCAGTGATGATGAGGTTTTTAGAGGTTAGTGACGGGCCTTACCTTGATGTTTGCAATATCGAGAGAGGCTTCCCCCACAATCATAAAAGTGTCACTCAAATTATTGGATTGTTCATCAAGCAATATGTATCCTAACCTTCGAGTTTTGATGTTTACCTTCACATGGATAGGGTCAAGGATACCTTTCTCATGGAGCCTAAGGCCTTTACGCACGTAGTTCATATTTTTGCACATGGAGAGCTTCAAGATATTCCTCTTTCAAGAAGCATGATGCAAAGTCTTCATCTTTGAAGATCTAGGAGATAGTTGAACCTTCAATGTCTTCATTGGCAAGAAAGCCATGTTGCATAAAAGTGGTGGTACCAAACTGCAAGGTGTTTTGTGTTTTTCTTGGCCACAAATTACCTCGACCATGAGACCATGGGGTAGAGGGAGCTTTCCTATATGGAAGGCATTGTGTAGCTCATATTCTCCATAGCCTTTGTTGATGATCTTCACTTGGGTTTTGGGAGGTCAATCAATAGATGTGAATGGGAGATTTCTAAGATCGATGTAAGAGGATGATGATTTTGTTTTGGGATGGATGACAACTTTAGTTTTAGGACAATGATTGGCCTTTTTGATATGAACTTCCAACATTTTCAATATTGGAAGGGGTGAGGATTGGCAGGAATAGTGACTTCCACACGTTCTTGAGGGAACTTTAAGCATTGTTGGTAGGTGGATGGAAAGGCTTGCATGGAATAGATCCATGGTTAGCCTAAGATGATGTTATAAGGTAAATCAAGATTAGTAACATGACACATAGTTTGTTGTAGTATGGTCCCACCTAAATGGGTAGGCAAATGATGTCTTCTAAATCACATTCTGCATTATCATAGGCCTTTATAGTGATCACCTGTGGTTCCAATTCTTTAGTAGAATAGCCCAACTATTTTACCAGTCTCAAGGTGCAAAGGTTTAAGCCATATCCATTATCTAGTAGAACTCTCTTGACTTTATGTTTTGAGATAAAGACTTCGATATGTAATGGGAGGTTATGGGATGGACCAATGGATGGCATGTAGTTTTTTCCAAATGCAAGTTGGTATTTGGAGGACAAATGTCCCACAAGTGCTTGGAATTGGTTAGGATAAATATCATTGGGGACTCTTGACTCCTATAAGACTCAATTAAATATGTCCATGTGAACATTAAATGTTTTAAGAAGCTCCAAGATGGATATCTAAGTTATCCAGTTTTCTTAATATGTTCAATAAGGTTGTATTGGCTTGCCAGAGTAGATGAAGAAGGCCAGTGGATAGTGACCTGACCATACTGATGAGCTTATTATTTGTCCTATTTATTTCACCATTCCTTATGATTTAATCCATGTTCATAATGTTATAATATCATTCCTAAGATATTTATGAACTTTACCTTGATTCCCTAAAGCATTAACTATGATTAATGATGATTTATAAACGTTTGTATGTTTTAGTTAGTTGATGTCAAATTATGATGATATATTATGATGAATGATAATTATTAAATGTCAAGTATTTATAGAAGGATTAAAATATCATCTGTAGAAGGAATGAATCGTTCATGCAACTGAAAAGAAGAGAAACAAGTTAACAGTTGTCAACATGTAGTTGTTGCTGGAAAAGTGGCGTGCAGAAAAAGTCAAAAAGCCAATTGCAGTAAAATAGGCATATCTTCCTCATTTATTAATGAAATTAAGATTTTCAAAATGATTTGGAAATATAAAATGTAGGAGCATGAAACCCAGAAAGAGATTGAATAAATACACAATAATAAAGGAGCAGGAAATGACGGAAGTTGACTGAGTAAAAAGTGGCGACTGATAAGGCAGAGATTTAATCCAACCTCCACCATTTGTTATACTCCGAGTTTTAACTTGAAATAAAGTTGGATATGGATTGCCATGTATTTATAAACATCAACAAATCTCTAAGAAATCAGTTTGATCATAAAAGAGTTCAAACAAACTCTTTTCCAATCAGCCAGATGAAAAGTTGTAATAGGACTCTGTTGTCCAGTCATTGTATTTGTGTCATTTGAAGAATAATCATTTTCCTTGTTTGAAGGAATGATGGGACACCTATTAGATGTTTGTTAGCCTATATATTTGAGTATGTAATCAAGCAAAAATATATGGAAGATAATATAGAAGGAGAGAATTCAGTTTATTACTTACACGCAGCAACTAACCCGTAGCAACTACTGTGCAGAAAGATTTGTTTTCAGCATTAACTGTGTTTTGTTTAAAGTTATTGAATTTTAATTATTCTTTCACACAGGGATGATAGATTAAGAGTCTCTCATGGTGCATATGCAGCGCAGACCCATCAAAATCTTACGCTCCTTGGTTGATAATTTAATGTGGGAGTACAATGTCAAGTGGACTGTTCAGATAGGTTTACCCCTGAATTATGTTAAGTCTACAAAGCATTAGTTTTCCTCTACACATACCTTGTGGTGGTGACACAATTTGATGATTTAATTTGAGATTTGCATCTTCCATGTTGGCTTGGTCGACATATCCTACAACGAAGTCATAGGAGCGTGAAGCTTTGTTGTTATGGATGCTATGCGCGTGGTGATCTTGGTTGTGGCCTTGTTTGGGAATTGAAGGATGCAATTGATCATGCTTTGGAAAGGGATCTTGATATATCTTTGTTTTTTACAAGTTAGACAAAGTTAATATGTTTCCTTCTATTTCAAAATCACCTTTGTCAATGAGGTCTTGGATATAGTTTTTGAGTTTCATACATTTGTTGGTGGCATGATTGTTAGGAATTGCATGTAGAAGATATCAATTAAATGCAAATAAAGATTAAACAGAGGAATGAAAAATACACATAAATAATAACAGCGAGAGATAATTTTTAACGGGATTCACCCAAACTCGGGCTACATCCACCAACAAAGAGTCTAATATTATTATCCAATAAATCAAATCGATTACAACCAATAATCCTTGCAACTCAATACCGCTGCAAATGCTACAATACAATATCCACAGAAACCCTAACCCTTAGTTGTTTTTATCAAGACTTATGTTGGTTACAAAATAGGGTTTTTTTTATGTTAGCCAATAGAAAAATAACTCCCGATGCCTTTATAAAATAATAAAAGTTGTTTGAGGTTTCGAGGGCGCTGCCCCCGAGCCCCTGTGGGGGCACTACCCCTCAACCCTACCCTGTATCGCGACGGGGAGTGCGCCAAGGCCGCTGCCTCTTGACCCCGTCTTGGGGGTGCTTCCCCTAAACCCCCGTTAAATAATTTGGGGGGAAACTGCACCGATAAAAGTGGGGAAAATTTAAACTCCGAATCTGTTTAGGCTCCATATAACAACAATGATCCTTGATTTTGTGGTACTAATCACAATATTTGTTTTCTTTGAACCATTAGAGCTTGGCTTTGGTTTCCTCAAAGGGTTTGGTAAGTGGGAACATGGCCATATTTTCTTTGATGAGATTATGGATGACAACCTCAAAGGGTTCCCCCAAGGATGTGTATTGATGTTTTCTCTTGTCTTGTTTAGGTTAGCCACATGGGATGGTGATATTGGTAGGCCATTATATGTTCTACACATGTTTCATGTGTTGCACATGTTTTGAGTCAGTGACCCCATCACCAACTACATTTTTTTTCTTAGCCCAAAATTTAGGTTTATCATTTTAACTATAATCTTTGGAAAAGATTTTACCAAACTTTTGGAAATAAGGGATTTTTTAATGTGCACCCCCTTCTCAACGATTCTTATCAAATGAAGTGACATAATGCACTTGGAGGTAAAATGTCATTTCCTAGTTTAAGTTTGGGATGAAAATATGGACTAGTTGCTTCTCAGGAATAGGCCATGGGAATCTACTTGTGAGACATATCCACCAATGTAGGAAGGAAGAGAAGGTTTCCCCATTGTGTTTCTTGGCATTGTAAAGGTCCATCATAGTGAGTTCATGTTTGATGCTGTGAGAAAAGTGTTTTAAAAAGTTTTCTACCAAGTCAAAAAAGTTTTGATGGATCTTAGAGGAAGGTGTAGGAGCCATTCCAAGGCTTGTCCTCTCGAATTTCAAGGAAAAAATCCAAGCAAGTAAATATTGTCATAAGACACCTCTTGGCATGTCATGAAAAATTCTTTTAAATTGTCTCAAGTGTTGGCACCTGAAAAATTCTACTCCCATTGTGCCTTTTTTCCCCCAAAACATCTAAAAATCCTATGCAAATTTCTTAGCAAATGCCTCCATATGATAGAGAATTCAATTCAAAGCAACTTTTCCTTTTGAACCATCTCAAAATTCCTTAATGTTTGGTCAAAGTTTGGTCTTCATGTTTTTGCCTTGGTCAAAAGTGGCTTCTCCCTTAGAATATTTTTGCCCTATCAATAAATCGGCTTTTTCCCAAACTTACTAACTTTTAGGAGTTCAGCTTTTAACCGATTCGTTGATAAGGCAACAGCAAAGCAAAGGGAGAGTGTGCAGCAAAGGGATAAAGGCAAATGAAGAAAGATATCGGCAAAGGGTTTGGTTCGAAGTTTTTAAATTTCGTCGATAAGAAGTTTTGCCGACAACATTTTCGCCAAAAAAGGGCACAACATAAAGAAGAGGAAGGCAAGCTTGGTTCGGCGTAGGACACTTTTGCCGACAAGGCAAATTGAAGTGATAATATGGCTAAGGCAAACTTTCCCTTTTTCATGAAATCAACGGGTGGATGAACCGATGGAACAATCCAGATTTTCAACAATTCGCCGATGGGCTTTTTCGTCGATAATAAAGGCAAAGAAGCAAGTGACAAAGTGTAAGGTTCAGCAAAAGGTAAGTTTGCTGATAAAAGGAGATGGTTCAACAAAACATGATTTTTCTAATAAAAGATAACTAGCGCCCCAAAGCTCTTGGTTCTAAAATGGGCCACATTGTCGATAAAGAGGAAAAACAACTAAGGCATAGGATATCGGCAATTCGAAGGAAAGAGGAACTAGTGAACTAGCTTAAGGATTTTCATAATTCACCGATAAGGCGATAAAAGGTGACTATTCTCTAGGTTTTGAAAAGTGTGAAATCGCCGACAAAGCAATAAAAAAGAATGGTTCGGCAAAACATGTTTTTGCCAATAAAGGGCTCAAGGGCCTTTAGTTCACAAATCTTAGATTTTGCCAATAAAGGTAAAATGACTTAGGTTCCATGCAAAGAAGATTTGTCGATGGAGACTGAAAAGGAGAACAAAAAAAAAGTTCAAAGAGACTGACTTTTGCCAACTGAATGAAGAGATAAGAGGAAAGGTTGCCAAGTTCTAGAAAATACAAATTTGCCAAAAAGGCAAAATAATGTTGTGGATAATAAAAGAGGATAATGGCAAACAAAAAACACAGAAAGTCAGTTTGGCCAATAAAGAAAGGGGAACAATGACCAATATGCATATGAATACAATCAAAAGTCAGAAAGGCCCAAAATAGAAAAATTAGACAACACGTTTTGAAGTGTTGTAAAAGCTTTTAAAAACTAATTTGTATTCAGATTTTAGGACTGTAGAATTGTACCATGCAAGTAGTTGAAACAGTGAAATTTTTCAATGCATGGGTACATTTGAAGCACAAATCAGATACTGTAGTTGTCTGGGCCTTCCCTCTTTAATGTTTTTGGCACACCAAATGTGCAACCAATTTCCTTCTGACATTCTCAGAGTTGCAAGGCGTCGGCTTTTCTTCCCAGTGTGCAAATCTTCTGATAGGGAAGTGGGCCTGAATTTAATGCATCGTGGGTTTTGCTTGGTGACTGAGTTTCAACACCTGGGGCTGCATAGAATTGAATGCTATATATACATGTTTTTCAGATGTTTTCAGGATTGGTCACTGAGCCAATTGTCTGGTCTGTAGTGCTTAAGGATAGTTTCAGGGCTTCAAATCAAGCCAGTCCAAGTAGTAAATGGAGAAATGTGTTTTGATGCAGCATAGGAATGTATTGTAAAGAATATTTTATGCATTGGACAGTCTCCATGGCCATTTGTAAAGATTTAGGGGAATGTATAATCGCAGTTGTATGTTTTCCTTCACCACATTTGTTGGTGTGATTGTAATAGAGATTTGATAATGTGTGACAGCATTTAAATCAATACAGGATTTGTTTTGAGTCATCTCTTTGTTGCAAATGGGTCTTTGTAGTTTGGTTCTGGATCATTAAGTATGTCCAATATGTGAAATATAATCTGAGAAATGTATGTAAATACATTTTAGTTTTCTGTTGATGTTGGTTCAATCCTTTTCTTCCCTCTTTACTACTTATGACTCTGTTGCCCAATAGAGTAGGCACCGGTCCATATTGGAGAGGGATCAAACACTCTTTTAAATTAAACAAATCTTTCACCTGTGGTTCATGGCAAAAACCATATTTCTTGTGCATGTACATTCACACAGTTGAATCATCTTAATGAGAGGCCTGTGCAACCAGTTTGTCTTTATCTAGTGACATCTTTGGGGGTCAAGTGTACATTGGGTATGGTTGTGTATGTTTATCTATATTTCATTTCATACCTCTAGAAATATCCCTCCTAGGTCTAGCTGAGCATGAAGAGAAGAGGAGTTTACCCACTCCTGTAGTTGGTCAACATTCCCCTTTACTTGTTGATAAACCGCTTCCTTTCACCTTGATGATAATCCCTGGCCTGGGTGTTTTAGGAATGTTTTAGAGTTTTGGGTTGGAGTTATTTTGGGTCCCAACATTAGGGATCACCCTTTTCTTCGTATTTATAAAGTTTTAGATTCTCAAAGTGAGGAGGAAAGGGGATTTGTGATATAGTCTTGTTGAAAGGGTAGGGACATAGCTCTTTGAACTTATATTGTTTATTTTGATTTCATGTCCCTAGTTGCAACCCTTTGATGGCATTTTTCATGTCTTATCATTCTTGATCAAAGGGATTGTTAAGAGGTGGAGGGGGAATGAAATTTGGTGTATGTGGTTGAAAGGTATGAGTTGGTTGGATAGGTTGATGGAGGAAGTAGTTCAAAGGTTTTTGGTTTGAGTGGTAGGATTGATTATTGTGAATGAAGTGATTGGGGATGGATTGGTTTGGGATGGTTTGACTTGGGATGGTTCGATTTGTTCTATTTGTTGATTGAGGTTGATTGTGGATGTTGGGGATTGATTGACTAGGTTGATTACGATGGGGATTTTGATTGTATTGGGAAGTTCAATTTTGTTGAGTGGATTGGTAAGTATGCCACAAAAATTTAAGCAAAGAAGGTTATGGCCTATCTTGATTTTCTCAATTATTAGATAATGTGGTATTTCTAATGACATGGAGCACTTAAGCACCATCATCATTAGTTTGGTCTATGTGACAATTGGTAGGGTCATGATTAGTGGAGTGAATCCTTGGGCCAAATCATTGTCATAGTCATGAGTGGATGATTCAAGACTCATGATATTGTTGAGGTTCTCCAAATTGTAGTTGGGGGTAACTTGGCTCCAATTTCAATAAGGTTTTGGAGTGAGAAATCTTTGTTGTGATCTACAAATCGGTCAACCAAGGCATGATTTTGGTTAGAGGTAAGGAAGTCTCTATACTCTTGAGAGTATTCACTTTGATTGTGGAGACTCCCAACTTCACTAACATTATTGGGGAATCCTTGGTGAGATGTTGTCCCAATCTATGAATTTTGATCCAAACCTTGTCCAAAAAAGAAGGGATTGCTTTTGTTAAACTCCATGTTCAACTTCGCTTAAAGTTTAGTGATTAGGGGCATAAAAATTATGTTTGTGATTTGAGGAGTTTGGATTGGTGAGAACTTGGATTGGTTTTGATTTTGGGAGTGAATTTGATTGGTTTGGATAAGATCTAGGATCTTAGGCAACTTGATATTGGATGTTGGTTTTGATTTTGATCTAGGATCTTAGGTATCTTGATTTTGGATTGAGTATTTGAATTGATTGAAGGGATATATGTCCTTCAAAGATTTATTTTTGGGATTGAGTTGAGTTGATTGGATTTGGAATGTTTGGATTTTTGAATAGTTGAGATTTGGGAAGATTTTTCAATTTTGTGATGTTGGATTTGGGTTAGATTTAGGACATTTGAGATTTGGAAAGATTTTTTGATTTTGGGATGTTAGATTTGGGTTGGATTAGTTTGGGATGATTTAATTTGGGGATTGGTTTAATTTAGGGATTTGGACTTTAGTTTAATTTAAGACCTTTGAGACTTTTGGATAGTGTGAGATTTGAGATTGTGGATTGGCTTAAAAGATCTAGGATCTTAGTGTAATGTCGAAAGTTGCATACCCTTGCAATTTCATGATATATTTTGGCCTTGCTTTAGTGTTCATTCATTTAGTTTGTTTGTAGGATCATTTTAGCATTGCCTTATCCTTTTTCCCATTACCACACATGTACTTTTGTGTTGTGTTTATCCCTTTGTGTGTATTTTTGTAAAAATCTATTTAAGTGCATTATTTATCTCATCATTATATGGTGTTTCATGTGACCAGGGGATAGAGTCACTTGGACACTAGCACTTAGCATGGATGTCCACGCATCGCACTAGCATCTTGCGCCTATATGGCACCAAGTGATTTTTTTAAGCATTACTGGCCACCTTTAGTGGCAATTTGAGATTCTCGTAATGCCTCTATGCCTCCTAGAACATCCTTCTTTGACCCTATCCTTTCATTTTTCCTTCTAACCATGCAATATTGAATCTTCTTCCATTCTTAGGAAAAAATTGGTGAACCTACCTCTTTAGAACTTAAAACACCTTCTTTTCCATTCATTTTTTCTTCCAAAAACAAAACCAAAAATTTTTCTTTTCTCAAAAAAAAAAGGGAGCACTGCCCCAAACCCCATTCCATAGTCCTAAAGGAGAAAAATGACAGCCTCCAATAGAATCTGTCAATACATTTCTTAATCTTCTCCTATTCTTCACAATAAACATGTTCTCTTCTTTTCTTACATCACTTTCTAACTTTTCTCAAAAAACATTTGAGAGTGATGTTCCATTCCATGCATGTGATGGTGACTTAGCTTTTCCTATGTCAGTTTATTCTTTTGATCCCTCCTAAAATTCCTCATACTTATGAGGATATTTTGGCACAAGAGGATGAAATCATTGATACTTTTCTTAACATTACTTTACTTTCTCTTCATTTTGATGCTCTCCCTTCTAGAGATGAAGCATTAGTAGAAGAAGAGTCTCACCTCATATTAGATCCCCCATGGGTAGATGTTTAGCATACTTCTTATGTTTCTTCTCCTACATCATGTATTTCTCAAGAAGATAATAATGTTAATACAATCATTGTTAACCAAATTATCCCACCGCTAAGGGGATGTTGGATAAGTCCATTAATGTTCAAAATATTTCTTCTATTCCTAAAATCATTATGTGTGGGGTCTCTTATTTACCCCCACCTTCTTGTCCTATGATCATTGCTCGGGGTTTTCCTGAAAATACTTGACCTTCGAATTACTTTTCTCAAAATGCAAATTATATAACTCTAAACATGTCTACAGCTCCTCACTATCATGCAGTAGGCCACACGTATAACACTCAATGAAACAAACAAGTCACTCATGTCCCCATTTCCCTTCCTCCACTATCCTATTCTTCCACCACCTCCTCATCTTTTTGTATAGAGTACCAAAGAGTATGATCTTTTTGAACAACTACAAGATACACAAGATAAGATCTCTCTTTGGCACCTAATACAAGTTTCACCTTTTCATCATAGTGCCCTTCAGCAAGCCTTGCAAAAGATATCTATACAATCTTCCACAAAGCCCACAGACATGGCTGTTATTCTTGAATGTTTTCAATCTAATTCTACTGGTATCAATTTTCATTTCTCTAAACTCCTTTTCATAGAAGTTTAGAGGCACAATGATGCTCTTATGATTATTGTAGTGATAAACTCGACTCGGATTAAGCAAACTCTTATTGATAGTGGTTCTGATCTTAACATCTATAGTTTAGACCTCCTTAATTGTCTTAAAATCAATGCTTCTTCTATTTCTCCTAATCTATCCATCAGAGGTTTTTATAATGTGGCTCATCTAACTTTAGGCACTATCACATTGCCTATTACATTAGACCTCGTTACATTACCTATTGAGTTTCATGTTATGTCAAAGAGTATTTCTTATAATCTTCTTCTCGATAGACCATGGATTCATGCTATGGGTGCAGTTCCATCTACCCTTCATCAAGCTCTTAAATTTCTTTATAGTGGTAAAGTACATAAGATAAGTGTTGATCCTGACCCCTTTCAATATTCTCAACAAGTTGAAATGGGTCACGTGAACCCTACACTTTATTCTCTTAATAATTTTGTACCTTCTACAACAAACTCTCAAACACCATCATCACCCTCTATTGATGATGATGTGCCTTCCTCTTCTAATGCATGTATTGGTGATGATTGGGGCTCCTTAGACTTCACTCCCATGGTCTTGGTAAATATAAAGTTGACCCATCTCACGTCGACATTCCCACAATCAACAAGGATCTGCATTCTCACATTAGAATCAATCCTTCTTATTATGTAAATTTTTCTACTACTTCTCCCAACATGTAAATACATATCTCATTTTGACAAGGCTAGTGATATTGATTCTCCTCTTTCTGATTTGGAGACATGTTACGAGCTCGAGCTCAAAATTCTTTCTAAACGGGGATACAATGGAAATGGTCTAGGGCACATGGAATGAGGAGTTAAGGTCCCTGTGGAACCTACACTTCACTTTTCTATAGTGGATTTAGGTTACCAACCTTCTCTATCTACATCCCCTCCTCCATTGTCTAAGGTCCCTATCATTTCTTCTTTTCAGAAATCGAACCTTTATCCACCACATAAAGGGTTGCTTCCTACTTCTACTTCTTCTCTTCTATCTAAACAAGAGTGTATTTTGTTGAGGCTTCTAAAATGCCACTTGATCACTCTTCCTCCTCCTACATGCAAAAAGTTTCCACAACACATTCAACCAAAACTTCCTTTCTATGCATATCATCAAGTGCTCGATCATTCCACTAGTGAATGTTGATCCTTGAAGAACAAAATTCAACACCTTCTTGACATGGGTGCTCACGCTCTTCCTTCTACTGAAGCACCCATCTCTTCTTTAGATGATAAGTGATATTGAGCATAGCCTCTATCCAGTTCATGATCCTCCCTCTATTTTCTCATAAGTCTATTGTGTTGCTACCCACTATGTGGCACCTGTAGCTTTCTTTGTTTGCTTGTTTCCATTCATGATGGTACAATCTCACTTGCAAACATACTTTATTATTGGTAATAACACAATATTCTTTTTCATGGTTTTCCTCATCCATATTTTGGGGGGCAAAGACAACTTGTTCTAGGGGTCCACATTATTTTTAAGGATCTCCCCTCTTCTTTCTTCTCTTTTTCTTTACCTTAAAATATTTGCATATTATACATGCAAATATTTTAAGGGGGCAATATACTCTGCTCACATGTGCATCCATACATGCACCTTCTTTATTTGCACCCCTGAGATGTTGCATATTAATTTCCCCCTATGGCATTCTTTATTTTAATGCTCCCTGAAGCGTTCACCCTTTGCGGTGTTGGTATTTGATATGCTCCTCGAAGTGTTGATTTTTTATATGCTCCCTGAAGGATTGGTAGCATATGAGCCACCTAGCATAATACAACTTGCTAGCATGTGTTCTTCATATGACCTACCTCTTTATACCCATGGTCACTTAGCATAATAAAGTCTGCTAGTCTATGATCCATGAGAGGCATTGGTAGTCTATGAACCACCTAGCATAACACAACTTACTAGTTTGTGTGCTTCATATGACTTACCATTTTACAACTATGGTCACCTAGCATAATACAGCTTGTTATTCTGTGATCCATGAGGGTATCATGATTTGCATGACCCCTAGCAATAGAACAAGCTAGTGTCCGAGTCATGTACTCTTCTTTGTTTGTATTAATTGTTTCCATGTCTATTTCCATGTATTCTCTCCTTGAAGCAATCAATCGACTCATTATATTCTTATATTCTCTTAAGTATTCTTCTATTTGTTATTTTTCTTTATTTTTGTTGCATTTTGGGGACAATGCATAGTATTGAGACAACCTTTCAATTTGTTGACTCAAAATTTGTCTTTGCTTGCTATGTGTTTTTCTCCTCTATGTATGTATATGTTTGTGATGCCTTGACATAGTGGTTTTGTAGGTTTATGCTTTCTAACATTGTTGCATTGCAAGTTTTTGTTGTCTAATGTACTTGTTTTGCAGGTTCTCAGTCTGGGGGCTTGGTTCCTCCACTTGAAGAGCTTTGCATCCTTTACAGTATCCTTTTGGTGTTGTGATGTTATTTACTTTCAGTATTATCCTTTTTACTTTAGCATGCATATTCATGTAGTGTCATAAGCCTACTAAAGTGGGGGCTAAATGTAACGTCAAAAATTGCATACCCTTGTAATTTCATGCTATAATTTAACATTGATTTAGTGCTCATTCCCTTTGTTTGTAGGCTCATTTTAGCCCTTGCATTAGCCTTTTCCCTCACATGGTTCTTAGGTCTTGCTTCCCACATTATCGTTTTGTCAAGTTCTATTGTCACTTTTGTGTTCTCTCTGCGATGTTCTAGTGTCTCGTTGTTTTTTAGCCCAAATTATCCAAACACTAGTGTTTCGTGTAGACGTTCATGCAATGCACTAACGTCCCGCGACAGTTTCATGTTTAATGGTCGTTTCTGAGCGTTTTTCCACTTGTCTCTTTCATGGGTCAGTGGTAATGTCTCAAGATGAATTCAAATGGCTCATCAACGTCTTCCTTTTCCCTCCTCTCTTTTTGAATCTATCTTTTTCATTCTTGTCTTTCTCTTGCAATTTTCTTGCATTCTACAGCATTCTCCTACAGCTCTTCTTCTCTCTTTGGCTTCTTCAAGCGGGAATCAGATTTCGGTGTCACATGCATTCTCTGCTTTGCTTGGAGGTGCGCAGCATAGGATTGGTGGGACTATGGCCTACATCCTTTATGTGATTGAATGTATCGTTGCGGGTATTGGCAAAAAATAGTGTCTTAAGCGTGCAGGCAGGAGTTTTGAACATGGAATCGTGAATGTTATAGGGTCTACTAGGTGTGCAGATGTGTCTGCACATGAGCTAGTGCAGGGAGTGGGCATCGATGGTGTGGGCGCTAGTACTGGGACTGTTTAGGGCGCTGCGTGTGGGCATGTACACGAGCTCCCGTTTGTTGAGTGCAAACAGGGCGTTAAGCCAAAGCCCGGGTACATTACATGTGTATATGGGAGGGAACATGCTAAGGATAACTCTGGACGTAGAAGGGTTCTCCCTCTAAGTCGAAAAATACAAAAGGGGATTCTTGGTCTCAAGCAGAGGTACTTGTTGTAGGTTCTTCACCTGCTGTAAATGTTGAGCCTGGCGCTGCTAAGGTTGCTTCAGGTCGCCCACAAAAAATGTTTTCTAATATTGTTACCAATTATGGTACTCAATCAGACCCATCACAAGCTAGGGCTAGGCCTATGCCTTATGCCCATTCTTCTCCTGTGGTGGTGTGTGGCCCTGAGGTTGCAGAAAATGAGGGTTTCTACTTGAGATGTGGAGTGACCTATAGGTTTAATGGCTTGTGGCCCTCACTTCCCAATCTGCATGGCTAGGTCATGGACTCCTAGAAGCCTCTTGTCATTGCACATACTGAGTTTTTTCCCTATGCGAAGGGGTTCTTCATAGCAACCTTTGCTTCCTCTGAGGAGAGCGACTTAGTGCCGGATAGGGGCTAGATGTGGGGTGATCATTCGTTGTCCATCAAGCCATGGGCTCGCTCTTTCAATCCTCTTACGAAGCCGCTTAATACCAGACCAGTATGAGTCCAATTACTGAATCTCCCTCTCCAGTTTTGGGAGGATTCCTACAATGAAGCCATTGGCAACGCCATTGGGTGCTTTTTGAAGGTTGACTCTACAACTTCAGATCTAGGGCATACTACGGTGGCTTGTATTTTAGTGGATATTGACATCTCCAAACCAATCCATGGATATGTTGTTTTGATGGCGGAGGACAAACCATGGACGCAGCTGGTAGACTATGGGGGTCTCCCTTTTCGGTGCAAGAGATGCTTCTCTATTGGACACTTAGCCTTTGGTTGCCCTGATTCTCCTCGCAAGGGTGCGGCAACTTAGTGGAAGAATGCACTCACTAATCATTTGATGGTTGGCGCTTCCTCGTTGAATGGCTCCTCCCGAGAGGGCGAGCCCTCCTTGGTGGGTGACTCATCCCAGGATCCTTTGTTGCCTGCTCCTTCAACAGAGCCGTTGGTGCCATGGACTGTTGTCATTGATCTTGTCGGGCCTGCCCGATCCTCGTTGTCTCTAAATGCCTATGTTGATCCTTCGGCTGCCCTGTCCACCAAGGGTCGGATTACTACCTCATCAATCCCTGCTTCATCTACCGTGTTGTCAGCTTCTCTCTCAACACGTGACTGCTCCCTGCCGGAGGTGGCTGTTGAGGATCCCCTCTTCTCACCTCACTCTAAGGATTTTGACTCGGAGTCTTCTCGGTCAATTGTTTAAAGAAAGAAGGGACTCCCCAAATCTATCACTGCTTCACGACCTAGGGTTAAGGGACTCAGATTTGTACCCTCTAGATCTGGCATTGTTTAGATCCTTTGTCTGCAGCTTGTATGTTGTCTCTCTACTGTTTCTGTTATGTTTCTGTGTTGTGTGTGGCCTGTTTTGGCATGTTTTGCTTGGCCCTAGGGGCACTTGTTTGTAGAGGGTTCAGCCCCTTGTTAGTTGCTTAGCTTAATCAAAAACAACCCCAACATTTTCTCTTGTTTCAGCTACAGGTATTTGGGAAGCATTCAACCACACGGAGATTTGTTGGTTTCTTCCTTCCTCTTATCATTTAAATACTCCACTTGATTTATTTAGTTTATCTCTATTCTATCATTTATGGATTATTTGGTATACTTATATTGTGCTCCCTTCTTTGGTTTTACAGATTGAGTGAGTTGTTGGGTTGGATTTTCACGTCCTCTGGGAACTATTCAAATTTTCCTATTTTCTATAAGTCAGCATTTTCTTTCCCTATTCATATGTAATGTAATATAGAAGTTAGTATGTAGTTTAATTTTTATATTACACTTAGGTGGATTGATTTTTGGATTTGAGTTGAGTTTGATTGTGGTGATTTGATTTGGGAATTGAGTCGTTTTGATTGGATTTTGGGCATTGGATTTCTAGAAATTGGAGATTGGTTTGGTTTTGGATTTTGTTTGATTGCTAAGATCTAAGATCGTACATGGGTTGGTTTTGGGATTTTGGGTTGATTTGAATTCAAGAGTTTAGATTTGGAACCTTTGGATTCACTTGGATTATGGATTTTGGATTTTCAAGACTTTGGATTTGTTGGATTCATTTAACCATTGAAGTTGTTGGATTTTCAAGACTTCAACTTTTTGAGAATTTTTTATTTACAAGACTTTGTTTGGATTTTTGGATGTTTTGATGGGTTTAACACAAGAGGCAAACAAGATAAAAACAAAAATAGCCTAATTATTCAAGTAGGAGTGTTCGACTTATGAGCACACACGTATACTTGGACTTGATCCTAAATAATATTGGCACGTGATCTCGGTGCACTAACCACAGAGATTTGTCTGTGGCTTGCTATTCTAATTCCAAAGGCACATTATGAGTAACTTCCTAGGGCTAATCGCTTATTGATGCATCATAAGTTGTGAACGTTAGAAAGGTTCATGTGTTAGGTAGAACAATGGCTTACCAGAGGAGTCTTCAACATACCTTGCGATACAGGAAGCTCAAATTCATGTGAGAAGGGTTTTGACTAATGGCTTGCCTTAAAAGAGTAAACCCACTTGTCCTTTACTTGACAAACTATAAAGTGGATACCAGCGTAACTTGAAACAACAACTCCTTAGAATTTCTATACCTCGCTAGAACATGAGGTTGAAGCCGACGCTTGGTGATGAAATCCAAGTCATGTAACCCCTTAAAAAGAAATAAAGAAAGAGGATAGTTGTTTATAATTTCCAAGATCACCTTGCAACACAAAGAAAAAGTATATGCGAACTAGTCTTTCAAAAGACAAAAAGTGAAAAGAGCATTTTTTATTCTCAAGGGCATCTTGCGGTGTGAGAAGAGCATACACACTCACTTTACACACAAGCACAACACACAATATTCATTAACTTTAAAACAAAAATGTGGAAGATGTGGAGACAAATGTGAAAGAGGATGTTTTTATTCTCAAGGTCGCCTTATAGTGCAAAGGAAGAGCATACACACCTACTTTACACATAAGTCAAATAAGCGAACCTACAAACACCACAAATAAATGGTTTATACTATTTTTTATCTTGGACTAGCAAACCTACAAAAAAAGAGGTCAATAAAAAACAAAAATTAGCAAAACATAACTTGCAAAACTAATGTTAGAAATTTGTGAAATCAGGTTTTCGTGATATGATAATGGTTGCACCCGAAAAAATTAAAGTCGCAAAATAAATTGCACCACTATGTAGTACTCAAAAAATATTAACTTTAAAAAAAACAACCACCAAATCTAAATTTGTTTGTAAAAGTTATAAGACTTTGAAACTCCAAAAACTATAACTGCACAACATTTGAAAAAAAACATAATTTCTAAGAAAAAATACGAATCTTGAGAAAAAACTAATTATATCACTACGAAGAGCATGAAATTCTACCCTATTTCAAAAAAAATGCTCAAAAAAAAACATTCATATGGCTAAGAAAAGGCCTCTTGAAGTTAACCTACTTTGTTGAAAAGTGCAACAGAGAGAGGTTTGGTGTCCCTAATGCCCCATGGATAATGGAAGGGTCACACCACCGACAAAGGTGGCAACCAGGCGGGGAATAGACAGTAGGGTAGTGGCGAAGCACAGACAAAGTGGCGACCACTAAAGGAGTGATTGGGAGCAGTAGAGAGAGGAGTACAGGCTGCACTAAACAAAACTATGCAACAATATTTGAACTTTGGCAGGATTGTAGGCGAGGGTATAGATTCTACAAACCCATACCCTACATGAAATTAAAAAACATTTTTTTAAAATTTAAGAAATAAATAAAAACAGATAAACCCAACTAAAAAATTAGACTGGTGAAGGTGTTGCGCAAGTGTACAGTCCGTAGGAGACAAATAGGTACTCTCTCAAAAAAATCTCTTCCAGAGACTACAAACAAACCCTATAGTGTTTACTGTCGATTCTTATATTTTTTAGCCTTTCAAGCTCAACTGTGAGGTCTATTTTGTCATAGGATGCTTCTAGCAAAACTTCTTTACCAAATCTCTCCAAAAAAATGAGTAAGAATCATGCAAAATAAAGTTAACAGAATCCTACAAAAACAAAGATTAGATAAGGGACAAGGTCTCACTGAACGTGCCAAAATATGTATGCTAAAATCTAAGACAAAACAATAGAAGAATGCATGAAACAAAACTCCTATCTTAAACCTAGCTACACCTCCAATTGAGCAAAAGAAAATGCAAAACAATAATGAAAAGACAATAAACTTCTCACCAACACTCTTAATACCTTGGATGTGCTCAAAATTAGTTGTTGTTGAGAAGATGAATGTCGTTGCTCAAGAATCCTGCAACATATCCCTACTTTTCTTCCACCTTGATGCATGATAAGTGCTTAGGAGATGAGAATTTATATTTTTTTATGATGGAGATCGTAGATGGTTTGAATTTGATCTTGAATTGAATGGTGAAAATTGAGTAGCTTCCAAGGGAAGCTAATCATGAAGGGTTGAAATTGACCCATTTGCATGGGGAAGTGAAATACTCATAAGTGGAGGCTTGGAATAGGTGCAAGTGAATAAGACAAGAATTGAGAAAGGTGAACAGTGGAAATTACTTTGTTTTACGTGGAGGGTGGAGATCAAAAAGGTACTTTTTAGTTCTTGGTGGATGATGACTTTATTTATTTTTAAATAAAGTGATGGAGGAATTTGCAAAGCTAGGGCTATCCTTATGCAAATGGCTAAGATTAAAAGATGTGATAGGAAAATGGATAGTGAGAATTTGAGATTAATTTGACTATTAGATTTTAGTGGAGATTGACTTTATTTATTTTTAAATGAAGTGGTGGAAGAATGTGCAAGGTTTAATTAATTAAATAAAATTGGTTTATTTAATTGAACTAGTGGAAGAAGATTAGTTTAATTAATTAAATACTCTCTTGTTTTAATTAATTGATGATGGTTGAAAATTGAATTGATTAAATAATTATGATTTATTTAATGAATCGATGGAGAAACATTAGAAAGTTAATTTAATTAAATAAATAATTAATTTGATGATGGAACATTAAAAATTAATTTAATTAAATAAATATGATTTAATTAATTAATTCAATGATGTCAAAATATCAAAGGTATTTAATGTGATATTAGGACACAATAAGATTTAAGTGTCTAAACTTTTAAAGATACTTCTACTATATGGATACCAAATTAAACTTCACATGTTAAGAAAATACAAGGTACACATATTGGTCCACCTCCAAATCAACAAGAACAATGGATTGAAAAAAGAAAGAAAAATTAGAAAGTCTACCTATTTCACACAAATTTGTCTACCTATTTCACGCAAATGGGTTTACTACAACATGAAAAGACAACTATTAATGACTGAGAGAATGATTGGGAAAAAATTATTCCTACATTATTGGTTAAGACTTTAACCTTTATTGATATATCATATATTTATATTGATTGTTATCTTAATGTTCCTAGTTGGTATGTGGATGCTGCAAGAACCCCTTCAGTGGTGCATTTCGACACTAGTGACTTTTAACATGTCGTGTAGTTTTGTATTGTGCCCTATGAGTTTTGGACAATGCCTAGTATGGAGTGACTAGCAACCACTCTCATCATATTAAACAAAAACATAATATATTTATTTCGCATTTTTACTTTGGCCTTTTGATTATGCCATGTATGTTGTGTTCCTCCTTTATCATGTTTCCTTTTATACTTAGTGTCTTTTTTATTATGCCTTGTTTGTTGTGGTTCTCCTCGTCTCTTATTCTCTTATGTCTACATTCTCATCACTTAATTTATTATGTAGTCTTATTTCTTATTCCTTACATGTTATGTTTTCCCAATTGGATGCATCTTCTTTACAATAGTAGCTTTGTCCTAAATTGATTATGGTACATTCATGATCATCTTATGGATCATATGCTTGTAACGTCCACATTTTATGTGATCATGCTCACATGTCTAACTACTTATAAAAGCTTACATGTTCAATTATGCTTAACATGCTTATATCTCACAACACCATGTACATAATTTAATGCCTATCTTATGATAACACCATGTTTCATGCTTATCTTATGATTACATGCTTCCATGTTTATGATACTCAAGCTTATATCCTACATTTCATTATGCCTACATGATTCTATCTAGTACCACAACTCTAATCACTTGTTACTTGCCTTCATTAGGGGCAACACACTAGGGGTTAACTTGCTTCCTCTTCCACACATGCTTTCATTGTCACATCTTATTATGTTGGTACATGTTTCTCACACGATGACATCTATACATTTTCAATGCTTGAAAGTTTAATTGCTCCCATCTTTTTCTCCTTCCCTGTAACTTCTTCTTGCATCTCTAAAAAATGTCACTAGCATCCCTCTTCTAGTGACCAGCTCATTATCCCTTCATGACTAATGGAATTCAATCATCACATTGATTTCTCTTTGGGCAAAATCTTATTTTCCTTTTAGGTGGAATCCCTTAATCATTTTTACTATTTGATTGTTGACATTTCAAGCATTTGTAGTTTGTGCCTATTTTAAATGTTTAATTAACATTCATTTTTAAACTAAAATATATATATATGTATTTTACAAATTTCAAGATAGAGCACCCAAAGCAAAGAGAATGTACCAAATTAATATCCTTATTTCTATCATTTTTATATGTGAATATTTTACTTTCATGTTGACTATTTGTTTTATTTTGACATGCATCTTCATGGCAATTCACATACAAGTTAAATTGGTGGCAAAATGCAATGGTAAAAATTGCATACCTTGCACCATTTATTCTGGGCCAATCTTGACTGGGTTACCTTTCATGTAATCACTAGTGTACATATGGCATATTCTAACATAAAAATGGGCAAATTACATGAACCTAACCTAATTCCATCTACATACATCCCTAAGGACTAGTCCTAATCCCCAATTCATTCATCTATTATTCCAAGTCAAATCTACGAGAGCAAACTAACTCAATACCTTTCTATGAGTAAGGAAATGACCCCTAAGTAAGGAAATGAACTAACTCAATACCTTTCTATGAGTAAAGAAATGACCCCTAAACTTCCAAAATTCAAATTCAAATTTGGGCTCTCACTAATTCCCTTACCTAGTCGTTATGTGCCAATTGAACACAAAGCATAAAATTTGTTAACTTGTGCTAAGGTGTTGTATTTAAGGTCAAACCTTAATTCCTTTCAAATCATCTAGATATCATCAAAAGCTCTTATTTCCAACTTGCAACATCAAATAGAGAGCATATCAAAGCATCATCAATGTACATCAACATCATCACTACATTTGCTTCTCATCTTCAATCCCATTCACCAACCTATTAAATCAATAACATGGGTTTGCCCAAATAAGAACACTCCCAGCCTAGCCGAGCCTAGCATAGCAAGCTCCTAAATAGTGCCTACCAACACCACCTCTTAGCAAACACAAGTGCTAACATCAGGGCAAACAAATCCCTAAATTTAGTTTTAGAAGAGTTCACATTTATAGGTAGGTTCAAATCCAATCATAAAAGGTCAATTCTACATTCACAGAAATGAACCAAAGTGACAAATAGAGAATTTATTTGATTCAAAGGCATTTACCTGACATCACATGAAGTCTTGACAAATTGGCAAATCGAGTGGCAACATCTCTCACAACATATCTTCCTCAAATTTCTAGCTAAGCACCATTGTTTTATTATTTAATTTTCAATCATTTATTTCAATAACATTCAATCCTAACTCATTAAATAACTAGGGTTGCTTGCTTGAGTGTACTGTTTAACCCTGGTCTATTCGAAAAAGTTACTTATTTTTCCTTTCAAATATATATGAACACATTGATACTGCCAAATCACTATCTTCAATAAAAACAGATATATTTATATGCTATAATGAATTATTTTCCCTAATGAATCCGTTGAATTTTTTAATATAATTTTTGCTATAACCAAAGAGTTGTTGATAGTATGTTCCTTGGTTATGTCATCCACCAAAGTTCAACTCCCCAGAGGTGCAATAATAAGAGATGAGGCCGGGTTTGTGCCCTAAACAACTTTGGCAGAATGGATACCCTCCAATCCTTCGCTCTAAGTATGAGGCAATTTTCTCACAAAGAATGCATACTGATTCCAAATTATGGTGAACATATACTAAAAATTAGGTGCATATATAATGAAGAAGATTGGAACGTCATCTCTCTTCATGAGGCCTTCTTTCTCTTCTTAGTCCGCCCTCTTTGCCAAATGGGGCAGAAAATTAGCAACACTAAAATGCCAAACCCACTAAATTAGCACCATGAAAATGCTAGTACCATTATCGTTTTACCATTGTCTTAATACCAGCACAAACCTAATTAGGCCTATCTAATATTTTTTCCATGGGCACGTACTAATTGTTTTGGATGGCCTTAGTTAGAGCAATGCCATCACTGCTTTTGCTCCTGAAGTCATTGCTGAACGACTTCAAGCCCCTCCTTGGATACAAAAGCCTTATCTATGGTTAGGCAAATCCTAGCGATACTTTTAGTGCTGAGCCAGTAAGACTCAGAACATTCATTAGGACATCGTCATACACAGAGCTCAAGTTCAGTATATAGATGACAGCACCAAAGTTAAGACATCAGAATTATTACATCAAAGTTAGTTTAAATTCAAACTTGGTAATGTTTTTCGACCTAAAAACAGAATCACTCTACATCGCCACAAATGTTAGTCGTCATCTATAACTTGTAAAAACTAGTGAAAATTATAATAAAGCTTCAGGTGCTAAAGAATTTTCTCTAATTTGACGAGAAAACAATGAACAAAACTCCAAAAGTGTGATTGGAGCCCAATCGGCACAAAACCATAATCTTCTGTTCAAAAGAAGCACATCTGCCTCAGATGTTTTAAGTCACAAATCCTGTGAGAGCTGAAAATGAAAATGAATTCGACAATGTGTAACAGCTGTCTCAATGGCCTCACATTTGGAAACAAGTCAATTTCCAAGAGATATAATAGTCTGACTTCAGAAAAATCATGTTTAACATTCCCACATTTGTAATGGCAATTCAGTATTTCGCAACACATATCAGACATCCAAAGCCAAAGTAAATTAACAAAATTCAAATGCAGAACAAAACTTCAAAATCCAAATATTCAAGTACTTCACTAAAGACAGTACATTGTGAAGTATTGCCAAGAAGATTTATTGCAAGTCGGGATTTACATGCTATTCAAATTAGTTAGAGACAAAATAAACAACAGTGGATCATTATAGACTAGTTCACTGTTCAATGCACTGTTGAATAAAAATTCAGTTTACAAATAAAGGGCAACCTAAAACCTCACAGAGTTATCTTCTTGAACTTTGTATAATAATGGATATCTGTAACAAGGAGAAGTCAATGCTAGTGGAAGAACAAACCTATGGATCAAAAAGATATAAATAAGTATACTAGCCAGGATGAACCCTTGTCAGGAAGCATGTCTTGTGAGTGCATATATTCCTCGCTACCAGCAATGACTGTTCAGTACTGATGCCCTTATGGATTAGTAAATGTCTCAATGGATATCAACGTCTATGGAATGAAAATCTTCAAAATACAAACATTTTAATAACCTGTGATTCAATAAAGAGTAACATACAGAAATGAACCCATGGCTTCAGAAATTGGAAACCCGAGTTTGAGCCTTGATGGGAAAGAAACATGAGAGAAACGGTATTATATGCATAGGGGATACAACTAAAACAATAATTCATAGAAATACTTCTTAAGACAAGACCACTCTACAAAAAAGGTGGACTAAAATTCCAAACCAATATGAACTTTTACAGATAGATGCTCAGAATAATGAGCATCATGCATCAAAATATGTAAAAAAATTAGTCAAGTTTAAATGACCAAATATCATTTGCAACAACCAGAATACATTAAGCAAAGTATAATTCTCATATATGTTCTTGGCAGTGGGATCCAAACGAATTTTAAGATATCTTAAAGCAGGGAAGGAATTTTCATGAAAAGATTCTAAGGGACTTGCAAAACTTTGAATAATCTTCTCACAGAGGTTGAATTCATGTAAATAAACTGATGATGCACTGAAGAGTCCATTTCACTGTCCATGTGAGGGGAAAAAAAAAGGGTGATATCCAGACGACAATGCAAACAAAACAAAAACTACGCTGAGAACAAGGAAATCCAGTACCATTCTTGAGCAGGACTCTGCATTGTACTAAAACAAAATTAAAAGTAGAAATGAGGTTTTATCAGATTACCAACAAACACAGGTCATCACTGTTGACTTTAATGTTAGCGACGAGATTCAAAGGCTTGCTAGTTGAAAAGAAATAGCCAACAAAAAATAAAGCTGAAATACAGGAATGAAGTCATCCAAAAAAGCAAATTAAAAAATTGTGTGGGGGGCTGGAAGAAATAGGTTGGATAAAAGTTCCAATTTTTTCTCCAACAACAGCATATCCCTCTGATTACTTGGCAACAAGCTTGCAATTCAGTGAGGTCTACGAACAAGCTAAAACAACTTCCAAAACAAAATTATAGCAGGCAAGTGTGTAATCATGTTACTCTTCCAGAGACGAATTGAAATCAGAAACAGAGTATAATATAATACATCACCCAGACACTTTTTTGGGGCTTATTATCATACAGGTAGACTTCAGCTACGACTACGGCGGCGCTCTCTACCAACTGCACTTCTGCAATCATCAAACAAAGAAACTCCCAAAGCTTGTAACCAAACAACAACAAATTTCTATATAAAAAGCATATCAACACTCGAACATTATAATTTCTGCTGCAGGACATTCGACAAGCAATAAAATAAAACAATGTGAATTGATTAAACAAATTAATTCGAATAAGTAGTTTGAAACACCTACCCATTAGCATGAGGAGAAACATCACGATCATGGCGAGATGGTGGTGATTTGCTGTAGTTGTGTACCCGCTTAGGTGATGCGCTTGATCGGTAAGGAGACCTACTCCGTCGAGGAGGGCTGTAATTTATTCCATATATAAGCAAATAATGAATTTTAAAATGTCAAATTTAGAACATAATAAACAATTATCTAAATTAAATAATTAAAATTTGGGTTATCTTTCAAACAACTATTGTGATTCCTGCCTGGCCTCCAAGATCTTCTGCTGCACCAACTCTTCTGTCCTTACCTGTCTAATCTGCATCCATTCCTAAAACCTTCATCGTAGGAATGGAAGATCATTGCAGTCTTTGACATTGCTTTTCATTTTAACATGAAAAAACATTATCCGCATTGGGGCTGCATGGAGAAGCCATGTCTTGCAGCAGCTCTTATAGGCAGTCTTCTAGACCAAAAGTATCAGATAACCCATTTCTATGGAAGAACAGCCACATTCATTCATAACTATTGACAATGTACTAGCCATCCACGAATTGTTCATCCAAATAAAGTTGAGAATTGTGGTCGATCCAACTCACGGTGCAAAACCACCCATGAACCCAATATCCAAACATCCCAGCCAAATTTACAGTTAGTGTAAAGAAGGCAAGAAGAGTATAGTTCTAGACCAGAAAAACTAAGACCACTCAAAATATGTTCCGTGACATTGTCAGCTTAGACATACCTCCGTCCATATTCTGGACTACTACGCCGATGTGGAGGAGGACTGCCACGTCGTCCCCTTGATGAACGTCCAGAGCCTGTTCCTGAACGACATTCTCGAGCAAAATGCCCAGACGCACCACATTCATAGCACTTTAGATCGCCTCCACCACGCCCACGGCCACCACCACCACCACCACGAGGACCCCCACCTCCAGAGCCCCGAGAGCGAGAGAGTTCCACACGCCATCCATTTTTGCCTGTCAAAATCAAGAATGGCTTCGATTATATTAGGATCTTTCTAGAAAAGAGGTAAATATGTTCTATGATTTAGCAGCAGTGTCCTCTAATTCTAGTGTATAGTAAAACAAAATATTAAAAGTCATTTAAGAATTTTCTCAGAAAAAAAAAACCGAAAATGAAGATGTATAATGAATTATGAACTGTGCAAGAACCAAAGAATTGCCAAAGTATATTACAGCCCAAAATAGATACCACATAACTCTGAAATAGCCACGTGCATCTCCAAAACAATAGACCTACGCTAAGAAAGATATCAAATTAAATCAGAGAAGACAATCACCCACAGAGTCAAGAGAACCCACTAGACCAACTGAATCCAGAGGTTAACAGCAATCTTTATAAATATCACTAAAAAAGTTTTGGATGTAACAGATATAGAAACCGCCTTAACCTAAACCTCTTTTAATTGAAGGGTGAAATATATTGATAAAGAAATTTAAAAATTACAAAAAAACAGAATCCTGCAGCATGGGAAGGGAGCTGAAAGTGATACTGCAGATCACAATAACCATACTTTCCTTGCAGCATATCAGCAGAGAAACATAAGTGACAATGAAACAAAGCAGTTTTACATAGGCGGCAATGGAAGAGCTTAATGAACCACAAAGTAAGCAAAGTAGGCAAATATATAATTGTGCCTATAGGAGAGGTACATCTGTTAAATAGCGATTCTCAGATTGAAGACTTGTCTCACAACCGTACAAAAAAGTGCAGATTTCAAAGACATAACTATTGAGACAATTATGGAAGAAGAGAGGAGTCTTCAGTTTTGAAGCACTGTTGTTATGCATCTTCGACTATCCTGGCTTACCCAGATCCATTGCTCAAACCTGTCATTGGCTCTTTTCCAGATCAGCAAATCCAATAAGTGGTTAGACTCCCAGTGTAGGTGATGTGTCTGTTGAGGGTTGAGTTGTTGCTTTCGATTACAAATAACATTACTTTCCATGCAGTGTATCAGCAGAGAAACCTAAGTGACAATGAAAAAAAGCAGTTTTACAAAGGCAGCAATGAAAGAGCTTACTGAACCACAAAGTAAGCATAGTATGCAAATATATAATTGTGCCTATAGGAGGGGTACATCTGTTAAATTTAGAGATTTTCAAATTTAAGACTGGTCTCACAGCCATACAAAAAAGTGCAGATTTCAAAGATATAAGTATTGGAACAATTATAGAAAAAGAGAGGAGCCTTCAGTTTTGAAGTACTGTTATGCATCTTTGACCATACTGGCTTACCCAGATCCATTGCTCGAACCTGTCATTGGCTCTGTTCCAGATCAGCCAATCCAATCAGTGTTGAGGGACTCATAATGTGTGTGATGTGTCTGCATAGGGGTTTTTGTTGCTTCAGATCGGTGCACCCCTTTGGAGGGTTTGGATGCGCTAGAAACGAGCAGTGTGGGAGTAGTTCTCACAAGAAGGAAATAGGCTGAGGACCTGTGCTCATAATCAAGTGGAGGTGGACAGCTACCTAGGTGCAGGAATGGATCTGCAACACCACTCACCAAAACCAACGGATGTTGGTTCTAAGAAACCCCAACAATATGGAATCTCATGCACTCACAACTTTCACAAATCACATGGGTATCTCAGGAGAAGGCTGGCTTCCTCTTCTATTCTACTTCTAAACTACTTGCGAAAAAGAAGTTAGTCTAAAGCTAATCTACTTTTAATCTAAACAAGGATGGGGAAACAGTTAGAAGGATGATTGAAAATAAAGGGACTTGAGATAGGGATTTGCACTAAGTAAAAGCGGATGAGGTTAGAGAAATAAAAGAAAAAAGGGCAATGCACCAAAGACTAGTGACCAATTGACTCTCTCCTATGGCATTCGACCAACTTATCAACCATGAAATACTCTGATTGTGATCGAGGCTGGCTCAACTTATTTCCACTAAGTTACTAGCATATAGAACTTCAAACAGGCATGATCATGGCCACTCCTATTGATTCAACTTTTTCTCACATATTAGACCTCCTCAAAAGTTCTCCTACTCATAAGAATGATTTCCTCAACGCCTTAGATTTAGGCCATCTAGTTCAAGCCACTCCAAACAGAAAGCATTCTTCTTCCACATTCGATTTCGGAAAGTAACCCCTAGCCGATGACATAGCCAAACAAGGTGATTATGCTCTTTACCTAATGGTCCAAGTCTATGATTATCACATTAAATGTGTCATGATTGACGATGGGGCTGCGATTAACAATCTCTTTTTCTCTCCTTCAAAGGATGGGTTACAACAAATCTCACATTACTCGCAACACTAGCACCCTCAAAGTTCATAATGATCTCAACACTCATGCCATTAGAAAAATCAACCTTCCTATTACCATAGGTCCTAATCTCTAGAACTCCTTGTTATAAATAAGAAAACAAGTTACAACATGATTCTAGGAAGACCTTGGATTCATAGGATGAGGGCCATCCCCTCCACATTATTTCAAGAGGTACATTTCCTCCACATGGATCAAGTCCACATCATCAAAGGAGACCCTAATCCTTTTAGCATTTACAAAATCAAACAAGCCAAAAAGAAGGAAGATTTAGCCAAAACAGCCAACAACCCGGGAATCAAAGTTTTTGAAAGAGGAGAGACATCCAAACAAGTCACAAACATTGCTAGGACTTCAAAATCAGTGAGGACAACAACAGAGTTCCCCTTTGATCCCCACTCAACAAAATCTTATGCTCCGTCCAGCCTAGTAGCCATTTTCGTCGAGCCAGATATGAGCATCCATATGGTTGAGATCACTACTGAGGAAGAAAAAGACCTAAAACCTATGTGGGAACTAGGAGTCGTCCCAAATTGTTCTGGGACCAATACAAGTTGCCCCTCAAAAGTTTGAAAGAAGGCTAAGAGTAGTGCAAGGCATGCATGTACTTAGCACGTGTGATTAAGCAGTATAATAAAAAGGTCATCCCTAGGCCATTTAAGGTCGAAGACCTTGTACTCAGAATCAACAATCTAATCAATCAAAGAGCCGGTGAAGGCCAAAAGATCAAACCAAATTGGATAGGTTCGTACATAGATAAAGAAGACATCAGCAACAATGCCCATCTCTTGTCCACAATGGAAAGTGAGGAATTCAGCAAAACTGTTAACACCTTCCATTTAAAGAAGTATTATATCTGAAAAACAAAAAAAGGTAAAATAGCTCAAAAAAAAGTCGAAAAAATCATGAAAATCATATATCTCAAAAGCAAAAACATGCATTGCATTATATTCTTTCCACCATCGCATTTGTTAGCGGTTTGCTCTTGTTTGATTTTTGTCCTAGTAAGGAGTCTAAAAGTTGGTTGTATAGGATTGTCCTAGTAAGCACACACATGCACTATCACCATTACTCCTTTACATTTCCAACAATTGTAAATAAAGTCAACTTTAAGCTTTAAAGTTTAAACTGATCCTGGTCTTGATTGTCATTCAGTTGGTCTAAGCACAAGAAGTTTTCAAACCCGCAATATGTAGAAGCTAACAGACAAGTCTCCCCAATTTTCCTCAACAAGAGGGGAGTCTTAAAGAGTCAATTACCCTTTTGGTTGCGCCTAGCCCCTAACTCGCCTAACTTAATCCTCATAGATCAGAGGGTCAAAATCTCCAAAAGCAATTCAAAAAGAGAGAGAGAGAGAGAGAGAGAGAGAGAGAGAGAGAGAGAGAACGAAAAAGAAAAAAAGAAAAGGAAAAAAAATTGCCGATGTTCATACTGTCGGGGAGAACAGTCTAAGCTCAAAACTACAAGGGTGATATCCAAACAAACAAATATAGATAAGGATTGGTCTTTATCCTTTTGTGCAACTTACTCTAAATTGTTCCATCTCCTCCTCGTTCCCGTTTGATTCACTAATAATTCTTATCTAAAGTTTTGTGAGTCACCCTATGCTATTCAACCTGCAATCACCTAGGTCAAAAATTCTATCAAGAGCAACCACATTGTTAGTTCCACACGCATATCATTCAAAAACAAGTAATAAATCATGTCACACCAAAATGGCATCCATAAAAGCAAAAGAGCATATGAGTATACTGCATCTCATCTAAACAATTCCATACATACATCCATACATTATGAGCATCCATCTAATATGTATAGAAAATTCCAAAAAGAGCATGAATATAGTACCATACATAAGTAAGCGTAAACTTAAATAAATTCTAAAACCATCCATGTGCACAAGAGTGGAGCAAAATAAAAGACGTCAACTACAACTGTATATAGACCAATACCAATCTTGGTCATCACAAATAAATGTTGAAGTGTCTAAGTATAAAAAGCTACATCAAGGGAGCCAAAGAGCAGAGTGTGCAAATCTCCCCATGCAAGGGGGCAACAGAAAAGCTAAAGCAATAAGAAGTGGGTCTCTTCAAGACCTCAAGATCGGCTCTGACCCATAGATCCTCCAGGGCTTCTATTCCACAGTCTCCTCATCGCTAGTTCTCTGTCAGTTGTTTGCCTGCACGATTTCATTGTCGTTTGTTTGTTTTCCCTCTTTTTGCTCTTCTCTCCTCTCTTCACCCTTACATGTAAAAATGACCTTGTTTTGCTTTGTTCTTTCTTTTATAGAGTAAGTTTTGTTTTTGTGGTGCGTTTTTCTTTTATCGGTCTTGCTTACCTGTGTCATCGAGGGACTTTTTAGACTTGATGACAATTTCCCTGATCTCCTTAGCTCCTTACCCATCTTGTTCAACCCCTGAACTGAGTTCCGAGTTCTTGTGCATCTCTAAAGTCCTTTTGCAAACCTTCATCCGTAGGGTTGCCCAAGCGACCTGACTTAAATTGTAGGGTCGCCCGAGCGACCTGCCTTAACAAAAGGAGCAACCCAGACCCCGAAAGAGGAGACCCTATCATCTTTTGGAGAAGTGTAATTACTTCAGTTCCAACCGTTTTGCCACCATTTTTTGCTCCTGATTGAGAATTCTTTCCAATCCTAACTAAGCCTTTACTCCCCCTAACTAATTCCCCTCTCCTCTTGACACTCAATCAACTCTTCAGTCATCTATCTATCAGCTCTCCAGTTTTCTCCCAATCATCTCCACCAATTTGTGAAGCTTCTAGCCTATAAATACTCCCCTTGCCTTTGGCATCAAGGATGTTGTCCATTTTGCACTTCTTTCTTTCGCAACCCCCACAACATGTCTATGCTTAGTACATGATGTGTCTTTTGCCAGCTTTCTAGATAGGAGGTTGTCTATTGTTGCATTGTAGCTATTTCCTTACAAGAAGCTCTCATTCTCTGCCTCTCTGATATGATTGAATCACCTTTTAGGACTTAGGCTTCCATTGCATAGCAGCCCCCACCAGCATCCTTATGCTCATATAGGACTCCGTGTACCTTTTCATATTTTGTTTTGAAGTTTCAAAGCTTCCCTTGCCTTGCAAGTAATCTCCAATTTACTTAGATCCAAAGCATCCCTGCCTTTCCCGTGTGATCAAGGAAGAGGACCCCATTGTTGCAGAGGAAGGTAATGGTTACTGGACCTCCTGAGGATGCGTGCCACATAGGCATCTTCAAAAAGCTTCTGTTATTACAGGTTCCGCTATTCAATTTGATTTAGTTTTTTTTTTTAACTTTTGATTTATTTAGTAATTAGAAAATCTCTCTTTCCCAAGGAAGTAACATTTGCTTCCATTTCTTGGTTAGATTAGAAGTTTCCTGATTTCAGCAAATATCAATTTCAAATTAGTTGCATTGTTTTTTTTTTTTGTAGGTTAGATCTTAACAAGAAAACACAAAAATGGTTAGTTACATTGCATTTGTAGGAAAAGCCGTATAAATTGCATTCATATTGAAAAAAGTCTACTTTTTGCAAGTAGTTAATTAGATCACATTTAAATTGGGAAAATACAAAAACATAGTGTAGTTCAATTTCTGCATCTATATAGATTTAATTGCATTTATAAACCTCATCAAAACTCAAAAACAAAAAACAAAAAACAAAAAAGGAAAGCCCTCGATCACAACAAGGCATACGAAAATCAAAACACGAAATCAAACTCAACATTCAAACATCAAATGAGTTCATCAAACAAATAGAGTCAAATCTCTAAGGCTAGCGCATCCACAAATCCCCTTTCTAATTCCTCACTAGGCATCTTACACCAATGTGTCCTGGAATTCAAGAGAAATGGATTACAATTGTCATGGGAGAAATCAGGGCCAATCAACCAGACCAAGAAGCACCCACTGAGGACCAAGCCTGTGAGCAAGCGAAGATCCTTAGGGAAATCCAGCAAGCAAACGAGTGAAGGCATCAAGGGGAAGAGTTTTGCATTGGGGAACTCATGCTTCTAGAGGAGCCAATCGAATTAGAAGAACTAAGGTTGAACACATTCCGCCTTTTTGCAGTCAATGAATTAAACATAATCAGAGCAAATGACCCTCCTGGTCATATAAGGATCACAACAACCACACCATAACAACACTCCGTCAAACCAACAACAACCATCAAACCCCCATACAAGACAATCAACACCCAAACCCCGCTGCTACTCATAGTACCCTTCTCCCTATGGAAGAGGACAGTCCAGCAGTCCCTCCCCAGCTTCACTGGCTATTGCCACAAGAGCAGGAGTGACTCGCCCTCTCACCAGATGCATAATGGCAACGCGTGTGACATGTAATCTCTCACCTATGCACAATAGTGGCAAGTCAGATTTTGCATATCAGACACTCTCTAGGACAAGTTTTGAAGTACAAAGCCAAAAGTAGCACCTATATTCATTCAAAAGCCAAAAGATATTTCCGTGAGGTGTAGCCCATATTTATACATACAAGGGAAATCCACAATGCACAATGGCAGCAATTGGAACTTGGAACAATTTGCAAGAGAGAAAATAGAAGAGAAGGGGCAATGGTCAAACAAATAGAGACATCTAATACAAGGGGAATACACATCGTGCAATGGCAGAAATTGGAACTTGGAAGAATGTACAAGAGAGAAGATAGAAGACAAGGGACAGATGTCAAACAACTCGAGACAGATGTCAGGCATCTGACTAGTGACCAACTGACTCTCCCTATAGCATTCAACCATCCTATCAAACATAAATGCTCAGATTATGGGCTGGTTCAACTTATTTCCACAAATTTATTAGCATGTAAAACTCCAAACAAACATCATCATGGCCTACAACTTTCAAACACACACAAGTAGTTCGCTTCCATCTGAGGTCCATAAGCAAGCAACCATTGCACACAACATTAAAGACAGAGGACACTCTCGGAACAAGTTTTGAAGATCAAAGCCATAAGTAGCACTTACATTCATTCAAGAGCCAAAAGATATTTACAAGAGCGTAGCCCATATTTATGCATACAGGGGGAATCCACATCATGCAATGGCAACAATTGGAACTATGGTTTAACTTTGTACATAGCTATAACCGAAAAGGCATACCAGGATTGAAATAGATTGCCAACACCTTTGAAGTTAACAAACCATCATAAGCATTTTTGTTGAGCAAGTATTCACCATGTTAACCCGTAAGTATATGCAAACAATTTTCTAGTAAGTTTTGGCACGGAACTCGCACATACTCAGCGAGTCCAACACCAAACCTCACTGGATGCAGTATTCATAGGTGGAAGCAAAAAAAACACAGAAATTATGTTGAAAAAACTTTCTTTTAAACCCCCACAACCATACATCTTCCTCACATAGCATTTTTGCATCCTTGAGCAAATTGGAGTGGGATTTGAAGACAGATTTGAGGAATTTCAGGTTTCCACATTAGTTTTTTTTCTAATCATGTAAATTTGTTTTAGAATGTTAATATTAAGTTTGTAAATATTACTTAAGTTTGTAATATTAAATTTGTAAATATTTTACATGCAATGAATTTTTTTATGAAAATTTTATTGCTGATTTATGCTAATTTTTTTGAATGAAATCAGTAGTTTTTTTCCTGAACAAAGAGCTTTATGCTTTAGAAAAAAAAAAATTAAAATGTTATTTTGATTAAATTAATTAATGGCATTGCTATTCAATTATTGTATTATGTTTGAAATGCATCTTATCCATTCACACAAAGAAGCACAATAGTTTGACTCAAGAATGCCTCAATGACCTCATTTTTGTGCAATACAACCTTCAGATTTGCACAAGAAAAGTGGACACATCTACAAAAGAGTTTATAGACTTTGATGACATTGATCCCTACAGTGACTGGGTTGCATAGGATGAGGAGACCCCTATGTTTAGAGGGCGATATTGTTAATTTCAAGAGGCAAGCTATGGAGGATGTAGATGCAACAAATGCAAGAGAGTTTAAATTGGATCACATCACAGTAGATGTCCAACATGAGGTAGAGGAGGAGCCACTACCATCTAGTACTAGGGTGGAGTCATGATGCAGGAGCATCCCTAGTTCAAGAGCAATCTTGCATCAACCAAAAACATTTGCATTTCAGTTTGTTTGCAGTTCAGTTTGTTTCTTTTCATTTTCCAGTTCAGTTCAGGCAATTCAGTCAATAGCAGTTTCTGTATTTTAGTCCGCATTCTACCGCATTTGCATCTCAGACCTTGCGGAGCTAGACCTAACATCTAGATTCATTTATCTACATCATATCCAGAATTCAGAGCATTTGGATCAACTACTAGAAAGATATCGCTATCAAAAGATCGACTGTTTTCTCAGACCAGAGCATCTTGACAGTCTCTGACAATCAGCTAAAAGAGAAGACCTGCGAAGTATTTCCTGACTTGTGGAGCCTAACAACACATCATTCAATGATCTTTGGTTCATGGCCGACCTTCCCCGAGATCCGCACATCATTCCATTCATTTGCAAAGGAATTCTTCTTGTTTAGGTCCGACCTACCCGTGTACACACGTTACAACTCTTCATTGGAGTTTGTGATCTTCCTTGGCCGACGCGGAGGAATCTAAGGTTCCGGAGATGATATATAATGATGTAATAGATCCTTAGGAAAGCAGTCAACAAAAGTGATTCACATAGAGATAACTGATAGTTTAGATTTTGTGCGACAGAGCTTCAAGCTATATCTTGTGTATATTCTGACATTATGTACTCAAGCCTGTGAGCCCAAATTGTAAGCCCGCATGTTGTCGGCCGATCTGTATTTGAATTCTTTGATATACTGAATGACTGAATCTGCATTTGTTTCATAACTTTGAGTTGTTTCCGTTGTGTTTACTCTTGCTGCACGGTCTGGACAGTTCATTCTGTGAACCCTCCTACCGTGACTGCACCAAGTGGTATCAAAGCGAAAGTTTGAATCTTTGGGAGCGAAGTGAGCGAAGTTGACGAGGGAATTCCGTAAGATTTTGTTGTGGACAAATCGCTAAATTGAGGCAGGTTACTTGTGTCGCAACCGATCGTCGATTGTGAGGGAGTTGTCACCTTGTAGCTCGATCGCCAAACTTGAGGCAGTATACACTTGATCCTAGGAAGATGCCACCGAGGAGAGTTGCTGCTGTTGGAACAATGGCTAGTAGGATGGATGAGATGATGGAAATGATGAAAACAATGAGAACTCGTTTGGATGCTGTTGAGGAAGATAGGCGGAGAGGATTAACACCGAGACCTAATGTTGAAAATGATGATGAAGAGGAATTTCAATCTATTGAACAAATTGGCGAAACCCTAGGAGGTGAGGAAGAAGAAGAATCGGATCAAGTAAACATGTTGCAAGCTATTTCGAAGATTGGAAAAAGACCTAGAGTTGATGAACCGAATTACACTGGCAATTTGAACCCTAAAGAGTTGATTGATTGGATAAATGACATGGAAGAATACTTTGAATATGAAGAAGTTGAAGATTCGGAGAAGGTAAAATTTGCAAAGACAAAGTTGAAAGGACATGCTGCTATACGGTGGAAAGAAGTTCAGTTGGATAGGAACAGAAGAGGAAAAGAAAAGATTACAAAATGGGATAGGATGGTGACAAAATTGAAGAATCAATTCATACCTACTGACTATGAGTTGGAACTGTTGAAAAGATTGCAAAACCTGAGACAAAAGGAGAGATCTATGAAGGAGTATACTAAAGAATTTCATAAGATGATCATAAAAATAGGACATAGTGAAGCAAGCAAGGAGAAAGTGGGTAGATACATCAATGGACTGAGGTTGAACATTCAAGAAGAACTAAACTTGGTAAGGATGACATCTTTGGAGGAAGCATATCAATTTGCCCTAAAGGTTGAAGGGAAACTAAATAAGAGGCATGGTCAGAGACAGAGAGGTAGCGGAGGTAAATTTCAAAGAAGTAGAACATTTTCCGGAGGAGACAGATCACATCTAGAGCAGAACAAGCCTGACAACCCATTCAAGAAGGAGGACAGAGATGGCAATACCTACCAGAGCAATGACAGATATTTTCATCATAGAGGTAATTATAATTCATACCGGAATGAGGGATACAAAAGAGAAGGGAAAGGATTTGAAAGGACACTCAGAGGAACTTGTTTCGAATGTGGAGGTGAAGGACATAGAGCATTTGAATGTAATCAGGGTAGTACAAGCAAGAAGACAGAGAACAGTGGAAGAGCAGCTTATGTGAAAGAAGAACCTGTTGGATCACCCATTTCAATTGGTAAACCTGAGGAAAGAGAATCACTAGTGATGAGGAGAGCACTATTTCAAACAGAAACAAATGAGGAACCACCACAGAGGAAAAGTTTGTTCAGAACCAGATGTAAATCAGGAGGTAAATGTTGTAAAATCGTTATTGATAGTGGTAGTTCGGATAATCTAGTTTCAGAGGAGATGGTGACTAAGCTGAAGTTGGAAAGACTGAAACACCCTAAGCCCTATCAGATAGCATAGATTCAAGATGATCCTAAGGTACTGGTAAGTGAACAATGTCTGGTGAAATTTCATATTGGATCTTATCATGATGAAGTATTGTGTGATATTATGCCTATGGATGTTTGTTATATCTTGTTGGGTAGACCTTGGTAGTATGATAGAAAAGCTATACATGATGGGAGAAAGAATACATACACTATAACAGCAAATGGAAAGAGAATTACTTTGATTCCTTTGGAAGATGATCCTACGAATGAAGTATGTCAGAATGTTAGAAATTGTTTGGTAGACGGAAGAAAATTTCTGGATGGTTTAAGACATGAGAATATGTGTTATGCTTTGATTCCTAAGAAGCCTGAAACATTGAAGAAGGAGACTAAAGAATCACAACCGGAGGAGATAAAGGAATTGCTGACAGAATATGAAGACATCATATCAAATAATGTACCTGAAGGATTACCACCAATCAGGGGTATCAGTCATCACATGGACCTTATACCAGGAGCGAGTTTGCCTAACAAAACAGCACATAGAATGACACCAACAAAGAATGAAGAACTGAATAGGCAGATACAAGAGTTGTTGAGAAAAGGTTTGATCAGAGAGAGTTTAAGTCCTTGTGCAGTACCTGCAATGTTAACACCAAAGAAAGATGGGGAATGGAGAATGTGTACTGACTCTAGAGCAATCAACAAGATCACAGTTAAGTATAGATTTCCTTTACCTATAATGGATGATATCATGGATTGTTTGAGTGAAGCAAAATATTTCACAAAGATAGATTTGAAGAGTGGATACCATCAAATCAGAATCAGAGAAGGAGATGAATGGAAGACTGCTTTTAAGACGAATGAAGGATTGTATGAGTGGTTAGTGATGCCTTCTGGATTGACAAATGCACCTAGTACTTTCATGAGATTGATGAATGAAGTCTTGAAGAGATTCTTGGGTAAGTTTGTTATTGTATATTTGGATGACATTTTGGTTTTCAGTAAGACAAAGGAAGAACATTTGCAGCACCTGAGAGAAGTTTGCAGAGATTGAGAGGGGAGAAATTGTTGATAAAAATCAAGAAATGTAGTTTCATGAAGGAAGAATTGGAATACTTGGGATTTGTGATTTATGCGGAAGGATTGAAAATGGATCTTGAGAAAGTAAGAGCAATTGTTGAATGGCCTACACCGAAGAGCATTGGAGAAATCAGATCATTTCATGGATTGGCTAGTTTCTACCGGAAGTTCATCAAAAATTTTAGTTCAGTTTGTAACCCTATGACAGAGACAATGAGAGGTGACAGAAAGGATTTTAAGTGGACATCAGGAGTAGACAAAAGTTTTGAATTGTTGAAGCAAAAAGTGACAAAGCAACCTATTTTGGCATTACCGGATTTCAATAAGGTATTTCAAGTTGATTGTGATGCAAGTGGAAATGCAATTGGAGCAGTATTAAGTCAAGAAGGTAGACCTATAGCATATTTCAGTGAGAAGTTGAATGATGCAAGGAGAAGATATTCAGTTTATGATCAAGAGTTCTATGCCATAATTCAAGCCTTGAAGAAGTGGAGACATTACTTGTTGCCTAAGGAGTTTGTGTTGTATACAGATCATCAAGCTTTGCAATATTTAAACAGTCAAGGTAAGTTGAATCAGAGACATATGAGGTGGGTAGAGTTCATGCAGAGTTATACATTTGTGTTGAAGCATAGGAGTGGAAAATCAAACAAAGTTGCTAATGCATTGAGTAGAAGGAACTTGCCGACAGAGATGAGAGTTGCAGTGATGGGATTTGATGAATTGAAGAACATGTATGAGGGAGACACTGATTTTGCAAAACCTTGGAAAGCATGTAAGGAACCTGTTGTGACAAATAGGAGTAATTGGTTGGATTATTTCATTCAGGAAGATATGTTGTTCAAAGGAAGTTAGTTATGCATACCCAGAAGTTCAATGAGAGATAATTTGATCAAGGAGAAACACAGTGGTGGATTAGCAAGACATTTTGGCATTGATAAGATAGTGGCTTTGGTGAGTGAAAACTACTTTTGGCCTCAGATACATAAGGATGTTAGGAAATTTGTGCAGAGTTGTAGAGTTTGTCAAGTTGCAAAAGGCGGTAATCAGAATGTTGGATTGTATAAACCTTTGACAGTACTGGAGAGACCTTGGGAAGACATAAGTATGGATTTTATAATGGGATTGCCAAAGACACAGAGAGGACATGATTCAATATTTGTAGTGGTGGACAGATTTTCAAAAATGGCACATTTCATACCTTGTAAGAAGACAACTAATGCAGTGCATGTAGCAAACCTATTTTTCAAAGAGATTGTGAGATTGCATGGATAACCTAAGAGCATAATTTCAGACAAAGATACAAAATTTCTTGGATACTTTTGGAAGAAGATGACAGATTTGAAGTTCAGTTCAACGTTTCATCCACAGACTGATGGACAGACAGAGGTAGTGAATAGGAGTTTGGGAAATTTGTTGACATGTTTGGTTGGAGAGAAGATAGGAAGTTGGGATTCGATTCTTTCACAAGCAGAGTTTGCATACAATAATTCAGTGAATAGGAGTACCGGAAGAACACCTTTTGAGATTGTTACCAAAGTAAACCCTAAGGGAGTCGCAGAACTAAGAGATATCAGCATGGAAGAAAAGAGAAGTGCAGAAGCAGAAGAATTTGCATAACACATGAAGACAGTACATGACCAAGTTAAGAAGCATTTGGAGGAGATGAACAGTAAGTATAAGGAAAAGGCAGATGAGAAGAGAAGACATAAAGAATTTGCAGTTGGAGATGAAGTGATGGTATACTTGAGAAAAGAAAGATTTCCAGTTGGGACATATAACAAGTTGAAGATGAAGAAATTTGGATCTTGTAAGATACTCAGAGGATTTGATTCAAGAAATGCATATGAAGTGGAATTACCAGAGACATTGGGCATATCACCTATTTTCAACATTACAGACCTATATCAGTATCATGAAGCAGAGTTCAGTGACAGCATTGAAGAAGACTTGAAGAAGCAATTACCACAACAAGCACTGGAGCAAATTGAAGACATCTTGGACAGCAGAGTTGGACGCAGCACCAGAGGAAGACAATACAAAGAATACCTTGTGAAGTGGAAAGGCAAACCAGAAGAAGATTCATCATGGATTTTTCAGGCTAAGGTGGACTGTCTTGGTTCTCCCCTAGCCCCAGCAAAGTGAGGGACTCACTTTTTCAATAACCCCAAATGTCTGGTGCAGGAGCATCCCTAGTTCAAGAGCAATCTTGCGTCAACCAAAAACATTTGCATTTCGGTTTGTTTGCAATTCAGTTTGTTTCTTTTCATTTTTCAGTTCAATTCAAGCAATTCGGTCAGTAGCAATTTCTGTCTTTTGGTCCGCATTCTACCGCATTTGCATCTCAGACCTTGCGGAGCTGGACTTAACATCTAGATTCATTTATCTACATCATATCCAGAATTTAGAGCATTTGGATCAACTACCGGAAAGATATCGCTATCAGAAGATCGACTCTTTTCTCATAACAAAGCATCCTGACAGTCTCTGACAATCAGCTAAAAGAGAAGACCTACAGAGCATTTCCCGACTTGTGGAGCCTAACGACACATCATTCAATGATCTTTGGTTCATGGCCGACCTTCCTCGAGATCTGCACATCATTCCATTCATTTGCGGAGGAATTCTTCTTGTTTAGGTCCGACCTACCCGTGTACACACGTTACAGCTCTTCATTGGAGTTTGTGATCTTCCTTGGCCGACGCAGAGGAATCTAAGGTTCCGGAGATGATATATAATGATGTAATAGATCCTTAGGAAAGCAGTCAACAATAGTGATTCACATAGAGATAACTGATAGTTTAGATTTTGTGCGACAGAGCTTCAAGCTATATATTGTGTATATTCTGACATTTTGTACTCAGGCCTATGAGCCCAAATTGTAAGCCCGCATGTTGCCGGCCGATCTGTATTTGAATTCTTTGATATACTGAATAACTGAATCTGCATTTGTTTCATAACTTTGAGTTGTTTTTGTTGTGTTTACTCTTGCTGCACAGTCTGGACAATTCATTCTATGAACCCTCCTACCGTGACTAGACCAAGTCACAAGTGCAGCCTTCTAGGTTGAGCGAGGGGCCACAACCCACTACGAGCACTAGAACCTCTCCCCAATTTTTCATTAGAACAAGGAAAAACAAATTGTAAAATCTTGTACTTTGTAACTTGCCTGGATATACAATTTATGATGATGATTTTCAAAGACAATCACCATAAATTCATAAGAGTATCAGCTAGTTGTATTTGCATGATGATGCAATTTTGTACTCTATTTGTATTCAAATATAATAGAAAAGTAAAGCACTTGCCCAAGATTTCATAGACTCATTCAATACAATTTGTAATTGTATTAGCATAAAACTTGTGTGTTTTAAAGAAATTTAAGTTTTTTTTTAAGTTGTTGAGTTTTTATGAAGTTGAAAATTTTTGGTCTACCAAGAACGAGTCATGTCCGAGTTCGCAAATTATGGTTCAAAAACCATGACTTACAATTACCTTATAGATTCTATTTCATTCCCAAATTAGAATACAACATTGTTCTCTGAAAAAACATAATACTAACTAATAGATAATTTTACCTATAATACCTAGATATAATCTTTCTCCACAAGGGTTTGTTGACAATTGATGTCGGTACCACTCAAATTATTCCCCAACCAACTATGCAAATGCTATCATATATAACTAAAGGAAATTAGAATTGCTTTACCAAAATATTGACTTAATTTGATCTCCCTACAAACAAAGGAAGAACTAAGCTGTGTTGTAAAGTGCCTGGATGACTCCATCATATATAGCTTATTTCTTGTGCGATTATTACCTAACGAGTGTCATTGTGAACTGAAATTGACTATATCATCAACAGAAAAGAAAAGAAAACTATCAACATCAACACAATTGTTCTGAAGAAGATATGTGCCTGCTGTACTACATTTGAATTTTTTATCATTAAATAGCTAAAATAGTTGAAACCAACACGTAGATAGAATTAATTGATGCTTTCAAAATAAGAAATGTCATTACCATTCAAGGCACGAATGGCATCCTCTGCATCTCTTCGATCATCAAACTCAATGAAAGCATAGCCAGGAGGTTTTCTCGCAACCCATACACTATAGAATCAGAAGATAAGGAGTTAGGAACGTTCCATACAAACAAAAGCAAAGTATTAAGTAGGTAAAAGTTATCCTTATCATGAGGTGAAGTAGGCAAGATCAAGCAATCAACAAAAAACCCTATCTAAAAGAGAAGCCACAATACCAACTAGATAGAATAAACTAGCAGAGTATATATCACTTAATCTGAGAGCACAACACCCTGGATTTAAAATGTACTTACTCTTTTAAAATAAAATAGAATCGTATCTGATTCATAAGAATTATCTTAGCACTATCAAGGGGAAAATTAAAGAAGCTAATAAGACCAAGTAATCTAATTTTTTTAGAACGTTTATTGAACCCATTTTCTAGTACTATATAGCATGTCTTGCCTTGTTTATGTTTATGCCCTTCACGAATCACTAGTGCTAATTCTAACATCCCTAAAATCTTATCATTTGATAGACCAGCATATATTCAATCAAAAGCACAACTTTTGAGTTGATGTACAACGTTGACTATTTCTCCATGGTTTCTCCAAATTCCTAATAAGTGTCCACCAAAAATCAATGTTACCGAAATCATGATTCGCAATTATTCAGCAAGGGTTTGAAAAACAAAGAAAAGCACAACTTTTGAGTTGATGTACAACGTTGACTATTTCTCCATGGTTTCTACAAATTCCTAATAAGTGTCCACCAAAAATCAATGTTACCAAAATCATGATTCGCAATTATTCAGCAAGGGTTTGAAAAACAAAGAACTGAAAGATAAACAAAGAACTTATTAAAATATTAAAACTGAGGAAACTGAGGGAAAAAGAATCAAAAATCTAATTTCTTTGTTTTAAGGGAGGATGTGCTGACTGAAGCTTTTTTTTCATGATTAATCACAACATTTAAATTATTGCCAACATTGATAATTTGCAATTTAGAAAAATAAATAGGCCAAGGGATTGAATCCCAACTTTGGTAAGTAATCACTGATTCTGATAACAATGCTATAAATATTACAAGACACTGTCTTTTGATTACATTTGCATAGAAAAGACCAGGTATTGGAAGAAACTTGCCATTCAATTAATATTGCAATTCTAACGCTTGACAAAACTTTAGGGGCTAATATCCACCCACTGACACCCCTAAATAAGGAAACAATGAAGTGGTAGCTTTCAGTAAATCTGGCTCCTAAGAAGTAATTTTTCATGTGAAAATGAAAGGTTATATTACTAAAGTCACAATTAGGCGATATTTGGAAGCAAATAGACTTTTAGAAATATTTAAAGAATCAAACTCCTGTTTGTATCGACCAATTAATATCAAGATTGACTATCTCAATGTTCTTGGAATGTGAGGAGTAAGAACAATGTTAGTTTTCTATAGCTATCAATTCATGTGTCTTTGCATTAGTCTTCCAATGCAATTAGTTCAGATTTGTACCTTATTTTTGGACAAAATCAAGAAAAGGCATCTTCCTCTGATTCCATAAAGAAATTTCAATAAGCTATAGTAAAAGCTTGAATGCCTTTCATCTAGAAACCACAACAAGCTCTAAGTAGTCTGTTAAACTGGCATGAGTTACCTCGGAAGTGTGTATGCAAAAAAAAAATAACATATGGGTTGAATCAGGAATATTAGATAAAACTCAAAATGTGAAATTTTGCAATGAAAATTGTAAGCATGGTGTAAAATAAAGCGATCTTTTATCCAAGTTTGCTAAAAATGGGACTCCACAACAAAGTTAGAAATGTATCATCCAAAGAGAACTAGCAATACAAAATTACAAATGACCCTAAAATTTATTATTTTCTCTTATCATGGGCAAACTTTACAAGATTGTTCAATGGTATGATATCAAAAGCTATTGTTCAACTGTTTGTTGGGTATTTGTGTGGAACATTATAATTTTCTGTAGTTTTGGTCTCTTTTGTTTGTTAATTGTATTTTTCTAGCAGTTAATTGCAGTTGAACGTCAGTTGTAATTTTCATGACAGTAGTTAGCTGCAATTTTTGTTAGGTAACTGAGTTTTATGTAAATAATTATTGTCCAACAAAAACAAAGGGCACAAGTCATACAGAGAAATTATCTAGAAACAAACCCTTAATGTTTTTTCAGAATCCTGTGCACAGGTCTGAGACTTGGTTTTGAGCAAGGAAGGCAACCATACTGCACTTAGAGATATCTTGGCCTAAGTGAGTGTTCATACCTCCTTGGAAATGTTTTTTCTCAGTTCTACGTATTACCTGGAATAGATATTGGATATAATTACAGTAGTGTTGTATTTTCATTCTAAGAGCTGTTATACATTCATATTTCAGCTCTCGGTTCATATTTAAAGTTTCAGATATAGGGATTACAAAATTTATTGCAGAAGTTGAGTTTTTCTATTTACACTTCAGGTTCATATCGGCTCATATTTATAGTTTCAGTCTAGTGGTTACAAAATTTATTGCAGAATTTGAGGATCATTTCAGAATTTGAGTTTTTCTATTCTACAGTTCAGGTTTAGATGTATTCTGCCTCTATCAGGCCATGGGTTTCTCCCCTATGGTTACAGTAGCCATAGCAAGTTACAATTGGATCTATACTTCTCATTACATAGTAGTACTTGGTATTTTTATGTCCAAAAATGCATATTAGGGGGTTTAGTTTAGTGTCAACTCTAATCAATTAGCATGGCATATACTTAGGTGATTCATCCAAGGTTAAGAGGTTTATATCTCTTTAATATATTCAATATGGGTAGATTAAGAACCATATTTCCAGTGTAGGAATCTTTATTGCTTGTTCAAATTCAATGAAAACTCAGAGCATAGTTTGTATTTTTTGGGTATAGGCATCTGATGCTAAATCCAGTGGAATTTTCCTTTCCTTATTGTAACCCATGTTCCAAGTGGCATTCCTATGAGAAGACAATTCAAAATTGTCCTTAAGCAAGATAAAGGGGAGACAACTCTCTCTGGCAGGATTTCTGGGATATTTTTAAGTTGCAGCAGTAGATTTATGTTTCAAATTGGCTTATTTACAAACTAGTTCAAGGAAAGATACAACAAATTGTAATATCTGTTTCTTATTTTTCTCCTATTCATAGTCCCCTGAAAGTTAGTGGAAGATGGACAGAATTCTATAACATCAACTTGTAGTTCATGGTGTAATTACTGTTATTTTTCTTATGCCAGTTCAGATTCAGTTCATAGTAGCCAGTGTCAGCAAGTATTGCTATTAGAGTAAAATAATATACCTATTGAGGATCATATTGAAATTAGACATAGAAAGCTATGTTTGATCTACAATGTCATTGTGATTCATCAAATGGAACAAATACACAATGTGGCATGCGTTTGCCTGTTAACTGTAAATACTGCAAAAGTAAAAGCATTAAAGAATTTGCCTCGTTTTCAGTGCATTTTATTGACATGTAAAAGATCATTACAATCCTATCAATCATACACTCTGCTGCACATTTATCTGAGTTGACTCAATGAAAGGAAACATTGATAAACCTACCATTGACTAGTTATTTGTTTAAAACCAAAAAAAGGTCTAATAAATCCCAGCTTAATCCCATGTTCAAAATGATCCAAGGACATCAACATAAACACATAGAGGCAATAAATTATTGGGAACTTTATTTATAGACCATTAATTATGAAAGAGATCCCACTGTGACTTCCATTTTTTCATGTTGGAAATTTTCAGCTTTTAGACTTTCAGTGTAGCTCTAAAATTATAAAGTTCCTTGATTGACTGCTAATGTCTGATTGCTGCCTGCAATCTTGTTGTTGTGCTTGCTGTTTTTATGAAGGATACCTGCTTATATGTTATATGACCTGGCAAATTAAGCCTTAGGTCTTTAATGGTTAAGCCTTGTAGTACTTCTGATATGGAGGAAATCTGTATGCCCTGCAATATTTGTTATGTCAGCTCTGTCAATATTTTCACCAAGGAGTGTGCAATAAGTCAGTCTTATAGTCTTCTGTTACTTCTCTGTTAATATAAGTATACCAACCATTTTGGATTAGGCCAAGGATCATGGATTTTACTAACCATTCAAACTAGCTCTCTTGGCCCATTGTGACAGACTAAGGGCATCATTTGCAAGCTAAAGGTGACAAAGGAAAGGACCATGGTGCCAAAGAAAAAATGCAGGTTTCACCCAAAGTCTACCACAATGTGATCCTTCGCAATTCAAATTTCTTATTCATCCAGAAAATTATAATGAAACTTCCCAAAAATAGTTCAAATACTCTCATTCATTATTTTGCAGAGTACGCCCCTCGTAAAACTATCATGCTGTAAGTCAAAAATTGCATACCCTGTAATTTTGACACTACAAATTGTCCTTGCTTTAGTGTCCATTCCTTAAGCATGTTCTAGGATCATTTTAGCCCGGCCTAAGCCTTTTACCCACTCCTAGTGCCAACAATGTGTAGTGTTTTTGTGTGTTCAGCCCTACTTTGTGTGTTGCGATGTGTCCCCTATGTTTGTGTTATATTTTGTTTCCATCCTGTGAAGTCTCTAAGCTGTCTGTTTAAAATTTGGACATTTTCTCCAGGATTTTGTTGCACCTCCTTGGCCTTGTGAGCATCCTCCATTGTCATTGTGAAGATCAGTTTGTTGTATTTAATCTTCCTCTCTTCTTTATTGTTTTTGCATTTCATTGTTTTCTTTGGCACTGTTGGAGCTATCACCTTTTATTATTCAACCATACGCACACTAGGGTATTACATCCTTGTAGACCTAGGATTTTTATGCTCATAGATTGGTTATTTTGTTGTTCTTAGTCCTAGATACACATAGGCTAAGCGCACACACTTAAATCCATTCTTTCCCTCAATCCATTGACTGCCCGTGGAGGTCGAAAGACCAAAATAGGGGCAGGCAATCACCAACATTTTTCTTGTCCCAGACACATGTACTTTGGAGATCTTGTTCGCACAAAGGCTTCGTATTTCTAACCCTCCTCTGTCTTTTGATGATTTTATTTAGTTTAAATCTCCTTTCTATTGTTTTGTGCTTTTCTGGATACTCTCTATATACTTCTTCTGTGTGGTGGCTTTCTCTATCTGCAATCAGATTCTAGAATCCATACAAAAACTCTGTTTCTCTATCACTTCTACACAACAACGCAAATCATGGACAACAATACACAAACGGGACGACGACGTGATGCACTAGCATCCGGACGTAAGAGGCTTCTAAGTTTGTTTTCCAAGTTCCTTATCTCTTTTATTTTACTGTTCTATAATTCGTTTCTGTTGTTTCAATCTCTATTTCCAGTATTTCCCATTTTCATTTCCCAGCTCAATTAATGTGATACAAGTCTAAAGTAGATTAATTGTTACATTACACATACCTTTGAGAATAATGGAGAAGGGAGATTTTACAAGGGAATGTGATTTTTATTCACAAACTCAACAATAATACAAAAACTTGACCAAGCCCTTAGTTAATTTTGTATATCATAAACTGCATCATTCCTTTTGCATGCGTCCTAGCCAGGGCATCTACATACAAATCAATATCTCTCTGAAAGTTTACAAAAATCAAGTTGGGGATGCTGTGAACAAGTAAAAGGCAGTTTTCCTAAAACTTTAGAATGCTTATCTTAGATGTGTACATAAACCAAATAACATACAAAATATGTAAAACCTGAAAAGATAGTGAATAACACTTGAGCAACATTGAAAGTAAAAAACTGATCTAATCAAGAAGAGATGGCAAACTAAATGCATTTTCCGCATAGATAAGGGAATATACAAACAATACTTTCACTCAAATGAGAATTGTCAAGGCTCAAGCCTAGATAACTTGGCTAGCAAAATGAGTCTGTGGAAAAACCTTCAAAGTTCCTTCTTCTTTTGCTTTCTCAAGGACAAGCTTTAATCCAAGTATGAACGAGCATGTAATTGAGTGATGAATGTGACTGATAGATGTTGCCTTAAAAATGATCCCAGAAGAGTCTCCAGATTGTCTTTGTCCAGAAATGAAAGTTAAGATTGTAAGTTTAAATTGCCCTCCATGGCATATGACCATGTGTGTGAATTTTACCTAACACGAATAAGGAAAATATGGAGAGTATTGTGTTTGGTACCTTTCCTAGCCAAAAATGTAATGAGAGTAAAGCCTTATCATAAAGTAATAGTAATCCTGCTTAGCATTGACAACAAACTAATAAAAATAAAAGGCCTCTAATCACTAAAATAGGTATTTCATAATTACACACTTTCACTGCACAGTACAAAAGGAAATCAAGGATCCAATAATCAGTGATGAGAAGTTATCAGTACACTTGAGATGATACTGAAAAAAATTCTTGAAGTGTATGCTTGAGCGGCAACCTGGAAATTGTTCTTATAGCAAATCTACAAAGCTCTGTGGAAAAAAAAAATCTCCAAGGAACCCCAGTATATGCAATAATAATAACAGTTGCTATTTAACCAAGCAAGAACACAAAATTTCTAGCTGACAAATTAACAGCATGAACTTATATTCTAGAATTATTAGTTCAATGATTCTTCGCTTCCTGAAAATCCTTCACTAATGAAATGCCCTCTTTTAGTTTCCATGGTGATAAAACCAACTTTCCAATGCTAAAGCAAATAGTGAAACAACTTCACATATTTGTTAAATGGTCAAACATCAGGAATCTCACCACAACAATGAACCTAGGAATGAGCCCCTCAGAGGTGTATATATATATATATATCTATATATATATTCATTATTTAGGACCTAAATATATAAATAAGAATCTTCGTATCAATTTGCTAACTACCACATAAGAAGCAACTGGATACCCAAACCTTAGCATAGACACATTCTTCCTAACTGTAGCAATGAATTCTAAGTTGCTATTAGGAATCATTAAAAACAGTCATTCAACAATACTCATGGTCCTCCAAGATATTACAATCATGCATAAGATATCAAGAGAAAGCTCATGTGCACTGAAATGAATTTAATTACATGTGAGCTGCGACAAGATTGAAAATATCACAACTTCACATTCAACTCAACTAAGAAGAGAGCTACCTTACCCAGGGCTGTATATGATCTAAATGTTAAAAGTCTACAAGAAGCATACCCGACCACCATCTCCTCAAAATCAACTGCCTACTCAACTCAGAACATAACACATCATTGTTCTGTAGGCCTTACTGACAGAAAAAAATATTATTCACCTAAGCCCAACTAACTACAAAAAAGAAAACTTACAACTATTCAAGAGTCATAATAGAAAAAGCAAAAATCAGGACCCAATAACTCAATGCAATGGGTGGGTATCCAAAAGACATAGGGCTACTTGATGAGTTTATTATGACTGAAATATCCTGTTAAAACCGTGCAAATAAGTTGAGTTCTACATATATAAAAAAGAAAACAAAAAACAAGTGGGTATTGAAAGACTAATGAAGGGCATCATGAAGAACAGAAATACTATGAACCAGCAATGACCCAATAATTCAATGACAAGAAAGAAAACAGTACACCGCTTACCCCCCTGAAGTTTGCAAGATGCAAATCCAGGCCTACAACTGACAAATATGACCACAAAATACAAGTGAGTTGACTTCCATACGTACAGAAAGAAAGGCAAGTGGGTATTGAGAGGCTGATGAAGGAGATTGTAAAAAAACCAATGATCCAAATCAGCAAAAACTACCCTATTCATTGAAAAGAAAGGAATACACATCGCTAACACGCAACAGTTTGCAGGAGGCAAAGCCAAGCCTACAACTTACAATGTACATGTAAGACTAAACTGATCCAATGAAATTAAGAGAGTGGGCAGATTCATGAAGATAATCAAATATAGATCTTGCCTGGATCAAAACTCAAGAACATTTCACAGTCCAACAATTCAATGCAATCATTTGGTATCCAAAATACATAAGACTATTTCATGAGTTCATCATGATTGAAATATCCTGTCAAAAGGGCCAGTTAAGCTCCACATACAGAAATAAGAAATGTTAGTGGAAACACCCTTTTAAGTCTTGCTTTCATGAAGCCCTTCATTCGTCTTTCAATTTCCTAACCAAAGAGATTTATCAAGTGGAATTCTTGACTCATAGTTATTAGACAAAGTTATGAGTTGTAATCAAAGAACCCCTTCAAGCCTCGATATTCTATCAGAGTTGTACTCATCCCCTGACCGAAAAACCTTAGCTAACGGTTTCTATATGGAGTCAAGAGAACAAAAAAAAGACTCCTTGACTCTATCAATATGATATTTGAGGCATTCAAGTGATAATTTGTCAATCATAATGTATGACTGGAAGATTATAAGTGGGAAAGGGCCCTTCAACTTGATTTTATTTGTGATTAAATGTTTTACCTTCGATAGTGATACTTAAAGGAAAATTTAGCAAAAATTTTTTATTACAAGGAAGCAATGTTCAAGTATAAACCGTTAATCAAACATACTTGATATTTCTTACAGCAGTGAAGGGTTATAAGTTTTATAACGTCAACTACAACCCCCCTGATTGGTAAGGCTGCAAGGAGGGTGAAATAGGCCACAACATAAGGAAGCAATGTTCATAAACCGTTAATCACATGAAAAAAAAGCAGCACACTAGTTGTAGCTGGCGAATTTCAAGATGCCAATCCAAGCCAACAACATATATGTAAATATAATCTAACCCAACAGTTAAAAGGATGTGCAGATTCCTGTATATAAATAAAATATAGATATTACAAAGAACAAAACAAACTCGATTATTGCCCCTTGCCCTTGCCCAAATCAAAATGCATCTGGTCAAAACTTCTACAATTCAATCAACCAATTTCAATTTTTCACTACTCATCCTTTCTATCATTACACGAATTCTGAAAAACAGAACCACACAAAAACCCAATACTCTGTTGTCCTAAAAACTAAACCAACCCATGTCAAATGAAACAGCGAACAAATAACTAAAATAATTAATCCAAGAAAATAAAAAGCCAAATAAATAAATAAACTACTACCCACCTTCGAAGAACTCCAAAGGCACGAAATTCATCTTCCAGCTCCTCTTCAGTACTACGGGAATCCAAACCGCCCACATATACTTTTGACATGACTGCTTGCAATCAGTACCACTACCATTACTAAGAGCGCCCAACTGAATTAAATACTCACAAATCCAAAAAATACATCTCCAAATCCTCTCATTTAAGTTTCAACAAAACAGCAAACAACAGATTAAAATGAATACCCACTTGTGAAAATGAGTACCCGCCTGAGAAGCAAATCTTGATTTCTGAGAGAACAGATTTTTAGGTTTCTTGAACGAAGTTGGATTTTGAAATGAATCAAAAAAAATGGAACCAGTACCATGCGACCAATGCCAGTCTAAACCCTACAACTACGGCTTCACCGGACCCACCGGTTATAGCTCCATGCTTCTACTTTTGACAAAGGACGCGTGTCTGTAGGCTTGAATACAGTGTTTATTGGGCCGTCCTGTTGTTTTTATTGTGTGTTAAATATTCCTGAAACAGGACCGAATGCCATGTGGATGCTACCATGCTTAAAAGTCTGCAATTCATATTTCTTAATAGCGATGGAGCTGAGTATTGGTCGCCATAAAACCAATTATAATTGGACAGCTATGCACATTTTTTTTAATTGTTTGGATAGCTATTGAAATTATCATGCCCATGCCATTTCCATTTTATTTTGTGCCACCTCGGATGTTTTAATGTGATAAATATCAGGAAGTGTAGCCAAAAGTGTTATTAAATGATCAATGGGCTCAAATATTTTCTGAGTTAGGAGCTATGAATATTAATTCTACACTATAATTTTTCTAGGATGAATGATCAATAGGTAGTGATAGAAAGGTTTCAAGGTTTCAATAGTCATGAGTTAACAGATATTATTCAAAGAGCACTTGGAAAATGCAAAAGAGTAAAAATAAAGAAAGCAAAAACAAATTGTTTTCTGGTAAATGTGTGGTTTGTTGAAAAATGCAAAATGGTAAGGCAAAATGGTAAGGAGAACTTTGAAAGAGTCAGGCATGAAGAAGATAAATATAATGTTGTACAAGCAGTTCGTAAAACAGAAAAAAGTTGAGTTCATGAACACGAGAAGAGAAGAGTTAATTTATCTAGGAAAGAATAACCCAAACCTTTTCTGGAAGGAGCTTCAATTGAGAAAGGAACAAAATGAAAATAATATTTCAGCAAATTAATGGTTCGACTATGCAAGACAACTTTATGAGCAGGAATCAGAGGTTGAGCCTCCCCCCTTGATCAACGTCACAACAAAGATTTTCACCTTGTAAGAGGTGGAGATTGGTATTAAAAATTTGGGTGTAGGAAAAGCTAAGGATTTGGTTGAGCTTCAAGCGGAGTATCTAAAATGAGGAGTGAGTACTCTCGCACCGCATATTATGAGAATTTTCAACAACATCATTTAGCAAAGGTTCCCTAAAGATTGGACAACCAACCTAGCAATACCTATTTTTAAGAGTGGTGGCATTAATAACCCTTCAAATTATAGGACCATTATGATCAATCCTTTATTTGTGAAATTATTTGGTAGCATGGTAGAAAATAGAATCAGCAAGTGGGCAGAAGAAAAAGAAAAGCATGCAAAAGAGCAAGCAGGTTTTAGACCCAAACACTTTATGATTGATCATGGAATCACGTTAAAGCACATCATTGAAAAAGTTTGGGAGGAAAGGGAGGAAGCCTTTTTGTTGTTTCGTTGACTTCAAAAAGGCTTTTGACAAGGTACCTAGGGATAAGCTATGGTGTAGAATGGAAGAACTTGGGATTCCTACGCATCTTAGAGTTGTTGTCCATAGGCTTTATGAAGAGGTAAGAGTCAAAATCAGAACTTCAGTAGGCATTTCAGAGAGTTTTAGGAGTGACATTGGGGTCAAGCAAGGTTGCCCGCTTTCTCCTACTCTTTTTGGATTATATATTGACAAACTTGAAGAGTGGCTCAATGAGCAAGAAGGAGATGGTGTCCTTTTGGGGGAATTTGTGATAAAGCTTCTTTTATATGCTAACGACCTTATTATGATTACTAAGTCAGTTCAAAGGTTGCAAGAATACTTCTATGTCCTTGACCACTTTTGTAGTATGGTGGGGATGCAAGTCAATACCAGTACGACCAAGATCATGATCTTCTCCAATAAAAGAAAGAGGAACCAGCATAAGTTCTAATTTGAATCAATATTCTGGAAGAAGTAATAGAGTTTAAATACCTCGGTTTGACTTCAACAACAAGCTTAGTTGGGAGAGCTATAGAAAGAAGAGAACTTTAGGATGGTGGAAAACATTATATGCTCTTCAAAATAGATGTAGAGAGGCAGAGTTATGGGATTGGAACACTACGCAGGTTCTTTTTGGTCTTTTGGTGCTTCTGGTGGTGCTTTATGGTTGTGAATTATGGGCTAGCAACACTTCAAATTCAAAGTGGAAACAAATTGAGAAAATTCAAAAGCACTTGATCACAAGTAAGCTCAAAATAAAAGGTTCGGTTCCTTATGAGATAATGTTGTGTGAAACAGGGGCAGCTCCTGTTGAAGCTGTTGCTATGATGTGTCTGATAAGGCATTTGAAAAGAATTGAGCAAACGGAGGTAGGTGGATGACCTAAAGTTGTTTTCAATGACACCATAAGTGAAAGAAAGAAGACTTAGATGAGACAAAACAACAAATGGATGAACAAATGGAATATCTATTTGAATGCTTGCCCCACTAATATCAAAGAGGTAAAGGCTTTTGTTATGGATAAGTTCCGCAAGTGTTTATGGGGGAAAGTGCTTAGGAGGAAGAAGAAATATTACTATCTTGACGAATTCAACCCTAATTGTGACCATCAACAAAAAGTGTACATATGGGCTTGTATTTTGTGCAGAGCTAAGATTCTTATTACTTAATTAAGAACTAACTCTCATCAACTCCGGTGTGAAACAGGTGGTGGAAAAGGCCTAAAGAAACATGGGAAGAATGGGTGTGTATTTTCTGTAGTGTCGGGGTAGTGGAATCGGAAAAATACTTTATTATGGAGTGTGAAGCTTTCAAGGACATCAGGGATAAGTATACCAGTAGTTTGACAGCTCTTTCTTGGCATAGTTTATTCAGTGAAAAGAATGTTGTGAAGTTTGGGGAGCTCATCCTCACTTTGAATAGGAAAAGGATTAAAGTGCAGGAGACTAAAACAACAAGGCTAGTGGTCTCATATGCTATTTTAGCCTCATGCACTTTAAAAGCTATTCCATTCATTCATTCATTCATTATGTAATAAGTTGTGTTAAAAAAAAGTATTCTAAGAAATTATAGACTTATCTTTTTTCATACGCATTGCCAGATATGTTGAATCATTTATTAAATGCATTTGAATGTTTAATGTTTGCATATTATCACAATATGTTTTTATACAATTAAATGTGTTGTGTACAATAAAACACTAGTTACACAAAGGCTGAACAATACATTCAAATAAATATAAAAACATGTATTATAACATGGATGATATATAGTGCACTATCACATACTATTGACTACAATTGAGTAATGTCATTCATGATGTGTCCATTCACCAAACTAGAACTATTTTTTGGCTTATCAAACCAAGAAAATTTATTCCTAGAATTGCTCTTCCTATAACTATTCTTAGTTTATGTCCACCAAATAGTTGTATTCCCCCTCTCCAACCTATTTATTGTAAGAAACATAAATAAATTAGAATTTTAATGCCATAAACATATTAGTATTCAATCTACATAATGTAATCTAAACAAAAGTTGTTAAACATCTAAATGAAACCTTCCAAATTAATGTACACTAAAATTGCTATACATATGAAAGAGAACCAATTTTTAATCTCACAAGCTTTAATAGTAGCCCCAAAATCTACCTATGTAATATGGCATGTATATCTATAAAGTTGCAAATTGTGTGTGCCTAGTAGATTGGTATCCCTAGTCATTAATAAACATTATCTTCACCCTATTTTTCCTCTCACATCCATGAAAGACAACATGTATTTACAAGCCTACTTGAAACTTTTCTTCCATCTAAGATTAAAAAAAAAAAGTGAACAAACAAATTAAAACCAAAAATGCAACTCTCTACATATAAGCATATATTTTGTGTTGAAGATTGCACATGACAAAAAGAAACTAAATTCACATGTTACATTGAATGAAAATCTCTCTTAATTAACAAGGCATTCTTCTAGCAAAAGCATATGGACGAGTAAGAATGGGCTACCTTGGTCACCATAATTTGGAGAGTCAAATCCAAAATTGTAAAATAGATGTTGTCTTATTTGTAAGTATGAGTGCATTATCGTAAAGTGTGGGCATCATCAGAGGTACACTATCAATCTAAATTGGTAGTCTATCCTTTTCTTTAGTGAATACATTAGGGTAGAGTCTTTACACCATTATTAATTATATATTTACAATTGATGTCATGTTTAGAGTATGAATATTTGTTTCCCTTCTTGACCCTTGACTAAGATTGGTACGTCTCGTGTGGTTACCTAGCAAATTATAAATATTTGACAAACCTTCTTAAATTAAGAGCAATAAAGCATACTATAGTAAATGAAGATTAAAATGCAAAGAATGTCACATTGGTGATGCTTAACTAGGCATAGTAATTATAGACTTACGTGCTTTACCATTTTTTCATTCAATTAATAAAAATCCAATGCATGTACATATCTTAAGCCTTATTATTGTTAAAAAATGCAAAAAAATAGAAAATACCAAGTCTATTGGCCTATTTTTCTTTAGTTCTCAACCTAATCACCCAATAATGATGGCTCAAATTTAGCTTTCAAATCCTCCAACTTACTCTAAACAAATAATGATGGTTAAACCTAGTGCAGCACCCACTTACCCTTGTCAAACACCAATGAATACCTAATAAGAATCTTCATTTATCTAAAACACATAAAAAAAAATATTTCATAAAAGATCAAGTAGCATATCCACTTAAGTGAGAGCTTTTGTCAAGAAATTCAACAATATTTGGAGATGTTAAGTTTTCTTTGTAGCATCAAATTATATATATATATATATATATATATATATATATATATATATATATATATATATATATATATATATATATATATATATATATATATATATATATATATATATATATATATATATTTGTTTTATTTCTAAGCAAAAGGAAAAATGACTATTAATGATATATTTGAAACAAGAATATATCTTTCTAAAGACTTTTTCCTATGTACCTTCCACGAGACTTATTAAAGGTTTGCATTTAATTAAACAAATGCAAAGCAATTTCTAAAGTTTTAATTTATCTTCAATTGGATAGTCAGAGCAATAGAAAAGGGAAAAAAGTATGAAAATAAGTGAGCCTCTGATTTTAGTTGATCCACAAGCATGTTTTGATTCTTAAATATTGAGGATTTCACACAAAATGCTTATATTTTTAAATAAAAGCACATCACAAAAATAATTTATAGTGCAAATCTTAAATTAGTCACAATGCAAAAGCTCTTTTATGGGATAAATCTTTTTTTTTATTCCAGGGGCAAATAATTTTACCATATAAATCTCAAATCTAAGACAAGCACACAAGCAATGTTGCCGTATAAATCTTACCTCAAGAATAACATACAAACAATTTTGGAGTACAAATCGTATATTCAACACAATGCACAAATAATTTTTTTTTACATTCACCACAATGTCCAAGCAATTTTACAATATCATCGAATGTATCTTAAATTTAGTAAAATGCAAAAGTATCTAACTTTATATATCCTAAAGTCAACACATTGTAGAAGCATACTTAATATTTACCATAAATCTTAAATGTACACATTGCATAATAAAATTTACGACATAAATTTTAAAGTGTAACAATGTGTCATTTCAAAGCAATTACCAAATGATGGAAACTTAATTCAATTCATGCAACACAAGTAAACACTATGGAACCAAATATTTATATTGTTGGCAATAAATAAATTATAGTTGTAAAAACAATGAAAACCATATGGCTTATACTCCAAGCTTATTTAGAGCATGGGTATGCATACTTTTGCCTTAGCACAACCTTATTTTAGAAAGGGAAAAATGTTAACAATATATTGACCTAGTAAAAATGTAACATACTAAATCTTAAACAAAGTTTAAAACAAATATTTACCAAGAGATAAATAAACATATAAATCATTGTTATGTAGGAAAAAGGGGGAAGATGGGATTGATGGATAGTTTAACTAGCTCCTCCTTTCACTGCACACATTCGGGGACAGTTAACCGAGTTGAATCACAACTTCTACAAGAGGATTCACCTACAGGTTGGTTGTCACTTGTAATGATAGGGAAATTTAGAAATTGATGATTAATGTGTTAATTTAATCCCAATTGTGCTCAAAACCCTAATTATGGAAAATCGTGAATAAACAGACAAATTCTGACAAATACTCGCACACAGAGATACTAAATGAAGATCAGATACATACCATATTTCAAAGTTCAGAATTCTGAACAGTCGGGGGCAAAGGGACTCACGCCCAAGCCCAGGGTAGGATTTTTATTGAGGGTTTCCAGACCTTTTTTGCCCCTGATTATCATTGTTTCAGAGATTTCAGGCTCTGCAAACGTGGAGGGCAAAGGGACTAGCGCCCATGTCCTAATAGTGCTCTTTTCTACACTTTTCTGCCAGATTCAGGATCCTTATGTTCTTCAACTCCACTCTTCGCGATCTGACACCTGTCACCTACAATCACAATAAGAGGGGTTGGGGGTTGTGGTGTTTAGGAGCTTGCCTCGGTCAAGCCCCAGAATGGCACTCAAGCCTTCCTGTAACATCCATGTTCTATAAACCTAGTAAAACCAGAAAATTTACCATAAAGTAATTTAACAAGGTAAAAATGAGATACAAAAAAAAAAAATCTTTTATTAATCATATAATCAAGTACTACAATTTCAAGATTTCTTTTTTTTTTTACAAAATACAATAAACCCATGTTGCCTTTTCATCTACAATGTTTACAAATGTAAAACCATTACATATACAATTTTGGAATAAATACTGCATCTGAATATCTGACATCTTTATCACAAGTCCTGGCATGTTTCCTACTTGGAGAGAGAGCATCTTTCCAGTGATTTACCTCCATCCACAGACCAGCGGTCTCCCACACTTCTTCCACATAGGAAGTGGCCCTACCCTTCATGAGGAATATAGCCCTTAGGTGACCAATGGTAATTTGCCTTTTTCGAGTATATAGTGTTGTATTCTACTCAACTCTATCAACCATACAACCCTAGATACCCTCTAGCTAAGTATGATTTCCGATAGGATGAGCAATCCGAATACAGTGAACCGACAATGCATGAAGAAAACAAATGCATTACTCTGGCCAAAGTTTTTAATATCAATATCGTTCATAATGAACGTCGTCATTGTGTTCAACCACCCCTACTCGACTTGGATATTGCCATATTCTCATAGTTTTATTCTTATACCAATTCCTAATCATGTAATAATTTAATCCATGAGTCATAATAATAATATATTTAGACCTTAATAAGTCCCAAGTATGACTAAACTATACAATTGGTTCATAATCAACTCTAGGTTATCTAATTGTCCCATGGCTAATTTAATAATGCTATATAACCTTATCTCTTTGCTAGGCAACCTAGATTCATAAATGACTTATGACTAATTCAACCAAAGAGTAAGAACACTATAGTTCTTTTTAAATAATATTAACCCTTGTCCAATACCTTTACTAATGTAATAAAGTAAAACATACCCAATATGCCTATCCTACAAGGTCATCCCTTAGTAGAATAAGTCTATTCCATTGTATTGGATCTTCTCTAGAATAACGTGAATAATGAAAACAATATATACATCAACAGATTCTCATAAGAACCTTATTTTATTTCCCATAGTAACTCTAAGTTATTCTCGTTTGATGTGTTACAATAGTTTTACTAAAGATTCCTATGAATCTAGTTTCCAAGAATGGATAACAATTTCCATTATATATATAGTCTAAATAAGACAATATATTAAATCGCTATTATCTCAATACTATATGGCTCAAGTTGATAGTATAATAACAAAGTTCATTCTTCTCTATAATACTTGAAAGTCCTATTGTTTTGTTAACTCACCATCATTCTATTGATCATTTACCAACTCAATCAAAGGAGGATCTATTATCAATGTAAATGACAACTTAACCTATTTTATACCATGAAGAACATTCTATTCTTCATTTCAAGCATTGAATATAATAACAGTTTCTCATATATCTAAGTGGTCGAATTCATTAATTATATCATGTACTCACTAGTACTACCATAGTTGACTCTATAGTTGCATTCTATTTCTCGTTCAAACAGTGATAGGACGACTTAATTTTTTTAATAGATAACTGTGTCGCTTCCCTCGTTGAGTCTACTAATTATCAACTATCACACACATAATATAAATCAGGCAAACACATGCAGTCGCCACAAGACTATAATATAATTCCTAAGATATCCTATTCGATTTGCTTCATTATTATCAAATAATCGATTGAGGAATACCTAAAAGTAATGGTTTCTTGTAGCGACAGAGGTGTGTAAATATTACACAGGTAGACACCTTATCTGAGCGTACTTCCTCACGCCTCGAGTCAGATCACTATTCCACAATACATTTTGTTTTTACTCTATTCCCTTAACATTCTCATCTTGTACTCTATTTCTATATGTTTCTCTGCTGCCCCTCAAAATTGAGTCATTTTCCTCTTATTAAAGCGGACTAGGCATGACTCCTATAGAGTCACCCTCCATTCATCCCATAACTATAAATCAGTTGCAACATTGATTGCATAATAACAGTCTTAAGAGACTTAGTCCAAACTGCAAATCGATTTCTTAGCAAAATGAACACATGTCGATAGAGATAGCCGCCTATAGGCTCATTCGGTTGGGCGGTTAAACTTATACAGTCATCCTCATTAGGACGAAGCTGATGCTCTTTTAAAAACAAAACTCATCTTTAATGATAATGTTATGAGTGGTTCGACCGACTTCTTTCACTAATGAAGGCTTACTAATAAATAGCCTACATATTCATCACTACCTTTGATGCATTTAAGAGGTATTATCCTCTTGCTATGTTAAGACATTTGTATATATTTGATTACATCAAATATACATATGGTTATAGTTTAATCAATACAATAATAATATTTAAACAAGGAAATACGGATAATGTGATTGGGTTGAGCTTGTCTCCCCATCACAATACGTCGACATAATTCACGTATTTTTAACTTGACTATATCGTCTTAATGTTAAGAATCATTTATAATACGTCAAGTAACTTAATAATAATATGACAATCATTTTACGACAATAACGTCATAATATTTACGTTAAACGTAAATAGTCATAAATCAAACTCAAACGACGTCGTTAACATTATTAACAACTAAGACAACTTAATACGACTTAGAAAGATTTGAAAACAATATCGACTACATGTCAATTAAGTTCAGAAGTAACTGACAAGACAAGGCTTACCTCTTACGACACATTGGTTCACATTTTTGTTTTACACTTATAACTCAGTTTGGCAAATAAGCCACTCGTAACCTGAGGTCTATATTTCTCTCCTGGAAAGATACTCTCTCTCTTTTCTCTAAGAGTCATCTGATAACTTGAAATCATGTTTCACTTGTCACCAAACAATATGTGATCAATGCATCATTATTCAATTAATTCAACTAATAAATCAAATCTTGTAATACATATATTAAATTGATAATAACATAATCATTCCTATGATTTCAATAAATGGCATTCAATAAAATCCATGTTATTCCTTGTCATTAATCTAAACATCACAACAAATTTACTTATGTCCATGTAAAAAAGTAAAAGTATAGCAAGACAAAAATTGGGGATGTAACATATTCTTCCCCTAAAGATTCATCGTCCTCAATAATATAAGGTATTAAAAAGTAACTAAAAACAAGTTCATTGTTTTAACTGGTAACATTTTTATATAAATGAGGAAATTTTTGATAAATTTCATGGTAATCCTCCCATGTAGCATTTTCCTCAGCATACTAGTCCCATTGGACCTTGCATTGCAAGACCTCTCTATTACGCAAGTGGAGCTTGCACATTTCTAACACCTTGAGTGGCTCAATTGTGACCACCCCTGGGTCTTGCATTTGTAAAGAATTCCAAGTCAAAATATGATTATTACTTGCAATATATTTCTTCAACTAAGACACATGAAAAACATTGTGCATTCTAGATAAGGTTGGTGGTAGAGCAACTCTGTAGGCAACCGGATTAACTACTTCAAGCATTTCAAAGGGTCTCACATATCGAGGGGCCAACTTAGAAGACTTCCCAAACTTAATAGAACTCTTCTGAGGTTTAACCCTCAAAAGAACTTTTTCTCCAACAGAAAATTGCCTTGGAACATGTTTTGCGTCCGCATAGCTCTTTTGCCTATCATTGGCTTCTGCCAATCTTTTTCTAATTAGCTTAACTTTCTCTACCATTTCAGCTAGCATTTCTAGTCTAATGCTAATCCTATCCTCTAGCTTATCCCAGCTTGTAGGAGTTCGACATCTTCTTCCATACAATGCTTCAAATGGCGCCATCTTAATAGCGGAATGATAGGAATTATTGTAAGCAAATTCCACAAGTGGTAAGTATTCTTCCCACTTATATTGCTAATCCATGCAATACATACGCAACAAATCTTCCAAGACTTGGTTAACTCTCTTAGTTTGCCCATCGATTTCGGGATAGTAAGTTGCACTCACATTAAGTTTAGTCCCTAGCGCAAAAAATGAAGTTTGCCAAAACCTTGACGTTACATGTGCATCTCTATGTGAGATAATCTTTTCAGGGAAGCCATGCAATCTAAACACTTCTTACACAAATTTATGAGCTAACATAGGTGCTCCATCAGTTAAATTTCCTGGTATGAAATGTGCTACTTTTGTGAGTTTATCAACCACCACTAAAATGGCATCATGTCTATTCCTTGACATAGGAAGTCCTTGAACAAAGTCCATGCTAATAACTTGTCATTTCCACTCTGGCACGTCATGTGGATACAACAATCCTGCGGGATGATGATGCTCTGCTTTTACCCTTTGGCATTTTAAACAACTTGCTACAAATCTTGCAGCATCATTCTTCATTCCTTTCCAGAAATAAAGAGGTTTAACATCCGCTAGAAGTTTGGTCACTCCTAGATGTCCTGAATACCGTGTTGTATGAACTTCTTTCCATACTAAATCCCTTAATCGAGCTGAATCAGGTACATAAATTCTATCTTTATACCTCAATAGTCCATCTGACTCAATAGAAAACCATCATATCTTGGATCTTTAGGATTATCTTTTAGAGCTTGCTTAACCTGCTCATAAAACTCATCACCTGACAAATTTTGCAATACCAAATCCTTGAAATTTCAATGAATAGAAATAATAGAAGTTATATGTCTTCTATGACTCAAAGCATCAACTACTCTATTCTCTTTTCCTTTGATGTAGTTTATCTCAAAGTCGTAGTCAAATATCGATTCTAACCATCTCCTTTGTCTAGCATTCAAATGCGGTTGTGAGAAAATATACTTAAGACTTTGATGGTCTAATTTAAGTACAAAAGTCTTTCCCAACAGATAATATCTCCACATTTGTAAGGCATGAGTTACTGCTGCCAATTCCAGATCATGCGGTGCATAATTTTTCTCATAGGATTTTAATTTCCTTGACTCATATGCTATGGCTATTCCTTCTTGCATAAGCACTCCTCCTAATCCTTCTCCCGAGGCATCTGTAATTACCTCAAATTGTCCTTCGGGGTCAGGAACTTTCAAGATTGGAGTTGAAGTTAACTTTTCCTTTAAGAGATCAAATGCTTCCTGACATTTGTCTGTCCCTTCAAATCTCTTTCCTTTCCTCTGTAGGGAAGTAATTGGACTAGCAATGGAAAAATTTAGAACAAACTTTCTATAATAGCCTTCCAGGCCCATGAACTATGCACCTCATGCACATTTGTTGGTATAGGCCAATCTAGAATAGCTGTGATTTTTGCAGGATCAACAGATATTCCATTATCTGATATAATATGACCTAGGTATTGAACCTCCTTCTAAAAGAATGTGCACTTAGATAGCTTCCCATATAACTTATGTTCTCTTAACCTTTGCAGAACTATGTGCAGGTGCCAATGATGTTCTTCCTCATTCTTAGAATAAATGAGTATATCATCCAAAAAGACTAAAACAAATTTATCCAAACAATCTTTGAATATACTATTCATGAGATTCATGAATGCGGAAAGTGCATTTGTCAAACCAAATGGCAACACAGTAAACTCATAATGTCCATATCTGGTTCTAAAAGTTGTCTTATGAATATCTTCATCTTTTAGTCTTAACTGATGATATCCTGATCGCAAATCAATCTTTGAAAACATAGTAGCTTCACGCATCTGATAAAAAATATCATCAATACGTGGCAAAGGATATTTGTTCTTTACCATTGTTTTATTAAGCATATGATAATCTATACACAAATGAAGGATTCCATCCTTCTTAACAAAAATAACCGAAGCACCCCAAGGTGAAACACTGGGTCTGATTAAACCTTTTGCCAACAATTCTTATAATTGTGCTTTCAATTCCATTAACTCCATTGTTATCATACGGTAGGGTGCTTTTGATATTGGCTCAGATCCTGGTTTAATGTCAATAGCAAAATCAAAAACCCTTTTGGGAGGCAATCTTGGTAGTTCTTCTAGAAACACATCCTGAAATTCCTGAAGAAAAGGATACTTTTCCCCAAAAGATAAAATAGGGTTTTCTACCCCTTCCTCCACTTGTTCCATTTTAACTGCAAACAACCGACAACCTTTCCTTCTAGCCCTTTTTAATTGTTTGGCAGAGATAGTTATTATTTTAACTTCTCTTTGAATCCCTTGGAATTGGGTCAAATTTCCCAAATCATCTAAGCATTCAACTATTTTTTGAGAAACAGTCAACCTTAGCTCTATGTTTCCATAACCAATTCATTCCTAGGATCACATCATAGGAACCTAAGGGAGCTACATACAGATTTACTTCAATTGAGAAGCTAGGAAGGTCAACTTTGGCTTCAAACAAACATTGCTCTACCTGAGCCTTAGATTGGTTAGCATATTCTACTGACTAGGGTTTGGACATGTAACCAGCTTTTCTAGAAAATTTATTCAAATTTCTAGGAGGAAAAAAGTTTTTTGTGGCTCCTGTATCAATCAAGATAGATATAGGGACTCCAAACAAATTACCTGTCATCTCAATGGGTGTAATTTGATACTCCACTTGACGATTGTCGAGAGATGCATGAATCCTTTGCTGGAATGCTTCTTGTTGAGTAGGTAGTGTAGTACCTCTTTGTTGTCCATTTGATTCTTGTTTGGGCAACGATTTGCATAATGGTCACCCCCACAAGTAAAGCATCCTCCAATGGGTCCTTTCTTATCTGAAGTCTTCCCATTATTATCCTCAAAGAGCTCAAATTCAATTCCATCTTTTTATTCATCCACCAAGTGGATGCTTCTCCTGCTAGTTGGAATGCTCCCCATACTGCCTTAGTCACCTCCGAGTAATTTCTTATCTCGAAGTACTTTTCCATTTCTGTTAACCAAGCTTCTGCGGCATCTCTGGTTTCTGTCCCATCAAATTTTGGTGGAACAACCTTCTTCATATCCTTTGAGAGCTCCAAGGTCAATCTATCCCTAGCCTCTTTATGAGGTTCAATACTCTTACTTTGATATTCATGATTTTCTCCGCTTTCACCATGAGAGTTTTAACCTCCTCCCTCAGTTCCCTTTATCATTCACCTTCTTTTCCAAATCACCCAATCTTTTCTTGGTTTCCTCTAGCATGGTTATGATTTGGTCCATCTTATTCTTTGGCGGGTGGTTTTCCTCTTCACTTTCTCCTTGATTAGTTCTTGTCCGCACCATGTTTATCGATTTCTCACACTTGAGAATATTGAGTTGTCCATTAGTTCAAGATTATAATGTAACCCATTAAATCTAAACACAATACTCAATTTAAACAATAGTTTGGTACAAAAACAACTCTTTTTATTTATTTATTTCTTTTCAAAAGCAAAGAGTATTCTTCTTTATACAAGAAATGACTTCAAAAGTCATGCTCAAGAGGAGTATATCCCTCAGACTCATTTTCAGATACATAATCTCGAGGTGTATGACCCTCTGACTCACTATCGGACCTAACTTCTATGATCTCAACAGTTGAGGGTATGCGGGGATCTCGCCTAACCATAGTTGTTTCCTCATCTGACATATACTCTATGATTTTGGCAGTGATCTTAACTCTTTCTTTGTCTTCCCTTCTTACTCACTTAATTCGAGTTAAGGCAGTCACCAGAGTTTCAGTATCACTTAACCAAATGTCACTCTCATCATTGGTTCCCTCAAAGGTTTTGATAATAGCTTCACGTTCTCTTTTTGCTTTAAGGAAACGTTGACTCAAATTAACAGACTTTCTTGTTGTCTTCTTAAAACGTACCATCTTGGCACATAAATTTTCAAACATTAGCTAACCGCATAATGTTGACTATAGGCAAGCATAGTGGTCTCATAAGCCCTAGTGCTGAACCTAGTAGCTCTGATACCATATGTAACATCCATGTTCTATAAACCTAGTAAAACCGAAAAATTTACCATAAAGTAATTTAACAAGGTAAAAATGAGATAGAGATTTTTTTTATTTTATTCATCATATAATCAAGTACTACAATTTCAAGATTTCTTTTTGTTTTTATAAAATACAATAAACCCATATTGCATTTTCATTTACAATGTTTACAAATGTAAAACCATTACATATACAAATTTGGAATAAATACTTCATCTGAATATCTAACATCTTTATCACAAGTCCTGGCATGTTTCCTACTTGGAGAGAGAGCATCTTTCCAGTGATTTACCTCCATCCATAGACCAGTGGTCTCCCACACTTCTTCCACATAGGAAGTGGCCCTACCCTTCACGAGGAATATAGACCTTAGGTGACCAATGGTAATTCCCCTTACTCAACTCTATCAACCATACAACCCTAGATACCCTCTAGCTAAGTATGATTTCTGATAGGATGAGCAATCCGAATATAGTGAACCGACAATGCATGAAGAAAACAAATGCATTACTTTGGCCAAAGTTTTTAATATCAATATCATTCATAATGAACGTAGTCGTTGTGTTCACCCACCCCTACTCGACTTGGATATTGCCATATTCTCATAGTTTTATTCTTATACCAATTCCTAATCATGTAATGGTTTAATCCATGAGTCATAATAATAATATCTTCAGACCTTAATAAGTCCCTTATGACTAAACTATACAGTTGGTTCATAATCAGCTCTAGGTTATCCAATTGTCCCATGGCTAATTTAATAATGCTATATAACCTTATCTCTTTGATAGGCAACCTAGATTCATAAATGACTTATGACTAATTCAACCAAAGAGTAAGAACGCTATAGTTCTTTTTAAATAATATTAACCCTTGTCCAATACCTTTACTAATGTAATAAAGTAAAACATACCCAATATGTCTTTCCTACAAGGTCATCCCTTAGTAGAATAAGTCTATTCCATTGTATTGGATCTTCTCTAGAATAACGTGAATAATGAATACAATATACACATCAACGGATTCTCATAAGAACCTTATTTTATTTCCCATAGTAACTCTAAGTTATTCTCGTTTGATGTGTTACAATAGCTTTACTAAAGATTCCTATGAATCTAGTTTCCAAGAATGGATAACAATTTCCATTGTATATAGATAGTCTAAACAAGACAATATATTAAATCGCTATTATCTCAATACTATACGGCTCAAGTTGATAGTATAATAACGAAGTTCATTCTTTTCTATAATACTCAAAAGTCCTATTGTTTTGTTAACTCACCATCATTCAATTGACCATTTACCAACTCAATCAAAGGATGATCTATTATCAATGTAAATGACAACTTAACGCATTATATACCATGAAGAACATTCTATTCTTCATTTCAAGCATTGAATATAATAATGGTTTCTCATATATCTAAGTGGTCGAATTCATTAATTATATCATGTACTCACTAGTATTACCATAGTTGACTCTATAGTTGCATTCTATTTCTCGTTCAAATAGAGATAGAATGACTTAATTTTCTCAATAGATAACTGTGTCTCTTCCCTCATTGAGTCTACTAATTATCAACTGTCACACACATAATATAAATTAGGCGAACACATGCAGTCGCCACAACACTATAATATAATTCCTAAGATATCCTATTCGATTTCCTTAATTGTTATCAAATAATCAATTGAGGAATACCTGAAAGTAATGGTTTCTTGTATTGACAGAGGTATGTAAATATTACACAGGCCAACGCCTTACCTGAGCATACTTCCTCATGCCTCCAGTTAGATCACTATTCCATAATGCGTTTTGTTTTTACTCTATTCCCTTAACATTCTCATCTTGTACTCTATTTCTATCTGTTTCTTTGCTGCCCCTCAAAGTTGAGTCATTTTCCTCTTATTAAAGCAGACTGGGCATGACTCCTATAGAGTCGCCCTCCATTCATCCCATAACTGTAAATTAGTTGCAACATTGATTGCATAATAACAGTTTTAAGAGACTTAGTCCAAACTACAAATCAATTTCTTAGCAAAATGAACACATGTCGATAGAGATAGCTGCCTATAGGCTCATTCGGTTAGGCAGTTAAACTTATATGATCATCCTCATTAGAACGAAGCCGATGCTCTTTTAAAAACAAAACTCATCTTGAATGATCATGTTATGAGTGGTTCGACCAACTTCTTTCACTAATGAAGGCTTACTAATAAATAGCCTACGTTTCATCACTACCTTTGATGCATTTAAGAGGTATTATCCTCTTACTATGTTAAGACATTTGTATATATTTGATTACATCAAATATACATATGGTTATAGTTTAATCAATACAATAATAATATTTAAACAAGGAAATATGGATAATGTCATTGGGTTGAGCTGGTCTCCCCATCACAATCCGTCGACATAATTCAGGTATTCTTAACTTGACTATATCATCTTAATGTTAAGAATTGTTTATAATACGTCAAGTAACTTAATAATATTATGACAACCATTTTACGACAATAACATCGTAATATTTACGTTAAACATAAATAGTCATAAATCAAACTCAAACGACGTCGTTAACGTTATTAACGACTAGCCGATGACGGCGTGGTTCGGTGCTTAAGTCGCTCGGTTGTAGTGGCGGCCACCAGAGTTCAAACCCCCGCTGGGCCAATGAGCTCGCGGGTTTGAAGTGTTCTTGCTAGGGGATGAGGTCCCCCATGTTGTGGCCTCACTAGTTCATTGCTCCGGGCAAAAGCATTCGCGTGGAGCTGGAGGGCGTGTCGCACCAGCGTCGCCGGTCACGTTAAAAAGTTTACCAGGCGCATTATCTTTATAAAAAAAAAGTTATTAACGACTAAGATGACTTAATACGACTTAGAAAGATTTGAAAACAATATCGACTACATGTCAATTAAGTTCAGAAGTAACTGACAAGACAAGGCTTACCTCTTATGACACATTGGTTCACATTTTCATTATACTCTTATAACTCAGTTTGGCAAATAAACCACTTGTAACCTGAGGTCTATATTTCTCTCCTAGAAAGATACTCTCTCTTTTCTCTAAGAATCATCTGATAACCTAAAATCCTGTTTCACTTGTCACCAAACAATATGTGATCAGTGCATCATTATTCAATTAATTCAACTAATAAATCAAATCTCGTAATACATATATTAAATCGATAATAACATAATCATTCCTATGATTTCAATAAATGACATTCAATAAAATCCATGTTTTTCCTTGTCATTAATCTAAACATCACAACAAATTTACTTATGTCCATGTAAAAAAGTAAAAGTATAGCAAGACAAAAATTGGGGATGTAACACTTCCAACATCGTTGTTAAATAGAGTGTGTGTGTCCTTACAGGATAGAGGCAAAAATAGATTGATAAATGATTGATTGAAGCACAAATAGACATCACCTCAGAGGTGTAGCTCGCAAATAGATGAAGATATTTCACAACATGAGAAGATGAAGCCAAATCTGCAATAACAAACACAACAACACAAGTCTGCTCTACAACACAATGAATGCCTTGAATGCTCTAAAATCATAAGTTCGCCAAAATATCATAATCATCTTCTACTTTTAAAATGAAGTCCTAAACATGCTTATATATGCATTCCCACTACAAATTTCGTAATTCAAACTTAAAATGTTGGTAATGGACACCTTTTAATGATCTCCAACCGACGTTCAATTTTGGGACCCTGCCAAAATAGGGCAAGGCAAGGGCGCGAGCACCCAAACCTTGGGGCCTATTTTGGGTCAGGGTTTAAGCTCTGCAATGTCCCTTAAGTCCATTTTGACATGGGTTTCAGGGCATTTTGTCTTGGAATTCAATTCTATCATACATAATGAAAAACAAGGGACTCGAGAGCTAAACTTAGGAGGTAAAAGTCCTAGGGGGACATTTTACAACATAAAAATCATTAAGAGAAAAAGATTGAACTTTTTTTTTTGCATTAAAATATTCTCAAGGAACCAAATTACATCTATAAGCATACTTCCCTTTTGAATATACTACATATAATCAAAATTACCTTACATAATCAACATTTTATTTTTCAATTACAATAATCTACACTTGATAAAATTTGCATAGTTTATGAAATACAAGTCACATATCAAGTCTCACATAGCAAGTATCAGCAAGTCTTCTACTAGAGAGAGAGAGCATCTTTTGAGTGCTTTACCTCTAACCATAGACCGACGGTCCCCCGCTCACCTTCCAAATGGAAGTGGCCCTACCCTTCACGAAGAGTATAGACATAAGGTAACCAACTGATATTTTCCATCTGAGTACTGGTGTTGTATCCTACATAACTCTATCAATCACACAACTCTAGACAATCCTTTAGCTAAGTATGATCATACCGATAGGTTATGAAATCTGGACACGGTGAATCGACTAATGCATGCAGAGACGTATGCATTACTTTGGCCAAAGATTCTATATAAATAGATGTTTAAAGTGAATGTAGTCATATTGTCCACCCACCTCTAACTCCACTTGGATACTATCACATCCTGTGATCTAACTAGAAAACTTGGTTCTTTTGATAAATGGTTTTAAAAAAATAGATTTTTGTCTAACTCAAAAACTAGTCTACCTGACCTAGGTTAATTCTCATGACCCTATCATTTGTACCATAAGACTTTATGGATTGACTATCCATTCAAAAGTACCTCTTTGCATACTTGCACAATCTGAGGTCTATGACTTATCAACATCTACTCCATGAGTCCATAAATCAAGTTAATTGAAATAAACAATTTGGCTTCTCTACCATGGGAAATCACCATTAACTAAAAACAAACTTCCTTAGACAAGTCTAATACAAACTGTTTAGGGTAAAATTGGATTTTGTTAATCTTTTGTTGTTTAGATGTTAAAATCTGCCTCTCCACTAAACATTAAAGGATCTAGGGTCGAGTGGCAAGCACTATCATACCCTAGAGTCACTTTCAGATGTAGGGAAACTTGGGTTAGGGAATTAATTATCAATTTTTCCTTCTCTTATGTCCAATTAACCATTAAAACCCTAATTATACAAATACGACAACAAATTAATGAATTATGGGAGTAAAATACCAAATTATAGAATACTTATTTTCGGGGTTCTGAGGCAAAACAACTGGGCACACTAGAGTGGGCGCCCAAGTCCAAGGTACCTATTTTTTTGGGGAATCTGGACCTCCTTCGGACACTGATCAGCCCTGTAACTTCTATTTTCTGGAATCTATCTGCAGAGGACACTGAAGCGAACACCCTAGTCCTGGAAGTGCTCCTTTGTCTAACTTTTTTTAGATCCTGAATCCCTGATGTCTTCCAAGCTTTCCTACAACTCCACTTTTTTTTAGATGCGACACTTGTAACCTGCAATCACAAGACTTGGTTTAGGGGTTGTGGTGTTTAGAGGCTTGCCTCAGTCAAACCCCGGAGGACACTTAAGTATTTGAACACCATTGTCAAATAAAGAGGGTGTGCCCTTGTGAGGCAGAGGCCAAAAACCAAAGGAATCAATGATAAAAACACAATGATATGTCACCTTGTAGTGAAGCTCTCATGGAGGAAGATGCCCTTCATGCCACGAGGAGATTGATGTGCAAATCTACAAATATCAACACACAAAACATACAAGTCTACTCTTGCAACACAATAGAAAGCCTTGAATCACCTTGAGAACACAATAGCTTGCTAGTGATCATCTAATAATGCTCTAGTTTACAAATGAATGCCTAAGCATGTTTATATATGCATCTACAAGCACTCCCGCCAAGATATTTGAAATTCAAACTTACCGTGTCGGCAAAGGGACCTAATAACGGTCACTAACCGACACCCAAAAATTAGGGCTGCCCCAAAATAGGGTAGGATTAGGGCGTGGGCACCCAAGTCCTCCCCCCTATTTTGGGCAGGGTACAGCTCAAGGGGTCCACCTAGGTCCCATTTGTCATGTTACCCAGGTCTCATTCCATCGGGGTGTTAAAATATGAATTAAAATGTCCTAAATGCATGCTAAAGACCTGGGAGCTAAACCTTATGAGGGAAAAGCCCCCAAGGGGACATTTTCCGATGTTACATTTAGCCCCCACTTTAATGTATGTATAAATGTGAGGCCAATATATGCATTAAAGTAAAGTCACAAACACATCAAACACGGAGAAGACACACCAATCACATAGAAGACAGTAACAGGCATGCAAAAAATGGAGAAAACAGTTGCAGTCATGCAGAACACGGAGCAGACAATTAATGCATAGAAGACAAATTAATGCATGGAAGACCGAAATGGTATCTTTTCTTTTCTTTTTCTCATATATATGAAATGTAAATGCAAGTACTGGAAAGTAAACAAACCTCCCAAAATGTAGGAAGCACTACTCGAAGGTGAGTCTCTGCATATGGGGCAACACACATGCAATACACGCAAAACCTCCCAAAATGCATGAAACACTACTCAAAGGCGCTGGTCTATGCATATGGGGCAACAAACATGCCACACAAAACAAGCATGCCAAAACACACACACACTTGAAGACATGGAGAAAACATGGCAGACAAGTGATGGTGTGTTCCCTATTTCTAGGCTCAACACCATCTCAGGCACATTACAGGTACACACCGACGATTGGGCTTCGCCACAACAATCGCCGAAGACACGCTTAAGGGTTGAGTTAGTCACAAAACCGCTCCCCGCCTCCGCAGAGGACTTTTGAAAATGACAGGATGACGCAATCTGCTCCAAGAAATACACCAACCCCACCTCCGCAGAGGGCTTAAGAAAAAAGGATATGCTTGATATCTTGCCTCTGCAGATGGCTTATAGGATTGATTGATTGATTGCAAACAAACTCAGGATGCACAATGCAGTACTCTAGGGTGCAAGTCTATGCATATGAGGTCAAACACATTGCTAACATCTATAACAGACAGCTTACCTTATATATGCCCCCACCTTAAGGTGGTTGATATTAGTTATCGATATCAAGCACGTTAAGGTAGGAAGAAAACACACAAGGGAACACCAACTTTCGCAAAGCCCATGCCCCCTGGAGGTGACATGTACTTTATGATCGCCAAATGCTCCCACAAACACATCCCTACAAGAAACATGTTAGTGTTTACAACGTCATGATAAACAACAACATCAATGCATATGATTAACCACACAAAGATCCAAGGTTATACAACGAATTCGAAGTTCGAGGATAACCGTAGGGCTATATCATGAAGCCCTTTGAATCGAGTATCGCCAAGGCTAGATTCAAAGGCAAATAAAGGTGCATAGAGCAGTATATTGTTAAGGTTTGTAAATGTGATAGAAACATCATAAAATTCACTACGCGAAAAGCACGAGTGCTTCCACTAGCCAAGCATCGGATAAGATATACAACCCCATCATCATATTAAGAACTAAGTCCGTTTTTTAATTGCTCTCGAAAGGGACACTAGGTCTGCATCAGTATAAATGTTTGTCGTCATCCGCCCGCTAGATGGAAACACTAGAGAAAGGGAAACAATAAATAAGAGAGAAACAAGTGTCTTAGGGACAGTCATGTAGGAGGGTGCCCCCAAGTCACTAACCACGATGCTATGTCCGTCAGACACAACACACAACAATGAAATCAGAGAGAGAGGCAATATAGAAGAATGATGATACAAATAGAAGAAGGTCACGACAGAGGCGGTCTCCTGGTATCGTCATCCCAGGAGGCCTAAACAACACATAACACATCACAGGAGAAGCACATCATGAGAGAGATAAAGGGTTAGAGATACTTACCTATAGGGCCCCTGTCGGGCTAGCGGGTATCACGAATCTTGATCTTTATCTTAATGGTCAAGGCATTATCACTTCTTCTCTCTTCCATATGTTCATGAGTTCGCAGGGGTTAATATGTAGGAAAGGTGTCTCTTAATGATGGTTGAGAGGGGATGTTTCCATTGTCTGTGTCAGCTATAGGAGCATTCGAAATGCCATTTAAGTGAGCTTGTGGAGGCATTCGAAAGATACCCATTTCAGTCCCTATATAGGGTGTTGGAATGGCTTGAGTCAAAGGGATAGCTTGTTCTTCCACAACATGTAGGATTTCATTGCTTTCCAAAGTATGTGACAGTTCATGATCCGGTTGTTGGTTTAGCATGTAATTGAGAAGTTCTTGGACATCAGGTGACAAATTATCATTAGAATTAAGCAAATGGTCACAAAGGGAATCTGCATTTTCCAAAGCTTTATCTTGATTGGGAAGATTGAGAAGGGATGGCAGAGTGGTGTGGATAAAGATGTTAATGATATCTTCTTCTTATGCCAATATATCCTCACCAAGTGGGGTTATGTTGGGACAAGTCTCTTTGTTTGATAGATCACCCATTGCTATTTCATTTTCATAGGTCTCAGAAAGGATTTGCATTATATCATCATGAAACAAAGGGATAGTGGGGGTAAAGTTATCATCACTACTTTCTCCATGGTGGTTTTCAGCTATAAATTTTTTAAGACTCTCCATAATTGAAGGAAAAACATCTATAGTCTCACGAAAGTTACCAAAGTAAGCTATTGATCTAAGGATGTCACATGTAGTAGTGTTGGTTATGTCAATGCCATAGATGTATGCAATTTGATGCAAAACTTGAGGATATTTGTTAGTGAATTTGCAAAATTTATCATAGTTCACCATGTACTCATATAAGTCTTCTAAAGATGTACCATTAGGAGAATCCATTAGTGCAAAATATATGTAAAAACGCTTGATTTTTCGATATGTTTTCAATGCCAATGAATGGAACAATGGATTGTTGAAGGATTTTGATCAAGGGAAGCAAGTTATATGTCTGATATCAGTCCAAAACAACAATAAATTCACTCTCAACACTCTTGATGCAAATTTAAGATAATGCCAAGTCGATTATAGTGAAAATATGTCAAAATAGGCACTTTTTTCACCAAAATTCAATGCAAGAGAGCATAACAAAGGGTGTTGTGAGGAAAATGATGATGGAAAGCAAATAATGTCAGAAATAATAGCCACTTGATGCAAAAATATCCAACACAACACACTTTTAGTGCAAACTAGGTAAAACCCTAGTGAAAATATAGCGAACATAGGCTATTTTTCACGGTTTTTCAACTCCAAGACCTAGTAAAAGAGGTATTCTAAGAAATTTTAGGAGGGACAGAAAATAATATCAATAATTTTAGTCACCTCAATCCATAAAAATAATTACAACACACTTGGAGTGCAAACTAGGTTAAACCCTAGGGCAAAGATTGCCAAAATGTGTAGTTTTTTGCCAAATTTTCACTACAAGAGCCCGTTAAAAGGGTGTTGTGAATATTTTTATGAGGGGAAGGAAATTATTACCCTGATAATAGAAAATTAATGCAAAAATATCTTTCACAACACACCTACGGTGCAAGTTTATGAAATCGATAAGGCCAAAATTAGTGAAAATTGTTGTTTGCGAAGCCCTAGGTTTGAGATTTTAGAACAAAATGCTATGAGAATGGTTTGAAGTCTGATTTTTGATGGAAATTACATACTCTTAGATCTGAAAATTATTTTCAAGCTTAAACATGCAAAATTTCCATGCAAATTTAATGAAAATGCACCAAAATTGCTAGTTTTTGTTGAAACTTTCAATGCAAAAATGCAAATAATTTAAATTTAAATGTAAATTCAAACTAAAATGCAAGACTACAACCAAATGTAATTTTGAACGAGCCTCTAAAATTAGTAGAAAAATTTGATAAAAGATTTTGCCTACAAACCCTAGATTTTGGAATTACCAGGGTATCTAAAAAATTGTCAAAATTTCCACAAAACCCTAGCAATTAAATGATGAAAATGCAAAGAAAGATTTTGAATTTTTGTATTTTTATATAGTTTATTTTAGATCAGATGCATAAATCATGAATTAGGAAAATTTAGGAAGAAGTGACACAATTTAGTAAGCCCAACAATGCAATTTTTTTGTGTTTTTCCAAATTTTCAATTTTTTTGACATTTTCTCAATGCAATAAAGTAAATGCCTATATGAATGAGTAAAATCACACCAAATCTGTATACAAACCCTCAGCAAGTTGCAATTTAAGTTCAAGAACATGGGTTCACCAAAATGTTTAGGGTAAAATTGGATTTTGTTAATATTTTGTTGTTTAGATGTTAAAATCCACCTCTCCACTAAACATTGAAGGATCTAGGGTCGAGTGGCAAGCACTATCATACCCCAGAGTCACTTTTAGATATAGGGAAACTTGGATTAGGGAATTAATTATTATTATTTACTTCTCTTATGTCTAATTGACCATTAAAACCCTAATTATGCAAATACGACAACAAATTAATGAATTACAGAAAAAGCTCTTGTAGACGGGAGTAAAATACCAAATTACAGAATACCTATTTTTAGGGTTTCGAGGTGGAATAGTCGGGGACACTGAAGCGGGCGCCCAAGTCCAAGGTACCTATTTTTTCAGGGAATCTAGACCTCCTTCGGACACTGATTAGTCCTATAACTTCTATTTTCTAGAATCTGTCTACGAAGGACACTAGAGTGAGCACCCTAGTCCTAGAAGTGCTGCTTTGTCTAACTTTTTTTCAGATCCTGAATCCCTGATGTCTTCCAAGCTTTCCTGCAACTCCACTTTTTTTTGGATGCGACACCTGTAACCTGCAATCACAAGACTTGGTTTGGGGGTTGTGGTGTTTAGAGGCTTGCCTTAGTCAAACCCTGGAGGACACTTAAGTCTTTGAACACCATTGTCAGATAAAGAGGGCATGCCCTTGTGAGGCAGAGGCCAAAAACCAAAGGAATCAATGATAAAAACATAATGATATATCACCTTGTAGTGAATCTCTCATGGAGGAAGATGCCCTTCATGCCATGAGGAGATTGATGCTCAAATCTACAAATATCAACACACAAAACATACAAGTTTGCTCTTGCAACACAATAGAAATCCTTGAATCACCTTGAGAACACAATAGCTTGCTAGTGATCATCTAATAATGCTCTAGTTTACAAATGAATGCCTAAGCATGTTTATATATGCATCTACAAGCACTCCTATCAAGATATTTGAAATTCAAACTTACTGTGTCAGCAAAGGGACCTAATAACGGTCACTAACCAACACCCGAGAAATTGGGGCTGCCCCAAAATAGGGCAGGACTAGGGCGTGGGTGCCCAAGTCCTCCCCCCCTATTTTGGGCAAGGTATAACTCAAGGGGTCCACCTAGGTTCCATTTGTCATGTTACCTAGGTCTCATTCCATCAGGGTGTTAAAATATGAACTAAAATGTCCTAAATGCATGCTAAAGACCTAGGAGTTAAACCTTATGAGGGAAAAGCCCCTAAGGGCACATTTTCTGACGTTACACAAACATTAAAACTTAGGGTTCTCGACCTTTTGTTGTCGACCCATATAAAATAGCTATATATAAGGTTATAATAGTTGACATGGTTATAATTAATTATAACCCTTCGGGTTCTCTTTCGAATAATAACAAGTTTGTAAGTATTATTTACATAATAAAAAATATGATCGAAGATAAATTACTCTATCAAAATATTCTTCTTGTTTAGTTCGAATCCCTTTGTCTTTAAAGAGGTCAATACCGAAAAATAGATCAATTGACATTCTTCATAATCAACATTATCTTTTTCATATCGACATATACTTTAAAACTATCTCATAAATCTAATAGCTTGACTATGGTTTTCACACCATGTTTATGTAAAGTTTGATAATGAATTCTATATCACAGAACTAAGAGGTACTCGAGTTCTCATTAACCCCCGAGTGTTTTGTTATCACTGTGAACAAGTTGTAGTACTAATATTTACATCAAAACATAGATAATAAGATAAAACTATCACTTATTCACGTAAAAGAATACATAAATATACTTATCTATGTATAAAGAATACAAAAATATACTTGTATCTCTGGTTATTGTCTAGTTATAGACGTCTATGATTTCTGAGTTTCGACACACCTACTCACAACAAACTAGTAATCAATAACTTATATTATATTGTCTATTTGATCATGAGTTCTACATTATCTATAGCTTACAATATCACTCAACTTTAAGTCTTTAAAACTCTTAGAAATTTCACTCTTCTAGTGATATTCCTACGTTCTAATAAGATAATGAATTATTGTTATCAAACGAGTTTCATTCAACATGAGTATAAGAAGAAAACATATGAACCATGTAAAAGGACTCAGCTCTTACCTTTCAAACTGAGCTGGTATTCTCTACTCGACCAATGCCTTTCTCTTCTAAGCTACTGCCTCCGTCTCTATCCCGCGATAACCATCCCTTCTATCTCCTCGACTCACACTATTAATTCAATTATTGACTCCACTAGTTGTGGTTTCCTTCCACTTTTCAAACCTGATATTACTCTTTGAAAGAGGATGCAAGTTGAGGGGGAATGTGGTATTTAAACACCACTCCTATTTGTTCAACAACCTCCCTATAACTATTCCTTGGTTTAAGAATAGTTAAGAGGTGAACACCTCTTCATTAAGAAGGTTGTTAACACATAAACCACTATCCTTGAATTCTACTCAAAGATTATTTACTTACAATAATCTAATGACCTAGATATTATTAACAATAGAGATTATGAGAATGCAACGTATACTTACATTGCTTCACACATTAAGCACAATATGTGATTGGGTCGATGTAATCTCCCTTTTCATGTATTAGTGAAAATCAAGTCGATTTCGATTTGATAAAATATGAAAATTTGACGTTAAAAAACTTTCTACAAGAAACACAATTTTAATTTCTTCCAACTACATCAATGCAGACACAAACATATTCTCATTTACGATGCAAAGAATGATGTTTCGACAAAAGGATCACCTTAGTCACAAAATGACTAACATTCAACCTTGACGGCATCAAATTCACAAAAACAACTAAGTTGACGTGAAAAAAACATGTTAAAAAGACTCTAAGCGACATTGACAACTTGGCGAGTCAAAAAAAAAAACTTAAACCAACTTGATTAAGCACAACTTACCTTAATCAACAAAGTTCCACTAACTAAAGATACACTATACTTAGATGGCAAATGAACTGTTCAAAACCAAATGTCTATTCTCCTCTCCTCGAAATATACTCTCTTTCTTGGAGAGTGGTTGAAACTTGTTTTCCTGAATACAACTTGCAATCACCAAACTGGGATTAGTGCATCGTTAGTCCATTCATAAATCTTATGAATAACTAATCAAAACCTTATAACATAAATTTCTGAATTATTCAATCAGACATGTTATACTTAATCACATGAACTAATATTTAAGAAATCAATGATTTACTCTAACATTATATCTTAACATCAAAAGATTTATCCATAAAATTCACTACTAATCAAAGCCAAAATTTGGGATGTAACATATCTCTCCCCTAAAGATTCATTGTCCTCGATGATTCAATGTATCAAAACATAATTTAAAACAAGTTTTTGTTTAATTGTTAAAAACATGAAATAAATGAGGAAATCTTTGATAGAACTCATGGTAATCCTCCTATGTAGCACTATTTTATGTATACTGGTCCCACTGGACCTTACACTACATAACCTCTTTATTATGTAAGTGGAGCTTGCGTGTTTTGAGCACATTGAGAGGCTCGATTGTGACCACTACTGGGTCCTATATCTGTAATGCATTCCAATTAAGAATATGGTTATCTCCTACAATATACTTTTTCAAATAAGCAACATGAAAAACATTATGCATTCTAGATAAAATTGGTGGTAGAGCAATTCTGTAGGCAACTGGATTGATCACTTCGAGCACTTTGAAGGGTCCTACATAATGAGTAGCTAATTTGGAAGACTTTCCAATTTTTATAGAACTTTTATGTGGTTTGACCTCAAAAGGACTTTTTCTCCAATAAAGAATTGTCTCGATATTCGCTTGGTATCAACATAACTTTTCTATCTATCATTAGATTTTGCCAATCTCTTTTTGATCAATTTTACTTTTTCTTCCATTTCTACAAGCATTTCTGGACCAATGCTAATCCTATCTTCTAGCTTATCCCAGTTTATAGGAGTTTGGCATATTCTTCCATACAATGCTTCAAATGGTGCCATTTTGATAACAGAATTATAGGAGTTGTTATAACCAATTTTCACAAGTAGTAAGTATTCCTCTCACTTGTAGTGTTGATCCATGCAATACATTCGTAATAGACCCTCTAGAACTTGGTTAACTCTCTCAGTTTGACCATTTGTTTCAAAATGATAAGCTATACTCACATTAAGCCTAGTTCATAGCACTAAAAATAAGGTTTTCTAAAACCTTGACGTCATACACACATTTCTATCTGAGATAATGTTCTTAGGAACTCTGTGTAATCTAAACACTTCTTGAACAAATTTGTGAGCTAATACTGATGCTCCATCAATTAAATTTTCAAGTATGAAATGAGCTACCTTTGTGAGTTTATCCACCACTACCAAAATTGCATCATGTCTATTTCTAGACATTGGAAGACCTTGAACAAAATCCATACTTATGATTCGCCACTTCCATTTGGGTATATCATGTGGATACAAAAGTCCTGCGGGATGCTGATGTTGGGTTAAAGCACAAAGTTGAGTATACATTTCGCAGACGTCTCTCGCGAATGAAAAATGCTGCTTGGAACGGGTACCCATTTTGAAAAAAATGGGTACCCGTTTCTAAAAAAAAAAAATAGTCATAGGCATGTAAAAAAAAATACTTTTTGAAAATGAGTACCCATTTTCAAAAAGTATTTTTTTTTACATGCCTATGGCTAATTTTTTTTAACAGGTACCTGTTTTCAAAAAGTTTTTTTTTTTACATGCATATGGCTAATTTTTTTTATTTTTTAGAAACGACTACCCGTTTATATCGTGTACCCATTTCTAAAATTTTGAAATTTGAAACCTGCCAATTTGCATTGGTTTTAGGCTTGGAAACCCAAGCCTTAGCTTTGGACCTACAACTAGGAGACCATGAAAATAGCAAGAGAAAAAACTAGTTTCACCACTATGGCCGGTGACTTTTTTTTCAGAATATTTTAACGAAATTAAAACCCATTATAGATCTGAAAGTCTAGTTTTCAAATATGTAATTTTTTTACTATTGAACATAATTTTCTATTTATTATTTATTTTCCAAACAAACTAACTCATAAACTTTAAATAACATAGGTTACTATTTTTTTAATAACTTTTGATTTTGAAAGTTTCTTTAAAAAAATTTTATATCTGACCAAACTAGACATCATTCTCTACATGATGAAGAAAAAAATTGGTGAATTGATTAGTTTAGCTCAAATTATGTTGGTCGTACACGAGGGGTTTTAAAAAACACTAATTAGGGCCGTTAAAAAATTAATAAAAAAATATTTATAAAAAAATTACAAAAAAATATCCTGACCAAAATTCAACATCCTGAGAATCTTTCCACAAAAGGAATTAGAAAAATATATTAATTTAGGTCAAATTATGTTGGCCGTACACATGCATGCTTTTGTAAAAAATAGGGGACTTTTAAAAAGCCACTTTTTGTACATCCAATTAAAAACCAACTTGCATCATTCGGGTATTAGAAAAAATTAATACATATTTGAAAACTAGAAAAAAAATTCCTTAATTTCTTATTTTTTACATCATCTTAATATTTTATGTGCAATTGCTTCAAATTGTCACTCCAAGTACAACAAAATTTGAAAAATAGGAAAAACACTTCCACTTTTTGGCCAAAAAGTGAACTCATCTTCTTGCACTTACCCTATTTTGCTTTAACTCTCTGGCATTCTAGGTAACTTGCTACAAATCTTGCAGCATTGTTCTTCATTCCTTTCCAGAAATAAAGAGGTTTTACATCTTCTAGAAGTTTGGTTACTCTTGGATGCCCTGAGTATGGTGCGAAATGAACTTCTTTCCACACAAGATTCCTTAGTTCGACTGAATTATGAACATACATTCTTCCTCCATACCTTAGCAATCCATCAAATTCAAAATGAAACCCATCATACCTTGAATCTTGTTTTACCATAAGAGCTTGCTTCACCTGCTCATAGTATTCATCACCTAGTAAGCTTTTCAACACTAAATCCTTAAAGTTTGCATGAATATAGACAATTGAAGAAATATGTCTCCACTAACTCAAAGCATCCGCTACTTTGTTCTCTTTACCTTTAATATAACTTATCTCAAAGTCATAGTCAGATAATAACTCTAACCATCTCCTTTGTCAAGCATTTAGATGTGGTTGAGAAAATATATACTTGAGACTTTGATGATCTGACTTTAGCACAAAGGTTTTCCCTAACAAATAGTGATGCCATACTTGCAAAGCATGTGTAACTGCTGCCAGTTCTAAATCATGCAGAGCATAATTTTGCTCGTAAGATTTTAACTTTCTAGACTCATAGGCTATCACTCGCCCATCTTGCATAAGCACTCCTCCTAAACCTTCTCCTAAGGCATCAATTATTACCTCAAATTGACCTTCGGGATCAGGAACTTTTAGAATTGGTGTCATTGACAATTTCTCTTTTAATTGATTGAATGCCTCTTGACATTTTTCTGACCAATCAAAACATTTCCCTTTCCTTTGCAATGAAGTGATTAGACTTGCAATTTTGGAGAAATTCAGAACAAACTTTCAGTAGTATCCTGCCAATCCCATGAAGCTATGCACTTCATGTACATTCTTAGGTATAGGCCAATCTAGGATAGCTTTGATCTTTGCTAGATCTACAAAAGTTCCTTTAGTAGAAATTATGTGTCCTAGATACTATATTTTCTCTTGGAAGAATGAACACTTAGAAAGTTTTCCATATAACTTATGCTCTCTCAACTGCTGCAATACTTTTCGCAAATGTCCTTAATTCTTAGAATAAATAAGAATATCATCCAGAAAAATATGAACAAACTTGTCTAAGCAACCTCTAAACACATTGTTCATCAGATTCATGAATGCAGCAGGGGCATTCGTAAGTCCAAATGGTAACACTATAAAATCATAGTGCCCATATCTTGTTCTAAAAGTTGTTTTTTTGATATCTTCATCCTTCAATCTCAGTTGATGATATCCTGATTGTAAATCGATCTTTAAAAACATAGAAGCTCCACACATTTGATCAAAAAGATCATCTATACACGGTAATGGATACTTATTCTTTATCGTTGTTTTATTGAGAATATGATAATCTATACACAGACGCAAAGTTCCATCTTTCTTTTTAACAAAGATTACTGGTGCACCCCGCGGAGAAACACTAGGCCTAATCAAACCTTTAGCCAACAATTCTTGTAATTGGGATTTTAATTCCATCAATTCCGTAGTAGTCATACAGTAAGGTGCTTTTGATATTGTCTTAGATCCTGGTTTAATGTCGATTGCAAAATCAAAGACTCTTTTGGGTGGTAGACCTGGAAGTTCCTATGGAAAAACATCCTGGAAATATCGAAGAAAAGGATAACATTTTTCAAAAGACACACTTTACTTTCCAAGACTTTCCTTAATTTGTTCCATTTTTACTACAAAGAGTTGACACTCTTTTTGCCTAGCCCTTTTCAATTGCTTAGCAGAGATTGGTTGAATCTTGACCTCTCTTTGAATACCTAGCAAAAAGACCTTATTTCCCATATCATATAAACACTCAACTATTTTTAAAAAATAGTCAACATTGGCTCTATGTTTCCACAACCAATTTATTCCTAAGACATCATAGGAACCTAAGGGAGCCACGTATAAATTCACCTCAATAGAAAAACTAGAGAGATCAATCTTAGCTTCAAACATGCATTGCTCTACCTGATCCTTAGATTGGCTAGCATATTCTACTGACCAAGGTTTAGCCATATAACTAGCTCTCCTAGGAAACTTATTCAATATACTAGGAGAAATAAAATTTTCAGTTGCTCCAGTATCAATCAAAATAGAGATAGGGACTCCAAACAAGGTACTTGTCATCTCTATAGGAGTGATATGATACTCTGCTTAGTGATTATCCAATGTTGCATAATCCTTTGTTGGAATGCTGCTTGTTGGGTAGGTAAAGCATTACCTCTTTGCTGACCACCTTGGTTCTTGATTGGGCATTGATTGGCATAATGGTCACCTCAACAAGCAAAGCATCCACAAGGAGGTCCTCCCCCTCTTTTTAGTTGTCTTGCTAGCATTATCCTCATTCCTCTTGAAATTACCATTCTTCTTTTCATTGCCAAAACCACTCTTAAACTTCTCGGTTCCTTTACCATTTCTCCTATTCTCATAATTATTACCATTCCTTTTCTTGGAAGGTTGGGAAGTTTGAGTCTTATTAAACCTCTTGTGATTCTATTACTAAATTATGTTTGCAATCTAATTTAGCAAGGCCTAAACAACAGTTGTTGGAAAGGGGGTAAAGAAAATTTTTATGTGCATGATCATCTAGTTAAATGCATGTTGTCTTGACAAAAGAAACAATGAAAGATCACTTATCAGGATCATATGACAGCTCAAGCTAGGCTGTCAAACCATCCTGATAAGTGAAATGACCTAGAGACAAGAAAGTAGACATTCAAAGAATGACAGGTATCTAATTGACTTCATTTTTTAGTTATGATATTACTAATTATTCAGTACATTTCAGTACAATTCAAAAGAGAGATATTTATAAACTGTCATTTCTTCATCATGTTTTAAACATGTGCTTTAAAAGAGATTCAGTTGTTTTATGCTATGTATTTGATTTTGAAAGCAAAATATACATAAAGTCATTGCATAAAGTAAGATAACTGATTATATTCAAAAGAGTGTTTAAATATGTCCCACACAAGCCGTGGGAATGGCTAAATTGAGCTAATGCAACAAAGCATGCAAGCTATACATCTGAAGATAAAATAAAGAAAGGAACATATGAGGAGAGTTCATATCCTTCATTGCCTTGTAGTGTTGGTGTTGACCCTCCTATCTTCATCTTGATCTTCATATCTACAGCTCCTCACTCCTGATCTTCAAGATGTACCTGCAATGATTGAAAGATTAGGTTAGAGCTCAGGATATAAAAACTCATCATATGCTTCATCAACATATATATAACCTACAATTATGATGCATCAATTCAATTGGGTCATTATCAGATATATGCAAAAATCAGATCATCAGATGAAAGCCAAATCATCATGAGGAGGAGCATTGAACTTCAAAAGTAAGTTTTATATCTAACATGTTTGTTCATTGTGCAGGTATAGGTGAAATATGTCGAAGATAAATCACTGAAATAGCATGTGGAGAAAATGTGGCTCCCACAAGGGGTGAGCCCAACATGCTTATGAACAAACCTTTTGTCATATTGCAATAAACATTAGTTCAGGTCATTGTTCAAGGTACAAGTTAAGGACAATCATCATAAAGAAATACGTATACCTTTGAATCAAGAAGAGTGCCATCTAAGTACCATGCAAAGAAAGATACAAGTGCAGCTACATCATAGAGCAGCATTTAAGGGCAGGTATTTTTCCACCTTTTGTTATGAATGAAGTGAAAAATTGCTATTGAATACATAAAACAACCCTACACATGTATTAGAAAGAAGTCAAGGACAATCATGATTGATATAGTGATATGAATGCCTTGGCAACTTTCTGATATACAAGAGTAATCATAAGAATAGATGTCTTAATTGCCTTAAGCAAGGAAAGGAACAACAAACCTTTAAAGAGAGGCAGAGAAGAATTGAAATGTTTCAAACCATGAATAGTCAAGTCAAAAGCAAGTGGGAACAACAAAGGTATTTACTCTTTTACAGGAGGCTTCATAGTTTTTCCTTTTATCTTCATCAATGTAAGAATGCCACAGTCAAAGTACAGTCAAGATGATGGAGCAGTAGAGGCATATAGTCTCTGGTCTGTCATCAAGTCAAGATCATGGAGCATACAAAAGGACAAAGGAAGAGTCAGGTTGGAACAACAAAAGGCATATACCTTGTTTGTCTACAGAAAAGGGGAAATGAAAGCAACAGGAGATTTCATACACTTGTTCATTTTGACCATCATCAATATGTAAACACGGAGAGAATACATGACAGTCAAAAGTTGGAACATCAGAGGCTTATACTCTTCTTTTTCATCTACAGGAGATAAAAATAGGAAAAACTTAGACTTCATAAACTCTTTCTTTTTTGCCTTCATCACATTCAGGCATATGATGCCTATAAGGAACAACAGAGTGGAGAAAGGACCATTGTTCTCTTGTAAAGTTAACTGTCACAAAAAAAAATCACTGAATATGCAAGGAGACATGAGAATGCAGGGATACATGCGTACCCTTATTACAACCATACCATAAAGGCCAAAGCAGAAGGATGCAGTGTCAAGGAACAGTCAGAAGGAGCAAAGATGCTTGGTTTAGTGACAGATAAAAGAAAAATGGAAAATGCTATTCACAAACCCTACTAGGGTTTCTATACATGAGTAAATCTTTCCTTTTTCAAACTCATGCTCTTTTCATGTTACAGTCAAAGAGAAAAAAAAGATGATGCAGGGTCAAAAAGAAGGAATAACAACCCTTTTTGTAACAGAGAGAAGCAAAAAATGGAGAGTTTGTCACAAACCCTACTAGGTTTTTCTACAGAGTCATCACCTCTTTCCATATACACGAAAAAAGTAAGAAAATTATAAATGACTAGTTTCTTTTGCCTCTCTTTTCTAGCTACAGAGAACACCTTTTTTGTGATAGAGGAAGAAGAAATAGAGTATTCATTGTTCACAAACCCCACTAGGGTTTCCATACATGATCGAAGAGAAACAAGATAATGCAATGTCTAAATACCAAGGAGCAGTGCTTTTGCTTTCATAGCAGAGAAAGGAAAAAAATGGAGTGTTCTTTGTTCACAAACCCTAATAGGGTCTACATGATAAGCTTTACCTTTTTTCCTTTCTCAAATACATCCCCATTTTCTGTCAAATGACAGCCATGATAAAAGGCCAGAGCATTCAAAGAAGAAATACAAGCTATAGTTCCCTTTTTGAAGGAAGTTCTTACAAAAAACCCTCACGGCCTTCTTTGAGTCAAGGAGAGAGAAGATGAAATAGAAGTGAGCATAATAAAGAAACCAATGCAAGAAACAAATTTTATTCCTTGTTTCTTTATGCCATAACAGAATAAAAGATGAAGCATATACAAAAGTAAATGGTAGGTTCATTTTTTTTTATCATGCCACTGAACAAAAGTAGAATGGAAGTGACTAGCAGAATGGAAGTGACTAGAGGAGCAGCATATATTACAATTTTTTCACTCTTTCTTTGTAGAAAAAACAATAAGATACAGAGAAAAGAAGTTCACTTGTGGAGTATGGCATCAAAAATAGAAGAAGAACAGCAGTTTGAGCCTTAGAAAGCCTTAGAAATAGCAGTGAAACCCTAGCAATATCCTTGCATGGTGGCAGTTTGAGAGGAACAACAAACGAAGCAAGAAAATGATAAAGACTTCTAGGTTTTTCCTTCTTTTTATCGTTGCCCTAGCTCAACTGGGCTCTCATTCTTTTTGACTTCAAAATTAAAAATCATTGATAATATGATTGTGGTCAAAACATTGTATATCATTAAACTTAGTGTGCATGAGGGGGCCTGAAAGGGCTATTATTGCTCTTTTTGATTTTCTTCAAGTCAAACAAAGGCAAATGATGTGAAGGTATGATGTGTTTTGCATAGGAGTCATAAGGTATATTGGATTTGAGTTTTTATAAGATTGCCATGGGAGTCATAAGGTAAATGGCTTTGAATCTTTTTTGAAAATAAAGTTAAAATGTGATGAATAATGCATGGGGAGTCACAAGGATCAATTAATGCATGTAACTAATGTAAATGCATGATGGAAGTATTTTGCATAGAGGAGATCCTATTTATACATGGTGATCAAAGGGGAGATATAAGGGATTAAAATAATGATATTTTTTGACTTTTGCATGCATGGAGATCATATATTTTTGGCATCATCATTGGATGCATAATGTAATTGTGCAAATAAAAAATGGAGGTATAAGGAGTTGTTATTTGTTTTAAAACCTTTTGAAGACAATAACCCTCATTTTTGCATGACTTTGCAACTTATAAACAATGTAAACAAATAACAAAGTAATATAATTATAAGTTACTTTATTATTTATCACCAAGTTGTAAAGTAAAAAATTAGAACAAATTGGTAACACATAGTAAAGTAAGTCACTTTTTTATTACTTTATTCCTTGCTCACATTGTTTAGATTCCCAAAATCATGCAAAATTGGAGAGTGAAGTTAACCGAGCCATTTTTGGAGTTCTTTGCATGATTTTTGGTCAAAATTGGAGAGTTTGGTCCACCACTGGTTCAAACTGATAGAGAGGAGCAGTTTGGAGCTATTTTATCTCAAATTGGATTAGTTATAGCCCTTATTTTTAGGGATTTTTATGCTTGCTCGTGGATCAATCTTGGAGGTATTATTTTTAAAGGCAGTTGATTGCAGTTGACCTTTTAGGTCTTCTTTGTGAGCATATTATAAATTGAGAGAAAAACTTATGTTTTTCTAGTTCTTGCCTTTTGCTCTCTTGTGCATTGCAGAGAGAAAGAGTGTTTGTAACTCAACTTTTGCAGATTTATAGATTACAACAGGTTACAAGTTTTATTCTTTGTCATTTTTATTCAAGCGTTCCTTTATTTTTTAGTAGAATCAAGTGTCTACCTTCTCATTTGTGCTATCTTTATGAATGATTTAATGAGATTTTATTGTGTTTAATATCAAAGCCTTTAAAATCATTGTCTCATTTGTACTTGCATATATTGAATAGCAGTAAAAAATCACAGGTCTTAGGTTGTACAATTGGAATAATTTTTCTTTCATGCTGTGAGAACCCCATTTTCCTCCAAGAAGAAAGTTATTTCCAGCCTCCATTAGAAACATTTTTGTGATCATATTGCCAAAGTGAATTGTGTGGATAGATTTTTCTCAGATTTATTGTGAGTTAGAGTTGCAGTTTTCAATCAAATTATTTGCATCACCACACTTTTTAAGTTACAGTAGTGCTTTTAGTAGGTATTTTCAACCCTTTTCTTGCCAAGTCATTGACCCATTTAGAACATTATAAGGGAACCAACCCATAATCTGGAGGTTCAAACTCACCATAGGTCATCCACAGCCTAAGTTTGATCCCATGTTACATAGGATTGCTAAGCTTCGTTGCTTTGCATAACGGGTGCAATCCTGTACGATAACATATTCCTGTTGCGATAAGCTAACATGGACTTCAACTTTTGCTCTTGCTTAATGGCCTTCTCATAAACTTGATCCATTGTCATAGGACCATGCACGTCCACTTCACCGCCAATCTGGGCATTCAAACCCATGATGAATTTCCTAATTCAGAAGCTTTCATCCTTCTGGTATTAAGGTACATACTTCAGAAGACAAGTAAACTTCTCTCCATACTTGACTACTGACATATCCCCTTGATGTAGATTTTGAAAATCTGTCAACTTCTGATCAAAGAAGAGTTGCGGTAACCACCTTTTACGGAATAGTTTAATAAACTCATCCCAAGTTACCTTTAAGGAATTTAATCCTAATTCCATGTTCTTGTTCATCCACCAAGTTGATGCTTCTCGTGCCAACTAATAGCCTGCTCCCCAAACTGCTTTGGTTATTTTTGAATAGTTTCTTATCTCAAACTACTTTTCCATATCCGTTAAACAAGCCTCGATATCATCTCCAGTCACCATTCCATCAAACTTAGGTGATGTGACTTTCTCCATATCTTTAGATACTATTCTAAAGCAAGCCTATCCCTTACTTCTCTCTGGGGTCTACGATTATAAGGATTCTCACTATTTGCACTATGCTCTTGATGATTTTCTTCACTCAATTCATGAGAGATCTCATTTCCTCCTTCAAAATTCCCTTCATCTCTCACTTTTTGCTCTAAGGTACCAAGTCTCTCCTTGATTTCTGTAAGCATAGCTAAAATTTGATCTAACTTTTCCATTGGATTTACTGGAGGGTTATTCTCTTCTTGACTTTCACCTTGATTTGTTCTTGTACGAACCATGATGTTGTTTTTCTCACACCTGAGAATATTATGTTATCTATTATTTTTTTAAAATTTAATGTGACTCATTAAATCAAAAACATAATTAACTCAAAAGTAAACATCAAATTGGTACAAAACAATCTCATCTTTATTATAGTATTTTAGAGTAACTACATCCTTATTTGTACAAAAAATGACTCAATTGTCATAATTGAGGGGACTATATCCCTCTGATTCACTATCAAATACTTGGTTAAGAGGAGTATATTCATCTAATTCACTAAGCATAATAATATTAGAAGATGAGGGTATACGAGGTTCCCTCCTAATCATAGGTGTGTCCACATTTCAATTGGTTGATGTATCTCTTAAGAGAGATAATTGGTTGGATTCAGTTGGGGGTGAATAAGTTATGATGTTAGCTACCCATAAAATTTTCTTCTTTTCTCGCTTAATTCGAGACATGACATTACTAAGAGTTTTAGCATCACTAAGCCATATTACATTGTCATAGTTGGTTCCTTCTATAGTTTTAACTATGGCCTCTCGTTATTTCTTGACCTTCAAGTAGCGCTCATTTCTTATAACTGACTTCCTGACAGTCATCTTGAGTCACACCATCCTGGCACAAGAAGTCCAAACATTAGCTACTGATAATGTTGGATAATAGGTTAGCATAGATAGCTCATAAGCCCTAGTGCTGAACCTGGTAGCTCTGATACCATATGTAACATACTAAATCTCAAACAAGGCTTAAAACAAAGATTTACAAAGAGATAAATAAACATATAAATCATTAAGTGAAAAAAATTGAACTTTTTTTTTTTTAAATTAAAATATTCTCAAGGAACCAAATTACATCATATACGCATAACTTCCTTTCTAAATATACATGTAATCAAAATTACTTTACAGAATCAACATTTCATTTTTCAATTACAATAATCTGCAATTGATAAAATTTACATAGTTTATGAAATACAAGTCACATATCAATAAGTATGTTGCATCTAGAATTCTAATATCCATATCGCAAGTCTCAGCGAGTCTTTTGCTGGAGAGAGAGAGCATCTTCTGAGTGCTTTACCTCCGACCACAGACCGACGGTCCCCCGCTCACCTTCCAATTGGAAGTGGCCCTACCCTTCACGAAGAGTATAGACATAAGGTAACCAACTGATATTTACCATTTGAGTACTAGTGTTGTATCCTACATAACTCTATTGATCACACAACTCTAGACAATCCTCTTGCTAAGTATGATCATATCGACAGGTTATGAAATCTAGACATGGTGAACTGACTAATGCATGCAGAGACGTATGCATTACTTTAGCCAAAGATTCTATATAAATAGACATTTAAAGTAAATGTAGTTGTATTCTCCACCCACCTCTAACTCAACTTGGATACTATCACATCCTATGATTTGACTAGAAAAATTGGTTCTTTTGATAAATGGTTTAAAAAAATAGAGTTTTGTCTAACTCAAAAACTACTCTACCTGACTTAGGTTAATTCTCATGACCGTGCCATTTGTACCATTAGACTTTATGGATTGACTATCCATTCAAAAGTACCTCTTTGCATACTTGCACAATCTGAGGTCTATGACTTATCAACATCTACTCCACGAGTCCATAACTCAAGTCGATTGAAATAAACAATTTGGTTTCTCTACCAAGGGAAATCACCATTAACTAAAAACAAACTTCCTTAGAGAAGTCTAATACAAACATTAAAACTTAGGGTTCTCAACCTTTCATTGTCGACCCATATAAAATAGTTATATATAAGGTTATAATAGTCAACATGGTTATAATTAACCATAACCCTTCGGGTTCTCTTTCAAATAGTAGCAAGTTTGTAAGTATTATTTACATAATAACAAATATGATCGAAGATAAATTACTTTATCGAAATATTTTTCTTGTTTAGTTCGAATCCCTTTATCTTTAAAGAGGTCAATACTAGAAAATAGATCAATTAACATTCTTCATAATCAACATTATCTATTTCATATCGACATATACTTTAAAACTATCTCGTAAATCTAATAACTTGACTATGGTTTTCACACCATGTTTATGTAAGTTTGATAATGAATTCCATATCATAGAACTAAGAGGTACTCGGGTTCTCATTAACCCCCAAGTGTTTTGTTATCACTATGAACATGTTGTAGTACTAATATTTACATTGAAACATAAATAATAAGATAAAACTACCACTTATTCATGTATAAAGAATACATAAATATACTTATCTACGTATAAAGAATGTAGAAATATACTTGTATCTCTGGTTATTGTCTAGTTACAGATGTCTCTGATTTTTGAGTTTCGACACGCCTACTCACAATAAACTAGTAATCAATAACTTATATTATATTGTCTATTTGATCATGAGTTCTACGTTGTCTATAGCTTACGACATCACTCAGCTTTAAGTCTTTAAAACTCTCAAAAATTTCACTCTTCTACTAATATTCCTACGTTCTCATAAGAGAATGAATTACTGTTATCAAACACATTTCATTCAACATGAATATAAGAAGAAAACATATGAACCATGTAAAAAGACTCAGCTTTTACCTTTCAAACTAAGCTAGCATTCTCTACTCAACCAATGCCTTTCTCTTCTAAGCTACTGCCTCCCTCTCTATCCCACAATAACCATCCCTTCTATCTCCTCGACTCACACTATTAATTCAATTATTGACTCCACTAGCCATGGTTTCCTTCCACTTTGCAAGCCTGATATTGCTCTTTGACCGAACATGTGCTCTTTGACCCAACATGCAAGTTGAGGGAGAATGTGGTATTTAAATACCACTCCTATTCATTCAATGACCTCCCTATAATTATTCCTTGGTTTAAGAATAGTTAAGAGGTGAATGCCTCTTCATTAAGAAGGATGTTAACACATAAACCACTATCTTTGAATTCCACTTAAAGATTATTTAGTTATAATAATCTAATGGCACAGATATTATTAACAATAGAGACTATGAGAATACAACGTATACTTAGATTGTCTCACACATTAAGCACAATATGTGATTGGGTCGAGAAAATCTCCCCTTTCATGTATTAGTGAAAATCAAGTCAATTTCAATTTGATAAAATACAAAAATTTGACATTAAAAACTTTGACTCCTTGACTCACACTATTAATTCAATTATTGACTCCACTAGCCATGGTTTCCTTCCACTTTGCAAGCCTGATATTGCTCTTTGACCGAACATGTGCTCTTTGACCCAACATGCAAGTTGAGGGAGAATGTGGTATTTAAATACCACTCCTATTCGTTCAATGACCTCCCTATAATTATTCCTTGGTTTAAGAATAGTTGAGAGGTGAATGCCTCTTCATTAAGAAGGATGTTAACACATAAACCACTATCTTTGAATTCCACTTAAAGATTATTTAGTTATAATAATCTAATGGCATAGATATTATTAACAATAGAGACTATGAGAATACAACGTATACTTAGATTGTCTCACACATTAAGCACAATATGTGATTGGGTCGAGAAAATCTCCCCTTTCATGTATTAGTGAAAATCAAGTCAATTTCAATTTGATAAAATACAAAAATTTGACATTAAAAACTTTGTACAAAAAACACAATTTTAATTTCTTCCAACTACATCAATGTAGATGCAAACATATTCTCGTTTACAATGCAAAGAATGACGTTTTGATAAAAAATATTGCCTTAGTCACAAAATGACTAACATTCAACCTTGACAACATTGAATTCACAAAAATGACTAAGTTGATGTTAAAAAAACACGTTAAAAAGACTCTAAGTGACATCAACAACTTGCTGAGTAAAAAAAAAAACTTAAACCAACTTGATTAAGCATGACTTGCCTTAATCAACAAAGGTTCACTAACTGAGATACACTATACTTAGATGGCAAATGAACTGTTCAAAACCAAATGTATATCCTCCTCTCCTCAAAAGATACTCTCTCTCTTGCTTGGAGAGTGGTCGAAACATGTTTTCTTGAATACAACTTGCAATCACCAAACTGGGATTAGTGCAATAACATATCAAAACCTCATAACGTAAATTTTTGAATTATTCAATCACATCTATTATACTTAATCACATGAACTTATATTTAAGAAATCAATGATTTATTCTGACATTATATCTTAACGTCAAAACATTTATCCATAAAATTCACTACTAATCATGTGAAAGTAAATAGTAAATTCAAAGCCAAAATTTGGGATGTAACAAAAAACCTTAAAATTTTAGAATATGTCATTACAATTTAGTAGTTTATTTAATTTTAGAATTTGAGCTCGAATTGTCATTATAATGCAAAGATACCGCTACCCTATTGCTTTAGTAGGAAATACCCCTACCCCATTTCCCTAGTAGAAAATACCTATACCCTATTGCCCTAGTAGAATAGAAATCGATCACACTAGACAAATCATTTCAATGCAATCGTAATCACACCAATAACACAATGCCACAATATATTTCAAACAACTAAATTTTTTAAAAATATAGTTTTGTTTGGTAATATAGAAATGCTTCATATTTTTGCATGCATATGATAATACAACATGCGGACCAATTTTTAGTTTTTTTTAAAATTAAAAATTAGACAATTTTACTAGAAAAGGTTTGCAACATTATAAAGAAAGTTAATATATAATGGTCCATGAGGAAAACGTTGTAGTTAGAGATATCACATGAGTTTATGTGAGTAAACAAACTAGCAAAATAAGTGCATAAGAATTTAATTAGATACGCGTCTTCAAATTTGCAAGGCTTTTTTTATGCATTAGAGATTGTAGTAATACACCACTGTATGGAGGAATTTTGAATAGTCCACACATTAATATTTCCAATTAAGAAACTTCGATCCATGATAGTTTATAATCAAGTTAATTGAAATATCATCTGCATTTGAAACTTAAGATAGAAGAAAGGTAAAGCAATAATCATGATGCCCAATAGAAGTAAGTCATAGTGGTAGACATGAATTTTTCAAATTAAACTCATTTTTGTTAGGCTATTTGGGCCACCATGATATGATCAAAGAAATAAATCCTCACTATTATAATTAAATGGATAAATGTAGCTAGAATGTATTGTGTTGGGACCTTTTACATATCTTGCAAATAGAGGTTGTTGAAGAACCATCAATAAAAAAAACTTTAAAAATGTCAAATTCAATTAAACATGTTTGTGAATCTACTAGAGAATAAATAGAGCCATCATTCACCTTAACCACTATCTAATTAGATGATGCTCCAAGAGAGCACAGATCAAGGATATAAGACCTTCTTGGTATGTATGTTTGGTTAACTATCATGTCCACTATATAAGATTGTTGTCAATACAACAATCTTTAGTAGTAATCCATATCGACATGCTCAAGCTCTTCTAATTTTTACTGTTGTGATTAGTAGGGCAAATGATAAAATGCTTGTAAATAGACCATTTGAGATATGACATGGAAATTTGAATGGATTAAGATTGGGATTCCCATTTTATAGACATACACATTCTTCTGCTAGACCCCACACATAGTTATTATCATATAAGTAAAGCAAATCTAGGTTTCTTTCAACATGAAACTAGTAAAACTTGAAAAGTCCATTACAAGTTATGACCATGATAACTATATTTACCTTGATTGATTTTTGTACTTGAGTAATACAAAAACTAACATACCAAACAACTGTAGAGCCATTATTGTAAATGTAGTGATGATCACACATGCATTGAAAATTATAAGAACAAACATGTAAAGTTTGGAAATCTCACATACTAAAAATAGTATTAAAAAAAGCAATGCTCATTCCAAATAAAGAAAGCAAACTTATACAATAATCAAATATCCATGATAGTTGCATAAAATAGCAAGTTTCCAATAATGAAGTACACATTCCATACACTAAAAAGTATTACATTTCCATTTACATACATCAAAAAGGGTGTTACAAAACATCTGTTTCAATGTTACAAGTACAAATGATTGCATCAATTACATCTATGATAAGAATTATACATTTGAGTGTGTGCAAGAAGTCCACTTTTTGGCCAAAAAGTGGAAGTGTTTTCCTTGATTTTTAGAATTTGTCACATTTGACCTAAAAATTTGAAGCACTTAAAGGTGGAATCTTGAAAAAAGTCAGTAAATATGAAATGTAGTACTCGGAGTCTAGTTTCCACATATGTAATTTTTTTAATACTCAGATGATACAAATTGATTTTTAGTAGGTGTTTCTAAAAACCACTGTTTAAAAGTCACTTTTTTTTACTATACCATGCACCTGTACGTCATCCATATTTTGACGTAAATAATCATATTTTTCTAAATCCTTTTGGGAAAAGATTTGTACCTCACTGAAGCATGTTTTTCATATTTTTTGTAATTTTTTATTGAATATTTTTTTTGTTAATTTTTTATTGGCCATTTTTGGTGTTTTAAAAAATCGTGGACATCACGCATAAGATGACCTAAACTTATCATTTTTTGAATTTTTTTTTTCAAATTGAAAAGAATTGTCTGAAGTACATTTTTGTACAATTTTTATTACAAAAAATTATTTTAATAAAAAGTTATTAAAATACTAAAAAACCCTAATAATTCAAGTTTATGGACCTATTTCATCAGAAATTAATTGAAAAATAGAAAAAATAATCCAATTGTAAAAATAATTACATATTTTGAATCTACACTGTCTCATCTATAATGGGTTTTAATTTCGTCAAAAAATTCTGCAAAAAAGGCCTTCAAACATATGCCCAAAGTCACTATTTTGTTGTGACATTGACAAGACTTTCAACTTGCAAGTCAAACCAGGTCCAAAGCCAAGGGTCGAGTTCCCAAGCATTTTTTCTGACCCAAAACCCATAACAAAAATTGGGTCAGAAATTCAAATTTAATGAAACGAGATCCCATTTCAACAAAACGGAATCCCATTTCAAGAAAACGGGATCCCACTTTTGGCTCGAGATCCCGAAGCAAAACAGGATCCTGTTTCATAAAAAATGGGATCCTGTTTTGGTTTACCCAATTTCGGGTTTTTTTTCTAAGTCTGAAACTTCCACTTTAAGTGGACTCATCTTTGTGCATTTACCCATTTAATACAGATTGGCTATGCAAGCCATACAAGAGTAATATAATGAAATATATCCATAAGAATCATATATCATAAGAATCTTTAATCTCAATCGCCATGACCCAAATGGTCTTCCCCAAGTCGAGGTCAAGAGTGTTATCAAGGCACTTTTTCCACCTAACCACGAAGTATTGGACTTCCCTAGGTTTCTTCCTAACTCAAAGAAAGCACCAACCCTGCATGAGGAGCCTAGCAACCTGGAATGGTAAAGGCAGAAGGCAATCTCTTGATGCGTCCCTGTTGCCTGTATGCATTCCTAAACTAAGCTAGAATGACATAACTCTCGCAAGTAGGATGTGGCAGAGACATATATAACATATAATCTAGGCTTTTCTATTCCATCTTTTTAAATGGTACAACAGCTTGGCCAAGCTACAATAAATAAAAATTGGTAATTTAGAAAAAAGTAAATTACCGTCTTTGGGAGCCCACATTCAGCATCCTGTCCCAGAAGTAAAACAACTCTCAAAATATAATCACACCATTTACACAAATAGAAAGAATATAACATTTTTTGTAGTTTAAAATAATGATTTATCTCAGAGTAATTATTCATCGTTAAGATGTCTATTCCGAAAAAAATAGATTTTACATCCACCAATTACTATTATAGTTTGCATGTTATCTAAGTTTTCCAAATCTGATGGTTTATAATAATTCTTCGGGAAAAGAGGTTTTCTAATTTGAAAAGAAAATACTGTTTGAAACAAAAATTAAATCTATTGGTTTACTTTGGTGCTGGTCCATTTTCATTCCAGTGGTTTTGACAAATTTTATAGATAAATGTTGGACAAGTATGTTCACAATAAAACATGCTTTTCTATTGAAACTAATATAGTGAGTTTTTAATCATTACATTCGTTTAATAAATTATATTCAGTGAAATGTATATACTACAAACTTGTTTATATATATATATATATCTTACACAGTGGACATCAGGAGAACGTCATGAATTTAAAATAATCGACGAACATCATAATCGAACATCATAATTTTAAGTAAACAGCGATTTGAATAGAGTTTTAAACTCCATTTTAAATGGAATCTTAAGAAAAAGGGGCGACGACCCTTATGGGGTTGCAGTCCCCATTAGGGACTGCGGCACCATATGGCTGCTTTTGTGGGTTGGGCAACGCCCTTCCCACGGCCTATGTGTCACCAAGAAAATAAAAATTTAAACTTTATTTATTTTTGTTTTAAAACTCTTCTATAACTTGCATTTTGACAGTGAATTTCAAAGTTTTTGCAGTTTATTCATAATTCATTGGAAATGAAATCTACTGTATTACATATGTATACAGAATCTATATTTTATAGTTTATTAATATGTATACTCAGAAATATGGTGTATATATAACAGTATTAATTTTCATATAAATATTCAACAGTATTAGATCTTGCAACAAAAATATTAGGAATATAATTTATAATATATATATAAAATATACAGTTTTATTTTAATTGTAAATATATATATAAATTTGTCAACCAAAAAATTGGTATTGATATTAAATCATAATTGCAATTTTAATGTTTATATAATCAATTTAGTAGTAACAATCAATTTATTCTTTCACACAAAACATAAATTAATTATCAAGCACTTATTCACACAATTTACATCAAAGACATATTGGATATGCATAAAAACCTATAATTTAAGCTCCCTGATGATTAAACTTTGTCTAGATTCCTCTCCTTCTGACTAATCCTTCCTTTGCCGAAATCTCCAATATGTTATTTTCTGATCTTTTATTTTTCAGAATGAAAGGTTATGATGAATTGAAGAATGTTGTGTGATGTGTGTTCCAAGAATGAGGGTTTAATCTCTTTTAAAATGCCTTCTTTCCTTTTCAACTTCTTTCTATCTTTTCACAATTTCTAATTTTTGTTTTGTTTTTGTCTTTTTCTAATTTTGTGTCTTTTTCCATTTTTCTATTTGTTTCTATCTTTTGTTTTCTTTTTCTAAAATCTATTTCTAATTTACCAAATAAAACACTTATTTCTTATTTTTCGAAAACACATTATTTAATGACTAATTTTTATTTTATTACTAAATTTTGAGACACAAATATAAATAATAATTCCAATTTCAAAAAGGTAATAATTTAAAAAGTAATTTTAATAAATAAAATTTGCTACTCAATCATTTCTAAATAAAAATAATAATAATTCTATCTTCAATTAAAAATCAATAAATAATTTTAAAACTACTTTTATTTTCACTAAGGAACTTTAAGTTTAACTAACAATTAATTAAATAATCAACTAAAATATAATAATGATTTTTCTTTCTAATAAAATAAGAAGTAATAAAATATGATTAATTAATGCAACTATATGCATCTAAGTGTTGGTGTGTGTGTGTGAGAGAGAGAGACTACTCCATCCTAACCCTGCCGGGAAGCTAACCCCCTCTACCTTAACCACACCCTTGTCTTCGACAACCTACAACTCATGAAACTCAAATTTTCCATTAATAGGTTAGTGTCCAATAGCAGAAGTATAGCCGAAGCATTACAATTCATCATTTAAATAAAATAATAGTCACATTATCATTTCAAAATAATATTCACTTATTTCATCTTTCAAAATAAAATACTATCTATTTAATTCAAGTCAAAATAAAATAACATTTATTTAACCCACACATAATTATCCATAAATAACTCCAAATATAGTAAGTTCATAACACATCAAAGTTTGAGACGTGACATCCTTCCCCACTTGGAAGAGATATCGTCCTGATGTCTTATTATATCAAACATCCACATAAAAAAATCTTACGCATCCAATATCAATAATATAATAAAAGTCATAATATGCAGAAATAAAAGTATGCTAAAATATCAAATGTGAGAATGCTCTATCAATATCATCCGCATTCTCTCAGGTGGCACTATCCACCAAATACTGGTCCCACTGGACCTTATATTGCACAACATTACGGTTCCATAACTTAATATTGCGCCTCTCTAAAATTCTGGTGGGCTCCACTAGCACCACCCCTGGATCCTGAACCTGTAATTCACGCCAGTTAAGAATATGAGAAGCAACAGGATGGTATGGCTTAAGCACAGAAACATGGAAGACATTATGTATACGAGATAGAGCCGGTGGTAGAGCAAGCCTATATGCAATCGAGTTGATAACTTCCAAGACATCAAATGGCCCAACATATCTAGGGGCAAGCTTAGATACCTTTCCAAACGAGATTGAACTCTTCTACAGTCGAACCCTCAAGAAGACCTTATCTCCCACTGAGAACTATCTAAAGGTTATGTTCCTATCTGTAAAGCTCTTCTGGCGATTTGAAGCCTGCTTCAACTTTTCCTTAATTAGTTTCATCTGATCCTCCATCTCTCTCAACATCGCTGGCCCAATGACAATCCTGTCCTCCACCTTATCCCAACTAATAGGTGTACAACATTTGCGGCCATACAAAGCCTCGAAAGGTGCCATTCCTAGAGAGGCATGATATGAGTTATTATAAGCAAATTCTACTAAGGGAAGGTACTCCTCCCACTTATGCTACTGGTCCATGTAGTACATTCTAAGGAGATCCTCCACTACCTGATTCACCCTCTCCGTCTGACCATCGGTTTGAGGATAATAGGTTGAACTAAAGTTCAAATTTATCCCCAAAGAAGCATACAATGTAGTCTAGAATCTAGAGGTCATTCAAGTGTCACAATCATAGATGATCGTTTCTGGCACTCCGTGCAACCGAAAAATCTCCTGCACAAACTTTTTTGCTAAGACTAATGAACCATCCTTAAGATTTCCAGGAATGAAGTGAGCTACTTTTGTTAGTTTATCAACAACAACCAAGATGACATCATGTCAGTTCTTGGTCATAGGCAACCCCTCAATAAAATCCATAGCGATTACCTACCATTTATATTCTGGCACCCTATGTGGGTATAAGAGTCCTGTCAGATGCACATGCTCAGCCTTAACTCACTGGCATTCCAAACATTAGGCTACAAAAGCAATAACATCCCTCCTAAGTCTTGGCTAGAAATATAATGGACTGAGTCCTTTTATCATTTTTGTTACATCGGGGTGCCCTGAATAAGGTGCATTATGAAATTCTTCAAGTACTAATTCTCTCAACCCTGCTAAATTAGGAACATACATCCGTCCCTGATATCTTAGGAGTCCATCAGACTCAAACATGTATCCATCAAATCTATGATCTGAAGGATCCTTCTCTAGGGCTTGTTTCACCCTATCATAATGATCATCTCCCGGCAAAACCTGAATCACTTGCTATCTAAAATTTGACCTTACAATGACCATAGCTGCAAGGTGTCTCCTCCTACTTAGGGCATCTGCTACTCTATTTTCTTTTCCTTTTATATATTCACTGCCAAAATCATACTTGCTCAAGAACTCCAACCATCTTCTCTATCGAGCATTTAAGTTGGGTTGAGTGAATATGTACCATAATCCCATATGATCTATTTTTAGTTCGAATGGCTTCCCCAAAAGATATTGCCTCCATATTTGAAGGGAATGCACTATGACAACCAACTCCAAATTGTGTGGTGCATAGTTTAGTTCATGTTGCTTCAGTTTCCTAGATTTGTATGCTACCACCTATCTGTCCTGCATAAGAACTGCTCCTACACCTTCTCCTGATGTATATGTAATCACTGTGAAGTGCCCATTTGGATCTGGCACAATCAAGATAGGTGCAGAAGTAAGTTTCTCCTTTAATAGTTGGAAGGCCTATTCACACTTATCACTCCATTTAAATTTCTTTCTCTTCCTTTGGAGTGCAGTGATGGGTGCTACAATTGTTGAGAACCCCTTGACAAATTTTCTATAATAGCCGGCAAGCCCCATAAAGTTTCAAACTTTTGATACGTTCTATGGCACTGGCCAATACATAATTGCCTTGATCTTATCTGGTCCCACTGCTATCCCCTTAGCCGAAATAACATGGCTTAAATAGTGCACCTTAGTCTGGTAAAAAGTGCATTTTGACATCTTCCCATAAAGCTTATGTTCCCTCAGACGTTGTAACACTATTCTTAGGTGCTTGTCATGCTCTTCCCTGATTTGGAGTATATCAGGATATCATCTAGAAAAACTAATACAAAGTCATCCAGGTAGTCTCGAAAGATGCTATTCATCAAATTCATAAAAAGCTGCTAGGGTGTTGGTTAGCCCAAATGGTAACACTGTGAACTCATAGTGGACGTATCTAGTTCTGAATGCAGTCTTGGAAATATCTTCATCTTTTATCCTTAGCTGGTGGTATCCCGATCTCAAATCAATCTTCGAGAATACCTTAGCTCCTTTCATCTGGTCAAACAGTTCATCTATTATTGGGAGCAGATATTTATTTTTAATGGTGGCCTTGTTTAGCATTCTATAATCAATACACAACCTCAAGGTACCATCCTTCTTCTTCATAGATTTGATAGGTGCTCCCTATGGAAACACACTTGGCCTTATAAATCCTTGGCTAAGCAACTCTTGCAACTACGCCTTCAGCTCATACAATTCAGTGGTGTTCATCCTGTACGGTGCCTTTGACTGAGGCTCAATCCTAGGTAGTAAGTCAATCGAGAAATCAAATTCATGTTTAGGTGGTAACTCAGTCAGTTCATCAGGAAATACATCTTGAAATTCCTTTAGAATGGGATGGTCATTGAGTGATGACTCCAAGTTATCAAGGTCCCTGACCTTAACTGTATAAATAGTGCACCCTTTCCTGTTAGCCTTTTTCAGCTGCATGGACAAAATCTACCAGAGTTCTAAGGGCCTTTTTAAACCATGAATCTCAACACAGTTACCCTGATCATCTAAGCATTTCACTGTTTTCTCTTCACAATCTATAATGGAATTATGCTTAGTAAGCCAATTTATCCCTAGAATTACGTCATATGACCCTAGGGGTGCTACATACAAGTTAACTTGTGTCTCAAAACTAGGAAGTTCAAGTTCATTGTTGGCAAGACAATGCTCTACCATTTTCTCTACCTGGTTTCCATATTAGACCTTCCATGAATTAGCCATGTATCCCAATTTAACTAACAACTTAGAAATAACATGTGGATCTACAAAACACTCAGTGGCTCTAGTATCAATTAGGATCAAAATAGGGCACCCAAAAATCTTACCTGTACACTGGATTGGCGTAGCTTGGAAATCAACCTTGTGATTATCTACTGTCGCATGGATGTGATGTTGTTTTCTATTTTTCTGATTTTTCTCTCTCTGAGGACATACGTTGGCATAATGCTCACCACCACATGAGTAATAACCACTGCGGGGTACTCTGAGTCTGTCTGAAACATCTCTCTTGTTATTGTTATTATAATTGACCCTCTTGTTGTTCTGATTTCCATTGTTGCAGTCTTGAAAATTGTTTCCCCTTTTGAGATTTTTGATCTTTCAGTTATTATTGTTATTACCTTGATTATTCTGATTCAGATTGCTTTGATTCTAATTGCTCCCTTGGAATTTCTTGTTAGCATACTTGACATCTTTGTTCTTCCTGTAGTTGGCCACCTGTTGTAACTTCTGTTCTTGTTTAATTACTTTTTCAAACACTTCATCCATGGTGGATGGGTTATGAATATCAACATCAGCCCCAAGTTTAGGCCTTAGCCCCAAGATAAATTTCTGAATTCGGAACCTTTCATCTTACTGGTACTGAGGTACATATTTGAGGAGGTGGGAAAATTTTTCCCAGTATTGAGTAACTGTCATACCCCCTTGGATACGGTTCTGAAATTGGGTTATCTTTTTGTTAAAAAATTGTTGGGGTAGCCATCTTTTCCTGAATAACTCCAGAAATCACTCCCAAGTCACCTCACCAGGCAACAATCGTTTCTCAGCCTTTTCATTATCCCACCAAGTGGCTGCCTCACCAGTGAGTTGATACGATCCCCAGATAGCCTTAGTTTCATTAGATAAATTGCGTAGAGAAAAGTACTTCTCCATCTCTATGATCCATGATTCTGCCCCATCCCCAATTGTTTTGCCATCAAATTTTGGCAGGGTGACCTTTTTAAGGTCCTTGCCTAGTTCCTCAACTATTCTCTCTTGATTGTTAGGGTTTCCTCCACTTGCATCACTCCTGTTTCCCCCATTCCCAATTGGGTTCTGCCCCACTTGACTTGCATGGACTTCTTGTTTTAGGCTATCCATCCTAGCCCCTTATTGGTTCAACAGGGCTAGGATTTGATCTAATCTCTCGTTAGTGTCACCACGGGGCCCTCCATACTAGTAAGTGTGCCTAATATCCATCTAGATTACTCTGTACACATTTGCATGTTAAGCATAATTAGGTGAAGGTCCTAGAGTTTAACCTAAAGGCTCTAATACCAAATGTAAAGTGTGGAAATCTCACATACTAAAAATAATATTAAAAAAAGCAATACTCATTCCAAATAAAGAAAGCAAACTTATACAATAATCAAATATCCATAGTTGCATAAAATAGCAAGTTTCCAATAATGAAGTACACATTCCATACACTAAAAAGTATTACATTTCCATTTACATACACCAAAAAGGGTGTTACAAAACATCTGTTTCAATGTTACAAGTACAAGTGATTGCATCAATTACATCTATGATAAGAATTACACATTTATAGATTGGCTATGCAAGCCATACAAGAGTAATACAATGAAATATATCCATAAGAATCATATATCATAAGAATCTCTAATCTCAACCGCCATGACCCTAATGGTCTTCCACAAGCCGAGGTCAAGAGTGTGGTCAAGGCACTTTTTCCACCCAACCACGAAGTACTGGACTTCCCCAGGTTTCTTCCTAACTCAAAGAAAGCATCGACCCTGCATGAGGAGCCTAGCAACTTGGAACGGTAAAGGTAGGAGGGAATCTCTCGATGTGTGCCTGTTGCCTGTATGCATTCCTAAACTAAGTTAGAATGACATAACTCTCGCAAGCAGGATGTGGCAGAGACATATATAACATATAATCTAGTTTTTTCTAATCCATCTTTTTCAATGGTACAACAACTTGGTCAAGCTATAATAAATAAAAAATGGTAATTTAGAAAAAGTAAATTACCGTCTCTGGGAGCCCACATTCAGCATCTTGTCCTGAAAGTAAAACAACTCTCAAAATATAAACACACCATTTACACAGATAGAAAGAATATAACATTCTCCATAGTTTAAAATAATGATTTGTCTCAGAGTAATTATTCATTGTCAAGCTGTCTATTTCGGAAAAATAGATTTTACCACCAATTTACTATTATAGTTTGTATGTTATCTAAGTTTTCCAAATTTGATGGTTTATAATAATTCTTCGGGAAAAGAGGTTTTCTAATTTGAAGAGAAAATACTGTTTGAAACAAAAATTAAATCTATTGGTTTACTTTGGTGATGGTCTATTTTCATTCTAGTGGTTTTGACAAATTTTACAGATAAATGTTGGACAAGTATGTTCACAATAAAACATGCTTTTCTATTGAAACTAATATAGCAACTTTTTAATCATTACATTCATTTAATAAATTATATTCAGTGAAATGTAAATACTACAAACTTGTTTATATGGTAATATATATATATATATATATATATATCACATTATATATATACATATGCCTGTAGATATATAGAGAATAACGATTATATAGAAAGATATATTTCAGACATAGTTCAAATAAACTGATTATATATATATATAATTAATATATTTATAAGTATATATATATATATCTTACATAGTGGACATCAAGCGAACGTCATGAATTTAAAATAATCGGCGATCCTCATAATCGAACATCATAATTTTAAGTAAACAATGATTTGAATAGAGTTTTAAACTCCATTTTAAATGGAATCTGAAGAAAAAGGGGCGACAACCCATTGGGGACTACGGCACCATATGGCTACCACTGTGGGTTGGGTAGCGCCCTTCCCACGGCCTATGTGCCACCAAGAAAATAAAAGTTTAAACTTTATTTATTTTTGTTTTAAAACTCTTCTATAACTTGCATTTCGACAACAAATTTCAAAGTTTCTGCAGTTTATTCATAATTCATTGGAAATGAAATCTACTGTGTTACATATATATACATAATCTATATTTTATAGTTTATTAATATGTATACTCAAAAATATGGTATATATATATAACAGTATTAATTTTCATATAAATATTCAACAGTATTATATCTTGCAGAGGAATAGAATTTATAATATATATAAAATATACAGTTTTATTTTAACTATAAATATATATAAATTTGTCAACTAAAAAAATTGTATTGATATTAAATCATAATTGCAATTTTAATGTTTATATAATCAATTTAGTAGTAACAATCAATTTATTCTTTCACACAGAACATAAATTAATTATCAAGCACTTATTCACACAATTTACATCAAAGACATATTGGATATGCATAAAAACCTATAATTTAAGCTCCCTAATGATTAAACTTTATCCGGATTCCTCTCCTTCTGACTAAGCCTTCCTTTGCCGAAATCTCCAATTTGTTATTTTCTAATCTTTTATTTTTCACAATGAAAGGTTATGATGAATTGAAGAATGCCGTGTGATGCGTGTTTCAAGAATGAGGGTTTAATCTCTTTTAAAACGCCTTCTTTCCTTTTCAACTTCTTTCTATATTTTCACAGTTTCTAATTTTTGTTTTTTTTTTGGTCTTTTTCTAATTTTGTGTCTTTTTCCATTTTTCTATTTGTTTCTATCTTTTTGTTGTTTTCTTTTTCTAAAATCTATTTCTAATTTACCAAATAAAACACTTATTTCTAATTTTTCAAAAACACATTATTTAATGACTAATTTTTATTTTATTACTAAATTTTGAGACACAAATATAAATAATAATTCCAATTTCAAAAAGGCAATAATTTAAAAAGTAATTTTAATAAATAAATTTTGCTACTCAATCATTTCTAAAAAATAATAATAATAATTCTATCTTCAATTAAAAATTAATAAATAATTTTAAAACTACTTTTATTTTAACTAAGGAACTTTAATTTTAACTAACAATTAATTAAATAATCAACTAAAATATAATAATGATTTTTCTTTCTAATAAAATAAGAAGTAATAAAATATGATTAATTAATGCAATTCTAATGCAACTATATGCATTTAAGTGTCGGTGTGTGTGTGCGAGAGAGACCACTCCATCCTAACCCTGCCAAGAAGCTAACCCCCTCTACCTTAACCACACCCTTGTCTTCGACAACCTGTAACTCATAAAACTCAGATTTTCTATTAATAGGTTAGTGTCGAATAGTCGAAGCATTACAATTCATCATTTAAATAAAATAATATTCACTTTATCATTTCAAAATAATATTCACTTATTTCATCTTTCAAAATAAAATACTATCTATTTAATTCAAGTCAAAATAAAATAACATTTATTTAATCCACACATAATTATCCATAAATAACTCCAAATATAGTAAGTTTAGAACACATCAAAGTTTGAGACGTGACAAAACAAAAGCAGTGTAGTCCATCTACAAGCCTTGCACAATGAGCATTATTGCAACAAGGGTTTAAATAGTAGAATAAAAATACCTACTTGATAGAATAATTCAACTTATAGCTATCTTCTAGAGGTTATATTTTCTATTGAAAATAAAAAGGAAATAATACAAACTACATGCTTTATGAATTGTTTAATATTAGAATGATTTCTACTAATAATCCTACCTATGTAAGAAAAAATCTATATCCCAAATCATGCCTATCCTTAGAAAGTTATACATGAATGTATACATAAGAAACGTTGGGTACATGCAACTCTAAGAATTAGAAGGGGTATTCCACCAATTCCACATAGGGTCATAGAAACCAGTGTCTGTATAACAATTAAGGTGCTATCTGCCAAAATAACATATGTTAGAGGCCATCTCTATATATTGTTGGGAGAATCTATAAAATTAAACATATTTATATTGTCCACTCTAATGTCCACAAAGAGAACATACATAACATGAAGGCAGGTACACATTTTTAATACCAATGAAAGATGAAAACAAACATATATTAACTAGATCCAACTCTAACATGTGGATTTATCAAGTTGTTCCCCAAAATAAATAATAAGAGTTGAAGAAAACAAATTATATGTAGATGGATCTAAAATTCTGCCATGGAGGAAAGAAAATTAAATAAGCATCTTTTTTTTTTTTTTGAAAAATGCGCCTGATAAACTTTTTAATGTGACCGGCGATGCTGGTGCAACACGCCCTCCGGCTCCACGCGAATGCTTTTTCCCGGAGCAATGAACTGGTGAGGCCACAACACGGGGGACCTCATCCCCTAGCAAGAACACTTCAAACCCGCGAGCTCGTTGGCCCAGCGGGGGTTTGAACTCTGGTGGCCGCCACTACAACTGAGCGAGTTAACCACCGAACCGCACCCTTATTGGCAAAAAATTAAATAAGCATCTTTATCATGCAAATATAGAGTGATTTTCAATGGATTTTTTAAACTTGGTAAGTATATCTTCCCATAGCCTTCCTAATTATTTTGGAATTTTAAGTTTTTGGGGATTTTGTGTGTTTATAAAATAGTTTCCTTTGTTATAACCTATGTCTCCTTGTGTTTATGTGATAACATTTCTAGCAGAATGTGGGGCATGAAAATGTAGTGGTCATAGCTACATTGAGCAACCAACTTCTCAAAGTTTAAACCACCACTAATTCTCTCTTAATAGTGAATCTACCTCTCCCTAATTCCATCTTGAGCAAGGCCTTTTGCATCACTCAAAAATGTATGGACTACATTCAAGCCAAATTTTACTTAGAAATAAAACCATGCTGTAGATGTGTATTAAATAAAACCTAGAAAACGAGACCACAAAGGAGAGGTCCTCTTAAACTAATGTATTTATTTTCAAATTTATAAAATTTCTTATATCTTGTCATCATCATTTACCTTGCTATTCATCATTATACCTCCTCATTTTCTTATGAATATTTGCTCATACATAAAAGAAATTGCTACTCTTGAACACATCTTTAGTCGCTTTGCCACCTACAAATATAAACAACAATTAGAAAAGAACTACTATTATTAGAGGAAAAACAATTTGGAGAGAAACTAACTTCCATATTTCTACCAATTTTTGTTTTGATAAATTTCTCTATGCACATAGCACATGAATTACCATGTATACAAATAAATTGGGAAAACACCCATGCCTTGGCCTACCAATAGAATCCAATATTATTTATATCTCCCTATAGTCCTAATAGTTGTTTGGAAATATAAAATATTTGGGGCTTTTGGGTGTTTGTGCTCCAAACAAACAAAGACTGGCCCCACTGAGAATTCGTGTTTTATAATAAAATTTGAACCCCCATTAGAGTGATCTAGCCATCAAATCCTTGCTAGCACCACCCACATCACATTTAGTTATCATAAAACCATTTCAAACACATAGGCCCCAAAAGTCAAATTTTAAATATTAAGAAGCTAAATACCAAGTTGCCATGTAAAAGCCATTTAACAGTTTCATTATCTTTGTGGCATTTAGGTTGTTCATTACTATCCACTACCAAAAAAAATTATAAATTACTCGCATGCAGTTACTAAAATCTATCTATGTGTATTTAGTCATTTTTTGCATGTATTATTTAGTACTATCTCTTGTTCTTCTCCCCTACTATGTCACCACTCACCATGCATACAACAATTGACTGCTAAAATATAAATGAATAATAATAAGACATTATTGTAACGCTTATATACTGATATATTGATAGTTTATTGTTTTTAAATAATAGAAATATAAATTCTTTTATAAAATGTGTCCATATATCTATTTTTTGATGACCAAAAAACTAATTTTTTTTGTAAAACCCAGGACTACAAAATTTTTGTCAGTTACAATGTGTGTTCATCTTAAGAATGGCTTATCCCCCAAATTAACTAGTACTTGTAATTTTAGGGGTGTAATGGATGAGTCAATAAGAAATTTAAAGGAACATGTGGATACCTGACATCAGAGTGGTTTGAAATCAATCCCATCATTATAAAGGCAGGCCTGTATAGCTTTAAGTATATACATTAAATAATAGATGGAAAAAATAGAAGGGGAAGATGACTTAGAAATAAGTGGTAGAAAGATGTTTGTGGCTCACAAAAAGGTCATTAAATTCATATGGAACTTTAGTAGGGAGGTGAATAGAGATCATGAGCTTTAGTTGAAGGTCATGCATCCATCATCACAAATTGTGAGTCGCTCTCGTCATCCTCAATGTTCAAGGCAAAAGTCTTTGGAACAAAGAAAATGTTTGTCATTTTAAAGGATTCAAACCACAAAATTCCTTACCCCACAATCCAAACAAGAATGTCAACAACAAAAACCACAAAGGTCAAAAGGGTGAAGGAAATTCCCAACAAAGTGTCTAAAAAAGCTACACTCACAAATGCACTCACACATCTTAACAATGCCCACTTGAAATTACTTCAACACCAATACATAATCAAAAACAAAACATAAGATTAGCTATATATTTATTTGTGATTTATATACTTACATAAAGTAACTAAAATAAATTTTAAAATTGAATTAAAAATATTTTATTAAAAAATAACATCCATATATATAAATAAATGAAATAAGCTAAAAAGTAAACATAAAATAAAACAAACATTAAAATAAAGCTACAATATAAAATTAAAATATAAATCTCCTCATTAATGAGATTCTTGGTTTTAACCACTCTCCTCCAAATATAATTCAAGTCAAATGGAATCCACCACCTAATGACATGTTCAAACTTAATTTCAATGGTGCCTTGAAAGGGGTAATTTGGGATCGTCGAGCATTGGGCGTGTAATCAAAGACTCTTAAAGCAACATGATCAAAGTAGCTCCTGAGAAGCTACAACTAGGTAGGAACAACAAAGTATAATTCAAAGCACTTCTACTTGACCTTCTACTAACTAGTGAAGTCTTGAAACATCGACATGATAATGATAGAGGGTGATTCTATGTTAATCATATTATGTATCCAAAAAAGTCACTCTACCAACTAGAGAATAAACAACATTTTAAATGAGGCCTAGGTCATGTTGGACAATTTATCCTCCTTCATGGTTACAAATTGTTATTGTGAAAGGAACAATGTAGTAGATTTTTTTTATCAAATCAAGGTATCAATACTAACAATGAGATAATCATTAGTAATAACATGATTTATTAGCCAAGCCTTAGAAAGATATGGGATGATTAAGTTTTTTGGTGACATCAAAATCATTACAATGCAAGGCAATCAACTTTTGACATTACTTATAATCAATGCTCACAAGTTGGGTTAGTACCTCCCACACATATGTAATATGTTCATGACTGTTCTCGATCATGTTAACTACCATTGATAACTTCCTCATCTCTCACATGAAATTCAATGTCCTCTATTCTCTATCCTATGTTTTCTTTAGTAAGCAATAAAAGAGATACATGGAACTACTCATTCACATCATTGGAGAATTATAACAAATGACCTTCCTTCGGGAGACTAAGAAGACTAGGATGCAAAAAGTTTTCTTTTTTCAAGGTGGCAATATCCTTGTTGCCATTTAGGAGGTGTTTTATAGAGATTTCATAGAAGAGGCAATCTGACATAATGTAAATATAGACATATCATCCATGTTTATTTCAAGCATTTTCATAATTATGGGGGATAAAGAGCTCACTAGGGCTCTAGGGAAATTCTAAATATGGGAAAAGAACAAGACAAGTCTATAGGAGGTTGTGGATAATGCTTCTTAGTCAACATTACATCTCTCACCCTCACAAGCTTAGAGTTTTGTGGGTTAGCATATATTGGCACAATGTTTGGCATCAAATCAAGGTTGATGGCCTTAATCAAAGAGGTGGTGAACATCTAAGGCTAACTAGTAGGCTTGGTGGGTTTCTACAGCTCCACCTTAGACATATTTGAGCTCTACATGCTATAAAAAAGTTCACAACTACATGAGTGCTTTAATCTAACAAAGGTGACATAGGCAATTAAATTTCTACAATTGAGAGTTGCTTTGGTTAAGAAAGAATACATAACATATGGTTACACTTTCATCAATGTAGATGACATATAAGTTGAAATATAATCTCTTAAAATAGCTAATGTAATAGTTGTAATACTATAATAGCTATGACCTATCTATTCAACCATTTTATTCATAGGTTTTTTGACTTGCTCCCTTAGCCATTTTATCTAGGTTTTGGACTTCACACTTGGATATTTTGTCCACTATTTCCCATGGCTTGACCACTCAGCCATTTTGATAAAAAAACACAAACATAATGAATCTATATGTATCTTTGCCTACAATCAAAGCATGAATCTACATGTAATTTCTTTCAAAAAATTAATAGAAAGGGAGAGGGCCCTTTCCCCTCACTTGAATTACCAAAAAAAATCTAAAATATAAAGCTAAAAAAACTTTAAAGATTGGTTAATAAAATTCAATCCTTATCAACACACATACAAATGCTTGTCAAATGACAATTACTAATAAAAAATGTCAATGAAAGCTGTTAAAAAAACAAAAATGAACATCATAAAAAATATTTGGCTTGCTCACTTAGCCATTTTAGCTAGGTTTTGGCCTTCACCTTGGCCATTTTGTCCACTATTCCCATGGCTTGACCACTCAGCCATTTTGGTAAAAAAACACAAATGTAATGAATTTGTATGTATCTTTACCTACAGTTAGAGCATGAATCTATATGTAATTTATTTCAAAATATTAATAGAAAGGGAGAGGGCCCTTACCAGTCACTTGAATTACCAAAAACAAAACTGAAATATAAAGCTAAAAAAACTTTAAAGACTAGTCAATAAAACTCAATCCTTATCAACAAACGTACAAATCCTTGTCAAATGAAAATTACTAATAAAAAATGTCAATGAAAGTTGTCAAAAAACAAAAATTAACATCATGACAAATATTTGTCAGTTGCACATAGTCTAGTAATGTAAAAGAAAGTCCATTATAGCAAGTTTTGAAACATAGTGTAACTAAATAGCAAGATATGTTGAACTTTAAAGCATCTAAATCCATGAACAATGATAAAGCATAAAGATAATGGAATCAACCATGAAAGAGAATTCAAACCACAACAAATAGATTTCAATGGAGAAACCCTTACCAGAAAAAAGTCCACACCTAAAGAGAGCCAAGTTTGTATTAGTTTTGTAAATACTTACAATCATAGTCTACTTATCTCTTTGATTTTTGGTAGCATCATAATACATGAACAACCTGCAAAACAATCTCACAATACTACCATCTCAAAGCACCAATACATAGGATAGATGAATATAAGATACCGTGAATGGTATTCCAAAACAAGTGGCTAATTCCACTCACCCAAATCTAGTTGTCCAAATCCTTCTTGGGGAATCTTACACCTCACTAAAATTGGTCAACTACCTTGAATGGTAAGTAACTCCTCTTATGCACCTTACACCCACCTTATGCATCATAAGAATAATAGATTTTGTCATAATGGTCAAATTGACAAAGATCTCAATCCTAGGTGCTCCATGGGAAGATTGACCAAATTTGTTGTAAAATCCATTTGTAGAATATCCTCTTACATCCTCTTACACATCCCAATCTTTATTTGATTCCCAATATCATCCCAAATGTAACTTCCAACTTGAATGCCACTACAATTACACGTGAGAGAACACATATTAATAAATAATTTGCCTACCACATAGAGGGGTGTCCAAGTCTACCCTCTCCATGTTCCTTGGAGACATAACAATTATTTATCGACAATGTTGATTAAAACAATTAAAACATGTCTCATGATTTGTAAGGTGAATGGCACCTAATCCCAATAGCAAGTGGTTAGAAACACGAACAAGCAAGTGAAGCCATTAGCTTAAATAAGAAAGAAAATTGAGCCTACTATTTAATATTTAAATCCAAAATCTAAACCCTTATTTATTTTTATATAATTTCCTAAAAACAAATGCAATGTGATCACAACCAATTCCAACAACTAATTTATTTTCAACTTTAAGATGGTAAAGATGTATAATAAAGTGGCTCAAATTTTTAAACATGCTAGTGAATTAAAAAATTACACGGTAGTAAAATTTTTGACATAAAACAATCTTAATTCAGGGATTGAATGCTTGTGTAAGAAGTTTATTGGCTAACAAGTGGCATATTCTTGTGTTAGATTTGGTTTACAATTTCATATCTATATTTTTTATTCGCCTCCATTTTACTTGTTTGGTATCAACTTTTAGATCTTCAGTGTCTACTTTTAAATCAATACTTTATCTTTTTAGATCATTTTTTAGGGATGTAGGATTGATCTAGGTCATCATGCAGAGTGCAAAAATGATCCCCAAATTTTAATATTCAAAATTTAAATTGGAACTGTTGGTGCCTGAATTGACTGTCAGTTCTTGAGCAATTTTTATGCAGACACCATCCCAAAAAATCCAAAATTTTTTCCAATTTTGGCACCCCTTCAGTGTTTTGTAGCATCCACATCATCTTTCTTGAAGAAGGGGTCATCATGTTCTGCCCATCGGCATGAGTTTGGATTGTGTCTTGGCGATCATGATTGGTACCAATGGCGTGTTGTCTTCTATCGCTAAGACTTTACCTATCGGCGTAGGTGTTTTGTGGCTTACTGACAGACTTGGTCTCGCCGACGAGGGTTTTGGAGTGCTATCGCCAAGACTTTGGCTATCGGAGTGAGCGGGCAAGTGTTGGACTGACGTTGGTTGTCTGGCCGATGAGGGATGTTCAAGGTGGTCGTCGGCAGGAGTAGTGCTATCGGTGAGAGAGTTTTCGGGTTCGCCGACGCCTGAGGTCTTGCCGACAGAGTATAGTTTGTTGGCGCCATCGGTGTAATGGAGGATTATCGGGTGAACGGGCAGATTGTTGGCTGATGGCACAGGTCTGGCCGATGGAGTTGCCATTGGCGAGTATGGGGTAGTGTCTAGCCGATGGTGGTAATAGAGTTCAATTTCGGCATGACAGGGGCTATCGGGCTAGCCGTTGGAAGGTCCGCCGATGGAGAGTGTTTGGCCGATGTGATGTTATCGGCGTAAGTCACACCGACAAGGGGGCAGTGTAGTGTGTGATCGGAGAGACTTGTGAGGTCGGGGTAAGTTTTGTGGAGCTGGCCGATGGTTCTCCTCTGGCCGATGGGGATGTTGGTGACTTGTGGAGGTGTTGGCATCGGTGAGACCGCTGTGATCGGCAGGAGATTTGTGGGGTAGGCCGATAATGTATGTCATGGCGATGGGCTGTGGGCGAAGGGTCATGTGTCGAGCGCGGCAAAATGCTCGACACTTAGTATGCGTGTGACGATGTTCTTAAAGTGATAGAGGGGTTTCCGCACTATGCATGTGGGATTAATTTCCCTACACATTTGAAACCTCAAGAAGCACCTTTTGGCGGGAAGCTCCATTTTGATCGCTGTGACAGTCTTCTGGGTGGTTGCGGGTTGTTGAGCCATTAATGGCGATAGTGCAGGGGTATGGGTGACGGTACAAGCAATTAAGCTGCCTGATCGTGGATGAAGACTTTCAAGTGGTGGCACAAAGCTCAAGATCCCCCCTGTCTGTCGCATTTAATCTGTGAAGGCCATTTTCAAATGGAAGGAATGTATCTGGCGAATTTTTGACTTCTGGCCATGTAATTAATTGCTGAATGTACACGGTTCTGTATATAATGGTCTGGCTGTGTTACTTTTTAGAGGTTGGATGTTTTTGGGCTTTCTGCTCTGGCTCTGAACATAAGGTGTTCACATTTTGAAAGGCATTTTTTTCTACAGACTCGGTCCTTAGTCTGGTGTACTAATCTATCTTGGCTTGTAAATGATGATTTTCTCTGTGATGGCCTTCTATGCAGATTGATTTTAAATGAAAAACACCTGTGTGTGTATTGTTTCTGATTGTCTCCTGTATGTCATTTGTTTTCCTTTCAAACAAGGTTGTCAAGGGCTTCCAAGTTTTTCAGTATGTGCATACTGTGTGTCTGATTTATTGCGTCTGCTCAAGGAGTGGTTAAATAGGCTTTTGATCAGATACAAAGGGAAATAGATTGCATCATAGGATCTGTTAAGTATGATCATTAATGATACTCTTTCTTGGACATGTTGCTGTTAGGCAGTAGCATTATTCTTAGGTCCTCTGGATATGAATTTATGTTGTCATGGGGAGACATTTACAGTCTTAGATATGACTCTGCTACCCAGATAAGGCACTGGTTTGGGAATCTGTCTGTTCAATGGGTCTAGGAAAGTCCCATAACTCCAAACACCATTTCAAACCATCTCATCCTTCCATCTGTTAGTTGTAGGATTAGGAGTAGGAAACCCCTGCATGCTCTCATACCTAACCAGACATTATGTCCAAGAATGTTGCCAACCTTGTGATCTATCATGCAGATCTTGGTCCATACATGAGAGTATTCTGCCTGTTGTTGTCAAGTTAGATCTTTCTATCTTTAAGCTAGTCAAGGTTATATCTTGAGTTATAGGGACACCCCCCTTGGTGCGGCAGAACCAGAAGTGAAGGGGAGGAGCTCACGCAACCTCCTGTATTAGTTGGCTGAATCTGCATGTGCATAGGAACTGGCAAACCCTGATGCTGATTCAGAAGAAAAACCAACAGGAACTTTTATACCCCTTTCTACAAGTCATTATGAGCTGTCCTAGCACATGTTTCATGTGACATGTTGCTATATTGTGGTATTTAAAGGCATTCATTATGCACTTAATAAAAAAGAGGAAGGAATGCAAGGATCATGGAGGAGAATAATTAGAGCACACTTCAATTCTAAAGGGAAAGAAATGAATTAAATTTGCATCATCATATAGGCCATCTACATGTTTATGAGTTGTCTTCAACCTTTCTCATCATTGTTAAGTCATATTGAAGGGGTTTGACCTAGGAGAACTCATTGACCTATTAAGCTGGCAAACTCCTCGATGTTATCTCTAGGAATTGCCTTAACAAATTTAGATATATAGGGGTGAAGGTGAGCAAAACTTCAGGCACACTTTTTGTTAGGTCAATTCCACATGGCTCAAATCTATTTCATGCATCAAATAAAGTTCATAGTTGTTAGGATTGAATTCATGAGGTTCTGGATCAATCTACATCATTTTTGTGATAGTTTAGACTCAAAGACATTCATCACACCAAGGTAGTTAATTTTTTATAGTGATGAATCATTCTAGAAGAACATCAATGATAATTATTCATCATCAATCCTAGAACTAAGTACACCTAATCAACTCATTTAATTTTAGTACATTTTTTCAATTATTTGTCTCCTATATTATCTAGGTTAATCATTTTCTTAATTGGTTGCACTAATTTAATTAGTATCTTGTTTCTTTATACTTTTTGTGAACCCAGCTTACCTTACACCCCCTAAGATTTGCAATTGGGGTTTGTTCCTTCTGCATTAGGGTTTCAAAACTAATTTTGTTGATTATCCTTAATCTCATTAATGTATTTGCATTAGGGTTTAGATTGTTATTGTATGATCTATCTTTGAGCCTTACCCATCCCTAATTTGACCTTTAGGGTATGCATTTCACACTTATTTCAGATCTAATTATTGACTAGTTTTTCTTATCTATATAACCCTTAGGTCATTTTATATCATTCCTTTTTGCTTTATTCCCTTCGACCCACCCCTAGAGGTTTGTGCATCATTAATACATCTTTTACCATGGATTTTTGTAGTCCATTTCCTTTAACCTCTATACTGGTGCTCTTACTGATTATGACATGTTTTGATCCTTCAACCCTTAATTCTGTCATGGATTTCCATCATATGGATGATGTTGTTTTATTTATGGAAATGTTGTTTCATCCTATGAGTGATCTTTCTTCCTTCATGGATCTTGTTATTTCTTTTCATCATCTTTTAGACACACTCGCCTCACTTATCCATGAGCCTCGTGTTACATACAATGTTACTATGGATGTGTGTTGTCCTAAAAAATTAACTGCCCTCTTTTGTAGGACGACCCCTACGAAACTAGTCTGTTTCTGTAGCCTATGACTCTAAGTACGTAAATCGAGGTGAATTATTTCATTATCGTGCATAGTCCTATATCTCCTAAGAATTCATTTGAATATCTCCTTGAATCAATTTCTCAAAATTTGTGCAAGTTTTCAAACTTGGGTTTAGAAATTTTGAAAGGAGTTAGAAAATTTTTCTTAACATGCAAGAGCGATATTTTTCATCGCTAATGCATGTTCTTGTTAAACCTAGTGAGTGAAAGGGTGGCGAAAAACACCACTCATGCATGTTGTGAATAAATGTGTTTAGGCGGTGTTTTTCGTTGTCATTTAATGTTTTACTTCAGTCTTTTTCTTAATATGCGAAAGCGGTAATTTTTGCCGATATTGCATGTTCTTTTTAAAACAACCTATATGCAAGGGCGGCGAAAATTGCAGCCCGTGCATCTCATCTTTACTTTAGTGCATTAAATGCACTCCATGTGAGATTTTTGAGAGACGTTTATATGTTTTAAATCCCTCTTTATTTTCATTTCATCGTTGTTGCTTGTCTTTGCTACTCTCCTTGGCTCGTTGAAACTCTCGTGATAATCTTGGACGCTTTTAATTGCGCGATTCTCAGATTAAGGATTTTTCTTGAGTTTAGTTTGTTTTCATCACCGGGTAAGCTCTTTTCATACCTTTGTTTTGCGAAATTTTCTTTCTAGATCAATTTTTTTTTTTGGTTAAATGTTACTAGTTTCAAGCTTTTCCTGTTGTTTAAATCTTTATGAATCAGTCATAGTTATGTGTTTCCTTTCATCTTAAATGTCTATTTTGTTTAGGGTTTTCGTTTAGTTTTTGCCTTAGTTTCTATATCTTCGTTTTACTATGTTTTTGTTTAGAGGTGAATAACATGGCGATTTTTGCCGTTTCGATATGTAAACCCTAGTGTTTCATTTTTTGCTGTAGAAACAAGTCATTTGCAAGGTCGAGGGTTTTTCATCGCCCCAGCTTATGACTTAGAGAGTTTCCCTTAGCATGTAAGGGCGGTGAAAATTGCCGTCCATACATGTCTTTATTTCCACTGTGCATGGGCGGTAAATTTTACCGTTGATGCACATTCACTTATCTTTTGTAAAACATGCATGGGCGGTGATTTTTGCCGCCCATGCCTTTGTTTGTTTTAGTGTTCTACCCTAAGTGTAATGGCAGCAAAAAATCGCTGCCCCTACACGAAGATACAAGGTTTTAATTTCCCTTGCATAAGTGGCAAAAATTGTTGTTTAAAGATTTGATCTCACTCTTCCTTTCATGTATAAGCGGTAAAAATTGCCGCTTTGACACATAAAGCAGATTCACCCTTTTAATGCAAGGGCAGAAAAAATTGCCGCCTGAGCATGAATAAGCATGATTACCCCCAGCATGCAAGGGCGGCAAAAATCGTCGCCCGTGTACTCACTCTTTGGAATTTTTCTAACTCTGGGGAATTTTCCAAATTGCTATCCTTAGTCTGCTTTCATCCATTTTTTTGACTTGCTTGTTCTTTACCCCTTTCAAGCTCATTCATGTGATCATGATCATCAAAATGCAGTCTACCAAATTGCCATTTTTTCCCCTGACTGCAATATCATGAGTTTTTGTTTCAGTTTCTTCTGCAAGCTGCCAAGGTCATCAATTCATCCGAAGGAGTCTTCTTTTCAAATGACTAACCTGTCTCCTAAGAAGGCAAAAGCAATGAAGTATAAGTATCAAGGTGTCTTCCCTATAACTTCAGTCACATCAAATGTTGACGAAATACGGGATACAGAGATCGGTCATGTTGATATGACCAAATTTGTGGAGAGAACAAAGTCAGATAAACCCAACCCTCACATGCAAAAGATTATCAAAAGCAATATTCATTTGGTGGCTTCATTCCCTGTTGCTGCACACAATACTGAGTTTGTTCTCCAAGTTGCTCATTTTTACAACAAAGATAACAGGACAATGGTAGATTCCCATGGCAATGTGATCATGAGACTTGATGCATAATTTATAGATAAGGTTTTCATGTGTCCTGGATCAAAAGATGTTGCAGAGTTAGATTTCTCAATTGCTCAGGGAGAGTATGATAAGGATGTTGAAAAGGAGAAAAGGGTGATCAATACTAAATGGCTCAAGACTGCTAGACCAAATTTGTCTAGATGGCCCAAAAGTTTCTCCAGAAGTGAATTCATGGAGGAAGTAAGTGACTTAATAACTCTTCTCAGTAGAGTTAGAGGTCTAGGTTCATCTTCTACTTTCCATGAATGGATATACCCATACATCAAAATCATACTTTAGGGTAAGCAGAATATATTCTGGGGAGAACATATTAGTAATGCTCTTCATGAGTAGCTAATTAAGGTGTCAACTACTTCAAAATTCTGCATGACCTCATACCTTGTATATGTAGCAGCTTTGATGAGGAACTTCCCAGGTTTAACATCTGATGGAGATAGGAGGGTTGTACCAGTTTATCAGTATTATCCTCAACTCACTTTGAAAGACTCAATTCATCATTTCAGAAGGGTGAATGATGCCTTCTTTATCGTTTTTCCTTTTTGATCCCTAGTTAGAGCAGGGGAGAATTTTAGATGAAGCTTGGGTAGGGGTGAATGGTTTTGGTTGCTTGTTGCTTCAGTTCTCAACTTTCACATATCTAAGAGTTGGCTAGTATCAGGGGTATCCCTATATGTTGCTGGCCAAAGTTCCCTTCTGATAAAGTTGTCCTGATGGAGTTGTGTTGGCAGATGATTGTCGTTCATAACAAACAAATGGAACTGAAAATGCCTGGATTTAGGTTTCCTGTTAAGATTGGTAGATATTCTATTGCAACTGCTGTGAAAGCCAAAGCAATGGAAACTGAAATGCAAATGGTCACCATGAAATTATTCAAAAGAAGACCCAAATTTGATTATCGGGGAATGAAGGATAAGATAAAGAGAAAGACTCAATTTCACGAGCTAATGGTAGAAGATATTTGGGCTGACTTGAGAACAAAAGAGAATATTATGATATGAAACCATTGTCTAAATAGTTTAGTATAGGAAAAGTTTAATTTGTGATAATTGCTTGTGAAGGGAACCTCCCCTTGCTGAGAGGAGAGACTTTGTCTCATCATAGCTGTGGCTGATATAACTTTTTTTTTTGTTAGTGAGTTAACGACAAAATATTCACCCAACAGCTTTTTGGCGACTCCGTTGGGGATCAAACATGTAACTTAGAGCCTCATGCTCTGGGTTGAAGCATTCTGTCCTCATTCATTGTTATAAGCGGTTTTTAATTTTTATCTTTGTTAAGTATATTACATTCTACAAGACTCAAGGTATACAAGAATTAAGAGAGCTCAAGGAATTGTTGACCCTATTTTTGAGTTAATGTAGCAAAATAATTTTGGCCTTTTGCCTCCAAACTCTTGAATTTAGTGTACAAGGAGTTTCCCTCCTACCAACGCTAGGTCTCCTATACCAAGTGAAGCTTCTAGTAAAAATACTAACAGAGTATTATCTACTCAGGTTGCTCAAAGATTTGTTATCCCACCTTTCAACTGGTATACAATGGCAGCTCAAGGTCCTTGGGGTAATTCTTTTGGACTCGTGAACTTGACACCACCATTGCATGAACTACCCTGTAGTTCAAGAAAGAATTTTCTAAAATTCTATGGTGATGGGAAAGTTCATCCTGATGAACACATTGCGGCTTTTTGCATAGCATGTGGTGTGCTAGGGGTGGAGTACGAGGATGTATCTATGAGACTTTTTATGGAGACACTTCAAGGCATCGCTGCAGATTGGTTCTATCATCTTCCAACCCAAACTATTACTGGGTGGAATACTCTTAAAACTAAGTTTGAGGCAAGGTTGAAACCTGCTGAAGATGCTCATGCCATGTTGGCTCAGTTAACTCACATGAGAAAAGAACCACAAGAACCCATGCGAGAATTCATTGCTAAGTTCAACAAGCTGATTAACAAGATTCCTACCAATGCTCAGCCCACGATTGAGAATAAAGAGTGTTTCTTTATAAATATTCAATTACTGGAGGTGAGTTTTCTTTTGTGGTGGGCAAATCCAGTAGATTTGACAGCAGCTCAGAATCTTGCCACCAAAATTGAAGCTGATCTCATTCTTTCTTGGAAAATAAGAAAAGACACTAACAGAAATAGAGGGCAACCCTCTAATGAAGTACCTTCTACTAGTACCATCGATCCCATGGTACAAAAATTAGCTAATGAATTGTTAGCTTTGAAGAAACAAATGTCTCAAGGTGTATCCATTCCTTCCTATAGGGATATACCAAGGAGGACATTTCCTAATGCTCAATATCAAGGCAATGCTGCTAAAAACCAAGGAAAAAATAGGCTTCTGCCAACACAAGGCAGGCTTGCCTTAGAAGCACCGCCAGTTAACTCAACAATTGGCTATTATGAAGCTAAGCAAGAAAATTTTTCACAACCTGACTTGGATCAAGAAAACAGTGCCAATCTCTTTATGGAAGGAGAAGAAGAATTGGTTGGCGACTCAAATATTGGGTTCCTGAACTATCAGGACGAGGCAGAAAGAGGAGAAGATGCATATAGTGGGGCATATGTTGTTTTCACTAGATCTCAAAAATAGTCAAACCAACAATTGGTTGATAAAGGTAAATCGAAAGAGGATCCTCAACCTATAATTTCTATTGCTAAGCAAGGAACTCCTTTACCTTTTCAATCAAGGGATCCGACTAGTAAAAAATAAGTAAGTTTCTCTAATACTCCTACTTCTTCTGCTGCCATTCCTCAGACCAGTACTTCCACAATGAAACCTCATAATGAAAGTTTCCTTGCTTCTATGTCCAATTCATTTCAGCTTTTTGATATAATTGACCATGCCAGGAAAACCAAAATTCAAATGTCTGAGGTGGAATATTTGCAAGCTAACCTTGACCAATTTGAAAGGTTAGCTAAATTTGTTAAAAACAAGACTACCTCTATAGGGAAAGATACTTCCAAGACTATTCCTGACCCCTCAAAGACTAGGTCTACTTAGAATAACCTAGTTACCACTCCTCTTATCGCTTCAAGGAAAATTGAACCTTTCTATGTTTCTTTGTTAGTTAATTGTCACAAACTCAGTAATTGTGTCATAGATTCGGGAGCTTCCAATAATGTTATGCTTGCCAAGGTAGCAGATGCTCTAGGATTGAATCTAACAAAGAACTTTTGAAGGTGCTTCTCAATGGAAAATAAACAGGTGCCTTTGTTAGGCCAGATTAAGGATGCGCAGTTTGCATTTGTTGCTTTTCTGGAGAAAAGAATAAAGATGACTATCCTGGTTGCTGATGTTCCAGCTTCATATGGTATTTTGCTGGGATGAAACTTCTATAAAGATGTAGGAGGAAAGCTTAATATGGATTTATCTGAAGCAAGGATACCTGTCAAGGGTGTCATGTAGAAATTGCTTTCTGAAAGGGAAGCGAGATATATTGTCACTCAATCTGAATATCCAAAAGCTCAAATTTTATTTGAATCTTCAGGTTTAGGTAACTATTTCCTGACTATGGAATATACTTCTAGTTCGTTAGATGATAGTTTGTCAGATGATTTTTCAGATGAAAGTATGGTGATGGAAGATTCTTCTTCTTCTTCGGGTGAAGAGTATGCTAATCACAGAGATGTCAAACCAGAAATTTCAAACAATATTTGGACTTTGGAATTTAATGGTAGCTGTTCTTCACAGGATCTGGGGCTGGAGTAGTCCTGATATCTCCTCAAGGTGATATTTTTCCTTTCTCATATAAGCTACAATTTGACAATATCAACAATACTGCTGAGTACAAATCTTTGTTACTCGGAATGGAGGCTGCTTGCACAAAGGGAATAAAAAATCTTCATGCACAAGGAGATGTAAAGATGATTGTTTTTCAGGTAAGAAATTTGTACCAGACAAAAAATGAAAGGTTAAAGCATTATCGAAATCGGGTATGGGATTGTATTGATAAATTTGATGCATTTGATATTTCTATCATCCCTAGAGAATATAATGACAGAGCTGATTCGTTGGTCGTATCAGCTACCCTTATGGTCCCATATAAGGATTTTAAGGGTGATAAGTATACTATTGAGTTGGTCTTCCGGCCGAGTGTACCTAATAATGCTGACCTTTGGCAAGTTTTTAATGGTGATAATCAGATTATAGCTTTTCCAGAGAAGACATATAGTTTTGATGAACTTTACTTTGAGGGGAGTGATTCTCCACCTCAGGAATATGTTTCTGAAGTAAACTCAAAGATTGGTGAAGAGTTTCTTCAATTGAAAGGAAATAAAATTCCAAAAGGTTTAGTTTCCTTTGAAAAGCTATTTGATAAACATGATCGTTATATCAAGAAAAAGAAGCAACTTGACTCAAGCTTGTCAATGGAATTTGAACAAGTGAACCTGAATACAGAAGCAAATCCTAAGATGGTCAATATTGGGAAATGTTGCATTGACAATGAAAAGTTTAAGTTCACAACACTTCTACGCCACTACATTGATGTGCTGGCACATTCATATGATGACTTGAAGTCCATCAGACCAAAAGAGATCTAACATGAGATTCTGCTCAAGGTGGGATCATTGCCTCATAAACAGAAGCAGAGGCAATACAATCCTAAAATATCAGGTACCATCCTTGCCGAGATTCAAAAGATGTTGAATTCTAGGATAATTTTCCCTATTCATCATTCAACTTGGATTGCAAACATTATTCCTGTAAAGAAGAAGAACAGAGAGATCCGTATATGTGTAGATTTCAGGAGTCTAAATCAATCTTCCTTGAAAAATAACTACGCTTTGCCCATAATGGATCAAGTGTTACAAACAGTAACTAGTTCAGAGATGCTATCTATGTTGGATGGTTTTTCAGGCTACAATCAGGTAGAGGTCAGTGAAGTGGATCAATACAAAACCGCTTTCACAACTCCATGGGGCACTTTTGCATATCAGAGGATGCCATTTGGATTGATCAATGCTAGCACTACTTTCCAGAGAACAATGGACTTGGCATTCAGAGATGAAATGGGTAAGTTCATTGTGGTATACCTTGATGATTTGATTGTTTTCTCTAAGAAATGTCAAGATCATGCTTACCACCTATGGCAAGTTTTGGAACGATGCCACTAGAATGGTATTTCTCTTAACTCGAGGAAGTTAGTTTTTGGGTTACAGAAGGTAAACTTCTTGGTCACATTGTGTCTAAAGAGTCAAATCCATTCAAGGTCTTACTTTGCCTGCAAGTAAGACAGTTGTTCATTCTTTCTTCGGGAAAGTAAATTTCCTGTGAAGGTTCATTCCAGAGTTTGCAGAGAAGACTCGTCATATTGTTAATATGATGAAAGGTAAGACCACTTTCTGTTGGAGCGTGAAAGTTAAAGATGCTTTTGAGGACATAAAAAGAGCCATAGCCCATGCTCTAGTTTTGGTGTGTCCTGACTATAACAAAAATTTCATTATATATAGTTATGTTTCAGAGCATACATTGTCAGCAATTCTGGTTCAGCAGAACGAGGAAGGTGTAGAATCTCCAATTTCATTCATGAGTTGTCCATTGAAAGCTCATGAACTCAAATATTATAACATGGAGAAACATGCTTATGTTGTAGTTAAGGCTGTGAAACGTTTCAAATTTTACATATTGAACTCACATACTGTTGCTTTGGTGCCAGATACAATAGTAAAATCAATCTTAACTCAACAGGAGTTTGGGACTAAGAGAGGCAATTGGATTGCCAAAATTCAAGAATTTGATCTTGATATTAAACCCACCAAGCTTGTGCGTGGGAGAGGTTTGTGTCAGCTTATTGCTAATAATGTTCCAAAGGAAATAGGTGATGAAGAGACAGAGATTGAAGATGTTCCAATTGTCCTTTTTGTTACTACAATTGATGAGTGGTATTCTAATATTGCTTACTTTCTCACATATGGTGAGTGCCCTACGCATTTGTCCTACAAAGAAAAATAAACTATCAAGCTCAAGGATGCGAACTTTGTCTCATGGGATAATGGTTTGTACAAGAGAAGTCTTGATGGAGTTTTTCTCCTTTGTGTGGATAAAGCACAACAAAGTAAGTTATTGGAGTCTTTCCATAATTTGGCATGTGGAGGACACTTCTCAGCACCAGTAACAGCTCACAAGATTTTGAGAGCCAGGTATTATTGGCCAACCTTGTTGCAAGATGCATATGATTGGGTGCGTAAGTGTGGACTTTGTCAGCAGTTTGTGGGGAAACCCAAGTTGGATGCACTGCCATTGAAACTAGTTGTAATTGATGAACCATTTCAACAGTGGGGCATCGACTTCATTGGTGTTGTGAATCCACCATCAAGTGCAGGACACAGTTATGTTCTTACTGTGACTAATTATTTCACCAAGTGGGTGGAAGCTGTACTAGCTAAACATGCTACTTCTGAATTGGTTTGCAGTTTCCTCAAGGAAAACATAATATCCAGGTTTGGGGTTCCAAACAAAATAATAGTAGATAATGCTACATGTTTTTCTTCTCATGAGATAACTAGTTTATGTTTTGAATATGGGATTATTCTTTCACATTCATCTAATTATTATCTGTAAGGAAATGGTCAAGTAGAATCAAGTAATAAGAATCTGGTTACTATTATCAGGAAGCTGGTTGATGATAATTAGAGAACATGGCATAAGGCATTGTTTGATGCTTTGTGGGTAGATAGAATTACCCCAAAGAGGGCTATTGGTATGTCACCATTTCAGCTGTTATATGGTTTGAATGTAGAGATACCTATCACCTTGGAATTCCCAACTTTGAAGTTGGCAAAGGCGGTTGAGAATGGAACTTTTGAAAGTTCTATTGATAAACGTATAATGTATCTTTCTGAACTTGAAGAGTAGCGAGTTATGGTGGTGTACCGTATAGCTGAACACCAAAGTCAAGTCAAGAAGCTGTTTGATAAGAAAGCGAAGGCCAGAGATTTCCAGATTGGGGATCAAGTCTTGTTGTGGGACAAGAGGAGAGAGCCAAGGGAATGCAAGAGAAATTTGATTCCTTATGGAGAGGCCCGTTTTTCATTCACCAGTTCTATGGTGAAAATAGTTTCTTGCTGGAATATCAAGATGGGACACCATTCTTGTTGCCACATAGTGGAAAACATTTGAAGCTTTTCAATCCATGAAGCACTAGATAAGTTCACTTGTATATTTATACAGTTTGTGTTTTTCTTTTTCGTTTTTAGTCTTTTTGTGTCTTTTGTTTTGTTCACTTGACTCTATGGCCCAATGGCATGGATGAAGGCACTTAGAGACTAGAATTCTGCTCCCTTTGATCGTTTCAAAGAACGATCAAAGGAAGTTCCCCAGTTAGAGCCAGTTGTCCTCAAAAATCAACTGCGCTCTTTTTGTAGGAAGAGCCCTAAGAAACTAGTCTGTTTCTGTAGCCTACGACTCTAAGTATGCAAAATGAGGTGAATTATTTCATCCTCGTGCATAGTCCTCTAGCTCCTAAGAATTCATTCAAATATCTTCTCGAATTAATTTCTCAAAATTTGTGCAAGTTTTCAAACTTGGGTTTTAGTAATTTTGAAAGGAGTTAGAAATTTTTTCTTAACATGCAAGAGTGGTATTTTTCATCACTAATGCATGTTCTTGTAAAACCCAGTGAGTGCAAGGGTGACGAAAAATACCACCGATGCATGTTGTGAATAAATGTGTTCGGGCGGTGTTTTTTGCCGTCATTTAATGTTTTACTTTAGTCTTTTTCTTAACATGCGAAAGCGGTAATTTTTGTTGATATTGCATGTTCTTTTTAAAACAACCTAAATGCAAGGGCGACAAAAATCACCGCCCGTGCATCTTGAGTTTACTTTAGTGCATTAAATGCACTCTGTGTGAGATTTTTGAGAGACGTTTATATGTTTTAAATCCCTCTTTATTTTCATTTTGTCTTTGTCACTTGTCTGTGCTACTCTCCTTGGCTCGTTGAAACCCTCATGATAATCTTGGACGCTTTTAGGCACGTGATTCTCAGATCGAGGATTTTTCTTGAGTTCAGTTTGTTTTCATCATCATTGGGTAAGATCTTTTCATACCTTTGTTTTGTGAAATTTTCTTTCTACGATAATTTTTCTCTTGGTTAAATGTTACTAGTTTCAAGCTTTTCTTGTTGTTTAAATCTTTATGCATCGATCATAGTTCTGTGTTTCCTTTCATCTTAAATGTCTATTTTGTTTAGGGTTTTCGTTTAGTTTTTGCCTTAGTTTCTATACGTTCGTTTTACTATGTTTTTGTTTAGAGGTGAATAACATGGCGATTTTCACAGTTTTGATATGTAAACCCTAGTGTTTCATTTTTTGTTGTAGAAACAAGTCATTTGTAGGGTCGGGGGTTTTTCACTGCCCGTGCTTATGACTTAGAGAGTTTCCCTTAGCATGTAAGGGCAACAAAAATTGCTGTCCATACATGTCTTTATTTCCAATGTGCATGGGCGGTAAATTTTACCGTTGATGCACATTTACTTATCTTTTGTACAAAATGCATGGGCGGTGATTTTTGATGCCCATGCCTTTGTTTGTTTTAGTGTTCTACCCTAAGTGTAAGGGCAGTGAAAATCGCTGCCCCTACACGAAGATACAATTTTTTAATTTCCCTTGCATAAGTGGCAAAAATTGCCACTTTGACACATAAAGTAGATTCACCCTTTTAATGCAAGGGTGGCAAAAATTGCCGCCCAAACATGAATAAGAATGATTACCCCCAGCATGCAACGGAGGCAAAAATCACTGCTCGTGCACTCATTATCTGGAATTTTTCTAACTCTGGGGAATTTTCCAAATTGCTATCCTTAGCCCGCTTTCATCCATTTTTTCAACTTGCTTGCTCTTTAGTCCTTTCAAGCTCATTCATGTGATCATGATCATCAACATGCAGTCTCCCAAATTGCCATTTTTCCCCTAACTACAAGATCATGACTTTTTGTTGTAGTTTCTTCTGCAAGCTGCCAAGGTCATCAATTCATCCGAAGGAGTCTTGTTTTCAAATGACTGACCTGTCTCCTAAGAAGGCAAAAGAAATTAAGTATAAGTATCAAGGTGTCTTCCCTGTAACTTCAGTCACATCAAATGTTGATGAAATACGAGATATAAAGATCGGTCATGTTGATATGACCAAATTTGTGGAGAGAACAAAGTCAGATAAACCCAGCCCTCATATGTAGAGGATTATCAAAAGCAATATTCATTTGGTGGCTTCATTCCCTGTTGCTGCACACAATACTGAGTTTGTTCTCCAAGTTGCTCATTTTTACAACAAAGATAACAGGACAGTGGTTGATGCCCACGGCAATGTGATCATGAGACTTGATGCATAATTTATAGATAAGGTTTTCATGTGTGCTAGAGCAGAAGATGTTGCAGTGTTAGATTTATCAATTGTTCAGGGAGAGTATGATAAGGATGTTGAAAAGGAGCAAAGGGTGATCAATACTAAATGGCTCAAGACTGCTAGACCAAATTTGTCTAGATGGCCCAGGAGTTTCGCCAAAAGTGAATTCATGGAGGAAGTAAGTGACTTAATAACTCTTCTCAGTAGAGTTAAAGGTCTAGCTTCAATTCTACTTTCCATGAATGGATGTGCCCATACATCAAAATCATACTTCAGGGTAAGCAAAATATATTTTGGGGAGAACATATTAGTAATGCTCTTCATGAGCAGCTAATTAAGGTGTCAACTACTTCAAAATTCTACATGACCTCATACCTTGTATATGTAGTAGCTTTGATGAGGAACTTCCCAGGTTTAACATCTGATGGAGATAGGAGGGTTGTACCAGTTTATCAGTATTATCCTCAACTCACTTTGAAAGGCTTAATTCATCATTTCAGAAGGGTGAATGATGCCTTCTTTGCTATTTTCTTGTGCCTTTTTGATCCCCAGTTAGAGCAGAGGAGAATTTTAGATGAAGCTTGGGCAGTGGTGAATGGTTTTGGTTGCTTGTTTCTTTAGTTCTCAACTTTCACATATCTAAGAGTTGGCTAATATCAAGGGTGTCCCTATATGTTGCCAAAGTTCCCTTTTGATAAAATTGTCCTGATGAAGTTGTGTCGGTAGATGATTGTCGTTCATAACAAACAAATGAAATTGAAAAAGCTTGGATTTAGGTTTCCTGTTGAGATTGGTAGACATTCTGTTGGAACTGTTGTGAAAACCAAAGCAATGGAAACTGAAATGTAGATGGTCACCATGAAATTATTCAAAAGAAGACCCAAATTTGATTATCGAGGAGTGAAGGATAAGATAAAGAGAAAGACTCAATTTCACGAGCCGATGGTAGAAGATATTTGGGCTGACTTGAGAACAAAAGAGAGTATTGTGATATGAAACCATCCTCTAAATAGTTTAGTATATGTAAAGTTTAATTTGTGATAATTGCTTGTGAAGGGAACCTCCCCTTGCTGAGAGGAGAGACTTTGTCTCATCATAGCTGTGGCTGATATAACCATTTTGCCGTTAGTGAGTTAACAACAAAATATTCACCCAACAATGTGCTTGAGCCTAGTGATATTTCATCTTCAAGCACATTTCCCTAGTCTCATGTTATTCCTCATACATTGGACATAATGCTCCTACAAATGATGATTTACAAGATGATATTATAACCTCTTTATTTTCTCGTGACATTGTTACTCCATGTGATATTATTCCTTCTACATGTCACAACATGTGGTGCAGGGGCACCTAGATACTTTAATTAATTTCTTGTTCATTTGGATGTTTTTGTGTTGCATAAGGTCCAAGTGACCAATTGTAAGGCCTAGTGCCATGTGTGAGTCCGAGTGGAATAAATCTAGGTTCATTTTGTAAGTCCCAAGTGACATTTGTCAATTGTAATCACATAATGCTAAAAATAGCAATAATGCCAAAAATAGGCAGTAGTACTTCCCAGCCGCTTGGAGTCAGTTTGGTACTACTCTGGGCGGCTCTATAAAAACCAGGGAAATGAACAAGATCAGGTATTAGGGTTTGAGGTTGTAATCAGTCATATGATATTGTGATCGAATGTAATCAGATCGCAGAGAGGAGGTTGAGCGTGATTGAACATTGTTTCAAAGAGAAATAAAGATATTCTATTCCGTCATTTCGATTCATGTTCTCTGTAATTGCAAGTTTGTTAGCTATAGATTTCCTTTTCGTTCTGTACTTTCCATTGTTGCAATATGTCGATATGAAGCATTCCACTGATAAGATTATTGTCGAAATCAATGGAATGGCTTCGTTGTATCATATTTGTTTGTTTGTTTGTTTTGTTTCATGATTCGGTGGCACAGAGGACCAAATTTGGTTGTGCACAGTAGATCACCTAGCATCTCCATGTGCTAGGGTTTGGATCGAAGGAGTTGAGACACTGTTGGTGAGACAGAGACTGTCGGTGAACCGTTTCCCTTTCAGAGTGTTAAGGGCAATGTGGCTGAAGAGGAGTTCAGGGTGTTAAATGGAAGTCGCGACCCAAGATACAGATCGGGGTGACAAAGCACATCGGCCTAAATGTATGAGCATTCACCAATGACAAGAGTCCCACCGAAGACACTAGCATCGGCGTAAGTTTCGAATGTATGTTACGAATGCGTATGGGGAATGCACATTTCGGTGGATACAAATGGTGACCGGTCGTAGCGGTGAATTAGAGTATTGCCACCGATATTAGCAAGTCACACCAAGCATGTGCTAAGTTGGTATATTGGCACATCAGCTAAGGTTTATAAGTGTTCGCTTGCACTGTGTACTACAGTTTTGCTGTGCACTCTACATCATTTTGGTATCAGAGCTAGCAAAAGGTTTGTAGAAGTGTTGGTGTTGTCTGTGAATGTTTATGTCAAACAGAGAAAGTGAAGAAGGGGCTAGTGATATGCCTCCAAAGGGAATGACCACAGAAGTGGTCAAGAAATTCAAGGAGATGAAGGAGATGATCAAGACTGGAGTCAAGGAAGCACTCCAGGCTGAGTTGAAGACCTTAGGAAAAGGTAGGAAATTAGACGAGGAGTCTGGTGAAGAAGAAGATGGGGAAGAGGAAACAACCCCAGAACAAACAGGTACATCTGCAGACCAGAAACCATTTCTGGAGCCCATAAAATCACTTGGTAAGGAGTCATCCGAGGCAAAAATGGAGATTTCGATGTTTAGTAGAAAGATGGACATAGAAGAAGTCATTAAATGGATTGAGGCTCTGAATAATTATTTTGAGTACAAGGAGGTACTGAAGAATAGAAGAGTCAAGTTTGCAAAGATGAAATTGAAGGGCGCTGCACTCACGTGGTGGAACTACACCCAGGGAGAAAGGGTGAAGAGTGGCAAAAGCATGATCTCATCCTGGAGTCGGATGGTAGAGAGGATCAAGGCCCAGTTCCTACCAGCGGATTATGAAGTGCAGATATACAGGAAAATGTAGAATCTCAGGCAGAAGGATATGGATGTATCCACCTATACAGAGGAATTTCACAAATTGTCTCTAAGGTGTGGACATGCTAAGGATGAGAAAGGAAGAGTTGCCAGGTATATTAATGGCCTGAAGTATAGTATACAAGATGAGATTACCATCTTGACACCAGAAACCGTGGACAAGTGTTTCCAAGTGGCACTGAGAGTAGAAGAGAAGCAGAAAGAAAAGGAGAACAACATAACAAAGGTAGAGGTGGAAGAAATTTCAGGGGCAGAAATAGCTTTGGTGGCAGAAATCAGTTCCATAAGACTCAAGGGGAGTCCAGTCAATAAGAACACAGTGGAGAATCTAGTTCCAGAGAGGGTTTCAGAGGAAGGAGACCCAATGGAAGAGGCAGATTTGGTGGACCAGGTAGAGGTCCTAATGTCTTCACAGGAAGATGTTATAATTGTAACCAAATCAGGCACACAACAGGCAGGTGTCCAGAGAAAGCCTCAAGCTCTCATGGAGGAGAGAGAAGGAGCCAACTGATTCAAGAAGAAGATTGTCAGAGTGTGAACTCACCTATGGGAAGCACATCTCTAGTACAAGATGGATAGAAACTCATGATGAGAAGGATGATGCTGAAGGTACCACAGAACAAAGAACCACTGCAGAGGAAGACACTGTTCAGAACTCTGTGTAAAATTTCTGATAAAAGGTGTAAGGTAATTGTTGATTCTGGCTCCACTGAAAATTTAGTTTCAGTAGAAATGGTAGAGAAATTGAATTTGAAAAGATTGCCACATGTGAGTCCATACAAAGTGTCATGGCTGAACAAAGGGCAGCAAGTCTTGGTTGATGAACAAGCTTGGGTAGAATTTCAGATAGGACAATATGGGGATAAACTTTTGTGTGATATAATTCCCATGGATGCATGCCATTTACTGTTAGGAAGACCTTGGTAGTATGATGTACAAGCCCAGCATAATGGTAAATCCAATTCCTTTGTGATCACCAAGAATGGTAGACAGTATAAGATGGATCCTTTACCAGAAGAGGGTGTAGACAAGAATGTAGGCTCAAGTATCATGTTAATGAGTGGGAAAGAATTTCTCCATACTCTGAAAGAAGAGGGAACCCAGGGGTATGCTTTGATTTTGAAACCTAAAGACAATTCTGATTTGTCTGAAAACAACAAGGAAAAAGTCCCTAAGGAAGTGCAGGAATTGTTAGACAAATATAAGGGTATCATGGTGGAGGATATGCCCAATGTACTACCCCTTGTGAGAGACATAAGTCATTAGATTGACTTCATCCTAGGATCCACATTGCCAAATAAACCAGCTTATAAAATGACACCTAATCAGAATGAGGAGATTGCTAAACAGGTACAAGAACTGTTGGATAAGGGCTTGGTGAGAAAAAGTCTTAGTCCATGTGCTATACCCACAGTTTTAGCTCCCAAGAAGGATGGCAAATGGAGGTTATGTACTGATTCGAGAGCCATAAATAAGATCACCATCAGATATAAGTTTCCTATGCCCAGAATAGAGGACCTCATGGATTGTTTGGGTGGAGCTCGGTATTTTTCTAAAATTGATCTCAAGAGTGGATACCATCAGATCAGGATTAGACAAGGGGATGAATGGAAGATAGCCTTTAAGACTAATGAAGGTCTTTATGAGTGGCTGGTGATGCCATTTGGACTGTCCAATGCTCCAAGTACTTTCATGCATCTAATGAATGAGGTATTGAAGGATTTTATTGGTAAATTTGTTGTTGTCTATCTTGACGATATTCTAGTTTTCAGCAGGACAAAAGAAGAACATTTACAACATTTGGAATAGGTGTTGAAGAAGCTGCATGAGGAGAAACTGATGATCAATATGGAGAAGAGTGTCTTCATGAAGGAAGAACTCACATACCTTGGATTTGTGATATCCCAGGGCAATTTGAAAATGGATCCAGAGAAGGTGAATGCTATTATGTCTTGGCCAGCACCCAAAACTGTCAGTGATGTAAGGAGTTTTCATGGGTTGACAACTTTTTATAGGAAATTCATAAGAGGATTCAGTCATATTTGTGCACCCATTCTGGATACCATAAAAGGAGGACATAAATGTAAGTTTGTTTGGAATAAAGCAGTAGATGAGTCTTTTGAGATTCTCAAACAGAAAATAGCAGAGAAACCCATTTTGGTTTTGCCTGATTTTAATAAGTTATTTGCTATGGAATGTGATGCCAGTAACCTTGCCATTGGTGCTGTCTTGAGTTAGGAAGACAGACCTATTGCTTTCTTTAGTGAAAAGTTGAATGATGCTAAACGAAAGTATTCCACATACGACCTAGAATTGTATGTAATGGTTCAAGCATTGAAAAAATGGAGACATTATCTCTTGCCCAAGGAATTCATTGTTTATACTGACAACCATGCTTTAAGTTTTCTGAATTCGCAAGAGAAGCTAAATCACAGGCATATGAAGTGGGTCGAACAACTCCAGGTGTATACTTTCTCCATTAAACATAAGAAGGGACAAGCCAACAAGGTGGCAGATGCTCTGAGTAGAAGAGTGTGAACTATATAGGAAATCTAGTTGCAAAGTGTGGGAGTGGATTCTCTCAAGAATATGTACCAGGATGATGAGGACTTCAAGGAGATATATGCAGTTTGTTCACAATTTTTAGATTCCTATCATTCTGAATTTTTTGAATTTTTACTACAGTAGGGGTTATTGTTTAAAGGCAACCAGTTGTGTGTGCCTAGGTGTTCCATGAGGGAGAACATCATAAAAGAGAAACATTGTGGTAGTCTTGGAGGTCATTTTGGACTGGACAAGACATTGGAGCAAGTGAGAAGGTTTTACTTTTGGCCTAAGATGCAAACAGATGTCAGAAAATTTGTAGACAGTTGTCACATTTGCCAGAGAGCCAAAGGGACTTCATCCAATGCTGGTCTCTATCAACCACTTCCAATTCCGCAAAGGCCATGGGAGTGCATCAGTATGGTTTTTGTTTTGGGTCTTTCCCGGACTCAAAGAGGTTTTGATAGTGTGTTTGTTGTAGTTGATAGATTCAGTAAAATGGCTCATTTTGTGCCATGCAAATGTACCAATGATGCTTCACACATTGCTGATCTATTCTTTAAGGAGATTGTTCAAATTCATGGTTTGCCATTGAATATTGTCACTGACAGAGATCACAAGTTTGTGGGACATTTTTGGCGTACATTGTGGAAGAGATTGGGCACTCAATTATCTTTCATGTTATCCTATCACCCTCAGACGGATGGACAAACTGAGGTGGTGAATAGATCACTGGGTAATCTTTTGAGGTGTTGACTAAACAACATGGAGAAGCATGGGATATGATCATCCCACAAGCAAAGTTTGCATATAACGATTATGTTAATAGGAGCACAGGAAAGAGCCCTTTTGAAGTTGTATATGGGATTCATCCCAGAGGAATTTTGGAGATCAGGAATCTCCAGAATATGGAGAAAAGGAGTGCACAAGGAGAAGATTTTACAGTCAGCATGAAGGATATCCATGATGCTGTAAGGGAAACTATCCAGAAGACCACAGGGAAATACAAAGAGAGAGCTGATAAGAAGAAAAGGGATGTCCAATACAAAGTTGGAGATCTGGTAATGGCATATCTAAAGAAGGAAAGACTCCCGAAGGGGCAGCCCACGAAGCTTCTTATGAAGAAGATAGGTCCATACAAGATTGTACACAAATTTGGGCCTAATGCATACGAAATTGAACTTCCTCCAGGTTTAGCAATATGACCCATTTTCAATGTGTCAGAACTGTTTCCATTCAGGGGAGACAATGTTATAGATTCAAATGTGACAGGAGCAGGGGATGCAGAATGGATTTCTGATTTTCCACCGAGTCAGCTAGTACAAATCGAATGTATTTTAGACACCAAAGTTCAGAAGAAGACCAGACAAAACCTACAAGCAATATCTGGTCAAATGACTTGGTTTACCTGATGAGGATGGAACTTGGATGAGCGAGGAGGACATCATCAAACATGGGGTTTTCATTTCAAACCTGGTTCCTCAAGGGACTTGAGTTCTGTTAACCCCGGGAGTATGGTGTAGGGGCACCTAGATACTTTAATTAATTTCATGTTCATTTTGATGTTTTTGTGTTGTATAAGGTCCAAGTGACCAATTGTAAGGCCTAGTGCCATATGTGAGTCCGAGTGGAATAAATCTAGGTTCATTTTGTAAGTCCCAAGTGACATTTGTCAATTGTAATCACATAATGCTAAAAATAACAATAATGCCAAAAATAGGCAATAGTAATTCCTAGCCGCTTGGAATCAATCTCCCAGCCACTTGGAGTCAGTTTGGTACTACTCTAGGCGAATCTATAAAAACTAAGGAAATGAACAAGATCAGGTATTAGGGTTTGAGTTTGTAATCAGTCATATGATATTGTGATCGAATGTAATCAGATCGCAGAGAGGAGGTTGAGCGTGATTGAACATTGTTTCAAAGAGAAATAAAGATATTATGTTCTGTCATTTTGATTCCTGTTCTCTGTAATTGCAAGTTTATTAGCTGTAGATTTCCTTTCCGTTCTGTGCTTTCCATTGTTGCAGTATGTTGATATGAAGCATTCCACTGATAAGATTTCTGTCGAAATCAATGGAATGGCTTCGTTGTATCATATTTGTTTGTTTTCTGTTTTGTTTCATGATTCGGTGGTGCAGAGGACCAAATTTGGTTGTGCACAGTAGATCACCTAGCATCTCCATGTGCTAGGGTTTAGATCGAAGGAGTTGAGACATTGTCAGTGAGACAGAGACTGTCGGTGAACCGTTTCCCTTTCAGAGCATTAAGGGCAATCTGGTCGAAGAGGAGTTCAGGGCGTTGAACAGAAGTCGCGGCCCAAGATTCAAATTGGGGTGAAAAAGCACATCGGCCTAAATGTATGAGCGTTCACCGATGACAAGAGTCCCGCCGAAGACACTAGCATCGGCGTAAGTTTCGAATGTATGTTGTGAATGCATATGGGGAATGTACATTTCGATGGATACAAATGGTGATCAGTCGTAGCGATGAATCAGAGTATTGCCACCGGTATTAGCAAGTCACACCAAGCATGTGCTAAGTTTGTATATCAGAACATCGGCTAAGGTTTATAAGTGTTCGCTTGCACTATGTACTACGGTTTCACTATGCACTCTGCATCAACATGTCTTTGTATACTCCTAGTATACATACAAATTGTGCATCTATACAATCTACTTTTTATGAGCCATAATCTTCTCATACACCCACTCCTCCAGTTAGGCCTTATAAAGACGTCTTGCATACTCAACTTAAGCATACCACACACGACATAAGATACAAATCCACTTTAAAGACACAATCCCCATCTACTTATACTATAATTTGTGGTTCTCTAGAGCTTGTACATCTTGAACTAATCTACAAAAACTTGCTAGATACTACTCCTTCTTTAGATACTTTTTTTAATGATGAATCTCTTGCTAAATTCTTGGGGGATTATGAGGATTTTCCCAAGTTCCATCATAATGGAGCTTCCCCACGCACTCTTGAAGCTTGTTCATATTTTAGGGAAACCTCTTTGATTGAATGCAATTGTGCTTTCTATTAGTTATATATATTTGACTTGAAGAGATCAAAATCCAACTCAAATGTCTATTGTACTAGACTGTTAAATGAAAAAGGTTCAACAAGATCCTTATCGATCCAAGGACGTAAATGTGTGAGTGTCTCATGATGAGCTATAGGTGTTAAACTAAACATGCCTAAGATGAATATAATTCTATTTAAGGATTGGTAGGGATTATAAGAAAAAAACCTAAAACAACTATAAAGGAAAGAGCTACATGTAACTAATCTATAACCACATAATTCTTAATCAACATGTCAAAACATTCTATGACCATCAATCTTCCACAAAATATAAGATGAGCTGTAGAGAACTTGTAGAAAACAATACAAAACATACACTAAGGACATAAACAAAAATAAACTATAGGAACATTACCAATAGAACACCCAACAAGCGGGCCCTTTCTCACCAAACATGTTGTAGGCAATATTCATCTCTTAACATTCATGTATCACAAGGACCCCCCTAACATTGAATGGTACAAGTTAAATTTCGATGGTGCTTCTAAGGCTAACCCAGGTTAGGCGAGTGGGGTGCCTTAATTAGATATAACAAGGGTCAGATTATCAGAACTTATGCTGAGAACATAGGTACCAGACTTGCAATTTTGTTGAAGCCAATGCAACGTTACAAGGTATTATGATGACAGTCGATAAAGGCATAAATGATTTGGTCATAGAGGGGGATTCCAATAACATATTGGATATGTTATCCTCCAAAGCTTCCCCTAGTTGGGCCTATAAAGACATAATAGAAGTTATTAAAAAACCTTGGATAAGTTTGAGAAAATCAAAATCCAACACACCTTTAGAGAAGGTAATAATTCAGCAGATGCCCTTGCAAACTTTGGCACCACCTCCGAAGATTTTATTACTGGGAATGATATGGATAATCTTTCAAGTCATATAGCTTCAATCATAAAAAATGAAGTGCCTCACAACATTTAATCAAATGCACCTCTTTGCCCTCGAGATGATGACTCGCACGAGTGAAGGAACTTGCTAGAAGATGGTTAATAATGGTAAGGAAGGGTTCTCCATTCTTGTTATTATCTGCATCTGGTCTAAATGTAGTCTCTCACCTTTCAACATCACTAGTGATTCTAAAAATCTCTCAATTGTTCCTTTTTATTGCACATGGGAGGAGACTTAATCCAGATTGAGCCTATTAATTGTGATAATTTTAGGAATGACATAGAGCTTTGGAGAATTCTTCAGAGGGGTATTTTGCCTCTTATTGAGAAGCTTTCAATGCCTTTGATGCCCTGGTTTCAATAGAGTTTGCTAGCTCTTGGAAAGCAGAGGTTGTTTATGTTAGGGGAATCTCATTCAAGGTGATCGAGGAATTGATCACTGCTACCACAGGCCTCAAGATGGAAGGGACTCAACTTCACAAAAAGGTGAAAGGGAACTATCAAGATGAAATGAAGAAGTTTTTCAAAAGGGGGAGAAGGTCAACAGATTACAAAATGGATTCAACAGGGATGAGTTCCCTAGTGTTTGGAAACATGTAGCAGAGGTCCTAATGAGATACATCACCCTCAAGGGGCACTATAAAAGGTTCCACGCTTACTTATTTCCTATGCTAAATCATTTTCATCTTCAAACTACTTAGAATTTTACATACTGGTTGTTTACTTCTTTAGAGGAGTCAGTTAAAAAAGTATTGATTGGAGAGGAAGACCTACCTCTGCATCATGGGATCATTTACACCATATACTGGTTTGAGTTATCCCTTACCCCGACCCTCCCCTTTAGACCCTGCATTTACAACCTGTCGCTAGTGGAACATCATTCCTTTGAGGAGCCGCCCTCCAAGAAACCCAAATTAGGAAATCCCCCTCCTCTATCAACCCTAACCCTCTCAAGGAATCGACTGTGTTTTCCACCCCTCTCTCCTCTGGTAAGAAAAATCCCAAGGTCACCTTTCATGAACCCCTAGTTGATTCCCTTGTTGAGCCTGTCCTGCAAGACTCAAGACCTACCACTGACTACTCTAATAGCAAAGGCAAGACCAAGATGTAGGGGAACCCTTTGGTGACCATCTCTCCCTCCCAACCTGAGTTCTCCTTGACTGAGCCACTTGTCCCTTTGGCTAGCTCCAAAGTGAACCAGTCTACCCCCCCTTACAACAGTCCCCTAAGTGGTGATCAAAGTACCTCTCAAAAAACTAGCAGATGCAGTACCTAAAATCAATTGGAAGATAAGGTTATCACCTTGTATAAGGCCATGAACCTCCAAAACCAATTTCGTAAATGGCAATTGGCCCAACTTCACCATACCAAAAAGAAAATACAGTTAGTGTTCATCAATACTAGTTTTAGCTAGGGGTAGCTATGGAGTGTTGGGAGCTTACAACACTTGTGAATACATATAAGGAAGTATTTTTGCCAAATGGAATCTACGTGTAACATTTTCCATTTCTATAGTTTATTTCAAAATATTTAGTATTGGTCATTGCTAGTAAATTCAAAAGTGTTGCAATAAAACAAGAAGTCTCATATGACATGGTATCATTTTATACCAAAGTGTTGCTATGTTTTCTTAGTATAAATTGTAGAGAAAACTATGTTATGTCCCCTTCATGGAGTCTCTAAATTAGTATGAAAAGACTACAATGCTTGAAGGTTCAACTATTCACAAATGCATTGTTTTAGAGTGAGCTTCTAACTTGTTTGTGTTGTAGACATTTTATGGAACCTAGTTGTCAGCTATGTAGCAATTAAAACTTTTTCAAGAAATTGTATCATTGTGCTTGATTGGATATTATTGTAGATCAAGTTATGAACAAAATTTTCCAAAAAACTAAGCAAACATGTTCTTCATCCCCAAAACTTACATGAAAAATGTACTTTCAAGTCAGATATACTTCCATTTGAGTAATCGATGTTGGTGGAAAAACCATCATTATTGGTAGCCTTGAACATTTGCCTAGGAAAAGAAACAATAGATATTTTATCATGTATTCATAGGTCTAGATAGGGAATTTACAAATGTATTTGAAGGTGTGCAATTTAGCATTATGATGAATGAGTTAGCATCTTCTATGTAGGGCTTAATAGGTTATGCACTACAAAATTACTTCTAAACTTTTTTGTTAACTTCCAACCTCTAGTTTGAATTCAAGGAGGGAAAAATTCATTTTATGTTAGCACACTATGAAATGTATTTCTTTTTGGTTTGTAGGGATCTCAAGAACTCAATACAGCCACCTACAAGGCAAGACTCCAACACATGTTGCATCTACAAATCCTAAATATGATTTGCAGTGTAAATGATTTGGCACCTGTAGCATTTGTAATTAAGCACCCTCCATCATCATACATTATAATGTCAAACTTTTTTTTACAAAAAACTTCCTAATAGATGGCATAGATTATTCTATACACATTGTAATTCCCAGAGCTTTTCATTTATTATAATTTTGTAGAATGACTTGCTTGTATGGGATTTCCTTAAACTTTTTGCTTCATGAATCCCTTGCCAAAATATGACCCACTTGTGACAACCGTAAGAAGGGAAAAAAAATAGATGAAACTTTGATTTTGTTTTTATGACAAATTTCAATTTATTTAAAAAAAACATCTGGGTCCCTTAGCAAAAATATGCACACACTACAAAAATAAACTGAAGCAAAAGACAAAGCTCTAGTTGTTTGATAGCTTCCATCACCTCATTCCTTCATTAGGTAAACCATTGTTGATGTTATCATTTTTGCTCTTTTTAAATTTGTGTCGTTTCTATTATATTACATCTATATCCTTGAGTTGTTGCAATCAAATATGTCTATTTTCTAATCTAGTATTAATAAGATCACTAAAATAGATGGTATCTCTAAAATGCCCAAGAATTTGAGAGAGTGTTCATGAAAGAATTTCGTATTGCATTTTTCTATTTTAGATGAGTAATTTTATTGTAGTTTGATTGGGTAGTTTTTGTTCAAATCCCATTGGAAGCGTCAAGTAAAAACAATGACAAAGGTCTCAAGTGGCATTAATATGTGCCCTTGTACAGTGCTAGAAATTATTTATTCTTGTTGTTGTTACAGACACAATATTAAGACTTGGACCAAGCTTAGACTAGGCAGGCCCATTTTGGTCTTGGACTCAATTACATATTTTGTTTCAATAGAAATTGAGAATATGCGACAGAGAAGTATAAGCTTACTAGGAGAGTGATTCTATCCTTGGATTGAATTGCCATCCTCTGCTCAAACTAAAAGATGAAAGCATAGATCATCCTTTCATGAGTGAAAGAATCAAGTTTAAAAGCTAACAAAGTTTTATTTGTTAGATCATACATTAAGTAGGCAATGTTCAGACAAATAAATGTGCGAAGAAGCATGTAATGTGTTGGGATTGTTTCTTGCATCTTGTTCTGGAGAAGTTCTTTGGTCATGTTTATGTATCAAATGGTTTTGGTAGGGTGCTTTGGGCCTGGGATTCGCTGCTAGACTCATCTTAGCACAAGTCCGTAGAGCCCCTAGCCTATAAGCTTGCATGACCCATCACTAAAACTATTTACATTCTAGTTAAAGCCCTTATTGCTTAAGTCTTGGTGGCTTGTGTTACCTTCTTACTTGATCTCCCTTATCTTTTCTTTGTATGAGTAACTGGTTTGCCCACATCTCTATTCACTACACCTTAATTGACCATTGAGAATAACATGTCTTCCCATGGCCCTGCAACCTTATATTGCTTCAATCTCTGGTGACCCACACATGTTCCATCTTCATCCCATCAAGCTAGTCATGTTGTGACACTTGCCACATGGTCAGGGATCATTTACTAAGTCATCACCACCACATCATTGTAGAAGTGCATGTTGTACACATGGATGTTTTATACTACTACGCACCAAGTCCCACCCCACACTCTAAAAGGAGGGACCCACTCCCCAGCTTAGTGCACAGATGCGTAGACTAGTGATTTGATGACACCTAGCCATCATCTAGGGATGCAATGAGACTCCATGGTTACACAATTCCTTGAGTGGGCCCTGATATCGATGATGACAAGGTTGTGCCTCATGTGGCAAATGACGTGTCCCAATAATTATGTCATGCTCGACTTTAGTTCATGTGCAGTTACGTTGGATTGTTGATTTAAAAGAAAGATGCCAAATCAGTGACGAGGAAGGTACCAGCTTTGAAATCCTTAATTGACCCACCAAGCCAATGTGGAGAGGGGCCATACATATGGCATGTTCATTGCTCGCTTGAACGTGCACTGATGAATGCAATATGTTGCAGTGATCAAAGGGTTCATTCGATCCCATATGACAACCATTCCTTTGGTCTATCTACAGTTCACAGAATCCTACAGTAGAAGAGAGGTCTAAAACTAGTGTTTCACTCTCTGTTTTGAGTTCTATATAGGTTGAGAAATGTTGCAAATGATCAAAGATATGATTAGGTGCCCTATGTAACCACAATAATTGATGAAGCCAGGGGTAAATTGGAAGTTGTGTGGTCGCCCAACAAAAGACTGGCATTCTAATTAGGTGATGAACTGTGATGGTATTTAAATGAAAGATATTGGTGATGCCAAAAAAAGGGTAGCATATCCTCATCAACTTATGTATCCTACCTTTCTGTGTTGTGATTGGGAACCTAACCTTGCATTTGCTTTCATATCACACGTGGCTTTTGGGTTTCTACCTTTTTCTATCCTATGCTTATCTTGTTTTTATCTATTTAAGGATGAGGTAGTCGCAGTGTTCATCATCAAATCGCTATTGTAACAATCAAACCCTTTTGTGTTCCACTTAGTGTTGGCAAGGGGGGATCTAGTATGTATTCATGATCTTATCTCTTATGATATTTCCCTTCCAGATCTCTCTCTACTCTCCTTCCTGTTTTGGAAGTACCAATTTATTAAATGGTTCTATTTTATTTGGAATAACTTTCAAAAGCGAGAGGCTATGGCTAGAGCCGGGAAATGTATTAGAGTTTCCCCATACAACATACAGTCTATAAAATAATGTTCACCATGAGAAGATCTATCAGGAGAGCATGAATAAGTTCTTGACTATTAGTATGTCGTATTTCAATGCATTTCTAGTTGAGGGGTTATTGAGCCTTACGACTCATGGAATAATTATGATGGCACAATAAGCTTTACGTGCTCTATCATAGAACCTCCTTGGCTAGAAAATTGGAAATGAAGAAGCTTTTGTTGCAGTTTGGCACCCCTCTTGACTTGTGGGTCTCATTTCCATTTCTTCTTTGAGCCAATGCCCATAGAGGATGCCACATGGATATGGTGATGACAGTTTTGAAAGGGATATCATTGTAATTTCCGCCTTCTCCTCTCTCCAACATGTACGAATATCCATGTATGATTTCTCATAAAGTATGCAGATTATCCAACATAGACCAATCTTCTTGGGCTTCAACTTATTATAAGTCCCTTTGGAGACTACTCCTTTCTTAGATATTCCATGAATAACTCACCCTTTAGGTAATTACTCTCCCTTTGATGCTCATCTACATGAAACATATACTTTGAGCTACTCTTTTCCAATTGCTCTTAACTTGCACACATACCTCCTTCGTGAGTTGTGCAAAGTCTTTAGCCTCTATGCTTATGCACCTTCCAAATTCTACTTATAATAGATTTGTGACACCTCGTAAGGATGTCCCATACACCATTTGAAATGTCGTCTTCCCTAGTGATCTATTTATTGAATTGTATGAAACTTAACTTGTGCAAACATAGTCATGTCACGTAGTATTCTCTCCTACCATATATCTAATTAGATTGCTAAGACTCCTATTGGAAACTTCTATATGTTGTATATGGGTGGTGCAAAACTGTAATTGAGCTACGTGTCTAATTTCCTCCATAGAGTGTGCCAAATATGGTTGAGGAACTTTGTATAGATCTATTAGATGTAATGCTATGTGATAATCCATGCAACTATACTATCTCCTTAAAGAATAGACTCACAACCCTCAATGCAGATCATTCATCTCAGATAAGGAATGAAACGTGTCATCTTAGAAATTTTGTCAACCACTATGAAGATAGAGTTATTACCTCTCTATGTGTATGCCAATTGAATGACAAAGTCCATTGATAGTTCCTTCCAAGGTCTATCTAGTGTGCAAAATGGCTTGCATAACCTAGTGTTCTACTCCATTCCCTTTACTACTTGACATTAACTACAATGTTTCATAGAAATTCTCACATCTCTATGCAAACTTGAATAGTAGTATTTCTCTTCGAGTGCATCCTATGTCTTATTTGTGTCAAAGTGTCATCTAAGTCTACCACTGTGCATCTGATGAGAGTTTCCCTCATTAAACTTTGTAGGATGCACAACATTGCCCCTTGAACAAGTATCCCTCTTACATGAAGTACTCCTTCTACAACAAGTAATGCCTCCACTTGCACAAAGCATGCACTATAGCATAGAATTATTGGTTGTAGACATAACATTTTTTTGTCTTATCCTCATTCATCTTCTCATTAAAATAAGTGAGTGGCCTACCCTTCTAATTCAACACAACATCAATTGTTGTTCTGTTGGCATCACAGTTGACTTGGAATGCCTTTCCAAAGTTTGGGAGCACGAACATGGGATCCTCCATCACCTTCTTCTTCAAGAATGTGAATCTCTTGGTAGCAACAACTATCCAATCGAACCTTCCCTTTCACATGCATTAAGGGTGCACACATGATACTGAATTTCCAAATGAACTTCCTATAAAAGTTTGTCAACCCATGCAAACTTATGGCCTCAATTGCATTCCTTGGTTTTAGCCACTCAACAATTGCTTTGACCTTTTAAGGGCCCATCTTCAATCCTTCTTGAGATATTATGAATCTAAAGTATGCAAGTTCCTTCCTCATGAATGTGCATTTATTCATGTTGATGCACAAATTTTCCTTCCTTAGCTATGTCAACACCTATTGTAGATGGAAATGATGATAGAAAGTCAAAGGAATCTTGTGATTTAAATGATTCCCATCATAATGTTAAGGAATGGTTTTGTACTTAATCCAACGATGGGAATACAACCTTGGTGATTAAATCTCCCAAAGCAATTCTATGATTGCTTTAACAACCTTACTCAATAATTATCTCTTCAAGAATACTTCGGGGCAAGTTGTTAGATACCATAGATTTCACATGCCTAATTGGGAATGCAAAGTAATGATAAAAATAGATGAAAAGGGAAATCACATGGTTAAAATGTGTGAAAATGATGGCCTTTCAAATTATGATGTGTTTTTTTATTATGCCACAATGTTGATATTTTGAATTGTTAACTGAGAACTGGTGTTGGGATTCTAGAAAAGTCTATGAAGAATGAGTCTATCAACTTGCATTGGCATACAACGGGAATTGATGTGCAGAACTAGACCTAATTATTGTGATGATGTCTACAAAAGAGAATATGTTGTGGTAGATTTTTAAAGAGGGGGCATCATGCCTTACCTCAAAACCTTATATGGCTTTAATCAAGCCCTATCCAAACAGTTTGTAGACTCCTAGAACAATAGGATGGTGCAAGTTGGTGGTGTTAGTTTCAAAGTCTCTAAAGAAAGTGTTAGTATGGCCACAAGATTGAAATGTGAAGGTAGCAAGATCAAAAAATATGCGAAGTCCAGGGATACATAAAGCATCAAAACTTTTCTAAAAGATGGAGAGGAGGTCATTAAATATTTAGAATAACTACAAGTGAGAAGGTCTGCCATATCCATGGAATGTGGTAAGTTGGCTTCTCATTAAATACTTTACCCTTGAGGGATGTTTTAAGTGTATTTTTCACTTTTGAATCACTTGCGCTACATAATCATTTTTAGTTTCTCGTTCTTCCTCCTTAGCTATTTGGAAACCTTAATATTGGAAGTTTAATTAAACCGGACTCACATGCCCTTACATTAGGGTTTAATTTTCAAGCTTTACAAATTTTACATTGCTCTGTGTCCTAATAAGCCCATCAAAGCATGCATTCTTGATTCTGATACCTTACTCTCCTCCTCCACCACCTTTTAGTCTCAAGGAAAGGGTAAATATGTTAAGAAGAATCTTGTTGGTAAGATTGGAGGTACTCAGGAAGACCCCAACAAAGAAGGGTTAGGTCCACCTTTGACTGTTGCCCACAATCCCCTTGCTAACCCTATGCCTCAAGATGAAGGAGCACTCATTGCTTGTGGTAGTGCCAGGAATAAAAGGAACACTAAGAAGAAGATGATTAACCCTATTGACTGTAAAAAGCCTTTGGTGAAAATTACTAAGGTCGTGTGTGCTTCCCTAGCCACCTAATGTTGGATCAAGGGTTTGGATACTATTATGGAGTAAAAAGTGGCCACATGCCTTTTTACCTCCTAGTTTAGCTCCTAGGTCCTATTTTCTTCCTTATACATTCTAATTGATCATCCTAAAGGAAATTACCCGATACCATGACATTTTGGACCCTTGGGACCTCCTGTTGAGTGCAGAGAATACCGAGAGGGCGGGTGAATAGTGTTCTTAAAACCTTTTCATTTACACATTCACTTATCCATTTACCAAATTCAATAACATGAAAGTAAAGTAAACATGAAAAGAACAACCACAAATTCATAACACATAGACACTAGGTTTTACGTGGAAAACCCACAAAGGGAAAAACCACGGTGAGTGTTAGCTCACAATATATTATGATAACAATACCGAATTAAATGAAGGCTCACTGTCCAAGAAGTGCTCACTGCAATAGGCTCACAACCAAGGAAATAGAAAATAAGATAGAAGAAGGATTGACTCACTGCCAGGAGATGACTGCTACAAATGCTGAGGTGCAATTCCATTTACAGCTCAGTACATAGGCTCAAATGTCTTCATAATGTCAGATCTGCTTTTTTGCTTTTCTTTACATAAACTCTGCTCTCCTGTCCTTACTATCCTTTTCTGGTCACAACTCTGCTATAGATCACACATACATTGAATTCACACACATCACATCATCTATCACACCTTCAACATCGAAATCCATTGAGTATATATATCCGCTGCAAGGTTTATCTCATAATTAGGTTGGCAAGCCAAATATGAACCGTGTATACAAATGTTATATCTTGTCAACTTGAACTTGTGCACAATCTGCAATGCGGACCCAAACAATCATTAAATAGTCTTCATATAGGTTGGCACCAATCATTGAACCACTTCGATTGATTGTTCAAGCAATATATCTTCTCCGCATAAAGATCTAACATTCCTATCAGCTTGTCTATTAAGAACACGCTTGACCGATTCATCTATCACATCATAACTCTCACTGCGGACCATATGAGACTCAAAGATTCATAACTGACATTCATTATGGACTTCTTATTATACCTTTAGAACCACATGACAAAATATACAACAACGGAGGAATGTGGATCCTTTTACTCTGGTACTATACATTGTTCCTGACTTAACTCTGTTCACCTGAACTTAGATATTTTACAATATGACTTCCAGAGGAATTCAAGACTTGAACACTCGATCAAATGATCACCAAGTATTTATGAATAACATACCTAAACTGCATATAATTATCACAAACGCTGTCATTTACACTATATAATGTATACTACCCATACTTAGCCATTTATCCTTTCGGAGTAAAGTCTCTTTGCCATGCCGGTGGAATCTCCTTTCTTTGTTGCCATCAATGACAACATGCAATCATTCATCAGAGCAGTGTCTCTTGCCAACAATCTCCCCCTTTGGCATTGATGGCAACACTTAGTGAAAAATGCTCATCTGCTCCCCCTTACTATATACACTCTGTTTTTCTTCTCTCCCTTAGGTGTTTGCCCATTTTTCACTGATTTCATCTCCCCCTTTGACATAAATGGCAAAGGTGTATGTATAGGGGTAAAAAATGTGTCAAAAATTGCAATCACTGTCATATTTTGCCGCATATGTACAGATACAATCTTCAACTTAATTTGTTGTGGGTTGTAGAATGCCATTGAAAATGTTCTTGATTTGAACTAATTCTTTATCCCAACTCTTCTTATCATTGTCCAAACTTTGAATATGGCTGTCTATAATGAAGACCAATTTTTCTGCCTTTTGTACATCAGAGGTTATGTCAATTTGTGCTTTTGCCTATATTGCTTCTACTGTAATATTTGACATTGAGTCTAGATTAGGAATTATTAGTCCTCTCAACTGATACATTCTATTTTTCATTTGATCCCTCTTATTCATTAGATTACTTAACTCATTATGGATATTGATCACTTGTATTTCTTTACTGCTGACTGATTCAACTACCAGATCAAATGACTTAGAAAAGTTTGTCAGCTGTAGTTTCAGATCCTTGATCTTTTCTTCTAATTCCTCTATGGCCTTCGGCCATGATACACAAAATTTGCGTAAATCACTGGCTTCTTTGATGACACTATGTATATTTTTTATTCCAATGTCCAACAAAGTTTTATCATTTGCTAACATAGACTTCAACTCAACTAATCCTCTCATTAAACTCTTTCTTCACTTTTGTTTCTGCAGACTTTTCAAAAGATTCAAAATGCATGCTTACATAGTTTATGAGTCCCTTGAGTTGATTTATTGAAGACATTGAAGTGTCCTTTCGATATGATGGCATCAGCTTCTCCAAAATGCTGGATGCCTCACCAATTAGTTCACTGTCCTGTATGTGTGACTTCAAAATTTCTTCCTGTGCCTTTGCTTGCACATTTGATACCAAATTAAATTTTTGTACAGGAGACATTGAGTCCAAGTTTATTGGTCCCTACAAAAATTCAGGTTCATCTAGGACTTGTTTTTCTCTTTCTAGGAATTCCTTGACAAATTCTGCAATGTCTCTTGCTATACCAGAGACTTCATCTTGGTTTTGTTCCAGAGGATCTAAATCCATAACTTTATTTTCATCATCTTTTTGCTCTGAAGTAGGGCTCATCTTAGCTTGTTCATCTGCTTTGCTCTATTCCTCAGTCTTAGATTTATCCTCAATGGTAGTCTCTAGACCAGTAACAGGAACTGAATCTTCTTTTTCCTTCGGCTCTTCACCACCTTGATCCATGTGCACATCAGGAATAGATGTATCATCTCCAATATTTGTTTCTTCTCTATCATGTATAGTTGGAAGATGATGTTCCTTTAGTACTCTCAAAGTGATTTCCTCAGTTTCCTTTACTACCTTCTCAATGTCATCTAACATAAGAAAATTCATCCTTTTCTTTGTTCTCAACTCCTTGCTAAACACTTTTGATTTTTTTTTGTCTTCAGGAGTGATCTCCGGACATAATGTTATCAGTATGTGTTCTTTGAGTTCTATACCCTTTGTCAGCAGCTTCTTTCCTTGCAAACATGATACTACCCAAGGAGTTAGGAAGATCAGTAATGATCTCAATGAGAGCCTTATTGTAAATGCACAAATATTTGACAATAGCATCTTCAATGATTCTTTTATCTGCATCATTGTATTCATCATGGAATTTGGAAATGGGTGTTAGATTGCCATCAATTGTAATTTAAAACTTCCTCTATGCTCATTATAGCCTGGTCTTCTACAGGTACTGCAGTCTTAGCTTTATTTCTTTCTTTACTCTTACTGGATGTCTTCCCTTTTGTGGTACAAAAGGGTTTGCCTTGCTAAGAACTGAAGGGAGGTGTACTCTATGCCTTCATCTTCTTCACTTCTTCATTGGTCTCAGTTTCCTCATTATCAATTGGATCAACACTGATATACACTCTCTGACTTTTGGTCTTCTTCATCTTGCCTGTTTTCTCTTTTGTAGTTGTTGTGGAAGGAATACCAAAGGATTTAGATGTTGTTCCAGAGGAACCAACACTTCTTGTTCTTCTTTTTGGTGCAGTAGGTGCCTCTTGTTGTGTCTTTTGAACTTCCGGAGCTTTATTTGCTTCCTTTTATTGCTCCTTCTCCTTTTCTTTAGCTACTTTTTCTGCCTCAGCTCTAGCTCTTGTAGCTGATATTTGTTCTTTGGTGAAACCTTTTGTTTGTGCATATTCTTTTGCCATTTTTCGGGCCTTCGTTGAAATTTCCGGCCTTCTCTGCTCAACAAAGACTTTTATTGACAACTCCTCATAGATTCCAAATATTTCCTCTTTAGAGTCCCTAGGTTTGCTTAACATGTGTTGGGCATAGTTATGTAGTATTTGTCCATCTACCTCATACCCCATTGGCATTATCTAAACTGTCCTAGGCTCAACAGCCTCCATCATACACTGGTCTTTTGTAACAATAAAACATATGTCATTTTTGTATTTGTCAACAATTTCCTTGGGAATCCTTTCTCTAGATTGCATAATTTTCTAATTTTTTTTTAAATAGCCCCATAGGGTTGTGGTTTGTTCCGCATGTCTTCCTATACTGATTAAATGATCTCTAATTTGCATTGCAACTAGTTGATTGTTTAACCAGAGCAAGTTTTTCATCTTGGGTAATTCTTGCATGAAGTAAAAGAATAAACAGATGATCAACTTACCAAATTTGAAGGGGTATTTTCTCTCCTTTGATTTCTTCAAGTTTTTCATTAGCTGTTGTCATAACAATTCATAGAGATCATAGTCTACATTTTCCTTAATCATCTGATAAGTAGTGTAAATAGTAGTACCAGAGACAGAGTTCTCTCAGTTGGAGAAATAGATCTTATATCCAATTACCATTGATCCAAACTTCACTGCATGGTCTATAATATCATTGACTGTTAATTCCCTCTTGACAAATTGGGCTCCGATTGCTTCTATTATAGTGTTATTCTTCACAACTTTTAACAGGAGCACGTTACCGGTAGAGTTTAATCCTGTCACAACTCTAATCGCATCCTTGGTGATCTTAAAGGGCTTTTCAAGCCACATGAACTCATTGTGGATCCTGCTCAACATGTACCGGACCCATTCATCTTCCGCAAATATAGGGAAGTCTTTGTACTGAATGAATTTCTTCACTTCCAAAGCCTTGTATTCTTTTTTCAACTCAAATTGGTCACCACTTAAATGTTTTAGGTATAGATCTAAGAATTTTCTATCACCATGTTCTTCTAGGGCAACATGAATGTAGGACCTAACATCTTCCGCATGCATTACACTGAACGAAATTTCTGAAAATGCACCATTTGGATCGATCTCTGTTGATTTGAATGGATGCTTCTTGAATTTTGGTCAGGCTCTTTCGGTTACATCAATCACATGTGGTGTTGCCATTTTTGCAAAAATTCAAATGAATTCAGAGTAGGGTTTCAAATCTAAAAAATACCTCTTTTTGCCTAATTAGGGTTTTGCTTGATCTTGTCTTGATTTGCTTTGAAAATCACTGTATTCACTTGGAATTTTGCTTCAGTTCGCCTTAGACACTTAAAATTTTGAATGCATAATGAATTTTTCATTGGATGAGCCACTTTTTAATCCTTTATTTGTCTTGACCTAATTGCCATAAATGCTCCTATTGACAAAGATGTCACACACATCTCTGTAGAATACAGTCTATTAGGATTGCTCTGCAATGCTCTGCACCTGAACCTTTTTCACTAGAATTTATTTCAAAGGATCTGTCATATGCATCTTTTCAACATATCTTTGTGCCGGATCCCAGCACTGACAATCTGGCTAGGGGATTAAGATTTTCATTGCAGCTCCCCCTGAGTCAAAGCTCACCATCTACTTCCCTGAGGAAGTATCTGCACCAGAAACTGGCATGGATTCATTTCTGACCTCATTTATATCCTTCTTAATCCAAACCTTGCTCATTTCCTTCTTGATTTCTACTGGATCAATCTTGTTCTTGCCTTTATCTTAGATCTCTGCTCTATTTTCCTCTTTTATGTAGGATAGTCTCTCTTCTCATTCTTGCTTCTGCAGAATCTTGCAATATGTCCAAACTTATTGCAATTGTAGCATACCACATTCATTTGTCTTTGATTCCTTCTATTGATTGGATTTGATCTACATTGATTAGCCATATGTCCAAATCTATTGCATACAAAACACTTTCCATTGAATGATTGAGTATTCCTTGCATTGTAAAAGCCTTTCCTTACCAGACTTCTACATTCATTTGATCTATGACCAATTTTCTTGCAATGGAAACATTGACCAGAGAATGATGGAACATTTTGTTTTATTCTACTCCTACACTGAGTAGCCTTATGGCCAAACTTATTGCAATTAAAACAATGGCCATTGAAAGATGGGTACCTTTGAGCATTTGGTTGCCTGGCCAGAGGACTTCTTCTTTGATTCCGGAACTGGTTGCCTTTATTTTTCTTCATTTCAAGGTTTTCTTGATTTGATTTAGAAATTTCTCCTTTTTCAAAATCCAACCCTTTCTTTTCATCTAAACTCTTTTGACTAACAATCATCTCATCAAGCTTTGTAGAGCTTATCTTGAACTTTTCTTCATAGCTCTTAGCTTTCTCCAAATATGATTTCAGGCTTGCAACTTATTTTTCAAGTTTATCACATTCTTCTAATTTGCTTTTTACCAACATATTTAGATATTCTTCTATTTTAGCTCTTTCTACAACTTCCACTTTCAAGTCATCCAGGGTTTCATTTGCTGATATCAATTGTTCACTAACCTCTTTGTATTTTTCTTTAAACTTCTTGACTTGTTCTTTTAGCTTTAGAATGCATTCATCAGCTTCTTGTATGTTATCCTTCAGATACCTAATTTGTGCTTCAGATTTTTTAAGATCTTCAAGAGCAGCTTGTAATTCATTATTGCTTTCATATGAGGCTTCAAGAGAAGTGAAATATCTTTTGGCTGCCATGTGAACACCTTCCCAGATATTCCTTAAGATGTTAAGCTTCTTCCAAGGAACCTTGCTCTGATACCAATTGTTGAGTGCAGAGAATACTAAGAGGGGGGGTGAATCAATATTCTTAAAACCTTTTCATTTACACATTCACTTATCCATTTACCAAATTCAATAACATGAAAGTAATTTAAACATGAAAAGAGCAACCACAAATTCATAACACATAGACACCAGGGCTTTACGTGGAAAACCCAAAAAGGGAAAAACCACGGTGAGTGTTATCTCACAATATATTATGATAACAATACCGAATTACATGAAGGTTCACTGCCTTAGGGCTCACTATCCAAGAAGTGCTCATTGCAATAGGCTCACTCCAAGGAAATAGAAAAGAAGATAGAAGAAGGATTGGCTCACTGCCAAGAGATGACTGCTACAAATCCATCTATAGAATGTTAAGGTACAGTTCCATTTACAACTCAGTACATAGACTCAAATGTCTTCATAATGTCAGCTCTGCTTTTCTGCTTTGCTTTACATAAACTCTGCTCTTCTGCCCTTACTATCCTTTTCTGGTCACAACTCTACTATAGATCGTACATTAATTGAATTCACACACATAACATCATGTATCATGCCTTCAACACCGAAATCCATCGAGTATATATATCTGCTACAAGGTTTATCTCATAATTAGGTTGGCAAGCCAAATATGAACCATGTATACAAATGTTATAGCTTGTCAACTTGAACTTGTGCACAATCTGTAATGCGGACCCAAACAATCATTCAATAGCCTTCATATGGGTTGGCACCAATCATTCAACCACTTGGATTGATTGTTCAAGCAATATATCTTCTCCGCATAAAGATCTAACATGCATGTCGGCTTGTCTCTTAAGAACATGCTTGACCAATTCATCTGTCACATCATAAATCTCACTGCGGACCATATGAGACTCAAATATTCATAACCAACATTCATTCTAGACTTCTTATTATACCTTTAGAACCGTAGGACAAAATATGCAACAACGAAGGAATGCGGATCCTTTTACTCTGGTATTGTACATTGTTCCTAACTTAACTATGTTCACTCGGACTTAGATATTTTGCAATATGACTTCCAGAGGAATTCAAGACTTGAACACTAGATCAAATGATCACCAAGTATCTATGAATAACATACCTAAACCACATATAATTATCTTCAACTGTGGAGGCATACTGACACAAGCACTATCATTTACACTATATAATTTATACTGCCCATACTTAGCCATTTATCCTTTTGGAGTAAAGTCTCTTTGCCATGCCAGTGGAATCTCCTTCCTTTGTTTCCATCAATGACAACATTTAATCATTCATTAGAGAAGTGTCTCTTGCCAACACCTCCTTTAGCTTAACCCTGACCTAATTTGGGCCCCTGTACTTGGGCGCCAACCACTCAAGCCTCCCCTGATTGGTTAGGGCTAATTAATGGCATGTTGGCTTGGGCCCTTCCAAAATGTTTCTCCTTGTCAATTTTTGTGATTTCAATTCATAAATGTTAGCGGGGAAGCATATATAAGTGAGTTTATGACTTCAATTTAAACCTATATGGATAACATGAACTTATGATATTGGAACAAAGAGAATTCAAGGCATTCATTATGTATTTGTTGTAGATTTGTGTTTGTATTTGTGTGTTTGTTGCAGATATTACATCATCATACAACTCCTTATGAGTTGAAGAGATTTCATCCTCCTAAGGACTTCACCTCCAAGGTGACATCATTGCTATTTGAATCATTTCATCATTTGGATTATCTTTAGCCTCTACCCTGCAAGGGCACACTTTCTCATTAATGACGATGTGGGAAAGCTTGAATGCTAACCTGGGATTTGATTGAGGCAAATCCCTAAACACCATAACCCCCAAACCCCTCTCTTGTCATCTTTTGTGTAGGTTATAGGTAAAGGTTTCAGGAAAAATGGAGTTACAGGAAGGTAGTGCAGGAATTAGAGTTTTAGGATCTACAAACAATTCTGGATTATCTCTTTGAAGAGACTTGGGTGGTTGATGCCCTAGTCCACAAGGTTTCTAGCTTCTAGATACGATCGCTGGGCATCATTTGTAGCATCTTCTCAGTTTTGACCTCCGGCAGAATCTCACTTCTAGACTTGAGCGGTTGTTGAATTCATCCTCTGACACCTCTAATTTTGGGCGATAGGCTCAGACATCTTATTGATCATCTCTGTACTTTTGTTTTCTAGATTTTTGTTGTTGATCATGTGTTTCAAGCTAATTATCATTATTCTAGGGTTTAGTGCATTGATTGGCCTAGGGTTTGATAAAAGACTTGGTTGAATATCATCTTTCCTTGACAAACAAGAGCACAAAATCTATAGCTGAGTCCTCATCCATCTTGTAGTGACTTAAGCTCAGTTTTTTCCTTGAATGTTGTAGTGAAAGGAGGGTTTGATCTAGTGTATTCACACATTCCATCCTTCCCCCTTTTAACATATAACATTTTGGTGAACCTGTGTTTTTATGAACTTGTATCTTGCTGAGTGTTGAAATGAGATCTTGTATTAATTCATATCACACTTATCATTCTTCATTGAAAAATCTTTCATACATTTGAAAAAAGTCAAAAAATAAGCATTCTAGGCTTGCATAAAGGCATAGTTTTACATTATTTTCCTTGCATATCATTGGAAACATTTGATCTTCTAATTATTACATTAGACTCGAGTCATATTACAACAATTAATCATTTCATGATATCACATCTTGCATTTGAAGATCTCATTTGCTAGGGTTTTCTTGAAAACTTGCATTTTTCCTATAACCTAGTCATTTGCAAAGCTAGGGTTTGTTGTCAAAATCTTATTTCAGATTTTACTACTATCATAAACATTTCAAATCAAATCTTCCTTTGATTTCTTTGCATATTCATTCAAAAATTTTGAATAATTTTGGAAAAAGTGCATAATTATCATACTTTTGCAGTTACACAATGTGTATTTCAACATAAGCAAATAAACATCTTTTTCACATATTTTGCAATAAACCAAAAAATTAGCAATATCACCTTTTTTTTCAGAACTTTTAACATTAAATTCACTTGGTTTGTAGTGAAACCAATGTATTTTTTATCTTTATAAAATCTTCAAAAACTCGGTTTCCTCAAACTAGTGTTGTGTACAAAATTCTCTCATATTGGTTCTATTTGATAAATGAATAGATCCTATTGTACATTGATGTTCCAAGACATTTTATTATGGCATATTCATGTCATTTCTCTTTGGTATCTTTCCATGCATATATCAAAGATCTTGATTTTCATAGATTCACAACCCTCATGGGTGAGCATCCTTCAATATTAGAAAATCTAACCGAATTCATATCCATGAACACTCATGAGAAAGAGGATTGTGAAAGTTCTTCTATAAATCATGATAATGCATTGGATATAATATCTAAATTATATGATGATGATGATTCTATGAGTCATCCTATTTCTCGTTTAGTTGAATTTTCAAGCACCTTGGATATCACTAAGGAAGTGAAGAACCTCGATCTTCCTCCTTTGGATAAAAGTTCAAGTACTTTGGACATTACTAAGGATGTGAATAGTTCTCCTTTGGCTGCATGATCAAACCCCTTGGACATCACTAAAGATACAACCATCGACAATTCTCTTAACAACACTTTACCTTCCCTTCATTCTTATTCTCTCCTTCCAAAAAATGAAGCATTGGTGGATGAAGAAAGGTCTCTTGCATAAAATCATGTAGGGATGGATGTTGAGCTTAATCAAAGTAAAAAAAATGTTAATTCAATCATTATGAATAGACTTATTCCACCCACTAAGGGGATAGTGGATAAGTGCACTAATGTTCCTAAACTCATTGTGAATGGGGCACATAATGTGCCTCCTCACTTAAAACCGGTGATTACATTTTAGGGTGCCCCATCACCACTTAGACCCTCGGGTTACATTCTCAATTTGGCCAAACAAATTACTCAAGGAAATCAAGCATATCAAAATGTGTCGCAACAACCCTATCACAATGTGGTTTCTCACACATACAATACGCAAAATAATAAAGTAAACAACAATCGAATATTCTAATCGCTTTACCCACTTCTCAGCCTATGCTTCCTCAACCACCCCATCTTACTCATAAAGGTGGTCAAGATTATGATCTTTTTGAGCAGCTTCGCGCTACTCCTGCTAAGATCTATCTTTGGGAACTCATACAAACATTACCTACATACCACATAATGCTCCAAGAAGCTTTACAAAAGGTGATTGTACCACCGGTCGTTAAGCCTAATGATGTAGCAGCCTTGTTAGATTGTATGCATGCAACAAAAATAGATATCTTGTTTCAACAACATGAGTTAGCCTCTATGGAAGTTCATAAACAATATGATCCTCTTATAATCTTTGTCATTGTAAAGAAAAAGTTGGTAAAGAGAGTTTAACGGATCAACTCTTAATGTTTGTGGTGTTGATTTGTTAAACAAAATCATTGTTGATAAAAAGTCAATTAAGCCAGATAAGTTGAACATTTGTGGCTTTGATAATGTTGGTAGACCATCCATGGGTACTATAACTCTACCTATAAAGGTTGGACCTGTGACATTGTCTACTCTTTTCTATGTCATGCTCAATGCTCTACCATATAATATGATTCTTGAAAGACCATGGATTCACACTATGGGGGAAGTTCCTTGTTTCCTTCATCGATCATTAAAGTTTATTTACAAAAATAAACTTCACACCATCGAATCTGATCTGGAGCCAGAAAGTTGTTTACACATTGAAACACAAAAACAACTTGTCAATCCTAAGACTCTAAATAACTTAAAAGTTGATTCATCAATACCTCTTGCCACAGATACTGTTGTGCAACATTCAACATTACCATCAAATGCACTTTTTGGTGATGATTGGGGTTCATTAGATTTTACTCCTTCCTTTACAGGGGAATATAACCCTAATCTCGATGCATGAAAAGTTGCCTCGATCTCATCCAAGCAATCTTTGGAACTACCTAAGAAACCTAAAGTTTCTTTAGTAGAAGACAAAGACAATACTTTTACTTACACTACAGAATATGAGACTTATGAGGCCTCACCTTCTTCTAAAAATATGAAGTCTCTCTATGGTCATGGATTTCAAATCCTTTACAAAAACTATGACTATGTAGTTAATGGTTGTGTAAAACAACAAGGAATCAAAGTACCTTTACAAGTTGTTGGGATTAATTACATGGTCGGTATTGGGTACTATTCTCTGAAACCCACCAAAGCCTACCGTCGTCCTACTCTTAATGTTAATACAATATCAACAAATATGGTATGTTCTGAGATGATGGACATGGATTATTCGCCAGGAAATATCCCATTGAATCAGGTAAGTATTTCTCCCTATTTTAGCCACACTCGATGTAACACCTACTCCAGTTGCTCTCAAGGGTGGAAATATATGTTGTTAGCATTGTGTTGTGTTCCCCCATGTTGTGTTGTGTTGTTTAGGTCTCTTTGGATGACCCTTGATACTCTTGCAAGGTCAAGGATACAAGGAGACCGCCTCCGTTGTGACCATTCTTCTATTTGTCTCTCTATTCTTCCATTTCCTCTTCTCTATTTTATTGTTGTGTGTTGTGCCTTGGGGGCATAACATTGTGGAGGATGTCTTGGGGGCATCTTCCCATATTGTAAATCCAAGTCACTCTTGTCTCCTCTCTCATTTTTATTGTTTACATTCTTCAGTGACTCTATTAGTCGGCGGATGACGAAAACAAACAAATACTGATAAGGACCATGCGTCCCTTTAGCAAGAAATAAAAAATGGACCTAGTCCATATATTAAGATGGGGTTGATATATATATCTGATGCTTGACTACTAGAATCACTTCGTGTTGTGAACTTTCCTTGTAACAAACTTTTACAATACTCTAAATCTGCTTCTATGCACTTTGAATTATTTTGTATCTCACCTTGTTGCTACACTCGGTCTTGAGATACCTGCAGTATAGCCCAATGGTTTTACTCAGTTTTGAACCCTCAAGTGTAGCCTTAGTATTTGATGTGATCTAGTACATGATTTATGAATAGCTTATATGAATGCATTTGGTTATTATCTTAGAGTAAGATTTTATAACCAAAGCTTCTATCTTGTTGATTATCTTAGCAAATCATATCGATGTGTTTGTGGGAACATTCGGTGATCGTGGCACATGTCACCTTTGGGGAATGGGCTTTGCGAAAGCTCTTGTTCCTTTGCGTGTTTTTACTCTACATTAATGTGCTTGATATCGGTAAGCGGGATCAACCACCTTAAGGTGGGGGTATATAAAATGGTATCTACTTGATTATTTTGACACTGACACAGTGTGTTTGAAAGCCCTTATCACGAGGTGGGATGGTGTATCTCTTGAGCTAGTGCACATCCTTTTAAAGCAAGAAAGCCCTCATCATGAGGTGGGATGGCGTATCTCTAGAGCTAGTACGCATCCTTTTATATAAAGCCCTCATCGCGAGGCAGGATGGTGTATCTCTTGAGCTAGTGCACATCCTTTTATACAAAGTCCTCATCGCGAGGCGGGGTTGGATATTGAGTCATTCACCCTTAAGCGTGTCTTTGGTAGTTGTGGTAGCTTAGCTCAACCGTCAAGTGTGTTTGGTGTGTTTTAGATAGTGGAGTAGTGATGACCTCCTCCGTATTGCTCGTGTTTGTCGTGTATAAGACGTATAGCATGTCGATGACATGCTATGCAGCGCTCATGTATTATGTGTGTCTTTCGTGTGTTTTACGTGTCTTCTTTATGTGTATTGTGTGTTTGTCGCATGGTATAAGTTGTGTGTCGATGAGCCCCTCCCCATGATGTATGTGTTTTGTGTGCTTGTGTGTGGTCTAAAGTTGTGTGGCAATGAGTCCCTCCCCACACTATGTGCTTTATTTACTTTAGTTAGCATTATATATAGATATGTAATTGCTTAATCATGTCTTCTCTTCATGTCTTCTTTGTGTATTGAATGACTATGTTCATGTCTTCTCTGCATATTGCATGATTAATTGTATTCCTCATGTATTGCGTGCTTCTTTATTGTATTTGGGTCATCCCACAATAATGGGTTACACTTTTTGGCCAAACTTGACATTGAAATCAACATTTTAAACAAAATCTTCACTTTCTGACACATATAGCCACTAAACTATTAGGAATTTGAAGATGATGCAAACTAGTGATTTGTGATATTTTGTTTGTAGATTCTAAATATATATATATTTTTTAAAAAATAGAGTTAAATTGTAAAAAAAATTGCATCTCCTTTGATAACTAGTTTTTAATAGTAAACAATATTTTTTAAAAGTGATGTGTACTCTATAGCACATAACTTTTTTTCTACAAAGGATAAAATTATGATTCTTTTGAATTTAGATTGGTAACACCGATATATAGGGCATGCATTTGGTTTCATTGTGTTTTGTTGAATATTTTTTAATTAAGTTTTGAAGTCAAACCAATTATAATTTAGAAATAGGCGTATTCTGGAAAACATAACTTTTTCTATATGTATCAAAATTCAATTTTTATTTTTTTGTTGAAACAAGGACATCAGTACCTAGGGCATATATATTTTTTAGAATTTTTTTTCACTAATTTGCTAATTTTTCATGTGTGTAGAACCGAGAACTTGATGTTTAGTGAAAAACCTACATTCACAAGAAATAAAAAATAAATATAATAATCAAATTAAATATATTTAAAATTATACTTTTTGGGAATCTTATAATAAGGACTACATACTTATAAAACATAAATTTTAAATGAATTCATTTGGTCCCCCAAAAGGTAAATCAAAAGTGGTTTCTTATCAGCATTTTGATAGGTGTAGAGGAGACTCCATTATAGGTATGGTTTAAAACTAGCCAAGTTCTATCCAAGGGGGTTTAATCAAACCCTCTTCAATTAAAATCTTTTAAATGGAACCTTTCAAGGCTTAAATCATTATATTTTCTAAAAATATGTGATTTCAGCAAAAATCAGGATGTCCGAGAAAGTGTAACCCATTATTGTGGAAGCACCCATTCATTGTGTCTTATGTGACTATTAGATGTGTTCTTATGTTTGCCTAAGCTTGGGGGCTAGAGATAGTCTTCAAACTTAGGGTATGTTTGATGTGCCTTGACCATACTTTAATGCATGTATGGATCATAAGATCATACACACATTAAAGTGGGGGCGAAATGTTATGGAGTAAAAAGTGGCCACATGCCTTTTTACCTCCTAGTTTAGCTCCTAGGTCATATTTGATTCCTTATACATTCTAATTGATCATCCTGAAGGAAATTACTCGACACCCATGACCTTTTGGACCCTTGGGACCTCCTTTAGCTTAGCCCTGACCTATTTTGGTCCCCTAGACTTGGGCGCTAACCACCCAAGTCTCCCCTGATTGGTTAGGGCTAATTAATGGCATGTCGGCTTGGGCCCTTCCAAAATGTTTCTCCTTGTCATATTTTGTGATTTAAATTCATAAATGTTAGCGAGAAAGTATATATAAGTGAGTTTATGACTTCATTTTAAACCTAGATGGATAACACAAACTTATGATATTGGAGCAAAGAGCATTCAAGGCATTCATTATGTATTTGTTGCAGATTTGTGTTTGTATTTGTGTGTTTGTTGCAAATATGGCATCATCATCCATCCTTATGAGTTGAAGAGCTTTCATCCTTTTAAGGACTTCACCTCCAAGGTGGCATCATTGCTATTTGAATCATTTCATTGTTTGGATTATCTTTAGTCTCTGCCCTGCAAGGGCACACTCTCTCATTAATAATGGTGTTGAGAAAGCTTGAATGCTAACCCAGGATTTGACTAAGGAAAATCCCTAAACACCACAACCCCCAAACACCTCTCTTGTCATCTTGTGTGCAGGTTATAGGTACAAGTTTTAGGAAAAGTGGAGCTACAAGAAGGTAGTGCAGGAATTAGAGTTTCGAGATCCAAAAATAGTTCCAGATTATCTCTCCGAAGAGACTTGGGCAGTTGGTGCCCTAGTCCACAAGGTTTCTAGCTTCTAGATCTGATCTCTGAGCATCATTTGCAACATCTTCCTAGTTTTGACCTCCAGCAAAATTTCACTTCTGGACTTGGGCGGTTGTTGAATTTGTCCTTCGACACCTCTGCTTTCGGGAGACAAGTTCCAACATCTTGTTGATCATCTCTATACTTTTGGTTTTTGGATTTTTGTTGTCGATCATCTATTTCAGGTTGATTATCATTATTCTAGGGTTTAGTACATTGACTGGCCTAGGGTTTGATAAAAGGCTTGGTTGAATCTCATATTTCCTTGACAAACAAGAGCACAAAATCTGTAGCTGAGTCCTCATCCATCTTGTAGTGACTTAAGCTCGGTTTTGTCCTTGAATGTTGTAGTGAAAGAAGGGTTTGATCTAGTGTACTCACACATTCCATCCTTCCCCCCTTTTAACATATAACAGATACCACTAAAGTTTCACCCACTAAGGAGCATGCAACTGCTGGCCTTTGCTCTCTAAAAAATGACCCTCCTCCCTCTAATAAGAAGACTAAAATCACCAATGTTTCTACTCCTATTAAAAAAAATCTCGACAATAAGTCTAAGGTTGAGAAGGGTAAAAAAGTAATGTTTTTAGATGACAAGATTTTGGGTAAGGTAGTCAACAAATCCAAGGTTGAGAAGGGTAAAGCAGTGATATCTAAAGAAGACAAGGTTTTGGGTTCAAGAGTGAGGTCAAATAGACTTGTTGTAGCTAAAAATCTCACTTCTATCAGTCTCAACTTGGAAGAAATTAATGTGTCCAGTGTTATGATTTCTACCTCTGATGGTGAGGAGGACTTGGTCAATGACTCTAATGATAGTGTTGCTGGTGGTGGGAGTGTGGAGTTAGATGAATCTATTTATGAGCATGCCTCAATAGGGAAGACTGTTGAGATGGAGATTGGCACTAGTTTCTTTGAGGAAATGAATGAACCTTACACTTATACAAAGTTCGGTAAGAATTTGTTGGAGACTTTGAGAAAGGAGGAGAAGTCTATTCATTGCTCCCTTTGTGTAACTAATGCTAAAATAATGGCTTCTTTGCAAGACAAAATGGATATCTTGGAAAGAAAGATGAATAAGGTTCTCAATTTCAACACTAAGGTTATGCACAGGTTTGTTACCACCCCTTTGTTTCCTTATTATGCTGAGAAGGAGAATAGGAAAAGGATTGGAGTCCACTCCAACAACAACCCCAATTAGCAGAAGAACAAGAAGAAAAAGACCACCAAAGATGAGTCGTACAATTCCTCTCAAAGGACTAGGGTAATGTTTCCACCCCCAAAGTATGTCTTAATTTTGTTTGTTGGCTATTCGAGTGTTGTTTATTTATTGTTTGTCTATTGTTAGTGCCCTGTGTGGTCTTTTTGTTTGCTTAGCCTTCAGGATCGATTTGTAATAGGGTCAGGACCCTTGTTTTCTCATTTTATCTAATAAAAAACACCTATCATAGATGTATAAGATGCTCCTCCCTCATCTTGCTAAACACTAAAATGTCATTGAGATAAATGAATACAAACTTGCCAAGGAACAACTTTAAAAACTTGTTCATCAACCTTATAAACATTCTTGGGCATTCATCAACCCAATGGCATTACCAACCACTCAAAAAAACTTGCCTTATTTCTAAATGTGGTCTTGCATTCATCTTCTTCTCTAATCCTGATATGGTGATATCCACTTTTGAGATCTATTTTAAAAAGAAATGTATGTCACTTAAGTGGGCCATTATGTTATCCATATGCAACAATGGAAATCAATACTTGATAATCTTGCTAATCATGTTGGAGTCTTTGCATATTCTCCACTCCTTATCCTTCTTTGACACACATACAATAGGCATTCTACAAGAAACATTCTTTCTCGTATCAAACCTTATTTCAATAGTTCTTTAACTTTTTCAACTTCCCACTCATGTATTGATTCATCTTATGCAATGCCTTTTAGGAAACTGGAATCCATGTAGTGTGAGATGTTGTGCATCAACAAAAATCTATTTGGCATTCTTGCATCAATCACATCTATAAATTGCTTGAGTAACATGTTGACCTCAGGCTCCTTAGTGTTGCAAGTATGGGTTTAACCGGTGTTGTCATTGATGTCAACATACTCATGTTGCATTAATAAGAAGGATTGGATGAGTTGTGTGCTGAGGATATTGAGAAAATTAGTCTCAATCAGGAACAGTGAAGAACAATGATGACAACAAGGTAAAAGTCCAAGATAGGTTGAGGATCAGAGGATGCAGTTTAAAGGGTTTGTAGATATAAGTCTTGAGATGCTCCAGTCAAGTTTTCAGAGGTCCGCATGAAGATCTGAAGAAGTTATGGTCATTCAAGTAGAACCGGCTCCGGCAGGTGTCCAGAGGTAACACAGTGACACAGATAGGTCCGGTGAGGTCCGGTAATGCATTATCCCATTCTGCGGATCTGAGGGAGTGTTGAGGATGTCCTTGTGAAGTATCAAATAGATTGGTTCATTGTTTGAAGGTCTGGAAGAGCCTATTCATTTGTGACAGTGATGACAGACTGTGTTCTTGAAGCTCCGGATGAAGGAGAGAAGAATTCCAATAGGATGATGAAGTGCGGATGTTCTTGGTGATTCAGGGAAGGTTATGATGATCGTTGGATCATGTCCAGTTCATGTTAGTGGTCCGCATTGAAGTTAGAGTTTGCATTTGAAGAATAACCACGGATATTGGTGTTCTTCTTGAGACTGGCTGACCAGATGTATTACACGTCTTACGGATGTTCTTGTAGGTGTTTACCGACTTAGATGATTATTCGTAAGTCGATGCCTTGTATAAATAAGGGTTTGTGAATTCATTTTGTAGTGTGTCTAGCGGTGATGAGTGTGTGGTAGCGAAGAGAAGTGCGAAAGGCAGAGCAAAAGTATTGGGCTTAAATGGAACTGATTCAAGCATGCTGAAGATGCTATTCTCCAGTTCATAAAGGTGATTCTTATTCCTTTGTAGACAGTGTGTCTCTTGTAGGCAGTGAGCCTCTTGTGAGTAGTGTGCTCAGGCAGTGAGCCCTAATTGGCATGTGCCATTTTGTTCTTTCTATTCTTCTAATAGAGAATACATTCTTGGGTTAATCACCCAGTGGTTTTTCCCTTAACCGGGTTTTCCACGTCAAAATCTTGGTGTCCTATGTGTTGATATGTTTCTGCTTTTGATTTGAATGCATTATGGTTCATGATTAATATTATGCTAATCACTAAAGAAGATTCAAGTGTTTAAAAAGAGAAATTTTCGCACAACTAATTCACCCCCCCTCTCAGTCGTATGCCCTAAGTCTAACAATTGGTATCAGAGCTAAGTTCCTCTAAAAGGAGCTTAACCGCTTGAGGAGATCCAGGATGTCGTCATACAAGAAGGATAATCCGAAGTTTGATGGAACCAACTTTTCTCTTTGGAAAGGTCGCATGAAATGTCACTTGCAGTGTATGGGAATGGCGTACTAGTCCATGGTCACAAAAGTGTATGTACCTCCACAGGGTGGTCCGACAACCCTAAATGAAATCATAGATCCTGAAAATAATTTGCGGACCAAAGAGGCTCTTCTAAGCGCATTAACTGACTTAAATCTCTCAAATGTTATTGACCTACCAACTACCTATGAGATCTGGATTAAACTGGAACTTCTGCATGAAGGAGATGAGTATGTTAAATGTGCAAGGTTACAGAGTCTAAAAGGGAAATTTGAAAAACTGAAGATGAGAGATGATGAAAATATTACCACTTTTATGCCAAGAGTGAATGAGCTGGTTTGTGGAATTAGAATTCTGGTGGAGTCTTGGATGAAAATGAGATTGTTGGTAAGATTCTCAGATCCCTTCCTGCCTCTTACAAAATCAAGGTTGCTGCCATTGATGACTTCAGATCCCATGCAACTGTCACAAAAGACCAATTGGCTGGTAAACTGGCTGCTTTTGAAATGATCAAATTTGGAGATGATCCCCCCAAAACTGAATCTGCATTCAAAGCCAATGCCTCTGTGAAAGGTAAACAAGGATTTGATCCGGGAGAGAACTCATCAAGGAATTTGTCATGGTATGGAAAAGCAAGAAAAGACCTGGAAGAAGTAGAAACTGCTCAACTTGAAGCCCTCATTGCAAAGAGACTGCCAAGAGGATCTGGTAAGTATGAAGGAAAATTGTCTTTTAAGTGTTTTAACTGCAATAAGATTGGTCATTTTGCCTCAAAATGCCCGGAAAGATTTTCAAAGCCAAATCCTAACAGATCAAGGTTCCAAAAGAATTGTTACTATGTTCATGAAGAAGATGATAATGAAGGAATAACAGATGATGAATCAGAGACAGGAAACAAATCCAGAAGTGAATGGGTGTTTATTGCCATCAAGGAAGAAGAACCAATATCCTCTGTATCTATCAATCATAAAGTTGTAGAAAGAGCTCTGGCTGCCCAAGTTGAAGAAAAGAATGATTGGGTCATTGACAGTGGTTGCTCTCACCACATGACAGGTGACAAGAATAAGTTCATAGATTTGGAAAGGTATGAAGGAGGAGTGGTGAAGTTTGGGGATAATTCTGCTGGTAGAATCAGAGGAAGAGGAACTATTTCTTTTAATGGAAGAAATAAAACTGGTAATGTACTGTATGTTGAAGGTTTGAAGCACAATCTTCTCAGTGTTGGATAGTTGGTGGACAAAGGCTATGATCTCCGATTCAAGGATGGAAAATGCAAAATCTTTGAAAGATCCGGAATAGAGATTGCATCCGGTACTCAAACTAAAGGTAATATCTTCCACTTGGTTGGTACTGCTAAAAGCTGCTTATTTGTTCAAGTTGATCAGAGTTGGTTATGGCATAGAAGGATGTGTAATGTGAATTTTGATAATATCATCAAGATAAGCAATACTCAGGCTGTAAGAGATCTTCCAAAATTGGTGAAACCTACTAACAGCTTGTGCAAGGAATGTCAGTTGGGTAAGATGAGCAGAGTCACATTCAAAAGCAAGGAATTGTCTTCTACTGGACTACTGGACTTAGTTCACACTGATCTTTGTGGTTCGGCAAGAACCAGAAGTATTTAAGGTGATAGATACTTCACGCTGCTCATAGATGACTATTCCCAGATGATGTGGGTAACCTTTCTAAAGGAGAAATCAGAAGCTCTTAAGAAATTCAAAATATTCAAGGCTATGGTAGAGAATGAAACAGGAATAAAGTTGAAATGTCTGAGGTCTGATAGAGGTGGAGAATTCACATCCGGTGAGTTCACAGAATTCTGTGAGAAACATAGAATTAAGAGACAGTTGTCTGCTCTGAGGACTCCACAGCAGAATGGAGTAGTGGAGAGAAAGAACCGGACCATCTAGGAAGCATCTAGGACTATGATGATGGAAGTAAATGTTCCTCAGATCTATTGGAGAGAAGCTGTCAGCACTGTAGTCTATACTCTTAATCGATTTCAAATCAGAAGCAATACCGGTAAGACCCCTTATGAACTCTGGTTTGGCATTACTCCTACTGTAAGATATTTCAGAGTCTTTGGTAGCAAATGTTACATCAAAAGAGATGAAGATTTAGGCAAGTTTGATGCTAGAAGTGATGAAGGAATATTCTTGGGTTACTCTACTCAAAGCAAAGCATACCGGTGTTATAACAAGAGACTAAGAAAGATGATAGAAAGTACAAATGTAAAGGTTGATGAGGGAATAGAGAAACCCTCAAGGTTTTATGAATATGATGAAGATGATCAGAATGGTGTTCTAGTTCAAGGAGCTCAATCCTCTTCTGAAAATTAGATTCAGATTGATCCAGTAAATCAGGAAGAAGAGATAGGTCTGAATGAGCCTGATCAAGAAGCAGAAGTGCAAGAAACTCCCAAAGTTCTAAGGTATGTAAGACTGAACCACTCTGAAGATCAGATCATAGGTGACAAAAGCAAAGGTGTGCAAACTAGAAGGAAAATTTCTCAAAATTTAGATGAATATTGTCTAATTTCAAAGATTGAACCTAAGACAATAAATGAAGCCTGCAATGATGAAAACTGGACCAAAGCAATGGAGGAAGAATTGATGCAAATTGAGAAAAATCACACTTGGGATCTTGTTCCCAGACCTAGAAACAAGAATGTGATTGGAACCAAATGGGTCTTCCGGAACAAACTAAATGAAGTTGGTGAAGTAATCAGAAATAAAGCCAGATTGGTCTGCAAAGGCTACTCTCAAATAGAAGGAATTGATTTTGAAGAAACCTTTGCTCCAGTGGCAAGAATTGAAGTAGTCATATTATTTCTTGCATTTGCTACCTTCAAAGATTTCAAGGTGTATCAAATGGATGTCAAATATGCTTTCCTGAATGGTGACTTAGAAGAAGAAGTGTACATTGAACAACTGGATGGATTTCAGTTATTTGAGCATGGTGATATGGTCTGCAAATTAAAGAAGGCACTGTATGGACTAAAGCAAGCCCCAAGAGCATGGTATGAAAGGCTGGACAAACATCTTTTGAAGATTGGTTTCAACAAAGGTACTGCTGATAGTAACCTATATTTCAAAATTGATCATGAAAACATCTTGATTGTTGAAGTATTTGTTGATGATATCATCTTTGGAGGAAGAGACAGTATGTGTAAAACCTTTGCAAATCAAATGAAAAGTGAATTTGAGATGTCAATGCTCGGTGAAATGAATTTCTTCTTGGGTCTGCAAATTACTCAGACAAAGAAAGGAATCTTTATTTCTCAGACCAAATATGTGAAAGAATTGTTGAGGAAATTTGGAATGGAAGATTCAAAGCCAATGAACACTCCCATGGCAACCGGATGTAAGTTGAGCAAAGATGATGACTCTCCTAAGGTAGATCAGACAAAGTAAAGATCAATGATTGGAGGATTATTGTATCTCACTCAAACTAGACCAGATATAATGTAGGCTGTTGGTCTTGTGGCGAGATTCCAGGCTAATCCCAGAGAATCTCATGTTATGGCAATCAAAAAGATTTTTAGGTACCTAAAAGGAACAGTTGAGTATGGTCTGTGGTATCCTAGAGATCATAATTTTTCTCTTCATGCATATACAGATGCAGATTGGGAAGGAGATGTGGATGACAGGAAGAGTACCAGTGGAGGAGCATTCTTTTTGGGTAAAAGATTGGTTTCTTGGCTAAGCAAGAAACAAGAGGCAATATCCCTGTCCACAACTGAAGCAGAATACATTGCAGCAGTAGGTAGTTGCACTCAAGTTTTGTGGATGAAGCAGATGCTAAGAGATATTAAAGTAGAATATGAGGAGCCTATCACAATTTTCTGTGATAATTCAAGTGCAATAAATAATTCTAAGAATCCGGTGTTGCATTCTAAGACTAAGCATATATCTATCAAGTTTCACTTTTTGAGAGAGCAAGTGAACAAGGATGAAGTCAGATTGGAGTATGTGCCCTCCAAGGATCAGATTGCAGATATCTTTACTAAACCTCTACCTAAGGACTCTTTTGAGTATCTCAGGGAGAAGTTAGGGGTTATTGCCCCTCCGGTGATGAACTAAGGTGCACTGATGTGCATCAGTCCGGTGAGTATCACAGTTACATCTTGTGATCCGGATTGATGTTGAGGAGCTGCTACTCAGGGGGAGCAGCAGGTATGAGTCTGAGGTGGTGAAATTGCAAGTATGAGCTCTTTGCCATTGATGTCAAAGGGGGAGAGAAGACATCTGAAAAACAAGTGGTTGCTGATCAAAGGGGGAGCAGTAAAGGGAGAGAAGACATGTGAATGGTTGCTATTGACAGGGGGAGTTGTGACAATAAGGAAAAGTTCTTGTCTTGATGGTTTTTCACATCATATGTTGCCATCAATGACAAAGGGGGAGATTGTTGCAAGTATGGATTTAACCGGTGTTGTCATTGATGTCAACATGCTCATGTTGCATTAATAAGAAGGATTGGATGAGCTGTGTGCTGAGGATATTGAGAAAATTAGTCTCAATCAGGAACAGTGAAGAACAGTGATGACAACAAGGTAAAAGTCCAAGATAGGTTGAGGATCAGAGGATGCAGTTTAAAGGGTTTGTAGATATAAGTCTTGAGATGCTCCAGTCAAGTTTTCAGAGGTCCGCATGAAGATCTGAAGAAGTTATGGTCATTCAAGTAGAACCAGCTCCGACAGGTGTCCAGAGGTGACAGAGTGACACAGATAGGTCCGGTGAGATCCGGTAATGCATTATCCCGTTCTGCGGATCTGAGGGAGTGTTGAGGACATCCCTGTGAAGTATCAAATAGATTGGTTCATTGTTTGAAGGTCCGGAAGAGCCTATTCATTTGTGACAGTGATGACAGACTGTGTTCTTGAAGCTCTGGATGAAGGAGAGAAGAATTCCAATAAGATGATGAAGTGCGGATGTTCTTGGTGATAAAGGGAAGGTTATGATGATCGTTGGATCATGTCCAGTTCATGTTAGTGGTCCGCATTGAAGTTAGATTTTGCATTTGAAGAATAACCACAGATATTGGTGTTCTTCTTGAGACTGGTCGACTGGATGTATTACACGTCTTGCGGATGTTCTTGTAGGTGTTTGCCGACTTAGATGATTGTTCCTAAGTCGATGCCTTGTATAAATAAGGGTTTGTGAATTCATTTTGTAGTGTGTCTAGCGGTGATGAGTGTGTGGTAGCGAAGAGAAGTGCGAAAGGCAGAGCATAAGTATTGGGCTTAAATGGAACTGATTCAAGCATGCTGAAGATGCTATTCTCCAGTTCATAAAAGGTGATACTTATTCGTTTGTAGACAGTGTGTCTCTTGTAGGCAGTGAGCCTCTTGTGAGCAGTGTGCTCGGGCAGTGAGCCCTAATTGGCATGTGCCATTTTGTTCTTTCTATTCTTCTAACAGAGAATACATTCTTGGATTAATCACCCCGTGGTTTTTCCCTTAACCAGGTTTTCCACGTCAAAATCTTGGTGTCGTATGTGTTGATATGTTTCTGCTTTTGATTTGAATGCATTATGGTTCATGATTAATATTATGCTAATCACTAAAGAAGATTCAAGTGTTTAAAAAGAGAAAGTTTCGCACAACTGATTCACCCCCCCCTCTCAGTTGTATGCCCTAAGTCTAACACTTAGTTCTCCACGACTCTTCTTCCTCCTTTGTGGGTATGACTACTAATGCATAGCAATCTTACAAGTCTCCCACCTCCTTGAGAAACTCCTTTGCCAACATCATCACCTTACCCTTTTGAGTGCACTTAATCTACCTCCATGAATGGTAATTAAAACTTCTTACCATCCTTCATCATGATGAAGGTATTCTTTCACCCATAATGCATCAATCATATACCATGGAATTCCTAGTAACACATGGCATGTGTCCATTAGGATCACATATTTCCATGTATCCTCCAATGTAAAATATAACTAAACACTACTTGGACATTGTGAGTTATTTCTTTTACAACCAAGAGACGTTTTGTATGGCATAGGGTGCATGAAAAATTTCAATGCCGACTTCTGCACTATTTTTGTAAACACTAAGTTGTTTGTGCTACCTCCATCAGTAATCAACTTGCTACTTTCCTCTCAACTTGCACTTAGTGTAGAAGAGACTCTTCCTTAACCATGGCTCCTTATCTTCACGTGCAGGATTTAACAAAACCTTGTGCATCATTAGGTTCTCCCCAACCTTTGGGGTTGTGCTTTTTGTTTCAATTTCCAATGCTCCTCTTCATCAACTTACATGACATGCATGCAGTTTGTTGTGTTACCTTTTTCTCACACAACATATAAACACTCAAATGCTAGATGACCTACTTGCCCACATCTAAATAATATCTCTTTGAAGCCTCCACTTCAACCTCCTCTCCTCTTTTCTATACCTTAGCCAGAGTTTTCCTTGCTTTTTGAGATTTATGCAATGCAACTTGACTTTGCACCATCTTTACATGTATAACTTTGCTTTCCACTTCTTAGTTTGCTCTTTTCATCTTTGCCTTACTTCATGTGCTTTGTTTTCTATGCAACTACTTGTCTACTTTGAGCCTTAACTCATAAGGTTCCTCTACAAAATGAATTTTCAACAAACAAAGATCATCTTGAATTTTGACACACAAACCATTTACATACCTTGATACATTAGCATCATCTTCCATGACCAACATAGATGTCGAGTTTATATAAATCCTTCATGTACTCCACAGTAGTCTCCCTTTGGCATGGGTTTTGAAGCCTCTTAAACAAATCCAATGCATAGGTCAACACAAACTTCCCCTTGTGTAGTTGAGTCATCATGTGATCCCACTGTGTGATCTTGTTCTTGTTCCTTTGCACATAACTCTTCTAGAGAGTGTCACCACAAGAAAAATGCCCTTACAACTTCATGGTGATATATTTGGACTCTCTTCAAGTCCATTATTTCAAACTCAAATTATTTCTCCAGTTCAGTAATACAGTCCAGCAACTCTTTTAGACCTAAGCTTCCTACGTAGTTTGGAGATCAAACCTCAAATTGCTCCCTATCTTCCCAAGGTGATTGCAAATATTTATTACACAATGAGATCCTCAAGATTAGGGTTTATGTCACCCACTCTCATGCCATGATCACCCCTTTAATCTTCACTAATGTCTTCAACCACAATTGCCCCTCGGTCATGCATTTTCAATTACTTCAAGTTGTGCTTGAATGGATCACAACATATCAACTAAATCTCTAATGCACATTACTTGGTTGTTTCTTAAACCTCTTCCAACTCTGAGCCATATCCTCAAATTCACTTACAATGAAATGACACTTCTAATTAATTCTTAGGTTAGGAAAGTCCCATGAGCTCACCTCTAGGACTTAAAAAGTGACTCTAAAACTATCTAGTGTGGCAACTAAATATGAGTTGAATGAACAACTAACAAACAAGTAAGAAAAGCACATATATGGAAGCTAAAACATATAATTACAATGGAGTTCAAATGAAAAACAATTTGATTCAATTTGTTGAAATGAATCAAATTGCTAAAATTTAAAAAATACAAACAAGCCACCTATATGTGGAACAAGACACACACTATGCTACCCCAAACCTTGGAGAAATATATGCACTTTGCAATACAATCTCAACCAATTTCTCACTCTCAAGCTCTACACTAAACCTTCTAACCTCAAGTCACCCAACTCAAGATCAAATCCCTTCAATTGACCATCCATCACAAATAAATACCACCAAAACCCAAAAACAATTGAACACTAAATTCTAAGACTCATGATGCCATACCACCATTATGTACACCCAAGAGGAAATCTAAACCAAGGGATGTGCAAACATTAAACTCAAGTCATTTCTTTGTAAAACTAAACTAGTGAACTCAAAACATTTTGGGTCTGACAAGTCAAACATAACTTCCCCATAGAAAATATAATCTTTCTTCTATTAGAAGCCACTGTTAAACCTAACATTTATACTTTGATAGTCTAACATTTATTGACTTTTCCAAGGCTAACATTTCATGGGGTCTGTGTAGCATGAAAATGTTGTGTGCAAGGTTGTATGTAGTTGTACAAGTGACACGAGGGCCACATGGGGCTTGCACAAGATGTGGGCACAAATTGACTTGAACAAAAAATAGATTTAATACCGAACTTTACATGAGGGTAAAAAAGGCTCCACAAAGGCAATGCACGAGTGAGAGTGACTACATGAAAGGCAACAGGGCTATGTGAGATGGGATTTGTAACAAAAGGTCTTGTGTCAAGACCAAGGTCTTATACAAGGAAACAAAGTTTTCACCATCTACGCAAGACTATATAACTCTTTTTTGGTGAAATAATAAAACTTAAAACAGGTGGTGTGGAGATGCGTACTTGTGAAAAGTGAAGACATAGAAAACTTGGCCAAGTGTGAAGATGTAACTAATCTTGATAAGGGCATATCAAAGAGCTTGTAGAAATAACTATCATGTATGATTTTAATTGTCTTCAATATTGTTTATCTTTTTAGATTAATGATTTTAACAAGTTACCTACTTTTCTCTCCTTTTGTGGTCTTGGCAACGGAAGGCTATTTCTAACTATTTCACAAGGTGCTTTTATTTTCCTATCTAATTTAAGTGATGGTTTACTATATAGCCTTTAGTCACATAGCTACAACAAGTGTAAGATTTGGCTATAGAGATAGCCACCCAAGATCAAGGAGCTTCAATAAAAGCACAAAGAGACTCAAAATGAGAGAATATTTCTATTCTACCAAAAGATGCAAATATACAAAATAAGATTATATATAAGAGTAAATGAGGTGGGTATATATAGGATACAACACCAAGAGATGTGAATGTACAACCAATGTTGAGTAAAGGAGATGTACTCACATGTGAGTGGTACAAATCCACCAAACAAGAAAAATACAAATCACGTGCAAATGCAACCTACCTTAGTAAGCTTATTCTATCCTAGGTGCAAATATGTAATAAAGTAACTAGCTAAATGAAAGAAATTTAATATGCGCCAATACCTCCCCACAAGCATAGCTTAGGTAGGTAGGAAAGATAGATGGATGAGTCCCAACAAATGTGTAGCCATGTTAGGTATCTATGTACAAAATGATGCCCCTTAGAAGATAAGAAAGAGAAAACATGTAGAACAAAACTCTCCCCCAAAAAGAGGAAAAGAAAAGAGACTGTGCAACCCACTCCCTTTCCCAAAGTGTAGTCTCATGCATTGATGGTAGATGCTCAATATTGAATGCTAAAGAGAGCCCATGATTGTTGAACAACATTTCTTCCCTTAATAAGAAACAAAGCGAAAGGTGTATGTAAGACATATTCCCATTCCAAAAAGGAATATGAGAGAAGAAAGTTAAGAATGTATGATCTCTATGGAAGCTACTAAGGGGTTGTGTCAGTGTTGAGAGGTGCCACAATCAAATTATGAGTCCCAAGCCTAACTAAAGAAAGTGACAATCTAGAACCTTATGGAAGCAAATGTAAAACAAAATTCAAAGACGATGAGACAATAGATGTGATGGAATTGTCATCAAAGAGGATATAAATGTCCTTAAGGATGTCCTCCAAATCTGCAAGATGGGACTCAAAACAAACCTAATATATATGTCAAGTACTCATCCCAAGAAATTGTATTTGGAAAACAATGAATATGATCTTATTGTGTTGAATCACTGGAAGCCCCATTGGAAGCAACATTAAACTTTTAAGAAGCGAAAGATGAAAGAGATGGAATGTCAACACATGCCTCTAGAACCTCAGCCAATAAAAGGATACTGAGGTTCAGGTGACCATATTGTATCTCCTAAAAACTATCCACACTAGATGCCTAAGTGTGAACATTAGCTGAACGAACATTAGGATCAAAATGAGAGGTGTACAATCTAGATCGATCATCTACCTCCCCTACTCCAACAATATCTATGCTTTGTAAATCCCAAATAACCACAAAATCTAGTGTGCACTCAACACTCTTTCTTATCCCACTGTGAGTGATCTAATAGATAGAAAGAAGATTAGTTGACAATGAAGGAATGCAAAGAACATTATTGAATGATCCCTCATCCATGTCAATAGACCCTCTCTCATAAACATGCATGTGTTGTTACCCATTAGAATATGTTGTGTAGAACAAGTCTTGAATGAAGAAAACATACTTTGTGATGAAGCCATATGATTTGAAGCTCCAAAATCAAGGATTCATCTTTCAAAATTGAAATCTACAGTTGCAACAGGCATATTGCCCTTTTGTTTCTTTGTGTATAAGAAGATGAACCTCTTGATGTAGTTGAAGGCAATTTAATTTGGTTTTTCATTAGAAAATATTTTAACTCATCAGGTTGTTTTGAATAACATTGATATTCATCATGCCAAGGTTTCTTGCAATATGCACATTTAGGCTTCTCCTTCTTAGATGATACCCTTTTGGAAGATGAATTTTTATGCTCTTTTATGGATGTAGATTGTTGTTGTATGGTCTATTACAAATATGGTTCATAGGGTTGTCACTGATGTCGACACTGTCACTAGGTTGTCATTGATGTCAACACTATCATGGTGGTGTGATGGTGTTCATGGTTAAATCCAACAAGAGAAGAAGATACAGTTCATGGTTGGATGTCATGTCCCATCCAACAAGAAAAGAGAGAAGACACAGTTTATATTAAGATGGGAATTAGAAGCATGAAGATGATCAGAGGTATTGTTGATGTTGCTGATGCCCTGAAGTATGTATGTTCCAAGTTCCATGATGATTGCATTACCGGAAGAGTGTTTTGCCAATTGTTTGAAGACAATGTCACTTCTGTGAAGATGTTCTGTGTGGGACAATGGAATGCTCCACATTCCTCCACATTTGTAGATATGGGCATGTGGTTTTGAAATTGTGTTCAGGATGCAGTGAAGGTGATAATTTGAAGTTTTCAGATCATCTATCCTTCTACTGTGAAAGCTATGCATGATAGAGTACCAACATGTGTTTTGGCAGAGTAAGATAGTGATGAAGGCCTATTGGGATGCTCTGTGTTCCTCTACAAATGAATGATTGTCTTTGTATGGATGTGTATTACATACTTCCTTGCAATTTCAAGGTTCTTGGTGGTCCACAACTCAGTTTTTCAAATGATATGTTGTAGTGTGTTTCGAATGACAGATTGTTCTCAGAGTTAATGATTAAAGTTGTGTGGCACAATTCTTTGATGTGCGGTGGCAAAGGAGTGTTTGGGGATGTTGTATGAGTCATGTGAACTCATTTGGAAAAATTTCACGAAGATCTTTCTTGTTTCCAGTATCGCACAAGGTTTTCAAGTTGATGTGGTCGTTATACTTCAAGTCTTCATGTGTTTTGCTTAAAGCTGTCCTATTTCCAAACGAGCAAAGTGTGCAGATGTAATTCCTTGGTGTTTAAAGCTGTGAATGATGTTTTGGACCTGGTTAAGCAAGTATTGGTGTTCGCAAGGCTTGGATCTTTTGTTGGTGTAACGTGTGGCTTCACTTAGGACCTATCTTCTACACGTTTCATATTGTGTGTTGTCTGGCTGACTTGTCAATGTATTTTTCATGTTGTATCTGACCGACAAGCAATGTAATCAATGTAATATCATGTATAAATAATGAATCAAAGTGAGTGAGGAGATGTGTGATTGCAAGTTGATTGAAAAGTTTGCAAGCAGATAAAAATAGAATAAATGCATTATTGATGTGTGACTGAAGGAGAAAGAACAGATGTTGATGTTGTCTAGATTCATCCTCAAGACAAATTTGTGATAGTGATCAAGTATAGAGTGTGCCTAATTGATCAAATCTTCATAAGAAAGTGTGAAGAGGCAGAAGTGCAATCGTCAAAAGTGTGATTTTCAATGTCAATTTTTCAAATAGTATAAAGACTGTCATACTATAATCTTTTGTGTGTTCTCATTTCAAGGAGTAGTAGCTTCCTTGGGAGTGACCCTGAAACAAAGTCTTCAGGGAGTAGAAGCTTCCTTGGGAATGACCCTAAATCAAAATACTTCAAGGAGCAGAAGCTTCCTTGAGTTGTAGCCCTAAAACAAAGTTATTATTTGAGCTTCATATATTGTGAGTTAATCCTCACTATGGTTTTTCTAGGGTTTTCCATGTATATATGGTGTTATGTGTTGATGTGCATTATGTTAATCTTTCATGTTCATGTTAATGTTGTGATGCTTAAATTTTAATCTATTCTAGATAAGTTGAAATTGTTAAAAGTGAAAATTGTTTAGATATTTATTCACCCCCCTCTCAGTATCTTGGTGTGTTCAACAATTGGTATCAAAGCTAAGTTCCTCTGAGGGAATCTTAACCGCTTAAGGAAGGTCTGGGATTGCATAGAATGGATCCGGCAAGATTCCTAGGTTTGATGGAACAAACTATGCATTTTGGAAGCTAAGGATGGAAGCTTATATTAATTCTCTAGGGTGTGGTGTTTGGGACTCTATCAAGTTTGGTTACACTGTTCTTGTTGCTATTCCTACAGATGTAGATGAAGTCAAGTTGTATGATAACAATGCTAAGGCAAAGTTTGCTATTATAAGTGGATTAGCTGATTCAGAACTCTCAAAGATAATGAGTTGTGGTTCTGCTCAAGAAATTTGGGATAAACTTAAAACCATTTATGAAGGAGATAAGAAAGTAAAGCAAGCCAAGATGTAGATCTTCAGGAGCAAGTTTGAGAACCTAAAAATGTCAGAGGATTAAGACATTCTTGAATACATGCTCTGGGTGAATGAAGTGGTCAATGGAATTAAAGGTCTTGGTGGAGAAGTGAAAGAAGATGAGGTTGTGAAAAAAGTTTTGAGAGCTCTTCCCAAATCTTACAGTCATAAGGTATTTGCCATTGAGGAGAATGCAGACTTGGATACTTACACTATAGACAAATTATTTGGTTCTCTTACTGCCTTTGAAATGAGAGAGTTTGGTAGTGATGCTCCAAAGAAATAAGTTGCTTTCAAAACTAATATGAAGACAAAAGAAGAAGTTGATGAAAATGAAAGCTCTGATGAAGTTGAAGCAAATTTTGTGAGAAGAATGAAGAAAGGCATTGTCAAATACAAAGGTAAGCTACCCTTCAAATGTTTCAATTGTGGAAAGGTTGGTCATTTTGCTTCTAAATATCCTTTTAGAGAATCAAGGGGTAGTAACAAAAGAGACAAGTTTAAGAGAAGTCTGTATTCCATAGAAAGCAATTATTCTTCAAAAGATGAGAATCATGATGATTCAAATGATGAAACACTTTTCATGGCCCTGAGTGTTGGTAACAAAAAGAATGATGCTAGAACATGTGAGAAGACTGATACCTTGCAAACAAATCAAAACAATGAAAGATCAATGGTTGTATGGATTGCCTTTCATGCAAAAGAAAAATCCAAGGCTTAGGTAATTGACAGTGGATGCTCAAATCATGACTGGTGACAAGGAGAAGTTTATCAACCTTGAGAAGTGGGATGGTGGTGTTGTCCAGTTTGGTGGTGATGAGTCAGCACAGATCCATGGAAAAGGTGTTATATCTATTAATGGGAAAAATAGGATTAAGGATGTCCTCTATGTCAAAGGGCTAAAACACAATCTTCTTAGTGTCAGTTAGATGTGTAGCAAAGGGTATAATCTCACCTTTCATGCTAAAGGTTGTGAAGTCAGGAAGCCAGGATCCAGAAAATTAGTGGCATAAGGTATCAAGACATATGGTGATATCTATCACCTGAAGGAGGTAAATGGAAGAACATGTTTGTTGGCTCAGGTCAGTGAATGTTGGCTATGGCATAAGAGAACGGGACACAACAATTTTGATAATATGGTAAAAATCAGTTCTACTCATGGAGTGAGAGATATGCCTAAGATAATCAAGCCTACAAATGCAATATGCAGAGAATGTCAAATGGGAAAGTAGACAAAGACAAACTTCAAAAGCAAGAAGTACTCTTCTTCAAAGCCATTAGAGCTAATTCACATTGATCTATGCGGTCCTACAAGAGTAAAGAGTCAACAAGATGAAGAAAAAGTGAAAGAAGAAAAGGAACAAGAACCAGAGCAAATGCCTAAGACTCCAACAAAGCATGTTGAAAAGAACCACTCAGCAAATCTAATCATTGGAGATAAGGATGAAGGAGTGCAGACAAGGAGAAGGCTTGCTAAGACACATGAGCAAGTAAACTTGTGTTTGTTATCAGAGGTGGAACCCAAAAACTTTGTTGAAGCCAACAAGGATGATGGATGGATAAAAGCCATAGAAGAAAAATTAGATCAGATTGAGAAGAATCAGACATGGGAATTGGTTCTCAGACCAGCAAATAAGAATGTTATAGGAACAAAATGGGTGTTCCAGAACAAACTGAATGAAGAAAGTGAAGTTGTAAGGAACAAGGCAAGACTAGTATGCAAAGGATACACACAAGTTGAAGGTATTGATTTTGAAGAGACTTTTGCTCTGGTAGCAAGGATGGAGGCAATCCAAATGTTCCTTGCTCTTGCTACTCATAAGAACTTCAAGTTATATCAGATGGATGTTAAGTCAACATTTCTGAATGGTGACCTAGAGGAATAGGTTTACATTGAACAACCAGATGGTTTCTAGATATCAGAAGATCCAGACATGGTGTGTAAACTCAAGAAGGCTTTGTATGGTCTTAAGCAAGCACCTAGAGCTTGGTATGCTAGATTGGACAAGTACTTACTTTCGCAGGGCTTCAAGAAAGGTACTACAAATAGCAATCTTTATATTAAGGAAGGAGACATGATATTGATAGTTGTAGTATATGTTGATGACATCATCTTTGGTGGAGATGATGATATGTGTAAGAGGTTTGTAGAGGAAATGCAAAAAGAATTTGAGATGTCTATGATTGGTAAAATGTCTTTCTTCCTTAGACTTCAAATTTCTCAACTAGATGGTGGTATCTTTATTTCTCAAGCTAAGCATGTCAAAAGAGTTGTTGAAAAAAGTTGGTACGGAGGATTCAAAACCAGCAACTACTCCCATGGTCATTGAATGTCACTTGAGCAAAGATGATGAGTCTCCGGAGATGGATCAAACTGCCAATAGGTCTATGATTGGAGCGTTGTTGTACTTGACTGCTTCTAGACATGATATCATGCACCAATATGTGTGGTTGCCAGATATCAAGCCAATCCAAAGCAAACACATGAGAAGGAAGTGAAAAGGATATTCAAATAATTTAAAGGAACTCTGGACTGTGGCCTATGGCATCCAAGAGGTAGTGACTTTGATCTGAGTGCTTATATTGATGCTGCTGGGCTGGTTGTGTTGATGATAGAAGTACAAGTGGTGGTGCTTTCTTTTTAGGAAGCAGATTGGTTTCATGGTAGAGCAAGAAGCAAGATTCAATGTCCTTATCTACTGCAGAGGCAGAGTACATTGCAACAGCTTCCTTCTGTACAAAAGTGTTATGGATGAAGCAAACCTTGAAGGATATCAAGGTATTGCATGATGAGTTTATTCATATCTTGTGTGACAATACAAGTGCTATCAACATTTCCAAAAATCTAGTGATGCATTCTAGAACCAAGCATATAGCAATCAGGTATCACTTTTCGAGAGAGAAGGTTGCACACAAGAAAGTGAACTTGGAATATGTTCCAACAAAGGATCAAATAGCAGATATTTTCACAAAGGCTCTAGAAAAGGATACTTTTGAGGATCTCTGACAGAGGTTAGGGGTAATTGCCCCTCCTTCTTACTAGATGCATAATGGTGCATCTGTCTAGGGGGAGTTCATGTTATATCTTATTCCTGGACTAATGGTGCCTACCTCTCAAGGGGAGCAAGTAGTGACTTTTTAAAAGCACTCTTTTAATTTTTTAATTTAACAATCCTACAATTATGCTTAGTGACTTGAACTTGGTGATGACATCTTGCATGTTGTCAAATTCACAAGAATTGAGACTTATTAGTTCATCTTCCAACTAATGTTTTTGGATTTCAATTGCTTACTTGAACAAATTTGACAATGTAGTCCACATAGCCATAGATGTAAGAAGGTGCTCATTGTGAAACAACTCAAGAGAGATATACAAGCACAAATAGTCAATGGCTTCTTCATAATTATTCAACCATTTAGTTTTTGCATGCTCATTTTTTGGTTCACCATCAATCTATACAACCGTTTAACTCTTAGCAATTTGTTCATTCAAATTTCAATGTAGAGTAGCTTAAGATATTAGAATTAAAATCAAAGATTGCTCCATGATAAAACAAGAATGTTAAAACAAAAATCAAGAGAAATGCAAGCACAACCACAAGACGACCTCCCCCAAATCACTAAAACAAGAGATCACCCTAACAAAATATGATGATGACACTTTATACTTAGTGTGTTTATAATTGCCACTTGTCAAATTAGGGAACTAGTTTTGATCTTAATTTATTACATAAATTAAAGTAGGCCATATAATTAAAAGTATAATTTTGTGATAAAATGGAATAAATTAGACTACACCAATAAAAAGCATATACTAAAAGTTATGCACTCTCAAAAAAATTGTACTAAAAAATGTTACCATATAAACTTAAATGGAGTCTCAGAGGTTCTCAAAATGAAAAATATTTAGCATCACTTGTAATGTAATTTTTACCAAAATCAAACATAAAAATAAAAAATCACCTGCACTATTATAAAACTTTCAAAATTAGCTAATATTTTTAAAAAATTGCTTTAAAAAAGGAGCCAATATGACCGAGTACGGAGCCTCTAAAGTTTAAGTACTAAAATTAAAATATGCTCCCACGAGTGGAATATTCCCTTCTAATTCCAAAAGTGCCAATTGATTAAAAAAAAATATTGTTTCGAGGGTACAACTACCAGGTTGAAAGTCAAAACTGTCTTCAAGTGGGCATGAAACTGGATTCCAAGAAAAAGGGCAGTAAGTAGTATCATAAGGTTGCTTTGGCATATTTGTGGGGTGGCGCCACTACTTTTGGCAAAGCTACCACCTATAAAGTCGATGCCTTTGGTAGTGTTGGTAGTGGATACTAGTGGGACCGCTACTAGGCAAAGAAGGGGCCATGGCCATTCCCCCACCAATTTTTATGTCGACCGCCAATTTTGTTAGGAGAGGTTCATGCCTCATGGTGTACCAACCTTGCACTCGATGAATTATATGAAATAGTCTACATATACCACAATAAAAAAATTCAATTTTGCCTCCAATATTCCAAATGATGAATAGTCTACATATACCCTAATAAAAAACCTTTCCTTCAAACCCTTATAGATTTAGCCTCCAATGTTTGATTTGAATGCAACAAAAGACAAAACTACTCTCTCAAACACTCTAGACTCAAGGTGAACTCATATTTACTCCAAGCTCCAAAACTTTTCTGCTGAACCCTTATAAATTTGGCCTCCAATGTTTGATTTGGATGCAACAAAAGACAAAACTAACTTTCTCAAACACTCTAGACTCAAGGTGAACTCATATTTATTCCAAACTCCAAAAAGCACCTACAATACAAAACTGCAAAAACAAAACAAAAAAAACAAGATCTAGTATTTCTATTAAAATTTTCTAATTCTCCAAGCAATCATTCAATGCAAAAGAAAAGTATACTCAACTTTTCAAGAAAATATAAAATTTACAACCTAGATCTCAAAAAAGAACTAACAAAAAACAATCTCACAATCTCTAATATCATATTAGACTTGGCCATCGAGGTAACCTCCCAGTATCAAGGAGCTTCAATGAAAACATAAAAATAAGAAAATAATTCTATTCTATCAAAAAATGTTAATATACAAAATAAAATTATATACAGGAGTACATTAAGTGTGTATATAAAATACATCACCAAAAGATGTGAATATACAACATGTATATATAAGATATATCACCAAGAGATGTGAATATACAATCAATGTGGAATAACAGAGATGTATCCACTAAACAAAGAAAATACAAATCACTTGTGCAAATGCAATTTACCTATATAGATACCTACCTAAACAAGCTTATCCTATCATAGGTGCAAATATGCAAAAAGATAATTAGCTACATGCAAGAAAACCAATATGCATCAATGTTTCATACTTTTAATGACAGGTGAAAACCAATCAAAAAATAATGAAATTTATTAAATTATATAATACTTCACTAGGGCAAAGGACCCAATAGATGAGCACACTCCAATAAACTCTATGGTGCAGTGCCACAATGTCCTTTGTTTTTATTACTTCAATCCATTACTTGTAATGGTAAACACTAGTAGTTGTTATATTGTACTTAAAAATGGGCACAAGGTCTTCATTTTCACAAAATCACATCAAAGAAACAACCAATCATATAGTCACACAAAGGGCAATCCGCAATACATGCCTCGATGCACAATTACTGAGTCAAATCTCAAATAGTCCATTTCATTAGCTCACTCACGATTATAAATACTGAACAACAATGGTCCACAACCTGCAATAATCCGAGCAAGGTTGAATGGCAAGGTCAGGTTTATAACGGGTTTGGTCATGAGATCAAATCTAATATATACAAATTTTGAATTATATATAATGGAAAGAAAACTCCCTATATATATTTCTCCGTTAACCTTTTATAACTGTGGTATGTATCGTATGCTTGAAAATTACAATAATTATCTATCACCATTTTGATTTCTGTAATTGTTGAGCTCTCTTATCATTTCTGTTTATGAACGTTCATTCATGTATGATGACGTAACTACAGACAGCTAGTTCAAAGTTTCAAACAATAATCTCTTGTTCAAGGGTGCCATGTCCTTAACTGTTTGCTGGTGCCATTGCAGCTAATAGCATAATCTAGATATCATAGCCCTCTAGAGTTACTCAAAAAAGTGACTGTCTACACAAAGAGCAAAATCGCTTTGCAACATAACTAAATTATCATCCACTTGCGTTCCATAGACTCTGCATGCGATAAACTTGTTAAATAAAAATTATAATGCCGCTTCTATGGAAAGCAATCTCACTTGAATAACATAGTCTAGTCTACAGAATTTCATAAATTAACAGATGGAACAAGAACAAGACTTCCTTAGAAATCTTTGTGCTGCAGCTTGAAAACAAAATATCTACCATAATCCAATTACCTACATTGTAATGTCAATTATATGGAAAGCAATCTCACTTGTATAACCTAGTCCAGTCTACAGAATTTCATAAATTAACAGATGGAACAAAAACAAGACTTCCTTGTAAATTTTAGTGCTACAGGTCGAAAACAAATATCTACCATAATCAAATTATCTTACAAGACAGCCAGCATGGGTTGTATACAACAGTGCATAATCGAGACTTGGAACTATCATTCAGCATACTGCTTGTATTGCTTGTATAATTGACTTACACCACCTCATTGAAATTGATTTGAATAAAAAACCTACCTTGGAAAGGATCATTCTCAATGTACCAATGCATTGCTATTAGTCAGATTTCAAATTTAGACAAACCATGCAACTGTGAATTAACCCCACTTACATCCTGGATAATCATCAACAGGTCTAGACAAAAACTATTACATTGTTAAAATTGTATATTAGAATATATCCTGCTCCCGTTCCTATACCAAACAGAACCCAAGTACATTTAACCACTCTCAATCCCCTTATGATGCCATAGAAAACACTTTTAACCTTGAACTAATGCTTTGCTAGGAGCTACAGATCACTGCCATAACCCTTCAGTGGATCAGCTTTGTTCCCAGACCGTGCCTCGCTCCAAGCCTTTGCTATGGTTCTCTTCATATCCTCATCACCCTCGTCATACATATTCTGTAAGAAATAAGAAAGATGATCAATTAGACCTGCAAACTCAAACCACCCAAGCCTCTCCATGGAGAGACTTAAGCTAGGTCTCAACACCCTTACTTTGTTAAAAAGAAAATCAGAAAAGGTTCCATTTAATTATTGTAGCTAAAACTGGGTGAGCAAAGCAGAAAACAAGTATGAATTATAGTGTGGGAATGAGAGTGAAATTATAGATAATAAATTTCATGTGCTGTAATAGAATGAATTGTTTCTTGTGCTGTAATTGGTTTTTTAAAATGAACTTGGAACATCTGATATATCTGCAATTGGCACAATCAGAAATTACACTATAAATTTAGAACTTTTCTCAAATGAGTGAGCCATTCCCTTAACCAATAACACATATATGTACTTTATAGAAGCCTGCAACAAGAAGATATGGTTATCTATATTTAAAATGCATTCACCTTCATTAGATCCATTATTCCAGCCATCGGGTCTGCTTTGTTTTCAAGACTTGGCTTCAACTGCACAATAAGCAACAAAAATCAATTATAATCTCTAATCCTAACAATCTCAAGTAAAGGTTTTCTTCATGTGCTCCAAAAATTTTATGATAAAAATAGGCCTTATTTAAAATCTAAAAATATTTAGGAAGAGAGCTGCGAGTTATCAACCTTATCCTCCTTGTAATATAAATCTAGCCAATTGCCCTTCTCAGCTTTCTGAAGAGTGATGATGACACGATGGGGTTTAACAGTGAGACGACATTTTTCTGGCACAATGGCTTTGTTTAATTTTGGCACTGCACACCGGTAATTTTTTCCCTGAACATCATGGAATTTGACATCAAAGGACCAAGGCTGGAAATTGGAAACAGCTTGCTCTTGATTTACACCCTCTAGAGAAATGTATATCTGCATGATAAAACAAATTAAATAGCATCAGGAATCACTTAAAGATACAACAGTATTCTGCAATTACAGGCCCCAGCCTTTGTAGTTGATAAACAGAACAACACAGAAGCTTGGGAAGTGAAATTTCTGCTAATTCACCTTGACTTTCTCATTTTCTTGATCCCAGCTGAATGATCCAACTGTCGTGTAAGAAATCTCTGTACTTCTTGCGGTAGATGTTTGTAAGGGTGTTATCTTTATTTGATTACTTTGCTCAGCCGCACACTGAGCCTAGCACATGATCACCGAAGACAGAGAGAGAGAGAAGAAAAAATCAGTTCCTATGATATTTTAAGAAAAGAAAAATATTTAGAAAAATGTCAGAAATTTGAAATACTAGCATCTAAGCCCTATAGGGTACAGCATACTATTATTATAAATATGTAGACTTAATTCATATCCAATCTACAGATATAAAACAGATACATTACACAACAGATAGTAAAGCCGTCGTCTGACATCCATCCTCTTAAGTTACAGTTATCTCAAGGGTATCATAAAATATTTACCAATGATTTTATTCAATTTCTAAATATCTAATGTATTAAAATAATAACAAGTAGATATCTTCACGAAGATTAGATGAAATGCAAAACAACTCTACCCCACTATACATCACAAGCTTGCACCAGTTCCTCTCCAAATAGCACAAAGAGTTGTGCCTTCCTCCACTACATCAGGTATTTAATGAATATTTGTACAGATGATTCCATGGTGCAATAACACTCAAGCAATTCATGAAGAGTGAATAAAGAGGAACTTGGATAAGCACACACAGATTGATAAGGAGGTGGCTAGGTTCTTTCAGGAACTCCTAACAGAGGATGAGCAGTTTGTTAGGAATTGCATGCAGAAGATATCAATTAAATGCAAATAAAAATTAAACAGAGGAATAAAAAATACACAGAAATAATAACAGCGAGAGACAATTTTTAACGTTGTTCACCCAAACTCGGGCTACATCCACCAACAGAGAGTCCAATATTATTATCCAATAAATCAAACTGATTACAACCAGCAATCCTTGCAACTCAATACTGCTGCAAATGCTACAATACAATGTCAACGGAAACCCTAACCCTTAACCGTTTTTATCAAGACTTGTGTCGGTTACAAAATAGGGTTTTTTTTATGTCGGCCAATAGAAAAATAACTCCCGACGCCTTTGTAAAATAATAAAAATCGTTTGAGGTTTCGGGGGCGCTACCCCTTGACCCCGCCCTATATCGCGACAAGGAGTGCAACAAGGGCGCTGCCCCCAAACCCCCGTTAAATAATTTGGGGGGAAACCGTGCTGATAAAAGTGGGGAAAATTTAACCTCCGAGTTTGATTAGGCTCCATATAACAACACGGCTAAAGAGGAGGCTCGAGAAACTTCCTTAACCAGCAATCCTAATATTGTCACAAAAGACATGACCAATCTCTGACTCAACCAGTCTTGAAATAGTAGGTTAGAAAAGCAATTGTCGAAATACAGGGGAATAAAGCCAGATGGCTTGAGGGCTTCCCTGCTTGCTTCTTTCAAAAATACTAGGGGTAACTAGGCTTGGAAGTCCTAAAAACAGTGGAAGAGTTCAGGAACTCTCTAAGAGCCTATAATCTTTGAATTTGTCATTTATTGTTTTCATTCCTAAAAGTGCAGAGGGTTGGCCTTTAAAGTCCTAGATAGCTCCACACCAATTTCCCTCTATAACCCTACAAGATAATCTCCAAAATGATGGCTTACAAGCTCCAGCCTGTTCTCCACATATTCTCTCAAGAATGGGGTGATTTGTTAAGGGGAAGCAAATCGTAGATGGTAAACCGTCCACTCCTTAAAAGTTAGGGGCAAGAAAAGAATGCTTTTGAAATTGAACATCTCCAAAGCCTATGACAGGATCTACTAGGATTTTCTCAGGAGTTGGGTTTCTAAGAAAGAGAATCACTAGAGAACTCCCTAAACCAGTCAACTGGACAAGCCCCGCTTAAATTTTCATGGCTCTGAAGGCTATTCCAGAGCAGCTAGTTACAGTCTTTTAATCGAACAGGCCTCACTTGATTCTAGATCAGAAGTGTTGATGAAGTTTTAGTGTTCTCAGATGCAGTCTTAACTAAGAGTTTTTTGTGGATGATTGTGCATGGAAAAATTCTATGAGAAATAAGGCAACAGACTGATTGATTGTTCATGGGGTTGCCATTAAAGGAAAAAGTGCCAATGGCTCACAAGAACAGATCAAAGTGTTTGCAGAGCTCAAAGAAAGCACAACAAAAGAGGAAGCTCCTCAAAAGCTAGCACCTGATTATGTCATATTTCAAACTCTTGTTTAAGGGTCATTTGTTTATAATTTTAACTCAAAATGGAACTTAGTCTTCCAGTTTCCACAAAGTAAGATTATGTTGGAAAAGGGTGACCCAACTTTTTATTAATTCTCTTATGCAATGGCATGTTGCTCTTGGGTGTAAATGGAACTTCAAATTGTTGGAAAGCCTAGGACTAATCCTATAATATGTATGTCTGTCGAGAAAAGACTGTTTGTTAATTCAAAGAGGTGATCGGGCTTTTAAGTTCTGTAATAATTAAACCCATTTTATAAGAATTCAGACCATTCCTCTTGTGTCATGGGTAGTGAAGCAGTTTGTTCTGGTATAGGCATTGTGGATTTCTACAGTTGGCTCTCCTGTCTCTTAACCTGTGACTGTCTCCATTTGTAATTTTTCTCTATTACCTTTCATCCCATCTTCAATCTGTATGCAAATATTTTCCTCACTCTACCAAATCATATTCTGCTGCCTTTTCATCATCTTTCTTGTTTCTCATCTCATTCTCCTTACAGAAACTGTTATTCAGACTATTTAGTATTTAGCTAATCAATATCTTGGACCTTTCTGATGTCGAAAGTTCTGTTGCTATAAGGCTATAAGCATATTAAGCCCCTCTTCAGCAAAGACATTTTGGTTTTGATCTTCCCATGAAGGCTTATCAAGCTTATCCAAGAAGAGTTCAGGGATACATAATCTGGAAATGGTATCCTGCTCAGGCTAGAGCCTACAAAGAGAAAGGAGATGCACTGGACTGACTTTAGGCAGGTCAAAAAGATCAAGCAAAGGGCTGCCATTTCTTCCCTGCACATAAAAAATGAAGTGAAAGCTACTACTAGAATGGAGTCATGGACTATAGCTTAGAATGGATATAGCTTTAAAAAGCCAGACCTCAGGTTTTAATTAGAAAAATTCCCCTTTGGATCTCAAAGTCTGTCACTTGGGAGAATGCATCTTTATCTTTAATTTTTTAAAACGAAGACAAAGCCATGACAATAAGAAGGTCAATTCTAGATGATAAAAAACACTCTTTGGGAAATGATAAGAATCTCAATGCAGCGTTGGAGGCAAGTCGAAAGGGGGAAGACACTATTATTTTTACAAGGATTAATGTGCTCTTGGAGGTGGCAATTGAAATGGAGAAACTGATTAGAAAATGTTTGTCTAAAGTTTTAAACATTACTGACATGGTGCAATAGCAATTCATAATCATACTCTGAAAGAAGAAAGTCTACTTGATGGGTAGTGTTTGAGAAGTGTTGAACTATGCTCACAAGGCTATGCAAGCAGCAAACAAATACATAAAGGATCTCAGAAGTTTTCTGCAATAGAGATTCTACATCCAGTATTATGGCCCTGGGGAGGAAGACTAAAGGCCAGACTTCTTAATAACCGAACCACTATAAGCTGTAGATTCATTTGTAGATGTATATTCTTATATTTGAGTTATTGAAAATTTATCATGGCATTATGTTTATATTTATATTCTACATTATTGTAGAATTATCTTATGTTCTACTTTTGTTTCCCATTCAAAAATCTTGAACTCACATTGTTGAAAATTTTAAAAAAATCTTTCATTTCTTGTTAATATTTATTATTTTATAAATTATTATTAGTATTACATACATTAGATAGATTTTAGTTTTAAAATTTATTTAAATTTCAATAATTTTAATAAATGTTAGTATTTTAAAATTTAAATTTAATGAATTGTATTTAAATAAATTATAAATGTAAAATTGTAGATTTCTATTATTTAATTTAATAATGATTTTTTTCTCAAATTTAGTAGGCTAATGAATTTGTTACAATTTTTAATGTGGCTGTACTTGAATTCAAACACAAACATGAACCTGCGATATAGCTTCACCTAAACTTGTTCCTAGATTTATTGCAATCATCTGAAGAGTTCCACTAAAGGTGACTCTAATTATCGATTACACTGGTTACTAATTATATAATTTTAATATTGAACAATGAATATCTATCATGACATTCGAGTTTGACAAATTGATATCGAATCAGTATACTGTATTTCAAATTTGTAATATTTATGGTAATTGTGTTTAGCATATGCATGATATGTGGTATTCTGAACTTAATTTCTATTTTTTAGGCTGCAAATATGTATATATTTATTATTTTTTTATATATTTTGTATGGACGTACCCACTGCTCCCCCCCAATTTGTTTTACCGGCATTTGTATCCACATACCCATATCTCCCCAATTTGTTGTACCGGCATTTGTACCCAGTTACCCATATCCGTCCTCAATTCCAATTTGGTACCTTCACAAATATGTACAAGTGTTGGGAGAAGCAGCCGTAACATGGATGAACATCCTACAGGAGAAACCAATGAGCATAGGCGTTGGGAGAAGCAGCTGTAACATGGATGAACATCCTACAGGAGAAACCAATGAAGAGCAATGTGGTGAAAAAAAAGAAGAACCGTATGAAGACTGCGGACCTTAAGGTAGGAATCTGGGAACCAGTTTCATTACTTGCCAATCGCAGCCCTACAAAAGGCTCCAATGATTCCCTCAGAAATGATGTTGCTTAAGAAATGCTTGGCAAAAGGCTGCAGCTGTTCCTTTTGTGAAATCAATATTTGGGCTAGGATCAAGGTGATTGAAAGAGAGTGATGACTGGATGGATGAAGGGAAGCCATCCCTCATTAATTAAGCATCCTAGATCTCGCCAAGAATGAGATTAATAGAAGACGCTCAAGACTGTAGTTTGGTTGTTTGCTAGGGTATGATAAAATGCTCGCTGTAATGAGATTTTTCTTTCACACAGTGTTTTCCACTGAAATATTTTGTGGGCGTACGGTCCTTAACCCTAGGTTTCTTTAGCAAAAAAAAATCGTATCCAACATTTTTATTTTAAGAGAAGATAAAACCCCTCTCACCAAGGGAAAGTTCTGGAAATTCAAAATAAACTTAAAGTAATGCCTTCCAACACCAGAGCATTATAGTCTCAAGAATTGTGTAGTGATGATAGCAGGGGTATTTAGAGGAGTGTACATTTGTTCATGACCCATATTTAAAAAATTTAAAGGAAAAAAAAAAAAAGAGTAGTCTGAGCTTATTCCACTCAACATTTTAGACTGCCGTTAAGAAATGAATTTTTTGTTAAACAAATGCAGCATTGATACAGACACAACCCTCGCTATACTTTATTCAACAAGGTATAAAACCAGCTGTAAACTCCCGTTTTTGGGTCCCTAAGAAATGTTTCCCTCTTCACAATACCATTACCCTAGTCTTTCCTCTTAACTAATTATCCAAATGAATGAACATTTATATGCAGCTCAAAAACAAATGAATCTTGTGGTGAATAAATCAGACTAGATACTAACGTCAAAATTGGCCTACATACCATCTTAAAACTCAAATGCTGTTTTGTAAAAGAAGAGGAGAATGAGAGCATAACCAAGGCCTGTGTAGATAATATTCATGGAGGAAACTTTCGTTACAACCCCTGAAAGATAAAGAAGAGAGTTTTGCATACCTTCTCCAAGTTGTGAATCTCACCGGAAAGCAAAGAAACAACTCTGGGTCTCTTGGCAATTGACTGCAATTGCCGGAGCTCCTCCAAATCCGCATTCAAATCCATTGCCATGATTTGATCACTTGCTTCGCTTCAACACAGAAATGGTAAAAAGGGTTCGAACTTGTGAGAGACAAACACCTTTAAGTGGCTGATATAGCTATCTAATACGGAGGGAAGAGTACGCATCAGCTTCTTTGTAGAAACGTCTAGAACCTCTTTTGCCTTTTCTCTAGATTATGTTTTCCCTACTTAAATGAGAATGTTTTTTAAATTAATTAAAAAAAAATGTATTTAGTTTTAATTTGACAAAGAAAATATTATCACAAGTTAATCTGCTACTATATCATGAAGTCTAAGATTTGTCATTCAATAATTTTGAGATAATGAAATTATCTCTCACCTATCAAGTTTAAGGTTGTACATGTGGATTTGATCTTTGTGCTTGTGTAAGTAAACTCTACACCTATGAAATTGAACCTAATACGCAAATCTAAGTTTTTCACACAGAAATAATCGATTGAAAATTTGTTGGTTGATAATGGTTTGCCTCAATCGAATATACCTACATCTGGTGGGAACTTACTAGATAGGGATTTATTCTCCTGTGGTCAAGCCCCGAGGCAAGTTGATTCAATGGTAATAAACAAAGATTGAGGACAACATGCAATATCCTCCTAAGAAATTGATGCAATGTTGATGTCACAATATTATGTTTTTGTCACGTGCATGTGCTAGATTCTTGTCATTTCTTGATTGATCCTAGATTTCTAGATATTAATAATAAATTAGGACATGTCCTTAAATACAACATATATATGCACACAAATCCATGCAAACATGCTCTAGGTCAACTCACAATGACTAGTAGGAAAAGGTTAATGAGGTTCAATTTAAAATTGAGTTTTAAAAGTTTGAGGTTCAAATCTGAGTGCCTAGAAGTGTGTTGGGTCAATTCTGCACCCGTGAATTTGAACCAGGGTGGTGATTGGGAAATCTAGGGATCAGAACCAATTCCTAGAGACGATTGATGATGGGGACAAGTTGGGATTAGGTCATGAGCCAAATTTAAATCAAGAGTGTGTCACTTGTAGAATTGTTATTGCATAAAGGACAATCTAGTTGAAATGAGCCCAAAACATAAGGGAAAAGGGCATGGGTATGCAATGTGTACCATTACATTTTGCCCTCACTTTGATGTGCATGTGATCTACTATGAGAATGCATGTCAAAGTAAAACAAGAAGTCAACATGGACAATAAATATTTTAAACACTTATAAAGGATACATATATAGATGTTGATCATGTATAATATCCTCACAATCAGTGCTCCATCAAAACCTGTAAAACAACAAAAATGTAATGAGTAGCATTTGCCACACATTTAGAATGGGCATTAACTACAACTTGGTTGAAAACTATCTTAAAAAAAATAAAAGCATAAATGAATGGCAAGAGATTCCATCTAAGTGGAAAGTGTTACAACTCTAACAAAGCATAAAAATGATAGGATTTTGTCTAAGGGGATGATTCTATTTAAGAAAAAAGATCGATAAAAGTGCCTTCAGCATGGGAACAATTATGAGCTTGTCACTACAAAATATAACTCAAAAATGAATTTTACTAACATATATGCCTCCCTCCAATTGGTTGCCTAGAAAGGATGCTAGGAATTGGGGGTGAGGAGAAAAGGATATGATCATGATGAAACATGTAAAATTGATAAAAAGGTGTGATCTTGTTATAAAAATGTAAGAACATAGGTAAGATGTGATCATGAAAACACGTGTAATGAGGCAGATTGATGTGCCCTCCAATGAAGGTAAATGAACAAGATAATGATAGCCATGAATGCTAGATAAGAAACATGTAAACACAAGTAAGATTCTAAAGATATGAGCATGATAAGGATTATAAGTTAGAATCGTGTGAATAGAAGATAAATACGTTAAAATAACATGAGACCATAAGAGTGGATGTCAGTCTTTATATGCTCCAGAATGAACTACAAAGAAGGGAAAAGAATGCCAAGATGGAGGGTTCTGCTAGAAGAACAAGGGTGAAGTATGTGGCTCATAATGTTGATACTATAGATATTGATGAGGACCCCTTGGAGGTCCCCTTTGTTGACCAAGTGAACTTAGCCAAAGAATGGCAGGCTACTTCTGGCTTGCAAAAGCTTGCAGATACCAATTAGTGTGTGTTATTTTAGTGCTTGCTTATCCTAGTGTTGTGTTTTTATTGTTCTTTTGCTAGTTATTTGTTCATATTGGTTGTTTGTTCTTGTTGGATTGGTTGTTTTGTTCTTGTTGGATTGGTTGTTTTGTTGTTCCATATCTCATAGAGCTCATTCCTCTCACTTGATGGTTGATGCTTTGTAAAAGGGATCAGGCCCTTTCAAAAACCCATTTTTACCAATATCAAAAACATGAGATCATAAGAGATAAGCATGGTAATCACATGGAAACATGCAAATGTCATAAATATATACATGTAAGCAACATAAGATGTAAACATGAGAAGCATATGGTCATGGTAACATGATAAACATGGAGTGATATCATAAGCATATGTAAGCATCAAGAGCATAATAAGCATGACATAGAAGAATAGTATAAGAGTTAGACATCATAATCATGAAACATAGGAAGCATATAAGCTAACAAGGAACATGGGAAAACATAGGTGCTAATCATGGAACCTAGGAGCATATAAGAGTCAAACAAGGCATATAGGAAATAATAGGATCTATACATGGACAAGGCAAGAGGAAAGGTGGCCCCAAGTGGGAAAATAAAGCATAAAACATAATATAGAAGGTGAAATGAACATAGAAGTTGTGCAACAAACATGGCATAAACAAAAGACCAAAGTGTAAGGACACATAAGATGAAAAGAACAAATGTGAAGTAAGAACATGAAAAGATATCCATATAAGAAAAAGTAAGATAAGATCAAGTAAATAAATAAGTAAAGCATAAGAATGCTCAAGTTCTCAACCAATAACTTTAGAGAGATCACCATCCAAGAGATAAACCATATTCCAATAAGTAGCATAATGTTCTACATCCTTAGGTAAATGGTTTTCATCATGATAAGAAGTGGTACTCTTAGCAAAAACACTAGCAATAGGTGCAATGGTTGATTTATCCTTCTTTATCCATTGTTCTTGCTTCTTTAGAGGTGGCTCCATAGAGAAATTTCTAAGTTGGATAATCATAACATCTTTATTAGCTATACATGAAGAAGTGCAATGCTTAGGATGGAATGTGGGTTTATCATACATAATTCACTTATTTTTCTCTTACTTTCTTGGTGCATGAGTAATAGGTTCCTCAAAAAGGATAACTTGAAGGCATACACAAATCAAGACCTTTATGCTCGAATATCATAGGACGTGCAACTCAAGGTTCCTTAGGTCTTTAAATTTCTTTAAGTGCTTTAAAAATAGAATTTAAATAATAAGTAAAATTGGACTGGATCATAATAGGTTCCATAGGTCAAACAAATTCTTGATTTTTATTCATATTGGTCCTCCATCGTTCTTTGTGAAACTTATATAAATCATTCATATCATCTTTATGCTTGTATGGAAACCCCTTAGGAGTTTTCACAAATGATACCAAAGTAAAATGACTCAAATCATACAATGGTTTATATTGAACTCTATCAACTTTAACCACTCTACCTTTGTGAACAAATTTAACAAACTAATGTAAAATAGAAGCAACTGCTTTGCATTGTTTTATCCATGGTCTACCAAGTAACATCCCAAATCTATTCAATGATGGAATAGCATGGCATAGCACTACAATTTATTTAGGACTAACTAGTAAAGATAAAAGATGCAACCCATGGTATCAATCAAAGTACCATTAGTCATTTAAATGAAACACCAAAATGTGTATATGATTAAAAAAAACTTTGAAGTGCATGTATTAAACTAACGCACAAGACCAATGAGTAAACAACTACTTGAAGAACCACTGACATGGATAGTCACATATAATTAGTCCATAATAATTATTCTACAGGATCCCATCATTGAAAAATATGGAGAATCATGAGAATAAGGTGTATATCTATGGTGTACCATACCCACACAAGTATATGTATGTGATTGTTCATGCGAATCAATGTAATAGTCATTCATAAAATATCTATCAACATATGCACATGCCATAAAACAATTATTAGGTGCACGATGTGTATTGATATTGTTAGCATGGATAGGAAATGGGTTAGTATAAATTTTCAAATTTTAAATAGGGGAGCAACTGAAAGAGTGCCCCTATCATTAATAGCTTCTACATAATCATGTTATTGTCTATCAAATATTGTGCTTTATGTTTTAAATCCATGCATCCTTAGGTATGGTGACCATTAACTCTATGAAAGTTACATAATGTATTCTCATTATAATAGTTGGATCTAATGGATTGATAAGTGGAAGAGAATCAAATTAGAGCTCAATAAGATTTGAAGCATAATTATCATGGATTCTTGTAACTTAGTAAACTTTGTGAAAGTATGAGGATTAAAAGAAAGCATATTGATGCTCAACGGTATTGGAGACTTGCTTCCAAATTTCAACTTTCCTTAGGTGTCTTATGTTCATAGCCCTCCTTTGGCCTGTCTAATTTATCTTGTTCCTTAGCTTCTGGCATTGGTGAGGTTGCCTCTATGGTGGAGGTCTTGGGGGATAAAACCCGCATCCTGGAAAATAAAGTTAGTGTACACCATAACATACTTAAATGATTTTTTCTTGAAGTGAATAGGTTGAACATCAAAATTTCCCTACTCAACCAGAAATTTAGTGGTGACACTTTGAATCGAGAGGAGGAGATGAAATTAAGTCAAAATTATTGGGATGCTCTTGAGGATATTTGTAGATTGAAGGAGGACAAAGCTAAACAAGAAGAGAGACTTAATTCTATGGAGGAGTTGCAAGAAATTAAGATTAATTTGAAAAAAGTGGTAGATGTGAGCAAGTCAACCATTCAAATTTGTGCAACTAGTATTCAGATGCTTTAGGATGGTCTCAATGTCAAGTGTTTTATGGAATAGGTGGGCATTAGTTTGAGGATGCACAATCACAGGATGGTGGAGAAGAGTGTTGGGATTGTGAGAACAATATAAAGAGGTGTTAAAATTTGTACTTGTTTGCGGCATGAGTTTGGAGACAAACCTACCTTGGCCTTGGGGGTGTAGGGGTCGTCGAGTTGAGACCCCCACAAATGGGGGTTTAGAGGCAATAGCCCCTGAAGCAAAAAAATTATGGTAAAAAACTACTCTTCCTAAAGATATAATCTAGGCAATTCATCAAAAAGCCCTAGATTTGACAGTGGCAGCTATGTTGAAGATATTATAAATATTTGTAGCCCTAAAAGGCAAATTATTGTAACGACAATTGCGTGAAGATTGTATTTTTTTCTCTGAGCAATAAGAATACCAATACTTTGCCCCATGGATGTTTCCTTAGCACACTGCTAGGGTTTTACCACATAAATCCTTATGTTGTTGATGTAATTGCTTATTCTATTATTATCTCTATTTTCTTTGCAACTAAATTGTGCTACAATATGGTATGATTTTGGAGCTTTAAGTTTATCATTTAGGCCTAGGTTTTTCAACAAAAAGAGCCCTGGTGGTCCATGATGTGGAGTTTGTAGAGAAACATCTTGAGTTTCTTAAGGATGAGTGGGAGGAAGTAGTGGCTCTAAATTTATTGTGATATTCGGTCCCTCCTATTTGGTTGCTAATTCAATGTTGCTATGTTTTGGCATCGTATATATGTTTTGTTGTCCCTATTGTGCCCTCTTTCCTTGGGGTTTTTGTGCTAATGTTTTGCTCTTATTTTGTTGTTTTCTTGTTAAAGGGTTAGGGCCCCTTTCAAAATCCCCTATTACATTAATAAAAAAAAGGCATATTGGAAGTATTAGCAACATGATGCACAATATACTTTTTATCTCTACATGATCATTTCCTTTTAAAAAATTGAAGACTTTTAGACCTTTGAAGGGTAGGAAGATGTATAACCATGAGAAAATGAACCATACTTAAGCACATTAGAGGCAAGAAACTTCAATTCAACATTCTTCATGTGAGCGTACAAGACCATGAAAGAAGCAATCTAGACACACACTGTCTTAGATAGGTGGCAACAATTTCTTAATAAAATACTTTATAACTTGTCATCAAGAAGCTAATGATATAAATTACCACATAAGGGCTGTAATCTAATAATTTTATCATGTATGCACTCACTATGTGCTTGGACACACACAAAGAGAATCATTTATAAGAAAGGCAAACTAATAAATTTGGTGCAGACTCTTTGCCTTTCTTATAAATTTGGTGGAGACTCTGTGGGCTACTCCTAGAGAGAGGGAGTTGATTTTGGTGAAAATTTCTCTCTTGTTGCTAAGTTATCTTCTATTAGATTCTTTTTATCTATTATTGCTGGAGTGCTCTACCAATTGAGCTACTGGTCCCTTATGGCCAGTCCATCGTTGGTCTGAGTGTGGCTTATTTCCAACACCCCCCTTAAGCCACACTATAGGTGTCTAGGGCTCCTTCCTAGCTCTGATACCAAATTTTGAAAATCAAGGTGAAACTACTGCAATATTAACTTTAACAAAGTGTATACAAATTTGAAAATAGATTTCCAAGATTACCAACTATGATATTTAAGTGATTAGCACATTCAACAATAATAGAATGAAGGAATAAACACATAACAAGTGACACAATATTTACGTGGAGAAACCCTTGCGAGAGAAAACTCCACACCCAAAGAGATCCAATGCTTGTATTAATCCTTCAAAGAAGTTTGCATCAACACAAAATTTCTCTCAGAATTTCAGCAACACTTCATTACTCCTCCAATCTGGAAAAGAATCATACATACCACTAACCCAAGGCACCAATTTATAGAAGAGTTGGATGTGAGAATACCACTATGGTATCTCAAAACAAGTGAAAAAACCACATGCAAAAACCATACACCCCCTTAGTGGACAACCTATAAACTTAGTAAATAATAATAAATATTCACATGGGTGCCCAACCCACAGCCAATGCAAATTGGTCAATTTCGAGTGCTCAATAACTCACCGACGGCTAACATGCACAACATGCAAGTCCAAGTGGTTGATATCAGATCCATGCTAGGAGCCTTAAGCACCTGCAATGTGGCTTAAAGGGGCTATTGGAAATAAGCCACACCCAGACCGACAATGGACTAGCCACAAGGGGCTAGTAGCTTAGTTAGTAAAGCACTCTAGTAGAAAATGGAAGGTCCTAGGTTTGAGTCCTAGCTAGTCCATACGAGCAGCAACTCAACAAACCCTCATAAGGTCAAGGCCATTGTAGAGTGGAAAATGCCTAGGACCCTCAAGAACCTACTGGGTTTCTTAAGGCTTACAGGTTATTATCATTGATTTGTAGATAATTATGGTAGCATAGCATCACCTCTCACAACTTTGTTGAAGAAGGATTCCTTCCAATATAATGAGCCAGCTACAAAGTCATTTAAGCAATTAAAGGAAGCCATGTGCACAACTCTAGTCCTAGCTACCCTAGATTTTTCCAAAACATGCATTGTAGAATGTGATACTTCAAGACATGGCATATGAACAATACTCATACAAGAAGGAAGACCCATAGCATTTGAGAGCCACCAACTCAAAGGTAAGAATTTGTTGAAGCCAGTTTATGAGAAGGAAATGTTGGTTATCTTGCATGTAGTAAAACAATGGAGACCTTATCTAATGGAAAGACACTTTAAGGTAAAAACATATCATGATAGTCTCAAATAGTTCTTGGAACAAAGGTTGTCATTTAAAGAACAAAAAAATGGGTCACAAAGATTTTGGGATATGACTTTGAGATCATTTATAAGAAAGGCAAAGAGAATGTTGTGGTTGATGCTCTATCAAGGAGGGATGAACCCACAGAGTCGCTATTGCATGTCATTTCCATATTAAAAGTAGATTAGGTAAATGAGGCAAGATAAGAGTGGGAGGACACAGATACTCAAAATCTCATTGAGAAACTCCAATAGGATTCAAGTGTGTCAGACAAATTTACATGGAAATGAAATGTTTTATGGTACAAGGACATGTTTTACCTAAGAAGGATTTCAACCCTTAAGTTTAAGATGTTGGCAGAACTACATGCTTCTTTAGTAGGTGGGCACTTTGGATTCTTGAAAACTTATCATGAATCAAGCAAAATTTATTTTGGGAGGGGCTAAAAGAGGATGTACAAAAATTTGTAGCAAAATGCATGGTATGTCAATAAAATAAAGGGGAGACAATTAAGACTCCAGGTCTTCTACAACCCTTATCTATCCCAAATTAGTGGTGGGAGGAGGTATCTATGGATTTCATCACATGTTTACCTATATTTGAAGGAAAAAATGCCATCTTGGTTGTTGTAGATTGTCTCACCAAATATGCACATCTTTGTGCTTTGGCACACCCATTGGTAGCAAGCACTGTAGCAACAACATTTATGAATATTATTCAAAAACTACATGGGTCTCCAAAAGTTATAATAAGTGATTGCAATCCTATATTTACAAGTAATTTTTGAACTAAATTATTTTTATGTTTGGGCCCTCGGCTTGCTCGCACCTCATCATATCATCCCCAATCTAATGGTCAACAAATGCTTGGAAGGGTACCTCCAATGTTTTTCTTCGGATAACCAAGAGAGATGGGTGCAATGGCTACCTCTAGTAGAATGGTGGTATAACACTTCCTTCCATACTTCTTCCAAGATATCTCCATTTTTGGCACTTTATGGCTACCGGCCACCATCAATCACCTCTTCATTGTGGGCACAAACAAATGTTTGAATAGTTGAAGAACACATTCAACATCAATAAGAGGTACTTGCCAGTCTCTGAGAGAACTTGGCAATGGCACAAGACTAAATGAAGCAACAAGTTGATCAACATCGTAGTGAAAGGACTTTTGAAGTAGGAGATTAAGTCTTTGTGTGATTACAACCATATAAGCAAATGTCTATAAAACAACAAGAAGAAGGTAACAAGCTTGCATCCAAGTACTATGGTCCTTATAAAAGGTGTTGCAAAAGATTGACAATGTAGCATATAAATTGAGTTACTTATGTCAACAAAAATATATCCATTTTTCCATGTTTCATGCTTGAAGAAGTTATTGGGCAAAACATTATAGCACAAATTAAGTTACCAGAGCTTGATGAGGAGAGAAGAATAGTTTTCTATCTTGAGGGGATTCTTCAAACATGCACCAAGAGGATATGGACAAGGACAATCACAGAGTATTTGATAACATAGAAAAACTCTCCAGCCAAAGATGTTACGTGGGAAAATGAATATTTGTGCAAAAGCATCAACGGTTGATCAACGTTGAGGACAACACTTCTCTGAAGAGTGGGGGCGTGTTATGCCCTTAATCATATAATGTGCATTGGGTTATGAGTAGTCAGCTTGTGGCTACCTTAACTCTTAATTAAGTTGTATAATAATTATTATAGTCATATATAGGTAGTTAGGTTATGCTAGTTGTTATATTTAAGTATCTAAGTTGGCCTAGCTGGAGTCATGGCATAAATGGGTATATATAAGATCTAGTGGTAAGTTTATTATCATCATACTGTAAATTGTGTTCTTCATTGGAGACTTTTGGAGGTTGCTTCCTCAAAGTGACATATTATTATCAAGTATTTTCAACATATTTTCTATTATATTTTTCTATTGTGCAAGTTGTTTCATTATAGTGGCACCTAGGAATGATCCATTTGGACCTACAGATAGATGTCTAGTCTGTCCACAATAACCGCTCTCAATTTTCATCAACTCAAAACCATGTGACTATGCCAACAACGGATGCATTCTTACAAATGCCTCATTTGCATTCAACATAAAGTTGCCAAGAGCCATATTTTATGTTCTTCACCTTGTGGGACCGAAATGACTATGCTAACACGTTGGAGTGGGTGGATGAATGCTATAGGAGGCCCCATTTCATTCTCCAAGTGTCTCAATCCTTCAAGGCTACACAATTCCAACAAAGTCTCTTAAGAGACGTAAGAGCAAAAAATCACCAAACTTTGACGAAGCGATTCTTAGAATCCATGGCACCTAAAAATGATCTATTTGGACCTATATTTGGATGTTGGGTCTCTCCACAATAACCTCTCTCATTTTCATCAATTCAAAACCATTTAACTGTGCCACCAACAAATGCATTCTTACAAAATTCCTTAGTGGCGTTCAACGTATTGTTGCCATGAACCATATTTTTCATTCTTCACCTCGTGGAACTGAACCAACTATGCCATCACATCGGGGTGGGTAGATGAATGTTAGAGGAGGCCCTATTTTATTCTCCAAAGTGTATCAATCCTTCCAAAATACATGGTTTTGACAATGTCTCTTAAGAGACCTAAGAGCAAAAAAATGTCAAATTTTGATGGAGCGGTTCTCAAAATCCGTGGCACCTAAGAATGTCCTATTTGAACCTACATCTAGATGTTGGGTCCCTCCATAATAACCTCTCTTAGTTCTCGTCAACTAAAAACCACTTGACTATGCCAACAATGAATGCATTCTTGTAAATGCATCATTTGCATTCAACGTAATGTTGCCATGAGCCATATTTTATGTTCTTCAGCTCATGGGACCAAATCAATTGTGCCAACATGTTGGGGTGGGTGGGTGAATGGTAGAGAATGCCCCATTTCATTCCCCAAGTGTCCCAATCCTTCTAAGCTACATAGTTCTGGCAAAGTCTCTTAAGAGACCTAAGAGCAAAAAACTATCAAACTTTAATGAAGCAGCTCTTCAAATTTGTGGCACCTAAGAATGTCCATTTGGACCTATAGTTAGATGTTAGGTCCCTCAAAAATAACCTCTCTTAGTTTTCATAAACTAAAAAACATTTAATTGTGCCAACAACGAATGCATTTTTACAAAATGCCTTAGTGGCATTAAATGTTATGGTGCCAAGAGTCACATTTTTCATTCTTCACCTCATGGGACCAAATCGATAGTGCTAACATATTGAGGTGGGTAGGTGAATGCTAGAGGAGGTCCTATTTCATTCCTAAGGGGTCCTAATCCTTCCAATCTACATGGTTTTGGATAAGTCTCTTAAGAGTCATAATGAACATCGCCAATGTAAGAACCCCTATCTATATTTGCCTACACAGTCCTTAATTTTCTAATTTTTAGTGTATTGGCATTTCGTCAAACACTTTGCTTTTTTCTTGACAAATTGAAATTTCTAAATTTGTATGCTTAGACCAACTTGTTCCAAGGTTTTTGATCATATGCTATTCATAAACATCTCGTAGCTCAAAGATAGATAAGAGGCATTTTAACAAATAGTTTGCATACATCTTGTCAAACAATATCTTTGAGTAATGACTATGAGTTTATAGCATGAATCAATTATTGAAACATCATAAGTACCAGATTTGCATAGTGACATTTGGTCAAATAGTTTGCAACCTTCCTATACATAGCTGAAAATGCATTCAAAGAAACTCCAACACTACTGTATAAAAATCGAAGTTACACTTAACATAAGAATCAACTTTAGTGACCTCAGAAAGAAGTTATACATTGCATATGATGGTGTTCTGAATCACATAAACTGCTGGTACAATACCCAACTTGTCACAGCTGATTATATCATTGAAAATACTTCACCAAGCACATACCAGACTGATCAACATCAACTGATAATGATCAAATTATTGATCACAGAAGAAATTAGAAATGGCAAGTTGCTGGTACAACAATCTAGGAAAACACTAAATTGTTCATATCTCATGTCAAACTGAAAAGTCCACTCCCAAACCAAAAGCAAAATTTATTCCTAGCTTAAGCACCACTTTTGAAGATGAAAGACTCCAAGAATATGAAGCGCTTCAAATTTCAACTCCTATGTCCCTTTTGAAATGTATGACCTTCCTTTGGAGTGGTACGATTAGCAAGGACTAAGGGATTTGCTTCCTGTATCTTGCACACTCAACATTCTTTTGTCTTTAGTGACACTACAAGACAAGGAAACTCCACTTAATAGTTATAAAATTCAAAAACCTTCAATAACATTTGTTTCCCATGGTATGACTCCTTATTGAAGGTGTACGAAATCATTAAAGATTCACTTAAGGTTGTGATTTGGTATATTAAAGACTTTAAGTCTTCAAACAATGCAACGCCTCCCCTTATTAGTGATCACTACCTGTTTAGACTTGTACTGTAGCCTTCCACTATTTGGTACGGCTAGTACATAGGGAAAATGGTACACCCAATAGTTGGATGGTTGTGTTAATTAATAATTTTTTATTTCTATTTTTGTATCTTTGGATCTCACTTGCACACACAACATAATATCTTTCTGATATATAATATTCAATCTCACACACTACACTAACACAATCAGGTGTGTATCTCCATTGCACACACAACACTGTTAATATCCAATTTGAAATTTTTCATAAATGTGGAAATTACTTACCAACAAACAACTCTCCAAAATTGTATTTGCTTGCAAATCTCACAATTTTGGCAATAGATCCTTCCTGGAAGCAAATACCCAAACCTGCATAAAATGATATATCCTTCCACACAAACCCTTCAAACCTGCATACCTACAAATCTCCACAAAATACTAGCCCAAACACTATAGAATAAAATGGCACAAATCGTTATTGCCCAAATGTGAACTTTGAATTGAATTCACCTCAAAATCCTTCAACCAGCTGTTCAAAGTTTTTCCCACAATGGAAAATATCAAAGAAAAATAATCAAATGCATGCTCAAACCTTTCCTCCAATACCTTTTTAAAACATTTCTTGGCTTCTTCCATAATCCTCCTTTTTGGCCAACATTGAAAAGCTTTTATTATTTTTTCCTCAAAAGTAACTTTTTTAAAAAAAATTAAATTTTTATTTTCTTTTTGACTTAAAAGTTACTTTTTAAATAAAATAATTAGCTATATATAAACTTTGCTTTAAAAATATTTCAAGACAACTTATTTTATTTATTTAATTAATTATCTTATTTACTTGCCAACAAAAAGGGACATTACAAATCCTCCCCACTCAAAGATTGCTTGTCCTCAAGCAATCGCAACTCAAATAGCCCCTAGATAAAATAAGTGAGATTCCAAGATCCCAAATCAATCTGAAGAATGCTCCACCAAGTTTCTGTTGCACCACTCTGATACAACTAAAAACTATAAATTTGTCATTCATTGTTACATCATTGTGAAGTGATCTACCAAACATTAAACTTCCTAGATCCCAAATTTTTACCTGCATAGCCTTACCAACATTTCCTCATGATTCTATGAAGTTAAACTAAGTGTAATTACAGCTATTCAAACTGAAGAACATATATCACAATCTGATTTTTCTAAAATCAACAAGCTGAAAATAGGAAAGCGACTATAATACAAAAACCTGCTCACAAAATTAGAAAGGGAAAGCGCTGAAATGATATTAGTAGAATCAAAAATTCCTTTCCCTTCAATCTCCCATAAGACCAAAGGTTACCACATGTATTCATCTCCATGTTTTTGTTGCACTTCTTGGTTCTTCTCATGATGTTTCCTCTGATGAAGACCCTTTTTCAAAGACAAATTACAAAGCATCAATTCTCTATTCTCATGATTTCCTTCATGCCTTGGATTATAATCCATCTGAAACCCAAAATCAATATGCATATACCTCTCAAAGGTTCATCCTGCAAATCTAATTTTTCTTCATTCTCTACCATCATAATTTCTTCCCTTTGAAGTACTAAAAATTGATGAAGGAATACACCTAGTTTTTTTTCTAAAAACTTTCTTTTCATGATCTGTGTTAACAACTTTTTCCTTAATACTATGTAGGTGTTGTTTTGCTTGAGTGGCTAATAACTTGGCTTCCTTAGCTCTCCTTAGCCATTCACCACACATGTTCTGGGTTCTTACAACATCTTCTGTGCTATGATTTTCAAAATCAGCTGCGTTGCAATTTCCTTCATGAAATTTGGATCCATGCAACAAACTATTGTCAGAATTAATGCAGGAATCAACAACCTCATCTAAAACATACCTTTCCAAGGAATCACTTTGAGAGACTTCTTTTTATTTTTGTAATGATCTAGGCTAGAAAACTTGGATTAGTCACTAGTTAGGGAACTCTTATACTGTGACCAAGCATTAGTCCACCGTTGTAAGCTCTAAGCTAACCGCTGTTGTTCCTAAGCAAAAATTATTTCCATCTGTTGTTGTCCTTGAACAAGGTCATTCATTATCTTTTCCATACTAGACATCTCAATCCTCTTTTCTCAAACAAGGTCTTCTGCATTTAAGGTTATCTTCCCCAACAAGCTAGCAGGATGCTAAGCTCCGATACCACTGTAAGAACCCCTATCTATATTTGCCTACACAGTCCTTAATTTTCTGATTTTTAGTGTATTGGCATTTCGTCATGCTTTTTGCTTGACAAACTAACATTCCTGAATTTGTATGCTTAGACCAACTTGTTCCAAGGTTTTTTTATCATATGCTATTCATAAACATCTCACAACTCAAAGATAGATAAGAGGCATTTTAACAAACAGTTTGCATATAGCTTGTCAAACAATATCTGAGTAATGACTGAGTTTATAGCATGAATCAATTACTGAAACATCATAAGTACCAAATTTGCATAGTGACATTTACTCAAATAGTTTGCAACCTTCCTATACATAGCTGAAAATGCATTCAAAGAAACTCCAACACTATTGTATAAAATTCAGAGTTACATGTAACATAAGAATCAAATTTATTGACCTCAGAAAGAAGTTATACATTGCATATTTTGTTGTTCTGAATCACATAAACTGCTGCTACAATACCCAAATTAGCACAACTGATTATCTCATTGAAAATACTTCACCAAGCACATACCAAACTGATCAACATCAACTGATAATGATGAAATTACTGATCACAGAAGAAATTAGAAATGGCAAGTTGTTGGTACAATAGTTTAGGAAAACACAAAATTGTTCATATCTCATGCGAAACTAAAAAGTCCACTCCCAAACCCAAAGCAAAGTTTATTCCTAGCTTAAGCGCCACTTTGAAGATGAAAGACTCCAAGACTATGAAGCACTTCAAATTTCAACTCTTAAATCCCTTTTGAAATGCATGACCTTCCTTTGGAGTGGTACGATCAACAAGGACTAAGGGATTTTCTTCTTGTATCCTGCACACTCAACATTCTTTTGTTTGTAGTGACACTACAAGATAAGGAAACTCCATTTAATAGTTATAAACTTCAAAAACCTTCAATAACATTTGTTTCCCATGGTACGGCTCCTTATTGAAGGTGTACGGAATCATTAAAGATTCACATAAGGCAGTGATTTGGTAGATTAAAGACTTTAAGTCTTCAAACAATGCAACACCTCCCCTTATTAGTGATCGCTGCCTCTTTAGACTTGTACGGTAGCTTTCCACTATTTGGTATGGCTAGTACCTAGCGAAAATGGTACGGCCAACAGCTAGATGGTTGTGTTAAATAATAATTTTTTATTTCTATTTTTGTATCTTTGGATCTCACTTGCACACACAACACAATATCTTTCTAATATATAATATTCAATCTCACACACTGCACTAACACAATCAGATGTGCATCTCCATTGCACACACAACACTGTCAATATCCAATCTGAAAATTACCTATCAACAAACAACTCTCCAAAATTGTATTTGCTTGCAAATCTCACAATTTTGGCAATAGATCCTTCCTCAAAGCAAATATCCAAACTTGCATAAAATGATATATCCTTCCGCACAAACCCTTGCACAAAATGCTAGCCCAAACACTACAAAATAAAATGGCACAAATCGTTAATGCTCAAATGTGAACTCTGAATTGAATTCACCTCAAAACCCTTGAACTAGTTGTTCAAAGTTTTTCCCACAATGGAAAATACAAAGAGAAATAATCAGATGCATGTTCAAACCTTTCCTCCAAGCCCTTTTGAAAACATTTCTTGGCTTCTTCCATAATCCTCCTTTTTTCGCTGACATTGAAAAGCTTTTATTATTATTTTCCTCAAAAGTAACTTTTTTTTTAATTTTTATTTTCTTTGACTTAAAGTTACTTTGTAAATAAAATAATTAAATAAATATATGTTGCTTTTAAAATATTTCAAGACAACTTATTTTATTTATTTATCTTATTTACTTGCCACCAAAAAGGGACATTACAACCAACATGTTGGGGTTTAGGGTTTTATAGTGGATCTTATTGATTTCCCTTGGAGCATCATCAAGTGAAACCTAGTGAGTGCGAGATTGTGTCATGTGGCCAAAATCCTAATGTAGGAATAATGTCACACAACCATGATGCATGATCAAGCATACTAGGTACACCATAGGAAATTAATGCATTTCTAGACCCTTCACATAAAAGACACACAATCATCATGATACATGAAATTTATCACACATATTTCATTAGACCCTTCATGCAAAATCCATACAATCATCGTGATGCATGAAATCTATCACATATATTTCATTAGACCCTTCACGCAAAAGGCATAGAATTATCGTGTGCAAGAGACAATGTCCCTCAACCATGATGTATGAGCAAGAAAACCAGGGACATTTTAGCAGTTTGTGCAACCTTTAAACAAAATCCTTAGAATTGTCATGCACAAGAGCCAATGTCACTCAACCATGATGCATGAACAAACACGATAAGAGTGTGATGCAACCTCTAAGAAAAATCATTATAACTCTGAAATATATGCCATTAGAACTCGATGACATATATGTCATTAGACCCTTATGCAAAAGTCATACAATCGTCATTTATAAGAATCAATCTCAGTCAACCATGATGCATGATGCAACCTTAAAAAAAAATCCATACAAATCGATGAAATAATAATCCTTAGACCCTTCATGCAAAAGCCATACAATCATCATGCATAAGAGTCAATGTCACTCAACCATAATGCATCAACAAGCGCACAAGACACACCATAAGAGTTTGAATCAACCTTCAAACAAAACCCATACAACAAAATGACATATATACCATTAAAACCTTTTTAAAAAACCTATATAACTCAATGACATATATTTCATTATGCCCTTCATATAAAAGTCATGATCATGCATAAGATTGAATGTCACTAACCATGATGTATGAGTAAAAAGACTACACACACGGTCATAGGAGTTTGATGCACACTAGCCATGATGCATGCTTCACACAAAATGCATGACACTCGTACAATATTATGCCATATATTCCATTCAACCCTTATGCACACCATATACATATGAGAGATAGTGATAAAGAAACAGGGATATAGAGGGAAAGATGGAGAGATAGAATACGTACAAACCGTTAAAACCATTTAAGTTATGAATACACATAAAATATTTATATATATTGGTCTTAATAAGGTTGTGAACTCCAGTGTACATAATGTCATCAAAATATCATACAATGCCATGATGCCAACATTGTCTCTCAAACTACAAAATGTCATCAATATTTATAGCCATACAAATTATTATGAATGTGCCATATAGGCATACAAAATGTCTTCATCTATATGGCAAAGACTATTACTGAAACATTCAACCTCTCTTTCCCTAACTAGAAAGTGAACATCAATCCCCTGAATCAGTTGTTGTCTTGCATCATTTTGATCCCCTGTGCCCCTCGTTATTTTGCAACTCAACCTATATATACAACTTATAAAATTAGATACTATGCTAAACTCTTTAACTGAAAAACATTATTTTAAAATGATATAAAAATAATAAACACACTTATTGCATACTGGTAGTATATCTATTCTTGCTTGTAACACTTAGCATTATCAAGAGAGGTATGTCCTCGGACATGAGTGTTCGCATCAATCTGTAGCATAACAAAAGTAGTATATATTGATCATTTGCAAATACCTAATGATGTCAATCAAGACAAAATAATGATAATTAAATATATACATTCATACTCATACCTATATTGGAGACATTGAGGATGAAATTGTTGTAGCAACACCGACATCTATTTTTTCCTATATACTAGGAAGTGTGACAATTGAAGTCATCAACTTAAAACAAACAATAATAGATTTAGCTCATAAACTCAAGTACACATTTCAACTAAGGCTAGCCCTCCCCTTTCCCCTCACTTTGAGTCTTTGGAGTATGATGTCTCATGAAAGATTGTTCAAAGGAGGAAGAGAGGACTTCTTAAACATGCTTGTGTTTCCTACACCCGGGTCATGGGTGCTCAGAATGATAGGACAAACCCTGGGGTTGTGTAGGAGGCTATCCTAGGTCTGTTTTGTTTGGTAGCTTAGCTACAGCCTCTTTGTGTCAGTAGCTAGGCTGCAGTAGTGTAAAAGGTTTTCAAGTCCTTTCAAGACCTGTTTGTGTTTTTGTTGTGGGCCAGTTGTGCTCTCGTTGATGTTTCACCTGTTGTATTGGGTTTCTAAGGTCCCTTCAAAACCTGTTTTTACCCTTTAATAAAAAAATAACATTAAATAAATTGTAAAAAAAAAATGTACTACAACGTACCTCAGTGAATCCAATGTCACAACTAACACTATGAACAAGCATGCTAGATAGTGATGTAATGCCCACCTATTTGACAAAAAATATATATATATTTTTAAATATTCAACATTATTCTAAACATAAACTAACTACTAATTTATTGTGATATATTAGAATTTTACCTTTGAAATAGATGAAACTATTAAACTCGCTGGTGGGATGTCAATGTCATATCACTTTGTGATGTTAGACCCTGAAATATATAATAAATGCATAATTTTAATTCAATTCTACAATTAAAAATTAATTTACATGTTAAAATTTTAAGTGTAAAATGCAAAATATGTTATAAATCCATATTAAAATACTTATATGTGATCAACAAACAAATCATGTAATAGCTCATCATTGATCACCATATTATCTAATTGACCACACTGTACCACTCAATCACCCTTTGTGCTCCTAATACATCTATAATGACAATGAGTGCACTCGTGCATTGGTGACATCCTCTGTGCTCCCAATACATCTATAATGACAATGAGTGCACTCGTGCATTGGTGACACCCTCTACACTTATGGATCACAGTCTCTTATGAAGCATAAATGATAACAGTTACATCATAGGTGGGAGCTAGGAGCACTAGAACCGGATGGTCGTGCTATCTGATTATTTGTTGAAGGACAAGACTAAGACATCTCTTGACATGCTATATAAGTGTGTCCATGAGGCTAGCATTCACATGGAGAGTCTATACCTCCATAGCCTCCTTGATGAATGATGGAACCGTCAGATGATGCATAGAGTTTTGTGCTAGTGATCTTTGTTGATGGTTTGCTACCCGATGAGCTCCCATCTATCTTGGGCAAAGCCTCCACCTCTACCTTGAAACTCCCTCATATCAAAATAATTGAGAATTTCATGAAGGACAAACTCATAGTAAAGTTTTCTCATAAAATATAATGGCACCTCATGGTTATTACATGAAGGTTGGTCAAAGATCATCCACCACCTATCCCAAAAATTACTTTTTATATCATTATGGTTGCACCAATGTATTGAAAATATCTTTGAAGTCACAGGAAGGGGTGCATTGATTCGAGGATTAGTAAAAAGAGCACAAGTTTGGCCTTTTGTTATTTTATTTTTCTTCACTTCGTTGTAGGATAACTTTGTTGCATAAAAGTTTTAAATGGCTCCTGCTCTTGCTTCCGACTTGTAGACTGTTTCAGCTGCCCTTGCAGAGGACTTCCTACCGCTTAGCCATGGCAATGGTGACCTTGTAACAACATTTTCTGCCCTTGCATCTTCCGCCTGTATGGAGTTAGCAGTGCCTACTACCACACCATAACCTATATCTCTCGTTTCCACTCCTAGACGTGCCCTAACGTTGAATGCTAAGGCTTCAAAGCCATCTTTGTTCACGATTTGTGAATTGTTGTTGTGCCTAGTTCACGTGATTTCCCGTCACTCGGGATGGTTCCTAGCACCCCTTCTTCCTGTGTGGGGTCTACGCGCTTCAAGATGGTGCCTCCTCTCTAGATTTGGTGGTGGAATCCCCCAGATCCTATGTTCATATTTCCAGGGTTGGGACGAATGTTGGTGCTCCTTCGACAAGTACTGCTCGCCCTTCTTTGTAGAGAAAACTTCGGCCTATCTCATGTTCTCCTTCCCCCCCTGTCATCATCTATGGACAGGCGGTGGAGGATAATGATCATTTCGAACGTTTATCCCTCATCTGTAGGCTTAATCATTTTTGGCCTTCCCTTCCAGATCTGAACAAATGGGCTTTGGGATCTTGGAGGCCTATCACTTATGGTAGGATAAAATTATATCCCTCTGCAAGAGGGTTTTTCATTGCTTCTTTTCAATTAGAAGATGATAAGAAGCGAGTATTGGAAGGTGGGGTTTGGTTGTGGTGACAACACTCCCTCTCACTCAAACCATGGTTTCCCTCCTTCAACCCTATGACAAAATCCTTGAGTATCATGCATGTCTGGGCTAGATTACCTAATCTCCCTCTCCATTTCTAGGAAGTTTCCTGTTTTGAATCTATTGGCAATGCTCTAGGTCATTTCTTACAGGAGGATGAAGCATCACTAAACTTCAACCATACTACCTTTTCTCACATTCTTGTCGACATTGACACATCTAAGGAGTTACTTGGAGATATTGTCCTATTTGATGGGGATAGACCATGGACTCAGTCTATCCATTACGAGGGTCTTCCTTTTCGCTGTAGATGTTTCACCATTGGACACCTTGCTTCGGAATGCCTTTGTCCGCACCGTAAGAAGGGAGAGGTGACGTGTTGGAGGAATTCCCTCCACAACCATTTGACTATCAGCGATTTTACTGAGGATGATGAGTCCTCAGAGACTCTTGCTAAGTTGCTTCCTTCTAAGGTTGCAGAGACTTCATAAATTTCTCCTGATGGGTCATCTCTTGGACCAATAGAGTATGTTATTCATGCTTCAATGGAGTCTTCAATTTCGTACTCAAGTCCTCTTTTATCCCCTACGAGGGCTCAGGATTCAGTGGAGGATAATCCTCCCCTCTCCTCATTTTGAGTCCATGGAGGATGACGTCTCATGGAAAACTGTTCAAAGAAGGAAGAAAGGTCTTCCAAAACATACTTGTGTTTCCCACAAGTCAAGTGTGTTTGAAATGATCGATCAAAGTCTAGGGTAGTGTAGTCAGTTTCCCTTGGTCTGTTGTGGTTGGCAACTTAGATGATATTTCTTGTCTCTTTTTGTGGTGGGTTTCACTGTCATGAACATTTTGTTAAGATTTGAATGATATGCTTTGTAGCCTATTGTAAAGGGTTTCAGGGCCCCTTCAAAACCTATTTTACCTCTAATAAAAAATTGTCGCATAAAATTGGTGACATGAATCTCTATAAGTTTTCCATTGAACGATTTGACTTGTCATCGAGTCAACATTCTTCGACAAGTGATGCATGGTGGGGATTTGATTTGATGCCTTTAGTGTTGAAACTAATTTTGTAAGTTGAATTTTATTTTGTTCTAAATGCCCTAATAAATCCTCTTGGCTTTATCTAGAGTTTGTCGGAAGTGTTGGAGGAGATTGGGGTGCCACAAGGTTCTTTTCAGACATTTTTTCATCTAAATTAGGTGTCGACTTAGGGTTTATAGGAGTTGGTATAAAAAATAAAAAAAAATTAAGAAATGCATTCCAAAATAGTCAAATTTATTAAAATGCAAACACAATTTGATTTATCATTTAACCCATCTAGAAAATCACTAATAACTAGAATAGGAAACTTATTATTGATGGTGAGTTTATTTAGCTATTTGTATTATAGACGTGTCAATTGTCATCCTTCTTACAAACCGTCACCATTGGAGAAGAATATGCACTTTGACTAAGAGGAATAGTACTACTTTCTAACATCTTTTGGACTATGAATCCAATCTTTTTGTTTGCACATGTTAGTATCCATACGGCTTGATGTTGAATGGTTTGCCACCCAAGATAGTTATATGGCATGATCATGATCCTCATTTAGAGGAAGACCCTTAGGCATATCTTCAAATGCTAAGTGGTGATGCATGCAAGTGATGAGCTCATAGCAAACAAAATTGTCCCACAAATATTTAAGATCCTTTTTTGAGTAGTTTTTGCATTTGGTGGGAACTATCTGTGGAGACTTTGATTTTGAACACCAAAGTTCAAACTCTTGCATTTTGAATGAAATTGCATCAACAACACTTGGAAGCACATCTCTATTGTGCCTAAAATAGCAAGTCATTTTTACCCTAAGACCAAATCTACTCTAGCCTTAGGAATGGAAAACATTGGGCTATCCAATAGATATTTGCTCCTTGTGATTTTTAATACTGTGACATTTTCACAAACAAATGATGGAATCTCCGCTCATGATCATTACTTAAATACTTGAAGTTGGGCACACAACAGTTTAAACATGTTGCTAACTCATTGACAAAGTTGCAAGGTGCTGCTAGAATCAATTAACATTGTCATCCTTTGTTTCTTCAAAACCCCCACAACCTTGAGAGTTAGTGCAGTGCTAATCTTTCTCACATGTTGCACACAACTAGGGGAATGGGTTTTTAGATGATGATGTTTGGTTGGATAAGTAAATTAGTTGATTTAAGATTAAAAACAATTTTCACATTAAATTGAAATTTAAGTGAATCGTGCTTTTTAAATGAATTATTTTTAACAATAGTGTGCATGGCATCAACTAGTTAACTATGGCCCATTGAAAAATAGAAAAGAATGTGATTATTTGCTAAGGGAAAAAATGGGGATTGGGGAAAGGTATGATCCATTGTTTTTGTTACCATGAATTACTTGGCAATTACATGGTCAAACCATCCTGAAAATAAATTTGAGGTCTATGATTTAATGGCTTAGAAATATTGATTGATTGTGTCGTTAACAATACTTTTGTTAAAAATGATTGAAACAAACAAATGATTCGTTATGCTTTTCCTCAACAAATTGCATATAAGTGATTGAAGCTTTTTTCTAAAATTTCAAGTGAACTTATTATGTATCTACCTAGAACAATATTAGTAGGTGATAGAAATGCTAGCATGTTGCACACATCCTTTACTTAATAATTATATTGGATCATATAGATAAATTATATAATTAATTATATGGGGTAATGAGTCATCTTATGTTAGGATTACTAAATTACCTTTCAATTATATCATTAAGGGGGTGCCTATAGAAGATAAAAGCAGTGGAATCTCAAGATGGAGAGTTAGCGTGTAGTGGCCTCCTTCTAAAGAACATTGTACAGTGTTACCCTACCTTAAAGTTTGTTCTAAAACTGAGTATATTAAGCATCTTAGCCCATAATACATCTCTTCTTTGTGTGATGTGTATCATATTCTAGATGTTATTGTATTGAGAATATTTATGTCAGGGGATGCTTGATTACACTGCCGACTGATCTTGAATTCTATACCATTTCCTATCAAATAAATTTATGTTGGATCAACTCAAGAGCCCATTGACTTGTGGAAGCTAATAGTTTGAGAATTTGTTCTTAAAATCTTTGCCTCCTTGTAATCTAAGTTTATTTGTGTTATGCAGGCCTTCCGAATTGATGGTTTTACAGGTACATAAAATTGATAAGCACTTCCATTACACTGCAAACTTTGAGACATCAATTCACAGCTGTTATTGATGTAAGAGTCCAGACAATAACTCGCATATGAGAAAATTTCAAGCTTAGTTCGTCATGAAATATCAATCCAAGCATGTACTAAAAGCAAATAAATTTTTAGATGTAAATGCATTGAAGAAGACACATTAGAGTTTAATATGAAAGAAACTGGCATTATTTCAGGTGCTTAACATAATGAACGAAAATCTACGTCAACTTCAGAATGGGGCTCAAGGATTTTATGGAGAAACAACCAAAAAAAAACACAATCAAAGCCAAAAAAATTAACTTTTGAACCCATAATTAGCAAGAGAAACCAGTCTCGATTTCGATAGACTCGCATTTTATTCAAAATGTAACCTCTGAATTAAATGTGAAGCTTTTAGAGTAAAGTTGCCTACTCCAGCTAAGTACTCCATTTCAATGATTTTGATTTGATCATACAGATTTCAGACTCTTTGTTCATCCCTCGACATCCTTTGTTCTATAGAGATGTCTGTGTATGTGCAAAGATTCATTCATTTGATAGGTGCATGCAATTATCGTAGAACTGGCTACTTTTTCATTCAGGAAAAACGATAGTTCTGTTCGGTTTTTGGTTTAAGCAGATGGGCACAGTTCATTTGTGTTCAGTTTGAGATTTCAATTTCAAGAAGCTATGTATTCGTGTTGTTATAATAAATAGGTATATTTTAAGCTTTGAGTGAGTACTTATTTGCTCATCCCATTTTCTGAGATGCTGCTTTTTGGAAAGTTCTTAAATGCTAATATTTTAAAAAAATTATTTGAATAAATGTTTTAAATTTTGTTATTTTAGACACCAAATAAATTGTAAATGATGATTATGTCATGATGTTCTCTATTTTTTTGGGGGGTTGAACTACCAATTTAAATTGCGCACACATACTCACTGGCCATCATTGGATAGAGAAGTAAGTAGGAGGAGAAGCTAGAGGGAATGATGGCCTTCTTACCACATTCTTTTCAGCTTCTTTACTATAATGGTGCCATTTGTACAAGTCTCCAGCCATTAACAGGGAAACTATTTTTTAAGGGTTTTATTTTATTTTTTCTTTCTGTGAAATGTGGGAAAAAGACAAAGCATGAAGAAAAAGAAAAATGACCATATGGTTTGCAGCTGCTGCAGGCTGGGCATAGCAGAGCCCACTCAGGTTTACCTGAGCATGCTCCAGAGCATACCCGGATGAACTGGACCAGGTATGAACCAGACTCAGAACCGGGGGCAAATCCAAGCAAACCGACAACTTAGACAAATAGCAAAGATGCATATCATAGAAATTGAATCCAATTGAGATCTCTATTTCAAGGCTAGTTGCTCCGACACCGTCTCTTTTAGATCTAGGAAAATATCTGACATGGGCAAAAATCCTTCCAAGACTAGTGTCATATTACAATACCATCTTGGTGTACTCAAAGTTCAAGGAAGCAAAATATTATTCAAGTTTAGACATATAGCAAAATATTATTCAGAGTGATGATATGCACTGTCAGATAAAAATTATGCTGTCCAAATCCGCTATGTTTTTCTTCCTGATGGCATCAATCAGTTCAGTAAATTGGCATTCCATATCACTCTGATAAATGTCAATTTGCCGTGTTAGGTTTAGATACACAAATTTTCAAGTTCTCCTTTCAGCAGAAGCTACTGGACTGCATCATATATTTCTTTGAATTCTTTATTGTCCTGTTGTTGATGGTCTGCTATTTGGCAGGCTTCCACAATGGCTGCTTCTAGCTGAAGCAAAATTTCAAAACGAATCAACAGTAATAGAACAGAGATTGGGCTTGAGAAGCCAGCCAAAACTAATAACAGCTTCAGCAAAGGTGGTCTCATGACATCAATCAATAGATTGGCAAACTTTTAGTTCTGGAGTTCCCAATCCTAGCAGCTCAGTTCTACTTCTTATAGGTCTATTTAAAAGGATTGGAAAGTGTTGCTGATCTTTGCTTCATATGGTTTGGGTTCTCATGCACCCATCATAGACAAACAACATGTTTTGCTCATTCCTTAATACAAGCAGTGCTGGTTTTACAAAGATCGAGTTTAAAATCTACTAGTCAATCAGTGTAGATTAACTTTAATATGATGAGCTATTACTTGGCACCGGATTGAATGTGGCAAAAATGCTTGGGTTGTGTCCTCAGCATGAATGGATGGTCTGTTAGTTGCTGTTGCACGAAAAGATCGACTTATTAATGCCCGATACAACCACTTGACTTAACAAGCACGGGAGGCGGTTAAGCCCTTGTCACAAACCACCACAGCGCAGTGCTGAACAAGAAGACCAAGGGTCACACCTTGCAACAATCCCTCTCCAACGCAAGCGCGGGGTTTGAACCCGTGACCTCAGCTCTGATACCAACTGTTAGTTACCGTTGCACCAAAAGATCGACCTATTAATGCCCGAAACAACCACTTGACTTAACAAGCACGGGAGGCGATTAAGCCCTTGTCACAAACCACCGCAGCGCAGTGCTGAACAAGAAGACCAAGGGTCACACCTTGCAACATGGTCATCATTTCTTTTGATTATTGTGTTTTACTGATGACACACTCAGGGAGATAAGGTGTACGTCTGAAGGATGTGAATTTTTAGCTCTTAAGTAGCTTGCCTTTGGACCAACCACAATATTTCTAAGGAGGAACATACGAGTCTGTCAACACCTTTTTTCTCTATGTAATTGCAGCAGATATTTTTTGGTTTTTGTTGGAGGTAGCTAGAGTACAAGGGAAAATTAAAGGAATCTTGCTCCTAGTGGGGTGACCAGTTACTTAATGTTCACTTTGTAAATAACTCAATCCTAATGTCTGACCTGACTCAATCGTCTGTGAGGACACTAATAGTTTTTAAGATACTTTTGTGGAACTCGCTGGTGCAATGGCATGCAAGGAAAATTTGAGGTATTTTTTAAGTGGCCAATATGACTCTCCACATTGGTTGAATGGGAAATGGAAGCTTATTGACCCAGGGAAAAGTTGTCTGTTGAGACAACCCTTGTGGCATTTGGCTTTATATTGTGGATTAATAGAACTGGATATTGGATAAGTTTTTATCCTAGACTTGAGTAGAACTGACCTCTTCTCTGCCCGGAAGATTTCATTTGTTGACAGAGTCCTCTCAGGAGAGGATTCATACAGAGTCCTCTCAGCAAACAATTAATCTTGTTCTTCTCCTTGCAGGCAGGTGCTTGAAAATGAACTCGAAGTATTCTCTGGGTTAAAACTTACGAGGTAAAAGGAATCCCACTAGTGGCTTGATATTTGTGCACTTTGCCAAGGATCAAGGGGGGCTAGGAATCCCTGACATCATGTTGAAGCAGGCAATTGGCAAATATTTTCCTCTTAGTCAGTTTAAGCTTATTAACATATATATTCTCCAAGAGAGGGTTTTTATAACAAAATAAGCGTCATTCACTTCAAATCATGAACATAAATTAGTCTTGTGTTTACATCTTTGGGTATTTCATAACGTGACCAAAGCATCACCTTTCCATTGCTTCACAAATCCTAGCAAAACTTAGTTTAATAAAGTTGAGTCTAATTTACCAGGTTGTTGCAAACGATCCTAACAAGAGATGTGTTGTTTAGCACAAACCCAAATACCTCACAATGGATCAACTTAAAATAAGTATGTGTTAAACCCATGAATTGCATTGCCAAAAACTTAGAATATATATAATCACTATTAACTTTGACAAAACCCCAGCGAGAAGTGAAAGGAAACAGAAATTGGGGTTCTATAAATTTCACTATTTGAAGGAAACGACCCAACTCCAGCAAACAATGATTACTCATAGATATCCCAAATCACAAAAATATCAGTTTTAATCTACAAAAATGAAAACAGTCAAGTTCCCTATGTGAACTGTTCACATCAACCCTAGCCTTGCCCTGCGTGAAAATCCGCTGAAATCTCCCATGCTAAAACAGAACTTACAATCTTAGTTTCCAGTTTTCTCAGCATTTCTAAGACGGGCAGCATCAGAAGAAGCAGAAGCAGGGGGCTCATAAATTCGTGCCCTCTTCACAATTTCGGCCACAACCCAATTCTTCCGTTTGCTCAAAGGCCGAGAAGGGTCGAGTCTCACCTGAAAACCCCCATTAACTTATCATGTTTCAAATCCCCATTAGATTATCATCATTTGTTTCAGAACATTAAAAAAAAGAGTGCTGAGGAGCATACCTTGTCGCCGATATTACAGTCATTGTTCTCGTCGTGGGCCATGAATTTGCTGGTGCGCTTGTAGTAGCGATTGACGAGGTTATGGTGCACAAGCCGGTCCACTGCTACCACAACCGATTTTTGCATCTTGTTCGACACGACAATTCCAATCACTGATTTCATTTTCCTCTGTCTAATTATCAACTATACAAATCAAATTGCAGGTAATAAAACCCCTCTGCCAAAGCCCTAAATCACAGAATCGCCGCATTACTTACACCCACGACAAACTCCGCTTCTTTATTACTACTATAAGCACAGGTGCTTTCATATAGTTGACAGACACAAAAATATTTATAGGTTCATTCATTAGACATTTATATTTTTATGGAAAGGCATTAGGTATATGTAGTAGTTTGTGGATAAGGTTACTAGTATAAATATTTGTGTTGAATATTTGGTATTTGGGAAAAACATTCTATAAAGAAATAATTCATTAAAAAATAATTGAAATCAAATTTAAAAATTACTAAAAGGTTTATTAATCCTAATTTTAATAAAAAAAATTATTTTTTTTTAACAAATAAAAATAATAGAATGGTATTAAATGAATAACTATATGTGAGGAAACATCATGGTCAACCAAAAGTTTCACAGTCAAATCCTTAAAATCATATCACAAATTTCAAAGTGTCAATAGAATTAAATAAATATCTACATCATCCTAATTTGACTAAAATGTTTCTTCCTAAATGGATGTAAGCTAGCAAGAAGCAATTTCAATCCTTTATGTTAATAGCTTTCAAGAATTTCACCTTATGATAATGTAAGAGATTTTTAATGATTCCTTTGATTAAGGTAAAAAAATTACAGAACCATACAAGTTTCTCATTGAAAATCTAAAGGAAAATAACTTTTCGTGACAAGTGTGTTAAAGACATAAAGGCAAAAATTATTTTGTTATGAGATAAATGAAAATATAGTTTATCCATAGGTCATTCAAGAAACAACATTCAAACCTAAGGGACTCAAAGTTTGAAAACTAATGTATGAAGATGTATCTCACATTCCACAAGAGATCAAAATTATATGAAACACCTCAAATTCTACAACATATGAAGAGATTAAATAACTAAATGTTGCATGAAATGTCATGTACTTGCTCATGAAGATTCCTCCTTATGTTATAATAAGTAAATTACATAAATAGAAGTTGGCTATATAGGCTAGCAATATAAGATAATTTAGATCCTATAATGACTCTGAACAATCCATAACCATTCATTTACAAATAAAAAGAATAGAAATTATAGAACAATTTAAAAGGATTTCAAAGCTTGGCGCAACCAACTTAAACATCCTACTTCAAGAATAAGACTTAAAATAATTCTAAATAACTCACAAAGATGAGTAAAATTATAAATAGTCTTATTGGTCAAGCACTACACATTTATCATTTTTGGTCAAAGTCATTTCATAAGTGTCTATAGACCATCCAATAGCACTTTTAGGTGGTTTTACTAGTTTATAACAATCTCATGGGTTTAATAATTTAAAAAAAAAATGAATATATTAAAAAGTATTGGCCAAGCACTACACATCTCTAGAACCTTTAAAAATACACTCGTCTTCTATTTTGCATCCTTAGAAAGTAAGTTATCATCTTTGATTGGTCAAGCATTGCAAAGTGGATCGATAGAATCACCAGATTCAAATATTAATGTGATCCCCACTCCAACCCCTAGCAACAACACTAGAAACCCAAAAATAATCAATAATGATGAAAAGGAATTCCCTCCCCCATTAATGGGGTTGGTGGTGATAAGGCCAAAAGAAGAAGATTGGAGTCAAAGTGGACTTCGCCTAAGGAGGGGTGGATGAAATTTAACTTTGACGGAGCCTCAAGAGGCAATCCAGGAGCTTTAGGTGCCAGATGCATCATTAAGGATTGGAGAGGATTAGTAGTGAGTAAGGCTTCAAAGTGTTTAGAGCTTGGAGCTAATAATGCTGCTGAGTTGCAATCATTGATTCTAAGATTACATTTAAGTGAGAAGTTAGGACTAAGAAAGATAGAAATAGAGGGAGACTTTCAATTGGTGGTGTAGACACCCAAAATTGTCCCAACTTTGTCCATATCTAGCAACACCTTGTTAAACATTATTCTAGACATCTTGTAGCATTTTGTCCTAATTTCCCTAATCCATTAAGCCAATTAATTAAATAAATTTTATTTATTTAATTAAAATCCCATTTAATCCCATCCTCATCCTACTTAGCCAATTAATTAAATAAATTTTATTTATTTAATTAATTTCACATCATATCCCAATCATATCCTATCCTCATCCCAATTAATTAAATAAATTTTATTTATTTAATTAATTTCCACATCATATCTTATCCCATCCTATTCATCTTTCAAATTAATTAAATAAATTTTATTTATTTAATTAATTTCCAACTCATATCACAACTAATTCAAATATTTTATTTGAATTAAACACTCATCTTTCATCACATTCCAACACTTGTCCAGTCAATCATGTGTTGTAGTACAACTTTTATCTTTCACATGCACAACTATTGGGACCTAATTTTAGTATTTATCTACACAAGCACACCTAAGCCTTATCTTCCCTTGCCACATGTCACATGACTACAATTTCTTAATGTGCAAGGAAACCTAACTTAATCCTATCCATCCATTTCATCTAAAGCCCTAATTGATCCTAGCCATCCATTGGAACCAAGCCTTTCCTATAAATCAACCCCCTCATAAGCCATTAGCATGCATTGATCCTCAAGTATCCACATGCTATTGAAATATCATTAGAGCCTTTACATCCTTCATCTATCATTCATTCTAACATCTTCATCTTAATGTTATGCTGCAGAAGTGAGCACCCAACATTCTTCCAACAATAATCCTTCAAAATCTTGCATGCTCATGCGAGGTGGAGAAGAGCAATGGAGATAAATCGAGCATAGCATGGAGATCGGTTTGCATTCATATTTGTTATTTTGATTTTCATGTTGTCTTGTGCTTCATTGTGCATTGCTAGGGTTTTTATCATTGCTGTTTATTCATTTGCCCTGATTTGCAATTTTACCCTAACTACATTTGGCACGCCCAGTGGGACTCACGTCCTTGATTAACTTCTCTTGTTTGAGTTGTTTTTATGAAGTTTAGATCTCTTGGAGCGCCAATCTTTCATTTTTGCAAGCTTTTGTAGCAAAAATTTGTATTTTTCTAACCCTAGTTTGGAAAGATTTGGCTAAAAATGTATGTATATGATCTCTTATCCCAAATCTAACCTCACCATTGCATCTGGGAGGCTGTTTCCATAAATTTTGAGTACAAATTTGGCTAAATTTGATGAAAAATGGAGCATTTGGTGAAGAAAACAACAACCGGACTGCAAAAATGCGCCTCTGGTAATTCAGGTTGCCTCTGATCAAACAGCAGTCGCCTGGGCTAAATCAGCTCACCTTTGAGCAAACAACAGTCACTTATGGTCAAATTTGGCCCACTTTTAAACAAACAGTGCTCGCTTTTGAACAAAAAGCGATCGCATATGGTAAACTTGGTTGCTTATGTTTAACATTTGCATTCCGTCTCCTAAAACTCTCCAGATCGCTTTTGGGTTATTATGCATCACTTTTGTCTTTTTGTTAGTCGCATATGAGCTATTATATGTCGCTTTCATCCATTTTTGCATCGCTTTTGAGCAAAAATCTGCCGCTTTTTGTATTTCTGCGTCGCTTTTACATTGGGATCGGCCGCATCTATCATTTTCTAGATTGCTTTTACATCGACAGTGATCACCTAGGTATGAAATGCATCACTTTTGCTTCAACAAAATTTTCCTGTGTGCTTTATGATCTTTTACACTATTAGTTTCGCTTTTGAAATGGGTTGCTCGCTTATGAACTAACAGTGGTCGCTTTTAACCTGATGCGCGTCGCTTATGAATTAACAGTGGTCGCTTTTAATCCTATGTGCATCGCTTATGAATTAATAGTGGTCACTTTTAATCTGATGTGCATCTCTTATGAATTGACAGTGCTCGCTTGTGTAGATTAGGGTTGTGTGTTTCGACTGTCATTTTGCAGATACAGATCGCGTTTTGGCTATAATTGGTCACTTCTAGATTCATCTGCATCGCTTATAAGCCTACAGGTGTCGCATCTGGGTGTTTTCAAGTCACATTTGATCTGCAAGGGCTCACCTATGGTAAAACAACGGTCGCTTCTGATAAACAGTTGGTCACATCTGGCAACTGTAATTTGCTTCTGGTTGCTGTCATTGTGCATCTTGGTATTTCTATCATAACTTTCACATACGGAGGCGAAATCATACAAACAAGGACTCGATGGAAAGCTAAGAGGATGAACTACATAGTGGAGCAGGTTTTATCAGGTGACTATACCATTTTCAGGCTTTTTTATCAGTCAAAAGTTTAGGTTCATTGTAAACTTCATTTGAGCATAACTTGAGCAATTTTGATCATTTTTCAGCGAATTTTTTTTTAAATTGCTTAGAATCTCCTGAATTTTCTGTTTGTGAAATCCATTCTTTTGTATCAGATCATTTTCATCAGAATCTTTAGATTTCATCTTTTTCATGTAATCATCTTCTTTGCAAGTTTACTTGTTTCTTTTTGGAATTGGTGACTTGTAAGGGCATCTAAGGAGCTAGAGCAGCATTGGAATCAACATCTACAGCAAATTGGAAAGCGATTGTATCAGGTGCACTCATTCTAATCTTTCATCTCTTAATCTTGTTTGATCACACATTTGGACTTTGGAATTAAAACGAACATTGTTTGCCATCACATCATCAAAAAAAATTGGGCTAAAACAAACCATTGTCTTTCATCATATTTGGATTTGGGCTTTAAAATGAACAAGTGCTTGAATTGTCTTCCACGTATTTCATTCTTTAAAGGGTTAATTTACAACTTTGAGTGTGAATCAAGTGATAGCTCACTTGGTTTGCTTTTGTAAACCCTATCTAGGAGGCCTGCTTGGACCCACACCACTCCAAGGGACGATCTCAATCGAGGTTGAATCGAAAGACACCCTCATTGGGAGTTGTAAATCTTGTCATTCTTGGCTAAGCCCCAAAGAACTTTATACCTTTGGGAAGTGAAGGTGAAGGGTGGGTTACCCCTTTCTCCTGGCTGTGTGGCAGGATTTCGCTTTCAATTCCATAGTCAACCTTGTGCAATCTAGCCTAAGACCTAATTGGCCATATCCACTTGACTAGACATTAGGCTTGTGATGTGTTTTCAAGTGCTTGATTAATCATCACATTTCATTTTTAAAGTCAAAAACTTGCTTATGTGTCTTGCGTGAGTGATTCATGTGTGTATATGCATAATCATTTGTTTGAACATTACCAAATCAAACTATATACACCAAACACATAAACAATTCATCCTACATTTGATCCACATCACCCAATTTTGTCATTCCATAATATATCCTAATCATACCCAAATCAATTTTATTCTAAACATATCTTAATCACATTCATACTCATTCCAAATCATCTCCACATCATCATCAACCTAGTCCTAGTCAACACTTGTCAAGATGGTCGTAATCATTCAAGGGGGCTATCCCTCTAATCATGAGACAAATCCCAAGCCTAAGGTGACAATTCAAGGGGGCTATCCCTCTAATCATGAGACAAAATCCCAAGCCTAAGGTGACAATTCAAGGGGGTTATCCCTATAATCATGAGACAAGACCTAAGCCTATAATCACAATTCAAGGAGGCTACTCCTCTAATTCAAATAATGAAATAAAACCAAAACCCAAGATCACAATTAGAGGAGCCCCTCTTCCTAATCCAAATCATGACAAGAAACCAATCACAATTAAAGGTGGCTATCTTCCCAATCCAAATCATGAGAAGAAACCAATCACAATAAAAGGTGGCTATCTTCCCAATCCAAATCATGAGAAGAAACCAATCACAATTAAAGGTGGCTATCCTCCTAATCCAAGTCATGAAGATAAACCAAAGCCCAAGATCACAATTAAAGGAGCCTCTCCTATTAAGACCAAGTTTATACTTAGAGGAGGCCATCTCTTTACTTGTGAGGATGAGACAAGTCCAAAACCCAATCCATCGACACATCAAATCAATTCTGCATCAACTTATCCCACTTCATACCAATCTAATCCATCCACACATCAAATCAATTCCGCATCAACTTATCCCACTTCATATCAACCAAATTCATCCACATGTCATATCAACCCTTTATCAACCTATCACAACCCTTATCCATATCAATCCATAGCACAACAATCATTATCCTATGCAACTCCTCCATCATCATCACATCAACCAATTCAACAATTCCAACCATCACAACAACCCATTCAACAATTCCAACAAAAACAAATCATATCACAACAACAAATCCAAACACAATCTCAACCTCAACAAATTCCACCTCAACCCTATGTGTCACCCACCTCAACTTCACACCAACCTAATCCATCCACTTCCTATCAACTTAATCCACATATCCACCAAGTCAATGCCACATCAACCTATGAACATCCACCTCAAGCTTATCCAATCCTTCATGCTAACATTCCAATGCACTACCAAGCCCATCCACAAAGCAATCAAGTGATATTACAAGAACAACATCCAAGTCCAAATAGCCCTTTGTACATAAATCAAGTAAGTCCAAGTACACCTTTTCAACAAGACCACCAAGCACCATTGATAGATCTAAGTCCACCTTTCCAACAAGAATCATATCCAAATCCCAATGGCCCCTTGTACATAAATCAAATGAGTCCAAGTTATCTTATGCAAGACTTAATTACCTTTGACAAGGGAGATACCGATCTAGAGTGGCCTTCATCATCTAATCACCCACCAACACATGAGCCAACTAGTCCTATCCCAACACCACCATGTGATCCCATTCCTAGTCCATTAATCCCTCTACCTTCCAAACCATCAAGCCCTCCATTACCTTCATCACCATGTCATTCTAATCCTTCACCAAAGGATGCAGCTGAGATAGTTTTACAAAGAATGCTTGAAGCAAAACTCATTGAACTTCCTAAAGTCAAACCATGTGAAGAAAGTCCATATGATGAACATGATTATTGTGCATACCATAGGACCAAAGGCCATAATACAAATCAATGCCCAATATTTGTCCCAATTGTTTACAAGGTGTACCTACCTATAATGGGAAATCATGCCACATCATCCCCATCCTATGTGTCACCCCCATCTAGTCCAAATCCTAATCTGTCCAATCCAATTATCCCTCAACCTAATCCTAATCATAAGCCTACAACACCATCTACTATTATCATCCATCCATTATATTGCCCATCAACTCATACCCTTGCGAAGGATGTGATCCATTGGCTACTAGCTAGGAATAAACTACCCCCATGTCAAACACCAATTCATGAGCCTACCAAAGAACTTCCAAAGGTCATGTCCAATCCTATAATCCCATCATGTGGTCCACCTATCCTTGAGCCTATCCAAGAGCTTTCCATTAACATACCTAGCCCTTCAAGCCCATCATGTGACATACAAGCCATCAAGCCTATTTGCGAATCTTCTGTCATTAATCCAAGTCAAGAGTCATCATGTTCTTATGTTGTTGACCAAGAGCCTATCCAAGAGCTTTCCAATTCCATTCAAGCAACCCAAGAGGTATGTCAAAGGTTTAATCCTAAGCATGTGGAAACATTAAGCCCTAGTCCAACTCAAGATCAAAACACTTTCATGCAACCCATCCATAACATTTACCTTCTTTATGATCAAGATGATACCTATGAAGAAGCTATCCATGAGCACCTTGATCCTATCCATAATCTTATATCTATCCATGAGCAAGATATCCAAATTGCTCCTAGTCATCTGCCATCTAGCCCTATCCATAATGAACAAACATCCACTTGTCATAATGAGACATGTGCCTCTCAAGAACACATAAGCATAGAAGATCAAACATATAGCTTGGATCGTAGTGAACACAATGCTAATCAAGATCTTAATGATCCTCCTTCCACATCCACCATCAATTCCACTTCAAATCTACTATCATGTCCTATTGGTCTTACCACCCTTATACATGAGTGTTCTTCCTTAGGACAACAACGACCTTTATCCACTTCATCTTCTACATCCAATAAAGAACTCAAGTCTAGTGTTCAAACCACACCTAGTCCCAGTGTCCATCGCATACTCCAAAACATGAACTACCAAGGCAAAGGTCTAGGCCTTTATGAATAAGGTATTTTGGAGCTGACTCATGTCAAGATCTCTCCATGCTCATATGGCCTTGGATACACACCCCAAGGTAAACAAGGCCAAGATGTTGGTAATTCCTCCATCCATCCTAAGTCTAGTTTCCATCACAAACCCCATCATCTACCCAAAACATATCTTGCCATTTCACCTCCATCATCCTATAAATGTCAAAAGCATGTGATCGTACATCTTCCACCATCCACTTTGCCTCCACTTTTACCAACTCTGAATATCCCTCCATCCACCTTGCCACCGTTGCTTCCAACACCTAACATACCTATCATTCATAAGTATCCTTACATTCCTAATCATGACCAACAAAAGCACACATCGTTTAAGCATAAAGCTTCCAATCATTCCATCCACTCCACCCACCCCATGGGATTCGAAAGCAAAAAATTCGATGACTCTACCTATAAAGCTAAAAATCCTAAAGGTCTTCATACCTTAGGACATAAAGAATCAAAATCAAAGCAAAGTTCATCTAAATAGCTATCTAAACCCTTACCTCCATATGCAAAGCCCAAAAGCAAAATGGTTTGGGTTCCTAAGCAAATAGCTAGCAAGTCAAATGAGGCATCCTCATCTACATCTCAAGAATCCCAATCACCTATATCCATCCAAAAGCCTACTTCCACCCAAAACTTCCATTCCCTTGAAAAATCCCACAAGCAAAGAAAAAGCACTAAACATACTAAATCTATGTGGGTTCCTAAATCACTTCATCAACCATCTCCTAAGAAAACAACCCCATTGCTTCCTACACCACCATCTCATCAAAAGCTTCAATGTTTATCATGGTGTGTGCAACCATTGGTCATGGTTCCCTTCCATTCCAAAACATTCCCCCATGCCTCCATCTCCTCATCCTTCATCCATTATCCTATATATCTCATCAATCACCTTCCTATAGTCCATGCTTTTGCATAAGTCCTATATAAATCCAGACCATAATCCACTATCCCCATCCATCTATCCTTGCATGAATCTTTCATAATCCACTATCTACCTAATCCATCTCCCATCCATGCAATCCATTATCAACATCTATGAGCATAATGACATGGCCCATACGAAGACATCATCAATCTCTAAAGGGACACTATCAACCTTCATAACACTAAACACTTGAGTCCCTCCTATCCATTACCATGGTGAAAACCTGGCAAACAGGCGCCATGTGTAATTGTCAACCCATCTAAAAACAAAAAAGCAAAAAAAACAAAAAAAAAAAAGTAAAGAGAAATCCCTTCATCCAACAGTGAAAACCTGGTAAACAGGCACCTTGGATAAGTACCATGATGAAAACCTGGCAAACAGGCGTCATGTGTAGGTTGATCTTCTATGTCACTTACACTTGGGGGCACATTGTCTCATCCAACCTATCCATTTCCAAACTATCCATCCCATTATATCATTTTCCATCCTATCCTATCCTACCATTACCATACCATCCTATCATCCTTATCCATTACATAAACATGCCTATCTTACTGAACCCATTTACCCATCCTTCTGCCTTTTGATTTTGATGCAGACATAGGGGCAAAATGTTGAAACGTGCTTGGATATATCTTGACATACCTTCTTTCCAAACCAAGGCCTATCCATTGACCATTTATCCATCCCATTTAAACCAATCCATCTTGTCATCCCTTGGTCATGAAGTTTTTCATGTAAAAATCCTAAGCATTACCACCTAGAATGGGGCAAGTTCCTCCTATGCAACATAGCCTTTGGAGATCACATCCTAGCTCACTTATGATCCATCCACTATGGCATATCCTTATCACGAGCTTTCCATCTTATAGCTTATGCCCATCCATTTATCATGAGCTTTCCACTACAGCCTACCTATCCATTTATCATGAGGCAAGCATCCATCTCTTATATCGCATATCCCTTTATCCACCCATGTATCATGAGCCTTCCATCCTATCCACCATTATCCATCCTTTTATCCATCCAATCCCATTCATCCCTCCTTGCACCTAGACTTGGTTTTTCCCTTGTCATTGGTATCTAGCACAAAGGCTACCCAATTGTAAATCCATTGGCATCTTCTAAAACATTTCAAAAAAAAACACAAAAAAAAAAATCAAAATATTCAAAAATACAAAAACATCAAATATCCATTGAAACATCCAAGCAATAAAACCAATCACATCATCCAAATCAATCCACTCCAACATTCAATCAAAATAAAATCATCATCATCAATTCTTCCTATCAATAACATTCATTCATCCATTTCAATCAATCACTTCTTCCAATCATATCAATCAAATCAATCTAAGCAATGATCTTAAATCTAAGTCACATTAATCCATATCAAGCAAGCTAATCAATCAAGGAACATTATCCAATCAAATCAACAAGTTTTTGATCCAAATCTTGTCATGAGCCAAATCACTCATCATCAATCATTATCAATGGGATATAGCGTTCCCACATCCTTGTGTTGATCTAGGGATATAGCTTTCCCCGCAATGACAACACTCTCAACTATCATCATCAAACAATCAATTATTGGTTTATGACTTGACAAGGGCAATACCTTGTTTGTTTTACATTCTTTAAGCACACTGAGAACACTTACTTATGCTTAGATTGAGTGGACACTCTAATCATCACACCATCACTATCATCATTCAAAACAATCCAATCATCAAAACAATCAACCCAGCAACAACAAACATCACAACCAAAGCACATCAAGCCAACTATCAAAACAAATCCTATCAATCATCAGCATCAACACCAAAGCACATCAAGCTAGCCATCCAAACAAATCCAATCACTTCAGCAAATCAAAAGCAGCTCAATCCACCACAAATAATCCATTCATCAAACTCAAATCATTCCAAGCAATGATCCAAATGCAAGTCATCATAAAGCTATACCAATCAAGTTAATCAATCAAGCCAAGTTATCCAAATGCAATCAATGGTCTTGATCCTAGCCTTGTTGTAAGCCAAATCAATCAATCAACTAGCCAACCAACTCAACAAACAATCCTGGGTTGATCTAGGGATATAGCTTTCCCCGTAATGACAACACTCTCAACTATCATCAATCAAACAACCAATCATTGGTTTACAGCTTGACAGGGGCAATACCTTGTTTGTTTTTGTATCATTTGTGCATGCTTGCTTGCTTGCTTGTGTGTGTTATCATTTTATCTTGCATTTGTATCACATCTGTAACTTTCCAGCTAATATTCATATCTTGTGTATGTTGGAATAGCTTTTTGCACTATCCTTTGCATCTAAGGTCATATCATACCTTTTGTGCATTAGGACTTCACTGCTCTAAGTTTTCTTCCTCATACGTCAGACAAGGTTGTATTACGCTGGGGCATGAGACACAACGTCACCCTGGATCCTTATACCTTGGTGCATAACGTCTAGTGCTATATCAAACATCATGGTTGCTCACCTTCATTGCAGCATAACACATCATCCATTTCTTCTATCCATTCCCTTAGCTTTCTTTTGTAGCCAAGCCATTTCTTTTCGAGAGCATACCCATGTTTGTCCAACCCACCTATCCTCTCGAGGGGGCATCACCAACTTATCCTTTCTATCATCATCATCATCAGCAGTAGCATCCCTATCGATTATCCATACCTTAACTTCTTTGAAATGATGTTACTTGACACAAAGCTCATCATCTCGAACATCATCTCAAAGAGGGGCAAAATGTAGACACCCAAAATTGTCCCAACTTTGTCCATGTCTAGCAACACCTTGTTAAACATTATCCTAGACATCTTGTAGCATTTTGTCCTAATTTCCCTAATCCATTAAGCCAATTAATTAAATAAACTTTATTTATTTAATTAAAATCCCATTTAATCCCATCCTCATCCTACTTAGCCAATTAATTAAATAAATTTTATTTATTTAATTAATTCCACATCATATCCCAATCATATCCTATCCTCATCCCAATTAATTAAATAAATTTTATTTATTTAATTAATTTCCACATCATATCTTATCCCATCCTATTCATCTTTCAAATTAATTAAATAAATTTTATTTATTTAATTAATTTCCAACTCATATCACAACTAATTCAAATATTTTATTTGAATTAAACACTCATCTTTCATCACATTCCAACACTTGTCCAGTCAATCATGTGTTGTAGTACAACTTTTATCTTTCACATGCACAACTATTGGGACCTAATTTTAGTATTTATCTACACAAGCACACCTAAGCCTTATCTTCCCTTGCCACATGTCACATGACTACAATTTCTTAATGTGCAAGGAAACCTAACTTAATCCTATCCATCCATTTCATCTAAAGCCCTAATTGATCCTAGCCATCCATTGGAACCAAGCCTTTCCTATAAATCAACCCCCTCATAAGCCATTAGCATGCATTGATCCTCAAGTATCCACATGCTGTTGAAATATCATTAGAGCCTTTGCATCCTTCATCTATCATTCATTCTAGCATCTTCATCTTAATGTTATGCTGCAGAAGTGAGCACCCAACATTCTTCCAACAATAATCCTTCAAAATCTTGCATGCTCATGCGAGGTGGAGAAGAGCAATGGAGATAAATCGAGCATAGCATGGAGATCGGTTTGCATTCATATTTGTTATTTTGATTTTCATGTTGTCTTGTGCTTCATTGTGCATTGCTAGGGTTTTTATCATTGTTGTTTATTCATTTGCCCTGATTTGCAATTTTACCCTAACTACAGGTGGTAAATACAGTTAGGAGAGGGGATATTAATGTTGGCAACATAGTTAAGAGATAATGCTCTGTTGGTTAAGGTAGAATGTTGTCATTGATGGCAACAAGGTTTGGTAAAGGGTATTTCAGTTCGGAAGACTAATTAGCCAGAATGGCTAAGTATGGACAGTACACAGAATGATTGACAGTAATAGGAATGGTATGCCTCCATAGTTAAAGATCAAGTTATGCAGTTCTGATATGTTGTAAACAACCCTTTGGTGATGTTATGTTCCAGTGTTCAAGTTATGACTTCCTCCAGAAGTCATATGGTGAATTGTCTAAGTCTAGATGAACAGAGTTAAGCTTGAAATAGTGTAAAGTACCTGAGTATTTTGGTCTGCATTCCTCTGCTATTGAATATTTTTATTTGCAGTTCTAAGGTAATGTAGACACATGTCATAAGCATCTAAATCTAGATTTGTAGTGCTTGAAGTTCATTAGATCATATTCGACAAGTTCTCCAGTATCAGCTTCCAGTTTGACAGTATTTCACTGTGACAGAACAATAGTTCTGAGATCTGCATTCTTCTATGAAAGATTATTATGCTTTGCGGTTCTAAAGGTATGATAAGAGGTCCATAATGAATGTTGGTTATGGATTTCAAAGTCTCATGTGGTTTGCATTGAAAGTTATGGTATGATAGTCAAGCTAGTTGAGTATGCACTTAAAGTTGAAGCCGACACTCATGTGAAATCAATATGCGGTGAAGACGTAATGTTTGAATTGTCATTCTAAGTGGCTCTACTATAATTCTTGACCTATATGAAGATTCCTGAATGTTTGTTTGGGTCTGCATTATGGTTTGTGCCTAAGATCAAGCTGACAAGGTATAATATTTGTGTACACGGTTCATGTTTGGCCTGCCGACCTAGTTGTAAGATAAATCATACTGCAGATATATATAGTTGATGGATTTCGGTATTGGTTAAGGAAGATGTGTGAATATAGTGCAAACTTGAATCTTGTGATCAGAGAGGAACAATAAAGGCAGAAGAATAGAGTTAATGTAGCAGAGTAGAAAAGCAGGGCAGATATAATGAAGACTTTTGAATCTGTGTATTGAGCTATTAATGGAACTGCACTTCAACATTCTGTAGATGCATTTGTAGCAGTCATCTCTTGGCAGTGAGCCAATCCTTCTTCTATCTTCTCTTCTATTTTCTTGGCAGTGAGCCTATTGCAGTGAGCACTTCTTTGGATAGTTAGTCCTTGGGTAGTGAGCCCTAAGGCAGTGAGCCTTCATGTAATCCAATTTTGATATAATAATACTTTGTGAGCTAACACTCACCGTGGGTTTTCCCTTTTTGGGTTTTCCATGTAAAATCTTGGTGTCTATGTGTTATGACTTTGTGGCTGCTCTTCTTGTGTTTACTTTGATTTCATGTTATTGAATTTGGTAAATGGATTAATAAATATGTGAAAGAAAAGTTTTTCAATATACTGATTCACCCTCCCTCTCAATATTCTTTGTGATCAACAATTGGTATCAGAGCAAGGTTCCTTGGAAGGAACTTAATAGCTTGAGGAAGATTTGGGAAGGTGTACACATGGTAGCAAAAAGATATATCACTTCTCCAGAAGCAAGTCATCCAGGTACCATTAAAATTGGTGATTGTATATATGTTAACAATGAACAACTACAAGCTGCTCTTGAAGATCTTGACCAGTCTGAAGCAGATATCAAAGATTTGATGGAAAATATCAAAGAAGCTGATGATTGCATTCTGAAACTAAAGGAGCAAGTCAATAAGTCCTAGGAAAGAAGAAAAGAGCTAAGTGAGCAACTAAAAGAAGCACATGAATCCATAGACAGTCTATCAAGGTTGGTTGAAGAAAAAACAAAAGTTGAGGAGTATATGGCCCAAGTTGTGAAGGATAAGTCTGAGGAATGTGAAAAATTGGGAAAATATGTGTTACTTTTGAAATATGATCTGGAAGCAGCTAATAGCTATAAAGAAAAATTCAAAATAAGCTCTACAAAGCTTGAGGAGTTGATTGAAAGTTAGAAGAGTGCAGATGACAAGCAAGGCTTGGGATTTGAAAAAGGAGAAAGTTCAAATTCAGGACAAGTCAATACTGAGAAGAAGAAAAACAAAGGCAACCAGATATGGAATCAGAGAAACAGACCTAGAAGACCTCCAGCAAGACAACCAAATGCTCAAAGGTACCCATCTTTCAATGGCTATTGTTTCAAGTGTAATAAATTTGGTCATAGGGCTACTCAATGTAGGAGTAGAATGAATCAAAATGTTCCATCTTTCTCTGCTCAATGTTTCAATTGCAAAAGAATTGGTCACATGGCAAGTGAATGTAGGAGTGCAATAAGGAATGGTTTTAACAATGTAAGGAACGCACAATCCTTAAATGGAAAATGCTTTGCATGCAATAGATTTGGGCATATGGCTAACCAATGCAAATCAAGGATAAATCCAATCAATGGAAGGAATCAAGGATAGAGGAATATTGTGTGTTACAATTGCAACAAACCTGGACATGTGGCAAAATTCTGTAGAAGCAAGAATGTGAAAAGAAACTACCATGCAAAAGAGAAGAAAACAAAGTAGAGGGGAGATAAAGGAAAGAATAAAGTTGATCCGCTTGAAACCAAGAAAGAGATGGGCAAGATTTAGATCAAGAAAGATTTGATTGAGATCAAGGAGGGGTCCGCACCATCTTCTGGTGCAGATACTTCCTCCGGGAAGTAAATTGAGAGCTCTGGCTCAGGGGGAGTTATCTTGAAAATCATAATCCCTTAGCCAGATTGATTGTGTTGAGATCCAACACTAAAGGATGAGTTAAAATAGTATTGGATGAATCATTTGGAGAAAGAACTGGCAGAAAAAGACTCAATGCGGCACATTGCGGAGCAATCCTAATCAACTGTGTTCTATAGTGAAGAGTTTGACAACTTTTTGAAAATTGCATTTATGATGACTAGGTTTTCACAACAAGGGTTAAAAAGGTTCTCATCTAAAAGATTAATCACTTTACATTCGAGCTATCAAGAGTCCAACGAGAGATGAAGCAAGATTACAAGTGACTGCAATAATTTCCAGTAATTCAAAGCAACTCAAGTAAACCCTAATTCGGCAAAAGAGGTACTTTATAGCTTGAAACCCTACTGCAAATTTGTTTGAATAGTTACATAAATTGGCAACACCACAAATAGTTGATATCACTGAGAGGCCGTGACTAAAATTCAAGAAACACCCTTTCAAATCAATAGAAGTGGATACAGATGGTGCATTTTCAGAAAATTTGTTTGGGGTTATGCATGAAGATGATGTTAGGACTTATATCCATGTTTCCCTAGATGAACATGATGGTGGAAAACTCACAAAATTATATTTGAATCACTTAAGTGGAGATCATCTTGAATTGTTGGACAAATACAAGGTCGTGGAAGACAAGAAATTCATACAATACTTGGATTTCCCTACCTTCACTGAAGATGCATGGGTCTAGTACATATTAAGCCGAATGCATGATGAGTTCATGTGGCTTGAGTCTACGCATATGATAATAAAGGAAGCAATAAGGGTAGTTAACAGTCTAAGCTCTACTGGTCCGATACCACAATTGAAATCTGTAAAGAATACAACAGTCATAGAAGCCACTAGAGCACAATTTGACAAGAGGGCTTTGACTGTGAACACAATTGAGGATCATGCAGTCAAGTTTGCATCTATGATAATTGGTTATAGGATATACTTCTCTAATTGAGAAAACTCAGTCTCCGGAATAGCTATATACACCACATATGAGATGATCAAGAAAAGTAAGGATTATGATCTGTGTGAGCTTCTTCGGTAGTAGTTGCTAGAAAATTTGAAGAAGAGTAAGGAATCAAAATACCCTTTCAAGTTTGGCATGTTAATACTATGTTTATTCTTCTATTTCAAAAGAGAAATTCTGGGAATCAATAACATTGTTTAGGATCCAAGCAAACCTGTAGCTGTACAAATAAGAGATTATGTTAGTCATCTAAGTGATGTGAATGCTCAGAATGTAGCATTGTGGGGATACTTTAAGAATTTTTAGAAGTTAATGCAATCAAGAATGAGGATCCCCAAGTCAGTTGTAGAATGACTTGTAGAAAAGTACAATAATGACATTTGTTTTATTGCGAATAAAGATCAGTGTATGATGGTGGCAGTAGAGCCTAGGACTGTCTAGGTACCACCCATGGGCTATGAGGTGGCAGAGGATGTTCTAATAGGTCTTGCAGATCTTATGTTGAGCAAGCCCCAGGATCCTAATGAAGAAAGATTTGGCACTTATGAGCAAATATCTGTTAAGGTGCATGTGGAGCTCAGGCAACTTGAAACAGTAAAGAAAGTCTGGAAGATGGTGGAAGAATATGCACAAAGCAAAGGGTTCACCAAGGAACAAATTTTGGGCACAAGAGCTAGAGTTGATGTTGAAAGGGCAGCTAAAGAGAAGGAGAAGGAGCAAGAAAGGGAAGCTAATAAAGCTCCAAAAATTCAAGAGGTGCAACCAAAGGCACCTACTGCACCTAAAAGGGAAACAAGGGGTGCAAGCTCCTCAGAGACAGCCTCTAAATCCTTCGGTATTCCATCCTCAACCACTACGGAACCACTCATTGGTAAAGGCCATAAAAGGAAGAAGACAAAAGGACAAAGTATGTATGTTAGTGTTGGTGGTGGTGATGTAGAGGAAACATAATCTAATAAAGAAGTGAAGACGATGAAAGCACAAAGTACACAACCCTCTGGTGCTGCCAAAGAGAAGTCCTCCATAAAGGGGAAAGGAAGAAAGAAGGAGAAGGCAGAGCTTGTGAAAGTATAGGCTACAATAAGTCTAGAGGATTTATTGAAGGCCATTACATTTGATGGCAATCTAAAACCTATTACCCAACTGTATGATGACTATGATGATGTAGATAAAAACATCATTGAGACTGCTGTCATCAAATACTTTGACATATACAATAAAGCCCTCATTGAGATAATTATCGATCTCCCAGACAACTTGGGAAGTATAATGACTGCAAGGAAAGAAGCTGCTATGGCCAAGGACACTGAGCTTAGAGAACATGCACTAATAAAGCTATGTCCTGAAATCACCCCAGAAGAAAAGGCAAAAGTCTCCAAAGTGCTTGGTAGAGAATTTAGAACAAAGAGGAGGATGAACACTCTCATGTCAGATGACATTGAGAAGGTAGTTAAAGAAACTAAGGAAATCACTTTGAGAGTGTTAAAGGAATTTCATCTCCAAACCATATATGATAATGAAGAAACAAGTGTTGGAGATGACACATCTGCTTCGGATGTCAGCTTGGACCAAGGCTTAGATAAAAATGATGAAGAGATAAAGCAGAAAGAAGATCAAGCCCCTGCTACTGAAGGTCTAGACACAGCTGACAAGGACCAAACTGAGACAAATTGATGATCAAGCAAACAAGGAGAAGATAGATGAGCTGAATAAAGTTGATAATCAAGAACTAGAACAAGCTGAGAAAACCCTTCACCAGAGAAAAACATTGATCAAAAAGAGGATATGGATCTGGAACCTCTTGAGCAGAACAAAGAAGAAAAAGTTTCTGATATGGCAAGAGGCATTGCTGCCTCACAAAATCTAGTTGATTCTGTTAAAGAATTTTTGGAGAAACAACATGAAACACAAGCTTTGGATGAGTTTGAGTTTCTACAAGGACCAATAAATTTGGCCTCAATGTCTCATGTGCAAAAATTCAAACTGGTATCAATTGTTCAAGCAAAAGCTCAAGAAGAGATTCTAAAGTCACATGCATAGGACAATGAACTCATTAGAGAAGCATCTGGTATCTTTGAGAAGTTGATGCCCTCATACCAAAAAGATACATCATTACCATCAACTGATCAAATCAAAGGCTTGATAAAGTCAGTAAGTACTCATTTTGAATCTTTTGAAAAGTCTATAGAAATAAAGGTTAGAAAAGAATATAATGAGAAAAGGTTAGCTAAATTAAAGACCATGATGGATAATGATAAAATTCTGCTAGACAATAGAATCAAAAGTATAGAAAAGGCTATTAAGGAATCATATGATATATACAAATTTTGCTTATCATGGTCGGAAGTTACAAAGGAGGTAGAAGAAAAAATCAAGGATCTGAAACTCCAATTGCTAAATATCTCTAAGTCATATGATCCGACAGCTAAATCAATAAGTAGTAAAGAGATACAAGTTGTAAATATCCATAATGACTTAAGCAATCTGATGAATAAGAGGGAAGAAGTTAAAAATAGGTTGTGCTAGTTAAGAGAGCTGATAAGTCCTAAAATAGATTCAATGACTAATCTTGCAGAAGAAGCTTTGAAAGTAAAAGCAATAATTGATACACCCTCAGATGTGCAGAAGGCAGAAAAATTAGTTTTTCTGATAAATGGTCACATTTAAATTTTGGAGAGCGCAAAAAATAGATGGGATGGAGAGTCGGCTCTGATAAAGACCATTTATAATGATATTCTACCTCCTACAACTAACTAATCAAGTTAAAGATAGTATTTGCACATAGGCGGTAGAGTATGACAATTTTTGCAGTTTTGACACAATTATGACTCTTGTATATACACCTTTGTCATTGATGTCAAAGGGGGAGAAGAATGACCAGTGAAAATGGCCAAACACCTAAAGAGAACAAGAAAATCAGAGTGTACAGAGTAAGGGGGAGCAGTATATATTTTTCACTAAGTGTTGCCATCAATGGCAAAGGGGGAGATTGTTGGCAACATAGTCAAGAGACACTGCTCTGTTGGTTAAGGTAGAATGTTATCATTGATGGCAACAAGGTTTGGTAAAGGGGATTTTAGTCCGGAAGACTAATTAGCCAAAATGGCTAAGTATGGACAGTACACAGAATAATTGACAATAATAGGAATGGTATGCCTCCGTAGTTAAAGATCAAGTTATGCAATTTTGATGTGTTGTAAACAACCCTTTGGTGATGTTATGTTCCAGTGTTCAAGTCCTGACTTCCTCCGGAAGTCATATGGTGAATTGTTTAAGTTTGGATGAACAGAGTTAAGCCTGAAACAATGTAAAGTACCTGAGTATTTTGGTCTGCATTCCTCCGTTGTTGAATATTTTTATTTGCAGTTCCAAGGCAATGTAGATACATGTCATAAGCATCTAAATCTAGATTTGTAGCACTTGAAGTTCATTAGATCATATTCGACAAGTTCTCTAGTATCTTCTTCCAGTTTGACAGTATTTCACTGTGACAGAACAATAGTTCTGAGATCTGCATTCTTCTATGAAATATTATTATGCTCTATGGTTCTGAAGGTATGATAAGAGGTCCATAATGAATGTTGGTTATAAATTTCAAAGTCTCGTATGGTTCACATTGAAAGTTATGGTATGACAGTCAAGCTAGTTGAGTATGCACTTAAAGTTGAAGCTGACACTCACGTGAAATCAATATGCAGTGAAGACAATGTTTGAATTGTCATTCTAAGTGGCTCTACTATAAGTCTTGACCTATATGAAGATTCCTAAATGTTTGTTTGGGTCCACATTATAGTTGGTGCCTAAGATCAAGACGACAAGGTATAATATTTGTGTACACGCTTCATGCTTGGCCTATCAACCTAGTTGTAACATAAATCATATTGTGCATATATATTTGATGGATTTCGGTATTGGTTAAGGAAGATATGCAAATATATTGTGAACTTGAATCTTGTGATCAGAGAGGAACAATAAAGGTAGAAGAACAAAGTTAATGTAGCAGAGTAGAAAACTAGGGCAGATATAATGAAGACTTTTGAATATTTGTATTGAGCTATTACTGGAACTACACTTCAACATTTTGTAGATGTATTTGTAGCAGTCATCTCTTGGCAATGAGCCAATCCTTCTTCTATCTTCTCTTCTATTTTCTTGGCAGTGAGCCTATTGCAGTGAGCACTTCTTTGGACAGCGAGTCCTTGGGCAGTGAGCCCTAAGGCAGCAAGCCTTCATGTAATCCAGTTTTGATATAATAATATTTTGTGAGCTAACACTCACCGTGGTTTTTACCTTTTTGGGTTTTCCACGTAAAATATTGGTGTCTATGTGTTATGACTTTGTGGTTGCTCTTCTTGTGTTTACTTTGCTTTCATGTTGTTGAATTTGGTAAATGGATTAATGAATATGTGAAAGAAAAGTTTTTTAGAATGCTGATTCACCCCCCTTCTCAGTATTCTTTGTGATCAACAATTAAAAATTGGAGACTTAAGTTGCTATTAGAGGAAGCATTATCTCTTTTAAACATTTTGGAAGAGTTTACCATCAATCATGTGTTTAGAGAGTGTAATAAGGAAGTGGATATAGCGGTAAATGAAGCCATAGATTTAGAGGAAGATTTAGTGGTGGGTTGAAATCACTCTTTAGTAGGCTTTATTGTCAAGCGGATTGATAATCATTTCAGAGAGTTGGGAATTGATAGACTCGTGCAAAGAGTTGGTGAAAGGATGGGTGTTGTCATGGAAGAGTGTAGAACAAAGGGGATGGTTAAATTTTGTGTTCACTATTCTGTAATCACTTTTATAGGTGTCTGTGAAGAAATTAAGGGGAGCAGAATGGATACTCCTATAATGTTGAATGGAGTTAAAAGGAAAATGACGTCCTGTGGAGGGATCTCTGAACATAGAATGATGAAAATCTTCAGGTCGAAGAGCAGTATAGTTTTATTTTCCATAAAGTGTATTTTGGGAGATGAATACATGAAGGGGGCAAACATGTATAGGGTGAATTCTGATGTGGTGGCCATGTTCATCGGAGCCCTATTAGATATTGGGGAAAGAAAGGAAGATAGTGCAAACATGGTTAGTGAATTCGTGTTTAAGGATTGGTCAGTGGGATTGGAGGAAGTGCTGGCAGTGGCAAGACAGGGTGTAGGGATTCCAATACCAACAGATTTTCACAGGATTGAAGTTGGAGACAATGTTGAATGACATTCTTTTGTGAAGGTTTCGAGAGCTAGTGTGGAGCAGGGAAGGAAGCGCAGGGCTGCAATGGGAGCAAGTTTTTTGAAGAAACTGATGGGAAAGATAGAAGGGTTCGAATGGATGCAGGAATTTCTCGATCACTATTACTAGGTGGACTTGGATGTTTAAATGGGAATGATGATTGTTGCAATTTTTTGTTTTTATTATATAGTTGATATTGTAGATACCCTATAATAACTGATGATATAAAAGGATGTATGTGAATAATATTTCAGTCTAGGTTAGTAGGAAGTTTGAATGACATGTCTAGGTAGAAGTGAAAACCTAGGTTTTGAAACTCTGTTATATTGCAAAGGATTGTAAAAGTTTTTTTGTAATATTATATTACTGTTAAAATTAATACAAAAGGAAACCACCCCCTAGGCAGTAGTTTACCTACCAAAAAAATTGAAAAGGAATTCCCTCACTTAGAATGGAATCCCATGGAGGGGGATACAACTCCAATTTATTCTTTGTTGGTGGCACTAAGAAAAGTTTCAAATGTGAATCAGGATTAAATAGAATCTCCATGAATGCAGAAGGAATCTAGGAAATTCTTAGATAGAAGTCAATAGGTGGGGGATAAAGGATGTGAGGAAGGCTAGAAATTCGTAGCATGTGCAAAGAGTTTGTAATAAGCTTTGTTGCTTAATGGAAAGTAATAGATGGTGATTTTTTTTTCAAATATTAGTTCATTTTTTAAATCCTTAAAACTAAATCCTAGAGAGTAAAAGCTTGTAATTCAAGGGATCAATTTGCTACAAATAGCTCTGCATTTCACTACACAACATCTACTAAGAAATTTCAAGTGCCCAATCCCCCAACCACCCCTCCCCCTCCATGGGACTACTACCTTATAGTTAAGAATATGTGAAAAAAATCATCAAAATCATTCAAATTGAAAATAGTAGATGAGTGTTCTTACCTATACACATTGAGACAACTCTGAACCTGTAGTCTTTTCCATGGTGTTTTATTTCATGCAACAATGTTGCTACACAACAAGCCCCTAAAGACCATGATATAAAGATTAATGTTTACAATTTTTTAACAAAAATCTAGTAACAAACATTATTGGTGAAATTAAGAATTTGTGTCAAACTTACAATAGTGTATTTGTAATGGATAACATGAAGGTTGTGTTATAGGGATTCATAAATCCACACATGCATGCACATGTGTACACATCAACGTGCATCTCTCTCTTTATTAGCATATGAGCGACATGTCAAAATAGAGCATTTGGGAATAAATTTGTCTCCCATTATCTATGAAATTATAGATTTTTGCTTCTCAAGTCATCATGGCCTTGCAAAAGAAGCACAATTCTGACAAAAGACAATTGCACATAAAAGCCAAAATATGTATTCAATGTTGGAAAAAGGGAGAGAGATCAAGGAAAAGTTGCAGCTATGTAGCTTTAAAATGTTTTCAAATATGAAATTAATAGCATGTGTAAATCTAAAAATTACTTTCAATTTAGATGTTATAGTATTTCTCTAATTTAAACTGTGTAGTAGAAGAAAATAGATTGCAAGAAGAAGACAAGTATTTATGTGGAGGAACTCCTAAGGGAAAAAACTCCACACCAAAGGTGTTTATGCTTGTATTAAATCTCTTGTGAAAGATTACATTCAATACTGAAATCCTTTGATTCCATGATGCACTTCAAAAGCTTCTTCAATCTTCAAACCTGTAAAAAACTTCAAAAAGCTTCTTGTTTTTTTTCTTCTAAGTTAAAAAAGCTTCTTGCTTTTTTCTTCTAAGTAAAAAAAAACTTCTTGTTTTTTTCTTCTAAGCCTTTTTGACAATTCAACTCTCTAGAAAATGTATGGGGCTCTTAATTAAATCAAAATCTTCTTTAATTCAAGAGCTTCTTAATTCGAAAGCTTGAAACTCAAAATACAATAAATTATAATTGATAACATAGCAACCAATGCTCATGCAAAAACCAAGTGCTCCAAATAGAGAAGACTGAAGCCAAACAAAGTTCAAGCCTTCAATTAATTGTTTGTCCTTGATGTGGACGCCCAAGTTTGCCCAAGTTAACTTTGTCAACATCAAAACATATTTCCAAATAAAAGCAATAACATAAAGTCCTCTAATTGGGCGTCCATATTTGCCCAATCACTTTTTGTTAACTAAAGTGATCAACACACACCAATCTCATGCAAACAACATGCAAGATTGATGTCCCCAAAGTTTCTAGGGTTGGAGTGTTCTACAAGTAATATCTTAAAACTAATATGCAACTGACATGCAAACACATGCAACAACATGCAATTGATACTCATTACCTAAAATACTGAGATGTACCATCCTACAAGTTTCTGGAGTTGTAGTGTTTTGCAAGAAATCTCACAAAACTGACATGCAACAACATGCAAGGTCATACAAGTCCATAGGAGTGACATGCAACAACATGCAAGGTCATACAAGTCCATAGGAGTGACATGCAACAACATGCAAGCACATGCAAGTTCATAGGAGCAACATGCAACAACATGCAAGTACATGCAAGTAACATGCAACAACATGCAAGCACATGCAAGTAACATGCAACAACATGCAAGTAACATGCAAAAACATGCAAGTCCATGCAAGCTATTCTAACCACATGCAAGCAATATCCAAATCATGCATCTCTAATACTTTAGTTAACTCCAATCCATGCAAGGTGTCTCAACATTATCCACTCATGTACATAAAAAAATACAACTCCAAGTCTAAATATAAGTCCCCATCAAAAGGGGACACCCAAGTTTATCTCCCACTTACTAGGAGTTATCAAACTCTCAAAATAGACTTTAGTCAACAAAGTCTTCATGGCCCCCACTCTAAAAATAGACGCCCAAGTTTGACCTTATCAATTAGGAATTGATTACAAAAGTCAAAGTGATATAATTAATAAATAATTAATCTCTCAAAGTCCTTATGTGTTGGGGAACACATTCCAAGAACTTTGGAGACACATGAATTGGTTAGGATTGCAAGTTAATGGCAACTTATCCCAACATTCAAAAGCTAAGTAAAATATACAAATATGCCTTGTATAAATAGACATGAGAGAGGAGGTAGGATGGTCAATAACAACAACTAACTAACCCTCCTAAGATGCAACACTTGTGAGCTCAAGTGACAAGTGATCATGCAAATGGAAAGTGCAATAGGTGTTTGAAAAGCATGAGAACACATGTTTTCACCGGATGAGGTGAGACAAACTCTAAAATAGCTAAAAAAACTTAATCTAAGTGTGAATAAGTCAATTCTAGTAAAGGTGATATTCTAACTAAATACATAAAGACCTTAAATTTACACTAACACCCCCCCTTAAGTGCAACTTAGGGAGAAGTGATACAAAGATGATGGGTCTCAAATACTTGGCCATGTTAAGTACCCATGTGCAAATAAATTTTTCAAAATCAGAGAAAAGAAGAAAACCTGGTGGGAAAAACCCTCTCCAAAAGAGAAATGATACATGAAAAATGTACAAGTGAAGAAGAAGAAGAAGATAGAAGGAGGACTCAACATGACCTCCCAAGGACTACTTCTAACACTAATGTACAATATATGTTCCCCGCATAGAGAGAAAAATGAGAAGGTTTATGTGACCCCCCAGAAAATGTGAAGGAATGAATTCCATGTCAATAAATGGATCCTCCCAATACTGATATGAGAAGAGAAACCAAAATTTATATACTGATATGATTTGGAAGACAAGATAAATTTATATATATTTTAATAAAACAACTCTTTCTTTTACCTTCATTAGATAGGGATAAGAATTAAGAAAATTAGAAAAAGAAAATAAAAATAGAAGAAAGCAAAAAGAAAATAGAAAGAAAGCAAACAATAGGAAAGAAAGCAAAAATTGAAATGAGAAAAAGATAGAGAAGGAAAAATCATTTAAGAAGGGGCTCATGTTAATGGTTGATACACCAGCCTTGTTGAAGCATCTGCATCTGCGTTGCATTTCCCTGTTCTCACTAGTGGAGGAGTAATGTGTCATCACTGGAGGAGGCAGCGACACGAGGGAAGTAAGTCTAGGGCGCAAGGAGCCTGTCTATGGCATTCAATAGGAAGAGGAAAAAGAGGAAATCCCATTTTTCATTCTTTAGGTTTGGAGGTGAGATCTCTAGTTGTGCTCTAGCATTTAAATCATGTTAGAACTTGTTAGATTTTATTCTCATAATTATTTGTTGCAAGATTGTTACTTAGTTTCTACTTTTGAATTTGGTAAGACTGTGTTTGTGAATTTCGTCTATACTCACAACTTCACATGTTCTGTAAATAGTTCACACGTTTTGTCTATGCCTTCACATTTACACTGTAGACATTACAATAAGTCGGAGTCTTGTTGTGGGATTGAACAATTTGGGCACCTTGTTGTACTTTCTCCCCTCCCATTTTTTTTTTTGTATTTTTGTAGGAAATGGATCTTAGAAGACAAATGCTCACAAATGAAATGAGAGTGCATCATACATAAATGGTCCTGCATGGAAATTGACGCCCCACTTTTTTTTATCATTTACTCACTTCTTGTATGTGTGAAACAAATGGATATAGGATAAATGTTGTAGAAATATTAAATATACCGCTATCTGTAGAAACATTTATTTTGGGCTACGACGATCACCTTGTAGGAAACAAACTATGTCTAGCATAGCCTTGACCTCTTCTACTTACAGGTATGATCTGCCTCTGCATAGAAGAATGTACAATTTTATGGCTTTCAACCGACTATATCCAAAGATTCTTTTACTCCTCCTAATGTCTCTACAAACTTCTCACCGACCAAACCACTCCACACCGATTTCATTTGCTTGAAAGTTTCTCAACGTTTTCAACATATCTGTTTTCTACAATCATAACATTCTCTAATATCACCTCTCTTTTTGGCATTTTGTGAAAAATTTTGCGTGCCTTATCTATGCTTCCATATTTTGCATCCATGTCTACCAGAGCTCTTTCGACAATTACGTTGGTCAAATCTGCCTTTTACTATGTTTGGATGGATGTTCCTTATCCCAATCCAAAACTCCCATTCTGGCGCATGATGGCATGGTTGATGCATGTAATTTACGCCTACTGATTACATTTGCTCAAAAGTTTCTTTAGCCTTTTCAACAATTTCATTTTCTACATATCCTGCAACCAATTTGCATTCCATGGGCAACTTTATTGGGGCCTTCTGTCGATCACATGCCATACCTTATCGATCATTGTGCTTCAAGATACCATTTTCTTTAAAGCGTCTATCAAACAGTTCACATTCCTTGCTTGTGCTTCCACATTGTTTCTTAAGATCTTGCAACTATTGCTTGGCCAGTAAATCCGCTTTTCCCACTGTATTTGTTTGGATATGTTCTCTTAATACTTGTAGATTATGTGTAAGAATTAGTTTAGGATATATTTATTGGTAAGTTTCTAAATTTTCACTTAATGTACTTATGGCAAGTGTTATTCTTGCGTTATTAATGGAGACCCTAAAATTAGAATTGAAATTAGTAATGCTTACATGCTCTACAATCTTTCTATTATAATAGGACAATAAGTTATTTATAGAATCAAATAGAATATTAAGCAAGTCTTTATTTGTTCTCTTTATAAGTTTAATTTCATCTTAATTAGTTTATAGTTTTATTCTTATTTTAGATATGATTATTAATTTCAATATTAAAAGGGAAACATTTGTTTTGTTTAAATTAAATCATAGTCTTTTTGGACATTTCTTAATTCAATCAACTGAGTTATTATACTTGCTTAAATATATAAACAATTCCTATAATAGAATAGAAATTAGAGATAAAATTAAGTCATAATGAAGTGTGTTTGCACATCAATGTCCATGGGATTTTTAGGAAGCTATACTAGAGATGGAGAAAATAGTTTTATAGGTTCCGGTCACAATACGTTTACATTATGTTCTTGAAAGATGACAATGTGCTTACTTTGCATATTATAGAAGTTGTATTTAAATTCAATATGGAAAAATGAGTACTGACTTATTTGAAAAGTAAAACTAGATTGTGCCAATATGTTTGCAACCTTAGTTTTAGATGGGGAACTTTGTTTATAAGTTATTAATCGACAATATGCTAGTAAAAGCCTAGTATGGAATGTGGGAACTCAGGAACTTGTTATGCTCGAGTTGGTTAATTCTTTAGATTACAGTTTAAGAAAAATGTCTATGGTCTTGTAAGCATGTTTTGAGATAGTATAACCTTAATGTTTTGTATCAAGAAGTATGTGATGTGACATCAATGATTGAAGATGTTCTTATTATGTGAAAACATCGGATAAGCTTAAACTGTCATTCTATTTACTAAATATGGACTAGGGTTTTGCCTATCTGAGATGTGAATTAGCGATGTTTATATTTTGAAATCTTCTAATCTGTGAATGATCATTGAAAAGATTTATGCTTTTGTATGTTATCTTATCTTGTGTTGCATTGTTGGATGATGTATGCATTTGCCAATCAAATTAGTAATAGATACTATTTGGCATTATATTTTTCTCGCCACCATAGTATGAGATTAGATCAGTATGCATTTGACACATGTTAGATATGATAGACCTATCATGCTACACTAGATTCCTTCACCTAAGCCGTCTTCAGTTTGCTAGACCCCTCGTGATGGGTCGGGCTTTCCGGTAGGGAAGCACAGGGAAGCTTCAATAATGCTTCGTGGTAGGGTGGATATCACCACAATGATACTCTCTTTCTCTCAGGTTCAATGGGGTGTATATATATATATTGTTGTACAAGCCTACAAGGCTAAATAATGTAAAGGTTTAGTCCTATTTTATTATGTTATTGAATGGTTGATGTATGGAATATCACTTGTATATATCAATGACAGCTATTTCATGAGATGAAATGTTATGGGAAATATTTAATTATTCCCCTTCTTCACACTATTTATTTAGTTAATATTATTTTATTCTAGTAGTTTATTTTCTTGAAATGATTTGCTTTTCGTTGATTATTTTTAGTAAGTGATATTTCTGGACCTTACATGTGGTATCAGAGCTCCCGGGTTCAACACTCGGGCCTCGAGTTTTCTATGTTTAGGTTGCATCGAATAGAGAACCTTAGTTATGGGTCAAGATTCTTTTTAATGAGTTGGCAATTCTTACTTGGTTCAATTCAAACCGAGTAGAAGTTTAGACGTAGTTTGATTATTCAGAGACCTCTAGAGGTATGAGACCTCTTCGTCTTAGTCGTATTTTCGTAGACTTGTTAGTAAGAGCAATGATGACTATCGAAGTAAGACAAGATGGATAGTATATGGTGACAACCCATGAATGATGATGTGGCAGTAAAAATGAATTAATAAGAGGAATATATTGAGAAGATAGATCTCTCTGATAACGTAAAGGATGAATGAGTTGATAAGATACAAGGAAAGAAGAAAAGATTAAATTTTTGATAAGAGGAAGAAGGAAAAACATTTTTGAAGTAAATAGAGTCGATAATAATGGATAAATGTTGGTTGAGCCTTCTCGAAGGTAGGAAACCCAAGATGGATGTAAAAGGCAAGAATGTTTGTAACAATACTAGGCTTTGGGCAAGGTGATTGTTGAGCAACATTTTATTATTTCAAAACATGGATCTAGTAGAATCCATGAGATATTTAAAAAATGCAAGGCTCAGATATCTTAAGAATCTTCATTGGTAGTATCTCGATCTGTCTAATAGACAAGGCATAAGTGATTAATGTGGTGAATCATGTGTGCTTGTTTGTTATTAGTGAAAGTACATATACATATGTACTATATGAGAATGAAACTTTTCTTGTGCAATAATGCACTTCTCAAAATTGTTGCCTTAATTATACTTATATTTATACTTGAACGAAAAATGTTCACTATACCTATACTAATGTGATGGATGTATATTTAATATTATTATTGTCCTTGTGTGAGTGATGCACTAGAGTAAGTTATTGATTCCTTTGTGCGGATAAAGCACTTGAGTAATGATTACATTCATAATTTGTGTGTGAGATACACTTTTTATATTCATTGTGTTTATTGGATCGAGTAATCATCACTATAATGTGATTTACGCATATTTCACATTTCGTGCGAGAAATGCACTTACCATGTTATTGTACGTAAACTTGAACGAGTAATGCATCTTGTATACAATATTTTGTGCGAGTGAGGCACTACAAGTATTTTACGTATTCGTACCTTCACTGTCATATTTATCTAGTCTTTATTTTATGTAATTTGAGATAGATTATTATTGTTGAATGTGTTGTGTGTGATAAGCTTTCAGCTTACCTTCCGGGATAGGATGCTGAATGTGGGCTAACAGAGAAGGTGATCTTCTTTTTCAGGATCAACCAATTTTTGTATTTATGTTTTGGCCAAAGCTATATTGTACCATTGAAATAGATAGATAATGAATTCCTAGTTTCTATATTATATGTTTCTCTGGCACATCCTGTATGCAAGAAATATATTCATTCTAGTATAGAATGCATATAAAGCATTAGACGTGCATCGAGGGTTTCCCTCTTGCCCATTTGTTATAGGTTTCTAGGCACCTCATACAGAACTGGGTATTCTTCGAGTTAGGAAGAATCCCAGGGAAGTGTTGTGCTCATGGTTCGGTGGAAAAAGCATCTTAACCATGCTCTTGATCTTTGGCTTGAGAAGACTAGTGGGTTATGGCAACTGAAAAATAGATTGTACATTTGAATCTCTTTATGTAATTCAAAAAATGGATATAGCATGTATTGAACCTTTGTATGACAAGGAATGAAATTCTACTTCTTTCTCTATGAACTAAGGCTACATTTGAAAATTTGTAGAAATTATACATTTTTTAGTATCTTTGTCAATAGAAAGTTTATTTTTCCATTTATAGATCAATATTTACTTTTTGTTGTTAAATTTAGTAAATGGTTGTACCAGTATTGAGATCATGATGATTTTATCTCTGATCTTTCTGATCGTGTGATGACCTTTTTGTATGTTGAAAACCTGTTGATCTTCTTATCTTTTATATTGATCAAGTTGAAGACCTTGTTGTAAATTGTTGATATTTTCTGTTGTTGATATTTTTTTCTTTTGTTAGTGTTTTGATTTGTGAATGATGATAACAAGTAGTATGGGATGCTTGTTTTTCATCATAAAGGCAATTGTTCTGATGTCTCATGCGAGTAGGCATGTTAACAAAATGAACATAATTGATTTCTTTCTATATGTAAATATCTTGGAATATGAAAAAGATTTGATTACGCTATAGAAGATTGTATGAACGAAATGAATTACTTTGCATGCTTTTACTTGTTTGAAAGTATAGAATGAAGTTAATTTGATGAACAACGACATGCTAACGATGTGTGCAAGTGAATGAATGTTAGAGGAATTTTTGTTATGAACAAACAGGTGCTTGGAACAAACAATATGTTGTCAAGTGGGCTGATTTTGACATTGAGGTAAAACAAAATTAAAGAGGTATGAAACCTTATCATCAGTTAAATTGATTTGATCATCGAGACAATGATTCCTTTAAGGGGGAAAGGATGTCACAACCCCTAGTCTCGATAATTAATTTTTAATTTAAATATTACTATTTTAATGATCGTTGACTAATTTTGACTCATGTGCGTGATGAGAATACACTCTCGACGGAGAGAGTATCATTGAGGAGGGGGTGTCTAGCCAATTGATGGTGACTTGTGGTGAAAGGAATCTGCACACACCACATAGTCATGTAGATTAAATTACATTAATGTATGTGTTTGTGTGGGTGAAAATAATTTCACAATTAATTGACCAATTAGACTGAAATATTTAGTCGCATTAATAATTGTGTTGCATTAGATTAATCATTTAATTAATAGTTGTTATAGAATAATTATTTAGATAATTTGATATGTTTTAGGATAGATAATGATGCCTTGTGATTTATACTTTTCTATCTTAAAAGATTATTTTATAATTATGTGTTATAATAAAAAGATAAATACCATATATTTTAATTGTTGCAAAAATAAATTCATTTATTTCCAAAATAATAATTTGGAAGATAAGATATATATATATATATATATATATATATATATATATATATATATATAACAACTCTTTGTTTTACCTTCATTAGATAGGGATAAGAATTAAGAACATTAGAAAAAGAAAATAAAAATAGAAGAAAGCAAAAAGAAAATAGAAACAAAGCAAACAATAGGAAAGAAAGCAAAAATCGAAATGAGAAAAAGATAGAGAAGGAAAAACCATTTAAGAAGGGGCGCATGTTAATGGCTGATACACCAGCCTTGTTGAAGCATCTGCATCTGTGCTACATTTCCCTGTTCTCACTAGTGGAGGAGTAATGTGTCCTCACTAGAGGAGGTGGCGGCGGTGCAAGGGAAGTAAGTCCAGGGCGCAAGGAGCCCGACGATGGCATTCGATGGGAGGAGGAAAAAGAAGAAATCCCATTTTTCATTCTTTACGTTCGGAGGTGAGATCTCTAGTTGTGCTCTAGCATTTAAATCATGTTAGAACTTGTTAGATTTTATCCTCATAATGATTTTTTGCAAGATTGTTACTTAGTTTCTACTTTTGAATTCGGTAAGGGTGTGTTTGTAAATTTCATCTATATTCACAACTTCACATGTTTTGTAAATAGTTCATACGTTTTGTCTATGCCTTCACATTTACGTTGTAGACATTACAATAAGTCGGAGTCTTGTTGCAAGATTGAACAATTTGGGCACCTTGTTGTACTTTCTCCCCTCCCATTTCCTTTTTTTTTTGTATTTCTGTAGGAAATGGATCTTAGAAGACAGATGCTCACAAATGAAATGAGAGTGCATCATAGAAAAATGGTCCTGCATAGACAATTGATGCCCTACTTTTTTTTATCATTTACTCACTTCTTGTATGTGTGAAACAAATGGATATAGGATAAGTGCTGTAGAAATATTAAATATACCACTATCTATAGAAACATTTATTTTGGGCTACGACCATCACCTTACAGGAAACAAACTATGTCCAGTATACCCTTGACCTCTTTTGCTTACAAGCATGATCTGCCTCCGCATAGAAGAATGTACAATTTTATGGCTTTCAACCGATTGCATCTAGAGATTCTTTTAATCCTCCTAATGTCTCTACAAACTTCTCACTGACTGAACCACTCCACACCGATTTCATTTGCTTGAAAGTTTCTAAATGTTTTCAACAAATCTGTTCTCTACAATCATAACATTCTCTAATATCACCTCTCTTTTTGGCATTTTGTGAAACTTTTCGCATGCCTTGTCTATGCTTCCATATTCTGCATCCATGTCTACCAGAGCTCTTCCAACTATTACGTTGGTCAAATCTAACTTTTACTATGTTTGGATGGATATTCCTTACTCTAATCCAAAACTCCCATTCTGGTGCATGATGGCATGGTTGATGCATGTAATTTATGCATGCTGATTACATTTGCTCAAAAGTTTATTTAGCCTTCTCAACAATTCTATTTTCTACATATCCTGCAACCAATTTGCATTCCATGGGCGACTTCATTGGGGCCTTTTGTCGATCACATGCGATACCTTATCGATCATTGTGCTTCAAGATACCACTTTTCTTTAAAGCGTCTATCAAACAGTTCACATTCCTTGCTTGTGCTTCCACATTGTTTCTTAAGATCTTGCAACTATTGCTTGGCCAGTAAATCCACTTTTCCCACTGTATTTGTTTGGATATGTTCTCTTAATACTTGTAGATTATGTGTAAGAATTAGTTTAGGATATATTTATTGGTAAGTTTCTAAATTTTCACTTAATGTACTTATGGCAAGTGTTATTCTTGCGTTATTAATGGAGACCCTAAAATTAGGATTGAAATTAGTAATGCTTACATGCTTTGCAATCTTTCTATTATAATATGACAATAAGTTCTTTATAGAGTCAAATAGAATATTAAGTCTTTATTTATTCTCTTTATAAGTTTAATTTCATCTTAATTAGTTTATAGTTTTATTCTTATTTTAGATATGATTATTAATTTCAATATTAAAAGGGAAACATTTTTTTTGTTTAAATTAAATCATAGTCTTTTTGGAAGTTTCTTAATTCAATCAACTGAGTTATTATACTTGCTTAAATATGCAAACAATTCCCATAATAGAATATAAATTAGAGATAAAACTAAGTCATAATGAAGTGTGTTTGCACATCAATGTCCATGGAATTTTTAGGAAGCTATGCTCGAGATGGAGAAAATAGTTTTATAGGTTCCAGTCACAATACATTTACATTATGTTCTTGAAAGATGACAATGTGCTTACTTTGCATATAGAAGTTGTATTTAAATTCAATATGGAAAAATGAGTACTGACTTATTTGGAATGTAAAACTAGATTGTGCCATTATGTTTGCAACCTTAGTTTTAGATGGGGAACTTTGTATATCAGTTATTAATCGGCAATATGCTGGTAAAAGCCTGGTATGAAATGTGGGAACTCAGGAACTTGTTATGCTCGAGTTGGTTAATTCTCTAGATTACAGTTTAAAAAAATGTCTATGGTCTTGTAAGCATGTTTTGAGATAGTATAACCTTAATGTTTTGTATCAATAAGTATGTGATGTGGCATCAATGATTGAAGATGTCCTTATTATGTGAAAATATCAGAGAAGCTTAAACCGTCATTCTATTTACTAAATATGGACTAGGGTTTTGCCTATCTGAGATGTGAATTAGCGATGTTTATATTTTGAAATATTCTAATCTGTGAATGATCATTGAAAAGATGTATGCTTTTGTATGTTATCTTATCTTGTGCTGCATTGTTGGATGATGTATGCATTTGCCAATCAAATTAGTAATAGATACTATTTGGCATTATATTTTTCTCTCCACCATAGTATGAGATTCGATCAGTATGCATTTGACACATGTTAGAGATGATAGACTTATCATGCTACACTAGATTCCTTCACCTAAGCCGTCTTCAATTTGCTAGACCCCTCGTGATGGGTTGAGCTTTCTAGTAGGGAAGCACGAGGAAGCTTAATGCTTCGTAGCAGGTTGGATATCACCACGATGATTCTCTCTCTCTCTCTCTCTCAGGTTCAGTGGGGCAAATATATATATATATATATATATATATATTGTTGTACAAGCCTACAAGGCTAAATAATGCAAAGGCTTAGTCCTATTTTATTATGTTATTGAATGGCTGATATATGGAATCTCACTTGTATATATTAATGACAACTATTTCATGAGATGAATTGTTATGGGAAAATATTTAATTATTTCCCTTCTCCACACTATTTTATTTAGTTAATATTATTTTATTCTAGTAGTTTATTTTCTTGAAATGATTTGATTTTCGTTGATTATTTTTAGTAAGTGATATTTTCGGACCTTACAGTGGCAAAATCCACATTGGACTAGTTTATCCTCTTTGGACGTTGACTTTGTTGCAAAACTTTGCAAACATGGCAACTTACGATATCAATACATTAAACACAAACTAGTTTAATGCAAATAGGAATTAAAGACCTCCACACTACAATACAAATCAGACTCTAAGTCTTCCACACTAAATCAAACTCAAAGACCTCCACTATCAGAGTTGACCACTACAATGTAAACAATAGATATTGTAAAATAATGCAAACTATTTGTTACAATACAAGTGCGACACAAACTATTGACACAAACTATGACCTACATCAAGCAATAAACTCAGGTGATCTACAATAAACAATGGTGGCCTTCAGTCTGCAATGAAATAATGACAGATTTGTGATGTCAATCTATGGAAGACTGCAACATGCAAAAAATTTGGACTAGTGATCTTATGTGAAGCCTGATGTATGCGTCAAGGGTAAACCACAACCCTAAAACACTGAAGCGATGGAAGATCTTTGAACTGGTGATATCAAATGTTGATCGAAGAGCCAACTATGTGTAAAGATCAAACAATGACCTATAGCAGATGGAGCAACCACAAGAAGGTTGAAACCGAGAGAATGCAAGATACTACAACCTTGAATGCTAGCGGCTATGTAGATCCAACAAACGGTGACCAAAAACCTTTAAACCATGATTGATGTTGAGAGAAATCCCTATGGTGGGTGCTACCTATGGTGTAGAAACCAGAAACAATGACCATGGGTATAATGTTGGCCATGGGAATCTTGAATGCTAAACCAGTAGAGAAGTTGACCAAAAGGTAGAACGGCTTGAGATAGTGCACAGGGCCGAAGAGGCCAAGTTTCCAAACAATGTCCAAAATGTCGAGTCCAGTTCAAAAATAAGGAACTACTGGATCCAAACATGAGAAGGATGCTGAGCACCCAAAAATGGGCTAATAAAACCCAAAGGAAGGGTCTGAGAAGGCCGATGGAGACTACTCTGAGTTTGGAGGTCAGCCAAAATGGACCAAGGAGGATGAGACTCTATTGCAGAGGCCCAAAAATAAGGCCCATGCCGGTGGACTACAATTGATGGCCTGCAAAGAGGTGAAACACCCAAAAAAGGCAAACCCTTGATGGAGAATCAAGATGCCTAAACGATGCCCAAAATGTCAAAAAAACACAAACCCACGAACCAAGAGTCCACAGAATGCTTTAGAGTCAAACTGAACCAAATAGAAGGTTTTTAGGCCCAAAACCAGACCTCAAGAATCCAACAGTCACCCAAAACGAGGCCCTGGAGTCTACATAAAATGGGTTGAATGGTCAAACTAGATGGGTAGGGGTCCAAGCAGGTGAGAATCCTCCTTAAAAAGCCTACAATACAAAATAAGCAACCCAAAACAAAAAAATTTAGGGGGAAATATTGCCCTCTGTAAAAAAAATTGTAATTTAAAAAAAAACCCATACTATTACGTATGATCGTACCACCGTACGGTACAGGTGGTAGGGGGCAATTTTTTTTTGCAAAAATTGACAATTTCCAAAATTGATTTTTGGATAGTCAATCCTTACTGATTTGGGTCTTCCAGACTCAATGACGATGTTCGTTTGGCCCTATGATGAACTCTTGACTAGGCTAGGTGTGGGATTTGCTCAAAACGGGAAGGGTTTTGCTAGCATGGCTCTGATGCCATGTTGGAGCAGCTAAGATCGGCAAGCAAAAAACCAGAATAACTTCCACAAAAGACAATTGCACATAAAAGACAAAATAAGTATTCAAAAGCTAAGTAAAATATACAAATATGCCTTGTATAAATAGGCATGAGAGAGGAGGTAGGATGGTCAAACACAATGACTGACTAATCCTCCTAAGATGCGGCACTTGTGAGCTCTAGTGACAAGTGATCATGCAAGTGGCAAGTACACATGCAACGGGTGTCTCAAAAGCATGAGAACACATGTCTTCATCACATGGTGTGAGACAAACTCTTAAATAGCTAAGTAAACTTAAGCTAAGTGTGAATAGGTCAATTCTAGTAAAGGTGATATCCTAACTAGAAATATAAAAACCTTATGTACACTAACATTATACTCCTTTAGGATTGCATTTTCCTCCTTGCCCCCCTCAAGTAACTCAACTTCTTTTATGATAAAATAATTCTACAAACCATTCAAGGATCTATTATTGAACCTAGAATTTATAAAGTAATGTATTATTAATGAAGTTATATAACCTTTGAACTAGTGAGTAGGAAGTACAATCTCAAAACATAGAACTCATTGATTAACTTGTTGTAAATGATCTCAAACAAAATACAAAGCAAGAAAAAATAAACAAGACCCTATTTTGTATTATAAAATGGCTAAGGATGCACTTAAGAGGTGAATAGAAAACATGCATGATTGGTTTGATTGTAATATATAGCTTGTTAACTTTCCCTATCACCAAGATGTTTAGGGTTAAGATGTTATTCAAGTATAAGTGAATCTAGATATTCCTTTACTTGAAGGTAGAAATCATGACACATTTTAGAAGACTTGATCTTTCAAATTAATATAAATATTTTGTATTTAAAACAACTTTAAATGTTGAGAATAAAATGAATGAAATGATCTATGTCTAAAAACAACTAATAATGTTATAAGGAAATGTGATTAAAAAGATATAGAAATCTTTTACCATATTTGCATGCATTTCTAATATTTGGTTCAAGAAATATTTCTACTAAAACAAAAAAAAATGCAACTCAGAGAATATGAAGGTTGGGGAGAAAGTGTAAGAATGTTGAATGTATGTATATATTGTAACTAAAAAGCATATCTAATTGATTATGAGTGGAAAATACAATGAAGGAGTGACCTAGGAAGCCTTATTCAACTGAAGGAAACCTTGGGATTTTATGTCGACATGTAAAAAGAAAAAAAGTGATAATAGTCTATAGAAATAAAATCATAACCCAGACTATAAAAAATGAGCAACTTCTTTAAGAAATTCTGGAACATATGCATACTTGTAAATAACATAGATCGAGATTCTACACCTCCTTGCCTTTAATAGCAACCAAATCAACTCAAATGTTTGTGACCCCTACTCATCTGTTCTCTTCACCATTATATAGAGTATTTGAACACTTACTTATGTTGGGATAAGTTGTCATTAACTTTGCAATCCTAACCAATTTCATGTGTTTCCAAAGTCCTTGGAAAGTGTTCTCCAACACATAGAGCCTTGAGAGATAAAATAATATTTAATTATATCACCATGACATGTTGTAGTTAACTCCTATGATGTAGGACCCAATTTGGGCACCCACTTTGGAAGTGGAGCCCATGGAGACTTTGTGTTGACTTCTTGAAGTCTATATTAACTTGGTGATACTTCCTAGGAGGTGGGAGCTATTTTGGGCACTCACTTTGGAGGTGTTTCCAAAGAAGACTAGGAGTTTGATTTTTTGTTTGTATGAGTGGATAATGTTGGTACACTTTGCATGAGTCTGATGTGGGGGTTATCAATGGAGTTAGAGATGCATGATATTGGAATATTGCTTGCATGAACTCATAAAAGCTTGCATGGACTTGCATGTTGTTGCATGTCACTTGTATGAGTTTGCATGTGTTTACATGTTGTTGCATGTGCTTGCATGTTGTTGCATGGACTTGCATGTTGTCGTATGTCGCTTATATGAACTTTCATGTACTTGCATGTCACTTGCATGTGGTTTCATGTTGTTGTATGTCAATTGCATGGACTTGCATGTTGTTGCATGTCACTTATATGGTATTGCATGTATCTTGCATGACACTCTAACTCAGGATCAATTTTGGATAACTCTTGCATGATGCTACAAGTGGTTGCATGACTCTTGCATGTTACAAAATAGGTTGTTACGGATTAATATTTGGGACATCAATCATGCATGTTGTTTGCATGACATTGATGTGTGTTGGAGCACTTCAGTTAACTAAAATGGATTGGGACAACTTGGGCACCCAATCTTGAGACTTTTAGTTGTGCTTTTTATTGTGACATGATACTTCAGTTGACTAAGTTTGAATGCGACAACTTGGGTGCCCATGTTTGAGACTTGCAGTTAATAGGGTGATTATGTTGGTTTAGGACAGACAACTGAGAGGGGGGGTGAATTAGTTGTCACCAAAACTTTCTTTTCTTTAAACACTTAAATCCTTCTTGTATTTCTACAACATAATAATGATTTAATCATGGAAGCACAATGCAATAACTCAAGAGTAGAAACATAATAACACATATGACACCAAGATTTTAACGTGGAAAACCTAGTTAAGGGAAAAACCACAGGGTGACTAACCTAAGATTGTATTCTCTGTTAAAAGAATAAGAAGAACAAAATGGCACTTGCCAATTAGGGCTCACTGCCTGAGTACACTGCTCACAAGAGGCCCACTGCCTACAAGAGACACACTGTCTACAGAATAATATAAATATTACATACTTGAACTGGAGATTAGCATCTTCACCATGCTTGAATCAGTTCCATTTAAGCTCAACACTTCTGTTCTGTTTTTCGCTCTTCTCCTCTCTACCACTCTCTCATCCTGACTAAGATGCTTTGAAATGACTTCACAAATCTTATTTATACATGACATCAACTTTGGAATGATCATCAAAGTCGGCACAACATATTCTATTACAGAGAAATTATAAAAATACAACTTGATTTGTTACACGAACTTCATGCGTATCACCACACTGTCGGCCACACATATCTGGGACTTCAATCTTCTTTGAGGAATACACCATGCTTCGCAGAACATCTTCAAGATCATCTGCAAGATGTGTAAAACATCCGGTCAGCCATGATTAGGAAGAACACCATCACCCGAGAGTAAATCTTCAATTACGAGCTCAATCTTCAATGCGGACCGCCAACACGAATTGGACACAATCTAGAGACCCCCACAAGCTTGCCTGAATCACCAAGAACATCCACACCACTTCTGCTTACTGAAATCATTCACATCTTCATCTGAAACCTCAAGAACACAGTCTGTCATCATTGTCACATTAGAATAAATGCTTGCAGACCTCCAGACCACGAACCAATTGAGTTGTCAATTCACCTTGGCTTCCTAAACATTCCACCAAATCCACAGAACAATATATTGCATTTCCGGATCTCACCGGACCGATTTGTGTCACTCTATCACCTCTGAATAGCTGCCAGAACCAGTTTTACTCATATGGCCATAACTTCTCCAAATATTCATGCGGACCTCTTAAATCTTGACTGGATCATCTTTAGACACATATCTACAAACCCTTTGATACACATTCTATGATCTTCATCTAGCTGGGATCTTCACTTCATAGAGCTTCATTGTCTTCACTGTTCTTCTCTGTTTATGATAGGACTAATTTTCTCAATATCCTCAGCAGATAGCTCATCCAATCCTTGACATGAATGCAACAGTGGTATGTTGACATCAATGACAACACCGGTTAGGCCCATACTTGCAACAATTTCTACTATGTAGTTTTGGGGTTCACTATATTGGGCACTTGGATTTTGCATGAGGATTTGTCTCATGTTATTGGATACAATTTATTGTATTTTGAGATCCATGACTTCTATGTAATGATGCCTTGAGTTGGTAGAAATGATGAGAAATTAATTACAGGTAATGAGAGGCTTTTACAGGTTGAAGGAGTAATGAAGTGCTACCAAAATCTAGAGAGGAATTATTGTATTGTTCAAACCATTTCAAAGTTAATACAATCATTGGATCTCTTTGGGTGTGGAGTTTTATCTGCAAGGGTTTCTCCACGTAAATCTTGTGTCACATGTTATGCATAATTTCTTCATACCGTATTGATTAAATTGGCTAAACACTAGTACATCTAAATTGGATAATCATGAAAGTAAATTTTAGATTTGCAACACTACACATGATTAATTTTCAGATTTGAAAACAAGTAAAAGCAACATAGCTGCAATTTTACCTTGTTCACACTTGCTTTTTCTCAACATTTGGTATTAGAGCCAATGGTTCTATTGAGAAAGGGATGATTTTCTCTTAAGTGTTGAAGGTCTTTTGGTTGGAGTGGATGTTCTTTGTGTTAACATTGTTTTGCATATATGTGAGATTGGAAGCCATTATAGGTAACTTTCAGATGGATATTGTCAATAGAACCTATGTTGGGCACTTGAGGCTCAAGGTTATGGATCTTTATGGAGTTGGTCCTGTGGTAGTGACCTGGAGCTTCATTTTGACAATATGTGTGTATTCTCTTGTTTGATGGTTTTATTCCTTTACCTCATGGTCAAGTGCAGTGAAAGGGTGCTTATGTTGGATGGTTTCTTTTGGTACCTTGATCACATGGAAAAACACTCACTATTTGGACTATAGATTGGAGTGCTTATGTTGGGTTCATGGTTTCAGTCCCTGGTTACATGAAAACACTAGATGATTTACTACTGGTTGTATGTGGGTTGTGGAGTTGGTATTTCTATGATATGGACACTCTTGAACAACCTAGTTTCTCCTTTTTCATATTCATGTTATTTGAATATGTAGGTTTTACAGTTTTCCTATTTCAAAAGATCATGGGTTTGTAGATTTGTGGTATTCCATTATTTTAGATAACATATTTGATGGTGTTCATTGGTGTGAATGTTTAGATGTTTAAGTGGTTTTAGATTTACAGAGAGATGGTTTTACATGTTTTACATGCTAACCAGAATCTGTGGTTTGTAGATCTGTGGAAAAATTGTGTTTAAACTCTTTTTGGATGGAAATAATTATAGATTTGCAAGGCTGCTTGTTGAGTTCTTATGATATATGGTTACTCTTATGTGGATTTGTTTGGAAAATTAGGTCTAGTGTTGATCCTGGTGTTTGAGTCTTGGATAACCTACATGTTACATCTGGTTACATTTGTTCTACATGTTACCGATGTGGGGTTGAATCTATTTATTCAGTTATTTGAGGTTGAAGCATTGATCATGTTTTCTTCTCCTATGAGATGTTGCATGTGTGTAGATCTTGTGAATCATCTAATGTGGATTCTATATGGTAGGCCTCCTCTTGGTCACCTTGATTGAATTGGTATATTTATTGTAGTGAGACAAAAGGATGGTTTGGAGTACCTAATTTAGTTGTTCATTGGAATCTATAGCAGTAAGTTCTAGCGCATGATAAACTCTATTCACTTTTAGTGGAGTTTTGGTAATGATGTTGGTCATGATACCATGCATAGCTTAGTATCACTTTCAGTGGGAGTTTTGTGCAGTTACATAGTGTGTTCTATCTTCTTTGTTTCAAGATATTGGTTCTAAACTATTGTTGTTGCAGTGTGTAGTGATTCATGGATAATCTTTAATTAGATGATGGAGTTTATGACTTACCAGTTTTGAGAAATGATCTTTGGTTTAGAGGATGTACGGTATTATGTCATGATGCACTCTTGATCATGTGTTAGAGTTTTGGCATGATACATGTGCTCTTGGGAGAGAGATATGTTCATTGGAGCATATGATCTATTTAGAATATGTTAGATCATGATGTCATGATATGTTCCTGATTCTATAGTTAGAGCTTTGACAATGGTTTGGCTAGTTCTCTTTGGTTTTGAGTATTAATCATTTGCTCAGAGATTCATGATTTTGCATGTTGCATTTGAAGTTGGCATGGATTGATTGGTGGATACTCATGGATACTGTAGAGACTTGGGTGAGGCTGAATATCTCTTGTACTTAGAGATATGTGTTGAAATGATTACTCATTATGAGATTTCAATAAAAGGATTGAGGAGCCTGCGCTTGGAAATGGATGTGAGTCCATTATGGACCTGATGAGAAGGTTGTCCTTTATTATAAGCTTTTATTTGGTGTTGTATGTAGAGGATAATCTTGTATCCCACTCTTGGTCTACTCGACAGGTGATTGATCTAATAGGTGTTTTCCACCTGATTATTAGATGCATTCTTTATTTTGTATCTTGTCTTCTCATATAGATTAGTCTTGTGCTTTGTGAGTTCTGAAGGATTGTTGAGAAGTAGATGCATGGTTTTATGGTTTTATGTTGTTCTCATTATTTTGGTCTTGATCTATGGAACTAGTTATGAGGACTTATTTAGAGAGGTACATGAAATGGTTTGTGGTTTTGGGCATATTCCCTTTTTTGTGGGAATGTTTGGCTAGTTTGATCTACTTTCAGTGAGAGGTTTACATCTATTGTTGCCATGTTTTCATCATAATTTTAATGTTAGATGTTGACATCATTTCAGTTTGGGAGTGTTGAAAGAGATCTTACTTTACATAGCATGTTAGTGTGGTATAAAGACATGGTTTGATTTGTAAGTTCTCTCTTTCCTGATATATTGTCTTCTTCTTGAAGGTTCTTATGTTTACGGAGTTGAGTTTTTGTATTGGAGTCAAGTGTTATTGTTGTTAACAACAATTTGGTAGCTACTTGATCTCTTTCTTCATTGGTTTAGAGGACTTGGGAGAGTTATTTGGAGATTGGTAATGAGAGATGTTTTATGCTTATCATTATATGTTTTGACACTATATGATAGAGGATTTTGCCACATCCTCTAAAAGAAGTGCTATAGGAGGATTTGTTAATGCTTTGATCTTATTTTTAGATTTGAAATTACCCATGCAGCGGGAGTTTCTGGATATGTATGTTCTTCATTGTCACAATATCCTCTTGGTTATCTCTACTTGCAGGTTATTGATGTGATGTTGAGTTTTCATGTTTCACTATTGGGATCTACAGGTTGTGCAATTTAGTGGGTTGTCTTTACCCATTGGTTGCATTGAATACTTGGGTGTGGACTGTCAATATCTACAAATCTGTTCAATATTATGCATATTTTGTTAGATTGGCCTTGCCTTTGGTCATTTGTGCATTGGTATGTTGCATTGAGATAGGGATGATGGATGATTAGTGTGGTGGATATACAAGGACTTGATTGCAGTTTTGGGTTGATATGTTGATGGCATGGAGTTCTACCTATGTTGGTTTTGTTTACCTTAGTTTGAGGTATGGATAGTTTAGATGAGCTAGCAACTTGTTGTGGTTGCTATTCCAAATTGGTATGAGTGTGGCAGTCACTCAGAGTCATTTGTTATCTTTTGAATTTGATTCTTGTGTCCATGTGGAGATTGGTGTAGGTTTCAGTGACAGTTGATATGTTTCACCTTGGCATGTATTCCTTATCTTATCATGGGTGACATGATGTGAGGAGTTCTTGTTTGAGATGGCGGTTATCATGGTTGCTTTTGCACGTATCTTGTCAGAGCACAAAATCATGTTGAAGAATCAATGGTACATTATTGGATAAGGGATGTTATTCATTGTGGTTATATAATTTTATCACCTCATATATGTAATTGCAATGTATAATGTCAAGTGGGAGAATGTTGGGATAAGTTATCATTAACTTTGCAATCCTAACCAATTTCATGTGTCTCCAAAGTCCTTGGAAAGTGTTCTCCAACACATAGGGACTTGAGAGATAAAATAATATTTAATTATTTCACTATGACATGTTGTAGTTAACTCCTATGAGGTAGGACCCAATTTGGGTGCCCACTTTGGAAGTGGAGCCCATGGAGACTTTGTGTTGACTTCTTGAAGTCTATGTTAACTTGGTGATACTTCCTAAGAGGTGGGAGCTATTTTAGGCGCTCAATTTGGAGGTGTTTCTAATGAAGACTAGGAGTTTGCTTTTTTGTTTGCATGAGTGGATATGTTGGTTCACTTTGCATGAATATGATGTGGGAGTTATCAATGGAGTTAGAGATGCATGATATTGGAATATTGCTTGCATAAACTCATAAAAGCTTGCATGGACTTCCATGTTGTTGCATGTCACTTGCATTGACTTGCATGTTGTTGCATGTCACTTGTATGAGTTTGCATGTGCTTTCATGTTATTTCATGTCACTTGTATGAGCTTGCGTGTGATTGCATGTTGTTGCATGTTACTCGCATGTTGTTGCATGTTGCTTATATGAACTCATAAAAGCTTGCATGGACTTGCATGTTGTTGCATGTCACTTGTATGAGTTTGCATGTGTTTACATGTTGCATGTGCTTGCATGTTGTTGCATGTTATTTGCATGGACTTGCATGTTGTTGTATGTCACTTATATGAACTTTCATGTACTTGCATGTCACTTGCATGTGCTTTCATGTTGTTGCATGTCAGTTGCATGGACTTGCATGTTGTTGCATGTCACTTATATGGTATTTCATGTATCTTGCATGACACTATAACTTAGGATCAATTTTGGATAAATCTTGCATGATGCTACAGGTGGTTGCGTGACTCTTGCATGTTACAAAATAGGTTGTTACATATTAATATTGGGGACATCAATTATGCATGTTGTTTGCATGTCATTGATGTGTGTTGGAGCACTTTAGTTAACTAAAATGGATTGGGACAACTTGGGTGCCCAATCTTGAGACTTTTAGTTGTGCTTTTTATTATGACATTATACTTTAGTTGACTAAGTTTGATTAGGACAACTTGGGCACCCATGTTTAAGACTTGCAATTAACAAGGTGATTTCTACTATGCAGCTTTGGAGTTCATTATATTTGGCGCTTGGATTTTGCATGAAGATTTATCTCATGTTATTGGATACAATTTATTATATTTTGAGATCCCTGGCTTCTATATAATGATGCCTTGAATTGGTAGAAATGATGAGAAATTAATTCTAGGTAATGAGAGGCTTTTACAGGTTGAAGGAATAACGAAGTGCTACCAAAATCTAGAGAGGAATTATTGTATTGTTTAAACCATTTCAAAGTTAATACAATCATTGGATCTCTTTGGGTGTGAAGTTTTTTCCCACAAGGGTTTCTCCACGTAAATCTTGTGTAACATGTTATGCATAATTTCTTCATACCTTATTGATTAAATTGGCTAAACACTAATAAATCTAAATTGGATAACCTTGAAAGTAATTTTCATATTTGCAACACCACACATGATTAATTTTCAGATTTTAAAACAAATAAAAGCAACATAGCTGCAATTTTACCTTGTTCACACTTGTTTTTTCTCAACAAGTTATGCCGACTCATTAAAATTACTCAATTGTAACAAAAGTAAATCCCGAATAAAATTTTCCAATAAATTTGCCCCAATAAAATTGAAATAAAACTAAAACTTCTTGTTGGAGTCACCTCAAAGACTCACACAAGCCACAATATAGATGAGTGAAGCACATCACAATAGTGAATGCGCTATTCCAATAAACAAAGAACATAAACACACAAATATATTAAATAAGAATAATATATTCCACAAGATCAAGATTATAATAACATAAAAGGCTCATTCTCAAATGTGAGCATGAGAGGTGTATTTATAAGAAATACTCAAGAGAAGTCATATCATATGACAACTAGGTGAGACACCAAGTGAGTCACTATGAAGGAGATAAAGTAAAAGAAGACTTGTTAAAAATAGAAGATGCCTTCTATGAATGTGACACATGTGGGTGAGAGAAGATGCTCCTCACAATGTGACATGTGTACAAGTCAAAACCTAAGCAAGCTTATCCTATGCATAATAAACCTAGGATAACAAAATAGATATGCAATAATATTATGTACTCTAACACGCCCCTCATAAGCACAACTTAGGTAGGTAGTGATGATGATGATGATGATGATGGGTCTCGATAATTAGGCCTGGTGAGGTACCCATGTACAAACATGTCTCTCACAAGTGAAGAAAAGGAGAAAACCCTGTGGGAAATAAAACTCATCCCTAAAAGAGAGAAAATGAGAAGGACAAATAAACCTCCTCAAAAGTTGTCCCAAAAATATTAGGAACAAGAAGATGAAAATGAAGAACTCCATGAAGCATGGAGAAGTTACAAACTCTACCAAAAAAACAACTAGTATACTATTGCAATTAAATAATCTCCACAAAAATTAGGATGAAGATCAGGATCAAGGAGAAAAAAATTCTACGCAAATGACCCCAATGACACTACTTGAATAATGCATAGATGGTGATTCACACCAATATATTGCATCAAGGCAACAATCTGAAAGACAAAAGTACATGTGCTAACAATCTCAAAAACATTGATCAACTAAAGATGGTAGAAGGTGATTCCATTACTCCATTAAAACCAAGGAAGCATTATCATAACCATATGATATGCTCCATAATGCTAACAAGGGAGCGGTATGGCAGATCCACTAAAATTAGATTACAATGTAGTGCAAGGAGATGAAGTAGTAACATCAAGTCTAATATGATGTACATGCAACTAAAAATGGTGTGTAGGATCAAGACACACTCTCATGGTGCAAGAAATGTACACACTAATATAAGGGTAGAATCAAAATATATAATTATCTTGAATTCTTCATTATTGTGGAGGAAGACTCACTAGACAAGGTTGTGATGGCAAATAACAAGGCACACACAAAACAATTCTCCCATGGCATTTTATAAAATAGTGTGAGTATAAGAAAGGCACAATATGATGTGTAAGAATTCCCCAAAACATAAAATACAAGTGTGGTAGTTTATTTCAATGCATTTATAAATCTAAAAATTCTTATCATAAAAAGTCTGAGCATCTAACTGGGTCTGAGGCAAATTACACAAGCCTCATCACCTCATTAATAACACAATTACATTTATTACATACCACATCTTGATTTGAAACTTTCTTCTCCTCACCTTTTTCTTCATCCTCCTCCGAATCACAACACTTTGAGAACAATAGTATAGTCTCCTCTGGAAGGTTGACTTGCATCTTCTTGGCTATTCAATTCTATGGACAACTATAGATAGATCTGCCTCCTCTTAATAGCATGAAGGTGCTCCAAGAAATAGTCAAAGTGTACCTCTGTTTGGTGGACAACGTTGCCTATATCATCATGGAGGAGATATTAGCTTGTTGCAGTGGAAAGCATAGCTACGCTAGACAAAGACTAAGTGGCATCAAATGTATTCCATCTTCCTCTGGTATACCCCAAATCCAATAACAATTTTTCCATGATTGAGCAAATGTTCACCCTTGGCTAACTCCAAATATAGACCATTCACTGCCTCAATGCAAGATCAATGATTTATTGATCAATAAAAGCCATAAAGTCTACTACTGCTTCCTTACCAATCACCCACCTCTTCCTCTACTTTGGTGTTCTCTTCACCTTCTTTCCCTTACCACACCCACCATCCACCATTTTACCCCCAAGTAGCGAGCACCAGCTATTGAAGCCATGGAAAACCGCCACCCACAAAACTCTCAAGAGTAAGAAAAGAATAATGAGCATCCATTCTATCACCTTCAATGTATTTACTTCATAATTGGAAACCATCCCATCTACTAATTATGCCACACACTTTCCACTGTAAGACAAGTGTCTTGCCTGCCATCACTCTATCCCATTATCAAGAGATATATATTCTTCTCTCTTCCTCTATCACTATATATCTCTCTCTATATATCTTTCTCTCATGCTTTATTTTCCCTATCTTTCTTTGTCACAACCCTCCCTCCCTCTCCTTCCCTTCCACACCCCCTCTCCCCCACTGCTCGTTGCCTTGCCCTATCACCCCCAACTCTCTCTCTCTCTCTCTCTCATGCGTGCACCTATGGAAGATCAATTAAGTTATTAGATTTCTTATTAGTTAATTTAAATAATATTATATTTAAAAATATACTATATTATATTACATTTAAATAATTAATAAATATACTATATATTATATTACATTAAATAATTAATAATTTATATTTTATAGAATATAATAATAAATACAAACATAATATTAATTATGTATAAAATAAATATATAATTAAATTATATATATTTATGTCGGTAGGCATTCTCTTGGTGAGGAACAATATATGAAATACATAGATGGATGACCCAGATTACAAGGACTACCATCAAATAGATCTTGACCTTACATTTTTTTAAACACTTTCTAAAATAGTCATAATAACTTACTATTACTATTTTTTTGTTCACACTTAAAATTAGTTGGACCTAAGTGGTGTTGTTAGGAAGGAATAAAAGAAAACTTCAAAGTTATGCATTTCTTGAATGGTTGATGCCTTGACAGAGTATAAAAGAAAATCTAGTTGTCAGGATAACCCATCAGTCCAATCAGGACTGATAAGCTATCATGACAAAAGAATTGATTATCAAGAAATCAAACATTCAAGGAGATATAGTTGTTCTACACAGTTTGATCTTTCAGGAGTTATAAGTTAAATTGGTTATTCAGTTGATCAGTTTTGAATAAAAGAGAGAAAGATATTGTATTGCACTGTTATTTCATGTCATGTTTTGAACATACATTCAAGTATCTGTTACTTTATCTCATGCATTGATTGAAAAGGAAATACATACACATCATATGCATAAGACAAATTAACTGATCACGTTTAAAAGAAGTGTTCAAATATGTCCCACACAAGCCGTGGGAGTAACTAGACTGAGCAATTGCAGACATGCAAGCTATGCATCTGTTTGATAAAAGAGAAAGAAATAAACACATGATAAGGTTAAACATCCATCATTGCCTGATGATGGAGGTTGTTGTTGAAGCTAGCCTTCAAATCTTCAGTCTTCATTCTTCACTCCAAGCCATCATCAAGTTGAAACCTGCAAAATTTTGGGGACAACCCTGTTAGTGCTTTTATCAAACAGAGACATCTACTTATCACATCATGCATTCAGATGAGAAATCAGATCAGATATATGACACAAATCAGGAAGAAATCATGAAGAGGATCAATCAACACTGTTAGGTTTTTTTATGCTAACTTGTTTGTTCACTGTGCAGGTATAGGACAAGTTTTGTTGCTGATTTGAAGACAAATAAGCATGTGGATTAAATGTGGCTCCCACAAGGGTTGAGCCCAACATGCTTCTTTCTTACTTAATCAAGAAAGATATCAAGAGTAATGGACATATTACATCATATATAGTTTCCTTATGCTATGTTATCAGGAGCTTAGATCCATATGAATTACATCAAAAGCAGAGATACCATTCAATGCCTTGCTATGCAATAAAGAATACAAGTATAACTTCAAAGATGGGACAACATTCTGCACCAAGTATTCCTCTTATTGTCATCATACTGTTTAAAATGATCAAGTTTAAACAATCATGTCACGTTCAAGTTGCAAGTGTCTCATAAGGACAGTCAAGTAAGATGACTGTGACAGTCAGCAAGAGACAATGGGAGTTTTGAAACATGAAGGTGTATATGAACCTAGAAGGTATTGGAAGTATTTCAAGCATACATGTAGATCCTTGTGAAAGTAGCATGCATGTTAAAGAACATGAACCAAGTTGAAAGAGTAAGGTTGAAATAATGAAAATCATAGAGAAGATAAAGAGGATACAGTGCATACTGAGAATGTGACAGTCAGGTGGGTCAGAGAATAGCAGATAAGACAAATATTTACCACTTTTGTTATGAATGAGATGTAACACTGTAACAACAACTTTGGAAAAATGTAAACAAGTCATATAGCACATTTTCTTGTAGGTTACAGTCAAGGAACAAGATTATCACAAGTGCTATGACAGAGATTAAGAAGTAGCAAGACAGTCTGGCAAGAGGTATGAAATCATTACACTTATCCTCATGATAGTGATCAGAACAGTGATGAATAAGTCACACAAAAGCATGAATAGTCATATGTCAGGATACATCATAAGTTGACATATCCACCTGGGAGGTGCATCATCAGAAAGAAGGAGGAACAACAGAAAGGAGAAACAAAGACTTATATCAAATGCATAACATCAAGGAGGACAAAGAACATGAAAATCACAAGGTATACCATTAAAATGCAAAGACAACTACAGGTGTAGGAAAAGATGTATGACACATGTGATGCAATAAACATTCAGATGCATAACAATAGGAGAGATAATAACATGTAATCACAGCTACATGTGCATTTTTGCAAACACAGTCACAAAAGAAGGTAGCATGATCTATGCCATGATAGAATACAGTCAAAGAGAAGAAGGACAACACACAGTCAAAGATAAATACCATATGACAAGGGTCCACCATATACAGTTTGCAAGATTACAAGTTATCATATGCAAACAAATAAAGAGACCATCTATGCTACAGAATATTAGATGATAATAATGTATGCTATAGAATATTAAATGATTTGTTGTCATACAGAATATAAAGACTTGCTTATGCCAAGTAGCTACAGTGAGACAAGCAACAGAGGTGTATCATCATCATTAATGACATGACAATTATGAAAGCAAAGAAAGAAACTCCATCTATTAACACCTCAAACTCTTAATGTTGTTGCCTACAGGAAAAACCCATATTCCAAAAGATAATATAAAGAAAGAAGTATGTCTCATGCTAAAATGTATTTTCTGATCAAGATATCAAAATCTAATGTTCATTTTTGCACCCACAGTCAAGAGAGTTGAGAAAAAGAAAGATACAGTCATAGTCATGACAAAAGAGAAAGGTTTCTCATGATATCAGGTATACCCATGTCAAGATATCAAACCCTAGTGAGATTTTTGCAAACACAGTCACATAATTTCAAAGAGAAAGATGATACAGTCACGGCCATAATAGTTTGAAACTATGAAGGTGTAAAATGAGCAAACCCTTGACAAAGGATTCAACATTTGTTCCTTTACAAGTCAGAAAAGAAAGGAATAACAGTAAAGACCATGCATGGTCATGACATTATGAAGAGATACAGTGCAAGAAGGGTTGAAACCCTAACTTCAAAGTTCACCAAAACCTCAACAGTTGCACTATTTGATGCCTATCTTCAGAGGAGCATGACCATAACAGGTGAAGTTTTGAAAAATGGAGAAAAAATGTCAAAACCCTCATTTCAAAGCTTTAAACCCTCCAAGTTTCTGCATGATACAAACAAATCAGGGCAAAAGGAAGGTAGATATAGTCATGGCCAACAGTGACATAACATTTTTTGCTATAAAATGCAATACCCATGTCGAACAATGGACTTGTCATGCTGCAAAGAGTAAAACCAAAGACAAAATGAAGCTACAAAGATGAAGATGACCAAGTCCTTACCTCTTTTTGCTGACAGAGAGAATCTTTCCATGGCCTCACAGTGGTCTTAAACTTTCAAGAGCAAAGGAAGATCATGAAGAAAAAAGCACACAAAAACAAGGAGGGAAAGTATTAAAAAATGCACAGCTAATGGAGAGACATAGATGAAGAAGGCTATAGCCAAGAAGAAGAAAGCTACAGATTAAATAAAATCCTCAGATAAAGCTCAAATAGTGTTACCTTTTCCTTATAATGCAGAGTTCCATGGTTGTAGTCAAGAAGAGCCGTTGAAGGGAGAAAGGCCAAAGCCATGATGGAGAGTTTCAAACCCTAAGACCGGCATAGTGTAGTTGCAGAGCTTCGAGGAAAGAAAACCAAATGAAGAATGAACAAAATTAGGGTTGTTTCCTTACTTTTCTTCGAAGGTTCTTTTACCAAGTGTGTTTTTGACTTGTAAAAACAAATAATTACATTATCCAAAGGAGTGCTGTGGTCAAGACCTTTTGTCTTGAATATCCTAGCCATCATAACATGGAGTGGCCGACAAGCAAAGCTTAGTGCTTAATTTTATGAAGTCAAGAGGGCCGATGTGATGTGAGGGAAAGGCTCAATGCCTTATAAACATTTTAAGGATTCCTTGGTGGCTGGTTATTGCATGGAATAAACAATGATACACATGCTTGGGGTTCTTTGTCTCCATTCAAAACATTACAAGGTAAGGATACCTCCATTATGCATAGTGGCTAACAAAGCCAAGAGGATGTGTTTTCAGACATGGCATGCATGAGACTGAGATGGAGTTTTCCAAGGTAAATGGTTATGCATGGTGACAGTATAATGATGCACATATAATGGAGCATTTTGATGCATGGAGTTTTTATGCATTATGTAGTTGTAATATTGCTTGATGGAGATATAAGGGTGATATTATTTTTCCCCTTAGTGCATGTGGAGTGATAAGGATATTTTTGCCTTAATGTATATTCAAATCATGCAGAATGGGGTTATTTTCCCACATGGAAGTATAAGGGTTTTCTTTTTCTTCTAAGTCCTATTTTTGCTCATATCATGCAAATTAGGCAAATGTATTTGGAGTGATAAGGAGTGTTATTTTTCTTCTAATCATGCATGATTTTACATACAAGTCAATTGTAAATAAATAATAAAGTAATATTCTATAAATTACTTTATTATTTTTCATAAGTTGTAAAATAAAAATAAGAACAAATTGTAACCAATAATAAAGTAATTTTCTATTACTTTATTATTTGCTCACAATCTATTTTGCTCATGCAAAATCATGCAAATTGATTAGTTGAGTTAACTAGGCCGCCTAGGAGGTTTTGCATGACTTTTACGAGTATTTTTAGGGTCCTTGGTCAAACCTTTTGGTCAAACATATGGAGAGGCCCAAATTGAAGCTATATTTGCTCAATTTGTGGCAGTTATAGGTCCTAATTTTGAGGATTTTAGAGGTTGCTCGGGAATGGGTAATTTTTAGAGGCAGTTATCTGTAAGTCCATATTTTTGCATGCCTCTTGGAGAGAGCAGACCTATATATTGTAAAGCAAAAGTTTGTTTTTGCTAGTTCTTGATTCTCATTCTAATTTAGATAGACTGGAGAATTCTTGTACCTCACTTTTTTACAGTTTTATTGAGAGATCGGCAGGTTACAGGTTATCTTTTTATCTTATTTGCAAAGCTTTCCTTTGTTTATTTCAGAATCAGTTGAATTACCTTTCCTTTTAGTGCTAAATATTGAAGTGATTTGATGAATTTTTGCTGTGTTTATTATTGAACCTTTAAAATATTTGTCTCACTTCCTTGTTTGCAGCATTAAAGCATATATTCATCACAGGCTTTAGGTTGTGTTAACTAGAAATAGTCTTTTTGTGCTATGAAAAAACCATTTCCTTCCTAAAAACCTGTTTTCGAACCTTCCTTAGAATCATTTTTGTGATATTTATGCCAAGTCTGGATTGTGTAAAAGTCAGATTTCTGAGCAAACATTGTGGATTAGATTGCATTATTTTTATCCAAATAAGGTGCATCACCATTTTTACCTTTAGCATTTACTTAGTTTCTTTTTCCCTTTTCCCAAATAGTAAAAAATATACATCTCAATAGAACATTTGAAGGGAACCAACCCACAATCTGGAGGTCTAGTTTCGTCATAGGGCACCCACAACCTGAAATTAGTCCCATGTTACACGAAATTGCAGTGCTCCACCAGCCTTGCATACGGGTGCAATTCCCAGTGATAACACTTACATTTATTACCCACACCAAAATAAAATTTGGCCTGCAATGACATTCTATAAATTCAACAACCAAAAAGTCATTTGCCCATTAGAACCCACACACACAAGTATTCACTTTTTTCTTTTTGTGATAGAAACTCTGGCAGAGGTGACAGGTGGCAGACACCTTGATTGCTATTCTATACTCCATTATTTTACATATGATGTAACCATTATTTTTAGATGATGTGCTCTTTGTCATGCATTATGATGTGCTCTCTATCATGCACTCTAAACTCCATTGAATGAATATGCACCTTACACGACTGTTTGCACTAAATGGAATGATCTACACCTTCCATGTCTAGTAATTTGAGAGGCACAATAAAATTAGATTGTGATAATATTACAAAAGATACAATGTCATTCTTAAATATCTTTAGAGAATTAGATTGTGCTCACATCCTATAAATTATAGGTAGGGTTGTGTGAAGGTTTAGAAATAATCTACCAATCTTTGATTCTCCATTAAATTATAGACTAGAACTTGCTCTGGTGGCATTTGCATCTTGGACAATATGTAGTGTGTTGATCTTCACTCACTACTTGATTTCATGAATGACATCATTGACATAGATGACAATGACAAAAGTCAATTATTTAGACAAAGCAATAGTAGACATCAACAAGCATTACAATAGGAGATGGAGTGTTGCCTTGGTGGAATATGTGAACAAATACATTTTTGGTTATGGTAGTTCACCACTCTTGTGGTTGCATGGATTCATTTGCTCCTCACGCGTTTGCAAGCCTTATGGTCTATCTGTGACTACAAGTCATGGTGGAAGTACACTAAATTTGTGTAGGATTAAATGGTAATAGAAGCACTACATCTAACATGAACTTTTGACTTTTTAGTTACTGTGAGCCTTTTCTTTCCTTTTCGTAAGCAAAACACCACTTAATTTGAATTTGGAAGGTTTCAACTTTCAACCATTGTCTTTTGTTTTAGCTTATTGAATTCCAACAAATATCTTACTATATTATTAGTGTGGTTGGGGATAACATCATAGTCATAAAACATAAAAACATACCCAGAAACTCTTGTAACGTCCTTTCTCAACACACACCCAAAACTAGGGCTTCCTTCCAAGGGAAAAATTTTGGGATTAAAATGTTTTGATATGTTGGTTTGTTTTGTTTTTGTTTTATCTTTTCTTTTGGTATGATAAATTTATTTTGCTACTCGATTCTGATCTTGATATTTCCCTCATGTTTCACTTCGGATGTTGAGGTAAAATTAGTTATTTCTCAATGATTGACATATCCAAATTTCAAAGCGTTTTCTTCAAGTTTTTTTACCTTCATATTCTTCAAACATTCTTAGATGCAAAGTCTTTGTACCCTAAATTGAGTCTTGTTTTGAGATCTGTGACGTGTTGTAGTTAATTAGGATGCTTTTGGACAACCACATATATCTGTAATCTTTAATTGGAGAAAGAATAGAGGACACAAAAAATGTTATGAACGCCTCCACCTTTTGAGCAAAATCTATTATGTTTTTACTAGTCATACAACCAATACATGAGTAGATGAGGTGGGTGGACAACAATTAAAATTTAACTTGAGGGATAGATGAACCAAATTTTCTTTCCCCAATTAGTCTAATTAGTTTTTTTTTTCTATCTAGAGTTTATAATTGGGAAAGTTTATCTTTTTAGAAAATTTATTGATTATAAAAGGTTTGTCAATATCTTCTAGAAATTTTCATCAACGTTTTAGATTATGATTTGGGGTGTTTTTATAAAAAAAATTGTAAGTATTTTTTCATTAACATTTTAGATCATACTCCATGATCTATTAATCATAAAGATAAGGAAGAAAATAATAAAATTGTAGACCTAGTTCAATAAATAGATGGGGTGAAGCGATCATGATAGGAGAGGTAGGGACATGAAATGAATAAGAGAAGAGGATTAAAAATGATTTAAAACATACACAAAACCAATAACAAATACAATACCATACAAAAAATAATATGACATAAAATATGGTTCTATCATGATAGGAATTACTATAATATAATACACATAATAGTAATATAATCATTAATATAATCCTATTAATAGTGGTATCATTCTACTATTAAAATCAAATTATAAATGGTATTATTATAATATTGTGAACAAAATTGCAAAGGTAGTAATATAATATTGTAATAGAATTTAAATTAATATAATAGTCTAATAGAGAACATCGTTCCAATATAATAAGATTTAATTGTTTTTCTACACAATGGAACACACAAAAATATCTTTATGAACCTATAAACTTATTTTTTTAAATAGGTACAATTGTAAGATAGTTTTCTTGATTTAAACCATGTTTTATAATTTTTCTCATCAATGTTTCAAATCACACTCTATGATCCATCATCAAGATGTAGAGAGAGAGCAAGAGAAGAGAATGTAAAAAAACATTTTGGATCCATCACTAGGATGTAGAGAGAGAGAGAACAAGAGAAGAGAATGTAAAAAATGTTTTGGATCACACTCTATGATCCATCATTAGGGTGTAGAGAGAGCAAGAGAAGAGAAAAATTATTACACAATTTAATCTAGAAAACTATCTTACAATAGTATGGATTTTGAAAATTTGATGTCTTTAATAGGTACAATGTCGATAGTTTCTAACACCCATACAAGTTTTGATTGAAGGGGAATTTCATTCTCATGGATGTTGCAAGTACTAGGGAAAATAATACCAAAACCATCAAAGAACTTCATGCAGCAATTTGTGGTCCATAGGGTTATGGGGATTGATCTAATTGATTGAAAATCATTAGCGTGACATCTATTGAACCTATGTGATTGTACAAACACCATAGGCTTCAAAACTTGCATTTATTGAAGTTGACCAAATTTTCTTTCCCCAATTAGTCTAATTAGGTTTGTTTTTACTATCTAGAGTTCAAAATTGGGAAAGTTCATCTTTTTAGAAAATTTATTTATTTATAAATAGGTTTGTCAATGTCTTCTAGAAAATTTCATCAACGTTTTAGATTATGATTTAGAGTGTTTTTATAAAAAAATTATAAGTATTTTTTCATCAACATTTTAGATCATACTCCATGATCTATTAATCACTAAGATGAGGAAGAAAATAATAAAATTGTAGACCTAATTCAATAAATAGATAGGGTGAAGCGATTAGGATAAGAGAGGTAGAAACATGAAATGAATAAGAGAAGAGGATTAAAAATGATTTAAAACATACACAAAAACAATAACAAATACAATACCATACAAAAAAGAATATGACATTAAATATGGTCCTATCACGATAGGAATTAATATAATATAATACACATAATAGTAATATAATCATTAATATATTAAATTAATATAATCCTATTAATAGTGGTATCATTCTACTATTAAAATCAAATTATAAATGGTATTATTATAATATTGTGAACAAAATTACAAAGCTAGTAATATAATATTGTAATAGAATCTGAATTAATATAATATTCTAATAGAGAATATCATTCCAATATTATAAGAATTAATTGTTTTTCTACACAATGGAACACAAAAAATATCTTTATGAACCTAAAAACTTATTTTTTTAAATAGGTACAATTGTAAGATAGTTTTCTTGATTAAACTATGTTTTATAATTTTTCTCATCAATGTTTCAAATCACACCATGTGATCCATCATCATGATGTAGAGAGAGAGTGCAAGAGAAGAGAATGCAAAAACCATTTTGGATCCATCATTAGGATGTAAAGAGAGAACAAGAGAAGAGAATGTAAAAAATATTTTGGATCCATCATTAGGATGTAGAGAGAGAGAACAAGATAAGAGAATGTAAACAAATGTTTTGGATCACACTCTATGATCCATCATCAGGGTGTAGAGAGAGCAAGATAAGAGAAAAAATATTACACAGTTTAATCTAGAAAATTGTCTTACAATAGTATGGATTGTGAAAATTTGATGTCTTTAGTAGGTACAATGTTGATAGTTTCTAACACCCATACAAGTTTTGATGAAGGGGAATCTCATTCTCATGGATGTGGCAAGTACTAGGGAAAATAATACCAAAACCATCAAAGAACTTCATGCAACAATTTGTGGTCCATAGGGTATGGGGATCGATCTAATTGATTGAAAATTATTAGTGTGCCCATTGAACCTATGTGATTGTACAACACCATAGACTTCAAAACATCCATTTATTAAAGTTGAATAGTATAAAGATGCAATGATGTGTAAGATCCTCTAACCTTTATTTCATTTATTATATTTTGTTAATGTAAAGGAATTCCCTAAAGAGCCTAAAAAAGTTGTACGTATCAGTGCATATGCACTACAAGCTCTCTAGAATGAATCTACACCTTAGATTGTCTGATTATTTCAGATTCATTCTAGTGTGGTTGTCTAAACTAACAAGGTTTAATGGACATGTAACAATAGATATACTAAGAACATCTTTATATTGCAAATACAAATACTATCTAGTGAATTGTTTGATATGGTACATGCAAGTAGTTAATGCAACTAACAATAAAGCATGTAGCCTTAACCATATATCAAATGCTTGAGAAAAATGTCTATATATATGCTCTTTTGAGGCTTTATATTGTGAAGATTTATGTCAATTGAATGTTTGTTGCGAACACCATATTTGTCTTAAATATTTGTTACCGACTCCCAAAAAATCACAATACAATATAAAATTAAACTATAAAACAATTATTATTATTTATTTGTTTTAAAAAAAGGTGTACCCACAATAACTATTGTTCTCTTACTGCCAAATATGTATAACTAATCCTAACAGTTCAGTTTTACCCAATTTTCTATATATTTTAATTACAAGGCCATTAGAACTCTCAGTGAGGTCTATTGATTGCATTTGCTTGGGTTTAATTCCTAGCTTAGCTAGAAATTCATGTTTTAATAACCTATTCATACTTGAATTCATTTTTGTAAATTTTCTTGTGTAATGTGGAAGTAATTGCATTGTTGCTTAAATGTTTAGGGAGATGAATTAGTAAGATTATGAACAACAACATGGATTGCTAGTTGGCCTAAGTAAGTGTCATTTTATTCTTAATACCTAAATAAAAAAGGAATGAATTTGTCAATTTTGTACTACTTTTATCTTGCTTTTCAATTAAAAAGGCTCAAGATTTATTAATGTTATATTGGATTTTACAATGTCCATGAGCATTTAATAAGTTGAGATCTTTTAAAATTGATTAAGTTGCATTTCACTACTTTCTCTTTGTTTTAGTATGAATATTGTTTTCTAGAATTAGTCATGACCTTACATCTCATTTGGATATATTTAAGTTTTTTTTAAGGATAACTGAATCTTGTAATAGAATAGCTAGGATATTATTATCAAAATTATAGAGCACATAATATTTCTTGCACTAAAGATAAAAAACTTAGAATCCACCAAATTATACTATCAATTCTTTTTTAATCTTTTAGGCATGTTGTTTTTTCTTTGTAAGAATAAAATGTTTGCAAATTTATTTTACATATAAATCAAGAATAGAGAAATCATGGACAAAAACATGAAAATGACACAAGCTTTGATGTAGATGATTAGAACCTAAACAAGCTCATTTTTATATATATTTATTTTTGTTGTTAAGTACTTGGGATAAGGTGCCATCATGGGGGAGTCAAGATGTGACTTGAACTTATGCCAGCTATGTTAAATTCCTCAAGGTTTATTGTTAAACCACAATCCTTAAGCAAGTTCATTAGTATCTTTCAATAACTACACATATATAATTATTTATCATTCTCTCAAATCAATTTGTCTATCAGACATGGAATTAGATGGTTTATAGTTTGTTTGGAAGGCCTTTCCCATGCCAAAGAATTTGTATAATGATATTTTTCAACATATATTATCCTTAAGTTCCAACAATTTCTTTGTAATGATTTTTGCAAACTTTGCTTGAGGCTACAGAAGGAAGTTGAATCTGAAGAACACATGCAAGAAGTGTCCCATGAAAGCATTCTCTTTGTTCAATAAAGATGGTGATTTTTTTATCACACCATCTAAGCTTTATGAAAGGCCTAAGTTCCCATGCCAAAGAATGCTTATAATGAGATTTTCCAACATATATTTGTCCTTAAGTTCCAACAGTTTCTTTTTAACAATTTTTGTAAACTTTGCCTCAGGCTATGGGAGAAAGATAAATTTGATGAATGCATGCAAGAAGTGTCCCATGAATGAGAGTTAAGAGAAGCATTCTTTGTTTTTGAAAAAGATGGTAATGGTTTTATCACACCATCTAAGCTTAAAGAAGTCCTGCTAAGGTTGAGACATCACGAAGGGTAACACTTTGAAATTATGAAACAATGATAGCAATATATGATAAAAAGTCTAATGGTAGAATTGATTTTATAGAATTTGAGTTCATGATAAATAATAAACAAATCTAAATATATATATATTTTAAATTAGAATCTAAACTCCTCATACTCTATTTAAAGTTTTGTAATTGTATATTGAAGAGATTGAATGGATTCCAAAATATTTTCAAAAGTATAGAAATATAATTTCCATATTGTTCATATGGCTCCATCTTGTGATCCCAACTCTTATGGGTTATGTGTGTTAATTAATGTGTATAGTTTATGAGTAGCTAATTGCTCATATATCAATGTTTTTAGTCAATTGGCATAGGAATAAAAATGCAGCAAGTTCATTAGTACAATCAGTTACTCCATACATATAATTAATTATCACTGGGTTTAAGTAAGAAGTTGAGTATACATTTCGTGGAAGTCTCCCGGGGATGAAAAATGCCACTTGGAACAGGTACCCGTTTAGGATCAGGCTCTCGAAGCAAAACGGGTACCCGTTACCTATTTGAAACAGGTACCCATTTTCAAAAAGTATTTTTTTTGGTTTTTTACATGCCTATGACTAATTTTTTTTATTTTTTAGAAACGGGCACCCATTTATAACGGGTACCCATTTCTAAAATTTTAAAATTTCAAATCTGCCAATTTGCATTGGTTTTAGGCTTGGAAACCCAAGGCTTAGCTTTGGACCTGCAACTAGGAGACCATGAAAACAACAAGAGAAAAAAACTAGTTTCACCACTATCGCTGACTACTTTTTTTTCAGAATATTTTAATGAAATTAAAATCCATTATAGATCTAAAAGTCTAGTTTTCAAATATGTAATTTTTTGTACTATCGAACATAATTTTCTATTTATTATTTATTTTCCAAACAAACTAACTCATAAACTTGAAATAACATAGGTTACTATTTTTTTTAATAACTTTTGATTTTGAAAGTTTCTTGAAAAAAAATTATGTCTGACCAAACTAGACATCATTCTCTACATGATGAATTTTTTTTTTTAGTGAATTGATTAGTTTAGCTCAAACTATGTTGGTTGTATACGAGGGGTTTTAAAAAACACTAATTAAAGCCATTAAAAAATTAATAAAAAAAATATTTATCAAAAAATTACAAAAAAAATATCCTGACCAAAATTCAACATACTGAGAATCTTTCCACAAAAAGAATTAGAAAAATACATTAATTTAGGTCAAATTATGTTGGTCATACACATGCATCCTTTTGCAAAAAACAGGGGACTTTTAAAAAGCCACTTTTTGTACATCCAATAAAAAACTAACTTGCATCATCTGGATATTATAAAAAATCACATATTTGAAAACTAGAAACAAAATTCTACATTTCTTATTTTTACATCATCTTAATATTTTATGTGCAAGTGCTTCAAATTGTCACTCCAAGTACGACAAAATTTGAAAAACAGGAAAAACACTTCCACTTTTTAGCCAAAAAATGAACTCATCTTCTTGCACTTACCCCACTCTTAGATCAATTTGTCTGTCAGACCTAACATAGATGGTTTATAGTTTGTTTGAAAGGCCTTTCCCATGCCAAATAATTTGTATAATGTGATTTTCCAACATATATTTGTCCTTGAGTTCCAACAGTTTCCTTGTAATGATTTTTGTAAACTTTGTTCGAGGCTATGAGAGGAAGTTGAATCTAAAGAACACATGCAAGAATTGTCCCATGAATGAGAGTTAAGAGAAACATTCTCTCTTTTTCTTTTTGATAAGGATGGTGATGGTTTTATCGCACCATTTGAGCTTCAAGAAGTCTTGCTTGTCTAAGACAACAAGAAGGGCAAGCCTTTGAGAATTGTGAATCAATGATAACAATAGTTGATAAAAACATTGATGGTAGAATTGATTTTATGGAATTTAAGTTCATGGTGGAAATGATAAACAAATCTAAATAGATTTTTTTTTAAAAAAATTAGAATTTGAACTCCCAATACTCTATTCAAAGTTTTGTAACTATATTTTGACGAAATTGAGTAGATTCCAAATCATTTTCAAAAGTTTACAAATATAATTAACAAATCTAATAGATTTTTAAAAAAAAAAAATTGGAATCTGAATTCCCAATACCGTGTTCAAAGTTTTGTAACTATATATTGAAGAAATTGAATAAATTCCAATTCATTTTCAAAAGTATAGAAATATAATTTCCATAATTGTAATTGTGTATTGAAGAAAGTGAATAGATTCCAAATCATTTTCAAAAGTAGAAATATAATTTCCATACTGTTCATATGACTCCTTCTTATGATCCCAATTTTTATGGGCTATATATGTTATTTTTGGTGTATAGTTTGTGAGTAGCTAGCTGCTCAGATATCAATGTTTTAGTCAGTTGGCATAGGAATAAAAAATAAAACAATAGCACTAACAAACTTAAAAAGCAATAAACATGAGGCCCTATCTTTCTTCATTTTAACTCTACAATTTCAATATAGAATAGAGACTTAATGTTTTTATACAATCTTCCACAAATAGTCAGATTTTGAAAATTTCAAAGGTCAGTCGATAAAATTCATAGGCAATCTTACAAACATGTATATGAGAGACTTGAAAATTTGTCTATGGGTATGTGAGACTTGAAAACATGTATATGAGAGACTTGAAAATCATAGACAAGCGTCCAAACATGTGTATCGCTCCTTTTGTCATTTCTAAACATGTATATCGTCCCTTTTGTCATTGAAGATTTGACTATGGGTAAATTACCTATCTCTAACAAAGGTTTACTACGATCATAAAACTATCTTTAATGTGCTTGGTAAACTTTTTTTCACGTGACCGGTGACGCTAGCACAACACGCCCTCCGATACCACGAGGACGGGGGGGGGGGCTGGTCCTCATGACCATCTTTACCGCAACGGAATTACTTAGCCAATCGACCCAGGGCCCCCGCCCTTATATTATATTAGTTATAATATAATAATAAATATTATTATTAAATAGATTTTATATAATAATAAACATATAATTAAATTCAAATATATTTATTATTTAATTGGAGACGAACAAATCGTTAATAATGCATTTCCTTCTCGATTCTTCTTTGTTCATACTTCTTTTAATATCCCTTTATAAGACATGGGTGTCATGTTCCTAACAGGAACTCTCTGCACTCTTGGTCCCATAGACTGCTTTGGCCTCATAGATATTATTAAAATCTTCCATTAAAAACAAACAAACAATCAATCAATCAATCAATCGCTTATGACAGGAATTTCGGAGACCGTTCGCTGCATTGGGTGTATTAGAGTTGTCCGGATAAGATTAAAACAGAGACGAAATTTCCTTCGTTGGCAGCCATTAATGTTTTTAACAGATCTGACGGCGTCCGTCATTTCTATCGTCTTACATCATTGTAGAGTAAAATGTCCACCATTGATCGCCCAAGCCAGAGCGGGCGGAAAATTAAACGTGGCCACAACTAAAAATCTTGGTGGGCGTGACTGGAAATTTACTCGCTGACCTTTCCAGTGATTACAATTTCAAGTCCTGTTTTGGAAGGAAGATTCGCTTTTTCAGAGTCGAAGGTATCGTAGAATACCAATCTTCTACTTTTATACATTGCTTACTGTCAAATAGTTTTTATGCCTCTCCAGCACCATTCGTAGCAAAAATAAGTTTTGTCAATTTGGGGTTCTGTTAATGTTCTTGGGTTTATGTGAAACTGTTCTAGGTCAGGAACTGTCTCATTATATGCCTGTGGATTTCGAACAGGAAGCAGAATGGCAGTCAATTTACCTCCTGCATTTGGATGGGTAGCCCTTACTTCTCTGGGATACTGCTTTCTCAATTTCTGGATGGCTGCGCAGGTTGGAAAGGCCAGGAAAAGGTACACTCAAAACATTTTCAAAGCTTATTTTTAAACATACAAATACCTAGACTATTTATACATATAGCAAAGACTTGCAAGCAGGTAATTTTTGAAGACAGATATTTGAGTTCCTTTGTATAACTTACAAATACCTGGACTATGTATCCATATAGTGAAGACTTCCAAGCAATTAGGTGTTGAAGACTGATATTTTAGATCTTCTACATCTTGGAAATCTTCATTGATTGAAACTGATTGAGGATTACCATGGGTATTGAAATGCTCAAGATTATTAAAAAAAGTAGTATTACTCTACAAATTTTGGCAGCCATGATAATAGTGGAAAATTGTTATATGGGATCTTGTTTAATGTTCTTTTCAGAAAATTATTATATGGGATCTTATGTAATGTTCTTTTCGGATTTTACTTGTGGGAGAATTTAGGCAATTGGTTGACAGATATTCTACTGGCATAAATAGGCCCTAAAGTTTTCCCTGTTTGCAGGTATAATGTTCCATATCCAACCTTGTATGCAATTGAAAGTGAGAATAAAGATGCCAAAATATTTAACTGTGTTCAGGTTAGTCTTTATATTTTACAAGAAATAAGGTTGTCTGTTTATTCAAAATATTCTCAGGAGAATTGCTTGTTTGTTTTTCCTTTAATTTTCATGGTTGTTTTCCCTGTAGTTTGCTTCTTTTTCGTTTCTGCCTTTGACCAAATATTAGTTGTATGGTTCAGCGAGGACATCAGAATTCTCTGGAAATGATGCCAGTGTTCTTCCTGCTTCTCATTTTGGGGGGCTTACAGGTGCTGTATTAAAATATTGTTCATTTTATTATTTGAAGAAGTAGAGACTAAGGCTGAATAGGGATCTCCTTGAAATTGCTAAATGTGTTTTCTTTTTTTTTCCTTTAATTAAGGACAATGGCTGTTGGTTTTCATTTATTATATTCATTATTTGATTTTACTATTTTGTGGCAAGTGAGGCTTGCGGTAAACATTGTTATCCCTGTGTTGGGTGTGTTTAAAGTTTAAACTTTAATAAGGTGGATTTCTAAAAGCTGCTCCATTAATCTATTGAGTAATAAAAATATAGACCTCCCCCAATTTTAGTAAATTGGGTGGTATGACATTTTGAAAGAACATTATTTGCATGATTGCATCTTTATTAAAACTGTAAATTACCTTTGTGTATTGCCAATTGCAGCACCCTATTGTCTCTGCCATTCTTGGTGTGTTTTATTGCCTAGCACGATATGGCTATTTCACAGGCTATTCATCTGGTGAACCCAAGAATAGGTTGACTTATGGGTATGTGTCAACAACCTGGTGTTATCTCTGGTTAAATTTGTATAAATTCTAATTTATCAGCTATATGGCCTTGAGATTGTAAGTCTTTTGAATTTTCTGCTCTTTAATGTTTTCAGGAAATTCAACTTTGTTGCCATCTTGGGGTTGATGTTCTGCACTCTATCATTGGCATGGGATCTTCTGCTTAAAGTTCCTCAATAGAAGCAGTTCCTCTCTCAACACCAGCCAGATTTGATAGTTTTCCAAAGAGAAGCAGACATCAACTTTTTTAAGGGAAATAAATTTGACATATTTATTTAATTCTACAATCGTAGATTTTCTCAATAGCACCATCATCTCTTTTAACACCTGACAGATCTGAATGATTTACGCTTCACAGAGAAAGCAACATCTTCAACTTTTTTAAGAGATGATTTTAACATAGTAGTTAAATTCTATGAGGTAGCAATTTCACTTTTATTGATGAGATGGATCATATTTCTTAAGCATTTGAATTTCAGATATGATCATTCTTATTTGGTGCTTAGAAATTTTCCCTTTTCTTTATATGTCATAGCATAGAATAGGGTTTGGCAGTGTGGCATTGAACATGGTTTTTTATGTTTTGCAACAGCTGTAATATATGCACTGCAGTTTAGGTTTACATTTCAGTACTTCTGTGTCCAATATGGATAAAAAATGTTGTATATGATATTTTTTATATCGTTTGCATGATAGGAATGTGCAGATATGTTTGATTTCAATTGCATGCTTGGATTATACTATTTAACTAGGTCAAATATCTTATTGGAGCTTCAACCTAAGAGAATAAGAATTTGTATTGTATAAGCTGAGACTCAGCAAAATACAGTGATGCTACAGATTGGAAGCCCAGAACAGAGATAGGGTACAGTAGCAGACCATTCACATGACTCAATGATATAACCATTGAAATTGCATAGGCAAACAGGTCTAAAGCTTCTTAATGGATTGAGGCATACTTGTTTACGTGCTATATATGGAGCACTACAAAATTCATACAACTATATTCACCCATAGCGAGGCTTTCAAAATTTAATACATATACTTCATATGCCAGGTCATATGATTCAAAGCTATTCAAGTATGCATTATTATTTAGAGACTACAGTGGAAGCTTTTTCCCCTGGGTGCTTTCAAAACATTGGTCATATGCTAGCTGTGATATCATAAATCATAGTGTAGTTTACAGGCACTGCAGACTCTCTTGTAGATTACTGAACTGGTAATGCCTACGCAGCTTTTAATCCAGCTGATTTGTTCTAGTTGTCCATTATTCCGTCTTGCACTTCAGCTGTTAAATCAATCGTGAATTAAGAACTTCAGCCAGAACCTTTTTAAGAAATATCTGGTAGTTTACGTATCCTGGAACACCATGCTCTGTTTCCTCTAACTAGTTGTCAGTTAACATTTAATAAACATTTTATATTTGCTTCTACTTAGTGTGAATCAGCTAATAAGTTTATATACTCTCATGAAAGCATGGTTTCTATCAATGATCTTTCATTCAGATGTTATAACAGTTTTCTCTCCAGCAGTATCGAATTACCCTGAGAATGATAGAATTTTGTACTCGAACATATTTCTTGTAGTTCAGGGCTGATTTTTACGTTCTTTTTTTTAGTTCATTTTCATATATGTTCGCTAGCATTAGCAATGTTAATTTATACTCTAGTTCATAATTGCCTAGTGGGTCGTTATCTATTTATATGCAGTCAAATCGATTGAATTGGAATGATGTAGTTATACATTGATACTATGAATTGGAATGGTTTTTTGATTAAACTTTTATTGACATGTTAAGGAAATATTGATTTAGGTGCTAGTATGAATTTCCAAACTGGATCATTTAAAATATTAAAAATGGGTTAAATGTGAATAATGAATATTGTGAAAACTAACATTAATTAATGTTGTAAATTATATGATTGTGTATGAGGTGATTTAATTATATTGATTATGAGGCATTTATATTTGTGATGAGAGTTGTGATCCATGAACATGTGAGTGGAGTTTGTATGTGTTTGAGAATAGTGAAACTATTGTGGTGCAGTCATGGTCAGAGGGTTCATAGAATGAACTGTCCAAGCCGTGCAGCACGAGTAAACACAACCGAAACAACTCAAATATAGAATGCAATGAATGATTCAAATGTTCAATATATCATGTATTCAGAATGCTTACATGCCAGCAACATGTGGGCTTACAAACTAGGGCTCACATCCCTGAATTCCAGTTACAACAGATATGCAAGATATGGCAATGAAGCGCCTATCTGGAAAAACCTAACTATCAATCTTATGAAATATGCTAACTTACTTTCTAATACATCTTAGGGATCTATATATATCATCTCCAAGCTCAAGAAATCCTCCGCGTCGGCCAAGAAAGGTTACAAACTCCAATTAAGGAATGTAATGTGTAGGAACAAATAGGTCGGCCTTAAACAATTGGTACTCCTCCACAAATGAATGAAACTTGGTGCGGACCTCAAGGAAGGTCTATCTAATCATTATGTGCCGTGTGACATGTTCCATTTAGCTCTGCAAGTCACGGAAGTGCCCCGGAAACCTTCTCCTTCAACTGATTGTCTAAATGCTCTGTTCTGTGAAAATAGGTGATCTTCTGATAGCGATAACTTTTAGCAGAAGTCCAAATGACCTGAAATTTGGATATGATGTAGTTGATGTTGTCTAGATGCTAAGTCCTGCTCCACAAGCTCTAAAATTAAAATGCCGCAAAATGCGGTACAAAATGCTGAAACTGCTACTAACTGAACTAAATTGGAAAATAAAAGAAAACAAAATGAATGCAAATATTTTTGGTTGATGCAAGATTGCTCTGCAACTTGGGATGCTCCTGCATCATATTGTATTTTGCTTTGGCTATATAATTTGATGCGTTCATAGAGTCTGCATGTTGATATATGAACCCTAATTACTATCCCACTAAACATTATGAAGTAATTGGATTTTGATTGTGTTATTCCAGTGAAACAAAATATCTTGGCTATGTGTGGCTAAGACCCCCTTTATGAACCATGTTGTATTCCCCTAGTATATAAACTCTACTTTTGTTTTATTTAATTGGTTGTAATTGTCATGTATGGACAAATTTTATGATTTAAAATGTTCCTAAATTATGAAACTTGAATTTATTTTTTATAGGTATTTTTAGAGGGTTGAAAATGCCTATTTTTTAATTATTTATGCATTTTTGGGACTCCAACCCAAGTACCTATGGGTGGGGTACTTGGATTAGGGCATTTGAGTCTCTATTGAGGTTTTTTGGTACCATCTCGAACTTGTGGGAAGAGTTTTCATTTAACTAGAATATGGGTGACCTGAGCAAGGTTGCTAATTCAATTGTCTCACATATTAATGGGAAGGACAAATGGAGTATAGTCCACTTCACCATGCTTGGACATGGAGAGCCCATGTAGGTTCACATGAGAAGTATGGGTTTCATTTAATTCTAGTAAGTGATTGATTGCATAGGTGAGTGGGGTGCCATGTGGCTCCATACCATTGTGTGGAGAGGAATGACATGGCATTCCCTTTTAAACCATTTCCTTTGGCTTTGGGAGAGTTAAACCTTTCATTTTTGGAAAATACACTAGGACTTTTCTAGAGAGAGCTAGAGAATTCTTAAGAGTTAGTAGAGAGTTTTTGGAGGGTTTTGGATTGCTTTGGAGCCTTGTGAGTATGGAGAAGGGATTTGGATGAAGGAGGAAAGAGTTCATCTTTCAAACTATCTTGAGAGGTAGGCTTGCTTTCTTGTGTTATTTTCTTATTCTTTCATGTATGAATTTATTGAGAGAAAAAAACTAGGTTTTATCCTTGTGCTTAAATGAGATTTGTTTGGGTTTTGAAAGCCTAGTGAAAGATTGTAGTGTTATATATGTTTAATGTTCAAGTATTTGTGTTACTATGGTGAAGGAAAGTGTTGAGAATACCTCCTTGTTCTTCTTGTTCTATGTTGGTGTTGTATGTATGTGTTCTCCCTTAGTTTTGTCTCTCACTCTAGTTCGAGGACAAGTTACATATTAGGGGTTGAGAGAAACATGGAGATCTTTAGATGCATATTCCTTATATGTGTTTTGTTCTTTCTAGAGAAATAATTTTTTGCTATAATCTTGTGGATTGACATGGGATAAGTAGATGTGTTGGGTGGTTTGGTTTTGATGAGAAATTGTTGATATCATATTTATTCATTGTGATTATATGTGAAGATGTTTGTGGAAATGCTAGTGGGTTAGAGGCCCAAATGATCATTTTTCTAAATGGGTTTGAAACCCAAATATAAGTGTCTCTTGAAGGATTTAGACCCCTATTGACTCCCTCGTTGTGAAGAATCAAAGAGTTGATTCTTGTGTGAAAACCATCGTCCTTGTGATCTTTTTGTGCGTTGGTCAAATGGTTACAAGTGTATGTTTTGTGTAAACTCGATTCCTTGTGTATTCTCTTAGCTTAGGGGTTGATGTAGCTTTCTGCATATCATATGGTTGGGAAGTGAGTTCCTCCCGTGGGCTAGCAAAACATGTTCATCTTGAAGTTTTTGGAGCTCAAATGGCATTGATATCCTTAATCTTGGATGAAGTTCTTGTTAAGTTGTAAATATTGCAATTTATATATTTACTCCTTTTTGTAAGTTTAAATATATTTGGAGAAGTTTCTAAGTTGCTTTGAGTTTAGCAAGAAGGTAGATTTGAGGTGTTTTGCATTGTATATTAATTTTATAAAAACCAAGGATTGGTCATATGTATGTGTTTTTTATTATGGAAAATGCTTTTGACCAGAACTTTGAGCTAGAGATACTAAAGAAGGGTCACACCCCTTAAAAGAATCAGAGGAAACAACCAATGACGTCCAAGAAACATTAAGAGGAGACATGGAGCACAAAGCAATGGGACCAAAACACAACAAGAAGCAGCAACGCCCCACACACAGGGAGAAAAACAAAACTTCTAGGGTAGAACTACCCCTAAAGAATAGGACCACCCACTCAAGGTGGTTTGAAGTCAAAGTTCTTTAGGGAACTCTATTTCAAGATGACATCACAAGACTTAATTGAATCAAGCCCCTTACTAGTAGGATTCACAAATTGAAGAACTGAAGTCAAATTGAGAGGATCCAAAGAATTATTATTAAAGGAAACCCCTTTATGATTTTCCTTGTTGGAGGATGAACATCGAGGACTAGAGGAGGGGTCATGGACCACACTAGCTTTTGAATCTTTACTCTTCTTTGTTAAAGAGGTAGCACCAGGGGTCTCAAAGTTAGTCTTGTCCACAAGAGGACTAACTTACACACCAATTGTTAGAATTTGAAAAGATTAATAACCGAGAAAACTAGTGCAAACGAATAGATATTAAACTGTGAAAGCTAATGATACAAGATCAAAATAACAACACAGAGTTAGTCTCCACGAGAACAATGCAAATGCTAGAAGCAGAATAACATTATGAGGGCAAAAGAAAAAGATGCCTAATACAAGCTAGGTAGCATGTTTATATAGAAAAGAGAGAGGGTGGAGGTGGCAACCTTTTGACTGCCCTTGCAAATTGTTCTTCGCCATTTATAAAGTGTCAAACTTTTAAATTTATTTTTAGACTTCCTATTTACAACAAACTCATTGACCAACATTGCTTTTTGTCCTTAATAAGTTGTTGAACTTCTTATTTGTGGGAACAAGACAAAATATAGTTATGAATGCATTGTTACAATCTCTAAGGCAATGCACACTTTTGCAAAAACTTGCAATTGGGCATCAAAACTCCAAATTCCCACAAATTTATATTTTCAGACTAAATGCAAATCCCTTTAGACATGAAAATGCTTTTAAATGAATGTACACAAACTTCAAAAGCACCCTCTTTTAATATGTTGCATATTTTTTGAATCTTCTTGCAATGTCACAAAATTGCAAGTTATGAAAATGTAAACTATGGAAATGCATACTTACAAAGTCACAACCTTACTATATTGCATTCAAGTTCCTTATCTCTACCCATAATGATTTTCACCAAGTTTTTAACCATCAACATGGTCTTACGACTTGACTTGGGTAATTTGTGAAACTTCAACAAAATGACCAAATTCAATTCCATATCACCTACAACCAATGTTGGTAATTAATGTTTTCAATTCAATTAAACTTGAATGACAAAGGACCTTATAAGATCACATGGTCTTACAACTTGACTTGGGTAATTTGTGAAACTTCAACAAAATGACCAAGTTCAATTCCATATCACCTACGACCAATGTTGGTGATTAATGTTTTCAATTCAATTAAACTTGAATGACAAAGGACCTTCAGAGATGATTTGAAGTATCAATGACTATTGAGAAGGTGATTCAATTGATGGATTTTGACTTTGTAGACTCAAAATTTTAAAATTTGAGGATAACAAGAACAATCACCCTCTTCTCAAGGAAGAGATCTACAAAGAGAAGATGGAGGAGATGATGATTCTAAGGATATGAAAAAGAGAAAGCTGGAGAAAGGGGACGATGAGAGACAAACGAAGAAGCAAAAGAAACAAAAGTCAAAAGGTGGAGACCAATAGAAAGATAGTGCTCAACAAGACTTACCAACTACTTGAGTGCCACCCATTGTAAGTACGCATTCTCCCCTTCCTCCTCCTTTAACTAGTTCTTTGTCTAGTTCTATGTTAGGTTTCGTAGCAATTGCATTTGCTACTTTTGCCTTCCACCCACTATGTGTTAATCTTCCATTCCTCCATTCTCATCTCCCCTTAGCTTTCCCCTAGGGATGAGCCCTACTCTCACCCCCCCAATAGAATTCTCACAACACCAAGTACCAACTCAATTAGTCTTGTCCCCACTAGGAGGTTTCACCTTTCCACTTCCTCCTCCACCAACATCATCCACTATGTTTTATGGCCTTCCAAATCTAGGACCTTTCTTTGTTCTCCTCACCATCTCAATCCCTTTAAGTTCCCATGTCTTGAGCTTCTTTCTCTCCACCATCACCCTATAGCTAGCTTCCAACCTATTTTTTCACCCCCCTATCATCCCAATTGACCCCATTGGTTTTGCATTAATTGGCTTGAGATGATTTTCTCAATACATGAAACAAATCCAAGCTTAGACCCAACAAAAGGATCAAACGAGATAGGTTAAAGTGGTTTCCCATCCAACCTTAACCAACGTAAGAAGCTTGTATGACCCTAGAGGTCAAACAATGTATTTTAGGCAGATGAATCCAATGATAAGCAAACTTGAGGGTCAAATTTTGCCAACAAACTATCAAGTAAAAGTCATGGCCATAAGTTTTAAAGATGTCAAGCCTAAGGATAGGATTGAATTCTTGCAAGAGAGCACAAAGTTTGTGACTTTGCAATATCTATATGTTGATAGAAAGCTCAAGAATACAATTGGTAAAACAAACTTTGAAGGACATTGAGTTGAAGGTTAAGTCACTAGAGTTTCAAGTGACCAACTTAAATAAAGCTATATCTATCTAAGTGCCAAAGTCGTTGGTTGATGTAGACAAAACAAGGAATAGAGAGCTTATGGGAAAACTAGAAGAAGCTGAAAACATAATAGAGGGTTACAAGCAATAATGTACCACCTTACAGAGCAAGGAGGAGGAATCCAAGCAATGAGCTATTTCTCTACAAGTAGAGGTGGAATAGTTTAAACAACAAAGTAAAAGACTACAAGCCAAGGTTGAGGAATATAAGGGGCAAACAATCACTCTTTAGGAATAAATAGATGGACTCAAATTGAAAGTCATCTCCCTACAAGTCAGGTTGAGGAGTTACAATTAAAGTCAATTACACATGAAATAACAATAACAACCTTTAAGCAACAAAGCAATACTTTGCAGGGTAAAATTAATGAATTGAGATAGCAATTAGGGTCACTAAACTTGATTAAGGGAGTATGCAAGTCATACTAGGATAGCATTATCTAGGCCACCAATGCCATGGATCATGCCCTTGAATTCATTGATGTGGCTAACAACCAGAGCCAAAGAAGTACGAGTAGCGGTTGATGTTCTTCTCGGAAATCTCTCTCCAAAGGTGGCAGGTGCATAATTATTTAGACACAAGCTATCAACCTTGCCCAATGACACACTTAATGTTGCAAGGATAACCAACAAGAATGAGATTATCCGAAAAGTCATTGGCATACTAGATACAAAGGAGGTAGCACAATTGCTTGCCCTAAAAAAGGACTATTGCAAGCATGTTGGCACATATCAAGAAACTGGTAACTGATATAGTAGGGCCTATTTTCACCACTAGATGTGAACAAGAGGCTCTTGCTTAAGTGGAGGTTCTTGGAATCGCTTAATAATAAGAAAAATGATGAGCCAATATTTTACAATTGGTCGATGGTTCCCACCTCAAATGATGTTTAGAGAATAATCAAGCCACTTGTAGAATTAGAAGTTCAAATTCAAAATGCAGTGGCCATTGTCCAAAGCTTCTCACACAATGACACATTTGAGCTGAAGCAATGCTTCAAGGCATTTAAGAAGCTCGAGGTTCCGTCCAAAGATGAGTGGGGACAAATTCAGTCCTGTCTTGGAGAACGTTGCCCCCCCCCCCCCCCCGCCCTCCTCCCTCATTTGGCATGTTTTGGAACATTTAGAGATTGTTAAAGGAAATGTTAATTGTAAAGTTGTGGAAATCGTTCAATTGTTGGATCAATGGCCTGTAAAGATCAAGAAAAGGGTAAAGGCACGACATCATTGATTCATGAACACCATAAATGTCAATAACCTCGGTCCATGGGAATTTAGAAAAGAGAAAGATGCTAGTTTTAGAGGTAGCAGTTGTCGTCGATGGTTTGTGGGGCCTACAGATCAATGATCCATAGTGTTTTGGTTGATCGCAGTTTCAAAGAGAAGGAATTAAGAAGCGGTGTGCATTGATGTGGCCGCCTGACAAATCTATCGACCCTCGAGCATCTAAGAGAACATAAAGAGAAGAATTGAAGCTTGAATTTCAAATGAAATGAATTGGGCATGAAACAACATTTAAGATGTAGTTCAAGCATGTAAACCACTCCTCCACTGCAGTCATAAATGCTTTCAGTTACATACCCATGTCGAGTTAAATGCGTTCAATTAAGTACTCCTACATGATCGTCTAAGGATAACCGCTTTGCTATTTTTAGATTCCATGCTCTGAATAAATAAGAGCCTTGGGGGTCATTGTTGAGGTTAGACTAGGATTTGTAGACCAGTGCTCTCAAAATCTTTGTATGCAGGGCTTTTTCTCTGGCTTTTTCATTTGTAAGCTTTAGAGTGGTTTTAGTTTATGTTTCCCTAATTCCTCTGGCCTTTTGTAATATGTTTGGTAAGTCGTGAATATTTTTTTGTATGTTCTAACCTTAGCAATACCATTTTGAATTGGGGCTAGGATTTGGATCAAGAGTTATAGTTGTTGTGTAGCTTGATAGCATTCATGTGATAGCAAGTCTAACACCCATTCTCCTAGTTAACAAAAATAAATGTGCATGGATTTGAATTAATCAATGCAGCGGTCATGATTCTCTCTATACTTCCCTATTATGGTTCATTAATGTTTGATTGTCTTTTGCATTGCTATAACTATGTTTATTTAAAATCTATTGACTATTAAATTTCATGGTTGTTACATTTTCAACAATTTATATCCTTTTTCTTTAATCAATTTAGGCTTAGCTAGAATAGGATGAACCAACCTTATCCAGAAATGTTTTGTTAAAGCAGTCCCACATTAACAAAACTTTCCATGTTGTCACATGTTGTGGGTGTAAAGACAGGCTAAAAAATAAGCCTAATATGACCACCAACAATCATGGATTGTGGACCATGCACAATAGGAGTCGTGAGCCCCATGGTGGGTCATGCCCCCCCATAGGCCCATGCCCTGTGGTAGGGTTTAGGCCCTACCACATTCACTTTTTATTTTGTTTCTTTTTTTATTATATACATACATACATAAACTCCAATGAATTTCCATTTATAACACATTTAATACAAAACAAATTTAAATGTATACACATATACATGAAAGAAAATCAAATTTAAACTCTCTCTCTCTCTCTCTCTCTCTCTCATAGACAACCTCATCTATAAATCATATTTGAACATATTTACAGATTTCAAAATCAACTTCAAATTAAACAATGCAAGTTCATTTTGTGAGTTTCATTACCTTTCTAAAAACTGCCCAACCACATATTTAAATCTTTTCATTTCAACAAATACCTCATTACTATACATTTGATCAACTTACAATAATGATAACACATACAGATGACCAATCCTTGATTTTTATAAAATTAGCATACAATGAAAAACACCTCAAGTCTACCTTCTCATCAAACTCAAAGCAACTTAGAAACTTCTTCAAATACATTTAAACTTACGAAAATGAGTAAATACACAAATTGCAACATTTACAACTTAACAAGAACTTCATCCAAACTCAAGGACATCAATGCCATCCAAGCTCCAAAAACTTCAAGATGAACAAGCTTTACTAGCCAGTGGGAGGAACTCACTTCCCAACATAATGATATGCACAAAGCTATATCAACCCCAAAGCTAAGAGAATACACATGCAATCAAGTTTACACAAAACATACACTTGTAACTATTTGACCAACACACAAAAAGATCATGAGAAGGTTGATTTTCACACAAGAATCAACTCCTTGATTCTTCACAATAAGGGAGTGAAGAGGGATCTAAATCCTTTAAGAGACTTATATTTGGAGTCTCAAACCCATTGACAACAATAGTCATTTCGGCCTCTAACCCACCAACATTTCCACAATCATTTTCACATATAATCACAATGAATAAATCTCGTATCAAACATTTCTCATCAAAAACCAAACCACCCAACACATCCACGTATCCCTTGTCAATCCACAAGATAATAGCAATAAATTATTTCTCTAGCAAGAACAAAACACATATAAGGAATGTGCATCTAAAGATCTCTGTGTTTCTCTCAACCTCTAATACATAGCTTGTCCTCAAACTAGAGTGAGACAAAACCAAGGGATAACACATACATACAACACCAACATAGAACAAGAACAAGGAGTCATTCTCAACACTCTCCTTCACCATAGTAACACAAATACTTGAACATTATAACACTACAATCTTTCACTAGGCTTTCAAAACACCTAAACAAAGCTCATTTAAGCACAAGGATAAAACCTAATTTTTTTCTCTGTCGACAAATTCATACATAAAAGAAATAAGAAAATAACACAAGGAAGCAAGCCTATCTCTCAAGATAGTTTGAAAGATGAAGAACTCTTTCCTCCTTCCTCCATATCCCTTCTCCACACTCAAAGCTCCAAAGCAATCCAAAACCCTCCAAAAACTCTCTACTAACTCTTAAAATTCTCTAACTCTCTCTAAAAGACTCCAAGTGTATTTTCCAAAAATGAAAGATTTAACTCTCCCAAAGCCAAAGGAAATGGTTTAAAAGTGAGTGCCATGTCATTCCCTTCCATCCAATGGGATGGAGCCACATGGCACCCCACTCACCTATGCAATCAATCACTTACTGTAATTAAATGAAACACATACTTCTTATGTGAATCTACATGGGCTCTCCATGTCCAAGCATGGTGAAGTGAAGTGGATTACACTCCACTTGTCCTTCCCATTAATATGTAAGACAACTGACTTAGCAACCTTGCTAAGGTCACCCATATTCTAATTAAATGAAAACTCTTCCCAAGGATCCCAAATGGTATCAAAACTCAATAGAGACTCAAACACCCTAATCCAAGTACCCCATAGGTTCTTGGGTTGGCATCCCAAAAATGCATAAATAATTAAAAATTAGACATTTTCAAGCCTATAAAAATACCTATAAAAAATAAATTCGAGTTTCACAATTTAAAAAATATTTTAAATCATAAAATTTCTTCATGTGACAATTACAACCAATTAATAACACAAAAATAGAGTGTAAATACTAAGGGAATACAACATTTTATAAAGCCAAGATATTTTTCTTCACCGGAATAGGATAGTAATTAGGGTTCATGTACCAACATGCAAACTCAATGAACACATCAAATTATATAGCTGAAACAAAATACAATAGTTTCACTATTCTCACACACTTACAAACTCTCATCACATGTTCATGAATCACAACTCTCATCACAAATATAATCAGCCTCATAATCAATATGATCAAGTCACCTCATGCACAATCATATAATTTACAACATTAATTAGTGTTCATTTTCACAATATTCGTCATTCACATTTAACCCATTTTTAATATTTTAAACGATCCAATTTCCAATTTCATACTAGCATGTCAATCAAAATTTCCTTAACATGTCAATCAAAATTTAGTCAAGAAACCATTCCAATTCATAGTATCAATGTATAACCACATCATTCCAATTAAATCGATTTGATTGAATATAAATAGATAACGAACCACTAGGCAATTATGGACTAGCGAATAAATTAACATTACTAGCAAACATATATGAAAATGACAAAAAAAACAACCTAAAAATCAGCCCTATGTACAAAATTCTATCATTCTCAGGGTAATCCGATAGTGCTGGAGAGAAAATTTTATCACATCTGAGTGAAAGATCATTGATAGAAACCATGCTTTCAAGAGAGTATATAAACTTATTAGCTGATTCACAGTGAGTAGAAGCAAATATAAAATGCTTATTGCATGTTAACTGACAACTAGTTATGAGGAAACAGAGCATTGTGTTCCAGGATAGTAAACTACCAGATATTTCTTGAAAAGGTTCTGGCTGAAGTTCTTAATTCACGATTGACTTAACAGCTGAAGTGCAAAACAATGGGCAACTAGAACAAAGCAGCTGGATTAGTAGTGGTGGCCTGGAATAAAAGCTGCGTAGGTATTGGCAGTTCAGTAATCTACAAGGGAGCCTGCAGTGGCTATAAACTACACTAGGATTTATGATATCAGAACTAGCACATGACCAACGTTTTGAAAGCACGCAGGTGAAGAAGCTCCCACTGTAGTCTCTAAATAATTATGCATAATTGAATAGCTTTGAATCATGTGACCTGGCATATGAAGTATATGTATTACATTTTGAAAGCCTCACTATGGGTGAATAATGTTGTATGAGTTTTGTAGTGCTCGATAATATAGATAGTACAAAAATAAATATGCCTCAATCCATAAAGAAGCTTTAGACCTGTTTGCCTATGCAATTTCAATGGTTACATCATTGAGTCATGTGAATGATCTGCTACTGTACCCTATCTCTCTTCTGGGCTTCCAATCTGTAGCATCACTGTATTTTGCTGAGTCTCAGCTTATATACAAATTCTTATTCTCTTAGGTTTAAGCTCCAATAAGATATTTGACCTAGTAAAATAGTATAGTCCAAGCATGCAATTGAAATCAAACATATCTGTGTATTCCTGTCATGCAAATGATATAAAAAAATATCATATACAACATTTTTTAATCCATATTGGACGCAGAAGTACTGAAACGTAAACCTAAACTGCAGTGCATATATTACAGCTGTTGCAAAACATAAAAAACCATGTTCAATGTCACACTGCCAAACCCTATTCTATACTACGACATATAAAGAAAAGGGGAAGTTTCTAAGCACCAAATCAGAATATCATGTCTGAATTTCAAATGCTTAAGAAATATGATCCATCTCATTAATAAAAGTGAAATTGCTACCTCATAGAATTTAACTACTATGTTAAAATCATTTCTCTTAAAAAAGTTGAAGATGTTACTTTCTCTGTAAAGTGTAAATCATTCAGATCTGGGAGGTGTTAAAAGAGAAGCTGCTTCTATTGAGAAACTCTACGATTGTAGAATTAAATAAATATCTCAAATTTATTTCCATTAAAAAGTTGATGTCTGCTTTTCTTTAGAAACCTGTCAAATCTGGCTGGTGTTGAGAGAGAAACTGCTTCTATTGAGGAACTTTAAGCAGAAGATTCCATGCCAATGATAGAGTGCAGAACATCAACCCCAAGATGGCAACAAAGTTGAATTTCCTGAAAACATTAAAGAGCAGAAAATTCAAAAGACTTCCAATCTCAAGGTCATATAGCTGATATATAAGAATTTATACAAATTCAACCAGAACTGACACCTGGTTGTTGACACATACCCATAAGTCAATCTATTCTTGGGTTCACCAGATGAATAGCCTGTGAAATAGGTGTATCGTGCTAGGCAATAAAACACACCAAGAATGGCAGAGACAATAGGGTGCTGCAATTGGCAATACACAAAGGTAATTTACAGTTTTAATAAAGATGCAATCATGCAAATAATGTTATTTCAAAATATCATACCACCCAATTTACTAAAATATGGAGAGGTCTATATTTTTATTATTCAATAGATTAATGGAGCAGCTATTAGAAATCCACCTTATTAAAGTTTAAACTTTAAACACACCCAACACAGGGATAACAATGTTTTCCCCAAGCCTCACTTGCCACAAAACAGTAAAATCAAATCATGAATATAATAAATGAAAACCAACAGCCATTGTCCTTAATTAAAGGAAAAAGAAAGAAAACACATTTAGCAATTTCAAGGAGATCCCCATTCAGCCTTAGTCTCTACTTCTTCAAATAATAAAATGAACAATATTTTTATACAGCACCTGTAAGCCCCCCAAAATGAGAAGCAGGAAGAACACCGGCATCATTTCCAGAGAATTCTGATGTCCTCGCTGAACCATACAACTAATATTTGGTCAAAGGCAGAAACGAAAAAGAAGCAAATAACAGGGAAAACAACCATGAAAATTTAAGGAAAAACAAACAAGCAAGTCTCCTGAGAATATTTTGAATAAACAGACAACCTTATTTCTTGTAAAATATAAAGACTAACCTGGACACAGTTAAATTTTTTGGCATCTTTATTCTCACTTTCAATTGCATACAAGGTTGGATATGGAACATTATACCTGCAAACAGGGAAAACTTTAGGGCCTATTTATGCCACTTGAATATCTGTCAACCAATTGCCTAAATTCTCCCACAAGTAAAATCCGAAAAGAACATTAAACAAGATCCCATTTAATAATTTTCTGAAAAGAACATTAAACAAGATCCCATATAAGAATTTTCCACTATTATCATGGCTGCCAAAGTTTGTAACAGTGCTACTACTTTTTTTTATAATCTTGAGCATTTCAATAACCATGGTAATCCTCAATCAGTTTCATTCAATGAATAATTCCAAGATGTAGAAGATCTAAAATATCAGTCTTCAAAACCTAATTGCTTGCAAGTCTTCACTATATGGATACATAGTCCAGGTCTTTGTGAGTTATACAGAGGAACTAAACTATCTGTCTTCAAAAATTACCTGCTTGCAAGTCTTTACTATATGGATACATATTCTAGGTATTTGTATGCTTAAAAATAAGCTTTGAAATGTGCTCTGTGTACCTTTTCCTGGCCTTGCCAACCTGGATACCCATCCAGAAATTGAGAAAACAATATACCAGAGAAGTAAGGACTACCCATCCAAATGCAGGAGGTAAATCGACTGCCATTCTGCTCACTGTTTGAAATCCACAGGCATATAATGAGACAGTTCCTGAGTCAGAACAGTTTCACATAAACTCACGAAATTGACAAAACCCAAGCACATTAAGAGAACCCGAAATTGACAAAACTTATTTTTGCTATGAAGGGTCTTGGAGAGGCATAAAAATTATTTGACAAGAAGCAATGTATAAAAGTAGAAGATTGGCATTTTACAATACCTTCGACTCTGAAAAACCGAAACTTTGTTCCAAAAAAGGACTTGAAATTGTTATCAGTAGATAGGTCAGCGAATTTATTTCCGGGCACGCCCAACAAGATATGCAGTTGTGGCCACGTTTAATTTTTTATATTGTTAATTCAATATAATTTCCCTCTTTCCTACTCTCTTCACTTTGTTGTTGTTTGAGTTTTTTAAGGGAAGAAGTTACGGAAGCAAAGCTTAAGACTATGAATTTTTAAGAAAGGTTTTTGCCTTTTATAATTAATAAATGCTTAGAGGCAGGGCCTAAATTTGACGGTTGACTCTTCTTTAAGTTTCTTTAGTTTTTTTTTTTTTAAATGATAACTTGGAATAGAAGTTAAGGGAGAGAAGCTTAAAACTATCAATTTTTAAAAAAAGTTTTTTTCTTTTATAATTAATAAATGATTAGAGATATTTGTTTATTTTTTATAGATTTTTTTGTTATTGTAAATATATGTAAAAATAAGGATAGCTTGGAAGAGAAGTTAGGGGAGAAAAGCTTAAATCTATGATTTTTTAAATTCTTTTATAATTAATAAATGATTAGATATGCTTTTTGTTATCATTTGATTTTGTGTCTCATTTTTTAGGTAGGTTGACCTTTAGTTTGATGGAGAAACTCTCTTTTTAGTCTCTAAAATGGTAGGTTGACCTTGAGTTTAGTGGAGAAGCTCTCTTTTTAGTCTCTAAAATGGCAGGTTGACCTAAAACTCCTAGCATTAAAATCTTAAAATCTAGAGATCATATCTAAAATTCACTTTACAAAAAGTTGTGATAATTCTTAAACTCCTGCCAAACTTTGATTTTGTAGCGATTGGACAAGATTTGAGCTTGAAATTGACGTATCAACAGTTAGCAGCATGCTCGAATAACATGGGAGAAACAACAAAATTTCTCAAGTTTAGCAAATGCACGAGTTTAGATAATTCATGAGGAACCCCTAGTTTCAATTTCAAGTTTGTTAGATAAGTTTTGTGGTCATAGTGAAAACTCTATTAACTGCCTGCAAACTGGTTGCCGTTATAAAGGAACCCCCCAAAATTGGTCGATTCTCAAAATTCTGGCGAACATACAATGATTGTTGATATTTATCACCACTCCTTGCAAAGTTTCACGCTTCCAGACGTGATCTAAGCCCATGGTGACAATCTTGTTCTCTTGCAACTAGTCGTTTAATTGCCAACAATTAAAATGAAAGACAAAAAATTAAAACAATATTTTTATTGTTTTAATGGGACTTAATATTTCATTTTGCTACTCCATGGAAATATTTCTATTACCAAAAGAACATTATTAAGGATGTTAAGATTAATATTCATGTGCCAAGTTTGAGTTAAAGGGAAAATAAAAAAAGACAAATATTAAAGCCATCGCACATCATAGGGTTGAAAATATCAAACTTTGTGAAGGTTGTGAGGGTGTAATTCCTCACGATGGACCAATGGTAAAAAAGGAATACATCATTTAAGAGGTAAATTGTATTAAGTCTTCTTGTACAAATAAGGAGAGGAAAATTAAAATTTAATATTAATGAAGAAATGTCACGTGGATGCTTCTTATTGCATCACCCCTCCTCTTCACATCGTAATTACCTCCTCTCATTTGCTTTTTAACTCAGTGATGGACATATCCCGTGCGATGGAAAGGAAGTGAATGAATGAATTTTAATGACGTCCACGAGGCCAAACAACCTAAGGGACCAAGAGCAGCAGCCCTACGACACTTTCAAAATCTTTTCGATGTCGATTCTTCTACTATGCATATTGACCAAGAAGTCGGTCGTTTTGTGGAGCTTTGCTTCCTCAAAGAGCTCATTTAAACTTCCCCCCTTCAAGTTGTTCCCATACTGAACATGGATATCTTCATAGGCAACACACTCAAAGATGAAGTGTCATTCAGTTTCAACCACTCTTTTGCTGCAGAAAGTGCATATCCTATCTTCCCAAACTTCCTTGGGGACCGTCCATCTACCAGTTTCTCACCTTAGATGATGAGAACCGGTCCTCAACTGCACAATTAAAAGTCTAGCCTTACCCTTAATAGCGGCATGCAAGTAGACTTTTTTGCCATGCTCCTGCGTGGGGTTGAACTCTTTGACATTGTTAGCACAGTAAAATTTTGAAAATTTTACTATTTCCTTACTCCATCATATTTGAATAAACTCTGAGGAATATCCCAAAAGGACCACAATATAAAATTTTTTGTATCTCATAAAATGTCTAGGGATGAGCAGTGTCAAATTTCATCAAAATCAATCCATCGGCAATAGGTCGTGTGGCTTACACCGATACACAAGGAATTGTTTGAAAACAACCATCGGCGTGAAAATAGAGATCGGAAGAAGAATTATGGAGCTCACCGATGGAGTAAGCAACACCGATGACTTTACATCGGCAAGAAAGGCAAGTGGTCATGCCGATCGGTATGACAAATATCTATCGGATGATCTTTTAGAAGTTGCCCCGACGGTATATATCATACCGATGAAGCACTTTCGGCAAGAGTTTCACCGAACAGCATGCGAGGGTAACAAAGCAATAGTCATCGGTGAGAAATGAACCATCGGAATAGAAAACAAGTAAGTCTCCGACGATCAAGAGTCCTGGCGATAAGAAAGCCATCGGCAAGACTCACAGCGATGCACCTCTATCTGTATAACTTGACATATCGGAACAAAAGAAACAAGTCTTGCCGATTCATAAGTCACGGCGATCAAAAGGTGTCGGTAACACTTTACTAAACTTTGCCCGATGAAGGATATAACAAAGGACATCGTGGAGATGATATGGATCGGGATATATTAAGAAAGTTATCCCGATAGTGAATGTCATTCCGATAAAGATAAAAGTTCATACATGAAGAGACTATCGGTAAGACAATAAAGATCGGGGAAACATAATTCTAGTATCCCGATGGTCTCAATCTTCCCGATAAGCAAAGCATATCGGTGGGACTTGCCATATCGCGGAGAGATCTAAAACCCTTGGCGATGAAGGAAGTCATGCCGATGGTCGCACCCACTTGAAATATGATACCACATGGCGTCGGGGATACAGTTGAGGGGTCACGCCGATTGACTGTCCGCGCCATAAAAAACGTTGAGGTCGCCCAAACATTTCAAAAATCACGCCGATAAGAAGAGTTATGGCGATGTGACACTTCACAGCGATGAACATTGAATTGATCAAATAATTAATACAAAACGGCTACGAAGTTCATACGATCATTATAATTGCAAAAAACCGTCCGAGAGCAGAATACAGGAGAATTCCCAGGGCAAAAGCAAAGGCTTCCAATTCCAGCCGTCGAATGACAGGTACACATACACAAACCACTATATTGCCTGTATTTGAATTTCCTGCCAAATTTTTCAAAAATGGAAACTCCGGGGAAAGGAAAAGGAAGAAAATCACAAGGGGAAACCAGTAAACCAAAGAAGCAAAAAACTGATCAAACCCCTGAAGAAAAAGTCAAAGACAGAAAACTAAATCAGGACTTGATTGATCAGTTGCCTGGGTCAACTCCCAAGGCCAGGAGGTCTGCCCAACTCAGGGCAGAAGTAGAGAAATTGGAAGACAAACATAAGCGCCTGGGAGATATTTGGACCCCAATTAGGGGATATGAACTCTTCAGATTCCACTACAACAGAAGATTTAGAAATGCTCCTGTATCAAACCCATGGCACATGAATTTAGGCAAACTGGTTGTACCTAATGTATTCTTGAATGTAGAACTCCTGCAACTGTTAGCCAGGCATTACAATTCAGGCCTGAAAGCTATCTGCAACCCTCAAGGAGAACCAATTGTACACTTATCAAAAAATGCTATTTGTGAGGTGTATGATTTGGATGATTTGTGCACTGTCCCTATTGTTTATGAAGATTTGGATAAAGAATACTGGAGAATGGATACAACCTACAATGGATGGAGGTTACCCATTCATAGACCCAGGATTGAAGGAGAAGTGATACCCTTGACTGAGAATGATGGCCCTCCCTTTCATGTGTCCATTTTTGAACCATACATTCAATATACTTACTATTCTGTAGGCCAAGTCCTTGGCTCAGAGGTCCCTGAGTTCATGACTATTCCTCTAATGGTCATAACCTCTGATATTCAATGCCACAATGCCAGACAATTTGATTATGCCTCCTATGTTGCTACTAGAATAGACTCTGGTCTATCTGCAATAAGAAACAATGCTCCAGCATGCTCTTTTGAGCATTACTCGATGCTCATGCATATGGTCTTATACTATGGCCAGGAAGTAGGATTGTGGCCAAATGAGTTTCAAGTTGTTGCTGCGGATAAGAAAGGGGAGAAGATACCTGTACAAATGTGGACCAGAATCTGGGATAGCAGGTATGCTAACTCCAGCTATGCTCAATTTGAAGAGCATTGTGTTAAAGTGCTATATAGGTATTTCAACCACCCCTGTGAATATTCAATTTCAAATGAAATAAAAAGATTCCTCAGACCAAAAGATTTTGGTGGCCCCCCTACTGTCACTCATAATTGGGGAGATTGGTATTGTTTTGAGGATGCTACTATGATCAGAGTATATGGTTTTGAGGATGCTCCATTTATATTGCCTAAAACTGTCCCTGACAGAATTGCATATTTGGAAATAATTAGGCAAATGCATTGTTCAAATGTCATGCATCTAAGTTCGCATGATAAGCAATCATTCATGCCCAGTACTTTGTGTTTTGGAGATTTTACTGTGGTTTCAAAAGAAGGATACAATCTCATTTTGGATAAACTAATGCATTATAACATGGTGACTGCTGAGGTGAGGAAAGGGTTTGATCCTGAGGGTTTCATTGACTATGCAAGAAGAAAACAAAATCTCAGTGGATACATGCACATACATTATCCACATGATGATGTCATTAGAAATTTGGAAGAGGCTGAAGTCGACTTGGTGGTGGAGAAATATAACAGAGATTTGAATGAAAAGAAAAAGCAGTTGGCAGAAGGTGAAGTGGTATCCTCTGAAGAGGAAGAATTGACTGAACAGCCACAAGATAAGACAATAGAAATGTCTAAAAGAAAAATGCAACAATATCAGCCTCCAGTTGTGATACATGATGAGGAGGGGTCTGCTGATGAAGATCCACGCCAAAATGCTTATGATTCTTTTGTGTCAGATGATACATTCATTCATTCGAAGGAATTTAAATCATTCCTGTATAAATACAAGGGAAAAGAAATTAGAGAGTCAGTAGATAATGTTTCTGCTGACAATGAAAAACAGTTATTAGAGATGTTAAAGGAGACAGTGGACAAGGAAATGCAGGACATGACACCAAGCAGAGGCAGATAGCTGCTTAAAGATGCAGGGGTTATGATTTTTCCCGGCTTGGATTTAAATTCTGCTCTGGTTTTTGATAGTTTTTTGAATAATGCTGATGATAAGTATAAGCTTACTCCAGAAGGAGTTAATGAAGTCTATATGGGAATGAGATACAATAATGATGAAAATTCTTTAATGATATGGGCATTGTATCCTCCCCATAAGAAGACGGCCATCATAGACACTGAAAAAACTTTTGGCCATGTTATGACTTTCAGAGCAGGTGAAACTGACCCCATAATTACTGCAGACATTGGTATCAATGTTGCAAAGTTGAATAAAGCACAAGCTCAGATGTTAATCAAGGAAAGAGATGCTTATAAGCTGAATTGTGAAAGATTAACAAAAGAGAATGACTACTTGAAGGACGCTGTTAAGAGCACCTTTGGCCAATCTACGAAAAGAATAACTCAAGGTGAGAGCTCACAAAGTAGTCAAGAGATATCCCATGATCAAGCCAAACAAATTCAAATAGATGCATTTGTTACAATACTGCAGAGCAGGTATGCAAACATGGTACGGTGGTTAAACCAGTTTTGGGATAACTACTCGGAAAATCATAAAGCAGTCAAAGAACATGAAAGGCTTGATCAGAGGATACAAGAAAAGGTGATCGAGTTGCAAAACAGAGGTGCCACTGATAGCACAGATATCTCTGATGCAAGAGCATTGCTCAAACGACACCAGAATTATTATGATAAACTCAAAGCTGATGCTAAGGAAGGGACTGATGCATCAGACGCAGGGGTGCCCAGGATATTCAAAGATAATGGAGAGGTAAAGAGCAAAGAAGAGTGGACTGTTGATTGTCAAGTTATATTGCACAAAGCCGCAGGAGCTCTAAAAGATAAAGCCTCTGTATCTACAGAAGTTTGCAAACAACTGGAGGAAATGGTCACCCTTGATATAATCACCAGGAGTGCAGTCGAGCTTACTGATTCTCACCGTGCGCAGGAGTACTTAGATCATCTGACAAAAGTCTATTTATGGTTAAACAGAGCCTAATTAAGCTTATGTAATTATTGTTTGTATTGGTTAAAATCCCAAGAAACTTATTGAAGAGTTGTATCTCTTCATGAAAATATCTATATAAGTTCAAACAATCTATGCTGAAAAACCATCAGCAGTAGAAGTATTCATATATACATATACATAATATTCCAAAATGACCGTGTTGCATATTTTATTTTGAGGAAGAAATTTGAAGTTCTCTGATTCAGTATTTCTACTTTGGTATCAGTTATTTGTTGAAATTATTCAATCGTGTGGCTGTCTCCATTTCTGCATTTCCCTGTTATTCAGATTAAGATATCAAGTATATATTTAATCTGTCAATACACATTCGCTGTATCTGTGTGATTAATTTGGTTGGTGTCCATCCTAAGGAATTAAACCCTTCTGATTTATTCATAGTAGCCTGGAAGTAGTAAGTTGGGATTACTAAGTAGAGCCATATAATTAGGATTGACACACTGTCTCCAGTAAAATATTATCTGTTAATCTTGTCTTTTCATTTCATTTGGTTCCTTCAAGTAAGGATTAAAGTACCTTCTGGTGAATTATAAGATATCTGATTTTATTTGGTTGGATTATCAAGAAGAGTCTGTCAGTCATTTACTCGCACGTTTATACAAGCTATAAACCAGAACTGTGCCAAATATCTAGAATTATTACCATTTAGAAACTACTGTTCTTAGTCCTTCAAATTGACTCTGTTACCCAACAAGGCACTGGTCTCATTCAACTCATTAATTAAAACCTTTTTTGATATTGCTTAAACAATTTCTGCCAATCACTTATTAAACATTACACATAGAATTAATTAGTCAGCTTTGTCATCTATCCTACATCCTATGCCATTGTAGATAGACCTAGTTAGTCCATTCATCCACACTCAGACTGCTTTAATATTTCAAGGTTCACCCACCTAGGTGTAGCAGGACCTAAAGTGTAAGAAATCATCAAACCTTGAAGGTTGATTTCGTCAAGTTAGTTCAAAAACGTTGCAAATCCAAATATAGAGCCTAGCATCCTCTTAGGATTAGTAACTTGCATTTTTGAGACCTAACAGACATAATGCAATTTTTTTCGGCCAAGCTACTTAGTCCACATGGTAGTCCTGAATTTTTCTAACATGAACTGTTTAATTTTTGCTTTGGTTTTAGGACAATCTTGCATATTAATATTCCATTTGTTCAACCACTTGTTGTTATGCTTCATCCACATCTTTTTCCTGCGAAAAAAGTCTTCCTCCTCCACCAATTTAGGCCAGCGTTGATTTTCCATGTTTTCCACTTTCTTTAGGTAACAAAAAAGTTGAATAATAGCAAATGCCTCCAATGAGAAGGAGCACACCTCAGCCAAAAGAATCTCATAGGGAACTGTAGCTTTGACTTTAAGACTACTAGTGATAAGATGCTTTTGAATTCTCTCTAATTATCTCCACTTGTGATTAGACACGCTACTCCCCCAAACCTCGTAGCCATATAAGACAACTAGGGTGAGTAACAAACCAAAAAGATTTTTCTTGGTTTTTCAATCCCAAAGCTCCGCTTTCCTACATCTATTCTCAAGAAGGTAAGAAGCTCTCCAACCCCCTTGAATCATCTTCGTTCTACAAGTGTCCCAACTAAGCCTGTTGTTGAAAACAATACCAAGGTACTTGTACTCTTCAACTATTTCCAAAGAGCTTCCTTCAAAAATAAAGTTGATTTGTCGCTACTTCCTTTTTAATTAGAAAATCATGACTTTGGTCTTGCTAGTGTTCACTTGCATCCCAACCTCTTGACAAAAGATCTCTAACTCCTTCAAATGCTCTCTCAAACCATGGGCAATTTTGGCAACTAGAATAAGATCATCAGCATACAAAAGTAACTTCACCACAAAACTTGCCAACTGAATACCCTCACCAACGATATTGTTTAATCATTCTTCAAGCTTATCAATGTATAAGCCAAATAAAGTGGGAGAAAGGGGACAACCTTGTTTTACCTCGATGTCACTACCAAAACACTCCAACATACCCTCTTTAGTTCTGATTTTAGCTCTAACCTGCTCATAAAGCTTGTGCACAGCCACCCTATACTCATTTGGAATCCCAAGTTCTTCCATCCTTTTCCATAGTTTGACCCTGGTACCATGTCAAAAGCCTTTTTAAAATCTACAAAGCAACAAAAGGCCTCTCCTCCCTGAGTGTCCCAAAATTTTTCGATTAAATATACTTTTGATGTGCAGTGAAAGGTACTCAACTCCCCACTTTAAAAATTCAGCTTGCAACTCATCTATGTTTTGCGCTTTGCCACTCGCTAACTTATTTATACCCTGCTTGATATCTTCCACCGAGAAGAGCTCGGTTGGTGTGTTAACTATAGGAGGGTTGACTTTCTCTTGAGACCATTCATATAGGAGCCTCACACACTCTAACCATTGGTCATCTGTGATATTGTTTTCAGTATGTTCTCTTTCTTGTTGTAACTCCCTCCAAAAGCCTTTGGGGTTATTTTCACCCAAAGATATTAACTCATTCCTTCTAGAAACTATATAGCTTTATTTTTTGAATTTTAACAAATTCTCATTTTTTTTTCTGCTTTCATTGTTTGTCTTAGTTTCTTTGAGGGCTTTTTTTGCTGCCTTGCACTCTTCGTCACACCATAGATTGGTCGGGAAAGTATTTGAGATCCTCTTCTTAGGCCGAGATCTCTTGCACAACTTTAGAGCCTTGTAAATTAGAGGGATCAACATATTGCTGCTAATATTGTTCTTTATTTCCTTGTTTGTTTCTTTGCCCCCTATGTTGTTTTTTTTTATCGTTTGGAGGTGTTGTTTCAAAGCAACAATGAAGATCTCGTAATTTTTTTGGTTCACCATGATTCTACCTTGTGTGTGAACTTTCTTTTGCCTAGTTTGGAGCTGCTCCTCTTTTTGCATGACATTCTGAAGGCCAAAATTAACTAGAAGAGGCATATGATCATATTTCAAATCAATAGTGCAGTCCCCAATGTTAAATTCTAACAGCCTGGAAGTACCATTCTGAGAACAAATAACATAATTCACCACACTTTGACCATTATAAGTTTTACAAGTGATACCTCTGGATCTAGGCCAATTACTCATGCCATTACAAATAACCATGTCATGAAGACTACAAAGTCCTAATAATTCTGCTCCAAAATGATTCACACTACCATTACCATCATGTGAGGTTGTTTCCCAAAGCTGATCTTCACTTTCCTCTAACCATTACAAGTTAGTTTCATTTTTATAAGGTTTCAAATAAAATAAAGGAAAAAGTGTATGCCACTATGGCAAGGAATGAATTAAATAATATAAGATGAGCTTGTTGCAGATAGGGATGCCTCCATGAATGGGGGTTTAACCAATTAAAATTGCAGATTTCAAAATACATAAGGGGCGATCACTCCATGCAACTACAACATCAAACAAAGATAGAGAGGGGTACCATAGTTCATGGAATGTGTAACAACAAATGCCATTGGATGTGCAAGAGAAGAGGGGATGCCATGACTATTTTCAATGCAGAGAGGAGGCACCATAACCTGCAAGAACAACAGTAGTAAAATGCATAAAAAGATGCAAAGATCTCCTTCAAAATGAGGCGCCTAGTCTTCCCTAAAGGTGTAACAAATGAAGCACCAAGAAATGGAGTGTAGAAGTGAGGCACTTCTATTGTGATTTTTCTTTCTTTTTGTGAGCATAGAAATTTATTTCCATTCATAAACTTCCTTTGGGTTTGTAAACAACACCAATGCATCAAGGAAATGCATGAAAAGGATGGAGGTACCTAGTATGTGCAAAATGGTGGAGCATAAATAAAGTATGTGAATTGTTTGACGAAATGTCTTTCAGTGGTGTATTGGTTGCAATGTGAAATTTAATGGAGTTTGGGAACAAAGATATCTTACAAAGGATAAAATGATTTTGGAGAGCTTGAGAGATCATTGAGAGGAGCTCTCAACCTTTGAATGCATGTGTCTTTGTAGAGTATTAAAAAATAAGTAGAGTGAATGTAGATGCAAGTAAAAATATGAAGGCAAAGTGCCTGCTAACTATTTGATGAAATGTCTGAGTTGGCTATAAGGAGAAATAAGGAGTTCTTGGGGTTTAAATTACTTTAAAATATTGAGTTTTCACTTGTCAGTGACAGGATGGAGGCTGGAGGGTAAAATTTTCCACCTATACAGTGAAAATTAAGCTTGAAAATCACTTTTATCGCAAGGATAAAAGTTTGGACATGAATGCATAAATTTTTTTAGGAAAATGAATTCCCAATGGCTAGGGACAAAATAGAAGAGGATTAAAGGTGATGTGGCATATTCCTTTATGCCTAATTCAGTTGTTAATCAGGGGCTCAGCTTCTGCCAAGTGTCACTCATGAATTCAATATGAATTCTTCTTCTTCTCATATATTGTAATTTTTGGGTCTTTTGGTGGGTTGTTGGGAAGTTCAAAACTAAGAGGGATATTGAACTTGTACATGATGTAAGCCATGTCATGAAGGAATGAAGATCTGATTTCTATGTCTTAATTGTTGTGTTAATGATTTTACTTTGTTGTTTTATATGAATGAGGGTTTGACAACTTAATTGTCTCCTTTGTTGTATTGTTTCTTCTCAGAGAGAAGTACACTTTCAAGGAAGTTGAAAATCTCTACTTACACACTTTCTATAAGTTTTTTTTATTCTAGTTAGTGCACTTTCAAAGAAAGTGAGAAATCTCTCTAGGAAATAAATGGGATTTGCAATATTGGTAAGGGATTACTAAGTATGATTTTGTAATAAAACCACATTTGTAGGTTCAAGTTATTGCAAGGTAACAACAGTCATTGTAAGGTAGTGACATTTGATAATTGAACCTCAGAGTTAATCTTGTTAGTCTAGGGTTGTGTGATAATTTTTAGACTCTACATTCCCAAGGAACTAGCACTGATCTACCCTTGCTTCCACAACCAAACTCTTACTTCAAAATGGAAAATACTTAAATGCATAATTTATTCCATAATTTATATTGTTCAGGATTGAGCATTAAGGGTACAAGGGGTGCATATGAATGTGTAATATTTTAAGACTCCTTGTATTTCTATGAACATTTTATATGCTTGTCACTATCATAACCCATTGCATTTCATATAGAATCTAGTGAGTATTGATAGGGATACCCCCTAGGTTTTACAAAGCCTAAAGTGTAGGAGAGATTTGTTTAAATCTCGTTCGTTGGCCCATCCTCAATAATTTTGAGTATAGAATTTTGCAACTTCTTAGAAATTGTTGAAAGCAAGTTGGAGAACCAACACCCTTATTTATGGGGGAGAGAGAGTTCTTCCATCAATTCATGGGAGGGTATTAAATGAAAAACACCTCTCGAGGGATGGTGGAAATTGAATTTTGATGGGGTTGCTAGGTGTAACCCAAGTCTTGTAGGTGCAGGAAGTATCATAAGAGACATGAATAGTGGTCTCTTCTTCACAACCTCAAAAAAAATTAATAAAGGAACTAATAACAAGGTGAAGCCCAAGCCCTCCTCTTGCGATTATAGGCCTGCAAGTTTTGCATAATAGAGATACAATACAAATTGAAGATGATTCCTATTGCAAGTATGAGCAGTAAGTGTTGTCATTGATGTCAACACCTAAGAAAGTCATTTGAATAAGTCTGAACTAGTATTTGAGGAATTAGTACAAAGTGCATAATTGATTTATCTACTAGAGCAGTGCAGTGTTTTGCTACACATATCCTGTAGATTGAATATCTTTTCCTGCGGATTGGAAGTAATGTTAAGGGATGTCTGTAGATGCTATGTTTCAAGTTTGAGCCTCTAATGTGAAGATTTGAGCTAGTTTTGTTCTCCGTATTTAAGTTTCATAGTCTGCGGTTCTAAAATTAAGTCTATGATAGTGTTATGTGCCTTCAGTTCTAATGGTTCGTGATTTGGTGCTCCGCAAGCGATCTTTCCTTTATGACAGTGGTTGATAGTAATGTTTAAGTGCTCCGGTTTGAAGAATCTTATGGATAAAGTGTCTAGAGGTTGTGTGGATGTTCTTGGTGATTAAAACGTGCTTGTGGGAGTCTCTAGATCATGTTCCTATCTTTTGATTGGTCTGCAAAGTATAATCCGGATCATGCATGAAGCGTGTTCCAAAAAGTCTTAGTGTCAACTCCAGTCTTGGTCGACCTAGTTGTTCTCACTACTTGCGGTTGTGCTTCAAAGTTTGTAAAGCATGTATTTGCATGGAAAATTGCATTTGAGTCCAAGCTAAGGCTTGGTGTCATCCGCATTCATTTCTCTTCTCCCAAAATCCATTTAAGATCAGACCTAATTTGAATATTGGCTAAATATGTATGTATGCTGACCTTGGAGATTGTTCTAAAGGTTGATGATTGTAATGCTGACCTTGATGATCATTCCAAGGTTGATGAATTGTATAAATACTTGTAATAAAGTCATGAAAAATTAAAAAAATAGATATGCAAAAATGAAAAGATAAGTCTGAAGTGAAGAAGCAAAGCAGAGGAATTTTACTGTGCTTCAATGGAACCGAATCCTGGCATGGAGTAGATGCTAATATCTCAGCCCACCAATTTTGGCAGTGAGCCACCCATAGGCAGTGAGTGACCAGATTGGTAGTGAGCCACTTCTTTTGCAGTGAGCATTCTGGGTAGTGAGCCCCATTGGCAGTGAGCCTTTGGTAGTGAGCGTTGTTGTAAATTTTGATATATCTTTTATATTGTGAGCTAACACTCACCGTGGTTTTTCCCTTATAGGGTTTTCCACATAAAAATCTAGTGTCTCATGTGTGAATGTGTTTAAGTTCTGATTTCATGCTTTCATGATTAAATCACAATAACAATAATCAAGTAGTTAATGTGTTGATCGTTTTGAAGTTTTGGCTACAACCCCCCTCTCAGTTGTCTTGCACTTTTCAACAATTGGTATCAGAGTGAGGGTTCCTTGGTAAACAACCTAACAGCTCGAGGTAGATCAGGGATGGCACACATGAAGGAATCACCACAGTTTGATGGAACAAATTATGCTCTTTGGAAGGTACGGATGAAAAGTCATCTTATTTCTCTTGGCTATAATGTTTGGAAGATAATAGAGAAAAAGTATACTATTCCTGAAAATGGTCCATTAGATGAAGATGAAGTCAAATAGTATGAATTAAATGGAAAAGCTAGAGATGCTCTGTTAAATGCCTTATCTAACACCGAGTTGGTAAAAGTTATGGATTTGGAGACTGCTCATGAGATCTAGGATAAGTTGAAAAGTTTATATGAAGGAGATGATTCTGTAAATAGTGCCAAATTATAAAACCTAGATGTGAGGTATGAAACCCTGAAGATGAGCGAAGATGAAAACATAACTATCTACATGCAGAGAATTGATGAAATTGTCAATGGAATCAAAGGTCTTGGAGGAACTATTAATGAGGATGAGGTTGTGATGAAGATTCTTAGGTCATTGCCTAAATCCTATAGTCACAAGGTAACAACAATTGAAGAGGTTATGAGTGTGCAAAAGGTTACAAAGGATCAGTTGCTTGGGAAACTTACGGCTTTTGAAATGAGAGAAGTTGGTGATGCTCTACCAAAGATTGAGACTGCTTTCAAAGCCATCACTTCAGAAAAGACTTCAAGAGCTCAGAAATATGTTGTGTGAAAGGAAGCTAGGTGTGCGAAAATCGCTTCCTACACTAATCTAAAGAGGAGAGAGAGTGCAAATTCAATTTAATTCTTACAATTACAGAATGTTAACAATAACAATGGAGGTATTGCAACAATACACAAATAGAAATGAGACAGAAGAGAGAGATTCAAGATATACGTGGGGAAAACCCTTATCGGGTGAAAAACCCCACACTCCAAAACCTGCACAATGTATTATCAAAACTAAAATAGTTTACAGTACACTTGCAATGCAAGCTCTCAGGAGTCTTCGACACTTGTATCTGGAGATAAACCGGTAGCATAACAGTACTGTCAATCACATAATACATCTCCTCCTCAAAGCACCTGTTTATATAACAAATACAAGGCAAAAATGGCTCCACATTGAGATGGGCATCCAACATGGCATCATGGCCCAAAACCCACGCCTATGGACACTTGTCCAACACTGTAGGATGTTCCTGACACTTGTCAAGTCACCCCATCCCAAGGAGGTCACCTATTTCCAAAATGGGCTATGACAGATGCTCTTATGACACTTACAACTGTCATAGAATCTGTCATAGCTGTCCTAACTTACAGTTGTAAGAGAATCTGTCATACACAGGCTATAAATAGCATATTCTCTTACAACATGTCATAGTCCACCTTGGGGTGCCCAAAGATGCCTTTTTCAAAGATACTTCTCGACACATGTCCATACCTATCATATGATCTTCTATTTTTGACTCTTACATGTCATAACTTCATCATAGGAATCTGTCATGACCGTTACGGTCAATATTCCCTTACACACATTCCAAGATGCCGACACATGGCAAAAATATCCCTACCACTAAGTGGGATGCCTATCTCCTCATGTGAGGACAAGATTACATGTGGTCATATGCCATGTAGGATGACACATCACCATGCCAACTCCCACAATATGACAACATAGAATTTACATCCAATTAATACAATAGGCAATAAATAAATACAATGTAAAAATACCAGGAATTACCAACGTTGAGACACCTTAATTCCCAACATTCTCCCACTTGTTGAACACCTTGTAAGAGCTAATAGAATTAACATGATTTAACTGCTATAGGCTGAGAGGCCCATAGACTCTGAACACCATCTGAACTTCTCTGTGCCCACTGGCTTCATCAATGCATCTGCAACATTCTTTAAAGTATCTACCTTCTCCAAATTCACCTTCCCATCCTCTACCATATCTCTCATGAAGTGAAACTACACATCAATATGAATATGCTTTGTTCTGGCATGGAAAGTTGGATTCTTCGCAAGGTAAATCGCACTCTGACTGTCACAACAAATTGTAATATGTCATGCATCAACACTAATATCTAAACACAATCTCTTAAGCCAAATGGCTTCCTTGCAAGCATATGTTGCTGCCAAGTTCTCAGCTTATGTCGTGGACAAAGCAACCACAGGTTGTCGCTTACTCATCCAACTAATTGCACCACCAAACATAGTGAACACATAGGCATTGGTGGATCTCCTGCTGTCAATGTCACCTGCCCAATCAGAATCCACAAATCCATGAATACACACTAAATGCGGAGGTCTTGTAACATTACCATGATGGCATATGGAATACTTGGAAGTACCCCTCAGATATCTAAACACTCACTTAACTGCATCCCAATGTACCCGTCCAGGATTAGCCATAAATCGACTAAGGACTCCCACTGCTTGGGCAATGTCTGGTCTTGTACAGACCATAACATACATCAAACTACCAACAACACTAGCATAAGGTACTCTTCTCATTTGCTCTACCTCACTAAGAGATTTTGGACAATCATTAACAGACAACTTTGTCCCCAATGAAACAGGAACACACAATGGTCTACAATATGCCATGCTAAACCTATCCAACACAGTCTTCACATACTTACTCTGGCTTAACCAAAGTTTTCTGTTAGCTCTGTCTCTTCTGATTTTCATTCCTAGAATGTACCTGGCTGCCCCAAGATATTTCATCTCAAACTGTGCTGACAACTGAGACTTCAAATTAGAAATCATATTCTTACCATTCCCAATCAACAACATATCGTCAACATACAATGCAATAATGAGAATGCGATCATTGTCAAATTTGTAATACACACAATGATCTGATTTCAATCCCAGATATCTAATTGACAACACAAAGGCATCAAACTTCAAGTACCACATCCTAGGAGACTGCTTCAAACCATACAAAGACTTCTATAACTTGCAAACCAAATTTTATTTACCTTTCTCTATGTAATGCTCTGGCTGTGACATGTAAATTTTTTCCTCCAAATCATCATGAAGGAAAGTTGTCTTCACATCCATCTTTTCTACCTCTAAGTCATAAGCAACTGTAAGAGATAACAAGAATCGAATGGATGTCAGCTTTGCAACGGGAGAGAAAATTTCACCATAATCAATTCCCTCCACTTGTGAGTACCCCTTCGCAACCAATCTAGCCTTGTATTTTTCAACACTGCCATCTGCACCAAATTTCTTCTTGAACACCCATTTGCATCCAACGGGTTTCCGTCCATCAGGCAAAGGCACCAAGTCCCATGTTTTATTCTTTTCCAAAGAAGCCATCTCATCTTCCATGGCCTCCTTCCAGGTACCTACATCTTTCATGCCCATAGCCTCTTTCACAGTTCTAGGCTCATCAGTGTTAGTAAGTAAAGCAAAAGTACAACTAGAATCAAGTAATGAATAACCAAACCTATCAGGTTGCTTTCTTGTTCGTGTAGACCTCCTCAATGGCTAAGGTTGAGATTCTGCTTCTTCTTCTGAGCTTTCAGAGCTACTAGAGCTCTCCTCATCATCAGGTCTCACAGGGTCTGTCTGTTCAGTCTTCTCAGGGGTAGAAGGAAACTGAACCGCATCCTCTTTCTTTTCTGTCTGTTCTGGCTGTAGAACAACGAAAGAAGGTGTTAGCTCTTTGAAGATAACACTTCTTCTATACAACACTTTTTCAGCCACAAGATCCCAAAGCTTGTATCCTTTCACACTGACACCATAGCCAATGAAGATATACTTAACAACCTTGTTCTCCAATTTAGACCTTTTCTCCCTAGGCACATGTGCATATGCCTCACAACCAAAAACACGAAGATGTCTAACTGAAGGCTTCTTACCAGACCACACCTCCATAGGTGTCTTACCAACAAGAGCTGATGTAGATCTGTTTACGAGATAGCAAACAGTGGCTACAGCTTTAGCCCAAAACTTTTGTTCGAGGCTTGCTCCACTAAGCATACTCCTAGCCTTCTCCATCAGTGTCTTGTTCATCCTCTCTGCAACTCCATTTTGCTGCGGGGTGTATGGAGTTATCTTATGTCTTTCAATTCCTTCTCCTTACAGAACTTATCGAACTCTACTGAACAAAACTCACCACCGTTATCAGTTCTCAAACACTTAATATTTTTACTAGTCTGATTTTCAGCAAAAGCTTTAAACTCTTTAAATTGACTAAAGACTTCAGTCTTGCTTCTGATAAAATAAACCCATGTCCTTCTACTATAATCATCTATGAAAGATCAAAATATACAGATTTGGAAATCGAAGGAACATTAATAGGACCAAACACATCAGAATGAATAAGATCCAATACACCAGAAGACTTGTGAGAACTAGAGTAAAACTGAACACAGTTTTGCTTTCCATAAATGCAATGTTCACAAAAGTCAAACTCGAGATTAAAATCATTTAACCCCTCAACGAGGTTTTTATTTTTTAGGGTACGCAGACCCTTCTCACCAATGTGGCCATATCACAAATGCCATAACATAGTCTTTTCAGAAGGAAGTTTAACTTCCAAAGCATGTGCACTACCATCAGAATGTGTTACAACAGATTTCTTCACTGTTCGTTCAGATGGTGGGGATGAAGTGACTGTAGCTTTTTTCTTTGAGTCAGAGGAACTATTGCACTATGAAGTGCATGCCTCTAGCTAAAACAGAGTACCTCTCCGAGTACCCTTCGTAAGCACCATAAATCCTCTAGTCATCTTGCATCCATCCTTCGAAAAGACAACCTGCACACCTACATCATTCAACATACTTACAGAAAGCAGGTTCCGTGCTAGGCCTGGGATGTACATAACCCCAGTGATCCCCTTCACTCGTCCATCAGGGAATCAGATTGAGACTCTTCCACGACCAACAATCTTCAGATGAAAATCGTCACCTAGGTACACTCTTCCACCATCAAACTCTTCATATTTCGTAAACTAGTCTCGATGTGAGGTCATGTGGAATGATGCACCAGAATCAATCAATTACACATCATCAGATGCATGGGTGGCCAAGGCTGCGATGAAGGCATCACCATCATCTTGTGACTTGTCAGAATCTAAATCAAGAGCATTCTTCTTCTTCTTTTTCTTCTCCTCTTTGCATTCCTTTCAGAAATGCCTAATTTTTCCACAGTTTCAACAGAGAGCCTTGGACTTTCCAAGAGACTTGGATCTCCTACAGGATTTGGATCTGCCCTTTTCACCTTTCTTGTCCTTCTTCTTCCCTTTCTCTTTGGGTCTTCCACGAACCGCAAGAGCTTCTTTGGCTGACTTGGATGTCTGTCTCCACATTTCTTCAAATAACAATGAAGATACTACTTCATCCATCGTGAAGGTGGTTGTAGTGCTTCTGATAGCCATGACAAGATGATCCCACGAATCTAGCAAAGAACAAAGCAGGGTCATACATCGATCCTCCTCCTCCATTTTCACACCCACAGATGTCAACTGTGTAAGAATCATGTTAAAATCATTCAAATGGTCCGCAATAGATCCTCCATCTTCCATCTTTAGAGCAAACAAATTCTTTTTCAGAAAGAGCTTGTTCACCAGGGACTTGGCCTGATAAACAGATCCCAGCTTCTTCCAAAGTTCTTTAGCAGTCTTCTCCTCATGGACATTCAACAAGATGGAGTCAGCTAGACAGAGTCTTATGAGACCCTTAGCCTTCCAATCTTTGAGGTCCCAATCAGCTAGTGACATTGTCATAGGTTTTGTTCCATCAACGATTTCCCATAGGTCACGATCAACAAGTAGGTCTTCCATATTGAGTTTCCACAACTCAAAATTTGTGCCATTGAATTTCTCCACCTCTACTCTTCCGGATGTGGTTGTCATCTCCTTCCTACAACAAGAGACATAATACTCTGCATAGACTCCCACTCAACCTAAGATTAGCTCAAAAATCTCCTACCCAGCAGCTAGAACCAAAACTGGCCAGGCTCTGATACCAACTGAAAGGAAGCTAGGTGTGCAAAAATTGCTTCCTACATTAATCTAAAGAGGAGAGAAGAGTGCAAATTCAATTTAATCCTTACAATTATAGAATGTTAACAACAACAATGGAGGTATTGCAACAATACACATACACACAGAAATGAGATAGAAGAGAGACACACAAGATATACGTGGGGAAAACCCTTATCGGGTGAAAAACTCCACACTCCAAAACCTGCACAATGTATTATCAAAACTGAAATGGTTGACAATACACTTGCAATGCAAGCTCTCTGGAGTCTTCGACACTCATATCTGGAGACAAATCAGCAGCATAACAGTACCTGTCAATCACATAATACATCTCCTCCTCAAAGCACTTGTTTATATAACAAATACAAGGCAAAAATGGCTCCACATTGAGATGGGCATCCAACATGGCCTCATGGCCCAAAACCCACGCCTATGGACACTTGTCCAACACTGTAGGATGTTCTTGACACTTGTCAAGTCACCCCATCCCAAGGAGGTTGCCTATTTCTAAAATGGGCTATGACAGATGCTCTTACGACACTTACAATCGTCATAGAATCTGTCATAGCTGTCATAACTTACAACTGTAAAAGAATCTGTCATACACAGGCTATAAATAGCATATTCACTTACAACATGTCATAGTCCACCTTGGGGCGCCCAAAGATGTCTTTTTCAAAGATGCTTCTCGACACATGTCCATACTTGTCATATGATCTTCTATTTCTGACTCTTACATGTCATAACTTCGTCATAGAAATCTGTCATGACCGTTTCGGTCAATATTCCCTTAACACACATTCCAAGATGCCGACACATGGAAAAAATATCCCTACCACTAAGTGGGACGCCTATCTCCTCATGTGAGGACAAATATACATGTGGTCATATGCCATGTAGAATGACACATCACCGTACCAACTCCCACAATATGACAACATAGGATTTGCATCCAATTAATACAATAGGCAATAAATAAATAAATACAATGTAAAAATACAAGGAATTACCAAGGTTGAGACACCTTAATTCCCAACATTGTGGAATCTGATGATGACCTTGATGAGGTTGAAGCCAACTTTGTAGACAAAATGCAAAGAGGTGCCGGTAAGTTTAAAGGCAAATTACCGTTTAAATGCTTTTCTTGTGGTAAAATTAGTCACTATGCCTCCAGATGTCCGGAGAGAATTGAAAGAGGTAAGAAGAAGTTTGAAAGTAGACCTAGAATTGTCAAGAAATGCTATTATGTTAGAGATCTTGATGATGGTGGTGTAACAGATGATGAGTCTGATGATAATAGTACCAGTACAAATAAATGCTTGTTTATTGCTATTAAGGAAGAACCTGTGTCCACTAATCCTACTAGTTGTGTGAAGGAAGAAAAACTAGTGGAAGAAAGTGCTCTGTCTATCCAGGTTGAGAAGGATAAGGATGAATGGATCATTGACAGTGGATGTTCACATCACATGACCAGTGACAGAAGTAAGTTTTTAAGTTTGGAAAAGTATGATGGTGGATTGGTTAGGTTTGGAGATAATGCAGCTAGTAAGATCTATGGAAGAGGATCTATTTCTTTTGATGGAAAGCATAATACAGATGATGTTCTCTATGTGAAAGATCTAAAGCATGATCTTTTAAGTGTTGGTCAGATGTGTGATAAAGGGTATGATCTAAGATTCAAGGACAATGCATGCAAGATCATGGAAAGCTCCTGAATAGTGATTGCAACTGGTAGGAAGACCAGAGGTAATATTTATCACTTGAGGGGAACTGATAGTTGTTGTTTATTGGCACAGACAGGTGAGAGTTGGTTGTGGCATTGAAGGATGTGTCATATCAATTTTGACAATCTGGTGAAGATAAGCTCAATACAAGCTGTGAGAGATCTGCCCAGGATTGTGAAACCCACTAGTACACTATTTGCAAGGAATGCCAAATGGGAAAACATACAAGGACAAGTTTCAAGAGTAAAGAACAATTTTCTGTTGGATTACTTGAGTTGGTGCATACAGATTTGTGTGGTCCTACAAGAACAAGAAGTTTGCAAGGAGATAGGTACTTAATGTTGCTTATTGATGATTATTCTAGAATGACTTGGGTCACTTTTCTAAAAGACAAAATAGAAGCCCTAGACAAGTTCAAAGTTTTCAAGGAAATGGTTGAGAATGAATTGGAATTGAGGATCAAATGCTTAAGGTTTGATATTGGAGGTGAGTTTACATCAAATGAATTTAATATATTCTGTGAAGAACATGGGATAAAGAGACTTCTACAAGAACAAGAAGTTTGCAAGGAGACAGGTACTTTATGTTGCTTATTGATGATTATTCTAGAATGACTTGGGTCACTTTTCTAAAAGACAAATCAGAAGCCCTAGACAAGTTCAAAGTTTTCAAGGAAATGGTTGAGAATTAATTGGAATTGAGGATCAAATGCTTAAGGTTTGATAGAGGAGGTGAGTTTACATCAAATGAATTCAATATATTCTGTGAAGAACATGGGATAAAGAGACAGTTGTCTGCTCCTAGGACTCCTGAGCAAAATGGAGTTGTTGAAAGAAAAAACAAGACAGTTCAAGAGGCTGCTAGGTCAATGATGATGGAGGCTAACCTACCAGAAGTGTATTTGAGAGAATCTATACACACTGTTGTCTACATTCAAAATAGAGTCCAAGTCAAAGGTAATGGTACTAAAACTCCTTATGAATTGTGGTATGGAAGAGTTCCCACAGTGAAATATTTCAAAGTTTTTGGAAGCAAATGTTATATCAGAAGAGATGAAGAGTTAGGCAAGTTTGAGGCTAGGTGTGATGAAGGAATTTTCTTTGGATACTCTACTAAGAGTAAGGCCTACCGGTGCTACAATAAGAGATTGAAGAAGATCATTAAAAGTGCTAATGTAAAAGTTGATGAAGACAAGGAAATAACATCAGATCTGGGCACTGGATATGAATCAGATGAACCTGCTGTTACAGTCAATAAAGATAAGGTGGAACAAAAGGACAGTCAAGTTGAAGAAGAAGAGGCTCCGGAAAGTGCGGTTAAGACTCTCAGGTATGTAAGGATTAATCATTCTAAAGATCAAATTATTGGTGACAAAAGCAAAGGAGTATTGACAAGGAAAAGAGCTACAGAGGAACATGTGAACTATTGTTTGCTTTAACAGATTGAACCTAAAATTGTAAGTGAAGCTTGCAAAGATGAAAATTGGGTAAAAGCCATGAAAGAAGAATTGATGCAGATAGAGAAGAATCAAACTTGGGAATTAGTCTCTAGACCTGCTAATAAAAATGTGATTGGAAACAAATGGGTTTTCAGAAATAAGATGAATGAAAATGGAGTAGTAAGAAACAAAGCAAGACTGGTATGCAAAGGATATTCTTAGGTTAAAGGCATAGATTTTGAGGAGACTTTTGCTCTTGTGGCAAGGATTGAAGCTGTAAGAATGTTCTTGGCTTTTGTAGCACACAAAGATTTCAAGGTATATCAGATGGATGTAAAGTTTGCATTCTTTAATGGAGAAATGGAAGAAGAGATCTATATTGAACAACCGGAAGGATTTCAGTCATCAGACAAAGGTGATATGGTATGTAGACTAAAGAAAGCCCTGTATGGACTCAAGCAAGCTCCTAGAGCCTGGTATGCAAGGTTGGACAAGTATTTGATGCAATTAAGGTTCAGTAAAGGTACTGCAAACAATAATCTCTATTTCAAAATCAATGATGATCAAATTCTGATTGTTGTAGTCTTTGTTGATGATATTATCTTTGGAGGCAATGAAGGTATGTGTAAAAAATTTGCAGAGGAAATGCAAAAAAATTTTAAATGTCTATGTTTGGTGAAATGAATTTCTTTTTAGGACTGCAAATTACTTAATTAGAAAAAAGAATTTTCATTTCTTAGTCCAAGTATGTGAAAGAATTGTTGAAGAAATTCAGAATGGAGGGTTCTAAACTAGTATGTACTCTTATGGTAATTGGCTGCAAGCTGAGAAAGAATGATGAATCACCTGAAACTGATAAAAAATGGTATAGATCTATGATTGGAGGACTCCTTTATCTGACCAATACTAGACTAGACATAATGCATGCATTATGTCTTATGGAAAGATTTCAAGAAGATCCCAAAGAGTCACATGTGATGGTAGTCAAGAGGATCATGAGATATTTAAAAGGCACTATAGACTATGGATTGTGGTATCCCAAAGATAGTGATTTCACTCTTAGTGCTTATACAGATGCAGATTGGGCTGGAGATGCTGATGACAGAAAAAGTACACGTGGAGGTGCTTTCCTCTTGGGTAAGAGATTGGTTTCATGACTAAGCAAGAAACAAGAATCAATTTCTTTGTCTACTGCATAAGTAAAATATATTGCCACAGCATGTTGTTGCACTCAAGTGCTTTGGATGAAGCAAACATTGAAGGACATAAGAATTTTGTATGAAGAACTAATTTCAATCTTTTGTGACACTACAAGTGCTATAAACATTTCAAATAATCCAGTGATGCACTCAAGGACAAAGCACATATCAATAATGTATCACTTTCTGAGAGAAAAGGTAACAGAGAATGAAGTAAAGATGGAGTATGTGTCTGCAAAGGATTAGATTGCAGATATTTTCACTAAGCCTCTGCCTAAGGATACTTTTGAGTATCTTAGGGAGAAGTTAGGGGTTATTACCCCTCCTGCTCTAAACTAAAGATGCATAAGGAATGCATCAGGCGAGTGGTATTCAAAGTTTCATCTTTCATCTGGATTGATGTTTTGAATGCTACTCCTCAGAGGGAGTAGGTGGAAGTTTCTGATCAAGAGTAGTAAATGTTGCAGTGTTGATGACAGGGGGAGTTATGCAGCAAAAAGAAAGAAAAAGTTTGGCACCCTTTGCCATTGATGTCAAAGGGGGAGAGAAGTTCATGCGAAAAAACTAAGAAAGTTGCAGTCAGAAAAAGCATCAAGTAAGGGGGAGCAAAGAAGCAAAACAAGATTGCATGTCTTGATGGTTTTTCACATCATGTGTTGCCATCAATGACAAAGGGGGAGATTGTTGCAAGTATGAGCAGTAAGTGTTGTCATTGATCTCAACACCTAAGAAAGTCATTTGAATAAGTCTGAACTAGTATTTGAGGAATTAGTACGAAGTGCAGAATTGCTTTATCTACTAGAGCAGTGCAATGTTTTGCTTCGCATATCCTGTAGATTAAATATCTTTTCCTGCAGATTAGAAGTAATGTTAAGGGATGTCTATAGATGCTATGTTTCAGGTTTGAGCCTCCGGTGTGAAGATTTGAGCGAGTTTTGTTCACTAGAGTAAAAACTATTTTTCTGTGTATTTAGTGGTGACAAGGAGAATGTATTCTGCTCCACATTTCTCCACATTTAAGTTTCATAGTCTGCGGTTCTGAAATTAAGTCTATGATGGTGTTATGTGCCTTCAGTTCTAATGGTTCGTGATTTAGTGCTCCGCAAGCGATCTTTCCTTTATGACAGTGGCTGACAGTATTGTTCAAGTGCTTTGGTTTGAAGAATCCTATGGATAAAGTGTTTAGAGGTTGTGTTGATGTTCTTGGTGATTGAAACATGCTTGTGGGAGTCCCTAGATCGTGTTCCTATCTTTTGATTGGTCCGCAAAGTATAATTCGGATCGTGCATGAAGCGCGTTCCTAAAAGTCTTAGTGTCAACTCCAGTCTTGGTCGACCTGGTTGTTCTCACTACTTGCGGTTGTGCTTCGAAGTTTGTAAAGCATGTGTTTGCGTGGAAAATTGTATTTGAGTCCAAGCTAAGTCTTGGCGTGGTCCGCATTCATTTCTCTTCTCTCTAAATCTGTTTAAGACCATACCTAATTTGAACATTGGCTAAATATGTATGTATGCCAACCTTGGAGATTGTTCCAAAGGTTGATGATTGTAATGCCAACCTTGATGGGGTAAAAGCACAAAGCTGTGTCACAATTTTATAAAGGAAACGACCAACGCTGATCCAACTTTTAAACTTGAATCGCTAAAAAGTGATATATGTTTTAAATTTTGAAATGATGTAAACTAAAAAAAATATTATTTTTTGGTATATTTTATGTTTGTATTTTTTGAAAAAATTAAAAAATTATTTGAATATAATTTTTAATAAATTGACACTATAATTTAGTTGCTGATAAAATGTTGAAAAATGAAGTTACATGAGACGTCAATCTTTATATAGTAATTTTTTTTTTTCAATTTTTTTGTGTGTATTTATAACTTGAAACTTTAGTGCATGGATATATTTTTTTTCAATTTTGATAAATTATATTTTTAAATAAATAATAAAATGTGTGTATTAAAACGTAGTTGTTTCCATTCGACATCAACATTCATATTAACTATTTATCTAAAATAGAAAAAAAATATACCATCTTGATATAGATTCTTTTATCTAGTGCATCATATTTTTTTCAATTTTTTTTAATAAGTTTTACTATTTTTCCTTGGCATGGTAATCGACCTAATATTTTGTGTTGATAACCTACTTTTAGTAAAAATAAAAAGAAAATATAAATAATAATTAAACTATTAAAATATATATAGTTTTGAAAACTAAACTTATAGATCTACAAAAGGGTATTTTTTTTTTTTTTTAAATGTTATTTACACAAGTAGAAGTTGTTGAATTATCAAGTTTTTCAAACAATTCTATTTTTTTGGTAAATTGGCCTCATAGTGGTGCTACATATGCATTTAGCCAACAATTTTAGTTGGAAAAATTGTGGACATATCTAATTTAGCTAGAATGAATGTTACAAGATCATATGTTTGACCAAAATTGATTTTTAGTTAGAAATACTTAAATTCACTTGTGCTGATAAGTTGGCTGAAAGTGTGACACAGCTTTGTGCTTTTACCCGATGATCATTCCAAGGTTGTTGAATTGTATAAATACTTGTAATGAAGTCGTGAAAAATAAAAAAAATAGATATGCAAAAATGAAAAGATAAGTCCGAAGTGAAGAAGTAGAGCAAAGTAGAGGAATTTTACTATGTTTCAATGGAACTAAATCCTGGCATGGAGTAGATGCTAATATCTCAGTTCACTAATTCCGGTAGTGAGCCACCCATAGGCAGTGAGCCACCCCATTGGCAGTGAGCCACTTCTTTTGCAGTGAGCATTCTGAGCAGTGAGCCCCATTGGTAGTGAGCCTTCGACAGTGAGCCTTGTAAATTTTGATATATCTTTTATATTGTGAGCTAACACTCACTGTGGTTTTTCTCTTATAGGTTTTCCATGTAAAAATTTAGTGTCTCATATGTTGAATGTGTGAATATGTTTAAGTTATCCCCCTTCTCAGTTGTCTTGCGCTTTTCAACAATTCCATGGTAATAGCCAATGTTGTAAGAAGAAAAGACTCTCTAAACTAGAAAATCAACAATATCCTATAAGAGGCATGGCTACTACTTGACTCTTTTGCAACATACTCTATCCAACATGTATATAGAGAGGCAAATAAGGAAGCAAACTTCTTTGCCAACTTTGCCATAGACAATAAAGAAGACATCATCATTAGCAATAAAGTCAAGGTATGGAACTCATTTGGCTCCATGTTTAATCTCTAACCTTACTTTCCATTTGCCACCAAAGATTCTTACGTCTTTACATAAGGCTAGCATCATCACTATTTATGGCTATTGATCAAGAGAGGTTGCACTTCAAAGTAGTAATTTTTCAATAATCATTACTCAAAATTGGCAGTCAAAATGGGGTGGTGCAAAATCAACATTACTTTCTCTCATAAGAGCTAGTACTCACGCATATTTGTCATGAGCAAATTATAATAACTCCTTTGGAGTTGAGGAAGAATTGCATTCGCATTTGGGCCCTATAACTATTTCATCCTTTGTCATGGATATAAGCGTGACACTAATTTTAAAGAAGTGTCAGATAGCCTTTTTTAAGGGTAGTTATGGAGAGCCGCGTGAAGAAGATTCTTAAGACCAAGGTTAGAATCATTACATTTGGAATACAGTGGGTCTTAGGGGAGGATTTTTTTGGCTATCGACCACAAATACCAGGTGAACACTGACATTGATGGTATGCATTCTAGTGGAATCTTTCTTCAAGAAGAATCTATTGGGGTGTCTACAAATACATTGGTAAATGTGGTTCTAAGTAAAGGTTTTCCTTCGCAGAACCAACGACTGTTGATTAAAGATGGTGTAGTTATGGGCCCATACACACCCTTTTGTACACATTGGTGAAGCTACAATGTTGGAGATGCGTAGGAAAAGGGCTAGGAAAGTGGTTTCCTTCCTAAATGGAGTTTCTAGTATTATTGTGCCTAGAGAAGTGGACTAGAGCTTTATGTTGGGAGACTAGTAATTTAAGATGCAGGGTGATCGTGCTTGCAATAGCTACTTATTGCTCAGGGTTTTACTTGCTTTTTTTGTATACAATGTGTTTAATCTCTACCAATAATATATAATGTAGAAGAGCTAGCTTTAATGGCTCCTAGGGAATGGAGGCTTGTTGTAGTCCCTCTTTGGTAGTTTTATGTTGATCCATTTGCATGTGGAAAAATAATGTATTCCTCTTTTAGACCATAATTCACTAATCAAAAAATAAATAAAAATGATTAGAGATAATAATAATAGTTTAAGTTGTTAAAGGGGTTGAGCTTAACTCATTAAATCATTGGATTTTTATTGTGAAGATCCATGTTGGAATCTCCAAAGTGACATCTAAGATTAAATAAAATTGTAAATGTTGATGAATAAGTTACTAGTGTTAATGTTAAAATTTTTTGCGTTACCAAACCAAAAAAAAGTTTAAGTTTGAAAATACTTTCAAAAATAAAACTTTTTAAAATATAGATAAAAAATAATGGTGGCTTAATATATATACATATTAATAATACTTTCCATAATAAAAACTCTCTAAAATATATCTAAACATTATTGAATTGTATAATTGTGTAATGGTGAAATTTGCATACCCATACCAATTCTCATTTAATTATGTGTTCATTTTGAGAGAATGGATTAATACATTTATAGATCGACAAATGGTGCAATCTTGTGTGAAGTTAAGTTCTTTCCTCCATCTAATTACTTCCATTACACACATTTCCACATCTCTTATCCATATTTTATCCACATTTGTCTATGTTCTCATGTATTCTTCATTTATGTGCCTATCCATGCACTTATATGAGGGCCAAACATTTCATTCCTAACTTGATTTTGCCACCTTTATGCCTTGATGACTAAAAGATAATTGTTCACTATTTTATCATAACTTTTGAGTTGTAACTCAAAATTACAACTTCTTATGTGTTGGAAGTGGAACAATGAAATCTTGATTGGGTTGCTCTCAAAATTTGATAGGTTGATCCCACACATGTGGAATTGACCCGCAAACACAAATCTGAAGCTGATATTTTAAAATTCAAAATTTGATTTTAGCCAACTCTCACTCATTCCTTTCTCACCAAGAGTCAACTAAACATATGGTTGTGTGATTCATTGGTATATGTGTATTTAAAGGCATTTGATCATCCAAGCATTTATTTGAATAATTTGCATTAAAGGAAGAACACTTCAATTTGGTGCATTAATATGAACTTAGATATGCACATTCATCCTAAAAGCATTTGCACAAATAAGACTTGCTATCTTTTATAATTTTACATAGTTTTTCAATGGTTCACCTAGGAGAACATGTCCCTTAACAACATATCGACAACTCTCTAAAGGTATTTCTAAATACCACTAGTCTTTAGAGTAGAGCAACGGGAAGAACAAACAAAGGTAAATTAGATGAGCTAAGATGAATGGTGCACATTGAGAAAGATAATTTGTATGGAAAATAATGAATTCATAGTCACAAAAAAGATCTAGACCCATGAACTTTACCCAAGACAAAGGACATGTCTTGTGAAAGGAAGTCAAATACTACTAAAGAACTTTCTACTTAATCTTTAGAGGAGAGAACTTAGATCTATCAATTTTAAAAAAATTTATAAAAACATGCAACATAAGAAATAAACACATAACACAATAGATGCCTTGGGAAAACCCTTAAAAAAACTCAACAACAAAGAAATATTCAATGTATTATCACAATCACTAAATTATAATACATTTCCAGAGTATCCATTCCTTCAATCAAAATCACCAATTGTATCTAGAGAAATTTTAGTAGCATAACCCCCTACAAATACAAGTGCACCACCATCTTTTCCCCAATTATCTATTAAATAGACCAAGATCAAAACTTAAAATAACAAATGGTTTCCAAAACCATGGGACAATGTGGCACCCAAATTATAGGGCACAAATTTCAATGCCCAAGTCATAATCGGTTAACAATCCCAATAAAAGGAATGCGATTCTCATGTCATAACTCCACCTACTGAAATGGATGCTCCATTTTAGATTTATTCCTCCTTTAGAAAGATGCTTACACTTCATATGTAACAAACTAGGTTTGTATCTTAGAAATTCAACCCAAAATCTACCAAGATATCCATGAATGTACATCAGTCACAAAGAAGTACTACAAATAATTTAAACATCAATTCTTTGAACAAAACAAACTTCTAAGATAAAGGTATTCATGACATGTGCAATTTTACACTTAATCAAATAACAATTTCAAAGAATAATTCATTTCAAGCATTTTACAATATAAGCAAATGTATCTCTATTCAGCTACAATAGGGATAGATTACACTGTTACAAGTTTCCCATAACATTAAGCATTCATGGTCAAAATACAATAATAATATCAACTTAACATATTTACAATAAGACTTCACAGTCTTTTAGTTTCACATAAGTACAATTTACATTATTCATGAAATAAATCAACATTGTCTCAATAATCCTATTATGTCTTTGAGTAACAAGTTCGTGGCGTACTAGCTACCACGTGGGGGGAGAGCATCATTCTAGTGCTTTACCTCCATCCACAAACCGGCAATCCCTTGCACACCTTCCTATTAGAAGTGGCCCTACCCTTCGTGAGGGTAGCAAGTAAAGGATTTCGCGAGTGTAGCATGCTCACCGAGAACTGAGTGTAAGGTAATGATCATGTCGATTGTAACCTTCCACACAACTCTAGAACTCTTCTTGCTAAGTATGACATCTAGCTATCAGGAAACCTATCAAGACTCATGGATTGACAATGCATGCAACCTATGCATCACTTTGGCCAAAGTAATTTATAGCATACACATTCCAAAATGGAACTGTGGGTCGTTATCCACCACCCCTATCTTGACTTGGCTCAACACTATCAAGACCAAATCAACTTAACTCAATAACTCAGAATCTTGAGTAATGACATAAAATGGTTTCACAATGCAGACTTAATCACAAGAAAACTCATAATTCGACAACACATCTAATCCTTTTCCAACTAAAAATTAATAAGGTTCTCTTGGCAACACATACATCCAATCTTTGGAAATCATTTCAGACATTTCAGCTCCTTGATCCCATAGATTCAACTTTAAAAAAATTCTTATCTAAGTATCATCTTACTACTACTCAAACCATACCAAATTAAACACATAATATAGATATACTTATAAATAAGATAGTACTTGAAGTTCAGTCCGTATAATATTATTTATAAATATATTTATATTCTCATTCAAAATCAATTCCAACATAAAGTGTTTACTGTCAAACAAACTTCTACCTAGGTTGAGATGTACTCAAAATTTTGATCATACGAAGAAATATCTTATAGAATTATCTAAACAGAGTTTTGCATATATTTGCCCTTTCTTTGATTCACAAACTTAGGCATTCCAAGCTCACATAAAAATATTTTTTGTATATATACATTGCTTATACATATCTTCAAATGTAATTCCACTCTTAAGAATAATTAAGAACTGATAAGCTTTGTAGCTTATCAGTTCTTAATCATACTGATAAGTTATCTATGCTACTCAATTTAGACTTCCATGTGATCTAGTTTTGGTAAATGAATAAACAATCTCGATAATAAATTTGGTTCTAGTTTAATGTTGTTAAAGATGAACATATAACTAAATTTTGTCTCAATTATTTCATATAAACCGTGCCTCTAATTTTCATCATATTCTTTGCATAAGGATCTTTGTTTTCCAAGGCCATCTTCTTTTCATTTCTGAATAGTGATACACCTATTCACACCTTCCTTTACATAATATAAACTATTATTGTCATTGGATGTTTCTAAAGTTCTTATTTTTGTTTATAGGTGTTAAGAACAGAGTAGAAATATGCTGACACAATAAATTTAAACATGTACATACATCTATACTAAAAGGTTATCAACTACTCTTTTAATACTTTTCTATTTAACTTAATATGGCTTGATGGTACCATTACCTCTGTGTAAAAATACAAGCTCTCATTGGTTATGGAGTTGTAGATTCCTAGAGTTTTCTAATGGCATGACAAACATAAGAAATAGAGTAAATAATAGTTTATTTCCTACTCAAAAGATAGATCCTTTCATCTTTATGAGATGATTAAGATCTTGAAAGAATGTTGTTCAAGACATTTCAATCTTTTTAAAGAAACGTTTATGTCATCCATGTTCAAGACAATATAAAATGTGGATAAAAAAAATTCCATCTGAGACTTCTATCAATTCATCCTTAAATCCAATTTAAAACTCAGCAAGATTTAATAGGTGAGGCTAGTCTTTATTGGTCCAGACATCAATTTTAACATAGTAGTGAATAAGATGTTGATTAAACTTCCATCAACCATCCAAATACACATTCATACGCAACTGAATAAGGTAATACCGCGGCCTTTTGTAGGCATGTTGACAATGAATACACAACAATATCTATTGTTGTTGGTTCAACTTAGTATTGACCCCAAAATATGTCATACGCTGTCTTTAAAAATTAAAATTTATAATAAGAATCAACCAATATTATGGCTTATACGCTCTCTAGAGCGACAATGGAAAGTTAGGGTATCATATTGATACATATACCTGCATATGTATACCTTCAGTATACATATACCTGCATATGTATACCTTTAATATACATATGCATCTATATGCATGCAATATTATCCCTTTTGCATATAACAGAAAACATTTCTTTAATAACCCAAAATGATTACCTCTGGTTTGACATCAAGAACCAGATATAAACCTAAGTTCATTCAATAACTGAAACAAAGGAACCAAAGCTCAACAAAATTATCTATTGGCAAGGTGAGCTAGGGTAGTTTTAAATGCCCTCATTCAACATAAACATGATAGGGTTCAACATAAACATAATAGGGTTTGTAAGCAAATTAAAATGTCTTAAACCATGATTTCATAGTATTTAAACTTCAACAAGTCACCATTTTTTGTATACAAAAGAAATAAGCAAAAGTATAATGTAATCACACCTAGATATTAAAATTTTGATCTCCTTCTCCAAATTTCTCTTCCTTCTTTCTTACTTGCCCCGCCTTCTTCCTGCAACATCGAATACCCCAAAAATGTGACCAAATCCCTGCTTTTGTTCTCCGTTCCAAACCCCTTATTTTTCTCCTTTTCTGCTAGCATCGTGCATGCATAATAACTTCTCCTCCTCCAGTCTAATTCATTGGGGATTCCTCAAAAAATTAGGGAGAAGAAGACCCTGGAGTGTGGCGGCCATTAGGGCCAGTCCACTACAGTGCTTAAAACCCCACTCATATGAATTTGTTACTAACAATTTGCTCATGCCTCCTATGGGTTTTCTAAAAAGAGGATTTGAAATAAACACAAAAATGGCTTTTAAACTAAGTTTCACTTATTTTACTCAAAGGGAAATATAAATATATTTTCTATAGTAAATCAAATTCACATCATTCACGTTCTATGCACACACAAGCCACGAAAATGATAAGCTTTATAAACACAAATTTGAAGTGTTAAACTAGTTAAAACTTGACTCCAAAAACTTAGAAGAAGGAAGGACTTTACTTGTCAAAACTATTTGAACTTAGAGTGGTGACAACAATGACCAAGACATTGCTAGCTAAATACTATCATTTCTAATATGAAAACATGACAGAACAAGACCAAGATGCAAAAATATTATGCACGATTAACTGACAAGGATTGCGACATCTGAAACAGTGGTGTGTGCGGATACATAGATTCTCGATGCACATGGTACTAATTGCCAAATCAGCTTGATCTGCAACCCTCTCCTCAATGATGCTCTCCCTCCTCAATCAAGAGGGGGGACTAAATTGCACCTGCATCCACCTCATTATAACATCAAAGTAGTTAGTCTGATAAGATATAGACATATACCATATAAAGTTGATAATCATTTCTTATCAATTTACAACATCATCATATCATCACAAAATCTCACTAATCTATCAGATTCATTTCCATTTCATTCATATATCAAATTTTTAATAATGATATCAAATCAAAGTTACAGTCAAACTATTATTCAAATCCGACATTATACATCTATTAATGCATGATAGAGCAGTCATCATAATATAACCATTTTATATTCAAATTTTCAAAGAAGAACATGCATTTTCCAATCATTATCCAAATATCATAATTTAAATAATTACAAATATATCATAAATAGTTATTCCTGAACAATGGGGTGTAACATCATACGTTGCTTAAAAGTTCTTCATGATTTTTTTAGTCTACTTTGAAACACCCTCTTATATGCTTTTTACGTGTCATAGAATCTCTTATGCATTTTACATGACATAGATGCTCTTGCATGATGTCATATTACATTTTACAAGTGGTGTAGTGTCACTTCAAGTGGGACATCATTTTTCCATATGGGCACATTAAATAATAAACACAAAATTTAGGAATTGCATGGTGTACACCTAATCCTAACAGTCTCCCACTTGTTGCAAACATTGCAAGAGCAAAAGAAAAACCAACATAAGTGAACTACCTAATATGAACTTCTTTGTGCTCACAAGCTAAATGTCAAACCATTTAAAACATTCACTAAAGTATCCACCGTCTCAAGCATAACCCTCCTATCTTCCACCATGTCATAGACTTGAAATGGTACTACACATCAATGTGCTTTGTCTGCACATGAAATGTATGATTCTTTACAAAGATGATAGAACTCTAATTGGCATAGTTAATTCATACTACTCCCTAATTCAACTCAACATTAGAACACAACCACTAAAGTGAGGCTACCTCCTTATAGGCATGAGTAGCTACCATACACTTTGCCTCTATAGTTGAAAGAGTGACCACATTCTATTGCTTACTCATCAGACTAATTACAACACCACATAGGATAAACACAACCATTGGTAGACCTCTTTTGGTCCACATAGCCTACTCAACATGAGTCTACAAACCCATGTATATGTTGGCAAGAGATGCTGCTACGCATGATAGGTGTTGTCATTGATGGCAACTAACTCTATCCTACACATCCGCATTACATGATTTGTTCATACTGGAAGTCAGAGCAAGGATTTGTCTAAGTCTGGATGTCAGAAATAGAGCATGTGACAGGGTCCAGTATCTTGGTCTGGATTTCTCTGATGGTAATTCACAGTGTGCTGCGGATCTGAGGGAGTGATAAAGATTGTTAGGACTATCTAAATCCATAATCTTAGCCTCCGGTGATGAAGGATTCAAAAGATATAAGCATCTGAGTATCGGGGTCCAGTTAGTTAGCATAGTCAGAAGAAGAACATGCCGACCTAGTATTTAATCTTGGTCCACATATAGAAAAGTTGTTGGATAAGCAATTAGTGACAATCAGTGGTATTGGCTGACATGATTGATGATTTGAGAACACAAGTTTTTGGTCCACGTTATCATTTGTGCATGGATTCAGCCGACAGAGCAAAGTTTTTAATAAATGTTCTAAGTTTTCTTGAAGTTGACTATAGTTGATTGAATCTCTTGATGAGGATATATATATAGCCGATGGATTCAAGTATTTTGGGGTGCGATTGTGATGTGATGATGGAGTAAGTGCGAAAAAGGCAAAAGAAGTGCGAAGAAGAAGAGATCTGAGGACCAGATCATGGTAGAACAGTAAATAGTGTAGAGCAAGGATGAAGTGTGTAAGTTTAGTATTCTATACTTAACCGGAACTGAATTCTTGCATTGGTAGATGCTATTCTTTAGTTTAAACACTCTGTAATCTTCTTGTAATAATTTTTGTAGGCAGTGAGCCTCTTTGAGAAGTGAGCTCTGGGCAGTGAGCTCGAAGGCATGTGCCTTCCCCATCTGTAATACTTTTAACAGGGTATTAATTTTTGTGGACTAACCTCCACCGTGGTTTTCGCTTAACCGGGTTTCCACGTTAAAAATCTTGGTGTCAAGTGTGTTATTTGTGTTTCTGCTCATGTGTTATTGATTCATGCTTTTATGGTTATAGTAATGATCTATAAATAAGTGGTAGAGAAAAATTAATTGCAGCAAGTGTTAAAGTTTTGAGACAACTGATTCACTCCCCCTCTCAGTTGTCTACCCTAATTCCAACAATTGGTATCAAAGCAAGGTTCCTTGAAAGAAGTTTAACAGCTTAAGGAAGATCTGGGAAGGTATTAAAATGGATTCATACAACCTTTAGGAACAACTTAAACTTGCTTTAGAAGATCTTGATCAGTCCAGAGCAGATGTCAAAGAACTGCAAGAAAACCTTAAAGATGCTAAAGACTTCATTGAGACTTTAAAAGAAAAATTGAGCAAATCTAATGAAAAGAGAAAGGAGATAATTCTTCAACTAGGAAATCAAAATGTAGACAATGACATGGATGAGGATCTAAAGAAGAAGATAAAGGAATGTGAGAAGCTAGCAAAAGAAGTTTCTGTTCTAAAACATGAAATTGAATCTAGGGTGATGAGGTTAACCAAAGAAATTAAGGAAAGAAAGAAGACTGAAGAAGATCTGAAACAAACTCTAAAAGAAAGAATAGAAGAATACTGCAAATTGGACAGAATTGCTGGCCATCTAGAGTCTGATCTACATGAAAGTAGAGACAACGAAAAGGAACTTGAAAGGCAAATTGTCATTCTCAAACATGACCTAGAAGTTGCAAATGAATATAAAGAGAAATTCAAGATAAGCTCAGCTAAACGTGAGGTGCTGCTTGACAATCAGAAGAAGGCAGATGATAAGCATGGTCTGGGATTTGAGAAAGGTGAAAGCTCTGGATCCGGTCAAAGAAATCCTAATGCAAGAAATAAAAGAAGGAATCCTAGAAGACCTCCGATGAGACAACCCAATGCTCAAAGGTATCCATCTTTCAATGGCAATTGTTTCAAATGCAATAAATTTGGTCATAAAGCTACTCAATGCAGAAGTAGAGTGAATCAAAGTAGTCCAGCCTTCTCCGGTCAATGCTTCAATTGTAAGAGGTATGGTCATAGATCCAATGAATGCAGAAGTATGATAATGAATAACTCTAACAATAGAGGAAATGGCAATCCCTTTAATGGCTACTATTTTGCATGCAATGGATTTGGACACGGCCAATCAGTATAGATCAAGAGGGAATCAAGTATATAAGCAAAGAAATGTTGTGTGCTTTAACTGCAATAGATCTGGTCATATTGCAAGATTCTACAAAAGCAGGAATAACAAAAAAGGTCCGGTAAACAGAAACCAAAACATGCAGAGACAAGACAAAGGCAAGGGTAAAATTGATGTGAATGAGGTTGAGAATGAAATGAGCAAAACATGGGTAAAGAAAGGTGAAATGAATGTTGATAATGGATCCGCACTGGAATTTGGTGCTGATAATTCCTCTGGGAATTGAATTAGGAGCTCTGGCTCAAGGGGAACTACTTTGAAAATCTAATTCCCCTAGCCAGTAAGTGGGTGCCTAAATCTGGCATTATGAATGAAGTAAGAGAAGCCTATTGTAGATCTATTGAAGCTAATTCTGGAACAAAAGAAGCTAATGTGACTAATTGCGGAGCAATTGAAGATCGACTGCATGTAAAAACAATGTAACCAGATGTGTTAGGGCAGAGCATTTATTACAATGAAGAATTAGGTTTTGCGGAGATAAAAGGTCATTCATTCAAGCATTTGGATCACTTTGCATTCGAAGAAAGCAAGCAGAAGAGCACCTGAGCTAAGATTTCAAGGATTTGAAGTCAAACTGATGAATTCATCCGTTAACCCTAACTCCATGAAGAAAAAGGTATTTTCTGCAAAACTTTAAACTTGTGATCTTTTGCAATGGCTACACCGTTGATTGTTGATATTACTGAAAGGCACCAATCCAAATTTAAGAAACATCCACACAAATCAGTGGAAGTTGACCCGTCAGGTGCATTTTCAAGTGTTCCGTATGGTGTATTACATGTTGAGGATATTAGGGCCTACATTCATGCCAGCATAGATGAATTTGGAGACTCAAAGTTTGTAGATTTGTTTAAGAATCATCTGAGGGATAAAATTCACGGTCTTAAACCTGAGTATAAGGCACTGCACGATAAACATTTCATTCAAGTTATAGGGTTTCCATGCTTTGTTGAAGATGAATGGGTCTGGTATGTCTTAAGCCGTATGCATGATGAGTTTATGTGGATAATGAAACCTTTCAAAACCACCAGGGATGCCATCAAGGCCATGATAGGGCTAAACTCATTCGGTGCACTGCCAATGTTGAAGGCTATAAAGAATCAAACTGTGACTAATGCTACCGGCTCAAGATTTGATAAAAGGGCAATGACTATCAATGATATTATTGATCCAGATGTTAAGTTTGCTTCAATGGTGATTGGATACAATATTTATCATTCCAGTAGGGAAAACTTTGTATTCGGTATGGCTATCTATGCAGCTTATCAGATGTTGAGAGAGAATGTTGACTATGACTTGTGCGAGTTGTTGTAGAACTAGCTGATAGAAAATTTGAATAAGGTAAAGAAGGATAAGAAGAACACCTTCAAGTATGGTACACTAGTCTTATGTTTGTTCTTCTATTTCACGAATGAGTTTACTAGAAGAACTCCAGATGGTAGACAGACCATCTAAACCTCTTTCATGTGGGTTTCTAGGATTGACCATCAAAGGTATGACTTTATCATATAGTCTGTAATGAACTAAAAAGACCAGTGAATGATCGACTGAATCCTTTTTCATGAATAAGTTCATTGTTTTGAATTTATATTCTAAAACATCCTTGAGATTACTATCTAACAAACTTACAGGGTAGTCTAAAAGACAGTCTACAAAGATGGGACCTTTGGCCATCGAATCACAACCTGCACCTAGTAAGGAATGGGATAATTTATAAAACCTTGCATCTTTTAACATCATTAAAACTATGATAGGCAAACCTTTTCTGTAGTGACCACAGATGCCTATTCTAATATAAGATAGATGCATAAACTGAGGGTTCTTTTTACTTTCTAAAGCTTTACGCCTAAATTTCTTAACCAACTCATCTGTGAAAATATTTAATTTTCCTTCATTTCCTCCTTTTACAACATGGAACAATTCAGCAACATGACAATTGAGTGAAGACTTATAACCAAACCAGTCTCTTAAACCTATAGATTTATTATTAAACATATCCACAACATTCTTAGGAATATCTCTATATATCTGATGTGGAGGGATTTTAGGAACCTTAAAAGGCTTCTCGTCTTCAGGAGCTACGGCATACTTTTCTATATCATCTATACAGTTACCAAACTCAGACACAGTACTAAAACAACTTTCATTGTTAGCAAAGAAGTTGGTAAACCTAACCTTTGAGTTACGCTCTGCAGTCATGTCAGATCGGCTGTTGTCCTTCGCTTGAGAAGAAGAAGAAGATGAGGGATCCATCTGCGCTCGAACTTCGCTCGAACCTGCGCTCTAAAGACCAGATTACTGCCCTTACGCCCTTACGCCAACCTCGGCTTCAGCGGGACTTACTCTTCGGGACTTACAACACTTATGACGGCCTGAGTCAATACATGGAGACAATAAAGGAGCTTTACAGATATTCAGAATTGGAAGGAGTTAACGTTAGACAACAACGTAAACAACAGACAACAATATCGTCACCAGAAGCTCTGATACCAAATTTAAGCTGTAATAGACAAACACTTTGCGCAACACGATATCGTGCTCTTATATGAACAGTAGAACTATTTTCATTAACAACATGCAGGAAGCTTACATATATGTTCATCTTTTACAATGCTCGCTATGAACTTCATGACAGAGTATTACAATATACGACACAAGCTTAAAGCTTTTACAGCACTTTAACTTCTAATGAAGTTATTGACATTACTGACTTTACTGAAGACTTAAACTTACTACTAGACTGAACTAAAATCTATCTAAGACTTAAGACTGGAATTCTTTGCATTCACTTCACTCGCCAAGAATTGCTTGAAGAATGCAGGCAGCCCGGTCGGCTTTATAGGCAGGAGCGGGCAGATCTTTTAACCCCGACTTCATAATTCCGTGAGATCCATCAATGAGAAGAGGACACGAAGCAGCATCTTATCCGGAGAGCATCCCATGTGAAGATAACCTTCTGGTGGGACCCAATTACTCATGAACTAGATAAGATCGACACGACCGACGATAATTACAGGACGTTCCTTTTGGGCCCAAGAGGAATAACTTGGTCTCACGATAAGGTTGTGAGATAACCCCTTTACAACGTGGTAGGGTCCACGCCTTATCTTTAATCACGAGGAGATAAGATTCCTCGATAAGTGACAAGCCCACTTATTAGCTGGGACCCCGTGCTGTCGGTGGATAGATCATCATTATGATGCCAAGCGCACAACTCACAAAATGCTTTATCGGGATGATTACAAGTTGGTCCGGTGCTAGGAGGGACCCTTAGATCATCAGCTGAATGGTCTTCACAGTTGTAGCAGGTTTGACTAGATGCGTGAGGAATGCAGCCAGTCATTAACTGTGGGTCTCCTTCTTTCCACATAATGGTCATCACCTTGAGTTTATATGGGCCATAGATGCCTCTTGACATTGTCAGGGGTGACGCCTCATTCATTCTGTAGGTCTTCACATGAATCCAGATGGGAACCTGATGAGCATAAAAATATCTAGTTCTATTTTTTAGAGTCCAATGCTCAAAAACTGATTCTGGGCCACATGGTCCATACTGCTGCACTACATGCCTGTTGATGGGAGTATCATCTCCTGAATTTATGGTTAACTTAAAGATACACCCAGTGTAAGCAGTAGTATTATGGAAATTTAAATTTTCAGCAGGAGGATATGGTCCAAAGAGTAAATCTCTAATTAACTCTTTTCCATCTTCAAAATTTAACCATTCCTCTGGCTTACCAATATCTGGATTATTAAAACAAACCGGAAGACTGAAATAACCACACCAGTTATTAAGAATATGTCCTATATCAGGATCAACTGGTTCTGCTTGAGCACCAAACTGGAAGAAGGGAACTTCTGTCCATATACCCGGAGATGTTAGCAACATTTTGGCCTTCAACATTTTATAACGATCATATAGAAAATCATTGGCCATCCTATAGTTATGAAGATCTCTCCTGGGGAATGGATTCGTGCTCCATTCATTTCTACTGAGTTCATGCCATCGCTGTTCTCTGATTCGGATGTGCATGACTCTTACCTTACCTGAAATCTGTCGATTCTTTCCATCTGGTTCTTCTTCTTGCTTTGGTTCATGACCTTCTCTTGATACAAAGTCAGCTACAATGTTCTCAGCTCCTGGAATATGAATACAATCAAATTCGTAAGTACATAAAAGCTGAGCCCACCTGAGCAATCTTCCTCTTACCACTTTATTGCGAGACTCTTTCTTGAAGAATCCTCTGAGGTTCTGCAAGTCACTTTTTAGTAAAAACCTTTTATCAGCTATAAACATCTGAAATGCTTGGAAGGTATTGACTACTGCAAGAATCTCCTTATGTGTGCTATGATAATCCTTTTCTGAACAATGGAAACTCCCCGAGACAGTTCTGACTATCTGACCTTTATCCTTTGGATTATAGTTTGGAGTTTTCTGTTCTCTAAGTACACCTGCCCATGCAAATTCACTTGCATCTGTTTCAACTATTTTATATCCTGGACCAGGTAACTTTAATGGTGGTAACTTGGCACACTTATCCTTAATATTTTGGATTAATCTATCATGGAGAGGACTCCAAGGTGGTGGCTTCTTTCCCAAGAGTTTATTCAGTTCTAGGCGATCTTCGGCTAACTTATAATAGAAACCAGAAATATAATTTACTAATCCCAGAAATCTCTGCAATTCTTTGACAGTTGTGACAGGTAGATTTCAGATTTTTGTGAGAATATGTTCTTGTACCTCCATTCTCCCCCCCGGAAGAAGCTTGATCCCGATGAACACAAGTTCAGGAACGGCTATAACTGACTTTGATGGATTAACTGCTAAGCCGTTATGTTGACAAACAGATAGAAATGTTCGGAGGTGATCAAGATGAGACGCCATATTTTGGCTGAAAACTAGGATATCATCTATATAGGGCTGAATGAATTTGGCATGAGGCCGGAACAAGATATCCATTTTCTGTTGAAATATAGAAGGAGCCGTTTTAATACCAAAGGGTAAAACAGTCCATTCATATAGACCTTGGGGTACAGAGAAGGCTGTTTTATAATAATCTTCTGTGCGAAGATTAATTTGCCAATATCCCTTTGTTAAATCAAATTTGGAATACACATGGCTACCTTGGATTATTTGCCAAATATGGTCTTTGCTTGGTATTGGATGTCTGTGATCAACAAGACAATCATTGAGGGGTTTATAATTTACTACAAGGCGTTTCTCAGGTAGTTCAACACCTCTTTCATCTACTTTCAGGACGTACATAGCATGGCATGAAAAGGGAGAGTCTGAAACTTGGATCAGACCTAAGGCTTCTAATTCTGCGACTTCTTTAGCACAAATTTGAACTTCAGTAGAACTCATTAAAAAATAATTTGCTTTTGCTTTCGGAAGAATTTCCTTACCTTCAGCATCTCTTTTCAAAGGCAAGCTGCAGGTTAAAGATCTCTGGAATTTCTTTAGATCCTTTGTCATAACAGTGGAAGCAAATAATTCTTTTATCTGCTTGAGTTCTTCAGTTCTTTCCTGGAACTGCTGATGAAGCCAAACCTGATTGACAGGCTTTCTTTTCTTCTTTTCATCCTGCTGGATTCTTGAGAACGATGTAGGCTGGTAAATTCGAGGCAACTGATACAAACCTTTAAAGGTTAAGAAATCTTGCTCTATGATGAATGGTTGCCATTCACTTAGAGTATTGCTACCTATTACTCCATCATAATCTTCGACTTCAAAATGAACAAAAAGAGTATTACAAGGTTTTTCTTCAAAACCAAGTTGAACTGGAGCAATACAGAATTCATGACTAGAAGATTTCTCATTATTACCAAAAGTAATATCAGTTTTTCCCTCTCTCCATGCATCCTCTGGAAAAGCATTTCTTCTAGCAATATTTAAATCTGCTCGAGTGTCTATCAGAAAAGATAGAGGGTAAGCTTGAATAACTGGGAATTTTATCAACAAAACTGTACCTGGGCAGTGCGTAGTAGCTTTGGTTGCTCTGAAGGTATTCTTGATAACGCTGAGCCTTCCTCTACTGCTTTGTCCCTTTTCTGGGAAAACTTCTCGCACTGGACTTCCATCAAATGCGTCTGTGGATAGGAACTGCATGGGATCTTCAGCTTGCTCTATTTTGATTAACTGCAAACTTTGGCCTACCATAGGGCTGAAAGACTTTTCTGGCACGGAAGGAGTCACAAAAGACTTTTCTGGCACGGAAGGAGTCACAAGAGGGCTATACGGCTTCTCTTCGCAGAACAGAGCTCGTTCCTTGCTAGTGACTGGTTCTAGCATCTTCACACTAGAGGCAGCATTGAATCTATTAATATACAAGTCAAGCTCTCTAGAGCTCTCTTCAAAGTGTTGTTCCTCTGCTTCTTCAGTAGTGAGGATCTCGACTTCTTCTGTGGCTTGCGCCAAGACTTTATCTAGAAATTCAAGTCGGTGCCAGCGCCATAATCTTCTTGCCATACTTCCTGGGCTTGGAGCTTCCAGGATTCCTTTCTGCTCTATCGGAGTGGTAGCAGTGACCACTGATTCTGTGGGACCAGTTTCTCTTAGAGAGGCTACAGAAGCTCTCGGCTGGTTGTACCATGGTGAAGGACGGTATCCATGGGATGAGGCTGGACTGCGAGGTATAGAACCAAAACCTCGACCTCTTGCTTGATATGGTCTGGGATTATCAAATTCCCATTCATCTTGCACTTGTCTGACTGGAGACTTTGTTACTTTAGGCTGCAACAAATAATACTTTAGGCTTTTCAACTGCTCAAGCCGACTCTTCAATTTTTTCCAGGTTTCTGGACCCATATTCATTTCCTTCAGCTGCTGCTCGATGTGCAAGATTTCTCCTATAATCTGATCTAACTCGGAGGTAGATCCTTTCATCATTCTATAATAGAATGAAACTTCAGAAGCGTCAGAACTTGCTTCTGAGTCTGAACTGCTACTAGGCTGCTTCTCAGCCTTCATCAAATTGATCTGAGCCTGCTCTTCGCGGGCTGACTGATAATCTTCTTCAGACTCTGAGTCTGAATATTCAGGACTTGAAATGACTATATCTTTTGAATCAGAAGGATATGAATATATATAGTCATATTCATCCACGGAGATACCTGCGCTCTTAGCTGCACGCATCTTTGCTTTACCTTTCTTTTTATCCTTTTTAGGACACTTATTGGCATAGTGCTCACCTTTACAGATGTAGCACACTGGCTTTCGCTTGGAGCCACCTTTCTTTCTTTTGTCTTTCTTACGAAAGAATCCCCTTTTCTTTTTAAAGTCCTTTGAATCTCTTTTCTTTTTCTTTTTAAAGCCACTTTTCTCTTTTCGACATGGCTTGCATTCAAAGTTATCTTCATCATCATAGGTTGACAACTTGTAGCATACTGCAGATGATAGAAGTGGTTGGACTTTTTTCTTTTCCTTTTTCTCTTTTACCTCATCACAGATATCTGTATTTATCTGTTCCAAAAATTGAACTAACTGTGGAAATGTTAGTTCCTTCATATCAATTTTTTCATGCAACAAATTTTCTAAAACTTTCTTATGATAGTAATCACCAATAGTATTACCAAAACTTTTTAGAAATGTTGTGTACATGAATTCATGATTTTGCTCTTGCCCTGAAAAATAGAAATGTTCATATTGCTTCTTGCAATATGGTTTGAAATTTCTTAAATCCTTGCATTTCCCTTTAATAAATTTCTGATACGAGAGTTGTTCAAGGACATCTCTCTTTCCAACAAACATTCTTGCTAATTGAGCACAAACTTGATCTGTGCCACTATCCAGCAATACTTCCCTGAAGTCATTATCCAACTTGTCCCAGACTATCCTGGCCATTCCTGTCATGGAGTTTAATGCTTGCTTGATGACCTCTTTTTCGTTAGCATCAGGATTAGTTGACATATAGTTGGTGATCCATGATCTCATTGCATCAATGCCACGGGCATTCTCCACTTCTTCAAACTTGTCAAAATTAACTAAGGGTGGAGTTTCGGCTTTGTATGATTGAATATTTTTAAATGGATCATTGCTGGGATATGGAAATGCACCTGTCCCTCGGGCCATTAACACAGTCCCCGTAGAAGGAGGAGCTGGCGGTGGAGCCGGAACCTCAGGATTAGGGGTCTAGGTTGGAATTAACCGACCACTAGCGGGATCATAGGTTAAAGGCTCTGGTGTAGAAGGTATCTGAGTATGGAGCCTAGGACCTTTATATTGGGCCTGTAAGTATGTATTTGCATGGCTAGGGAAACTTTTAAACTTAATAGCCTTTTCATTGGTAACCTTCTTAAAGGCTAGCTGGGTGGAATTAGATTCAGCTGAAATGGCTTCTCTAGTTTCCTGCGATTCAACTCGGAGTGAATCTGCAATCTTTATCTGAGAAGAAGTAAGGGAATGAACTTCCTCAGATATTTCTTGTAACCTTTGTCCAGTATGTCTAATCTGGACATTAGTTGTACCCAACTGTGAACTCAACAAATCACAGTCTGCTTTGATTTCTTGTCTGACCTTAAGAACCAAGTCTCTTTGTCTTTCCATGGCTGCTTCTCTTTCAATTTTCCAGATCTCTACCTTGTGCTTGAAATCTTGATATTGATCTTTTAATTCAAGTAGAGCTTTTTCAACCTTATCTTTCCATTCCTGGGTTAATCTTTTCTCTATGAGTTCTAAGGTGGAAATGATGGTATGGCTATTAGCCTGCAGACTCTGGAAATTTTTCTCATATTTTACAGCTTCAAGATCTTCCCAAATTCTACGATCTTCTTGTAGCAGCAGAGACTTCCTAAGACATAGGTTTGCCCAATTTAACAAATAACTTTGAGTAGGGGCATTGTCACTTAAAGGAGTGACATGTAAAGGCCAGCATTTAGCTTTATATTTGCCAGAGGTATCTAATAACATGAAATCATAAAATGGTGGTATACGACCTGGTATTGTACAAGCACCACCAGGATTATTTATGACCTGAGTATCTACCACTGAGATACTTGCTTCTGGCATGGCAACAGAGTATTCCAAAAATATTTTAACACTACTCATCATCCTAAGCTTTGCAGTTTGAGGTGGGAAGACAAAGGAACAATCTTCACACTGGTATAAACCATTTTGCAATATGGAATATTTGGAATGACTGCAATTGGATTTAGATTTATTTTGGAATGATGGCTGATGTGTTATGGTAGGGATTCGGAACAAATTTTCAAAACCCCGAGAGGGTTGCAAACGAACCGATTGCGATTTTGGCAAAATAGATGGAGAAGGCTCATTATAATTAAAGGGTATATCCTTGGATAAATCTTTGGAAGAGGAAGACTGACCTTGGAACAAGGGTCGGCTTATCCTAGTATCTGAACTTCCAAATTTTATCACGGCCTGATCATCTATTTCTTCCAGTGAAATTCCTTTCAACTGGGGATTATTTTCCTGTCCAACCTCAGTGATATTATCCTGTTCCCATAATTCCATAGCCCACTCTTCTGGCATCTTTATGTCCTTTTGCTTGACAATCTTAGGGGCTGTTTAAGCATGTGTTGGACCAGTGATAAACCTGTTGCTATTCAGATAAGAGAGCACTTGAACAATATTGGAGATGCCAATGCTCAAAGGATAGCTCTCTGGGGATTTTTCAAGAATTTTTAGAGCATGATGCATTCAAGGGAGAGAATTCCTTCTATAGTTGAAAAATACAAGGATACAATATGTTTTATGGTAGATACAGATTAGTGCTTAATGGAAGTTGTTGAACCAAGAACGGTATGGATTATGCCTATGGGCTATGAAGTTGATGGGCAAGTATTAGACATGTATGCTCAACACCTTTTAAACAAGCCAAAGGATACCACAATTGAAAGATTTGGAACATAAAAGGAGCTAAGTATGAAATTGCATGTTGAGCTCAGAAAACCAGAAATCAAAAGGAAAGCGCAAAAGCAAGTAGAGATGTATGCTGAAAGTATTGGCACAACTAAGGAAGATGTGAGGCAAAATAGAGAAAGGATAGAAAATGTTGAGAAGGAGAAGCAGGATAAGAAACAAGGAAGTGCTCTGAAAGTCTCCTCTAGCCAGCCTAGAAAAACTAGAAGCTCTGTTGTTGCCCCTGTTCCTCCAAAACTTGCCAAACCTGAGAAACCAGAAGGCAAATCATCTAGAAAAGAAGGAAAAAGGAAAAAACTAAGGCCTTTTGGACATATAAAGACATGGAGAATGATGAAGAAGAAACTGATTCTGATATTGAAGTCAAAGAATTAAAGGCATTAGGCACAATAGTAGCCAAGGTGTTTAAGGAGAAGCCCTTCGAAAGCAAAAGAGCAAGTAAGAGGCAAAAGACTGAAACATATGTTGAAAAGCCTACTCTCTCTATGGATGACATCATCAAATAAGTCACTGTAGATGGTAACTTAAGGCCAATGACTGAATTCTTTAATCATTACAGTGATGCTGATAAGAGGGTTCTAGAAGAAGCAACAGTCAAATATTTGAACATCTACAATAAGGCTTTGATTGAAATAACTTCTGAAATCCCAAAAAGCCTTGCAGATATTCTGGAGTTAAGAAAAGAAAATGCAAAAGATAAAGACATAGAGATTAGGAAGCATGTGTTGATAAATTTGTTCCCTTAGATTACTCCAGATCAGATGAACATGATATTCAAGGAAGTGAAGGATGACTTTAGGAGTAAGAAGAGAATGAACAAACTCATGCTTGGTGAAAAATATGAGATAGTCAAAGATACTCAGGAGATTCTTCTGAATGCACTGAAAAGACATAGTCTCCCTATTGCTGAAAAAGAGATTGATGATGGGATTGACTCCTCAATTCCAGATTTTGAAGAACTGAAGATCAATGAGCAGCAAATTGAGTTAGATGACTCCTCTGTTCTGAAAGAGGAAGCAATAAACAAGGAAGATGTAAAGATGACAGATGAAGCTGATGATACAAGAGGTATTCAAACTCCTCCAGATCAATCTTGCAGAGAAGATACATAGATGAATGTTGAAGCAGATGATCAAATTGAAGATGATTCATTGAAGAATAAAAAGCATGAATTAGAAGGAGAGGACCAAGAAGCATAAAATGCCAAGAAAAATGAAAATGAAGTAGAGATTGCAAAGGTTGATGAAGAGCCCAAGCAGGACAATCCAGTCGACAGTACCAGTAAGGATTAGATAGATACAACATCATTTTGGCCAAGAGACACTGCAGAAGTAGTGAAGGAAATTCTGGAAATAGACAAACAAATTGAAGAAGATCAGGACATAATTCAGGGTTGAATAAATTTTGATACCTTATCTCCAGTGCAGAAGATAAAGTTGGGTTCTATAGCCCAAGCCAAAGCAAGAGAAAATATATTGAAGTCTCACATAGAAGACAACGAGCTACTTGGTCTAGCATCAAGGATTTTAGAGAAAATCATGCCAACATACCAGAAGGATTCTTCAGCACCCCCCTCCGGACAGTTAAAGAACTTGATAAACTCGGTAAGCTCTCATTTTGAATCTTTAGAGAAGTCTGCAGAGGTCAAGGTTCAAAAGGAATCCAACGATAAAAGATTTGATGCTCTTAAAGGTTTGATTGGAGTTGATAGAATGGTGTTGGATGCCACTGTAAAGAGTATTCAAAATGCTCTTACAGAAGGAGGAAATGTATATAAATTTTTCTTATCCTGTCCTAAAGTCTTAGAAAATCTTGAAGATAAAATAAAAGTGTCTAAGAAAAAATTATCTAGTGTATCAAATTCTTTTGATCCTGTGACTACATCAGTGGCAAGCAAGGAAGGTTAGGTGATCAGCTTGATTGAAGATATAAAGAAATTGACAAAATAAAAGGAGAGCATAGAGGCCAGGATGAGTGAACTTCAAGGACTAATTTCCCCCAAAATGGAAATAATGTTCAATGCCTTAAATGAAGCCCAAGTTGTAGCTCAATCAAGTGATCCCATTGATCTACGAACGACAGAATCACAAGCTTTCTTATTCAGTGGCCATATCTCAATTTTGAACAATATGAAGAAGAGCTGGGATAGAGAGCTGGCAAAATTGAAGAACATTTTTGGAGATGTACTCAAGTATATGTAAATAGGACTTAAGGAGTGTTTGTACATATGCAGCTTGGTATATAGAATTTTTGTGTAATTTTTGGTTTGCGAGTCCCACCCTTTGCCATTGATGTCAAAGGGGGAGTGAAGAAAAGTGAAAAATGAGGAATCCAACAAAGGGATAGCTTTGGAGAACAATGAAAAGCACAAGTGTACATGGAAAGGGGGAGTTGTTCCGACACTTAGTCATTTTTCACTAAGTGTTGCCATCAATGCCAAAGGGGGAGATTGTGTTGGCAAGAGACACTGCTACACATGACAGGTGTTGTCATTGATGGCAACTAAGTCTATCCTACACATCCACATTACATGATTTGTTCATACTGGAAGTCAGAGCAAGGATTTGTCTAAGTCCGGATGTCAGAAACAGAGCATGTGACATGGTCCGGATCTCTCTGGTGGTAATTCACAGTGTGCTGCAAATCTGAGGGAGTGATAAGGATTGTTAGGACTATCTAAATCCATAATCTTAGCCTCCAGTGATGAAGGATTCAAAAGATATAAGCATCTGAGTATCAGGGTCTAGTTAGTTAAAGCACAGTCAAAAGAAGAACATGCCAACCTAGTATTTGATCTTGGTCCGGATACAAAAAAGTTGTTGGATAAACAATTAGTGACAATTAGTGGTATTGGCCAACATGATTGATGATTTGAGAACACAAGTTTGTTGGTCCGCGTTATCATTTGTGCATGGATTCAGCCGATTGAGCAGAGTTTTTAATAAATGTTCTAAGTTTTCTTGAAGCCGACTATAGTTGATTGAATGTCTTGATGCGGATATATATAGCCGATGGATTCAAGTGTTTTGGGATGAGATTGTGATGTGATGATGGAGTAAGTGCGAAAAAGGAAAAAAGAAGTGTGAAGAAGAAGAGATTTGAGGACCGGATCATGGCAAAACAGTAAATAGGGCAGAGCAAGGATGAAGTGTGTAAGATCAGTATTATGTACTTAACCGGAATTGAATTCTTGCATTGGTAGATGCTATTCTTCAGTTCAAACACTCTGTAATCTTCTTGTAATCATTTCTATAGGCAGTGAGCCTCTTTGAGTAGTGAGCTCTGGGCAGTGAGCCCGAAGGCATGTGCCTTCCCCATTTGTAATACTTTTAATAGGGTATAATTTTCTATGGACTAACCTCCACCGTGGTTTTCCCTTAACCAGGTTTCCACGTTAAAAATCTTGGTGTCAAGTGTGTTATTTGTGTTTCTGCTCATGTGTTATTGATTCATGCTTTTATGGTTATAATAATGATCTGTAAATAAGTGGTAGAGAATAATTAATTGCAGCAAGTGTTAAAGTTTTGAGACAACTGATTCACCTCCCCTCTCAGTTGTCTGCTCTAATTCCAACAGTATACACATTAAGTGCTACAAGTCTCCTCTAGTACTACTAAAAGTATGCTTTGGGTGACCTAACATGGTGCTACAAGTGTGCTTTAGTTGATTGAAGGTGTTACAAGTGTCACCAACACTCCTATAAATGTGATCAGAATGTTAATATGTTGTTCTCACATGGATGTTATAGTGGAGATGTATATTCTTCTGAAGAAGAGGGAAGTCGTGAACAAGATGTAGAGGATAAAAGATATGCAGAAAGTTTTCACCATCAACAAGTATTTTCTGATGAAGAAGATGAAGAGTATCATGTTCATAATGTGAATTCTTCCACAAATAATTTCCAACTGAGAAGGTTGTCCAATGAGGATATTAGAGCTTTAACTGCAACAACAATTGCCTAGGTTAAAAGTGATTATAATTTGAGAAGCAAGAAGAATACAAAGGAAGGTTAGTGTTGGGAAATGTTGAAGGCATATTCATAAAATAAAAAAAAGGAATAAAGTGCTCAACCCTCCAAAATAAATAAGGATAAGGAGAAGGAACAAGATAAACAAGGCACTATTAATCGCATACCTCCTGTTGTTACATTCTTGTTGATACACTAATACCAAAATATATTCTAGTGGACATGGCACATTATTGAGTCATATAAAAATTTTAGTGCCATTGATGGAAATGATGAGAATAGCAGAGCATAAAGATTGAATGCTAGCTCTAATTGGTGACGTCCCTATAGGCTGCCCTAGTAAAAATAAAGGCCACGTTGAACAATAGAATAGAGAAGAGAAAGAAGCCAAGCAAAGTAGAAAAATAGACAATGGAGAAAGATAGAAAGTGTATTTGGGAACCACATTAGCAAGTGTCCATCTCAGGTAGATCCCTTTCATGTCACATTGTCAAATAACAATATGCTTGTAAGAAATTGCATGATAGATTATGGAGCTTCTACAAATATTATGCAAATACAAGTTATGAATTAGTTAGGTCTCCAGGTCACTTAATCTTATGGTAAATGTTTTGCTATGGACTCAAGAGAAGTCCCTATTATAGGAACAATCAAGGGTCTTGATTTTAAATTAGTTGCATACCCAAAAAAGGAATATAAAATGAATGTGACAATGTTCGATATACCACCCCAATATGGTATGGTTTTGTCTAGAAGGTGGCCAGTTACAATTGGAGGAAGTATTCAAATGGATTATTCCTATGCCATGATTCCAATGAATGAGACTAATGTAAGGTTGGATAGGGAGCCAAGGTCTCAATATATAGTTGAGGATCTCATCGATCTAAATGAGCCTATATGCTATATTGATATAGATCTGGGCAATTTTAGAGGTGATTTTGATGATCAAGATGAAGAAAATAGTCTACCAGAAAATCCAAAAAGTCAAGAATAGAGTAAACATGAGGTATGGACTATGTTTTTGATAGAGCATGATCAAAATATGGCGCTAGAGCTGGTGTTGTGTTGATATCCCTTGATGAAAAACTTTCAGATTCTCTTTCAAGCTAGGATTTGAGTGCACTAATAATATTGTAGAGTATGAAGCTTTGATATTGGGCCTAAATTTGGCTTTGAGGCATAAAATCAAGGATCTCATGGTAGAGAGAGATTTTGAGTTGGTTTTATCACAAATAAAAGGTAAATATGCTTCAAAGAATCAAAGATTGAAACAATATAAGAATGTTGCTTTGGATATAATAGAATTGTTTGATGCTTTTACAATTGAATGGGTAGAAAGGGAAAATAATGCAGTTGTAGATTCCCTAGCAGTTGCAGCTATCAGATCAGAAGATATATCCTTAGTAGGCATTACGAAGGTGGAAATATTGATGAGAACCTCAGTTCCAGATAATATTCACCATTGACAGATATTTAATGATGATTTTGGTTTGTTCAAATTTTTAAACTGCATGGATGAATATGATAGTCAAGAGATTGATTTCCAGCATTTCATTGAGACTATGGATGGAAAAGAAACATTGTTTGGGAATGAAGTAATTCGATTAAAAACTAATACCATTCCTAATGGATTAGTAGCGCTAGAAAGAGTATTTGATGGGGTGGATAGAAGTTTAGTTAAGCTTGTCACAGTGAAAGGAAATAATTTAGAGGAAATCAATTTAGGCACTTAGTCCTCACCCTAATATGTGTACATTGGAAAGAAATTGAATCCGTATATAAAAAAAGTATTGATTTCATTACTAAGAAAGTACAGTAGGGTAAATTTGCATAGTCATACGATGATTTGAAAACATACAGATAAGATTTGTTTCAACATGAAACGCCCCTTAAACCTAATGATGAACCATTCACGAAAAGGCAACAACACATCAATCCTACAATAGCTCCTAAAATGCAGGAAGAACTGGCCAAGCTTAGAGGAGGAATTACCAGGCATGTCAAGCATTCTAGTTGGGTGTCAAATTTAGTTCTTATAAAAAAGAAAAATGGAGATATCAAGTTGTGTGTAGATTTTAGGAATCTAAATATTTCTTCTCTAAAAGATAATTATCCATTGCCAAACATGGAAGCATTGCTACAAAGAGTAATTGGATGTGAGTTGTTATCCATGATGGATGGATTTTTTGGTTATAATCAAGTAAAATTCAAGGAGTTAGAACAGTATAATACAACTTTTACAACTCCTTGGGGTACATATGTATATGTCAAAATGTCATTTGGGCTCACAAATGTAGGAGCAATGTTTCAGAGAGCAATGTACGTGGCCTTTGCAGATGTAATAAATGATATTCTAGTTGTGTATCAAGATAACTTGATAGCCTATCTGAAGAAAGAAGATGAGCATTGTGGTCACTTGAAAAATATTTTCACAAGATGTCTTGAATATGGTATATCCTTGAATCCTAAGAATTGCATGTTTGGAGTCACAAAAGAAAAATTATTGAGGAATATAGTATCAAAGGATGGAATCGGAATTGATCCAAAAAAGTTGTTGTAATTGATAAAATTCCTTTGCCTAAAACGGTAAAAGGTATTCAATCTTTCTTTGGGAAAATTAATTTTGTTAGAAGATTCATTTCTAACTTCGCTGAGAAAACAAAAGCCATATCTAAGATGCTAAATAAAGGACATAGCATAGTGTGGGAAGGTGAACCAAGTCAATCATTTCTAGAAGTTAAGGAAGCAATAAAATAGGCTCTGGCATTGGCTTCACCTAATTTCTCCAAGCCTTTTCAATTGTTTTCTTTTGCTTCTTATCATACAATTGTAGTTGTGTTGTTACAGAAAAATCAGGATGGATATGAACAACCCATTTCATTTTTAGCAAGTCTCTTCAACAAGTAGAGTTGCAATATGAAATTATGGAAAAACAATCTTATTCTTTGGTAAAGGTGATTAAGCATTTTAGGCCATATTTGATTAGTGCCAAGATTTTTGCATATGTGCCTAATGTTGCAATTAAGGATATATTTACATGGCAAGATGTTTTAGGAAGAAGGTGCAAATGTATTAATAAAATCCAGGAGTTTAACATAGAAATACAAATCACCAAATTGGTAAGAGGCCAAGGGTTGTCCAAACTCATGGCTGAGTCTAACTTGGAAATATTAGAAGTAAACTTGATATAATTTGATGATGATGAAAAGATTGGTATTCTTGCTACCTCTCCTTGGTACAAGGATAACATATATTATTTATTACATTTGAATTGCCCTACTAATTTAAATGATAACTATAAAATGACATTAAAGTTGTAGGCAACCAAATATACACTCTTCCAAGGTAGTTTGATGTGGAAAAATAGGGATGGTGTCTTCTCGAGATGTCTAAATGAAGGAGTTGCTAAGGTGTCTTTAGAAATGCATGTGGGAGTGTGTGGTGGACATTTCACAGCAAAAACAACAACTCACAGAATTCTCAGAGCTTGATATTGGTGGCCGACTCTATTTGCTGATGTGCACAAATTAGTAAGAAAATGTGATCCATGTTAGAGGTTATTAGGTAAATTAAATGGATTAGGTGCATTGCCTTTGAGATCAATGATGGTAGAAGCTCCATTTTAGCAATGGGGAATCGATTTCAGTGGAGAAATCACTAATAAATCTAGTGCAGGTTACAGATGGATTCTTGTAGCAACAGATATTTCACTAAGTGGGTTGAGGCTATTCCCACTAGAAGAGATACTAGTAAGGTGGATTGATTTTATTCTAGATCATATTGTGACTAGATTTGGTGTTCCAAATAAAGTTATAGCAGACAATGCAATGTGTTTTAGGTTTGGTGATTTTACTAACATTTGTTCTGAATATGGAATTGTAATATCTCATTCATCCACAAGGGAATGGGCAAGCTGAGTCAAGTAATAAAAACCTAATGAAGGTAATCAAAATAATTCTTGGTGAAAATAAGAAGGCATGGGACTCAAAGCTCAAATTGGAAATATAGGCAGATAGAGTGACTCCAAAAAGGTCTACAGGAAAATCTACTTTTGAATTGGCATACGAAGTTGATGTTATTTTGCTGGTCAACATGATGATACTTGTTTACAAGTTCATCCAAGAAACACATGAAGACATAGGTGATGCTATGAATTGTAGCATCAATCAGCTGGTGGAGCTTGATGAAAATAGAAGGAACGCTCAGAAAATTAATTTGAAGGCACAACAACAAATGAAATATCTATTTGACAAGAAGGCAAGCCTGAGAAAGTTTCAAATTAGAGATATGGTGTTGGTTTGGAATGCTAGATCATAGGATAAAAGGAAACATGGGAAACTTGATCCCATGTGGTTGGGTCCCATGATTGTTGAGAATTCATATGGTGAAGATTCTTATTTCATTAAGAATCTTACTAGAGAATTTCAAGAAATGTCAGTGCATGGACAATTCCTAAAACATTATTTCTCTTGAGCTTTTGCTCGTCTTTTCCATGCACAGTAAGTTTTATTTTTCCTATTTTATGTCTTGTGTTGTGCAACCATGTTTGTTTGTTCCCCATGGTGAAGTGTCTATATGTGTGTGTCTGGTCTGCATCCCAGAGTTTTCTAAATTCTCACAATGTCTCACTGGAACATGTGTCCCCGAAGTAGAGCCATTGTTGGGATCTAGAATTTTCTAGTTATCAAGCTTGCAAGGATCCTATTTTTATCCTTCTGAAGTGCTTGAAAACCCTTCACCCATTGTTGATAACCAATCTGAGATATCCTAAGTGGGTTCCCATTATGTCAAAATGCAAGCAAAAATTCCCAAAAAATCTAAGTATTAGATGTTTATGGTCATTTCCTTAGCCTTGTGCTTTGGTCGAAGTTTTAGAGTTTCAGTGTTTCCCATGCCAACATGCCATCCTTATTAGCTTTGAAATCTGCCTTGGTTCCTTTCATTTTTGTCTAAGTATTTCAGGATCGTTATGTCAGACTTACTTGCTTTCCTTTAACAATTAGGTATAGTTTATAGACGTCCCTGATCCTCAATACCTGATGCTTCAATATTTGTCTAATTCTTTTAGGTTTGTGGTCTTAGGTTGTCTCATTTCCCTTTGATGTTTTGGCATTGGTTTAGATGTCCTCTCAATCCTTGATCCCTGACAGTCTATAACTTCTAAGTCTTTCAGGATTGTGGCGTCGGGAGTTCTTGGTTCACTTTACCTTCTGGGTTTGTGTTTTGCGGCAGCCTTGACGCCGATCTTTGACACTCATAGTTACCTAAGTCTTTTAGACTTCATAGTTCAGAGATGTCATTGTTCTCCTACTCAAATAGATTGATGTTCAGCGAAGGTATGATTGCCGAAGCCCGATATGGTCCATCTTCCTTGTGTTTTTCAAACTTTGGACTTTGGGAGGTGTTCGATTCTCTTGCTAAAGTAGAAGAATATTTAGCAAAGGGCTGATTGCCAAAGCCCAATACTTTATTTCCTTAGACTTCAGAGATCGAAGAGTTCCTCATTCCTGTTCAAAATAAGAATGATGTCTAGCATGGGCCCGATCGTCAAAGCTCGATTAGTTTACTTTGTATTTATGTTCTTCAAACTTTAGAGATTGGGGAGTTGGTTGATGATCCCATTGAAAAGTAAAAGATTGTATGATGAAGGTCTGATTGTCAAAACCTGATTGCTCGACCCTCCCGACTGGTGTATCCTATGTGCTTGTTGGAGTTGCATGGAGTCTTCTACTCTCGATAATGAAGAAGGATATTTGTCAAGGTCCAATGAATTTTTCTTCCCAGTGAAAGGGGGTGGGAACTTGCTAATGAATGAGGAAGTAAAGGTGGAGAAAATCAAGGAGGATACTAGCACTCTGCATGAAGAAGATTTCCTAATTTTTCTGCATGGAGATTTTTGGATTTTCTAAAAATAGAAACAGTTTGCATGTTCAGTTGGTGTTTTTTTTGTATGAGCTTTTGCATGTTTTTTGGAGGAGAGTTCTATATAATGTAGTGATTTGTCTGTTGTATGGGTTCAGAAAATTCTGGGAAGAGAAATTGTTGAAACTTTGTAGTCTATTCTAAGAAATAATAGACATTCGAAGTTGTTTTCATTGTGTTTATTGTAATAGATTCACTCTATAGCACAGTTATAATCAAGAGCTTGTGTCTCTGATTGTCTCCTTTATTGTGTTGCATGTTCTTAGAGATATATGTTTTTAAGGAAAACAAAGAATTTTTTCCTTCACATTTGTTGTAGGATTTATTGATTTGATTAGTTTGTGTTCAAGGAATGCAATAAATCTTTTTAGATTATGAATTGGATGTGTGACTATTGTAAAGGATTATTAAGTAGATTTAGATGCATGCAAGTTAATAAGTGGGTTTAAATTAAAGGAAGGTAGTGATACTATCATTAGACCCCAGAGGTAGAATTATATTATGGTAGCATATTGAATTCAAGTTGAGACTTTGTAAATCCAAGGAAGAGGCACCGATCTTTCCTAGTAATATGATCCACTCTTATAAATTAAGAAAGTGAATATCTACACTTTGAGTGTTGTATAATAGTATTTGAAGGTTATCTAGATTCATGATATTGTGAGTAAGGAACTGGTGAATATATTTGTAGGGATTAATATTTGATATATTATCTTTCGTCATATCATGAATACTGTCTGCCATGTTAAAGTTGAGATCTACATAGTTTCATGTGCTAGTTTTATTGTTTAGAAGATCTCAGGGAAATACCCTCTCGAGTGAGGATGAACTCAAAGAAGAAGAGGAGGTTTATCTATTGCCTCCTAGCTGTTGGCCTTTTCCATCATAAAAAGACACCAACATATCCTATTGTGTTGAATCACTAGAAGCCCCATCCAAAGCAACAATGAACTCTAAAGAAGTAGGAGATGAAGGAGATGGAATGTTAGCACATGCCTCTAGAACCTTAGTCAATGAAAGGATACAAAGATTCTAATGACCATACTATATCTCCTCAAAAGTGTTCACACTAGATGCCTTAGTGTGAACATCAACTAAAGGAACATCAAGTGCAAAATGTGAGAAAGTGTAGATGATATCGATGTCCTCAAGGGTGTCCTCCAAATTTGTAAGAAGGGACTCACAAAACAAACTTGATATATCTATCAAGTACTCATCCCAAGAATTTATATCTCAAAGATGATGTATAGGAATCTATTGTGTTGAATCACTAGAAGCTCCATCCAAAGAAACAATGAACTCTAAAGAAGTAGGAGATGAAGGAGATGGAATGTTAGCAAATGCTTCTAGAACCTCAGACGATGAAAGGATGATATTAATGACCATATTGTATCTCCTCAAAAGTGTCCACACTAGATACCTTGGTGTGAACATCAGTTGAACCTGAACATCAAGTGCGAAATGTGAGAAAGTGTACAATCTAGAACAATCATCTACCTCCCCAACTACAATAATATCTCTGCTATGCAAATCCTAAATAACCATAGAATCTAGTGTGAACTCAACTCTCTTCCCTATCCCACTATGTGTGATTTGATAGATAGAAAGGAGAATAGTTGACAATGAAAGAATGCAAAGGACATCATTGAAAGATCCCTTGCCCATGTCAATACATCCTCTCCCACAAACATGCATATATGTGTTGTTACCCTTTAAGATATGTGGTGTAGAACAAGTCTTGAATGAAGAAAACATACTCTATGATGAAGCTATATGATGTGAAGCTCTAGAATTAAGGATCCATTTCCCAAAATATGCAACTGCAACAAGTGCATTTCCCTTTTGTTTCTTTGACTATGTATAAGAAGAGGAAGAAGAAGAAGAAGAACCCCCTGTCATAGTTGAAGGCAATTTGATTTGATTCTTCACTAGAATATGCTTTGACTCATCAAATTCTTTTAATAACATTGATGTACATCATGCCCTAATTTCTTGCAATATGCACATTTTGGCTTCTCCTTCTTAGATGACTCCCCTTTAGAAGATGATTTTTCATGTTCTTTTATGGATGTGAATTGTTGTTGTGTGTTCTTTTTAGGTTTGTTCTTTTTCTTCTCTTTGCGATTAGAAGCCTTCTCATCTTTTGCAAGCAAAGCCTGTGGTTTTGAAGATTTCAAGGTGCCCATTTGAATAAGCTTATTTTGCTCCCTAGTGAGTGAAATAGTAAAATCCTCAAATGTAGGCATTTTAAACTCAGACCCCAAAGCACTCTTTGTAGAATATAAAGTTGACATAAACATTGAATAGTTAGGTCCTAGCTTAAAGAGAACACTTAGTAGCAATTGTGTATCCATTTTTTTAATTTTATAATCCTTCAATTGTGTTCTAAGTGACTTGAATTTGGTGATGAAGTCTTGTATGTTGTTAAAATTGTGTGGATTGAGACTTATTAGTTCATTTTCCAAAAAATGTCCTTGAATTTTATCTATCTGCCCAAACAAAGTTGACAATGTAGTCCACATAGCCATAGGTGTGGGAAGACCTGCTCAATGTGAAACAAGAACTTAGGAGACATACAAGAACAAATAATGGCTTCTTCACAACTATTCGACCACTTAGTCTTTGCAGGTTCGTCTTGTCGTTCTCCATCAAGCCCATGAACTATCTTGTACACCCTCTTACCTCTTAGCAATTTGTTTATTTCAAAATTCCATGCAAAATAGTTAAAGGGTATTAGAAATGGAATATAAGATTTCTCCATGATGAAGCAAAAAAGATAGAACACAAATCAAGAGGAATGTAAGCACAACCATAAGAAAATATCCGAATTTCACTCAATCAATGATCCCCTACATAATATGATTTAGGCACTTTATATCTAGTGCAAATACAATTGCCACCAACAAATATTATCAAATGGACTTAATCTTAATGCTTTATAGATATCAAAAAGAGGCTCAAAACTAAAAATATAGATTAGGAGAAAAATTAGAATAAACCAATAATACCACTACATAGAGCTAAAAAATTAAGCAATTTAAAAAAATGTACCCAAAAAAGAGTTCGTATGAGCCAAAACGAGGGCCTAGAGAATCCCAAAATGGGAATTGTGCAACAACACCTATGAGAATTTATAAATTCTAGAAAAATCATGCATCAAAATCAAAAAATATTTCATCACTATGAAGTATGCAAAAAAATAACCCAATAAAAAAATTGCATTGAAAAAGGGGCTTGTATGCTTGAGATATTGCCCTTTCAAAATCGAGTGCAAAAGGTAAAACTTCAACTATGAAGGGGGCTAGATTGAGGGAAAAGTTCTTGAGATCACACTAATGTGATGTTGACATTAGCAGACATATGTGATGGAATATACCCAAATTTGACAAAATATTCTCCTCAACCCGAAATCATCGATGGTTTTGCAAAAATCGTTGCCTGGACATTGAAACTACCTGTTGAAAAGTAAAAACCACTAATGTTGGGCAAGAAACTACTTACCAGGAAAGAAGGCGGTATACACTAGTGGAGGGCTATAAAGTGGTGGCACTGTTGTTGGTACACTGTTGTGGTGGTGGGTTCTAGGTGGTGCCACCAAAGGTAGTGGCTATGGTTGTTGCTACCTAGTCAACTAGTGGGGATTCCTCCACTAGTAGTATGATGACAACCAAGAACGGTGACAACAATGGTATTGGGTTGACCTCCCCGTACTTTCATACTAGTGATAGTTTATGCAGGGTATGACGATACCTTGTTCACATCATTTTTTTTAATTTTTAAATTTGAAAAAATAATTTAAAAAATAGATTTAAATTATTTTTATTGACCATACCTACCTATGGGTAATCCTACAATAGTGTGTCCCACTTTTTGGCCAAAGTGGGACAATGAAATCAACACTTTTAACCAAATTTTTACTTTTTGCCACCTATAGCAACTAAATTGTTAATAATTTGAAGATGATGTAACTAGTGATTTTTGAGATTTCATGTGTAGATTCTAAATATATTTCTTTTTAATTTAAAAATAATAATTTGCAAAATTTTTTACGTTACTTTTAATAACTTGTTTTTTTATAGTTAACATATTTTTTTAAAAGTGACATTTATTCCATAACACAACTTTTTAATAGAAAGGATAAAATTATAAATTTTTAAACATAGATTCATAACACCAATATCTAGTGTGCACATATTTTTTTCATAATTTTTTGTTTCATATTTTATTTATTATTAATTTTTGAAGTAAGATTAATTATAATTTTAAAATAGTTTTATTTCATAATGCATAACTTTTTCTATATATATCCAAATTAACTTCTTTATCGAAACAAGGACATCGATATCTAGTGTGCAAATGTTTTCAAAATTCTTTTTATCTATTTTTCTATTTTTCCACATGTGTGGAACAAAGACCTTGATGTTTGGTGAAAAACCTATGTTCACTAGAAAATAGAAACTAAATATAATAATTAAATTAAATATATTCAAAATTATACTTTTTGAAAAACTTATTCCGAGGATTACAATCCTGCAAAATCTCATGTCCTAGTGACTCAGTTTGATGGTCCAACCCAAGGTTCGAAATAGAAATTTCGGTAGAGAAATAAGTGAGAAAAAATTGCATCTCAAAGACCTTCATTCGAAGGTGCCTTCATACCTTCATACCTTCAAACAAATGAAGTTTTTGAATGTGGAACATTAAAAAGAAATAAAAAAGACCTTTGAATGAAGGTCACCACCTTCATTTTTTTGTGCCTTGGGCTCATTTTTTTGCCCCATCCCATAAGTGGGACACACTATTGCGGGTTCACCCCAAAGAATAATCTATGACCATATGATTTTTATGATAGGGAGGGTAGAAATCTCCCCTAAGGACCCAAGGCAAAGTGCTTCAATTTTGACTATTTAATAGTTGATTTATAGGTTTTGGGCATCTCAAATGCAATGGCAAGGTTGATTTTTTTCCAAAATGTTTTGAATGATGAGTGATATATAAATGCTCAATAGAAAACCCTTTCTTTAAACTCTTGTAGATCTAGCTTCCTATGTCCAATCTGGACACAACAAAAGGTAAAACTAACTTTCTTGAATGCTCTAAACTTAATTATGTGATCAAATTTGCTCCATAAAACTCTAAAATGTACCTACAATATAAATCCACAAAGAAGAACCCCCTAGAATCTAGTATTTCTAACAGGTTTTTCTGATTCTATAGGTTATCATTCGATGCAAGAGAAGAACGTACTCAATTTTTCAAGAAATACAAGATCTACAACCTAGATCTCCAAAAAGGATAACAAAAAACAATCCCACAAGCTCTGATACCATGTAAGATTTGGCTATGAAGATAGCCACCCAAGATCAAGGAGTTTTAATGAGAGAAACCCAAAATGAGAGAATAATTATATTCTATCAAAGGATGCAAATAAACAATGATGATTTTTTTAATGTACAAGATAACCTTTGTATATATAGCCAAAAGTGAGAGATAGGACAACATAGGATTGTGATAAGTATCATAATCATATGACTCGAAGCATAAAAGGTAAATTACCCAAGTAAACATAACTAACTAGGTGTGAAAAGAACCTAAAAGTGAACCGATTAGGTAATATAGTCATAATCATATGACTTGAGACACAAAAAGTAAGTTACCTAAGTAAACATAACTAACTACATGTGAAAAAGACCTAAAAGTGAACCAATTAGGTAATATAACTCATTCACACCAGCAAGGAATGGATTAAGAAATATAGGTAACTTTAGCAAAGGTTTGGAAAGGATTGTAAGAAGTAAAGGAATGGTGATTTGGAAAATGTGAAGGTTATAACAAGAAATTGGTATTAGAGAAGGAATCATACATGTGGGTGGTTAGTTTAGGGATAGAAGCAAATAGATATGGTTGATAAGGTGAGGGTGGAGGAGGGATAAGAGGAGCACAAGTGGAAGCAAGTGGTCCAATACAAGAGAGGCAAGTAGAAGAATCTAGTGTTAAGAAGGACAAGGAGGGGGGGAGCCTAGAGCATTGGCGTGGACAATGTGATCAATACATTGAAGGATGTCCAAGCCCTCAGAATGGGACATAAACATGGTATACAAAGCACCAACAAGGGAGGAGGGGTTGGTGTTGTCATTAAGGGTGCCTACCTAATCTCTAGTAATTTGCAAGTGATCAACTAACATCTAACACTTAGCAAACTCAATTTGAGCTAGGTAAGCCTCATGATCAAAATGGTAATCAAGGGAAGAAGTAAAGGTGAGGACAATAGTCGGGTTGAAAGGAAGAGGAGGAAGAGACATGGTCAGATTGAGGTGAGACCTTTGATGAAGAGGAAGGGAGTTATAGCAAGAAAAGTGGGAACTATGGTAAGTAGGTGACATAGACACAAAAACATGAGGAAAGTGTGTAAGAGAGAAGATAAGTGTTATGTTTTTTATGTAAGAAGGTTCATAAATTTGAAGGAGGAAAATATTTTTGTTTGTTTGTGTTTACAAAAATTAAGGGTGGAGTGTGTAAATTTTAAACATTTTAATACTTATTAAATGAATACAACATAGAAGATTTTAACCTCTTCTAAAAAAGCAATAAAGATGGTTTAGTATATATGTTATTTTGTATATTTCTTAAGCTACATACATATCCTAGACAATATGCTAGAGAAAGGTTTTAAACAAATAAACAAGATATGCTATAGAAATAGAATACTAGAAATACAAGAAAACAAGTGAGAAAGTCAATCTTGATTCGAAGTCCAAAGCAAGAGAAATTTGGTGATGAGATGCAAAAGACATCAAATTAATTCTATGTAGAAAATTGAAAAATCATGGTAAGGGAGAGGAGCCGATCGTGGGCATAGGACATATAATGGGTATAGTATGTGATACCCTAGTGCCCACTTTTGGGCAATAAAATTGCCAGCAAAAATTTCAAAAGTCCTTTTTAATATGATAGGACAGGTTCATATAAAATTCACAATATGTCCTATCATAGGTAGACTATTTTTTTACCACCTTCTCAATATTAGGTGAATGCAACTTGACATTTATTTGCCACCATCCCAATATTAAGTGAATGCAAGTTGATAAACTTATTTCCACAATATAAATAATCTTTGCTACCTTCCCAATAAAAGGTTATTGCAAATGGTTTTTTTTTATCCAAAATATATGTCTTATTGCATTAAAAGTGAGTTGACATGCATTCAAAGTGAGTTGACATGTACAGAAGACATTGTCAATTGAATAAGTTGTAAATATATTTTAACAAAATAAATTAAAACATGTTCCATTTCTCATCTTTTTTATACAAACTATTGGTTCCACCATGTCCATAATCACCAATCTTTTTGTGAATTTACCTGCAAAAATAAAAAAAAACCAACTCTCAATAAAACACATAATTATTATAGTATTATTTCCAAATAAACATAAAATTAAAATAATAAAAACAAAATATTAAAACTAGTTAGAAATAATTTTTTTTTTAATATCATTTCAATTTCTTCCTCTGCATTGAACCAACTCATTGATTAGTAAACGACATACAATTCTAACTCTTACAATGAAAAGAATGGTACAAACTGAAACAACAAATTCATACACGTAAGAGTGACTGTAATTGAAGAACAAACTAACCATGCATCTAATTGAGTTGATTGCAAATGATCATATCTGATTTTTGTGCAATGAAACAAGCAATGCATGGTATACTATCATATCCCCAATTCTACATCTTATAAACACTTGGGTGATCATGTTAAACCCTTCCTCAAATAGCATAATGATACATATATATATAAACTTGAAACAACAGTATGATACAAATATTTATATCTTGAAAGAGCAGTATGATACAGATAAATCTTAAAACAAAAATATGAAATAACTTGAAAGAGCAGTATGATACAGAAAAGGGTTTGAAATATTTCTATCATACTATTGTTTCAAGTTATGTAAATGTTTCATAATTTTGTTTCAGAAATGGTTACCATACATGTTACAGTAATTGAAGAACAAACAAAGCGTACATCTAATTAAGTTGAATGTAAAAGGGTATAGGAAACTTATGTATCTATCTATCTTTGCAATATATATATATATATATATATATATATATATATATATATATATATATATATATATATATATCTTAATTAAATTTTGACTACATCTAATTAAGTTGATTGCTTTAGTTGAACTTATCTCTAGGGTTGCATGGCGGGGCATTAAATTTGGTATCAAAGCAGGTTTTGGACAGAGGCCGGCAGCTTTAGAGCTGACTGTAGGTGATGTAGGGAGGTCTCATAGAGTGTTCGCAGCGATTGAACACCGCCAGGCAAAGCATCAGGGGACAGTCTTGGAGGCCGCAGGTAGGGGACGGGCAGCTTTCTTTGGAGCTCGTGTGCGTTCTGCAGCATTGGGAGTAGACCCTCAGGGGTAGGGCATAGAGCAGGTAATTGTCCAGTGGGATCCTAATGTTGAGTCTTCAGTTCTTGGGAGGTTGTGTCGGGATGCGAGATCTTTACCCTTATCTTGTTGGCAGGCTCCCAGGAGTAAGCCTGATTCTGGGGGGAGGATGTAGTGCCCCTCATTTTGGCTTTCTGATAGACTGTTAATTATTTCTTTATCTCTAGACATTATGACATATTATTGATGATGGATCTACTATTTTGATGTAGTTGATGACACTCATTGATGTTTCTATGATGACACTGTTGATGCTTTATGATCGATATATTGTGCTTATGTTGTGGTCAGTTATGGTTTAATTGACTATGTAGATTAATTTTATTACGTGCTTTATGCGATTATTTGACGATGTGTTAATTGGTTGATTAGTTATTAATGAACTTGTTTAATGTGGATATTTGTGATGTGTATTGTGAAGGGACAGTGTAGCATTACTCATGTTGAGTACACTGCTACGCTGCGATTCCCTGTCACTATGTGCCTGTTTGGATGATTATACATATATTTGTATTCGACCCTTTTCGTTTGCTATAGGATTGTAGGTACCAGGCATCGACTCCACTTGAATTGGCAGGTCTGAGCGTGCCTTTATACCAATGGAAGTTGTGGAATGGAGATAACATGAGGTTCCCTCAGTTTGTCATAATCCTCGATGAGGATGAGTTTCAGTCTCGGGTTTCATCCATTGGTCGGATGGAGCATGATTATGAGTTTCTGTTGTTCCTTGGTATGTTGTCGTCGGTATATGATTGGTATGTAGTCTCTGAGTTGTCTCGTTGGTCTATTGTTTTATCAAGTAGATTATTAATCTATTTTGTAAATAAATGATATTAAGATTAAGATATATTAAATATTTGTCTTTAATAGAAACTAATAATCTATGTTGTTAAATAAGTGATGTTAATTTTTGGGGTATATTAAATATTGTTTCAAGTAGGGATTAAATTAATAATTTTAATAAGTAATAATAATGACAATTTAATAATAAATAAAATTATAGATAGTTAATATTTTATCAAGTGTATGAATATTCTTTTGTGTGGATATATAAGATATTACTTCATATTATTTAATTCATAGATTATTAGTAAAATTGGTGAGTTGTCGTTTAAGTGGGTAATAAATTTTCAGATTGGAGAATCTTCCTGTAGGTGGAGATTTAATGCATTTAATTTTGGAGAAGATGGATTTCTGTAACGGAGAAATGAGGGAGTGGGAATTTATGGAATTTGACTATTTTTGTGATGGTGGAAATATTTGAGGAGGCATAGAAAGATTTTGGGGGGAGTTTTCGACAGAAGAGAATTTAGAGGAAGAAGCAAGGAATTCAACGAGAGGACTCTGGAGCTTGGGGATAATATAATCCGAGTATGTCTAGTGGTATAATAGAATAAATTTTATTTGAAATAATTGAAGTCTCTATATGAATCTCTCTCTCTCTCTCTCTCATGTAGCTCTGTCTGTCTGAAAATCATGCCGGTATAATTGATAGCCTAAGATGTCTATGCCCTCTTGTCGCCATATGACTATGAGGTTTTCCTATAATTCCCTAATTTTGGCACTTCTATGAATTTTAGGGCATCTGTAACCTTTTACTGAATTCTAAATAAGATTCTTGAATCTGATTCACTTGGGTTTTCAAACAACATGTTGCTCCCTTCCTTCCAATCGACTTTACTTTAAACATTAAGTAAATGTCTTGAATCTAGGAAATATGATGCTGCCTTCATCTGCATAGAGGTGATCTATCTTTTACATGCCCTTTTGTGGTCCTAAATCCATCTGCATCTAGGGATTTTCTTTTATTTCCTATATATTCAATAATTATTTCACCATGTGAACTTCACTTCATCGCCAGAAGGGCGTAAACCAATTATTCCAGAGGTGCTTGTATGTGCATTAATACTCTGCTATATATAAATGATATGTCAATGCTCTATTCTTGGTGTCTCTTTAGCAATCTACTATCATTCTTGCAGTTTCTTTAATAGATTCTAAGTGCCCATAAATTACAAACTTTCCTTAACCTAGTCCATGCTCATCATTACGGTTCGACGCCAATCTACCATGAACCAAATCTAAATTTTTTGTGTGTATTAGACGCCTCATTTCTTTATTGCTATCTCTGCATATATTTAATGGCACAAAGAAAACAAATAAGTATAATGTGAATAACAAAATAAAGATTTGTCCTTAAAACAATTGCAAACCGCTATGCTATTGATGAAGCTTTATATACGATAATGTTTTTAGAGTATTGAATTTGAATTTCTTTCTGACCAATCTTCTTCTTACCATCGTTAATGTCATCACTATGGGATTCAATCTTTGGCCAATAAAACCATTCTTGCCTCTGCCTGCAAATCAAATCTTGAGCAAATTTTTCTGCCTTTTTATTGCTTTAGTTGAACTTATCTCTAGGGTTGCATGGCAGGGCATTACAGGTTATAACATAAGTAGGAGTCAGCCACTATCACAGTTGGTTGTAAGGGAGAGGGACCGATATTTACAGTCACTTTAATTGAAGAACAAACAAAGCATACATCTAATTAAGTTAAATGTAAATACTATACCAGGATTGGGGCTCTTTCGTTACTATACACACCATATGGTGGGTATAGTATGTGACATATGACATATGGTGGGTATAGTATGTGACAACCTGGTATAGGAAACTTGTCTATGTTTTTTAAAAAATGGTTATAACATAAGTAGGAGTCATCCATTTTCATAGTTGACTTTAAGGGAGAGAGGCCAATATTTACAGTCACTTTAATTGATGAACAAACAAAACATACATCTAAATAAGTTGAATGAAAATGAAGAAGGGTATAGGAAACGTATGTATCTATCTATCTCTGCAATATATATACATTGAAAGGAGTCTTAAGCTAATAGAAATGAGCCCTTCTTTTGTAATAAGAGTGAGAGTAATTGAAGAACAAACTAACCATGCATCTAATTGAGTTGATTGCAAATGATCAAATGTAAATTGCAAATTGGTCTCATGAATGGAGTTTTCGTGAAGCTAATGCAAGACTAAGCGAATGGTGTACATGCCGAGGTGGTAGGCATCAAGACCAACGGCAGTAGAATGTTGGGAAGTTAATGCGCATTAACCAGTAGTAAACAAAGCAAGTACTGGCATGGCACTAACCCACAAAGGGTAATACACATGTCCAATATCGGTCGATGACACATTTTACTACCTTTTTGGTAGTTTTTGAAAAACGGACCGAAAACATTGATAAACGTGCTTATTTTTTGCCAGGAAAAAAATGGGGGGGTGCCACCTCAACTGTCAACGGACATGGCAAAAACAAATTCTCGATTCAGACGCTACTGACGTGGACCCCTCACTCAACGTCGCCCTACCCCCACTGATCCCTCTCCCTTAGCAATATATATGTGTGTGTGTGTGTGTGTGTGTGTACAAACAAAAACATGGGTTTTCATGAAGTTTGGAAAATGTGTAGAAACAAAAACTATAAATATTGAGGTCACTTAACACCTTGGAAATGGGTTGAAAGGCTAATGAATTGGTTAAATGTAAACTAAAACATGCTAAAGAAATGAACACTGAAATGAGTGCCAAATATAGAGTAAAAATTGTGAAGTATGTAATTCCCAACTCTATTGATAGATTGGAAGTTATGAAAAAGTGCAATATATAGGGTAAGATGCTATAAAGAAATTTCCACTTGCTTTACATTCTTGAAAATGCTTTACCAAGTTGAAAGAAATCAACTCACCCCAATTTGGTGGTCTTCCCATCTCTAAAAGATTATGCACTAGAGGAACCCATATTGCATTCACCAACTTAGCTTAAGTTTTCTATACAAACAACTCTAAAGTAGCATGGCCTCTCTTATTAGAGCTTGGAACAAGCACATTAAATAAGACATGTCCACCTTATTTTTCCATCCATTAGGATTCACTAACCACTCTTTGATCCAAACACTATTATAATTGGACTTAGGGTCTAGAAGCTCGGGATTTTAGGCACAAAGAGTTGGCCATTCCTTTTCACACAATGTTGGCATATGTCTAGTTTGAGCTCTAGACAAGGGAAAGCTTTTAGCTTGGCAACTCCTCTATTAAGAAAAGAAGCTACAATTTGCTATGTTTCTTTTACTTTCTCATTATAATCATCCATCATATCATTCAACAACTGTAAAACCTTGGAGTAGACAAACAAGTCACTATAATTTGCCTTACTTCATATTTGAGGCATAAAAACCATGTCTTTCAACTACCTAACTTGCAACTCATTTCACCTTAGAGGCACCTTGTTTGTTTGAGGAACCATTTAGTCCTCTATTATTTTAGCTCATGCCCCCCTTTGGAGTTCCTTGTTTGTTGCGAGACACCTCAAGTCCACTAGCCATTATGCTTGTGCCCCCTCACTGGCACCTTGTTTATTTGTGGGACCCCTCAAGGCACCTTATTTTTTGCAAGACCCTTGGGTCCCTTAACCATTACAACCTATGCCCCCTTAAAGGCACATTGTTTGTTGCAAGAAGCATCAAGTCCCTTAGGTATCTCAACTAATGCCTTGCCAAGGGCACTTTTCTTGGTCAAACTCCTTAGGTACCTGGCCATTGCAACATGTGCCCCCTTAAGAACATCTTTTTTTGTTGTGAGATCTCTTAGGTCCCCCAACAATTGTGAGGTGACACGTGCCCCATTGAATCACCTTATTGGTTGCAAGGTCCCTTGGGAGACCCAAATATTGTGGCCAATGTTCCTTAGAAGCACCTTGCATGTTGATGGATCTCACAAGCTCTTTGACCATTGTGGCTTGTGCCCCCTCAAAAGCAACTTGTTTGTTGCCAGAAGCTTCTTTAGATCCCCTAAGTTAGTAGATTTATGGAAGACCCTTCCACCCTTTTTTCAATGGGAACTTTGGTACTTACTAGAATGTAGCCCTAATTGTAAGTTGTTTAGTTGAGGCTAAGTTACTACCAAGTGCCACACTCAAGGTCAATAGGTCTCACAGAAATAATATGAACATAAGTGAGCTCTTCAATTGACAAATGGCTTCCCCATGCTCCATATTTTGGGGTTGCTTTATGCTTCTCTTCTACCATCACAACGTGACTCAAACCCTAGCCTACTTGCCCTTAACGTTGAAGGGTTCATTAGCTACAAAGCAAGAAAGAGGAGCTATATCATGAGTAGAGACCCCAACCTCGCAATTAGTAACCATTATTTTATTGAACAATTGGAGGGTCAAATATTGTTGAGCTAGAGTTCAAGCATTGTTAGAAAAGGTGTCTCAACCTTGCATCCTAGTTTTAACAACAAAAAAACATGGATCTTCTTGAAATTTTCAATTATAAAAAAAATAAAAATAAAAAAATAAAAATTAAAAAAAAAGGAAAAAAAAAAAAAGACTCAATCAACTTCCCAAATCAAAAGTTATGGCTTTCAGAAGTTGGACCTCCCACATCAAAAATATAAAAGCATTTATAATGCATAAAAGAGTTGTGTGAGAGAATTACACTTGCTGACCAACTTATGACACACATAACACATCATAAAACATCTTTGAATAGAGATAATGGAGTGAAAATACAACGCCCAAGTTAGCAAGTGGATTATAACAAACTTATGATAGGTGTTAAAAACTTAAAGACTTCGCAAGTATATTGTAACTATTTGATTATTGAATTGTTTTGAAGTGTGAAGTTTTTTTCCCAAAAAAATTTTCTCCATGTAAATCATTCTATTATGATATATTACTTTTGTGTTTATTTCTTTGTAACTATATAATCAATTTATTTTTGCAGATACCTTCACATAGATTAGTATAAAAGTGTATTGGGCACTTCTACTTCCTTTCAAATATTAACATAAAGATCACAAAGACAATTTATTGAAAATAAAAATTGGTTAGGTTGGTTAAACCAACCACCCATTCTGCCAACAGACTGCAGACTAACCCTAACAAAACATTAATCAGATATTATAATTTCTAACAAACCCCTGCCAATGCAGAATGTAAAACGTCTGGCTTATAATAATTGCTTTATAATTTTGCAGTTTGTGTGAGTATCTCAGGGAAAGCAATTATCATGATTATGAACCGAGTTCAATTCCTGCTAGACATGCTCGTGATCCAAAACAAGCCAAGGCTAAATGAAAGTACTACACAAATTTAAAAGTATACATACCCCCTTAGGATGCAACTTCCAAGTCAAGGGTCTGTGCCACTAATTTAGCACTTGGGTCCATAAGAATAGTAAACACAAACAAAAAATTAAGGGGAAAAAAGTGGCACTTTAATCCTAATGCCTACAAACCCATCGAATTCTTTCATATGTACCAATTCCAAGGCTATCAATAACATATAGGGCTTTAGCCCAAAAAAAAAACTATTAATAAATATTTGTTAGAAAGAATAGATCAAGCTTTGTATCCAGTAGCACAAAATGAGATAAGGGCAATCTGAAACAAACAAATTTGCTATGCCAATATATTTGTCTACTCCCATCACAAATGCAGAATTGATTTGTTCAAAATTTTAAATTAAGTGAACCTTACATAGACATTTTCCATCAGATTCACTTGAATGCTGAGTCTATAAACGCAGAACATGCATTTCTGCTTTCAGACATATACCCTGTTATTGATTAACAGGGTATTGCTGGGGTCAACTGACACAGCCCCAGAATAGACCTCTGATTCCCACATCAAAATGATAACCAGTACAAGGCTCTTTCCTTGACGCGTGACAGATAATGTGAAAAATAAGTCAATGTGCAAAACTGCAACCATTGATTGTAAACTCTTTTATAGTTCTGATGATCTTAAGCAGGCACGGGGACCTTTGTTTGATCTGTTTCTTCAGCCTGCAAGCTCTTATAGTAATCCACCAACACTCTCCACCCACCTTGGCACATGAAGCCATCTGGAGGATTCTCGCCACTCCTAGCATAAGCACGCATCTGTACAATGGAAATTGTATAAGAAATTGTTTCAATTTTCTTGAAATATGATGGTGGGAGTAAATCATTCAAATTACTTAAATAAACAACCAGAATTTAGTTTCTAATAATTACATTAATGTCGGAAGCAATTTGAATTAAAGCAGAAAAAGCTCTCCAATAATACAGCCCTGAGCTGCATGCATGAGCTTCTACAAACCTTAGTGCCTGAAATGAAAAGGAAATCCTGTGGCCGAGAAGGATCAAAAAATGCCATTTTTTTCTGCGTTTTATCATAGGCAGCTACCTGCACAGGTTAGGCGGGAAAATTATTAGTCCTAATGATGTTGAGAGTAATCACTAATCTGAAAAAAATTGGCTCGGTAAAAAAAACTGCACTGAATCAGAACACAACAGTGTCCACAGCTACCATCCTCAACCAATAATATACCACATAACCAATACTCTCACATGAAAAATAGAAAGGAAAATAAGCATCTAAATGTAAAGAAAATCATTCATACCCTGAATGGCAGAATGTTGAGCCTCTCAAGACCAGGCGCCATACTCAACACCATTTTCCCATGATCAGGGTCATATAGGTCACGTTTCTCAGTGGGATGGCTCATGCCAGCAGGATCACGTCCCACAATATAAAAGTCTGCCCCTGCGTTTATCCTTGCCTTTGCGTGCCACTGAACTTCGGTAGGTCCCGCATAGTGCATAGGAGAAGGGAAGATTGCCACAACTGTTGTCTCTGGGTCAAGCACACCTTCTTCAAGCACCTAAGAAAAAGGATGCAAAACAGAAAGTTTAAATTCCATGTTTGTTCTCAAACCAGAATGTTGTGTTGTGAAAACACATGTATAGGTTATGCCTTCCCTTATTAGATAAGCATCGTAAGGGCATTGCTTTTCAACGAGGCCATGTACAATATACATCTCTATGCCTAAGATTTATGCATCTACTTATATAAAGAAAAACATACCTTCTTATGTTGTTCCATCCGCACGTCCAGAGGCACATCGTCTGCCTTGGTATAGCCTCCCAATGGATGTAGTAACAAAATAGGATTTTTGTATCCCATTTCAAGAAGTTGCTTGCGGGTATGTGTCATTAATAAGGCATGCCCATTGTGGACAGGATTCCTGAGCTGAAAGGCAAAAACTGCATCTGCATTGCGTCTTTCAAACTCTTTGCGAAGTTCTTTAGGAGACAACCTATAATGATCAAGACCATCATTATACTTGATTGGCTCAAGAACCTCCAAATCACCTCCAATCAACCAATTTCCAGCTGAAGTTATTGCCTCTTCCACATAAGGCAATCCTGGGGCTGTCGTTCCCCATGTTCTTGCAATCCGTTCCTCTTTGTTGTGTTTATATATCTCGATGCTGCAGAAACACAAAGCTTAAGCTTAATTATCAACTTAATATTAGCAACCTTCAGAGAAAAGACTGACTGGCACTAATGCCTAATGATCATGTTGGATGGGACAGACTCCAAGCTCCAAGTTGTGATGACATGCGATTATATTACATAGTAAAATAAAATGCAGTTAATATTAATTAGGGGGTTAGATTAGCTCAGACCCAAATAAATACAAGTCTAAAATCTACCAGTAAGTCCTGTTCATGGGGAAACAGTGGGTGTGGCACATATTGGCATATTTCAAACCTGGATTTATATGCACCTGAGAAGGGAGAAGCAATGCATTGATACGACCAAATCAATGAAATACATTATTGGCAAAATTACTCGCTCTACAAAGAGTTTGAGAGAGAGGAGATAAATGAATGGGATGAAGATGTTGAGTTGTGTTACCCTAAAGAAAGGGAAAATATTGATAATCACCCTAGAAGAGGAGAAGATTTAGAGGACTACAATGAAAGGACTGCAGCCTCTCACTAGAATTGGCCCAAGATGTTGCAGCTATCGAAATAGTTCACATTAGAGATGAAGCAACAGCAGAGATGGAGATCTCTAGAGGCCCCATCTTTGATGAGAGAGAGGAAGAAGTCCTCGTAAAGGAGGATGGCATTGTCTGTTTGTGCTTCTGGATTGAAACTGTGTAAGTTTTTATCATCAACGTTTCGGATCACACTCAGTGATCCATCATCAGGATAGCTAGAGCCAATACAAGATCTCACAATGCTCATTGATATAACAGCATTGTGAAGAATGAATGTGGAGGGCATGATGATATTGTAAGCATGTCAGAAGTTGATATAGCAGCAAAAATAGATGAAAGAGGAAAACAGACTCTTCAGAGTCCATGATAGGGCAACAAGCTATGGAAAAGATACAAACTACAAAGGAGAATTAGAAAGCATGCTTCAATGGCATAATGCAGACAAGGAAGAAGCACCTATGGGAATTCTTTATTCCCTTAACTTGATCTCTGTTTTTAATTGTTTAATAGTTCCCAATGAATGTAGAATGTGTGGTATCCATAGTTCCCAATGAATCTGGAATAGAAGGTTGGACAAGCAGTAAAAGAGCCATAATGGCATTTGGTGGAGGACCACCAGAGGTAGGCCTAAGCCTGCAAGAAGCTGGGAAAATAAAAAGAAACAACTTGGCAAAGAAGGACAACATATGGTCCAACAAGAGGTTGGAAGCAGAGGAAGAAATTATGTGAAAAATTGCAGAAGTATCTAATATGGTGGAAGTGCAAACCATGGCAGCCGGGTTCTTGAGTTATCACTGGTGGCTGTGTAGTGATCTTATAGTGCTTTTCTCTATTCAGCTTTTCAGTTTTGGTTTTATGGAAGGAGTGTGTTGCTAGAAGAGGAGTTCTATTTGGGATTTTTGGGCTGATAATGTTTGGAATTATCTTGCTATTTGTATTAAAGATCGGTAAATACAGGATTGAAATAGGCTCTACAATCTTCCCTGTATACTGTGTTAGTTTTTGTATCCATTGGAATGTAACAGATTATAGAAGTACAGAATTAATGGAGTGTTTGCATGATTCATTATGCTGTGTAGTTTTGCAGTTCTGTTTTGATTCATTATGCTGTGTTCTTTACTGTTCTGCTTTGATTCATTATCAGTTGCATTAGAGTACATGTATCAACAGACATTGTCTGCGTCACATTACATCTTGAAATTGTGTTAGGGACAAATTGACAGTGTGGATGCCCCTCAATTATTAATGCTTAGTCAAAGAAATCTGACAGAGCACCCTCAGTCACTCAATCAACAGAATAAATACCCTTCAATCCTCAATGCTTAGTCAAAAGGATCAATCACTCAATCAACAGAATAAATACCTCTCAATCCTCAATGCTTAGTCAAAAAAATCAGTAACTCAATCAACAGACTAAGTACCCCTCAATCCTCAATGCTTAATCAGAGTAAATACCCCATCCTAAAAACTTACCAAAAAAATCCGATTAGGTTGTTTAATGACTTTTAACAGAGAGATTTGACTTACTTGCGAAGAATGGCGACAGGATTATCATCTGGGCCTAGGAGAGCGACATCCTTGGACTGTCCAATTGCGGCCTTGCGCTCATCATCGATTGCCAAAACGATGGGAATGGACATATTGACAATGGAATCATCCTCAAGCCTGAGGAAGTTAAAATGAAGAGCTTGGAGGTACTCAGCCTGGCGCATAAACCCTCTGAGAGGGTTAGCCCATCCCTCACTCACCACATGCACCCACTCCAAATCGATCCTACTCAGCTTAACCTGAGGCAACGAAGCCGCTTCAATCCTCTTCACCGCTCTCTCCCTCTCGGGAACAACCAAATCCACCAATTCCCCTCCATCGGCCTCGATCAGAGACGCCTTCACACTAAATCCCTTCGTCAAAACAATCCCCGAAGAAGACGACATGCCCACAGACTGAAATGAAAAACTAGCCTTTTTGGACTTACAATGCAGGTAAGCGTTTGAAACAGAGCTCAAGGTAACCTCTTTCGGACTTAAATATAATGCACGGGGTAAACAAGTCGCTGCGGTTGGCTTAACCACAATGCTGCCGGTTAATGCCATGCCAATTATGGGCCCTACTCCCAATTAACAACTTAGATTGGTTGAAATAACACACAAAAAAAATGTTTCTACAGCTTTTAACCACGATGCTGCGTATCTGCAGAATTTTTTTTCTGGATTACAGGATCTGCAACTTATCAACACAACGAATTGAGGATTTGTCGGCGAATTGTGGTTAAAGATTTCAGCCAAAGATTTCAGCGAATCGCACAAACTAACGAGAATTGCAGATTTCACCCTCAAATAGAAAATAAACTGTTTCCGCTCTGTTAAACACACTACTCTCTGAAGATTGCTGCGGAACCCCAATTTATAGAGAAAACACTAAATTTAAAATTTGTGTGGTCAAGGGCGGCTACTCCATAATTTCGCAGAAGCGATCAGACTGACAGGCGGACCGCTTATTTTGGGGGGATGAATCTAACCGCTTTTCCGTCTAATAGCTATATTCTTCTCACACATTATATTTCTTTATTATTTACAAGTTTTACATTCACTTTTCTTCTAATTTATTTAGTAGAGGGGTCAGGGTGTGTGTTAAAGATTGATTTTTTATTTTGTTAAAATTTTAGAAGTTGTGTGGTACTTTCCAAATTCATTTTCTCCTCTTTATTTTGGTTTGTATGGAATTGTGTTCAAAATTAGTATAGATATTTTAAATATATTTATTTAGGATTTGTGACATAAGTCATGATATCATTTTCTAAGGGTTTATTGGATTTGTGATATAGTCACATAGGCATTATATTGGATTTGTGACATAAGTCATGATATCATTTTCTAAAGGTTTATATTGGATTTGTGATATAGTCACATAGGTGTTATATTGGATTTGTGACATAAGTTAGATAGGTGTTGCAAGATTGATATTTTTTAGTGTTTTTTAGGTAGATATATTAAAGATATCTACGCTAGTATATATTAAAGTATTCACATAAAAGCTTACACCAGTATTACCTACAATTAGGTATAATGAAGGTTTGATGTATAAATGGTCATCAAATTTATGTTAAAGGGTTGTTATCCACTCACACCAGTACAACCCCCTTGTTACCATTGTAGTTATGTCTCTTGGCATAATAAAGAATTTTGCCACAAATTTATAGCAAATAATTAAACAACAATTAAAGCCTAGGATTTTAGAGTGGGATTGGAATTATAAATGCATAATTAAATTCACGAAATATAATAAATTAAATGTGATACTTAACTTGAAATCAGATGGATGAATATAATGTTGAAGATGTCGAGTATTGATCATTTACAAATGCACAAAAAAATAGGGCCTTATCAAATGAATGCCTAAGAATTTATAAATCAATTGTATCTTGCTCTAGTTTAGTTATGTGACTACAAAATTGAACTCCATGCTTATAGAAGTAACCTTGGTGTGCAAAAATGAACCTGACCCACAAAAGTCAATTGGTAGAAAATTAATGACTATTACATATGCACCTCGGCTTGTTCTACCTATGTTTGAAGTGGAGTGGTGTCAAGAAACACTTATTTGAAACTTGTTGTGCAAGGGTTTGCTCTCATTTTATCAAGCCCCTAGGCAAATTGATTTAATAGTGATGAACAAATTGAAGACAACAAGCAAGCATGCAGTATGCCTAAGATGATGTAAGTAAATGATGTAATGTTGATGCTCTAGTTGTGTTCTCTATGGATGTATCATGAATGCTCCTTGATCTAGATGGTAGTAATGAATTAGGGGATGTCCTTAAATACAACAACATAGCACACAAATTTGTACAACTATGCACTAGATCATATCATAATGTCTAGCATGAAAAGGATGGCAAGGTCAAATTTGAATTTTGAATTTTTAAAAGTTTAAGGTTCAAATCCACACGCACGAAAGTAACATGGGTCAATTCTACACTCATGAATTTGAACTAGGATGGTGAATGAAAGATCTAGAGATTTGTACCAGTTCTTGGGGATGAGTGATGATCGAGGTAGGTTGGAATAAGGTTGTAAGTTGAATTTAATGCAATATGTTATCTATAATCTACTTGTGTGATAAAGACCAATGATTAAACACTTAGACTACTCATGTGTTGGCATATCTCTATGTCTCATGAAGCTTGTTAAGTCCTCAACCCTTTACTTGACCTACACATCACATTTTTTAGATACAAATTTCTATGTTAAACCATGCATAAAGTTACTCAAAAAGCTTGAACATTTTTGTATTGATCAAGTATCTTTGTATACACTCACTCGACATCTATCAATACACTCTCCCTATTTTTGTGTCTATGTTTGTCTTTCTTTACAACTATAGGTTTATAAATAGGCATCTATCACCTAAAGTATGTATAGATCCATGCATAATCTATTAATAAATTAATCTTGCTTTAAAGCTAATAACAAGTTGCATATGCATTCCATATTATATATTATGCATTATTATCTATAATTATTCATATGCATGATTGTGAAGTCATGCATTTCTATTTATAACTAGGCACTAAATTTAGCATAAATACAAATTGCTACAATCTAGTGCTAACATTCTCTTAGGGTAATTCTATGTTTCATCCCAAAACATGAAAACAATAGGACAATCTTACAAAAAATAAAAATGTATTCCCCTTGATCAATCACTCTCTTTAATTTCTAACTAGATACATGCACAAGCTTTGGCACATCTATAGAAATTTGTGATAAAAAATCATTTTTCCAATGTGCAAGGCTAGATGTCAAGCACTCTGTCATTGCCAACACAACATGCTAATGTTCTAGAGACCGTCATTATTAGGCATGGTCAATTATTTTAGCTTCACCTTCAATAGTTTCACTACTTCTTTATGTCCTCTAGATTCTTTTGACATCAATTTAAGTTATGTGAAATTTTGAATTTACTTGAGGGAGCATGTCAACATGTGTTGCTTAAGTGAATATAATGTGCTTAAGCAATTCTATATTTTGTTGATTGAGGATATCCAATTATGCATCAAATATGTCTTCTCAAATTAGTTGACTCTTAAATTCATTATAATCTATGCAGTGATTGGTATTAGTCATATAGTCAACCAATCAAGCCAGTTGGCAAATTCCATAACTAAATTAGGTGTAGTCATAACTACTTGAGCATATTCCACTATTAGTTGTTCTATAAAGATGATGGCTATTGTGACTAATAGAATACATGTTGCCTCTCATTGTTTACACAACAATTCCTATTGTTTTGAACTCTCTTCTTCCTTGATAACTTTTATTTGCTTCTCTTCTTCTTGTTTCTACTGCTCTTCTTCTAAGTCCTTTTTCTTTTTCTCTTCCATGTCATATCTCCTTTACTCTTCCTCGGCCTTTATTGCTTCTTCCTCCACATGTCATCTCTCCTATACTAAATGATGATCCTCATCATCTAATTATTTCAAGTGCTTCTCTAGATCTTCATGTGTTAGTGGGGGAACCAACAACAAATTGATCAATGCCTCAAAGGCACTGATATGGGCCTCTAAATACTCATATGGACTAGCAATCTACTTCTCAATAGTTGCATATTGTAACACATTTGGGCATTCCACACTGGATTTATCCTCCAGTTGGTGTAAATTTCAATTGCCTTAAAGCATGCATGAAATAATTTATTCCTTAGTATGCATCAATGCTTCAATGGAGTGCAATATTTGGAAAGGTGTTGTACACCTTACACATAGAAATATTGAATATTTTATAAAGTTGTGGTCCATATCAAAATGAGGCGCCACACTTTGGGTGCAATATTTCCCTAGGTGGTTGTTGTAACATCAGAAATGCATTTAATGTGGATGACACATTAAATGCATTTGATATTGGGGGTCATGGTTGAGTGAGCACATGGATTAATGGGCTCGTGAATTAATGTTGAAGGCACATTAGACAAATGCATTTGATGTGATAGGCACGTTGGAGAAATGCATTTAGTTATTAGATGTCATGTAAAAAGCATTTAATGTGGAGTCATATGAGACAACTCATTTTGGGCTCTTGGATTAGAGAGAGAATTTTGTTGCAAGTATGTGCCTAACCAGTGTTGTCATTGATGTCAACATATCTGTGTTGTCATTGGTGTCAACTGTGCCTGAAGATAATGAATAAGTATTCCTAATGCTGAATTTCCAAGTGCTTTTGAGAAAATTTGCTCTCCCAGTGGAAACAATGTGTTGAAGAGTATTTCTATTTACTGAAGAACAGTCCAGCAGATTGCTTCGCATTTCTTGTAGATTAAATATCTTTATCTGTGGATTGGAATTTATTTAGGGGCATGTCTGAAGATGCTATGTTCCAAGTTTGAGCCTCTAGTATGAAGTTTTGAGTGAGTTATGTTCACTAGAGTGAAAACTAATTTTTTTTGTACATTTGGTGGTGACACGGAGAATGTATTCTGCTCCGCATTTCTCTGCATTTGAGTATTTTGGTCTGCGGTTCTGGAATCAAGTTTGTAATGTTGTTATGTGCCTTCAACTCCAATGGCTCATGATTTGGTGGTCCGCAAGCGATCCTTTCTATATGACAATGGACAACAGTTATGTTCAAGTGTTCCTGATTGAAGAATCTTATGGATAAAGTGTTTAGAGGTTGTGTGGATGTTCTTGGTGATTACAATGTGCTTGTGGATGTCTCTTGATCATGTTCCTACCTTTGGATTAGTCTCCAAAGAGAAATTTGGATCGTGGATGAAGACTGTTCTTGGAAGACTTAGTGTTAACACCAGTCTTGGCTGACCTGGTTGTTTCCACTACTTGCGAAGATGCATAGAAGATTGAGGAAGCGTGTTGTGGCGTGGAAGATTGCATTTGAGTCCTAGCTAAGGCATAATGTGATCCACATATATCTTTTCCTTAGCTAATTTTGTTTAGATCTAGACCTATTTCTATGTATGTTTGTAATGCCGACCTTGGAGATTGTTCCAACGGTTGATGAATGTAATGCCGACCTTGATGTACATTCCAAGGTTGATGAATTGTATAAAAACATGTAATGTAGTTGTGAAAAGGAGGTCCTGGTGCAAAAATGTGAAGATAAGTGAAAAGGTGTAAAAAGAGTGCAGAGCAGAGGAGTTATATTGTGCTTCAATGGAACTGAACTCAGGCATGGAGTAGATGCTATCAAATCAGTTCACCAACGCTTGGTAGTGAGCCACCCCTTGGTAATGAGCCCCAACATTTGCAGTGAGCATTTTGGGTAGTGAGCCCTAAGGCAACGAGCCTCTATTTTTTGGTATTGTTATAATATATTTATTTGTGTGGGCTAACACCCACCATGGTTTTTCCCTTTTAGGGTTTTTCACGTAAAAAATTTGGTGTCTCATGTGTTGGATGTGTTATTGTGTTGAGCTTCTTGTTTCTTGCTTTCATGGTTAAATCATAATAACAATGATTGAACATTTGATGTGGTGATATTCATAAGTAGTTAAAGTTTTTGAGACAACTGATTTCACCCCCCCTTAGTTGTCTTGTGCATTTCGACAATTGGTATCAGAGCCAAGTTCCTCTGAAGTAAGCCTAACAGCTTGAGGTAGATCTAGGATGTCTTACAGGAAGGAAGCATCGTAATTTGATGGAATGAATTATGCTCTCTAGAAGGTATGAATGAAAATCCATCTCCTTTGTCTTGGTTATATAGTGTGGAAAGCGATAGAGGCAAAGTATACCATGCCTCAGAATGGTTTAACAACTGAAGATGAAATCAAAGAATATGAGTTAAATATAAAAGCTAGAGATGCTCTGTTAAGTGCTTTGTCTAACACTGAGTTGATAAAGGTCATGGATCTGGAAACTACTCATGAAGTCTGGGAAAAGCTGAAAAAATCTGTATGAAGGAGACGAGTCTGTTAAAAGTGCCAAATTACAGGGCCTGAAAGCGAAATGAGGGTTTAAAGATGAGCGAAGTTGAGAACATAATAGCCTACATGCAAAAAGTTGATGAAATTGTCAATGGAATAAAAGGTATGGGAGGAACTATTGAGGAGAAGGAAGTTGTGATGAAAATTCTTAGGTAATTACCTAAATCCTACAGTCACAAGGTAGTTGCAATTGAAGAAGTAATGACTGTGAAAGATGTCACCAAGGATCAGTTACTAGGAAAGCTTACAACTTTTGAGATGAGAGAGATTGGTGATGCTCTGCCAAAGATTGATACTGCTTTCAAACCCAGTACTTCAGAGAAGATCTCCATAGCTGAGAAGTACAAGGTGGAACCTGATGATGAGCTTGATGAAATTGAAGCCAACTTTGTTGACAGACTACAAAGAGGTTCCGATAAGTTTAAAGGCAAATTACCTTTAAAATGTTTTACATGTGGTAAGGTTGGTCACTATGCTTCTAGGTGTCCTGAGAGAATTGAAAGGAATAGAAAAAGATTTGAGAATAGACCTAGGGTTCCAAAGAAATGCTATTATGTTAGAGATCTTGATGATGAATGTGTGATAGATCTAATGAATCTGATGATGCTAGTACTAGTGCAAATGAATGCTTGTTTATTACCATTAAAGAAGAACCTGTCTCCACTAATCTTGCTAGTTGTGTGAAGGAAGAAAAACTAGTGGAAGAAAGTGCTTTGGCTATTCAGGTTGAGAAAGATAAGGATGAATGGATTATTGATAGTGGATGCTCACATCACATGACCATTGATAAAAGTAAGTTTGTGAGTTTGGAAAAGTATGTTGGAGGTCTGGTTAGGTTTGGAGATAATGCAACTGGTAAGATTTGTGGAAAAGGATCTATTTCTTTTGATGGAAAGCACAACACTGATGATGTTCTATATTTGAAGGGTTTAAAGCATAATCTTTTGAGTGTTGGTCAAATGTGTGACAAAGGTTATGATCTAAGATTCAAAGATAATGGGTGCAAGATCATGGAAAGCTCCGGAACAGTGATTGCTACCAGTAAGAAGACTAGAGGTAACATTTACCAATTAAGAGGAACTAATGATTATTATTTATTGGCTCAGACATATGAGAGTTGGTTGTGGCATAGAAGGATGTGTCATATCAACTTTGATAATTTGGTGAAGATAAGTTCAGGACATGTTGTGAGAAGTTTACCAAAGCTTGTGAAACCTGCCAATACCATTTGTAAGGAATGCCAGTTGGGGAAGCAGACAAGAACAAGTTTCAAGAGCAAAGAGCAATTTTCTGTTGTTTTGTTGGATCTAGTGCATACAGACTTTTGTGGTCCTACAAGTGTGAGAAGTCTACAAGGATACATGTATTTTATGATACTTATTGATGATTATTCTAGAATAACTTGGGGTCACTTTTCAAAAAGAAAAATTTGAAGCCCTATACAATTTCAAAGCTTTTAAGGCAATGGTTGAGAATGAGTTAGAGTTGAGGATCAAATGCTTAAGGTTTGATAGAGGAGGTGAGTTCACATCAAATAAATTCAATATTTTCTGTGAAGAACAAGGGATAAAGAGACAATTATCTGCACCTAGGACTCCTCAACAGAATGGTGTTGTTGAAAGAAAGAATAGGACAATTCAAGAGGCTGCTAAGACTATGTTAAAGGAAGCTGACCTACTGGAAGTGTACTGGAGAGAAGTCATACATACTGTTGTGTACATCCTAAACAGAGTTCAAGTCAAAGGTAACAGCTCTAAAACTCCTTATGAGTTGTGGTTTGGAAGAATTCCTACAGTGAAATATTTGAAAGTTTTTGGAAGAAAATGCTATATCAAAAGGGAAGAAGATCTAGGCAAGTTTGATGCTAGGTGTGATGAAGGAATCTTCCTTGGATACTCTACCAAAAGTAAGGCCTACCGGTGCTACAACAAAAGGCTGAAAAAGATTGTTGAGAGTGCTAATGTGAAGGTGGATGAAGATAAGGAAATATCCTCAGATCCGAGTGGCTATGAATAAGATGAACTTGGTGTCACAGTAAATGAGAAGAAAGATGAACAAGAAGATAGTCAAGATGAAGATGAAAAGGCTCCAGAAAATGCAGTTAAGACTCCTAGGTATGTAAGGATCAATCATTTTGAGGATCAAATTATTGGAGACAAAAGCAATGGGGTATTGACAAGGAAAAGAGCTGCAGAAGAACAAGTGAATTACTGTTTGCTTTCAAAAGTTGAACCAAAAATTGTGAATGAAGCTTGCAATGATGAAAATTGGGTAAGGCCGTGGAAGAAGAGCTAATGTAGATAGAGAAGAATCAAACTTGGGAATTGGTTCCTAGACCTGCTGATAAGAATGTGATTGGAACTAAATGGGTCTTCAGAAATAAGCTGAATGAGAATGGAGAAGTAGTTAGAAACAAAGCAAGGCTAGTATGCAAAGGATATTCTCAGGTTGAAGGGATAGATTTTGAAGAGACCTATGCTCCTGTGGCAAGAATTGAAGCAATTAGAATGTTTTTGGCATTTGTGACATTCAAAGATTTCAAAGTGTATTAGATGGATGTTAATTCTGTATTCTTGAATGGTGAGTTAGAAGAAGAAGTCTACAGTGAACAACCAGAAGGATTTAAGTTATCAGACCAAGATGACATGGTGTGTAGATTGAAGAAGGCCTTGTATGGACTGAAGCAAGCCCATAGAGCCTGGTATGCAAGGTTAGACAAGTATTTGTTGCAATTAGGGTTCAGTAAAGGCACTGCTGACAACAATCTCTGTTTCAAAATTAATGATAATCAAATCCTGATTGTTGTAGTCTTTGTTGATGACATTATCTTTGGAGGAAATGAAGGTATGTGCATGAAGTTTACAAGAGAAATGCAAAATAAATTTGAGATGTCTATGTTTGGTGAAATGAATTTCTTTCTAGGTCTGCAAATTACTCAATTAGATAAAGGAATCTTCATTTCTCAGTCTAAGTATGTGAAAGAGTTGTTGAAGAGGTTTGGGATGGAGGACTCCAAACTAGTATGCACTCCCATGGTGACTGGCTACAAGTTGAGCAAAATTGATGAATCACCTAAGATTGATCAGAAAAGGTACAGATCTATGATTAGAGGATTACTTTATCTAACTCAAACTAGACTTGATATAATGTATGCGGTATGTCTTGTGGCAAGATTTCAAGAAGATCTTAGAGAGTCACATGTGATGGTAGTGAAGAGAATCTTGACGTATTTGAAAGGCACATTAGATCATGGATTATGGTATCCAAAAGATAATGATTTCACTCTTAGTGCTTATACAGATGTAGATTGGGCTGGAGACGTTGATGACATAAAACATACAAGTGGAGGTGCTTTCTTCTTGGGAAATAGATTGGTTTCATGGCTGAGCAAGAAGCAAGATTCAATCTCCTTGTCTACTGCAGAAGCAGAGTATATTGCGACATCATGTTGTTGCACTCAAGCGTTATGGATGAAGCAGACTTTAAATGACATAAGAGTTGTGTATGAAGATCCAATTGCAATCTTTTGTGACAATACAAGTGCTATAAACATTTCAAAGAATCTAATGATGCACTCAAGAACAAAACATATATCAATAAGATATCACTTTTTGAGAGAAAAAGTGACAGAGAATGAAGTAAAGATGGAATATGTGTCCACAAAGGATCAAATTGCAGATATTTTCACCAAGTCTCTACCTAAGGATACTTTTGAGTATCTCAGAGAAAAGTTAGGGGTTATTACCCCTCCTACTCTGAACTTGGATGCATAGGAATGCATCAATGCAGTGGAGCCTAGAGCCTCATTCATTGATCTGGATTAATGTTTTGGGAGCTACCTCTCAGGGGGAGTAGCTATATGTTACTGACTTGAGTTCTTGATAATAAGCAGTAAGTATTTTTAGTTTGATCATAGCAGCAGAGTGCAAGTATGTGCCATTTGCCATTGATGTCAAAGGGGGAGAGAAATCATGTGAAAAACTTTGGGGGAGAAAGAGTGTAGATGTGTAAAAGGAAAAGGGGAGTATCTTGTCTTGATGGTCTTTTTAGTTTTTCACATCATATGTTGCCATCAATGACAAAGGGGAAGATTGTTGCAAGTATGTGCCTAACTGGTGTTGTCATTGATATCAACATTTCTGTGTTGTCATTGGTGTCAATTGTGCCTGAAGATAATGAATAAGTATTCTTGATAATGAATTTCCCAGTGCTTTTGAGAAAATTTGCTCTCCCATTGGAAACAGTGTGTTGAAGAGTATTTCTTTTTACTGAAGAATAGTCCAGCAGATTGCTCTGCATTTCTTGTAGATTAAATATCTTTGTCTGCGGATTGAAATTTATTTAGAGGCGTGTTTGAAGATTCTATGTTCCATGTTTGAGCCTCTGGTATGAAGTTTTGAGTGAGTTATGTTCACCAGAGTGAAAACTATTTTTTTGTACATTTGGTGGTGACATAGAGAATGTATTATGCTCTACATTTCTCCGCATTTAAGTATTTTGGTCTGCAGTTCTGGAATCAAGTTTGTAATGTTGTTATGTGCCTTCAACTCCAATGTCTCATGATTTGGTGGCCCACAAGTGATCCTTTCTATATGACAGTGGACAACAGTTATGTTCAAGTGTTCCTGATTGAAGAATCTTATGGATAAAGTGTTTAGAGGTTGTGTGGATGTTCTTGGTGATTACAATGTGCTTGTGGATGTCTCCTGATCATGTTCCTACCTTTGGATTGGTCTGCAAAGAGAAATTTGGATCGTGGATGAAGACTATTCTTGGAATACTTAGTGTTAACACTAGTCTTGGTTGACTTGGTTGTTTCCACTACTTGCGGAGATGCATAGAAGATTGAGGAAGTGTGTTGTGGCATGGAAGATTGCATTTGAGTCCCAGCTAAGGCATAACGTGATCCACATATATCTTTTCCTTAGCTAATTTTGTTTAGATCCATACCTATTTCTATGTATGTTTGTAATGTCGACCTTGGAGATTGTTCCAATGGTTGATGAATGTAATGCCGACCTTGATGTACATTCCAAGGTTGATGAATTATATAAAAACATGTAATGTAGTTGCAAAAAAGAGGTCCTGGAGTGAAAATGCGAAGATAAGTGAAAAGGTGTAAAAAGAGTAGAGCAGAGGAGTTATAGTGTGCTTCAATGGAACTGAACTTAGGCATGGAGTAGATGCTATCAAATCAGTTCACCAACCCTTGGCAGTGAGCTGATCTTGGCAGTGAGCCCCAACATTTGCAGTGAGCATTTTGGGCAGTGAGCCTCTATTTTTTGGTATTGTTATAACATATTTATTTCTGTGGGCTAACAACCACCGTGGTTTTTCCCTTTTAGGGTTTTCCACATAAAAAATCTAGTGTCTCATGTGTTGGATGTGTTATTGTGTTGAGCTTCTTGTTTCTTGCTTTCATGGTTAAATCATAATAATAGTGATTGAACATTTGATGTGGTGATATTCATAAGTAGTTAAAGTTTTTGAGACAACTAATTCACCCCCCCTCTTAGTTGTCTTATGCATTTCAACAAATTTGAGTTGCCTTAAAGTTTGTAATGACTCTTGGTAATAAAGTCAAAGTTGGGCACCCATCTTTGAAATGTACATGGGTACGATTATTGGTGTTTGGGTGCATTGATTAAGAGTGGCTAAAAAACTTGGTAAGTTTTTCACTCTTGTTGCTCTCTTTCCTATAAATAGAAGGCCTAGGATGAAGGTTATACATCATCTTTTAGTTGATCATCATATTGTGCATGCTTATTGTGAGTAAAGTTTAGCATACACACCTAGAGGCTTGAGTTGTTTGTTGAGGAGTATGGAGTGATGTGTGGATCTCATTTATTTTTAGAAAATTCTCATGATAAATGGAACAACAATTGCTCATTATTGTTGAAGAAGGCCTTATCTTGCATAACAGTTTTTTTAGTGGCGAATCATTGCCAATTTGTGAATAGTTCATATCTGCTAATTCAAATTTGGTGAATATATTGCAACTAGTGGGGAGCCAAATCACCCAGATTTTATGAATTATTGGTCAAATATGTTAGATGCATAGGACAACTAAGAGGGGGGTGAATCAGTTGTACATTAAAACATTATACCCTCAATACTATTCCAACCCTTATTAGCCTTCAAACTCTTATTATGCATTAACAAAATGTAAACATATGAGACATCAATGCAAACACATCCAAACACATAAGAACACCAGATTTATGTGGAAAACCCAAGGGAAAAACCACAGTGAGGATTAGCTCACATATATATGAATAGAAACATTGAATACAACATGCTCATTGCCGGAGGGCTCACTACCCAAAAAGAGAAGAAAGGCTCATTGCCAGAAGGACTCACTGTCTAGAAGAAGAAATAATAGAGGGAGTCTATTAAAGAGAGATCCACTATCTCAAGGCAACAAGAGAATTTCACCACCGCAACCTTATGCCATCCACAACATTTGGCTCACTGCCTCTAATAACTTCAAGTAGACTGAAATGTAGACTCCTACTCATTGCATCTGGAAGTCATAAGACTTTATGCTTGCAATAAAATAACCACACTTGATTATGTTCGCATCTTACACTCTCTATCATCTCTAATCAAACTTCACCTTGCATTTATATCATCCACAACTTGAAAAACATCTTCAAGTTGGCTACAAAGAGACATATGCACTTCAAACATGCAAACACCAAATAGGTCAGTGCCAAACACCTCTGTGGTGGAAAGAAGTGAATGCGGACAACACCAAGGGTTAATCAAAACCCAAATCTGTATGAACACGCTACACCGCACTTCCACAAGCAACGAAGCATATCTGCAATTAGCGCTAACATGCCAGGTTGGCCAAACCTGTATTAATGCCCTTAAGCAATTAAGTTCATGCTTCACCGGGTCTGAACATAACTTGCAGACCACACAACAACATCATACAATATTCGTGAATATTCCAACATCATCAAACTCTTCTGCAATACTACCTCAACCATCTGAAACAAAGAATGCCTTCATCCTGTTGGTGCCTGATTTCACTGTCAGTTTCTGAGCAATTTTCATGCAGGCACCTTCCCAAAAAATCCAAAAAAGTTCTAAGTCTTTGGGCCTCCTCAGCATGTTTTAACATCAGCATCATATTTTCTTTGGAGGAGGTCATCATCATCATATTTCTAGACATCACCCCGATGTTGCTTACGAGGGTCATCATATTTTCTGTCAGCATGATCTTTCGCTGGGGTGATATTCTAACATCGGGTGATCTTTGTTAAGATCATCCTGATGATGTTGCTGTAAAGTTCTAAGTGTGACCCGATATTCATCGTGGTCATCATATTTCGAACGTCAGGATGATCTTAGTCAATATCATCCTGATGTTGTATCACTTCAGGTTCGTTGTTTTATCATCCTGATGATGCTGACGTCATTCTTACGTCAGGGTGATATCCGCTTTTCTGCCTGTCTGCATCATGATATTTCTGAAGGGAGATATCTGCCTGTCGGCTTCGTGCATTATCTAGTGGGGGGTGATCTTTTCAAATATCTGGCATATTCATCTATCACCCCGATCTTATAGTGGAGCTACAGTGCAGCATGATATTTGTGCATCAGGATGATATATCCAAATATCCGGTTATCTTCTGAATATCATCCTGATGTCGATATGATGACGACGTCATCAAGGTCCGAGGGGGTCATATTTCTAACACTGATCATCTTGTGGAGATCCCCCGATATTTGCAAACATGACGATGACGTCATCTGGATATGAGGAGGTGCGCGATAGGCAGATATGCTGATGACGTCAGTAGGATATGATGGTGACGTCATCAGGATGTTCATCGGCCAGACATTTGGTATCGGCTAAGCAGGAGGATCTTCCTCCGATGCATCAGGTTGTGCCGATGAAGGCGATTATCATGTAGGTGATATTACGATGATGATGCTGACGTCAGGGTGATATTTTAAGCAACAGGATATCATGCTGCTGGAGGATGAGGATGATGAAGGTCTTATACTAGTGTCGTCGGGAGCAAAAGCACCGACATCATATATGCTTGCGACCTAGTATATAAGGTGATGAGGAGGTTGCTGCGGGGTGCATGTGGGATAATTTGACCCTGCATATTTTCAAATATCATGATGATGTATCTTGGTGGGAAACGGTTGCGACACACAGTATTCTGCATTTCCCAAGGCCGCGGGTTGGTGCGCCATTAATGGCGATTGTTGCAGAGGTATGGGCGATGGTGTGGACGGATCTAGTACCCGATTGAAGATGTGGATCCCTAGGCGGCGGCGCAAGGCTCGAGATTTCTTCCTGTCTCCTCTCCCACCTGCTGCATTGAATGTTTGAGCGCCAATCTGATGATACTATGTATCTGGCGGGTTTTTTTGGTCAACTATGTAATTAAGGCTGAGCACCTCCTTGCTGTATATAGCAGGTTGTGTTGCTCATTTGAAGGTTGTTGAAAACTGGACATTTTGGCTCTGTAATAAGATACAACTAGTTTTGGTTGCTCTGTGCAGCAAAACTTGTGAGTTTATGTATCTCCTGTTGTACGTTTTTGCATGAATCCACTGATTTCATGGTTAATCTTATATGAATAATGCTATGTTTGCATGTGTTATGCTGATTCTGTCTCCAGTTTTGCATGTATCTTTCTTCCTGCAATAGGGATGCCATAAGTATCGACAGCTTAACACTCTGTATTGGGAGATATCTGTAAGGCAGGTATCATGTGTATCCCCCTGAAATCCAGTTTTAGCTATTCATGCTGATCATTCACAGGTGTATGTCTACCGACTCCAAGCCCTGGATAGGCACCAGTCTAGCTCTGTGTTGAGGTTATACACCAGGTCCAGGTTTGCATCCAAACATCATTTCAAACCATCTCATCCTTCCACCTGTTAGTTGTAGGAGTAGGATTAGGATCCCTGCATGCTCTCATACCCAACCAGACATATATGTCCAAGAATGTTGCCAACCTTGTGATTTGTTATGCAAATCTTGGTCCTTACGTGAGAGTATTCTGCCTGTTGCTGTCAAGTTATATCTTTCTGTCATTGAGCTAGTCAAGGTTATACTTTTATCAAATAGGGAAACCCCCCTTGGTGCGGCAGAACCAGAAGTGAAGGGGAGGAGCTCACGCAACCTCCTGTATTCAGTTGGCTGAATCTGCCTGTGCATTAGAACTGGCAAACCCTAATGCTGATTCAGAAGAAAAAACCAACACATCCTGTGTATCAAGATGCACTACCACTTGAATTCCAACACAAGAACTGAACTTGCAAAGCGACCCAACACTAGAAACTCCAAGGGAAAGTAGATATAGACAATATAGACACATTCCCAGATCCACAAGACAAGAAACCTCAACGCATAGAAATGTGGAGCAATCTCATTTCTCCTAGACAACATTTTTCATAGGCAAACACTCTGCCAAACATTTCTTTTACTGCCACATGATCTAGAACCTAAAACTCTCGATATAACACCTCTAAACACCTCTAATCATCATGTCCAAACCACACAAGCAAGTCTTCAACCATGAAGAAATGTGGAGCACAATACTGAACACACCTCTGTCATACTACACACTTTTTTATTCAAATTTTCTCAAAAGCACTTGGAAACCAAGTGAACCATATGCATCAACAATACTAAAAACACCTTCTTAGCATCCTCAACTACTTCTCATCATGACTACACTAGAGGTTGACATAAAATCATGACACATCCATCATTATAAGCAAGCTTCAACTAAATTCAATCTTTCAACAAACTCTGCATACAGAGGATTGATATCAATGACAATGTTGATGACAACACCAGCTTCCAACAACTCCAATGCTAGAGGTTGACATCAGTGACAACACCAAGGAGCTTCCAACATTCTCCCCCTTTGTCATTGATGGCAACACCAACTCTCTAAAAAAAACATCGACAACAAAAGCAGTCAACGAGTCTGTGCCCAACAACACTCCCCTTGACTGGGGCATCTCTTTCTCTTCACACTCTTTCACCAACTTTTCTGCACTATGGTTTTTCAACCACTCTAACTCTCTCCCCCTTTGACATCAATGGCAAAGGGCCATATACTTCACACTTTCTTCTTCTGCATTTAATTTTTTTGTTCTCCCCCTTTGATAATACTTCAAAGGGAAACACTTGCAACACTAGCAAGCACTTGCTCTCACTCCGATGTTCTCACTTTTATGCACTTTCTTCCTATTGGTAATCATTTATGTTTAGGGTTTTAAGCTTGAGTGTTTGCTGATTTTCCCTTTCAAATCCTAAATTTTCTGAGTCGTGGGGTCTTGCACTGTTTTGTCTACTCTGTTAGTGGCCTTCTGTGGTGAGTTCCTGGTTGCTCAGTTTAATCTTCATGCTGTAGTGTTCATTGGTTGACCAGCCCCCATGTAGTGATTTACCACCTTTCCTATTGCCCTCATGAAAAATGTTAAGTTTTTGTATGAGCAATCGCAAATGTACATTGGCGGGCTTGTGAAATCTCTGTCGGTTTCTAGAAGTGGTGGAAAAATTGAGTTATATGCATTTCTAAATGCATATCGGGTTGCATATACATTGGGAGAATCTTCTAAAAGATTTCGGGAATATTCGCCATTTGTATATCGGCCCTGCTTGTATATCGGGCTTGTATGTGGAACATGCAAGCGAAATATACAATGAAAAATGTACAAGAGTGAATGCATCTCTAATATACAAGTCAACATGCAGGCGTTGAAAGATACAAGGAAAGTATGCATTCATCGAATATTTTGTCGCAAATTCCGCAGTTGTATAAAGGGGTTTGTATAATTGTGTTTGTATATTTGACATACAAACAAATATACATTTGCTACAATACGGCGGAGGCGATGCATGTGGAGGGGCCCGTGGATGTACAAGGTGGAATGTATATGCAATATACATTCGGGCATACATACAATGGTTAGATACATTGCATGCATATTCCAGAAGATTCCCTGCTTGTATGTTAGGGGGTTTGTATGTTCGACATACAAACAAAATGTACATGCATTCACTACAGTATAATATACAAGGGGCCTTGTATATTTGGAAACATGCAAAGGAGGGAGAAAATGGGTCGGGCCCACCAGTTGCATACAAAGGTAGTTGTATGTATGTCAACATACATTCAAAACATACAAGAAGAAAGATGCATTCTGGACCCGAGTAGAATTCCAAGGTGCTTCATACAAGTTTGGGGTTCGTAGCATGTATATTGGGTTTGTATATGCAGCATACAACCCGATATACAAAAGTAAGATATACAACCCGGATGCGAAGGAGGAGTCAAATACAGTGAATAGTAATTTGAGGTCCATGGGTTGTATAAGGCGCTTGTATATGTCGATATACAAGCCGAGATACAATGAAGAGGATACAAGCTGGACCCGAATAAGTTTCCAATTTGCTCTAAACTAACATTTGGGGTCCGCCTTACATGTTAGCTGTTGCATGTATATGCATTTTGCATATACAAGGGGTTTTGAAGGATGAACAGTGGCGAGTGCATATGCAATTGAACATGCATATACATGGCGGAGAAAGGCAAAATGCTGAAGGCGAAAAGCTAGCGATGGAAGTATGGAGTGCCTACGTGGCATGATCTGGATGGCTGGCGACTTTTCAACGGATTCTGACACCGTGGGTCTCAGCGAGGGGAGTGCAAATCGATGGCCATGTTTTGTACCTGCAGCGGTGGTTTTTTTCGTGTGTTTGTGGGTATTTTTTGAGCAGAAAATTTCTAGGGGTGCGTTGCTACAACTTCTACGGGAGCTGCGGGTGGTTGAGCCATTAATGGCAGGATTGTAAACAGGCATGGGCCGATGGTTGAATGGCCAAGTACCAGGTTTATGACGGAGAGTCTTCCAGTAGCGGCACAGGGCTCGAGCTCAACTACTCCTTGCCCTCCTCTTGCTTCTTCCTGTTTTGTCCCCTGCTGCATTTATTATTTTGAGCACCATTTCTAGTGCTGTGTTTCTGACAGGAAATTTTGACTTTGCCTTGTAATTAATTTTCCTGAGTACATAGTCTTGGTATAAAAGCCAAACTGTGTTACTGGTGGTTGTTGTTGAAGGCTGGAAAAAATTTTGGCGCTGTAGTAGGAATACAACATTTTGGTGGCTCTGTTTCAGGTGTCTTTTGAGTTTATGAATTGTATGTTGTATGTATTATCCACTGAAATCATCAATTTCATGTTGATTTAAATGAGTAATGCTTCATTGTATGTGTTTTGTTATTTGTCCCCAGACTGAATGTGTTTTTCTTCTGACTCTGAATATCTAAGGGGTGTTATAAATTCTAGAATACAGGTTTTCTGTATTGAATACTTAGTCTCTTACTTCTGCTCAAGGAGTAGATTTAATGTTTTGGATTAAGTGTTGAGAAGAATACATTGTAGTAAGGATGTTGGTAAGTAGAAATAACTAAATACTCTCCCTTGGGTGTTGTCTGTAAGGCAGACATTTTAAAAGCCCCTTGAAATTTGATTACTGTCTTAAGTCTGTGGTAAACATTCACACACACACACACACACACACACACATATCTATTGACTTCGAGCCCTGGATAGGCACCGATTTGGTCTGGTATCTCTGTTGTAACCCAAAGTCCTAGTTTTGCATCCACACATAAATCAAACTCAAACTTCATATACCAACCCTTAGGACTTTAGAAATAGTTTTAGGACCAAAATCCTCTGTCTACAATTGAACATAGGCCCAAAGCTAGCCCCTTTGCACTTATCTCACAGTTTTGGTCTACTTAATAGAGGGTTTATTTGCTTTATGTCAATATCCCAGTCTTTGCACAGTTTTATTTCATGGATGTTGAATAGGGAATACCCCCCTTGGTTCTGCAGAGCCTAAAGAAGAAGAGGAGATATTTATAGAGTCTATCTCCTATACTGTTGGCCCTTGGCCCGGGAATCCTGTTGATCAACGATGGCTACTTTGCAGGGATGACTGGGAATAAGCATCCAGTCTAGGAAAATAACCAATAGAAATTGGTGACTCCGCTGGGGAAGGTGAAGTAAACAGAAATCTTTTCGTCCCTGGTAAATAAGCACCCATTTGAGCCGCAACAGAAATTGGCTACTCCGCTAGGGACTACTCTGTAAATGAACCCTGATTCTAAAAGAAAACAATTCCTAGTAATAGGTGGCGACTCCAAACCAATCTCCCAACCGGTAAAGTAAAAATTTGTATGCAAGGGAGAAGATCCCAGCGTAATACTCTATTTGAAGAGTTACCCATAAAGATGATGTATAGGAAAAAAAGGTGTTGTTCGAGCTAGTCAAGATGGTTCTCCTAGTCCCAGGAAAAATGAATTTATTTAGGACAATCCAGGATCTTTAGAGCAAACAATACCTTATTTTTCAAACACTGAGGCTGAGATCCAGAACATATATGAGAAACAACAAAGTGCTGGATTGAGAATAAGGTCAGAGGTGTTTCAAGAACGCCCTTTCCATGATTCCCCTGACAAATTTGAAGAAGTTGAATCCCTAAGGGATGATGATAATGATGATCAAAATGTGATAAAACCATCCTCTTCTATGCCCAGAGAGGAGGAGCTAGCCGATGAAATTAAGAGTTTAAGAGCAGAATTAGAATATCTGCAGGCAGTAAAGATCAGAGATGATATGAGACAGAAAGTGAAGGCTCTGAGAGTTGCTCAGAATGATTCAGTTCCTACCCTTGGCAATGCGAATATGCAGAGAAATCAACATAGAAATGAAGTCCAGGATCAACACAATGATCAAAGACAGAATGCACATAATGCTAGAATACCATTAAATAATGTCAGAAATCAGAATGCAAACAAAAATGCCAATGCTAATCAATTTGGTAGACAGCCCATGCAGCTAGACAGATTTAGACAACTGGTTTTTGATGGCATTCCTGGTTACCTAGATCCTATTGACAAACATGTGAGGCTACAAGTGCCTAAATTTTCAGGAAATAATACTTTATCAGGTGAAGATTATCTAAAAGCTTTTTAGAATATCATGGACAACTTTGAGGTTGAGCATGAGGATGTTTTCATGAAATTGTTTATGCAATCCTTAGTTGATGAAGCCAAGGAATGGTATAAAGTCCTACCTGACGGAAGCATTTCATCATGGGAAGATTTCAGAAGAATTTTTAAAGAACAATATGGTGATAAAACTGATCCTAGTTTCTTTATTAATGAATTTACTAGCATTACCAAAGGATCAAATGAACAGGTTGCTGATTTCAATGCTAGATTCATGAAGGTATTGAACAAATTGCCACAAGACTTGAGGCCTAATGAACCTATGTGCATAGTGTTGTACATAAATGCTTTTGATGCCAAGACAACTTATGGATTGAGAGACGAGTCCTTCTAGCCTCAGGGATGCCTTCAAAATTGCAACAAATATTGAAAATAACAGAAAAGTATCTGGTAAAACAAACAGAAGGGATGATGTGAAAATTCTGCAAAATCCAAATACTAAATCTCAGAATAGTCAAGGCAATGCATCTACTTCTAAGGACAAAATAGACAAATTGACAACTATTGTCAAGGACCTAGGTTATATAATGGCTAAAAATGAAAAGGGGATAGGTCTTGACATACCAGTTTACCAAAGGCAAGAAAGAAGACCATCATTACATGATATGCCATATAATACTAACTGGCATAATGGTAAGCCTATTCTTCCAAACAACAACACAAATCAAAGGACTCAAAATACAAAGGAAACTCCTGATCCTTTGAAGAAGACTGTTAATATTGTTAATGACACCCCATGGTGCATCATATGTCGCATGCCTCACTCATAGTCACAATGCATGATTGCTCAGTCCTTATACAATAATGTTGTTGCCTGTGATGAGTGCAATGAGCCGCATTGCATGGAAGATGATAATGTCAATATGCTGTCTACAAACAGAGGATACTCTTTTCATGATGCTGATGCAAGTGCAGGTAACCAAATTCAGGCCTGTCAACAGTTTCCCTGTGATGAAGATGAGGAAGACAACTATGCCTATGCTCAGGATTCACACAATTTTCTGAACAATTTGAGGAGACCTTCTGATGAAGAAATTAGAGCCCTCACAGCTACAGCGGTAGCTCAGGTCAAAAACAATTATAACTTAAGAGGTAAGGCTCAGGTAAGTGGCATACCTCAACTAGAGAACACTTTTGTGAGCCAGCCAATGCAAAATTATAAGGGGACTAAAACATATAAGAAACAATGGAACAATAATAAACAAGGTTTTAAGCAAAAAATAGGTTACGATTCTCAAAACACAGAAAATACAGTTCCCCAGGTTGAGGATCAAAGTAGAAATTCTCAGAGCAAGAATGAAAGTCAAGGAGCCATAAAAATTAAAGCTAGATCATCTCAGGATAGAGGTAAAACGATGGAGCAAGCTACAACTATTATTCAAAATTATGCTCCATTTGACATCACTCAGGTCTTGTCTCAAATAAAAGTCTTTATTCCACTAATGGAACTGATGAAAGTAGAAGAATTCAGAAATAAGGCTATGTCCTTAATCTCAGGAACACCGTGTCAGACCAAGCAGAAAGATGAGTCTCAGAGTAAGAAACAGGCCCTATATATTGATGGAGATGAGGTTCCTGAGGTATATTTGGGGATGATCATGACAAAATGCCCTTCACAAGTGGAACCATTTTATGTCTCCCTTGTCATAAATGGAAAAATAATTAAGAACTGTATGCTTGACTCAGGAGTGTCCACAAACATCATGCCTTTGGCCATCATACAACAAGCTGGGTTAAAAATAGATAAGGCATGCGGGAAGTGTTATGCAATGGATGCTAGAGAGGTACCTGTCATTGGAAATCATGAAGGATGTTGATTTCAGAATGGCGGATTATCCTGAGAAGACCTACAAAATGAACATAACAGTTGTTGATATCAAGCCACAGTATGGCATGTTGTTGTCAAGAAGATGGGCAACATTGATTGGTGGGAGTATGCAATTAGATTTATCATATGCTATGATCCCAATGAATGGCAAGAGTGTGAAGCTGATCAGAGAAGAAAGGTCATCAGAGACAGTTGAGGACCAAGAATCAGAGGAACATATATGTTTTGTGAATACTGACTGTGATAACTTCAGGGTTGTCTTAGATGATAAAGAGGATAAAGGGAGAGACATGTGCATTTGAGAGCTTGACCAGCAGGGTCTTTGGATCATGTATTTTGATGGAGCTTGTTCGAAGGAAGGCTCTGGTGCTGGGATTATTTTTTTGTCTCCAGCTGGTAAGCTTCTCAAATTCTCTTTCTTGTTGAAGTTTGCCTGTACAAATAATATTGTAGAGTATGAGGCTCTGCTGTTAGGATTGAATGTAGCTCTGAAGCATGGAATTAAGATGCTTAAAGTATTTGGTGATTCGCAGTTAATTGTTTCCCAGGTTAGAGATAAGTATGCTTCAAAAAATAAAACGTTAAAGCAATATAAGCATGTTGTTTGGGATACAATTGAACTGTTTGATGCCTTCTCGATAAACTAGATAGAGAGATCAAAAAATGTCAGGGCAAATTTTCTAGCCAATGTAGCCATAAGGCCAGATGATATCACTCTATCAGATGTGATTAATGTTGAAGCCAAACTTAGACCTACAGTGCCAGATAATGTATGTAGCTGGCAGGTATTTAATGATGATAAGGATTTACTGAGATTTCTACATTGTATTGATGAATATGAGAACCAAGAAATAGATTTCTAGAACTTTGTAGAAGTTGTAGATGGAAAAGAAACTCTCTTAGGGAAGGAGGTGATTCAACTCAAGACAAATAAGATCCCTAGAGGGCTGGTTGCTTTAGAGAGAGCTTTTGACAATAGGGACCAATTTATTGCAAGGCCATCTCCAACAAACAAGAATGATTTGGAGGAGATAAACTTGGGGACATCTTATGCCCCCAAGAAGGTATACATTGGCAAACAGCTCAAGCCACATATCAGAACTATGCTGATTGCATTACTGAGAAGATATAAGCATGTCTTTGCCTGGTCTTATGAGGACCTAAAAGCTTATAGAGAGGATTTGTTTTAGCATGAAATCCCTTTAAAGCCTGGAGCTAAACCATTTAGACAAAAACAAAGACCTGTCAACCCAACCTTAGCTCCAAAAATGCAAGAACTTATGAAACTTAGGGAGGCTGGAATAATTATGCCTATCAGACACTCAACTTGGGTGTCTAACCTTGTCCCAGTCAGAGAAAAGAATTGTGATATAAGGCTTTGTGTAGATTTTAGAAATCTAAATATATCTTCTTTGAAGGACAACTACCCATTGCCAAACATGGAGGCCATGTTACAGAAGGTGACTGGCTATGAACTCTTATCCATGATGGATGGATTTTCAGGGTACAATCAAGTGAAAGTAAAGGAATTAGAACAATTCAAGACTACTTTCACTACTCCATGGGGAACATATGTATATGTGAGGATGCCATTTGGACTGACAAATGCAGGTGCCACATTTCAGAGGGCAATGGATGTTGCTTTTGCAGGATTGATTGATTCAATCCTGGCTGTATATCAGGATGATCTGACAGCTTATTAAAAAAAGGAATAGCAACATTGCATGCACTTAGAGCAAATTTTTATTAGAGCATTAGAGTATGGCATCTTGCTCAACCCAAAGAAATATGCTTTTGGGGTTGAGGAAGGAAAATTGCTTGGACACATTGTTTCCAAGGACGGAGTCAGGATTGATCCTGAAAGGGTGGCTGCAATTGACAAAATTCAGATCCCAAAAACAGTAAAAGGTGTTCAGTCCTTCTTTGGACAAATTAATTCTGTTAGGAGATTTGTTCCTAACTTCGCAGAGACCACCAAGGATATCTCTAGGATGCTGAAGAAGGGTGCAACTTTCAAATGGGAAGATGAAGCAACCAAATCGTTTCAGAACATAAAAGAAGCTATAAAGATGGCTCATGTATTAAAATCTCCTGATTTTTCTAAGCCATTTCAGTTATTTTCATTTGCTTCTTTCCATACTATTGCTGCATGCCTATTGCAAAAAAATGAAGAAGGGTTTGAACAGCCTATAGATTTCTTTAGTAGGTCATTGCAGGCTGTTGAATTAAAGTATGATATAATGGAGAAGCAAGCATATGCATTGGTTAGAGCGGTGAAGAGCTTCAGGCCCTATTTGGTGGGCTCTCAGATAATTGCATATGTGCCTCATGCAACAGTCAAGGACATCTTCACTCAGCAGGAGGTAACTAGAAAGAGATGCAGATGTATAAACAAATTGCAGGAGTTCAACATAGAGATACAGATCACGAAATTGGTAAGAGGACAAGGTTTGGCAAAGCTAATGACACAGTCAAATTTAGAGGCATGCCAAGTGAATGCAGTACATGATGAAGTTATAAATATGTCAAAATCTGAGTGGTATAAGGACATAGTACATTATTTGTAGAATTTGAATTGTCCCTCCCATCTCAATGATATCCAGAAGAGAACTTTGAAGCTGCAAGCTATTAAATACATCCTTGTTCAAGGAGAGTTGTATTGGAGAAGTCATGATGCTGTATTACTTAGATGTGTGGATGAAAATCAGGCCAGGAACATTCTAAATGACATGCACAATGGAGTGTGTGGTGGACACTATGCTGCCTATGCAATAGCCCACAAAATTCTCAGAGCTGGCTACTGGTGGCCAACTCTTTTCTCAGATGCACATAGAATGATAAGAAAATGTGATCCTTGCCAAAGATTCTCAAGAAAGCTAAGATATGATGGTGCATTACCCCTTAGGACTATAACTGTAGAAGCTCCATTTCAACAATGGGGGATTGATGTCATAGGGGAAATCTCAGAAAAATCTAGTGGAGGGCACAGTTGGATTTTAGTTGCCACTGATTACGTCACCAAATGGATTGAGGCCATTCCAACTAAAAAAACTACAAGCAAAGTGGTGATGGATTTTATTTTAGAAAATATTATTATCAGATTTGGAGTACCAATAAAATTAGTCACAGATAATGCTATGTGCTTCAGGTCTGGTGAATTTATTGATTTTTGCAATAATTATGGAATGAATTTGTCTCATACGTCACCATACCATCCGCAAGGAAATGGCCAGGCAGAGTTAAGCAACAGGAGCCTCATGAAAATCATCAAAAGAATGGTGGGTGAAAATAAGAGGTCTTGGGATTCAAAGCTGAAATTGGCATTATGGGCTGATAGGGTGACAGTGAAAAAGGCAACTGGAGGGTCACCTTATGAATTAGTATATGGTGCAGCAGCTAGATTGCTTGTGAATAACTTCCTGCCAGTTTATAAGTTCATCCAAGTGAACGACGAGGAGATTGGAGACCCAATGACTGAAAGAATAAATTAGCTGGTTGAACTAGATGAAATCAGAAGAGAAGCACATAAAATAAACATCAAGAAACAACAAAGAGTGAAATATCTGTTTGATAAAAGGGCTACAGAGAGAAGGTTTCAGATAGGTGATCTGGTCCTTATGTGGAATGCAAGGAGCCAGGATAAGGGCAAGCATGATAAATTTGAATCCTTATGGACCAGCCCATATCAAATTAGTAATATCTATGGAGATGATTCCTATTTTCTCCAGGCCCTAAATGCTGAACCAATGGAATTGCCAGTGCACGGTAAATTCCTTAAAACCTTTTTCACATAAATGAGTACCTTCTGTGCACACTATAAATTAGTTGTAAGTATTTTGTACATGCCTTGTATAGTTGGTCGTGTTTTGTGTTTTGAGTTTTGTCTGGTCTGCCCCGGAGTAGTCTGGTCCTCGCTGCAGTCTTGCGCGTGCACGTCCCCAATTGGAGCCTATGTTGGTAATCATTTATGTTTAGGGTTTTAAGCTTGAGTGTTTGCTGATTTTTCCTTTCAAATCCTAAATTTTCTGAGTCGTGGGGTCTTGCACTATTTTGTCTACTCTGTTAGTGGCCTTCTGTGGTGAGTTCCTAGTTGCTCGGTTTAATCTTCATGTTGTAGTGTTCATTGGTTGACCAGCCCCCATGTAGTGATTTACCACCTTTTCCTGTCGCACTCATGAAAGATGTTCAATTTTTGTATGAGCAATCGCAAATGTACATTGGCGGGCTTGTGAAATCTTTGTCGGCTTCCAGAAGTGGTGAAAAATTTGAGTTATATGCATTTCTAAATGCATATCGGGTTGCATATACATTGGGGGAATCTTCTAAAAGATTTTGGGAATATTCGCCATTTGTATATCGGCCCTGCTTGTATATCGGGCTTGTATGTGGAACATGCAAGCGAAATATACAATGAAAAATGTACAAGGGTGAATGTATCTCTAATATACAAGTCAACATGCAGGTGTTGAAAGATACAAGGAAAGTATGCATTCATCGAATATTCCATCGCAGATTCCGCAGTTGTATAAAGGGGTTTGTATAATTGTGTTTGTATATTTGACATATAAACAAATATACATTTGCTACAGCACGATGGAGGTGATGCATGTGGAGGGGCCCATGGATGTACAAGGTAGAATGTATATGCGATATACATTCGGGCGCGCATACAATGGTTAGATACATTGCAGGCATATTCCAGAAGATTCCCTGCTTGTATGTTAGGGGGTTTGTATGTTCGACATAGAAACAAAATGTACATGCATTCACTACAGTATAATATACAAGGGGCCTTGTATATTCAGAAACATGCAAAGGAGGGAGAAAATGGGTCGGGCCCACTAGTTGCATACAAAGGTAGTTGTATGTATGCCGACATACATTCAAAACATACAAGAAGAAAGATGCATTCCGGACCCGAGTAGAATTCCAAGGTGCTTCATACAAGTTTGGGGTCCGTAGCATGTATATTGGGTTTGTATATGTAGCATACAACCCGATATACAAAACAAAGATATACAACTCAGATGCGAAGGAGGAGTCAAATACAGCGAATAGTAATTTGAGGTCCGTGGGTTGTATAAGGTGCTTGTATATGCCGATATACAAGCCGAGATACAATGAAGAGGATACAAGTCGGACCCGAATAAGTTTCCAATTTGCTCTAAACTAACATTTGGGGTCCGCCTTGCATGTTAGTTGTTGTATGTCTATGCATTTTGCATATACAAAGGGTTTTGAAGGATGAATAGTGGCGAGTGCATATGCAATTGAACATGCATATACATGGCGGAGAAAGGCAAAATGCTGAAGGCGAAAAGCCAGCGATGGAAGTATGGAGTGCCTACGTGGCACGATCTGGATGGCTGGCGACTTTTCAACGGATTCTGACACCGTGGGTCTCAGCGAGGGGAGTACAGATCGACGGCCATGTTTTGTACCTGCAGCGGTGGTTTTTTTCGCATGTTTGTGGTCATTTTTTGAGCGGGAAATTTCCAGGGGTGCGCTGCTACGACTTCTACGGGAGCTGCGGGTGGTTGAGCCATTAATGGCAGGATTGCAAACAGGGATGGGCCAATGGTCGAATGGCCAAGTACCAAGTTTATGACGGAGAGTCTTCCAGTGGCGACACAGGGCTCGAGCTCAACTACTCCTCACCCTCCTCTTGCTTCTTCCTGTTTTGTCTCCTGCTGCATTTATTATTTTGAACGCCATTTCTGGTGCTGTGTTTCTGACGGAAAATTTTGACTTTGCCTTGTAATTAATTTTGCTGAGTACATAGTCTTGGTATAAAAGCCAAACTGTGTTACTGGTGGTTGTTGTTGAAGGTTGGACAAAATTTTGGCGCTGTAGTAGGAATACAACATTTTGGTGGCTCTGTTTCAGGTGTCTTTTGAGTTTATGAATTGTATGTTGTATGTATTATCCACTGAAATCATCAATTTCATGTTGATTTAAATGAGTAACGCTTCATTGCATGTGTTTTGTTATTTGTCCCCAGACTGAATGTGTTTTTCTTCTGACTTTGAATATCTAAGGGGTGTTATAGATTCTAGAATACAGGTTTTCTATATTGAATACTTAGTCTCTTACTTCTAGTCAAGGAGTAGATTTAATGTTTTGGATTAAGTGTTGAGAAGAATACATTGTAGTAAGGATGTTGGTAAGTAGAAATAACTAAATACTCTCCCTTGGGTGTTGTCTGTAAGGCAGACATTTTAAAAGCCCCTTGAAATTTGATTACTATCTTAAGTCTGTGGTAAACATTCATATATATATATATATCTATTGACTCTAAGCCCTGGATAGGCACCGATCTGGTCTGGTATCTCTGTTGTAACCCAAAGTCCTAGTTTTGCATCCACACATAAATCAAACTCAAACTTCATATACCAACCCTTAGGACTTTAGAAATAGTTTTAGGACCAAAATCCTTTGTCTACAACTGAACATAGGCCCAAAGCTAGCCCCTTTGCACTTATCTCACAGTTTTGGTCTGCTTAATAGAGGGTTTATCTACTTTGTGTCAACATCCCAGTCTTTGCACAGTTTTATTTCATGGATGTTGAATAGGGAATACCCCCCTTGGTTCTGCAGAGCCTAAAGAAGAAGAGGAGATATTTATAGAGTCTATCTCCTATACTGTTAGCCCCTGGCCCGGGAGTCCTGTTGATCAATGATGGCTACTTTGCAGGTATGACTAGGAATAAGCATCCAGTCTGGGAAAATAACCAACACCTCCTTAGGGGCATAAAATATGCGTCATCTAATTGTCCCAACTAATATAACCACTATGACCTACTTCTCCTGAGAGGTAGCTTTCAACATCAATCCAGGACTAAGAATGTATCTTGAAATACTTTCCAAACAAATGCACATACTTATGCATCTAATTAAAAGGAGGGGCAATAACCCCTAACTTATGCCGAAGATACTCAAATGTATCTTTTGGAAGAGCCTTTGTGAAAATATCTACAACTTGATCTTTAGTAGGCACATACTCCAACTTCACTTATTTTTTGCAACCTTCTCTCTTAGAAAGTGATACCGGATTGAAATATGGTTTGTTCTTGAATGCATTACCAGATTCTTTGAAATTTTGATAGCACTTGTATTATCACACAAAATAGGAATAGGTTCATCATATGATACTTTGATATCTTTCAATGTCTACTTCATCCACAACACCTGTGTGTAGCAAGATGTTGTAGCAATATATTTTGCCTCTGCAGTAGATAATGATACAGAATCCCGCTTCTTACTCAACCATGAAACTAGTCTGCTTCCAAGAAAGAAAGCACCACCACTTTTACTTCTTCTATCATCTGTACATCCTACCCAATCTGCATCTGTATATGCACTCAAGAAGAAATCAGTATCCTTAGGATACCATAAGCCATAATCCAGAGTGCCTTTCAAGTGTCTAAATATCCTTTTTACTGCTGTAACATGTGATTCTTTGGGATCTTCTTGAAATCTAGCCACAAGACAAACTGCATGCATGATATACGGTCTGGTAATAGTTAGGTATAGCAATCCACCAATCATTGATCTATACTTGCTCTGATCTATCTTGGGAGATTCATCATTCTTGCTTAACTTACAACTAGTAACCAGAGGAGTACATACCAGTTTAGAATGCTCCATCCTAAACTTCTTCAACATTTTCTTAATATACTTTAACTGTGAGATGAAAATACCTTTTTCTGATTGACCGATTTGTAACCCAAGGAAGAAATTTATTCCCCACACATTAACATTTCAAACTCTTTTTGCATCTCCTCTATAAATCTCTTGCACATACCTTCATTTCCTCCAGAGCTTATATCATCAACATATACCACCACAATTAGGATTTGATCTTTTTCAACTTTGAAGTACAAATTACTATCTGCATTACCCTTTTTGAATCCTTGCTACAACAGGTATCTATCCAATCTTGCATACCAAGCCCTAGGACCCTATTTGAGTCTATACAATACCTTCTTCAATTTGCAGACCATATTTGGATCATTTGATAATTGGAAGCCTTCTAGTTGTTCAATGTATACCTCTTCTTCCAACTCTCCATTCAAAAATATAGATTTCACATCCATCTGATAAACTTTGAAGTCCTTATGAGTTGGAAAGGCCAAAAACATTCTAATGGCCTCTATTCTTGCCACCGGAGCAAATGTTTCCTCAAAATTTTTTCCTTCTGTGCTTGTGAGTAGACTTTACACACAACCCTACCCTTATTTCTGTCTACTTCTCCATTCTCATTCAATTTGTTCTGGAACACCCATCTAGTTCCTATCACATTTTTGTCTACTGGTCTTGAGACAATTTCCCAATCCTGATTCTTCTCAATCTGCATTAATTCTTCTTCCATAGCTTTGATCTAGTGTTCATCTTTGCATGCTTCAGTCACTGTTTTAGGTTCTATTTTAGATAATAAGCACAAATTTACCTGTTCATCTATCATAGCAATTTTTTTTCTTCTCAATACACCTCTATTCTTATCTCCAATGATTTGATCCTCAGAATGATTCTTCTGCACATACTTGGGAGTCTTACGAATCCTTTTTAGAGCATCTTCTTCGTCAACTTGCATCTCCTTTTTCTTTTCTTCTTCTCTTTCTTCTTATTTGCAATGGAACTCATTAGATTCATATCCTTCTATCATCACTAAGCTTTGATGTGGTTCTTCATCGACTTTGACATTTGCACTTTCAACTGATTTCTTTAGCCTCTTGTTGTATCACCTGTAAGCTTTACTCTTTGTAGAATATCCAAGGAAGATTCCTTCATCTGATCTTGTGTCAAACTTTCTCAAGTTTTCTTCATCTCTCCTAATATAGCACTTGCTTTCAAACACTCTAAAATATTTAATAGTAAGAGTTCATCCATACCATAGTTCATATGGAGTCTTTGAATTGTTGACCCTTGCTTGCACTCTGTTTTGTATGTAGACTGTAGTGTGAATAGCTTCTCTCCAATAGATATCTGATAGATTTGCTTCTTTCAACATTGTCCTTGTTGCTTCCTGAACTATCATATTCTTCCTTTCCACAACTCCATTCTGCTAAGGAGTCCTAGGAGCTGATAAATGCCTTTTAATTCCATGATCTTCACAAAAATAGTTAAACTCACTCCTTTGTCAAACCTCAAGCACTTGATTTTCATATCTATTTCATTCTCAACCATAACTTTAAATGCTTTAAACTTATCTAGAGCTTTTGATTTTTCTTTGAGAAAGGCTATCCAAGTCATTCTAGAGTAATCATCAATTAACAACATGAAAGACATGTCACCTTGAAAGCTTCCTTTTCTTGTAGGTCCACATAGATCTGTATGTACCAACTCCAAAGGTTCTGTGGTAGAATATTCTTTGATTTTGAAATTCTTTCTTGTTTGCTTCCCAATCTGACATTCTTTGCAAATTGTATTGATAGGCTTTGTGATTGTTGGAAGATCTCTCACAACTTGAGTAGAGTTGATTCTCACTAGGCTATCAAAATTGATGTGACACATTCTTCTATGCCATAGCCAACTTTCATTGATTTGAGTCATAAAGCACATACCATTAGCACCTTTGAGTTGATATACATTTCCTTTTGTCCTTGTTCCTGTAGCAACCAAGTTCCAGAGCTTTCTTTTCTGATCTCACAAGCATCAACCTGAAACATAAGGTTATATCCTCTGCTACACATTTGTTCTACATAGAAGATTATTCTGAGACCCTTGACATAGAGAACATCATCTATATTATGCTTTCCATCAAAACTAATTGAACATTTTCCACATATCTTAGCAGATGCATCATCTCCAAACTTAACAAAACCTCCATCAAACTTCTCAAGCTTAACAAACTTATTATTATCAACTATTATTTGATTTGAGCATCCACTATCAATTATCCATTAGTTTTCCTCTTGTCTTGCATGAAAATAAGTTACCAAAGCTCCTTTGATATTGTGCCCTATTTTCAGAGCAATTTCTTTCATACATCTTGTTGCAAGTATGTGCAGTCGGTGTTGTCATTGATGTCAACAAGTTTGTGTTGTCATTGGTGTCAACTGTATGACAAAGAGGATATTGCAAGAGTATGAGAAAGATGGAGTTGAGTGGATGCTGTCTCTGATGATGAGGAAGTGTTGAAGATGGTGATAATATGCTTTTGATGCTTGGTTTCCAAGTGCTTTTGAGAAAATTTGAATACAATAAGAAAATAGAGTTTGGCAGTGGTATTCTGTGTTGTAGAGTAGTGGTCTGGTTTTTCTCCATATTTATTTTATATTGAAGATTTGTTTATGTGGTTTGGATATGTTGATTAGAGGTGTTCAGAGATGCTACATTCTAAATTTGGTGTGTTGGATCGATGTGCAAAGGAAGATGTGTTCACCAATGTGTGAATTGTGTATTATAGAGCTGTCTGGGAGAAGAGTATTTGCTCCATATTTCTCCACAGAGTGGTTTCAGGTCATGCAGTTCTGGAAGTGTGTTTATAAGGTTCATATCTTTCTCCATTTGAAGTTGTTCATGGTTTGGTGCTTCAGAAGTTGATTTATCGAATTGCAGTGCATGACAAAGATATTTGAATATACTAGGTAAGTAGGATAAGTTTGTTCGGCAGGTGAAATTTGTTGCGAAGGAATTTGTTAGATTTCAAGGTGTTTGTGGAATATTATAGATCGTGTTCAAGCATGGTGTGTGGTCTGCGAGTCGACTTTGGTTTTGAGGAAGTGTGTACAAAATTGTTTATGGTGTTAACACATGTTTGGTCGACCTTGGGTGTTTACACTAATTGTGGAGTTGCTTCGATGATTGTGGAAGCGTGGTGTAACGTGTATGAATGGATTTAGGTCCAAGCTAAGGTGTGGTATGGTCCACCTTCATTCCTTTCCACCGCAGGAATATTTTGGTGCCAACCTAATTTGAATTTATGAAATTGAGGTGCTTTGCCGATCTTGGAGAATGTTTTCAATGTTAAAGATGATATAAATAAGTGTCAAGGGATCGTGAAAAAGATGAGGGCACATGATGGAAGTGATGTGAATGACAGTGTGGTAGAATGTGTGGTGCAGTACAAGCTTTCATGTGTTAGATTACTATATGTAGTGAGCAGAAGGTGTCTACAATTCTTTAGGATGACTATGAAGGTGTTGGTGATGTTGTGGTGGACTTCTTTGTTGCATTGAGATAGTTTTCTCCTTGTAAAAATATTATCTATCTTCTTCTCTACTCTGGCAGTGAGCCTTTCTTTTGGGTAGTGATCCTTCCAGCAGTGAGCCTATTATTGTTCGGTGTTGTTACTACTTTATATTAAGAGCTAATCCTCACCGTGGTTTTTCCCTTCTTGAGTTTTCCACATAAATTTGGTGTTCTCTTGTGTTTGATGTTGGTTTAATTCAATTTCTATAATTTGCTTTCATGCTTAATCATCATAATAGTTTAAGGGATTAATTGAATTAATGTGGATCTAAATGTGTGTGAGGATTCTAAAGTTTTAAGTTACAATTGATTCACCCCCCCTCTCAGTTGTCTTGTGCATTCAACACATCTTTCAGAGTCAGTAGAATTAGTTCCAACAATCAAAGCCATGAACAAGCATTCGTCACTTTCATCATCTAGATAGTCAGACTCATCATTAGATATGCTAGTATCTTCTTTAACCTAATAACTCCTTATTATGAATTTGTAGGTCAAATAAAACCAATTCCACATAACCCAATAGGAGAATAAGATGCAAATCAAATGAACAATTAACAATATAACACAAGATATACCTTGGGAAAACCCTCAGGAGGGAAAAAAAACTAGCCTCCAAAAGCATCCACACTCATATGTATTATTCAACAATAAAGATATTACAATACATACCATGAGTCTCCATGAATACCTCATAATCATCAAGCACCTCCAATGCATCCTCCATGTGTCCAAGCATGAATCCACACATCACCTGCCATGCTTTACAATATGTACTTACATGAGAGAGCTCAATACAATGATAACCTCTCACAAACCTCCAATCCACCTACAATGAAATAGCCAACCCTTTCCCAAACCACTAACCATGTGCTTGCTTTTATAGACCAATCTCACAAAATTACAACTTGTGGTATTGGATAAAACCATGTGTTCCAAAACCATGGATACACAAAACCATTAGCCTATAAAACCACTGACCCCACATTTGATTATTGGTACTAAGCTTTCCCAATTAATCAAATAATACAAATAAATAACTAATCACTCTATGTGTTCCACACACACAAAATAATTAACCCAATGTTACATACAACTTATACAAGTGGTAACCAAATAAAATAATACAATATTATGAAAGGTGTACAACATCTATTCCCAACACTCCTCTTGATTGATTTACCTTTGTTATCCTTGTATTTGTCATTTGAGATTTTGACCGGACATTTTGAAGCATAATGACCTATCTTTCCATAGCTAAAACATTTGAAGGGTAACTTACCTTTGTATTTTCCAGTGCCCTTTTTCAATCTACTTACAAAATTTGCTTTCACTTCATCAAAATCATTTGGATCTGACTCATCATTCTTTTCTGTCTTGCTAACTTTAAAAATAGTCTCTTTTCTAGAATCATCTTGACCAAACTCTCTTAATTCAAAAGTAGTTAAAGTACCAAACAATTGATCCCTAGTATAATTATCCAAATTTTGAGCTTCTTCAATCACAAAAACTTTATCACTATAAGATTTTGGAAGAGTTCTTAGTACCTTATTTACCACTTCATTTTCCTCCAGCTTTCCACCAAGACCATTGATGGAATTGACAACTTCATCCACTCTATGCATGTAGCTTGCAATATTTTCATCCTCTGACATCTTTAGGGTTTCAAACTTGGTCTTCAAATTCTGCATCTTTGCTTGCTTGACCTTGGCATCTCCTTCATAGATACTTTCTAGCTTCTTCTAGATCTCATTAGCAGTTTTGTAGCTCATTACCTTCACTAATTTTGAATCAGAAAGACTATTTAGAAGAGCACTCCTCATAGTCTTTAATCTCATCATCATCTTTTAGACCATCGGTAGGTACAGTATATTCTTTTTCAACTAACTTCCATACACCATACCCTAATGAGACAAGAAATCTTTCCATCCTAATCTTCCAAAAAGCATAATTTCTTCCATCAAACAAGGGAACCTCAATACCTTTCCTGTGCACCATCTGGATCTACCCCAAGCGGTTAAGCTTCTTCAAGGAACATTGCTCTAATACCAATTGTTAGATGCATAGGACAACTGAGAGGTGGGTAAATCAGTTGTATATTAAAACATTAAACCCTCAATACTATTCCAACCCTTATTAGCATTCAAACTCTTATTGTGCATTAGCAAAATGTAAACATATGAGACATCAATGCAAACACATCCAAACACATAAGAACACTAGATTTATGTGGAAAACCCAAGAAGGGAAAAACCATGGTGAGGATTAGCTCACATATATATGAATAACAACATTCAATACAATAGGCTCACTGTCGGAGGGCTCACTGCCCAAAAGGTGTTGTTATATGGAGCCTAATCAGACTTGGAGGTTAAATTTTTCCCACTTTTGTCAGTGCAGTTTCCCCCAAAGTATTTATAAAGGCGTCGACAACTATTTTTCTATTGACTGACATATAAAAACCCTATTTTTGTAACTGACATAAGTCTTGATAAAAGGCCAAGGGTTAGGGTTTTCGTTGGTATTGTGTTGTAGCATATTACAACGGTATTGAGTTGCATGAGATTGGTGGTTGTAATCGGTTCTATTTACTAGATAATAATATTGGACTCTCTGTTGATGGATGTAGCCCGAGTTTGGGTGAACCACGTTAAAATTGTCTCTCACTGTCTTATTTTTGTGTATGTTTTTTCATTCCTCTATTTAATCTTTATCTGCATTTAATTGATATCTTTTGCATGTTATTCCTAACAAGTGGTATCATAGCAGGTTGTGTTCAATTATCGTCTGCAGGAAGGTCTCACAGTTGAATGGGAGTCTCACGGTTAAGTGGGAGTAATGGAAGATGAGGGTAAATTGAAGGTAGATAAATTCAATGGGTAGAACTATCAGTTATAGAAGATGCAGATGGAGGATTATCTCTATTAGAAGGATTTATGGAGGCTGTTGCAAGGAAAAGTCAAGAAACCGACAACAATGACTAATGAGGATTGGGAACTTCTGGACGGAAAGGAATTGGGAAGCATTTGTTTGTGCATGGTGCCATAGATGGCATTCAATATTTCAAAAGCAAATGCAACAGATGAGTTGATGCAGACATTGGCAAAGTTATATGAAAAGCCTTCTGCTTCGAATAAGGTATTTCTTATGAAGCATTTATTTAATATGAAAATGATAGAAGGTGGATCGGTTACTGATCATTTAAATGAGTTTAATACAGGTATCAGTCAATTGACTTCTGTTAATGTAAATTTCAATGAAGAAGTTAGAACTCTCTTGATATTATGTTCTTTGCTTGAAAGCTGGAATACTTTGGTAATGACGGTTAGTATCTATGTTTCTGGTTCGAATACACTGAAATTTGATGATGTTGTTGGTGTTATTATGAGTGAAGAAATTCATAGGAAAAGCTCAGGTGGATCCACATTAGGCAGTGTTTTGAATGCAGAAAGCAAGGGTAGATCAAAGAAGAGAGGAAAAGGTTTTGGAGGTCATGGGAAGTCACGAGGAAAATCAAAGGACAAGAGGTCCCAATCTAGAGGAAACAAGGATTGCTGGTACTGTGGGAAACCAGGTCATCTTAAGAAAGATTGTTGGTCTCAGAAGAATAAAGAAGGAGACAAACAAGAAGGCAATAAGGAGGAAAATGTGGTAAGTAATAAGTCTGAAGATGATGCTTTGATTCTTTCCCTAGATAATGTTGATGATTCATGGGTTTTAGATTCAAGGGCCTCATTTCATGCTACGCCCCATAGAAGTTATTTTCTTGATTATGTCCAAGAGGATTTCAGGCTGGTTTATTTGGGAGATAACGAACCCTATCAAATTGTTGGAAAGGGAAGAATCAAGATTAAGTTGCAGAATGGGAATCATTGGCTACTACAAGAGGTAAGGCACGTTCCAAGGCTAAGTAGGAATTTAATTTTAGCAGGGCAGCTAGGTGATGAAGGTTGCACAATTACTTTTAATGATAAAAATTGGAAGGTTTCAAAAGGTGCCTTAATAGTAGCAAAAGGTGTGAAAGTAGGCACCTTATATCTTTGTACAGGTCATACTTTTCCTTCTACTTTAATTGTTGCAGAGAAAAAACAAACAGGTTCAGGAACAGTTGCCATGGGTTTGCAGGAAGAGACTGAAACAGTTGCTGCAGGTTCTGAGACAACACTGTGGCATAATAGACTTGGGCATATGAGTGAAAAACGTATGAAGGTACTTCATTCTAAGAAACTTTTACCAGGTCTGAAATGTATTAATATGGATTTTTGTGAAAGTTGTGTATAGAAAACAAAAGAGTAGGTTTTCTCAAGGATGGGAAGCAAAAGAAAGATGAAAAGTTGGAGCTTGTGCATACGGATGTATGGGGACCAGCTCAGGTATCTTCTCTCAGTGGCTCTCGGTATTATGTTACATTCATAGATGATGCAACTAGGAAGCTTTAGATTTATTTCCTTAGGCAGAAATCTGATGTATTTGAAACATTTAAGAAATAGAGAAGCTTGGTTGAGAATGAGACGAGTAAAAGATTAAAATGTCTCAGATCTGATAATGGTGGTGAGTATTGCAACAAAAAATTTGAGGATTATTGTTCCTCTAATGGAATTTGTAGGAAGAAAATGGTTCCAAGGACTCCACAGGAGAATGGTGTGGCTGAGTGCATAAATATGACAATAATGGAGCATGAGATTGCATGTAGGGCTATCTTTAAACATGTGGGTAGAGGTTGTCAATACAGATGTATATTTAATTAACAGAGGTCCTTCAGTTCTTTTCGATTGTGGTATTCCAAAGGAAGCATGGAAGGTAAGAAGGTGAGCTATTCTTTTCTCAAAACCTTCGGATGTGAAGCATTTGCACATGTAGATTTTGAAAATAGAACCAAGATGGATGTAAAATCAAAAAAGTCTATCTTTGTTGGATATGGCAGAATGCAAAATGCAAATTGTGAGAAGTAGGGATGTTGTTGGATATGGCTTTTGCATTCTTTTCTGCATTATGAAAATATGAAAATTGTGAGAAGTAGGGATGTTGTATTCAATGAGAAGGTGTTGTACAAAGATTGGTTACAGCAACATGAGAAGAAAGAGAAGGATTCTGTGGTGTTGGATGATACTTCAGACAACAATGTTCCAGTGGTTCCTCATGCTCCGCAATAACAACAAATACCACAAACTCCAGTGAATGTTAGACGGTCAATAAGGGTAAGTAGACCTCCTGACAGGTTTTCTCCCTCTTTGTATTTTATTTTGTTAACAGATGCTGGTGAACCAGAAGGGTATGATGAAGCTATGCAGGTGGATACAAAGATTCAGTGGGAGCACGCAATGAAAGAAGAAATGGACTCCTTACTGAAAAATCAGACTTGGGAATTATCCAAGTTGCATGCAGGTAAAAAGGCTTTACCAAACAAATGGGTTTATAGGCTGAAAGAGGAAGCTAGAGGTAAGAACAGATTTAAAACCAGGTTAGTTGTAAAAGGATTTGCACAGAAAAAGGGCATTGATTTTGATGAGATTTTTTCTCCGGTTGTTAAGATGACTTCTATTCCTACTATTTTAAGTATTGTGGCTGCTTAAGATTTGCATTTGGAATAGTTAGATGTGAAAACTGCCTTTCTCCATGGTGATTTGGAGGAGGAGATATATATGGAATAGTTAGATGTTATATGGAGCCTAATCAGATTCGGAGGTTAAATTTTCCCCACTTTTATCAGTGCGGTTTCCCCCCAAAGCATTTATAAAGGCATTGACAATTATTTTTCTATTGACCGACATATAAAAACCCTATTTTTGTAACTGACATAAGTCTTGATAACAGGCTAAGGGTTAGGGTTTCCATTGATATTGTGTTGTAGCATATTGCAGCGGTATTGAGTTGCATGAGATCGCTAGTTGTAATCAGTTCTATTTACTAGAAAAAAATATTGGACTCTTTGTTGGTGGATGTTACCTGAGTTTGGGTGAACCAAGTTAAAATTATCTCTTGCTGTCTTATTTTTGTGTATTTTTTTTGATTCCTTTGTTTAATCTTTATCTGCATTTAATTGATATCTTCTGCATGCTATTCCTAACAAAAGGCTCACTGCCCAAAAAGAGAAGAAAGGCTCACTGCTAGAAGGACTCATTGTCCAGAAGAAGAAATAATAGAGGGAGACTGTTACAAAGAGATCCACTATCTCAAGGCAACATGAGAATTCCACCACCACAACCTTATGCCATCCGCAACCTTTGGCTCACTACCTCTAGTAACTTCAAGTAAATTGAAATATAAACTCCTTCTGCTCATTGCATTTGGAATTCATAAGCCTTTATACTTGCACTCAAATCACCACACTTGATTATGTTCACATCTTACGCTCCCTATCATCTCTACTCACACTTCACCTTGCATTTATATCATCTGCAACTTGAAAAACAACTTCAAGTTGGCTACAAAGAGACATAGGCACTTCAAACGTGCAAACACCAAATAGGTCGGTGCCAAACACCTCCATGGTGGAAAGAAGTGAATGCAGACCACACCAAGGGCTAATTAGGACCCAAATCTATATCAACATGCTACACCACGCTTCCACAAGCAATGAAGCACATCTACAATTAGCACTAACACGTCAGGTTGGCCAAATCTGTATTAACGCCCTTAAGCAATTAAGTTCATGCTTCACCAAGTCCGAAAACAACTTGCAGACCACACAACAACATCATACAATATTCTTGAATATTCCAGCATCATCAAACTCTTTTGCAATACTGTCTCAACCATCTGAAACAAAGAATGCCTTCATCTTGTGTATCAGGATGCACTACCACTTGAATTCCAACACAAGAATTGAACTTGAGAAGCGACCCATCACTAGAAACTCCAAGGGAAAGTAGATACGGATAATATAAGCACGTTCCTAGATCCACAAGACAAGAAACCTCATTACGGAGAAATGCAAAGCAATCTCATTTCTCCCAAACAACCTTTTTCACAGACAAACACTCTGCCAAACATGTCTTTTATTGCCATACGATCCAAAACCTAAAACTATGGATATAACACCTCTGAACACCTTTGATCATCATGTCCAAACCACACAAGCAAGTCTTCAACCATGAAGAAATGCGGAGCACAATATTGAACACACCTCTGTCATACTGCACACTCTTTTATTCCAATTTTCTCAAAAGCACTTGGAAACCAAGTGAACCATATGCATCAACAATACTAAAAACACCTTCTCAACATCCTCAACTATGTCTCATCATGACTACACTAGAGGTTGACATCAAATCATGACACATCCATCATTATCAAGAAGCTCCAACTAAATTCAATCTTCCAACAAACTCTGCATATAGAGGATTGATATAATTGACAACACTGATGACAACACCAACTTCCAACAACTCCAATGCTAGAGGTTGACATCAATGGCAACACCATCAAGCTTCCAACAAAATGCATTTCAATTCACCACCAATTTAATATTTATGAGGCATTTGTAATTAATATTTTTGCCACAGTAGCCTACATGTTTCTAATGGTGATCTGCCTAGAATGCAGAGGCATGTTTTAATTTACCCACATATTCATCAATAGCATTATTATTAAATAGAAAAAGAGAGCCTAATCAATTATGCACTAACTAGATCAATCTTTTCTATCAAACATTAGAACACAAGATGATAAAGACTTGTAGGCTTGGCTATAGTCCTCAAGGGAGAGCCAAGTTATTCAGGTTCTATTATTTTGTTGTAATAGTGGAGATTGATTTGAGAATACTAAGATCTAGGGTTTTAAGTGGCCTAATTGACAAAACAAACAACTTACAGGTGTTATAGATCGACTGTGTAGAAACATGAAGCAGATCAAGAATGAGTAGAGCAAACGAAACTTGTAGCTAGAAACGGGGGCAGATCTGGGAGGACTTGGGTGTTGGAAGCCCTAGTCTTAGGGTTTTTCCCTAACAAAATCTCTATGCGATGATATCTTCTGCTTCCATCTTCCTGTCACTCGTCAGGTGCCTGAAACTCCTGATTCAAATCTACACACATAAAAGAGGGAAAATGGTTGTGTTGTATAGGGGCTTGCCTTAGTCAAACCTTGTGTTTGTGTTCCCACCTCCACAACAGTAGTGATAAGAGTGATAGAGAGTGCATGCTCACAATGAACAGAGGCAAAACATGTAATAAAGACTGTAATAATGAAATAGAGTTACCATGAGCATGAAACCCTAGGTAGATGTATGTTGCAACATGGATAAGTTGGAAAGTGATGTGAGAAAGGAAGAAGACATGTTTAGAAAGTAATTGATTTGATTTTTGTTTGACATGTTTAGATGTTTTATTTTGTAAACACATAAGATAAAATAATACACAAGATAGAGTGATATTTGCAATATAAGTATCTAATCAGCTTATCAACTAATCAGACACAACAAAGAAGGTTGTACAAATGTAAGATGCGTCAGGTTCACAAAAATGTTAAGATTTTGGTAACCACAACAATAAAGATATATGATTGTTTTGTTTTCTAAACTAAATACATGAGATAAAAAGAAAATATGCAACATAAATGTTTAATAAGGTAACCAACTAATCAAACACAACAATGAAATCAGTATGTACAAGTGTAAGACACATCGGGTTCACCAAAATGTAAGATAGAAAATGAGTACCTAATCAATTATGCACTAACTAAACTGATCTTTTCTATCAAACATTAGAACACAAGTTGACGAAGACTTGTAGGCTTGGCTATAGTCCTCAAGGGAGATCCAAGCTGTCCAGGCTCTATTATTTTGTTGTAATAGTGGAGATTGATTTGAGAATAGTAAGATCTAGGGTTTTAAGTGGCCTAATTGACAAAACAAACAACTTACAGGTGTTACAGATCAATTGTGCAGAAACATGAAGCAAATGGGGAATAAGTAGAGTAGATGAAGCCTGTAGTTGGAAACATGGGTAGATATGGGAGGACCTGGGTGTTGGGTGCCCTAGTTCTAGGGTTTTTTCCCTAACAAAATCTTTGTGCGACGATATCTATTGCTTCCATCTACCTGTCACTTGTTAGGTCCCTGAAACTCCTGATTTAGATCTATACACATAAAAGAGGGAAAATGGTTGTGTTGTATAGGGACTTGCCTTAATCAAATCTCATGTTGGTGTTCCTACCTCCACAACAACAATGATAAGAGTGATAGAGAGTGCATGCTCACGATGAGTAGAGGAAAAAACATGTAATAAAGACTGTAATAATTAAATAGAATGAAATAGAGTTACCATGAGCATGAAACCCTAGGTGGATGTATGTCGCAACATGGATCATCCACAAGGAGTTGAAGGAGAAAGAAGAAGCTTCCTCCCAGACTTGCAAGGGTTAGTACATACAACAATAATCTTCCCAAATAGAGATCTTGTAGAGAGAGAGAGAAAGAGATAGCTTGTTAGAGAGAGTAATCATATGGAGCATCTAATGTAAATGGGTGAGAGAGAATAGTTTATTTATGAATCCCAATTACTTTTTGAGGGCCCAATGGTGTTGAGGCTAACAAGGTACATCACTTAAGTCAAGAGGTCAACACTCAAATATAATCTTTTAGGGCCAAACTGGCAGGACCCAAGTGTTAGGCGTCCTAGTCCTGGTGATTTGGGCTCTTCAAGTGTCAAATGTCAGAGGACTTAGCCTTATTTCTTAAAAAAGTATTGAAATGTGCATATATTAAGTAGAGATGAACATACAAGCTAAAACGAGTGCCAAACCTAGTGCAAAATTGTAAGAGGTATCAACTTTCAACACTACAATGATAAGTTCACCATATATGAGGACCAATTTTGCCAATACCATTATAACTCCATGCCAATCGCAAGGCCATAATTGCTTTGAAAATTACAACATATGTGTTTGATCAAGGTTCAATTCACCCAAAATTTATATTCACCATTTTTCAATCACGTAGGGTTTTCCAAATTATTACTCTACTATTTTACAATCCCGTGGGATTCACCAAATATGGATTGATATAAATACAATTAAAACTCTAATTAATCTTTTACACATTTTTTTCTTCTCTGAGCTCTCAATTCAAATCATAGACAAGTTACAACTACATGCACTAGCAAGTCAGTGAAAGGTAAGTTATCATTTCTTTACTGTGTTATAATATAAGATTCCTTTTGATTATTTCTCTGTTTGTCAGTTTGGTTTCATTATTACAGATGATATTGAGTAGAGAGACATCTAGGACTCAGGGATCTATATTATATGATTCCTTCTTGAACAAAAGGACATTTTTTTGTAGCTTTTAACTCATGAGAGATGTCAAGTAGGAACAAGTTTATTGAAAGTGGTGAAGGGAGGGCATCAAAACATAGAAACATAATTTTGTACTTTGGCAATGTTTTTGGTACATCAAATAGAGCTACAACATCAACATTTGTACCATTTATTAACAAAGAAGGAAATACCTCAAAGGAAGATCAGTATGAGTTGGATGATAATGCCACAAATGATGTTCTAGGGGATACCTAGGGTAGTAGGAATGATAATATGAATAAATCAACCTCAACAAGTGGTAACGAAGATGTAGATCCTGCACAAAAGGGGAAAATAAATGCCAAATCAAAAATAGGGTGTGAGTGGGCTATGACAAGGAATTTTTAGATTGACTGGGTGTCAAAGTACCCAATCATTGAACTAGTGGAGAATGTAAATAAATATGAACCTCCCATAGAATGCAAGTGTAAGATTTGTAGTTGGAAATATCATAGGGAAAGGAAGTTGCATCTAAAACTTGACACCATAGAAAAACATATTGGTAAAGTTTATGAAAAACAAATCATAGACGGAAAGGGAAAATCAATGATAGGATGGAAAACAAAGGAAGAATGTCTTCATGTTACGCATGCTCGAGAATATGACGCGCATATGGAAAGAAAGGCAAATCTTGATGCATGTGGAGGTTCAATTGAAGCTCAATTTGGAAAGATGATGGGAGAAGAACAAATGGCAAAAATTGTTCAGTCGAGTGTTGTTTTTCATATTTTGACTATAGGGTGTCCTATGACATCCTATCTAGAATATAATAGTTTATTATATTTTATGGGCATTCCTAACTTTCCTAACACACATTGATCAATAAACAATGGATGGGAATGGGAAAGTTGTCTTGCTGAGGTGGAAAAACATGATTTACAAGAAAATATAAAAGAGAATTTTTATTGCATTATCTTTAGATGGAATTACAATTGTAGATGATAATTCTTGGGTATGTATGCATGTGTATACTACAGAAAATCATGTCTACCAACCTCATCTACTTGTATTTAACAGGTGGATTAACATAATGGGTATTGTATACCATTTTAAGGAGGGTTGCATCCAATTGCCTATTACTATCCAATCCAAGGCAAAATGTTAGCATAGAAATAGTATCCTCAACACATGGTCTAAAATTTTAATTTGATAAGGAGGCTTATGATTCTCTTTGAGTATGGTACCATCCATTGTTATTCTTTTGATAAAAGAACCTTTGTAAATTTGATTGGATGCTTCATAGTCACTAGCAAGATTTTTATGGTTAATGTGGGTGTTTCCAAAAACTTCAGCTAAAAATCCCAACTCTTTGCCAACTTTTTATGTAACTTAATGGGTAAGATTTCATCCTAGCTATCTTTTTTAACAATTTCTTTTCTATTTTCATCAAAATTCTGGCCACATACCATGATAAATTATGGGCAAGGGAAAACCTCAAGGAACATCATGCATCCCAATCCAACAACCCATGGTGCAGTGGCACTATTAATTGGTAATGTTTTACTTAGGTTAGCTTGCATTTGAAATGCAATCTTATTCTAATGGCACGGTTCATACAGAATTCTATAAATTGTTGATTTATCCAATCCAATACTAGCTTTATCCTCAAATCACATACATGATCTGAAAACAATCTTTAGTACTCTTTAAAATAGAGGATTTCCCCAGGAATAGAGCAGTCCCAAACAACACACCATGATATTCTTAATCGTGACACTCATTGAGTGGAAATAAAAAAAACTGTGAGAGAGTTTTTATACCACCGATCCAACACAATCGAGCATAGAAACATAAAATCACATCAATTATAAGAAATGCAATAACAACAACAATAGATTCATAGTTCCAAAAATCAGCGACTTATATTGATTGAAACAACATATAGAATTTCTACCTCCTTATGATATCATGGACAACATCAATACACACACTAGTTTAGAAAAGAATGAATATAGCTTGCATCTCATCGAACATTCTCCTCTCTCATGGTGTTCTGATCTAAGCCGTTCTTCTTCTTCTACGAACCCCTTTACATTGTGTCTTCTAAACATTAATCTACTTCCTCTGCTTCGATGACGATCATACTCTAACCACAACCTTTGCCAATCTCCTCGCACTCTGTCCAACCGTTCTTCATATCATGGCGGCTTGCACCTCCTTCCTTTTTTGGGCGACAGGAACCAAAAATGTGAGGCCATTAGAGGCGACAAAAACTACTCACTTCCCCCTTTTAGCCCATTCCACAACTGCTCTCCTCCCTGGCTACAAGAGGTCAATCCCATAACATAACTTCCTCATCAAAATTGTCTCAATCTTTTTCATACTGACAGTTACCAAAGGGATTCGATGGACAAACAACCGGTCCCCAAACCAACACTTCCATACCAACATAACAATTTCAACAAAAAAATATAAAACAACTAATCAAAATTTGGATGGGGAACAGTGCCCCTGCATCAGGCTCCCCGAGAGACAAAATAAAGCATGTGCTCCTGCACATGAGGTCAGCATTAAAATTATTCTTCGCTGTTTGTTTTCTTCTGCTTCTTCCAACATCGTTCTGGAACAACTACCATGTTTCTCTAGCATTGTTGCGCACTATTCGTCTCTTCACTTCTCATCTTCGTTCGCCAAAGTTTCCTTGCCCTCACATTCACAGGAAAATTGATATGAGTAATTATATAGAGATTAATGATCTCCTCTTCTTCAAACTCTTTCACCCTTGACACCTATCTTTCAACTTCATCAAATTCATCAACATTCTTATATAAATCTGCACTTACTATACTATACTCTTCTACACATTTTGAAACTTTTATCATCTCAAATGGAAATAAAACATCATCCTCACAATTTGCCAACAAATTTACCTTTTGATCCTGCGCTATAATGGTCAACTTCTCACCTTCATCAGTCATCTTTTTTTAGCCATTCTTCTTCGATAGCCAACATCAACAACAAATCATCCTTGGTTTTACAATTCACACTACAACCCACAACATCTACACTAAAATCTACATATACTCCTCTATCTTGTTCTGAGGCTTCTCAACATTTAATGTCATAGCAAATGGAAATGAAACAATATCCTTATTTAAGACCAATAAATTTACCTATTCCTTTTTCGTTGCAATAGCTTCTTTTCATCAACTGCCAACTTCATCTTTGTATCCTTCGCTATCCCATTCATCTTCATACCTTCACTAGCAAGCTTCACCATCCACTCCTATTCTATCGCTAAAAATTGTGCCCACAAATCTTCTGGACTTGCTGCTCCTTCAAATTCCATCTTTGTAACTTCTTCACCATGCATTTCTTTGCCTTCCACTACTGCACTAACATCTGCTTCTTCATTTTTAGCTGTACCTTTTTTCTCTTCATTCTTCAATCCTTCATCATACCGTGCTTTCACTTCCCACTCTTGCTTTCCATTGCTCTTGGCCAACTCCTTATTTGGATCTACTCCATACTTATATTTGTTCATTCTGAGTTTTTCAATATGCTTTCGTTTGTTTTCCTTTTCCATTTTGTATCTTCTCCTTCCTACGTCTTTTTCATCTACAAGCCTCCAAAACTCCATCTCACATTCATATATATCATTGTCACTATTTGATTCCACATCCTTTTTGATGCAGAGTGGAACGCAACGGAGGCTAACTAACAGGAAGGAGTAGCCAATAATACAAACAACCTGATAAAAATGTCTATCGGCTGAACATCATCATCATATTTCCTAACACCAACAGCATCATCACATTTCAACAGCATCGCAAATATCCTCCTGTCGACTAATATTTACCTCCTCCGTTTGTCGCCTATCATCATCATCATGATAATCAACGGGCGCGAACATCCTCCGGTTGCACTGTTCATCGGGTGCCAAATACAAGCGGCATCATCATGATATTCAATATCACCTTCGTCAGCAGGATATCCCAAATATCCGGTTGCCCCAAATATCCTGATGACGTTGCACTTCAACAATTTGCCTTCGATGTTCCACTGCCCGACGATACAAGCAACAGCATCATGATATTAAACATCCGGTTCCTCGAAACCTCCTGATGATGCTAATACAACTTCCTGCCTACGCCGATGTCTAAACCCTTAGCGACAACAGGATAAACTCGCATAGAGGGATTTCTGAATATCCTGATGACGATGACGTCATATCCTGATGACGATGACGTCACACATCATCCTGATGAACTCTTCAACACTTAGCCAAAAAAACTCAACTTTCACACCCGCATCCGTTAGCGATATGCGGATGATGACCTTCCCCGAGAGATGATCCTGACTGCGATATATACACTGAGTATATATCCAACTCAAAACATCATGATGCACCTGCAACATGCAAATTTCAACAACTTCATGACCCGATCCTGATGGCGATGGATTCGCAGATGATGTTGCGGCTCGTTCCGACCGGAAACGCACATGTAGACTCCTGTGTATCCTTCCACTGCATGAAAACACTCACAACCGCATAATTTCACAAAGATCATGTGACGACCGGGCCGGATCACCTTCAAACCAAAATCTAAGCAAACTTATCTTCTAGACCTAGCACATGAGGATGCTAGGCTGATTTACAGCATGCTTCTAACAGATCTCCTGAACAATGCAATGCACAAACAGAAAACACAAATGCAATCTAAGCTATGATACAGGACCATTCCACCGATTTGCAGGATCAACCGGTGGAAGGGTTGAAAGTGCCCATTAACTTGCAAAATGGAAAAGGAAAACAAAACAGATGTAACTGATACAACCAGATAATGCGAAGATGAGATCTTATTCAATTGAAATTCAAATGTCCTGAATACAGCTTCACAATGTCTGAACTGCTCTCCTGAATCTCAACTCAACACCAGTACATCAATATCAAAACAATATATCTAAACCCTACAGATCGAAGGTATATATAACAAATCCTTCGAGTACTACTAACATCACTTCCCAGCGGCTGGGAGCTTCCAAGCGGCTGGGAGAGAGGACAGCTCAGATAACCTTATCCCGATCTCTAACTGCCTCTAACTGCCTACACATACTCCTATGTTGAACTATTACATAGCATCGGTCCAGTGGACCTTATTACATGATAAAGTCAAACATCCTAAAAATAGATTATCCCGTCAGCATGATGATAACTATCCTACATCCTGATCATGTATGTGATCATGCGGACCTATATCCTGATCATGTGCGGGTGCTCCTGCACCATACTCCCCAAAAGAAGAAATCTCAAGTCCACTTGAGATGAGAGTATCAAGGTCGGCACCATGTTTCTGTATCTGTTCTGCAGTCATCCATACGGCTTCAGAAGTCGGCTGTCCCTTCCAAGAGACGAGGTACTCCAAGTACTTCCTGTTCCTGGTCTGTTTGACCACTCTAGTGTCCAAAATCTGCTGTATCTGTGGAGGATCATGTTGAGGAATGTCTTCAGCAACTGTATCCAGTAGAATATCCTGATCTGCATCTGGATTAGCCTGGTAGGGAGTTAAGTCACATACATTGAAGATAGGAGATAAACCAAGATCAGGTGGTAGTTGGATCTGATAAGCATTTTGTCCATGTTTTTGCAAAATCTGACATGGTCCAACTTTCTTTTGCATGAGCTTAGTATACTTCCCCTTAGGAAGCCTGTCTTTCTTCAAGTGAACCCAAACCAAATCTCCAACAGCAAATTGAACATCCTTCTTCTTCTTGTCAGCATATTCCTTATATTTCAAAGTGGTTTGCTGGAGTTGGGTCTTAACCTGATCATGAACTTCTTTGATTGCTTCAGCAAAAGCTTCTCCATCTGCACTAACAGGATCTGCTGTAGGTAGCTCTCGCAACTCTAAAATACCTCTGGGATGCATTCCATACACTACCTGAAAAGGCGATTTTCCTGTGCTCCTGTTGACAGTATCATTATATGAAAACTCAGCTTGAGACAGAATATTGTCCCACTTCTCTCCATGCTGTTTTGTCAAGCATCTAAGTAGATTCCCTAAGGAACGGTTCACAACCTCAGTTTGTCCATCCGTTTGAGGATGATATGCAGAGGAAAAAGATAAATTGGTTCCCAGCTTCCTCCATAGGGTTCTCCAGAAATGACCCACAAACTTCACATCTCTGTCTGAAACTATGCTCAAAGGCAACCCATGAATTCTGACAATTTCCCTGAAGAATAAATCTGCAATATATGAGGCATTTGCAGTGGTTTTGCATGGCAAGAAATGTGCCATCTTACTGAACCTGTCCACTACAACAAAGACACTGTCAAATCCTCTCCTGGTCCTTGGTAAACCTAAAACAAAATCCATACTGATACTTTCCCATGGTCTGGAAGGAATGGGTAAGGGCTGATATAACCCTGCATTAGTTGACCTGCCTTTAGCCTTCTGACAAATTACACAGGTTTCTACAAATTTCCTGACATCTGACTGCAACTTAGGCCAGAAGTAATGCCTCCTGACCAGATCAAGAGTCTTGTCTATACCAAAATGACCAGCCATTGCTCCACAATGTTTCTCCTTGATTATATTCAACCTCATAGAACACCTTGGGATGCACAACTGTCCACCCTTAAACAACAATCCATCCTGTATCAGGAATTCAGAGAACTCAGCATGGTATTTCTCCCCAAAAGAAGTACAGACCTGATATATCTCTCCAAAGTCAGCATCAGACTCATACATGGTCTTGAGTGAATCAATACCAACACTCTCTAACTGAATCTGATTGACTGTGAGAACTCTCCTGCTCAAAGCATCTGCAACTTTGTTCTTAACCCCTTTCTTATGCTTCAAGGTAAAAGTGAAAGCCTGTAGTGTTTCTACCCACTTCATATGTCTGTGGTTCAGCTTCTCCTGACTGTTGATGAAACTCAAAGCTTGATTATCTGTGAAGACTATGAACTCCTTTGGCATCAGGTAATGCCTCCATTTCTTTAGGGACTGAACTAGAGCATACATTTCCAGATCATATGATGAATACCTTTTCTTAGCATCATTGAGCTTTTCACTGAAAAATGCAATTGGTCTACCCTCTTGACTGAGTACTGCTCCAATGGCCATGTGACTGGCATCACACTCTACCTGAAAGATCTTGTTGAAATCTGGAAGTGCAAGGACTGGCTGCTGTGCCACCTTCCTCTTCAATGCCTCAAAGGAATCATCTGCTCCTTGAGTCCAAACAAACCTGCACTTTTGTCCTCCTTTGATGGTATCCAACATGGGTGCACAAATATGACTGAACCCTCTGATGAACTTTCTGTAGAAGGTTGCTAACCCATGGAAACTTCTGACTTCATTCATGGTCTGTGGAGTTGGCCAATTCAAAATGGCACTCACCTTCTCCTTATCCATCTGCAGCTTGCCTTGTGAGATGACAAAACCTAAATAGGTGATCTCCTGTTTCATGAACAAACACTTGTCCAAGTTTATCATCAACTTCTCTTCATGTAACCTCTTGAGAACCAGCTCTATATGCCTGAGATGTTCTTCTCTGGTGTTACTGAAAATCAGAATGTCATCTAAATAGACTATGACAAACTTACCAATGAATTCCTTCAGAACCTCATTCATCAGCCTCATGAAAGTACTAGGGGCATTAGACAAACCAAATGGCATAACCTTCCATTCATACAATCCTTCATTTGTTTTGAATGCTGTCTTCCACTCATCACCTGGTCTAATCCTTATCTGATGGTATCCACTCTTCAAGTCTATTTTAGTAAAGTACTTAGCATTTCCCAAACAATCAAGTAAATCCTCAATTCTGGGGATTGGAAACCTATACCTGATTGTGATCTTGTTGATGGCTCTGGAATCGGTGCAAAGTCTCCAAGTGCCTTCCTTCTTAGGTGCTAATACAGCTGGTACTGCACATGGGCTCAAACTCTTTCCAATCAGACCTGAATTCATCAATTCTTCAATCTGCCTGGCTACTTCTGCATTCTGTTCTGGGGTAAGCTTATAAGCTGCTTTATTTGGAAGTGTAGACCCTGGAATCAAGTCTATGCAATGACTGATATCTCTGACAGGTGGTAGGGATCTTGGCATTCCCTCTGAGATAACACCTTTGTACTTATCCAATAACTCTTGGACAGCTGGGTCTATCAACCTTGGCTTCTTCTCCTTCTTGGCTTCTTGCTGTTGTTCCTTATTCACACTCATACAGGGGATTAGGGCATATGCAACTGCACCTTCTGCTGCTACTTCTTTCATAAACTGTTTGCCTTCCATCAGCATGACCTTCACTTCTTTGCCTTTAGACTTCTCCTCTTTCTCCTTCAATGGGAATAGTGTTACATCTTTACCATCTTTAGTGATTTTATAGGTGTTTTTAACACCATCATGCTGTGCCTTCAGATCATATTGCCATGGTCTACCAAACAAAAGGTTGCAAGCATCCATCTTGGTGATATCAAACAACAACTTATCTTTATATCCACCAATCTGAAACTCTACCCAAGCCTGCTCTTCTACAGTTGTCTGCTGACCTTGAGTAAGCCATGAGACTTTATATGGAGATGGATGAGGCAATCTCCTAAGCTTCAGTTTCACCACCATTTCTTCAGACACAAAGTTCTCAGTAGAACCAGAATCAATCAAAACCTTACATGCCTTACCTCCTGCTTTGCAAGTGGTTCTGAAAAGGGACTTTCTCTGAGGGGCTTCTTGATCAGGTACCTTCATGGTAGTTACTGTTCTTCTCATCATCAGGGACTCTCCACTTTCTGGATATCCATAATTCTCAGGACCATTCACACTCTGAAAATCATTAGAGCTTGTCCTGCTTTGATTATCAGGTTCATTGACCAGATTTGTCCTCCTTTCTCCTGCTGAGCTTGTGGCCTTGTCTGGACATCTGCTGGCTATATGGCCTTCTTTGTTACAGTTGTAACACCTGATGGATCCTCTGCCCTGGGATCTTCCTCTGTAAGGTCTTCTACCTCTGAAGTTACCTTGCTGACTGAAATTCTCTCTCTGATTCTGACCATTGTTGCTCTTGCTATTGTCCTGACTGGATTCTCCTTGATATCCCTGTCCTTGTCCTCTGCCTCTGAAAGGACTTCTTCCACCTCTTTGTTGTCTTCCTCTTCCTCTGTTGTTCTGATCTTGTTTTCTCTTCAGCTTTTCTTCCACTTTCAATGCCAACTGAAAGCTTTTCTGCACTGTATCTGGGTTATGCAGACTCAGATCTTCCTGAATATTAAACCTCAGTCCATTCAGGTATCTGGCTACCTTTTCTTCTTCACTTTCTTTCACCTTGGTCTTCATACAGAGTTTCATGAACTCTTCTGTATATGAGCTGACATCTAGCTCCTTCTGCTTCAGGTTCTGTTTCCTCTTGTGTAGCTGGATACTGTAGTCCAAAGGAATATAAGCCTCCTTTACCAATTCCATCATCTTCTTCCATGTGGCAACTCTACGTTTTCCCTCCTGCACTCTATCATCCTGAACAAAGTTCCACCATGTCAAGGCAGCTTCTTTCATCTTTGACTGTGCTATCTTCACTCTCTGCTGTTCTGGTATCTCCTCTGTCACAAAGAAATTGTTCAGACAGTCTATCCATTCCATTACTGAATCAGGGTCCATCTTACCTGTAAACACTGGCAAGTCCAGCTTCACATCCATGGTTCTCCTCTCCATGGCCTTGAGGGCGTTCAACAGCGGTCTCTGGTCTGCAGGAACGACCTCCTCGCTCCAATTAGGGATATCCTCTTCTTCCCTATCATCTTCTCTACCAGAACCTACTCTGCTCCTCAACTTTGCTAATTCATCTTTCAACTCCTGATTCTGAGCCTTCACGGCCCTGCTTTCCGCAATCTGTTTCTTCACCAGAACTGCCAACTCAGCGTTGGTCATCTTTGTTGGAAACTCAGATGTTCCTTCTTCGTCTGACATCCTGCTTATCTTTTCCAAAAGATCCTAACCTTTGCTCTGATACCACTATGATGCAGAGTGGAACGCAACGGAGGCTAACTAACAGGAAGGAGTAGCCAATAATACAAACAACCTGATAAAAATGTCTATCGGCTGAACATCATCATCATATTTCCTAACACCAACAGCATCATCACATTTCAACAGCATCGCAAATATCCTCCTGTCGACTAATATTTACCTCCTCCGTTTGTCGCCTATCATCATCATCATGATAATCAACGGGCGCGAACATCCTCCGGTTGCACTGTTCATCGGGTGCCAAATACAAGCGACATCATCATGATATTCAATATCACCTTCGTCAGCAGGATATCCCAAATATCCGGTTGCCCCAAATATCCTGATGACGTTGCACTTCAACAATTTGCCTTCGATGTTCCACTGCCCGACGATACAAGCAACAGCATCATGATATTAAACATCCGGTTCCTCGAAACCTCCTGATGATGCTAATACAACTTCCTGCCTACGCCGATGTCTAAACCCTTAGCGACAACAGGATAAACTCGCATAGAGGGATTTCTGAATATCCTGATGACGATGACGTCATATCCTGATGACGATGACGTCACACATCATCCTGATGAACTCTTCAACACTTAGCCAAAAAAACTCAACTTTCACACCCGCATCCGTTAGCGATATGCGGATGATGACCTTCCCCGAGAGATGATCCTGACTGCGATATATACACTGAGTATATATCCAACTCAAAACATCATGATGCACCTGCAACATGCAAATTTCAACAACTTCATGACCCGATCCTGATGGCGATGGATTCGCAGATGATGTTGCGGCTCGTTCCGACCGGAAATGCACATGCAGACTCCTGTGTATCCTTCCACTGCATGAAAACACTCACAACCGCATAATTTCACAAAGATCATGTGACGACCGGGCCGGATCACCTTCAAACCAAAATCTAAGCAAACTTATCTTCTAGACCTAGCACATGAGGATGCTAGGCTGATTTACAGCATGCTTCTAACAGATCTCCTGAACAATGCAATGCACAAACAGAAAACACAAATGCAATCTAAGCTATGATACAGGACCATTCCACCGATTTGCAGGATCAACTGGTGGAAGGGTTGAAAGTGCCCATTAACTTGCAAAATGGAAAAGGAAAACAAAACAGATGTAACTGATACAACCAGATAATGCGAAGATGAGATCTTATTCAATTGAAATTCAAATGTCCTGAATACAGCTTCACAATGTCTGAACTGCTCTCCTGAATCTCAACTCAACACCAGTACATCAATATCAAAACAATATATCTAAACCCTACAGATCGAAGGTATATATAACAAATCCTTCGAGTACTACTAACATCACTTCCCAGCGGCTGGGAGCTTCCAAGCGGCTGGGAGAGAGGACAGCTCAGATAACCTTATCCCGATCTCTAACTGCCTCTAACTGCCTACACATACTCCTATGTTGAACTATTACATAGCATCGGTCCAGTGGACCTTATTACATGATAAAGTCAAACATCCTAAAAATAGATTATCCCGTCAGCATGATGATAACTATCCTACATCCTGATCATGTATGTCATCATGCGGACCTATATCCTGATCATGTGTGGGTGCTCCTGCACCACTTTTTATCTTCTTTTAAACTCCACCCTTCAACAATTTCATTCAAAGATTCAAAAGCATCATTATTTAAATCATCAACTTAATTACCTTTAATCTTTCTTGTGTTCTCCTCAAGCTTCTTGCAAGTTTCTCTTGGACCTCTATCAATCTTCTTGGGCTCTTCTTCATAATCTCCAGTTTGTTGTCTTGGACTATCATGGTACAATATCATCTTTTCATCCTTGGATGGTTCAACCTTGATCTCTTGTTCATTGGACTTAACATTTCCTTCATATATTATCCTCTCTTGAAGTATTTTCTCATCACCATGCCTTGCAACACCATTTTACTCTACTTTGTTCATGCTCTTGACCAACCACACTTGTCTCTTCATAACTTTGGGATGATATATGTTCATTGCTGCACTTGCTCTCCTTAATCCATAGATTGATTGCTATTCTAGGACACCTCCTTTATGCTTCCATTCTTGACTTGGTTCTTCTTGAACCCTTTCATGACTTCCATCTTTTGTACCAGTTTTCTATCATAAACTTCCTCATATGCACCCTCTTGCTTACACTTTGTATGCTGCCCTTCAACAACTAGTTTCTTTTACCTTGGCACCTATCCATGATCCTTGACAATATTTGTAATTTTCAGATTTCTCTTCTCCTTATTAACTTCATTTCTACATTTGTATTTCCACATGCATGATTAAAATTAACATTTATACCTCCATATACCTGTGCAATACTCTGCTATTTAGATTTTCCCTCACTTGACTTCTTTGCTTGCCAACTCTTCTCCTTTGTGGGTTTCCTTTCCTTCTTTTGTAATACTTCCTAATGCATCATGAGATTATAAAGCATCCTCTACATCTCTATTGTCATTTAGTAAAATCTCAACACTATTCTTATCTTCATGTTTAAGTACTTTGCAATGTACATTTTCTTGATGGACTGCTACAAATTGTCCTTGTATACTTTCTTCATAATCTGCTGCAACTTGTTTCCACTTTCTTTCACCTTCATCTCCATCTACAGTTACTTTACTTGCCCTTTCTCTCATTAATTGCAAGGTCTCATCTATGACCCCTCCTATGAAGTTTCTCATACCTTCATACACATATACAAACATGCAACATTAACAAATAAAACAAGAGACAAAAATGTCTCCATGAATGCCTCCTTCGCGGCCATTCTCCTCTTTTCTTTACTTTTCCCTCCGAGTGATCCTTTCCTTATATTATCTTCAATGAGAACTTTCTTCAACTCTTCCGGTGCATGTTGCTCACTTGGCAACTCTCTTCTATCCAAACCTCTTTTGTCTTCTCTTTTCAAGGTAGCCATTTTCTACCCTCTTCTTTTCTTAACAATCATCTTCACAGGCCACCTCAACCTCTTTTTCATTGGCCAACACCAACCATATTCTTGGCTTCTTTCCTCAAGCCATTGCTTAGACTTCTCCAAATCTCTTCTCAACTCTATTATTTCTTTATCCCACTCTGCATTTTGTTTCTTCATATTCAGTTTCATTTTGTCTATCTTCCCGAGGCTTTTGTTTATGGCATACTGCTGCATTTTTTATCTTTCTTCATGGCTTCTTGATACCTCACCTAGGGCTTCTCTCCTTTTCCTCTGCCTAGTCTTTCGGTACCCAGGTTCTTCTTATTAACTTGTCAAACTTTCAACACACATGCTTTCCACTTCCAGATCTTTCTGGCTTTGATACCAAATTGATGGCGTAGTTCATCTAGAACTCTATAACTTGTTGATTTATCCAATCCAATACTAGATTTAACCTCAAATCACATATAGGATTTGAAAACAATCTTTAGTACTCTTGAAAATAGAGGATTTCCCCAGGAACAGAGTAGTCCTAAACAACACACTAGGATAGTCTTAACTATGGCACTCATTGAGTGGAAATATAACAAAACAGTGAGAGAGTTTTTATACCACCGATCCAACACAATCGAGCATAGAAACATAAAATCACATCAATTATAAGTAATGCAATAACAACAACTTCATAGTTCCAAAAATCAGCGACTATATTGCTTGAAACAACATACAAAATTTCTGCCTCCTTATGATATTGTGGACAACATCAATACACACGTTGGTTTAGAAAAGAATGAATATAGCTTGCATCTCATCGAACATTCTCCTCTCTCGTGGTGTTCCGATCTAACCCATTCTTCTTCTGCTACGACCCCCTTTACATTGTGTCTTCTAAACATTAATCTACTTCCTCTGCTTCAATGGCAATCATACTCTAACCACAACCTTCACCAATCTCCTCATACTCTACCCAACCATTCTTCATATCATGGTGGCTTGCACCTCCTTCCTTTTTTGGGCGACGAGAACCAAAAACATGAGGCCAATGGAGGTGACAGAAACTACTCACTTCCCCTTTCGACCCGTTCCACAACTGCTCTCCTCCCTGGCGATAGGAGGTCAATCCCGTAACATAACTTTCCGATCAAAACTGTCTCAATCTTTTTCATATTGATAGTTACCAAAGGGATTCGATGGACAAACAACCGGTCCCCAAACCAACACTTCCATACCAACACAACAACTTCAACAAACAAAATATAAAATAACAACTAATCAAAATTTGGATGGGGAACGATGCCCCTACATCATATTCTCACATGAAAATCAAAGTTTTGAGGTAAACCTACCAAAGATTATAGGATCAGAAATATCTCATCCGTAAAACCTAGGGTTTTAAGTAGTCCAACATAGTCTATTTTTCTATTGCTTTGCCTTTCCCAATCCCTAGTTTGGTAGTGGTGGTAGACATGCTTGTAAACCCTTAACCATAAACTCCAAGATTGAAAATTTTTAAACTGAAGGCTTATAGTAATAGAAAGTTCAAAGGAATGTAGGATTTCTATATTTCACTTACCTAGAAAAGATGAATACAAAGATTGGCACTGAGTGACCTTGTGGCATCCCAGAATCGATATTAAAATTTCTGGTGCACTACAATCTCCTTGACCCTCTCGCTTCCAAACATTACCACTTAACAATTGCATTTGAATTAACTTTGTGCAATACTACAACTTAACTTCTTAATTTTCTTGTTATTCTCAAACAAGTGCCAATTAAAAGAACATCAAGTGCAATGTGTTACGTCCAAACTCCACAATATTATTATATTACAATTTTGTACTTCCACTTCAAACAAAATTTAAGGATGACCTAAAAGTCTATAGCTTCAATTAATTCACCATGTTTAGTGGCTGGAGAAATTAAAAACATATTATAAATTCTCAACTGTTGATCTATCCAAATCTAATAGCTCTCAGTTGATTTTGGAGGTTTTAGTTCACAAGTCTACCACTTTGGACATTTCATTTCGAAATTCAATCACATCCATCCATCCTCATTCATCGAATGGTGAAAATTTGTATACTTAATTTCTAGTAATATATTATTGTAATATGAAATCTATATTATAGTTATATTTATTATTATATTATATTTTACATTATATATATATATATATATATATATATATATATATATATATATATATATATATATATATATATATATATATATATATATTGGTAAGTGAATTGCAGTCAAGGGGACCGCTCCTATACTTAAAAGAACAAAAATAAAATGATGCATCAGACCCATAAATAAGGGTGCATTACATTAAACAAAAGGATCCCATAAAACAAAGGGATCTCAATGAGCAAAAAAATCCACATCTGAAACAACCTAAATTATGTTAAGGTGTTAACTCCCATTTTGAAGTGGGACTGCAAATGCATTGTGTAGCTGTTTGCCTCATTCTTGGAGAAGCCCTTCTTCCTTTTATACACAACATGCCATTCTTTGTCACCTTCACCTTCATTTAGATCCTCCAAGAGATGGAAAAACTGAGATAAGATCAACACTGAGGTGCATACATCCCCTGTAATATCCCTTGCTATTTCCGACCTTATTTTGCTGATTAGAGGCTCAAGGAATATTGTTAAACACTTCTGATGTAAACCCAATGCTTGCTGGTCTGTGTTTTCAGTCTGATATTTTTGCTTGATAATGATAGCTGAATATTCTAAATGCTCATAAATTCAAACTATAATGTCTAAGCATTAATCTAAATACATATATGACTTCTCTTTTGATATTTTTGATGCATATACATGAAAATTATACATGAAATGCACACCTACAGGTAATTGACATTTTGTCAAACACTTGGCATGCATACTATTATGCTAATCATGATGGATATTAATATGCACATTACATCAAATAGATGGCCTACAACTTATCACCCCTTTATTGAGATATATTGTCTAATACAATGCTGATATGAATGGCCAAGATTCTTGGCTCTACAATTTTATGCAACTCCTAAAATGACAACTATGAAACAATGCTGATATAAAGATGCTAACTCATGAAAGAACCTGGAAATGTAAGTTGCTGTGAATCGATGACGAAGATGAAGGAATGGCAGCCTCAAAATAGCTCATAAACATCCCTCTCAAGCCCCAATCGTGCCTCTCAAGTGTAGCACCCAGCCTTCTCATCAACCAAGGAAAGGAGTCCCTTCCAAACCCAAATTGAAACCCTCTCCTAGCTGCCCCGTACTGTATCGTTACTGTTCATGGCACTGTAGCAACACTATAGCGTACTGTAGCAAATCACTGTAGCGCGCATTGTAGCGTCACTGTAGCAAAAACACTGTAGCGTATTGTAGCAAAACACTATAGCAAACACTGTAGCAGCCAATAGGAAAACTTCTGATATGCAAATTGATACCTCCAAACCCCTGTTAACACTGCAGATTTAAGCACAAATGAAAGGACTGAAGTATCCCTTCCAATTTGCAACCCTTCGGAGGATATTTCACCACCTCAGTTATGCTAATCTATGGGAGTTTCTGTTCCCAAAGACCAAATATGTAGAAACCCTTGGCTCCACAAAACTCATCAAATGTAAATGTCAATAATCGGATGCCTGGAAGCTTGCCTTGCCCCTTCCTTTATACTTTTTAATCACACTTTCAAGAGGCTTCTAGAAAAATCCTATTATTTTATTTTAGTGACTTTAATGATCTAATGTGTATTTTAAGTCACTATATTAAATTAATTAAATATAAGGTTACCTTTTGATTTCAAATTAAGTAATAACCTTATAAAATAATTAATTTAATAATATCTCCCTTATTTCGTCGATTAGCCTTCGGGAGTTAAAGGCTAAATTATTCATTATGAAAATCACCTAGGAAGGGGACATTACAGTCCGCCCCTCCTGAAATTGCTTGTCCCCAAGCAATCTCAACTCTGGATGCTGAAGAATCTCCTCGCCTTCCCAAGTGGCATCCTCAACCGGTAAATCCCTCCATTTGATCAAGTACTCTCTGATGACCCGTCTCCGTAACTGCCTCTCCCTAACATCCAAAATAGCCTCAGGCACCAGAATCAACTTCCCCTCATCATCCAAGGGTGGTAAGGTAGCAGAAGGAACCACACGATGACCTAATGCCTTCTTGAGGCATGACACATGGAAAACATTGTGTACTCTGCTATCAGCCAGTAATTCTAATTCATAAGCCACATCACCAACTCGCCGGATAATCCTGAAAGGGCCATAATAACGCGGCTTGAGCTTCTCTGCACCACTCTTCTTGAGAGTGGATTGTCGATAGGGCTGTAACATCAAATACACCATATCCCCAACCTCAAATGACCGCTCAACTCTCTTCTGATCAGCACACTGTTTCTGCTGATTCTGTGCCTTTTGGATATTTTCTCGAAGAGCTCTCATAATATCCTGGTTCTCCTGTAACATATCTCCTGCACTAGGCACTCTACTGTCACTCATCAACAAGTCAAGGAAACTGGGTGCTTCATAACCATACAAGGCCATAAATGGTGTCATCTGAATCGAGAGATGGTAAGTGGTATTGTAACAGTACTCACAAAGGTATATCCACTTAACCCAACCCTTCTGTTGCCCTGCAATGTAATTCCTGAGATATCCCTCCACCCACTTATTCACAATTTCTGTCTGGCCATCCGTCTGTGGGTGGTAGCTGGTACTTGGGGTAAGCTCTGTCCCACATAGTCTAAATAACTCCTGCCAAAAATGACTCAAGAACCGACTATCCCTGTCACTAACAATGCTCCGAGGTAACCCATGCAACCTGAAAATCTCACGGAAGAAGAGTTCTGCTACTTGTACAGCTGAGTATGTAGCTGTGATTGGAAAGAAATGAGCATATTTTGTTAATCGATCAACAACCACATAGATACAATCTCGTCCCTGGGTTTTCGGCAAACCGGTAATAAAATCCATGGATAAACACTCCCACTTCCTATCAGGAATCGGAAGTGGCTGAAGTAAACCTGCAGGGTATGTATGTTTCTGTTTATTCTGCTGGCAAATAGGACACTCTCTGACATATCGAAGAACATCTGTTTTGAGCCCTTTCCAAGTAAAGCACTCTCGAACCTGTCTATAAGTCTTGAAGTACCCCGGGTGCCCTGCCATAGGTGTATCATGAAAATACCTCATCACTGTGTTCTTCATTTCTGATCCTGGGGTTAAGAATATCCTACCTTTGTAAATTATAAGATCATTTACAATTGAGTACCTGTCATCCTGAACTGTCCCCTCAATTATGCTAGAAGCCCATGAGTCTTTGGCATACTCTGCCACAATCAAGTGTCTCCAATCCTCTGAAATCTCCACCATAGAGCTCAAATGGGGACGGCGAGACAAAGCATCAGCAACTACGTTTTGAGTTCCCTTGACATAAGTAATGTCAAAGTCATATGATTGCAATTTACTCACCCACTTCTGCTGACGATCATTAAGATCTCGCTGTCCTAAGAAATGCCTCAAACTGTTATGGTCTGTCTTAATGCAAAACTTGCTGCCCACAAGGTATTGCCTGAATTTGGCCAATGCATGCATAATGGCCAACATCTCCTTATCATAAATACTGTAGCTCCTCTCTGGACCCCGTAACTTCCTGCTCTCAAAAGCTATTGGATGTTTGTCCTGCATAAGAACTGCACCAATCCCCTCACCCGAAGCATCACACTGTAGCTCAAAGGGTCTAGTAAAATCTAGCAAGGCTAGAACTGGGCAAGTAGTCATCAACTGTTTAAATTTCTCAAAACATTCTTGTGCCTCAGGTGTCCAAACAAATGCCCCTTTCTTCATTAAATTTGTAAGTGGTGCTGCATGTCGTGAATATCCACTGACAAATCTGTGGTAGAAGCCACACAAACCCAAAAATCCCCTAAGCTGAGTAAGATTCTCAGGTGTAGGCCACTCAATAATAGCTCTAACTTTGTCAGGGTCCATACGCACACCTTCTGCGCTGATGATATGGCCTAAGTATAGCAACTCTGTCATGCCCAGATCACATTTGGATTCTTTGGCGTACAAGGACTCCCTGCTAAGAATTCCCAATACTGTATCCAAATGGGCGATATGCTCCTCCCAAGTTCTGCTGTACACCAAAATGTCATCAAAGAAGACTAATACAAACTTTCTCAGTTGTGATTGAAAAACCCTGTTCATAGTGGACTGAAACGTAGCAGGAGCATTGGTTAGTCCAAATGGCATAACCACAAACTCAAAATGTCCACAATGGCACCTAAATGCTATCTTCTCGATGTCCTGCTCTCTGACCCTGATCTGGTGATAACCTGATCTCAAATCTATTTTCGAGAAATAGCGAGCACCATGAAGCTCATCGATCAACTCGTCAATACGAGGAATAGGGTACCTGTTCTTAATTGTCCTCTTATTCAACACCCTGTAATCGATGCACATCCGAAGGGTACCATCCTTTTTCTTGACCAAGATTACTGCTGAAGCAAAAGGTGATTTACTTGGCCTAATGTGCCCCATAGCTAGCAGCTCCTTAATTGTTTTTTCAATCTCATCTTTTAGCCGCTTGGGGTGTCTATAAGGAGTGATCATCACGGGTTTAGGACCCTCCTCCAATTCTATTATATGCTCAATCCCTCTGTCTGGAGGCCTACCTAGTGGAATATCACTGAACACCTTGGAGTGCTTGGTCCTCAACTCCTGTATATCTGGGTGATAGGCTGGTTTTTGTTTCTCTTCCTGTGTTGGCATTAGAATACACCCTGCTGCCCACTCAACCATGTCATGGCGCATAAGTCTCTCCATTTTTCTAAAAGATATCATCCTGCAGCTAGTATCCCTGATGGGTTTTAGCACATGAGTCTTCCCATCCACTTTAAACCTCATCTCCATTTCCCTAAGGTTAATGGTAAACTCCCCAATATCATGAAGCCATTTCATTCCTAAAACCATGTCGGTTTCTCCCATGTTTACCACATAAAAATCTGCCTTAAACTCAAAGTTATTCAATCGCATGGGAAGACCTGGAATCATCCCGTCACACTTAAGAGTATATCCATCAGCAACTTTTACTCTTATGCCCTCAAATTCCTCTGTCCGAATTCTGCGCCTATCAACCAACCTAGCATCAATGAAGTTATGCGTGGCACCTGTATCAAGCAAGGTAATGATCTTCTGTCCGGCTAAAACCCCATGCATCCTGAATGAGCCCTCTTGCTGTATGCTAGTAAGGCGTGCTTCTTGAAAATTTGCTTCTTCAACATTTTCAGCCTCAATTTCATGCTTATCTATCTCATCATCAGGTTTTTCCTCATTAGATTCCTCTTGATCAGATTGCTGGTCCGACTCGGAATCCTCATAGAATGCCCACATAATCCTATTTGCTTTGCCCTTAGGTCTTAAAGGACAGTCATGGTTTGCATCATAGGGACCTTTGCAATAAAAACACAACTTTTTCCTTCTCAAGTCATTAAATGTCTCACGATCTAATGGTGCTGCTGATTTTCCCTTTGAGTCTGAAATTTCTTTTTTCTTGGGAAATGTCTTGTTGTCCCGGTAAGAAGAAGATCCCTTAGATGAGTACTTATTTTGAGGGGCTGCAAGTTCCATACTCCTAGCTTTTTTCATTGCCTCCTGTAGTGTCGAAGGATCAAAAGCCTTTATCCATCCTCTTAACGGTTCCAATAAGCCCTCCATGAATAGCACAACCAATCTCCTTTCAGATATATTGGAGACCATGACTGATAATTTCTGAAATTCACTAATGTAACTCTCCAAACTCCCAGTCTGCTTAAGCTGTGCCAAGTCTCTAAAATATGTCTCTGGATCTCTCTTATCAAAGCGTTCCACCAATCTATCAACAAACTCCTGATATGAAGTGATACTATTATGATGCAATGTCTCTAATCCATGATACCACCAATCGTGGGCTGCACCCTCCAAGTGAAAAGTAGCATATTTTATTGCATCCCTTTCTGTCATGGGTCTAAGAGTCAAGAGGGTGTCTAGCTTATGAATCCAAGCCTGAGCCGTGACCTTCCCACTACCATCAAACATGGGCAATGTAACTCTGCTGGCGGCATACATCAAATCATTATTTTGATTTCTTGGTCTCTTTTCTTGCTTTCCCCTGTAGTGTTCTCTTCTTTGACTCACAAACCTATCAAAGCTCATGCGTTCCCTGACCTGTGGTGTCAACAACTCCCATTCATCATTAGCTGCCATAAGAGTATCTGCAAACATTTCTTCTCCTTCTTCTTCTGCATTTTCCTCTTCTTGTTCATTCCTCAAAAAAGTAAGACATGTAGGCCTATCTGCCATGTGAGAAGATGCTTGTGCTCTAGGTGTCCCAACCACACTCCTATTATCATCTGGTTCATAGTTTCATCTTCTCTGAGGGTTCATTTGTTGTATCATTGAAGTAAGTGCCCGCATAGCATCTGCCACCTGCTACTGCCTCGCAGCCATTTGTCTAAAAAGTTCATGTGTTTCCTATTCTTCATCATTTCTTTCTCTGTTTTTGATAGGGCTACCTTCACCTCTTTCACCCATAGTGCCGGATGAACCAACCTCTCGCTGTTTTGCTGCTGAAGTGGCTGATAAAGTGTTCTGTTCAAGTGGTTGTGACCACTGTTTTTGCTTCCTTTCTTCTCTAGCTGTATACCTCTTGTCCCTATCACTTTGTTGCATTTAATGAGCCGATTTCAAACCCAAAGGATGGCAGGAAACCGCTCTGATACCACTGTAATATCCCTTGCTATTTCCGACCTTATTTTGCTGATTAGAGGCTCAAGGAATATTGTCAAACACTTCTGATGTAAACCCAATGCTTGCTGGTCTGTGTTTTCAGTCTGATATTTTTGCTTGATAATGATAGCTGAATATTCTAAATGCTCATAAATCCAAACTATAATGTCTAAGCATTAATCTAAATACATATATGACTTCTCTTTTGATATTTTTGATGCATATACATGAAAATTAGACATGAAATGCACACCTACAGCTAATTGACATTTTGTCAAACACTTGGCATGCATACTATTATGCTAATCATGATGGATATTAATATGCACATTATATCAAATAGATGGCCTACAATTTATCACCCCTTTATTGAGATATATTGTCTAATACAATGCTGATATGAATGGCCAAGATTCTTGGCTCTACAATTTTATGCAACTCCTAAAATGACAACTATGAAACAATGCTGATATAAAGATGCTAACTCATGAAAGAACCTGGAAATGTAAGTTGCTATGAATCGATGACGAAGATGAAGGAATGGCAGCCTCAAAATAGCTCATAAACATCCCTCTCAAGCCCCAATCGTGCCTCTCAAGTGTAGCACCCAGCCTTCTCATCAACCAAGGAAAGGAGTCCCTTCCAAACCCAAATTGAAACCCTCTCCTAGCTGCCCTGTACTGTAGCGTTACTGTTCACGGCACTGTAGCAACACTGTAGCGTACTGTAGCAAATCACTGTAGCGTGCACCGTAGCAAATCACTGTAGAGCGCACTGTAGCGTCACTGTAGCGCTACTGTAGCAAATCACTGTAGCAAAAACACTGTAGCGTACTGTAGCAAAACACTGTAGCAAACACTGTAGCAGCCAATAGGAAAACTTCTGATATGCAAATTGATACCTCCAAACCCCTGTTAACACTGCAGATTTAAGCACAAATGAAATGACTGAAGTATCCCTTCCAATTTGCAACCCTTCAGAGAATATTTCACCACCTCAGTTATGCTAATCTATGGGAGTTTCCGTTCCCAAAGACCAAATATGTAGAAACCCTTGGCTCCACAAAACTCATCAAATGTAAATGTCAATAATCGGATGCCTGGTAGCTTGCCTTGCCCCTTCCTTTATACTTTTTAATCACACTTTCAAGAGGCTTCTAGAAAAATCCTATTATTTTATTTTAGTGACTTTAATGATCTAATGTGTATTTTAAGTCACTATATTAAATTAATTAAATATAAGGTTACCTTTTGATTTCAAATTAAGTAATAACCTTATAAAATAATTAATTTAATAATATCTCCCTTATTTCGTCGATTAGCCTTCGGGAGTTAAAGGCTAAATTATTCATTATGAAAATCACCTAGGAAGGGGACATTACATCCCCGGAGGGTTGGAAACCATTAACAATATATGATGGTTCTGGAGTTTGCATGCCCTTGGGACAATTGGTTGATTCTTGAATTGGCTTATGATGTGAGTCTTTGCTAATTGTTGAAGTGCCCATGACACCCAAGGCTACATTCTAAAAAGGCTCTTGACCCAGCTCTGAATTTGAGGACTGCTTGGTTTCTTGCTAATTTATCTTACTCCCTAAGGCTACTTTCAAAGATGGTTCTTGCCCCCAACAAGACCATCCACTGTGTAGTGTTTGAGGGGAAGCATCTTTCCACCACGTGGCTTCATTCTTCACATTAGTTTTTCTATTTGGACAATCAGCGGCATTGCACCCTGTTTTATAACATCTCCAGCTTTGAAAAGATAAACCTTCATAGTCCAAGAGTTGTGTCCAACCTTGACCATCTACTTTCAAAATTATTTCTATTGGAAGATCTTTGGATGTATCTATTTCCACCAAAATCTGGGCAAAATTCGTTTGAATGAAGTCTGTTGAGCTTTGGTCTATTGTCACAAAATTATTGATTTACCTATTGTTGTAGCAGGCTTCAAACCAATAATGGAGGGGATGATTCAGAAAGCGGACCCAAATATGCATAATAGAGAAGGATTCAATAGAAGGATTAAACTATGATTGCCATGATTTTAGCATTAATATGATTTGTCCCCAAGTCCACACATAGCTTAAAATTGTGTTCATGTCCTTCCTACTATAAAAAACCACAATAAAGAAGCCTCTAGCACAAGGATAAGTTTCTAATTTCTCTTCCATTAGAGGCTTCCAAAAGTCATATATATCCATTTGTGCAAATCTAGAAGGCTTGGCTATAAACAACTGAACCTTCCAATTAAACCATTCTCAACAAAAAATTCTTTGTTTTCACGTAGCTCTTTCTTTAATTTAGCATCAAAATTTAGTTCAATGGACTTACCATAGCATTGAACAATCCTTCCATTTTCATTGTCACTAGGATCCTGGGGATACTATGGTAAACCCCAAATTTGGTGACATCTTAGAATAAAGCCCTCACTGTGAATATACCATTCCTGGTGATCATAGACTCTGCCTCCATGGCCAGTCGATCCTTTTCTAGCTCTTTCCTCTCCTTTATGCTCGATTGACCTTTGTTGTCCTTGCATTCTAGCTGTAAAGAAGCCCTAATGGAGCTCACACATAGGGCATCATCCCTTACCAAGGCTAGAATATGTTCTCTATTCCCATTAGTAACCATTGTATCTATTCCTTGTCCTCTCCTGAGAGAAACCAAGATGCCTTTGCCTGCATCAGAGGAAGATGGGCTCACAATGTTTTGGAGAGGCAGAGTTACCTTCGGCAGTGAAATTTTAGAGGGGACGCTCGAATTGGCTATATATATATTTTTTAATAATACACAATTGTTATTTAATTATATAATATATAATGAAAGATTGAATCTCAACCATTGATCTAAAAATATCTAACGGCTCCCGACTGATTCTGGAGGCTCTTGTTGGAAATATGTAATATTTGAGATCTACCTTCCGGAATTGAACTACAACTGTCCATCATTTGTTCATTGAACGGTAGAAAAATTTAGAAGTGGATTGTGGGATCCGTCAAATTATAATCATTTAAAAATATATAATATATTTAATTAATATATAATATACATTTTAATATTAATATACAATTGTTATTGAGTTATATTTTACAAATGAAATCGAATGATGCCCTTCAACTTCATTAAATTTATTAATTCATAAATGGTCAAATCTCAACCATTGATCTAAAAATATCTAACAACTCCAAGCTGCTATTGTTGGCAATATGTAGGTTTTGAGATCTCCCTTTTGGAATTGAACTATAGCCATCCATCATTTGTTTATCGAATGGTGGAAACATTTAGAAGTGGACTGTGGGACCCGTCAAATTATAATCATTTAATTAATATATAATATACATTTTAATATTAATATACAATTGTTATTTAATTATATTTTACAAATAAAATTGAATGTTGTCCTTCAAATTCATTAATTCATGAATGATCGAATCTCAACTGTTGATCTAAAAATATCTAATGGCTCTCAGTTGGTTCTGAAGGCTTTTGTTGGCAATATGTAGCTTTCGAGATCTCCCTTCTAGAATTGAACTATAATTGTCCATTATTTGTTCATCAAATGGTGGAAACATTTAGAAGTGTCCACTGTGGGACCTGTCAAATTATAATCATTTAATTTAAGATATAATATGTATTTTAATATTAATATACAATTGTTTCCTCTGGGTGAGTTTACCCCAACTTCCTCTCTAATTCTGGGAAATAGAGAGTCTGCGGGTTATTGCTAATGGCTTGGGTAAGTATCACTTTATTTCACCAAAAATAATTAATTTCACTAATACTACCATTGTGTGACTATGTGTTGAAATGGATTTAAACAAGGGTCTTCTGGCTGAGATCTCTTTGAAGGTGGGTAATACATGTTGGAGGCAACTAGTAGACTATGAAAAAATTACTTTCAAATGTAGGAAGTGTTTTTCTATAGATCATTCCTCCCCACAGTGCCCTAAGTTTCAAGCTTAGGTGCAGAGTCATAAGGACGTAAAACCCACTTGGTGGGTTAGTGTAGAGCCTCACCATTGGAACATTCCTTCAGGTGCTTAAGAAGAAATGACTTCTCCTCATTTAGACCCAGTTACTGATGTACAACAACCCACTCCACTTCCTATTGATGAGCAAAATCCATCTTTTGCAGCTATGCCAGAGGCTTCTTTACAAGAAGATACACTAGGAAAATTATTTTTTGGAAAATTCAGCTTTAGGAATCAAGGATTGTACTAAGGAATCTGCTGATTTCAGCCCAAGGGAAAAAGTTTCAAACACCACAAATTCTTTGAATACTGATCAAGAATGGACAGAGGTAATAAGGAAGAAAACTACTCCATCAAAGCTTAAACACCAAATGGCCCTAAGGCCTTCAAAGAAAGAGAACTTAAAATTTATGGAAGAGAAACGTGGACATTATCAGAGGGCTCAAATAAGGAAAAAAGGTGTGGTTTGATATGGGTACAACTTTAGAGGTCCAGATTTAGCATGATATAGTTTAAGATGGGTAAGAAGAATGATTCATAATTGACTAGTTTTTAGCAGTAAATTGGTACAAGTGCTTCATTCTCATATCTCGTGGGATAGGATGCTTGTGGCAAAGTGCCAAATCCATTTTTTTAATGGTTCTTGGATCCTAAACCAAGTTATATAAACAAAAAAATAATATATAATTGTTATTTAATTATATTTTACAAATGGAATTGAATGTTGCCCTAACCCTTCGACTTCATTAAATTTATCCCATCGTCACCATTAATGAAATATTAAAATATTGATTGAGATTCTAACTTAAGTAATTATTAAAATCGATAATTATTAAAACTTATATAGATAATTATTAAAATCTAATAATGTTATAACTCAAGGCTAGAATATTACTTCAAGAATGATATATATAATTAATATATACTGTATTAATTAATATTATATATAATATTTAATCTATTTATTTTATATAATTACATTAATAAATATAAATATAATATAATATGTATATTTTAATATTAATATACATTTGTTAAATGGAATTATATATTGATCGATCAAAGTGGCATAGGATGATAAGACCACTATATTATATTAATATAAAAATTTTACAAATGAAATGGCCTTGGAGCACAGATAGAGAACAAAACATTATTACATAACAAAACATTGCTATTGAACCATTTGTATTAAGACAGTTATAGCTTCTCAAGGGCGATTTGTAACGATGCCCATTCATCATCTTAAGGTTGTCCCTTTCTCTTAAAAGCTTCGAAAGCCTTATCCAGTTATATTATTTCCTTGTGGAAAATGCTTTGAAGCTTCCCAATTATAGCCTTTACTTGATATTCTAGTTGTGCCAGTGCACAAAGGACTGCCTCAACTTCTACAATGTTTGGTGATTATTCCCAACCCTGAAATGTTGTCTAGTTTGCTTGTTTATTTGTGAGCATTGCTTTGAATTCTTCTTCTCCCACAACACTATCATCATGCTTAAATGGAGAGGGTAATCCTTGTTGCATCAAACAAATAATGTGCTCTCTCATTTCCTTCATAGCCTACTCTAAAGTTGTCAATTGAGTTTTACTCTTTGGAGCGACTTTATTCTTGCTTAACACCTCATTGACTTTAGGTACCGCAACTCTCATGTCATCAATCCCCGTGGATAGAAGAACCTCATCTATCACACTGTAAAGTTTCTCAACAAAGGCTTGAGCCTAAGAGATTTCAGGTGCTAGTGAGAGGAGAGTTTGATCTACTTTTACCTTAACTTTCACTATTAACATTTGAGCATATGTAATGAATTTGAGTGTTGATTTGAGCTTAGTTATGCTTGCTACAATTTTGACCAATAGGAAGCGTATAAGTCTTTGATCAACTGGACAACTCGAGGTGCATGACTAGTAGTTTGGATCTTTATTTGTAACTACTAGAGTTGTTGATCTTTAGTGTTGAGCTAAGCTTTTAATGACTTAGTTGAGTCCATTAATTCTATCAATCTAGTTTGAAGCTAAGTTGTTTCATCCACTTTGATTTCTTCTTTCTCATCTACTTTTTGAAGCATCTGCATGTAGCCCTTTATTGTAAGATTCATTCTATCTAATTTAGACTACAAGGTAGCCTATTTGGATTTCTCAACTTGAAATTCATCAATAGTGACCTGAGCTTGAACCTCTGAAGTCAAATTTTGTAACTCTTGCTCTTAGGCCTTTGTTTGAGTTTGAAGTTGATTAACTATGTCTTTGGTTTGTTTCAACTCCAACTCTTTTTTTTTGAGATTCCTACTCAACTTTAGGAAATCTATTGTGATAGATTTATGTGTTTCTTCCATTAACTCTACTCTGTCTTCAAGGCGCTCTTGCACGAGACTCGTTCCTACAACATGTATAGAGTAATCTTTAGGTCAAATTAGCCCCCGTGGCTTGTCAACATTTGGAGTCATATGCGCAATCATTAGAGACTATTGCACAGGATCATATTACGATCTTATGCATGTGCATGTGGGAGTTATATCCTCTTTTTGCCTTTGAGTTTCCATTTTGGCCTCATAGGCCTGTCTGGTAGTTAGAATTTGTTGATGGAGATTGGTTGGTGACTGAATGAAACTGTAGACACCTAAAATTCATCAATGCATTCCTCACGTCACCACACCACATTTGCATCATTTCCCATGTAATTATCCAATTTCCATCATTTCACACTAATTCAATTAATTCATCAATATTTATCATATTCCTCTATATTAATTAAATAATTTAAATTATTTAATTAAGTCATCCTCCCTCCACTTTAAATAAATAAAATAAAATTATTTATTTAAATAATCAATTTCTCTCCACTTTAAATAAATAAATTCAAATTATTTATTTAAATATTCTAATTCCCTCCAAATAAATAAAATTTAAATATTTTATTTATTTATCCATGTGCTCATGAAATTAAATAATTTATCCATCCATGTGCTCGTGAAATTAAATTATTTATTTATCTAATTTCCTAATTATCCCCACACCATAATTTTCTTTGGTCAAATCAATTAACAAATCAATCAATTGAGTTGACCCATCAATCAAATCAGTTAACAAATCAATCAATTTTGTTAACAAACCAATCAATTTAGTCATATGATCAATCAACTCAGTCAACTCAATAAGATTTGTTAGCCTTCATTCATGGTTCATGAGAAGACAAGGACACTAGTCTTTCTCTCATTCATGCACATCCTCTGAACCAATTTTGACCATTGATCTTTCTAATCTTCTTCCACTGTTGATCCGTATTTCAACAAGTCTATAAATTGAACCTCATTTTCCATTTTTGATCATCTCTCATCTAAGTAAACTTATGCTATTATTATTGTTATCATTCATATTGGGAGATCACAAGGTTATGTTGACAAATTGAGCAATTCACATACTTAAAAGGCAAAGAGCAATCTATTGGAGTTTGGGTGCAACTTCGATACTCTCGATCTGTGTGGTTGGTTTGTATGATTGGAAGGTATATTGTATTGATTTATATATTGCTTTCATTTATATTTGCATTCCATATTTAGACCATTACATTTTGGCATGCTCGGTGGGACCCATGTCCCTAAAATCTAACTTTGTTTGGAAGAAATTCTATACTTTTTTGTAATAGGAACAAAAACATGCTTTTGACTATAACGACGCACTTTTGCACTAAGTCAGCGCGCCTATGTAGCATATTGGCACGCCTTTGATATGGGTCGGCGTGCCTATGATTTTTAACTATGCGCTTATGTTTTCTGGACTGACTTTTCTATTTCTGTTGTTCTAGGGTTTACTTTTTAAGTTTTCTCTGGTTTCTTGCTTGTTGCATTTACTTGACCTCTGGATCTTGATGGTGATAGTTTGTCATTGATGTCAAAAGGTATTGAAAGAGTTGTGTAAATGTGCATCTTCACAAAGTATCATCAGGACTGCAGGTCATTTGAGGATCACTTGAGGATCACTTGCACTATTGACATAGGTTGGTCTGAATCTTGACTTTCATAGTTGAACATCAATCAGGAGTTGCATAAGTGTATTGATAATGTTCATACAAGAGTTGTTGTTACAAGTGATGATGATGCAGGATTGTTGTTACAAATAAAAAGATCTTTGTGGTATCATTACAGATGGATAGGAGCAATTCAAAGGTTGTGTCTTCATTAAGTTGTGGCTTCAAAAGATGGTTATGATGATTGGGTTCAAGCTATTTGGTATCAATATTATGTTGGTAGATTACATCATGCATCATACTTGTGATGTGAATAAAAATCTCAGATAGAATGTTCAAGTCTCCAAGAATGTGTCTTGTAATAATCAATTACAAGAGGTGTTGTGATCTCATTGCATACAACCCCAAATTAATTCATTAGTCTATGCAGAATCATATCTTATTGAGTCTAAGACTCATATCTTCTCATCTATCCTGTTTAAGGTTTGTGTTAAAAGGAGACTAAGGGGTCAAAATTCCTAAATGATGCTTATTAAAGCCTTTCATAATTAAGCCTTTATTTCCTATTATCCTATTTGTGCTCTTTTCATTCTATTATGTAGTTGACCTATGTTCATAGGTCATTTCATTAATAATTACCCACTAGAGGGCTTCTTACACATACAACTACCGGCCACATTATCTATCCTAACCTCTAGCTGCGGTTTCATTCTTATACGGGGTTTAGTTTGAAGTTTTGAAGACCACTAAAGCTGTTTTAAAAGAGCACCGAATAAGGCATATATGTGTTAAGAAAAGCATGCTTTATGCTACATTGAGTGGGGAATGCTTTATGCATAAAAAAAAAAAAAGATTTCAAATATTTTTAAACCTGTTAGAGGAAACCCGATCCCCAAGCCTTTTATGGCTTTAAATTTTTTTTAGAAACTTTCTCTAATTTCTAAAGTGGTCGGCCTATACCTTTTTAGATTTTTTAAAAATGGAGTTTTTTAATTTTAAAAAGAAAGCTATTAATTTCTTTTTAAAGGTGATAAGTTTTTTTTAAAATTAGAAATTTTTAAGAGAGATTTCTAAGGAGATTTTTTTGAAGGTAATATTGATGGAGAATTGGAGATTTTTTTTGCAAAAATATTTTGAAGACATTGGCTAGGATTTTTTTTGAAGAAGTTCTTTGCAGAGAAAATGAGATTTATTGAAGAGGATAATGAAAAATTTGTTTGAAGAAATTTGCAAGGGTTTTGTATTTTGGAGAATTTGAAACATCATGCAGGGATTGAAATGAGAAGGTGAAAATATTTATACAGAGGAATATGAAAAATCTTTTGCAGGTGAATCAATTTGTGAAGGCTCTTCATTTTTGACATGAAAAATTAAGCAATCCAGTGATTTTTTAATGGATATGAAGGATCATGCAATGAAGATGAAAGTGAATGCACAAAGGAATTTGAAGAGTTATTGTTTTATTTTTGACAGGGGCAAAATGATTGAATTTAATTGAAGTTGTTTTTGGAGATATGTTGTTGCTAAATGTTTTATGCAGGGATAATATTGAATACAGAAATTGTCCAAAATGAAATGTCAAAGAATATGAAGGATCATGTACAAAGAAGAGGAAGATCAAAAGATTTTTTTAATGCATAGAATTGACGGGAAGATATTTTGTTTTTAAATATAGAGAAGAGAATATGAAGGGTTTTTAGAAAGTGCATTGTGATGGGTTGTGAAAGATATTCAGATATTATTTAATGACATTACAGATGCTTTGATTATAGGGTCTTGTGGATTAACAAGATGAGGTGAGTGATATTGTGCAGATTGATGATGAACTGACAGGGATCAAATACAGATATAGAGATTGACAAGGTGATTAAAAAGACAATATGCAATTGTAATGACAATCAGGTGCATGAATCATAAATTTGATTGATCAAGACATTGATACTTGTAAGACAGAAATGAAACAGACAGAGTAAAGTAGTGTTGTTGAGCATATTGGAATACAGGATTGATATTCAGTGTTGTTGAATGAAGGATTAGAATACAAGATTGATATGCAATGTTGTTGAATGGATCTGATTAATTTGCAGAGAAAATTGTTTATAGAGACTTGTATATGGAGCTTGTTTTGATTTGAAAATCTAACAGGAGGTATAAGGTTGTATACAATGGTGCAAATCTGATTGAACAGCAATCATGTCTTGCACATGAAGTTTGATGTTTTGTTTATAGTGATTGTGTTTGCCAGTGAGGCACAGTATGCCTATGAGGCTTGTGGTCAGTGAGACCTCTGTATTTGTCAGTGAGACAATTTGTATTGCCAGTGAGGCATGTTTTCCAATTAAGCCAGTGAGGCACTTTATGAGTGGTTTTTCTACCCCTGAGGGTTTTCCACTCGGTAAAAAGGCTGTGTCTTGATTTCTTCTATGTGTATGCATATTATTAGTTTGATCATGTTTTGTTTACATCTGTTATTGTAAGTCTTGTGCATATAAACTCAACAAATCATTAATGTATTCCTTTCCATCTGTTCTGTAAGAGAAAGCTTGCAAAAAGTTGTAAAATGTTTGAGAATTAATACAACACTGATTCACCCCCCCTCTCAGTGTTGTCCGAACTCCTACAGATCTATCTGTTTACCTATCTAACCTTTGTGATTGGTAAGTTTTAACATCATATTTATTGTAGGTTTCAAACTCTATACCGTAAGTGCGCCTTTGCTTAGCAAAAGTGCGCCTTTGTCTCTATTGATACCTAGCAGTTTTAAACACCTCAGACTTGACCATTCAGACCTCTAGATCCTCTTCTGTCTGTCAAATCTCACTTTCTGTCAGTCCTAACAATCTATTTTGGTAGGTTTTTCTTCACTGTGTCGGAAGTGCACTTGTGTACTGTGAAAGTGCACCTATGACTGTGTCTTATCCTTGTGAAAGCATGCTTTTGCTGATTATCGGTGCACCTTTGAGTTGTGTCGGTGCGCTTGTCTTTTGTCAGCACGCCTTTGCTAAAAGGTAAAATCAGGTAACTGTACTCTATTTACTATTTCCTTTTGTGTTTTCTGATTTCTATTCTATTCTATGTTCTCTATTTTCTATTTAGAGCTAACTTTTCTCAGGTTTTGGAACTAACTATCGATGCAGCATCTTACCTTGGTCAAAGAAAACATCTTTTGAAACTACTAATGAAATTGGTGCGGGATGTTTGACAAAGAATTCTTTTCTCTCACTAATAGTTTTAGAAACACTTCATTTTTTATTAAGGGAATTTACCACCTTATATGTTGTGTTTGGAATATCTACGTATGTATGCTCTCTCCTTGCATCGAAAGGTGATATGGGAGATCAGAAATACTAGATCATTCATTTATTGCTTTATTTGCTTTATTCCTGGGGACTCGAGAATAATACATATGCTCTTCTATCACGTTGCAAAATGATCTTGAGAATCAAAAGTACTCAATATCCTTTCTAGGGGGCTTGCTAGGGGATTTCATCAGCTCTAGGGACGACCTCAACCATGTGTTCTAGTGCGGTATATAAACGTTATGAGAATTGAAAGATTCGTTTCAAAGGAAGGACCCTCTTCCCCCTTGCAAAAGACCTCCGAGATCCTCGATCCATCGAGACTTGTGTGGTTGAGCTTGGGTTGATTGGGACACCTTGTTCACAGACTTGTGCCCCCCGTACCTCATGTATATTTGGGGACTCCTTAGACACCTTGCGATTCTAGTTAAGATCTTTGACCATCATATCATTCGGTGCATCGTATCCACATGGAGGAGAAGAGCTCAAGCTTATACCTTCATTGATTAGAGATAGAATACGCTTTGGGCAAGACTTTTTGTCTCCAAAGTAAGGGGTGTATGGTGGTCCAAGACCTTGCATTCCCTACCTATACTAACAGTGATAAGATGGTACTAAGGGGGTGGAAATCACCATTATCTAATGGTGGAGATTGAAGGTGCACCTAAGTGAGTCAGCGGGATATGACACTCCTACCTAAATAATTTTAGGATTGTTGCACAAGTGTTTGGCGTGTATTCTTGTTATATACCAAGTATTTACCAATTGTTATCTGCAAAGGTTATAGCCTTGTGCACCAAGTTCCAAAGAGTCAAGTTTCTATTGTGTTTTCTTTGTTTGTTCTCTTGCCAAAAATCCAAAATATCCAAAAAATCTAAAAATCCAAAAAAAACATTTTTTTCCAAAAGCACAACAATTGGTCACAAATCATTCGGTGTTAGTTCTTCCATTTGTTTTAGTCCTTTTGCATAGTCATCCTCATTCATTTTTTCCAAATCTACATAGACATCCTCATCCATCCTTGCACCATTATTTAGACTTTAGAGTATCTATCCTCTTGAGATCATAGGATTTTATCACCAAACATTTATCCAAAACATCCAAAAAATCATACAACCTTTTCCATCATTTTGGTTCTTAGTCCAAAGTCTAGATCAATATCTACTACCTTGTTTTTGGTTTTAAGAAGTTGCCTCTCTTAGAATCATAGATAAGATAGCATCCATCCAACTAGTGAATTAGTTAGCTTAAGAGAGTGGCTCCTTTTAAGTTGGTAAAATTCACTACCCTCATCTTGTCTTACCTTAAAATCATTAGCCTATTTCTTGGTAGATAATCAAAATCCCAAAATCCCACAACAATTGATGTAGATTTCTATCTTTTGACCAAGTAAACATCCATCAAAATTATCCTAGAGTCTCAAATTTATAGCAAAAGTCTAAATACATCCATTCATCCACCCTTATCATTTTCAAATTTCCAATATCACATGATTGTGACTAGGTCCCAACATAAGAAAGCCATGGAAGTTAATCCAAATATATCCCAAGACAATCTTGAAGTACCCAATCCTGAAGTACCCATTGATGCAACCAAATTTACCACAGGCATGGACCCATGTATCTTTGTCCCAAAAGGGTACATAGTAGGACATTCTTCTTCTGACATAGGTCAACAATCTCAAGAAGTGTCCCAAGACCTTGATGAAAACTTGTAAAATCTTGAAATCTTAGACGCTCTAGATAATCTTTTGGCTCCCAATCCTAATCGATTCTTTCTTTTACTTGCTAAAAAAGGAGCCAAGTTACCTAGCAACTTTGAAACATCCCAAATCAAAGAGCAATACCCAATCAATATCTCCATTGTCTGCATGGGTGGAGTACATCCCACTTCCATTTCAACTATGTCTAATCTAGCACCTACTATTCCAACTTCACCCACTCATAATGTTCTTCTATCACCTTTCACCAACCAATTTGTCAACCCACTCTACCAAAATCCCACATCACTTGATCCACTTCTTACTCCTACATCCATAGCATCCCAACTCCAACCTTCTATTCCAAATAGCTCTTATGCCAATTTTCCACAAGCATCTCAACCATCTTCTTCTATTTCTCATAGCTCTTATGCCAATCCTCCACAAGCATCTCAACCATCTTCTTCTATTTCTCATGGCTATTATGCCAATCCTCCACAAGCATCTCAACCATCTTCTTCTATTTCTCATGGCTCTTATGCCAATCCTCCACAAGATTCTCAACCATCTTCTATTTCTCATGGCTCTTATGCTAATCCTCTCTCATGTCACTCCTCCACAAGTGTCACAAGTACAAACCTCTATTCCTATTTCATCATACATTGATCATCCCACCACAAGTATCACAAACTCAACCCTCATATATCATACCTAATAATCCTCCACATGGTTCCTCCTATATATCTTACACAAACCCCCATCATGTATCAGAACAACCACCTTCATCTTCCACCTATCAAGGTCTTGCTCCGCAATAACAATCTTATCCACAACAACAATCAACATCTGAAATTGAACTTAAACTTTTCAATCTTCAAAAGAAAATTTCAAACCTTCACCTTGGAAATACCGAGAAAACTTTCTCATTTGAGGAAGTTTGTCCTTATCCATTTGATAGGTCTATTCCCATGATCCCTTTTCCTCCAAACTTTGAAATACCAAAGTTTGATAAATACAAAGGAAAAGGTCATCCCCAAGAACACCTTCGAGAATTTTACATGGCTTGCTTAGAGGTTGCCAACAATGATGTATATCTCTTACGCCTCTTCCCTTGCAGTCTTGGAGGGCAAGCCATGTAATGGTTTTCTCATCTACCTTTGGGTATTAAATCTTTTGGCGAATTGGCTGAGAAGTTTGTCACCCACTTCTCTTTAAATATCGAACATGAGATTTCCATGTCAAACCTATGTAACAACAAGCAACGCAATGGGGAAACCTTCATCTCTTTCTTACAAAGATGGAGGAACATGGCAAGTAAACTTCCTTGGCCTATCCTTGAGAAACAGTTAGTAAACATATTTGTTCAAAACTTGAATCCTAAACTTGGATTCCATTTGCAAATACAATGCGCTAACTTTTTTGATGAAATCATTTCCAAAGGAACAAACATCGAAGAAGCCCTTATTGCTAAAGGGCTTGTAAAAATCTTCAAGGAAATAAAAGATAACACTCAAACTTCAAATGAAAAGCCTCGCTTTTGGGCTAAAAACAAAAATGTTGTCAACGATGGTGTTGTGGACGCAAAACATGTCCAAACAGTCCAAACACCTCTTAACCTTCAAGCACCAACAAAGAACATCCCCTCCACTCCAAGGGACAACCCAAACAAGACTTTGCACCTAAACGTAGATTCACTCCTTTGGGAGAACCCATCGAATCTATTCTCAAGAAACTTGTCCAAAATGGTTTAATCACATTATCTAAAACTAGACAATATGATGGACCTACATTTAAACCCTCATGGTATAAAGATAATGAATATTGTGAATACCACAGAGTCAAGAGACACAAAACACCTGGGTGTACGAAGTTGAAAAATCTCATCCAAAACCTTATCGATCGAGGGGATGTTACTATATATGACACTCCCAAACCCACATCAAACAATGAACTTGATATTTATAAGGATCCATTCCCACCCCATGATAAGGGAAACACTTCCAATAAAGGTAAAGTAGTCAATAATTTGTCGGGTCAATACGATTCCATTGTTGGCCATATCGGAGAATGTCTTATGTCCACTCTTACCATCAATGGAAAAGCCCCTGATTGTGATGTCACTACTCATTGAGGTCGTGTTGCCCTTCGTGGGGCAACCAAAAACATCCATCCCAATTTTGAATATAACATTCTAGATCACTTGGGGAAAACACCAGCCCTCATATCCATTCTTGATCTCCTTTGGACTTCACTCGAGCATAGGGCTATCCTCGAAAAAGCACTACAAGAATCATTTGTCCCAGATAACATTGACGTTGCACAATTCCAAGCCATGATAGGGCACATTGCTTCCTCGCATCACTTGGTCTTCATAGAAAAAGACCTTCCATTTCAAAATGCCTGCCATAATGAAGCGCTACACATTGAAGTTTATATTCACTAGCACAAAGTTAAATGAATCCTTATAGATGGTGGTACTGGTCTAAATATTTGTTCTCTAAAACTGCTAGAATAGTTAGAATATTCTGCGGATGCCATTGACTCTACCAAAACTATGACAATTAAAGCATATGATGATGCCGATAGAGAATCAGAAGGTGTTGACCATTCATCTACCAATCAGAGCCGGTCCTGCCTTAGTAGAAACTCGATGTCAAGTACTGGACCTTGACCTCATGTATAATATTATCCTTGGTTGCCCATGGATCAACACCATGTAGGCCGTACCCTCCACATACCACCAATGTTTGAAGTTTCCCTTTAATGGTACAAAAATTACCATTCTTGGAGATACCAACTTTTTTGAATTCTGCCGAACTATGTAAGGTAGATATCAAAATTCAAACCAAATCCCAAATAATGTCACAACTCAACCTTCATCCTCCTACACAGATCCATCTACCTTAGTGTTGATGTGTGTTTTAGCACGTAGCAACGCAGGTGTGATTGTTGGTTTCACACCTCTCTTGAAAAGTATCCCACCCTAGGTAAGACTACTTTAAGGATAATACAGCTAGGTCTTAGCTTGCTTGGAATAACTTCAGCGGAATGTCTAGCTGTGCTAGCAAGGGGTCTTACATGTAATCTAAAGATCTTCAAGTTGGAATAGCAGATACACATAAACCCTTCAAGATTTCAGCTGATAAACAATGTGAAAAACTGTTGAGATTCCTAATCTAAATAAGGTTTTTTTAAAAGAGAATGTAAAAAGGTATAGGGTTTTAGAGGGATCCTAAGTGACATTCACAATGCATAGATTTTACTTTAAGTAGATGAATGCTCTGAAACTTAACCAGTTTTCTGAGTTACCAAACTAAAATAGGTGTTACAGCACTGCAGAAAATGGTGCTATCTTCAATGGAAATCTAGAAATTTTTAGATTACATTCATTCATTAAATACCCAGTGACTGACGCAATTTAACTCATGAAATGCAATTGAACTAAGCACAACTAATAAGTCCAAACTAACTTTACACAACTATCTACCATCAGCAAATAACCAAAAGTATGGACTAGAGCATTCATCAAATGCTTTCAGCAAACCATAACATTATAAAACACAACTAACTATGGGAGAGCAAGAAGCAAACCATGAAAACCAAAGTGAGCCAATACAAAATACAAATTCTCAAGATAATTGCAGAAACTTGCTTTGCATTACTTCAAATGGTATAGTGTCAACAATTCGATATCAAAATCTCTCTTACAAAAAGTGGAAATGACAGCCCTTTATATAGGAAAGCAACATACCAAGTTTTCAAATGAACGGTGGAGATTAACTCAACACCGACGGTCCAGATTACATCAATAAATACATTTGTAACAACTCATATCAATTCTCGGATTACACTATCTTTTATGAAAAAGACAAAAAATAGCCTCCAGATACATTGAATCTAGTCAATTAAACTAGCCAACTCAATATGTTAATAGAAAAGAACATTTTTAAAACATAGAAAAGACAAAATAGAGTCACATGCTGCCCCGAATATAGTGATTTACAATTATGACGGGATTACATCCTTAGAATATTCAAAACGATATCAAGACTCTTCATCTAAATTAATTTTGTCTTCGCTAGCCAACTTATTGCGGTAGGTTAGCCATGCCTCAAGTGCAAGATTGATCTTCGAGGGATCTGGATTCTTCAAATGATTTATTCGATAATCGAACATCTCCAATTCCCGGCTAAATCTATTGTATATCTTTTCTATCTCTGCACCAGCCTTGTGGAATGCTATGAATTCGGCTCTGAGGTCACTTACCTTATCCAACCTATCTTCCATACTGAGCTCGGTATTTTCAAAAATTACCTTATGTAATTTGCTTTTACACTTCTCGATATCATAAGGGGCGTAGTCATCATAGGATGTTTTCAGACAATCTTTCAAAGAATCATTGATATCGTATATAATTGACTGCAACTCTTCATCTGCTGGCTTATATGCTTCCTTTATACTTTCAAAAGTTTCTTTCCTCAAAAGTAGTTGTTGATACCATTCAATGGCTTTGGACAACTTATTTCCAGTTAGAATATTCTCTACTATTAGAGTCTGGGTGGGCAAATCCCTGATGCTCTTTATCCGTGGATACATATGAGTGCGCGATCATGACAGGACTCGAGGAAGAAGCCCCAGCTAACTCCGTGCCAGCAGCCGCGGTAAGACGGGGGGGCAAGTGTTATTCGGGATGACTAGGCGTAAAGGGCACGTAGGCGGTGAATCGGGTTGGAAGTGAAAGTCGCCAACAATTGGCGGGGTGCTTTCGGAACCAATTCACTTGAGTGAGATAGGGGAGAGTGGAATTTCGTGTGTAGGGATCAAATCCGGAGATCTACGAAGGAACGCCAAAAGTGAAGGCAGCTCTCTGGGTCTACACTGACGCTGGGGTGCGAAAGCATGGGGAGCAAACAGGATCAGATACCCTGGTAGTCCATGCCGTAAACGATGAGTGTTCGTCCTTGGTCCCCAACTACTATAGCTTGGGCCGGAGGCCCAGCTAACGCGTGAAACACTCCGCCTGGGGAGTACGGTCGCAAGACTGAAACTCAAAGGAATTGACGGGGGCCTGCACAAGCGGTGGAGCATGTGGTTTAATTCGATACAACGCGCAGAACCTTACCAGCCCTTGACATATGAACAAGTGTGCCTATCCTTAACGGGATGGTGTGAAGTGTATGGTTCATACAGGTCATCAAAGGAGTCACATTCCTCACGCAGATCTTTCCATTTCTTATGAAGTTCAACCAGCTTCTTGTGTGCTTGAGCAGAGGCATCGATAGTCTCGTGTCCCATTTCAAAAACTCTAAACAACCAATTTTTAGTACCTTGGGACTTGGACCTTACCTCACCTAATCTTGCCATTTCATCAGTAGACAGGAAAGTAGGCACTGTCCTTATATCTCCCCCCGCATTGACTGGCTTGACCAGAAACTAGAGACAAGTGCGGAGTTCTGCATTTTGCTGTTTTAACTCCTTGGACATCTCATCTTTGTCTAACTGTTCCAAAATTGAAGTAACCGATCCTTTAAAATCATCCACTCTTTGAGCACGAGTGGCGGGTCCCAAATCAACTGTGGAAATTACGTAATCCTCTGCTCTGACTTGTTCTTTGGTTGCATCTGCTGGTGAGACAGCTATCTTTGCAATTCTGGACCCTGATTCATCCTTATAGATTCTAGACTGTATCTTTGCCTTCTTTTGCTTCTTGGGCCTCTGGGCTTGTGATAGGATAGTACTCAAATCCAGCTGTATTATCTCTACTTGTGGCTTAGGATATGCCACTATGCTTTGCAACCATTTGGGTGTTGAAGATTTATTCAATTAAGTGGCTTTGTCATTATTAATTATAGCTAGTTCTTCAAGTGGTTCTTGTTCTTGGCTTGGTTCTTCATCTTTATCTGTACTCATCTCCTCTTCTTTCTCTCCTTCTTTGGCCAAGTTTCTCCAGTTTATCATTATATTTTCTTGGGCTGTCTTGAAAACTTCCTCCGTTTGACCTTTCTCTAGAGGGCTGTCGGATATATCAATGATTTCAACATTGACTGTCTCTGTCAGAGGTTCATTTGAAGCTTCATTACTTACTTCCATCAATACATCTTTTTCTACCCCAGGTAATAATTCTGCTTCAGGCTCCTGCAAACCTAATTCTGCACATACTTTCTCAATTTCGGGCAACAGAGGTACGGCTAAAGAGGTTGAATCTGCGGACATTTGTGAAATAGGAACTGCAGAGGATATGGGTGGTGAAGGCACGTTGGTCTGTGTTAGATTAGCTAATACTGCCAACAAGGAAGAAGAGATGACAAGGGGTGAAGGAAAAGGTAGTGAAGGTAGAGGAAGAGAAGGTGAAAGGATGGTGGAAATAGGAGGTAATGCTACAGGGGTGGATAATTGAGTGGAAGAAGTAGAAGGTGTAGGTGTAGTAGTAGTAGAAGGACATGAAGTGGCAGTAATGGAGGAAATAGGGCTGCTAGAGGCATTGGAAGAAATTGCCAACGAGTAGGAAGTAGTTGAAATGGTGGAGGTAAGAGAGGTGGTAGCAGGGGATATTTTTTGGACAATGGCAGCTGAGGTCATGGGTGAAGTGGATGCAGCGGTAGTAGAAGTAGTAGAGGAAGAAACAACAGTAGAAGCTATAGAGGTTGAGGCAGCCATGCTTACACTTTGAGCAGTAGGAGATAGGGAGGTTGGCAGATTAGTATCTTCTTGTGTTGTAGCATCCTCCTTAGTTACCTCCTTCACCCTTGCTTTCTTGGTCTTAGAACCTTCCCTAGGGCCACTTGGCATATCTCTTTTCTTGGAGACCCTTGCCCTGGTGGAGGGAGGCTGGTCTTTCTTTGAAGAAGGCCTTGCAAAAAGCTTCTTAACTTTCTATGACTTTTCTGCTAAAGACATATGTTCTTCATTGTCTGATTTCTGTTCCTCAATCGGCTCTGCCTCATCTGTGACATTCATTAGTTCATCCTCCTCACCTCTGGAGTCCTTATCTGATTCTAATGCAACATAGGTAAGCTGTACTCCTTGTCTTTCCAAAGCAGCCACTTGACCCCTTACCCAGGCCTTGCTCAATCTGATTGGTTCTCTCATTATGGTATCCAAAGAGCTTTCTTCTGCATTAGTCCAGTTCGGTAATGGGATGGGTTGACGATATTGAGCTTCCCAAGCTCCTCTGACCATAACATTATCATCTTCTTCCAACTGATCTGGTACTACAATAATGTGGAACTTCTTGATGAAGGCTAGAGGCAGCCTTGAGTGAGCCTTCTTCATAACTTCATAGTCATCCATGCAATTGGCCCAAAAGTCTTCAATATGTATCTTATGAAACAATTTCTTACTTACGAATCTTTCCATCACCCTATTTGGATCAAAATGATCCCTTGCATTGTAGTAGTGTAAATTGAGGAGTTGAAGTTCCTTGTCAGAATGTTCTGCTGATGCCAAAGGACATGCATAATTCCCCTTGCCAAATCTGATAGGAAACTGAACATTGGTTCTGTGTAAGTGCTTGAGTTTCTCAGCACAAGGTATCAATTGTCTAGACAATTCTAGAAGCACTATCTTGTCATCATGATATCTAGGAAGTCTATAAGCCATCCCAGTGAAGCCTTGTACCCTTAGATACGTGAATTTTTCAAATTGATTATACCACCTACCATATCTAGTTACTTCATTCATTGCTTTAGTGGAAATCCTCAAGGCTGTATTGCCTTACAACAATCTGGCTATATACATTGTAAAAGCATCATTCACCCTTTTAAAGTGTATCAGAGATTGAGATGAGGTTAGCTGCAGGTAACACTCATATACTTTCACTTGGGTTTGCTCATCATTTCCAACTTCTCCAATCTTAGATAACCCAACATAGTGATTTATCCTTGCTAATGCATAGACAACATAAGATGTCCATCTGAAGTATCTCTTCTCTTTGAAGTTGCTGAAGGCCTCATGAATGTTGTCACTACGGATTTGAGACCAGTGAAACTTAGTCCCTTTCAGTATTTTAATTATGATAACGAACATCCACCCCTCAAAAGTGGAGGTTGTAGGTAATCCATATATTCTGCTTAGAAAGGTTACCAAATCTCCAATCTCATCATGAAAATCACTCCTATATAGCACTTGGGGAAATTTACTAAGGGTAGACCTTCTATTTTTGGCCCAATGATCATTCATGTGTTTCCTGCACCCCTCCACATCTTTGTTGTAAGTCCCCTATGATCCTTGTTTGTCTGACATGGTCATAACTGTGTGCCATGGAATATCAAAGGTCTCAGCCAGAGAGGGTGGACTTAAATCAGCCAGGATATCCCTGTTAGTAGTTTGAATTGTCCTTGTCATGATATCATATCTATCTGCACATGTTACCATCAATTTTGCACACTGTACTGAGGTGGGGAAGGCAGTAGCCTGTGATATACCACTGCCTTTGGGTGTTTTGGCCTTAGGAGTTGGGTTTGGGCCAAAGATTCTCAATCTGAAGTCATCTAAATCTATGACCTAGATCTGTGTCTCCTACATCACTCCACCCGGAATGAATCTTGGTCTCTGGAGGGATCCCCTTGAATTCGTACTTCATGGTTTGAGCTCGGGTAGTCATCTAATCTGCAGGACTGAACTTTATAAGATGAATTTTAAGGAATCTGCTAATACTACTGATATGCCCTTTTTAAAGAATCACAAATCTAACAGTTATTACCATTGCACCTACTTCATAGAAATTTGCCATTAATGAATGCAAAAAAACATTTAATGTTGCAAGACATCTTATTGGAAGCATGAAAAACATCATTATCTACGTTTTACAACATTAACTACATCATTCCTGACATTTTCCCCTTTGAAAGTTCTTAAAACACAGTCATTTTGCATCATTTGCGCTAGTTTTAGGGTCAACCGACCTGTAGGTAGAAAAGCGCTAAAATTTAGGTCTACCGACCTCAGCGGGAAAAATGGGCATGTCTGACCCGAGGTTACATCAGTGTTCATATCTCTTCTTGCTTTTGCATGGGTTTTGGACGTTACCGACTTGCACGACTTTTGAAGGTCACCGACCTTTCATTGGTTGTTTAGTTAGTCGGTCGGGTTTTAGCACAAGTCTCCTTGAGATCACAATTGCGTGGGATTTGGCTTTGTTTGACCTGCGCGAGTTTTGAGGTCAACTGACTAAGTCAATGAAGGAGTGTTTCAGCGCAAGGTCGGATGGGATTAATTCTAGTGCAGAGCCGTTTTTCTTATTTTCAGTGGGACTTTGGATGTCACCGATTTGCGGAGATATTCTAGGTGTCTGACCAAGTCAGAGACGGAGTCTTTTAGCGCAAGGTCGGCACAAAAGGTTTTTAACGCTAAATAGCTTTCCAAAGTTTGTGGGGCTTTGAGGTCCCGCCAATTTAATTAGTTAACGCGATAAAGCTATGTAGGTCGGAAGTCAGCATTTTCAGTGCTGAATGGGTTTTAAAGTGCAGCGCGGGTTTTAATGGCCATCGACCGACTGGACGAGCTGAAATGTTTACAGGTTGGTCGGACCCAAGTTTGGCGCCAAGACCAGATGACTTTCCAGTTTATGAAAAGGGTTCGAATTTGTCAAACTACGGCCAAGCCTGGTCAAGTTGTTCTTTTAGCTCATGTCAATCCAACTATGTTTTCAAGGAGAAATTCAAACTAGGTTTCGAGGGAGAAACAAACAGTTTATGCACAAAACCCTAGCTGAAACCCCAAATGCATTGCTCGGAAAGAAAATGTACTTGAAATGAAACCCTAACCGCACACAGTGAAAGCTAAAAGAGGAGAGGTGGAACCCTACCTGGTTAGTTGCAGAAAATGTGTTCGGGTTGCACAAGCAGGAAGCAGTCGCGGGATAGAACTCGAGGGCAAAGACAACAAAAATGCTCGACAGGTTGCAAAGGGGCTCTCCAAAATCTTTATCAAAATGCAAAAAATGATTTAAGCAATGTAGGTTATCCTTTTATTGTCTCCAGCCAAATCGCCATTAATGTGCGGCATACACAGCGTCAGTCGACAGATTAGGGTTTTCACGCGACTTTTCATTTGCTCAGACTTGGCGGGGAAATTGGATGTGACAGACTTGGTTGGCGAAAGGTCTTTTTAACGCTGCAACCATAGACTCAATGTTATGCAGTTTGTGAGACTTTAAGGCCCTTTCAGACTTGCGGGAATTTTGACCTCTTTTGACTTAGTCAGTGATTGAACAATACAGCCCAAGTCGGAGACAATTGATTTAAGCGCAAAAGTCCGTCGGGAGGAAAACTAGCACCAGAGTCGGTGATGAAGGATTTTAATGCAAAGTCGGTTGGGGAGCAATTTAGCGCAAAAGGGCTATTCAAGGCCATCAGAAGAGATACAAAGATCTAACTTAGCAAATTCTTGAAATGATTTTCAACATCATCATTCAAACATGGCCAAAATGTACTTTGACCACTTGACCACGTAGGAAGTGAAAAGATCTACTTGACACTCTAGACCAAATTTTGAAAGAAGGGGGTCCCTATTTTGGAAATGGGGCACATGTGCGAGGTACAACACTTAGCCAAAACCTTAGTTGATAAACATTTTCTCGAGGTCAAGGTTCAATATAAAGATATAGGGTTGGGAGAGTATGATTTGCAAAAATCTTGTTGCATGGGGAACTTGTCGTTATCACTTGAGTCATATGGAAAACCTCTTGTAGCAAAGGCAAGTAAGAAGGTAATCATACAAGCTCAACCAATAGTGTTCACTCATTGGGGGAGACTAGAAGATGAATGTATTGAAGACATTTCCTCTTGGATATTCTAAGATGAAAAAGATGGACAGTGACGTTACCGGTTGAACAATACAACAGACGTCTCTGTATTGTCAAAAACATGGGATTCAAAGGACAAGGTGAACTTGGCATGCCTGAACAAGGAACCATAAAGCCCATCTCTGCCACTAAGAAAAATAATAAGCATGAATTAGGATACGGTAAGGAGGTACCACGCTCCTCAGATATTTAGTTTATCCTCGATGAAGTAGCAAAGACTTTTACCACGATTGAGACTTCTAATGAGGATGCTATCAATGACTCCTACCTACACCTTACTGATTTATTTTAGTATGTATGAACAATGTTGTAGAATATGAGACCTTGCTTGCTAGTCTTAAAACAATAGTCCAATGGAACACTTGACAACTTTTTGTCTATGGGGATCCTCAACTAGTTATACGATAGGTCGGCGATGAATATCAAACCAAGGATGACAAACGTATCCCCTACAAACAGATGGTTGACAATTTTAGGCAATACTTCACACACATCCAATTTGAATAGATGCCTTGGATTAAGAACAAAGCAACCAACACCAGAGCCACTATTGGTTCTCTCCTCAAGATGCCAAAAGACAATCAACAATGTGAATTCTTCATCGAATAGTTTTTGATACCAGCGTATGACACTCATGACTCTAAACTGATATGCGAGATTGTCAGTCACCATTCTTACTGGTACCATGACATATACACTTATCTTCACAACCACATCCTACCACCTAACATTTCGTATAATCAAGGAAAATCCTTCCTCCAATGCTCATCCCACTTCACCCTCCTTGATGACACTATATCGAAGGGGTTTTGACATTGCCTTTCTATGATGCCTAAATTCGGAAGAGGACAACCTCACACTCAAAAAATTTCATGAAAGTATCTATGGATCCCACACTGGTGGTATGGACCTAGCTAAGAAGCTTCTCATAACATAGTACTATTGGCCCATTATGGAAAAAGATGCATGCTAGTATGTCAAGAAGTACATAGCTTGTCAATAGTTGGAGACCTCATTCATGCATCATTGCAAGCCTTGCAACCGATTACTACTCCTTGGCCCTTTTCCACATGGGATTTATATCTCATTGGAAAGATTAATCCATCCCCCTCAAGCGGTCACAAGTTTATCATTACTGCCACTAAGTACTTCACTAAATGGGTCGAAGCCATTCCACTCACCTACACCACTAGCCAACAAATTTCCAAGTTCATCCTCAATCACATCATCTGCTGCTATGGCATCCCATTCATCATTATCATTGATAATGGTAAGTTCTTCAAAAACTATTAGGTCCATACCTTATGCGAATAATTCCATATCAAACATTGTTGGTCCACTCCATATTACACACAAAATAATGGTCAAGCATAAGCATCTAATAAGACCCTAATTAAAATCCTTAAAAAGATTGTTAATGATGTTGACCATGATTGGCACCTACAACTCAACCCCTCCCTTTGGGCTTACCATACCAACATTTGTTCACCCATAGGTGCTACCCTGTACTCCTTAGTCTTTCGAGCAAAAGTCATCTTGCCAATTGGGATCGAAGTCCTATCATTGTGCTTCTCTTTGCATGATCTCATTAATGATGAAAGTATAGAATTGCATAGCTACATGAAATAGAGTTACTTGATGAGCAATGCCTTAACGCCCTAAATCACTTGAAAGCTTATCAAAATTTCCTTCATCACAGCTATAACAAAAAAATCAAATATCGAGAGTTTAAAGCTGGTGACCTTGTCCTTAAGGAAAATCAAAGAAACACCAACTAGGACCGGAAAAGACATGCAAATTCAAACTTAATTGGTTGGGTCGTTACATCATCATTGCTAAGTATGGATTACGCGCTTATCAGTTGGCCACTCCAAATGGTTAGAAGATTGAAGAACCACATGAACATAGTGCATCTCAAGCACTTCCATGCATAACTTGCAACAATTCCCAATCAAAAATTCCACAAAAATACAAAAAATAAAAATAAAAAAAAAGTAAAGAAAAAATTCCTCTGGTGAAAACCACCTTGTGGCAGCTTAGGCAAGTACCAACATGCTTGCAAGTGCCATGAGTAGAGTTGGAATCCATTATCCCTTAGGTCCTCTTCGCACCATACCATTCCATATCATTATGTCTTGTCATCAGCTACACATTGTACCTTCCCTACCTAACTTAGTCATGCACTAGGGGCAGTGTCTTGTGTCCTACTTTGGAATACACCTTTTGACATTCTCCTATTTTGTAAACATCCAACATTTTGATGTGTCTCCTAAGACATGTTCTTAAAGCACTTGTAACACGTAAGCATCATCATCCACATGAATTTTAAACTCAACACAACTCTTGCACCAAACACAACAACAAAGAACCTTACATGCATCATCAACACACATCAATTGAATTCCTAGCCATTATGAAATTCATGCTCCATCATATCATTTGCCTTCATGGGATACATCATTCCCCACACTAGGGATCATCATCATTCAATCATTTTCAACTCTTTGGCAAGCGGTAAAACCCCTATGTGTCATTTGATTGTTGAATTTAATTATTTGTTTATTTTTGACCCACAACATACCTCATCAAGGTTGCCACGATCCTTATATCATGGTGCGTCTTGATTGGTATAGCAAGGCATATCTTTTGTTTTGAGTGTTATGTTTGTTGGTTTCCCCATTCTAGATCCTGTGGTGTTTAGAATGTGACTTAGATAATTTGTAAGTGAGTCAGACTCCAACGTGACACATGAACCATCTCCTTGTTAAGGGCAACCTCGTAGTCACTCCCACTCTCATGGCAAGAGCCAATCAAGTAGAGGTAGGACCGGGGGTTGTTCTGTTCTTGTTCTCGAGGGAGCAGAATGTTGCAAATGATGGTTGGATTGTTTGCTTGATGTGTGTGTTGATGGTTGTTTCGATGAAAACGTTCGATTGTAGTTGTGATAATAGTATGACTTGAAGGGTCACTAGTCCTGAGTCTCCTGAGCCTAGCACAAAGGCTGTTATGTTCATTTATGATTCACAAATGCTCTTGTCTCCTTTACTCATTTTGGATTATCTTTTGTATCAGTTCCTATTGATCAATGATGAGTTGGTGATGTTCTTGTTCTTCGATAGTTTGTTCTACATTTTGTTGATTGTGAATTGGATGGGGGAAGTTCTCCCCAATCTCGTCAAGGACGAATCTTATCTAATCTTCCATGATGCCTAGGCACATTGAAAGCTTGGAAGGAGGGGGAAAGTTTGTGTATTTGACTATGTTGAAGATGTTGACTATTGACCTCATGACAGTATCGAGGATTTCCTTTGCCTACATGTTTTGTTTTGGTTTTGATGCATTGACCTCATGATGAAATCAAGGGTTTGTTCACTTGTTTTGGCTTTGATGTTTTCCTAATGTTTTTGGTTTTTGATGGATGCAAGCTATATGAATCCAATACAACTTTTGTTTCTTTTTCTCCAAATTTTGATGTGATCTAATTATATACAAATTGAAAATGAATGCAATCTAAATGAATTTTTGAATGCAAGCTATACTATATTTTTGTTGTTTTGTGGAATGATTTTGTAATCTAATCTAATGAAGTGGAAATAACAACTAATCTATGAACAATGGAAATAAAATTTAATCTAGGAATGCAAGGAAAATCTAAGCTAAGTAGTTAAAAGCAAATCTAATCTAATGCAATAAAGAAAGTCCTATCGAGAGAAAAACAAACAAATTATTTACTTCCTCAAGAGCAGAGATTTGTTCTAATTACTATTGAAAACATGAAAGGAACCTAGTATGAATTGGGCGTTAGTTCCTGGTGAGTCCTCAGAAGTCCTTCATGGAAACCCTCTCTTCCTTTGCAGCAACAAGGTCCTCCTCTTGGCAACAAGGATGAAGATGGGAGCAGCTGAATTGAATTGAGCTTTGAAGCTAAGAGAATTGACAAATGAGGATGATTGATACAAGAATTTGAATGCTAAGAAGCGTAATGGGCTTCAACAATTAAGTTATGCAAATAAACAAAAGTCACGTGAAATCTTGCATGAGCATGAGAATGCTATGGAGACAACTATATGCAAAGCAAAGCAAGAGCAAAGATGCAATATTGAATTTACCTCCCCAAATGCATAGAGAAGGGGGATATTTATAGGTTTAAAATCAACACCAAAGGTGGTGATTGGGGAGTTAACAGATTTGATTCGAGAGTGATCTGACTCTGATTGATAGTGAATAGTGGTTGCAGAGCAGATCATAGAAGAAAAAATGGAGATAACACGACTTATTGGGAAATAAAAAAGATTGATTGCAAGATGAGATTTTATTGATTGAGAGTCATGAATCAGTCATGGGGAGTTGGCAATCAGTTAGACATGAAGAATCCCACAATCAAGACTCAATTTAGAGCAAATTTGGGCCAAAACTGGAAGAAAACACACATGACAAAAGATGACAGGGTTGCCCCTTTGGAGAAGTGGGTCACTCCTTTTACTAGGGCAAGTTGCCCTTGGAACCACACTTAAAATGCAGGGTTACCCATAGAGACCCTGAAGACATAAGCGGCGACCCACAGGGGGAGGTTTGTACAGGTGGTTTCAGGATTGGAGAATGGTTTAGAAGGGTTGAAAATGGTTTCTAGAGTTTGAAATGAGGCATTGGACTTCCACAAAGTGTGTCACTCCTTTTACTATGGTAGGTCACCCTTGGAGACCACACTTTAGTGGCAGGGTTGCCGAGGGAGACTGTGAAGACAAAAGGGGTGACCCAGAAAAGAAGGCTTGGACATGCAAACTGAAGATACAAAAGCCTTCGAAGGTCAATTGGATGGCTCTAGAAGGATGAAATGATGTAAACACCCCTAGGGAAAGTGAATTTCCCCTCTTGTGAAGTGAATTGGTCATGTCAAAACTAGAAAGTCACATGATTTTTGAAAATGGGTTAGGTGACTAGGACAACAGTGCGCAGGACCTTAGAAGGTTAGTTTGGAGATTGGAGAAACACAAACAAAATGAGAAACCAATGAAAACGTGTCACCACAGAGGGAGGTTTGTACAGGTGGTTTCAAGGTTGGAGAATGGTTTAGAAGGGCTGAAAATGGTTTCCAGAGTTTGAAATGAGGCATATGACTTCCACAAAGTGGGTCACTCCTTTTACCAAGGTAGGTCACCCCTAGAGACCACACTTCAATGGCAGGGTTGCCTGAGGAGACTGTGAAGACAAAAGGGGTGACCTAGAAAAAAAGGCTTGCACATGCAAATCAAAGGTACAAAAGGTTCCGAAAGGTCAATTGGATGGCTCTAGAAGGATGAAATGATGAAAAGGCCGCTAGGGAAAGTGAATTTCCCCTCTTGTGAAGTGAATTGGTCATGTTGTCAAGGCTAGAAAGTGACATGATGATTTGTTGAACATGGGTTAGGTGACTAGGGCGACAGTGTGCGAGACCTTAGGTTAGTTTGGAGATTGGAGAAACACAAACAAAATGAAAAACCAATGAAAACATGTTACCAAGAGAGAAGTTGTTGAGAGACATATTTCATGCTTACATGTATATGATTAGGACTATAGCTCATCCTCGAACTACCATGTAGGTCCGTGCGCCTTTTTCATACTTACAGATCCCACCAAAGTCATCAAATGTCTTGCAATGTGTTGGGACATCTTATTGTTTGTTGTGTTTGTGAGTTAGTCCATTATGCACAGAACACATTGTCAGCATGGTCTTTATACCCCTACTGCATAACATCAAGTGCTACAACAAATCTAGGTTGCTCACCACAATCAGCATGTACATGTCTTCGACAAACCACCAACATCATAAAATCCATCATCATTCTCCAATCTTTTTCCTATCCCCATGCATCTCATCCAATTATCTCGACATTTCATACTCTAATAACATTATTTTCTCACTACCTTTTTATCCTCCATATCCTATCATCTATCCACTTCTACTCCATCCCATCCTCCATCTCCCCCTATTATTACTCTATCAGCCATAATTCTCCTATCAAGAGACCACCTTGGTCTCACGCGCCCACTTACTCTCTTGAGGAAGCATCATTTTTGTCATTCCTCATCTAAGCGACTAAGGCATCTTCTTTCCAAATCCTTATATTTTATTTTTCTTTGAAACGACATTACTTCAACGTCGTCTCAAAGAGAGGCAAAATGAGCACCTAAATCTCACCATGTCTTAATATTACACTTTCTCACATAATCAAATTAGTTAAATAAATTATATTTATTTAAATAATTTAACTATTCTTCTAATGTTCCAACATTATATTTAATTAATTAATTAATCCAATCATTCTTCAACATTCCAATGTTAATTAAATTAATCATGTTTATTTAATTAAATCAAATCATTCCCCCAACATTCTTCCATAGATTAAATAAATACATGATAATTATTTAATCCAACCAAAATCCCTTCACATCATTAGTTGAATAAACAAATTATGTTTACTTACCTAATTAATCATTTGCACATTTCTCCACACTTTATTTAAAAATAAATAAAATCAAACTTACACAAGGCTCCAAAAAGTACCTTTTTATCTCCACTCTCGATTCAAATTAAGGTAATCTTGCGCATCCATTCTCCTCAATCCATGCCTCATTCATTTGCACCTCTCCCAAGCTTCCACTTGTAAATTTCTCATTTCCCCATACAAATGGGTCAATCCTCACCATCCAATCTACACAGTGCACATTCCCATCCAAAATTTTATAAATACTTCATCTCCTAAGCACATTTCATCATCAAGTTGGAAGGCAAAGACATGTTGCATGAATCTTGAGTAACCTAAATCCCTCATCAACAACAACAAATCATTGAGCATATTTGAGGCATCAAGGGTTTGTTTTGATGAGAACTTTATTTTGTTTTCATTATCATTATCATTTTCTTTGCTCAATCGAAGGTGTAGCTTAAATGTGAAATAGGTGTTTTTTTTCACTGCATTACTACTTATTTGTTTCATATTTTAGCATACATATATTCATAGGTGAAAATGCCTCTATACAATTCCACTAAGTGATTTCTTCTAATTATTGTGTTTTATAGAAACTTAAAAGTTTCTCATGAAATCATATGTATCCACTTCATCTTTCTTGACATGGTCTTCCATGTGTTCGACATTTTCATCCTCTTCTGCATGTCCTTTTGGCCCTTGCTTTCTAATTGTTCATGCAATGTTGCCCCTTATATCTCCTACACAACAAATCCTAATTTCCATATACACAAACTTCTATGCTATCTGCGAGGCACACCCCTACAAACTTACATCGTCTATGCCAATCTTTAGTCACTTACCAATACATAACTTGCTCCTTTCCAACCATCCTCGCTAGTGCATAGTCATTCATGCACACATCCTCTTGTGCACTTCACCTATTGTGTTCCCTCTCATGAATCCAATTTGCCAAGTTGACAATTAATGTTCACCTTCAAAGAGTTAATTGTTTCTTCTTGCCAACATTCTCCTTGACCAATTTTTATGTTGGATCCTTATAACACTTAATTTATGCATCATATGCATGACTTCGCTGAAAATGGAGGTTATCTTCCCACATGCCAGCTTGCATAGGAAGCATAAATGAAACATTATCTCCTTAGAACCTCATGTTGTGCATCCCCAACATGGATTTTTCTCACTATGTTATGCATTCCTATGTGCTACTAACCACTTCCCTTGATTGTGCATCATTGTGCCATTAACTATACTTTCAATATATTAACTTGCCTCCACCATCCTTGATGAGTTCATTCTTCTAGCCTTGTGTGTTCTAACCCTTTGGTTTATTTATGAATGTTGTGAAAGAATCCAATTAAATCTATCTCGCCTCTAATATAGAACTTAGCTGATTCCTCATGCATACTCTCTATTTTGTGAACAAACTATCTTACACACATTGAATTTTACCATCCACTCAAGTTCCTTATCATGTTATTTTGTTCTTTCCTATTGTGCAAATCTAGATGGTTCCCAAGCTTCCTCAAATGGATACACTATAGGAATGAGGGTATGAAACTTCAGATGTTGCACATCTTCTTCCCCCCATCATGAGTGCATCCACCATACACAAATCAAAATGAACATTTGTGAAGTTCTCTTTATATCCATTCAAACAAATGTCAAATCAAAATTTATGAAGATTTCAACCCATGGCCCTGAAATAATAATCCAAATATCTATATTTAAAGAAAATGAACCTATGCAAGAGGAATGATATCATAAAATATGTATGCTTCTTGTCAAATCAAAATTTATGAAGATTTCAACCAATGGCCCTGAAATAATAATCCAAATATTTATATTTAAAGAAAATGAACCTATGCAAGAGGAATGATATCATAAAATATGTATGCTTCTTGTGGGAAGTTTCTTTACGGGAATATATTTCCATTCATATTAAGAAAGAACTAAAGTGCTTATGATGAATATGATCCTTAGCAAGAATCTCTGAAAAAACAATTGCCAATCTTTAACAAAATCTTATACAAGTTGATAAAGAGAAGTAGATAGAGCATAATTAATTCCATTTATTTTTTGAAAATGAAAACCCATGGAAATAATCTCAAATAATGTAATCTTATACAAATGTACATCAATTTTCCATGTGGTTGATCAAAACTATAGAATGGCCGTTGCGTAATATCTAGTTTTCAAAGTCATAAATAAAATGTAAAGCAACCCCGATAAATAATGCAACATAAAGAAAGATACCAAAATATGAAGAATACTAACGTGAATCACATGACAGAATCTGTAGAACATAGCATTGTTAAGACAATAAGATTAACCATGCACAAGGTCAATGCAAAAAATAGCTGTCAAGACTTACAAGTTTCCTTCGATTGAACATCCAAATAATAAAAAATGACTTTACATAGATGTGGAGTTAGTTTGATAAGTTTAATGCATCCACAATATTAACATATAATGTATCTAATACAATTTTTGCAAAAACATATCGAACCTCTTGTAGATTACCACACCCCAGTGACTGATAATTTATATCTAAGCGTTCTCTCTTCTTCCAGGTACCCTCAACATTGTCTTCTGGAACATAGAATATCTTTTCTACCTTAGCATGCATTGCTTTAGATATGAAGACCTGCAAGATAATGACAAACAACTATTATTCATGTTTGGTTTGAATTTTAAATAGGCTTCAGTCTATTATCATTCTACAAATATTTCCAATACATGAAACAGGTAATAATACCGTAATATAGGTACGAGATATAAGCTCCCAAAAACAAAATGTTTTGCACTCTCCATATAACATAGAATTCAAAAACCTGATCACATGTTATAAATTTTATAGGCTTCCTTTCAAAAAGATGCATCCAACACAAGGTGATAATTCTTAATATTTTCCTTTATTTAAAAATGGACTGATCAAGTCTCAAGTGTGAAGACATATTTTACATATGAAAAAACATGTAGTGGCATCCAATCACACAAACTTTAGAAACTGGAAGGCACCAAAAGGCAAGTGGTGAGCATGATTGAAGTTCAATCTTCCGTTACTCGTACATTTCGGTTCCACAAGAAAATAATTGTGTAGACTTAACCTACATGTATGCAAGCCTCCACATGGAGTCCATTTCCAGATAGTATGTACGTGGCACACATCTAATTAAAAATATTAAATAGTTCACAGTATATATATCTTGTTTTTTGGTGAATAAGATTTATATATTATTTAAACAAAAATAAATACATAATAACTGGAATCACATTCTGCAGCCACACAAACTAGGTAGAGCCCAGGAATCAAGTATTGAGTGGTTCCTAAAAGAAAATAACCATAACCAGAATACTCCGCCCCAAAAACAGAAACAGCTGGTCACAAAATCAAAGAGTCATAATGTCAGAACATTGTTAAAACAAAGATTAAGCAGCTAAAGCTATAAATACCAAATTTGGAGGCCGGTTCCAGTCATTCGGTTGCCCCAACCTCCGTCAAGCAAGTCTTTTCCATCATCAATCACCTCCCAACAAATGAGAGCATTATTTTCATTCTCCTGCTCATGAAGTTGTGAATCAGGCACATCTAGCAGAGGCTGAGTATTATTCTATTGTGGAAAAATGGAAAGGGCCAAGCAAGGGAACTTATCTTGACCACGAGGAGGTGTGCACCCCCATCTTTTAGACAATGTAGAAGAGTGCTGGCCCATCTGTGGTGGTGGCAACCAGGCAATGTATTTCCCTACTGGTGGAGAAGAGCACCGCCTGCGGCAGCTCTAAGAGCAGTGCCAAGTGAAATTAGAGTGTTCGCGGTGTTGACCCTGGTAGGGGGACCAGGTACAGGTTGGCAAAGACAGAGGAACCCAAGCCACAGTACATGGGGCATTACCCCAATGGTCCAATAAAGTTTGGAGGTGTGCCACCTCCAAGGCCACTTTATTGGCCTACACTTGTGTAATGTCCAAATTATTCAGTACTTGATACTCTTGTATTATGGTATCATTTATATTAAATTATTTGATTGATTAATAAAGTGGCAACTAACCAATGTATTTCCCTACTGGTCGAGGAGAGCACCACCTGTGGCAGCTCTAAGAGCAGTGCCAAGTGAAATTGGAGTGTTCACGACGTTGACCCTGGTAGGGGAGCCAAGTACACGTTGGCAAAGACAGAGGAACCCAAGCCACAGTACATGGGGCATTACCCCAATGGTCCAATAAAGTTTGGAGATGTGCCACCTTCAAGGCCACTTTATTGGCCTACACTTGTGTAATTGATACTCTTGTATTATGGTATCATTTAGATTAAATTATTTTATTGATTAATAAAATTGTTGGATAGTATGAAATTCTTTGATAATAATTTATTGAGAATAACCTAATAAAGGTAATTATTGATTTTATTTCACACCTATATATGGATAAAATTATCTAGGATATGTTTGAAAAATTTATTTAGAATTTTTATTTGGAACAATTTTCATAAAATTGTCAATTTTATATAAAGATGAATTTTGGAAATTATAATTTTTATTATAAAAATTATTACAAGAATTGAAATACTAATTTATGGAGAAATACTAGATAATAAGAAAACTAATTTCAAATTCCAAAATCCCCACAAAGCTATGAATAGAAGATTGATTGCATAAATCTTGTAGAGAAAAATAGAATATTAATTTAAGAAACAATTTTTTTAAAAAAAAGAAGAAATAAATAGATAAACTAAATCTATTTATAATTAAATTGCTTATATTTTGAGAAGTAAAGAATAAAAGGGGATTATTAAATGATTAATAATTAAATGATCTTATATTATTAGTGGAAAAGATTTATGGAGAATTATAAAAATAAAATAAAATGCTTTTTGGAAAAAATCAATGTATAAAATAAAATCTAATCAATCTTAAAAAACATTGCAAGCTTTAATGTATGTAGATGCATAGGTTTGCAAGTGCAATTGGATTTTCAAGAGCTCAAGCAAAGATTAGTGATTTGAAAAGCATTGAGAGGTAGGGTCCACATAAGAATCTTGTGCGCTAAAAAAAAGTTTAAATAGATCAAAATTTATGAAAGAATGGATTTAATGAACTTTTAAAAAGAAAAAACAAGCTAAGAAAGTGACAATTTGAAAATCTAGTGAACCAAATCTATGAGAATATATTGAAATCAAATTTTTGGTGTTTTTTGATTAGATAAACCCTTTTGGATGGAGTTATGAACCAAAAGAGGGTTTTGAAAGGACCCCAATACCTTGTACATCAAAAAACGCAAAACCAGCAACAAGAGACAACAACCTATGAAGAAATAGGCCTTAAACCCAAAAAAGGCCCCACGAGAGACAAAAGACGAAACAACAAGCTCACCAGCAAGGTGGAAAGAATTATTCCAATCATGGGGGTTTGAATCCAAACCTTTCCAAAGAACTCTGAATTGGGGCCAAACCCTAACTCGTATGGGGAACAATCCTACCTTTTTTCGAAGAAAATCTAGGCTCAACCAGAGGACAATTCATATGCTTTACAAGTGAATCAAGTTTCCTTTTGTCATTGATGGGAGACCCCCACAAATTCCCTACGGGATCCACAACCTTGGTGTCCTACTCCTTACAAGCCCCTTTAGTCCTCATAGCAGAGCGTCTTTTATCTGTAAATCTCCTTCAACATTTTGAACCTCTTTTCCATGATCGGGAGATGATATTGTCCGAATGTGTTGCTTCTTCTTGATATCTTGACACGAATGGGAGAAGTGCCCAGCTTTATGGCAATAAAGGAAAACCTATGACTCATATTCAATTCTCTGCTCCCATAATCCAAGCTTGGAGAACAGTTTAATGGCATTTGGCAACACTTTATCAATATCAACGCTCACACAAAATCTGGCAAAAACCAATCATTTCATGGATTTTGTGACTTCGTCAATAGACAAGAACTAACCAAAAGAGTTGACAATACCTCACATGATTTCCTCATCCCAATATTCTAAAGGAAGGCCTGAGAGCCTAACCCAAACAAAGACCCTGTTGAAGCTTTCCTTGGAAGCATCAAAACTTGTAGATCATTTTTTCATGAAAAGACCAGATTTACCAAGGAACCAAGGGCCTCCCAGAAGGATCCTATTCCTATCCTCAAGAATTTTAAAAGAGAATAAGAAAAAAGCATTGGCCATGGCAGCAATCCAAATCTGACCAGCCACTTTCCATCTTTTTAGGACCCAACGCCAGACTACATCTATGTTAGGACAAGAGCCCAAGAATCTCCCAATGAGGGAAATCCCCATGCAAGCAGTAGACCTATCCATAACAACATCAGGGACCTTCAAAACTGTGCATAATCCTTCTGAGCCATGAGAAGCTTCACCCATTTGGAAAACAATGGTTTCCCCTATCATAGCTCCCTAAGGACGCAAAACAATAGACTACAAGGCATTGACAAAACTTAGTTGGTCTGAAGAGAGCCAATGGTTCGACCCCTCTTCCATGGCCTGAACAGTAGCTAAAATAGCACTAAATAAGACCCCAGAAGGATCAGAAGCCACCTCAACAAGAGGAATATGGAAGCCCCCATCCAAAGCCTGAACATAGCCTATTTCCTCAAAACTGTAATCTTCCTCTGAGCCACACAATTCAGTTTCAGCAACTCTCACAACTCCAACAACACCTTTGACCTCCAATGCAGGAAGGGGAGAGGACATCTTTAGACCATAAGAAACGCCTTACAATCCTACCTCAACGGCATGAGCGCTAGATGATGCCCTACAAAAACCCAAGCCGTCTAAAGCACTAGCTTTGAACACCTCCTGCACGACCTCTACTCTCCACGATTTGTCCTGCAATAAAAAGCCTTTACAGAGACATGGAGACCCGACCTTCGCAGCTACAGGGCTTGGTGTATTGAGGAGAGCCGAGACCCTATAGGCTCACCATTTGTTGGGCTTCTAGCCACAAATCCAAAACACCGACGTCTTCCTCCCCATCCTAGTTGCTGCAGCTCCAATCCTCTGGCCCACCGTAATCGTCGTTCTCATCTTTGTTGTTTTCCTCCTCCCCTCCTGCATCCTAGTTCTTCCCACTCAAGCTCAGTTTGAAACCGTTCCCATTCCCGCTCAAGCCCATCCTCAAATTTTAGGTGTTGTGAGACAAAAGTAACTTTATTTTAGTTATTTAAACTTTGAAAGAACAAAAATAAATATAAAAACCTAGTGTGGCTACACCAAGAAAAGTAAAACTCTAAACCCTAGAATTCATATTGAGGTTTTAATTGTTTAACACAAAATCAAGTGAACTGAGTGTAAATCCATGTCTTGATGATTTGTTGAGGGTTGTGTGAATTGGTTGGATTGTGTTGGTTCAACCACTTTTAGATTTTTGTCTTAGAAAATGTGTTATTATGGTGTTTACTTGATTTCATATCCTAATACCAAATTTGAGTGTTATTAATTTCTTATTGGATTCATGCTTTCTGAAGTGTTCATTGGGTCAATTGGAACATTTGCGTTTGGTCAATTTATGTCTTGTATCTCAAGATTTGTGTTTGAGTCACTTTTGGAACTTGTATTGCTTAATCCTAGTGAGTTTAAGGTCAAGCACGAATTTTGGGTTAGCTAGATTCTAATAAAAACCCTGTAGAAAGAATTTGGGAAGTTAGTTTGTGAATACATTGTACAAAGACAAGACTGCAATTAATAGGTTGGGAACGTGATATACAAGTCGAGATTGTGATCTTTGAAAATTTGTCTGAAAACATCTATTTTGAGATTCTAAATGTCTAATTTTTTATATAACTATCATAAAATAGTGAATACTTCCGTTACTGGAAACAATCCAAAAATTATATAGGCTTAAAGTTTAGAATGTTATCTAACTTTCCGCCAAGACAAAATTTGGAATTTCTCTATCAATAGTTTAATAATTGACTTCCTCCGAATATAGTGCCTAATAAGAATAATTGATAGAAAAATGAACTTAACAAACTTAAACTTTGAATACTTCTTTGAAGTTCTAATCACACGAGTATACCTAACCGATGTGAAAATATAATGAGAGAATACATGTGCTACATGTGATCTTGATTCTGTGGAACGAATATGTAGCAAGCCCTTGGACGAAGGATGTCTAGAGGAATCAGATCAATATACTATAAACTTAGGCTTCTTTATTTCAAGAGTATATATGGTATGACATGTTTGGGCAAGTAGAAATTGGTTGTGTCCTCCCTAACCTTGAGATAGAAAATTTACTTATTGTGATATCATGAACTATGATGTAATAAAACCATACAACAAACAGATTGAAATAGATATAAGAGTTGAAGCATAAAGCTTTGTTCCACTTGTGGGACATCTTGATTTTTGCTTGAAATCACATATTAAAAAAAAATGCATAATTTAAGCCTAGAGGGATTCTATTTATCAGCATTCGATTGAAAGGGGTTAGATCAAACCCCCTTGGATAGAAACCCCCTAGGTTTAAATCAAATCTCTAGCAATCCGCACCCATCAAAATACTAACAAAAAAACAATTTTGCTTCACCTTTTGGGGGATCAAAAGCCCCTTGGATAGAACCCCCTAGGCTTAAATCAAACCCATGGCAGTCCGCACCCATCAAAATATTAACAAAAAAACAATTTTGCTTTCACTTGGATTTGCACCATGTGTTGGAGAGGTTTAACGGTCTTCAACAATCCAGTGAAACATTGAGATGACCTCTAGGTGTGGGACCCTACAAGGAGGCCAAATCTCTAGAGAGAGGCTGGTTCCTTCAATGAATAAGAGATTCAGCTATTCCTAAGACTAAACCTAATCTATCCACCGTTGAGGAAAAGAGGAAGAGGGATAAAACTGTAAATTAATGGAGGTGATACACCAGGTTTGAATATAAAAAGCTCTCACAGAACTGAGAATGCACAAGATAAAGAAATACAGCTGATCATTCACACAAATCTAACAAATTCCTAGCAGAGGTAAAGAAAAGAACACAATTGAGAGGAAATACACATTCACAGACAACCAGTTCTGAATCACAGAGATAAAACAATAGAAAAGGTAAAAACACAGTGTATTTCAACAAAAGGCACAGTTATAGCAGAGGAGGGTTTTGTTTGGAATACAGAAGCATCAAGAAATTCCACTATCTTCCAACCATTTTCCAACTTACAAATATGCATATATAGCATTTCAATACATTGACCTCAGTCATTTCAACAATAAATTTGCCCCATGGGCCTGTCAAAAAATATCCTTGCCAGAAGGGATGTCTGCCTGCTAAAATTCAATGCAGAAAATATCTTGGATCATGGAGTAGCTGGGAGATATTTTGCCTTCAATGCAAACAGCTGATTCATCACCTGCAATCATAAATGCAAAAATATCTAAAATGGAGTAGTTGAGCAGATCAGAGTTTGCATTAATGGTTGATGAGGAAAATCAAATAGATTTTCCCTCCAAAATCCTTTCTTTACAGAGCCTTTACAACACTTGAAATATCTACATTCAGATATTTAAAGTTTATAATACATTTTCAGGCTCTGTTTTTACATATTCTATCAATTTCAAGATTTTGGCCTATATTTTGCTCTATCAGCAAAATCAATTTTTAACAGAAAATTGTCTTTGTTTTCTGTATACTTCTATCTCCAGTCGGCAATTTTTTAGTTTTATGAATTGTGGCTTGCTTTGTCTATTTTGCCCCTATCGGCAAAATGTCATTTCTCTGAACTATTCTTGCTTCATCCTTTTACTTCTTTTTTTGCCTTATCGGCAAAAATCATCTTTTTTGAACCATTCCTGGCTACATTTTGCCTTAATCGCCAAAATGTTCAAACTTTGAACTTTGCTTTGTTTCTCGTTTTCTACTTTGTCGACAAAATCCCATTTTGCCGAACTTTGGCTCTTTACTTCCTTTTCTATTGGCAAAAATGCCTTATCGGCGAACTCTTCTTCTTTCTTCACTTTTGCCCTTTTGTCGGCAAAAACTCATTTTGCCAAACCATTTTACCTTGCCTTTTGCCTTATCGGCAATAGTTACTTTTTTCGAACCTCAGCCTCCTTTGCTTCTTTCGCCATGCTTCATCCCTACCTTATCGGCAAAACATACCATTGGTGAAACCTGCAAACTTTGAACTCACAATGACTTAGCCGATTTTCCTTCCAGCTCTTTGCCTTATCGGCAAAATGCTCCATCGATGAACATAAGAAAATGCAAACTTAGGGAAAGTTCGTGAAATATGAAACTTGCCGATAGAGAGAAAGAGTCTTCTTTACTTAACCAATATTTTCAACTTTCCTCCCGCCTTTGTCGGCGAATCGGCTAGTCGGTGAACTCATGAAATTTTGAACTTGGTGAAAAGTTCGGGTTTTTTGAACTTTGCCGACAAAGGGAAAGGGGAGCTTCATGTCTTAGCCATTTTTGTTATTTCATGAATTTGCAACTTTGCCGATAAAGGTCAAAAAGGGGGCAAAAATTAAGGCAAGAGCTTCAAATTTTCTGGGTTTTTTGGGTTTTTTGCAAGGGTTCAATGAGATTTGAAGGATTTTAGGCTTGTAGAGCTAAGTTTCAAGGAATTTCAACAACATTTTAAAGTTGGGCTATTTGACTCTGGGCAGAGGAAAATAGGTCAATACTTTTGGGGGATCAAATGAAGTCGTTTGAAAATGCCATTTTACAAGCATGTAGTCCTTAGTGTTAGCTTTCCAAAAAGTTATATATATATGGCCGTGATTACACAAGGATTCAACTTAGGGAGATAGTTGGTTTGTCTGCTCGTCAATGACTATCTAGCACCTCTGGAAGGAGAGGAATCGTCATGTTTTCAATAACAAATCACTCCTGGTCCAGGACATCATAATGAAAATCGAAATTGGCATATGTGAATTCATGAATACTAGAAAGAACCTTTTGGCCCCAAAGATCTATACTTCTTAGGATGATAAGGTGAGCAAGAAGTGGAAGATGCTAAAGCTACCAAAAGGGTACACTGGGAAAACAAAAGTTTCTTTAAGTAACTCTATCTGGATGGCCCCCCCGAGAGACAAGATGAAATTGAACTTTGACGGGCCCTCTCAAGGCAATCCCAGAACCGCAAGCAGTAGAGCCATAATAAGGAATGGAACGGGAATCCTCATTTGGGCGGCTTCCAAATGGCTTCCAAAAAGCACCAACAACGAGGCGGAGCTAGACGCTCTTATCCTTGGCTTGAAGATATGCGGGGAAAAGTACATTGATAAAGTCAACATAGAAGGTGATTCTTTGATTTGTATTCGAGCGATCCAAGACAAGTACATAATACACTAGAAGCTACGGGAAAAATTGGACACTATCCTCATCTCGCTAGAACTTTTTCAAGATTACTCAATACGGCACATCTTCAGAGAATCCAACAAGGTTGCGGATCTCCTGGCCAACTATGGGCGCGAGCAGCCAGAGGACATGATTGTGTCTAATCAGGAAGGAAGATGGCACGATCTGTCACAGATTATCAAGAATGAGACAAGTTAATCGAGGGTGGTTGTATTGATGAGGCTTCGCCACTGCCTCTTAGTATCTCACATGGCGATGTTTTACCTTATTCACAGAGTGTCTGGTTCTTTGCAACCTGAGCCTTTTCAGCGTTTTGCAGTGGAACACCAGTGGAGCACCCAAACCTGTTAGACCTATGTAACCTCTTGGAAGATTTTTGATTTCTAGATTTAATATATAGGGAGCTACCCCCTAGGTAGTAGCTTGCCTTATATATATATGAATGCAAGTCCACTACGAAAAAACAATGACCTATACTCAAGATAGTATTAAAAATAACAAATGTTAGAAAAATTTCAAAAAAATGTAGTACCCTCCACATGAATATCCTTGTTTCAATTTTTTTTTAACATTAATTTCAATAAATATGCTAAGAGAAATTTGAGATAGCAAAACATAGGTCTAAAATTTTTGTTAGTATTAATTAAAAAATTAATAATATATATATATATATATATGGGCAAAGAACATGCAACCAGAGTAGAGAAGGTCACTATGAAGCTTCTGAGGATTGCTAGAGTGGTTTTTCATGGTGATGAAGGCAGTGACAAATCTAGCTCTCCATCTATGAGTGACAGCATGTTGACTATAGAAGATTAAATGTAGCTTCTGCACCCCCTTTTTTGTATGTCTTTTGGGTGTATGTTTAGCTATTCAATTTGATAGGCTACTAGTTTTTTGGACATAAGTTCCTTTCATTCCTGCACATACATGGTTGCATGTTTTTGATCAAATGAACTCTCTATTTTTATCTGCAAAGTTATATACAAAGGGCAGGGGACCCAATGCCCCTCCTTACCTATCAAGAAAAAACATTTTAATAATTTAGGAAAAATTAATAAACTCTATTTTTTATTCAATTATTTAATTTAGTTAATTTATTTATTTTTCATTTAACTAATTTAGAAAAAATATGTTCATTTAAAATAAGATTTTATTATCATGGTGAGCGAGAGCAACCAAGATACGGATGGGAAAGCAGATGATACAACAGGTGTGGAGATTACCCTACACACTTCAAAGGAGAATGCAACGCTAAAGGGAAACAAAGTGAAAATTGCCAGGGATAAGGTGGCAGGTTCTAGTGGCAAGCAAGCAGTAAAATCACCATTTTTATGTGGATTTTTTTAACTCCTCCAAACCTCCGGCCTCTGCTGTCATGGAGAATGCTCAGTTAGTTAAGGGAACAGTGGACAATAGAATATATGTAGAGTGCAAAAATGCATTTAATCCTTTCCTTTGCTGTGGAGATTTCTACAGTCGGCAGATCATTCAGAAAAAGACAAACCTCTCTCCCATTTTGATTGAGCAGTGACTGGTTAATCACCAGTCTTCAACTTCCAAACTTGACAAGGAAAGGTTGGGGAAAGACAATGAAAGGGTTCTCGAGAACCCTATTTCTCTAGACTTGCACCCAGGGAGTGTGTCTGTTGAAGAAGCAAAGACCCACGGAGTTTTAGTACCCTTTATCTTTAGGGCATGTTCCATTGGTTTTGGCCAATAAGGTGCCAGAATTGTTAATTAACGAAGACTGTTTACAAACAATGGAAGAACAAACTGGCAACAAATCTTTGCTATGCAGATGTTTGGGAAAGACAAACTCTTTTGCAGAAATAAATCATGCATGAAATCTGTTTGGAACAATGTCGTGGATCCCTCTTTAACCTTGTTAGAGAAAGGTTTCTTTTGGGTCCAATTTCAGACAGTTGAGGGAGGTGATTTTGTGTGTAACAATGGCCCTCGGTTCTTTGGAAGGTGTGGAGTTTTTGTGTGCCCTTGGACCCATTTTTTCATCCAGCAATTGTTGTTATGTCAAAGGCTCCAATGTGGGCTCACTTACATAATCTTTCTTTGATTATGAGAGATCCCGGTTTGATACAGCAGTTGGCAGAAAAATTGGGAGATTTTATCACAATTGATAATAAGCTGAATTTTTTGCAAAACATATTTGCGAAAGTTTGCATCATGGTTGACCTATCTAAGCCTATTTTCCATTCCATTAAGATTTTGACATTGTTTGGTTTGTGAATTCAATTTATCCATTTTGAAGGGCTGGCATTCAGATGTTCTTAGTCCGACCAATTGGGGCACAAATTGTGAGTGTCCAAGAGTCCATTGGGTTCTTGCATTGTTTAGTTGCAGAAATGGATTAAGAAAGTTGGCAGCTTGGATGTGGATTTTATGAGGAGAACTGAATGGTGTTCTTCGGTTGAGCATCTTTCCTCTCTTTGGTCAGCAGCGAGGAAGAAGGAATTTAGCATGGAGGAGGGCCTTAGAGCCCTGTGTGTTTGTGAGGCTTCATTTCCAAAGGAAAACAAAGAAAGCACTTTGAAGGAGACCAAGGGAGTCAAGCAGCAGAACATTGGAGTTTTGGTGGATGCAATGGTTGCAATATCTCAGGAGAAAGAGGAAGATCAATTAGCTTCTACTGAAATTTTACCTATCTCTCAATCAAAATCTAAGAAGACCAAAGATAACTATGGATCCTCATTTAAATGGAGAGGGAGAAAGAAGTAGAAAGATTGTGAATAGAAGCCCTAAATACAGTTGGTGAGGGTTCTCAATGGACTGTAGAAGCTCTTTTGTTCCAAAAGGCTTGGGGGGTGTTTTCAGCACACAAATGATTATTCTCTTTCACGAGGTCTTGTTAGGGATTGGTGTTGGATGTATTTTTTTGGGTTTTGTGCAGTGGTGATAGGGTGATTTTTTTCAACTCAGCTTGTTAGCTTCTTAGGTTACTTTGAAAGGTTCAGGCTTTTCTTTCCAAGCATAAGTGGATGTATTGAATTTTATTTTGTTTTGGGAGAGGACCCTAATAGATTTCCTCACTTTATCTATCAAAAATAAATAAAATTTTTCATTTAATTAATTTACAAAAAATATATGTTAATTTAAAATTGTATTTTCCATTTAAATTTTTAATTAAGTTTTTAAAAATAGTTTTAATTAATTGAAGAAAAATAATATAAAGTAGTTTTTTAATTTATTAAATCATAAATTTAGTTTTTATTTATTTTAATGTAGATATGGCTGGTAGTGGTAGAGATACTACCATTAAAAGATTAAGAGATGCATCGAGACATTTAGACGAAACAATAAACAATACCCCTATGCTTCCTAATAGATAGACACTTGTATCCATTAGACTAGAGTTCCAATATATCATATGATTCAATCATACCATCCATACGATGATGTCAATATTGAGAGATTTTACATATTATTGTTAGATGGTTTCAAGCACAACACGATATTCTAGTATTGAGGATTCAATCACCACCGCCTAGGTTCATATGATGTTCCTATATTATAAAGGTAGATACAAGGTTAGGGCCTACCTTGTCACTAGTTGTCAAGACCATGTTGTGGCACCTCTTATTTGCCCTTGTCAATTGGTGACCCATCGCATGTGGCCGTATAAAGACAAGTTATCATGTATTTTTGTAAACAATTATAGGTAGAGGTTCATTTAGGGAGGAGCATGGACTATATTTTTTTTTTCTATCTTATGCTGTACAAGGTAGGAGGATTTGCAACCATGTTGCGTTTCAGGAAGCAAAGAGCCTACCTCATCCAAATAAGAGGCGACTAGTGGGTCCAAACCTTCAAGTGCTCTCATTTGAACATCAAAGGTTACAGAGCCAATAGTCCAATTTTTTGAGGATTTGTATGAGTATGATTGTCACTGTGCATCACATTGGCCACATGTCATCAAATCGTGTGAACAAGTTTTTGTCGAGGTCATGTGTCTCCACATCATCAAAATATGGGCCATCTGCAACATATGAGCCATACATTCAAGTAGATTTCGTGTCACCATAGGATGTGGTAAGTATCAGTGGGGTCAGCCCACAATACTGTGTCCCACTTTTTGGCCAAAGTGGAACATTGAAATCAACATTTTTAACCAAATTTTCACTTTCTGACACCTATAGCAACTAATCCATTAAGAATTTGAAGATGATGTGAACTAGTATTTTGATATTTTGTGTAGATTCTGGTGGTGCCTGCATAAGCAATCAGGTTTTAAGCATTTAAATATGTAGGCCCCTTCCCAAAAATCCAAAAAGTTCTATCTCTTTTGACCTCTGCAGTGCTAAAAAATGCAAAAAATCAGTCATATGCATGTGTCTTTATATATACAAAGGTGTTTGTATATACATACAGGTCAAAATGTGCATTGGCCGGTCAGAAATCTCTATCGGCCTCCAAAAAATTGATAAAAAATGAGTTGTATGGATTTTTAAATGTATATCGGGTTGCATATACAAGGGGGAATCTTTTGCAGATTCCGGGAATATTCCCGCTTTGTATGTCAGGTCATATACAAAACAAAACATACAAGGGGCTTTGTATGTTTGGCAACATACAAAGAAACGGAGGTGCAATTGGTGGGGCCCGCGGATATGTAGAGCAGAATATACATTGGTTATATACATTCAAAAATGTGCAAAGGAATGATGTACAATGACCGATATACAAATGGTGGGGCCCGCGGACAAGACATACAAAGGCGAATGTATGTGAAGTATACATTCGAAATATACAAAGCAAAGGCATACATTCCGGACCCGATTGAAAATCAAATGCAGTGAATAATGTTTCGGGTCCGCTGCATGTATATTGGGCACTTGTATGTGCTGATATACAAGCGAAGATACAAAGGTCAAGATGCAAGCCGGACCCGAATAAGTTTCCAATCTGCTTCATAACATTTTGGGGTCCGCCTTGTATATTAAACTGTTGCATGTATATGCATTTTGCATATACAAAGGATTTTCGAAAGGTGAACAGTGGCGATTGTATATGCATATACAAGGGCGAAAGTGGCAAAATGAAAGGGCGAAAAGTCAACGATAAAGGAGTGAGGTTCTGACGTGGCACGATATTATTGGTTCGCGACTTTTCAAAGGTGTTTTGAGCCGTTTATCTCAGCGATGGAATCAAAATCGACGGCTATCTTTCAGTTTTGTGCAGCGATGGGTTTCTTTGTACACGACCGCATTTTTTGAACGGGAAACTCCATGGGCTTGTTGCTGCAGGTTTCAAGGGGGCTGCGGGTAGCTGAGGCAATAATGGCAGATTGTGCAGGGAAGTATGTGTGAGACGACAAGTGAACTACCAGGGTTACGAAGAGAACCTTTAGGCGGCGGCCCAAATCCCGATTCCATCTGCTCCTTTCTCCTTGTCCCTCTGTTGCATTAACTATTTTGAGCGCCATTTTCTAAGGCATTGTATCTGGCGGAAATTTTGATTAGCCTTGTAATTAATTTTGTTGAGTTCACGGTTTTGCTATAAAGGCAAACTGTGTTACTTTTTTTTGGTTGTTGAAGACATGGGCATTTTTGTGTAAATAATGAAGAACAGGGCATGATCCTGGGTTGTTTTATCTCATTCTGGAGTTTATGAGTTGCATCATGAATGTATTTTGCACGTATGTTCAGTTTCATGTTGATATAGATGAAAAATGCTCTTATGCATGTGTTTATCTGTTTGTCTCCTTCGCTGCATGCATTTCCTTCTTTTGAATCTGGTTGCTAAGGGTTTCTCAGATTCTAGGGTATAAGTTTCTGTATCACATGCTTCATCTCTAACTTCCATTCAAGGAGTGGATTAAATTGTTTTAGGTTAAGCATGGAGAAGGTTGTTTGTCAGCAGGGATATCTGTAAGTAGAGGCAGCTAAATACCCATTCTTGGGTGATGTTTGTAAGGCAAGCATCGATCCAACCCCTTGAAACTTGAATGCTAGTTGTAAACCATCTATTGCATACGTCTAGTTGACTCCTTGCCCTGAGATAGGCACCGGTCTGCTCCTGGGTTAGTAATTATGACCCAAAACCCCTTGTCTTGCATCCAAATCATCATATCCACCTTTTCATAACTTCCACCTATTAGTTGTAGGAGTAGGATTAGGAACCCCTGCATACTCTCATACCTGACCAGACAAATATGTCCAAGAACGTTGCCAACCTTGTGATTTATCACACAAATCTTGGTCCACACATGAGAGTATTCTGCCTGTTGCTGTCAAGCTAAATCTTCCTGTCATTGAGCTAGTCAATGTTACACCTTAAGTTATAGGGATACCCCCCTTGGTGCGGCAGAACCAGAAGTGAAGGGGAGGCAGCTCACGCAACCTCTCGTAGTCTGTTGGCCGAATCTGCCCGTGCATAGGAACTAGCAAACCCTCTGCCGATTCAGAGAAAATTACCAATAGATTCTAGATATATATATATATTTTTTAATTTTAAGAAATAATTTGTGAATTTTTTTACGTAACTTTTAATAACTTATTTTTTATAGTTAACAATATTTTTAAAAAATAACGTTTATACCATAATGCATCATAACTTTTTTTATAGAAAGGGTAAAACTATAAATTTTTAAACATAGATTTGTAACACCAATATATGATTTAGACATAGATTTATACCATATGACAACTTTTTTTGTATGTATCCAAATTAACTTCTTTTTTTGATGAAACAAGGATATCAATACCTAGTGTGCAGATATTTTTTAGAATTTTTTTCTCTATTTTTTTAATTTTTCCACGTGTGGAATAGAGACCTTGATGTTCAGTGAAAAACATATGTTCACTAGAAAATAGAAAGTAAATATAATAATCAAATGAAATATATTCAAAATCATACTTTTTGGAAAACTTATCATAAGGGCTACATACTTAGAAAATAGAATTTCTAAATGACTTCATTTGATCCCCCAAAAGGTCAAGCAAAATTGGTTTTTTGTCAGTATTTTGATAGGTGTGGAGGAGATTCCATTGAGGGTTTGATTTAAGACTAGGGGGGTTATTTCCAAGGGGGTTTGATCTAAAGGGGTTTTATCTAACCCCCTTCAATTAAACCTCTTTAGATGGAACCCCTCAAGACTTAAATCATTAATTTTTCTAAAAAATATGTGATTTCAGACAAAAATCAAGATGTCCCATAAGTGGGACACACTACTGTGGAAGCACTTAGTGATATTGGTGAGTTGCATAGAGTGATTACATGTCTAGCATCTGATTTGTTTAGCACATATAGGATGACCAACTCATAGTATAGCATCATTCTCACCTTTGTAACTATGTATATTCAAAAGACATTGGCCACAACTATACCACCACAAACACAACTAGCACATGCCACCACAAACATTGAGGTAGGTTTTGACCTTGTTGCATTGTCTTTAGGAGGATCTATGCTCCAGGTGTTGTTGGTGATGCTCCAGTGTTTATAGGTGAGCAGTATGGGTAGTATACATGGTTTTTGTTTGATGAGACCATGCCCAATTTTACACTTAGTGAAATTTTGGAGTCAAAGGAGACGACTAAATTAGACAATATCACTCATGGTGCAATTACATCAATTGAGCCAAGTTATAGAGATTTGGCTTAACCTGACAATCCTCTTCCTATAGAGGTATAACTTAGGTTTTACAAGTATATAATTTAATTGGATGTGTAAATGCTCACATACTAATTTTTTGCTACTTTTGTTTTTGTGTGTAGCCTTCATTATCATGGCACACATTTGCTTAAAGTGGCACTAAGCATCCTCACAAATCACAATGATCATGTAAAAGCTTAGGTGAGATAATATAAGTACATTCTTATACATGTATATAAATTGAATTTTAACGAAATATTATTTACATTTTTTTTGTTGTATAAACCCTGGTTTGGGACCAGGGACCCATCAAAAACAGGGCTTAGCCCTTAAGTATGAACAGAAAGAATTGCCAAATCCAAGTTTTAACAACAAGATACATTAACATATTAACAAAGTGAGGGCAAATTACAAGGCCCTCTCCCCAACACCTATCTACTGTATAACATAACAAGATCACTTATCTGCCCTCCCAGTCAGGTCCACCAAATCGCCCTCCTTGTCACAGACATGTGAAATCAGGCCAAGCATGCTCCTCCACAGGAACCCCATTTTGACTGCAATGCGCTCCACTGTCCTCTGAGCCTCGACAACACCCAGCAACACGTCATGAACGTGGCCAAGAATCACCTCATGGTTCTCCTCTGCCACCTTTGAAGCCTCCACCATATCTTCATGAACTAAAACAAAGGCCGCTGCAATGGATGTCAACGTCGCCAAAGTTAGAGATTGTGTTGCCCCAAAATCATTCCAACGACCACGCGAAGTACCAGGATCAAGAAGAAGATTAGCCATTGTCTCCCGAACCTTCCCGCCATCCTGACTGTCCACTTCTTTAGCAAAGGAAAGCATCCGACAGAGCCACTTCCGCAGTATTGGGCTTTTAACTTCAGATTCAACCAGATTCACAAAGTTAGCCATGGCCTCCTCCCCAAATAGCTTGTTTAACCTCCTGCGAGGAGTGTATGCTGTAATGTCCCACCCCTATCTGAGACCCAAATTTTTTCCGGTTTTCTATGGTTTAATTGAACGTGTTGCGTTTTATGATTTTTGTGCATAACATAAAGTTTCTTGCATACAAGTACAACTAAGAGAATAACAATGAACAATACCCAGATGCTTAAATATGATAGAAATGCATTGTAAAACTATTATGAGCAATACCCATGTAAGTAAATGGCAAGACATCAACAGGTGACATACCCCATGTGCTGATATGATGGAAAATGGACTGTAACAGCAACTCAAGAGACCATACATTCATTCTATATGCATAAACTCTGATTTATTACAATATGCAATGTGTACAACACTTCATATGGTAGTTTTAGACACTTGAATGATGATTGAAGAGCTCAAATATCAATGCTAAGGAACCCACGTCCTTTCCTGGGTCTAGTACGACTTGGATTAACAGAACAGCAGCAATGAAACACATAAAAACCTCCAGAAAAGTCTTCAAGTCTGCCCTCTAAGTGCTGGTGAGGGTCTGCAGTAACCCCACACCCATGATCGCTGAATAAACTAAATGAAAAAACTCATTAAAACCCCCAAAACCTGCCTTCAGCTGGTACGACTCGCTATTATGATGGTACGACCAGGTCTAAGGATGGAAACCCCCACAAAATACCTTCAATCTTTGAATAAATCGCTGCAATAGATTTTGGTACATCCCACTGGAATTATCATGCCAAGAAACGTCCGATTTATCAATGAAGAACTCTCCGCGACAAGACTACAATCTGAAATGAAGCACAAATGCACCCTCTAAATGAGAATGCTCTCTAAATGCCCTTGGGAGATCTTTCACTCTTGCAAGCACTCTCCGACTGCTAAGGGTTTCGTCTTCACAATGGCCAGTTTCTCCACAAACCCTGGTTTTTTGCTTCACAACAATATTCATTCACCAAATATCCAATATGCTTTACAATCTTCCAGTTTAACAAACATAGAGGGTGGATGTACACACAAGTACTTCAACACCTTTTTCTTAAAATAGAAACAACACCTCAATGTTCAAGTGACATGTTGTTTTGTCATATCAACAATATAAATCAGGATGTGGTTACTTCTAAATAAATTATAATGAAGATGACAATGTTTAATACCAAGCTTTGGATTAGTATGAGATAAATATGTCTTGATGTTTTGAGTCGTTTTAGACTCAGAAGAACTGTTAGATAACTTAATTATCTGGTATGAGGAAAATGAGAGCATGTATCATACTAGAACCGAACCAGGGTGAAAGTCTAAACTAGAATAAACCACTAGTTAATCTCTTGACTGAATTGGAGCAATCCTAATCATGTTTATAACCAAGGAGATACCTAGTATTTTGGAAAATGAAGCCTTCCGCCAAAGTTGATGGAGCAATGTTTGAATCAATTGAAAATTTTATTTCTCTTAGAAATCTAGGATGAGTTACCTAGAAAAGCACCTTATCTTATGACAACTATAGGATCAATGGAATCAAAAGCCCCTTATAAGAATTATTGGCTAAAAGGTTTGATTAGATCTAGTATGTTATCGTGGAGTGCACTAGGAATTGTTTTTGTCAAGGAGGACATAACTCTACAATGTGTAGTTCATATCATTTGCTCATTAAAACCACGATAAGGAGCAAATATCTTTCACCACGTATTGGTGATCTCCTTGAATAGATGTGTAGAACGGAAGTGATTAATTAGCAATCAGTATGTCATCAATCAAGACTAAAGGATGAGGGTACCCTTGAAACAACTTTGGACAAGAATGGGCACTGTGAGTTAGCAGTGTTGTCCTTTGAACATACAAATGCCTTGTCGTATTCATGAATCTCATGAGTAGTGTGTCTAGAGATTTGTTTCTAGTTGATAATGTTTAACCTTAGGTAGGGAAACCTAATCGTTTGTTTTCAAGTCGACTTGTTGAATGAGTCTAAAGCTTCATGTTTTGCAAGCGTGCGGGAGGTACCATTAAATGATTAGTCGAACATTAAAATTCAATATACCTTTTGGTCACAACTTCTCTTACACTATTACTTGTCGACAAGGGGGGGGATCTCAAATGATTGCAAGGGATACCTAAGAATGGGTAATCAATTCATAAGGATCATGGAATGACGATAGTGTCGGGTGAGTCCACTTAAATTATAAAGACTAGGTTTGAGTTGGTCAAAACTCTTTAGTTAAACCTTAACTTAACCTAGAGATGGTATTTATTATACTAAGGCATTGAGTTCAGTATTTAGATCGTGATTGAAGGGTCAAGTGCCCTGACTCTGCGTAATTATTCTTACTTGCAAGAAGCGATTTAGATTCCTAGACTATATTGCTTAACCAAGGTAGGGTTATCATCTTAGTCGTAATTAGACTATCTATATCTTTTATGAGACAAGTCATGAACCTCGGATATTGCAAGGATGCAATGAGAGTCCTTGTAAAGAAAGAAAATTGAATAGGTCTATGGATTATAGACAATGAAAGAAAACATGTATGAGTTGGGAAGACTAAATTAATGAAAACGCCATGACTTCATAAGTTAAACGTAGTTGACCAAGTCGAACTGTAGGAATATGATAGTATCCAAGTCGAGTTGGAGTGGGTGAACAATACGACATCGTTCATTGCGAATGTCAATTTTATACTGAAAACTATGGCCATAGTAATGCATATGTCTCTGCATGCATTTGTCGGTTCACTGTATCTGGATTGCACATCCTATCGGGAATCATACTTAGCTAGAGGGTATCTAGGGTTGTATGATAGATAGAGTTGTGTAAGATACAACACTATGTACTCGGAAAGGCAAATTACCACTGGTCACCTTGGTCTATACTTCTCATGAAGGGAAGGGCCACTTCCGGTTAGGAAGGAGTGCGGGAGACCGACGGTCTGTGGTTGGAGGTAAATCACTGGAAAGATACTCTCTCTCTAGCATAAGACATGCCGAGGTTTGTGATAAAGATGTCAAATTTCCGGATGCAATATATCTCTGAGACTTGTGTTTATTGAGACTAAGTAAAATATTATCTGTTTCAGGTATTTATAATTGATTTTTTTTTATAGACATTGTACTTGAGAAAGTCAATATGGTTTATTGAATTTGTAATGAGATATCTTGTAATTGTAGTTACTCGACTGTATGTTGAATAAAAGAAAAAATTTCTGTCTCATTTTCACAATGGCCAGTTTCTCCACAAACCCTGGTTTTTTGCTCCACAACAATATTCATTCACCAAATATCCAATATGCAAATGAGCGTGAAAAGACTTCTTTTAATTCCTTCCTTTTTCTTTTTCCTCCAACGCCTCATTTGAGATATTAATATTTTAATTTTATTTTCCTTCTATGAATTGGGCGCCCACTTAGGAGAAATGTGACTTTTAATAAGAATTAAAATATTCATGTCTTCACACTTTTATAAAGTTACTCTAATACATTATATTTAAGTTAAATATTTAATTTAAGTCGATTATCGCAATATTAAAATCAAAGCCCGAACGTACTCTGAACTGAATTTTCAAAGTACCCCTACGATCACCAATTAAAAACGAACACATCCCAAGTCAAAACGACCAACTCGCAACTGACCTTGATGCACTTACTAAAAAATAGTAAGTTTGGCCTAACAACCCCAAAAATGCTCCAGAAAGAGTCGGAACGGAAAACTCGCCATGGTAGAAACAAATCTTCAAGCCAATTGAGCTAACTAGACCCCCACAATGGTCACCAACATGGGTTCTCTAACCATCCCCATTATTCTATGAGAACCCGGGTAGTAGACTAACCCCATAAACTATTTGCCTAGGAAAGGGACATTACATATGCCCTCTTCATCCTTCCACCAAGCGTATTGCTTGCAGCCTTCCACTTAATTTGACGTCGTAGGGGAGAGAAAGCCACCACCTTGCCCTTTCCTTTGTCACCGCCTTGTCCGCTAACGCCACCCACCACCCCGCCAGAGGCAGTAGATCCCCCAACCTCCGCCAGAGGCAGTAGATTATTCGTTGAAGGAACCAGATTAAATGGAGAACTCTACTCCATAAAAGGAAATGCAATCGCCTCTGCCACACGCCACCAAATTTAATGAATAGCCAACGTAGGCCACCATCACTTCACACGTATCCTTTCTCGAGAGTGAAAATACATCATGCCTGCCTAATGAACTGTCCTGTTATCAGGAGGAAATATTATTCACATACATATGTTCTCGTGTACAGGTATAAACACAAGGTTCAGGGCTGCAACATTCATGTGAGCCTAGTTTAGATGGTGAGAGTCGCTCTACCAAGAAGCAAGCTCATAATTCATTATAGATTTTATATTTTATATGTATATATTATATATTCGAGGTTCATTTTGTATGTGCACATGTATGTTGTGCATATTTGATACATGTTGAATGTGTCGTATATTTGATATGTACATTGTATATCAAGCTTTTCTTAATTATGTTTTAGATTTTGGTTATGTTTATAACTAATCCGCTCTAAGTTATTCGATTTCTTATCTTAATTTCTCATTGTTAAATCTGAGTAGTTTTAATTTACAAGGTCATATTAGAGTCACATACATTAGATTTTAAAGAGTAGTTCTATTTTTTTTTATTTTGTAATTTAGTAATTTTGGATATTTAATTTGGTACTAATTTGATTTGTAAATTTATGCTTTAGTTGTCAAGTGTATAACTATGATTAAGAGTTTAATTGTTTTTTTAGGAGAAAAGTGTGGGAGAAGTTATATAGTGAAGGAGGGGTTTGGCTGAACATAATTGTTGGCAGCAAACATGGCAGCTGTTGGTAAAACCGAAGAAATGAGATTGAGAGAAAATAGTGTATTCCTCATAGAGAGAGCACTACAATATATAGATTTACAAACTTCCCATTACAACCAACTCATTAAAGAGCTACAACTACCTTAAAACACCCTTATTAATGACCTACAACAACTAACCCATTACTTATACATATAAGGGTAAACATACACTTTATTATATTAGTATTCTAATTACTTATTAAATTAGACTATGGCTCTTGAGATGTGTAGAAATGGGGAGAAATATTTGCATGAGCAACCTTCATAATAGCAAGCACCTAAGTTAGATATGCAAAAACAACAAAATAATCATGCTTTGCTATGGAATTCTCAATTGGTTTGCCCGTCCTCCAAGGTGTTGCATCTGAATTTGGAAAGTCATCAACTTGCTCACCTTCAAAATACCATTGGTGCCTCCAAAGCACAACAAGCAAATGCTGCGAAGACAAAGTCTCAACTAGAGGCAAGCTTTGTATGGACTAAACTGTGGCATAAATGTAAACACTTTCAATTCTACATTGCTAATACACAAGTGGAGAAGAATGCCCCAAAGGCCGACACACTGGAATACCCCATGAACTAGAAGGTACATCTATCAATGGCACCATAATACTAGCTTTTGTACTAATCTCCTTAGGTTTATTACTAGACCAAGTTTCCTCCGATGCAATATGCAAAGCAGAATCAACAAGTTTGTATAAACTTTTGTACACATCTCTTAGTCTAATGCCTAGAGCAATTATTTTATCTCGTTTCACATCAGAATTATCTCATTCACATAAAAAATAATGCACTCTGTCCCACAAAATTGAACTAGAATGTTAGGGTTTTCTGTAGTCTAACTAATAGAGTAATTTTTTTCAACCCTAAAACATACCTAACATTCCATACTAAAAGTTTATGCCATTATTGACTATGATTGTCACATTGTTTATCCCTTCAACTATATGTGACTTGCCATCACTAAGCAAAACAAAATCCCGGTGACTATCATTGGCAGTAAATCTTCGAAACACTTTCTGATCACCGAGTTCCCAAGGTGGGCAGAGTGAGAGCATACAGTGTTCAAATCACTCTTCAAATCATACTGCTACTGTATTGAATGCAATGCAATGATTACATACACACCAGGCATCCACGACGACCACATGCCTTGCTTGTTCAGTGGAGTGTGTAATGTGCAACACAAACATGCACTAGACGGTGTAGCCGACCACTTCTATGCTTCTTTAGTGGAGTGCATGAAAGACAGAATGAGGGTGCAAGATACTGGCATGGTGTAAGTCTCAATTCAGACCAAAGTGGTTGATAATACCAGACTTAGCCAGTTATGTAATGCTATAGGGATTGGCGGTAAACCATCCAACCTTACAAAATGATGCATGCATTAACATCCACTAGCGGTACTACCTTCCGGGGTTACAAACACAAAGCATTCCAAATTGTAAATGAACTACAATAATTAATGAATGCTGCAATATCTTATTAATGTCTGATTTTAAATGAATAACAATGTTGTAGCATTAAAAATCAGAATATGGAGGGATGAGAAGGCACCCAACAACACATGGAATCATCCCATGAAGCTCTGGTACTACAGATGATGGAGTGAAGCCCACAAACACTATAGGAGCCATCTGAAAATCTCTGCAACAGCAATTTCTTAGGTCTGATATACAGAACAGCAATCTGAAAATGCACAGAAACACACTGAACACCCCCAAAACTCCACACAAATCACCAAACTCCACACCAAAACACTATGAACCGGAAAACAATGTCCTAGGGCCTCCACACAAGCATCAAAGACCCCCAAAAGATAGGCGCTTCAGCATCTAGCACCAAACGCCTTCCTCCTGCATTGGTACGGCCTGCCCAAGGATGTATGACCAGCAAGGAAGGGTGGAAACAACCATAAAATCACCAGATTTAACCTCCAAACTGAGAGGCCAGGTTAGACATGGTTTTGGCGCCACCACATGAAGACTCCAATAGGTAAAAACTCCACGTTTTCTCCTTCAAAACCGTATGCCACATTCATAATGGTACAACCAGCAGTGGTTGAAATACCCAACAAATTAAACAACTAGCATACAATAAATTCTTCATTCTTCCCCAAAACAATCCTGCAAAATCCTTCAATAACATTCATCAAGTCATCACTCCAAAAATCTGAGGCTAGAAAACATCAAAACTTTCCTTCAGTAAACTATTGTAGACAAACTCCATTGAAGCTCTATGTGATTTCAGAGGCAAAATCACCCAATAGACTAGCTAGAGTTGATCTTTCACACAACCGAAACTAGAGAGGAAATGAGGGTTTCAAACCCACAAGACAAAGCACAGAGGCTCTCACAAGAAATTTGATATCAAAATGGATAAAGCTCCAAATGAGACCAAAACCCCTTTATATAGACACTTTTTGGGCAACAAGAAATAAAAATAATAATTTCACCTTTTTTTTAATTTCCTCTTCAAATTCTTTTTATATTACTCATTTTATGTCTCTCTTGCCTAGCGTCCCCTTTATGTGAGCATCAAATAATATTTTCCATCACCTTTCCAATGAGCTATTACACTTAAGTTATCTTTTAATATTTCCCATCATTAGACAACTTAAGTGAATAATTAATTAAATAACTCAATAATTCACCCAACTTATGGAAAGTCCCAAAATGATGCAACTTGCAAATCTAACCATACCAACATGATCCTGAAGACTTGGGATGATGATCGGAGGTAATTGGGTGACTTTCTAAAAATAGGATGCTCCTCCAAGAAGTTTGGAGAACACTCAAAAGGTTGGAATTTAGTTTTGAAAGCACCAAAAGGCTCCATCTAACCAATTGAACTCAAAACCATGAATAAATACTCTGCAAAGCTGATCCAATGCTCTCCAAGAACTTTGGAGTTCTCCCTAGCACACCAATTAACCTACGGAAAAACTCGGAAATAGGCTAATTGTTCACGACTTGGCTAAGCGCCAATTGGCGACATTACAGAACTACCCTTATCAAAGGTTAAAGTCTAGCTTTCTACCAACAAGTTCAAAGACTCCACAAAAGTCTCAAAGAAGAGCGACACACTGTTTGTGATAAGAGCAACCATATCTTTTTGTCCACTAGGTTGTTAACTGCGGCAGGATGATCCCCCAGATATTTGAGCTCCAGAAGATGCTCTAGTAAAGACCCACCCTCATGCAATTTAGTAGAAAGCAACAAATTTTTTAAATATAGGACCTAGCATTTTTCTAAGACTTGATATTTGTTTCTAAATTATCCCATAACGTATGTGTAGACATAGCATTTCAAACTTCAGGGATTAAACCATCAAACACAAAAAGCTTGAGTAATCATAGACTTTGCCTATGACGCTTGTCAAAATCATCTAGGCTATTGGCTGGCCTAGTTTTAGTGCCTAAAAGTATTCTATCATACATTCAATACTCAATGATAGTATCTCGTGACTCCATGTATTATAATTTTTCCCATTTAGCTTATGATTATCTAGCAGAAACAAGATTTTTAATATTGACCATTGCACAATAGGGATATACAAACACACAAGATTCAAACTCTAACAACTCCTTTAATTTCACGTAGAAAATTTCAACTTTATGCTGAAATTTCAAAAATATGTTGACCCAGAAAATTTGAATGTAGACTTCTGACAAAAACCAAACTAGGGTTTGGTAGAAAAAATACTAATAAATACTCATGACTACAACTTGCATCATGCCCTAGCCGCAACCTGCAATTTTTGCACTACAAAACCTTGGAAAAATACCTACAATTTTCTTCTGCCCATGCTTGTGGTTTTCATGTCTTGTTTTTGTGCCAAAAGAAAAAAGAAAAAAAGGCCCTCACATGTTTTCCGATAGCTCATGATTGTGACTATAAATGCCCTTCCATGACACCAAGAATCCATCGCGATTCTCCTTGCTGTAACTGGTGAAACTCCTACATGACCTTGCTTCTGCTCAAATTTTGACTATTTTTTGCTTGTAACCTCATGCTTTTTCTCACAATTTTTATTGATTTTTTGCTCACAACCCAATATTGATATGCCCATGTGAGGTTAAAGACTTCATCTTCATGTTTTGCCCCTTGATTTTTGCAAAAAATGGCAATTTTTCTTTGCGTGACCTCTACAAACTAGAATGCAACCTCCATAAACTAGCAAACTTCAAAGTTAAAAAACTCACATGCATGTAAATTCTAGACACAACTCACAATTTTCCTGTGCTCTTTCTACCCACAACCTCGACTTCATCTTCATGTTTTGCCCCTTGATTTTTGCAAAAAAATGGCAAATTTCCTTTGCGTGACCTCTACAAACTAGCATGCAACCTCCACAAACTAGCGAACTTCCAAGTTAAAAACTCACATGCCTATAATTTCTAGACACAACTCACAATTTTCCTGTGCCCTTTCTACCCACAACCTCTAAAACTTGTTGTGTCTAGGGTTTTCATCCTTCTATATTTTCACGAATTTCATAGCCACAATCCTCCTTCAACTATTGTCTACAACTCATGATGTTGGCAACTGCTTTGCTTTATCCTTACGACCTCCCCTCTTCCCAACCTCCTTTGAATTCTATATAATCAATGTTGTACCCAATTGATTAGGCATCCTCAACACAATTTGACTCTAATACCAATGTCGGTAAAAACCAAACAAATGAGATTGAGAGAAAGTGGTGTACTCATGGAGAGAGCACTGCAATATATAGATTCAAAAACTCCCTATTACAAACAACTCATTAAAGAGCTACAACCACCTTACAACAACCTTGTCAATGACCTACACCAACTAACCCATTACATATTACATACAAGTGTAAACATACACTTTATTGTATCATTATTCTAATATTCTAATAACAACATTTTGGAGTCAAATTTCAAACCTTTGGTAATCAGCCTAAAATCCTTACATTACCGCCACTTCTACTCTCCATTAATATGCCTAAATCTTTTTTTTCAAAAAACAAAAAATACCATTTTGTCTATGTTTCATGGTGTTTTGGTGACGGGAATGGCAAGACAATGAGACAACAAGGGATGCATTTTGAGGATAGCAATCTGAGGGCCATTTTTGGAGACAACAATATAACATGACACTGACAACAATATAACATGACAGCATTATAACAGCAAGAATAAATTTAAAATATATCATGACAGTAGTATAACAGCAATAAAATTTATGATTTCATTGTTCAAACTTTGAACTCAAAGTTTCAAACTTCAAAATTTTCAATAGACAACAACATAAAAAAATTATAGTTGTTAGTTCTACTACTAACTACTAAGTACAACTATGCCTCATATGGGCTATCAATATCAAATGATCTATCTATGTCACTCTTTGGCTGAAGCTATGGTTCGTCCAATGGAAGCCTGACCAATCCCGGTTGCATCTCCTCGTCAATTTGCCTAACATCTTCAAGATCAATATCCCAACGTGTTGCTGAAGTTTTTCGATACTCAATAGTCTACCAATCTAGAAATCTCAAGGCACTATGAACTACAACTAGCTTCTCTACTCGTCTAGAGGTAAGTTTGTTCCTCTTAATTCAATGACAAAATGTATCCAACAAAAGCATTTTCTATTAGATTTGATCTATGTTCCACGGAGTTTCTTGACAGGGAGACGGGGTGACAGGTTTTGGGACGGGGGGGCCATGGGCCTGAGTTTGGGGACAAGGGGACGATGGTGGGTGGGGGTCTGGGTGTGGAGCCCCCAATGGGATCGAGAGGCAATGCCCCTTGCAAGGATTTGGGGGCAATGCCCCCAGTGGGGTCAGGGGGCAACGCCATTTTCACAATTTTATCACTATGTTTTATGCAATACCAAGTCCTTACTTTTCCTATCTTAATACTCTCACTCTTGCAACCTTTAGCCTTTCTCATTTTTTCACTTTTGTGACTGCTTAGGGTGTGGGTGGCGCCCATACACCATTAGGGTTAGGGTTACTAACAAGATGCAAAAAAAAAATTTAATTTTTAAAATTAAATAAAAATTGCCTCACTTACTATGTATGGTGAGTTTTTCACTTAGGCTCGCCAAGTTTTTGGTGATGAAAACAAAGGATAAAGAGCACCTGCCTGGAAGTTCAATGTACTATGTTGTGTTATTCATAATTTCTCTATTGTTCTCTAACACATTTCTGCAATTTGATGTGTTGTCCACAAGATTTCCAAATAAATTTGGATATTTATATTCAACATTGCATTCAAGAAGGGATGTTGGATCTCCAATTTGTCAAGACAGATGAACATATAGCAGATGTCTAAACAAACCTACTTGTTAAGGTAAAGTTCAACAGATCCAAAGACTTGCTCAGGCTTTAAGGAGCTTCCATTAAATGGCATGTAAATGACTCTCTTCCAAGGGGCTTAGCAAGTAAATGCCACCTTTTTAGAGGCCTTTTTAATTGTGCTTTAGAGGGGATGTTAAAAGTAAATAAAATTGTCTCATCACTCCCATTGAGCTACAAATGTTATGGTATACCTTAAGGACACACATCAGCGATGTATGTCATCTTAGGAACAACGGGATATATGAGGGGTTATGCCTCCACCTATATCCATCAATTCATATTCAATTTCGTTCTTACTTTTAGACTATACTCATATTTAGTTACCCTAAAAGGCACTCTCCATATGGGAGCATTCTTGTACTGATCTATTGCTTGCATGGAGTTATTTTTCTGTCAGTCACTTCACACTTAATTCTCACATGAGATGAACACAAGTTGTCGACTTTAGAACAATTTTGCATGATTTTGGAGTAACCAGCTACCTAAAACTTGACAAATGACTGCAGCTGATAACTATTTCTGACTGGATAACTGTTTAAGACCAGCAACCCAATGCAAACAAATTAAATTCAGCAAAAAAATCCAAACTATTTTTATAGACATTTTCAGTGTGTCCATTGAAGCTGAGTGGCTTCAATGGACACACTGAAACTCAATGTTGAAACCTTCCTATCACTGCAATTTCAAATGAACTGACCGCAGTTTGAAATGTGGCTTTGAACCACATGAAAAACAATGCAAAATGCATTCAATCCTGTGACTAAATCGTGCCTAAGCCCTACCAAAAAAGAAATCACACAGGTAAGTGAAAATTGCATTGAAAATCGAACAAACCCATGTGCAGCAATTTAATTGCAATTAATCTACAAAAAATTGGTCAAACTCATGGGTCAACAAGTTATTCAAAAATCGTGATTTTATGATGGAAAAAATTGAGACCATTGGCAATTCAGAACAAATCACAATTAATCATGATTTTTCCCCGATTTAGACTTGTTTGGACAACTAGAATTTACCATTACATTTTGATGTGGCTCATTCTAGATATCAAAAGGTGAAGAGTCATTGATAGAAAAGCAATTATTTCATCTTCTATAACAATTCCCAATCTTCCACATCATGGTATAATTATGTATATTTATCTAGATAAATGATATTAGAAGATAGACGTTGTTAGTGTAAGATAGACAACCGGACATTCTCCTCGTGAACATGCCATGTACAGAAAACAACAAATAAATAAAATATTTTGTTCTAGCTCTATCTTTATTTTGGTCAAAGAAGCTGCATACATGAGTGGTTGCTCTAGCATGGAGGGCCAAGAACCAAAACACCCACGGGGTTGGAAATTACACTACTCCTATTCTTCCTTAAATGAACATTTATGTTTCTTAAATTCAAAATACAAGGGGTATTAACTATACAAATTCCCCATGCAATTATACTATCTATGAAAATTATACATATCTACTAGTTTGGTTATATTTCTGTCATGGGATACCAAGAATGTCCTCCCCGTTGTCCATAGTCTCATCCCCACTTTGCACTACAAAAATCCAATTGATTCCTGTGGATGGAGCTGCTCTAGTTGCAAACTTTAGAAATTCTATGCCCCATTTCGCCCCGTGCTTGCGTTGTTCCTCGCTTTGACTGCTAGCCAAGATGACAAATGGTATCCAGGAGCCCATGGGTGACATACTATGCAGGGGCCAAGCCCCTACCCTCGATGGAAATCCCATACCAGTAACAGCCTCATCCAGCACTGTCCTCAGTCCTCTATGCCATTGGGGTTTCATTAATGCCTCCACCACAACTCTAATGATCTCCTTTTCTTTCCTTGCTTCCAGGAGAATCACTAGAAGCATGGAGGAGATATCTATATTCACTCTATACATGTGCTCCATCCCCAAGAAAAATTCTCCAAGCGTTGTTTTGATAGCATGGATGATGATGACAACATTGGTTTTAAACACCTTCTTCAACCTCAAGTCAGTTATGGCTCCCAGAATTGCAATCTAGCGCTTCTTTTCCAGTAGCCTAATTGTAGTATCCATATTGTGAAGCTCCAAATGCATGCAAAAGTGTGGGATCAAATGCATAAGTATAGCTCCCTGAAATCTGCTAGATTCATCATCAATGCAACAGACGCAACCCAGGAGGAGATAATAGCCCCTTCCGAATTGCTAATAATACACTCAATATTGCCATTTATTGCAAATTTGTGCATGATGTATCTCCCTATAAATATGTTTTATAGTGAAGGTCGTTAATGAGTGCAAGAGAGGTCAAATTTGCCTTAGAATATTGCTGATCTTCCAATTGGGAGTTACTCTATTTCTAATGGCATTCACAATTACCATTGAATCCCCTTTGATGTGAACTTGTTTGACTCTGAATTGCTCACAAACTTGTAATCCTAGGAGTAACACCTGTGCCTCAACCTCATTATTAATCCCATGGGCTAGTTTTTGGATGCAATGCCAATCAATTTCCCCCTATGATCCCTGATTATGCAACCAGCACCCGAGGTACCCAAGTTACCCCTAGAGGCACCGTCAAAGTTAATTTGAGCCATCTCTCAAGCGAGGCTGTCCATTTGATGCCTTCTCTTGGATTTACAAGGGGATAAGCCCCACCAACCCCATTAATGGGGGATTTTGTTCTAGTTCTATTATTTCTTAGTCATTATCTTAAAGTTGTTTATCATTTCTGAATCTTGTTTAACTTCGCTTATGTATATAACAAATCTAGACTCTTAACAACTTATAGTTTTGTCCATTGGATACCCTTATGATCTGGATCAGCCATAAATTTTGTATATTTTTTCATGTTTCTTTTAATATAAATAATATATTTGATGTCCCCAGGCCCATATCTCCCTGCTGTCCCCAAAATCCAGGGAAATCTTTTACATAGAAAAATCCAGTCACCCCATATTGGAAAATGGGAGAAACAGTCCTCATTGTTAGGTACTGAATATGAGACCAATATGGCCTGAACCTTAATTTGAGTGAAGGAATCCATCAAATCTGCTTCTTAAATACACGAAAGGGTTTATAACTTTATAAGAGACCTTATAAATTTACAGAGGGTGGTTGAGCCACCCAACTGAGTTGTGGAGTGTGGAAGAGAAGAATTAAGACCAGAACAAAGATTCGCCATAAATTTGCTGTTTGACAGAGAACATGAAACAAGTCTAAGAACAAATCCCTGTAATCTGGACCAGCTATAAAATTTGTATATTTTTTCACATCTTTTCAAATATATTTAATTTGTTTGATCCCTTGGCCCATCCCCTACTGTCCCTAAAATCCAGGGAATTTTTTTCCATACAAAAACCTACTGCCCCATAATGGAACCTTGCAGAAACATTCCCAATTGTAAGGTGCTGAAAATGAGAGCAATGTGGCCTGATCTATAATTTGAGAGTAGGAATCTATCAAATCTGTTTCCTAAATGCACAAAAATGTTTATAAGAGAACTTAGAAGTTAACATAGGATGATTGAGCCACATAATTGAGTTGTGGAGTGTGGAAGTGGTGAATTAAGACTAGAACAAAAAAAATCCCCATATATTTGTTGTTTGACAGAGAAGAAGAAACAAGTCCAAGAACAAATCCCTGTGATCTGGATCAGCTATGGAATATTCTTTTTTAATATATATTTGGCATCTGCTGGCCTATCTCCCCTGCTGTCTCCAAAATCCAGGGAAACTTTTTCTATACAAAACACCTGTCGCCCCATAATGGAAACTTTGAGAAATATTCCCAATTTTGGACTAATAAATATGAGAGCAATATGGCCTTTTCTATAATTTGAGAGTAGGAATCCATAAAATCCACTTCCTACATACACAAAAGTCTTTAGAAGAGAACTTAGAAGTTTAGAAAGGGTGGTTGAGCCACCTAACTGAATTGTGGGAGTGTGGAAGCAAAGAATTAAGAGTAGAGCAACAGAGATTCCCCGTAGTCTTTTTGTTTGACAGAGAACAAGAAACAAGTCCAAGAAGAAATAGATAAAAGAGGCTATGATCTTCAAGGAATCTGACAATTCCTAATGATACCAATATCCTCAACTAAGTTATTTGTCTTGTGAAGAAGATAGCTGGGATTGTGGATCTTACCACCCAAGCTATCATTGATCTTCCAAGCTGCAACCATAGTCCCTGGTTTTCCACATCTTCCTCCATTTGTATTAAGGATCACCAAAAAATAACTCATGGAGTGAATGTTGGTTTCTTCAATTATCAACACAAACAGGGGCTATTATGCCAATTGGAATAAGCAATCACCTTTTGACAACTATACATGGAAATAGTTGGCCTCAATACAAGAAGAGAAAGAATGCCAAGAGTAGGCCACAAAGGTTGGAAGGGACTCAAGGGCAAGGAAGAGTGTAGGAAAAACAACAAGGTGCTCCTATGCAATGAGAATCCTACCAACAAGATACAATGCTAGAGCAAGTTGGAGCCCCCCAAACACACCCATAAACAAAATCAAGAAGACGAGCAAAACATGTGTAGGTGACCCAGCAAGAATCCAAGAAACTAACCACCAATCATATCAAGTAGTGGCCACAACAACCACCTAAAGCCCTTAATGGCGATGGACCCCACTAACAGAAGAGGCAAACTAAATATCAGAGTTATCCTTGTTCAAAGCCACATACCTAGCAGGTAAAATAATATGCAAACACAAATTGATCATATCTAAGGAGGATCATGACAACAACACACAAATCTGATGTTGTGCAACAAAAGGATCTTAGACGCACTTGGCAGCAAAGGACATGATCCTAGCCAACCCACATGGATGGGCTAGGGAAATGAGGCAAGTAAGAAAACAGAAAAAAAGTTACAAGTTACAACATCCTTACATTCACCACAATAAATATTAGAAATTGTAATATTTGTATAGCAAGAACTTTAACCATGATCTCATTCATCATTAATCATTTATCTTACTTTCAATTAGCCATTTATCATAATTTTCTCTTGCTAAATAACTGAAGCCATAACCGATTTCAGGGTAGGAGTTTAGGTTTTGCTCATCTGAAGGGGAGTGGAGGCAACTCCAAGAGGACAGCCAACCCTTCTTAGAGATGTTCTGTTCAAAGAATCCTTCATGGAGCCCTCTTTGGCACATTCACAGAGAACAGGACAAACAGGAGTCACTGTTTTGACAATGGTTGATGAAGAATGGCTGGCTAAGTTCTACTTTCCAATCTTTCTAAATTGGTGCTGACCCTTCTTAGAGATGTTCTGTTGAATGAATCCTTCGTGGAGCACTCTTTGGCACAATTACAGAGAATGTTGAGCCATGGAAAAAGAGTCGCTATTTTTTCAATGGTTGACAAAGAATGGCCAGCCAAGTTCTACCTTCCAATCTTTCTAAATTGGTGCCATACTCCAGATATTACATTTTCCTTATACCTATGCTTGCATGCAGAAGTTAGAATCCAAATGCCATCAATCTAAAGGACACTCTTGGAAAACAAACAAAAATGCCTTATCATCCTTCAGTTTTATGCTTCAGGTGTATAAATGGATGAAGCTGAAAAATAAAATTATTGCATCTTCATTAGCGATAAAGGTAAAGGGAACTTACACCATCAGAAGCATTCAACTGAGGATTCTCAGAGGTGGCTGTGGAAGAAACTTCATTATAAGCCATGGAAATAAGTGACGATCTTGCTGTTGATGCAAGATTTAATACCTCATTTAATAGTAATTCATCAGACTTAAATCCCTCAGCTTCAATGATTTCAGGAGAAAATTTCTTGGCAACTTGGAAAACCTTTCTTGCTAAATCCATTGCTTTCTTCAAATCCCCACCGTAATACAGGTAAAATGAAAAAGTCGTAACAACAAGAGCATCTTGAGGTGTGTTCACTAAAGTAGAATGAAATGCCAATAAACCCAACCTACAGCATATAAGCACTTAAATCCATTAGGAAACTCTTAACCAGTAAATTGCCATACAGGAATGCAATTAACAATCAGAGACTTCTTAACTAGTAAAACATATCCAAGATTGGAAATAAAGTGATTGATGTTGCTTTATGCCAAGATATTATGAGCCACTAAGGTTAAAATGATAATGTCCAATGCCATGCAAAAATCAATGGAGATCAAGTTACATACTCCACTTTATTTTCTCAGAGAATGTATTAAAATTTAAAAAAGAGGAAGCAAATCCAATAACAAGAATTTGAGAGACAGGCGGAATTTATAGACATAGTACAGCAACAACAAAGGCATTTCTTCCAAATGCCAAAGATCCCAAACAACTCTGAAGAAAAATCTGCCACGCAGCAGAAAAGCATTTCATGAAACAAACTGAATGTCTTGAATCAATTTCTCTGGTTTGGAATCACAAAGAGTGGCAAGCATCAGGCTTAAGAAATAAAAGAGGTCACAATATTTTTGTAAATGTTATGAACTCCAACAAATTATTGTGAAGGAATAAAGAAACAATTTTAGCAAGCATTTGCATAGTTTAGCATATGCATTGAATTAACAGTTTTACAATCAAAACTTTCTACAACCCAAATAATGGAAACTAGGTGGGTACTAGATGGCACAACTTTTTGTGGAAAACTTTATTAACCCAAGGATGGAATTGAAAGTATGCAACCAGCTAGGTACAAGGATCCTCCAACATACTTCAGTCAGTTTGCATCTAATTTGACTATAACATGGAAACAGAAATTTTTTTGGAATGGGGGCCATTTCTAAAACAAGCCTTACGAAAATTTTAGATATAGGACAAGCCACCTGTATAGGAAAACCAAAAAAGGTTACAAGCTAGTGATAATTTTGGAATTATTGTCAAATACACGTGATAAAGTAGATTGATAGAACATTAAAACAATGGATTTCAAAGATCAATCATAATGGTTAAAGAATAGGAATGTCTACTTTATCAATGATCACGATAAATCAAAACCTAAGTTAACCAGTCTGAAACCCCAACAATTCGGGGTACAAAAAATTTAGGAATCAGAATTGGAACTAATTCATCTACAAATTTGGGCAGGGCACCAAAATTTTGAAGCTGGAATCTTTCGGAATCAAAGCCAGGCATCCCTAAGCAATTCCAAGTGTGTCAAGGTGGTTCCAAAGCTATTCTAGGGTGTTTCCAAGTGGCAGACAGTGTCTTCAATGCAATTTGACTGATTTTCTTTGACTTTCAACCTTCAAAAAAGTTGCCCTGAACCCTAAACTAACATTTATAAACATAGTTACAAGACTCAAACTCGACAAGCTGATTTTTGACCTGGACTCAGAATCGACGCCTAGACTCAGCGCAAACTCGGCAAAGACTCAGCAAATTGAAAAACTCATGAAATACAAAGATTTTTAAGGATTTAAAACTTGTTTCATGCACCCTTTGATAAATAAACCTTAAAGACACAATAAACCAATCAAATACAAGCTACTTTGATCACATACACAAGTATACATCGATCACATACACAAGTATACATCGATCACATGAGTATAAAAGCGGATTTTAGTTGAAGGAAACAACATTGTTAGATATATAAATATTGTCAAGTGATTTAGGTGTACAAGTAACAAAACTCATGGATTATGATATCCATGGCATCAAAAACAAAAATCACAATATGGAGTCATGAACTATGGTAGAAAGGAGCTTGAATCCCTCAGCCCAACATTGCTAGCTCTATGTGGAGTCATGTGTTTGTATCTCAGAAAAATATGCAAATGTTGCTATAGCATAGGAGCATTACTTAGGATAGGGATTGACTTAGCAAACCAAAAGTATAAATGTAATTCTATTACTTGGGATTTAATTGGAAAAAATTCAAAAGAATAAAAAAATGTTGCTTTTCCATCCAGCATGGCCCAAAATGATTTGTATTTTTCACTTTTTAAAACTAATGGGGGGCCTGGGGGCAATGCCTCTCATGGGGTCCAGGGGCAACGCCCCGAGTGCACTCCCTATCATGATATAGGGTAGGGTCGAGAGGTGGAGCCTCCACCACCAAGACCAAATTAAAGCCTTTGAGACCACACAAACCTTCATGGCGCATGTCATTTTTCATAATTTTATTGCTTTGAAATAGCCTTCAAAAGTCTTCCAACCCTTCAAAAATTGCTTGACTTTCACGCTTTTACGTTTAACCGTTTTCCAATTTTTATACTTTTTTTACCTTGATTTTTTACCTGTTGCAGCCGAGTCTTACCCTCAGGACTCGTCAATTCTAGTGAGTCTAGCAAACTCGCCAGAGACCCAAGTCTCAAGTCCCTAAAACTCGTTTGGTGCCCCTCGCCTTGGGACTCGTCAAGTCTAGGCAAGTCTTGTAACTGTAATGTCCCCTTTTTAGCGTGATCCTGTTTTATGATGGTTTAGCCTATCACTGGCCTTCGTAGGCTAACTTAGATGGTTAGAGGGTCCCTTTTGGCAGAGATTAGTGTGTTTTCTCCATCAGAGCTCGGTATGGGTTCAGGTTTGGCCTTCGTTGGACTCAGTTCTACACACTAGTAAGTCATCTTTCCTGAGTTTCTGTTTATAGCAGGGGATTTGGTCATGTGGTGATTTCAGTGTTGTTCCCCAGTTTCAGCTCGTGATAAGGTTGTTTAGAGGTCTTTGGTCCCGTATTGGAGGCTCTTGCTATTTTTAGCCAACAGAAGTTGATAGAGATGGACCCCTGCTATTTTTGGTAAGATGGTTGGATGCATAGAGGGTGTCATAGTGAACCCCCAAGTTCAGACGAAATTGGAAAATGATGTTTAATTAAGAAGATATTAATATTTTAAGTGGCATTAATGATATATTATAAAGTTATCATTTAACTTTATAATTTAATGTTGAGTTTGGAGCCACTTAAATGATTAAAAGGTATATTATAAAGTTATAATGTAACTTTATAAAGGGTGGGGTCATGACCCATCATTAAAATCACTTAAAGTACATTTAATATTTCATAGATTGGAGCACCCATTTATGAGACTTATAATAAAGTTTTTTATTGAAAACTTAAAAAAGTGGACTTCAAAGGCAAATAAAATACACTTCTTTTGGAGAAGTTATAAAAGGGCATCAAAAAGCAAATCAACCTCATTATTGATGATCATTTGACTTTGCTTTGGAGGATTTCTTGAAGTCTGTGCACGAGACCAAGGGTTTCAGCAGATTGTCTTCATATCAACATTGGAGAATGAAAACTCTTCATTGTTTGTGCAATCTTGAGGCTATGAAAGATTAGTTGAATCATTGCCAGAGAGTTGGCTTCATACAGGAGTCAAATTGTGCTTAACTAGAGGAAGAAATACAGAAATTATTCAAGGGTTTCAAGAATATTTGTTGCAGATCTGAAATTGTTATGGCTGCTACAGTGGCATGAACAGTACAGTGACATGGTGAATATTAAAGCAAGAGTTTATTACTGATTTGTCCTTTATAGATAATAACTTCTGAGGTGTTTACATATCCCATCTGCTGCTCAAGTTATTTAGAGGAGGACGTTGCTATGCCAGGTCTGAGTATGTGATAAACTGAACTTGTAATCCTTCTTTACATTCAAAATTCTCAGTTATTAAAGGCTGTGGTGTTTGTAATCATCATTCAGACCATTTTATATTGCTGTTTGTATTTACTACCATATTCTCTGTGTTGTTATATTCTGATATGAATTTCTGAGCAGCAATAAACTGTTAAATCAGTCATAGTTGCAGTATGTGATAACCCAGAAATTGGTTGCCAATGTTGTTGTATGCATTTAAATGATCATTCAATGCATGGTTTAAGTCTGATAAAGATCTCTGACTATCTAATGGTGCTGTTATAGTCTCATTTGGGTAAGGAAAGTACCACATTGTCAATTGAGTTAATCAAGCAAAAAAAATTGCAAAGATAAAAGCCAAAAAGGGGTGGGGCATTACAGTAACACTGTTCATAAATAATACAAACACAAATACAAATGGATTTTCAGCTCTAGAAAACTTCTCTATTCATTCTTGAATTCAAGCTTGTTGTTTCCATGCTGACCATACAGGTATCTGCCATGGCCTATTTTTGAACATTTTGTGATATGTTCTACAATTTTCAAATATTTTGTGGTATCATCAAGTTGTTAGATAGTAAATTAGAGATGTGGTCTCCATGACTACAGTTTGCAAGTTGCAAAGCCTATATTTCTTTGATGCATTTTGTTAAATTACTAATCCAAAAATATTTAGCCTTTAACTGCTTGGATACCTCATTTTGAAACCAAAATGGCAAACACACAAAAACTTAGAGCTATCTACATTTGTAACTATTAAATTATTTGTTTATTTTAACTTTTTTCATTCTTGTATGTTTGCAATTTGCAATTTTAAATTATTAAATGATTTAGCCTTTTAGGATATATATTTTTTTTCAACTTCTCATTTGTTTGGATTCTAGAATATGTCGTTCAATATTTGTTTTCCAAACTTGTTGCCTTAGGGATTACAATGGCAGCCAATTCTAGCACTGTGGGCCAACCTCACTTCAAAATCAACCCAAGTTCACATTTGGGGAGGCGTGAGTAGATTCCAAATGCCAGGGCATATGTTTGGATATGCCGTGGGTGTGGTCAAAGGTATACAAGCTCATAAAGTTAGGTGAAAGCCCATTTTGTGTTGCATTCTTGGCATGGGAATCAAAGCTTGGCCAAAGAAGAATGGCGTCCCTGTGCCAACTCATAAAATAGGAAAAAATATCAAAGAGCAAGAGGAAGGAAATGTGGCAATTGTCATTGGAACAAAGCATCTTTTGAGGAGAGGAAGGGGGTCATAGAGGCCCCCTGCTTCCCCATCTCCTAGTGTCATCCCTAAAGTTATGGTAGAGAGCCACCTTTTTTTGGGCAGGAATGAAAGAAAGCCCACTAACATGAAGAGAATGAAGGGGCCATTACAGATGGCATTTCAACATGACACTAGAGAGATTGTTGATCAAACCATTGCAACATGCCTCTATGCAAATAGTTTGTCCTTCAATGTTGTTCAATCACCATATTGGAAAGATATGGTGAAAAAAATAAATGATGCTCCAAAATGGCACATGGGCCCAAGTTATGAGGTGTGCAACACCTTATTGTCAAATGAGATAAAAAATATAGAAACTTCATTGGATCCCATTAAGCATTCATGGAAACATACAAGGGTGTCCTTCATTTTTAATGGATGGAAGGATGCCAAAAAGGTCATTGATCCATGTGATTGTAGTGTGCCCTAAAGGGGCAATGTTTTCAAAAGTCATGGATTGTGAGGGACAAGTGATAGATGCACAATTTATTGCTAACATCCTTATCCAATGCATTGATTAAGTGGGTTCTCAAAATGTTGTCCAAGTCAAAATGGACAACACAAAGAATTGTAGAGCGGTTGCTATGTTGGTTGATGCACCATATTTACATTTATTTTGGGCACCTTGTGTTGGCCACTCACACAACCTCATGCTACAAAATTTGGGCAAAAAAATAGATTGGATCAAACAAGTCTATGTTGAGGCTCAAGAGATCCAAGTGTTTATCACAAACCACCACATGTTGCAGGCCATTTCTAAATCATTCTCACAATTGGAGCTGCTGACAGTAATTGAAATAATAGAATATTTAAATTTTATATTTCACTTCAGTATTTTTATTTTTCAAAATTTAAGCATGTTTTCTTCTCTGTTTTTTATTTTTTAATTTTAATTTTTAACTTTTGAATAGGTTGTTAAGACTTGATTCAACTCCACGATATTTAAATTTTATATTTCACTTCAGTATTTGTTTTTTAAAATTTAAGCATGTTATCATCTGCTTTGTTTTTAATTTTTTAATTTTTAATTTTTGAACATTTCCGGCACTTTAGTCACTTTATCAAGTGTCCCTAATTTAAAACTTTTAATTCCCTTTCCAACGAACTATTACACTAAGTTGCTTTTTAAATTATTTTATAAAATTAAGCAACCTTTGTGAAATAATTAAATTAAAGTTCAATAATTCACCCAAGTTGTGGAAACCACCAAATAGCATCGGAATCAGAATCTAACTATATTGGAAGGATACTAATGATGAATAATGAAAACCGGGGTGTAATATCCCAAATGGATATTACACAGAAACCCTAGGTCTGCCCTGAGTTTCTGCACTTTAATAGGTCTACCTTAACCCTAGCTCTGCTGTAGAAATCAGACTTGAACCAAAATATAGTTTTCACCACAAGTTATGATTAATGATCAATGCAAATCATCACAAAAGGTTCGCCCAAGCATGAAGCTTATTTCTAACACCAACAAACATATGAAACTTATGGTAACATGTCATAAACATACAGTATACAGTCTGCTGGAACAATATCAAATCTGCTAACATATACTGCTGTAATTATGAAGATAGGGCATGCAAATGATATCAAATAAATGGTTAAATAGCCCAGCATCAAGTGGTCTTCAATGGCAACAATTACATACCATAATGATGACAAAACAAAATAAATACAAGCCTCTCCAATAGGAGAATGATCATGTACAATCTGCCATAGCAAACCCTGATCAGAAACCCTAATGCAACAGTCATAAATCAGACAGTCGCTCCTCCTCCAAGCAAATGGCCCAAGGTTGAAGACAAACCCTAGGCTAGTTGCTCCACAAATAGGGTAGTCGCCTCAAGTGATGAACAATATGCTTCAAAAATCAGATCTGCTGCTCTGCTCCAAATGAAGTGCAAATGAACTCCCATGATGGAGTCCTCCTTATGAGAAAGTCAGGTTTTCGTCCAACTCCCTTCAAGAGGCTTGAGGTTTTCGTCCCAAGCTCTAAATGAGATTGTTCTCACAATTGAATGAATGAATGCTTCGATGACATCTTTGGAATGCCACACAATCGAGTATATGTACACGATTCTGCCCCTTTTCCTTTCTTGGCCAACCTAGGCATTAGTGCCTTAATTTAAATTACAAATTCCCTCCTTGAGGGCCGACCATCCTTTTCCTCTTAGGCGCCAAGATTAAAGAGTTAATTGGTGTTATTCCATCTTCCCTCAAGTGCTAGGAGTTAACTATTTTATAATTCATTGTGAGCACATGATTGGGATGTTGTCCTTGGCCCAAGGTGAGGGCGACAAGTCTCCTATGAGTGCCAATGAAGAACATGTGGAAAATACTAGCCCTCCACCCAAGAGAATGGTAGACTCCATGATCAATTACAAGGTAAAGGATGATCTCCCTAGCAATGGTAAGTCGCCATAAGCCAATTATCCATGAGAAGACTGTGATGTCCCGATACTAAGGCATTGTTTAAATTAAAGATTTAAACATCATGTTTAATCATATTTAAAATAAACATATATAATATTATTAAAATATAATATTTAACAAATATTATTTTCATTATAATTAAAATATAATATATTTACAAATAATAAATATAAATATAAATACAAAAATAAATATTATTAAATATAATATATAATATATAAATATTAATAATTTAAATTATCATAATATAATACTAATATAGAATAAATATAATTACAAATATATTCATATAAAACAAGGACAAAGATTTGTATTAAAGCAACCGTAGTCAAAGGCCAAAGGGCAGCATGTAAATAAGACAAGAGGTCTTAGTTAGGGAGTATAAAAAATAAGATATTAATATTTACAAGTGCAGCGATTTATATTACAACATACAGCGATCAAAGTACACGGCCGACCATATATGGAATTTAAGATTTGATAATTATTAAGAGGGGTACAACCTCTCTATAAGGAGTGATCCATATAAAGACACATCAATTCAAAAGGGTCGCCTCCTTTGAATGCATATAAAAGCATGATAAGGGACATCATCTGCAGGATATAAGGAATATTATTTTCTGATTAAGGAGCAGATCAAAAGGAAGAGATGATATATATTTCTGAGTATAAATATCTGATTTTTCATATGCAGATGAAAAGACATATATATGAATAAGGAGATATATATATTCAAAGGGAAGGGAAAATTGCCGAGTTTAAGAATATTATACAGATATAAAAGTTTATATGTCTGAGTTGGGAAATATAGGGATAGCAGACTTAGATCTGCACATATATATATATATATATATGGGGAAGTTTAACATATATATTTTATATATATAAGGACAGCAGATAGATATATCAGCAAAGAGATACACATATGCAAATCTAAAGTTACGTGCAGATGGAAATGGAAGTGAAATATGAAGACTAAGTAAAAGAGCAGATCTGGTATGGAGTAAGAAAGACCAGTCATATATACCAGCAGATACCAATAGCATAGAAGGAAGGAATAAAATCCTAAAGAGTTCTAAAGAACACAAAGGCAAGATTTATCCTCTTGGTATGATGTATCTAACCCTATGTTTCTTATAATAAATGCAATATGATAAATAATGACAAATGCATATAATTGAAAGGTTATCATTAGTATCATAAGCATTGTGAAACTTGCTATGAAACTTGCTGTCATACATTGATGCAAACACAAGTGAATCCATCCATGTTACCTCGCTGTCATTAATCAGAACAACGGTATGCAATCTGAAAATATCATCCAAAATGATATAAAAAGTACCATCCTCAATGCATGAAGATAGGAAATCATCATTAGACCAATCTACAACAAGAATATATTGATTTCCATCATGGCAAACTGTCCCAAACATTGTTGTACTAAAACTAAAATCACATAATTCAATGCCCAGCAATAAAGAATAACCATTAAACCATAGAGAATAACCTATCAAACAATCCACATGCTCCAATATGAAGTCCTCATCAATATAAGATTGTTTCAACTCAATGGTTTGACCTAACCCTCCAAAAGGAAACAATGTACCATGCAAACCTGAATTACCTTCATCTTCATTGTCACACACATGCATATCATCAATGGCTGATCCAAAATGTGTAAGCAAAGCTGATTGCCTCATTCCCTTGACCATTTCAAGGTGTTGTTTTTTTTGACCAGCAACTAACTTAGCTTTCTTTGCCCTTTCTAGCCAAATGTTACACATTTGTCGTGTCTTTTCCACATCTTCAAAGGTCTGATATACAAAATCAGATTGTGTAGTGCAATGTTTTTCAACAAAATCACTATATCCATCACTCCAATCTTGTGTATTATCAATGGTAGACCTCAAATAACTATCATCCAAAGGTGTTAGCATGTCCACCTCATGAAAATGCAAAGCCATAGGACTGTTGTCCTCAAACAAATCAGGTATGATGTCATGCCATTCCATAGAATTGTTATCCATCTTAGGAATCAAATGCTTACCATCAAATGCTGGTTCAATACAGTTATCTCCAAGTGCTTCATATGTCTTCATGAGACAATTCATGACCCATAGCTATCATAGATTTGGCTGTTATTTCATGATTATGGGAGGAAATAGGACTATTGTTCCAAAAATTAGAATTGCTTTCATACCTTTGTGATGTGTCTTCACAATTAACCATCTCAAGATCAACCACCTTCATACCATTTTCATGTTGTGAAGCTAAGTCAAGATCATGCTCAAGCAAGGAATCATCATTACAATAGAAAGTAGACTTATCTACAACCTATTTTTCTTCAATAGCTGATCTAGAATCTTGTTCACCTATAGGCTGATCAATGACAACTGATGTACCATTCTCCCAATCATTACACCTATCAAACTCATCATAGAAAAATGAGCTTATATTAGATTGCCTTGATAGGAAGTCTTCCCACCATTGCAAGTTTTGTTCAATTGTCTTCAATCGTTAGACTTTTTGAAATCATTCATAATCTCTTGCATACCTCTAACCTTCTTTGTGCTTTGTTCCTGTCTTTTCTTCTTTCTGTCCATTTGATGCTCCATATATTGATCGAAAGACAACTTATCTCTAACATGTTGTGGAAGTTACAATACTTCTCATAAGCAACCATTATATCATCATTTATATGTGTTGCCATACTCTGAAATTTTCTGAATCACACACCCAAACACGCTGGCAGAATCAAGGCTCCGATTTTTCCCCTCAGGCTAGCAGGATCAAGGCTTTGATACCACTGTAATATCCCGAATAGATATTGCTCTGAAATTCTGAATGCTCTGAAATTCTAACTGAAATTTTTGCCTAGCTGGTCTGAATTTTCTGATTTAGATATCTTGCAAAGTACTTAATATTTTCAAAAACCATTTTCACCCATATGTTTAGACAGTAGTGTAGATGGAAGGCTCAAATATAATATTGAACTAACACCTTATGATGATAGAAAACACAAATGATCAGCTTACTAATGCAAGAGATATCAACACCAAACACAAGTAAACATACCTGACAATGATAAGCTTCCTTCCTTATTGATGTAGAATGATGTTTACAATAATGAGGGCTGGAAAATACAATCAGCCCTACAATTACATCCACAAATGCCAAATAACCTCTCCAAACCCTAGCCAAGTGAATGGAAGATGAAGCTCTATGAACATGTGATGAAATCTCCAATTGGGTATGGCTGATATACAATTAAAATGCTCTTTCCAAGGTTTGATATTACTAATGCAAAACTAAAACCCTGTTGATATGAGACCCTGATTGCTGATATCACCAAAATGTGTCAAAATATTAGTCCAAATGCAAGCGCTAGGCCCTAGAATGAGGGCGATTAGGGTTTAGAGGCTTCCAATGAGATCAGACCCTCAAAATGATGATGAATATTGCTCAGATCTGTAGAAAACCCTATGCTATACCTGCTGTACCTGAAAATCAGAATGATGAATATGGCTGGAAGTGATAAAAAACCCTCAATAAGGCAAGCGATCCAACCACAAACCCTTCAATGTCAACCTATGATGAAAGAAGATCCATGAACAAGCCAAATCTACATAATATCTCCATGAAAACATCAAATATAAGCTCTATGATGAAATCCAAATGATATCATCCCATGATGGTGGAAAGGGATTATCAACAATCCACAATATGCCCAGGGAACACCACCTTGAGCAAACTGAAAATGCAATTTTCAGCCAAGAGAAACTCTCCAAAACAACATAACATAAACTCAATCCTCTCCAAATGATTCCCAACTACTCCTTTTAAAACCTTCTCTAAATAGGTCTAACCTAACTTTATTAAATGAAAGTTTTTATGTACACAATCACTTGAACTTTATTAAATAAAAGCTTTTGTGTACACAATGTCATTTGTGACAAAGTGCTTTTGGACTCACTTAAGTAACTTTTATAAAGTAATTCAAAATTAGAACAATTTATAAAGTTAACTTAAAAATAGAACCACTTAAGTTACTTTTACTCCTTGTTCCTCCTTGATTGGTGAACTCCTTGGCACAATAAAATATTATTATTTTTTTAAATGCTCTCTCCTTCCTTGGGCATTGACACATGATCCAATAAAATAATATTTTATTATATTTTTGTCTTCTTCTTGGTGGCACCAAATTTTGCCAATATATTATTATTTATTTTTATTCCTTTTCCTTGGCATAATAAAATATTATATTTTATTTTTTCCTCCTTGGTGTTGGCAAAAATAATAAAATAATAGAATAAATAAAAATGCAATTAAAGATCGCATTTTCCATCCTCTCACCTTTTCCATCTTCTAGTCATCCAACATTTATTTTTCCCATCCTTCACTATTCGCCTTGGCTTGAAAATGGTAATATTTTGGCTATATGAAAAATATGATAAAACAATCTAATTTCAATGTTTCTAGTGCCTCTTTGACTACACACCAATCTTCAAGTGAAGATCCCCTTTCCATGCCTATTTGTCTCCTATCAACTTGTGCCCTCCAAATATGATCCTCAACAAACTTATGTATGCAATCCAAATGAGTTAAAGAATGTACAACTTTATCTTCGGTGACTAACAGCTGAGTCTATAATTCCAATGTTGAACCAACAATGGAGGTTGATCCAAAGCTTTCAACAAGCTTCCCATCAACATGCTCATCAATTCACTCTTCTGAAAGAACACTTAGTTCATCAATTTGCAAAGGAAATGAATATTCTTCTTCGTCACTACGACCAAATGTTATGGCAACATCAAAGTCATCACCAATGGTTGATTTAATGTCTTCCTCAACATACTCTTCATCTTGGATCTTTGAGGAATCAATTAGTTCTTCATTTGGCATGGGAATTTCCCACTCATAATCTGAATTACCTTCACAAGCATGGTGAAGATACTCCTCCTTAGGTGTTGTCCTGAAAATTTCAGCAGCATCAACTTCTTTGTCATGTCCCCAATTTTGGAGTAACTTAAAATTGTTTTAATTATAAATTAATTTTGTAAAGTATTTTATTTACTTTATAAAATTAATATTTTATTTAAGTTACTAAGTCAGTAGTACTACACTTTATTAAAAAGTGTTGTGAACAAGCATTTAAAAAGTACAAATGCAAATATTTAATAAAGTTCATGTAAAAGCATTTAAAATGCTTTGGTCTGATGTGTACATGTAAACTCTCATTTAATAAAATTAGGTTGGGCCTAATTAATGTAATGGCTTTAAAAGCAAGCCTGAGAGTCATTTGAAGTCATGTCTGAATGTCTGGATATCTGTATGTTTTAGTTTTGGGTTTGTGTCTTTTGACAAACTGTATTCTGCTGATTGACAAGGTGATGCTCCCTTGCATTCACTGTACCGAGGAGATGATCCCTTGGTAGTTGTTGGTTTGGTGATGCTCCCTTACTAGCATTGAGGTGAAGTTACTTCAGATTTCACCATTGTGCTTCAAAGCATTGTTCTACATTTCTGAGGGTTTGAGTTTATTGGTTTTCGATATTTGGTCAGAGACCTATGTTATGGAAGTGGATATATCATTGAAAAATTCATTGCATTTGTTTGAAGACATTTGAAATCCATTTCATCCATAGAGACTCGATTTGCAAAAAAAGGTCGTTGTATTGTGATACTTCAGATCCATCATATTTGCTGCCCTGTTGTATTCACAGATTTAAATAAGGATTTTATTGTTTTAAGTTTCAATGACTCCGTGGATTTGAAACATTGCGCATGAGCGCTAATTCCGTCAATAGCATCCCCCGCATATCATTAAAGGAATCCGCATTGTTAAAGCGCTTATTTTCCTTGCAATCGACTTAGAAGATATTGTATGCATTGAAGACTATCTGCTGGGGACTGTACGCTGACTCATCACAGCCACTGACTATGAGAATTATATTTGTTGAACAATGGGACCCAATGTCCACTAAAGGATCTCAAAGATTAAAAAGGTGCGCATGAAGTATTTAGGTCTGCTCATGTGATTGAGTTTAGTATTATTAAAGCTTTAAAATTTTCATTAGATTCTAAGTGGGGTCCACAACTCTCTAGAGCTAGCTGCAACACAATTAGAAGAGGAGATTTGATTGATAAATCGTGGCTGAAGGAATACCATATTTATGGTAGCACTATGTAAAAAGGAAGGCAGTTTTGTGTTTATGTATTGCTACCTAACTGGTGGACAAAAGCTGACACATCAACTTAGTCAGCAGCTATGGATAAATATTTAATTTCATAGAGAATTCGTAGCTTTGAAAGAATCAATATAAATTGTATGAAGATCATCTTTTCCTTGTAAGTGGATTGTGGGTCCCAGCATGAGCATGGAGTCTTAGGAAAAGGGGGACAGCAATTGACAGGCTTTCAGACTTGTCTACAGATATTATAGCAGCACTTGTAGCCTTCCAAATGCATTCCATATCACAGAAGAATTCAGATTCACAGTTCTGAATTTCAGAATAAGACACAGCAGAGCTGATCTCTAACAGCTATCAGTATTCAAATTGGATTGGGGCAGTAATTAGCATCAGCATTGGAATACATTAATATCAGCATATTGTCGTTAGTGTTTCATCATTGGATTGGACTTGTTCTTTGTTGCACTTGATTTCTGAGCAGTGTTAGAGACATGTACTTCTGATTTTATGAACAGCATTATACATACATCTGTGCATTCCCAGCCATATGTAGTGTTAGTGCAAACTGTTTGATAAAATGCTTATCTCTATTTGCTATTGATTTGCAATTCACAGTCATAGATTATGTGTCAGAGTTAAATTTGAAAGGTGCAGAAATATAATCAGAACTCAGTCCCAGGGTTTTACCTTAATTGACAAATGAAATATGTCAAATTAAGTGATTGGAAAATTGAAAATATCTTCTACCAGGAAGGGGATATTACATTCTTGGGCTGCCGTAGGTACACCTTTCCCCATGCACTCATCAAGACTTTCTACTTCAATGCTCTCAGGCTCGCTTGCAAAGTCACCTTCTAGCAATCTATCAATTATCTTCAACTCATCCTCAAAAGCAGTGGCATCTTCAAAGTCTTCATCAAATGAAGGACTTGCAAAGTCCAACTCTTCAAGCTCATTAACTTCATCAAAGCAAGGCTTCTACTTCACTAATTTCTGCTGTAGTCTTACCCAAATCAGCTAGTTCTTCTAAGCATGCCTTTTGATCAATGACCTTGTCTTCATCATACAAAGGCTCATACTCATTTACTTCAACTAACAGGACTTCATCTCTCCATTTTTAGATTCCACAACATCTTGAAAGAAAGAAGATGTGGTGAAGGTTACTGGTTCATCTTCTTTGTTCTTCAATTGGTGATTAGGCTCCCAAGAATCTTTGCATAGAAAACAAAGATTTCTTCTCCTGAATTCATTTTTGTTGTCCTCTTTCTTTCTCGAAGTGAGAATTCTTGTTTTGTTGGCTGGAAGGTGATGTTTTGGGTGGTTAGGCTCCCAAGAATCTTTGCATAGAAAACAAAGATTTCTTCTCTTGAGTTCATTTTTGTTGTCCTCTTTCTTTCTCGAAGTGAGAATTCTTGTTTTGTTGGCTGGAAGGTGATGTTTTGGAATAGTTCTTGGTCCTCGACATTTGAGAAGGTAACTCAAGCTACCATAACAATATTTTCTTCTTCTCCTCATCCTTCCTCGTCATTCGGATGTAATCTATAAGCCTTTTTTTGTCAGGATCCCCCTCGATTATTTCCAAGAAAGCATCCCAAGAAATTTGATGCTTAAAGTCATCTAGTAGGCCTTGGTACTCATCAATAATCTTTGTGGCCTCTTGATCATACTTCCTTCGATCCAACTCCTCTTGAATTGTTCTTTCTAATTCAGCCTAACCTTGTCTAACAGAATCAACCAGGACATCTGTCTCAATTCTTCTCCTTATGAGAGATGCCATGATCTCACATACACTACTCAAAATCCTTCAACTACTCTACTCCAAACACACATGCAAGTGCTGATCTCACACATGCAAGGCTGAAAACTGACTTGCACTTGAAAAAACTGCAAGGAATGAGTAGCAACCCAAACAAGATGGCAAGATCACTAGCGCTGATACCACTGTAATATGCTACCCCCAATTTTTTTTTAACTTTATACAATCTACCATAGTAGGGTTAGCACATTAATGCCACCAAATAGAATACCTTCACACTTTCTGATCACCAAGTTCCCCAAATGGGCGAGGTGAGAGCATACAGTGTTTTGGCTAAAATAAATGCCTTGCAATGAAAATAAATACAATCATCTGCTATACAACAAGCATCTGCTTTTCAGCAGGCATCCACTTATTCAGTGGGTGAAAGAACAAAGAAGATAAGTATTACAAATTCCTCCACACTAGCGGTTAAACCATCCATGGGTTATAACTGTTGCAACATGAAAAGAATGATTTCAATCAAGTAAATAATATGCAACACTACTCAGGAAATAGGCTAGAACATCATCTCAACACCATGAAAGATTACATATTCATGATAGACAACCTGCATAATGTGAGTAGGCAACAATAAGCATGGTAGGGAACACCTCTAGGTGATCAACATTCAGAAATCCAACTGGTAATTGAAGCTGTAACAGATTTGACCTTGTTGTACGGTAGTATATGTGACACACAAAACTCAGGACAAAGCATGAATTAATTCCAAACCCTACACCAAACTCATCAACAAAGCATTATACTTTTAAAGCCCTCAATGAAATAACTTTCACTTTTAGATCTCAGAGGCTAGCAAATAAGTGCCATATCTGACTCATGCCATGGTACGGTCATGGCTGGATAACACAGATTGAAAGCCAACCTGATACACTGTAAATCCCTGCAGTAAAACTGCTCAGATTTGGGCCTTATCAATACACCAAATGATGGCATTCATCATCAAAAACATAACAATGAACATATATTCAACATCTACAATTTACCATGCCTGGGTACAGCTCTGCTGAGTCATATGGCCTACAATACATGCACATGGATCTATAAACTTCTCAATGGTTTTAGTCAACAATGATACCCATGAAAGATTCTTATTATCACAACTAAAACTATAGCATTTCAAATAGACTTCTAGATCAAGTCAACCCCTTTCACAAGGTGCAGATCAAACATGTACGGACATTCACATAAATTCTTCAAGCTGCAATAAAAACTCTTATAACATACACCAATGATGCACTCTTTTTCAGCAAAGACTGAGTAAACATTCACCAATTGATACAGCCCTAAGCTATATCCAAAAACAATTCCAATATGCATAATTGTACGGCCATGCAAGGGTACAGACAGTGCCAAAACCCAAGAATCTGCAAGACAGGTTCTCAAATTGCATTCAAATGAGGTCGCCAAAATCTGGTTATTTTGTTCTATAACATGGCAACAACAAGATCATTCAAACTCCACAGGAAAATAAGCATAATAGGAAATACGTCACTATGAAGTACGGCCCCAACAAGAGAATTACAATCAACAATCTTCAGATAGCATATCCAATGATCTAAAATCATACCAAAGATAATATCAACACACCAATGATCAAACATTAAACACAAAACCTCCAAATCTATGAAAGCTCCATGGTGATTCCTGTATGAAACCACACCCAACCTCAAGAGGGTTTTCGTCCTCAAGAGAATTCTACAAGAGGGTTTTCATCCTCAAGAGAATATGGAAGAACTCACAGGTTCAATCCATCTGCAAACAAAACCAATTCCAAAAGCATAACCCTTCCAAATGAGCTCTCATCCCCTTTTTATAACCATTTGAGAAGAATATTATATTATTTCCTTTTTACCTCTTCATATTTCTTTTCCCAAAAAGACCTTTTTTGAAATAATAAAAAATATATTATGTGTGAGGCCCCCTTTTTTAAGTGTCTATCATTTAGAACACTTAAAAACCTTTCCAATGAGCTATAAAACTTTAGCACTTTTTAATTATTTTCACCCATAAGAGCTTAAGTGAAAATAATAATTAAAATAGCTCATTAAATATTACTTTTTGCAGAAAATCTCAAACTGCCTCCAAATGTAAAATAAATTGAACCAATATGCTCTGTAGGGTTTGGGATGTGAAACGATGCCTTCCGGGAGACTTTCCAAAAATAGACGGCTCCTTCAAGAATCTTGGAGAGCAAACCGGGAGCCCGATCCAACTTCTAAAAACATCACTGTCACCCCGAACATCCACTGAGCTCAATGCCATAGAGAATTAGACCATTCCTAGAAAGAAAACCACTTATTTGTTCTACGGACTGAACCACGACCACTCCAAGACCATTGGAGTTCTCCCAAACATGCTTTTAGCCTCTGAGAGACTAGGAATAAGCATAATGCACACAAAAATCTATGCTCCAAAAAAAGAGACATTATAGTCCTCCCACTCAAGATTGCTTGTCCTCAAGCAATACATGTTATCCAACATAGATACTTGCATGATTGACAATAATATACCTGGATCCCAAATCAACCTAAAAAATGCTCTACACCACTTCTACTGCGCTACTCTGATGTAACTGGGGATTACACAGCTGATACTCTGCTTACAACTCTAAAACATTCTTTCAATCACACATCTTTTTGGATCCCAAACAACTGTAACATCACCAACCCTGAGAGTGCAAGAGTTAGCGTCCTTCATCCAAACATAAAGACAATCAATCAAACCTGAAATTTCATCTAAGAACCAAAATCTAAAATGTTCTTCCAAGGAAGAACATAAATCAGCTTGAACACAAGCTAAGAGTAACTCCGAACAGCCATGAATTAGCTGGTTTTCACCAACCAAAAGAGCAATATTAGCTGAAACACTTGTCCTTTTCAGCTAAACTCTTATGTCAACCTCCCACAAAGGGCCAAAGATGGCAAAAAGAGCAATCACATGGCTGTAAAAAAACTGAAATTAATCTCTGAAAACCAAATTTTAGTAATCTGAGAATGGGACAGCAACAACAAATCTGAAATCTTCCAAGAATAACCAGTGATTTGGGCCTTCTACAACCAAAATATTCTTAAGTTATGACCAAAATTTCTCTCCAATCCATAAAAATGTATGCAATTGACAACTTATGATGGCTGATATGAATAAGGACAACAGCTTTATGACAGAGATTAGACTGCACAACCATCCATGAAACATTTTTACCAACACGACTATCCTCCACAAAACCCTGAGGATAAACTCTATTATGAAAATAAGCCATCATTGCACTTAACTCATTGCATACTTGAACTTTATGCCAAACCTCAACAACTGATGAAAACTTCAAGTTGATGAAGTTTTGGTGCAAAGTAACATTCCATGAGTGCTCTTCACCAGGATCCAATATCCTATTACTATCCTCCTCCATGTTACTAACATCAAATTGGTCCTCATCATTCAACATGAGAGGATTGTCTCGAGTTAACTCAACTTCCATCATAAAAAGGAAATGATCAAATGATTGGAAGTTGTTCCCATCTCCATGTTCAGATAAATCATCATATGCATCCAACTATGCATCTGCATACTTAGGAAGTTGTCCCAAAAGTCAGAATCCTCTTGGATCAAATCAAGCTCTTCAGTCTTCGGCTTAATTTCATCTGCTTTTCCAACCTTAACTTTCTCTTTTAAATGATATACAATATCAAACTGATTTTCATCTTCTAACAGAGCCATTTGGGTACTCTCTAAGGAATTCATAGTTGATTTAAGCTTAGATGTAAGCTTGTCAACTTCAACCTCTCTTCTCTTCAATGCATCATAGGCTCGACCAGCAAACTCAAGAACATGATCTCTGTCAGAAAGAAGGTTCAAATAATCTGATTTCAATGTTTCTAGAGCCTTTCTGACTACACACCAATCTTCAAGTGAAGATCCCCTTTCCATGCCCATTTGTCTCCTTTCAACTTGTGCCCTCCAAATGTGATCCTCAACAAACTTATGTATGCAATCCAAATGAGTTAAGGAATGTACAACTTTATCTTCGATGACTAACAATTGATTCTGTAATTCCAATGTTGAACCAACAATCGAGGTTGATCCAAAGCTTTCAACAAGCTTCACATCAACATGCTCATCAACTGACTCTTCTGAAAGGACACTTGGTTCATCAATTTGCAAAGGAAATGAATCTTCTTCTTCGTCACTATGATCAAATGTTATGGCAGAATCAAAGTCATTACCAATGGCTGATTTAATGTCTTCATCAGCATACTCTTCATCTTGGATCTTTGAGGAATCAATTAGTTCTTCATTTGGCATGGGAATTTCCCACTCATAATCTGAATCACCTTCACAAGTATGGTGAAGATACTCCTTAGGTGTTGTCCTGAAAATTTCAGCGGCATCAACTTCTTGGACTGCCGTAGGTACACCTTTCCTCATGCACTCATCAAGACATTCTACTTCAATGCTCTCAAGCTCACTTGCAAAGTCACCTTCGAGCAATCTATCAATTATCTTTAGCTCATCCTCAAAAGCAGTGGCATCTTCAAAGTCTTCATCAAATGAAGGATGTAATGTCCCTTAGTAGTAAGCCAAAAATTTTCTTTGACCTTTAATTTGATCTCCTTCAATAGAGTTGTTGTTTGTTCTCTGCTGAGAGATTGTGCCTTGACTTAATGATCTTTGCTGTTATTCTTTATCTATGCTTCTATGGGATGATGAAATCTGCTACAGATATGCCTGATTGATTTCCAATTCCCTATGATGGACTCTTGTTTCAAGTGCAGGTGTGATTGCTTATGTTCAATGAGATGTTTAATGTTCACTGTTTGATTGTTCACTTGCAGATGTTAATCTTTGTATTCGATGAGATAACTTGTTTGATGATGTAATAAGCAAAGAGATGCTAGCTCTTCAATGTCCGATCAGGTATATTGGACATTTGTTCGAATGATATTAACTGCAGATGCTATTGCCTTGTTTGATATATGATATTCAATGTTCCATGCGATGGGTGCAATGATCAGTGAAATCACTGTTCTATGATTAATGCTTTGATAATTTCAAATGATCCTTTTTTTCCCCTCGATATTCCATCGAACCCCCATTTTATATGCCATCGGTGCTTGTTAAGAGGCACAACCTTTCACAGATCTGTCCCATGCAAAAGGACGTCATCCTTCATAATAAACTTATTAGTTTGTTTTTATGTCTAATTTATCTTTATATGGTCGCGGTCTCATTAGATGTATGATATAGGCATATCACTTGGAATGTCTAAGTATTGACCGTCGATCTCATAGATTGCATGAATGTGCCGATGAGGTTCGTAGCTTCCTTATTTAAATCTTGCAATGGATTGATATCTATATTTATATTTATGTATTATATAATATTTCATTTAATAGTATTATTATAATTATAATAACACATAAATTGATAATACAATAAATATATGGCATAAAAATATTCATAAAATAATATTAATTAATATTATTACATAAATGGTTTATTAAATATTATTATATCGATGATGATAAACTATTTGACGAAAGCGACTTCTCTGTCTTTATTATAATGTTTAAATCTTTAATTTAGACAATGCCTTAATACGGGGACATGACAAAGGACTTGCAAAGTCCAACTCTTCAAGCTCATTAACTTCATCAAAGCAAGGCTCTGCTTCACTAATTTCTGTTGTAGTCTTACCCAAATCAGCTAGCTCTTCTGAGCATGCCTCTTGATCAGTAACCTTGTCTTCATCATACAAAGGCTCAGACTCATTTACATCAACTATCAGGACTTCATCTTCTCCATTTTTGGATTCCACAACATTCTGAAAGAAAGAACATGTGGTGAAGGTTACTAGTTCATCTTCTTTGTTCTTGCATTGGTGGTTAGGCTCCCAAGAATCTTTGCATAGAAAACAAAGATTTCTTCTCCTGAGTTCATTTTTGTTGTCCTCTTTCTTTCCCGAAGTGAGAGAATTCTTGTTTTGTTGGTTGGAAGGTGATGTCTTGGAATAGTTCTTGGTCCTCGACATTTGAGAAGGTAACTCGGGCTTCCATAACAATATTTTCTTCTTCTCCTCATCCCTCGATTATTTCCAAGAAAGCATCCCAAGAAATTTGATGCTTAAAGTCACCTAGTAGGCCTTGGTACTCATCAATAATCTTTGTGGCCTCTTGATCATACTTCCTTCGATCCAACTCCTCTTGAATTGTTCTTTCTAATTCAGCCTGACCTTGTCTAAGAAAATCAATCGGGACATTTGTCTCAATTCTTCTCCTCATGAGAGATGCCATGATCTCACATACACTATTCAAAATCCTTCAACTACTCTACTCTAAACACACATGCAAGTGCTGATCACACACATGCAAGGCTGAAAATTGACTCGCACTTGAAAAACTGCAAGGAATGAGTAGCAATCCAAACAAGCTAGCAAGATCACTAGCTCTGATACCACTATAATATGCTACCCCCAAAAAAATTTTAACTTTATACAATCTACCACAGCAGGGTTAGCACATTAATGCCACCAAATAGAATACCTCCACACTTTCTGATCACCAAGTTCCCAAAATGGGCGAGGTGAGAGCATACAGTGTTTTGGCTAACAATAAATGCCTTGCAATGAAAATAAATACAATCATCTGCTATATAACAGGCATCTGTTTTTCAGCAGGCATCCACTTATTCAGTGGGAATACTCCACTTATTCAGTGGGTGAAAGAACAAGAAAGATAAGCATTACAAATTCCTCCACACTGGCGGTTGAACCATCCAGGGGTTATAAGTGTTTGCAACATGAAAAGAATGATTTCAATCAAGTAAATAATATGCTACACTACTCAGGAAATAGGCTAGAACATCATCTCAGCACCATGAAAGATTACACATTCATGATAGACAACCTGCATAATGTGAGTAGGCAACAATAAGCATGGTAGGGGACACCTCTAGCAAATCAACATTTAGAAATCCAACTGGTAATTGAAGGCTGTAACAGATTTGGCCTTGCTGTTGTACGACAGTATATGTAACTCCCAAAACTCAAGACAAAGCATGAATTAATTCCAAACCCTACACCAAACTCATCAACAAAGCATTATACTTTTAAAGCCCTCAATGAAATAACTTTCACTTTCAGTTCTCAGAGACCAGCAAATAAGTGCCATATCTGAATCATGCCATGGTACGGTCATGGCTGGATAACACAGATTGAAAGCCACACTGATACACTGTAAATGCCGTTGTAAATTTGCTTAGATTTGGGCCTTATCAATACACCAAATGATGGCATTCATCATCAAAAACATAACAATGAACATATATTCAACATCCACAATTGACCATGCCTGGGTACAGCTCTGCAAACTTCTCAATGGTTTTAGTCAACAATGATACCCATGAAAGATTCTTATTATCACAGCTAAAACTATAGCATTTAGATAGACTTCCAGACCAAGTCGACCCCTTTCATAGGGTACAAATCAGACATGTATGGACATTCACAAAAATTCTTCAAGCTGCAATAAAAACTCTTATAAGATACACCAATGATGCACTCTTTTTCAGAAAAGACCGAGTAAACATTCACCAATTGATACAGCCCTGAGTTATATCCAAAAACAATTCCAATATGCACAATCGTACGACCATGCAGGGGTACAGACAGTGCCAAAACCTAAGAATCTGCAAGATAGGTTCTCAAATTGCATTCAAATGAGGTCGCCAAAATCTGGTTATTTGGTTCTATAACATGGCAACAGCAAGATCATTCAAACTCCACAGGAAAATAAGCATAATAGGAAGTACAACACTATGAAGTACGGCCCCAGCAAGAGAATTACAATCACCAATCTTTAGATAACATATCCAATGATCTAAAATCATACCCAAGATAATATCAAGTTATCAACACCAATGATCAAACATTAAAACACAAAACCTCCAAATCTATGAAAGCTCCATGGTGATTCCTGTATGAAACCACACCCAACCTCCAGAGGGTTTTCGTCTTTAAGAGAATATGGAAGAACTCACAGGTTCAATCCATCTGCAAACAAAACCAATTCCGAAAGCATAACCCTTCCAAATGAGCTCTCATCCCCTTTATATAACCATTTGAGAAGAATATAATATTATTTCCTTTTTACCTCTTCATATTTCTTCTCCCAAAATGACCTTTTTTGAAATAATAAAAATATATTATGTGTGAGGCCCCCTTTTTAAGTGTATCATTTAGTACACTTAAAAACCTTTCCAAGGATCTATAACACTTAGGTACTTTTTATTTATTTTCACCCATAGGAGCTTAAGTGAAAATAATAATTAAAATAGCTCATTAAATATTACTTTTTGCATAAAATCCCAAACTGCCTCCAAATGCAAAATAAACTGAACCAATATGCTCTGTAGGGTTTGGGATGCGAAACGATGCCTTCCTAGTGACTTTCCAAAAATAGAGGACTCCTCCAAGAATCTTGGAGAGCAAACCAGGAGCCTGATCCAACTTCTAAAAACATCACTGTCACCCCCGAACATCCACTGAGCTCAATGCCATAGAGAATTAGACCATTCCTAGAAAGAAAGCCACTTATCTGTTCTGTGGACTGAACCACGACCACTCCGAGAACATTGGAGTTCTCCCAAACATGCCAGATAGCCTCTGAGAGACTAGGAACAAGCATAATGTGCACAAAAATCTATGAGCTAAAAAAAGGGACATTACTTAGCCCTCCCTTCTCGGAATTGCTTGTCCTCAAGCAATGACAAGTGTGAATGTTGTGAGATAGTGTCAAGTGACATGTATCTCCATCTGCTCGCATGTCAAGTGACCGATCTCCATAACCACTGGTGGTTGCATCCTCCATGAAGCATACCCGCAACCGCAAGTGCAATGACCTCAATGCTCCCAAGGTGCCACCTCCTGAGAGACAAAAGTAGGTCCAACTTGGAGTCTCGAAGACCAAGTGACAAAAGATGTGTGCCTCAAGGCGTAGCCACAAGTCTCCATCCCTCCACTGTGTGTTGTACTCATTAGGAATGTGAGACAACTCATCAACATTCCAATGAGATAATGAGCCAAATGTGCCACCACCTGGATCCCAAACCATCCTATCAATGCCCCTGTCAAACATGAAGAGGGAAAGGCATCTCACAATGCTGCCATCAATACACCAACTACCCTCAATCAACCTCTCACCAATGCATAAAAGCCTCGACTCAGGTACCATGAAAGGTCGATCCCAACGGATAGCCATCACTATGTGATCATCAACAAGCCCACAAGTGACATAGAGTGATAGTAGACTAGTCAAATGCCAACCTCCGATGGTGAAGAAAAGGTGCAACATCCACACAGTGCAACCATATCCATCCTCCAAATAACCTCATGTGCTAGGGCAAGAGTACAAGTACCATCATACAAGCCTCCATGTACAACTTGTATGATCAACCGTAACACCTCCATAACAGAAATGGAATCATACCTCATTGTGGAGATCCTTGTAGCATGCTCCTCCAATGTGTGAGCCCCTGTAAGCAAGTGTAGGACAGCCACAAATAGCTCCAAAGAATCAAAAGTATAGGTGTGAGTCATACCATCGCCCAACTCCAAGTCTCCTCTCGAGATGATCAATGAGCTACTGCTTATATCTCCTATCCCAAGTGTTACCAAAACACTAGTGGCTAGCCCACTGAGTGTGGAATCCTCAGTCTCTAACTCCTCTACTGCTGAAGTCTCTATCATACAAGTGTCGTGATCCAAAGTAGATGTAGGGACCATTGAATCATACCTCTTCATTGGCTTAATGGTAGGCTCCATCATGACTTCCCCTTCCATGGGGAGAAGTAGTGACCTCAACTATGTCTCCTTCTGCTCTCTCCTCAGGTCCACTGTTGGCGCTGCTCCTGAACCTCCTGTAGGTGTAGCCTTGCTTGTGCCGCCAACTCTCTTGCTTTCCTCACTCGTAACCATCTCTTGCAAGTGTCTAGCTCAATGGCCTCATCGGGATGATCCTCCTTGTCCTCCTTCGCCATGTGCCCATCTAGGGATGCAGCTCTAGTAGAATCATCAAGCTGAAAATCTCTCGCCTCGAGCCTGTATTGTACCTCCATCCTTTTGGCTGTCATGCTCGCCTGGGTGCTTCAGCTGCTAGCCTTCAAGATGATTTGCTTGCCCTTCGAGGTGAACTCCAACTCCATCTTGTTGAAGTCTTGAATATAGCGCCCAAGAGATTTGAGCCATTGTATGCCCAATACTACCTCAGTTTCTCCAATGCCAACCACATAGAACTCATCCTCGAAGGTGTAGTTCTCCAATTGAACATTGAGGTTAGATATCTTCCGCTTGTAGTTCACCTTGAAGCCATCCACCAAGAGGACATTAAATCCCTCGAACTCCTCTACTATCAATCCTTGCTTGGACACAAACCCCCAATCAATGAAGTTGTGTGTAGCACCACTATCCACCAAGCAAGTGACCCTATATCCCTGTATAACAGCCTGTACCCTGAAAGGATAATACTTAGGAACTCCAGAAAGAAATGCAATAGTACCTTGTGAGTCCTTGTCCTCTGCATGTGGGGTCCTCATGTCTTCCTCCACTCGAGTGTGGGTGTCCTCTTCATCATCGGAGAAGACCTCAATGTAGTATGCCTTGGCCTTGCACTGGCATTTGTGTCCGGGCACCCATGGCTCCCTATAGGTGAAGCATAACTTCTTCCTTCGTAGCTTGTTCCTTGATTCAAAGTCCAACTTAGGCCTCCTTTGTTCCTCCTTCAGGAAAATCTTCTTTAGTGGCTCCTTCTGAAATGGCTTGCTTGGATACTTGGGTTTTGATGGTGCAGAGAACTTCATTCCTCGAGCCCTCCTGATTGCTTCTCTCAAAGTCGGGGGATCCAAAGCTCGAACCCATCCACAAATCAGCTCCTCAAGACCTTCAATGAATAGATATGTGAGGCATGTTTCCGAAACATTTGGCACAAGTACAGCAAGTCTCTGAAACTCGGTGATGTATGTGTCTGCAGCAGTGTTACGAGACTCGCCTAGACTCGGTGAGTACGAGGTGAGGCAGGCTGGCCAAATCTGGGAGGCTCGGACTCGGACTCGGCCGAGTTTTTCCCAGACTCGACGAGTCTGTAGACTCGCCAGATTCACCGAGTCTTGGCGAGTCCCGCTGGAAAAACTCTGTCGCTCAGCTGAACGTGAAAAGTAAAAAAAAAAAACATAAAAATAATGCTTTCACTTGGTTTGTTTTTTTACTTATATTTCCTCCACCCTAAAAGCAACATCATTTCATTTTGAAGCCAAAGGGGAAGGAGAAAAGAGAGTTGTGAGCAAAATTTGGAGTGCATTGTAGGGAAACTGGCAAGGAGGTAGAGCAAAAATCAATTGTTGAATCGCATTTGGGCAGGTTCGTAGCTACTTTTGGTGCATCTAGAGGTGTCTACGAAGGATTGGAAGGAGCTCTCTATTGATTTCAAGCTAGATTTAAGAGGTAAGTTTGTATTTTGAAGGGTTTTTTTGTGTTTTTTTAAACCAAAAATTGCATTTTTCTTTACATTTCCTTTCTTCTTTCTATTTTATTTTAGTAGATCAAAGAAAGAACCCTAGGTGTTTTGATTTTTTTAAGCAAACCCTACATTTTTTTGTATTACTTTAATAATTATAAATCACAAATGTTAATTTTTTTGTATTTGTAAATTTTAAATGTTATTGCAGCAGTGTTGAGATTTTCAAATCGTCTTTATCACAATGTCCAACAACCCAGTTAGAAGGGACCCTTGTTGGAAACATGCTGAAATTATGCCTGGCCAAAAGAAAGGAGAAGTAAAATGTTTTTATTGCAAAACAATTTATTGTGGAGGAGGCATTAATAGATTGAAATACCATCTTGCACAAATACTAGTCCATGATGCTGTCATATGCGGAAGTGCGCCTCCTGAGGTTGTACGAGAGGTGAAAGTGCAACTAGAAACATTTGAGCAAAAAAAAGAATTGAAAAAGAGGCAAATAGAGGAGATGGCAAGCATTAGTGGTAGTGGAGAGTCTTCTTCCATGCCTCCATTTCATCCTTCTCTAGGTGTTGGGCCTAGTGGTGCTGGTGTTGGAAGTGGAACACCTGCTACTACTACTGCTAGTGCCATTGCTAGCGGCAGTGTTATTGGGCCTAGAGTTCGTAAATCTAGGATTGATTCATATATTTTGCCATGCACTACTCCAGGTTCCCAACTGTTGCTTGAGAGCATGGGTTGGAACAAGGACGTACATGATGCAGCTAGACGTGCAATTGGAGATTTTTGGTACTATTGCACCATTCCATTCTATGCAGCAAGGTAATTCTTTTTTGTTTAATTGTTTTAAAATTTATAGCTTGATTTTTTCTCTTGAATTTTTATATTTAGAGGTATGTCGAATTCAAATTTAAACTCTCCATTTTACAATACTTATTTTATTTAATTTATTTGTGACGTGTTAGGTCTCCTTATTGGCAAAACATGGTTGATGCCATTACTGTTTGTGGGGCGGGGTTCAAAGCCCCTAATGAAAATGACATAAAGGGCCCAATTTTGACACAAAAGGTGGCCGATGTAAAAGCCACAATAGAGGAGCAACGGTTGATATGGAGGACAAAGGGTTGCGCCATCATGACCGATGGTTGGACTAATAGAAGAAATAGGACATTGCTAAATTTTCTTGTTTCTTCCTCAGGGGATTTTACTTCCTACAATGCATTGATTTAGTGATTAATATTTTTAATTTATGCTTTATTGAATCATTGATTTTGTTTCTTTTTCAAGTGGCACCATATTCATCAAATCTATTGATGCTTCAGGACATGTTAAAAATGCCACATTCCTTTGTGAAGCTATAGAGAAAGTCATAGCTGAGGTGGGTGAGGAGAATGTGGTGCAAGTGGTGACGGATAATGTAGCAAATTATGTTGCTACGGGTAGACTATTGATGGAGAGGAACCCATCATTATTTTGGACTCCATGTGCTGCCCATTGCCTCGACCTCACATTGGAGGATCTTGGCAAGATTCCATAGATCAAAACATGTGTGGAGATGGCAAAAAATATTTGTAAATTCATATACAATCACACGTGGGTCCTCAACCTAATGAGGCAATTCACGGGGCAAAAGGAGTTGTGTCATCCTGGCATAACCTGATTTGCAACAAAATTTCATCACATTACAATCCTTGCTTCAGTCAAAAAATGCTTTGAGGCGCATGTTTGTTGATGAGGAGTGGACTTCCTCATCCTATGCTAAGACCAATGCAGGGGTTGATGTGGAAAATTGGATCTTTGATGAGCCAAGATTTTGGACACTTGTTGAGGAGATTGTAAAGGTAAATGAAAATCTAATGATACATTATGTTCTAATTTTTATTCATATTTTTCTTTTATTTGCTTATTTTTGTTCACACTTAAAGTTAATGTTTCACAATAATTGCAGTTCACTGAGCCTCTAGTAGTTCTCCTACGATTTGTTGATGGAGAGAAGCCCGCAATGGGCTACATATATGAGGGCATGGATAGGGCCAAGGAGACCATTAGATCCATCTATGCGGGAGTTGAGGCTAAGTATCGTCCCATTCAGGAAATCATTGATAGGCGATGGCACCTCCAGCTTCACAAGCCCCTACATGCAGCCACTCATTACCTCAATCCGGCATTTCAATTCCGCCCTGATTTCAAGGTAGATGAGGAGGTTCTGAGTGGCTCTACACAGTGTTAGAGCAGATGTCGGTTAATTCAACACAAATAGTCCATGAGCTTGAGACCTTTAGACTTGCACAAGGAGATCTCTTTTCTCGTGAGGTGCAAAAAGACTCGTTCAACATTGCAGCCAAGTAAAATTATATTAAGGGCATAATTTAAGTTTAAAAATCTAATAAACTTTTCCTCTTTTTATATTATTATTATTAAATGTTGAAACTTAAAGTTGGATAATGAGATTGATTTTTTCTTTTTCTCATCTCAGATGCATGGTGGGATATGTTTGGTGTTAAGGTACCAAATCTTCAGAAGATTGCGATTCGAATATTGAGCCAACCATGCAATGCTTCAGGTTGTGAGCGCAATTGGAGTATGTTTGAGCACATACACTCCAAGAAGCGCAATAGACTGTCTGTGCAGAGGTTTAATGATCTAGTCTATGTTCATTACAACTTTCGTCTTCGCCACAGAGAAATTTTGGGCATTGACTCCACCCCCATCATGCTAGAGGAGGTCGATCCACAATCTGATTGGATCATTGAGGCTGAGGATCCTATCTTTAGTGATGAGGACCTCAATTGGGTTGACCAAGTGGATAGAGAGGCAGAGGCTGTAGCCATGGTAGAGGAGGTTAGAGCACGAGCAGAGTCAGCAAACACATTGGATGTTGGTGTGGGTGGCACGGAGACAGAGGCAGATATTATGGCTGTATCATCATCCAGGACTTATATTAGACGCCTTCGTAGGAAGGGTGCACTTGCAGGCTCCTCTGAGCCATAGACTTCTAGTTTTTGTTTTGATATTTGTTTGGAACTTTTAATGCCATGGATTTCATATTCCATGAGTTTTGTATACATTTGACAATATTTATATATCTAAGTGTGTTATTTCCTTCAGCTACAATTTGCGTTTATACTTATGTGTGCGATGTATACTTGTGTATGTGATCAAATTAGCTTCTATTTGATGATGTTATTGTGTCTTTAAGGTTTATTTATTAAAGGGTGCATGAAACAAGTTTTAAATCCTTAAAAATCTCTGAATTTCTTAGGTTTTTCAATTTGCCGAGTCCGAGCCGAGACCGAGTCTCGTAACTATGGTCTGCAAGCCCATATTGTTTGAGTTGTGCCAAGTCCTTGAAGAACTGTTCCGAGTTTGCATCATCGAACCTATCGATTAATCTCTGTGAGAACTCCAAATATGTTGTGATGCTATTATGCCCTTGTGTCACCAACCCATTGTACCACCAATCTAGGGCATCTCCTTCCAAGTGCAATGTGGCAAACTGTATGGCATCCTTCTCAACCATGGGGCTTAGTTTGAAGTAGTTGTCTAGCTTCTGTATCCATGCCCTTGCCGTGATTTTACTTGAGCCATCAAATGGAGTGATGTTGATCTTGCCCAACTTCTTTTGAAGCTCATGGTTGGTGCGATGCTGATAAGTCCTCCCTTCTCGAGGACGATCCTGGTTCCGATACTTGCATTGGTAGAAGTCATTTTCCGATACTTGCATTGGTAGAAGTCACTCCAAGGCAGGACTTCCTTGCACTCGTCGCTTAGGGCTTGCCACTCTCCAGTAGTCATCAAAAATCTCCTCTTGAGCTCGTACTTCTTTTGTGCCTCCGGCTTGTTCCAGAAATGTGGGCATGAGTGGCCTTGGCATGGTGGAGTGAGATGTGCACATCAGGACTTCTCCTTGGTTCCTTGACGAGCTTGCTCCATTTTGCCCTATGTGTGGCTCGCTCCTTTCTCCTTCATTGTTGCCTCCATTTCCACCAAGGGTGTGATTGGTGCCTCTGTTGCCTCCATTGATACCATTGCCTCTGTTGCCTCCAAGGTTTTGCCTCATGAAATTGTTCAACGTATGAAGTAGCTCTCTTTGCCCTCGTGCCAGATCATTAAGTGTGGCCATGGTGCTTTGACTTTCACGGTGTTCTTCATTGCTGTGATCACTCATGATGATTTCTTCTTCTTCTTCCTCGGGCCCCCGATTCTGTTCCCTCCTCCGATAGGTGATGTATCTTCCTTCTTCAAAATTCATATGATAGCAACTTCTGATTTACCTCCACAGGCTGGCAGGTTCGATAGCTCTGATACCAATTGTAATGTCCCAAATGGACAGGAATATGGCACTTTTGGTTTTCCCGGGTGTTCCAAACAATTTACCAAATAAACCACCAATTCTGCTCTACCTAAGTCTGCCCAAACCCTAGGTCTGCCGTACCGAACCAGACTTACAACCAAATAATGATTTCGCCACAATGTTTGCTTAATAAACAATACAAACTTATCACAATGATTCACCCAAATGAATAGATCAATTACACCATGAAATAGCAAGCAAGTAGCATGATAACATAATGCCAATTACAAATGAACGTTCTGCTGTAATAAATCAGGTCTGCTGCAATTTATATGACTGAATATATGAAGATAGCATATGGACAACTAACAACCCAGAAATATATTATTCTTTAGTAGCAACAAGTACATAGCAAAATAATGATGAAATCATAAGTATACTAGCCTCTCCCTTAGGCTGATCTGCTGTAGCCTTAAACCCTAGGCGCAGCAGCATAAAACATACAGGAATCTGCCCAATTGTCATTCGCTGGCCTGCTATGAGGTTCGCCCTTGGCTGAAGATGATCTCCCTTCAATCTGCCCTCACATGAATGCTCATAATCACCTCAAATGATATTCGCCCATAGCCCTAGGAGGTGCGCCATGATCAATGCTCTCCAAGCTGATATGAATGATGCACTATGAAGGAATTTGGGTGGCGTCCAACTCCCTCCAAGACTTAGAGTTTTCATTCCAAGCCTCTCCTTGAGATTGCTCCCAATGTATGAAATGTATGAATGATACTTGATGCCTTTTGGATGCCAATTGAAGGTGTATATATACACATAACAATTATCCTCTCCTCTATGCCGACCAAGGAATAGATACTCATATTTTGAATTACATGTTTCCCTCCATAAGGCCGACCCTTCTAGATGCTTATTTCCTAATTCAAATTAAAGATATGAATTAGGGAAGGCGCCAAGAGATAATAATTATTATTATTTTCCTTTGATTATTTCCTTAGTGGCACTCAGGAATAATATATTATTATGAAACCAATTCGCCCAAATGCATGAGCGCTAAGGCAAACATATGATGAATTCCGTGATCCTCTGTGAACCAAAGAGACATCCAAATAAAGAATGATCTCCGTGAGGAGCATCAACTGTGCAATGATAACATCCATACATGAGAGACTCGATCCTTTGCCTCTAATCCATATGACAAACTCTCCAAGTGATTGATTCCGGAGTAGATAATAAGCTGAAGACAACATATCCAGATAACAATCTATCTCTATAGCTCGTGTGGTCCACAGAATATCCAGAAGTGAGATGGAAAGCCTGTCGAAGAATATTCCACAACTTTTCCCCAGACTTCTCCCCTTTGTTTCCCGCACACTTCACTCACTAGTTTCCTTCTATTTTGCGAAGCTTCTCATACTCACTAGTTTCCTTCTATTTTGCGAAGCTTCTCATATCTTCTGGATATCCTCCGTTCCTTCCATATCCTATCCAGACCTCCAGTCCCATGTGAAATATCAGAAAAATGGGGCAGAGATACAGGGAAGCTAAAATAATAATAAAACAACATAATATGAGCTTCTTCTATTTTCATTCAATTTGTATTACATATATATAGGACTCCATATCCTATATTATAGGGAACCTCCTATAACAACTCTCTTTACATGGACAAGTTGTTCTAACAACTCATAAACAAACTATGACAATCAATATTAATTGCGTGAGCTGTAATAACGACTCACTTTTAGTTTAGCACACATTATTATTCTAATTGACCATACTAATAATTTAATATTACTAACACTCATAAGTACTACGTGAGTTATTACTTTAACTCTTTACCTCACACACTCTATCCCATGTGAACACTAATTTCCAACATGAAATTCCCGCCCTTTTGTGTCTCCAAAATCCTTTGTCTATGGAGTTCTTTGAGATTCCCTCCATGAAACACCTCCACTTCTCACCCTTTATTCTGAGACAAATTCCAGCATTTGTCCTGACGACCAAACCGTTCACTTTCTACTGCGCAGAGTTCCTTTAGACATCTAGATATGTTCACCTCTCATCCTATATCTCTTCCTCACACATTTTCCCACAACATCTACTCACTCATTTCCTTCCATTTATAGAATTTCCCAAGCTTTCTAGATTTCTTCCTTCCACCCAATGTTTGGTCCTCATGTCCCATCCCACATCGAAATCCTGCAATTTCTTCAAACTTCTTCGATATGCTCCAAAACACTTCAACAACTTCCTAGTTCTCCATTAATGACCAAATTTGACCCCTACAACTACTCAAATGCATTTTTCCTGCCCAAACACCATCAATCGTCTCAAAGGCGCAATTCCAATTGCAAATTTCAACAGTGGATGATGAAAGGAGGTACAATCACCATGAATGCGGTGGTTGAGTTTCATCTGTCAATTTCCTTTGCATATGCTCCAAACAGCCCATTTCAAGCAAGAAACATCTCAAACGTAGACTTCATGGGATTTTACTCAGTTTGCATTCAATGCCATGACCTGCTGAAGTACATTGAATTCCTGCAAGAAACCAAAGGGCCGAAAACCAGAATGCTATAAATGCAAGTTTGTTTGTCATTCAAAGGGTTGATTGTTTCTTCTCTTCCACACACCTATAAGTGTCGAGGATAATCTAGGGTTTCAACTACTACAAGTCGAGTTCGCTTGCTAACAAAATGTTTTGCAAATCTCAAGGAAGTTGTAATGTTATAAATGGTATTTGTAATTGAATGTCTCCATGACCATTTGTAGATCTTCAGAGGAACCATTGAACTTGTTTAGGGTTTCCTATTGCCACATTTGTTGGTATGATTATAATAGAGATTTGATGAATGTGATAGCATTTTAATTCATTGCAATCTTTGTAATGGTCATTTCTATATTTCATATGGATTTCTGCAATATGGAGATGGATTATTAAGTATGTTTTGTTATTTGGTACCATATCTTTGACACATGTATATGCATAGCTCTCATTCCTTTGTGATTTCATTTTGTTGTTTCTCTTGGTGATTTCTAGTTCTGTTACCCATCTAGATAGGCACCAGTCCTAGAAGTTCGTGATCAATCACATTTCTCAATGAAAAACATCTTTCACCAGTAGTTTAGGGCTAGGATAGTAGTTTGTGTGCACTCCAGGATTCAGTGATTCAGTAGGGAAACATCATAAATGAACTGCAAAAGCTATCTATACTAGGGAATCATGTGTACACCTTCATCTTGCATTTGTGCAATGATGTCTTCATCAGCTTAAAGAAGAGGTTTTATGTACAATTGGTTAGTCTGTGGCCTAGTGACAATCTTTGGAGCCAAGCATACACTAGATACAGCTGCAACATTTTTAGTTTATTTATCTTATGTTGTAGTCATTTCCTATTAAGGATACCTCTAGGCATAGTTTGAAGACTCACGAGTCCATTTGCTCACCATGCCGAGTCAGCACGACTTATGAGCCAAGTCTTGGTCGAGTCTTGTCGAGTTTCCTCAAAATCTCACCGAGTCTTAGGCTCAAACTCACAAGTCTCTCTTGCAGACTCTCTAGGCGGCAGGGTAAAAGAAAACAGTTGCAATCTTTAGTTTTTTGTCATGTTCTTTTTATCATTTTTTGTTTTCATTTGCCAATTTCACCTAGCCAAGGATATATTCAGCATTGACAATGCAAGAACACGATTTGAGAAGGGATTGGAAACAATCTATCATCATTTTAAATCTTTATACCGACTTAGCTTCTAGTTCGAGGCTTGAAAAAATTAAGTTACACTAGGAGGGGAAAGAGGAAGATGTAGAGTGTATTTGATTGTTTTTTTACTAAGTTTCGGGTTTTGGTTCGGATCATAGTCTGGGTTCACGGGTTCGGTTCGTGGATTCGGCCAAAAAAAATGTTGGGGTTGGGTTCGTTTTTGGGTTCATATATATATATGCAGCCTAAAAGCAAGAATTAAGTGTAGAAAAGCAGGAATTAAGTGTAGAACACCACATAGCATCATATAATCAACAAAACCACCATAAACTTGAATATCATAAAACATAAATAATTTAAATATTCATTACTCGAACTTCAAGTTCAATATCAAGATTCAAAATAATAATATCAAGTTCAACAATCAATTTTCAATGTCAAATGACAAATGTCATCAATCATATGGATTTGCTAAATCCTCCACTCATCATCATCAACATCTTGGACGTTAGTTGATGCATGAACATGTGAAGAACCACAACCAACTGTAATGTCCCCATTTTCGTGAGCATCGAAGTTCGGACGATTAGCCTATCGGTTGACCCTCGTAGGCTAGTGTTCAGTGATTAGAGGGTCCAGTGGGCGTTAATGAGCTCTTCAAGTGGCAATAGACAGTGTTTACCCCTCCAGATTGTTGGTAATACAGTATATAATGTGGCTAAGCTATTCAGAGGTTTTTGGTTCCGTTTTGAGGCACTTACTATTTATAGTAAGTCAGTTGAGTGTCAGTGGCCAACCTTTCTATTTTGGGAAAGGCATTTGGATGAGTAGTGGTTTCTGTGGTTGACCACCTGGTTCTGACGAAATCAAGAAATAATGAGTATTTTTGGAGTTATGACATTTTAATTATTAATAAAGTAATACTTTATTAATAATTAATTAAAAGTGCACATCATTAAATGTTATTTGACTTTATTATTAAAAGGGGTATTTAATGATTATAAAGTCAAGTTATATAAAGTGCATTTAAGTCAAATTATAAAGTGCATATTATGGGCACCTACTTGTGGAATAATATAAAGTGTCAATTTTAAGGGAGATATAAGTGATTATTAAAATATGCTTTATATTATTTTGTTGTGCACCAAATGGAGGGAAAGGTAAATGAAATTAAAGTGAAATTTAATGAGATGAAGCTAAATACAAATTGAATATTATATAAAGGTTTTTTCAAAAGGGATTTCATTCATTCTTGAAATCATTCAACAATTGTCTTTTCTTAAGAAACTTTCGCTTTGAGGAAGAAACCTAGGGTTTTGCTGTAATATCAATCTTGGAGAACGTAGCCTCTCTTTGATTGTGCAAATACTGGTGGCTTTATTTAGAGGTCATGTTTGTGCTCAATTGGAGATAGTTTGGTTTGATTTTCAAAGATTGCTTGCTTAGATTAGAGGTTTATATCAGCAATCATTGTTGTAGTTGTTTGGCATTATTTCTCCTTGGCACATGGGACTGCCAGTTTGGGGCATCAATCAGTTGTAGTTGCTCCAACTGTTGTTTGTGGTTTGTAATCTTCATGATATTTGTTGTTCAAAGCTAAATATATGTAATACTCTGAGTTGTAACAACATGGAGGTGTCTTGTGCATTCTAAACTGTTGTAACATCCATTTCCAGCCATGTACTTCTCATTCCAGCTAATGGGTATGTAAGAAGTTTCACTATTTTGGTTGTTTATGTTTCTGGGTATTGTTGCTTTAGATAATAGAGGCTATTTAATGAACTGGGTAATCGATATTTTGGAAAAATACTGAGTATTCAAACTGCTATTAAAATCTAAAATTTTCAGCTATGAATGCCTTATGTGATGTTCAGTTTTGAGTTAATTATTATTATTGCAATATTTTCTTTTTGGCATTATATTGTTGCAAGTGTCAGAGGAAACCAGAGACAAACTAAACAGACAAGCAAAAAACTAGAGTTAAATATCCTATCAGGGGTGGGATATTTCAGTGGTATCAGAGCTGGTTTTCCTGCCAGCCTGTTGGATTACTACTTTGTGCAGAGTTGCATGTCGGAAATTTCAGTTGCATGTTAGTACCCAGTACTTGCATGTCAGTTTTGAGACTACCCAGATGATTGGATGTCAATTTCGAGGGCCATGCAGTAGTTGCATGTGAGTGATCTACACTTGCATGTCAGAGTTGAGACTGAGGGTATAGTTGCATGACAGTGATTAGCATTTGCATGTCAAAGCGAATTCCTGCCATCCTGCTGGGGTTTAAATTAAATTTTCATTGAGCTCACATAGTCAACATTTGAGTGACCAGCACTCTTTCATCTTCAGTTTTATAGTTTCTAGTCTAGTTTTAAAAATGAGTTCAAGTAGTGATAAAGAAACAGTGTCAGGTGATGGTAAATGGTTGGCTAGAATGCTCTATGAACAGGGTAATAGTCTTGGTAGTTTACATCAATCTAGACATGATACTTTGTGCATCTTGAGAAGACTGGAAGAATGCTTGAGTTTTGTTGAGCAGTCACCTTCGTCATTGTTACAAATTGCCATGACTCCAGCGGTGACTACATTGGGCGAGCATAGATTTTTGAGATACAGAGACAGTGAGATTAGACTCATAGTTGCCCATTGCATTAGCTAGTTCATGAGAATCACAGCTCCTCGGGCTCCCTGTGATGTGATCACCATGAGGGAAGTTATGCAGCTGACTGTGGATAGTTTGGTTGGGATAGGAGATGTTGGTAGTCCTACTTTTGGAAGGAAGGTCAAGATCTTAGAGCTGATGGCACAGGTGAGATCGTGCATTGTCATGGTTGATTAGGATTATCATGACCTTGTTTTGCAATTGTTCCATCTCCTCTTAGATTCCATCAGCGAGAAACATGATAAGATTATCCAAGACAACATGAGAGATATCATGGTTACAATTATTAATGATAGTGATGACATCTCTCAGCCCATCCTGTCTTTACTACTATCTGTTCATAGGCATGAACAAGAGTTATCTCCAGCTGCAAATGGTTTGTTACATAGCGTTTTCGAACAATGTGAGGGTAAGTTAAGGCCCTGCTTGTTCGTTGAGGAGCAGAAGGAAAGAATGATGAAGAGAAAACCATACATCATGATAGTGGTATGGCAGAGCTTTAGAATGATATTCACAGCGCTCAAGAAGTTGTTATCAGCCATGATAACAGTTCTGATTTTTATGACAGCAGCCTTATTGTCGAGCCTACTCATGAGATAGCAGCCATTCCATGTGAGGATAATGGATGTGTGGAGTTCCCTGACATTGACACTCAAGATTTGGGTGTTAAAAATGAATTATGTGATGAGGATTCAAGCCACAGCAAGTCTGATTTTGCAAACTAGACCTTAGAAAATGAATCAGAAAATTCACTTATTGGCGATGAGTCCCAAGATCGCTCTTCGGATGGACATGCAGTTACTATGGAAGAAGTGTGCGAAGATATTGTCAAATCAGCAATTTCTTCAATGTCTTTTGAGCCATCCTATGAGGTACATAGCAGCAGTACCTTTGATGATATTGTGTGCAAAGTCGATAGTACACATGATGCTGCTTATCATTTAGTGAGCGATGATGATACAACCTCATATCATAGAGCAGACTATACATCAGAAAACTTGTATGGGAGTGATAAGTTCCAGGGTCATCATCATTTGGTAGGGCAACTAAAGGTTAATGACTGTATGATTGCCACAGCCATAGAGCATTTTGATGTTGCTCGTTAGATGTTGGCTACTTATGGTTGGAGTACTTCTGTGTCAGATGAGCACTGTGATAGTGGCCTTTCCCTTGCAGAGTTTCATGCACTCCGAGGAGCAATTGGAATAATGAAACAAAATTACCTACAGTTACTTGCTGACAGAGATTATCTTCTCAAGTGGGATTGCATCTGTTATGATGCGTTGAAGGGAAAGGAAGAGGAGGTTGATGAGCTCACTTATGAGCTTGAGGTGACCATGGAATCTTTGAAGAGCACTCAGTTAGCCCTTCAAGAGTTTAAGACGCGGATAGATGAGCTTATCGTGGAGTTGAGCTTGGCATAGTCTTCACCATCTACAGATACAGTTCAGGTTTCTAAGGCAACAGTGGGTGAGGAGCATATATCCACGGATTATGGTTGTGAGCAGGTTGAGGATGTGGTTACATCCATTACAGTTACAGGTGTAGTTGATACAGATGTGATGAGTACATTGGTTGAGAGTTGTAGAGAACCACATGATGCACCAGGTTCTCCTGAGGTTTGTCCCATGACAAGTGATGTAGGGCAGATTATTGATAACTCTTGTGACATAGTAGTTGATTCTCCAGAGAGTTGTATGACAATTCACGAGACTACTCCATCTTCCTCACAGGAGATATGCAGAGTATCATCTAGTTGGGAGATTGGTTCTTATGTTGATTTGTTTCCCTCTCCTAGAAGCAAATCAGTCATTTCATCCCATGCAGCTGAGTATGATCGACAATTTGTTGAGCCACAGAGTTGGATGGATCAACTGAAAGTTACAAGAGAGAAGGTTGACTCAACCCTATCTTGTTTTGTCTGCACAGATAAGATTGTGGAGTACCTTCTTTGGAGAGCAGAGTTTGAGAGACAGTATGGAGTCTCAGTTGGTACTCGCATTCATGATTTGTGCTTTATCAGGCGTGCTTTGGAGGCATTGAAATAAGAATACCTCTATTTGCTTCATGATAGGGATTTTGCTATTGGGTTTGCAGAGAGGGTTGCTAGAGTGCCTACCCAATTAGCCATTCGGGATCAGAGACATGAGCCATCTTCTGATTCTAGTGTCGTGAGTGATGAGACTGACGAGGAGGGTGTTCCCCAAGACTTTAATGGTCAGCCATTGACAGAGGTGGGAGCATTTTATCTTGACTGCATAGTGAGGAGTGCTCATTACTTCTCCTTTAGTCCACACATGGAGGATTTGTTGATGCGTCAGTGTGGATTGGCTCAGGGCTTGTACCATCCATTATTGGATGGAGAGTTGCCATCTTTAGAAGATGGGACTAGGAGTTGCAAGTACCCGACTCAGTTGTTTGCAGGGGATTACTTGCACGATTAGAGGTTGGATTACCATCATGCTGATGTGTACCTGATAGAGTTTGCCACTAGTGGGTCTCAATTGGAGACAGGGCTTCAAGGAGATTGTATTGGCAGTGGGCATGATGGCTTGGTTAGTTATCACATCCATGGGAGTTTCGCAAAGGTTGTAGAGAGATATTGTGTTGCGGAGGCTTCCAGATATTTTTGTCTATTCATGGCGGATGGATGTGAGGTTCGGTTGTTTTTGGATCTAAGTGGTGATAGGTTTGGCACTGTGTATTGGACGGGTCCCATTGGGTTGCTTCACAACTCTCGACATGGTGAAGTTGGAAACAGAAGAGCGCAGCGGAAGTCTGAGGAAATTATGCATGGCAGACTTCCATTCTGGGTTTGGGATCCAGGGATATTTTGTGCAGATGTGTTTATGCTGGTGCTACAGGATTTATTTGGTAATATGTGGGTCATCCTATAGTTCTTCCCTTGGGCCTCTGATGGAGTGGCATTTTCTATTTAGTTGCGATTGCTTGAGGACAAGCAATTTTAGGGAGGGCGGACTGTAATGTCCCCATTTTCGTGAGCATCAGAGTTCGGAGGATTAGCCTATTAGTTGACCCTCGTAGGCTAGTGTTCAGTAATTAGAGGGTCCACTGGGAGTTAATGACCTCTTCAGGTGACAGTTGACAGTGTTTACTTCTCCAGATTGTTGGTATATTTTGTGGCTAAGCTATTCAGAGGTTTCTAGTTCCATTTTGAGGCACTTACTATTTATAGTAAGTCAGTTGAGTGTCAGTGGCCAACCTTTCTATTTTGGGAAAGGCATCTGGATGAGTAGTGGTTTCTGTGGTTGACCACCTGGTTCTGACGGAATCGAGAAATAATGAGTATTTTTGGAGTTATGACATTTTAATTATTAATAAAGTAATACTTTATTAATAATTAATTAAAAGTGTGCATCATTAAATGTTATTTGACTTTATTATTAAAAGGGGTATTTAATGATTATAAAGTCAAGTTATATAAAGTGCATTTAAGTCAAATTATAAAGTGTATATTATGGGCACCTACTTGTGGAATAATATAAAGTGCAAATCTTAAGGGAGATATAAGTGATTATTAAAATATACTTTATATTATTTTGTTGTGCACCAAATGGAGGGAAAAGTAAATGAAATTAAAGTGAAATTTAATGAGATGAAGCCAAATACAAATTGAATATTATATAAAGGCTTTTTGAAAAGGGATTTCATTCATTCTTGGAATCATTCAACAATTGTCTTTTCTGAAGAAGCTTTGGCTTTGAGGAAGAAACCTAGGGTTTCACTGTAATATCAATCTTGGAGAACGTAGCCTCTCTTCGATTGTGCAAATACTGGTGGCTTTATTCAAAGGTCACGTTTGTGCTCAACTGGAGATCGTTTGGTTTGATTTTTAGAGATTGCTTGCTCAAATCAGAGGTTTATATCAGCAATCATTGTTGTAGTTGTTTGGCATTATTTCTCCTTGGCACGTGGGACTACCAGTTTGGGCCAGCAATCAGTTGTAGTTGCTCCAGCTGTTGTTCATGGTTTGTAATCTTCACGATATTTGTTGTTCAAAGCTATGTAATTCTCTAAGTTGTAACAACATGGAGGTGTCTTGTGTGAAAAATCTATTGCAACTACTGATTATTTATTTCCTATCTTATGTAGATTATTTGGCTGCCGAAAAATTAATTAATTTACAGCAAATATTAAATAATAACACAGCTGCAACTTCACGGAAAATTACTGAGACAGAAAAATAAAATGAACACAATATTTTGGACAAATTGTCCCTGGAAAAACCCCGAAGGGAAAACCAGTCAGCAGATAAGAATTTTATTCGACTGCAGAAAATCAAGAGATACAAAATTGCTTGCCTCTTACTGGCAGAGCTCTGGAAATTTTCTTTCCTGTAAATTCCCTTCCCTCAATTGTTCCTGCTGAAATTGCTCCGGCAATATTTTCCTTCTCCGACAATTCCACTGCTGCTCTCCAACGCTATCACTGTGCCCTTTGCTCTCACTGCAAATCAATTTGCTATTGCTGCAAATTTATTTATTTGCTATCGCTACAAATACTTCTCGGATCTGTGTTCTCCAAATGCCCATTGATCCTCTTTTATAATCCTCTCATTGAAAACCAATGGCCATGATTTAATCTAAATCAATGGCTAGGATTAATTAGACTCTAACAAACCCTAATATCTAGAAGTCTCTCGAGAAATCAATTTTCTAGGTATGGAGAAAAATATTCCGGTTGTGTTTCCAGCCTCGTAATCACCACCCGAGACTAGAACACCTGTCCAAGCTACATTAAAATTAACACTCCCTCTTAGCGAGGAAGGTGTTCTGCATAACACCCAACTTATCTCTGAAGAAGATGAATTTTGCCTTCCCTAATGCCTTTGTCCAAATGTCTGCTACCTGCTGATCTGTAGGTATATACTGTAGCTGAACAATCCTCCGCTATACACAATCCCTGATGAAATGATACCTGATGTCTATATGCTTAGACCTATCATGAAACACTGGATTCTCTGATAATCTAATGCAACTCTGATTATCACAGTGTATCACGGTAGTCTTAACCCTTTGACCAAACAAGGCTACCAGCAACTTCCGAAGCCATATAGCCTCACACGTTGCCATACTAGCTGCTATGTATTCTGCTTCTGCAAAACTCAGAGCAACGGACTTTTGCTACCTGCTATACCAAGAGACAACTCCTAATCCCAAACTAAAGCAGCACCCTGAAGTGCTTTTCCTGTCCACTGTACTACCTGCCCAATCTGCATCAGTATAGCCTATCAACTTAATACCATCACCTCAAGCATATCTGATCCCATACTCAATTATACCACGCAAATACCGCAACACATGCTTTGCCGCTGTCCAATGCACTCTCTTCGGCTCAACCATGAACTGACTAAGAGAGTTTACTGCAAAGGATATATCTGGCCTAGTGTTGACCAAATACATGAGAGATCCAATCAACATCCTGTATAAGGTGGGGTCTACATCCTTTTCCTTGGATGAGTCTACCTGCTTCCAATTCGTGATCATAGGTGTAGACATGGCTCTGCAATCTTGCATCTCAAACCTCTTCAAGATTTCAATGCAGTATTTCCCTTGTCCAAGGAAAATCTCTCCATCTGTCTGCCATACTTCCATGCCTAGAAAGTAGTGCATAAGCCCCAAATCCTTCATCTCGAACTCTGCTGCAACGTCCCTCTTGCACTCATCTATGAGCCCCAGTGAACCTATTAAAAACAAGTCATCCACATATAGAACAAGAATGAGAACTTCACCCCCAACCATCAAGTAGTAGAGGTTAGCATCCGCTTCATTCTTCACAAAGCCTATTCCCTGCAAGTATCTATCAATGTGCTCATACCATGCCTTGGGAGCCTGCTTGAGTCCATACAAAGCTCTCTTCAATCTGCACACATGGGTTTCGCTGCTGTGTGCTACAAAGCCTTCTGGTTGTTCTATGTATACCTCCTCTAACAATTCACCATTAAGAAATGTCGTCTTGACATCCATTTGATGGATTTGCCATCCCATATGCGCTGCAAGTGAGATTACGGCTCGTATAGAAGTATACCTAGCCACTGGAGCGAACGTCTCCTCATAGTCTATTCCCTCCTTTTGAAAGAACCCCTTGGCCACGAACCTTGCCTTGTATTTCTCGATGCTACCATCTGCACCATGCTTAATCTTATAGATCCAGCGTGATCCAACCATTGCCCTATCTGTCGGTCTAGGCACAACCTCCCACACATCATTCTGCATTATTGAGGTATATTCCTCAACCATCGCATCTTGCCACACCTGTTGTTGTGCAGCCTCCTGATAGCTGGAAGGCTCGCTATCTACCAACTGACTAACCAATGCCACATAGTCATTATACCTGGCTGGTTGTTTCCGCTGTCTACTACTCATCCTAAAAGCTCCCACAAACTCCTGAGTATCCCTATGTGTCTGTTGAACCTCACGGTTCCTCCTGTCAACTATAGAGGATGAAATATCAAACTCCATATCTTCTTGATGCATCTCTTGGATTTGTTGTATCTGTTGCTCCATACTCTGCGAACTCTTGGCACCTGAGCCTGTGCTTGTACTAGTAACTGTACTTGTGCTTCACTGCCCCTGTTCTGGTTGAACAAGCCTTGGAGCTTCTGTTGGCTGCTCATTCTGGGCATCTGCTGGCAAATCTCTGGACCTCCTATATGCCTTGTCCTCCATGAATTTGACATCACGCCTAGCTATAATCCTCCTGGTCCCTGGAATAAATATCCGATATACCTTTGAGGTTTCGCTGTACCCCACAAAGTACCCTCTCTCTGCAGTCTAATCTAACTTGGAACGTGTAGGCCCTGGAATGTGACAAAATGCCAAACTCCCAAATATCCTGAAATGACTGACATCTGGCTTCTTCCCTGAGAATGCCTCCTCTGGTGTCATCTTGCCCAATACCTTATGTGGAACCCTGTTCTGTATGTATACTGTTGTACTGCATGCCTCTGCCCATATGTAACGTGGCATATCTTGGTCATACAACATAGCCCTTGCTGCCTTCGATATAGAACAATTCTTCCTCTCAGCAACCCCATTCTGCTGCGGGTTTTAAGGAACGGTCCACTCTCTCTTGATTCCTTCCCTGGTACAGAACTCCTGGAACTCTTTCCCTTTGTACTCGCCTCCATTGTCTGACCGAAGAACATTTACCTTCCTACCTGTCGAATTCTCCACAAGAGCTTTGAACTCCTGGAAGTGACTGAAAACCTCATCCTTGGTCTTCAAGAAGTATATCCAAGTCTTCCTAGAGAAATCATCAATAAAAGTAACAAAGTACTCATATCCTCTGAGAGACTTCGTTGACATTGGTCCACATATATTTGAATGTACTAGATCAAGAACCCCCTTGGATCTTGTGTCACTCCTTGGAAAAGCTGCTTTCACAAACTTCCCCAACACACATCCCTTACACATATCATCATGCTCTGTGCTCACCTCTGGAACACCTGTCACTGTCTCACGAAGCAATTTAAGTGCTCCATGATGTATATGGCCCATCCTCCTATGCCATAACTCTCCTTGATCTCTAGGATTACTGCTGCTCACTAGTGCCTTAGGAGTATCAAACTGCAACCTATAAAGTCGGCCGCTCCTAACTCCAATAGCTATGGGTGATTTCCAATCCTTATGCTTGATTAAAACATGCGCCCCTCTAAAGAGTATATTGTAGCCTTTATCTTGAAGGACATATGGAAATTAGATTCATGCCCAAGCCTGGCACATGCAACACATCATGAATGGAAATAGGCTTGCCATTCTCCCTCTGAAATAGAACAGTCCCTCTCCCGACTGGATTGCACTTGGACTTGTTCCCCATCTGAATCTAGAATCTGATGTCCTCCTTGTAACTAGAGAAGTACTCCCTAACTCCTGTCATATGAAATGACGCCCCACTGTCTATATACCAAACACCCTGTGAGGTTGAGCTAGTCAGGCAAGCTATGAGTGCAAACTCATCCTCCATTCTACTAGAAAGCTCATCTACACTTGCTGAAGCTGCCGTCTGCTTCTTGCCTTTCTTTTCATTTTTCTTCCTTTGTGGGCAATCGCTGACATAGTGGCTAAACTCGTGACAGCCATAGCATTTGATCTTAGATAAGTCCTTCTCACTTTTTGGATTTGATCCTTTGCCAAACCCCTTCTTCGCTTTCCCTTTTCCTGCTAGGGCAACGTTTTCCTGTTCCACCTCACTTTTCTATTACTGTTGGTTCCACTGACAAGACTTAGTCTAAGCTCCTCCTGAGTGAAGTCACTCCATAGTCGATCCCAACTCGGTAAGGTATCTCGTCCATTAATAACTTGAACAAAGACATTCCACTGATTAGTAAACCCATTCAGGGCTATTCGTACTAGCTCGTCATCATTTGGTTTGTCTCCAACAGCTGCCATCTCATCCTTGACAAGTCTAAGTCTGGTGAGGTAACTTGTAACGTCTTCTCCCTTATTCATCCGGGTATTCCTCAACTTTTCTCTGAGAATCAGCTTCCGATTAGTGGTAGCATTCTGGTACAGATTCATAATGGCATCCCACATCGTCTTCGTTGTATCTAACTCTGCAATATGCGGAACAATATGATCCTTAACACCATCAAGAATCAGCTTCCTCGCCTTGGCATCTTCCTTCTTATATGCTAAGAGCTGTGTTGCATCTGTGGGTACAGGTACAATAGTGGTCACATATTCCTTGATACCATTCTCTTCCAGCAATAAAGAAATTCTGGCTTTCCAGACACCAAAATTTGAGGCTCCATCCAATTTGTCCTGATCTCTTAAACCTGCTGAGGCCATCTCAAAAGAAAATAATAATTTTGAAGAGGTCAAACTGGGTTTTATAAACCCTAGATTTTTTATTTATTATTTTTCCTTTCTCCCTGTGCCTGTTCTGCCCTTAGATCCGCTCTGATACCATGTGAAAAATCTATTGCAACTACTGATTATTAATTTCCTATCTTATGTAGATTATTTGGCTGCCAAAAAATTAATTAATTTACAGCAAATATTAAATAATAACACAGCTGCAACTTCACAGAAAATTACGGAGACAGAAAAATAAAATGAACACAATATTTTGGACAAATTGTCCCTGGAAAAACCCCGAAGGGAAAACCAGTCAGCAGATAAGAATTTTATTCGACTGCAGAAAATCAAGAGATACAAAATTGCTTGCCTCTTACTGGCAGAGCTCTGGAAATTTTCTTTCCTGTAAATTCCCTTCCCTCAATTGTTCCTGCTGAAATTGCTCCGGCAATATTTTCCTTCTCCGGCAATTCCACTGCTGCTCTCCAACACTATCACTGCGCCCTTTGCTCTCACTGCAAATCAATTTGCTATTGCTGCAAATTTATTTATTTGCTATCGCTGCAAATACTTCTCGGATCTGTGTTCTCCAAAAGCCCAAAAATCCTCTTTTATAATCCTTTCATTGAAAACCAATGGCCATGATTTAATCTAAATCAATGGCTAGGATTAATTAGACTCTAGCAAACCCTAATATCTAGAAGTCTCAAGAGAAATCAATTTTCTAGGTATGGAGAAAAATATTCTGGTTGTGTTTCCAGCCTCGTAATCACCACCCGAGACTAGAACACCTGTCCAAGCTACATTAAAATTAACATCTTGTGCATTCTAAACTGCTATAGCATCCATTTCCAGACATGTACTTCTCATTCCAACTAATGGGTATGTAAGAAGTTTCGCTATTTTGGCTGTTTATGTTTCTGGGAATTGTTGCTTTAGATAATTGAGGCTATTTAATGAACTAGGTAATCGATATTTTGGAAAAATACTGAGTATTCAAACTGCTATTAAAATCTGAAATTTTCAGCCATGAATGCCTTACGTGATGTTTAGTTTTGAGTTAAATATTATTATTGCAATATTTTCTTTTTGGTATTATATTGTTGCAAGTGTCAGAGGAAACCAGGACAGGCAAAAAACAGAGTTAAATATCCTATTAGGGGTGGGATATTTCACCAATACCACTACCACTCACTGAAAAAATGTACTCGCACTCTAATCCCTCAAGTGCAACATGTTGGGAATGGGAACTACAAGCATCCATGTCAATTTGCTCTGGCTCCACATCCCACAACTTCGATTCCCCTTCCTTATAGTCATGTTGTTTGTGTGAAAGGAGGCGCAAGTTGGAATGCACATACACTAAGTTCTCCGCCTTTTTTGAGTGTAATCAGTTGTGCTTTATTGAGTGGATGAAAGAGTATGTGCTCCAATTCCTTTCAGATGCAGATGAACTAGCAACTATGAAGACAAAGTAGAGAGAAAGAGTTAAAAACTTTTAAGTTATAAAATTTAATTTTTAAAAATTCAAAATTATAAATGAATTATGAAACTTCAAAGTTTAAATTTTTAAAAGACAAAATAAAAAATAGAAATTTAGTAAACTTACTTGTGATAAAACTTTGATTACAAGAGGTTGTAGGTGCCCGAATTGTTGGCCATGAAAGTACCAATAATTATGAGCATCTTTCTTGAATTTATCACGAAGAGCCTCAATGATTTGACCATTGGAGTGTACAAAATCGGTGAACTCATTCGTGACCATATCCTACAGTTCTTAATCAAGGAAGAGTCTACGAAATGATGCCTTGTACCCTTCAGACACTTCATAATCTCTCCATGGGGGAATCCTATTTGGCACGGCAAGAATCTCAGCACTATAATATTTTGGCGTCAATGCAAATGCAAGAAGATGCAACAGGGTTGTCATTGTGTTCCATCTATCCTCAATAATATTGTGCATTTGTTTCAAGAAAATTTCTTGAGGATCTTGCTCCTCATTTATGATAGCCTTTATCTTCTCTATCATTGAATCAATGCCATCATATATCTACCCCATGCAAGGCTTGTCCATGTCAATATAATAAATCATGCTCAAAATGGGCTCAGTGAAACTAAGGAGATACAACACACGATCCCACCAAGAGTCATCTAGAATCATCCTCTTAACATTTGATGCCCTATCAATGTTGCTTTGCCTCCATATGGACCAATTATGGCTGATAACCATGTTGGAAAGAGCCTCTTTGACATTCACAAGCCGTCTCAAGGCGATTGTGTTTGAGGCAAAATGGGTCTCAACAACCTATTGAAATATCAAAAATAAAAAATAAATAATTAAAATTTAAACATTTAAAAATAAACTTTAAAGAAGAATTAGAATGTGAAATTAAAGCATAGAATTTTATATTGCTTCACTTACCTTCAACAACTCCAATGTAGAAAATGATCTAAATATGCTTTGCGACATGTGGTTGGTGATGAATATTCATATCTCCTTGGCCTCTACGGACAACTCTCTAATCCAATCAGTTTTTTTCCCAATCCTTTGTAGCGTTAAATTGAGAGAGTGGACAACACAAGGTGTCCAAAAGATATGTGAATACCAGAGTTGCATGGACACGGGTACGGTATTGGATATGGGTACGGTATCGGATACGGATATGGCAATTTTTTCAGGACCCCTAATATGGATACAACTAGATACGACATTCATAAAAAACATATACACATATATATAACACAATTTAATAAGTTTTACAATATATTTCCTTTACTTTAGAAGTAATAGAAACACATAATTGATACAGATTGTGAAATATTTATATTTAGATATAGTTTTATCATCAAGGAAAAATTTAAATTTATTATAGAATCACATTTTACCAAAAATATAAATATTAAATTAAATTAATACATATCACATTTAATTATAAATTTATTAGTAGATAAAATTAAAAATAATTATATTCACTCACATTTAATTATATAATTATATATAGTATTATAGTTTATATATATCTTATGTTATGTTATAGTATTTAATTTATTATATGTTATGTTTTTATTATATTTATATTTTTATATTATATATAGTATTATAGTTTATATATATCTTATATTATGTTATAGTATCTAATTTATTATATGTTATGTTTTTATATTTATATTTTTTTATTAATTTATCCCAATTAAAAGTATATAGAAATATTATTAAATCAAATATTTCTATATATTTTTAATTGGTTTTATAAATATAAATATAAATTTATAAATATTAACATAAATATAAATATAACTATAAACTATAATATTATAAATACAAACTTTTAATTTTAATAAAAAATAATATAGTTATAAAATTTTTATAAGATATAACAATCAAAACTATAAATTATTAAAATTTTAATTTAAAACTACAATTTATAAAAAATTTAATTCAAAACTATATATTATAAATACAAAAGTCTACGAATATAAAAGAGTTAATAAAACTAAGTTAATACATTTGAATTAAAATAAAATACTCGGCCCACCTGAAGTGCGAGCAGATTATGCAGAAAACGCACAAGGAAATCGCAGGAGGAAAACGCAGGAGCCTGAAGGTAAAAATGGCAAAGAAAATGTAGAAATCCCACAAGCAATAATAAAATATAGGAATTGTTGGATGAATTGTAACTATTATTTATACAAATCCGACTGGTTTTTTTTGACATTTCGGAGGGATTAGCCGACTAGTTTGAAACATTTCCTGCTTGTTTTGTACATGGTCGACGGATTCTAAAGGTTTAATGTTGGTTTTTAAATCAATGAATGGCATTTTTTAATGATTTTAACTGGATACAGGGCAGTTTTTTCTAAATCCCGTATCCCGAAGTACCCGGCGCGGCTAGCAAATTAGGGTTTATTGGGCATGGACGGGCACGGTACCCAGGCCGTCCCGTACCCCGAATCCGTACTAGGTACGTGTACCAAGACAGGGGGCTTGCAGTATCCGGTAACTCTGGTGAATACCGTTCCTCAACCATTAACCCAACAACTCCACAATTTTTTGCATTGTTCGTTACCACTTGAACAACGTTACGAGGTCCCACAACCTCAATGGCTGCAATGAGGATGTTAGCAATAAAATTTCCATCCTTCACCTCCCCCTCACAATCCACAGCTCTCAAAAACATTGCCCCTTTAGGGGACACTACAATGACATTGATCAAAGGCTGATTTTTTACATCTTTCCATCTATCGGAGACAATCGACACCCCCGTCTCAATCCATGAATCCCTTATGGGCTTCAATGCATCTTCTACACTCTTGACCTCAGTTTCCAATAAGGTGCCACACACCTCATAACCCGGGCCCTTATACCCTTTTGGAGCCTCATTAATTTTTTTCATCATCTCTTTCCAATATGGTGAGCAAACAACATTGAATGACAAACCATTTGCATACATGCATCTAGCTATATGTTGGTCAGCAATATCTCGAGCCTCATTTTGAAATGATGTTTCCAAAGGTCCCTTTGGTCTCTTGTTTGGAGTGCTTGTGGGTTGCTCTTGAGGAGTGACCAAAAATGGGTGGCTCTCTACCACAACAGTGGGATTAGATGGAGGCTTCATTCCTTGAGTTTTACTTTTTTTCTTTGGTAAACTTGCTAATGCTTTGCGACCTGCTGCTTCATCTGCTCATCACTTGCTCTGGTGGTATAGGTTTTTTATTGTTTCATAGACAAGCTTTGATGCCCATCCCAGGGGTGTTACACAAACGGGCTTTCACCTCACTATATCAACTAGAGTATTGCACATCACACCCATTGCATCTCCAAATGTACCCCCATCACCTGGAACTAGTTGTATCATTTCAACATACTTCCAAAGAGGTTAATTTGGATTGGTTTTGAATTTAAATTGGCTTGCGAAGCTAGAACTAGCTGCCATTGTAATTACTGTGGGTGTGGCAATAAGCTTTGTAAACAAGACACTCAAAACAAAAACAAAAAAAAAAAACTTAACTTGTTTAATATGTTAACTAGTTAAGCATAGTGATACATTCATATAAACTAAGATTTTAAAAAAAAAAATGAAGTTTGAAAGAGTGAGTTTGTTGTTTAAAAATGCAAAAAAAAATAAATAAATAAAACCTACCTCTTTGCAAAAATCTCCTCCTCTGATCTTCTTGGCAACCTATAAACACATGCAAATGTGTAGGAATAGTGGTGCAATGGATTTTCAACCTTCAAGAAGCAATCTTCAAGCCTCTTTGTTCAATCACAAACAAATATGGAAGTTCAACCACAATGATAACTATTTGTGTTTTGCAAACAAAATGAGTTCAAATGGCTTTGATTTTGTGTTTAAAATGTGTTTTTAGGGTTGCCTTCGTTCCAGGGTGAATGGTCAAAGTCAATGAGACTTAAAATATTATACAAGACAAAAAAAATTAAAAACCCGTTTTTTTTGCGGATGGGCAATGGGTTAGCCGCCGGTTCACCGTGGGTTCTGATTTTGGGCCCCGGGTTCGCCCGAGACGAATCCGGCCTATTTTGGGCGGACCCTGTCTGAACCCACAGGCGGACTGGACCGGATCACGAGCCCTGTTTGAACCGAACCCGGATCTGACCGATTCCCAGGTGAATCCGGCTACTTAGTTTTTTGACATATCATCATATGTAAACAGTTATAGTGGTGTTATACATTTGATGTTTATAATTTTGTTGTATGACAATGTATTGTTCGACTTTAAAACTATGAAATTTCAAATTTTGAGAGTTTGAGGATCATATGACATATGTAATATTTGAATTATGACAAATTGATAGTCAAATTAGTCTTTTGTGTTCTCTAAATGCATTAATTTCTTTTGTGTGTAATTACAAGTTTTTTTGCCGCGTTTTGCTAAGTCCTGAGTCCAAGTTGAAATTTTAGGTTGCCGAGTCCAAGTTTTCTAACTATGCCTCTAGGAACACCCTCCTAAGTCTAGTTGAGCTCGAAGCAAAGGAGACAATATCCACTCTCAGCAATTGGCCTTTAATCACTCATATTCTGTTGATGAGTTGATTGATTTACCTTCAAAGCAACAATTCCCTAGCTTTGAAGTGAATTGATCCCTCTAGGAGTGTGAGTAGTAATTTCAAGACACACTTAGCTTTGTCGTTATGAACACCTTTGCCATGGTAATCACCTCCATGCGAACCCTTCTTGTTCCCATCATCATTGTATCCTCAGTCTTCCCTTGAATTTCCATTCTTGCCCCAATTTTTCCTTGAAAGTCTGCCTTTTAGGACACCAAACCACAATATACTCAATATAGAATTGAGAATGAAAATGAATATCAATGGAAAAATATAAGTGGAGGCATAGCCCTCAAATAATACACCTATTCCTAGGTTATAAATAAGCACGGTTTCTTACACATTTATTGCTAAAATCATAAAACAGCAAGCTTTCTATAACATCATCATTAATGTTCTTTTGACCAAATTTTGACTGCAATTAATGCTTTACAAATGCAAAATTTGTTCATGTGAATTTTGTTGTTGATATTAAAGGTGGAATCTATAAATCTACTCTCTTCTTCACTTGTTTGCAAATCAAACCAACAGGGCACCCTATGCACACATTTATTGACACATATGCCTATGAGTCACTTGCATCCAGCCTACAGCATATTTATTGATACGGCCTACATGCACATTTAATGATACATAGATCTATGGCAGCCTACTATGACCAATCCTAAGCATTTTTAACGATACATACATCTACAATTCAGCCTACTGTGTTAAACGTTGACCTGCATGTCATCCTATGGACCAATAGTTACATTTGACATTAACTGAATATAAACTTATTGACCTGCAAACAGGTATAATTATGGAATATAAACCTATAGGCGTACCTTTTTTATGTACTAGCCTATAGGCACAGCTTACTCACATATAGAATTATGCATTTGCATACAAAAATGCTTATTAATATATATTATATAACTATGTGCAATTATACAAGCACATCTACTGATATAGAAGCCTGCAAACACGCTTGTGGGCACATCTATTGTAATTTGTAATATAATGAAATATAGGACCAAGAGCCAATAAAATGGTAGAATGAAACACAAAAAGTAAAATTGAAATTATCAAATCCAAAACTATACGTGGTACCAGCAAAGCCCAAGATGACCATACTCTCTCCAAAATTTTAATCAGCTCTCTCCCAAATTACATTTAGACTTTAACCTAACCCATCTCAAACCTTCTGTTTATCTTACCTTGCACTTCACTTTTAAAATCTGTTTTTCACTTCTCCCCTGATTTCATTTTTCTTTTTAAACTCTAGAATGCCTATGTAATCTATACCCAAACTTATGTGTTGTTTACCCCCTCTCACAATCCCCATGACCATTCTGTACATTGTTTGTTTTCTTTTATTTTGTCTTTCCTTTCATTTCACAATTCACTTGACTGACAAATAGTATGCCTGGGCAGTAGTTCGCCCTTTTGAGCCTAAATTCCAACTGCATTGAATTCCTCACTCCATGCAATCTCTTCTGTCCCAATGCAACCTTGAACAAGCAGGAATCTATCTAATATTCCCAACAACAAATTTCTTCAAACAATGGTCAAATGACAAAGACGGATGGATAAACACATCCCCCCACCTCACATTCACAAGTTAGAGATCACTGTGGCAAACAACATGGGGAACAAATTCAAATCCATGACAGTTTCATGAAGCAGGGTAAGCTGTGGCATTTGCTTCTTTATCATCAACTCAGTGAGACTCTATTTCAATCAAATCTCGTACTCAAAGGGTTAACACCAAATGCAGCAATAGCCATGATATTTTCCCCCAAAATTGTGAACAAATCAAACCAAAATAATTAGGTTGATATAGAAAAGGAATAGATTGAAGTAGGTGAGGGTTTGCTAAAGTAGGCACAAGACCAGAGAGACAACAGGCTTCAGTCATCCAAACCATTCAGCCATGTTTCATCTCACTATCATCTCAACAAATCAGAGTAACTTTAGAAAATGCATTGAAGAAATATTTCAGATTTTTTTCGAAGTGATGGTTATTGCTTCTTTCACTGTAGATTTTGTGCTGTTGTCAATCAAGGGTTCAGACAAGCAATCAGGTGTTGCAGCATAGTGAAATGACTTCTACTCATCTCAGAAGTTGCCCAAGGCTGAGGACACTGCCCATAAATAAAATAACACCCTTCTGCAAATAGCCATATGCTCCAACTGCAACAAGTACTCTCAAAGTCTACAAATGATATCCAAACAGTTTGTCAGTATGCATACATATATCAATAGCCCACATGCCAGGCTTGTAAGGGGAAGAGCAGGGCCCCATCAAAATTGATGATGAGGGGGGCCCATTTGGTCCTTTAGATAAATCAGAAGCCCCAATGGAAATATTCATCTCAATCAAAAACCCAATTCCTCTCAGGTAAGTTTCCATATCAATAATGTTGTGTCCCCTGATCATGGAGGGCCTCCATCCAAGTCTCACTCTTTCTTTGAAACTCTTAACATAAGTAGGTTAATACACTTCAAGAGCTCTAGAGCATAGCAACAAAAATCTTTTGGGGAAAAAATCGGCAAATCAAAAGTATAAGATTTTTTCAAAAAATCGTGAAAAAATCGGATTTCCAAAAAACATAGAAAAATGCAAAAAGGAAATGAAACCTGTTGTTTTTATATGATATTATAATATATAACTATTAATAATATAATATATAAATATAATAATATTTATAATAAATATTAATAATATAATATATATTATATTATATTATTATACTATATTAATGATATAAATAATATATTATAATATTATAAAAATTATAATAGAATAATAAATATTATATTTTAATATTATAATATATAACTTTTAAAAATATAATATATAAATATAATAATTTTTATAATATTAATATATAATTATATTTATAATAAATATTAATAATATAATCTATATAATATTATATTATTATAATAGTGAAAGGGGTTGTGCTTAAATGGCAAGGCCATAAGGTTCTCACGATAGAGATCCAAGTTCGAATCCCCCAAGTAACATGTGCTTTCTATGTGGCTTCTAAGTTGATTAAGTGGACATGTTGCTGGGGAGGAGGTCCCCCTTGTGACCTCCAACACGGAGCTAGAAATAGTTCCTCTTACCGATCAAAAAAATATATATATATTATATTATTATAATATATTAATGTAGAAAAATATAGATTAATGATATAAATATTATAATAGAATTATAAATACAAATAATATATTATATATTAATATTATAATATAGAACTATTAATAATATAATATATAATATTATATTATTATAATATATTAATGACATAGATATTATATTATAATATTATAAATATTATATAAATATCATAATAGAATAATATATACTAATAATATATCATATATTTAATATTAATAATATTATATTTAATATTAATAATTGTTGATAGGCTTTTATATGTGAGCATTATAGTGCTCGGAATATTGTCTCACACTATAAAAAATATTCACGCTGAAAATTTTTCTAAACTCGTCGGTTGTCCTATAGGCGTATTCCTTGAACCTCCTATGGGTGCAACTGCTAGTTAATATTTATATCCGCCGTAAAGTCTTAAGCTCTAAAATAGTTTAGATTCACCGTAAACTTGGAACGCAAAATCATTAGGCTTTTATAAAAGTCCCTGCGAGAAGGGAGTCACAACAGGCGAAACAAAATATGTGAAAACCCTAGATGCCTACAAATCTTAGACAAATGAAAAATTGTAGTAGATTAAATGTGTGTGTGTGTGTGTGTATATATAATGTAGGAAACCCTAGACGGCAGCACAATTTATAAAAAAAATCCCGATTTTTTTGGGGTAAAAATCGTGTAACTTGACGATCCGCGATTTTTTGGCAATTTCTGCTTCTATGCTTTGAAGTATGACACTCAGCTTCTTTAATCCTACTCATCAAGTCACATATCAATATGATATCCCTTAATTCCCAACCTACATCTCCAATAGTTGATTCTTATAATAATTCTCCAGGAACATCTATAGTCAAGGGGGTGTTGACAATTTTTTAGGAGCAGCTATTGTTAAGGGGGGTATTGGAATCCCTAACCACCAGTCACAAAGTCAAACCCAACCTCCTTCTTAGGAGCCAGCAATCAATCTCAGCTACAATCTGATCAAATTTTTGGGACTGTAACCATTGTAAATGTTGTTAAAACTCTAGAGATCATTGTGCACTAGGCCCATGAAATAAAGGAAAAGTCGGTTGAGTACAACCCTACTCCAAAACTTCATTTTCCACCTTGCTACCAATAATGAATTGAATGTGGCCAGCAATGAACTGCTTGCAGCTAGTAATTAGTATTGACAACATAGAATCATCATGATTGAGGATGCGCTTTATAAAGACCCTGCAAAATGCAGGTATACTGAGATAATACAGAAGAGAAACAATAAAATGTCCCCTCCCAAACAGCAATCCTTCACTAGTGGAGCTTTTGAAAGTGGAGGAGATCAAACATAGGAAAAGTGGTCCCAACCATGCCCCAACAAACTTGGCATGTGTCCCCTGCTAGGACTTGCTGTCATGTCCCATTTTTCGAAATAGAGCCATGGAGAAGACCTCTAGCCTATTCCCATTTTCCATAGGCCAAGAGGAACAGCAAGGGAAATGAATTATAATATTATTTTAAGTTGGGCCCGGTAATTTTTAATCTAAAGGGCAACTTAAAGAATATTATTAAAACAAAATAAAAAGTGTTTTTAAACACTAGTATTAAATAAAAAGTATTTTTAAATAATAAAAATAAAATAATATTTTTAAATACTATTTGAGAAAATTTAATCATGGGCCCAATTTGGAAATGTTTAAAAGGGGGCGCTTGGCTTCCATTTTTGCATCAAGATTTCATTTGGCATTTTCATTGTGAGCTTTGGCATTTAAGTTTTGGCATCCAAGGACGAACCCTTGATTGTTTTCTAGCAATCCAAGAGGATGAAAGCCCTCTTGGCTCTTGTTTTCCGGAGGTAAAGACGAAAACCTTCATCTTTGACATTGGCAAATTCCACCTAGAGTTTGCATGTTTAGTTAATTCAGATATTTGTGTGAAATTTTAGAGTTTATTGATTTGGATTTGCAAGCAAATTATTGTTCGTGATTCTAGAGGGTTTCATTGCTGATTTTCAAAATTATTATAACTGGTTCATCATCTATTTTTTGTTGGATCTAAGTACAATAGTGGGAGAAAATTATCATCACTTGTTTTCAATTTTAAATGCCTTATCCATTCGCCTTGCTGCTGATCGCCTGAATTTTGGGGCTGTTTGCAAGTCCGCCAGTCATATAGGAGGTCATACAACTAGACCGTACAGCAAATTGAGTCCTTTGGAGGTCCATACATCATCAATAGTGATTTTTTGGAGCAACCAGCATTTAGAACAACATTTTCAGATTTGTCCTAGCCACCATTAATTTTGTAGCAGCCGTACAACATTTATTTTCAAGTTGTACCAGTCATAATTGCTGCCTAAGTCACAAGGTTCGAGTTTGACAACCATAAAATTCGGATTAAATTCGGCAAGGAAAAAATTGAAAAAAAAATTCGTGATAAAATTCAACTAATATAAATCTAATTTGAATATTTTAAATATATTAAATTAAAATTATTAAAAATTTAAATATAATTATTAAAAAAACTAATATTATATTAAGTTTAAATATATTATAATAAATTTAATATATTTAAAAAATAAATAAAATTAAACATTGTATATATATTAAATATATTAATAATTAAAAATCTATATTAAACATTTTAAATCATTAAATTTTAATATTTAGAAATAAAATTAAAAAATTAAAAATAAGAAATTGTCACATTTTAAAACTTAATGTATTAAATTTTATAAAAACAAAAAAAATAAAATAAAAGTAAAATAAGGACAAGATATATAGAACAAAACAAAGAAAGCACTCGATTAGTGAAAGAGCTACTAAACCAACTCGATCGGGCCTTCCCTTTCGTTCGAGAAGATTGAAACCATCGAGCATGCATCATTTATGTGACCGGCCTGTCTAGGTGGACCTTGTGCGAGCACCAGCAATTAACTAACTCTCATTATTTGAGAATCAAGAAACAAGTGAATTCGCGGAAATTGGAAAAAGAGGTAGAATTGCCACAAGAAGAAACAAACAAAGAAATGAAAGGCGGCTCCTAGGGCTTGACCCCCCAACTATCTCCTCCCATCCAGCAGCCGCCACTTCGTTTTTCAATATATTTTGATTAAAAAAAACTAAGCTTTTTACCGTATGAATATAATGGCAAATTGAAACGATTTTTTTATATTTTCTTTAGGTTCGCCGAACTCCGAATCTCGTGGATTAGATTTGGCGAATCCTGTGACTTAGATTGCTGCCATACCTTTTTTGCAGCAGGCCATACACCTTTGGGTTGTTTACCAGTCATTTTTAGCTGCCAATCTGCACTTCATCACCTTGACAGCATCCGTACAGGTGGATTGCAGTTAGGGATTGAGCATACAAGCCTAAATTCATTGCTACTGTTAACCTACAGATCCATACAGCTACTGTACCTGCATTTTTCAGTCAACCTGTGAGTGGATTTGATGTTGTAAATCTGAGATTTTATGTTGCAGCACTTTTTATCAGCATTTTACTTGTTGCTAGTAGATAAATATCAGATATGGACTTCAAAAATGGTGTTTTCAGTCTTGTAATAATTTCTAGCAGTTCTAAACTAATGAAATGTAATGTCCCTTTTTTGGCACATAGGTTTTTGTGTGCATTATGCTTGTTACCAGTCTCTCGAAGGCTATCCGGCATGTTTGGGAGAACTCCAATGTTCTCGGAGTGGTCGTGTTTCAATCTGCAGAACAGTTAAACGGATTTCCTTCTGGAAATGGACAAATTTTCTATGGCATTGAGCTCAATGGATGTCCAGGGTTACAATGATGTTTTCAAAAGTTGGATCGCGCTCCCGGTTTGCTCTCCAAGATTCTTGGAGGAGCTGTCTATATTTGGAATGTCACCCAGAAGGCACCATTTTGCATCCCAAACCCTATAGAGCATATTGGTTTGGTCTATTTGGCAGTTAGATAAAGTTTGGGATTTTCTGCAAAAAGTGATATTTTAATGAGCTATTTAATTATTATTTTCACTTAAGTTCCTAAGGGTGAAAATAATTAATAAGTCATTAAGTGTGATAGCTCATTGGAAAGGGAAAAAATATTCTTTATGTTAGGCACTTAAGTGGAGAAATAAGGGAATAATTTAAGTTTGGAGGAAAAAGTAATTATTTCCAAGAAATAATTTTCATTTCTTTTATAACTCCTAAAGTGCCTATATAAAGAGGTTGTGAGCTCATTTTAAAGAGTTATGCTTTTGGAATTGATTTTGTTTGCAGATGGATTGAACCTGTGAGTTCTTCCATATTCTCTTGAGGACGAAAACCCTCTTGTAGAATTGAGTGCGATTTCATATAGGGATCACCTTTGTGCTGAAGCTGGAGATTGAGCAAACTCATACAGAGTTTGCCCTTGTGCTTTCATGGAGTTTTGGGGTATTCTAAATTGATGTGGAACTTTGATCTTTCTTGATATTTGGAATTGATTGTATTGGGCATTTCTTATGAATAATTCTGAGTTTTGATATTGGAATTAATGGATTTTGTTGAGTTTCAATGACATCTTCTCTGCTGGCCGTACATTCCAGCCATTGCCCATGGTTTATTTTTATCTTATTTTCTGAGAAGCTGTTGATAAACTTGCTCACGAAGGATATAGATTATCTCAGACCTGATTTGATAACATTATAATAGAAATTTGCATCAGCTGTGTGAAGGACATTTCTTGCATGCCGTACATCTTGGATTGCTTCTTTTTTCTGAAGGGTTTTAGCTTATATTGAAAATAGTGTTATGGAGTCTTCATTTATGCCTAGGCGACCCCTTTGATAGCAGTATTTGAGATATTTGATTCAGATTTCAAACTGCTGTACCCAGCCGTACTCTGCTGCAAGCCGTACCATGGAGATTGCATATTTATAAGGGTTGTTGTTGAATGGAATGCCAATCTTTATTTATGATAATTCATATCATGTCTGGGCGCCATCATCCCCATCAAAGTTGGACTTTATACTGCTGCAAATTCAGATCTGTACCTACTGCTGGGCTGTACCAGGTCATATGAGGGATGATGAAATCTGTGGTTTAATTTGCTGTTTTCTGTGGATTGATATCAGCACTCTAAGAGGTGTTTCTAAGTATTTTGATAAAGCATTAGGTTGAAATCAGATTGTTATTAGTTAAAGCCAGCATCATTAATGGATTTGGAAGTCATATGTGTGACTACAGTTCAGCGCAGCCTCCTGTAGCCTTCAATCTAGAGACCAACAGCCATCTAATTCTCATCCTACTTGGGTATATTCATATATCTTTAAGATGCTTGAATCCTTCATGTGTTAGTATTTTCTGTGCTTTGATTTGCTCAAGTTGAGACATGATATATCAGTTGACATTGCTCTAACCATTGGCAGTTGTGATACTTGTACTAATCAATGGTATGGGTTTAGTTTGCATTTTGCTCATACCATTGAAATCTTTATTTTATTGCAAACACATATTGTATCCCCTGGACGGTTTACCGCCAGTGTGCAGCAATTGGAAACTTATCTTTCTTGTTTTTTCTACCCACTGAATAAGTGTAAAATTCTCACTGAACAAGTGGATGTCTGCTGAAAAGCAGATGCCTTATCATAGCAGATAGAATGTATCTACTTGTTGCACAATGCTTAGTTTGTAAGCCAAAAGCACATTATGCCTTCACCTCGCCCGATTGGGAACTTGGTGATTAGAAGTGTGGAGGTCATTTAGTTGTTCATGCAAGATTGTGCTAACATTGTATTATCCTTGTTTACATTTTCAAAAAATTTTGGGGTAGATTGTTATAGTGGTATCAGAGATGATGATCTTGCCAGCCTGTTGGGTTGCAACTCTTTCCTTGCAGTTATTCAAGAGCGAGTCAGTTTTCAGCCTTGCATGTGGGTGATCAGCACTTGCATGTGTGTTCAGTGTTGGGCAATTGAAGGATTTTGAGCAGTGTATGTGAGATCATGGCTTCTCTCATGAGGAGAAGAAGTGAGACAGATGTCCTGGTTGATTCTCTTAGACAAGGTCAAGCTGAATTAGAAAGAACAATTCAAGAGGAGTTGGATCAAAGGAAGTATGATCATGAGGCCACAAAAATTATTGAACCAAGGACTACCTGATGACTTTAAACATCAAATTTCTTGGGATGCTTTCTTGGAAACAATCGAGGGGGATCGAATCATTAAATGTGCATGTAGGCCGTATCAATAAATATGTTGTAGGCTGGATAAAAGTGACTCATAGGCATATGTGTCAATAAATGTGTGCATAGGGTGCCCTGTTGGTTTGATTTGCAAACAAGTGAAGAAGAGAGTAGATTTATAGATTCCACCTTTAATATCAACAACAAAATTCACATGAACAAATTTTGCATTTGTAAAGCATTAATTGCAGTCAAAATTTTGCATTTGTAAAGCCTAAGTTACCTACTCCAATGGCAAGGACCAAGAACTATTCCAAGACATCACCTTCCAGCCAACAGAACAAGAACTATCTCACTTCAAGAAAGAAAGAGGACAGCAAAAATGAACTCAGAAGAAGAAATCTGCGTTTTCTATGCAAAGATTCTTGGGAGCCTAACCAACAATGCAAAAACAAAGAAGAAGATGAAGACTTGCCAACTGAAATAAATGAGTCAGAGCCTCTGTATGATGAAGACAAGGTCACAAAACAAGAGGCATGCATAGAGGAGTTCACTGATTTGGGAAAGACTACAGCAGAAATTAGTGAAGCTGAGCTTTGCTTTGAAGAAGGTAATGAGTCAAAAGTGTGGGACTTTGCAAGTCCATCATTTGATGAAGACCCTCAAGATGCCACTACTTTTGAGAATGAGTTGAAAATGATTGATAGATTGCTAGAAGGTGACTTTGCAAGCAAGCCTAAGAGCATTGAAGCAGAAAGTCTTGATGAGTACATGAGGGAAGGTGTATCTACGGCAACCAAAGAAGTTGATGCTGCTGAAATTTTCAGGACATCACCTAATGAGGAGTATCTTCACCATGCTTGTGAAGGTAATTCAGATTATGAGTGGGAAATTCCCATGCCTAGTGAAGAAAACTTTGATTCCTCAAAATACCTTGATGAAGAAAATGTTGATGAAGACTTTAAATTAGCCATTGGTGATGATTCAATGTTTGAATTTGATGCTGCCATAACATGTGATCATAGTGATGAAGAAGAAGATTCATTTCCCTTGCAAATTGAAGAACCAAGTGTCCTTTCAGAAGAATCAGATCATGAGCATGTTGATGGGAAGCTTGTTGAAAACTTTGGATCAGCCTCCATTGTTGATGCAACATTTGATTTCCAAAATCAGTTATTGGTCACTGAAGACAAGGTTGTACATTCCTTAACTCACTTGGATAGCATTCATAAGTTTCTTCAAGATCACTTTGGAGGGCACAAGTTGAAAAGAGACAAATGGGCATGGAAAAAGGATCTTCACGTGAAGATTGGTGTGTAGTCAGAAAGGCATTAGAAACATTGAAATCAAATTATTTGAACCTGCTTATTGATAGAGATCATGTCCTTGAGTTTGTTGGTCGAATTTGTGATGCATTGAGGAGAAGAGAGGCTGAAGTTATTAAGCTTACATCTTCTTTAGAAAGTACCCAAGTGGCTCTCTTAGAAGTTGAAAATTATCTTGGTGATGTACATCAATTCAATAAGCAAGATAGAGTTGTTAGATCAGATAAAATCAAGTTGGTGACTAAAGAGCTTGATTTGCTCCAAGAAGGTTTTGACTTAGGACAGTCTCCTAAGTATGATAATGCAGAGTTGGAGCAAAATGATGATCTATCTAAGCATGGAGGTGAAAACAACTTCCAATCATTTGATAATTCTTTTTTTAGGATGGAAGTTGAGTTAACTCAGGATAATCCACTCCTAATGTTGAATGATGTGGACCAATCTGATGTGAGTAACACGGAGGAGGACAGTAACAGGATATGGGATCCGGGTGAAGTGCACTCATGGGATGTTAATTTGTACAAAAACTTCATCAACTTGAAGTTATCATCAATTGTTGAAGTTTGGCATGAGGACAAGGTATGCAATGAGTTGAGTGCAATGATGGCATACTTTCATAATAGAGTTTATCCTCGAGGTTCTGTGGAGGATAGTGGTGTTGGTAAGAATGATTCATGGATGATTTTGGAGCTAAATTTATGTCATGAAGCTACTGTCCATCATCAAATCAACCATCATAAATGTTCATTTGCATATATAATAATGGATTGGAGAGAAATTTTGGTCATAACCTTGATATATTTTGGTTGTAGATGGCCTAAATTTCTTGTTGTATTCATAAGATTTCAGTTTTGTTGCGGCTGTACCATTATAGAATTACTGAAATCAGATTTTCAGGAGTTTGTTTCAGATTTTTGCAGCCATGAGATTTGGTTTTTTTGTTACTGTTAGCTCTTTTTGGGAAGGTGACAAAAGGGTTCAGCTGAAAAGGACAAGTGTTTCAGCTAATATTGCTCTTTTGGATGGTGAAAACTAAGTGATTCATGGCTGTTTGGAGTTACTTTCAGCTTGTGTTCAAGTTGATTTAAGTTCTTCCTTGGAGGAACATTTCACATTTTGGTTCCCAGTTAAAATTTCAGGTTTAATAAATTGTATTGGTGATTTGTTGAAGGATGCTAACTCTTGCACTCTCAGGGTTAGTGGTGTTGCAAATGTTTGGGATCAAAAAAGATTTGTGATTGAAAGAATGTTTAAGAGTTGCAAGCAGAATTCCAGCTGTGCAGTCTGCAGTTACATCAGAGTAGCGCAGCAGAAGTGGTGTGGAGCATTTTTTAGGTTGATTTGGGATCCAGGTATATTATTGATAATCATGTAGGGATCTCTGTTGGATAGCATGTATTGCTTGGGGACAAGCAATCTTGAGCGGGGAGGACTGTAATGTCTCTTTTTTGGCACGTAAGTTTTTGTGCACATTATGCTTGTTCCCAGTCTCTCGGAGGCTATCCGGCATGTTTGGGAGAACTCCAATGTTCTCGAAGTGGTCGTGGTTCAGTCTGCAGAACAGTTAAATGGGTTTTTGTAATGAACAACCCCCAGATTTTTTTTTTTTTTGATATTTTGTTCTCTCCAACCACTGTATGATGGGTTTGTGTTTGTTTTCTGATTGGTTGTTTGAAGTTCTCACATGCCATTCATGATTTAAAGATGCCAAAAGATTTATAACTGAATGCAAAGGAAACATACAGGAAACTAGCTAAACAAATAACATTCTTCTCCTTCAATATTCAGATTTTCATTGACAAGAAAGCGCAGATTTAAACATCCATTAATATCAGAAAATAAGAATATTCTTAGACCTGAAACAAGACCCCTGAAAGCAAATTGGAAGTTTTCTACAATCGTTTCTTTCACCATTAAGATGGGCTCACAAAGCCTAGCATTAGCTCACCCAAAAACCAACACCAATGACCACAGGAAGTTGTCTTAAACCCACACAATGAAGGTGCCCAGAAGCAGTCATCACCAACATGAGGAAACTGAGATTTTTTCACCAGCCCAGCCGTCCCTCTTGGAGAAGTTCGATCTGCTATTAAAAAATCCAAAACTCACTTAAAAAATGCATTCTAGGACTCTTTGGAATCGCCATGAAGATACTCATCCATTGGCACAATACCCATTTTGATTATTCAAGTCAACACTGAGATATGAGCAAAAAGGAGAGTTCAGGTCCAGAAAACAAGTGCCCAAAAATTGAAGTAAAACACACCAAAATCACTAGAAATCCACTCCACACTGAAAATAAGCAAATGCACACCAAAACCCAACTAAAAATCCACTCAAAAGAACTGGAAAATCTTCATCTTTTACGCCCAGATGTGATTTCTGATTGAAACCACCATACACCAGCTTGAGTGTCATGTCCCTATAATGATTTAGAATTGAATCGTTTATTTAAATAATAAGTTATCTTTATATAAATTAAATATATAATATATTTATTTAAAATATATTATTAATATGTATTATTTAATAAATAATATTATTAATTTAATATAATATTTTTTTTTTTTTTTTTATTATAAATGCACCTGGTAAACTTTTTAACGTGACCGGCGACGCTGGTGCGACACGCCCTCCGGGTCCACGCGAATGCTTTTGCCCGGAGCAATGAACCGGTGAGGCCACAACTGGGGGACCTCATCCCCTAGGAAGAACACTTCAAACCCGCGAGCTCATTGGCCCAGCGAAGTCGTAAAGCCTTGCGAGCTCGTTGGCCCAGCGGGGGTTTGAACTCTGGTGGCCGCCACTACAACCGAGCGACTTAACCACCGAACCATGCCATCATTGGCATTAATTTAATATAATATAAATATTATAAAATATATGAAATATATATATTTAATTAACTAGATATATTATAAATATAAATATTTTTAATATAATATTTATGTGAATAATTAATAAGATTTATTATTATATATCTAAAAATAAATATTATGAAGAGTCGTACCCATTAAAGTTAGAAAGTAAAGTAATTTGGGATAAGGCAAAGTAATACGGTTAAACAAAAGGTTAAATTCAAAATAAAATCATATAAAGATAGAAGTCTAATAAGACAAAAACATTATCCCACCATATTATATGCTTGTGAATAAGATAAGATAAAAGAGCTCCCATACTTAATAACAAATGTATTTATTTAAATTTTATACTATATATATTATATAAATAATGTACTTTAAAAAGATTAAGGGGAGGCCGAAGGAGGATATTTATAATTGTAGCAATTAAGGTGGTTGACACCAACGATCACCTAAATAAATAATATATTATAAATATATCTAATAATATGAATACAAATATTATTATTATCTTATATTGTAATGTAAATATAAATAATACAATATAAACCATATATCATTTATTATGATATAAATGATATAATATAAATAATATAAAATAAATAATATAAAATAAATAATATATCATTTATTATAATGATATAATATAAATACAAATAATATAAATAAACATCTTTTAACCTATCCTCTTATGATAAGGGAGTTACGTATTGTTAGAACTAGTTTTACCACAAAAGGGAATTAATATAAAGTAATAAAAATTATAAGAGGGTAAGTATGTCTTTTACCACCAAGCATAATAAGAGATGTGCCTCTTCGAACATATCCCTTGAAAAGGAAATAAATAAAGGTTGTGAGATAGAAGGAAAACATCATTGGAAGTCGGATAAATACATTAATTATATATATTTCTGAGTCATAAGTAGGAAAGATGCCATAAATTAATATATAGAGATATGTACATCAGCAGTAAAAGGGAGTGAAATATATATTATAAAATATATAAACGGCAACAACAAAATAATAAAAATTATATTACTGCAGCATAGGTAGAATTCCAGGTAAAGCTACAGCAGGCAAGTAAGTATTTATATTTAATTTGTTCAATCTATAATTGGTCAAAATAAATAGTAAGATTATTATATATTAAAGAATAAATATATATATGTATGCGATCCCTATATCAGAATAGTAAGATTATTATATATTAAAGAATAAATATATATATGTATGCTATCCCTATATCAAAATAGAACTATACTATGTGAACAAATAGTTGATTGAAAGTACATTCTTAAATAAAGAAACATGATTGAGACATATATGAACATATATATACATTATGAAAAGAAAAACATAACCATCCCATCACTTCCATTTCCTATAACTATAGGAGAGGCGGTCTTGTTAGGGAAAGGCGGGGTAATTCCATCATGATGGATTGGAGAGGGTTTAACGCGCCCTAGACAAGGATGCTAGGGAGAGGCGGAGTAATTCCATTCCCAATCGCATTGGAGAGGGTTCAACGCGCCCTAGACATATAATTTCCTCATCCATGGTTAAGGAATAGAAGGAAGATGATATGGGAAGATGAACTTAGATTATTACTTCTATATTTCTCTATTACTTCATCCTTAAAGGAATGTTAGGTCTTGTGGGGAGAGGCGGAGTAATCCCATCCGTAAGAAGGCCCGTAGGCTGAGACAAAGTCTCCCGTAGGCTGGGTCAAGAGATAAGCCCGTAGGCTAGGACATAGTTCCCGTAGGCTGGGTCAAGAGATGGTTTCAGTGCCCCGATATATGTAAAGCCTAGTTCCATGGGGAAAAGTAATAAGGAAAATATGCATGATTGAATTATGGAATGTATTATAGAATAGTTATCAATAATAAGTAACAATTGTGAAATGAATAATCCGTCAACAAGGAATGATATAATTATATTATCATTCATCTTATTTGCTCTTATCATCGAAAATTATTAATCTATAATGTTTCTAATGTCTCTTTGAGAATCACTTTGAATGCAGATTTAAGTTTAAGTGTTTCCACTAGAAAGGGGATATTACATTGAGCAGGTCTCTCACTGTCGAAACTAGCCTTGGATACTGAGGGTTTTCGTCCTTAATCCCGTTCTCAGACCCTTTGGTAGCAAACCAGTAGCATCTTTGTATGTCGTCAAACTCAACCATGCAGAAATAAGCTTGAAACTGAACTTTTAAAAGATACATTTCTCCAATAAGGGCGACCAAGCTCAACCCTAAACCCAACGCCACTTTTGAGACATTATAGTTTTGATTTAAAATAAATCTCAACCAAACATTAGCTTTTCATTTTAATTTTTATTTCTTCTCCTTGATTGGGCGTCCACTCCTTATCTAGCCTTCAAAAGCATTTTAGATGCTTTAAAAACAACTTAAGGTGATTACATTAGGCGCCATGGTACTAATTTGTCCCCTTATGACCCCTCAATAATAAAATATGAAGTTACTTCAATAAAGCTCACCTTTTGAAGATTAAATCAAATATTTAAATGATTTAACCTTAGTAACTTTATACCAACTGAATATGTCGCTGTGACAAGCCTAACCTGGTCCAGTATACCCAAAATAGACTTACTATTTTTAGTAAGTGCTAAAAATAGCAAGTGGCATCCCAAAGCTCGAACTGGAGAAATACCAATATTGCACCAAGACTAACTATAGACAGTGAGCACCACATTGGCCCTACTAAAAATAGAAAGTCTCCCTGAATACTGAAAACCCAACACCCAAAATTGGAACTAAGTCCCCTTATTAGAACCTCTTAGCCTATAGGGACTCTGGAATAGGCTAAAGGTGATGTCCACTGCTCAGTGGCTAGGAGGGGTCATTACAGTCAGCCCTCCCCAAAGATTGCTTGCCCTCAAGCAATCGTAACGCTGGATGTTGTAGTATTTGCTCACTCTCCCATGTAGCATCCTCAACTGGCAGGTCCCGCCACTTCACCAAGTACTCGGTGATCACTCTCCTCCTAACGGTCCTCTCTCTGAAATCAATAACTGCCTCTGGAATAAGCTCCAATCTCCCCTCCTCGTCCAATGGGGGTAAAACTGCTGAAGGTATCACATTATATCTGAGTGCCTTCTTAAGGCGTGATACATGAAACACATTGTGCACTCTACTATCCTCAGGTAACTCCAGCTCATAAGCAACCTCACCAACCCTCTTGGTGACCCTGAATGGACCATAGAAATGCGGTTTCAGCTTCTCCGCTCCACTCTTTTTGAGAGTGGACTGCCTGTATCGCTGTAATCTGACATAAACCATGTCTCCTACCTCAAATTCCCTCTCTATCCGGTGCTGATCAGCGTATATCTTTTGCTGATTCTGCGCATGCTAAATGTTCTCCCTCAAAGATCTCATGATGTCCTGACTCTCCTGCAAGAAATCCTAAGCCCTGGGCACTCTACAATCACTGAACAACAAATCAATGAAGCTAGGTGCTTCATATCCATACAATGCCATGAAAGGTGACATTTTGATTGACATGTGGAAAGTGGAGTTGTAGCAAAACTCACCCAAGTGCAACCATTTTATCCATCCTTTTTGCTGCCCTGAAACATAGTTCAGTAGGTAGCCCTCCACTCATTTATTTACTATTTTCGTTTGACCATCTGTTTGGGGATGGTAACTAGTGCTAGGAGTCAACTTAGTTCCACATAGTTTGAACAATTCTTGCCAAAACAAGCTCATGAACTTGCTGCCCCTGTCACTTATGATATTCTCTGCTATCCCATGTAGTCTAAACACCTCCTTGAAGAACAAATCTGCCACCTGTATGGCTGTATAAGCTGCTGATATGGCAAAGAAATTGGCAAATTTGGTCAAACGGTCCACCACAACAAAGATACAATCCTTCCCTTGCACCTTGGGAAGCCCTATGATGAAGTCCATTGAAACACTCTCCCACTTTTGAGTAGGAATGGGCAATGGTTGCAGCAGACCAGCTAGGTATGTGTGCTCATTTTATTTTGTTGGCACACTAGACACTCACATACATACTTGGTAATGTCTTCCTTCATTCCCTTCCATGAAAATCTTTCACGGATCTGCCTATATGTCTTATAAAATCCAGGATGACCAGCCATAGGAGTGTCATGAAATGATTTGAAAATTTGCTCTTTCAATTTAGACTCGGGTACTAACCAAATCCTCTCCTTGTAGATGATCAAACCATCCTGCACACTATATTTATCATCAGCCAATGTACTATCAAGAATATTGTTAGCAAAGCTGTTCTTTGCATAATCAGCCTGAATATTCTCCTTCCAATCTGCTGATATCTCGAAAAAAACACATAAATGTGGTCTCCTAGATAGTGCATCAGCCACCACATTTCTTTTCCCCTTGACATATTCAATGTCAAAATCGTATGCTTGAAGTTTGCTAACCCATTTCTGTTGTCTTTCACTTAAATCCATCTGATTTAGAAAGTACTTCAAGCTGTTGTGATCAGTTTTTACAACAAATCTGCCCCTAGCAAGATACTGTTTGTATTTAGCCAATGCATGCATTATGGCTAACATCTCTTTATCATATATTGAGTAACTTTTCTCACTTCCCTTCAATTTTCTACTCTCGAAGGCAATTGGATGTTTATTTTGCATTAGGACAGCCCCTATGCCATCACCAGAAGCATCACATTCAAGCTCAAAAGGCTTGGAGAAATCAGGAAGTGCCAAAACAGGACATGAGCTTATCAACTTTTTGAACTGATCAAATGAATGTTGTGCTGATTCTGACCACGTGAATGCACCCTTTTTTGTTAAATCAATAAGTGGGGCAGCAACCTATGAAAAACCCTTCACAAACCTTCTATAGAACCCAGACAACCCAAAAAAACCCTTAAGCTGTGATAAATTAGTGGGTGGTGGCCAATCAAGTATTGCCTTGATTTTATCTGGATCCACACAAACTCCATCAGCACTGATTATATGCCCAAGATACAGCAACTTTGTCATCCCAAACTCACACTTGGATTCTTTAGAAAAGAGATTCACTCTCAAGAATACCCAACACCTCATTCAAGTGTTTCAAATGCTCTTCCCATGACTTACTATAAACAAGGATGTCATCAAAGAATATGAGAACAAACTTGCGCAACTGTTTGCTAAACACCCTATTCATGCATGACTAGAAAGTGGTTGGAGAATTTGTCAAACCAAAGGGCATGACAAGAAACTCAAAATGTCTAAAATGACATCTGAATGCAGTCTTCTCCACATCCTCCTCCCTAACTCTAATCTGATAATATCTCGATCTCAGGTCTATTTTTTAGAAGTAAACTGCACCATGCAACTCATCAATCAGCTCATTTATGCGCGGGATTGGATACCTATTCTTAATTGTTTTCTTATTGAGTGCCCTGTAATCCACACACATATGCATAGTCCCATCCTTCTTCTTCACCAAGACAAATGAAGAAGCAAATGGGCTCTTACTTGGCCGAATATGTCCCATCTCTAAGAGCTCCTTAATGGTCTTCTCAATTTCATTTTTGAGTCTCTTGGGATGCCTGTAAGGAGTAGTAATCACAGCCTTAGTACCCTCCTCTAACTCTATCACATGCTCAATGCCTCTATCAGGAGGCCTACCTGGAGGAAGACTACCAAACACCTTGCTTCTTTTGGTAAGAAGCTCCTATATCTCTGGGGAATAAGACCTCTTCACCTCCTATGTAATTGTGGGCATAATAACACACTCTGCTGCCCACTCCACCTGATCATGCCTGAAAAGTCTCTCCATTCGTTTGAAAGACACCACACGTGGCCCTCTATTGGACAAACCCTTCAAGACCACATTTCTATCCTCTGATTTGAACTTCAGCTCCATGGTCTGAAAATTAAGGGTGATCTCTCCCAAAGAACGAAGCCACTGAATCCCCATAATGGCATCTAAGTCACCAATGCTAACCACATAGAAGTCCTCATTAACCTCATAATCCCCAAACTGAATACTCAACTATGGGACCATCCTAGTACAATTAATAGTGAAACCATTAGCTACCATTACCCTGAAACCACTCACCTCCTACGTTTGAAGGCCTCTACGAACAACCAAGCCCTCATCAATAAAATTATGAGTAGCTCCCGTATCAATTAAAGCTATCATTCGCTGCCCCTTAAGCACTCCTCTAATGCGAAGAGACTCATTTTTTTGAAAGCTATGTAGCTGTGCTAGTTTCACATCATTATCCTCTTCTTTCTCACCCTCTTCTGATGCCTTTTCACCTTTACAATCTTCATAATCAGATTGCTAGTCTGATTTTTCTGATGCATTTTCCTCATCTGATTGGTACTCAATAAGGAGTGCTTTGCCCATTGTTGAACATTTATGGCCTTTAGTCCAAGGCTCCCTGCATGTGAAGCATAAACCCTTCCTCCTAAGCTCATTTAAGGTCTCACTATCAATCTTGGTATATTGTTTCTTTGGCTGTTCTGGTTATCTGGTTATGTGTTTTTTATCCTTGTCCTTCTATATGAAACCTTTTGAATGGGATTTGTTTTGTGAAGTGGAATTGTCCATATCTTGAGCTTTCCTAATTGCTTCATGAAGAGTTGGTGGATTGAATGCCTTGATCCATCCCTTCAAAGGTTCTGACAAGCCATCAATGAAGAGTACAATAAGTCTCCTCTCAGAAATATCTGTCACTAAGACTAATAACCACTGCAAATCAGCCACATATGCTTCTACTGTCCCCCACTGTTTCAGCTATGCTAGCTCCTTAAAGTGCAGTTCTCGATCTTTTTTATCAAACCTCTCTATTATCCTTTCAGTAAATTCAGCATAGGAGGTGATCTGTGCATGTCCTAATGTAATCATGTCGTGATGCCACCATTCATGAGCAAGTCCATCAAGATACATAGCAGCATACTTAATAGATTCTTCTGCCAGCATAGGATTAAGAGTGAAAAATGTATCAACCTTTTGAACCCATACATGAGCTGATGTCTTCCTGGAGCCATCAAAGTAAGGAAGATTAAGCTTCCCAAGCTTTCTTCCGTAGCTCATTGTACTATTCTCTATTTGCTCTGTTAGGCATATGCCTCAACCTCACATCCATATAATCATGGAGAGATATGTCCCACTGAAAATCAGCTCCGGCCTCTTCCTAGTCTTGTCGAAATTGTTGTTGCATTTCAACCGGTGTGAGGTCAATCCTTGGTGGAGGTTCTATTCTGGGTGGGAAGGCTGGCATAAGGGGTCTTGCTACTACTGCCCTCTGTGGTGGATCTTCCACTTTGGGTGGATTTTGGCCATTCCTCTGATCTCCGTTGCCCTTGTTATTGATTGTCAAATTTGTAATTGCATCAGCCAACTGAGCCATGCGCTGATTTGTTTGTTCTTGACTCCTAAGCAAGGCATCCAACAGAAGTGTTGTGGCATCTGGTGCTGCATGTTTATTATCTCTATCACCCATGTTATCATCTCTCTCACCCATGTTTCCTGAATGATCTGATTTTGTTCCTCTATGTCAGAGGGCCAATGTTCCCAAAGTTCTCTTTTTCTTTGTCTTTCTGGGTACCTCCTTTCTTTGTCATTGATGTTCATAGAAGTTCATTCCACACTGGATGGTAGGAAGATTTGAGCTTTGATACCACTATAATGAACAACCCCCAAATTTTTTATTTTTATTTTTTTGATATTTTGTTCTCTCCAACCACTGTATGATGGGTTTGTGTTTGTTTTCTGATTGTTTGTTTGAAGTTCTCACATGCCATTCATAATTTAAAGATGCCAAAAGATTTATAACTGAATGCAAAGGAAACATACAGGAAACTAGCTAAACAAATAACATTCTTCTCCTTCAATATTCAGATTTTCATTGACAGGAAAGTGCAGATTTAAACATCCATTAATATCAGAAAATAAGAATATTCTCAGACCTGAAACAAGACACCTGACAGCAGATTGGAAGTTTTCTACAATTGTTTCTTTCACCATTGAGATGGGCTCACAAACCCCAGAATTAGCTCACCCAAAAACCAACACTAACGGCCACAGGAAGGTGGCTTAAACCCACACAATGAAGGCGCCCAGAAGCAGTCATCACCAGCATGAGGAAACTGAGATATTTTCACCAGCCCAGCCTTCCCTCCTGGAGAAGTTTGATCTGCTATTAAAAAATCCAAAACTCACTTAAAAATGCATTCTAGGACTCTTTGGAATCGCCATGAAGATACTCATCCATTGGCACAATACCCATTTTGATTATTCAAGTCAACACTGAGATATGAGCAAAAAGGAGTGTTCAGGTCCAGAAAACAAGTGCCCAAAAATTGAAGTAAAACACACCAAAACCACTAGAAATCCACTCCACACTGAAAATAAGCAAATCCACACCAAAACCCAACTGAAAATCCACTCAAAAGAACTGGAAAATCTTCATCTTTTACGCCCAAATGTGATTTCTGATTGAAACCACCATACACCAGCTTGAGTAGGTGTCTCACTACCAAAACTAGCCTTGGATACTGAGGGTTTTCATCCTCAATCCCGTTCTTAGACCCTCTGGTAGCAAACCAGCAGCATCTCTGTATGTCGTCAAACTCAACCATGCAGAAATAAGCTTGAAACTGAACTTTTAAAAGATACATCCCTCCAATTAGGGCAACCAAACTCAACCCTAAACCCAACGCCACTTTTGAGACATTATAATTTTGATTTAAAATAAATCTCAGCCAAACATTAGCTTTTCATTTTAATTTTTATTTCATCTCCTTGCTTGGGCATCCACTCCTTATCTAGCCTTCAAAAGCATTTTAGATACTTGAAAAACAACTTAAGGTGATTACATTAGGCACCACGGTACTAATTTGTCCCCTTATGACCCCTCAATAATAAAATATAAAGTTACTTTAATAAAGCTCACCTTTCGAAGATTAAATCAAATATTTAAATGATTTAACCTTAGTAACTTTATACCAACTGAATATGCTGCTGTGACAAGCCTGACCTAATCCAGTATACCCAAAATAGACTTACTATTTTTAGTAAGTGCTAAAAATAGCAAGTGGCATCCCAAAGCTCGAACTGGAGAAATACTGATATTCCACCAAGACTCACTGTAGACAGTGAGCACCACACTAGCCCTGCTAAAAATAGAAAGTCTCCCTAAATACTGAAAACCCAACACCCAAAATTGGAACTGAGTCCCCTTATTAGAACCTCTTAGCCTACAGGGACTCTGGAATAGGCTAAAGGTGATGTCCACTGCTCAGTGGCTAGGAGGGGTCATTACAGTTTCCTTCTAGAACTGGACCAATTTTCTATGGCATTGAGCTCAGTGGATGTCCAAGGTTATAGTGATGTTTTCAGAAGTTGGATCGGGCTCCCGGTTTGCTCTCCAAGATTCTTGGAGGAGTTGTCTATTTTTGGAAAGTCACCAAGAAGACATTGTTTCGCATCGCAAACCCTACAGAGCATATTAGTTTAGTTTATTTGGCAGTTAGATGAAGTTTGGGATTTTCTGCAAAAAATGATATTTTAATGAGCTATTTTATTATTATTTTCACTTAAGTTCCTAAGGGTGAAAATAATTAATAAGTCATTAAGTGTGATAGCTCATTGGAAAGGGAAAAATATATTCTTTATATTAGGCTCTTAAAAGTGAGCACTTAAGTGGAGAAATAAGGGAGTTATTTAAGTTTGGAGGAAAAAGTGATTATTTCCAAGAAATAATTCATTTCTTTTATAACTCCTAAAGTGCCTATATAAAAAGGTTGTGAGCTCATTTTGAAGGGTTATGCTTTTGGAATTGATTTTGTTTGCAGATGGATTGAACCTGTGAGTTCTTCCATATTCTCTTGAGAACGAAAACCCTCTTGTAGAATTGAGTGTGATTTCATACAGGGATCACCTTTGTGCTGAAGCTGGAGATTGAGCAAACTCATACAGAGTTTGCCATTGTGCTTTCATGGAGTTTTGGAGTATTCTAAATTGATGTGGAACTTTGATCTTTCTTGATATTTGGAATTGATTGTATTGGGCATTTCTTATGAATAATTCTGAGTTTTGATATTGGAATTAATGGATTTTGTTGAGCTTCAATGACATCTTCTCTGCTGGCCGTACATTCCAGCCATTGTCCATGGTTTATTTGTATCATATTTTCTGAGAAGCTGTTGATAAACTTGCTCACCAAGGATATAATTATCTCAGACCTGATTTGATAACATTATAAAAGAAATTTGCATCAGCTGTGTGAAGGACATTTCTTGCATGCCGTACATCTTGGATTGCTACTTTTTTCTGAAGGGTTTTAGCTTATATTGAAAATAGTGTTATGGAGTCTTCATTTATGCCTAGGCGACCCCTTTGATAGCAGTATTTGAGACATTTGATTCAGCTTTCAAACTGCTGTACCCAGCCGTACTCTGCTGCAAGCTGTACCACGGAGATTGCATATTTATAAGGGTTGTTGTTGAATGGAATGCCAATCTTTATTTATGATAATTCATATCATGTCTGGGCCCCCTCATCCCCATCAAAGTTGGACTTTATACTGCTGCAAATTCAGATCTGTACCTACTGTTGGGCCGTACCAGGTCATTTGAGGGATGATGAAATCTGTGGTTTAATTTGCTGTTTTCTGTGGATTGATATCAGCACTCTAAGAGGTGTTTCTAAGTATTTTGATAAAGCATTAGGTTGAAATCAGATTGTTATTGGTTAGAGCCAGCATCATTAATGGATTCGGCAGTCATATGTGTGACTACAGTTCAGTGCAGCCTCCTGTAGCCTTCAATCTAGAGACCAGCAGTCATCTAATTCTCATCCTACTTGGGTATATTCATAGATATTTAAGATGAATCTGAATGCTTGAATCCTTCATGTGTTAGTATTTTCTGTGCTTTGATTTGCTCAAGTTGAGACATGATATATCAGTTGACATTGCTCTAACCATTGGCAGATGTGATACTTGTACTAATTAGAGGTATGGGTTTAGTTTGCACTTTGCTCATAACATTGAAATCTTTATTTTATTCCAAACATATATTGTAACCCCTGGACGGTTTACCGCCAGTGTGGAGCAATTGAAAACTTATCTTTCTTGTTTTTTCTACCCACTGAATAAATGGATGCCTGCTCATAGCAGATGAATGTATCTACTTGTTGCACAATGCTTAGTTTGTAAGCCAAAGCACATTATGCTCTCCCCTCACCCGATTGGGAACTTGGTGATTAGAAGTGTGGAGGTCATTTAGTTATTCATGCAAGATTGTGCTAACATTGTATTATCCTTGTTTACATTTTCAAAAAAAATTTGGGTAGATTGTTACATGAAATAAATTTAGGGTTTGTACCAGCAATTATATTTGTCAAGAATTGGTTCAAACTTGACATGTGATGTGTTGAGGGTTTGATTAAGTGTTTTCAGCTATTTGTGATCAATTCTTATTTGCTGTTCTAGTTCGTTTTGGTTGTCAAAATTCAGAAAAATACAAAAAAATAGAATATTATAAAAATAACAAAAAGGGGACATTACACCTGCTGTTTGATAAAGGAACATGACGCCAGTCCAACCCAAGAAGAAGACAACTCCCATTGACACTCAATCGAGAGACATATTCTTACCTTTTCTATCTTATGGTTCCATGGGATATCACCTGCAATACATTAGATATACTCGCCAAGAAGCAGATTTTTTAAAATTTGTATGTATCTTCATAGAAGGAAACATTCTTCTGACAGACATATATACAGCACATGCTATAAATAGATGTAGGCATAGAAAAGTATATTTGGGTACACTTGTAATGGTATATTTTGGTTCACTAATAATGTGTTTAGCAAAGCTCTCAGTTTTGTGGTGGTCAAAGGTGTGATCAGTCATGGACATCAAGTGTAGCAGCTTTGTTAAATGTACATCACCTTCCTGTCTATGGGTAAGGCTGGGTCTGGTATTGAAAATTTTCCTCTTTTCAATATAAATCATAGAATTACAATTTATCCAAATAGTAGAGGATAACCAGTGACAAATTTGATGAAGCCTCAATTTAGGGAGCCGCAATATCCTAACTGGATGAGGATGAATGTCAGGTACACCTATTTATGGACATTGTTTTCTGATTGCCACTCTTTGTTCTAAGTCTCTGGGTTTTCCTTTCTCTTAAAATCTACTAAACCTTTGTGAGTGTCTGTGTTTTATCATTGTATAGAAGAATTGGGAAGGGAACAATCTCTAACAAAACCAAAAATTTAAGAAATTTTGAATGCTTTGCTTGCCCAAGATAATGAGATATAATACAATAATTCAAAATGATGGTACTAACTCACCATAAGCTGTTGTGGCATGGTCGATCAGATGCAAGCAATTTATCCAAATTCGACAGCAAAGTCTACAAAAGTGTATATAATGATGTCAAACAAAGGACATGTACATAAGTAAGCACAAGCTCAACATAAGCAAAAGAATATTAAATTAATGTTTATACTGCACCAATACCTTCAACATTTAAAATAAACTCATAGAATGTATTACCAAGCACAAAAGGCTCACCCAATGCAAAAGGATGAATCACAATTCCTTAAAATATCAAATGAATTAGCAAAGACACAAACAACATAACCCTAGTTTCAGTAGGGAATGTTTTCTGACAAGAATGGATTTCATCTTAATAGCAATAAAACCTAGAATTTGAAATTAAAAGAAACCTCTCAAAGAACTTTATAACTTACGAAAGAATGTTTAAAATGTCATATAACAGACCAAAAATAAAATATCAAGCAGGAAGGGTAATGGTAACAAATTGAGAACCGCCATACTCAAAGATTGAGAGCATGGCTTTGTGAAATTTGACCTGTTAATACATTCAACGCTTGAAAGTCTTCTTTTCATTTACCCTTCATAAAATATATTCTTATGGGCCATGCAAGACCCTAGGGAAAGAAGCTAAGCGGAAGGGATATGGATACAATATTTGATAAAGTGCATACTAGTATAGTATCTGATTTGGATACAGTATATTTTAAAAATAGGACACAAATATAGCTAGGGTATAGCAACAATAAACATATAACTACCTATATGAAAAGCATAAAAAAGAACATAGAAAATTCAAGATAGAATTAGTAAATTTAACTTAGAATAGTAAAATGAGAGAATTCTATCTAAAAACTTGAACAGTGAAATTAGAAATTTGTTTTTATACATTTTTTTCTTTGAGCAACATTCTATTTTAAGAGCTGGATATTGGTTGGCCTGTTTAAGCCATACCTAGGTCATATCGCACACAAATGCCATTTGGCTATGCAGATACATTAATCTGGGCCTAGGGTTGGAACAAGTAGTAAATTAGAAAGGAGTGATCCTGATTATCATTAAACACATAAAGGCCTATTTTTAGAGTCTCAATGCATACTAAATTGTCACGGAAATTATTTTCATTAGAGAGAATAAGAAAATTTCTAAGGATGAGGTAACTGTCAAACTTTTAGAGGCCTAGAACAGCAAAGACTTTTGATCCATGTATCTCTAGCTCTTGTTTTGAGTGAATGATTCAGAGAAATGGCTTCTTTCCAAAAAATGAACCAATATTCCTGAACCGTTATCTCCACCATAATTGTTTTGTTATTTTTCATAAAATTAAAGAGCTGTTAAGATTCATAATAACAGGTGCTACAAAGTAAAATGTTAGGCCCATACATTCACAAAATAGAGGATCTAAGAATCATTGCACATATAGATTTTCCATTTAAAGCACTGTAGAAATTTAAAACTAGAATTCTTTCCAATAAATGAACAAATAAAATCCCCCACAAGACATATACAATTATTGTTGATTTTCAAGGTTTTCTTTGTTATTTTTCAAAATGCCTACAAAACTTACAATCCCAAAACCATGATGAATTGTTTGGTCAAAATCAAAAAACACAATGAAAGCATTCATCCCACATTTTTTGTCATTTTTCCTCCTAGTCTCCAAGAAAAAGACTTAAAACTCCAACATCGTGAAGGTACATATCATATTTAGAGGGGCTGTGGCAAACCTCCAATAAAATTCTAGCTCAAGGTTTTTCAAGCATCCGAAGTGGTTGCCTGTGATGCCCAACCAGCAGCTGCTTGTTGTGCCATTGGATTGAACACCAGTATTGTTCTTTTGTCTAGTTGAGTAGTGGCAATTCTTGTTCTTTCAGCAAGTGTTTCAATAATAATTTCATAGACATTCACAATAGGTATCATCCTTTTGGAGCCGAAGCTTCCATTTCAGATTTGAACAATGAGCATGTGATCTGAAACTGAGGTGCACATGGGGAACAACACACTTAAACAAATTTAAATGTGTTAAGAACAGAAGTGAACACAAGAGAGATAGAGTGCAAAATGTTGCTCAAAGTGCTATTTGACAAGAGAATCAAGAACAAGAGATACCCTGTTTAAAACTTTGAATTGTAAATTACAAGATTGTATTATGCAAAAGTTTTGTACAGAATCCAAAAGATCAGATGTATACTACATGATGTCTAACTGTGTTATTCTATGATCTATCTGATCAAGCTTAAAAGAATAGTCATTGAAATTAATATACAAGAATGGAAGACGAAAAGATGTTTTGGTAGTTACAACTTACAAGAAACACAACCACTTGCAATTTTCTGACTCACATCCTCTATCTTTTTGTTTTCTAGAAATGTTGTAGGACAGCTGCATCAAACAATGGCGCTGTTGAAATTGTTCAGCATGAATACAGAAGAGTTAGGACTTCGTGGGATTAGTCACCCTTCCTTGGGAAGCAATTGTCCCCATTGTGGCAAGTTGTAGAAGATGTGGAAGTTGTTTGCAATTCGAGCTTTGTAAACCATCTTCCAAAAGAAGGTAGCTGACCTGCTTTGGTGAACTGGTAGAGATGAATGTCTTGATTTTTGGTGTGTTTGACTCTAGTGTCAACTGCTTGATTTGCATTTGTTGGGAGTGCTGCAATCAGGATTGATTTTTGTTAGTTGAAGCTCTTTTGCAATATAAGGCATGTCCTACAAAGGAGGGAAGTAATGGCACTATGGTGTTCCATTGAAAATAGGATGTAGACAAATATGAGCTAGAAGATTCAACTCGAAATTGTTATCTGCAACTTTCTTGTTGATAGTGTATGGGCTTTACCAAAAAGGACAGATCTTGGGACAAGGCCTTGTGAATCTTTCCTTCCATAAATGAAGCCATACTCAGTCACCAACCTGAAATGTCTGTGGTGCTTTATGCTGATCACAACATTGCTTATATTTGGCATCAGACTTCTACAAAAATGGTTTGAACCTGCTACTGAATATGCTTAATGTGTTCATTGAATTTGGTACCTTTGTCAACTTCCTCTTGAGCTTGAAGAGGCATTAGTGTAGATGGAGGCATAGGGTAGCTATATTAATAGGTGGAAAGGGTTGCAAACCCAAGCAAACAAAAATGGGTTGCGTTAACTAGAGATGCCCAACCATCTATTGCAGCTGCATGGAACAAAGAATAGACTTTCATACCATGTGCGATGATTGCTCAATTGTATATTCAAAGAAGATGCAAGAACATCCTATTTACCACTTCCGGTTTTTCCATCAATCTAAGAATGGAATGCAATCAGGTCTTGTCAACTTTGTGTTCATCATTGACCAAAGTCCTTCCCATAAATGGCTCAAGAATCTTGTACCACAATGTAATCAAAAGTGAACCCATGCATTCAAAAAGTGCAAGTGAGGTGTTTCTAGAGCTGACATAGACTTTTAACAAGGCATGAGGATTGCCATCTCTGTTCAATACCAGCAAAGGAGTGTACATTCCTTATTTCTTGTTAGTTAGTTTGGCTAGGGCATAAGCACTATAGGATTTGATATCTAAGATGTGGCCAAAAGAAATATTTCTTTAATAGTGAAAAAGTCTTTTCAAATCTAAAATGACCTGCAATATTGTTGAAATGAGCCTCCTATATCAGCTTCTAGTGTTTTGCCTAATGACAGTATACACAAGTCTCCCAAATGATAAAAGAGTTCATCCCACAAGTAGTAATCTGCAATAATCTTACAACTATGCAATGCTTGATATATTTTTGCAAAGTCTGAAACAGATACATAAAATTCAGGCCAAGTGTTGGTCCCATATTCCCATGTGTCATGCATGGAGAGAAAAGCTTGGTGAGGTGGTATTATCAAACAATTTGTTACTGGATTAGCACTTCCCTTCTTGTACTTGATGCTCAAGTGGAACTGCTAAAGATACGAAGACCATTTTTAGTGTTGCTTCTGCTAAAAACTGTTCTGCATCTAGAAGAACTATACCATCTATGATCTGTATGGATAGTGATCCTACTTCCCACTATATAGTGTTCCCAATGCTTAAATGCTTAAACAAAAGCATAAATCTCTAACATATGTGGGATACTTCCTCTCCATTGCAATGAGTATCACTTTGATAAGCTACTGGATGACCATACTAGGTGAAAACAACCCCAAGGGCATGCATAAATGCATTGCATCAATCTCAATCTCAAACGATTGTTGAAAATCTAGTAACACAAGCATTACTGCATAGTAGAGTTTGCATTTCAATTCCTTGAATGCTTTTTGTTGTGCAAACAACCAGGTGAGAGTTGCTTTTAGACAAACTTTGGTGGCTTAAGTCAATGGCCTAGTAATGTAAGAAAAATGGCGGACCCTGGGCAAAACCCACGCTGTCCTAGGACTAGACAAGTACAAGGGGGTGTTTCTTCCCTGGGAAGACCTTGGGTGAACCTAGGAGGACCCATGCATAAGTCAAATAAAAAGGTCAAAACTTAATTTCTTTAAAACAAAAAAGCATTTTCCAACCCTAATTTCGCTTGAAAGTGATCTTTATTCACATATTATTAAAAACTATGTAGCCCTCATCATTTAGACAGGCTAAATTCTTCAGGTTCACTATTAGTTTTCTGAAGAATGAAGATTTGATTAGAAATAGTAAGGACTTAGTGCTGCAGAAAACATAGTGATAAAATTGTGAAAATGGTGTGTGTTGCCCCTCGACCCTGTGATGCAGTCAGGGATTCAAGCGTCTAGTGAAAGGCAATTGATCCCACAACTCTACACACAACAACCAACTCTTAATAGAAACAAGGAATAATACCTTGGAAATTACAACTTAGAATAATAGCAATATAATACCTCATTATTCAATTGTAAACTACCCTGAAATGGGTGCTCAAGAATAGGAGCAAAGCTTTACAATGACTTAGGAAGTTGTATTTCTAAATTTAAGATTCCAACTTAGCATACAGGCACTCCAATCACAACAAAATGTTTAGGAAACTAGAAAACGATTCCTCATTGTCATAGGCACACAGCCTAACCAAAAATACATAACAATCACTTGGAAATTATTCCAGGTTACTCTTTTTGGGCCTTAGTTTTTATAAGCATCATGCGCTGCCATTTCATTAAATTGGTACGTTCAAGTATAAGTGCAAAAAATAGGGTTTGACAGAAGGAGCAGCAGCTGCAAAAGGAGGCAACAATGTACCGCCCAATAGTCACCAATCAAGGACAATGAATATCCACTAAGATCAAGTGCCCAGCAATTGCCCACGACCTCAATAAGAGGCTAAGTATATAGGGAAATGCTAGTCATCAAATATTTGTAACTGCTATAGTAATTAGTGACTGCAACCTGTCAGGAGGTGGCGTGGATAGTTAAGGAAATATATGTAATGTTTCGTTTTCTAGCTTGATCTTTTACAGTTGACCGTTGGCCTATTCCGGAGACCCGTAGGCTACTCGGAGGTTGAAATTGGGGTTTAATGTTTTGGTGGTTGCTTTTGTTCGTGGATTGTGGTTTGGTTGGCGGTTTCTTTTCGGGTTTGTTCTCCTTAGTCTCTGTTGGTTACGGCTATTTTTAGTAAGTTTAGGATTGGCACCAGAATAGGATTTTGAGAGTGGGGTTGGATTCGTCTTGTCAAGACCTTTCCAACGAGCTATAGATCATTGAATTCCGACTTCATCTTGGCCTCCGTTTTAAAGTCCGTAAATTAAACATTATTATTTAATATTAATGTTGTTTTAAAAGAGGGGACTTTAAGGGTGAGGTTGAAAAAAAGGATTATATTATTTTCCCTCTCATGTTTTATCCCATATGCAAGAGGATTTTAGAGACTCCCAGTTGGAAAAGTATAAAAGGAGGAAGAGTGCTCTCATTTCGGCATCCGAAATCTTGATAATGTTATGCTGCCGGATTGGCCTTGGGATTGCTTCGAGGAATGTATGCCTCCTAGCTTGGCATTGCTTCTCACTTGAAAGATAGCGACTAGTGGTGAAATAGTCTAGTTTGTGAGTTTACATTGGGATTTGTGCATTGTAATCAGCTTTTGGCTTTAGTTCAGTTTTGCATATTAGAGTTTTTTCCAGCATTGCATTTTTAGCTACAGCAGATTTGTGTTTTATTCATAAGTCAAAAAACAACAAAAATATTGTTCTGGGTATTTTCTTATTCTCATTGTCTGGTTAAGGCGTCACTTTCCTCCAGTTTGCAGATTTTTTTGAGATAGCTGTGATTTTTTAAAGGCAGATCGCCCTTTCTTGAAGGCCGCACCATCTGTTGGTGCATTGGAATCTGTGCATAAATAATACATGGCATTTTGATCTGTTTTCAGTGTTCTATCCTAAGCATCATCATTCTTAGGGAATATTGCATTTTGTTTCAAGTCAGTTGGATGAGTTATGAGGGAGATATGAGCATATGAGTAAATTCATAGGTTGCTGGTTTTAATTTAAAGGCGAACGAGATTCATTTTGTAAACTGACAGTAGTACTGGCAGTAATTCTCAATCTTGTTCAATTCTGTTTTGTAATGCTCAACTCTACTTCCAGTATTTGCTTTTGTATTTACTTTACCTCCGCCCTATGGTAGCTACTTTCCCATTCCAGGATAGAAAGCACATTCTGGGTGTTGAGTACTTTCAGCATTACAGTTATTTCTTTCAAGCATTGTAATTTGTAATACTCCGCCATATGGTCGCCTCAACTCCATGTTGGATTGGGTAGCACATACTTGGTGTCGAGTTCTCTTTCAGTACTTAGTGTAGAAGACCCTCTGACCATATGCTCACCATCATTGGCGCCATTCTTGGTTAGAGTTATTGTATAAGCATTTTGATTAAGATCCTCTGACCAATGCTCACACCTTGCCCACATCGGGATCCTGGTGTACATTCTGGTTAGAGTTGCTTCAGCAATGTTTTGGTTTAGTTGCTAACCTTAACGGGTGCATTGGTTTGTAATTTGTAATTTGAAAAAAAAAAAATTTGGCTCAAAATATTTCAATATAGCTGCTGGCTAGTAAAACCATCATCTACCAATACAAAGTAATTGTCGCAAGTCAAGGGTCCAACAAGGATAAGGTGCAACCCAACAAATAGAGTCAATGAGCAGCAGGGGGAATAATAATCGCCAACCAAAGATAACTATGAACCATGCATACATGGCCCAACATGTCAAGTGGACCCCACCCAGCACTAAGTAAAATTGATATTCTTCACCTAGTCCTAAGGTAGGTGGGTCCCAACATGGAATTTGCCCAGCATAATAAATCAACTTTTATTCTTTTTGTCCTCACATCCAACAAGGATATTTGGAATGCCAACGCCCAGGAAAATCCAACGTTGGTGGGTCCCAGCAGGTCTGAAGAGGGTCCCAATTCCATGCCAAGAGATTCTAATGAGTTTTCAATTTTCTACCTATGTGTGTCCCAATACGGACTTACAACGCTAGCAAGGGATTTAAAATAGCAACTCATATTAGTGGATCCCACTAATCCACCTCAACCATAACTCACCAACCAACAATTGCATCCAACAGTAGCTAGGAAATAGAGAGATTTTATTCAGCAAAAAGGACAGCAAACCCTGCAAACACAAAAAGTTAGAACTAAGACCAAAATTGGATTGAACAATATTTTTGGGTGTGCAAAATTGTATGTGGGCTAAAATGTTCCTGCATCATCGCCATAACTCACCAACCAACAATTGTGTCCAACACTAGCTAGGAAATAGAGAGATTTTATTCAGCAAAAAGGACAAACAAACCTTGCAAACACAGAAAGTTAGATCTAAGACCAAAATTGGATTGAACAATATTTTTGGGTGTGCAGAATTGTATGTGGGCCCAGATGCTCTTGCATCATCCTGCTACAGCTAAGTTACCGATTCTAGTACGGGTTCGGGTTCGGGTTCGCGGGTTCGGTTTGCGGGTTCGGTCAAAAAAAATCTTGGTGTGGGTTCGTTTTGGGTTCGTCCATACAAAAACATATAAAAATCAGAAATATATTCATATTTGTAGCAGTAATTAAGTTCAGAATACCATAGCATCATGAATATGATCATATAATAAACAAAACCACACTAGTGTTAGAAATTAAAAACACTACAATGTCAATTAGTCAAACACGAATGTCGAATGTCATGATATATATAGTTATTACAATTCAAAAATCAAAATTATAATGCCAAATGTCAACAATCAGCCAATGCCATCACTAATTAGGCATCACTGTCATATGGGTCATCAAAAATATCATCACCACAAGCCATATGAGCATCATCAAATACTGGTATATTAGTAGAACCACAAAAAGTGGCACTGGCACTGGCACTGGCACTCTCATGCCCACTAGGGCCACTACCAATCTCAACATCAACATCAACTTCAAGTGCGGCAAGGTGGGAAATGGTAGCATCCAGGTTAGTATGCTCTGGCTTGATATCCCACTTCCTTGTAGTCCTTGTTTTTGTGTGTAAGGAGGCGCAAGTTGGAATGCACGTACACTAAGTCCTCCGCCCTTTTTGAGTGCAGCCTGTTATGCTTTACTGAGTGGATGAAGAAGTATGTGCTCCAATTCCTCTTAGAAGCTGATGAACTAGCAACCTATTAATACAAGACAACATTAGACAGTTAGAGTTATAAATTAGAAATTTCGAATTTAGAAATTAAACTTAAAAAATAAAAATCTAAAAGATAATAAAACTTACTTGCGCTAAAATTTTTATTGCAAGAGGTTGTAGGTGTATGAATGATTGGCCATGGAAGTACCACCACATATGAGCATCAACCTTATATTTGTCAACAAGAGCATCAACACCCATGTCCGTGGAGCTCACAAAATGCATGAACTCAGCTCTAACTGCTTCTTGTATGTCAGGATCAACAAAGAGTCTGCAAAATGCTGCCTGGTACCCTCGGCTGACTTTAGCATCTCTATATGGGGCAACCCTTGTCCCCACAGAAAGGAGTTGAGCACTATAATATTTGGGACTCAGTGCAAAGGCAAGAAGATGCAATGGGGTGGTCATTTTGTCCCATCTCTCTTCAATAATTTGGTGTATTTGATTGAAGAAAGTTTCTTGAGGATCTCGCTCATGTTCATTTATGATGGCTTTCATCTTCTCAATCATTGAGTCAATGCCATCATATACCTCTCCCAAACAAGGCCTATCCATGTCGGTATAACGGATCATACTCAATATGGGCTCGGTAAAACTTAGGAGATACTCAACACGATCCCACCAATGGTCATCTAGGATCAATTGCTTAATCTTTGTTGCCCTTTCAGTGCTAGATTGCCTCCATATGGACCAATTATGGCTGGTGACCATGCTAGAGAGTGCCTCTTTAACCTTCACAAGCCGTCTTAAGACAATTGTGTTGGAGGCAAAACGATTCTCAGCAACCTATAAAAATCAAAATAAAAAAAATAAAAAAATAAGGCTTCTTAAAAAATAATTTAAATAAATTTACAAAACTCAAAAACATAAACTTAAGAAAAAATAAAAATTGCTTGAAGCTTCACTTACCTTTAGCAGCTCCAATCTTGAGAATGATCTAAAAATGCCTTGTGACATATGGTGGTTGGTGATGAACATCTGGATGTCTTCTGCCTCACTATACACCTGTTTGATCCAATCAATTTTTTTGCCAATTTTTTGTAGCATAAGGTTGAGGGAGTGGACCGCACAAGGTGTCCAAAAAATGTGTGAGTAACGCTCCTCAACCAATAAACCAGCTGCTCTACAATTTTTTGCATTGTCTGTTACCACTTGAACCACGTTTCGAGGCCCCACTTCCTCAATGGCTTGACAAAGAATATTAGCAATAAATGGACCATCCTTCACCTCCCCTTCACAATCGACTGCCTTCAAAAACATAGCCCCTTTAGGGCACACTGCAATAACATTGATCAATGGCCGATTTTTTGAATCTTTCCATCCGTCAGAAACGATGGATAAACCTGTCTCAACCCAAAATTCCCTTATGGGCTTCAATTTATCCTCTACAAACCTCACTTCCTTTTCCAATAAGGTGGTGCGTATATTCTCAAAACCTGGGCCCTTAAAACCTTTTGGAGCATCATTAATTGCTTTCACCATTTCTTTCCAATACGGTGAGCGAACAACATTGAAAGATAAGCCATTTGCATAGAGACATCTTGCAATTTGTTGATTAGCAAACTCACGAGACTCATTGTGAAATGCCGTTTCCAATGGTCCCTTTGATCTTTTGTGTGCTACAGGTTCAATTGTGGGCAAAAATGGGTGGCTCTCTACATGTTCCTGTTCAAATTTTGATGGTGATGCTGATTGAGGGGGCTTCATTCCTCGAGAACCTCTCTGAGTCTTTAGCAAAGGGTGACTTGGTTTACGACCTGATGCTTCCTCTGCTTTTTCTTGCTCTTGGATATATGCAAGGACTTGAGCTTGTGGGATGGGTACATCATTTTTTCCAAGGCAAGCTTTGATGCCCAACCCAGGTATGTTACACAAATGGGCTTTCACCCTACTGTAAGAGCTTCTATATTGAACCCCACAACCATTGCACATCCATATATAACCTCCACCGCCTGGAAGTGGTTCTAACATTTTAACATATTTCCAAAGGGGAGAATTTGGATCTGTTTTGAGCTTGGATTTCTCCGACGAGGTTGAACCGCTTACCATTGTAATCCCTATGCCATAAATTTAAAAAATCAATAAACAACACATTCCATGAATTCAAAGTTTCAAAGTTCAAACAAATGAAATTTCAAATTGAAAACCAAAAAAATAAATTAAAACCTAGTTGAGTTTAAAAGCTTTACAAATGTGCCATTGATTTATAGTAGATAGAAGAATTTAGAAAAAAGAATAAAAAAGATTCAAAACAAAAGAAAAATGTAGAAAAAAAACACCAAAAAAAACCAACCTTTTTTGCAAAATCTGCCTCTACAATCCCCTTTGTAGCAAACGAGCTATTGCACACCCGTAGGAATAGCAAAACTATCGCTTTAGATCCTTCGCCAAATGATCTTCAACTCTATAGATTTGATGGCAAGAAAAAAAAATAGCTCAGCACAATATGGAAGAGTTTTGTTTTTTCATTTGGAATGAGGAAAATTGATTGTTTTTTGTCTTAAAATTGTTTTCACATCATGCTTTTAGGGTTGGAGTGTTGTCAAATCAAGAAAAAACAATTTAAAAATGTCAAATTTTATTAAAAAAACTAAGTAAAAGTTGAGTTTTTCACTGGCAGCCGCGGGTTCTTCATGGGTTCGGGGTGGGTTCGCCCGGGTTCTTCCCGGACGAACCCACAGGCAAATGGACGAACCCTGCCAGTATCCCCGGACGAACCGGACCCGGACCAGGACCCGGGCCGGACCAAACCGAGACCCAGGCAATTTTTGCCAAGAACCGGTAACATAGTGCTACAGCCATAACTCACCAACCAACAATTGCGTCCAACACTAGCTAGGAAATAGAGAGATTTTATTTAGCAAAAAGGACAAACAAACCCTGCAAACATAGAAAGTTAGAACTAAAAGCAAATTTGGATTGAACAATAATTTTGGGTGTGCAAAATTGTATGTGGGACTAGATGCTCCTACATCACCCTATTGGGGGCTCTACCCCTAGACCCCCCACTAACTGTCATCCCCAAATCTAGGCACTTGGTCCCCCTGTCCAAAGACTCTATGGAGCATAGCTTATTTTGCCTATAGTTAAGCATTTCAACAAGTTACAAGTTCTTCAGCTGAGCAGAATTGGAGCACATACTCCTTTATCCACTCAATTAAGCACAACCAATTGGGTGCAAAAAAAGCTTAAGATTTGGTTTTTATGCACTCCAACTTGCGTATCTTGTCACATAAGAAACCTAATTACAATGAATGGGTGACAAGGAATTGGATCTAACTCCTAAGTGTGCCAACTTAGACACTATTTTTGCATAGCTTGTCGAAGTCTCTATAGATGAGGCAACTTCTACATATGACATGGCTAGTGGGAGTGACATTGTACTCATTGTTGTTCAAATGAAATTGAACCAGATGTTGACCTTGATGCTCTCGATGAAGAGCAATATGAAGATTATTGAATATTGATTGTAATTTTCATTTTGCATTGACATTTGACAAATCACTGAATTATGAATTTATGAGTATTTTCCTTTTTACAAATTATATAGTATTTAAATATTTTGTTTATTAGCAATTGTGAGTATACTGTATTACTATTTTTAAAATTTTCAATATATATAAAATTATAAATTATAGTTATATTGAGTATATATATATACGAACCTATACCCATACCCAAGGAAAAAAAAGATGCCATACCGGCGTACCATAACTCGTACCCGTCCCCATTGCAGGGACGTCAACTTAGCTTAAAACTCGTGTTACTACAATGTGTTCAGCACTAGCTGAATATGGCACAAATGTTCCTCCCACGAATAGGTAAAAATGGCAATATCATCAAGATAGACCGCAAGACATGAAGTTTTAAGTGGTTGAAAATTGTTGTTCATCATCCACTTGAATGTTGTGGGTGCATTAGTTAAGTCAAAGAGCATAACCAACCTTCCTTGGCTTTTAAGATTGTCTTTAAATATCTAAGGGTTCAACGGGAATTTTCTCATACCATATCTTGAGATTGATTTAAGTGAAATATTTGCCCCCTGATGATCCAATAGATTCTCAATCCTGGAAAGAGGATAGTGGTTCTTCACTATGTCATAGGGTTCGCTAAATTTCTCCTTTGAAGTTTGAAATTTGGCGAACTTCAAAACTATATAAAAAAATCCCTTAAATTCGTCTAAGAGTTCATACAGGAAAAAGAAGGGTTTTTTTCTCTTTCCCTCGACTCCGAGTACATCGTGAATGGGGACTCCGCTAGTCAGAGGTGGGGACTCCGCTAGTTAGAGGTGGGGATCATCGAAACGAAGGGTAATAGGTGCATCTCGGCTGTGTCTGTTTGTGCATAGAGAGAGGACCAAATTCCATTGGTTCCAGCTTTGTGATATGAGGATTGTCGTTGTCGGGTGCGTGCCGCTGTATATCTCCAGATTCGAGGGCTTTGCTCCATTCGGCAAGGAGCCGCTTTGTAATGTCCCCTTTTTGTTTAGTTGAGCCATTGTTGCAAAAGTGACTTAGATATTTGGAAAGTTGGTAACAATGACTTAAAGATTGGAGAATGGAAAGTCACTTTTTAAAGGGAGAAAATAAATTAAAATAAAATGACAAAATAAAACAATATTTTAATGACAAGATTAGACGTCCCACTTGGAGAAGGGAAAATGAAATAAAATAATATTTTATTATGGTAGTGGACATGAAATTGATATAAAATATGGCAAAATTGGGCGCTCCACTTGAGGGTTATAAAAGAAGGCATTTGGAATGTCTTTTCATCATTGTATATTTTGTCATTGGCATATTGGATATTTTCCTTTGAGCTGCAACATTGGTTCAACCATTTTCTGAGGACGAAAACCCTTGGAAAATTCGTGGATTGGACGAAAACCCAATTCCACTTTGAGAGGTGAATCCATACGGGGTTTACCATTGATTTTATTGCAGGTTTTTGGCATGGATTTGGAGCTACGTTTTGAATTGGCATTATCATTCATGCTAGAGTTTGGCATTGGCGCTAGGGTTTGATGCTTGTATCCAGATCGTAGGCAAATGAATGCAGATCGTGAGCATTTTTATGGTGCATTTTCATCTACATTCCATCGCCTAGGGTTTGGAGGAGTTGGCGCTACATTTTGGATTGATTGGTTCTTCATCATCAAAAATTGGCAATCAGATTTTATATCAGACTTCTGAATTTATATCAGATCTGCATAACAGGGATTTGGAGGCATATTTCTCATTCATTTGGCACCTATTGTTAGAATATTGTCATTGATGTCAAAGGACACTCCAACTCCAATGTTATTTATGCTGTTGATATACCATGTTCATGCATCGATAAATGTTTAAATTAAAGATTTAAACATAATCCCCAAAGCAAAAAGAAATCAGATTTATTGCTAAGTATGAAAAAGAAATAAAGCAATAAAAAAGGGAAAGCAAAAACAAATCAGATTTATTGCTAAGTATGAAAAAGAAAGAAAGCAATAAACGAAAGGGAAAGCAAAAATAAATCAGATTTATTGCTAAGTGTGGAGTTTCTTTTTGTGGAGAAGATTTATTGCTAAAAACAAAAAAGATAGCAAGTGAAAAGGATAGCAAGTGAAAAAGATAGCAAGTAAAGCAAAAAGAAACCAAAGATAGAAAGCAAAAAAAAGCAAAAAGATAGCATGCTTTATATCTTATTTTAAAGCTTTATATCTGTTTTAAAAGTGCCTTATTTTAGAAGCTTTACAACTGTTTTTAAAGGCGCTACATGAAATAAGATAAAGTCTTATTTAAGTATGATTCATGCCATGAGTTTAATATAGAAAAATACAACGATCAATGTGGTAATTGTAGCGACTTCATATTAAAGAGTTTTTTCCAAGATATATTTCAGTGAAAAAAGGAAGAGAAGGAGCAGCACTATGAAGTGTAAATCTGATTTATATTAAGAAAATATATGTGTGATAAATTATGAGGAATTGAAAGAGAAAAAGAGGCAGATTTGTAAGAGACTTGAAGGCAGATTTATAAAAGAATTTATGGCAGGTTTCTGAGAAGGAGATGCTGAGATAAGAGAAGGAAGAGTTTCAGAAGGAAAATTTAAAAAAAAAAGGTTTATGCAGAGATAGAGGTCAATGAGCAGAAAAAAGAAGTACAAATTTATGAAAAGAGATTGAACAGAGTTCAGAGAAGTTTTTTAAAGCAGAGTTTATTGGAGGTCGGTGCCTTATACTGAGTCAGTGCTCAGAGGGAGTTGGTGCTTCCAGTGAGTTGGAGCTCACGTTTGTAAGATCAGTGTCTTATGTGGGTTGTTGCCTACAGTTTGTTAAGAAGTTAATAGAAGCAATATTTTGCCATGGTTTTTCCCTTAGGGGTTTTCCATGTAATTTCTGTGTTATTGCATGTGTAGCTTCCTTGATGTTTTTGAAGTTGTATTTTCATATTTGAAATAAGTGTTAAAATTTGTCCTAATACTAATTAACCCCCCCCCCTCCTCAGTATGAGCGTGTGCTCTTCAATTGGTATCAGAGCACAGTTTCTTCGGAAAAGAGCCTTACAAGCTTGAAGATGGATCCTGAGAAGCACACAATGGCTGGTAATGAGGGACATGGTTTTTCCACTAATAGGGCACCTTCATTTGATGGAACAAATTATGCTTTCTGGATCATAAAGATGGAAACGTACTTAAGTGCACTTGGATTTGACATCTGGCAATCAGTGATTGATGGTTACACGGCTCCGGCAACTGTTCCAACTGATGCTGCTGGTAAAAAGGCTAGTGAATGTAATGCTAAGGCCAAGAATGCCATTCTTTGTGGGTTGTCCGAATCTGAACTCGTTAAAGTGATACATTGTGCATCTACAAAAGAGATGTGGGATAAATTGAAAAATATTTATCGAGGAGATGAGAAAGTTAAGAAGGCAAAGCTTCAAACTTATAGAACATAGTTTTAAAGCCTCAAAATGGAATAAGAGGAAAATATTACTCAATACCTACTTCGTGTGGATGAGATATCAAATACTATTAAAGGCCTTGGTGAAGAGATTGATGAATCCAAAATTGTTGAAAAAATTCTAAGGTCACTCCCCTTGTGATTTGATGCAAAGGTTTCTGCAATAGAAGAGATGCAAGATCTTAGCAAACTAACTAAAGATGTGTTGCATGGTATTTTAACTGCATATGAGATGAGAACCATTGGTCAAACATCTCAAAAGGAGGCTGCATTCAATGTTACACGAAAAGAAAAACTGCAGAAACATGAATCGAGTGAGTGATTCAGATGATGAAGAAGCCCACTTCATGAGAAGAATGAAGAAAGGATCGGGAAAGTACAAAGGAAAGCTACCCTTCAAGTGTTTCAGCTGCAGAAAGGTAGGGCATTTTGCTTCCAAATGTCCTTATGCAAAGAAAGAGGCCAGCGAGAATGAAGAAAAACCAAAGCACTACAAAAAGGGCTTTCAAGAAATGAAGAATTTTCGAAAATATAAAAAGAGTCTTTATTCTAAAGATTACATCAGCTCATTAGAAAACAGCGATGGAGGTTCTTTGACTGAAAGAGAAGAAATACTTTTCATGGGTATAGAAGAAAACAATGATCAAAAGGAAGATTTTGGAAATAAGATCAATGAAGAAGATGAAGGAGTAGATCTTGAAGAAGAGCTTTTCTTTGCCTATAATGAGATTGAAAAGCTTAAGAAGAGAAATTCTAAACTGAAGGTGCAGCTCCAAGAAGACATGTCATGTCCCCATTTCTAGAGTGATCTCATATGGAGATGATGTTTAGCCTATTCACCATTCCCATACGCTAAAATAATTGGTAAGGGAATGATTTTCAGTTTGAGCTTATTTCTAGAGGATGGAAAACTATAATGTTGGCTGAACTAGTGTTTTTTATTGATTTTGGCTAAGTGTTGCTAGGAGATATTATTTTATTTAGCCAAATATCAAAGTTCTTCTAGTGGATAGGGATTGGGACAATGGGAAATGCAATATTCAAAATTGTATTTTCATAATTTCTCTAGTGGATCGACTCATGCCATGTGGACAAGGAAAATGAAATCTTCAATTACATTTTCCTATATCTATTTTCTAACACCAAGGATGAGTTTGCATTTGTTGATGTGTCAAACGCCAAGATAAGGAGAATTGGCATAGTTGGATGTGCCAACGTATGGATAAAGAGGATTGCATAGAGCTTGGTGCTATTCGCCCAATGGAGATAAAACAATTTCAAACAATAATATTGGATCATGTGCCATCAATCGGGAGATTGCATGGAATTAGGTGCCAACGCCTAAGTGTCATAAAGCCTTGTGCCAACGCCATGAGGGAAAATGTAATTTCATTGGATAATGTGTCAAACAACTGGCATATTTTCATTGTTTGAAGACCCAACGGCCGCTAAAGAGGATCGATTCATATCAAGAGGCATATTTTCATTGACAAGAGTGCCAACGGCTAGGAGGAATCGACGAACAAGATAGATGAAAGATTTTGAATGCAAAATATCAATTTTAAATGCCAAACATCCAAGTGGATCATTCGCCCAAGCAGAGGTATGGAAATTTATTAAATAAAAATACATTGCTGATGTGGATTCACTCGCCCAGCCATGAAAGAGGTAATTTTATTAAATAAAATGATGCTATGCTGGCTGCCGCCCAAGGGAGAGTTGGTTGAAAATGCAAGGTGGATCGATTTTGCCCAAGGCGTGGGATTTTGAAGGTTAAAGGCATTCAATAAAAACAAGAAGGATTTTAAATGTTGGTGTGTATTGATCCAATGCATTCAAATTTGTTTAAGGAGATGAATTCTCATTGGTGGACTCCAAGCAAATATTAAAATCAAGCGAATTGGGACGCCTAGCCAAGCTCAAGGATAAATACCTCAATTTGCCTTCATTTTACAACTTTTGATCACATGGTAAGCTTTCATATTATTTGTTTTATTGTTGGAAATTGCATTTTCTAGTGATTTATCAAGGTGATGCTCCCTTGATTGATGTGGTGATGATCCCATGTCATTGTATGAGAAATATCATGCAGATTTCATCATTGTTTTGAATTTGCAGGTTGATATTGAAGTGTTTGAAGTGATTTTAGATTACAATTGAAGCCCTTGGTGATTGGGAAAGACTACCAAGGTAGCCGATTTGACTAATAGTGTGATTTGTTTTATGACAGCAAATTTATAATGCACTTTCAGGGCTCTAAGATTGGATTTATCAAGACATTTGAAGTTTGAAGGTGATACAAGTGACAAAGAAGCATTCTAGGAGTCCATCGCTTGGCTTAGAAGGAAGATATTGATGAGTTTTCATTGCCAAATCCTTGGCTGGGCATATACAGTGATTACAGCAGTCATAACAGCCTAATATACAGTGATATCAGACATTTTCCAGAGCTTATATCAAGCTGTAACTGAGTTTAGTTATTAAGTGGATCATTATCCATTGATTGGTCATTGATTGTAAAGCATTTGGATGTTATTTGGCTCTCATTTTCCATTTGTATGAAGGTCTGATATAAAACAGTCATTGACTGTCATAAACTACAGCCAATAAGTATTTGTACTTTTCATATTTGAAGACTTCAATAATGTAAGGTGTTTGGGTATTTATTTGTTCATATGTGTGTTGATATTATTCGGCATTGTGATGTTCAATTTTCAAGTGCATTTGAGGAAAAAAATTTAGACATTATAAGTAGGGTGTTTTACAGTGGTATTAGAGCTTGGATTCTACCAGCCTATGGGTTATGAGCTACTACATTGATCCTTTGCCACATCATTATCGAAGAAAAACAAGTACAATGGGGGATAGGAGGCAAGGTAATCCGCAGGATGATATTGATAACATGTTAAGAAAAATGGTCGATAATCAGCGTGAGATGGCAGCTCAACAGCGTGAGACAACAAAACAACAACGTCAAACAAATGCAAATATTGAGAGGATGTTACAAGCTTTGATGAATAACAGGAATAATAACAATCAGGCTTATTCAGGCAATCAGAATAATCAAGATGCAGGTAGTGTTGCAGGAACACCTTGTGCAAGGACACGCACACCTACAGTTGAGAGACCTATGCAGCCTACTTTTCTTCCTAGAGAAGATGAAGTAGAGAAGGAGCCACAGGTTGAGGAAGAGAAGATTCCTTTTGGTGAGAATTTGATATCATTGGTTGATGAGTATGATTCACTTCCTGATCATGTAAGGAATAGGATCAACCTTAACAATTACATAAGACAAAAGCGGGAAAGTCAAAAAGGTAGAGTTCCAAGGCAAAGAAGAGCACAACCTACACAAGCAAAGGAATACAAGGACTCATTGAATAAGATTCCTCTCCTTAGTTTTGATGGCAGTGGTAAGCTAAGTGGTAGAGCATGGGTGAATAAGCTGGATACTTTTTTTACATTCAAGCCCATGAGTGAGGAAAAGGCTATACAATTTGCTACTATGCACTTGGAGGGTCTAGCATATGAGTGGTGGCATCATGGACTTGTTTCAAAGCATCATAACAAGATCACTTCATATGATGAGTTTGTTCAAAAACTCATAACTAGGTTTCACCGCAAGGATGTTGAGGTCTACTACCATGAGCTTGCACAATTGAAACAAAGTGGTAGAGTAGATTCATATGTCAATGAATTTCAAAAGATTGTGGTTATGGTTCCTGACATGACAGATAGGAGGATTGCTATGTTGTTTGTTGAAGGGTTGAATGATAGGATCAAAGGGTTGGTCAAGGTACACAAGCCAACTACACTTGAGGGGGCCATTGAGTTAGCACTTGATTTGGATACTACGCCTACATTCACTCAAAAGAAAAGCTTCTTTAAGGGCTCAAGTTCAAATCAGAAAAAACCATTTCAGCCTAAGCCTAGTCCTTCTGCAGTAGAGAGAGATGAATTGAGAAGGAAGAAGTTATGCTTTTCTTGCAAGCAACCATGGGAGCCAGGACATAGATGCCTTGGGAAAGGCAAGGCACATCTCATTGAGGTGATTTCAGATGATGACAGTGATGCACATGAGGATACAAGTTCGGTTCATGATGAGGATCATTTGGAGCAGCCTACATTGGAGCTTGATATAGGTGGGGATACAGGTCCGGTGACTATTGCTTCTATTTCTGGTGTTCCTAGGTATCATGCCTTTTGTGTGAAAGGGGTTATCAACGGACAACGAGTGACATGTTTGGTGGATAGTGGAGCTACTCATAATTTCATTGATGAGGGTTTAGTCATGAGATGTGGTTTACAGGCTGAGGATTTCCAGGATTCACAGTTGCAGTTACAGTTGTAGATGGATTCACTATGAGTTGTCAGAAGAAGGTTTCTCAGCTTAGTATTCAAATGGGTGACTATACATTGACAGATGACTTCTATATGGTTGGACTTGGACAGATTGATGTTGTGTTGGAAGTACAGTGGCTACAGTCTCTTGGCCGCTACATTCAAGACTTTCAGAGGATGGAATTGGAGTTCATTCATGAGGGGAAGAAGGTAGTATTGAAGGCACTTTTGGATGGAGGACCTAGAGTTGTTTCAACTAGGCGTATGGAGACATTGTTTCGTCATGATAACATTGCATGGGTAGCCCAAGTCTCTATTTCTTCCAAATCTTCTTCCAGTGGTGAGTATCATGTAGACATCCAATCCGTATTGGATAAGCATGGTACGGTGTTTATTGACATTCCTCCAAGTAGACCACCAGATCGTGGTTTTGAGCATGTGATTGAGCTTGAGGATGCGACCAAGCCCATCAACATTCCACCATATCGTCATCCTCGGCACTTCAAGATTGAGATAGAGAATACAATCAAGGAGTTAATTGATATGGGACGCATTCGGCCTTCATCTAGTCCATTTGCTTCTTCGAGGGTGTTGGTGAAGAAGGATAGTACTATGCAGATATGTATTGATTACAGAGCCTTGAACAAGAAGACCATCAAAAACATGTACCCTATACCCAGGATCGATGAGCTACTTGATGAGTTACACGGGGCCATGTATTTCTCCAAAATTGATCTTTGTTCAGGCTATCATCAAATTCGTGTACGTGAGGAGGATATTCCGAAGACAGCATTTAGATGCCACTATGGACACTATGAGTTTCTTGTTATGCCCTTTGGTCTTACTAATGCACCTGCTACATTTCAGTCTTGCATGAACCACGTGTTCAATAAGCAGTTGCGTAAGTTTTGTTGGTGTTCTTTGATGATATTTTGATTTATGGTAAGACATGGGAGGAGCATCTTCGACATCTTGATAAGGTACTTGGTGTTATGGAGGCACAATCAATGTATGCCAAGGCTTCTAAGTGTGAGTTTGGATTGGAGGAGATTCTCTATTTGGGGCATGTGATTAGTGTTAATGTAGTACGAGTACATGAGGAGAAGATCAAAGCAATACAGGACTGGCCTACTCCAAGGAACATTTCGGAGTTGAGAGTTTTCTTGGCTCTTTTCAGCTATTACAGGAGGTTTGTTAGAGGGTTTTCACAGTTGGCAGCACCATTGACAAATCTCACTAAGAAGGGCGCATTCATTTGGTCTATTGAGGCATAGGCTACTTTTGATCGACTCAAGGAGGTGATGAGTACTACTCCAATGTTGGCACTACCAGATTTTACACAGTCCTTTGTACTTGAGTGTGATGCATCAGGTGAAGGTATAGGGGTTGTATTGATGCAAAATAGGCATCCCATTGCATTTGAGAGCATGAAATTGAGGGATGTGGAGTGCCTATATTCCACCTATGACAAAGAGATGCTTGCCATTATGCATGCTTTGGCAAAGTTTTGTCAGTACTTGGTAGGTGTGAAGTTTGTGGTGAGGACCAACCACAGTAGCTTGAAATACTTCTTAGAGCAAAAGGATTTGAATGAGAGGCAACAAAAATGGATCTCTAAGATACAGGCATATGATTTTGACATCCAGTTTGTTAAGGAAAAGAAGAATGTTGTAGTGGATGCACTTTCCAAGAGGCCTACTATTTACTCTGAGTGAGATTTCAACTGATTGGAAATCTCAACTTTTAGTTGAGTATTCCAAGTCTACAAATGCATGCGAGATTATAGATGGTTTGATTCAGGATGATAGATATAAGGTTGTTGATGATGTGATATATTATAAGGACAGGATTTTCTTGTTACCTAAATCAAAGCTTAAGCAATAGATTTTGAAAGCCATTCATGACACACCTCTAGCAGGGCATCCAGGTTTCTTCAAAACCTATAGGCAGGTACGAGAGGGATTCTCATGGAAGGGTCTCAAGGATGATGTGTTGCAGCATGTTAGAGAGTGTTTGACTTGTCAGCAGAACAAGTCTAAGCATACTTTTCCCGCCAGTCTACTTCAGCCATTGCCTATTCCTGAGCAGAAGTGGGAAAGTATCTCCATGGATTTCATCACAGGTCTTCCAAAGGTACATGATAAGGATTGCATATACGTGGTTGTTGATAGACTAACCAAATATGCACATTTCTATCCTATTGCAATGGACTACTCAGCATTGCATGTTGCAGAGTTATTCTTTCGTGAGGTGTTTCGCTTGCATGGCCTTCCAAAGACTATTGTGAGTGATCGAGATAGTAGATTCATCAGCATGTTTTGGCATGAGCTATTCCGACTTGTAGGTACAGAGTTAACATTGAGCACTAGTTATCACCCTCAAACAGATGGACAAACAAAGATTGTGAATAAGTGGATTGAGGGTTCTCTTTGCAATTATGTTGTGGGACATTAGCATGCTTGGGTGAGGTGGTTCTATCTTGGTGAGTATTGCTACAATACCACCTATCACATGTCTATTGGCATGTCTCCATTCAGAGCATTGTATGGATATGATGCACTTTCTTTTGTGGATTTGGCATTTGATGATAGTAGAGCTCCTCGAGCTAAGGAGTTGGTGCAGGACACACAAGATATCCTTAGGATTCTTAAGGATAATATTTAGCAGGCACAGAATCAGCAGAAGATATATGCAGACAGGCACCAGGTTGAGAGGACATTTGAGGTAGATGATTTGGTTTTTTTGCGTCTTCAGCCATACATGTAGAGTACTTTGAAGAGAAGTGGTGCAGAAAAGCTCAAGCCGAGATTCTATGGGCCATACAAGATTGTGAGGAGAGTTGGTGAAGTTGCATATGAGCTTGAGTTACCTCCAGGGAACCGCATACATAAAGTGTTTCATGTTTCATGCCTCAAAAAGGCATTGGGACAACATGTGGTTTCTTCTCCTGATCTTCCACCTCTTGATGAAGAGGGCATGTTGATATTGGATCCTGACAGCATAGTTGATATGAGGGAGCATAATTTGAAGAGCCAAGTCATTAGAGAGTATTTGGTGAGATGGGGAGCACTGCCATTGGAGGATGCTACTTGGGAAGGAGAAAAAATTTTGGCGCATCCTAATCTTTGATTGCTTGAGGACAAGCAATCTCGAGAAGGGAGGACTGTCATGTCCCCATTTCTAGAGTGATCTCATATGGAGATGATGTTTAGCCTATTCACCATTCCTATAGACTAAAATAATCCGTAAGGGAATGATTTTCAGTTTGAGCTTATTTCTAGAGGATGGAAAACTATAATGTTGGCTCAACTAGTGTTTTTTATTGATTTTGGCTAAGCATTGCTAGGAGATATTATTTTATTTAGCCAAATATCAAAGTTCTTCTAGTGGATAGGGATTGGAACAATGGGAAATGCAATATTCAAAATTGTATTTTCATAAGTTCTCTAGTGGATTAATTCATGCCATGTGGACAAGGAAAATGAAATTTTCAATTACATTTTCCTATATCTATTTTCTAACCCCAAGGATGAGTTTGCATTTGTTGATGTGTCAAACGCCAAGATAAGGAGAATTGGCATAGTTGGATGCATAGTTCGCAGACTCGGACTCGGAGAGTACTCGGCAAGCCCAAAATTTTTGACTCGGCAAAAACTCGGGAAAAACTCGGCAACCTAAAAAATACTAAAATTTCTTAAAAAACATATTTTTTTTTTGCAAATTCCAATTATAGAATGTATCAAATGAGTCTAAAAAAGTTAAAACCATAAGGAAGTGTTTTCTATTAAATGTGATTCTTAAATACATAAGGATTACAAAATCGCATCATCATGCGAAGCCGAATAAATCATAGTTCATAACTTCATACTATAGTATTATCATATTATGAATTTATGATGATTGTCTTTGAAAATCATCATCATAAATTTCATATCTAGGCAAAAAAAAAACATTACAAGTTTCTACATTTTCCTCTTCCCCAACCTACTGAAGAATTGGGGGGTAGAGGGTACGGTCCTCATAGTCAATTGTGGCTCTGGCTCCACCCTGCTACTAGATGGCAATAACTCCTCCTCTACCATATCAATGTTATCCAATCCAATCTCCCCTGCTTCTGCTGCAACCACATCTTCCATGGCTTGCCTCTCAAAATCAGCAATCTCATCCTCTGTAAACAAGGAGGGCGCATCATCGTGCACGGTCCAGTCATTGTAGGGATCAACCTCATCCAAATCAATAAGCTCCTCTTGTTTATCCTCCACCTTTCTTGTGCGAAGCCGAAGGTTGTATTGCACATAAACAAGATCATTAAGGCGTTGTTGAGTCAACTTATTACGCTTCTTCGTGTGAATGGCATCAAACAAACTCCAGTTGCGCTCACAACCAGAAGCACTACAAGGTTGAGACAAAATTCGGAGAGCCATCCTTTGCAAATTTGGGGTATATCCACCCCAATCTTCCCACCAAGAAGCTGCAAATAAGATATTCAAGAGTTTGTAAATAAACAATATTGAATATTCTATTAAATTATTAATAATTGTAATTTATAACTGGCAAGATATAAGACTTCGCGTTTTCTTACTTGGTGTCTGAGTTAATCTTCCTCGTATAGCTAATGGTGAAGAAAAGAGCTTCCCACTACTTTGCTTATAACTTTGCAACTCAGACATGATGATGTCTCTCTTCTCAATCTCAGCCTCAGGTACCAACCTCACAATGCATGTGGATAGGCCCTCCATAACCTCCCCACTACCTGAGAATCTATCAGAATAGAAAAATTTGGGGTTGAGGTAGTACCCTGCTGCATGAATGGGTTGGTGGAGTTGATTGTTCCACCTCCGATCAATGATATCCCAAATAGGTTCAAATCTATTTGCATCCCCCTTGTAATAGTTTTGGATGGCCTCTTTGGCCCTATCCATGGCCTCGTAAATATATCCCATTGCATTTTTCTCCCCATCCACCAAGCGTAGAACCCTCACCAGTGGCTCCGTTACCTAAAAAGTACAAAGTAGAAGGAAATTTAAGTTAAAACTTACAATGAATCAAAATACATTTGAAGTTTAAAAATAAAGGATTCAATTTGAAAATTAAATTTAGTTTGAAGTTACCTTGACAATCTCTATAGATCTAGTCTCAAAAATAGCATCAAACACTATTTTTGTGATCCTTTTTCCATCAACCTTTTTTGCATAAGTTGACTCTATCCATTCATGACTCACAAACGTCTGCTTCAAGGAATTCAATGAACTAGAAATACTTTGCAACGTTAGAAAACTAGTTGCAAACCTTGTAACACCCGATCGCACAAGCTCTTTCCCCTTGGTGTGAGTTCTCATCAAGTGAAGAACCCATGGGTGATTATAAATATATTTTGTTATATCTCTTGCTTCTTCTATAATTGGTCTCACCCAATCAATTTTGCCTATGTCCTCCAAAAGAAGGTCCAGGCAATGAGCTGCACAAGGAGTCCAAAAAAGTGTTGGATGCCTCTCTTGAAGCAATCTTCCAGCCGCCACATATGCCGCTGCATTGTCAGTAACAACTTGGACAACATTTTGTATGCCCACCTCTAAAACAACCTCCTCCAACATCAAGCTCAAATTTTCTGCATTCTTTATTTTGTTGGAGGCATCAATTGACTTCAGAAAAACTAACTCACCATTTGAAGCCACTAAAAAATTGATGAGGGTGCGGTTCTTTCCATCCGTCCACCCATCTGAAAGAATTGTACATCCAAACTTTTGCCACTGCTTCTTTTGCTCTTCCACAATGAGTCCTGCATCTAGAATAGCATCTTGGAGCAACTTGCCACTTAAATCTTTTGGAGTGGGTGCCTTGTATCCTTTCCCTACAACTGTCAATGCTGTCACCAAACACTCCCAATATGGACTCCTTGCCACATTGAAGGGAAGGTTGTTGTAAAACCAAAAATTTGCACAAGCCTTATCTGCTTCTTTGTGCACCTCCTTGTTCCACCCTGTAGCTTCTAACGAAGGTTGTGCTCCTGGTACATTTCTAGGAACAAAAAACCCCTGCAACTGAACTTTGCTCGAACTGGATGAGGAGGATGGGCCACGTATACGTGGACCGCGACTAGCACCCACAATGCCTTTGACTTCCGTATCCACATTGAAATCAGATTCTCTTGACAAATTAGGAGCAATGGCTTGTTGTATGGCTGCTTGTGTCTTCGCCCTCTCCAATTTCTTTTCATCTAGTGCTGCAAGAAGGGCCAACATCTCTCGTTTCACCTCTTCTGGGGCTTTTTCACACGCTTTGGCATCGCGGCAAGGAATGCCTGCGAGATGGTATTTGAGGCGATTGATGCCTCCACTATGCCTCTTCTTGCACCAGGTACAAATCACGGACCCTTGTACCGGTCCCATTATGCCATATTTCCAAGTGGGGTCACGGCTCCCAGGGGGTTTCCTTCCAACAGGCTGACTTGCAGTTGCTGAGTCTGAACCAGATGGAGAGCCGGATGCCATTGTGATTATGTATTAACCTACAATATCGATAACAACAAAAAATAGTGATTAAAAAAATAACATTCAAATTCAAATGCATTTAAAAATTTAAATGTAATCTAAAAATTAAAAAATATAACACAATTACATCCAAAAACATTCACAATTAAATCTAAGATTCTTAATTAATAATTTAATAGTATATAACTAATTAATTTACCCTAAAATTATTTGACACGATTTATTTCCCTCCAGACTAAAAAATTTAAAATACCTTACAAGCATTTGAATCTTTGATTATGCTTAATAAATTTAGTTAACAGTGAACACTATTTTAATTTTTCAAAGCTATATATAATATATATGTTTTTTAAAAGGTTAATTATTATAATAATTTAATAATTTTTAATAATTTTAATAATTTTCAGTTTAATACCATAATTTTATTGAGTTGTTATAAGTGATCACAATGCAATGTAATTATATGTTGTAATTTTTTAATTTTAAATATTTTTAATATAAACATGTAATTTTAACTAATAAATATTTAAAATTTCAATCGATAAAAAATTATTAACACCTATAAATTTAACTCTTATTAGAACTTTCACTGTGATTTTAATTTTGAAATATACAATAAATAAAGTTAGAAAGTATAAAGTTAAACTATTGGTATTAATCGATATACAATAAAATTAATAAATATTTAATATAGTATTGGAATCGGTATTAATCCAGAATGCAGACCTGGTATACCCTAGACGGGTGTAGACGGGTGAATACTTACAGGCTACAGCTACAACCAAAAAAAATTTAAAATATCCAAATCAAAATGCTTAAAAAAACAAAGGGAAAAAAAATGGAAACTTACTGAGAAATCCCGAAATTCTCCTATGCAATTTGCCGAATCGTGAAGTGTGAAATCGCAGTTGCTACAGTTGTGAAATCGATGGGTTTTTAAATAGTTGAAATCGCGTTTAAAACGCGTTTTTACAGAGTGTAAAATCCATGAAGTTTTGAAACGCGTCCCTGCCGAAATCTCGCACTTTTACAGTGCGGTTTTCGCGAATCTCGCGGTTTGCATTTGTTAAAACTTAACGGCGTCCAAGGATGCGTTGAACTCGCCGGAAACCCTGCGAGTGGAGAGACAAAACTCGGCGCGTTTTCTCCTGCAACCCGTCCGCTGAAAACCGCGAGTAAACATTGCAAAAGCTCGGGGGCGCTCAGATCCTGCGAGTACTCGGAAACTCGGCGAGTACTCGCAGGGTTTTCAATCTATGGTCGGATGTGCCAACATATGGATAAAGAGGATTGCATAGAGCTTGGTGCTATTCGCCCAATGGAGATAAAACAATTTCAAACAATAATGTAGGATCATGTGCCATCGATTGGGAGATTGCATGGAATTAGGTGCCAATGCCTAAGTGTCAGAGCCTTGTGCCAACGCCATGAGGGAAAATGTAATTTCATTGGATTATGTGTCAAACAACTAGCATATTTTCATTGTTTGAAGACCCAACGGCCACTAAGGAGGATCGATTCATATCAAGAGGCATATTTTCATTGACAAGAGTGCCAACGGCTTGGAGGAATCGGCGAACAAGATAGATGAAAGATTTTGAATGCAAAATATCAATTTTAAATGCCAAAGTTCAAGTGAATCATTCGCCCAAGGAGAGGTATGGAAATTTATTAAATAAAAATACATTGCTGATGTGGATTCACTCGCCCAGCCATGAAAGAGGTAATTTTATTAAATAAAATGATGCTATGTTGGTGTTTATTGATCCAATGCATTCAAATTTGTTCAAGGAGATGAATTCTCATTGGTGGACTCCAAGCAAATATTGAAATCAATCAAATTGGGACGCCTAGCCAAGCTCAAGGATAAATACCTCAATTTGCCTTCATTTTACAACTTTTGATCACATGGTAAGCTTTCATATTATTTGTTTTATTGCTGGAAATTGCATTTTCTAGTGATTTATCAAGGTGATGCTCCCTTGATTGATGTGGTGATGACCCCATGTCATTGTATGAGATGATATCATGCAGATTTCATCATTGTTTTGAATTTGCAGGTTGATATTGAAGTGTTTGAAGTGATTTTAGATTGCAATTGAAGCCCTTGGTGATTGGGAAAGACTACCAAGGTAGTCAATTTGACTAATATTGTGATTTGTTTTATGACAGCGAATTTATAATGCACTTTCAGGGCTCTAAGATTGGATTTATCAAGACATTTGAAGTTTGAAGGTGATACAAGTGACAAAGAAGCATTCTAGGAGTCCATCACTTGGCTTAGAAGGAAGATATTGATGAGTTTTCATTGCCAAATCCTTGGCTGGGCATATACAGTGATTACAGCAGTCATAACAGCCTGATATACAGTGATATCAGACATTTTCCAGAGCTTATATCAAGTTGTAACTAAGTTTAGTTATTAAGTGGATCATTATCCATTGATTGTAAAGTATTTGGATGTCATTTGGCTCTCATTTTCCATTTGTATGAAGGTCTAATATAAAACAGTCATTGACTCTCATAAACTACAGCCAATAAGTATTTGTACTTTTCATATTTGAAGGCTTCAATAATGCAAGGTGTTTGGGTATTTATTTGTTCATATGTGTGTTGATATTATTTGGCATTGTAATGTTCAATTTTTAAGTGCATTTGAGGAAAAAAATTTCAGTCATTATGAGTAGAGTATTTTACAAGACAAGGAATCATCAGATAAATATCACAAGCTTTTGATGAAGCTGAAAAGAAAATTATAGATCTGAAAATTCAGATTGAAGAAGCTAAAAAAATTGAAGAAGTGAGAAATCACTTGAAAATAAAAGAAGGAAACTGTGAAAAATTAGAAGCTGAAATTGTTTCCTTGAGGAAGCAATTAGATAAAGTTGTGGTACAAGCAAATATAAATTTGAAGGGTGAAAAGAGTTCTGAAATTTTGAGTGAGATCATCAATGCACAAAAGCCTACTTTTGATAAAAGCGGTCTTGGATTTGTGTAAGGTCAAAATTCTAAAGCACCTAGAACGTTCACGAAATCAAATGAAGAAAAACAAACAAGCTATGCTGAAAGTCTTAAAAATGGTGGAAATAAGGTAAAAGACAGCCAGAAGACAAGTACATATTCTGGAGTTAGAAATAATGGCTTTAAAAAACCTCTTCCATCTAGACAAGCACAAATAACCAAGTTTAATAACTCCTTTTATGGTTATTGTTTTTCATGCAGACGCGTTGGTCATAGGCCCATTGATTGTAGAGTACATGCAAGAAATAATTTCAGTCATAGAGCTAGGAATTATAGAGCATATCCTAGAAATGATCATGCACGGAATATGAACCGAAGTCAAGGTTTGATGAGTAGAAATTCTTTTTCTCCTTTAATGAATTTCAATATCATGTGCTACAAGTGCAATAATTTTGGTCATACTGCAAAGGTTTGTAGAAGCAATTGTGCAGAGCCTCCTAGACAAAATGAGAATGAAGAGAAAAAGGTCAAAGAAAAGGAAGAAAATGCAAAAGTTTGGAGAAAGAAGAAAGCCGAAGAAAAAGAAAATTCTATGATTGTTCAAACATAACTACACGCACAGAATGAAGGCAATACATGGTATATTGATAGTGGCTGCTTGAGACATATCACAAGTGACAAAAGTAAGTTTCTTACTTCGAGGAAAACAAATGGTGGTACAGTAAGATTTGGTGATAATGCTTCAGCCAAAATTTCAGGTAAAGGCACTCTTGTTCTTGAAGATGGAAGAACAAAATTAAAAAATGTATTATTTGTTGAAGGTTTCAAACACAATCTTCTGAGTGTGAGTTAGATGTGTGACCAAGGACACACTCTTACTTTCAATTCTAAAGGGTGTGAAATAAGCAAAGAAGGCAGATCTATTGCTGAGGCTAGTAGAGCAAGCAACAATCTTTATATTCTGTAAAATACCCTATTTATAATGACTGAAATTTTTTTGCCTTCAAATACACTTAACAAACGAATATCAAAATGCCAAATCACATCAACAAACATATAAACACTTGATAGCCCAAACACCTTGCATTATTATTGACTTCAATGCAAATGAAAACAAATAGTTGTGTTGTTCTGAATTACAGTCAATGTCTGATTCATATCAGACTTAATTACATCATGAAATTGACATCAAATGCCTTCAATCAACTAGTATATCAATGCCCAATCAATGTAGAATGATCCTAGAGACCATATATGACTGTTACAGTCCTGGAAGTGGACAAATAAATGTCTGATATGAAAGTATATCAGGCTGTTATGACTGCTGAAAACCCTGATTTTGCCCAGCCAATGATTTGGCAATGAAAACACATCAAAATCTTCCTCCTAAGCCAAGTGATGGACTCCTAGAATGCTTCTTTATCACTTGCAACACCTTCAACTTCACATATCTTGACAAATCCAATCCTAAAGCCCTGAAAGTGCATGATAAATTTGCTGTCATAAAATTCAGACCCTGGAAATGATGCAAAAATCACTCAAATCACAATGTTAGACCAATCGACTACCTTGGTAGTCTCTTCCAATCACCAAGGGCTTCAATTGCAATCAAATATCACTCCAAACTACTCAATATCAACCTGCAAATGCATAACAATGATGCAATCTGCATGATAACATCTCACACAATGTCATGAGGTCATCACCACAACAATCAAGGGAGCATCACCTTGATAAATAACTAGAATGTGCAATTTCCAACCATAGAACAAATAATATCAAAAACTTACCATATGATCAAAAGTTGTGAAATGAAGTTGGAAGGCTCTATTTATGCTCCTCATGGATGGACGTCCCACTCCTTTAGCAATTTTGAAATCCACCAATAGTGAACCTTCCTTTTGAACTATTTTAAATGTATTGCATCAATAGAGCAAACATTTAAAATCAATCTTGATTTTATTAAATGCATTTCATCTTCAAAATCCATTCTTTTCATAGGATCGATCCCTTATGACAAATTCAATGTCTTCCTCTTGCACGGCGGCTGGATAAGGCATTGTTTAGCATTTAAAATCATCATTTTGCATTTAAAAAAACCTTCTCCTTCATAGCTGGCCGAACCTCATAGCTGGGCGAACATCATGGCTTGAGCGCTTGGCATTTAAAATCAATATCTTGGCATTTAAAATCCTCTTCTTCCTTGTGCACCGATTCCTTTCAGCCGTTGGCACTTTTATTAATGCAAACACATCTCTAAACATGAATCGATCCTCCTTAGTGGCCGTTGGGTCTTCAATCAATAAAAATATACTTTGTTTTGAAGTCGTTGGCTCTTTTAGAAATGATAATTCACCTCTTTGCATGCATCGATCCTTCATATTGGTCCATGATCCAATGATTTAGCTCCCACCGTGTACATTTTTACCCTTAGCCGTTTTAGCTTGGACCTATCTCCATTGGGCGAATACACCTTAGGCGTTGGCATCTTCTTCAATGCAAATTTCCTTATTAACAAACACAACGCATCCTTGGCGTTAGAAATAGCTATAGAAAAATGTAATTAAACATTTCATTTCCCTTGTCCACATGGCATGAGTTGATCCACTAGAGAAATAATGAAAATACAATTTTGAATATTGCATTTCCCATTGTTTCAATCTCTATCCACTAGAGGAACTTTGATAATTTGGCCAAATAAACAATATCTCCTAGAAATACTTAGCCAAAACCAACAAAAACACTAGTTGAGCCAACATTACGGTTCTCCATGCTTTAGAAATAAGCTCAAACTGAAAATCATTCCCTTACCAATTATTTTAACCTACGAGAATGGTGAATAGGCTAAACACCATCTCTATGTGAGATCACTCCGGAAATGGGGACATGACATATTCTTAATAACACCAAAAGTGAAAAGTGTTGCATGTCACAAGAAGATGAAAGCTGATTGTGGCATAAGAGATTGGGGCACCTAAATTTTGTCAATCGTGTCAAAATCAACCACAAGGAAGTAGTGAGAGATATTCCTATAATTTGACTTTCGTAGGCTAATGGAGATGTTTAGGAAATCATTTGAGAGACTTACTATTTATAGTAAGTCAAGAGCCGAGCTGTTGCTATTTTTGGCAGGGCAGTATGGATGGTCATAGCACAGGAATTCATGTTATTTCAGGGCCCAAGGTATTATAATTCGATATATAAGTCAAATTAAATATTTTACTTATACTATATGGAAATTAAGACACTTTAAGTTATAAAGTAATATTACTTTATAAAATCAAGTTATGACTTAAAAGTTGTCTTCCTAGAGATGGGCACCCCTCATGGTGAGACAAGGGGATGTTTAGTGAATTAAAAATTAATTAATATTCTCCTTCTTGGGCATTGGGTTTGGGAGAGTAAAAAGGGGAAAAGAGACCTCATTTGCTTCATGCGAGAATATTGGTTTTTTGGTCTCACTTGTGAGTTTATTGTGCTTTGACATATTGAGTTTGGCTCTAGGGTTTGATTGTGACAGTGTTGGGATGAAAACCCCTTCATTGATCCCTTTCCTCGTGCGTGGAAAATCGTATCAGGAGAGGTTATTGGAGGCTTCACCCAAAAGTCTCATTTGTGCATTTAGGAAACACATTTGGAAAAGATTCGAACATAAAATGGCTATATTTTCCGAAGTTAATGATTTGCAGCCAAGAGCAAGTTTTTAGTGAGCAGATTGATTATATTTTGGAGGGGATTTGTGGCTGTGTTGAAGTATTTGTGCAGGCCGTACCATCTGTCGTTGGCCGTACCTCTTGTAGAAGGCCGTACCTCCTTATTGCTGCAATTTCTTGGAGTTTTGGTGGCTGTTCTTCCTCGGTCAGGGTCGCCTAAGTGCTGCAGCCATAACCAGATCAGAACAGAGAAAATAAGTAGAGATTTCATATATTTATTTGCTGATTCCTTGCTCCAGCTGGGCCATACAGCCTAGAGGAAGCATTGGTGTTTGTGCATGGTCTTTTCCTCTAGTTCATGGTTACTATTGTCTTCATTCTTGGCGTCCAAAGGCATATTTATTGCTCCTGCTGAATGTAATACAAAGCATCTTCATATCTTGGAGTTGTGAGAATTTCTATGGTGTCATATTGTTGGTTCGGCTTCAGCATCCGGACGAAGTTGTAAAACTCGATCTGGGTATGTTATTATAATTCATATCTTGGCTAAATACAATCTGGGTCATTGCTATTTTGTTAATATCTCTTTTAGTTTTTCTGGGTTTTCCATATATGCTTCATTTTATATGTCATTGTTGCAAAAATCATACATGCAAAAACATGCACTAAAACCCTAAAACCAAAACCGTCAGAAAAACACAAGAACACATACAGAGCCGACATATACCAGGGGTGTATGTTACACCTAAATTTTGACAATCATGTCCAAATCAGCCACAAGGAAACAGTGAGAGATATTCCAAAAATCTCAAAACCTTCAAATATAATATGTAAAGAATGTCAGTTGGGAAAGTAAACTAGAGGAAGCTTCAAATCTAAGGAGTATTCTACGTCAAAGTCTCTAGAGCTGATTCATACAGATCTATGTGGGCCAACGAGAACAAGGAGCAAGCAAGGTGAAAGATATATTATGCTTTTAATTGATGATTTTACAAGAATGACTTGGGTTGCTTTTAAAAAGGAAAAATCAGAAGCTCTTGACAAATTTAAGGCATTCAAAGCCTTAGTAGAGACTGAGATTGGAAAGAAGATTAAATGTCTTCGATCAGACAAAGGAGGAGAATTCACTTCAAGTGTGTAATGACCCAAGTGGATGAAAGTATAGCACCTTTGGGTTTCCCAGTATTCCAACCAATTTACCAATTAATCCTCAAATCTGTCCTACCCAAACCCTAGATCTGCTCTACAATTTCATACTTGCAATAAAATAATAACTTCACCACAATGAATGCTCAATAAAGAACATGAATCATCACAAGAGATTCGCCCAAATGCATAGATCATTTACACCATGGAATAGCAATCAAATGACATGATAACACAATGCCAAATACAAATGACTGGCCTGCTATAATAAATCAGGTCTCCTGCAATATATATATATATATATATATGACTGAAAATATGAAGATATCCACCACCAACAGAAGTCAAACAACCCAGGAATGTATTATTAATTAATGGCAACATATACATAGCAAAATAGCGATGAAATTATGATTATACTGGCCTCTTCTCTAGACTGATCTGCTGTAGCCTGAAACCCTAGGCGCAGCAGTATGAAACACACAGAATTCTGCCCTTAGATGATTCGCTGGCCTGCTGGGAGGTTCGCCCTTGGCTGAAGGTGATCTCCCTCCAATTCACCTCACAAATATGCCCAAAATCACCTCAAATGATGTTCACCATTTACCCTAGAAGGTGCGCCATGGTTAATGCTCTCCAAGCTGATGTAGATGATGCCCAATGTGATGCTCTCCAAGCTGATAAGAATGCTGCTCTATGAAGGAATCAAGTTTTCGTCTAACTCCCTCCAAGACTTAGAGTTTACGTTCTAAGTCCTTCCTTGAGATTGCTCTCGATGTGAATGAATGAATGATACTTGATTGATGCTTTTGGAATGCCAAATGAGTGAGTATATATACACAGTATATCTTCACAATTCCTCTAGGCCGACTTAGGTATGAGTACATTGCTTTTGTATTACAAATATCATCCCTTAGAGGGCCGACCAGCATTGGTGTGTCTAGGCACCCAAATCAAAGCAAAGGTAAATCTCACCAAGGTGAGCGTATAATGAATAGGATCTCCTCAATGAGTGCCCAAGGGGCATATAGATGATGTTGCCCAAGTGGAAGGTGACCTCCATGATGATCGCCATAACAATGACAAATCTCCAAAGCATCAAAGGTGAAGTAATGGATCCAAGGCAAGGCATCCATATGAAAGTCATCCATGTGATGAAGTCCAATCTCCAATATGAGTCCGTATGAAAGCTCCGAAGAAGGCAAATCATCATAAGCTGAGTATCCAATAGAAGGCATCCAAAAGTGATGTGATGGCATCCATACATGAGAAACTCGAACCTCAATCTCAAGACCATGCAACAGACCTCCCAAGTAACTGACTCCGAAGAAGACAATCCTCCACATCGACCTAAAAGATGCACTAGAGACAACATACCCAAGTGATAAGCCATCTCCACTGCTCGTGTCCTCGAGATGTCCCGGAGTGAGATGGAAAACCCTGTCCAAGACCTTTGGTGACCATTCCCAGAATGGGGACATTACAAAGTGAGTTCCATGATTTTTGCGAAAAGCATGGAATAAAAAGACAATTTTCAAAGAACACCACAACAAAATGGCGTTGTGGAAAGGAAAAATAGGACGGTTCAAGGGATGTCTCGGAACATGCTGAATGAGTCCAAAGTCCCTGATTCTTTATGGAAAGAAGCAGTTCATACGATTGTTTATATTCAGAATCGTGGATTAATCCGAGTCAATAGCAACAAGACTCCTTATGAGTTATGGACAGGAAGCCAGCAACTGTGAAGTACTTCAAAGTGTTTGGTAGTCCATGCAATATTAGAAAAGATGAAGACAATCTGGGTAAATTTGACTCGAGAGCAAATGAGGGAATTTTTCTTGGATATTCTTCCAAGAGTAAAGCATACAGATGCTACAATAAACGCTTGCAGAAAATTGTTGAGAGTGCAAACGTTAAAGTTGATGAAGACAGAAGTATTCCAAAACAAATACAAGAGGTAGATGATCTAGATTTAGAGGAGTGCAATGAAGACAAAGAAAATGTAGAGGAAAGTGCAGTTGAAACAGTTGAGCAAAAGACACCATTAGAGACAACATCAAAGGCATCAACAAAGACACCACCTAAGTTTGTACAAAGGAATAATCCTAAAGAATTGTTAATAAAAGATTATAGGCCAAGAACAACAAAGATAGTAAATTATTTAGAAGATGAAGATATATCCTTGCTGTCCAAAATTAAACCCAAAAGCCTCAAAGAAACAGCTGAAGATAAATATTGGGTAGAGGCCATGGAAGAGGAGCTTGATCAAATTGAGAAGAATGAAACTTGGGAACTTGTTCCAAGACCCAAGGATAAAAATGTAATCGGTACTAAATGGGTGTTTAGAAATAAATTGAATGGAGATGGTCAAGTTGTAAGGAAAAAGGCAAGACTTGTATGCAAAGGATATGCTCAAGTTGAGGGTATTGATTTTGAAGAGACTTTTGCTCCAGTGGCTAGGATGGAAGCAATAAAAATGTTTTTAGCTCTTGCAAGTTTCAAAAATTTAAAAATCTATCAGATGGATGTAAAATCAACCTTTCTACATGGAAAAATGGAGGAAGAAGTTTACATTGAACAACCTGATGGGTTCATTATTTCAAAAAATCAAAACTATGTTTGCAAGCTGAGGAAGGCACTGTATGGGTTGAAACAAGCCTCCAGGGCTTGGTATGCAAGATTAGACAAATATTTGCAGCAACAAGGCTCCAAAAGAGGTATTGCGGACAGTAATCTCTGTCAAGAATGAAGGTAATTCCATGTTGATTGTTGTTTATGTTGATATCATATTTGGAGGCAACAGTGAAAATCTGTGTCAAGAATTTGCCCACTAACATGCAGAAAGAGTTTGAAATGTCTATGCTTGGTGACTTGTCTTACTTTCTTGGTTTGCAAATTTTACAATCAGCTAAAGGCATATTTATTTCTCAAACCAAGTACATTAAAGAGATGTTGAAGAAATTCAGGATTGAGAACTGCAATCCTGTGACTACCCCCATGATTACAGGATGCAAGTTGAGCAAGGATGATGAGTCTCCTGAAGCTAATCAAACTTTGTACAGGTCTATGATTGGAAGTTTATTGTACGTAACAGCTACACGACCTAATATCATGCAAGTCGTTGGGTATGTGGCTCGATTTCAGGTTGCACCAAAGGACACACATGTGAATGCAGTCAAAAGGATATTCAAATATCTTAAGGGCACTATGGATTTTGGGTTGTGGTATCCAAGAGGTGAAGATTTCACCCTCACAGCTTACACAGATGCAGAATGGGCCAGAAGCATTGATGATAGAAAGAGCACAAGTGGAGGTGCATTCTTTCTAGGAGAGTATCTTGTCTCATGGTTGAGTAAGAAACAAGCATTTATTTCTCTGTCCATAGCTGAAGCTAAATACATTGCAACAGTCTCTTGTTGCACACAAGTTTTATGGATGAAGCAAACTTTCAAGGACATTAAGGTAGAGTATGAACATCCCATCTCTATTTTCTGTGACAATACGAGTGCAATTAACATTTCCAAGAATCCGGTTATTCACTCCATGACAAAACACATTCCAATTAAGTATCATTTTTTAAGACAGCAAGTTGCTGATCAGCAGGTGAAGTTAGAGTATGTTGCCACCAAGGAATAGATTGTAGATATCTTCACCAAGCCTCTTCCAAAGAAAACTTTTCAGTACCTGAGGAAGAAATTGGGAGTGATATCACTCTCCTCCAATCATTGAAAAGCAATTTATTTTCAAAGGGAGATGATTATTGTCATATCATACAGCTCTGTGAAAAAGAAGTTTCAGAACAGTTATTAATTCCTTTTCCATTGATGTCAAAGGCGGAGAATTAGAGGTAGGGGGAGCTATGAGATAGGGGCAGTAGTTTCAGTTTAGAGAGTTTGAAGTTGCTACCAATGACAATGGGGGAGATTGTTAGAATATTGTCATTGATTTCAAAGGACACTCCAATGCCAATGTTATTTATGTTGTTGATATACCATGTTCATGCATCGATAAATGTTTAAATTAAAGATTTAAACATATTCCCCAAAGTAGAAAGAAATCAGATTTATTGCTAAGTATGAAAAAGAAAGAAAGAAATAAAAAGGGGAAAGCAAAAAGAAATCAGATTTATTGCTAACTGTGGAGTTTCTTTTTGTGGAGAAGATTTGTTGCTAAAAAGAAAAAGGATAGCAAGTGAAAAAGCATAACAAGTGAAAAAGATAGCAAGTAAAGCAAAAAGAAAACAAAGATAGAAAACAAAAATAAAGCAAAAAGATAGCATGCTTTATATCTTATTTTAAAGCTTTATATCTGTTATAAAAATTCCTTATTTTAGAAGCTTTACAACTGTTTTTAAAGGGGCTACATAAAATAAGATAAAGTCTTATTTAAGTATGATTCATGCCATGAGTTTAATAAAAACAGCGATCAATGTGGTAATTGTAGCGACTTCATATTAAAGAGTTTTTTCCAAGATATATTACAGTGAAACAAGGAAGAGAAGGAGCAACACTATGAAGTGCAAATCTGATTTATATTAAGAAGATATATGTGTGATAAAGTATGAGGAATTGAAAGAGAAAAAGAGGCAGATTTGTAAGAGAGTTGATGGCAGATTTATAAAAGAATTTATGGCAGGTTTGTGAGAAGGGGATGCTGGGATAAGAGAAGAAGGAAGAGTTTGAGAAGGAAAATTTAAAAAAAAAAAAAAGTTTATGCAGAGATAGAGGTCAATGAGTAGAGAAAAGAAGTACAGATTTATGAAAAGAGATTTGAACAGAGTTCAAAGAAGTTTTTTAAAGCAGAGTTTATTGGAGGTCAGTACCTTATACTGATTTGGTGCTCAAAGGGAGTTGGTGCTTCCAATGAGTTGGAGGTCACGTTTGTAAGATCGGTGTCTTATGTGGGTTGTTTCCTACAGTTTGTTAAGAAGTTAATAAAAGCAATATTTTGCTGTGGTTTTTCCCCTTAGGGGTTTTCCACGTAATTTTTGTGCCCTTGCATCTGCAGCTTGCTTGATGTTTTTGAAGTTGTATTTTCAGATTTGAAATAAGTGTTAAAATTTGTCCTAATACTGATTCACCCCCCCCCTCACAGTATTAGCATGTGTTCTTCACCTATCAGCACCTAGGGTTTGAGCACTCCATTTGAGGATCTAGCACTATCACTTGGAGAAGGTTCATGGCATGCAAAGAGGATATATCAGCCCTGTATTTTGAAATCAAAATTATTGCATCAAATCAGTCCTATATCAAAGTTCCATATCAGTCATGTATTTGTTTGTATGGTTTCATATTGTGCCTAGAAGAAGTGCTATTCAATCAGGTATGTTGTAAATGAATTCCATATTCAAATCTTTAATTTGAATAGGCTTTGCAAACATTTCTAATAGGTTTAATCCGTCTGATATACTCTGTATCAGACCTAATTATCAGTGTAATCAAACTTGTAACAGCAATAAATAAAGTATGATTGGGTGTTGAATCATTGATATTTGTTTACTCAAGCAATTGGTTATCATTTCAATGTATTGGCATTGAAAATCATTCAAACAAACATCAAACAAACAAACAAACATTCAGAAATCAGAATTCAGTCCCCTTGCATGACAAGTGTTTGACAAAATGTCAAACCACTCAAACTAAAAAGTCAATGCAGAACTACTAAGGGTTCTTACACGCTTCTTACCAGGGAAACACGTCCCCGTCCCCGTCCACGTCCCCTGTGGCGTTTCCGGGAAGGGGGACGGCCAAGGACGTCCCCTTGCCGTCCCCTGCAAAACAAAAAAACCAGAAACATTTCAGGGACGCTGTCAAATTTCAGGGGACGCTGATAGAAGGTTCGGGGACGTCTGGCTGTCCCCGGGACGGGCGGGGACGTCCAAAACGTCCCTCGACCGTCCCGGGGACGGCCAGACGTCCCCGAACGGTTTGCATAGTTTTTAAAAAAACATTAACACCATTAAATGAAAATTTCTTAACGCCAGCGGGTAATAACGAAACCCTTAGCCGATAGGCTTTTATATGTGAGCATTATATTGCTCGAAATTGTCTCACGCCCTAAAAAAACATTCAGGCCGGAAAATTTTCTAAACTAATCTGTTATTCCTATCGGCGTATTCCTCGAACTGACTCCCTTTATGGCACTCGCTTGACAAGTAAATGATCATTTTTTGTTGTTTTTAAATCACTTTTGACCATCCTGTTCAATGGCGCACACCCCAGACTTGACTCACCTTTTTTTATGTTTGAAGTGTTTTCAGGCAAAACCATGTCAAGCATGTGCTACTGGTCTTCGCGGCCACTTTTGGCATTTCAAATCCTCTGTCCAAACTCTGTTAGTCGCACTTCAGGAGGGATTTGAGCATCTTTTTTAATTTGTCGACTTTTTGGAGAGTTTGTGCCCTAGCGCATGGCTCCAGGTTATGTGTCCATTTTTTTAATTTTTGAAGTTTTATTCAAAAACACTGATGGCACATGCCAGGGTTCATGATGACAGTTCTTATGTTTCAGAATTTTTTGACCAAATCCCTTTATGGCACATGCCTGAAGGTCTTTTGGACAATCCTTTTATGTCAATTTTTTTTTAAGAAATGCTAGTGACAGGCACTGAGTGCTGAAAAGTCCATTTTTTCGTTTTCTTTTTTTAGCTTTTTTCCAATAACTCTGCCCGAAAACCTTATGGTGCACGCTTCTCCAACTTTCATGTTTTCAAAAACTCAAGCAGAATCCTTATGGCGGGTGCTCAGCAGTCTTTTAATCGTCTTTTTATTTTTTTTATTGACTCTTTACTACATTGGTAATTGAATGGTTACTTTCCCGAGCAGTTCACATAGCAGACCTTTGATGTAAGTAGAGTTATGAGAAATCTACTATGTTTTTTTGGGTAAAATGCATAGCTGTGTTCTGTTGATTTTATATTCTTGCTTCACTTGTGAATTTTGACAAAAGTTTTCTTGGCCTTGGCAAGATGCATTTGTCTTTTAGTCTTTCAAACTTCAGGAATTTTGATAGAAGTGTTCTTGCTTCAAATTTCTTTCACTCTTTCAAACTTCAGTAATTTGTTGAAGGATAAAAACACAGCAGAGGCGCTGCCGACACTCCACAGTCACACAAATCGACTAGGTACTGGTTTTTTTTTTAGTTTAGTTTTTTTTTATTTAAATTATTTTTAAATTTTTTATTATTATTAGGGGTTTAAAACTTTAGGTTTTTATATTAGATGGTGTTTTTTTTTTCTGAGTTTCTCAGTTTAGTGTTCATGAATCATACTTCATTGTTTAATCATTTTTCAGCCTCTCAAAGCCCTGTCAAACAAGCACAATCAAAAATTTAAAATTCAAAATGAGCAGCAGTGAGGAAAGTTTGCAGGAAGTGAGCAATGATGAAGTTCAAATGACACATTCTCAAACCCAGAACACAGGTGGAAGTTCTATTGGAAGTGTAACTCCAAAAGACCGTTTTAAATGCCCTTCAGACACTCTTCGAATACATGCAAAAGGACCCTTCAATCCCAAAAAACCTTTGCTTCAATTTGCCACCAATTTGACTGGTCCTAAGGCTAAAAATTCAGGGGGCAGCAGACATTGGCTGTGTCATATTTGCAATACTGATTATCATGGGAGCTATAGCAGGGTTGAACATCATTTATTGGGTGAGAGTGGCCATGGGGTTAGAGTTTGTGGAGAGATAAAATGGAAAGAACAAGTTGAAATGCTAAAGTTGGTAGGGGAAAGTGAGGAAAAACATGCAGCTACTTCTACTAGTACTAAGAGGAAGCGTTCATTGCAAATGAAATCTATTGATGAACATTCCAATCTATCAGTTGGACATGGACTTGAACAACATTCATGTGATAGTCATAAAGGCAAGAAGAAGGCCACTTCTACCACAACCACAGGTGAAAAAAATACAGTGATAGGGATGATGAATATGCAAAAGCGTGAGATAGCAGATGATTCAGTGGCCAAGTTTTTTTATGCCCATGCCATCCCTTTTCATTTGGCAAGGTCTCCTTATTTCAAAAACATGTTGAAAGATGCAATAACAGTTGGATCCTCTTATGTTCCTCCTGGAGAACATAGATTGCGTACCTCCCTCCTTGACAAACAATATTCAAAGGTGAACATAGTAATGGAAGAGATGAGTCAAACATGGATTAGGACTGGTTGTTCCATTGTGATGGATGGGTGGACTGATATTCGACATCGGCCGCTCATTAATATTATTGTTACATGTCCGTTTGGTTCATACTTTCTTAGAGCGATTGATTGCTCTGGGAAACGTAAGGATGCTGATTTCCAGTTTGCCCTTTTGAAGGAGGCCATAGAGGAGGTTGGGTCTTCTAATGTTGTGCAGGTTGTGACAGATTCAACTCGTGTTTGTAAGTTGGCTGGATTGATGGTTGAGAGTTCTTACAAACACATTTTTTGGACTCCATGTTGTGTACATGCTTTGAATAATGCTTTGAAGGACATTGGCAAAATAGAATGGGTGAAGGTAGCAGTGGCTGAATCTAGATCAATACAAATGTTTATATGCAATCATCAAACTTCACTTGCATTGTTCCGATCCTATTCAAAGAACGAATTCCTCAAACCAGTTGAGACTAGATATGCTAGCTACTTTATTTTACTGGAGAGGATGTTGGAGGTGCAAGATGCTCTACAATCCATGGTGGTTGCTCGAGAGTGGAAAAAGTGGGCTCCATCAAAAACATAAGAAGGACAAAAGGTGAGAGACATGGTGCTTAATGAGAGTTGGTGGTCCAATATCAAGAAGAAATATGTACATATTTTTGAATTTTTCATTTTTGAGTTTCTAACTTTTAAATTTTTGCTTTGTTTTTTCTTTAAATTATCAGTATTACTATTACTTAGTTACTAATAACTATATTTAATATTACTAATTTACTAGTGTTTAATTGAAAATTGAAAATTCAAATTGTTAATGTCTTACTATTTTTAAATTTTGTTTGCACTGTGCAGATATATTTGCTCTATCATAGCACCTGTTGTGAGGGTGATCAGGTATGCAGATACAGACTCTCCTAGCCTTGGAGAGATTTATGAGACATTTGATAGCATGCTTGATCAAATGAGGCAAGCAATTCGTGCCAAGGATCCTGAATTACAATTCTATGAGCAGCATATCAGGCCTATTGTCACAAAGAGGTGGAACACAATGAACACCCCTCTTCATATGGCTGCCTATGCTCTTAATCCGAAGTGGTATGCACCTAGACCTGGCCAAATGCTTCCTTCTGAGGATGATGAGGTAATGGATGGGTTTATGGCAGCCCTTCGTAAGATGTATGGCACTAAGGAGGCAACTATACTTAGAGAGCAGTGGCTTCAGTTTTCCGAACTTCAGGGTCCTACATTCAGCAAACCAGAGGCTAGGATGGATAGGGCCACTATTGCACAAAAAAACCCATTGGATGGTGGAAATTTCATGGGAAGGACACACCAGAGTTGAAGCAACTTGCTATTCGTTTACTCTCACAGATTGCTAGTTCCTCTGCTGCAGAAAGGAATTGGTCCACCTATGGCTTCATCCACTCGATCAAGAGGAACAGGCTTACCTCGAAACGAGCAGAAAAACTAGTTGCAATTCATAGTGCCTTGAGACTTCAGGATCGGCAGACTACTGAGTATCAATAGACTCTAGCAGCACGTTGGGATGTTGATCCTGAAGATGTTAGGCAGATTGACGAGAAGGAGGTGCAACCAGGAATGGTTGGAATTCCATTGGATGATCCACTTCAAGAAGAGAGTGGCAGTGACACTGATACTTCTTTTGATATTGATAGCCCGAATGAGGCATAGACATTAGATTGTTGTATTTGAAGTTTGAAACTTTGGGTTTAACACTTAACTTTCACTTTAATTTTAGAATTTGAACAAAATGCTTTAATATTTTTGTTATGAATCTTCAATCTCATGATTATCATTGTTGTTATACTAGTGTTACTGTTTATTGTTTATTAATTATTAGTTTACTCATTAATGTTCATTGCAATGTTTATGACTATATATTATCTCTATTTTATATTGATATTTTGAAAAATTCATATATATATATTGAAAAATTCATATATCGCCATCCCCCCGCCGTCCCCAAAAATTGGCCCTCAGACTGCCGTCCCCGAAACGTGTCCCTTGCCGTCCCCGTCCCCCCATCCCCGAAACGCCGTAAAACATAGCTTATTACATATTATTAATATTTATATTATCATATTATATTTATATATTATAGTATTTATAATATTATATATATTTATATATTATAATATGATATTATTAATATATAATATATTATTATATTAAATATATTTATTATTATATACTAAATATTATAATATAATATTTATATTAAATTAATATATATTAATATTTATATTATCATATTATATTTATATATTATTAATATATATTATTTATATTATTTATATTTATATATTATTAATATATATAATTTTTTTTTAAATCAAGTTAAATAAAGCGAATTTAATAGTGAATTTTTTCCTCTTGCCGAACTTCATCCGAATTTCATCCTTGCCGAACACGAACACAAACTCGAACCTTGTGACATAGGTTCTTCACAATGATCTTGTTGAGAGCTTTGTTATAACTTCATCCGAATTTCATCCTTGCCGAACATGAACACGAACTCAAAACCTTGTGACATAGGTTCTTCACAATGATCTTGTTGAGAGCTTTGTTATTGATGTGCAACCTCCGTATACCATCCTTCTTTGGATCAAACACAATTAGGCTGCTCCAAGGTAACGAGTTGGGTCTAATATGTCTTTTTCCACAAGTTCATGCATTTATTCCTTCATCACTTCAATTTGTAAGAATTAATGTAGCATAGAGAAGAAGCATTAGGAAGAGGAGAGTTTATGACTTTGATCAACTCACAATGTAATGGCATTACTTCATGCCATATGTTGTCTACACCAATAACTTTAGGATCTCACCTAGAACACATGGACATCTGTGAAGTCCTAACTCCTCTCCATTCATTGCACAACTCTGACAATGTTAGACTTGTTCCACACAACTATCCTGCGGCATTTCTAGAAAACAACAAAACAAAGGATATGAATCAATACAAGGCGAGCAATTGTGTCTATTGTAATTGTCAAGACATTCCTTCATATTTCATTCTTGTATATTAGTGTACGATAAATATTCTTGTAGATCATAGAATAACACAATTAGACATCTTGTGGCACACATTCAACCTCTTGGACTTTATACAAAAGTTCTGCATATCTTCTTGTCCTTGAATCTCTATAGTTGAATAACACACTGAGTAACATTTTACACTATCACTTTTGTATTTGCTTCTATTCATAATACATTTAATTTTTTAAATATGTTTAAGTTTTTTGTCACCTGGACACACATGGGCCCCACGTTAATAGTAGCAAATCATTTAATCTCTTTCTATGCCAAAGTGGTATTCACTTTTCAATATGAATCCTTCTCTACATTTTGTATGCCTGCTCACACAAGATTTGAGTACAAGAAATTTTGTATCTCAACAAATATTCATTGTATCTCCTTCACGGTCTCAACAAATGATGGACAAATCTACACCACAAATGCTCACTTCATAAATATTTCAGAAGATGATAGAGAATTCTTAGCAGCAACGGAGAGATGATCCAAAGCAACATTACACATAGCAAAAAGCAAGGATCATTGATCACTTCAATCGACTCCTATAGCATATGTTCAATCTCCTCAAGACCCATCAACCTTAGCACCAAATAGATTCTTTGGAGGATAAACACCATATGAGGTACTAGTTAATCTGTATATTCCTTTTTTAAGAGATAAAATAGATGCAGATGCTCTAGATAATTGGTTTAAACTCATTTTCTCTTACTACACAATTGATCAATTTTTTCCTTAAGAAAAGATTACCATTCCACTCCTAAGAGTTTCCTTATTCACTGAGAAATGATGAAATAAATATTGCACTACTCATGAGTATGATATTACACCTATAAATACCTAGTATGGTTTTGTCAAAGCCTTGAAAGAAACCTATTACGCAATTGGAAACTAGGATGACCAGTATATCCAGTATTTCCAGCTTCGTCAAGGTCATGACTAATCTGTTCAAGAATATCCTGATATATTCCATACTTTGACATCCAGGTTGAACATTCAAGAGTCCAAGCATATCTCATTTCAAAATATAGATCAAGCTTAAGACCCTATATCCAGATTGTCATGGACTTCTTTTTTAGGAGAAGCCTACATGTATGCTTGTAAATTTTTTTAAGTAAAAACTAAAATCCAAGCACAAGTCTAAGAATGAAGATTACGATTTCAAGTATAAGTCACAGAATAAGAATCCTAGGTTTGGGGCCCAAAAAAATACAAAGCAAGGAAAAGGACCTTCACATCAATACCAGAAGAAGAATACATCCCCTAAACAGTAAAGGCAGGAATAAAAGACTAGCGAGTAGTGCTTAGTACACCATTCTAGTGGACACACTACTAAAGAATGTCGTGCTTGAAATGCTTTGCTTGCACAAATTAAAGCATCCAGGTCTACTGCAGCAGCACAAGATAAAGCTAAACAGATCATGGACTGTGAGCTGAGCATCGCAGTAACTACCACCAGCATTGCCTAATCTTCTAATTCAGATCCCAAAGATACTGAAATATTGTTCTATTCTCAAATGTGGGTCAATGGATTGCATGTACACGTCATTGTTGACAATGATACCCAGAAGGATCTGATTTCTTTAAGAGCAGTTCAAAGATTAAACCTGTAGATGACACCTTATCCACAACCACACGCCAATTGATGGTTTAGTTCAATTTCTAAGAAGCACATTAGTCATTAATGTCATCTAAGCCCCATATCAACATGGGGCTTTGAAATCAAATGAAAGTGACATTTGAATTGTCAGCATTCTAAAAAGATGGGCAGCGTGTCAATACCAAATTAGATGTCCTCTCATGGAATATAATAATTGCAACTCACATCGGAAAGATTGATGAGATCTGGGAACCTTTCCTTTTTAATTTGATATACCCCCAGTATGGAGTGCCTGTCATGCTTTTCCTAGAAGGTGCTGTATGAAAATTTGGCAAATTTTTCAATTCCTTTGTTGAGACATTGCAAAAAAGGTGCAGGTAGAGGTGCTAAGATTGGAGCAAACTAGCACAAAGAATCTCATACCAAACCACAATGCTTGAATTACTGATATAATTCACGAAGTCTTAAATCACAAGCTAAACCATGACATCTTCTTAACTAATATGATAATTGCTGATTGCAAGAGATAACATCCTTGTTAGTGTTAATATTTTCTCAGCAATTTCTTTCCATAAGAACTGATTGCTGAGATCAACCAGGAGAAATACAAGGCAGATTTCTGTATATAGGCCTCTCCTCATTCAAAAGATATTTGTAGGGCATTTATGAAAAATGGGAAGATTCATCAAATGATTGAAGGCTGAATTCATAGTAACTGGTAGGAAAGTTGCAGCTTATCAAATTCATGGGCAATTTATAAGAAAGGTGTGAACAAGTTAATATTGAAATCCTTCTTACAAAACCACATTTTCATGCCCACGTACATGTGTAAAGATTTGGCTGAGGCAGAACATCTTCCCATGGAAAATGGAAGTTCCATCTTTTTGTGAAGGTGCGTATGTGATAAGAACCAAAAAGATCTCAAGACTATGGATTGCTGGGTAGTATTCTTTGATCCTATGTTCATCAAGAGAAGAATTTGGATTGCTGGGTGGTATTCTTTGATCCTTGTTCATCAAGAGAAGGATTTGGATTGTTGGGTAGTATTCTGGCATCATAGAAGTATTTGTAATTCAACTCAATTTGGCTGAGGCAGAACATCTTCCCATAGAAAATGTAAGTTCCATCTTTTTGTGAAGGTGCGTATGTGATAAGAACCAAAAAGATCTCACGACTATGGATTGCTGTGTAGTATTCTTTGATCCTATGTTCATCAAGAGAAGAATTTGGATTGCTGGCTGGTATTCTTTGATCCTTGTTCATCAAGAGAAGGATTTGGATTGTTGGGTAGTATTCTGGCATCATAGAAGTATTTGTAATTCAACTCAACTGGATTTTAGTAGAGTTCACCGATTCAATAGGCTGCCATAGGCAAAGAATACAACTGAAAGTGTATAACAGAGAGCTGTTTTAGTGATCTTAGGTGCTGAAATAAGTTAGTTTCAGGCAGGTTGTGTGCTCAAGAGTCCTAAAATTGTACTCCTCTTTGAAGATAGTGGATAACTGAGTGTTTTGCCTCACTTTTGCTGGAGTTTTCTCTTGGAATCCAGGTTCTCTAGGGTAAATCCTTGTGTCTTTTATTTTGTGGTGTTATTGCTCTCATATTCCTTTAAGTTCATTGTTAATTTGTTTGTCTTGAATGCGCACTTGATTAATCTTTCATTAAAATCTGTGCATGATGATATGCATTAGACATAGCTTTCTCTGGTTTATGGATCAAGTTTGGTATCAAAGCAACTTCTTTCCTTTGTGGAAGTGTTGTGAATGATTTCACAGGTTCATGCCCACAACAAGACCAAGTGGGCAAGATTTATTGCCTTTGCAAAGAAACATCGAATCCTGTAGTTGGAAAAGGGAACTAAGAAGCATGGTAAGAGATACAAAATTCCTTGATGAAGAAACAAGGTTCCTCAAGTTAGAAGCTGATGTTGCAAACTTGCAAGCATATCTCAGTCAATGGAGACTATGAAAGGGATCATGGAGGCTCACATGGAGAAATTGTGCTCATTGGAAAACACCAAGAGAAAGGTAAAGTCCCGCTCCATAGAAGAAGAGGAGCAACACCGTGGTGAATCAAGCCTACCAAGAACATCTCAGTTAAAGGTTGAGGCAAAGATTGAGATTCTATCATTCCAAGGGGATGTAGATGCAAAAAATCTTGCCCGTTGATTGGCACAATTGGAGGTATATTTTAGCATATACATACTCTTAGTTTGGAACATAAAATATCCTTTGCTAGATTGAGAATGGCAAAGCATGCTTTAACTTGGTTTGAAAGTCTCTTGTATTCTATGGTTTTAAGAAAACAAGCTCCCATTAGTTCATGAGATCAATTTCAGAAATTCATTAAGAAGCAATTTTATGGTTTATCAAATATGTCATAGAGAGGAAAAATGTATGCAGTGGCAATTTATGAAAAATATAGAGCAAAATGTGCAAGAGTACACAATTGAGTTTCAAAGAAGGGCTGTCGAAATTGAAGATTTGCAAGAAGAGGAGGTGTTGATAAAATATATCTAAGGCCTTGATAGTCACCTTCAGAGGCACCTATTGCTCTCTAAGCCTATGGACATTGATGAAGCATGCACAAATGCTCATTACTTTGAAGTAGATAGTCCTTCATCCTCTGCAAAGACAAAAGAAGCCATGGCCAAGAAAAAGAAAGTACGTGCAAAAAAGCACCAAAGCAAGGCCTGCAAAACATTGTGACCACTATGATGCAAATTGTCATATGGACGAAAACTGCTCCAAGCTACACCCAAAAAAGTGCCCATTCTAGAAAGGTAAAAAGGGTAAGAAAACCACTATGCCTACCATTCATAAAGCGGCAAAAGAAATTGAATGTAGTTCAATGGTTGATTCTAAATTATCTCGCACTACAAAGAAGGTTAGTTTTAATCTTTTGGCACAAGAGGAAAAGAAGCAATCAAATTTGTTTAGCATTAAGATTAAAATCAAGAATGTTACAGTTGATGCAATTTTCGCTTCTTGTTCCCAAGCTAACCTCATTTTACAAGATTTGGTTAGAAAACTTGGTATTGAAACTTATCAACACCTCAAGCCTTATGGTTTGGGTTGGATCAAAGAAGGTGTTGATTTGACCATTAATAAACAATGTAGACTGAAGTTTGTTGTTAACTCAATGTTTGTTGATGAAATGATTTCGATGTTGTGCCCATGGATATGTGTGGAGTTGTGTTTGGCAACACCTACTTGATCAAAGGTGGACACAGCTTCATGTTAAATTCTTACAAGGGCAGGAAGGAGTAGCCTAAGATCCTGAATCTTCAAGCAAGAAGAATGTTAAGCAGAAGCACTCAGATCATTCCTCTTGAGTGGAAGAAAGAATGTTGATATAGTTCCTTCAACAAGTTCAAGTGCTTTGATCTTCAAACAACTTCAAACAGTTGGAGACAAAGGTTTTCTGGATTTTGGTTGGGGTGGTGCAAAGAAAGCTGACAGTCATGTCATTGTTGAAACGAGCATCCCTCTTGTTTTGAGTCTTCATAGCTTTTAGGGACCAAACGCCTCTATATTGAGGAAGAGTAATCAGTAGAAAGATAAATTGACTTCATTGGAAGAGCAAAAGAAGTTCAGAAGACACATGAAGCAGAGATGCAGATACAGAAGTTGGGAAAATGGTGAAAAATGAAGCATTTCAGGCCTTTGTACAAAACTGCCCATTTCACCAAGTGGCAGTTAGATAACCGCCACGGCATTTGCAGAATTGCCGGGGCAGTTTCGTCATTGAACATAGCAGCAGTTATGTCACGTGTTCTGCAGTGTTGCAGGATACGGCAGCCCCTCTCCCCTGGTACGCGTACCGGCGTACCCGGTACGGATGCGGGTACGGTACGGCCCAGATACCGTATTGGCCCGTACCCAAATTTAGGGCATCTTTAGAGCCGCGCCAGACACGTCTAGGTTCAGCATTCTGAAAATATTGGCCGTATCCAAAGTATAATGTCTTTAAAATATGGATTAAGTTTATTACTTGCGGCTTATTACTAGCAGTTTCACCCATAGGAGATTCGCAGTTTCACCCATAGGAGATTCAAGGAATACGCCGATAGGAATAACGGACGAGTTTAGAAAATGTTCCAACGTGAATTTTTTTACAGCGTGAGAAAATTTTTCGAACAGAACGAGTTTAGAAAATGTTCCGGCTTGAATTATTTTACAGCGTGAGACCACTTTTCGAACAATAGACAAGTTTATAAAATGTTCCGGCGTGGATTTTTTTACAGCGTGAAACAATTTTTCGAGCACTATAATGCTCACATATAAAAGCCTATCGGCTAATTATTTATTATAAATTTCTTTTTTATAATTATTACTTTTTATTAATATTTAAATTTAAATTCTAAATTATATTTAGTTTATTTATTTTTATTTTTTATTTAGTTAAATATGTTAAAGTATTTTAAGTATTTGTTTTAGTTATTTATAGAGAGATTTTTATATTTATTGTTTTATTTTAAAAAGCAAATAGTTAAATTATATATATATATATAATAATTATGTTTTACTAATATTTAAATTTAATATAATAAAATAAATATATAATATATGCTATTATAAAATAATAAATATATATTAATATAATATATTATAGCCGTATCCAGCCGTACCCGTTTTTGGAGGTCTTCAAAATTAGCCGTATCCCGGTATCCGATACCGTATCCGTGTCCATGCAACATTGGTGTTCTGAAATGCTTCAAATTCCGCTTCCAGTCAGTTTCTAATGACTTCTGAGATCCCTGACAGAACTGTATAAGTCTTAAAAAACAGTTGTAAATGACCCTAGGGATTCATTAAAGGATTTGTAATTAAATTGAAGTAGATTCTAATAGAGTTCATAGATTCAATAGACTGTCATAGTTAAATAACAGTTCTGAAAGTCTGTAACAGAGCTGTTCTAGAAATCTTAAGGATTGAAATAAGTTAGTTTCAAACTGGTTGTGTACCCAAGAGGCCTTAGATTGTACTCCCCTTTGAAGATAGTAGATAAGTGAGTGTTTTGCCTCACTTTTGCTGTAGCTTTCTCTCAGAATTATGGTTCTCCATGGTAAATCCTTGACATGTGTCTTCTGTTTTGTGGTGTTCTTGCTCTCAATTTCCTTAAAGTTCATTGTTAATTTATTTGTCTAGAAGGTGCAATTGATTAAATCCTTCATTAAGATCTGTATGTGATGACTAGTGTAAGTCATAGCTTTCTCTAGTTTACAGGTCATAACCTTATGTTCGTTGTCATTGAGATTAATGCAAATCCATTATAAAAATGAATTTAGCAAAACACTCATATGAGGCCTTCATTCAAAACTGGGGTGATCATCCCAGTGTGAGCTTTGTGCCTCTTACTTGGGTGATCACCGTAGACTTTATGTGCTCACATTGCTTATGTCAATAGCATGACATTGTTTGTGTTCACAATTATGCGTTCACTGCACTTGTTTCTGCTCTATTATTACAATGTTCCACTAGGAAAAATGCATCACAAAACTTACACTAAAGTCTATTATACATGCATTTATACACTATATTTGCATGTCAGTACAGTATGCCCATCTTGGTCACCAATAATGCAAAACATCAGCAGATAAAGAGATAGCTACAGTTCCCCAAAGATGATTGGTGTCGTACAAAAAAGATTTATGTAATTAAAATGCCTCTATTCATGTGATCTTCATCTAACAAACCCAATCGTGGTGTACCTTCTGTCACTATCAAAGTCACATTAATGGAACGCCACACTGTAATTTCTTATTAAAGGAGAAAAAGTGTAAGCTGGTTGGATCCTTCATATGATTTTCCTGCCTTGATGTGACTAGAATTTATTTAGACTGCCATACAGGTAATTTGATCATAACTTGAAATTTAATGCTCAGAGTTTATCATGTTTATTACAACGGTCCTTTTCAATTAGAAGACAAGACCTAACGTAGCAGTGATCAGGTTATATATCTCTCCTGCTTAGGATCTTAAAAAGGTAAAAAGGATAAAACAGAAGACAGTAAAATTTACCAAAAGCATGTTTGACTGGTTATAACATCTTTTCTCATGCCTTTTGAAACCTTGTGAGGAAAGATATGCTGCCTACAGTGTCAAAAGTGCAAATTAGTTGCAAAATTAAACTCCAAAGGAAATGGAAAGGAAGAAAAAATTAACAAATAAAAAATTGAATAATAACCTGAACAGGGAGTAGAATTTCAAGAACACCAAATTTCTTTAGCAAGCAAAAAGTTGCTTCTGCAGATCCATACGCAAGCATGTAGTTCAATTCCATCATCAATCTTGACTGTTGATGAATGTCAAAGAGAATGAGCAACTAAGCTAAATATCATGCAATTTAAACATGTATGAAATGTTAATGTTAATTTAGCTTTTTCTTCTATACTAAGTTTCATACAGTGAGGTATTTAATAAAAGATGTTATTAGTTAATTGAAAGTTAAATTAGGACTAACCACCAATTGGTTACATCCCTAACATTAAAGCATATATCAACAATATTCCTACAGCAATAAAGTTACCTCCCATTTGTGTTTAACCATTCCTGGTCTGTTATATTAAGATTGCATAAAATCCAATACTGTATTAGAACCCACAGCAGTAGCGGTCTTAGTTGCGATCAAATATTTAAGAGACAGTGTCAGTGCACTTAGGCATATAGGAGGAGAGAGATTCTGTGAAGAAGATCAATAAATAAAATTATCTGTTCAAGAAAGTACTCATAATTTTTGAAATCATCATAACATGTATTTGAACATAAAATAAAATAAGTTACAAGATAATGCTTAAGGTGGTATTTTGGGGAAAACATTCAAATCAAGGCTGTAATATTACTAGATGTCATATTAAAAAAACTTAGTAATATTATTTGAAAGACATAAACAGCATACTCCCGAGGCAAGAAGTATCAGAGTTCTAACTTTTGTAGCATTTATTGAGCAGAATGGTGGTAGTCTTGCATGGATATATATGTCAATTGCACAGAAATTCCTTTAGGTTAACTTTCAGTGTCTAATGGGCTGAAAGATTTGATTTTGGACTATGCTATACGAACTCTGTTGGGGGAATATGGAGAAATGTGGATGCCTAGAAGTACCTCCAGAATTCTAGAAATGGTATTTGGATAAGAAAATTGCACAGGGATAAGGACATGGACCGAAGATTGGGGACATGTCCACATGTAACATTGAACATTTTGGACAAAAAGAGAGATCTGTAAGAGCACCTAAAACAATTTTAGTCTGTAAATAAACATATTAGCACAGAGGACCAATTTGCAGAACAGAGGTTTGTGTGGATGGTCTGAACAGCACACATATACGTATAGGCTTTTTCTTTGTTCCCTTTCCTGCATTGGAACAACAGTGTTTTGCAGATGAATTTATCCCAAACCAAGGTATTAAATGTTATCAACAGAAGCAGTTGTATTGCTCTATTAATTCAGACAACAGAGAAAAACCATCAGTTCAGAAAGAATTATTTCTGAGATGTCCTGCTATCAGATTTGTTTGGTAAGCTTTCATAATTTTCTTCAGAGTCCCATAGCAGATAATATCATTTAGAAATTTAAACAACACCAAGAACAGATATAAATAGAAATTACATGTGCCAATACTTGCAATCCTTGACTGTCTACACAAGAAAAAAATTGAAAAGACACTGTGATTCATGGATGGAGATATATGGTTATCTGGAGAGAGACACTGTAAGTAGTATAGAGAGAGACACTGTAAGTAGTATAGCCAGATACAATGGAAAGATTGCAGAGAAAAAGATATTACATTGAAGGACCACACGGTTCTGATAAAACTAAAGGAGCTAATTAGTGAGAATATGCTCCGTTTCCAAAAATGTATATAAACCAAATACTTCATACATACAGATGAGCTTGAAACTCAAAACTTTACTGAGGATGCTACTGGCTATTCTTACACCTATGCAACCAACAAGTAGTACCAAAATTGCTGTTGAGGATAAATCTGGTGTGATTGCCAGGGCAGTTGTATTCTGAAGTCATTTCTTTTAACGAATTATCTCCTCTCATAGTGGATGGAAGGCCAGAACAAGAGTGAATAAATGCTAAGCTGTGGGTTGCCACTGCATTACATTCCTATTCTTCAGGGATCCAGTAAGGTACAGCAGTCCCAAATTAGGGTTTGTAGAAAGATGACTTCGATTCGCCTCTTCTGACTGTAGCTTCAACTGAGCTTGATGAGTGTTGGGCAGCAAGTTGCTTGTCGCTAAATTGCAGTTTATGTGTTGAATGACTCAGCAAGCCTTCACTTAGCACTCTCAGAGGTCAATATTTTCTCAATAGCTTCCATTCTACTCTAAAGATTCGGGCAATTCAGTTTAGAATAACTTACACACTTCTTAGTCCCTGAGAAAGAAAGAAGAAAGAAATCATATTAATGTCCACAGATGGCCAAAAGTAGGTCAATGGGACTCGAGAATACATCAGTTTACAATAGAAAGTTCTAGGAAGAAAATCCTACAGAGGCCCACAAAGGGGAAGAACCAAAAACAAAAATAAAATACAATTGTAGACCACCAACACATGTGGTCAAGAAACCAATACAAATAGCCAAGTAGGGGGAACAAGAACCCCAAAGAGCATAAGCTGACAAGTACTAGAGAGAAAGGAAAGATTCATTGAGTATCACAGTTCAGGACTAAAATGGAGGAGTATCAAGTGTCACCATCAATCATTGTGGAAGGACCAATACAAGATCTAATAGTTCATCGTAGAGTGCCCAAGGTCAGAAGGGCCAAGCTGCGGGATTCTAAGAGGAAGAAAGGCACTCCCTCTAGAATCACACCTAACATCCAAGGCCAAAGTAACCCTTGTAATAGTGAAAAAACTCATAATGTGTCTGTCCCTGTGGCAGGTGGGTGGTTGAAGAGGAGTCTATCTATCATTGAGAAGAAGTCAAACCAGACCACAGGGAAGAAGCAAAAATGTTGCTATGGAGGAACACGTTGGGGCAGAAGTTGTGAGAAATGTCATCTCACATGTCTATCCATGTCTATGTGTGAAGTAGCAACATCCAAAGACCGTTTAGAGCCGTCAGTCTCCTAGATGGGCTGGAGGAGGTAATCAACCTAGGGGCTCTAGGATCCCTAGAGAACCCCTACAAGGACCCGTGCCAAAGGGTGACAACCTGCCGTAGATAGAAGGCCAAGCACCACTGGTCCAAATATATAAAGAGAGTAGATAGAGTGTTGCCTGAGTCCCTGTAGAGGCAATAGTATCTCCCTCGGATCTCATGGTAAATAGGGCATCTGTGTAATGTTCCTTGGTGATTGTACTGAATTTTATATTGCAACTTAACCAAGAATACTTGCAAACAATTAGCCCACTCAAATGAAATTGAACAGGTACACAAATACTCAATGAAACCCAACTCAAAATGCTTTATTCCTTCAAGAGAAATGATGTAATTACAATCAATAGTTTGCTGTCCACTGTGACAGTGACATACAGAAATCAAATCAGACCTTCAACCAATTACAATTGACTTCAAATATAGGCTCTAATGATAGCCCGATAATAGAGGAAGGTTGCCAAATGGATGCCAAGTAGCTTCAGCACTCAATGAGCCTTGTAACTCCTTCCAATGACACTGTATGCTGGCAGTTATGACTGTTGCAAGTGACTGAAAATACTGTATGCAATCAGCAAGAATAGTGAATGTTCGAATGTCCAAGATCTTGACGCCAAACCTTCAACAATGATCGCCAATACTCTCTATCTCTCCTAATACCTGCAAGTTTGAATCCAATGGTGAAATTAGAGCAATATCACCTCATAAATCATAGGGGGTCATCTCCCTATTGGCAAGGGCACATCTCCTTGCAAGAAAGCAATGAAAATCGGAATCTTCAAGCTTGAATTGAATAGGAAAAACATACCAAATCAGTCATGTCTTGAGAGGTGATGAAATCTCCTATTTATTCTTCTCCTCTTGTGCATTGAAGGACTTCGGTATCGTAGGGCGAATCTTCCTTGGCGAATGTGATTGGCATTGATTATTGTTTAAATGCTTTTATTTTCTCCATGAGCGAATCCTCCTTATGTCCTCGGCAAATGCATTATCCTTCATCATTGGCGAGTCTCTCCTTTGTGACCGTTGGTCCCATCTTCAATGCAATTGAGTGATCTTATCCATTGCATCTAATTTAAAGCTTCCCCTTTTTTGGCCGATCCCTCCTTATAGGTGAAGGTGTCATTTCCTTGGCGAATGCATTTAGACCCTTACCTTGGGCGAATGCATTTGAAACCCCCAAATGATCGTTGGGCTTGGGCGAATACTCTTGCAATAGGCGAATGTGCTTGACTATTGTCTTTATCCTTTGGTGCTATTCACACCCTTTAGCTGATCCTATGGAATCTCCCTTGGTGAACGGTATTGAATGCTTGTCTTCCGTGGGCGAATAGCTCTTGGCTAAGCGAATGCTTCTAATTATCACATGATCCAATGTGAATATCTTACACCAGTGAATTGTCTTCATAAGCTAGCCGTTGGCTCATGACCCTTGGTGCTTTTTTGAAGTTGCATCTAACCGTTTGAGTCTCCTTTGTTTTTGGCGCATGATCCTAAGCATAGCCGTTGGGGCTATTAGTATGATCCCAAGCCTTTGTAGTCGATGCTATCTTGGAGTAAGTGATATTCAATTTTGAATTTGAACTCCCTCCTCCTTTTATGATAACCGCTTACTCTTTTTGAAGGCTCATTTGAATTTGCATTGTGTTTCCCTCCAAATCGATTGGTGAAGGATGCATTTAGCTTGGACCTATATTAAACTCCATAAGAATAGATTATGGAAAATGTAATTAAAGATTTCATTTTCCCCTCAATTGAATTTGCTTTATGAAGTGCTAAAATAATACTTAGCTCAAATTTGGGGATATTACAATCTGATGAAGTGCTCCTCAATATCCACCTCCTAGAGGGAGCAAAGATGGGAAATCTAGTCCTAGCAAAGATATATGATGATCCATCTCAACTAGTAACTTGTAACTAGTGAGAAAATGTAACTTGGCTCTCTTTTGTTGCTAAATGTAACACATAAGAGTAATACAATTTTGAATAGCGCAACATCAATCCCCTTTTCATCAATTTTATGGCCCACCCCTTCAATGTTGTTATTGATATTACCTATCACAAGGTATAAGGTGGAGTTGCCTTCATTCAAAAATCGTTTCTTTGGGACATTATCATCTGCAACATCGGTCTAAGTGCTTTTGGGAGAAGGGGGGCTATATTTAGATGTGGCCACAACCCAATTAGCAATAGCAAGTGGGGGGGAATACTAGCCCCATTGTAGTGCAGATTTAGGGGCTTTATCCTGGAAACCATAGCTACAAGGACTTAAATTTATCTAGGTTTTACAAAACGAGAATTTTTTAGAACCATATTTTACAGTTCAAAAGTAGAAAGAAAGAAATTATATTAATGTCCACAAATAACAAAAAGTAGGTCAATGGGACTAGAGGTTACAACAATTAACAATAGAAAGTTCTAGGAAGAGAGAACCCTAGAACCAAAACAATAAAAGTACATAAGACAAAATAAAGCATTGTGCCACTAAAAAATAGCAACGAAGAGCAAACAAGAGCCCAAAAGCATGTGTCGGTGAAGACTAGAAGGAAATCTGATTGAATATCCCTGTCTACATCTAAAATGGAGTCATCTCAACCATCATCAGTCACTGTAAGAGATAATTCTCAATGGGGAGTATCCAGAAAGGGAAGTTGTAAGAATCCATTGTAAACCATCCAGCTCCAATTGTCATGTTGGTTGTGTTTGGCATTCTGTTACATGGCCAGAATGCATCAAAGTGTAGTGTTCCTAAAGTCGCCAAGTGTCTATGCAAAGTTATGCAAAATCATGCATGGTGGCGCAAAATGAGCAATGCACCAAGTAATGCACAGGGGTGCACGATATCAAAGACTTGGACAAGGTCATGTGCAGTGGCACACGATGAAACATTGTGTGGTGTCATGCGAGGGCGCATGATAACAAGTGCTACACGAAGTAACGTAGGTGCTTGCGCGAGGACACGAAGGATTGATTAGGTTTGTTAGATAGCACGTAAAACAACATAGGTGCTTGCGCAGTGATGCAAAGTGTTGTAGGTACTACAAAGTTTATCTTGGCATTGTATTGGCATGCAAGAGGTTCAACTTGGTGCTACGGTATCGCACAAGTGTTCAATTGTGTAGGCACTAATCCACGAGGAGTCATTTAGACAATGTTGCATGGACATGGATACGGTATCCAATTCGGGTACGGTATCCAATACAGATACGGCTAATCTTGAAGACCCCGCAATACAAATACAACTAGATACAACAAATATATATATATATAAAATAAATAATAAATATGAATAAAAAAATAAATTATTATATAATATATTATATTAAAATATAATTTATTATTTTATAATAGCATATAATATTAATAATATGTTATGATAAAATAATAAATTATATATATAATTTATTATTTTATCATAACATATTATAAGTATTAATAAATATTAAAAGTATTAAATTTAAATATTAATTATAATACATATAATAAATATATTTTAATTTAAATACACATTATAATTATTAATAAAATATTAAAGTTTACAAAATTTTACAAAGATTAATTTTAAACTTAGTAAATTTGAATAGATTATAATTAGCCAATAGGCTTTTATATGTGAGCATTATAGTGCTCGGAATTGTCTCAAGCCGTAAAAAAAATTCACACCGGAAAATTTTCTAAACTCGTGGGTTGTTCTATTAGCGTATTCCTTGAACCTCCTATGGGTGCAAGTGCTCGTATCTTCACCCTTCCCGTTACGGGAAAACCTCACTATCCTGGGCAAGACCAGCATCTCATCTATACAACGTAGGTTCAAAAGCAAAAATCTTGAGGTGCATGTTCAATGCAAAGAGATACGGCATTTTTTTAACGCCAAATCCAAAAGTATCTGGCATGGCTCAGAGTGTGCCCTAGTTCTGGATACGAGCGGGCACCGTATCTGACACATATCCTAGTCGTGTCATACCTATGTCTATACCAAGTACGCCAATACGCGTACCAGGGGGAGGAGGGGGTTGTATCCTACAACACTGCATTCGGATGGTGCATTGATCTTCATGTTGCACGGCTAACACTAATGTGTTGCACTTATCTACTTATCAGAGGAATGCCTATCAAGATGCACAGATGTGGCACAGAACATTCTAAATGCAACCAAGAATTGTTGAGTTTTGCAATTAAGTGAAAGTCCTTGAGGGACCCCCCTTGTGCCCGGTTCAAAAGTGGAGACAATTCACTTCTGCCAATTTGCCAAAATCACAAAGTATCAAAAAGTAGCAGAGATGACTCCAAAGAGTCGCTTTTGCCAAATTGGCAAATTTTGACTTATGCATGGAAAAGTGGCAAAAGGTCTCAAAGCGTGCTCTTTTCCAATTAGAACCAAAAAGTGAGTGGCTCGAAGGTCCAAAAGCATGCACTTTGCAAGTCATAGCCAAATTCCAAGTGGCAAGGGTTCCTCAACAAAAACTTGGCCTTGGCTTGCCACCTCCAAAAGCGCATCCTTCCTCCTCTATCAACAAAGTGTTTCATTGTTAATCATTCAAGGTTAGAGCATTCAAGAAGAAAGTGAAGAGGAAGCATTGGATAAATATTTTCAACCTAGGGTTTGCTGATTTTCACTTATTTTTCTATGTTCCACCAAGTTTCTAGGATGGAGATGGCAAGAAACTGGGGACACATTTCTAGGATGGCAAAGGGATGAGAGGCCTTTTTTAGGGGATGGCAATTAAAAAGATGGGGATATTTAAAAACATAAAAAATTTCAAATATTCATATGATAAGGCATTCACCATATTCATTATATATCCATATTATGAAACATGTAATGTCCCTTTTTTGGCGCATAGATCTCTTGTGCGCATTTCACTCGTTCCTAGTCTTCAGAAGGCTATTAGCTTTGTTTGAGAGGACTCCAACATTCTTGGAGTGGTCGTGGCTCAGTCTTGCAGAGCAATTGTTCATGGTTTTAAGTTCGGCTAGTTATTTGGAGTTCTTAGATGCTTTCTGAATTCAGTTCCGACTTCTCAAGTGCTCTCCAACCTTCTTGGAGAAACATGCTATTTTTAGACAGTCACCTGTTGGCCTTTGATTTTTGTCCCAAGTCTTCTACTACTTTGATATGGTCAGAGTTGTTTGATCAATGCATCTCTATGCTTTCCGTAGCTTGGGACTATTATCTGGCAATTTAATCTAAGTTACAGAATCGAAATCCGGCATGGGTACGGGTACGTGAATCCGGTACACTGGTACGGCAATTTTTTGGAAGGGGGTTTGGGTACGTTTTGGGTACGTTAGTACAAAATACATATAAAAAATTAACAATATATATATTTGCAGCCTAGAAACAGAATTTGGGTCAATATTGAAGGTAGGTTTGTTGACAGAGTTAGAGCAGTTGGCTGCCATAGTAACAAATTACCTGCCTGCAAGCCTGCATTGACATGATTAAGAAACAAATATTTTATATTTAAAATTTAAACAATTTAGTCACAAATAAATTATAAAATTGAAATAGAAAAAAAAATTAAAAGTAAATTGAACAATTTAATAAATTATTTTAATGCATACTGTATACTGTATTTTTTTTAGTATACTACATATCAATATATTATAATTATATTATTTATTATTGTCATGTCCCTATATTAGTAATTTATAATTGAATCGATTATGTATTAATCATTCAAATTAAAGATATGAATGATATTATAAATCGAATATATTTAATATATTTAAATAATATTAAATTATTTATTTAAAACAATTAACAAGATATATTATTATTATATTTATAAATAACAAATATAAATAATAATATATACTATAAATATATTTAATAATATATTATAAATATATCTAATAATATATTTTATTATCAATTTAAATATTATTATAATTATTATATATTATAAATATATATAAATAAATATAATTACAAATATAAATATTAATAATTTAAATATTATTATAATTATAATTATCATAATATAAAACTAATAAATATGATTATCAATATATTCATATAAACAAGGACAAAGAGTTGTATTAAAGCAACCGTAGTCAAAGGCCAAAGGGCAGTGATGACTTGGCTGACATGTAAATAAGACAAAAGATCTTAGTTAGGGAGTATAAAAAACAAGATATTAATATTTATAAAATGCAGCGATCAATATATACTCCAATATGCAGCGATTATCGTTAATAGAAAGGCTGCGATTCACAATTTGTAATATGCAGCGAATAGAGTTATATATGCAGCGATTAGAATATTACAGGGATAGTTTAGATTAAAGAATAATCAGGGTAAATTATAATAGGCAGTAATTAAGGTGGTAAGAAGGGTGATATCTTGGAGAGTCATTACTCTTGGTAAAAGACATACTAATTAGAAGTCACCTCCTTTGGAATGATATAAAGGGTGGGAGGAATATATTTTCTAAGAACAAAAAAAATAAGATCTGATTTTAAATAGAGACAAAAAGGAATATAATTTGCAGAATATACATGCAGATTTGAAAGGAGGAAGATATAGGAGAGTCTAATATATATATTGCTGTCATATGGAGATCTGAAAATAAGATGCATTAAGAAGGCTTTCAACCAGATTTAAAAGCAAGAAAGAAACATACATATTTCTGATTATATAGATACATCTGAGCATAAGAAGAAAGAAGTGGAATAATACATATATAGAGATCTGAAATCTGATTGTGGTAGAATTTATGTGGAAATGTAACGTATAGGTTAAGTATGATAGGTCATGCATATTATTTATAATTTAAGATGTCATTTTCATAATTCATTATGTAATGCTGATATGATTATTTGAAAATGTGGAATTGATAAAAGTTTGTTATGCATAAATCTATACCATGATAGGAGGAAGGAAAAGTACAAAGGGATACGGGACCCTCTCTTGGGTACACCACCCAAAAAAAAAAAAATGAGTCCTCATGGGCCAAAGGGGTACTGCCTTTTAGTTAAAGGGTACTGCCTTTGGGTCTAGGAGAGTCGTGCTACCAGAAGGTGCCCTTTTCTAGATACGCCACCCAAGAGGGAATGGAATGAGCCCACATGGGCCAAAGGGATTCTGCCTTTTAGTTGAAGGGTTTTGCCTTTGGGTCTAGGAGAGTTGTGATACCAAGAGGGGCCCTCTTCTAGATACGCCACCCAGGATGGGAAATGATAAGTTCACATGGGCCAAATGGGTTCTGCCTTTTAGTTGAAGGGTTTTGCCTTTGGGCCTAGGAGAGTTGGATTACCAGGACACCCTTTTGGAGACCTCACTCCCCTATCATGGTATAGCAATATAAGGAGACCAATCATGAGGAAATGGGAAAGATGGCAAGATGAGGGGATAATGGATAAATTAGAATCCTCGCTAGGTATGCCACCTCATATGAATGGCATGGGCCACATGAGGCCGGAGGGGTTCTGCCTTTTAGTATAAAGGGTTCTGCCTTTGGGCCTAGAGAGGCTAAGACACACCATCGAGTCACTCTCTTCCATGCTCCCCCATGGTTGATCATCCCAAGGTAAGGTATTAATTTGCTATGGGCTTACTGACATTTAAGATCTCTAACTTGTTGCAGGAATTGAATCAGGCCAAGGTACTCTCTAAATCCATTGTGTGCTTGGAAAGTTGATAGTTTAGGATAAAATTAGTATAATTCTTATTAGGGATATTACATTATACTCCAAGTAGGAGACATTACAAATAATATGTATTGTGAACTGATTATTATCTAATTTATTGATCTTTAATGTATCTAATGTCCCTTTCTAGTGATCTAATTGTGTATAAGTAAAGAAAACAAGAGTATCCTAAAAGGGAATATTACAATTATTAATAAATGTTAATATTAGTAACACATGAATTTTAATAAACACTTAATATTAATAATATTATTATATAGAATACCAAATTTTAATAATCAGAAATTCAAATATTCGAAACTACCATTAAATTTTAATATAAATATGTTTATATTATTATAAATATTTCTGATTAAACAAACCCATTTATAAATATAATATTTTCAAACAACTACCATTAAATTTTGAAATAAATGGTTTATAAATAATAAAATATTTTTGATTATTAATATTACCCGTAAATATTCAAAACAAACCTATTTCTACATGTAACATTATCGAAACAACTACTGATTTGAAGATTTCTAAATAGTAAAATACCTAAATACCTCTGGCGGGCGTGGGCGGAAGTCTGGAAAATGGCATTGCGTGGCCCCGACATGGGCGAAGGAAGTTTGGAAAATGGCTCACGTCTGGAAAATGGCTCGCGTCGTGTCCACGAATGAGCGGAAGGATTTTAGAAATCCCATCAGCAGCAGTATTTTGTGAGAAAATTGGCAGAAATAAGTTAAAATGCTTTGAGGAATGAGTTAAAGTCGAGGGTATCAAACATAAAACACATTTTACGGTTTTGGACGGTCAAAAAAGTCAACAAATTTCGCTGAATCGACCTGGAATTGGCATCAAATTGCCATGTCGGCCTCTGAAACGCCCGGGTATGAAGTCAAATTTCCTAAATCAATTCCAGCAGCATAAACCTGTACCCTATGCGATCCCACAGACGATTCGGCCCCAAATTTGATTCTTAGATGATTCGTACCCGGAATCGGCTTCTAGGAGGAGCGATTCGGTTTCTTAGAGTTTAATTAATATTTCACTAAGGTTGCCTAAGGTTTGGAATAAGGATTAGCAACTTAGTGTAATATGAATTATAAATTGGCGTTCCCTTCTTGGAGTGGATTCTTTTATATGGCATTGAGCTCAATTGGTGTTCAGGAGTATACTGATGCTTTTTAGAAGCACTTTCGGCTTTCCGGTTTGCTCTCCAAGCTTCTTGGAGAATTTGTCTATTTATAGTAAGTCACCTAGTTGGCATCATTCTTCATCCCAAACCTTCAAGATTATGTTGGTATGGTTTAATTTGCAATTCGCTACATTATGGGATTTTCCGTAAGTTGGGTGAGTTATTAAGCCATTTAATTAATATATTTGCTTAAGTTATCTAAAGTTGAGATTATTAAAAGATAATTTAAGTGTAATAGCTCTTTGGAAAGGTAATTAAGTGTTTTTAAAGATACACTTAAAAAAAGGGGCCTTGCACATGAAATATTAATATTATTTCGAAAAGGGTCTTTTAGAGAGGAAAAATATTAATATTTTGAGGAGAAATATGAAGAGGTAAAAAGAAAATAATATTCTATTTCCTTCAAAAGGTTATAAAAAGAAGACAAGAGCTCATTGTTGGGGTTATACAATTGATTTAATATTGTTATGTTGTTGGATTGAACCTGCAAGTTCTTCCATTATCTCTTGAGGACGAAAACCCTCTTGTAGATTGGGTGTGATTTCATACAGGAATCACCATTGGTGCTGAATGCGGAGTTATTAGAGCAATCTCACTCAGAGTTTGCCTTTGCATTGAATAGATGTTTTGATGAGATTCAAGTTGTATTTCCTTTGATGATTTGGACACCAATTTTGAGGGGTTTTTGCAGATTTTTTGGAAGCAAATTTGGAGTGTTATTTGTTGTTCGCCCTCTTGAGTTTCAACACCATTTTCCTCTTGTTGTATGGCCTTATCATGGCGTGGGGTACTGCTGTTCATATCAGTCATTGGCATGAGTTTTGGTGTGGATTATTTCTTTGATAGGCGATTTCCACTTTCATAGTGATTGGAGGGTTTGGGAGGAGATGTTCATGTGTATGTGACGCCTTGAGAAAGTGATCAGACTTGGCTGTGAGGCTTTGTGCTGAAGGAGTCGCCTCTTATTGCATATCTTGTGTGATTTTGACATTATATCAGCCCATTTGCCTTGGCCACTTGCTTGGATGTTGGTAGAGTAGAGTTTGGACGGAATTTAAGGAGTTTTGATGTGATTTGCTGATCATTTCTGTTATGACAGTCTGATGCTACAGTTTGGACAGCCTTGCATCCACCATCATTGGGTTAACAGAGCTTTATGGCACCTTCATGTGGGTATACTTTCATTGCATGTTGATATTGTATTAAGTTACAGCATTTGTATTTATTTTCTCCTCATTATAAGAGAATCTATAGTATGCTCATCTAATGTTGCAATGACATATCATACTTTGTAATCCCTGGATAGTAGTACCGCCAATGGAATAATCTTTCTTGTTTATGTTACTCACACCACTCAATAAGTGGATTTTATTGTAATGGCTTCCGCCGCAGAAGTGGATGTGCCTTTGATTTATTTTGAACACCCACTGAATAAGTAGTGAATTCCCACTGAATGAGTGGATGCCCACTACACAAGTGGATGCTCGCTAAATAAGTGGAGATTGTATTTAATTTGCACTACATTATAATTGCTTAGTCTGAAGCACTTGTATGCTCTCACCTCGCCCGTTTGGGAACTTGGTGATCAAAAGGTGTGGAGGAGTTACATGGTTGCATTTCATTTGCTAACACTGTTTGTTAGTGTTGAAAATCTGAAAAAAAATTGGGGTAGAACATTACAAAACATTAGAGCTGAATCGAGAATTCAAAGAAGTCAACATACAAATTAACAAAATTTCATTGTCTAATCATTTGAGTTTCTATTACCAATGTGCATATACAACAAAATGAAAAGACCAAAAGACTACAACTACAAAATAACAAAATTGCGTGACATCAACTATGTGGACCCCTTGGGAGCACAACTATTGGTCCCTTGCCCTTTATGGAAATGAAATTTGAAACAAAAAAGCTCTATCAGCCATGGAACAAGACAACCTAAACAGTGGTTAGAAACATAAATATGTGTTTATTCTAACACAAATTGCATTACATGAAGAAATATTACTATTGGTAGGATAACTTTAGTTGAAATTTACACATTAAGGCAATCAATGCAAAACAATAGGTAAAAAGTTGTGTTAACAGGTTCTCCTACCCGGGAGGCCGGTCCCATACCGCCCGGGAGCAGGCCCCGGAGCGGCACCACAGAGAACCCGAGGCGGCGCTTTGGTAGGATAACTTTAGTTGAAATTTACACATTAAGGCAATCAATGCAAAACAATAGGTAAAAAGTTGTGTTAACAGGTTCTCCTGCCCGAGAGGCCGGTCCCATACCGCCCGGGAGCAGGCCCCGAAGCGGCACCACAGAGAACCCGGGGCGGCAGCGCTGCGCTCCTGGGCGCTCCCAGCGGCCAAAATGAAACTTTTCAATATTAAAAAAAAAAAAACCCACTATTTTAAAGCATTTTTTAGTGGAAAAAAACAAAAAGTAAAATCCTAAAATGCATCATAAAGCAAAAACACCCCCATTTCATACCTCATTTCACAACTCCATTTGAGAAGAGTTTTTCATCTTTTCTTCATTTTTGCATTGTGAAGGGCTACGGATATTTTTTTGAAGGGAATCGATTGCAAAGTGGCAAGGGAGGATTGTAGTTTGCACAAAAGTCATCTACTGATCTAAGGTAAGTAGTTTAACCTATTCTTTCTAGTTTTTTCGGAATTTTTTCAAGTTTTTTATGGATTTTTTCAAGTTTTTTACAAAAATTTCCAACTTTTTTTTTTTTGAATAAAAAACAGGTTTTAACATTTTTTTAAACCTATTTTAGTGTTTGTCTTGATTGTTTAGGTGTTTTGTTAGTTTATATATTGTGTAGGGTTGCATTTTTTTAATTATATTTTAATTTAAATTTTGTAATTTCTTAAACAACAATCTATTTGAAATTGAAATGGCTACTAGTTCAAGTTCAGTGGGTCTTGAGAAGAATAAACAATTTAAATATGATCAAGGATCTCCTCTTTGGAGACATGTCAACATGATTGAACAACTAGCAGGAGGTGGAGCTTTTGTTTGGGTTTGTAATGAGTGCAAGGTCACATTTAAGAGCTCATATAGTTGAGTGAAAGCTCACTTATGTGCCATAAGTGGAAAAGGAATTCAAATATTTGAAGGGCCAAACAAGAAGGGGTTGCCAAAAGGACAAATTATGGCATTCATTAAAGAACAAGAAGAAGCTGATGAAAAGAGTACAAGAGCAAAATCAAGAGCTCATCCTTTAATAAAGAAAACAGCAATGAATCCACCTACAGAAGCTCCTTTTTCCATGCCCCAACATCCTTTCTTGGAGACGTCTATCCAAGATGAAGATCCCTCTCCTTCCCGGAAAAGAGGTCCATTGGCAAAGGCATTTCAAAATGAAACAAGAGATATTGTAGATGAAAAAATTGCATGTTGCATTTATGCCAATGGTCGTCCTTTCAACTTGGTGAGATCACCATATTGGCAGGAAATGGTGGTAGCAATTAGTTATGCACTTTCTGATTACACAGGTTCTGGTTATGAAAAGGTGCGCACCACCTTATTGGCAAAAGAAAAAAATTATGTAGAGAAACCACTAAAACCAATTAGAGATTCATAGATTGAAACATGAGTGTCCATTGTTTCTGATGGATGGAAAGATTGCAAAAACCGACCTTTAATAAATATTATTGCAGTGCCCCCAAAAAGGGCAATGTTTTTGAAGTCAGTTGATTGTGAGGGCAAATCAAGGATGCAGAATTCATTTCCAAAATCCTCATTAAGTCCATAGAGATGGTGGGTGTTGATAATGTTGTCCAAGTCATTACGGAAAATGAAAAAAATTGTAGGGCAGCAGGTACTTTGGTTGAGGAAAGGTACTCACACATATTTTGGACACCATGTACCATACACTCCCTTAACTTAACTTGGTGATGCAAGCAATTGGCACTCAAATAGATTGGGTGCAAACTACATACAATGAGGGTGAGGAGATTCAAATGTTTGTGACAAACCATCATATGTCACAAGGGATCTTCAAGACTTTCTCACATTTGGAGTTGTTGAAAGTAAATTTAATTTATTTTTATTTTAATTTATGCCATATTTTTATTTATTTACATGATTCAGATTCTAAGATTACATTTTAATTTTTAATGTGTTATTAACTTTTTTTTACATAACACTAGGTTGCTAAGACCCGATTTGCATCACACACAATCATTTTGAGACGACTTGTGAAGGTGAAAGAGGCATTAGGCTGCATGGTCACTAGCCACCAATGAAGTATATGGAAGACAGCTAATTCAGAGAGGGGTCAAAAGGTGAAGTCATTGATCCTAGATGATGATTTATGGGATCGTGTGCAATATGTTTTGAGTTTCACGGAGCCTATCATGAGTATGCTTAGGTTTGTTGATACAGATCAGCCATGTTTGGAGGAAATCTATGATGACATTGACTCCATGGTAGAAAAAATAAAGATCATAATAACACAAAAGGACAATGACCCCAATGAAACATTTTTCCTAAGTGTCAGAAAAATCATTGATGACCATTAGGGCAAGACGAACACACCCTTGCACCTCCTTGCATATGCCTTGTCTCCCAAATATTATAGCACTAAGATACTTGTTTTGCCAGGGAGAACCTCACCATATAGAGATAGTGAAGTTGCTAATGGCTGCAAGAAAGCATTCCGAAGAATCTACTTAGATCCAGAAGTGGTGGATAGTGTTAGGAAAGAGTTTGGCAGGTTCATACAAGGACGAAAGCATAGTTTGTGTGCTCTTGCAAACATGTACAAGGAAGATGCTCATACATGGTGGTACCTCCATGGACAAGATTATGTTTTCCTCTAGCCTCTTGCAATCAAAATTCTATCACAAGTAAGCATGTTTTATTATTTAACATTCTTAGTACTTCCCATCTTTTGCATTTTAAGGTTGTATTGACTAGAGCTCTAATTTGAAATTTCAATAGGTTGCAAGTTCTTCTTTGGCTAGACGGAATTGGAGTACATACTCCTTTACACTCAATGAAGCGTAATCGATTGGCTACTAAAAAGGCAGAAGACTTGGTCTATGTCCACTCCAACTTGCGTCTTCTATTACATAAGCAAGTTGAGTACAAGGACGAGGCAACAAAGAATTGGGATATTGCCCCTGAGTGTGCCAACTTGGATGCATCTATTGCAGAGCTTGCTACAATCAGTGTAGATGATGAGGAGAATTTTCTACATGATGTACCTAGTGGGAGTGGTACTCCATCTGTTTGTGCTTCAGATGATTTGGAATCAATCGATGACTTAGATCTAGATCCATTCGATGAAGATTGAAGAGCGAAATATAGACTTTTGATTATAGTATTTTGAAATTTTCAAATTTTGTAATACAGTACTAAGTAATTGTAATGATTTTCATTGTTCAATGGTCATCTAAATTATCAATTGACAATTATATATTAATATTACGATTATCTTTAGACTTTAATTTTAAACTTCCAAAGTTTATTTGTTATGATTATCACTATCATTGATCAATGATGAAGTATTGGAGCACACACTCTTTCAATTATATTAATATATGATAATAATTAAATATAATTGAATCATTGATATATCAAATGTATTATGTATGTTCAATTCTGTATATTTTTTTAATTTTTTTGTATATAAATATATATATAGTACAGCCGTACCCAGCCGTACCCACAGCCAAAAAAATCGTCATACCGGCGTATTAGAACCCCGCTCCCGTACCAGAACCGGCAACTTAGGTAAAAAGTAACTGAATAGAACATTCTAGATTCAATCTTTTGAATGACAGCAAATTAGCCAGCAGAAAAATCATTGTCATATGTCAAGAGACAGTGATTCTACTATGAAATTTTTGTAGCACTTCTGCTACTTCCTTTCGTAATTGAAATGTAGTTGAAAAATACAAGTGCATTACTAATGAGATATGTGAGACAATCCAACTTCTAATTCATGCCTATTGGCATATTCTCATCCACATCCTCAAACCCTTCAATACACTTGGACGGTAAGTGAGCATAGTGTTGACCCACGTCTTCACATTTCCTATCTGTCGCCTCCAATTCAAGCAAGCAAAGACAAAGAGAGAGGTATTGAACCCATCCACAATATTTTGCAACACTTTTCCGAGCAAGGACAATCTCGAGGTGTCCCGAACCATCCCCAAACGTTTCTTACCATTTCCTACAAGAGTTCAAGGTTAGGCAACAACCTGAGGATGTTTCCAAGGCGTCCTCATGTCCCCAAAACGTCTCAACTACAAAGGTGCAAGGAAAATCCACAAGAATAGTTTAACTACTCGGCGAGTCAACAAGTACTCGTCATTTTTTCATAGTGCCTAGTTTTTTCAAGTTTAACTCGTTGAGTTTTTAGGCCAAGTCTTAGGTGAGTTTTTGCTAGTCAGGTGGCAAGTATTCTACAAGTCTATACTAGAAACTCATGCCACACAAGGATGACACACAGATGCAAAAAAAACATAGTAAAAATGCAAAAAAAATGTGAATTTCTGGCTTTGTGAGCCCTATCTGCCCAACCTAATGAAGCACACTAGCATTTCAGCATTATTGAGCAAATCGAAAGGATTTTATAGGGGATTCGAAGAGCGATTTTGTGGAATTTCAGATTTGTAGGTTAGTTTTTTTTCTTTTACCTTTTTTTCCAAGCATATAAAATGTTTCTAGCATGTTAAATTTTTTATAACATGTAAAACTTACAAATTTAATTGCATTGAATTCAATTTATGTAAATTTTCTGAATGTAGGGTTTACATTTTCAGGTAAAAACATGTTATTTTCTATTCAATTACTATATTACATTTCAATTTTTCGAATGCATTTACATGCTTTTTTTTTTAAATCGTGTTCAAATTGTTCTAATATTTTTAAACGTTATTTTCTTGTTTTTATTAATGTTGCAAGTTAGTATACAATGGCATCTAGCTCTACATTAGGTTCAAACTCAAAAAGTGGAAGCCATCTCGTTGGAAATAAACCCACTAGAAGTCGTGACCCCACTTGGAAATATGTCGTAATGGGACCGGTAGCATAAAAGTGCAATCTGTATCTTGTACTGGAAGAAGCTTGATGAAGGCATAAATTGCCTCAAATACCATAATGCAACCATTCCTAACTACAATGCCAAGCCGTTTCCAAATGCCCTAGAAGAGGTAAAACAAGAGATGCAATATTTCCCTGCATTGTTGGTGTGTCCTTGGCACCCAAGGCTTCATTCAGAAATGGCTCTGAGGTGTAATGTCCCCTTTTTGAGCTAGACTTGTATTTGGGTTGAACTTGGACTTTGAAGGATGGAAAACTAGAATGTTGGCTCAATACTTGTTTTATTTGGTATTTTTGGCTAGATGATATTTTATAATATTTTATAAAGCCAAAAATAATGTTATTTTAGCCAAGGCAAAATCAAAAGATTGGAAAATCGAAGGATGAAAAGAATAAATGTTGGAGACTTCAAGGTGGGAAAATAAATAAAAGGCAAATTTTACTTATATTTTTATTTATTTAATTTTCCCAATGCAAAGTGACGCCAAGGAGAAAAATAAAATATAATATTTTATTGTATTTTATTATGCCAAGGAAAAGAAAGGAAAATAAATAATATTGGCAAAAGTTGACGCCAACCTGGAGAAGAGAAAAATAATTAAAAATTAGTATTTTTATGCCAATAAAATCGGCGCCCAAGGGAGGAATGAAAATAATAATAATAAAATATCATTTTCCAAGAGAAATTGGTGCCTAGGAGGAATAAGGGAAAAAATAATAAAATATTTTATTGTTTTCATGGGTGGCGTCCAAGGTGGATTAGATGAAATCATTTAATAAAATCAAATTAAAGATTTGATTTTGGAGGTGGACTTGAAAATTGTTTACATGTCAAATTGGAGAGAAAGTATAAAAAGGTGTCATTGGCATCATTTTACACATCTTTTGCTTATGTTAAACTTTGCATTTTGCATATTGCTCTTGGCTGAAAGTGAATTTCAGTTGAATCAAGGTGGTGTTCCCTTGATAATTGTGTGGTTTGGAGATGATCCCAATCCACCACGTGAGGTGAATTCATATGGGAGTTCATCATTGGGCTTTATTGGTGATTTGAGTTGGTATTTTGATTTCATTCAAGCTAGGGTTTGATAGTAATTTGCATTTTCAGCTAGCTATGAAGGATGGAATTCGAATTTGAAGGTGAATTTTGATGACATTTCAATCTTACATTTATATATGAGGGTTTGGCATTGAAGCGCTTGGCAAAGAAAGGGAGTTTTAGTGATTTCCAGCCATTATACAAGTTCTGATTTGTTATAACAGCAGCTACATGTATTCTGACTTCCTGTCACAACAGTTACAGGAGCTCTGATTTCCTGTCACAACAGCTACAGGAGGGTTTTATTTGCAGATCTGAAGGTTGTTGGGCATCTACAGGAGGGTTTCAACATCAGCTAAGCTTCCTAACTCTAATCGCTTTCATCTTAGGCTTGGTTGCTTGAGTTTGGAGTATTACTTTGGCACATTTTGATGATATTTGCAATTAGGGTTTTATATCAGCAGAGGTTACAAGATTGCATCAGTCATATCAGACCTTTGGAAGGGCATTTTAATTGTATATCAGTCGTACCCAGCTGAAGATTTCATCATACTTTCATAGAGCTTCATCTTCCATTCACTTGGCTAGGGTTTGGGTCATGTAATTTGACATTTGTGGATGTAATTGGAGGTCTGATTTGTAAATCAGACTTGGCTGATTGTACTTTCCAGCCCACTTCTATTCTAATGTACTTTCAAAATCAATAAGGAAGAAAAGCTAACACTGCCGGGTATGTTCGTTCATGTTTATGTGCATTGATTGGTTGCCTAATATCTATGTTTCATGTTCTTTACTTGCTATTCGGACCTATGCTTTGAACCTTTCCATCTACATAATATTTTAAACTCATTGGTGAAAGCGGAATTTGAAAATCTTAAGTGAGTTGCAAGAAAACTAAATCAGAAAATTCAGGTCAGCAAGGCAAAAAATGCAGTCAGAACAAATAGAGTTCTTACAGTGGTATTAGAGCTCCTTTCTGCATAGTTAATTTAGTATATATCTTATTCGGGATATTACAGTGGTATCAGAGCTTCGATCCTGCCAGCCTATGGGGTTATGAGCTACTATATCGATCCACTTCCATATCATTGTCATAGAAGAACAGGTACAATGGGAGATAGAAGGCAAGGTAATCCGCAACATGATGACATTGGTGACATGATGAGGGAAATGATAGCAGGTCAACACATGATGGCAACAGAACAGCATTCTACAAATGATAATATCATGCAAATGATGGCTACACAGAATCAAATGTTAGAGGTGTTGACACAATCATTGAATAATTTATCGGTTAATCAAGAATCAGGCTAATCCAACTAATATAGGTGCAGAGAGTGTTGTTCGATCACCTCGTGCAAGGAGGACACGCACAGCTACTATGGATAGGCCCATGCAGCCCACTTTTCTTAATAGAGAAGAAGAGGTTGAGGAGGAGATACAAGTTGAGGAAGAGGAGCCGCCTTTTGATGATGATTTGATATCTATGGTTGAAGAGTATGATGCACTCCCTGAGCATGTCAAAAACCACACAAACTTCAACAACTACATGACTCAAAAGCGGGATAGGCAAAGAGGTAGAGTTGAAAGGCAAAGAAGGCAACAACCAACTCAACCTAAGGAATACAAAGATGCATTGAATAAAATTCCTCTCCCTAACTTTGATGGCAACGGTAAAATCAGTGCTAGAGCATGGGTACACAAGTTGGATACATTTTTTACACTCAAGCCCATGAGTGAGGAAAAGGCTATACATTTTGCTACTATGCATTTGGAGGGCCTAGTGTATGATTGGTGGCACCATGGACTTGTTTCACAGCATCACAACAGGATCATTTCATATGATGAGTTCACTAATAAACTCATTACCAGGTTTGACCGCAAGGATGTAGAAGTCTACTACAAGGAGTTGGCACAGTTGAGACAGATTGGTAGAGTAGACTCATATGTTACTGAGTTTCAAAAGATAGCGGCGATGGTTCCTGACATGACGGATAGGAGAGTCACTATGTTGTTTGTTGAGGGTTTGAATGACAGGATTAGAGGATTGGTCAAAGTTCATAGGCTAAGGACACTTGATGAGGCTATTGAGCTTGCACTTGATTTGGACACTACTACATTCATGCCACAAAAGAAGAGTTTCAAGGATGAAAATGCAAATCAGAAATCTCATGAGCAGCCCACTCCAAAGAAAGTTGAAGGTACATCAAAGATGGATTTTGAGGAAAGGAATGAACTTCGTAGAAAGAAATTGTGTTTTACTTGCAAAGAACCTTGGGCAATTGGTCATAGGTGTCTTGGCAAAGGCAAGGTGCATTATATAGAGGTGATTGATGAGGTGGATTGTAATAAGCTGCCCCAAAATGTTTTTCAATTTTAGCAATCTATCACACAGGGTTAGCATAAATATGCAACCAACTAGATACCTCCACATTTTTTTATCACCAAGTTCCCAGGATGGGCGAAGTGAGAGCATACAGTGCTTTGGTTGACAAAACAATGCTTTGCAAATGAAACTGAATACAATCATCGGCTATAGAGCAAGCAACTGCTTTCCAGCAGGCATCCACTTATGCAGTGGGAATACTCCACTTATTCAGTGGGTGAAAGAAAGAAGACAAATAGTGTTCATTCCTCCACCTAGTGGTATACCATCCAGGGGTTACAATATGTGTTTGCAAACTTGGAATAAATGAATTACAATAAGTAAGGTGCAACACAACTCAGAAATTAAACTAGATCAACATCTCAGCACAAACATGGATTTGCTTATTGGAAATCACCCTGCATTAGCATCAACAAGCTCAACATAAGGATATCCCAGCTGATAGAAAATCAAGAAGACCACTGCTGAAGGAAAATGTAACCAAAATCAGACTTCTAATCTGCTGTACGGACAGCCCACTGTGACTCAGAATTGCATGTAGTTGCAAATATATAGTATTTCATTGAGATTCACCAAGGGCTGACCAACAACCTTCTAAATGCCAGCAATAAGGGAGTCTCAGATTTAAATTGCAGATTAAAATGTCTTTGAAACTCACACTAACTGAAATAGTACGGCAGCCTTAAATGTATGGACTGCTGAAGCAAAAGAATAACAACATCAAACACAAAGCAATAGCATCAGATGTTAGCCCTGGATATAGCAATAAATATCCAATTATCATTCACATCCAAATTTTCATCAGTCACTATAAGACAAAATCGCCCTTATGCAACGTATGGCCATGGATGTACGGCCCAGCTCAGACATTTGATTCTGCAATCATAAAACTGTTAGAACAGATCAGAAATAGGCGCTTCAATAGATAGATATCTCTCAAAACATCCATTCAAACATGTATACTACATTAACTCTTAAACCCCAAATCACTCTCCTACCTAATGCACGGCCTTGGAAATGTACGGCAAGGTACAAGCCAGTCAAAACAAAAGCAAACTCACTATAATCTGCTAAGAAAGAGTCGCCTAGGGGTCTAGAATACTCTCCAACAAGACCACATCAGATTCATACATTTATAAATCAAGCTATGGATCATCCCTTATGCACCTGTACGGCTAGCCTGTATGGTACAGCATGCCTTAGAAACTCAACTCTGCATCAAACTTAGAACATGATGATCAGAAATGGACACCAACATAATGTAATTATGTAAAGAATATCCATCCACAAATCTGCATTAAAACATATATTGATCCTGTCACATTCAACTCGCCCTCAGCCACAGGAGCAAATAGAAATGTACGGCCAGCAAGAAACAATATGATCTTCACAGAGTCCAACAAAAATCATGAGAATATTCAATACAATCCATTCAAAATTACCATCACAAACTCAAATGATCAACACCAAACAAATACCATGTCATGTCCCTATAATGATTTATAATTGAATTGTTTATTTAAATAATAAGTTAGCCTTATATAAACTAAATATATAATATATTTATTTAAAATATATTATTAATATATATTATTTAATAAATAATATATTATAAATATATCTAATATTATAAATACAAATATTATTATCATTATCTTATATTGTAATATAAATATAAATAATATAATATAAATCATATATCATTTATTATGATATAAATGATATAATATAAATAATATATCATTTATTATAATGAAATAATATAAATAAATAATAATATAAATGAACATCTTTTAACCTATCATTTTATGATAAGGGAGTTACATATGGTTAGAACTAGTTTTACCAAAAAAGGGAATTAATATAAAGTAATAAAAATTATAAGAGGGTTAGTATGTCTTTTACCACCAAGCATAATAAGGGACATGCCTCTTCGAACATATCCCTTGAAAGGGAAATAAATAAAGGTTGTGAGATAGAAGGAAAAAAGGATCGGAAAAATATAAAAAGAGAATCGGATAAATACATATATTTAGATCTGCATTATATATATATTTCCGAGTTTCATAAATTAATATGTAGAGATATGTAGATCAGCAGCAAAAGGGAGGAATGATTCAAGTAAAAATAAATAAATATATATATATATATAGTAGATAAAGGATGTAATGTCCCAATAGAGATCGGCACCATTAAACATTATTAAAAATTATATTCATGATTAACACTATAATAATAATGATATTATAATAACGATAATAAATAATATATATAATATAATAATTAAATGATATATATATATATAATAGTAATATTATAATGATAATGGATAAGTAATATATTATATAGTTATTTTAATAATAAAATAACAATAGAATTCAAGTGCTAGCAAATATATACATATCTGCTGGGTGTATAGAAGAAAATAATATATTTTTGGATTTCTAAGAGTATATAGATATTCTAAAGTGAATTGTGATATTCAAATAAGAACCAAGATACAATTTGAATTAATTACAAAATCATATGGATAATGATATAATAATATTGTGATGACAATAATAATGATCATTGATCATTATAATAATAGTGATTAATTATTATAATAATAATAATTGTTATGTAATATAAATAATATAAATTTTGCATAGTATATATATGGTCTAATTGGAATCTACATGTATGAAAATAACAATATAAGTAAGAAAAGATGATCCATTATGAATGAGATATAAAGGCAGAGGTCTTATGTACTCAAGTAAATATGAGACTAATAGATGTCCTACATAAATACATGATTCTTGTTTAAATAAGATAATGAGTACAAGAAGGTTATAAGTACATAGTTATGAATATGAAATAGATTTGTAAAGGCATGATTACCCAAGGGGTAGATAATAGTCCTTAAACATTAATCATCTTCACCATAGAGATGGGATGGAAAACAAGGATTGTAGTTGACCAATTCATGAGATAAATCATAGGCCTTGGTTGGAGAACCAAGGACTAATAGGCCTTGGTTGGAGAACCAAGGAAATAATAGGCCTTGGTTGACAAACCAAGGAAATAATAAGGAATAATAGGCCTTCAATTGGAGAATCGAAGGATTAGGCCTTTGATGTAATAGTCAAAGGAATAATGATGGACCCATGAGAATTGGGGTGACATTACATCCTTAAGTATCTTCCCCCATAAGGTTGAAAGAATGATTAATAGGCTTAAGGTTATCTCACCCAAGGTAATTCATGAAGTATAAACAAGAAAAGCATATAGTTGTGAAAGAAATAATATATAGTTAAATATTAAAAGAAAAAGAAAGAATACTAATGTGCTCTTTATAAGTTGAAATTGTTTGCAAGATTGCAAAAATTTTAGCTTGCTAGAAGGGGACATTACATACCATAATTCCAAATCCGTCTTCAGCACAATGGTGATTCCTGTATGAAACCACACTCGATCTACAAGAGGGTTTTCGTCCTCAAGATATTATGGAAGAACTCACAGGTTCACTCCAACTGCAAAACAAAACAATTCCAAAAGCATAACCCTTCCAAATGAGCTCTCATCCCCTTTTTATAACCTTTTGAGAAAAATATAATATTATTTCCCTTTTACCTCTTTATATTTCTTCTCACAAAAAGACCTTTTTTGAAATAATAAAAATATATTGTGTGAGGCCCCTTTTTTAAGTGTCTATCATTTAGAACACTTAATAACCTTTCCAATGAGCTATAACACTTAGGTCCCTTTTAATTATTTTCACCCCTAGGAGCTTAAGTGAAAATAATAATTAAAATAGCTCATTAAATATTACTTTTTGTGGAAAATTCCAAATTGCATCCGACCGCCAAATAAATTGAACCAATATGCTCAGTAGGGTTTGGGATGCACAACAATGCCTTCCGAGGGGACTTTCCAAAAATAGACGGCTCCTCCAAGAACCTTGGAGAGCAATCCAAGAAGCCGAATCAACTTTAAAAAGTTGCATAGACACCCTGACATTGACCTCAAAACCAAGGCAAAACATCACAAATAACTGAACCTGTGCTCTTCACAACATACAAAGCTCCCTAACCAACCCAGATAGCCTACAGAAGCTCAAGGGAATAGACTATCAGTCACAAACTTGGCTAAATGCCAAATGGGGACATTACATGGATGATGCTACTAATTCAGAAAATGATAATGGAAAGCCAACACTAGAACTTGAAAACGATGGTAACAAAAGTTCTAGGATTGCTTATCTTTCAGGAGCTTCAAGGTATAATCTATTCATCTTTGAGGGCACCTTGTTTGGTTGCAAGGTTATGGCACTTCTTGATACTGAAGCTACACATAACTACATTGATGAGGGTTCGGTAAAGAAAAGAGGTTTGCATTGTGTTGACTTTGAGGGCCTTGATGTGACTATAGCAGGTGGACTCACTATTCTTTGTAAAAAGAAAGTGAACAAACTTAGCATTCTATTTGGTGAGTATACACTTTGTTAGGACTTCTATGTTCTTGATTTGAAGGATCAAGAAATTGTGCTTTGCATGCAATGGCTACATTCATTACAAAGAGTCATCCAAGATCTACAAGCTATGGAGTTGAGTTTCCAACATGATGGAAAACAAATTGTTATGAGAGCACTCAAGTACACATTGCCACATCAAATAGCAGCCAAATCTATGATAGCTATGGGCCATGAATTGTCTCATGAAGACATATGTGATTCACATGGAGAGACTTCTATTGGATCAGCATTTGATGGAGTATTTGAGGTTTGAAATGGATGAAAGCACTATAGAATGACATGATATCATTTCTGATTTTTTTGAGGACAGCATCACCTTATCCCGTCATTCTATAATGTTCCGTTTTTGGCACATAGATTTTTGTGCACATTATGCTTGTTCTTAGTCCCTCGGAGGCTATCTAGCATGTTTGGGAGAACTCCAATGTTCTTGGAGTGGTCGTGGTTCAGTCTGCAGAACAATTATGTGTCTCAAGTCTTCATTTTTTATCAAGGATGGTTGAAGTTGCTTAATCAGTACATTTCTATTGTTTTATTTGACTTGGGACCATTATTCAGATAATTAATTAATATTTCACTAAGGTTGCCTAAGGTTATATTTAAGTATAGCAACTTAGTATAATATTAATGGGTTTCCTTCTGGAAATGGACTAACCTTCTATGGCATTGAGCTCAATGGATGTACAGGGTTACAGTGATGGTTTCAGAAGTTTGATCGGGTTTATGGATTGCTCTCCAAGATTCTTTGAGAAGCCGTCTATTTATAGTAAGTCACCCAGATGACATCGTTCTTCATCCCAAACATCATAGAAGGCAATGGTATGATTTATTTTGCAATTCGCCTAAATTTGGGATTTTCCGCGAAGTCGGGTGATTTAATGAGTTATTTAATTATTATTTTCACTTAAGTCTCCTATGGGTGAAAATAAACAAAAAGTACCTAAGTGATATAGCTCATTGGAAAGGTAATTAAGTGTTTTAAATGATGGACACTTAAAAAGAGGGCTTCACACATGATATATTATTTTTATTCCAAAAAAGGTCTTTTGGAGAGAAGAAATATGAAGAATTAAAAGGAAAATAATAATATATTCCTCTCAAAAAGTTATATAAGGGGAATGAGAGCTCATTTGGAAGGGGATGCTTTGGATTTTAGTATTGTTACTCTGCCAGATTGAACTTGAGAGTTCTTCCATTCCTTCTTGAGGACGAAAACCCTCTTGAAGACAACAATCAATTTCGGTGGTGAAAGATCCACCCTAGCTGGAGCAATGGTGATTTCACACAGAAATCACATGGAGCCTTCATGGAGTTTTGGAGTGATTGTTTGATTTGATGTTTTGATGAGATTATATATGAGATTTTGGGGTTTGTTTTGGAGGAGTATTGTTTCAGATTTCAATAGAGTAATAATAAATGAAGTTCTTCCTTGTTGCCCGTACCCTACAGGCCGTACCAGCAAGAGGAATTGATTTATTTCTATGGAGTGTTAAAAGTCAGTTGCTTCTATTGTTAATGTGATAGTTTCCTTATGATTTTGGCGCTTTATTTTAGATTTAATCCATTGTGATTTGAGCAGTGTTTGTATTGTTGTTTTGAATGCCCAAGTTGGGCTGTACAAGAAGTTCGTACCTTTGGAGAGGGCCGATTTGGTTTGAGCTTATCTTATTCTGTTTGGAGCAAATAATGATTGTAATGTCATTGTCATGTATTGGCGTCAATATGCAGATCTATCCCTTTGTGTTCTGGGCAGGTTTTATTAATCTTTGATGAACTCTATACCCTACAGGCCGTACGGACCTGTGTGTGGGTGTTTGAGCTCCTGATCAGATTGCTTCTCTTTGGACAGTTCTCTTACATCTGTGGTAATGTTGCAGGGTTAATATCAGTTAAGGGGGGCAGTTTGGTGATGATACTTATGTTTATGTGCATTTATGAGAAGTTTGTCACGCTCCAGGCAGCCGTACAGCTCATTAAGGGTCTGGTTTTATGCCACAGTTCTGATCAGCAGAGCCTATAGTGTCTTCTGTTATTGGACAGCACTCTAACAACCTGATTTTCTGATCTTCTCTTCATCAGCAAAGCATTAAGCACCATTTCTGATTTGGGACAGATTTAACAAGTGAAAACCTAATAATCCTTTGTGATGCAGGTTGTTCCCTTTGATGCAAGACATTCTTAGAGTATTGATTTTTGATCCAATCCTTCATTTCTGAACAGTGTTGCATATTAATTGTTTATTTGTAATCATTTCATTAATGTGCAAACACATAATAACCCCTGGATGGTTTACCACCAATGTGGAGCAATTGGAACTTTATCTTTCATGTATTTCCACCCACTGAATAAGTGGTGAATCCCCACTGCATAAGTGGATGCCTGCTCATTAACAGATGAATGTATTTACCTTGTTGCACAATGCTTTAATTTGTAAGCCAAAACACATTATGCTTTCACATTGCCCATCCTGGAAACTTGGTGATCAGAAAGTGTGGAGGTATCTAGTTGGTTGCATATTTGTGCTAACCCTGTGTGATAGATTGCTAAAATTGAAAAAAATTTGGGGTAGCTTATTACACATTCTCATGAGATAGCAGCCTCTATTCATGATGAAGTTAGTGTTGTTATATCTCCTATTGAAGGCATTCAAAATCCAAGTGTTAGACATGAAGATGTTAATCATAAGAGGATTGATTTTGTGTATTTTGGCATAGAAGAAGTAAGGCAGTCCGAAAAAATGAATGAAGAGTGGAAACAAAGAGCCAAGGAGGCTATGTTGATGGCTGCCAATGCAAAACAACACCTACAACAAGTCAAAGAACAAATCAAACGCATAGATATAGCAAGACAAGAAAGGGAAGCCTACATTAGAAGCCTTTTTCTTTCAAAAGGAAGATGTTATGGAGGTTGTTAATAATGACATGAACACATGGATAGATGAAGATGAAAGAAAATCATATTTGCATGATTCATTAGTCCCCATTGCAGAGCTAGATCAGCCTACTCTTGAGTTAACACAACATCATTTTGATGATGTTTTTTTGTTGGAGCATGTGGATGTGTTTGGGGCAGTTTCGTATAGTGGAGATCTCTATATTCTTGTTGAGGGTTGGTCTAATGAGGTCTCCTATCATCATGCATTATGGACGGCACTTTTTGTATCATTTTAGATAATATTTTCAGTTTGTATGTCGTTGTTCTGATTTATAACAGCAAGATAACAGGATTCGATACACTTTCATTGACACTTTTGTTTGACATCCATCATTTGTTCGTGCTACACTTCCATGTCAGAGGGATTTTCAGCTTTGTTGGCTCATTGATTGGCATCGACATCTTCATTATTGGGTTGATTGATCACTTCATGGTATGGATTTTTCATCGGAGGTTGAGTAATGATGAGTTTGCATCAGTTTACGACAGCGGAAGCAATCCCAAGATCTTTTACATCAACAGCTTTGAGGAGATATATGTATGTATGGAGAGCCTAGATGGATTTGGGATCCTGATATTGATTGGTACTTGCAATTGCTTGGGCCAAGAAATCTTGGGGTGCAATGACTTCTAATGTCCTCTTTTTGAGCTAAACTTGTGTTTGGGTTGAGCTTGGACTTTGAAGGATGGAAAACTAGAATGTTGGCTCAATACTTGTTTTATTTGGTATTTTTGGCTAGATGATATTTTATAAAGCCAAAAATAATGTTATTTTAGTCAAGGCAAAATCAAAGGAATGGAAAATCGAAGGATGAAAAGAATAAACGTTCTAGACTTGAAGGTGGGAAAATAAATAAAAGGCAAATTTTATTTATATTTTTATTTATTTAATTTTTCCAATGCAAAGTGACGTCAAGGAGAAAAATAAAATATAATATTTTATTGTATTTTATTATGCCAAGGAAAAGAAAGGGAAATAAATAATATTAAAATATTATTTATTGGCAAAAGTTGACGCCAACATGGAGAGAAGAAAAATAATTAAAAATTAGTATTTTTATGCCAATAAAATCGGCACCCAAGTGAGGAATGAAAATAATAATAATAAAATATCACTTTCCAAGAGAAATTGGTGCCTAGGAGGAATAAGGGAAAAAATAATAAAATATTTTATTGTTTTCATGGGTGGCGTCCAAGGTGGATTAGATGAAATCATTTAATAAAATCAAATTAAAGATTTGATTTTGGAGGTGGACTTGAAAATTGTTTACATGTCAAATTGGAGAGAAAGTATAAAAAGGCGTCATTGGCATCATTTTACACATCTTTTGCTTATGGTAAACTTTGCATTTTGCATATTGCTCTTCGCTGAAAGTGAATTTCAGTTGAATCAAGGTGGTGTTCCCTTAATAATTGTGTGGTTTGGAGATGATCCCAATCCACCATGTGAAGTGAATTCATATGGGAGTTCATCATTGGGCTTTATTGGTGATTTGAGTTGGTATTTTGATTTCATTCAAGCTAGGGTTTGATAGTAATTTGCATTTTCGGCTAGCTATGAAGGATGGAATTCGAATTTGAAGGTGAATTTTGATGACATTTCAATGTTACATTTATATATGAGGGTTTGGCATTGAAGCACTTGGCAAAGAAAGGGAGTTTTAGTGATTTCCAGCCATTATACAAGTTCTGATTTGTTATGACAGCAGCTACAGGTATTCTGACTTCTTGTCACAACAGTTACAGGAGCTCTGATTTCCTGTCACAACAGCTACGGGAGGGTTTTATTTGCAGATCTGAAGGTTGTTGGGCATCTACAAAAGGGTTTCAACATCAACTAAGCTTCCTAACCCTAATCGCTTTCATCCTAGGCTTGGTCGCTTGAGTTTGGAGCATTACTTTGGCACATTTTGATAATATTTGCAATCAGGGTTTTATATCAGCAGAGGTTACAGGCTTGCATCAGTCATATCAGACCTTTGGAAGGGCATTTTAATTGTATATCAGTCGTACCCAGCTGAAGATTTCATCATACTTTCATAGAGCTTCATCTTCCATTCACTTGCCTAGGGTTTGGGTCATGTAATTTGACATTTGTGGATGTAATTGGAGGTCTGATTTGTAAATCAGATTTGGTTGATTGTACTTTCCAGCCCACTTCTATTGTAATGTGCTTTCAAAATCAATAAGGAAGAAAAGCTAACATTGTTGGGTATGTTCTTTCATGTTTATGTGCATTGATTGGTTGCCTAATATCTATGTTTCATGTTCTTTACTTGCTATTTGGATTCATGCTTTGATCCTTTCCGTCTACATGATATTTTAAACTCATTGGTGAAAGTGGAATTTGAAAATCTTAAGTGAGTTGAAAGAAAACTAAATCAGAAAATTCAGGTCAGCAAGGCAAAAAATTCAGTTAGAACAAGTAGGGTTCTTGCAGTGTTATCAAAGCTCATTTCTGCATAGTTAATTTAGTAAATATCCTATTCGGGATATTACATGAGGACTGCTCAACATCCTGCTGATTTTCTTATTCCCTGTGGCTACTTTCAGAGACGGTTCTTGCCTTCCAACTAGACTATCAACAGTGTAATGTTAGGGGGTAGCATCTTTCCACCATATGGCTTCACACTTTGAATGAATTTTATTGCTTGGACAATCAGCTGCAATATGCCCAACTTCATAACATCTCCTGCATTGGAAAGATAAACCTTCATAGTCCAAGGGTTGTGTCCAGCCATGACCATCTGCTTTTAAAATTATTTCTAACGGAAGATCTTTGGAAGTATCTATTTCCACCAAAATCCGAGCAAAAGTTGTGTGAATAAAATCTATTGAATTTTTTCTATAGTAACAAAATTACCGATTGAGTTTCCAATTGATGCAAAGCAAGATTCAAATCAGTATTGGAGAGGAAGATTTGGAAGGCGGACCCAGACCGGATGAACAGAAAAGGATTCAGCTGAAGGATTCACATGTGGATGCCATGGTTTCAGCAGTAAAATGTTATGTCCCCATGTCCACAAATATGATAGAATGGTGTTTCTATCCTTCCTACTATCAAAAACCATGATGAAGAAGCCTCTAGCAAAGGGATAGATTTTCAGTTTCTCTTCCATTAGGGGCTTCCACAATTCGGATATCCATTTGTGCAGATCCGGAAGGCTTGGCCATAAACGGTTGAACCTTCCGATTAATCCATTCTCAACAAATATTCTTCATTTTCGAGCAGCTCTTTCTTTAAATCTGCATCAAAATTTAATTCAATGGACTTACCAAAGCATTGAACTATCCTTCCGATTTCACTACCCCTATGACCCTTGGGATTTAGTTCCGGTACGGGTCTGGGGTGAACCCCAGATTTGGCGGCATCCTGGAATGAAACCCTAGCCGCAACTTTACCATTCTCAACAATCTAAGACTTTGCCTCCATGGCCACCTGGCGATTGTCCTTCGTTAGCTCTTTCATCTCCTTAATGCTTGATTGACTAGCAGTGCCCCCTCCAAAGGGGATCGGAGGCCATGATTCGAATGCCTCCAACTGCGTAGTCTTTAAGATTTTGATCCCCAAGACAAATAGGCATGAAGAGTCACCATATTCACGCCGAAGACTGTCGCGTCCATTGCCATCTGATCCAATAATAAAGTCCGCAATAGAAGCCACACATGCAAAGGAGTTTGCAAAAACCTTAGCGCCATGATTGTTCAGGAGTTTCACATCCATTGCTCAAGAGCCCCAACACACTTTACTTTTGATCCTCTATTTAATAATTAATAATTTAATAAAATATATATACAAATAAATTAAAATAAAAATAATGAATGATACAAATATAATTATTAATTTATATAAAAATTAAGGTATTGTGCATTATTTATATTCTAGTTCAATTTTATTCATATATCTATTTCTTCCTACAAAATTATATTCGTGCTACATTACATAAAGAGATCATATCATATTGTGCATTATTTAATATTTATTAATTTATACTTATACACTATATAGAATATACAAAAAAAATAAACTAAATATACATATTTATTGTTTATTTATTAGATTATTTGAAGTTGAACAGAGCTTTTCTAAAAATTAAATAATAAATATTAAAATGAGAATTAAAAAAATTAATAACTTATCTGTAGCTGCAAATGCCCAAAGCTATTGTTCGCTCACGTTGTATGAAAGCAGCCACACAAGCAAAAAAAACCCAAATGAAATCCCGAAATTCTGAAATCGTGCCCCTATGTTTTAGTGTTTGTCGCCCTTTCCTGTGCTCGAAATGAATTAAAACGGCATCAAAATGAGTTAAAACAAAATAGAAAACACTTTAGAGTTTTTTGGCAGTCAAAAAGTCAATAAAAGACATGGAATCGTGATGAAATCACCACATAAGGCTCGGAATCGGCCGGATACAAGACGGTTTCCCCAGAATCAGTTCGACCTCCAAACTTTTGAACCCTAGAGGACTCCGCAAGGCATCCAAGGGGATTTCAATTCCATGATGTTTCATACTTGGAATCGGCATACAAATAGGTCGATTCGGCAACATAGTTATTTATCTATCTAGGTTGTAGCTTTGTATGCAACTTAGTTGTTTAACTTTAATTCTTAGAGTTATGTGTTGTATTTTTGTTAGAATAATTATTCCTTCAAAATCTTGTGTGCATCAACTTGTTGATTTCTACTTTTAGCTAGTAGGATGGTGTTGTGATGTTAGAATTAATCACTTTCATTAAAGTTATAAAATCCATAAAATCTCACTTGTGAGAGGAGAATTGTTTCAAGTCTTGTGCTCATACCCAAGGCAAAAAGATAGGGCAGAACTTTATTTCACTATTGCTAAAACCCCATAAGATATTGTGCATAGTGTAAATATTTCTAGATTTTGTCTATGACTCTATAGCTTAGTGTCTATAGTTAGTACTAGATTTCAAGAAGCTTCCCCTTATTTGAAGAGAGCTTCTACCTTGCATATTGATCTGGTTTGAGTTGTCTTGCAAAAGACAAACCAGAACAGTAACAACACGTATAACTTTCTGTAAAGACGAATATAGAGGTAGAGGCTGTCAAAAAATTTAGTTGATAAAGTAGTCTTGTCACAGAATATAAGTGACATGATACTATGACTGAAATACTAAAATGAGAAGGCTTTAATGAGGTCATTTTTACTTCTATTTCTTTATGTAGATTTTTGTTTGTTAGTGTTTTAGTTTGCACCTTCCAATGCAACACAAAACAAAACAGATGTGCAATAGAACCGCTCTTCGAATTAGAAGGGCAAGCTCCATTTAAAATAAAAACTAACCTAAAACTAGACAATATGTACTTGCAATTTACAATTTTTATAATGATTTTTGGGGTGGTTCACGCTCGTCCTTAATAAAATGTAAATGTGTATCTTTTTTGGTTTTGCCTAGGGCAAAAGGCTAAGATGATCTTTCAACACTAGGCAAAGGATTTTATGCTTTTTGACTTTAAACAAATCCTATGACTACACACTTATGTCATTCTATTAAAATAGATAGTGAGCAAGGTAAATACACACGAAGTTGAATAGGTTGACACAAACACAAACACTAAGATTAAATCAGATATAGGACTCAGTACAAAGCCATAAGTCACACCTTTGAGCTCACCTACAATACAAAGCTTACAAATTCGCCAAAGCAATTTAACCCTTAGCATACATAACGAGACATCTCTATATACATTCATAAGCAAGATAGGCATAATAAATGCCATTAAGTAACACTGAATGGCAATTTCAGAAATATGCAAGCATGAGAATTACCATTGATAATCTAAGTGCAAGAAGGCACTTATTTATACTATTTACAAACAATTGCATGAAAATAAATGAAATAAATTAACTGCACTTCTACCCAACTATGACCGCTTGCATGACATGCAAGCTTTATTACAAATTAATCCTATCCACTAATTATTATATTACAACATGCGACTGCCAGTTCAACTATCAATTGAAATACTACAATTATCCCTTAAAAGTTCTCATCTCTCGCATGATAAGATAGGCAATCTAAAAATAGCTGACTTCGAGCTATACATAGAGGATGCTAAAAATAGCTTATACTAGAATATGCTCTTGTTCTCGAAAATGATGATGAGCTATTTTTAGCACGCGCTACAAATAGACATTTTCTGAAAATGTGGCTCTTGATGATTTGATGATTCTGCAACTTTTCCTTTGATCCGACGAAGGCTAGCAAATTCTCTTAGGACCTATGAAACTGAAAATTCACTTTGTTGCTTCTTGAAATAGAACACCCCTTGTTTCGTTGAATCATAGATTACATACTCGCCGCGAGTTTTCAAACAAAATGATTTACTTGCGGTTTAACTTGCCAGGTTAACAAGTCAAATTTCCACTGAGTTTTTCCACTAAAAATCACAAGTACTCGTGAATGACTCTATGAACCTGTTAAAAAAACTTGCCCGACACATTTTCTACCCTGAAACATGGTTTTAACTCTACTAATACGCGTTTTGGATGTTGAACAAGGGTTTTGAAGCTAGTAATATGCCATACACAGTTTGCACGCAAACAATATATGGAAATGACACGGTTTTGAAGGCTATTTTAACCCTCAATGGCATTGTTTGAAATCACACAATAGTCTCCAGCAATGTCAAGGGATTTAAAGAGCGATTTCAATTGTTCCAGGTTGGTAATCCGTAATTGTTTTTTATTTTTTTTATAACTATCAATAATCAATCACTTATGAATCCCTATCTTTTTTTTTTAAAGATAATGCGCCTGGTAAACTTTTTAACGTGACCGGTGACACTGGTGCGACACGCCCTCCGGCTCCACACAACGCTTTTGCCCGGAGCTATGAACCAATGAGGCCACAACACGGGGGACCTCATCCCCAAGAAAGAACACTTCAAACCCGTGAGCTCATTGGCCCAGCGAAGGCGTAATGCCTTGTGAGCTCGTTGGCCCAACGGGGGTTTGAACTCTGGTGGCCGCCACTACAACCAAGCGACTTAACCACCAAACCACGCCCTTATCGGCTTATGAATCCCTATCTTGATTGTCATTGAACAATGAACTTTTATTTAATTTGAAGGATTATTCATTATTTTATTATTTATAATATATATTACATTGGCATCCTTCCTAGGGCAATTAAATAAAATATAAAATTATTATTTATTATTATATATTATTTATTTAATCATTATTTTATTATTTATATATTTTTATTATTATATATATAAAATAATCATCTATTTAATTATTATATTATTTAATTAGTAACATTATTATTAATTCTCATAGTTATATTTTGAACTTATAATACATTGGAATGACACAATTTGATAGGGGATTCAGATATTTGGTAGGTGGAGAGTAGTTATTTTATATTTCTATAATTAGGCTTGGAAAATTTAATTCTTTTATAATCATTTTTAAGACTTGTTTTAAGATTATATGCTTTATCTAATTGCCTAGAACCACAAAAGCAAATATCTTTCTCAGGAATATCTCGGCAAACCAAAAGAGAAAGATATTTTCAATTTCTCGGGATGATATCAAGAAAATATCAGGAATCCAAAAAACGCAGAAAATTTACAAAAAAAGAGAAATAACTGATTTTTTTAATATTTAAAGGCATACTAGTTGCATGGAGAGAGATAGAGAAAGCAAAAGAAATGTACGCCATTTATTTTTGAAATATGGACTTTCCCATTAAGTTTGAAATCATTATTTAAAGTGCACACAATATAGTGTGTTATTAAATGGTTCGACTTCAAAGTTTGAACCCTCAAAATCAATCACAAACTACAAAATACAAATGTCAAGCTACAAACTGACAAACTACAAAGAAACACAAGGTAGGCAAAGCTAAGAAAGCTAGCTATTGTGAAGTACAATCCACTAGGGAGCTATAGTTCTTGATGATGAAGCTCCAATATTATGCTCCCTCCTAAGTTGATTCAACTCTTCAGTGAATGTATTAGCCTCCCTCAAGATCTCTAGGTCATCCTCATCAATTAAGTCTTCTTCATCAACAAGCCATTATGAGTCAGGATCAATCTCATCAAGGTCAATTGGTTGATCATCCTCAACACTCCCTATATAATCAGTTCAAAAGCATTAGTTTGAAATACAAAATAAGAATAAAATTTGCTAAACATAATTACAATTTACATATAGAAATCCAAATTTTCCTTACCTTGAATTTTTTTCATCTTAAGATGAAGTTTATGGTGGACAAAAACCAAATCATTCATTCGCTTTTGAGTCAAATGATTGTGTTTCTTGGAGTGTATGTGTTGAAACACACTCCAAGAACGCTCACAAGCAGATGAACTACATGGCTGGCTCAAAATGTGCATTGCCATCCATCTTAATTTCTTAGCATCTTTGCCAAAAAAATTTCACCATTGGGCTACAAAAAACATAAATTTTAATCAACACTCTATTACGTTAAAAAATTTCAATCTTAAAAACAAAATAATCTTACAAATTCCCAATTACCTGGTTTCAAAGTGTTCATGCCTTCGACAGCACAAAGAGTGGCAAAAAATCCCTTTCCTTGTTGGTATGTGGGCAACTCTGCCATGGCTCCCCATCGATCCTGTGATTATGGGAAAAATCTCTCAATGCATTGGAATAGGCCCTCATTCACCTTTTCAGCTTGACTGAAGAAGTCACTATAAAACAATGTTGGATTGAGGAAGTATCCAACAACATGGAGGGCACAATGCATTTGTCAATCCCATCTTGCATCAATGACCTCCCATATTGGCATGTATCTACTCATTTCATGGTTCATCCTTGCCCTAATAGCCTCTTTGGCCCTATCCATGGCCTCGTACAAGTAGCCAATTGGGGATTTTTCCCCATCAACTAGTCGCAACACCCTAACTAAAGGCTCTGAAAATCTCACAATCTCCTTTGCCTCTGTCCAAAAACTTGCAGGATAAACATATTCCACCACATTTTGACCATCTGTATGATCAGCAAAGCTAGACTATGACCGCTCATTCGAAACAAACATTCGCTTCAAATTCATCTTTTGGCTAGAAAGAGTCTACAATGCTACGAAGAGTATGGCAAATCATGTGACCCCTAGCCAAAGAAGTTCCTTCCCATCCGTGAAGGTGTGCATCATATGTAACACCCTCGTATGATTGTAGATAAATTTTGTGATGTTCCTGGACCTCTACAATATTGATTTAATCGATTCAATTTTCCCAATGTCTTCTAAGTTTAAATCGAGACAATGTGTTGCGCATGGACTCCAAAACAAAGTAGGATGATTATCCATCAACAATTTTCCAATAGAAACACAGGCAACAACATTGTCTGTAATAAATTGGACCACATGTTGTGGCCCCACCTCAACTATCACCTCATCAAATAGAGTGAATAGTGCTTGGGCTGATTTCACTCTATCCGGTACATCCACTAATCTCAAAAGCATAGTGCCAAGATCTGATGCAACAAGGAAATTGATGTGTACAGTTCCTCCCATCTGACATTATCATGCAACCTATCCTAGCCCACTCCTTGTGATGATTTGCAAGAACACTGTTCAAATCCTCAACTGCATCTGTCAACATGCTCATCCTCAAGGTCTCATATGAGGGTGCTTTGAACCTAGGACCTGCAACTGCAATGGCATCCACCATGGACTACCAGTATGGAGATCTTGCAATATGGAATGGCATGCTAGAATAGTACCAAAAATTAGAAACGACCTTTTTGTCTTTCTCATGAACAGTTTTCTTCCACCCCGTACTCTCCAAAGTTGTTTGTGCTCCAGGTGTAGTACATGGTGCAAAGAAGTTGTTAATGTTCCCCCCACCCGTGTTATGTCTTTCTGATCCAGAAGAAGGCAAGGTCGTATGCAGGCGAGACACAGGCAAGTATTGTATGCAGGAGATCGTCGAGCAGGGATGCAGTAGGAAGGAGGTCTGGCACGTGCGGCAAGGATCCAAAAATGACCACAAATTGACGTTTTCAAGCTCTTTCAGAAACCTTAGCACTATTTAATACAGAAAAACCACAAAAATAGCAATTGTTTTTTGCAAATGGCGAGTAAAATCTACTGTGGATTTTTCGCATAGATTTCGCCACGATTTTTTGGAAAAAATCGCAATATGCCCCGAGAGATTTCACCACAATTTGCTTCTATGCCTAGAACTATATGCTTTATGTTTTATTATAATGAATAGGAATACAATGTTGCAAGTTAGATACAATGGCATCTAACTCAGCCCCAATTATTGGAAGTTGTCCCACTAGATGCAAAGACTCCACGTGGAAATATGTTGTAATAAGACCAACACTGAGGAGTATGATTTGCATCAGATGCACAAAGATCAGTGCAAGCATCAATCGCCTCAAATACCATATTGCAAGGATTCCTAATCGTGACACCAAGGCATGTCCAAAAGCTAAAAAAGAGTAAAAACGTGAGACGCAAGCACTCCTTGCATTGTTGGATGAGAAGAAATTAGAGAGGGTGAGGACACAAACAGCAACCATTAATCCTAACATGGAAGCAAATATGGATGAAGATTTGATAGGCATTGTGGGCTCTAGTCGTGGTCCACGCAAATGAAGCAATTCCACCTCATCTAGTTCAAGTAGAGTGCAAACACAAGACTTTTTTGTATCTAGAAACATACCTGGAGCACAACCTTCATTGCAAGGTACAGTGTGCAACAAGGAGATGTACCAAGAAGCAGATAGGGTGTGTGCGAGTTTCTGGTTTTACAACCTTCCCTTCAATGTGAAGAAGAGCCCGTACTCGGAGAATTTGGTGACAGCATTAACAATTACAGGGAAAGGGTACAAGGCACCCTCTTCAAGAGACTTAAGTGGTAAGTTGCTCCAAAATGTTGTTGAAGATGCAAAGTTAATTTTGCAAGAACAAAAGAGGCAATGACAAACGTTTGGATGCACTATTCTTTTTGATGGGTGGGCAAATGGAAAGAACCGTACCCTTTTAAATTTTTTGGCAGCTTTAAATGGTGACATGATTTTCTTGAAATCAATTGATGCCTCTAAGAAAGTAAAAAATGCAAAAACTTTGTCCCTAATGTTAGAGCAAGTTGTCTTAGAGGTGAGCATAGAGAATATAGTGCAAATTATCACTGACAATGCAGCAGCGTATGTGGCGGCTGGGAGATTGCTTCAGGAGAGGCATTCGTCATTCTTTAGGACCCCTTGTGCGACACATCGCCTTGACCTTCTTTTGGAGGACATAGGAAAAATTGATTGGGTGAGACCAGTTGTAGAAGATGTAAGAAACATAACAAAATATATTTACAATCACCCTTGGGTTCTTAGCTTGATGAGAGATGACACCAAGGGGAAAGAGCTTGTGCGATCGATGTCACAAGGCTTGCAACGCACTTCTTAACGTTGCAAAGCATTACTAGTTTGTTGACACCGTTGAAGCAAATGTTTGTGAGTCAAGCATGGCTAGACTCATCATATTCAAAGAAGGTTGATGGAAAGTGGACCGCAAGGGCAGTTTTTGATGATGTCTTTGCGAAGAGAGTTGTAGACATCATCAAGGTAACCTCAAACTTCATTTTGAAATTTAAATTGAATTCTTTATTTTTAATCTTTAAAAGTATATAATTTCATTGTAAATTTGTAACATTAATGTGTTCGTACTTGTAGGTGTCGAAGCCCTTGGTGAGAGTCTTGCGCTTGGTGGATGGGGATCAAAACCCAATGGGGTACATTTATGAGGCCACGGATAGGGCCAAAAAGGCCATCTGAAACTACCACAGCGGGGATAGAGACAGATTTGATCCCATTTGGGAGAGATCATTGATCGGAGGTGGAACAATCAACTCCACCAACCCATTCATGTAGCAGGGTACTACTTCAACCCCAAGTTTTTCTTCTCCAGTTGCTTCACAGATCCTAATGGTGAGGTTATGGAGGGCCTCTCAACATGCATTGAGAGGATGACACCCAAGGTTGACTGAAGGCCCTCATTATTTCGAAGTTACAAAGTTACAAGCAAGATAGGGGAAGGCTCTTTTCTTCACCGTTGGCTATCCGAGGAAGATCCACAAAGATACTAGGTAACAAAAAATGAAGTCATATCTTATTTGTAGGTTCTTGGTGGGAAGATTGGGGTGCAAATAACCCGAATCTTAAGAAGTTAGCCCTCCTAACTTTGTTTCAACCTTTTAGCGCTTCTAGTTGTGAGCGCAATTGGAATTTGTTTGACGCCAATCACACGAGGAAGCGCAATAAGTTGACTCAAAAGTGTCTCAATGACCTAGTTGTGTGCAATACAACCTTCGACTTCACACAAAAAAGGTGGAGGACAAACCAAAGGAGCTTATTGATTTGGATGAGATTGATCCCTTTAATGATTGGACCGTGCAAGTTGAGAAGCCTTCCTTGTTTACAGAGGAGGAGATTGTTGATTTCAAGAGGTAGGCTATGGAGGATGTGGTTGTAGCAAAAGCAAGAGAGATTGATGCAAGAGCATCTGGGTGAATGGGCAATCCTGCATCGCCCAAAAAGATTTGGCATTTTTTTCATTTTGGTTTTGTTGGTTAACCTCTATTCTGGCAGTTGTCTTGGTTCAATTTGTTGTGTGTGTGAGTTTGTCTCCGCCATCATTACCTATTGTCCAGAAGAGTAAACCATGGAGGAATACAAGCCTGAGCCCTGGATCCTTCATGGGCATGTCAACTTTAATGGGAAGATTTCTGTACATTATGGGACGAGTTTCATCAGAAGAATCTGCACAAATTTTAAAATTGGAGGAAAAGCAGATTCAAAAACAGGCACTGCTTGCTCGTGTCATGGTACAGATGGAAAGGTCAATCCAAAATTTCTAAGTTTCTAACATTTAGCAAGAACATGTTCGAAAAACCAGAGCTAGTATGGCCTTGTGACATAAGTTATGGAAACAAGTGGAAGTTGTCTCCCTTATGTTTCAATATTGTATATACTTCTTCACTTATTTGTTGCAATGTGACAACGAAATCTTCAGTAGGCATTGATGTTGGGGAAAAGACACGAAGAATGAGTATCATATTTTAGCTTGCCAAACGCTGGTTTTCTTCACCAGAAATTGCATGGCTAGATACATTTACAGACCTTGAGGAGCAACGGCAGAAATTTATTCAAATGTGGACTCTTAAGGAAGCATATGTCAAAGCTTTGGGAAAGAGGATAAGTGAGCACCTCTCGAGGACTTTTCCATCCATATTAAACACCTTCCAGTTATGAACGAGCATATTGAACACTATGAAGATGCTAGTTTTGATTCTGTTCCTACAAACTTGCACCACGTTTCAGTTTGCATTGGACAGGATGAAAAGCACTTGCATGAGGATGACATGAGTCAAATAAGCAGTTGTTCTTGTCTCAAAGTGTGTGCTTGGAAAAATGTCCCATTAGTGAAGGATGAGTCTTTGCCTATCGAGGAGATTATTATAGCATCCATTAATGCCGAAAGCTTTTGACTCGATTTGATGGAAATACACATGCATTTACAAGAGGCATTTTCTTGAGTTATCCTAACGGTTCAAGGATGTGAAGCCACCAACGTGGAGATACTCTTAGGACGCCTTATAAGGCAAATGAAGCGCCAAGTGATGTTTTAATTGCCCCATGGTGTGGACTATTCAGTCAAATAACATTTGAATACCAAGAGTCTTTTATCTATTTCATTTCTCCGTATACCGTATGGCATTTCCGTTTCATGATTTTCTGTTTGAGATGCTCAAACAATATAAAAATAATCAATCCCATTGGGAGGTGCGGCCCATGGCATATAAGAGATTGTTGTTGCCTATGAAATTCAAGGAGGGAATGTAATGTCCCCTTTTGGGACTTCCCTAAATCTTGCCCTAAAATCACCAATTAGGGTTACAACTTACCAATCAAATGTTGTAAACAAGATAAATCTTGATTAGTGTAATGCTTTTGATAATTATTATATTAATTTTATCCTAAACTATCAACTTTCTAAGCAAACAATGCATTTACAGAGTACCTGGGCCTGACTTAATCCCTGCATCAGCAAGCAAATTAGTTAGCTTGATTAAATCTTACCTTGAGAAGCTCAACCATGGGAAGCATGGACTAGAATGACTCGATGGGTGTAATTAATCTTCCTAGATCTCAGGGTGGATATACCATCCCTCCCTAGTCCTCATGTGGCGCATGCCATTCATATAAAGAGCCCTCGATCTAATGTGGTACATGCCATTCATAATAGATCACCTCGGCCTCATGTGGCGCATGCCATTCATATGAGGTCGCCCCAGCCTCATGTGGCGCATGCCATGCATATGAAGTCTGTTATCCTCATCTTGTCATCTTTTCCATTTCCCATTATTGCTCTCCTTACATTGTCATACCATGATAGGAGAGTGAGGTTACAAAGGTGCCCTGGTAGCTACTCTCTAAGCCCAGAGGCAGTATCCTTACTACTGAAGGCAGTACCCCTCTGGCCCATGTGGGCTCATTGCGTCCCCCCTCGGGTGGCGTACTTAGAAGAGAGCTCTCTCGTCATTCCCCTTTGTAATTCTCCTTCTCCATCATGGTGAAGGTGTGTGCAGAATGAAGTAGTAAAAATTACATCAATAATAATTCATGATAATAACAAGCATAAACCATTAGCCATATTGACATTATACTCCCATATGAGTACTCTACCACAATAGATTAATGAAGCAGTTCTCAATTTGAGAGCTTGATTATAAATCTGAATATATGCTTTCCTCTTGCTTGCTGTTATGCTCCCTCCAATATATCAGCGATATGTATTCATTTGGAATATTATATATTCTTAGAAATCAGAAAATATATTATTTCCTTTTACAATCAGCAGATAAATATATATATTCGATTGCTTCTTCTTGTGCACTCAGCAGATATGTCTATTGATTGCTTGAATTGTATTCCTTGCTTATATGTGCAGATTGTATATCAGGAATATATATATGTTTACTCAGAAATATATTCTTCTTAATTCTATATTTTCTATGTCCCTAGCTGCACCTTATTTCTATATATATATACCATTTCTTTATGATAGAAGGGCATACCCCTTAAGAAGGGTGATGACTCTTCAAGGAGTCATGACCCCTTATTAACCAAGCGCTGCCCTCTTAACCATCGCCGCCCTTAGGCAGTTAGTAAGCGCTGCTTTAACAAAGATGTTAGATGCTTGTTATAAGGTAATAAGACTGATTTCATTCACTGCCATAATTATTGATCATTCTTAATGTATATAGTGATTACTTAAGATATACGGTGGCCTCTTATCTTTTGTTTTTATTACTGTCTTTTGCAAATCTTTAAATGTTTGCAAACCTTTAAATGTAGTATATGGGAAATCGATGCAACTTAATAAACTCATTACTCTTAACAAGTATTCCTCTTGTAATCGCTGCTGTCTAATGACCATCTTAAAAATCGTAAGTCCTTTTATCTTTTAAAAAGTCTTGTATTATATAATAGTTTTTGTCTTATAACAAAGATCGCTCCTTGTAATTGTCATAATCCATACTAACAATGTTTTGCCTTTTACTGTGATCGCAGCCATTCATATTGTTCGTTCCATTTTGTGTGACTTGTCTTATTTGCTGTGTGATCGCTGTTATTATATTTGTATAATATATTTTATATTATTTATATTTGCTTTTAATCAAGAGTCGATGACTCTTAGACTTTGCTGTCTTTAAACAGCCTTATATATATATATATATATATTAATTTATAATATTTATTTATATTTTTATATTTATATAATATATATATATATTATAATAATATTTAAATTATTAATATTTATATTTATATTAATAATTATATTTATTAATAATATAATTTAAATAAATATATTATATATTGTATTTTAATTATATTAATTTATATAAGGCTAACTTATTATTTCAATAGACATATTTGATTTACAATGAACAATTCAATTATAAATCACTAGTATAGGGACATGACAGGGAATGCATGGCGGCCTGGGTAAAGGAGCGTCGGTCTCTGAAGACAAGAATATTGCCGCTGCCTGAGGAAGAGAAAAGGTTCAGCCAGAGAGAGAGGAACTCGGCATGACGATGAAGAATAAGAGATAGCAGAGATTGTGGGAAACCTTGGTAAAGAAGAATAAATCACTGCCAGATAAAAACAAATAATATGAAGAATGCGTGAACTCAACTGCCAGGGAAAAGATGCTCGATCCATAGGAGAAAGGTGTGAAGTTTGGTGTGAAGGCGTGGTCTAGAGGGAAGGAGGTTAGGGAGAATAAGGATGCCTCTAAAGGCAAATGATATTAAAGCAGATTGCAGGAGAGCAGGGATGGTACAGAGACCACCTCTTTGAGGCACTGAAATTGTTTTGGTGGCAGATTGGAGGAATAGAAAACCTTGGAGGAATTTCTTGCATCTAGGAGGCCATGGAAGGTCATTTCTGATACAGATTTCTTAATTTTATTGAATTGAAGCAAACAAAATCAGAATTGTGTTGCAATCTTGTATTACTTTTAGGCAGAGCATTGTCTGTGTGTTTGAGTTAGTGTATTGTGAAAGTTTGTTTGAGAGAGGGATGTACCCTCTGCATCAGAGGTTGGATTGGATGATATTGATGTGGTTGAAGAGGAGTCATTGCCATTTAGTAGCAGGGTGGAGCCGCTGGCACAGCCTTCTAGGCCAAGCGAGGAGCTACAGCTAAGTCAGAGTGTGAGGACTAGACCCTCTCCCCAATTTTTCACTAGAGCGGAGAAGATGAAATTGTATAATATTGTGATTTGTAACTTGCTTCAATATGCAATTTATGATGATGATTTTCAAAGACAATCATCATAAATTCATAATAGTTATCGACTAGCTGTTGTATCCGCATAATGATGCGATTTTGCACTCTATGTATTTAAATCTAATAGAAAACACTTCCCCAACGTTTTATAGACTTATTGGATACATTGTGTAACTGAATTCTACATAAAATTTATGTTTTTTAAGAAATTTAAGTATTTTTTTAGTTGTCGAAAAATTTATGTTTTTTAAGAAATTTAAGTATTTTTTTAGTTGTCAAGTTTTTTTCGAATTGAAAATTTCCGCCAAGTTGTTGCCAAGCCCAAGTATGCGAACTATGGTTGAATCTATATTTCATCATCTTGAATGCTCAAGTCCTTGAAATTTTTTTGTCAAATTACCCCCTTTAGACTGATTTTGACTACTATATGAAAGAATAAGCTTTCCAAATCAAGTGCCCTACTGTTGTTTGTGACTAGAATTATAATTCTCTTTCAATAGCTAATTCTAAATTTGAACGACATTTATCCTTTATAAATAGTCGTTTCGTCTTACAAAAAGCATGTCCCTTCAAAAAGAAACACCTTTTTACTAATTTTGGTCGACCTCTAAATATATCAATATTTTTAAATAGAAGTCAGGCACCTCTCAAAAGAAATGGACACGCCCCTACTATACTGCTTTTAGAAAGAATGAATTAAATTTCCTTGTATTGGTGCGCACCTATAATCTTTGATTGAGTTTTGAATGAAAACAGGTTCCTTTACATTGGCACACGCCTGTACGCTAGCTTCAAATTTTCCAAAATTTCTTGTTCTTCAATGTGGCACGCACCTAGACACTAGACTTTAAGGCTTTAAGCTTTCAAAACTCTTCTCTTCTATATTGCAGCTGTGACTTAATTCCTTGACGTATGTTTTCTTCTCCTGCAAAAACGGAGACCTTTGCATCAACACACCTATTCTCTCTCATGTGTGTGATTGCTTTGGAGATGAAACCAACAAACTTTTGGCTTTGAAATTCAAACTTGACCCTTGCTTTCTGAGCTCATTTCTATCATAGGATGTGTTTACCAAGATGGATGTCTTCAAGAGGCTCATTCCATGATCCTGCGAGGGTTTGAAATGAACCAAAGGATGAGAAGACAATGTGAAGTAGAGAAGGTTTAAAACATGTTAGGGGTAGGTAAATGACATTTTTTTAGTTAAAACTTGACGCAATAAGAAATTTTCATATGGGTACAACATTGTTGAAAACAAGTATTTTCATGAAAAGAAAATTCAAATGATAGCAGGGTATTTTTGCAAAGATTTTTTTGGTAAATATGTCATAAATTTTTTTGTAATAATTTGAAGATTTTTTTATGATATTTTGGAATAATAGGAAATTTAGATGAATGTTTTGGTGGGAAATTCTCATGGCAGCTCATCAGTGTATTTTTAGTGAACTTTGACCAAAAAAATTATTCTCTTATGTGGATTCGCACTCCTGGGATTTTAATGTGAGGACTTGATTGAAACATTTGGAAGAGGGGCAAAGATGGTCTTTTCAAGACATGTAAGACAAAACAAAATCTGCCCGATTTAAAAGGTTTTTGCTGCAAGGAAATGTAAATGAACATTAAAGGAGTGTATTACAATAATAATTCTCATTTAGCTTTCTGGACTAAAGTAGACTTAAGATAAATTATGCTAGTAATAAAAGATAGTATTAGTTGAGTGAAAGTTAAATTAGGGATAACCAGCAATTGGTTAACCAGCAATTGATTACATACTGGCATAGTTACCAAGTAGGAAAAATTCAATTCATTTGGGAGGTCAAAAACAATCGGAAATCTGGAATTTTCAAAACAAAAATCAGTAAAAATTCTGTAGCAATTGAAAAGTCCGAACCAAATCAGACAAATCTAGCCAGTCCAAAAAATCTTAATCTGGTCAGATCTGGTTCAAAAAATCCAAATTTGGTAACTAGACGTACTAGCCTCAAAGCATGTATTAGTATAACATTCCTACATCAATAAAGCTACCTTTCATTTGTGACTCTTCTAAGTTATGTCTCATCAACTTGATTAATATTGCATAAATCCAACTGAATGGAAACTACGTGAGTTTTAAATACAACAGGAAATCTCAGCACAAATCTAAAATGAGTACCTTGTTAAGCTTTACAATAGAGCAAGAAAGATCTTCTATAGCACAAGCTGTATCACTAGTAAATTCAAAACCAAGACGACCTGCAACTCTGAAAGCCCGTAAAATTCGTGCTGCAAACCAGAAACAAATGATTAAGCTCCACTTTTTTGGGTGGGCTGCAAATTTTTCCTACAAGTTTTAATACATAGGTGAAATTTCAAATGCAATAGTGCATGCAAACCAGAGACAAATGATTTAGCTCCACTTTTTTTGGTGGGCTGCAAATTCTTCCTACAAGTTTTAAATTTTAATACACAGGTGAATTTTCAAATGCAATAGTGCATAAAAACTGATATTTCAGATTGACATGAACCTACCACAGTCCTCTTCAAATGAGGCATGTGCAGAGATCACAGTTCGTACCTGGATGCAAGACCCAATCAGTAATTAGACATAACGTAATCTTACTCTAACAAAAAAACTTAGCACAATTGCAGCATATTTTACTCTGCACAAATTAATAAAATTCCAGTTCAACCAAAGTTGGTGTAGCTCATGCAGTGGGGGACTGGTAACAATTAAAGAATAATGGAGGATAAATAATAATTAAATGACTGTAGCACAGAAAGACATGTTAGCTATTATCTTAAAAGCAAAACAGTCCAACCATTTAATGATTAAAAAATATGGTTTCAACCATAGAATGGATTAACCTGCTCACCTTAGCCCTCTTTATATCTTCCATACCACCAGTATAATCATAAACCAGATTTGCAACTGGGTCATACATCAATCTGTACAGCAAAGTTGCATAGGATTACTAGTAGACTAATCCCAAAAGAATATGTTTGTAAAAGCATTAAATAAACAAGAGATTCTGCTTTGGTCAAATGAACTCTCAACATAAATAAAAGTATATAAGTGTTTACACTTACTCTGTGCTGTCAATATAAATAATACCATATGTGTATATATGCTTCCTCTCACAAACATAATTTCAAAGCAATGTCATTCTGCCAATCCATCCAATATACCTACATTGTAATGCCCTCAAAATTATGACAACAATTAAGTAGCTCGTTAAAGGTAATAATCATTAACTAGCTAATTAAATTGGTATATTGTTAATTTATTGATTTTGATGGGATATAATAACTCAATCCCTACTGAACTCAATTTATTTAAGAATTAAATAATATCCTAATTTGTTTGCCACCAAATAAATTTATAATTTAATTAGTGCACTTAATTACAATCCCAAAGCAGAATATATATAATATATATATTCTGCTTTGGGATTGTAATTAAGTGCACTAATTAAATTATAAATTTATTTGGTGGCAAACAAATTAGGATATTATTTAATTCTTAAATAAATTGAGTTCAGTAGGGATTGAGTTATTCAATTTGTCTGATTCAACTTACTGAGATAATTAATATTGGAGGTAACACAATTAGCTTGAATTATGATTAGAATGGTGAAATTAATTAAATAATGAAACATCAATTAATATTATTGTAAGTAATTTTGTTTAATGACATAAGTGAGTGGGGTACATTAATGAGTTGCCATCTATTCTTGCATTACCAGATTAGTGGCTAATATTAATTGAGACTTGAGAGTATTCAATATATATAAAGCTCCCTTTTTGGGAATTGGGGATGGATCACCCACTTGGAAAGAGAATTAAGGTCAGGTAGCTGTGGAATTTGTTTTATTTATTGTGTCTTAAGAAAGTGAAAGGGGGACCTTGCGATACCCATACCCTTGTTAAAAATTTGTTAGGAGAAATAAAGTTCAGCTGCTGATTGGTGGATGAATTTAAAAAGGAAGAAGTGTATAGTTTGAGGGTATTATCTTCTTGGCCAAAAAAAGAGAAAGTTGCTGCAGAGTTTGACTGTATGGGGGATTCCGACGTGAGAAGCATGTCAGAGTGGCTCAGAGACTTAAATTGCTGTAGATTTTTTGCACATGAAATTCATGTAAGTAAAGATATGCAAATAGCAATTGTTTTATATTTTTATCATGTCACCGTAGCATGTGAAATACTTATACTTAGTAGCCAAGCTAAGCAGATCTTCCTCTTTCATTAACGAAATTATGTGTGGTTCTTAGATTTGTAATCAAATCTGGAAGTTCAAAATAGAGCTCTCTCTTACCTATTACCAGCTGTGACTTGCATTGTTTTAGGGATTGAGCTTCAGATTTCATTCCACATGTACATAACATTTAAACATACTATAGCTGTAATAATAGACATATTTCAATCTAGATGAAGATAATATAATATATCTATAACTGTAAAACTCAGATGTTAATCCCATAAAATTCCGAAAGAGTATAAATATATTGTGGGTTTTTAAAAAGTATAAGGGAGGGCACGGCAAGTTATGAGAAACTTAGCTCATACATTCTATTTCTACAGAAAATTAGGGTTAGTATGTGTAATGTTCCATTTTTGGCGCATTGATTATTGTGAGCATTTGTGCTTGTTCCTAATCTCTTGGAGGCTATCCAACATGTTTGGGAAGAACTCCAATGTTCTTGGAGTGGTCTTAGTCAGTCTAGAAAACAGTTATTTGGGTTTTCCTTGTGAGAATGGATTATTTTTCATGACTTTGAGCTCAGTTGATGTTCCGGGTTACAGTGATGGTTTTTGAAGTTTGATCGGGCTTCTGGTTTGTTCTCCAAGATTCTTGGAGGAGCTTTCTATTTTTGGAATGTCACTCAGAAGGCACCATTGCACATCCCAAACCTTATAGAGCATATTGGTTCAGTTTAATTTGCATTTGGAGGCCGTTTTGGATTTTCCGCAAAAATTAATATTTAATGAGCTATTTTAATTATATTTTTCCTAAGTTACCGGTTCTGGTACGGGTTCGGGTTCGGGTTCGCGGGTTCGGTCAAAAAAAATTTTGGTGTGGGTTCATTTTGGGTTCGTCCATACAAAAACATATAAAAATCAGAAATATATTCATATTTGTAGCAGTAATTAAGTTCAGAATACCATAGCATCATGAATATGATCATATAATAAACAAAACCACACTAGTGTTAGAAATTAAAAACACTACAATGTCAATTTGTCAAACACGAATGTCGAATGTCATGATATATATAGTTATTACAATTCAAAAATCAAAATTATAATGCCAAATGTCAACAATTAGCCAATGCCATCACTAATTAGGCATCACTGTCATATGGGTCATCAAAAATATCATCACCACAAGCCATATGAGCATCATCAAATACTGGTATATTAGTAGAACCACAAAAAGTGGCACTGGCACTAGCACTGGCACTCTCATGCCCACTAGGGCCACTACCAATCTCAACATCAACGTCAACTTCAAGTGCGGCAAGGTGGGAAATGGTAGCATCCAGGTTAGTATGCTCTGGCTCGATATCCCACTTCCTTGTAGTCCTTGTTTTTGTGTGTAAGGAGGCGCAAGTTGGAATGCACGTACACTGAGTCCTCCGCCCTTTTTGAGTGCAGCCTGTTACGCTTTACTGAGTGGATGAAGGAGTATGTGCTCCAATTCCTCTCAGAAGCTGATGAACTAGCAACCTATTAATACAAGACAATATTAGACAGTTAGAGTTATAAATTAGAAATTTCGAATTTAGAAATTAAACTTAAAAAATAAAAATCTAAAAGATAATAAAACTTACTTGCGCTAAAATTTTTATTGCAAGAGGTTGTAGGTGTATGAATGATTGGCCATGGAAGTACCACCACATATGAGCATCAACCTTATATTTGTCAACAAGAGCATCAACACCCATGTCCGTGGAGCTCACAAAATGCATGAACTCAGCTCTAACTGCTTCTCGTATGTCAGGATCAACAAAGAGTCTGCGAAATGCTGCCTTGTACCCTCAGTTGACTTCAGCATCTCTATATGGGGCAACCCTTGTCCCCACAGAAAGGAGTTGAGCACTATAATATTTGGGACTCAGTGCATAGGCAAGAAGATGCAATGGGGTGGTCATTTTGTCCCATCTCTCTTCAATAATTTGGTGTATTTGATTGAAGAAAGTTTCTTGAGGATCTCGCTCATGTTCATTTATGATGGCTTTCATCTTCTCAATCATTGAGTCGATGCCATCATATACCTCTCCCAAACAAGGCCTATCCATGTCGGTATAACGGATCATACTCAATATGGGCTCGGTAAAACTTAGGAGATACTCAACACGATCCCACCAATGGTCATTTAGGATCAATTGCTTAATCTTTGTTGCCCTTTCAGTGCTAGATTGCCTCCATATGGACCAATTTTGGCTGGTGACCATGCTAGAGAGTGCCTCTTTAACCTTCACAAGCCGTCTTAAGACAATTGTGTTGGAGGCAAAACGGGTCTCAGCAACCTATAAAAATCAAAATAAAAAAAATAAAAAAATAAGGCTTCTTAAAAAATAATTTAAATAAATTTACAAAACTCAAAAACATAAACTTAAGAAAAAATAAAAATTGCTTGAAGCTTCACTTACCTTTAGCAGCTCCAATCTTGAGAATGATCTGAAAATGCCTTGTGACATATGGTGGTTGGTGATGAACATCTGGATGTCTTCTGCCTCACTATACACCTGTTTGATCTAATCAATTTTTTTGCCAATTTTTTGTAGCATAAGGTTGAGGGAGTGGACCGCATTGGTGTCCAAAAAATGTGTGAGTAATGCTCCTCAACCAATAAACCAGCTGCTCTACAAATTTTTGCATTGTCTGTTACCACTTGAACCACGTTTCGAGGCCCCACTTCCTCAATGGCTTGACAAAGAATATTAGCAATAAATGGACCATCCTTCACCTCCCCTTCACAATCGACTGCCTTCAAAAACATAACCCCTTTAGGGCACACTACAATAACATTGATCAATGGCCGATTTTTTGAATCTTTCCATCCATCAGAAACGATGGATAAACCTGTCTCAGCCCAAGATTCCCTTATGGGCTTCAATTTATCCTCTACAAACTTCACTTCCTTTTCCAATAAGGTGGTGCGTATATTCTCAAAACCTGGGCCCTTAAAACCTTTTGGAGCATCATTAATTGCTTTCACCATTTCTTTCCAATACCGTGAGCGAACAACATTGAAAGATAAGCCATTTGCATAGAGACATCTTGCAATTTGTTGATTAGCAAACTCACGAGACTCATTGTGAAATGCCGTTTCCAATGGTCCCTTTGATCTTTTGCGTGCTACAGGTTCAACTGTGGGCAAAAATGGGTGGCTCTCTACATGTTCCTGTTCAAATTCTGATGGTGATGCTGATTGAGGGGGCTTCATTCCTCGAGAACCTCTCTGAGTCTTTAGCAAAGGGTGACTTGGTTTACGACCTGATGCTTCCTCTGCTTTTTCTTGCTCTTGGATATATGCAAGGACTTGAGCTTGTGGGATGGGTACACCATTTTTTCCAGGCCAAGCTTTGATGCCCAACCCAGGTATGTTACACAAATGGGCTTTCACCCTACTGTAAGAGCTTCTATATTGAACCCCACAACCATTGCACATCCATATATAACCTCCACCGCCTAGAAGTGGTTCTAACATTTTAACATATTTCCAAAGGGGAGAATTTGGATCTGTTTTGAGCTTGGATTTCTCCGACGAGGTTGAACCACTTGCCATTGTAATCCTTATGCCATAAATTTAAAAAATCAATAAACAACACATTCCATGAATTCAAAGTTTCAAAGTTCAAACAAATGAAATTTCAAATTGAAAACCAAAAAAATAAATTAAAACCTAGTTGAGTTTAAAAGCTTTACAAATGTGCCATTGATTTATAGTAGATAGAAGAATTTTGAAAAAAGAATAAAAAAGATTCAAAACAAAAGAAAAATGTAGAAAAAAAACACCAAAAAAAACCAACCTTTTTTGCAAAATCTGCCTCTACAATCCCCTTTGTAGCAAACGAGCTATTGCACACCCGTAGGAATAGCAAAACTATCGCTTTAGATCCTTCACCAAACGATCTTCAACTCTATAGATTTGATGGCAAGAAAAAAAATAGCTCAGCACAATATGGAAGAGTTTTGTTTTTTCATTTGGAATGAGGAAAATTGATTGTTTTTTGTCTTAAAATTGTTTTCACATCATGCTTTTAGGGTTGGAGTGTTGTCAAATCAAGAAAAAACAATTTAAAAATGTCAAATTTTATTAAAAAAACTAAGTAAAAGTTGAGTTTTTCGCTGGCAACCGCGGGTTCGTAGTGGGTTCGGGGTGGGTTCGAGGTGGGTTCGCCCGGGTTCTTCCCGGACGAACCCACAGGCAAATGGACGAACCCTGCCAGTATCCCCAAACGAACCGGACCCGGACCCGGGCCGGACCGAACCGGGACCCAGGCAATTTTTGCCAAGAACCGGTAACATAGTATTTTTCACTTAAGCTCCTAAGGGTGAAAAATAATTAAAATATTATTAAGTGTTATAGCTCATTTGAAAGGGGAAAACATATTCTTTTATGTAGGCACATAAAAGTGAGCACTTAAGTGGAGGAAAAAAGAAATAATTTAAGTTAGAAGGAAAATGTTATTATTTTCAAGAAATAATTCATTTCCTTTGTAACTCCTCCAGTGCCTTATAAAAGAGAATGAGCTCTCATTTGGAAGGGTTATGTTATGTTTTTTGGAATTGGATTGCAGATGATGGATTGAACCTATGAGTTCTTCCATACATAGATGCAAGACTTGGCAAAAACTCGCCGAGTTTTTAAAAACTCACGAGTCTTTTTCAGAAACAAGTTTTTGGTGCATTTGTACGCGGCGAGTTTTTGAAAAAAACTCGCAGAGTTTTTGCCGAGTTTTTCTAAAAAACTCGGCGAGTCTTGAGAAAAAACTCGGCAAGACAGTATATTTCAAAATATATTTAAGTATAAGTTTAAATATTTTGAAATATACTGTCAGGATGTTTGAGATAGGTTCCAGATCCATGGGATTTAACATGCAGATTCTAGATTTTGGAGGATCCATCAGATTTCAGACTTAACCAATTTTTCAGGGTTTCAGGGTTTGAGACTTAGCCAAATTCAAGGTTTCAGGGTTTCAGACTTAGCCATTTTGTACCCAATTTGCTTTCAAATCAATCAAATACAACTAGACTAAGCTTGTTTCTTTTATGTACTCATTTATTGACTCATTGGATGCATCTTATCATTGAATTTTGAAAAAAAAAATACATTTTTAATGAAGTTTAAGCAATTTTTTAAGTTGTCGAATTTTTTGCCGAGTTTTGTCCGAGTTTTTGTTGAGTTTTTTCCGAACCGTACTTTTCAGGCTTGTTGAGTAAATACTTTTGTCGAGTCTTGCAACTATGCTTCCATATTCTCTTGAGGACGAAAACCCTCTTGTAGAATTTCTCTTGAGGACGAAATCCCTCTTGCAGATTGGGTGTGGTTTCACTACAGGAATCACCATTGGGCTAAGAAGATTAGAGATTTCATGAAGTTTTGTTAAGTTTCTAGTTTATATTTTAGTGTGGGATTTCATTTGTGTCTGGTATTAGAAGATTTCAGTATTTGTATTGCATTTTGTATGAAGATTCTGATATGGCCGTACTATGTTAAGCCGTACCAGCTGAAATGGTTCGACTGATATTTGAATATAATGTTAGTGGTTTTGAAAATCAATCATATTGTGTTAGCAATGTATGCCAAAAACGCCTTCTTTAAGACCTTTTGCTGTGGGTTTAAAGCAGAAATGAAATTGTACTGATGAAGCCCGTACTACCATGGCCGTACAGGCTGGAAATTGATTTTGTTGATCAGAAACTTATAGATGAATCTTTTCATCTTTGATTAGTGTATTATCATTAAAATGTGATTGCTTAAACTTCTGAGCAGTTTGATATAGATTTAAACTTGTTTTTAAGATTCTAGACAATGCCATACATTTCCATTGCCATACCAGCTGAAATGGTACGATGGGTGTTAGAAATTATTGTGGGAGGTGTTGAAACTTAAGCTTATTGCAATATCTTTGTATGCTATAGACATCTCTTTCAAACCTATTTTGTAGATGTTTTAATGCATATTGGAGACAATATGAGCAAGTCCGTACCAAATCTGCCGTACCAGCTGGAATGGGATCGATGCATATTATAAATTGTTGTCAAAGCCTTTGCATTGTTAGTTGTTTGCAATCATATTGTGGAATATAGGCGATCACTTTGGGTTTATTTTACAGTGATTTGATTGTGTTTTGCATCTGCTGTGAAGAAGTCAGTATCCCTGTACCGTACAGCCCTGTAGGGGGTCAACAGTCTTGAATAATCAGAAGTCCAGCTTGTTAGATATTGTTGATTTGCAGTTTTCTGAGTGATTGGCAGTGATACTTGATGTGTTGGAAGGGATTCTTCTTGTATGAAGTTAAGGTGGATTTCCTATGACAGTGAGCAGCCGTACATGTATCAGTCTGATTTCTGTCTTCATTTCAGTGTGGGCAGTGATCAACTTCAGTTTTGACATTAATCATCTTCATTAAGGCAATGGATTCAGGTCTTGTTTAGTGATGTTATGCATGGTATGGTCTCTGCTCCAAGATCTCTCATTGGTACATTGCCAAGCTCTAATAATGGTTTTCTGGTTATTACAGTATTTGAATTCATTGTACTCATTTCTTAATGCAATCATATAAGGACCCCTGGATGGTTTACCGCTAGTGTGGAGAAAGAACCTTTCCTTTGCTCTTACCCACTGAAACAAGTGGAGAATACCCACTGAATAAGTGGATGGTTTGGTATTTCATTTCATACTTGTTTTTCATACCCACTGGCAAGTGGTGAATCCCCACAAAATGTGGATGCCCGCCGCAGCGGAAGAAGTGTCTTTCTTTCTTGCATACTTTCTTTGTAGCCAATCACTGTATGCTCTCACCTTGCCCATTCCGGGATCTTGGTGATCAGAAAGTGTAGAGGTTCTATCTGGTTGCATTGTTGTGCTAACCCTGTTGCGTTTGATTGTAAATTTGAGAAAAAAAAATTGGGGTAGATTACTACAGTATGTCAAAAGTTTAGGCTTATAATTTATTGTTGTTGGGTTAGAGATGTAAATAAATGAGCGAGTACAGGAATATTATTAGATTGGGGGTGAGCAATTACTTATGTTTGGTTTTATTCATGTTTAAGAATAAATATATTAAATTAACAACATCCGGTTTTATATATGTTCTAGGGAAAGTTTATAAAGATCAATAATTCCTAGTTAGTAAGGAGTTGTCATAAATAAGGTCAGGGGTAATCACACATTGATTGTCTGTAAAACAATGTTAGGCTAGTACACGATTACATAGTGTTTTGAGCTGTTAGAATCAATTAATAATGTCCTCTGTTCTACATAAAACTGCTCGTTCATGTTAATCAATTTCTCTAGTTAATTTATGTGTTCTGTTTGCCTACGTGTTATCTTTCTGGAACATATTAGAACGTCAAATTTAATTAAGAAATGAAAAAGTTGCTGCAGTTTTGCTAATGCTGCCCCAGACTCTAATTAGATTAGAATTATTAACACTTTTTTAACTTTTATATTTCTTTCTTAAACTTGTTTTACATATTTTCTTATACCATGAGATTAGAATTATTAATTTTGAATTATTAATAAGGTGGGATGAGAATTATCAATATTCTATGAACTAAAGTTATAATTAAATGACACATTAGAGTTATAAACAAGGATAGATTGGAAGTATTAACCTTTTATAATTAGTCATTAATAAAAGCAATGTTAAAATTTATTAAATGTGTGACCGTACAGAAGATTAAAGTTAATGAACTATGTATTTATAATTATAAAAACTAGGATTAGATTTATTCATAAATGTGTGATTAGAATTATTAAAAGTTGTGTCACTAGAATTATTAATAAATGATTATTAATATATACAAGTCTATCATGATTAATGTATGAAAAATGATTGGTGGTTATTAAATGGAATGAGAAGATTGGTTAGAACCATAGATTGCAAACTCGCCAAGGACTTGCAGACTTAGCAAGTGCTTGTGACATTTCCATCAAACTGATTTACTCGCAATCGAACTCACACTCAAACTTGAAACTCAGTACAGGCAATTTTCAGCGAATCTGTGCCAAACACAAGACAATTGTGTATGCAGAAAAAAAAAGCGGAAAAAACACGAGAAAGGTATTTTTTTTAAGTTGCTGAATTTTGCCAAGTCGCTGAGTCTAACTAAAATTTGGATCTGCCAAGTCTTTCTATAACCAATTAAACCTTTAGTGTAACTTACTCTAAACCTTGACTCTATATTAAATATCTAGGAAAAGGATTTAAATAAACTATTGTTGGTATATTGAACTGTAATTAATGAGCAATAAGATTCAAGGACCGGAGGTACCAAAATTAGAATAGTGTGATCAAGTAAGGAACAACTTAGTAGGTGGACCATTAAACTGGTGGAATACGTAACTCACAAGCCTTGTCTTAACAAGGAATTTATCATAGTGATTAATGTTGAGCTACTCATGCATGTCTTCTGTTATATTAGATGGTGTTTGGTTATATGGTCAATGGTGTATTAGAAGTAGTACATGGTGTTTAGCAAATGACATCCGCCCCTCGGATTTGGTACTTATAACTAACCTAGGTTGTATCTGTCGTAGTATGAACTCACAACCCAGATTATGGTATGCAAAGCTTGAAAATCCTTTGTCTGGTTGATACAAACACTCGATTAAGTTTGATTTATAAACTCCCTTATGAGTATTGTGTGATTGTTGGATAAATGGAATTAGATGATGATGCCTTTGCCAAATGTTGCAGAGGAACTTAATCATATTTAATGTATATAATTACCTTTATATTTTTTTATATAGAAATATGAATGAAGTACTTGATTGTGAGATCATTTTAGACAAAAGTTTGTAATCCTATATGGAATGTCCATTTAATAATCTTGTTTATGGGTGGCATCCAATTCACTGTCTGAGTTATGCTTAACCTGGAAACGGCTGTGCACCCATACTTTGAGATATGAAATTCAAATGTTAGATTAGTGCATGCTATAGTTAGTTTTGTAATAATTACAATGGTCAACTAGAGAACCTCGATTAGAGTAGAAATTTGTATGTTTGACATGTTCTCAACAAAAGTAAAGCATTCAATCTTGCGGGAGAACTACATGCCCCTGATTCCCTGGATAGGATATGGAGGCAGTCCATGGGGTATGGACTCGAGGAATTAGGTAGAATCTATGGATTTGGCATGATAACAAGAACTTTCCTTATTTAGCACAAGAATGTAAGTTGAGTAAGTTAGTTGTGTTATAGGATGATGACACATGTAGGATATCATAGCATAGTACGAATGGATTTCCATGAATTAAAAAAAATTATAAGGACAATTAACACAAAACAATTTACTTAGTGACCCAACAGATTGGGTTATCACTTATCACAGGTTACGCTTCATTGAATGATCCGTTAATAACGATCTACTTGCAATGAGTTAACCAAGGAATGCTTTGTTCTATAATAGATTAAGACTTGTACTTCTACTTGTTTAATTGAGTTTGTTATATAGGAATGTTTTGCATGTGGTAGAGGAGTTTCTGAATAAGGGATGTCCAAGATGCCACTGCTTAGTAAGATTTGAGATATGACAAAAAGTAACTATCTTAATCATAGAAAATATATGATTTAATTAATTAATATAGCCTTTCTTGGATTGTCAATAGAAATATGTGTTCGGTTTACTTAGAACTACCACATTAATTTGGTAGGTGCCAATATGAATGATGAGAGTTAGCACAAAGAAACTAACCATTGCATATTGATGCTATAACATTTCAGGAGTTATCATTGTGAAACAATAACTGAAAACTGTCCCTTAAATCATCGAAGAGAATTGATTGGTGTGTACTTTAAAAGTAAGACAATACTTATTCACATGTATGAATGACAAATGAAATTACTAAAGATTTTGTAATAAAGTGGAATCAACAATAACACACTAATGAATACGAAACCATAGTAATGATAGTGCAATGAATAAAAGTGACATTGGATCTAAAAGATAAGTAATTTTTACGCCACCAAACAATTTACCATTCAATGAAAAATTATTGTGTATTTGTGGAGTAATTAATGATCCAAGAGGATGGGTCTTTACATACATTACAAAGCTCTCATGAAATGTAGAGATGGATGTATCTACCCATTAATGGTGAAGTCTCTACGCATGCAATCTTTCCACCGTACATAGTCACCATGACTACAATAAGGAGGTCTTTGTGGAAAAGAGCAAAGCTCACCCTTTCCAAATTTTTCCAATGTTCCAAAACTTGCCACCTAGGACACCAAAAACTGGCAATTGTGACGAACAGTACATAATAAGCTTGTGTTATTAAGGAAATTCACCATGCCCATAGAAGATGATCCATTGTCAGTATAATTTATCAAATGGGAAAGACAATCGTGTAAGGTAGCATCCCTTGTTAGAACACTGTTACTGAAAACATAATTATGCTATAATAAATGATATAAACCTTAATACTTCTATTAGTACCTCAACCATAGAACCTCTAACCCACACAAGACAAACAGGAAATCGTTTCCCGACTAGGTGGCATCTGCGAAAGCTTTTGATAATCTACACTAGCAGAGAAACATTCAGTTACAGGCATGAACTTCAGAATACAAAACAAAAAATTGTTGCAAAAATGCAAGCTGTTCTGTGGAAGTAAAAGAACCTGTACAGGATCTGCATTTGTGATAACGTCAAAGTCTTTAGGTCTCTTCTTTAAAAGGAGATCTCTTACACAGCCACCAACAAGATAGGCATCAGATCCTGCATTGTCAGATAAAATGTGACCAAATCAACCTTTTAGACTATACATATGAATAGCTTGCATTCAACATAACCTTCCACATTTCAAAACTTCAAAAAGTTCCATATAAGCAATTTTTATACAAAGGGAGAAAAAGCAAAATTCTTTTACAGCAATACAGGTGGCAAATTTTGATAGAAATATGCACAAAGGCTTAGTAGTTAGTTCTTGTAAACACATCAACCAGCAGATGAGCTCATTATAAACAAAAAGAGCATAGTAGCTGAGATCAAACAAACAGGATTAAGATTTAGAATTATTCCACTATTTATAGGTATGCAGAAAAGGAAACCCATATCGAAATGTCTGGTTAAAAACCATGGTAATCATGGAAACTAAATTAGGATCTATCCTCCCACCAACCATTGCACCTTATTATCTTTTCAAAAATTCCTCATCAACAATCAAAATCTCCCAAGCTTCCATGCTCATCACTTCATCTGGACCTTTCTAAAACCGCTATCTTGTCCACATAACACTCATTGTCATTTCAATTGTTTCCAGCTACAACCATGCTTCTGATATGTGAATGCTTTTATCACAACTGAAAAACTGCAATACAGTTGATTATTTTGTTTTCTTTGTTTTGTGCAAACATAGAAAGGAGAAACAAACAATTTAGGTAAAGAAGCTTAATTTGGCATAAACTTTGAATCTCCAGACTTTTAAAACTCAGTATAACCATTTATACCAATAGTAAAATAGCATCATGCTTCAAAAAAGTACAGGAAATAAGTCATGATTGTATTAGTTATAAAAACATGCAAAAACACCATGTTCTAAACACGTCATTTTCATGAACTAGCATATCAATCCAATTTAAAGCAAAAGAACATAAAAAATGAAATCAGACAAAGTTCTGACAGCATCAAAATTCAGAGATGTTCAACTATTCATAAAAACACAGAAGAAAACAGATTAGATATGATTGGAACTTCCTTTGACAAAGAAAATCCATATTGAAAATGTCCTCCATTCAAAACCATTTTAATCATAGAAACTAAATTGGGATCTTTCATTCTGCTCAACAGTGCACTCTATCATATTTACAAAAAATCCAGACTCAACAAATAGAAAATCCACAAATTTTTAGGCTCTTCATTTCATCCTGACCTGTCTAAAACTACTCTCCAAATGCACAAACCATGGGAATTAAATGTGGATTTTGTTTCTCACACGCTTGTGCACCCTATCATCCTTACAAAAACTCCAAAGTCAACAATAATTAAGTTCCCCCAATATCCATGCTCTTCACTTCATCCTGACCTGTCTAAGACCATTCTCAGTTTAATCATTTCCAGCTACTACAGTGATTCTAAAGAATTGTCTCTAAGGGTTTCATTGGGCATCATCCTCTACACATGTTGAGGCCACCCATAACCTTCTCATCAGGCTTAAATGAATCAAAGAAAAAATTAGGGCTCAAGTAATAGGTTGCTACATGTATGTGTTGATGGAGTTGCTTGTTCCACCTCTAATCAATTACACATCAAATGGGTTCATATTTTCTTTTATCCTTCCCATAGTAATGTCGGATGCCTTCATACAGATAAGCCATTGAGCTTTTTTCCCATTCCACCAACCATAACCTGACCAAATGTTTTGTCACCTAAAACAAACTAAAATGGATTTTTCAAATCAAAATTAACAAAAATTTAAATGATAACAACTTATTAAATGATAGATCTAAGAATTAAAAATTTATAAGTTTTACAAACTCATAAAATAATAAAGTTGAGTACTTAAGTTTGTAATCATTAAGTTAAAATTTACCTTGAAGATCTCATTTGTGCTCTTGGCAAACACATCATCAAAAATAACCTTCACAAACCTTTCCCCTGTTCTTCAAATATGAAGACTTAAAACATTTAGTGCTCACATACACTTGCTTAAGATATTAGTGAGGCTACAATGTGATGAAGTTGGTGGCAAACCATGTGACTCCTAATTGCATAAGCTCGTTTCTTTTGGTGTGCTCCCTTATCAAGCTAAGCACTCAAGAGTGGTTGTAGACAGTGTTCCACGGGGACGCGTCCCCCCCCTAGTCCCCACATCCCCACGGGATATTTCGGGGACTCGAGGATGCAGGGGAAACGTCCCTCCGTCGTCCCTCCACCGCCACCAACGAGATGTCTCCGAGGATGTCCCCAAATTTTTTTAAACTTTGGGGACGCACAGACGTCGCCGAGATGTCCAAGGGGCGCCCAAATGTCCCCTGACTATCCTCGGGACTTCTACGCATCCCCCGCAGAAAAGCACACCAATTTCAATTTTTAGGAATAAAAAATAAAAAGTTTTTTGGGTTTGTGGGCCTCCAACCCTAACTCTAATCCTCAATGGGCCCCACCTAAATCCCAAACACTCACAAAAAAGTTATAAATAGGCATCTAAGCCTCATTCCAAATCACTTCTGACTTTCAACATCAAGGTTGAGAGCTGCAACAGCAAGCCATAAGAGTGAGGGATTGCAAGTGAGAGTGTTAGGAAGAGTGAATAGGAGGCCAAGAGCAAGAGGAAGAGCTAGTGCAAAGGCTTCATTGAGTTCATCCATTTTTCAAGCATCAAGGTAAGTTTCCAAGCCCTTCATGAAAGTTTTTTTTTTTAGTTTTTGAACTTTTTTTTGTTATTGTTTTCAATTTAATAATACTAATCTTAAATTTAGGGGTTTGGTCACTAGTGTTTAGTTTAAATTTAACATGTTCAATTTGTTACAAATTTGAAAATGTTTTTTAAAACTTTTTTGAAAAATTGTATTAAATTTTCAATTTACAAGTCAAATAGGATTTTATCTATTGTGTATCCTTTGCTTCTGCACTTCGTGCAACCTGAAGTAAGAAAAACAAAAGTGAAATCCTTTTTTGATGCAGGTTGAAGAACAAGGATTCTTATTTTTGTGTATCCTCTGCTTCTAAACTTCCTGCGATCTGAAGTAAGAAAAACAAAAAGAGAATCCTTGTCTTGAACCTGTGCATAATTTTAAATTTATAAATATTAAATTGAATGGCATAAATTTTATTTTTTGTAGTGTCACCATGAGTTCTAGTTCTCGTAGCATGAGTGATGAAGAGGGTGAGAAAGAGGTACAACCTATGGGAGTTGAATCTGAAACTCCAAGTACAAATGTGGGGGGGGCTGGTGAGACAACTAGTTCTATGGGGAGTGCACAGTTTGGCTGCCCTTCCAAATTATTAGAGGAATCTGCCAAGGGTCCCTTTGATAAGAAGTCTCAATTAAAACAATTTGCAACTAGATTGTCAACAAAACCTAGGTCAAGTGGGGGCACTAGGCTATGGAGATGTCATATTTGTCAACTTGAATTTTATGGCAGCATTACAAGAGTTAATGCACACCTTCTTTATGTCACAGGAAAAGGTGTAGGAATATGTAAGAAGTTGACACTTGCACATAGAATTGAAATAAATAAATTGTGGGAATATGGTGGTGACCAAAGTCTTGTACCTGGTGCTTTGCCATTGGCTGCCCCTACTAGTATTGGGGCTGCCCCAGATCCACGAGTTTCAGCTCGTACTAGATCTTCATCTACTATTTTGCCATGTACTTCAGGGATAGTAGAGCCTAAGAGGAAACGCAAAATGACCAGTACCAGGAGTGATGTTGGGGGTGCAAACACAGTGGCAGAATTATTTAATATGCAGAATAGGGATGAGGCAAATGATGCCATTGGCAAATTCTTCTTTGCCAATGGCATTCCATTCCATGTGGCTAGCTCTCCTTATTATAAGGAGGTTGTGGCAAAAATAATAAGAGCAGGACCATCATATGTGCCACTAGGGGAGACCAAATTGAGGACAACAATCTTGGATAAGAATTATTCCAAGACTAGAGGATGCAACATAATCATGGATGGGTGGATAGATATCAGCCATCGTCCACTCATCAACATTATGGTCACATACACAAAGGGTCCTTACTTCCTTAGGGTTGTTGATTGTTTAGGGCACCGCAAGGATGCAGGTTTTCAGTTCCAGATCCTTAGAGAGTCTATTGAGGAGGTTGGGCCAGAGAATGTGGTGCAAGTAGTGACAGATGTAGCATATGTGTGCAAAGCTGCAGGGAAATTGATTGAGGCAGCCTATAAGCATATTTGGTGGACTCCTTGTTGTGTGCATGCCATGAATAATGCACTCAAGGACATGGGCAAAATTACATGGATCAAGGAGGTGGTGAGAGATGCTAGAGATGTGCAGATGTTTATCTGCAACCACCATACTTCACATGCACTTTTCAGGACCTTCTCTAAGGAGTTTTTAAACCTGTAGAGACTAGATTTGCCTCATATTTCATTCTTTTGGAGCGGATGCTTGAGTTGCAAGAGGCATTGCAACTAATGGTCATGACAGCAGAGTGGAATTGGTGGCGCGATTCTAAGTCAAAGCAAGGGACGAGAGTGAAGGAGGTGGTGAAGAGTGACACATTTTGGGCTGATGCAAAATACCTTGTTGCCATCATCACTCCAGTATTCAAAGTAATTAGATATGGGGATGCAAATGCACCTAACCTTGGAGAGGTGTATGGGTGTATTGACAATATGCTTGGCCAAATGAAGGCCATTGTACAAGAGAAGGACCCCACATTACAATTCTACAATGAGCATATCCATCCAATCATTCATTGCCAAATGGAGAAGCTCAACACTCCCTTGCACATGGCTTCCTATGCATTGAACCCAAAGTAGTATGTGCAAAGGCCTAGCAAAGTTGCACCTATACATGATGCTAAGGTGAAGGCAAGGTTCATGAAGGCCATCCAAAAGATGTACCATCCTATATAGACTAGCATCATTCATACTGAGTGGACAAAATTTTCCACTTTTAGGGGATATTCAGAGGAGGCCAAGATGGATAGGCAAACTATGGCACAGGAGGATCCCATTCTATGGTGGAATTTGCATGGGCCTAATTCTTTGACCGCTACACTAGTCATTCGTCTGGTGTCCCAGGTTTCTAGTTCTTTTGCTGTAGAGAGGAACTGGTCTACTTACAGTTTCATCCATTTTGTTAAGAGGAAGACTCACCTCTAGGAGGGTGGAGAAACTTGTAGTTGTACATAGTGCCTTGCGTCTCATTGACGCAACACGCTTACGTACAAAAAAAGTCCAGCAACTCGATGGGATGTAAAGCTAGAGGAGCCAACACAAGTGGATGAAGATGTAGCACAGACAGGGTTGGTTGGTATTCCTTTGGAGGAGATTGACCCTGAGGAGTCCAACAGTTCGAGTGATGAGGAGTTTGGAGCAGACTTTGGGGATGAATGATGATTCATTGATTTGAGACACCAAGCCATTGAGCAATTGTATTTGGATTTTGAATGTAATCATCATTTGGAAATTTTGCATATAATATAAATATATGGAAATTCGGCATTTTCATTGTTCAATGCAATTATCATTATTGCAATATGTTTGAGTATTTCAGATTTTCATATGTTATTCCTTGTATATTTTTTAGAACTACTTTTTTCAATACTATATGTATTTGCACCGCCCCCCCCCCGCCATCCCCAAATCTAGGCCCTTGGTCCCCCCGTCCCCGAGACCCATCCCCACATCTCGTCGTCCCACCGTCCCCCGAGGCCGTGGAACATTGGTTGTAGATGTATTTGGTGATGTTTCTATCTTATTCAACTACAGTTTTTAGCCATCCAATTTTTCCTATGTCTTCAAGTAGGAGATCAATGTACTATGGAATACAAGGGCTCCAAAATATTTTACAATACATCTCCTCAAGAAGATTACTTTTTTTTATGTAGTAGTGTCGATCACAACCTGAACAAAATGATTGACACCCATTTCCATGACCACCCCCTCCAGCACATTGCACAAAGCCTCAACATTTTCACTTCATGAGAGGCATCAATAGACTTCATGAACACTAACTGGCCAACTAAAGACACTAGAATGTTGATCAATGTGTGATTCCTACCATCCATCCACCCATAAGACAAAATACTGCAACCCTGCTTTAGCAATTCTTTTTTTGATCTTCTACTCTCACCTTGTAATTTTCAAAGCTTCCTCCAACAAGGTCTCACTCAAATCATGGAGACTAGGTACCTTAAATACTTTCCGAGCAATAGTCGATGCATTGACCTAAAACTCCCAATACAAGATCCTTGCAACATGAAACAGTATGTCATTATAATACCAAAAATTTGTGGCAACCATCCTCATCTCATGTTGCTTTTCCTAGATCCAAGCAGTACCTTTGAGTAAAGGTTGCACACCAAGAACATTGATTTCATCATAAGCTACAACTGTCTTAGTTGTCCTCTTCTTTTATATTTTTTCTCCTCATTACTAGCAAGAGTAACCTTCATCTCTCATGTAACCTCGGGTTCCCCTACAATACACAACTGCACATCTCAACCAAAGATTCATTAAAGGCAATATTTGGGGCAATTTTCCATGATTCCAAGTGGAGTCCCTAGATTTACTACTACAACAACTAGTTGAGGATACCATCGCTATATCACTGCAAAGTTGGAAACCCTAGCAAAACAGAAAAAACAATCAACTTTATAAAATGACAACAAAGCTCTAAAAGAAGAAATTGGAAAAAAAGAAAAAAAGATTGAAACTGTAGAATAGAACTAAAATGAAAGAAAAACAGCAAAATCCTAAAACAAAAAAACAAAAGAACAAACAAAAGTCACTTACCTTTCAGCTCCAATCAAGAAAACCTTCAAATCTATTGAAGATCACTCCAAGACAACTGAAAAATGATCAAATGATAGTCATAAGGGCAGAGTGTAACAACAAAAGACTTAAAAGTGGAGAAAATGACACTTTTTGGCATGTTTTAAGCAAAATTGCATTTTGGGTCAATGGACAAGTTTTTCCCACAAACTCGTTGGTACTTGTCAAGGTTCTTTAGCTCACAAGTACTCATGAGTCAGCAAGTAACTCATCGTATACTTGTTGCCTTGAACCAATTGCCTTACAGTATTGCCCACTTATTGCCTATTTGAGTGTATACTAAGAGAGACCCTCAATCTCTATTAAGCTTAGGTGCTTACTAAGCAGAGTCCCTTTCTAAGTGCAACACTTTGTGTGCTAAGACCACCATATCACCCTTGACCAACTGAATTCATCTTCCTAGATGGTAATTCTTCCTGTGATGAATTGTAATTTGTCTTCACAAATTGAATATTTTACCTTTGATTACAAAACCTTTGTCAACTTTGGCATGTAACGGTTTCTTTTCCAACCCTCGAACAATCTAAAATTTGGAACTTTTTGGCTATATTGAGTAGTTGAATGTTTCCATCTCCATGGCTGATTTTCTCCTAGAAACCCTCCAAATCCTGTAGCTTAATCTATTTCAAATCAATTGTCAAGTGACCCTCTTAGATGTGATTTCTTTCATCTCTATTGCTCCCTTAAATGTCTATTTAAAAGCGTAAAAGATAATATTAAATGGTAGAAATGGATGTAATGGTTGATTTCAAAACTTAGCCTTCATAAGCTTTCCCCTCAAATTATCCTTTTGTCATTTAAACTTGTCAAGATTAATTTTTTCACAGAAAAAGGTCCTTTGTTTCTTTGAAGTTTGCCTCAGTTTTAGGATAGGATTTATTGTTGACACATCCCTTCTAGGATTGCTGAGCACACTCAATATCATTTTAATCCAAAAATGTTAGTTTTGACCAAATGTCAGCAAAATATATGCAAGACCACAAGTTTTGCTTATAAAATAGAAGAAAATGAACAAGATCAAAAGAATAGCTGATTCTACTTCCAAACTAGAAAAGAAAATCACTTTAAATTATAATGAAATGTAACACACAGAAATTTAGATCAGAACAATAATACTCACAACACACTGCTGACAATGAATAAATCCAAATCTGAAATAATATTTGAACAAACACACACACAGAGAAAGCAAACCTAAAAGCGATCACCAATTCTCTTGAGTAGGCCCTCTCCCAGTCAAACTGATGCACAGGAAAACAGCCTTACTTCTTACACAGCAATAGTTCTTCTATTCATTCAAACAAGTTACATGAATTGTTGCTATAGGTTCTCTAGCAACAATACGCTTACTGAACAATGAAAAAAATTCTGATTATTACTTCTAGACTAATTGATTTTCATCCTATAGCTATTATATTATATAGATACTAGCAGTGGCATCTTGTTGCAACAGCAACCCAAAACAAAATGCCACCAATACCATGAGAGAAACAACAAAATAACTTCATAACAACTAATCAAAACATGTGTCCTTTGTCCAACTTCAGCAAGGGCTTTTTTCTTTCTTGGCAACTACCAAATGTCCAGCCTAACAACCATTGGAATCTTGTGCAACAACATAACCTCTTGCATTTTATTTTGGAGTAGAGGATATCTTGGAATGTTATTGTTATAAACAGTGTGATTGTAGTCTTGTGCAGCAGATTGGTTGTGTTTCAAAGCTTAGCAGACACCTTACACAATAGATTGGTTGTGTTGGACAGCTCAGCAGCTAGCTTATGCAGCAAAATTGTCTTAAGTAGCAAGTTTGTTGGCTTCCACAGCAAGGTGGTTGGCTACACAACAAGCTTGTTGGCTTGCACAGCATAACCAATAACTTGTGCAGAAAAACAAACTGCTGTAACAGGATAGCTACAGTCTTGCGCAGAAATATCATTTTTTCTGAACCTTTAAAAGCACACAAAAATGACTGTACAAAACAAATTAAGAAAACTGAATCCAGACTATTAGTTCATCCTAGCTTATTCTACTTAAAAAGCAATCAATTCATCCATAACAATCATAATATAAAATAAAATCACTTCATGTGTAAAGTGGGTGAAAATGAGTTTATCACGAAGGTTTTCATGATACAAAAGTCATACTCAGGGATATAAGAAGGATGTGCAGCAGTATACATTTCCAAAGCTCATCAAGAACCTCTCAATATTTCTATTTCTAGCTAGCCAGGATCTAACTGTAACAAGTCTAAACATTCATGTCTTTGATTACATCCCTGATTTCCCTTAAACACCGCAAATATGGACCTCGTTCCAACATTAATCACAACATCCTTTTGATTGTTCATGTGACTTGGGGTAGTCATGATAAATGATTCTTCAAACACATTAGGGTCAAGTTCTTTAGCAGGCCCCCTATCACAAGATCTGCAAAACTTGAGCTTACAAATAATGATGCCATCTCTTTCTAGCTGTCCACCCAAGGTTGCCAGTACAACAAATCCATTGTTCTTCACTTCATTCACTGTGAAAGGTTTTGGCACCTTGTCAACCTTGGCTAGGACTTTGTTGATGCTGGCAGAAATAGTAGTTGGCATAGACAAATGGTTGGCATCCATGCTTGTAATCAACCTTTCTAGCTGTCCACCCTAGGTTTCTAGCACAACAACTACATTGTCCTTTACTTCATTCACCATGAAAGGTTTTGACAGCTTGTCAACCTTGGCTAGGACCTTATTGATGCTAGCTGAAGTAGCAGTTGACATAGGCAATTGGTTGTCGTCTGTGATTGCAATCAACAACCACTCCTCTTGGGTTGAAACCATCTCCTCAATTAAAAGGAATAATGGAGATGTAATTCCACAATCTTCCATTTCTCAATGCAATCACTAACTCCTTTGAAAGGGCTCTATCTTCGTAGCTAACAGTCTTCTAATATTTGGAATATAACATGGTTGATTCCTCACTTATCAATCGCTCTCATATATATTTCTTTGAGGATGGACTTCCTCATTCCCTTATTCCTTTCTCTTTTCCATATATTTCCCTAATCATCTATGTCTATATATGTTGTTCCTAGCCTACACAAATGCTTCTTCATAGGATAAACCCACTTTCCTATGCTAAACTTCAACACCACTTCTAACACAAATTGAGATAACTAATTTCTTCTACAAATTATATTGTCCTATGTCTTTCTTGACATGCAATTGCCTCCCTTTGCGGTAGAATACCATGCCATGTTCTTATGCTAGAACTCTCCTATCAACACCATTAACCACATCAACCCCAATTCCTACTAGAATATAAGCATCTCTTGCAACCTTCAAACTCCTTGATGACCAACTTCACTATGCATCAATAAGAGGAATTCTATTTTCCCTTTTTTGTTTATTGTTATGACAACAAGAAGGCAGCATAGACAATAAATTAATATGCTAATGTTTGTAAATGATGAAAAGGGGTAACAACAAGAATGGATGACAACGACAAAGTAATTACTTCACACAAGTTTGGAGTTGAAGCACCAATAGCCTAGCAAGGTATGCAATGTAGACAATATAAAATAGATACAAATAGAACATCCATATTTATATATAGAGCAACAAAGAACTATCTATATCTTATTTTCAGTTTCATCTCATGTAAGAGACCCCACTATACTTAACCAAATTTTTGCTAACTTTTTCTTACTTCTTACTTCAATTAATCAACATCTAACATAAATGAAATCAACATGAATTGAACAAACAATGAAGTTGAGATATCTTATTGCAATTATCAATACAACTTCTTATTACATTCAACAGATGCTTAATAGCATCAATGTTCAGCTTATTACAATGATTACAAAAGATAGGCCTTAGCGCCTAGATTGAACAATGATTGTCTTCAAACCACAAGTATCTTGTCTTCGAGTTGCTAGCGTCTTCAGGATGCAAGTAACGACTTCAATCTTGCACAATGATGATAACTGAATGCTAACACCTCCCAAAGGATAAGGGAGCATCACCTTATCAAGGTTGAGGGAGCATCACCCCAACAAGCATGAAATACGCAGATTTCATGAAAAGAGCATAAAGCTTACCAAGAAATATCAAATAGCCAAAGCTGCCAAATGAAGTCACTCTCCTCCTTTTATAGTGCTCCTCCACAAGAGCAAAGAGGCAACCAAGGCACGTTTTCCAATGAGCATATCCTAGAGGAATATTCCATTGGATGACTCACTCTTGAGTTGGAAGCCTTATCTGGTACGCCTCCCAAAGTCATTCTGGGACCCACTGCTTGCATGCTTACTCCTCCAATCTAGGCGCTAGAATGATGTTCTTCAAGTGAAGAAGTGCGCCCAACATCACAGTTGATTCCTTCATGGTTAGGCGCCCAAACAGGATCATGGAGATGTGAAACTACACCTTAGGTAGATGTCTCAAGTTTAGGCACCAATTTGGGTTTGTAGGAGCATGAATGTGCGCCTAGCTCACATGGTGAAGTTTTGATGATTCCAAATGCTAGAAAACACTTGACAACGTTCAATGAAGACTCCCTAACTTGTATTGAAGATTCATTCTCCCAGTGAAGTGAATGAAGTATCCTCTTTGAGGGGCAGATTTGGACTTGTAGAGACAGGAAATGGCGCCTTGCTCTAGGGAGAGATATCTTCAAGGTTCATTGTCTCCGAATGTTGTATCTTTGCTCCGAAAGAAGACTCTACTATCCAAACACCATCTTGACTTGAGGAATGAAGCTTTTCACCATTAGGCTCACAAATGAGGTTTCTGGAGTCTAGGTGCAATTTGGAGGTTGAAGAGATGAAGTTTTGCGCCTAGCTTGCTTAGGCGCACTTTTGAGGTTGTAGAGACCAAGAAGTGCGCCTTCATCATCTTGGCCTACTTTTTGACACTTTAATGATCTCAGATCATTAGGCAATAACTGAAAATGATCCCCTTCTTCAAGATGATTGATGATCACTTAATAATGCAAGTTGATATATCCTCCTTAAAGCACAAATTTGGATTTCTAGGGAAGGCGCATATTCATGGTTGAACAAGAGGAAAAGTGCGCCTCAACTTGCTTGATGATTTCTTGTCTTAGTTAATGATTCCAATCAGATGCTCAATTACTTGGAAGTGTTTTACTTTGGAGATAAAAGTTTAGGCTCCAATCTCTCTTTCTTGGTAAGGCGCACTTTTAAGGTTCTAGAGATATGAATTGGCGCCTTGATTCTCTGAGATCAAATTTCTACCTAGGCGCACATTTGAGAGTGTAGAGAAGCAAAAATTCGCCTAATACTCTTAGCTTATTTTGTTGGCATTTTGATGATTTCAATCACTTACAAACTTCCCAAGGGCTTTCCCCTTATCACTAGGTGCTCAATGTCATAGTTTCAACCTCTTTATATTCAAGGCACCAAAAGTGATATGCAGAGACAAGTGCGCCTTGTCTTGAAGGCTCAAAGATATTGCTTGATAAAGGTCTTGACTTGCAAAACTACAAGAGTCAGTTAGCCAAAACCAAATTCATTCCCTTATCATACGTATTAGCCCACGGGAATGATGAATAGGCTAATCCGTGTTCATTGTTGACTAGGCCGGAAACGGGGACATGACATCTCACCAAATATGATAACATGAACTGAAGAGCACACGCTTATACTGAGAGGGGGGGTGAATCAGTATAAGAATAATTTTAAACTTTTAAAAACTGAATAATCAAAACTTGATGGTGCAAATGAACCATAAGCAAAATGAACACCAATTTTACATGGAAAACCCTTTCAGGAAAAAAACCACGGCAAAATATTTGTTTTAATTAATATGTAGGCACCAATCTTTGAATACAAAAGTGAGCTTCAACTCACTGGAAGCACCAATTCCCCTAAGCACCCACTCAGTAAGAGGCACCAACCTCTAATACAATAGGCACAATATCTTCTTGTGAATATTCTATTCAATGGAAGACGGAACAATCACATACAAACCTGCAAGCACTTTCTTTAACTCAGTTCATAATCTTCTCATAGAACTCCCATGCGGTTCTCTTACCAATCTACTTCTTTTCTATTATAAATCTACAATCAAATCTTCTTTACTGAACTAACTTTCAGTCATACTCCTTACACACAAAAAAAAAATATAGATCATGACATGCAAATTCCTCCCTATAGCTTTTTCTTTTCGCACTCCATAATATCTTGAAAATCTTTCTAAAAAGAAGCCACTGCTATTTCAACCTTGATCACTGTCTTTCCCAAAAAAATACAACTCGTGGCCTAAAATCATACTTAAATAAGATTTTGTCTTATTTTATGTAGCACCTTTAAAAACCATAAAGCATGGTGCTCTTTAACAAGGATAGAGCACATTAAAAACAGATATAAAGCTTCAAAAATAAGGCACTTTCAAAAACAGAAATAAAGATTTAAAGATATTTTTTTGCATGCTATCTTTTTGCTTTCTTTTTGCATGCTATCTTTTTTTCTTTTTGCATGTTATCTTTATGCTTTCTTTTTGCATGCTATCTTTTTTCTTTTTGTATGTTATCTTTATGCTTTCTTTTTGCATGCTATCTTTTTTCCTTTTTGCATGTTATCTTTATGCTTTCTTTTTGCATGCTATCCTTTTTTCTTTTTGCATGTTATCTTTATGCTTTCTTTTTGCATGCTATCCTTTTTTCTTTTTGCATGTTTTCTTTATGCTTTCTTTTTGCATGCTATCTTTATGAAATCTGTGGCACTTGTTTTAAATCATAAATCAGATTGTGGCGCCAACATAGAATCTCAGTCACATTTGTACCATTGCATGTTGCATGAAAACAGTTATGGTTTCCTTTGACATCAATGACAATATTCTAACAATCTCCCCCTTTGTCATTGATGGCAACTTCAAACTTTCTAAGTTGCTCTCCCTATCTCCAATTCTTCCCCTTTGACATCAATGGCAAAGGAATAATCTACTGTTCTGAAACTTCTTTTCACAAAGTTGTATGATATGACAATAATCAGCTCCCTCTAAAACTAGACTTCTTCTCAATGATTGGAGGAGAGTGATATCACTCCCAACTTCTTCCACAAGTACTCAAAAGTTTCCTTTGGAAGTGGCTTGGTGAAGATATCTGTAATCTATTCTTTGGCAGCAACATACTCCAACTTCACCTGCTGATCAGCAACTTGCTCTCTTAAAAAATGATACTTAATCAGAATGTGTTTTGTCCTAGAGTACATGACTGGATTCTTGGAAATGTTAATCGCACTCGTATTGTCACAGAAAATTTAGATGGGATTTTCATATTCTACTTTGATGTCCTTCAAACTCTGCTTCATCCATAAAGCCTGTGTGCAACAAGAAACTGCTGCAATGTATTATGCTTCGGCTGTAGACAAAGAAATAGAAGCTTGTTTCTTACTCAACCATGAAACAAGATAATCTCCTAGAAAGAATGCACCTCCACTCATGCTCTTTCTATCATCAATGCTGCCAGCCCAATCTACATCTATATATGTTGTGAGGGTGAAATTGTCACCTTTTGGATACCACAACCCAAAATCCATAGTGCCCTTAAGATATTTGTGCAGCCTTCACATGTGTGTCCTTTGGTGCAGCCTGAAATCGAGCCACATACCCAACCACTTGCATAATATCAAGTCGTGTAGTTGTTACATACAATAACTTCCAATCATAGATTTGTACAAAGTTTGATTAGCTTTAGGAGATTCATCATCCTTGCTCAACTTGCATCATGTAACCATGGGGGTACTCACAGGATTGCAGTTCTCAATCCTGAATTTCTTCTACATCTCCTTAATGTACTTGGTTTGGGAAATGAATATGCCTCTAGCTGATTGTAAAATTTGCAAACCAAGAAAGATAGACAACTCACCAAGCATAGACATTTCGAACTCCTTCTGCATGTTAATGGCAAATTCTTGACACATCTTTTCACTATTACCTCCAAAAATGATATCATCAACATAAACAACAATAATCAACATGTAATCACCTTCATTTTTGACATAAAGATTGCTGCCCACAATACCTCTTTTGAGGCCTTGCTGCTGTAGATACTTGTCTAATATTGCATACCAAGCCCTGGGGGCTTGTTTCATCCCATAAAGTGCCTTCCTTAGCTTGCAAACATAGTTCTGATTTTCTAAAATAATAAATCCATCAGGCTGTTCAATGTAAACTTCTTCCTCCAAGTTTCCATTCAGAAAGGCTGATTTTACGTCCATTTGATATACTTTGAAATTTTTGAAACTGGCAAGGGCTAAGAATATTCTTATGGCTTCCATCCTAGCAACTAGAGCAAAAGTCTCTTCAAAATCAATCCCTTCAACTTGAGCATATCCCTTGCACACAAGTCTTGCCTTGTTCCTTACAACTTGACCATCTTCATTCAGCTTGTTCCTGAAAACCCATTTTGTGTTGATGACATTCTTGTCCTCAGGTCTTGGGACAAGTTCCCAAGTTTCATTCTTCTCAATTTGATCAAGCTCCTCTTCCATGGCCTCTATCCAATGCTTATCTTCAATTGCTTCTTTGAAACTCTTAGGTTCAATTTTGGACAGCAAGGATATGTCTTCATCTTCTGAATAATTTACCATCCTTCTTGTTGTTCTTGTCCTACCATCTTCTATTATCAAATCTTCTGGATGATTCCTTTGTACAAACTTAGACAGTGTCTTTGTTGGTGCTTTTGATGGTGTCTTCTGCTCAATTGTTTCAACTTCTTTTTCTTCTACATTTTCTTTGTCTTCATTGCACTCCTCATTTTGATCATCAACCTCATGTATCATTTCTGGAAGATTTCTTTCTTCATCAACTTTTACATTTGCACTTTCAACAACTTTGTGCAACCTTTTATTATAGCATTTGTAGGCTTTAATCTTTGAAGAGTATCCAAGAAAAATTCCTTCATCTGCTCTTGGATCAAATTTTCCTAGATGGTCTCCATCTCTTCTAATATAGCATGGATTACCAAACATTTTAAAGTACTTCATCGATGTTGGCCTACCTTTCCATAATTCATACGGAGTCTTGCTGCCATTTACTCTTATCAGGCCACGATTCTGAATATAAACAGTAGTATGAACTGCTTCTCTCCAGAAAGAATCAGGAGCCTTGGACTTATTTAGCATGCTTTTAGCCACCCCTTGAACCGTCCTATTTTTCCTTTCAACTACACCATTTTGTTGTGGTGTTCTTGCAGCTGAAAATTGTCTTCTTATGTCATGCTTTCCGCAGAAATTTTCAAATTCACTTGAAGTGAATTCTCCTCCTCTATCTGATCGAAGACATTTGATCTTCTGGCCAGTCTCATTCTCCACTAAGGCTTTGAATGCCTTAAATTTGTCGTGGGCTTCAGATTTTTCCTTCAAGAAAGCAACCCAAGTCATTCTAGAAAAATCATCAATTAATAGCATAAAACATCTTTCATCTTGCATACTCCTTGTTCCGGTTGGCCCGCATAAATCTGTATGAACCAGCTCTAGAGGCTTTGATGTAGAATACTCCTTGGACTTAAAGTTTCCTCTAGTTTGTTTTCCCAATTGACATTCCTTACAAATTATGTTTGAAGGTTTTGAGAGCTTTGGCATATCTCTCACTGGTTCCTTGCAGCTGATCTTAACAAGGTTGTCAAAACTTAGGTGCCCCAATCTCTTATGCCGCAACCAGCTTTCATCTTCTTGAGTCATACAACACTTCTCACTTTTGATATTATTAAGAATGTAGATATTGTTGCTTGCTCTACTAGCTTCAGCCATGGATCTACCTACTTATTTCACATCCTTCAGAATTGAAAGTAAGAGTGTGTCCTTGGTCACACAACTGGCTCACACTAAGAAGATTGTGTTTCAAACCTTCAACAAATAAAACATTTTCAATTTTTGTTCTTCCATCATCTAGAACAAGAGTGTCTTTACCTGAAATCTTAGCTGAAGCATTGTCTCCAAACCTTACTGTTCCATCATTCATTCTTTTCAAGGTGAGAAATTTGCTTTTGTCACCCGTCATATGTCTTGAGCAGACACTATCAATGTACCATTGGTCGCCTTCATTCTGTGCATGCAGGGCTTTTTGAATGATCATAGAGTTTTATTTTTCTTCTTTCTCCAAACTTTTGAATTTTCTTCCTTTTCCTTGGCCTTTTTCTCTTCCTTCTCATTTTGTTTAGGAGACTTACTTTTACAAACCTTTGCAGTATGACCAAAATTATTGCATTTGCAGCATATGATATTAAAATTCATTAAAGGGGAAAAAGAATTCAGATTCCTATTCATGAAACCTTGATTTTTGTTCTTGTTCCATGTAGAATTACTTCTAGAATATTCTCCATGATCCCTACCTCTATGACTGAAATTATTTCTTGCATGTACCCTACAATCCATAGCCTTACGACCAAAATGATTGCATGAAAAACAATAGCCATAAAAAGAGTTATGAAACCTGGTTATTTGAGCTTGCATGGATGGAAGAGGTTTTCTGAAGACATTATTTCTAATTTCAGAATGTGAGCTTGCCTTCTGACTTTCTTTTACCTTGTTTCCTTCACTTTTGAGACTATCCGCATAGCTTTTCAGTTTTTCTTCATTTGTTTTCTTGAAAGTTTTAGCTGCTTCGGAACTTTGGCCTTCTTCATATCCAAGGCCACTTTTATCAAATGTAGACTTTTGAGAATCGATGATCTTGTTCAAAGTTTCTGCACTCTTTTCATTCTTCAATTCCCTGTTTGCTTGAACCACAGCTTTATCCAATTGCTTCCTGTCATGTCCCGATACTAAGGCATTGTTTAAATTAAAGATTTAAACATCATGGCAAAGACAGAGATGTTGCTTTTACCAAATATGGTGTTTATCATCATCAATGATACTTAACAATATTATTTTATAAGTATTTTTATATAATTAAAAAATATAAATACAAATATAATATTATCAATTCTAATTATAATTATTAATTATTTTATTATAATATATATTATTATATTATATAAAATATAAATAGATATTATAAATATAATAAATATATCATAAATTAAATATTATAAATATCAAATATTATAGATATTATAAATAATAAACATAGTAAATATTTTATGGGCAAATCAACCCAAATAATGGACTGACTCAAATAAGACAAAAGATTGGAACAAACCTTATCCTTGACTTCTCACGTACTCACATTGGAATTTCATATGGGAAGTGTAAATAGTTTTCAAACCTTTTCAAAACAATAATCTTTGACTATTCAAGAATGTGTCTTTGCCTTAGAATGAAATAGAACGAATTCAGAAATAAGACAATATAGTTATTATTATAGAGACAAGATACGATGGGGTCAAAGTCAGCGATCCTTTAATATGAATCAATGGTTAAATAAAAATCATACTAACTAAGTGACGAATAACCCAAGGGGTCAGTGATCACCATATAAGTGGTGACTCTTGATGAAAAGACACCGATCAACAATATAAAAAAGAAAACAATGGGCATCGTGAGGATATAGGACCAGCACAAAAATCTCATCTCATCCACTAAGCAATGAACCATCTCATCTTCAGAAAGCATATCATCATCAAATCATATCACCAATCAATAATTCATCAATACTCAGCAATACACAACATCTGATCCCATCGATTCAGATTATTTCAGCAAGCATTTAAAATATAAATCACTCCATCGTCAGCAATTCCGTCTCTCAGCAAATATCATCATTCAGGAGTAAACACATCAGTGGTAACTTATCGGCCACTATAGTAGAAAAAAGCATAAATGAAAGGAAATAAGTTCTATTGAGCAGCAATGGTCTGAAAGTGAGACAGCGATCAGCGGTTTGGAGATTATTGGCGTCATCCTAGGAGGTCGATTGCCATGAACAGTACTGCCATATTCAGTCTTGGACAGCGATCAACAGCAAAGGTGAGTTTATTACTTATAATGATGATGCATGTTAATATGAATCTTACCATGATTAAAGGGATCACTTAGATGCGTTACAAAGTTATATTATTCAATAATAATCATTTATGTATGCACGGAATAAATAGAAATATAATGCTATGATCCTAATTATGATTAAGGCATGAGAATGCCTATATATGGAATATTATTCTTAAAAGAAGCATGATAAATATTGCTAAAGGACATTGTCAATAATATAGAGATCACATATAATCATGGTAAATAAGAAACATTAGCAAAAAATATGTTCATATGATATATAGTATTGATAAGTGATGGATTATCATGAAAAATAAGGGATGAGAAGTAGAGGCTCATGGTATATCAACCAAACCCATAGATCGAGATGAAGGGATAAGGGTAAACAATATGGTATAATCATGGTTGATGCCGAAGTTGGTCAAGAGTACCATCTGGCTAAAGACCGATAAATCCTTATTTCAAGTGGTCTAGAGTACCCTTGAGATAAATTCCCATTGTCTTGTGTTGGTCAAGAGAACCATCAAGATAATGGATAGGCCCTTGTCTTGTGTTGGTCTAGAGTACCTCTCTGGGACAAGGGATGGGCCTTTGACTCGCTTGGTCTCCAGGTCAAAGGAATGGAATATGGACCCCATAATTGCTCCCTTATAAGCCCTCTCTCGTTGGGTAAGTGGTTTGATGAACATGTAGACCCAAGTATATCTGTCCCAAGTATGTATAATGGATATTGTGAAAGAATACATTTAGATTATGATTATAAGGCTTGTTTTAATATATACTTATGGTTAATATGATTAATGAATACTAATGTTCTCTTTTGCTAAGTTAAAATTGTGTGCAAGGTTGCGAAAATTTTGGCTTGCTAGAAGGGGACATTACACTTACTTAGAGAAACAATTTCAGATTCTAGTTTTTCACAGTTTTCTTTTTTCATCTTCAACTGATTTCTCACTTCTTCCTCAATTCTTTTGGCCTCTTCAATCTGAATTTTCAGATCTACAATTATCTTTTCAGCTTCCTCAAAAGCTTGTGATGTTTTATCCTTTGATTCATTGTCTTCTTGAAGCTGTAATTTCAGTTTTGAATTTTTTCTTTTAAGCTTTTCAATCTCATTATAGGCAAAGAAAAACTCTTCTTCAAGATCTACACCTTCATCTTCTTCATTAGTCTTATTTTCTGAATCTTCCTTTTGATCACTTTTTTCTTCTTCTGCCATAAAGAGTATTTCTTCTTTTTCACTGAAAGACTCTTCATCACTATCTTCTGATGAGCTGATGTATTCTTTGGAATAAAGACTATTTTTGGATTTTTGAAAATTGTTTTTATTCTCTTGATAACTCTTCTTGTAGTATTGGGGTTTTTTCTCATTATCGCTGCCCTCATTCTTTGCATATGGACATTTGGGAAGCAAACTGTCCTACTTTTCTACAACTGAAGCACTTGAAAAGTAACTTGTCTTTGTATTTTCCCGATCCTTTCTTTAGTCTTCTCATGAAGTGAGCTTCTTCTTCATCTGAATCATCATTGTCACTTGGTTCATGCTCCTTAATTTTTGCTTTCTTTTTGTATCCTATCTTTTTTTCTTTTTGCATGCTATCTTTATGCTTTCTTTCTGCATGCTATCTTTTTTCCTTTTTGCATGCTATCTTTATGCTTTCTTTTTGCATGCTATCTTTTTTTCTTTTTGCATGTTATCTTTATGCTTTCTTTTTGCATGCTATCTTTATGAAATCTGTGGCACTTGTTTTAAATCATAAATCAGATTGCGGCGTTGACATAGAATCTCAGCCACATTTGTATCATTGCATGTTGCATGAAATCGGTTATGGTTTCCTTTGACATCAATGACAATATTCTAACATGAACAAATTGAGAAGAGAATATCTTTACTGTATATATGAATTACATGGTCTAGAATCCAAGCCCAACTCACATAGCATTATCTAACAATAAAAGTGGTCAAGTTTTTCCATCATCTCATGACAACACAAAAATAGAAAATGACAGGGTAAACATAATGGTTGAACCAACAATCAAGACCTCAACCACCCTCATAAGCAAAAAAATAAATTAAACTTGAACCAGCAATCAAGACCTCAACCACCCTCATAAACAAAAAATAAATTAACTCATTGTTGAGTTTTCTAGCTCAGTTCAGAAGTTCTGCACAGGTTCAACGTGAACATGCAAGTGGTTCAAGTTAATTCTATTTTGCATTTCACTTAAGTGATAAAGTGAAATTTTTTTATTTAGCTAATTAATTTTAACAAAGTGTAGATATACACTAATGATTTAAACTTATCTTCTAAGCATAGTTTCCAAGAGACCGGTATTGGTATTGGTACACCGTACAGGGGATTGATACTGGTACCCTTACGTTTGTTTTTGAAATAGGAGACAAGGGTACTTGCAGACACCATTTATTTTTTTATATAATTTAATAATTTATATTTTAATATAATTTCATTAATATAAGTATATATATTTTTTGTAATAAGTATATATTTAATATAATTTAATAATATAAATATAAGTATATATATATATATATAAGTATAATTATATAATTTAATACAAAGTTTAAGTTTCAAAACAAGTAAAATGCAAAGCATAGAAAATCGCAAAAATCAGTCAAACAAATATCGTGAAAATCATCAAACAAAAAGCTCTAAAAATTGTCAAAATAAAATTGTGAAAACACAAAAAATGGTTAACAATGAACGTAGTTGACCTACCTAGATTCTTCACTGCTCAATGAAATGGAGGTTTGAAGTCTGTGGGAGTAAGAATTCACTGAGCTCACGCGAAAATGGTGGAAAAAATGAACGGTAGGGGAAAAAAAAAGTGAAGACGCCTTTTTATTGACGCAAGGTACCTGGAGATGCGCAAGACGTCTCTTGTGAAGGGAGACGTATCCAATCGAGTCTCTGAGACAGGAGACACGTCGCGGGGGGGAGACATGTCTCTTGGTAACACTGCTTCTAAGTCATCTCCTACATGAGATAAGAAGCCTTTTGAAGATTAGAATTTTTAGCTGAATAGTATAAAGATACGTGCAAGATAGAAGATTAATAAATCAATAAACACAATGATATAATTCCATGCAGCTACTGTTGGAACAACTTGTAGAAGTTTCCTTATAAGCTTTTGAAGGAATGCAAAGCTGATTTGAAGGTGTAAATTATCTGTGTTTCGTTTTCACTTTTGCTATTTTGAGTTTCAATTATTGTGTGATTTATGCAATGTTATTATCTAACATTACGACAAGTCATCTAGGCTGGAATTTCTTCATGGTATCAAAGCACAAGGACGTGAGAAGAAGCCGTACGGAATCGGCAAGGTTTTGAAGGAAAAAGAAATCACAACTTATTTTCGTTAGTGAAAATTGTGACTAGTTTCTTCTGAAAATCACGGCCAAGAATTTAGAAATTCATGAGGGTTTGAAGGATATTTGTGGTGTCATTTTTTCAAGGAAGAATTGCACCAGGGCTTTCCATAAAATCATGTCGTCCAAGCTAAAGAAATCATGTCATAGAAAAAAAAAGAAAAAAAATACAAGATTTCTATTATGAAATCGGGTCGAGTTTTTTTGGTTATTAGCGCCAAAGTTTTGGTTATAATTCACGTTTGTTTTATAATCAAATCATGCTGAAAATCTTCTAAAATTCGCACCAAAAAAGGAGTTTGTGAAAATCGCAGATTAGTCTACAAGGAAGAATTGTGCCTAAAGAAAAAAATCGTGGGATTTTGTTTCAACTAGGGTTTTCTATGTCGTGATTGGTAAATCATAATGAATTTGGATTTCTTTGTGACAGATTTTTGCAAGGTATAGATCGGCAACTAGGATTTTTGGCCAAATCTTTTGCACGGTTTTCAAGGGACAGCTAGGGTTTGAAAATCAACAAAGTTACCATTTTTTTACAGCTAGGGTTTCAAAAAACATCAGATTGTTTGAAGCCATAGCTAGGGCAGTGAGCTAGAGTTTACCAACAATGGCTAGGGTCTATAACCTAGGTTTTCGAAAAAGGTATTTTCAAAATTCTTGAGCAGTGTATTATCTCCAAACCTGGGAGTTTTGTTTTGAAAGGAAAAAAAATTAATGGCATCACCTAGTCTCAGATTTGAGGATAGGTTGGATGGTGCATTAAATTTCCTACTGTGGAAAGTCAGGGTGACTTTGTTGTTGGAAGAAGATATCGTAAAAGATCAGGTTTATCAACCGACAGATCCACAGGATTTGGTTGTTCATAAAAAGAAAGAGATAAAAGCCAAGCAGATGATCCTGTATGTGGTCAAGAATCATTTAATTCCACATTTGTCTGAAAAGAAATCAGCCAAGTAGATATTTGATATTCTAGTTAGTTTTTTCCAAATTGAAAACATTAACAGAAAGATAATATTGCAAGTGGTTCGAGTTAATTCTATTTTGTATTTTACTTAAGTGATAAAGTGAAATTCTTTTATTTAGCTAATTAAGTCTAATAAAGTGCAGATATACACTAATGATTTAGACTTATCTTCCAAGTCGTCTCCTGCGAGAGATAAGAAGCTTTTTGAAGATTAGATTTTTAGCTGAATAATATAAAGATAGGTGCAAGATAGAAGAAAAATAACTCAATGATCAATTGTGATCAAACACAGTGATATAATTCCGTGCAGCTATTATTGGAACTTGTAGAGGTTTCCTTGTAAGTTTTTTGAAGGAATGAAAAACTAATTTGAAAGTGTAAATTATCTATGTACTTGTGTTCTCTTTCACTATTTGGAATTTTATTGTTGTGCAATTGATGCAGTGTTAAAGAATTTATTCTTAGAACATTAGGACATTGATTGCCTTGTTAGAATTTCTTCATTCCTCTCTATGGTGCCTTCTACCACTATCCAACACACCAATTTATAGAGTTGTTGAAACACAAGAGAAGCCAAAAGATGGCACCCAAAATGTCTCTTCCATTTCCAACGCCCCCAACCTTTGTATTGCCTTCCGGAATGTGAAAGGTCATCACAAATGATCCTAAAAGTCTTTCTCCTCACTCTCCCAAGCGCCCAACTTGAGGAATGCCGAAAGAAACATCATGGGATGTCCAAAAAGTCTGTCCTTACCCTCCCAAATGCCCAACTTGGGGAATGCCAAAAGACACAAGTTCGGAACTCTAGAGTCATCCACTCTTTCCCAAGCGCTCTACTTGGAGGTGGAACTTTTAATTAATTAGTTTTGTCTCCACAAGTTATCTATACCACTACCAATGGACCCCTCCTTTCTTATGAATGTATTACAAACAATTTACAAATTAATTTCCAATAACACCCTGAGTGCCTAGAGACACTTTCCAACAATGTTGGAACCAGAAAAATGACATAGGATTTACAAGGTAGAAGGCACCTAAATCCAAACAAATCTGCCACAAATTTTTACTGTGTATGAAAGAATTTGATATCGTTCTATTGAAACTAGTACTAGAATAAATCATTGGTGCTGCTAACTTGGAATTCATGTTCTGCTGGTCTCTGCTAATAGCAGAATTCTATCTGAGTTGGAAACATAAGGATTCCCTTGGACGGGCTCACCTCTTTTAAATATATTCACAGTATTTTTTTTCATAACCAATCGGGACATCATTTTTAGATGAAAAACTCTTTTGAAAGACCAGTCAGCCCTTAAAATAGCAGCACAAACTGAAAATAGCAGCATCAACTTCAAATAGCAACATGAACTGAAAACTCTAGTCAATCCTTTGGAGTGGTGTGTGCCTATATGAAGATTTTTTGCATTGTTTTCAAAACCTGTTGGCCCTTTACAGACGTGCATGCCCATATGCTATGCGATTTTTTAGCAATTTTTTCACTTGAATCCATTTACCTATGCACACACTCATGCATAGCAATTTGACATGGAAAATTTCATTGATATTTTCTTCATACAGGCGCACACCTAACTTTGCAAAAATTTAATTCATTTTTTGTTTCATAAAACCCTATGGTTGGGCACGTGTGTCAATGCACAGGCACAAATTTAGCAAGCAAAACTCATTTTTTATTTTCTTGTGTCTGCTCTAGCACATCTCTAGTATGGCCGTGATTTTGGTATTCTCAATCGGACCTAAAAATGGTGTGCAACTGATCATTTTGGGCACATTTTTCCTTTGTTCTTAGTCAGCCTCTTTGTGGCACATGATTGGCAAAGGCATGGCATATTTTTCAGTTTTGCTGTCAAAATCTGATCGGCCCTAAAAAGTGCATGTCTATACATTATGGACGGAATTGTTTCCTTAAAAATTCAACCATTTTGATGCCCTGGGATGCGCCTAATAATATAACAATAATTTCTTAATCTTTGCTGTGAAAACATGTCATGGACCTCTCTACAAACTTTCAAACACAAACTGAAATCTGTTCTTCATTCATAACCCTAAAAATTTGATTTCTTCTTTCCCAAGCACATCTGATAGTGTAAAGCATTTCAGTTTTCTATATACATCTGAAAATATTTCATTTGTAGTTCAAGTAATCATCATTATACTAGTGCAAATCTTTGTTTGAAACTCAACATCTTCATTATATGGCATGGTTCACTCAACTGCACGAGATACTTAATTTAGAAACGCCACATATCTTCATACTCAAGGGTGATTCTCCATACTGAAATGGTAGACTAATGTACTAATAAATCTTGTAATGTTTTCCCATTTGACCTCTTTTTCTACTTTGATTGACGTACTCGAACTCTCCTTTTCATCATTCTTGCAAAGAGAAGAACAAAAGACACAGACAAACAATACAAGGCTTCGAATCATGACTATTAGATTTGATGAAAAGACAAAATTTAGATTGAATCTTGACACAATACAAATATCCGTATGGGTACAAACATTGACTTTGTTTGAGGACCACAACATTATACTTGCAACATAGGAGAACTTTAGAATCTATGGTTTTATAGTAGATCAATGCTTATCAATTGGGTAATAGAGTTAGACTATTCTTAAATCATCTAAATGATGAACACACGACATTATGTCACAAAAAGGGGAAATACAATACTACATAATGAAAAACATCATGCATTGAGAAACATCATACAAAACAATACGAAAACAAAAATGCTATGTTATGAGTAAGAACAAAGGGAAACAAAATGGGTTACACAAAACCATTTACAAGCTACAAAAAATAAGAACCTCTCCTTGTGAGCTAAGATTCCAGTTATAGCACATAGCCTTGCAAATGATGTAAAAGATTTGTCACAAAGAAAGGCTTAGGAAGGCCTTGAGAATTATGTAAAGAAAACCCTAATAGAATTTCAACAATGCCTTGTAATTTAGTATAGTATTCCATCTCATTAAAATTCTCATCTGGAAGCAACTGGATTTGTTGAAGAAAGATCTCAATATTATGTATTTGACTCCCCAAGTCTGCAATTGGTGTTGGATGTAAACCTTGTGTGAACGGCAGTTCTTCAATTTCATCATTTGCTTGAGCATTTTCATCAATTGAATCTTGATATGATAAACCCTCAAAGTCTTTATCTTCAAATACTAGATTATCATCATCAAGTATACATGTTGAAGAAAAATATCAATCTCTGGCTATAAACTTTGCCGTCCATCATCTTCTGACACAAAAGTAGTTGGAACATGATTTTCTAATGTTTGTGTTTCTTCGTCTCATTGAAATTTTCATCTGGAAGCAACTAGAGTTGTTGAAGAAAGATCTCAATATCATGTATTTGACTCCCCAAATTTGGAATTGGTGTTGGATGTAAACCTTGTGTGAACAGCACTTCTTCAATTTCATCATTTGTTTGAGCATTTTCATTAGTTGAATCTTGATCTAATAAACCCTCAAAGTCTGAATCTTCAAACACTAGATTATCATCAAAGTATACATGTTGAAGAAAAATATCAATCTCTAGCTACAAACTTTGCCATCCATCATCTTCTAACACAAAACTAGGAGTAGGAACATGATCTTCTAATGTTTGTGTTTCTTCTTAATTTATATCTTGAAGAAAAATATCCACTTCTATCATCAAATTTTCTAACTCTTCTAAACATGTCCCTTGGAACTGAAATTCCTTATCATTACTTCTTTTAGAATCTTTAAAACTTGAAGCTGCAACCTCCTTTATCTCTGTTTCCTTACCATTTTCTTGATATTCTTCTTTTATAATAACTCTTTCTAGCATAGGCTCATTAATAACCGTTGAATGCTCGGCATCGACTTCATTACTAACATGTATGGGATCTATTGAGGATGAAGATGAAGATGAGTCAAACTTCAAAAAAAATTCATTATGTTTTGCACTTAAGACCCCCTCTCAAGGTGTTGCAAAAAATGGTCAAGGTCTCATAACAATACTTCCACATAGACTTCTAATTTAATGAGTGCTTCTAGAGCTAAATTATCTTGAAGAAGAAGAAATTGTTATTTATCTAACAACAATCCTTCATTGACATCGTGAACAAAAAAACCAACCTCTGGTAGCAAAGTCTATCTCTTCATTAGATATTGCCTAAACAACTTGAGTGATTTGTCCTTTGATTACATTTGGTGTAGATTCTTTGAACAACCCTTCAATGAAGATCAGAAACCATTTGACTCATCTTCTCTAGTGAAATTGATTTCTTCTTGGTTAGTAAAAAGAATTGGAACATAGCTTTGCTCCTCAAATGTTGACTTGACCTCATCCTCCTCAGATCTGACATATTTGTGTAAGATTAGGCTCCTCTTACAGTAGTAATCCGTCTTCAACCTCAAAGAACTTGAGCAAAGTAGGCAAAATTTCTGCTTCTTGTAGATATTGTTCTTTTTATGATTTTTGATTATATGAACACATGACATTATTAAATGTATGATTATGCAAATTATTTCTTACCTTATCAAGTTTGTATTGAGTATATCCCATCACAGAGCTACCATCAAGTTCATGTAGTAGACGATGAGGATACCTGAAGACCCTTGATTTATATTTGAAGCTATCAAAAGCAATGTGAACCTTTGAATTTCAAGACAACTTCTTCCATCGTGCTGATTTGTTCCATGAAACATGCAATATGTGTGTGAAAAAAAAAAGAAGCTTATGGTACTTGCCTTGATGGAGAAGTGGACAAATGAGATCTATTGCTGATATAATTGATGAAAGAATTACTTCCTTTTGAAGGAGGATACTACTAAACCGATGGGACATTCAAGGGAAGTTGCTTCTGTTGAACACACAGAAGTACTAAGAGGGGGAATGAATCAGTACTTAATCAAATTCTTTCCTTCTAAAAGCATTCAATCAAAAATGAGCATTTAAACCATGAGAGACAAAAGAGCACACAAGCACATAACACCAGATTTACGTGGAAACCCAAGATGGGAAAAACCACGGTGAGCAAGCTTCTTGGATCTACTGTCCAAATCCAACCTCACAAATAAAAACAGATTTACAATAACTTTTATGGGCACCAACCCAAAGGAAGCTCCAACTCCCTGATACAAAGTTTTATGGGCTCCAACCCAAAGGAAGTTGCAACTCCCTGATACATTGTTTATGGGGCTCCAACCCAAAGGAAGCTGCAACTCCCTAATACACTGTTTATGGGCTCTAACCCAATGGAAGCTACAACTCCCTAAAGTGCTACAACACTTACAAGAAGAGGCTCCAACCTCTATAACAAAATATTTGACAAATTTTGTTGGTTCAATCACCTCCACAACATCATCTCCTTTGACACTGACATATGACTTCAACACATCTGCTCAAACAACTCTGATCTTCAAAACACCTCCGCAACACAACACAATACTACCTCTGTTATGATTCATGCATTATGGCCTCCAGAGTTCATTCTCAACTTTCCGGATCATATATCTTTCCGCGCACACACATATACTCACTTCCACACTCACACACGCTCACTTACCCTCATACATGCTTTGCAACAATCTTGATCTTTCATTTATATGCTCCGCAAGTCTTCAAAACTTCACCTTTGTCAGCCTGGATGAAACGTGTAACACGTGTAACGGCCTAGCTTGTCGACTCCCAAATCATCTGTGGTAAAGTAGGAATTAAATCCCGTTGTGTGGTTCATATCAAGTGATCAATAGTACCTAGTTTACCTTTGCACACATCTCTATGCTAGAGCATACTTCCAAACACATGGCACAATCACTTAAGCACACCAAGTCAGCTTAGCAAACATTTATCCTTTCATGCATTAGCTCCAGACCTAATGCGGTACCAGAGAAGATAGATATCATCATGTGGTTCATGCTACGAGCACTTTGTGATCTTTCAAGTCTTTGCATATATTCCTTTTATCATTTCATGCTCCTCCTTGCTAGCGCAAGTAATCAAACACCGATGTCAATATCCCTTACATAGTCTGAATACACTCTCTTGATATAGAACATTGAAAATCATACTTGTGGTACTCCATAACACTTGAAACTTGAACAGAGCATACACATAGACAATATGAACTTATCTTTCAAACAGCAAAACCAAATATTATAGTGCTGTGAAATGTGGTGGCTTTTACTTTCGCCCTTTGATAATCTTAACCAGGAACATAACTTGTCTTAACTTAGCTGACTCCAGAAAAAAACCACTGCGATACATTGTATCATTTGAAACTTGAATCATGCATGCATCTTACTTGTATCTAGCTATCTTCCAAACCGCAGTATCATAGCTTCAAGTGCAGAAAAATGCGAAGCATTCTTCTGTACCTTTGAGAACATATCACTACTACCTTCACTCTGTTGACTTTGAAATGCTTTGTGGTAGTTTTTGTGATCTCAAATTTGAGCCACACATGCCTTAGAGCTGTTTCTAACTTACCTCCAGTCCACAAACTCATATCTTCATTTGCAGAGGTATGTGGTACATTTTCTTGACCCTGTGGCACCCTTCATGATTGGAAATTCACTTAGACAATTTTCTTCGAACTTTTGCAACTTTCTTCATCAAGTGCCAAACAACATGACTCCATATCATCAAAATACAACAAATGCAACCATCATTGCTCCATGACACAATACATCAAAAACTTATCATGATATTACACTTATCATGAATTTCAGAAGATAAAGTACAATTGTGTACAGATGATACTGATCATCACTGCTCATTTGATCTGTTTCTTTGATCAACACTCCTTTGACATCACTTCAGCAGTCCTTTGACATCCATGACAACATATGCAACAGCTTCATATTAGTCACATCACTCTTTGTAATAAAGGATTATCTAATCTTGGTTCCACTGCCTTATTCATTGAATCACTCTAAAAATTCTTCCTAAAGTAATCATATGATCCTCCAATTCAATTGTATGTTACTGCGAATTGTTCAATTCAGTAGCATGACTTGTCTTGAAAAAGAAAGCAATATCTAGAGATAAAGTATTATGAAGCAACTCAATTTAGAGTGTTATAAATCTTGGTAACCATACAGTTGAATCTTGCAACAAACTCCCTCATAGATTCACTATCGTCCTTCTTGGCATTTAAGAGTTGTGCAAACAAAAAATGACTATCTTTTGCTGGCTTGAAGCACGCAAGAAACTTATCATCATTAACTCACAACTAGTAATAGAACTAGCAACAAGATGGTGAAACAAATCAACTATTGTACCTTGTAACGTTTCCACAAACAAGCAACCTACAACATCTTCATACATCACACTTAAAATTCCACATGCAGTGGTGAAGGCTGAAATATGCTCGTCAGAGTGTTGTTTGCCATCACTATAGAACTTTAGAAAATTCTTGCTTGTTGCATGAGGAAGCTCATGATGTTCTATCAATGCTAGCAGACCAATCTGATTTCACCATGGCAATAATGGAGGTAGCCGATTGTTGTTGATGTGGTTACCCTCCTGATCAGCCATTTGTTGTATTGGTTCTTCTTTTGAAGCTAATAGTATTTCAACAAGTTCTAGTATAGTTGTTGAAGAAGAATCTTCTTTTAGAGGAGAGCGATCAAGACTGGCTTTCCTTTGCAATCAAGTGTAGACTACGCTATAACTAGTCATCAGTTGTCGTTCACCAGCAAAGTCACCAATAACTGTTAGTGTTTTATTTTGCAACATTAAGTGCAACACAACACAAAAAAGATATACAGTAGAACTACTCTTCAAATTAGAAGGGGAAGCTCCTTATAAACAAAAATTGACCTAATCTAAACAATATGTGATTTACACTCATCTAATCTAATCTAAGGTGATTCACACTCATGCTAAATGAAACTAAAGGTGTCTTTTTGGGTTCATCTAAGGCAAAAGGCTGACATGCTCTTCAACTCAAGGCAAAAGATTTTTATGCTTTTTGACTGAAAAAAAAAACCCTACAATTACTACATGTTTACATTGTTCAACTCAAATCAAAGATTGAGCAATGCAAGTACACAAGGATTGGATAGATTTACACAATATGATATTTGGCAAATCGAAAGGAAAACACTACATATCAAGCTACAATGATTACACTTCTCTAAACTTTGTAATACAACGCCTAGAATGTTTGGAAAACAATTCAATTTACCTCATCTATACAAACAAACGATATTACGAGTTAACATGTGAATTAAATACAAATCCTAAAAACCAAACTTAATCATCACTACAATACAAAGCCCTCAATAATTATTACACAATGTTTGACTCATAAAATCACATAACACATAGAATACTTCAACAATAATTTGAGCAACAAGTAGGCATGAAAGTTACTGCTATAAATCTAATAAGTGCAAATGGCACTTACTCATAAGATTTACAAAACCATGCATGAAAAATAAATCAAAAAGGTAACTACAACTTCTACCCTAAGAACTACTTGCTTCAATGCAATGCAAGCTTTATGACAAAATTCTATCCACTAATTCTATATCTGAACTCTGGCAATCTTCAATTAAACTGCTGTTAAAGATTACTACAACACTAGAACTCACATCTCTTGCATGACAAGAGATCCTAAAATACTCCTAAAAATAGATTACTCAAAAATAGCACATCAAGCTAAAATTGGAGACTACTAAAAATAGCGTGGGCTATAAATAGACTTTTTAGAATATGTTTTTCTCCTTGAACACAGTGATGGCTGAAAATAGCACCGGCTAAAATAGCAAATCTTGACAAGTGGCTCCGAGTGTTGATTCTAATCAAGCTCTTCCTCTATTCTAATCATGGTGGGTCGTTTGAAGACATTCTTAAACTTTGAATCTAAAAACCTTTCTTCAGCAAACCCTAGCTGGAACCCACAACCTTGGATGCTTTGAACACCCCCTATATCTTGTCATCCATATCTTCCGACAATCTTTATGCTGAAGATCTCTGCTTCAAACCTTTAACTGAACCTCACAACTCAAAATACTCTGCTTTGATAATCTGCTAGACAACATGAATGATTACAGTGACTGAGTTTTGATGAACCTTGTCATAAAACCTCTATTGATTTTCCCTCTTTGACTTCCCTGAATTTATGACAAAGTTAATGACGAAAGACGACCAGGTCATAAGAATAAACTTTAAAACCGTAAGTGCTATCCTTGAATACTTTTAATTCTCTAATAAACCTTTAAAGATTGTAAAACCCTAGCTGCTGATACAAACACCTCAAACAGTTACTCTTGGAAATTTGCTGATTTTAATACAGATCCACAGTGAAATATAAGAAAGGACAGGTACTTATAATGGATCTGCTGCTGTTGTGAATGTTAAGACAGGGTTATTAAATATTTTTCTGCTAAAACCCTGCTGTTGGACAACTTCCTGCAAAATGAACAAATCTACCATTGATATTTACTGTGTATTAAAGAATTTGATATCGTTCTGTTGAAACAAGTACTAGAATGAATTATCATGCTGCTAACTCAGAATTCACATTCTGCTGGTCACTGCTAATAGCAGAATTCTATCCAAGTTTGAAAATGCTAGGATTCCCTTGGATGGGCTCACCTCTTTTATATATATGTGAAGTGTTTTTATGTATAGCCAGTTGGGAGGCTGTTTTTAGATGAAAACCTCTTTTGCAAGACCAGTTGGCCTTTAAAATAGCAGCACAAACAGAAAATAGCAGCATAAAATTAAAATAACATGATGATTTGAAAACCCTAGTCGATCCTTTGTAGTGGCACATGCGTATATGAAGGTTTTCTGCATTGTTTTCAAAACCTGTTGGCCCTTTGTAAAGGCGCACACCATATACTCAATTTTTTAGCAAATTTTTCACTTGAATCCCTTTAACCAGGCACATGCTCATGCACAGCGATTGATTTCAAAAATTTCACTGATATTTTCTTTATACAAGCACACGCCTGTCTTCACAAACTTTTGATTAATTTTTTGTTTCACAAAACCCTGTGGTTAGACACGCATCAATGCACAGGTGCGGATTTAGCAAGCAAAACTCTTTTTTATTTTCCTGTATCTGCACACATGCATCTCTGGTACAGCCACAATTTTTGTCTTCTCAGTCAGCCCTAAAAACTGCATGCGACTATGTATTCTGGGCATGTTTTTCCTTTGTTCTTAGTCGGCCTCTTTGTGGCACGTGACTGGCTAAGGCATGGCAAGTTTTTCCTTTTTTCTGTCAATCTAATCAGCCCTAAAAAGTGTGCGACTGTACAAAATGGACAGGATTCTTTGCTTGAAAATTCAACCATTCTGATGCCCTAGGATGCACCTGATAATATAGGAGTAATTTCTTAATCTTGTCTGTGAAAACATGTCATGAACCTCTCTGCAAACCTTCCAACACAAACTGAAATCCATACTTGCACATCTGATAGTGTAAAGCATTGCAGTTTTCAATTTATATCTGAAAATATTTCATCTATAATTCAGGTAATCATCTTTATATTAGTGCAGATCTTTGTTTGAAACTCAACATCTTCATTATATGGCATGATTCACGCAACTGCATAAGACAATTTATTTAGAACCACCACATATCAGAACCACCACATATCTTCATACTCAAGGGTGATTCTCGGTACTGAAAAGATAGGCTGATGTAATGATAAATCTTTGTAATGTTTTCCCATTTGACCTCTTTTTCCACTCTGACTGACATACTAGAAAACTCCTTTTCATTGTTCCTGCAAAGAGAACGGAAGCCAACAAAAGACATAGACAAACAACACAAGGCTTTGAATCATGACTGTTGGATTTGACGGAAAGACGGATTTATCTTGAATCTTGACACATGAGTATTCATATGGGTACAAACAATTAGCATAGTGTAAAAAATGTGATTAAAAAAACATATGAAAAAATAATCTTCAACTCAAATTTGAAAGTAATTCAGCCAACATTAATCAACATAACAGACACGCCATTGTAGATACATCATAGGAGAAACTGCAGGCCATCTGCTCCTGGGAATTTGTAAGGCTACCATTCTAATAATTAGTTATCATTTTAATTGAGATTCATGATTGATCACATAAATATAGACCAGATATCTAAAAACAAAACTATACACCTCCACTTAAAACCCAAAATAAGAATAATCAAATTATCAATTTTTGGTTGTCTTTGACTATTATTAATTTGATGTGTAATAAATATTAACACGAATATTCACCACCTTATATTTGATTATTCATGTCAAATTTAAACCTAAATGAAGGCTTTTGTTGAACATAAAAGTACCCCTGTCTCGAAGGATTCTTAAAACATGCCGTGTTGGGGCTGTAATCATTGACCTCTGAAGACCAAGAATAATTGAGTTAAATGCCCTCCATTTTGAGTTATCAAAGTTAACTGCATAGAAATATGAACAAATTGTCATTACCCTAAACAATTATTGATTATAAACTATAAATAGAATAAGCAGAAGTTCAATAAAATTTCTACACACTCTTAAAACTGCAAATTAAATGATAGGAATCACAATCACATGAACACAAGACATTAGTTCTCATACTTGCCTCTGACATAAACAAACATGTTTGTAACAGATTTTTGGAAAATATGTTTGGTAGTTAAACACATTTTATCTATGGAAACAAAAAATTTTGAGGGATCAATTTATTATGCAGCAGGAACTAAACCTACACGATATTTCTTTTTCCAGTTGCTTCCCTTTACAAATTAAATAGATGAAGATAATTATTTTTCTAAAAATTAGATAAGCATTATTTAAAAAAAAAAAATAGTTGTTAAGTCATGCAGATAAGAAATGCAAAGTCAATATAGCAATGCTTCACTCTGTTATATATGCAAAGTGAGGTTGATATCTTTCTTCAACATTTGGCTCCATTGATAAAAAACCAAGATATCTTTTCCCCTGATGAGGTTAAAGCTTCAAGTCTAACAGTTCTTGAGAGCATTCAAGATGAGGGGACTTCAGTTTCAGTTGACACCTTCACTGGGAATAGGAAGTTTGCTGCCAGAGGTGGTTAGTTTTCTTCACAGTGTCGATGACAGTGCACAGTTGGATGAAGAACAGTTCTTTCTGCTTGAGGATAACTCAGCATTAGAATCATGCATTGAATCGGATATGGATATGGACAATTCATTGTCAACTCTGGACACTTTCTTGCAACATCTTGAGAGCAGGTCATCAATAGAAGACACAGTGAATGTTCTCTTGAGATTTGACTCATCCTCGTCTTCAATATCTTCCATGTATATCAATGAAGAACCAAGTGATGAACATACATCAGTCATCAGTAAGCTTGTGCCAGAAGTGGATTTCAATTTCATAGAAGCAGAGGGTTGTCTGGAGCGTAATGAAGGATTGTACTCTGAGGTGATCATCATTCCTAAGGATGTGCTACAACCGCAAGACTTTTCAAGATATCTATGAAAGGAAGAAGAATATCTCCAGCTGATGGAGATAAATTTGAATGAGAAGCAAGACTATCCTAAGCTACAAAAACAATGATGAGTTTGTGCTAGAGTTTTCACTGCATGATTTTCTATATCATCCTAAACTATGGATCTCAATGAATATTTTGCAAAGGTTTCAAGGATGCAAGCTACCACAATTGGTCTCCCAACTCAAATGGAGGGGTTACCATTTTTCTAAGCTTGTAAATGGTTTTGTCTAGCTAGTTTGCTTCCTTGTGTCTATCCATAGGTAGGTGATATCATTTTAGATTTTCGTCTTGTCGTAATGTGTTTCCCTTTCTGTGATGTGTTTGCTTTTGTTATCGTTTTTGTTTAGGTTAGGTTTAGTCGTTTGTTTAGGTGTCATAAATAGGCTTGACTCTGTTACCCAATGGATGGACTCCGATACTTTTTAACTAGAGATTATGTGGTACTCCTATGGCCAAGTATGTCCCATGGTGCCCAAACAAAGCCAATTGTTGCCCCCCTACAGCTTTTCAAGAAAAACAAGTTTTTTTTACTAACTAGGGCCAACATGGCTTTATAGGGGTAGAAATAGGGCCGACCTAGAAATAGGGTAGAAAGAGGGCCAACTTGGCTTTTTTGGGGTAGAAAGTGGCATACTCTTGTGCTAGGTTTTGTTCATGACTCCTCTTTCAAGTGGCTTATGTGGCGTTTGTGAGGAGTTAGTCAGCCTCAAAAAAGGACAAAAGCCTGCCGACTTCTTGTTGCCTAAAGCCAGGAATAACAGGGTAAAACATAGCACCATTTCCCTATTTATTTGCTTGAACTCACCATTGCTTCACTCTCCATTTGATGATCAGATTCCAATGGCAATTCTAGTGCTAGGGTTTTCTTCGTGCAGATTTTTGGTATATTCTAAGGATGCCATACCGCAGTTCTTCCTTAATCAATTTCAAGCCCTCTTGTTCCTGCTATTGCAAGGTTTTTATGGAATTTGGACTTAGAATCCATTGTTCCTCAATCTCTTTTCAGCCACCTAGGATTTGTTCTTCTTCTTAGGGTTTCAAGCTAACGAAGGTGCCACAAACACTACCTAGGGTTTGTGTTTTAAGATGGATTGATGATTAAAATCCTAGGGTTTCTTCATGTTTTGCAGAGGTTTTCAATCTTGTCAAAACCCTTGGAGGCAATTCTTAGTTTTCAGATGGATCAAGACAGTTGACATCAATTTCAAGTGACCGAATAAGTAGTGAAGTTTCATGGTAGTTAGGGTTTTGGGATTCTTCAAAAGATCCAACAAGTTACAGACCAAGGAGCTCATTAGAATCATAGAAGCTGTTCGTGCATCAAGTTGCTGTTTTTTGCGATTGCTATTTCTGGCAGTTGTTGCTTCTGATGGTCCTATTTCTGGATAGAGGGTCAAGGCCTATTTTTAGGTCATTTTAGTTAGTGTTATTTTATTATTTGTTCAAGAGTAATTTTGCTTTAAAATATCTTTCTTGCTTTTTTGGGAGCTTTTAAGCATTTCGCTTTTAAAACAATAATTTTTGGGATAAATAATTATTATCCTAAATCCCAAAAAATTGGGTATTCTTTGTAACCTATAAATAAGTGTTTTGGGCACAAGACACTATGCTTATGCTGCCAAAATTGTTATTCACGTTGGTTTACCTGTGTTTATAATTTCATCAATTAGACTCAAACTGAATAATAAGTATCAAGCTTTGTATTAATGCCGTTTTATTCATCTAGGTTGTAACTTTGCATGCAAACTAGTTATTTAGTCCTTGGAGCCATGTGTTAATCTATGTTGAAGTTGTTATTCCTTGAAATTATGTTTGCATCTAATTATTGGTCTCTATTTTAGCCACTAGGATGGTGTCGATTGTGTGATTAGATTAGTTCTTTTTGTCTAAAATCTGAAAATCTCACTTGTGAGAAAAGAGTTGTTACTAGTCTTATGCTCATACCCGAGGCAAAAAGACAGGTAAGTAGTTATTTTCATTTATGCAAAAACCCGAATCTTGTATAGTGTTTTAAACTGTATATTTTGTCCATATCTTAGTGTCTAGGGTAGTTTTAGATCTCAAGGAGCTTCACCTTATTTTTTTGAGAGGTTTTACCTCACATACTGTTCTGGTTTGAGTTGTCTTGAAAGAGACAAATTAAAATGCTAACAGACTTGTAATGTCCCCTTTTTGACCGCCAACACTAAGCAGTTACAGCCAACATGGAGTGGATGTTGACTAGGTCCATTGTCAGCAAATAGAAGTAGTTAAGTTGAGCAGTTAGAATGTATGTAGCTCAATCAACTAGTGTTAAAGTATCCTAAATAAGGGGGGTGTTTTAGACAAATTAGGAGTTATGCAGTCAATTATCTCCCTGAAATCTTGGGAGTGATTGATTAGTTAACAAACAAAAACGTGGGATTAGTTCCCAAAATTAGTGGATCACCCAGGCTGAGGGTGTTATAGGTAGCACTGGGAATAATAGAGTATTACCTTTTTGAAATCAAAACCTGCTTTTTGTGAGAAACGCAGCTACAAGAATTCCTAGTGCTTGGGATGAAAATCCACAGATACAATCAACAATATAGGGACGGAACCCTGCAGTCCACAAGCACAATCAACATTCTAGGGACAAAACCCTCCAGCAGTCATCATCATTTCAAACATATAGCAACATCAGTAAAGCAGGACATGGGAAGGAAATTACAGGTGTTGTTTACAATATATCAGGGAGAACAAATCTATTACGCTGAGTAATTGGTAAAATATGATTGATATTAACAAAGAGCAAAAAGCTCAATAAATAATGTACGAGATATACAAAGATAGCAAGTTTCTGAAATAGAAACTGCAGAAGATCAATTACAGATAAATTACAACACTGACCATTAACTAAAATAGGATAAATAATTAATCTAATACCCTCCCTTAATGGTCAATCTATCAACTACACCAAGAGACCCCCTGAATTTTACAAACTTATCTGGACCAAGGGACTTGGTGAGGATATCGGTTGTCTGATCCTCCGTCGGAACATACAGCAACTGAACTGATCCGTCTTCAACAAGCTTTCTGATGAAATGACAATGAGTTTCTACATGCTTGGTTCTTTCATGGAAGACGGGATTTTTGGCAAGTTTGAGAACTCCCTGATTATCACAGAACAAGGGAGTCGGACCTGCTGGAGATATTTGCATATCAGCAAACATCCGGCGAAGCCAAACTACCTCACAAGCTGCCTTAACTGCTCCCCGATACTCTGCTTCTGTCGAGGAGAGAGCCAGCGCCTGCTACTGCTTACTAGTCCATGTGACTGCACCGGATCCCAAACTGAACACATACCCAGAGGTGGATTTCCTGTCATCAACTGAACCTGCCCAATCTGAGTCTGTGAAACCACTGAGTCTAGGATCGTGACTCCTTGAGTAAAGAAGTCCATAATCAGAAGTGCCCTTCACATAACACAGCACACGCTTCGCTGCTACCCAATGATCAGCCTTGGGGGCTGTCATGAAGCGTGAAATGTAGCTCACTGCAAAACTGAGGTCAAGTCTAGTGGCAGTGAGATAGATGAGGCTGCGCACTAGTTGCCTGAACAATGATTCATCCACTATAGGTGAGTCTGACTTAGCTGACAACTTAAGCCCCTTTTCCATGGGTGTGGAGGCTAGTTTGCAATCCTGCATACGGAACTTATCCAGAAGACTGCGAGCATACTTTGACTGGGAAATGAAGATACTGTTCCCGGTCTGCCAAACCTCAACACCTAAACAGTAATGCAAGAGTCCCAAATCTGTCATGTCAAACGTGCTGCACAAATCCTGTTTGATCTCAGCGATCAAATGTGCCGAGCTACCAGTAATGATCAGGTCATCCACATAGACAACAAGAATCAAAATATCACTACCAGTGCGTTTGACATACAAATTAGAGTTAGATGGACTCCTCTGAAAGCCATGATCTGTGAGGTACTTATCAATCTTGATGTACCAAGCTCGAGGAGCCTGTTTCAGACCATAAAATGCTTTGACCAATCTACACACCTTGTGTTCTTGACCAGCAACCTTGAACCCTAGAGGTTGCGTCATGTAGACTTCTTCCTTCAACTCACCGTTGAGGAAGGCACTCTTAACGGCCATCTGATGGACTTTCCAACCAAACTGGGTTGCTAAGGCAAGGACAAGCCGAATTGTACTCATCTTGGCTGTAGGAGCAAAAGTCTCCTCGTAGTCAATGCCTTCCTTCTGTGAGAACCTCCTAGCAACGAGACGAGCTTTGTACTTGTCAAGGGTTCCGTCAGCTTTGTATTTCACCTTGTACACCCATTTGCAGCTAATGGGCTTCTTCCCTGGAGGAAGATCAGAAAGGACCCAAGTGTGATTTTTCTGAAGACTCTGGTATTCAAACTCCATAGCCTTTTCCCACTCAGAGATTCCTTTAGCCTCTAAATGTGTCTGAGGCTCATAGACACTGTGAAAGTTGGCCATGAGAGCAAAATTAACTGTATGTTGTTGTTTGCTCTTGTTTCTGGATGATCTACCCTCAATGAGCTCATCGTCATGAAGATCTCCAATAGTCTTAGCCCACCATTTAGGCCGGAGAGTAGAAGTGCCAACATTGGAAGTAACAGGAGGAACCGGAACAGGTGCAACAGGTGGAAGATCAACATCATCCAGAGGAAATTCGGGTTGAGCATCATCAAAATCAGAATCTGCATCATCATCCCTCCCATCAGGTGGACCTAATGGAAGAAGAACACCCAAGTCAGAAGCCTTCAAACGCTGATCCTCAGAATGTTGCACAAACGAGGAAGAAAGAAAAGGTCCTCGGTCTTCATCAAAGACAACATCCCGGCTGAAAGTAAGACGATCAGTATCGATATCAATCAATCGGTAAGCCTTATGGTTGTCACTCTACCCGGTGAACATAAGCTTTTGACTCTTGGAATCCAACTTGGAGCTCTTGGCATCTGGAATCCATACATAAGCTAAAGAGCCAAATATTTTCAAATGACTAATCCGAGGTTTGCGGCCAGTCCAAGCTTCTTCAGGAGTCTTCTCCTTAACAGCATAAGTCAAAGACCGATTAAGGAGATAGACGGTAGTGTAGACTGCTTCTGCCTAGTACTTCTTAGGAACACTCCTGTGTTCTAACATGGAACGGGCCATCTCAGTGATTATGCGATTGCGCCGCTCTACAACACTGTTTTGCTGAGGAGTATAGGGTGTGGTTAACTGGCGTTTAACGCCGTGTATATCACAGAGGTTGGAGAAGTCAGTAGAACAAAATTCCCCCCATTATCTGACCTAAGAGTGACTATGGAACAGCCAAACTCTTTCTACTAAGGCCTTAAACTTCTGAAATACAGTAAACACATCTGATTTCTGTCTGAGAAAGTACACCCACATTTTTCGACTGAAATCATCAACAAAAAGTAAGAAGTACCTGCAACCAGTAACAGAAGGTGTATTCATTGGCCCACATACATCAGCGTGAACCAGCTGTAGTACCTTGGAGGCTCGCCATGAGTCACCAGTCGGGAACGGTGTCCGATGTTGCTTCCCAGCCTGACAAGCTCCACAAACACCATGATGCTGGGTCTGGATCTCAGGTAAACTGGCTACAAGGCCCTCCCGAGATAGCTGAGAAAGATAGTGCACATTTAAGTGCCCATAACGCTGATGCCAAAGACTGGTGATGGAAGAATTGCGGGCTGCCATGGCTAACTCTGGAGAATCACCTGTATCCCCAAGTCTGTATAGACCATGATCCTCAATACCAACAACCACAGTGCTACGAGTCTCCCGATCAACAATGGAACATTTGTGTGTACTAAACACCACATCCAACTGAGGAGAGTGCCGCATGATCTGACTGACAGATAGAAGATTAAGTTCCATGCTAGGAACATAGTAGACATTGAGGAATATGAGATTCCTCCCACCAGACTGAATCTGAACAGTGCCCTTACCAACAACTGTATATTCTTCTCCTCCACCAAAAATAACTGAGTCGCTGAAGGGAGTAAAGTCTATAAAAAAATCACGTCAATGAGTGAAGTGACGCGAAGCACCTGAATCAATGTACCAGGCAGAGGACTTCACATGATCTGCAGGTCTTTTAGCCATAAAAGCGTAAAAGGCAGATTCCTTCTGCTCAGTGTGCTCGGCAATATTTGCTTTCTGCTAAGACCCTCCCTGCTTCTTCTCTTCAGAAGCCAAACGCTGACGACAATCCTTTTTGATGTGACCATATTTGTGACAGTAATTACACTCAATATTCTTTTTCTTGGTGCTGTCCTGAGGTTGACCTGAGCCTTTCTGCTGTGGAGGCTGACCTTTGCCTTTATTCTAAGCCTAAAACTTGGCTACAAAAGCCTGCTCTGAAGAGGACAAAGAAGCACTACTACCAAACTGTTGTTTCCAGCGATCCTGCTGCAAGAGGATAGTACAAAGTTCTGGAAACTTCAGATCAACATTAGCTGATATAATGTTGAGAGTCTCGATGAAATGTTCATAAGACTTAGGTAGACTTTTCAAAGTGATCACAACCATGTCTTCTTCCTCCATTTTTCGACCAATAGCCTCCAGTTGATCTCTGATTTCCTGGATCTTGTTCAGGTACGTCTGCAAAGATGTCTTCTCATCCATCATGATAGAAAACAGTATATTTTTCAAGAAGAACGCACGGCTTTTGTCGGAGGTCTCATGCATACCCTTCAGATGGTCCCAAATCTCCTTTGTTGTTTTTCCAACCGGAATCTGAGGTAGTTGATCATCTGTGACTGAAAGCTCATTGAGCATGACTGCTTCACAAGTTTGTTCATCAAACTTATCCTGGTCTTTACCCGCCGTTGTTGGACGAGTAGTATTGCCTAGAATGATCTGATCGAGGCAGTGATATTCAAAGATGGTCATCATTCGCTGCTTCCAGGTATTATAGTTTTTGCCATTAAATCGTTGACTGCCTTCCAACATGATGTTGGTCAAACTCGCCATCTTGCACACTTTTCGAGGCACGAAAAACGAGGTACTAAGAAGAGGTGGAATACATGGACCCTGAAGCACAAATTCCAATGCACATGATGCTGAGGCAGTTTATAGGCACAAAATTCGAGACAAATCTGTCAGCACAGATTTTGAGGCACAGATTTCGAGGCACAGATTTCGAGACACCCAGAAAAATCCGACAGGTACCCAGAAATAGTCTCGAAAAACCCACCAAGAAACTAAATCGGAAAAAAAAAATTGACTTGGAATGAAGGGTCAAAACCCTAGCCGAAACTTGCAGAAGCCTTAGGCGGCCATGAAAGAACAGAAAAAAGGAACCATAAATCAGAAGAAATGCAGAAATACTGTCAGAAATCCACAGCTAAGGGATTTGAAAGAAGTCGCGTCCAATGAATAAAGCATAGAAGCCGCGACTTGGAAGAATCACGTCCTCCAAAACTCAAAAAAACCGCGACTGTGGCTGGACGAAGCACTGAAGTTGAAATTGCAAACAGAGAAGGAGACGGAACCCTAAACGGCACTCAGAATGAACAGGAACCGCGAACAGGAATGCGGAGGTCGCAAATCTTCAGGCACAAAGTCGCGGAGAATCACAGAGCGACTGGTTTCAAACGTGCGGGCAAAGAAGATTTGCGACGCTTCAAAAAGGAAAACGGCACTCCGAAAGATGGAAATCGCAGTTCAAAAAACGCCAGGAACCCTTACGAATTTTTTTTTCAACACTCAAGAAAATTCCTCACGAATTTTATTTGAAAAAATTCCTAAAAACAAATTCCTGCTCTGATACCATATTACGCTGAGTAATTGGTAAAATATGATTGATATTAACAAAGAGCAAAAAGCTCAATAAATAATGTACGAGATATACAAAGATAGCAAGTTTCTGAAATAGAAACTGCAGAAGATCAATTACAGATAAATTACAAGACTGACCATTAACTAAAATAGGATAAATAATTAATCTAATAAAATCTACGCTAGCAACCATTATCATCAGGAGGACATCAGGATTGAATTTGGGTGCATAGGTTTAGTCAACATTCTGCTTCATTATAGGATTCATTTTGTATGCTAAAATGTCTAGTGGGTTATGTTGAACGATGCTTTGTTTCTATGGACTGCCATAAGTTGTCAAAATAATAAATAAATCTTTTGTTATTAGAGTGTCCTACATTATTTTCTGTATGTTTTAGTTAGAATATTTCAATGGTATCAGAGTTGTGATTCTGCCAACCAATGGCAAACAAAAACAAAAAAGAAAAAATAAAAAGCTTCCAGCCTTCCAGTCTATTGTACTGCATGTTAGCAAGCGACAAGGTTATTACAGCATCAGCTAGTGACAGGGCAACGAGGTATCAACAAAGAAAAAAGGAAGCAGGAAATGTCACATGACAAGAAGCAAGAATTTTTCAATGTAATTAAGTCCTTAAGGGATGGGAAACAGTAGCTCATTGAGCTCGTCATTCAAAATATGCAGGGTAAGGAATGTTGGAAATAAGCCACACCCGGACCGACGATGGGCTGGCCACAAAGGGGCCAGTAGCTCAGTTGGTAGAGCACTCCAACAACAAATGGAAGGTCCTAGGTTCGAGTCCTAGCTGGTCTATATGAGCTGTAGCTCAACAAGTGGTATCAGATCCAGGTTAGGAGCCCCAAGCACCTGTAGTGTGGCTTATGGGGGGGTGTTGGAAATAAGCCACACCCGGACCGATGATGAGCTGGCCACAAAGGGGCCAATAGCTCGGTAGAGCACTCTAGCAGTAAATGGAAGGTCCTAGGTTCAAGTCCTAGCTGGTCCATATGAGCTGTAGCTCAACAAGGAAACCAATCATGCCGCTACACCTCAAGGCATTGACGCACAAGGGGCGTCTTCGTCTACAGCAATGAATCAAAACATTTCAGCAAAGTCAACTACATGTACAAGTCTACCCAAGGTCATATTTTTGCAGAAAGAAGCAGGGGCATCGGACGAAGATATGGAAAGACAAGAAGAAAGAGGATTTGGATGAGCTACATGCAGAATATGGAGCAAACAATGCAGAATTTCAGGCAGATATTACCTTTATGAATTTTTGTACGCTGAAAACAAAAAGCAAAACTAAAAAAGCAAGTAGAACCTTTCCAAACAAGCCTCACAAAGACCTACAAAGCAGGCTAGGAAAGCTCATTGCTCCCTCTTTTGATGGGTCCAACAAAACTTCAGCTAGAGAGCAGATCCAAAAGTTGAACACATTTCTTATCGAGCCTAATGTATGAAGGAAGAGCAATCAAATTTGTGGTCCTTCCCCTGGAGGGAGTTGCGCACGAATGGTGGTATCATGGTTTAATAACTCAAGGGCACAACCGTATTACTGCCTATGAGGAATTTTGCAAGATTGACAAATAGATTCAAGAGGCGAGACCTTGAGGAGCATTTCAAGGAGCTTGCACAACTACGCCACCAAGGCTCAATGGATGATTATGTGGCTGAATTTCAAAGGATAGCAGTAATGGTACCTAATGTATCAGAGAAGTACCTAGTATTCCTTCTCATGGAAGCGCTAAAAGAGCCTCTTCAAGGCCTAGTTAGGGCTTTAGAACCTAACTTGTTGCAAGCTGCCATAAAAAGGTCCCTAACCTTGGAGACCAATACACCTAGTAGACCTTTCCAAGGGTCAACCTATAGAGGAGCATTGCAACAACAACAACAATCGAGGCAACAAGGAACTCGGTGTAAACCTTTCTTGTAGAAAGTGGGGGTTGCACCTTCTTGACCCAACGAATTCCAAGGGATAAGACACACTTTTGAAAATCAGCAAACACGAGATATGACCCACAATGAATTGCAACGGAAATAGCTATGTTTCAATTGTAAAGAAACTCGAAATTCGACAAATAGATACTTGGGAAAAGGACAGGTTCATTTGATTGAAATGTATTCAAACGATGAGGGAGAGCCCGAATCATGTACAAAGGCATATAGTGTGGAGGAGGATGAGGTCTCACCAACAGGTATAGTAAATGAAGGTATACAATCATTTGAAGAGGGGATACGGCCAGCTACTATTGCTTCTTTGTCAGGAACACCAAGGTAGCTTCATTCCGAGTTAAGGGAAGGATTGGAGGACAACATATAATGGCAATCATTGATGGGGGAGCAACCCATAACTTCATTGATCAAGGTGTGATAGCACGTTTCAGATTGGAAGTTGAAGAGTTTGCAAGGTTCAAGTGGTAGTGGCAGATGGTTACTCATTGGCCTGCAAGCAGGTGATCTGACAATTATAGGTAGTGTTAGACGGGCATACTATAACCCATGATTTTTATGTCATTCTGCTTGGGGGAGCTTACATGGTTCTGGGAGTCCAGTGGTTACATTCGTTGGGAGAGTTCACACAGAAATACCAAATGATGACACTCAGCTTTGTGGAGCAGGGATGAAAGGTCATCAAGGGGGTTACAGATGCTTCCATACAATAGGTATCAACTCATCAAATAGAGAGACTTTTGAGATGAGACCAAGTATGTTGGATGGCAACTATCTCCACCGTGAAAGGGTTACCTCTACACACTGTGGACTCAGGAGTGGATGAATATCCTCCAAATATCTAAATTTTGTTGGATAAATATGCTTCTGTACTTGAGGATATGCCTTAGGACTTCCACCAAATAGAGGTTTCCAACATACTATTGAGTTGGAACCAGGGACGAGGCCTATAATTGTGACTCCTTATCATCACCCTTGTTCCTTCAAGGATGCGATAGAGAGGACCGTTGAGGAGCTGCTGAAATTGGGACACATTAGACCCAGTACAAGTCCTTTTGCATCCCCAGTGGTACTAGTGAAAAAGAAAGATAGAATGCTGAGAATGTGTAAAGATTACAAAGATCTAAATAAAAAAACCATCAAGAACAAATACCCCATACTTTATATTGATGAATTACACGGGGCAGCATATTACACAAAAATTGATTTATGGTCTAGATATCATCAGATAAGAGTTAAACCTAAAGACTCATTCTAGACTTCCTTTTGGTGTCATTGTGGGCAGTTCGAGTTTTTGGTGATGCCTTTTGGACTCAACAATGCACCAGCCACTTTCCAATCAGCAATGAACGAAATTTTCAGGCCTTACCTAAGGAAATCTGTACTGGTATTTTTTGATGACATTCTAAAATTACAATAAGACATGGGAAGAACACATGAAACACCTAGAGAAAGTGCTGGCCATACTGCAGCAGCAGGCCTTCTTCTCCAAGAAAAGAAAGTGTGAGTTTGGAATGCGGAAAATTCTGTGTTTGGGTCACATAATCAGCAAGGCAGGTGTAGAGATGGATCCAACCAAGGTTCAATCCATCCAAAAATGGCCTGCTCCAAGGACATTGAGACAATTACGAGGTTTTTTGGGTCTTTGTAGCTACTACAAGAGGTTTATTAGAGGATTATCAGAGCTAGCCTCGCCATTGACAGAATTAAGCAAAAGGGGGGCTTTCCCTTGGTCCATATCAGCATAGGCATCATTTGACCATTTGAAGAAGGTAATGTGCATTGAGCCCATTCTTGTCATACCCAATTTTGCACTACCTTTTGTGGTGGAGTGTGATGCTTCAGGAGAAGGTCTAGGGGCTGTTCTTATGCAAAAAGGATGACCCATATCATTTGAAAGTCAAAAATAAATAGAAATAGAGCGTAATTTTTCTATATATGACAAGGAAATGTTAGCAGCTATGCATGCACTAGCTAAAAACTCAGACAATATTTAGTTTCTAGACATTTTGTAGTTCACACAGACCACAATAGCTTGAGGTTTTTCTTATCATAACATGATCTCAATAATAGGCAGCAAAAATGGGTGAGTAAATTACAAGCCTATGATTTTGACATTGAGTATGTCAAGGGAAAGAATAATAGAGCAGCGGATGCATTCTTCCAGAGGCCTGAGTTATTGGCCATTTCTTTAGCAGAATTTGATTGGAAGGAAGAGTTGTTGGTTGAGTATGTCAAGAACCCACTAGCTACAAGGTTGATTGAAGGTACAACCTCTGCTTCAGATAAGGATGAAAGATATCAAATGAAAAAAGATATTATTTTGTACAAGGAAAGAATTTTTCTAGTGCCAAGATCCAAGCTGAAACAAGAAATTATTGCATCATTTCATGATTCCCCACTTGCTGCTCACAATGGGTTTTTCAAAACTTATAGACAAGTTTGGAATAGATATGCTTGGATGACATGCCCATCGGAGTCATCATCTTTGGAATTTCAAATCTTTAATTTGAAATTTACACCAAATCAACTATGATAGTCGGCCTAGAAGTTTGAGCAAGTCGGCCCTTGGGAGATGTAATGTCCCCTTCTAACAAGCCAAAATTTATGCGATCTTGCAAACAATTTCAACTTGTAAAGAGCACATTAGTATTCTATCTTTTTCTTTTAATATTTAACTATATATTATTTCTTTCACAACTATATGCTTTTCTTGTTTATACTTCATGAATTACCTTGGGTGAGATAACCTTAAGCCTATTAATCATTCTTTCCACCTTATGGGAGAAGATACTTAAGGATGTAATGTCACCCCAATTCTCATGGGTCCATCATTATTCCTTTGACTATTACATCAAAGGCCTAATCCTTCAATTCTCCAATCGAAGGCCTATTATTCCTTGGTTCGTCAACCAAGGCCTATTAGTCCTTGGTTCTCCAGCCAAGGCCTATTATTTCCTTGGTTCTCCAACCAAGGCCTCTTATTCCTTGGTTCTCCAGCCAAGGCCTATTATTTCCTTGGTTCTCCAACCAAGGCCTCTTATTCCTTGGTTCTCCTACCAAGGCCTATCCCTTCAATACTAGATTGAGGGCTTATTATCTTCCTTGATTCGTCAATCAAGGCCTATGATTTATCCCATGAATTGGTCAACTACAATGCTTGTTTTCCACCCCCATCTCTATGGTGAAGATGATTAATGTTTAAGGACTATTATCTACCCCTTGGGTAATCATGCCTTTACAAATCTATTTCATATTCATAACTATGTACTTATAACCTTTTTGTATTCATTATCTTATTTAAACAAGAATCATGCATTTATGTAGGACATCTATTAATCTCATATTTACTTGAGTTCATAAGACCTCTACCTTTATATCTCATTCATAATGGATCATCTTTTTTTACTTATATACAATTCTAAGACTAATCAGATATTATTATTTTCATACATGTAGATTCCAATTAGACCATATATATATAATTCTATTATAATATTTATTATAATCTCTCTCTCTCTATATATATATATATACTATGCAAAATTTATATTATTTATATTACATAAAAATTATTATTATTATAATAATTAATCACTATTATTATAATGATCAATGATCATTATTATTGTCATCACAACATTATTATATCATTATCCATATGATTTTGTAATTAATTCAAATTATATCTTGGTTCTTATCTTAATATCACAATTCATGTTAGAATATCTATATACTCTTAGAAATCTGAAAATATATTATTTTCTTCTATACACCCAGCAGATATGTATATATATTTGCTAGCACTTGAATTCTATTGCTGTATTATTATTAACATAACTTTATAATATATTACTTATTTATTATCATTATAATATTATTATTATAAATATATATATAGACATCATTTAATTATTATATAATATATATATTATTATAATATTATTTATTATTGTTATTATAATATCATTATTATTATAGTGTTATCATGAATATAATTTTTAATAATGTTTAATCGTACCAAACCTTTATCTACTATATATTTATTTATTTACTTATTTATTTTTACTTGAATCATTCATCCCTTTTGCTGCTGATGTACATATCTCTATATATTAATTTATGATATCTTTCCTACTTATGACTCAGAAATATATATATAATGCAGATGTAAATATATGTATTTATCTGATACTCTTTTTATATTTTCTTCCAATGATGTTTTCCTTCTATCTCACAACCTTTATTTATTTCCCTTTCAAGGGAAATGTTCAAGAGACACATCTCTTATTATGCTTGGTGGTAAAAGACATACTTACCCTCTTATAATTTTATTACTTTATATTGATTCCCTTTTGTGGTAAAACTAGTTCTAACCATACGTAACTCCCTTATCATAAGAGGATAGGTTAAAAGATGTTTATTTATATTATTATTTATTTATATTATATCATTATAATAAATGATATATTATTTATTTATATTACATCATTTATATCATAATAAATGATATATGATTTATATTATATTATTTATATTTATATTACAATATAAAATAATAATAATAATATTTGTATTTATATTATTAGATATATTTGTAATATATTATTTATTTAATAATACATATTAATAATATATTTTAAATAAATATATTATATATTTAGTTTATATAAGGCTAACTTATTATTTAAATAAACAATTCAATTATAAATTATTATAGGGACATGACAGAGATTAAAGAAAATTCAAATTTGAAATTTAAGCAAGTCGGCCTCATTGAGAAAACTGTCTAGGTCGGCCCTGACAGGAAATATGAGAATTTAAATTAGTTTTGGCGCCAAGTTTGAAGATATAGGTCGGCCTAGAGCAATACAATTATGTTAAGTAAGCCCTAATACGAGATTTAAGGAGTTTACATTTGTTTGAGCACCAAAACTCTAGTGAGGGTCGGCTCTATTTCAAAATAAGGAATTCAAATTGTTTTTTAAGCACCAAAGTTCAAAAGGTAAGTCAGCCATGTGAAGATCATCAAGTGTGGGTTGGCTCTAATGCAAAATAAAGGAGTTTAAAGTAAGTTGGGTGCCAAGTTTACAAGAAGGTCGGCCCTATCCTTTCTTAGGTCGGCCCTAAATAGAAAATAAAGTATTTCGAATTGTTTAAAGAACCAAAACCATTGGAAATCGGCCATATTCAAATGTTAGTCGGCCAGCATTGGTAAAGGAGTGAATCTCATGTATAAATATGTAGGATACCCAACTAGTGCTACGGAAATTTTTCCTTGAACAATTTTACTTGCTATCACTTTATCAACTACTTCAACAACATAAAGATATACATCAAAGATAACTACTTGAATGAATTAATCTTAGAGTTGGGTACTTGTCTTGTTACTTGATTCAATCAACTCGCAATGTCTTATTACATGGATAATGCCTTCAATAGCATGATGTACAACTTATTCAAATGGAAATACAAAGGAAGGCCTTGAAGCCTTGATGTTTACAATGTCTTCTTTACTGGATCAACTCAATTGAACTCAATGATGTCAACTGAATGTCAACACCTCACAATATCACAAGGGAGCATCACCTTGCTTGTTGAGGGAGCATCACCCCAACACTTGAAACTCGCAGGCCTCAAGATTACAAGCTCAACAGCTTTGCAGAGAGAATTTTGTCAAATGAACAGATGCCAAATGAATGAGAGAGCTCCTCCCTTTATAGGCCTTCCAAAGGCAATGAAGGCACATTTCTCAATGCATAAAGAGGAACCAAGGCACGTTTCCCGAGAAGCATATCCAAGGGAATATTCCATCTTATGACTCATTCTGAGTTGGCAAGCTCATCTAGAGACCTTGACACGGATCCCGAAGACATTATGTCGACCAATGAGAGCTCAAGTTGTGTAACTACCTGAACCACCTCATCTTAGGCACAGTTTCAAGTGTTCTTCTGACTGGGCGCCAAGTTGAAGTATCTGGAGTGCCAAGTGCGCCTATCATGAGGTTGTGCCTATCTAGAAGGAACTTCTAAAGGTTGTTGGTGAGATCATGATACTTCACTCACCCAACCTGCCCAAGGCGCTCACTGAAACTTGACCAAAATGCTACTTGATGTTGGGCGCCAGAATGATGCTTCATGGGCACAGAAGTGCGCCTTGCATGAAGATTGACTTTCCTTGGTGTTCCTTCAAGTCTTGCTGTTCAGGAAGGTGAAATGCTCCATCTAGAAGTGAGCGCCTAGCTTGGGAAGACTTTCAAGTGGTGCTACCTTGATCTAAAGAGGTATCTGGACACTCAGTTTATCCAATCTCCTTAAGGCGCTCATTGAGATTGATCTAGGCACTACTGGGGTTTAGGCGCCACCAAGGAAGTGCGCCATACCTTGACTTCAATCCTGGAAGTCCAACTAGACCCTAGGCGCCAAAATGACTTTGCCACTGCTCAGCTTTCAAGACCAAATGCCAACTGGAGATGATATTGCGCTTTGCTAGGGTTAGGCGGCAAATTGGGGTTTTGCAAAGAAGCTAGGCGCCAAACTGAGGGTGTAGAGGCATGAGGATGCGCCTGGCAAGACTAAATGTTTTCCAATACTTGTCAATCATTCAATGAAATCTTTTGGACCTTGATTCAATACTAGGCGCCCAAATGAACCCTCTGGAGTCTAGGCGCTAAGTGAAAGTGGTGAAGGCCAAGAAATGCGCCTAGCAGATGAAGTCCTTGGACTAAAGTGCAAACACCTAGAAGATGTTCCAAGATGTTCTCCTTTGCAAGCGCCTTACCTCACAAGTTTCTTCATGTGTTCTTCTTTGAAGGCGCCAAAACGGAGCTCCAGTACCAAGGGATTGCGCCTATCATCTTAGGGTAAGCTTCTGCTTCATTCAACCTGAGAGGTTAGAGAGGAGGGACAAAGCGCTTCACTCTAACATCCCTTTCTGGACTTAGATGATGGTTACAATTAGAATCAATCTCAACACTCTGATGATGCAAACATCCTTATAATTCACTAGGCGCTAATCCAGAGTTGTTTCACCATGATCTATCACCTCAGGTATCAAGGCGCACAATTTGTCCTGTTTGATCAAGGAGTAGCGCCTTTCATTTCTAAGACAACCCTTTTACCTTGAAGCGACAACTTGTCCTCATAATATCAACTTCTAGACTAGGCGCTTAATCAAGTTTGCAGAAACAGTGATAGGCGCTTAAGTGCTCAGAAAGGTTTCAACATCCTAGACGCACATTGAGGTCAGTTTGGATGGAAAAGTGCGCCTAGTGTCCACTTAATCATTTTCTTGAAGATTTTGCAGAATTGGAGTCATTATGAAGATCTAAACATTCTTTCCTCCCAAGCGCCCTAGCTGATATGTTAGAAGTGCTTCAAATGAAGTCCCTTACTAAGTGCTACAAGTGGATTTGAGGGTTAGGCGCCAGAATGGGCTTGAATTTCCTAGAAATGCGCCTAAACACCATGAAAGCATTTTTTGACAATGTGATCACTGGAGTTGATGAAATGACTCTCAGACTTAGTCAAATTTTAGGTTTCTAACTTTGTTCCTGCAAAACAAAAAGATAAAGTTAGTCAGAAACCAATTTATTCCCTCATTACTTAGAATTAGCCTCCGAGAATGAGGAATAGGCTAATCCATTATACACTTGATGATCAGGCCGGAAACGGGGACATGACAAAATACAAGTTTTCTTTGGCAATTGAAGGTATCTTTCATATAAGTCAACTGTCTGCAATTTTATTGCAATCCATTCCAAGGACGAAAACCCTCGTGAATCGAAGGTGTATTGGACAAAAACCCATTTACATCTTGGAGGCGGATTCATACGGAGTTCACATTTGCACTTCATTGGAGATTTGTTTGAGCTTCAACAATTCATCATTCGAATTTGGTCGAAGACCAATGATTGGAGCTCTCATTGAAGATCATTGTAGAAGACATTGTTGAAGGTTTCATTAAAAGAATTGTTTGAAGACTTTGAAGATCCATATCCTTGCTTGAGCGCCAATTCTTAGGGGAAGAGATATTCATGTTAGTGCGCTGATTTGAAGACACTACAGCAACGAGATCATCTCAGATCTGAGCGGCATCTATTGAGTCTCAGCTGCTGCCCTTGACATTCATAATTGAGTCGATTCTTGCAAATTCTTGACAGCGATTTCAAGTAGAGGAGTTCGCCTAGTGTTTTGGACTGAGATTTGGGTCTTGTGACATCCAATCGCCATCATTGAAGGGCGATTTGAATCAGGTTTGTACCCGATCTGATTTGAGGCCCACCATAAGAGAGAATTGCATTCACTGTCATCATTGGAGGTAGCAGCCAGCAATTCATTAGCTGCGGTCAGTCTTGGAGGCCAGCGATCAGCACCATAGAGGTTGCATTTGAAGACATCCATCACAGCCGATCAGATCAGCAGAGGATTAGCACTCATTGTGGTTCACTTGACATCACCCCTTTGTATGTTTCATTGCACAATTGTTACTGTTTGTATCAGCAGTAGATTACTGGTTGTATCAGCAGTAGATGAGAGGTTGGACGGCCATGTTTGGCTCATGTATTTGATGTAATTGGAGTGATACAATAATCTGAAATCCTATCAGCAAGATATGACTTTGTTTGACATCTTTAAGACGTGTATTTCGTGTTGTAATTCACCTTCCTAAGGCTGCATACATCTATTTTGTTTTATCATTTTTTTTTATTGGGAGTACCTAGGTTTTTAGCCTGGTCCAGGCCCAAAGAGACCCTTACGGGGGATCTCTTCCCATCGGCTTTATCGCCTGAGACCACAACTAGAGGGTCTCCATCCCCAATGGGCATTATCACCCTTTAGGTTTGGCCAAACACGCGAGTTCGTTGGCCTAACGAAGGTACACAGCCTGCGAGCACGCCAGCCCAGCGAAGGCACACTTAGCCTGCGAGCACACCAGCCCAGCGAAGGCACGCATGACCTACGAGCTCGTTGGCCCTACGGGGGTTTGAACCTTGGTGGCTGCCACTACAACTAAGCAACTTGACCACCGAACCACGCCCTTAACGGCTATTTTTTTGTTTTATCATCAATATAGCATATGCTAGTTCATTTCTATGCATGAAGAAGTCATAAATTGAAGGTGCAGAAATAAAATCCAACTTCAGTCCTAGGGTTTCACTGTGAATTTTCAAATTCCAAAATTGTTGGATCAAACCCTAGTTTGGCACATGTCATTGGAAGCGTCTGAAAGAGGATGTATCGCAATATGTACAGGAGTGTGGAGTGTGACAAAGGATGAAACACAAAACTACTTACCCTATAGGTTTACTTTAGCCCCTCCCCTTTCCTCAACAGAAATGGGAATCGATATCAATGGATTTCATCACATGGTTTGCCTAGAGTAGGGGGAAAGAATTGCATCTTCATAGTTGTTGATTGATTGATGAAGTTTGCCCACTTCTTCTCCATTCCCAATGAATTCAAAGCTCAATAGGTAGCAAACCTTTTCTTCAAGGAGGTTTTTTGATTGCATCGATTACCCCGCACCGTGGTCAATGATAGAGATGCACGCTTCATGAGTGCCTTTTAGCAAGAGTTATTCAAGTTGTCATGAACAGAATTGACACCCAGTACCAGTTATTACCTCCAAATAGATGAGCAAACAAACATAGCGAATAAGAGGGTTGAAGGGTACTTGAGGAGTTTTACGACCAATTGCCAGTCAACTTGTGTGTATTGGTTAAACCTCGGAGAATATTGTTACAATACTACCTATCACATGTCCATTGGGATGTTGCCTTTCATGGCATTGTATGGTTATGATGCATCAACTTTTGTAGAGTTGACAATTCCGAAGACACGGATTCCTGCAACAAGAGGCTTTGTTGAGCAAAACAGCCAAGTTTTGACAAGCTTACACAATCAGCTCCAGCATGCACAAAATCAGCAAAAGATTTATGCTGATAGGCATCGCACCAAGAGATCTTTTGAAGTGGGAGACATGGTTTTCCCCTAGCTACAACCTTACAGGCAGTCTAATTTAAAAAGAAGTGCGGCTGAAAAGTTAAAACCCCGTTTCTACAAACCCTACAGAATTGTACAATGTGTGGATGAGGTAGATTACAAGTTGGAGTTAGCCCCTTCTAGTCGTATTCACAATGTCTTTCATGTGTCATGTTTGAAGTAAGCTGTGGGATAGTAGTTCACACCTTCAACTGAGCTTCCACCATTAGACAATGAGAGAAAGTTGTTACTAGTGTCGGAATAGATACTTGGTACTCAAGAGAAACAGCTACAAAACCATGTTTGGACTGAAGTACTGGTACAGTGGAAAGGTTTGCCACAAGAAGATGCCACTTGGGAGTCTACTGATATACTCGATCACCTAGCATTGTCTTGCTTGCGGACAAGAAAATTTGGGGCAGGAGGACTTGTAATGTCCCATTTTTGACTGCCAACACTAAGCAGCTGCAGCCGACATGGAGTGGTTGTTGACCGGGTCCATTGTCAGCAGTTAGAAATAGTTAAGTCGAGCAGTTAGAATGTATGTAGCTTAGTCAACTAGTGTTAAAGTATCCCTAATAAGGGGCACTAAATACAAATTAGGAGTTATGCAATCAATTATCTCCCTGAAATCTTGGGAGTGATTGATTAGTTAACAAACAATAAACATGAGATTAATTCTCAAAATTGATGGATCACCCAGGCTGAGGGTATTATAGGTAGCACTGGGAATAACAGAGTATTATCCTTTTGAAATCAAAACCTTCTTTCTATAAGCAACGCAGCCACAGGAATTCCTAGTGCCTGGGACAAAAATCGACAGGTACAATAAGCAGTCTGGGGACGAAAACCTCTAGCCCACACGTACTTCAAACATACAGTAGCAGCAGTAAAGCAAGATGTGGGAAGGAAATTACAAGTGCTATTTACAGTATTACAAGGAAATCTATGCCAGCAGTATTATCATCAGGAGGGCAACAGGATTGGATCTCGGCACATAGGTTTTAGTCAGCATTCCGCTTCATTTTAGAATTCATTTTATATGCTAAAATGTCCAATGAGTTATGTTGAACAACGCTTTATTTCTATGGACTTCCATAAGTTGTCAAAATAATAAATAAATTCTGTTATTAGATTTTCCAACATAATTTTTTGTATGTTTTAGTTAGAATATTTTGACGCTCCAGGCACACATCCACATATCAGCATGCTTTGTGTATCATATATTGCCTCTCGTGCAGTTTAGGTACATAAAGGAAGATGTGTTACCCCTTTTGATCATGAAAATTCTCATTCTCGGCCTTCTCTATAATTCATACACTTTTGTATTTATCCCTATTCTACCATTGAATAGAAGTAGCATTTATGCTAATGTCGCGCTCTCTGAATGTGTTATGGTTTTCCGAATCTTGTTTTACAAGTGCCATTATGCGTTCTATAATCCATAATACTGTTCAGGTGATCCTTATCATTTAGGTAGGTTCTGGATTGTCCTCCGAGTGCCTCCTCAGCTCAACTCAAATCAAAAACACTTCCTACAACCTCATGAGTGCACTCCTACAGATGGAGTCACTCAGCAATGACCAACACAAACCCCCACATGGTTCTTACACCTTATGTCGCCCTGATCTGCATCTTCACAATGTTTAATGCCTAGAATAATGGGAATGTCACCATTCACACACTAGATCTCAACCCAATCATGCCAAGCCTCGACAATTAGACTCACATGTAACACCCAACAATACAGATCTAGAATAGGTAACCAACCACCATAGATGCTCAAAGAAATATGTAGATCCAAAGTGCCACCAAGAAACACAAATCTACAATAATGGCAGCCGCAGACAACCACAAATCAAAAAAAAAAAAAAGTAAAGGTCCAAAACATTCTACCAAAGATCCACAAATGAAACAAATGAATCCGCAAATCTAAACCACAATAGATCCACAACAAACTCCCAAACTTGGCCACAATCTTGCATAGGAGGAACGTCATGGATGAAAACTCGTGTCTAACACCAACGCCAACACCTCAATATGCTAATGGCTGAGAAACACACCCACAAAGTATTCTCATGCCTAGCTCATTCCAAAGGCTAGCATAAAATGCAAACAATACCTTCATGCACGCACCTGCACATCTGATTCCATGTCAGAAAAATGCATAATAGAAGCTCAGGACTTGCATTGTTGAAGGATAGGATGCATAAAAGAAACACAACTTCAAAATAGGTACATTAGGCACCTTTAATTCATTGCTCACTTGAGAAATTGATCAACGTGAATTATATTGTACAACAACCTCCTTATAAAGTGTCACTAGCCAATGATTTTAAGAGGTACAACCAATATGGAATAAATCCACACTTCAAATGTTCACGCAATGTACTATTACAACATTATGTTATGTATGTGTGATAAATTCACACAATGCAACATTGGCATTCCAACAAGGATGTGGTTACATGTGAGTTTGTTGATTTTGTAGCCTCCACTAGTCAAAGTCTTCTTGCACTTCATGACAAGTATAAGAAGGATGCTCATTCTCGCACTTCATGACAACTATTGAACTTCTTTTCAATTTTGAAATATTTTTTCTTCAAGTTTGATTTATAATCTAAGTTGCCAATCCTGGTACGGGTTCAGATACGGATACGGGGTTCGGGTACGCAGATACGGCAAAAAAAAATTTTGCCCGGGTACGGTACGGCAATATATATATATATATTTAAAACAGTAAACTCTAAGACTAAAAAAACTTAAAAACAGTAATACTCATAATATGATAATTGCCAATAATTAATAAACAACAAAATAAAATATCAAAATACCTCATATTTCATAACTTGCAATAAGGAAAATCAAAATACTCAACTGGAATAGGGATAAATGTAAATTACAACTTGGTTTTGCATTAGTTGAGTTTGACAAAGGAATTGTGACATTCTAGAGTACTCATTGAAGGTAATGGTAGAATTTTTAGCATATTGATAAAAGTTATTATCAGACCTTGTAAGGTTGTACTTATGCTAATTCAGTTTATTTTATGGGTTATGTTGTGTATTGCTCATCTATGTTGTTAAACATTGCAAAAATGAAGTAATGAGGAATATAGTTGCTTGTAGCAGACTGATCTAAACTACATCTTATACTTAAGATCATTGGGATGTTGTTTAATGTTGTAAGGAAATAAGTTGTTTGCTAAACCATGATTACAAGTTAGTTAACGTATATTGGAAAGTACTTGACAGAGGATAGTTCTAGGTGATTATTAAATACTTTAGATGTTGATTGAACAAATCAGATGTCAAGTATTATTATGTTGTTCTATACTTACTAAGTATTATGAACCCCCCTGTTTACCTTGTTAAGTTGAAATCAGATTTATCAACAATAAACTGAGTTAAGATTAGATGTATGTGTAGACTTTGATAATTGTCGAGTTATGATTTAAAAACTTTATTTCACTTTTAGGGCGAAATAGACTCATTTGGATTTTTTTTAAGTTCAAAAAATGTTTAAAAAATTTGATTTTGACATCATTTTGTGCATCCCTCCCCTGGGTTCTCCTGGGTTCTCCTGGGTTCTGCCCGGGTTCTCTGTGGGTTCTTCCCAGGGACCCCGGGTTCTCTGTGGGTTCTTTTTGAAGAACCCACAGAGAACCCGGGGTCCCTGGGAAGAACCCACAGAGAACCCACAGGCGAACCGTACCGTACCCGTACCCAAGCAGAACCCATACGGGCACGTTGGGCATTTGAGAAGAACCCGGTAACTTAGTTTATAATTTTATAACTCTAACTCTCTAGCTTTGCCTCAGTAGGTTACTAGTTTGTATTTATATGAGGGGAATTGGAGCACATACCCCTTCATTCACTCGATAAAGTGCAACTAATTGGCATCAAAAAAGGCAGAAGAATTAGTTTACATGTGTTCCTTCTTATGCCTTCTTTCACAGAAACAAACTAACTACAAGGAAAGGGCAACAAATTTGTGGGACGTAGAGCCAGACCAATCTAAGTTGGATGCTATCATTGCCCAACAATCTTCATGTTTAGAGAAATCAGATAGCTAGCATAGTTTTAGTGTCAATGCCAATGGCACATCCCTGTGGTTCTTCTAATGTACCTCCCATCATCTAACGTCAATGATGATGTTGATACTCTTTATGAAGAGCAATATGATCATTGTAATGTCCCTTTCTAGAACATTTCTTATTTTTGCCTTAAAACAATAATTCTAACTCAAAATGATAATTGCATTATATTTATAAATATTACTTTATCTAAAATTATGAATTTTATTATAATATTCAGATTTATAACTTATGAAATAATTTTGAAAATAGGACTTATCTTTATTTTTTGCTATGATTTTCCTTCAAATTTGCAGCTATTCTCCTTGAATGATTGTTTCTAATGTCTACCAAAGTTAGGGGTTTTCGTCCACTAACTTGCTAAGAGAGTTAAAAGTTTTCGTCCTTAAATCCCTACACCTTTGAGGGGTTTTGTCCTCTTTGGTTGAATCCTTATCTTGTATTCCGCAAGAAAATAGATATTATGTCTCATGATTCATATATTTGATTGATTGATTTTTCTTCCTCCTTGAATAATCTCCCTTATATATCTTATTGCTTCAGAAGTCACAACCCTTCATATACCCGTTGGCTTTTCTTAACAACTTACATCTTTATTTAATTCCAATTTTTTATTATATTAATTATCTTGTCTCTTGGGCGACTCCTTTATCCCTATGACTTGATTATATTTACCATATTGGTGTGCTCTGCCTTTCATAAATTAACAGCGATCCTCATGTTGCGTCACTTTGTCTCTAACCTAGGTGAATGATGGATTTTGGTGTCGCCGGGTGTGTCACTATATAGGGTGAACTTATGGACCAAGAACTGATATTCCTACGTCCAATTCCTGGGTTCTTCACTCCTTAGAGAAAGAGTTCCAACTGAGTTACTTCAGCAACTGTGTGTTCCTGATAAAGTGACTGCTCGAGATAAGCTTGGAAATCTATCACAGACCCTTCCATCCACGATCCCAACTTGCGCTTATGCGACTATGGTGTCGCAAACACCTTTAGCGCCCAATCACAATTGTGATATCTAATAAAGTCACCTTCAGTTTGCTTAATCACAATTGTGATATCTAATAAAGTCACCTTCAATTTGCTTACGCCTTCGAACCTGTTTCAGAATGGTAGAATTTGCTATTCCCTTCCGAGTATATCTCTCTCTTTCTTCCCCAACCAGACCCGAGGTATACTAGCGCTGGTAAATGTGTGGTTCACTAACGCCCAGACGATGTCCTCTTCTTCCACAAGAATAAGCGATGATGATTTCTTTGGTGTCACAGACACCTTATGCACTTGATCAATATTAGTGACTTATGTATGTTGTAACTCCAGTGACATGTGGCTGTGCTCTTACTTGAGGATATCGAGTTATTTATCCATCCTGATATAGCAGCACTATTATGCCATGTCTGACTGAGTATATTGAATGTTGTTATATTGCATATTCTGACTCAGTGTCATCACTTTGAACATCATTTTCCTGCTCCCATTCCATGACATCTTCCAATTCTTTGTGACATAATTATGTATTTGGGAGCGGTGGCTTAATTTTGAAAACGGGACATTACAGTCCGCCCTGCCCAAGATTGCTTGTCCCCAAGCAATCACAAGCTAGAATATTCCTAGAATTACCAGGATCCCAAATCAACCTTGGAGATTTGTAATTCCTAATCATTGATCCTCCTTGTGATGTATTTAGCTTCTGCTACAATACTGTGATATAACTAGGAATTGAAAACTCTACACTAAGTGATGCTTCTCTCATTGTCTTAGTTATGTCTGGCTCTGTACTACAATGATGTCCCTAGAGAGTTGTTGTTAGTATACTTGCCTTAACCAAACTGCCAATATAGTCCTTTAATGTCACAAGATTGAGACCATTTTCTAAAGTATGAGGACAATTTATTGTCCAGTATTCTTCCGGCTGGTGTACTTGTATTTCCCAATAACCTTCAACAACAAAACCAAGAGTTGGAAAGTGGCAAGGTCCATAATTTAAGACAAGTTTTCTCTCATCCTCAAAGAGAAGAAAAAAAAAAACATCTTGCAGCCCTGCAACTCTTTCTTCCAACTCCTTCTTACAAGCATCAAACAAAAGACCATTTTGAATCATTTTCTCTTGTACTTCCTTATTTATATCATTACACTCTTTCAATGTGTTTTCCAAATCATGTTGTTCTTGTCTTAGCTTTGTGCACATTTCTTCATGTCCTTGGCTCAATACTCTTGTTTCATTAAGCTCAGTTTGCAGTTCTACAATTTTTCTTTCTAAATCCACCCTGTAATATCCCAAATGGGGATATTATGGACAATTTCAGGTTCACGGGATTTTCAAATGAATTTTCTGAATTGTGCCCTGATTTCTGCACTTTAGTTTTCTGCTCTAACCCTAACTTCTGCTCTAGTTTTCTGCTCTATAGTTTTCTGCCCTAACCCTAACAGCTGCACTTAAAATCAGACTTAAACAATTGCATATAACTTCCCATGAAACATGACAAATCATCATATCATTGCCAACAATATTGCCAACATCACATTTGAATTCCATCACAAAATATGCAATTAAATCACTTCAATAAATCCAGAAGTCTGCTGCTATAAAAATCAGAACTAAATAAGTCTTCAATTACATCTAAAGCTTGGGCAAACAAGACAAACAAGCCCAGCTCAAATCTGCCCTAAACCCTAAGGTTGTACATACCAAAAACAATGCAAAATAATGATAGCAAAGTCCTCCAAAATGATCTTCAAATCTGATCTGCAATTCTGCTCCAAAAATGATGAAGTGCAAATGAATTCCCTTCACGGAATACTTCCAAGAAGAGCTAGGTTTTCGTCCAACTCCTCTAAGATGCTTGAGGTTTTCGTCCCAAGATCTTGCTAAGAGATAAACTCCAATTCGCGGATTGAATGATGTTGAAATGCCACCAAGAACCTTGTATTTATACATGTTTCCACGTCCCTCAAATGCTGGCCGACATAGGCATTATTTATTGCTTTATTTTCAACTTGGTCGACCCAGACATGAAAGCTAGGTGCCCAAACCATCTCTGGCCGACCTAGAACCTGAAATATCTGATTTTGTCCTAACAGGCCGACCTGCCTTAGGGTATCTTGGTGCCAATCATTGGATGTAGTTCTCCTAGGCCGACCTAGGTGAATTTGTTTCACTTTTGTCTTCTTTATTTCCTCCAAGCTATCCTCCACCAAGTGCCAAGGAATTGAAACCATTTTATTATTTATTTTATCCTTTATAGGTTGTCTCAACCAATCATACATCAAGTTAGATCTCCACAAGGATGGTGCATGCGAATAATCAAAGCAATAACATGTACCCTTCCTCAAAGTGGCATCGGCATAGAACATGTTAGCAAATTCATCTCCCAGCACAATCTCCTCAATACAAGTCTCCACACTCAAACTCCGCAAGGTGGTTCGCTTCAATGGATAGGAGATAGTAATAAATGGAAGGAGCGTATCAAAATCATTAGAAAAATATGCTAAGTCATCTCCAAACCTCAATTCTCCTTCCAAAAATCCCGGAGTGTGAAAACCAACCCCTCTACTCTCCAAAGGCGACCACTCTGAAAATGGGGACATTACACATCCTACTAGAAGCCCATATTCTCTGATCCTCGACCATCTTTGCTTTAAATTTCTTGGCCCTTTTATTGCATTTTCTTGACTCATTTTTATCATTTCTATGTTTGGCGCATAATTCCTCATGTTTCGGGTTCAACACTTTTCTTTCATTAACTACAGAATCAAGCTTATTTGGTAGCTTAACAATTTCTCCTTGCATATCTGTCTCACAAGCATCCCCTAAGCATCTATCTTCATTCATCTTTTGTTGTAATTCCTCAATCATATCATTGCATTCCTTCACCTTATTTTCCAACTCATCTTTTTCTTGAATACATAACTTCTTATGGTTCTCACTCAATACTCTTATGCGAATAAGCTCATTCTTTAAAGCTGCAATGGTGCTTTTCATGGTTTCCTTACTTTGTATGAGAAAATTTGATTCACCTCCCCTAATTTCTCTTGTTGTCTCTATGCCTTCCATTTCAGCCTCATGACATTGGTTGATTATGAATAGATTAGTGTGAAGTATGGCTTCCATTTGATTTTTATTAGCCCAAACAACCTTGTAGGTGAATTTCGGATCAGCTATTGGTTGACTCTTCTGTGTAAGAACCAATGTGATGTTTTCTACCAATGCTTGCCTTCCTCCCCACTTATCTAAAATGTAAAATATAGGAGCATAATAGTTGTGCACTATAGCTGGTACTAGCTGTCTTGGAATAGTTGTGAAGACAATTTCTTCTTCTCCATTACCAATGATAACAATAGGATCTTCACTCTGCAATAGAGTCCTTTCACAGATAAGTGGTAGGAATATGTTCTTCTTATTATAATCCAATAAACTAATTGCCCTCTTCTGTATGAGCTTAAATGCACTAGTGTGAGATTTGTGAGGTGATGTTACAAAGGTCCCATCCAATGAACACCATAATAAGAAGATACGAAATTCTATATCATTGTCATTTCTCATAGCAGCTAGGGAGCTTTCACAAGTTACTCCTTGTTTACAAATTTCCATTCTCACACACCATCCTCTCTTAGGTGGTTGATGTATGTTATGAAACAATACACTCTGCTTAACCCAAGTGTTATAAAATTTCTGTTCATTCATATATTTGGCATTATGTGTATCTTTCAACTGTCATTGGGAAAAACTTTATTAGCAAGAGCACATGTATTCTCCTCAATAGATTTTGACCTTGAAGAAGAACATGAAAGATTGGCTTGATCACATTGAATGAGATCATACGATGTCATGATCTTCTGCTCTCTCATTTTATTTTTACCAACAATCCTGGGTACTGAATACAAACTCTTGATTGTCATTGCTGACATCCAAAATGATAGCAAAATGTTCCATCCTCTGCCATGATGAATTGTGGGAGTGTCGTGAATACTAGGATCCCACTCGTTTGTGCAAAGACAATTCTGTATTTGAGTAAAGGGATCTAGATGTTCTTTACTGTAGGTCGTGTCTCACTTCTTTTAGCATCAAGTTCCCCGGGGTGACTATATCCATTTTATATCCAAGTGTGGTGAGATGATAATTTGGTGAATGCGTCCATTGTTCTTCAAAATGATTACTATGAATTTCAAAAATAGAACCATCCTTCCCACTAGCTAAAGTATGGACATCCTCTTTTGCAAAAAGTGAATTTGTTGATATATCCTCAACATCTTCATTGTTGTGACTTAACATCCCCATATTATGGCTAACCAAAGTATTCTTCTCAAATGTATATTCATTCATCCTGCTACTTTGTATATCCATCAATGGCTCACTATTTTGAAGTTTGAAAGATAGAGAATGATTTGAGGCATCTTCCTTCAGCTTGAATTCTTCCCATCCATCAAGTGGAACCCCTTTTGTCATACCTTCAGATATTTTGGTGATGCATGCCATCATTAGAAACCAATAAAACATCTTTTCCTACCAAAGAATTTTTATCTTCGACTTCCTTTTTAGGTTCCTCTTGTTTTTTTATTATTTCCACAACCTCTCCTTGTGATTTTGATTATTTATTCATCAATTCCTTCCTTATGTAGTCATATAGGCCTCTTTTGTTAGGAAAATGGTACTTGAGTGCCTCTAAGTACTCATCAAAGGGAACACAAGATTTTGCATGATCTGACAAACTTTGATACTCGTCAATAATTTTGGGAGCCTCAAGTTTGTACAATAACTCTTGCATAAGATCCATATCTTCTTCCCTTTGTCATCCTTCGAGTCTCTTTGACTAGAATGTATCCGACATTTTAGCTTTACCCCGCAGGCTGGCAGGATCAAAGCTCTGATACCAATTGTAATGTCCCTTTCTAGAACATTTCTTATTTTTGCCTTAAAACAATAATCCTGACTCAAAATGATAATTGCATTACATTTATAAATATTACGTTATCTAAAATTATGAATTTTATTATAATATTCAGATTTATAACTTATGAAATAATTTTGAAAATAGAACTTATCTTTATTTTCTGTTATGATTTTCCTTCGAATTTGCAGCTATTCTCCTTGAATGACTGTTTCTAATGTCTACCCAAGTGAGGGGTTTTCGTCCACTAACTTGCTAAGAGAGTTAAGGGTTTTCATCCTTAAATCCCTAAACCTTTGAGGGGTTTCGTCCTCTTTGGCTGAATCCTTATCTTGTATCCTGCAAGAAAATAGATATTGTCTTCATGATTCATATATTTGATTGATTGATTATTCTTCCTCCTTGAATGATCTTCCTTATATATCTTATTGCTTCAAAAGTCACATCCCTTCAAATACCCGTTGGCTTTTCTTAACAACTTAAATCTTTATTTAATTCCAGTTTTTTATTATATTAATTACCTTGTCTCCTGCTCCTTTATCCCTGCGACTTGATTATATTTACCATATCGGTGCGCTCTGCCTTTCTTAAATTAACAACAATCCTCATGTTGCGTGACTTTGTCTCTAACCTGGGTGAATGATGGATTTTGGTGTCGTTGGGTGTGTCACTGTATAGGGTGAACTTATGGACAAAGATCTGATATTCATGTGTCCAATTCCTAGGTTCTTCACTCCTTAGAGAAGGAGTTCCAACTGAGTTGCTTCGGCGATTGTGTGTTCCTGATAAAGTGACTGCTCGAGATAAGCTTGGAAACCTATCACTGACCCTTATATCCACGTTCCCAACTAGCGCTTATGCGACTATGGTGTTGGAGACACCTTTAGCGCCCAATCACAATTGTGATATCCAATAAAGTCACCTTCGGTTTGCTTATGCCTTCGAACCTGTTTCAGGTTGGTAAATGTGTGGTTCACTAACACTCAGACAGTGTCCTCTTCTTCCACGGGAATAAGCGATAATGATTTCTTTGGTGTCACAGACACCTTATGCACTAGATCAATATCAGTGACTTGTGTATGTTGTAACTCCAGTGACCTATGGTTGTGCTCTTACTTGAGGATATCGAGTTCTTTATGCATCCTGATATAGCAACGCTATTATGCCATGTTTGACTAAGTATATTGAATGTTGTCATATTGCATATTCCGACTCGGTGTCATTACTTTGAACATCATTTTCTTACTCCCAGTCCATGACATCTTCCAATTCTTTGTGACATCATTATGTATTTGAGAGCGGTGGCTTAATTTTGAAAACGGGACATTACAATAATGAATTGCGATTTTATTACTTTAATATTGAACAATGAATATCTATCATGACATTCGAGTTTGACAAATTCACATTGACTCTTAAGTAATATGTTATGGTTGTTTTCTTTATTTTATGCATGTTATGTGGTTATCTGAACTTAATCCCTATTTTTAGGCTTATATATATCTATATATGTGTGATTTTTATATGTTTTTTGTACGTACCTAACCCCAAAAATGTAGTACAAGTGTACCCATACTTGCTAGAGGTAGAATGTAGAAAAGTGAATGTAAAGCAACAGATCTCACGTATGATGGAGTTATTGATAGAGCTTCGATTCCAGCAAGATTTACTAGCTATCTTGTACAATGATAATTGGAGGGCTATAGCTATTGCTCAAGATCTAGTGGAGAGACAACAAACCATGTACATGACGTTCACATACTTTTTTTTTGACACTTCGTTTATGGACTTGTGTAGGTGAGTTTTGTGGAGAGTGAGTTACAAGTTTGCCAACATCTTCACGAAGTGCTTGGTCGAGATGAAGTTCATCCATTTGTGGGACTTGCTTAGGCTTTTAGAAGCTATCAATAGGAGGGATAAGGAGTGATTCCCTCCACTTTGGAGAGAAATTTGTAGGCAATGTCAAAGTTGTCCTCCTCCAAGCTCTCTAAGTAATGATTAAAGGGGGATGTTGGAGTGGGTATAAATCCCTCTTATTGCGTCTTTTGTATGTCCTTAATCCACAAAGTACATTGGAATGTACATCAATGTGTAGGCTCTCACCTCACACATCATTAATTGTACGGCTATCTATAAGTGGCTATGCCCACCCATTTGTTATACTGTCATTTTATTCTCTTAATGAATGCATTGTCATATGAGATTCTTAAAAGGAATCATCAATCATTCTTTTGGGCTTGTGTTATATATTGCATATTGGTAATATCTTCTTAATGTCAATTATGGAATATTGCACTTAAGCACTCATAGTCCACTTTCGTCGACCATGACATTAAGCGACCTAAAATAACGCTGAAGGACAAACTTATGGTGTCTTGTTATCTAAATGCTCTACAAGGAATGTGAGACTGAATTTTCAACTGTGGCTTAGCTAGGCAACCAATCTTGTACAACTCGAGTAATCAAAGAGCTAACGGTGGAAGGGAATTTCATGTTGGGAACAACCTTTTAAGTGGAAGTCTTCAAAAATTTAAATTTAGACGATGTGAGTCCTGAGACCAACAAAGAGCCCAATGCAAGGAAAAGAGATTCCACCATGTTTAGCAATAGGACAAATGCAATGCAGATTGGAAATTATAAAGACACTCAATACAGTTTCTAAAGTCAATCCGAAAAACCAAAAAAGCCAAAGCATTACAGAGCGTGTTGCCTTACTCTGTTCAACCTGAACTCTTTCTTCCACTTGTACTGCACAAAATGTGCGGACCTGAGTAACCTGCGTGTGTGTACACAATACAAACCACGAGTTTCTCAAAATCAAACAGCAAATAAAAGAAAAACATATAGACAGTTATAGAAAGCACAACAAAACGTACCCTGTCATAGCGAGGAAGAATTTGGAAGAAGGACTCTAATGCTGTACGATATCTCCATATGTCCTTACCCATCGCTTACACTTGCAGTTAGAGGAAGGAAGCCATTCACTTGGGATATGCTAACCGTCTTATCTCTCCAACAGCTGCAATCTTCTTCTTCATCATCAGCTTCAAATCAATATATCAGCTTGCAAAAAATGCATCCTTTCGTGTTATAGATTTTTGCATTTAGGGGTAATATTACTTAGTGTCTGGAGATTGTTAGGTAAAACTAGGTAACCTGTTTTCAGGGCAATGGAATTTTAAGCTTACTTTTGTTTAGAAAAACACACAACAATTTAGTTACAATGCGGTGCCAAGGGTTTGGACTTCTCTTTTTTTTTTTGGTATTATGGAACTGAAAAAATGTGTATACAAACTAAATTAAATTTTTATATATAGTATACGGATTTTGGAGTAATAGGTTTTTCTTTTTTTTTTTTTGGGTAAGTTTTTTAAGTTTATAGGAAGGGGATCTTTTTAATTAGCCGAATAGGCTTTTATATGTGAGCATTATAGTGCTCGGAATTGTCTCACTCCTTTAAAAAAAAATCATGTCGGAAAATTTTCTAAACTCGTCGGTTGTTCCTATCGACGTATTCCTTGAACCTCCTATGGGTGCAAGTGCTAGTTTTTAAGTCACATAAGAGTAAGGGAAGGCCTTGTATATGTAATTCAATGTGAAAGTTTATATGACATATTTTTGTAATTATGAAATTAGTATACCTATGTCATTTCCTATTTAGTTTTGTGCTCACCTTGATGGGAATGTCATAATGCAATAACATATCAACAAGTGGCATACTCTTGTGCTAGGTTTTGCTATGGCTCTATCCCTATCCATCTTTATTCACTCTTGTTTACACCAATTCATATAGATTCACCATGTGTTCATTATTATTACACCTTCATTTGCACTTACTTCATGAATTCACTCTTTGACTCGAAATTACTATTTGTTGTACTCATACGAAAATTTTGTATTTTGTCAACCTTATCAAATGAAAACTTCATGTGTCTAACCTTGTTTTGTTCTGAAAGTGTTACCTTGTGTGCATCATTATGTTGATTCATTTTGCTAACCTTGTAGGATCATCAATTTAAAACACTCGACTAATTCAAGGGACATGTCTTTTCATGCATTAGTGATGAGCTAGTGTATTGGCGCATTTCTTTCCTTCAACGCACGCCAAAGCAAAAGCTAGTGACTAGGCAACATAAAGGTGCATGGAAAAGATTGCAAGTGTGCCTCAACAAAGGAGTCGAAACCTTTCAAAAAAATCACACTATATTGGCATGCACCACGAAGCTCAAGTGCACTAATACAAAGGAGGGTGATTTTTGAATATTTGAACAAGCTAGTGTATAGAAACACATCTGGATAATGGACCGCACCAATACAAAGGAGGAGGAAATTTTGTTGTCATTTTGCCTTATGTAATGGCATGCATCTAAGACTCCGAATGTGCCAATACAAAGCAAGTGTGTGCTTGCCAACAGGAGCATACTAATACAAAGGAGGAATTAATGAATAGATTTTCAAGGTTTTTTAGAGGGTTTGTTGTGATTAGAGAAGAAGCTACAGAATCGTCAAAGTCATTTAAAGCCGCCTATCCAAAAGTCTATTTTAGTTGGCACTATTTAAAGTTGTCTATCCAAAAGTCTATTTTAGTTGGCACTATTTAAAGCCGCCTATTCAAAAGTCTATTTTAGTTGGCACTATTTTTAGTTGTCACCATTTTTAAAGAGAAGAGCATATTCAAGGATTTGTTAAATTTTTAGCCGGAACTATTTATAGCCCATGCTATTTTTAGTAATCTCTATTTTTTGTGCGAGGAGCCCATGTTATTTTTAGCACTCACTATTTATAGCCTAGAGTCAACTATTTTTAGATCATCTATTTTTAGATCTCTTGTCATGCAAGAGATGTGAGCATTAAGTTATAGTTTGTAATAAATTCAATCTAAAACTTAACTGGAGGTTGCATGGTTTTAGTTTTAGTATTAGAGGATAAGATTTTTTAGTAAAAATTACATTTCATGCAATTAGTTATTCTTAGAGTAGAAGTAGCAGTTAATTTTTTTTTCATGCAATAGCTTTGTAAACAATATAAATAAGTGTTTTTTTACACTTAGAGGGAGAGATGAAGATATATCAATGGTAATTCTCATGTCTACATATTGTTGAAATTGATATTCATTGTTATTATCAAATTCATTATTCATTCAATGGTATTTAGAATGCCTACTTTACTTCTAAATTACTATTGAAGTGTTATATCTTATGTGTTAGTGTACCTTTGTGAGTTAAATACCACTTAACAATTATTGAAAGCTTTATATTGCAGTAAATGTTAGGTCAGTATCTTCTAGCTTTGAATGCAATGGCTATGTTTAGCTTAGAACATTTAGTGCCATTTAAATCTATACGTGGACTTGTCTTGCTCGGTCTCTACTTTTAGCTAAGCAATGCAAGTGTGTAGTTGTAGGATTTGATTGTAGTTAAAAAGTATAAAATCCTTTGCCTATTGTTGAAAGATCGTCTTCGTCTTTTACCCTAGGAAAAACCAAAAAGATATTTTTTTTAGCATGAACGTGAACGACCCCAAAAATTATTGTAAAGATTATAAATTGAAAGTACATATTGTCTAGTTTTAGGTTAGTTTTATTTTACAGGGAGCTTCCCCTTCTAATTTGAAGAGTAGTTTTACCACACATATGTTTTATTGTGTCACACTAAAAGGTGCGAAATGACATAAGATTATCATCTTATCTATCGAGTCATTCAAATTTAGGACAAAGGTTCAAAGTTCACAAATATTTTTTAGTTTTAGAAGAAGACTTCCTATAGCTGATCAAAAGGGTAATTGTATCAACAAAAATCATCCACCTCCATTGCTACCATGGGGAAATCAAATTAGCCCATTGGTATTAGCAGAAAGTCATGATCTTCCTCAAGGCTCAAGGAAGAATTTTCTAAAGTTCTATGATGATGGCAAGCAGCATCTCAATGAACATATTTTAGCCTTCACCATCACATGTAGAATTCTAAGCGTAGCACATGAATATGTTGCAATTTGCCTATTTGTGGAAACTTTGCAAGGCATAGTAGATGATTGGTTTCACCACCTTGTTGTTAGTTCAATCATGAGTTGGGAGTTAATAAGTAAGAAGTTTCTTACATATTTCAATTTAATTGAGGATAGTCATATATTGTTCGCATGACTATCCAACGTCAAGAAAGATGAAAGTGAATTGTTGTGAGAGTTCATTCCAAGATTCAACCATCTAGCTACCAAATTGCCTGGCACTCTAAATTCTCCTTCTGAGATTCTTCTAAGTCACTTCATCAATTCTCAATCTTCGTAAGTTTCTTTCTTTCTCAAGCAAGGAAACACTACAAAATTGAGGGAGGCTTAAGAATATGTCATTAAGTTAGAGGATCATATGATTACCTCAGAAAAGATATAGAAAGATTCAATTAGGTTATTGGTTCCTTTAAATGTTCAACCACTTCAATAGGATCCACCTCCTTCAAGCAAAAGTTTCCCTTTCATCAATTATGTCAGTGATAGCTCTCGTCTACCTACTTCACCAACAAGCCAAGTGGTAGAAGTATTTTCTCTTGCACACAGATATTGCTTGTTCCACACAACAAATGAACATGATGGAGAAAGTTATCCTTAAATGTACATATTCACATAGATATTGATAGCTTCAAATGAAAATCAAGGATCTTTGGGTGATCTTGAATGTCTTTTAGACAAATCTAATGGCAGCTCTGTTATAGGATACACCTAATATGACATTGATGAGATAAGAAATAATTTTCATAACCACACAATAAATGATGCTATGTGTTCATACATCCAAGAATTGTAATTAGAACAATGGTATCTATTAGAAGTAGACATTCTGCCTTCTTTTCTTAAGTTCTTTGAAGTTGAGCAAGGCTTTTTGATGGAAGAAGATTGTATGCAAGTATACCATATTTTCCTTATAGAGGATGGATTCAAGTTAGAATATAAAGAGCAAAATTGTGAGCAAGAAGTTAAATACGCTAAAGAGAATGATGATGAATTCAATTACTTCTTTTCTTCATTTGAAGGGTTGTTTGAAAAGCCTGCACCAGATATAATCAAAGAAGAGAAAGATATTTTTCTCTCTCAAGAGTTTTCGGCTTCAAATTCAATTGTTTCTATAAGCACTAATGATGAGGAATTTCAGAAGATATATAATGAAGAAACAAAGCATCTCATGCTAGAAATTGATGGTTTTCTTCAACATTTAACTCTAATTACAGAAGACTCAAATTTTTATTTATTTAATGAGGTTGTTGCTATTTAATGGAAAAGGTGATCTAGCCTAAAAGGTTAAACTAGGTCAAACCCTCTTCCACTTAACATTGAGACACAAACTGAGCTTGGCTTCTACCCATGAAGGAGAGCCAAACTACAAGGGTTTTGTCCATTTGTTGTACAGAGGAGTGTCAACCAAATTCAACCAAAACTAATCAACCAAACTAGGGCAAAAGACGAAACCCTAATTGACCAAGATCTATCAATAGATAACTGTCAGAAACAGATACAGAGATTTTGAAAGTACAACAAAGATTAGGAGATAGAGAAGAACCTGAATATGAGTTTGGGAGCACAGAAGTACCAGGGTGATGGGCACCCTAGACCCTAATTAGGGTTTTATAGAATGTTCGAGCTTCGCCTATCCTATACCTACAAAACCTTCCTTCTTCTCGGATCATATCTTCCAAAACCTGTTACTTCAACCTACACACAAGCAAACAGGAAAAGGTTGTGTTGTATTTAGGGGCTTGCCTTAGTCAAACCTTGTGTTTGTGTTTCCACCTCCACTATAGCGATGATTAGTGATCCAATAGTGTGTGCCCTAGGAGGGCATAGGTAAGATGAACAATATATGATGAAAGTATTGTTGGAAACAAGGGAGATAACTAAAAAGGGGGGGTGAATCAGTTATCTCTATTATCTTAACTTTCTTTTCTTCTTTTATAATTGTGCAGCATCAAAACATATAAGCATATATAATCATGAGAACAGAAGTAAAATCAACACACATAACACAAGGATTTTTACATGGAAAACCCTGTTAAGGGAAAAACCATGGGGTGACTAACCCAAGATTGTATTCTCTGCTAAAAGAATAAGAAGTACAAAATGGCACTTGCTAATTAGGGCTCACTGCCCGAGCACACTGCTCACAAGAGGCACACTGCCTACAAGAGACTCATTGTCTACAGAACTTACAAAAGCTAACCAGGTGTTTGAACTGATGAGAGGTATCTACAAATGCTAGAGTTTAGTTCCGGTTAGGCACAATATACCGATCTAATGCACTTCATTCTTCCTCTGCTCTAGTACTGTTGCTATGTCACATACCGGACTTGTATTGTTGCTTCCTCACTTATCTCTGCCTTTCTTCACATTTTATTTTATCTCATATGTACACACACACTCCTTCATACTGGAATCCATATGGTATATATATCAGCACCAAGGATTTCAACAACTTTCTAGTCGATAACCAGAATACTCAAGATATTTACAAATTACTGATCTGTCGGCTGAATCCATGCTTGATTTGTGATGCGTATCAAAAACATAGGCATTGAAGTCATCAATCATGTCAGCCAACAATGTATGATCCCTCAAATAGCTTGATCAACATCAATTACTCATCCAGATTGAAGTCTGATATTCTGTCGGTTAGTTCTTCCTTAGTCTACTCTGCCTGTTTGGAACCCAACACTCAGATGCTCATATCTTTTCCATGTTTTATCACCAGAGGCTCAATCTTTGGAATATAGTAGTCATGATACTCATCTTGACTTGTCTGAATCTGCAACTTTTTGAGTTACACCATCTGAGAGATCTGGAGTTGATTGTCAGACCTTGTTGTATGCTATGTTCTTGTTCACCAAACCAAAACAGTCTTCAATCTGACTTCCGGTATAGGCATACTATGTGCTGCAGATGTGTGGGATAGACTTTGTTGCCATCAATGACAACACTCGTGAAGCCACACAATGTCTCTTGCCAACAATCTCCCCCTTTGGCATTGATGGCAACACTTAGTGAAAAATGACTAAGTGTCGCAGCAAACTCCCCCTTGGCTGATGCTCTGTCTTATGCACTGTTTTACCGGAGATCCCCCTTAGCTAGATTCCACATTCTTCACTACTCCTCACTCCCCCTTTGACATCAATGGCAAAGGGCGGAATTCGCACACCAAAATTTGCAAAAATTAACCTATACATGGCCACATAAGTATATATACATGTTATACTTACATATACTTAAGTATATCTGCAAAAGTGGCCTTCAACTGTACAAACTCTGTGGCCCAGCTCTGCTTCATCCTGTCCAAAATGGAGATGTAACCACTCAACAAAAATGCATATGCTTTTACCCTTCTTAGATCTGCCAGATCACTAGTCTGGGTTGTTGTCTGAGCATCTGTTAAGGCCTCATGCATTGCCTCTAACTTAGGGATAATTATCCCTCTGAGTTCACTCATCCTATTTATTATATTCTTCTTTTCTTTGTCTAGCCTCTTTATTTCATTTATAATGACAATGGTCTGGCATTCTTGATTCATTAAGGATGTAGTGAGGGGATCAAAATTTTGAGATAAACTTGACAATTTACCCTCTTGCTCTTTCACCTTCTTTTCAATATCCTCTGTCACTTTAGGCCAAGATAGACAAAATTTGTACATGTCCCCACCATCTTTATCCCAATATGGTACAAAATTTCAAGGCTCTTTATCCCAATATCTAGGGTCCTCCTATCATTAGTAATGAGTCTCTGTACTTCAGTGAATTTTTTTCCCAAAAGCTCTTTCTGGACCTTTTCTTCTGCTGATTTCTCTAAAGAATCAAAATGAGTGCTAACAGAGTTTACTGGAGATTTCAAATTACCAGATGGAGAGGCCAAAGGATCCTTTTTAAAATATGGCATGATCTTCTCCAGCATACCGGATGCAATCTATAACAGCTCACAGTCTTCCATGCGAGACTTCAGAAGTTTTTCTTTTGCCTTGGCTTGAGCAAAAGATGTTATTTTCATTGTCTGGACCAGAGAGAGAGAATCAAAATTTAGTGGTCCTTGAAATAGCTCAGGTTCATCTATCTCCATCATCTCTTTGTTCAAGAAATTCTTCACTACCTCTGTAGTGTCTCTTACCGAAGACTGAGTCATCTTTTCTTTTGGAATCTCAGAACTATCATCAAAGGTCTTCTCTGTTTGTTCTTCTTCTTTTCCCTTTACCTCCTCTTCTTGACTCACTTGTTCCTCTTTTCTTCCTTCTCCTTCAATTTCAAAATCCGGAATGTTTGTAGTGGGATCTGGAGGAGAGATGTTACCTGTATTTACTGCCTCATGAACTTCCTCTTCTGGAACAGAGGAATCCAAGTCCTTAGTCTTCTCTTCACCTATCTCTTTTGACCTTTCTACATTTTTATCAGAAGATTCTTCATTGGCAGCGTTTAATCCTTCAACATCCATGGTGGAAGGTTCTTCATCTGTTTCCTCTACAATTGGAAGATTGAATCTTTTGAAGGCATTCTGGAGGATGTCTTTTGTCTCTCTTGCTAATTGGTCAGTTTCTCTGAGCGTAAGTTTATTCATTATTGCTTTGCTCCAGAATTCATCCTTGTAGTCCTTAAAGATCATGTTCATTTGCTTTGGAGTAATAGAAGGATAGAGCTGAATTGCTATCTGTTCTCGGATCTCTAAGTCTTTTGCCTTTGAATTCTCTTTTCTAAGTTCAAGTACCTTCTCTAGACTTTTGCGAATTAATGAAATGATTTCAATGAATGCTTTATTATAAATATTCAAGTACCTGACTATAGCTTCTTCCAAGATCCTTTTGTCAGTATCACTATATTCATCATAGAATTCTGTTACTAGTTGCAGATTCCCATCCACAGTGACTGCCTTGATGATATCGTCAATGGAAAGAGTGGGCTTTTCAACAAATTCTTCTGCCTTTTCTTCTTTGTTTTTACCGGTAGAGGATTCCCCAGATGTTTTCTTCTTCTTCTTCTTCATTTTCTTAACTTCCTCATTAGACTATTTATCTTCATCATCCTTGTGACTTGTGTAAGACCTTATGGCTTTTGTTTTCGTTCTCTTTTCTCCTTTTCCGGATGTCTTGACTTCCGGTTTGGTCACTCTTGAGCTCTTAGGAGTGACAGGTGCAGAGCTCTTGGAGGATCTAGTCCGGGAGGAGGCTTGTACCGGAACACTTCCTTTCTCAGCTCTTTCAACTTTCTCTCTATTTGCATCTACTACCTCCTTTGATATGCCATATCTTTTGGCAATTTCCTCAACTTCCCTTCTAACTTTCCTCTTAATCTCTGGTTGTCTTAGCTCAACATGTATTTTTATACTTAATTCTTGAAAGGTTCCAAACCTTTCTGTCTCAGGGTCCTTAGGCTGACTTAACAAGTGTTGAATATGCAGCTCCGAGATTTTCTCATCGACCTCGTATCCCATTGGCATTATCCAAACTGTTCTGGGCTCAACTGCCTCCATTAGGCATTGATCAGTATCTACCATAAAACACACTGTATCCTTGTATTTCTCAACTATGGATTGAGGTATCCTCTATCTGACTTGCATCATACTTTGGAAGTTCTTAAAGTAACCCCAGAGTGCTATGCTTTGAGCTTTAGCATCACCAAGTCCATACATATAGTCCCTAATCTGTATTGCAACCGGTTTGTCATTTTGCCAAACCCAACCACTTGATTCGGGCAGCTCATTCATGTAGTAGAAGAATAGACATAGTATTAAACAACCATACTTGAATGAGTTCTTCTTATCCTTCTCGATTTTCTGCAGGTTTTCTAACAATTGGTTTAAAAGAAGATCACATAGGTCATAGTCTGCATTTTCCCTTAACATCTAATATGCTGTATATATTGCAGTCCCAGACACAGAATTCTCCCTGCTAGAATGATAGATCTTATACCCAATTATCATTGAGGCAAATTTGACATCCGGATCTGTGATGTCATCTATGGTCATTGCTCTCTTGTCAAACTTAGATCTGGTAGCTTCAGTGACTGTCTGGTTCTTGACAGATTTGAGTGCAGGTAACCCACCGGATGAGTGCAGTCCAATTACTACCCTAATGGCATCTTTTGTTATCTTGAAGGGCTTCATTAACCACATGAAATTATCACGTATTCTACTAAGGACATACCAGATCCAATCATCTTCTACAAAATAGGGAAAGTGGATGTAATGTCCGAAGTGCTTATCCCGGAGGGCCTTGTATTGAGGTTTGAGTTCAAAACTTTCATCTATTAACTGTTTATGATAGATGTGCATCAACTTAGATTCGCCAAATTCCTCAATGTTGGCATGGATGTAGACCCTAACATCTTCTACGTGCAATACCCCATGCAGAATGCTAGAAAAAGTGCCTAAAGGATCAACTTCTAGGGATTTGTAGGGGTGTTTCTTGAATTTTGGGCGCGACCTATCAGTGATATTAACAACCATTGGAATAGCCATTTTTGCAAAAGATTCAGAGAGAGATATTCAGAATGGAAGTACCTTTTTACGCTTTAGGGTTCGAAATAAGAGCCAGAACAAATCGCTGGTTGAATTAGATTTTGCAGTTGATCTTTGAGAGAGTTGTAGAAAATTGATGCAGAGCTCTTCTTTTCTTCTTCTCAAATGCAAATGTGCAAATGATGAGTGAAAGAACCCTTTTATTCTTTCGCAAACCCTAATTTCCTTTTGCAATAAATGCACAACTTAAGTTATCTAGTTGCCTTGTTCTGAGAGAGATCTTTTCGAATCACTATGTTGCACTTAGAATCATTTTCAGTGATAATTGACAATGTATCTTCTTTCCTCCAATCATACCATGGATCCGTAGATCAAGATATTTCAATTTTGAATCATACCGGATCTGTCTATGAAAATCCTTCTTTACCAGATGGCTGTCAAACCAAATCAATCTTGGATGATCAAACTCTTACAAAACTCCATCCGGATCTTTCATATTTTTACTGAGGGTTATATGGATATTTTTCTGAGAACCCTTTAATCCGCAATATTCCATGTGCCAAATTTAGGTACCAATTGACTGGCTGGGGGAATTTATTTTTCTTTGTGACTCCCCTTGAGCCAGAGCTCATCTGTTTAGTTTTCAGAAGAAATATCAGCACCAGATTCTGGTACAGATCCATCCCCAATATTTTATGTACTCTTCTTTACCCAAATCTTGTTCATCTCCCTTTAAACTTCATCCGCATTCACTTTACCTTTTCCCTTATCTTGTTTTTGATTATGATCCACCGAACCCTTTTTATTCTGATTTTTACTTCTGCAGAATTTGGCAATATGACCGGATCTATTGCAATTGTAACAAATAACATTTCTTTGCATATTTGACTAATATCCTCTTGATCTGCATTGATTAGCCATATGTCCCATTCTATTGCATGCAAAGCATCTACCATTAAATGAATTGTTTTTTTGCATATTTCTGCATTCATGAGATTTATGACCATACCTTTTGCAATTGAAACATTGTCCGGAGAAGGATGGATTAGTCTAATTTATTCTCCTTCTACACTGAGTTGCTTTATGATTGAAGTTGTTGCAATTGAAGCAGTATCCATTGAAGGATGGATATCTTTGAGCATTTGGTTGCCTTACCGAAGGTCTTCTAGGCCTGTTTCTTTGATTTTCTGATCCAAAGTTCTTCTGACTGGATCCGAAGCTTTCACCTTTCCCATATCCCAGGCCACGCTTGTCATCTACCCTCTTTTGGCTTTCAAGAAGAACTTCAAGTTGAGCTGAGCTTATATTGAATTTCTCTTTGTATTCATTTGTTGTTTACAGGTCTTGTTTAAGAGTGTCTATCTGATTCTCAAGTTGTTCTTCATTATCTCTAGCTTCTTCAAGATCAGATTCAAGATGCCTGATTATTCTATCCATTTTGTGGCAGTCCTCTGTCTTCTCCTTGAGGGATTGTTTTAGATTATCTTCAATTTTCCTTTTCTCTTCAATTTCTTGGGTGAATCTCATAACCCCTGATTCCATCTCATGCCTTACCATAATGACCTCTTTTGATAGCTTCTCACATAGCTTGTTTTCCTCATCCAGATCTTCATTAGTATCATTGGCTTCATTCTGACTTGCTAATTTTTGAAGTAGTTCCTTTCTCTTTTTCACAGAGATACTCAATTTTTCTTTTAACTCATTTATGAAATCATCAACTTGTTTGAGTCTTTCTCTCAAGTTATTGACTTCAGAGTGGGACTGTTCAAGATCATCTAGGGCAGACTAAAGTTGTTCCTTCATACCATACATATCCATTGAGATTCCAAGATCTTCCGTAAGCTATTAGGCTCTGTTTAGAGGAACTTAACTCTTATACCAATTGTTGGAAATAAGGCAGATGACTGAGAGAGGGGGGGGCGTGAATCAGTTATCTCTATTATCTTAACTTTCTTTTCTTTGTTTATAATTATGCAGCATCAAAACATATAAGCATATATAATCATGAGAACAGAAGTAAAATCAACACACATAACACAAGGATTTTTACGTGGAAAACCCTGTTAAGGAAAAAACCACAGGGTGACTAACCCAAGATTGTATTCTCTGTTAAAAGAATAAGAAGTACAAAATGGCACTTGCCAATTAGGGCTCACTGCCCGAGCACACTGCTCACAAGAGGCACACTGCCTACAAGAGACTTACTGTCTACAGAACTTACAGAAGCTAACCAAGTGTTTGAACTGATGAGAGGCATCTACAAATGCTAGAGTTCAGTTTCGATTAGGCACAATATATTGATCTAATGCACTTCATTCTTCCTCTGCTCTAGTGCTACTGCTCTGTCACATACCAGACTTGTATTGCGGCTTCCTCACTTATCTCTGCCTTTCTTCGCATTTTATTTTAGCTCATATGTACACACACAATCCATACTAGAATCCATCTAGTATATATATCCGCACCAAGGATTTCAACAACTTTCTAGTCAGCAACCAGAATACTCAAGATATTTACAAATTACTGATCTGTCGGCTGAATCCATGCTTGATTTGTGATGCGTATCAAAAACATAGGCATTGAAGTCATCAATCATGTCAGCCAACAATGTATGATCCCTTAAATAGCTTGATCGACATCAATTACTCATCCTGATTGAAGTCTGATACTCTGTCGGTCAGTTCTTCCTTAGTTTGCTCTACCTGTCTGGAACTCAACACTCGGATGCTCATATCTTTTCAATGTTTTATCACAGGAGGCTCAATCTATGGAATATAGTAATCATGATACTCCTCTTGACTTGTCCAAGTTCGCAACTTTCTGAGTTACACCATCTGAGAGATCCAGACTTGATTGTCAGACCTTGTTGCATGCTCTATTCTTATTCACCGGACCAAAACAATCTTCAATTTGACTTCCGGTATAGGCATACTATGTGCTGCGGATGTGTGGGATAGACTTTGTTGCCATCAATGACAACACTCATGAAGCCACACAGTGTCTCTTGCCAACAAGTATGAATGAAAATGATAAAGATTACCACAAGAAGTGAAACCCTAGTTGGAGTAGATAACTCAAGATTATGCACCAATAAGGAGATAGATAAAGATAGCTTGAACTTCCTTTAAGACCTGCAAATGAGCATCATAACATCCATAAGCATATAGCAATTCCAAGCATGAAGAGCACTTGAGTATAGGAGATCAATCATGTAAGCAAATTCTAATCTTCTCTTGTTCATCTAGGTGTAAAAGCTAAGGAGGTGTTCTAAGTTGACACCACAAAAATAGGGCTAAAGTCATCATTTGGGACCAAGGTGCTAGGCACCTTGGTCCTTTAGCCCCACAAACTTTGGGGAGTGTATTTTAAGGTGGGCTTATACCAATCCTAAGTTTATTTTGTTAGTTTTATTCATCAAGATCAAGATTTAATCATTTAATGTTTAAAAATGTGTTAAAATAGGTCCTAATTAACAAGGGTAAACATTTTACTCCATAACAGCTGATACAAGTTTTGTGGATGCAAGGAGCAATTTTAATCAAAATCTTCAGACCTAGGAGGTTGACATTGTCCATGATACCGATGACAGATCATATTTAGATGAATAATTTCCTATAAATAATTCAACTTTGGTGACACCCATCAAATTAGAAGTTCTTGAGAAGGATCCTTTACCAAATCTTGATAGTTTTCTACAATACCTTGAAAGCAAATCTTTAGTAGGGGACACAGTGGATTTACGCTTAAGTTTTGGCACATCCTCAATAGATCCAATACATGTCAATGAAGAAGAAGTGGATCTTTTTCTTCACGATATCAAAGAATAAGAAAGATGGACAATCAAAGAAAAAGAAATGTCGCTAGAGATTCATATTCAGACTCAAGAACCTAACTATCTTCTCCCTAATAAAAGCATATTCATTGAAGTTGATTGTGCTAATGAAACTAAAGAGACTCGATTTATCCAAGGACCAATAATATGGGATGATGGATGGCAAAGTGAGCTACCAGAAGATGATATTTTCAGCAAGTATACTTTCATAATGATCTAGTGCTGGAAGATTCAAACCTTGATGATCTTTCAGATTCAGATTATGTAGGTTGGTCAATCGAAGGTGTTGGCACCTTGTCTAACAAGTGCAAATTTTCCAATTATAATGCCCCTTTGTTGCATTACTCTTTCAATGGGCCCCCCTTGGTCAATTTCCAAGTTTTCAAGTTCCATGTCTTGTTAAGTCTTTGTTGGACCTTTTGAACCTTTGTAGAACTTATCAACACTTTCTATGGTTCTTAGAACTTGAAAAAACCCTAACAGTGTGTAAGAGTTGGCTATGAAGGTAGCCACCAAGATCTAGGAGCTTCAATGAAAGCATATGATAGATCAAATTGAGAGAGTAATGCTATTCTATCAAATGATACAAATACACAATATGATATGATCATGAATATATGATTGATCATAGATAATTGATTGATATGATATGAATTATACAATGAAAGGTCTTGCTTAAATATGCAAGGATGAGAGGTAGGACTCAATTCCAACATAGTGGAACAACTAACTAGATAACACAAATAATTAATATACCTAGATACCACTAATAAATAAATGCATATAAGACAACTTGTAATATGACAAGTGTCTTAAAATGCTATGAAATGAGATAACTAGTGCAAAGCTATTAAATGCACATAGTTACACATTATTGAATGCATATAGACTCAACTAACTAATGCAAACAAAATATTAAATGACATAACTACTACCTAAGTAAGCTTAAGTAACTAGTGTGAAGAGGACCTAGAAATGACTAACTAGGTAATATCTATTTTTACACTAATACCCACCTTAAGTGCAACTTAGGAAGAAGCAAACTAGGCATGAATACATGAATGAGTCCTAGCTATGAGGCCATGTTAGGTACTCATTAACAACAAATCTCAAGTGGAGAAAAGGAGAAAACCTCATGGGACAAAACTCCTCTCCAAAAGTGAGAATGCAATAACATGTAAAAGTGATGAAATAATGGAAGGACTCAATACCCTCCAAGTACACTATCCATCACAAATATACAATCAATAGCCCCCCCATAAGAAGGAAATAATGAGACAGAATGTTCCCCCTAGAATGAAGTATCTCCCATGCCAATGGTGAATGATCAGAGAAGAAGACCAAAGAGGATCTAAAATTGGCAAACAACATGTCTCCCCTTGGGAAGAAACCAATCCACTGGTGGATGTAGAAGAAACTCCAACTCCACAATAAGAGATGAGGAAGGAAGTCTCGTGATGTATGATGTCTCTGAAATCTACTCATATGTCTCCATGTTGATGTCGAAAGATGCCACAATCAAATCAGGAGTCCAAGGCCTAACTGATGAAGGTGACAAACCAAAACCAAGAAACTAAAAAACATCAAGCTCCAAAGACAAAATATGAGCTGACAATAGTTTTGTTATGACTATCATCAAAGAGGAGATGAATATCCTCAATAGTGTCCTCCATGGCTACAAGATAGGACTCACAAAACAAACCTGCAATGTCTATCAAGTACTCATCCCAAGATGGTGTGTCTGGAAGACAATGAATTGTCCTGCTACACTGAATCAATAGAAACCATGTATGTAGCAATAGTAGTCTCATCAGAAGCAACAAGAGATGGAGGAGAAGGAATGTTAGCACATGTCTTTAGAACCTCAATGGATAAAAGAACACCAAGATTGAAATGACCATGCCGCATCTCCTAAATAGTGTCCACATAAGATGCCTCAACGTGTACATTAGTCGAAGGAACAATAGGAGCAAAGTGTGAGAAGGTGTACACTCGAGAGTGATGATCTACCTCCCCAACTACAACAATATCTTTGCTATACAAATTTTGAATAATCACATAATCAAGTGTGAACTCAACAGTCTTTCCTACTCCAACATGTATGATCTGATAGATACAAAGGATATTGGTTGACAATGAAGGCACACAAAGAACATCGTTGAATGATCCTTCGTCTATGTCAATAGATCATTTCCCACAAACACTCATAGATGTGTTGTTGGCCATCAGGATGTTTGGTGATGAACAAGTCTCATATGAAGAGAACATACTTTGTGATGAAGCCATATGATGTGAAGCTCCTGAATCAAGGATCCATTTCCCTAACTTAGAATCTGCAACTGCAAAAAGTGCTTTTGCATTTTGTTTCTCTAACTTTGAAGACAAAGAAGAAGATGAACGTCCTGAAGATGAATTGAGTTGAGCCTTTTTGAGAAGATGTTCCAACTCATCAATTTTCTTTATATGACATATATGTTCATCATGCCCTAGTTTCTTCCAGTATGCACACATGGGCTTCTCCTTCTTAGATGATTCCCCTTTAGAGGGAGAGGATTTAGATTCTTTTTGTGGCTTGTGTTTTTTGTTCTGTTGTTTCTTTTCAGGATTCCCTGATTCTTTCTATACCTTAGGTTCACTAGCCACCAATGCTTGTGGCTTGGAAGACTTGAGAAGGCCCATGTGAATTAGCTTCACTTCCTCTTGGATTAGAAGATTTGAAAATGCATCAAAAGTAGGCTCAACATATGCACCTCCCATAGAAACCCGATGAGTGTGAAAGCTACAAATAAATATTGAATACTTAGGAGCAAGCTTGGATAACACATTTAGAATCAATTGCATATCCCCCTTATCGATCTTGCAATCATTTAGTTGTTCTCTCAATTGCTTAATCGTGGAGATATAGTCTTGGATTTTATCAAACTCTTTAGGATCAAGATTCATGAAATCATTCTCAATCTGATATCTCCTAATCTTATCTGTTTTACAATACAATTTTTCAAGAGTCTCCCAAGCTTCCTTAGGTGTTTTACATGATACAAGATGGAATGGTAAATCAAAAGAGACTAATGAACAAATGTACCCAAGAGTTTTACAATTCATCTCCCATACTGCCTTTGCATCCACATCAGTAGGTTCAACAATTGATTCATCTACATATCTAGTACAACCTTTTTGCCTTAGATAATTCCAAACTAATTGTTTCCATGATGCATAATTATATGGAGTTAGGAGTTCAATTTGAGTTTTCCCCATTTCAAGAACATGCAACCAAGAACTGAAATAAATCAAGCACCACAATCTATCACCCCCCCAAATTCACTTAATCAATGAACCTCCCATATGAGTTTGGCTCTTTATACCTAGTGTGATTACAGTTGCCACAAGCCAAAATAGCAAAGTGGTCTTTTGATCTTAGTACATGCAAATGCTAAATTAGGCCTTATACTAAAAGTACAATGTGGGTACAAAATGAGACCAATCTGGTCACAGATCTGAGAAGTACTCAAAAAGTTATGCACTTTCAAAAAAAAATCACCAAAAAATGTTACCATATGATCCTGAATGAAGCCTTTGAAGTTCTGAAAACAAGAATTGCTGAGGTACAAGTGAAAGAATCTACGATTTCTAGACAAACCAGGCACCAAAATTAAAAAACATCTGCACCACCATGAAGCCCGGGAAATTTTGGCCCAAATTAAAAAAAAGTGCTAAAAAATTGGAGCAAATACGACCAAGTTACAGCCTTGGAAAGTTAGCTTGTCAAAATGAAAATACAAACTGGAGGGAGGGCAAATTAGGTCCCAAGCCTGATGAAGTTATGTTGACATCATGTTGATGCCAGCAGGTGACTGACAAAATATTATCTAGGAGCACTAGAATATGCTCCCTATTGTAAAACCACTGTCAGATTTTTGAAAATTGCCTTGTAACTGCAAAACCACCTTATGAAAATGTCAAAACTGCTAGTCTATGGGCACCAAACTGCTAAAAGGGTTGTCAAGTGGTTTGCCAACTTTTGAAATGGAATATTCCTCAATGATTCACTGATGAACCTGAAGGCTATTTTTAAATTTTTTATAAAGGCCAAATCCTGTAAACAAGGGTTCACAGAGGGGGTAAACCGCTGCCACACGACCCTTTAGCTAGGGTCCCGTGGGGGTATTACCCCAATGGGTAGGTAACCCCTACCACAGGAGCCCAAGCACTATGGGCTCCCTGCTGGCAGCGGGTACGGGGCTTGATAGGCCCTGCATAAGGGTACCTGTCGAGTACCTGGTACCCTTAAATTTTTAAAAAAACCACAGAGTTTTATATATATATTTTTTAATTTTAATTCTAATTTTTTTTTAAAAATAGAATATAAATCTTTTACCCTGTGAAATTTTTTTTTATCTAGCGGATAATAGAATCACACAGTACGAAGATGACGCTTGCGCCTGCGTAGAGAGATTTTGTCGACATCAAGAATATACTATGGTACGATCCGTACGGACAATGAAGGAGGGCAAAATTTTCCTTGATGGGTCAAGGAAAAGTGCTTCGATTTTGATGAATTGACAGTTGATCTTGGGGTTTTTGGGCCTCATGAACGCGATGGCAGGGTTGGATTTGACCCAAAATGCTTTGAAGGATCAGGTACCTACTGGATCTTGCATGCACCTTCCAACTTTGAACCCTCGTAGATTTGGCCTCCAATGTGTAATTTGGACAAATCAAAATGCTAAACTAACTATCTCAAACACTCTGAACACAATAGTGTGCTCATATTTGCACCAACATGCTCTAATATAAACCTACAATATAAAGACACAAAAGAGAAACCCTCTGAAGCTGATATTGGAACCTAGATCTCTCAATAAAGACTAACAAGAAGCAATCCTAATAGCTTTGATACCATGTAAGATTTGGCTATGAAGGTAGCCACCAAGATCTAGGAGCTTCAATGAAAGCACAAGAGAGATCAAATTGAGAGAATAATGTTATTCTATCAAATGATGCAAATATACAATATGATATGATCATGAATATATGATTGATCATAGATAATTGATTGATATGATATGAAATATACAATGTGAGTCCTTGCTTATATAGGCAAGGATGAGAGGTAGGACTCAAGTCCAACATAGTGGAACAACTAACTAGATAACACAAATAATTAATGTAGCTAGACAACACTAATAAATAAATGCATATAAGACAACTTGTAAATGACAAGTGTCTTAATGCTATGACATGAGATAACTAGTGCAAAACTATTAAATGCACATAATTATACATTATTGAATGCATTTAGACTCAACTAACTAATGTAAAAAAAATAGTAAATGACATAACTACTACCTAAGTAAGATTAAGTAACTAATGTGAAGAGGAACTAGAAATGACTAACTAGGTAATATCTCTTTTTACATCAATACAATGTTCTTCATAAGGCCTTTGTCAACATTTCTCATGGTTCTTGAAACTCTTCAAGCCACTGACAAATCTCCTCATTTAAGTTGTCAACACTTTGCATGGTTCGTGAAACCATTTGAAGCATCGACGCATTTGACACTCTTCGTAAGTGTAGACATTTTTGGTGGTTCTCAAATCCCCCAAAACCCCCGACAAGGTTCTAAATAGTCCTTAAGAACCCGATCCAAAAAGTGAAGCAAAAGATAGGCATCTTTGAAAGAGGAGGTTGTCGACATTTTTATTGGTTCTCAAAACTTCTCAAAGGCCTAACAAGTTTTAAAAGAAGGTTTCATCAACACTTTCAATGGTTTCTAAAACCTCTCAAAGGCCCAACAAATTAAAAGAACGTATTTTGCGGGTAAATGCAAGTTTTTAGTGGACTTCTTCCACTTCTCCATAGCTCTGAAAGTCTTGACCTGCTTTCCATCACCACATTTCTCCTATGTCCCAAACCACTAATTTTCCTCTATTTTTCACTCATTGTAGAATTCTTCTAGACTTCCAAACATTTTCCACTTTTGGTTTCACATCGAATCGCCACAAACTTCCCATTCCTTCCTCACCCTGCTTTCTTCTCATTTTCGTAATTCTTGCGAACTTGTGGGTTTTTTGTGGACTTCTTCCACGTGACCTTTTTTCCTAAAGTTTGAATGTCCTTCCATCCCCTACTCTTTCATATTTCATTCATTTTCCCTCCTTGCCAATTTTTGACTCCCTCTAGCATGTCCACTTCTGCATTAAATTCCTACAAATATATCAAACACATTAACCTACCTTTCTTCATGACCCAAGATGTCATCAATGACCTCAAATGGATGTGATTTTACTAAGGAAGACTTTAAAATGCCTCTTAGTACCAATGGACCCCTTAGATACATGGTTTGTGTACAAATGCATGTGGTTATTGATGTAAGAGGCATGGTTTCAAGTGCACAACCATGTGAAGGTGATGCAATAGACATGGTCGACATATAAATTCATTGACCACTCCTAGATTTACTTCCAAGCAACAAGACCAAATGTAATGTTATATACATGTTGGCAAGATGTAAAAGGGGTTGGTCATTGAGCCAATTTTGATGGTAATTATCTCAAGTAGGTTCTAGGGTATTAAACGGTGAATGTCCAACTTCGTAAGTGTTGAAGCATGTTTGTGAATCAGGGGACGGGGTAGTCTAGTAAGGTTTTGCATGTAAATGGTATGTCTCCATGACATGTTATAGTATCTCTGGAGGGGGTTAAAACCTAGTTGTTGGACCGCTCACTTACCACATTTGATGGCATGATTGTAACAAGATTTGGTTAATGTATGATAGGCATTATAAAGCATTACAAACTCTTTTGTAATAGTTTTATTTTCTTGCATGTGGGGTATTGTTGATAAGTAAAGGATAACTAAGTGTGTACATTTATAGGCTTCCTTATCTTTTGGGTTTCTGTATATACAATCTTTGTTCATTTGTTGATTTGTAAACATATTCTCATCTTCTTTGCAAGTTGGGAGTCTATTGCCTAATGGAGTAGACAACAACTTGATTGGTGGAGGGCCAACACCTTCATTATAACCATCTTTCTTGTTAGATTTATGAGTAGTTTAGGTTTCACCATGCCTCCATGATGTAATATTGTAAACTATGACACATCCTATGCAGTATTAAAATTGAAATATTGTTGAAGAATTGTGCATGTATGTTCTCCCTTTTACTCATGTGCATGCAATGTTAAGTGAATTCATCTGTCAAATTGGGGAATAGTATGGATATTATCTTCTAATGCATGGTAAGAGTGAGTTGTTATTTGACTATTGGAGGTCCTGTAAGTCTGTATGCAGTCAATACTTACATGAACTTAGTGACAAATTTGGGGGTTCATAGAATTTTGGGTACAGTTGCTTAAGGGCCTTGAGTCTAAATTATTTATTTTTCTTTAATTGTCCTATTGTTGAGATCTCAAGGAACACCTCCCTTGGTTGTACAAAGCCTAAAACTGAAGGTGAGTTTAACTGCTCATAAGAATTGGTCCATGCATGTCACTATCTAAGCATAAGCCTCACCCACTACCTTTGTCAACATATCCTTGCCCTAAGTTTTTGGTGACAATATTTAGGATTTGTAGATACATATTCTTGAGCACCAAGGAAGGCTCAATTGATGAAGATGGTCAAGAAGTGTTTCTACCACAAGGTGCCCCATTAATATCAATTATGGATTCAATAAGTCAAGAGTTGGTGAGTGATATTTTCTTTCAACAACTCTAGTCTTTCCCGAATGTTGATAGTTGGACCAAGTCTAGGATTGTATATGTTGAAGAGATAGGTGGAAAGGATCAATTCTAACATGTGATTATAATGCCTACAAATGTACTATGGGCATAAGATCTTGCTAGATATCTTTAAAAGGAGGCTCAATATCTTCACCTACTATAGAGGTTTTTCGTTATGGAAAAATATCACCTAGAACTAAAGCTTATCAATCGATTCATCTTAAATTTCTTACTTCATGATCATATCTACCCACTCGAACCTTGGATGTTTGAGATATTTTTGCAATGATTCTTAGGCTATTTTATATCATGATTGGACTATCAGCTTATTAGGTGAGGTTATTACTTTTCCCAACCTATAAATGGTTTCATGTAACCCATTTTGATTTCCTTTGTTCCCCCTCGTAAAGAGTGTTTATGTTTTCCATATTATTGGTTTCCCAATTTTTGATGTTTTTGTTATGTCATATTGGTTTTCCCCTTTCTGTGATGTAACATCATGTTTTGTCATCATTTAGGTGATTTAGGAATAGTCTAGCTCTATTGCCCAGATGATAAAGCACCAATCTACTTGTAAACCCAAAGAATCTAAAGTCCTCCTATATCGCAAGTATACGCCACGGTCCCCAAATAGAGCCAATTGTTGTACCCATACTAAAATTTTGTATTTTGTCAGCCTTATCAAACAAAAACTTCATCTGTCTCCCCTTGATATATTTTGAAAGTGTTACCTTTTATGCATCATTATGTTGATTCTTTTTGCTAACCATATAGGACCATCAATTTAAAACACTTAGCCTATTCAAGAGAGGTGCCTTTTCATGCATTAGTGATGAGCTAGTGTATTGGCGTGTTTCTTTCCTTCAACATGTGCCAAAGCAAAAGTTGATGACCAAACAATGTAAAGGAACATGGAAGATATTATAGGCGCCCTTCAACAAAGGAGCCAAAACCTTTTTTAAAAAATCTCACATTGTATTAGTGCACGCTAGGAAGCTCAAGTGTGCCAATACAAAAGGAGGGTAGTTTTTGAAGATTTGAACAAGCTAGCGTATAGGCACACACCTAGACAATGGAGTGCTAGACCTATAGAAGGTGAAATGATGATAAGAAAATCATTTTAAACATTTAGAAAGTGAAATGAAGGTAAGAAAATAATGTCAAACATATAGAAGGTGAAATGAGGATATAATGTCAAACATATCATCTCCCTCTCGGTCTCTCTCTAAGTCTCTCCCTAACTAAACATATAATGTCAAACATATATCTAAGGTAAGATGAAGGTATGCAAATGATGTCAAACATATAGAAGATAAAATGAGGATATGCTATATGTATAAAAGATGAAATGAGGATAAGCAAATCATGTCAAACATGTAGAGCGTGAAATGACGATATGCAAAGCATGGAAACCGTATAGAAGGTGAAGTGAGGATATGCAAATCATGCAAAATCTCTCTCTCTCTCTCTCTCTCTCTCTCTCTCTCTCTCTCTCTCTCTCTCTCTCTCTCTCTTCCTCATTCTACTCTTTTTGTAACCCATATAGAAGGTGAAATGAGGGTATGCTAGACCTATAGAAGGTGAAATGAGGATAAGAAAATCATGTTAAACATATAGAAGGTAAAATGAAGGTAAGAAAATAATGTCAAACATATAGAAGGTGAATGAGGATATAATGTCAAACATATCATCTCCCTCTTGGTATCTCTCTAAGTCTCTCCCTAACTAAACATATAATGTCAAACGTATATCTAAGGTGAGATGAAGGTAAGCAAATGATATCAAATATATAGAAGGTGAAATGAGGATATTCTATACGTATAGAAGGTGAAATGAGATATAATGTCAAACATATCATCTCCCTCTTAGTCTCTCTCTAAGTCTCTCCCTAACTAATGCCAAACATATATCTAAGGTGAGATGAAGGTAAGCAAATGATGTCAAACATATAGAAGGTGAAATGAGGATATGCTATATGTATAGAAGGTGAAATGAGGATAAGTATGTTGGTTCCCAAACTTAATACAACCCAAAACCCTAAATCATTACTCAATCACCTAGGCCAGGGGTGTCATCAAAATTATTGGAAAGGGGTTTATCAATAGGTTTAGGGTGATTTTGGCCAACATACAAGAGTGGGTAAACTCCTCTACACTTCAAGATCAGCTAGGCTTAGGAGGGTAATCCTGACGTATCTCTTAATAGGAGTTTAAAACTACACACTATTTATCTTTAGATTTGTAACTTTGCAACAATACCCATACAATTATTTTAATCCCAAAAATTGTCATTGAATCAAAACATACTTACTGCACATTTGAACCTCATTCTATAATTTATATTCCCTGGTTATAATGCAAATCACACAAGACATACAGATTTGATTACTTCTACCTCACACTAGGTTTATTTCTTTGATTTATAAAATGTTTTGGTGATCGAAACACCATTTAAACTGGTGCCTTCAATGGGTTACATAGTTTACAGATCAAAAAGGAAGAACAACAATGAAATGATAGTGAGTTGCCTAACTGGAACACCCAGATGCATGAAACTTGAAAATAGAACCATACATGCTTATTGATCCCTTCTCACACAACATTCATTCATATGCAATCTTAAAATGACTATTACAACATGTAATATATTATGGACCTGTCAAATCCTTCCAATGAAGATTACAATCACACCACAAATCGTGGCAAGAGGAATCTTGTAACAAATCAGAAATTCCCTAAATGAACATCTGTAACAATGGAGATAAATGATTCTACTCACAAATTTTGCATTGATTCATCCATATAATTTATGAAAAGTTGTCCATAAAGATCTGAAACTTTCACAATGATAGTAACCCTTATCGCGTTGCACCAGTTGTCTGAAAAATATCAAAGCATGACCAACCCTTGAAAAGAGTTTCAATTTTCAATTTATAGCCTTCACAACTCAGATCTGCTAGAAAAAAGGGAGGGAAAACCCCAACAAATCCACCAACTGCATTAAAAACATCAATTTCAACTATCCATTTCACATTAATGGTGATCCTAGGAGTTGTTAGCACGTTTCTATGTGATTATGGGCGTTTCTAGGCGGGTGTCGGGATCGTGGGAGAACCTGGCACCCAGGAATTGGTGCCAAGGTGCTGATGAGACTTGAAGTATCACTGGAACCAAAAGTGACCAAGGTCCCAAATGAAAAATTGATCCGAAACTACACAAAAAACTTAGCCATTTCCTCAAAAAAATTTATGAAAATTTGATATTTTGCACCTTCAAATTTGACTTGAAAATTCAGGGGTTACGGAAGGATTTTAGACTTAGAAGACCTTCTACACTGGTGGGGATCAAGAGTTACGGGGGACGAGGAACTTTGGAACAAGTCCAAAGGTTCCTAAGGGGCCCAAAATCTCGAAAGGAAAAGGAGGGGCCGAGTTAGAAAAAAGTTCCGGCTTGGAACTTTGGAAAGAGAAATAGAGCAGGGAGCAGGGAAGTGGAGGGAAATTGAACCTTGGGAAAAGTTCCCAAGTGTCAGCGAGACCAAAAAACCCACAGGAAACAAAGGGCCCGAAAAAAAAGAGGTCACAAATAGTATATACATAAAAATATAAATAATAAGTATAAGCTACATAATTGAATTTCTTATACTTTATTTATATTTTATGTATATATTGTCAGGATGTTTGAGAGTGGTTTCGGATCCATAAGATTTAAAATGTAGAATCTAGAATTTTGAAGATCCATTAGATTTCAGACTCAGCCAAAAATTTTAGGGTTTTAGGGTTTCAGACTTAGCTAGAATCAGGGGTTCAACAACATGCATCAGGGTAAAGGCACAAAAAGCCCTTAGGAAAATTTTGAGAATTTTTACAAGATGGTGCAAATATGAGACTTGAAAATCTGGGTGCCAACAAAGCAAATCATGTCAAACATGTAGAAGGTGAAATGAGGATAAGCAAATCATGTCAAACATGTAGAATGTGAAATGAGGATATTGAAAGCATAGAAACCATATAAAAGGTGAAATGAGGATATGCAAATCATGCCAAATGTGTCTCTCTCCCTATGTCTCCCTCTCTCTTCCTCTCTCCCTGATTCTCTCCCTAAGTCTCTATAATTGTCAAACTAGAATTGGGTGTTAGCATGTACAACTTACTTGGACTATATGATATTGAAACATACTTCCATTTAAGATACACCTATTTACATTTCCAAATGCATAGTTAGGTGAATTTGGGTTGTGGATGACATTTTTTTGCATAAACTAGATAACGAAATGGGTAAACATACAAACATACATCTTTGCTCATTAATACAAAAATAACTATATTTGATTTAATGAAAAACATCACAAGTTTTGTAATTTTTAACATGTATCTTGCATGTTTAACATGTAAGATGAGAAATTATCTATTAATATCATATCAAATCTAGTAGTTTCTATATCAAATCTAGTAATTTCAATATCATGATTGTTATGAGATGTATACAAAAAGAAGAGTACAACAAATATGTTAACTAACACTAAGCATCCATGTAATAATTTAGCATAAACACATATTGAACAAGTATGTACTAAATTAGCATAAATTAAAATGAAATGTTAAATATAGATTTCATATAATTACCATTATGCTTCTTTTTTATTAATTCTTACTAATTGGGGTATTCATAGAGAAATATATAGTAACTTATAACATCTACTCATGTATAAATTTTTGGTTTTATGCTAGTAATAAAACAATCTCCAGTATCAAAACAACGAGGTCTTCTTAATGATGTTTGGACAATGCATTATCCTTTGATGGACAAATGGTCACATGTCATTCTAAGACAATCCTATATCTAACTACAACTACCATCATGGCAATTAAGATCAAGTTATGTATTGAGGTAGGAAACCACATATGATCTTTCTACCAAGAAAAATAATCATATAACAAGGAATCAATCTATAACATGTTATTGTTCCTAAATTAACCATTCTAAAGTGATTATACATTTAAATTTTAAGTTTCAAAGAGGAATACATGCACACAAGGAATTTAAATTATATTGTATATCAAGGTGTATATATAAAAATCTAGGATAATGGTAGACAAATACAAAAATTTGGCATATGCCAACTCAAAACATTACAAAATGTGGCATATTCCATCTGAAAATCTAAGTACAATCTACATGCCAAATAGCTACATCAAATCCTAAAAGTCCACTTGACCCTATGTCTCCAGTGAATCCTCAACCTGTGGTGGACCCTCAAAAAGTGGCCTCTTCATGCCACATAGCTTAATAGTTGATGGATGCAAAGTTGATTGCAATAACAAGTAAAACCACAAATTTGATTAATTAGTTCAATGGTAAATATAAATAAGTTAGACTAGTAAACATAAACTTATCTACTACAATTTAGAACTTTGAAATTAACATCTAAATTGCTATAATCAACTATAAGTTCTCTAAACTATCAATTATTTAGCAAAATTCGATTCAATTACCTCGACTCTTTGTTGTTGTTCTAAGAGTTGTTATTCAAAGGACGGTCTCTTAGGATGATTAGGTGTCCTACTGAAGCATGATGGCAGAGGTGCCACATCACTCACTTTTAGAATAGACTATAATATTAAAGTAACATTGATATAAATTAATATATAATTACTAACAAAAATGGAAATGCATGCTTCATAAAAGGTTAGATGTGTAAATAAACAATCTAGACTAGACTAAACAAAAAATTATCTACAACAAAACAAGCACATACCACCAACGAGGCCTCTTGGATTGATTGAGAAGGACTCGTCATGTACGAACCAACTAAGATTTCATGTATGAAAAGTGACAAGAATGTAAGATTGTATGTACACATATAATCATAATAACTTTGAAATTAACAGATCTAAATCACTATAATCAACTATAAGTTCTCTAAATTATAAACTAAAGTAAAATTCAATTCAATTACCTCGACTCTTTGTTATTGTTCCGAGAGTCTTTTAGTGAATGATGGTTCCTTAGGACGATCGAAAGTTATACTAAAGCATATTGGCAAAGGTGCCACAACATTCACATTTTGAATAGACTGTAAAAGTAAAATAACATCAAGATATAAATTAATATATAATTACTCACAAAAAATGAAATGCATACTGTAGACACCTAAAATTGACTGTCTTGTGACATCACCTCTTGAGACACTTTATGACACATTTTGTCCTAGGACCCTTTCATAACCCTTCCATCATCCAACTAGTTAAATAAATTATATTTATTTAACTAATCCCATTTTAATCCCATTTGTCCTCTCATAGCCAATTAATTAAATAAATTATATTTATTTAATTAATTATCACTTTCCTCCATCCTCCAATTTAAATAAATAAAATATTATTTAAATCAACCCTCACCCCTTCTATCCAAATTAATTAAATAAATTAAAGATTTATTTAATTAATGTTTTCCACATCATCCCTCTCCAAAAATTAAATAATTTTATTATTTAATTCCCTATTTGTCTTTATCCTCACATGACTAGAAGCTTCTAGAAATCCTTATTACAAGGAAGCCTCTAGAATATTCTTAATCTTTATCCTTGACTTAATACCTCTCATTCAACCCTCATGAGACACTTGTCACATGACTACAACTCTAAGCCTTGATTCATGTCTCTCTTAATCCTAGCCATCCATCACTAATCTAATCCTATCCATTCATTCCTATCCTTCACCTCCTACAAATCAAGCCTCAACCAAGCCATTTGGGCATCCACATTTCAAGTATCACCATGCTGTCAAAATCCTCTTAGCTCTTTCATATCATATCCATTATCATTATCTAGTCGTTATGCTGCAGATTCGAGCAACCAACATATCAAAATCATTATCAAATATCATAGGATTATTTATCATTTTCATCATATTACTTAGTCCTTTGAACCCTAGATGAGGTGTTGTTCAAGTATGGAATTGGTACTTTCATTGTATTGTTTCATTATTTGATTTGCATATTTATGCATACACATTTTTGGCACACCTAGTGGGACCCCACGTCCCTTGTCTAACCTTGGTTTTGTAGGTTGAAGACCTTGATATTGCTGATTTTCTTTGTTTAGAACCAAATCTGATGTAGAGGGTTTTTTTTTTTGTTTGTTTGTTTTACATAGGTCTTGAAAAAAAGAGATCTTGGATTTGTTGGAAAGAGGACTTCGAGACCTTTCCGAAAAGTGGTTACTTTAAAGATTTGGATCAATATTGAAGGAGTTATGATGATTTGAAGTTGACCCAGCAATTCTGATTTTTCAAAAAAAATTTATGCATGACTTTTGAACAAAAATTCATATCTTGCAATCTAGGTAACCAAATCACTTTTTTTTTTGCACGTGGATAGAAATATTTAAATCCATTTTTTCTATATCATTATTTTTTCAAACCCTAGTTTATAGCATAACACTCTTTCATTGCAAACTTTTTTTGAGCACAACTTTTGCAAATCTTAACAAATTTTGATGATTTTTTTTGAAATGGCATGATTTTCACATAGAATATGATTATCATATCTAATCTGTTGTACCTATTCATCATTTTTATAATTTTTTAGATTTCTCTTTTTGACTCTATCAAGTTGTTTGTTCTTTTTTTGTTGTTTGGTGGAATAGGGGAAGACTTGAAGAGTTGCACCAACATCAAATCTAAAGACACAATTTCCAAGTGTACACAATCCAACTTTTGCATTTTCAATTGATCAAAGAATTTGTTTGCAATATCACACTTCAATTCGGGCTTAAAAAGAACACTTGTTTTGCAATACCATATTTGGATTTGGGCATAAAATGAACATGTGTTTGCATCATCACAATTGGAACTGGACATAAAATAAACTTGTGCTTGCTTTTCTTGGTGGATTTGAGTGTGAATTAGGGTGTGTATGCTCTTCCCTTGCACATAGCATGATCTTGGGAATCAAAAACATCCTTTACTCACATTCATATTCATACACACATTTCCATTTCTAAGGGTAAATTAACATTGCAAGTGTGAGTCAAGTGTGTGTATGCTCTCTCCTCGCACCACAAGGTGATTTTGAAGATCAAAAACACTACTTGATTTTCTTTTGTCACCCTTTTAGGAGGCCTTCTTGGAGACACACCACTTCAAGGGACGACCTCAATTCTAATGTTCTGATGGAGTATAAAAAGTGAGGAGTGAATTGAAAGACACACCTCTTGGAAGTTGGAATCTTGTTATTTAGGCTAAGCCCCCAAGAACTTTATACCTTGGGCAAGTGAAGGTGAAGGGTGGGTTACCCCTTTCTCCCGACTGTGTGGCATTATTTCGCTTTCATTTCATGAAATTGGGCCCCCTGTACCTTTTGTATATTGGGGACATCCTTAGACAACTTGTTCATCCTAGCTTAAGACCTCTTGGCCACACCCGATTGACTAATATTAGGTTTTTTTTATGTGTCTTCAAGTGTCTTCATAAATACAACAATCAACTTTAAAAGTCAAACTTGCTATTATATCTTGCGTGTGTGTCTTTCAAATCTATGCATGCACATGTGAATTTTTTTGTTTGCAATTGTCTAACTCAAGCTATCAACAAATACACTCCACATCATCCTAACTACCCACATCATCATAATATTCATTTTGCGAGAATCCTTGTCATACTTTAGCTTAAGGTTGACCTTGTTGAGATCCATATCCATAACCATATTGCTTCCATCCTTGTCATCTACCTTATCTTCCATCCACATCAAACTTGTCTTAGACTTTAAATTGAGATTTTAGCCGTTGATCAAGACCATCATCATTTCAATCATTTAATCAAATCCTAGTCAATCATAGATCATCTTTGCTTAAGATCATAAGTCTATCTTAAGTATTTGGAATCTATCCTCATCTTTGGTCAAATCAAATCCAATTTGGTCTTGTTCTTTGGTCTTAATCTTAATTGTAGTCCTAGTCATCATTATCCTACTAGTCCAATCATCTATTCATCCACATCATCTATAGTCTTGTTGTTATCTAATCATTCGTTTCCAATCCAAGATCTCCAACACATCAACCTTTTGTTACATCATTAAGATCTCTCATCTTATGCCCCCCATAACTAGATTACAAGCCAAGAAAAACATGGATTTCTACATTGATAACCAACCATCTTCACCTCCACCCACAAGTGTGTATGATGATCAAGTAAAATACTCACTTGCTTTCATGACATATCATCATATGGAACCTTTCCACATCATAATCCCAATGGCACACATGAACACGAACATGAGAATGAACAAAATGTTGACCAAGATGAGATTTCACCTAGGTTTGTTGATTATATGAGACACCTCCCACGTCTAGACTTAGTCATGAAATTTCTTGTAGACCAAGGGGTAGAAATTCCTTCACCATCTAAGACATCAAAGCTTGAAGATCCCATTACTCCTAGTCCTTCATCACAACCCATCATGGAACATCCTCAAAGCAATCCCATAGATAGTGTGGCCTTGCCTCCACCTATTAATGATCCTAATTCCACTTACTCCTTTCAACTGGGTCCACCCACATCACTCATCCCAAAAATTTCCAAGCCACCTAGAACATTACCAACTTCATTTCCACCCAATTCTATTCCTCAACAAACATTAGAAAGCCCATCTAACCCACTCTCTTACCACATACCACTAAGTCATCCACAAACCACCTATTCACATGTATATTCATATCCTTCATCCCAACCCAACACATCTTCACTTAACACATCCCATACCTACAATCAACCTAACCCTTCCAACCCTCAACTTATGGTCTCATATCCACAACACACTTATCAACACACCACATCCAATCCTTTGATGTCACATGTCACTACACAACCCTTGTCACATGGATCTATCCACTCTGCCTCATCATCACCAAACCCACCTCCTTTGGATCATAAAGTGCAAGAGATGGTAGAAAATGCCCTTCAAAAATTTCAAATAGGATCACAACGTAAACATTTCAAATTTGAAGACTTCTATCCTTATCCCTTGGATCGTTCCATCATGACAACTCCTTTTCCTCCTAATTTTTAGGTCCTCAAATTTGACAAATATAAAGAAAAAGGAGACTCTAGGGATCATGTCAAATCAAGAGGTTTCCCATTATGACGTTTATCTATTGAATTTTTTTCCACTAAGTTTGGCGAGACAAGCTTTAGATTGGTTTCATCATCTTACCCCCGGTACCGTCACAACTTTTGCCGATTTATCCAAAAAAATTGTTGCTCACTTCTCCTATAATGTTGAACATTAACTCACGATGTTAGACCTTTGTAATGCCAAACAACATAATGGAGAAAGCTTTGCTTCTTACTTACAAAGATGGAGAGGGCTTGCTAGTCGAATCCCATGGGAGATACCCAAAAAACAATTGATTGGTATCTTTATCCAAAACCTTAATCAAGAAATGGCCTTTCATCTCCAAATTCATTGTCTTTCCACATTTGAAGAGATTGTTGTTCAAGGGGTCACTATTGAAAAAGCCCTTATATTTAAAGGTCTAATCAAACCTCAAACCAAAAATAATAGTCCTCCAAATGATAAATTCAAATCTTGGGCCAAAAACAAACAAGTGGTTAGTAATGGAGTTATCGATGTTAAACATGTCCAAAATACTCAAACTTCTCAATCTCATGTGCCAAAAGTCCTCTTGACTAGTACCATTACCCTCCCTGAGCGACAATTTAGAACAACTCCAAATTCACGAAGACATTTTATTGATTTAGGACAGCCTATTGAGTCATTCTTTCAAAAGCTTGTGCAAGCCAACATGGTCACGTTCCCTTATACAAGACCTTATGTAGAGAATGATTCCAAACCTGCATGGTATAATGAACATGAATATTGTGATTATCATCGTGTCCATGGACACCCTACACATAATTATATGCAGCTCAAACATTATATCCAAGACCTTCTTGATCAAGGAACGTGGGAGGTCCCTACCAAGCCTAAATCTTCCAATGTGTAATTGGGTGTTTATAATGATTCTTTTCCAAAACATCAAACCAAGCCCATTGCCACCAATCCTAATCAATCCCAAGATAATCATACCAACAATGTTCACTATAGCAAAGTTCCTCTTGATTATGACAATGTCATAGGAAGAGTTGATTATGATCCTTTACAATTTTCTACCATCACCACTAGAGCCCCTAGATGCGTTGTCACCACTTGTTGTGGAACTATTACCTCTTCCCAACCTTCATCCTCCTCATCCACTCATCCATCCCATTATAATATCCTTGATCACCTTGGGAAGACTCCTGCACAAATATCCATCTTAGATCTTCTTAAGGTCTCCCCCATCCATAAAGCCATATTAGACCGCGTCCTCCAAGATCCCCAATTCCTCACGATATTGACCCTAATCAATTATAAGCCCTTGTGAGTCACCTTTCTTCTACCTATCACCTCACCTTTACCCAACAAGACATGCCACCTAATGATCCATTTCGTAATGATGCCCTTCATATAGAGGTGTTGATCTCCAAAACCAAAGTCAAATGCATCCTTTTGGACAATGGAGCTGGCTTGAACATATGTACCTTGAAGCTAATAAAACAATTGGGATATTCACAAGATGACTTGGAATGATACCCCTATACTATCAAAGGCTATGATAACATTGAGAGAGAATGTGAAGGAACACTATGTCTTCCTATACAAGTTGGACTTGTCCTTTTGCATACTACATGTTGTGTCCTTGACCTTGAGCTCCCATATAACATCTTACTTGGTCGTCCTTGGATCCATGCTATGCAAGTCGTAACTTCTACTTACCACCAATGTGTCAAATTTCCACATGATGGTGTTGAAATTACTATCCAAGCGGACCTTAGACCCTTTTCATATTGTAGAGCCTTGGGAGTTTTGAGTCCTAAAGATAGTTTTTGTCCTCACAATGATATTTCCAAATCTTCCACATCTTATTTTCATCATGATGACCTTGCTTCCACTTCATCATCTAAAGATCATCAAGTTACCAAAGTCAAAGTTATAGATAAAGGTTGTGGAGAATATGAGTTACATAATTCTTACCATGTTGAATCTCCATGATACCTTTTATGGTCTAGGATATATGCCCTCTAGTGTGGAAACTAAGGATCCTCATGTTCCCTCTACAAGTCTTGATGAACCCCCTAATGTCGTTGAAAGTACCATTGATGGAACCATCAATGCCTCTACTGAAGATCTTGACATTTCATCCTTATTCCACGACATTGCCATCTTTACCATTGAGCCTTCATCACCATATCCTGCTTCCACTTCATTGGACTAACAAAATCCAATCTCTCACACTCCTTGTCATAATGATGGAGAACATAATGAACTCCTTAGTCCTATGCCTACCAAATCAAAGAATTATAAAAATCCTAACGCATTGGATTTCAAAGAAAGCAATTGTAGGGTATTCAAAGTCAAAGAAAAATCCATTTTACCCCTAGCATCCAAAAAGCATTTACTTGAAGAAAAGCAACTCCATTTGAAAATCAAAGAAAATTAAAAGAAGCTTTCTGAAAGTGATATTGTTGGCCCCCCATCACTTTCACTCCATAACACTTGGACCACTACCTTCCATAATCCCATATTACATACATCTCGCTCCATCCATAATCGATGAGGCTACGATGGTTCCCATTTACATTGCCTAAACACAAAGGAGACTAATCTAGCACTTTGAAGGAGGTGCATGATGGTATCCTTGGTGCTCATCCTAGTGACATTGTCCTTGCAAAGCAACTTCCACATGTCAACCATCATCATGATCATTGTCCACTTGTCCCAAATTCCACACTTCCACCTGATATCCTACCTTTCCATGCTTAGCTTGTTGTGATATCCCAATATATATATATAGTAAAGAGAAATAATCCGTCCTATGGTGAAAACCACTTTTGTGGCACCCTGGATAAGCACCATGGTGAAGACTTGCTCGCAGGTGCCATGTGTAGTTGTCAGCTTCTATTATCCTCTAGGTCACTTATTTATGCTTCCCCTGTTGGAATTAAGGTAGACAACTGAGAGGAGGGGGGGAGGTGAATCAATTGTCTTAAAACTTTAACACTTTCTGCAATTAATTCTTCTCTACCACTTATTAACAAATTAATGATATAAACATGAAAGTATAAATCAATGACATTATTGTCGATGAGGATTGCACCCTTATGCAAAGTTGTGAAACTCTGCAATCCTTCAAAACATGGGATCAAGTTCAGGCTATGGGTGACCTATGGTGAACTTGAACCTCCAGATGGGCTGGTTCCCTTGATAAAATAATAAATTTTGCAGGAAAAGGGGAAAAAAAATCTAATGGAATCACTAAAAATGAAACTGTAAATGCGGTGATGCACCTAATTTGATGGTAGAACCTGCAAATCTGACTCACAATAGATCTTAGAAATCTATCTACACAATCCACTTTTGGGCAATAAGATCACAAAATTGATTCTTAAGAAGGCTGGAAAACTTTTTCTATGAAGGAAAAATAGGAGCTTTCACAACATAGAAGAAAATTAAACTATGTGACACAACCTAAGACCTGTGATATTACTACTGCACAATACTAGCAAGTAAGAATGAGATAATAATTTTAAAGGTTTCGATATTAGAACACATTAAAATTTCATCAAATCATCCATACAAGTAGCATTAATGGAAAGGCAAACACTTGATTTCAATGAAAAATAAAGGAAAATATTGCATGAGAGACAAGAATATGGAACCTGTAACTTGCTGTGATCTCTATAAAATCTGTAAAATTGAGTTAAAAAACCTTCCTTCTCTTCCAAAGTATAAAGAGCCAAAGAGGTAAGAACTCAAAAAATGAGTTACAAAACCTCTTGTCTTTCAATGTGTGTAAGAGAAAAGAATGTAAGAACTAGCAAAACCTAAGTTTTGCTTTACAATATATAGCTTGCTCTCTCTAAGAGGCATGAAAAATAGAACTACAACTAACTGCCTCTAAAAATAAGTCCTCCAAAGTGATCCACGAGCAAACCAAGAAATCCCTAAAAATAAGGGTCCAAACTGCCACAATTTGATCAAAAATAGCTCCAAGTTGATCCCCTCCATATGTTTGACCAAGAAGTTGACCAAAACTCCTTAAATCGCTCCCCAAATCATGCAAAAGGTCTCCAAATAGCCTCAGTTAACTCAACTCATCAATTTTGCATGATTTTGCTTTTGAAAAATTGATGTAAGTGAATAATAAAGTAATTAGGATAATTACTCTATTGTTAGTTACAATTTGTACTATTTTTTATTTTACAATTTTTGAAAAATAATAAAGTAATTTGAAGAATATTACTCTATTATTTTCTTACATTGATTTATTTGTAAAATCATGCATGATAAAAAGAAAAAATAAATCTCCTTATCTCTCCAATTACACTTGCCTAATTTGCATGATTTGAGCAAAAATAGGACGTTAGAAGAAAATAAAATCCCCTTATATCTCCTTGTGAGAAAAATCCCCTAGTTTGCATGACATATGCATTAAAGGCAAAAATTTACCCTCATCACTCCATTTACAATATCAAAATTCTTTACAAGACACTTAGGCATAAAAATACTCCTTATCACTCCACATGCACTAAGGAGAAAATAATAACCTTCTTTGCCTTATCACTCCATTTACACATGCAAAAAGAATGGCCAACTCTGCCATATGACCTTCATCATGCAAAAACAAATTCCAAATCCTGCCACCTTGTAATATGCCTTATTACCCTCATGTAAAATATCCCTTCTTTCCAAGAATCTTCATCATGCAAAGAACCTTAGCAATCTTATCATGTCCTCATATACTCTCTTACCTTTGACTTTGGATGATAATATTACAAGGCTAAAAGAGAAAGCCTGTCGACCCTTTCAAATGATGATTACTAGGGATCTTTATCCCTCAAGTCTTGACCCCGATGCATTTTTGATAAAACAATGATTTTAGTTTGCTAAGCCAAAAAATGAAAGGAATAAAGAAGCTTTGATGAACAAAACAATGAGTAAACCCTAAAGTTTAACTCATTTTCACTTTGCATCCTCTCCTTTCAGTCGCTCTGTAACTTCTCTTTGTCGACTTCTTAGGGTTTGATATTTTCACGGGCTTTCCTTTGCATTTCCTTATCTTTTGTGGTCGAAACTCTTGCATTTCTCTGTGAGGATAATGACAGAAGCTTTGGTGAGTATGGTTTGAAGTTTAATTGGCATTTGCACCATTTTTTGTAGTATCTTCCTTTTAAATGGCTGCGGTCATGTCTCTTCTTTACTTTGCAATCTTCTTTGACACCATTCTTTTGTTTTCTTTGTGTTTTGATTTCGTAACTGTGACAAAAATGAAACAAACCCTTAAAAGAGGGGGTTGCAGCCCTACATCTCCATCTTCAAATGAAAGGTGAGTCTCTTCTTTTCTTTGACTGTGCATTCATTGGTATGACGACCTGAAAGTATGATGTTTCTTTGTAAAGAAAAGAAATGGGTATTCCATTTTCAAAGAAGACATTCATCTTCTACTATGGCTATGATATTCCATGTGTTATGTAGCATTTTTACTCAAATTCTGATGCAAAAAAATTGAGGGTTTTCCAACTATGAAACAAGGGTTTCAACTCTTCAATGTGCACAAGAACTTCTTCTCCTCCACTGCTATCCCTGTAGATACCTTATATCACTTTTGTTTGACTGTAACTGCAAAAAGAAAGAGGGTTTTGAAATATTGACAAGGGTATCTCAAAAAATGCATAACAATGCTATTCTCTGGCACAGCCTTGGCATAGATACATTTGATGCAGAGGGATACTCTCCCTTTCAAATCTGCAACACAACACTTCACAAGCCTATGAAAGAAGGCTGAAAATAAAATGGAACAACAAATAGAAGAAGAGAAATATGCACAATAATATTTATTCAATTTGAAATTTCATTACAAAATATGGAAGCATATGAGCTTCTCAGAGATACAATCCACACTTACAACAAATTTTTGTCTTCATCAATCTAGACTCATATTGGCAGCATCTGGCTATACAAATATCTTCATCCAAATCCATCTTTCTTCTCAAATGAGAAATCCTCAATATGTAGCAATTACGTGAGAAGAAAACCATTATTGGTTTCTCAAAACAACCACCACAAATCCACAAGAAAAACCTGTCACTTCCAACCTGTTATCGCTCCCTCAATTTTCTAGATTTTCTAAAACAGTTTCTGGGTTTTGTGTGCCTTCTTTCCAACTTTCCAGAACATTTTAAATTTTGCAATTTTGATAAAAATGAGAAAGTTATGCCCATTTTACCAAGACTGGGTTTCATAAAAATGACCTAGACATGCAACAACATGCAAAGCTTCTAGCCCCACCTCTTGGAAATCAATTCCAAGATTCTTGGCAGCCCCACTTATGACAAAACTTAGTCAAATCCCACCAAAATTACATTTACAATTGTACCCAAGGGAAATTACATTTGTTGCAAATTAAAATATGATTTTCCAAAGTTCACACACCTTACTGAAAACAAACCAAATTAAAATAACAATATTTTTGGTGATGCAAGATTGCCATTGACCGTGGATGCTCCTACATCAGACACCCAGGGTAAGAAGTTTGTGAGCATACACTCACAAATATGTGCACAAGAAATTGCTATCTCTTTTTTTTTTCTCTTTTTCTAGCATCTATCTGGAATACTTCCCATACTCTACCAACTCTGCTTTGCACTCCTCTTTCTCAACATGGAATCCCTGTAACTCAACCTCCTCCACCAACAAGCATCTGTACTATCCTCTACAACATCACACAAATCTTTCCCTGCATACAAATCAACACTAATAACATCCAACTGTACTATCTCTTCTGCATTCACTAACTGTTCTTCTACACTCACATGCAAATCATCCTTCACAAATTCAAAAGAATACAATTTTACCTCTTTCACTTGTTCCTCTATTGCCGCTACTACAACATCTATATGCTCACTATCTGCTGCAATCTTTTCATCTTCATACACTCTACTTTCATCTTCATCATAAAAATAAAACATATTATGTATTACCTCTTTCTCTGCAACCTTTTCATCACCATTGTTTGCTGCCCCGTCTTCTTCATGCTCATTCTCTACTGCTGCAACCTCATGGTTTGCAACAACCACAACCTTCTTCTCATCCTCAACCATGTCTACTTTGTCTTCTTCATTGATTGATGTCAAAACAATCATAGGTATACTCACCATTTCATTTTTAACCTCTTCTATTGCTGCTGTCCTTGCTTGTCTCATTCTTCTTTGAATAATCTTTCTAATGGGCTATGTAACCTTCCTCTTCACTGATAAGTGCCAACTTTGCAACTGCTGAACTATTCTTTCCATATCTTTTTCCATCTCTTCCATAGCTTGCCTCAGTTCTCTTATCTCTTTCTCAACCTCTATTTGTCTCATCTTTTCCTCTTTCCTCTTCCTCTCTTTTTCTTCTTGCTTCTTCTTTTGTGAACCCCTAGCCTGCAGGTACCTTTTCAACAAATCCATCTTCTCTTCAAGCAAGTCCCTTTAACCTTGCTTCCTCTTGTCTTTGTGACACCTCACCTAGATTTCCTCTTTTCTTCACTACCTAGTCTCTTGGCATCCAGGTTCTCTCTTCAACCTGCAAAAAGACAACACACAAACTCCAAAAACTTCCTTGCCTAGATCTTTTTGGGCTTTGATACCAATTGACGCAAAGGGATACTCTCCCTTTCAAATATGCAACACAACACTTCACAAGCCTCTGAAAGAAGGCTGAAAATAAAATGGAACAACAAATAGAAGAAGAGAAATATGCACAATAATATTTATTCAATTTGAAATTTTATTACAAAATATGGAAGCATATGAGCTTCTCAGAGATACAATCCACACTTGCAACAAATTTTTGTCTTCATCAATCTGGACTCATACTGGCAGCATCTGGCTATGCAAATATCTTCATCCAAATCCCTCTTTCTTCTCAAATGAGCAATCCTCAATATGTAGCAATTGCATGAGAAGAAAACCATTATTGGTTTCTCAAAACAACCTCCACAAATCCACAAGAAAAACTTGTCACTTCCAACCTGTTATCTATCCCTCAATTTTCTCGATTTTTTAAAACGCTTTCTGGGTTTTGTGCACCTTCTTTCCATCTTTCCAGAACATTTTTAAATTTTGCAATTTTGACAAAAATGAGAAAGTTATGCCCATTTTACTAAGAGTGGGTTTCATAAAAATGACCCAGACATGCAACAACATGCAAAGCTTCTGGCCCCACCTCTTGGAAATCAATTCTAAGATTCTTGGCAGCCCCACTTATGACAAAAATTAGTAAAATCCCACCAAAATTACATTTACAATTGTACCCAAGGGAAATTACATTTGTTGCAAATTAAAATATGATTTTCCAAAGCTCACAAACCTTATTGAAAACAAACCAAATTAAAATAACAATATTTTTGGTGATGCAAGATTGTCATTGACTGTGGATGCTCCTACATCAACATTGTATTACCATTCTTCTTTCTTTAATTGCAAAAAAGTGTTAGGGTTTGAAACTTTGACATGGGTATCTCAAAAATCCATTCTCTGTCGCGGCCTTGGTATAGATACATCTCTGTAACTTCTTTTCAAAATGAAACAAAAAAGAAAAGAGGGTTTCCAATTTTTAAAATGAGGGTTTCATTTTCTTATACACAATAACCTTGTATAACTATTACAGCCATGGCAGAAAATGTGTTGTATTATTTTTCTTCTTCTGTAAACACAAAACAAAATTTAGGGTTTTTGAAATTTGATAAGGGCTTGCATTTTTTCTATATAAGAGGCTCCATTATTACAGCCATGGCATTTATCTTCTTTTCTGTGCTTTTTTCCTTCTACTGCATATGCAAGAATGACAAGGCTTCAAAATTTGGAACAGAGTTTCAAATTCTAAACACAGAAACACTTCTTCTTGTCTGATTATTGTCTTTCTAGTTCTGTTGCTCCTCTGTGTATTTATCTTTGACATTTCTCCTCCTATCTCATGACTGTCATTGTCAAAAGACATTCTATCTTTATGTTAGTCACTTACTTTTCAATCAATGATATGAATACTTGATCTTGTTTACTCCATAGCTCCACCTGTAGTGATTTGTTGTACTAGATAGAAGCATGGTTGTAACAAACATATGATCTTATGAAAATTTTGAAACTATATCTTTTTACTTCACTTTCTGTGAATAAAGAACCTCTTGTTTACTGATATTATTTGGATCTTCTATGTGTGCCACTTGTTAGATTTGCGTGCTTCTGATATCTTGAATTTGATTTTATGAACTGTTACATGAAACATGATAGCAATAAGGCATCTTAATGATGATATGAATAAGAAAAGTACCTTTCATGGTTGCATTTCTGTTTTCTGCACTCTATTAAGTTGACTAAGGCACTTTGAACATATCTGATCTATTTTAATCAACTGCAACCAATGTGAACATAGTTTATAGGAGCAACTGCTCCCTTTCATGATCATGATGACACACTTTCTCTGCAAGTTGATTATATGATGCATGATATATCTTTGAATGATGCATCCTGTCTTTGTTCTGGTATCTTTTCCAAATGAATAGAAAAGGGAACATGCTAGGCTCAACCCTTGTGGGAGCCACATTTTCTCCACATGTTTTAATGTCTTCAAATTAGCAACATTACTTTTCCTATACCTGCACAGTGAACAAACAAGTTAGCATAAAAACATACCTGATGGAGTTGATTGATCCTCTTCATGATATTATGATTTATGGCACATGTTTGATTTGATCTTTCATATGAAATGCATGATGTGACAAGTTGATATGTCTATTTGATAAAAGTATATGAAAATCTTAAATATCCGAAGCTCTTACAAGGTTTTTTCCAAATTTTTTTTGCAGGTTAACTTGATACAACTGGAGTTGAAGATGAGGACTGAAGATCAACTATCAACAAGTTCAACAACCAACTTGCTTAGGCAATGATGGATATTTAATTTTATCATGTGTTCATCATTTCCTTTATCATCAGATGTATAGCTTGCATATGTCTGCATTGCTCAGTTTAGTCACTCCCACGGCTTGTGTGGGACACATTTGAACACTTCTTTTAAACATGATCAATTAATTTATCTTATGCACTTGATGTATATATGTTTTCTTTTCAATCAATGCATAGGATAGAGTAACAGATACTGAATTTATATTCCAAATATGACATGAAATGACAGTTAAATAAAGATCTTTCTTTCTTGCTTTCAATTATGATCAATTGAATAATCAAATTATCTTATAACTCCTAAAAGATACAATAGTTCAGATCAACTGTCTTCCTTGAATGCTTGATTTCTTGACATGTAACTCACTTGTCATGATGATTTAATAGTCCTGATTGGACTGTTAGGTTATCATGACAACTAATCTCTATCTCTACTTTGTCAAGACATCAACTATTCACTGAATGCAATAACTTTAAAGTTTTCTTTTACTCCTCCTGAAAGAACTACAATTAGGTCTAACTAAATTTAGTGTGAACAAAAATTTAGTAACAAACACATGAGTAGAAACACAAATAACACACTTGACACCAAGATTTTTAACGTGGAAACTCAATTAAGGGAAAACCACGGTGGGGGTTAACCCACAAGAATTATACTCTGTTAAAAGTATTACAAATGGGGAAGGCACATGCCTTCGAGCTCATTGCCCAGAGCTCACTACTCAAAGAGGCTCACTACCTACAGGAATGATTATAAGAGGATTACAGAATGTTTTAACTGATGAATAGCATCTGCCAATCCAAGAATTCAGTTCTGGTTAAGTATAGAATACTGATCTTACACACTTCATCCTTACTCTGCCCTGTTTACTATTCTATCATGATATGGTCCTTAGATCTCTTCTCTTTCACACTTATTTTTGCCTTTTCACACTTACTCCATCATCATATCACAATTCAACACTCAAAAGACTTGAATCCATTGGCTATATATATATGCATCAAGAGATTCAATCAACTGTAGTCGGCATCAAGAAAACTTAGAACATTTATTAAGAACTCTACTCTGTCAGCTGAATCCATACACACCAACAATGCGGACCAAAATCTTGTGTTCTCAAATCATCAACATGTCGGCCAATACCATTGATTATCACAAATTGCGTAACCAACAACTTTTCTTCATCCAGACCAAGATCAAATGCTAGATAGACCTGTTCTTCTTCTAACTGTACTAACTAATTGGAACCTGATACTCATATGCTTATAACTTTTGAATCCTTCATCACCAGAGGCTAAATTCCTACATTTAGATAGTCCTGACAATCCTTATTACTCCCTCAAATCCACAGTTTACTGTGATTTACCACCAGAGAGATCCATACCAAGATACTGGACCCAGTGACATGCTCTGTCTCTGACTCCGAACTTAGACAAATCCTTACTCTGACTTTCTGTATGAACAAATCATGTAATGCAGATGTGTAGGATAGACTTAGTTGCCATCAATGACAACACCTATCATGCGTAGTAGTGTCTCTTGCCAACAATCTCCCCCTTTGGCATTGATGGCAACACTTAGTGAAAAATGACTAAGTGTCGGAACAACTCCCCCTTGCTAAGTACTTATGCTTTTCACTGTTCTCCAATGCTCCTCCTTTGTTGGATTCCTCATTTTTCACTTCTCTTCACTCCCCCTGTGACATCAATGGCAAAGGGTGAGATCTGCAAACAAAAAATTACACAAAAAAAATTCTACATACCAGGCCGCATATGTACAAACAATCCTTAAGTCCTATTTACATAAACTTAAGTATATCACCAAAAACGTTCTTCAATTGTGCCAGCTCACTATCCCATCTCTTCTTTATAGTGTTAAAATTGAGATGTGGCCACTAAAAAAAATGCTTGTGACTCTGCCATCCACAGATAAATGGGATCACTTGACTGAGCTGCAGCTTGGGCTTCGGTCATGGCATTGAACATTGCTTCCATTTGAGGGGAAATTAGTCCCCGGAGCTCACTCATCCTTGTCTCTATGCTCTCTTTTTCTTTTGTCAATTTATTTATATCTTCAATTATGTTGATTGTTTGACACTCTTGGCTCATCACTGATACTGTCAGAGGATCAAAAGATTGGGATACACTTGACAGTTTTTCCTTGGACTCCTTTATTTTTATTTCAATGTTCTCTATAGCTTTAGGACAAGACAAACAAAATTTATATACATTCCCTCCTTCTGTAAGAACATTTTGAATACTCTTTACACTAGCATCCAACACCATTCTATCTACTCCAATCAACCCTTTTAGAGCATCAAATCTTTTATCATTGAAATCATTTTGGACCTTGACCTCTGCAGACTTTTCAAGAGATTCAAAATGAGTACTTACAGAGCTTATCAAGTTCTTTAACTGGCCGGAGGGAGATGCTGAAGAGTCCTTTTGGTATGTTGGCATGACTTTCTCCAAAATCCCTGATGCCAGACCAAGTAGCTCACTATCTTCTATGTGAGACTTCAAACTATCTTCTCTGGCCTTAGCTTGAGCAATGGAGGCTAATTTTATCTTCTGCACCAGAGATAAGGTATCAAAATTTATTGGACCTTGTATTATGTCTTGTTCTTCTCCAATTTGTTTATCTCTTTCCAAAATTTCCTTCACTGCTTCAGCAGTGTTTCTTGCCCAAAATGATGTTTCTAACTTGAGTACTTTAGGGCTTGCATCTTCTCCCTTTTGAGAGTCAACCATATTGTCCTGCTCATCATTTTCACTCTTTTTCTCTACTTTTGCCTTTTCTGCACCTTCATTAGAAGCATTCTTACTTTTCTCTATCTCAAAGATATCTTCTACATTCTTTTCCAGAGGATTTGGTGTATCCTCAGTGGTAGTTTTATCAGGTTTCTCAACATCTGGAATGGAAGAGTTGACTCCATCATCAGTTCCTTTTACTTGATCTTCTTCCACCATTTCTTCATCCTCTTTATTCAATACTTCTTCTTCCGGAAGGGAGTCATCATCTACTCCAGTTTGTTGCTCATCCTTCTGCAACTCTTCATTATTCAGAATTGTTGCATCCTCAGTATCAATCGGTTCTTCTGTGACCACATAGAACTTGTTCTTGTCCAGTGCTTTTCTTAGAATTTGTTCAATTTCTTTGACAACTTCCTCTATCTCTCCAAGCATCAGCTTATTCATCCTGGTCTTGCTTCTAAATTCACTCTTGACTTCTTTGAAATTTTTGTTTGCTTCTTTTCTAGAGATCACTGGGCACAAACTAGACAAAACATGTTCTCTCAACTCCATATCCTTTGACTTCGTAGCTTCTTTTCAGATTTCCAGAATGTCTCTTAAACTCTTGGGAACTTCTGACAAAATCTCTATCAGAGCCCGGTTGAATACATTCAATTATTTGATAGTAGCATCTTCCAAAAGTCTCTTGTCAGCATCATTGTAAAGATCATAAAATTTAGTCAATGGCTTTAACTTCCCATCAGCAGTGATTGAATTAACAATGTTTTTCACAGAAGGGGTTGGCTTCTCAACATCAGCTTCTCACTTCTGCCTCTTATTTGTCATCTTGCTTCTGGAATGCTTCTCTTTAGACACTTTGACTGCTTTGGTGCCTGTGGCCTTCGGCTCTTTAAGCTCATCATCTGAATCTGTCTTTTATTCATCCTCCTTTTCCAAACTTCCATATGGCCTTTTTGCCATTACTTTAGTTCTTTTCTTTTCCTTACCAGATGAGTTGTCTTTCAGTTTCTCAGGATTAGTAGGTTTTGGGGGAATAGGGACAACAACAGAGCTCCTAGTGGTCCTTGGTGTGTAGGAGGATTCTACCAGAGCACTTGCTTGCTTCTTTTCCTGCTTCTCCCTCTCAACCTTTTTAGTTCTTTCCCTAAATTGCCTCACAACTTCCTTGGTGAGGCATAGATTCTTGGCCAACTGCTCAATTTCTTTCCTTACTTTCCTATTAGTTTTAGGTTTTCTGAGCTCAACATGTAGTTTCATACTTAGCTCCTCATATGTCCCAAATCTTTCAACTGTTATGTCCTTTGGCTTGCTCAAAAGATGTTGAGCATACATATTCAAAATTTTCTCATCTACATCATACCCCATGGGCATGATCCAAATAGTTCTGGGTTCTACTGCTTCCATTAAGCACTGATCAGTGTCCACCATGAAACATATTTCATTCTTGTATTTCTCAACTACCGATTTAGGGATTCTTTCCCTAGAATGAATCATACTCTAAAAATTCTTGAAGTATCCCTAGATTGTAGTTTTCTGTGCATTAGAGTCACCAATGCTGTGTAGATGATCTCTTATCTGAATAGCAATTGGCCTGTCACTAGTCCAGTACACACCCTTTACTCCAGGCACCTCATTCATGAAGTAGAAGAATAAGCATAGAACCAAAGAACCATATTTAAATGTGTTTTTCTTATCTTTCTTGATTTTGTTCAAGTTCTCAACTAGTTGGTTCTGTAAAAGCTCACACAGGTCATAATCTACATTTTCCTTTAACATTTGGTATGCAACATATATGGCCGTTCCAGACACATAATTTTTCCTGCTGGAGTGATAAATCTTGTAACCAATTATCATTGAAGAAAACTTAACATCCAGATCAATAATGTCATTGATAGTCATTGCCCTCTTGTCAAATTTGGCACCGGTTGCATCAGTTACTGTCTGGTTCTTTACACATTTCAGCATGGGTAAACCATCGGTTGAATTTAACCTGGTTACAATCTTGATAGCATTTTTTGTAATCTTGAATGGTTTCAACAGCCACATAAACTCATTATGCATTTGGCTCAAAACATATCAAACCCACTCACTCTCATCAAATGTCAGAAATTTAATGACCTGTAGAAAATGTTTGCTTTCTAGGGCTTTGTATTCTGGTCTCAAATCATAATTATCATACTTTAGGTAGTTCTAAAAAAAGTCTAGCAATTTTAGGTTCCCAAATTCATCTACGCTACAATGAATGTATGCCCTAATATCCTCGACATGCAATACTCCATAAGGGACACCAGAAAATGCACCTAATGGTTCAACTTCGACTGATTTGTATGGATGCTTCTTGAATTTTGGTCAGGGCCTTTTAGTAATATCAACAACAAGAGGAGTAGCCATCTCAAAAGATTACAGGTTCAAAACTTCACAGAGAAATACCTTTTTCTTCCATGGAATTTAGGGTTAACTGATGAATTCACTAGTTGCACTTCAGATCCTTGAAATCTTAGCTCAGGTGCTCTTCTGCTTGCTCTCTTTGAATGCAAAGTGATTCAAATGCTCAAATGAATGACCTTTTATCCTCTGCAAAACCTAATTTGTCATTGTAATAAATGCTCTGCCCTAAAACATCTGGTTACACTATTTTTGCATGCAGACAATCTTCAATTGCTCTGCAATCAATCTCATTGTCTTCTTTTCTTCCGTAATTTGCTTCAACAGGTCTGCAATAGGCTTTTCTAAATTCAATCATCGTGCCAGATTTAGGCACCCACTTACTGGCTAGGGGAATTTGTTTTTCTATGCAGCTCCCCCTGAGCCAAAGCTCCTAATTCAATTCCTAGAGGAATTACCAGCACCGGATTCCAGCGCAGACCCATAATCATTGTTCATTGCACCTTTCTTCACCCATGTCTTGTTCATTTCATTCTGGACCTTATTTACATCAACTTGGCTCTTGCCTTTGTCTTGTCTCTGCTCATCCAATTTTCTGTTTACCAGACCTCTCCTTTCATTATTCCTACTTTTGCAGAATCTTGCAATATGACCGGATCGGTTACAATTGAAGCATACAACATTTCTTTGCCCATTTGATTGATTTCCTCTTGATCTGCACTGATTAGTCATATGTCCAAATCTATTGCATGCAAAACATTTGCCATTGAAAGAATTGCCATTTCCTCTATTGTTAGAGTTATTCATTATCATATTTCTTCATTCATTGGATCTATGACCACATCTCTTACACGTGAAGCATTGACTAGAGAAGGATGGACCACTTTGATTTACGTTGCTTCTACACTGAGTAGCTCTATGACCAAACTTATTGCAATTGAAACAATTTCCATTGAAAGATGGATATCTTTGAGCATTAGGCTGTCTTACCAGAGGTCTTCTAAGTTTGTTTCTCCCATTCCTTAATTGAGAATTTCTTTGTCTGGATTCAGAGCTTTCACCTTTCTCATACCCAAGACCATGCTTATCATCAGCCTTCTTCTGACTCTCAAGCAACACTTCAAGTTTAGCTGAGCTTATCTTGAACTTCTCCTTGTATTCATTTACAATTTCTAGGTCATGTCTGAGAGTGACAATTTGCCTTTTAAGTTCCTCTTCATTATATCTATATTCTTGTAGATCAGATTTTAGGTGGCCAATTGTTCTGTCCATTCTGCAACATTCTTCTGTTCTTTCCTTCAGAGTTTGATTCAGGTTTTCTTTAGTCTTCTTTCTTTCCTCAATTTCTTTGGTTAGCCTCATCACCCCAAATTCCATCTCATGTTTTAGAATAAAAACTTCTTTTGTCAGCTTCTCACATTCCTTTGTCTTTTCTTCCAAAGCTTCATTCATGCCATTTTCTTTAGTAAGATTAGCTAGTTGATGAAGTAGCTCCTTCCTCTTCTCCATTGATTTCTTTAATTTTTCTTTTAGCAAGTCAATGCAATCATCAACATCCTTAATGTTCACTTTTAGGTCATCTATTTCTGCTTTGGACCGATCAAAATCTTCTAAAGCCAATTGAAGTTGTTCTCTGAGTGAACCCATTGAAACTCCTTCCCAGATCTTCCTCAAGCTGTTAAGCTTCTTCCAAGGAACCTTGCTCTGATACCAATTGTTGGAATTAGGGCAGACAACTGAGAGGGGGGGTGAATCAGTTGTCTTAAAAGTTTGACACTTTCTGCAATTAATTCTTCTCTACCACTTATTAACAAATGAATGATATAACCATGAAAGTATAAATCAATGACACATGAGCATAAACACAAATAACACACTTGACACCAAGATTTTTAACATGGAAACTCAGTTAAGGGAAAACCACGGTGGGGGTTAACCCACAAGAATTATACTCTGTTAAAAGTATTACAAATGGGGAAGGCACATGCCTTCAGGCTCACTGCCTAGATCTCACTTCTCAAAGAGGTTCACTACCTACAGGAATGATTATAAGAGGATTACAACATGTTTGAACTAATGAATAGCATCTGCCAATGCAAGAATTCAGTTCCAATTAAGTACAAAATACTGATCTTACACACTTCATCCTTACTCTGCCTTGTTTACTGTTCTATCATGATCTGGTCCTTAGATCTCTTCTCTTTCACAGTTCTTTCTACCTTTTTGCACTGACTCCATCATCATATCGCAATTTGACACTCAAAAGACTTGAATCTATCAGCTATATATATATGCATCAAGAGATTCAATCAACTGTAGTCGGCATCAAGAAAACTTAGAACATTTATTAAGAACTCTACTCTGTCAGTTGAATCCATACACAACAACAATGCAGACCAAAATCTTGCGTTCTCAAATCATCAATCATGTCGGCAAATACCACTGATTATCACAAATTGTGTAACCAACAACTTTTCTTCATCCGGACCAAGATCAAATGCTAGATCGGCATGTTCTTCTTTTGACTGTACTGACTAACTGGAACCTGATACTCAGATGCTTATAACTTTTGAATCCTTCATCACCGGAGGCTAAATTTCTAGATTTAGATAGTCCTGACAATCCTTATTACTCCCTTAGATCTGCAGCATACTGTGATTTACCACCGGAGAGATCCGGACCAAGATACCGGACCTAGTCACATGCTCTATCTCTGACTCTGGACTTAGACAAATCCTTACTCTGACTTCTGGTATGAACAAATCATGTAATGCGGATAAGTGGGATAGACTTAGTTGCCATCAATGACAACACCTGTCACTCGTAGCAGTGTCTCTTGCCAACATCCCTATCATTCCATTTCCATCTAGTATATTAGTCTCCCATCTCATATCCTATATACCATCCTTGTTATTTGTCGGAGTCTTCCCTTCCTACCTATCATACATATTCCATCCATTGCATCTTATCACCCTACTTACACTTGGGGGCAATGGATTGTCTTGTATTTTGGACATAGGTTTCCTAGTGAACTCTTGATTGTCCTTGGTATGGCTAAGTTCCTCCTCTTTAGGCCTCATACACTTGCATGTTACGTGACCATCTACACATGTTATCACTTATTCTATCTTACACCCATGGTATTAAACATTTTACATAACATCCTCACACTTTGTCCTTCATCTCATAATAAAAACAATCACCTATGCCATCCCAAAACAATTCAAAAAATCTAAAAAATCAAATATTCGTCAAAGACTAAAAAAAAATCAAATATTCTCAAAATACAAAAAAAAACAAATATTCAAAAAGAGCTAAGAGGATTTTTTTTTGAATATTCAAAATCCTCTTAGCTCTTTTATATCATATCCATTATCATTATCTAGTCATTATGCTGTAGATTTGAGCAACCAACATATCAAAATCATTATCAAATATCATGATTATTTGTCATTTTCATCATATTGCTTAGTCCTTTGATCCCTAGATGAGGTGTTGTTCAAGTATGGAATTATTACTTTCATTGCATTGTTTCATTATTTGATTTCCATATTTCTACATACACACATACAATAAAAAAAGGTTAGATGTGTAAAAAAAATTATACCATCAAGTCTAGGCCAAATTGAATAGTAGAAAGGGTACCATGATGAACTTATGTAAGATCATCCTTTGTCATCAACTGTTATCCCACTTAGATACATTAGTACTAATCTTTTTATATTAAATTCAAATGGAATACAGAAATTTAACTTTAAATTTACCTGAAAGAAAGATTGGTGCCTTGCTCCTCTTCTTCTCTAGCCCCTGATACCTCTGCTCATGTTCTAGTCCCTGATGCCTTGGCTTGAGTTCTAGACCTCGTTATGTTGGCTTGTGAAGGTGGCATATGAGGGACATCATACTCTGATGTGTTTAGGGGTGGCTCACTAGTCTCTCCAAGAGGACCTAAGCAGAATTGATTACACATAATGTAACAATGAGGCACACAAACATGTGTGGACAAGGAGGGTCCAATAATCTCAACTGATCCACTACGACCACCAATATCATGTGGTTGTGCTAACTAAGAAATCTATGTAATCAAATGCTCAGTCAAAGAGTGTATGGTAGAGGCTCTAATGTGTTGCATCTACAATAATGATTGGATGTTGAATTGGAGGTGGAGAAGGGATAGAAGGAGGGGGAATAAATGGACCTTGCACCTATTGCACTACCCCAGGTTTGTCTTGAGGCATTCCTTTACCTACTCCCTGGAAATCTCTAAAATCAAAATAGTTCACATGGTAACCTAATATAAACTCTGCATATAATTTACAGAGGAAATATAAAGGTACATCAAGATTGTTGTTGGGTTCTTTATCAAAAACCATCCACCAATGATTCCAAAAATTATTACTGATACCCTGATGTGTGCACCATTTGATTGAAAACTTAGGCTTAAGTACATCAACATGCAATTCAGTTTTAGGGTTGACAAAATGTTGCACAAATATGGCTTTGGTATTTCTAAATCTTTCACTTGGTCATATGATAAGCTAGTAGAATATTTTGTCCTCTTGGCTTCTTGCCATTGCCGAAATGATTCATGTTGGCTTGTGAGGTTCGAACATGAGTGATAATTCCCTCTAAGGTGAATGTAATTGAAGTCAATCAAGGGTGGTGGTGATAAATTTCTATAATCCTAGTTTATTTCATTATTATTATTTTTAATTTGTTCTTGAATTGTTGGAGGGTTTAAGTTTTGAACTTGCTCATTCATACAATACCATTTTCAATTTTAAAACATACAAATTTAGGATTTAAAACAACTTCTTGTTAAACTATATACAATTTAATTTAAACATTTTGAACACAATGAAAATTACTAAATTACATTCAAAATTGATTTCAAAACCAATGCTTACAATCAATACTTGAAAAACCCTAAATCATGTCAAAATGAAAAAACCTACCTGTAGATAGTTCTTGATTATAAGAGAAATTTTTTCTTCCAAATATTTGATATCCATTTCCTCTTCTCTGATATTTGTTTCAATCTCTGGCTCTGTGTTTTGTAAACCTACAGGTCGCATAATATAACACTTTTAAGGAGTATTAGGGAGTTAGAAACGGATGTCTGTTTCTTTATAACGGATACCCATTTTGGTTTGGTATTACCAAACCAAAATTAACTTTTTATCCGACCCATACAAAAAGTCAAATATCCGTTTGAGATTTTGGCTAAGTAAAAACATGTTTTTTCCCTATTGCCACTGTTTGGCCCATGATGATCCTACACTCACCCAAAGTGTATGTTTCCTTTGCATGTGTTTATTTAACTTGAGTTTTCTTGCATTTTATTGGCTTTTCAAAATGCTTATTTTGGAGTGTTTGTAGAATTATCCTATTTCTTTAAGTCAAAAGAGTTAGTTATTTAATTACCTTCATGAAAAAGTCTTATGCATTTTAATATTGTGAATATATTGAGAAAATGCAGTAACTTAAAAGAAATGGTTTGAATTAAATGCAATAGTCAATTTTAGTGAAATTGTTATATTAAGTCATTTAAAAATCATTTTTGCAAAAGCATTTGAAAATTAAAATGTTAAGTGAAAGATCTTTTGGAAAATATCTAAGTTGCAAAATAACCTTTTTAAAATAAATTGTTGAGTTGTGAAAGGGAGAAAAATGGGAATTGAAGTTTAGGGATTTTTGGAGTAAAAAGGGAAAAGGAAAGGGTTTTAGAAACATTTATGCATTTTCCTCTATTTTCTATCCTCTTCCTTAGGTTTTGATTTGCCTATTTGGGAGAAATTATTTGTGGTTGCTTGAGGATTGGTGAGATAGGATCTTGGAAAAACTTGCAATTGTGTATATGTGGGTGCAAGCAAGATCTCCTCCAACTTGTTTGAAAATATAAAGGTGTTCCTCCATTTTAATTCATGCTCATGTTTGTTGATTCTTGCTTTCACCATGCCCATACTAGGTGGGTGCATATGGTTTCCATTTTCTAGGTTGTGATTTGAGAAAGAATCTTAGAATAGATGTTATGAATTTATTGTATTTATATGTAAATTACTTTTAGAAATTTCAATTTAGCATCGTTACTCTCAAAAAATTTCTTTAAAACCCTATGCGATATGAAAAGTGTGTAATTATGCTTCATAGGTTCATAAGGGTATTTTTTCTTTTGAAAATTTTACTTTTTGAAAGTTGAAGAAAATTGAAGCTTCCATTAATGGTGAGTGAGGTTTTTACACGATTCTTGAAATTGTAAAAATACGAATTTTGGATTTTAGGACATGCAAAAACTTTCTATTTTATGGGACAAAACCTCTCATTGTGGAAATGAGATTTACTCCCTTTTGGATGTGGATATCATACTTTTGGCCTCATTTTTCATGTCATGACCATTTTGTGCAAAATGGTGATTTTAGCATGTGTTAATGGATGAATTGAACTATAGTTTTGGAGTGGCCTTCCTACTTCCTCAACCACATTGAAATGAAATGAGTAGTGTTGATGAATAGTAAAGAACAATAATATTTGAATTAAATATGTTGATACTCCTTGTATTTAACCTATTTCTCTCTCTTTCGTGTGATTGGGTCATGAGTACCCAAGTTGTGAAATTTATGAATTGAAATCTTGATGTCTTGTGTGTTAAGTGTGGTCATGCATTGAATTACTATTGGTTGTTTATCTCCATTGTGTTAATCATTCAATGATGTGTAAAAACCATGTAAACCCTTGTGTGAGTTATTTTAGTACATCTTGATTAAGACCCTAGTTTGTACATGTGAGATTGGTTGTGCTAGAAGTGTATCGATGATCTTCTCTCTTCATAACTCGAGGGTTGCATTAGGAAAAAAATAGATATAAAATGAGTTTCCTAAGAAATTCTAAAAAAACTTGTCTCATATAATACAAATTACTTAAATATAAATAAATATAATTTACTTAACTATATGAGTTAAAAACTCAAATTTTATTAAAATAATGTGATGAAATTAGTTTAAATTTAAGATAGAAAGAGATATTATATATATATATATATTTTAATTTTCTTATTTATTAAATTTTTATTTTTATTTTTAAAATGCAAATGTATAAAGGAAAGAAGACTTTATATGCTTTTTATTTTTTTCTCTAAAATAATATAAATGCATATTTATTATTTTTAATTTTTCTTTCCCCAATGCAAACAAATAAATGCTTTTCTTTTTATATTTATTAACTTTTAAATTTTTCTTTAAAATATAAATTGAAAATTTATTTTATAATAGTTTTTTTAATTTTCTTTTTCCAAATTAAAAAATTAGTATTGGAAAAGAAGAATTTTTATTTATAAAAATGAAATATATTTATTTTATGATAGTTTTATTATTTTCTTTCTCCAAAATTTAAAAAATAATGTAATTTAAACAACTTAAATTAATTTTAAGCACAATTCAAATTGTCTTTTTAATAAATACACTTTAAAAGTTGCTTAATCTTTTTTTTTTGGGATAATTTTTTTTGTGCAAACGTATATTCAATATAGCTATAAATAAATAAATTCTAGAACACAAAGTAATGTTGATAAGTGCTATTCTATTGAAAATATTTTATTTAATACAAAATTTGATGTTGGCTTGTTGCCTAATTAAAATATAATAAAACTTATATGAAAACTGCATAAAATGAAAACCATAGTAAATTTAGATACATAAACCATCTTGTGTAGTTTGTTTAATCATATACCACAAAAAAATTAGAACATAAGGGACTGACAATAAGCCCTAACATAAAACAAAGAGCATCATTGTTAACTAAAATCTAGTTCAATTAAAAGGAATTGAGAGATTACTAGCAAGCAAAAAAAAAAACTAAGTAACATGAATTCAATAAATTTTCACATATTAGTCACACACTATTTAACAAATGCAATTTGTTAAATTTTTGATGCTAAAGTTAATAAATTTAATAATTTGCATATTCATAATTATTATAATTATAATCTTTATTTTTATTTATATTAGATTAGTTGTTTATGTGCAATGAAGGAAATATTATTGAAGAACACATTGATATGTTTATGAATTCCCAATTGAATGCATTATCAAGGGTTTGTTATGTCTAATTTTAAATCTCTTGGTAGCAAAATATTTTATCTATATTTAAGAAAACAAAATTGACAAGATGATTTTTTAGAAAACAATTTATAAGAGCACTATTCTATAAGTTTATTTTTTAGTGTAGAGTTTTTCATCCACTTATGAAAAAGATAGCCTAAATAGGGCTAGGATTGACACAAATGTAAGTTGGCTAGTCATATTGTAAAGGCTAGATGAATAATTAAACCATTTAGATAGATTAGAAATTGCATATGGTGACTATCTAGGGGGCAAGATCCTCCAAAAAAGTTTGAGGGTGGACTAAAATCTCCCTTACCTCTTTTGATGCCCTGGGGTTCTCTAATTTTTAGGCCAAAAGTTGCATATTATCTTTTAACAGTCCCATATAGAAAAGAATTTTAAATTTTGGATTCATGTATACATCACAACCACCATTATTACAATTATGAAAGGTGTAAGATCTTTAAGAAAATTCAAATTTTGGATTCATGTGTACATCTAATACATAATTCTTGATTTTAAAAAGTTACATTGAATAAACAATTAGCTAGCATGCTACTATGGCTTACTATAGCCTCATGCATTTGTGCCACTCCAACTTTGTGTTGTTTGTGGGTTTTCTTTCTCACCATCGTCGATTTATTCCTCATTTTCCAAAAAGTGCATCTCACAAGACAAAGGTGGGATGTTAATGGAATACAACAACTTCTTTGAGAGGGCATTCAATAGTTCAAGCATCTAGGATGTTAATGGAGTAGATTATCTAGAGTTTGGCGCTAATCATTGTCATAAATGTAAATAAATACATTAACTAGATGCAAAACAAAACAAAATAAATGTGTAGACCACTCTAATTTTAAAGGAGAAACCTTTGTCTAAGTGTCAAAGATCCATTTACCAATATTTTGAATTTTGTCTTATGTAGCTAACCTAAAAAATTAATTGTCTACTATCATAGATTAGTTGCACGACCGAGGAGGTGATCTTTATGAGTGCAGACTTGATCTAATGTTTGGGAATGCTCATGTAACTTGCGAGAATGATCTGACAATTCACATACTTCTAAATTTTGCTTGCCATGGTCTCTGATGCTTGATGATACATAAGAACTGGTAGTGTTTACAAATACCTTTGGGGAATTCACTAGATCACAAGGTTCATGCTCTCTTGGGTCAACCCTTAAAGCAAAACAGTTTTATGACTCTAAGCAAAATTTTGAAGACAACAAGCAAATATACAATAGGCCTAGGATGATTTTCTTTGTTAAATTCTCTAATTATGTGCTTAATTCCTTTTATTCTCCGTAGAAAATTAAAATCTAGATATGTTTAATTGAGTTATCTTTCTTTTAAATGAGTGAATGAGTGTAAATATAATCAAGCCCACAAATCAACAAAAACTCATGTTAGCTCGGCTCACAATGGCTAGTGAAATGGTCAGTCAAGTGAAAATTTTAAAATTTAAAATTATATTTTTTTAAAATTTGGGGATCAAATCCATGACTACAATTGATAAATAAGGAATCTAGGGATTGCCGATAAGGGCGTGGTTTGGTGGTTAAGTCGCTCAGTTGTAGTGGCAGCCACTAGAGTTCAAACCCCCGCTGGGCCAATGAGCTCGCAGGCTTTACGCCTTCGCGGCCAAAACTTAAAAAGTTTACCAGCGCATTTAAAAAAAGAAAAAAGGAATCTAGGGATTGAGGATGAAAAATTTAGGGAAAATCAAAATGTGTTATATCGTGAGCTGAATTTACACAAGAATATACCACTTGTAAGCTAATTATTATATTTAGACATTCTAGTCAAAGCAAGCCCAAAACACAAGGGAAAAAAGCATGGCTATGCAATTTTCACCATTACAATTATATAAAAATAATAATCAGATTAAATTAAACATTTGAAGATTTATAACTAAATTATTAAAAAATATTTTTTATTGAACGCATTCATTAAATTTTTTTTCCAAAATGTAAGTAACAATTAAGACTAGTCCAACATTTTGGAACTTAATAATATTTTATTTTAGAAAAATATTTATAGTATACTAAATTTTCAATATAATATATTTTTTTTTTTGATATTATTGGTAAAAGTAGGTTTTTGAAAGGACCCAAATCCTTATACAATGAGACAACACAAGAGACAAAAAAACCCTAGAAAAAAAAATAAGGAAATCAGAAAACTTTACTTTGATATTGGCTTCAAAAGCATCACTATTAACCTGCCTATAGTGGGCAGTCATTCTCATCTTCATCCTATTGTTTTCATTTTTGAACTACTAGAGAATGCTATATTATAAATTGAAGATGAAAATGTCTTCAAGAGTCCAGAACCTCATAAGCAGACCAAAAGCCACTATTAACAGTTCTACGAGTAGCTATTATTACTCCCTTCTCAGTCCGATTAATACAATCCTCATCCATTTTGTTAAACTCAACCTTAGAAGGTTTCAATTTCAGGAGCTTTGCCTTTGAATTTGAGAGAGTGGGCAACTTCACAAACAGAGCAAATCATTAGCAATATAATTTTCCATATTATCGTCTTAATGTCTCTACAACTACCTTGAAAAGAAGGGCCATTGAAAAAATAAATAAACAAATATATTACCACTATTCAAGCAAGCGAGGGGTTTAATCTTTAAATGAATACCATGATTGTACAATTCTTACATAATTAAATTCAACATTAGCCTAGTGCTGCCTCTATTTGATAAGTTTAGATAAAAGGATATATGTCCATGTTTTCAAAATTGGCATGAAAGAAAATTCGTCAAACATTCGATTTGCAAATACTTATGTTCAAAAAAAACATAATTTTTGTGTATCAAACTTTAAGATGTATTCAAAATACTATCAAGGTTTTTTTGACAATTTAGGAAATTTTGAACAGTGCATGTGTGAACTTTTTTAATACATTAATAGACCATGAAATTTGTTTCTTTTAAAAATATATTCGCTGTTACTCCGTTTGGTTTTTTCTCCTATTTTAACCTTATATTGAAGTTAGTAAAATCTATCGACTGTTTTTTTTGGAAAGGCAACAATTTCTGAATGGTCAGCACCTTTGGGATTGTAATTATTTGGTTTTTATTTGTCTTTAAAATTTGTATTATACTTATTTTGTAATTAATTCTTTTTTATTTGTCTTTAATACTCTACTTGTAAATTGTATTATATTTTTTTTAAAAATTTTACATACAAATTGTATTATACTTGTTTTCAAATTCTACTTATAAATTGCATCATGTTTGTTTTTAAATTCTACATACAATTTGTAATTATATACTTATTTGTCTTCTAAATTTATGTGTAATTTTTACCATATTTATTTGTCTTCAAATTCTACATAAAATTTGCATCATACTTATTTGTTTTCAAATTTTACATAGAATTTGTATCATACTTATTTGTTTTTAAATTTTACAAACTATTTGTCTGTCATTATTAATTATCCATCAATTTATTAGAACATTTTAATCTCACACATCTCTACAACATATATATCACATCATTCTATGAAAAATTTCCATTTCTTATATGAATATGTATATTTACAATATCTTGCCTCTTCTAATTATCTGGTCTACTGCCATATTGTCTCAAATTACATAAGAAATTGAGTCTCTAGGGTATACTAAAAAGAAAATATGTGTATCTCATAAGAGTTCTCTCAGCTCACATCATGAATATGTTCCTAAACTCCAAATGGAGCCATATTGACTCACAAGAAGACAATCTACTCAGAAATGTGTATTGGAAAAAAATTCTAATTTGAAGATCATTTTTATTTTCACATGTGCCATCTCAATATAAGATATGCTAATAGTATCATTGCTCAAATTTTCAGTTTGTCTCCTTAATAAGCCAGTTAACAAGAAATGCCTTTAAGAAGAACTCGTCAGAAAAATATTAAGGTATGTCATGTTTCTATATTTCAAAGCACACATTTTTTACCCAATTTTAAGCATTAAAATGTTTCATAGATTGATACATAATTGCATGTTCATGCATTTGATGTAATTTAACTCTTCTACATTTAAAAAACAGCTATAACCTTGCAAAATTGGTACACAAAAGATGTTTTTGCGCAGTAAAAATAGGTCATTAAAAAAACTATAATCTTGCAAAATTGGTAGACAAAAGATGTTTCTGCACAGCAAAGATAGGTCATAAAAAAAAAGCTCCAGCTTGCTGCTATATGATAATAATTGCATATAAATACTAAACATAACTGCAATAAAAGGAGAGAAGTGCACTTGTACTGGTGACAAGCTAAGCTATAAAGAGAAAGATTTGTAGGCTAAGCTAAAAGCATAAATGTTCCCTTATCAGCTACATTGTACAAATCCACATGATATTGAAGTATATAACCAGTCTAGTGAAAAACAGAGTTGTTCAATTCGATTAGCTCACCAAATGTCCTGTTCAAACAACTACAAATATTAGCAGGCCATGTAGGTCAATCTAGCCTTTAATCAAATCATTTAACAAGCAATACCAGAATAAGGCTAAAACACCAATCTAATATGCAATCAAAAATCTAATATAGTTATATGTCATGTACCCATCCGCAGATTCTGCTCTTCACCGCAGATTATAACATGTTAAAAACTATTTTTAAACACATTTTTTACTATAAAACAACAAAGTGCTAATACAAGCTCACAATTAAAGAATGAATGGAACGAAATAATACGGGTTACTCAAAGTTCTTTGTATAATTATGCCAAAAAAAGGACGACCTGAAATCAATCTCCAAATAAACCCAACCACTGTAACAAAAATATGTTAATTTCTGAATGTGGATTTAACATACGAAATCTTCCAAAAATACTAATATAAATAAACTCAATGAAGATTTGGTCAAGGGTTGATTTTAGGAAATAAATGCACATCTAGAACAAACCAAGCTTACATGTCTGTGCAGAAAGGCATGTGCAACCTAAGCAAATCTGTATGTGCAAAGAGAATAATTAGTGCCAGTAAATTCAAAGTGATGACTCACGCATAGCCTGTTAAAAAAAAGCAACATGTTTATCATAATAGGCCAATACATGATGCATGCCAAGCAAACAACAATAACAGTTCATTGCATACTCAACAAAACAAAAAGTTGGAACCCCAAACTAGCCAAAGTAGATAAAGTGATTTCAATGTAAAGCTTGTATCAACATGAGATCCAGTGTGAATTATTGAAAAGCTTGTATCAACATGAGATCCAGTGTGAATTGAGAAAAAAATTCATTGTCATATCATCTTGTAACAAATAATGCACCTTTCTGGTTCATGAGTCAAACAACTTCTTGCATGTTAGATTTTATATTTTACTAGTTCATGCCGCAGGGTGCACTGCCAATACTTTTCAGTCCAAGCAAAATCCTCTAAGCACTGCATTAGAGCAGGAGTTGGAAGTAGGCAACATCTCAATGTGAAAGGTTTTGTCATGATAAAAAAATACAAAAAGACTTTACACTACTCTTCCTTTGATGGTAAGAAACCAGAAATAATGTTAACATATACATCATTCTGGGGTGCACATCTGTAAAGAAGGAGACAACTCAAATTCCAAAGCATATTCGAACAGATTTTATACCTAATGTCAGATTTATTGACATCAACATTTTTACTGAAAAAGCCATTTTCATTTCAAAAACTTCCTTCACTGAAAGAAGCCAATATTCATATTCTCCCTAATTAGCAACGCCTAAAAAAACTGTACAACCCACAAAATCCATTGATTCGACCTCCAAATAAACATAGCCCTGAGGAAGTCCTAATCTGAGCCAAAAATGCCAACTAGTACATACATCTCATAAATACCACTAAAAGCTTGTTCATAAAGACAATATGAAGACCTACCAACTAGCAGGAACATATAGCATAGAAATAAAACCAGAAGCTTGCAAGAATGAAACCAGGGGAACCAACTTAAAACCAGCTACTTGATGTGGAATAACACCTCTAGTGGCATCAACAAGCAGGCGCTGTTTAGATGGATGTTCGATCTTCCGAGCGACCACGCCTAGCATGGTTGTGGTGTCTACCACGATATGCATGACCACCTTTGTGCTCACCACACCATGCCAGGTAATGCTCTACTTAAACATCATCCGTCTCAATGGTCAAACAGCCAATAGCAATTTTACACCTCATCCATAACAAAATGTGCTAAATGTTTGTCCTATTTCTATTGGCCAAAATTGACTTTTGATTGTTGAAGTGGATGATGTTTAAAAACAGCTTGGGGTAATGCTATGGTTTATCTCATGGCTATCACCATTTCTAGATGCCAAACTTTCCTTTTGATGAAACTCTAGAGGTTTTTGACTTGAGATTGGCTGAGAATGCACTTGTAAATTTTGTTTGATTGGATCGCTGTTTATTAATGGTTGCTATTTGCTTGTAACTTGTCTACGATGTTGGCCAACTTTGAAAGATGACTTTAAATTCATGTTGTTTAGGGCTCTGTGTTAGGAATTACATGCAGAAGATATCAATTAAATGCAAATAAAGATTAAACAGAGGAATGAAAATACACAGAAATAATAACAGCGAGAGACAATTTTTAATGTGGTTCACCCAAACTCAGGCTACATCCACCAACAGAGAGTCCAATATTATTATCCAACAAATCAATCTGATTACAATCAGCAATCCTTGCAACTCAATACCACTGCAAAATGCTACAATACAATATCAACAGAAACCCTAACCCTTAGCCGTTTTATCAAGACTTATGTCAGTTAGAAAAATAGGGTTTTTTTAATGTCGGCCAATAGAAAAAATAACTTCCGATGCCTTTATAAAATAATAGGCAATTTTTGCTTTGGGGGTGCAGGGGCGCTACCCTCAGCAGCCCTCACTAGGGGTGTTGCCCCCAGACCCCCACTGTGGGCTCTGCTCTCGGGCCCCGCAAGAGGGGCTCTGCCCCCTTCCACTCCCCTGTTAAATAATTTGGGGGGAAACCACGTTGATAAAAGTGGGGAAAATTTAACCTCCGAGTTTGATTAGGCTTCATATAACAACAATCTCCCACTTGGAGACTGATCAGACTCCACACCATATCATCTCCCACTTGGAGATTGATCATAACACTGCTGACTCTGTAGCTCCCACTAGAAATAAGCACCCTAGACCCTGTTGTTCTGATTTTATTATTTTCAGTCTTGAAGACCAACCGAAGCTGAAGAGGATCTCAGCTTCTCCCTTGTAACTGCCTTCGTAAACATATCCACTAAATTTTTATCTGTATGTATCTTTTCTAGCCTTAACTATCCATCATCCAACACTGACCGATGAAGTGATACCTCAGTTGTATGTGTTTGGTCTTTGAATGTAAGGCAAAATTCTTTGCAAAATGTATGGCACTCTAGTTGTCCATAAACAAATAACTATTAGCCTGTTGTTTACCCAATTCTTCCATGAAAGATTGCAACCATATCATCTCCTTGCTTGCCTCTGTTGCAACTATATACTCTGCCTCTGTGGTAGATAAAGCAACCACCTTTTGCAACCTGGAGATCCAACTCACCATTGTCTCACCTATAGTAAAGACATAACCTATAGTACTCTGCCTGGTATCAATGTCCCCTGCCAAATCTGAGTCCACATAACCTACTAAATCAGTACTAGAGCCCCCAAAACATAAATGTTTATTGGATGTACCTCTCAAATATTTGAGAATCCATTTAACCGCATTCCAATGCTCCAATCCGGGATTACTCATATACCTGTTTATGACTCCTATAGCTCATGTGCAATATTCGGTCTCGTACATACCATGGCATACATTAAGTTTTCTACAGCTGAAGCATATGGTACCTTGGACATTTCTTCTTCCTCCTCTTGTGTCTTAGGACACATCTCCTTAGTCAACTTCAAATGACTAGGCAAAGGTGTGCTGACAGCTTTTACATTCTCCATATGGAATCTCTACAACACCTTTTCAACATAAACAGCCTGAGATAGAGTCAATTTTCTGTTCTTCCTATCTCTGTAAATTTTCATACCAAGGATTTGTTTTGCTACCCCCAAATCCTTCGTAGCAAATGATTGTGCTAACTGTTAATTTAACTCACTTATGTGATCCATGTTAGACCCCGCTACAAGCATGTCATCAACATATAAACATAAAATAATGTAGCTGTCATTATCCAACCTCTTAAAATAAACATAACGGTCAAAATTACATCGGCCATAACCTTGCTCAACCATAAAACTATCAAATTTCAAATACCATTGCCCAGGTGCTTGTTTCAAGCCATATAAACTTTTCTTCAATCTGCACACCAATTTCTCCTTACCTTTTGACCTCAAATTCTTAGGGTTGTTCCATATATATTTCATCCTCCAAATCACCATGGAGAAAGATAGTTTTCACATCTAGCTGTTCCAAATGCAAATCTTTAGCAGCCACAATACTTAAAACAGTACGAATAGAAGTCATCTTAACAACCGGAGAAAAAATCTCATCAAAATCAATACCTTTTTTTTATGCAAATCCTTTTACAATTAACCTGGCTTTAAATATTTTCTTACCTGCATCTTCCTCTTTCATCCTATAAACCCATTTGTTTGGTAAAGCCTTTTTACTTGCAGACAACTTACATAATTCCCGTCTGATTTTTCAGTAAGGAGTCCATTTCTTCTTTCATTGCAAGCTCCCACTGAACCTTTGTATCCACCTGCATAGCTTCATCATACCCTTCTGGTTCACCAACATCTATTAACAAAATAAAATATAAAGAGGAAGAAAACCTTTAGGAGGTCTACTTAGCCTTGTTGACCGTCTAACATTCACTGGAGTTTGTGGTATTTCTTATTGTTGTTGCAGAACATGAGGAACCACTAGAACATCACTATCTAGAGTATCATCCAACACCACATAATCCTTTTCTTTCTTCTCATGCTGCTACAACTTATCTTTGTACAACACCTTCTCATTGAATATATCCATGCTTCTCACAAGTTTTAGATTTTCAACATCCCAAAACCTATAACCAAATTTATCAATTCCATATCCAATGAAGATACACTTTTTTGATTTTCCATCCAGCTTGGTTCTATTTTCAGAATATACATGTGCAAATGTTTTACATCCAAAGGTTTTGAGAAAAGAATAATTTATCTTCTTATTTGTCCATGCTTCCTCTAGAATACCACAGCCTAAAGGAATTGAAGGACCTCTGTTAATTAAATATACAGCGGTATTGACAGCCTCTGCCCACATGTTTAAAGGTAGCCCAACATGTAATCTCATGGTCCTTGCACGCTCCATTATTGTCCTGTTCATGCACTCAGCCACTCCATTTTCCTATGGAGTCCCTAGAACTGTTTTCTGCCTACGAATTCTATTAAAGGAACAATAATCTTCAAATTCTTTGTTGCAATACTCACCACCATTATCAGATCTGAGACATTTTAATCTTTTACCCGTCTCATTCTCAACCAAGCTTCTCCATTTCTTAAATGTTTCAAATACATCAGATTTCTACCTAAGAAAATAAATCTAAACCTTCTTAGTTGCATCATCTATGAATGTAACATAATATTGAGAGCCGCCGAGAGAAGATACCCAAGCTGGTCCCCATACATCTGTATGCACAAGCTCCAACTTTTCATCTTTCTTTTGCTTTCCATCCTTGAGAAAACTCTCTTTTGTTTACCATACACACAACTTTCACATAAATCCATATTAATACTTTTCAGATCTGGTAAAACTTTCTTAGAATGAAATATACCTTCATACCTTTTTCACTCATATGCCCAAGTCTGTTATTCCATAGTGCTATCTTAGAACGCTCAGCAACTATTTCAATCTCTACTTGTGAACCTGCAACAACTATTCCTAAACCTATTTGATTTTTCTCTGCAATAACTAAAGTAGAAGGAACAGTATGACCTATACAAAGATATAAGGTGCCTACTTTCAGACCTTTTGCTACTATTAAGCACCTCTTGTAACCTTCCAATTTTTATCAGTAAATGTAACAATGCAACCTTCATCACCTAGTTGCCTTGCTGAAATTAAATTCTTACTTAGCCTTGGAACGTTCCTTACCTCTTGTAGTAGCCAATGATTCCCATTCTGTAACTTAATCTTGATTCTTCTCTTTCCAACAATCTGACAGGGTTCGATATCTCCCAGATAAACTAGCCCAAAATCCCCTTGGACATAATCAAGAAAAATAACTTCTATTGGGCGTAGCATGAAATGAGGCCCCTGAATTTAAAACCCATGAATCTTTAGCATTATCTAGGGAAAGAATCAAAACATCATCTTCAGACTTATTACTTACCACATTTGCCTCCTTATTGCCTTCTTGTTTGTCTCCTTTATTCTTTTAAGACCAACAATCTTTCTTCAGATGACCTGGTTTCTTACAGTACCAACAATCCTTCTATCCTCTGGATTGGGACCTCTTGTCTTTTGATATTCCTCGTAACTTCCCATGACCTCCAGAACCTTTTCCTCTCCTTTGGTCTGAACTTGCTTTCTGCATTCAAAACACTACATGATGTGGACCCTCTTGAGTTTTTCTGTCGCATTTCCTTGCTAAGGATAACACCAACAACATCATCAAATTTCAAAGTATTTGAACCAAAGACAGAGTTACTTACAGCCATTACCAAGCTGTTCTAGCTTTCTGGCAAAGAACATAAAACCAAGAGAGCCCTCACCTCTTCATCAAATTTCACTTTTACAGAAGATAACTGATTGGTAATCGTATTAAACTCACTTAAATGATCTGTCACAGATCCACCTTCAATCATTTTCAGATTAAACAAATGCTTCATGAGAAATACTTTATTTGAGGCTAAGAGTTTTTCATACAATTTAGCTAAAGCTTTTATTAGACCATCTGTTGTCTTCGCTTCCATTATATTGAATGCCACAGATGGTGCCAGGCACAACCGAATGGTTCCCAGTGCCTTTCTGTCCAGAAGTACCCAATCCTCATTAGTCATTGCTGCTGGTTTCTTGGCTTTTCCTTCCAACGGCCTCCACAAATCCTTCTGATAGAGATAATCCTCCATCTGCATCTTCCATAACTGATAGTTCTGCCCATTGAATTTATCTACCTTCAATTTACCCTCGTCCGCCATTGCTCCCACTTAACCGTGAGACTTCCACTCAACCGTGAGACCTTCCTGTAGATGATAATTGAATACAACCCGCTTTGATACCACTTGTTAGGAATCGCATGCAGAAGATATCAATTAAATGCAAATAAAGATTAAATAGAGGAATGAAAATACACAGAAATAATAACAATGAGACAATTTTTAATGTGGTTCACCCAAACTCGGGCTACATCCACCAACAGAGAGTCCAATATTATTATCCAGCAAATCAAACTGATTACAACTAGCAATCCTCTCAACTCAATACCACTACAAAATGCTACAATACAATATCAACAGAAACCCTAACCCTTAGCCGTTTTATCAAGACTTATGTCAGTTAAAAAAATAGGGTTTTTTATGTTGGCCAATAGAAAAAAAACTCCCGAGGCCTTTATAAAATAATAGGCAATTTTTGTTTCAGAGGCACTGCCCCCTGCACTCCCTCGTTAAATAATTTGGGGGGAAATCGCGCCGATAAAAGTGGGAAAATTTAACCTCCAAGTCTGATTAGGCTCCATATAACAACACTCTGCACAATAGAAAGAATTTTGAATGAATTATATATATTTTTTGATGAAAACTTCCTTTTTAACTTATATTAAAAAGCAATAAATAGTACAATATTCAGAAAAAGGGGAAGTGGTAAAAAACACATCCACAAAATTTAAAGTAAACTATAACATTATTTATTAAAAAAATCTAATTTTACCTATGCAATTTTTTTAATATTCATTGAACAATAAAAATATGGTATCTTATCAAATAATAAAGAATTAAAAATAAATAAATCAAATGACATCCTTTTCAATATTATAATATCATTATCTTGAGAATTGAGAAAAATTCTTTCCCCTCCCTCTCAATTATTAAATATTCTAAATTATTTTTATATTTTTAATGCTTATAAATGTCTCGGAACCTTTTAACTTCACTAGTAGACCGAAGGCCCTTTGACAACAAAAACTTTTTGAAAAGTCATATACATAAAAATAAATGATTTCTATACATTTTTTTTTCAAAAAATATCCTTTATTTTTTTCTTGAGAAGAAAACACAATAATTTCTACAATAGAACTTAAAGATTGATAAATCTAAAAAATGATAAATTCTTTATTTTTTAAAAAGATGATTGAGATGGAATAAGGGGTCCCATGAAAATAGTATAGGAACTATTTTTTATGGAGTAGGGGTCCCATGAGAAGAAGAAACTTATGCTATAGGACAAGTTATCCCCCTACATTTTAGATTTAAATTTAAGGGGGTGTCTTTGGGTGGGGCTAAAAGTTTCCCCAACCAGCTTCTTAAAAATTTGTTGTTAGATGTCATTCATCTATAATTTTTTAAATTCCTACCAATAATTGTTTTAGATTTAGCTATATAGTTGTAGATTTAACTATAGATTTAGCATTTTTTGTTACTAGAAAATAATCATGAGATCACCAACTTCATGAAATTTTGGGTCTTAAAGTTTTAAGCTTGCTCATTATTACAAAATACATGGGACCACTCTCTTATGAAAGCTCCTAAAAATTCTCAACAACACCTATTGTGATATTTTAGGAAGCCCACCTGCATGGAACCACATCCTAAGATATATAGAGTCAAATTAACTTGAGTTAGTTCATAGGGTTTTAGTAAGTTTAATGTAATAAAATAAACAATTCTATATTTTTATTTATTTTAGATGATGTCATCTTTTAAGTGATTTTATTTAGTTCATTATTTTTATGATTTCATCTTTAAGTGGCCTTATAATAGTTGAAATTTCCCTAATGTAAGCATTTGGCACCAATTAAACACTAAACGAACATTTTTCAATGCTATGAAGGATTATTGACATTAGTGAAGATGTTGATAGAGAAGTAGGCTTTGAGATGTTGGATCTAGATATCTAGTGTGGAGGCATCAATTTTGCCTTTGAATGTAGGAATATCTAGATTGAATTGAAATCTGAAGAAATTTTGATGTTATGTGAGTTGTGTAGGGTTTTGTGGTGCTAGTCCAAGGTCTTTAAGAAGTCACAAAATTATCCAAAGAGTTCTTGGTATTTTATTTCCAAGGTAGCATTAAGCATTCTTTGAATGTTTGTTAAGAACTTTGGTACACATTTATCAACCATTTTTCTTTGGTGCTCATCTAAGCTTTCACAAATTAAATTAGGTGTATTAGAGTTCCCTTAGTTTTTGTGTGTGTGTTTGCACTAACATGTTCAAAAGAATATATTTATCTTTGATAACAATGATTTGATTCCAATGTGAACTAGGGGATGATCCTATAGGTTAGCTAGTAATGTGACAAGATCATAGAATGCATAAAGGAAAATAAACATGTAAATTAAAACTCATTCGAATGCAAAAGACTTATGAAAAATATGCAACTTCTATTCAGATTGAATAAGGGAAATATGCACAGAGTTTAGATGAGAATGTGTATGTGCCTCTTCTACCCTAAATAATGTACAAAGTAGTTATTTATATAAGTAGGTCATCAACTAGGCTCCATGTGGATGTTGAAAAGTGTTCAACGTGTATGGTGTGTTGCTTATGTGGACGAGATGATGATGGATGTCAAACCCATATAGTTGGATTAGTGTGACATATGGCATGTATTCTACCATGTGTGAGATGAGTATGGTGCTAGTTGTATGATCATGTTCTATAGCTTTGCTTCCTACCGTTCAAATTGTTACTTGCCTTGTCTCCCTTGCTCCATTTAGTATGCTACCCATTTTATATATTATACTATTCACATGCACTTTACTTTGTTTGATTCTATGAACATTCTTCCTTTCCTATTCTACTTTGCTTCACACTATGTATTATCCCCACTATCCCATTCCCACTTTATCTATTTCCTACTTTGTTACTATTCTATTTTAAAATCACTTTCCTACTTTATCCATTTCCTACTTTCTTATTTTCCTACTTTATCACTTACTTTCTCACTTTCCTCATTAAATTTCTTAAAATTTATTCCATTCTATTAACAATATCAATTCATTCATCTACTTTTCCTTGCTCTCTACCACTTACATCATGTCCTATTACACTTTCATTTGCATGATATACTTCACAATTTATCATTCATCCATCATATCACACATTATTCATATTATCCTCATATGCCTACTTTCCTCTTCAACCTCGGCATCTCGTATTCCCCCCTTTTCTCTTTCCAAGAGGGATGCCTTAGAGGGGAAGCCAATATGTAGATATAACTAAGGATCACCTCAATCAATGCTTCTTTCACTTTCTTGATCTTTATATCTTTTTCCACTTTTATGCTCCTATTCTTATTCAGTGTCTATTCTCACATATCACTTATTGTTCTCCTCATTTCTATCTTATTCATCACCCCTTCACCCAATATTTAGTTACAACCTACTTATCAATCCCTCTTATACACGTCTCCTTTCTCCTTAAATTGATTGTATCTAGATTCACTCCCAATGAATTTAAGGGGGGAATATATTCTTCTACTCTTTCTCCTTGGTCATGATGGCTTTTTCATAGCCATAACATTTTGATTTTGATGGCTTTGTCAATCATAATAGTTTATTTTAGTGGATTCATCACAACCATAATATTTTGATTTCGATGGCTTCATCATAGCAATAGCATTTTTAGTTTAGTGGCTTTGTCACAACCATAACATGTGATTAATAAGGTGTCTCCTTCACAACCAAACCCATGTATAGGTGGCTCCTTCATAGACAAATCCATATCTATTCAACTCCTCCACAACCAAAGCTATGCCAAAGTAGCTCCTTCATAGCATATCTATTATCCTTACATCATTTCCAACTTAGATAATCCTCTATGGATCCCCCATTCTCTATTTTGCATGGTTCAACAAAACATATATTAATGTTTTTAAATGTGTGAAAATTTCTTTTAAACACTTCTTAATAAATAATAATTTCTTCTTCGTGTGTTTATTACAAATTTAAAGAGGATGTCAAATGAAAGATAAAAGAGTGATTTAAAAACATGACTCTATATATTCTTTCACAAAGTATTTAAAAAAGTAATGCTTCTATTTTAGTATACTTGATTCATTGTAGTTCACAAGCCTATTAAAGTGGGGAGAAATGTAGAGTAAAAAATTACACACTTCACACATTTCCCTCCATGTTTTGTACTCATTTTAGTGTCCATCACCTCGACACATAATTGTTAGGACTAGGTGAGGTCATTCAACTTGAAATTCCTAAGTCTTGTAATTTTAAGTTAATTATGTAGACAATAAATATTGTCTAGTTTCCAAACATCATGGAGTGGGGCCAAATTTGGAGGCCCATGTGAGGGAGAGGATTTATTTATTCTTCTAGATACTTGGGATATTGTGTAAAAAAACATTTCATAGGGAGGTTATAAATAATCAATCAAGATCACAAGTTGTAAGAAGATCTTTCATATTTGGTGCTATGATAAGGAAATCAATGCCCTCATAGAGTGCCTATGATGGGAAACTTGGTCAATTTGACTGTTATAACCAAATTTATGACATCCATGACGAATAAGGAGTGTGTAAGAAGTGTAATATGAGTTACATACTATTCCAATAGTTTTGACTATGACCATAGGGGCATTGGATTCTTGTCATGGGTCATGGTTTTTGATACTACTTGATGGTTTCTTGTTTATGATTTCCTTATATATTGTCTAGGTATGTGATAATCAATCATATGGTTCTTTTTAGGTACTCTTATGTAACCATTCTACTATTAGAGGGATGAGTGGATTGTATTATTTTTCTTCATCTTCTGAGAATAATACAAGCTTGGATATCTTTGGGGTGGAGTTTTTTCTCACAAGAGTTTCTCCACATATATTTGATGTAATGGTTCACATTTTATGAGTTTGCTATTTGTTATATTGCTTCTCCATTATTTCATTGATATAAGTTTATTAGCTTAATCACATCATAATCAAATTAAAATCTATATTATTCAATATTTCCATTGTACCATTTATCATGTATTTCAATATTGGGCATTAGAGCTTCAACTAGATAGTAGAAGGGGATTCCTTTCTTGCAGTGTTGGGTTTTTTATGGTTGTAGTGGGAGTATTGTTTTAGTGGTTTTGTAGATCGAAATGTGGTTAGAAAGGTAATGGCAAGCACATCATGATTAGAGATTGAAAAGTTTAATGGATTTGAATATGAGTTGAGGAAACTAAAAATGGAGGATCTCTTGGAGGAGAGAGAGATCAATGGAGAGCTTTGACACAGAACGATAAGCCTACAAATATGTCTGTTGTAGATTGGACAAAAATGGATAAAAATCCTTGAGGGACAATACAAGTATGTCTCTTTGATTCAACCCATTTGAATATCTTTAAGGATACTATGACACAGCCTATGGGGAAGGATTGGTAAAATTTATCAAACAAAGAGTATGGTAAACGAGATTTATTTAAAAAATAAAATTGTATTCCTTAAAAAACCAAGGAGACTTTGTAGTCTAGAATTTAAATGCATTTAATCTTATTTTGAAATCAGTTAAGAAGCACTGATATTAATTTAGATGAAGAGGATAAATGTATTTTACTATTATGCTCTTTACCTATCCTAAGAGAATCCAATAGTTGCAATCATTGGCACTACAAGGCCTAAGATAGATGATCTTGCTGCTACTTTGTTTAGTGAAGAAATGAGATAGAAATCCATGGACAAGGATTCCAAGGATGCACTACATGTACATTGTAGACATAGGGAAAAAGGTGGTAAGAAAAAGGGGAAAAAGGAGAGGTCTAAGTCAAAAAGATGGTCTAAAACCCCTGGTAAGAGTAGAGTAAAATTTTGGAATTGTGGTAAATGAACACATATAAATAAGGAATGTAGAAATAAGAAGAAGCCTTCTATTTAAATTCCTTGAATGATGAAAAATATTCTTTAATTCTTTATGCTAACATTGCTAGTGATGAATCATAGCTTGTTGATTCAGGTGCCTCATATCACATGACTCCTCACACGGAGTGGTTCTCTTCATATAGAGCATATAATGGTGGTGAGGTGTTCCTTGGTGATAATTATTCACATCAAGTCATTGGCAAAGGGAAGGTAAAACTTGTGTTAATTGATGGAAGAGTTATATCTCTCATAGATGTGTTGCGCATTCCAAGTTTAACATAACATTTGATAGGAGTGGTCGAAGGTTGGTGAGAGGGAATTTGGTAATAGCTAAAGGATCCTGAGGTAGGACTTGTTTAAGCTCAATTCATCTACATATCATAACTCCACCTATGCAATTGAAAACTCAAATACATGTATGTTGTGGCACAAAAAGACGAGCCACATTGGTGAAAAAGCGCTTAAGACCATTGTTAATAAAAATATGGTGGATGGTTTGTCTATTTATTTTTGTGGATTTTGATTTTTGTGAGCATTGTGTGTTTAATAAACAAAGTAAAGTTAAAGTCTGGTAGCACTAGAGCAAAAGGATTAATGGAAGTAATTTATAGTGATGTATTTGGTCTTGTGGATGTTGCTTCTATTGGAAATTCTCGTTACTATGTTTTCCTATCAATGAATTTACTCACATTATACTTGGATTTATTTTCTGAGGTATAAATATGAAGTTTTTAGCAAGTTTAAGGATTTTAAAGTTCTTGTTAAAAATCAGATGGATCAAAAAATAAAAGTATTAAAGTTAGATAATGGAGGGGAATATGTTCTAAAGAATTTGATGAATTTTACAGACATACATGTATTATTAGGAGAAAAGCAACTCCGTATATGCCACATCAAAATGACACCATAAAAAAGATGAACATGACATTAATGGAAAAATCTAGAAGTATGTTAAGTAATTTACTCAATTGGATTAGTGTTTCTAGGTAAGGCTATAATTATTTCTTGTTATTTGATTAATAGATCACCTCGTTCAACTTTGGTTGATAAAATACCATACAAAGTGCAGGTAGGTAAAAAACTCTCTATTTTATACATTAGAGTATTTGGTTATGAGGCTTTTGTTCACATGCCTAAATAAGAATGGTCTAAGTTGGATTTCAAAGCTAACAAATGTGTTTTCATAGGTTATGGCAATAATGTTAAGGATTATAAGATTTGGAATCCTCTAACCTTGAAAATGATAAGTTCTAGAGATGTAATTTTTAGGGAGCTTAGAGTTAAGTTTGATTAGGTATATCTAAAAGAAAAGAAAAATAAATTATGCACTTTGAAACCAAGATTGAGAAGCAAGAATATTCATAGGTGGAAGAACAACGAGATGGATAGAAGGATGTAGAGGTAGAAGAAGGTTTAGAATCAAAGAGTTTAGAGGAAGAACATGAAGAACCTCTTACTATAAGATTTTTGTTCTATATTTACTTTATCTTATATCAACAATGAATCTAAATTTATGAAGGAAGCTCTTTATTCAAAGGATAACGAGTCTTGTATGGAGGCCATGCAAGATGAGATGATGGCCTTGGAAAAATGTGATACTTGGGATCTAGTTGAGCTGCTTGAGGGAAGGAAACCCATTAGTTGCAGATGGGTGTTTAAGAAAAAATTCAAAGTAGATGGATGGTTGGAAAGGTACAAGGTAAGAACAGTGGAAAAAGGGTACTCTTAGCTGGAGGGAGTTGATTTTGGTGAAATTTTCTCTCCTATTGCAAAACTAACTTCTATTAGATTCCTACTTTCTATTATTGTTGCGTATGATTTTGAAGTAGAACAAATTGATGTTAAAACCACTTTCTTACATCGAGATCTTGAGGAAGAAACTTATATGAAACAACTTAATAGTTTTATGGTAAAATGGAAGGAGAACTTGGTTTGTAGGTTGAAACAACCATTGTATGGTGTAAATGAGGCATCGTGAATGTGGCATTGGAAGTTTGAAACTTTCAAATTGGACATTGGGTTTATTAGAAATTAATGTGATCATTGTGTTCAAATTAATTGATGATCAGTGCTAATCATTATCTTGTATGTTGATGATATGTTGTTCATTACAAATAGTAAGGAAATAATTAAAGAGGTCAAAACATAGTTGTTTTGTGCCTTTGACATGAAGGATTTGGGGGTTACAAAGTACATTCTAGGTATGGAGATCAATAGGGATTAGATTGGTAAAAAGTTTTGGCTCAGTCAGAGTAAGTATGTTCAAACTATTTTATATAGAGGTTCATGATGCATGATTTCATCGAAGATCCATGAATCTTGTCAAGCACAAAGAACCTTGTGTTAGATCTTGTTAAACTTAGAAAAAAAAAAAACATATATTCCTTAGAAAATTGCAATAAAGTGATGGATTTAGTGATTGAATTAGATAATAACGAAGTGACAAAAATATCAAAAGACATCAAATTTTAGTCAAAATCAAACTAATTGGGTTGCCGGTTTTACTAGGTCAAATCCCCACTGGCGACCCTATTGTGCAATAGGATCTCCATATGGCGACCCTGTTGAACATTAGGATCTCCACCTGGTGACTTTACCTGGTGAAGGTGGCGACCCATGGGCGACCCTATCCCACACCCCAACATGTAAAAATCATCACATAAACCTTAATTTTTACCTGATTTTGACAAACAGAAAGACACATACACACTAAAATGAAACATCTAACACAATGCGACAAAAAAAATGAATAAAAATGGATTCTTTTGAGAGAAATTCATGAAAATGCAAACTAGGGTTTAGAGGGAGGTTTTTCACATGATTCGTACCTAATTCTTAGTGGGAGAAAGATTTGTGGTTAGCCTTGCAATCCCCTCGATGATATCTTTCTGATGACTATTCACACGCACGATTCTATCGCCAATCAACTTCGTTTGCTCAAATTTCTCCACTCTCTTTTTCTCTTAGCCTAGTTTGTGTTATGCATTTAGGTGTAATTTCTTGTTTTTGCAGTGTCTCTGCACCTCTGTTTTGTGTGCTTTCATCTCTACAAGTCTCCCAGGAAAATCAATCAAGTAGGCGAACTTACAACATGATATATGGTACAAATGTAGGAAATTGACAACAAGTAAGGCCTATTTCAAGAATGGTACCTACCTTTCATGTAGAGTACCATCCCCAAGGGGGAAAATATGTAATCACTAAAAACATGTATGAGCTTCCATGCAAATCCTATGATGATGTATAATCCTAATCACATACATGGAAGCATGAATATAATGCCCTCTCAGTAGTGCTTCTCTTGGTGACACATCGACATCAATTTCTTGCTCCATCACTTCTTCCCAATCCTCTTTTTCTCACTTTTACCTTTATTGACCATTCTTATTTTGCATTTTTGACCTTGCCTACATAGCCAATTTTAATCTTAGTGAGCTAATTTCACCTTTCCCATGTTAATTTCATCTTACTCCACCCATTAGAGGCCTTAAAATGACCTCCTAGACCAAACCTACCTTTCAGAGTTAACTCAACTTTTTTCAATTTTGGGTCCCCACCTATTATTTCCAGATCTCCACTTGGCAATCCTACTTGTACAAAGTGGAGATCCTATTTAACTCATTTGTTTGGCTTAACTCTAGGGATAGATGACCTTCTTTCACTCCAAGACCCCTCTTCAACTCTTGATTTCCACCCAAACCCCTTCCTTTATGGGTTGTCAGTGGGTCGCAACCTGGAGACCCTAGGTCTCCACCTGACAACCTAACCTAGGGAAACTGGTGACCTAGTCATGTTTTCATCTGCAAATTCTCTTTCAATTTTAGCCCCAAAAAGCTTCATTTTTGTTCTAGTTTGCATGAGGATTCAAAATAAACATAGAGTGAACTATTCTTAGCTCATCTACCACATCTAATCATGCATAATTAGCTCATATGATCTATACTTGTCATCTCTCTAACTCATGCTAACTCCATTTGTGTTGCTTATGATAAGCTATCATAAGCTATCACTCCTCTTTATTTCATCCAAGCCTTCTCTCCAATCTAATTAGTTAACTCTCTAATCAAGGGAGTTAAATTCTCAATCATCCCCACTCTTCATGTGATCTTCTAATCTATAAATACTCCCATCCCTCAAGAAATAAGGGAGGCAAATCCATTATTGCAGCCACTTCTCAAACTTTGCTTTGCTCTCCAATTAGAATTCTTATGCTCTTGTAAGACGTAAGTGCCTTTTTCTTTAGTGTTTTGTTGCCTAAGTGGTGTGGTCATCGATGCAGGGTCCAAGGTAAGGACTATCCAATCGTGCAACCTCAGAGTAAACATAGCGGAATAAACACAAGAATTGAAACAACAAATTGGAATTTCATTGATTCAACTTCATAGATGGTTACAATAGGGCTCACAGGCCTGCCACATGGGCATTACAGTTGTCTATAATAAGATATGCAAAGGATATGACAATTGGCACATTCACCTTCCAAAACTATGAGCTATCTAACTATTGGACTACTAATTATCTAAATTCTAACTTCTGACTCCTAATTTCTTTTCAATAAGTCTAAGAGATGCTTATATATCCTTTCCAAGCTCCAAGAGTGATCTGCATCGGTCGCAAGGGTTTCCATAACCTAATCTTTGATGAAACATGTAGGTCGGCCTAATTCCAATGGTGAAGCCTCCAATGCCGATAAAACACATTGTGGTTTAGGATGAAGGTGTCTCCAACCCCATAATGCCTTGTGAGATGTTCCATTAAGTTCCACAAGTCATGGGAAGGTGCTGCAAACTCCATATGCCTTGAGCTATATGTTGAATGCTTTGAATAGTGAACCCTAATGAAACTTTTAACATCGATATCTTTTTGTAGATGATTGCAAATCTCTTGCAATTTGGATATGACGTAGATGAGCTATGAAGTAGAGTCTGAATCTTGTGCCATGAGCTATGAAATGATCATGTAGTAAAATGCAATGCAAAATGCTGAGACTGTACTGACTTAAATGTAAGAAAAGAAAAGAAACATTATTTTTTTGGTTGATGCAAGATTTCCTTTCAACCTAGGATGCTCCTGCATCAGACACCTAGGGTTGTTTGAAAAGTGAGTCCCTCACTTTCTTGGGGCTAGACAGAAAAACCAATGCGGTCTACCTCCACTTGAGAAATCCATGACGAGTCTTCTTCTGATCATCCTTTCCACTTAACCAGGTACTCCTTGTACTGCTTGCCTGTAGTGCTATGCTTTTTGGGACATCCTAATTTTTGTTGAAATTACATATTTTTAGAAAATATAATGATTAAAGCCTTGAAAGGTTGCATTTAAAGGATTTTAACTGAATAGGGTTTGATCAAACCCCCTTAGATTCAAACCCCCTTGGATAGAACCCCACTAGTTTTAAACCATACATATAATGGAGTCTCCTCTACACCTATCAAAATGCTAATAAAAAAACCACTTTTGATTTACCTTTTGGGGGATCAAATGAATTCATTTAAAATTTATGTTTTGTAAGTATGTAGTCCTTATTATAAGCTTCCCAAAAAGTATAATTTTAAATATATTTAATTTGATTATTATATTTATTTTTTATTTATTGTGAATGTAGATTTTTCACCGAACATCAAGTTCTTTGTTCTACACACATGGAAAATTAGTAAATTAGTGAAAAAAAATTCTAAAAAATATCTATGCCTTAGGTATTGATGTCCTTGTTTCAACAAAAAACTTGAATTTCGATACATACACAAAAAGTTCTGTTTTACGGAATATGCCTATGTCTAAATTATAATTGGTTTGACTTCAAAACTTAATTGAAAAAAATATTCAACAAAACATTATGAAACCAAATGCATTCCCTATATATCAGTGTTACCAATCTAAATTCAAAAGAATTAGATTTTTATCCTTTGTAGAAAAAAAGTTATGTGCTATAGAATACACATCACTTTAAAAAATGTTGTTTACTATTAAAAACTAGTTATCAAAGGAGACACAATTTTTTTTGCAATTTAACTCCAATTTTTTTAAAAAATATATTTAGAATCTACAAACAAAATATCACAAATCACTAGTTTGCATCATCTTCAAATTCCTAACGGTTTAGCGGCTATAGGTGTCAGAAAGTGAAGATTTAGTTCAAAATATTGATTTCAATGTCAAGTTTGGTCAAAAAGTGTAATCCATTATTGTGGGATGGATATGCTCTTGTTGTTGATGCGGTGTCTTATCTCCTAAACAATCTCCTATGGTGCTATCACTTGACTATCCTTCATGATACTGATATAGGTATGCAATATTAAAGATTGGTGATACGCCAAGTGCTTTCGGTAGTTCCACTTCATATACATTTCCTGAGTCAAACTTATTGAGAATCTTACATGGTCCAAACTTCCTCATCTTCATCTTTTTGTATGTCCCTACTAGAAATCTTTCCTTTTTGAGATATACCATGACTTCATCTCCAATAGAAAATTCCTTATGTCTTCTCTTCTCATCTGCTTGTCCCTTATACTTGTTGTTCATCTCTTCCAAATGCTTATGGACCTGAGTGTGTACTGTTTTCATGTATCCTGCAAATTCTTCTACTTCCCTACTCCTTTTGTTTTCCATATTGATGTCTCTAAGTTTAACAACTCCTCTATGTTGTAATCCAGTCACAATTTCAAATGGTGTCTTCCCTATACTTCTATTCACTGAATTATTGTATTCAAACTCTACTTGTGGTAGAATTATATCCCATTTTCCTGCCTTATCTCCTACCAAACATCTCAAGAAGTTGACCAAACTCCTATTTACTACTTCTGTTTGTCAATTTGTCTGTGGGTGAAATGCTAAACTGAACTTTAGATCTGTCTTCATCTTCTTCCATAATGTCCTCCAGAAATATCCTATGAACTTTGTATCCCTATCTAAAACTATACTCTTCGGTAATCCATGCAATCTCGCACTCTCCTTGAAAAATAGGTCAACAACATGTACATCATCATTTGTCTTCTTACAAGGAATGAAATGTGCCATCTTTGAAAATCTGTCCACTACTATAAATATAGAATCATGTCCTCTTTGTGTTCTTGGTAACCCTAATATGAAATCCATGTTTATATCTTCCCAAGGTCTTTCCAGTACTGTGAAAGGTTTATATAATCTAGTATTCTTATTGCTCCTCTTTGCAACCTGACAAATTCTACAACCCTGAACAAACTTCCTTACATTCTTATATATTTGAGGCCAAAAATAATGTTCATTCACCAAAGATACTATTTTATCAATACCAAAATGTCTTGCTAATCCACCACTCTGCTTCTCCTTGATCAAATTGTCTCTCATTGAGCTCCACGGAATACACAAGTGATTCCCTTTGAACAACATATCATCTTGAATGAAGTAATCCAACCACTTGCTTTTTTCTATCACAACCGGTTCTCTGCATGCTTTCCATGCTTCCACAAAATCAAGATCATCCTTATACATGTGCTTGAGTTCTTCAAAACCTAGTACTTCTACCCTCATTTCTATCAACAAGTTTCTTCTTCTACTTAATGCATTTGCAACTTTGTTTGACTTTCCACTCTGATGTTTCAACACAAATGTATAACTCTGCATGAATTCTACCCACCTCATGTGTCTCAGATTCAACTTACCCTGACTGTTCAAATACTGTAAAGATTGATGGTCAGTGTACAACACAAATTCTTTTGGCAACAAATAATGTCTCCACTTTTTCAAGGCTTGAATTATGGCATAGAACTCTTGATCATATATTGAATATCTCCTCCTTGAATCATCAACTTCTCACTAAAATATGCTACCGGTCTGCCTTCTTGGCTTAACATTGCTCCTATTGCATTTCTACTAGCATCATGCAATCAAATTGAAATACTTTGTCAAAATCTGGTAATGCTAACATTGGTTGCTCTATCACCTTTTGCTTCAAAAATTCAAAACTCCTATGTGCTCTTGATGTCCAATTAAAATCTTTCTAGTCTCCTCTCATTGTCTCTGTCATTGGTGTGCATATGGTACTAATTTTTTTTATGAACTTCCTATAGAAACTTGCCAATCCATGAAAAGATCTTACCTCTCCAATATTAAAAGGTGTTGGCCATTCAATAATTTCTCTTACCTTTTCTAGATACATCTTCAATCCTTCCATAGAAATCACAAATCTAAAATATACCAGTTCTGTCTTCATGAAACTACATTTCTTGATGTTTATCAGCAATTTCTCTTCTCCCAGCCTTTGAAATACTTGTCTATTACGCTACAAATGTTCTTCCTTGGTTCTAATGAAAATCAGAATATCATCCAAGTAGACAATACATAACTTACCCAAGAATTTCTTTAGTAACTCGTTCATCAATCTCATGAATGTACTTGGTGCATTAGTTAATCCAAAAGGCATGACTAACCACTCATACAATCCTTCATTTGTCTTGTATGTAGTATTCCATTCATCTCCTTCTTTGATTCTAATATGATGGTATCTACTCTTTAGGTCAATCTTTGTGAAATATTTTACTCTGCTCAAACAATCCATAATATCATCCATCCTTGCAAATAGAAATCTATACTTGACTATGATCTTATTGATTGCTCTTGAATCTATACACATCCTCCATTCTCCAAATTTCTTCGATGCTAACACTGTCGGTACTGTACGCTCAAAATTGCGACCTCAGTTGCCTGGGGCTGTCAAGTCAGATTTTAGAGCGCACACAGACCCTTCCCTTTTTTCCACAGGGCGAATTGCCACGTCACTCTCGCTCTCATGAAAGTAGCTAGTTGAGAGGAGGCGAGATATAGGGGTGGTCTAGCTCGTTGGAGAGCTAGACTTCGTGGAGAGGGGTCGACACGTCCTAAGGCCTATGTTGTTGTACACTAGTGTAGATGTGTTGTTCAATGATCGTTGTTGTAGAGATAATCGTATGACCCCAAGGGTCACTAGTCACTCTTCTTTTGTTAGGGTTTCTGATATTCCACCTTTGTGTGGGTAAGATGTTGCTCTCGTTGATTGCTAGTTGTCTTTCAAAGTATTGGATGAATGCTTGTTGTACTAAGAATTGTCTATGTTCTTCTTGTTGTTGTAGGACAAGTGGGTCCTGTTGTGGTCTCGGATGGATTTCCTCTATCTCATCGAGGATTGCCCTCACTTGCTTACCTCTTAATCCTGGGCACATTCATGAGTCGAGACAAGAGATAGGTGTATGTGAGATAACCTTGACTAGACTTAGGGTTTGAGTTGACCTAAGGTTTGATTATGTGTTGACCTCTTTTGACCTTGTGATGGAATCAAGGGTTTGCAAATTACCTAAGTGCCTAATTTTTTGTTCTTTTTCTAGGTTTTATGAATACAATACTACATGAAATGCAAAACTTCTTTTTGTGCTTTTTGACATTTTGGAAATAAAAGATGCTTTTTAATCTAGGAATCAAAGAATCAATGCAAGCTACAATGAATTTACCTAATTCAATTTAACTATGGTTTGGGGTTTTCGAATATTTGGAATGATTTAATCTAAGCAAGGAAATTGCATGTAAATGAATTAATCTAAGAAATCAAATTACTCTAAGAATGCCAGATCTAACTATCCTATCAAGGAAAAAGCAATAAGATTATTGATCCCAAGAGCAATTTTAGTTATCTAATTACTACCAATTGACAGAAAGCATAGAGGAACCTAAAATAAAGAAGAGTTGTGAGCCTCCAATACCCTCAGATTTCTTGGTATGCCAACCTCATATCCTCTTGTAGCAGTGGGGAATCCTCTAGGCAATAAGACGAAAATGGAAGCAAAAGAAGATTTAGAAGCTTTGCAAAGAGAGCTCAATGAGAGCTATTGATGAGCACGATGGCTCGATTTGAGCAGCGTATGGACACATGATGAGCTTTATGTGAAATCTTGATGAGCAATGAACAAAACGAAAGGCTCCTATGTCTAGTATGATCATGAGAATGCTGAATGTGGAGAGCAATAACTTGCAAGAGTTGTGTGCACAAATGAAATTACCTCCCTTTGTGCTTGAGGGAGGGGGTATTTATAGGTTAGAAGAAGGGATGAGATGTGAGGAAGAAGGAGAGTTAACTCAATTAGATTGGAGAGTTAACATAGAGGATTCAAGAGTGATCTAGGCTGAAATTAGAGTGATCTACCCAATAAAAGCTTATCACTCAAGAAGGAGTTAAGAAGAAAGAGTGCATGGGAATGCATGAGTTGTTAATTTTAGATGAAATAGAGCTAATATATGCATGTGTGGGTGCATAAAATAGTTAACTCCATATTAGGATTGAAAATCCATGCAAACGGGAAGAAAAACGGGGAAAAATGAAGCTTTTTCGAGTTAGAAACTCGAGCCTTTCTGTGGCTTGAAACATGACAGGGTCGCCCATGGGTCACCCCTTTCACCAGTAGGGTCACCTGGGGGGCGACCCATGGGTGACCCACTAGGGAGAGCACTTGGGTTGAATTTCTAGATGGGAGATGGAAGAGGAGGAGAAAAGAAGGGGTTCTGCCTCCGGAAACAGGTCAGTCATGTGGAAGAATCCAAATCTCCACTTGCAAAGCAGGATCTCCCAGCGGGAGATCTAGAAATAATAGGGGGAGATTTGGATTGGTTGAGTGAAACTGAAAACTAAAAATGGGAGATGGCTAGGGGGGACCTCTAGAAGGCTTCTAGGGGGTGGAGAAGATGAAAAACACTGGGGAAAGGTGAAAAATCACCTACAATACGCATACAAGGCTTAGGAATAGGGTCACAAGCTTAGAAAACACAAATCGACAAGTGTTCAAAAAGTGTTGAAAAGTGTCGACAACAAAGAGAGAGAAAATGACAAAGGGGGAAGAGCACAAGATGAAAGAAATGACACGTCACCAAGAGGATTTCTGCTGAGAGGATGTTATTTCACACTTACATGTACGTGACAAGGATTAAAAATCATCATAGGGGTCCTCGTGGAGGCTGTGCGTGATTTTTATGCTTACATATTTGCCCCCTCTAGGATAGTAGTCTACATGAAGGGTAGGTACCATTCCTAAACTAGGCCTTACCTATTGTCAATTTTCCTACAATTGTACTTGCAATAACTAGTGTTAGCCTGGCATCTGAATATATCAAAACGAATAATAAAAACTGAAATGATGAACTTACCATAGATCATGAGAGTTTGACTAGTTGTTTGCCTATCGGTGAGACCTGTAGGAATGAATGCATGCAAAATGACGCATGAGAGATGCATAAAAGCAAAAACTAGTCTAAGAATGCATAAAAGAAACTAAGATAAGGGCAAGCAAAGCAAGCAAATTAGTGAGATTTGAGTGGATCGGCGATGAAATTGATCATGTGAATAGTCATTGGGTAGATATCCTCGAGGAGATCGTGAAGATGGCTGCCTCTTTTTCTACTGCTGAGAATCAGGTACACAAACAGTGAGAACCCTTCTCTAAACCCTAGGTTGAATTTTGTGAAAAATCTCTTAAAATTGTCTGCTTTTGGTGATTTTTCCTATTGCATTGTCTTTGTTTCATTGTTTAGAGTAGGATTGGTCTTTTGTTTTCTGAAATTGGTTAAGAAACGAGGATTTTAGAGAATTTTTTGTTTGGGGGATCTCCATATAGGGTTGCCCCTTTTGTCAGGCAGGTCATCCAGGGGAGATCTAGCTAACAACAGGGTCACCTGGGGGGAGATCCTATTGACAACAGGGTCACCCAGGGGAGATCTTGCTAACATGTGGGTCGCCTGGGGGGGAGATCCAGTCTGATGAAAGGGGTAACCCTATTAGATCAATTCTGTACAAAATTTGATACTTTCTAATGTTTTGTTCACTTTATTTCGATCTAATTTGACTACTGTATTCGCCTGTTTATTGCAATTTTGATGGTTTATACGTTTTTTTTGTAGGACTTTCTACAAGTTTTATAATTTTTAAGATTTTTGCGAGTTTACGAGATCTAATCTAAAGTTCTTTTTTGATTTGCATGACATGCACATTCGATGGAATGCATGTAGAGAGCAGTTGTGGCTCTCAGAGATGTTTACTTCATTGAGTGATGATGATCGTGTTGTCTCGAGGAGAGCAGGCTTAGCCAGAGTTTGTCATGTGCCAGTTGTTCATCCTGTGGCATGCATCTGTTGTGATATCTTGACGTACTGGGATGTGGATAGGAACACCTTTAGCTTCCCACAAGTTTCAGGAGAGTGGACTATCACTCTTTTCTATGTTTACTGTATTCTTGGAGTTCCTGTGAGAGGGCATCCTCTTGTCTTGCCTACTAGCTAGTCCTTCGAGGACAAGGTTTCTTGGGCACAGTTCATGGGGGTGAGTCACCCCAAGGATCAAATAGGAGTTCAGCATACATCCATGCCACGACTTCGCATTCCTCATTTGAGGAAGTTCTTGATTGGCTTGATTGCATCAAGGTTGTCTAGAGACAAGGCCCCGACTCACTTGAGATGGTGTTCGGCACCAATTATACAGGGTCTTGAGCAGGGCAGAGTCTATGCTTGGGGGCCAGACACTTTGGCCATGGCATATAGAGATTTCTATTGCATCGTACAATGAGGGGCTCTAGCTATTATCAATTCTTTGTTGATTATGACTTGGATCTTTGAGCACATTAGGCCTTATCAGAAGCTAGTTCCAATTCTTGATAGGTGATTATTGCGAGTAGCTAGATGGGTTCAAGTGGGTCACTTTGTTACTTCTATGCGGGATGTGGCTACTCTTATAGATAATGACATGATTTTTGATCCTTATGTGGATTTGGAGGGATCATGGTCACATGATGGTGAGATCAGAGAGTACTGCCTTGGGGTATCAGAGATTTCAGACTGTAACGACCTAGTCGAGGCTCATCGCGTTGTGCGTGTCTTAAGCAGTTCGATGAGGATTTTCCTAAGGAGTTTCCCTCAGTGCCTACTTGCTATAGATCTATCTAGGAGATGGGTGAGGTTAGTCAGAGGAAGGTTACTTGGACTCCTTTGACTCTTGGAGTCTTCATTACCAGAGTTCCTAGGCCTTCGAGAGGAGGATAGAGGGGAGGGAGAGGGACTCCTTCCCAAGCCCTTATTGTGGTTGAGGACTCATATTCTACTGACGAGGACTATATTCTTGATGGGGATGATTCATCAGACGAGGGTCTACCAGAGGATGCACAGGATGACGGTTTTGATGGTGCCAATGATGTGGATGATGCTCATGATGTTCCAGAGGGTCCACTTGTATTTCCTAGACCTCCTCACTCTGATGAGGTGATGCAAGAACTTGACCCTACCTAGTAGCCTAGTGACCCACGTAAGTCTATGTTTGTCTTTACTATTTTTGTACTTCATCTTTCCTCTTTCCTTTCTTTTCATGAAGTACTAACACATTTTTCTCCTTTGGTTCACTTCACAGGTAATGTTGAGGAGTGGAGGGATTTTGTTCATGAGGTCAACATTAGCTTGGTTGTCCCCTTCACTAGGATGACTTGGGAGAGCCTTTTGAATGATCATAGTGTCCCCCTACTGCTTGGCAACACACTGACATTTTTTCTCATGCCTATCACGGATGTCAGGTGAGTGCGGATTTGAAGGCCGAGAATCTCATCCTTAAGGGTGAGAATTAGGTGCTTCATGAGATGGCTCATCTTGGATTTGGACAACCAGATGCTCATTTTGCAGGGCCTTTCGCAATCACACACTCATAGTAGGGGACCTCTCTCCCAAAGATCTCACGGAGCGACTAGTGGTACACATAGGCAGAGGAGCAGGAGTCCTGAGGGTTCCATCGGAGGGAACCATCCTTGATTTTACTTTGCTTTTCCTTTGAGATCATGCCTCCTTGTATGGGGAGCCTTTACTCTCCTTGAGAGCATTTTGTCTTGGTTCTCATACTCTTATATATGTAAACTTCTGATAAATCAATGAAAGTTTATCTTTTTATGGTTTTGGCTATCGAATGGTTACTCATCTCTTGTGCATTTTGGAAGTTTAAGAACTCTTTGATTATGTTTTTGATCTTCAACTCTAACGATGCAAGTAATAATGACATGTTTTTGTAATTTTTTGGCATATATAAGAGATGCAATTTACGATAGACAGATGCAAGAACACAAGGGATGCTTGAAATAAAACTTTTACTTCTATGAAATGTCACGAGTTATGACATTAACTTTTATTGCTTTGGGACTCTTTTTCTAATTTTGATATGAGTGCAATGTGGAACAAACAATATGACTGCTCTTTAATATTTTCAATCCAAGGGATTGCAAGTTGTCCTGATATGAGAGACCTATTCAAGGCTGCGAGATAGGGTTTTTAGAACTCGAGTGGGGAACGAGAGTGAAATGGAGTGTTTCTAAATTTTGGCTTTGCTAGAGGATAAACACTGATCCTTACCTAGAGAAGATAATCTGACAAGATTTCAACTTAGACAAGTAACAAATTTTATTGATGTTCGCTAGACTTAGATCATATATGACAAGCAAGATAGACCCGGGTAAAGGATAAATGGGCAAGAACAAGGGTCCCTAGATAGAAAATGGTCCTAAAGACTACTAGACTCTTGGCTTTGCTCAGCCAGTGCATGTGTGTGCTTTTTACCTTTCGCTTTTACTTTCTCTGTTAGAATGTCACCTTTGAGGCTTCGAGCTTAGACTAATCTCCACCCACGAGTACGGACATTCAACAATCTTCTATCTTTTACTCTTTTTTTGTATCTCTTCTTTTTGGATTTTGACTTTTTATGAAAATGATTGCTTTTGGAACTTTGGATATGCAGTAGTTTGATTTCTCAAATTTCTCTTTTCAACACTCTTATTTTGATCACTCATTTTTTTGTATTCACTTAGATTTTAGATTGCTTCCTTTAGAGTTTTGATCCTCCTGACATTTTTGGCTAGGGAAGATAAGGGGCTAAGCACCACCTAAAGTTTTCGTAATCTATTTGGACTTCTCTTCTACTAGGGAAGAATTGGGAAGGTCTTCTTGTAAGCTTCCTTTGAACATTGTAGGTTTGAATACTGACTTTCTTTAGACCTAACATCTTGGCTCATTAAGACTGGGATCAGTGTAAAGCTAAGAGCTAGGCTTTGATTAGAATCACTGGGAATGAAAAGGGACATGGTGATTGTGAAAATGGGGAATCTCTAGGACTTGAAAGGATCACGTATACCTAAGCAACCTTAGACTCCTTACTGAAATGAAAATAACATAAGAGTGAGTCATTCACTGTAATGCAAGGTGAACATAATGATAATGAAATGCAAGAAACAAATTCTTTTGGTATTTTAATTTTAATTTTTTTTGTATTTTTATGTTTTTTAGACATAGTATTTCTTGAGGTGAAAGACATTGACTGTTTCACCAAATTCCTCTCCCTCCATTGTGCATAAGAGATAGGCACCATTTTTGAAGTCTTCTTTAACCATGTAAGGGTCTTTCCAGTCCTCCATGAATGTTCTTTTCTGTCTTCTCTTTTTGTTTTTCATGCTACCTCTTCTCAGGACAAGTTCTCCTATTCTATAGGGTTTGTTGTCTGATTCTATTGTTTCCAACTTAGTGGTTTCCCTTGGCAGTTTGAGACAAAGTAAGTTTCGAAAGGCTTGTTGATGGGAAGGGGGTCCAATATAGGACTCCATCACATCTTGGTAATTCCACCAGCATATCAAATTACTCTTGCATGTAAACTTTCACATCTTGTCTATCTCGAATGCCTTGCAAAAATTGGAACAATTTGAAGGGAGTTTGTGGCTCCCTTTGCTCATTAGGAGGGACAAAGTTTATACTTGTTCTCCCATTGGGTTCTAGCCTTAAATCCATGGAATACCCGATGTAAATTCCTAGCAACTCAAAAATGACAGGATCATCAGTACCAACTGACACTCTCATTTTCCATTCTTTGTGGAATGTAACCTCACTTTCTTTGTCTTCGTTCGGGAGTCTTTCAACCATTTCAATTTGTACTAAAGGTGCTTCCCACTCGCCAAGTTTGTTTGATTAGACTGATGCAGAGGTGGTTGGATTCTCTTGTGGTTGAGGCACCATGAACATCTTGGGGAGCATTCCTATTGCGTTGGTCAATTTATTGTCAATAGAATGCACATCCTCCATGGGTGTCAATGGTCTATATGAATCCCTTATTAGTGTGAGAGGCTCGTATGAATTTGTTTCCTCTGGTGTCTCAGGGACACATGATTTGCTTAAGGATGACAAAGGAGTGTAACACTCTGTCATGTCTTCCTCAGGATCTCAGAAAGCGTGAGGGTCTGCATACCTCAAATCTAACATAGTGGTTTCGAACACTAGATCTTCAGTTCTATGAGGTTTCTCCCCTATGCAAGGGAAGAGTTTGTAGGCAGGTTGAATATCGATCATGAGTACTTCTAGAGGGAATTGGAGAGGTCCATCCTACTCTATCCATTCCATGATTTTAATTGTCTTTTCCTTAGAGACAATTTCTTTTTGCTTTGACGGTACCTCATTTTCTAAAGTTTTCATCTCCACAGTGTTTATGGTCTTCTTTGGAGTTTCCATTTGCTTGATGCATATTGATTGAGGCGTAGGACTAGGGATGGATAATTTGTTGGTGGGGAGTTCATAATCTATGGGGATGCCTATACGCTTGTTTGATGTGTTTGATTTCAGCATGCTAAAAGGTTTTGTATCCCCTTTCGCAACGTATACCTTCCCTAGATGTAGGAATCAAGCCTCTTGAAATAATGTTGATGGCACATATTTCATCCTATGGATCCATTGTCTTCCAAGGAGCATTATATCCTGTGTCTTTTTCGATGACATAAAGTGTGGTTGGGACAATCTTGGCCCTAGAGTCATGGGAAGCGTGATCTTTCCTATCGTAGCAGCCTTTAAATTATCGTACTTGCTCAGAGTGTCTCGTGAAGTGGTGATATTAGCGTGACCTTAAACCATCCTCTCTAAAAGGGAGAATGGAACTATGTTCACTGCTAATCCATCATCAATTAAGGTTTGTTTGATGCAAGTTTCATAGATCCAAACTTGTAAGTACAACGTAGGGTCTCCTTTCGTGGTTAGCTCAGCCTCGAAAGGCATTTGCTTTAAGTCGAAGAAGAACCCTAGAGCCTTGAGTTCCGAATTTGGTGGGATAATGTCGTAGTCCACATGGTTGATTTGCTTGCTAGTTGGAGAAGTAATTTGATTGAGATACTTCATCCCTATTGCTTTCAATAGCACTGAGCGATGTGAAGGGGAGTTCCTGAGTAGGTCAATGAGTGATATGTGAGCATATGTCTTTTTTAAGTCCTCGATAAGTTCATAAGGTCCGATCGGAGTTGGTATTGGTTCCACTACTAAAATGTCACCCTCATACACTTCATTTTGTTCATTCTCAAGGTCTTCCTCTTCTTCTTCATTATGGAGTATTTTGACCAATCCCATCATCCTAGATTCTCCTTTCTGCCCTAACTGTGTTGGGATTCCGGTGTTGGTACCTTGGCTATTTCATTTTGGTTTGATGTCTCTGCATCCTTATGCGCGAGACTTGATAGATTCTCATGTTGGCATTCTGTGGAGCTATCGGGGCTTGGGCTTGTCTTGTGCCCTTATTATTCGGGGTGACTTCCTGAGGGTTCAAGAACATTTCTAGGAACAACCGTTGTTGGTTTTCCGGTAATCTTGCTATGAATCTATTATACTCTCTACAAGATTTTGTGCTATGGCCCCTTGTTCTATGAAAAAAACAAAATTGATTGTACTCATATGGGGGTCTTTCATACCTTCCATCATTTCCATTTCCATTGTGGTTCCAACTCTGGTAATTGCCCCTAGGGTAGTATCCATTATTTCTAGGTCAATCAATCGCATTAACATTAGGAGGGTAATAGTCTCTCCCATTATAATCATCTCTTACTTTCCTGACGGGGGGTTGATATGTCACCCCATCTATTGTTGCATTTCTGTTGTTTTTAAGAATCATGATGGCAGGGCCATTGTTCCCCATGTCTTCCCTTGTTAACTTTCCATTTGACCCATAGACCTTTCTACCACTGTCAATGACAGCTTGATCTATCCTCAAAGAACTTTCCAATGCTTCTTCATAGGATCTGTATGGTAATTTCTAAACGTCTTCTCTTATGTCCTTGTTCAAGGCGTGTAATAAAAGATTGCATAACTCGTGATGGTCCATGTTTGGGGCAATAGTTGAGGAATAGAGGACTTGCCTCCATCTGGTAATGAAGTGAGCTACAGATTCATTCGGCTCTTGTTTCATGGTTAGGAATTCTTTGATCCCTATTTTGATGAGTTTGTTCATGTCAAATGCCATGCCAAACTCTTCGATTAGTTATCTAAATGAGTGGATCGAAGCTTCTAGGAGATGATAGTACTAATCTAGAGCTATTCCTTCGAGGGTCTTTGAGAGGAACTTGGCAACAACCCCATCCCAAGGGAGGAATTCTCTTATTACAGTGGTATAAGCTTTGATATGTGAATTTGGATCTCCTTCTCCTTTGAATTTTGAAAGATTAGGTAATGGTCGATGTAATTGAACACTTCTTATGTTTAAATCAAGCGGTTCTTTTAGGTATTCCAGATATGTCCTAAGAAAGGTGCTTTGCGATTGAGGGGTTGATAGAAACAACCCCGTAGGAGGGTTTTGATAACCCATTGTTTGATTTGTTTGATTTCCCAACATTGCCGGATTGGTCTAAACAGGAGGGTTCTTGTTTAGACACATATTGTTACTCACATTTCTCGAATAACAGTTAAGATGGGGGGGATTTTGAGATGCCCCCTAGTCTTGTTCAGTTTGAATGTTGTCGTAGGATTTTTGCCTTCTTTCAGGAGCAGCTTGTTCTGCTTCTAAGGTTCTAATCCTTTGTACTAGAGTTGTGATTAAGTCTACAGGAGTGGCAACTCTAGTTGTTTCCTCATTTCTAAGGTTTTCTCTTTGAACACTATCATGATGGTATGCTTCTTCTCATGCAGCATTGTCTCTTTGTTCTTCTTGAAAGGCAACTCTTAATGCTTCTTGAGTGTCACTTGCCTCTTGCAAATGTATTTCTAACTGTTTCACTTCCTAATCAAGATGAGTACTTGAAGTGCTTGTGGAAGGTTGATCAGGTCAATGTATTTCTGACCTTACCCTCCTAGATTTATGAGGCACATTTGGTATGGCTGGATTGTGTTCCCAAGATGGGTTGTTAAATGATAGAGAACGCCTGGGTTCTCTTTGGTCATTCATAGTCATAGTCTTCGTAATCATAACAGTTTATGATTGGTGCATCTTGGTACAACGACACATACCTATCGAAAGGAGTTTCTTCTTGAGGGAACATTCCCTAAACTTAGATTAGGTTCCATCATATTTAGGGGTGCCGTAGACACCACAGAATAAATGGAACGCATGATGGCGAAGGTGACAGAGGCTGAAGCAGCAGAAGCTGCTATGAAGAATAAAGTGAAAATGCTTGTTGATTGTTGTTTCGAAGTGTTGACTGTTTAGGTTTTTGATGCGATCTACATGTTTGGAACGCGAAAAGCATAAACAAAAGTTTTTTCTCTTCATGTCAGGTTCACCAAAATATGTACGCTCAAAATCGTGACCTCAGTTGCCTGGGGATGTCAAGTTAGATTTTGGCATGCACACAGACCCTTCCGTCCTTGCCATGTGAACTGCCATGTCACTCTCACTCTCGTGGAAGTAGCCAGTCGAGAGGAGGTGAGACACGGGGGTGGTCTGGCTCATTGGAGAGATGGACTTCACAGAGAGGGGTCGACACGTCCTGAGGCCTATGTTGTTGTGCGCTAGTGTAGATGTGTCATTCAATGATCATTGTTGTAGAGATAACCGTATGACCTGAAGGGTCACTAGTCACTCTTCTCCTTTTAGGGTTTTTGATATTCCACCTTTGTGTGGGTAAGTTGTTCTCGTTGATTGCTTGTTGTCTTTCAAAGTATTGGATGAATGCTTGTTGTACTAAGAATTGTCTATGTTCTTGTTGTTGTAGGACAAGTGGGTCCTATTGTGGTCTTGGATGGATTTCCTCTATCTTGTTGAGGATTGCCCCCACTCTCTCACCTCTTAATCCTGGGCACATTTGTGAGCCGAGACAAGAGATAGGCGTATGTGAGATAACCTTGACTAGACTTAGGGTTTGACTTGACCTAAGGTTTGATTTGTTGGCAAGAGACACTGTGTGGCTTCATGAGTGTTGTCATTGATGGCAACAAAGTCCATCCCACACATCTACAGGACATGGTGTGTCTATACCGGAAGCCAGATTGAAGAGTATTTTGGTCCGGTGACCAAGAATAGAGCATGCAGCAAGGTTTGACAATCAGGTCCGGATCTCTCAGAGGAAGTATCTTAGTAAAGTGTGGACTTGGGAAAGTCAAGAGGAGTACCATGAGTAATATACTCCATAGATTGAGCCTCCGGTGATGTAAGAGTGAAAAGATATGAACACCTTATTGTTGGGTTCTTGTTTGGCAGAGTAGACTAAGGAAGAATTGATCGATAGAGCTTCAGACCTTAATTCAGATGAGATATTGGTGGTAATCAAGTTTCTTAAGGGATCATTCATGATTGGTCGACATGATTGATGACTTCTATAAGCATCTCTTTGATATGCATCACTTGGTAAGTAAGGATTTAGCCGACAAACTAGAGTTTGGGCAAATATTGAGTATTCTGGATGCCGACTAGAAAGATGTTGAAATCCTTAGTGCAGATATATATATACTAGATGGATTTTGATGAGAAGGAGTGTGTGGTGTGTTGGGTAGTGTGAAGAAAAGAAGAAAGCAGTGTGGAAGCAGTAATACAGGTTCGGTATGTGACAAGACAACAACGCCAAAGAAGAGAAAGAATGAAGTGTAGTAGATCAGTGTATTGAGTCTAACCGGAACTGAACCTCAGCATATGTGGATGCTTCTCATCAATTCAAGTATCTTGTTTTTTTCTTTGTACCTTGTAGACAGTGAGTCTCTTGTAGGCAGTGAGCCTCTTGTGAGCAGTGTGCTCAGGCAGTGAGCCCTAATTGACAAGTGCCATCTTGTACTTCTATTCTTTTAACAGAGAATACAATCTTGGGTTAGTCACCCCATGGTTTTTCCCTTAACAGGGTTTTCCACGTCAAAATCATTGTGTTATGTGTATTGATTTTGTTTATGCTCTCATGGTTATGGATGCTTATTTGTTTTGATGCTGCACTAGTTATTAAAGAAGAATAGAAAGTTAAATTAATTAAGATAACTAATTCACCCCCCCTCTCAGTTATCAACAATTGGTATCAGAGCTAAGTTCCTCCAAACAGAGCCTAATAGATTGAGGAAGATCTAGGAATCTCAATGGATATGTATGGTATGAGAGAACAACTTCAGTCTGCCTTAGATGATCTGGAACAGTCTCACTCTGAAGTCAACAACTTGAAGGAAAGACTCAAACAAGCTGATGATTTCATAAATGAACTGAAAGGGAAACTGAGTATCTCTATGAAAAAGAGAAAGGAACTTCTTCAACAATTAGCAAGTCAAAGTGAAGCGAATATTACTGATGAAGATTTGAATGAGAAGAACAAGTTATGTGAAAAGCTATCAAAAGAGGTCATTATGGTAAGACATGAAATGGAATCAGGGGTTATGAAATTCACCCAAGAAATTGAAGAGAAAAGAAAAATTGAAGATAATCTAAAACAATCTCTCAAGGAGAAGTCAGAAGATTGCCACAAAATGGATAGAATAATCAGGCATATGGAATCTGATCTTGAAGAAGCCAGAGATAATGAAGAACAACTTGAGAATCAGATTGACACTCTAAAAAGGGATCTTCAAACAACAAATGAATACAAAGAGAAATTCAAGATAAGCTCTGCTCAACTTGAAGTTCTTCTTGAAAGCCAAAAGAGGGTAGATGACAAGCAAGGCTTGGGGTATGAGAAAGGTGAAGGCTCCGGATCCGGTCAGAAGAACTCTAGATCAGGAAATTCAAGGAACAGGCCTAGAAGATCTTCGGTAAGGCAACCAAATGCTCAAAGATATCCATCCTTCAATGGATACTGCCACAATTGCAATAACTTTGGTCATAAAGCAAATCAGTGCAGAAGAAGAATGAATTAGACTAATTCATCCTTCTCCGGACAGTGTTTTAATTGCAAAAGGTATGGTCACAAATCTCATGAGTGTAGAAATATGCAAATGAACAATTCATTCAATGGTAGATGCTTTGCATGCAATAGAATGGGACATATGGCTAACCAGCGTAGATCAAGAGGATATCAGTCAAATATGTAAAGAAATGTTGTTTTCTACAATTACAATAGATCCAGTCATATTGCCAAATTCTACAGAAGTAAGAATCAAGACAAAAAGGGTCCAGTGCATCATAATCAAAACCAAGACAAAAGAAAATGAGAAGTGAATGCAGATGAAATTCAAAGTGAGATGAATGAAATTTGAGTGAAGAGGAGTACAGAAAATGTTGAGGATGGATTCGCACCAGAATTTGGTGCTGATATTCCTTCCAGAAACTAAATAGATGAGCTCTGGCTTAGGGGGAGTCACAAAAGAAAACAAGTTCCCCTAGCCAGTCAATTGGTGCCTGAAATTGGCACATGGAAAGTTGCGGATTAAAGGATTCTTAGAGAAACATCTAAATAAGCCTTGGCAAAGATATGGAAGATTCGCAAGAAATTTAGAAGGTTAATCTTCCAAGATTGATCCGGTTTAACAGTCATCCGGTAAGAACAAGATTTTCACAGTAAGATTTGGTATGATTCAAATTTGAGGTATCTTGATCTGCAGATAAATGGATTGATTGGAGAAAGGTAGACATATTGCTAATATTCATCGGGAATAACTCTAAGTGCATCTTAGTGATCCAGAAAAATCTCTTAGGACAAGGAGAACAAAGCAACTAGAATAACTTAAGTTGTGCATTTATTACAATATGAAATTAGGGTTTGTGCAGAAATATAAGGGTTCTTTTGTTCATCATTTACACATTTGCATTCAAGAAGAAGAGAGAAGGAGCTCTGCAACTAAATTGTCTCAAATCTCTCAAAGATCAACTGCAGAAGTTGATTCATCCAGCAATCCGATCCAGCTCATATCGTGAACCCTAAAAGCGTAAAAGGTATTTTCCACTCTTGAATAACTCTCTTTGAATCTTTTGAAAGATGGCTACCCTGAATGTTGTGAAGATCACTGATAGGCCGTGCCCTAAATTCAAAAAAACACCCCTACAAATCTCTGGAAGTTGATCCCTTAGGCACATTCTCTAGTATTCTGCATGGGGTTCTGCATGTAGAAGATATTAGGGTTTACATACATGCAAACATTGAAGAATTTGGGGAATCCAAGCTGATAGATATCTACCACAAGGAACTGATAGATGAATCACTTAAACTTAAACCCCAATACAAGGCCATCTGGGATAAGCATTTCAGACAGTGCATCCATTTCCCCTATTTCGCAGAAGATGAGTGGGTCTGGTATGTTTTGAGCAGAGTGCATGACAACTTCATGTGGTTGAATAGACCATTTAAGATCACGAAAGATGCTATTAGGGCGGTAACCGGTCTGCACTCATCCGGAGGGTTACCTGTTCTCAAATCAGTCAAAAACCAAACTGTGAGTGAGGCTACCGGATCAAAATTTGACAAGAGAGCAATGACAATAGAAGATATCACTGATCCAGATATCAAGTTTGCCTCCATGATAATTGGTTACAAGATATATCACTCCAGCAGGGAAAATTTAGTACCTGGAACTGTAATTTACACTGCTTATCAGATGCTAAAAGAAAATGCTGACTATGATCTTTGTGAGCTTCTCTTGAACCAACTGTTAGAGAATTTACAGAAAATAAAGAAGGATAAAAAGAATTCATTCAAGTATGGTGGCTTGATACTTTGTCTATTCTTCTACTATACGAATGAGCTACCTGGATCTAGTGGCTGGATATGGCTAAATGACAGACCTGTTGCCTTACAAATCAGGGATTACTTGTATGGGCTAGGTGATGCCAAGGCACCAAATACAGCACTGTGGGGTTATTTCTAAAACTTCCAAAGCATAATGTAGGATAGAGAGAGAATCCCCCAATCTTTAGTTGAAAAATACAAAGATATAGTGTGCTTCATGGTAGACACTGATCAATGCCTAATGGAGGCAGTGGAACCAAGAATAGTGTGGATTATGCTAATGGGCTATGAGGTGGATGAGAAAATTTTGGAACTGCATGTCCAACATCTACTAAGTTAGCCTAAGGACCCTAAGGCAGAAAGGTTTGGAACTTCCCAAGAATTGAGTGTAAAAGTTCATGTTAAACTTAGACAGCCTGAAATCAAGAGAAAAGTAAGAAGGGAAGTAGAAGAATTCACCAAGAGGCATGGAATATCAAAGGAGGCAGTTGATGCCAACAAAGAGAAGATGGAAAGGGCAGAGAAAGAAAGGCAAGAAACTGAGAAAGAAAGTGCTCCAGTGCAAGCCCCCTCCTGGACCAGATCCTCCAAGAGCTCTGCACCTGCCACCTCTAAGAGCCAGAAAGCATCAAAACCGGAAGTTAGAACATCCGGAAAGGGAGAGAAGAGAACTAAGACAAAGGCCACAAGGTCTTACACCAGTCAAAAGGATGATGAAGAGACTGAGTCAGATGAGGAGGTCAAGAAAATGAAGAAGAAGAAGAAAGCATCCTATGAACCCTCTACCGGTCATAACAAGGAAGAAGAGGCAGAGGAATTCGTTGAAAGGCCTACTCTCTGCATGATGATATCATCAAATTAGTCACTGTGGATGGGAACTTGAAACCAATGACTGAATTTTATGATGATTATAGTGAAGTTGATCAGAAGATCCTGCAAGAAGCTACAGTCAGGTATTCAAACATCTACAACAAAGCATTCATTGAAATCATCTCCTTAATTCCCAAAAGCCTAGAGAAGGAACTTGAAATAAGAAAGAACAATGCTAAGGCAAAGGACTTAGAGATCTGGGAACAGATAGCTATTCAACTCTATCCTTCCATCACTCCTAAACAAATGAACATGATCTTCAAGGATTGCAAGGATGAGTTCTGGAGCAAAGCCAAAATGAACAAACTTATGCTCGGAGAAACTGATCAGGTGGCAAAAGAGACTAAAGACATCCTTCGGAATGCATACAAAAGATTCAATATTCCTGTTATAGAGGACTTAGGTGATGAAGATCCTACAGAGAAAACTGCAGAAGAATCAAAGGAGATAGGTGAGGAGAAAACTAAGGGCCTGGATTCCTCTGCTCTGGAAGAAAAAGTCCATGAAGAAGTAAACATCTCTCTTCCGGATTCCCCAGCAGACTCTGGATCTAAAGGAGAAGAAAGAATAGAAGAGAAAATCAGTCAAGAAGGAGAGGTAAAGGGAAGAGAAGAAGATCAAATAGAGAAGACTCCAGGAGATAGTTCTGAGGCTGCCGAAGGAAAGAAGACCTTGTCTCTGGCAAGAGACACTGTAGAAATAGTTAAAGATTTCTTGACCAAAGAAATGATGGAGATTGATGAACTAGAACTGCTTCAAGGACCATTCAATTTTGATTCCCTCTCCTCGGTTCAAACTATGAAGATAGCATCCTTTGCTCAAGCAAAGGCAAAAGAAAAACTTTTGAAGTCTCACATGGAAGACTATGAGCTAATAGAGATTACATCCGATGCATTGGAGAAAATCATGCCATCCTTCCAGAAGGATCCTTCGGCCTCTTCATCTGGTAACTTAAAATCTCTTGTTAATTCAATTAGTACACATTTTGATTCTTTGGAGAAGTCAGCTAAAGATAAAGTTTGGAAAGAGTTTTTGGGAAAGAGATTCTCCGGAGTACAAGGGCTAATAAAAAATGATAGGAGAAATATGAATATTGGGATAAAGAGCTTAGAAAATGCTCTTAAAGATGGCAGAGAAATATATAAATTTTGTTTATCCTGGTCTAAAGTGACAAAGGATATTGAGAAGAAAGTGAAAGAGCAAGAGGATAAACTGTTAAGTGTATCTCAGAATTTTGATCCTCTCACCACATCCATAATAAACCAGGAATGTCAGACTATTTCCATTCTAAATGAACTAAAGAAACTTGAAAAGGAAAGGAAGAATATAATAAGTAGGATGGGTGAATTTAGAGGGATAATTATCCCTAAATTAGAGGCCATCCATGAGGCCCTATCTGATGCTCATACCACAACCTGAACCAGTGATTCGACAGATCTAAAGAGGGCAGAAGCTTTTGCATTCCTGTTGAGTGGTCACATCTCAATTTTGGACAGGATGAAGCAGAGTTGGGCAACAAAATTTGTCTAGTTGAAGACAACTTTTGCAGATATACTTCAGTATATGTAAGTATGTTATGTATATATATTTATGCGGCCAAGTATAGATTGTTTTTAGGAATTTTGGTATGCGGATCCTACCCTTTGCCATTGATGTCAAAGGGGGAGTGAGGAGCAGTGAAAAATGTGGAATCTAGCCAAGGAGGAGCTCCTGAAAAGTGTACATAAGAATAGAGCATCAGCCAAGGGGGAGTATGCTATAACACTTAGTCATTTTTCACTAAGTTTTGCCATCAATGCCAAAGGGGGAGATTGTTGGCAAGAGACACTGTGTGGCTTCATGAGTGTTGTCATTGATGGCAACAAAGTCCATCCCACACATCCATAGGACATGGTGTGTCTATACCAGAAGTCAGATTGAAGAGTATTTTGGTCTGGTGACCAAGAATAGAGCATGCAGCAAGGTCCAACAATCAGGTCTGGTTCTCTCAGAGGAAGTATCTTAGTAAAGTGCAGACTTGGGAAAGTCAAGAGGAGTACCATGACTAATATATTCAAGAGATTGAGCCTCTGATGATGTAAGAGTGAAAAGATATGAACACCTAAGTGTTGGGTTCCTGTTTGGCAGAGTAGATTGAGGAAGAACTGACCGGCAGAGCTTCAAACCTTAATCCAGATGAGATATTGATGGTAATCAAGTTTCTTAAGGGATCATTCATGATTGGCTGACATGATTGATGACTTCTATAAGCATCTCTTTGAAATGCATCACTTGGTAAGCAAGGATTTAGCCGACAAACCAGAGTTTGGGAAAATATTGAGTATTCTGAATGCCGACTAGAAAGATGTTGAAATCCTTAGTGCAGATATATATACCAGATGGATTTTGATGAGAAGGAGTGTGTGGTGTGTTGGGTAGTGTGAAGAAAAGCAGAAAGCAATGTGGAAGCAGTAATACAGGTCCAGTATGTGACAGGACAGCAGCACCAAAGAAGAGGAAGAATGAAGTGCAGTAGATCAGTGTATTGAGTCTAACCAGAACTGAACCTCAGCATATGTGGATGCTTCTCATCAATTCAAGTATCTTGTTACTTTCTTTGTACCTTGTAGATAGTGAGTCTCTTGTAGGCAGTGAGCCTCTTGTGAGCAGTGTGCTCGGGCAGTGAGCCCTAATTGGCAAGTGCCATCTTGTACTTCTATTCTTTTAATAGAGAATACAATCTTGGGTTAGTCACCCCGTGGTTTTTCCCTTAACAGGGTTTTCCACGTCAAAATCATTCTGTTATGTGTATTGATTTTGTTTTTGCTCTCATGGTTATGGATGCTTATTTGTTTTGATGCTGCACTAGTTATTAAAGAAGAACAGAAAGTTAAATTAATTAAGATAACTGATTCACCCCCCCTCTTAGTTATCAACATGATTATGCATTGACCTCTTTTGACCTTGTGATCGAATCAAGGGTTTGACCAATGTTTGACTTTGGTTTTACCTTGTGATGGAATCAAGGGCTTGCGAATTACCTAAGTGCCTAATGTTTTTGTTCTTTTTCTAGGTTTTATGAATGCAATACTACATGAAATGCAAAACTTCTTTTTGTGCTTTTTGACATTTTTAGAAATAAAAGATGCTTTTTAATCTAGGAATTAAAGAATGAATGCAAGCTACAATGAATTTACCTAATACAATCTAACTATGTTTTTGGGGTTTTCGAATATTTGGAATGATTTAATCCACTAGTAGAATTTTTGCAAATAAATGATTACGTGACTAAAACTTTTAGTCACGACAACTAAAAATGACTAAATTCTACTAATTTTTTGCAACACATCTATAAATGACTAATTAATGACTAATTTGATCATCAGGTAAAAACATAACTAAATAATTATTCACACAAATAAAAATGACTAAATAATTAGTCACACAAATAAAAATTAGACAATATGACTACGCACCTACACATGCTCATGAACGAATAAACCATGTATATGAGAATGTCGATTGGATGATTAAGACATATATATACATGTATATATACACTTTGTGTATATACATCAATCGATGAGTACACGATTATATGTGATTTAATATGATTATTGAAATAGCGATATATATATATATATATATATATAATGTAATGACGAACATCATTCTCCTTTCAAAATGCAAACAATGGTACTCGTGACTCTTTTTATTTAGCATTTTTGTGGACCCGTGAAGGGTTTCTTCGCTGATTGAATAATGATTACTACTTGTTCTTACCTGATTCATCATTCGTTTTCATGCTCTTTCTGCCATGGTTGATATAACCATACTATTAATTAAAAAAATGATAATCGACTAAAAGGGGAATGGCGTGTATAAAAATAATTAAGGAAGTGATGCGTTTTAATTACTATATAGGTAAGAATTAAAATTCATTTATGCCGCACCCTGCGGAAACTTAAAAGATTGAGTTTTAAATTTATTACACTGAAGCCGTCTCTTTATTTGAGAGTGCCAAGCAAATTTTGTCTGTCAACGGTTGAAAAGCCCCGACAACCCTTTCAAGATGGTTAAACGAATCTTAGTAGTTCATCATTTTCCACCATTTTTTTAGCTATTTTTTGTCACTTTTTACTGCTTTTCCTGTTGCTTATTACTGCTTTCCCCGCTGCTATTGGTTTCCGCTCCTCCAAACTCATCCTCGCTGGTATTAACCTTTCATTCCTCCAATTTGGTGAGCTGCAACTTGAAAAGATGGTTTCGGAGAGGGTTTTAGAGTATGTTTATTAAAATGAAAATTACGGCCAAGATCCTAATAATGAGCACATTTAGGTTTTAACATTATGGCATCCTTTATCCTACGTAGTTAAGTATATATTAGCATAAGTAATATAATGTAAATTTTATATAACTAAAAAATAATTATAAATATATATTTATATTATTTATTATTATTATATATTATATTCTCTAACAAAACTATTATATATATATATAACATTTTATAATTACTAATTACTAATTATTATATTCTTATTTAATACACAATATAATTAATATATTATATATTTTATATAATACAGATTAAATTATATACAATATAATTATATTTATAAATATATATATTAGTATATATGTTATATTATTATTATATATTATATTCTAGAATACAAAATATTAAATATAAGTATGAAATTATTATAATTAATAATTAATATATTTCTATATAGATCAAATTAAATTAATTTATAAAAAAACTCATAGTTTAATTGATCTTTGGATAGATTAGGAAAAAGAAAACTATATATATATGTTAATATAAAATAAAATTAATAATATAATAATAGTAATAATAATAATATTAATATATAAACAATATCATTTTAAAAATGACCTACTGGTTGACCTCATGTACTACACAAATGTATGCAAAAAATAAACCACATTTTTCCCTAATTGACCTTCCACACCTCTTCGGCATACCCATTACACACCAAGGTGCGATTGCTAATTTTATTTAACATTGTCTCTCAGCCAATATATCCGATTTGACTAACATTGAGATCCATTTTAAATGGATTAAAATGGGCGCCACTAAGATTTCATTTCAACCCTAAATACTATTCTTCCTATAAATTAGGGCACCATAATGGCGACAAATTTCGGTTACATTTCACCCTAATTTTTCATTTGGTTTTGCTTGATCTATGCTTATGCCTACCCGCTAGTATGGTCACCGTCGCCATGGAGGGTTTCCTTCTCAGACTCTCATCCCAAACCGACGACTAATACCCAGCTTGGGAGAATAAATCAAGTGTAGCAAAGAGGGAAAATTGCAATTAACATGTATAGAGTTTATTTTGCTTTATGCATTGTGTGCCTCAGGTCTGAAATAACCTGATTTGAACTTGTTTTGACAGGGTTTTCCGTACGTTTTGACCACACATGGTTTCCTTCAGTGATACATTTTTTTTATCTATTTTCTTTGTTACAGAGCTGAGCCCCGATGACGTCGTCATGGCTTGCGGAGGACAGGTTTCTCCTCTCGGTATTAAGGGTTCACTCATAGAGTGAGTACGATAAAAAAGAGAAATGCTTGGTAAGCATGTGACTATGGCCTTTTGCTACTCCATCAGCGTTGCAGATCTCACGTGCAGGTTCAGCCACCTGGAGTTGCTGACTATGAAGGGGAAGCCCAAAGCTTCCATGTACAATTTGCTGCCCCCTGACTGGGGTGGCTACGCCCAGCCTTGGATTGACTAGATTTCCTTCTCCTACCTCTGCTTGAAGGCGCTCCATCTTAGGTGAATGATTCTCACTAACCACAATTTGGGGACTCTTATTCGTGGCCGCAATCATATGCTGCAGTTGCTTAAGCTCGAGAAGTGCTCTAGCTGTAGCACCAGGGGGCTACAGGATGTCATCTGCGATTGTCGGTATGACTTCACTTGGACAATTGCTTTTCATTGCTTTAATTCGACAGTCAATTTCGTGATTGTGTTGCTGCTGGAGGATTTCATACTCAGTTGTTGGGTTTTTCATTAATTGTATTATGTATTAACTACTTGTTTGGGTTTCACTCCTGGTTACACCTCTTACATATTTAGTCTTTAGATTCTTTATGGGTGGTGAGAGCTTTGTTGTCACTACAATTCCTGTTTCTTCTACTGGGTTTTTCTTTTAAGTTGATTTATACGCTAGTGGCAGTACAGTATATGAATAGAAAAGGTTGGTTTAAGTTGATTTATATGGTAGTGGCAGGGTGGTCTATAAATACAAGATTGAGAAAAGATTCAGATTTGACTCTTTCCCTATCTCTCTTGTTCATTTTGTTTTGTATAACCAATCCGTTTGCCCTCTGGCTGTTATCTATGTGATATTGCTTAAGTTACAAGTAATTTAATACTGCCAAAATTGTCCATCTATATATGTTCAGTGATTTATTTGGGAGGATACAACTAACATTTGTCAGGTTTGTTCGTTCTCTACAAATTCAGTGTTGTTAACCTTGCTTGCAAACCTCTCCTTTGTTATTTTAAAATTAGACTTGAATCATTTAATAAAATGCAAATGTTGTTGATCCAAAGACTGTCGAAGAAGTTCAGGCCAATTATTTACCCTAAAATTTTGGTGTCTTGTTTTGAGAACTAGAAAAACTAATTGTTCATGTTTTTGATTTTGGATTATTCATACAGGCTGCTAGAATTCCAAAGAAGTTAGCTCCCACTATAGGAATTGTAGTTGATCATCATCGCAAAAACCATTCCCTGGAAGGTCTTTAGGCTAATGTTCAGTGATTGAAGGCATATAAGGCAAAGCTGGTTGTCTTCCCTAGAAGTGCTCACAAGTTTAAGGTAAGTTTCATTTGTTTGGATGATATTTTGATTGATAAACGTGATTTCATGCTACTTATAGATGGAATGAGTTTTGTAAATTAATGTGCAGGTTGGTGATTCTAGTCCTAAGGAATTGGCCACTGCAAGCCAAGTACAAGGTACATACTTGTCAATCCATTAGGAAAAACCATCTGTTAAACTTGTAAAGGTTACTGATGAGATGAAATCCTTCAAAGCATAGCTTTGAGTGGAAAGGATGAACAAACGATTAGCTGGAACTCATTTGAAGAGGGCTACTGAGGCAGAGAAGAATGAGAAGAAATGATTTAATTAAGTTTTGTATTTCAGTAGTGTTGGATCTAGGGCATACAACTGAGAGGGGGGGTGAATCAGTTGTATAAAAACCTGCTCTACTTTAAACACTTGATTCTTCTTTGTTAGTTAACAGTATTTCAATTAATCATCCATGAAAGCATAATGCACAAACACAAAAACATCAACACATTAAACACCAAGATTTTGACGTGGAAAACCTGGTTAAGGGAAAAACCACAGGGTGATTAACCCAAGGATTATTCTCTGTTAGAAGAATAAGAAAAAGAATGGCACTTGCCAATTAGGGCTCACTGCCCGAGCACACTGCTCACAAAGAGGCCCACTGCCTACAAGGAGACACACTGTCTACAAGGTGATAAGAATCACAATCTTGAACTGGAGAATGACATCTCTACCATGTTTGGATCAGTTCCATTTAAGCCCAAAAGTCTCTGCTCTGCCCTTCGCACTTCTCTTTGCTATACTCCACTCATCCACATAATCCACACTCCGAAATGAACTCACAAACCTTTATTTATACAAGACATCGACTTAGGAACAATCATCTAAGTCGATAATTAACCATAAGAGTATCCACAAGATGAATCACACATCCGGTCGACCACCATAAGAACATTCGTAGGATGAACAACTCATCTGGTCGGCTAATCAGAACAAGAACTTCATCCGGAAGAATATCTTCAATTCCGGGCTCTACCATCAATGCGGACCAACAACACAACCTCAACATGATCCAAGAACCTTCACAAGCCTGCCTGAATGACCAGGTACATCCGTACTTTCTCTACATACTGGAATCTCTTCTCTTCCTCATCTGGAACTTCAAGAACACAGTCTGTCGTCACTGTCATAATGCAAAGGGTAGTTCCAGATCTCAAAATCATACACAACTCGATATGACACATCACAAGGACATCCCAAACACACCTTCCAATCCACAGATTAGGATTATACAATTCCGGACCTCACCGGACCTTTCTGTGATCCTCTGTCACCTCCGAACACTTGCCGGAACTGGTTCCACACAGACAACCATAACTTCTTCAGATCTTCATGCGGACCTCTGAAATCTTAACTGAAATATCTCAGGACATATATCTACAAACCCTTTGATCTGCATCCTCCGGTTCTCAACCTATACAATACATTTGCCTTCTTCTCATCACTATTCTTCACTGTTTCTGACTGAGGCTAATTTTCTCAATATCCTCAGCACATTGCTCATCCAATCCTTCTTGTCAATGCAATATGAGTATGTTGACATCAATGACAACACTGGTTCACCTTCATACTTGCAACAATCTCCCCCTTTGTCATTGATGGCAACATATGATGTGAAAAACCATCAAGACAAGAACTTCTCCTTTCTGTCACAGCTCCCCCTATCAGCAACATGTCTTCTCCTCATTTACTGCTCCCCCTTTGATCAACAACCACTTGTTTTTCACATGTCTTCTCTCCCCCTTTGACATCAATGGCAAAGGGCTCATACTTGCAATTCTACACATCAGAATCATACCAGCTGCTCCCTCTTAGTAGCAGCTCCCCATCATCAATCCGGATCACAAGATATGACTGTGATATCCACCGGACTGATGCACATCAGTGCATCCTAGTTCATTATCAGAGGGGCCATGACCCCTAACTTCTCTTGGAGATATTCAAAAGAGTCCTTGGGAAGAGGTTTAGTAAAGATATCCGCAATCTGATCCTTGGAGGGAACATACTCCAATCTTACTTCTTCCTTGTTCACTTGTTCTCTCAAAAAGTGAAACTTGATAGATATGTGCTTAGTCTTATAATGCAATACCAGATTCTTAGCAATATTAATTGCACTTGAATTATCACAGAAAATTGTGATAGGTTCCTCATATTCAACTTTAATGTCTCTTAGCATCTGCTTCATCCATAAGATTTGAGTGCAACTACCTACTGCTGCAATGTATTCTGCTTCAGTTGTAGACAGAGATATTGCATCTTGTTTCTTGCTTAGCCAAGAAACCAATCTCTTTCCCAAAAAGAATGCTCCACCACTGGTACTCTTCCGGTCATCCACATCTCCTGCCCAATCTGCATCTGTGTAAGCATGAAGAGAGAAATCTGGATCTCTAGGGTACCATAGACCATACTCAACTGTTCCTTTCAAGTACCTAAAAATTCTTTTGATTGCCATAACATGAGATTCTCTAGGATCAGCCTGGAATCTTGCCACAAGACCAACAGCCTGCATTATATCTGGTCTAGTCTGAGTGAGATACAACAATCCACCAATCATTGATCTATACTTTGTCTGATCTGCCTTTGGAGAATCATCATCTTTGGTCAACTTACATCCGGTTGCCATAGGAGTGTTCATTGGCTTTGAATCTTCCATACCAAATTTCCTCAATAATTCTTTTACATATTTGGTCTGAGAAATGAAGATCCCTTTCTTTGTTTGAGTAATTTGCAGACCCAAGAAGAAATTCATTTTGCCAAGCATAGACATTTCAAACTCACTTTTCATCTGATTTGCAAAAATTTTGCACATACTATCTCTTCCTCCAAAAATGATATCATCCACAAATACTTCAACAATCAAAATATTTTCATGATCAATTTTGAAATATAAGTTACTATCAGCAGTACCTTTGTTGAATCCAATCTGCACAAGATGCTTATCCAACCTATCATACCATGCTCTTGGGGCTTACTTCAATCCATACAAAGCTTTCTTCAACTTGCAGACCATATCATCATTATCAGACAATTGAAATCCATCCGGTTGTTCAATGTAAACTTCTTCTTCCAGATCACCATTTAGGAAGGCAGACTTGACATCCATCTGATATACCTTGAAGTCTTTGAAGGCAGCAAATGCAAGGAGTAATCTGACTGCTTCAATTCTTGCCACCGGAGCAAAGGTTTCTTCAAAATCAATTCCTTCTATTTGAGAGTAGCCTTTGCAGACCAATCTAGCTTTTTTTCTAATTACTTCACCAGCTTCATTCAGTTTGTTCCGGAAGACCCATTTGGTTCCAATCACATTCCTGTCTCTTGGTCTAGGAACAAGATCCCAAGTATGATTTTTCTCAATTTGCATCAATTCATCTTCCATTGCTTTGGTCCAATTTTCATCATTGCAAGCTTCTTTTATTGTTTTAGGTTCAATCTTTGAAATTAGACAACATTCATCCTGATTTTGAGCAACATTCCTTCTAGTTTGCACACCTTTGTTTCTGTCACCTATGATCTAATCTTCAGAGTGGTTCTGTCTTACATACCTTGGAATTTTGGGAGTATCCTGTACTGCTGCTTCTTGATCAGGCTCACTCAGACCCATCTCTTCTTCCTGATTTACCGGATCAGGCTGACTCTAACTTACCAGAGAGGATTGAGTTCCTTGAACCTGAACACCATCTTGATCATCTTCATCAAACTCATAAAATCTTGAGGGCTTCTCAATTCCTTCATCAACTTTTACATTAGTGCTTTCTATCATCTTCCTCAATCTCTTATTGTAACACCGGTATGCTTTGCTTTGAGTGGAGTAACCCAAGAAAATTCCTTCATCACTTCTAGCATTAAACTTTCCTAGATCTTCATCTCTTTTAATATAACACTTGCTACCAAATACTCTGAAATACTTCACAGTAGGAGTGATGCCAAACTAGAGTTCATAGGGGGTCTTACCAGTGTTGTTTCTGATTTGAACTCGATTGAGAGTGTAGATTGCAGTGCTGATAGCTTCTTTCCAAAACATTTGAGGGACATTTGCTTCCAACATCATTGTCTTGGCAGCTTCCTGGATGGTCCGGTTCTTTCTCTCAACTACTCCATTCTGCTGTGGAGTCCTAGGAGCAGATAATTGTCTCCTTATACCCTACTTCTCACAAAAGCCAATGAACTCACCAGATGTAAATTCACCACCTCTATCAGACCTTAGACACTTTAGTTTCAATCCGGTTTGATTCTCTACCATAGCTTTGAAGATTTTGAACTTCTCAAGGGCTTCTGATTTCTCTTTTAGGAAGGTAACCCACATCATCCGGGAATGATCATCAATTAGCAACATGAAATATCTATCACCTTGCAGACTCTTGATTCTTGTCGGACCACAGAGATCAGTATGTACTAATTCCAACAATCCGGTAGAGGACTGATCTTTGCTTTTGAAGGAGACTCTGCTCTGTTTACCTAGCTGACATTCTTTGCACAAACTATTTGTAGGTTTCATCAATTTTGGAAGATCTCTTACAGCCTGAATATTTCTTATCTTGATGATGTTATCAAAATTTACATGACACATTCTTCTATGCCATAACCAACTCTGATCAACTTGAACAAACAGACAACTTTTATTTGAACCAACCAGATGAAAGATATTACCTTTTGTTTGAGTACCGGATGCAATTTCAGTTCTGGAGCTTGTAAAGATTCTGCATTTTCCATTCTTGAACCGGAGATCATAGCCTTTGTCCACTAACTGACCAACACTGAGAAGATTGTGCTTCAATCCTTCAACATATAGTACATTACCTGTTTTGCTCTTTCCATCAAAGGAAATAGTTCCCCTACCTCTGATTCTGCCAGCAGAATTGTCACCAAACTTACCATTCCTCCTTCATACCTTTCCAAATCCAAGAATTTATTCTTGTCACCAGTCATATGGTGAGAACATCCACTGTCAATGACCCAATCATCCTTTTCTTCCACTTGAGCAGCCAAAGCTCTTTCCACAACCTTGTGATTGACAGATTCAGAGGATATTGAATCTTCTTCCTTGATGGCAATAAACACCCATTCATTTCTAGATTTGCTTCCTAGTTCTGATTCATCATCTGTTACTCCTTCATTGTCATCATCTTCATGAACATAATAGCAGTTCTTTTGAAACCTTTATCTGTTAGTATTAGACCTTGCAGATCTTTCCGGACATCTTGAAGCAAAATGACCAATCTTATTGCAGTTGAAGCACTTAAAGGGTAGTTTTCCTTCATACTTACCGAATCCTCTTGGCAGTCTCTTTGCAATGAGGGCTTCAAGTTGAGCTGTTTCTGCTTCTTCTTCCATGTCTCTTCTTGCTTGATCATACCATGACATCTTCCTTGAAGAGTTTTCACCCAGATCAAATCTCTGTTTGCCTTTTACATAGGCACTGGCTTTGAAAGCAGATTCAGTCTTGGGAGGATCATCTCCAAACTCGGTCATTTCAAATGTAGCTAGTTTTCTAGCCAATTGTTTTCTTGTGACAGTTGTGTGGGCTCTGAATTCATCAATGGCAGCAACCTTGATTTTGTAGGCAGCAGGAAGGGATCTGAGGATTTTGCAAACAATCTCATTTTCATCCAGAGTTCCACCAGCATTTCTAATTCCACATACCAGCTCATTCACTCTTGGCATAAAGGTAGTGATGTTTTCATCATCTCTCATCTTCAATCTTTCAAATTTCCCTTTCAGACTTTGCAACCTTGCACTCTTGACAAACTCATCTCCTTCATACAGAAGTTCCAATTTAGTCAGGATCTCATATGCAGTTGGTAGGTCAATAACATTTGAGAGATCTGAGTCGTTCAATGTGCTTAGCAGAGCTTCCTTGGTCCGTAGATTGTTTTCAGCATCTGTGATTTCATTCAGAGTTGTTGGACCACCTTGTGGAGGTACATTTGGTTTTGAGACCATGGCCAAGTATGCTTTTCCCATACATTCCAAGTGACATTTCATGCGACCTTTCCAGAGAGTGAAGTTGATTCCATCGAACTTCGGACTATCCTTCTTGTATGACGACATCCTGGATCTCCTCAAGCAGTTAAGCTCCTTTCAGAGGAATTTGGCTCTGATACCAATTGTTGGATCTAGGGCATACAACTGAGAGGGGGGGTTGAATCAGTTGTATAAAAACCTGCTCTACTTTAAACACTTGATTCTTCTTTGTTAGTTAACAGTATTTCAATTAATCATCCATGAAAGCATAATGCACAAACACAAAAACATCAACACATTGAACACCAAGATTTTGACGTGGAAAACCCGGTTAAGAGAAAAACCACGGGGTGATTAACCCAAGGATTATTCTCTGTTAGAAGAATAAGAAAAAGAATGGCACTTGCCAATTAGGGCTCACTGCCCGAGCACACTGCTCACAAAGAGGCCCACTGCCTACAAGGAGACACACTGTCTACAAGGTGATAAGAATCACAATCTTGAACTGGAGAATGACATCTCTACCATGTCTGGATCAGTTCCATTTAAGCCCAAAAGTCTCTGCTCTGCCCTTCACACTTCTCTTTGCTATACTCCACTCATCCACATAATCCACACTCCGAAATGAACTCACAAACCTTTATTTATACAAGACATCGACTTAGGAACAATCATCTAAGTGGGTAATTAACCATAAGAGTATCCGCAAGATGAATCACACATCCGGTCGGCCACCATAAGAACATTCGTAGGATGAACAACTCATCCGGTCGGTTAGTCGGAACAAGAACTTCATCCGGAAGAATATCTTCAATTCTGGGCTCTACCATCAATGCAGACCAACAACACAACCTCAACATGATCCAAGAACCTTCACAAGCCTGCCTGAATGACCAGGTACATCCGCACTTTCTCTACATACTGGAATCTCTTCTCTTCCTCATCTGGAACTTCAAGAACATAGTCTGTCGTCATTGTCATAATGCAAAGGGTAGTTCCGGACCTCAAAATCATACACAATTCGAGATGACACATCACAAGGACATTCCAAACACACCTTCCAATCCACAGATTAGGATTATACAATTTCGGACCTCATCGGACCTTTCTGTGATCCTCTGTCACCTCTGAACACTTGCCGGAACCGGTTCCACACAGACGGCCATAACTTCTTCAGATCTTCATGCGGACCTCTGAAATCTTAACTGAAACATCTCAGGACATATATCTACAAACCCTTTGATCCGCATCCTCCGGTTCTCAACCTATACAATACATTTGCCTTCTTTTCATCACTGTTCTTCACTGTTTCTGACTGAGGCTAATTTTCTCAATATCCTCAGCACACTACTCATCCAATCCTTCTTGTCAATGCAATATGAGTATGTTGACATCAATGACAACACTGGTTCACCTTCATACTTGCAACAAGTAGTTTATTTTCACCATTGGAAATTTCATGTATTGGGTTGAAGAAAAAATTATTAGTGAAGTACATGTTCTAGTTATTTGTTGGCAAATCATACATTGGAATTGGGTTATATTGAATTTTGTTGTATTTTGATATACTTTGTTTTCAAATATTTCTATTTTGCATCTTAAAAAATAATGCTTTCTACATGTTTCAAGCTTGTGATCTCTTTTTGGACATGTCTTATATGGTTTCACTTAAACTGTATAGAAATGGTTCTTAGGATTTTAGGGTACTCGTGAAATTGAAATTATGGTTGTTTCAGACTATCGTTATCTTTTTGAGTTATAAAAGAATTTACTTTTATATTTATTCCAAAATGACTTTGTTATCTCAGAAATTTTGAAGTCAACAAAATCAACAGAGCTTCTTGGTTTAATTTAAAGATTAACCTGGGGGAAAACAACAAATAGACATTGAAATATGAAGACTAAATTGAATGGTTTGAATTGCATTAATGGCTGCATAACTTTTCCATAGATTGGACGTGTGGAGCAGTGAATAAATATGAATAAATATATGACCAGTTGATGACAAAATAATGATTAAAATGACTAAATATACTACCAATGGATAGAAATTAGTTAATATAAATGATTAAATATACTACCAATGGACAAAAATTAGTGAATAAAAATGACTAAATATACTACCAATTGATGATAATTAATGATTACAATGACTAAATAAATGACTATCATGACTAAATAAATGACCAGTGAATAACAATCAATGACTAAATTAATGACTAAATATACTACCAAATTGATCAATCAAAACAACCAATAAATGACTAAAAATGGTTTAGTCATAAATTTGGTCGTGTTATAAATGACTGACAATAAACTACTAATGGTCACGTGGCCAAGCTTAGTCATTTATTTGCAATTTTTAGTAGTTTTTTAAGTCATTTATTGCTATTTTTCTACTAGTGATATAAGCAAGGAAATTGCATGTAAATGAATTAATCTATGAAAGCAAATTACTCTAAGAATGCTAGATCTAACTATCCTATCAAGGAAAAAACAATAAGATTACTAATCCCAAGAGCAATTTTAGTTATCTAATTACTACCAATTGACAGAAAGCAAAGAGGAACCTGAAATAAAGAAGACTTGTGAGCCTCCACTACCCTCAGATTTCCTTGTGTGACAACCTCGTATCCTCTTGTAGCAGAGGGGAATCCTCTAGGTGAGAAAATGAAAATGGAAGTGAAAGAAGCTTTAGAAGCTTTGAAAAGAGAGCTCAATGAGAGATATTGATGAGCACGATGGCTTGATTTGAGAAGCGTATGGACACGTGATGAGCCTTTTGTGAAAGCTTGATGAGAAACGAACAAAACAAAAGGCTCCTATGTCCTATATGAGCATGAGAATGCTGAATGTGGAGAGCAATAACTTGCAAGAGCTGTGTGCACAAATGAAATTGCCTCCCTTTGTGCTTGAGGGAGGGGGTATTATAGGTTAGAAGAAGGGATGAGAGGGGAGGAAGAAGGAGAGTTAACTCAATTATATTAGAGAGTTAACACAGAGGATTCAAGAGTGGTCTAGGTTAAAATTGGAGTGATCTACCTAGTAAAAGGTTATCACTCAAGATGGAGTTAAGAAGAAAGAGTGCATGGGAATGCATGAGTTGTTAATTTTAGATGTTCAAAATGGAGCTAATTATGCATGTGTGGGTGCATGTAATAGTTAACTGATAACTCCATATTAGGCTCGAAAATCCATGCAAACATGAAGAAAAATGGGTGAAAACAGAGATTTTTTGAGTTAGAAACTTGAGTCTTTCCATGGCTGGAAACATGACAGGGTCACCCATGAGTCACCCCTTTCACCAGTAGGGTCGCTCGAGGGCAACCCTAGGTTACCAAGGGGGTGACCCATGGGCAACCCACTAGGGAGAGCACATGGGTTGAAGTTCTGGATAGGAGATAGAAGAGGAGGAGAAAAGAAGGGGTTCTACCTTCAGAAACATGTCAGTCATGTGCAAGAATTCAAATCTCCACTTGCAAAGTAGGATCTCCTGGCGGGAGATCCAAAAATAATAGGGGGAGATTTGGATTGGTTGAGTGAAATTGAAAACTGAAAGTGGGAGATGGCTAGGGGGGACCTCTAGAAGGCTTTTAGGGGGTGGAGAAGATGAAAAACATTGGGGAAAGGTGAAAACTCACCTACAAGATGCATATAAGGCTTAGGAATAGGGTCACAAGCTCATAAAACATAAATCGACAAGTGTCGAAAATCATCGACAACAAAGAGAGAGAAAACGACAAAGGGGGAAGAACACAAGACAAAAGAAATGACACATCACCAAGAGGATTGCTACTGAGAGGATGTTATTTCGTGCTTACATGTATGTGAAAAGGATTAAAAATCATCATAAAGGTCCTCATGGAGGTTGTGCGTGATTTTTGTGCTTACAGGTACTGCACATGGGCTTAAGCTCTCTTTAATCAATCATTTCCTCAATAGCTCCTATATCTGTCTTTTAGCTCTGCATTTTCTGCTGGTGTCATTCTATGCACCGCTTTGTTTGGAAAACTGGCTCCAGGTATGAGATCCATATGATGACTGATACTCTAGACTAGTGGTAATCCTTTTGACACATTCTCTGATACAATATCTTGGTATTCTATCAACAATCCTGCTCCTTCCTTCTGCAGTGGTTCTTCTCCTTTTGCAATGGTATTTTCCACACTTTGGGTACCACACTTCTTTGGGATCAATGCAGAACACATGCTCTCATGTCTTAATCCATCTAAAAATTTCCTTCCATCTACCAAGCAGATTCTAGCATTGCCGTATACTTCACTCTTGTTCTCTTCTTCCAAAGGTATCAAGATATGTATTTTCCCATTTGATGTCGTAGTATAGGTATTCTTTCTCCCATCATGAATTTCATTTCTATCATACTACCATGGTCTTCCCAACAATATATGACATACATCCATCGGCATAATATCACACAATAATTCATCATAGAAGATCCTATATGAAATTTCACCAAACATTGTTCATTTACCAATATCTTGTGGTCATCTTGAATCCATTCTATCTTGTAGGGTTTTAGATGTGCCAACCTCTTTAGATTTAGCTTCCTTACCATCTCTTCTGAAACCAAATTGTTGGTACTACCACTATCAATGATAACTTTGCAACACTTACCTCTTGATTTGCATCTTGTCCTGAAAAAACTCTTCCTTTGCAGTGGCTCCTTAGTTGTTTCTGCTTGCAACAAAGCTCTCCCCATAACCAATGATTCACCCTTTTTTGGTTTTCCCATTGAACTTGGTGACCCAACTAGTTCTTCCTCTGCATATGTTGTCCTTGCATTATTTTTGGTCCTCTTATTAGTACTCCCTTGATGGCATTCAAATGCTCGGTGTCCTTTACCTCCATACTTGAAATAGGTTCCTTTGAATGATCTTTTGTCAAATCCTCTTTCATGTCTATAGTATCCTTCATTGTGGTAAGAATTATGACTTCATCTGCTATTGCAGTAGAAACTCTCAAGTCATCTCTCCCTTGGTGATATGAATTGTTATCTCTTTCTTCTTTGCGGTATGGGCTACTTTCCTTATTTTTCTCCACATATGATCTTCCTTCATTGCATTGTGTTCTACCTCTCTAGAATCTTCCTCATCTACCTCTCTATCTATGCTCAAATCTCTTATTCAACTTTTCTTCAACCTTCAATGCAAACTGATGCCTCTTCCACCATCGTCATCCTTACCAAGCTTAGTTCTTCTTGAATGTTTGTTCTCAATCCATTAATGTACCATGCCACTTTCTCTTTGCTTGCTTCACTATGTCCAGTCCTAATGATCATTCTATGAAATTCTTCATTATACTCTTTCACTGTTTTCTCCTTTTGCCTTAGGTTTTGCAATCTCTTTAGCAATTCCAGTTCATAATCAACAAGTATGAATTGATTCTTCAATTTTATCACCATTCTATCCCACTTTGTGATTCTTTCTTTTCCTCTCCTATTTCTATCCAACTAAATTTCTTTCCACAAAATAGCAGCATGACCTTTCAACTTAGTTTTTGCAAATCTCACTTTTTCTGTAATGTCCCTTATAGGAACAATACTAATTTTTTCCTAAATTATTAATTTCCAAGCAAACAAAGGTTTAGAGAGTACCTTGGATTGATTTAATTCCTGCAAACAAGTTAGAAAATACTTACAATAATATTTCTCACAGTCAAGTTAACATGATTAACAAACTCATAATGGCATTATCGATCCAACCAATCCTAACTATCTATGAGACTCAACCATAAGAGAGTTGAGGAATGTGACTTCGATGGGGTGTCTTGGATGCTCTACCCTAGGTCCAAGAGCAGATATACCATCTCCCTTGGCCTCATGTGGCCCATGCCATCCATATGAGGTGGTATACCTAGTGAGGTATCATTCTCGTTATCCCCTCATCTTATCATTTCCTTTCCCTTTCTCTATGATTGGTTCCTTTGAATCTGCATGTCTATGATAGGAGAATAAGATCACAAAAGGTACCTTGGAAGCCATCTCTTCTAAGCCCAAGGGCAGTAACCTTTGTACCCTTATACCCTTTGTACCCCCTTGGCCCCAATGGGATTATATCAATCCCCCCTATAGGGGTGGCGTACCTAGAAGAGTGCCCCATCTTCATTACCCCTCTTGCACCACATTTCCTCCATCATAACATTCAATGTTCAAGAATCCACATTAATGCACAATAAATTAATCAAACTCATAGTTGCAAACAATCATATCAGCAATGCATTATGAAGGTGACATGTAAATGATAATGTGCATGAACTATTGATGATGATATGCAAAACCACTAATCAGTTTTAGACAACATCCTATAAACATTCTATCACAATTATATAACTCACAATTCCCATTTAGTCGGCTCTCAAATATTCTCCTTCTATCCTTTATATCTTTGCTTTAAGTCTGCTCTTCATCAGCTCTAAATCAACTTGCTATCAAAATGATATTCTCTTCTAATTCCCAATCTTCCTATCCCTGTATTAAATCAGATATATATTTCCCTGTGTTTAAGATTGCTGATCTCTTATGCTTATGGCAGATTAGAACTCAGAACTGTTATATATTTTCTTGGATTCCATATCTGATGACTTATATATTTCCTGACTTATATCCGCTGACTTATATTCTTGCTTATATCTTATGAATTGCTGCCCATACTATCGATTTATATCTTTTATATGTCTTTTTTCTTTCCCCACCTCTTATGAAAGGGGACGACTTTAGGATAGTAGGCACCCCTTTACTTATTTATTTTAGTCATAAACCTTTTCTTATAAATGCTGTGACAAGCTTAGTTTATATTTAATATGGGATCACTGCCCATATTGACCTTTGAGGGCTTTGATTCATATACTTGTAAATATTAATGTATATTATTTAAATTAATATATGTATATTATTAATATTTATGTTTGTCATTTATATTTTTTTTTATATAATTTTAATAATATATCTATTTAATTATTTAAATAAATATATTTATATTTTTAATATTTATATTTGTTATTTATAATATAAATATATTATATTTTAATTATATTAAAATATTCATATAATATTATTTATTAAATAATATATATATTAATAATATATGTCTATACGTAATTATCATTCGAATTGATATTTTTATGAAAGCAACTTCACTCTCTTACCATGTCGTTTAAATCTTTAATTTAAACAATGCCTTAATATTGGGACATCACACATTCCGAATCTTCAATTTCTTCATACTCAAAGTATTCTTCCATGTCATTTATCTAGTCAATCAACTCCTCAGGGTTCAAATTAGCCACATAATTTGAAATTTCAATTCTAGGTCTCCTACCAATCCTAGAAATAACTTTCAACATATTTACTTGATCTGACTCTTCTTCTTCTAGGGTTTTCTCATTTTGATTTACAACTTGATTCCTAATTCATCAGCATCACTCTCATTCTCATGTCTAGGGTTTAGACCTCTCTTCCTATCCTCTTCTACAAAATCCAATTAGACTTTCATTGTTCTCATCATTTCTAACATTTATTCTATCCTTCCAAAAACATTATCCATATTAGGCATCCTCCTTGGTGGCATATTTTCCTTGGATCTAGTGCAACTGCCTCAATTCGGCTATCTGACTACAAAGTTGCAATTGCCTCACAATCGGCGCTCTATTGACAAACACTTTTAGGTTGCCTCAAGTCAGCAATCTGCTCACCCTAGGATCTGTTGGAATGCCTTCTCTCCCAAAGGATTCAAAAACTTTGCTCTAATACCACTTGGTGCAGTCACAAATGGAGGGAACAAGGTAAGGATTGTTCAATTGTGCAACCTTAGAGTAAATATAGTGGAATAAACACAAGAATTGAAACAACAAATTGAAATTTCATTGATTCAACTTCATCGATGGTTACAATAGGGATTATAGGCATGCCGCATGGGCATTACAGTCATCTATAATTAGATGTGCAAAGGATATGAAAATTGGCACATTCGCCTTCCAAAACTATGAGCTATCTAACTACTGGACTACTAATGATCGGAATTCTAACTTCTAACTCCTAAATGCTTTTCAATGAGTCTAAGAGATGCTTATATATCCTTTCCAAGCTCCAAGAGAGATCTGCGTCAGCCGCAAGGGTTTCCATAACCCAATACTTGATGAAATGTGTAGGTCAACCTCATTCCAATGGTGAAGCCTCCAATGTTGATAAAACACATTGCAGTTTAGGATGAAGGTGCCTCTGACTCCATAATTCCTTGTGAGATGTTCTATTAGGTTCCACAAGTCACAGAAAGGTGCCACAAACTCCATATGCCAAGTTGTATGCATAATGCTCTAAACAGTGAACCCTGATGAAACTTCTGACAATGATATCTTTCTGTAGATGATTGCAAATCTCCTGAAATTTGGATATGTCATAGATGAGCTATTGTAGAGTCTTGATCCCGTGCCATGAGCTGTGAAATGATTATGTGATAAAATGCGGTGAAAAATGCTGAGACTGTACTGATTGAAATGCAAGAAAAGAAAAGAAACAAATTGTTTTTTTGGTTGATGCAAGATTATCTTTCAACCTGGGATGCTTCTGCATCACCAAGCCTTCAAAGGCTTCATAGAGTGTTGTTATGCTAGTGAAATTCCCAAGTCCAAGTGCTTTAAAGATTTCAAAAGCTCTCCCCAATTCATAGCTTTCTCAAGCTCATTTGCTCTCTTTCTAATTGCCACCAAGAGGAGGACCCCGTGGCTGTAAGAGGATGAAGAGGTCAACGTTGAATCAAGGATTCCTGAGGGTAGTGTAGAGATTCATGCCTCTTTCACAATCTAGGTTTTTCATGCTTTCTTAGATAATTAGATCACAATTTGCTCTTGGGAATAGTAATTTTCTTGATAGATTCATTTAAAAGTTGATTAGATTAGTTTTCTTGAATAATTTAAATTGCAATCCTAGAATAAATTTCTTGTTTCACACTTTCAATTCTTAGATTAGTCCAAAAATCTCTTCGAAAATACCAAAAACATAGCATAATTGCATTAGGTAAATCTCATACTAGTTTGCAATCATATTTTGATTTCCTAGTTAATTAGTTCATTTTAAATCTCAATTCCAAAAAAGAATAAAAAAATGTTTGCATACATATTGAAGACCTCAAAAATACAAAAACATTAGAACTTAGAAAAGTGAAACCCTTAATTCGATCATGAGGTAAGATTCAACAAAACAAGCATTCACAAACTCCTAGATTTCATCAGTAGGTCAACAAAGTCAAGAAAACTCACACAAAGCCTTAGATAACACCACTAAGTCAAAAGTCAACTCTTGGTCAACCCAAGTATATTCTCTCTATCTAAGAATTTGAATGTGCCCTAGAATTAGAGGTGAGTGGGTGAGGGTTATCCTTGAGGAGATTGAGGAATTACATCCTAGGCCACAACTAGTGCAACAAACACAAGAAGAACAAGATCATGTGCTTAGAATGATTCAACATAGATAACTAATACATGTTCTTGAGCCATAGAAGAAAGGCTACAACATACTAGGCTTATTAACGACTACAATAGGCATCCATCTAGACATTGGAACACTAGAAACCCAAACAAGAGATTGATAACTAGTGACCCTTTGGGTCATATTATTATCTCCATCACAAAAATCATTCAACAACACACAATAAACCATGGTAGGCCCCAAGATCGATCGACTGCTCTTTGCAACGTTCTACTCTCAAGAGAACAAAACGCCCCTAGGTCTTGCCTCCACTCGACTGGCTTTAACCACAAGAGCGAGAGTGACTTGGAGGTCACCCAAGGCAAGGAGAGGGTCCATTGGCTTGCATCGAGGTTGACTCATCCACGCCTGTGCACTGAGTCACGTTTCAAAGAGTACAGTAACACTAAAGAAACTCATGGAATTTTGATGTAAACTCCTTATGTATTTGGGTTTCAACTTTTCATAAAATATTGTAGAGTTTAAATTGTCAAATATATAAAAATGTCTTTTTCAAGAAAAAACTAAATGATCCACATTCTCTACATCCTTCTTTGCTTAATGCTGGTTATTAACACCAACAACCATTGTGTTGCTTTTAGGCCATTAATATCTTATTTAACATTAGATAATGATAACTTTGCAGATTTAAGACACTTGAATTTTGGAAAACTCACCTTGGAGGCATCTCATGGACCAATAGTTTAGTCTTTTCATATTCAAAACAAATCTAGCCACCATCAGTTTCGTGCTTCGCTATATCGGCTACCTTCTTTGTTTACTTCCTCAATCTGCATTTTGAGGGCGAAAACCATTGCTTGGTTGCACTTGACATGCTTATGTCATGATTGGGATTTGATTGCGAGACCTCTAATTTGTTCTTCCAACTCCCATGATATTGTTGCCGCAACAAAGCATAGTAAATAAAAACTAAGATCCATATGCAAAAAATGGTAATTTTGATCACTATGTTAAAGGAATTTGCCCTCTGAATTTGATGTAACTTTCTTCATTTGTATTTAAGAAATTTTATAGAATAAATTCTGACAAATATTGATTCTATTGTTTGGCTTTAGCAATATGAAGCTTCAACTCCCTCAAATAGCTTTATGTATTCAACAATACTGAATGTTCATCTCTCTATACATAAAAGATCTAAAAACGTGATGTAGGAGTGGAATTGTAACAGTTTTCTAAAATTGCAACTTATAGAAAACTAAACCAATAGATATAGAGATTACAAAGTAGTGGGATTCGATCTGTTACTCATCCACATGAGAGTACACCAACAATACTATTCTTAAATCCTTGGGAATTTTGATAAAACATCAGTACTAATTTCAAGCGGCATAACTATAAACAATCCAATCCAATCAAATAGCTCTATATTTTGAAGATACTATAAACATTATATTGCTCCTGCTCATACAAGGAACATTTAATGTACATACCATATATTTTAAATTTTTTTAAAAAATGCTCACCGTATATATTTAAAAAAGAAACATTGTCATTGTCTCGTGTTGCAATATAAGTATAATTTTTTTTGGGTATTTTATTCCAGAATTTAAATTTAAATTATTAATAGCCAAGAAACACTGTCATTGTCTCGTGTTACAATATAAGTATAAATTTTTTTGGGTATTTTATTCCAAAATTTATATTTTAATTATTAATAGCCAAGAAACATTGTCATTGTCTCATGTTACAATATAAGTATAAATTTTTTTGGGTATTTTATTCCAAAATTTATATTTTAATTATTAATAGCCTATCGAGAAACTCTCTGCCAGTTTATTCTAGAGGTAGAAGTTAGTAATAGCTACTGTCAACGCATTGACAAAAATTTCCATAGAATTTTTTGAAACGAGCCAGCTTGCAAGTGTACTATCCTCCTAATATATTGAAAGTGGCTAATTTCACTATTTTTTTTGTGGAGATCATCTACAATATCATTTTTGCTACCCCATAAGAAACAGAACCTTGGACTGAAATTCTTTACTTTTAAAAGATGTGCATCAAAGGAGTTTGAATTCCTAGACATGTAATGTGCAGATAATCTGAGGGCCCCACGCTGCCTGAAGTGAAGGCCGAGGCAAGAAAGGCTGCGGACGTGGGCCTTGGCCTTCTCCACGGCGCCATTACCCACCTTCACGATCTCCATATGACCGGCTTTACCCGACAGCCCTCCATAGCTTGAAATACTGAGAGACCCACAGTTGTGGATGAAGCATATTAAGTCTCTTTCCACCATCTCAAACCTTTCAATTCCACATGTTCTTCTCTCTCTTTATCTTGCCTATTACTTCCAATTGCAACAAAGATAATACCACCGACTATCAATACTGAAGCCAATGCAGTAAACAAAAATCTATGAGTACTCTTGCTGTTGGTGTATTACAAAGCTGTTGCTCTACTCCTCACCAGCTTATAACCATAAATAGTCTTTTATATTATTGCATTTTTACAGTTATATCACTAAAGGAGCTCAAATAACTAAACAATTTCAGCTTTAGAATCAATCCCTAGAGCTTTTTGGCATATAATTAACCGATAGGTTTTTATATGTGAGCATTATAGTGCTCGAATTGTCTCACGCCATAAAAAAAATTCACGCCGAGAAATTTTCTAAATTGGTTTGTTGTTCCTATCCATGTATTCCTTGAACCTCTTATGGGTGCAAGTGCTAGTAATACTTTTAGATTGGAATGTGTGGTCACAATATATTAATAGGGTTTGTACTATGTTGACCCCCTTGGGTTATGAATGAATGAATGAATAAATTTTTAATGACGTCCACAAGGCCAAAACAATTTAAGGGACCAAGAGCTGCAGCCCTAAAACACTTTCAAATTCTTTTCCATGTCGAAACCTGACGTTATGAGAAGCTTCGCCTCCTCAAAGAGCCTGTTTAAACTTCCCCCCTTCAAATTGTTGCCATATTGCATGCATATATCCTCATAGGCAGCACACTCAAATATGAAGTGCCATTCAGTTTTGACAACCCTCTTGCTGCAGAACATGCAAATCCTATCTTCCCAAATTTCCTTGGGGACCGTCCATCTACCCATTTCGCACCTTAGATGATGAGAACCGGTTAGATCAGACAGTTTAGTTTTAGAAAACACGGACAATGGTTGCAGGTTGGAGCCCTGATTCAAATGTTGTGTATAGTTTATAGTAGGTAGATTTAAATAACAATGTTGGACCTATATTTGTAATAATTATTACTATTTTTTGGATTTATGCGAGGATTACAAAAATAGGTAGAAAATTTTAGTCAATCATATTGTTATTTTTAATTAAAAAGTTTGTATCTTAACTTTGCAAATTTTAGATAGAAAAAATAAAACATGTGATTTGTTCTCAAGTACAAACAATAATAATCAATTAAGAAAAGTTGTTACCAAAACTCTTAACTATCCTCTTTCTATGATAGATTACTGAGTGTCAATGCAAAAACACACAATTGAATCTAGAGACACTCGGGTACTGATATGTCCAATTTTTTAAATAGATATATTTAAGATATTTATACTAATTTATTACTATTTATGATATGATTATATTATATTTCATTGGACTCTAACAACTCATTTAATCTAAACTAATTTGTACTTATTACATTTAATTAAATAAATTATAGGTTAGGAAACTTTATTACATATGATTTGTTCCCAAGTACAAACAATAAAAATCAATTAAGAAAAGTTGTTACCAAAACTCTTAACTAACTATCCTCTTTCTATGATAGATCACTGAGTGTGAATGCAAAAAAACACACAATTAAATCTAGAAACACTTGGTACTGATATGTCCAATTTTTTAAATAGATGTATTTAAGATATTTATACTAATTTATTACTATTTATAATATGATTATACTTTATATTTCATTGGACTCTAACAACTCGTTTAATCTAAACTAATTTGTACTTATTACATTTAGTTAAATAAATTATTGGTTAGGAAACTTTATTACATATGATTTGTTCTCAACTACAAACAATAATCATCAATTAAGAAAAGTGGTTACCAAAACTCTTAGCTAACTATCCTCTTTCTATCATAGATTACTGAGTGTGAATGCAAAAAAAAATAAAATTAAATCTAGAAACACTTGGTATTGATATGTCCAATTTTTTAAATAGATGTATTTAAGATACTTATACTAATTTATTACTATTTATAATATGATTATACTTTATATTTTATTGGACTCTAACAACTCATTTAATCTAAATTAATTTGTACTTATTACATTTAATTAAATAAATTATAGGTTAGGAAACTTTATTACATATGATTTGTTCTCAAGAACAAACAATAATAATCAATTAAGAAAAGTGGTTACCAAAACTCATGTGAATGCAAAAACACACAATTAAATCTAGAAACACTTGGTACTAATATGTCCAATTTTTTAAATAGATGTATTTAAGATATTTATACTAATTTATTATTATTTATGATATGATTATACTTTATATTTCATTGGACTCTAACAACTCATTTAATCTAAACTAATTTGTACTCATTACATTTAATTGAATAAATTATAGGTTAGGAAACTTTATTACATATGATTTGTTCTCAAGTACAAAGAATAATAATCAATTAAGAAAAGTGGTTACCAAAACTCTTAACTAACTATCCTCTTCCTATGATAGATCAGTGAGTGTGAATGCAAAAACACAATTAAATCTATAGACTGATATCTCTGCGGGTCGGAGAGTGCAACAAAAAACTATAAATGCAAAGAGAATTTTGGTTTAAGGGGAGCACGTGGCAAGTAAACAAATTATGAACACAAATTTTGTCTCCCATGCCTAAATGAATGGTGATTAATTTTTTGCTTCATTAGTTAAAAGTAATTTAATTTTAATTTAGTTTTTAGGGTTCTACACATTTTATTTTATGTAATTAGATTATTTTAGGGATTTCAATTTTTTAGTACCTGCCTTCGGCTGGTATTATTGCAATGAGTTCAACTTATCTAGTTATTAATCTATTGATTGCAAACCAATCAAAAGATAGGATTATTTTTCTTGTCGGACAAATTTGATTTAAATTTGTACTTTTCCTATGTGAACATGATAAATTTTTAACAAAAAATTATTTAGAAATGATTTATTTGTATTGTCATTGGCTGAAAAAAAATGACCTCTTCTCTGCGGATTGTCGGTTTGTCGGGAGAGTGCAACAAAAAACTATAAATGTGGAGAGAATTTTGATTTGAAGGGAGTACGTGGCAAGTAAACAAATTATGAACACAAATTTTGTCTCCCACTAGTTAAGTCATGCCTAAATGGATGGCGATTAATTTTTTGCTTCATTAGCTAAAAGTAATATAATTTTAATTTAGTTTTTAATGTTCTACAAATTTTATTTTATGTAATTAGATTATTTATTTTATTTAGTCAAAACTTTAAAATCTATAGTATCATGAATTTAATTATATTTTTTATTTTATTCTTCAAACTTACAATATTTTAATGCATTTTAAATTATAAAAGTATTAGTATTATTACTATACTTTAGGGTTCTACACATAAATAACCTAATTTCACTAAAATATTTCTTAACTATTCATTTGATCTTAACCATTGATGTCTAATTAAATGGAGCTAAACTACATATTTTTATTAAATGAATGCACCCAAAATTATTACTAAACCACAATATTACATTAATTAAAATAATTAAAATCATGTTGTCAAAAAATTAAGTGACTAAGATAGAATACTGTAGTGAAATAAATATGAATATGTTTTTGTTATTATATTATGTAATTATTCTTCAAACTTACAATATTTTAATGCATTTTAAATTGTAATAGTATTCAATATTATTACATTTTAATATCTTAGGCAGACATTTCAAATCTATCCACACTATTATTATATTATGTAATTATTCTTCAAACATACAATATTTTAATGCATTTTAAATTGTAATGGTATTCAATATTATTACATTTTAAATACTGTAGTGATATAAATATGAATATGTTTTTGTTATTATATTATGTAATTATTCTTCAAACTTACAATATTTTAATGCATTTTAAATTGTAATAGTATTCAATATTATTACATTTTAATATCTTAGGCAGATATTTCAAATCTATCCACACTATTATTATATTATGTAATTATTCTTCAAACATACAATATTTTAATGCATTTTAAATTGTAATGGTATACAATATTATTACATTTTAATATTTTAGGTAGACATTTCAAATCTATCCACACCTAGTTAGGGTTAGGGTTCTACACATTTTATTTTATAAAATTAGATTATTTTTCAGATTTCAATTTCATTTAGTCAAGAGTTAAAAATCTAGGATTTCAATTCTATTTAGTCAAAAGTTAAAAATCTACATTATCACAAAAAATATTTCGCCATGTTATTACATTTTTTATTTTATTCTTCAAACTTACAATATTTTAATGCATTTTAAATTATAAAAGTATTAGTATTATTACATTTTAAGAAAATATTTGTGTTATTTAATAGACTTTGTAAAAGTTTAGTTTTATAGTTAGGAAATATTTTAGTCCTATTTTATTTTTACCAAATTAGATTGTTTTTGAGATTTCAATTTTATTTACCTAAGACATTTCAACACTCTTCAAAAATTAAATTTTCAATTATTGGAATGCAATTTGTCTATACAACCAATACCTAATCAACAAAAGAATTACAACTAAACAAATACTATATACAACCAATAGTTAATCAACAAAAAAAAATTACAACTAAACAAATACTATAATAACAACACTACAAGGCAGTACCGTGGCACTTGTTTACTCAAGAGAAAAATCTTGGATTTCAATTTTATTTAGTTAGTATTAGTATTATTACATTAATTAATTCTTTAATCATTATAATCATTATTATTATATTATTTAAATATTTAATATTTAATTTTTATTTTTATTTTAAATTATAAAGTATTAGTATTATTACATTAATTAATTCTTTAATCATTATAATCATTATTATTTTATTATTTAAATATTTAATATTTAATTTTTATTTACCTCTTAATATGGTCAACCATGTTAAGTATTATTACATTAATTAATTCTTTAATCATTATAATCATTATTATTATATTATTTAAATATTTAATATTTAATATTTATTTACCTCTTAATATGGTCAGCCATGTTAAGTTTGAAGACCATTTGACCTCACATTATATGAATTTTTAAGTAAAATATATATTTATATTAATACCTTAAACCCCATCTAATGCCTACCTACAATGGCATGCATCAGTTGAATAGGTAAATAAAACAAGTGCCACGTAGTGGCCAGTACCTGCCTTGTAGTGTTGTTATTATAGTATTTGTTTAGTTGTAATTTTTTTTTGTTGATTAGCTATTGGTTGTATATAGTATTTGCTTAGTTATAATTTTTTTGTTGATTAGGTATTGGTTGTATAGACAAATTGCATTCCAATAATTGAAAATTTAATTTTTGAAGAGTGTTGAAATGTCTTAGGTAAATAAAATTGAAATCTCAAAAACAATCTAATTTGGTAAAAATAAAATAGGACTAAAATATTTCCTAACTATAAAACTAAACTTTTACAAAGTCTATTGAATAACACAAATATTTCCTTAAAATGTAATAATACTAATACTTTTATAATTTAAAATGCATTAAAATATTGTAAGTTTGAAGAATAAAATAAAAAATGTAATAACATGGTGAAATATTTTTTGTGATAATGTAGATTTTTAACTTTTGACTAAATAAAATTGAAATCCTAGATTTTTAACTCTTGATTAAATGAAATTGAAAACCCAAAAAAATCTAATTTCATAAAATAAAATGTGTAGAACCCTAACCCTAACTGGGTGTGGATAGATTTGAAATGTCTGCCTAAAATATTAAAATGTAATAATATTGAATACCATTACAATTTAAAATGCATTAAAATATTGTATGTTTGAAGAATAATTACATAATATAACAAGTGCCACGTAGTGGCCAGTACATGCCTTGTAGTGTTGTTATTATAGTATTTGTTTAGTTGTATTTTTTTTTGTTGATTAGCTATTGATTGTATATAGTATTTGTTTAGTTGTACTATTTTTTGTTGATTAGGTATTGGTTGTATAGACAAATTGCATTCCAATAATTAAAATTTTAATTTTTGAAGAGTGTTGAAATGTCTTAGGTAAATAAAATTGAAATCTCAAAAACAATCTAATTTGGTAAAAATAAAATAGGATTAAAATATTTCCTAATTATAAAACTAAACTTTTACAAAGTCTATTAAATAACACAAATATTTTCTTAAAATGTAATAATACTAATACTTTTATAATTTAAAATACATTAAAATATTGTAAGTTTGAAGAATAAAATAAAAAATGTAATAACATGGTGAAATATTTTTTGTGATAATGTAGATTTTTAACTTTTGACTAAATAAAATTGAAATCCTAAATTTTTAACTCTTGACTAAATGAAATTGAAATCCAAAAAATAAACTAATTTCATAAAATAAAATGTGTAGAACCCTAACCCTAACTGGGTGTGGATAGATTTGAAATGTCTACCTAAAATATTAAAATGTAATAATATTGAATACCATTACAATTTGAAATGCATTAAAATATTGTATGTTTGAAGAATAATTACATAATATAATAATAGTGTGGATAGATTTGAAATGTCTGCCTAAGATATTAAAATGTAATAATATTGAATACTATTACAAATTAAAATGCATTAAAATATTGTATGTTTGAAGAATAATTACATAATATAATAACAAAAACATATTCATATTTACATCACTACAGTATTTTATCTTAGTCATTTAATTTTTTATTTAAGTAATAATAGTAAGTACTTTTAGACAACATGATTTTAATTATTTTAATTAATGTAATATTATGGTTTAGTAATAATTTTGGGTGCATTCATTTAATAAAAGTATGTAGTTTACCTCCATTTAATTAGACATCAATGGTTAAGATCAAATGAATAGTTAAGAAATATTTTAGTGAAATTAGGTTATTTATGTGTAGAACCCTAAAGTATAGTAATAATACTAATACTTTTATAATTTAAAATGCATTAAAATATTGTAAGTTTGAAGAATAAAATAAAAAATATAATTAAATTCATGATATTATAGATTTTAAAGTTTTGACTAAATAAAATAAATAATCTAATTACATAAAATAAAATTTGTAGAACACTAAAAACTAAATTAAAATTATATTACTTTTAGCTAATGAAGCAAAAAATTAATCGTCATCCATTTAGGCATGACTTAACTAGTGGGAGACAAAATTTGTATTCATAATTTGTTTACTTGCCACGTACTCCCTTCAAATCAAAATTCTCTCCGTATTTATAGTGTTTTGTTGCACTCTCCCGACAAACCGACAATCCGCAGAGAAGAGGTCATTTTTTTCCAGCCAATGACAATACAGATAAATCATTTCTAAATAATTTTATGTTAAAAATTTATCATATTCACATAGGATTGCAATCAATAGATTAATAACTAGATAAGTTGAACTCATTGCAATAGTACCAGCCGAAGGCAGGTACTAATAACAGTGTCGATAGATTTGAAATGTCTGCCAAAGATATTAAAATGTAATAATATTGAATACTATTACAATTTAAAATGTATTAAAATATTGTATGTTTGAAGAATAATTACATAATATAATAACAAAAACATATTCATATTTACATCACTATAGTATTTTATCTTAGTTACTTAATTTTTTATTTAAGTAATAATAGTAAGTACTTTTAGACAACATGATTTTAATTATTTTAATTAATGTAATACTGTGGTTTAGTAATAATTTTGGGTGCATTCATTTAATAAAAGTATGTAGTTTAGCTCCATTTAATTAGACATCAATGGTTAAAATCAAATGAATAATTAATAAATATTTTAGTGAAATTAGGTTATTTATGTGTAGAACCCTAAAGTATAGTAATAATACTAATACTTTTATAATTTAAAATGCATTAAAATATTGTAAGTTTGAAGAATAAAATAAAAAATATAATTAAATTCATGATACTATAGATTTTAAAGTTTTGACTAAATAAAATAAATAATCTAATTACATAAAATAAAATCTGTAGAACACTAAAAACTAAATTAAAATTATATTACTTTTAGCTAATGAAGCAAAAAATTAATCGCCATCCATTTCGGCATGACTTAACTAGTGGGAAACAAAATTTGTGTTTATAATTTGTTTACTTGCCACGTACTCTCTTCAAATCAAAATTCTCTCCACATTTATAGTTTTTGGTTGCACTCTCCCAACAAACCGACAATCTGCAGAGAAGAGGTCATTTTTTTTCAGCCAATGACAATTCAGATAAATCATTTCTAAATAATTTTTTGTTAAAAATTTATCATGTTCACATAGGAAAAGTACAAATTTAAATCAAATTTGTCAGACAAGAAAAATAATCCTATCTTTTGATTGGTTTGCAATCAATAGATTAATAACTAGATAAGTTGAACTCATTGCAATAGTACTAGCCGAAGGCAGGTACTAATAACAGTGTGGTATTAAAATGTAATAATATTGAATACTATTACAATTTAAAATGCATTAAAATATTGTAAGTTTGAAGAATAATTACATAATATAATAACAAAAACATATTCATATTTACATCACTACAATATTTTATCTTAGTCACTTAATTTTTTATTTAAGTAATAATACTAAGTACTTTTAGTGAAATTAGGTTATTTATGTGTAGAACCCTAACGTATAGTAATAATACTAACACTTTTATAATTTAAAATGCATTAAAATATTGTAAGTTTGAAGAATAAAATAAAAAATATAATTAAATTTATTATACTATAGATTTTAAAGTTTTGACTAAATAAAATAAATAATCTAATTACATAAAATAAAATTTGTAGAACACTAAAAATTAAATTAAAATTATATTACTTTTAGCTAATGAAGCAAAAAATTAATCGTCATCCATTTAGGCATGACTTAAATAGTGGGAGACAAAATTTGTATTCATAATTTGTTTACTTGCCACTTACTCCCTTCAAATCAAAATTCTCTCCGTATTTATAGTGTTTTGTTGCACTCTCCCGACAAACCGACAATCCGCAGAGAAGAGGTCATTTTTTTCCAGCCAATGACAATACAGATAAATCATTTCTAAATAATTTTATGTTAAAAATTTATCATATTCACATAGGATTGCAATCAATAGATTAATAACTAGATAAGTTGAACTCATTGCAATAGTACCAGCCGAAGGCAGGTACTAATAACAGTGTCGATAGATTTGAAATGTCTGCCAAAGATATTAAAATGTAATAATATTGAATACTATTACAATTTAAAATGTATTAAAATATTGTAAGTTTGAAGAATAATTACATAATATAATAACAAAAACATATTCATATTTACATCACTATAGTATTTTATCTTAGTCACTTAATTTTTTATTTAAGTAATAATAGTAAGTACTTTTAGACAACATGATTTTAATTATTTTAATTAATGTAATACTGTGGTTTAGTAATAATTCTGGGTGCATTCATTTAATAAAAGTATGTAGTTTAGCTCCATTTAATTAGACATCAATGGTTAAAATCAAATGAATAGTTAATAAATATTTTAGTGAAATTAGGTTATTTATGTGTAGAACCCTAAAGTATAGTAATAATACTAATACTTTTATAATTTAAAATGCATTAAAATATTGTAAGTTTGAAGAATAAAATAAAAAATATAATTAAATTCATGATACTATAGATTTTAAAGTTTTGACTAAATAAAATAAATAATCTAATTACATAAAATAAAATCTGTAGAACACTAAAAACTAAATTAAAATTATATTACTTTTAGCTAATGAAGCAAAAAATTAATCGCCATCCATTTCGGCATGACTTAACTAGTGGGAAACAAAATTTGTGTTTATAATTTGTTTACTTGCCACGTACTCTCTTCAAATCAAAATTCTCTCCACATTTATAGTTTTTGGTTGCACTCTCCCGACAAACTGATAATCTGTAGAGAAGAGGTCATTTTTTTCAGCCAATGACAATTCAGATAAATCATTTCTAAATAATTTTTTGTTAAAAATTTATCATGTTCACATAGGAAAAGTACAAATTTAAATCAAATTTGTCAGACAAGAAAAATAATCCTATCTTTTGATTGGTTTGCAATCAATAGATTAATAACTAGATAAGTTGAACTCATTGCAATAGTACTAGTCGAAGGCAGGTACTAATAACAGTGTGGTATTAAAATGTAATAATATTGAATACTATTACAATTTAAAATGCATTAAAATATTGTAAGTTTGAAGAATAATTACATAATATAATAACAAAAACATATTCATATTTACATCACTATAGTATCTTAGTCACTTAATTTTTTATTTAAGTAATAATACTAAGTACTTTTAGTGAAATTAGGTTATTTATGTGTAGAACCCTAACGTATAGTAATAATACTAATACTTTTATAATTTAAAATGCATTAAAATATTGTAAGTTTGAAGAATAAAATAAAAAATATAATTAAATTCATGATACTATAGATTTTAAAGTTTTGACTAAATAAAATAAATAATCTAATTACATAAAATAAAATCTGTAGAACACTAAAAATTAAATTAAAATTATATTACTTTTAACTAATGAAGCAAAAAATTAATCGCCATCCATTTAGGTATGACTTAACTAGTGGGAGACAAAATTTGTGTTCATAATTTGTTTACTTGCCATGTACTCCCTTTAAATCAAAATTCTCTTAGCATTTATAGTTTTTTGTTGCACTCTCCCAACAAACCGACAATCCGCCAATGACAATACAGATAAATCATTTCTAAATAATTTTTTGTTAAAAATTTATCATGTTCACATAAGGAAAGTACAAATTTAAATCAAATTTGTTTGACAAAAAAAATAATCGTATCTTTTGATTGGTTTGCAATCAATAGATTAATAACTAGATAAGTTGAACTCATTGCAATAGTACCAGCCGAAGGCAGGTACTAATAAATGAAAGTAGTACTCAAAAAATAAAGATTAAGAATTCAACTATAATCTTCCTCTTTGTTTCATAATATTCAGTTGAGTCAAAATAATATTTTCATAGTTACATATCAAATCTTATAATGATTTATCAAGATTTAACTATGTAATATCCATGTAATGACAACACTAAATAGGAAATATCATAGCATGTTAGTCCATAATGGGGTATTTGTTATCGAAAAATAAATAAATATATTGTTGGGTATTAGGTGTAGAGAGGGTCATTATATTAGTGTCAAATTTAAACCCTAATAATAAATATATATTTATATTAATACTTTAAACCCCATCTAATGCCTACCTACAATGACATGCATTAGTTGAGTAGGTAAATAAAATAAATGAAAGTAGTACTCAAAAATAAAGATTAAGAATTCAACTATAATCTTCCTCTTTGTTTCATAATATATCTATAATTGACTTGTACTCATCTATAGAAAATGTCCAAAACTCTTTCAACAAAAGCTTCCCTTGGTATCTCACCTTATCCATTTGTTGCTAAAATCAAATATGAGTAGTGCAAAATCCTCTTATACACATCTCATAATATTTGAATTTAGTAAAACCATTATTCCTTATAAAATACTAGTGTATCCAAATACCAAGAATAATCATATAAACTATCAGATGATCAAAATTATCACTATCTAGATGGTGTGTTCTAAAAAATCATGTCTTTCCTCAACACAACATACCAACCAATAATTTGTTTGCTCTATATTTTCCTAAAGTGCAACCAAAATATATATGTCATGTACAACAAGAGAATGACTAGTATAGATCAATTGAGTCAAAATAATATTTTCATAGTTACATATCAAATCTTATAATGATTTATCAAAATTTAACTATGTAATATCCATCCAATGACAACACTAAATAGGAAATATCATAGCATGTTAGTCCATAATGGGGTATTTGTTATCGAAAAATAAATAAATATATTGTTGGGTATTAGGTGTAGAGAGGGTCATTATATTAGTGTCAAATTTAAACCCTAATAATTTTTTTATAAAACAATAGTGAAAAATCCCAAAAAGTTAAATTTCCAAAACAACAGGAAATTAACTGCATAAAACCCTAGGCAAATATGAAATAAAAGATAAAAGCATATTTAATCATTATAAACATTATTAAAATTATACATTAATTAATTCTTTAATCATTATAATCATCATTATTATTATTTTTTATTCAACATGGGTAACCACAGGAAGCGCTCGCCAATCGAGCCAGGGCCCTACCCATTATAATCATTATTATTATATTATTTAAATATTTAATATTTAATTTTCAAAATTGATATACAATTTTAAGTGAAAATATGCACATTGAATATTTAATACATAAGAAACAACTTCCTATTATATTAAATATACACTGTAATAATTTTTTTATAAAACAATAGTATTCAATATTATTACATTTTAATATCTTAGGGAGACATTTCAAATCTTCCACACCCAACTAGGGTTAGGGTTCTACACATTTTATTTTATGACATTAGATTATTTTTGGGATTTCAATTTTATTTACTCAAGAGTTAAAAATCTAGGATTTCAATTTTATTTAGTCTAAAGTTAAAAATCTAAGAAAAATATTTCACCATGTTATTACATTTTTTATTTTATTCTTCAAACTTACAATATTTTAATACATTTTAAATTATTTTTGAGATTTCAATTTTATTTACCCAAGACATTTCAACACTCTTCAAAAATTAAATTTTCAATTATTGGAATACAATTTGTCTATACAACCAATACCTAATCAACAAATAAATTACAACTAAACAAATACTTTATACAACCAATAGATAATCAACAAAAAAAAATTACAACTAAACAAATACTATAATAACAACACTACAAGGCAGGTACTGGCCACTACGTGGCACTTGTTACTATTTATTTAATATGATTATACTTTATATTTCATTGGACTCTAACAACTCATTTAATCTAAACTAATTAAATGTACTTATTATATTTAGTTAAATAAATTATTGGTTAGGAAACTTTCTTACATATGATTTGTTCTCAACCACAAACAATAATAATCAATTAAGAAAAGTGGTTACCAAAACTCTTAGCTAACTATCCTCTTTCTATCATAGATTACTGAGTGTGAATGCAAAAAAAAAAAATTAAATCTAGAAACATTTGATATTGATATGTCCAATTTTTTAAATAGATGTATTTAAGATACTTATAATAATTTATTACTATTTATAATATGATTATACTTTATATTTTATTGGACTCTAACAACTCATTTAATCTAAACTAATTTGTACTTATTACATTTAATTAAATAAATTATAGGTTAGGAAACTTTATTACACATGATTTGTTCTCAAGAACAAACAATAATAATCAATTAAGAAAAGTGGTTACTAAAACTCATGTGAATGCAAAAACACACAATTAAATCTAGAAACACTCCGTACTGATATGTCCAATTTTTTAAATAGATGTATTTAAGATATTTAAACTAATTTATTATTATTTATGATATGATTATACTTTATATTTCATTGGACTCTAACAACTCATTTAATCTAAACTAATTTGTACTCATTACATTTAATTGAATAAATTATAGGTTAGGAAACTTTATTACATATGATTTGTTCTCAAGTACAAAGAATAATAATCAATTAAGAAAAGTGGTTACCAAAACTCTTAACTAACTATCCTCTTTCTATGATAGATCAGTGAGTGTGAATGCAAAAATACACAATTAAATCTAGACACTGATATGTCCAACTTTTTAATAGATATATTTAAGATATTTATACTAATTTATTACTATTTATGATATGATTATACTTTATATTTCATTCCACTTTAACAACTCATTTAATCTAAACTAATTTGTACTTATTACATTTAATTAAATAAATTATAAGTTAGGAAACTTTATTTTTTCTTTTTCAATATTGAACCAAAGACTTGTTTTGCTCCTTTTTAAGAATCCTAGCAAGAAAATCATATTATTGGCATTAGTTTATACCCTTAAAATAGGAGCACAATGTTTAAGGGGTATTTCAAATTTTACGCGTGAACAATGAGTTGGAAAACATAGATAGTTAGGTTTGAGCGTTGATTCAAATGTTGTGCCCACTTGAAGGAGCAGTTGAGGCATGACCAATCAGTCTTGTGGCTGTTGATTTTCCATGTAAAAAAAACTCTCTTATGTTGTTGGTATAACTAAAGCTAAATTTAGTGTTTATATCTGCGAATTAAAATGTGGCCACTGTACAACACATTATATAGTACATACATTTAAATAACAATGTTGACATATATTTGTAATAATTATTACTATATTTTTTGATTTATGCGAAGGTTACAATAAGAGGTAGAAGATTTTAGTCAATCATATTGTTAATAAATTATTTTTAATTAAAAGGTTTGTATCTTGACTTTGTAAACTTTAGATAGAAACAAACAAAACATATTATTTATTCTCAAGTACAAACAATAATAATCAATTAGGAAAATTGGTTACAATAGTATACTTGCCAAATTAATTAATTATCCTCTTTCTCATCACTAAATGTGAATACAAAAACACACCGATATGTCCAATTTTTTAAATAGATGTATTTAAGATATTTAAACTAATTTTTACTATCTATAATATGATTGTCTTTTGTGTTTCATTGACTCTAACAACTCATTTAATCTAAATTAATTTGTACTTATTACATTTAATTAATTAATACAATTATAATTTAGGAAACTTTATTTTTTCTTTTTCAATATTGAACCAAAGACTTCTTTTGCTGCTTTTGAGAATCCTTGCAAGAAAAGACATATTATTTGCATTAGTTTATACCCTTGAAATAGGAGCACAATGTTTAAGAGGTATTTGAGATTTCAAGGCGTGGACGGTGAAGAGTTGAGACCTTTGGAAATCTACAAATTATAATAATAATATAGCTCTTGTGAACTCTTAACTTTGTACAATGCGTCAGAGAAGAAACCCCATTAAAGACGATGTTTCTCCCCCAGAATTGTCGTATGACAGAGACAGCAAGTTCAGACACAGACCAGAGCTCTGTTTCCGAGATTTCACAGCCATGGAAGAGCTTATTAGTGAGTATAGAGAGAAAGAAAGAGAGACTAACAGACGAATAATTAGCCTCGATCTCCTAAAAACTAATTCGACATCCTCTTCCCAAAATCTCAAACGTCGTAGATATAATACTCCAGATGATGGTGAGAAGAAGAATGAGAGAAAAAGAAGTAGAGCTAAGAGATTGAGAGATAAGAACAGTTATAGAGATGATAGTGATTCCTATATGAAAACCAGTCCTAGTCATGCTTCAAGTGTAGTGTATTCCCACTCTAATGATGATGATAGGTTTAATGGTAGAAGTAAACTAAATTATGATCATGGTCATATGACACAGTCTCCTATCTATAACTTTCACCCTCTTCCATATGTATTACTGGATCAGAAGGCAGGCACTTCAAGTTATATTTATAGCAATGAGGGACACCAGGCACACAGTCCTCAATTCCAGTACTATACTAGACCTCTCCATCCACTGCTGCCCATTGGCAATCTCCCTATAAACAGGAGGACCCATGGTGAAAACTAGTTTACACTACTTTTCTCTTTGCTTAATTAACACATTATAATTGGGAAGTGGTAAAATATTTATCTATTGAACCTGCAACTTCATGCTAGGAAGAGATATAACTTACCAGTCCCTTGAAATTTATTGAATTGCTTATCTAAATAACTGTTTTTGTTGGTAACTGTGATTTTCCATCTTGCACTAAGTCCATCTGTGAGAACCCAGAGCATTTAGCTTTTTCCTATTTATAGATACACTTTCTTAATCAAAACACAATTGATGCTATTCAATAATTTAGAGTTCTGCAATCAATACACCCTTGACCCTTGATAGGTTTCAGGTTCTTTCAAAACCTATTTGTTCTAGATTTTATGGTCCCTTCAAAACCAACTTAACTTAATCAAAACTCAGAGCTCTGCAATCTTTTGTAACCCACTCCTGTTAATTCTATTTTGGAACTTAGCTCTAGTAAAAAGGATACAATTAGGCTGTGCTATTTGGAAGGTTTCTCTATTTGATTTATACCATGCTAATGGTAGATGGATGACTTTTGAGTGGAAGTCCACGTAACTCTTTTAGAACACATCTTTAAATTCTTAGAGGAATGGATATTCCTCAAAGCTTCAAAACTTCTTGATTTTCTCTATATGCACTACATATAACATCAATTGATTTCTTTGGCATTTCTTCACATGTATAGTTGAAATCTTCCTCAAATTAATTGGCCTTTACATGCCCCTTGAACCTTAATTGACTAATTTTCACCATCAAGATATTTAAGAGTCTTTTCAAGATAATGAATTTTTTTCGTATTTCCCAAACATTGGTTCCTAAGATAATATTATATGATCCTAGTGGAGTGACATAAAGGTTCGCACAAATCTTGAAACAAGAAAAATTCAACTTTGCCTTATATAGGTACAAATCTCCTAGTATCATGTCTTAGTTACTATTAAGTTAAAGTAAAAAATTGGATCCTTTGATTTGATAGAAAATATAATGAGTTATTTGATAAAATGGATTTTTGTTCTTGTTGGTTGCTTCATTGTGCATGCAATATTCAGTACACAATTGAGAGTTGCCATTATTATTCTTGATATAGATAATTGGCATTCCCTACATGGAGAGACAATATGTCTCATAAGACCATCCTTATCTAACAAATCCTACAGTTGCATAAAGAGTTCCATAATAATTATATAGTAGGTTCCCTTAATGGAGGTTTAATTCTAGGTATAAGGTCAATAGAAAAGTCAAACTTCCTTTTGAGTGGAAGTCTTGTAACTCTTTTAGAAACACATATTTAAATTCTTAGAGGAATGTATATTCCTCAAAGGCTAAAAAGTTCTTGATTTTCTACACATTTTTAAATTCTTAGAGGAATGGATATTCCTCAAAGGCACAAAAATTCTTGATTTTCTCTATATGCACTACATATAACATCAATTTATTTCTTTGCCATTTCTTCACATGTATAATTGAAAGCTTCCTCAAATTAAGTGGCCTTTACATGCTCCTTGAACCTTAATTGACTAATTTCTTTTTAATTATTGGTTAAGATGGGGTTTTGAATGGGACCAAACCCTTATACAATGATGCACCAAAAAGTTACAAAGTTGTGACAATAGAATAAAAAGAGGCCTAACTCCATGAGGAATGGGGTTTAAAAGGCAAAAATAATAGTAAAAAACTACATCCACAACAAATTAATAGCTAATACATAGTGTTGAACACAATGAATACTGAGGGGGGGAGGGAGTGAATCAGTATTCTACAAAACCACTTCTTCACATGATCTATAAACCAATTAACAAATTCAATAACATGAAAGCAAAATAAACATAAGAACAACAACCATAAAGTCATAACACATAGACACCAAGATTTTTATGTGGACAACCCAAAAAGGGAAAAATTGTAGTGAGTGTTAGCTCACAATATATTATGATAATAATACTGAATTATATAAAGGCTCCCTGTCCAAAGAAATGCTCACTGCATAAGGCTCATTACCAATAGAAGAGAAGAAAGAAGAAGGATTAGCTCACTGCCAAGAAATGACTGCTAAAGGTGCATCTACAAAATGCTAAGGTGCAGTACCAATTAGCTTAGTATACATATTCAAAGGACTTCATACTGTCTGCCCTGTTTATCTTCTCTGCTTCACATATATTTCAATTTTCTACCCTTATTATCCTTTTCTACGTTGCAGACTACCTTAGATCATGCACATATCAAATTCACACACTTTTCCCACATATTCATTCCTCCAACACTGAAATTCATCGAATATATGTCCGCAACAAGATTCATCTCACAATCAAGTTGGTAACCCAAACATGAAACATGTATACAAGTGTTGTACCTTGTCGGCTTGATCGTGTGCCCAAATAGGAATGCGGACCCAAACAAACATACAATAGTCTTCATATAGGTCGGCATCAATCATTCAACTACTTAGATTGATTGTTCAAACAATATATCTTCTTTGCATATAGATCTAACATGCCTGTCGGCTTGTTCCTTAAGAACACACTTGACCAATTCAACTGTCACATCTTAACTTCCACTACGGACCATATGAGACTCTAAAAATCATATCCAACATTCATCATTGACCTCTTAGCATACCTTCAGAACCGCAAGACAAAATATGCGACATTGGAGGAATGCAGACCCTTTTACTCTGGTACTGTGCACTATTCCCGACTTGACTCTGTTCACCCAGACTTAGATATTTCACCATATGACTTCCGGAGGAGGTCAGGACTTGAATACTGAAACATATGATCACTAGGTAGTTATGAACACCATACTTGAACTGTATACAAATGTCTTTAACTGCAGAGGCATACCATCTCAAACACTGTCACTTACTTTGTATAATGTATACTACTCATACTTAGTCATTTATTCTTCTGGAGTAAAGTCTCTTAGCCATGCCGGTAGAAACCCTTTTCCTTGTTGCCATCAATGACAACAGTCAACATTCATCAGAGCAGTGTCTCTTGCCAACAATCTCCCCCTTTGGCATTGATGGCAACACTTAGTGAAAAATACTCATCTACTCCCCCTTACTATATGAACTCTATTTTTTTGCTCCCCCTTAGATTTTTTTCCCATTTTTCACTAGTTTTCTTCTCCCCCTTTGACATCAATGGCAAAGGTGTGTGTATAGGAGTGAAAATTGTGTCAAAAATGCAGAAACTATAAAAATTATCATACTAGGCCGCATATGTTTAGGTGCACTCTTCAACTTAATTGGTTGGAGGTTGTAGGATGTCGTTGAAAATGATTTGAATTTGAGTCAGTTCTCCATCCCAACTTTTCTTTGCATTTTCCAAGATTTGAATATGGCTGTTTAATAAGAAGACCAATTTTTTTGCTTTTTGTACATCAGAGGGTGTGTCAATTTGTGCTTTTGCCTGCAGTGCTTCTACTACAAGATTTGACATTGAGTCTAGCTTAGGACTTATTAGTCCTCTTAATTGACACATTCTATTTTTCATTTGATCCCTCTTGTTCACCAGATTACTTAACTCATTATGGATATTGATCACTTGTATTTCTTTGCTGCTTACTAACTCAACTGTCAGATCAAATGACTTAGAAATATTTGTTAGCTGTAGTTTCAGATCCTTGATCTTTTTCTCTAACTCCTCTGTGACTTTTGGCCATGATAAACAAAATTTTTACAAATGACAAGCTTGTTGAATGGCACTCTGTATACCTCTTATTCTATTTTCTAACAAAGTTTTATCATTTGCTAACATGGTCTTCAATTCAGCTAATCTTTTCTCATCAAACTCTTTTCTCACTTTTGTTTCTGTAGACTTTTCAAAAGATCCAAAGTGCATACTTATAGATTTTATGAGTCCCTTGAGTTGATTTGTTGAAGACATCGAGGTATCCTTTTGATATGATGGTATCATCTTCTCCAAAATGCTGGATGCTTCACCAATTAACTCACTATATGTATGTGGGACTTCAATATTTATAACAAGAGATACCAATTTAAATTCTACATAGGGGACATTGAATCCAAATTTATTGGTCCCTGCAAAAATTCAGGCTCATCCAAGACTTGTTTTTCTCTTTCCAAGAATTCCTTGACAGACTCCGCAGTGTCTCTTATTATACCAGAGACTTCTTCTTCTTGGTTTTGTTCCGGAGGATCTAAACCCATGGCATCATTTGCATCATTCTTTTGTTCTGGTGCAGAGTTTCCTTCAACTTGTTCCTCTTCTTGATCATCATCTTTGTTTTGTTCCTCAATCTTTTCCTTGTCTGTTTGATCATCAGTTTGTTGTTCTGGAGGAATACTTGTTTTGGATTGATCCTTAACAGTAGTATCTGAACCAGTAGTAGGGACTGGATCTTCTTTCTCCTTTGGCTCTTCATCACTTTTGTCTAATCCCTGATCCATGTTCGCCTTAGGAATAGATGTATCGTCTTCAATATTTGTTTCTTCTCTATCACATATAGTTGGAAGGTGATGTTCTTTTAACACTCTCAAAGTGATTTCCTCAGTCTCCTTCACTACTTTCTCAATGTCATCTGACATGAGAGTATTCATTCTTTTCTTTGTTCTGAACTCCTTGCTAAGCACTTTGGAAATTTTTGTTTTGTCTTCATGGGTGATCTCTAGACATAACATTATCAGTGTATGCTCTCTAAATTCAATGCCTTTTACCAGAGCATCTTCTTTTCTTGTAGTCATGATACTACCCAAGCTATCTAGGAGATCAGTAATTATCTCAATGAGGGCTTTGTTGCAGATGTCCAAGTATCTGATAACAACAGTCTCAATGATCCTCTTTTCTGGATCATCATACTCATCATACAGTTGGGCTATGGGTTTCAAATTTCCATCAACTATTATGGCCTTTAGGACATCTTCAAGACTTATAGTGGCTTCTCCTGTCTGAGACTCATCTTGCCCTGGCCTTTTCTTGGTTCTACCCTTACCAGTAGGTTTCTTCTTGCTTCTCTTAGAGGCTTTGGTAGCCTCAGTTTTCATCTTCTTCACTTCATCTAATTATGTCTCTTCCTCATCCACTCCTATACTGACATACATTCTATGACCTTTGGTTTTCTATCTTTTGAATCTTTTGTTAGTGGGCTTCTTGGTGGGTGCCTCTACACTAACAAATGAGGTCAGACCAGAGGTTTTTGATGCAGTTGCTGTAGAGGCTGAACCATTTGTCCTCTTCCTTGTTACAACAGGTTCCTCTGCCTTTGCCTCAAGCTCTTCCAGAGCCTTGACTAGTTTTTTTTCTTTCTTCTCTTTTGCAGCCCTTTCTGCCTATGCCTCTTGTCGCACATCATGAACTTTCAGAGCTTTATTAACTTCCTTCAAATTTTTAGTTCTTACCCTTGTTTTAGCAACTTCTTTTGTAATCCCTATGCTCTAGGCATATTCCTCCACCAATTTCCTCATCTTTTTCTGGGTTTCTAGTTTCCTTAGTTCAACATGGACTTTTATAGATAATTCTTCATAAGTACCAAATCTTGGCTTAGAGGTATCCCTAGGTTTGCTTAACATAAACTTGGCATAACCATCTAACACATCTGCATCTACTTCATACCCCATTGGCATAATCCAAACTGTTCTAGGCTCAACAACCTCCATCATACATTGATCTTTGTTGACAATGAAACATATGTCATTTTTATACCTCTCAACAATTGATTCAAGTATCCTTTGTCTAGAATGCATAGATTTTTAAAAATTCTTAAAATAACCCCACAGAGTTGTATTATGTGCATCTTCGTTTCCTATGCCACTCAGGTGATTTCTAATTTGAATTGCAATTGGTTGATTGCTAGACCAGATCGACTTCATTCATGGTAATTCTTGCATAAAATAGAAAAATAAGCACATTATCAATGTACCAAATTTGAAGGGATACTTGCCTTCTTTTGTCTTCTTTAGATTCTCCATTAGTTGTTTCCAGAGCAATTCACAAAGATCATAGTCTTTATTTTCCTTAATCATCTCATAGGCTGTGTATATAGCGGTACCTGAAATAGAGTTCTCCTGATTTGAAAAGTAGATTTTGTAGCTGATTACCATAGATGCAAACCTTACTGCATGGTCTTCAATATCGTTGATTGTTAAAGCCCTTTTGTCAAATTTGGCTCTGGTGGCCATCATCACTATGTCATTTTTCACAACTTTTAGCACATGTACAATTCTAGTAGAATTCAATCTAGTTACAACCCTTATCACATCCTTTGTGACCATAAATGGCTTTTCCAGCCACATGAATTCATCATGTATTCTACTTAAAACATACTAGACCCATTCATCTTTCTCAAATGTTGGAAATTCTATGTACTGAATGAATTTCTTCTCACTTAGCGCCTTATATTTGTCCTTCAGATCAAAATTGCCATGACTTAGATGTTTCAAATAGAGATCGTCAAACCTACTGTCACCAAATTCTTCTAGAGCAACATGAATGTATGCCCTAACATCTTCCACATGCATTACACCAAACATAATTTTTGAAAATGCACCATTAGGATTAACCTCTGTTGATTTGTATGGATGTTTCTTGAACTTCGGTCGTGGTCTCTTAGTGATATCGACTACTTGAGGAGATGCCATCTTTGCAAAGATTTAGATAAATTCACAGTAGGGTTTCAAATCTAAAAAATACCTCTTTTTGTCGAATTAGGGTTTTTCTTTATCTTGCCTTGAGTTGCTTTTGAAATCACTGTAGTTCCTTGGAATTTTGCTTTAGTTCTCCTTGGACACTTGAGAGCTTGAGTGCAAAATGAATTATCCGTCGAATGAACTCCTTTTTAACCCTTTGTTTTGTTTTGACCTAATCGTCATAAATGCTATCTTTAAAAAGTTGTCAGACCCTTCTCTGTTGAGTACAGTTGATTAGGATTGCTTCCACAATGTTCCATGATTGATTCTTTTCTTCCAGAATTTCTTTTAAAAGATTTGTCATATGAATCTTCACATCATATCTTCATGTAGAATTATTTGGATTTTCAATACAACTCCCCCTAAGCCAGAGCTCCCAATTTACTTCCTAGAGGAAGTATCTGCACCAGAGACTAGTGTGGATCCATCTCTAACATTATCAACATCCTTCTTAATCCAGACCATGCTCATTTCCTTCTTGATCTCCACCGGATCAACCTTGTTTTTACCTTTGTCTTCTTTCTATTCTGTTTTCATCTTCTCTATAGGATAGTTTCTTTTCTCATTCTTGCTTCTGCAAAAATTTGTAACATGCCCAAACTTATTGCAATTGTAGCATACCACATTCCTCTATCCTTGATTCCTTCTATTGATTGAATTCATTCTTGATTTAAATTGGTTAGCCATATGTCCAAATCTATTGCATGCAAAGCACTTACCATTGAAGGATTGAGTATTCCTTGCATAGTTAAAACCATTCCTAACCAGACTTATGTATTCATTTGATCTATGACCAATTTTCTTGCAATTGAAACATCGACCAGAGAATAAAGGAACATTCTAATTTATTCTTCTCCTACACTAAGTAGCCTTGTGACCAAACTTATTACAATTAAAACAATAGCCATTGAAAGATGGGTTCCTTTGAGCATTTGGTTGCCTGACTGGAGGTCTTCTAGGTCTTCTTTTCTGATTCCAGAACTGGTTGCATTTGTTTTGTTTAAACTTAGTGTTCGCTTGGCTTGATTTTGAACTTTCCCCTTTTTCAAATCTCAATCCTTGCTTGCCATTAGGACTCTTCTGACTAGCAATCATCTCATCAAGCTTTGTAGAACTTATCTTGAACTTTTCTTCATAGCTCTTAGCCTTCTCTAAATCTGATTTCAGGCTCACAACTTCTTTTTCAAGTTTAGCACATTCTTCTAATTTGCCTTTTACCAACAAATTTAGATCTTCTTTTGTCTTAGATCTTTCTACAACTTCCACTTTCAAATCATCCAAGGTTTCATTGGCTGATATCAATTGTTCACTAACCTCCATGTATTTTTCTTTGAACTTCTTGACTTGTTCTTTTAGCTTTAGAATGCATTCATCAGCTTCTTCTATGTTATCCTTCAGATCCCTGATTTGTGCTTCAGATTTTTCAAGATCTTCAAGAGCAGCTTGTAATTCATCATTGCTTTTATATGAGGTTTTAGGAGAAGTGAAATATCTTCTAGCTGCCATGTGTACACCTTCCCAGATCTTCCTTAAGTTGTTAAGCTTCTTCCAAGGAACCTTGCTCTGATACCAATTGTTGAACACAATGAATACTGAGAGGGGGGGTGAATCAGTATTCTACAAAACACTTCTTCACATGATCTATAAACCAATTACCAAATTCACTAACATGAAAGTAGAATAAACATAAGAATAGCAACCATAAAGTCATTACACATAGACACTAGGATTTTTACGTGGAAAACCCAAAAAGGGAAAAACCACGGTGAGTGTTAGCTCACAATATATTATGATAATAATAATGAATTACATATAGGCTCACTGCCTTAGGACTCATTGTCCAAAGAAATTCTCACTACCTTAGGGCTCACTGCCCAAGGACTCACTGTCCAAAGAAATGCTCACTGCATAAGGCTCACTGCCAAATAGAAGAGAAGAAAGAAGAAGGATTGGCTCACTGCCAAGAAATGACTACTACATGTGCATCTACAGAATGTTGAGGTGTAGTACCAATTATCTTAGTATATAGATTCAAAGGACTTCATACTGTCTGCCCTATTTATCTGCTCTACTTCACATATACTTCAATTTCCTACCCTTATTATCCTTTTCTACACTGCAAACTACCTTAGATCATGCACATATTAAATTCACACACTTTTCCCACATATTCATTCCTCCAACACCAAAATTCATTGAATATATATATCTGCAACAAGATTCATCCCACAATTAGGGCGGCAACCCAGACATGAAACGTGTATACAAGTGGTGTACCTTGTCATCTTGATCTTGTGCTCAAATAGGAATGCGGACCCAAACAAACATACAATAGTCTTCATATTGGTCGGCATCAATCATTCAACTACTTAGATTGATTGTTCAAACAATATATCTTCTCCGCATATAGATCTAACATGCCTATCGACTTGTTCCTTAAGAACACACTTGACCAATTCAACTGTCACATCATAACTTCCACTGCGAACCGTATGAGACTCTAAAAATCATATCCAACATTCATCATTGACCTCTTAGCATACCTTCAGAACCACAAGACAAAATATGCCACAGTGGAGGAATGCGGACCCTTTTACTCTGGTACTGTGCACTATTCCTGACTTGACTCTGTTCACCTGGACTTAGATATTTCACCATATGACTTCTGGAGGAGGTCAGGACTCGAATACTGAAACATATGATCACTAGGTAGTTATGAACACCATACTTGAACTGTATACAAATGTCTTTAACTGCGGAGGCATACCATCTCAAACATTGTCACTTACTTTGTATAATGTATAGTACTCATACTTAGTCATTTATTCTTCTGGAGTAAAGTCTCTTAGCCATGCCAGTAGAAACCCTTTTCCTTGTTGCCATCAATGACAACATTCAACATTCATCAGAGCAGTGTCTCTTGCCAACATATAGTAGTAGAACACTTAATTGGAAGACAACTCCTTTAGCCTATTGATAGAATATGATTCTTCCTTGAGGAACCCTAAATGGTCTTCCATAGCTTCATCATCTAGGTCAAAAATCACCAAATCCTTTTGCATCTATTGAAGTTGGGTCCTTTTGCTTGGACTATCCATAGCAAGAGTTTAACCTTTTTTCTTAAAGAATTTGTCATGCAGTTGTCAGGAAATTATGTGTCTCAACCTTGCAAATTTCTCATTATTATTTATTTACTATTTAATATTTTCCCATAATTAGTTATTTTTATTATTTAGTATTTAGCTCCAACACAAATTGGGGCATTAGAATTTGATGTAGTAGTTATGTCAAGTGTCAGTGCCTTGCAATGGTGGAATATTAATATTTTATTTTAACATTATCTTTAGCAAAATGGGATGCTTTAATTTTGAAGGATCCTATGACAAATTTTATGACACGTAAGAGCGAAGAATAGAGGGAGTTACTTTGGAATCAATGATCAATTGTAAGATGTGTAAGAGTATCTATAATAGCCTAAATTTAGACAGGAATCTTGCTTAGCTTGGGCACCACACCTTATGGGAGGTTTTCCACATGGTTTTGTAAACCACATATGGTTTTTAGGTTGCTTGAAGTCTATAAATTGAGGGCTCGAGGAGTAGTTTGTATTATGAGAGTTTGTAGGTACATAGGTGTTGTTAGAATGCTACCAAAATTACTTCGTATTTGAATACTAGTGTATTACTCTTGTAACGACTTGCATTGCAAGTGTATTGTAATCATCTGTTGATTTGATAATACATTGTGTAGGTTTTTTCTCCCGAAAGGGTTTTCCCCACGTAAATCACTGTGTTATGATTTATTTCTTATTACTAATTTTTATGCATTTCTTTATATTTTATAATAAGTTTAGATTGAATTTGAAGTTATTTGGATAACACTCCTCTAATAGATTAGTATAGGAAGTTGTTTACATACACCTTGCTTCCTTATAGGTGGTATTAGAGCCTAGTCAATTTTGGTTCTAGTTGTTGGGTAGAGGGTTTTTTGAGCTAATCCAATTTGAGTGGGAGATTATGTAGAACTTTGTGATCTAATTGCAAGAAGTAAATATGGCAAGAACATCAGAGAGGATTGAGGTGGAAAAGTTTTTGGGCATAAATTTTGAGATGTGAAAGTTGAAGATGGAAGATATGTTAATAGATCATGATATATGGAATCTTGTTGAGGAAAAGTTTAGAGACCTACAAAGCTACTTTGGCTGCTCAGTATGATGTTATGGACCATAAGGCCAAAGTTCTAATTAGATTGTGTCTTGTAGTTTCTATTCTAATTAATGTCCATGAAGAGCCCACTTTGAAGCAGTTATGGAAGAAGCTAGGTAGGATCTATCAAGCAAGATCTTTAGTGAAAAATATATAATCTCTATTCCTTGAGGATAGAAAAAAGGTGGATGAATTGCAAACCACTTAGAAGCATTTAACATGTTGGTGGATTAGTTGAACTCTATTGGTGTAAAGATGGAGGAGGAAGAAAGATGCCAATCTTTATTGTGTTCATTGCTAGACTCATGGGATAACCTTGTCATGGCTATTGGGAGCACTTTTGTTTTTTGAAAGTAGAGAATGTTGTTGGTTCTTTTCTTTCTGAAGAAATAAGGAGGAAGGTTTCTCTTAATGACAAAGAGGCCTTGAGTGTTTGAGGAAGACTAAAATAAAGAGGCAAAAAGAATGATAAGTAGCAGGATAAATCCAAGTCTAAGAGGAGATCAAAATCTCTTGGAAAGTCCATGGTTATTTGTTGGAATTGTGTTAAGCCTAGTCATTTCCATAAGGAGTGCAAAGAAGAGAAGAAAAATAAGAAGAATTTTGATTTTGACTTTTAATTTGAGAAGGAAGATGGTGACACATTCATTGCAGCCTTGGCCACTCATGTAGGTGAGAATGCATGGTTTATTGATTCGGGTGCATCCTTTCACATGACCTCTAATAAACATTGGTTTAGTAACTATGAAAAATACAAAGGTGGTAAGGTGTACTTGGGTGATAATTCCTATTTAAATATTGTTGGCTATGGTAGGATTCAAATACAAATTTTTGACGGTAGAGTTAGAAGATTTGATGGTGTCTTGCATATCCTAGGATTAGTACGTAATCTATTATCTGTAAGCAAACTAATAGATGTGGGTGTGCATGTTTAGTTTTCTGAAGCATGTGTTAAAATGGTGAGAGGTTCTATGGTGATCGCTAGATGTAGTAGAATAAGAACTTTGTTTTAGCTTGATGCATGCATTGTTGAGTGCAATCATACTTCTGTGAAACAAAGTTTATGGCTACTTCATTAGAAAAAGAGTCAGTTTCCTCTTCAACAAAGGGTTGTAGCTTTTGGGTACCTAAGGGTGCTCTTTCTACTGAGTCTAAATTACCTGTAGGGAAGACTAATATGTTATGGCACTAGAGATTAGGCCACATAGGAGAGAAGGGTCTAAGGATCTTTTAGATGTCTATGTTTGGTGAAATAAATTTCTTTTTAGGACTACAGATTACTCAATCAAAAAAATGAATTTTCATTTCTCGGTCCAAGTATGTGAAAGAGTTGTTGAAGAAGTTTGGAATGGAGGATTCTAAACTAGTATATACTCCTATGGTAATTGGTTGCAAGCTAAGTAAGAATGATGAATCACCTAAGAGTGATCAGAAAAAGTATAGGTCTATGATTGGAGGACTACTTTATCTAACCCATACCAGACCTGACATAATGCATGCAGTCTGTCTTGTGGCAAGATTTCAAGAAGATCCCAAAGAGTCACATGTGATGGCAGTCAAGAGGATCATAAGGTATTTAAAAGGCACTTCAGACTATGGATTGTGGTATCCCAAAGATACTAAATTTACTCGTAGTGCCTATACAGATGCAAATTGGGCTAGAGATACTGATGACAAAAAAAGTACAAGTGGAAGTACTTTCCTCTTGGGCAACAAATTGGTTTCATGGCTGAGCAAGAAGCAAGAATCAGTCTCTTTGTCTACTGTAGAAGTAGAATATATTGTTGCAACATGTTGTTGCACTCAAGTGCTTTGGACGAAACAAACATTGAAGGACATAAGAGTTGTGTATGAAGAACCAATTTCAATCTTTTGTGACAATACAAGTGCTATAAACATCTCAAAGAATCTAGTGATGCACTCAAGGACAAAGCATTTATCAATAAGGTATCACTTTCTAAGAGAAAAGGTAACATAAAATGAAGTAAAGATGGAGTATGTGTCTACAAAGGATCAGATTACAGATATTTTCACTAAGCCTCTGCCTAAGGATACTTTTGAGTATCTTAGTGAGAAGTTAGGGGTTATTGCCCCTTCTGCTCTAAACTAAGATGCATAAGGAATGAATCAGTCTAGTGGTGTCCAAAGTTTCATCTTTTGATCTGGATTGATGTTCTATAGGCTACCTCTCAGTGGGAGCTGGTAAATGTTGCTAATACAAGTTTTTGATCAAGAGTAGTAAGTGTTGCAGTGTTGATAATAGGGGGAGTTGTGTAGTAAAGAGAAAGAAAAGGTTTGTCACCCTTTTCCATTGACGTCAAAGGGGGGGAGAAGTTCATTTGAAAAACCTAAAGAAAGTTGCAGTCAGAGAAAGCATCAAGTAAGGGGGAGCAAAGAAGCTAAATAAGATTGTATGTCTTGATGGTTTTTCACATCATGCGTTGCCATCAATGACAAAGGGGGAGATTGTTTCAAGTATGAGAAGTAAGTGTTGTCATTGATGTTAATACCCAAGGAAGTTAGTTGAATAAGTCTGAACAAGTATTTGAGGAATTAGTACAAGTGTAGAATTGTTTTATCTACCAGAACAGTGCAGTGTTTTGCTTTGAATATCTTGTAGATTAAATATCTTTGTCTGTGGATTGGAAGTAATGTTAAGGGATGTCTATAGATGCTATGTTTCAAGTTTGATCCTCTGATGTGAACATTTGAGCGAGTTATGTTCACCAGAGTAAAAACTATTTTTCTGTGCATTTAGTGGTGTCAGGGAGAATGTATTCTGCTCCACATTTCTCTGCATTTAAGATTTGCAATATGTGGTTCTAGAATTAAGTTTGTAATGATAGTATGTGCCTTCAGTTCAAATGGTTCATGATTTGGTGCTTTGCAAGCAATCTTTCCTTTATGACAGTGGCCGACAGTAATGTTTAAGTGCTCCGATTTGAAGAATCTTCTGGATAAAGTGTTTTAGGGTTGTGCGGAAGTTATTGGTGATTGTAATGTGCTTGTGGATGCCTCTAGATCATGTTCCTACCTTTTGATTGGTTCGTAAAGTATAATCTAGATCGTGCATGAAGCGTGCTCTTAAATGTCTTAGTGTTAAGACCAGTTTTAGCTGACTTGGTTGCTCTCACTACTTGCGGTCATGTTCTGGAGATTGTGGAAGCATGTTGTTGCATGGAAGATTGCATTTGAATCCCAGCTAAGGAGTGGTGTGATCTGCATTAATTCTTTTCCTCCGCAAATCTTTTTAGGCCCATACCTATTCTAATGTATGTATGTAAAGCCGACCTTGGAGATTGTTCCAATGGTTTATGGTTGTAATGCCGACCTTGATGTACATTCCAAGGTTGATGAATTGTATAAATGTATGTAATGAAGTTGTGAAAAAGAATACAAGTGTGAAGATGCAAAGATAAGTCTGAAAGTGAAAAAGTAGAGCAGAGTAGAGGAATTTTATTGTGCTTCAATGGACTAAACTCTGGCATGGTGTAGATGCTACTATCTCAGTTCACTAACCTTGGCAGTGAGGCACCCCATTGGCAGTGAGCCTCTTCTTTTGTAGTGAGCATTTTGGGTAGTGAGCCTCCAGCAGTGAGCCTCTAACAGTGAGCCTCCGATAGTGAGCCTTGTTGTAAATTTTGATATATCTTTTATATTGTGAGCTAACACTCATCGTGGTTTTTCCCTTATAGGGTTTTCCATGTAAAAATCTGATGTCTCATGTGTTGAATGTGTGAATGTGTTTAAGTTCTGATTTCATGTTTTCATGGTTAAATTACAATAATAGTAATTAAGTGGTTGATGTGTTGATGGTTTTAAAGTTTTGGTTACAACTAATTCACCCCCTCCTCTCAATTGTCTTGTGCATTTCAATAGTAGGAACATCAACGGAAGGTATCAACAGTTGCTCAATTAAGAATTCACATCACAAAGTGTTTGTAGGCATATCTACAAGTGATCCAATAGTAACCATAGAATCTACAGCCTTATTATGTACCCTTGGAATTTTCTCAAAAGAAATGCTAGAGAAATGTGGCTTGTATGTATCAACCAAATGCTTGTAGGGTATCAACTTGTCATCCTTAGTTTGGTACTCATCAGTGACTTGTCTGATAACTAGTTGAGAATCCCCATAGACTTGAAGTTCTTTGATATTCCATTCTACTGCTATATAGAGACCTGTAAGAAGTGCTTCATACTCAGCAATATTTTTGGTGCAAGGGAATGCTAGCCGATATGATTTTGGAATATAATCATTCTAAGGTGTGATAAATAGGATGCCAGCCCCTGAACCATGTTGTGTGTAGGAACCATCAAAGTATAACTTCCATTCTACTAAAGTAGTAAGAGTGAATAGACCTTCATCTATAAAGTTAGAGATCAAAGGATTTACATCTATTATAGGAGCTTCTGCTAGTTGATCTGCAAGGACTTATCCCTTGATAGCTTTTCAAGAAACATACTCTATGTCAAATTCACTCAGGATCATGACCCATTTAGCTAGTCTACCTGTGAGGACTGCCTTAGATAAAAGATACTTCAATGGATCGATCTTAGAGATGAACTTGGTGTGTTGGTTTAACATGTAATGCTGCTACTTTTGGGAAGCAAACACTACTATTAAACATGCTCTTTCCATAGGAGTGTAGTTGAGTTCATAACCAACCAAGGTGCGGCTAATATAGTAAATGGTATGTTCTTTACCTAACTCATCATGTTGTGTAAGAAGAGCACATAATGCTGCAGATGGGGTAGAGATATATAGGAGCAAAGGTCTATCAAGAACTGGCAATACCAAAACTGGAGGTGTAGCTAAATAGTCCTTGAGTTGATCCAATGTCTATTGACACTTGCTATCCCATCGAAATGAGACATCGTTATAGAGCAAGTGTTGAAATGGTTGACACTTATCTACTAGCTATGAAATAAACCATCTAATAGATTACAACCTCCCTTGAAGGCTCCTTAATGCTTTTAGATTCTTTGGTGGAGGCATTTCAATGATATCTTTTACTTTAGATGAATCCACTTCAATTCCTTTGTGAGATACAATGTACCCCAACAATTTCCTTGAAGTGACAGTGAAGACACATTTCTTAGGATTTAAACTCACTTGATACTTCTCTAGTCTGTCAAATATCTATCCTAGAACCTATAGATGACATGCCCTAGAAGATTTGCCCAATATGTCATCAAGATAGTCCTCCATGATAGTATGAAACAAGTCATGAAATATCACTGTCATTTCTTGTTGAAACAAGGTAGCTCCTGCATTCTTAAGACCAAAAGGCATGACTTGCCAACAATAGGTACCCCAAGGACATGTAAAAGTTATTTTGTGTTGGTCTTTTGGTGCTATCATGATCTGATTGTATTTGGAGAACCCATCCATTAAAGAAAGCATCTCATGACCTATTGTCAAGTCTACTATGATATCTATGTTTGGAAGTGGAAAGTCATCTTTGGGACATGATTTATTGAGATCTCTAAAGTCTGTGCATATGTGGATGCCCCCATTCAGTTTAGCTATAGGTACCAGATTAGAGATCCACTCTGTGTAATCAATAGGATGTATGAATTTTGCATCTAACAACTTCTCAAGTTCTGCTTTGACTAAGAGTGCTATCTATGGGTGCATCTTGTGAAGCTTTTGTTTTACAGGCTTGGAGTTTGGAGATACAGCTAGATGATGAACCACAAGTGAAGGGTCCAATACAGGGATGTCAACATATGTCCAAGAAAAATTGATTGTTCATTGCAAGAAGAATTTGATGAAGTTAGGTTCATTTCCTATTCTGATAAGGAAGCTGCTAGGAATGTGATCTTAGGATTTTGAACTGTGTCGAGGTTAATCTCTTGTGAGTCTTCCACTAAGAGAACTAATTTTTCTTGATACTTAGTTGGTAAGGGAAGGCCAAATCCTCCATCCTTAGGTGCCTCAGAGAGGTTCTCATCATCAGATATGTCTTTTATTTTTACTATTTTATGATTAGGAGGTGCCACATTGTGGTTTTCACCTAGGGACCTATTTTTATTTTCTCTTTTACGACTAGAGGATTTGGCATTCTCACCAAAGTAAGTAGATTGACCTAAATCCATGATAAAACCAGCTTTGTGATCACCAAGTAGAATACCATCCTAGAGGCCCATAAATTCTGCTATAGCCTCATCATTCTGAAAGATGTCTAGAATGGGGCCTCTTGTTGGTCCCAATCAATGAGTTTAGGGTAGATGAGGGGTAGATTCTAGGTGTTTGTGTTTGAAGTGAGGGAGATGGATGATATCATAAATATCAAGATTTCTTGGAATAAGTTTGTGATATATAGGGAAGAGTCATCAATGGTATCCTCTCTAGAGATAAAATCTATGGGAAAAGATTTCGCTACCTAGTCGAGAATAAAATTGATGTCCGAGGCTCATGGTACCTCCTTACCGTATCCTTACCCTTTTATGTTGAATTTCTTAGTCACAATAATTGGTTCCATTGTTCCTTGGCCATGCTTTCCTAGGCCACTTTTGCCTTTATAGCCCATGCTTTTGACAATTCTGAGACCATTTCCATACTTTTTGATAGGTATTGTGACTAGGTCCTTCTCTTTGTATAGCCAAGATGATATATCTTCCAGAGATTCTTCTTCTAGTAAGCCCCCATTAGTGAACTATGTTAGAGAAGCTGGTATTTTTGCTTTCTTGGTGATCTTTGCTATGGGTGGTTTGCCATAAGATTTTGGTGAAAGAGGCATCCTCCCCACACAACAAGACTTTGAGATGTCATACTCACCAAATCCTATATCTCTGAAATGGACTTTGATTTCTGGAATGGGTTTATTTGCAGAGGCTTTTTTGCAAAGTATCTGGGTCAATGTATAAAGGAGATATTGGGGCTTCAATATTGTTGGGCATTTGGTTGCTATTTTGGTAATGCCCTTGCATGGCGCGGCAAAATTCAAATGGATTAGGATCTCCTTGGATTGTGATTTCAGTGCCATTATTTGGGAACTTGAGGGATTGATGGTATATTGAGGGTACAGCTCGCTTGGCATGAATCCATGGGCATCCTAAGATAATATTGTATGGTAGCTCAATGTCTAAGACTTGGCATCTTGTTTCCAGCATGACGGGGCCTACTTGAATAGGAAAATGTATGACACCTTCTGATCAGTGCTCTGCATTATCATATGCTTTGATAATAATAGACTGCTCAGTGTTTATATGATCCTTATTTTAACAACCTAAGAGAACAAATGTTTAGACCAGCACCACCATCTATAAGTATACGTTTGATCTTACATTGATGGATGAAATCTTCGATGTCAAGTGCATCGTTATGACATGGATCATGAGATGGGAGATCTTTTTTAGAAAAAACCACTTGGTAAGGTGATGTAATGTTACCTATCATGGATTGAAAATCCGTGGTAGCTATATTGGTGGGAACTGAAGACTCTTGAAGGGCTTTTTCAAGCACTACTTTATGAGAGGGCGATGACTTTTGAAGATCTAATATTGAAATTTGTGCAAGAGTCTTCCCTAGATGTTCAAAAAGATTATAATCGGAGGTGACTATAGGATTTGGTGTAGGCCCACGAAGGGTAACACAACCACGACAAGTTGTGACAACACAATCTGGAGCTTTGCCTTTAATGGTAAGGGTGGATACTTGACTCTCTTCAAAATGGCCCACAATGGAGTCATAAGAAGATGAATCTTTGTTAACACTCTTTCCTTTATCAGGATTTTGACCTTTACCATGTTGAGGGAACGGATCCTTGTAATACGTTGAGATCTTTGTTTGTCGTATGGTGAGGAGGCTCATCGAAAGTGACTTCTCCATTATCTATGAGATTTTGGATTAAGTGTTTCAATTTCATGCAAGATGGGGTTTTGTGTTCTTTCACTCTATGGTACTCACAATATTCGTTATCTTTGTACCATGTAGGTTTGAAAGTGGGCTCATCATATTGACGTGCTTCGGGTAGTGTGATGAGTCTGTTTTGTACTAGTTTCTTGAGGATGGATTCAATAGGTTAGCCCAAAGGAGTGAACCTATGTCTTAGAGGATAGTCTTGTTGTGGGTATTCTTGTTTTTGTTGCAATCAAGGAGTAGATTGGGTTGGTTTTGATAGATTGAGTGATCTTTGGAAAGTTTGGATGTGTTTAGAATCCACAACACCATCATTGACAACGTTCTTGTTTTTGGACTAAAATTTATGTTTGTCATTAGATTGTTGACGAGGGTTATCTTTGGTCTCCTTAAATATTTTGACTAAACCTTTTGCAATGAGGGCTTTTTTGATATTGGTTCCTTTGTAAATGATCTCATCAAATGTGGTATCACTTTGGATTTGTAGATCAAAACCAATTTCTTGGTTAAGATTCTGTACAAAGATGCTAACAAGTTACTTTTCGATATGGGCCATGGGAATTTACTAGCCACATTTCTCCATCTTTGTAGGAAGGAGATACAGGGTTCCCCATTTCTCTGTTTATTGTTACACAAGTCTGTCATGGGAATCTCATGTTTATTATTGTAAGAGAAATGGGTGGCAAATTTTTCAGCTAGTTCATTGAATGTTTTAATACCCGTGGGTAGATGTGAGAACCATTCTATTGCTTGTCCTCCAAGACTACAAGGAAAGTGGAGCATAAGATAAGTGTCATTATGAGCAACCTCGAAGAAACCAATGTAGAACTCTCTAATACGGTCTTTTGGATCTCCTTTTCCCTTGTATTTGTCAAATTTTGGCATGTCAAAGTTAGGGGGAAAAGGGATCATTGGTAATGATTGATCAAATGGATATGGACAAACCTCCTCCAAAGAGAAAGTTTTCTTGGTGTGACCAAATGAAAGATTGAATAATTGTTTTTTGTAAATCGTGATACTTAAGCTCAAGATTGGATGGAGGTGTTGGTAAAGCCAAATTTTGTTGAGTTTGGGGTGGTTGTTGCTTCCCATAAGAGAGATTGGAATGTAATCCATATGAGTTGGTATTATATGGGTCATACGAATGATGAGGATTGATTGGGGGCTGATTTGTGAAGAAGGTTTGAGTTTGTGGATTTTGTGGGGGTGCTAGATATGAGTGCTGACTTTGTGAATGTTGAGGGGGGTTGATAAAAGAAATTTGAATTTGATATTGTTGTGGTGGAATGATGTATGTGTTCTGATTTTGTGGTGGTTGAGGTGGATTGACATATGAGTATTGGGTTTGAGAATGTTGAGGGGGATTGAAGTAAGTGTTTGGGTTTGAAGAATGTTGAGGTGGAGGGAGATATGTGGTGTTTAGATTTTGAGAGTGTTGGGGTGGATTGATGTAAGTGGTGTTTAGGTTTTGAGGTGGTTGAGGTGGATTGACGTAGGTAGTGTTTAGATTTGAAGAATGTTGGGGTGGAGTGATGTAGGTAGTGTTTAGATTTGAAGAGTGTTGGGGTGGAGTGATGTGGATGTTGTTTAGGGTTTGATTGGATGATGTTTGGGGTGTTTGGACTTGTGACACTTGTGGAAGAGTGACATAAGCATCAATAGGTGTGTAATTTGGAGACAAAGATGTATGTGGTGAGGTAGCATATGCAAGATTAGATATAGATGTGTGAACTTGAGACATGCGTGGAGGATTTTGAGGATTCATAGGTATGGATGTGGTGAAGAAGGGGTTTGATTGTTGAGCTTGTTTTACTAGATTGGCTTGTCTTTTTAGGTTAGCTTGACGGTGGAGGGTTTCTTGTTGAGCTTTATAGATTTCCATGGGAGTTAGGAGAGGTTCAATTGATGTTTCTCCCATGAGGTTTTGATAAAGAGGGTTGGCATATTTAGTAGTGAAGGGATTGGATACTATCTCTTGTAAAGATGATTTGGGAAATGGTATGGATATGGTAGACATTTTTTGGACAGGGTTTATTTGTGGTCTACCCATAGCATTAATAGCATCATGGGTTGGATCTTTTTCCTTAAGAGTAGATGTATCAAAGTTTTGAGGCAATTTGGCTCCCTTTTGAGCAAGCAAATGGAAGTAGTGGTCTTGATTGGAGCTTACAGCTGCCATGATTTTAGGATCTTACATGGTTTTGTCAAAGTCTTGAGACACTTCTTGAGAGGATTGACCCTCTTAGAAATCATGAGGATGTAGCCCTATGGTATATTGTGTAGCATCTATCCATGTAGTATGATCCTCTTGAGGATTGTTTGGGATAGTACCATGAGGACTATTTTGAGTATTTGATGAGGGATTGTTTTGGATGATTCCATGAGGACTGTTTAGGAGTGTGTGTTGGGAGTTGTTTGAGATGTTTTGATGATGTTGTTGAGGGGTGTTTTTCTTTGCCTCCATGGCTTGACGATGTTGCTATCTAGTGGTAACCATAAGATTTCTCAAGTACACTAGAATAGAGATTTGGGGATTGATTTTGGATTTGTTTTGATTGAGTTGAGATTATTAGTTTGATTGTTTGATATGGGTCACTTGTGGAAGATTATAGAAGCTAGATCAATTGTTGATTGGATAGCTGATGACCTTACACAGAGGTAGACTAATGACCTCAATGAAGACAGATGGGGTTAATGGAGTTAAACCAACTTAGGAGAAGTTAATTCTCTAAGCTAATAAAAAACCAATAATAGATACTAATTCACCTTCAAGGATTAAAGAGAGACAAGCTTTCTAAATTCAAAGATAAACTAGGGGATGATGTGATCTAGTGTCTATGGTGGAAGCCAAATTACAAAGCTCTGATAGCGTGAGTAAAGATTTAGGCTTGTTTGGTGAAGATGGTTTGATTGATAGTAATCTCAAGAGGATAAAGAGCTCAAAAAGTCCTAGTTTAAGCTATGATGATGGATGATGATGGTCTGATGATTGCTAGGATAGGTCTAAAAGTATTATATGATGATAGCTTAGAGGTTAAAATTGATCAAATTTAAAGTTTACTAGATTATGGGCTAAATGGATAATAGGCAACAGATAGAGACCAAAGGCGCACTATTGTGGATCAAAAATGCATTTATGTGGCTCAAAGGCACATGAGAATAGCTCAGAGGCACTTTTCTATGAAAACAGAGGCGAGCTAGGATAATGCAAAGGTGTGTTAGGATAGCCCAAAGGCACTTCAGGATAGCTTAGATGCGAGTTTTAAATAGATTGACAAAATTATGACAGAGCTAAAGGTGCAAAACTGGAGACAAGAGGCATGGACCTGTAGTTCAGATGCACATTTCTGTAGGCCAGAGGCACTTTACAGTAGACCAAAGGCGTAAAACTGTGGTTCAAAGGCATGCTAAAACGGTTCAAAGGTGAGTTTTCTATGCAAAGGCAAGTTTTCTATAATAGTATGTTTTCAAGGCTAGATTTTGATAAGATTTTGGTTTGATTTCTTTGACAAGAGAAAAACACAGTAGCAAAGTGGCTGAGGGATGACTCAATGGTGGTGGTTGCGTGAGGCTATTAACATTTGCGGATAACAAATGGTATTATGGGTAGATAACAAGAACAAATAGAAGACACACCAAATAATCTTTTAATGCAATAACCTATAATATTCAAGTAGGAGTGATCCATATTGTGAGCCCACATGATTGAATACCTATCCATGTGCTTACCTAACTAAGCACACTTCCCCCTAAGTATATAGCTAGAGATAAGAACGTATACCCAGTATCTCTTTCCTTGGAGGTTTTGACACCTTGCCCAAAGAAGCCTTCTATATAGTCTTAAGGTAGTACGGATGGTGAGTAACTTCAGGGTACTGTTTGCATACTTTGCATCATAATATGAAACAACCGATGATCTTATATAGGTTTACAAAGTGTCTAGGGAGTCATCACTATACGTGAAGGTACGGGAGGCACATATCTATGAACGGGGGTGTCCCAGTTAATTGATGCTCAACTATCTGAGTCTTGGCAAACCAAGTTTCTCGAGAGTGTATTGCTTGGAGTTAAAAGGGTCCTTCCTTTGAAGTTGAGGCTTTCACTACTCCCAACATTTATAGATCGTGCTAGAACACGCAGTTGGGGTCATCCCTTGAGGTGATGAAATCCCCAAGCATGCCCCTAGAGAGGATATCAAGCACTTTTGATTTTCAAGATCATCTTTTGATTGAGAAAAGAGCATACGTGTGATCTTAAGTCCATGGGATTTTTAAGTGTAAAAAGCAATAAATGAATAACTTAAGTACTTTTGATTTCCAATATCACTTTACAGTGCGAGGAAAGAGCATATGTACTTAAGAAATCCCAAACACAATAGATAGTCATAAATTACTTTATGAAATTGAGGTGTTTCTAAGACTTAGTATGAAATAGTTGATGTCTTCGACAAATGTCCTACAAAAATATGTTAGAAACTCTTCTTGGTCTGTGATAATATGTTGTAACAAGTGATTACTTCCAATGAAACCAAGTAGTTAGCAAAACCAATTGACTAAACCAAAAGCACAGAACTGTGGTACAAAGGCACATCAAAATTTACCAGAGGTGCATCAGAACTATGTAAATGTGAGTTTTTTTGTTTACTAGAGGCATAGAACTATTGTGCATAGGTGCTTCACTATGGTGCAAAAGCACTTCACTTTGGTGCAAATGCATGTTTTAGATCAGACTTGCAAAAAAGCAAAAAAAATAGTTTAATGATTGATCGAATGATTGTTGAATGATTCCCTGATGATCTAGGATGATGTGGATTTGTATGTATGTAGAAAGAATGAACAATAAACTGTAAGATAGTGGATTAGCAAAAAATGACAATACCCTTAAATAAATTAGCTTAAGGAGTATGTTAGAATAAGTGTTAGACAAATAAATCAATTTCTCAACACAATAAATGCAGATAGATGTTAGAAATCTAGTTAAAAATCACAGAAACAAGTCAGAAACCATAGAAACCAAAGGCGCATTACCACAGACCAAAGGCGTGCAACTGTGGTGCAAAGATGCCTTTTTGCGCACCAAAGGTGCATAATTATGACTCGAAGGCATGTTTATGCAGACCATAAGCACTTTATTGTGGCTCAATTGTGATTTTCTACATGTCGATTGTGCTTTTTCATACTTGTGCTTCAAAAAAATCAAATTTCTCAAAAAATAAAAGGTTAATTCAAGTTAGTGGGTCCCACCGGGCGTGCCAGAATGTGTATAGGTAAAATCAAGATTGATAAAGTTCCAAACAATGAATAACAAACGCAATCCTATAACCTTCAAAAGATTGATCTAAATGATAACCAAAATCAATGCGAATTAAGAACAATAGAAAGCTATCGCCTAGATTGTATATATCTCTTGGTTCTTTGTGGATTGTTCAATACATTGCGAAACTATGCTTGCAACAAACGGTCTTGGATAACGTGCTCAAAGATTCAATGTGCTCAACGATGCGATATAATGCTCAAAGCACTTAAGAATGCCCAAAGCTTAAATGATTGAAGAGATAACGGTACCAAAGCTTAATGATCGAAGAGGACTTTTGATGAAGGGGGTATATATCTAGGTTTCAAGAAAGATCGATCAATAGTGGAGATAAATCAACGAGATGGATGGTTGAGATGAGTTGAGAGGACATGATGAACGTCCACACGACATGTGTCATGTTTTAAAGTTGATTTGTTGAGGTAACTGCTTGCTCCTACGATAAAGATAGGATTTGATTTCATAAATCTAGAATGCCTTTTCCAATTTATGAGTTGATGATAAAAATAATAATGATTAAAGCCAATTAACTCAACTTTAGATTTGCTTTTTGAAGTTCTAAAAATAAGACTGATTGTGCGCATAGAAGAAAATGATATTTTTAGAAGAATTAGAGGATAATTGAGAATTAAATAAATAAATTTATTTAATTTATTGTGCATGATTGAAGAAAAGATAAGATATGAAGATTTAAATAAATTAAACAAATAAATTGATTTAATTTATTTAAATTTGGAGGAATAATTGATTAATTAAATAATTAAAGATTATTTAATTGTGGATAAGAGTGAATTTGATGATGAATTAATTAAATAATTGATTTATTTAATTAATATCTATTTGAAGATTAAAAGAGGGTAATGAAATTAATTAAATAAATAGAATTTATTTAATTAATATATATTTGAAGATTAAAAGAGGATAATGAAATTAATTAAATAAATAGAATTTATTCAATTAATGTTGAATTTAGAGAAAATAGAGGAAATTGATGAATTAGATTAAATCAATTAAATAATTAGATTATTCAATTAATATTGAATGCAAGTGATTTAGGAGAAATTGATGTATGCAAGTGATGTAATGTGAAGGTCATTTTTAGGTGTGTGTGTGTGTATTGTTGAACCCTTCGGGGTGCAATGTGGTGGTGAGTTCACTTGGGTGTGGTGAGTACCACCAGGGTTCAAATTCCCCTGGGCTAACGAGATTGTAGGCCTTGTGCCTTCGTATATATTGTTGAACCCTTCGGGGTGCAATGTAGTGGTGAGTTCACTTGGGTGCAGTGAGCACCACCAGGGTTCAAATCCCCCTGGGCCAACGAGCTCATAGGCCTTGTGCCTTCATTGGGCTGATGTGCTCACAGGATATATTCTAATCCTTCATTGGGCCGGCGTGCTCATAGGCTGTGGGCCTTCGCTGTGTCGACAAGCTCACGGATTTGAACTAAAGGGTGCTAATGCCCATTGGGGACGGAGACCCCCCAGTTGTGGTCTCAGGCGATAAAGAGGATGGGAAGAGATCCCCCGTAAGGGTCTCTCTAGGCTCGGACCAAGCTAAAAAGCCAGGTAACCCCCAACAATATATATATATATATATATTGTGAATGCACAAGTCAACTAAGAGGGGGGTGAATCAGTTGTAATTTAAAATTCCAAAACCCTCATACACAAATAGATCCACAATGATTTAATTAACCCTTAAACTGTTATGATGATTAAGCATGAAAGCAAATAATAGAAATTGAATTAAACCAACATCAAACACAAGAGAACACCAGATTTACGTGGAAAACCCAAGAAGGGAAAACCACGGTGAGGATTAGCTCACAATATAAAGTAGTATCAACACTGAATTACAAAAGGCTCACTGCCAGAGGGCTTACTACCTAGAGAGCTCATTGCCTAGAAGAAAGGCTCACTGCTAAAGGGCTCACTACCCAAGGACTCACTGTCCTGAAATAAAGATATAGAAGAGGTGGCTCACTGCCAGAGTTGAACTGTTATAATTGCATCTAACTTATGTAAGGAGTACAGTTCTAATGAAGCTCAAAGTACTGAACCACTATCATTGAAGAATTGTAGACACCTTCTGCTCACTGCATCCAGTAATCTAACACATAAAGGCTTGTATTGCACCACACATTCACCAACCTGTTATTCAGATACATCCATCATGTACACACTCAATCATGATCCCTTGACACTCATTTATACTGTCTTCAACCTTGAGAGCATTCTCTAAGGTCAGCAAATCACCTTAACCCAGAAAATTCAAATTAGGTCTGGACATAAACATTCCCATGGTGGAAAGGAATGAAGGAGGACCCCAACACATCTTAGCTTGGACCAAAATCCACTCATACACGCTACACAATGCCTTCACAATCATCGAAGCAGCTCTGCAATTAGTATAAACACCCAAGGTCAGCTAAACCTGTGTTAACATAATGAACTTTTAAGTACACTCTTCCTCAAACCCAAAGATGACTTGTGGACCACATGCAGAGCTTCAATACAATCTAGAGTATTCCATGAACATCCTAAAACATCTTGAAATCCAACAAATTCCTCCGCAACAACTTTCACTTGTCGTACAACCTTATCATGTTTATCTAGTATGCTTAACTATCTCTGTCATACATTGTATCTCTAGAAATCGACATCCGAAGCACCAAACCATGAACAACTTTGACAGAAGAAAGATATAAACCTTATAAGTACAATTCCAGAACCGCAAGACCTAAAACCACTTTGCGGAGAAATGTAGAGCAAAGACATTTCTCCTAGACACCTCTACAACACTCATAAATACAGTCTACACACTGGTGAACACAACTTCCTCTACACAATGAACCAAAACACCAAATTCAAAATATAGCATCTCTTAACATCTTTGAACAACATATTCAAACTGTAAAAACAAATCCTCAACATAGAAGAAATGCAGAGCGAAACCAAAACACTACTCTGTTAAGCCAAATAGTCTCTTCATCACATTATTTCCTTTATTAATCAAATTTTCTCAAAAACACTTGGAAACCAACCATCAGAAACATGTTCCTAACATCTTCAACACCTCTTTAAAGCAACCAAATCATCTTCAACAAAGAACTCATACCATTGCAACAACCTCATTTCTGCTCAACCAGTTGACACCAATGACAACACAAGCTTGTTGACATCAATGATGACATTAATTGCACATACTTACAATAATCTCCCCCTACATCATTGATGGAAACACATAATGCGAAAAACCATCAATATAACAACATTCTCAATATTATGCTTCATACCAACCCTTTTCCTTTTTCTTTCTCTCCCCCTCAGCCTGCTACTCTCTTCTTGACAACTGACTCACTACTTTCTCTCTTTTTTCACATTTCTCTCTCTCCCCCTTTGACATCAATGGCAAAGGGTTGTACATCTCTCTTTCAATATTACTTTTTAGACAACTACTCAAACTTGTACCTACTTATTATTGCTCTGCAACATCATTTATTTTACTGCTCTACATGCTCCCCTTAGACACAACCAAGAATAGAACTTACCCCCCTGACTGCCACAACCATCATGACCCCTACATGTTCCCCCTGAGAGGTAGCCTCCAACATCAATCCAGAATAAGGAATGAAACTTGAAATCCACTCGACTAATACATCTCCTTATGCATCTAGTTCAAAGAAGGAGGGGCAATAACCCCTAACTTCTCCTGGAGATACTCAAATGTATCCTTAAGAAGAGCCTTGGTGAATATATTAGCAACCTAATATTTTGTAGGCACATACTCAAGCTTTACTTCACTCTCTGCAACCTTCTCTCTCAGAAAGTGATACCAAATTGATATATGTTTTATCCTTGAATGTATCACTGAATTCTTTGAAATGTTAATAGCACTTGTATTATCATAGAAGATAGGAATAGGTTCATCATATACCACTCTAATATCCTTCAAGGTTTGCCTCATCCACAACACCTGTGTGCAGGAAGATGTTGCAACAATGTATTATGCTTCTGCAGTAGACAAAGATACGGAACCCTGCTTCTTACTTAACCAAGACACCACTCTACCTCCAAGAAAGAATGCACCACCACTTGTACTTTTCCTGTCATCTACCCAACCAGTCCAATATGCATCTGTGTAAGCACTTAGAGAAAAGTCATTATCCTTTGGATACCACAAGCCATGATCCGGAGTGGCCTTTAAATATTTGAATATCCTCTTCACTACTGCAACATGTGACTCTCTGGGATCTTCTTGAAATCTAGCCACAAGAAAAACTGCATGCATAATATCTAGTCTAGTAGTAGTTAAGTATAACAATCCTCCAATCATTGACCTATACCTACTCTGATCACCCTTAGGAGATTCATCATTTTTTCTCAGCTTGCAACCAATTGTCATAGGGGTACATACTAGTTTAGAGTCTTCCATCCCAAACTTCTTTAACAACCCGTTGACATACTTTGATTGTGAAATGAAAATACCTTTATCTGTTTGATTGATCTGTAGCTCAAGGACGAAGTTCATTTCTCCACACATTGACATCTCAAATTCTTTCTGTATTTCATCTACAAAACTCTTACACATACTTTCATTTCCTCCAAAGATTATATCATCTACATACACTTCCACAATTAGAATTTGATCTTGTCCTACTTTGATGTACAAATTACTATCTGCGATGCCTTTATTGAATCCTTGATGTAATAAGTACATGTCTAGCCTTGCATACCAAGCTCTAGGGCTTGCTACAATCCATATATTGCCTTCTTCAATCTGTAGACCATGTCAGGTTTATCTGATAACTAAAATCCATCTGGTTGTTCTATGTATACTTCTTCCAACTCACCATTCAAGAAAGCAGACTTCACATCCATTTGATATACTTTAAAATCCTTATGTGTTGCAAAAGCCAAAAACATCCCGATGGCCTCCATTCTTGCCACCAGAGAATAAGTTTCCTTATTGTAATCTTTCTACTTGTGAGTAACCTTTACACACAAGCTTTGCCTTGTTTCTTACCACTTCTCCATTCTCATTCAGTTTGTTCTAGAATACCCACTTAGTTCCAATCACATTCTTATTTGCAGGTCTTGGGACAAGTTCCCAAGTCTGATTCTTTTCAATCTTTGATTAGTTCCTCTTCCATAGCCTTGATCCAATACTCATCCTTGTATGCTTCAATCACTATTTTAGGTTCAACTTTAGAGAGTAAACATAGATTTACATGTTCTTCAATAGATTTCCTTCTTGTCAGCACACCTTTGTTCTTGTCACCAATGATCTGATCTTCAGAATGATGCTTCTGCACATACTTGGGAGTTTTAGGAGTCTTTCCGGAGCTTCTTCTTCTTCAATATGTACTTCCTTTTCATCAACATTTTCTTTTTCTCTGTAGGATGACTCATCTGATTCATATCCATTGACTTTTGAATTCTTTTGTAGATCTTCATCAACTTTGACATTTGCACTCTCAACAATCCTTCTTAACCTCTTATTGTAGCACTGATATGCTTTGCTTTTAGTAGAATGCCCAAGGAAGATACCTTCATTAGAACTTGCATCAAACTTTCCTAGATTTTCTTCATCCCTTCTGATATAACATTTGCTTCCAAACACTCTAAAGTACTTGGTAGTAGAAATCCTTCCATACCATAACTCATAAGGGTCTTTGTACTATTTGCTCTTGCCTACACTCTGTTCAGTATGTAAACAACAGTGTGAATTGCTTCTCTCCAGTAGATCTCTGGTATGTTTTCTTCTTTTATCATTGTCCTTGAAACTTCTTGAATAGTCCTATTCTTTCTTTCAACCACTCCATTTTGCTGAGGAGTCCTAGGAGTAGATAAGTGCCTCTTTATTCCATGATTCTCACAAAACATGTTAAACTCATTGGAGGTGAACTCTCCACCTCTGTCATACCTCAAACATTTGATTGTCATATCCATTTCATTTTCAAATGTGACTTTGAATGCTTTGAACTTATCTAAGGCTTTAGATTTTTCTTTGAGAAAAGTAACCCATGTCATCCTATAATAATGATCAATCAATAGCATAAAATACTTGTCACCTTGAAAACTCCATACCTTGGTAGGGCCACAAAGATTTGTATGCACCAATTCCAACAGTCTAGTAGAAGATTGATCCTTGACTTTGAAACTTCTTCTTGCTTACTTTCCAATCTGACATTCCTTACAGACAACACTGATGGGCTTTGTAATCTTTGGCAGATCTCTCACAACTTGAATTGAACTTATTCTTACCAGGCTATCAAAATTGATGTGACACAATCTTCTATGCCATATCCAACTTTCACTTATCTGAGTCATGAAGCAATAACCATCTCTCACAACTTGAATTGAACTTATTCTTACTGGCTATGAAAATTGATGTGACACAATCTTCTATGCCATATCCAACTTTCACTTATCTGAGTCATGAAGCAATAACCATCACCACCTTTGAGATGATAAACATTTCCATCTATCCTCTTTCCAGCAGCTATCATAGTTCCAGAATCTTTTTTGATCTCACAACCACCATCCTGAAACACAAGATTGTATCCTTCACTACACATTTGTCCAACACTCAAGAGGTTATGCTTTAAATCCTTAACATAAAGAACATCATCGGTACATTATGCTTTCCATCAAAACTAATTGAGCCTTTTCCACATATCTTAGTAGCTCTATCATCACCAAATCTAACTAGTCCTCCAACATATTTTTCAAGTTTAACAAACTTACTTTTATCACTAGTCATATGATTTGAGCATCCACTGTCAATAATCCAATGGTTCTTTTCCTATCTGGTATGAAAAGCAGATATCAAAGTACCTTCAGTATTAAGACTTACCTCCGGAGCCTTTTCCTTCACACATTTCTCAGAGTTAGTAGAAATAGTATCATCCTTTAAGGCTATGAACCGACATTCATTATCATCATCATCCTCATAAACAAATTCATCATCAGATATACTTGCATCTTCTCTAACATAGTAGCTTTTCTTAGGCACTCTACTCTTGTTCTCCCTGTTCTTACTTCTCAAAATTCTTTCTGAACATCTTGAAGCATAATGGCCAATCTTGCCACAACTGAAACACTTGAAAGGCAACTTACCATTGTACTTACCAGTACCCAATTTCATTCTTCTCACAAAATTAGCTTCCAAATCATCTGAATCCTCTTGATCTGATTCCACAGTCTTCTCAGATTTGCCAGCTTTGAAGGCAGTCTCAGTCTTTGCACTACTTGTACCAAATTCTCTCATTTCAAAAGCAGTTAAGGTGCCAAGCAACCAATCTTTGGTAAACTGATTCTGTTGGGGTAAAATGCGGATTAATCAAATGAACAATAACAAACCCAAACATCAACAGAATAATGAAAACAAGAAAGATGGAATGGAATGAAGCAATGAATAACACAATGCAAACCTTCACTATTTCCAAAGCTTCTGTTGTTCACCTATTACAACCGTCCTTTGCTGATGAAGTAGGCCCTCAGTGAGTGCACTCTTTTAGCTGTGTTGTAGGATGTCGATAGTAAATGGCTGTGTTGATAGATGATGTAGTGAAGTAGAGCTTCAAAGCAAATGGTGATCTCAAGTAGGTTGTATTAGGGGTGCCAAAGGCGCGCTGGTAGAATTCTGCAAAGTAACAATACAAATAACCTGGATGAATAGAATGGAGGGATGAAGCTTCTTTTATAGACTCAGAAGAATGAGAATCAACGATTGAGAAGAAGTGTGATGATCAACGGCTGAGGATGGTTGAGGAATGTGCAACCAGTGGAAATAAGACAAGTGTCTCAGCTCCATCATGAAAGAGGGGATTTGACAAAATTGATTGGAGAGTTAACTCCATTGACTGAACAGTTAACAAACTTGATTGGTCAGTTAGAAGAATGAATAATGGAATTGACTGAATTGATTAAGGGATTAACTCAATTGACTGGTTAGTTAACACTTTTGATTGATTAGTTAACTAACTTCTGATTTGAGAAGAAATAGGACATGTGGGTGAGGGAAAATAAGGTAATTAAATATTTAATATATTTAATTACATGTGCAACCCGATGAGGTGGACAAGGTGAGGTGGAAAAGTGAGGTGTAAGTGTGAGGTGGATTTTTGGAATTAGAACTTAGGATAGAGGAATTTGGATAAATTAAATAATTTAGGATTATTTAATTGTGTAGGACATTAGAAGAATTTAGGGATTTTAATTAAATAAATTGAATTTATTTAATTATGGAATAGTGAACCGCTTAAATAAATTTAGAATATTTATTTAATTGGTAGAAGAACAGAATAAATATTTAGAATATTTATTTAGTTGAATTGTGTCATTTTTAGGTGTATACATTTTGCCCCTCTTTGATGCAATGCTATTTACAACGTTGTTTCAAAGAAATCGATAGTCTGACAGTGATACATGCCCCAGTTTGCCCCTGGTACAAGTTTGACGACAGGATGCCCCCTCGGGAGATTGGATGGGGAGAAGGAAGAAGGCGTGAGACAGACAATCTCACGATGAAGAAGGTTAGGTTTGAAGAAAATGGGTGAAGAAAGAGCCGAATGATATGTGATGCAAGAGAAAATGATAACATACACAAGCAAGCGAGCAAGTATACACAAATGATATAAAAACAAAAAAGGTATTGCCCCTGTCGAGCAGTAATTCAACGATATACTGACAATGATATACGACAGTGTTGTCATGGTGGGGAATGATATATCCCTAGACCAACACGGCAGGCGTGTTGTCATGGTGGGGAATGATAGATCCCTAGAGTAAACACGAAGGATAATGTCTGGTTTCAAGAAATGAAGCATGTCGTGTAAGATGCGTGTGTTGGTTTGATTTCGACAATGCCACATCCTGTATAAGACAATTGATTGATTATAATTGATTGAGTTGGTTTACGACCAGACAAAGATCAAGACCCCTGATTGTGATTGGATCATTTGTGCAAGATTGACTTGAATTGATTGGTATGGATTAAGGATGGACCTTGCATTTGGATCATTGCTCAGACTGACTAGACAAGGATGAAAGATATGATGATAGATAGAAATCTGATTGATAGAAGAAAGACTCGATAGGACTCACAAGCTTTTATTTGTATTGATACTCTGCATTGGTGGATCTTTATTGCATGGGATATGGTATGGATGTATAAATGGATATAGGATGGATGCTTTGCTATTGGAGTGCTTTATTTCATCATTGGGCATTTTTTTTTTGGGTTTTTTTTTTTTTTCTGAAATGTTGTAAGTTAATACAAGCATCTAGGTATAAATGAACCGAGATGACCTAAGTATTGCTTACATGGGTTTTGATTTAGCAAGTTAATACAAGCATCGAGGTATAATTGAACCGAGATGACCTAAGTATTTCTTGCGTGTCAACAAACAAGGATTGCCCCCATTCATGTTTGACCTTTGGTATCCTCGATGATCTTTTGCCGATCATGTCCTTAGATAAGGTGTCACATTACTAAAGTGAAATCCATAGATAGCAAACAAAGAAAAATGATCATGCCCCCATCATAGCATCTCTAGCTTTTGGCATCCTTGAGTAGCATAGAAAGACATGATGACAAAAATCAAGACCCTGCAACTTAACCATGATTTCAAATTACAAAACATTCTTGCCATGAGATGCGTTTATTTCTTGTTGTAATTCGAGTAAAATCATTTAGAAGGTATTGGGTACTTTGCCTTGTTTTTGAATAGGTTAAGTTGTTCATAGTCAAGATTTCTGCTTGAAGCGCGGGTTCTGCTTGCATTTGCTTGTTTGGTGAGAAGATTGCACAATCCTTATTGGGGAAATGGACCCTAAGGGACTGACCTAGTGCCTCGGGGGTACATTGCTAAATGGCCTTGCCTACGTGACGACGCAGAGGCAACGTAGTTCAGGGTAAACCCTAACGGACCTCAGACCTAGGCGAGAGAAAGTGGAGATGGACTCAGCTGGATAGAAGGACGAGATATGGAATGGATGGGACAATGGAAAGGGGCCTCGGGGGTGCATTAGAGTAATGGCCTTGCCTACGTGACGACGCAGAGGCAACGTAGTTTGGGGTAAACCCTAACGGACCTCAGACCTAGGCGAGAGAAAGTGGAGATGGACTCAGCTGGATAGAAGGACGAGATATGGAACAGATGGGACAATGGAAAGGGGCCTCGGGGGTGCATTAGAATAATTGCCTTGCCTACGTAACGACACAGAGGCAAAGTAGTTCATGGATTTTGACAGTGGAAAACTGACGAGAGATACTATGCTAGGCTTATGTGATGGATACGGTATGGGACAAAACCTTGGTTGACAAGGCTGACAAAAAGATAGAGTAGCAAGCCATGATAGGTAACTGTCAGGAGTTTATTATGGGATAGATATGGGTCGAATGGGATGTGAGTGGAGAAAGAATGGACTCAAGGTGATGGAATTCCCAAAGATGGAGAAGGCGGTTTATCACAAGTAACGCCTGTTTACCAGGTTTTCATCACTTGCTTTTATTTGCACGAGAAGCTAGAAAGTAAACATGACACCTGTTTGCCAGGTTTTCATCATGATACCTATCCAAGGTGCCTGTTTTGCTAGGTTTTCACCAATGGATGATTTTTTTTTGTATGTTTCTATTTTTTCTGATTTTTTTGGTATTTTCTCTTTCATCATGTTTTTTGATTTTTTTTTGTATTTTTTTGCCCCTTGCATTGGGGTTCTCCTAGGTATAGAACCGGCGAAGATGCATGTTGTTGATTGGGTCATCGAACAGCTCACCCTCTGATGTTGCCAACTAATATGCCCCTGATCCATAAGCAGCTACAATCACATAGGGCCCAAGCCAGTTAGGTTTGAACTTGCCTTTCTTTTCTCTGTCTTGTTGATTGCGAGGAATCTCTTTGAGAATGAGGTCCCCAACCTTAAAGCATCTTGGGCGAACCTTGTGGTTATAGCTTCTTGACATCATCTATTGATATGCTTTGAGATGATCGAAGGCTTTCTGTCGCCTTTCTTCTAGGAGCTCTAGTTCTTGTAACTTGGAGACTCTGTATTCTTCGTCTGATATGAGACCTTTCAACGACACCCTGAGAGATGGTAGTTCAACCTCAATGGGGAGGATGGCTTCTAAACCATAGATGAGGGCGTAGGGTGTAGCACCTGTGGGAGTGCATATACTGGTTCTGTAGGCCCACAGAGCGGGATTGAGTTGGACATACCAATCACGGCCAGCATCGTTGATAGTCTTCTTTAGGATTTTCAGAATGGTTTTATTCGATGCCTCAGCTTGGCCGTTACCTTGGGGGTAGTATGGAGTGGAGAAGCAATGTTGGATTTTGAAACGCTCACAGAGTTCCTGGACATCCTAATTTTTGAATGGTCTTCCATTATCCGTGATAATGGATGAAGGAATGCCATATCTGTAGATAATGTAATTCAGGATGAAAGAGGAAATTTGCTTGCCTGTGACGATGGTGAGGGGAATGACTTCAATCCACTTTGTGAAATACTCAGTGGCGGTTATGATGAATTTGTGGCCGTTGGAAGAGGGTGGATGAATCTTTCCCACAAGGTCAAGTCCCCACTGGCAAAAGGGCCAGGGTGTCGTTAAAGGTCTCAACTCTTGAGCAGGTGCATGGATCAGGTTCCTGTGTATTTGGCACTGTTTGCACTTTTTGACGAACTGATATGAATCCATTTCCATGTTTCGCCAGTAATAACCCAAACACATGAGTTTCTTGGCTAACGAAGGACCACTGGAGTGTGTTCTGCAGATCCCTTCATGTACGTCTCGCAAGGCAGTTATGGATTCTTCTTGTTCTAAACAACGGAGCAAAGTACCATCGAGACCACGTCGGTATAGGGTATCGGCTATGATGGTGTAGAGAGAGGTTTGTCCTATGAAAGTTCGCTTTTGGTTGGAAGAGAGGTCAGGTGGGAGAATGTTGTCCTTGAGGTAAGTGTAAGTCTTACCGTACCAAGGTGAATTAGATTCGACTAGAAGGCAGATGGAATGGGTCTCAAGAAGGTCATAAGCTGGTTGCCAGATGGTTTCCACTAAGAACTCATACCGTGACTCATTTTCAAGTATTTCTAGAAGAGAGGCAATGGTTGCCATTGAATCCGCTGCTTTGTTCTCGATTCTAGGTATTTGCTTGAAGGAGATGGTCCCGAAGTGTTCTTTGAAGTCGTCAACCATTCGTTTGTGCGGGATGAGCTTTTCATCTTTGGTTTGATACTCATCGTTGCCCTGATTGATGATAAGCTGAGAATCACCATAGACATGCAGTTCTTGGATTTTCCACTCAGTCGCCATCTTGAGACCAATTACCAAGGCTTCATACTCTGCTATGTTATTGGTGCATGGAAATAACAAATGGTAGGACTTCAGAATTGTGTCGCCTTGAGGAGTTATAAATAGTATACCTGCCCCCGATCCATGGTGTGTATAAGACCCATCAAAGTAGAGTTTCCAGGAAGATGTTGACACGTTGAATAAGGATTCGTCTGGAAATTCAAACTGCATGGGCTTGCTGTCTTGTAACGGTGCATCTGCTAGTTGGTCTACTATGATTTGTCCCTTGATGGCTTTTCTGTCTACATATTCGATGTCATACTCACTGAGAAGCATTACCCACTTTGCTAGGTGACCTGTGGGAGCTGCTTTGCTGAGGAGGTACTTCAGTGGGTCAATTTTTGTAATGAGTTTAACCGGATGTGCGAGCATGTAATGACAGAGTTTTTGTGAAGCAAAAACTACCGCAAGACATGATCTTTCTACTTGTGAGTATTGCAACTCGTATCCCACTAAGGTTTGATTGATGTAGTATACAACTCTTTCCTTGTTCTCGTAATCTTGCTACGCTAAAAGAGCTCCAAGTGCAGTAGGTGTAGCAAATATGTAGAGGATTAGAGGTTTTCCTTGGATCGAAGGCATGAGAATGGGCGGATTCATAAGGTACTCCTTTAGCTTATTGAATGCCTCCTCACATCGCTCATCCAACCTAAATGGAATGTTCTTATGCAGGAGATGGCTGAAAGGTTGGCACTTGTCTGCCAGCTGTGATATGAACCTGCGGATGGCCTGCAGCTTGCCCTGTAGGGATCTCGACTGAGTTAGAGTTTTGGGTGGTGGCATGTCCATTATAGCTTTGACCTTGGTCAGGTCCACCTCTATTCCGTTTGCCGACATGATGAAGCCTAGCAGCTTGCCTGAAGTTACCCCAAACACACATTTCTTTGGGTTCAGTTTGACTTCGAATTGGTCCAATCTTTGAAAAACTTTTTCTAAGACATCCAGGTGTGAGTCCCTTGTGAGAGACTTTGCTAGGATATCATTGACATAGTCTTCCATAGTTACATGCATCATGTCATGAAATATAGTAGTCATGGCTCTTTGATATGTAGCACCTGCATTTTTCAGCCCAAATGGCATGACATTCCAGCAAAAGGTACCCCAGGGGCAAGTGAAAGCTGTCTTGTGTTGGTCCTCTAGTGCTCTTTTGATTTGATTATATCCTGAGAATCAATCCATGAGTGATAGCATTGTATGTCTTGCAGTTAGGTCTACTATGATATCTATGTTTGGCAATGGAAAGTCATCCTTGCAGCATGCTTTGTTTAAGTCTCAAAAATCATTGCATAGTCGAACTCGGCCATCCAGTTTAGACACTGGCACAATGTTGGATATCCATTCTGGGTAGTCTATGGCTCTGATGAACCCCACATCCAGCAATTTCTTGAGTTCTTCTTTGACCAAAAGTGCTATGTGAGGATGCATTTTTCCCAGCTTCTGCTTTACTGGCTTTACTCCTGGATCCAAAGGCAAATGATGTAGAATTAAGTTTGGGTCTAGACCTGGCATGTCTGCATATGACCAAGCAAAGCTGCCTCTCTTCTTCTTAAAGAACGGTACAAACCTAATTTTCTCTGGTGGTGTGAGAGATTTGGCAAAATGGATAATCTTGGGCTGTTCTTCTGTTCCAATGTTCATGGGCTCTGTTGGTTCCACAACAATCTGCGACCTTTCCTAGTACATATCACTAGGGAGAGTGTCAAGCATTCCATCGTCAGGTGCCACAGTTGGGTTTTCACCTTCGGATACATCCTTTCTTTTTATTGTTTTGTGATCTGACACTGCTGCAAGGCGGTTTTCACTGTCAGATCCATTTTTGATCTTGATATTTTTGCGACTGGAAGGCTTGGCACCCTCCCGAAGTAAGCCACGGTATTCAATTCAATAGCAAAACCAGCTTTATGATCTCCCCTGGGTAAGTGGTCCCTAAGTTCCATATAATCGATGTAAGCATCATCGTTTTGGAACATATCGAGTTGGGGAGTTCCTTGCAGATCCCAGTCAATAAGCTCAGGGTGTAAGAGGGGAAGGGAGTCAGATGATAGACCTGATTCCTTGTTGGTGTGAATGGAAATGTTAGGAGCATTGGAGGGGATTGTGGTCGGGACGGTACCTTCTTCCAAGTTGTTTATTACAATGGAATTTAAACTTTCCTCGAAAGCCATAATCTCAGGGATGGGTAAATCAGACTCCAGTGGTCTGTTCCGTTACGTTTGTCCCTCACAGTAGGGGCTAAGAGTTTGGATGGTGTCGACCTCTTTGTCGTCGTAGGAGTGCTCTGTTAGCTCGTCCCACTCATACTCATTTGAATCATCTAAATCTGTGTCGCTGTCCACTTGGAGCGTTTGGATTGTTTCCACAAGGCAAGCATTTTCCTTGGTTTTGCCCTTGCCTTTGTATCCTAGGCCACTTGTGTTTCTAGCCAATGAAGATGAAGAAGGTTGGATAGGTTCAATGATTCCTTCTTTTCTGAGGCCGATGGGGCCTTGTCCTTTGTACCCCATCCTGTGCAGAATAGTCTCACCTCGCCCATAGAGTTCTGTTGGGAGTCTAGGCAGATCTTGGGGTGTGTTTTCTTCTTCTGCATAAAGCCATTGCAAGAGATCTCGCTCCTCTATTTCATCAGATAAGGTCCCCCATTTTACAAAGGGAGTTGCGGGAGCCACAGGAGGAGCAGATGGCTTTGGAAAATGTCTGGGTTGGCCAAAAGATCTGGGAGACAAAGGTAGCTTGGCAAGATTGAGACTGTGCTGAATTGAGTATTCTCCCACCCCAGTTTCTTTTATGGTGATCTTTTGCTCTTTTGGTTTTGAGGAGGAAACTTCAGCGGTATGGTCCTGTTGTGGGGTAGGGGAAATGTATGCTCTGTTGTTGGGTATGACACATTCAGGTTTTGCACGGAAAGAATTGCAGTGTTGGTAGGGGTTAGGGTCGCCTTGAATGGTGACTTGCTTGCCATTGTGTGGGAACTTAATGCATTGATAATAGGTTGAGGGGACAGCCTTCATGGCGTGAATCCATGGTCTCCCTAGTAGGATATTATAAGCGAGCTCCTGATCAAGGACTTGAGACACCACATCTTTTATTACTGGTCCCACTTGAATGGGTAGGACAACTATTCCCTTTGTGGTTCTTTCTTCCTCGTCATATGCTTTGATGGTAATTTTCCTCCTTGGATCAACTGCTTGTTTGGAGAACCCCAGTGCAAGGACTAGCTTTAATGTGCAAATATTTAAACCAGCACCCCCATCAATGAGAACCCTCTTGATGTGGTGCTTGTGTATGAATGCGACAATGTGCAGGGGGTGTTATGAGGTTGGGATACAGAGAGGTCATCTTGCTCAGTAAATGATATGGAGTTGGAGGATGTCAGGTTGCCTACCATGGTTTGGAACTTCTCTTGGGCCAAGTTAGTGGGGACAGTGGTTTCCATTAAGGCTTTTTCAAGAATCTCCTTATGAGAAGGAGATAGACGCAATAGCTCCAATATAAAAATGTGAGCGGAAGTTTTCTGTAACTGGTCGATGACATTGTACTGTCAGGAGTTGGATGGAGATGGTGACGACCTTGGAGGGGCGGTATTGAGAGTGACTTTACCACTGTGGGTGATTATACTACAACCAGTTCTGTTAGGTCCTGGTTGTTGGTTGGGTGAGATGACATTGACCTGTTGGATTTGCTCAGAAATGCAATTTATGGTGTAGTCAAATGGCACACTTGCATAGTTGGCATTACTAGTCCCGCTGTTCTGATTTGGCCTGTTGCGATTGTTGTCGTTATTTTTATTGCCATTGTAGTTGTTTCCGTTGTGGTTGTTGTTGTTGTTGTGGCCGTTGTTGTTATACGGCCTGTTGTGATTCAAAAGTGGATCCCTGTAGGCCACATGAGATTCATTAGAGGTATGCTGTTGTGACCCTCCTTGGTTCTAATCTAGCACATCTTGTATGACATTTTTGAGGTGGATGCAGTTGTTAGTTGTATGCCCCCTTCCTCGATGATATTCACAATAGTCTGTGTCCTTCCAGTAGGGAGGTTTGACTATAGGCTCGTAATCACTTGTTGGCGGTAGAGAAATTTCGTTGTTAGCCACAACTTCCTTAGTGCAGACTCTTGAGACTCACCCAATGGTGTGAATTTTCTCCTTGGATTTGAATTGAACCAAGGTCTGGGCTCCCGAGAGGGTGGTTTGTTGAGTGTACCATTGTTTGTTTCTCCCTTGAGAGTGAATATGGGTTGTTGCTTGGGAGCTGCCGCCTTGGCATCGACTACCCCATCATTGACCACATTCTTGTTCTTGGTCCAAAACTTTGATTTATTCGTTGTGTAATTGGAAGTAGGTGTGTCCTTGTATAGCTTGATAGCTCCTTTAGTGATCATAGCCTTTTCGATGAATAAGCCCATTTCAATGACTTTTGAGAATGATGTAGGGCATTGTATTTGTATTTGATAGCTAAGATTAGGATTTAGGTTGTGGACAAACATCTCCAATAGTTGCTTCTCAGGCATATCATAAGAACACTTACTAGCTAGTTGTCTCCATCGTTGTAAGAAGGTGGCAAATGACTCACCACTCTTTTGTTTGGTGTTGCATAGATCTAGCATAGATACCTCGTGTTTGATGTTGTAAGAGAAGTGTGTTATAAATTTATTGACCAGTTCATCAAAAGTTCTGATTCCGGGTGGGAGACGTGAGAACCACTCCATAGCTTGACCACCTAAAGATCTTGGGAATAGTCTCATCAAGTAGGTCTCGTTGTGAGCTACTTCTAAACATGCTGCATTGAATTCCCTGATATGATCTCTAGGGTCCCCTTTTCCTTTGTATTTGTCAAACTTTGGAACTCCAAACTGATAGGGGAATGGCTTCATGACCAAATTTTTGTCAAAGGGGTATGGTGCTATATCTTCCAAGGAGTAGTTCTTGGTACTTGTACCTATCTTAAGGTCTGATATTTCTTTTGTGAGGCTCTCGAGTTGTTTTCTCATGTCTTCCAAAGGAGCATTTTGATCTATGGGTTTCTTTCCTCCATCATTTGCATGCAGGACTGTGTCATTTGTACCCCTCTCATAATCATTGTCTACATTTTCCATGATTGTATTGATATCAAAGTCTGCAAGGAGTTTGATTCCAAGGCTATCAAGATGATGGAAATACTTATGAGGGTCTTCTTGGAGCACCTTCTCTATTAGGCGTTGGAATTTTCTATCTTGGATGTGCGCTTCATATTCTTCATGAGAAATTTCTTCTTCACCATCCTGAGGTGGAAAGATGTGATTGGACGAGCCGACCATTTCTATTTGCTTTTTGTACTGGGATCGAGTAAGGACCATGCAAGGTGATGCGGGATGGAGTGGACAAGGATTAGAAATTACGGCAAGGTGCCGACTGAGACTGTTGTGAATGGGATACCTAAAACAAGGTTTGGACAAGGATTCTCTTGCTTAATGACTTCAAGTAAGATGGTTGACACAAGACGTTAGCCACTAGTAAGGGTAGTCGATACCAGTCTTACTGTGTAGGGCCTAGTCGCTCGCTCAACAAGACTACTAGCAAAGGTACTATGACCTTCTAGGCTTACGTGAATTCACTATGGATACGAAAAAAGGACCTATGTCAAACTGATATGGAAAAAACTGACTTTGCTTTGACAAGAGGTGAATGGGTGATTGACGGAAAAGAGACACTTTGAGTGAAACGGATGAAGACTGACTGCAAGGCTGAATCTGATCTTAGAAGGTGAAGCTAGGCTAAAATGGGTGCTCCAAACAGGTAAAAATATCTCCTCAAAAATAGTGCAAATGCTCACTGTTGTGGATGCGCAGAAACAAATGCGCCGCAGGAATGAATATATGTGCAAGAAGTCGCAGTATATGCGCAGCACTGGTGAAGTATGTATGTGCAGTAACAGTATGTAAATGCGCAACAAGTCTACACGCATGCGCATCAAGTCGATACAAATGCATAGCAGAAATGGGTACATGCGCAGCTCTATTTTTTTGGCAAAATTTTGGATTTTTCTGGTGTTTTTGGTATTTTTGGCTGGAAAAAGGCCTTCTTGGGCTGATTTTATGAATTAATAGCAAGAAAACACAGCAAGCACAAAGAATATTTTATAGTTTTTCATTATTTTTTTGGTTTTTTTGACTCTATTTTGGACTAAACTGAACAAAAACAAGCACAAAGATCTTAGGCTAGAAATGGATTATAAGGGATTTTGGCCACTAGAACAAGAGGTATTTAATACGGGCAACCGTTCAAGTGGTTACACATGTGGCAGCACTACTCTCCGTTGTGGAGTCTCCCAGCCTCAAAGGGTTGCGCCTGTGAGGGTTTTGGGGGAGGTTGGCCGTTGGTGTAACATAGCAGCACTTGTTGCAGGAAGTTTTCACCTCAAGCACAATTTATTTTAAGTGGCTTGGTAGGGCTTGGCTTTAGCCTGTTACCACTCAGGGTCGTTCCCACTAGACAAGCGTGCATCCAAGGGCAGGCCCCTCTTAAAGGTTAAACAGATAGAATGACAAGTCTGACACTCTGATCACCTAGTAAAGGGGAGAGCATAAGCCTATTGTCATTCGTCAAGCATAGAAGACACTGATTAATCCAACTTATTTAAAAGTAGAAAAACTAAATGGGCTAATCTACTCAAGCTCAAAACTTTGAAGTGATTTTAGCAAGATAGCATTGGTTCAGTTTTATCCTCAGAAAGCAATAGTGAGTTTAGTTTTAATCCTCGTAGCACGAAATAGTTAACTTTGAAGTTTTGGTCCAATGAGATAGTAGTAGTTCAATTTTAACCCAGAAATCAATGGTGAATTCAGTTTTAATCCTCATAGCACGAAATAGTTAACTTTGAAGTTTTTGGTCCAACGAGATAGCAGTAGTTCAATGTTAACCCCAAAATCAATGGTGAGTTCAGTTTTAATCCCAGATAGCAATAACTTGGAAAGTGATGCAATGCAAGAAACAAATGATCCGGTTACTTCTTTCCTAATTAGAGCTAGGTGAGGATTTGAATGAACATCAGTTTTACTATCCCTTAGAAAGTGAAGTGTGAACTATTTAAATGCAACTATATGGAACTAAACCCAAGCCTATCCTACAAAACAGCTCCAGCAAACACCTGCGAAGATGTTAGCGTTAGCAAATTTTCCTAGAAAAGTACAAAAACCATAGCTTATTATAGAAGTGCAGCTTCAGTGATTAAATACACAGAAATAATCAACAGAAGCGCAACAATAATGAATGCGCTGCAACAGTGCATAAAAGCATAGCAGAAATACACAAAAGCGCAGAAATGACAGATGCGTCGTAACAGTCTACAAATGCACAGTAATAATGAACAGATGCGCAGCAATGATGAATGCACTGCAACAGTGAGCAAAAGCACAGGAGTAACACACAGAAGCGCAGAATTAATAGATGCGCAGTAGGTATGAACAGATGCGCAAGATTGGTAAATGCGCTGTAACGGTGCTCAAAAGCGCAGCAAAAATGCACATATGCGCATGAATAACGAAAGCGCCGTAGAAATGGGTATATGCACCGTAGAAATATTCAAATGCGTCGAAGTAGCCTATGCGTGTCTGTGCGTGACCAGTACGGAACCTGTCTTCAAAAAAGCTCAGATTTTGATGAGATAAAGGGGCAAAGGCCCCACGGTGGGTGCCAAAAATGTTGGGGTAAAATGTGGATTAATCAAATGAACAATAACAAACCCAAACATCAACAGAATAATTAAAACAAGAAAGATGGAATGGAATGAAGCAATGAATAACACAATGCAAACCTTCCCTGTTTCCAAAGCTTCTGTTGTTCGCCTATTACAACCGTCCTTTGCTGATGAAGTAGGCCCTCAGTGAGTGCACTCTTTTAGCTGTGTTGTAGGATGTCGATAGTAAATGGCTGTGTTGATAGATGATGTAGTGAAGTAGAGCTTCAAAGCAAATGGTGATCTCAAGTAGGTTGTATTGGGGGTGCCAAAGGTGCGTGGGTAGAATTCTGCAGAGTAACAATACAAATAACCTGGATGAATAGAATGGAGGGATGAAGCTTCTTTTATAGACTCAGAAGAATAAGAATCAACGGTTGAGAAGAAGTGTGATGATCAACGGCTGAGGATGGTTGAGGAATGTGCAACCAGTAGAAATAAGACAAGTGTCTCAGCTCCATCATGAAAGAGGGGATTTGACAAAATTGATTGGAGAGTTAACTCCATTGACTGAACAGTTAACAAACTTGTTTGGTCAGTTGGAAGAATGAATTATGGAATTGACTGAATTGATTGAGGGATTAACTCAATTGACTGGTTAGTTAACACTTTTGATTGATTAGTTAACTAACTTCTGATTTGAGAAGAAATAGGACATGTGGGTGAGGGAAAATAAGGTAATTAAATATTTAATATATTTAATTACATGTGCAACCCGATGAGGTAGACAAGGTGAGGTGGAAAAGTGAGGTGTAAGTGTGAGGTGGATTTTTGGAATTAGAACTTAGGATAGAGGAATTTGGATAAATTAAATAATTTAGGATTATTTAATTGTGTAGGACATTAGAAGAATTTAGGGATTTTAATTAAATAAATTGAATTTATTTAATTATGGAATAGTGAACCGCTTAAATAAATTTAGAATATTTATTTAATTGGTAGAAGAATGGAATAAATATTTAGAATATTTATTTAGTTGAATTGTGTCATTTTTAGGCGTATACAGATTCAGATTTTGCAATTCTTCAATAGTAGAAACTTTATGACTGTAAGTCTTAGGAAGAGTTTTGAGTACCTTCAATACCACTTATTTTTCATCAATATTTCCGCTAAATCCTTTGATGCCATTGACAACTTCATCCACCTTTTGTAAATAGCTTGTAATGTTTTCATCTCCAAACATCCACGTGATTTCAAACATGAGCTTTAAATTCTGCATTTTAGCTTGTTTGACCTTATCATCTCCTTCATGAATACTTTTAAACTTTTTCCAAATTTCATTAGCAGTTTTCAAATCCATAACTTTCACCAATTTAGAATTAGAAAGACCACTTAAAAGAGCATACCTTGCTTTACCATTGGTTTCAAAGGCCTTGATCTCATTTGCAGTACTTGGACCATTATCTGGTATTGTGTATTCAGTTTCAATAGCCTTCTAGATCTCATATCCAAGAGAAATTAGATAACCTTCCATCCTTATTTTCTAGAATGCATAATCTATTCCATCAAACTAGGGAACATCCTTCTTGTGCACCATCCCAAATCTACCTTAAGCGGTTAAGCTCTCTTCCAAGGAACCTTTCTCTGATACCAATTGTTGAATGCATAAGACAAATGAGAGGGGGGTGAATCAGTTGTAACTTAAAATTCTAAAACCCTCATACACAAACAGATCCACAATGATTCAATTAACCCTTAAACTGTTATGATGATTAAGCATGAAAGGAAATAATAGAAACTGAATCAAACCAACATCAAACACAAGAGAACATCAGATTTACGTGGAAAACCCAAGAAGGGAAAAACCATGGTGAGGGTTAGCTCACAATATAAAGTAGTATCAACATTGAATTACAAAAGGCTCACTACCCAAGGACTCACTATCCTAAAAGAAAGATATAGAAGAGGTGGCTCACTACCAGAGTTGAACTATTATAATTGCATCTAACTTAATGCAAGGAGTACAGTTCCAATGAAGCTCAAAGTACTGAACCAATATTCACCACAACACCAACATCACCTCTGTAGTATCACTGAAGAATTGTAGACACCTTCTGCTCATTGCATCCAGTAATCTAACACATGAAGGCTTGTACTGTACCATAGATTCACCAACCTATTATTCACATCACATCCATCATGCACACACTCAATCACAATCCCTTGACACTCATTTATATTGTCATCAACCTTGAGAGCATTCTCCAAGGTCAACAAATTACCTTAACCCAAAAAATTCAAATTAGGTCTGGACCTAAACATTCCAATGGTGGAAAGGAATGAAGGCAAACCCTAACACATCTTAGCTTGGACCAAAATCCACTCATACACGCTACACCATGCTTTCACAATCATCGAAGCAGCTCTGCAATTAGTGTAAACACCCAAGGTCGACCAAACCTGTGTTAACACAATGAACTTTTAAGTACACGCTCCCTCAAACACAGACAACTTGCGGACCACATGTAAGGCTTCAACACAATCTAGAATATTCCACGAACATCCTAAAACATTGTAGACATGATGTTTCCACAGTCCATGATATGAGAGTGTAGAGCTTCTGGATGAAACTATGTTTTGCTTTTTCAAATCAAAAAGCAAAACATAGTTTCATCTAGAAGCTCTACACTCTCATCCTAAAACATCCTAAAATCCAACAAATTCCTTCGCAACAACTTTCACCTATCGTACAACCTTATCCTGTTTATTTAGTATGCTTAACTATCTTTGTCATACATTGTATCTCTAGAAATCAACTTCCAGAGCACCAAACCACGAACAACTTCAACAGAAGAAAGATATAAACCTTATAAGCACAATTCCAGAATTGCAAGACCTAAAACCACTTTGCGAAGAAATGTGGAGCAAAGACATTTCTCCTAGACACCTTTGCAACACTAAGAAACGTAGTCCACACATTGGCGAACACAACTTCCTCTACACAACGAACCAAAACACCAAATTTAGAATATAACATCTCTTAACATCTTTGAACAACATATTCAAACCGCAAAGACAAATCTTCAACATAGAAGAAATATGGAACAAAACCAGAACACTACTCTATTAAGCCAAACAGTCTCTTCAACACACTGTTTCCTTTATCAATCAAATTTTCTCAAAAGCACTTGGAAACCAACCATTATAAACATATTCCTAACATATTCAGCACCTCTTCAAAGAAACCAAATCATCTTCAACAAAGCAACTCAACCAAACAACTCATACCATTGTAACAGCCTCATTTCTGCTCAGCTAGTTGACACCAATGACAACACAAGCTTGTTGACATCAATGACAACATCGACTACACATACTTGCAATATAACCAACCATCAGAAACATATTCCTAACATATTCAACACCTCTTCAAAGCAACCAAATCATCTTCAACAAAGCAACTCAACCAAACAATTCATACCATTGCAACAACCTCATATCTACTCAGCCAATTGACACAGTTGACACCAATGACAACACAAACTTGTTGACAGCAATGACAACACCGACTACACATACTTGCTATATATATATATATATATATATATATATATATATATATATATATATATATATATATATATATATATATATATATAACTTATCCACCATCCATATATACGGTGGCTTTTCTAAATAAAATAGCTCTTCAAATAAACATAAAGTAAACAATTTTTTTGATAAAGTAAGTGGCAAAAAAGGGTGTCGATTCCATTGATAAAGTAAACAATATTCACTTAACTAAAAATTAAAATTTATATGTATGTAGTAAATAAAATAGTTCTAAAGTAAAATAAAATAGCTTGAAATTAATTTGTTTATATAGATGTATTTAAGATATCTATATTAATTATAATCCATAATAATTAATAGTATACATTATATTAATATAATTAGTATAATATTATTTGATACATATAAATTAATAAATTATTATTTAATTAATTAGAAACTAATATAAATATTTTAAATACATCAATAGATTAATCTCAAAATGCTTAACTTATATAAGAAATTTAATACAAGCGCCTCCAAGAATGATCTTTCATATAAATATATATAAAAAGGTTTTAACATTTTACTTGTTGGGCAAATAAGGGGCTCTTCCCTTAACTTTTAGGTGAGAAGCTTTTATCTAGACTATTTTAGATGGCTGTGCCATTTTAAAATTATTAATTAATTCTTGTCAACAGAGAGGTTATTATTGTATCACGTGGAAAAAGACCCTAAGTCCATGTTATTATAATAAGTTAGAAAAAAAAAAAGGTCCATGTTATTATAATAAGTTAAAAGAAAGAAAAAAGCATTCATTGATTTTAACAACTACGGAGGGAAAAACAAGTTACAATTCAAAAACTAAAAATTAAAACCAAGTCAATATAAATATTTTAAATACATCAATAGATTAATCTCAAAATGCCTAACTTATACAAGTGCCTCCAAGATTGATCTTTCATATAAATATATGTAAAAAAGTTTTAACATTTTATTATTTTGGGCAAATAAGGGGCTCTTACCTTAACTTTAGACTTGAGAAGCTTCTATCTCAACTTTTCATATGAACATGTGATTTTAAAATTATTAATTATTCTTTATGGATAGAGAAGTTATTATTGTATAGATTCCATTTAATTTTTTGTTATTTTGTAAGCTTTCAATCAATTTTCTTCATCTATTGTTTTGTTATGTTCATTATGTCGCAAATTTTTTAAGTGAAAATTTTGACTAAATTTTGTCATATAAATAATAATAAGACTAAACTTTACAACCGCTGTGGACAAAGACCCTAAGTTCATGTTATTATAATAAGTTAAAAAAAAGGAAGAAAGAGGGGGGCATTCATTGATTTTAACAACTACCAGAGGGAAAAACAGGTTACAATTCAAAAACTACAAATTAAAATGATGATGGAAGACAATCTGCTTAGAACGTCCCATCTTATTGAACGAGCACGAAAGTAAATAATTAATAAAAAGAAAGACAGTTAATGGCATGTGACCACCCGTCCAATTTACGTTTATATAATTAAATGGCAGTGGCAAGAAAGTGGTCGGTCTGAGAAGTCACAGTCTTGTCCCCACACATGTTTGACTGCACGATTTTCAACTCCCCTTTCCCATTCACGACTTCGAATGCCTACTAAACTGCTATGAATTTTTTTTAATGGTGTGAAACAATTCTGAGCACTATAATGCTCACATATAAAAGCCTACCGGCTAATGAGTTGAGTTTAATATACAAGAATTTAAGTGTAATTGAAACAAGAGAGTTAGGGTGCTTGGCTCCTCTCTAGGAGCAATTAGTTGCAATTTATTAGTTGTGTTTTTATAGTCATCGAATCTTGTCAAACGTATGTGACCTTGAACATTATAAATCAACTTGACAAAATCACCATTGTGATTATGTCTACCCAAAGTTATGATCTTGTTTTTTTTCTTTTCTTGTGATTTTGTTTGAGCCTATTATTTGTCTTAGGTTTCACTCCTTTTGGCTATGAACTTGCACTGATGTCAAGGTAGCATTTATGGACCCCTCTAAGGGAGTTGCAATGCTAGGGTATAGAAGTGTACTAACTTCCGCTTGCATCTTGGTCAAATTTCTTGTTCTTATTTTTACAATGTGTATGATTTGTAAACTCTTCAAATAAAATTCAAGAATTGGAAAGAAATTATTTTAATTACTTGCTACTTGCTAATTTGCAAATGAAGTTCACTTTTTAAGAGAAGAGAATATTGTGAAAATATAAATGAAACTTGCAACAACTTACACTAAAACTCAAGTTTCATTCTAGAAATATTGTGAATAATGTTCTTTATTATCTTGGGAAGATGATTACAATGAGTGTGAATTCAATTCTGCCCTCTAATTCTATTTAGCTCTCTTTCCCTATGTATAGTTAAACTCTACAATATTTATTTGATTCTCCAATCTCCAGAAATAAGCTTCCAAATCAAGATATAATCCCCTCCAATCTCCAAAAATAAGATATTCTCCAATCTCTAGAAATAAGCATTCCCCCACACACACAAGAAGTTGAAATGACAATTGTATCATTTAGATTGTAAATTTGAAGCATTCCTTGTTGATGAACACTACTGCAATCATGGTTCCGACCAAGGCACTACTATAATTATGGTCATGTCTGCCTACATTTTCTATCAATTTCTTCTTCTAAACTTATCTTTGTACATGAATTCAATTTATTGTTCAAGTTTTTTGTTTCTCTTACATTTTCTAGATCAAATATGAATCACACCTCCCTTCTTAAGGAGCTTTTGGTCCCACAAAAGATTAATGAGACAATAAGCAGGAGTTCGTTATCCCACTCTTTCTTTGGAATATTGTTTTGCTTGACTTGCTTGATGATCTTTGAATCATATTTTCATGTTTCTTGAACTCTATTTCAAGTTTCCTTTGTCTTCTTCTATAGAATTGCATCCTCTACAAATATGGCTCTTCCTTCCACACTCAAATGTTCTAAAGATGGTAGTACATGTTCTTCTTCTTTATCAAGCATGGTGGGCTCATAAAGCTACAAGTAATCACAATTAACAACAGAGTGCATCTTTATAGAAGGAGGGTGATCAAGTTTGAATGCATTTTCATCTATGGCCTCAAAATTTATGAAAGATCCATACCTTAATGGCTCAATTTTCTTTGCTTGTCCTTATAACCTTTCCTTGCCCAAGGAAAGCCAAACTTTGTCCCCTACCTTAAGTTTGTGCTCCATATTTTGATCATGTCTTGGTTTATACAATTGTTGTGTTCTTTCCAATTGTTCCTAAACTTTGAATTGTAGATGTACAATCTTCACAACAAATTTTGATGCTTTAGTCACCTCATTATCTTGCTTATCAAAAGCTACATCAAGTGGATTAGAAGGCAAATATCTCAAGAATACCTCAAATGGTGACCTATAGTAGAAGAACGCAATGCCCTTATTATAAGAATGTTAATTGTAAGGGAGTGACTCATCCCATGTCTTGAGACACCTTGTTGTACCTCCTAATGAGCTACATAAAGGTCATGTTGACCACTTTTGTCTAACCATATATTTGTGGGTGAAAGATTGTGCTTTTTTTAAATATTTTTATCCATCATAACCCATAATGTGCTTGTCTTCCTCTCTACTCCCCTGATGATGGATCATGGAGTGTGATCCAAAACATTCAGACAAAAATCCATCACACAATTAAATCTTGAAACATAGAATTACAATATTATGGACTATGGAAATTTGACGTCTACTATAGACCAAAACTTACCAACAAATCTTATATTTCTATCTAAAATTATGGACTTAGGAAGTCCAAAGTGCATCTATACATTAGAAAAGAACATCTCAATTACCTATTTTCCTATGATAGTCTTTTAATAAGTAGTTAAAATACACATTTACTAAATGTGTCAAGTATGACAAATAAGTGATCAAGCCCATGTCTACTCATAGATAAACTTCCTAAAAATTCCATAGAAACACTTTCCCATGGCCTTGTGGGGAATGGTAAAGGAAAATGGATTCCTTCTTTCCTCATCTTAGATTTTCTAGGATAACATAGTTTACAACTTCTAACAAATCTTGCTACATTTTATGCCACAACACACCTTTGCAAATGACCGATGTTTTACATATACTAAAGTGACTAACCACTTTGTAGGTATATACCTCCCTCATCAATAGACCTTTGTTTCCTTGCAACACACAATTTTCCTACCTCGTAGAGTAAACCATCTTAAATATAGAAGTCTTCTTCACTTTTTATAATTACCTTTACTAGAAGTTCTTCATATATCTTCCCAAAGCCCATATCATGTGCATATTTTCCAATGTAAGCCTTTTTAACAAAAGGCTCCAAGTAATTTACCATAGCCATAGTTGAAATGGGTGGCCTAGATAATATATCTTCCACAACATTGTTAGTTCTCTTTTACATTTAGTCACCAAATGAAATTGTTGGGGTAGTCCTCTTGATAGAAGCCCATCTCCTCCTCTTGCTAAAATAGTAGTTGTTGCTTAGTAGTTTGACTGCTCTTTTATGCTATTTTGTTTAAGGTTTATCCTTGCATAAACTATTTTGGTGTGATGTCATTCCACCCACTTTTTTTGTGAATTAGTGTATACTATTTTTATAGAAATATAAGCGAACACTTATTCATCAATTTTTTTGTATAAATCCCATTCATTTATAATCTCTTGTTTATTGTAATTTTTTGTTCTTGTAAATATTTTAGGTTGGTAGTCACTGTACACAATAGTTTCTTTACCAAATAAATAATGTCTCTATTTTTAAATGCATGAACTAGTGCAGAAAATTATTTGTCATACACTAGATATCCCCTAACTACTAAAGTAAAAACCTCTAGATGATAATAAATAGGTTCACCACCTTGTAATAAGAGACACCAATAGCATATTCACTTACATTTGTTTCTACCTCAAACATCTTGTATATTATGAAGAGCAAGCACAAGAGCATGACTTATTTTATCAAGAGCATGACTTATTTTATATTTAAAATTTTCAAATACATTATCATGTTCTTTTTCCCAATGAGCATCCCTTCCCTTAGATTATTTTTTATGTAATGTTGTGTCTATGGAAGAAAAATAAAGAATAAACATCCCCTTGCATACCTTATCATACCTACATCATGCTTCCTTCCCAGCCAATGACCAACACATCCCAACCTTTAGCACTTCCTACCAATACCTACCCTATTCATCCACTCATCCAATCCCACCATATTCTTCATCTCATCATACCTCGCCATATCCTCCTTCACCACCTCCACTTGATCTTTCCATGTCCCATGTTTTACATCAACTCCAATAAGTCCAAAAAAAGTAGATATCGTGCCAACAAATTCAAGGGAGGTCACTTTAGATCTATGCCATAATCCCTTATCCTATGATATACTTGCACATCCTCGCCTTCCCCTATATGAAAAAAAGGAGATCCCACAATACACAATAGAACATTCTACTCTTTTTTCCTAAATTATGTGTATGATGACTGCATTTTATCCTATTTATTTGTGATTTTGTGTTGTATTTCCAATCCATATTGGCCAAAATACACTATCAACTCCTAGATGTTGAGATCTAAAAGATATTCGTTGATAATGTCATCCCTGCCATCTTGGAAAAGATCATGTTTCAAAATTACAACTCATTCATAGATTTATGTGATACCCTTAGGGACTTTAAAACTAAAATGGACAAAATCAAACCCCCTACTGGCACATTGCAAGCTACCCCACCAACCAATAATTTCAACAAAAACTACAAGAAACCATACAACAACAACATCCCCAATAATAATAAATAACATCACATTCCATAGAATATATTGGCTATGCAACTTCCCGCTCTTTTACAATTTTGATCTATGTTAGGGCATGAAGTCGATTAGTCTGGGGGGGCTGCCTGCACCCCTCTCCCCCTCGGTATGGGTTGATCCAGGTACAGCCTTGGGATGTTCCTTAGAATCTGTGACTTCATCTTCGGAGTCAATTCCCAAAGCTTGGAAGAATGTTCTCTTGGGCTCGGACAAAGGCGAACATGTGAACGAATTTGTTTTCCCTAAGCTATTGGAGATAGTTAATGGAACAACTATCAAACTTCCAGACTACACTATGGAAAGGATAGTTTCCTCAATGGAACACACTCTGGTGGGAATTTTTTTCTCTTTCCAGTCCAATATTGACATGGTCAGGAGGTGGGTTTTAGCTAAATGATGCCTGAAGGGTAGTGTGTCTATAAGCACTATGGTAGGAGGTCTTTTTCTCTTTAAGTTCACCTCAAAGGAAGAACTTTTATCAATTTTTGCTAGTGGCCCTCGGATCTATGGGAAACATAATCAATATATCTATAGGTGGAAGCCGAGATTTGACATTGTTGTTGACTTGAGTAAGACAGCCCCTTTTTGGGTCAGATTATCGGGCCTTCCTTTAGTATTTTGGGATGAAGAAGTTTTCACTTGGATTGCTAACTCTTTTGGGCATTTCATTGCCCTAGACAATACCACTAAATCCAAATCCAGGTTAGTTTTTTCTCAGTTTTGTGTTAGTGTTGATATACACAAAACTCTCCCTTACTCGATAACTCTTTCTTCTAAGTTTGGTAGTTGGACACAACCTATTTTATATGAAAATTCTACTGTGTTTTGTCAAAACTATTCTTAAAAAGGTCATTTAATAACCCAATGCAAAGCTCCCCACAAGCAATCCCTAAAGTCCAAAGAAACGGTGGAAAGTGAGAAGGTTGTCTCAGAGGTGTATCCCTTTAAGGAGGATATTCTTAACATCATAAGCTCACCTCTCAAAACAAATGGAATTCAAGAAGATTTGGAGCAAAATATAGACAACAATATTCTTGAGGGTCTCTCATTGGAAGTATCTATGGGAAACATAATCAATCTCTCTATAGGTGGAAGCCTAGATTCGACATTATTGCTGACCTGAATAATCCAACCCATTTTTGGGTTAGATTATCGGGCCTCCCTTTAGTGTTTTAGGATGAAGAAGCTTTCACCTAGATTGCTAACTCTTTTGAACATTTCATTGCCCTAGACAATACCACTAATTCTAAATCTAGGTTAGTTTTTTCTCAGTTTTGTGTTAGTGTTGATATACACAAAACTCTCCCTTACTCGACAACTCTTGCTTCTAAGTTTGGTAGTTGGACACTGTTGGCAAGAGACACTATATGGATTCATGATTATTGTCATTGATGGCAACAAAGTTCATCCCACACATCCGCAGGACATGGTGTGTCTCTACCAGAAGTTAGAGTGAAGAATGTTGTGGTCCGGTAAACAAGAACAGAGCATGTGGCAAGGTCTGACAGACAGGTCTGGATCTTTCAAAGGAAGTATCTTGGTGTAGTGCGGATTTGGGGAAGTCAAGAGGACTACCTTGAGTGGTATATTCCAAGGATTTAGCCTCCAGTGATAGATGAGGAAAAAGATATGAATAGTTGAGTACCGGTTTCCTGAGTGACAGTGTGAACAGAGGAAGAACTGACTGATAGAACATCAGACTACTTTCCGAATGTGTTTCTAACAGTGGTAAAGGTTATGAAGACATGAATTATGTTTGGCCGACATGATTAATGATTTCTACAAGTATATGCTTGATCCGCATTACTTGATGTGGTAGGATTCAGCCGACAGATCAGAATTAGTGAAAAGATTGACTATTCCGGGTGCCGACTAGAAAGGTGATGAAATTACTTGTGCAGATATATATACACGATGGATTTAGTTGTGAGAGGTGTAGAGATGTGATGTGATATGTGAATAAGAGCAGAGCAGAGCAGAAGCAGTAAGAAAGATCCGGTATGTGAAAGGAAAGCAGAATAAAGAGAAGAGGAAAGATGAAGTGCAGCAGATCAGTGTACTGAGCCTAACCAGAACTGAACTCCAGCATATGTGGATGCTTCCAATCAGTTCAAGTATTGTATAACATTTTTTTGTAGACAGTGTGTCTCCTTGTAGGTAGTGTGCCTCCTTTGTGAGTAATGTGCTCGGGCAGTGAGCCCTAATTGGCAAGTGCCATTTTGTAATTCCTTATTCTTCTAACACAGAATAATCTTTGGGTTAATCACCCCGTGGTTTTCTCCCTTAACAGGGTTTCCACGTCAAAAATACTGTGTCATGTGTTTTTTCATTTCATGGTAATGTTTGTTTGTTTGATTTAATGTTGCATTGATTAATAAGAAAGTTCAGAAAGAAGAAATAATTAGGATAACTGATTCACCCCCCCTCTCAGTTATCAACAATTGGTATCAGAGCCAAGTTCCTCCTAATAGAGCCTAACAACTTGAGGAAGATCTGGGAGTCCAAATGGATGCATATGGTTTAAGGGAGAAACTGAAGACTGCCCTTGAGGATCTTGAACAGTCAAACTCTGAAGTTAATGAATTAAAGGAAAGACTCAAACAGGCTGATGAATTCATGAGAGAACTAAAAGACAAATTAAGTCTCTCAATGAAAAAGAGAAAGGAGCTGCTCCAGCAATTGGCAAGACAAAATGAAGAAAGTAATGCAAATGAAGAGCTGACTGAGAAAACCAAGTTATGTGAAAAATTATCAAAAGAAGTCATTATTGTAAGACATGAAATGGAATCAGGAGTTATAAAGTTTACTCAAGAGATTGAAGAGAAAAGAAAAACTGAAGACAATCTGAGACAATCTCTCAAAGAGAAATCAGAAGATTGCCACCAGATGGATAGGATTATCAAACATCTTGAATCTAATCTTGAAGATGCTAAAGATAATGAAGAAAAACTTGAGGATCAAATTGTCTCTCTCAAAAGGGATCTTCAAACAGCAAATGAATATAAAGAGAAATTCAAGATAAGTTCTGCTCAACTTGAAGTTCTTCTTGGAAGTCAAAAGAGGGCAGATGACAAGTGTGGTTTGGGATATGAGAAAGGAGAAAGCTTCGGATCCGATCAGAAGAATTTTGGATCAAAAAATCCAAGGAACAGGCCTAAAAGACCTCCGGTAAGACAGCCCAATGCTCAAAAATATCCATCCTTCAATGGATACTGCCACAGTTGCAATCACTTTGGTCACAAAGCTAATCAGTGTAGAAAGAGAATGAATCAGACTAATCCATCCTTCTCCGGACAGTGCTTTAACTGTAAAAGGTATGAACACAAGTCTCATGAATGCAGAAATATGCAAATGAACAAATCATTCAATGGTAGATGCTTTACATGCAATAGAGTAGGTCATATGGCTAATCAATGCAGATCAAGAGGTTATCAATCAAATATGCAAAGAAATGTTGTTTGCCAAATTTGTAATAGGTCCGGTCATAATGCAAAAGTCTGTAGAAGCAAGAATCAGGACAAAAGAGGTCTGGTATATAATCAGAATCAAGACAAGGGTAAACAAAAAATGAATGCGGATGAAGTTAGGAATGAGATGAACAAGATTTGGGTGAAGAAAAGTTTAGAGAATGTAGAGGTTGGATCCGCACCAGACTTTGGTACTAATATTCCTTCCAGAAATTAAAAGGTGAGCTCTAGCTCAGGGGGAGACACAAAGAAAACCCTGTTCCCCCAGCCAATCAAGTGGTGCCAGATTAGGCACAAGATGCGGAGTAAAGGGTTTGTAGATATGAGTCTTGAGATGATCCAGCTAAGATTTCAGAGGTCCGCATGAAGATGAGAAGAAGTTGTGATCGATTAAGTAGAACCTGTTCCAGGAGATGCTCCGGAATGATAGAGGATTACAAAAAGGTCCGGAGAGATCCGGAAGTGCATTGTCTTATTCTGCGGATTGGACAGAGTGTTTGGGATGTCCTTGTGATGTGTCATCTTGATTTGTTCATGGTTGGAAGATCCGCATGATGTTCATAGATCAGGACTGATCCGGTTCTTCAAGTCATTCGAATAAGGCAAACCAGAATAATGTAGGTCAAGCATTTATTGCAATCAGATATTAGGGTTTGCAGAGCAATATAAGGGATTTCTCATAAATCACTTGTTCATTCTGCACTCAAGAAGAAGTGAAAAGTGGAGCTCTGCAACAAAATTCATCAAGTTTATCAAAGATCACTCACATAAGTTATTACATCCAGAAATCAATCAAACCAACTCTGTGTAACCAAAGGCGCATAAGGTATTTTCTATTTTCAATATCTCACTGCAAATCTTTTGAAAAATGGCTACTCCGAATATAGTTAAGATCTCTGATAGACCTCGCCCCACATTCAAGAAACATCCATACAAATCTTTGGAGGTAGATCCCCTAGGAGCCTTCTCTAGTGTTCCGCATGGTGTATTGCATACGGAGGACATTAGGGTTTACATACTTGCGAATATTGAAGACTTTGGAGAATCAAAATTGATGGATATCTATCACAAACAGTTGATAGATGATTCCTTTGAGATTAAACCTCAGTATAAAGCCATCCGGGATAAGCACTTTGCATAGTGCATTCATTTCCCCTGTTTTGAAGAAGATGAATGGGTCCGGTATGTACTAAGTAGAGTGCATGACAATTTCCTATGGTTGAACAAGCCTTTTAAGATCACCAAAGATGCAATTAGGGCTGTAACCGGTCTGCACTCATCCGGTGAAATACCTATCCTCAAGTCTGTCAAAAATCAGACAGTTAGTGATGCAACCGGATCAAAATTTGATAAGAGAGCTATGACAATTGAAGACATCACTGAACCGGATGTCAAATTTGCATCTATGATAATTGGTTACAAGATTTATCACTCCAGTAGGGAAAATTCAGTACCGGGAATTGCAATTTACATAGCTTATAAAATGCTAAAAGAGAATGCAGACTATGATTTGTGTGAGCTTCTTCTAAACCAACTTTTGGAAAATCTGCAGAAGATTAAGAAGGACAAGAAGAACTCCTTCAAGTATGGTAGTTTGATCCTTTGTCTATTCTTTTATTACATGAATGAGCTTCCCAGATCCAATGGATGGATATGGCAGAATGATAGACCAGTTGCCATCCAAATCAGAGATTATTTGCATGGACTTGGAGATGCTAAAGCAAGAAATACAGCCCTATGGGGATATTTCAAGAACTCTCAGAGCATGATGCAAGCAAGAGAAAGAATTCCCCAGTCTCTTATTGAGAAGTACAAAGACACAGTATGCTTTATGGTAGAAATAGATCAGTGCCTAATGGAGGCAATAGAACCAAGAACTGTGTGGATCATGCCCATGGGGTATGAAGTGGATGAACAGATTGTGGAGTTGCATGTTCAACACATGCTTAGTCAGCCCAAAGATCTAAAGGCAGAAAGGTTTGGAACCTTTGAGGAGCTGAGTGTGAAGATCCATGTGGAACTCAGAGAACCTGAGATAAAAAGGAAGGTGAGAAAAGAAGTAGAACATATTGCTCAAGGCCTAGGCATCTCAAAGGAGGCACTTGATGCCAACCGGGAAAAGAGGCTAAAGGTTGAGGAAGAGAAGAAAGAGGCAGAAAAGAAAAGCAAGAAAAGTTCTCCAGTGGAAACCTCAACCTGGACCAGATCATCAAAAGGATCTACACTTGTCACAACCAAAAGCTCAAAAACATCAAAACCAGAAGGTCAGACATCCGGTAAAGGAGAGAAAAGGTCTAAAATAAAAGCCACAAGGGCTTATACCAGTCAGAAAGATGAAGAGGAAATCGAATCAGATGAGGGGGTAAAGGAAATAAAGAAGCAGAAGAAGAAAGGATCCAGAAAACCCTCCACAGGCCAAGACAAGGAAGAAATGGCAGAGGAATTTGTTGAAAAGCCCACCCTGTCTCTAGCGAGTGTAATCAAATCAGTCACTGTGGATGGAAATCTTCAACCATTGGCTGATTTCTATGATGACTACAATGAGGCTGACCAAAAGATCCTGCAGGAAGCTACAATCAGGTATCTGAACATTTACAATAAAGCTTTTATTGAAATTATCTCTCTAATTCCTAAGAGTCTAGAGAAGGAGTTGGAAATAAGAAAGAACAATGCCTTGGAAAAAGATCTTGAGATCCGGGAGCAGATAGCTATTCAACTATATCCTCAAATTGATCCCAAGACAATGAACATAATATTCAAAGACTGCAAAGATGAGTTTAGGAGTAAAGCAAGGATGAATCAACTCATGCTTGGTGAGACTGACAAGGTGGCCATGGATACAGAAGAGATCCTCTGGAAGGCCTTCAAAAGGTTTAATCTTCCTATTGTAGAGGACTTGGGTATTGATCCTTCATCCACAAGTGTTGCAGAAGAAACTTCTAAGAAAGCAACAGAAGAGATGGGCCCTGAACAAACCAACATTTCTCCTCCAATTTCCCCTACAGCTTCTGGATCTAAAGGAGAAGACACTATACAGGAGAAAGATGCAGGAGTGAAAGAAAAAGAAGTTGACAGTACCAAGGTTGTAGAGAAAGAGAAGACTCCAACAGAGAAAACCACAACTGATTATGGTAAGAATGTAGAAGGAGAGAAAACTCCAAAGGACAGCTCCAAGACTGCAGAAGAGAAGAAACATCTGTCTCCAGCAAGAGACACTGCAAAAACTGTCCAAAAATTTTTGAGCAAAGAAACAATAGAGATTGATGAACTGGAGCTTCTACAAGGTCCATTCAATTTTGATTCCCTCTCTCTGGTACAGACAATGAAGATAGCTTCATTTGCAAATGCTAAGGCAAATGAAAAACTCCTAAAGTCTCATATGGAAGACTGTGAGTTGATAGAAGCTGCTTCCGGAGTGCTTGAAAAGATTTTGCCATCGGTCCAGAAAGATCCCACAGCCTCCTCTTCCGGTAATCTGAAAACCTTAGTCAGCAGTGTTGGTACACATTTTAATTCTCTAGAAAAATCAGCTGAAGAAAAGGTCCGGAAGGAGTTTTTGGATAAGAGATTCTCAGAGGTACTAGGATTAATCTCTCATGATATGAGAAATATGAGTATTGGGATAAAGAGCCTAGAAAATGCTCTTAAGGATGGCGGTGACATTTACAAATTTTGTATCTCCTGGTCAAAAGCAACAGTAGAAATTGAGAAGAAAATAAAAGAGGAACAGGACAAACTACTAAGTTTGTGTCAAAGTTTTGATCCTCTCTCTTCCTCCATAGTAAATCAAGAATGTCAAACTATTGCAATCACAAATGCAATAAAGAACCTTGAGAAGGAAAGAAAGAATATAATTGACCGGATGGGAGAACTTAGAAGGATTATTATCCCTAAGTTAGAAACCATGTATGAGGCCATAAGTGATGCTCAGATTACCACCCAAACAAATGATCCAACAGATCTTAAGAGGGCAGAAGCTTTTGCGTTCTTGTTGAGTGGTCACATTTCAATTTTGGATAGAATGAAGCAAAGTTGGGTTACAGAACTCATCTAGTTGAAGACATCCTTTGCAGACATTCTTCAGTTTATGTGAATATGTAATATACAGCCAAATATAGTAAAATTGAAATGTAAAATATACCACTCAAGTAATAAATGGAATTCAAGAAGATTTGGAGCAAAATATAGACAACAATATTCTTGAGGGTCTCTCATTGGAAGTATCTATGGGAAACATAATCAATCTCTCTATAGGTGGAAGCCTAGATTCGACATTATTGCTGACCTGAATAATACAACCCATTTTTGTGTTAGATTATCGGGCCTCCCTTTAGTGTTTTAGGATGAAGAAGTTTTCACCTGGATTGCTAACTCTTTTGAACATTTCATTGCCCTAGACAATACCACTAATTCTAAATCTAGGTTAGTTTTTTCTCAGTTTTGTGTTAGTGTTGATATACACAAAACTCTCCCTTACTCGACAACTCTTGCTTCTAAGTTTGGTAGTTGGACACTGTTAGCAAGAGACACTATATGGATTCATGATTATTGTCATTGATGGCAACAAAGTTCATCCCACACATCCGCAGGACATGGTGTGTCTCTACCAGAAGTTAGAGTGAAGAATGTTGTGGTCCGGTAAACAAGAACAGAGCATGTGGCAAGGTCTGACAGACAGGTTTGGATCTTTCAAAGGAAGTATCTTGGTGTAGTGCAGATTTGGGGAAGTCAAGAGGACTACCTTGAGTGGTATATTCCAAGGATTTAGCCTCCAGTGATAGATGAGGAAAAAGATATGAATAGTTGAGTACCGGTTTCCTGAGTGACAGTGTGAACAGAGGAAGAACTGACTGACAGAACATCAGACTACTTTCTGAATGTGTTTCTAACAGTGGTAAAGGTTATGAAGACTTGAATTATGTTTGGCTGACATGATTAATGATTTCTACAAGTATATGCTTGATCTGCATTACTTGATGTGGTAGGATTCAGCCGACAGATCAGAATTAGTGAAAAGATTGACTATTCCGGGTGCCGACTAGAAAGGTGATGAAATTACATGTGCAGATATATATACACGATGGATTTAGTTGTGAGAGGTGTAGAGATGTGATGTGATATGCGAATAAGTGCAGAGCAGAGCAGAAGCAGTAAGAAAGATCTGGTATGTGAAAGGAAAGCAGAATAAAGAGAAGAGGAAAGATGAAGTGCAGCAGATCAGTGTACTGAGCCTAACCAGAACTGAACTCCAGCATATGTGGATGCTTCCAATCAGTTCAAGTATTGTATAACATTTTTTTGTAGACAGTGTGTCTCCTTGTAGGCAGTGTGCCTCCTTTGTGAGCAGTGTGCTCGGGCAGTGAGCCCTAATTGGCAAGTGCCATTTTGTAATTCCTTATTCTTCTAACACAGAATAATCTTTGGATTAATCACCCCGTGGTTTTCTCCCTTAACAGGGTTTCCACGTCAAAAATACTGTGTCATGTGTTTTTTCATTTCATGGTAATGTTTGTTTGTTTGATTTAATGTTGCATTGATTAATAAGAAAGTTCAGAAAGAAGAAATAATTAGGATAACTGATTCACCCCCCCCTCTTAGTTATCAACAATTGGTATCAGATCCAAGTTCCTCCTAATAGAGCCTAACAACTTGAGGAAGATCTGGGAGTCCAAATGGATGCATATGGTTTAAGGGAGCAACTGAAGACTGCCCTTGAGGATCTTGAACAGTCAAACTCTGAAGTCAATGAATTAAAGGAAAGACTCAAACAGGCTGATGAATTCATGAGAGAACTAAAAGACAAATTAAGTCTCTCAATGAAAAAGAGAAAGGAGCTGCTCCAGCAATTGGCAAGACAAAATGAATAAAGTAATACAAATGAAGAGCTGACTGAGAAAACCAAGTTATGTGAAAAATTATCAAAAGAAGTCATTATTGTAAGACATGAAATGGAATCAAGAGTTATAAAGTTTACTCAAGAGATTGAAGAGAAAAGAAAAACTGAAGACAATCTGAGACAATCTCTCAAAGAGAAATCAGAAGATTGCCACCAGATGGACAGGATTATCAAACATCTTGAATTTGATCTTGAAGATGCTAAAGATAATGAAGAAAAACTTGAGGATCAAATTGTCTCTCTCAAAAGGGATCTTCAAACAGCAAATGAATATAAAGAGAAATTCAAGATAAGTTCTGCTCAACTTGAAGTTCTTCTTGGAAGTCAAAAGAGGGCAGATGACAAGTGTGGTTTGGGATATGAGAAAGGAGAAAGCTTCGGATCCGATCAGAAGAATTTTGGATCAAAAAATCCAAGGAACAGGCCTAAAAGACCTCCGGTAAGATAGCCCAATGCTCAAAAATATCCATCCTTCAATGGATACTGCCACAGTTGCAATCACTTTGGTCACAAAGCTAATCAGTGTAGAAAGAGAATGAATCAGACTAATCCATCCTTCTCCGGACAGTGCTTTAACTGTAAAAGGTATGAACACAAGTCTCATGAATGCAAAAATATGCAAATGAACAAATCATTCAATGGTAGATGCTTTACACGCAATAGAGTAGGTCATATGGCTAATCAACGCAGATCAAGAGGTTATCAATCAAATATGCAAAGAAATGTTGTTTGCCAAATTTGTAATAGGTCCGGTCATAATGCAAAAATCTGTAGAAGCAAGAATCAGGACAAAAGAGGTCTGGTATATAATCAGAATCAAGACAAGGGTAAACAAAAAATGAATGCGGATGAAGTTAGGAATGAGATGAACAAGATTTGGGTGAAGAAAAGTTTAGAGAATGTAGAGGTTGGATCCGCACCAGACTTTGGTACTAATATTCCTTCCAAAAATTAAAAGGTGAGCTCTGGCTCAGGGGGAGACACAAAGAAAACCCTGTTCCCCCAGCCAATCAAGTGGTGCCAGATTAGGCACAAGATGCGGAGTAAAGGGTTTGTAGATATGAGTCTTGAGATGATCCAGCTAAGATTTCAGAGGTCCGCATGAAGATGAGAAGAAGTTGTGATCGATTAAGTAGAACCTGTTCCAGGAGATGCTCCGGAATGACAGAGGATTACAAAAAGGTCCGGAGAGATCCGGAAGTGCATTGTCTTATTCTGCGGATTGGACAGAGTGTTTGGGATGTCCTTGTGATGTGTCATCTTGATTTGTTCATGGTTGGAAGATCCGCATGATGTTCATAGATCAGGACTGATCCGGTTCTTCAAGTCATTCGAATAAGGCAAACCAGAATAATGTAGGTCAAGCATTTATTGCAATCAGATATTAGGGTTTACAGAGCAATATAAGGGATTTCTCATAAATCACTTGTTCATTCTGCACTCAAGAAGAAGTGAAAAGTGGAGCTCTGCAACAAAATTCATCAAGTTTATCAAAGATCACTCACATAAGTTATTACATCCAGAAATCAATCAAACCAACTCTGTGTAACCAAAGGCGCATAATGTATTTTCTGTTTTCAATATCTCACTGCAAATCTTTTGAAAAATGGCTACTCCGAATATAGTTAAGATCTCTGATAGACCTCACCCCACATTCAAGAAACATCCATACAAATCTTTGGAGGTAGATCCCCTAGGAGCCTTCTCTAGTGTTCCGCATGGTGTATTGCATACGGAGGACATTAGGGTTTACATACTTGCAAATATTGAAGACTTTGGAGAATCAAAATTGATGGATATCTATCACAAACAGTTGATAGATGATTCCTTTGAGATTAAACCTCAGTATAAAGCCATCCGGGATAAGCACTTTGCATAGTGCATTCATTTCCCCTGTTTTGAAGAAGATGAATGGGTCCGGTATGTACTAAGTAGAGTGCATGACAATTTCCTATGGTTGAACAAGCCTTTTAAGATCACCAAAGATGCAATTAGGGCTGTAACCGGTCTGCACTCATCCGGTGAAATACCTATCCTCAAGTCTGTCAAAAATCAGACAGTTAGTGATGCAATCGGATCAAAATTTGATAAGAGAGCTATGACAATTGAAGACATCACTGAACCGGATGTCAAATTTGCATCTATGATAATTGGTTACAAGATTTATCACTCCAGTAGGGAAAATTCAGTACCGGGAATTGCAATTTACATAGCTTATAAAATGCTAAAAGAGAATGCAGACTATGATTTGTGTGAGCTTCTTCTAAACCAACTTTTGGAAAATCTGCAGAAGATTAAGAAGGACAAGAAGAACTCCTTCAAGTATGGTAGTTTGATCCTTTGTCTATTCTTTTATTACATGAATGAGCTTCCCAGATCCAATGGATGGATATGGCAGAATGATAGACCAGTTGCCATCCAAATCAGAGATTATTTGCATGGACTTGGAGATGCTAAAGCAAGAAATACAGCCCTATGGGGATATTTCAAGAACTCTCAGAGCATGATGCAAGCAAGAGAAAGAATTCCCCAGTCTCTTATTGAGAAGTACAAAGACACAGTATGCTTTATGGTAGAAATAGATCAGTGCCTAATGGAGGCAATAGAACCAAGAACTGTGTGGATCATGCCCATGGGGTATGAAGTGGATGAACAGATTGTGGAGTTGCATGTTCAACACATGCTTAGTCAGCCCAAAGATCTAAAGGCAGAAAGGTTTGGAACCTTTGAGGAGCTGAGTGTGAAGATCCATGTGGAACTCAGAGAACCTGAGATAAAAAGGAAGGTGAGAAAAGAAGTAGAACATATTGCTCAAGGCCTAGGCATCTCAAAGGAGGCACTTGATGCCAACCGGGAAAAGAGGCTAAAGGTTGAGGAAGAGAAGAAAGAGGCAGAAAAGAAAAGCAAGAAAAGTTCTCCGGTGGAAACCTCAACCTGGACCAGATCATCAAAAGGATCTACACTTGTCACAACCAAAAGCTCAAAAACATCAAAATCGGAAGGTCAGACATCCGGTAAAGGAGAGAAAAGGTCTAAAATAAAAGCCACAAGGGCTTATACTAGTCAGAAAGATGAAGAGGAAACCGAATCAGATGAGGGGGTAAAGGAAATAAAGAAGCAGAAGAAGAAAGGATCTGGAAAACCCTCCACAGGCCAAGACAAGGAAGAAATGGCAGAGGAATTTGTTGAAAAGCCCACCCTGTCTCTAGCGAGTGTAATCAAATCAGTCACTATGGATGGAAATCTTCAACCATTGGCTAATTTCTATGATGACTACAATGAGGCTGACCAAAAGATCCTGCAGGAAGCTACAATCAAGTATCTGAACATTTACAATAAAGCTTTTATTGAAATTATCTCTCTAATTCCTAAGAGTCTAGAGAAGGAGTTGGAAATAAGAAAGAACAATGCCTTGGCAAAAGATCTTGAGATCCGGGAGCAGATAGCTATTCAGCTATATCCTCAAATTGATCCCAAGACAATGAACATAATATTCAAAGACTGCAAAGATGAGTTTAGGAGTAAAGCAAGGATGAATCAACTCATGCTTGGTGAGACTGACAAGGTAGCCATGGATACAGAAGAGATCCTCTGGAAGGCCTTCAAAAGGTTTAATCTTCCTATTGTAGAGGACTTGGGTATTGATCCTTCATCCACAAGTGTTGCAGAAGAAACTTCTAAGAAAGCAACAGAAGAGATGGGCCCTGAACAAACCAACATTTCTCCTCCGATTTCCCCTACAGCTTCCGGATCTAAAGGAGAAGACACTATACAAGAGAAAGATGCAGGAGTGAAAGAAAAAGAAGTTAACAGTACCAAGGTTGTAGAGAAAGAGAAGACTCCAACAGAGAAAACCACAACTGATTATGGTAAGAATGTAGAAGGAGAGAAAACTCCAAAGGACAGCTCCAAGACTACAGAAGAGAAGAAACATCTGTCTCCAGCAAGAGACACTGCACAAACTGTCCAAAAATTTCTGAGCAAAGAAACAATAGAGATTGATGAACTGGAGCTTCTACAAGGTCCATTCAATTTTGATTCCCTCTCTCTGGTACAGACAATGAAGATAGCTTCATTTGCAAATGCTAAGGCAAATGAAAAACTCCTAAAGTCTCATATGGAAGACTGTGAGTTGATAGAAGCTGCTTCCGGAGTGCTTGAAAAGATTTTGCCATCGGTCCAGAAAGATCCCACAGCCTCCTCTTCCGGTAATCTGAAAACCTTAGTCAGCAGTGTTGGTACACATTTTAATTCTCTAGAAAAATCAGCTGAAGAAAAGGTCCGGAAGGAGTTTTTGGATAAGAGATTCTCAGAGGTACTAGGATTAATCTCTCATGATAGGAGAAATATGAGTATTGGGATAAAGAGCCTAGAAAATGCTCTTAAGGATGGTGGTGACATTTACAAATTTTGTATCTCCTGGTCAAAAGCAACAGTAGAAATTGAGAAGAAAATAAAAGAGGAACAGGACAAACTACTAAGTTTGTGTCAAAGTTTTGATCCTCTCTCTTCCTCCATAGTAAATCAAGAATGTCAAACTATTGCAATCACAAATGCAATAAAGAACCTTGAGAAGGAAAGAAAGAATATAATTAACCGGATGGGAGAACTTAGAAGGATTATTATCCCTAAGTTAGAAACCATGTATGAGGCCATAAGTGATGCTCAGACTACCACCCAAACAAATGATCCAACAGATCTTAAGAGGGCAGAAGCTTTTGCGTTCTTGTTGAGTGGTCACATTTCAATTTTGGATAGAAATGAAGCAAAGTTGGGTTACAGAACTCATCTAGTTGAAGACATCCTTTGCAGACATTCTTCAGTTTATGTGAATATGTAATATACAGCCAAATATAGTAAAATTTTTGAAAATTTTGGTGTGCGGACCCTACCCTTTGCCATTGATGTCAAAGGGGGAGTGAGGAGCAGTGAAAAATGAAGAATCCAACTAAAGGGGAGCTCTGGAAAATGTATATAAAGATAGAGCATTAGCCAAGGGGGAACATAGTGTAAACACTTAGTCATTTTTCACTAAGTGTTGCCATCAATGCCAAAGGGGGAGATTGTTGGCAAGAGACACTATATGGATTCATGATTGTTGTCATTGATGTCAACAAAGTTCATCCCACACATCCGCAGGACATGGTGTGTCTCTACTGGAAGTCAGAGTGAAGAATGTTGTGGTTCGATAAACAAGAATAGAGCATGTGGCAAGGTCTGACAGACAGGTCCGGATCTCTCAAAGGAAGTATCTTGGTGCAGTGCGGATTTGGGGAAGTCAAGAGGACTACCTTGAGTGGTATATTCCAAGGATTTAGCCTCCGGTGATAGATGAGGAAAAAGATATGAATAGTTGAGTACCGGTTTCCTGAGTGACAGTGTGAACAGAGGAAGAATTGACTGACAGAACATCAGACTACTTTCCAGATGTGTTTCTAACAGTGGTAAAGGTTATGAAGACATGAATTATGTTTGGCCGACATGATTAATGATTTCTACAAGTATATGCTTGATCTGCATTACTTGATGTGGTAGGATTCAGCCAACAGATCAGAATTAGTGAAAAGATTGACTATTCCGGGTGCCGACTAGAAAGGTGATGAAATTACTTGTGCAGATATATATACATGATGGATTTAGTTGTGAGAGGTGTAGAGATGTGATGTGATATGCGAATAAGAGCAGAGTAGAGCAGAAGTAGTAAGAAAGATTCGGTATGTGAAAGGAAAGCAGAATAAAGATAAGAGGAAAGATGAAGTGCAGCAGATCAGTGTATTGAGCCTAACCGGAACTGAACTCCAGCATATGTGGATGCTTCCAATCAGTTCAAGTATTGTATAACATTCTTTTGTAGACAGTGTGTCTCCTTGTAGGCAGTGTGCCTCCTTTGTGAGCAGTGTGCTCGGGCAGTGAGCCCTAATTGGCAAGTGCCATTTTGTAATTCCTTATTCTTCTAACAGAGAATAATCTTTGGGTTAATCACCCCGTGGTTTTCTCCCTTAACATGGTTTCCACGTCAAAAATACTGTGTCATGTGTTTTTTCATTTCATGGTAATGTTTGTTTGTTTGATTTAATGTTGCATTGATTAATAAGAAAGTTCAGAAAGAAGAAATAATTAGGATAACTGATTCACCCCCCCCCCCCCCTCTCAGTTATCAATAGACACAACCTATTTTATATGAAAATGCTACTATGTTTTGTCAAAATTGTTTTAAAAAAGGTCATTTAATAACCCAATGCAAAGCTCCCCACAAACAATCCCTAAAGTCCAAAGAAACGGTAGAAAGTGAGAAGGTTGTCTCAGAGGTGTATCCCTTTAAGGAGGATATTCTTAACATCATAAGATCACCTCTCAAAACAAATGGAATTCAAGAAGATTCAGAGGAAAATATAGACAACAATATTCTTGAGGGTCTCTCATTGGAAGGATCAGGTAATCAGGTTGGGATTAACAACTCTGTAACAGTAGTTGGTCAGCAAATTATTGAACAACTAGAACCACGAATGCAGGAGAACCCTAATCCTATTCTCAATGATAAGGAGGGGGAAATCCTTTCCATTGAGGAAACTGATAATATTCAGAAGGAGAGTCAGACTGTTGAAGAGATGGTATCAACAGAGACCCAATCTATGATGGGGCCTGATATTGCTACTCAACATATTAACAACCCAATGGTAAAGGTGGGTGTGGATGGTAAGATGAAAGAAATCTCTTCTCCAAGGGATAGTACATTTACCCTAACCCCTGAGGTGGGGACTATAAAGTCAAGTATTAACCAAAATCTAGAACTAGATGGTTGGTCTACCCCTAAAATAAAAGGAAAGAATCAAGGTAAAAGAGAAACTGATGTGGGGGTTGAGGCTAAATTAGGGAGGCCCTCTTAGAGAGACAAGCTAGAGGGAAGTTGCTAAAGAAATAGCCATTGGAAGACAAAGGACATTGGAGGTTACCTTCAAAAAGTTTCACAAATGAAAATCCTCTCATGGAATATTAGAGGACTAAATAGTCCTCAAAAACAGTTCTTGGTCAAGGACTACATTTTAGATTATAAAATTGATATTTGTCTTTTGCAAGAGGTGAAGATGAAATCTGATAGCTTTCAGGTTATAAAAAAAATTATATGGCCTAATAGAGACTTTTGCATTAGTAATGATGTTGGAGCTTTAGGGGGAGTAGTCACCATGTGGAATAAGAATATTGTAAGAGGGGATTACCTTTCTCATTCTAGAAGTAGTCTGGGAGTGAAATTCTCTGCCCACAACAAAATGTGGAACCTCATTAATATTTATGCTCCTAATCAAAGGAATTCTAGGAAGGAGGTTTGGGATGATTTGACCTCTCACATATTTGCAAACAAGAATGATCTTTGGATGCTAGCTGGAGACTTTAACTCTCCCTTATACCCCTTCAAGAAACTCAGGGACCTATCACTGATTATTCTAACAGCATGGCTAACCTTGCTGAATTCCTCAACAGTGTTGGTCTTATGGACATTGATTTGCATGAGTAGTTGTTTACTTGGACCAATAGGAGGAGTGGGGATCAACTTATTCAAGTTAAGCTTGATAGGTTCCTTATTTCTATTAATTGAGATAGTCTTATCTCTTCTCACCTTGCTATCCTTCTGAGAATTATATCTGACCATAACCCTCTGCTTTTGTCTTGGAAGGATAATATGCATAAAGGTGCTTACCCTTTCAAATTTGATATTATGTGGACTTACCACCCAAGTTTCAAAGATTGTATCTCTAACTAGTGGAATACTCCTATACGAGGTTCATCTATGTTCAGGTTGGTTCAAAAACTTATTATTGTTAAAAACAAAGTTAAGGGAAGGAACAAATATACTTTTGGTAATATCTTTGAACATAAGAAGAGGATTTCATCTAAACTTTTAGAAGTCCAGCTGAAAATTGCCCAAGGAGACTACTCTGAGGAAGTTTCCCAACAAGAAGATTCCCTGAGGAAAGAGTGGAATGAAGTTATGACGAGGGAGAAAATTTATTGGAAATATAAATTCAGAGTACAATGGTTGAGAGAGGGACATACGAATACCGCTTTCTTTCATTAGTCTACTATGAGACATAGGAAGAGGAATAACATATCAAGGCTGATTGATGAGCATGGGTGTGAAGCTAACACTGATATTCATGTTGGGCATGTTGCTCCCAGGTACTTTCAGCATTTCTTGGCTTATCAAGTGACTCCTGATTTCCATGGATTGGATGAACAACTTATTGAGCATATCCCCTCTTATCTTTCTGGTGAGGATAATGCTCTTCTAACTAAGCATGTTTCTGAAGATGAAGTAAGAGTTGTTCTCTTTTCTATGGGAGCATATAAGGCCCCAGGACCTGATGGTTTCCCTCCAGATTTCTTCCAGGAGTTCTGGGATACTATGGGTCATGATGTTACAGAAGCTGCCAAAGATTTCCTTAGAACTGAGAAACTTTTGAAACAACTCAATAATACCTTTATAGCTCTTGTTCCCAAGAGAAATGACTCTATTTCTATGGGGGATTTTAGACCCATAAGTTTATGTAATAGAATCTACAAGATCTTCTCTAAAATTGTGGTTTTCAGACTCCAACCTCTCCTTGATAAGATGATATGTGGTTGTCAAAAAGGCTTTGTTCCAGGTAGATAGATTCTTGATGCATCCATCTCCAGTCATGAAATTCTTCACTCTATGGACAAATGCAATCTTCCTGGTATGGTTTTTAAACTAGATATTTCTATAGCCTATGACAGGGTCTCTTGGGACTTTCTTTTCAAAGTTCTTAAGAAATTTGGTTTCCAAGACAAAATTTTCAACCTGACTAAGGAATGTGTGACTACTATCAAATTCTATGTTCTTGTCAATGGTATTCCTAGGGGGTTCTTCAATGTCGGGAGAGTGTTAAGACAGGGAGGCCCTTTATCCCCATATCTCTTCATTATCTTGGCTGAGGTTATTGGGAGAAATATTTTAAGTATTGAGATCAAGAGAGCTCAAGGGTATTAAACCTGCAACTTTGATTGATCCAACAGCCATCCAACAGTTTGTTGATGATACTATTCTTGTTGGCACTGCTTTTGTGGTGGAGGCCCGGAAATGGAAGAGATTGTTGAATGAGTATGCTATTGTTTCTGGTCAATACATAAACTATGAGAAAAGTCAAATATACTTTTTCAATATTCAAGATGATCTGTAATAGAAAATCAAAGCTATTTTGGGATGTGTTGGTGCTGATCTTCTAGGTACATATCTTGGCCTCCCTTTAACTGTCAAGAATTTTTCTCCCATGTTTTGGAACTCTATCCTTGAACTATCCAAAAGAATCTTGTTGGTTGGAAGAGTAAATTCTTGAGTCAAGCTAGTAAGTTTCAGCTCCTTAAAGCCTCTTTACAAGCGGTCCCTATAAATTATCTATCTCTTTTCAAGATTCCCAAGTACCTGGCTGAAATTTTTGAAAGAATTCAGAGGAATTTCCTATGGTCTAGGTTGGAAGAAAAGAAAAGAATAGATCTTATTAACTGGGATAAGATTTGTCTTCCCAAGTATCAAGGGGGGCTTGGTATAAGGAAAATCCACCTCACCAATAAATCTCTTATGGCTAAGGTGGGATGGGGCTTGTTGAAAGATAGTAAGGATTGGAGTGTTATCATGAAGGCCAATTATCTTTCTGTTGTGGATCTTAGTAGGTTTCTTGTTGAAAATGGTATACCTAGAGGCTCTATCATTTGGAACAATGTTCTTAAAACCAAGGCCCTTCTTCAGAAAGGAATCAAATGAAAGTCAGGGAATGTGAGAGTGATTAAATTCTGGGAAGATAGTTGGTTAAAGGAACAACCTCTCTCTAGCTATCAGAACTTCAGGAGATTAGCTGAAATTGCCACTGCTTTTTTTGGAGAAATGACTTCTGAGTACTTTTTACATCATAGGGGAGTTGGTCAATGGAAACTGCTTGTTGACTATTGTCAAAGATACAGTGATCTGATCCAAGTAGCTAATGACCTACAACAAGACCTCCAAAAGTGTAGGATACCATTGTTTCCTAAGAATGATGAGCTTCTCTGGGCCAAAGATAAGTTGGGTATCTTCTCGGTTAAGTCTGCTCATAATCTGTTGTTAGACCCTGCCAATTGTAACAGTTTTTGGAAAAAAGTTTGGAACCATCATCTTATCCTAAAGGTGAATTTATTCTAGTGGTTAGCCTCTCATAATAAGATCCTCACCCAGGATAATCTAAAAATCAAAGAATTTCAAATTCCCAACAAGTGTGTCCTTTGTCTTAAGGATGAGGAGTTTGTTTCCAATCTCCTCCTTCACTATGAATTCTCTAGAGAAGTGTGGGGCATGGCTCTCCAAAAGCTTGGATTTATATGGAGTATGAATGAAGATCTGACCTCCTTCATTGAGAATTGGAAGTCTCCTTTCTCTCATCCAACCACCAAAGAAGTTTGGTATCAGATTTCCCCACTTCTCACTTGGTGCTTGTGGAAGGAAAGTGTAGACATAAAAAATTGACCTAAGTTATCCTTCATCCAAAGATTTAATCAATTTTAATTATTTAATTAAATCTTACCTTTTATACCATATTCCGTAAATAATAAATTTAATTTATTTATTATTTACCCATAAACCCAAACACCTCCCAAAAAATAATAAATTAAATAAACTTAATTTATTATTTTGTCCAAACTTTAACCTAAATCAAAACCTGTAAAATACCTACCTTTACCCTAACCACCTTTTACTTTCAACTACCTGAACTGACTTTCTACCCAAACCTTATAAATCAATTTCATTTTTTTCATTTACTCCCTGGCGAAAATATCGTGGAGTTATGCAATTATCCGAGCAACCACATTTTTAAGCGTGATTGGTAACATTTATTTTATCATATCTTTTGATCTATTATTTGGTGCATTTGACATGAATTTAGGGTTTTGTTATATTAGCGAATCTTCTGTTTGAATTTATATCTCTTGCATACACTGGTGAACCTGACATGAAACACCCCTCTCTGATCAGTTGTTTGCAAGTGTTTTTGTTTGAGAACTTGCAGGATTTGGAGCATTTCCAGATATATTTGGGGTTGATAGCATAGCTTTTACGGTTTTAACTTGTTACGGTATTGAATATTTGGGAGAGATCATTATGGTTTCAAATGTTTTGAGTAATTAACTTTAATCATTGTTTGTTGATAACTGTTTTTATTAACCCGTGAGGATTTATATGTGAGCATTATAATGCTTTGAAAATATATCCGTTGTTCTTTTATGAGCATTATAGTGCTGGAAAAATTGTCTTTTTCAAGTTGGTTTTTACTTTTTTATGTGAGCATTATAGTGCTGGAAAATTTATTTTTTTTTTCACGCTGTTTTAAAAGCTTTTTTATGTGAGAAAAATTGTTTTTCTCAAGCTGGATTTTACTTTTTTATGTGAGCATTATAGTGCTGAATTTTTATTTTTTTTTTCACGTCGTTTTAAAAGCTTTTATATGTGAGCATTATAGTGCTGGAAATTTTTTTTTTTCACGATGTTTTAAAAGCTTTTATATGTGAGCATTATAGTGCTGGAAAAATCTTTTTTCACCCTATTTTAAAAGCTTTTTTATGTGAACATTATAGTGCTTAAAAAAATTGTCTCACATGGCAAAAAAAATTATTCGTTGTTGTTCTTTAACATGTAAATTATTCATTGTTGTTCTTTAACATGTAAACATTATAATGCTTTGAAAATTATTCACATTGTTTTTAATGTGTGTGGAAAAATGGTCTCATGCCGTAAGTAATATTCATTTTATTTCGTTTATCTGTGAGCATTTTCATATTTAATGTTTGTTGTTGCCGGTTTATAAAATGTTATCTAATGAGGTTCAAAATCTTTCAAATGTGATCAAAGCTAAACAAATTGCTAGTGGTTTATTCAAACAACCAGAGCTTAATTGCTAGTCATAATAATCAGGGATCAAATTGCTTCATATGAACAAATTCAAACCAAACCATCAGACAACAAAGATAATTACCAGAGTGCCTATCCTTAGCCCTTGGAGATTGTTTTATTCAAACTGTCATAACTTTTTCATCTTCCATCAGATTTTCACGTTTTTGTAGGTGTTGGAAAGCTACTTCTGAGCTCTACGCATTTATGCTATCATTTCATCTAGAAACATTTCAGAGTTGTCGCTATATGCATGTCAAAGACAAATTTTTCAAACTACTAATCAGTGTGTTGCAGGTTCGATTGTCAAAGTATCTAATCTTGAAACATTGTGTCTTCTTTTTATAGATTAGATCACATCATAAGCAAAGGTTAAAATTAAAAAGTGCTTGCCATGTCTTGTGGTTTGCATTTTTGTCATTGAATGTGTATGCTCTTCTCTTGCGTCTTTCAGCAATCTTGAGAATCAAAAGCATTCCTTTGACATTTTGTATAACAACCCACACATTTGGATTTGGAATTAAAATGAACCCCATGTGAGTGTGAGGCAAAGGCGTTGTGTATTCTCTCTCCTTGCATTTCGTGCGATCTAGGAGATCAAAAATAACGTGTTTCCTTGCTTTTGTTACCCTTTAGAGTGGGCCTTCTCTTGAGACACATCCGAAAGGAGAACTCACTTGTGACCCCAAGCGGGACTTTCGTCCGACCCACTATATAAATTGAGGATAAGGTGAAATCCAAGTCTAACTGGTATTAGCACTCACCATACAGTGCTAGCTCAAAAGGAGGCATACCTTTGTGTATATTAAACTCCTAGTAGGGTTAGTTAGAGCCTCAAGTGGCTTTCTGGATGCTTGTGGGGTGTCGGTCCCTCGGATATTCACTACGAACCTTTGTTTAGTGGCCAAAAACTCTCTACTTGTTGATATAGTAGGAAACTCTGATAGCCGTCCCATATTTTTGGGGCTTATGGCAGAGATAGCAAGGTACCTTAGGATTTGTGTGTCCTAGGACCCGAAACTTAATGTGCCTGAGAAGTGAGTGCAATGTAAGGGGGAGCCTGTGCCCCAAGTTCTTGGAGCTATACACCATAAGTAGGCACGGCTAGGTAAAACCAAGTGAGAACTCAGCAAGTATTGTCCTTTCCTAGCCTAGGATCATGCATGTTTACAAGTGTTTGTAAAACATCAAGATATCATAAAAAACAACCAATCTGATTGTCATGTGTCTTATATGATTGATGTGTGTGCTTTTCTGATCTTCACCCTTAGACATTCTTTCCATCCATTCATTTCACATCATCATATTGCATTTTCTAATCACCACTACAACTTGTCCCCTATATTATTAACTTGGCCTTCAGAATTGGGAACCTATCATCCTTCAGTGTCACATCTCAAGTGGAACCTTGTCACTTTGAATCCTAAGAAGCTCTTTCAATTGATCAAATCATCCAAATCCATTCATTTCCCACCTAATTCATTTATCATCATCCTACTCATATTCGCACTCCTTGAACCTAGTCCAATCCTTCATCAAAATGGTTGTGACCATCAACAAATCCAGGACAAATCCAAAACCAAAACTCATACTCTGTGGAGGCCCTCCTAGATATAATAATGATGAGAATTTGGTAGATCATGATGCATATTTTGATACCCATGAACCATATATCTCTCCATATTGGCCTCCACCAACATCACTATCATCCCAAGAACATGAGGAAATACAAGAGCTTCAACATATCTATGATGATCTTTATCCACAAGAACATTCTTATCATCTTAACACAACCCAAGATTTTCCTTCCATGCCCTCAACCTCACAAAACTATAATCCTACCCAGGTCTCAACGTTAGCATCCATTAATCACCAAGTCCTTCAGCTACAACAACAACTCACTCAATCACTACAACAAGAGGCAGATGTTAGATTTCAATTGGCACAACTATCACAATTGTCTTCACAATTTCAACATCCTATCAAATCAACACCCCATCTCTATGAGTCATCTCCATCCACCTCTTACAAATCTTTATCACAACCAATCGACCACTCATATCAACCCAACTCATCCATACCCCAAACCTATTCAACAATAACTTCACCTCAAACCTCATAGGTCCAAATCCCTACCCATGCTTCATCTTCACACATACCAAATCCCCTCACCTCATATCTTCAACAAAAAATCCAACAACAACAAATCTTAGCCCAAAAACCACAACCTTCATTTAATACATCATCCACCATACCTTTATCCATGCAATAACAACAAATTCCATCTAATTTCAATCCTAATCCATTGGTCCCCCAACCTTCTAATCCATCAATCCCTTCATTACCTTCACCGCCATCATCCTCACAACATCAAAAAATTCAACCTACCTTCTATGCGTCACCCCCATCATTATCATCCACACAATATCAACAAATTCAATCTAACTTCTATGAGTCACCCCCATCATTATCATCCACACAACATCAACAAATTCAACCTAACTTCTATGAGTCACCCCCATCATCATGCCAAGCTAGTCTCTCTACATCAACCAATCTCATGAATATTTCTCAATATCCATCTGAAAATCCTCTACAACATGAGCATGCTAGAACTAATCCCTCCTTGCACCAAGATCAAGAATCCGCAAGTCATCTTAATGATACGTTTGACAAGGGAAATACCACCTCAAGTTTGGAATCATACACCATTCCATCTACTAGCCACCTTCATCCATCCATTCATATGGAGCCTCCATCACCATCTAATAGAATGCATATACCAAAGCCTACTATTCCTACACCAACACCACTATCAAACTTCCCAATCTCTAATCCATCAACCAAGGAATCCTTGAATGATTTTCTCCAAGATTCTTTACAAAATCTAAAAACAAAAGAAAGGCTATGGAGAAAAAGTCCACTCATCCAATTTCATCCCCATCTAGCATAAGAAATCATAATCTTACACATAAGCCTACACCATCTACCATTATTCTCCATCTGTTATATTGTCCATCTACCCATACACTAATGAAGGATGTGATCCATTGGATACTAGCAAGGAATCAACCACTACCATCAGACCATCAAATCCCTATCATTGAACCTATCCAAGAACCCTCAAATATCATGCCTATTTCTCCTATCCCATCTTGTAGTCCACAAACTATCCAAGAACCTTCAAATGTTCTTGAAGATCCACTTACCATAAGCCCAATTCATTCCACATCATGCATTGATCCTATCCAAGAATTTCACACTTTCACTTCCATCCAAACCCAAGAGTTATGTCAAGAGGCAAATCCAAAGCATCATCAACCTTGCTCCTTACTAAATCAAGATCAAAGTCTTTCCATTCAACCCATTCACAACCTATACGTTTTTTATGATCAAGATATTATCTATGATGATGAGCCTATCCTTGAACAAAATGATCCCATCCATAGCACGTGTAATCCTGTTTATGATCAAGCTCCCATTTATGATCAAGATCCTATCTATGATCAAGAATATCATGATGATCCTCTTAGTCAACTTTATGCATTCCAAGATCAAGAGCTTGTCACTCCATCCACTCATGGTCCCAATACTATCCATGATCAAGAAACCTCCACCACTTCTATCCATGATCCCACAACATCCACTTCTATTGATGAGACACTTGGTCCCCACAAGCACATAGATGATCAAACAAATACATTGGATCTTCATGAACATAATGAGAAAATCAAGATCCTATTGCTCCTTCGCCATCTCATATTGATCCTATTTCAAATTTGCTATCACATCCTATTAGTTTGGCTACTTCCATCCATGAATGTTCTTCCCTAGAAGAGCAACAACCATTATCTACCACTTCTCCATCCACTAATGAGATCAAGTCTAGTTCACAAAACACACCTAGTCCCATTGTCCACTGTATACTCCAAAACATGAACTATCAAGGTAAAGGCTTAGGCCTTCATGAACAAGGTATTTTGGAGCCTATTCATGTCAAAGTCCCTCCACGATCATATGTCCTTGGATATACACCCAAAGGTAAGAAATATCAAGCTGTTGGTACCACATTTCTGCCTCCTAAATCCACTCCATCTAAGCCCAAACTAGGTGCACCTCATCTCACCCATAAAACATATGTTTCCATTCCTCCATCATCCTTCAAACCCAAAAAGCATGTAACCATTCATCTTCCTCCATCCACTTTACCTCCACTTCTTCCAACTCCTAACATCCCTCCATCTACTTTACCTCCCCTCGTTCCAACTCCTAATATTCCTATTCTCACATCCCCTTATCACTTTAGCTAAAAATCCATTAATCCCTCCTTCCATACATCCCGTTCCCATAAATCCCCTGCAATTCCTAATCATGATCAACAAATGCACACATTGAATAAACATGAAGCTATCCTAAACACCCCTATGGGATTCAAAAATAAAATTTTTTATGCCTCCACCCATAAAGCCAAAAATCCCAATAATTCTCATGCCATATGGTACAAATGCGAGGAATCAAAGAAAAATCAAAATTCAAAGAGGCTACCCAAGTCCACATCTCAAAAAGATAATCTCAAAACCAAAATGGTTTGGGTCCCCAAGCAAAAAGTATCTAGTTCAAATGGAGCATCCACATGTCTAAAATCCCAAATATCCTGCTCCCTATCACAAAATCCTAAAATTCATAAGTCCATTTGGGTCCCTAAAGACGTGAATAGGCAATCTCCTCAAATAACATCTCCATTACTCCCAAATCCCCCTTCTAAGCTTCAAAATCCATTTTGATGTGTGCAACCGTTGGTCATGGTTCCCTTCCATTCCACAACATTCCCACATACCTCCATCTCCCCATCTCCCATCTACTATCCTACTTATTTCTTCCATCGTAATCCTATGGTCCATGCTTTTGCATAAGCCATATCTATCTCTTTAACTCCATCCTCATCCACTATCCTTCCATCATTGTCCACATCATACTCTCCTATCCCCTATCATTCTTTGCATGAACCTTTCATAATCCACATCATAATCCATTCCCTCTCATGCAATTCCCTACCAACATCTATGAGCATAACGACATTTGACATGGTCTATGAGTTATCCATCCTGGGACATTTCTATGGGAACAAAATCTTAAGTCCCCATCTATTCCATCCGACTATCCCCTACAAAGAAAAAAAAATCAAAATAGTAAAGAGAAACCATTTCATCCAATGCTGAAAACCTGGTAAACAGGTGCCTTGGATAAGTACCATGATGAAAACCTTTCCTTTTGGTTTGATTTTCCCTTGTCATTGGTATCTATCCAAAGACTATCTACACACAATCCCATGCCAAAAATCCAAAAAAATTAAAACATTTGAAAAATACCAAAAAAATCAAATATCCAACAAAAAAATCAATCCACATCCAATCCAATCACCATCAATTCTTCAAATCACTTCAGTCAAGTTCATCCAATTAATTCAAATCATTCACCTCAATCCATCAACGCAATCAATCAAATCATTCCAAATAAAACTGATCCAAATGCAAGTCATCCTTAATCCATACCAATCAAGTTAATCAATCAAGCCAATTTATCTAATCACATCAATGGTCTTGTTCCTAGCCTTGTTGTGAACCTGATCGATCGATCACATCATCATCATCAATGGGATATATCATTCCCAATCCTAGTGTTGTTCTCAAGATATATCATTCCCATATCAACAACACAATCCTAGTGTTGTTCTCAGGATATGTCATTCCCATATCAACAACACAATCCTCACGTTGTTCTCGGGATAAATCGTCCCCACATCAATAATGCTATCAAACAATCATCAATCATTATCAGCATCAATCAATCCAATTGATCATCAGTTTTTAGCTTGACAGGGGGAATACTTTGTTTGTTTTTAAATTATTTGTGCATGCTTGCTTGCTTTCTGGTGTGTCATCACTTCATCTTGCATTTGAATCACATCTGTATCATTCCAGCTAATATTCATATCTTGTGTATGTTGGAATAGTTTTTTGCATTATCCTTTGCATCTAAGGTCAAATCATACCTTTTGTACATTAGGACTTTAATGCTCTAAGTTTACTTCCTCATATGTTAGATAAGGTTGTATTACGTTGGGTGCATTTGACACGTCATCACCCTGGTCCTTATACCTTGGTGCATAACGTTAGATGCTCTATCAAACATTAGGTTGCTCAACGTCTACTCATCATAACTCCACCTCCTTCCCTTCATTTCCTTTTTCAAGAGCCTATCCATCTCCTTCGTCCCTATATATCCTCTTGAGGGGGCAGTATCTACTAATGCTTCATTTTATAAGCCCCATGTGAACCCCAGCCTACCTAAAATCTGAATCCAAAACCTATGTTTTAGTCTTCTTTGAAACGATATTGCTTTGCAACATCGTCTCAAAGAGGGGCAAAATGTAGACATAAAAAATTGACCTAAGTTATCCTTCATCCAAAGATTTAATTAATTTTAATTAATTAATTAAATCTTACCTTTTATACCATATTCCGTAAATAATAAATTCAATTTATTTATTATTTACCCATAAATCCAAACACCTCCCAAAAAATAATAAATTAAATAAACTTAATTTATTATTTAGTCCAAACTTTAACCTAAATCAAAACCCATAAAATACCTACCTTTACCCTAACCACCTTTTACCGTTCAACTACCTGAACTGACTTTCTACCCAAACCTTATAAATCAATTTCATTTTTTTCATTTACTCCTTGGAGAAAATATCGTGGAGTTATGCAATTATCTGAGCAACCACATTTTTAAGCGTGATTGGTAACATTTATTTTATCATATCTTTTGATCTATTATTTGGTGCATTTGATATGAATTTAGGGTTTTGTTATATTGACGAATCTTCTGTTTGAATTTATATCTCTTGCATACAGAAAGAAACAACAAAATCTTCAAGGAATCCACTAAAAATGCTCAGGATGTCTTTTGCATCTTCTCCAAACTTTTATCTGAAAATGTGTCTCATTGTAACTTGAAATTTGCTAAAATCCCTCTTAAAAATTAAGAATCCAATATCCTCAGAGGGTGGAATGTTTCTCTACAAAAATACAAGGTTGATAATACTAAGAGGCTAGCTCATATGAATACTAAATGGACTCCCCCTACCGAAGGATGGACCAAACTAAACTTTGATGGGGCTGCTAAGGGTAACCCCAGAGCTGCTAGTGAAGGGGGGTTTTGAGATCCTATAAAGGTGAACTTGTTGTTGCCTATGTTGGTGTGATAGGGATAAACTCCAACAATATAGCTGAAGCTATGGCATTGTTATGGGTATTAAAATAGCCCTTTCAATAGGTCTTAAAAATTTACATATCAAAGGAGACTCGAAGCTCATCATTGATGTTGTTATTGGTAAAGAAGGTGTGGGGTGGTAGATTGCTGATGTCATCCATGACATAAAAAGCCTCCTCATGGGTTTGGATAACTTTGAACTAAGGAACATTTACAGAGAAGGTAATAGTGTTGCAGATGCTATAGCTAATTTTGGAATTAATCTTAATTCCAAAAGATGTTGGAGGGACATAAATAATCTCCCTAGTAATATTAAAGACCGCCTTCATCTTGAGGTGCAACCTTTCCTTTCCTAATGACCTTGATCTATATGGATATTTCTAATTTAGAATATATCTTTCTATATACTCTTTATACTACTTTGAGAGCTTGTTTTGCTAATCATTCTCCCCAAGGGGATAGTTGTGTTGTGTTGACTAGGAAGGTGGAAACCTACATCTATTTAAGTCAATTCATGGAGCCTTTGTGGATTTGGATGATGTGGAAGATGCTAACTAGGATGGGGGATGACTACATTTACTCTAACTAGCTCATCTTTCTTCTGTGGTATTGGATGATGTGGAAGATGAGATTTTTTCAAATTTCAGTGGTGCCTCCTCCTGATGATCACTGTCCTGATGAAGATCAAATTGTGATAATTATGACACATGATGTGAAGGGGAATGAGAGGCCAATTATAGTATCTTCTCCTAATTTTGGTGTAGATTTCATAATTATAGGCTGCATCATTTGAAGGGAAGGCTTGGTAAAGAGAGGTGTTTAGGTTCTTCCATTTTTATATTCTACTATAGTTCAACCACCTTCTATTTACTGCTCCCTACTTAAAGGGTTTCTTCATGGGGGAGACAGGGTTAGAACCTATGAAGAGTTTAGAGATAATGAAATGTTGTGGTATATCTGCTATGAGGGAGGGATTACTCCTTTCTTGGAATGTTTGAATGGCTTTGACAAAAATATGTCAGTCTAGTTTGGGGTGTCGTGGGATAATCGACGGGTTCAAGTGGGGGTGTTCAATTTGAAGTGAGTGAGGAGATCATAGCCCAAACCATGCGTATGTCATGCAAGGGAAAGAAATTGAAGAAACAGATTAAGGTTCAAGATAATGATAGTATGGCTCTCTTCTTCAAAGAAGGTGAAGGTCTGGTGAAGTTGGAGGGGGGGTTCGAAAGAGACAAGTTAGTTTCTCCTTGGGACAAGGTATGTTATGTGTTGATGAAGTATATTAATTTGGAAGGACGCTATAAATGTTTTTATCACTACCACTTCACCCTTTTCAACCATTTTAGACATAAGGTGCTTATCAACTTTCCTTTCTACCTTCTGTCATCTTTGGAGGCCTCTGTTAAATCTGTAAAGGATGCTTTTTCCAAAAACCCTAATGTTATTGTTGTTCCCCTGCACCAAGGCTTAATCCTTCACCTTTATCACTTTCATTAGCTCTATACCCCTCAAAGCCCATAAAACCCTATCTTGTTGAGGATTCTCCTAAGAAGGGTTTAGAGGGAAAGGATCCCTATTCTCCTGCTAAGGTGGGGTCTTCCTCTAAGGGTAAGAAAAAGATTTTACATGTTGACTTAGATGTCTCCTCAAATAAAAAGTCCCCTACTACTATTGGGTCCCCCTCACCTCACCCTAAACAGAAAAAAGAAAGTGTCTATTATGGAAGACTCCCCTACTGATGATGCCACCAAGGGCCATACTAAGGAAACTAGTTTAAATCCCTCCCCTCCTTCCATTATTAATTCCTTTGCCTATACCCTAGTTCCTCTTCTCAAAAAGAGGCACAATGTGGCTTTGCAATATGAAAAATATCTTAGCAAGATCCCAAGACAATAAGAAGCTATCAGTGAAGAGAAACCTTGTAACCCCATGAAGAATTCTAAGGCTAAGAAACCTAAGGGAGACCCTATTCAGTATAAGGAGGAAGAGAGTAAATTTGTGGGTATAGCTATGTTAAACCCTAAAGGGAAACCCAGGGGTGAGAAGGTGTCTACTATGGTTGATTTTGATGTTATGGTTATGGAGAAAATTGATAAAGACACTGGCATTGATAAGGTGAAATCTAGAGACCAAAGTTCTAGGAAGCCGAGCATTAGACGTTCCAATAGGCTTGCGGGTATTCAAACCCCTTAAATTAAAATTGTTGAGGAGTTTAGTGACTCTTTCTAGGAGGAAGAGGTGGAGATTCAGAAGGTGGTTCTTACCCCAGAGGTGGAGGATTTTCAAGAGGGGGCTAGTATATTTGAGGAATCGAACACCTGTTTATGAGTCTGATGATGTTGAGATTGAGAAGGATCCTGAAGAAGCCAAATAGGTGAAGGAGACTATTCCTGATCAGAAGGAGTGCTTGAAGTGTGACCAAGTTGCTACTGAGGTTGTTGAGCTGAGGTCAAAGGTTGTGGCTCTGGAAGGAAAGCTGAAGGTGATGGATACCCTTAGTTCGAAGGTGATGCACTGGTTGGCCACTATGCTGTCGGTGTTGTGAGACCTTGAACTTAAAATACATGTTTTAGATGCTAACACCTTTGTTAACTATGAGGAAATGTATAGATTCCTCAATGATGACTGGAGTCAGTTATTCTCCTAGGTTTTCTGTTTTTGGTTATGGGTTGTGCTTAAGACTCTAACTATAATATGGTTTATTGCTGGTAGTGTGTTGTTTTTCTATTGTTCATGGTCTATTTGTGGCCTATTTTGCTTTGCCATTGTGGATTTTTGTTAAAGGGATCAGCACCCTAGTTTTCTACTTACGATAATAAAAACATCCCCAATAATAAAAACAATCCCAATCCTAGCAGCCACAATACAATAGATATAGTCAACATAGTCACCAAAACACCTCAATCTCCAATGGAATAGATCAATTTAGTAGCCTATTATTTATCAATGTGTTAATGTGGATTGAGCTTGAAATCCAACAAGGGGATTGACTAAGGTATACTTCCCTTTAACCACTTACTTTTGCAAGGTTTCCACTTACAATGTTAAGTGGCAAGTAAATTTTAGAGAATTCTACAAGTTTCTAGAATAGGTGATAGAAGCAAAGTACCCATTAAAATCGTTGATGAACCCCTCCTAGAAGTTTCAAATGACAATCTAATAAGTTCAAGGCTGCTCTGTCGGTTGTCAAGCAAGGTAAAATCTACTCAATAAGCCACTACTTATTGATTTCAGGCCCTAAATAACTTATTTTTTAGCCTAGGTTTATGCTACAAGTTCATATCAATCCCTAGAAGTCAACCATGATTTAAAAACCAAACCTTTATCAAGTGAAAATACTTTAATTTTTGCCTTTTATCTCTCTTTTTCAATCATCTAAGACATAAGGTTTGTTATTTGTTTTAGAATTTCCTTTGTAGAGGAAGAGTTGAGATCTCTTGGGTCACTCTTACATGTTGTTACCAATCATCCCTAACAATTTCAAAATCCCATGATTCCATTTTCCAAGTGAAATTGTTCTATCTTCCTAAGTTGCATTTTTCCTTTCAGGCATTTGTATTACGACCTCTTAAATTTGCATGTAATTATAAATCTTTTGTTATTGAATGATAGGTGTAAAATTTTGAGAAGATAAGAACCTCTATCAAGAACCCTCTTAACACATATCAAACCCCCACCTACCTTCTATACAAGGCCACCATATGGACAATGTTGTTATGGTGGTTGTCAAAACTAGTCGATGCTATCATGATGGTTCTTTTCCTTTGAGCAACCTTGACCTTTTGATCTGGAGGCCTCCAAATTTCATAGTAGCACCAAGAGTATATTCTAAGAAATTTTCTATTGGACCACTTCATCTCACATGTGTACCATGATCCACTTCTACATAAATCTTTGTTTCTCATAGTCAAATTTTTGAATTGTTATTTCCAAGTCTTGATTGTCCAAGTTAAGTATAGTTTATCCAATGATCAGTCAATTGCTAGTCCTAGATCTAGTAGTTGTGAATTAGTATTAAGCTAGTTGGAAATAACCTTAGGTAACATTAATTTGCACATTTTATGCACACACAACCATGCATAAAAGGAACCACAATTTTAAAAATAAAAGGTTCGTCATTTTAGTTCTTTAGTTGCAAATACCAAAAAAATTGACTTCATAGTTTTTAGAGAAATTCTTCTTATTCCTAGTTTTTGTTGTTGTTGCTGGACTTATTTTTATTGTTTAGTTTTGACCCTTGTTCCTAGGAAAACAATTTCCTTTCTTTAGAGCAAAAAGTGTTTGGCTAGCATTCTCTTTAGAGTCAAAATTTGGCATTACTTGCTCTTTTTGGATGAGAAGCATAGAGAGAGTCATAAAATCAATAATATCTTGTTTATTGTAGTATTTTGAGTTTATAATTGAAATTAAATTTCTAAAATTTTCATGTATATTCATTTGAATAATGAAATACAATAATTTATCCTAAGGTCATAGTTGCAACCATCCAATTGAGATTTAATGTTTTTCACCTTGGCTAGATAGTTCACAATTTTTTGGTCTCCCTTAATAGGAGAAGTGAATAATTCATGTATAAGTTTAATAAGTTTTTAGTCTTGCATTCCCATTCATGGACTTCAAGGTTTCCATGCTTTAGTAGGTGATTCATGATTTCCAATGTGAAGGAGAAATTCATCTCCAACACTTCTATAAATAATTAACATTGATTCTTGAGTTCTTTAATAGAAGGAATTTTAAATTTTCCATAGTTGCATGCCTTCTAGTAGGAATCTTCTAGGACCCATTTGTAATAATAGAAATTGTATACTTTGTAATTCCTATTATTATGTTTTGCACTCATTTTCATCCCTTTTTGTTTGTGTTCTTGAACTTTTTTGACCCGTCTTCTTCCTCTTTCCTAAGCCATGTCCTTGGCCTCTTTCTTAGTTGGTTTCCTATTTAATTTATTCTGTCTCTTTCCCTTTTATATTCATCCTAGGTGTTTTCCCCTCCTTCATGTTTCCTTTCCCTTCTTCTTGACCACCTTTTTACCTTTTTTGACCAAATCAATTAATTCAATATCCTATCACCCAAGCTATGTGTAAATCATCTCGTTTGGCCCCTAAAATCTTGCATCCCATGGCTTGTATTGACACATAACCACCAGCTTTAGATGGCCACCTTTTCCCTTGAGTTGTCATTGGAAATTGGACCTCCTTGAGCTTCAAGACATCTCCACTACCTTGGGAATATGGGGGTGGCAAATTCCTTTTATCTAATTATAAAAAAAATGGAAGATTAATCTAATTATGATGATTATGGCCTACAATATTTTCTCCATGAATTCCCTTAAAAAATCTATAAAACAAGCCTTCCAATCTCTCATTTTAGCATAGAAACAACAAAGTTTTCACTTAGGAGCTATTATAAAACTATTTTTCCTAAAGAAGCAAGGCTATGTTTATGGTTACTTAATTGTACTAGTGAGTTAGCTTATGTATTAGAGTCTACAATAATTTTCCAGATCCCTATAGAAACTTCTACAATGAATTCCTTCAAGTTGGGTAACACTTTTCCTTCTTTTGCACTAGCTTAGATAGATTTATATCGGATTTTAATTACAAATCCTCTCCTTTTCTTCTCCAATTCATATATTTCTTCTCTAACATCTCCCCTTACCTCTTTCCATCCATTTCCCTCAATCACCATATCATTTTTCTCTTTCTTTTCCCTCTTCTATCCTTCTCAATGCCCATTATAGAGACTTTATCTCTTAACATGATTTTACTTTTATTTAACTTTTTGTTTCCATCACACACACTCCAAAAATTATTTTCTCTCCTCCATTATAGTCCAATTCATCCACATTTTAGACTTTATTCCATTTTTTCCATCTTGCCTTCTTTTTCTATCTCCCCCCCTCTCTCTATCCTTTCAAGCCCTAGCAAAACCTAGAGTATTATCTTTCCTTCCCAATTTCTTTAGCAAATCACATTATTTTTCTCTATACCTATGTATCTCCTCACTTCAAATACCTTTCCAACCATATCAAATTATTTGAGTCACATTTCCACTTAACTACTTTTCTCTTTCTCCCAACCTTGCTTTTGTGTAGCTTTTTCATTGTTGCCATTTGCCATTCACTATTCAGGTTTTCTAGTTTGTGCTTTGAATTAGTTTAATTTCTTAGCATAATATTTATTTTTAGTATTTTACCATAGCCATCTAATAGGTGGACTTGTTATTGAAATATCACAAGGGGACTGACTAAGGTAGACTCCCTATAACCATTATGTTTTGTAGGACTTTCTCCTTGAAATTGATGTTTGAAGGTCAAATATGAAAGAATTTGTAAAGAATTTTGACAATTTCTAAGAGAAAAGTGTGTTTAAAATGAAAATATGAAGGTCCCTATATAATTTTGGATCATTCTAACAAGCTGGACTTCACCACTAGGAGAGTACATCTCCTTAGAGTTGGGTGTAAGGGTAGGACATCTCCTCAAGGTTAGGTGTCGAGTGTCCTAGTGACCCACACAACCTATATTTGGTGTGAATAAGTCTTTGCTCCAAGTGTATCTCTCCTATTTTTTAATTTTCTCTATATCTTAGTGTATTTTGGCTTGGTTTCAATATATTTTACCATTTTACTCCATTCTTTGCATGTTTCCATGATAGGTGCCCATACTAAGAAGTAATAAGTAAGTCATCTTGAACCTTCCTTGCGAATTCTAGTTCATTCTAACATAAAGGACATTGCCACCACCATAGTACATCTTCTCAAGGTTAAGGGCAGGGTTTCCATATGGCTAAGTCCTTAGCCCAAAATCTAATGAAATTTGGTTTGTTACCTCTTCATGTTGCCCTCATCCTATTTCTAGCTATATCTAATTCTCCATTTTACTATTTTCTTTGTTTCCTAGCTTAGCATGTGTATGTTTCCATTTTTGATAATTTTGCTAAAATTTTCTCTTGTTGATTTGTTAGTCTTAGCTCTGTGATTGTTAGTAGATGTTAGGCTAGTTGGAGATAGTCTTAGTGAAATATTAATTTTCACACAATTACAATCTAAAAGGATCCATCTTTACCACCTTATTCATGATGGTTCATAATTCCTAGCCATGAATTTAGCTTTAAACCTAATTTTTCATATAGTATAATTTTTACCATTAAGCATATGTGATTTATCAATAGTGAAATTCTTATGGGAACCACTATAAAATCCAACCACTTTCAAATAAAGATATATACAAAAATAACTAAAATGAAAGAATTTTAAATATTAATTGCCAAGTGAAATACTCATACTCACTAAGGGATTAACATAATTATTGCATTTAGTAATTAAAGTAATTAAATAATGACAAACTTCATTTGCCTTTCTAAATAATGTTATCATTCTATTAATGTCAATTACTAGGCAAAATAAAACAACTACCTTTTTCACTTGAGATTACTAGCAAGTTATATTGTCTTAGCAAGCAATAGCTAGCCAGCATTTCATTTAGTATCTTATAAAAAAACCCTTAAAACTAGATATATATTAGAATGTAATAAGGTTCCTAAAAAATTAAATATAATATAATGAAGGGCACCATATTTTAAAAAAATTGGTCACATGCATAATAAAGAGGTTAAAATATATCAAATATAGGTTGAAGTGTTTAATTAAATGTAGGTTGGTATAGAAATGAGTCATGGAAGTTACAAATCTGAACGTGGTACTTCAACAACACTTTGAGACACTTTGGTGTCAAGCTTATGCACTTTGGCAATGCGTCTGTGCACTTTGGCAACGAGTCTGTGCACTTTGGCAATGAATCTATGCACTTCGACAACAACTTCAACTTTGGTAGCAATGTGGAATTGGCAATTAAAAACATGATGGAAGATTTGATTAAAAAAGTAATTTTATTTTATGGAGGGGTGACTTAATAAAAATGAAGGAAGGGACCAATAAGTATCCACACATTTAATTAAATTGGGTATAAAATATACCAACTTAAATCTCCCCAATAATTCATCTTAAAATCAAATTGGGCATATTAAATCAAATAAATTTTTACCAATTTTGCAACTTGTCGAAACATATTAAAAAAATGGGAGTCAAGAATCATGCCCTTGTATGTTATTCATCTTCAACTCTCAAGTAGCATGAAATATAAAAGAATAAAACAATACCACAATAAAACAACAACTTTAAGATAAGGTTGTGGGTTGTTCACAATAATTAGACAACTTTGTTAATCATCCCCATTGCCAATTTAATAATTGTTGGGGTTTTGAATAGGGGTTGTGACTATGTAAAATGTTTGGCACCCAATACAAAGGTCGACACAAAATATAAAGGAAGGTGATTAAATAAAAAAACTAGTAGAGGTTATAATACACAGTTCACCCTCTTAGGAATATGCTTTTTTTAATTAAAAATTGCAAAACCAAATTTTATTTAGATTTAATCTTAGCATACACGTGCTATAATTGCCCTTTTCTTTTGCAACTCAGTGCTTCCTTTGCTCCTTAGTCACTTGTAAAAAAATATTAGCACAATCTAAACAAGTTCTAATACCACGACAGTGGATTATGATCCTAATTTAGGTAGATGATCATTTAAACAAAAAATAAAATTGAGAAGTAGATGAAATAAAAAAATATACATAGTACACAAGATATATGTAGGGAAAACCCTTATGGGTAAAAAACCCCACAAAACATCATTGATTATAGAGGAAACTTACATCAATGTCTACACACATATAGACATATGAAAAACATGGCTTTCACTATATCTCAATCCCTTCCTTTATTCCTTAAAATGGCCTTATAGGATCTTATAGATCCATTAGAATGCACTCTATAAATGCACACCTCTCATGCTCTACAATTACCTCCACATGCAACAATATATATGTGTTGTTGATTCACAATATGATTTCTTCTATTTAAGGTAATCCAAGGGTTTGGTTACCTTTCATCTTATAACCATTTTTTGATTATTTAAATTAATTAATTTTTATAAAGCTAAACTTTATAAATCACCCATAAATAATATGATCAAGTGATATTATTTTTATTATAAGGTTAGAAACCTTATAATATTAGAGTCTTATAAATATTTATAGGATCACTTACATTAAATGCGAATCTTTAATAAACATATGCTTTAACAAAGGATGAATGTTGGAAAAAGAAGCTTGGGGTTGAGGGAAAAGACACATCAATAAGGGGACTTCATGAGATGTGTGTTGGCCTTTACCCCTAAGGACTTCCATTCCATATGGCTTAGTCATGATCAAATTGTGAAGGACATCCACTAGTTTTAAAGCATTAGTATTAGAATCCAACTTTAAAGAAAATTCATCCTAAGAAATTAAGTAGTAAGTGTTGTGTCTTGGCTATCCATATGGCAACATGAGCATCATGGTCAAAATCATCTCCATTAATAATGTCCTCAACGATGGGCATTGGGTTCCTCATTTTAATTAGTGGGATTTAACCTAGGATTATGCCCTTAGTGGAAAATGAGAATAAGGTTAAAACCCTATAACACAATCAAAATAGGAAAGAAACATAAATCAATGGAAACAAAATATTATTTAGATTTGACATAATAATCTAAAAATATAAAAGGACACTCAAAAACCCTATAGAAAGATAAGGTGGTTCAGTAAGGTCAATTTCACTAAATGAAGGGGAAAAAATGAACGCTAAATACATGTTAAAAGGTTAATTAGATTCTTCTAAATTTATTCTAATCTAAATAAATGATTAATAAATTAAATCACATAAAACTAGAATAAATGAGATGAGTCTAATACATGTCAAGTGAAGTGTAATCAAAACAAGATAGTTATGATACTTAGCTCCTCCAAGGGTCTAATGTATGAATTAGTTGTGAGTTATCAGTAGTTACACTTCTAATATTGAATTTTGCCTATAATTGTTAGCTATTGTTGAACATACGTGTCCTTAACTCTATAAATCAACTAAACAAAATTACTATTATGACTATATCTACTAGAAATTGTGATTTTGTCCTTTTTCTATTTTCATCTAAGTTTGATGTTCACCTTAGGTTTCAAACCTTCTAGTTCTAAATTTATGTTGATGTCAAGGCAATGTTTTTGAACATATATAAGGGACCTACTATGCCAGGGTATGGAAGCACACTAAATTCCACTTGCACCTTGGTCAAATCCCATGTTCTTGTTTTTATAATGTGTAAAGATGGATAATTAGAAGCTAAAATAGGAGTTGGAGGTAGAGTTGTCCCTAATATGATGATGTTCCTTGATTGCACTCTTTATTGCTGTAGATGTTCTATGATGCGAATGGATGCAATGATAAGATGTTATGATGCCTTAGGGATTATCTTTAAATAGGCAATTCTAAGTGCCCAATTTGGAAGTTTTGCACTTAAGCCAACTAGCAATGATCATATTTTAGAATGGGGATGAACCTAGGGACAAGAAAATGGGTAGTAATCAAGGTGGAAGGAACTATACCAAAAATTATGTCCAGAGGATGGAATCACACCAATGATTATGTCTAAGGGACAAATTGCAATGGTGATGGCATCTAGGATAGAAAACTAGCTAAGATCAAAATGGGTCCAAACCACTGGGGACTAAAGGGCTAAAGGGTAAAGCTAACATTGGGTTCAATCAACTTGCATATTGTAACTCTTAAATTAGACACTAAGATGACATACTTATTGACAAGACTAAAATGAATACAAGACAAGAAGGAAAAAGTGTGAAGTATGCATTTTTCTTCTCTACAATTATATATCAATATAATCATTAGAAATTATGGACCTAAAGAGGGGGTCCATGTTCTTAGAGTTGTTGTGTATTGGTGAAAGCAGAGAGAAAAAAATCCTTTTTATGTAGAACCTAGGGTAAAGTAATTAAAAAATATAATTAGATAATTATGCTAGAATTAAATAGTTGGCATAAAAAAATACTTGGAGTAATGCACTAAAATAAATGTGAAGATTAAATAATAAAATGAAGATACTTATCTAGAAATATTATGTCAATATGTTGTGATAGATGTTTGGTGATTTGTCAATATACAAAAAAAAAAAAAAAGAATGACAAGACGAATGTCTAAGAGTGATTGGTTTCATTTCAACAAATCATGCAAATAACTAGGTCACTTGTGTAAATTGTAGATCCAAACCTAGACAGAAAATGGAAAGAATGAGGATCAAGACCAATCCCTAAGAGTGGGTGCAAATGAAAACATAGAAAGTTTGAATTACGTGCTAACTTTTAGTAGAATTCATGCCACTTATACACTTACCATTGTATAAAACAGAACAAATTCAAAATGAAACCAAAATGAAAAGTGTAAAATTTTCACTAGTACAATTGAATTTAACAAAAAAAATACATCAATGTTGATTTTATAACCCTAATAAAACCAAAAAAAAACATCAATGTTGATTTTATAACCCTTCTTATTCAATAGTCAAAAAAATCAAAAGGCAATTTTGAAAGTAGTAAAGTAAGACATAGACCTGCAACCAACTCATTCCGTAAAAAACAACACTACCAATCCTTATCACCTCATCCACACTAAAATTGCTAAATTATCCTCCAATTTTATGAAATGACAGAACAAAAAAACTACTTGGAGTAATACACTAAAATAAATGTGGAGATTAAATAATAAAACGAAGATACTTATCTAGAAATATGATGTCAATATGTTATGATAGATGTTTGGTGATTTGTCAATATACAAAAAAAACAAGGAATGACAAGACGAACGTCTATGAGTGATTGGTTTTATTTCAACAAATCGTGCAAATGACTAGATCACTTGTGTAAATTGTAGATCCAAACCTAAACAGAAAATGGAAAGAGTAAGGATCAAGACCAATCCCTAAGAGAGGGTGCAAATGAAGAGATAGAAGTTTGAATTACGTGCAACTTTTAGTAGAAATCACACCACTTATACACTTATCATTGTAAAACATAACAAATTCAAAATGAAACCAAAATAAAAAGTGTAAAATTTTCACTAGTACAATTAAATTTAACCAAAAAAATACATCAATGTTGATTTTATAACCCTGATAAAACAAAAAAAAAAAATATCAATATTGATTTTATAAACCTACTTATTCAATAGTCAAAAAATCAATTGACAATTTTGAAAGTAGTAAAGTAAGACATAGACCTGCAACCAACTCATTCCATAAAAAACAGCACTACCAATCCTTATCACCTCATCCACACTAAAATTGCTAAATTATCATCCAATTTTATGAAATGACAGAACAAAAAAACTTGTCAAACTCGCTTTCAGAAGAGCCATAGTTGACACAAACTCATCAAAAACTGTTAAAAAAAGAGAATAGTGGGTGCCTTGATTTCTCCCTGCACATTGCAGGTCGTACAATTGTGTAGACTCTGAAGGCCATTGGTGATGGTGAAGTCTAACCCAATTCTTCCGACGTACTGCTGTTGATAATATTGTTCACCTTCCTGTCTTTTTTCTCTTTCAAGAGTGGAAGTCTGCAGTGCAAAAGCCAATTGTCCCACTGCTTCTGCCCATCACTGTCAAAAATTAATAAACTACTATGCATCGTATGCAAAAGGTCGTTGAATTCACCTCCAATGCATTGGAGAACACGGCGTTGGACAAGAGAATTGAATGTACTAAGTATTTTAAACCTGGTTTCTCCTTCAAGTGTGTTGGGGGCAGCTTTTTCAACTTTGAGGGCCCTACCACCATGGCTGTCTCTGTCTCTGTCTGTCTCTGTCTGTCTTTCTCTGTCTGTGCACCCCACTTACCCCTCAGTCAAACCTCACCTCCCCATTCACACTAGACCCATGTCCGTTACTCACTGTCTCTCACATTTCTCTTTATCTTATTCATTGGTTGCTGCCACTCCAATTGAAATGGGTATGCCCCTCTCATCAATGTGAACCGAACTCTATAATGGAAAGCTGCTGGATTTTTTTAATTGAATTGTGGGTCATAATCAATGCAAGCCTTCAATGCTTCGAAATTATTTAAAACTATGGAATATGGGATGGGGATTGACTTTGAAGCAATGCCTACAACCCTAACTTATCTAGGGTATATTTATTTCTTTTTTGTAAAAAAATGAGACTTCGAAAGTTGGTAGGTACTTGTGTCATGGAGAGAATAACATGCCTGAGCTCTTTTTCCTTATGTTTTGTGTCATGGAGATTGGGTTGGGGTTGTTTTTTAATGTATTGATTTGTATGTAGGATTTGTTTTTTATGTATTGACTTTGTGTAAGATAGCGTATTTTATGTAAAAGTTGGTAAATGGTTTTATCTTAGTCTATTCCCATCATCACTTATCTTCAGGATCTAGATTCAAACTACTCATCTAGCTATTCATCACCCCAGTTCAAATCTAGGGGAGCGGAATTGACCCAAGTCATTTATACATGTGCAGTTTTGAACCCAAAACTTTTAAATTTGAATTTCTAAATTTAGGCCCATGTTTTCTTCCCTTACTAATAATTATCAGTTGACTAAAGCACAACTTATTTCAAATTAAGAAATTCAAATTTAAAAGTTCTAGGTTCAAATCTGCACATGTATAAATGACTTGGGTCAATTCTGCTCCCCTAGCCCATGTTTTCTTCCCTTACTAATAATTTTCAGCTGACTAAAGCACAACTTATTTCAAATTACATATAAGGGTACAATGTATTTAAGAACTAACCGTAATTTCATTTAAATCAACAAGGATTATCATGACTTGGGTCAATTCTGCTCCCCTAGCCCATGTTTTCTTCCCTTACTAATATTATCAGCTGACCAAAGCATAACTTATTTCAAATTACACATAAGGGTACAATGTATTTAAGAACTAACCATAATTTCATTTAAATCAACAAGGATTATCATGGGAACATATATATGAGAGTACCATAGCAACATCATAGAGTATCCTAATTGCATCATTAGCTTACATCATCATCATAGGCATACTGCACACTTGCATGTTCTCTTCAATCTTGGTTCATCCTTGTTGTATCGGTTCACCTAAGGGTCTTAACTGAGGAGAACATGACCCTCACAATTTAGTCGATTCTCCAAAGGTGTTTGTAAACACCGCAAGTTCCTTACTATAATTCAAACATCAAAGACCAAGGCAAATATATTCCAATAGCCATATTTTAGATGGTTCATTCTCGTGGCTACAAGTCTACACTTCAATCCACTTTCGTAAGATGAATCTGAACTACAATAATGCATAGTCAGTTTATAAATTCTGAAGCATTTATCTAATCAAGTATTAAAATTTGAGTATAGTGACAAATCGACTCCCAACACCTTTAGCATCATCTTCCTCTTTCCAAAAAATCCAACTAAGATGTATTTAAATTCATTTAAATTTCACATTTTATTTCAATATCAATCCCAACTAATTATCCTAGATCAAATTTGTTTATCATTATGATTTAATTAATTAGACTAGAATATTTTAATAAGTGTGATTTATTCCCTTACATTTTGTTGAGCTTGACTTATCATACACTCCCTATGGTTTGGCCTTAGGTTTTATTCCTTCTACTTTATGATTTCAAATCTAATTTTACTATTTGTTTATCCTTTATCTCATTTTTTATGAGGGTTTTGGATTCACCCTTTGTTTGTGTGCCTTATTAATCTATATTAAGGTTTGTGTCTCTTTGATCACTACCCACCCGCTCTTGTTTGTGCATCATTGATACATTTTTTTATCAAGGATTCTCATAGTCCATTAACCTTAGCCTCTATCTATGCCTATTTTACAAATGTGGATATGTTTCTATGTTTAGTAGCATTCGATCCTTCCATCCTTGATGCTCTTATGTCTTTTATCCTTTGGATGGGATATCTTTTCTATGGATGTATTGCACCATCACGAATGTAACTTTTCCTCCATAATAAATTCATCTAGTAGACTACTATAGGTGTCTGAGAGACTACAATGGGCTTTCATTCTATTTTACTATTGAATCATTAACATTTTGCGTCTAGACTCTACATTTGTGCTTGTTGTTTTCTCCCCATGTTGATGGTTTTGCCTTGATGTCCACTATCACTATGCTTCAATCAGAAACTAACTTTGTGGAATGAGTCCTTTATTATAGGTCCCAACCTAGCCAATCCACCTTTACCTTTCTGCATCCTACAAAAAACACGTGTTTTGATTACTTTCCCCATTGGAGCTGTTGAATGCTAAGTTGGTATTGTTGGGGCCCACTTGAAATGATTCACATTACATTTCAAGGCTATGTATAATTTTATTAAGATCCCATGGTATTAAAACAAAGGCACATGTTTTATTTATCATGCATCCTCATATCAAATTGCATTAATGGCTCGCAGGGCTTCAAGGAGAAAATCAAGATGGTGTTGCAAGGTGTGTGCCCTTGATCTCCTTGTGTTGTGTAGCACAACATTTGGGTTCGTGACAAGGCTTAACCACCTCCCATGGATTCATTAACTCTGGCGGTTGTATCAGGCATTAATAGGTCGATCTTTTGGCGCAACGGCAACCATCTTGCTAACAATTGGTATCAGAGCCCAGGTCATGGGTTCGAACCCCTCATTTGCGCTGGGTGGATTGTTGCAAGGTGTGTGCCCTTGGTCTCCTTGTGCTATGCAGCGCAACTCTTGGGTTCGTGACAAGGCTTAATCGCCTCCCATGGATTTATTAACTTTGGCGGTTGTATCGAGCATTAATAGGTTGATCTTTTGGTGCAACGATAACTGTCTTGCTTGTTGAACACCCAGAATACTAAGAGGGGGGTGAATCAGTATTCTCTTAAACCATATACTCATTAAATCATTAATTCATTTGCCCATTCAACAATATTAAATCAAATTAAACACAACATGAACAAACACAAGACATGACACATGAACACCAGGATTTTTACATGGAAAACCCAAAAAGGGAAAAACCACGGTGAGTGTTAGCTCACAATATATTATGTAGTAAAAATACCAAATTACAAAGAGGCTCACTACCTTAGGGCTCACTGCCCAGGGCTCACTACCCAAAAGGACTCATTGTCCAAAATGCTCACAGCAAAAAGGGCTCACTGCCAAGGGGTGGCTCATTGCCAAAAGGAAGAAAGAGATGGAAGGATGGCTCACTGCCAAAATACACTGCTAAAATTGCATCTGCAAATGCATGATTACAGTTTCAATGATGCTTAGAAAACTGTCTCAGAACTCTTCATCTTGAACTGCTCTTCTATACTGCTTTGTTCTTACATGAGAACAATATCTCTCTTCTTCTGCACTTGTCACCTTCACAAAATCACAATCTTTTGCATGTCACACACACACACACCTTCATATTCGCACATTCACTCAACAATCATCGAATTGGATCTCATATATATATCCACAACACTTAGAATCTTTACATTAGGTTAGCCTACTAAGATGAAGCGTGTAGTTAATCACTAGAACTTGCCGCACACAAATCAAACTATCATGTCGGCCTCAAACACAGACTACCACTGGTTCAATCCATCTGTCAAACTACAACTTTCATTGTGGACCACAAGACATTTTCAAAATCATATCAAAGACTCTTCATACATTCCGAAGCTTACCTTCAGAATCACAAAGTATGATATCAACTTGCGGTAAAATGTGGACCATCAGAACACATGCTTTGTCACAGTCAAACTCTGTCAAACCAAGTAGTGATACTCAGTAGCTCAAAACTATCATTCCAGTGGACTTTAGATTCTGCATCTCTGGATTTAGAGACTTCATACAAGTGTTTACAACACCTCAAAACTACATAACAAAATATCCAACACCGGAGGAATGCAGACCAAAACAAATGTGTGTTTTGCTCTGTTTAGTACTGTATTTTGTCATATCGGACTTAGACAACTTAAAGGTACACTTCTGGAGATGATCAAGGGATGACACTCTAGATATATGATCATCTAAGGATTGGGAATATCATACCAGAACCGCACAACCTGATCTTCAACTGCGGACCAATGCCAATCAAGATATTGTCTCTCTGTCAATGTTTCTGAACTCATCCAACACTTAGCCAAATTCCTTAGGTCTTCCTTTGTCAGACCAAAATCTTTTGATGAGCAATATTATAGTATGAATAAAATATTAATATGATTGAGCTAAATTATAAAAACCCAATAAAATAATGACACATATATATTTAATGCTACTACATGTTTCCCTTAGACCATATATTTTTCTATAGGTTTACTAGAGGTTGCTGTGGGTCATCTACAAGTTACTATAGGTATATAGGTAGTTGCTAGAGGCAAAACAAAGCAAAGGTTATTACATGTCATCTACCCTCCCCTTCCTATCCTGCAAAAGAGTTGTATTAATACTTTAACCTTTAAATAATGCTTCACTGATATGATTCATCATAGACTTGTAATCAATAATTACCATGCCATTTAATTTGTTATTTTCCACTTTGCAACAATTGTCAAGCGATTCTAGGGATTGGGTCTTTCTTTGCGATTAATGGCTCTATTTTTCACTAACCTTAAGCTCGTAGTCCTCAAAGCCTATAGGCTCCTTCTTTATGACTCTATTTACTTACACACATTGCATTTATCCACACAAATAGATGAGGTTTTGTACAAAAAGAAAATTTAAAATATAGCCACTCATCTTTTCAAAATATTTAAATTTTTAGAACTATTGTCACATCATCTTGCATTCAATGCAATTCTTTCAAATGCTATTACTAAGTCCTTGTGAATTTAAATTTGCTTTCTCAAAGAAAAAATACTTGCATTCTTTGGAATTAGAGAGGCTTTTGCCACCTAAATGTGTCCTAGTTTCTTTGCCACCATTGTCAATTCAAGAAGAGGATTTACAAAACCTGACCAACATAATTTCCTGGGTATGTAATTTGTTTCCCTTGCTATTATTAATTGTGAATTACTAATATTATAAATTGTGAATTACTAATATTATAAATTGTAGGGTGGTTTTTTTATTTTTCAAAAGCCAAAAGAGTTGGGGCATATATGAACTGGGTTTTATATGTTGTCCTAGTAAAATTGAATATCAAGGCATATTTGAACTAAGTTTTAATTTTGCCCCAAGCTACATTTTGTGTACACCTTGCACCCTATTCCTACTTAAGCCTTAGAAAAACCATAACCTTTGAAGACAAAATAAGACCATAGAGATGACACCAAAATGGGGTCCCTACTAGGATATTATAGAGCTCATTCCTTGGTCCATACAGAAATCAAAGAAGTAAATTAGTAAGGCGATAATTGATGATCAATTTGAAGATACCAAGGAAGAAATTAGAGATGTTAAAACCTTGAGACCTAGCAGATCATTGTTCATAACAATGTATCTAAAAAGATTATGTTCCAAATTAGTAAGCAATGGTTGGAATCTAGACCTAGCCAAGCTGGTTGTCCCAAATTATTTTCTTGCCCTAGAAATTATGGAATGGACTTGTAATAACCAAAATGTGACTCAGACACAACACATGTGAATCAAACTATAAGTAACACATTCACATCACCCTTGCTAAAGGCATCGGCTAAATCACTCCTACCTTTCTAGGAAAGCCAACTAGGAAAGGGTTATTGGGATGATTACTATCTTTGCATGGAAGAAGAGCGTCACAGGTGCGAGTGGAGTTTTTTGTGTCATATAAATGTTTGAATTTCTATACCTCATGACGAGGTCAACCGTTTCCTTGATGTTTTCCTATGTTTGTTTGTTGTTCAATTTAAAAATGTTGTTTGATTTATATTCCTCGTGATGAAACTGAGGGTTTCTTCAATGTTTATTTTCAAACAAAAGTTTAACATTTTATGCCTCCTAATGATATAGAGGGTTGAATTCTATCAATTTTTGAATGTTTAAAATGAAGTTATAATACAATTAAGACTAAATGAATGCAATCTCTTCTTTTCCCAATTTTTGAAGATGATCTAATTACTATGAAAGGGAAATATGCATGTAATTCTTTATGACTTTTCCTAATGCAATGTAACTATGTGTTTTGATGTCTTCCAAGTTTTGATATTTCTAATGTAATTAAATGAATTTGATATTACTCTAAGAAAAACAAGAAATTTATTCTAGAAAAATAAATAACTCTACTCTAAGTTTATCTTATCAAGAGAAAGACAAAACAATGTTTTCCTTCCTCAAGAGAAAAATGTGAGCTAATTACTAATAAAGAAATAAAGTGTTGTTATATGGAGCCTAATCAGACTCGGAGGTTAAATTTACCCCACTTTTATCGGCGCGGTTTCCCCCCAAATTCCTACGGGGTCAAGGGGTAGCGCCCCTTGTGGGGGTTTGGGGGCAGTGCCCCCAAGACGGGGTCAAGGGGCAGTGCCCCTTGCGGGGTCTAGGGGTAGCGCCCCTGGCGTGCTCCCTGTTGTGATACAGGGCGGGGTCGAGGGGCAGCGCCCCCATGGGGTTTGGGGGCAATGCCCCTGAAACCTCACACGGTTTTTTATTATTTTATAAAGGCACTGGGAGTTATTTTTCATTAGCCGACATAAGAAAACCCTATTTTTGTAACCGATAAAAAACTTGATAAAAGCAGCTAAGGGTTAGGGTTTCTATTGATATTGTATTGTAGCATTTGTAGCAGTATTGAGTTGTAGGGATTGCTGATTGTAATCGGTTTGATTTACTGGATAATAATATTGGACTCTTTGTTTGGTGGATGTAGCCCAAGTTTGCCACGTTAAAATTGTCTCTTGCTATTATTATTTTTGTATATTTTTCATTCCTCTATTTATTCTTTATTTGCATTTAATTGATATCTTCTGCCGGCTAACCCTAACAAGTGGTATCAGAGCGGGTTGTGTTCGATTACTGTCTACAGGATGGTCTCATGGTTGGGTGGGAGCAATGGTAGACGAGGGTAAATTGAAGGTTGATAAATTTTATGGGCAAAACTATCAGTTATGGAAGATGCAGATAGAAGATTAGCTCTATCAAAAGGATTTATGGATGCCATTGGAAGGAGCAGCCAAGAAATTGGCAACAATGACTAATGAGGATTGGAATTTTCTTGACAGAAAGGCACTAGGAACCATTCGGTTGTGCCTGGCACCATCGGTGGCATTCAATATAACGGAAGCGAAGACAACAAATGGTCTGATGAAAGCATTGGCTAAATTGTATGAAAAACCCTCAGCCTCAAATAAGGTATTTCTCATGAAGCGTTTGTTTAATCTGAAAATGGTTGAAGGTGGATCTATGACAGATCATTTAAATGAATTTAATACGATTGTTAGTCAATTGACTTCTGTAAATGTAAAATTTGATGAAGAAGTTAGAGCTCTCTTGATATTATGCTCTTTGCTTGAAAGATGGAATAGTTTGGTAATGGCGGTCAGTAACTCTATTTTTGGTTCAAATACCCTAAAATTTGATGATGTTGTTGGTGTTATTTTGAGTGAGGAAATTCGTAGGAAAAGCTCAGGTGGATCCACATCAGGCAGTGTTTTGAATGCAGAAAGCAGGGGCAGATCAAAGGAGAGAGGTAAAGGTTTTGGAGGTCATGGGAAGTCATGAGGAAAATCAAAGGATAAGAGATCCCAAACTAGAGGACAGAAGGATTGTTGGTACTGTGGGAAACTAGGTCATCTAAAGAAAGATTGCTGGTCTTGAAAAAATAAAGGAGACAAACAAGAAGGCAATAAGGAGGCAAATGTGGTAAGTAATAAATCTAAAGATGATGCTTTGATTCTTTCCCTAGATAATGCTAATGATTCATGGGTTTTAGATTCAAGGGCCTCATTTCATGCTACGCCCCATAGAAGTTATTTTCTTGATTATGTCCAAGGGGATTTTGGACTGGTTTATTTGGGAGATAACGAACCCTATCAGATTGTTGGAAAGGGAAGAATCAAGATTAAGTTGCAGAATGGGAATCATTGGCTACTACAAGAGGTAAGGCACATTCCAAGGCTTAGTAGGAATTTAATTTCATAGTGCAGCTAGCTAAAGAAGGTTGCATTGTTACATTTACTGATAAAAATTAGAAGGTTCAAAAGATACCTTAATAGTAGAAAAATGTGTGAAAGTAGGCACCTTATATCTTTGTATAGGTCATACTGTTCCTTCTACTTTAGCTGTTGTAGAGAAAAAACAAACAGGTTCAGGAACAATTGCTGCAGGTTCGCAAGAAGAGACTGAAATAGTTGCTGTAGGTTCTGAGACAACGATGTGGCATAACAGACTTGGGCATATGAGTGAAAAAGGTATGAAGGTACTTCATTCTAAGAAAGTTCTACCAGGTCTGAAATGTATTAATATGGATTTTTTTGAAAGTTGTGTATATGGTAAACAAAATAGAGTCAGTTTTCTCAGAGATGGGAAGTAAAAGAAAGATGAAAAGTTGGAGCTTGTGCATATAGATGTATGGGGACCAGCTTAGGTATCTTCTCTCGGTGGCTCTTGGTATTATGTTACATTCATAGATGATGCAACTAGGAAGGTATGGATTTATTTTCTTAGGCAGAAATCTGATGTATTTGAAACATTTAAGAAATGGAGAAGCTTGGTTGAGAATGAGACGGGTAAAAGATTAAAATGTCTCAGATTTGATAATGGTGGTGAGTATTGCAACAAAGAATTTGAGGATTATTGTTCCTTTAATGGAATTCGTAGGCAAAAAATGGTTCTAGGGACTCCACAGGAAAATGGAGTGGCTGAACGCATGAATAGGACAATAATGGAGCGTGCAAGGACCATGAGATTGCATGTTGGGCTGCCTTTAAATATGTGGGTAGAGACTATCAACACTGCTGTATATTTAATTAACAGAGCTCCTTCAGTTCCTTTGGATTGTGGTATTCCATAGAAAGTATGGACCGGCAAGAAGGTGAGTTATTCTTTTCTCAAAACCTCTAGATGTGAAGCATTTGCACATGTAGATTATGAAAATAGAACCAAGCTAGATGTAAAATCAAAAAAATGTACCCTCATTGGATATGGCATTGATGAATTTGGTTATAGGCTTTGGGATTTTAAAAATCAAAAAATTGTGAGAAGCAGGGATGTTGTACTCAATGAGAAGGTGTTGTACAAAGATCAGTTGCAGCAGCATGAGAAGAAAGAAAAGGATTATGTGGTGCTGGATCATACTCCAAATAGCAATGTTCCAGTGGTTCCTCATGCTGCGCAATAGCAACAAGAAATACCACAAACTCCGGTGAATGTTAGATGGTCAACAAGGATAAGTAGACCTCCTGAAAGGTTTTCTCCCTCTTTGTATTCTATTTTGTTAACAGATGCTGGTGAAACAGAAGGGTATGATGAAGCTATGTAGGTGGATACAAAGGTTCAGTGTGAGCTTGCAATGAAAGAAGAAATGGACTCCTTGCTAAAAAATTAGACTTGAAAATTATGTAAGTTACTTGTAGGTAAAAAGACTTTACGAAACAAATGGGTTTACAGGCTAAAAGAGGAAGATGGAGGTAAGACAAGATTTAAGGCTAGGGTAGTTGTAAAAGGATTTGCACAGAAAAAGGGCATTGATTTTGATGAGATTTTTTCTCCGGTTGTTAAAATGACTTCTATTCGTACTGTTTTAAGTATTGTGGCTGTTGAAGATTTGCATTTGGAACAATTAGATGTGAAAACTACCTTTCTCCATAGTGATTTGGAAGAGGAGATATATATGGAACATCCCTAAGGATTTGAGCTCAAAGGTAAGGAGAGACAGGTGTGTAGATTGAAGAAGAGTTTATATGGCTTGAAACAAGCACCTCATCAATGGTATTTAAAATTTGATAGTTTTATGGCTGAGCTAGGCTATAGCCGGTGTAATTCTAACCATTGTGTTTATTTTAAAAGGTTGGATAATGACAACTACATTATTTTATGTTTATATGTTGATGACATGCTTATAGCTGGGTCTAACATGGATAACATAAGAGAGTTAAAACAACAGTTAGTACAGTCATTTGCTATGAAGGATCTGGGGGCAACAAAACAAATCCTTGGTATGAAAATTTGCAGAGATAGGAAGAACAAAAAATTGACTCTATCTCAGGCTGATTATGTTGAAAAGGTGTTGCAGAGATTCCATATGGAGAAGGCAAAAGCTGTCAGCACACCTTTGCCTAGTCATTTGAAATTGACTAAGGAGATGTGTCCAAAGACACAAGAGGAGGAAGAAAAAATGTCCAAGGTACCAGATGCTTCAGCTGTAGGAAGTTTAATGTATGCCATGGTATGCACGAGACCAGATATTGCACATGCTGTAGGAGTAGTAAGCAAGTATATGAGTCATCTCATATTGGAGCATTGGAATGTAGTAAAATGGATTCTCTGATATTTGAGAGGTACATACAATAAAAACTTATGTTTTGGGGGCTCTAATATAGATTTAGTAGGTTATGTAGACTCAGATTTGGCAGGGGATATTGATACCAGGCGGAGTACTATAGATTATATATTTACTGTAGGTGGGACAACAGTGAGTTGGATCTCACGGTTACAAAAGGTGGTTGCTTTATCCACCACAAAGGCAAAGTATGTAGCTGCAATAGAGGCAAGCAAGGAGATGATCTAGCTAAACTCTTTCATGGTAGAATTGGGCAACCAACAAGCTAATAGTTATTTGTTTACAGACAGTCAGAGTGCCATACATCTTGCAAAGAATTCTGCGTTGCATTCAAAGACCAAACACATACAGTTGAGGTATCACTTCATTCGGTTAGTGTTGGATGATGGATAGTTAAGGCTAGAAAAGATACATATAGATGAAAATCTAGTAGATATGTTTACAAAGGTAGTGACAAGGGAGAAGTTGAGCTCCTCTTTAGCTTCGGTTGGTCTTCTAGATTGAAAATAACAAAAATAAAACAACAGAGTCTAGGGTGCTTATTTCTAGTGGGAGCTACAGGGTCAGTGGTTTTATGATCAGTCTCTAAGTGGGAAATGATATGGTGTGGAGTTTGATCAGTCTCCAAGTGGGAGATTGTTGTTATATGGAGCCTAATCAGACTCAGAGGTTAAATTTACCCCACTTTTATCAGCGTGGTTTCCCCCCAAATTCCTATGGGGTCAAGGGGCAGCACTCCTTGCGGGGTCCAGGGGTAAAACCTCACACAGTTTTTTATTATTTTATAAAGGCACCGGGAGTTTTTTTTTTCATTGGCCGACATAAGAAAACCCTATTTTTGTAACTGACAAAAAGCTTGATAAAAGCGGCTAAGGGTTAGGGTTTCTATTGATATTGTATTGTAGCATTTGAAACGGTATTGAGTTGTAGGGATTGCTGATTGTAATCGATTTGATTTACTAGATAATAATATTGGACTCTCTATTTGGTAGATGTAGCCTGAGTTTGGGTGAACCACATTAAAATTGTCTCTCACTGTTACTATTTCTATGTATTTTTCATTCCTCTGTTTATTCTTTATTTGCATTTAATTGATATCTTCTGATGGCTAACCCTAACATAAAGAACCTATGATAATGGGTGCCAGTACCAAGATATGTCCTCAGAGGTTCTATGGCAACCATTTCCTCCTCTATAGCAATGGGGTTCTCCTCTTGGCGACAAGGATAAAAACATGGATGCAAGGGAATAAAAAAATGGCTTAGAAGCAATAACAAATTGAGAAGAAGAAAGGCATGATCCTTGTGTGAGCATAAAGGCTAGAGGGGATGCTATGTATAATCATGACTAAGGCAAGAATACATGAAAACAACCTCCTATGGGAAATATTAGAAGCTTTGCAAAAACTAAAACTAAAGAAATAAACTAAGAGGCTCAAAGGCCTATGAAGAAGTTTGTGTGTTTTCTACGATATATCTAAACTATGAAGATATCTAAACTAAAATTTAAAATCAAAAGGCTCGAGGCCTATAACGAAGCTTGCAAGAAGCTTGAAGAAAAAGAAGTGAAGAAGCTTGTGAAAAAACTTGTAAAGATGCTTGTGAGAATGAGAAGAGCATTTGATGTTGTTAAACAATGAATAAGTGAATGGTATTTATAGGTAAAAATGGGAAGGAATGGGAAAAGAGATAATATCAAAAGAAATCACAACTCAAGAAGAAATAAAAATAAACCCATAAATAGCTAAAGAGATAAGAAGAGATGGTGTAGTCACAGTTACGAGGGTCGACAAAGTGAACAATCCAGTTCGTATAGCAAGAGTAAACACAACGGAAACAACTCAAAGATAGAATGCAAGTGAAGATTCAATCATTCAGTATATCATGGGTTCAAAATACAAATTGGCCAGCATCATGCAGGCTTACAATTAGGGTTCACAGGCCTGATTCCTCAGTTACAGAATATGCACAAGATATAGCTTTGAAGCGCCTTTGCAAAGAATTCAAACTATAAAACCATCTCTATGTGATTCACTACTTTCTTAGACATCTATTACATGAATATATATCATCTTCAAAACACAAGATTCCTCCGTGTCGGCCAAGGATGATTACAAGATGTAATGTGTGTACATGGATAGGTCAGACCTAAGCAGATGGGAATCCTTTGCAAGTAAATGGAATAGCGTGCGGATCTTAGGGAAGGTTGGACATGATCCAAAGTTCCTTAAATGATGTGTCATTTAGCTCAGAAAGTTGTGAGATGCTCTGCAGGTCTTCTCCTTTAGCTGATTGTCTGAGACTATCAGGATGCTCTATTCTGAGAAAATAATCCATCTTTTGATAGTGATATCTTTCTGGTATTTGATCCAAATGATCTAAATTTTGGATATGATGTGCATGAAGGTGTCTAGATGCTAAGTCCAACTCTGCAAGGTCTGAAATGAAACTACAACAGAATGTGGACCAAAATATTGAAACTTCTACTGACTAAACTGAACTAGAAAATGAAAAGAAAACAAACTAAAATGCAAATGTTTTTGGTTGATGCAAGATTGCTCTTGAACCAGGGATGCCCCTACATCAGACATCCGGGGTTATTGAAAAAGTGAGTCCCTCACTTTTCTGGGGCTAGATAAAAACCAAGATGGTCCACCTCAGCCTGAGAAATCCAAGATGAATCTTCTTCCAGTCTGCCTTTCCACTTCACAAGATATTCTTTATATTGTCTCCCTTTGGTGCTACGTCCAACTCTGCTGTCCAAGATGTCCTCAATCTGCTCCGGTGCTTGTTGTGGTAACCACTTCTTCAAATCTTCTTCCATGCTGTTGCTAAACTCTGCTTCATGATACTAATATAGATCTAAAATGTTGAAAATAGATGATATACCCAATGTCTCTGGTAACTCTACTTCATATGCATTTCTTGAATCAAGCTTTCTGAGTATCCTACATGGTCCAAACTTCTTCATCTTCAACTTGTTATATGTCCCAACTGGAAATCTCTCTTTTCTCAAATACACCATCAATTCATCTCCAACTACAAATTCTTTATTTCTCCTCTTCTCATCTACTTGCTCTTTATACTTACTGTTCATCTCCTCCAAATGCTTCTTAACCTGATTATGCACTATCTCCATGTGTCCTACAAATTCTTCTGCTTCTACACTCCTCTTATCTTCCATACCGATATCTCTCAACTTTGCTACTCCTCTAGGGTTAGTTCCTTTCACAATCTCAAATGGTGTTCTTCTAGTACTCCTATTCACTAAATTATTATATGCAAACTCTGCTTGTGATAGAATCAAATCCCAATTTCCTACCTTTTCTAAAATCAAATATCTAAACAAGTTTCCCAAACTCCTATTTACTACATCTGTCTGTCCATCGGTCTGTGGATGAAATGTTGAATTGCACTTCAAGTCTATCTTCATCTTCTTCCAAAGTGTCTTCCAAAAGTATCCAAGAAATCTTGTATCTCTGTCTAAAATTATGCTCTTAGCTAATCCATGCAATCTCACAATCTCCTTGAAAAATAGGTCAGCCACATGCATTGCATCAGTTGTCTTCTTACAAGGAATGAAATGTGCCATCTTTGAAAATCTGTCCACCACTACAAATATTGAATCATGTCCTCTCTGTGTCTTCGGCAGTCCCATTATGAAATCCATACTTATGTCTTCCCAAGGTCTATCCAGTATTGTCAAAGATTTGTACAATCTAGTATTCTGACTACTTCCTTTTGCAACTTGACATATTCTACAACTCTGCACAAATTTCCTAACATCCTTATGTATCTGAGGCCAAAAGTAATTTTCACTTACCAAAGCCACTGTCTTATCAATGCCAAAATGTCTTGCCAAGCCACCACTGTTCTTTTCTTTGATCAAATTGTCTCTCATTGAACTCCTAGGTATGCATAACTAGTTTCCTATGAACAACATATCTTCCTGAATGAAATAGTCCAACAATTTACTCCTATCTGTCACAACAAGTTCCTAACATGTTTTCCAAGGTTCTACAAAATCAAGATCTTCTTCATACATATTCTTTAATTCCTCGAATCCTAACACTTCAACTCTCATCTCTATCAGTAAGTTCCTTCTACTCAAGGCATCTGCAACTTTGTTTGATTTTCCACTCTTATGCTTCAACACAAAAGTATAACTCTGCATGAACTCTACCCATCTCATATGTCTTTGTTTCAACTTTCCTTGACAATTCAAATATTGCAAAGCTTGATGATCTGTATACAACACAAACTCCTTAGGCAACAAGTAATGTCTCCACTTCTTCAAAGATTGAATTATGGCATAGAAATCTTGATCATAAACTGAATATCTTCTCCTTGCATCATTCAAATTCTCACTGAAATATGCTACAGGTCTACCTTTTTGACTCAACACTACTCCTATTATATTTCCACTTGCATCACAATCTAATTGAAATGCCTTATTGAAATCCGGTAATGCCAGTTCATGTTGTTCTGTCACTTCCTGCTTCAACAACTCAAAACTTTTATCTAATCCTGATGTCCACTTAAAGTCTTTTCTATCACCTCTCATTGTCTCTATCATAGGGTTACACACTAAACTGAAATTTCTGATGAACTTCCTGTGGAAGCTAGACAATCCATGAAATGATTTGACTTCTCCATGTAGGGAAAACTAAGTGCGGAAACGCCTTCCTAATGCTAATTTGTGGAAGAGAAGTGTAGAAAAACTTTCAATTTCAAATGCAGAACATTTAAGATGCACATTTACAGAATACTAGAATAGACAATTTAAAACATACACAGAATGAACACCAAATTTACATGGGAAAACCCTTGCGGGAGAAAAACCCACACACCAAGCAAAAAACTTTGCATTACAGTAAATGGAATTTACATACAAAGTTACAATCTTCTATTTCTAGATGTTAATTCACTATAACCACAAAAGGTAGCATAACATTTCTCTGATCAGCCTCATCCTTCACACAGAACAACTATCTCATGAATGTACTCTTCTCACTTACACACATTAGAATGTTCCAATGATTCTTAAATCATACATTCTTCAGTAGTCATTACAACTTCCTACAGCCAGATGAACCATTCGGTTACCATACAGTTCACTCTTCATTCTGCATTCCATTGCATAGAGGAAAACCAACCGTCCCATTCCTGTAGCAAAATAACCTCCTTATAGACGAACTGTCAACACCTATCAAACCATCAAACCGTCAAACCAGAGTGTAACCGTCAAGCTTTGCCTAACATTTCATCAGACTATCGAAGAGATGGCTCAAAGAGTCCCACCGAAGTTATGCGCTCACACCGATATCATTATCAACTACCAGGTGGCATTCCACATGTACTTCGATGTCACTGAATCACCCATCCTTTAATTGGCATCAACCAATTGCTTTCACAAGTTAAGTACCGGCCGGGTCCCATCAAGGCACCATGAGTCAACATATCAGAATGTCGGGGAGACCCTAAACAGAGTCTCACCAAAATACTGACTCACTTCAAAAAAGGTTCACACCTTGATGTGGTCCTACTTCCTTCATCAATATCGGAGTATCAGAGAGACCCATTTCGGGGTCTTGCCGAAATGCCAAGTCCCGCCGATATAGTTAACAATCCACATTGTATCAGCTTATCAAAGAGACAACATAAGAAAATAACACCAAAGCATAAAAGAATCTGTCCAGCTTTGAATAGAAATAGTCAAGCCGAAGTGAGAAGTCAAGCTAGTAATTTGAGGCACATTTTCCAACATGCTCCCACTTGACGAAGAACTTACTGGCTTCTTCCACTGCTTGTAGTTATTGAATGTCATAGGCCCCAAGGCCCATAGAACTGGCACACCATCTATACTTATCTGTGCTCACTAGCTTTGTCAATGCATCAGCAACATTTTCTAGAGTATCCACCTTTTCCAATTTAACCTTTCCATCCTCCACCATATCCCAAACAAAGTGATATTGTACATCTATATGCTTCGTCCTAGCATGGAAAGTGGGATTTTTTGCCAAACAAATAGCACTCTAATTGTCACAATAGATTGTAATCTGCCCTGCATCAAAACCAATATCAGAACACAAATGTCTAAGCCAAATGGCTTCCTTACAGGCATGAGTTGCTTCCATATACTCAGCCTCGGTAGTGGACAAAGTGACTACAGCCTTCTGCTTGCTCATCCAACTTACTATACCACCAAACATCGTGAATACATATCCACTGGTGAATCTTCTACTATCGATGTCCCCTACCCAATCAGAATCTACATATCCATGAATGCTAACTGAACTTTTAGATACAGTCGAGTTACCATGATAGCACAAGGTATACTCAGTAGTACCCTTTAAATATCTGAAAACTCTTTTAACAACTACCTAATGCAGCTTTCCTGGGTTAGCCATAAACCGACTCAATACTCCCACTGCTTAGGCAATGTTTGGCCTGGTACAGACCATTGCATACATTAAGCTACCTATTGCACTTGCATAAGGCACTCTGATCATGTCCTCCATCTCAGTAGGAGATTTTGGACAATCTTTGACAGAAAGTTTCATTCCCTATGACAATGGAACAACTAACTGCTTGCAATCTGTCATATTAAACCTCTCTAGGATAGAATTAATGTACTTTCTCTAGCTGAGCCAAAGTTTTCTATTTTCCCTATCCCTTCTGATTTCCATCCCCAGAATATACCTTGTTGCACCTAGATTTTTCATTTCAAACTGTGCTAACAGCTGAGATTTTAATTTAGAAATCATAACGTTACTATTCCCAATGAATAACATATCATCCACATATAGAGCAATAATAAGAACACAATCATTTTCAGTTTTATAATACACATAATGATCTGATTTTGACCTCACAAATCCCAATGAAAACACAAAAGTATCAAACTTTTGGTACCACATTCTAGGAGATTGTTTTAAACCATACATAGATTTCTTTAACTTGCAAACCAAATGTTCTTTACCTTTTTCAATGAAGTGCTCTAGCGGGGACATGCAAATTTCTTCCTCCAAATCACCATGAAGAAATGTTGTTGTCACATTCATTTGCTCAATCTCTAAGTCATATGTCATTGCAAGTGACAAAAGAAATCTAATAGATGTCAGCTTAGCTATAGGAGAGAAAATTTCTCCATAATCAATTCCCTCTACCTGGGAATAACCTTTCATGACCAACCTAGCTTTATACTTTTCAACACTACCATCCAGACCAATTTTCTTTTTAAATACCCATTTACAACCAACAGGCTTTCAACCTTCAGGCAAGGGAATCAAATCCTAGGTTTCATTCTTTTGCAATGATGCCATTTCTTTATTCATGTCTTTCAACAAGGAATCTGAATCAGACATATTAATTGCCTCTTTTACAGTCCTAGGTTCATCAGTTTTTGTAATCAAAGCATAAGCACAATTAGAATCTAGCATAGAAAATCCAAACCTTTCAGGTTGCCACTTTTCACATGTAGACCTCCTCAAAGGCTAAGGCTAAGGTTGTGGTTCTTCTTCAGAACTTTCAGATTTGCTAGAGCTCTCCTCACTTTTAGGTACACTTGGAATTCTTTGTTCTTCCTTTTCTAGAGTAAGAGTAATTTCAACAACATCCTTCTTTTTGTCTTCTTTTACTTCTGGCTATAGATCAACTGAAGAAGGTTTCAGCTCATGAAAGATTACACTTCTGCTATACAATACCTTCTCAGTAACATGATTCCAAAGCTTGTATCCCTTGACACCAATACCATAGCCAATAAAGATACATTTTACAGACTTGTTCTCCAATTTAGATCTTTTCTCATTCGGCACATATGCATATGCCTCACAGCTAAAGACATGAATATGTCTTAAAGAGGGTTTCTTACTAGACCATGCTTCCAAAGGTGTTTTGTCAACAAGTGCCAAAGAGGGAGATTGATTCAACAAGTAACATGTTGTAGTGATGCAGAGGTACAACCAATACTTGGATACGACCTATCAAACAACCTAGATTCTTAGGCTTCTTCTATAAGGCTTCCCAAACCTTACCCACCTCAAGCCCATTCACAAGGCTACTCAAGAGAGAGAACTAGACTAGGATCACACTCATGTGTCCTCACACAAAGGCTATTCATTTCTCTATTAAGGTGACTCAACTCTGCCCAACCAACATCAACACTCTAGGTCACAACCAAGCATGTTACCACCTCAAATTGGGATCTCACTCAAACCCAAGACTCCATATGACATGGGCATGTTCACAATGCCTCACTTGACTCAACACTACCCATCAATACTTGTTGACACTGATCTGATCAGGATAGGACATGTCTGCACCATTAGATCAGCTTGAGAGACCTAATGCTTGTAGCCCTACAAAACGGGTAATTCAAGGGTAACTTCCTAGACTTCCAAAGGAATTCCAAAACACATTATAGATTAGGATACCCTTTAGGACCATACACCAAACCTTAGACTTTCAGGACCGTACTCTAACTTTAGGCCCTTGTGACAAAAAACACTAGTTTTTAGGGATTAGGCCTAATTTGAGGCCTTTACAAAGGAACTATTGTAAATCCAATTGCTCAAAACAAAATAGTGATATCAAAGGGTCTGTAATTCTCTGCAAACACTTGATCAATCATCAATTTGGTCACTCCACTAACTGTCCTTACATAACAGCACTTTTCCTATCATTTCAATGACTAGTCACATAGAGATGCCTAGTCAAACTCATGCCAAACTCCTTGGATCCTTGAGTGCTTGACCCAAAACCACAAAAAATAAAAAAATATACATTGTATTCCTCCATCACACTAAAAATGAGAATCTTGCCTTCAGCGGACAGAGGAATAACAATCCATTTATTCACAAAACCCTAGTTTCTAGATTTTTTGACCAGTCTTTGCAAAAAGGTCAATATCTCACAACCTACAACACTTCAAGACACCAAACCACTCCCAAATGAAAGCTACCTCAATGCTTGAACATCTCCAATCAGTTTTAGGTGGTCAACTATCCATACAGGCCATACAAAATGATTGTTACAACGAATTATTCAGAAAAATAGTGTTTTTAGCACATCAAATCTCCAAATCTTCATTCATGCTCTGTAGTTACATCCCACTTCACCTGTAGAGGGCTTGAAACATTAGTTAACATCCCTGCCAACCATACAAACTAATTTTGAAAGTCAGATAGCTGTTGGGTTTCTCCTATCACAAGAAAACTACATGTTTTCATTGTGTTATTACATCAAACTTGACCAAAACATGGTCTACATAGGTCTAGTGACCAAATTGACATAAAAACCTTATTAAAAACATGATATGGCTTAAAAATCCTTATTGAAAACATAAACAAAACATGACATGTATAGAAATTCAAATGATCCAAGATTGGATCCACCATAGAGAAGGCGCTCCTGCACCATACTCCCCCTGCAAGAAAACTCAAGTCCCTTGAGTTGCCAACTATTGGAGTGACTTCCCATGCTTCAAATGTTTGCCTCACTCATCCATGTAGCCTCTGAATTAGGAAGATCCTGCCACTTGACCAAGTACTCCTTGTACACACCCTTGTCTTTTTGACAACCTTGGAATCTAAGATGCATTCCAATTGTAAAGGCTTACTTGGAGGTAGATCTCTGACCCAATCTTCATCTTCAATCACAACATCTGATCCATCTTCAACATGCAATGGAGGTTTGAATGGAAAGAGGTCTGAAACATTGAATATGGGAGAAATACCAAGACCGGATGGTAGTTCTATTTCATAAGCATTTGGACCAAACTTATGCACTACCTTGCATGGTCCTATTTTCTTCATCAGAAGCTTGGTTGGCCGTCCTTTAGGCAGCCTTTCCTTCCTTAGATAGGCCATCACCAAATCTCCCACCTTGAATTGTACATCTCTCCTTTTGAGAGTTGCCCTATCTTTGTATTTGGAGACTATTTTTTCCAACTAAACTTTGACTTGATCATGAACTGCCTTCATGGTGGCAACAAAATCTTCTCTTAGAGCACTCCTCCTATCCCAACCTTGTAGGTCTTTGAGTTCAAGTGGTCCTCTTGGATGGAAACCATAAACAATTTCAAATGGACTCTTCCCAGTGCTTCTATTCACTGAATCATTGTAAGCATACTCAGTTTGACTGATAACCAAGTCCCATGCCACCCCATGCTACTTAGTGAGGCATCTTAGAAGGTTTCCTAGGGACCTATTAACAACCTCAGTCTGACCATCAGTTTGGGGATGGTAGGCTGACGAGAAAGACAATTGTGTTCCCAATTTTCTCCATAAGGTCCTCCAAAAATGACCAACAAACTTGGAGTCTCTATTGGTGACAATTGAAAGGGGCAAACCATGGATTCTAACCACTTCTCTGAAAAAGAGACCAGCAATGTGAGATGCATCATTTGTACATTTGCATGGCACAAAATGAGCCATCTTACTAAATCTATCCACAATGAAAAAAACACTATCCACACTCCTTACTATCTTAGGAGGACCAACTACAAAATCCATACTAATGCTCTCCCAAGGCTTGTTGGGAATAGGAAGGGGTTGGTACAAACCAGCATTAGAAGACATACCTTTGGCCTTTTGACATATGGTACAACTTGCAACATATCTCCTTACATTCGATTGTACTTTTGGCCAATAGTAGAATCTAGTGACTTGTTCCAAAGTTTTGTCCAACCCAAAGTGTCCTCCTAAGGTTCCATTGTGCTTCTCTTTGATGATGTTATCCCTCATTGAACACTTAGGAACACATAGCAAACTGCCCTTGAATAAGAGACCTTCTTGCAACACAAAATCTAAATATTCACCATGAAAAGTGTTAGCCAAACTAGCACAAACTTCATAAGCAGCCTTGAAATCTGCATCCTCCTTGTATAACCCTTTCAAACAATCTATCCCCATGCTTTCCACCTATACTTCATGTATGACAAGCATCCTTCTCTTAAAGCATCAGCCACTTTGTTGGCAACACCCTTTTTATGCTTAATAGTGAAGGTATAGGCCTGCAATTGTTCCATCCACTTAACATGCCTATGATTCAACTTTTCTTGACTATTTAGAAAGCTAAGAGCATGGTTATTAGTAAAAACAATGAATTCTTTGGGCAGAAAATAGTGTCTCCACTTTTTGAGAGCTTGCACCATTGCATAAAGCTCTAGGTCATAGGTAGAGTACCTTTGTTTAGCCTCATTCAACTTCTCTGAAAAAAAGGCCATTGGATGTCCATCTTGACTAAGAACACCACCTATTTCTTGTTGACTTGCATCACATTCCACTACAAAAACTTTGTCAAAATCAGGGAGTACCAATGTAGGTAATTCAACCACTTTCTTCTTTAACAATTCAAAGCTATCATCTGCTTGCTTTGTCCATTGAAATTTGCACTTCATTCCACCCTTGATGGTGTTAAGAATAGGAGCACTTATGTGACTGAATCCTCTAATGAACTTCCTATAAAAAGTTGCCAAGCCATGGAAGATTCTAACATCTCCCACTATCCTAGGAGTAGGCCAATTGAGAATGGCCTCAACCTTTGTGGGGCCCATCTTCAAACAACCATTAGAAATCACAAAACCTAGGTACACAAGTTTAGTTTTCATGAACTCACACTTATCCAAGTTGATCATCAACTTATTCTCATGCAACTTCTTCATCACTTGTCCAAGATGCTTCACATGTTCTTCTTTTGTCCTGTTGAAAACAAGTATGTCATCAAGATAAACAATTACAAATTTGCCAATGAATTCAACAAGTACCTCATTCATCAAATGCATGAATGTGCTTGGGGCATTGCTAAGGCCAAATGGCATGACAAGCCACTCATAGAGACCTTCATTTGTCTTGAAGGTAGTCTTCCATTCATCTCCCTGTCTAATTCTGATTTGATGATAACCATATTTCAAATCAATCTTTGAATAATAACATGACCCTCCAAGATAGTCCAAAAGATCCTCAATCCTTGACATAGGGAATCTATACCTTATTGTGATCTTATTTATGGCCCTTGAATCCGTACATAGTCTCCACTTCCCATCTTTTTTTGGAGAAAGGACACTAGGGACTGCACATGGAATAAGACTCTTTCTAATCAGTCCTTTCTCTAAGAGTTCTTGAATTTGTCTACTCACCTCTTCATTTTGCTATGGTGTCAATTTGTAGGCAGCCTTATTAGGCAATGTGGCACCTGAGATCAATTCAATTTGATGACTTATATCTCTCATGGGTGGTAAGGAGTTAGGAGTATCCTCTACCACAAGATCTTGGTACTTATCCAACAATTGCTGCACTTCTAGTGGAATCTCTTTCTGCTTTTTGTCTTGCTGACCTGATTCATCTTTAGGCTTCATTACCAAGGCATACCCTTGGGTATCCTTCTCCTTCATTATGTGTAAGAACTCTTTGCCACTAACCATCATAACATTGGTGTCATTACTCTTATCTCCAGTTTGCTCTAGCATAGGATCCATCCTAAACTTCCTTCCATTCTTGGTGATGAGGTATGTGTTCTTCTCACCATCATGTTGTGCCTTCACATCATACTACCATGGACGTCCAAGAAGAAGGTGACAAGAATCCATAGGAATAATCTCACATAGTACCTTGTCCTTATAATCACCTATCTCAAAATCAACCCAAGTTTGTTCTTCTACCATGTAATTTTGACTCTTATTCAACCAAGAGATCTTATGAGGACTAACATGGGGCAGCCTTTTCAACTTACACTTTTCTACCATTTCAGTAGATACTACATTCTCAGTAGAACCTAAATCAACAATGATTTTACAAAGTTTACCATATGCTATACCTTGGGTTTTGAAGAGAGTCTTCCTTTGTGGGGGCTCTTGTTTCAATGGCATCTTCAACAAGGTCCTCTTGATCATCATGTTCTCTCCTTCAAGGACTGGTGTAGCACTACCAATGGGTGAAGTCACACTTTGGAAATCATCATCTTTCAACAACTGATTCCTTCTTCCACCATCATGGGAACTAGTTACCTTGTCAGGGCATTTGCTCATAGTATGGCCTACTTGATTGTAGCCATAGCATCTACCAGTGAAAACTCTAGCTCTCCTGCACCAACATTTCTACCTCTACCATTTGGTCTTCTCCAACCTCTAAAACCACCACCTCTGTGGTCTACATCAGAATGAGACTCTTGTTGACTTGGGTTTTCATTTCTACTTGACTGTCCTCTACCAAAACTGCCTCTTCCCCTATTATTTCTGCCACCTCTTCCTCTAGTGTTTTGATCACTCTTTCTTTTCAACTTCTCCTCTACCCTAGAGGCTAATTGAAGACACTCATCCACTATTTTAGGAACCACCATACTGAATTCATCTTGTATGTTATACCTCAAGCCATCGAGATATCTAGCCACCATCTCTTTCTACTCCTCCTTGTGATTGACTCTCATGCTCAATCTATGAAATTCTTCAGTATATGTAGCCACATCCATATCCTTTTATCTAAGATGATTACACTTCCTAATGGTCTGCAACTCATAATCAGATGGCATGAACTTGTCTCTTAGCATGGCCACCATTCTACTCCATTTGGTGATAGGGTTCTTTCCAACTTTCTCTCTTTCACCTTGCATATAGTTCCACCAAACTAGGGTAGAACCTCTCAATCTTGTCTTAGAAAACTTGATTTTCTTGCTGTCACTATACTCCTTGAAGTCAAAATAGTTGCCCATGGCTTCAATCCAATCCATGAGGGCATCTCCATCTAGTTTCCCACTGAATGTAGGAACATCCATCTTTGGATCACGAGTGCATTCAAGAAGGCCTTTTGGTCTGCAGACATATCTTGTTCTTGAGGGCTCTCCTCTACCTCTTCTTCTTCTTCTGCATCAAAAGCACTTCCATCCTCTTTACTCTTACCCTTGGACCTCTCTTCTTTCAACCTTGCTTCAAGCATCTCCTCTACCATCTTCTTGATGGCTTCTTGGCTCATAGACTTGGGAGGCATTGTGCTAGCCTTAGTTTCTATCTCCTCGTCTGACATACACTGCTCCAATTCAAATATTGGCTCTGATACCAATATGATGCAGAGGTACAACCAATACTTGGATACAACCTATCAAACAACCTAGATTCTTAGGCCTCTTCTATAAGGCTTCCCAAACCTTACCCAACTCAAGCCCATTCACAAGGCTACTCAAGAGAGAGAACTAGACTAGGATCACACTCATGTGTCCTCACACAAAGGCTATTCATTTCTCTATTGGGGTGACTCAACTCTGCCCAACCAATATCAACACTCTAGGTCACAACCAAGCATGTTACCTCCTCAAATTAGTATCTCACTCAAACCCAAGACTCCATATGACATGGGCATGTCCACAATGCCTTACTTGACTCAACACCACCCACCAATACTTGTTGAAACTACTCTGATTAGGATAGGACATGTCTGCACCATTAGATCGGCTTGAGAGACCTAATGCTTGTAGCCCTACAAAACGGGTAATTCAAGGATAACTTCCTAGAATTCCAAAGGACTTCCAAAACACATTATAGATTAGGATACCCTTTAGGACCATACACCAAACCTCAGACTTTCAAGACCATACTCTGACTTTAGGCCCCTGTGACAGCAAACACTAGTTTTCAGGGATTAGGCCTAATTTGAGGCCTTTACAAAGGAACTATGTTGAATCCAACTACTTAGAACAAAATAGTGATATCAAAGGGTCTGCAATCCTCTGCAAACACTTGATCAATCATCAATTTGGTCACTCCACTATACTGACATAACAACACTTTTCCTATCATTTCAATGACTAGTCACATATAGATGCCTAGTCAAACTCATGCCAAACTCCTTGGATCCTTGAGTGCTTGACCCAAAACCACAAAAAACACAAAATATACATTGTATTCCTCCATCACACTAAAAATGAGAATCTTTCCTTTAGCGGACAGAGGAATAACAATCCATTTATTCACAAAACCCTAGTTTCTAGGTTTTCTGACGAGTCTTTGCAAAAAGGTCAATATCTCACAACCTACAACACTTAAAGACACCAAACCACTCCCAAATGAAAGATGCCTCAATGCTTGAACATCTCCAATCAGTTTCAGGTGGTCAACTATCCATAAAGGCCATACAAAATGATTGTTACAGTGAATTATTCAGAAAAATAGTGTTTTCAACACATCAAATCTCCAAATCTTCATTCATGCTTTGTAGTTACATCCCACTTCACTATAGAAGGCTTGAAACATTAGTTAACATCCCTCCCAACCATACAAACTAATTTTGAAAGTCAATTAGCCATTGGGTTTCTCCTATCACAAGAAAACTACATGTTTTCATTGTGTTATTACATCAAACTTGACCAAAACATGGTCTACATAGGTCTAGTGACCAAATTGACATAAAAACTTTATTACAAACATGATGTGGCTTAAAAATCCTTATTGAAAACACAAACAAACCATGACATGTATAGAAATTCAAATGACCCAAGATTGGATCCACCATAGAGAAGGTGCTCTTGCACCATGTAGCCACAACCTTAGCCCATAACTTTTGGTCCAGGCTAGCATTGCTCAACATACTTCTCACCCTTTCCATCAGCATCCTATTCAACCTTTCAGTAACTCCATTCTGCTGTGGAGTGTAAGGTGTAGTTTTATGTCTTTTAATCCCATGGTCTTTGCAATACCTTTCGAAATCTGTAGAACACAATTCACCGCCATTATCCATCCTCAAACATTTAATTTTTCTACCAGTCTAATTTTCAACCAAGGTTTTAAATTCCCTAAACTGACTAAACACTTTTGATTTACTTCTTAGAAAATACACAAATGCCCTTCTCCAATAATTATCAATAAAAGAAACATAATATTTAGAATTTGATAACGAAGGAACATTAACCAGGCCAAAAACATTAGAGTGAACATAATCTAGTATGCCAGAAGATTTATGATGAGTAGAGTAAAAAGAAACACAGTGTTGCGTTCCATTTATTCAATGTTCTCAAAATTTGAACTCAAGGTTACAATCATCAAGCCCTTCCACCAAGTTTTTGTTTTTCAAGGCTTTTAAACCTTTTTCCCCAATGTGGCCGAGTCTGTGATGCCACAACATAGTTTTCTCTACTGGGAGTTTCACCTCCAAGGAGTTTGCACCCAGAGCAACTTCCTTCTCCTTCTCAGCAACGGTAGCTTTTACTAATTTTTTAGAAGCATTGTTACAGTGAACAACATGTGCATCTAGCCTGAACAGATTGCCTATGCATGCACCCTTGACCAACACCATTGAGCCTCTAGTCATTTTGCATCCACCATTCACAAAGGAGACTTATACACCAATGTCATACAGCTTACTAACAGACATCAAATTTTGAGCTAGACCTGGTATGTGCATTACATCATTTATTCCTTTTTTTCTTCCATCATGAAACTTAATTTTGACTCTTCCATGGCCAACAATTTCAAGGTGAGAATCATCACCTAGATACAATCTTCCACATTTGTATTCTTCATACTTTGAAAACCATTCTCTATGAGATGTCATGTGAAAGAATGACCTGAATCAATCAACCAGACATCATCTAATGACTGAGTCACCAAAGCTACAATGAAGGCATCTACTTCACTTTGAGAAGATTCATCATCAAAAGACTTATTCTTCTTCTTCTTCTTCTTTTTCTCCTCTTTGCAGTCTTTCCAGATATATCCTTTCTTCCCACAATTCCAGCATTTCACCTTCGACTTTTTGCTAGGAGACTTTGATCTCCCCTCTGACTTGGATCTAGACTTCTTATCTTTCTTCTTGCCTTTCTCCTTCGATCTGCCCCGAACAACAAGGGCCTCCTTGGCCATCTCAGAAGATTTCCTTTGCATTTCCTCTGATAGCAGCGAAGCAACCACATCTTCCATCTTGAAAGTGGTTGTTGTACTTCCAATAGCCATTACTAGGTGATCCCATGTGTCAAGGAATGAACACAACTGGAGCATGCAATGATCCTTGTCATCAATCTTTACACCCACAGACACTAACTGAGCAATGATCATATTAAAAGTATTCAAGTGATCAGCAATAGATGTTCCTTCTTCCATCTTCAAAGAGTACAGCTTCTTCCTTAGGAATAACTTATTTACCAGAGACTTCCCTTGATAAATGTCACCAAGCTTCTTCCACAGAAGTTTCATTCTCTTCTCTTCATGGACATTCAAGAGAACAAAATTGGCCAAGCACAGCCTGATTAGACCCCTGGCTTTCCTATCCATTGCATCCCAATCATCTTGTGAGATTGCTGCAGGTTTGGTTGAGGACACTACTTCCCACAACTCACGATCAATGAGAAAATCTTCCATTTTTAGTTTCCACAAATCAAAATTGCCACCACTGAACTTCTCAATCTCTATTCTTCCAGATGTGCTTGCCATCTCAAATCTGCAATCAAGACAAATCGATTTCTCTGTAAAACTCCCACTCAACCAAATTAGCACAAAAAACCTGACTTACCCACAAGGATAACACAAGTGGTCAGGCTCTGATACCACTTGTAGGGAAAGATAAGTGATAAAACACCTTCCTAATGCTAATTTGTAGAAGAGAAGTACATAAAAACTTTTAATTTCAAATGCAGAACATTTAAGATGCACATATACAGAATACCAGAATAGACAATTTAAAACATACACAGAATGAAAACTAGATTTACGTGGGAAAACCCTTATGGGAGAAAAACCCACACACCAAGCAAAACACTTTGTATTACAGTAAATGGAATTTACATACAAAGTTACAGTCTTTTGCTTCCAGATATTAATTTACTATAACCACAAAAGGTAGCATAACATTTCTCTGACTAGCCTCGTCCTTCACACATAACAAATATCTCATGAATGTACTCTTCTCACTTACACACACATCAGAATGTTCCAATGATTCTTAAATCATACATTCTTCAGTGGTCGTTACACTTCCTACAGCCAGATGAACCATTCAGTTACCATACAGGTCACTCTTCATTCTGCATTTTATTCTACAGAGGAAAACCAACCATCCTGTTTCTATAGAAAAACAACCTCCTTACAGTCAAACTGACAACACCTATCAAACCGTCAAACCAGAGTGTAACCGTTAAGCTTCATCTAACATTTCATCGGACTCTCGAAGAGATGGCTCAAAGAGTCCCACCGAAGTTATGCTGTCACACTGATATTGTTATCAACTACTAGGTGGCATTCCACATGTACTTCGATGTCACCGAGTCACCCATCCTTTAATCGGAATCAACCAATCACTTTCACAAGTTAAGTACCAGTCAGGTCCCATCAAGGCATCGTGAGTCAACATATCAGAATGTCAGGAGACCCTAAATGGAGTCTTACCGAAAACTGACTCACTTCAAAAAAGTTCACACCTTGATGTGGTCCCACTTCCTTCGTTAGTATCAGAGTATCAGAGAGACCCATTTCGGGGTCCCGCCAAAATGCCAAGTCCCGCCGATATAGTTAACAATCCACATTGTATCGGCTTATCGAAGAGATGACATAGGAACATAACACCAAAGCATAAAAGAATCGATCCAACTTTGAATAGAAACAGTCAAGCTGAAGTGAGAAGTCAAGCCAGTAATTTGAGGCACATTTTTCAACACTCCAATGCTCTCAGGTGTAGGCCATTCAACAATTGCTCTTACTTTCTTAGGGTCCATCTTCAATCCTTGCGCAGAAATCACAAATCCCAAGTATACTAATTCTTCTTTCATGAAACTACACTTCTTGATGTTTATCAACAATTTCTCCTCTCAGTCTCTGCAATACTTGTCTCAGGTGCCACAAATGTTCTTTTGTCTTACTAAAAATTAGAATATCATCCAAATATACAATAACAAACTTACCCAATAATTTCTTCAAGACTTCATTCATTAATCTCATGAAAGTATCAGTACATTTGTCAATCCAAAAGGCATCACTGACCAATCATATAGTTCTTCATTTGTCTTAAAAGCAGTCTTCCATTCATGCCCCTCTCTAATTCTGAACTGATGGTATCCACTCTTCAGGTCTATCTTTGTAAAATATTTTGCTCCACTCAAACAATCCATAATATCATCCATCCTAGGTAAAGGAAATCTATACTTAACTGTGATCTTGTTGATTGCTCTAGAGTCTGTACACATTCTCCATTCTCCATCTTTCTTTGGTGCTAACATTATAGGTACTGCACAAGGACTCAAGTTTCTTTGATCAAACCTTTTCTCAACAATTCATGTATCTATTTATTCAATTCTTCATTCTCTGCCAGTGTCATCCTGTGTGCTGCTTTGTTAGGCAAACTAGCTCCAGGTATAAGATCCATGTGATGACTAATACTCTTGATTGGTGGTAATACTTTAGGTACATTATTAGATATGATGTCTTCATACTCTGTCAGCAACTCAGTTATCTCCTCCGGTTGTGATTCTTCAGTATTTAGATCTTCGGGCTTCTTAGGGATCAGAGCATAACACATATTTTCTCATGTCTCAAACCATCCAGAAATTTTCTTTCATCTACCAAACAGATTCTAGCATTTCCACACACTTTACTCTTAGGATAATCTTCCAAAGGGATCAAAGTAATTCTCTTTCCATTTGATGTTATAGTGTATGTATTCTTTCTCCCATCATTTATTGCATTTCTATCATATTGCCATGGTCTACCCAACAATATATGACATACATCCATAGGCATAATATCACACAATACTTCATCATGACAAGATCCAATATGAAAGTTCACCAAACATTGTTCACTCACTAGTACCTTACGATCATCCTGAATCCATCTTGTCTGATATGGCTTAGGGTGTTTCAATCTTTCCAACTTCAGCTTAGTCACCATCTCCTTTGAAACCAAATTATCTGAACTACCACTATCAATTACAACTTTAAAACATTTACCTCTTGATTTGCATCTAGTTTTGAACAAACTTTTCCTCTAGAGTGGTTCGTCATTTGTCTCTACTTGAAATAATAGCATTCTCCTTTCTCAAGTTTACCAACTGTACTAGGTGATCCAACAGGTTCTTCTTCTACAGAGGCTACTCTTCCACTGTTCTTTGTTCTCTTGCTTGTGCTTCCTTGATTACATTCAAATTGTCTATGTCCTTCACCTCCACATTTAAAATAGGTTCCTCTAAATGTTCTACTATCAGGTCCTCTTTCTTCTCTTCTATATCCTTCACTCTGATATGGACTAGGCTTTCCTCTGCGGTAGAAAAGTTCCTCATCTCTCCAATATACGTTATTATCTCTGTCTTCCTTCTTGAATGTATTCTCTTGTCTGTTCTACTCCGCAAATGACCTCTCTTCTCTAGAAAATGTTCTACCTCTCTGAAATTTACCTCCTCTACCTCTCTGTATCTGATCAGGCCTTTTGTTCAACTTTTCTTCAACCTTCAGACCAAACTGATATGCTTCTTCCAATGTTGTCATCCTCACCAAATTTAGTTCTTCTTGAATGTTCAATCTCAGTCCATTGATGTATCTAGCCACTTTCTCCTTGCTTGCTTCACTATGTCCTATCCTTATGATCATCTTATGAAATTCTTCAGTGTACTCCACATATTTCTCCTTTTGTCTGAGGTTTTGCAATCTCTTCAACAATTCCAACTCATAGTCAGTAGGTATAAACTAATTCTTCAATTTTGTCACCATTCTGTCTCACTTTGTAATCTTCTCTTTTCCTCTTCTATTTCTATCCAACTAAAATTCTTTCCACCATATAGCAACATGTCCTTTCAACTTTGTATTTGCAAATTTCACTTTCTCTGAATCTTCAATTTCTTCACACTCAAAGTATTCTTCTAGGTCATTTATCCAATCAATCAGCTCCTCAGGATTCAAATTGCCAGTATAGTTTGGTACATCAACTCTAGGTCTTTTTCCAATCTTTGAAATAGCTCGCAACATCTTGATTTGATCTGATTCTTCTTCTTCTTCTCCTAGGGTTTTGCCATTTTAATCAGTGGATTGAAATTCTTCATCATCATCACTTTCAACATTAGGTCGAGGTGTAAGTCCTATTCACCTATCTTCTTAAACAACATCCAATTGAACTTGCATCATTTTCATCATTTCCATCATCTCATCCATTCTTCTAGCAATAGTACCAACAACAGGTATTCTCCTCAGTGACATCTCCTCCTCAGATCAAGTGTAATTGCCTCAAATTTGGTGATTGGGCTACAAGGTGACAACTGCCTCACAATCGATGATCGGGTGACAACACAAATAGTCTGCCTCGAATTCGGCAATCTGTTCATAGTAAGATCTTATAGAATTCCTTTGCCAACTTTGCTCAATACACTCCCAAAAGATTTCAGACTTCGCTCTAATACCACTTGGTGCAGTCACGGTTGGGAGGGTTCACAAAGTGAATAGTCCAATCCTTGTAGCAAGAGTAAACACAAAAGAAACAAATCAAAGATAGAATGCAAGTGAAGATTCAGTCATTTAGTATATCACGGATTTAAAATACAAACTGGCTGGCATCATGCGGGCTTACAATTAGGGCTCATAGGCATCATTCCTCAGTTTCAAAATATGCACAAGATATAGCTTTGAAGTGCCTTCGCAAAGAATTCAAACTATAAAACTATCTCTATGTGATTCACTACTTTCCTAGGCATCTATTACATGAATATATGTCATCTCTGGAACACAAGATTCCTCTACATCAGCCAAGGATGATTACAAACTCTAATGAAAGAGATGTAACATGTGTACATGGATAGGTCAGACCTAAACAGATGGGAATCCTCCGCAAGTGAATGGAATAGCGTATGGATCTCAAGGAAGGTCACCATGATCCAAAATTCCTTGAATGATGTGTCGTTTAGCTCCGCAAGTTGTGAGATGTTCCACAGGTCTTCTCCTTTAGCTGATTGTCTGAAACTATCAGGATGCTCTGTTATGAGAAAATAGTCCATCTTTTGATAGTGATATCTTTCCGGTACCTGATCCAAATGATCTAAATTTTGGATATGATGTGCATGAAGGTGTCTAGATGCTAAGTCCAACTCCACAAGGTTTAAAATGAAACTGTGGCAGAATACAGACCAAAATACTAAAACTGCTATTGACTAAACTGAACTAGAAAATGAAAAGAAAACAAATTGAAATGCAAATGTTTTTGGTTGATACAAGATAGCTCTTGAACCAGGGATGCTCCTGCATCAAGAGAACTCAAGAAAACTAAAATAAAAATAAAGTGAACTCAAAGAAATTTAGGAAACAATTTAGAAGGGATAAGATTTGATCATGAGTTCATAATAGAAATAAAGAAATGAAAAACATGAGTTGGAACAAGAAAAGGGAAATAAAAGAGTTGAAAAATGAAGGAGAAAGGCAAAAAATATGAAATATTTCATGCATAAAAAAGGAACACAGGGTTGCCCCTTTTACTAGTCAAGGTCACCTAGGTGACCTTAAGATGCAAAAGGGGTGACCTTAAATAGGAAAAACACGAGGCAAGGAAAGTTAATTTGGGGGTTGAACAAGATGGTCAAGGAGGATAAAAACATAAGGGACATGTCACCAAGAGTGAAACTACTGAGAGGAGTGTAATTCATGCCTATGTGGCCATTATTAGGACCTCTTTATCATCATCGAATTGCCATGTAGGCCTGATGTGATTTTAATACTTACATATTTACCCCCTCAGGGATAGTAGTCTATATGAAAGGTAGGTACTGTTTTGAAAGAATGGCCTTACCTTTGTCATTGTCCTACATATGGACCTGTAATATAAACTAATTCAAGTGTAAGTCCAATTTATGATAAGTTCAAAGTAAGTACTAAAAGGAAGACAAGAGAATGTACCATAGATGTTGAGTTTACCTAAGTCATCTCGCCTTGTCACAACAACCTACAATGATGATAAAGACATGCAATATGAGGACAAAGGTCAGACTAAGGAAGAAAAATGGCACAAACATATGCTAATCTAGAGAGAACACATTCTCCTTTTATTGTAATTTTTTAAAGAATGTATTTAATTTTTAGGGATTTTTGAAGTTTTACAATTTTTAGGGTTTTTTTGAAGATTTTGTGAAGGTCTGACCCTACACCTTGAGGTCTTTGAGAGACCTATGTTTATTGAAGACATTTTTTCTTTCCCCCTTACATAGGGATAATTGCACACTTGAGTACACAATTTTTCTCTTTTAAATCCGTTAGAGGAGCAACTTGTACTTAGACATTGTTATTCACTATTGTTGTGAGACTTGATTGTTTGAGATCTATACATAGCTTTAGTTGACATCTTTTACTTCACTTTCCCTCTTGTGCAAATGGTTGGTTATAGATTTTATTTATGTTTATGCACACTTATGATGATCACATGTGATGACGATGATGCAGTTTTTGTTATCCTTTTGCTTTATAATGTGTGCAGTGTGTATGGATGCATTTGATTCACATATGGAAATGCAAAGTACTATGTGCTAGATACTAGATGACATGATGCCATGTTTTATTGTTTTTGTATGCATGCAAATGAGATGACAATGTGAATGATCTTTAGTAGGAGTTTTTACTTAAGGGATTGTGAGTTAACCTAGTATAGGATGACCTACTAAACTATTCGAGATAGAATAAGGGAATCAAGTGGGGGTGGGAAAGGAGATGAAAAAACTTCAAAACTTGATTATGTAAATGGCTAAACACTGATCCTTATCTAGACAAAATATTTTGACTAGATTTCAACTTAGATAAGTAATAAACTTTGTTAATACCTTCTAAACTTAGATCAAAGCTAGCCAACAAGTTAGACCTTGGGTTAAGGAAAGGTTCCAAAGAAAAGGATGGCCTTATAAGATAGATAGACTCTTGGATTTGCCCAGCTAGTGCATGTGTGTGCTTTGTACCTCTCTTTTTTATGTTCTCTGATAGATTCTACCCTCATATCTTTGAGCTTATACCTATCTCCACCTGAGAGTATGGACATCGGAAATCCTCATTTCTCATTTTCCCTTTTTTTTCAATTTTTTTGTAACTCTTTTTTTTTCTCTCTTCTTTTATTTTTTCTCTCTTATTTTCTTTTTTTTCTCTCTCTTATTTTTTTTTTGTAATAATTTTTCTAACTCTCTTTTTTACTTTTTTTTGTTCTTTTGATTCTTTTGACTCTCCCTTTTTTTCATTATATTTTTTATTACTTTACATAGTTCTAATCCCCCTAATGTCTTTGTCCAGGAAAGATAAGGGGTTGGGTGTCATGCAAAGAGCTTTCACTATCCTATACGACTTGCCCTTTTTTAAGGAGGATTAGGAAAGGTATACTTGCAAGCTTCTATTGGGTATTTTAGGCTTTATGTATTTGCTATGCTTAGGATCAATAACATGAATTGTTAAAACTGGGATCAGTATAAAGCTAAAAGTTCAACTTTGTTTGAATTTGTTCATAATGCAAAAAGGAAAAAATAGGTATTGATGATATTTAGGGAATATCTAAGGATTAGAAGGGACAACCTATACTAAACAACCTTAGACTCCTTGCTAAGACAAAAATATAACAAGAGCACTTGATGAACAAAGTACATGGTGAACAAAATAAAGAATCCATGATTTTGATATTCATGTTTTTATGATTTTTTTATGAAGTTTCTAGATACTAAACTCTTCATCTTCCATTGTGCACAACGGGCAAGCATCATTTCCAACATCTTCCTTTACTACGTATGGACCTACCCAATTTGGTATAAATTTTTTTATCTTTCATCAACTCTTTTGTTGATTAGATTATAGATTCTGAGTACAAGGTCTCTAATTTTAAATGGTTTTGGAATGACCTTCTTATTGCATTGTTTTTATATTTTTGTTGACTTGGTTGTTTGATATCCTTCATTTGAAAGCCTTTGCAAGGTCATTCTTAGGCTTGGTGTGAAAATTCTTTAAATTTAGTGAGAAGTTTTGTGCACTCACATATTTCATCATTTGATGACTTCCCCCCTAGCCTTACCATTTTTGTATTCTTGTAGAGTCTCAATGTTTGTTTTGTAATTTTTAGGGTCAACTAGTGTTGGTTTTTGAACAAATCTTGGTGACTCTCCTAGATCTTTTGTGGGTTTTGTCTCTCTTGTTCGCTTATTGGTGGTCTCCACCATGTTGATATTAAGTTATCTATGAATAATCTCATCTTCACTACATGGAATGGCTACTAAATTGAAGGGGGGGGGGGGGGCGTAAGGTTTTTCAAATGAGGGTCAAAGGGGAATTCTCCTGTTGCCCCTTCCCTTCTAGATTTTGAAGTTTTAGCAATGTTTGTGACTTGTTTGGATGTCTCTCCCTTTTAAAAAATTTCAATTCTTAGGTTATTGGTGGTTTCCAAGGTCTTTCCCTTCTTTTTATCTTGTTTAATTCTATAAATACTAAAAGGGTTAGGTCTCCTTTATTGATGTGGGGATGAACCTCATCCTATGGATCTAAGGTCTTCCCAGGATCATGTTGTAGGTGGTTTCTTCATTGATGATGTAAAATTGAGTTGAGAGAGTTGGGAGAGTTTTGGGACCCAACGTGACTTGAATATTGACCTTCCCTATAGTTTGGATGTTTGGGTTATCATGAATTCTAAGGATGGAACTTTTTCACATGATGCGAGTTTCATCATAGCCCATATTCTAAAGGAGAGAGACATAAACTACATTAATTGTTGACCCATCATCGATCATTGACAAGTTTAATGGAATAGTCTCAAATTTGGACTACTAGGTAGAGGGGGAGATCACCCCATTTAGTGATGTCATTATTTGAGGGAAACTTTTCAAAATTGAATGTTGAAGAATAATTCTTTTCATTTGGAGTGTTTTGAACTAGATGGCCTAAATACAAGGAATTGAGGAGAGAATTCTTGTGAGTAGGAGAACTCTTGAGAACTTCTAGCATGTGAGAAAAATTTGAGTCACTAAGGGTGTCATTTGGTTGTTCTAGTCCTTGAGTAACATAAACTTCTAGTTCTTTGTCTAATTCCACAAGATCTTAGGTGTTTTGATTGAAGATGTTTTGATGGCTTTTGGGACTATTTCCTTCATCTTGTGGAAATATGTCCATGAATGTTTTGTCTTGATATTTTGGGTAGTTTGATATGAAGCGTTGGTACTCTCGACATAATTTTATATCATGCCCCCTTCTCTTATGAAATTACCAGTATTTGTTATGATTATAATTTTGAGGTTTTTGACGAGGTTTGCAATGATTGTTGTATGACTACTCATTGATTCTTGGGGGATAGTTGTTGGCATTTTGGTTCCTTGAATAATTGTTATGATCATTGTAATTATAATTATTTTTTATTATGGTAAGCTGCAAACTAGGGTGCAGATCCCATTAACAAAAAACCACAACGACAATCAAAACATGCCACCAACATGCCACCAACAATAGAAAAACAACACACTAACAATAGTAAAACATATCATAGTCCAGAGTTAAGCATATACCATAACTAGAAACCAAAACCAAAGCAATAAGAAAACCTAAGAGAACAAATGACTCTAGTCATTTTTGACGAATCCATACATTTCCTCATAATTAACAAAAGTATTAGCATCAAGACCGTGTATTTTAATTTCAAAGCCCTACAACACCGTCAACGTAGTTGCAGACCTATGCATCACCTTTGAGCTTAAAGAAGCCATCACTTTTAGCTTCCCTTCCAAGGACTTCACCCTTGACCTCAACTCAGCAACCTCGTCAACCTGATCACACTTCGCACACTCCTTCTGCACAGGAATAGTCTCCTTCACCAGTTTAGCTTCTTCAGGTTCCTTCTTAGTATCTGCATCATTAGACTCATAGAAAGAGGTATTTAGTTCCTCAAATAGACTAGCCCTATCTTGACAATCCTCCACCTTCGGGGTGAGCACCACCTTCCGAATCTCCACCTCATCTTCCTGAAAAGTGATGCAGGAGCATCTAGGGTGTAAGAGCAATCTTGCATCAACCAAAAAAACAAAAAAATGTTGTTTCTTTTCAATAAGGGCTAAATTTGGCAGGGTTACTATTTTTAGTAAGTTTGCATTTGTGCACGGTTGGATATAAAATCTTACGCAGACATCTAGAATGGTGAATTGAAGCTAATGGTGAAGAAATCACTTCAATATCATTTGTCATCTGTGAGATATTAAAATTTAAAATTCCAAAAATCCTATTAAAATATTCAAACTCAAATTTGAGGCACTTAGAGGCTCCGGATGGGCCCGAAATTTGGTGGGAAACCCAAGTAGTCTACCTATCGGTACTACTTGCAACTCCATCGTCTTTTCGAGAGCTTTCCGAAAAGGTATTATAATTGAAAATCCAACGGTCGGATCGAAAGTTATGGCCCCGCGAAGTTGACCTATTTTTGGAGGGAGATGCAAATTTCAAAATAAAGCTGGTGGTCACCAAAAAGGGCTATATATAACCATTTTTTGGAACCCTTAGGGTGGTAGAGTTAAGGAGGGCCAGTGTAGAGTCAAGAATAGGAGGGAAAATAGAAACCCTAGCGGATTTGGGGTTACAGAAGGGTGAAGATTCTAGAGTCTTGTGGTTGGGAAAGCTGTAATGTGTTGCAGTCAGTAGAGGATTCATCCTCTGATTGTAATTGAGCTTTTGTAATGTAATGAGTTGCCCAGATCAATAAAAGAAAGTTCTATTTTCTGTGTTCAATTTCTGTTGTTGTGTGTTTTGTGATTTACCCCCTTCATCAAAAAGAGTCGTTGGATTCCTCCACAATTTTAACTTTAGGGGTTTGAATACCTACAAGTCTATTGGGTGAATATTTTGTCATCAACTAACTGAAGACAAAATGGTTATATCAACCACAGTGTGATGAGATTTAATCTCTCTTCTCAGAAAGGGGAGGCTCCCTTCTTATTTCTCGCTACAATCAACAAGTACTTAACTAGATTTATATACACTATAAACTAATCTGTGGATAGTGCCATCTCATCTATTTTTCTTTTTTCAGAAATGATGTTTCCTCTTAATTCTTACATTGTATAATAAACTTAAAAACCACTTACAGGAACAATAATAACCAATATCAAGATTGAATGAACATATGAATACTCAAAATGATACCGGCGTGAAATAACCAAGAAATCCACAAAAGCACAAAGTCTTTTGTTATTTCTTTTGCTGATTTGAAGTTGGAATTGTATAGAATATAGTGCAGCCCAAAGTCTCCACTGTATGCTATCAAGAGATTAATGAACACAAAAAATAACTAGCATCTCAAAGTCTTCTAATATCTTCAACTCATGACCATAGAAAATAAACTCCAAAGATAATGTTGCAGCACAAAGACTCCAAAATCAGCTTTAGACCACCTCCCAGATTATATAAACTCATACTACTAATTTGATCAATTGCATAAGAAGGTACACGAGAAAAGACATAAGAACATCTCCCACTCACCACAAGTATATTCCAAAACAAACTTTGAATGCTCACTTGCTTTCCTTATTATTGATAAAATTTTGATTTACAATTTGAACACAAAGTTTCAAAATGCTCTTCAATTCGGCAGAGTTTCACTTCAATAACTAAAAGATCATATTTACAAAAGAGGTCCACTTTATTTATAGGGAGAGGCCATGAGCAAAAATAGGAAAAGTAAAACTAACTATGACTTATTCAACAAAAAGAGTCCTTATTGATTTAGGGCTTTGCTTGTTTCTACATGTAATTACACATTTGAAAAGTACAAGTAAATATGTCCAAAGATAAATACATAATGCATAAAATGTTTAGAAAATAATCTAAGGCATGATCAACTTGATCAACTCCCACCACCGTCCTTCTTCATGAATTCTTCATACATTGTCAGCACCGCTTGCAATTCAATGTTGTTTGGCCTAGAAGTGTTCTTTGAAATTGTTGGAATTAGGGCTGACAACTGGGAGGGGAGGGGGGTGAATCAGTTGTCATAAAACTTTTAAAGCTTGCTGCAGTTAATTCTTCTTTACCACTTCTTAACAGATTAATGACATAATCATGAAAAGAAAGAATTAATAATACATGAGCAGAAACATAAACAACACAATTGACACCAAGATTTTGACATGGAAACTCGGTTAAGGGAAAAACCACGGTGGGGGTTAACCCACAAAGATTATACTCTGTTAAAAGTATTACAAAGGGGAAGGCACATGCCTTCAGGGTCACTACCCAGAGCTCACTACTCAAGAGAGGCCCACTGCCTACAAGAATGATTATAGATTGTTTGAACTAATGAGTAGCATCTACCAATACAAGAATTCAGTTCTAGTTATGCACAGAATACTAATTTTACATACTTCATCTTTATTCTACCCTGTTTACTACTCTACCATAATCTGGACCTCAGATCTCTTCTCTATTGCACTTCTATCTACCTTTTTCACACTTACTCCATCATTGCACACCACACATGTATTAATACACTCGAATCCATCAGCTATATATCTACCTCAAGAAATTCAATCACTTTTCTGTCAGCCTTATGAAGAACTTAACAAACAATACAAGTACTTTGTTCCATCGGTTGAATCCATACATCAATATTGATGCGTACCAAAAATAACACTTGCAGATCACCATACATATCAGCCCTTAACATTATATCTCATACGCAACTCACAAAAACACTTCTACTAGATCCGCACAAAGATCTAATAGAAGTCAGCCTGTTCTTCACTGAACTGTTCTTGTCATATTAGGACCTGGTACTCATATACTCATAAATTTTAATCCCTTTGTCATTGGAGGCTAAAATCTTGGATTTGGATTGTTCTAACATTCCTCGACACTCCCTCATATTTGCAACATGTAATAATTAACTGGAGAGATCCGTTGACCAAAATACTGAACTCTGCCATATACCCTATTCATGTCTATCTGGACTGGACAAATCTTGGAACTAACTTCTACTATGAACTGAAACTGTACCGCAGATGTGTGGAATGGACTTAGTTGTCATCAATGATAACACCTATCATGCGTAGTAGTGTCTCTTGCCAACAATCTCCCCCTTTGGCATTGATGGCAACACTTAGTGAAAAATGACTAAATGTCGGAGCTACTCCAACTTACTCTGTAAACTTGTGCTTTCCACTATTTCCAAAGCTCCCCCTTTGCTGGATTCCTCATTTTTCACTGCTCTTCACTCCCCCTTTGACATGAATGGCAAAGGATGGAATCCACAAACCAAAATTTACCCAAACATTTTGTATACAATCCCACATTTGTACAACCAATCCTTAAGTTATATTTACATATACTTAAGTACATCTCCAAAAATATTCTTTAGTAGGGCCAACTCTATATCCCAAATCTTCTTCATACTATTCAAAGTTAAAATGTGGCCATTAAACAAAAATGCTTGTGCTTCAGCCTTCCGGAGGTCAATGGGATCACCTGTTTGTGTAGTAGTTTGGGCTTCTATCACAACATTGAACATTGCTTCTATCTTAGGGGAAACGAGTCCCCGAAGCTCACCCATTCTTGCTTCAATGTTCTCCTTTTCTCTTGTCAACTTCTTTATTTCTTCCATCAGGCTAATTCCTTACTTGCCACTGATATTGTCAATGGATCAAAAGCTTGGGACATACTTGACAATTTCTGTTTGGAGTCCTTTATTTTATCTTCTATATCCTCTATGAGTTTAGGAGTAGATAAACAAAACTTATATATACCGCCTCCTTCTAAAAGAGCATTTTGAATACTCTTTATACTATTATCTAGCACTAATCTATCTATCCCAATCATGCCTTTAAGTGCATCAAATCTTTTGCTATTAAATTCATTCTAAACTTTCACTTCTGCAAATTTTTCAAAGGACTCAAAGTGAGTACTTACAAAATTTACAAGGCTCTTCAAATTTCCAGAGGGAGAATTGGATGGATTCTTCTGGAATGTTGGCATTAACTTCTCCAATAGACCAGATGCAAGGTCTAACAACTCAATGTTCTCTTTGTGAGATTTCAATATCTTTTCTTTTGCCTTGGCTTGTGTGAAAGATGATATCTTCATCATTTGGACCAGAGAGAGAGTATCAAGGTTGAGTGGTCCTTGAATCAATTCTGGTTCATCAAACTCTAGTATCTCTTTACTTAGAAAACTCTTCACTACATCTGCAGTGTCTCTTGCCACAATTTTTGGACCACCTTCCTTTCCTTGAGTTTTCTCAGTATCAGGACTATTTTGTTTGGGTGCATTAACATTTGCACCATCTTCTTCTGCTTTATCTTCCTTACCTTTAACTTCTTCTTCTTTCTCTACTTCACCTTTCTCTGTGTCATCTGTAGGGGGTTCTTTCCTTTGTCCTCACCATTTGAAATATGTTCTAGAGGATCTTGTGCAGCAGCAGTATTCTCATCATTGTCTTCTTTTCCAGCTTGATCAGGAGGAGTTAGAGTATCTCTTGCATCATCAGTTTTATCCACCATCTCTGTATTTTCCTTGTTTATTTTCTCCACTTCTAGAATAGAGGAGTCATCTATTCCATATTGTTGCTCATCCTTCTACTGCTCTTATTCATTTGGGACTGGTGTGTCATCAGTAGGCTCATCTGACACAACAAAGAACTTGTTCTTGTTCAATGCTTTTCTCAAAATTTGTTCAGTTTCTTGAACTATTTCATCTATCTCTCCAATCATTAGTTTATTCATTCTCTTTTTGCTTCTAAATTTATTTTTGACTTCTTTGAAGATTTTGTCTACTTCTCTGCTGGAGATTACCAAACATAGAGTGGTTAGTACATGTTCTCTTAACTCCATATCTTTTGCCTTAGCAGCTTCTTTCCTAATTTCCAATATATCCTTCAGACCTTTTGGAACTTCAGACAAAATTTCTACCAGTGCTCAATTGAACACATTTAAGTACTTGATAGAAGCTTCTTCCAAGAGTCTTTTGTCAGCATTATTGTAGAGATCATAGAATTTAGTTAATGGTTTTAAGTTCCCATCAACAGTGATTGTCTTGACAATGTTTTTTACAGAGGGAATTTTCTGCTCAGTATCAACTTTTGATTTTTGTCTCTTTATTGACTTCTTGCTTCTGGAAGGCTTTTCTTTAGATATTTTAATAGCTTTAGTACCTGTGGCCTTTAGCCCCTTAAGTTCATCATCTGTATCTATCTTCTCTTCATCCTTTTCTTCCAAACTTTCATATGGCCTTTTTTCCATTACTTTTGTTCTTTTCATTTCCTTACCAGATGATTTGTCTTCTGGTTTTGTAGGTTTAAGGGGAATAGAGGCAGTAGCATAGCTTCTAGTAGTTCTTGAAGTGGAGGATGATTCCATTGGAGTATCTTCTTGTTTCTTATCCTGTTTCTCCTTTTCAGCCTTTTCAATTCTTTCTCTGTTTTGCTTCACTACTTCCTTGGTTAATCCAATGCTTTTAGCATACATTTCAACCTGCCTCTGAACTTTTCTCTTGTTCTCTGGTTTCCTGAGCTCAACATGCAATTTTAGACTTAGCTCCTTATACGTTCCAAACCTTTCAACAGAGGTGTCTTTTGATTTGCTCAGGAGATGTTGAGCATACACGTCTAAGATCTTCTCATCAACCTCATAGCCCATAGGCATAATCCATACGATTCTGGGTTCCACAGCTTCCATTAGGCACTAATCAATGTCTACCATAAAGCAGATTTTATCCTTGTATTTCTCAACTATTGAATTGGGGATTCTTTCCCTAGAATGCATCATTTTCTAAATTTTTTTTAAAGTAACCCCAAATTGCAGTCTTCTGTGCACTTGAGTCTCCAATGCTGAGTAGATGATCTCTTATTTGAAGGTGTTTTACTTATCCTTTTTGATTTTGCTTAAATTTTTAATCAATTGGTTTTGTATATAGCTCACATAGGTCATAATCTGCATTCTCCTTCAACATTTGATATGCTACATATATGGCAGTTCCAGAGATAGAATTCTCCCTGCTGGAGTGGTAAATCTTGTAGCCAATCACCATAGAGGCAAACATAACATCCGGTTCTATAATATCATTGATGGTCATTGCCCTTTTGTCAAACTTTGCACTGGTAGCATCAGTCACTATCTGGTTCTTCACGACTTTCAGCATGGGTAATCCACTAGTTAAATTTAACCCAGTTACAATCTTGATAACATCCTTTGTAATCTTGAATGGTTTAAATAGCCATATGAACTCATCATGCATTCAGCTCAAGATATATTGAACCCACTCATTTTCATCAAATGCCAGAAATTTAATGACTTGCAGAAAATGTTTACTTTCTAGGGCTTTGTATTTTGGTTTCAATTCATAGCTATCATCTCTTAGGTAGTTGACAAACAAATCTAAGAGTTTTAGGTTTCCAAATTCTTCTATTCTATAGTGGATGTAAGTCCTAATATCCTCAACATGCAGAACTCCATATGGGACACCAGAAAATGCTCCTAAATGTTCGATTTTAACTAACTTGTATGGATGCTTCTTAAATTTTGGCTGAGGCCTTTCAATAATATCAACAACAAGAGGAGTGGTCATGGCAAAAGATTACAAATTCAAGGCTTTGCAGATAAATACCTTTTTCTTCCACGGAGTTAGGGTTAGCAGACAAATTTACTAGTCACACTTCAAATCCTTGAAATCTTAGCTCATGCGCTCTTCTTCTTGCTATCTTTGAATGTAAAGTGTTTCAAATGAAGAATGAATGACCTTTTTATGCTCCGCAAAACCTAATTTTCCTTTGTAATAAATGTTCTACCCTAACACATCCGGTTACACTGTTTCTGCATATAGTCGATCTTCAATTGCTCAGCAAATCGTCATATCCACTTTTTATCTTCCACAAATCTTTTCAAATGATGTATAATAATCCAAATTATTTTCTCTCATTGTGCCAAATTTAGGCACCCACTTACTGGCTGGGGGATTTTAGATTTTATTGTAGCTCCCCCTGAGCCAGAGCTCCTAATTTAATTCTTGGAGGAATTATCAACATCGGATTTCGGTGCGGACCCATTACTATTATTCACAACACTTTTCTTGACCCATGTCTTTCTCATTTCATTTTGGATCTCATTCAGATCAATTTTGCCCTTGCCTTTGTCTTGTCTTTGCTCATTCGGTTTTCTGTTTACCAGACCTCTTCTTTTATTATTCCTACTTCTACAAAATCTTGCAATATGACCAGATCTATTGCAATTAAAGCACACAACATTTCCTTGCTTATATACTTGATTTCGTCTTGATCTGCACTGATTAGCCATGTGTCCAAATCCATTGCAAGTAAAGCAGTAACCATTGAAAGAGTTGCCATTTCCTCTATTGTTAGAGTTATTCATTATCATACTTCTACATTCATTTGATCTATGACCATACCTCTTACACTTGAAGCATTGACTGGAGAAGGATGGACCATTTTGATTTACTCTACTTCTGCACTGAGTAGCTCTATGACCAAATTTATTGCAATTAAAACAATTTCCATTGAATGATGGATATCTTTGAGCATTAGGCTATCTTACCAGAGGTCTTCTATGTCTTTTTCTCCCATTCCTTGATTGAAAATTTCTTTGTTCGGATCCGGAGCTTTCACCTTTCTCATATCCAAGACCATGCTTGTCATCAGCCTTTTTCTAGTGCTTCAAGTTTAGCTAAGCTTATCTTGAACTTATCCTTGTATTCACTTCTAGGTTATGTTTGAGAATGACAATTTGCCTCTCATGTTCTCTCTCATTGTCTTTGCTTTCTTGTAGATCAGACTCTAGATGGCCAGCTATTCTATCCAATCTACAACATTCTTCAGTTCTTTCTTTTAGAGTTTGATTTAGGTCTTCTTCAGTCTTCTTCCTTTGCTCAATTTCTTTAGTTAGCCTCATTACCCCATGTTCCATCTCATGTTTTAGAACATAAACTTCTTTTGTCAGCTTCTCACATTCCTTTGTCTTTTCTTCTAAAGCCTCATTCATGCCATTTTCTTTAGTAAGATTAGCTAGCTGATGAAGTAGTTCCTTCCTTTTTTCCATTGATTTCTTTAGTTTATCTTTTAGAAAATCAATGTAATCATCAACAACCTTAAGGTTCGCTTTCAGATCATCTATTTCTGCTTTGGACCGATCAAGATCTTCTAAAGCCAATTGAAGTTGTTCTCTGAGTGAACCCGTTGAAACTCCTTCCTAGACCCTCCTCAAGCTGTTAGGCTTCTTTCAAGGAACCTTGCTCTGATACCAATTGTTGGAATTAGGGTTGACAATTGAGAGGGGGGAGGTGAATCAGTTGTCATAAAACTTTTAAAGCTTGCTGCAGTTAATTCTTCTTTACCACTTCTTAACAAATTAATGACATAATCATGAAAAGAAAGAATTAATAATACATGAGTAGAAACATAAACAACACACTTGACACCAAGATTTTGATGTGGAAACTTGGCTAAGGGAAAAACCATGGTGGGGGTTAACCCACAAAGATTATATTCTGTTAAAAGTATTACAAAGGGGAAGGCACATGCCTTCGGGCTCACTACCCAGAGCTCACTACTCAAGAGAGGCTCACTGCCTACAAGAATGATTACAAAAAGATTACAAATTGTTTGAATTGATGAGTAGCATCTGCCAATGCAAGAATTTAGTTCTGGTTAAGCACAAAATACTGATTTTACACACTTCATCTTTATTCTACCCTGTTTATTGCTCTGCCATAATCTGAACCTCAGATCTCTTCACTTTCACACTTCTATTTGCCTTTTTCACACTTACTCCATCATCACACACCACACATGTATCAATACACTCAAATCCATCGGCTATATATATCCACCTCAATAAATTCAATCACTTTTCTGTCAGCCTTATGAAGAACTTAACAAACAATACAAGTACTCTGTTTTGTTGGTTGAATCCATACATCAATATTGATGTGTACCAAAAATAACACTTGCAAATCACCATACATGTTGGCCCCTAACATTATAGCTCATACGCAACTCACAAAAACACTTCTACTAGATCCACACAAGGATCTAACACAAGTTGGTCTGTTCTTCACTGAACTGTTCTTGTCATATTAGGACCTGGTCCTCAGATGCTCATAACTTTTAATCCCTTTGTCACCAGAGGCTGAAATCTTGGATTTGGATTGTTCTGACATTCCTCTACACTCCCTCATATTTGCCACATGTAATAACTAACTAGAGAGATTTGCTGGCCAAAATACTGAACTCTACCATATACCCTGTTCCTGTCTATCCAGACTGGACAAATCTTGGAACTTACTTCTGGTATGAACTGAAACTATACTGTGGATGTGTGGAATGGACTTAGTTTCCATCAATGACAACACCGGTCATGCGTAGTAGTGTCTCTTGCCAACATAAATAGCACGAGCCCTAGTTATTGAGTCTTTCACATTGGCAGCAGCTTTTTCATGCCTAACCAAGTTTGTCTTAAGATTGTCCAGAGTCAACTGATAATCCAACAACTTATCCATTGAAACAATTGAAAAAACTTGGTCTTCAAATTCCCTTTGGATCATGCCATTGAATGCTTGCACCGTTGCATCTTGTATATCATGGTCTCTTTGACTGGAAATTGCAGTAGTGAGGGAGAATTGAGCAGTTGCATGGGCTTTGAGGGGGTTGGAGCGTGATGGAGGAGAGAAACAGAGCGAAAGTAGGCAATGGTTGAAAAAAAGAAAAATTTCCCAAAGTTAAATAAATTCGGGTGAGTGATGTAAGGGTGGTGAATTTTGCTGCCCTTGCATCTTGGGTAAGAATTTGCAAGTGTAGAGACGACAAAAATTAGCACTTTTGCATATTATACTTGGAAAATTTTATGTATGGGCGGTGGATTTTGCCGCCCATGCATATCAAGGATAAAACTCTGCAAGCAATTATTCTAATGTGACAGTGATGACCAGTTATGTTCTTAAGGTTCTGGATGAAGATGTGAATGATTTCAGTAAGCAGAAGTGGTGTGGATGTTCTTGGTGATTCAGGCAAGCTTGTGGGGGTCTCTAGATTGTGTCCAGTTCATGTTGGCGGTCCGCATTGAAGATAGAGCTTGTAATTGAAGATTTACCTCTCAGTGATGGTGTTCTTCCTAGTCTTGGCCAACCAGATGTTTTACATATGTTACAGATGATCTTGAAGATGTTTTACAAAGAAAGGCATGTTCCTCGAAGAAGATTGAAGACCCAGATATGCGTGGCCGACAGGGTAGTGACGCACATGAAGTTTTTGTAATAAGTCAAGTTGCATTTGTGTAATTGCTCTGTAATAAAATAAAGTATGTGTTGTGTCAAATTTGATGATCATCCCAAAGTTGATGTCTTGTATAAATAAGATTTGTGAAGTCATTTCAAAAGAATCAGTGGTCATGATGAGAAAGTGATAGAGAGGAGAGGAGCGAAAAGCAGAGCAGAAGTGTTGATCTTAAATGGAACTGTCTCAAGCATGGTGAAGATGCTAATCTCTAGTTCAAGTATGTAATATTTATATTATTCTATAGATAGTGTGTCTCCTGTAGCCTCTTGTGAGCAGTGTGCTCAGATAGTGAGCCCTAATTGGCAAGTGCCAAATCTTGTTCTTCTTATTCTTTTAATAGAGAATACAATCTTGGGTTAGTCACCCTATGGTTTTCCCTTAGCTAGGTTTTCCACGTTAAAATCTTGGTGTCTTATGTGTTGAATGTGTTTCTGCTCTTAAGTTATTGCATTATGCTTCCATGATTGAATCTTTATTATGTTGTTGAAATAAAAGAAGGCTTCAAGAATTTAAAGAACATAAATTTTGGTAACAATTGATTCACCCCCCCTCTCAGTTGTCTATCCTAAAACCAACAATTGGTATCAGAGCTAAGTTCCTCTAAAAGAGCTTAACTGCTTGAGGAGATCCAGGATGTCTTCCTACAAGAAGGATAGTCCAAGGTTTGATGGAATGAACTACACTCTTTGGAAAAGCCTCATGGAATGTCAATTGCAATGTATGGGATTTCAATATTAGAACATGACTATAAAATAGTATATTCCTCCAAAGAATGGTCCATCAACTCTAGATGAAATCAAAGATGCTGAAGATAATCTTCGAGCTAAAGAAGCCTTACTAAGTGCCTTATCTGATACAGAGTTGACAAATGCTATGGATTTAAAAACTGCATATGAAATTTGGTCAAAGCTAGAAATTCTGCATGAAGGAGACAAATATGTTAAATGTGCCAAGCTACAAAGTCTGAAAGGAAAATTCAAAAACCTGAAGATGAATGAAGATGAGAATATCACTACATTTATGCCAAAATAAAATGAGCTTGTTTGTGGCATTAGATGTGCTGGTGGAACTTTGGATGAAGATGAGATTGTTGCCAAAGTTCTCAGATCCTTACCTCCTGCCTACAAATAAAAGGTTGCTACTATTGAGGAATTCAGATCTTTATCAAATATTACTGTTATCACCTAGATTTGCACCCTTTGCTGCAGATGTGAAACCTTCAACAATCTAGAGTAACATGGGAATGATCTTGAAGTGTGGGACCTTGTGACATAAGATCGGACCTCTGGAGAAGGCTGGCTTCCTCTTTCTAAGCCTATTGCTTAGAGAAAAACATCTAAACCTAGTGCTAAAGCTTACAGGGGAAAAGGGTTAGAAGGAATACTAAAAAAAATACTGAAATGAACTAAGTGATACACCAGATTTAAATGTGTTTGGCTACAACCAAATAGGCACAGTAATAATCTCACAGCTGGAAAAACTTACACAGACTCATATTAGTTCTAGCAGAGGTCAAAATGGAATAATGGAGGAATGAAAGGGACCGTTTTATCCACAATACATAGCTTACCAATCCAAAGAGCAGACACAGTGCTAAAAAATAATAAAAGAGAGGCAAAATACCAGTTTATATTGATCATACAGGCCAAATAACCATTACAAAGAATAGCCCAGAAGAACAACCAACACTATATACATCTGTTTTACGTGTATATATATCATTTTACATTATTAATGTGGTCTGCAGAGTCATCGATTTGTAGTAATGAATGCAACAAATAACTTCAGCTGAATATGCAACTGTCACTGCTGAAATGTCACGATGGCCAAGCATGCAATGCCAGATCTAAAATTTGAAAGTGAGAGAAAACCCCTGAAAACCCTACCAAGTGAAAGAAGGGACAAAAATATGCATCTTTGCCTCTTACAGCATGTCAAAACTTGCCAGGATGGAGGAGATATAGGTGGTCAAAGATTCGGTCAACCGCCTATATATATCACTTTGCATCTGTGTATATATCACTTGCATTTGCTGCCTAAATTGGCATTCAAAACTTCTCTGCAACTCCCTTATATATGCATGCCGCCCTGTATATCAGACTTGAATTTGCCCTTTGAATTTTGAAATTGTATAGGCATACAATTTCCCTTTGTATATGCGGGCCCCACTATTTGTATGTTAACTTGCATGTATGTCTGCCGCCACGTGGCACCACCTGATTCGTTGCTGAGTTGGTTCAAGGAGCATCGTTGAAAACTATATCTGCCCTTTGCATATTGCAATATACAAGCACAATTGTACATGCAAGCCGCGGACTTCAAATTTTATGAAATAGCCTGAAAAGACATTGAAATCTGGCTTGTATATTTCCTTTTTCTATTTGCTTGTATATCACAATATACAAGCACCAAATATACAAGCCACGGACCCCAAAAATTTATCAACTGCTTTGACTGCTGGGTCGGATCTGGCTTGCATCACTTTCTTTGTATATTTCCCTGCATGTTCAAATATACAAAACACTTATACATATACAAGGTGGACCCGAGACCTGAAATACTGAATTTGATCTTCGATTCAAGTCCGCCTTGCATACAACCCTTGTATCTTTGACTTGTATATCGCAATATACAATTGCCCATATACAAGGCGGACCCCAAGACTTTATAAAATAAGTTAAAAATGCAATCACGTCCAGCTTGTATGTAAACCTTTGTATATCGGCTTGTATGTGCAAACATACAAGCCAAATATACATTCTACTGTTCATGCTCACTTGTATCCTCTAACATACAATCGGCCTTGTATGTGCGTAGGCCCCACCTCTTGTACGTTCGGCCTTGTATGTTTCGCTTGTATGTGCAAAACATACAAGGCTGAATGTACATTCCATTGTAGTGGATGCACTTGTATGTCAAACCTTGTATCTTTTCATTGCATGTGCATGTACAAACATACAACATAATATGCATTTGAAACCCGATATGCATTGAGGAAATATTCCTGTAATGTATCTCCTACTTTGTATAATTTTCCTTGTATGTTTCTCCTTGCAACCAGATATACAAACCAGGAATATCCTGGGAATCTGCGAAAGATTCCTCCTTGTACATGCACCTTCCTAAGCCCGATATGCATTCCAAAATGCATACAACTTACCTTTTTCATCATTTTCTAAGGCCGATAGAGATTTGCAAGCCCGCCAAATGTACATTTGAACTGTATATTGACCAAAACTTTGACCATGAATAACTTCTTTATTTGGCCGAATCTCAGGGTGGTGTAAAAAGCAAACCTGCCTATTTTTTCAATCTCTTTCCAATGGTAAGGTTTTTTAGGCAAGGATTTTTAGGAAATTTGGAACTTTAAGCTTTATAGGAACATTTTCCAAAGGATTTTCAAGGAAAAGTACTAGGTGAACTGTTTAGCTCTGGACAGGGGAAAATGGGTCAACAATTACAAGGGATCAATTGGTTGGGAAGTTAGCTGCATTTGAATTGGCTGAGTTTGGAGATGCTCCTCCCAAGACTGAATTTGCATTCAAAGTTAGTGCCTCTACAAAAGGTAAACAAAGGTATGATCCAGGAGAGAGTTCCTCAAAGAAATTATCATGGTATGAAAAAGAAAGAAAAGATTTGGAAGAAGATGAGGTAGAAGCTACTCAACTTGAAGCCCTTATTGCAAAAAGACTACCAAGAGGATCTGGTATGTATGATGAAAAATTGCCCTTCAAATGTTTCAACTGCAATAAGATTGGTCATTTTTCCTCAAGGTGTCTGAAAAGATTTTCAAGGCCAAATCCTAATAGATTAAGATTCTAAAAGAAATGTTACTATGCTCAAGATGATGATGATGAATCTAAGATAGGAAACAAATCTGGAAGTGACTAGATGTTTATTGCCATCAAGGAAGAAGATCCAATGCCTATTAAATCTGCCAATCTTAAGATAGAAAGGGATCTGGCTGCTTAGGTTGAAGAAAAGGATGAATGGGTCATTGACAGTGGATGCTCTCACAATATGACTAGCAATAATAATAAGTTCATAAACTTGGAAAGATATGAAGGTGGAGTTGTAAAATTTGGAGATAATTTTGCTGGCAGAATCAAAGCAGAGGAACCATTTCTTTTGATGGAAAGAACAAAACCAGTGATGTTCTATATGTTGAAGGTTTAAAGCATAATATTCTCAGTGTTGGGCAGTTGGTAGACAAAGGTTATGATCTACGGTTCAAAAACAGAAAATGCAAGATCGTTGAAAGCTCTAGAACTGAGATTGCATCCGGTACTTAGACAAAAGGTAACATCTTTCACTTGGTTGGTTATGGCAAAAGTTGTTTATTTGTTCAAATTGATCAGAGTTGGCTGTGGCATAGGAGAATGTGTCATGTGAATTTTGATAATATCATTAAGATAAGTAACACCCAGGCTGTAAGAGATCTTCCAAGATTGGTGAAACCTACTAACAGTTTGTGCAAAGTATGTCAGTTGGGTAAGTAGAACAGAGTCACATTTAAAAGTAAGGAACAATCTTCTACCAAATTGTTGGACTTGGTACACACTGATCTATGTGGACCGGAAAGAATCAGGAGTCTTCAAGGTGATAGATATTTCATGTTACTGATTGATGACCACTCCCAGATGATGTGGGTGACTTTCTTGAAAGAGAAATTTGAAGCACTTGGGAAGTTCAAAATATTCAAGGCTATGGTAGAAAATGAAACTAGGTTAAACATAAAATGTCTCAGGTTTGATAGAGGTGGTGAATTCACATCTGGAGAGTTCATAGAATTCTGTGAGAAACATGGGATAAAGAGACAGTTATCTGCTCCAAGGACTCCACAGCAGAATGGAGTAGTGAAGAGAAAGAACCAGACCATTCAGGTAGCATCGAGAACCATGATGATGGAAGCAAATGTCCCTTAGATCTACTGGAGAGAAGTTGTAAGCACTACTGTCTAAGCTCTTAATCGAATACAAATCACAAGCAATACTGGTAAGACTCCTTATGGACTTTGGTTTGACATCACCCCTACTGTGAAGTATTTCAAAGTCTTTGGTAGTAAGTGCTATATCAAAAGAGATGAAGTCCTTGGAAAGTTTGATGCTAGAAGTGATGAAAGAATATTCTTGGGATATTCCACTCAAAGCAAAGCTTACTGGTGTTATAACAAGAGATTAAGAAAGATTGTAGAAAGTACAAATGTGAAGGTTGATGAAGGCAATGAAAATCCTTCAAGGTTTTATGAGTATGAAGTAGATGATCAGAATGATGTTTTGGTCCAAGAAGGACAAGCCCCAACTGCAGTTCAGATTTAGACTGATCTAGAGAATCCTGAAATATAGGAAGAAGAGATAAGTTTGAATGAAACTGTCCAAGAAATAGAAGTGCAAGAAATTTCCAAAACTCTTAGGTATGTAAGACCAAATCATTCTGAAGACCAGATCATAGGAGATAGAAGCAAAGGTGTTCAAACAAGAAGAAAAATTGCTCAAGAATTAGTGAAGTATTGTCTGATTTCAAAGGTTGAACCAAACACAGTAAGTGAAGCATGCAATGATGAAAGCTGGGCTAAATCAATGGAGGAAGAGTTGATGCAGATAAAAAAAAATCACACTTGGGATCTTGTTCCTAGACCTAAAGATAAAAATGTGATTGGGACTAAGTGGGTCTTTTGGAATAAACTGAATGAAGATGGTGAAGTAGTCAGAAATGAAGCCATATTGGTCTATAAGGGTTATTCTCAAGTAGAAGGAGTTGACTTTGAAGAAATTTTTCTCCGGTGGCAAGAATTGAAGCAGTCAGATTATTTCTTGCTTTTGCTGCCTTCAAGGATTTCAAAGTACATTAGATGGATGTCAAGTCTGCCTTCCTGAATGGTGATTTGGAAGATGAGGTTTACATTGAGCAACCAAATGGATTTCAATTGTCTGATCATGGTGATATGGTTTGCAAGTTGAAGAAAGCATTGTATGGACTCAAACAAGCCCCAAGAGCCTGGTATGAAATATTGGATAAACATCTTTTGAAGATTGGTTTTAACAAAGGTACTGTTGATAGTAACTTTTACTTCAAGATTGATCATGAAAATATCTTGATTGTTGAAGTATTTGTTGATGATATCATTTTTGGAGGAAAAGATAGTATGTGCAAGACTTTTGCAAATCAAATGAAAAGTGAATTTGAGATGTCTATGTTTGGGGAAATGAATTTCTTCTTGGGTCTGTAAATCACTCAAACAAAGAAAGGAATCTTCATGTCACAGACTAAATATGTGAAAGAATTGTTGAAGAAAATTGGGATGGAAGATTCAAAGCCAATGAATACTCCCATGGCAACCGGGTGTAAACTAAGCAAAGATGATGAATCTCCTAAGGCTGAACAGAAAAAGTACAGGTCAATGATTGGAGGACTAATGTACTTTACTCAAACTAGACCTGACATTATGAATGTTGTTTATCTTGTTACCAGATTCCAAGCTGATCCTCGAGAGTCTCATGTCATGGCAATCAAGAGAATTCTTAGATATCTGAAAGGAACAGTTGAGTATGGTTTATGGTATCCTAGGGATCATGATTTCTCTCTTCATGCATATACAAATGCTGATTGGATAGGAGATGTGGGTGACCGGAAGAGTACTAGTGGTGGTGCATTCTTTTTGGGGAAAAGATTAGTTTCTTGGCTAAGCAAGAAACAAGAGGCAATATCTATGTCCACTGCAGAAGCAGAGTATATTGCAGCAGCAGGTAGTTGCACTCAATTATTGTGGATGAAGCAAATGCTAAGAGACATCAGAGTGGAGTATGAAGAACCTATCACAGTCTTCTGTGATAACTCAAGTGCAATAAATATATAAAAAAATCCAGTGTTGCATTCAAAGACAAAACATATATCCATCAAGTTTCACTTTTTGAGAGAGCAGGTGAACAAGAATGAAGTCAGATTGGAGTTTGTACCCTCAAAGGATCATATTGTCGATATTTTTACTAAACCTCTACCTAAGGACTCTTTTGAGTATCTCAGGGAGAAGTTAGGGGTTATTACCCCTCCGGTTCTGAATTAAGGTGCACTGATGTGCATTAGTCCGGTGGATCTCATAGTCATATCTTGTGGTCCAGATTGATGATAGGAAGTTGCTACTCAGGGGGAGCAGTCTGTATGATATTGAAGTATTGATGCAAGTATGTGCCCTTTGCCATTGATGTCAAAGGGGGAGAAATGAAGAAAGAAAAAATATGTGAATGATTGATGTTGTTAGGGGGAGCCAGTGAGGAGAAGTTCTTGTCTTGATGGTCAAAACAATTTTTCACATCATGTGTTTCCATCAATGACAAAGGGGGAGATTGTTGCAAGTATTGGTCTAACCGGTGTTATCATTGATGTCAACATACTCCTATTGCATTGATGTCAAGAATTGAATGAGTTGTATGCTGAGGATATTGAGAAAATTAGCCCCATCAGAAATAGAGAAGAACATTGAAGACAGTGAAGTTCTATGAGTCAAAGATCCCATCCAGTTGAAGATCAGAGTATGCACATCAAAGGGTTTGTAGATATGTGTTTGAAGGTTCTCCAGTCAAGATTTTAGAGGTCCGCATGAAGATTTGAAGAAGTTATGGCCACATGAGTAAAACTGGTTCTGGCAGCTGTTTAGAGGTGACAAAGTGACACAAATAGGTCCGGTGAGATCCAAAAAATGCAATATCTTGTTCTGTGGATCTGATGGCATGTTTGGGAAGCCAATGTGAATTGACAAGTCAATTGGTTCATGGTCTGGAGGTCCACAAGCAATTATTCTAATGTGACAGTGATGACCAGTTGTGTTCTTAAGGTTCCAGATGAAGATGCAAATGATTTCAGTAAGCAAAAGTCGTGTGGATGTTCTTGGCGATTCACACAAGCTTGTGGGGGTCTATAGATTGTGTCCAGTTTGTGTTGGCAGTCCGCATTGAAGATAAAGCTCGTAATTGAAGATTTACCTCTCAGTGATGGTGTTCTTCCTAGTCTTGGCCGACCAGATGTTTTACACATGTTGCAGATGATCTTGAAGATGTTTTACAAAGCAAGGCGTGTTCCTCAAAGAAGATTGAAGACCCAGATATGCGTGGCCGACAGGGTAGTGATGTGCATGAAGTTTTTGTAATAACTCAAGTTGTATTTGTGTAATTGCTCTGTAGTAAAATAAAGTATGTGTTGTGTCAACTTTGATGATCATTCCAAAGTTGGATGTCTTGTATAAATAAGATTTTTGAAGTCATTTCAAAAGAATTAGTGGTTGTGATGAGAAAGTGATAGAGAGGAGAGGAGCGAAAAGAAGAGCAGAAGTGTTGAGCTTAAATGGAGCTGTCTCAAGCATGGTGAAGATGCTAATCTCCAGTTCAAGTATGTAATATTTATATTATTCTGCAGACAATGTGTCTCCTTTAGGTAGTGAGCCTCTTGTGAGCAGTGTGCTTAGGCAGTGAGCCCTAATTGGCAAGTGCCAAATCTTGTTCTTCTGATTCGTTTAACAAAGAATACAATCTTGGGTTAGTCACCCCGTGGTTTTTCCCTTAACTGGGTTTTCCACATTAAAATCTTGGTGTCTTATGTGTTGAATGTGTTTCTGCTCTTAAGTTATTGCATTATGCTTCCATGATTGAATCTTTATTATGCTGTTGAAATAAAAGAGGGCTTCAAGAATTTAAAGAACATAAATTTTGGTAACAACTGATTCATCCCCACTCTCAGTTGTCTGTCCTAAAACCAATAGAAAAAACATACCTGATGTCAAAGGGTAGAGAAATAGAAGAAAACCCTAGCTCAAAATCCAATCCGATCCACTCAGTTATATGCGAATAGTAGGCTCGAGAACTCTTCAGGGGTGTAGAGGCATTCATAGAGGCAAGAAGAAAAAGAAATAATAAAAATAAAAACTCTTAAAACCATTTAAATTGCCATAACACAATAACTTGATGTGCAATAATTACACATCATGTTAACTAAAATTTGCTTGGGGGGCATTTTTCGCTGCCTTTGCAACTTTAACAAACCTAACATGCATTGGCGACATTTTTTGCCGCCATTGCATAAGACAAGAAAATCAATATGCATTGATGGTGAATTTTGCCGCCTGAGCATGTTAATGATATATTTTTAACTCCCAGAAAATATCAAACTTACAATTTGACCTGTTTGCCATTTCACTTGTTTTCACAAACTTTAAGAAACTGAAATGAGACAATACTTAGATAAATTCTCCGGTGCTAGGGTACCATGCACGAAGGCAAATGTGATTCACCTCATTTTGCATTCTTAGAGTTGTAGGCTACAAAATAGACAAGTTTTATAGGGGTCATCCTACAAATTGAGCGCAACTAAATTTGAGAATAACAACTGGCTCTAATTGGGGAGCTTCCTTCTATCATCCTTTGAAATGATTGAAGGGAGAAGAACTCTAGTCTCTAAGTGCCTTCATCCATCCATTGGGCTATAGATTCAGGTGACACACCAAAAGAAACAAAAAGACTTAAAAGAAAAAGAATCAAAACTATACAAATATTTACAAACTTATCTACCGTTTTATTGTGAGAAAAGCTTCAGATGTTGCCCACTGTGTGGCAGAAGGAAAGGCGTTGCATCTTGATACTCTAGTAAGAAACTATTTTCACCACAAAGTTGATGAATGACAAGGGGCCTCTCTATAGGGAATCAAACTTCCCATGCATTCCTTTCAGCTCTCTTCTCTTGTCCCATAACAAGACTTGATCCTCGACTTGAAAATTCCTCGATTTAGCCTTCTTGTCGAATAGCTTATTCACTTGACTTTGGTGTTCTGCAATGCAATCCACAACCTTAACACATTGTTCCTCAAGCTCAGAATGGAACATCATGCACTTATCAATGGAGCTCTCAAAAGTCTCATCTTCAATAGATTTTATCGACTTCAAAGTGGGTAGCTCTACTGTAATCGGTATCTCAACATTCAATCCATACAACAATTGAAAAGGTGACATACCAATTGCTCTTTTGGGGGTAATGCACTCTACACACAATGCATCGAACAATGCCTTGTGCCAGGTCCTCTAATGTTCATCAACTAGCTTCCTGATGATAGTAACCAAGTTCTTGTTACTTGACTCATCTTGACCCTTCCCTTGAGAATAATAGTCAAACGAGTGAGAAAGAATGATCCCATATTCAAAGAAGAAACTAGTTATTTCTTGGGAAGAAAAATAAGTAGCATTATCTGCTACTATCTTGTTTGGAACACCAAACCTTGATATTATATTTTCTTTGAGAAACCTGCAAACTACCTTAGAAGTAACATGTTTCACCAAAATAGCCTCCACCCACTTGGTGAAGTAGTTAGTGGCTGTGAGAACAAAACTGTGCCCCGCACTTGACGATGGATTTACTGCACCAATGCAATCAATACCCCACTATTGGAAAGGTTTCTCAATTATCACTGGCTTGAGAGGTAATGCAGCCAACTTGGGTTTTTGCACAAATTGTTGACAAAGCTCACACTTACGCACCCAGTTATATGCATCTTGAAACAGTGTAGGCCAATAATATCTAGCTCACAAAATCTTGTGAGCTATCACCTATGCTAAGAAATGTCTGCCACATGCCAAACTATGAAATGACACCAATAGTTTACCTTGTTGTGCCTTGTCGACACAACGTAGAAAAATTCCATCAAGACTTCTCTTATACAAACTGTTGTCCCAAAGAATAAAATTTGTACCCTTTAGCTTGATAGTACTTTTCTATTTATAAGACAAATTCTTAGGACATTCAGCATAAGTGAGGAAGTGTGCAATGTTAGTGTACCATTCGTCAGTTGTGCTAACAAACATAACAGTAGGAATTACCTCATTCTCTGCTTCTTCATCACCTATTTCTTTCAGCACGTTATTAGCAATGAGTTGACACAAACCTTTTCCATGTACCAGCTTGGTGGGTTTGATATCTATATCATATTCCTAGATTTTTGCAATCTAGTTCCCCCTCTTACTCCCAAACTCCTGTTGAGTCAAGATGGACTTAACCGTTGAATTTGGCACAAAGGCAGTAGTATGTGGATTCAAGATGTAGTATCTGAAATGCTTAACTACCTTGATGACATCATAAGCATGTTTCTCCATGGAAGAATACTTGAGTTCATGAGTTTTCAAAGGACAACTCATAAATGTAATCAGAGACTCGATGCCTTCCTTGTTCTCTTGTACTAGGATGGCTGACAATGTATGCTCAGAAGCTTAACCATACATGATGAAATCCTTTGTATAGTCTGGACAAACCAAAATTAGGGCATGAGCAATGGCTTTCTTAATGTCCTCAAAAGCCTCTTTACCTTCCACACTCCAATAGAACATGGACTTTCATTTCATCATATTTACAATATGACGAGTCTTTTTTGCAAACTCCAGAATAAACCTTCACAGAAAATTAACCTTCCCAAAGAAGGAGTGTACAATAGTCTTACTTAAAGGCAAAGTAAGACTTTGAATAGATTTGACTTGTTCAAAGTTAATTTTTGTACCTTCCTTGGACACAATATGACCAAGAAGCTTACCTTCGATCACCCCAAAAAATGACTTTTTGGGATTCAAGGAGATACCATGTTGCCGACATCTTTCCAGAACTTGTCTTAGATGATAAGAATGATCTTGACATTTTTTTGAAAAAATGGTTAAGTCATCAAGATAAACAACAATGAACTTACCGATCTCATCACAAAAGGCAAGATTCATTGCTCTCTAGAAAGTAGCACCGGCATTGATCAACCCAAAAGGCATCCTACAATATACACACATGCCCTAGGAAGTGGTGAAAGCAGTTTTATGTTGATATTGTTCATTGACCTCCACCTGATTATATCCTGAGAAACCATCAAGCATGGATAGCATCTCCAAACATGTCATCATTTGTAAATATTGGTCCATTACCGGCAAGGAGTAATTATCCTTCAATGATGACTAGTTCAAGTTGCAGAAATCCACACAAATGCGAATCTCTCCATTCGTTTTCCTCACCAGAACAATGTTAGCTATCCATGTCGAATAATGAATATGAAAGATTATTCAGGCATTAAAAATCTTCTAAATATTAGCTAGAATGGTACCTGAGATTTTTGGATTGTATTGCCTCTATTTCTATTTGTGAGGCAAAGATCCCATCTTGAGTGGAATCTCATGCTGAACTTCCTTCGGTCAAAATGACTTCAAGTCATCATAGGAGTAGGCTAGCACATCAATGTAATGACGCAAGAGCATCACAAACTTGAACTTCTCATCAGACATACAACACTTCCCAATGTTAACCATTTAAGGATCACTTTTTGTGCCTAGATTCACTTGCTCAACCTTAGTAGATGAACCTGTTCTGGATTGTTGTTGCTTTTTGATGTAACAATCGTGCTTGTCAAAAAGTTTCTCAAGGGAAACTAGACCTTTGGGGATCTTGTTTCCTTTCAACTGCAATATCTCCTCACCCATTTCTTGATCAATATCAAACACAGATTCTTAGGGGGGAGAATCACTTCCTTCAAAATAAAGTTCACTAAAATTCTCTGCTTTCTCCAAGAACACAATGATTTGATCATCGCCATTGAATACTTGCCAATGGTCAGAATTATCAGGAACACTTGGTCTAAAGACCAACTCAATGGTATATCTATTACCCTTAAAATCCTTATGAGGAACCATAAGAGTAGCCAATACAGCTAATGAATCTGCCCTATCATTGAATTCTCTTGGAACAACAAAAATGTTAAATGCGTAAAAATCTTCAATGCAATCCCAAACGCGATTTTGATAATGCCTTAACCTTTCATTTTAAGTCTGGTAAAGATTTCTTACTAGACAAATGACTAGTTCTGCATCTCCCTGTGCATGGAGATTCTTGATTTCTTTGGTGCAAGCCAGTTCCATTCCCAACAATAGAGATTCATACTTGGAAGTGTTATTGGTATTATCAAATTGTAGCTTGTAGGAGAAAGGAAAAATTGTTAGATTTAGAGCAGACAACTGAGAGGGGGGGTGAATCAGTTGTCTGAAACTTTTCTTCCAATTAAACACTTTAATCCACTTTGTAACTTAGCAGCACAATAATAAATCAATCATAGAAACATAAAGCATTAAATCAAGAGCAGGAACATATTAACACATAAGACACCAAGATTTTTGACATGAAAAACCTGGTTAAGGGAAAAACCATGGGGTGACTAACCCAAGATTGTATTCTCTGTTAGAAGAATAGAAAGAACAAAATGGCACATGCCAATTAGGGCTCACTGCCTGAGCACACTACTCACAGGAGGCTCACTGCCTACAAGAGACATTGTCTACAGAATAATAAGTATTACATACTTGAACTGAAGAATAGCATCTTCACCATGCTTGAGTCAGTTCTATTTAAGGCCAATACTTCTACTCTACCTTTCACTCCTCTCCCCTCTACCACACTCTCATCTTCACAAGATACCTTTGAAATGACTTTGCAACTCCTTATTTATACAAGAAATCAACTTAGGGATAATCATCCAAGTCGGCATACATTACAAAGAAAATACATAAATACAACATGACTAATTACAAAAAGACTTCACACAGATCAACACACTGTCGGCCACATAGATCTGAGAATTCAATCTTCATTTAGGAACATGCCAATCCTCACATAACATCTTCAAGATCATCCACAGGATGTGTAACTCATCCGGTTGGCCAGAGTTAGGAAGAACATCATCATCCGGAAGTTATTCTTCAATTGCAAGCTCAAACTCCAATGCAAACCACCAACATGAATTGGACACAATCCAAAGACCTCCACAAGCTTGCCTGAATCACCAAGAACATCCACACTACATCTGCTTACTGAAATCCTTATCTCCTTCATTTGGAACCTCAAGAACACAGTCTGTCATCACTCTCACAATGGAATAGATGTTTGTAGACCTCCAGACCATGAACCAATTGAGTTGTCAATTCACATTGACTTCCTAAACACTTGACCAAATCCATAGAACAAGATATTTCATTTCTAGATCTCACTGGACCTATCTATATCACTCTATCACCTCTGAACACCTGCCAGAACCGGTTTTACTTAAGTGGCCATAACTTCTTCATATCTTCATGCAGACCTCTAAAATCTTTGTTGGATCATCTCAAGGCACATATCTACAAACCCTTTGAAGTGTATCCTCTGATCTTCATCTTAACTGGGATCTTTACCTCATTGTCTTCACTGTTCTTCTCTATTTCTGATTAGGACTAATTTTCTCAATATCCTGAACACATAGCTCATCCAATCCTTATCATTAATGCAATAGGAGTATGTTGACATCAATGACAACACCGGTTAGGCTCATACTTGCAACAATCTCCCCCTTTGTCATTGATGGCAACATATGATGTGAAAAACTATTTTGACCATCAAAACAAGAGCTTCTCCTTACTGTCACAACTCCCCCTATCAGCAACAACCATTCACATGTCTTCTCTTCCTTTCTTGCTCCCCCTTTGATCAGCAACAAATTATTTTTCACAAGTCTTCTCTCCCCCTTTGACATCAATGGCAAAGGGCACATACTTGCATTACTTCAGAATCATGCCAGCTTCTCCCCCTGAGTGGCAACTTCTGAAACATCAATCCAAACCACAAGATATGACTGTGAGATCCACTGGATTGATGCACATCAGTGCACCTTAATTTAGAACCGGAGGGGTAATAACCCCTAACTTCTCCCCGAGATACTCAAAAGAGTCCTTAGGTAGAGGTTTAGTAAAGATATCTGCAATTTGATCCTTGGAAGGCACAAACTCCAATCTAACTTCATTCTTGTTCACTTTTTCTCTCAAAAAGTAAAACTTGATGGATATATGTTTAGTCTTTGAATGCAACACCGAATTCTTAGATATATTTATTGCAGTTGAATTATCACAGAAGATTGTGATAGGATCCTCATACTCCACTTTGATGTCTCTTAGAATTTGCTTCATCCACAAAACTTGAGTACAACTACCTACTGCTGCAATATATTCTGCTTCTGTAGTGGACAGAGATATTGACTCTTGTTTCTTGCTTATCCAAGAAACCAATCTCTTCCCCAAAAAGAATGCTCCACCATTGGTACTCTTCCAATCATCCACATCTCCTGCCCAATCCGCATCTATATATGCATGAAGAGAGAAATCATGATCTCTAGGATACCATAGACCATACTCAACTGTCCCTTTTAGATATCTAAAAATCCTCTTGATTGCCATGACATGAGATTCTCTAGGATTAGCTTGGAATCTAGCAACATGACCAACAACATTCATAATGTCAGGTCTAGCTTGAGTGAGATACAATAGTCCTCCAATCATTGACTTGTACTTTTTTTTATCAGCCTTAGGAGAGTCATCATCTTTGCTTAATTTACATCTAGTTGCCATGGGAGTATTCATTGGTTTTGAGTCTTCCATCCCAAATTTCTTCAACAATTCTTTCACATATTTGGTCTGAGAAATGAAGATTCCTTTCTTTGTTTGAGTGATTTGCAGACCCAAGAAAAAAATTATTTCCCCAAACATGGACATCTCAAATTCACTTTTCATTTGATTTGCAAAGGTTTTGCACATACTATCTCTTCCTCCAAAAATGATATCATCAACAAACACTTCAACTATCAAGATGTTTTCATGATCAATTTTGAAATACAAATTACTGTCAGAAGTACCTTTGTTGAAACCAATCTTCAAAAGATGCTTATCCAATCTTTCATACCAGGCTCTTGGGGCTTGCTTCAGTCCATACAGAGCTTTCTTCAACTTGCAGACCATATCACCATGATCAGATAATTGAAATCCATCTGGTTGCTTAATGTATACTTCTTCTTCCAAGTCACCATTCAGGAAAGTAGATTTTACATCCATTTGATATACTTTGAAATCCTTGAAGGCAGCAAAAGCAAGAAATAATCTAACTGCTTCAATTCTTGCCACCGGAGCAAAAGTTTCTTCAAAATCAACTCCTTCTACTTGGGAGTAACCCTTGCAGACCAATCTGGCTTTGTTTCTGATTACTTCACCATCTTCATTTAGTTTATTCCAGAAGACCCATTTGGTTCCAATCACATTCTTGGTTTTAGGTCTAGGAAAAAGATCCAATGTGTGATTTTTCTCAATTTGCATCAACTCCTCCTGCATTGCTTTAGTCCAGTTTTCATCATTGCAAGCTTCATTCACTATCTTAGGTTCACTCTTTGAAATTAGACAATATTCTTATGAATCTTGAGCAATCCTTCTCCTTGTTTGTACACCTTTGCTTTTATCAGCTATGATCTAAACTTCAGAGTGATTAAGTCTTACATACCTGGGAACTTTGGGAGTTTCTTGCACTTCTGATTCTTGAACAGGCTCATTCAAACTCATCTCTTCTACCTAATTTACCAGACCAGTCTAAATCTGAATTTCAGAAGGGGCTTGGGCTCCTTGAATCAAAACATCATTCTAATCATCTTCATCATATTCATAAATCCTTGAGGGTTTTTCAATTCCTTCATCAAACTTCACATTTGTACTTTCTATAATCTTTCTCAGTCTCTTGTTATAACACCGGTATGCTTTGCTTTGAGTAGAATATCCCAAGAATATTCCTTCATCACTTCTAGCATCAAATTTGCCTAGATCTTCATCTCTTTTAATGTAACATTTGCTACCAAAGACTCTAAAATACTTCACAGTAGGAGTGATGCCAAACCAGAGTTCATAAGGAGTCTTACCGGTATTTCTTCTGATTTGTACTCGATTGAGAGTATAGACTGAAATGCTTACAGCTTCTCTCCAATAGATCTAAGGAACATTTGCTTCCATCATCATGGTTCTAGATGCTTCCTGGATGCTCTGGTTCTTTCTTTCCACTACTCCATTCTGTTGTGGAGTCCCAGGAGTAGACAACTGTCTCTTTATTCCATGTTTCTCATAGAATTCTATGAACTCACTGGATGTGAATTCTCCACCTCTATCAGATCTCAGGCATTTTAATTTTAATCTAGTTTCATTCTCTACCATAGCATTAAAAATTTTGAATTTCTCAAGAGCTTCTGAGTTCTCTTTCAGAAAAGTAACCCACATCATCTGGGAGTAGTCATCAATTAATAGCATGAAGTATCTATCACCTTGAACACTTCTGATTCTTGCCAGACCACATAGATCAGTATGAATTAAGTCCAATAATCCAGTAGAGGACTGTTCCTTACTCTTGTATGTGACCCTGCTCTGCTTGCCTAACTGACATTCTTTACACAAGCTGTTAGAAGGTTTCACTAGTCTTGGAAGATCTCTCACAACCTGGGTGTTGCTTATTTTAATGATATTATCAAAATTCACATGACACATTCTTCTATGCCACAACCAACTCTGATCAATTTAAACAAATAAACAACTGTTACCAGCACCAACCAAGTGGAAGATGTTACCTTTAGTCTGGGTACCAAATGCAATCTCTGTCCCGGAGCTTTCAAAGATCTTGCATTTTCCATTTTTGAATAGGAGATCATAGCCTTTATCCATCAACTGTCCAACACTGAGAAGATTGTGTTTCAAACCTTCAACATACAGTACATTACCGGTTTTGTTCTTTCCATCAAAAGAAATAGTTCCTCTACCTCTGATTCTACCAAAAAAATTATCACCAAATTTTACCATTCCTCCTTCATACCTTTCCAAATCTATAAACTTGTTTTTGTCACCTGTCATATGGTGGGAGCATCCACTGTCAATGACCCAATCATTATTTTCTTCAACTTGGGCAGCCAGAGCTTTTTCCACAATTTTATGATTGACAGATTTAGAGGGCATTGGATCTTCTTCCTTGATGGCAATAAACACCCAGTCACTTCTAGATTTGTTTCCTATCTCTGATTTATCATCTGTTACTCCTTCATCATCATCATCTTCATGAACATAGTAGCATTTCTTTTGGAACCTTGATTTGTTAGGGTTTGGCCTTGAGAATCCTTTTGGACACCTTGAGGCAAAATGACCAATCTTATTGTAGTTAAAACACTTAAAAGACAATTTCTCTTCATACTTACTGGATCCTCTTGGCAGTCTTTTTGTAATAAGGGCTTCAAGTTGAGCAGTTTCTGCTTCATCTTCTTCTAGATCTTTTCTTGCTTTTTCATACCATGATAGTTTCCTTGAAGAGTTCTCTCCTGGATCAAATCTTTGTTTACCTTTTACAGATGCACTAGCTTTGAATGAAGATTCAGTCTTGGGGGGGCATCTCCAAACTCAGTCAATTCAAATGCAACCAATTTACCAACCAATTGATCTCTTGTGACACCTGAATGAGCTCTGAATTCTTCAATGGTAGCAACCTTGTATTTGTAAGAGTCAGGAAGGGATCTGAGAACTTTGCCAACAATCTCATCTTCATCCAAGACTCCACCAGCACATCTAATGCCGCAAACAAGCTCATTTACTCTGGGCATAAATGTAGTGATATTTTCATCTTCTCATTTTCAGATTTTTAGATTTTCCTTTTAGACTCTATAGATTGGCACATTTCACATACTTGTCTCCTTCATGTAGAAGTTCCAACTTTTGCCAAATCTCATATGTAGTTTTTAGATCAACAACATTTGTCAGTTCTGAATCAGATAAGGCACTTAGAAGAGATTCTTTAGCCCGCAGGTTCTTTTCAGCATCTCTGATTTCATCTACGAAGTGCGGACCATTCTATGGGGGATCATACTTCTTTGAAGCCATAATCCAATATTGCATTCCCATACATTGCAAGTGGCATTCCATGCGACTTTTCTAAAGAGTGTAATTGGTTCCATCAAACCTCGGACTATCCTTCTTGTATGACGACATCTTGGATCTCCTCAAGTGGTTAAGCTCTTTGAGAGGAACTTGGCTCTGATATGAATTGTTAGATTTAGAGCAGACAACTGAGAGGGGGGGAGTGAATCAGTTGTTTGAAATGTTTCTTCCAATTAAACACTTTAATCCACTTTGTAACTCAGCAGCACAATAATAAATCAATCATAGAAACATAAAGCATTAAATCAAGAGCAGGAACATATTAACACATAAGACACCAAGATTTTGACGTGGAAAACCCGGTTAAGGGAAAAACCACAGGGTGACTAACCCAAGATTGTATTCTTTCTTAGAAGAATAGAAAGAACAAAATGGCACATGCCAATTAGGGCTCACTGCTCGAGCACACTGCTCACAGGAGGCTCATTGCCTACAGGAGACACACTGTCTACAGAATAATAAGTATTACATACTTGAACTGAAGAATAGCATCTTCACCATGCTTGAATCAATTCCATTTAAGCCCAATACTTTTGCTCTGCCTTTCGCTCCTCTCCTCTCTACCACACTCTCATCTTCACAAGATACCTTTGAAATGACTTTGCAACTCCTTATTTATACAAGACATCGACTTAGGGATAATCATCCAAGTCGGCATACATTATAGAGCAAATACATAAATATAACATGAATAATTACAAAAAGACTTCATGCGGATCAACACATTGTCAGCCACACAGATCTGAGACTTCAATCTTCATTTAGGAACATGCCAATCCTCATATAACATCTTCAAGATCATCCGTAGGATGTGTAACTCATCCGGTAGGCCAGAGTTAGGAAGAACATCATCATCTGGAAGTTATTCTTCAATTGCGAGCTCAAACTCTAATGTGGACCACCAACATGAACTGGACATGATCCAAAGACCTCCACAAGATTTCCTGAATCACCAAGAACATCCACACTACATCTGCTTACTGAAATCCTTATCTCCTTCATCCAGAACCTCAAGAACACAGTCTGTCATCACTGTCACAATGGAATAGATGCTTACGGTCCTCTAGACCATGAACCAATTGAGTCGTCAATTCACATTGGCTTCCTAAACACTTCACCAAATCCACAGAACAAGATATTTCATTTCCGGATCTCACCGGACCTATCTGTATCACTCTATCACCTCTGAACACCTGCCAGAACTGGTTTTACTTAAGTGGCCATAACTTTTTCATATCTTCATGCGGACCTCTAAAATATTTGTTGGATCATCTCAAAGTACATATCTACAAACCCTTTGAAGTGCATCCTCTGATCTTCATTTTAACTAGGATCTTTACCTCACTGTCTTCACTTTTCTTCTCTATTCCTGATTAGGACTAATTTTCTCAATATCCTCAGTACATAGCTCATCCAATCCTTATCATTAATGTAACAGGAGTATGTTGACATCAATTACAACACTGGTTAGGCCCATACTTGCAAAAAAAATATCACCTTCTAGAGATGTGAGTACAATTCCAACCCTAGATCTTGTTGAAGAACAGCTACCGTCATACTCCAAAGTCCAAACATAATTTGAACTTTTCAATTTGGCATTCTCAGGATCACAGGTTTCATTACTTGAAGAAGAATAATCTTCTATAATCAAGCTTCCATTTGAGTCATCATCTGATCTCTCATAAACCTCATCAGTGGCCAGAAAATAATTTCCCATACCTGAAGATTTGAAAAGAATCTGTGCTTTTGGATCTTTAGACTTGGTTACTGTATACTTAGCATCTCTTTTAGGGAGAAGCTTTGGCATGACACCTTTGATAGGTATCCTTGCCTCAGACCAATCCATGTTTATTTCTCCACCAACATCTATGTAAAAATTCTGTCCCAGTAATATTCCGTAGGAAACTAGAACATCGGCCACCAGAATAGTCATCTTTATTCTCTTCTCTAGGAAAGCAACAAATGCAAACTATGCATCCTTAATCTACCCTATGAGGGGCACTTGCTTTGTTTCCATGGAGAAACAATGACCAAAAGTCTTAGTCAAAGTTAAACCTAAGGTATTTGCTACCTTGGCAGGCATAACATTATCAAAGGCTCCAGAATTTATAACATAGTCACTGAGCTTATGACCATTTACTAGCAAGGAAATATAGAATGGTTCAATTTTTCTAGTGGTGGTAGAAGGAGAGGCAACTAGATTACTCTAAGCTGGTCTTGTTTTAGGGATGACAAGAGTAGATTTGGAAGAATCTTGCCCAATAGCGGCAACTTTGTTTTTAACAAATTTAGCTAATCTTTGAAACTGGTTAGGATTAGCTTGCAGATATTCTACCTTAGACATTTGAATCTTGGTCTTTTTAGCATGGTCTATAATATCAAAAAGTTGATATGGACTAGCTACAGAAGACAAACTATTCTCACTTTGAGGTTTTATATAAGGGGTACTGGTCTTATATGTTGAAGATGAAGTAGGAGAATCAGATGTACTTACTTGCTTATTGCTAGCCACATCTCTTGATTGGAAAGGTAAAGGAGTGCCCCTCTTAGCAATGGTAACCGCAGGGTGAGGATCTTCCCTAGAATTTCCTTGATCAACCCCATGTTGAGGGTTAGATTGATTTTGTGACCATGTGAGAACAACATAAGCTTCACCAAAAGTAGCTTCTTCTTGTTCCATCTCATCTTCAAAATTTAAGAAACCAATATTAGAGTCACCAACCAACTCTTCTTCACCCTCTGTGAAAAGGTTGGCACCATCTTCCTGATCAAAATCTAATTGGGGAAGATCATCTTGCTCTGCCTCATAGCAACCCACTGCTGCATTTACTGGCGGTGCTTCCAAAGCAAGTCTTCCTTGTGATGGAGGAATCCTATTTTGACCTTGATTTCTGGTAGCATTACCTTGACAATTAGGAACGTTGGGAAATGTTTTCCTTGGTATGTCCTTGTAGGAAGGAATGAACATATTCTAAGACATTTTCTTTTTCAGAGCTAATAGATCATTAGCCAACTTCTGCACCATAGGATCCATGGTGCTAGTAGATGGCATATTTGTAGAGGGCTGCCCTCTAGCTCTATTTGTATCTTTCCTTATCTTTTGACAAGGATTAGATCATCGTCAATCTCTGTAGCCAAGTTCTAAGTTGCTGCCAGATCAACTAGATTTGCACATTATAGAAGAAAACTTACTTTTGGCAGTTGAGTGTTTATGAAGAAACACTTTTGATTCTTAGCTGTAGGCTGAACAGTTGTAGGAATCTGATTTGTCAGCTTTTTAAACTTCACAATGAACTCACGTATGGGTTCTTGTGGTTCTTTCTTCATTTGTGTAAGTTGAGCTAATAGTGCATGCGCATCTTCAGCAGGCTTGAACCTAGCCTCAAACTTGGTTCAGAGAATATTCCATCCAGTGATGGTTTGTGAGGGAAGATGATAAATCCAATTTGTAGCTACACCCTGAAGTGTTTCAATAAATAGTCTTACAGAGACATCTTCATGTTCAACTCCCAGAACACCACAAGCAATGTAGAAAGCAACAATGTATTCATCAAGGTGAACTTTTCCATCACCATAGGACTTTGGAAATTTTTTCCTTGAACCATGAGGTAGTTCATGTAATGGTAGAGTGAGATTCAAGGGCCCAAAAGTATTTCCCCATGGACTTGGAGGAGGATGAAGATCCATTGTCACCAATTAAATGGAGGAATCATAAACCTTTGGACTTGTACAATAGGTGGAGTTCTATGAACACTTGAAGCTTCACTTGGTATGGGAGATATCGCATTAGTAGGTGGAAAATTTTGTGTACGCTGAAGTATATCATAGGCATAAGATTGAAATTATGTTGTTGCATTAACTCAAAAATAGGATGTATAATTCCATGTGCTCTTCTGCTTCACTTATACCTCCGTTTTTCTAGAATGCAACTCAACAAACAAAAGATAAACAATATAAAAACCTATCACAAGCAATGGGGCCGGTATACTCCAACCAAAAGTGTGAGGCTCTTGGTTACATTTCGTTCCCTAGCGGAGTCACTAAAAACTATTGGGTGAATATTTTTTCGTCAACTAACTGAAGATAAAATGGTTATATCAACCACAGTGTGATGAGATTTAATCTCTTCTCTCAGAAAGGGGAGGCTCCCTTCTTATTTCTTACTACAATCAACAAGTACTTAACTAGATTTATATACACTATAAACTAATCTGTGGATGGTGCCATATCATCTATTTCTCTTTTTTCAGAAATGATGTTTCCTCTTAATCCTTACAATGTATAATAAACTTAAAAACCACTTACAGGAACAATAATAACCAATATCAAGATTGAATGAACATATGAATACTCAAAATGATACCAGGGTGAAATAACAAAGAAATCCACAAAAGCACAAAGTCTTTTGTTATTTCTTTTCCTGATTTGAAGTTGGAAATGTATATAATATAGTGCAACCCAAAGTCTCCACTGTACGCTATCAAGAGATTAATGAACATAGAAAATAACTAGCAACTCAAAGTCTTCTAATATCTTCAACTCGCGAACATAGAAAATAAACTCCAAAGATAATGTTGTAGCACAAAGACTCCAAAATTAGCTTTAGACCACATCCCAGATTATATAAACTCACACTACTAATTTTATCAATTACATAAGAAGGTACAAGATAAAATACCTAAGAATATCTCCCATGCACCACAGGTATATTCCGAAAAAAAGTTTGAATGCTCACTTGCTTTCCTTATTATTGATAAAAATTTGATTTACAACTTGAGCACAAAGTTTCAAAATGCTCCTCAATTTGACAGAGTTTCGCTTCAATAACTAAAAGATCATATTTACAAAAGAGGTCCTCTTTATTTATAGGGAGAGGCCATGAGCAAAAATAGGAAAAGTAAAACTAACTATGACTTATTCAACAAAAAGAGTCCTTATTGATTTAGGACTTTCTTTGTTTCTACATGTAATTACGCATTTGAAAAGTACATGTAAATATGTCCAAAGCTAAATACATAATGCATAAAATGTTTAGAAAATAATCTAAGGCATGATCAACTTGATCAACTCCCACCACTGTCCTTCTTCATGAATTCTTCATACACTGTCAACACTGCTTGCATTTTAATGTTGTCTGGCCTAGAAGCGTTCTTTGAAATAACATGAGCCCTGGTTATTGAGTCTTTCATGTTGGTAGAAGTCTTTTCATGTCTTACCAAGTTTGTCTTAAGGTTTTCCAGAGTCAACTAATAATCCAACAACTTATCCATTGAAACAACTGAAAAAAATTGGTCTTCAAATTCCCTTTGGATCATGCCATTGAACTCTTGCACCATTGCATCTTGTATATCATGGTCTCTTTGACTGGAAATTGCAGTAGCGAGGGAGAACTGAGTAGTTGCATGGGCTTTGAGGGGTTTGGAGCATGATGGAGGTGAGAAACGAAGCGAAAGAAGGCAATGGTTGACAAAAAGAAAAATTTCCTAGATTTAGAGAAATTCGGGTGAGTGATGTAAGGGAGGCAAATTTTGCCACCCTTACATCTTGGGTAAGAATTTGCAAGTGTAGAGATGACAAAAGTTAGCACTTATGCATATTATACTTTGGAAAATTTTATGTATGGGTGGTGGATTTTGCCGCCCATGCATACCAAGGATAAAACTTTGCATTTGGAATTTAACACTAAGCATGGGTAAGTTTGTCTTATGGGATCAATATGTATGGGTGGCAAAATTCTCCGCCCTTACATATTGATAGAGGTGGTAAGTTGCTAGCACGGGTGACAAAAAATGCCGCTCATGCAGGAAGTAAACTTTTTGGAAGAAAACACATAATCAACAAAATTCACCGCTACTACTAGGAACACGACAGGAACAAAACACCAACCACAAGATCTATAGAAGAGAACAACATTTCAACAAGTTCCCTAGTAATAGAAACAAATGAAAATAAAATCATACAATGATTCAACAAAAGATGAAAAACCCTAAATCGATGACGTTAAGAAATCACTAGAAAGAAAAAGGAAAAGGAAGAAAAAACACACGGTGTCAAAGGGTAGAGAAATAGAAAGCCCTAGCTCAAAATCCAATCCAATCCACTCAGTTATATGCGAATAGTAGGCTCAAGAACTCTTCAGGGGTACAGAGGCATTCACAGAGGCAAGAAGAAAAAGAAATAATAAAAACAAAAACTCTTAAAACCATTTAAATCACCATAACACAATAACTTGATGTGCAATAATTACACATTATGTTAACTAAAAGTTGTTGGGCAGCATTTTTCGCCGCCTCTACAACTTTAACAGACCTAACATGCATCAGCGGCATTTTTCACCGCCATTGCATAAGACAAGAAAATTAATATGCATTGGCGTCGAATTTTGCCATCTGTACATGTTAATGAATTTTTTTAAACTCCCGAAAAACATCAAACTTGCAATTTGACATGTTTGCCATTTCACTTATTTTTGCAAACTTCGAGAAACTAAAATGAGACAATACTTGGATGAATTCTCTGGAGCTAGGGGACTACACATGAAGGAAAATGTGATTTTCCTCATTTTACGTGCTTAGAGTTGTAGGCTACGAAATAAACAAGTTTCGTAGGGGTCATCCTACAAATTGAGCGCAACTAAATTTGAGAATAACAAAGTCTATTGGAGCATCTTAACACTAGTTTCTTCCTAACAATAATATCACTAGACTTCACCATATAACCACGAGTTTCTTTGACAGTATCCTTCTCCATAGTCTCATTATCAGTGTCAACTATAGGAGCCACTTTATAACTCTTGGATTTCCCTTTAGGGTTTAACACCGCAATCCCCACAAGCTTATTCCTCATCCTTATTCTGAACCAATTCACCCTTAGGATTGTTAGCCTTGGTCTTCCTCATGGGTTGCACCAGGATACACTTTACCGATGGCTTCTTCTTTTCCTGGGAATGGGTCGAGCTATTTTTTAGATTATAGAGCCCCACAGCTACCTCCATCTAAGAAGAGGAGCTAGGGGTACAAGAAGAAATAATAATGGAGGGAGGGGAGGGTTTAGAACCAGGTTCCTCAGAATTTCCTTCGGTGACATCCTCGGTAGGAGAGTCTTTCATAGAGGACATTTTATTTCTTTGTTTAGGGCAGGGTGAGGGGGACCCAAGAACAACAAGGGAATTTTTACTCAAGGGGGACCCAATGGCAGTAGGGGACTTTTTACCCCAGGGGGACCCAATAGCAGCAGGGGACATTTTATCTGAGGGTGCATCAACACTAGCAGGAGTTCTTTAGCTTATTTTTAGGAGACCCTTCCTTAGCAGGAGAGTGAGGAACCTTACCCTCCAAACCCTTCATAGGAGAGTCCTCAACAAGGTAGGCTTTTATGGGTTTTGGGGGCCAGAGGGCCAAATTAAATTGATAAAGGTGAAGGATTAAACCTTGATGCATGGGAACAACTATGACATTGGGATTTTTAGCATAAGCATCCTTTGTATCTTTGACAGAGGACTCCAAAGATGACAGAAGGTAAAAGGAAAGATGATAATCACCTTATGTCTAAAATGATTTAGAAGGGTGAAGTGATAATGGTAAAAATATTTATATCGACCTTCCAAAGTGACATATTTCATCAGCATGAAACATACCTTGTCCCAAGGAGAAACTAACTTATCCCTTTCAAAACCCCTTGTAGCTTCACCAGTATTTCACCCTCTTTTAAGAAAAGTGCAATACTGTCATTGTCTTGGAATTTACTTTGTTTCTTTAATTTCTTACCCTTGCACAACATACCAGTAGCTTGATCTATGATCTCCTTACTCACTTCAAATTGAACACCGCCCACTTGCACCATTCTCTTATCCCACGACATCGCAAACTAGATAGAAAGAATTTCATCAAAGCCATTTAAACATTCTAGGAAAGGGGTGATCCCTCACTCATAGCAGATACTCCACAACATTTCATCGGACCTAAATGCATCACAAGAGTTGGGTTCTGTTCTAACCTCATCTCCCTAATGATCAAACTATTCAAGCAACAACTACTAAACAAAAGGTGGCCAAACTGTAGCAATATGAAATAATGATGAAAGATAAAACTCTCTTTTCCAACCCTTCGCTTCAAATGATGTAGCCTGTAATTATGAAATCTACACCAAAATAAAGGGAAGATACTCGAAATGACCTCACAATCCCCTTCACATCCTATGTCATAATTACCATAATTACAACCATCGTTCGGATGGTGATCATTGGAAGGAAATGTTGCCAGAATTTGAAAATATCCCGATGACCATGTCATCCAAGATGACATAAGCAAAAGGAGCTAGCAGGAGTGAATGTGGTCCTTCATCCTATTCAACATCATCCATGTTGTCCAACTCCACAGAGGGTCCATGAATTGGGTCATGTAGAAGTAGTTGTCACCCTGTCTAATAAAAAACACACAACCATCCTCTTGAGGAAGTCAGTTAACAAAGAAAACTCTCAAGTGAGTATAAAGAATATATAGAAATATATATTCAAACTTAGTATTATCCAAATATATCACAACCATTAAGAAGGGTGAGGTTGTGCCTCAAGATGTAGGTAGTCCTTAATATTACTTGGGAGACTATTTATGTCCCTCCAACATCTTTTAGATTTAAGAGTAATTCCAAAGTTGGTCATAACATCAGCAACACCATTACCCTCTCTGTAAATGTTCCTTAATTCAAATTTTTCTAGCCCCAAGAGGAGGTATTTTATATCATGGATGATATCGACTATTTGACATCCCACCCTAAATTTACCTTGAACAACATCAATGATAAGTTTTGAGTCTCCCTCTACCTGCAAGTTTTTAAAACCTATGGAGAGGGAAATTTCAATACCCCATAATAAAGCCATAGCTTCAGCCACACTATTGGAGTTTATCCCTAGCCCACCAACATAAGAAGCAACAAGTTCACCTTTATAGGACTTCAAGACCTCCCCTCCACTAGAATCTCTAGGTTTTTCCTTAGACTATCCGTCAAAGTTTAGTTTAATCCAACCTTTAGTAGGGGTTTCCATTTAGTGTTCATCTGAGCTAGCTTCTTAGCATTATCAACCTTGCAATTATGCAGAGAGAAATTCCACCCTCTAAGGATACTAACTTCCTGATTGTTAGGGGGAGCTTCAATAGATTTCAATATACAATAAGACACATTTTCAGCTAGAAGTTTGGAGAAGATACAAAAGACTTCCTGAGCATTCTTAGTTTAATCTCTGAAGATTCTGTTATTTGCAATTATAGTTGTTATCTTTCTTGGATGGTGAAATATCTATTGACCTATCTATGTTTTGATTATTTGTTGACATTTTGAATGTCAAGGAAGTGTTATTTCTATCATGGTTTACCAACCTTCCATTGAAATCATACTCCTTTCTTCTTTTATCAATAGTAACTTGGTCAATTCTAAGGGCACTCTCAAGTGCCTCTTTATATGATTTATAGGGGACTTTTTGGACTTGTTCTTGTATTTACCTTTTGAGAGCATGTAAGAAAAGATCACAAAGTTCCCTATGATCCATGTTTGGTGTTCTAGTTGAAGAATGAATGACTTGCCTCCATGTGATAAAATGTGCAACTGATTCATTGGTTTCTTGGTTTATTGTTAAAAACTCTCATATTCCTATCTTGACTAGTTTATTTATGTTAAAGGAAACCAAAAATTGATCGATGAGTTGCCTAAAAGAGTGGATCAATACTTTTGGAAGTCAATAGTACCAATCCAGAGCAATACCTCAAAAATCTTTGGAAAAAAATTAGCTGCCACTCCATCCCAAGGAATGAGTTCCCACACTATAGTGATGTAAGCCTTAATATGAGAGTTGGGGTCACCCTCTCCTTTTAATTTTTAAAGCTTAGGGAGAGGATGTGGTATCTTGACATTACAAATATTGTAGTCAAGAGGATCCTTTAAATACTTGAGGTATGTTCCTAGAAGAGGTTGTGTGTAGAGGGTTTTGATCCTCCAAACATTAGCCCTACAGGTGGAGCTTTTTGTACTTGTTGAAAGGGAATGCTAAATTGTTGATATTCGATAAAAGTTGGATAACTAGATGGCATCATGTTCATGTTTTTAAAATTGGGTGGGATTGTTTGTTGTTGGATTTGCATCATAGAAATTCCATGCATTTGATTAAAACTTTTCATGTTGAATGATGAGGGCAAGGGAGGCATGAATGTTTCATTACTTGTGTTGTAGGGGTGGAAGTTTAGATGAGGGGAGTTTTCAATTACCCCCTGGTTTGATCTTTTTGATGACAGTTGACATGCCATGGATCTTTCAATTTGATAGGATATGTGGAGGGCTTCTTGTGCCTCCCAAGCTTTTTGTAAGTTATTTTCTAGATGGATCACCTTATTGTCCATTTGGGTGGCTTTTTCCTATAATTTGTTATGGGTTGGTTATATTGATGGATCTAAGATCGAACACTCACTTGACATGTTTTGACTTGGTCAGGTTGAATGTTTGTGTCTTCATATGTTGGGTTGTTATAACTTGAGAAGTTATGGGGATTTTGTTGGATGCCCTTCAAATTTGAGTCTTTAGAATCTAGTTAATTCTCAATCGAATCTGTTGGATCTAAAGGTGTGCTAGTTTCATTTGATTGGAAGTTCCTCTAGACTCTATGTGATTTTGTCCTAGTTTAGGGGTAGAATGAATGAGATGAACATGGAAGTCAAAGAGAAAGATGAAAGCGAAATGGAACAAATATACAAAAATGTGAAAAGACCCATCCCAAAAGGATTTGATGAAGTAAAGAAAATGCAAAGAAACTTTATTAGAAGCTTTTATTGTTCACATCAGGTTCACCAAAATATGTGATAACCAGGATGTGACTTAGACACAAAACATGTGAGTCACACTCTAGTTAACACATTCACTACACCCTTGCTAAAGGCATTAGCTGAATCAATCCTACATTTCTGAGGAAAGCCATCTAGGTAGGGGTGATTGGGATGATTACTCTCTTTGCATAGAAGAAGAGTGTCATGGGTTTGAGTGGAGTTTTTTGTGTTCTATTAATGTTTGAATTTGTGTACCTTGTGATGAGATTGAGGGTTTTCTCGATGTTTTCCTATGTTTGTTTGTTGTTTGATTTGAAAATGGTATTTACTTTCTATGCCTCGTGATGAAATTAAGGGCTTCTTGGATGTTTTTTTTTTGAACAAAAGTTTAACGTTTTATGCCTCCTTATGATATAGAGGTCTTGAATGTTGTGAGTTTTTTAATGTTTAAAATGAAGTTCTAATGCAATTAAGAATAAATGAATCCAAGCTCTTTTTTTCCCAATTTTTGATGATGATCTACATACTATGAAAGGGATATATGCATGCAATTCTATATGGATTTTTCTAATGCAATGTAACTATGTGTTTTGATGTTTTCCAAGTTTTGAGATTTCTAATCTAGTTAAACAAATTTGAGATTACTCTAAGAAAAATAAGAAATGTATTCTAGAAAAGTAAATAACTCTACTCTAAGTTTATCCTATCAAGAGAAAGACAAAACAATGTTTTACTTCTTCAAGAGAAAAATGTGAGCTAATTACTAATAAAGTGATAAAGACCCTATGATAATGGGTGCTAGTACTAGGCTATGTCCTTAGATGCCCTATGGCAATTGTCTCCTCTACAATAATGGGGTCCTCCCCTTGGTGATAGGGATAAAAATAGGGATGCAAGGGAATAAAAAAGTGGCTTAAAAGAAATAACAAATTGAGAAGAAGGAAGGTGCGATCCTTGTGTGAGCATAAAAGCTAGAGGGGATTCTATATAAAAGCTTGACTAAGGAAAGAGTACAAGAGAAAAATCTCCTATTGGAAAGATTTGAAGCTTTGCAAAAACTAAAACTAAAGAAAAAAACTAAGAGGCTCGAAAGCCTGTGAAGAAGCTTGTGTGTTCTTTAAATGAGAAGAAAATGATTTCTAGATTCATATGAGATATATAAACTATGAAGATATCTAAAATAAAACTAAAATCAAAAGGTTCAAGGCCTGTAACAAATCTTGAAAAAAGCTTGAAGAAAAAGAAGCTAAGAATCTTGTAAAGAAGCTTGTGAGAATGAGAAGAGAATTCAATGTTGTTAAAAATGAAGAGATGACGGGTATTTCTAGGTTAAAATAGGAGGGAATGGGAGAACATATACGAGCAAAATAAAGTGCAACTCAAGAAGAAATAGAAACAAACCCATAATAGCCAAAGAGATAAGAAGAGAACTCAAGAAAACTAAAAGAAACCTAAAGTGAACTCAAAGAAGTTTAGGAAATAATTTATAAGGGATAAGATTTTATCATGATTTCATAATAGAAATAAATAAATCAAAAGCACAAGCTTGCATGAAAAAATGGGAGCTAAAATAGGTTAAAAATGAAGGAGAAAAGCAAAAAATATGATCTATTTCATGCATAAAAAAAGAACACAAGCTCACCCCTTTTACCAGTTAGGGTCACCCAGGTGAACCAAGGACACTAGGGGTGACCCTAAAACTCAAAAGGGGTAACCCTAAGATGCAAAAGAGGTGACCTTAAATGTGTAAAATGAAGGGGTGACTAGGCAAAACATGAGGTAGGGAAAGTCAATTCGGGGGTTGAAAAAGATGGTCATGGAGGGTAAAAACACAAGGGACATGTCACCAAGAGTGAAACTACTAAGAGGAGTTTAATTCACACCTATGTGGCTATGATTAGGACCTCTTTATCATCATTAGACTTCCATGTAGGTCTGACACAATTTTAGCACCTACAAGACTACTAAAAGGTATGATGAGAAGACCAAGACAATTAAAGATGTTGAGGGGAATGCTATCTTCACTATGAATAGATATATTTTCTAGAGGGTGTTTAATTTAAACCTACAAGACAAATTCACCATTAAATTGAGGGTATTGACTAGTGAATATACAAAGGACAATAACAACTTCATAGAAAAATGGCTTCCTCTTCAACAATACAAGGAAGTGCCTAGCCAACTGGAGCCAATCCCTAAGGAGGATATAGATCCCCTATTAATGGATAAGTTTGAGGGATATTTTCAAGACACATTTTGAGGTATGTGTCAAGTTCCTAGGAATGGATGTATTGCCCAAAATGTCAAAGGGGGCATTGGTCTTTGCAAATGATATTCAAAGCCTTTTTGTAAAAAATGATTTGATTATGGAGAATACACAACCTATCATTTTCATCAAGACGTTGTGAACTTCAAGAAGCAAGAAACACAAAAGGAATTTAGGAGATATTAAATGTTATGCTACATATTTGTATGTGCTACATGATTATTGGGATCATGGATTGAGAATCAAGTATACTTCCCCAAAAAAAATTTATGACCAAATCAAACTAGTACAAATGCACGGTTTATTCACAAAGATAGGTATCATTGATATTCCTAATATAATGTGTTTGAGAATTTTTTATTAATTCTCTACCATAGAAACTAGGGTACAACATTCCAAGGTTATCACCAAAGGTTAAGAAATTTATTAGGCCCTTAGCCATCAATCCATATGGAATTATAAAACACAGTTGGAGAGATTGATTTCTCTGTGATGATTTCACATTGTTAAGGATGTATAGAGCTATAGTGATCACATATAGATTACATCATATAGTACCTAATAGAGTTACGTCCTTGGAGGCCATAAGATAAATGCATTCAATAGATAAGGATCATTTCAAAGGTCACCAAAAGAGGGGTATCTTCCTAGAAAATTTTTAGGTTTACAATTTCTCCATATGAGGAATGAAGACATTTGATAAGATAGTTGAATATGTCCATTTATTAGAAATGGAAATTGATGTGAATAGGGATTTTGACCCTAAAAAATTCATCAATAACTTGAGAGAGAGTAAAAGAAGTATGACATGAAGTAGAAGTATTGATAAGAAATTGTAAGAATAATGTTGAGAAACAAAATAGAAGAGATAGATGGACAAAGATAATTAGAGCTAAGAGCAAAAGAAGGGAACAAGACCCATCTTGTCCAAGATCCTTCCCTCACATTATTGATAAATTTGAAAGAATGAAAATTTTAATGGATAATGTTGAAAGAGTTGTGAGGGTGCCAAAAGAGTGTTGCATGTACAAAAGGAATATCCACTCTAGGCTTTGGAAGAGAGGCTTATAAATAGGCTTGCTTTATATGTAGTCTCCATTGATCAACCCTTGGTAAAGATGGAAGAGGAAAAGACTAGAAGGGAATCACCATCAGCAATAACTTCATTACCAGTGAAAGAATCCATATGGAAACCCTTCAAGATAGAATCACCCTTTCCATCAGTAGGTCAAGCACAAGGGAGTGTTATGCAAGATATTTAGGCCCCCAAAATAATGTTGATTGACTATGCAAAGACTGAGGAGATGGGAGATTGTGTCCCTCCAAATGACCCCATTTATGTTGCTAATGACTCTCCTCATAAAATAGGATTAAAATTAATTGATACTAATACCTCATAACTTTTGAGGGTGTAAAGGACATAAGATACACCAGACAAAAATCTTGTGATACATTATTAGTTGATGATGACTTCATTAGAAATAAATAAATCAAAATGTTTGCAATACATATAAGGATGAGAGCAAGGAGCGAACAAGATTAAATAATGGCTAATATAGAATCACTGGGGGAAGAGGTGGACACTAGCCAGAGCTCACTCTTAGCCTTTAAGGTGAGTTCTAAAAAGATGACTCTAGAGGAAGGAAGGAGACTAGTCAGTGAATGGTTATTTTTTATTGCTAATTTGGGGCATTACATCTACAATGGTGTTAGACATACTCAAAAGGAGGAAGGAAAACATAGATGTTTTTTAAAAACATTTATGAAGCAAGGAAATTTTATTCTAGGCTAGTGTTCCACATAGATTACAAAACTCTGACCATATGGATCATTGCTCTAGATCATGATAAGGCATAATTAGATTATGAATCATAGGGATTGGTGGGATCCTTGTTTGTGAAAAGAGTTGGGTATGTATTTTCTCCTAAGGTAACTTCACTAGTGGTCCATACTACTCATCTTAGCAAAGAAATTACTAATAAGTTGTAAGTGGATTATAATGAGAGGCTAAAGGAAATCATGCACTTAAAAGTAGATTTGAGTGAAAAAGAATTATTGATAAACAAGATTTAATCACAAATCCAATAACCTCTCAAATTAGTAGTGATTCAAAACAAGAGGTGGGATGGATAAGAGACTCATTGAATATGGCCAATGAAAAGATCAAATTATACAAGGAATATACATAAAAAATGGTTAAAGGTGTTTTCATGGCAAGAGTTCAAATATTAACAAGATTGTTCGAAGACCTATGGAAGTGCCATGAAAATATCATTTTAGCATCAAAGCAAAGGGATAGCCTTGAACCACAACTACTAGGAATCAAAATAATTAAATTCATAGGGTGTTTCCTATGAGGTTGATTTATCAAAATTTCAAGTATGATACTAGGAGTTCAAATAACATACCAACTATATATAAATTTTATGAGGTTTTACTTGAAACAAATTCTTTCATGAAAAAGACAAAAGTTGATCTAAGTGAAAATGAAAGAGTTTAAACTTCTTGTTCAATCTAATATCCCATCTCTTGTGAGCCTTGATGGAAGAAAGAAATCAATGACACTTTGGAGGGATGAGTTTAAGGATCTCAATCCTCCTATTTGTAAACTCACTCCTCACAAATGAGAAAGTGGATCCTATGTTATTCAACAATCAAATTAATAAAATTCTAGTGCTAGAAATAAGAATGCATAAATTCATCAAAGAAACCAAGGTCATACTAGATGCCAAATTTGAGATTAGCATAAATAAAGAAAATAAAATTATCATTGTTGACTAGCCTAGTGATGGGGAGTGGGATGAGTGGTAGAGGTCATATTTTAAGAAGTATTAAATATTCAAGATTTGTATTCTTTCAATGTTGCAGTCACTTATAATGGTGACAAATCATTTTGATAGTGTTTGTCTAAGGTTGTAAAGCAAAGTTACAAGTATCAATCATCCTTGTGAGATTAACATTATCTCTTTTCTATAACTAGAGGTGATTTTCTTATGTATGATATGATCAGTGAAATCAAGTTGTAGTCTCATATTTAATAATTAAATATCAAGGCATGAATTTGTTGTGTTAGTGTTGAAATAGTGTTAGTCTTCATTCAAGTAGTGATTGTAAAATTTTCTATCAAGGCTTGTTTTAAGGCATACCTTTCTACAAGAATGTTGTATTCTCTATTTTTTTTGTATTATATCATACATGTGTTATCTTCTTCTCTTCACTATAACTCATTCAATTTTCTTCATTTCAAATGATAACTAATTCACATATATATAAATTAAATATTTATCAATTTTGTGAACACTGCTTTAACACTTTGTAACACTATTAGAGGAAGATTTCATCCTCAAATGTGGAAAATAGTAGAGTAGGCCCGTCAAAGAAAAGCAAGGCCTCCATAATGTCCTATTTTAATAAACAAGTATATGACATAATAGGTGAGGGTCCATCAAGAATAGATATCCAAGAAAGTATACTTGACATTTAGGGATTCCATTTATACCACTTTGACAATGAGCATGCCTCTAATGAAAATCTTGAAGGAGATACACATGATATGGTTCAATATGGTAATGAAAGCATGAACAACATGTTCATACATGGAGAAAATTTCCATGCTATGGGTAGTGCGAACCCTAAATCTAAAATATTGTTGAAGAAACATAAAGCACATGAATGGGACATATCAAGAAATTTTTAGCTTGAATGGGTTTGTAAGTATCCATTCATTGAACCTATAAAGAATGAAGATGGATTGGGCATGCCAAAACTATGTCACTATAATATTTGTAGCTAGAAATGTAAGAAATACAAGATGTTGCAACTAAAATTAGACATGATTGAAAAGCATGTTGCTAAATTTTATGAAAAGGTAAATGTAAATGGAGAGTTGAAGTTAGTGATGTGTTGGAAAATATGAATGTGCTTATGCTTAGAATGTAGCCAAGTATGAAGAATACATGAAATCACAAGCATGACTAGTTATTGTTGGAGGTTCAGTATCTACTCTATTTGGAAAGGTGATAGAAGCAAGTCAATTATCCAAAACTATACAACTCACACTTATATTCCATATATTAAATAGAGGTCCTCCAATGATTGAATTTCCAAAATATAGGAATTTAATGCAATTTATGTGAGTGCATAATTTTCCACTTTTTCTCTCTCAGTAGTGGTTGGGAATGGGTTCAATGTTTGTCTATGGTGGAGAAGTAGGATATACAAGAGAAATTAAATCATACAACTTTCTTTGCCTTATCTCTAGACACAGTGACAACCATTGACAAAACTTCTTAGTTGTGCATGCATGTTTATACTATAGAAAATCATATTCACTAGCCTCATCTACTTGTAGTTCATAAAATGAAATAAAAATATATCTCTACTAACCTTATGAAAATCATCAAAAAGGAGTTTGATGGCTATTGGAGGCCTAGATGATTTGGTGATTGCAAGGAAGTTGGTCTGTGTTGGTGTGGATAAGGCATCAAGCATTCAATACCATAGAAATGGGATTATTATTAATTTATAGACATCATGTTTACCATGTACATGATTAACATTCATTACATGACCCATTGAATGAATTTGGATATTAAAATTATGAGCCAGTTTCCATCTATTTTGAAAGTTGAAGATCTTATACATGAGGTGTATACATATTTTTGTAGAAGTTCAAAAAGATTTTTAGAGTTTCAAAGATTTTTTGAAGGACTTACTCTAGGTAACAGACTACTTAAGGATTTTTATACCAGATGGATATCATTACATAGACTAATAAATAGATTGTTACAAGAGTACCAATCATTTATGTGAGCATTCTTTAAAAAATGTTCATATCAAGAAAATATTTTGGCACTATTCACACACTGAGATATTATTGACTCTATATGAGCATGTTCCCTTATTGGAAGAAATGAATGTTCTATCAAAAAAGGCACAAGACAAAACAATGTACATTGCAAAATACTCAAAGTTGTGAAAAATGGTATGTTTTACTTTGGACAATCTATATGTCAATGAAACTAAAGCATTTGCAGGTTTAAAGTTTGTAAGTTGGGAAGTAATGATGAACATTAAAGACCAAGATAACTTTCTAAAATACAATGATGTAGGTGATTATGTCCATCAATGCATGGATATATGATATAATTATCCTACTTTAGTAAAGTTTGACGTATCTCTAGGGTCAAATAAAAAAGTGTTAGAAGGGAGGGTTTTAATGATCATGTGTCTTCTATAAAGGATACATTATAGGAAATTGTGAGAATTATATCATTAGAGATTAAAGAGCACTTTCTTTGGGATGAACTTCTAGAAGTAATGAATATAGTTTAATATTGGAACACCCATAACATGAATTTTGTTAATTTACCACATGATTTCTAGAGCAAGGTAAGATACTTGGTTGATCATTTTAGTAGAATGGTATAACTAAATGGAGTAAAAATAGAAAGAATTATAGATAAGACAAATTTAGTATACCAATCTATTCAGTTCACATCAATAATGATTGAATAGTTTAAAGTCCTCAACTATCCTTTTGAATATGGTTCAATAAGCGAGTTAAGGAAAACCTTAAGTTTGAGATAAATTCTATGATATCCTATTTTAGATATTTTAAACTTGAAAATCTATGCCAAATAATGATATAGGTTTAGTGGAGGATGAAAGAGTTTTTAGTGCCTTAAATTTTTGAAGTCAAAGTTAAGAAACAAACTTGAAAAAAAATTGGAGAATTGTTTGAGGCTCTATACGACTAGACACAATGTTTAAACATTTTCATTTAATAGAGCTATTGCAATTTGGAAGTCTACTTTTTAAAGAAGAGCTATGATAAACATTTTGTCAAGAGGAGACAAGTCAAGTACTTTGAAAAGAGTTTTAGAGGAGCCAATTCAAGCACCATATGAATAAGAGGAAGATGGTTCCTGTTATTTATGAAAAATGGGAAAGATGATGAATAGTGTCAAGATCTATCAAATCAAACCCTCCTTTCACAATAACACTCAAGGAAAACAACCGAGCCAAGTCACTACAGATGGAGAAGACTCAGCTATAGGTTGATGTACTCATGAACAATATGGAAAGATTGATTAGATTGAAATATTTGTCAAACCCTAGATTCAATAAGCCTCAAACCCTAATGATAATGAAATCAGGTAATAAACTGTTATAGATCACCACACGGGAAGACACTAAGGAAGGAATAAAAACTCACAATAAGTTGGATTTCCAGAGGCAAAGACTTCGGGGATAAGGGGGTAGACACCCTAGTCTAGTAGGACAATTTTTCTATAGATTTGGAACATAGAGGTGTGTCAGATGATATTCTGATCTTGCTTTCGGGATGAATCTTGTTAGGATGACTACAGGGCGGGTGCCCTAGTCTAGTAGGGTTGATCCTCTACATGTTTTCTCTAGATCTTGAATCTCTATCCTCTACTTTGCTTCTCTGTAACTCCACTTCACTAGATCTTGCACCTGTAACCTAGTGCAATCACAAAGAAAGGGGTTTGGGGGTTGTGGCATTTAGGAGCTTGCCTCGGTCAAGCCCCAAAATGACATTCAAGTCTTCCAACACTGTTGTTAGATAGAGTACGTGTCCTTGGAGGACAAAGGCCAAATCAAATGATAAAATAGATTGATTGAAACATAAATAGATGTCACCTTAGAGGTGAATCCCTCACGAAGATGAAGATCTTTCACACCATGAGGAGATGGATTGATGAAGCCAAATCTGCAACAAACAAACACAACAACAACACAATTCTGCTTTGCAACATAATGAATGCTTTGAAATCCCTTAGCTCAATACCACAAGTTTGCATTATCCATCTATTTGTAAAATGAAGACATAAACTCATTTATATATGCTTTCCCGCTAACATTCATAATTCAAATTGAAAAGGCTAACAGAGGGAAACCTTTTTAAAGTTCCTATGCCGATAAACTTAAATTTAGGTCTCGATAAATCATCCTGGACTAGGGCATGGGTGCCCAAGTCCCAAGGCATGATTTGGGTCATGATTAAGCATTAAAGTGGACCCCTAGGCCCCATTTGACATGGGTTTTAGGGGAAATTGCTCTGAGATGAGAGTTAAGCTTGCATAATGAAATTAAGGGGACCTAGGAACTAAACTAGGTGGTAAAAAGTCATAGGGAAACTTTTTACTACATACCATTTAGCATAGCATACATGAGTGCCACATAGCATGTCATAGACACACTATACGTCTTATACACGGCAAACATGATCGATGGAAGGAGCTTATTGCTAAGTCCCACCATCTAAAATAAACCAAACACACCTGATGGTTGAGCTATGCTACCACAACCACCAAAGACATTCTTAAGGGAGGATGGCTCAAGATCCAATCCCGCCTCCATGGAGGATTTGTATAAAAGGATGTGCACTAACTCAAGAGATACACCATCCTACCTCGCAATGAGGGCTTTTTGTAAAAGGATGCGCACTAGCTCAAGAGATATGTCATCCATCCTCATGGAGAGGGTAGTTTGCTTTTTATAAAAGGATGTGTACTTGCGCTAGAGATACAACATCCCTCCTCATGGAGAGGGCAAAAACACACTTTTTTAGTGTAAAATAATCAAGTAGATACCATTATATATGCCCCCACCTTATGGTGGTTGATGTCACTTACCGATATCAAGCACATTAGGGTAGAGTGAAAACACACAAGGGAACAAGAGCTCTCACAAATCCCATGCCCCCAGAGGTGACATGTGCCATGATCACAGAATGTTCCCACAAACATATTGATAAGATATGCTAAGATAAGATAACAAGATGGTTAGAAAATATTACTCTAAGATAACCATATCAAATCATGAAAGCTATGCAAAAATCATATATTAGATCACATCAAAGACTAAGGCTACACTTATGGATTTGGATCCAAGTATAGCCATTGGGCTTATACTATAGGTATCCCAAGACCAAGTGTAACAACAAGGTGAGATACAAAACAATCCAAAGTACATGGAGTAGCTATATTGCAAAGGTTTGTTAGAAGAGATAAGACCACATTATGCATCATATATATATATATATCAATCCCATCTTCATATATGGACTAGGTCCATTTTTACTTTCCTTGCTGAAGAGACACACGGTCCTTATCAGTATTTGTTTGTTTTTCATCATCCAGTGACTAGGTAGAGCCACAGAAGGATGGAAATGATAAAAATAATAGAGGAGATAAAATGCCTTAGGAACACCACGTAGGAGGATGCCCCCAACACCCTCTGCAACACTATGCCCCCAAGGCATGATACACAACAATAAAATAGAGGAGAGGGAAGATAGAAGAATTATGAAACAAATAGAAGAATGGTCACCATAGAGGTGGTCTCCTTCTATCCTTGACCTTACAAGAGTATCAAGGGTCATCCAAAGAGACCTAAACAACATATAACACAACAAGGGGGAACTCAACACAATGCTAAAAACATATATATCTAGGAGGAGGCCACCCTTGAGAGCATTTGGAATAGGTACTACATCGAGTGTGGCTAAAGGAGGGAGAAATACTTACCTGATTCAATGGGATATTCGCTGGTGAACAATTCATGTTTATCGTCTTAGGATGTATCGTCTTTAGTTTTGGTCTTGTTGATATTGTATTAACATTAAGTTTAGGATGACGGTAGGCTTTGGTGGGCTTCAAAGAGTCGTATCCAATACCACTCTTGTAGTTAATTCGAGCAACTTGTAAAGGTACTCTGATTCCTTGTTGGTTTTCACCACAACCATTGCCTATGTAGTCACAATTTTTGTACAAAATTTGAAATCTACAACCATAGAGAGAATCCATCTCTTTAGAAGATGGTGAGGCCTCGTAGGTCTTGTAATCTGTAGTATAAGAGTATTGTCTTTGTTTTCTACTAAGGAGACTTGGGTCTTGTAGGTGTTTCCAGAGATTACTTAGATGAGATCGATGCAACTTTTGATGTGTTAGGATTAAAGTTATTAAATTTATATTCCCTCTTAAAAGGAGTAAAATCTAGGGAACCCCAATCATCACCAAAGAGTGCATTTGATGGTTTAGAGTCTTGTACAACATTATTTGTGGCAAGAGGCATTGATGAATCAACTCGTAAGTTGTTTAGACTCTTATGATTGTTAACTTATTTTTACATTTCAATATTGAAACAATTAGTTGGTTCAAGATTGGCTTCAATGGTGTGGAGCTTGTTTTCATAATGGATCTTTATTGATCAATGAAGGGTAGACGGAACCGCCCCCATGTAATAAACCCACAATCTACCAAGAATCATATTATATGAAAGTGAACCAGGCATGACATGAAAAAGGATAGCTAATGTCACGGGTCCAACTTTTACAGGTAAAGTTATGGTACCTAGGGATTGTCTACCAAAATTTTATAAGCCACGAATGCTAATCCTATCTGGTTTGATTAAAGATGTGTCAATCTTTATTTTGTGCAGTAAGTCAATGCCACAAACATTAAGAGTCAAAACATTGTCAATCATAACTCACTTTATCAACTTTTTATCTATTGTGACAAAGATTATAAGAGGATCATTTTCGTTTTGAACTTCAATTGATGGTAATTCATGTGGTTGAAATAGAATATTCATTTTTGTCACATGTATACAATCTAACAAAGATGCTACATCATTTGACTTAACAATAGGTGGTACAATCACCTTTTGTAAAGCTTCTTGGAGCATTCTATGGTACGTAGATGATATTTGTATTAAATCCCAAAGAGAGATCTTAGCCAGAGTAGTGTGAATCTGTTCAACAAGATCATATTCTTGACCACCTTTATGAGTAAGATGAGGTGGTGGAAGGAGCATAGGTTGAGAAGATGGAAGAGAGACAGACACATGTGGTGCTTGCTTACTTTGCTTGTGATTACATGTGTTGTATGTGTGAGCAATCACATTGTAATGCGGTTGTTACAACACATTTCAAACTCCTTGATTCCTTTGGGTGATTTATCTTGCATAATTTAGAATGTAATCCGGGGGTCAAGGTGGTTTTGATCACCTTGAACCATCATCACTAGTTTTAGGCAAGGAGGTCCATTAGGTTCCCCTTGCACAATCATCTTAGGAATATTAACACACTTTTCTAGTAACCCCTTAGTGGGTGGAAGAAACCTATTAAAGGTAATTGAATTAACGTTGCTTTGATTTTGATTAAGCTCGACATTCATCCCTATAGAATATAATGTGAGGGACCTTTATTTATCCACCAATGCTTCATATTTTAAAGGGAGAGCATTGGAACAAAGAGAAAAGGAATTGTTGATGGTTTGATCTTTAGTGACATCCAAAGGAATAGAACTTGCAACCAAAGTAGAGCTACCCAAGGTCTTTGCATCCTTATAGATATCCAAGGTTCTTGAACATTCATCCAAAGGAGCATGATCAAATGTCTTCACTTCCTTAGGGATGTCCAAGGTGTTGAACCTCAACTAGAGGAGGAATAGGATAACTCATGGAATCATCATCATCATTATATATTTTAGATATTAGTTCCAAAGCATTAAGAGAAGAAGAACTTTCACACTCATCTTTCTCAAGGGTACTCATGGAAATGTACTTAGTTAGATATTCTAATGCCAAAGGGTATGTATTCATGAGAGCTATGAAGTTGTCAAAATTAGATACATAATCAAGGATCTCAAATGAAGAGCACTTAAATATATCCTTGTGATACATGGATTGTATATGAGTGAGAACATTAGGATTCATATTAACGAATTTGTAGAAATTTGCAAAGTCCTTGATATATGCATGTAAAGATACAAAAGAGTAATGAGATGAAGATGATATAATAGAATGTCTTGGAATAGAAATGCCCAATAAGATCTTTTCATTTATCAAATGCAACTAATATGAGAGACTTTTGTACACCACAACACTAATTTGAGGAAAATAGGTTTTTGAAGCTTGTTACCAAGATCAAAAAAACACTAGTGTCCTTAAAAATGGAGTGATTAAGATGTAAAGGTGCTGTACAAAAGGTATTATAGACCACTTTTAAAAATTTCTTGCGAAGAAATGTTAGAGAGAGGTTAAATTGCCTATGCTAAAATACACATTGTGTAATTACAAACATGTGAAATTTTCAAAGTAGAGTATGCAATGATGCAAAATTTTTAAAAGAGAAATGAAAGTATGATTTAAATCCTTGCTAGATCTGATATCAAAGATGTTTATGAGAGCAGAAAAATCTGAAATGAGATTTTGACTACAAACCCTAGCTTTTGGAATTACTAGGTTATATGAAAAATACAACTTTTTAAGCAAAACCCTAGCAAATTAAACTTGTAGATGCAAGATTTGATATGAATTATTGATGAATTACCATAATAAGGATCAGATATGATGCAAATATCAGAAAAACTAAATGTTTTTATGATATGCTATGGAAAATATGCAAAACCATGCCTTAAATGCAAGGCTAGAATGCTTATTTTTTCAAAATTTTCAAATTTATCCAAGATTTTTCAATGCAAGATGATAGATATGATATGAATGAATGAAAAAACTTATTACAACACTCAGCAAGATGCAAGTTCAGTATAAACATGGGTTCACTAGAATTTTATATTTGAAAAGTGGGAAAGATGATGAATAGTGTCAAGATCTATCAAATCAAACCCTCCTTTCACAATAACACTCAAGGACAACAACCAAGCCAAGTCACTATAGATGGAGAGGACTCAGATACATGTTGATGTACTTAGGAATGATATGGAAAGACTGATTAGATTGAAATATTTTTCAAACCCTAGATTCAATAAGCCTTAAACCCTAATCTTCTATAGTAGTTGCAGAGTCCTAGGAATCCCCTTAAGTACGTTAATGTCTTAGGTCTAGGCCAGTCTATTATCGCTTTGATTTTATCCTTGTCTACACTCACTCCTTTGGCATTGATCTTATGCCCTAAGTATAAGATTTCAGTCATCCCAAATTTGCATTTTGATGCCTTGGCAAATAGCAAGTGTTCAAGGATTCCCAATACTTCTTCAATATGTCTTAGGTGGCCTTCCAAAGTTCTACTATAGATCAGGATATCATCAAAGAATACCAAAAGGATTTTTCTTAATTGGTTACTTAATGTGTGATTCATACATGATTGGAAAGTGGTCGGAGCATTGGTAAGTCTGAATAGTAAGACTAAGAATTTAAAATTCTTGAAATGACACCTAAAGGCCACTTTGGGAACATCTTCTTGCCTCATTCTTATTTGATGATAACCGGAGTGTAGATCAATCTTAGATAAATAATTGGCATGATGTAGTTCATCAATCAACTCATCCACCCTAGTTATGGGGTATCGGTTCTTTATGGTTTACTTATTAAATGCTCTATAGTCTACACACATTCTCATAGTTCTATCTTTCTTTTTCACTAATACAACGGAAGAAGCAAACGAACTAGAGCTTGGTTGTATGTGTTCCATTTCCAGTAATTCCTTAATGGTTTTATCAATTTCTTCCTTATATTTTCTTGGGTGGAGGTATGGTGTGGTAATGATGGGTTTGGCCCCTTCTTCTAATTCTATGTTGTGTTCAAAGCCTCTCTTAGGGGGTAGTCCTGGAGGAATATCACTAAAAACCCTTTTATACTTGTCTAGATTTGGTCGGATATTAATGTGAGTGGTTCTTCCCTTGGATGAGGATCTATCTAGGATCAAACATTGTGCTACCCATTCAACTTGCCCATGCCTAATGGCTCTTTCCATCCTTTTTGATGATACAACCCTAGGATACCCATCTGATAGACCTTGTAGTACCACTTCATTCCCATCATGTTGGAAACATAATTCCATCTAAATTGGAAGTCTTGATAGTATCTTTCTAATGAGTGTAAACATTGAATGCCTAATACTACATCAGTAGTCTTCCCTTATTTGGTGTCTTCCTAAAGTAAGGGTGAGTTTATTTATCCTTTGTGTACAAGGGGTAGTGTAGCCATTGGCCATCACTACTGTGAACCCTTCAAAGTTTTTAGCTTTAAGTTTCATCCTTGTTACTAAACCATCATCTATAAAGTTATGTGTTGCACTGCTATCCACTAATCCAGTTACGTTTTGGCTTTGTAACACACTACGAATCCTTAAAGGGTGATATTTTGGTGTACCAAAGAGTGTTGCCAAAGTACTATTTGCCAACTCTTCTTCATCTTGTTTCCACTTCTTCCTTTTGGGTTGAATTTCTTCTTCCTCCAATTCCTCATTTGTCATGGTTTCTAGGTTGTGCACTCATCCCTTTTGGACATTGATGAGCATGTTCCCATTTTCCTTTACATCTAAAACATAAACCTTTCCTTCGAAGCTCATTTCTTTGTCCTATTATATTGGGTCTAGGAGGCCATGCCTTTGGTTTCCCATCTCTCTTGTAAGAGGGTTGATTTGACCTAGATGGTGCAACCCTGGAATAGGTCTTGTTCTTTGTTGTGGTAACTTCTAATCTTAATGCTTTTTGGATTGCATCTTGGAGAGATGGTGGATCAATAGTGCCCACCAAGCCACAGAGTGACTCTATCAATCCTTCTATAAATAAGTAAGTGAGCCTTCCCTCATCAATACCTAGAACCATAACCAAAATTATTTGGAACTCAGCCACATTATCTTCTATGGATCCCCATTGTTTTAATTGTGTTAATTATTTGAAATGCCTTTGGGGATGCTTTTGATCAAATTGATTAGAGTCATTATGTATATTTGTCATATGTCAAAACATGTTAATGTCCCTGTGTGACGATCCTGTGATGCCACCACTCGTGTGCAATCCCTTCTAAGTGTAGAATGGAAAATTGGATAGCATCATCTTTGTTCATGGGGCTAAGGGTAAAATATGTATCTAGTTTTTGGATCTATCTTGGCACAGTGACCTTCCCCAAACCATCAAAATTGGGAAGAGTTATCTTAATCTACATTGTAAATCTTTGTTGGACTTCCTTCATTCTTTTTTGAGGTATTTCTTGTTCTCGCATTACAATATTCTCTAAATACATTATCTCTTCTAAGGTCAGGGTGAATTCTTGAATATTCTTCCACACATTCATCAATGTCATTAGCTACCCTATTTGGTTCTTCTTCTTCTCTTGGATGCTTTTCTCTAGGTAAGAATGCAAGCCTTGTTAATCTAGGTGTTGCATCATAAAATGTGTACACTAGCATTTTACACTTAGTTTAGCACCTGGGTGGACCTAAAATGTTTACACTTGTTAATCAGGACCTATTTTAACACCATTTTAAACATTAAATGATTAATTCTCAAACCTGGTGATAAAAACTGACAAAATAATTATGAGATTGACCTAAGAACACCTTAAGTGACTTGTGCCGAGATTTTTGGGCAAAAGGACAAGGGTGCCGAATCGCCCTGGTCCCCCATTTAGCCTTAACCCATTTTATAGGAATGTCAGCCTAAGGCATCTTAAGTGGTTCCTCATGTCAGCCTTATTTGGTTTTATTCATCATTTGTGAGCAGGAATGCATATAAAAGCAAGTTAGTTTATTCATTTGAACATCTGTAAGTTCTCTAAGCAATCAGACACTCTTGCACTCTCTCTTCTTCTCTCTCATGCTCTCTACTCTTCTCTAAAGCTCTCTATTATGGATTATTCCTATGACACTAACGTACTACAAGTCTTGTGAAGATCTTTCTACTTATTTGGGATAGACCAACTTCTTGAGTCAAGTTGTGACTCTGCATCAAGCATGCTAGGGTTTCCATGCTCATGGTGACTTCTTCTCTTCATGCTTTGTTCTAGCATTCCTTTCTACTTCAGATTTCCCTCTGCCCTCCTAGGGTAAGTATTGTTTATCTATCATCTTTGCTATTGTGGAGGTGGAAACACCATTCATGGAGCTTGACTTAGGCAAGCTCCTAAATAGCACCCAACCATCTTCCTTCTTGTGTGTGTGTAGGATAGATCCAGAGGAATTTGTAGAAATCAAGCTACAGGAGACAGGAACACATGAAGGTGAAGACACTGAAATTATCACAATCTGCAAACCATAAAAAAGGCCTAGGGACTAAATTTCCTTGGTTCCTGTGCCATTTTGACTTCAGGTTCTTATTCTGATTTATTTACTCATCTCTATTGTTCATTTAGTTTCTGGGTTTCTGCTTCCAACAGTCTATTATGCTCTGATCTTGCTCAATTAGGGTTTCATGATTTGCCCTAGCTTGATTGGTTGGATTTGGTTGTTTCTTCTCTATAAAAAAAGGGACAAAGCCCTTGTAGTTTGACTCTCCTTCTTGGGTAGAATCCAAGCTCGGCTTGTGTCCTAATGTTGGATAGAAGAGGGTTTGACCTAGTTTGATCTATTGGGCTAGTCTCTCTTTTCTATTCAACATTTTGGTGAACATGTCATTTATTGCACTTTGGCATCGTTCTTTCTCAAGATCTGAGTTATTTTCTTCCTTAGATCTTATTAGATTACATTCATTCATACTTTTTCATAGTTATATAACTTAATTTTACATTGTTTCATTGTTAGGGTTTGAAAAAACCTTGCATTTCTAGGAAATCTAGCTAATCTTCAACCTAGGGTTTGTAGATTAGTGTGTAGTTTTAGATATTGTTGCATTATTGGGTTGATTAAAGGGATTTAATTTTCTTTACCTTGTCATCCTTGTTGTTTTAGAACATTTTTGTATCCGTGCATGTGAAAATTTGGAAAATAAAAAATTTCATTTTAGATCTTGAAAAGAACATATTTGTTACCTTGTTTGCATTTCATAAACTTAGATCACCATAGAGTGAATCAAATTTCTGATTTTTGCATCAGACCTGACTGATATTATAGTAGTTAATCATTTCAAGGTGTTGTATCATGTATTTAAAACTCACATTTTCTAGGGTTTTGTAAAAAAAAATTGTATTTTTTGAAAAACTAGTCTAGGGTTTGTAGTTAATATCTTGTTTCAAATTTTTTTGCTATCATTTACATTTAAAATCTGAACTATCATTTCTGTAGCATGTCATAAATATCATTTGTGTTCAAAAAATTTTCTTGCATCGAAAATTGTGATTTAAGGAGGAAGTATTTAAATTCTAGGGTTTTTGATAGAAAACCCTAGCTAGTCTTACATTTAGTGCACTTTTATCAAAGTATTCTCTAAATATGTATTGCATTTAAGTGGATAAATTATTTAGGAACTTATTTTTCACATACTACACATCCTACATTTACAAGACTTAGTTGTTTTGGTTACTAAGAGTATCACATTTTGGAAGACCCCGCTTCTCTTGAACTTGTAGGTCTCTGAATTGCAATCTTATTTTGATATTGGTTGTAATTGGTCAATGAATTGTACATTGCTGCTCCATATCATATTTGCATACAGTAGACAAGGCATTTCATTATGGCCTCTTCTTGTTATTCCTCTTTGGAATCTTTGCATGCATATATCATAGATTTTGACAATTTTTCTAAATTTATTAATGTGCATCCTCACATTTTAGATAACATAGCATCCATGTATGATATTGATGTGTCTATATGTTGTATATATGATATTCTTTGTTATACATCTAATTTTTCTAGTTTCATGCCTCTCATGGGTATATTTCCTTTGATATTAGAAGATCTTACTAAAATCATCTTCATGAATTGTCATGAGAAAGATGATACTTCAACTACAATTCATGATGATACCATTGACATCATCTCTAAGGCATGTGATGGTGACTTAGATTTTCCTACTTCACCCCAAGCTTTGGACCCCTCTCCCAAAAATGAATAATTTTGGTGCAAGAGGATGAGATCATTGACGCACTCCTTAGTTTCTCTTCTAGAGATGTGGCATTAGATGATGTTGAGCATAATACTTCTATTTCTAACATAGTACATGAGGTTTATATGGCTCATCCTATTAATCTTCCTCCCATGGTTGAATGTTCAAGTACCTTGGATATCACTAAGGAAGTAAAGACCCTTAATCTTCCTCCTTTGGTTGAATGTTCAAGTACCTTTGATATCACTAAGGACATGAAGACCCTTGATCTTCCTCCTTTGATTGAATGTTCAAGTACCTTGGATATCACTAAGGATGCGAAGAACTTTGATATTTCTCCTTTGGTTGCATGTTCAAACCCCTTGGACATCACTAAGGATACCATCATCAACAATTTTCTTAACAAAACTTTACCCTCCCTTCATTCCAATGCTCTCCCTTCAAAAGGTGAAGCATTAGTGGATGAAGAGCGGTCTCACATTAAATCCCTTAGGGATAGATGTTGAGATTACTCAAAAGGAAAACAATTTCAATTCAATCATCATTAATAGACTTATTCTGCCCACTAAGGAGATAGTGAATAAGTGTATTAATGTTCCTAAAATCATTGTGCATGAGGCACCTAATTCACCTATTTTATCTAAACCGTTGATTACTGTTTGAGGTGTTCCAACGCCACCTCGACCCCCAGGTTAATTTCTCAATATTGTAAAACAAATTAATCAAGGGACTCAAGGTGTTTAAAGTATCTTGAAGAAATCTCATGATGATGTGGTTGCTCACACATACAACACCCATAATAACAAGCAAAGTAAGCACACACCGAGTGTGCCCATTTGTCTTCCACCTTTGCAACCTATCCTACCTCAAGCACATCATCTTCCTCCACATATTGGAAAAGAATATGATCTTTTAGAGTAGTTCCATGCTACTCCGGCTAAGATCTCTATGGGATTTAATACAAACATCACTTACATACCATAGAATGCTCCATGAGGCTCTACAAAAGGTAGTTGTTCCACCTTCTGTTACACCAAATGATGTAGCATCTTTGTTTAGTTGTATGCATGCGACAACATCAAATATACCATTTCAACAACATGAATTACCTCCCATAGAAGTTCAAAACAATATGAACCTCTTATGATATTCATCACTATTGGTAGAATAAGAGTAACACACACTTTGATTGATGGTGGGTCAGGTCTTAATGTTTGTGGCATAGACTTGTTACATAAAATCAATGTTGATACATCTCTCATCAAACTAAATAAACTCAACATTTGTGGCTTTGATAATGTAGGTAAGTAATCAGTAGGTACAATCACCTTAGATATTAAGGATGGACCTATGACATTGCCTACCCTTATCCATGTCATGCCTAATTATCTTTCATACAATCTTCTTCTTGGTAGACCATGGATTCATGCCATGGGGGTAGTTCTGTCTACCCTTCATCATTCAATAAAGATCATCTTTGAAAACAAATTACATATAATTGAAGCCAATCTGATTCCTAAAAGTTGCTTACAAATGGAAGCGAGATATCAAATTCTTCTAAGTAATTTGATCCCTTCTTCAACAAAACCCAAACCACTATTCTTCGCTATAGTAGTATTGGTCAAGATAGAGTTGGTCCTTTGAATGCATTTTTTGGTGATGATTGGGTTCATTAGATTTTACACCCTCTTTTGAGGGTGAATATAAAATCTCACCCTCGCACCTAAAGACCTCGAAAGTAATGAAATTTCTTCAACACAATCTCATACTCCTACAAAGTTTAAATTCAAGATTAATTATGATGGAACCTTTAAAATAGATGAAGATCTACCTTCTTCTATAGAAATGGAGGCCATTTGTAATAAAGTATCATCTAATTCTAATACATGTCTTGGTAGTGATGAGGTCTCTTTAGATTTCAACCCCCATGGGATGGTTGAAACAAAGTTTGACCCTCCTCACCATGGTGAAAATAATGATCCTTCTTCTTCAACGCATTTCAATAAAGATATTCATATGACCTCTCCTCTCCCTTCAGATTTGGAGATGCATTATGGGCTTGGATTAAAAATTATTTCTAAACAAGGATACAATGGAAATGGGTTAGGATGTAATTAGAACAAGGAATTAAGGAGCACTTGGTCATTCATCACTCGATGACCACTTAATCACTCTTCCTACTACAAAACACAAAAAGAATCAACAAAATAATCATTCATCACCTCATTATTGTGCATATCATCAAGCACTTGGCCATTCCACTATGGAATGCTGAGTCTTAGGTGACAAAATTCAACAACTTTGAACAAGGTTTGGCTCTAGCACTCCTCACCACGCTTGATGTAGTCCCTATAACACCTTGTCCTCCATCCATTTTATAATCAAGTTGGGGAAGGATAATTTGTTATAGGCTGAATTGCAAGAGTGGCCCCTCCTCATTTATGTTATTCTTGTACATATTGTTATCCCTGTATTGTGATGTTTTGTTCTCTCTTGACACCCTTGTTAGCACAAAGGTACAAGGAGTCAGAATGCATTGTGTCATTCCTCCATATGTACCTTCATTCTTATATATGTCATGATATACAATTGTGTTATTTTTCTTGGATGATTTAGCATCCTTTCATGATTCAATTTGTGTGTACTCTAATCTTTCTTCCATCATCTTCACATTTATGTGGCACCTTGTTGCAATACTTAGCACCATACAATGCCTACACAAGCCATCATGTATCATGCCTATAAGCATCACCTTGGTTTGCACGTCTTGGGGGAAATCCCTTTTTGCAATGTAGTTTTTGAAAATACATCTCATTTGGGCATGTGCTTTTAAAAAGTTCTCGTGTCCGTTTTATATTTCTTCCTCACTCTACCTTAAAGGAAATTGCTCCCTGATGGAGTTAGCAATCACTTTAAGGTGGGGGCATACATCATGCTATTAACCTTACTCTCATCATTCTATCTAAACATTTGTTGATTATCTTTGTTACATCACTCTCTTGGAAAGGATTATGAAAATCTTGGAAGCAAGATCCTGAGTCTATCGTGTTCTCCCAAGTTGAAGCTCCCTACATGTTTGGGAGAAGGATTGCACCACCAACTAGATTTTGGTAGTAACGTTGTTTTGCCTTCTTATTCTACAAGGCCTTGTGTAATTCCTCTTGTGGGAGGTGGATTATGTATTCCCTTGAGTGGAAACACTTTTCTTAATGTGGATTATGTGCATGATGTGTTTGTACTTCTCTTGTGCTTCTCATTTCTAACTAACCCCTTAGCATTCTTCTTTATTGCATCTTGGGGAATGATGCATGGTGATTGAGACAACATTTAGATTGAGGTCTCCTTTGTCATGCTGACTCAAGGTTTTTAGTTATGTGCTTCTCGTGATTCCTTTTGTATTCTCCTGGAGCACTTTGTGTGTGTTTCATGCATACTTTATGCTTTATGTGTATGCTTCGTGTCAAGCATGTATACTATGTATGGCATGCATGCTTTGTGTATTGTGTGTATACGTTGTGATTTCTCAAGTGTATGCCTTGTGTATGTCTTTTCTTATCTCATGTTTTCTAAGTGCTTCATATATGAGTGAATCATGTCACGTGTCTTATGTGTATGCCAATCATCATAGACTCCTAGAATCCTAAACTTGGGGGCTTGATCACCCCTCAATTTTGGCGACATTCTATGGTTTCTATGTTGTGTTTGAAATTTGTCTTCTCCATCATTTAGTGTGAGTTTGAACATAAGTTTGTACCCATGCTAAGTGGGGGCTAAATTTTACATCGTAAAATGTGTACACTAGCATTTTACACTTAGTTTAGCACCTAGGTGGACCTAAAATTTTTACCCTTGTTAATCAAGACCTATTTTAACACCTTTTGGAACATTAAATGATTAATTCTCAATCTCGATGATAAAACTCGACAAAATAACTGAGACTGATCTACAAATACATTAAGTGACTTGTGTTGGGATTTTTGGGCTAAAGGACAAGGGCGCCCAAGCATCCTGGTCCCCCATTTAGCCCTGACCTATTTTATAGTAATGTTGACCTTAGGCATCTTAAGTGGTTCCTCATGTCATCCTTATTTGGTTTTATTCATTTTTTGTGAGCGGGAATGCATATAAAAGCAAGTTAGTTTATTCATTTGAACATCTCTAAGTTCTCTCAGCAATCTAGGCACTTTTGCACTCTCTTCTTCTCTCTCATGCTCTCTACTCTTCTCTAAAGCTCTCTATTGTGAATTATTTCTATGGCACTAACTTATTGTAGGTATTGTCAAGATATTTCTACTTCTTTGGGCTACACCAAATTCTTGAGTCAAGTTGTGATGACTCATCAAGCATGCTAGGGTTTCCATGCTCATGGTGACTTCTTTCCTTCATGCTTTGTTCTAGCATTCCTTTCTACTTTAGATTTGCCTCTGCCCTCCTAGGACATGTGCTCTTTATCTATCATCTTTACTATTGTGGAGGTGGAAATACCATTCACAGAGCTTGAGTTAGGCAAGATCCTAAATAGCATCCAAGCATTTTCCTTCTTATGTGTGTGTAGGATAGATCTAGAGGAATTTGCAGAAATCAAGCTACACAAGATTGGAACATAGGAAGGCAAAGACACAAATATTATCACAATCTATAAACCCTAAAAAGGCCTAGAGAACTCAAGCACCCTAGTTCCTATGGAATTTCAACTCCAGGTTCCTATTATGATCTATTTACTCATCTTTGTTGTTCATTCAATTTCTAGGTTTCTGCTTCTGACAGTTTGTTATGCTCCGATCTTGCTCAATTATGGTTTCATGATTTACCCTAGCTTGATTGGTTGGATTTGGTTGATTCTTCTCTATACAATAAAAGGGATAAAGCCCTTGTAGTTTGCCTCTCCTTCTTGGGTAGAAGCCAAGCTCGACTTGTGTCCTAATGTTGGAAAGAAGAGGGTTTGACCTAGTTTGATCTATTGGGCTAGTCTCTCTTTTCTATCTAACACTAGGTGATGATCTCAATGGATTTTTATTGTTATTCTTAGAATGGTTAGAATTAACATCTCTTCCATTGATCTGGTTCAGCCTAAGAGCATTCATTGTATTGTTCATGTTTTTAAGTGCTTGGAGAAGCAATTGTGATGTCTTCCCTTTTTGCTCCATAAAAGCCCTCAATTCATTTCCTAGGTTAACCTCATGATCACCCATTTTACTACTTTTACTTTGGCTGCTACTTGCTTTTGGTTTTCTCTTTTCCCTATCTAAGGCCCATTGAACTCTTTGGATTAATTGCATACACTATATTTGATCTATAGGCTGGCAAGATCAAAGCTCTAATACCACTTGTAATGTCCCTTTTTGGTATATACTTGATTTCTTGCCCTGTAAGCGATAATAATCACTAGAAACAATATTAGATATATTAAAGATCAAGAAATTATTATAAAATTTAGTTCATCACATCATAGAATCATTAATATTCATGTTAATACATCATATCATAATTAATAATGAGATCAAGACATCATAGCATAAACAATATTTAATTCAATCCGTTTGAACACAATCCCTCAAGCCAATCCCATAATGAATTACTTAGGAATACTTGCAGCTACCAGTCCAACTTGGAGGTCCAACCTCCTTGATCAAGCTCAACAGGGCTATCCTCTTTGATTAGGCTCAAGAGCATGGAAGGGCCATCCTTCTCATCCCTTGGCTGACTTTAAGTGAGTATGATAGGGCCATCCTTTTCATCTCTCATGAACTCAAAAGGGCCATCCTTCCTACCAGCTGAGTTAGGGAAAAAGCTATCAAACATGCAGAAAAGAAAGTACAACAAACCCTAACTCCTAATGGAGTGCAAACAAGCTAATAAATCAAGAAAATAAACACTAATAACTCAAATTCTAAGCTAAATGTTAACTAATCTCCATTGTCCTCCTCAATCTCACATAGTGTTCTTAGATTTTGGAGATTTGCAATGATCTTGAGAAGCTCAAATGTATGAACAACAAGATGTTGGAGAGTGTACAACATATTTTAGGGTTGTGTTATGTTGAAAATGGTTGTAAAAAGATGTTTTATAGAAGAGCATGTTTGAACGAGGGGCCCAGATTTAAAGTTGACCTGGGAGAAAAATGAAGGGTGGAGATCAGTTAGAGTTTCCCCCCACTACAAGACAAGAGTGAATTTAAAATTCAAAAATATGATGAGGTGTGAGGGAATTCAAATTAAATAAATTTGCCCAATTTATTTAATTTATTGAGACAATGCATGTGAAAAGGGGGTTTTGTCAATTAGGTGAGGAGGTATTTAAACAAATGTTTATTTGTTTAAATTAATTGAATGAAAAGGGACATTAGAGCCTGAGTAATTAAATAATTAATAAGTTAACATTAATTATTTAATAATAGAAAAAAATTAGGGAAAAATAGATAAATGATCAGAAGGAGGAAAATTGAATTAATTAAATAATTTAATTAACAGTTGAATTATGGAATTTGAAAGAGAATTGTCCTGAAAGTGGTTTTTACAATGCGAGTACATTTTCAGGTGCCTACATTTTACCCCTCTTTGATACAATGTCAATTCTGATGTTGTGTCAAAGAAAAATTTAAAATATGCCCCAGACATGCCCCAGCGTGCCCTAGATGAAGTGAGATAGCGCACCCCCTTGGGAAATTTTGTAAATTTTCAAAAAAATTTAGAAATTTCCCGAAACGTATGCCATCATGGTAGAGTGAATAGAAGAAATGAAGATGCAAGAGAGAGAGAGATGGTGGAGGAATGAAGATTAGCCAAAAGAATGGGAATGAGATCTTGCTTTGATAGATTTTTGAGCTTCTCACTTGCAGTTTCTACTTATCAGCATAGAACTTATTATATCAAGGGACTACAGACACAGTGGCAAGTCATAGGCCAAAGTGTAAAGTGTTATCCTTTGTGAAACATGCACATGATAGACAAGGAATGCCTGACTCAGACTAGTAACTGTGGTACCTTTCCAGGACATGTGATGAGATAACCTTGAGGTATGCAAGACAAACCACAAACAAAAATCAAAGAAAAAGGTCTCATTGTATCCTCACTTCTCATCATCACTTAGGAGTTGCCTTGAGAAGCATAAGAACGAGACTTAAAAAACAATCCAGTAAAATAAGATAGAGTAGAGTCAACAACCATTCAGATCTTTTGCCAAGTGATATGTGTTTGTTTGATTATGATTAGATGAATAGGGCCTACTTTCAGGATAGGAAGGATGTTGTATAAGACGTTGAGTTTGGTTTCAGCAGTGTGACCACCTGTATAAGGCAGATGATAGGCTTGTGACATTTTGTATAAGACATGCAGTCTGGTTTTGAGGATGCCACAAATTGTGAGGTGATTGGCTTGTGATGGTTATTAATATCTAATTTTAGAAAGGACGCATGTCGTATAAGGCGTAGAGTCCTGGTTTCAATGATGCCCCATTCCGTGTAGGATATGTGATAGTTGATAAGGATAGTTTGATAGCAAGTGATCAGTTTGGCTGATGAAATAGCGTGTCTTAGTGATGCCGGGATTGGTTTGAGGTGCGTATTTCTGGTAAAGATTTGACTCTATAATCAAAGTGTCCATTGTAGCAAAGGGACCATTTATTGCAAGATTGACCCAATGGGCCCTAAAGGACTGACCTAATGTCTTGGGGGCTCATCGCAGATGGCCTTGCCTACGTAAATGCGTAGAGACAATGTAGTTTGGTCATGTGGACTGTGTGACCTAAGACCTAAGGGGGGATGCCTCAGGGGCTCATCAAAGATGGCCTTGCCTATGTGAAAGCTCAGAGGCAACGTAGTTCGACAAGGTGGTTTTGGGCATGGTTTATTGCTTGGGATTTTTGGTTGGTTATGTGATTTTTTTGTGATTTTTTGACATGTTTTTGAATTTTTGAGAATATTTGATATTTTTGGATTTTTGGGAATATTTGATGTTTTTGGATTTTTGAGAATATTTGATGTTTTTGGATTTTTGAGAATATTTGTTTTTTTTTGGTTTTTTGAGAATTCTTGATGTTTTTGGTTTTTTGATGTTTTGGGATGTCAATGGATTGCAATTTTGTGTAGCCTTCAGATGATGATTCAGATTTGATACAAATGCAAGATAAAAATGATAACACATGCAAGAATGCAAGCATGCATGCACAAATGATTCAAAAATAAACAAGGTATTGCCCTTGTCAAGCTGTAAACCAATGATTAAGTGATTGATTGATTGATTATGATAATGATGGTGTCTAGTTTCAGGAAATGAAACATGTCGTATAAGACGCCTAATCTGGTTTCGACAATGCAACATCCTCTATAAGACAATTGATTGACTGATTGATACTAGTGTTGTTAGCCATGCAAATCAACACCAGGATTTGATTAATTGATTGATTAATTGATTTGATTTATGTCAAGATTAGGATCAAGACCATTGATGCAATCAAAAAATTTGGCAAGACTGATTAGCTTGATTGGTATGGATTGAGGATGACTTGCATTTGAGTTTATTTCTTGGAATTTTGATTTGATGATGATAATTTTTTTGTATTTTGAAATGTTTTGATTTTTTTTAGATTTTTGAATGTTTTGATTTTTTCTTGTATTTTGAATATGTTTTTTATTTTATTTTTATTTTGGGAATATTTTGACTAACCGTGTTCACTCCAAAAATGTTGTTGCCACCTCTGAATATTGTTGCCGCTCCCCTCAAGTCCTGTCACCACCCCTTTGGTGACTGTCGCCACTTCTCTGAATCCTCACCAAAAACCCTAACATCCATCTTTATCTTCTGGTCTTCAACTTCATTGTCAACTAAACCTCCCACGTTTTGGTCGACCATTACATGCCTTCATCACTTCTATCATCCTTCCCGTCACCCTCAGACTGTAAGCTCCACCATGAGCACCGATGATAGGGCTTTAAGCCCCAGTCATTATGTTTATGTCAGGCTTTAAGCCCCTTCAACCATAAGTTCTGATCACATTAGTGACCGCTAGGCGGGCAATTGGCCCTTTGACTTCATTTTCTTTTATTTATTTATTTTTATTTTTTGTCCAATTTCTACCCTTGGTCATATGGGTGACTAGGGGCGTGGCTAATGTTGACCACCTAATTCTAACTATCCTATCTAAACCACCTACATGTGACCAAATGTGCCTATAACTGCTAGTGGTTAGACACAGATCACTAGGACTGCCTTATTCCTCTTCATGCCCTAACTAGGCAGTTTTTTCTTTTGACCATAACTTTTGCATACGGTAACGAAATTTCATGAAATTTGTGGCATTGAAGAGTTGGTTTGCCCAACTTTACAGTGGCGAGGTCAATTTCAGGTAACAATGTTATTTTATAATTTTTTTTGGTCAAAGTCAACATTGATTTACAACTTCAAACGCACATATCTTGACCATTTTTCATCATATTTCGATGAAACTTTTTTTTCAAATTGCTTAGAATCTCTTAAATTTTTTGATGCTTATGTTAGTTTTGTTGTGACTGATCTTCATTTTCAAATATTTTCTAGATTTAATTATTGCAGGTTTCTTGGCCTTTTTGTCTTGGTGGCTTGCAAAGGGGGTAATTTGCTTGATGCTCTCTTTTGCACATTGAGATAAGAAGACTTTTCTGGTACTGATTTCTAGTTTGCAACTTTTTGGCATCCATTGAGATGAGAATCTTGTTTGAAATCACTAATCTATTTGTTGCAGGGTTCTTTTCATTCATATGTGTGTTTGGTTAAATTAGGAACACTTCAAATTGGGGCATAAGAACAACAATCTGTTTGCATATTCACACTCATTGGGTTAAAAAGAACCACAAATTTCATATTCACACTCATTGGTTTAAAAAAAATGACAAACTACATACTTTCACTCATTGGCTTAAAAGGAACAACAACTTGCATCTTTTCACATTCATTGGGGTAAAAAGAACAACAAACTTGCATCATTTGTCTTCTTTGTCTTGTGATTTTGTTTATGTTGTGAAGAAGTGTATGCTCTTCCCTCGCACTCTAACTAATCTTGGGAATTAGAAGCTCTTCTCAACATTTTCATAATCGCACCACACACTTGATTTCTAAAGGTAAATGAACTTTGTTTAGTGTGGCCAAGTAATATGTGTATGCTCTCTCCTCACATCTTTGTATGAACTTGGAGATCAAAAGCATTTACTTGTGTCACTTTTGTAACCCTTTAGATAGGGCCTACCTTTGAGACACATCTGCAAGGAGAACTCGTTGGTGACCTAAAGTAGTATTTCCCTCGAGCCGCTATATAAATAGATAAGGTGAAAGCCAAGTCTAAACTGCCATTAGCCTTCATCGTACAATGCCAATCCAAAAGTGCAAGCTACCCATGTTTACATGAGGTATTTGTTAGTACCACAAGTAGGATTATTTAAATCCTTAAGTGGCTTGCTGGATGCTCGTGAGGTGGTAAGTCCCTGAGTTGCGACTAGAAGACAAATTAGTTAGAAGCCACCCTTTATGATTGACTTTTATTGGCGTCACTCTTGGTGCAAGGGTTCCACGTCTTGAAGTTACTCACCATATGGACTCCCTTGGGATGAGATGGAAATCCTTGGCTTAGCATAAGCTAAATACGTAGCTTTCCAGGGAAAGGGTGATTAGGTCATCCTTCTAGGCCAAGAGGCCCCTATCCATCCTCTCTCATAAAGACGAGTGTACACACCCCACTCTAGGGTGTCCCTACCTTGCGTTGAAGGAGTTACCAAGTTGTGGGCCCAAGTGTCGCGCCATTGGCTAATGACCTTAGGTATAGGAATTGTCTTATATGTGTGAATTATTTTCTACTTGTGCTAGGCCCATGGAAATTTGGGTTTGGAAAGCCTTTGAACATACACATACACTTACAAAGTTAAGAGTCATAAAAAACAACCAAATTGATTGCCAAGTGTCTTCTATGTTTGATGTGTCTTCTGATTTTTCAAAAAAATTGCTCAAACAAACATAGAAACAATACACCACAATCATAGGGAAACCTTTGAGCATCTACCTTCCCTATCAAACTCAAATTGCAATTGTGTCAACATGCCTAAGGCTTGTCAATTCCATCCATTCCTTGCAATTGCTTAGGATAGTTTGCATTAGTCTTTCTCAAACTCGTTACATTCACTTAGGTTATCCTTGCATTGATTTATCCATTTGCACTTTAGATCAACCTCAAAATTGAGTCACCTTTGAGATTTGGAAAATATGAGACTTGCCATACTTTGATCATACCTTAGTTACAAACTTGAAGTGTCTAAGACCTTGCCCTTTCCCATCAATCAAATCAATCTACAAGTTGGACTTTAAACTCACAAGTCTAGTTTCGGTCAATCTTCCTCAATTTGCAAGTTGAGTCTCCAACTCATGTGTCTAGTTTGGATGCTCACTTAAATCAATCATTATTCTCCCAACACTTTCAAGGTCTTAAACAATTTCAATTAGTGACTTGGGTATACCTTAGTGTGCCTTAGCATAATCTTTTATCAAAATCTCTTAAAGTTGCTTATCCGATTAGCTTGAGACATTATCATAGCTTCATCCCTCATTAGTAGCCTTTGTCATAGCTTCATTATAAAAAATCCCAAAACATAGCATTAGTGACATTTCATCATTACCAACATAGCATTAGGTACACTTGTCATCTTCATTTTCCAAAATTCCCATTAGTTGCATTTGTCATAACCTATTATCAAAAAATTCCAAAAACATAACTTAGTTGCATTTGCCATCCTCATTAATCCACTACTTGCATTCAACATAAAAAATCTCCAAAACATACCTTAGTCACATATATCAACTTGCATTTTTATCCAATAGCATCCCAAAATTCACAAGTCTTATATGGTCGAGACATGGTTGCAAAAGAAGAGAAAGGGAGTAGATCCTCCTAGTTATCCCTATGGTGAACAGATAAACACACCATTCTAAACATCCTCATGAACACATTAATTCCAAGTCACCTTCATCCTAATCATCATCCAATCATTCTGCATATGCAATCAATTTCATCCTAATCATAAGCCTAATCATTCCTAATCATCCAATCACTCTATCCTCATCATTCTCATCCTAGTCAAACACTTATCAAAATGGTTGTAATCCTTAGCAAGCCTAAGCCCAATCCAATACCAAAGATTATACTCCAAGGAGCCTCTCCTCCTAATCCCAATGATGAAAACAAACCAAGACCTAAACTCATACTTCTATGCAACCATCCCTCTAGTTCTAGTGATGAGACAAGTCCAAAACCTAATTCATCCACATATCAATTCAATGCCACATTAACCAATCCAACTTATTTCCATGTCAATTCAACATCAACCTATCCATTCACTTCCCAACAAGAAAATGTGAGCCCAAGTCACCCCTTGAAACAAGATAAAAGGCCTTTAAGTCCTAATGCCGCCTTTGACAAGGGAGACACCAACATAGCCTATGCATCCTATAAGTATCTTTTGCTATCTAATCCTCCATCCACTCCATGTCATAAGTTCAGACATTACAAAATCAAATCCAAATCAACCAATTCATCTAATCCCACTTTCATCTAATCCAAGTCCAAATCCTAATCCTACAATACCCTCCATCCCTTTTATTCCTCCACCATGGGAAATTTCCACTCCACCTAATCCTAATCATAAGTCAACACCATCTACCCTCATTACCCCTTCATCCACCCATCCACCTTAAAGAATGTGATCCAAGGGCTACTAGCAAGGAGTCAACCATGTCAACCATTTCTTATCCTTGAGCCTACCAAGGAACCTTCCAACACTATGTCCATTCCTACAACCCCATCATCTAGTCCACTATACATTGAACCTATTGAAGAGTCATCCACTTCCATTCAACCAAATCAAGAGTTATGTCAAGGTTATAATCCTAAGAATGAGGAAACATTAGTCCTTAATCCAAATCAAGATCAAATCATCTCCATTCAAGCTATCCATAACACCCTTAATCCTATCCATGATCAAGCTACCATCTATGATCAAGATCCCCTCTATGATCAAGAAGACCTTGATGATCCTCTTAGTCAACTCTATGCATTACATGGTCAAGAGCTTATCACCCCATCCATCCATCCTCCACCTATTCATGATACACCAACTTCCACTTCCCATGATGACACACTTGCCTCCCAAGCAAGCATAGAAGATCAAATCAACAACTTTGATCTTAGTGAACATAATGATAATCAAGATCCTAATGATCCTCCCACATCTAATATCAATCTCATTTCAAGTCCACCATCATATCCCCTTGGTCTATCCACCTTCATCCATGAATGTTCTTCCTTAGGGCAACACCAACCTTTGTCCACCACGTTACCTTCTCTGTCAAATAATGAACTCAAGTCTAGTTCCCAAAACATACATAGTCCCATTGTCCATTGCATACTCCAAAACATGAACTATCAAGGTAAAGGCTTAGGCCTTCATGAACAAGGTATTTTGGAGCCCATCCATGTCAACGTTCCTCCATGCTCATATGGCCTTTGATACACACCCCAAGGACAACAATCTAGAGATGTTGGTACTTCCTCCATGCCTCCGAAGTCCACCACTTTCCATCACAAACCTTATCATATACCCAAGACATATGTCTCCATTCCACCTCCATCATCCTACAAGTGTCAAAAGCATGTGACCATACACCTCCCTCCATCCAATCTACCTCCACTTCTTCCAACTCCTAATATCCTTCCATCCACTTTACCACCACTTCTCCCAACACCAAATACATCCATTTACACATTCCCTCACATTCCTAATCATGACCAAAAAATGCACACATCGTCTAAACAAGAAGCTTTCACCCATTCCAAGGGATTCAAAAATGAACATTTGGATGCCTCTACTTATAAAGGTAAACATCCTAATGATCCTCATGCCTTAGGACATCAATGCAAAAATCCAAAACAATCCAAAAAATATAAAAAAAATAAAATAAAGAAAATGAAGTCAAAGGGCCAATTGCCCGTCTAGCAGTCACTAATGTGACTAGAACTTGTGGTTAAAGGGTCTTAAAGCCAATCCTAAATGCAATCACTAGGGCTTAAATCCCTATCGTCGATGCTCATGGTGGAGCTTACATTCTGAGAGCAATGGGAAGGACGGTAGTAGCGATGAAGGCATGCAATGGTCGACCAAAACGTGGGAGGTTTAGTTAACGATGAAGCCGAAGACTAGAAGATAAAAATAGATGTTAGGGTTTTTGTTGAGGGTTCAGAGAAGTGGCGACAGTTGCCAAAGGGGTGGCAATAGGATTTGAGTGGAGCAGTGATGACATTTGGAGGTGGCGACAGTGTTTTTGGAGTGACCACGGTTAGGGTGTTTAAGTGAACAGAGGTGGCATAGGGTTTAGAGAAATAGGTGGTGGTCAGGTTAGGCAGAGCGATGAAGACTTAGGGTTTATGCAAAATAGACACTAGTAGGTGGGAGGTGACCAATGGGTAAAGGGTTTCGACTAGGTTTTTAAAGGCTACAGTGACGAAGCCCTATGAGGTGATTAGGGGTTTCAGCAGTAGTGACCATAGTGTGGATCCAGTGATGACGACGGTTAGGATTAAGGATAGTGGATGGGTGGTCAAAGAGTTTAGGGTTTTTGATAGACCTGCAGAAATTTTTAAACATTAGACTACAATATTTAAATATTGAAACCCCAGAATGCCCTGTGAACAGTGGGCTTTGACTGAATATCTTCAAACCTGCAAGATGAAACCCTAAAACCTACAACTATAGAGCATTAGCCATGAATTGAAATAAAAGCATTAGGTTTTAAACTAGGTCAACATGGGTTTTTCTTTATATGCAGAGAAATAAAAACACAGTCCCTCAAATTCAAACACAACCTACAAGAAAAATGAACACAGATAACAACAACAGATACCAACATGTGTGGAAATCGTACAGCGTAGAATTGTACAGTGTGTCTGTATGGTACAAATCCATATTGTATGGACTGTGCCTTAAAAAAAATTTCAAAAAAATTAAGAAAATTAGTAGTGAACAAAACCTAGCAAGTTTTATGTCGTTTTTCATCTACGAGGCCTCCCAGACTCAATGGTGGGATTCATTTCAAGCCTGAGAGCAACCTGCAGAACTTGGCTTTTAGAAGTTGATAAAAATTCCTCTATTTCATGTTAGGTTCACCAAAATGAGTTAGGGAAAAAGCTATCAAACATGCAAAAAACAAAGTACAACAAATCCTAACTCCTAATGGAGTGCAATCAACCTAAGAAATCAAGCAAATAAACACTAATAACTCATATTCTAAGCTAAATGTTGACTAAGCTTCATTGTCATCCTCAATCTCCATTGTCCTTCTCAATCTCACATAGTGTTCTTAGATTTTGTAGATTTGGAATGATCTCGAGAAGATCAAATGTATGAACACCAAGATGTTGGAGAGTGTACAACAGATTTTAGGGTTGTATTATGTTGAAAATGGCTATAAAATGATGTTTTATAGAAGAACATGTTTGAATGGAGGGTCTGTATTTAAAGTTGACCTGGGAGAAAAATGAAGGGTGGAGATTAGTTAGGGTTTCCCTCCACTACAAGACAAGAGTGAATTTAAAATTCAAAAATATGATGAGCTGTGAGGGAATTCAAATTAAATAAATTTGCCCAATTTATTTAATTTATTGAGATAATGCATGTGAAAAGGGGATTTTGTCAATTAGGTGAGGAGGTATTTGAACAAATGTTTATTTGTTTAAATTAATTGAATGAAAAGGGACATTAGAGCGTGAGTAATTAAATAAATAATTAATTAAAATTAATTATTTAATAATAGAAGAAAATTAGGGAAAAATAGACAAATGATCAGAAGGAGGAAAATTGAATTAATTAAATAATTTAAATTATTTAATTAATAGTTGAATTATGGAATTTGAAAGAGAATTGTCCTGAAAGTGGCATTTGCAATGCGAGTACATTTTTAGGTGCCTACACCTGCAAACATCTCCTTGAATTCAATTTGATTGCTTAGGAATTTGTTAGATGATTGATACAATGTACCTCTGAGTGAATTTCAAGTTTACTCCAATCTGTTGTTATATATATTACCTCTGTTGTTATCAACTATTGCATATATATATCACTGCTGATATATTCCTTGTAGATTTATCTCCACCAAAGATATATTTCTTGATGATCACTTGATGTTTTCAAAGGTGTTTGGACCTTTGTTTTATACCCTTCATAACAAGGAATCACACTTCTTAAACATAATTGATGACTTTTTACAATTGTCGAAATCTGCCAAAAAAAGGTATTTTTTTTGTTTTTTTTGTTCTCTTGGATATAAGAGAGTTTTCTCTCATTGTAGTAGCAGAGTGGATGAATAGAAGTTTTTTTATGTTCCAGCCTTCAAATATTTGGCTCTCACATGATTAATGGAAAAATTGTATTGAGTCTATGTTGTGTGCTTCTTCTTCCATAAAGTCCTCCAGAAATGACTGAGGAATTTGGTATCCCTATAAGAGGTAATAGTCTTTGGAACACCATGTAGTCAAACAACTTCTAAAAAAAATAACTCTGCTACCCTCGTTGCATCATTAGTTTTCTTACAGGTAATAAAATGAACCATCTTGGAGAACCTATCAACAAATACTAAAATAGAGTCATTACCTCATTGAGTATGTGGAAGTCCCAACACAAAGTTCATGCTCAAATCTATCCATGGTGCAGTTGGTACTGGTAATGGCATATACAACCCTATATTTTGTGAATGTCCCTTAGCCACTTGGCAGATCCTACACCTTGTTACATACCTAGTTATATCCCTTTTCAAATTTGGCCAGTAATATTTATCTTCTATCAAGGCTATTATCTTGTCCTTGCCAAAATGTCCAGCCAACCCACTAGTATAAAATTCTCTGAGAATGTTTTCCCTCATAGAGCCAGCTGGTATGCATAGTTGTTTTCCTTTAAATAGATACCCATCTTGTAGAAAATATTCACCCCTAAACTGATCCAAGTTACTAGATACTGATGCCTTCAATTATTCCACAATCTCCCAAAAATCATCATTAGACTCATACAAATTTTTGATGGAATCAAAACCAATCACCTCAGTTTCCATTGTGGTCAAAAGTGCAACATGCCTACTTAATGCATCTGCAACCTGGTTTTGTTTTCCAGACTTATGCTTCAAAACAAAATTGTAACCCTGCAAGAAAGAGACCCAATTGGCATGCCTACTATTCAACTTTTTCTGTGTGTTCAAGCATCTCAATGCAATATGATCTATAAACAATACAAATTCCTGGGGAACTAGATAATGCCTCCAATGCCTCAATGCTTGAACAATTGCATAAAATTCCAAATCATAAGTAGAATAATTCTTTCTCGCTTCATTCAACTTTTCACTAAAGAAAGCTACAGGTTTTCTAGCTTGGCTAAGCACATCACCTATTCCCACATGGGAGGCATCACATTCTACTTCAAATACCTTGTCAAAATTTGGCAATGCAAGTATAGGTGCTTCTGTTACCTTTTGCTTCAAGTACTTAAAGCTCTCCTCAGCTTCTGTGGTCCATACAAACTCCCTTCCTTTGGTGCAATCTGTTATAGGGGCTACAATACTATTGAAATTTTGAATGAACTTTCGATAGAAAGTGGCCAAGCCATGAAAACGTTTTACCTCTGTGATGCTGCTTGGACTAGGCCATTCTAGAATTGTCCTAACCTTCTCTGGATCCATTATGACACCATCTTTAGAAATGACAAAGCCTAAAAAAACCAAATTATCCTGCATGAACCTACACTTCTTCAAATTGGCATAGAGCTTCTCCTTTCCTAACACGCCAATGATGATCCTCAAGTGTTGTAAGTGCTCTTCCTTGCTGTTACTAAATACCAAAATATCATCAAAATAAACTACCACAAACTTACCAATGTAAGTTCGTAGTATAGTGTTCATCAATCTCATAAATGTGCTAGGTGCATTTGATAACCCAAATGGCATAACCATCCACTCATATAATATGTCTCTAGTCTTAAAGGCTATCTTCCACTCATCGCCTTCTTGGATCCGGATTTGTTGGTAGCCACTTCGTAGGTCGATCTTACTGAAATATTTGGCCCCTGTAAGGGTATCCATCTTGTCCTCCATACGAGGCATAGGAAACTGATACTTGATGGTAATATTATTAATTGCTCTGCTATCAGTGCACATCCTCCATGTTCCATCTTTTTTGGGAGTCAACAATGCTGGTACAGCACATGGGCTTATGCTCTCTCTCACCACACCTTTAGTTATGAGTTTTGTTACTTGCATATTCAACTCTACATGTTGTGTTGGATTCATCCTACAAGCTACTTGGTTGGGTAGAGTTTCTCCTAGAATCAAATCAATATGATGCCGAATACCTCTCTTTGGCAGTAGACCATCAGGTAATTCATCAGGCACAACATCAACAAATTCTTTCAATAGCTCTGCTACTTCTGGGGGAACTGAAATGTCTTCCTCTTCACCTTTTTTCACTACTAATGCATAACACCACCTTGTCACTTTCATTTCTTTAACAAGATCTCTTTCAGAAAACATGGTCTCACCTTTTCCTTCATCCTTGAGAGGCAACAAAATCACCTTAGAGCCATCTTTCCAAAAGGTGTATGTGTTTTTCTCTCCATCATGAATGAATTTTCTATCATACTGCCATGGCCTTCCCAATGACACATGACAGGCATTCATTCGGACAACATCACACCATATCTCATCCTGGTAGATCTTCCCTATGCTAAACTTAATTAGGCATCTTTTATCAATAGTGACTTCATTTCCTTTTTTAAACCATGCAATGCGGTACGGATGAGGATGTTTTTCATAGTGTAAATTCAATTTGTCTACCATTTCTTTAGAAACCATATTTTCAGAACTACCTCCATCAACAATAACTTGACATACCTTGTCACCCGAAGTGCACCTGGTTCTAAAGATATTAGTTCAAAGCCATGGACCATCAGAGATTTTGGCTTGTGTTTTCTCCTTCTTTGGAATCACCATTGCTCTTCTCATCATGAGACTATCTCCCACATTTGGTGGAACCTCTAGTTCTGTCCCTTCCACTTCATGCTGCATTTGAATTAGGTTCACCCTAGGTTGTCCTTGATTTCTTTCTTGCATGTTATAATTTGAGCATTCAAATGCCCTATGACCTTCTTCTCCAAATCTGAAACAAGTGAAAGGCCTTCTCTGGTTTTCCCATCCTCTATCGCTACCATAACCTCTACCTCTTTGAAATCCCCTTCCTTGTTCTTGATTCAGAGGATCTTGTCGAGTATCTACTTGTTTTTCCAATCCATGGGATGACTTTCCCCTGCCATAATTCAAACCTCCTCGAAATGGGGTTGATGTACCCCTTCTTCCTCCTCTATTCCTCTGATGGTATTGTCTATTTTGTTTTTCTTCAGCCTTTAGAACCAATTGGTAAGCTTCTTCCATATTGTTGAGTCAATGCATGCTTAATTCATCTTGAATAGAGAATTTCAGGCCATTCACATATCTAGTAGCCATATGTTCATCAGTTTCTTGATGCTCTATACATATAGACAGCGTATAAAACTCATTTGTATAATCTTACATAGAAGAGAGGTTCTACTTTAAATTGTGAAACCTTGGAAAAAGGGTTTGCGCATAATCTATGGGCAAAATTTTTTCTCTCAACTTCTTCTCCATTTTATTCCATGTCCTGATCTTATCCTTGTCTTTCCTTGTTCGTTCCTTTTGAAGATGATCCCACCCAATCATTGCATGACCCTTTAATTTGGTGCATGCAAATGTCACCTTCTTTTCCTCTGTCATGGATTTCCATTAAAAATTATTTCTCATATCATTCATCTAGTCTATCAACTCCTCTGGTTTAAGACTACCGACATAATTTGAAACATCTACCTTGACCCCTTCATTTTTCCCTTCTAAGGCCCTAAGCATTGATGAAGGGGTAAATCACAAAACACACAATAATAGATATTTAACACAACAAATAGAACTTTCTTTTATTGAACTGGGCAACTCATTACATTACAGAAGCTCAATTACAATCAGAGGATGAACCCTCTACTGGCTGCAACACATTACAGCTTTCCCAACCTCAAGGCTCTAGAATCTTCAGCCTTCTGTAACCCCAAATTAGCTAGGGTTTTTGTTTTCCCACCTATTCTTGACTCTACACTTGCCCCCTTAACTCTACTACTGCCCAGGGTTCCCAAAATAGTCATAAATAACACTTTTTGGTGGCCTCCAGCTAAATTCTAAAATTTGCAACTCCCTCCAAAAGTAGGTCAACTTCCAAGAAGCATAACTTTTGATCTGGGTGTCTGATTGACGAACTGTTTTAAGCGCCAGAAAGCTCGTGATGTGAACTATCATGCCGGTAATCCATAAATAGAGTTCTGTCAACTTTTTGGGATGTTATGAGATGTTTTAGTGCCTCATATCTCATTCCAGAAATTTTTAGGGGCTTTTTGGGAAATAAAAACTTTAATATCTTTCAGTTCACAAATGATCTTTGCCTAATTCCTTCACCAAAGGTCTTATATTTCTGTTATGTAACTTTCTAGAAGTTTTTGCTTCATTACGTGCCCAAATGCAAACTTTCCTAAAATAGCAGGTACACTTTCCAAAATAGGCAGGTCGCTATTTTTAGCAGTTTTAGAAAAACTAAAAGTCTTACATCATTATTCTAGATATTATGGAACCAAAAACACTAATTATGGAAAGAAATGAAAACAACTACAATGGTTTTGAATTAACTTCTTTTTGGGTGATGCGAGATTGCCCTTACACCTCTGAATGCTCCTGCATCAGACACCCAGGGTAATTTGAGAAGTGACCCTGTCACGTCTCAGGTGTTTGTGTGAGGAAAATCCAAACGGTCAACCTTTGCCTTAGACAACCAAGAAGAATCTTCAACAGGCCTTCCTTTCCATTTCACTAGATATTCTTCGTATTACCTGTTCCGAGTGCTCCTTCCCACACGGCTATCCAAGATCTCTTCTATCTCCTCTATTGAAGTAGATGCCAAAATACTCCACTGTTCCTCTATTGGTCCATCCTCTGTTCCACCTTCATGATATTCTGATAAATTAGCAATGTTGAAAACAGGGGAAATATTGATCCCACTCAGTAGCTCTACCTCATATGCATTTCCTGAATCATGCTTCTTCAGGATTCTACATGGTCCAAATTTCTTCATTTTCAACTTATTATATGTTCCAATTGGGAACCTTTCTTTTCTCAGGTGAACCATGACTTCATCTCCTACCTGGAACTCCTTATATCTCCTCTTCTGATCTACCTTAGCCTTGTACTGAATATTCATTTTATTAATGTGCTTTCTCACCTCTTCATGCAAATTCTTTAGATGTTCTGCAAAGTCTTCAGCTTCGGCACTTGTCTTTTCTCCGTTGTCCAGCTTCCTTAACTCATAAGCATTTCTTGGGCTATTGCCATATACAATCTAGAATGGTGATTTACCAATACTCCTATTGACAAAATTGTTGTAAGCAAATTCTGCCTGTGGTAAAATCAAATCCCATCCCTTGGGCTTATCTCCTACTAAGCATCGTAGCAGGTTACCCAAACTCCTATTCACCACTTCAGTCTGTCCATCAGTTTGTGGATAGTGTGTAGAACTAAACTTCAACTCTGTCTTCAACTTCTTCCATAATGTCCTCCAGAAATAACCAACAAACTTGGTATCTCAGTCTGAAACTATGTACTTTGGTAGACCATGTAGTCTCACCACTTCCCTAAAAAATAACTTTGCAATATGAACATCATCATTAGTCTTCTTATAAGGAATAAAATGTGCCATTTTTGAGAATCTGTCCACCACCACAAAAATGGAATCATGTCCTCTCTGTGTCCTTGGTAAACCAAGAACAAAATCTATACTAATATCATCTCATGGCTTCTCTGGTACAGGTAATGGTTGATACAACTCTATATTCTAACTTGTTCCTTTTGCCATCTGACACACTCTACAACTCTGCACAAATTTCCTCGCATCCTGTTGCAACTGTGGCCAATAATAATTTTCACCGACAATGGCAATGGTCTTATCTCGACCAAAGTGTCCAGCTAATCCCCCACTATGCTTCTCCTTAATTAGGTTCTCTCTCATGGAACTCCTCGGAATGCACAATTGGCCTCCTCTAAACAACATGCCATCTTGGATTATGAAATCCAACCATTTTGTCCTATCCAAAGTAACACATTCCAAACAAGCTTTCCAAGCCTCTGCAAACATTGGATCTTTAGGATACAAACTTTTGAGCTCATCGAATCCAACAACCTCTATCTTCATTTCTGTCAACAAATTTTGCCTTCTGCTCAAGGCATCCGCAACTCTGTTGGACTTCCCACTCCTGTGCTTCAAAACAAAAGTATAGCTCTGCAAAAACTCAACCCATCTTAAGTGCCTTTGATTTAACTTTCCTTGACTATTAAGACACTACAAAGCCTAATGCTTAGTATATAAAACAAACTCTTTTGGCAACAAATAATGTCTCCATTTCTTCAAAGCCTGAACTATTGCATAAAACTCCTGATCATAAATAAAATACTTTTTCTTGGCATCATTAAGCTTCTTACTAAAATAGGCAATGGGCTTACCTTCTTGGCTTAAAACAGCTCCTATACCACTACCACTAGCATCACAATCTACCTGAAATACCTTATTAAAATCTGGAAGTGCCAAAATAGGTTGTTCTACGACTTTTTGCTTCAATGTATCAAAGCTCTTGTCTGCTCCTTTAGTCCATCTAAACTCTTTTCTATCCCCTCTCATTGTCTTAGTTAGGGGTGCACAAATGCTACTAAAATTCCTGATAAACTTTCTATAAAAACTTGCCAAACCATGAAAAGATCTTACCTCCATTGCACTCCTTGGTGTAGGCCATTCAATGATAGCCCTTACTTTTTCTGGGTCCATCTTAAAACCTTCCTCTGAGACATCAAATCCCAAGTATACCAACTCCTTTGTAAAACTACATTTCTTCAAATTAATCAACAACTTCTCTTCCCTCAGCTTCTCTAGAACTCTTCTGATATGCATCAGATGCTCATCCCAAGTCTTATTGAAAATCAAAATATCATCCAAATAAACAATAACAAAACTTACTAAAAATTCTTTCAGTACCTCGTTCATGAGCTGCATGAATGTGCTCGGTGCATTGGTTAGCCCAAATGGCATGACTAACCACTCATACAAACCTTCCTTTTTCTTGAAGGTTGTCTTCCATTCATCTCCTTCTCTGATATGGATATGGTGATACCCACTCTTCAGGTCAATCTTCGTGAGGTACTTGGCTCCACTCAAACAATCCATGATGTCATCCATTCTTGGCAATGGAAATCTATACTTGATCGTTATCTTATTGATGGTTCAAGAGTCTATACACATCCTCCATTCTCCATCCTTCTTAGTGCTAGTACTATAGGTACTGCACATGGACATAGGCTCTCCCTTATCAGTCCCTTCCCCAACAACTCCTGAACTTGTCTATTCAGCTCTTTATTCTCTGCAGGGGTCATTCTGTGGGCTGCCTTATTCGGCAAACTAGATCTTGGTATCAAATCCATTTGATGACTTATTTTCCTTACCAGTGGTAAACCTTCTGGTACATTTTCAGAGACAATATCTTGAAATTCTTCCAACAGCTCTGAGACTTTAGCTAGTACATCTTCACATTTCTCTTGACTAATCTTAGGAATCAATGCATAGCAATGATGCTCATGCTTCATACCCTCCAAAAATTTTCTACCATCTACCAAGCAAATTTTGGCAGTACTACATACCTTTTCTTCCACCTCCTTCAAGGGCTTCAACTTATGATGAACTCCATCCTTTGTTAGGGAATATGTGTTTGCACGGCCATCATGGACAGCGCTTCTATCATACTACCACGGCCTCCCCAACAGCATATGACATGCATCCATCGGCATGATATCACACAACACCTCATCATGGTAGTCACCAATCTTGAACTTCACTAAGCACTGCTCATTGACCAAAGCTCTATGGTCCTTCTGCAACCATGCAATCCGATATGGATGTGGATGCTTTCTTCTTGTCAACTTCAACTTGTCAACCATCTCCTCTGAAACAAGATTATTAGTGCTTCCACTGTCAATAATAATATCACAACACTTACCTTCACATTTGCACCTTGTGCAGAATAAACTCTTCCTTTGATTGGGTTCTCTCTCCTCATTCAGCAAGGTTCTTCTAACAACTAGGGTTTCTCCCCTTTCAGCATCTTCAGAATGTTCAGAATGTGCATCTTCATCTACATGTACAACTCGTGCATTACCTTCAGGTCTTCTATTTGTCCTTCCTTGATGTTGCAGACACTCATATGGTCGATGCCCTTCTTCTCCACATTAGAAACAAGTTCCTCTGAAACCTCCTCTTCTAGGTCCTTGCCCAGGTCTGCCTTGTCCTCTTCCTCTTTACTCACCATTGTTCTGGTCACGAGGGCAGTAGGTATTATCCCCTCTTTGATTTCGACTGGTGCCTACTTCTTCACTTTTCTTTTGATCTTCATTATGGCCTCCATAGGGTCTTCCACCAGTCCTTCCACCTTGACCTCTTCCCCTTTGCTTGCTATCAAATCTTTTGTTTAGCTTCTCTTCCACCTTCAGGGAAAACTAGTACACATCTTCTATGGTGGTCATTCTAACTAGGCTCAACTCCTCTTGAATACTCAGCCTCAACCCATTAATGTAACAGGCTACCTTCTCCTTGTTGGGCTCTGCATGGCCTGTCTTGATAGTAATTTTATAAAACTCTTCTATATACTCCTTAACAGACTTGTTACCTTGTTTCAGTCCTTGCAGCTTCTTCAGCAACTCCATCTCATAGTCCACAAGAATGAACTTCTTCTTTAGTTTCTCCACCATCTGATCCCATCTGGTGATCTTTCCTTTTCCTCTTCTGTTCCTCTCTAATTGGACCTCCTTCCACCAAATTTTGGCGAGGCCCTTCAACTTTGTTTTTTCAAACTTAACCTAATCTGGGTCCTCCACATCTTCATACTCAAAATACTCCTCCATGTCATTGATCCAATCAATAATCTGTTCTGGGTTCAAATCTCTAGGATATGTAGAAACTTCGATCTTGGGCCTCTTTCTGATCTTTGAAATGGCCCTCAACAACCTAACTTCTGTAGGATCTCCAACAGCTTCTTGTTCTTCCTTAGATAGCTCTTCTTCAGCTTCATCTTCACTTTCTTCTCTTGTCCTCGGCTCAAACCCTCTTTGTAGCTCCTCTTGCAATGCATCAATTTACCTTTGTAGGGCTCTAAAACCCTCTTCCATCAAAGCATTCCTCCCAACACGATTTCTTCATGGAGGCATCTTGGTCTCCGCAGCAAACCCACAACCTTGGGTCCTAGTGCAAACTGCCTCACGGTCGGTGATCTGTCTACACACTCAAGAACCCTTGTTCTGATATCACTTGATGAAGGGGGTAAATCACAAAACACATAATAACAGATATTGAACATAGCAAATAGAACTTTCTTTTATTGAACTAGGCAACTCATTACATTATAGAAGCTCAATTACAATCAGAGGATGAACCCTCTACTGGTTGCAACACATTACAGCTTTCCCAACCTCAAGACTCTAGAATCTTCAGCCTTTTGTAACCCTAAATTAGCTAGGGTTTCTATTTTCCCACCTATTCTTGACTCTACACTTGCCCCCTTAACTCTACTACTACCCAGGGTTCCCAAAATAGTCATAAATAGCACTTTTTGGCAGCCTCCAGCTAAATTTCAAAATTTGCAACTCCCTCCAAAAGTAGGTCAACTTTCGGGAAGTATAACTTTTGATCCGGGTGTCTGATTAACGAACCGTTTTAAGTGCCGGAAAGCTCACGATGTGAAATATCATGCTAGAAATCCATAAATAGATTTCCATCAAATTTTTAGGATGTTATGAGATGTTTTAGTGCCTCATATCTTGTTCCAGAAATTTTCAAGGGCTTTTTAGGAAACAAAAACTTTAATATCTTTCAGCTCACAAATGATCTTTACCTGATTCCTTCACCAAAGGTCTTATATTTCTGTTATGTAACTTTCTGAAAGTTTTTTCTTCATTACGTGCCCAAATGCAAACTTTCCTAAAATAGCAGGTACACTTTCCAAGATAGGCAGGTCGCTATTTTTAGCAGTTTTGAAAAAACTGAAAGTCCTACATCATTATTCTAGATATTATGGAACCAAAAACACTAATTATGGAAAGAAATGAAAACAACTAGAATGGTTTTTAATTAACTTCTTTTTGGGTGATGCAAGATTGCCCTTACACCTCTGGATGCTCCTACATCAAGCATCCTCTCTTCAAAACTCATGCCTTGTAATTCTTCTTCCTCATGTTCTATATCTTGATCTGCACCTCCTCAACATATCTCTTCATCAGATTCATCTCCTCCTCTACCCAGTCTTTGGTTTTCCATCTGTGTTGTAAGTTTTGCTACTTGCCTTTGCAGATTTTGTATTTCTCTATGCATCTGGGCAAGACCACCTCTTCCTCTTCCTCTCCCAGCCATCAACCTGGCTTTGATACCAGATGATGTAGCACACAACATACACTCAATCCAATTTTTCCATTAATCACATGAGAGCCAAAGATTTGAAGACTGGAACATAAAAAAAACTTCTATTCATCCACTCTACTGCTACAATGAGAGAAAACTCTCTTCTATCCAAGAAAACAAAAAAACAAAAAATTACCTTTTTTTGGCAGATTTCAACAATTGTCAGATTTTGCCATTTTAGGTAATTTTACAATCATATCTTGAGAATCCAGTTTTTTCCCAAATGCTTCCTAAAACTAAGGTAGGATGAAATGCCAACTAATATTCTAAATTTGAAACATGAGTTTTGATTTATTACAAAAGCAACTTTTTAAAAATCTAGAAAAAAACACTAATTTGCCATTTTGAGGGCCAAGACGAAAGTTTCAAGTCCTAAAATAGGGCCAAGATGAAAGTTTCAAGTCCTGAAATAGTGCCAAGACAAGGTCCAACTGATTAGGGTAGGTTGGGAAACCATTGGCCACCTCATAATGCATCCACCTGTAAAATTTCGTAGAAAACCCACTCTGAGTCAAAAGTTATGACCTCCGGAAGTCCCTGCATCACTAGAGGGTGGTGAATGGAAAGTGGGATCTTGGAAAGGATCTTGAAAATATGTGACCACTAGAGGTGGGTCTAGATTAAGCTATTAGGATGAATAAAAGGATTAATGAAATTCCAAACCAAAAACACCTATGGAAATAGGAGACAACAAGAATTTGAGAGAGATTTTTGAAGAGATTAAGATGGTTATGAAGATGATCATGGAGGAAAAGAGATTAAAATAGATTTAGGAGAGGTAAGAGAGATTCCATTGAAGTATGGAAAAGGCAAGGGAAGCTGATGAGGAGCATACTAGGAGGGTTGTTGTTGAGAATGTTGGGGATGATGAGAGTTGTGAGAACCCATCACCATATAGATAGATGAGTATAGTTGAGAGCACCAAAGAGGCTACTGAAAATGATGAGAATTTGGTAATGATAGAAAAGAATGATACTCTACAAACAAAGGGACAAATAATCATTGCACCACACAATAATAATGATTCATCCAAGTGAGTGAGGACCATTTGGATAAAGTAACTAATATTTTAAATAATTAGAAAAGTATATATAAGAGTATGTTATGTTTAAAGAGTCACTAGAAGGAGGGAATGGGAGTTGTAGTGCATAGCCAAGGCCTAGAAGTAGGGGTGCTCTTTTGTTTGAGTTTTTGAAGCATACACCACATTCGATACTTGACTTGTAAAACCTTAAATTTATATTTAATGATGGATTTGAGGGTTTACTAACCCCTTTTAAAAAATTAAAATCTCTAGATTTCAGCACGAAGTATCTATGCAAAAATGGTAAGTAAGAGTGTGGGTTTGCAAATGTTGGAAAAGGTGTGTTGTACACCTTGAAAATAAATTAATTTAATTATATAAAATAAATATTTATTTGTGGTGCATCTATGTGATGTGTTTAGCCACATTAAATATTTATTTAGGTGTCACTTAGAAAATTTGTATGTAACATTGGGTTAGTTATTTTATGTGTGGGACACAGAATAATTATTTATTTATTTGGAAAATTATTTAATATTAGGAAAAAGGGAAAATTTAGTACCATAATTAAATGTGGGGGTCAATGGTTTTGTATACTCATGGTTTTGGAATACATGGTTTTACCATACTACATCTTGTATTTGTGTGAGCTTATCTCTATAAAAACAAGCACATGAGTAGTTGTTGAGGTTGGTTGTTTTAGTTGTTGGTTGGGTTTGGCTAGATTGAGATTCCCTTGTAGGTTGTATGTGTAAGGAGAGGAAGCATGGATTGGGATGTGTGGTTACATGATTATCATTTGCTTGTTCACATGGAGTGCAATTATGGAGCTTGATGATTCATAAGTATTCATGGAGGCTATGTATTATAATATTTGTTCATGAGATAATACAATGGGTGTGGATGCTTTTGGAGGCCAAATTTTTCCCTCATGGAGGGTCTTCCTAGGGTATATCTTGTGTCATCTTGATGGTATGTTTGCTTATTCTTTTGCATGTGGATTTATAAATATTTGTTTTAATAAATATCTCTCATACTTGGTTATGAGGAAATTATCTTTATGGTTGTATATTTCCATTATTTTGTATCAGAGCTTGGTTGCCAAATTGTGGGAGGAGATATCCCTGGTCTTATAACCCTTTCTATGAGTGGATTTTGTGTATAGTTGAATCCATGGATTTGCATGAAATTATTGAAGGCATTTTCAAGGTTACAGGTGTGTTTGTAGACTTGGTTTGCTATAGATCTAGGGTTTGATGGAGTTTTGGTTGATGGGTTTTTTATTTGGGCTCTTTGTATGAAGGTTTTGGAGGTGATATTTTGTAGGAGGCCTTCTGGACAAAAATAGACCTCATCATTGAGTCCAAAAGGGACAAAAACCAATATTTTCATATAAAATTTGACATATTTTGGTGATAGAAAAAAATTGTCCATTTTTGCCCTAGTGGAATATGTAAGGAATCTTTGGCAAAAATATTCCATGTCGTCGTACAAAATATGTATGGTGGTATGGTCGCATAAATATTCCTACAAGTCACCAGTATAGGTCGGAGTCTATAGAAAATATAATGTTAAAAAAATTTTAATATTTAAAGTTCAAAAAATTAAATAAATTTAAAAAACAATTAGGGGGGAGGCAACCAAGGGGTCCACACCCTGGTCCCCTAGGAAACCAGCACTAGGGCCATGGGGCTGCGACCTAGGGCCTAGCGATTGGGCGAGTGGCCACCTAGTAGGTGGTCACCCAGTGAGTGGTCATGACTAGCCCACGAGGGCTAGTCCCCCTGGGTGGTGCAGTGGTTGCATCGCCAGCGGGGCGCCACTATCGCTCGACCAAATAGCCGTCACCACTTCCAGGAGTGGAAAAACTACCAGCACCACCCGCCAACTACCCATCCACCACCATTAGTGGCTCTACGTACCGGTCACCCAATAGCCACTAGGGATAGATTTGCAAGCCTACTTGGGCAAATTTTTTCTGGGAGGCATAACTTTCGTCCAGGGAGTCAGATTTTCAACTTCTTATAGTTGAAAAAAATATCTTTCCTAGTACTATGCAGTGGTGTCAGATATTTTTCTATATTTTTTTGTTTTGACCAAAATTTACTAGTTGGAATCTAGATTTGTGTTTTGAGCTTGGATGGGGCATAACTTGTGCATGTAGTGTCCAATTTTGGACTTCTTATAGGTGGTGGAAAGGTGTTTTAGAGAACTACATAGTGGATTAGGTTTAGAAATGTTATTCTAAGGTTTGTTTAGTTTTTTTTAGTTTAAACCATTATGTGGTTCCTTTAACTTTTGGTACTTTGTGAATTTATGGCAAATTGAATCTGAGGTGATTTGGTGTTTGAGTCATGGAAAAGTTACATGTTTATCTTTGATTATCCTTGGTTGACATGATTACTATTGTATAGTTGAATTTGTATGTTGCCTTGTGAGATCTACAAGTTGTGTAATGTTTGTACTTATAGGTTGCATAGATAACTTGGATGTGGGTTGTCTATGGCCATAAATATTGCAATGTTTATGTAGATTCTATTTGGTTGGCCTAGTTTTGTTACCTAGTTTATTGGTTTGGTTGTAATTATGATATAGAGAGATGGTGTTACCTGATACAATTGTGTTATGGGACCTAGACATGTTGACTATGTGGTATAGTTGTGTGAGACTCGGTGGGAGTTTGACATACATACATTAGGTAGTGATCATGGTGTCATGGATGTTTCTTGTATGGTTGGGACTTTGGCATGACATGATTGTTATGCAGGTGCATTGTTGGTGGTGTTGGATTGATTCTATTTATAGATGTTGGTTCATCTTCTTGGTTTGGAGATTATGGTTTTACTCTACCTTTTCGAAGATGTTGATGTTATAGCAGAATTCTTTGATTGTGTTGGATGCCATGGATGATCTTCATTTAGGAGATGCTTATCACAATGTCATGGATAGCTTGGTTGCATGATTCAGTGGGAGATTTTGATAGTGATGGTTTGATGTTTACCATGATGCCATGTGTAGCTTGATATCATGGTTCAGTGGGAGCTTTAGTAATGATATGGATTCATTACTTAGGTGGTGGATGATCTTCTGCAGTGGTTGTTGGTGTCATGGAGGAGCTCTTGGATTCTATTTCATCTATGCAGATAGATTTCATTGACATCTTTGGTTGTATTGACAAGGGATGATTATCTTCATGTGATTTGGAAATGTTGACATTGAGTCTCTGGTTGAGGTGTTGGTTATGGTTTGTCACTTTTGATAGGTGATCCTTACTTATAGGATGGATTGTATTGTGCCTTGGTTTACTCTTGATTGTGAATTAGAGTGTTGGCATGATATAGGTGCTCTTTGGAGCAAGATATGTTCTTATGATATATTGATCTTCTTTGTAGGAGATGTTAGATCATGATGTCATGATATGTTCCTAGATTATGCATACATGCAGTGGGAGCTTTGACAATGATCTTGTTAGTTCTCTTGGTATTGAGTACATTGGTCATGTGCCTAGGAGCTTCATTATAGTGTGGTTTTGCATTTGGAGTTTAGCATGGATTGATTGTGGAGGTGCTCATGGACACTTGGAGACCTGGGTGAGGCTAGAGATCTCTTGTTACTTGGAGATCGTGTGTTGGGATGATTACTCTTTGATGAGATTTTAGTAGCAAGACTGAGGAGCCTACACATTGGTTGAACATGAGTTCAACATGGACCTATTGAGGAGATTGTTCTTGGAGAGAGTTACTAAGGCTTGGTTCATCCTGGAGGAGCAATCTCATTCCCCACTCTTGGTCCTCTTGGTGGTGAATGATTTGATAGGTATTGCCCACCTAATTTTCAAATGCATTCTTTCTTTGTGTCTTGTCTTCTCATGTATGATTGAGTCTTGAGATATGGACAATGGTTATGAGGACGTGTTTGAGGAGTATATGCATTGTTATGATTTGTTATCTCCTTATGTTTGGTCCTGAGTTATTTTGAGGTCATTGTATGTAAAGGAGATGGTAGTGGCTTTGGGCATATTTTTTGTTGAAGGAATGGAGGTTTTGTTTCATCATCCTTTGGTTTGAGAGGCTTGCATCTTGATTTGTTAGATGTTATGGAGGCTTCTTGATTTGGGGTTTTAGGAAGGAGATTATACTTTTTCATAGCTATAGCACATTGGTGTTGGTAGAAGGACGTGATTTTGATTTGCAAGTTCTCTCTTGTTGGTCTAATGTTTCTTCCTGAATGTTTTGTGTTCACATGTCATTAGAGTTGAGGTTTGTTTGAAGCCATTATGAGACTCTTTGATCTCTTTCTCTTATGATGTGGAGGACTTGGGAGAGATAAGGACTTGAGGTGAGATTTATGTTGTAGCTATTTTAGTTTGTAGGTTTTACATATCATTGTGTGTGTTCTTTGGCATTATGTGATAGAGGATTTAGCCACATCTTCTATGTGAATTTTATTAGTGGATCTTTGGATGCCTTGATCTATTTTCAAATTTGATAGTTACCCATGCATTGGGAGTTCCAAGATGTATATGTGTCCTTTGTTGGATGTTCTCATTATACTGCAGTGTGGAGGTTCTTGATGTTTGTTATCACATGTTTATGTGTTGTTACCTCGGAGGACTTCTTTATGCAAGATAGATAATATGCAGGGACTTGTGATCATTTTGATTTGGGCTAAATATGTTGATGGCATAAGGTCTACTTGTTATGATTGGTATACCCTTGGGTTGGAGGTATGGTTAGTTGGATGTGTTAGAAACTATTTGTGGTTGCTATTTCAGCTATGGTGATTGACACTTTTCAACTACTCAGGCCTATTTGTTACCATTGTATTTGATGTTTGTGTTTGGATATCAATTGATGCAGGTTTCTTGCTTCAATGTGATAATTCAGTGTGGCATCTCTTTGGAGGATCCTATCTGTCATGGTTTGGATTGATGGAGGATGAGAGGATTCTTGTTTGAGATGATGGTCACCTTGATTATTTTTGTAGGTATCTTGATGGAGCACATGGATGTTTTCATGGTACATGTTGGGCATATGGATTGTTTCCTTGATGTTTGAGTTTACTTTGTTGACCCCTTATGCAATGTATACAACAAGTGGGAGAATGTTGGCAAAGGTGTGTTGTACACCTTGCATAAAAATAAATTAATTTAATTATGTAAAATAAATATTTATTTGTGGTACATATATGTGATGTGTTTAGCCACATTAAATATTTATTTGGGAGCCACTTGTAAATTTTGTATGTAACATTGGGTTAATTATTTTATGTGTGATGAACACATAGAATAATTGATTATTTTTGGGAAATTATTTAATATTGGGAAAAAGGGAAAACTTAGTACCAATATTTAAATGTGGGGGTCAATGGTTTTGTATACTCATGGTTTTGGGATACATGGTTTTACCATACTACATCTTGTATTTATGTGATCTTATCTCTATAAAAGCAAGCACATGAGTAGTTGTTGAGGTTGGTTATTTTAGTTGTTGACTGGGTTTGGCTAGATTGAGCTTCTCTTGTAGGTTGCATGTGTGAGGAGAGGAAGCATAGATTGGGATGTGTGGTTACATGATTCTCATTTGCTTGTTTACATGGAGTGCAATTAGTGATCTTGATGATTCATAAGTATTCATGGAGGCTATGTATTGTAATCTTTGTTCATGAGATAATACAATGGGTGTGGATGCTTTTGGAGGCGGGTTTTTCCCTCATGGGGGGTTTTCCCAAGGTATATATTGTGTCACCTTGATGCTATATTTTCTTAGCCTTTGCATGTGGGATTTTGAATACTTTCTTGCATAAATATCTCTCATAGGGTTATGAGGAAATTGTCTTTATGGCTATATATTTCCATCATCAAAATGATGGAAGACTAGGAAATAGAAGAAGAAGAAGAAGAATGTCAAGAAAGAAGAATTGGAAAACATGTTAAAATACCTATCAATTGATACAATTGGAACCATGGAAGAAAAAAGGATGGACAATCAACTAATAAGATTTCATTAACTAATGAAAAATCATCTCCTAAATTGAAGCATGAAGAGGTGAGCCCCCTGACCAAGAATCATCCCTCGTGTTGTTTAGACAAGAAGAGTTTCTAGAGGAGATATATTTAGTGATTCATTGAGGATTGAAGAACAAAGAGAAGAATGTATCAGTGATTATGAGGAAATATTGGGGAAAGATTTCTTTGAAGTATAGTTACCAAGAGATAAAGGAAGAATGAGGAAGTTGGTGAAGCAAAAAGACATTAATAATTGTGATAGAAAAGATAGGGATATTAAGGGAAAACAAAATAAAGATAAGAAAATAAAGGATAAAGAAAGGAAGTTAAGGGAAGAAAAACCTCAATAAGAAGAGATAAATCAAAACCTATTAGTAAAATAATGGAGTAAAATTGAATTAAGCTACTTATCTTTGAAAAGGACACCAAAGAGACCTCTAAACATATCATTGTATTAGAATCAACACGGAAAATAAATGGGATAAGAGATAACCAATCAAACTATATGACTTTGTGGGAACCTTAAGGTTTGAGAACATTAAGTGGTACATAAAGGTTGTCCCTGAACATGAGGAGGAATGGAAAGATATAAAGGAAGGATTTTTAAATAATTTCCAACCCCCTAAAATTCCCTCTAAGAGCATAAGAAATATGAGGGATATGTTACAAAAGAAAGAAGAATCAATAAGTGAGTTTGATCAACAAATCAAGGGATTTGTGAGAAAGTTGGAAGAACCCCTAACTGAAAAAATAGAAAATAGAATGGTTTGTGTTTGCAGTGTTACCATCAATTAGAGATTAATTAAAGCAAGAATGTTTGAAACATATACCCAAGTAGTAGAATTAGTGTAAATAATTGAAGCACAACTATGGAGGAGGGACAATGCAAAATCAATGAAATAGAAAGGCTAAAATTGGAACTTGAATAGTTGAAAATCAAAGAGAAGATTTTTGCTAAAAGGGGAGAACAACTAGGATATAAAATCAAGTCAAAGAAAGAAGATCTAGTGTTTTTATTTCTCAAATGAAGGACATCTAAGGAATGAGTTCCTAGTTCAAGAAGGTAAAAAGAGAGCTACAGTAATAAAGGTAGATCTTACAGAACCTTCTAAAAGGTTGAAGAGTGTCTTTTGTGGACTTTACAGTGAGTGGGATGACCATGAAATTGATGATTATCTATCCCTATTGTTGAAATTAAGAGATGACAAATAAATTGATCTTATGTATCACCATAGATATGAAGACAATGAGCCTTATTGTAGAGGCATGGCTAAATCTAAGGATTAGCAAAGGGAGTATTCTACAGACAAGCTAAGTGGATAAATCAATGCAATATTAAGGCAGTTCAAAATGTTGCACCACAAGTTCTAGATGAAAAACCTTCTGCTAGTTATGGAAATGATTATGGGGAAAGTAGGTCCTACCACAAAAAGTTTAGAGGACACGGTAGAGGAAGAGGCTAAGGGAAAAGGAGGGAAGAGGTCACATGCTATAAATATGGTGAACTAGGTCATTACGCAAATGATTGTAGAGAGCATAAAAATAAGGCATGTGGGTTTTGCAAAGATTTTGATCATGATTTATATGGTTTCCCAAGGGCCACATAGTATTATAAGAATAGTCAAGAAACCATAAAAAGTAAGGATTTATCCAGACCCAATGCCCCAAAAAGAACTAAGGTCATCCTAGAAATCCCTAAGAACAAACCTTTAAATGCTTAGAAATGTCAAAGAGTAGAGCCAACTAATGAAAAAAATATAGAACATTACCTAATAGAAGAAGAACAATTGGAAAGAGATTACTTAAGAAAGAAATAATTTCTAAGAAAGAAAGCCATCACAAAGGACAAGAAGAAGAACAAGATAGCAGTAATAACAAGAGGAGGTAAATATATATCACAAAAGGAGGATTAGTAGTAGAGGAATCAAATGAAGAAAGTGTGGAAGAATTCCGCACTAAGAGAAGTCATGATTTAATAATGGAGAAGGATACAAAGGTTATCAAACAAGAACATGAGAATGAAGACTTTCAAAGGGATTTTTTTTAAAGGAAGTGTTAGTATTGATTGAATTGGAAAAATTTACAGAGGAAGAGAATGAATTGGAAAAACTCTATAAATTGACTAAGTATTGGAACAAACATTGTGATACTGGTGTAATGCTACATGTAAAAATTGCAGCAAAAACTCAAAGAAGATGGTGCAAACACCATGTACTAATAGATGTAAAAGTCTATGGAAGATGGATAAGAAGAGCATTAGTATTGTGTCCAAATAGGTTTGGGAAGATTTAAGAAAACCATTGTTACATGAAACTCCATACAACATCACGTTGGTAAATGGTTCACCTATAGATATAACTAGAACCTACAAAAATGTAGAGGTAAACTTGATGGGAATAAAGAGGGTGGTAGATTTTGAGGTAATAGAAATGCCTTTCAATACATTCATTGTCTTATTGAACCTAGAGTGGTTTGTAAACTACAATGGAGTATTTGACTCCAGAAAAGAAGAATTGATCTTACATAGAGAAGATAGTATAGTTCACATACCCTTATATACTCACATGATTGGCATGTACATAGACGAAGTGGCACAAGGAAGATGTATAAGATGAGAAATATAAAAGTTTGTACTCCTTGGTGAGAATCCCCAAGGTTGAGGCTAATGACAACTTAAATTTTGAGGGGGAAATTGAATTGGATAACAACCATTACAATATCAATAGTGATGATGTGATATAACCCTAGCTTCACAATGAGCTAGAAGTTAGGTATAGAAGAGACCTAGGTATCAAGCAAGTAAATATCCTTAGAAAAATCCATAAAACAAATAACAATTGTGTATGCTAAAATATAAAGCAAAATAAGGAACAATGCATCAAATAAAAGCTTCATATTTCATATCTAACAACACCTCTGATTGAGCAAAGGGATAGAAAAAATCTATGAAAACATAGAAATATCTCACCAAAACTAACCCTTGCTTCACTAGCAAATGATGGTTGTGCTCCAATGGATTATTGATGTTGAGATTGACTGTTGGTTGCTTACTTGGATAGCATGACATTACATTCAACTTATTCTTCATACAAATGACTTGATTGAGGATTGATTTATAGATTTTTGGAAGATAGGATGAAGGGCTAAGATTTAATTATAAATGGATGGCTAGGATTAAATGAGATAAATTAGGGCAATATTAGAAGCTTATAGGGCATTCTATAAGGATTGATGGTTGAGATTAAAGATAAATGGATGGATAGGATTGCATGAGAGGAATTAGGGAAAGGATGGAAGCTTCTAGGGATAATCCTTATGTGAATGGATAGGATTAAAAGATGTAGTATGGAATTCATGATGGAGATATAAAGTTAGTTTGACTTTTGTGAGAGTGTCTAGTTTCAATATGTCTAGATAACTCTTAGCTATTCATGTGAATTTTTTGAATTTTTGAATTTATTTATTTGTGGATAATGGATAAAGATGGGAGTAATTATGATAAATGAAGGACTAAAATGGGATTTAGGATTAATTAATCAAATAAAAAAATTATTTAATTAATTAGTGGAGAGGGATGTGGGAAATTAGATTAATTAAATAATATAATTTATTTAAATAATTTGATGAAAGGGGAAATGTTAAAGGATAATCCTAATTAATTAGTGCTAGGATGAATGTGTTTAGGATGGAATTAGGGTAGTGTCAAAAGGTGTCAAAAGTGATGTGCTTGATTTCAAGTGTCTACAACAACAATACTGTTGAAACCAAATACCTCATCACAACTTATAGAAAATGATAGAGGAACAGAAGTAGTGATGTCACGAACCCATAAGATTTGTCGCATTCAATAAGGGATATCTCATGTCAAATTACCTCACTACTCTAGGGTACAAGACTTACTAGGATATGTAGAAATAATGGAGAAAATTTTGGGAAGGACCTTAGGAGAGAAGAATTAGATGATACATTAGTGTGTAGTGTGCTGAGATGGTGGCACATAAATAAACCTAACATTCCCACCTAGAAAGCACTAACAATATTAATAAAAACTAGGTTTTTAGAAGGGGAATGGGACTGTATAAGAGAATATGATGGAACAACTAACCCTAGGGGTCACATTCCATAGATCATGCTGAAATTTGGAATGAAAAGAGGGAGTCTAATCAAAGACTTAGGTTACAACTATTTCACTAGATCTTATCACTGATAGTTAAGACATGGCATATCAATAGGAGAAGAGAGCATAAACTAGAAGTTATATTATGGTTGAGGAAGATTTTTGCAAAATATTTTCATTCACAAACCCAAATAGACAATTGCATAATATACTACAAAGAAGGAAGTAATTACCCTTCCAAAAGAAGAAGTAAGGGAGAAGTTTTAAGAAAATAATAAAGGGAAACTTCTAGAGGAAAAATATGAGTTATGGAGCTTGGCCGAATGAATGGATGATATGGAAATGGTACCTAATAAAAATTGTTGCAAGATAAGGAAAGTAACAATCCTAGAAAATAATGACCCCAAGAAATTGGAGGTGTTTAGGGTTAAAAAGGGGGGAAATGTTTTGGTTTAGGTTTCAAAGGTAAATCCTCCCTTCTCACCAAACATTCAAGGGCATATCAACCGAGTTGAATCTCCACTAGGCGAGAGCATTCACCTATCAGGTTGGGTTGCCTCTTGGAATGATGCAGAAGCTCAGATGTATCAAACAGCATCTCAATTTAATGCTCAATTACTCTTAAACCCCTAAATAGGCAAAACAATAAGCAAATTAATGAATTGTGGCAAATCCTTTCAGACTAAGGTGAAGGAAAGAGATTGTTAACTCATTATTTTTCAAAATCCAGAATGCGGAACAGTCGGGGACACTAGCACTAGTGCCCCTATCCAAGGTATAGTTTTCGTCATAGAATTTGAATCTCCTTCCAACACTGATCTGCACTATATCTTCCATTTCAGTCTTAGAGAAAGTGGAGGACACTCGCACTAGCGTCCAAGTGCCAAAATGTTGAACAATGTCATCTTCTTTCAAATCCTGAATCCTTGTTGTCTACAACCTCTTTTCTTCAACTCCACTTCATGAAACTTGGTACATGTAAATTGCAATCACAAAGGATTTCAATGCAAAACAACTTTGAATATGTGGCTTGGGCTGATCATGTAAGGTTGTGATAGCATATTGACACTTCAATGATTTTAGAATGGGCCAAAGTACCATTTTTAAGGTAGGGACACAAAGGTAAGTTGTCAAACTTCCTAAACACCTTGGGCAACATCAAAATATCTGGAAGACACTCTACAACCCATCCAAACACTCAAGACTCTTCAACTTTCTATGGTTCCCTCTCTAGCTGATCAACTAGCTAGTAGCCTTGCCAATGAGGTTTTTAAGGTCTAATTTGTAGGTAAATGGTCAAAATCAAGAATAATTGTGATTTTTGGATACCCATTTGGATGTTACAACACATATCTAACATGGACTAGGAGGTCTTTTGGAACACAAGCCTCAAAAGGAGGACTGCACCTGTTGCAACAGGCCTAATTAGGCCACCTATACACTGCAACTATAGGTATAACTCACTCCAAAACTTACAGGACCTATTACAGGGATTCTATGGGTTGAAAATAGATATATTTCACTAGTTTTGGGGATCCAAGGTCATCCCAAATCATCTTATCATCAAATCTCCACTCTATCAAAGCTAACTTGCATAGTATATGAAGGTATTAGGCTACTCATGCTGCAATAGTCACCTCAACTCATCCCCTGCCCCTACAATGGAAATCCATTTTAAAATCAATCCAATCAACTCTGTTCCACCCATACTTAGTTGATGAATCAGAAGGAAAGGGTCAAGAAACCATCATTCTCCTTAAACCCTCAAAATTAGGGGTTTAGAGCTAGTTACAGAAAAAGACTGATTAAATGCTTAAATCTTAATAAAAATCTTTCAAAATTGATCCAAATGAAAGATAAATCTATTTACTTCATGATTTTAGATATTTACATACATGATAGTACAGTATGGACTTCCACATAACGTCGAAAATAGTAAAAAGATAGAAAAAATAGAGAAAAAAGAGAAATCTTGTATTTCTCTCGCTCCAAATTACATTCTCTCCTCCTCTTCACATAAATCATGCATAAAATGAAGTTTTTACAATTTAAACTCTCCTTCCTCAACTCCTTCATCATGGAAAATAAAAAATAAGGCCTAAAAAAAGCCTATCCCCACTGTTGCACCAAAATAGCAATCTCAAAAAAGTAGGAAAAAATTAGATTTTTAAATCTCCACTACTTGAAAAATGCCTATTCCAATCTTCCACTACATGATCATGCCCCTAGTGGGCTTTATTACATCATTAAATGTGCCTTTAAGACCTTAATTTTATGTAAAACCTACTAAAACTAAATCTTAGACCATACTTGACAACTTTGAACAACTGCACCATACACCCCAATTTTTGAAGTTTTCCAAGTCCCTTGGAAAGAATCTTGTACTTTCTCCTCCCTTGCTTGTCTCTGACCTTTACCTTGCTTTGATTCTTCACTATCCTTGACACATTTTTCATCACCATCTGGCTCTAACTATGCACTCTGCTCTATGGGGCATGTTCCAACTTTTCCATCTGTTACACTCTCCTTTACCTCTGTACATACTCTTTCACCTTCTGCCATCACTTTACCTTTTATCTATTGCATAGTCCTCTGTCCCATGCTCTTTTTGTCTTGATTATTTTCACTACCAATTGTACCATCACCATTTGCAACCTCTGTCAGACTTGTAACCATCTTGTTTACTATCCTAACAACCTTGCAAGCCTCTGTACCAGCTTCAACTAACTACCTCTTCTCTGTACTCATCACTATAGGGCACATGACTATCCCTACTAAGATTTCTCCTCTTATTTCTTACCTTGCCACAGGCTTTCCACTCTTACTATTCTCTGTTTCAGACCAAGAAACTTTTTCATTCACCTCCTTTTTCCACATGAAGACATTCTTCTTCACAAATGTTTGCAAACCATCTTTACTCTTCCTATCTACTGTCCTAGCAGTATTAAGCCTCGCATTGGCTGCTAAATCCATACACTTACCTTCAACCACACTCACACATTCCTTCTTCCCAATCATAATGATCTCACCTTTTTCTTTTAACTCTTCATTCAGTGGAGTTAGTATGTATGTCCTTCCCTCCTTTTTCTATGGTATAAGTGTTTTTCCTTCCATTATACATAGCTGACCTGTCAAACCGCCAGGGCCTTCCAAGTAAAACATGGCAACAACTCATAGGTAGAATATCACAAACAACTATATCCCTATATTGACCAATTTGAAATTCAACAATAGCTTGTTCATTCACCACTATAGATTGATGATCACTAATCCAAGATACTCTATAAGGCTTTACAATAGGCACTCTTTGAAAGTTCAATTTGTCCACCATATCACTAGATACCATATTATCAGTGCATCCAGAATCAACTACTACTTTGCATACCTTATTTTTGCATCTGCAGGCTATCCTAAACAAGGCTCTTCTTTGAATTAGCTCTTTCTCCATGGATGTATTCAAGAGTTGTCTTCTCACCATCAAAGATTCACCCACCTCTGGTACAACATTGACACTTTCTCTTTCATCTTCTTGCACAATTTGGACTCTCTTTTCACCTCTTTTTTCACCTCCACTTGAAGTAGTACCAATCTTGTCAGGGCACTTATAGGCTGGATGACCAAACTCGCCACAGTGGTAACATTTTCCTAAAAACACATTTGAACCTCTTCCTTGATCTGTATACCTTCCCCTAAAGCTTGTTCTTCCACCTCTCCATCCTCCTCTTGATTTAGGTGCTTGTTCTTTACTCTTATCAGCCTCTTCAAGATCTTCTTTGGACTATCTTGGTGTTGAAAATGTACCTCTGCCCCTAGAAGTACTACCTTTTCCTCTTGTCACCTTCTATTGTCTCCTCTTCACCTTTTCTTCTGCCCTTATAGCCATTTGGAAACATTGTTCCATTGTTTTTGGTGCCAACAAACTGATTTCATCTTGAATGTTATACCTTAGGCCATTGAGATACCTAGCTACTCTTTCTTCCTCATCCTCCTCATGCTTTGTTCTTATACTTAACCTATAGAATTCCTCAGTGTATGCTTGCACATCTTGTTCTTTTTTCCTAAGATTTTGTAATCTTTTAAGTAATTAAACATTATAATCACCAGGAAGGAACTTACCTTTCAGTTTTGCCTTCATTCTCTCCCAAGAAGTGATCTTGTTCTTCCCCTGTTTCTGCCTTTCATCTTGCACAAAGTTCCACCATAGAAAAGCATGCCCTTTCAGTTTGGTTTTAGCCTTCCTCACCTTGTGATCTTCCTCTATCTCTTCACTTTCAAAGTAATTCTCTATGGCTCCTATCTACTCTAAGATCTCTTCACCATCTAGTTTGCCTCCATACATTGGCAAATCCATTTTGCTATGTCCATCACCTTTCACAACTTTCAAAAACTTTACCATCCTCACATCCTCTGGATCCAACTCTTCTTCTTCACTAGAAGTTTCTTCTTCTTCTTCTTCAGACTCACTTTCACTCATTGTGCCTCCAAATTTAGACTTCAATGCAACAATCTCCTTCTTCAAGGCTTCTAGCTCTCTAGCCTACTGATCAATCTTCCTTGCAACTGAACTTCCTTTAAGAGGCATCTTGACTCCTTAGATTCCACTTTGCTCAAACTCCAACCTACAAATCTTAGGAGATCTACTTCCTATGCTCTGAGAGCACTTGATGCAGAGCAAGGGTTCAATGCAAAACAACTTTCAATATGTGGCTTGGGCTGATCATGTAAGATTGTGAGAACATATTGACACTTCAATGATTTTGGAATAGGCCAAAGTACCATTTTTAAGGTAGGGCTACAAAGGTAAGTTGTCAAACTTACTAAACACCTTAGGCAACGTCAAAATATCTAGAAGATACTCTACAACCCATCCAAACACTCAACTCTTCAACTTTCTATGGTTCCCTCTCTAGCTGATCAACTAGCTAGTAGCCCTGCCGATGAGGTTTTTAAGGTCTAATTTGTAGATAAATGGTCAAAATCAAGAATGCTTATGATTTTTGGATACCCATTTGGATGTTACAACACATAGAAAACATGTGCTAGGAGGTATTTTGAAACACAAGACTCAAAAGGAGGACTACACCTACTGCAACAGGGCTAATTAGGCCACCTATACATTGCAACTATATGTATAACTCGCTCCAAAACTTGTAGGACCTATTCTAGGGCTTCTATGGGTTGCAAATAGATAGATCTCACTAGTTTTGGGGATCCAAGGTCATCCCAAATCATCTTATCATCAAATCTCCACTCTATCAAAGCTAACTTGCCTAGTATATGAAGGTATTAGGCTACTCATGTTGCAACAGTCACCTCAACTCATCCCCTGCCCCTACAATGGAAAACCATTTTAAAATCAAGCCAATCAACTCCATTCCACCCATACTCAGTTTATGAATTAGAAGGAAAGGGTCAAGAAACCATTGTTCTCCTTAAACCCTCAAAACTAGGGGTTTAGAGCTAGTTACAGAAAAAGATTGATAAAATGCTTAAATCTTAATAAAAATCTTCCAAACTTGAGCCAAATGAAAGATAAATCTATTTACTTCATGATTTCATGCATTTTCATGTATGACAGTACTGTACAGACTTCCACAAGACATTGAAAATAGTAAAAAGATAGAAAAATCAGAAAAATAGAGAAATCTTGTATTTCTCTCACTCCAAATTACATTCTCTGCTCCTCTTCACATGAATCATGCATAAAATGAAGTGTTTACAATTTGAACTCTCCTTCATCATGGAAAATAAAAAATAAGGCCTAAAAATATCCTGTCCCCACTGCTGCACCAAAATAGTAGTCTCAAAAAAGTAGGAAAAAATTAGATTTTTAAATTTCCACTACTTAAAAAATGTCTATTCCAATCTTCCACTATGTGATCATGCCCCTAGTGGGCTTTATTACATCATTAAATGTGCCTTTAAGACCTTAATTTTATGTAAAACCTACTAAAAATAAATCTTAGACCATAGTTGACAACTTTGAACAAATGGTGCTCCTGCACCAATAAGGAAAGTAAACACACAACCCAAATGTAGGAGGAGCCCATCGCCACCAGTCTTGAAACTGTATAAGGGGCAACAAACATGCCAAATAAATCTCAAAGTGTAGGAGGAGCTCATCGCCACCAATCTTGAAACTACACTTGAGAATAAACATGCCATACAAATCCCAAATGATAGGAGGATCTCATTGCCACCGGTCTTGAATCTATGCTTGGGAACAAACACCCCATACACACACATTGAAGACACGGAGAAAAAATGGCAAACAAGCAATGGAAAAAACCTATTGCTAGGGTCACAGCCATCTCAGGCACACACTGATGATTGGGCTTTGCCACAACAATCGTCGAAGACATGCTTAAGGGTTAGAATAGTCTTAGATCTGCTCCCCGCCTACTCGAAGGACTTTTAGAAAATGACAAGATGTGCAATCTCCTCAAGAAATACACCATCCCCGCCTCTGCAGAGGGCTTAAATGATTGCAATATAGAAAAGAAAGATGTGCACTCACTCAAAGATACAACATCCCGCCTTCGCAAAGGACTTCAAACACACTTTGTTAGTACCAAAATCATCAGACAACTTACCTTATATATGCCCCCACCTTAAGGTGGTTGATATCATGTATCGATATAAGCACATTAAGGTAAGAAGAAAACACACAAGGGAACATGAGCTCTCACAAAACCCATGCCCCCCAGAGGTGACATGAACTTTACAATCACCAAATGTTCCCACAAACACACAATTTCCTGCAAGAAAAGGTGTTAGCATCCATATAATCATGATAAACAATAATGCATGTAATCATTCACATAAAGAGCTAAGAAAATATAAGATCCAAGATAGACAAAGTGCACAGAGCAGCAATATTGTTATATTTTGTAAGTGCGATAAGACAACATCAAGATAACACATGGAGTGATTCTGCTAGCTAAGCATCAGATATTATATATCAACCCCATCATCATGTATGGATTAGGTCCATTTTTTGATTTCTCGTTGAAGGGACGCTAGGTCCATATCAATATAATATGTTTTTTGTCATCTGCCAACTAGATAGAATCACTAGGGAAGGTAAACAATAAATCAAGAGAGGAGAAACAAGTGCCTTATGGGAAGTCATGTAGGAGGGTGCCCCCAAGTCACCAATTGCAACGCTATGTCCATAAGACACAACACACAACAATGAAAATAGAGGAGAGGTAATGTAGAAGAATGATGATACAAATAGAAGAAGGGTCACAACAGAGGCAGTCTCCTAGTATCCTTGACCTTATGAGAGTATCAAGGGTCATCCTAGGAGGCCTAAACAACACATAACACATCATGGGGGAAACACAACATGGACGTAAAGGGTTAGAAATACTTACCTATAGGGACAATCAAACTAAGGGTTGTCGACGAGCAAATCATCCTCTTCCCAATCTCGAATGCTAGAGGAAAGAGGTGTGTAAGGTACCATAGCCCAACTTTTGTTCTTATCTTCAAATTGTTCAGTGTTAAGTTCATCTAAGTTTGGTTCAATGTTAGGTTGAATGTTTTCTTGTTGAGTTGCATTTTGTTGGGAAAAAGCTTGTCTTCTCTTCCTCCTTTCTCTTGCTTGTCTATTCCTTCTTATCTTACTACTTACCTCTTCAAAGGAATTGTTATGTTTTTCCATAGGAGTTTGTACATTAGAGGAGGAAGCACCATGTTCAAATTTCATTGGTCTTGTTGGAATGTTTTGTTGTTGATGAAAACTTCTCGATCCCTGTAAGGATGACGAGGGAGGAACCTCAACATAGATACCATCTCTCCATGGATGAGGTGAGTTATGAAGCTTTCCCTTATCCACATCTATCATGCTAATTATTTCATCATAGTCATAATATCTTGTATTATTCTTATGTCATTTTGTCATTTTTCTTTTGCTCTAAGAGTATTTTCAAATGCATATTCTTCTTCTCTTATTGTTTGTAAAGGAGGCTTGGCCACTCTAGCTAGTTGTTTTTCTTTGTACTCGTCTATATTCTAGGAAAGATTGGTCTCTTCGTGTCTTAGGGTCTGTGTCAGGTTGAGACCAAAAATAATCAAGAGTGAAGTTCTTGCTCTTAGCTGGATGTTGATATGAATTATGACAGATAGAACCTATCTCTCCATGAAAGGGAATTTTAAGCATTTGTGAATAGTTGAGGGGACGGTATTCATAACCTTAAGCCATGGATGTCCTAGTTTTACATGGAAGAGGTTGGATGAGGGGATAGAATCAAATAACTGATCCACAACTTTATAATAAACTGAGAGCAATAAGGTTATCTTTCCAAATGTATTCATCAAAGCTCCATTGTGTGTTTTAATTCTCAAATCCGATAGTTGATAATATTCTTGTGCCAAATCATGTTTAAGAAGAAAATCTTCCATAACCAGATTAGTCATGAAATTAGGGTCTATAAGTGTTCCATCCACATGTCTTTCCATTATTTTCACTATATTGTAAAGAGGCCCTTCAATATCTACCATTTCTTTGTCATGAGGTGTAAATGTTATTTCAAGTTCAGGGGCTCATCTTTTCAAATAAGGTATAGGAGGAAGCCTAGAATTATTGTTGTATTGACAATCCATATGTATGTTTTCAAATGAATTCCAAATTAGATTTTGAATATTTTCAACACTTATGCAAGAAACAAATGTAAAGGTATGTATGAATATGACCTAAAATGCTAGATTTTTCAACTTTTTTCAATGCAAATGAATAATAGGAGAGGTGTTATAAAGGATTCCAAGAGGGAAATAAAATAATATGCCTAAAAACAGCCCAATGATTCCACAATATCACAACATGCCTTTGATGCAAGTGTAGAGTGATGACAAGTCAAAACCTAGTGAAAATACACCTAAAATATGCAATTTTTCATCAATTTTTAATGTAAATGCCTAGTAGAAGGGGTCTTGTAAGGAATTTGAGAAGGGGAAGCAGATAATAACCCTAATAACAGCCAATTAATGCATCAAAATCCCTCACAACACACTTGTAATGCAAAACTAGGTTTTTATGAAAATGCATAATTTCAAGCAATTTTAACAATTTAAGCATGAAAATGCACTGCAAATGACTACTAAATGATGAATTTATGTAATTTAAATCAGATATAATGAAAATAACAAAAAATTAATGAAACTAAATGCCAATTAATTCAAATTATGCTAAAACACAAGCCTAAGATGCCAATTTTTTCAAAATTTTCAATATTTTGTAATTTTTCGAAATGTAATAAAATGAATGAATGTAAATCTATCGCACAACACTCAACAAGGTGCAAAAAATTCAAAAAACACGGGTTCACCAAAATGTTTAGGGTTAAAAAGGGGCAAAATGTTTTGGTTTAGGTTTCAAAGGTAAATCCTCCCTTCTCACCAAACATTCAAGGGCATATCAACCGAGTTGAATCTCCACTAGGCGAGAGCATTCACCTATCAGGTTGGGCTACCTCTTGGAATGATGCAGAAGCTCAAATGTATCAAACAATATCTAAATTTAATGCTCAATTACTCTTAAAACCCTAAATAGGCAAAACAATAAGCAAATTAATGAATTATGGCAAATCCCTTCAAACTAAGATGAAGGATAGAGATTGTTAACTCACTATTTTTTGAAATCCAAAATGCAGAATAGTCGGAGACACTAGTACTAACGCCCCTGTCTAAGGTATAGTTTTTATCACAAAATCTGAATCTCCTTTTGACATTGACCTACACTGTATCTTCCATTTCAATCCCAGAGAAAGTGGAGGACACTGGCACTAGCGCCCAAGCCCTGAAATGTTGAACACTATCCTCTTTCTTTCAAATCCTGAATCCTTTTTGTCTACAACCTCCTTTCTGTAACTCCACTCCGTGAAACTTGGTACCTGTAACCTGCAATCACAAAGGAGTGTGGGAGGGGGTTGTGGTTTTTAGAGGCTTGCCTCGGTCAAGCCCCGGATGGACATTCAATTCTTCCAAACACCGTTGTCAGATAAGAGTGTGTATCCCTGTGGGATAGAGGCAAAATCCAAATGATAATTGATCAAAAACACAATAGATATCACCTTGAAGTGTAGATCTCACGGAAGGAAGATGCTCTTCATGCCATGAGGAGACAGAACCAAATCTGTAATCACAAACACAATAACAATAAAATACTACTCTGTGATACAATGAATGCCTTGAATCACAGTCACACAAAGTCACAAGTTCACAATGTCCATCTCTAGTTTGCAAATGAAAACCTAATCATGCTTATATATGCAACCACAAATATTCCCGCTAAGAATTTCATAATTTAAAATTGAGATGTTGGCATAGGACCTAAATAACGGTCATTAAACTGACATTTAAATTTAGAGCAGACCCAAAATAGGGTAGGACTGGGGTGCTAGCACCCAAATCCACCCTATCATTTTTGTTTAGGGATCATTAAAATAGCACCCCCTAGGCCCTATTTGCCATAAGACTTCAAGGTTTTCTCATCAGGATTCAAAATTAACATGCAAGATTATTATAATGAATTCTAAGGACCCAGGAGCTAAACCTCAAGAGGGAAAAGCCCCCAAGGGGACATTTTCTGACATAACAGGAGGTACATGCGGAGGAAGGAGAAAGGGAATTATCAACACAAAATCTAGACAAATCTTAGTACTTCTATCAACCTTTGATGATAAGAGAGGAAAACCTTCCTAGTGAAGGGACTATGAAATTAGCAAAGATTGACAATTATTGGGGATGGTGGTTGACCCCTTGAAAGTATCAATAATCTTGAACTTGCCACCACCCAAACTAGTATCAAGAGTAAAGACATTCCTAGGAAACATGATCTACCATTGTAAATTCATCTAGAATTATGCAGCAATCTCTAGCCCCATAGAAGAGTTACTAACGAAAAAAAATCATAAAAACTTTGAATGGATAAAGAAATGCCAACAAATATTTGACACATTGAAAACAAAAATAACAAAGGAACTGATTGTGATATTTCCTAACTAGGTCTATGTAGCCTCTAGTACTGCAATAGGTGTAGCATTGTCCCAGCCCAAAGGAAACAAGGATCATCTAATAGCATTCACTAGTAGTAAGTTATGAAAGGTTGAGAAAAAATATACTACAACAGAGAGGGAAGTGTTGGCCATGGTATATGCATTACACAAATTTAGGCATTATCTACTAGCCACTCCATTTGTACTCTTTATAGATCATGAACCATTGAAGTAGCTATTGAATAGACTTATAATAAAATGAAGAATATGTCTCTAGTTACTATAATTTCAAGAATTTGAAATTAAAATTATGGTGAAACCAGGATATGTTAACCAAGTTCTAGATTATTTATCTATAATTGATAATGGAGAATATTTGGGGATCGTTGATGATGAGATGCCTATTGCAAACCTATTTAGGGTGTATGTGGTACCTCAAGAGCTTGGTGAAATAACAACATTATTGTCAATAGAGGAGTATCTGGAAGGGAGTACAAAAGTACAGAAAAAGAGATTGTTGCAAAAATTATTCCCATATACTTGGATTGGAGGAGAATTATACATCATATAGAAAGATGAGGTGATAAGAAGAGTGGTGCTTGAACATGAGAGGAATAATATCCTAAGAGAAGCACATGAAGGCATATCAAGAGGACACAATTTTGGAGAAGGTACAACTACGGAGGTAATTCTAGCAATATTATGGTCACCTACCCTGTTTAAAGATTCAAATACCTATGTAAGAGGTTATGGCATATGTCAAAGAATACTTGACTAAATGTGTGATGGCACAAGATCCTTTTGAAAAGTGAGCAATTTTTATTGGACCTATCAAGCCACCAACCCACAAAACACGTGCAAGGTTTATTATAAAAGGGGTAGAATACTTGACTAAATGGGTAAAGGTAGAAGCTACTAGATATTATATCACAAGAATTGCTCTCAAGTTTATATATGAAATTATTATAACAAGATTTGGGTGTCTGGTGAGTATAACCAATGATCAAGGAAAGCACTTTGTGAATAAGACCATTGTAGAGCTATTGGAAAACTTCATGATAGTGGACAATTGAAGTAGTCCATACCACCCACAAGAAAGTGGGGCTAGCAAAGTTTCAATAAAATATTAGGCACCGCATTGATAGGAATGTGTAATAGAAATGCAACTAACTTGGATGTTAAGATACCAATTGTCCTATGGGCATATCAAACTACATACGAAAGATTAAACAACTATTACCCTTTCCAACTAGTCTATGGACTTGATGTAAACCTTCCCATCCAAAGCATGGTACCCAGTTTGAGACTGTCAAGCACTTTAAGACTAAATGAGGAAGAATCATTAAAGGAAAGATTATTGATCTCGAGAAATTAGATGAAAAAAGATTAATAGCGGCCTACAATCAAATATAGGAGAAAAGGAGATAAAATATGGTACGATAGAAACATAAAGAGTAAAATATTCCAAATCAATGATGCTGTCTTATTCTATGATAGTAAGTTCAAGAAGCCTAAGAAATTAAAAATGTGATGGTTGGGGCCCTACAAGATTGCAAAAATAATGAATTCATGAGTACTAAGATTGAAAAACTACAAGATGAACTACTAAATGGATGTATAAATGGCACGGGACTAAAACATTATTATGTGAGAGATTAATATCTAGAATTGGCAGAGAAACAATAAATATTTGTACCATATATATTATAATTTGTTATAGCGTGATAACACAAAAAAAGAGAATTGAGAAGAGTAGAAAATAAGGTAAATTAAAAAAGAAATTGGAGGATATCTCCATTGTAAACAATTTTAGTAGAAAACAAGTCAAAACATAGAAGAATAAGATAGTGTACCATTGGGAACTTCATAAAAACAAATTTATATAACATGTTATACCACAAAAAGTTTGTGATAGATTAAAATGACATCCTATCCCACCACAAAAGGCTTGTCGCATGATACAAGTTGACATGGACAAAATTTAAAATTTTGAAATATTGAAGAACTGAGCCACCTAGCAAAAAACTCTAATAGAAGGAAATGGCAATTGAAGTGATAAGGGATCTACTAACACTAGTAGAATTTTGGAAAATAAATGACAATGTGACTAAAACTTTTAGTCATGACAACTAAAAATGAGTAAATTCTAGTCATTTTTTGTAACACAGCTATAAAAGACTAAATAAATGACTAATTTGAGCATCATAAGTAACTAATTTGGTCGTCGGGTAAAAAACGTGCAACTAAATAATTAGTCACACAAATAAAAATGACTAAATAATTAGTCACACAAAAAAAATAGACAATATAATATTAAAGTGGGTAATTAAAAAAAATATTTCATTGGCGGGAGTGGGAAATATTTCGAAGTCCACAGAGAGGGAAATTTTTTGGATGAAAAATAATTCAAACAAAAGAAACCCTTGTATCATCTTGAACTGATCAAGAATTGACAGAGAAGAGTCATGGCTCCTCGCTTTGTAATTCCTAATACTCTCAAAGACTTGGAAGATGTGCCGGACGAAGAAGACCACCTGTACACTCAAGACATTATTGAATTGGACTCGCTTTGGCCTTAAAAAATAGACGAGATCATCAAGGGTTGGATTCCTATACTTTTTCACTGTCTCCAATAATTTTTGAAAAATTTCAAGTTCCAACAACACCCATTTTGTTGAAAATGAGCAGAGGTAAAATGGTTGATAATCGGTGTTGTATAGTTCAACAATCTGGTAGTTTGCAATAGGAATGGCAACGCCCATTTTGTTGAAAATGAGCAAAGGTAAAATGGTTGATAATTAGTGTTGTATAGTTCAACAATCTGGTGGTTTAAACTATTACCTTGGGTGTATACGTTAGTAACATGCAATAATTTTTTCAAGGTGAAGTAACATGCCATGCAACCATCGAATTAGGTACCCAACTTCTACTACCCTTCCCCTATCAAGCCCTTGTAAGTTTTCCAAAACCAAATCTATCTTCTTCTCTTGACAAATGAGGGTTGTTGAATGAGCATTCAAATCCTACTTCTTTCTAGCATTTTTAATCTGTAAATTTATTTTGCTGGATGATCTTTGAAAACATACAGATGGTGATAAATAAACTATCATTATTTAATGCTCTTTTTGGTTGCACCATGTAATCATCTTTAATTTATTAGCCATTGTATAGTGGTTTTCAGTTAGGTTTTGGTTTATATAATGTGCTCTGCATTTTCTAGGGGTGACATTTGACCTGGCTGATAAGGATTTGTTTTGTGTGGAGGAGCAGAAACTATTTGATCAAACGTACTCTCTTGTTAAGGGATTCCAATTTATCCAACCCTTGACCAAAAGATAGTTTACCAAAAGCTTTAGATCCAATTTTAGCATCTTGCTTCTAAATATAATGACATTTTCCTCTCATTCTACTTTTGACAGTCCATCTTTGTAGGATCAGATAAGCTCCTATCAAAATGTGCTTAAAATTTACACTTATATTCTTCAAACAATTGTTTTCATTGAAGAAGCACAACCTGAGCAGCCTGGTAAGCATATTTTATTTAATATTAAATAAATTTTGTGTGCTTTATATGAAGTGAGTGAAATTTTGAGCTTGAATATTACTATCACTAGCCATTATTGTTAGGGCTTCTTTATTCTAGTCTATTGTTTATACTTGGCTAAGCATAGCTTTCTGAAGATTTACACAAAAACTTGGTAAATACTTATGCTAAACAGAAGATTCCACAAGATTCTATTATACGCTCTTTCTAAGCAAAGGTTAATAGAGAGTTCGAAAGAAATCCATCAAAACGGATAGATTTCCTGATTTTTCTTGACAAGCATAAATTTAGGAAGTTATAATAGGTTTTGTTTTATTGATAGGTTGCCTGTTGGCAATTTTAAAATTTGAGCTTTTCTCCATTTCCATCATTTATGGAATAGAGAATAGATTTGGAAATGTTGTTTGGCATGCTTCATTTTGTATAAAAGTATTTTTTTTTGCTAAGTTCTACTTGGTTGACCAGCTCATCAAATCTATAAATTCTATACATGGGCAAGATTACCAAGCATCTAACTATCCACCTATCCAATAGTTAAGTGATCTTTGTAGTGGTAATCACCACTATGAATGGATAGCTCTATGCAAATATATAGTTTTGATAGTCAAACATCATTAAAGAATCTTTGATAAAGCTTCACAGGTCTTTCCAATTAGCATTTTATCTAAATAATTCCTTAGATAAGTATAAAGTGACAGGGAAAAGTCATACAAAGAAGAATGACTCAAAAGGCAATATCTTAAGTATGGTCTATCTTATCAAGGACAATGTGAATGATAGTAATATGGATTTGAAAAGTTATTAAAAGGGGACATATGACAATCATATTTCTCACGACTTTGGTGATGATAGTTGAGATAAAGAGAGGAGTTGACTGTCCATGTGTTCTCTAAGTAATTAATGATGAGACAGTGATCTTGTATCCTATGCAAATTTTCAAGGGCAGTGATCATTGTGACCATCAACAGAAGATAGTAATAGTTGAGAATATCATGCTCATGCCAAAGGAAAATATACAAAATCAATGAAGATAACAAACTGTGCAATAACCATGAAAAGGTGTTAATGCCATCAAGTATGAAAGTCCATAAAATCCTATGCACGATCATGATGGTAGTAGATAGGTGGACATTCCTTAGCCATAGATGATACATCATGATAGTCATATTCATTGCTTCAAGGACAATAATTTATAAACATAGTCACTGTCAAATGAAGGAGAAAATAATAAAGGACATGGTAGAAGATAGTGATGCAATTACTTGAAGGACTACTATGATTGTGATAAAAGCATGAGGATATGTAAGCTCACAGAGGAAGAGCACAAAAAGTTCAAATGGATAGTCATTTTCACATGGTAATAGTCTATGACATGATAGTCATGTAAGCCTTAGAGATTAGAGATAGATGAGCAAGATAGTCAAAACTATAATGGGTTGTCTACTATGAAATGAGGATTAAAACCCATCTTAGTAAAACTATGTTTTAATTCATGAAGACACATTGAACATCATATCCATTTACATGAAATAACATTGTATTTGTTGTAAGAGTATTGTCACTTTGGTAAAAAGGATTGTCATGTTTTATATTTCAAGTGGTAGTCATACACACAAACTACATTAAGGGACAAGCTATAGGAAGTGACAAAGTACAAGAAGTGACAGTCTTAGGAAATGGTCTAGAATTTAATGATAATGACTAAAGCTTTTCAAGTTTTGATAGTGATAAGCATTTTGGAGAGAAAAGAATGCACAGTTGACTAATTAATTGGACAATCCATGGCATTAGGGATGGTATCACAGTGTATTGGGAGATGGCAACTAAAAGCCCTTGAAGTTCTCCTATGCCTCCAAGAGATTGTTAACCATTTTAAAGCTTTAACACATATCTTATGGACATGGTACAGGGGTTTTGGTAGTTTTGGAGTGACTAAGATTATAATGAGCAGTTGAGAATATATAGGGGTTAGTTTGGGTGACTTGGAGGGCAGTTGGCAAACATATAGGAGTCTTTTAATAGTTTCCAAAGAAAATTGAAAGGTCAAGTCAAAGTTTCATAACTCAATCAAGCTAAGATAGTTTTTAGGTGCCTATGTGGAGATCAAGCAACCAAGTCAAGCTAAAAAATCATTAATTACCTTTAATTGATGACCTATATCCTCTCCCATGCTAGGATAGATAAATAATATGCCTAGAGACAATTAGAGTTAGTTCTTGCAATTAAACTTCCATCCACTTTTTGGCTCCATTTGTTTTGTGTTTTTACTATCTTTTTCTTATTCAAAAAGTACAATATTGAAGACATTATGGAGATTGTGGTAAAGCTTCTTGTATACATTGTGATAAAAAATTATCTTTACAGATTTCTATTACGAAAGAGGAAAAAAGCTAGCCCGCTGGCTTCTATTTGATAAAAGTGCAAATGATGATCATGAACAAGGTATCTGAATGACAAAGTAGGACTTTAGATGGTTTGAGAAGTTGGTTTCTAGTAAACAGAAAATAGTAAGTCATTGTAAGCCAGATTTTTCTTTTCTTTTTTATTACTGATAACCTTAACTATTTCTATGATAGGTTTATCTACATGTTTCTTGGCATCATCATCATTGCTTGCTCAAGAGTTTTCATTGATCCAGTTTTCATAGTGATTACAAATGGCTATTGTTAATGCTTTGTAATCTTGATTTTTACCATGCACTGGATACTTTCTTGATTTACATATAAAACAGTTATCATTATCACTGCAATCTTGAGAGCATGTATTGCCAAAGCAAGCTCTTTACACATTGTTTATACTGAACACTGAGTTGTGGATTTTTGAGCTTGGTAGATTTGTGGAAGCTCTTTATGCAAGTTAGCCTTTCATTTAATAAATATTATGTTTCATGTTCTCAAGGAGACCGTAGGAATTTAGGGGTACTTCTATTGAATGGAAGCTATAGTAAGAGTTTCAACCATTTGAATTTATCGTTGGAACTATCTGTCAAGTGTTCAGAAAACATTTCTTTAATTCCCTTTTATATGCTTATAAACCCAAGATGGCCTCATTTGAGAGGTTTGTTGCATGCCTATCATGCACTCATGTATAGATTTGATGATAATCAATGGAATGGAAAAGTATAAGACAATTTGATAAGATGGTCAAACCATCTGGTAAAAAAAGTGTAAATATGACTTTTGATTGACTTATTTAATTGGCCATTTAGCTTTGTTGTATGTTGTGTTGTTGATTAATTATATTTCACATTATTTAAGCATTAAAATCAATACCCAATAGCATGGTGTCTGCAACTAGATACTCTGTCCTTAATTTTACATATTTTCTGTATTTTTTTACCCTTTGAATAATACTCAATGATTATATGGGGTTTATGATTGTTATTGACAGTAACAAAGTTATATGGACAGAGGACGCAACTTGTCAAGGGGAACATGCAATTGTTTTCTATAGAGCAATAGCGAAGTCAAGCTCTAGAAGCCCATGTAGCTGCATTTGCATCATTTAAGGTAAAATTCTCTTCCACTCTTTGAGATTATTTTCCCTGGTATATCGAATGCTTCTTTCTTGTTGTGCTTCCATTTTCATCTTATCTCTAAAATCTGTGGAGTGTTTCCTAACATTGATTTTGTTTTTTCTGTAGGTTGCAGGTAATGAAAATCCTTCCATCCTTATTTCCTTTGCTTCAAAAATAATCACTGGAGGGTAGCTCACTTCAAAGTTACTCGTGATTGAGCTAGGTATACAGCCAGGTATGGTATTCTGTTGCTTCTTAATTTGAAATTTGAACTAGCTTAAAGTTTGCAGAGTTGTTGGTTTTTTTGTAAAATAAGCTCTCTTTTGATATTGCAGATGAACTATAGGAATTGTAATCCTATATGCATTACATAAACCTGCCTAGGGTTTAATCTTCTTGCACATTCACTATTTTTGCTAACTGTCCTCTTGAATAAATGAAGACCTCCTACCTAGCCCATTGTCCTCTCTCCTTGTGAATGGTGACTTCCTTGTGAGAAGAAGGTTGCCTCAGATTGGTGATTGTTTTTCTCTCTGAGTGATTGGTGATTGCCACCTTTTAAACTCTTTACACCATTATTTACTATGACAATCAACCTTTGTAACAATCACATACAATCTTCAATTTGACAGGTTAAAAGAGCATATACATGTCTCATTGTCCTAATTCTTTATTGTAAAGAAAATGGGAAATGTTGTTCTGCTTTTACCCATATTGCATTATGCTCCTTTTGATTGACAATGGAAATATTTTCTCCTTAACCTGAGATCTCACTGCCTTAAACTCAACGCTTCATTACAAAGTTAAAACCCTAACACTGCTCCTCAATGTTGTCTCGGGCCTGCTATCCTTCAACCTTATTATCACTACTTCATAGTCTACATGGTATTATTCACTGTCACTCATGAAGCTCAAAGACTTTATTACACTAGGGTTTAATGGTCAACATTCACATATTTGCCTGCTATCAAAAATCAACTCTGTATGATTGTCCCTCTACTACCTATTTGACTTGCATTTTGAGCTTGTTGCCTTCCATTGTAGTTACCATATTGAAGTGTACTCAAAAAATTTCTCATTTATGACAGACCCTACCTCCATAATACAATGAAAACAATGGAATGACTACCATTACTCATACACTGTCACCTTTAACAATGATATCCTAATGACATGGTTATTAAGTCCAAAACATGAGCGTATTGCTTCTGCATTTACATCCTACACAGTCACTGCTTTGCAACCATCCTAGTACTGCTTCTATTAGTGACAGTCCTTAGATGGTTTCCTCCAATGTCAAAACTCTAATGGATGATAAAGCCACTATATCTCTTTGCAAAATACATGTAATGTGATAAGAACCTCTGACTATACAATGACAATGAATATGCCAAGGGCTTTACTATAATCTATCACACAATTTTGAATTATGACCTGGATTTTATGTTTGCCCTCACATCATTGCTTAGTTTAAAAAGGTTGTTGATGAGTTGGCTACATGAGGTAAATATTGTAATCAGGGTGCTTGTCATTCTCTAATAGATGTAAGGCTTGTTTATTCTCTTGTAAGTTTGAATGTCAATTCCATTCTATGACTGCATTTGTGTAATCATTGAAGGAAGTTCTCTAATGCATAATTGCCAAGAATGTAGGTATACTTTTGTAAACAACTAGTTATACCTCTGATCATATTTGCTAATTTGAGTGTTGTAGTTGATAATGTAAAATCCTTGTAAAGCCTTTTGCAAGGTATCTTTTCAAGGCTTCTATTTTATAACCTAAATGTTGCACCAACTAAAATGTATGAATGTTTAGGCTTGACCCATTATCTATGAGCAAACACTTTATTTAATATTTACAATTATTACCACATATCTTCCATTTCCTTGTTGTCATGTATGATATTTTTTTAATTATTGTGTCTTATTTTTGTTTTCTGCAATTATTATGCATGCATCTTTAATTTTCTTGATATACCCAATGCCATCTTCTAGGTGTTCAAGTCACAAATGTGAACTTCATTATAACCAAAAATGCCTTGATGGCCAGATGTTGGGTAAAGGCGTTGTCAGAATATTATAATTTATAACCAAAAAATTATGTTTGGTGCCAAATAGCATTGCTATCTATTCATAATTTCTCTTGTTGTTGATGGATGTTGACACCTTTGGTGCTTACAATTCTATGACCAACAAACTATATGTGGAATTCATATGCTTCTAGCAAGTCCTAGGCACAAGCAATGGACTGGACTTAGCAGATTCAGGGTTTTGAATCTATTTTGGAGCCTTTAATACATTATGAACATAGATACCTATAGACATCAGGGTATGTGTACTGCTACAGGATGTGTTTCCATTAAAATTAGTAGACATAAGTAAATGAATAAGGATATGGCTATAATATTTATATAGTCGCAAACAATTGTGGGTAACTGAGACAGGAACATGGTCCTTGTTTGTAAACTATACTTTCCTGGTAAACACATACCAAGTCATTGCAATGTAGTGAAGGCCACTGATAAAGTCAAAGTGTGGCCATGTTGAATAGATTCAATGAGATGGAATGATATTGGAAGTCATTCTGTGACAACTCATCTTGAAGGCCCAAATGAAAGCATGTCTTTGAAAATATTGCAGATTCTATATGGTGGCACATATTCAACAAATATTAAAGACATTTTTGAACCAAGAAAAGGCTCTGCTACTTAAAATAACAAGACCACAAATGGTGAAGGTGCCCCAACTCATGGTATGATAGCTTGAAGTATTTATTTCTCTATAATTAACAAATGGCTTCAATGTTCTCAAATGAAGGCAATGGCTTATCATGTAGATCATGGTGTTTGTGTCTCATTGGATGTGTTTGTCAGCTCACAAACCCATATCTATAAATGTTGTAGACCTTATCATAGCTCAGTCTCTTTTATAATGCTAACTAAATATTTTGGAATCTACTTAATAAATTCTGACAGCAGCTCAACTACTAAGAGATCATCATGTGCATCCATAAAACAGATAAGTTTATCAGTCGGTGAACCCATAGATTTCCAAAGTTGTAACTCTAGATATAGCTTAAATTTTTCTGTAATGCTAAGAAAACTTTTTGGAAGCCATTGCATTGATTCTGACTCAATCTATATGTGGTGTACCTATCAGGTACACAGTAAATATAGAATATATTTATGTATTGAAATATATAATAGAATATATAATTTGGCAATATCTATCCATGTAAGTTGTAGCTTTGCATGTAGAATAGGTGTTTGATTCCTGAGATCATGTGTTATTAATGATCCAATTGTTATTCATTTGAAATCTTGATTGCATTAGATTATTGGTCTCTATTTTAGCCAGTAGGAAAGTGGTGTCATACGTGTGCTTAGATTAGTTGATTTCATTCTTTATATCTGAAAATCTTGCTTGTAAGACAAGATTTATCAATCTTGTGCTTGTACCTGAGATTAAAAAAACATGCAGATAGTTGTGTCACTTATACAAACCCCCTAAAGAAACATTGTATAGCGTGAATAACTATATATTTTGTCTATAACTTAGTGTCAAGGATAGTTTAGATATCAGGGAGCTTCCCCTTATAATTTGATGAGAGATGGGTGATTTAGATATCTGGTTTGAGTTGTCTCAAAGGAGATAAACTACAATATACATTGTTGTAATCAAGTAATAATGCAATACTTACAGGTTCATCCTCATCCTGAATCTCTTGAGATCTTGAAGAGCACTTTTGAAATGTGTTTTAGATTATAGACTTCACAACTAAGAAGCAAGAAAAAATAGAGTGTACCATATCATCCCTAGCTACCCATGACTAATCAATGTTGTTCAGACAACAACCACAAAAACATAAATTGTACATATGCTCTTCATTTACAACCATGCTAAGAGCACACATATACTTTGGATTTAGTTTCACTTAAGCAAGCCTTTCACTCTTACAACACATGGTGCATCCTTGAGTGAAGTTGGGCCCGTCCTTTTTATTGTGAAGATACTCTATGAGAATCTTAAGTTTCTTCTAAAAATGTGTCCAAAGTATATTCTTACAACACATGGTGCTTGCTTATTTCTCCAAAGGTCAGCAAGACGAATTCCATAATTATAAATTCCTTCTATAAAAGGATCAAAGGTCGTATTGGTGTTCCAAACCACAATCATAGGCCCACACACCTTTAGCCTTGTGAAACGGGAAGTGAGATCAGCTCCACTGCAACACTGCAAGGTTTGTTGCTGGGCCTTGCGGTGATGCGGGTGTCACTCGCATCACTGCAAGGCCCAACAACAAACCTTATGGTGTTGCGGTACCTCCACCATTCCATGAGATGACATCTCTTTGAGGCATTCTGCCAAACAGTTCACATGCCTTGTCAATGTCTCCACATTTTGCATACATGTCTACCAGGGCAGTTGAAATTACATCTGACAAAATTCCACTATCTATTACTTTTTGATGGATGTCCATACCTTGTTCCAATGCTCCCATTTTGGCACAATTAGGAAGAATGCTGGCAAAGGTTGTGGAATTTGCCTTTATTAAAACTTTTCATATCTTATTTCCTGCTCACCCGCATGGTCTCCATTTGATGTTTGCAGGAAAGAAGGAATGTTTTAAGTTGTCCCGCTACCCCGCACATATATTTGACTCCTCCTACGGGAACATGGGAAGGCTCACCGCTCTACCATACACACACAGAAGTTCCTTTGGAGGGATGCGAGGAGAGCCTGCCATCCCACACATAGTTTGTTGGGGCTATGCAGGACCACAGGGGAAGTCTAGACTGCATCAAACATCATTGTCAAAAGTTTCAGCACCTGTTCTCTCTGTGTTTGAAGCACTGGATTCTCAGATTTTGGATTTAGGGTTGTGTGTATTGAGTAGAATATGCAGTGTCTCTTTCAAATGGCCCTCTCTACATAACACTGTGAGATCGAGATGAACAGTCGATGGCAATGGCATTTTATGATTGTGATTGGAGTGCAGAAAATGTGCAGTGTTATACAATAATTCCTCTTGCAACAGTTTTGGGGATAAATTTTATTGTGTTGTGGCAAATCAACATATACTCTAAGGTTTTTAACAATTCCAATAGTTGTTCTAGGGGTACACTAAACACACCAAATGTAATTACAAACCTTTTACTATAGAAAAATGGTTCAGATGTCATGTCAATGCTTCCACATTTGCATACATGTCTATCAGGGCATTGGCGACTACAACATCTAACAAAAATCCCCCTTTCGTTATACTTGATGGATGCTCATGCCATGTTCCAAAGTTCCCATTTTAGCATAAGATGGGAATATGTTGGCAAATGTGAACTAATCAAGTTGAAAACCTATTTGGTGCATATGATAAAATAGTGTGACTGTACCGTGAGCTTGTTCCTCATTGGCACTTGAAGTCTCCTTCCATCAACTCACTTTACAAATTGAATTTTATCACTTGATATAGTCCCTTTCGGGTTCATCTATGCAGCCTCAGAGGAATCAATGAACTCCAATAAGACCTTCTATATATCCAATTGCATATCACAAATAACAACCAAGTTCTTCCTTACAGTCCTAAATACTATCCTTTACCATCTGATGCTTGATATTACATGGTCTACCCTCATGTCTTATGACTACCTTTTCACTGTACTTTATTACCTTTGATCCATCAAGATTAATGCCATTTGTTGCATTCATGGTTTTGATCCAAAACATAAGCTATGACTGTCTTCTTATGAGATCACTCGAACCATCCTTCTTGGTGACTATCACCTTTAATATGGACTATCATACTTACTTTATGATGCATGATATTGCCCCTATGTCTGCCTCAAGGCCACTATCATAAATGATAAACCACTGTCATCAATGAAAATGACTTACATAAAGTTATGGCTGTCCTTACATGCCATAAAGAACTTGGTCTTCTTTGTTACACATCCCTTCAACCTTGACGAATGACAAGGTAGGGTTACAAGAGGTTATGAGCCATGTTTAAAAAACCAAATGCAATTGCTAACTTTTCACTATGGTGGCAGATAAAAGATTCTTTTTCTTCTATTCCACAACATTAAGTAAAATTCTTGAATCTAGAAATACCCTGCTACCTTCATTTGCCAAGCTATTTGATAGTTGTTTGACTCTTTACTCGATATAAGAATAGTCAACTCCAACTACTCTAATGGAGGTATTGTTAGCCATTCCACATGTTATACCCTTGTAATCTTGGAATAGTAAGCACCAATTACTTGTATGTTATAAGCATATTTGAGCTCCAGGTGATTTGACTTTGGATTGTCACTTGTATCATTTTTTCACTGATATTCCTTGATCTATTTGAGGAGGTAATTGTGTAGTATCTTGGGAACTTTGTACTTATATGGTAAACTATATTTTCAATGTCATTGGCAGTGAGGATCTCGACATTCACTTCAAATACATTGAAGCAACAGCCAAAACTAGACAAATCAAGGAGGTGCAACGTGTAACCAGAGAGTCAAACTTCTATGATGCTGAAAAGACAAAGAACTTTCTTATGGAAGTAAGACTTCCAGATGCTCGTTCACTGATAAATGTTTGTGATTGGTTTGGATTTGTCCACTGTCATGTTCAGTAAAGCTTATCAGTCAAGGTATATGCAAAACATAGTTCTCAGTCCATACTGAGTATTCATGGTGTGAAGTCTGTAGAGGAGTCTTTCATAGGACCCTTAGGCTTTATTTTTCAAGTAGTTCTTTCATGTTTTGGATATACATAAGCAAACAATAGAGCATTGTAACTCAGTTTTCTCAGTCATAGCACTGAGAAACACAATTTCTAACACATTTTTCAAAGCAAAGACACATATTTTTATCTTGTATCTATTGTAAGAACACCTTTTCTCAATAAAATTTTAATATTTTGCCTTCTCAATAGTTGTTTCATTATGTGCAAATGAATGATTGATTATGTTTTTCTATGTTTTATGTTTAAACCTCAAAAGCATTGTCCCATTTCCAACACTTTTAGGTAGAAATCAGTGAACAAAAACAATTAAATAAACTACCAATTGACTAAATATACTACCAACTGACAGAAATCAGTGAATAAAAAATGACTAAAAATATATGACTAAATATACTACTAGTTGGCAGAAATCAATGAATAAATATACTACTAATTGATAGAAATCGGTGAATAAATATGACTAAATCAATGACAAAATATACTACCAAATTGATCAATCAAAACAACCAAATAAATGACTGGCAATAAAGTACTAATGGTCACATGACCAAGCTTAGTGAATAATATGACTAAATATATGACTAAATCAATGACTAAATCAATGACTAAATTAACGACTAAATATACTACCAAATCAATCAATCAAAACAACCAAATAAATGACTAGAATTGGTTTAGTCATAAATTTGGTCGCATTATAAATGACTGGAAATAAACTACTAATGGTCATGTGACCAAGTTTACTCATTTATAAGTAGTTTTTAGTAGTTTTTTTAATCACATATTGTTGTTTCTGTACTAGTGTAAAGAAGGAAACAATATGTGAATCAAGTGCTAAAAGAAATAGAAGGAACCCATTTCACCCTTGATGAATAAAAAATGGAATTTGCAATATAATGACTATTAAAAATGTCACATCATTATTAGAAACTAACAAAAAACTTGGAGGAAAGGACATAGTTGAGACACTAATTTAAAAAAGGCATGTTGGAAGCCTATATAACCTAGTAGAGCAAACACCAGAATTCCACCAAATTTGATAAGTGCCAAAACTATTATGATCTAGAGCATTTTGAGTTGTGGTTGAACAAACAAGAGGACACAGTTTTTTAAATAGTGAACTAGTGAATAGAGTTGAAATTAAGTTGAAGAGGATTGGAAAAGAGTCGTAAACCAGTGATTGGGAGAATAAATAGTATTCATAAAAGTAGAAACCCTAAGATGGAAACTCTCATCCTTATTGATGCAAAACGAAATCGCTGACCCAAGTACAAGAAATGTTGAACACACCCTAATATTGAGATGGGGGTGAATCAGTATCTAAACAAACTTTAAATCCTATGGAGCAGATTAAAACTTAAGAATTATAGCATTAACATAATGCACATCAACACATAACACCAGCTATACATGGAAAACCTAAAAAGGTAAAAACCATGGTGAGGACTAACTCACAATATATGAAGCTCAAAATTACAACTTTGTTTTAGGACTACAACCCAAGGAAGCTACTACTCCTTGCTAACTTTGTTTTAGGGCTACAACCCAAGGAAGCTACTACTCCCTGAAGAAAGTTTTTAGGGTCACTCCCAAGGAAGCTACAACTCCCTGCTAACTTTGTTTTAGGGCTACAACCCAAGGAAGTAACTACTCCCTGAACTAAGAATGAACTGAAAAAAGATTATAGTATGACAGTCCTTCTACTGTCTGGAAACTAACATTGAAGCTCACACCTTTGATGATTTCAATTATGCCTCTTCACTCTACTTCTTATGATTAGATCAATTAAGCACACTCTTTACTTCCCTCATGTCACAAAAATGTCTTCAAGATGAATCAGGATAGCCCTTATTACTTCTACTCTTTCTCCTTCAGTCGCACATCATAATGCATATGATATTCATGTTCTGCTCTTCATATTCTCATTAATAATCATACTTTACCTAAATCAACTAGGTTTACAATATATACATGACATTACATTGATTTCATTACAAGTCAGCCAATACAACAAGAATATTACATTTTACAAGTCAGCTAGAGATCACAACATGAAACATGCATAGAACAATCCCTATCATGAACAACACACTACTCCAAAGGAACCACATGCCTTGCATATCCTAGCACATGCTTATTCTAGTCCTAAACATTCTTCACAGCATCATTCTTCAAGGAATAATATCTTCACGCTTCACAAATTTGAATTAGGTCACCCTTAAGCAAGAACACATGAAGCATGTAGCACAATGGTCATTTCAACTTGGTGGTACTCATGATTGATTAAAAATTGCTTGTGCATCTTCAAAATGAGTCGGTAGGACCTTTACAACATCTCCAAACATTCCTTGAACTTCACACAACAACAACTTTGTGGTGCATACCTTCAACCTTCTTCAGTTAGCCACACATAGGCATAGCCTAGAAATATCAACATTCCAGACCACAACCAGTTCCAGAGAGAGAAGAAAACCACCTTCTAGAGAAACAAGAGACAACATAAGATCATTAGGACCATCTTCCATCAATCCATGTACCATTTCATGACACAAGAAATTAGCACACATCATCAACATATGTCTTGAGAACAGCTAGGTATCTGGAACTATCTTTATCACAACTGTTATTTGAGAACAAAACTTGCAGACCCCCAAAACACCTAAAACTCATATGGATGCACTCATACATTTTTGTGAACATATCTTCAAAACTACATAGCCATATTTGTCATTGTGGAAGAATGTGGAGCATTCCAAATAGTCTTCATCATCACTTGATTCTGCCAAAGCATAGACTAAAACTCTATCTTTCATAATCACCGTGGAGGGACAAATGATCTAAAACTTTGGATTTAGCACCTTTACATCATACTGAACTTAACTTCTAAACCACATGACCATATCTTCAAAATGTGGAGGAATGCAGAGTATTTTACTAGGCAGTCTTTCAGGTAATTCTCTACAACAAAACCCTTCACCAACTTCTGGAGGCCAAAACCTTCATATAACAACACATGTACATCCTTAGGAACAACATGAAGGATCATACAACATGCCACATGCATCAGCAACATCTTTGCATCCTTAGCATAGCTTAATGTATCATCATTCATCTTAGTGCTTCTAATTCCCATCTTAATATTTCATCATGAAATGCTCTTTGCTGACCATAAGCATGCTCAAAACAACTTGACTTAACACTGATCAGGGCATGACATCCAACCATGAACATTAGAAACATCACTATATCTCACTACATCTCTATTACTACACTGATATATCATCATTCAAAATTGAGTGTTGACTTCACTCTAAGTGTTGACATCAATGACAACACATATTTCCAACAATCTCCCTGTTTGTCATTGATGGCAACACATACTCCCCCTTTGACATCAAAGACAAAGGGAAACCACTTCTTCCCCTTAGGGCACAAAATCTCCTCCTAAGGTGCACATTTTCTCCATCTTCCCCTTCTTCAAGGTTCCCTCTGTCAGCAACCACAACTACTTGCTCCCCCTGAGAGGTAACCACCATCAGTCTAGGAAAAAAGGACATAGGATGCACTCCCCCTGGATAGATGCACCACTATGCATCTAGCAAGAAGGAGGGGAAATTACCCTTAACCTCTACTGGAGATCTTCAAAAGTATCCTTTGCAAGAGCCTTTGTGAAAATATCTACAATCTGATCCTTTGTTGGAACATATTCCAACTTTACTTCCTTATCTACAACCTTCTCTCTCAAAAAGTGAAACTTGATTGCTATATGCTTGGTTCTAGAATGCATCACTAGATTCTTGGAAATATTGATAGCACTTGTATTATCACACAAAATAGGAATAGGCTCATCATATAGTACCTTGATATCCTTCAGGGTTTGCTTCATCCACAATACTTGTGTATAGCATGATGTTGCTGCAATATACTCTGCCTCTATAGTTGATAATGACATTGAATCTTGTTTCTTGCTCTCCCATGAAACCAATATGCTTCCTAAAAAGAAAGCACCACCACATGTACTTCTTCTATCATCAACACAACTAGCCCAATCAACATCAGTGTATACACTCAAATCAAAATCATTACCTCTTGGATACCATAAGCCATAATCTGGAGTTCCCTTCAAGTATCTAAATATTCTTTTCACTGCCTTCTCATGTGTTTACTTGGGATTAACTTGATATCTGGCAACCACACATACTGCATGCATAATATCAAGTCTAGAAGTAGTCAAGTACAACAATCCTCCAATCATAGATCTATAGGAAGTCTGATCAACCTCCAGAGACTCATCATTCTTGCTCAAGTGACATCTAGTGACCATAGGAGTACTCACTAGTTTAGAGTCCTCCATACCAAATTTCTTCAACATCTCTTTGACATACTTAGCTTGAGAAATAAAGATATCATCATCTAGTTGAGCAATTTGAAGTCCAAGGAAGAAAGACATTTCACCAATCATAGACATCTCAAACTCTTTTTGCATCTCCTCTGCAAACCTTTTATACATATCATCATCTGTACCAAAAATGATGTCATCAACATATATTGCAACTATCAATATCATATATCCTTCTTCCTTGATGTAAAGATTGCTATTTGTAGTACCTTTCTTGAAGCCTTGCTGAAGTAAGTACTTATCCAACCTAGCATACCAAGATCTAGGTGCTTGCTTGAGACCATACAAAGATTTCTTGAGTCTGCACACCATGTCCAGATCTTCTGATATCTAGAAAACATCTGGTTGCTCAATGTACACTTCTTCCTCTAGATCACCATTCAAAAATATTGACTTGACATCCATGTGATAAACCTTGAATTTCTTGTGAGTACCAAGTGTTAGAACACAAGCAATCTACTAAGAGGGGGTGAATCAGTAGATGAATAAAGCTTAAAACTTCAAGCCTCTACAATGCAAATCAAATTAGCTTTCAATGCAATAACATCAACAACAAGAAAGCATGCACACATGAACATCGAATATACATGGAAAACCTAATATGGGAAAAACCATGGTGAGACAATGCTGCTAGAATCTATCGTCTTAATCTAGCCTCACAAATGAAACCATTGATTACAATGTTTAAGAGCACCAACTCTAAGGAGTCACCAAAACCCTGATTTAAGAGCACCAACTCTAAGGAGACTACAATCCCCTAATCTGAACACCAACTTAATCCACAGGAGGCACCAACCTCACTAAATCTTTACATATTCACGTATACAACCATTTAGTTCTTTATCAACCTCAAGTGCACCTTTTCAATTCATACACAGTCTTCTCCTCTCACTCTGCTTACCCAAACTCTCTCTGCACTCATTCTAAGTAATCAACTTTGATTCTGCATTAATATTCAGATTCAACTCAACAACATTGATTCTCCTTACACCACTTTTCACTACGCACTCAACTCTGCTTACGCATGAATACAACAACTACATTTATCTTTTCCAATTTCATGTATGTATACTACTGTATCTGCATATTAACTCATCTGCATGTCAACAATCCTAATTTTTTGGTCTTCCACTTTTTGCATGTCTAGAAAAACAACTCTACATGTAGCTTTGTGCATGCAATAAATCTACTTTTCTATTGTTATAGTCATAGTTCTATAAATATCCTCGTGCATGCAAAAATCCAACTTTTTTGTTATTTACATTGTCATCACCATGCATCCTCTATCAGTATTTAACCGCTAATTAAGCATCCAGGTTTTGTGCCAAAAATATAGTCATTAAAACATTTAAATTAATCATCCTCTGTCGGTGATTTTATCGTTTCTTGAACCTTGGCCTTAAGCTGCTCTATCGGTGAATTTTAATTTTTCTGAACTATCACCTATGTCTACTTTTTTTTTAAAGATAATACGCTTGGTAAACTTTTTAATGTGATCGGCGACGCTGGTGCGACATGCCCTCCAGCTCCACGTAAATGCTTTTGCCCAGAGCAATGAACCGGTGAGGCCACAATATGGGGGACCTCATCCCCTAGAAAGAACACTTCAAACTCGAGAGCTCGTTGGCCTAGCGGGGGTTTGAACTCTGGTGACTGCCACTACAACTGAGCGACTTAACCATTGAACCACGCCCTTATCGACACCTATGTCTACTTTATCCTCCTTATCGGTGAAAGTTCATTTTTACAAACTTGTCCTTTTATTCCCTTATCAGCAAAATCATGTCTTTTTGAATTGTGATCTTTATTTTCTTTATTGGAAAAAATCACATTTTTCAAACTTTACTTTTATCTCTTTATCGGCGATTCCTCATTTTTCTGAACTTTGGTCTCTTAGCCTTTTATTGGTGATTTCTCATTTCTTTGAACTTTGCTTTTTAACTCCTTTATCAACAAACTTTACACTTTTCAAACTATCCTTTTCTATCACCCTTTCTCTTCTTTGTCAGCAAATTCTTGACTTTTTTGAACCTCGGCCTTTGTCGGCGAATTTAGAAGATCTCGAACTAGCCTTTCTATACCTTATTGAAAAAGTTTCATTTCTTCAAACTTTGCTTTTTCTGCTTCACACACTGTTCACTTTTCTTTGCCAAGTGTCGCCCAACCGGTGAATCGGGAAATATCTGAACTTTCAAAGTAGTTCATTATTTTGAAACTTGCACTTAAACACTTTTTGTTTCTCCTTAAACACTCTACTCTTATGGTTTTCAGTGAATCGGTGAATAGTAGAACTTGTGAACTTCCAAATACTTAAGCTTTTCCTTTATTGGCGGTATTCCATTTCTTCGAGCCAAAACAACAAACTTCACAAACTTGCCTTCTCAAGCCTTTATCGGCTAGTTGGCAAATCGGTGAAAAATTATACTTGCGAACAAGTTCATAAAATAAAGACTTTGTTGATATGATAAGTCTTTACTTTCTTCTAAGTCTTCATTGAAAGTACTTACCTTATCTCTTCTTTTGGCGAATCAGAGAAAGATGAAACTGACGAACCAGTTCACTTTTTAAACATTTTACTGACTGACTATGTTGCCAATAACTTAGAAACTGTTTCGTTCGAATCATGAATGGTTTGCCAACAACTCTTCAACACTTCAACAAATTCCTTTGACATCAATGACAATATTTATCAACATTCTCCCCCTTTGTCATTGATAGCAACACTCATGCATAATTTATTCTTAGTGTTGCTCTAATCCTTCTGTAATAATATTATCCTTTTGTATTAATTGCTCTAGTGTTGCTCCCCCTTACTCTTACTTTGTCCCTGTGTCATCAATGGCAAAGAGATGTAAACAACCTCCTTACTATAGAAAACTATCATCTATCTACTTGCTCCCCTTGAGAGGTAGTCACTGTCTAAAACAAGGATGAAAGATATGCCTTGAGCTACTCTCCCTAGATAGTTGTCATAGTTGCACTTCTACTTGTGAGAAGAAGGAGCAATAGCTCCTAGCTTCCACCTAAGATATTCAAAAGTATCCTTGGAAAGTGGCTTTGTGAAAATGTCTGCAATCTGATCTTGTGTGGGGACATACTCCAACTTTACTTCCTAATCTGCAACCTTTTCCCTCAAGAAATGATATTTAATGGAGATGTACTTTGTTCTAGAGTACATCATAGGATTCTTTGAGATATATATTGATTGCACTTGTATTATCACAAAGAATGGAAATAGGATCTTTAAACTCTATCTTTATGTCATTGAGAGTTTGCTTCATCCATAAAACTTGTGTACAACATGAAATAATCGCAACATATTCTGTCTCAGCAGTGGATAATGTGACTGAATCTTGCTTCTTGTTGAGCCATGATACCAACCTATCACCAAGAAAGAAAGATCCACCATTGGTGCTTCTCCTGTCATCTATACTTCCTACCCAATCAGCATATGTATATGTTGTCAAAGTAAGATCATTATTTTGAGGGTACCATAATCCATAATCCACGGTACCTTTCAAGTATCTAAAAATTCTCTTCACAACTTGAACATGAGATTCCTTAGGAGCAACATGAAATCTAGCCACCATGCATACTGCTTGCATGATATCTGGTCTGGATGCAGTTAGGTACAATAAGCTACCTATCATAGATCTATACATTGTCTAATCTGTATCAGGTGATTCATCATTCTTGCTCAACTTACATCCTATCATCATGGGGGTACTCACAGGCTTACAATCTTCCATCTTGAACTTCTTGAGCATTTCCTTTGCATACTTGGTTTGTGATATAAATATGCCTTGGTCTAATTGTGATATTTGTAAACCAAGAAAGAATGAAAGTTCTCCAAGCATGGACATTTCAAACTCTTTTTGCATCAGATCAACAAATTCCTTGCACATCCTATCATTACTACCACCAAAAATGATGTCATCAACATATACTATAATAATCAACATGTGCTCACCTTCTAATTTGAAGTACAAATTTCTATGTTCACATCCTTTTCTGAATCCTTGCTGCTGGAGGTAACTATCCAACTTAGAGTACCAAGCCCTAGGGCCCTGTTTCAGACCATACAAAGCCTTTTTCAGTCTACACACATAATCTTCTTTCTCTGACAGTTGAAACCCTTCAGGTTTCTTAATATAGACCTCTTCATTAAGGTTCCAATTCAAGAATGCAAATTTAACATCCATTTGGTAAACCTTGAAGTTCTTATAAATAGAGAATGCCAAAAACATCTTAATGGCTTCCAATCTTGCTACAGGTGCAAATGTTTCTTCAAAATATATGCCTTCAACTTGTGCATATACTTTACACACCAATTGTACCTTTTTTCTCACGACTTCTCCATCCTCATTCAACTTATTTTTAAACACCCATTTTGTGCCTATCATGTTCTTATTTGCAGGTTGTGGAACCAATTCCCACGTCTGATTTTTCTCAATCTGATTGAGCTTCTCTTCTATAACATTGATCCATCATTCATCCTCACTAGCATTAGTAATTTTTCTAGGTTCAATCTTAGATAGTAATGTGAAATTTACTTGTTTATTTGCCCTAGAAAGTTTCCTTCTAGTCTGCACTCCTTCATTTTTGTCGTTGATTATCTGTTGTTCAGGATGATCTTTTTGCACATACCTAGCAAGTGCCTTACTAGATAACCTCTCAAGTTCTTCTTCAACAGTAGCATCTTCTTCTTCTTTTGTTATAACTAATTCTTTTGAGTAGCCATCTTTGTTATGAGTTAGATGCGGTTGATCCTCATCTACCCTAATGTTAGCGCTTTCTATGATTATATGCAATCACTTATTATAACACTTATATGCTTTGGATCTGCTAAAATATCCCAAAAAAATGCATTTATCACATCTAGAATCAAAGCTTCCAAGGCCATCTTCATCTCTTTTGATGTATTATTTGCTACCAAACACCCTAAAATATTTGACTATCATAGATCTACCATGCCATAATTTGTATGGCATCTTGTCAGTATTTACCCTTAGTTGGACTTTGGTCAAAGTATACATCGATGTGTGTACTACCTCTCTCCAGTAAACATCAGGTAATTTTGCCTCATTTAGCATTGTCCTTGTCATTTCTTTTACCATTTTGTTTTTCTTTCTACAACATCATTCTACTGTGGTGTTCTAGGGGAAGAATACTGTCTTTTTATGTCGTGACTTTCACAGTATTTTGCAAACTCATTGGAGGTGAATTCTCCACCTCTGTCTGATCTTAAACATTTGATTGTCAAACCACTCTCCTTCTCAACCATAGACCTAAATGTCTTAAATCTCTCAAAAGCTTCTGACTTATCCTTAAGAAAGGGTACCCATGTCATTCTTGAGAAATCATCAACCAATAACATGAAATATCTATCACCTTTTAGTCCTTGTGTCTTGGTTGGACCACATAGGTCTGTATGAACTAACTCCAAGAGTCTTGAAGTAAAGTATTCTTTTGTTTTGAAACTAGACCTCATCTATTTCCAATGCTGACATTCCTTGCATATTGTATTGGCTGGTTTGGTGATTTTAGGCATGTGCCTAACTACACTTTTTGAACTTACCTTCACAAGGTTGTCAAAATTGATATGTCCCAATCGTTTGTGTCATAGCCAACTTTCATTAACCTTTCCCATCAAACCACTTCTTCCTTGAATCTCCTTGAGATTGTAAAGATTATTTTCTGTTCTACTTACCTCAGCAACCAACTTACTAGAACTTGCCTTTCTAATTTCACAGCCTTTTGCATTAAAGGTCAGATTATATCCATTATCACACATCTGAATTACACTCAGCAAATTGTGCTTCAGTCCTTCCACATTTTAGACATTGTGAGTTGTCTTTTCCATCAATACTAAGTGTTCCTTTACCATAGATCTTTGTAGATGTATTGTCACCAAACTTAACTAAGCCTCCATTCCATTCTTGTAGGATTAAAAACTTACTTTTATCTCTTGTCATGTGACTGGAACAACCACTATCTATCACCCATGGATTGTGTCTCTTCACATGAAATATTATCTACACTATCAGAGATTCTTCTTTCTTCTGATCATCCTTCTTCTTCTTCCAGACTTTCTTAGTTTCCTTCTCCTTATTCACAAGAAAGTCTAATGCATTATCATCCTTAGGAGGAACATTCTCCTTTATTTCTTGTTTGTTAGTTTTTACAAAGTTCATTCTACAGAGTTTTACAATATGACCAAAGACGTTATTGCATTTGTAACAAACTACTCTAAAATCTCCTAGAGATGCAAAAGAATTTTTGCTAATAAAATTAGTTCTTTTCCTAGGAACAATTCTATAACTAACAATCCTATGACCATATTGATTACATGAATAACAATAGCCATAAAAGGATTGGGGAAACCTGATCATGCTAGAATATCTTGTAGGAGGGGGACCTTTGAATCTTTTCTTCTTCAGATCTCTGACTTTTGTGAAGCCATCATCTTCCTTCTTCTGCTTCTTCTCTTCAGACTTTTTAGGAGGATCACTAGACTTTGAGTGCTGACCTTCTTCAAATCCTAAACCAGCCATGTTCTTTGGAAATCTCTGACTGCTTATCATTTCATCAAGCATGCCACTACTCTTTTCAAACTTCAGACTTAGGTCAATCTTATCCTTAGCCATTTCTAATTATTTTCTTAGAGATACCACTTTAGATTCCATCTTTAGACATTCTTCTGATTTAGTTTTCAATTCATATTTAGTAACTTCTTCTATTCTCTTGGCTTCTTCCACTTGTGTCTTTAAATCAACAATCAACTCTTCTGATTCAGCAAGATTCTTAGACACGATATCTTCTTGTAGTTGCAGGTTTAGTTTAGAGTTTTTCTTCCTAAGTTTCTCAATCTCTTCTAAAGCACATACCAGCTCTCCTTCCAAATCTACTTCTGCTTCTTCATTCTCAAGATCTTCTATATCAGTATTGTTTTGATCTATATCAATAGTCTCCACCATCATGAACATGTATTCATTTTCTTTACCCTCATAAACACCTTCATTTTTGTTTTCTAAGACAGGGCTATCTTTAGAGGAATTATTATCTCCTTTTATGTAAAGAATCTTCTTGTTCTTCTAAAAATTCTTCTTGTTTGGATAGAACTGCTTGTTACTTTTCTTACTATCAAATTCATCACTTTTATCTTTTCATTGAAAATGATATTTAGCAGCAAAGTGACCAACCTTTCCACAATTAAAACACTTAAAGGGTAACTTACCTTTATACTTCCTAGATTCTCTCTTCAATATTCTCACAAAATTGCCATCTTCTTTGTTTGTCTCAAATTCAGGCTCTACATTATTTACCTTCTTTGATGCCTTCAATGCAGCTTCTCTCTTTGAAATCTCAGTACCACCTATCCTCATTTCATATGCAATAAAAATACCATGTGGGTCATCAACAATTATCTTATTAAGATCTTTTGCTTCTTCTATAGCAGAGACTTTAGAATCATACTTGGAAGGTAAATATCTAAGTACCTTCTCAACAATCACTGGCTCTTTTACTTCTTCATCTAGGCTTCTCATAGCATTCACAACTTCATCAACTCTAAGCAAGTAATCAGAAATCTTTTCTTCCTCTCTCATTTTTAGGCTTTCAAATCTTCCTTAAAAGGTCTGCAACTTGACTTGTTTCACTTTTGTATCTCCTTCATAGATTCACATAAGCTTATCCTAGATTTCTTTGGCAGACTTGCATTGTATTACTTTCACAAATTCAGAGAGCTAAACCACAGAATTGCATTCTTAGCCTTAGCATTATTCTCACATTCCTTCTTACCTGCCTAGTCTATTGGAGGAGTTCCAGGAGTAGTATAACCATCCTTAATAGATTTCCATACATCGAACCCTGTTGAAGTTAGGTAGGTTTCTATCCTTATACTCCATAACACATAATTCATTCCATCAAACAATAGTGCTTTGTTTGAGTGAAATCCTTCTTGGCCAGCCATGTGTTCAATCTCCCAAATTAACCTTTAGTTGTTATGCTTCTTCAAGGAACCTTGCTCTGATCATACCAATTGTCAGAACAAAAGTAATCTACTAAGAGGGGAGGTGAATCGGTAGATCAATAAAACTTAAAACTTCAAGCCTCTATAATGTAGATCAAATTAACTTTCAATGCAATAACATCAACAACAAGAAAGCATGCAGACATCAACACCGAATATACATGGAAAACCCAATATGGGAAAAACCATGGTGAGAAAATGTTTCTAGGATATACCATCCTAATCCAACCTCACAAATGATACCATTAATTACAATGTTTAAGAGCACCAACTCTAAGGAGTCACCAAACCCATGATTTAAGAGCACCAACTCTAAGGAGACTACAATCCCCTAATCTGAGCACCAACTCAGTCCATAGGAGGCACCAACCTCACTAAATCTTTACATATTCATGTATGCAGCCATTTGGTTATTTATCAACCTCAAATGCACCTTTTCAATTCATACATAGTCTTCTCTTCACTCTGCTTACCCAGACTATCTCTGTACTCATTCTGAGTAATCAACTTCAATTTTGCATTGATATTCAGATTCAACTCAACAACATTGTTTTGCCTTACACCCTTTTTCACTACACACTCAACTCTACTCATGCATACATACAACAACTACATCTATTTTTCAATTTCATATATGTATACTATTGTATATGTATATTAATTCATCTACATGTCGACACTCCTATTTTTCTGCACTTCTACTTTTTACATGTCCAGAAAAACAACTTTGCATGTAGGTTTACGTATGTGATCAATCTACTTTTTTGTTGTTACAGTCATAGTTCTATAAAAATCCTCATGCATGAAAAAATCTAGCTTTTCTATTGTTTACATTATCATCGTCATGCATCCTCTATCAGTCTTTAACCATTAATTAAGCATCTAGATTTCGCACCAAACATATAGTCGTTAAACATTTTATGTAATCATCCTTTGTCGGCAATTTTATCATTTCTTGAACCTTGGCCTTAAGCTGCTCTATTGGCGAATTTTACTTTTTCTGAACTATTGCCTATGTCTACTTTATCCTCCTTATTGGCAAAATTTCCTTTTTACAAACTTGTCCTTTGATGCCCTTATGGAAAAAATCACATCTTTTTGAACTATGGTCTTTCTTTTCTTTATCAACAAAAATTGCATTCTTCAAACTTTACTTTTATCTCTTTATCAGTGGTTCCTCATTTTTCCAAACTTTGGTCTCTTATCCTTTTATCGACAATTTCTCATTTCTTCAAACTTTGCCTTTTAACTCCTTTATTAGCAAAATTTTACACTTTCCGAGCTATCCTTTTCTATCGCCCTTTCTCTTCTTTGTTAGCGAATTCTGACTTTTTTGAACCTCGGCCTTTGTCAGTGAATTTGCAAGATCCCAAACTAGCCTTTCTGTGCATTTATTGGCAAAGTTTCATTTCTTCAAACTTTGCTTTTTCTTCTTCACACACTGCTCATTTTTCTTTGCCAAGTGTTGCCCAGTCAGCAAATTGGGAAATATCTAAACTTTCAAACTAGTTCATTATTTTGAAACTTTCCTGACAATGAGAAACTTGCACTTAAATACTTTTTATTTCTCCTTAAACACTCCACTCTTATGGTTGTCAGTGAATCGGTGAATATTAGAACTTGTGAACTGCTAAAGACTTAGGCTTTTCCTTTATTGGCAGTATTCCATTTCTTTGAGCCAAAAAAATGAACTTCACAAGCTTGCCTTCTCAAGCCTCTATCGGCTAGTCGGCAGATCGGTGAAAAACTGAACTTGTGAAAAAGTTCATAAAAGAAAGACTTTGTTGATATCATAAGTCTTTACTTTCTTCTAAGTCTTCATTGAAAGTACTTACCTTATCTCTTTTGTCAATGAATCAGAGAAAGACAAAATTGACAAACTGGTTTGCTTTTTGAACATTTTGCTAATTGACTATGTTGTCGATAACTTAGAAACTGTTTCGTTTGAATCAGGAATAGTTTGCCAACAACTCTTCAGCACTTCAACAAATTTCTTTGACATCAATGAAAATATTTATCAACAACTAGGGCAAGAAACATTCCGATTGCCTCCATCCTAGCTACCGGAGCAAAAGTCTCTTCAAAATCATTGCCTTCAACTTGAGAATAGCCCTTACACACTAGTCTTGCTTTGTTCCTCACAACTTCACCATCTTCATTCAGCTTGTTCTAGAATACCCACTTTGTTCCTATAACATTCTTATTTTCTAGTCTGGGAACCAATTCCCATTTTTGATTCTTCTCTATCTGATTTAGTTTTTCTTCCATTGTCTTTATCCATCCATAATCTTTGCTAGCATCATCAAACGTTTTGGGTTCTACATTTGATAGTAAGCACAAGTTTACTTGCTCACATGACTTAGCAAGACTTCTCTTGGTCAGCACACCTTTATTCTTGTCCCCAATGATCTGATCTACTCAATGGTTCTTCTAAACATATTTTGTTGGAGTATTGGGAATCTTCTTTGTTTCTTGTTGGAAAGATGCTTGCCGTTGCACCAAAAGATTAACATGTTAATGCTCGATACAACTGTCAGAGTTAATGAATCCATGGGAGGTGGTTAAGCCTTGTCACAAACCCAAGTGTTGTGTTGCATAGCACAAGGAGATGAAGGGTGCACACCTTGCAACAATCCCCCCAGCGCAAGTGAGGGGTTTGAACCTGTGACCTAGGTTCTGATACCAATTGTTGGAAAGACGGTTGTTGTTGCACCAAAAGATCAACTTGTTAATGCTTGATACAACTGCCAGAGTTAATGAATCCACAGGGGGCAATTAAGCCTTGTCACGAACCCAAGCACTGCATTGCACAACACAAGGAGACCAAGGGTGCACACCTTGCAATAGTTCTTGTTCCTTTTCTTCTTTCTCTTCTTCTTCTTCTTCAATGCATGGAAAAATATCAAATCTAGAGTCCTCTAGTTCTTGTGAGATCTAATACAAATCTTCATCTACTTTAACATTTGTGCTTTAAATCATCTTCCCTAATCTCTTGCTGTAACATCTATAAGCCTTGCTTTTGGTTGAGTAACCAAGAAAGATCCCTTCATCACTTCTTGAATCAAACTTTCCTTGATCTTCTTCATCTCTTCTGATATAGCATTTGCTACCAAAGATCTTGAAGTATCTAATAGTGGGAGATCTTCCATACCATATCATCTCATAAGGGGTCTTAATGCTATTGACCCTCAATTGTACTCTGTTAGTCAGATAGATAGCAATGTGAACTACTTTCTTCAAGTACATGTCAGGCAGGTCTGAATCCTTCAACATTGCCCTAGCCATTTCTTGCACAATCTTGTTCTTCCTTTCTACTACCCCATTCTTCTATGGGTTCCTAGGAGAAGACAAATGTCTCCTAATACCTTGATCTTCACAAAACCCTTCAAATTCATTTGAGGTAAACTCACCTCCTTTATCAGACCATAAGCACTTGACCTTAGCATCCATTTCATTCTCAAATATAGCTTTGAAAATCTTAAACTTATCAAAGGCTTTTGATTTCTCTCTTAAGAAAGTAACCCATGTCATCCTAGAAAAATCATCAATAAGCAACATAAAATACCTTTCTCCTTGTTGACTTTTATCCTTGTAGGACCACATAGTTCAATATGAATCAACTCCAATGGCTTTAAAGAAGAATGCTCCTTGCACTTGAAATTTGTCTTTGTCTACTTTCCTATTTGGCATTCCTTTCATAATGTGTTTGCAGGTTTTGTTATCTTAGGCATGTCTCTCACTGATGAATAGAGGTGATCCTTACCATGTTATCAAAGTTGATGTGACCCAGTCTCTTGCGCCACAACCAACACTCACTAGATTGAGCCAATAAGCAAATTCTTCCATTTATCTCCTTTAGATGATAAATATCTCCATATGTCTTGATACCTTTTGCAACTAGTTTTCCAAATCCTACCTTCCTGATTTCACATCCTTTGACATGAAAGGTAAGATTGTATCCTTTACTGCACATCTAACTGACACTGAGAAGATTTTGCTTTAGTCATTTGACATAGAGAACATCCTCAATCCTATTCTTCCCATCAATAGTTATAGCACCCTTTCCATAGATTTGTGCTTACTCGTCCCCACCAAACTTAACAACTCCACCATTCCACTTCTCAAAGTTGATAAACTTCTCCTTGTCACCAATCATGTGGTTAGAGAAACCACTATCAATTACCCAAGTATTGGCTTCTTCTTTTGCATGAAAACTAGTCCATACAACCATTGATTTTTCATTATTTTGATCATTTTGCAAGATATCAGACTTTTCACAATTCCCAAAATCATCCTTTTTGTCACCAACATTCAAGGCCATGAAAAGAGTTTCATCATTTGATTCATCATGATCCTCATCTTTTGAAGAACAACTACTCTCTATGGAATACAGGCTTCTTTTGAAATTGTCTCTCTTGTTACTACCCCTTGATTCTTTAAAAGGACATTTAGAAGCAAAGTGACCAATCTTCCCACAATTAAAATATTTAAAAGGTAACTTACCTTTGTGTTTTCCATTGCCATTCTTCAATCTTCTTAAAAAGTTTACCTCTACCTCATCAAGGTCATCATCTTGATTTGTTGCTTCATCTTCTGCCTTCTTACTTGCTTTGAATGTTGCTTCCTTATTTGGAGCACCTTTGTCAAATTCACTCATTTCAAAAATTGTGAGAGAGCTAAACAATTGATCTACTGTATATGTATCCAAATCTTGAGTCTCCTCAATAGCAGATACCTTATGACTATAATATTTAGGAAGAATTCTCAGTACCTTCTTCACAATTTCACCTTCTTTCACTTCACCACCAAGACCTGTGATGTCATTAACTATTTCATCCACTCAGAGCATATAATTGGCAATGTCTTCATTTTCTGTCATCCCAGGGTCTCAAATTTGCTCTTGAAGATTTGCATCTTGGCTTTCTTTACTTTATTATCTCCTTCATAAATGCTTTCAAGTTTTACCCAGACATCCTTGTCAAATTTGTGACTCATTACCTTTAGAATCTCTTAATTAGCCAATCCACTCAAGATAGTACTCTTTGCCTTGGCATTATTATCATACAACCTAATCTCATCAGCATCTATAGGCTCATAACTAGGAGCAATGTAACCCTTCACGACAGCTTGCCATACACCAAACTCTATAGAAGATAGATAGTTTTCCATCCTTAGCTTCCAAAAGGAATAATTTGTTCCATCAAACATAGATACCTTGTGAGATCCATTAGGAGCCATCCCAAACCTTCCTCAAGCAGTTAAGCTTCTTCTGAGTAACTTGGCTTTGATACCAATTGTTAAACACCCCTGGTTACTAAGAGGGGGAGGTGAATCAGTATCTAAATAAACTTCAAATCCTCCAGAGAAAATTAAAACTTAAGCATTATAGAATTAACACAATGCACATCAACACATAACAACAGACATACGTGGAAAACCCAAAAAGGGAAAAACCATGGTGAGGATTAACTCACAATATATGAAGCTCAAAATTATAACTTTGTTTTAGGTCTACAACCCAAGGAAGCTACTACTCTCTAAAGAAAGGTTTTAGGGTCACTCCCAAGGAAGCTACAACTCCCTACTAACTTTTTTTTTGGGCCACAACCCAAGGAAGCAACTACTCCCTGAACTGAGAATGAACTCAGAAAATATTACAGTATGATAGTCTTTCTACTGTTTGAAAACTGACATCAAAGCTCACACCTTTGATGATTGCAATTCTGCCTCTTCACTACTTCTGATTATTGGATCAATTAGGCACATTCTTTACTTCCCTCATGTCACAAAAATGTCTTCAAGATGAATCAGGACAACCCTTATTACTTCTGCTCTTTCCCCTTCAATCGCACATCATAATGCATATGATATTCATGTTCTACTCTTCATACTCTCATTTGCAATCATACTTTACCTAGGTCAACTAGGTTTATAATATATACATGACATTACATTGATTTTATTGCAAGTCAACCAATACAATAAGAATATTACATTTTACAAGGCGGCCAGAGATCACAACATGAAACATGCATAAGACAAGCCCTATCATGGAAAACATGCTACTCCACAAGGAACTACATGCCTTGCAGATCCCAACACACACTTAGTTTAGTCCTAAACATTCTTCACAACATCATTCTTCAAGGAATAATAACTACATGCTTCACAAATTTGAATTAGGTTGCCCTTAAGCAAGAACACATTTAGCATGTAGCACAACGGTCATTTCAACTTGGTGGTACTCATGAGTGATTAAACATTTCTTGTGCATCTTCTAGATGAGTTGGTAGGACCTATATAACATATCCAAGCATTCCTTGAACTCCACACAGCAACAACTTTGTGGCACATACCTTCAACCTTCTTCAGTCGGCCAGACAAGGGCATAGCCTGGTAATATCAACATTTCAGACCACAACTAGTTCCAAAGAGAGAAAAAAACCACCTTGTGGAGAAATAAGAGACAATATAAGATCATCAAGACCATCTTCCATCTGTCTATGTACCATTTCATGCAACAAAAAATTGGTGCACATCATTAGCATATGCCCTGAGAATAGTTAAGCATCTAAAACTGTCTTTATCACAATTGTTATTTAAGAACAAAGCTTGTGGACCTCTAAAACACCTGAAACTCATATGGATACACTCATACATTGCTGTGAACATATCCTAAAAATTGCATAGCCATATCTGTCACTGCAGAGGAATGCGGAGCATTCCAAACAATCTTCATCATTACTTGATTCTGTCAAAGCATAGACCGGAACTCTATCTTTCATAACTTTCACTGCAGAGGAACAAATGATCTGAAACATTTGATTTAGCACCTTTACATCATACTGAACTTAACTTCTAAACCACATGACCATATCTTCAAATGCGGAGGAATGAGGAGGAATGCAGAGCATTTTACTAGGCAATCTTTTAGGCAATTCTCTGCAGCAAAACCCTTCACCAACTTTCAGAGGCCAAAACCTTCATATAACAGCACATACATCCTTAGGAACAATAGGAAGGATCATATAACATGCCACAGTTCATCAACAACATCTTTTCATCCTCAGCATAGCTTAATGTATCATCATTCATCTTAGTGCTTCTAACTCCCATCTTAATATTTCATCATGAAATCATCTTTGCTGACCATAGGCATGCTCAAAACAACTTGACTTAACACTGATCAGGGCATGACATCCAACCATGAACATCAAAAACATCACTGTATCTCACCGTATCTCTATCACCATACTGATATATCATCATTACAAAGTGAGTGTTGACTTCACTCTAAGTGTTGACATCAATGACAACACATATTGCCAACAAGAAATACCCCTGGAAGGCAATAAAAGTAGATGCAAAAAGGGCCTTTCATTTGTTCGAGCATGTGTTATATGTTGAGGACATAAGGAAGTACATCCATGTCACTCTCTTTGAAATTGATCATGGGAAATTCAAAGATACTCTACAACTTCTATTGTAAATGGATGAAACTATGGGAAGTGTTGAATACGTTCCCTAGTACAAAAAAGTGGAGGAGCTCAATTTGGACACATGGGCATATTTTCCATTTTTTGTGAAGAGTATACATGGGCGTGACTTATATTAAGTCAGATGCATGCTAACTTTATGTATCTCAACTAATCCTACATAATCATGAAGCAAGTTGTAAAGGCAATGACTAGTTTGTGTGACAAGGAAGAGCTTTCAACCAAATAAAAGGTGAAAACAAAGCAAGTGATAGAACTTATTGATGCAACCCACGATGTAAAAAATTTAATAGTCATAAATATTAGAAACCTTGTAATGCAATATGCAACCATGGGCATAGCACACAAAATTTATTACACTAATTAGGAGAATTCAACAATGATGACTGCCATCCTTACTACATATGAGATTATAATGAACAAGGAGTTTAACTTGGTGGAGGTGTTATGTGAATAACTGTTGAAAAATCTGGATAGGACAAAACATACCCATTACCAATTCAACTATAGTTCTTTAATCATATGCCTTGCAATGTACTTCATCAAGAGGTTACTAGCATATGGGAGATGCAATTGGATAGAAGACACTACAGTGGCTTTTCAAAAAAATAAACATGTAAAATGCTTCACACAAGCCACAACTTTCTAGGAGGTATATTAGGGATTCTTCAAGAATTTCCAAGTAGAAATACAAAGCCAAGGTCATGTATCGTTGGATGTATTTCACAAATACCAATAAGACATTATATTTTTAGTAGACATAGACTTTTTCTACATTGAGGTTGTGGAACCAATAATATCATAGGTATCTAGGGTGCCTTATGAGATATCTAATGAGCTATAAAAGAAAACATTAAGGCACTTTTGGCACTTCCCAAGGATCCTAACATTGATATATTTGGAACCTATGATGAGTATACCAAGAAGAAGATAAAGTTGGAGTCACAAGAAAAATTGGAGAAGGGAAAGGAGAAGTTGTATCAGAAGTGGGGAATTACAAAAGAAACAAAACTACTAGTAGTAACAGAGATTGTAGACTCCCCCCCATCACTAGAAATTGGCACACCACAAGTGCAGAGGTCTAAAAGATTAAAATTTGAATCCCCAGGGTTTGAAATAATAGATTCAAGGACACAATAGAAATTAGGTGAAGAAGAGCTAGAGAAGAGGTCACCACAAATACCTACAAGAAGGAAGCTACTTACTACACTACCACAAAAGTAGAAAACAAGGGAAGGTAGAGAGAAATCACTAAAAAGAGAATCTATAGAATCTCTACTACAAATGAGTGTGGAGATGAAGCTGAGTATGGTAGAATACTCTAAGTTAAAATTGAGACCAAAACAAAAAGCAAAGAAAGATCATACCCAAATCTCTATAAAAGAAGAGGAAGAAAAAGAAGGGGAGGAGGAGACAATAAAAACCCCTTTTGTAGATGTTTCATGAAGAGTTACAAGAGAACAAGGGGAGAAAGCAAAGGTAGTGGAAGAAAGGATAGCAAAGAAAGTGAAAATAGTGCAGGCACAACAAACCTATGGGAAACAAGAGAAAGAAAAAGAAGAAGAATTGATGAATGCTCCACATCTATATTGCTCCTTTTTCACACTAGGAATACCACTCAAAATAGCATAAATATATCCCTTGGTTTGCACTACAAATAAGAAAGTGACAATAGAAGCAATGTTGGACTACATTACAAGTAGTCCTCATTCCATGATGAAAATAACTGAGGTGTTCTAGAGGAATTAGTCAAAAAATTGAAGAATAAAAAAGAAGAGGTAGTGCAATTAGAGGAAGACATAAGGAAAGGAGCATTAGATTAGGTGGTGCTAGACCTTTTTCCTACAATAAAATAAAAGTTAGCACAAATGTAAAATGCAAATCTATGGTCAAAACAAAGAGTGGATATGCTCTCGATGCAAGCAAGAGAGGCAAAAACAAAATTTAGGCAAGAAATAGTTGAAACCACTAAAAGGGCATACACAATTTTGATGGAATAGAAGGAGAAAGAAAAGTTATCGAATCAGCCAAATTATGGCACAACAGGAATATGTGTAGAGGAATTAGTAAAGGACCTACATGAAGAGATGGCACAAGAAGATGAAATAAGAGAGGAACATGAAAAGGAGAGTGAACAGGAAACACCACAAGATAAGGAGGGGAAAATAATAATGGTTGAGCTCTCATTAGCTCCACACCAACACACAACATGAATAAAATAGAAGAGTTTTTGGCATAGAAGAAACAACTCCAACTACTAGTAACCCTACAACGATACTCTTTGCACCATCCACCTATGGCATACAAATGGATATCTCCTAGATTTCCTATCTTCAAAATTTTTAGATAGGAGATGTACTAGAGTATATATTGAAGTGGTGTGTATAAGTGGCGAAATCCCTTGAAGAGTCACTTACAACTATACAAACAATGCTCCATGAATAATTAAGGATATTATTCTGCCACTAGACCAATAGTTAAGGAAGGTAATAAGTGACATCATGGCAGAGTTTTAAAATGAGGATGCACAAAAGGAGGCCATCAAATAGGAGTTGATGAATTAAATTGAGAAGAATAAAATCATGTAGGCCTTTACTTCTTATGATACAATCAAAGATATGGATGGAAGCCAAAGGGTTCAAATAGAAAACTGGAATAACTAATACTAATAGGTGCATGATCAAAGAGAAATCCTAAGAGAACAAATTAGGTGATTGAGAGAAGTGGTAAACTTGCACTAGGCACATTTGGTAGGTCTCTTAGGAAAAGCAAAGAAGTTTGCCAACTCCATTAAAATTATGGACTCTATCAGCTATAGAGAAGCAACATTGGTTAAGATCAATGGTTAAATCCATCTTCTACAATAGGCCATAGTTAAATGGGAAAGTACTTACACCCAAATGGGGGACATATACAAGAACATTCTACTTTGAGATGGAATTTTTTTCACCATTTTGCATGATGCGGCCAAGAATTTTGATATTTTGAGTAAACAAACAACATTTTGACAACTGGCAGATACAACCAACATGTCTTGAGGACAAGACATGGGTTTTATTGGGACTCCTATTTTCAAGCCTCATAATTGTAATATCTTATCAAATTCTTCAGTTTTTTCTAAGGAGGTCCTTGTATGTTTTCCTTGTTTTGTGTGCCTAGAATGGTGTTTAAACCTTGCCAAAACTTGAGCAGAATTTGTCCCTCCTTTAAGACCTGGTGGGACTTTTGGGGTGATCAGGATATCCTTGTCCCCCTTGTTTCCTCGCCCCCTCTTCTAATCAATTTTCTTCCTCTTCCTTTCCTTAGCAGAGCTTTGATTGTGGCAAGAATTTCTCTTGGGTTTGGATGTTTCCACTTGCCCCTAAAACCTCTACATTTCCTTCCCTCCCTATTTTGTGCCTCCCTCTTCATTTTCTTCCTGGTGAAACTTTTCCCTGGACTAGGTTATGTCCAGTTCCATCGTCTAGACCCACTTTTTTGTGTCCCCTGGAATCTCTGCCCATCCAAGTTCCTTCTCCCCCTACACCAACTTTTATCTCTTTTGGAAGAGCTTCACCCTTGTCCTAGATTAGATCCTATCTAGTGCCAAACTGTTGCCCATCTAGTATTGCTCCATTCTTCCACCTCCTTCCATGTCATATTCCTTGGTGTTGATCTCCTACCCATTAGGATGTATCCTGAACCCTTTAGAATCCCTGCCATATCCTGGAACCCCGTAAAGTTTTGTTAGATTTCTTTCCTTGTCTTCTAAAATGTTTTGGTGGAGGTTTGGACATGTCTAGGACACCCTAAAATTTTCATAGCTAGTACCCCCGTCAATTTCTATAATTCTCTAAAAAGTGTTAAAAATGAAAAGCAACACTCCCCTACGACTTCCAGATGGATGCCAAACCATGGAAAGTCACCATTAAAATGAAATGGGTGGTTGAATATGATGCATTTATTGAATTTGGTGAGATCCTTAGGGATTTCCCACCCATTCCATCATCTAATTTGAGTTGTGAAGGCTATAAATAGAAGATTGAATCTCATTCAAAGGGTTGGTCATTTTGGGCAAATTTTCTCTCTCTAGGTGTTGGGTGTCCAAGATAGTTAGGGCTTCATCCATTGACCAATCCCAATTCTTTAGGAAATAATTGGCAAAGGTGTATGGGATTATATTGTATTTTTTTATATCAATCTATGTTTTCTCCACTACTGTAAGTGTTCTTTCAAGAAAGTCTTTAAGTGCAATTAGGGTTTTCTCTTGCCACGTTTAGTGGGGTGATTGTAATCTCTGATTTGAATGTATGTGATATTTCTTAATTTATTTCAAGAATTTGTAACTAGTCATTGTTGGCAGGATACAGGACAGTCAGTAAAACCTACTACAGCTCACTGTAGACGAAGTGCAGAGGAGAAGGCTAACAAGGATAATAGTACTAAGAGTCTTTTGTAAGGGACACATCCCTATTATAGTATATTGTATAAATATATGTAATGCAGTAAGATATAAGTGAGAAATAGATAAGAAATATATGAATAAATTAGAGACATAGACCTGCCTTTTGTATCTATTGATAAATATGACTATATATGGAGATATAAGGATTCTATTATAATAATGATGTGTTTGTTGATGTATTTTCCTTAATGTATATGATTAGATCTTATTGCATTATGTTAGTTAATACCACACTTGTCTATCTTTCTACCACTATATCTTTTGGGGTATAAACAGATTACATAAGAGTACATTAGGTTCAGATCTCCAAACTAAATCTAATTAATCTTGCCAACATTGGTTCCATTGTCAAGACCCTAGCAAGAGCAGTGGAGAATAGATGAGATAAAATAAAAGAAAATGAAATTGTGGAATATAAAGAAGAATTGAGAGATAAAGATATAAAAAGAAACAAAAAAAAAATTAAATCTACAAAAGAAATCTCTTAGGTCCTACCCTTGTGACAGGGAGGTAGGCACTTAAGGGAGGATGGATGGAAAGGGGAGAGGGATTTGAAAACATCCATGAAAAGATCTAACCATTCATAGTTAGCCTACCATGGGATACATAAGGATTAATATAATTCTGTAACATAAACACCCATGGCCAAAGGAGATAACAAGAAGTTAAGGAAAATTAGTGATAACATAAAAGAAACAATGGAAATGAACATGGAGGAGAGGAGAAACAAATAGACTTGGGACTGACAGGAAAGATACTCTAAAAGGATAGAAATAGCAAAGGAAATGGAAAAGGAATGCACCATAAGAACAATGGTGGAGAAAGAAATATAAGTGATTGAGTGTACCATTGAGGGTGCTATTGAGTGTGCCAATGTGGGTGCAACCAAACAACAATACACTAATTCACCTAATCTGGAAGACAACGAGTGTGCTATAAGGGCTTTAGTAGAAATAAGAGAAATGGAGTTAAATAAAACCCTAGAACAAGTGCATATATAAAGAAGAAGAAATTATAAAAAGATTAGAAGGTAGTATTATCGCATATGGATTGTTGAGGAAAACATGGGAAGAAACATTGACTAAGACACCATTCATTCAACCTAATTTGTCTAAAATTCAAATCAGAATTAATCACTTAGAATGGAAACCAGTACTAAATCCTATAAATAACCTCCAACCTTTAAACTTTGAGGTAAAATACCTAGAAGAATTTTTGAACAAAAGTGTAAGAAAGATATGGGAAGAAGAAACACAAGCGGTATCTAAAAAAAACAACTCCATGTAAAATAATACCATGAAAAATAGACAACTAAATGGAACGACACCATTGACTAATGAAATGTACATAACGAACCAAAAGTTATCACAGAAAATAAAAAGGCACTATGAAGAGGTACAATCCTCAGACCAGGAGTCTCCCTATGTGCCCTATAAGTCAAAAAGAATTTAAGTAGAAGATAAAAATGAAGTGAACAATCAAAGAGAAAGAGAAGAACAAATTATAAGAAATTGTGAAGCAGTACTATGAACAGAGTACTTTGATACAAAATTAGAAATGGATAAAGGAAGGGAGAATAGACCCCTACATCAAAGAAAAAATAAGAAACTAAAAGAACCAGAGAAAAAAGACTACCGCAAAGAAAAGAAAACACAAAAACAATCTAAAATGGACTCACATACTAAATTGCTAGTATCCAATAAAGACACCATTGAAGTGGCAGAACATATATTTGTTCTAGAATCAATTTGGCAATGAAAAAACATAAGCAGGGACTGAACTAAGTTGTTTGATTTTGTGGGAACTCTAAGGAGTGACACCTTAAACTGGTATAGAAGCTATTTCCCATAGCATGACAAGGCATGGGATGAAGTGAAGAAAGAATCCTGGATAAATTTAACTCACCAAAACTCCCTACAGAAAGGGTGAGTAAAATGAGGGACCTTGTACAGAATGAAGGAAAATCTATCAAAGACTTTGATAAAATATTCAAAGAAGTTTCTAGAAAATTGGAGGAGCCACTAATAGAAAAACGGAGAATTCAATGGTTTGTATCAAGATTGTCTCCACAAATTAGAACATCTCTTGATGGAAAATATTTTGAAACGTATTCTAAAGCAATTACATTTGCATGCCACATTGAGAACCAATAATGAAGATGAATAGAAAAAGAGAAGGAAAACACATAACTAGAAAAATTGAAACTAGAATTAGAACAATTGAAATTAAAATAGAAGATACTAGCAAGGAAAGAAGACAGTCCACAAAAATAAAGGAATAACATATGGTGCTCATATTGTATCAAAGAAGGGCATATAAGAAATGAATTCCCTATGATGAAAGTTGAAAAGAAGGTTGTCACATTAAATGTAGACCTAAAAACAATCCCTTGAAAAAATAATATAGTCTATTGTAGAGTAAGCGGTGAGTTGGACGACCACAAAATCAAAGATTGCCCATCACAGTGTTTCAAAATATGCACAAAAAATGAGGACCATGAACATTGGTGTAATGCACACCATAACAATAGAACAATCAACTAGAACATGGCTTATGTTAAAGGACTAGCAGAAGGACCCCTTGTTGAACTTATTGTCATTGATGTCAAAGGTAAAGCTTGTCATTGATTTCAAAGATTACAAGTGACAAAAGCAAGTTGCAGTATCATGCTTGTAAATGTTTTTCATGATTATAGGTGACAAAGTATTCTACCAGAAGAAATGCATTCAGTGGTTCAATTTTAATGAGTGACAAAGTATTCTACCAAAAGACATGCATGAAATGATCCACTAGTGGGGAAGTTTGTTGCACTAATGGGGAAGTTTGTTGCCATTTGTTTTGTCATTGATCTTTGAGATGTTCTTATCAATGTCTTTGTCTCACAAAATATCCTCTCTCAGAGCAAAGTTGTCTTATATCCTCTAAAGGTTGTTTGGAATGGTTTGGTGTCCTTGATTAGGGTTAATTGTTTAACGAAATCCTTATTTGCTATTTACATCTTGACATCACTCTGCATCATGGCACTGTTTTATCCTCCTTAGAGGTTGGTTTAAGGATCATTATCCAAGTCTATATTCCATTGGATGCATATTAGGGTTTGTCAATATATGACCTAATCTCTAAGTCCTAAAACCCTAAAGCTCTCTAAAGTAAAGTGTTCATCTTCAAGATTAAAGGGTCTTCATCTTTCTATGCAACAGAGGTCATTAGGATTGTCATGTGGTATTGGAAATGTTAGACTTGTTGGAGGTTAAAGCAAGGTTGTCATTTGTCATAGCTTGGTCTGCATATTAGGGTTTGAAGTCCTAAACCCTAAGGACCTAAAACACCCAAATGTCTAAGTGTCTAAACTACTAAACAGATGGGCTCTTTTTGTTATAAATAAAAGTTGACTTGGTATCACTGGTCATCCTTAACTTAAGTCATCAAACACATGAGGCAACTGGCCCCTCATCCTAGTGGTGACCGGTTCAACAAAGTCTATTTTTAAATGTGAGTGCCAACACCTTAATCAATGGTGTCAATTCAATTTATCATGGGCGTGAAGTATAAGATCAATGGTCAGTATTTAAACATATAACGGTCATTCCTCGATGAATGAGATTTGACGGCCATTCAACCATATGACCTATGCACAAGCAGTTTAAATAGTTTAATTAACTATTTTTTCATTCTATTGGTTTTGGAAGTCTATAACCCTAAATGTAGATTGGTGTCTAAGGTTTTTAGTGTGGTTTGTCAAAGTAAAATGATATGAAGAGAATATGATACATTTTGGTTGGTGTTTTTTTTATGAACATTAAAAAGTCATATTCCTTGAATAAGATTGAAGGAGAAAGGTGTTATTGGTACAAATCAAAGAGGGATTTCTAAAAGAAAATGATATGTAGTAGGGTGGCTGACAAAATGTGAGAAATCATTTTGGTTAAAAGGAAGATTGCAGATAGATGACAACCAACTACATAAGAAAAAAGGAAAGGTGTGAATAGAAAGTGTAAGATATAGAAAGTGAAAGGTAAGTATGGTATACTCACATAAGCTTTTTGGTTTTCCCTACAATGACATTGTAGATATCCATTGAATATGCAAATAGTAACTTGGATATGCAGGGATAAGTGTGAATGTACTTAGTTTGAAAAATCATTCATGGAATGTGATGCTAAAGGAAGGAAGAGATGTTGATGTGTACACATAGATTGAAGAGTTTGAACCTGACAGAGTTGTGAATGTAGAAGTGTATGTTGCAGGTGTCTTTTATCTGATCCATGATGAGATTGATAGATATTGAAGAATCATTCTTTGAATAATTAGTAAAGGAAGAGTATGTTACTATTTTTTAATATCTCCACATAGAGGTGATTGAGTAAGAGAGTTATAGAATTCATCTATAACCTATGTTATCAATGCAAATAGAGTAGTACTTTGTATGTTTACTTGTTTTGTGTTTGGAGTTGGTGCTCCACATGTGACAAGGAGTTGGTGCTCCTAAGAAAATTGTATTCAGTGAGATCTTTACTAGTGAGGTGTAATCAGTGAGATTCAGCATTGTAATCAATGAGACACTGCAATAAAGTTATTTTGGGAGGTTGGACAATGGTTTTTCCTTGATTAGGGGTTTCCACTTAAATCTTGTGTCATGGTGTCTTGTGTTATGGTTTGTTTTCCATGATATTCTAATTGCTTTGTCATATTGAAATAGTGGCTTCTTGTGAGTATTTAAAGAATTGGTAAAACAAGTTTTCTATACCACTGATTCACCCCCCCTCTCAGTGGTATTGAATTCCAACAATTGGTATCAAAGCAGCAGGTTCCTTGTAGAAGTCTAATAGACTTGGGTTGATCTTGGTAGTGGAATACTATGGCAAAAAGTAAGGGAAGAAGAAATGCTAAGCAAAATGTTGATCAACAAGCACCATCAAAACCAAATACAAATGGTGATGTAGAAGTAGTTGTAAGAAATGGCTCACAAGTTGAAATAGATACAAGGTTAGAAGAAGAATTTCCTAGAGCATCTTTCTTTGATGGCACAAATTTCTCTGTTTGGGTTATTAGGATGCAAGCCTATATATCTTCTTTAGGGTTTGATGTGTGGATGTCAATAGAGAATGGGTATACTATACATTCTCAACCACCTACTACTGTAGATGATAAAAAAGGCTTATGAATGTAATGCAAAGGCAAAGAGTGCTATTCTTTGTGGCCTATCTAATGATGTTTCTGGTAAAGTTATGTACTGTGAAATTGTACAGGATGTTTGAAAGAAATTGATTAGAATCTATCAAGATGATGTATTTGAAAGAGAGGATAGCCTGGTGATTGAGGATAATGACAAAGAAAGGAGACATTCACATGAAGAAGAAGAAGAAGTCAAAACTGATCTAGAAGATGATAAAGAAGTAGATCTTGAAGAAGAACTCTATTATGCTTACAATGTGGTTGAAAAACTTAAAGAGGAAAACTCAATACTCAAGTTGTAACTTCAAGAAGCCCAAAGGATATTTGGTGAAACAAAATCAAAACTTAAATCAAAGTCAGATAGTTGTCCAAGATTGAGAGAGGAGAACTGTTTGTTAAAAGAATAGGCTTTGAAAGACAAAGATTTGCTAAAAGAAAGACTTGAAGAACCAGATAAATTAATCATTAGCCTAAAAATAGAGATTGAAGAGGCCAAAAGGATAGCATATGTGACGAAGTCTGAATTTGAAGCCAAAACAAATGAATGCCAAAATCTTAAAGCAGAGATAGTCACTCTAAGAAAAGATCTTGAAAATCTCAAGATTCAGTCAGAGAAAAATCATAAATTTGAAGATAGCACCAGCAGGTTGAATGAGATGTTGAGCAAGAAAAAACATCACAAGGATACTACCATCTTAGGCTATGAAAAAGGGTAGAGTTCTAAGGTCAGGGAAACTCCCAGGAAGAAAATAGATCTAAATTATCATTTTGCTACTCCTGAGACTGAAAACAAGAAGAAGTCAAAAGATAAGAGTATTGATGATGAATTTTTCAAGTTCATCAACAATGGAAGAAGAAGAAGAACCATCAGGTCCACAGGATCTCCACCTACCAGGAAAAATCAATCAGTAAGGTAGAATTATTCCTTTCCTGGTTATTGTTATTCATGTAATGGCTATGGTCATAAGGCTACAACTTGTAGAGTTTCTTATAGGAGAAGGTCTGAATTTATGAGTAAGAACTATTTTGCCTCAATAAGGAATATGGATCTAGTGTGTTACAATTGTAACAATTTTGGTCATAAAGAAAGAGATTGTAGGGCACATGAAAGATATAATTATGTATGGAAAAAAAATAGAAGTACTTATGGGTTGTCAAATACAAACTATAATGTCATGTGTTATAGATGCAACAAATTTGGGCATAGAGCACATTTTTCATAGAAGTAGTTTTGTGGAATCACCTAGACATAACAAGAAGATAGATACCCTGGTCAAGCAAAAGAAAGAACCTATGAAAGTTTGGAGAAGAAAAAAAGATCGAGAGAAAGAAAAACCTAATCTTGTACATAATGCACAAGAGGCATCACTGAGTGCATAAATTGACCCTTGAGTTTAGGGGTGCTAATAATTGCCTTATCATTCAACCCCATAGATAACAACAAAGAGGTTGTATATCAGTCATTAGTTTAGTCAAGATGTGATCTATAGCAGACAAAAACTTCATAGGCAAAGACATTGATTCAAGACAAAAAGAAAATGATTTTTCATGATCTCTAAAGTTGTTCATAACAATGTTGCAAGGTTTTAAGTTGGTAGGAGATCTTGGACAAATGTTCTTTATAGGCAATCATTTGTGCTTTGTGCTTTATGCCAGATAGTCCAATGTATTGTAGCGTGTTTCTGATATGAGCAAAGACAGTGCATTTGCATGTGATCAATAGTTTTAGGAGTGTTCAATTGTCGTGTCATCATCATATAGGCACTGACATTAGTTTGTATAATAACAGTACCATAGTCTGTGTGGCCAATAGTTTTGGTCTGACATTGGTTTGCAGGCTAGGCATATCCTTTGGAAATGATATAAAGATGAAAGAAGTAGAATGGAAAGCTCTTGTAAATACAGATGCTCTCAAAGCAATGATTTATCTTTTGAGGATAGCTCCACCTTTGGGTAAAGGTATGATTCAAATACTTCTACTAAATCTCTATGCTCATAGTGCTACAAGGGATACTCTAGTTCACCTTTTGTTGGATATGTTGAGACCTGAAGCAGAAAGACTTCTAATGGAGTCCAATGGTGCTCAATCATAGAGGTTCAATGGATGCTAATGAAATGTGGTTTAGATGGAATCATGTCCAATATTGGATGCAGCATCTCAAACATCTACAATATCAAATGATGAGAGGCCTCATGCTAAGTCTGTTCAAAACTTGTAAGGGATAATAGTCCACTGAGCCTACATAAGTATAGGAGAAGCTATGTTTACATTTGAGTCTAGATTTCAGGCTAACATAGTATACTTAGATATAGAGACCCTGCACAATGTTGAAACATAGTCATAATGAGGTTTATTTATCATTGTCAAATCCATACATACATGCACGTCTCCCTCAAAGGCAGTAAAATAATGCACAAGTGATGTTTGGGTTATCACAGAGAATACAGAGTGACAAAAATAGTGGACAGGAAGTCTGAAGACTATGAATATTTGACAAAGCAAATAGTGTCTGACATATTATATAGTCTTTTCTAACATATAGTGATATCAGTCATAATATTAGTGGTTCTTTTTTGTGTTATCTTGGTATTTGGATCAGTAGCAATCATCCCCAGATAACAATCAATCATATTCATTAGTGATAGTGACTATCAGTGATATCTTGGTATACAGATGCAAGATACAGATGACAGCATGAACAGTGATTATTAATCAAATATCATAGTGATAGAGTTTTCATGAAACTATATGTGTATTGCAGTGTTGTCAGTCTATGCGATGATTGTAGGATACACACAAAATAGATTTATTGAAAAGGCTTTAGGAATATTCAAGAAAATGTAGTTGGCAGGGGTAAAATTAGACTTTGCAACCTTTTCCATCATTCTTGTAGCATGTGCAAAAATGGGAGCTTTGGAACAGGGTATGGCATCCATCAAAGTACAAAGGAAGGGGGATTGTCAAATGTTGTAGTTGCAAGTACCCTGGTAGACATGTATGCAAAATGTAGAAGAATAGACAAGGCACATGAACTTTTTGACAAAATGCCTCAAAGAAATGTGGTCTAATGGAATGACATGTTTTCAAGATATGTTTAACATGGGTTTGCTAAAAAGGCCATCGAAACTTCTAAGCAAATGCAATTGATGGGTGTAAATCCATATATATTAACCTTTGCCAGCATGTCTCTGCTACATCAAAGCATAATTGAAATTAGATTTTTTGTAAGATGTAGTAGTTGAGATAGTGCCACATCATACATAGTCTAACAAGCGATAGTACTACATCAGACATTTAGTAGTCTGATAGGGGATAGTGTTGGTATTAGTCTGATAGGTGTTGGTATCAAACTATTTGTATCAGTTTGCATTAGCCTATATAATGATTGACATTGATTAGGGGATAGCATCAGTGATGTATTGTTGTTTGTATGTGGGATATAGGAGTGATCAATATATAGGAGCAAATGATGACATGACTCAGTTTGCCAAAATAATAATGTCTAGAGTGTTGCAGGCTCTACCAACTATTCAAGAGATCCAGTATAGTTTTAGGGGGAGAAAGATATTGTGGCATTATGGTCAGTAGTCACTATGAGCTCCATTATTATCTCAGAGTAGTGGCAGTACATGATCTCAGAGCAGTGGCATTTGATCTTAGAGTAGAGTACATGATCTTAGAAAGTACATTTGTTGTAAAATAGGTGAAATTATTACATGTGTTAAAATCAATACCCAAGGGGGTGTTCTATAGAGAGGGGGAGCTTCATTGAATAGAGGATTATCTCATGCCAAAGGGTATAATCACATTCATTTGTCCTTGATGTCAAAGGGGGAGAGATTCATCTTTTGCCATTAATGACAAAGGGGGAGATTGTTGAACTTATTGTCATTGATGTCAAAGGTAAAGCTTGTCATTGATGTCAAAGATTATAAATAACAAAGCTAAGTGGCAATATCATGCTTGTACATGTTCTTCATGATTACAAGTGATAATGTATTCTACCAAAAGACGTGCATTCAATGGTTTGATTTTAGTGAGTGACAAAGTATTCTACCAGAAGACATGCATGAAATGATCCACTAGTGGGGAGGTGTGTTGCACTCGTGGGGAAGTTTGTTGTCATTTGTTTTTTCATTAATCTTTGAGATATTCTTGTCAACCTCTTTGTCTCACAAAGTATCCTCTCTCAAAGAAAAGTTTTTTCAGATTCTCTGAAGGTTGTTTGGAATGGTTTGGTGTCCTTGATTAGGGTTAATTGTTTTCCTTATTTGCTATTGACATCTTAACATCACTCTGCATCATGGCACTATTTTATCCTCCTCAGAGGTTGGTTGAAGGATCATTATTCAATTCTATATTCCATTGGATGCATATTAGGGTTTGTCAATAGATGACCTAATCTCTAAGTCCTAAAACCCTAAAGCTCTCTAAAGCAAAGTGTTCCTCTTCAAGCTCAAAGGGTATTCATCTTTCTCTGCAACAGAGGTCATCAAGATTGTCATGTGGTATTGGAAATGTTAGAGTTGTTGGAGGTTAAATAAAGGTTGTCATTTTCCATAGTTTGGTCTACATATTATGGTTTGAAGTCCTAATCCCTAAGGACCTAAAACACCCCAATATCTAAGTGTCTAAACTACTAAATAGATGGGTTCTTTTTGTTATAACTAAAATGTGACTTGGTATCACGGGTCATCCTTAACTTAAGTCATCAAACACATGAGGCAACCGGACCCTCACCCTAGTGGTGACCGGTTCAACAAATTATGTTTTTAGATGTGAGCACCAACACCTTAATCAATGGTGTCAATTTAATTTATCACAGGCGCGAAGGATAAGATCAATGGTTTGTATTTAAACATATAATGGCCATTCCTTGATGAATGAGGTTTGATGGCCATTCAACCATATGGCCTATGCACATGTAGTTTAAATAGTTTAATTAACTATTTTTTCATTCGATTAGTTTTGGAAGTCTATAAACCTAAATGTAGATTGGTGTCTGACATTTTGAGTGTGGTTTGTCAAAATAAAATGATATGAAGAGAATATGATACATTTTGGTTGGTGTTTTTTTTATGAAATTTAAAAAGTCATATTCTTTGAATAAGATTGAAGGAGAATGGTGTTATTGATATAGATCAAAGAGGGCTTTCTAGAAGAAAATGATATGCAGTAGGGTGGTTGACAAAATGTGAGAAATCATTTTGGTTAAAAGGAAGATTGTAGATAGATGACAACCAACTACATAAGAATAAAGGAAATGTGTGAACAGAAAGTGTAAGATACAAAAACTGAAATGTAAGTATGGTATACTCACATAAGATTTTTGGTTTTCCTTACAATAACATTGTAGATCTCCATTGAATATGCAAATAGTAACTTGGATATGCAGGGATAAGTGTGAATATACTTAGTTTGAAAGTCATTCATGGAATGTGATGTTAAAAGAAGGAAGAGATGTTGATGTGTACATGTAGATTGAAGAGTTTGAACCTGATAGAGCTGTGAATGCAGAAGTGTATGTTGCAGGTGTCTTTTAACTGATCTATAATGAGATTGATGGCTTTTGAAGAATCATTCTTTGAATAATTAGTAAAGGAAGAGTGTTACTATTTTTGAATATCTCCACATAGAAGTGATTGGGTAAGAGAGTTATAGAATTCATCTATAACCTATGTTATCAATGTAAACAGAGTAGTACTCTATATGTTTACTTGTTTTGTATTTGGAGTTGGTGTTCCTAAGCAAATTGTATTCAGTGATATCTTTACCAATGAGATGTAATTAGTGAGATTCGACATTGTAATTAGTGAGATTCTTTGTCAATGAGACACTACAATAAAGTTCTTTTGGGAGGTTGGATAGTGGTTTTTCCCTGATTAGGGTTTTCCACTTAAATCTTGTGTCATGGAATCTTGTGTTATGGTTTGTTTTCCATGATCTTCTAATTGCTTTGTGATCTTGAAATAGTGGCTTCTTGAGAGTATTTAAAGAATTGGTAAAACAAGTTTTCTATACCACTGATTCACCCCCCCTCTCAGTGGTATTGTATTCCAACACCCCTCTATAGCCAGAACAATGGATACAAAAACCCTAGCTAGAGGAATCAACGAAATGCAAGTACCCTACAAAATAAAAACCCTAATTACATAAACAACTATGAAGAAAGAGGTCAATACAATGGCTATAGAGGATGAAGAGGTCGTGGCAGGAGTAGAAGAAGGAGAACTAATGCGAGTTTCTATAAATGTGGAAAATAAGGACACTTCATAAGTGAATGTTGGGGAGATAGGAAGAAACAATCTGCATTCTACAGTAATGTGGAGCATGATTTATTCAATTGTGACAAAGCCTAGAAATATTTTAGAAATCATCTCCCCAATCTAAAATCAATGAACTATAGGGATTCAACTAGCCAAAAGGGGTAAGGATTATAAAGAAGGTACCAAAAGAAATGTCGTAGATAGCTAGAAGATGCCAGAAAGAAAACACATGTGACTCAAAAAATTCTAGAACTAAAACATTAGAAGAAGAGTACCACTATAAGAAAACAAAACCTAAACACAAAAGTACAACAAAACATAACAATAAGAACAAATCAGTAGTGATAACCAAACAAGGTACCAATATTGCAAAAGTATACACCAGTGAAAGTGAAGAAGAATAAGATGAGGAAGAGGAAAACATTTTCCCCAATAAGAAACAACATGACAAAATTACAAAACAATCTAAACAAATAATCACTAATGAACAACAAAAGGAACAAAAGAAAAACCATTTCTTTTCTGGGGATGAAGTGATAGCATTGAAAGAACTTACACAGCTAATAAAATAGAATAATTTATTGTAAAAACTCAAGCAATTTTGTAAATATTGGAATAAAAATAAAAATAGAATACCACGGGTCAGAAAAATGGCTAAAACTGACCACACATGGGAGACTATGCCTCTAATGATTACCGCACACATAAACCATAGGAAGATGAAATAGGTAATGGTAGACCTAGGAACTAATGTCAAGATGCTACCACAAAGGGTCTAGGACTTACTGGAAAAACCCAAACTGGAAGTAACCCCCTACAACATAAGTTTAGTTGATGGATCTGCAACGAAAACACTAGGAACATGGAGGGAGTAGAAGTAAATATAATGGGAATTAAATAGGTAGTATACTTTGAAATTGTTGCCATGAAGGAACCATTTGACTCGTTCAATGCCTTATTAGGACTTCAATGGTTTGTGAACTCCAATGGAATTGTGGACTCTATGAAAGAATAAATTTCATTTGCAGATGACAGTAGGATGGTACACATTCCACTAGGAAGAGAAGAGGATGAAACATATGTAGAAGAAGTTAACCCTGAAGAGAACAATGATGAATATTCAAGGAATTTATGCTCAATATCTAAGTTACCCAAGTTAGAAACACTAGAAGAACCAAACTTTGAAGGATAGATAGAAGTTGAAAGTGATAGCTACAATACAGATAGTGAAGAGGTATTAAATACATGGATGCAGGATGAACCAGAGTTGAAAACATGAAGAGTTATAGGGTTTCAGAGAGTTTTTATGGTGAAAATAACCAAGGAAACTATGTCGCATTTCATTGCATCCAACACAATTACACCACAAAACACATGCGGTAGACAAGAACCCCAACAAGAACATATACCCGAGACCACACATAAAATAAACCACATTACATGAGGGATTTCACATATCAAACTCCCTAGGTATTCAAGGGTGGGAGACCTAAACACATATCTAATAGAAATGGAATGTACATTCAGAAAAGAAGACCCTAGGATGGGTGCGCTACAACATACACTAGTATGCAATGCCACAAGCTAGTGGCACAATCACGAAAATAACATCCCATGCTGGCCAGTCTTTAAAATCCTAATAAAAATAAGGTATATACTAGAAGAAGGACAATACAAGATTATACCTAAATACAAAGGACAAATCCCACCACATGAACATATAGATATGTGTACAATGATATGGAAAGGAGGAAATGAATATGACACAAGTCTCTACATACAACTATTTATTGAACACTAACACCAGTCGCCTAGACTTGGTATATCAATCAAGAAAGAAGAGTAGAAGCCAAAGATTGGAATGAGCTAAAAATAGATTTCATACACTAGTAGAAAACCATAAATAAATGACTAAATAAACTACCAAAAATTGGTCATGTGACCATTACTTTGGTCACATGACCATTGGTAGTTTATTGCTGGTCATTTATCTCATGACCAAATTTATGACTAAACAAATTTTAGTCATTAATTTGGTAGTATATTTAGTCATTAATTTGGTAGTATATTTAGTCATCAATTTGGTAGTATATTTAGTCATCAATTTGGCAGTATATTTGGTAATTTGGTAGTATATTTAGACATCAATTTGGTATTATATTTAGTCATTAATTTAGTCATTGAATGTTGTTAATTGGTCATTGATTAAAAAAACATTAAATGATTAAGAATTGTAGTCACTGCCACTACTTCATTTGCATCTTTATTTTAAGAAAACTTAATCCACATAATCAACTTTTTAATTGGAAACTTTACAATTATTTCAATTATAGTTTGATTAATATAACTTTTTATATTAAATTTCCATTTACAAAAAATGAGTAAACACTCCACAATTGCATGTACCATCTCCAACATAATGAAATCATAATTTAACTGTTGGTATGCAATCCTTTTTTTTAAACTTAGGATCATGATTTATTATGTAATTTTTTTGTAATGAAGATAAAATAAATAAAACTAATTTTAAAAACTTTAAAATATCATATTAAAAATAGATATCATATTAAAAATAGGCCATGTTCTGGAATGGTAGGAGCACCATGAAATTGCCTTGGCCACTGCTAGGGGGCTCTCTTATCTCCACCATGGCTGCCGCAAAAAGATCATGCGTAAAAGTACAAACTTGTCTCACACTTTAGGCTAACTGAATAATTTCAGTCGAGTAGGAGTCACCTGAGTAGGAGTCAGTCGAGTGGTATTCGATCGAATCGATGTGGTGCTGATGTGGCACGTATTGTTTCGGTTGAGTCCCTATCGGCTGAGTCCTTTAAAAATAAAAGAAAAAAAAATAGTGGAGGCATTGTATTTTGCATTTTTATCTGAAAAGCTTGCATATGGACATTTCTCTCCTAACACCCTCTAGCCTACAAATCCATTCAACCCAGGTAACATTTCATTCGACTTTAAATGATATCTCAAGAATTGTTTTTGTTCAACTCGATTATATGTTTGTTTGTTTTTTGTTTGTCTGTATGTATTGTTCTTTTTGTTAAACCCTAGCATTTATGTACGTATTATTGTTTTTGTCTGTTTGTTTGTATGTATGCATTTGTTAACCCTATGATTTCTTCATCTTTGTTCTGAATCCCAAATCTGCATCTCATAGGAGCTTTGCCTTCGCACAGAAACGAGGGTTTCGATCACTTTTTCCCCAAGGGTTTCATAAGCATTTACCTTGCTGTGAGATGAGAAAATTGATAGAATGGAGATACTCTGTAAAATGTTATAAGTGCTTCAAATTGTAATTGATCTCAGTTCTCTGTAACCAATTTTTTGTTGACTAAAAAAGATGGGCTAGGTGACTTCAATTTGGATGACAGGGTATCTACAAAATAGGTTGCAACTCGTTCTATTGAATTCCCACTCTTGCTAACTCTTGAATAAAGCCACCTCATCAAATTCTCTAATAGTTTTTCTTATTCTCTGTAATGGTAGAAGCTGCATAGGACCTTATGAAAGTAAATTACAATATAGATTTATTTGGAAGTTCCATCATTTTGTTTAGAATAGCTTCTTTTGAAAGTAAATTACAATATAGATTTATTTTAATAGTCAGTTAATCTCAAACTTGCCCAAATTAGTGATATTTTATCACTATATTGCAGATTTAGAATAGTTAGAGCTTATTTTATGTTATTAGAATAGATTTGTTTATGAAAATAGTTTAGATTATCATCCTTTTGTGACGATCTCTACAATTCAAAACCCATGAAGAAATTCAATTAAAATCCACAAATGCCTTCCATTGATTAGGATTAAAGAGATCTTTAAAAAAAGATTCGGTTACAAGCCCAGCAAAGGAGTGACTATTGAATGCCCTATGATTGATTGGAATTAACTTCTTAAGTTGAAATTTCAAAATTTATGCCATTATAGAAAATTCTCAAAACCTAGAAATGGATTCAATGATTTGGCATACATGGAAGGCATCCCCCTATTGGGGATGACTGGAGAATGCCAAGGCCTCACCAAAATAGTGAACATAAAACCTGAAAATTGCCCCCCCAAAAAAAATCATTTTGTCACATTTAGGATTTCGTTTCATTGTGATTTGCACTTGCAATCTATTTAGTCACATTTAAGTTTTCATTTCTTTGTGATTTGTACTTGTAGTTTGTTCGGTTGTGTTTCATTTCAACACCAATTTCATCATGATTTGCAACTAAAGTCACAAAAAAAGTTGTGGAATCTATAGTCCCAACTAAAGGCAAAAATGGAAATTGCTGAAATTGCACAAATTTCCTATCAAAAATAATTTATGGGACAATTTACATACACTGCAAACTCTCAAGAATGCACTTAAAGCTCTCTTGATTCAATCTGCGCCTTATACATTGGAAATTGGCACAACTTTAGTGAAAAATTTTATAAATATTAATATATTATATTATAAATATTAACATTTTTTTATTAAGAGAGAATAGGTCCCTACCTATTTCATTATATAGATAAAGATCTACAAAATATATCTAGCTGCCAAAGGCTATCCTCCATGGCCAACCAATGTTGATATTCATAATTTACAATGATTTGGAAATTCTCATAGACCACAAAAAGACTTAGACAAACCTAAAAACTAGATGGATATACTAAAAAGAGTCAAACAACAATCAAAGAACTGAGAGGACTACATTTGGTTACAATTGTCGATAGCTGAACCCACTAGCTCTATTGTATCTGGCTTGATCTGCAAAGGGATGTGGGTTCCTGGCCACAACCACTTGAAGCTTCTCCAATTCTAGCACTTTCCAAACCACTTGAAGGTTCTCCCCAACTCCCAACAACCTATATTCAAGCTCAACCAAAATAATCAAGAATGGTACTTCTCTAAATTCCACTCCAGCACCTAGTCTAACCTCTTACTAAATGTTCCAATCAACTACAACAACCATGTCAAGGCCTAGCCTGTATTTTTCTCTTACAAAGCATTATTCCACTCATATCATCACCTTTATGTATTGTGTGAGCCTCAAAATATTCAATAGGAAATATGAGGAGACTTTCAAATTAACACGGCTTGTCATGTCCAAATCTATTTTGGTGAGACCTTGGCATTCTCTAGTCATCCCCAACAAGGGGATGCCCAAAATCTATTTCCAAAATCTACAATAGCCATATTTACTGATGGGGATAAGATTCTAAGTTTGTAACTATTGGGAGTTTCTTTCTTGAGTGCATACCCACTAAATATGATGAAGACTCTCTGTTTCTTAATTGTAACCTTTCCTCGCAATGGATGCATTGAAGCTTTCAAAACAAATTAAGAGTTCTAGACTTTGAAAATATTTTTGAAAACATGTTCATTGAAGTGTATTTCTTCCAAAGATTTGTGTAATGTTCAAAAGGTGCATTCAAGCTAATAGAAAGTATTAAAATTTATTCAAAATAGAAAACTCAAACAATGACAAAATTAAGCAAATTAAATTAGTAGATGTACAAAATTAAATTGTTTGAAATAGACAATTATGTGTTGAATTATAATTACAAAACCTTATTTGTACCGCTCGATATAGTTGCATTAGGATGGCCATGTTGAGCCTATTCATGACTAATATGTCTCACCAACATCAGTGATAACTAGTACTTTGGAAGTTGTGTAACAACATCAACATACACACCTACACAAAGAAGAAATTGTATGTGTTGGCAAGAGACACATTGTGGCTATTGATAACTGAGAGGGGGGGGGGTGAATCAGTTATCCTAATTATTTCTTCTTTTGAACTTTCTTATTAATCAATGTAGCATTGAATGAAACAAACAATCATTACCATGAAATGAAAAACACATGACACAGTATTTTGACGTGGAAACCCTGTTAAGGGAGAAAACCATGGGGTGATTAACCCAAAGATTATTCTCTGTTAGAAGAATAAGGAATTACAAAATGGCACTTGCCAATTAGGGCTCACTGCCCGAGCACACTGCTCACAAAGAGGCACACTGCCTACAAGGAGACACACTGTCTACAAAAGAATGTTATACAATACTTGAACTGATTGGAAGCATCTACACATGCTGGAGTTCAGTTCTGGTTAGGCTCAGTACACTAATCTGCTGCACTTCATCTTTCCTCTGCTCTTTATTCTGCTTTCCTTTCACATACCGGATCTTTCTTATTACTTCTGCTCTGCTCTGCACTTCTTCGCATACCACACAACACAACAACCCTTCTCACAACTAAATCCCTCCTCTATATATATCCGCACTAGTGATTTCATTATCTTTCTAGTCGGCACCCGGAATAGTCTATCTTCTCACAAACTCTATTCTGTCGGCTGAATCCTTGCATATCAAGTAATGCGGATCAAGCATATACTTGTAGATATCATTAATCATGTCAGCCAAACATGATTCATGCCTTCACAACCTTTACCATCAACAGTAACACATCCGGAAAGCAATCTGATGTTCTGTCAGTGAGTTCTTCCTCTGTTCACACTGTTACTCAGGAATCCAGTATTCAGCTGTTCATATCTTTTTCCTTATTCATCATCGGAGGCTAAATCCTTGGAATATACCACTCAAGGTAGTCCTCTTGACTTCCCCAAATCCGTACTACACCAAGATACTTCCTCTGAGAGATCCAGACCAATCTGTCAGATCTTGCCATATGCTCTGTTCTTGTTCACCGGACCACAACAATCTTCATTCTGACTTCTGGTAGAGACACACCATGACTTGCGGATATGTGGGATGACCTTTGTTGCCATCAATGACAACAACCATGAATCCATATAGTGTCTCTTGCCAACAATCTCCCCCTTTGGCATTGATGGCAACACTTAGTGAAAAATGACTAAGTGTTTACACTATGCTCCATCTATTTTTATATACAATTTCTGGAACTCCCCCTTAGTTGGATTCCTCCTTTTTCACTGCTCCTCACTCCCCCTTTGACATCAATGGCAAAGGGTAGGGTCCGCACACCAAAATTTTCAAAAATTTACTATACTTAGCCGCATATTACATACTCACATAAACTAAAGAATGTCTGCAAAGGATGTCTTCAATTGGACCAGTTCTGTAGCCCAACTTTGCTTCATTCTGTCCAAAATTGAAATGTGACCACTCAACAAAAATGCAAAATCTTCTGTCCTCTTGAGATCTGTCGGATCATTGGTTTGGGCGGTAGTCTGAGCATCACTTATGGCCTCATGCATAGTTTCTAACTTAGGGATTATAATCCTTCTAAGTTCTCCCATCCGGTTAGTTATATTCTTCGTTTCCTCCTCAAAGTTCTTTATTGCATTTGTGATTGCAATAGTTTGACATTCTTGATTTACTATGGAGGAAGAGAGAGGAACAAAACTTTGAGACAAACTTTGTAGTTTGTCATGTTCCTCTTTTATTTTCTTATCAATTTCTACTGTTGCCTTTGACCAGGAGATGCAAAATTTGTAAATGTCACCACCATCCTTAAGAGCATTTTCTAAGCTCTTAATTCCAATACTCATATTTCTCCTATCATTAGAGATTAAGCCTAGTACTTCAAAAAATCTCTTATCCAAAAACTCCTTCCGGACCTTTTCTTCAACTCATTTTTCTAGAGAATCAAAATGTGTACCAACACTGCTGACTAAGGTTTTGAGATTACCAGAAGAGGAGGCTGTCGGATCTATCTTGACCGATGGCATAATCTTTTCAAGCACTCCGGAAGCAGCCTCTATCAATTCACAGTCTTCCATATGAGACTTTAGGAGTTTTTCATTTGCCTTAGCATTTGCAAATGAAGCTATCTTCATTGTCTGTACCAGAGAGAGGGAATCAAAGTTGAATGGACCTTTTAGAAGCTCCGGTTCATCAATCTCTATTGTTTCTTGACTCAAAAATTTTTGAACAGTTTGTGCAGTGTCTCTTGCTGGAGACAGATGTTTCTTCTCTTCTGCAGTCTTGGAATTGTCCTTTGGAATTTCCACATTCTTACCACTATCATTCGTGGTTTTCTCTGTTGGAGTCTTCTCTTCCTCTGTACCCTTGGTGCTGTCAACCTCTTTTTCTTTTACCGCTGCTTCTTTCTCCTGTAATTTCTCTTCTTCTTGGGATCCGGAGACTGTAGGGGAAACCGGAGGAGAAATATTGGCTTGTTCAGGGCCCATCTCTTCTGTTGCTTTCTCAGAAGTTTCTTCTACAGCACTTGTGGATGAGGGATCAGTACCCAAGTCCTCTACAACAGGAAGATTAAACATTTTGAAGGCCTTCCGGAGGATCTCTTCTGTCTCTATGGCCACCTTGTCAGTCTCACCAAGCATGAGTTGATTCATCCTTGCTTTACTCCTAAACTCATCTTTGCAGTCTTTGAATATTATGTTCATTGTCTTGGGATCAATTTGAGGATATAGCTGAATAGCTATCTGCTCCCAGATCTCAAGATCTTTTGCTTGGGCATTGTTCTTCCTTATTTCTAATTCCTTTTCTAGGCTTTTAGGAATTAGAGATATAATCTCAATGAAAGCCTTATTGTATATGTTCAAATACTTGATTGTGGCTTCCTGCGGAATCTTTTGGTCAGCCTCATTGTAGTCATCATAGAATTCAGTCATTGGTTGAAGGTTTCCATCCACCGTGACTGACTTGATTACACTCTCTAGAGACAGGGTGGGTTTTTCAACAAATACCTCTGCCATTTCTTCCTTGTCTTGGCCTGTGGAGGGTTTACTGGATCCTTTCTTCTTCTGCTTCTTTATTTCTTTTACCCCCTCATCTGATTCTGTTTCCTCTTCATCTTTCTGACTTGTATAAGCCCTTGTGGCTTTTATTTTAGACCTTTTCTCTCCTTTACCAGATGTCTGACCTTCCGGTTTAGATATTTTTGAGCTTTTGGTTCTGACAGGCGTAGATCCTTTTGATGATCTGGTTCGGGTTGAGGTTTCCACCAGAGCACTTTTCTTGCTTTTCTTTTCTGCCTCTTTCTTTTCTTCCTCAGCCTTTCTCCTCTTTTCCCAGTTGGCATCAAGTGCCTCCTTTGGGATGCCTAGGCCTTGAGCAATATGCTCTACTTCTTTTCTAACCTTCCTCTTTATCTCAGGTTCTCTGAGTTCCACATGGATCTTCACACTTAGCTCCTCAAAGGTTCCAAACCTTTCTGCCTTTGGATCTTTGGGCTGACTAAGCATGTGTTGAACATGCAGTTCCACAATCTATTCATCAACCTCATACCCCATGGGCATGATCCAGACTATCCTTGGCTCCACTGCCTCCATTAGGCACTGATCAGTATCCACCATAAAGCAAACTGAGTCTTTGTATTTTTCAACAACGGACTGGGGAATTCTTTCTCTTGCTTACATCATGCTCTAGAAGTTTTTGAAGTATCCCCACAGGGTTGTATTTCTTGCTTTGGCATCCCCAAGCCCATGTAAATAATCTCTTATTTGGACTACAACAGGTTTGTCATTCTGCCATACCCATCCACTTGACCCGAGCAGCTCATTCATGAAGTAGAAAAATAGACATAATATAAGAGTACCATACTTAAAAGAATTCTTTTTGTCCCTTTTGATCTTCTGTATATTTTCCATCAATTAACTTAAGAGAAGTTCACAGAGATCATAATCTGCATTCTTCCTCAGCTCTCATAGGCAGTGTATATTGCAGTTCTGGATATAGAATTTTCCCTACTAGAGTGATAAATCTTGTATCCTATTATCATAGATGCATATTTGATATCCGGATTAGAAATATCTTCAATGCTCATTGCCCTCTTATCAAATTTTGATCCGGTGGCCTCAATTACAATGTTATTTTTAACAGATTTGAGGATAGGTATCCCTTCGAAAGACTATAGACCAGTCACTGCCCTAATTGCCTCTTTTGTGATCTTGCAGGGTCTATCCAGCCATAGGAAGTTGTCATGCATCCTACTCAATACATACCAGATCCATTCTTCTTCTTCAAAGTAGGGGAAATGAATGAATTGATCAAACTATTTCTTCTGGATACCCTTATACTCTGGTTTAAGCTCAAAAGCATTGTCTATTAGTTGTTTGTGATAGAAATCTCTCAATTTGAATTCCCTGAATTCCTCAATGCTTGCATGTATGTAAACCCTAATGTCTTCTGTGTGTAAAACACCATGAGGAACACTAGAGAATGCTCCTAAGGGATCTACCTCCAATGACTTGTATGGGTGTTTCTTAAATTCAGGTCGGGGCCTATCTGAGATCTTTACTATATTCGGAGTAGTCATTTCTCAAAAGATTTGTAGTAAGATATCGAAAATGAAAAATACCTTATGTGCCTTTGGTTACACGGAGTGGTTGGATTGATTTCTGTATGTAATGACTTTGGTAGGAGATCTTTGGAGAGCTTGATGAATCTTGTTGCAGAGCTCCACTTTTCGCTTCTTCTTGAGTGTAGAATGAGCAAGTGATTTCTGAGAAATCCCTTATATTGCTCTGAAAAACCCTAATATCTGATGGCAATAAATGCTCGACCTACATTATTTTGGTTTGCCTTATTCGGATAACTTGGAGTACCGGATCAATCCTGATCTATGAACATCATACGGATCTTCCAACCATGAACAAATCAAGATGACACATCACAAGAACATCCCAAACATTCTGTCCAATCCGTAGAATAAGACAATGCACTTTCAGATCTCTCCGGACCTTTTTGTAATCCTCTGTCATTCCGGAGCATCTCCCGGAACAGGTCTTACTTGATCGATCACAACTTCTTCACATCTTCATGCAGACCTCTAAAATCTTATCTGGATCATCTCAAGATTTACATCTTCAAACCCTTTACTCCGCATCTTGTGCCACATCCAGCACCACTTGATTGGCTAGGGGAACAGGATTTTCTTTGAGTCTCCCCCTGAGCCAGAGCTCACTTTTTAATTTCTGGAAGGAATATCAGTACCAAAATCTGGTGCGGATCTAGCTTCTATATTCTCTAAACTTTTCTTCACCCAAATCTTGTTCATCTGATTCCTAACTTCATCCGCATTCATTTTTTTTTTACCCTTGTCTTGATTCTGATTATACACCGGACCTCTTTTGTCCTGATTCTTGCTTTTGCAGACTTTTGCATTATGACCGGACTTATTACAGATTTGGCAAATAACATTTCCTTGCATATTTGATTGATAACCTCTTAATCTACATTGATTAGCCATATGACCTACTCTATTGCATGCAAAGCATCTACCATTGAATGATTTGTTTATTTGCATATTTTTGCATTCATGAGACTTGTGTCCATACCTTTTGCAGTTAAAGCACTATCCGGAGAAGGATGAATTAGTCTGATTCATTCTCTTTCTGTACTGATTAGCTTTGTGACCAAAGTGATTGCAGCTATGGCAGTATCCATTGAAGGATGAATATCTTTGAGCATTGGGTTGTCTTACCGGAGGTCTTCTAGGCCTATTCCTTGGATTTTCTGATCCAAAATTCTTTTGACCGGATCCGGAGCTTTCTCCTTTCTCATATCCCAAACCATACTTGTCATCTGTCCTCTTTTGACTTCCAAGAAGAACTTCAAGTTGAGCAGAACTTATCTTGAATTTTTCTTTATATTCATTTGCTATTTGAAGATCTCTTTTGAGAGAGACAATTTGATCCTCAAGTTTTTCTTCATTATCTTTGGCATCTTCAAGATCAGATTCAAGATGTCTGATAATCCTATCCATCTGGTGGCATTCTTCTGATTTCTCTTTAAGAGATTGTCTTAGATTGTCTTCAGCTTTTCTTTTCTCTTCAATCTCTTGAATAAACTTTATAACTCCTGATTCCATTTCATGTCTTAACATAATGACTTCTTTTGATAACTTTTCACATAACTTGATTTTCTCAGTTAATTCTTCATTTGTATTGCTTTCTTCACTTTGTCTTGCCAATTGTTGGAGCAGCTCCTTTCTCTTTTTCATAGAGAGACTTAATTTGTCCTTTAGTTCTCTCATGAATTCATCAGCCTGTTTGAGTCTTTCCTTTAATTCATTGACTTCAGAGTTTGACTGTTCAAGATCCTCAAGGGCAGTCTTGAGTTGCTCCCTTAAACCATATGCATCCATTTGAACTCCCAGATCTTCCTCAAGCTGTTAGGCTCTATTAGGTGGAACTTGGCTCTGATACCAATTATTGATAACTGAGAGGGGGGGTGAATTAGTTATCAACAATTATTTCTTCTTTTGAACTTTCTTATTAATCAATGCAGCATTGAATGAAATAAACAATCATTACCATGAAATGAAAAACACATGACACAGTATTTTTGATGTGGAAACCCTGTTAAGGGAGAAAACCATGGGGTAATTAACCCAAAGATTATTCTCTATTAGAAGAATAAGGAATTACAAAATGGCACTTGCCAATTAGGGCTCACTACCCGAGCACACTGCTCACAAAGAGGCACACTGCCTACAAGGAGACACACTGTCTACAAAAGAATGTTATACAATACTTGAACTGATTGGAAGCATCTACACATGTTGGAGTTTAGTTCCGGTTAGGCTCAGTACATTGATCTGCTGCACTTCATCTTTTCTCTGCTCTTTATTCTGCTTTCCTTTCACATACCGGATCTTTCTTATTACTTCTGCTCTACTCTGCACTTCTTCGCATACCACACAACACAACAACCCTTCTCACAACTAAATCCCTCCTCTATATATATCTACACTAGTGATTTCATTATCTTTCTAGTCAGCACCCGGAATAGTCTATCTTCTCACAAACTCTGTTCTGTCGGCTGAATCCTTGCATATCAAGTAATGTGGATCAAGCATATACTTGCAGATATCATTAATCATGTCGGCCAAACATGATTCATGCCTTCACAACCTTTACCATCAACAGTAACACATCCGGAAAGCAATCTGATGTTCTGTCAGTGAGTTCTTCCTCTGTTCACACTGTTACTCAGGAATCCGGTATTCAACTGTTCATATCTTTTTCCTTATTCATCACCGGAGGCTAAATCCTTGGAATATACCACTCAAGGTAGTCCTCTTGACTTCCCCAAATCTGCACTGCACCAAGATACTTCCTCTGAGAGATCTAGACCAATCTATCAGACCTTGCCATATGCTCTATTCTTGTTCACCGAACCACAACAATCTTCATTTTGACTTCCGATAGAGACACACCATGACTTGCAGATATGTGGGATGACCTTTGTTTCCATCAATGACAACAACCATGAATGCATATAGTGTCTCTTGCCAATAGTGGCTTCATGAGTGTTGTCATTGATGGCAACAAAGTCCATCCCACACATCTGCAAGACATGATATGACCATACCAGAAGACAAACTAAAGTGTATCTTGGTCCGATAAGCAAGAATAGAGTATGTAGCAAGGTCCGACAGTCAGGTCCAGATCTCTCAAAGGAAGTATCTCAGTAAAGCATGGACTTGGGGAAGTCAAGGGGAGTACCTTGACTAATATATTCTAGAGATTGAGCCTCCAGTGATGTAAGAGTGAAAAGATATAAACACCTAAGTGTTGGGTTCCTGTTTGGCAGAGTAGACTGAGGAAGAACTGACCGACAGAGCATCAGACCTTTTTCTAGATGAGATATTGATGGTAATAAAGTTTCTTAAGGGATCATTCATGATTGGCTAACATGATTGATGACTTCTATAAGCATCTCCTTGATACGCATCACTTGGTAAGCAAGGATTCAGCCGACAGACCAGAGTTTGGGAAAATGTTGAGTATTCTGGATGCCAACTAGAAACTTGATGAAATCCTTGGTGCAGATATATATACCAGATTAATTTTGGTATGAAGGTGTGAGTGGTGTGTTGTGAAGTGTGAAGAAAAGTAGAGAGCAGTGTAAAAGTAGTAATACAAGTCCGGTATGTGACAAGACAGCAGCACCAAAGAAGAGGAAGAATGAAGTGCAGCAGATCAGTATTGAGCCTAACCAGAATTGAACTTCAGCATATGTGGATGCTTCTCATCAGTTCAAGTATCTTGTTACTTTCTTGTACCTTGTAGACAGTGAGTCTCTTGTAGGTAGTGAGCCTCTTGTGAGCAGTGTGCTCAGGCAGTGAGCCCTAATTGGCAAGTGCCATTTTGCACTTCTATTCTTTTAACAGAGAATACAATCTTGGGTTAGTCACCCTGTGGTTTTTCCCTTAACAGGGTTTTCCACGTCAAAATCATTGTGTTATGTGTATTGACTTTGTTTCTGATTTTATGGTTATGGATGCTTATTTGTTTTGATGTTGCACTAGCTATTAAAGAAGAACATAAAGTTAAGTTAATTTAGATAACTGATTCACCCCCCTCTTAGTTATCAACAATTGGTATCAGAGCCAAGTTCCTCCAAACAGAGCCTACCAGCTTGAGGAAGATCTAGGAATCACAATGGATATGTATGGCATGAGGGAACAACTTCAATCTACCCTAGATGATCTTGAACAATCTCACTTTGAGGTCAATAACTTGAAGGAAAGACTCAAACAGGCTGATGATTTCATAAATGAACTAAAAGAGAAACTGAGCATCTCTATGAAAAAGAGAAAGGAACTTCTTCAAGAATTAGCCAATCAAACTGAAGCCAATAATACTAATGAAGATCTGAAAGAGAAGAACAAGTTATGTGAGAAACTATCAAAAGAGGTCATTATGGTAAGACATGAAATGGAATCAGGGGTTATGAAATTCACTCAAGAAATTGAAGAGAAAAGAAAAGTTGAAGATGATCTAAGACAATCTCTCAAGGAGAAGTCAGAAGATTGCCATAAAATGGATAGAATAATCAGGCATCTCGAATCTGATCTTGAAGAAGCAAGAGATAATGAAGAACAACTTGAGAATTAGATTGACTCTCTTAAAAGGGATCTTCAAACAACAAATGAATACAAAGAGAAATTCAAGATAAGTTATGCTCAACTTGAAGTTCTTCTTCAAAGCCAAAAGAGGGTAGATGATAAGCAAGGATTGAGGTATGAGAAAGGTGAAAGCTCTGGATCCGGTCAGAAGAACTCTAGATCTGGAAATCCAAGGAACAGGCCTAAAAGAACTCTGGTAAGGCAACCAAATGCTCAGAGATATCCATCCTTCAATGGATACTGCCACAACTACAACAACTTTGGTTATAAAGCAAATCAGTGTAGAAGAAGAATGAATCAAACTAACTCATCCTTCTCCGGACAGTGTTTTAACTACAAAAGGTATGGTCACAAATCTCATGAGTGTCGAAATATGCAAATGAACAATTCATTCAATGGTAGATGCTTTGCATGCAATAGAATGGGACATATGGCTAATCAGTGTAGATCAAAAGGATATTAGTCAAATATGCAAAGAAATGTTGTTTTCTACAATTGCAATAGATCTAGTCATATTGCCAAATTCTGCAGAAGTAAGAATCGGGACAAAAAGGGTCTGGTGCATCATAATCAAAACCAAGACAAAGGAAAAGGCAAAGTGAATGCGGATGAAATTCAAAGGGAGATGAACAAGATTTGGGTGAAGAGGAGTACAGAAAATGTTGAGGATGGATCCACACCAGAATCTGGTGTTGATATTCCTTCCAAAAACTAAATAGATGAGCTCTGGATCAGGGGGAGTCACAAAAGAAAACAATTTCCCCCAGCCAGTCAATTGGTGCCTAAAATTGGCACATGGTAAGTTGCAGATTAAAGGGCTCTCAGAGAAACATCTAAATGAGCCTTGGTAAAGATATGGAAGATCTGCAAGAGGTTTAGAAGAGGTTAATCTTCCTAGATTGATCCGGTTTAACAGTCATCCGGTAAGAACAAAATTCTCACAGTTAGATCCGGTATGACTCAAATTTGAGGTATCTTGATCTGTGGATAAGTGGAATGAGTGGGGAAAGGTAGATAGATAGCTAATAGTGCATACTAGTGATCCGGAAAGATCTCTCTCAAGACAAGGAGAACAAAGCAACCGGAATAACTTCAGTTAAGCATTTATTACAATGTGAAATTAGGGTTTACGCAGAAATATAAGGGTTCTTTTGTTCATCATTTGCACATTTTGCACTTGAGAAGAAGAGAGGAGTTGTGCAACTAAATTGTCTCAAACCTCTCAAAGATCAATAGCAGAAGTTGATTCATCCTACAATCCGATCTGACTCATATCGTGAACCCTAGAAGCGAAAAAGGTATTTTCTGTTCTTGATCAAACTCTCTCTGAATCTTTAAGAATGGCTACTCTGAATGTTGTGAATATTACTGATAGGTCGTGCCCTAAATTTAAGAAACATCCCTACAAATCTCTAGAAGTGGATCCCTTAGGCGCATTTTCCAGCATTCTGCATGGGGTTTTGCATGTTGAAGACATTAGGGCATACATTCATGTGAACATTGAAGAATTTGGGGAATCCAGGCTGATGGATATCTACCACAAGGAACTGACAGATGATTCATTTGATCTCAAACCCCAAGACAAGGCCATACAGGATAAGCATTTCAGTCAGTGCATCCATTTCCCCTGTTTTGCAGAAGATGAATGGGTCCGGTATGTTTTGAGCAGAATGCATGACAACTTCATGTGGTTGAATAGACCGTTTAAGATCACTAAAGATGCCATTAGGGCAGTAACCAGATTGTACTCATCTAGTGGGTTGCCTACTCTCAAATCCGTCAAAAACCAAATTGTGAGTGAGGCTACCAGATCAAAATTTGACAAGAGAGCAATGACTATAGAAGATATCACTGATCCGGATATCAAGTTTGCATCTATGATAATTGGCTATAAGATATATCACTCCAACAGGGAGAATTCTGTATCCGGAACTGCTGTATATACTACTTATGAAATGTTAAGAAAGAATGCTAACTATGATCTTTATGAGCTCCTTCTAAACTAACTTTTGGAGAATCTACAGAAGATAAAGAAGGACAAGAAGAACTCTTTCAAATACGGTGGCTTGATATTCTGTTTATTTTTCTATCACATGAATGAGCTACCCGGATCTAGTGGTTGGATGTGGCAAAATGACAGACCAGTAGCCATACAAATCAAGGATTATTTGCATGGAATAGGTGATGCCAGGGCACAGAATATAGCACTATGGGGCTACTTCAAGAGCTTTCAGAGTATGATGCAAGCAAGAGAGAGAATCCCCCAATCTCTAGTTGAAAAGTATAAGGATATAGTATGCTTTATGGTAGAAACTGATCAATGCCTAATGGAGGCAGTAGAGCCAAGAATAGTCTGGATCATGCCAATGGGGTATGAAGTAGATGAGAAAATTGTAGAGCTACATGTTCAACACATGCTTAGTCAACCTAAGGATCCTAAGGCAGGAAGGTTTGGAACCTTTGAAGAGTTGAGTGTGAAGATTCATGTGGAGCTAAGACAACCAGAAATGAAAAGAAAAGTGAGGAGGGAAGTAGAAGAATTTGCCAAGAGGCATGGAATATCAAAAGAGGCACTTGATGCAAATAGAGAGAAGATGGAAAGGGCAGAGAAAGAAAAGGAAGAAGCAGAAAAAGAAAGTGCTCTGGTAGAAGCCCCCTCCTAGACCAGATCCTCTAAGAGCTCTGCACCTACCACTGCCAAGAGCTCAAAGGCATCAATTAAGCAAAATCATCTGGTAAAGGAGAAAAGAGAACAAAGACAAAGGCTACAAGATCATAGACAAGCCTCAAGGATGATAAAGAGACAGAGACAGATGAGGAAGTAAAGAAAATGAAGAAGAAGAAGAAAACAACCAGTGAACCCTCTACCGGTCAAGGCAAAGAAGAGAAGGCAGAGTAATTTGTTGAAAAACCTACACTCCGCATTGATGATATCATCAAATCAGTTACTATGGATGGGAACTTACAACCAATGGTTGAATTTTATGATGAATATAATGAAATTGATCAGAAGATATTGCAAGATGCCACAGTTAGGTATCTAAACATCTACAACAAAGCATTTATTGAAGTTATATCTTTGATTCCCAAAAGCTTAGAAAAGGAACTTGAAATAAGGAAGAACAATGCCCAAGAAAAAGATCTAGAAATCTGGGAGCAGATTGTTATTCATCTCTATCTGTCCATTACCCTTAAACAAATAAACATTATCTTTAAGGACTACAAGGATGAGTTCTAGAGCAAAACTAGAATGAATCAGCTTATGCTTGGTGAAACTGACAAAGTGGCAAAAGAAACAGAAGATATTCTACGGAATGCTTTTAAAAGATTTAATCTTCCTATTATAGAGGACTTAGGTAATGAACCCTCTGTCATGGATGACAAAGGAGAATCTACTGAGACAGTGGCAGAAGAGGCAAAGGAGACAAGTGAAGAGAAAGCTAAGGACTTAGATTCCTCTGCTCCAGAAGAGGAAGTCCATGAAGAAGCACACATCTCTCCTCTAGTTTCTCCAGCAGACTCCAGATCTAAAGGAGAAGAAAGAGTAGAAGAGAAGATCAGTCAAGAAGAAGAGGAGAAAGGAAGAGAAGAAGGTCAAATAGAGAAGACCACAAATGACAGTGCTAAGGCTGCAGAAGGGAAGAAAACTCTATCTCCGGCAAGAGACACTACAGAAGCAGTCAAAGACTTCTTGACCAAAGAAATAATGGAAATTGATGAACCAGAACTGCTTCAAGGACCATTCAATTTTGATTCCCTCTCCCCAGTTCAGACTATGAAGATAGCATCCTTTGCCCATGCAAAGGCAAAAGAAAAACTTTTGAAGCCTCACATAGAGGACTGTAAGCTAATAGAAATTACATCCAGTGTATTGGAGTTCAGATCATGCCATCCTTTCAAAAGGATCCTTCAGCCTCCACATTCAGTAATCTAAAGTCTCTTGTAAATTCTATTCATACACATTTTGATTCCTTAGAGAAATCAGCAGAAGAAAAGGTCTAGAAGGAGTTTTTGGGAAAGAGATTCTCTGAAGTACAAGGACTAATAACCAATGATAGGAGAAATATGGATATTGGGATAAAGAGCTTAGAAAATGCTCTTAAAGATGGTAGAGAAATGTATAAATTTTGTCTATCCTAGTCCAAAGTAACAATGGATATTGATAAGAAAGTGAAAGAATAGGAGGATAAACTATCAAGACTATCTCAGCATTTTGATCCTCTTACCACATCCATAATAAATCAAGAGTGTCAGACTATTGCAGTATTAAATGAAATTAAGAAGCTTGACAAAGAGAAGAAAAATAGAATAAGCAGGTTGAGTGAACTTAGAGGGATAATTATCCCTAAGTTAGAGGCCATGCATGAGGCCCTAAGTGATGCTCAGACCACAGCCCGAACCAGTGATCTGACAGATCTAAAGAGGGTAGATGCTTTTGCATTCCTATTGAGTGGTCACATCTCAATTTTGGATAGGATGAAGCAGAGTTGGGCAATAGAATTTGTCCAATTAAAGACAACTTTTGTAGATATACTTCAGTATATGTAAGTATGCTATGTATATATATTTGTGTAGCCAAGTATAGATTGTTTTTGGAAATTTTGGTATGCGGATCCTACCCTTTGTCATTGATGTCAAAGGGGGAGTGAGGAGCAGTGAAAAATGAGGAATCCAACTAAGGGGGAGCTACGGAAAAGTGTACATAAGAACAAGAGCATCAGCCAAGGGGGAGTATACTATAACACTTAGTCATTTTTCACTAAGTGTTGCCATCAATGCCAAAGGGGGAGATTGTTGGAAAGAGACACATTGTGGCTTCATGAGTGTTGTCATTGATGGCAACAAATTCCATCCCACACATCCGCAGGACATGATATGACCATACCAGAAGACAGACTAAAGTGTATCTTGGTCCGATAAGCAAGAACAGAGTATGTAGCAAGGTCTGACAGTCAGGTCCAGATCTCTCAGAGGAAGTATCTCAGTAAAGCGTGGACTTGGGGAAGTTAAGTGGAGTACCTTGACTAATATATTCCAGAGATTGAGCCTCTGGTGATGTAAGAGTGAAAAGATATAAACACCTAAGTGTTGGGTTCCTGTTTGGCAGAGTAGACTGAGGAAGAACTGACCAGCAGAGCATCAGACCTTTTTCCAGATGAGATATTGATGGTAATAAAGTTTCTTAAGGGATCATTCATGATTGGCCGACATGATTGATGACTTCTATAAGCATCTCCTTGATACGCATCACTTGGTAACAAAGGATTCAGCCGACAGACCAGAGTTTGGGAAAATGTTGAGTATTCCGGATGCAGACTAGAAAGTTGATGAAATCCTTGGTGCGGATATATATACCAGATTAATTTTAGTATGAAGGTGTGAGTGGGGTTTTGTGAAGTGTGAAGAAAAGTAGAGAGTAGTGTAAAAGTAGTAATACAGGTTCGGTATGTGACAAGAGAGCAGCACCAAAAAAGAGGAACAATGAAGTGCAGCAGATCAATATATTGAGCCTAACTAGAACTGAACTTCAACATATGTGGATGCTTCTCATTAGTTCAAGTATCTTGTTACTTTCTTGTACCTTGTAGACAATGAGTCTCTTGTAGGCAGTGAGCCTCTTGTGAGCAGTGTGCTCGAGCAGTGAGCCCTAATTGGCAAGTGCCATTTTGTACTTCTATTCTTTTAACAGAGAATACAATCTTGGGTTAGTCACCCCGTGGTTTTTCCCTTAACAGGGTTTTCCATGTCAAAATCATTGTGTTATGTGTATTGATTTTGTTTCTACTTTTATGGTTATGGATGCTTATTTATTTTGATGCTGCACTAGCTGTTAAAGAAGAACAGAAAGCTAAGTTAATTTAGATAACTGATTCACCCCCCCTCTCAGTTATAAACAGTATGTTGATAGGTGAGCACAACACAACATCCCTATCTATTCTGATGTAGGTGTATAGTTGATACATTTGTTCCATAGTCCAAAGTAGACAATATCAATGATGTTGGTGAGACATATCAGTCATCAAGTGTAAAGAATTGGTTCAACATGGCCATCCTAATGCTAGAAGATAGCACCACCAACAAAACACCTACCCACATGAATATGAACAACCACCACTCAAAAAAAAACTTAAACAATCTCAACTAGAAAGAAGAATAGCCACCAAAAGATAATAGGTTAATATTCTACTGATGTCCTTAATAGGAAATAAAATGCACAATCCCTAGATGCTCCTACATCACATTCTATAGAACATCATATAAATACTAAGCTTCTTGCCCCACACAAAGGATCTATCTAATCATTAAAGAACTTCCTTGAGGGTAAGGCCTCTAGGGTAAGACAAACAAAGAAAATACCAACCACTTTCAACCTATTTTATTACTTCTTAATCACAAACACCACATCTTTATTAGAGGCCAAGGAAAATATAGAAGATTGCTCACCTTGTTGACCTTTTACTTGCTCTTGTACTTGACTAGGCCCTCCACTAAAAATTGCAATAAATTTTCTTCTGCACAAACCTCCACCCTTTACTAACAAACTAAATCTTCCTTAAATGTTTTAGAGCCACCATTTTGTCCATAGGTTTATTCCCTCCACTTCCAACCTCCATTTTAGATGGCAATAGATACAAATTAAAAGTTGCACATATTGATTCCACTATTCTCTCTCGGCCTCTTGTCTTCTCTATGAGAGAATACCACTCAATTGATACTAGAGGCATAAGGATAAGAAAAGAAGGCCAAAAAACACCCCAACAAAAACCTTGTTAAGTGAGTGCATCGAGACACTATATAAATAATTAAAATAGCACAATCTAAAAACACAACATACATTCCCAAACCAATAACACAAATAACCACGAGAAGGAGAAAGAAAATAAAGAGCATTCAAACCAAGTTGCATCAAAGTTGCTAGTATCTTCAAGACCAATCAATAGTGCCTCCAGCTCATTCGCATGTCTATTGATAATCTTCCTTAGTTTCCTCCTAGACCTTCTTCCCTCAAAGGAGATCATCAACAGGGTTGTCACCAAGAATATATACCAATGAAACATTAAGGTCACTTGGATGTTGCCTCTATAGGAAATAAGCACCAAGTTGGATTTCTATATTATGTATTTCTTAAGGATTACAGATAGTATCCTCATTTAATCAGCCATAAGGTCTTGCATTGTGTATATAAATGTAACTTAACACAATAAAGTGTGAGAATATTTTTGTTGTGTTTCATAGTGATGTAATGTGAGAATATTTTTGTTGTGTTTCATAGTGATGTAATTATTGTTGTACTGTAATTTTCCTTGCATCTTTCTTCCATTATGTAGTTATGAAAAGTTCAATCATGTAAATGTAACATTGAAAAATGTCCCCTTGGGGGCTTTTCCCTCTTTAGATTTAGCTCCCAGGTCTTTTGTGTGCATTTAGGACATTCTGCATCATATTTCAACACCCCGATGAGAAAACCCCTAAGTGTCTTGACAAATAGGACCTAGGGGGACCACTTGAGATAACCCCTACCCAAAATAGGGGGGAGGACTTGGACGCCCCCGCCCTAGTCCTGCCCTATTTTGGGGTAGTCCCAATTTTTGGGTGTCAGCTTGTGACCGTTATTTGGGTCCTATGTCGACACGGTAAGTTTTAATTACGAAGTTCTTGGCGAGAGTGTTTGTAGTTGCATATAAAAGCATGTTTAGGCATTCATTTAGAAACTAGATGGAAATTGTGATGTTCATTAAAGGTGATTCAAGGATTTTGTTGGGTTGCAAGAGCAGATTTGTGTTGTCTATGTGTTTATGTTTGTAGATTTAAGCATCCATTTCCTCATGGAATGAAAAGTGTCTTCCTCTCATGAGATCTTCACTACAAGGTGACATTTATTGTGTTTGTGATCATTATTCATTTAGTTTTTGCCTCTGCCTCCCTAGGCACACACTCTCTATCTGACAAAGGTGTTTGGAAGACTTAAGTGTCCTTCTGGGGCTTGACTGAACAAGCTCCTAAACACCACAACCCCCTCCCAAAGTTTATGATTGCAGGCTATAGGTTGATGATGCAAACAAAATGAAGATGTAGGAGGGCATATTGGAGTGTCAAAATTGTACATCAGTAAAAGAAACAGCTACCTAGACTTGGGTGCCCACTCATTAGTCCTCAAAGTTTCGTGACGGAAAAACCTTCGGTGCAGCAGGAACAGGTTACAGATCTTGTCCACAGATCCTGACAAAAATTAGGGCACTAGACTTGGGTGCCCACTATTTGTCCCTGACTTTTCCGCCTCAGAACCCTAAAAACAGGTGCACAGTCATTTGTACTTTTATAGCTTTCTGTAGAGGCATTTTCCGTTATTCATTAGTTTACTTCCATATTTGCATAATTAGGGTTTTGATGGATAATTAAGCATAAGAGAAGGAAAATTGATAATCAAATACCCTAATCCAAGTTCCCCTACATTTGTAAGTGACCAAGGACCTGATAGTGCTCTGCTACTCGATCCAAAGATCCTTGAATGTAATAGGTGAAAGGAGGATTCAAATGCTAAACTAAACAATCCAATTTTCACCTAAACATTTTGGTGAACCCATGTTTTTAGACTTAATTGAAACTTGCTGAGTGTTTTTCTTCAGATTTAGGTTGATTTCATTCATTCACATAGTCATTCATCTTATTGCATTGAGAAAATTACAAAAAAATTGAAAATTTTGAAAAAATTTGGAAACCCTAACTTGCATTTTCACATAGGTTACTAATTTGCATCAATTCATTCTAATTTTTCCTAATTCATGATTTTTGTATCAGATCTGATATAAACTACATAAAATTACAAAAATACAATAATTTGCATTGAATTTTCCTCATATAATTGCTAGGGTTTTGTAGAAATTTTGACAATTTTCATATAACCTAGTAATTCCAAAATCTAGGGTTAGTAGGCAAAATCTTCTTTCAGATTTTTCTATTGATTTTAGAGACTCATTAAAAATTTTATTTGTCTACATTCTTGCATTTTGGTGTAAATTTGCATTTAGATTTCAAATATTTGCATTTTTGCATAGAAAATTTCAACAAAAAACTAGCAATTTTCATGCATTTTCATTAAATTTGCACTTGCATTTTGCATCTTAGAGCTTGGAATTTATTTTAAAATCTTATTACACTTCATTTTCATCAAAAATAATATTTTAAAACATTCATGTATCATTTTGTGTCAAGATCTCAAACCTAGGGCTTGAAAAACATCGATTTTCACTAGATTTGGCCTTATTGACTCTCTAAATTTGCACCATAGGCATGTTGTGAAGACTATTTTTGCACTAATTAGTTTTTATAATGGTAATTATTTTTTTACCCTCCTAAAAATCTTCACAAGACCTTTTTATTGGCCTCTTGTATTGAAAATTTGGTGAAAAACTACACATTTTTGCTATTTTTGCCCTAGGGTTTGGCCTAGTTTGCACTCCAAGTGTGTTGTGACAAATTTTATGGATTGAGGTGACTGATATCATTTCTTTTATTTTTTTCACCCCCTAAAATTCATTACAACACCCCTTTTGCTAAGTATTGGAGTTGAAAAACTGTGAAAAATAGCCTATTTTTGCTATATTTCACTAGGGTTTGACCTTAAGTGGCACTAAAAGTGTGTTGTGATGGATATTTTAGTATTAAGTGGCTGTTATTACTAATATAATTTTCTATCCATGATCATTTTCCTAACAACCCTTTATCATGCTCTTTTGCATCGAGATTGCTGAAAAAATTGCATATTTTGACATATTTTCACTATATTTTGACTTGTTGTCATCTTAGATTTGCATCAAGAGTGTGTTGTGAAGGATCTCATTGCTATTTTGGACTGATATCAGACATATAATTTTCTACCTCTGACCAAAATCCTTACAACACCCTTTGTTTCACTCATTCATATTGAAAAAGTACAAAAAACCAAGCATTTACAACATATCTTGCACCTAAAATTTGTGCATATTGCAACATGAGTCTAATAACTTCCTTCCCTAAGAGAAATATTCCTTTAATAATAAGTATAAGACACATGGGGTATAGTGCTCTTGAAGAAGTTGGTACATTGGACACCTTCTTTACAAAAGGAGAGACTCAAATGTTACAAGATATTACAAATGTACATTGGATAAATAGCTAGCCCAATTTCAATCATTTATGGAAAATAAGAGAATAGCTGAAGAAGTCATTCCTACAATTCATAACATAAGAGAAAAGATAAAAAAAGGACAAGATGGTGTTAATGCAATTCGTGGTCTAACACATATTGTACAAACTAACATTATGCCAGTGACCAAATGTGCATGAGTGATAAATAGCACTTTATCACCATCGCATACTTAAGTATCAGTACCTATACCGACTACGGGAATATCTACCTTTACATCAATGATCTTAACAACTAATGCGAATGCTTGTAGTAATGCTACCACTGGTATTAGAGTATCTAATGGCACTAATTACAAATCTGTCAGATTTAATTATCAGAATTTGATTCCTAAGGGGACTTCTTCTATGAATAATTACTCTCAACCACCTCTTCATCCCACTTATTCTCAACCTCCCATCACATATGGTTATTCTCAACCACCTAACACCTACCATTATGTCCAACCACCATTGACCTATTCACAGCTGCCACCTATCGTATCTCAAGCTCAATCACCTCCTCACTTGGGTTCCAATTCCTCGCAGCAAACCGCATCTCCAAATGATGCCATCCTAAACCAACTTTTATAGGGCATGAATGCTTTACAACAAAAAGTAACAAATCTGACAAATTCTTCGTAGCCTAGTCTACCAACATATCATGCCCGTAATCCCTTATCCTATGCAATCTTGAGAACCCCTATGCCTGAGAGGTTTGAGACTCCCCACTTTGAAAAATATGGTGGAAAAAGTGATCCTAATATTCATGTGGTGGCATTTACAGCTATGTGTAGTGATTTCTATTTTGAAGAGGATTCGTTGGCAAAACTTTTCCCTCAATCTCTCAAAGATATTGCTTTAGAATGGTTTTTCTCTTTGCCTCCTAATTCAATACACTCCTTTCCATAGTTGATTGATCAATTTTTACAACATTTTCAAGCAAATATCAGACCCCAAGTCACTCTTATTGACTTGGTTCAATGCAAACAAGGTCTGAAAGAAAAGTTGACTAAATTTATTAGTCAGTATCAAGGGCTTTATGCATAGATTCAGTATCAGATGAAAGATGATGATGTTTAAAAGATATTTATTACAAATCTACAACCTAATATTCTTGATAAGATCCTCTTGATGAAGTACAACTCCTTTCAACATTTACGCACCGCCCTTCATGATTATCAACTTTCATCTAGTCAGTATGAAAACCAAAACTCATCGGCTCAAGTTGGTCAATCCACGGGTGGATCATCACAAAACAACTTTAAGAGGAATAATAATAACATGAGCTTCATCAAGGTTAATGGACCAAATATGAACAACTTTTTGAATGTTTCAACTATCACCAATCCAAAGAAAACATCATATGAACTAAGAAAGTTCACTCTAATATCTCAGTCTTATCATTCCATCATGAAACAAGTTGTGAGTAATAACATTCTAAAGTTTCCCTCGATCAAGCCTATTGATCCTAGTAAACAAGGACCTTACTTCGATGATAATGCCTTTTGTCATTATCACCGAATGCAAGGACATGACACTAAATGATGTATGCATCTTAAACATGAGATACATGACCTTATTAATTCAAATGTCATCCATATATCGGGTGTGAATGATAATGGAAACAAGTTGGTTGCTTAGCCAAATCAGAACTTACAAATCTTCACTAATCCTTTCCCTAAGCATATTGAAACCAATATGTTGGAACAGGGTTTAGTGGAAGCAGATGAGGATGATTACTTGGACTATGATAACATCATAGGAATGATTGAAGTGGATAAGAAACAAGTGGACAATCCACCTCGTCCATGAAGAAATGGAATTTATGCTGAGGTTCCTCCTCTATTATCCTTATATGGATCGGGAAATAATAAAAATGCATCAGAAAAGCAAGAACAACAACTGATATAGACAAGTAAGATGGTACAGGATGATTTCAGTTACTGTGCTAGAAAGATTCAACAATGAAAACTCGATAAAAATTAGAAAAGAGTTAAACAATTGTCAACAATTAGAGGAAACAGTGGTTCCCCTCCTCATAAGCAATAAAAAGTTACATTTACAAAAGGAGTTACAAAACAAGCATCATATGATAATAAACAAGACTTTCATAAGAACCACTCAAATTTTACACTAACATGATCACGTACCTCTCCAAGAGGTTCATAAATTCAAAAATCTGATATGAAAACCCTACAGGTAAGTATCTCTAACCCTTTATCTCTCTCGTGATGTGCTTTCCCCATGATGTGTTATGTGTTGTTTAGGCCTCCTGGGATGACCTCGGATTCTCCTGTAAGGTCCGGGAGACCAAGAGACCGCCTCTATTGTGACCTTCTTCTATTTGTATCATCATTCTTCTATATTGCCTCTCTCTCTGATTTCATTGTTGTGTGTTGTGTCTTATGAACATAGCGTTACAGTTGGTGACATTGGGGGCACCCTCCTACATGACTGTCCCTAAGACACTTGTTTCTCCTCTCTGATTTATTGTTTCCCTTCCTCTAGTGTTTCTATCTAGCGGGTAGATGATGAAAAACATTTATACTGATGCGGACCTAGCGTCCCTTTTGAGAGCAATCAAAAAATGGACTTAGTTCCTAATATGATGATGGGGTTGTAATAAATTATCCAATGCTTGGCTAGTGATTTTGATGGTATGCTATCTCATTTACAAACCTTAACAATAGTGTTGCTCTGTGCACCTTTATTTGTTTTTGAATCTAGCGTTGGCGGTACTCGATTTGGAGAGCTTCATGATATAGCCCCATGGTTATCCTCGAACTCCAAATTCATTGTATAACCTTGGCTCTTTGTGTGGTTAATCATATGCATTGTTGTTGTTTATCATGATTTTGTAGACACTAACATGTTTCTTGCAGGGATGTGTTTGTGGGAACATTTGGCGATCGTGAAGTACATGTCACCTCTGGGGGGCATGGCCTTTGTGAGAGCTTGTGTTCCCTTGTGTGTTTTCTTCCTACCTTAACATGCTTGATATCGATACCTGATATCAACCACCTTAAGGTAGAGGCATATATAAGGTAAGTTGTCTATTATAGATGTTAGCTATGTGCTTGTCCTCAGATGTAGTTTAAAGACTAGCTCGATGAGTGCTTCCTGCATCATGAGTTTGTTTGCAATCAATCATGTAAGCCCTCTATGGAGGTGGGATATTGCATATATCCTTTTTATCTTAAGCCCTCTGCGGAGGCAGGGATGGTGTATTTCTCAGAGTAGATTGCATCATCCTGTCATTTTCAAAAGTCCTCTGCGGAGGCGGGGAGCAGTTTTGTGACTAACTCAACCCTTAAGCATGTCTTTGATGATTATTGTGGCGAAGCCCAATCGTCGATGTGTGCCTGTAATGTGCCTAAGATGGTGTTGATCCTAGAAATGGGAACACTCCATCACTTCTCTGTCATGTTTTCTCTGTGTCTTCAAGTGTGTGTGTTTGGTGTGCTTGCTTTGTTTGGTGTGTATGTTGCCCCATATGTAATCTAAAGAATAGCTCGATGAGTGCTTCCTACATTTTGGGAGGTTTTGTGTGTCTTGCATGCATGTTGCCCCATATCTGCAGTTTAAAGACTAGCACGATGAGTGCTTCCTGCATTATGGGAGGTTTGTTTACTCTCCAGTGCTTGCATCTACATTTCATATATATATAAGAAAAAGAAAAGAAAAGAAATCATGCCTGTCTTCTATGCATTAATGTGTCTTCTATGGATTTGTTGTCTTCTCTGTGTTCTGTGTGATTGTAATTGTCTTCTTCATGTTTTGCATGCCTGTTACTATCTTCTATGTGATTGGTGTGTCTTCTTCGTGCTTGGTGTTTTTGTTGTGTTTGTGACCGTACTTTAATGCATGTATTGTCCTTGCATTTATACATACATTAAAGTGGGGGCTAAATGTAACGTCAGAAAATGTCCCCTTGGGGGCTTTTCCCTCTTTAGGTTTAGCTCCGATATCTTTTGTGTGCATTTAGGACATTCTACATCATATTTCAACACACCGATGAGAAAACCCCTAAGTGTCTTGACAAATAGGACCTAGGGGGACCACTTGAGATAACCCCTGCCCAAAATAGGGTAGAGGACTTGGGCGCCCATGCCCTATTCCTGCCCTATTTTGAGGCAGTCCCAATTTTTGGGTGTCGGCTTGTGACCGTTATTTGGGTCCTATGTCGACACGATAAGTTTGACTTACGAAGTTCTTGGCAGGAGTGTTTGTAGTTGCATATAAAAGCATGTTTAGGCATTCATTTAGAAACTAGATGGCAATTGTGATGTCCATGCATCCTAAAGGTGATTCAAGGCTTTCGTTGGGTTACAAGAGCATATTTGTGTTGTCTATGTGTTTGTGTTTGTAGATTTGAGCATCCATTTCCTAATGGAATTAAGAACTTCTTCTTCTGATGAGATCTTCACTACAAGGTGAAATTTATTGTGTTTGTGATCATTATTCATTTGGTTTTTGCCTCTGCCTCCCTAGGCATGCACTCTCTATCTGACAAAGGTGTTTGGAAGACTTAAGTGTCCTTCCGAGGCTTGACTGAGGCAATCTCCTAAACACCACAACCCCCTCCCAAAGTTTATGATTGCAGGCTACAGGTTGATGATGTAGACAAAATGAAGTTGTAGGAGGGCATATTGGAGTGTTTGAATTGTAGATTAGTGACAGAAATAGCTACTTGTACTTGGGTGCCCGCTCATTAGTCCTCAAAGTTTCGTAACAAAAAAACCTCCAATGCAGCAAGAATAGGTTACAGATCTTGTTTGTAGATCCCGACAAAAAGCAAGGCACTAGACTTGGGTACCCGCTCTTTTGTCCCTGACTTTTCCACCTCAGAACCCTAAAAATAGGTGAATAGTCATTTGTAATTTTACAGCTTTCTATAGAGGCATTTTCTATTATTCATCAATTTACTTTTGTATTTGCATAATTAGGGTTTTGATGGATAATTAAGCATAAGAGAAGGAAAATTGATAACCAAATACCCTAATCCAAGTTTCCCTACATTTGTAGGTGACCAAGGACCTGGTAGTGCTCTGCCACTAGATCCGAAGGTCCTTGAATGTAATAGGTGAAAGGAGGATTTAAACACTAAACTAAACAATCCAATTTTCACCTAAACAGTAAATTACCCAAGCTTATCTTTGAATCTTTTTCCTTTGCATGCAAATCCAAATTCTGTGTTTATTTAGATGATCTACAGGTTGCATTTTTATATTTTCGTATGCTTAAAAGAAAAATGCTTGTAGATATTTAATTTTTTTGTTTTAATTAAATGCAGATCTCTTATATCTAGATATGGTTGATGATCAAGGATCTCATCATTCCATGCAGTCTCAGCACGAAGCTGAGGCTAGGAATAATTTTTATAATGATAGTATTTCTAGATTAGATAATGCTTTGAAATATTTGGACCAAACTATACAGAGCTCCCCAAATTTACCTAATAGAGATAGATTAGTCAATATTCAGTATGAGATTAGACATATGATTGAGACAATAAAATTATACAATCCATATGATGATATTAGCACTAAGGAGTTTTATAGGTCCCTTTCTAAGACTGTTACTGGTAGTGAGAATATCAAATCTATTTCTGATAGAGTTTCATTACATAATGTACATAGTATGTTCCTTTTTTATAGTGGGAAAGACAAAGTTAGAGGATATACTGTTACCAGGTGTATAGATCCGCTTGTTGGTCCATTTATATATCCCAAATTTTTGGCAACCAATCATAGATGGCCTCATAATGACAAGTTGTGTCATGCCCACATTTCTCATGCGGTCACAACACGCATCACACGTGTCATGTCCACATGCGCCATGTGGTCATGACACGAAATACCAAAAAATTTCCCACTCTTCCCTAGAAATCCCCTCGCACGCGTAGGCGTGCTCGGCAGTGTACACTTAAGGCGAAAACAATACAGTTGTCGGCGACGTACCAAATACATGTGCGCACACCCTACGCAAGGAAACGCATGGTTTCCTGATTTAGGTTAATCTCACGAATTATATTTGAACAACAATTGTTTTAGGTGATAGGTCATTTTTTAGCAAAGCACGATCATCTAATTCTTCTTTCCATTTTCTGGAATTTAATATTAATTTCTCCTCCTTCAGACTTAGCATTTTCAACCAAGCCTGTTCATTTGCCCTCTCTTCCTTTTCTTGGAATTTAGTTTTGATTGTATTTCTATCACATTCATTTTACCATTTCTCTGAAATTTAATTTTGATTGTATTTCTATCTCATTTCCCTTCCCGTTGTGCAAGATCTTCTTATGTTATCCTATTTTTTTTCTTCACGTTCTTTATTGAACAGTAATAACACTACATCCTTTACATTATTCCTAATTTCTTGGTAAACTAGATCACTTACACAGGGTTGGTTAACTTCACTTGACTCAGTCCCCCTAGGGTTCCGTTCTAGGTTTTAGTTCAACGTTTGAATTAATTTTAATACTCAACCTGTTCCTAAACAGGATTAACGGTAGGTTAAACTTACTTAGTTCTTTTAGCCCTGTTCGGAAATGCCGCACATTTTCTCCTCTTTGTTTTCCAAGGTTAGTTGTTCTTTCTCTTTCTCTCTCTTTTTTTTTTAATTGGACGTTTATTCTCTAAATCTACAGTTGAGTTTAAAATGGCCACTCATGGAATGCCTGTGATGGCTTGTTTGCGTTTATTTTCAGTGTCTTTGTAAATGAAGGGATCATACTTTCCTCTTCATTTTCCTGTCGTTTAATCTAGGATAATTGTTAAAACTTCCGAGAAACTCTTCCTTAAAATTAAAATATATTTACCTATGCTAGATTTTTAAATTGTAATTGTATAAATAATGTATTTTTGAATTGCAACTCCGAGTTTAAACATCTATTCAATTTGTATTATACATTATGCATAATTAAATCCCACTTTCCTCGATTAAAATTTCTATTTCAAGTCAAATGTTTTAAACTACATATAGTTTGCCTTCAATGAATAGTGAAAAGTGAATAGTAAAAGTAAATAGTGAATAGTAAAAATGAATAGTGAATAGTGGAAAGTGAATAGTGAATAGTGAATAGTGAAAAGTGAATAGTAAAATGGTCCCCATCCTAGGAAGAGACCCTCAAAGTGGTGGTAATTTCAAAAGCAATACTGCAACCCAAATTTCATTTCTTTCATGGTAGCAAAATTACAACTTGACTTATAACAAAATTTAAAAATAATATTTCTACTAAGCTTGCACAAAAATAATACTTTTACAAACTTAATTAAAACATTAACTAACTCACAACTTTGTAAGTAGAAGAAGAAGGAACTACATGAGTCTAATATACTTTTAAAAATAAATTTTCTCTTCCTTTCCTCATTTTTAAAATGGTAAAACTTAATGAACAATAGAAATACAAACATCAACCCAAAAATAGAGGATTTCTTCCCAACTTCAAAATAACAATTTATACAACAATAGGGAGATAACTTTCTCCTTTTGACGAATCAACCAAGATGCAGTCACTAATCCTTAAGAGTAAAGGAAAATAAAATATTTTCCCAACACAAGAAACTTCTCCAAAACTTCACAAATAGCTCCAAGAATACCTGCATAACACACAAGAGAAGAAACACCACACGAGCTGCTCTCCTCCCTACCATAGACCCGCAAGAGGGTCACCCCCGAGCTAGGGAGATTATCCACACCTAGGGAATCCAAATCCACTTCACAACAGGTAAAAAAAATAATACACAGGAACACACATACACCCATGGATATTTACACAACACAAAAATTCAACAAAGGTGAGTTTACAGAGGGGTAAGAGAGTGGACACACTCAACTCTAGAGTACCACCCTTCACAATAATTCAACATAATTTTTCTCATGGCCTCAAGCCAAACAAGATCATCAGATTTCAAGAAATATCATATTTGGCTCTCAAGCCATATAACCAATTTTCTCAAATTCACACAAATGCCCTCAAGGCTTTCAACATTTCAAAAGAAACAAGGCATGCACTCGAGGAGGATCACTCCTCCCTTACCCCACACTTGATGAGCATTTCTCCCAAGTGGAAGACGCTCTGTCAACACCCCACAGTTGATGAGCATTTCTTCCAAGTGGAAAAAGCTCTGTCAACAACCCAATAAAATTTTCCCACAATAACAAAATTTACAACACAAGCAAAAGAAATAATTTTCACACATCCTTCATGCAACAAATAAATAATTTTCGTACATCCTTCATGCAACAAATAGAAATACATAGGAAAAGCCATGAAATCCAAATAAATAATTTTCGCACATCCTTCATGTAACAAATAGAAATACAAAGGAAAAGCCATGAAATCCAAATAAATAATTTTCGCACATCCTTCATGCAACAAATAGAAATACAAAAGAAAAGCCATGAAATCCAACCTTAAAAAGCCCTTTAATAGATAAAGTTGATGAAGAGCTCCACATTTAGTCTCTTCTCCCAATCTCTCCTTCTCAAAAAAAAAACAATCTCTCTATGATCACAAGCAAGGGATAATGAATGGAGGATATAGGATGGCTAGAATAATTTCGGCATTATGAGGCTATGAAGAGGAGAATAGAGAAGGAATTGGGCATTATGAGGATGCTAGAAGAAGATTTCCTAGAGGAAATTAGGCATGATAAGAATGCAAGAATGAAGTCCCCCTGCAAGAATGAAGTTCCCCTGAAAGAATCAAGTTCCCCTGCAAAAATCCAGTCTTCTCTAATTGCTTAGAGAAGGGTCTTATTTATAGATTTTCTGAAAAGGGAATGGAAGGTGAGGATCAAGAGTTGAGATCAAGGGCTCACATTATTTGTGAATTTTAAATTCATAGTGGATGAATTAAAAATTTGTTTTTTTGGGAAGAGTGGATTATGACATCAAGGGCTCTCATTATTTGTAAATTTTAAATTCATAGTGGATGAATTAACAATTTATTTTTTTGGGAAGAGTGGATTATGACATCAAGGGCTCTCATTATTTGTGAATTTTAAATTCATAGTGGATGAATTAAAAATTTATTTTTTGGGAAGAGTGGATTATGACATCAAGGGCTCTCATTATTTGTGAATTTTAAATTCATAGTGGATGAATTAAAAATTTATTTTTTTGGGAAGAGTGGATTATGACATCAAGGGCTCACATTATTTGTGAATTTTAAATTCATAGTGGAAGAATTAAAAATTTATTTTTTTGGGAAGAGTGGATTATGACATCAAGGGCTCACATTATTTGTGAATTTTAAATTCATAGTGGATGAATTAAAAAAAAAAATTGGGAAGAGTAGATTATGACATCAAGGGCTCACATTATTTGTGAATTTTAAATTCACATGTGAGGACAAAAATGAATTAAACATTGTAATATTTATGAATTTTTTAAGATTGTAATATTTAAATAACCGCACTCCTTTTTCCATGATCCCAAGTGGAATTAAAAAAAATATCCCCACCCACGAAGGACCACACCACTTTATGGGGATTCTCACCAAAAGTGAGGGGACAAGAAGATAAGCCCCTCCATTATTGGTGGACCATGGAGTCATTTTAAGCCTTGGAAATGGAGAAAGGATGGGCTTGAGTGTTGATCCCACTCATCCTATCCTTCCCATGCCTCCAAATTCGTCACTTAACTTCACTGTGAAGTTAAGGTGACCATACAGAGGTTAACTAAGGGTTACCTAAGTCAAAAGTGACCCTAGACCCATGGGGTATAACCCAGGGTCAATTTGAACTTAGTTAGGACACCCAGGGTCAAGTTAAGACACAAGAAAAGGGTCTCAAAAATTTAAATTAAATAAATAAAATTCAAATACAATTCTTACAACACAAATCATAATCAATTTTACAAAAGGGTAGACCTAACCCATTCAACCTCATGCAAGGCAATATTACAACATTACAACATTGCACCAAACACAGAGTTGATCTTGGTTCCTCATGGAACTAGATCGGCTTCACAAGGGATTATGACATAAGGTGTGGAATAATCTCCTGTATCTGTGGTTTTGTTAGAAATACCTACACACTCAATCTCAAAGTTAATTCCACATATACATATCATAGCCGAAGCAAATTTAATACATGCATTTCTAAAGCATACCACAGTTCTTATAAACATAATGAAATCACATGAAAATTTTCTATCTAACCTCACCCAATTAGTTTTCCTGTAATGTAAACATTAAACCCAATTAGTTTTCCTAATAGAATAAACATCTATATAATATCACCCAATTTGTTTTCTCTTAAAGTAAACATCTAACTAACATCACCCAATTAGTTTTCCTTTAAGATAATAAGGTTTAATAGTTTGAAAATCCAGGAACAACAGTCCCATAAATATAAAAATACCAACAACAGTAAGCTAAATAGTCACATGTACAGAAATGAAAAAGTGTAGGCCTCACAAGTTGCCACTATATTTTTGCAAACAATTATATGTTGAGTTCCATTTAGGATTATATGTGGATTACACATCTATGCCCGCACATGCAGGATAGGGCAAGGGGAGGTTTGTCGATAAACCTACATTTAGACGTCCAAATTGGTCCAAACCTTTTGGTTCTTACAAAATGTTTGGAACTAGCAGCAGCAGGAGATGCAGCAGTTGCACCGACTAGATCCAGGCTTTTTGACAGGATGACTACAATTTCTACTCAGGTTGATCAGATGGCATCTGATTGTGTAGGGAGCTACTTATTACATCCACAAATTAACCTTCCTCCCATTGAGGCTACATCCGTGAATTATGACCCCTACATTCATATGGATATACCATCCCCATCAGATGTGACCCATACGAGTGACGCCACTATACGTGATGTGTGTTCAACTGCCTTTGTTGATTTACTATCAACATACCAGTATATCAGTGACTAGTATGGGATTCTTTTGGATGTTGTACCGACTCATATTAGATGACATAATGGTAGACAGTCAGGTCAGGGTGAGGTGGCTTTAGAGAACTAGAATATTCCAGACTAGCCTACAGCCCCCACATAGCATCAGGTTGCACCTCATGTACATGGCACATATAGCACACTTCTCTTTGGCACTGGTCCTTTACCTTCAAATGTAGGTGTCCCTGATGTTACCATTCATTCTTCTGACATTAGTGGGATTGGTAGAGTGCTCCAGAATGTGCAAGTACTTGAATAATTTCTATATTTTGCGTTCTACAAATTCACATGTGTATATATTAAATAAACTTGACTTAAAAGTAGTTCTCACTATTCATTGAAATCTTGTAATTGAAAATTTCTAGCAACAAGGGGATAATTTGTCGCATTTCAGAGATTTGGAGCATGCAAAGGATCATGTGCATGATACATTTGAGGCACATTTATAATATATAAATTACTTGATAAATTCGGACATGTTGAAAGTACAATTTAACTTTAAGATGACTTTACATATATATACACATGTACATTAAATTAAATAATGTACTTTCTTGTGCAAGGAGGTGTATCAGGACAGGGATTAGGATCTTAAGAGAGATCAAGATATGGATCTAGAGAGAGATTGAGACATGGATCCAGAGAGAGATCGAGACATGGATGCACACATGGATTGGGATCTAGAGAGAGATCGAGACATGGATCCACATATGGATCGAAAGTGTAGACACCCTAAAATGATCAAGTCATCGAATCACTTGCATTTCGCCATCTGTCTAATCACCTGCATTTCAAACATTAATTAAATAATCTAATTATTTAATTAATTTCACTAAATTCTTCTAAATCACAAAATTGCGACATTAATTAAATAAATTCTCTTTATTTAATTAATTAAATCTAAATTCCTCTATATTTTTCTACAATTAAATAATTTTAATTATTTAATCAAATCATTATCCTATTTCCAAAAATCAAATCCACATTAATTCAATAAACCCATTATTTAATTAATTCAACAAATTCCCTCTTATCTACAATTAAATAATTCTTAAATTATTTAATTAAATCAAATTCATTCTTTCAAAATCATGCACAACAATTAAATAAATTTATTTATTTAATTTTCTTTCAAATCTTCTAAATTAAATAATTCCAATTATTTAATTATTTCTTCCAAAATATTTTCTCTAAATTTAAATAAATCAATTATTTATTTAAATTGTTTTTTCTTCTAAATTTGAGTTATCTCTGATATAACTCAAGCTTTCTATATTTAAATAAAGCAAAATATCTTCTTATTCTCATGCAAATCCCTTCTTCTTGTTTTAAATCACTTAACTAATTGTTACATTCTGTTAATTGCTTTAACTCATTCTTCTATTCTTGATAACTCCTCTCATGCAAAAGAAAGTGAGACACTTGGCTTCTAATTATTTGTTGCACGTTCCTCAACTGTTCTCCTCCGTTGATTCTTCTGAATTATCTGGACCATTGATCGATCTTCGTTGAAACCTATATAAACCCCCCTCATCTCCTTCATTGAGTCTCTCTCTTCGATCGTATTCTCAGGCATACTTAATAGAGCTTTGAGCATACACAATGCGTCGATTGAGCAAACTTACGATCTTTTGACATTGATCTTTGAGCACATTGAGGACACAACTTGCTTGTTGCATGATTGAGCAATCCACACTTCTCCAAAAGGGAACAATACAGGTTTTGGTAAGAGCTTTCATTTGTCTTTTGGTTTTATGATAATGGCTTTTACTTAGATTGGTTCGCTTTATGTGATTGATTTTTGGTTTTATTAGTTTAGATTTAATCAATTTTTCCTCATACACAGAAAGATAGATCTATACATATGTAGTCATATTAGACACCCTACCCTCTGACTTGTTATGGTTTCGCATGTTATGACCTTTCACATTATGGTTCATGTCTTATTATGTTTTACAATATATACATTTTACATTATGGTTTCACATTATATACATTTTATATTATGGTTTTGAACATTATGGTTCATGTCTTATTATGTTTATAGTATATACATTTTACATTATGGTTTCATATTATGGTTATTAAATTGTGATTTGTCATGTATCATGTTTTGAATATGATTTCTTTAATTATCTCTCTAGAATTAAAATAGATAAAAAAATTTGTCTCATTTTTTGGATACAACTTAATATAGAAATATAAAAATTCTTGAAGCTAATTAGTGTTTTGAGTTGGGAATCTAAATAATATTCTTTCTCACTTTAAATCTATATAAAAAATTGAGTTAATTTAATGTTCATAATCAAATTTAGGAAAAACATACAAAAAAGACATCACATATATATTGCATTGCTAGTTGATGAAAGGAAATTTGCATGACTAGTTAATTTAGCTAATACTAATCTAGGAATCACAATATCTTGAATTATGTACCAACAATATAACTCAATTCAATTCACTATGATCTAAAACTACAAGAATTGACAAGTCCCTATCATTCTATAATAAAAAATAACTAGTAATAGATAACCAAACATGCAGTAACATTATAACTAATAACAATCCAATCATTAGGGGGATTATGCATAATAGAACCTAATGTTTACTTGTCACTATTGTTCAAGTTATGCAAAATAAAGATCATATCAATCATATAAGTAAACTAAGGAATGATATTGAAACTCAATAAAATTTCATTCACTTGTATAGACACAATTACATTGAATTTGGATATTTAGATAAAAGAAATATCTAAGTATAACAATATATATCACTAACATTAAGGTATTAAAGACTAAAATAGTTCTAGAGTATACATCCCTCACATATGTCAAGGAGTCTAGTATATAGATCTCCCTTATTCAAGAACATAGCAAACTCCCTCATTTAATTCTATATATAGAGTTGGTGAACATATAATTAAAACATAGATACCCCTTAGGTGTAAATCAATTCAATATTTTAAGGGGATATATAAACCTAATTTACAATTATTTTCATGCATGACATATGCATATTGTCGAGAGTGATCCAAAAACCATGATTAAACAAGCTTGTATAATGAAATTTAGTGACAAATTTCTAGGAGTTTCATGTGCTCGTGGTGGGATTGCTATCAAGCTTCCTTATATTTTCTTCGTTTCACTTTAATTAGTGTACCTCAAATATTAGGGACTAACCTCCCAAGCTTATCTATCCTAAAGAGAAGAATTTTAACCTTGCCTTAAGCATTGGCCTTGAACTATCCTTTGCCTAATTATAAGCTATAACTAAATTGGTCTTGAGATTGGCATTCCCTACCCTCAAGAACTAAGCTTACACCATAGAGTCATTAGAAAATAGCTCAGATCACCAACATGTTCATTTAACAAACAACTTGGTGAACACATGAATGAATACACACATGCATCATACTCAATCATCTAGAATATTTGAACTTATAAATACTTATCAAGTCTTAAAAACTAAACTTTATCATGACATCCAAAAATAACTCAATTCTATTAAGCTACATTAAGATAACAGAAGATAGACAATAACTTTATCATGACATCCATGACATCTAGAATTTCCTCCATAAAAGATAGCCTCTAATTTCATCGAATCACAATATCTTAGGATGACCTGAATATCAGGTAAGATCTAAACACCAAAATGTAGGAAAATGAAACATGTGGGCTACAATTAATTGATGACATGTCTATTTCGATGATTAAGAAAAAAGTAATGTATCACCACATTGAATGAAATTATTTGAATTCAACATAAAATAAAAAGATTTTCAAATTTAGGTCCAAATGTTATATATATATATATATATATTGTCATAGAAAATATATACATGTACAAAAATAGCTTAAAGGTCTTGGTACATATAATCTGGATCCTCTCTATCTTTTATTATCTCTAAAATCTTTTCATAATCTTCAATGGGAAACCTCCACCTTTGATTGGCACGTCCTCTTTTTGGTAAAGTTTCAAGATTTATTCGTGTTGCTATAATTAAGTCACTATAATGTAGAACCTTTGGACTTGGCATATAATCAATAAATATAATAGCATTTGTATCTATCTTTGTTTTTTTATAGTATGTGCCTTCAACAACCACTGATCCAATAGGATACTCTTGTCCATCACCATCTATCATTGATTTTGACAGTTTGCATTTTGGTTGCATACATCTTAGTAGATAGTAATCTACACCTTCTGTATTGTCAGGATCTGCAAGAATAGCAAAAATATCTCTTGTACACACCATGTAGTAAACCATGCTCAACTTAAGTAGAATATATTATAAATCAAATGTACAAGTTAAAATTCAATTTAAAAATTTAAAATTTACCTGTAACAACTAAATCTGATACACGTTTGTGATCAGTTGAATACAAAAGATCATAGGCATATACAATGTCATTATCTTAAAAAGGGTCCGACGTGGCCACTAATTGTTTTATTTCCCATTATGAAACATACCCATCTCTAATATTCTCACATTGTAGAGTATTTGCATTGTTCTCAATGCAATCAACACAAAAACATGATTTTTCTCACTTGAATTACAGGAGGCATGCTATGTTCTGTTGTCATGATTTAATGCAAACTTCTAATACCACTAATGTTTTGACAATTAGTAAGAGTTGATCGATCAATATCTATAACTTTCAATCATCCAATTAAAAACTGTATAAAATTGAAAATTCAATTCATGTACACACATTGAAATTCAAAAAAAAAAAATTTATGTACCTTTAACTTCCCAAAAATAGCGTGTGTTGTATATTGAGTCACGGATGACAAAATGACTTTGCACCATTCAACAATTTCATTTGCATTCCTTATGGCATTACTTGCAAGTTCATGTTGGTGAAATGTCAGGTTAAGAGGTTTTCTAGTTGAAAGGAAAAGACGATCTCAAAAAACATAATTAGATTTTTTTTTAAATCCAACAAGAGAAATATTGAAAATCTGCAACATTGGATATATATCAAAACCACTAAATTGCATAATGGTTTAAGCTTCCACTTCTCAACACATGCAATATATTGAGATCTACAATTTTTTCCTAACAGGTTTAAATTCATTTAAAATATATTTAAGAATTTAAATTTGTAGTCCATATGGTATTACCTGCAAGTTCATGTTGTCCAAGTGCACACTTCATACATGCTCTAGCTCCATCATGTTCTCCTTTTCCATGTCCACTCTCATAGAAATTCCACAAAAATTGTATGTTCTGTTTAATATGTTGTTGGCTTAACCAATTAAAAGCTTTTGCAAACTTAAATTGTCCTGTGAAGTTACAAACAATTTTAAATTTAAAACCAAAATATTTTTTTTAAAACTATATACATACCTACAACATATTTAAGTAACTGAACAATTCAAGTCTACAAGTTAATTACACAAATAAATATAATATAATTTTTTAAAAAAATTAAATCAACACTTACTAGCACATCCACCAAACCATATCCAATGTTGTGAAGCATCTATTTGACGTTGTCTCAAGTCTTCAAAAAACATTGCAAAACAATGGGCTACATAGCTTCTATCATGACATGTATCATCGCTGATATAAAAGTGAACCTCTTTGATGATAATTCGTTCATCTTTGCTACTTTGTACACCATCCACATGTTCTTCGGCATGCCTATAACAAACTTGTACAAACATTGCAACTTGCTCTAAATAATAATATTGACTTTGAATCTCACTTTAAAGACTAAATGTATAGTTCTCAGAGAAATCAACAATAGAGAGAATACAACCTAGTGGAAAGCAATTCTTTGAGTCACGAAATTGCTTAACTTGCCATCTAGCACCTTGACAATGTTCAATATGTGGATATATGATATTGCAATATTTATTCATAAACTCATTGTAAGACAATTCACTCTCTTTGAGAACAATTTTTCTTCTCTCAACTCTTGACTTTGTTGAGTACTTCTCATATTCAAATCTCTTCCACATAACTTGCATTGAATGATCAATATTGTCAACCTATACAAGATTCTTCAAATTTCTACAATCATTACATATATTTTTTATACAGTACACTTTGAATTCATCTGAATCTTCTGATTTTTCACATAGAAGAGACTTCACAAATTGTGTTGTACTTCTAGGGATGACTATATTTGGATTAATTACTGCCATAGCTTTTTTATATGACTGTAGGTGTAGATGAAATTTGACATGATTTTGACAAAAAGAAGTCTCACATACCTTATTTATACGTACAAAACTTGGTCGTAGTCTCTCAAACATCCTTTGACAAAACTTCACATCTAAAAATTCTTGTTTGAATGCTTAAAAAAATTTACTTTGTGTTGTATCTATAAAATGTTTTGGATGTGAAATTTTTGTACCATCTTCACCTTTTATCTGTATAGCATCCCTTCTATTGGAAAAAACATGAGTGGCTGGTCCAATATTCAATCACCTGTCTCTTTTCATCTTCTGAGATTCTATCTTTTCAGGGAACCTTGCAAATATTTACCCAATTATTCTCAACATTTTTTCATCCAATCTATTTCTCTTTGCAATATATATTTGAACAGTTCTCCCAGAAACATTGCGTAATTGGGAAATTGCTTGAACTTGTCTTCTATGTGATAATTTCTTACTAGAAATTACAATCATCAATGCTCTACGTGCAGCACTTAAATCAACAGTTCGACTCTTACTTTCAGTAGAATTCAATGCTTCTTGTAGGTTTTCAAATATTGTTTGCTTTAATGAACCTGATGACTTTTTCTTATTATCAACCCCTAACAACTCCAAAACAGGGGTCATCTCTTTCCTCCTAAATAACTTTGCAAATAACTATGCTCTTCTAATTATAGACTTATTTTCAAAAAAATTGTCCCATATTTTTTTAAAGTGTAATTTTACTGTGCTTTCAGATACCATATTTTCAGATGAAATATTTTTGAAAAGAGAATCCTCATCCATCTCCATTAGATTTTCCATACCAAGGAAAAAATTTCATTCACCACCTTCAATTTGTTCTGGTACCTATACTCCTTGGTCATCAACAATTTCCATGGGTTGTTCTTGAGTAGATGTTTCTTCATCGACATTTATAGTATCTCTTCTTCGATCATACAACTTTTTTCTTCTCTTTTTATTGCCCATCACAAATTGCTCAAATTTGAATTCACCTGCATACAAATACTTTAACCTCTATTTTTGAAGATCTAGGTCTACATTCAATAAATCAATAATTTAATCAATTACACATTTTAGATCATGGTACCTGAAAATACAACTCTGCCCCTGTTGAAATCAATGGTTCTTTTTTCTCCAAATTTCTATAATTTAATAATTTAAAAAAGCCCAAAAAGCTAAAAAAGCCAAAAAAAGGCATTAAAAAACACTTTCAGATCATTGTGTTTTTGAATATGACTCTTCCCTGTCGAAATTAGTCTTTTTTTTCTAAATTTATTGTAATTCAATAATTTAAAAAAAAATTAAAAAGCCACAAATTCTTTTATAAAAAGCAAAGAAATAGTTTCGACCAAATGGGATTCGGCTAAATCCCATTAGATAGAATCCCATTAGGTCGAATCTGTCTAGGTGGCATCCTATTTTGCAGCCAAGTCACCATTTTTTCAAACTTTCTCAAACTTCCAACTTCTCCTAAATATTTCTGCAATCAAAATTATTTAAAAAAAAAAATACCCTTTTGTAGAGCTCGGAGTGTTGAATTTGGAAATATATATATATTTATATTTTGAGTAATTTTAGGCTATAAATTTTTGAAAATAATGCAAGTAGGTTGTTCAAGTTCAAAAAGAGGCTAATTTGAAATTAAAAAAAATAGTAAAACATGATAAAAATTTGGAAAATATATGATGCCCTAGAGGAGAGAATCCTCTTCAAAAGGGTATAATTTGTTTTTTGAAAATGAAAAAAAATTAAATAATAGTTGACGTCAACTGAAAACTATCAAATTCAGGTAAATTTGACTTTAAAACATTATTACGAGAAAATATAGATCAAAAATTCATTTTTTTTCCATGACCTAGATATTGAAGTCACCTATTTAGGAAAAAAAATCAGGAGAAAATACATTTTTTTCTATTTGTTTCTTGAAGTCAATTGAATGTCACTTTTTCTTCAAATTTTTAGCATTTCAAAATCTGCTCTTAAATTGATAAAAAAAATATCAAAACAAGTTTTTAAAAAATCTAAAAAAATAGAGGAATAAACTTCAACAAGAGATCTACATTTTCTTAGTTTACATCATTTTGAAATTCAAAACATAAAGACCACTTTTATATGGTTGAAGTTGAGATTTTTTTTATGCTGGTTGATTCCTTTATAAAGTGTGACACAGGTTTGTACTTTTACCCTAAATACACTGTGACATTAAGCCTGAAAACATCCTCCTTGATGACAAATCAGAGACAGAAGTTTTAGATTTTGGGCTCGCCAAACTTCTAATCAAAGACAAATCACAGGCCTTCACTACCATGCGTGGCACCCATAGCTACCTTGCGCCAGAATGGCTCACCAACTCTGTCATTTCTCATCACATGACCCGCGTGACCACCGCTAGTGGCTATCTTACCATCCAAAGTCATGGCATACTTGAGCACCGAAAATGGGATCCCATAAAGGCTACTGTAGAGCAATGGCACATTCATAGATCAGCATGCTTTAATGGTGCCTTGGTCTGTTACCACATCCACTACAGCCCCAGTGCTTCTTAGGGTTTGAATCCCCTTTCCTTTCAGATCCTTTATGGGATTTTGTAACCCTACCACTACTCTGCCTATTCCTACCTTACACAGGGAATTTATGGCCTCAGTCGTATAGGGTTCTAGATTGAGATACGTCATAGCCCCCTTGGCATGCTCACAGGTCTTCTCCAGGGCTTGTATTTTGGTGATCTTTCCCCCTCAGGCGCGCAGAAAGCCTTCCGCTATGACCTTTGGCCCCCACACAATGATGCATCTAGAATTTGGATGCAAAGCGCTTTGACCTGCAGATCGGTCCACAATTGTTGCAGCTCTCATCACATGACCCGTGTCTATCACTGCGGGCCAAAAATCAGTTAGTGAAAATGGCATGGCCATCAGTTAGTCTCTGCTTGGCATCGACTCCCTGCATCCATCGATGTCAAGATGAGCTACATGCGCAGCGTCCGCATCCTCATCCTCGAGCGTGTTCTTGGGAAGCTCTGCTTTAGAATCCATGGTAGGGAATCTATTTGTTAAAATGAAAATTATGGCCAAGATTTGCCCGCCCATTAGGGTATTTGCCCGCAAATTATGCCCGCCTATTTTTGCTCGCTAAAACAATTTCAAAATGGAATCGAAATTAAATAAATTAAGATATATAAATCTCTGGCTTTTATACAATAGATATTATTAAATATGTTATAATATAATATTATTATAATATAATATTATAATATTATTATAATATAATATTATAATATTAATAATATAATATAAATATTATATTGTATTATTATATAAATATTATATTATATATTATATTATATAATATATAATATATATTATATTATATATATAATAATAATGTCTATCCAGTTTGTCTGACCAATTATTTAGTTGTGTTTTTTTTTTTAAAAAGGGTAAAAACTTTATTGAATCATAAAATTATTACAAAGCAGAAGGGAACACCCATAAGGGGCACAACCAAAATCAAGAATTAAGTAACACCCAAAAAACTCCTCATATCCTCCATAACCCAATCTTCAAGAATAGGGGCCAAATCACCAGGAAGATTGCCCCAATCATCCATATTCCAAGTCTCCATCTGCTCAGACGCCCACCTCGCCAAACCATCCGCCACCTTATTCCACTCCCGTGGCACATGACAAAAAGCAATAGAATCTAAAGCATTGCTCAGAGAAACAATTTGTTTGGCCACCACTGCAAGTTGCCAGTTTACCTCCTCAAAATGTCTCTTATTCAGCATATCAATGACCACCTGAGAATTTGATTCACAAATAATCTACCTCCAGCCAAGGGCACAAGCATGCTCTAATGCCAAAAGAATAGCAAGAGCCTCCATGAGATTAATTGTATGCTGACCTTTATATATAGAGAAGAAAAAAATTACCACCCCCAAACTATCCCTGCCAATGCCACCAACTCCAGCATGGCCAGGATTACCTCTAGAAGATCCATCAGTATTGATTTTTAGCTCTCCCCCATAGCGGGAGGACACCAACGACCAGTACGACAGACCCTTGCTCTCCCGTGCCTATGCTAAACCGCCCTTAAATGTTTATGTCCACCCCTAGAGAGACTCAGGGCTTTAACCACATCACAATCACCAGAAACAACAGGGATAGACAAATCACACTTAGCAGCCAAAGTTTCCTGCAGAACCCCCAGAATCCTCAACCAGAGTTGACCAACAAGTAGCTTCTTGTCCAAAAAACTTCTATGGTTGTGCTCCAACAAAATATGCCAAAGTATCAAACTAGGGCCAATGATCTAATCAATGAGGAGAAAATAGGTCTTTACAGGGGAGGCCCCAGACTCCTCCAAAAATCCTCTAAAGAAGAAGCATGTCTACATGGCATATGCCAGAGATTCCACCAGAAATGCCAAATAACTTTTACAAAGGAACACTAAAAGAAGAGATGGGGGATGCACTCCTCATGCCCACCACACAGAACACACTTAGAGGACCCCTGAAACCCATGTTTCCAGAGGTTCTCCCAAGTAAGGCACCTCCCTTGAACAACTAACCATGAGAAGAAGTTACACTTAGGCCAAGCAAACTTATTCCAAACCTGTTTCCACCATGAGACCTCTGAGCTCCCAAACATTTGCTTATCAAGAACTTGATAACCTGAGGAAACAATAAATTTGCCTTTTGGATCAGTACCCCAAGCCAACACATCTCTCCTAGGAAGAGAAGTGCAAACACACCTCGATAAGATCCTAGCAAGCTCCTGATAATCCCCAGCTGCCCCACCAGGAGGCCACTCCTGTGGAACCTTCCATCTATACACACTAACTTGTCCCAAATTATGAAGAGTTTTAAAATCAACAATATGGCACCACCCAGCATCAATAAAATGCCTACTCAAATTTTGGTGGGGGTGGGTAGACAAAATGGTAGGATAACCATTCCAAGAATCATGCCAGAAGAGAGCATCCTGCCCCCCATTGCAAATCCAAAACAACCCCTGCTTGACCAAATTGACACCCCTTTTGAGGGTACTCCAAATCATAGATCCCTTCCCCTCCAAACTGGAGTGGGCAACATCCACACTTTCAACTGCACCCAAATACTTTGAGGTAAGAATTTTTGCCCATGATTGATGTTGCTACGAACACCATTGCCAATTAAGCTTAGATGCTAAAGCTTGTCCATTCAAATCAGTTCTACACAGACCTAGACCACCAGCCTACTTCAGCCTACAAATAGCTTCCCACTTAACCAAACTCTATTTCCTATGAAGGAGGTTGCCAGACCAAAGGAACTACCGAGACAAACTATCAAAGTCTTTGATAAAGCCGGAAGGTGCAGAGAGAACAAAACATCTGTACATAGGAAGAGCCTACACCACTGACTTTAGAAGAGTCATCCTACCCGCAGAAGAGAGCCACTTGTTAGTCCAATGACTAACCAGATTTCTAAACTTATCCATAATCTCCTGCCAGAACAATTTATGAAGCGAATGAATAGCAAGCGGAATACCAAGATACACAAAAGGGAGAGTGCCAATCTGGAAACGAAGGATACCAGCAATTCTCCTCTAAATAGCCTACAGAGTATGAAAGAAGTAAATAAAAGATTTCCCCTCATTAATTTTTTGACCTAACGTAGCCAAATAACAATCCAGAATCCTGCGCCAACCAAAAGCCTCCTCAACCTTGGCTCTGCCCATCAGAGTCGTGTCATCAACAAACTACAAATGTGACTGAGGGGAAATATTGTTTCCAAAACTCCAGCCCTTAATCAAACCAGTCTCCACCTGGGATCTAATAAACCTCCCCAAACCCTCTGCCAATAAGATGAATAGATAGGGGGATAAAGGGTCCCCTTGTCTGAGCCCCCTAGAAGCACCAAACAACTCCGTCGGCTCACCATTAATCAGCACCAAAAAGAAAGGAGAAGTAACACAGCTCTTCACCCACTCAATCCATTCACCAGCAAAACCAAACGCTCCCAAAATCTTAAATAAGAAGGCCCATTTAACCCGATCATAAGCTTTAGCCATATCCAACTTAATAAACATAGCTTTCTCTTTAGAACGATCCATAGAATGAATCGTCTCGGCTGCAATGATGACACCATCCATAATCTGCCTACCAGCCACAAAACCCCCTTGCTCTTCAGAAATTAACCTACTTAGCTAGGGTTTCAGCCGCTCAGTAATCAACTTAGTAATAATCTTATAAACCACATTACATAAGGCAATGGGCCTAAAAAGATCCAGATAATTAGCCCCATCCTTCTTTGGGATGAGATAAAGCAAGGTAGCATTCATGGATTTCAAAATTTGTTTATTCATGAAAGATTCTTGAATGACCTCCAACAAATCCAACTTAATCACTTCCCAGAACTCCTGGTAGAACTCAACTGGGAAACCATAAGGCCCTGGAGCTTTTCCCTTTTTCATCTGGAACACAATAGTTTCAATCTCTGACAAAGAAATGGGATGAAGCAAAGAAGCATTCATTTCAATGGTGACTAAGAGTGGAATACTATTCAAAATATCAGCTTCATCCTCCTCTGCAAGAAGGGAATCCTCAGATAGTAGAATAGAAAAGAAACGAATAGCCTCAACAGAAATAGAAGCAGAGGAGGAGAGAATCTCCCCATTCGAAGACCTGAGAGAAGAAATGACATTATCTTGTCTCCTATCTTTTACTAAATTATGGAAGAAAGAGGTATTCTTGTCTCTCGCCTGAAGCCACTTGATTCAGGACTTTTGTTTCCAAAAAATTTCCTCACCTAATTCCCATTCCTCAACTTCCTTCATAGCAACAGCTTCCAACAAACCTAGATCCTTAGTGAGGCCCTGATCACGAATCTGTCTGGTGATCGAGTCCAAATGAGCTTGAGTAGACTATTTTGCATGGAAAACATTACCAAAGTGTTGCCTATCCCACCGTTTCAACCTATATATCACAATTTGGAGCCTCTTGGAGAAGGAGTACATAGCGGTCCCATGTGATGGCTTCCCCAAATTCCACCAACTAGGAAGAAGATCATGGAGGGAGTCATCTCTTAACCACATGAGCTGAAACTTAAAAGACTACTTTACACAATGTCGGGGAAGCTCAGCAATAAGTTTGATTGGCCAATGATCAGAACCCTGCCCATCCAAAATCTCAGAGCTAGTCAGCCACCTGTCCCCCAGCTAGAAATTGGACACCAAGAATCTATCCAGACGTTCAGAAATAGCAGCATCCCCACATCTCCTATTATTCCAAGTAAAGACCCCATTAACAGGCTTGATGTCAACTAAATTTAAGAGGGCCACATTAAGCTGCAAGAGATCAGAAGAAGGCTCCAAGCAAGTAATGCCTCCCCTCTTCTCTTCCAAAGAAACAATGACATTAAAATCCCTGGCTAAAATCCATGGGAGATAAGGATCCAAAGTCCTCACATATCTGACAAAACCCCATAACTTTACCTTGCCATGAAGGTCAGCCAAAGCAAAAAGAGTATTCTCTCTCAAACCTTTGCAGGAATACCACCAAATTGGCTTGACTCTACGTGGGTCCCATAAGCATGCAACTCCACCAGAGCTACCAAGAGCACCAACACATTGACACTGACCACGACTACAAATCTTCGAAGCCACACTCATCATACTATTAATTGATAACTTAGTTTCCTGAAGGAAAACCACATCAGGAGAATGAATACGAACCAAATCTCAAATAGCCTTTTGTCTAGGGATGTTATTTATACCCCTCACATTCCAAGAGAGCACAATCATCGTTGGGGTTGAGAGAAGTGAGCATCAATAGTCCTCACTAAACTTGACTCAACCAATGTCTCACTAGCTGGCTTTACCTTTTCCAGGTCCTTTTTTCTACCAACCTTAAGAGGTTTCTCAGGAGCCCCTTTTTTGAGGGTTTTTGGTTGCAAACCCAAGGCTAGGGAAGGAGCCTTACTTTTTCCTAAGTCTGGAGTACCCCGCACTTCAGATAGAACACCACCAGCACTAGGAGAGCCACAAGAAACCTCTGGCACAAAATCTAACGCACCTTGAATAGGAGCTAGAGGAGCCAATTCAGTGTCCATTTGAGTACCCTGCTCACCAGGCTGATCTGAACTAGGAATCACATTAGGTTGATCCCCAGGAACAACCTCAGTAAAAGGTCCAACTGTTGTGTGCATGTCCACCTAAAAACCTTCCTCCTGGACCAAATTCTCCAACTTCTCAAATCTATTGAAAGTTTCCTCCTCCTGCCTATCCTTGAGGGATCTCTTCAGGCCTCTACCACGATTATGAGACTTAACCAGAATAAAACCTTCTTTATCAGCCCCACCTCCCTGCATGGGGGCTTTACCCTTGTCTGCTTCAAATCAGGCTGAGTAGGAGCATTACTTGAACCAACTGTACCAGAAGCTCAAGGAAACCTCCACTGAAGATGACCATATTCATGACATAGCCGACACCTGAAAGGTAATGTCTCATAATCTAATGGTTGAGTCCAAGAGCAAGACCCAACAGTCATATCAATAGAGTCTGGAAGTGGTTGGCTCAAATCAATTTCAACATAAACCCTAGCATAAGAAAAAAATCTCTTATTCAAAGTTTGTTGAGAAGGACCAATAGGTTTTCCCAGCAACAGCACAATCGACTACAATATATCACTTCTCCAGCATTCAAGCAGCAGCTGAGGAAGACGAACCCAAACTGGGATTCTCGAAGGTAACTTCTCTGCTAAGTTAAAGCCAGCATGCCATGGTTTGATGAATAGACCCACTTGATTATAAAAATATGGGCCCCCTTCGAAGGCCCTATTCCGATCTAAGACACACGAAAAATCCACCATAAAGAAGTTATTTGCAGCCATCAAAATATCAAAATCTCCTTCCAGGTTCCATGTCTTACGAATCCATGTATTAAGAAATGGGGGAGAAACCCTCATCCCCATGAACTTACAAATCAAAACATGATTATAGCAGTAATTAATATCCTCAGCTACCGACTCTGATTGTATTACTAAAACCGGCAGCTCATGGGCCCTCTCCAAGCATCCATTCACCTTTGGCAATTTAAGGGAACCATTTTGGACCACATCTGATCTAGAAGAAGACTGAATGGGAATACTGGCATCGTCCCCAACCATGGAAGAAGCATGACCCTCCATATCTAAAGGCACATTCAAAGCCATTTATACCAAACGAGTGAGGGCTCAAAATGCCCCCCCACACCATGTTGAATCCAAAGCAATGGCTCCAAACAGGCGCACCACCACAATAGACAACACCTCAAAAGAAGAAAACCCCCCCAATGTGCAGCAAACACGAACTAGAGGGCACACAATAAAAGAGAACCCAGAGTTGGAAACCCTTGAACCCTGCACGCCACCACCCATACCAAAGAATGCCTCACAACCAGCTAAAACCAGAAAAAAAAAAAAAAAAAAAGTAGACCCGGTCCCCTTGACCCCCTGCTGACATGCAAATCCCCTACGCACAAAGAAAGCTCGAACCTGCAAGCTAGGGCTCAGGTGCCCTAGCTTTCTCTCCCACACACGCTATCGCCATCCTTCCTTTCCAATTAAGAAGTTATATTTAGTTGTGTTTTTTGCCCGATGACCAAATTAGTCATTTATTTAGTCATTTCAACTGATGACCAAATTAGTCATTTATAGTTGTGTTGCAAAAAATTAATAGAATTTTGGTCACGTGACTAAAATTTTTAGTCACTTGGTCATTTATTTGTCATATTTCTACTAGTGATACATACATTCTCTTTTTATAGCAAAATGAAGGAAATCATATTCCAACAAATAAAGAAAGAACAAATAGATATACACCAATAAACTTCTCCACCATCGAAAAGAGAGGGAGTATGGAAGCTAATAGAATGGATGGAGAATGAAAAAAAATACACTGCAAAGAAGTGTTATACAATACAACAAGAAGTTGATGATACCCCACACAAATTGGACATAGAAATTAATCAAGGGGGAAGAGAAATAGAACTAGACATAGAGCCTAAAGAAAAATATTATAATAAACTAATAAAATTAAGGGAAGAGAACATTTCCAAAGAAGGGGACCCTAAACTAGCCAAAATAGGAGATTATTGGGATGAACAAGTAGTAACACAAGTAGTTGAAATTTTATCAGAATTTGAAGACCTATTCCCCAGAACATTTACTAACCTTAAGGAATAAAAGAAGAAGTTGGAGTAATGAAGATTCAGTTAAAGGAAGGAGCAAAGCCACAATGGAAAAGACCATATAGGCTCAATTCTAACATGAAAAATAAGGTCAATACAGAGCTAGATAAGATGTTAGCCGCTAGTATAATCAAACTAGTTGAGGATGCAGATTGGATAAGTCCCATGGTAGTTTAGAATAAAAAGACGAGAGAAGTTAGAATCTATGTTGACTCCTGAGAACTTAACAAATCTTATATAAATGATCCATTCCCAACCCCTTTTACAGAAAAATTCTTGGAATTAGTAGCGGGAAGGATAATATATTCATTTATAGATGGATTCTTAGGCTATCATTAGCTTAAGATAAGGGAGGAAGATCAACCAAAAACCACTTTTGCATCCGAGTGGGGATCCTTTATGTATACAGTGATGCCTTTTGGACTTAAGAATGTATTGGCTATCTTTAGCAGAATAATGATAAATGCATTTAAGGACTTTATAAATGACTTCTTAGAATTATACTTAGATGACTGGGCAGTGCATGGACTAATCAAGGAGCTATACAAGCTTTGAGAATGATGCTAAACAGATGCAGAATCTTACAAATCTCACTAAACTTGAAGAAATACATGTTTATAGTATCATTTGGTACATTATTAGGACACATGATATGTAAAGAGGCTTAATGGTGGATTCATTGAAAGTGACGTTGATCATGACTTTACCACCACCTAAGATAGCAACTGACGTAAATATCTTCCTCGGCTATACAGGGTATCATAGAAAGTTCATAAGAGGATATGCGGCAGTGGCAGCTCCATTAGAAGAGATTTTAAAGAAGAAAACTGGTAAGACAATTGAGTGGAATGAACAATGCCAATCCTCCTTTGACACTTTGAAATAGAAAATAGCAATGGAACCAATCTTAATTTTTCTAGATTGGACAAAACACTTTCATGTACATGTGGATGCCTCTAGGATTTCTATTGGGGCAATACTTGCACAGCCCAAAGGGAACAAAGATCACCCAATAGCTTTTGCTAGTAGGAAATTGTCTAAAGTGCAAAAAAACTACACAAAATTAGAAAGGGAAGCCATGGCAATGGAGTAGACTTTGCAAAAATTTAGACATTACCTATTGTCTACACCATTTACTTTCTTTACAAATCATGAACCCTTGAAATATTTATTGAATAGACCTATTACTCAGGGTAGAATATGTCGATGGCTACTCGTCTTTCAGGAATTTAACTTTCAAATAATGGTTAAAGCTAGAAAAACTAATCAGGGACCATATTATTTATCAAGGATTGAAATAGGTGAGGAACCAGACAACCAAGAGAAAGAACTTCTTGGTGCACATCTATTCAGAGTAAGTGTGGTACCTAAAGAACTGAAAGATATAGCTAGCTTACTCTCTACGGGCGAATTCCCACCAGACTCATCACCACAATAAAATCAAACCTTAATGCGGAAGGCCCTACCTTACACATTAGTAGATGGAGAACTCCACATCATAGGTAAAGATGATATTGTGAGAAGAGTCGTATACAAGCATGAGAGAAATGAAATTTTAAGAGAAGATCGTGAAGGAATCTCTAGTGGCCATAACTGTGGTGAAACAACAGTAAAAAGAGTTAAATTAGTAGGTTTATAGTGGCCAACACTGCACAAGGATGCTAAGGAATATGTGAAGAATTGTGATATATGTCAAGGGGTAGGAAAACCTACTATTGGTGCCCAGAAAATTTGGTTCCCAAAAATGCATTATTTTGCCCCAACAATCCATCAAAATCCCACTTTATGCCCTCATTGTTAAACTTATAAATTAGAACTGATCAGAGATATCTTCCACAGGTTTTCATGTGTTAGCCTTTTGAAAATACAAGGGAAAAGCCCAAAAAAATACTAAGTCAAAAAACTCTAAGTGTTTCCTTTTGTTTTTCACATTTGTCGAAGGTTAAGGTTCCAAGCTTCCTCCTTCCATCCTCCTTTCCCATTTGGCTCCAAGATCCCCCAAGGCTAAATTTGCCTAAGTGTTAAGTTCTTGAAAATTCTTCTAAGTTTGTCAGAGGTTAGAGTTCGAGCCTTTGGCCTTCGGTCTTCTTCAAGGCAGGTGTCAGGGAAAATCCCCAGGGTCTGAAGTGCGACAGGTCTACTTGTTCAAATCCTTCTAAGTATGAAGTGTGTGGTGGATTTCAGAGGTCGGCTCTTCTTCCTTCCTTCGAGGAAGGAAAAATAGGGAAGGCCCAATAGCCAATCCCCAATAGGTGTTCTCTTCTTTGTGTGGAGGCCAAAGTCCAACGAGCTCTATTTTTCATAAGTGTGTCAGAGGTCAAATTTTGGGCTTCCCTCCTTCTATCTTCTTTATAGAAGGAAGGTGGAAGGCCCGATAGTCGACCCTCAATGGGTCTTAATTCCTTCTAAGGTAGGCATGTGGCGGTTGGCAGATGTTCTTTCTTTTTCCTTCCTTTTGGTAGGAAGAAGGTGGGAGGCCTGAAGGTAGAAGGCAGAAGTCTGATGGGGCCTAAAGTTCTATGTATTGCGGGAGTCGACTGGTGGAGGTTCCCCTTTCTCCCTTCTTTTTTGAAGGTGGCAGATAGAGGGCCTGGTGCCCGAAGTCCACCCAGATGTTAATGTTTCAATGTATGGAAGGTGAAAGGTGGGGCTTTCCTTTCCTTCCTTCCTTCTTTGGAAGAAGGAAGGAAGGAAGCCCAAGGCTCGCCCCTTGATGACCTTCATATTCTATGTAATCGGGGTCACGCACTCTTCTTCTTCTCTTCCGATGTGCAAGTTGTAAGGTAGAAGGCCTGGGCTCCGAAGTCTAATTTGTCAAAGCCTAACTTCCTGGTCTTCCTTGCTCTTTCAAACGTGCTGACAACCCTCAGGAATGCAATAATTGTGAAGTGAGTGGCTGAAATTAATGCTTTTACTGTGGTTGGTGGAGTTGGTGAGGTTTTCCCTCCCATTTTGCCCTCAAATCAGATTTTCTCATGCTATAAATTGAAGATTGAAACACTTTTGATGGGGTTGGTCGCTAAACCAATTGTCTGGTCTAGAAGTGCCTAAGGAGGATTTCAGGGCATCAACTCATGCCAGTTTGGTCTATAAGTGAAGGGTTGTATTTAAAAGAGTGTACGAAGGATGTGTAAAGCAGATCCGCATGCATTGGTATGTCTCCAAGATATTTTGTAATGATTTTGGCAAATATATAATGATAGTTGTATGTTTTCCCTTGCCACATTTGCTGGCATGATTGTAACTAGGGTTTGGAGGTGTGTGACAGCACCCAAGTTAATACAAGGCTTTGTATTTGCCATTTCTTTATTGCATATGAATCATTGCAGTTCTTTCTTGGATTAGTAAGTATGTTTGGATTGCATGAAGGCTCTATTTATGATATGTATGTGAATACATGTTTGGTTCCATTGATCCTCTATTGCATATTTTCTTTCCTTCTTGCATTCTATGACTCAGTTGCCCAATGGAGTAGGCACTGGTCCATATTGGGGATGGATCAATCATCATTTTAATTAAGCTCTTTGTCATGTTTGCTGTAGGAGTAGGAGTAGGTTTAGTCTAGGGTTTATCATGTTGTTCATGGTTCTTTTTTATAACAAGGGATAAATCTAAAGTGATGCAAAACAACTCAAATCATTTGTGAATCATGAACATTTATGCCTGCACTATGTATGTTGTGTATGCAAAGTTAAGTGGATTCATCTTGAGGAGTGCAATGCTACCATGGTCGAGTGCAATTACATAGTGCAGTGATCAGCTTAATTAGAGGCATGTGCATCCAATTTGTCTTGACCTAGTGACAGTTTTGGTGGTCAAGTGTACATTGGGTATGGTTGTGTATGTTTGTTTGTGTTTTATTTCATGCCTCTAGGAATATCCCTCCTAGGTCTTGTTGATCCTGAAGTGTAGAGGAGTATACCAACTCCTATTAGTTGGCCAAGATCACCCTTGTCCTATTGATAAACCTCTTTCAATCACCTCAACGACACCCCTAGCCTTAGTGATTGTGAAATGTTTTAGGGTTTAGGGTTGCAACTATTGTGGGAACCAACATTTTGGTTCCATTGCCAAGGAATGGATTAAATGTTTGAATTATTTTGGATTCCCCTATGATAGTGATTTGTAGTTGCACATTTTGTTTGGGTGGCTAAGTTTGGAGTCCTGTCAACTTACACCAATATTTTGGCATCATTGCCAGGGATAAAGTCCCTTTAACCATTTCTGGGTCAAGGCAACTAGAAGTATTTTCACACCCCTGTAACAGTTAGTTTACAATTTTGCATGTTTTTGGGTAAGTTGGGAGCCCATCAGCTTACGTCAATAGATTGGCGCCATTATCAGGATGATACTGTTGGGTTAAAATCAATTGAAGACCCTACTGGTGAGTTGAACCCAAAATCAGTTTGTAGCCTTGAAGCTCAGTCACACTTAAAGAAATTCCTATTTGGAAGAGGTGGTGAATCTGCTATTAGAATAGAAGTTTGTTGATGTTGCCCCTTGGTTGATGTTGATGATTTGAATGCTCCATCTCAGTGTGTAGCAGCTGGTGAAAGAAAGTTACACACAGTTTCTTCTTTTCCCACTTTTGGGGTTTGTTGTTCCTATCATGTTGAAGGAACAAAATTTCTATGCCTCAATTTTTTGCCCAACATTATAGGATGTTTTAGTCATGGACAACTAGTACGAACATGGATACTCTAGGGATATTCCTTCACAAACATCTTCATATATATCAAACCCTAGAAGCTACATTGGTGTGGATTCCCATGGCCATCCTACCAATGCATATTCCAGTCATGGATCTACATGTTATACAAACCCAAACCTATATGCACCCATACAAAATCAAAATTACTTAGTAATGTGGCATTATGAAATTGATAAAACCAAATAGCTATTGGAGTCATTGTTGTAGCAAGAAGTAGAAACAGAAAATAAAATTAGGCTACTAGAGTCTAGGATGTAGTCCAATGCATTCCCAGTTGCCCATAAAAATCAAATTGATCAATCCCCTACTCCTCCCTTAGATCCTATGTATGATCAGCTAGACCTCTCGTGGGTTGATTACAAAACAATGAGTATGTCAACCAAGGCCTACAAACAGTTGCCCAAGTTTGATGGGTATGATATTTGGGAAGGGGACACACATGTTGATGTATTCTCATAATTCATGGAAGGACATCAGTTTGAGAATGAGGATATGTACATGAGATTTTTTATTAGGTCATTACACAGAAAGGCAAAAGAATGGTTCCAAAATTTTCCAAAGTAGTCCTTTGCCTCATGGAATGGACTTGTGGCAGCATTTGAAAATGAATTTGCCAAAGGTCTTGACCCTATTGATCTTGTCATAGAACTAGAAAAAATTAAAAGACAAGAGGGAGAGTCAAGCAAGGATTTGGGTCACAGGTTTGTTGTTGTTCTTTCCCATATTCCTGAAGGTTTTAGACTTAATAGTCTCGCTTGCATTGATATGTTTTTCGAAGCATATGAAACTAGACTGAGTTATGTGTGGGAAGATTTCAAAATAATGAATATGCAGCAAACATATTTGTCCCTAGACTCCATGGAGAAAATGAGGGATGACTACATACAGGGGTTTGTTGTCCACAAATGCATGTGTTTCTAGTAATGAACATGTTGATTTGAACAATAGTAATGTGGATACAAACAATTAGGTGAATGCAACATCAGATGATGATGATTGTGTAGTTAGAAGGGTAGAAGTGGAAGGTGGTGCATCATATGACAATGATGTAGATGATGAAAGTAGCGTATGCACCTACCTTCACCTGGATAGCTCATTAAGTGAAAGTGAAAATGATGATACAAATGGTGATTTCTAGTCTAATGTTGAGGTATGTGGTTCAACGAATAATGAGGATGATGTGTACAGTGATGAAGTAGTTGATGTTTGCTTGCATGAGGATGATGTAGAGGTGGTTACACGTGATGATAACTGATCAGAGATAGTTGTAGGTGCAGCCATGGTGTTTTAGTGTGAAGAGCTTGCCCTGGATTGTGAAGATGGTGATCATGTGGATGCATATGAGAACTTGTTTCTTTGGTGCAAGGTATGTTCTCTTCCTCATGTAGAGTGTGCTTAATCTCAGCCACAAGGAAATATAATAAGAATGAATGTGGAAGAAGAAGTGTGTCATTAGTTAGTTTGTAGTAGCATATATGACACAACAAGTTACTAAGATGGAATTGAAATAGAGAGATAATTTGAAGAACATGGTTCTCCACTTGAGGTGTCTCATGGTATTGATGTGTGTGGTGATGGTTTGAATTGTAGCCTGATTCATGTTTATGATTCAGAATTTGAAAGTTGTTGCAACACATGAAATTTTGTTCAAGATTTTAGTGAGGATACAAATTATTATGAATGTTTCCACTTTGATGTGGGATGTTCACCAACCCATGGATGTTTTCGTGTTGCAATTGAGCTTGATTCCTTTATATGGGATATTGATGTGAATGAGCGGCAAGGCATGTTCATGCTTGAATTTCAACAGACGGCAGCCCAACTCAAAGGTATACCTGAGATGGAGTATTCCTAGTTTGTTCTACAAGATGAAGTGTCTTCTCTTCTAGATCAACAGTGCATTCAGGCACAATTTTCTTTGCCATGTGAATTGGAGGTGTTCTTGTTTTCCCTCAGTTTGCATGAAGAGGTCAGCAAGTGTAATAAGGTTGCAATTGGTGATGGAGGTTTACTTCAATCCATGTCTTTTATTGTTGACCTAAATTTTGATTCATCACCCCTCATTGTTGAGAACAAACATGATGCAGTATGGAATAGGTTAAACACCTATTTATTATGGTTGCCATCCAACAGTAATTTCATTGGTAAAGCTAGCCTTGGCAACATAAACATTTGTTACAGATTGGTGCATGTTGTGGGTTGTTTTCAGTTGTTGCATCTGGGTGAGAAATGTAAATTTGGTTTGAGGGAGATCAGCTCCTTCATTCAACTTGTATTTGATAGAGGCAAGTGGTTGCAGCAGTTTTGTGTAGGTTGGACCTGCATGTGCCTGTAAATTTGGTCACAGTCAACTTTCCTTTTGTGCCTTCGTGCTCATCACTGTGTGTTTTCCTATATATATGTTTTGTAAATACATTTATTTTGTTCCTCCTATTCATTTTTTGCTTTTGGTCTACTCAGAGATATTTTAATATTCTCAATGTGCCAAAGTTTGCCACACATCCCCAACCAAAGCCAGTGTTGGTGCCCAAAAAATCTGGTTCCCAAAAATACCTTATTTTGCCCCAAAATCCATCAAAATCCCACTTTCTGCCCTCAAACCTATAAATTAGAACCAATTAGAGATATCTTCCATAACTTTTCATGTGTTTGCCTTTTTGAAAAATACAAGGGAAAAGCCCAAAAAATGACTAAGCCAAAAAACTCTAAGTGTTTCCTTGTGTTTTTCACATTTGTCAGAGGTCAGAGTTTTGGGCTTTCTCCTTCCATCCTACTTTCCCTTTTGGCTCCAAGATCCTCGAAGGATAAATTTGCCTAAGTGTTAAGTTCTTGAAAATTCTTATAAGTTTGTCGGAGGTCAGAGTTCAGGCCTTTGGCTTTCGGTCTTCTTCAAGGCATATGTCAGGGAAAATCCCCGGGGTTCGAAGTCTGACGGGTCTACTTGTTCAAATCCTTCTAAGTATGAAGTGTGTCATGGAGTTTAGAGGTTAATTCTTCTTCCTTCCTTCGAGGAAGAAAAAATGTGGAAGGCCTAACGGCCGATATGTGATAGGTGTTTTCTTCTTTGTGCGGAGGTCGAAGTCCGATGAGCTCTATTTTTCATAAGTGTGTCGAAGGTCAAAGTTTGGGCTTCCCTCTTTCCATCTTCTTCATAGAAGAAGGAAAGTGGAAGGCCTAACGACCGACCCCAAATGGGTGTTAATTCTTTCTAAGGCAGGCACGTGGCGGTCGGCAGGGGCTCTTTCTTTTTCCTTCCTTTTGACAAGAAGAAGATGTGAGGCCTGAAGGCTGAAGTCTGATGGGGCCTAAAGTTCTATGTATTGTGGGAGTCAGCTGGTAGAGGTTCCCCTTTCTCCCTTCTTTTTCAATGGTGGCAGACAAAGGGCCTGGGGCTCAAAGTCTGTCAAGATGTTAATGTTTATATGTGCGGAAGCTAGAAGGTGGGACTTTCCTTTCCTTCCTTCTTTGGAAGAAGGAAAGAAGGAAGCCAAAGGCCTGTCCCCAAGTGACCTTCATATTCTATGTAATCAGGGTGGGGCACTCTTCTCCTTGTCTTCCAATGTGCAAGTTGTAAGGAAGAAGGCCCGAGCTCCGAAGTCTAATTTGTTGGAGCCTGACTTCATGGCCTTCCTTGCTCTTTCAAACGTGCCGACAACCCTCAAGAATGCAATAACTGTGAAGTGGGTGGCAGAAATTAGTGATTTTAATGTGGTTGGTGGAGTTGGTGAGGTTTTCCTACCCATTTCACCCTCACATCAGATTTGCTCATGCTATAAATTAAAGATTGAAACACTTTTGACGGGGTTGGTCACTGAACCAATTATCTGGTCTGGAATTACCTAAGGAGGATTTTAGGGCATAAAATCACGCCATTTTGGTCTATAAGTGAAGGAATGTATTCAAAAAAGTGTAGGAAGGATGTGTAAAGCAGATCCACATGCATTGGTATGTCTCCACGGGGGTTTGTAATAATTTTGGTGAATATATAATAGGACTTGTATGTTTTCCCTTGCAACATTTATTGGCATGATTGTAAGTAGGGTTTGGAGGTGTGTGACAACACCCAAGTTAATACAAGGCTTTGTATTTTCCAATTCTTTGTGGCATATGAATCATTGTAGTTCTTTCTTGGATTATTAAGTATGTCCATTGCACGAAGGCTCTATTTATGATATGTATGTGAATACATGTTTGGTTCCATTGATCCTCTATTGCATGTTTTCTTTCCTCCTTGCATTCTATGACTCAGTTGCCTAATGGAGTATGCACCGGTCCATATTAGGGATGGATCAATCATCATTTTAATTAAGCTCTCTACCTTGTTTGTTGTAGGAGTAGAAGCAGGTTTAGTTTAGGGTTTATCATGTTGTTCATGGTTATGTTTTATAACAAGGGATAAATCTAAAGTAATACAAAACAATTCAAATCATTTGTGAATCATGAACATGTATGCCTGGACTATGTATGTTGTGTATGCAAAGTTAAGTGGATTCATCTTGAGGAGTGCAATACTGCCATGCTCGAGTGCAATTGCATAGTGCAGTGACTAGCTTAATCAGAGGCATGTGCATCCAGTTTGTCTTGACCTAGTGATAGTTTTGGTGGTCAAGTGTACATTGGGTATGGTTGTGTATGTTTGTTTGTGTTTTATTTCATGCCTCTAGGAATATCCCTCCTAGGTATAGCTGAGCCTAAAGTGCAGAGGAGTATACCCTCCTGTTAGTTGGCCAAGATCACCCTTGACCTATTGATAAACCTCTTTCAATCACCTCAATGACACCCCTAGCCTTGGTGATTGTGAAATGTTTTAGGGTTTAGGGCTGCAACTACTTTGGGAACCAACATTTTGGCTCCATTGTCGGGGAATGAATTAAATGGTCGAATTATTCTAAATGCCCCTATGATAGTGATTTGCAGGTGCACATTTTCTTTGGGTAAGTTTGGCATCCCGTCAACTTACACCAACATTTTGGTGCCATTGTCGGGGATAAAGTCACTTTAGCCATTGTCAGGTCAAGGTAGCTAGAAGTATTTTCACACCTCTGTAATAGTCAGTTTATAGTTTTGCATGTGTTTGAGTAAGTTGGCAACCCGTCAACTTACACCAACAGATTGACATCATTGTCGAGGATGATATTGCTCGGTTGAAATCAACTGAAGATTCTGCTGGTGAGCTGAACCTAGAATCAGTTTGTAGCCTTGAAGATCAGTCACACTTCAAGAAATTTCTCTTTGGAAAAGGTGGTGACTCTGCTGTCATAATAGAAGTTTGTTGTTGCTACCTCTTGGTTGATGTTGATGATTTGAATGCTCCATCTCAGTGTGTAGCAGCTCATGAAAGAAAGGTACCCACTGTTTCATCTTTTCCCACTTTTGGGGTTTGTTGTTCCTATCATGTTGAAGGAAAAAAATTTCTATGCCTCCATTTTTTGCCCAGCATTATAGGATGTTTTAGTCACGGACAACTAGTATGAACATGGATACCCTAGGGATATTCCTTCACAAACATCTTCATATATATCAGACCCTAGAAACTACATTGGTGTGGATTCCCATGGCCATCCTAGCAATGCATATTCTAGTCATGGATCTCCATGTTATACAAACCCAAACCTATATGCACCCATACAAAATCAAAATGACTTAGCAATGTAGCAATATGAAATTGATAAAACCAAATAGTTGTTGGAGTCATTATTGCAGCAAGAAGTAGAAACAAAAAATCAGATTAGGCTGCTAGAGTCGAGGATGTAGTTCAATGCATTCCCTGTTTCCCTAAAAACTAGTTTGATCAATCCCCTTCTCCTCCCTTAGATCTTGTGTATGATCAGCTAGACCTCTCGTGGGTTGATTAAAAAACAATGAGTATACCAACCAAGGTCTACAAAAAGTTTCCCAGGTTTGATGGGTATGATATTTGGGAAGGGGACACACATGTTGATTTATTCTCATAATTCATGGAAGAACATCAATTTGAGGATCAGGATATGTACATAAGATTTTTTGTTAGGTCATTACACAAAAAGGGAAAATAATGGTTCCAAAATTTTCCAAGGCAGTCCTTTACCTCATGGAATGGACTTGTGGCAACATTTGAAAATGAATTTGTCACAGGTCTTGACCCTGCTGATCTTGTCATAGAAGTAGAAGAAGTTAAAAGATAAGAGGGAGAGTCAAGCAAGGATTTTGGTCACAGGTTTGTTGTTGGTCTTTCCTATATTCCTGAAGGTTTCAAACTTAATAGTCCCACCTGCATTGATATGTTTTTTGAAGCATATGAAACTAGACTGAGTTATGTGTGGGAAGATTTCAAAATAACAAGTATGCAGCAAGCATATTTGTCCCTAGACTCCATGGAGAAAATGAGGGATGACTACATAAAGGGTTTGTTGTCCACAAATGCATGTATTTCTAGTAATGAACATGTTGATTTGAATAGCAGTAATGTGGATACAAACAATTAGGTGAATGCAACATTAGATGATGATGATTGTGTAGTCAGAAGGGTAGAAGTGGAAGATGGTGCATCATATGATAGTGATGCAGATAATGAAAGCAACGTATGCACCTACCTTCACCTAGATAGCTCATCAAGTGAAAGTGAAAATGATGAGACAAATGGTGATTTCCAGTCTAATGTTGAGGTATGTGGTTCAATGAATAATGAGGATGATGTGTACAGTGATGAAGCAGTTGATGTTTACTTGCATGAGGATGATGTAGAAGTGGCTACACGTGATGATAACTGATCAGAAATAGATGTTGGTGCAACCATGGAGTTTCAGTGTGAAGAGATTTCCCTAGATTGTGAAGATGGTAATCATGTGGATGCATATGAGAACCTTTTTCTTTGGTGTAAGGTATGTTCTCTTCCTCATGTAGAGTGTGCTTAATCTTAGCCACAAGGAAATATAATAAGAATGAATGTGGAAGAAGTGTGTCATTAGTTAGTTTGTAGTAGTATATATGACACAACAGGTTACTGAGATGGAATTGAAGCAGAGAGACAATTTGAAGAACATGGTTCTCCACTTGAGGTGTCTCATGGTATTGATGTGTGTGTTGATGCTTTGAATTGTACGTTGAGTCATGTTTATGATTCAAAATTTGAAAGTTGTTGCAACACATATGAAAGTTTTGTTCAAGAGTTTGGTGAGGATAGAAATGAATATGAATGTTTCCATTTTGATGTGGGATGTTCACCAGCCCTTGGAAGTGTTGGTGTTGTAGTTGAGGTTGAGTCGTTTATATGGGACATTGATTTGAATGAGAAGCAAGGTGTGTTCATGCCTGAATTTGAATAGACGGCAGCCCAAATCAAAGGTATACCTAAGCTGGAGTCTTTCCAGTTTGTTCTACAAGATGAAGTATCTTCTCTTGTGGATCAACAGTGCATTCAGGCACAATTTTCTTTGCCATGTGAATTGGAGGTGTTCTTGTTTTCCCTTAGTTTGCATGAAGAGGTTAGCAAGTGTAATAAGGTTACAATTGGTGATGGAGGTTTACTTCCATCCATGTCTTTTATTGTTGACCTAAATTCTGATTTCTCACCCCTCGTTGTTGAGAACAAACATGACGCAGTATGGAATAGGTCAAACATCTATTTCTTATGGTTTCCATGCAATAGTAATTTCATTGGTAAAGCTAGCCTTGGCATCAAAAATATTTGTTACAAATTGGTTCATGTTGAGGGTCATTTTCAATTGTTGCATCTGGATGACAAATGCAAATTTGGTTTGAGGGAGATCAGCTCCTTCAATCATCTTGTCTTTGATAGAGACAAGTGGTTGCGGCAGTTTTGTGCAAGTTGGACCTGCATGTGCCTATAAATTTTGGTCACAGTCAACTTTCTTTTTGTGCCTTCATACTCATGATTGTGCATTTTCCTGTATATATGTTTTGTAAATACATTTTTGTTGTTCCCCCTATTCATTTTTTTCTTTTGGTCTACTCAGAGATATTCTAAGATTCTTGCCATGCCAAAGTTTGCCACACATCCCCAACCATAGCCAGTGTTGGTGCCCAAAAAATCTGGTTCCCAAAAATACATTCTTTTGCACCAAAATCCATTAGAATCCCACTTTTTATGCTCATTCTTAAACCTATAAATTAGAACTGATCAGAGATATCTTCCATGGGTTTTCATGCATTTGCCTTTTGAAAAATGCAAGGGAAAAGCCCAAAAAATGACTAAGTCAAAAAACTCTAAGTGTTTCCTTGTGTTTTTCACATTTGTCGAAGGTCAGAGTTTCGTGCTTCCTCCTTCTGTCTTGCTTTCCCTTTTGGCTCCGAGATCCTCCAAGGCTCAATTTTATCAAGTATTAAGTTCTTGAAAATTCTTCTACTTTTGTTGGAGGTTGGAGTTTGGGCCATTAGCCTTCAATCTTCTTCAAGGTAGGTGTTAGCGAGAAGCCCCGGGGTCTGAAGTCTGACAGGTCTACTTGTTCAAATCCTTCTAAGTATGAAGTGTGTGGCAGAGTTTAGAGGTTGGCTCTTCTTCTTTCCTTTGAGGAAGGCAAAATAGGGAAGGCTCAACGACCAATCCCCGATAGGTGTTCTCTTCTTTGTGTGAAGGCCGAAGTCCAGCGAGCTCTATTTTTCATAAGTGTGTCAGAGGTCAGAGTTTGGGCTTCCCTCCTTCCATTTTCTTCATAGAAGAAGGAAGTTGGTGGTGGTACCTATCTAGGTTTTAGGGTTTTGAGTTAGTTTTATCAAGTGTTTTCCTTATTTCCCCTTAAATCCCTAAGTCTTATAGTCATACCTTTACTTTATGTTATAATCCATTATTGACCGCCTAGCCTAGGTTACCAATTGTTTAAGTTATAACCTTGAGTCTTACATGTCATGAAGTGACCGACCCCAAGGCCTAGTGTTTACCTTCTATTTCCTGATGTTAAAGTCATGTTCTTATAAAGTTCTTAAGTCCTAAGTCTTTGTAGGGGCCCGAAAGTGCCACTTGGTAGGATATCACAAGCCTGCAGACTGCTAAAGATGATGTCACATTTGCACCACGTGGTTGCGAGATGAAGAAAGGTGTAAAGCATGTTGTGGCCTATGGCCATAGTGTCAATAGTTCCTATGGATGGAGGAGATTGTGACAGGTGTCGAAAGATAAAGTGAAGAGGTGGGGGCCGTTAAGAATTGGACGGTAGTGCAATGTCGCAGGAGAATCTTGTCTATGTGAAAGAATCTATGTGTAGCTACGAGATGATGACACATAGCCTTTTCCCAAAGAAAGGAAAAAGTCTTGGGTAATGAAGACCCACGTGGAAAGCTTAGCATGCTCCCGCAGAGCCAAAAGGAGGTGGCCCACTTGCTACTGCACGGCCATAGAATGAGGCCACGTGGCCACATAGGACAAAAAGGTTGAAAAGTTAGCAGAAAGAGCATCTGAGATGGAGAAATTTTATTGGCTGGCGACTCCTCACATAAAAGTGTAGATTTTTCAAATCTGGTAGTTCATTCCATGTCGTCAATCTTGCAGAATAAAGTTCACATCAATGGATGAAATTCAACTCTTTTGTTTAAACATTGGAATGCACCCGTGTGCCATGAATTTGCAGTAATGGTCAAAGTGACGCGCAATTACGCTGCAATCCTTAATTTGTAAGCTTGATTAAAGTTGAAGGTAAGGGTTTCTCATAGTATTTTCATAAGTACAAAAGAAGTTCCTGCACATAGCAAGCATTTGGCTGAGAATAAGTAGATATTTCAAGGTCTGTACAATCAAAACTAATAAGTTATTCTTGCTTGATGTCTCTGTTTGAATTGAAATTGCCTCTGCTGAATAAATTTTGAGTATTGTTAGAAGAGAAAACCCCTAGTTTAAAGAACTATTATTTCAAAATGAGTCAAACAAGTAATACTTCGACTTCCAAGAGGGGTTTAGATGAAGATTCGATGGTTCAGTTGCTTGGGTATTCAAGAAGGCCTGTAAATGTGTGTGGTCTCGATGGGCCAAATGACAGACTATTAGATTTATGCTCTGGGTGTCGGGATGCTCAATTGCCTGTGCCAGGATGGGTTATGTTTAAACATTGGCATGATAGGAAGAACTATAAAGCCCCTATTTGTAATGCTTGGAACCTGGACTTAGTAAAATTAATATGCCCTAATGTGTTCATAAACCTAGATTTGGTGAGGGCACTTGCACAGAGATACGACCCTGGTTCTAGGGTTGTTAGGGCAAGAAACAATGAAATCATGATCAGGACCACAATGGCCTTCTTCACAAAAGTGTTTGGCTTAAACCCTACTGCCAGCAAGAAAATTGATCTTAATGCTCTAAAGGATGAACATAAGAATGCTCGGTGTGCATACAAAACTTTCAAGCTGCCCAAGCACAGATCAAGGGGCATTGATGGAAAATTCGTTAAAATCTTGGATAAGGAAGAAGAACCTTTTGGTGTGTCATAGTTTATGCATTACTTTGTGAAGACATATCATACTTTGTGTCATGTGTTGGGAAGGGATGCATTAGATAAAATTCTAGTCTCTATGATGATGATAGCTACTAATGTGCAAGATATTTCAACAATAGGGGCCTTTGATTATGCAACTTATATAGCAAACAAAATGCATAATTAGTTGATGAAGATTAAGAATAATCTGTATACTATCAATGCAAAGGTGGAGTTTAATTGGTACTCAATCATGTGCCATATGTTTTTATATGTTGGATCAGGAATGTGGCATCAACCTTTACATGTTAGAGAAGTTGATCATGATGGCACTCTACTCCCTATCTAGATGTGGACTCATATGATAGATATGCATTGTGTAGATGTAGATTATGTAATTTTTGAAGAGCATTGAAGCTATTGAATTTCTTGGGGCTTGAAGGGGAAAGGGTTCCAAAGGATGTGATGGATTTCTTGAGACCACTGGATAGAACCCCTAAGTTGGGAATTCAACACAACTGGGGAGATTGGTTCTTCATACTCATACTACATGCATTAGAGTTTATGGGAGCAAAGTTACCCCATACATATTGCCAAAATATGTGCCAAAGAGAATTGTATATTTGGAAATCATTAGGCAATTGAATGAGTCAGATAAGAAGCATTTGAGATTATAGAAGAAGGGGTCTTTCTTCCCTACTTATATCAAATTTTGTGATTTCTAGGCCACAAATAAGGATGCTCAAGATCAAATTGAGTTAGTATTGACAATCTATAGGATGGGATTGGAACAATCAAGGGTGTTTGATCCAGAAGGCTTCATTAATAGAGTGAGACTTGGCATCAAAAGGCCACAATTCACCCATCAGGTCTTGTTCGATGAGGATATAGTGAGAAATTGTGCCACCATGGAGGAAATTCATTTTTTGAGGGGAAGGTGGTAGGAAGTGATGGATGGAGAAAGGATGAGAACTAATCTTAATCCTACATATCTAGGGGCATTTACAGATGAGAATGACCCCATAATAATAATTCAAAGAATTTTGGCTCATGCTGAGACTCTGATTGCAAAAGCCCTTCTAGGAGAAGAAAGGCCAACATATGTCAGAGACTTAAAGGCTCCAATCAAGCCATATAGAAGAGCAAATGAGTCCCCTAATTTACCTCCAGCCAAGAAAGTGAAAATTATTGACTTGGAGCATGAAGAGGAAGTAGAATTGATAGACTTGGAGGAGGAAACAAATGAACAAGAACAAGAAATTTCCCAACAGGTGAATTCACCTATGAGATTAAGGCCTTATGCCTCCCCTGATAATAGATTAAGAAGATCACTTGCTAGTGATCATGTAGATACAGAGGACATTAGAGTGATGGCTTGTGCACAATTCCTAGCAGATGATGCCTTTATCAATACCCCAGAATTTAAGGGGTATGTATTGAAAGTAAGGAATGAAGAGTTTCAGAGGAGGGTAGAGGAAGCAAAGAGAGGAGCTAATCCAAAAAAATATGAAGAGATAACTCAAAGAGTGTTGAATGAAGTAGGTCAGGACAGCAGTGGAATGACCCTTGATGAAGGAAGAGCCTTGGTAGCAAAGAGTGGTCTAATGCTACTTCCACATTGGACTCTAGCAAATGCAATTGCTTTTGACATTGTCCAAAGATTGGGCACAGATATATTAGAAGATCAAGTAGATAAAGCACTCTCTAGTGCAGGGTTTAATCCTAAATTTGAGACCCTGGCAATATGGGCATTGGCCCCAAGCAATAATAAGCCAAGGGTGGGTCTAGGAGAGTTAATAGGAGATGTGATAATAAAGAGAGTGTCAGATACTCCAACCCCTCAAGCTATAAGCTTATAAAAATATAGCCCAATTTGTTGAGGTTGTTACCAATAAATTGCATAAGGATTATGATGAGCTTCTATTGAAGTATAGGCAAGGTATGTCAGAATTGAATAAATGTAAGGAGCAAATGTTGTTAGCTCTAGGGACTTCAGTTTTCAATGTTCTAGCTCTTGTAGAGACTACAGAATCATTCCCAACAAACAGAGAGACACTACTCTCAGAAATTAAGGAGTTAAAAGAAGAGGTAAAGAACCTAAAGGATGAGAAAAAGAACATTGTTAGAGAAATGATTACAAATCTAATCAACCATAGATTATCCAAGATTACAGCCAGGGTTGATGATACATGGAAGTCTTATTCAAATTTGAGGACAGCCCTGGACAAATATGAGAAGGACAAGGAAATCCTAAAAGACATGTGTAGGGTATCGATACCAAGAAATGGAGAAATAAGAGAAGTTCACAGATGCTCAAGGTTTGCCCCTGATGCTCCAGCAGAAATAAAATTAACCCTTGATATGTTAATTTTATTAGAAGAGGTAGTGTCTTTCCAGCTGAAATAGGATAAGGTTTTGAATGAGAAAAGACAATTTATTCAAAAAATAGATAAAAAGATTATGCCAAGTATATTGAAGGATGATGGACAAATAAAAGGTTTGGACAAATGGAAGGTTGATTTTGAAAGTATAGCTAGCCAACTCATATCTTCAATTTGTGTAGATGGTGACCCAAACATGAAAATTCTAAGTTCTACACTTCATAAGCTACATATGTTGGAATTGAATTTTGTGATATTTTGTAAGGAATCAAAGATTTTATTGGATGCTAGGTATACAGGGCATAATGAAAAAATAGAAAAATTGATTCCTTTCCAATGGTCGTCAGAGAAATCATGTGCAGCTTGGGTGGAGAAGTATGGATAAGTGTGTTCAGGGTGAACGAGGATCCAATCATGTGATATGTATTCTTCATCATTGGGATAAAGCATCTCCAACAGTTTTTTGGCATCCCCAAGATAAATTGTATTTTTGTCTTTTCTCTTTCATATGTAATTTGAATTAGTTTCCCAATGCCTATGGTGGTGGCTTGTAATGTAAGATATGTAATTGACTGTTAGTAACAATTTTTTGAGTACCATGTTCTTGTGTCTATAAAAGAGAATGTTGTTCCACTTTGTAAAGATTATTGGAAGATTTGGGAAACTTTAATAATGAAATACAAAGAAATTCTGAGAGGTTGTCCATATTTTGAGTTGTAAGTTTTAGTTTCTTGCATTGTTGAATGGATTTTCTCTATAAGCATTTTTATCAGTTTCAGATTGCAATATATGAAAAATGCCTCTGAGCATGTGTTTCCATCAATTGTCTCCTATGTTGTTTGCATTTCTCTTTTGAATGAAGATACTAAGGGTTTCTAAGTTCTTGAATATACATTTGTTATATTGCATGTTTGGTTCATTGCTTCTATTCAAGGAATAGATTAAAATGCTCTGAGTCAGATATGCAGAGATGTGTTTTGCAACAAGGATATTTATAAGAAGAGTTGTTGGAAATACTCATTCTTGGATTGTTATCTATAAGAGAGGAACATAATAAATCCTATGAATCTGAATGTTTATCTTGTTTATGAGAAGTAATTTGCATTGTGAGGAATTGACTCCAAACCCTAGGATTGGCACCGATCAGAGTTGGGCTTATTTTCACAAATCACCCATAATCAGCAATCACACATACATGAAAAAAGAACAATCAATTTATTAGTTCTAGGAGTAGGGTTTAGTTTTGTGTTCTCTGAGCCATTCAATGAAGTAATTACCAAAGTTAGCCACCTTTGAAGTGATTATACAGTTTTGGTTTGCATGTAGGAGAACATATCTACTTTAGGTGTCAATATCTAGTGAAATAAGGATTTGTCATTTAGATATTGAAGTAAGGGAATACCCCCTAGGTCTAGCAGATCCTGAAGTACAGAGGAGAACAAACAATTGTCTCATGTTCATTGGCCACTGACCTAAGAATTCTAAGCATAAAAGATGGCAACTTTTTACGGAAACTCAGACCATCAATTGGGAACATTAGCAGGTGGAAGGCCTGACGGCCGACCCTTGATGGGTGTTAATTCTTTTTTAGGTAGGCAGGTGGTGGTTGGAAGGGGTTCTTTCTTTTTTCTTCCTTTCGGCAAGAAGAAGGTGGGAAGCCTGAAGATTGAAGTCCAATGGGGCCTAAAGTTCTATGTATTATGGGAGTTGGTTGGCAGAGGTTCCCCTTTCTCCCTTCTTTTTCAAAGGTGGTAGACAAAGGGCCCGAGGCCCGAAGTCTATCAGGATGTTAATGTTTATATGTGGGGAAGGTGGAAGGTAGGGATTTCCTTTCCTTCCTTCCTTCTTTGGAAGAAGGAAGGAAGGAAGCCCACGGCCCACCCCCCCGTGCCCTTCATATTCAATGTAATTGGGGTCAGGTGCCCTTCTCATTATCTTTCGATGTGCAAGATGTGAGGCAAAAGGCCTGGCCTCTGAAGTCCAATTTGTCAGAGCTCATCTTCCTGGCCTTCCTCACTCTTTCAAATGCACTAACAACCCTCAAGAATGCAATAATTGCCAAGTGGGTGGCTGAAATTAATGTTTTTAATGTGGTTGGTGGAGTTAGTGAGGTTTTCCCTCCCATTTCACCCTTAGATCATATTTTCTCATGCTATAAATTGAAGATTGAAACACTTTTGATGGGGTTGGTCGCTGAACCAATTTTTGGTCTGGAAGCACCTAAGAAGGAATTTAGGGCATCAAATCACTCCAATTTGGTCTATAAGTGAAGGGATGTATTCAGAAGAGTGTAGGAAGAATGTGTAAAGCAGATCCACATGCATTGGTATGTCTCCATGGGAGTTTGTAATGATTTTGGTGAATATATAATCATAATTGTATGTTTTCCCTTGCCACATTTGATGGCATGATTGTGAATAGGGTTTGGAGGTGTGTGATAGCACCCAAGTTAATACAAGGCTTTGTATTTGCCATTTCTTTGTTGCATATGAATCATTGCAGTTCTTTCTTGGATTATGAAGTATGTCCATTACATGAAAGATTTATTTATGATATGTATGTGAATACATGTTTGGTTCCATTGATCCTCTACTACATGTTTTCTTTCCTCCTTGCATTCTATGACTCAGTTTCCCAATGGAGTAGGCACCGTTCTATATTGGGGATGGATCAATCATCATTTTAATTAAGCTCTTTGTCCTATTCATTGTAGGAGTAGGAGTAGGTTTAGTTTAGGGTCTCTCATGTTGTTCATGGTTCCATTTTATAACCAGAGATAAATCTAAAGTAATGCAAAACAACTCAAATCATTTGTGAATCATGAACATGTATGCCTGCACTATGTATGTTAAGTATGCAAATTTAAGTGGATTCATCTTGAGGAGTGCAGTAGTGCCATGTTTGGGTACAATTACATAGTGCAGTGATCAGCTTAATCAGAGGCATGTGCAGCTTGTTTGTCTTGACCTAGTGAAAGTTTTGGGGGTCAAGTGTACATTGGGTATGGTTGTGTATGTTTGTTTGTGTTTTATTTCATGCCTCTAGGAATATCCCTCCTAGGCCTAGCTAAGCTTGAAGTGCAGAGGACTATACCCACTCCTGTTAGTTGGACAAGATTGCCCTTGACCTGTTGATAAACCTCTTTCAATCACCTCAACGACATCCTTGGCATTAGTGATTGTGAAATGTTTTAGGTTTTAGAGTTGTAGCTATTTTGGGAACCAACACCTACTACAAGAAATGAAATGCCCCTAAATCTGGTGCTAGCAAAACTACCATTTGAAAAATGGGAAATTGACTTCATAGGCCCCATAGACCCACCAGCCAAACAATCCAAAGCAAGATTTATTATAACAGGGGTAGAATATCTCACAAAGTGGGTAGAAGTTGAACCAACAAAAGGTTACACCATAAGAACCGCTGCAAAATTTTATATGAAAATATCATAATGAGATTTGGGTACCCCCTAAGTATAACAAGTGACTAGGGAAAACACTTTGTAAATAAAGTCATTGTGGAATTATTACAAAGTTTTATGATCACACATAACAAGAGCTCACTATATCACCCACTGGTGAATGGAGAAAGTGAAGCTTTAAACAAGATAATTGGCACTGCCCTGACTAAGATGTGTGATGGAAATAGGGAAGATTGGGATGTAAAAATAACTGTGGTACTTTGGGCATACTGCATCAAATATAAAAGAGCAACCAAGTTTATCCAATTCGAGTTAGTATATGGTATGGATGCCACAATACCTATGAACTTTGTAAACACCAATTTTCACACCGCACTAACCCTATGGTTAAATGAAGAAGAGTCACTAGTACAAAGAATTGAGGATCTCAAGAAATTAGACAAAAATATATTGTTGGTGGCATACAACCAGAATTTGGAAAGCAAAATATAGAAGGCTTGGCATGACAGGAATTTGCAGACAAAAACATTTAAGGAAGGAGACCTAGTATTGTTGTATGATAGTAAATTCAAGAAGCAAGGAAAGTTGAAAGTAAGATGGTTAGGTTGCTTCTACATACATGAAATTAGAAACTCGGGAGTGGTAAAACTATAGTCCATATAAGACAGAAAAACCCTAACCAAATATATAAACGAAGCCCACTTAAAACATTATCACCAAACAATAGAATAAAGGAGAAAACTTGTGAAATTTCATAAAATGTATCATGTGTACAAAAGTGTAACATAGAAAAGACAAAAACACCATTGACGGTAAGGCGCGGTAAAACCTAATAGTTACAAAAGCCCACCAAAAGAGAAACAGGAAAGTATAATTAATACATAAAAGCATTGTTAGATCTATATAACCCTGAATATGAACACACTTAGCCACAATTGCATCTAAGACAAGAGCTAAGAGTGAATAAAGAAGAAGAGCAAAGAATAAAAATCCCTAAGTGTAGCAGTGGTGAAGAAAAAATGGCCACTCCCATGTTGATAGACATCACTGAGAAATCGAGACCAAAATACAAGAAATAACCATACAAAGTAATGGAGGTCGATAAGGATGGTGCATTCTTAGATATTCTACCAGATGTGATCTACACAGAGGATGTCTAGAAGTATATACACGTGCCTATCTTAGAAATTGATCACACCAAGTTTGAAGTTGCGCAGTACACACCTTTAGCCAGACTAGACCAACTACTTGCCATAGTATGTGGAGATAGGAAAGAAGAAACTAGATATATGGAAGCACTGTTTGAACTTTTTCACATAACATGAATAGGTAAGGATTATACTAAGTCAAATACATGATGAATATATGTACTTGGATAAGCCACACTGCATAACCAAACAAGTTATCCAAGCAGTTAATGATTTGAGTACAATAAGGGAATTGCCATCCAAAAAGGCAATTAAAAATGACAAAGTAACCGAACTCACTGGCACAACACCAGACACCCAGATCTTGAATGTGAAAGAGATTGTCAATCTCGTGGTGAGATACATGACTATGGGAATTGCATATAAGATTTATTATGCAAACCATGAGGAATCTATGACTCGAATGGCCATCCACACTGCATATCAAATGGTTGTAGATGGGAAGGACTTTAATTTGTGTGAAGTGTTGAGGGAACAACTACTCGAGAACCTAAAGAAAACAAAGAGCTCACACTTTAATTTTACATATGGAACACTTATCATATGCCTTGCTTTCTACTTCATGAATGTTTTACCAATTATGGTGGAAAGATATGGTAAAAAAATATCTTAGTTGCAGAACAAATCACACAACATGGGAAAATTTTCAAAGATAAACCATCATTCATAGCCGCATACTAGGGATTCTTCAAGTCTTTCAAACTAAGATGCAAGCTAGTGAAAGGATACCTTATGAGTTAGTTAAGCAGTATATAAATCATATAACATTCGTGGTAGACAAGGATTATACATTTATGGAGGCGATAGAGCCTAGGACATCCTGGATACCTAAACTACCCTATGAAGTTACAAAGGAAGAGATACAAGAATATGCCCAAAATCTATTGATTAAACCAAAGGCTCCAAATGTAAAGAGATTTGGGACATATAGGAAGTTTATGGATAAACAATAGAAAAAAGATGCAGAAGAAAAGTGAAGAAGAATAAGGAGAAGCTACATGAAAAATGAGGAACTCCACCACAACCAAGTTCATCAGTGACAAGGTGTCATTGTACCTCATCATTTAATCTATTTTCAGATGTCAATAATCTAGGGGTTGTGTCCTTGGCTGTCTGCAACTAGGGATTCTATAGTTACCAGTTTCTAGCTAATCTTAACAGCTTCTACAAATTGAAAAGATTAATCTATCTACTTACTAAAAGAAATTAAGGAATGCTAAAAATAGGATAAAATAGGAAATTTACTCAAAGCAATCTGAAAAGAGACAATAACATACATCTACCTATCAAAATCAGTAAATACTTTCATAATAAAAAGCTGAAGCAATAAAACAATGGTACTAGCCTCCTACCTTAGTGGTGAGAGTGGGCCTTTGCTCCACACCCTTGGGGCTGAAGGCTATAGTAATAAATTAGCACGGAAGAAGATCATAACTAGATTCAATCCAATTCATTCACTCTGCATTCATGAAAATATGGCTAACACAAAAATAAGATTTCTGAGAATCAGAATAATTCAATCATTGTGTATTTCTTCTGCTATTTTTACAAGTATATATGAAAGTGAATAATGACTTAACACTTATCTTATCTATCAGTTCCTCTATGAGATGACATCCATCTCTTTATTACACTAGTTGTTTAATTATGAAAGAAAATCATGCAAATAAAAGGTAGACTTGAGTGGAATAGAAGTCCACTCAGAATCTAAGTTTGAGTCTTAACACATTTGGGCATCGAGGCCCTGAAAATAAGGATATTGAATCAGTTCCATTGTAACTCATGCAAAAACTTTGAAAAGATAAAACTTCAGCAGTTTAACTGAAGATGACCCTTCACCACTCAGGTGATGATTTGAGTGAAATGAGGGGTATTATGACCACTGCTGAGAGTGCTTGGTCAGCAACTTATGCTGGAAATATGTCCTGCTCTCAGGAGGCACCGGAGATAATTATTCCTATCTGCAGCTCCAGAGATATGTCTGTAGCTCCGGAGATACTGTAGCTTTCTCTGTTCAGCTCCGGAGATGCTCCAGACTCCCGCAGAGCTCCAGAGAGGCATTCCTCATTTCTTCAAAACTTCAGGTGTCATGGTACTTTGATATTGTCTCTGGAGATCATTGAAGACTATCTCCGGAGATGCACAAAATTGTTGTTCCTAGCATCTACACCTATTGAATAAAAAAGAGAGAAGTTTCTACATTTTTCCATCAATTCCATACACATTAGTCACTCAATCAGAAATTATAATCTTAAGTAATCTATCTCAATTAATCATAAAATATAATGATCTTGCTAACTTATTTGGGTGCAGACATTAGGAAAGATGGAATCAGGAAGGAGAAAAAGAGAGGCAAAAAGATGTATTTCATGAGTACAACTTGGCACTCATCAATCAACCCCACAATCTAGCACATCACTACCATAGCCTAGTACAGCATTACCACAGGCTAGCACAACAGAGACTCCACAACCAAGGAGGTTAGGAAGAAGACAATCTACAAGCACAAGCACATGAACTACGGCAAAATCAGAGTCATCGACACAAACTGTGTCCACTCCACAACAAAGTAGGAAGGAACCGGAAGCACATGAAGCATCAGAAATTCTTTTACAATTGAGTGTGGAGAATAAAACAAGGGGTAAAGAGAATCATGATACAGGCATCTGCAGAAGAGGAAACTGAAGAGGAAGTAAGGAAACCATAGCAAAAGAAGAAAGCCAAAGTTACAATGGTGGATGTAGAAGAAGAGGAACAAATAGAGCAACAACAACAACAAGAGCCAATAATGAACCTGGAGGTAGTAGTTAATGTCATCCAGCACCATGGACTATTAAAAGCTACAATAGACATGTACAATCAAGTATGTCCAGAGAATAAGGAAATCATAGAAAGGGTGGTCATAAGTTAGATGTAGAGAAGTGCTAAATCACTTGAGGAAGTCATGGAAGGTTTCCCTCAAGAGATAATGGATGCAATGAGGAAAAGAAGGGGGAAAGCCCTAGAAATAGAAGAATAAATAAGGAAAAAATTCATAGATAAGGTAGACCCATGTATCTCAACATAATAGAAACAAAGATTGGAACAAATACAAGCCATAGAACTACGTACAAAATAGAGGGTGGATACCCTGATGGCCATGGCAGAGGAAGAGAAAAGAAAATTACAGGAGGGGACATAAGAGATAACAAAGAAAGCATATGATACATTGTGGGAGGAGGAGAGAAATGAACAAGAACAAGAAATTAACTTTCTGCAACATAATGGACAGTAAGAGGAAGAGGAGTAGCAAGTAACACAGATAGATACCATGGAGGCATCTTCCTCTACCTCCCCAATACAATCAATTAAGGATTTCCTAGCACAGCAAAAGTAGATCCAACCTATAGTGACACCACAACTACTACAACTGCCACTATTAGGGTCACTCGTGAATTTGTCAAGAATCTCTCCAATTCAAAAACTACAATTGGGGGATATCTTCCATGCCACAGCAAGGGAAGAAATTTTGCAACATGTGGATAGCATAGAGTAGCTACAAGATGTCATAACAACAATTCAAAATCAGCTGCCAAATGTAAGGAGGGATACCACTACGGGCCTGTCATAGCAACTTAAATAATTATTTGACGGATTACAAGCTTATCAGGTAACTACAGTCAAACGTCAGACAAAAGAAGAAATGCTCAAAAATAGAATGACTAATGCAACCAAGAAATGTGTGGAAGTGCACACACAATTGGAGACTCAGTTAAAAAGCCTGCAACAAGTCATCAACGAAGAAAACATTCTATATTAGTTTTTCCTACAGTGGCCTAAGACAACAAAGAACCTAAAAGATCAAATAGATCACCTAGAGGCATAAATTGCACAATCAGCTGGCACATATGATCCACTCAAGGATTTGGATGGCTCAATTAGAGCATAGAGTGAAAACATTCATACATAGTTGCAACAACTACAAGGTCAAAGAGAACAAATAAAGATGATAGTTAAGTAATTGAGAGAGGTGGTCAACATGAGACTATCACATCAAATGGGGATACTAGAAGAAGCTAGGTAGAGCACACAAAAGATATAGATCCTTGTCAATCTTGCAAAGGCTGAAACAACACATACAAATTTAGGGCCACATACAAGTATTGCAATAGGCCAAAACGCAATGGGGTACAACTCTATAGCAACTAAATGTTATCTACAAAAACATCCTACCTAGGAACTAGTACTGCATGTCTTGAGGACAAGAGATATTTTCAAAAAGGGGGGATGATGTTGGCAGGATATAGGGTAGTCAGTAGAACCTACCATAGCTGGCCGCAAATGAAGTGCAGAGGAGAAGGCTAACAGGGCTAATAGTACTAAGAGTCTTTTATAAGGGGTGCATCCTATTATAGTAGATTGTATAAAGATATGTAATGCAATAAGATATAAGTGAGAAATATATGAACAGACTAGAGACATAGACCTGCCTTTTGTATCTATTGATAAGTATGACTATATAAGGAGATATAAGGATTCTATTATAATGTTAATGTGTCTATTGATGTATTTTCCTTGATGTATATGATTAGATCTTACCACATTATGTTAATTAATACCACACTTGTATATCTTTCTACTATTGTATCTTCTAGGGTATAAACAAATTACATAAGAGTATAGTAGGTTCACATCTCCTGACTGGATCTTGATTTCTCTTGCTAGTAATCATTTGAGTGTTACACATGGATGAATGTTGTATGGTGTTGGATTAACAAGTATTTTCATGGTTTGATAGTGATTTCTATGCATCTAAATCTTCAGATAGGCAGTGATACATCTCAGGTTGCAATCATTTTCCTTTGATAAATGTGAGACTTAGTATCCCATTGGATAGGCATTAGTCTAAGAGGCATGTGATCACCTACACTCCATTAAAATATCAAGACAATACATTAAGTGTAGTTACAATTTTGTATGCATCCTTGTTCTGCGTTGAATTTGGGTTATATCTTTTGGACAATAGTTGTGTTTTATCTTTTTAGAACCTACATGTATACCCACATCTTGCACTACTGCAATGATGTTATTTTCAACTTAAAAGAGAGGTTATTTGAGGTAGTGAGCATTTTTCTAAACCGGTGATAGTTGTGAGGTCTAGAATAGTACTTTGGGTATCACTGCCCTTGTTATTATCAAGTAAATATCTTGCATGATAGTTAATCCCTGCTTAAGGATACCTCTCAGAATACCCTCCATGGTCTAGTTGAACCAAAAGTGAAGAAGAGATTACCGACTCCTACCAGTTGGCCCTTAATTACCTTCTCTTATTGATGAACCCCCTTTTCACCTCCTTGATGACATCCCTGGCCTCAGAGTTTGAGTAAGTATTCTAGGGATTGGGATTAGTTATTTTGGGACCCAACAAATTAGTGTCATTATCAGGGAACAAATCTTGTTGGTATGTTTTAATGGGCTGCCAACTCATGTTGTTGCTAGGTTGAAAAAGAAATGAATACTTTTCTAGTATTAAACCCAGAAATGCATTTTTACCTTGGTTGTTTTGTCCGGTCCAAGGATTTCCTCATTCATTAAGGTGGTGACTCTGCATATAAATCTAAGAAAGATAAACCAGTTATAGATTCCTCTAATCTATCTGAACAAGAGCTTTTTGACTTGGTGAGACACATATGCTTGCTTTATTTAGGTACCAAGCAGTCCCACAGTCAACATGCATCTACAAGTGCTCAAGAGGCAACAACAACAATGTTTAATGATGAACAAAATGATTTTATTGCTGATTTCAATGAATTAGAGGCACATGTATTTGACCTTGATTCCCTTGGTCAATATGTGGAAGGTCTTAGGCAGTTAGATGTTGGCAATATGTGTTGTCATTGATGTCAATACTTAGAGTGAGGTCAGCTCTCAGTTTATGATGATGGTATACTAGTGTAGTAACAGAGATGCAATGATGTTCCTGATGTTCATGGTTGGTTGCCAATGTTCATGGTTGGAACATTCATGCCTTGATTAATGTTGTATTTGTTGGCAAGAGACACTATATGGATTCATGGTTGTTGTCATTGATGGCAACAAAGGTCATCCCACATATCCGCAAGTCATGATATATCTCTACCGGAAGTCAGATTGAAGATTGTTGTGGTCCGGTGAACAAGAACAGAGCATGTGGCAAGGTCCGACAGATTGGTCCGGATCTCTCAGAGGAAGTGTCTTGGCACAGTGCGGATCTGGGGAAGTCAAGAGGACTATCTTGAGTAGTATATTCCAAGGATTTAGCCTCCGGAGATGGACAAAGAAAAAGATATGAATAGTTGAGTACCGGATTCCTGAGAGACAGTGAAAACAGAGGAAGAACTGACTGACTGAGTATCAAACTACTTTCCGGATGTGTTACAGATGATGATAAAGGTTGCGGAGGCATGAATCATGTTTGGCCGACATAATTGATGATATCTACAAGTATATGCTTGATCCGCATTGCTTGGTGAGCAAGGATTCAGCCGACAGAACTAAGTTTGTAAGAAACTAGACTGTTCCGGATGCCGACTAGAAAGATGATGAAATTACTTGTGCGGATATATATAGAGGATGGATTTAGTTGTAAAGTGTGTGAATATGTGAGAGGATATGCGAACAAGTCCAGAGTAGAGCAGAAGTAACAAGAAAGATCTGGTATGTGAAAGGACAGCAGACTAAAGAACAGAGGAAAGATGAAGTGCAGCAGATCAGTATACTGAACCTAACCGGAACTGAACTCCAGCATATGCAGATGCTTCCAATCAGTTCAAGACTGTGATTCTTATCACTTTGTAAGACAGTGTGTCTTCTTGTAGGCAGTGAGCCTCTTGTGAGCAGTGTGCTCGGGCAGTGAGCCCTAATTGGCAAGTGCCATTTTTGTAATTTCCTATTCTTCTAACAGAGAATAATTCTTGGGTTAATCACCCCGTGGTTTTCTCCCTTAACAGGGTTTCCACGTCAAAAATACTGTGTCATGTGTTTCTTATTTCATGGTTAATGTTTTGTGTTTGATTTTATGCTGCTTCAATTAAAAGGAAAGTTTAATAAGGGAAATAATTAGGATAACTGATTCACCCCCCCCCCCCTCTCAGTTATCAACAATTGGTATCAGAGCTAAGTTCCTCCCAATAGAGCCTAACAGCTTGAGGAAGATCTGGGATTTCAAATGGATGCATATGGTTTAAGGGAGCAACTCAAGACTGCCCTTGAGGATCTTGAACAGTCAAATTCTGAAGTCAGTGAATTAAAGGAAAGACTCAAACAGGCTGATGAATTCATGAGAGAATTAAAAGACAAATTAAGTCTCTCTATGAAAAAGAGAAAGGAGCTGCTTCAACAGTTGGCAAGACAAAGTGAAGAAAGCAATACAAGTGAGGAATTGACTGAGCAAACCAAGTTATGTGAAAAGTTATCAAAAGAAGTCATTATGTTAAGACATGAAATGGAATCAGGAACTATAAAGTTTACTCAAGAGATTGAAGAAAAAAGAAAGGCTGAAGACAATCTAAGACAATCTCTTAAAGAAAAATCAGAAGAATGCCACCAGATGGACAGGATTATCAGACACCTTGAATCTGATCTTGAAGATTCCAAAGATAATGAAGGAAAACTTGAGGATCAAATTGCCTCTCTCAAAAGAGACCTTCAAACAGCAAATGAATATAAAGAGAAATTCAAGATAAGTTCTGCTCAACTTGAAGTTCTTCTTGGAAGTCAAAAGAGGACAGATGACAAGTATGGCTTGGGATATGAGAAAGGAGAAAGCTCCGGATCCGGTCAGAAGAATCTTGGATCAGAAAATCCAAGGAGCAGGCCTAGAAGACCTCCGGTAAGACAGCCAAATGCTCAAAGATATCCATCCTTCAATGGATACTGCCACAGCTGCAACCACTTTGGTCACAAAGCTAATCAGTGCAGAATGAGAATGAATCAGATTAATTCATCCTTCTCCGGACAGTGCTTCAACTGCAAAAGGTATGGACACAAATCCCATGAATGCAGAATTATGCAAGTAAACAAATCATTCAAAGGTAGATGCTTTACATGCAATAGAGTAGGTCATATGGCTAATCAATGCAGATCAAGGGGATATCAGTTAAATATGCAAAGAAATGTTATTTGCCAAATCTGCAATAGGTCCGGTCATAATGCTAAAGTCTGCAGAAACAAGAATCAGGACAAAAGAGGTCCGGTGTATAATCAGAATCAAGACAAGGGTAAACAAAAGATGAATGCGGATGAAGTTAGGAATCAGATGAGCAAGATTTGGGTAAAGAAAAGCTCAGAGAATGTAGAGGTTGGATCCGCACCAGATTCTGGTGCTGATATTTCTTCCGGAAATTAAAAAGTGAGCTCAGGCTCAGGGGGAGACTCAAAGAAGATTCTGTTCCCCCAGCCAAACAAGTTGTGCCGGATGTGGCACAAGATGCGGATTAAAGGGTTTGTAGATATAAGTCCTGAGATGCTTCAGTCAAGTTTTCAGAGGTCCGCATGGAGTTATGAAGAAGCTGTGTTCGATTAAGTTAGACCTGTTCAGGGAGGTGCTCCGGTATGATAAAGGATTACAAAAAGGTCCGGAGAGATCCGGAAGTGCACGATCTTGTCTTGCGGATTGGACAGAGTGTTTGGGATGTTCTTGTAATATGTTACCTAGATTTATTCATGATTTAAAGATCCGGATGATATTCAGTGATCAGGACTAATCCGGGATACTCCAAGCTGTCCAGACATGGTAAACCGGAATAATGCAGGTGAAGCATTTATTGCAGACAGATATTAGGGTTTGCGGAGCAATATAAGGGATTTCTCAAAAGTTATCTGCTCATTCTACACTTGAGAAGAAGCGAATAGTGGAGCTCTGCAACAAGGTTCATCAAGCACACCAAGGATCTCCTGCCGAAGCTATTGCATAAAGAAATCAATCCAACCACTCCGTGCAAACCGAAGGCGCATAAGGTATTCTTCGTTTTTCATTGCCTCACTGCAAATCTTTGAAGAATGGCTACTCCAAACATAGTTAAGATCTCTGATAGACCTCGCCCCTCATTCAAGAAACATCCCTACAAATCATTGGAGGTAGATCCACTAGGAGCCTTCTCTAGTGTTCCCCACGGAGTCTTACATACTGAAGATATTAGGGTTTACATACACGCAAACATTGAGGAATTTGGGGAATTCAAATTAAGAGACCTCTATCACAAGCAACTGATAGACAATGCTTTTGAGCTCAAACCAGAGTATAAGGGTATCCAGAAGAAACAATTTGAGCAATTCATTCATTTCCCTAGCTTTGAAGAAGATGAATGGGTCCGGTATGTACTGAGCAGGATGCATGACAACTTCCTTTGGCTAGATAGACCCTGCAAGATCACAAAAGAAGCAATTAGAGCAGTAACTGGTCTATACTCTTCCGGGGGGGTACCTATCCTCAAATCTGTCAAGAACAACGTTGTAACTGAGGCCACCGGATCAAAATATGATAAGAGGGCAATGACCATTGAAGATATTTCGGATCCGGATATCAAATATGCATCAATGATAATAGGATACAAGATCTATCACTCCAGCAGGGAGAATTCTGTATCCGGAACTGCAATATACACAGCATATGAAATGCTAAGAAAGAATGCAGATTATGATCTTTGTGAACTACTACTGAGCCAATTGATGGAAAATGTACAGAAAATCAAGAAAGACAAGAAGAACTCCTTTAAGTATGGTACTCTCATTGTATGTCTATTCTTTTACTTCATGAATGAGCTACCCGGAACAAGTGGATGGGTATGGCAGAATGACAAACCTGTTGCAGTCCAGATAAGAGACTATTTGCATGGACTTGGGGATGCAAAAGCGAGAAATACAGCTCTATGGGGATACTTCAAAAACTTTCAGAGCATGATGCAAGCAAGAGAGAGAATTCCCCAGTCTCTCATTGAGAAATACAAGGACTCAGTATGTTTTATGGTTGACACTGATCAGTGCCTAATGGAGGCAGTGGAGCCAAGGACTGTCTGGATCATGCCCATGGGGTATGAAGTTGATGAACAGATAGTAGAGCTGCATGTTCAACACATGCTAAGTCAGCCCAAAGATCCTAAGGCAGAAAGGTTTGGAACCTTTGAGGAGCTGAGCGTGAAATTACATGTAGAACTCAGGGAACCTGAGATTAAGAGAAAAGTGAGAAAAGAAGTAGAGCACATTGCTCAAGGCCTAGGCATCTCAAAAGAGGCACTTGATGCCAGCCGGGAAAAGAGGAGAAAGGCTGAGGAAGAAGAGAAAAGCAAAGAAAGTGCTCCGGTTGAAACCCCCACCCGGACCAGATCATCAAAGAGATCTGCACCTTCCACAACCAAAAGCTCAAAACCGGAAGTCCAGGCATCCGGTAAAAGATCCAAGACAAAAGCATCAAGGGTTTATGAAAGCCAAAAGGATGAAGAGGAAACAGAATCAGATGAGGAAGTAAGAAAAGTAAAGAAACAGAAGAAGAAAGGATCCGGTAAGCCCTCCACAGGCCAAGACAAGGATGAAATGGCAGAGGTAACTGTTGAAAAGCCCACTCTGTCACTAGAGAGCATAATCAAGTCGGTCACGGTGGATGGAAACCTTCAACCAATGACTGAATCCTATGATGACTTCAGTGAAGCAGACCAAAAGACTCTGCAGGAAGCCACAGTTAAATATCTGAACACATACAATAAGGCTTTCATTGAGATCATATCTCTCATTCCTAAAAGCCTAGAGAAGGAAATGGAAGTAAGAAAGAATAATGCTCATGCCAAAGATCTTGAGATCCGGGAGCAGATAGCTATTCAGCTATATCCTCAAATTGATCCCAAGACAATGAACATGATCTTCAAGGACTGCAGAGATGAGTTCAGAAGTAAAGCCAGGATGAATCAGCTCATGCTTGGTGAGACTGACAAAGTGGCACAAGAGACAGAAGAGATCCTCCGGAAGGCCTTCAAAAGGTTCAATCTTCCTGTTGTAGAGGACTTAGGTGCAGAAACAGCTGCTGATTTGGAATCTTCTGTTCCGGAAGAAGTGAGCCATGAACAGACAAGTGAGGACTTGGGACCCTCTGCTCCAGAAGAAGTGGCCCATGAACAAGCAAGCATCTCTCCTCCGGTTTCCCCTACAGTCTCCGGATCCAAAGAAGAAGAGCAATTGCAGGAGAAGGAAGCAGTGGTGACAGACAAAGAGGTTGACAGTTCTAAGACTGCAGAAGAAAAGAAACATCTGTCTCCGGCAAGAGACACTGCACAAACTGTTCAACAATTTTTGAGCAAAGAAACTCTAGAGATTGATGAACCGGAGCTTCTAAAAGGTCCATTTGATTTTGACTCTCTCTCTCCGGTACAAACAATGAAGATAGCTTCATTTGCAAATGCCAAGGCAAATGAAAAACTCCTGAAGTCTCATATGGAAGACTGTGAGTTGATAGAGGCTGCTTCCGGAGTACTTGTAAAGATCATGCCATCAATCCAGATAGATCCGACAGCCTCCACTTCCGGTAATCTAAAAACCTTAGTCAGCAGTATTGATACACATTTTAATTCTCTAGAAAAATCAGCTGAAGAAAAGGTCCGGAAGGAATTTTTGGATAAGAGATTTTCTGAAATATTAGAATTAATCTCTAAGGATAGGAAGATTGTAAGCATTGGAATAAAGAGCTTAGAAAATGCTCTTAAGGATGGCGGTGACATCTACAAATTTTGTATATCTTGGTCAAAGGCAACAGCAGCAATTGACAAGAAAATAAAAGAGGAACAGGACAAGCTTCAAAGCTTATCTCAAAGTTTTGATCCTCTCTCTTCCTCTATAATAAATCAAGAATGTCAGACTATTGCAGTCTTGAATGAAATAAAGAATCTTGAGAAGGAGAGGAAGAACATTACCAACCGGATGGGAGAACTTAGAAGGATTATAGTCCCTAAGTTGGAAACTATGCATGAGGCCATCAGTGATGCCCAGACCACCGCCCATACAAAAGATCCGACAGATCTCAGGCGGGCAGAAGCTTTTGCATTTTTGTTGAGTGGTCACATTTCAATCTTGGACAGAATGAAGCTAAGTTGGGCTACTGAAATGGTTCAACTGCAGACATCCTTTGCAGACATTCTGCAGTATATGTGAGTATGTAAATATGCGGCTATATATAGAAAAAATTTTTTTGAAAATTTTGGTGTGCGGACCCTACCCTTTGCCATTGATGTCAAAGGGGGAGTGAGGAGCAGTGAAAAATGAGGAATCCAACTCAGGGGGAGTTCCGGAAATTGTATATAAAGACAAGAGCATCAGCAAAGGGGGAGCATAGTGTAAACACTTAGTCATTTTTCACTAAGTGTTGCCATCAATGCCAAAGGGGGAGATTGTTGGCAAGAGACACTATATGGATTCATGGTTGTTGTCATTGATGGCAACAAAGGTCATCCCACATATCCGCAAGTCATGATATATCTCTACCGGAAGTCAGATTGAAGATTGTTGTGGTCCGGTGAACAAGAACAGAGCATGTGGCAAGGTCCGACAGATTGGTCCGGATCTCTCAGAGGAAGTGTCTTGGCACAGTGCGGATCTGGGGAAGTCAAGAGGACTATCTTGAGTAGTATATTCCAAGGATTTAGCCTCCGGAGATGGACAAAGAAAAAGATATGAATAGTTGAGTACCGGATTCCTGAGAGACAGTGAAAACAGAGGAAGAACTGACTGACTGAGTATCAAACTACTTTCCGGATGTGTTACAGATGATGATAAAGGTTGCGGAGGCATGAATCATGTTTGGCCAACATAATTGATGATATCTACAAGTATATGCTTGATCCGCATTGCTTGGTGAGCAAGGATTCAGCCGACAGAACTAAGTTTGTAAGAAACTAGACTGTTCCGGATGCCGACTAGAAAGATGATGAAATTACTTGTGCGGATATATATAGAGGATGGATTTAGTTGTAAAGTGTGTGAATATGTGAGAGGATATGCGAACAAGTCCAGAGTAGAGCAGAAGTAACAAGAAAGATCCGGTATGTGAAAGGACAGCAGACTAAAGAACAGAGGAAAGATGAAGTGCAGCAGATCAGTATACTGAACCTAACCGGAACTGAACTCCAGCATATGCAGATGCTTCCAATCAGTTCAAGACTGTGATTCTTATCACTTTGTAAGACAGTGTGTCTTCTTGTAGGCAGTGAGCCTCTTGTGAGCAGTGTGCTCGGGCAGTGAGCCCTAATTGGCAAGTGCCATTTTTGTAATTTCCTATTCTTCTAACAGAGAATAATTCTTGGGTTAATCACCCCGTGGTTTTCTCCCTTAACAGGGTTTCCACGTCAAAAATACTGTGTCATGTGTTTCTTATTTCATGGTTAATGTTTTGTGTTTGATTTTATGCTGCTTCAATTAAAAGGAAAGTTTAATAAGGGAAATAATTAGGATAACTGATTCACCCCCCCCCTCTCAGTTATCAACAGTATTAAGCATGTTGTGGTCTGTAGAGATGTTTTCATGATGATATATTAAGATGGGAATTAGAAGCATTAAAATGAATGATGATATATTAATATGATAATTAGAAGCTACGTTGAGGATGAGAAGATGTTGCTGATGATCAGTATCATATTGTATGCTCTCTCTTGATGATCCTAAGAAAGTATGAGTTGCTACATGAAAGTTCTAGTCTCTAGAAGTTGGTGAAGGTTGTTGCAAGAAGCTACCTAGAAGAATGCTCTATAAAATGCTCCACATTTCTCTACATTTGAAATATGGTCATGCAGTTCAGAGGTTATGTTCAGTATGTTGTAAAGGTACTAAATCCAAAGTTACAGATCATTTTATCCGTTGCAGTGAAAGTTATAAGTAACAAAGTTTTGGTCTATACTATGGCAGTATAAGGTGTTAATGAAACCTGATTGGAATGCTCCACATTCCTTCACAAGTGAAGGTCTACTCATGTGGTTTTATGGACATGTTCAAGGTTGTTCAATGCACACTTCATTGCAGTTTTAGGTGTCTTTGAGGTCCGCAAGTTCAATTTTCAAATGATAGAGGTGATACAGATGGTTTTGGATGCCTAGTTGCTCTAAGAATATATGTTGATAATGTGTTCCAACTTGTTGTTGCTTGAAATGGTAAAATGGCTAATGGAAGATGATCTTGATGATCTTGTGATGTTTTCTGTTGCTCTGCAAAGTATTCTTTGCTCTCTCTGAAACTGCTTGTAGTCTGGAATGATGATGTTGTTGGGTTATGCTCTTGCCTGGTTGACTGAGGAATGTTGATGATGTGTGCCACAAAGTTGTTACTGTGTGGAGTTTAAGGAGTGTTTGGATATGTTGTGTAGGTCCCTCCGACTCATGTAGAAGAAGAACAAGTAATGTTTAATCATTCATGAGTACCGTCGAGATTGCAAAGACTGATCTGCTACAAGCTTCATGTGTTCTTGCTTAAGGGCAACCTACTTTATGAAGTGTGTGGATGTTATTCATTGAAGTATTTTGTTGTGAAGGATGTTTAGGACTGGTCTAAGCATGTGTTGGGATCTACAAAGAGTGTGTCTCTTCCTAGAGTAGCATGTAGTTCATGTTAGAGCTTGCCCTCTACATGTTCATGTTGTGTAATCTCTGGCCGACTTGTAAAATGTAATATTCTTGTTGTATTGGCTCAATTGTAATGAAATCAATGTAATTTCATGTATATATTGTAAACCTAGTTGATCTAGGTGATGCATGATTACAAATATGAGAATGTGAAGAGGAGAACATGAATATTATATGCATTATGATGTGCGACTGAAGGAGAAAGAGCAGAAGTAATAAGGGTTGTCCTGATTCATCTTGAACAATTTTTTATGACAGGAGGGAAGTGAAGAGTGTGCCTAGCTGATCCAGTCATTAGAAGAAGAGTGAAGAGGCAGAATTGCAATCATCAAAGGTGTGAACTTCATTATTAGTTTCAAATAGTAGGACTATCATGATGTAATCTTTACTGAGTTCATTCTTAGTTCAGGGAGTAGTTGCATCCTTGGGTTGTAGCCCTAAAACAAAGTCAACAGGGAGTTGTAGCTTCCTTGGGAGTGACCCTAAAACAAAATCTTTAGGGAGTAGTAGCTTCCTTGGGTTGTATCCCTAAAACAAAGTCGGCAGGGAGTAGTAGCTTCCTTGGTTGTAGCCCTAAAACAAAGTTGTAATTTTGAGCTTCATATATTGTGATTTAATCCTCACCGTGGTTTTTCCCTTCTTGAGTTTTCCATGTATATCTGGTGTTATGTGTTGATCTGCATTGTGTTGATATTTCATGTTTATGTTGATGTTGTAATGCTTAAGTTTTAATTTACTTCAGAGGATTTGAAGTTTGTTTAGATACTGATTCACCCCCCCTCTCAATATCCTGGTGTGTTCAACAATTGGTATCAGAGCCAAGTTACTTAGAAGAAGATTAACCACTTGAGGAAGGTTCGGGATGGCTCATAATGGATCTCACAAGGTACCTATGTTTGATGGAACAAATTATTCCTTTTGGAAGCTAAGGATGGAAAACTATCTATCTTCTCTACGGTAATGATGCAAGAGCATCCCTAGTTCAAGAGGAATCTTGCATCAACCAAAAATATTTGCATTTCAGTTTATTTGTAGTTCAGTTTGTTTCTTTTCATTTTTCCAGTTCAGTTCAGGTAGTTTAGTCAGAAGCAATTTATGTATTTTGGTCTATATTCTACAACATTTGCATTGCACATCTTACGAAGCTGGACTTGGTATCTAGACATGTTCATCTACATCATATCAAGAATTCAGAGCATTTGGATCAGTTACCAGAAAGTTATCGCTATCAGAAGATCAACTATTTTCTCAGAACAGAGCAACCTGACAGTCTCTGATAATCAGCTAAAGGAGAAGACTTACAGAGCATTCCTTGACTTGTGGAACTTAATGACACATCATTCAATGATCTTTGGTTTGTGGCTGACCTTCCCCGAGATCCACACATCATTCCATTCATTTGCGAAGGTCTTCTATCTGATTAGGTCCGACCTATCCGTGTACATACGTTACAACTCTTCATTGGAGTTTGTGACCTTCCTTGGCCGATGTAGAGGAATCTTTTGTACCAAAGATGATATATATTGATGTAATAGATCCCTAGGAAAGTAGTTAGCAATTGACTCATAATTCTTAGTCTAGATCTTTGGGCAGAGGAACTTCAAAGCTAAATCTTGAGTATTCTAATATTTTGTAATCAAGCATGTGAGCCGAATTGCATGCCCGCATGTTTCCAGCCCATTTGTATTTGAATTCTTTGATATATTGAAGGACTAAATCTACATTTTCTTGATATATTTGAGTTGTTTATGTTGTGTTTACTCTTGTGGCATGGCTTGGACAGTTCATTCTATGAACACTCCTACCGTGACTGCACCAAGTGGTATCAGAGTGAAAGTTCAAATCTTTGGGAGTGAATTGAGCGAAGTTGACGAAGGAATTCTGTAAGATCTTGTTGTGGATAGATCGTTGAATTGAGGTAGGTTACTTATGTCACAACCGATCATTGATTGTGAGGCAGTTGTCACCTGTAGCCTGATCACCGAACATGAGGCAGTTTGTACTTGATCCTAGGAAGAATGTTGCTGAGGAGAGTTGTTGCCATTGGAACAATGGCTGGTAGAATAGATGAAATGATGGAGATGATGAAAATGATGCAAATTTGTTTGGATGTTGTTGAAGAAGATAGACGAAGAGGATTGACACCAAGACCTAATGTTGAAAGTGATGATGAAGAAGAATTTCAATCTGTTGAACAAATTGGTGAAACCCTAGGAGGTGATGAAGAAGAAGAATCAAATCAAGTAAAGATGTTGCAAGCTATTTCAAAGATTGGAAAGAGACCTAGAGTTGATGTGTCAAACTACACTGGTAATTTGAACCCTGAAAAATTGATTGACTGGATAAATGACATGGAAGAATACTTTGAATATGAAGAAGTTGAAGATCTGGAGAAGGTAAAATTTGCAAAGACAAGATTCACAGGACATGCTTCTATATGGTGGAAAGAAGTTCAGTTGGAAAGAAATAGCAGAGGGAAAGAAAAGATTACAAAGGGGCATAGGATAGTGACAAAATTGAAGAATTAATTCATACCTACTGACTATGAGTTGGAGTTGTTGAAAAGATTACAAAACCTGAGACAAAAGGAGAAATCTATGAAGGAGTATACTTAGGAATTTCATAAGATGATTATAAGGATAGGACATAGTGAAGCAAGCAAGGAGAAAGTGGCTAAATACATCAATGGACTAAGATTGAGTATTCAAGAAGAACTAATCTTGGTAAGGATGACATCTTTGGAAGAAGCATATCAGTTTGCCCTAAAAATTGAAGAGAAGCTAAATAAAAGGCATGATTCAAGACAGAAAGGTAGGGGAGGTAAATTTCATAAAGGTAAAATATTTTTCAGAGGAGACAAATCACATTCAGAGCAGAACAAGTTTGAAAGCACATTCAAGAAGGATGACAGAGATAATAATATTTACCGGAGAGATGACAAAAGTTTTTTACCAAAGAGGAAACCCTAGTGCATATCGGAATGAAGGATACAAAAGAGAGGAAAGAGGATTTGATAAGAGAACATTCAGATGTACTTGTTTTAATTATGGAGGTGAAGGACATAGAGTGTTCGAATGTAATTAGGGTAGTACAAGTAAGAAGACAAAGAACAGTGGAAGAGTAGCTTATGTTAAAGAAGAACTTGTTGGATCGCCTAATTTTGTTGGTAAACCAGAGAAAGGACAATCATTGGTGATGAGGAGAGCACTATTTCAAGTAGAAACAAATGAGGAACCATTGCAGAGGAAAAGTTTGTTCAGAACTAGATGCAAATCCGAAGGTAAGTGTTGTAAAGTTGTGATTGATAGTGGTAGTTCAGATAACCTAGTTTCAGAGGAGATGGTGACTAAGTTGAAGTTGGAAAGATTGAAACACCCTAAGCCCTACCAGATAGCATGGATTTAGGATGATCATAAGGTACTGGTGAGTGAACAATGTTTGGTAAAATTTCATATTGGATCTTATCATGATGAAGTCTTATGTGATATTATGCCTATGGATGTATGTCATATCTTTTTGGGTAGACCTTGGAAGTATGATAGAAAAGCTATACATGATGTGCGAAAGAATACATACACTATAATAGAAAATCGAAAGAGAATTACTTTGATTCCTTAAGAAGATGGTCCTAAGAGTGAAGTATGTGGAAATACTAGAATCTATTTGGTAGATGGAAGAAAATTTCTGGATGGTTAGAAACATAAGAATATGTGTTATGCTTTGATTCCTAAGAAGCCTGAAACATTAAAGAAGGAGACTGGAAGAGAACAACCAGAGGAGATAACAGAGTTGCTGATAGAATATGAAGATGTCATATCAGATAATGTGTTTGAAGCATTGCCACCTATAAGAAGCAAGTTTGCCTAACAAAGCAGCACACCGAATGACACTAGCAGAGAATGAAGAATTGTTGCAGAAAGGTTTGATCAGAGAAAGTTTGAGTCCTTGTGTAGTACCTGCAGTGTTAGCACCTAAGAAAGATGGAGAATGGAGAATGTGTACTGACTCTAGAGCAATAAACAAGACCACAGTTAAGTATAGATTTCCTTTACCTAGGATGGATGATATCATGGATTGTTTGAGTGGAGCAAGATATTTCACAAAGATAGACTTGAAGAGTGGATACCATCATATCAGAATCAGAGAAGGTGACGAATGGAAGATTGCTTTTAATACAAATGAAGGATTGTATGAGTGGTTAGTGATGCCCTTTGGACTGACAAATGCACCAAGTACTTTTATGAGATTGATGAATGAAGTCTTGAAGAAATTCTTGGGTAAGTTTGTGATTGTATACTTGGCTGATATTCTGATTTTCAGTAAGACAAAAGAAAAACATTTGTGGCATATTAGACAAGTTTTGCAGAGGTTGAGAGAAGAGAAATTGTTGATAAACATCAAGAAGTGTAGTTTCATGAAGGAAGAACTAGTGTATTTGGGATTTGTGATTTCTGTGGAAGGATTGAAGATGGACCCTGAGAAAGTGAAAGCAATTGTAGAATGGCCTACACCGGAAAGCATTGGAGAGGTTAGATCAATTCATGGATTGGCTAGTTTCTACCAGAAGTTCATCAGAAATTTTAGTTTAGTATGTAACCCTATGACAAAGGCATTGATAGGTGACATGAATGACTTTAAATAGACATCAGGAGCAGATAAAAGTTTTAAATTGTTGAAGCAGAAAGTGACAGAGCAACCTATTTTGGTGTTACCAGATTTCAATAAGGTATTTCAAGTCAATTGTGATGCAAGTGGAAATGCAATTGGAGTAATATTAAGTCAAGAAGGTAGACCTGTAGCATATTTTAGTGAAAATTTAAATGATGCAAGGAGAAGATATTCAGTTTATGATCAAGAGTTCTATGCCATAATTCAAGCCTTGAAGAAGTGGAGACATTACTTATTGCCTAAGGAGTTTGTGCTATATACAGATCATCAAGCTTTGCAATATTTAAATAGTCAAGGTAAGTTGATTAAGAGACATATGAGATGGGTAGAGTTCAAGCAAAGTTACACCTTTGTGTTGAAGCATAGGAGTGGAAAATCAAACAAAGTTGTTGATGCATTGAGTAGAAGAAGAAACTTGTTGATAGAAATGAGAGTTGAAGTGTTGGGTTTTGATGAATTGAAGAACATGTATGAGGGAAACACTGATTTTGCAGAACCTTGAAAACATGTAAGGAACCTGTTGTGATAGATAGGAATAAGTGGTTGTATTATTTCATTCAGGAAGATATGTTGTTTAGAGGAAGTCAGTTGTGCATAGCTAAGAGTTCAATGAGAGATAATTTGATCAAGGAGAAACACAGTGGTGGATTGGCAGGACATTTTGGCATTGATAAGATAGTGGCTTTGGTAAGTGAAAACTACTTTTGGCCTCAGATACATAAGGATGTTAGGAAATTTGTGTAGAGTTGTAGAGTTTGTCAAGTTGCAAAAGGGAGTAGTTAAAATACTGGATTGTATAGACCTTTGACAGTACCGGAGAGACCTTGGGAAGACATAAGCATGGATTTTGTAATGGGATTGCTAAAGACACAAAGAGGACATGATTCAATATTTGTGGTAGTTGATGAATTTTCAAAGATAGCTCATTTCATACCTTGCAAGAAGATAATTGATGCAATGCATGTAGCAGACCTATTTTTCAAAGAAATTGTGAGATTGCATGGATTACCTAAGAGTATAATTTCAAATAGAGACACCTGATTTCTTGGATACTTTTGGAAGACACTTTGGAAGAAAATGAAGATAGATTTGAAGTTCAGTTCAACATTTCATCCACAAACTGATGGATAGACAGAGGTAGTGAATAGGAGTTTGGGAAACCTGTTAAGATGTTTGGTTGGAGAGAAGGCTAGAAGTTGGGATTTGATTCTTTCACAAGCAGAGTTTGCATACAATAATTCAGTAAATAGGAGTACCGGAAGAACGCCGTTTGAGATTGTTACCAGAGTAAATCCTAGAGAAGTTGTAGAATTGAGAGACATTGGTATGGAAGAAAAGAGAAGTGCAGAAGCAGAGGAATTTGCAGATCACATGAAGACAGTGCATAATCAGGTGAAGAAGCATTTGGAGGATATGAATAGTAAGTATAAGGAAAAGGCAGATGAGAAGAGGAGACATAAGGAATTTAAAGTTGGAGATGAAGTGATGGTGTACTTGAGAAAAGAGAGATTTCTAGTTGGCACTTATAACAAATTGAAGATGAAGAAGTTTGGACCTTGTAAGATACTCAAAAAATTTGATTCAGGAAATGCATATGAAGTGGAATTACTGGAGACATTAGGTATATCACCTATTTTCAACATTGCAGACCTTTATCAGTATCATGAAGCAAAGTTCAGTGACAGCATGGAAGAAGACTTGAAGAAGTAGTTACCACAACAAGCACTGGAGCAGATTGAAGACATTTTGGACAACAGAGTTGGATGTAGTACTAGAGGAAGACAATACAAAGAATACATTGTGAAGTGGAAAGGTAGACTAGAAGAAGATTCATCATGGATTTCTCAGGCTGAGGTGGACCGTCTTGGTTCTCCCCTAGCCCCAGCAAAGTGAGGGACTCACTTTTCAGTAATCCCAGATGTCTGATGCAGGAGCATCCCTGGTTCAAGAGCAATCTTGCATCAACCAAAAATATTTGCATTTCAGTTTGTTTGCAGTTTAGTTTATTTCCTTTCATTTTTCTAGTTCAGTTCAGGCAGTTCAGTCATAAGTAGTTTTTGTATTTTGGCCTGCATTCTATTGTATTTGCATTGCACATCTTGCAGAGCTGGACTTAGCATCTAGACATGTTCATCTACATCATATCAAGAATTTAGAGTATTTGGTTCAGTTACCAGAAAGTTATCGCTATCAGAAGATCAGTCATTTTCTCATAATAGAGAATCCTAACAGTCTATGATAATCAGCTAAAGGAGAAGATTTGCAGATTATTCCTCGACTTGTGGAACTTAATGACAAATCATTCAATGATCTTTGGTTCATGGCCAACCTTCCCTGAGATTAGCACATCATTCCATTCATTTGCGGAGGTGTTCTATCTGATTAGGTTTGACCTATCCGTGTACACACATTACAACTCTTCATTGGAGTTTGTGACCTTCCTTGGCCGACGCGGAGGAATCTTTTATACCAGAGATGATATATATTGATGTAATAGATCCCTAGGAAAGTAGTTAGCAATTGACTCATAATCCTTAGTCTAGATCTTTGGGCGGAGGCACTTCAAAGCTAAATCTTGAGTATTCTGATATTCTGTAATCAGGCCTGTGAGCTGAATTGCATGCCCACATGTTTCCAACCCATTTGTATTTGAATTCTTTGATATATTGAAGGACTGAATCTGCATTTGCTTGATATCTTTGAGTTGTTTCTGTTGTGTTTACTCTTGTTGCATGGCCTAGACAGTTCATTCTATGAACCCTCCTACCGTGACTACACCAGGTATGGTATTTGGCAATCAGTCAAGAAGGGTTACACTACTCTTGCTAGTGATCCTACAGATGCAGATGAGATTAAGTTGTATAAGAATAATGCCAAGGCAAAGAGTGCTATCATGACTGGGCTAGCTAATTCAGAACTTGTGAAGGTAATGGGTTGCAAATCTGCTAAGGAGGTCTGGGTAAAACTTGAAAGCATTTATGAAGGAGATAGTAAAGTGAAGCAAGCCAAGATACAAATCTTCAAGAGCAAATCTAAGACCCTAAGGATGACAGAAGATGAAGACATTGCTATCTACATGCTCTGGGTGGAGGAAATAGTTAATAGCATTAGAGGTCTTGGTGGAGAGTGAAAGAAGATGAGATTGTGAAGAAGGTACTAAGAACTCCTCCTAAATCTTACAGTCATAAGGTATCTACTATTGAGAAGACTTAGGATTTGGATACATATATAGTAGATCAATTGTTTGGCTATCTCATAGCCTTTGAAATGAGAGAATTTGACAAAGGTGTTCGAAAAAAGGAAGTAGCATTCAAAGCAAGTAAGAAGACAAAACATAAAGTAGTTGATCAAGATGATGACCTTGATGAGGTAGAGGCAAAATTTGTAAGAAGATTTAATATGGGCACCAGAAAATACAAAGGTAAGTTACCTTTCAAATGTTTCAATTGTGGGAAAATAGGTCATTTTGCTTCTAAATGTCCTTTCAAAGAATCAAGGGGTAGTAACAAGAGAGACAAGTTCAAAAGAAGTTTGTATTCCATAGAGAACAGTTGTTCTTCAGAAGATGAGGATCATGATGATTCAAATGATGAACACTTTTCATGGCCTTGAATGTTGGTGACAAAAGGGATGATTTTGGAAATTGTGAAAAGTCTGATACCTTGCAAAATGATCAAGACAATGAAAAATCAATGGTTGTATGGACTGCCTTTCATGCAAAAGAAGAATCCAATACTTGCGTAATTGACAGTGGTTACTCCAACCATTGACTGGTGACAAGGAGAAGTTTATCAGCCTTGAGAAGTGGCATAGTGGAGCTGTTAAGTTTGGTGGTGATGAATCAACACAAATCTGTGGAAAGGGTGCTATAACTATTGATGGGAAGAATAGGACTAAGGATGTCCTCTATGTTAAAGGGCTAAAACATAATCTTCTTAGTGATAGTCAAATGTGTAGTAAAGGATACAATCTTACTTTTCATGCCAAAGGATGTGAAATCAGGATGGTAGGGTCTAGAAAACTAGTTGCAGAAGGCATCAAGACATATGGTTATATCTATCATCTGAAGGAGGTAAATGGAAGAACATGTTTATTGGCTCAATCTAGCGAGTGTTGGTTGTGGCACAAGAAAATGGGACATATTAACTTTGATAATATGGTAAAGATCAGCTCTATTCATGCAGTGAGAGATATGTCCAAGATAACCAAGCCTACAAACACATTATGCAAGGAATGTCAAATGGGAAAGCAGACAAAGACAAATTTCAAGTGCAAGGAGTATTCTTCTTCAATGTCATTGGAGCTGATCCACACTAACCTAGGTGGCCCTACAAGAATAAAGAGTCAATAAGGTGAAAGGTATTTCATGTTGCTTATTGAGATTATTCTAGAATGACTTGAGTTACTTTCTTAAGAGAAAATTTAGAAGCCTTTAATAAGTTTACGATTTTCAAAGCAATAGTTGAGAATGAAATGGATACTAAGATCAAGTGTTTGATGTCTAATAGAGGAGGTGAGTTTAATTCAAATGAAATTGAAAGGTTTTGTGAAGATCATGGCATTAGGATACATATGTCTGCTCCTAGGACCCCTCAGCAGAATGGGGTAGTAGAAAAGAAGAATAGGACTGTGTAAGAGATGGCTAGGGTAATGTTGAAAGATGCAGATCTACCTGACATGTATTAGAAGGAAGCAATTCACACTATTGTCTATTTGATTAACAGAGTGCAACTAAGGGTCAATAGAACTAAGAGCCCTTATGAGCTATGGTATGGATGACCTCCCACTGTCAGATACTTTAGGATCTTTGGTAGCAAATGCTATATCAGAAGAGATGAAGAAGACCTAGGAAATTTTGATTCAAAAAGTGATGAAGGGATCTTTCTTGGTTACTCAACCAGAAGTAAGGCCTATAGATGCTACAACAAGAGATTGGGAAAGATGATTGAAAGCACAAATGTCAAGGTAGATCAAGACTTGTACTAGATCTCACAAGAACTAGAGGATTACAGATCTGATATATTTCCCTGCATTGAAGAAGAAGAAGAGAAAGAAGAGAAGGAACAAGAACTACAACAGATCCCTAAGACTCCAACAAAGTATGTCCAGAAGAGCCATTCAATAGATTAGATCATTGGAGATAAGAATGCAGGAGTGTAGATGAGGAGAAGGTTTATAAAGGCAAGTGAGCAAGTGAATTTGTGTTTATTGTCAAAGGTAGAGCTCAAAATATTTGTTGATGCTAGCAAAGATAATGGATGGTTGAAGGCTATGTAAGAAGAATTGAATTAGATAGAGAAGAATCAGACATGGGAATCAGTTCCCAGACCAGCCAATAAAATGTCATAGGAACAAAGTGGGTGTTACGGAACAAGATGAATAAAGATGGTGAAGTTGTGAGGAACAAAACAAGATTGGTGTGTAAGGGTTATTCTTAAGTTGAAGGTATTGATTTTGAGGAGACTTTTTCTCCGGTAGCCAGGATGGAGGCAATCAAGATGTTTCTTGCCCTTGCTACTCATAAGAAATTCAAGGTTTATCATATGGATGTCAAGTCAGCATTTTTGAATGGTGATCTTGAAGAAGAAGTCTACATTGAACAACCAAATGGTTTCTAGATATCAGAAGATCTGAACATAGTGTGCAAACTCAAGAAAGATTTGTGTGGTCTCAAGCAAGCACCTAGAGCTTGGTATGCTAGGTTGGATAAGTACTTACTTCAGGAAGGATTCAAGAAAGGTACCACAGATAGTGATCTTTACATCAAGGAAGAAGGATATATGATATTGATAGTTGCAGTATATGTTGATGACATCATCTTTGGTGGAGATGATGATATGTGTAAGAGGTTTGCAGAGGAGATGCAGAAAGAGTTTAAGATGTCTATGATTGGTGAGATGTCTTTCTTCCTTGGACTTAAAATTGTTCAGTTAGATGATGGTATCTTTATTTCTTAGGCTAAGTATGTTAGAGAGATGTTGAAGAAGTTTGGTATGGAAGATTCCAAACCAGTAAGTACTCCTATGGTTACTGGTTATCACTTGAGAAAGAATGATGAGTCGTTAGAGGTTGATCAGACTCTTTATAGATCTATGATTAGAGGATTATTGTACCTGATTACTATTGGCAATTTGTGTATGATGTCTGAAGAAGTTTTCATTGATAGCAACAAGCATTTAGGAATAAGATTGGAATAGTGGTTTGGTCTGGAGAAGAAGACTTGGCCATTTTGGCTAAGTGTTAGTAGTATACAAGAGATAGCAACAGAGTAGTAGCAAAATGGATGGTATTGGTCCATAGTAGAAGATCATATCATGCAAATTAGGTATGTTTTTCATGGCCTTTAGATGATCAATTGTCCAAGAGTTTAGTTTTTGATGAGTACCAGAAGTCCATCTTCAAGAAGTCTAAGTCCGACAGTGCAATGAGCAGAGGAAATCATGACAAAACATTTAACTGAATTGGTTCACATTCTTCCACTGTGGCATATCTTGGTATGTAGTTTTGAGGTGTTGTAAACACATGTATGAGGTACCTATATCTAGAGTTACAAGTTCTGAGTCCCACCAGAAAGTTAGTTATGAATGCCTAAGTATCACTACTTGATATGGTGCAATTTGACTATGACAGGGAATGTGTTCCAATGGTCCGCATTCTACTATAAAAGAATATTTAATGCAGGTCAAGATCTAGGGGCTTTATCAAGCTACCAGATCGAGCAGCCAAATGATTAACACAAAAGAACAAAACTAAATGATTCTTTATTCATATGCAAGAGATGATTACAACAGGAGTACAATTCTTACTAGACATGCATTGGCCTCAACCTTACAACATTCAGATGCAAACCAAACTAATCGTGTAATCTAGAGAACCTTCTAGAAGCTCACAAAAACATATTACAGTCCTTGACCAAGAAGTCTAGAAAAATCTCTCCTCATAGTACATTTTTCCTTAATTTATAGGCTCCTGAGGCAGCCATCAACCTTCATTAATGCTCATGACACATGGCAGATCCTTATTTGCCCTTGGAACTACTGTACAAGTGGTTAAAATTGACTTTTGTCACTTTCTAGGTGATTTGCAGGGAAATTAGACCTTACCAGATGTAGGGATATCCAGTGCCACCGAACATCGGACATCATGCAGAAAAGTAGGAAATTTAGCCTCTAATGGACAAAACGGGGATTTGGCCACCAACTGGATATGTAGAGTGATAGCACTTTTCAGTGCAGACCCAGTCACTATTGATTTTAGCACAAAGTCCTAACAAGCAATGCAGCAGGGAAAAGTAACATCACAGGACAAGCGGGGGTTTCAGCCGCAACCAGACATATCATGTGAGGGCGTATTTTAGCACAAGTGTAGTGGTCATGAAATTTAGCACTAGCGGGGGTTTTTGACACTATGGGATCATTGGGATTTTTGAAGGCAAGCGGATTATCTAGTAGGTGCAAGTTTTAGCGTCGATCTGGTCAAACAAGATTTTAGCGCTAAGTGTGCCCAGCGGGGATTTTACCCGGTACCAAATAGCGGGGAATTTTGGGGTCACCAGACATGTTCGGTGCAGAGGCATTGTCACCAGATTTTGGTGACAAGTGTAGTGAACATCAAGTTCTGATGGGACATAACTTTGCCAATTTTGACCAGATCTTCACCAAATTTGAGATGCAGATACCCATTTGAGCCTTCTTCAAGATCAATCCATCACTTGGCCAAAATCTTAGGAAAATTCTCCAAATTTGATCAATTTACTCTTGAAGCAACTCCTACAGTAAAACATACAACAAGAAAGTAAAACAAATCTTTTTGGTTGATGAGGATTCACTAGTACAAAAAGAGCAATATATTACTAAAAAAACTACTAAAAACTGCTTATAAATGACCAAACATGGTCACATGACCATTAGTAGTTTATTGCCAGTCATTTATAACATGACCAAATTGATGACTAAACCATTTTTAGTCATTTATTGGTTGTTTTGATTGATCGATTTGGTAGTATATTTAGTCGTTGATTTAGTCATTGATTGCTGTAATCTGGTCACTTATTTAGTCATTTTTTTCACTGATATATTTAGTCATTGATTTTTGTTGACTGGTCACTTATTTAGTCATTTTTATTCACTTATTTATGTCCACTGGTAGTGTATTTAGTCATTAATTTTAATCATCATTTTGATCAATTTGGTAGTATATTTAGTCATTTTTATTGACTAATTTAACATTGGTCATATATTTAGTCATATTCATTCATTGTTCACTGATTTCTATCAATTGGTAGTATATTTAGTCAATTTGCTTATTATTTCACATTAATTAGTAGTATATTTAGTCATTTTGAAGCTTGCAATCTATGTAGATTTCCATCTGGCATTAATTGTTCGCTTCGCACATGTCTCTTTGATTTTATTCATTGAATGCTCTATAAGAGGAGTGTTTCGAGATGAGCAATATAATCCACATTTGGATCTCATATGCCTTGGTTTTATTTCCCCGCTGGCTTGAATGACTTCAATTCATTATGTTGGCTCGTGTGATCCTCTTTTTATGCAAGAGACGATGGTATCTGTGTCATTATTTCGTTCTTGCCTCTTCATTTTGCTCTTGCTGTGTATCTGTAATGTCTATCTATCCCCACAATTGTTGACTTCATTTGCCTATTCAATCATGGGAACAACCAATGCACAGAAGCATCAACTCAGATTTCATGGCTAGGGCCTTCAAACGGGTTGATGAAGAGCTAGTGGAGGATGCTTTGATAGATGTATGTGATAGAGATTTTTTGCCGCAATCCAGGGTATGTTATGCTTCGCATCTGGTATCTCATTTTCTCTCAAATGAGATGGACTTATTTCATCAGGTTGATAAGGTTAAAAGGATAGCATCAATGTTTGTTCATGACTATCTAGTCCCAGATGTCAAGCTATGTGAAGATTTTGCTACTTATAATCTCCATGATGTCTTGGCCTTGGTAGGGGGCCTCTTCCTCCGTGAAGATATCATTAATAAACCTAGTTTTAACTATGTTTATCAAGTGATGATTTCAAGTTTGCAATCAGGTAACAGAGAGCTCTTTGATAATTCATTGCGGGTTCACAATTCTACATTTGGAAGGTCCAAGAGGGAAAGGATAGAGGAAGTATTCAATGCATGGAGCTTATTGTCAAATTTCCAACCACCGGTAGTTCCCTTCACCAATGATGACACAATCCTTTCTCAAGAGAATCCAATTGGGGCTTCATGGCTTTAGGGTTGCAATTTAAATATGGACAGCATGTGAACCACTCTTTCTGTTTTAAGTTTTTGGCTTCACTATAACTTTGGTTTCCTTTTTGGCCAGAAAGAGCCTTTTAGATATGTAGCTTTGGTTAGAGCTCTTAGTTAAAATGCTCTGTTACATTATCTTTTTGTCTAGGAAGGGCCTTTTTCATAATCTAAAAAAAAAATTATTAATATTAATATATTATGATGCTCTAAGCATCCTTACCGATTCAAAAAAAATGTCAACCCTAGTTCATGTGTTGTCTCAGTAAAGACCTGCACCATGAAAGAATCCATTAATTATACATAAATTCCAAATTAAGTTGATGAGAAAAGATCTTTGATATCCAACTGGGAAGCCTTAACATCCAAAAATTACTAACCTGATGTTTCACAACAAGTTTCCCAACTATGACATCATCTTTACTTAAGAAACCGGATATTGATCCACTGCCATATTGGATCTCACAGAATTCTCCTTCACAAACAACAAATGATATATATTAATTGTTTAGAAACTTCCTTAATATCCCCATGTAAGCATACTAAACTAAGTGAGGTTGAGGGTTTGAAGTAGAGTACCATCTTCTTGGTATGTGCTTGACTTTGATGACTTGTATCTTGAATGAAAATAGCAAGCTAGCTACACTATAAAATCATTGTTAATCATTGTTACAAAATAACCACAAAATCCTCTTTAATTAAAATAATCTTTCTAGATATTTCAAGACAAGATATTTCAGTTAATTTCTAAGAAAGCTAATAATTTCACTATCCAAATAGCCAGCAATCTATTTACTGTATATAATTTCCCAGAATTCAGAATTTGAATGTAGGTTGAGTATTCCAGCAACACTACTTTTTTAGTTGGATCCTAAAAATGCTGCAACTTATATTCTTCTCTAAAACATTTGTGTAGAAGTGGGCAAGTGTGGTGAGGTTCAAATAGTAAGGAGATTGATGAAAGATAGAGGAATTAAAAAGGTACTTGCATGTAGTTGGATTGAAGGGCATAAAATGGTACATGTTTTTTTGTGCGTAGGAGACATATCACATCCACAAACATGGGAGAGCTATGCAAAATTGGAGAAATTGGCTTGGAAAATGAAGGCAGTAGGGTATTTCCAGATTCAAGACTTTTACTTAATATTGTGGAATAGAAGAAAAAAGAATCATTTATCTGCCACCATAGCGAAAAGTTAGCAATTACATTTGGTTTGTTAAACATGGCACCTGGTACAACCATTAGAGTTTTTAAGAACCTTCGAGTATGTTCTGATTTTCACATTGCATCTAAATTCATCTCCAAGATTGTTGCAAGAGAAATTGTTCTGAGAGATGTGAAGCATTTCCATCATTTTAAACAGGGACAATGTTCTTGTGGAGAATATTGGTGATGCTAAATGAAACAATCTAAAAAATAGGCTTACACTATAATAATGTGTACTACATCAGATATCCATTAATAATGAAGGGACATCCATCAAAGCATAACAGCATGGATTTTTTGTCATATGTTGTAGTTACAAGTGCCCTACTAGACATACATGAAAATCTGGAAGCATAAACAAGGTAAGCAAACTGTTTCAAAAAATGCCTCAAAGAAATGTGATATCATGGAATGTCATGATTAAAGGATATGTTTAAAATGGGTTTTTCTAAAAAGTCCTTAGAAAATTTTAAGAAAATACAACCAGTGGGTGTAAAGCCCAACTCCTCAACCTTTGAAAGCATCCTTCCTGCCTATGTGTGAATTGGAGCTTTGGATGAGGATATGAACATCCATCAAAAGCATATTTGGAAGCAGATTTTTATCAGATATTGTAGTTGCAAGTTCTACTTTGGATCACCAAAGCCTTCACAAAAATTTCTACACAAAATTCAATAATGAAGAATTTATGCACAAATTCTCTTTTGAATGGTGGATAAAGCCTCCACTGCAACACTACACAATTTCTTGCTGGGCCTTGTGGTGATGTGAGAATCACCCACATCACTGCAAGGCCCAGCAACAATGTGGTGTTGTGGTGGAGCCTTTGTGCATCATTCAAAAGAGAATTTGTGCATAAATTCTTCATTATTGAATTTTGTAAAGATGTTTTTCTGAAGGCTTTGGTGATCCGAAGTGGAACTTGCAACATTTTTGCTTGAATAAATAGGTGGATAAGGTACACCCTCCATTCCACCAGCTCTGCTACCTCCAACTAGATCTATGACAAGTGATTGAAGGAATAAATTACAAAAAATATCATCCTATCTATTTATGATGTTTTTCTAAGCATCAAAAAATTAAACAAACAAACTACAAAGCACACAAGTACATCTCTTAGTTGTATAGACTAGGACAGTTCAACCACCATTATACCACTCAATGAATACTAACCAGCTCCTAATTCATGATCCAGATGACTCCTTTGGTGCCTTATAGGTGGTCCTGCATATGAAATCTCTAGGTCCTAACAAAAAACACAAAATCAAGGAGTTCAAACCAAGAATAAATAATATAGGGAAAATAACCTACAATAAAGATACCTTCATACATTTGATAAATCCATAAATCCATGTGAATTTCCTTCTATAAATCCATCTTAGGGATCCATATTTCTTTTAAAATTATTCTGGGAGTCATTCATAAGCACCCCATACCAAGTCCATGTGAAAGATATTTGTATTTTTGACCATTGATGTGTTTTTGTCTCTCACCGCAGTCCCACAGGTCACTCAAAAGGTCTTGGAGGGTGTACGGGAACCAAGGATAACAAGGGAGTAGTTATCACTATCCCGCATCATGAATAGATTGCACTTGCGGCATTACGAGATGTAGAGATCGATTACCGCAGCCCCACAGTGATCTCAAAACGAAGTGGCAAGTTGGCAGTATAAATTTAAGTGGCATATGATACTTCACCATGGTCTCATGGCAGTCAAGAGAATAACCTGCAGTAATGCAGTAAGGAGCAAAGGAAAACAGTACATCGTGCCCCCCGCGGTGGCCTCAAGTGAGGTTTGTGGTATGGCGGTAAGGAGGAGCAGAGGAAAACAATACATCGTGCCCCCATGGCAGCCTCAAGTGAGGCTTGTGGTATGGTGGTGTAAGGAGTTTAAGTTATGTAAGTGTTGAATACCGTGGCCCCACGACAGTTTCAATGGAGTGATGTAGTGCGGTGAAAGGCTTCAAGTGATGTTTAGTATACCACAATCCCGCAATGGTTAAAGGAAAAGTTTGCAGTACTACGGCAGGGAACAAGTCATGGTGATATAGTTGAATTTTTGAGATAATATTTCTAAAATGGAGATAGAACAAACTATGAACTTTCTTAGACACAGCCAAGCCATGACTTACACCCTCTACATGTTCCATAGAGTTGTCTCTATGGTAGAGATAAGTCAAGGGATAGTAGTTTGCAGTCATTACATTTCATGAAGGAGAGTGGTATTCTAAATAATTTTTGGTGTTGAGATACCCCTGCTTACCAAAATAAGAATCATGTGAGGATCTACCTTAAGGCAATAAAGAGATATAGAGCTATATGCCATGACTTACACCCCCTTGACACCTAAACAAATATAATTAGAAGCAACAAAATAAAAGATCATTAACCATGCTTAGACATTCACTTCAATTTTGCATCTATGGCCCATTGGCTCCAATAGTTTCCATCCTATCTTGTTTCTATTGTTGATTTTGTGTGTTCCTCGAAGTCATAAAAGCAGACACGACAGGCAACTCTATCACAAGAAATTGATAAAATCATGAGCCCCCAAAGCCAAAGCATTGGAAGGCCTCATTTGGTTCAAAATTGATAGTCATGACTTAGAAAATGACAGTCAATAGAATGGTAATAAAATCCTTGGTTGACACTTCACATTGGAAATGCATTTGTTAAAATAAGTCAAAACAACAGACAATCCTGCTAATCTCATTTTTTCAATGCCTATTGGTATCCTAGATGATATCACCATTAATAGCATTTTGTAGATTGTGTCTAGATGTATGATCTATTTTATCTTTTGGTATTATCCCATCTCTAGGGTCACATGCCTGTCTTAGTAAGATATATCATTTCTCTTTGTCAAGTTATCTTAGTGAAGCATCAAATCAGTTTTTATTTTTGCCCATAATGCTCTTCATTTCTGTAATAATGTTGGCCAAGGTATTGGTAACGAAGTTGCCAAAGACATGGTGATATAGTTGAATTTTTGAGACAATATTTCTCATTGGCCTGATCAAATCAAAGAACACTTTTTCTGCCTTTTCTCCACCATTCTTTTATGAGATGAGTAATTTCAAACTTGATTGTTGTCACTTGCAATGCATTTCTATTACATTTCAATCTGAAACATTTGATCCATTGTTGGATTGTTGTCACCTTTGCAGACATAAAAATGTACCTATTCTAATATTTTGAACTTATGACAAGTCAAAGTGGGTTGTGCTCGTTTAGCAGCTGGTTGAAATTTAATTTGAATGTATTGCTTCTTGATGTTCCCCTCGACTCATTATCATTTTTTTTTTCATCTTGCTTTTTGGCTAGAAACAAACATGTGATGCACCTGTTGTGATGTCCTGTGGATGGTGGCTTTTTCCAAATTATTTTCAAACTATTTCAAGTTCTAGGTGTACGCCTTGTGGAGACTTATGGCATATTTCTATCCTTCATTTTTTTACAAGGTTACAGTGAGCTGATAAATGCAATTATTCCAAAGGTAGTGGAAATAATTTTGGAACAATTATCTAAGTTCTCTCTTAATGTTCAGATTTGTGTAATTTTTTATTTTGCAAATTTTTAATAGCCTTGTTTGACTAGTCTTGGAAATTAGTTTCAATTTATAGGGTAAAGCTTCCATCTGGAGCTAAGAAGATTGTGCCAAGTAGTTGCAAAGCCATGATTGGTCAAGTTACTAGTGGTGGAAGGACAAAAAAGCCAATGCTCAAAGCTGGCAATGCATATCACAAATATAGGGTCAAAAGAAACTGTTGGCCCAAGGTTCATGGTGTGGCAATGAATAATGTTGAGAATCCTCATGGTGGTGGTAATCATCAGCACATTGTGCATACTAGTATTGTGTGTCATACAGAGAAGGCTTAGCATGTACACGTACTTAATCATAATTAAACAATTATAGAGCTCTGATTATTTAAAAATGTCATCTTTTAGTTTCTTTTTTCTTTAGGTTATTTTGTGTCAACAATTTATGGGGACCAAGTTGTAAACCATGTTTCCTATTATTGTTTCTTATCATTAGTGGTTTACTCTTGATTCAAAATTTTGGGAAAGACTTCAAACCAAGTTGTAATCCTTGTTTCTTCGTATTATTTGAGGCTTATTTTAGGCTGCCATATTAATTGACTTTGTTATTTTTTATTCTTGCGTGAGTGCTTGTTATTTGCTTTCAGATCATAGAAATGACAAAAAGATTGATGATTTCTTAGTATTATAAACTATAAATTTTCTGTTTTAAAAAAAGTAATAATCATCATGCTAAAAGGACATTTTAGTTAGACGATCATCAGGGAGAGAAACATTCGAAAGGGTGACTTCCATATCACAGAAAAAAAGCAAGAAACCCTAGATTGATCTGCAAGCTCGTCACTTGGGCATTTTAAGCCAAGCTAAACCACATAAGATGACCCCAATTAAGAAAAATTAAACCCCATTTTAATAGTGGAGCATATTGAATACTCTTCAAAACACACCAACACTAGTATTAATAACCACTACTTCAACACAATAATGACTATTTAGGGGACTAAACTATGATAGGGCTGGCAGAAACTGAAATGGGTATGAAGCAATATAAGATTATTTGTTTTCTTTTTAAAAAGTTTGCAAGGTTGAGGTAGTTCTTCTATAATTAGGTGAAACCCTGATCCTTCACAACTGAGCTTTGAAACCGTGATCCCTAATAAGAGTGGGGTATTGTTTGAGTATTAATAGTCAACAAATTGAATTAGATTTTGGTGTCTATATTTATAGCATCTGGAAAATGGGCATAATTGAAATAGAGAACCAAATACAACAAAAAATTATAGTTTAAAAAACCCATGAATATCAAACCTGCTAGTAAGGTTCCTTGGTGATTGAATGCAATGCGTCTAGCCATGCCCTTCTCCAGAAACTCTTCTATCACTTCCAGGAAATCCCCTTGAAATGGGTCTGCCCAATATAGAATTTAACAAAATACAATAAAATTAACATCTTCAAGCGATTGTGTTCCAATTCATCAATGCAAAAAGAGGGACATCAATGAGCCTTACCTATTTTTGAGCGCGAATTCAACCCCTGTATAGCAGGTCCAATGCATGAACAATGTCTTGAGCGTAGAGTCAGTCAGGTTTCTTTTGTTTGAATTATTTTTCATGGAAAAAATTTCCCTCTTTCCAATTCAAAATATTTTTTTAATTTCCCTCTCTTTATAATTTTTACTTGTGTGACTAATTATTTAGTCATTTATTTAGTTATTTATAGCTATGTTTTTTACCCACCATCAGATTAGTCATTTATAGTTGTGTTGCAAAACATGACTAGAATTTAATCATTTTTAGTTGTCGTGACTAAAAGTTTTAGTCATGTAGTCATTTATTTGCCAAAATTCTACTAGTGATTGCACGTGAACCTAGATGCTCCTGCATAAGACATGTCAGGTAACTGAAATGTTGCATGAGTTGAAAACTCATGAACATTTTGGCAAGTCAAGAACTGGAATCCCAAACTTGACAAGTTTTGTAACACTCGGCCAAGAGGCTTCATCTATAACTTTGTTCCTCCATCAGACCAGATACTCCATGTACTCCTTTCCTCGGTCTTCTTAGCCACTCGAGAGTCAATTACATTATCCACTTCTTCCATCTTCTTTTTAGGCAATTGATATATCCACCCTTGTGCATCAAGTGAATGTGAATTTGTACCTCCTTGTGAACTTGTCTCTCCTTCATGGAACTTATACAGATAAGCCACATTGAAAATAGGTGATATGTCTATCCCTATTGGTAACTCAATCCCATAGGCATTGAATGAGAACTTCCTCAACGCCTTGTACTGACCTATCTTCTTGAATTTCAATTTATTATATGTTCCCTGTGGAAACCTTTTTTTCCTCAAATGTGCCAAAACTAAGTCTCCTACCTAAAATTCTTGTTCCCTCCTATGCACATTGGCATACTCCTTGTACTTGATGGCACTTTTCTCCAACTGTCCCTTCACCTCCTTGTGAACCTCATGAAGATATTCTACAAAATCTTTTGCAACAACACTCTTCCTATTCAAATATGCACTATCTCAGAGTTCATCAACACCCCTTGGGCTATACCCATAAACTATTTGAAATGGACTCCTTCCTACACTTCTGTTCATTGAATTATTATAAAAAAATTATGCTTGTGCCAAGATAAGATCCCATTGATGTGGTTTATCTCCCACCAAACAACTCAATAAGTTTCCCAAACTTCTATTCACAACCTTAGTTTGTCCATCAGTCTGTGGATGATAAGTTAAATTGAATCCTAATTCAGTGCCCATTATCTTGCATAATGTATGCCAAAAATGGCCTACAAACTTCGTGTCCCTGTCTGAAACTATGCTCTTAGGCAATCCATGCAACCTGACTACCTCTTTGAAAAATAATGTAGCTATGTGGGATCCATCACTAGTCTTCTGACATGGTATGAAATGAACCATCTTCGAAAATCTATTGGTGTAGGAGCACATTCTCTGTAGTGCAGGATCATCTTTTCTTTTGTTGTCTCATAAGGCTCTTAAGCCATTTCATTTTGTAATAAGGGTCAATTTGGTCCCATGAATGTAATTGTGCAAGGCACACATGTAGTTTTGCTTGTATGACGGGTAAACCAACGGCTAACTGATTTGAAAATCAGTTTGCACGGTTGGAGGGGATAACTGCTGTCTCTACATCTTCTTTAGAGGCAGGTTGTATGTCACACGGAGCAGAGAGAGAAGTGTGTATTACAACAAGTTCTTTTTTTTGATAACTGAATGAAGAGAGTTCTGGGTATGATCTGTGTTGATTTTCTTGGTTGTTCTTAGTGATTTGATATCTTTATCCTGATTTTGTAAATAGAACCCTAACCGGATGCTATCCGTCAATCCATAGTGACTCTGTAGTGTGCAGACGGTGTAAAACCCACGGTTCCACAGTGGCTGGTTCGTAACCTAGGAGTAGGGTTTTGATTCATACATGGAGGCCCTTTCCTCTGTCCACTGAAGCCCTGTATAGTAACAGTGGGATGGGGGAAAGACTTCTCACGTTTGTTGTTGTTGAATTCTTACCCAGGAAGCTAGCGAACTCAGTCAAGTTCGACTAGACATCGTCATGTGGCTAGTCGGGAAATCGGAGTGAAATTGGTTAGTTTTGATGTGGGATCAGATTGCTACAAGTGATCGAGGGTTTGATAAATGAAACGGCCTAATTCCGTTGTTCTTTCGAAGGGAATTCTGGTTCGACGCCTCAGAACAGTTGGAGATCCATCGGCGTGAAAGGCCCTCCGTCTTGCCGAAGATTGGTATAGTGCCGGAGACACATACCATTGTTATTCTCATCGGTGAGAGAAACGATATCGGGCTAAGGAAAATATACTTAGCCGACGGTATAAAGTTTCACCGATCGGTGAGACATCCTCGGAGTATTGCCGATAAAGAGTATCGGCGTGAGGAACCTTGTCGGGGGAAGCCGAAGAAGTCACGGCGACCGTGAGAGTCCCGCCGATAAAAGTTCATCGGAAGGAGTTCGAGAAGTCTCAGCGACAAAGGACTCGTCGGAGTGAGATGAACCATCGGGACCACGAACCGAAGTCTTACCGAAGCAGGAGGTCTGGCCGATGTGCCTGATGATATCGGCGAGAGACAAGGTGTCGGTGTAGGTGAAAGAAGCTTCACCGAAGGAGGAAGTCTGGCCGACAAAGATTGGTCATCGGCGTGACGGAGTATATCGGCATAAGAAATTTCTCGTGGTCTGATAGAATGAGGTGTTGCCGATAGGCAACGAACCACTAAGGAGATATCGGTGAGAACTTGGCCATCGGGATAGAAGAATAAGGTTCGGCCGATAGTTCATGTCTTTCCGATAGCGAAGACATCCTTGACTTCGGCGAAACACTGGAGGACCTCTTGCCGATAGGGAAGATATAGTCAAAATCTTCATCTGCTTCTGCTGGGCACTCTGCATCAAATTGGTATCAGAGCCAATATTCTGAATCACAGCCGTGTATGTCAGACGAAGAATTGGAGATAGAAACAGAGGCTAGCATAATGCCTCCCAAGACGATGAGTAAAGCAGCCATCCAGAAGATGGTGGAAGCAATGCTCGAAGAGAGACTGAAGGAAGAAAGATCCAAAGAGAAGGATGGAAGCACTTCTGAGTCAGAGGAGAATGAAGAAGGAGAAACTGGGGAGAATCCTCAAGGAGAAGGTATGACTGCTGATCAAAAGGCATTTCTGAATGCACTGAAGGGTCATGGAGATAGTGGTGATCCGAAACTGGATGTTCCCACGTTCAATGGGAAACTGGATGGAGATACTCTTGTGGACTGGATTGAAGCCATAAGTAATTACTTTGACTTCAAAGAGTATAGTGACAGTAAGAAAGTAAAGTTTGCAAAGACCAGACTGAGAGGTTCTGCATTGGTTTGGTGGAACTACACTCAATGTGAAAGGGAGAAGGTTGGAAAGAGTCCAATCACCAAGTGGAGCAGAATGGTGGCCATGCTGAGAGCCAAATTTCTACCATGTGATTATGATCTGCAGACTATCAGAAAGTTTAATCATCTTAGGCAGAAAGATATGGACGTGGCTACATACACTGAAGAATTCCACAGATTGAGCATGAGAGCCAATCACAGAGAAGAAGAAAAAGAGATGGTGGCCAGATACCTGGATGGACTGAGGTACAATATACAGGATGAGTTCAGTATGGTGGTTCCCAAGACTGTGGATGAATGTTTTCAGTTAGCCTCTAGGGCAGAGGATAAACTGAAAAGGAGAGGTGATCAAAATAACAGAGGAAGAGGTGGCAGGAACAATAGAGGAAGAGGTAATTTTGGCAGAGGACAGCCAAACAAAGGTGAAAGTTCTAGTCAACAAGAATCACGTTCTGATACAGAACAAAAAGGTGGTGGTTTCAGAGGTTGGAGAAGACCTAATGGCAGAGGAAGAGATGGTGGTGCAGGCAGAGGACGTGGAGTCTTCACTGGAAGATGTTACAACTGCAATCAAGTAGGCCACACTGCAAGTAAGTGCCCTGAGAAGGCGTCTAGCTCTCATGACGGTGGGAGAAGGAACCAACTATTGCAGGAGGATGATTGTCAAAGTGTAAACTCACCAATTGGTAGTGCTGCACCAGTGCTTGAAGGAGAGAATATGATGATTAAGAGGACCCTCGTGAAGATGCCATTGAAGCAGGAGCCCCCACAAAGGAAGAATCTCTTCAGAACCCAAGGAATAGCATATGGTAAGCTCTGTAAAATCATTGTTGATTCAGGTTCTACTGAAAATGTAGTGTCTACTGAAATGGTAGAAAAGTGTAGACTGAAAAGATTACCCCATCTTAATCCTCACAAAATATCTTGGTTGAATAAGAATCAAAACTATTTGGTGGAAGAACAAACTTGGGTAGAGTTTGAACTAGGTGATTATAGGGATAAGGTGCTATGTGAAATTATTCCTATGGATGCTTGTCACCTTCTTCTTGGACGACCTTGGCAGTATGATGTGAAGGCACTGCATGATGGTGAAAAGAATACATATATGATCACCAAGAATGGTAAGAAGTTTCAGATGGATCCCTTACCAGAGCAGGTTGGAGAGAAGAGCAATGACAACAGTGTCATGTTAGTGAGTGGCAAAGAGTTCCTACAACTCATGAAGGAGAAGGATACCCAAGGGTATGCACTGATGATGAAGCCTGTATCCAATCAGCAAAGCAAACAGCAGAAGGAGATCCCATTGGAAGTGCAACAATTACTGGATAAGTACCAAGATCTTGTGGTAGAGGATACTCCTAACTCCTTACCACCTATGAGGGACATAAGTCATCAGATTGACTTGATTCCTGGAGCCACATTACCCAACAAAGCTACCTACAAGTTGACACCACAGCAGAATGGAGAAGTAGGTAGACAGATTCAAGAACTTTTGGAGAAAGGTTTGATTAGGAAAAGTCTTAGTCCATGTGCAGTCCCTAGTGTACTTGCTCCTAAGAAAGATGGCAAATGGAGATTATGCACAGATTCAAGGGCTATCAATAAGATCACCATAAGGTATAGATTTCCTATGCCAAGAATTGAGGATCTGTTGGACTATCTTGGTGGTTCATGTTACTATTCCAAGATTGATTTGAAATCTGGTTATCACCAGATCAGAATAAGGCAGGGAGATGAATGGAAGACTGCTTTCAAAACAAATGAAGGTCTCTATGAGTGGCTTGTCATGCCATTTGGTCTCAGTAATGCTCCAAGCACATTCATGTGGTTGATGAATGAGGTACTTATAGAATTTATTGGAAAATTTGTTATTGTTTATCTTGATGACATATTGATTTTCAGCAGGACCAAAGAAGAGCATGTGAAGCATCTTGGACAGGTGTTAAAGAAATTGCATGAGAGTAAGTTGATGATCAACTTGGATAAATGTGATTTTATGAAAACTGAACTAGTGTATCTTGGATTTGTGATTTCCAATGGCTGTTTGAAAATGGATCCTACAAAAGTTGAGGCTATTCTCAATTGGCCTACTCCTAAGACAGTAGGAGATGTAAGAAGTTTTCATGGTTTGGCAACTTTTTACAGGAAGTTCATTAAAGGGTTCAGTCACATAAGTGCTCCTATTCTCAATACCATCAAGGGTGGAGTGAAGTGTAAATTTCAATGGACAAAACAAGCAGATGATAGTTTTGAACTGTTGAAACAGAAAGTGGCCGAGTTACCTACGTTGGTACTCCCTGATTTTGACAAAGTATTTGTTGTGGAATGTGATGCAAGCCAACAGGCTATAGGTGTTGTTCTTAGTCAGGAAGGGCATCCAGTAGCATTCTTTTCAGAGAAGTTGAATGAGGCCAAACAGAGGTATTCTACCTATGACCTAGAGTTGTATGCAATGGTGCAAGCTCTAAAAAAATGGAGACATTATTTACTGCCAAAAGAGTTCATTGTTTTTACTGACAACCATGCTCTTAGCTTCCTAAATAGTCAAGAAAAGTTGAATCATAGGCACGTTAAGTGGATGGAACAATTGCAGGCCTATACCTTCACTATTAAGCATAAGAAAGGTGTTGCCAACAAAGTGGCAGATGCTTTGAGTAGAAGGATACTGGTCATACAGGAAGTACAAATGGAACATATGGGTCTAGAATGTCTGAAGGAGTTGTACAAGGATGATGCAGATTTCAAGGCTGCCTATGAAGTGTGTGCAAGTTTGGCTAACACTTTTCATGGCGAGTATTCTGATTTTGTGCTGCAAGAAGGGCTCCTATTTAAAGGTAGTTTGTTGTGTGTTCCTAAATGTTCAATGAGGGACAATATCGTCAAGGAGAAGCACAATGGAGCCTTAGGAGGACATTTTGGGTTGGACAAGACTTTGGAACAAGTCACCAGGTTCTATTATTGGCCCAAGGTACAGACAGATGTAAGGAGATATGTTGCAAGCTGTACCATATGTCAAAAGGCCAAGGGTATGTCTTCTAATGCTGGTTTGTACCAACCACTGCCCATTCCCACCAGACCTTGGGAAAGCATTAGTATGGACTTTGTGCTTGGTCTTCCTAGGACAGCAAGGGGTGTAGACAGTGTTTTTGTCATTGTGGATAGATTCAGTAAGATGGCTCATTTTGTGCCATGCAAATGCACAAATGATGCATCTCAGATTGCTGGTCTCTTTTTTAGAGAGGTGGTCAGAATTCATGGTTTACCCCTATCAATTGTTACTGATAGAGATTCCAAATTTGTTGGTCATTTTTGGAGGACCTTATGGAGAAAATTGGGCACTCAGTTGTCTTTTTCATCAGCCTACCATCCCCAGACTGATGGTCAGACTGAGGTTGTTAATAGGTCCTTGGGAAACCTTTTGCGATGCCTTACCAAACAGCATGGATTAGCATGGGATTTAGTGATCAGTCAAGCTGAATATGCTTATAATGATTCAAGAAACAGAAGTACTGGGAAAAGCCCTTTTGAAATAGTTTATGGTTTCCACCCAAGAGGACCACTTGAACTCAAAGACCTCCAAGGATGGGATAAAAGGAGTGCTCTAGGAGAAGACTTTGCTGCTACCATGAAAACAGTACATGATCAGGTCAAGCTTCAGTTGGAGAAAACTGTCTCCAAGTACAAGGATAGAGCAGATCTGAAGCGAAGGGAGGTACAGTTCCAGGTAGGAGATTTGGTGATGGCCTACCTCAGAAAGGAAAGATTACCTAAGGGGCAACCAACCAAATTGTTGATGAAGAAGATAGGACCTTGTAAGGTAGTGCATAAATTTGGTCCAAATGCATATGAAATAGAATTACCATCTGGCCTTGGTATCTCTCCCATTTTCAATGTTGCAGACCTGTTCCCTTTTAGACCTCCATTACATGCTGAAGATAGCTCAGATGCTGTGATTGAAGATGAAGACTGGATCAAAGATTTACCTCCAAGTAAGCCTTTGCAATTGGAATGCATTTTGGATTCCAAAATTGTCAAGAAGACAAGAAAAGGGGTATACAAAGACTACTTGGTCAAGTGGCAGGATCTTCCTGATTCAGAGGCAACCTGGATGAGTGAAGCCGATATTCTAAAGCATGGGAAGACACTTCAGCAGTTAGCAACTCAAGGGACTTGAGTCTTTCCTGCAGGGGGAGTATGGTGCAGGAGCACATTCTCTGTAGTGCAGGATCATCTTTTCTTTTGTTGTCTCATAAGGCTCTTAAGCCATTTCATTTTGTAATAAGGGTCAATTTGGTCCCATGAATGTAATTGTGCAAGGCACACATGTAGTTTTGCTTGTATGACGGGTAAACCAACGGCTAACTGATTTGAAAATCAGTTTGCACGGTTGGAGGGGATAACTGCTGTCTCTACATCTTCTTTAGAGGCAGGTTGTATGTCACACGGAGCAGAGAGAGAAGTGTGTATTACAACAAGTTCTTTTTTTTGATAACTGAATGAAGAGAGTTCTGGGTATGATCTGTGTTGATTTTCTTGGTTGTTCTTAGTGATTTGATATCTTTATCCTGATTTTGTAAATAGAACCCTAACCGGATGCTATCCGTCAATCCATAGTGACTCTGTAGTGTGCAGACGGTGTAAAACCCACGGTTCCACAGTGGCTGGTTCGTAACCTAGGAGTAGGGTTTTGATTCATACATGGAGGCCCTTTCCTCTGTCCACTGAAGCCCTGTATAGTAACAGTGGGATGGGGGAAAGACTTCTCACGTTTGTTGTTGTTGAATTCTTACCCAGGAAGCCAGCGAACTCAGTCAAGTTCGACTAGACATCGTCATGTGGCTAGTCGGGAAATCGGAGTGAAATTGGTTAGTTTTGATGTGGGATCAGATTGCTACAAGTGATCGAGGGTTTGATAAATGAAACGGCCTAATTCCGTTGTTCTGTCGAAGGGAATTCTGGTTCGACGCCTCAGAACAGTTGGAGATCCATCGGCGTGAAAGGCCCTCCGTCTTGCCGAAGATTGGTATAGTGCCGGAGACACATACCATTGTTATTCGCATCGGTGAGAGAAACGATATCGGGCTAAGGAAAATATACTTAGCCGACGGTATAAAGTTTCACCGATCGGTGAGACATCCTCGGAGTATTGCCGATAAAGAGTATCGGCGTGAGGAACCTTGTCGGGGGAAGCCGAAGAAGTCACGGCGACCGTGAGAGTCCCGCCGATAAAAGTTCATCGGAAGGAGTTCGAGAAGTCTCAGCGACAAAGGACTCGTCGGAGTGAGATGAACCATCGGGACCACGAACCGAAGTCTTACCGAAGCAGGAGGTCTGGCCGATGTGCCTGACGATATCGGCGAGAGACAAGGTGTCGGTGTAGGTGAAAGAAGCTTCACCGAAGGAGGAAGTCTGGCCGACAAAGATTGGTCATCGGCGTGACGGAGTATATCGGCATAAGAAATTTCTCGTGGTCCGATAGAATGAGGTGTTGCCGATAGGCAACGAACCACTAAGGAGATATCGGTGAGAACTTGGCCATCGGGATAGAAGAATAAGGTTCGGCCGATAGTTCATGTCTTTCCGATAGCGAAGACATCCTTGACTTCGGCGAAACACTGGAGGACCTCTTGCCGATAGGGAAGATATAGTCAAAATCTTCATCCGCTTCTGCTGGGCACTCTGCATCATCTATCCACAACAACAAAAATGGAATCATGACCTCTATGTGTCTAAGGCGATCCCAAAACAAAATCCATACTTATATGCTCCCATGGTCTATCATGTATAGGTAATGGCTGATGCAGTCCTGTATTTTGTTGTGCTCCTTTAGCATGTTGGCAAATCCCACATCCTTATACCATTTTCTTCACATCTGCACTCATTCCAGGCAAAAAATAACTTTCATTCAGCTATGCCACTATCTTATCTACCCCAAAATGTCCACTCAAGCCTCCACTATGGTTTTCTCTAATTAGGTTCTCTCTCATTGAACCTCTAGGTATGCATAATTTCTATCCTTTGAACAACAAACCATCTTGGATAAAATATTCCAACCATGGCATCCTATCTCCTCCCACTAGAATTTTACTAACAGCCCATGATTCCTTAAAATCAGGATCATCAGGATACAAATCCTTCATTGCATCAAAGCCAACAACATTGACCCTTAACTCATTCATTAATAAACATCTTCTACTAAGTGTATCTACTACCCGGTTTGACTTACCACTTTAATGTTTCAAGACAAAAGAATAACTTTGCTGGAACTCCACCCATTTCATATGTCTCTGGTTTAACTTACCTTGATTGTTGATGTACTATAAGGCATGATTATTAGTATACAACACAAACTCATTTGATAGAAAATAATGCCTCCACTTCTTTGAGGCATGTACTATAGCATAGAATTATTGGTCATTAACTGAGTATTTCATCTTTGCTTCATTGAGTTTCTCACTGAAGTAGGCAATGGGTCTACCTTCATGAGTTAGCACTCCTCCAAATGCACTACCACTAGCATCACAATCTACTTGAAAAACTTTGCCAAAGTCTGGCAATGCTAACACTAGTTGTTCTGTCACCTTCTTCTTCAACATTTGAAAACTCTTTTCTGTTGTAGTTGTCCATTCGAACTCTTTTCGAACACCCTTCATTGTTTTGGTGATTGGTACACATATTCCACCAAAATTCCTAATGAACTTCCTATATAAGCTCGCCAAGCCATGAAAACTTCTTGGCTCAAACATGTTCCTGGGTGAAGGTCGATCCAGTATTGCCTTAACCTTCTCAAGGTCCATCTTCAACCCCTCTTCAAACACTACAAAACCCAGATACACTAGTTCCCTTTGCATAAAACTGCACTTATCCATGTTCACCAGCAACTTCTCTTCTTTTAACCTTTGCAAGACTGCCCTCAAATGCAATAGGTGCTCCTCCTTTGTTTTGCTAAAAACCAAAATGTCATCCAAATAAACTATGACAAATTTTCCAAGGAATGGCTTCATGACCTCATTCATCAATCTCATAAAGGTGTTGGGTGCATTTGTCAACCCAAATGGCATTACTAACCACTCAAACAATCCATCCTTGGTTTTGAATGTTGTCTTCCATTCATCCCCTTCTCTAATTTTGATTTGGTGGTATCCACTCTTCAAATCAATCTTGTTGAATTACTTTACTCCACTCAAGAAATCCATCAAGTCATCCATACGAGGCAATGGAAACCTGTCCTTAATGTTTATCTTGTTTATAGCTCTTGAATCAGTGCAGATCCACCATTTCCCATCTTTCGTAGGTGCTAGTATTGCAGGTACAACACATGGACTGAGACTTTTCCTAATCAGCCCCTTATCCAATAACTCTTGCACTTGCCTATTCACCTCTTCATTTTCCATAGGTGTCATCCTATATGGTGCCTTGTTTGGTAGGCTTGCTCCCAATATCAAATCCATGCAATGACTTATGCTTCTCATTGGAGGTAATCCATCAGGTGAATTCTTCAACAGTATGTCATCGAACTCACTCAGAATTTCTTGGACCTCTGTGGTAACTTCTACACTTTCCTCAATTGTCATAGCTTTTGCAACTTGAGGTAGGAAGGCATAATAGACCTCCTTTTTTATTTCATTTAGGAACTATTTTCCACTCACTATACAAACCCTATTGCCTCTCTCAACATCCTCATCCTTATCCTTCAAAGGATTCATCATATACTCAACCCCATCCTTCTTGAGTGTAAAGAAATTACTCTTGCCATCATGAATGGCCTACCTGTCATATTGCCAAGGTCTTCCCAATAGAAGGTGGCATGCATCCATTGGCATAACATCACACATTATCTCATCTTTGTAATTTCCAATCTAAAATTTGACAAGGTATTATTCACTTACCAATAACTGTTGTCCCTTTTGCAGCCAAGAGACCTTGTATGGGGTGGGGTGTTTCAACCGTCTCAGATTTAACTTCTCTGCCATTTCTTCTGACACTAAATTGTCAATAATGTCTTTGTCCATAATGACCTTACAACATTTCCCTCCAGACTTACATCTAGTTCTAAACAAATTTCTTCGCTATTTTGGTTCCTCTTGTACCTTCTCTAGTGCTAGAAGAACTTTCCTCATCATCAAGGATTCTCCATCCTTGGCTTCTTCTCCATGCTTCGGTGAGGCTGCACTAGCCACACTCTCCTCCTTAGCTTGTGCTATATGGAATCTAGTCACTTTTCCTTTGCCACTACTCTGTTGCACCTGGGGACATTCAAATGCCCTATGTCCAACTTGTCCACACTGGAAACATGTTCCACTGAACCCTCTTCCTCTTCCAAAATTTCCTCTACCTCGAGGGTAATCACCCCTTCCTCTACCTCCTTGGGTATTGGCATGAGAACTTGTTTCTCCTTGCTTATCCTAAGATCCACGTCCAGGATTTGGTTGCCCTCTCCTTTGGCGGGTTTACCTCTTCCTATAGAGCTATTCTACCTTCTAGAGATCTTTTCTTCTACCTTTAATGCAAATTGATAGGCTTCCTCTATGCTGGTAATTTTGACCATGCTAATTTCATCTTGGATCGAATAATGCAACCCATTTACATACCTGGAGATCTTCTCGGCATCATCTTCAATGTGACCAACCCTGATGTTCAATCTGTAAAACTCTTCAGTATAGTCTTGTACACTTTTCTCCCTTTGTTTGAGGTTCTGCAACATCTTGAACATGGTGATCTGGTGATTGGCTGGCAGAAATTTTACCTTCAACTTGGTTAACATCCTCTCCTAGGTCTTAATATTTTCCTTTCCTTTTCTTTGTCTCTCAACTTGCACATGATCCCACCATAGAGATGCATGTCCTTTCAGATTTGAAGCTGCAATTTTTACCCTCTTAGGGTTCTCAATAGATTCCAACTCGAAAAACTTTTCCATCTCTGAAATCCAGTATATCAACTCATCTGGTTTTAGACTACCATTATAACTAGATAACTCAACACGGGGTTTACTAGCAATCTTTGTCATTGCATTCAGAAACCTCCTCTCAAATCCATCTTCTCCTTCTACTTCCTCTTCACTAACTTCTTCCTCCTTATTATCACTTACATCTGCTACGGTTACTCCTTTGCGTTGTGTTCTCTCCATTGCATCCAACCTAGCCATGATGCCTCTCAGCATTTTTTCCAACACTGCATCTCCAATCCTTGGAGGTGGTCCTCTCCTTCTTTTGTCTTGATGTGCCATGTCTCCAGATCCTCTACAGTAATCCCATGGTCTCAAGGAATGCAAAAACTTGATCTGATACCACTTAATGTAGGTCAAGATCCAGGGGCTTTATCAAGCTACCAGATCAAATAGCCAAATGATTAACACAAGACAACAAAACCAAATGATTCTTTCTTCATATGCAAGAGATGATTACAATAGGAGTACAATTTTCACTATACATGCATTGGCCTCAACCTTACAACATTCAGATGTAGACCAAACTGATCGTGCAATCTGGAGAACCTTCTGGAAGCTCACAAAAATGTATTACAGTCCTTGACCAAGGAGAAGTATAGAAAAATCTCTCCTCATAGTAAGTTTTTCCTCAATTTATAGGCTTCTAAGGTGGCCACCAACCTTCATTAATGTTCATGACACATGGCAGATCCTTATTTACCCTTGGAACGGTCGTATAGGTGGTTAAAATTGACTTTTGTCACTTTCTGGGTGATTTGTGGGGAAATTAGGCCTTACTAGATGCAGGGATATCCAGCGCCACCGAACATCAAACATCATGCAGAAAAGAAAGAAATTTGGCCTATACTAGACAAAGCAGGGATTTGGCCACCAACTGAATATGTGTAGTGATAGCACTTTTCAGCGTAGACCCAATCACCGTTGATTTTAGCGCAAAGTCCTAACAAGCAATGCAATGGGGAAAAGTGATGTCACAGGACAAGTAGGGGTTTCAGCCGCAATCGGACATATCCTATGAGGGCATATTTTAGTGCAAGTGCAGTGGTCATGAAATTTATTGCCAGCGGGGGTTTTCAACATCACGGGATCAGCGGGATTTTTGAAGGCAAGCGGATTATCTAGCAGGTGCAAGTTTTAGTGTCGATTCAGTCAGACAAGATTTTAGCGCTAAGTGTGTCTAATGGGGATTTTACCCGGTACCAGATAGCAGGGAATTTCAGGGTCACCGGACATGTCCAGTGCAAAGGCATCAGATTTTGGCACCAAGTGCAGTGAACATCAAAAGATCCGTTGGGACATAACTTCACCAATTTTGATCAGATCTTCACCAAATTTGAGATGCATATATCATTTGAGCCTTCTTCAAGATCAATCCATCACTTGGCAAAAATATTACGAAAATTCTCCAAATTTGATCAATTTACTCCTGAAGCAACTCTTGCAGTAAAACATACAACAAGAAAGTAAAACAAATCTTTTTGGTTGATGAGGATTGCACATGAACCCGGATGCTCCTGCATCAATATTTTTCTTTGCATTTATGGAGGTGTGATCTATGACATGTGAAGAGTCTCTAATATGGATTTGAACAAGTCTTGTGGTCCACAGTTGAAGATGTTGTCTGACAATTGAACTGAACTAGTGAACAGTCTGTGGATAAGGCCGACATGACAGTATGATGTGTGTGCTGTAAGTTTTGGTGTTTGGAACTTAATCCTAAGTAGTGAAACAATTGAGGCTGACATGTGTGAAGGTATTTCAAATATTATTTGGGTCCACTATAGACTGGAGAATGTATTTGGCCGACAGAGTACATAATTCATGACTACATGGTACACTTCATTAGGCCGACCTATTATGAAGTTTTTGTTTGTTGTGGATATAAATGTGAGTTTGAATTTCATGTTTGAGATAAGATTAGTGAATATGTGTATGATGAATATTTGAAAGTGCAAATCAGGTGACAAGAGAAAAAGAAGAGAGATCATGTCTAATGTAAAAGCAGAGCAAAGAAACAGAGTAGTCAATATGAAGAGTTTTGAGATAGTATTTTGAGCATACATTGGAGCTGCATTCATGCATGTGTAGATGCAATCTGAGTAGTTCATTTTGGCAGTGAGCCATCTCCATTCTTCTTTCTTTCTCTAGGCAGTGAGCACTTCTTTTGGGCAGTGAGCCTTTATTGTAATTTAGTATTGATCCTTCATAATATATTGTGAGCTAACACTCACCATGGTTTTTCCCAATTTTGGGTTTTCCATGTAAAAATCCTGGTGTTCATGTGTGATGGATTTTGGTTGTTTGTTCTATGTTTAATTTGCTTTGTTATTGCATACAATAAATAGATTATTAGTTTAATAAGTAAGAATTTTAATAAAGTATTGATTCACCCCCCTCTCAGTACTTTGGGTGTTCAACAACTACTTCTAGACCTGATATTATGCATGCAGTATGTGTGGTTGCCAAATATCAAGCTAATCCTAAGCAAACACATGAGAAGGTAGTAAAAAAAATATTTAGATACTTGAAGGGAACTCCAGATTATGGCTTATGGTATCCTAGAGATAATTACTTTGATCTAAGTGCTTACACTGATGCTGATTGGGCTGGTTATGTTGATGATAGAAGAAGTACAAGTGGACATGCATTCTTCTTAGGAAATAGATTGGTTCAATTGTAGAGAAAGAAGCAAGATTCAGTATCTTTATCAACTGTAGAAGCAGAGTATATTGCAGTAGCATCTTGTTATACACAAGATTTGTGGATGAAGAAAATATTGAAGGATATCAAGGTACTGTATGATGAGCCTATACCTATCTTGTGTGATAATTCAAGTGCTATCAATATTTCAAAGAATCCAGTGATGCATTCTAGAACTAAGCATATATCAATCAAGTATCACTTTTTGAGAGATAAGGTTGTAGATAAGGAAGTGAAATTTGAATATGTTCCAACAAAGGATCAAATTACAAACCTTTTCACAAAGGCTCTTGTAAAGGACACTTTTGAGTATCTTCGGAAGAGGTTAGGGGTAATTGCCTCTCCTTCTTGCTAGATGCATAGTAGTGCATCTATCCAAGGGGAGTTCATACTATATATTTTTTTGGAGTAATGGTGGCTACCTCTTAGGAGGATCAAGTAGTGGTTGGTGCTGATAGGGGGAGTCATTGAGTTGCTTCAAGAAAAAGTGTATGAACATCAAAGGAGGAGAAAGTTAAGAAAAAGTGCACCTTAGGGGGAGAGTTTGTGCCCTAAGGGGGAGAAGTAATTACCCTTTGTCCTTGATGTCAAAGGGGGAGAGAGAAATGTGCACCTAAGGGGGGAAAATGAGAAAGTGTGTGTGTGTGTGTTGCCATCAATGATAAAGGGGGAGATTGTTGGCAATATGTGTTGTCGCTGATGTCAACACTTAGAGTGAGGTCAACACTCAGTTTGTGTTGATGGTATACCAATGTAGTAACAGAGATGCAGTGATGTTCCTGATGTTCATGGTTGGTTGTTCATGGTTGGTTGGTCATGTTCATGGTTGGATTTCATGCCTTGATTAATGTTGTATTGAGCATGTTATGGTCTGTAGAGACATTTTCATGATGATATATTAAGATGGGAATTAGAAGCATTAGAATGAATGATGATATATTAATATGGGAATTAGAAGCAATGTTGAGGATGAGAAGATGTTTTTGATGATCAGTAGCATATTGTATGCTCTTTCCTGATGATCCTAAGAAAATATGAGTTGCTACATGAAAGTTTTGGTCTCCAGAAGTTGGTGAAGGTTGATGTTGTAGGAAGTTGCCTGGAAGACTGCTCAGTAAAATGCTCTGTATTCCTCCACATTTGAAGATATGGTCATGTAGTTCAAAGGTTATATTCAGCATGCTATAAAGGTGCTAAATCCAAAGTTACAGATCATTTACTCCTCTGCAATGAAAGTTAAAAGTAGCAGAGTTCTGATCTATACTCTAGCAGTATAAGGTGTTGATGAAGGCTGATTGGAATGCTCTGCATTCCTCCGCAAGTGAAGGTCTGCTCATGTGGTTTTGTGGACATGTTCAAGATTGTTCAATGCACACTTCATGTTACATCCCTAAAACTCTGACTATGTTTTACTTTTACTTTCATGTGATTAAGTGGTTAATTAATCATAGAATAATGATTTGACATTTAGGAAAATGTCAGGATAAATCATTGATTTTATGAATAATGATTAATGCTTAGAATTTGAAATGAGATTACATTTTATTGCAATTATTTAAACATGATGTATAATGATTTATTGATGATACATTGATCATAGTTTGTATGACTGTGAGTGTAACTAGGAAAAAGATTTCCACCTTCAAGAATGGAAGGAGAGCATCACCAGAGAGAAGGGGATAGATATTTTGAAAAAGTCAGGTTTGCCATTTGATTTCCAAATTGAACATTACATGAAACTTCATGAGATGAGGTATGTGTTAGTTAACTTTACTTGTTGAGTTAATCTCAGATCAACCATTGTTGATTTGTCATTTTAGAAAGGATTCCAACGACTACTTCGTTGAATTGGTCGAGAGATATTCAGGAAATATTATAAGGATAGAGTTTATTCTATTCCCTTTGTCGAACTACTTGATACATGTTTATTGTATTCCTTTCAGTACTGATTTAACTCTATTGACGTCAGTTTAAGGTTTCAAGGGAGAAGAAAACCTCAATCCCTTACTAGCACCTTGTTGCACGATCAATGTAACACCATAATTTTGGTATTGTAACAATTGTGTCCTTATAGGATTGTAGCTTCTATTATTTTGTATATTGATATATATATAATATATAACTGAATTGTATGCTTTAGTCTCAAACCCTTTCTTGTTGTAACAAGCTTGAATTATGGTAAAAAACCACTACATTTGAGTAGTGAGCACGACCCCGTACTCCACGAGGTGTCGAGAAAGTGGATAGAATTCTTTTGTAATGCAAGTGTAAGCCTTGTGAAGTAAAAGGCTCGATCATGGTTACATGCTCCTCAAGGAGATTTAATAGGATAGTGGGTAGTTATGTCCACGAAGGGGGGTTTATCTTGTAAAAGAAAACAAAATCAGGGGACTCATAAGGAAGGGGGACAAGAAGCCCAAAGGAATGAAAAAGATACGAGAGAGTGAGGAAGAAAACCTAGGAAGGGAGTGCAGTAAGGTAGAAAAGACTGCGTTCAAAGTAGAATAGGTAACCTTCATCATGGCGGAGGCTATGAATAAAACAAGATATTTTACCTTATTATTATTGATTGTATGCAATTTATGTGAATGATACCATATGAACGCAGTGGGCTAGTACGAATATATTGTATGCATTTTGTGTGAATAATACCATACAACCACAGTAGGCTAGTATGAGTATATTGTATACATTATACGTGGAAGATACCACACGACCATAGTAGGCCGACACTCAAGTGAAACATGTTTTGACGTAGAGATTCATCATGGCCATAATAGGTCAGCAATGTAATTATATATATCACTGTAGAAATGACCTCTCGGCCATGACAGGTCTGTAACGATGATTTATCATTTAACTCTTTCCAGATAATTTCTTATCGACTACTCACGTTGATATCTCAAGCCTTGGTTCAAAAGCAATTGCTAGTCTTTCAAAGTAAACTAGCAGAGAAAAAGAATGTTCTTGAATCTAATATCAGGGTCGAGACTTAGAATTCTCGAGCCGCAGAATCCAAGAAGAAATACTTTCAAACCCATGAATTAGTCAGGAGACAATTAATGGTTGTTGTGTATATATACATTATTGAGATTATAAGAGTCTTTTGTATAATATTATAGCACCAAAATGACCATCTTAATGATAGTCTAGGAGGGACTTGTGGTCAATATATTATGTCATGCCAAAATATCTACTTAACCGTGATTCAGTGAGTAGTTTAAATGATAGGTGATGCATTATAGTTCATATTGAGATGTATGTTAAGATATTTCTTTTTGCTTATATTATGTGTCTCATAAATATTCTTTGTATGAGGGGATTAGAAAAAGATAGTTTTCTAAGAATATCCCAGACATACATAGTAAATATATAGACTCTCTCACAAGCTTGTAAATGAGTTAAAACAAACATTTCTTGTCGATATGGATTAGAGGAAATTCCATGAACTAAGTTAAACATCTTAACTGATCACATGAAGTTATAGACTAAAATTGATCTTGATATTGAAACCAAGGACTTTTAAACTATTGACATAAGGAATAGAGTGACGAGGAGTCACAGATTCCATGTTGCAAATGCAACAAGAAACATTTGGAATGTAATCCAGTAATTAGAGTTATAAGTCCAAGATAGATGGACTAAATGGGAAATTTATTTAAGTCATCCCATGACCAGAATCAGTCAACTAAAAACATTGTAGGATGAGATAGCTTCTAAGTCGAGTTAGAAGTGTGTAAACAATCGACTACGTTCATTGCAAAACGTCTATTTATATTAAATCTTTGGCCAAAGTAATACATCCATCCTGCATGCATTAGTCAATTCACTGTGTTCCAGATGGCATAACCATCTAGTAGTGTCATACATAGTTAAAGTGGATCTATAGTTGTATGACCGTGATGAGTTATGAAGGACACTCAGATGGCAAACCTATTGGTTCTTTATATCTATTATGTTCGTGAAGGGTAGGGCCACTTCCAGGAAGGAAGGTGTGCGGGGGACCACCGGTTTGTGGTTGGAGGAAAAACACTTGGGTGATGCTCTCCTTCCCAACCAAATGACAAGCTAATACTTATTGAAGACAGATATCAAAACTCCAAATGCAGTATATTCATTTTATATGACTTGACAGTCAAATTTTATGTAAATTTATCTTTATTGCCATGAACAAAACATTGTGATTGTAAAGTGACGGATTTCACTAACATGTTATCTTCAAATATGTTATAAATTTTTAGTTTGAAAATATTCAAAAAAGATGTGTTTTTTTTATGATTAATGTTTATGATGATCATGATTATTTACCTGATAGTAAATTGGGAATGTAATTCTGGGTAATATGAGATGACATGTTACATATGGTATCAGAGCTACTAGGTTCAATACATGGACCTATGAGCTCACTACATGAAATCTTCCTTAGACATTAACAATTGCTAATGTTTGGATGTTATTTTTCTAGAATGGTAAGAACAAGAATGACACCAAGGAAGAAGGTAACGGGAAATGGACATTGCCTAAAGGCTATGAGGGAGCGAACCTCAAGAATGAAAATCATAGGCCAAACTGGTTACCTAGAAGGTGCATGTTTATCTGATATTGAAACCTTCGATGATGCTATAAAATGCATCAAGTAGGAGAAGGAAAAGAAGGACAAAGCAGTTAAGTCTGTTGTTCCTACCTCTGAAAATGAATCAATTAAACCCTTTGCACCTAAGGACTTACCATTTGGAAGTGGTCTTAATGCTCTTATTATCACTCAGGAGGTCATGGATGAGTACCTACGAGTACATCCACCTCCCAAGTCTTATTTGGTAAACCTCAAGGATGAGGATGAATGTGGGAAGATTTCCCTTTCTGAAAGTGACTTGCAGTTGCAAGATGTAAATATTTGTAATAAATGATGGATATTATGTGATCCATGGATACTATAATGCAATTTTAAAATTTTTGACAAAGTTTTCCTTTCTTGTTTAAGATTGCATAAATGAGAATGGATTTATGTTTATGAATGGATTCAATAGTATGAAAAACCAATTGAATGCTTAACCTGCAAACTTCAAGAGAAGTAGATTGCAGCATGGTTCGAACAGGAACCAGCACTGGGGGAAGTCAAGAGGAAGGGCAACCTTCTGGCCACTCTAATTCAAAACTTGACTAGATCCTTGCTATGCTCCATGAGACGAGGGCAAGAATTGGAAATTTAGAGCAGGAGGTCAAGGGTCAGAATGGACCCAGGCGGGAAGCCTTCCACAAGGGTGAAGATGAAGAACGTCATGAAAACACCACCCAAAGTGGACATGGAGAGAATAAATTTGAAATGACACAAGATGAGGATAAAAGGAGCCACTTGGCTCAAGAGTTATCCAGAGATATGAAAAAAATTACACCTCCCAAATTTGATGGGATTGTAAGTGGAGATGTCGTGGAGGCATGGCTTACAGAAATGAAGAAATAGTTTGAAATAAGAAATGTATTCTAAAATAACCAAAGCGGTATGGGGAGCATACCAATTGGTAGGTGAAGCATCCACCTGGTGGATGAACAAGAAGATGGAGCTAAGACTAAGCTCCTTGAGTCTAACCTGGGAAAGGTTTGTGGAAATTTTTAGGCAAAGATGGTTGCCATAGTTGTATTTTGATCAAAACCTCATAGATTTTCAAAACCTGAGACAAGGTGACTCATATGTGAATGAGTACTAGGAGAAATTCACTAGTCTCCTTAAATATGTTCCCCAATATCAACAGGATGAGAGATTTCGCATCCAAAAGTTCATCATGGGTTTGAATACCCAAATTGGAGGTGAAGTGGATGTTCGTGGTCCCACTACAATGGAGTTTATGAGAAATCTATAAAATAGGAATAAAAGTTGAAATCCATATTTGCATACTGGGATAAGAACTGTAAAAATTTCAATTGGTCACAATCCTCCCAGTCATTTAAGAAAAAGGACAATAAATAGAATTTCAAAAGGAAAGGTGATAAAGGATTCAAGGATAATCAGAATGAATCCAAGGATGAAAAGAAAAACAATAATAACTCCAAGAAAAATGGAGATAATGCAGGAAAGCCTTATGAAAGGCGAGGACCCACTGGAGGGTGTTATTCATGTGGCAGTAACCATTATGTCAATCAGTGTCCCAATAAGACACAAGGGACTCAAGTGTGATGAAATCCTTTACCCTCGTAATAGGCAACTTTCCAATAATGGATACATGCAGCCTTGGATAACCAGCAAGTAGAGTATCAAATTACTCCAATTGAAACCACGAGTATTTTATTTGGTATTCCAATTTTAGTTTTGATAGTAACTGGTGCTACAGAATGTTTTATTTCTCCATAAATTTTAAATAAGATTTCTAGAAACGCTAGTTACATGGAAAATACATGGTCAGTTGAATATTCTAACCAGACAAGGGTTCAGGTAGAGTAATGTTTGTTTGAGGCCAAGGTTGAACTCCCAAGTTTTTTCACTAAAGTGAACCTTTATGTAGCCCCATTAGGCTTGTATGATGTCATCCTAGGAATAAATTGGTTATGGAGGCATAAGGCTAAGGTGGACTGTTTTGATAAAACAATAGAATGCCTAGATGACCTTGGGAATAAAGTTTTTTTGCAAGGCACTACTAGAGAGGTTAAACTGAGGCAAATATTTGCCCTACAGATGAAAAGAGCCCAGAGGAAAGGATGTCAACTCTTTGCTATCAAAATGAAGACAATAAATAATCACAAAGAATTTGTTTTCCAAGATGATTTGATATACTATGAATCTCAGAAACTCCAAGGAGTTGAAGAAAGAGAATCCATAGATCAAGAGAGATCAGATAAGGATAAGCATCCCTTTCTTCGATATTTTGAGGATGTATTTCCAGATGAATTATCGGGATTACCTCCTCAAAGATATTTTAATTTTTCAATAGATATAATTCCAAGATCGAAACCTATATCTAAAGCTCCTTATAGAATGACCACAACAGAGTTAATGGAGCTAAAGGCTCAGCTACAGGAATTGCTAGAAAAGAGATTAATAAGACCTATTGTTTCACCCTGGGGAGCACCAGTAGTTTTTGTTAAAAAGAAAGATCTAGCACATTGCGTCTATTCATAGATTATCATATGCTAAACAAGGCAACAATAAAGAATAAGTATCCATTGCCCCGTATTGATGATCTCTTCGATCAAATGTGAGGGGCAACTATGTTTTCAAAGATCGATCTTCGATCAAGATACCATCAATTGAGGCTAAAAGATGAAGATATCCATAAGACAACCTTTAGCACGAGGTATGGGTACTATGAGTTCACTGTCCTACCCTTTAAATTGGCGAATGCACCTACAGAATTCATGAACTTAATGAACAGTGTGTTCAAAGATTGTTTGGACAAGTTTGTCCTTGTTTTTCTTGATGATATTTTGATTTACTCCAAAAATGAGGAGGAACACCTTTAGCATCTAAGGATTGTTCTCCAGAGATTAAGAGAGCAGAAATTATATGGCAATCTCTCATAGTGTACTTTCTTTCAAAAGGAAGTACAATATCTGGGTAATATAATTTCAACTAAGGGAATTGTTGTGGATCCAGCAAAGATCAAGGCAATTTTGGAATGGCCAACACTGAAAATATGCACGAAGTCTGTAGTTTCATGGGCCTAGCGGGATATTATAGAAAATTTGTGGCTAATTTTTCAAAAATTGCCTATCCTATTACTTCTCTACAAAGGAAAGGCAAAAGATTTGATTGGTCAAAGAAATGCCAAGAGGCATTTGACCAACTAAAAGAAAAGTTGACTACATTGCCTATTTTAAAGGAACCTGACCCAAAAGGTCATTTTATAGTCATCATCGATGCCTCCAGAGAGGGATTAGGTGGTGTACTTGTCCAGGATGGGCAAGTTATTGCTTATGAATCCAGAAAATTGAAATCATATGAGCAGAATTATGCTCCTCACGATCGTGAGTTGGCAACAGTGGTGCATGCACTACAAATGTGGAGACATTATTTACTTGGGAAACCTTTTGAATTAAAAACAAGCCATCAAGGACTCAAATATCTATTTACTTAACCACATCCGAATGCTCACCAGATAAGATGGTTAGAGTTAATATCCGATTACGATGTTGAGATTAAATACATATAGGGCAAGGAAAACTGAGTGGCAGATGCCTTAAGTAGGAGAAGACGTATCTCCTCAATGATCTCCATACATTCTAATTTTAGGAATCAGGTGTTACAAAAGTCCAAGAGGGATGAATTCTATGAGCAGGTAAAACAAGCCCTTATGGATAATCCTCATGATTCTAGGTATGATGGATTCCACTTTGAACCAAATGGGTCCTATTAAGGTTTAAAGGAAGAATGCATGCTCTGAACTCCAAGGAGTTAAGGAATATCGTGTGGAAAGAGGTTCATTCTGCACCATATTCAGGACATCCTAGAGTGACGAAATTGCTAACTGATGTAAAACCATTATATTTTTGAAAAGGAATGAAGATGGATGTTGTTACGTTTGTAGCTGGATGTCTAGAATGCCAGAGGGTGAAAGCAGAACACCATCACTCGACATGACTTCTATACCCTCATGATATTCCGAAATGGAAATGGAAAATCATTAGCATGGACTTTGTACAAGGACTTGCTATGTCTAGAAATAGACACAATGTTATTCTGGTAGTAGTGGATAGACTCACCAAGGTAGCACATTTCATACCTAGGAATTTGACGGATGGAGCACCAGTCATAGCCTACAAATTTGTGCAAGAAGTATTCAGATTGCACATTATTCCTAAGAAGATTATCTCAGATAGGGATACCGTATGACATCAAGGTTTTGGCAAACCTTGTTTTCCTCACTTGGAACTCAACTAAACATAAGCTCATCTTATCATCCAGAAATGGATGGCCAAATACAAAGAGTGACCCAAGTGTTGGAAGACCTATTGAGAATGTATTGCATGGACTAGTAATACAAGTGGGAAGATTACCTTCCTCTTATGGAATTTGCTTACAATAATTCCTATCATTCTTCTATCAAGATGGCTCCATTTGAAGCATTATATGGAAGAAAGTGCCGAACTCCTATAAGTTGGGATAAGCTAGAAGATAGGATTATCCTTGGTCCAGAAATGTTATTAGAAATGGAAGAGAAAGTCCATCTAATTAAGAAAAGACTAGCAGAAGCGAATGATAGGCAAAAAAGCTATGCATATGCTAAATGCATCGCAAGGCATTTCTCAGTAGGAGAGAAAGTCCTCTTAAGAGTCAAACCACAAAAGAGTTCTATTAAGTTTGCAAAGTCATCTGAACTAGCTCCTAGGTATGTGGGTCCCTTTGAAGTTCTCAAAGAGGTCAACCCAGTTGCATATAGGATTGCTCTACCACCAACCCTTGCTATGATGCATAATGTTTTCCATGTTTCTTATTTGAAAAAGTATATTGCAGGAGATAATCATGCTCCCATTCTTGATTGGAATGCCATACAGGTGAAGGACCCAAGGGTGGTAATGATCAAGCCTATTAAGGTGCTTGAAATATGTAAGCTATGCTTGCGTAATAAGGAAATTATTCAATGCAAGGTCCAGTGGGACCAATATGCAGAAGAGAATGCCACCTGGGAGAATTATGATGATATTTATCAAAGATTTCCTCATCTATTTTGAGATTTTTACTATGATGAACAAAACTCTTTTTATGTTATAAACTTTGGATACATAAAATCATCAAGGACAATGATTCTTATGGGGGGAGATATGTTACATCCCCAAAACTTTGACTATGTTTTACTTTTACTTTCATGTGATTAAGTGGTTAATTAATCATGGAATAATGATTTGACGTTTAGGAAAATGTCAGGATAAATCATTGATTTTATGAATTATGATTAATGCTTAGAATTTGAAATGAGATTACATGTTATTGAAATTATTTAAACATGATGTATAATAATTTATTGATGATACACTGATCATAGTTTGTATGACTGTGAGTGTAACCAAGAAAAAGATTTCCAGCTTCAAGAATGGAAGGAGAGCATCACCAGAGAGAAGGGGATAGATATTTTGAAAAAGTCAGATTTGCTATTTGAGTTCCAAATTGAACATTACGTGCACCTTCATGAGACGAGGTATGTGTTAGTTAACTTTCCTTGTTGAGTTAATCTCAGATCGACCATTGTTGATTTGTCATTTTAGAAAGACTTCCAATGACTACTTCATTGAATTGGTCAAGAGATATTCAAGAAATATTATAAGGATAGAGTTTATCCTATTCCCTTTGTCGAACTACTTGATACACGTATATTTTATTCCTTTCAGTACTGATTTAACTCTTTTGACGTCAATTTAAGGTTTCGAGGGAGAAGAAAACCTCAATCCCTTACTAGCACATTGTTGTACAATCAATGTAACACCATAATTTTGGTATTGCAACAATTGTGTCCTTATAGGATTGTGGTTTCTATTATTTTGTATATTGATATATATAATATAACTGAATTGTATGCTTTAGTCTTAAACCCTTTCTTGTCATGACAAGCTTAAATTGTGGAAAAAACCACTACATTTGAGTAGTGAGCATGACCCCATACTCCACGAGGTGTGGAGAAAGTGGATAGAATTTTGTTGTAGTGCAAGTGTAAGCCTTGCGAAGTAAAAGGCTCGATCACGGTTGCATGCTCCTTGGGGGAGCTTTAATAGGATAGTGGGCAATTATGTCTGCGAAGGGGGGTTTATCTTGTAAAATAAAAAGAAATCAAGGGACTATTGTAAGGAAGGGGGATGAGAAGCCTAGAGGAAGGAAAAAGGTACGAGAGAGTAAGGAAGAAACCTAGGAAGGGAGTGCAGTAAGGCAGAAAAGACTGCGTTCAAAGTAGAATAGGTAACCTTCATCATGGCGGAGGCTATGATTGAAACAAGATATTTTACCTTATTGTTATTGATTATATGCAATTTGTGTGAATGATACCATATGGTCATAATGGGCTAGTACAAATATATTGTATGCATTTTGTGCAAATGATACCATACAGCCACAGTAGGTCATGTGGTATCTTCCACGTATAAGATACCACATGGCCACAGTAGGCCAACACTCAAGTGAAACTTGTTTTGACATAGAGATTCGCCATGGCCATAACAGGCCAGCAACGTAATTATATATATCACTGTAGAAATGACCTCTCGGCCACGACAGGTCTGTAATGATGATTTATCATTTAACTCTTTTTAGATAATTTCTTATCGACTACTCATGTTGATATCTCAAGCCTTGGTTCGAAAGCAATTGCTACTCTTTCAAAGTAAACTATCAGAGAACAAGATTATTCTCAAATATAATATCAGGGTCGAGACTTAGAATTCTCAAGCCCCAAAATCCAAGAAGAAATACTTTTGAACCCATGAATGTTAAAGATTGTTGTTAGTCAGGAGATAGTTAATGGTTGTCATGTATATATACATTATTAAGATTATAAGAGTTTTTTGTATAATGCTAGAGCACCAAAATGACCATCTTAATGATAGTCTAGGAGAGACTTGTGGTCAATATACTATGTCACACAAAAACATCTACTTAACCATGATTCGGTGAGTAGTTTAAATGATAGGTGATGCATTATAGTTCATATTGAGATGTATGTTAAGATATTTCTTTTTTATTATATTATATGGCTCATAAATATTCTTTGTATGAGGGGATTAGAAAAAGAGTTTTCTAAGAATATCCTAGACATACATAGTAAACATATAGACTCTCTCACAAGCTTGTGAACGAGTTAAAATAGACATCTCTTGTCAATATGGATTAGAAGAAATTCTATGAACTAAGTTAAACATCTTAACTGATCTCTTGAAGTTATAGACTAAAATTGATCTTGATATTGAAACCAAGGACTTTTAAACTATTGACATAAGGAATAGAGTGACGGGGAGTCACAGATTCCATGTTGCAAATGCAACAAGAAACCTTTGGAATGTACTCTAGAAATCGGAGTTAGGAGTCCAAGATAGATGGACTAAATGGGAAATTTATTTAAGTCATCCCATGACCAGAATCGGTCAACTAAAAACATTGTAGGATGAGATAGCTTCTAAGTCAAGTTAGAAGTGTGTGAACAATCGACTATGTTCATTGCGAAATGTCTATTTATATTAAATATGTGGCCAAAGTAATGCATTCATCTCTGCATGCATTAGTCGGTTCACTATGTTCTAGGCATAACCATCTAGTAGTGTCATACATAGTTAGAGTGGATCTATAGTTGTATGACCATGATGAGTTAGGGACATAACACTAGAGACTCAGATGGCAAACCTATTGGTTCTTTATATCTATTCCCTTCGTGAAGGGTAGGGCCACTTCCAGAAAGGAAGGTTTGCGAGGGACCGTCGATCTGTGGTTGGAGGAAAAGCACTCAGGTGACACTCTCCTTCCCAAGCAGATGACAAGCCAAGACTTATGAAAATAGATATCAAAACTTCAGATGTAGTATATCAATTTTATATGACTTGACAGTCAAATTTTATGTAAATTTATCTTTATTGCCATGAGAAAAACATTGTGATTGTAAAGTGAAGGATTTCACTAACATGTTATCTTTGAATATGTTATAAATTTTTAGTTTGAAAATATTCAGAAAAGATATTTTTTTTATGATTATGCAAATGATTAATGTTTGTTAAAACAAATGTCATGATGTAATCTTTACTGAGTTCATTCTCAATTCAGGGAGTAGTTGCTTCCTTGGGTTGTAGCCCTAAAACAAAGTCAGCAGGGAGTTGTAGCTTCCTTAGGAGTGACCCTAAAATAAAATCTTCATGGAGTAGTAGCTTCCTTAGGTTGTAGCGCTAAAACAAAGTTGTAATTTTGAGCTTCAAATATTGTGAGTTAATCCTCACTGTGGTTTTTCCCTTCTTGGGTTTTCCACATATATCTAGTGTTATGTGTTGATGTGCATTGTGTTGATCATTCATGTTTATGTTGATGTTGTAATGCTTAAGTTTTAATCTGCTCTGAAGGATTTGAATTTTGTTTAGATACTGATTCAACCCCCCTCTTAGTATCCTGGTGTGTTCAATACTGGATGGTGAGTCAATTTCACAATTTCATAATAGATTTGCTACTGCGGTCAATGCCCTTCCAGATGAATGCAAACCTAATGAAAGTGTTTGCATTGACATGTACTATGAGGCCTTTTATCCTAGTGCAAGCCAGCTTCCCCATGAGTATAAACTAAGAAATATAAAGTAGGCATTTCATTGGGCCAACGTTGCTCAATCAACACTTGTCATTATTTTTCCACCTCCAAATACTGAACGGGATGAGGTTGCAACTCCTATTGTTCAAACTGGTGGGTTGACCATGGCATTGGTAGTGTTAGTACATGTGCAACATTGGATCAATTTGACTATGTGGTTAGGAGGATTGAAGTTGATAGTGCAATGGCACATGATAGTAATGCAAATGATAACTACAATGTTTGCACTGAGTTATGCTTACATGGGTCGATTCATGGTATTGAAAATGAAGATTTCTCACTAGATGAACTCTCATTCTTTGTCCCTCTTGACAGTGGTCTTGATTTTCCTGAGGTAAGTAAGGAAGTTGAAGTACTTCAATTTTGTCTTTCTCTAGATGTGTTTCCTTGCTTTGTTGAGGATGATACTCACACCTTCATTGTTTCAAGTGAGAAAGATAAGTATGAGGGTGTGCATGATCTTGTTGTTGTCCCAATGTGCGAAATTGTGAACCTTGATGAGTTTTTAGAGCTTGGTTTGGAACAGTTATCATATGCTAATGCAGATTGTGTTGAAGATGCCTTTTTAAGCTCATTGTTTGAGCACATCGATGTAGGTTTGGCATGTTCACAAAAATATCAGGTTTCTTTCTTGCATGAAGGTAAAGAAGAACAAATCATTAATGATTTTCTTGGTAGTAGTTTGTTTGTAGCAAGTTGCATTGAAGAGCCTAAAACAGAGAGGCAACTTGAAGATTGTGAATTTTCATCTGAGGTTCCTCAAATTTCAGATTCATATGCTGATTGTACTAAAATTGATTTGAATCAAGTCTTTGATTCAATTATGGAGTATGTCAGCATTTGTGGTGCAACTGGGATGCAAGGTTAACCTAAACAATCAGATGGCATTGCCCAGCTTGAGGTTACAATTGTGTTGGATCCTCTTAGCTTGGTGACCATGAAGACCATTTTGTTCATGTTGATGTGCGTGCAGGGCCGGATTTGTACCATGTTACCGTTGAACTGGAAAGTGAGATTTTTTATGTGGCCTAGCATGATGATTGTTCTTATTTTTTATGGTTGCCATGTCATGATGGCAATCATTTTTTCTTCCAGCATGATGACCTAAAAAGTTGCAGTTTGCATGTGCATTCTAACAAGAGGCTTCTTTTGATGCTACAAGGAGATGGATGCATTTCCAGCCTAAGGATGCTCAGTTCTTTCTTCATACTGGTCTTTAACAAAGGCAAGTAGCATCATTCAGCTTCAGCATGGTTACCCCACCTTGTGTTAAAATTTTGATTCACAACCATCCTTTTATTGTGTATGTTCTTTCATTCCATTGGTTTTGTGTGTTGCCATGTATATACCCTCGTCATTGTTGTACATATTATGTCTTGTTTTGTTTCCCCTCCCTCCTCATCCCTTTTTTCTTTTTTGGTCTACTCCCGGAGATCTTCAAGATTCTCACTATCCCTATTAGGCACACATCCCCAACTAGAGCCACTATTGGGACTCCTATTTCAAAGCCTCATAATTGAAATATCTTGTCAAATTCTTCAATTTTTTGTAAGGAGGTCCTTGTATGTTCACCTCATTTTGTGTGCCTAGAATGGTGTTTAAACCTTGCCAAAACTCTGCAAAAATCCTTATAAAATTCTAAGTTTTTCTAATCTTTCCAATCCTGGGCGGAAGTTTTCCCTCCTTTAGGACCTTCTAGGAATTTTGGGGTGAGCATGATATCTCTATCCCCCTTGTTTCCCCACCCCCTCTTCTAGTCCACTTTCTCCCTATTCCTTTCCTTAGTGGAGCTCTAATTGTGGTGAGACTTTCTCCTGGGTTTGGATGTTTCCACTCACCCCTAAAATCTCTACATTTCCTTCCCTCCCTTTTTTATGCACCTCCTTCATTCTCTTCCTAATAAAACTTTTCCCTAGACCAAGATATGTCCAATTCCACCATCCAGACCCGCTTTTCCATGTCTCCCTAGAATCTCTACCCATCCAAGATTCTTCTCTCCCTGTGCCAACTTTTATCTCTTCTGGCGGAGCTTCACCCTTATCCTGGATTGGATCATGTCCAATGCCAAACTTCCACCCATCCAAAACTACTCCATTCTTCCAACTCCTTCCATGTCATCCTCCTTGGTGATGATCTCCTACCCATTAGGATGTATCCTAAACCCTTCAGAATCCCTGACATATCTTGGAACCCCCTAAAGTTCTACCAGCTTTCTTTTCTTGTCTTCTATGGAGTTTTGGTGGAGGTTTGGACATGTCCAAGACACTCTAAAATTCTCGCATCTAGTACCCCCATGAATTTTTGCAATTCACTAAAAAGCGTTAAAAATGAAAAGCAACACTTCTCTACAACTTCCGGATGGACGCCAAACCATGACATGTCGCTATTAATGCAAAATGGGTGGTTGAATATGATGCATTTATTGAAGTTGGTGAGCTCCTTAGGGTTTTCCCGCCCATTCCATCATCATATTCAAGTTGTGAAGGTTATAAATAGAATATTGAAACTCATTCAAAGGGTTGGTCATTTTGGGCAAAATTTCTCTCTCCAGGTGCTAGGCATCTAAGGCAGTTGGGGCTTCATCCATTGACCAGTCTCAGTTCTTCAGGAAATAGTTGGCAAAGGTGTATGGGATTATATTGTAATTTTTGATATCAATCTATGTTTTCTCCATTGTTGTAAGTGTTCTTTCAAGAAAATCTCTAAGTGTAGTTAGGGTTTTCTCTTGCCACATTTAGTGGTGTGTTTGTAATCTCTAATTTGAATTAATGTGACAATTCTTAATTCATTTCAAGAATTTTAATGTGACAATAATATAATAAGATAGATATAGTGAGGAAGCATGGAGAAGATAGAATATATGTGGCAGAGATAGGATAGAAGAGAGGAAAATGTAAGTGAGAAATATATGTAAGACAGAAGAGACAATATATGTGTGTGAGAGATGTTATACTGATGTAAATATATTACAAACTTACATAATGAATATATGATGGTGTGTAATGGTTGGTATATGATTGTTATGAAGGTATATGTGTATTTATTGTAATTCATTTGCACTGTATTCTACCGCACTTTACTGTAACACACCGCACTAGTTCTAATCTTCCTACTACCCCTTTACATTGGGGTATAAACTACACTTTGGAGAATATAAGCCCAAATCTTTGGTATGTACCCCCTCTCCCACTAACAGTGGTGTAGTATCAAACCACCAACTTCACAAATCCTTCTACATTACAAATGTTGCTACCTTAAGTTTTGTGAAGGAGATTCTTACGGTAGATGGGTTGAGTAACATAGGATCTCTACATACAAGAGCCTCCATTATAGAGGACTTCAGTGATAAGCTCAATGCTAGAACTCCAGATAGTGCAACTAAGGAATGGATCCTTAGTCACATCCATCCAAATGACATTTTAATCTTCCTTGGTGATAGTTATGAGGTAGCTATGCTCAAGATGGAGGATGCCTATGTTCGTTTGTAGAGTTGTACAACACAAAGACTAGGGTTAAAAGGCACCGCAAGGCACATGTGACACATACAACCAACCTACAACATCTAAGGGACATAACAATAGAAAAGGACACACCCCTTGATGTAACATTGTATATATGTAGACCACAAGGTGAAAGATAATAGAATAGATAGCATAAATGATATAATAAGATAGATATAGTGAGGAAGCATAGAGAAGATAAAATATATGGTAGAGACAGGATAGAAGAGGAAAATGTAAGTGAGGAATAGATGTAAGATAGAGGAGACAATATATATGTGTGAGAGAGATGTTATACTGATGTAAATATACCGCATACTTATAGAATGAATGTATGATGGTGTGTAATGGTTGGTATATGATTGTTATGAAGGTATATGTGTATTTATTGTGATTCATTTGCATTGTATTCTACCACACTTTACTGTAACACATCACACTAGTTCTAATCTTCCTCTTACCCCTTTACATCGGTGTATAAACTACACTTTGGAGAGCATAAGCCCAAATCTTTGGTGTATGCCTCCTCTCCCACTAATAGCATAGTATCAAACCACCACCTTCACAGATCCTTCAGCATTCCAAATGTTGCTACCTTAAGTTTTGCGAAGGAGATTCTTATGATAGATGGGTTGAGTAACATAGGATCTCTATATACCAGAGCCTCCATTACAAAGGACTTCATTGATAAGCTCAATGCTAGAACACCAAATGTTTCAACTAAGGAACGGATCTTTAGTTGCATCCTTCCAAATGATGTTTTAATCTTCCTTGGTGATAGTTATGAGGTATCTATGCTCGAGATGGAGGATGCCTCTGTTCATTTGTAGAGTTGTGCAACACAAAGAATGGGGTTAAAAGGCACCACAAGGCATGTGTGACACATACAACCAACCTACAACATCTAAGGGACATAACAAGAGAAAAGAACACACCCCTTGATGTAACATTGTATATATGTAGACCACAAGGTGAAAGATAATATAATAGATAGCATAAATGATATAATAAGATAGATATAGTGAGGAAGCATAGAGAAGATAGAATATATGTGGTAGAGATATGATAGGAGAGAGGAAAATGTGAGGAATATAGTAAGACGAAAGAGACAATATATATGTGTGTGAGAGATGTTATACTAATGTAAATATACCGCAAACTTATAGAATGAATATATGATGGTGATGGTTGGTATATGATTGTTATGAAGGTATATGTGTATTTATTGTGATTCATTTGCATTGTATTCTACCACACTTTACTGTAACACACCGCACTAGTTCTAATTTTCCTCTTGCCCCTTTACATCGAGGTATAAACTACACTTTGGAGAGCATAAGCCCAGATCTTCGATATGCGCCCCCTCTCCCACTAACAGTGGTGTAGTATCAAACCACCACATTCACAAATCCTTCTACATTCCAAATGCTGCTACCTTAAGTTTTGTGAAGGAGATTCTTAGGGTAGACGGGTTGAGTAACATAGGATCTCTACATACCAGAGTCTCCATTACAAAGGACTTCATTGATAAGCTTAATGCTAGAACTCCAAATGTTGCAACTAAGGAATGGATCCTTAGTCACATCCTTCCAAATGACATTTTAATCTTCCTTGGTGATAGTTATGAGGTAGCTATGCTCGAGATGGAGGATGCCTCTATTCATTTGCAACATGTAGAGGAATTGGCAGATTTAAATTGAATAGTGAATACACTCTACCAACTCTATTTAAATGTTAAGGTGGATACTAAGGAGTTGTCTACTCTGAGTCCTTGTGGATCTATTCTTTTAGTTAGCATTTTTTTTTTTTATTTTGATTGGCTATGCCTTTGGTTGTGTCTTTTGGCTAAGGTTGATGATTGGTAGTTTTGTTTAATATGTTAGTTGTTGTCTTAATGGCTTTTACTAGTTTATTTGGCACCTTATGTACTTATGTTTAATTTCTTTTAGGCAAGGGTCTTTATAGAACCTTCAATTAACCTATCAAAACAAAGTAATAGTTAGAATCAAGATGTTATATTGTTAATGCACAAGAGTTTTCATAGTCCATTAGATTGAAATATATACCAACTTCTAGAAAGAAAAAAAAAAAGTGTATATCTTGATTTGATCAACATTTTGGATCAGCCCTCTAATCTATTATTGTGATGAAAGAAAGTGATAGAAAAACTATATATTATTTTGTAGTTGAGATCTTGCCTACGATACATTATGATCACTCGAGGAAGAAATGAATTAATTTACACCTCTAAAATTGACATTGAAAAAAATATTATGAAAGTGTAGGTTGAGACAAAAAATTGTCTTGACAATTTTTGAGGAGGTACAGCTACACGTCGATTATCCTTGTAATGGATTAGATATTATAAAGAGCTTTGATTTTCACTAAAGAAACATAAAACCTACAGCAAATCTCTTAATAAACTGAACATATAAATTTAAAGTACTGCTTTAATTTTGTTTCATTGTTACAAAGTAAGCTAGCTAATGTCAATAAATATAAATCTACTCAATGCAAATCAGATGTGAGCACACCCAAAATTGGCGTCAGAAAAATTCCAAATCAAATGAGAGCCCAGGAAGAATAATGTCGAAAATATTAATACAATTTTTATGCCGATAGGCGTTCTTTTAGTGAGGAGCACTATATGAAATATATACTTTCAATGGCCCAAATTAAAAGAACTACAATCAAACAAATCTTGATCATAAATTTTTTAAAACAATATCATAAATGTTGAGAAACAAAAAACAAACTCTCATTTAGTATTGTTTTAATGCATTATAACACTAGTGGATGGTACAATTCCTCTACATTAAAACCTTACAGGAAAAGCCAGCGAAGACTATAGAAAGCTCCAGAGATTTTGTTTGGTCTCTCGTTCCTTGTTACGGTCCGATCCCTCTTTAATCACCAACTGGGTTTGATTTATCGATTTGGTCTCCCACTCCGATCACCCACATCATTTCAGTCACCGTTTCATGCCAGCGGTTCGGTCACTATTAATGCCGATCCCCAAGATAAGAAGAGATCGAGTGAAATATCTGCCAGGTGTGAAAGTCTAGGAATCAAAGAATCCCTCTGTTACACGACTCTTTAGTTGTCACCCACAATTATATATATCTCATGTTCTATATATATAGGCATCCTGCCAAGAGAGCTTCAAAGAGAATCGACCAGAGTCTTTCTCACATTTTCTCCCCTGAAGCTCAGAAACACATGATATCTCTTAACGTCTTCGGCAGGCAAGTTTAGTTGTGGGAGGCTTGTATTGTTCCATCTAAGAGCTGGATCTTTAGCTTTAACATGGTAACTAGAGTTTTGAAATCTTTATAAATGCGTACTTAACCTAAAGACTTTAACATCCTCACACAAACAGAAAATGTAGTAGCAAAAAACATAGGAACAACAAAAGTAAATGCAGGAACAACATAGTTATCACAGGAATGAAGAATGAAAAATTCATTAACAGATACTCGCTGCATGTTGCTCAAATTCCACATTTGTTTATGGCTCAAAATTCAGATGACATTGTTTTAGAACTTTTTGGGAGCTTTTTACAGTCGTTTAGGGTTTTTGATTTTCCTTTAAATCAATTTTTTTGGTTTTTGGATATATGCCTATAGTATGAATGGTTACAATTACAAATGTAAGATTCAGTGTTTGAGTCCATCCTCTTTAGGCGCATACCAAGCCAATAAGTGGTGGACTTAATCCGGCAGCCAGAGAAAAATCCTAAAACAAATGTAAGATTAATATCATAGTTCTAAAACAATGTCATCATAGTAATTGTTTATTGGCTTCGAAATAAATTAATTTCCCTGTTATGCCCAAATATATAAGCTCAATTTACTATTCTCACTCTAACAATGAACAGTAGTCAATAATTTTGTTTTCGTCATAGTAATTGTTTATTGGCTTGGTATGCGCCTAAACTTGTTAACCATTTAAAGACAATCTCTTGTATAGCACTATTTGTAGACAGAACACTATTTTGAGTATCCTATCGGCTCTCATGTGATGGCAGTAACTGATTTTAATCATTTTAGATTCCAATTTATTTCTTTTGGAAAAAGATAACTGTGTCATTGACAGTTTTTCCTGACATACTAAATATCAGATGTTTGATGTATTATATGAGAGTCCTTGCAATTGCAAACATTAATGTTTCCATTCCCTATTTGAAGAGCCCTTGTACAAGTGTTTTTTAGCATAGCCTAAGAAATTCAGCATTGAAGGCTGCATGGACATTACTTACATAATCCACTGGCAAAAGTGGACAAATGTTAAAACGTCAAGGCTGCATGGTCCTTATTTCCACATTAAGGATCAATAGTGGACAAACATCCTTAACATTGAGAATAAACATAAACATCCTATCTTCCACAATTAATGAGCTAAAGGGGGACAAACATAACTTGTAGTTACTTAGTTTCTTGTATTTTAACGCCATTTATTTGAAGAGCGGTGGCAACCTGCACTATGCAGGCCTACTTCTGCCTGTAAGCTAAGGAAATATGAAAAGAACCTTAGTAATATTTCTCTTGAAGGTCTTCACAAATAACCTAAAGATTAAAACAGCTATAATTACAACTGTAAGATTTAGTGTTTGAGTGCTCTAGGAAGAACAGTATTCTTCAAAATGATATATTATTGGGCAATAGCTCATGCCATTCAGCCTGAAAGAAACAAATAGCTTGGACATTGTTAACTTTCATGAAACACTACAGACCTTCCCAAGTTCTATAAACAATTATTAAATGTTTCACTAAAGATGCGCTTTCAATTTGTTTCATTTTAAATTTATTATGTTTAATTGTGATGGATGTGAAAATTTAGAGGGTATGATATAGCCCTTGTAATATTAGATTCATCTTCAACAATTTTTATGATTAAATGATTGAAACTCTAGCCGCCATGACCTTGTTGACTAATGCTCATACACTTTGTATCATCTTTCATATTATTGAAGATTTGTTGAGTAAATTACATATGTTAACAAAAATTTACTATGATTATAAAATTATTGGCGTGCCCATTGAACCTATGGGTCCAATTGCTAGTATTAACAATAGCTATAGACATAGTAGTCTGTCGAAAGTAAATCTCAACTATTAGGAAAGAGCATACTGCCAACAGTCAGCAGCAATTTCTTAAGGAAGCCTAAGAGCGAGGAGTTTACAGCTCAAAGAGATTTTGGAAAGCTTTTAACATATTTTACATTGAAAAAGAAATTACTAAGATGCATTTTTAATAGGTTGCGTGTAAGAAAATATATACATGTCAAAGGACCCTTGGTTTGCTGGTGATGTTGAAAGGTTCGAAAAATACATGCATGTCGAAGGACCCTTGGTTTGCTGGTGAAGTTGAAAGGTTCCAAATGAGCCCACTAGGGATCAAGTCTTGCTCAGTGCAAGGCCCCCAACACCATAAGGGATGAGGCCGCCCTAGAGTTCATGGCTCTCAGCCGAAGACGTTCATGACCTCTCCCTCAAGATGCCCAACATAATATCTGAGTTACCCAACTACTCATTTGGGCCCTGTATCATTGTTCTTTTTGGAGCATACATTTATCACCTCCAACATAAAATCCACTCAGCTGGCACCTATATCACTGTTCGATTTGGAGTGTACATCACCTCCAACAGAGATTTCAACCAACTTTTGCTATTGCCAATGGAAGTGTTGATGCTTGGTTCACCTGGTTACAAGTCCATGTGAAAAGGCTTGACACTGACTTAGCTAATCTATTGTTTCAAACAGTTACATCCAAGGAATTACAAATTCTAGCAGGGTTCGGTTAGAAGGGAAATTCCCTGAGAAAAAGTCCTTGAGAAATGTATCTTAAAAAGTTTGATTTCAAAAACAGAATGGAATACGGTATAAAAACAAGGATATTTCCGACGGAACTGGTGGCCAAGACTCAGCTCAAGAAGCCTTTTAACTGTATCTGCAAATGTACATATGTTGGAAGCCTTGAAATTGCAAATTCCCCCCGTGTAGTTTTGAATGAAGTATCTTCAAAAGCGCATATGTTAGAAGCTTCGAAATTGCAAATTTCCCGTGATGATAAACAAAATGACATACACACGAGTTCATGCATACAGGCAGGATTAAGAATTGAGATAAACCCCATAGAAGCAAAAAAAAAAAAAAAGGGTCAAAAAATTGCAGTAAATCATGATTAATGACAAACATCAGGATGCGTTTTTTACTGCAAAAATCGCAATTTTCACCACTCGTCTGAATCGCGCTAAATCGTAAGTCTAACTGATTTATTGACACTTTTGATTGTTTCTTGGCGAGTCAGCCAATTTTTCAGCATAAAAATGATATTTTTAATCATATTTTTTAAATTTTTCCCAAAAACCCTAACCCTAACCCTTTTTTTTCTGTTTTTCTGAAAACCCTAACCCTCGTTCAATTTTCCCTAATTAATTCGCAATTTTTTGAAAAAACCTTTATCTTTTGCTTTGCCAATTTATTCCCACGAATGATTTTTGCTGCTATGATATAAACTGTTCCATTAACAATTCATTTTGTTTTGCACTCTGGATCAAACAGATCTTAAAATTCTCTATTATTCAATTACTGACTGTAAGAGAAAATAAGGTAAGCTACCCAGTGAGAATACATCCACTCTCCTGTGCATGCCAACCAACAACCGGTGTACTCTCATTCCTTCAGGAAATTAATTCTTCTTTTGACTGATCCATATTTTGTCCCCTTACAAACAGCGATATCAGACATGAAACGTAGTCAATTCAGGAGATATTTTACCCGATCTCTTTCTAAAATAGAACAATTTAATAGGGTGTGGTTTGTCAAAGAAAATAAGAGGGAAGGAAAAGGAAGAATATGTGGACTTTAACGATCATATTTCCCCATTATATTATTAGCCAGGGAAATTAGAAGATGATGTAAAGGAGAGACTTTAATGTCCCTCCCAATTCCATATCAGATTATTTTAAGTCGGTAGAGAGAGCAAAGAGAGACTTTAATGCCTGTCAAAAACAAATTTTCCATCAGATGTGAGTCTGCCAGTCAAATGAAAAAAGCTAAGCAGTGACATCCACTAAGGCAAAAGTCAGGGTCGCGGGCCCCAAACCAAAAGAACAAAATAATTATAACATCTACCATCACAAATCATAATTAAGCTTTCCATTTATCATTGCAATTTTTTAAAATGTCTCAGTCAGCTAGAATATAGTTTCCCAGATCTCCATCCAATCCTAAATGATCAGGAGAAACCATAACATAATCTTGAAAAAAATTCCTTGTACTTGTTTCAAAAGCTTATTAATGTTCATACATTATATTAGCAGCACCAGATAATACATTGGAATTGTCAGATTTCTTATTAGCTACGCAATGTGATTTCATTATCTCTGGTGTTATTTGCAGCTTTCAAATTTTAAATGACAAACCATAGTGAGAATGCCCTTCACTCTGCTTTCAAGAACAAATGAATTTTTCTTGGTCCCTTGTGAAAGTAATATTAGAAAGACAAATACTGAAACAAGTTTAGTGGATTCAATGCTATTCTTCAAAATGTTGACAAACAACCATTTACAAGGCAAAACATCTTTTTGCAATTGGCAGCCCATCTCCAAAGAAAATTATGCTATTTGGAAAATATGTCTGAATAATTTTTACACAGTATTTTTAGAGTCCTTTAGTGACCTTTTGAAGTCGGAACAATCATAGCCGGCCACTAATTTGTTAAAGATCCCATACAAATCAAGACTTACAAATAGGGCATAAAAAAATCCACCCACATCAAGTTCCTCCTCACCATTGGGGCCTCACATATTGATAACATGACAGCCATTTATGCCCAAGGGGAAGGAATCATACTGCACAAACTACTAATGAACCTGAAAAAAAGAAAAAGCTCACAACTTTGAGAAATGCCAAGCCTGCTTAGCAAACATATAAAAATCAAAGCTGCATGCAGAGATATTATTTGCTCATGCATGCATATGTCAGTCTTCCCAACTTCCTCCCGTATAAGGTTAGTTCTGTAAGCAAGAAGAGTTACATGTCTCAGATATGGTACACTGCTTTCCTAAAACCATTCAACGTGTCATGGCCATACAAAGATCAAGATATATAAGGAGAGCTTCTGCATTCAAAGTATAAACATTTACCAGCCCTGAGACACAGCCTGTGAAGGTTTATACTCTGTATGCAATTTCTTAGGCATTCTGAAGCAGGTTGCATAGGCTTGAAAGATAGCTTGTATTTGGAAAACATTAGTAATGTTGTCTCAATTAATTGCTGGTGTAAATGGAAGGGTTCATTAGAGATGAAAAAGGGCAATCAGACTTCTACTCTCCAAATGATGTTATCAGCTTTTTCTTGAGGTTTCTCCAATGCAGCTACCTTACTACGATTGCTTCCAGCCATGGATTTGCCTCTTTCTTCTTGAGGCAGCTCACAGGCTTCACTGACAGAACCACACATAATGTCTGCAGGAGGGATAAAGCAATCCAAGGACAATCCAGGCACATTGAATTCTACTTCCTCTATAGTCCAAGCTTCCTCCATGCGGGTTTTGGTGTGGCTCATTGCAGTTTCTCCAAATCTAAAGAGTGTAACAATAGACCGGCCTGAATGGGCAATCATCATTCCATCCACAGATCTGTAATCTTCAAGAAATGAATTTATGGTGGTCTCCCAATAAACGGCATCACTTCCAGTAGATTGAATTCGTGTGAGATGAGAATCCTCCATAAGGACAAGAAGTCCAGTTCTCTGGCTAAAATAGCCAAAGAGAACATGTCTTATGATCTCAGCAGGACCATCACTTCTGGCCTTCAAGGTTGATGGATCTGCACAAAGCTTCAGAATAAAGCAATCTTCACCATTGATTTGCTTCTCCCCAATACATCTAGCATCTGCAAACATGCTTGCAGTGGTTCTCGGATCCAAGCCCTGAACAAAATACCAAATTTTAGCACTTGGATATTAAAAGTAATCAATGAATTTAATAAATCTGACTTTTGAACAAATGAAGAATAGCAAATAATACTGAACATAAGGATCATACAAAGTCAATAAATTTTTACAAATTTAACTTTTTATAGGCAAAGTAGAATATTTGCAATCTATCAAAAGCCAATGTGCCTGAACCACAATCGATGAAAAAAGTGGATTTAGCACCAAAATCATAAATAAGAATGAATTCTATCACACCCTGAAACATTAAAATTCCATAACAGCACACTGACATTGTTGAAACAACTAAATCTACCAAAATATGAAAGAAATATGCTATTTCGGCCCTTAGCACAGTAATTGCATTATCTCTTCAAAATCTATAGTAATGCAGAATTTCATATCAGATTCTATAGTAATGCATGCACTCCCCAAACTATCCAATAATGATATATATGTATAACAAAAGAAAAATGAGCCCAAACTTCAAACCTGAAGAGCTCTACGCAAAGGCCTGACAGGTCCTTTTGCCGCATGGGCACCAAGCCATGGTGTGTGTCTCCAAACTATCTTTCCATTGCTTCCTGCATGAACTTTGCTGCCTCCAACTGCTAGCTCTACATACCACATATCAGGCATCATCTGCCATAGTACAAACCCACCAGTCTCAGCAGCTTTGGAAGCATTTTTATTCTTCATCAATTTTGTAGCTGTTTCATATTCGCATGCCAACATCTTCACTTTTCCCATAGCATAGGCATTTCGTATAGAACTTTGAAACTTCGCACCTCCTGAGGCTGCTATGTATTGCTGTAGAATATATTGAGCAGAGGAAGACTCCTGCAAAAAAGCAATTATTCTTCCAGTGAAAATCACAGACCCATCTCCATGCTTATCAGAAGAAATAAGATTTCATTTGCATATCAGATATGTTTGGAGTCGTAAACTGAAACCCATCTCTAAGTCTATATTTAACAAAATCCAAAGCCAAGGTAATCTTCAGATATATCAAGAACAATTCTTTGAACGTCAGAACTTCACTCCACGAATTTCTTCAAACTGTATATTAAAGATTAGGCTAGTTCCCAAATTGTTATTTGTATACATTCGGTCTCTTTTTCCTTTCAAAACCCAACTTACATTATCTCGTAATCATATTTTTCACTTCCAGCACTAAGCAACTCTCTGTGTTTTCCCCATTGATGAACAAGAAAAAAAAAACATATTGAAGATTGTAAATGGGGCGATTTGGACCATTTTCAGAGACCACAACTCAGTGTTTACAGAACACACAACGAAACAAGAAAAACAACTGAAATGGAGATGGAGAAAACTTTCTTACAATGGGAATGTTCTTGATGCTGAGATGAGGAAGAGGATCACTGCTAACAGGCACAGGAGCAAGAGGAGCACCCAAAACGCCTAGAAGAAGCTGAAGATCAGACCGCTTGTAGCCAGACATAGAAGGTGCTCTGGAAAGTTGCCCTCTCATCCAATTCTGCAAACCACTCCATCCTTCTTTTTTGCCTTCACCCTCACAGCCTTCAGTATTAGGTCCTTCCATAAGAGGAGCTAGGGTCTCTCCAATAGGTCTCAGGCTTCCGGACCTTGCCATTAGTTGGTCATTCTGAGGCTGTGATTGCTGCTTGTTCCGCCTGAGCAGTCTCAGAGGAGATACACTTCTGCTGTTCGGACTATTTGATCTAGATTTACCCGGGGACAGGCCTCTAACTACCTCTGAGAAAAAGCTATGTTTTTTCTCCATCTTTATTTTATTCCAAAAATAAAACAGGTCCAGTAGGAAATGTGTCTCCCTGCTTCTTCAAAAAATAGGATGTTCAACCATAACGCCTCTCAAGTGCTTGCATTCATTGGTCATAAGCAAGAAAGCATTGAGCTTTGATTGCTGGACATAGAACAAACTAGCCATATTCATTGGCTTGCTTTAGTATTTAACTTCCAGTCCTCGTTTGAAACCATTATTTGACAAGGTCTAGGTTTCCAAAGGGTATTTTAACACGTCTCTGCTTCTTACTCAGCAAAAGATCAGACTGATTCTACCCCAAGCCTGCTTGAGAATGCAAATCTTCAATGTTAATATCTTTTCCCTCAAAGATCTTGTGACCCACGAAATATTTTTCCAAATGGGCATTCCTTGTCTTAACCCACCAACAGGCTCGAAACAACCAAATAGCATGCATGTGTTAGGAAACAATAGCAAGCGTGCCCATTTGCTAGATATCGTCACAGAATAGTGTCTACCAGTGGGTATTGTTCATGACATTACATTACAGTCACATTGCACAATCCCCATTACAGCTTAAGAGAATCCAATAAGATGCCCCCCAAAAGATACAGTGTAATGGGCCAATAGCTTGGATATTAGCAGAAAGGACACAGATCACAAACCCATTGGATACTGAGGCAGCTGAGAACGGAAATGTGGGAATAGGAAAAGGGTTTCTTCTCTTTGTAAGAATGTCGTGATCAAAGGCAGAAAGCAAGTGTACTCACAGTGATTTATCTAAGTTTACGCCGACTTACCCAAGTGGGTGCTAAAAACCCACAAGTGGCTGACCGAAAAAAACTATCCTATCAAGCTTCTATAGTGATTTTTCAAGTGGGTTGCGAGTAAAAAGTGCTGAAAAGTTCTATTTTGCTGAATTTCGTTTTGAATGACAGACCAGGGAATAGGGGTTTGCACAGAGCTATTGGGTATATGCTGCTAGTTGCTACAGTCTTTCCTCCTCAATCCCCACAAATGCAGAGCAAGGTGGAGGGAATCAAATCATGTGGGCAGGAAAACATGTGAGTAGAATGAACAAACTTTATCCACCAAAAAAGCGGATTGGCTGTACTTTGTGGGCCAAAATGTGGTAGGCAGGGTGTTGAAGTATAGTTAACCTTAGATCCCAGAAGAAATACTTATTTAAACTTGGGGTACTCAATCATTTCCTCTTTAATAAATTAATTTCCATGGTAGAAACTAGGAAGAACAGTGACCTTGTATACACCTCAGACAGGCAGACATGGATTGCAAAACAGGATAGGGAAAATAAGAGCCATAGGAGTGAAGCAACACCATGGACTAAATACAGACAAAGAGACAGACATGCAGGGAGAAGAAGATAACCCAGTATTATATTATAAATTTAAGGGGTAAATTGCAAAGGAATCTAGCAGGGAATGAATACAAGTCATGGCCATTGATGATTGAATATGTGACTATTTTATATAAATTTAGCCAAAATGATAATATGGGATTGCTGGAAAAAGGGGCTTTTTTATCAGCTAGTTGCAAATTTCGTTGGATTCCCTGAAGACTTAGATAACATACTCACATGGTCATTAACTCTGAGTTTCAAAGGCTTCCCCAAAAGTCAAAACTCCCATACGACCGCATAGTTTTAACTGAGTACAATCTGACAATTGTCAGAAATGCATAGATGACTATCGGCATATATTTTCTAAACACAATTTCCTGACAATGGCAATTGAGTAAAGGAGGAGAAACCGAAACTGAATTCGTATAATAAAGATACGAACCCCGTTTAACGTCGTATGACGCGGCAGCAAAAACTAGAGGTCATTCGCACAAAAATTTAAATTCCGTTTTGGCATTTTCCATATAAAAGAAGAAAATTCTTAAAATTCCGTTTTGACATTTCCGATATTAAAAAGCAAAATCTAAATTCTGGTTCAGGGTTTTACGAGCTCGTCAATTGACGGAAAATGTCGGAGCTCCGCCGTTAAATGAGGCAGCCGTCGTTAAAGGGCGGAGACTGTAGAGGCATGTTCCGCGCAACTACAACAAAAATATTCCTCTTCCAAATTACGTCATGGCTGCGAACGTTCATCGAGGTGGCGCCAAGTTCCCACTTTCCGTCATTTGAACCAAAAAGAAAATTATTCTATTTGAAAAGGGGAATGTAACTAAATAATTGAAAAAAACAAAAATCATAGATAGCTATGCTAATCTCAAGTTAGTTGTGGGTTGGGTTTACTTTGAGAAAATGTTTTAATGTGATTAGGGGAGAGGACCTAGTAGTTGAGCACCCTAATTTTGTGCCTCGTGCCTCTCAAAATCATACGTGACAATTTCGAACTACTCCAAAAAATTTAGAGCAATTTACTTGACAACATCCCTCCTTATAACTAAGGTTTCAGATCCACATCATCAAATATGATGCCACATTAGCGTGTTTTTTGTTGAGGTGTCCAAAAAGACCAAAAAAAAAGGGGTAGACCAATAGTTGTGCATTAAGTCATGTTTTGTTGGTGCATCGATGTGGCATCACATTATTTCTTGCTTTTTAGATGTAAAGAACACTTTTCATTCAATTATAAGTACTCATGGTCAACACTACCAACTTTGAAGTCACAACTACTAGCGCTATACTATTCAAAATATTGGGCAATAAATCCACAAATACTATCACAACTATTGGAACATGCTCAACTACTAGGTCCTCTACCCTACATATAAATAATTGGCATAATTTTGTATGAAGTTGCGCTCAAACCTTGATCTTTCACATATCTTTACCTCTACTCATTCCTATACATTTGACCTTATTTCATTTATTTCTACACATATTCCCACACATTTGACACTTATTACACCCACCATGTCCAAACATTCATTCCCTCCATCTACATTAGTGTTTCATTGCTCAAGGTCAATCTCGTGCCACAGGGTCAATCTCGCACTGCACAGAATTGCTTTGAAATTCAAAATACTCCTGCCATAAGTTGACTTGGAATATGTTTCTATGATCAACACTATGTAGTGGTATTTAAAGACATTCATTTAGACATTACTTCATATCCTAAGATCGTTCTAGAATCATTTGGTAATCATTCAATTCCTAATAGCATAAAAGGAGCATTCATCACGTAGAACACTTCAATTGGGACACTAAAAAAGAATCTAGTTGTATCAAAATTTACATCCTAGGACATTTGCACACTTACCTATTGTTTGCCAGCATTTTCCAAGTTTGTAAAGTTGATGATATCAAGGGTTGACATAGGGAACTTGACCCTGGTGATCTAGCAACCTCCTTAAGGTATTTTTAAATACCGCTAGTTCTTAACATTCAATGAGGAGTAGACTTCAAGGTGAACTAAAAGATAGAAGTGCAAGATTTATCAAAATAGATTCATGAGCCACAAGAAAAATCCACGCCCATAGTAGTGAACTAGATCAACATTATTGATCTAGGCATAGTTCCAATTTTGTGTAAAATTTGAGACATCTAGGGCATATCCAAATTACTTCTATACTAGATCATCAAAATTTGCACTGTATCAAATTTATTCATCCACATTTGCTCTAGAGCTAAGTACCTCAATCTATTGCATTTACTCTCTTAAAATAACATTAGTTGTTCAGTTATCTAGTCATCGTTGTCATATTAATTAATTCTAGGTTGACTTATGTTGAGTTGTATGCATTTGATTTGATTAGCCTAGATTAAGCTTAGGGAAAGTCTATTTTCCTTTACATTTTTGTGAAGTCCTCTAATCTTACACTCCCTAATGTTCGACCTTAGGGTTTTTACCTTCACTATTTTTTAGGGTTTTAGATCTATTATTTTTTATTGCATTATCATTTTTCAAATCCTCCTAGGGTTTATATTCCTATCTATTGCTATTTCATAGATTATATCTCTTTTTAGGATTTGTCTTACCTTGTGAGTTCCATTTTTGTCCACCCTACCCACCCTTAGCTACCGCATTAAGGTTTCATTTTTAGATTTGTTATACCACTAGTAATTTTAATTTTTAATTTGAAAGTTAGTTTTTATTCCTTATTTTCCCATATTCCATTATTTTGTTTATGGTATGAGTTACTCTTGATCCTAATCTTCCATTGATAAGTAGTGCTCATCTAAACCCTACCATGGCTACACAATCTAGTGAACCTTAAATCTATTTGAATACTAATCTTGAGAACAATATGGAGGATTATGATCATGATACCTGTGTGGCACAACAAGAGTTTGTTAATGAACTTACTGTTGCAAATATGTGCCTATGATGTGTTGTTATTGATGTCAACATATCTCTTTGTCAAAAACAGGGGAAACAGTGCAGATCAGTCAAGTAGATTGCTCCGCATTTCTAAAGGAATGAAGATAAAAGTACGTGAACCATATGGTTGTGTAGAGGATTGTTTGAAGTAGCTCCATTAAGATTTGAGAGGTCTGCATGAAGATTTGAAGAAGCTATGGCCATCTGAGTAGAACCAGGTTTTGCAGTGTTTAGAAGAGACAGAGTGATAGTAAATTGGTTTGAATTGCTCCGTAATGAAAACTTATGATATGCAGATCTAGAGGCATGTTTGGGAAGTCAGTGTGTATCCTCAACTCAAGTGGTTCATGGTTTGGAGATCTGCAAGCAATCTTTCTAATGTGACAATCATGGTAGACAGTGTTTTTGAGGTACCGGATGAAGATGCAAGTGATTCTGATGATTTGGAGTAGTGTGGATGTTATTGTTGAATTCAATGTGCTTGTGGAGGTCTCTAGATCATGTGCCTGCTATGTTGGAGGTCCGCATTGAAGACTAAGCTCATTGTTGAATATTTCTTCCTTTGTATTGATGTTCTTCCCAGTCTTGGCCGACCAAATGATTCAAGCGTGTTGCGGATGATCTAAGAGTAATTCTCTGAAGCATAGCATGTTGATCGAAGAAGATTCAAGTCCCAGCTATGATTGGCCGACAGTACAGTGATCCGCATTGAGTCAAGCCGATCTTGATGTTCATTCCAAGGTTGATGAAGCGTATAAATACTTGTGGAAAGTTGTCCTTGTGCGAAAATGATAAAATCATAAGAAAGGTATAGAGGCAGAGCAGAGAACAGGAGAAGCAGAAGAAGAGCAGTAGAGGATGAAGAGTTAGTGAAGAAGTGTTTGGGGCAGAGTAGAAGTTTTGTGAGCTTTCAATGGGACTGAACCAGGCATAAAGAAGATGTTATTTCTCAGTTCATTCTTTATGTATTAAACATAAAATCTTGTAGGCAGTGAGCCTCTTTGAGTAGTGAGCTCTGGGCAGTGCACCTGAAGGCAAGTGCTTTCCCATTTCTTTTAAGTACTTTAACAGGGTACGAATCTTGTGGGTTAACCCCCAACGTGGTTTTCCCTTAACCGGGTTTCCACGTTAAAAATCTTGGTGTCAAGTGTGTTAATTATGTTTCTGCTCATGTGTTGTTGATTCATGCTTTAATGTTTACATCATTAATATGTTTGTAAGTTGTGAAAGAAGATTAAAAGCAGAAAAGGTTAAATTGTGGGACAAATGATTCACCCCCCTCTCAGTTGTCCAGACTAATTCCAACAATTGATATCAGAGCCGGTTCCTCTAGAAGAAGCTTGACTGCTTGAGGAGATCCAAGATGTCAACTTACAAGAAGGAAAGTCTAAGATTTGATGGAACAAATTACTCCCTTTGGAAGGTGCACATGCAATGTCATTTGCAATGTATGGTTGATGCCTTTTGGTTGATAACTAAGAATGAGTATAGGATTCCAGAGAAAGGCAATTCAACTATAGATGAACTCAAGGAAGCTGAATACAATATTCGAGCTAAAGAAGCATTGTTAAGTTCCTTGACTGATACTAAAATGACAAATGTCCTGGAATTAAAAACTACTCATGAAATCTAGGAAAACTTGGAAACTCTATATGAAGGTGATAGATATGTCAAATGTGCCAAGCTACAGAGCCTATAGGGTAGATACGAAAGATTGATGATGAGTGAAGATAAAAATATTACTTCCTACATGCAGAAAGTGAATGAACGTGTGACTGGTATCAGGAGTGCTGGTGGAACATTGGAAGAATCAAAGATTTTTTGCCAAAGTGCTTAGATCCTTACCTGTGGCATACAAGCATAAAGTTGCTGCCATTAAAGAGATCAGGACTATGACAACTGTTACAAGGGATCAGTTGGTTGGTAAGCTTTCAGCTTTTGAAATGAGTGAGTTTGGTGATTGTCTTCCTAAGTTTGAATCTACATTTAAGTCCAGTATTTATGGAAAACAAAGATATGATCTGGGTGAAAGCTCTTCAGGAAGATGAAACAGATTTGTGAAGGCAAGGATGGATCTTGAAGATGATGAAATTGAGGCTACAGAACTTGAAGCCCTTATTGCCAAAAGATTGCCAAGAGGATCCGGTAAGTATGAAGGAAAGTTGCCTTTAAAATGTTTTTCTTGTAATAAGATTGGTCATTTTGCCTCAAGGTGTCCGAAGAGGGTTTCAAAGCTAAACCCTAACAGATCAAGGGCTCAGAAGAAATGTTATGATGTCCATGAAGTTGATGAAGAAGGAATCACAAATGATGAATCTGATATGGGAAGTAACTCGGGAAATGAATGGGTGTTCATTGCCATCAAAGAAGAAGATCCGGTGTCTACTGAATCTACTAGCTGTGTGAATGTAGAAAGTGCCTTGGTTGCTTAGATTGAAGAAAAGGACGAATAGGTGATTGATAGTGGATGTTCTCATCATATGACTGGTGATAAAAGTAAGTTCATAAGTTTGGAAATATATGAAGGTGGAATTGTGAAGTTTGGAGACAATTCAGCTGGTAGAATTTGTGGCAAAGGATCCATCTCTTTTGATGGTAAGAATAACACTAATGATGTTCTATATGTAGAAGGATTGAAGCATAATCGTCTCAGTGTTGGATAGTTGGTTGACAAAGGGTATGATCTCCGATTCAAGGATGGAAAATGCAAAATCTTAGCAAGCTCTGGAGCTGTGATTGCATTAGGTACACAAACTAAAGGTAACATCTTTCATTTAAGTGGTACTGGCAAAAGTTGTTTGATTGCTCAGATTGATCAGAGTTGGTTATGGCAGAGGAGAATGTGTCATGTGAATTTTGATAATATTATCAAAATAAGTTCTAGTCAGGCTGTGAGAGATCTTCCAAAACTTGTGAAACCTTATGATAGCATGTGTAGAGAATGTCAATTGGGTAAACAGAATAGAACTTCATTCAATTAAAGAACATTTTTCAAGTGGACTGTTGGAACTTGTGCATACTGATCTATGTGGTCTTGCTAGAATTAGAAGTGTACAAGGAGACAAATATTTTATGTTGTTGATTGATGATTACTCCCGGTTGATGTGGGTAACTTTCTTGAAAGAAAAATCAGAAGCTCTTGTCAAATTCAAGGTGTTCAAGGTTATGGTTGAGAATGAGATTGGTGAGAAGATAAAGTGTCTGAGATCTGACAGAGTTGCAGAGTTTACCTCTAGTGAGTTTGATACATTCTGTGAAAAGCATGGAATAAAAAGATAGTTATCTGCTCCTAGGGCTCCTCAACAGAATGGAGTTGTGGAAAGGAAGAACCAGACAATTCAAGAAGCTGCTAGGACCATGATGATGGAAGCAAATGTTCCACCAGTCTATTGGAGAGAATCTGTGAGTACTGTTGTCTACACTCTTAACCGGGTGCAGATCAAAGGTAATTATGATACTTGACACCTTATGAACTATGGTTTGGTCATCCTCCTACTATGAAATATTTCAGAGTTTTTGGTAGTAAATGCTATATTAAAAGAGATGAGGATCTAGTCAAGTTTGATGCAAGAAGTGATGAAGGAATATTTCTGGGTTACTCTACTCAAAGCAAGGCATACCGATGCTTCAACAAGAGATTGAAAAAGATTGTTGAAAGTGCTAATGTCAAGGTTGATGAGAGCAAAGAAAGACCTTCCAGGCCTTGTGGATATGATTCAAATGATCAAGATGAAAGTCAAAGTCAAGGAAAGAAAATTCAAACCCAGACTTAGATCCAGATTGATCCAGAAAATCTAGTGACTCAAGAAGTTAGTGCAAATGTTGAGGAACGAGCTCAAGAATCAGAAGTTCAAGAAACTCCCAAAACCCCCAGGTAGGTAAGGTTGAATCATTCTGAAGATCAAATCATAGGAGACAAGAATAAAGGTGTTCAAACTAGAAGAAGAATTGCTGAAGATCAAGTAGAGTATTGTTTGATTTCAAAGATTGAACCAAAAACAGTGAATGAAGCTTGTAATGATGAAAATTAGGTAAAAGCAATGGAAGAAGAATTAATGCAAATTGAAAAGAATCATACTTGACATCTTGTTTCAAAACCTGAAAACAAAAATGTAATTGGAACCAAATGGGTCTTTTAGAATAAATTGAATGAAGATGGTGAAGTTGCGAGAAACAAAGCAAGATTGGTATGCAAAGGATATTCTCAAGTAGAAGGAATTGATTTTGAAGAAACATTTGCTCCGTTGGCAAGAATTGAAGCAGTCAAATTATTTCTTGCATTTGCTACTTTCAAAGATTTCAAAGTTTACCAAATGGATGTCAAGTCAGCATTCCTGAATGGAGAGTTAGAGGAAGAAGTCTACATTGAGCAACCAGAAGGATTCCAGTTGTCTAATCAAGGAGATATGGTCTACAAATTGAGGAAAGCTTTGTATCGACTCAAACAAGCCCCAAGAGCCTGGTATGCAAGATTAGATAAGTATCTGCTAAAGCTTGGATTTAGCAAAGGCACAGCTGACAGTAATCTTTATTTCAAGACTAATCATGAGGACATCCTGATTGTTGAGGTATTTGTTGATGATATCATTTTTGGTGGAAATGGAAGCATGTGTAAGAAATTTGTTAATCAAATGCAAAGTGAATTTGAGATGTCCATGTTTGGTGAAATGAATTTCTTCTTAGGTCTACAAATCACTCAGTCAGATAAAGGTATCTTCATATCCCAGTTTAAGTATGTGAGAGAATTGTTGAAAAAGTTTGGAATGGAGGACTCAAAACTAGTAAGTACTCCTATGGTAACCGGATGCAAGTTGAGTAAAGATGATGATTCACCTAAGGCAGATCAAAAAAGGTATAGATCAATGATTGGAGGCCTGCTTTATTTGACTCAGACCATACCTGACATTATGAATGCAGTTGGACTTGTTGCTAGATTTCAAGCTAATCCTAGGGAATCCCATGTTGTAGCAGTCAAAAAAAAATTTAGATATCTAAAGGAAATATCTGATTATGGCTTATGGTATCCAAAGGATAATGACTTCACTCTTCATATATATACAGATGTTGATTGGGCAGGAGATGTGGATGACAAGTAAAGTACTAGTGGTGGTGCATTCTTCTTGGGAAGGAGATTGGTTTCTTGGTTGAGCAAAAAGTAGGAGGCAATATCTCTATCTACTGCAGAGGCAAAATATATAGCAGCAGCAAGCAATTGTACTCAAGTCTTGTGGATGAAGCAAATGTTGAAAGGTATTAGAATTATGTTTGAAGAGCCTGTTACAATCTTTTGTGATAATTCAAGTGCAATAAACATCTTAAAGAATTTGGTGTTGCATTCAAAGACAAAGCACATATCCATCAAGTTTCACTTCTTGAGAGAGAAAGTAAATGAGAATGAAGTCAAATTAAAGTTTGTTTCTTCAAAGGATCAAATTGCGGACATATTCACCAAGCCTCTGCCTAAGGATACTTTTGAGTATCTTAGAGAGAAGTTAGGGGTTATTACCCCTCCTTATCAAAACTAAGATGCATTAGGATGCATCAGTCTGATGGAATTCACAGCCATATCTTGTGATCCAAATTGATGTTGAGGAGATACTACTCAGGGGGAGTCGTCAGTATGCAATTTTTGGAAATCAGTCTGAAACAAAAAGGGGGAGAAAAAGATTGCAAATATGTGCCATTTTTCCATTGATGTCAAAGGGGGAGAGAAGTCATGTGAAAAACTAGTTGCTGATGAAAGGGGGAGCAGTGAAGAAAGTGGTTGCAGAAGTGATAAGAGAAAGGGGGAGAAATTCTTGCCTTGATGGTTGAATCAGTTTTTCACATCATATGTTGCCATCAATGACAAAGGGGGATATTGTTGCAAATATGTGCCTATGATGTGTTTTCATTGATGTCAACATATCTCTTTGTCAGAAATAAGGGAAACAGTGCAGATCAGTGAAGTACATTGTGTTAGTTTCAAGATAGACAACTGAGAGGGGGGTTGAATCAGTTGTCCCAAAACTTTCTTTTTATTAACCACTTAAATCCTTCTTGTAATTCAGTAGCATAATAATAAATCAATCATAGAAACACAATGCAACAATTCAAGAGCAGAAACACATTAACACATATGACACCAAGATTTTAACGTGGAAAACCCGGTCAAGGGAAAAACCATGGGGTGACTAACCCAAGATTGTATTCTCTATTAAAAGAATAAGAACAAAATGGCACATGCCAATTAGGGCTCACTGCCGAAGCACACTGCTCATAAGAGGCCCACTGCCTACATGAGACACACTGTCTATAGAATGATAAATATTACATAATTAAACTGAAGAATAATATCTTCACCATGCTTGAGTCAATTCCATTTAAGCTCAACACTTCTGCTCTACCTTTCACTCTTCTCCTCTCTACCACACTCTCATCTTCACCAAGATACTTTTGAAATGACTTCACAACACTTATTTATACAAGACATTGACTTTGGGATAATCATCAAAGTCGACATACTTTACAGAGCAAATACACAAATACAACTTGACTTATTACAAAAGACTTCATGCGAATCACCACACTATCGGCCACATAGATTTGGAACTTAAATCTTCTTTAAGGAACAAGCCATACTTCGCAGAACATCTTCAAGATCATCTGCAAGATGTGTAAATCATCTAGTCGACCAAGTTTAGGAAGAACATCATCATCCGGAAGTAATTCTTCAATTACGAGCTTAATCTTCAATGCGAACCACCAACACAAACTGAACACAATCTAGAGACCCCCACAAGCTTGTTGGAAACAAGGCAGATAACTGAGAGGGTGGTGAATCAGTTATCTTAAATATCTTAACTTTCTTTTCTTCTTTAATATTAATGCAACATCAAAACATAAGAGCATACATAATCATGAGAGCAGAAATAAAATCAACACACATAACACAAAGATTTTTACGTGGAAAACCCTGTTAAGGGAAAAAATCACGGGGTGACTAACCCAAGATTGTATTCTCTGTTAAAAGAATAAGAAGTACAAAATGGCACTTGCCAATTAGGGCTCACTGCCCGAGCACACTACTCACAAGAGGCACACTGCCTACAAGAGACTCACTGTCTACAAGGTATATAGAAAGTAACTAGGTGTTTGAACTGATGAGAGGCATCCACATATGCTGAGGTTCAGTTCCGATTAGGCTCAATATACTGATCTAATGCACTTCATTCTTCCTCTACTCTAATGTTGTTGTTATGTCACATACCAGACTTGTATTGCTGCTTCAACACTTCTCTCTGCCTTTCCTCGCACACACTTTTTTCAACCCACACACCTTCATACTGAAATCCATCTGGTATATATATCCGCACCAAGGATTTCAACATATTTCTCGTCAGCAACCGGAATACTCAAGATATTTACTAAAAACTGATTTATCAGTTGAATCCATGCTTAAAATGTGATGTGTATCAGAAACATAGACATAAAAGTCATCAATCATGTCGGCCAGCCATGTATGATCCCTCAAATAGCTTGATCACCATCAATTTCTCATCTGGATAAAAGTCTAATTATCTGCTAGTTAGTTCTTCCTCAGTCTACTCTACCTATCAGGAACCCAACACTTAGATGCTCATATTTTTTCACTCATTCATCACCAGAGGCTCAATCTCTGGAATATAGTAGACATGATACTCCTATTAACTTGCCCAAGTCTGCACTTTGTTGAGTTACACCCTCTGAGAGATCCGGACCTGATTGTCAGACCTTGCTGCATGCTCTGTTCTTATTCACCGGACTAGAACTTCTTTAATCTGACTTCCGGTATAGTCATACTAAGCTTTACGGATGTGTGGGATAGACTTTGTTGCCATCAATGACAACAATCATGAAGCCACACAGTGTCTCTTGCCAACAATCTCCCCCTTTGGCATTGATGGCAACACTTAGTGAAAAATGATTGTCGTAGCAAAACTCCCCCTTGGCTGATGCTCTGTCTTATGTACACTTTTACCAGAGCTCCCCCTTAGCTGGATTCCACATTTTTCACTACTCCTTACTCCCCCTTTGACATCAATGGCAAAGGGTGGAATCCGCACACCAAAATTTGCAAAAATCAACATATACATAGCCACATAAGTATATATACATGTTATACTTACATATACTTATGTATATCCACAAAAAGTGGTCTTCAACTAGACAAATTTTGTTGCCCAACTCTACTTCATCCTGTCCAAAATTGAGATGTGACCACTCAACAAAAATGCAAAAGCTTTCGCCCTTCTTAAGTCTATCAGATCACTGGTCTAGGCTGTGGTCTGAAAATCAGTTAAGGCCTCATGCATTGCCTCTAACTTAGGGATAATTATCCCTCTTAGTTCATTCTGCTTGTTCTATTCTTCTTCTCCTTTTCAAGCCTCTTTATTTCATTTATAGTGGCAATAGCCTAACACTCTTGATTCATGATGGATGAGGTGAGAGGATCAAAATTATGAGATAAACTTGACAATTTACCCTCTTGTTCTTCCACCTTGTTTGCAATGTCTTCTGTCACCGTGGACCAAGATAGACAAAATTTGTATATTTCTCTGCCATCTTTAAGAGCATTTTCTAGGCTTTTTATCCCAATGTCCAGAGTTCTCCTATCATTAGCTATGAGTCCCTTCAGAGAATCTCTTTCCCAAAAATTCTTTCTAGACCTTTTCTTCTGTCGATTTCTCTAAGGAATCAAAATGAGTGTTGACAGAGTTTATCAGAGATTTAAGGTCACCGGATGGAGAGGCTAAAGGACCCTTTTGGAAGGATGGCATGATCTTCTCCAACATTCCTGATGCAATCTCTATCAACTCACAGTCTTCCATGTGAGACTTTAGGAGCTTTTCTTTTGCTTTAGCTTGTGCAAAGGATGCTATCTTCATTGTCTGGACCGGAGAGAGGGAATCAAAATTGAGTGGTCCTTGAAATAGTTCCAGTTCATCTATTTCCATCATCTCTTTGGTCAAGAAGTTTTTCACTGCTTCTGCAATGTCTCTTGCTAGAGACAGAGTCTTCTTTCCTTTTGCAGCCTCAGAGATGTCATCAGAGATCTTCTCTGTGTGTTCTTCTTCTCTTCCCTTTTCCTCTTCTACTTGACTCAATTTCTCCTCTTTTCTTCCTTCTCCTTCAGTTTCAGAGTCTGCAGGGGGGTCCAGAAGAGAGATGTTAACTTCTCCATGGACTTCCTCTTCTGGAACAGAGGAATCCAAGTCCTTAGTCTTCTCCTCATCCATCTCTTTTGGCCCTTCTATAATTTTCTCAGTAGATTCTTCCTTTCATGCACTTAATCCTTCAACATCCATGGTAGAAGGTTCTTCATCTATGTCCTCTATAACAAGAAGATTGAATTTCTTGAAGGCATTCCGAAGGATGTCTTCTATTTCTTTTGCCACCTGATCAATCTCTCCAAGCATAAGTTTGTTTGTTCTTGCTTTGCTCTGGAACTCATCCTTGCAATCCTTAAAGATCATGGTCATTTGTTTTGGAGTAATGGAAGGATAGAGCTGAATTGCAATTTGTTCCCGGATTTCTAAATCCTTTTCCTTGGAATTCTCTTTTCTGAGTTCAAGTACCTTCTCTAGACTTTTGGGAATTAGAGAAATGATTTCAATGAATGCTTTATTATAAATGTTTAGGTACTTAATTATAGCTTCCTCCAAAATTCTTTTGTCAGTATCACTGTAATCATCATAAAATTCAGTGATTGGTTGCAGGTTCCCTTTCACTGTGACTGCCTTGATGATATCATCAATAGAGAGAGTAGGCCTTTCAAAAAATTCTTCTGCCTCTTCTTCTTTATTTGTATCGGTAGAAGATTCCCCAGATGTTTTCTTCTTCTTCTTCATTTTCTTAACTTCCTCATCATACTTTGTTTCTTCATCATCTTTTTGGCTTATATATGACCTTGTGGCCTTTGTCTTTGTTTTCTTTTCTCCCTTTCTAGATGTCTTGGCTTCCGGTTTTGAGGCTCTTGAGCTCTTAGAAGTGGCAGGTGCTGAGCTCTTGGAGGATCTAGTCCGGGAGGAGGCTTGCACCGGAACACTTTCTTTTTTTGCTTCTTGTCTCTCTTTCTCTGCTCTTTCTACTTTTTCTCTATTTGCATCAACTGCCTCCTTTGATATGCCATATTTCTTGGCAATTTCCTCTACTTCCCTTCTCACTTTTCTTTTCATCTTTGGTTGTCTCAGTTCAACATGTATTTTCACACTTAATTCTTGAAAGGTTCCAAACCTTTCTACCTTAGGGTCCTTAGGCTGACTCAACAAGTGTTGAACATGCAACTCTAGGATTTTCTCATCTACCTCATAACCCATTGGCATAATCCAGACTGTTCTGGGCTCCACTGCCTCCATTAGGCATTGATCAGTGTCGACCATGAAACACACAGTATCCTTTTATTTTTCAATTATAGATTGGGGGATTCTTTCTCTGGCCTACATCATACTTTGGAAGTTCTTGAAGTATCCCCAAAATGATGTACTTTAAGCCTTGGCATCACCAAACCCATACATGTAGTCTCTGATTTATATGGCAATCGGTCTGTCATTTTGCCATACCCAACCACTTGATCCGGGTAGCTCATTCATATAGTAAAAGAATAAACACAGTATTAAACCACCGTACTTGAATGAGTTCTTCTTGTCCTTCTTGATCTTTTGCAAGTTTTCTAACAGTTGGTTCAGGAGAAACTCGCATAGATCATAATCTGCATTTTCCCTTAGCATTTGATATGCAGTATAAATTACAGTTCCGAACACATAATTCTCTCTGCTAGAGTGATAGATTTTATAGCCAATTATCATAAAGGTAAATTTGATATCCGGATCTGTGATATCTTCTATTGTCATTGATCTTTTGTCAAACTTTGATCTGGTAGCCTCACTTACTGTTTGGTTCTTAACAGATTTGAGAGCAGGCAACCCACCAGATGAGTATAATCCAGTTACTGCCCTAATTGCATCTTTTGTTATCTTGAAGGGCTTCAACAACCACATGAAGTTGTCATGTATTTTGCTAAGAACATATCAGACCCATTCATCTTCTGTGAAACAGGGAAAGTGGATGCAATGTCTAAAATGCTTATCTCGGATGGCCTTGTATTGAGGTTTGAGTTCAAAGGTTTTATCTATTAGTTGTTTATGGTAGATATCCATTAGCTTTGATTCTCCAAATTCCTCAATATTGGCATGGATGTATACCCTAACATCTTCTACATGTAGAACCCCATGCAGAATGCTAGAAAAGGCGCCTAAGGGATCAACTTCTAGGGATTTGTAGGGGTGTTTCTTGAACTTTGGGTGTGGCCTATCAGTGATCTTAACAACCATAGGAGTAGCCATCTTTGTAAAATATTTAGAGAGAGATATTCAAAAATTGAAATACCTTTTTACACTTCTAGGGTTCACAATATGCACCGAAAAAGATCGCTGGTTGAATCAAATTATGCGGTTAATCTTTGAGAAGATTGTAACAATCTTGATGCAGAGCTCTTCCTTTCTTTTTCTTGAATGCAATTGTGCAAATGATGAATAAAAGAACCCTTTTATCTCTATGCAAACCCTAATTTTCTATTGCAATAAATGCACAACTTAAGTTATTCTGGTTGCCTTGTTCTGAGAGAGATCTTTTCGAATCACTGAGATGCACTTAGAATTATTTTAGTGATAATTGACAATGTATCTCCTTTCCTCCAATCATGCCATTTATCCGCAGATCAAGATATTTTAATTTTGAATCATACTGGATCTAACTGTGAAAATCTGACTTTTACCAGATGGCTGTCAAACCAGATCAATCTTGGCTGATTAAACTCTTCAAAACTCCTTGTGGATCTTTCATATTTTTACTGAGGGTTATTTAGATATTTCTTTGAGATCTCTTTAATCTGCAACATTCCATGTGCCAAATTTAGGCACCAATTGACTGGTTGGGGGAATTTATTTTCCTTTGTGACTCCCCCTGAGCCAAAGGTCATCTGTTTAGTTTCTGGAAGGAATATCAGCACCAGATTTTGGTGTGGATCCATCCCCAACATTTTTTGTGCTCTTCTTTACTCAAATCTTGTTCATCTCCCTTTGAACTTTATCCGCATTCACTTTGCCTTTTCCTTTATCTTGATTTTGATTATGATGCACTAGACCCCTTTTATCCTGATTCTTACTTTTGCAGAATTTGGTAATATGATCGGATCTATTGCAATTGTAGCAAACAACATTTCTTTGCATATTTGACTGATATCCTTTTGATCTGCAATGATTAGCCATATATCCCATTCTATTGCATGCGAAGCATCTTCCATTGAATGAATTGTTTATTTGCATATTTTTGCATTCATGAGATTTGTGACCATACCTTTTGCAGTTGAAACACTGTCCAGAGAAGGATGAATTAGTCTGATTCATTCTTCTACTGTACTGAGTTGCTTTATGACTGAAGTTGTTGCAATTGTAGCAGTATCCATTGAAGGATGGATATCTTTGAGCATTTGGTTGCCTTACCGAAGGTCTTCTAGGCATGTTCCTTGGATTTCTTGATCCAAAGTTCTTCTGACCGGATCCAGAGCTTTCACCTTTCTCATACCCCAAGCCACGCTTGTCATCTACCCTCTTTTAGCTTTAAAGAAGAACTTCAAGTTGAGCTGAGCTTATCTTGAATTTCTCTTTGTATTCATTTGTTGTTTGAAGATCTTGTTTAAGAGTGTCTATCTGATTCTCAAGTTGTTCTTCATTATCTCTAGCTTCTTCAAGATCAAATTCCAGATGTGTCATTATTCTGTCCATTTTGTGGTAGTCCTATGATTTTTCCTTGAGAGATTGTTTTAGATTATCTTCAATTTTTCTTTTCTCTTCAATTTCTTGGGTGAATCTCATAACCCTTGATTCCATTTCATATCTTACCATAATGACCTCTTTTGATAGCTTCTCACATAACTTGTTTTTATCATTTAGATCTTCATTAGTATCATTGGCTTCACTTTGACTTGCTAATTGTTGAAGTAGTTCCTTTCTCTTTTTCACAAAGATACTCATTTTTTCTTTTAGCTCATTTATGAAATCATTAGCTTGTTTGAGTCTTTCTCTCAAGTTATTGACTTCAAAGTGAGATTGCTCAAGATCATCTAGGGTAGACTAAAGTTGTTCCTTCATACCATACATATCCATTAAGATTCACAGATCTTCCTCAAGCTGTTAGGCTCTGTTTAGAGGAACTTAGCTCTAATACCAATTGTTGGAAACAAGGCAGATAACTGAGAGGGGGGTGAATCAGTTATCTTAAATATCTTAACTTTATTTTCTTCTTTAATATTAATGCAGCATCAAAACATAAGAGCATACATAATCATGAGAGCAGAAATAAAATCAGCACACATAACACAAGGATTTTTACGTGGAAAACCTTGTTAAGGGAAAAAATCATGGGGTGACTAACCCAAGATTGTATTCTCTGTTAAAAGAATAAGAAGTACAAAATGGCACTTGCCAATTAGGGCTCACTATCTGAGCACACTGCTCACAAGAGGCACACTGCGTATAAGAGACTCACTGTCTACAAGGTATATAGAAAGCAATTAGGTGTTTGAACTGATGAGAGGCATCCACATATGCTGAGGTTTAGTTCCTATTAGGCTCAATATACTGATCTAATGCACTTCATTCTTCCTCTATTCTAATGCTGCTGTTCTATCACATACCAGACTTGTATTGCTGCTTCAACACTTCTCTCTGCCTTTCCTCGCACACACTTTTTTCAACCCACACCTTCATATTGAAATCCATTTGGTATATATATCCGCACCAAGGATTTCAACATATTTCTAGTCAGCAACCAAAATACTCAAGATATTTACTAAAAATTGATTTGTCGGTTGAATCCATGCTTAAAATGTGATGCGTATCAGAAACATAGACATAAAAGTCATCAATCATGTCAGCTAGCCATGTATGATCCCTCAAATAGCTTGATCACCATCAATTTCTCATCCAGATAAAAGTCTGATGCTCTGCTAGTCAGTTCTTCCTCAGTCTACTCTCCCTGTCAGGAACCCAACACTTAGATGCTCATATCTTTTCACTCATTCATCACCAGAGGCTCAATCTTTGGAATATAGTAGACATGATACTCTTATTAACTTGCCCAAGTTCGTACTTTGCTGAGTTACACCCTCTGAGAGATCCGGACCTGATTGTCAGACCTTGCTGCATGCTCTGTTCTTGTTCACCAGACCAAAACTTCTTCAATCTGACTTCCGGTATAGTCATACTAAGCTCTGTGGATGTGTGGGATAGACTTTGTTGCCATTAATGACAACAATCATGAAGCTACATAGTGTCTCTTGCCAACAAAGCTTGCCTGAAACACCAAGAATATCCACACCGCTTCTGATTACTGAATTCATTCTCTTCATCATCCAGAACCTCAAGAACACAGTCTGTCATCACTGTCATATTGGAATAGATGCTTGCGGACCTCTAGACCACTAACCAATTGAGTTGTCAATTCACATTGACTTCCTAAACACTCCACCAAATCTACAGAACAAGATATTGCATTTCTAGATCTCACCAGACCTATTTGTGTCACTCTGTCACCTCTAAACTTCTACCAGAACCAGTTTTACTCATGTGGTCATAACTTCTTCAAATATTCATGTGGACCTCTCAAATCTTTACTGGATCACCTTTAGACACATATCTATAAACCCTTTGATGTGCATCCTCTGATCTTCATCTTAGCTGGGATCTTTACTTCATAGAGTTTCATTGTCTTCACTATTCTTATTTGTTTCTAATAGGACTAATTTTCTCAATATCCTTAGCACACAACTCATCCAATCCTTGACATGAATGCAACAAAAATATGTTGACATCAATGACAACACCAGTTAGGCCCATACTTGTAACAATCTGCCCCTTTGTCATTGATGGAAACATATGATGTGAAAAATTATTTTAACCATCAAGACAAGAACTTCTCACTGACTGACATAACTCCCCCTATCAACAACTATTCACATGTCTTCTCTTCCTTTATTGTTCCCCCTTTGATCAGCAACCATTTTCTATTTTTCACACGTCTTCTCTCCCCCTTTGACATCAATGACACAGGGCACATACTTGCATCACTCAGAATCATACAGACTACTCCCCTTGAGTAGTAGCTTCCCATCATCAATCTGGACCACAAGATATTACTGTGAGATCCACCGAACTGATGCACATTAGTGCATCTTAATTCAAAATTAGAGGGGTAATAACCCCTAACTTCTCCCTGAGATACTCAAAAGAGTCCTTAGGTAGAGGTTTAGTAAAAATATCTACAATCTGATCCTTGGAGGGCACAAACTCCAATCTGACTTCATTTTTTTTCACTTGCTCTCTCAAAAAGTGAAACTTGATGGATATATGTTTTGTTTTTGAGTGCAACACTAGATTTTTTGATATATTTATTGCACTTGAATTATCACAAAAAATTGTGATAGGTTCCTCATACTCCATTTTGTTGTCTCTTAGCATTTGCTTCATCCACAATACTTGAGTGCAACTACCTACTGCTGCAATATATTCTGCTTCTGTAGTGGACAAAGATATGGCCTCTTGTTTCTTGCTCAGCCAAGAAACCAATCTTTTCCCTAAAAATAATGCTCCACCATTGGTACTCTTCCAGTCATCCACATCTCTTGCCCAATCCACATCTGTATATGCATGAAGAGAGAAATCATGATCTCTAGGATACCATAAGCCATACTCAACTGTTCCTTTTAGATATTTGAGAATCCTTTTGATTTCCATGACATGAGATTCTCTAGGATCAGCTAGGAATCTGGCAACAAGGCCAACAACATTCATAATGTCAGGTCTAGTTTGAGTAAGATACAGTAGTCCTCCAATCATTGACTTGTACTTTTCTGATCAGCCTTAGGAGAGTCATCATCTTTGCTCAATTTACATCTGGTTGCCATGGGAGTATTCATTGGTTTTGAGTCTTCCATCCCAAATTTCTTCAACAATTCTTTCACATATTTGGTCTGTGAAATAAAGATTCCTTTCTTTGTTTGAATGATTTGCAGACCTAAGAAGAAATTCATTTCCCCAAACATGGACATCTCAAATTCACTTTTCATTTGATTTGCAAAAGTTTTGCACATACTATATCTTCCTCTAAAAATGATATCATCAACAGATACTTCAACAATCAAGATATTTTCATGATCAATTTTGAAGTACAAGTTACTGTCAGCAGTACCTTTGTTGAAACCAATCTTCAAAAGATGCTTATCTAGTCTTTCATACCAGGCTCTTGGGGCTTGTTTGAGTCCATACAGTGCTTTCTTCAACTTGCAAACCATATCACCATGATCAAACAATTGAAATCCATCCGGTTGCTTAATTTATACTTCTTTTTCAAAGTCACCATTCAGGAAGGCAGACTTGACATCCATCTGATGTACTTTGAAGTCCTTGAAGACAACAAAGGCAAGAAATAATTTGACTACTTCAATTCTTGCCACCGGAATAAAAGTTTCTTCAAAATCAACTCCTTCTACTTGAGAATAACCCTTGCAGACCAATTTGGCTTTGTTTCTGACTACTTCACCATCTTCATTTAGTTTATTCTGGAAGACCCATTTGGTTCCAATCACATTTTTGTTTCTAGGTCTGGGAACAAGATCCCAGGTGTGATTTTTCTCAATCTGCATCAACTCTTCCTTCATTGTTTTAGTCCAGCTTTCATCATTGCATGCTTCACTTACTGTTTTTGGTTCAATTTTTAAAATCAGACAATACTTTTCTGAGTCTTGAGCAATCTTTCTTCTTATTTGAACACCTTTGCTTTTATCACCTATGATCTGATCTTCAAAGTGATTCAGTCTTACATACCTGGGAGTTTTGGGAATTTCTTGCACTGCTATTTCTTGAACAAGTTCATTCAAACTTATCTCTTCTTCCTGATTCTCCGGATCAGTCTGGATCTAAATTTTAGAAGGGGCTTGGACTTCTTGGACCAAAAGATCATTCTAATCATCTTCTTCTTATTCATAAATCCTTGAGGGTTTTTCAATACCTTCATCAACCTTCACATTTGTACTTTCTATAATCTTTCTCAATCTCTTGTTATAACATCGGTATGCTTTGCTTTGAGTAGAATAACCCAAGAATATTCTTTCATCACTTCTAGCATTAAATTTGCCAAGGTCTTCATCTCTTTTAATGTAACTTTTGCTACCAAAGACTTTGAAATACTTCACAGTGGGAGTAATGCCAAACCAAAGTTCATAAGGGGTCTTACCAGTATTGCTTCTGATTTGTACTCGATTAAGAGTATAGACAGCAGTGCTTACAGCTTCTCTCTAGTAGATCTGAGGAACATTTACTTCCATCATCATGGTTCTAGATGCTTCCTGGATGGTTCAGTTCTTTCTCTCCACTACTCCATTCTACTGTGGAGTCCTTGGAGCAGATAACTGTCTTTTTATCCCATGTTTCTCACAGAATTCTATGAACTCTCTGGAGGTGAATTCTCCACTTCTATCAGACTTGAGACATTTTATGTTTAATCCAGTTTTATTCTCTACCATAGCCTTGAATATTTTGAATTTCTTAAGAGCCTCAGATTTTTCTTTCAGAAAAGTCACCCACATAATCTAGGAGTGGTTATCAATTAATAACATGAAGTATCTATCACCTTGAAAACTCTTGATTCTTGCCAGTCCACATAAATCAGTATGTACTAAATCTAACAATCTGGTAGAAGATTGTTCCTTACTTTTGAATGTGACTCTGCTCTACTTACCCAACTTACATTCTTTGCACAAACTATTAGTAGATTTCATCAGTCTTGGAAGATCTCTTACAGCCTGAGTGTTGCTTATCTTGATGATATTATCAAAATTCATATGACACATTCTCCTATGCCACAACCAACTCTGATCAATTTGAACAAATAAACAACCTTTGTTAGTACCAACCAAGTGGAAGATGTTACCTTTTGTTTGAGTACCAGATGCAATCTCTATTCCAAAACTTTCAAAGATCTTACATTTTCCATTTTTGAATCAGAGATCATAGCCTTTGTCCACCAACTGTCCAACACTGAGAAGATTATGCTTCAGACCTTCAACATATAGTACATTACTGGTTTTGTTCTTTCCATCAAAAGAAATAGTTTCTCTACCTCTAATTCTGCCAGCAGAATTATCACCAAATTTTACCACTCCTTGATATCTTTCCAAATATATGAACTTATTTTTGTCACCTATCATATGGTGGGAGCATCCACTGTCAATGACCCAATCATCCTTTTCTTCAACTTGGGTAGCTAGAGCTCTTTCTATCATTTTATGATTGACAGATTCAGAGGGCATTGGATCTTCTTCTTTGATGGTAATAAACACCCAGTCACTTCCAGATTTATTTCTTGTCTCTGATTCATTATCTGTTACTCCATCATCATCTTTTTCGTGAACATAGTAACATTTCTTTTGGAATCTTGATCTATTTGGATTTGCCCTTGAAAATCTTTCTGGACACCTTGAGGCAAAATGACCAATCTTGTTGCAGTTAAAACATTTGAAGGGCAATTTTCCTTCATACTTACCGGATCCTCTTGGTAGTCTTTTTTCAATAAGGGCTTCAAGTTGAGTGGCTTCTGCTTCATCTTCTTCCAAATCTTTTCTTTCTTTTTCATACCATGATAGCTTCTTTGAGGAGTTCTCTCTTGGATCAAACTTTTGTTTGCCTTTTACAGAGGCACTAGCTTTGAATGCAGATTCAGTCTTGGGGGGGCATCTTCAAACTTGGCTAATTCAAATGCAACTAATTTTCTAACCAATTGATCTTGTGATATTTGTAAAAGATCTAAATTCTTCAATAGCAACAACCTTGTGTTTGTAAGCATGAGGTAGGGATCTGAGAACTTTGGCAACAATCTTATCTTCATCCAAGATTCCACCAGCACACCTAATGCCACAAACAAGCTCATTTACTTTTGGCATAAATGTAGTGATATTTTCCTCTTCATTCATCTTCAGGTTTTTGAATTTTCCTTTTAGACTCTATAGCTTGGCACATTTAACATATTTGTCTCCTTCATGCAAAAGTTGCAGTTTTTCCCAAATCTCATATGCAGTTTTTAGATCTTGAACATTTGTCAGCTCTGAATTAGATAAGGCACTTAATAGAGCTTCTTTAGCCTGAAGATTGTCTTTAGCATCTTTGATTTCATCTACAATCATCGGACCATTCTTTGGAGGAACATACTTCTTAGAAGCCATGATCCAATATGGCATTCCCATACATTGCAAGTGACATTCCATGCGGCTTTTCCAAAGAGTGTAATTGGTTCCATCAAACCTCAGACTATCCTTCTTGTAGGAAGATATCCTGGATCTCCTCAAGCAATTAAGCTCCTTTTAGAAGAACTTAGCTCTGATACCACTTGTTAGTTTCAAGATAGACAATTAAGAAGGGGGGTGAATCAGTTGTCCCAAAACTTTTCTTTTATTAACCACTTAAATACTTCTTGTAATTCAATAGTATAATAATAAATCAATCATAGAAACACAATGCAACAATTCAAGAGCATAAACACATATGACACCAAGATTTTAACGTGGAAAACCCGGTCAAGGGAAAAACCACAGGGTGACTAACCCAAGATTGTATTCTCTATTAAAAGAATAAGAAGAACAAAATGGCACATGCCAATTAGGGCTCACTGCCCAAGCACACTACTCACAACAGGCCTATTGCCTACAGGAGACACACTATCTACAGAATGATAAATATTACATACTTGAACTGAAGAATAGCATCTTCACCATGCTTGAGTTAGTTCCATTTAAGCTCAACACTTATGCTCTGCCTTTCACTCTTCTCCTCTCTACCACACTCTCATCTTCGCCAAGATACTTTTGAAATGACTTCACAACACTTATTTATACAAGACATTGAATTTGGGATAATCATCAAAGTCGACATACTTTACAGAACAAATACACAAATACAACTTGACTTATTACAAACGACTTCATGTGAATCACCACACTGTCGGCCACATAGATCTGGGACTTAAATCTTCTTTGAGGAACACGCCATACTTTGCAGAATATCTTCAAGATCATCCGTAAGATGTGTAAATCATCCGATCGGCCAAGTTTAGGAAGAACATCATCATCTAGAAGTAATTCTTCAATTACGAGTTCAATCTTCAATGCGGACTACCAACACAAACTGGACACAATCTAGAGACCCCCACAAGCTTGCTTGAAACACCAAGAATATCCACACCACTTCTAATTACTGAAATCATTCTCTTCTTCATCCAGAACCTCAAGAACATAGTCTGTCATCACTGTCATATTGAAATAGATTCTTGCGGACCTCTAGACCACTAACCAATTGAGTTGTCAATTCACATTGACTTCCTAAACACTCCACCAAATCCGTAGAACAAGATATTGCATTTCTGGATCTCACTAGATCTATTTGTGTCACTATGTCACCTTTGAACTTCTACTAGAATCAGTTTTACTCATGTGGTCATAACTTCTTCAAATCTTCATGCAGACCTCTCAAATCTTTACTGGATCACCTTTAGACACATATCTACAAACCCTTTGATGCGCATCCTCTAATCTTCATCTTAGCTGGGATCTTTACTTCATAGAGCTTCACTGTCTTCACTGTTCTTCTCTATTTCTAATAGGACTAATTTTCTCAATATCCTCAGCACACAACTCATCCAATCCTTGACATCAATGCAATAGGAGTATGTTAACATCAATGACAACACCGGTTAGGCCTATACTTGCAACAAATTGCTCCGCATTTCCAGAGGAATGAAGATAAAGTACGTGGACCATATGGATGTGTAGAGGATTGTCTGAAGTATCTCCAGTTAAGATTTGAGAGGTCCACATGAAGATTTGAAGAATCTATGGCCATCTGAGTAGAATTAGGTTTTGCAGTGTTCAGAAGAGACAGAGTGATAGGAAATTGGTCTGGATTGCTCCGCAATGAAAACTTATGATCTGCAGATCTAGAGGCATGTTTAGGAAGTCAGTGTGTATCCTCAACTCAAGTGGTTCATGGTTTGGAGGTCCACAAGCAATCTTTCTAGTGTGACAGTCATGGTAGACAATGTTCTTGAGGTACCAGATGAAGATGCAAGTGATTCTGATAATTTGGAGTAGTGTGGATGTTATTGTTGAATTCAATGTGCTTTTGGAGGTCTCTGGATTGTGTGCCTACTATGTTGGAGGTCCGCATTGAAGATTAAGCTCGTTGTTGAAGATTTCTTCCTTTGTATTGTTGTTCTTCCCAGTCTTGGCCAACCAGATGATTCAAGCGTGTTGCAGATGATCTAAGAGCAATTCTCTGGAGCATAGCGTGTTGATCGAAGAAGATTCAAGTCCTAGCTATGATTGGCTGACAGTACAATGATCCGTATTGAGTCAAGCTGACCTTGATGTTCATTCCAAGGTCGATGAAGCGTATAAATACTTGTGGATGAGTTGTGGAAAGTTGTCCTTGTGAGAAAATGATAAAATCATAAGAAAGGTACAAAGGCAGAACAAAGAAAAGGAGAAGTAGAAGAACAAGAGCAGTAGAGGATGAAGAGTTAGTGAAGAAGTGTTTGGGGCAGAGCAGAGTTTTGTGAGCTTTCAATGGGACTGAACTAGGCATAAAGATGTTGTTTCTCAATTCATTCTTTCTGTATTAAACATAAAATCATGTATGCAGTGAGCCTCTTTGAGCAGTGAGCTCTAGGCAGTGCACCCGAAGGCAAGTTCCTTTGCATTTCTTTTAAGTACTTTTAATAGGGTACAAATCTTGTGGGTTAACCCCCACAATGGTTTTCCTTTAACCGAGTTTCCACGTTAAAAATCTTGGTGTCAAGTGTGTTAATTGTGTTTCTGCTCATGTGTTGTTGATTCATGCTTTAATGTTTACATCATTAATCTGTTTGTAAGTTGTGAAAGAAGATTAAAAGTAGAAAAGGTTAAATTGTGGGACAACTGATTCACCCCCCCTCTAAGTTGTTTGGACTAATTCCAACACTTGCTTGTTTGGCTCATGCAAAAAGTCATACACAACCAACAACATGATTTATAACATATTTATCAAGAAGCCACAAGGTTAGAAGCCTTACAAGCTATAATTTCTAAGATTGCCCCATCTACCATTTTGTTGGGTACATCTCTCACCCCCCCTCTCAGTTGTCCGGACTAATTCCAACACTTGCTCGTTTGGCTCATGCAAAAAATCATTGTGAGGACCGCCCTTTTTACTTCTGTTATTATGACTATTTACATTTCGGTTATTGTTACTTTTTATATTTGTGGGATAGCAGTTCCCGGAATTGTCAAACTATTAAACTTTATTATGATTTCGGAAAAACTAATTGGGTGATGTTTGGATAAGTTTACATTTCAGAAAAGTTAATTAGGTGATGATGGAAAATGGTAATATGATTTCATTTATGTTAATTAGAACTATGTCATGATAATGCATGTTTTTAATTTGCTTCGGCTATGATGATTATATGTGGATACTGATCTTGTAATTTAGTGTGCAGGATTTACTAATCGAACCACAGATTTCGGAGATCATTCCGCACCTTGTTATTGTTATCCCCTGTTAAGCCGATCTGGTTCCACGAGGAACCAAGATCTTTCTGTGTTTGAGGTGATGTTATAATGTGGTCTTTCGTATGGTCGAGTGGGTTTGGTTACCCTCTTGTAACAATATTTTATGATTTGTGTTGTAAAAAGTTTGAATTTGAATTTCTTTATTTTATTTAAATCTTTGAGGCCTTTTCATGTGCTTTACCTTGACCGTGGGTGTCCTGGATGGGTTAAAGTTGACCCTGGGTTATACCCCATGGGTCCAGGGGCCCATTTGGCATGGGTGACCCTTGAGTAACCTCCATCTAGTCATCTTAACTTCCCCCTGAAGTTAAGTGGCGAAAATTGGAGGTATGGAGGGGACATGATGGGTTGTACCAACACCCAACCCATCCCTCTTCAATCCCCAAGGTAAGAGATGACTACAAACCCATCCATTATTGAAGGATTGACTTGAAGTCACCTTCTCCATTAGTGAGATTCCCCCATGTGTTGTGGGGCCATCCATGTGAAGGAGGGAAGAAGAGGCATGGGTCACCTGTCTTTTCCTCCTTTAACTCCTTTTATTTCTCCCATGCGTAAGAGAAATGACATGAGGAGAGGGATAAGGAGTACTCTAGGGATGGGTGAGTGACATAAGCCACCAGGACAGAATAGTGGTTTTGGGAAGGGTGAGGAGGTGACAAGTGTCACCTCCCCATTCCTCTAAACTGAAAAGAATTTGGGTTATTTGTTTTCAATTTTGGGATGAGAGGGGGTTAGTTGAATTTTGGGGGAGAGTTTTTATGATTGCAAAAAAAAAAAAGGGAAGTTAGCTTGGAGGTGAGGAAAGGGAGAGTGGGTTGTTGGCTAAGGTTGGAAGAGAACTCAGTGGAGCCCTGCAACAGTTTCATTCCAGGAGGGCTTTGTAAGGTTGGTTTGATTTTTACCTTTCTTTCGTATATCTGAATGTGTATGTAAAGTGTGTGAAAGATGATTAATTGTTTGTGTTTTAGATGTGTTTTCTATGGGGTTTGTTGTCAGGTTGTTTGACAGAGCTTCTCCCACTTGGGAGAAATGCTCATCAAGTTTGGGGTAGGGGAGGAGAGATCCTCCTCGGGTGCATACCTGTTTCCATCTTTTGGGATGTTGAAAGCCTTGAGGGCATGTATCTGTGACTGTATCTTTGACTTGAGAGTCAAATACAGATTTCTTAAAAAAAAATTTGTGATCAAACTTGGTTTGAGGCCAAGAGAAATTGTGTTGGTTAAATTATCTGTAAGGGTGACACTCTGGAGTCGAGTGTGTCCACTCTCCTGCCCCTTATGAAACTCACTGTAGTTGAGTTTCCGTGTTGTGTAATTTACCACAGGTGTTTGTGTGCTTTGGGTTTGTTGTTGTCCCTGTTGTGAAGTGGAGTGCTTGAGTTACCCAGGTGTGAGTATGGTCTCCCTAGCTCAGGGGTGACCCTCTTGCGGGTCTACAGAAGGGAGGAGAGCTAGATGAGTGGTGTTTTCTTCTTTGTTTGTCTTTGATACGCAGGTTTCCTCTTGGAGCTTATGGTTGGATTTGGAGAAGTTATATTTATGAAGAAACAGTTTATTCTTCTTTGTCATGAGAATTAGATCATGTTCATTTCATAAGAGTGTAAAAGAGAGCACCTCTCTTGATATTGTTGTAATTTATTGTCACCCTGGGAGTGAAGGAAATAACCTCCCTGATCTTGTATTGGGTGTGACTGTTATTTGGTTTTTACATAACTTCCTTGTATATTGGTTGGGAGAAGGAAGTCCTTATCCTTCATCTTGTTAAGGGTAGTGAAAGAGTTAATCTTCTTGTATTGTATGTGATGTAATTATTTACCTTAAATTTCAAATGAAAGTTTGAAGTGAGTTTGCATTGGAAAGTAAATCTTACTGTATTAACTCTGATTTTGTTTATGTACTTAAAAGGATAAATATGCTTAACTAGTTGAAAAGACAAATTTAAAGTTCATTGTCACAATGGATAATACAGTTTTAAATGATTAAGTTTCTTCTTCCTTAAAAATCTTTACTAGTTAGAGTTAGTCATTTTTGTATTTATTTCTGTTTGTCCAAAGAGTTGAAATGGAAATTTACTTATTGCAGAATTAAACTGAGTAAAATCTACTTCCATTGTCATTGGTTTAGTAGTTAGATTTTTATATTAAAAAGCTTAGGATGGAAGAAATTGTAATTATGAAATATTGTAAAGTTAAGAATTTTGCATCTATTTGGTAACATTATCCTTTCATTTTATCTTTATTGAGAAAGTTTTGTTCTCTGTAAAAAAAAGAGATATATATATATATATATATATATATATATATATATATATATATATATATATATATATATATATATATATATATATATATATATATTCTTTATTAAAGTTCTTAATTGTTCATTTTAAAAGAACTTGAGAAACTGAATAAATTGCAATATTTGTGAAATTTGATTATATATATATATATATATTTGATTTGTTTATATCAAAATACCATGAAATTAAATGTTTTGTATAGACTAAAATGTATAATGTAATCTCTGTTTTTTTTTACAGAGAGAAAGATAAAAAAAAAAAATTTATAACATAAATAATACATGGCGCGGTGGGGATGAAACCCCAACGCAGCCTTTGTAATAATGGAGGGTGTGGGGAGGGGGCGGAGCCCCCACCCACACCCCACTACGTGGGATGTGGGTGGGGGCTCCACCCCCTCCCCACATCCCCGCCTGTTTTAAACTGCGAGCCATTCTCCCTCCCGCGACACCCACACCCCCGCTACCCCGAAAACCCCGGCCGCCACTGTCTGCGGCCACAACGCCGCCACAACCCCGCTCACCCGCCACTGTCTGCGGCCACAGCGCCGCCACCTCCTCCATGGCTGCGACCTTCCACCTTCGCTTCACCCTCTGCCATCCGCCATGCTCAGCTCCGCCACCCTTGTCTGCAGTTTTCAACATGATTTTCAATAAGAATTTTTAGGGTGAAAACCCTACTCTATGTTTGAACAAAAATAATAAAATAATAAAAAAAACAAACCACTATTAGTGGTGTTTTAAGTTATATAAATATATAGCTGTATATATACATATCTATGTATATATATAGATATTTATTTATATTTAGATATAACTTTATAAATATATAATTATATATACATACCTTGTATATATAGGTATGTATTTATATTTTGTTATAAATTATATATATATATATATATAAGAGTAAGGGATTACGTGGAGTTTGCTAAATAAATTTAAAAGAGCATTTTCGTAATTTACATATACATATAAATATATATGTATATGGGAGAAGTTTTACGGACCATTTTATTATGCCCTCGCTTAAAATCCTAACAAAGTTTTACAAATTAATTTTAATAATGAAATATCAAGGTATGGGAATTATGTTTTCGTCGTAAGTGAAGTATAAACGTAATTAAATAGAAATTTTGTTATAGATCCATGATAAGGGTTTTATAAAGAGGAGAGCCTCCTACATATATTAACAATGGTATTTGATTTACAATAAGAGTATTAATATTAATTATTAGTAATAATAACAACAGTAATTATAAATAAGAGAAAATAAAATTATAATTTAATGAGAGCAGAAAGGGATATACTGTATTACTCCGGAAAGAGTTTCTCGGAAGTTTCAACTATCAACGTAATTCCATAACCGGGAAAATGAAGAGGAAAATTACACGTCACCTTGCTTAAAGGATCACTGGAAATAAACTTAAGAAGCCATCACAGACATTCCATGTGAGGCCATTTTAATCTCAACTGTAGTAAACGTCCACATAAGTAAACCTGTAAGAGAGTCAGAAGAAGAAAAAGTAACATTGGAAAACACAGAGGAGAAAATGCGCGGCATTTCCCACATGGGATAAGAGAACTAAGTTGATGGACCCTCCTGCCAAAATTTGCTTAGGAACAAGTTTAATTAATACAAACGAAGAGGAGAAACCTAGATTGGAGAAGACTAGGAGATCGAGTCCAGCGAAGTAGTAAACCAGCCTATGTGACCTGGACCATCCGGAAGTTAGGTTTAATATCAACAAAAGATACAGTGATAACCCTGATTGATGTGAAATATGAAGAAAGGACCGGATAAACATAAAGAAAGCATAGAAAACGAAAGAGAGAGAGACCGAAATATAAACAAACTAAATTATCAGAGAAATAGTTAAGGTAAGCGCGATAAAAATACAATCAAAATTAAGACCCAGAGAAAAGGGAAGAGAGAGCAAACGAACCACCTTGTTGAGAATGCTAAGTCGAAGGAGGAGTATGTTTCAGGAAGCAAGAGAGGAGACAGACAACCGTGCCTTGCTAAAAAATGACTAAATAGGGAGATCACGAGTCAGTTTAGTCAGAACAAGGCGTCGTGGGAAGTTGTTAATTTATCAGTGAACCACGTGCGTAAAATAGTGTTGGGTAATTCCCACTTATGCCGTAAGGCGTTATGCTACCGGCATATGCCGAGATTTAGTTTTAGGAACCTTGGTAATCTCACCCTTGTAATGACGTTAACGGCGTCATAGAGACCCCCTTGTTAGACTGTTTGCGTCTGATTGCACGCAATTGTACTTGTACCCTGCCGAAAACTATAGTGTTTTCGCCTTGAGTAAACACCACCGAGCATGCTTACGCATGAGAGGGGGTTTTTAGGGAAGCGTGAGAAAAATTTTCATATTTCATGTCATAACCATATGACAGATGTGGCTATGACACGTGTGATGTGTGTTGTGACCACATGGAAAAATGTGGGCATGACAATCATACACAACCAACAACATGATTTATAACATATTTATCAAGAAGCCACAAGGTTAGAAGCCTTCCAAGCTATAATTTCTAAGATTGCTCCATCTACCATTTTGTTGGGTACATCTCTCTCTCTCTCTTTCTCAGACCATGATTGCATCTTCCACCATTACTCCTCCACTACCATTGTCCATCCTATATTTCCACCCCTACTTGTACTAGTGTTCCTCCACATAGTGTCTTTCCTTTCTCCACCTTCACCTCTCTATATGGCCTTCCTCCTAACTATAACCCTCTTAAGATACCCACATCCCACATGATGTATTACTCTTCTATTCCCATTTCATCTACCACTACACAACCTACCATATCCACTACCCCTCTCACTTATGTCATTCCCACTTCCTCCACTCACCCCTCTACCATATCAACCTCACTCCATACCCCCATATGCTCCTATGAATACTATTCATTATAGCTCTTCCTCCATGCCTTTTTTCCAACCCATGACTTATACTATTCTTCCATCACACCTCATGACTGATATTTCCCGTAATGTGATCCATCCATCCATAGATATGATCTCACCCCTTACCTCACAACCTCATTATACCTCCTCCAATATTTTACATGCACCCAACACAACCCTAGCCTCCATCACTACCTTAGATACACTATTACAAGAGATGGCCAATGTTAAGAAGGAAATCAACAACAATAAGAATGGTTCTATTACTTATAATCCACCACGTTGCATGTCATTAGCATTTGAGGTGGTTACATATCTATTGCTTGTTGGGTTTGTGGCCCCTAGATTTGAGCTATGTAATTTAAAAGGAGACCCAAGTATTCATATAGAATCCTATATGATTGTGATATGGGAAAATGAAATCCAACTAAACTATATCTAATCAAAATAATTTCCTATCACACATTAGGATACTAGCCAACGAAGATGTATATCTTGCTACTATCCAATCTGGAAGAGCAACAATATACGGGCTATATTCCTTTGTTGCAATTGGAAATGGAATGATTAAATATTGTTGACTAAAACTAACAAAGACAGGAGAAAACAAGGAAAATGTAAGGATTGATAAAATAATTCACAGAAATAAATGTAGAAATAGAAATAGCAGATCACAAGGAACCTGGCACTAGGAAAACAGTCTCACTATCCAAGACAATAGTGCATGGTGCAAATGTTTGTGTGTCACACTGTAGTCTATATGGTGTAAAAAACCAAAATCCTAGATCCGTACGAATTCACACACATTTCAAGAGTTTCCTATTGACAACAAACATAATAGTTATTACACAGAAATCTACAAATGAGAGAAATAGATAGAAATGATACGATGAGAATAAAATAAGAGAATCAACGAGAAAGGGAAAGGAAGATGTAAACACTCATGTGCTCAAAATCTTTTCTCATGCAATTTGCAATCACAAACAGAGAAGAAGGGTTGGGTTGTATAGGAGTTTGCCTAAGTCAAACCTTGTTTTGGTGTTTCTACCTCAACAACAGTTAGAGACTGATATATTGATAAACAATGTGTGCTCTTAATTCTAAGTGCATCTAGAATTGTAATGAGCAGTGACAAAATAAAAATGCAATATTGATAAGCAAGGAAATGATATTCAACCACAAAGATAATGCTAATCTAAATGGATTGACAAAAGGTAAGAAAAGAAGTTACGAGGATCTCATTGGAAGACTATTCCATTAGAGAACAAATGAAACTTTGTTCAAAATGATAGTGATCTCAAATAAGAACATTTTGAAGAGTGTGAAGAGACTAAAGTAAATCACATCAACTGGATATTTTCAACAATATGCAATAAATAATGATCATAGAATAACAATAGCACAAGTAAAATGGGAGTGAACAGTAATCTTGGTAGAGCTTTGCTAGCATGTGAGATTGATCTTTTCAAATGGAAAATCAATAGGTTTTTATAGAAGAGGCAAGAAGCAAAAATTTGAGAAAGGAGTCATTTGGGCATGAATAGACATCAAGAAAAGCTTAGAATTCCATGCAAGTAAAAATGCACCTTCTAAAAATGGTTGACAAAATAAAAGATGCTTTTAGGATGTCAGCGCACTGCACAAACATCCGCACCTAGCGCTTTCGTCCATGCAACTTTAGTTCTTAAAAGGTTCAGATGACTTGGGGCATTACCAAGGTTACAACACTTTTACATCTTTTGGATAGGATAAGCAAAAAGGGTCAAAGCAACATTTAGAAAGTATACTAGGGGAGTGGACACTAAAGTGAGTACCAAATAAAGCGTGAAATTGTGAGCAAGCACAATTTATGACACTACAATGATTGCTTGCATTTGGTGATAAAATCTTAGCCACATTATTTCCATGAACTTTGAAGGATTATGTTCTAAAATATTTGTATAATTTGCTTCCAAAATCAATACAATGCTTTGATGATTTAACTAGGTCACATTCTTAAAAAACTTTCACAACAACATGGGTTTAAAGATAACAATGAATGATCTTACTAAGTGCACTCGGTGAATCAATTATCCTATCTTTCACTCTTTGTATGGTAAATTACAACACCAATTTGATGATGATGAGTTGCAAATTATGTTTCATGAGGGATTACTTTCAATTATTAATAATAATGTACATTTGAGTAGCTTTCCCTCTTTTAGATATATATGCACACATTTGAAGAAAAACTCTTAGCATCAAACACATTGAAATATTATTCATCATCTCAATCATCATACACCTCCAAGTTTCAATAAATTTTTTAAAGGTGATGATACAAAGGAAAATGTTAATCAAGTTGCCACTACTACTTTTCCTTTATTTAAACCAACTGCTCCTGGGAAGTTCATGAAATTACAAAAATCCTTGTACAATGTCTTTCAAAGTTTATTGAGTGTTAATTTGATGAATCTTCCTCCAATATGTCTTTTTAATCCAAACAAACCACTTCCTAGGTCCTATTATGATCAAGCATTTTGCAACTTCAATAGAGTTAAAGGTCATTATACTCAATCATTCATGGGTCACAAACATTAGGTGCAAGACCTCATATATAACAATATGATTTGTGTTAAAAGTGTCAATGAAAATAGAAATCCTTTAGTTGCACCTACAAATAAAATATTCAAAATTTACACAAATCCCTTTCTAAATCATACAAACAACATAGAAGCATGTGATACTATAGTACATAAGCATAATGATAATTTGGATGAAGTGCATGTTAAATCTCATGATACATCTATTAGGAAAGGTGTCTCAACCTTTGAATTATAAAAAGTGTGTTTTTTCGGTTATAAAAATAAAAAAGCTCAATTCTGGGCTATAGATTTGGTTTTTTTTGGCCAAAATAATTTTTTTGGGTGGTGCCCAATGCATAGATCTCTTCAAGATATTCAATTTAACAAAAAAATTGGGCCTAGTCGGCCCACTGAATCAAAAGATATGGCCTCCGAAAGTTGGACATCCCATATTGGAAAATGTAAACACGTGTTAGACACAAAAAAGAGCTATAAGAGGGAGTTACACATGTTGATGCATGTTTTGAAACATCATGAGGCATCTTTGATTAGAGATAATGAAACCCTAAGAATTTGGGCATCACTTTTGGGTGGTTTTAGCTCATGGTTTTGTTATTACCGTTTAACATTTTCATGTATTGTATCTCCTATATATTAAGTGCTTGAGATGGAGGTTGTGTGTGAGAGTCTTATAGATGTTTAGTTGCCTTCGGATCTCTGGTTGGTGATACTCTTGTGAAAGCTTGCTCTAAAGAATATTGTAAGCTTGTTGAAATTTCTGAATAGTATATTGTACTTCTTTTGGAGTGGGTTTTTTCTCCTGAAAGGGTTTTCCTCATGTAAATTATTGTGTTATGATATGATTGCTATTTATATTTATTTCTATATAATTTATGTAATTGTTGTAGAGATCTAAAATTTTTTGCATAACCCTCCTCTCAAGATTAGTGTAGGAAGTTTTTTCGTTACCTTAGCTTCCTTACAATTAGTATTAGAGCTTGGTCATCTTTGGTTTCAGTTGTGGGTTGTTGGGTGTGAGGCCCACCCTTGTGCGACTGGATTAGTTGCACCCTTAGACCATGTTATTTTACTTCACCTAGCTAAGGGTTCGATCTATAGGAGTGTGACCCTATCTTCGAGACAGTGTAGTGTTGCTTTGGATCTTTTGTTTAAGGTGGTTGTGTTAGTTTGGGTAGGTTTATGTGACGCACACCCTAGTTGGGATTGTTAGATTATCACCTGTTTGTGCTTGATCTAGAACCTTTAGTGTTGTAGTGCAAGGCTACCATGTGTTGTACTTCTTGCTTGCTTATGAAACTTATTGTTCAAATTTTATTCGTCATGTGGATATTTTTAGGGTTGTTGACCCCCGTAGATGCTTAGACATTCATGGACTTACCTCACACCTTGATTGATTTATGGATTATGTTGTGATGATGTTATAGCTATGCATGTTAGAATTACATTTGATTCTATGATGTTTAATACGAGGTTAATTTTGAGGCAATTGAAATATTAATTGATGAGTACATTGATGAGATATGATGTAGTATATGATCTGGATTTGATTATGTGAAATGCGAGTGATTTGAAATGTAAATGAATTATGAATCATGTATATGATAACATGTGTATAATCGAGGATATAGGTGATTATGTGACTGTGTGTGTATTTCCTTTCACTTTGGTTATGATGAACATGTGTTATTGATCTATTTGTGGAAGTGTGCAGGTAATTTTCCATGCCCATGGAAAATTAGAGGTCATTCTAGTAACCCTATGTGATATCCATGTTTAGCCGACCTAGTCCCAAGAGGGACCAAGGTCATTTGTGATGGAGCATGTTGATTTGTAATGTTTTTAATTGATGTTTATTTGATTAGGGTTTACCCTTTTTAATTGATTTATTGATGTGTTGTGAATTGTAATGTTGAGTTGCACTTTTTTGGTTCTTTTTATTTATTGGGCCTTTTATGTGAATTTATAGACCCCTTGGTGTTTATTTTGGTCAAATAATGACCCTAGGTCATACTCCTAGGGTCTAGGACTAATTTGAACACGTGAAACCTTAGTTTAACCTTATTTTGGTCACCATAACTTGACCTTGAAGTTAAGTGACGAAATTTGAAGTTGGGTGAGGTGGTGGACAAGTCAAGAGTCCACCATGACCAACTCCACTTCCCTAGGATAAGGTCTCCCTTATCGTGAAGACTTGGGAAGCTTCCAAGGTCCTCAAGTGTGAGAGACCTCATTCCTATGCTCTCACACATGTGTGAGAGCATCCTTGAGGGAATGGGTTTTCCTTGTTGGATAGGAGAATGACATGTGTCTTATCCTTATCCTTATGGAGTCTTCCATGTGGGATTCCTCTCTCCACTATGCTCTCACACATGTGTGAGAGTATTTGTGGGAGAGTGTGAGGTTTTGTGGGATGGGAGTGTGACATGTGTCACCTCCTCATCTCTTGGGGTTCTGTGAGTGGATTATGAGGAGAAAAGAGAAGGTGACATGTGTCACCTTCTCATTCCTCAAGGCTCTTTGGTGTAGCCTATTAAACTCCATCTTTGAGAGATGGAGAGGGTTCTTCATTTTTAGTTTTCCTTGTAATTATTGATTTGGGGAGATATCTAGAGTTAGAGGATTTTGGAATGCAAGGATATTGGAAGGAGACTTGGGAGCTCTTCATCAAGCTCTTGCCAAATTTGGGCTTATAAGGTAAGCACCCAAGGCTATATGTCTTACTTATGTTTTTACTTTCATTATGTGAAGATTGCTTTGTGTATTTTTGAGTTTTGGTGTATGTGTTGTGTGGGTTTTCATTTTGGGTGTTTGATGATGCTCTCCATTCAAGAAGAGCTCATCTTATCTTGGGGTGGGAGAGGAGTGAAACTCCTCGGGGGTAACCTTACTATATTTTTGAGGTGTGGTTGGCCATGGGAGTGCATTGTGAAGTAATTGAGATTTTGGTGAAGGCAAGAGTGCCTTGAAATTTTTGAAATTTTGTGATATTAAGGCAAGAGGCCTTGTGACTTTGAGAATTATTATGTTTTGGTGATTTGGGTTTCCCCCTTGAGTTTAGAGTAGTCCACTCTCCTACCCCCAAAACTCCAAGTTATATGGATTAGTTATGTGCAATCCTTGGGAGGGTGTATCTATGTTTTGTGTGAGTGATTTTTGGTGTTAAATCCTTGTTTGTGGTATGAACCCGGTTACATGGGTGACCTCCAAGCTCGGGGGTGACTTGTTTCAAGTCTATGGTTGGGAGGTGAGCTCCCATGGGCATTTGGAAACCTTCTTGTGTTTTTTATAGGTTTTGGTGGTTTTGAAGTGTTTGGAGCTTTGGAAGAGTTAATGGTTTTATGAGTTTTGTTGAATATGACATTATGGTTGCCATGGCTTTTGTGGCCTTGTAAAATATGTTGTAGATGAATGTATACTTCCTTGTGAGTCTCTTTATAAAAGAAAAAGAAAAGATGTATGTATTCAAATTATTTTAAATGAAAGCTTGGTTGTTTGTCCTTTACATGGCTTTAGTGAAGCTTTTGGAGTTTGGAGAACTTGAAGAAATATGGTTTTGGTGTATTTTGTAATGTATGGCATTTTTTTAGCCATGACTTATTTGGGTTTGTACAAGTTATTGTGTATGGGGGTTAATCATGTCCCTTGAGCATATATATATATAACATGCTGTGTATTTTTTTAAATGTTGCATTATATATAATAAAAAAAAAGAGAATATTGAGTAACCTTTGGACTGTGTTCACACCTGTTAGGGTTTCAACTGTCAAAGAAATTTTGCATCAAAAAAAAGATTTGGACAGTGGCATGAATGCAGGGGAGGGGAGACAGACCCCCTAGTGGTCGCCCTTCCCTCCATGGATTTGTGATGGCACTGTCGACGCCCAACTCAAACTACCTTCCTTAAAATGGTCAACCCTATCTGCGTCCCTTAATCCCCCGTTCTTTTCAGTGCTAGACCCTACAACTCAAGATATATGTATATACATTGCATTGATATATATTCACTATTTTTTAAAATATATATAATAAAATATATTATATTTATGCACTGTAATTGCATATTCACTGCCTGTGTTGCAAGATATATTTTATGTGTTGAAATAATAGTAGTATATATATAGCTGTGTATTAGAAGAATACCCTTGCAAAACCATTTAAACAAAAATCCTCCATGCCTAATCTTGAAACCCTCCTTGAGGAAACCTGTGAGAAAACCCTGCACAAATCAATTAAATTAAAAAACCAAAGAGCCCTCTTGTGAAATCTTGAAAACCCTGTTGATGAAAACTTGAGAACAACCTCACAACCTGAGAGAGTTATATATATATATATATATATATATATATAGATTTAGGGTTTGAAGAGAGAGGAAAAACAGATGAGAAGAAGAAAATAAATGATTAGGGGTTTGGTTGTGGGGACATTATGTTATGACATTTATTTATATTAGACCCTTTTAAATCTATTTTAACTAGTGCATAGTTTAAATGTGATTTTTAATTTATTGTTTTTCTTTAGTTAATGTGATTAATTTTATTAATTATATTGCCTCAGGAAAAATGAGGAAATGGTGGAGTAAATTAATTTAATGGGTGTATTTAGTTTTTAATTATATTGTTAAAAGGGCTATTAGTGAAGATTTTAATTTTAATTTTAATTTAATTTTTCCCATGTGTAATGAGACGACATTATGTTGCCGGATTTTTCCTAGATTAGTGAAAAGATTAATTAAATGATTTAATTCATGTTTTTACCTTATCACATTAATTATGATTGAGTACTTTAATTAAGTCTTAGATGGAATTATTTTAATGTTATTTATGTTATAGTTCCTTAAGGTTAGATTTCGATACTTGTCGAAATCACATCACCTCATCTAGGAACCCTAGGGTTAGTTCCTACTTTGGAATCAACCCTCTTAGTGATGCACTATGTGTCACATACCCCCTTAGTAGGCTTTCATTTCATAGGGGTTGCGAAAGGAGTTTGCATTGCCCCGACTTGTGATTGACGTCTACGCCCTTGTGCGTAAGCCACCGAGCGCGCATGTTGCGCGCGAGGGGGTTTTAGAGTTGGGTAGGAAAAGTTTTTGGTAATCCATGTCATGACCACATGACAAATGTGGACATGACACGTGGATATCATGTCATGACCACATGGGAGATGTGGGCATGACATTGGGTTTTTTGAACTAATCCAGTTTTGAGTGGGAGCTTATGTAAAATATATTTTGTGATCTTGTTGTAGGAATTTGTAGATGGAACGCACATCAGAGAGAATGGAGGTAGAGAAGTTTTTTGGTAACAATTTTGAGATGTGAAAGATAAAGATGGAAGATCTGTTAATTGATCAAGATCTGTGGGATGCTATTGATGAACATGTTTTAAGGCCTATAGATGCTACTTTGGCTATTGTAGCATCATAAATTATCACCGCTTACAATTTCACACTAGGTTTAGCACTGAATTTAGCATGTATGTTTGTTTATGCTTAACATGTACTCACTTTACCACTTTGCTAAGAAATAGGGTTAAGTCCCTTGTTAATAGCCCATTTGAGGACAAATATCACAAGGACACTAGAGCCCAACACTAGTGTCCTTCTAGTTTGGCTCTGAAAGATTTTGAATTTGGAAGTGTCGGCCTTGTTGTCTTGAGCGATGCACCTTGTCAGCCTTACCTAGAAAAGTACTTGGGATTCATATATAAACAACTCTCTCTCCCTCATTTTTACACACACAAATGGGATAAGAACAAAAGCTCTCTACAACATCTAGGATATGAATTCTCTCTAAAGAAGCTCTCTACTTGTGAGGATTATTTGTTATATGTACTAATACTTGCAAGTATTTGAGGAAGCTTCTTTCGTCAATCAACTTCTTGTGGGCAATTTGTGTTTCAACATGAATTGATGTAGGAGCATCCTAGGTTGCAGAGAAATCTTGCATCAACCAAAAATATTTTCATTCTTTCTTTTCTTTCATTTTCAGTTTAGTTCAGTCATTTGCATTTCAACATTTTGTACCGCATTTTACCGCATCTTCATATCAGAGCTTGCAAATCAGGAGTTAGGATCTACATAGTGTCATCTACATCATATTCAGATTTCAAGTGATTTAGATTTGTTTTAGGAGAGTTATCCCTATTAGAAGATCATCAGCTCTTATAAAACAGAGCATCCAGGTAGATAGTTGAGAGAAGGTTTGTGGAGCACTTTCATGACTTGTGGAGCCTAATGGGACATCATACACGATACATAAGGACTAGATAGACCTTCCTTGAAGTCCGTACCAAGTTTCATCCATTTACAGAACAATACCATGTGTTGTAGGCCAACATACATGTTTCTACACGTTACATCTTTCATTGGAAATTGTAATCTCTTGTGGCCAATGCAGAGGATTCTATGAGCTTGAAGATGATATATATATATTAGATGCATTAGGAAGGCAGTTAGTTGATTTCATAAGATAGATAGTAGACTTCTTTTCAGAAGGCACTTCAATGTCGTATCTTGCATATTTGTTGTAATCCAGAAAGCAGGCTTGTGAGCCCTTTGATTGTAGCCCACATGTTACCAATATATGAGCGTTGTAACTCTTTGATATATTGAGTATATGAATCTTACATTGCATTCTATATTTGTGTTGTTTCCATTGTGTTTACTCTAGGTGCATTGTTTGGACAGTTCATTCTTTGGACCCTCCTACCATGATTGCACTAAGTGGTATCAGAGTGAAGTTTTGAATCCTTTGGGAAGTGAAGGCATTCTGTAAGATCTTGTGGTGAACAGAGTGATGACGTAAGGAATTCTACTTGTGTTTGTCAACAGAGCGTCAATCGTGAGGTAGTTGCAACCCTGTAGTCAGATTGTTGAATTCAGGCAGTTGCATCAGATCCTACCTGAAGAGATGCCGCCAAGGAGGATGCCTATTATGGCCAATGTTGCTGGGAGATCGGAAGAGATGATAGAGATGATGAGGACAATGAAAGTTTGATTGGATGTTGTAGAAGAAGATAGAAGAAGAGGACTAAATCCTAGACATGAAGATGAAAGTGATGATGAAGAATTTCAATCAGCTGACTAAAATGAAGAAGCCCTAGAAGAAGAAGAATCAAATTACGTGAAGATGTTGAAAGCTATTTCTAAAATTGGTAAGAGACCTAGAGTGGAAGTACCGAACTATACTAGAAATTTGAATCCGGAGGAGTTGATTGATTGGATAAATGACTTAGAGGAATAGTTTGAATATGAAAGAAATTGAAGATCCAGAGAGAGTGAGATTTGCAAAAACTAAGTTGAAAAGACATGCTGCTATTTGGTGGAAAGAAGTTCAATTCGATAGGAATAGGAGAGGAAAAGAAAAGATCATAAAATGGGATAGGATGGTGACAAAGTTGAAAAATCAGTTCATACCTGTTGACTATTAGTTGGAATTGTTAAAGAGATTGCAAAATCTAAAGCAAAAGGAGAAATCTATGAAGGACTATACTGAAGAATTTCATAAGATGATCATAAGGACTAGACATAGTGAAGCAAGCAAGGAGAAAGTGGCAAGATACATAAATAGATTGAGGATGAACATTCAAGAAGAACTAAGTTTGGTGAGGATGACAACAATAGAAGAGGCATATTAGTTTGCCTTGAAAGTTGAAGACAAGTTGCATAAGAGGCATGAGCAAAGACAAAGAGGTAGAGGAGGCAAATTTTAAAGAAGTAGAGCACATTCCAGAGGAGAAAGACCTTATGCAGAGCAAAACAAAGAAAGTAGCCCATACTTAAAGGAAGAAAAAGATAATAATTCATACTATAGAGGGAGAGATGACAGAAGTTTCTACCACAACAGTAGAGGAAATCATAATTCTTACCGCAATCAAGGATACATGAGAGATGAAAGAGGGTTTGATAAAAGATCATTTAGAGGAACTTGTTTTAAGTGTGGAGGTGAAGGACACAGAGCATTTGAATGTCATCAGGGAAGTACAAGCAAGAGGACAGAGAATAGTGCAAGAGCAGCTTATGCAGAGGAAGAACCTGTTGGATCACCTAGTTCCATTGGAAAACTGGAGAAAGGAGAATCATTAGTCATGAGGAGAGCATTATTTCAAGCAGAGACAATTGAGGAACTACCACAAAAAAACTTTGTTTCAAACAAGATGCAAATTAGGAGGTAAATGTTGTAAGATTATAATTGATAGTGGTAGTACTGATAATTTGGTTTCAGAGGAGATGGTGACTAAGATGAATCTAGAGAGATTGAAACACCCTAAGCCCTACAAGATAGCATGGATTCAAGATGAATAGAAGATATTGGTGAGTGAACAATGTTTGGTGAAATTTCATATAGGATCTTATAATGATGAAGTATTGTGTGATATTCTACCAATGGATGTGTGTCATATATTGTTGGGGAGACCATGGCAGTATGATAGAAAAGCTATACATGATGGGAGAAAAAATACTTATACTATAACATCTAATGGGAAGAAACATATCTTGATACCTTTGGAAGATGAGCCTAAGAGTGAAGTATGTGGAACTACTAGAATTTGTTTGGTTGATGGAAGGAAATTTTTGGATGGATTGAGACATGAGAATATGTGTTTTGCCTTGATTCCTAAGAAGTGTGGAACCCTAAGTGCAGAGAGTGTTACCAGAAAAGAAGAAGAACCACCACCAGAAGAGATAACAAAATTGTTGACAAAGTACCAAGACATCATATTAGATAATATGCCTAAAGGATTGCCACCAATCTGGAGTATCAGTCATCATATGGACCTTATACCTTGATCTAGTTTTCCTAAAAAAGAAGCACACATGAAGACACTAGCAGAAAATGCAGAGCTGAATAGACAAATACATGAGCTGTTGAGGAAAGGATTGATTAGAGAAAGTTTAAGCCCATGTGTGGTACCTGTAGTACTAGCACCAAAGAAAGATGGAGAATGAAGGATGTGTACAAACTCTAGAGAAATCATCACAGTTAAGTATAGATTTCCATTGCCAAGGATGGATGACATCATGGACTATTTTAGTGGAGCAAAGTATTTCACAAAGATAGAATTGAAGAGTGGATACCATTAGATTAGGATTAGAGAAGGGGATGAGTGGAAGACTGCATTCAAGATAAATGAGGGATTGTATGAGTTTTTAGTGATGCATTTTGGATTAACTAATGCACCAAGTACTTTCATGAGGTTGATGAATGAGGTTTTGAAGAAATTCTTGGGTAAGTTTGTTATTGTATACTTGGATGATATTTTGATTTTTAGTAAGACAAAGGAAGAACATTAGTGGCATATGAGACAAGTATTGCAGAGGTTGAGGGAAGAGAAATTATTGATAAACATCAAGAAATATAGTTTTACAAAGAGTTGGTATATTTGGGATTTGTGATTTTTGCAGAAGGATTGAAGATGGATCCTGAGAAAGAGCAATTGTTGAGTGGCCAACACCTGTGAACATTGGAGAGGTAAGATCATTTCATGGATTAGCAAGTTTCTACTAGAAGTTCATCCAAAAATTTAGTACTGTATGCACACCAATGATAGAGACAATGAGAGGTGACATAAAGGATTTCAAGTGGACATTGGGAGCAAATAAGAGTTTTGAATTACTGAAGCAAAAGGGGACAAAGTAGCTAGTGTTAGCATTACCATATTTCAACAAAGTATTTCAAGTTGATTATTATGCTAGTGGAAGTGCAATAGGAGCAGTATTAAGTCAAGAAGGGAGACTAGTAGCATATTTCAATGAGAAGTTGAATGATAAAAGGAGAAGATATTCAGTTTATGATCAGGAGTTATACGCCATAATTCAAGCTTTGAAGAAGTGGAGATATTACTTGTTGCTTAAGGAGTTTGTATTGTACACTAACCATCAAGCTTTGTAGTATTTGAATAGTCAGGGAAAGTTGAATCAGAGACATATGAGATGGGTAGAGTTCATGCAAAGTTACACATTTGTATTCAAGCATAGGAGTGGGAAGTCAAATAAAGTTGTAGATGCATTAAGCAGAAGAAGGAACTTGCTGATGAAGATGAGAGTAGAAGTATTAGGATTTGAAGAGCTGAATCACATGTATGAAGATGATCTTGATTTTGTAGAAGCGTGGAAGGCATGTAAGGAACCTATTGTGATAGATAGAAGTAAGTTGTTAGATTATTTCATTTGGGATGATATGTTGTTCAAGGCAAATCAATTATGTATACCTAGGAGTTCAATGACAAATAATTTGATAAAGGAAAAATGCAATGGAGGATTGGTAGGACATTTTGGGATTGACAAGACAGTAGCTTTGGTAAGTGAACATTACTTTTGGCCTCAGATATATAAGGATGTAAGGAAGTTTGTTTAGAGTTGTAGAATATGTCAAGTTCCAAAAGGGAGTAGTCAGAATACTGGTTTGTATAAATCTTTGACAATACCGAAGAAACCTTGGGAAGATATAAGCATGGATTTCATATTTGGTTTGCCAAGAACATAGAGGGGATATGATTCTATATTTGTAGTGGTGGACAGATTTTCAAAGATGTCACATTTCATTCCTTGTAAGAAGACAAATGATGTAGTGCATGTTGCTGACCTATGTAGTTTTAGACAGAGATACAAGATTCATTGGATATTTTTGGAGGACATTGTGGAAGAAGATGAAGATAGACCTAAAGTTTAGTTCAACATTTCACCCATAGATAGATGGACAAACAAAAGTGGTAAATAGGAGTTTGGGTAACTTGTTGAGATGTTTAGTAGGAGACAAAGCATGAAATTGGGATCTAATTCTACCTCAAACAGAATTTGCATACACTAATTCAGTGAATAGGAGCATGGGGAAGACACCATTTGAAGTTGTGACCAGAGTGAAACCTAGAGGAGTAGCAGAGCTGAGAGACATCAATATGGAGAATAAGAGAAGTGCAAAGGTAGAAGAATTTGCAGGATACATGGAGACACTACATAATCAGGTCAAGAAGCATTTGGAGGAGATGAACAGTAAGTTTAAAGAGAAAGCAGATGAGAAGAGGAGACATAAAGAATTTTAAGTTGGAGATGAAGCAATGGTGTATCTAAGGAAGGACAGATTTCCAGTAGGGACATACAACAAGCTGAAGATGAAGAAGTTTGGACCATGTAAGATTCTTAAAAAGTTTGATTCAGGGAATGCATATGAAGTGCAGACCTATATCAGTATCATGAGGGAGAATCAAGTGATAACATTGAAGATGGATTGAAGAATCAGTTACCACAACAACAACCAGAGTAGATAGAGCAGATCTTGGATAGCAGAGTTGGACACAGTACTAGAGGCAAGCAATACAAAGACTACCTAGTCAAGGAAAGGAAGACCAAAATAAGATTCATCATGGATTTCTTAGGCCGAGGTAGACCGCCTTGGTTTTCCTCCAGCCCCAACAAAGTGAGGGACTCACTTTTTCATCAACATCAGGTGTTTGATGCAAGAGCATCCCAGGTTGTAGAGCAGTCTTACATCAACCAAAAATATTTGCATTCTTTCTTTTCTTTCATTTTTAGTTCAGTTCAATCATTTGCAGTTTTAGCATTTTGTACCGCATTTTGCCGCATCTTCATATCATAGCTCATAGAGCAGGACTTAGCATCTACATAGTTTCATCTACATCATATTCAGATTTCAAGTGATTTTGATTTGTTTTCAGAGAGTTATTTCTATTAGAAGATCATCAGCTCTCACAGAACAGAGCATCTAGGTAGACAGTTGGGAGGAGAAGGTTTGTGGAGCACTTCTGTCACTTGTAGAGCCTAATGAGACATCATACATGACACATAAGGACCAGATAGACCTTCCTTGAGGTCTGCACCAAGTTTCATCCATTTGTGGAACAATACCATGTGTTGTAGGCTGACCTACATGTTTCTACACATTACATCTTTCATTGGAGATTGTAATCTCTTATGACCGATGCAGAGGATTCTATGATCTTGAAGATGATATATATAGATCTCTTAGATGCATTAGCAAGGTAGTTAGTTGATTTCATAAGATAGATAGTAGACTTCTTTCTAGAAGGCACTTCAATGCTACATCTTGCATATCTATTGTAACCTAGAAAGCAGACATACGAGCTCTTTGATTGTAGCCTGCATGTTGTCGGCATATGAGCATTGTAACTCTTTGATATATTGAGTATATGAATCTTCCATTGTGTTCTATATTTTTGTTGTTTCCGTTGTGTTTACTCTAGCTATATGGTTTGGACAGTTCATTCTTTAGACCCTCCTACCATGACTGTACCACCAATCTAATAAGGGTTTCACACTTATGGTAAGATCATTTCATTATATTTGTTTACTGCAATCTTTATCAGTTATTTTACCTCTATTCATTGTGAAAACAGACTCTCTATCATCATCATAATTGATGTCGTGGAGGTGGGAACACCAACACAAGGTTTGACCAAGGCAAGCCCCTATACAGCACAACCCTTTTCTGTCTTTTGTGTGTGAAGATTGCAACATAAGTTTTTGACATTGAAGAATGACATGAAGATGAAAGAACGGACATAGAGATTGTCGCACAAAAGTTTAGACCAAAACCCTAAAGACACTAGTGCCCAGTGCTAGTGTCCTGCCAATTCTGCCCCCACTTTCGGTGCCAGGTTCCATTCTGTCAGCCCTTTTCTATTCTGCTCTTTTTTTCTGGAAACTATGATAATTGTTTGCATTTTAGCTCAATTAGTTAATTAGGTCTTCATATTTCTTAATTTAATCAATCTATTAGATATCATTCTTTCATCTTTTCAACAAAGGAATAGAGCCCCCACCAACCCAGCTTGGCTCTTCTCTAGAGACAACATCCAAGCCTTGAGTCATTGGTGGCTTGTGTTCCAATGTTATGTAGAGAGAAAAAGATTGATCTAGGTTTGTTCATCAATTAGTCTAGATCTATTTCACACAACATTTTGGTGAACCCGACGTGCTTGCAACCTTTCTTGGTCTTTGCTATGTTTGATTAGTTGATTAATTAATTAGACACTTCTATTGCATATCTTATTTTATCTTGTGTTTAGTTTAGAAAACAAAACATTTTAAATTAGAAAATAAAAACCAAACAAAAAATTTCTTTCTTCTAACATATCATCAACATATTCATCTTGTCATAACTTTCTTTGTTCTATCACTTCCTAGGAGCACATGAGTGTCCTCAAACTTGTAATTACTTTATGAGTTTCATGACCCAGTGCTTTGAATACAAACATCTTGTAAGAATAAGTTATTGAATTCTAATGGGTTCCCATGCTTTAAATAGCTCCAGTGTCTCAAAATTGGAACCTGAATTCCCTAACTTATTCATTCCATGAAGTTCTAGAATGTGACCATCTCTAGATCACATTCCCACCTTGCTGATGATATCTGAGACACAACCTTCTCATAAATCTCTTGAGATAGACAACTCTGTGGCCATTGTTGCTAAGGCTCAAATTCAAAAACTAGATAGAAAGTTTTCTAGTGTTGATACCCATGGGGACACAAGTGTCGATACCTATGTCGACATCTTCTATTTTGACATTCACTTCTTCTGTTATCACCACCATTGCACAATTTAGTAACAATGCCAACACTAGTTCTAGGGTAACAAGTGGGAATCCTATAAACCAATATAGCTTCGTCCCACCTTCCTCCAACCTCTAGTTTACCTATCAAAATGCCATTCCAAATGTTTCCCAACATGTTATTAGCATGTCTCATCTACAATTCACTTACCAAAATACCAACCACATTGTTTCCCAACCCCTTGTTACTTTCACCCCATCATATTCTAGCCACTCACAAATCACTCCACCTGTCGATCCAATAATCAACCAACTCTTGCAAAATGTCAACTCCCTACAACAACAATTAGCAAACATGAGTCAAAGCCAATCCCAACCTACCATCCCATCCTATTACACTTGTAGCCCATTATCCGTCACTATCCTAAAAACTCCAATGCCTCATAAATTTGAAGCACCACTTTTTGAGAAATACACTGGAAAAGGAGACCCTAATAACCATGTGTCAGCCTTTACCGCATTTTGCAGTGACTTTATTTTCAAAGATGCTCTCTTAGATAAACTCTTTCCTCGGTCACTAAAAGACACAACCTTGGATTGGTTCTACTCGTTACTTGATAACTCAATTCATTCTTTTCAACAACTCATCAATCAATTCTTTCAACATTCCAATCCAACATTAGACCTCAAGACACATTGACCGATTTGGTTCATTGTAAGCAAGGAGTGAAGAAGAAAGCAATTGATTTCATAGGGCGTTACCAAGCCCTCTTCTCTCAAATTTCATATTCTCTTCCGGATGTTGATGTGCAAAGGGTTTTCATTGGAAACCTACAGCCACACATCCATGACAAAATACTATTGATGTGATATCCTTCATTTACACATCTTTGTATGACTCTTCATGATTACCAACTGTCGGTTAGTCAGTATGAGGGATCTTCCTTGTTGACTCCCATTGGCCAATCTGAAGTCGTTGCCCCACAATACCACTCATTTAAGAAACAAAACAAAAAATTTATCAAAATTAACTCTCATTTTTCAAACCATATTTAATCACAAGTTGCGGCCACAACACCTTCTGTTGCAACCTCCTATAAGTTTAGACCAAAGACTCAACATTTTTCCCATCTTTTTGAATCTCTCCATCCCATAATGATCTAGCTTCTTAACAACAACCTCATCCAACTTCCACCTATTTGCCTTGTTGACACTACCAAATCGCTACCTCCTTTCGACCTAAAGGCCTTTTGTCAATATCACCAAACATTGGGACATGACACTAAGCAATGCACGCATCTTAAGCACGAAGTACAAGACCTCATCAAATGTAATGTTATTCAGGTGGCCAGTGAGAATGAAAAAAGAAATAAATCCACAGCTTTGCCAAATCAAAACTTGCAAATTTACACAAATCCACTGCCACGCCATGCAACTAACCTTGTTGAACCATCTGTTGATAGAGTATCTACTTCTATATCTTATGATCAAATAGACAAAAACCTAGACAACCTAGTTTCCATGGTATATGCTCGCCCTCGCCGAGAGCTAGCCATCTCCTTCACCCACATTGATGCCTCTATTCATGCACCTGACGATCCTCTTTACATTATCACCAGGATTAACGACAAACCCACAAGGGGAGTACTTATTGATTTTGTATGCATGGCAAATGTAGTTACTGTAGATGAGAAAAATTTGGACAAAATATGAAAGATAAAACAATACAAGTATTACCTCAATCCAAACCTTGTTGAATACCTCAGATGTTGATGCATGCAAGATTTGATTGCTTGAATGGTTGAATGTTGATCGCTCATGTTTGCAGCATAACGATTGGATTGAAGATTTGATGGATGAAAAGGATAGATAGAGAATGGATGATGAAAGAAGATAGATAGAAGATTGGAGGATTGGAAGAATATTTTGGCAGAGTGTGGATATCAAACTCAATGCATTCAAAATGGCTTGTGAGAGGCCATATTTATAGGCAAGGGCTGATTTTTGATCAATGGTGGAGGATAAAAGAAGAAATCAATGGATGAGGATGAATGAGATATGGATGAACGTGCACATGCCATTTGTCCATAAAAAGGCACTTTATTTAGAAATCTTAGGTGGGTTGTTGATGAGGGTTAGATTCTTTCTCAAGATAGAATGTTTTTTTTCTATTGTGAGATTTAAGTGATGAGGATAGTTGATTTTTTTCTAATTTATTAATTCTTCCCACATTTTGATTTTTCTTTTTTATGGACAAGGGGGCCCACTTGCATGATTTTAGAAGAAAATGATAAGATTGGAAGATAATATAAATTAAATAAATTAAAAAATTATTTAATTTATGGACATGGTGAATAAATAAATAAATAAAATAAATGATTTTATTTATTTATTAGAATAAAAGACAAAATAATTAAATAATATAAAATTATTTAATCATTTGATGGTAGATGGAAGAAAAATGAAAATTAATTAAATAAATAAAATTTATTTAATAAATTAAGGATATGAAGAGGAAAATGAAATATAAGTGTGTTAGGCAAAATGAAGGTATGTGATGCAATATGAGTTTCATGCATACATAATGAAATGGGTCAATTTTGGGTGTCTACATTTTGCCCCTCTTTGAGATGATGTTCGAGATGATGAAATTTGTGTCGAGTAACATCATTTCAAAGAAGCTAAGGTATGGGTAGAGGAAAAGGGTGGATGATAAAAAGATAGGATGAGGATGCCCCCTCCAGAGGATAGGCAGGTTGGACAAACATGGATATACTCTCAAAACAAAATGGATTGGTAAAGGAGGGATAAGATGAATGATGCAAGATAAGAACTGGAGGAAAGAGATGAAGAATACATTATGCTGCAATGAAAGTGAGCAATCATATGTTTGATATAGCATGAGACATTATGCACCAAGGTATAAGGACTAGGATGATGATGTGTCTCATGCCCCAGCGTAATACAACCTTGTTGAGACGTATGAGGAAGAAAACTTAGAGCATTAAAGTCCTAATGCACAAAAGGTATGATGTGACCTTGGATGCAAAGGATAATGCAAAAAGCCATTCCAATATACATAAGATATGAATATTAGCTGGAAAGATACTGATGCAAATGCAAGATAAAAAGATAACACACAAGCAAGCAAGCAAGCAAGCAAGCACAAATAATTCAAAAACAAACAAGGTATTGCCCCTATCAAGTTGTAAACCAACGATTAATTGTTTGATCGAGAGTGTTGTCATTATAGGGAATGATATATCCCTAGATCAACACAAGGATGTGGGAATGATATATCCCATTAATGATGATGATTGATTGATTGATTTGGTTTACGACAACATTAGGATCAAGACCGTTGATGTGATTGGATAATTTGGCAAGCTTCATTGACTTGATTGGTATGGATTGAAGATGACTTACATTTGGATCATTTCTTGGAATGGATTGGATGATGAATGGAAGAAGTGATTGAAGAAGGGATCTGATTGGAAGATGATTTGAAGAATTGATTTAAAAGATTGATGAATTGATTTGAGTGATTAATTGGAAGAATTGTTTTGAAAGGTTGATTGAATTTTAGGTGTGGGAGAAAGAAGAAATGAGATGGAAGAAAGAAGATGAGTGATGAAGATTAGAAGAATGATGAAAGATGGAAGATGTCTATCGCCTATGCCTGAATCTGGGCACTTCCTTCATATCTAAGATTGCCTACATACCCTGTATCCATGGGATCAAGGCCCTTAACGATAGAGATGATATGTAGTTCTGATTTGTGTTTTATTGATGGTGAAAATAAAAGTTGATGGATTGATCAGGTTATTGATTGATTGGGATTGATTGGAAGAATGATTTGATGATATATGATGTTATTGATAGGATGATATGGATTTGATTGATGTGATTTTGATTGATTTTTTGATTGAAAGAATTTGATTGAATTGATTTTGATTTGATGGATTGGTATGATTGCTTGGATTTGATAATTTGATTGGGTTTGTTTGAGTGATGTGATGGATTGATGTGATGTGATGATTGGAGTGTCCACTCAATCCAAGCACAAGCAAATGTTCCCAGTATGCCCAAATGATGCAAAAACAAACAAGGTATTGGCCTTGTCAAGTCGTAAACCAATGATTGATTGTTTGATTGATAATGATGATAATAATAGTGTTGGCATTGTGGGGAACGATATATCACTAGATCAACACAAGGATGTGGGAACGATATATCCCATTGATGATGATGATGATTGATTTAGTTTACGACAAGATTAGGATCAAGACCATTAATGTGATTGGATAATGTGACTCGATTGATTAGCTTGCTTGATATGGATTAGTGCGACTTGCATTTAAGATCATTGCTTAGGTTGATTTGATTGATATGATTGGATGAAGTGATTGAAGAATTGATTTGAAATGAATGAATGAATGTGATTGATAGGAAGGATTGATGATGATTATTTGATTTTGATTTGTTTGATGGATTTGATGTGATGGATTGATGATTGGATTGATTTTATTGCTTGGATTTTTGTTGGATATTTGATTTTTTTTGTATTTTTTTATTACTTTATATGATTTTTTTGTATTTTTTTAAGGACTTTTTATGATGTTTTTGTATTTTTTTAGGACTTTTTATGATGTTTTTGGAATTTTTTAGGACATTTTATGATGTTTTTGGAATTTTGTCATGTTTTGATTTTTTTGGATTTTTCATATGTTTCATTTTTTTTGGATTTTGAGATGTTTTGATTTTTTTTGGATTTTGATATGTTTCGATTTTTTGGATTCTGAGATGTTTTTGATTTTTTTTGGATTTTGAGATGTTTTCATTTTTTTTTGTATTTTATCATGTTTTTATTTTTTTGGATTTTGATATGTTTTGGGATGTCAAATGGATTTACAATTTGTGTAGCCTTTTGTACTAGATACCAATGATAAGGGAAAGCCAAGTCTAGGTGCAAGGATGAAAGATGGGATATAGGATGGATGGAGATGAAGGGATAAAAGGATGGGCGATAGGATAAGGGATAAAATGCTCATGATAGATGGATAGATAAAAGGATAGGCTAAAGTCAATGGATGATAAGAGAAAGGATCTGATCTCAAAAGGCTATGTCACATAGGAATAACATGCCCCATTCTAGATACTATGCTTAGGATTTTTCATGAGAACGCTTATGACAAGGATAGTGATAGGATTGGATGGAAAGGATGAGGTATATCAAGAGATATGTAAGGCATGTTTCCACATTTTTTCCCCCAATCTTTATCAAGATCAAGATGAGGAAGGGGGGATGAATGGACTCAATAGGATAGGTATGTGTGATGGCTAAAGGTGATAGGATGGTAAGATAGGATGGGAAATGGTAAGATAAGTTGAAAATGATATGGTGGATGAGACAAGGTGCCCCCAAGTGTAGGTGACATAGAAGATCAACTTACACATGATCCCTGCTTGCCAGGCTTTCATCATGGTACTTATCCAAGGTGCCTGTTTACCAGGTTTTCACCATTGGATGAAGGGATTTCTCTTTACTTTTTTCTTTTTTTTTTGACTTTTTTTATTTTTGGATGGGAGAAGGTAGATATGGATGGGAGAGACTCAAGTGTCTAGTTCTATGAAAGGTGATAGTCCTGCTAGATGGATGTCATCGCATGGACCATGTCAAGTGTTCTCATAGATGTTGGTGAGGGAGATTGCATGAAAGAGGTAGATCTAGGATTATGATGCAGATTATGGAGGGAAATAATGGATTATGATGCAAATTATGTAGGGAAGATAGATGAAAGGCTTATGAAAAAGCATGGACCATAGTGAAGTGATGAGGAAGATATGTAGGATAATGGATGAAAGGTGGGGAGATGGAGGTATGCGGGAACTGTTGTGGGATGGAAGGGAATCATGACCAATGGTTGCACACATCATGATAAACGTTGAAGCTTATGATGTAGAGGGGGTGTAGGAAGTAATGGTGTTGTTCTCTTAGGAGATGGTCAATTTAGTGTTTTAAGAACCCACATAGACTTAGCATTTTTCTGATTTTTATTTGACTTGTGGGATGAAGGGATTGGATATGTTTGAATGGAATGGATGGAAGAGGAGAAAGTGGATGGTTGGGATTTTTGAGAGGTGGATGCCTCATTTGAATTGATGGCTTGTTGCTTAGGGACCCATACCATTTTAGTTTTTGACTTTGCTTGTGGAGGTATGGGTTTGGATATATGCATCTTTAGAGATAGATTTGAAGTAATTTCTTGTTGCTTGGGGACCCACACCTTTTTCATTTTTGCTTTGAGGTGTGTGGGTGTATGTCGCTTTTGAGATGGGTTTTTCTTTGATTCTTTGCTTTTGTGCCCTAAGGCATGAGGACCTTTAGGATTTTTGGCTTTATGAGTGTAGGCATCCAATTTTTTGCTTTTGAATCCCATGGACATGGTGGAATGAGTGGAAGCTTTATGTTTACATGATGTGTGCATTGATTGGTCATGATTAGGATTTTTAGAAGATTTATGGATAAATGGATAAGGAGATTGGATAATAGGGATATTAGGTGTTGGAAGCAATGATGGCAAAGTTGATGGAGGGATATTAGGAGTTGGAAGTAATGGAGGCAACGTTGATGGTGGAAGGTGCATGGTCACATGCTTTTGACATTTATAAGATGAGGGAGGCGGGATGGTGACATATGTTTTCAGAGTATGATGGGATTTGTGATAGTATGTGGTGGAATTAAGAGGGATGGATGAAGTACCAACATATTTAGATTGTTGATCTTGGGGTGTGTATCCAATGTCATTTGAGCACAGAGGAACTTTGACATGGATGGGTTCCAAAACACCTTTTTCACGAAGGCCTAAGCCTTTACCTTGGTAGTTCATGTTTTGGAGAATGTGATTGACTATGGGACTATGTGTAGGCAAAACACTAGACACGAATTTCTTTCTAGATGGAGGATGTGAAGTGGAAGACAATGGTTGTTGTGTTCCTAGGGAGGAACATTCATGAATGAAGATGGAAAGACCAATAGGACATGATGGCTTTGAAATAGGGTGGATGGTGGATGTGGAAGGATGATTAGGATCTTGCTTTTGGTCATTAGGATCCAAGGTAGTTGTTTGATCTTCTATTCTTATTTGGGAGGCATATGTCTCATCATGAGAAGTGGAAGCTTGAGCATTAGGGGTAGATGGAGGATGGATATGAGCAATTTGGATATTTTGTTCATGGAGGGATATAGGATTATGGATAAGATCAATGTGCTCATGGATAGCTTCTTCATAGATAATTTCATCTTGATCGTGGAAGAGGTAAATGTTATGGATGGGGCGAATAGGAAGGATTTGATCTTGCTTTAGACAAGAGGTTGATGTTTCCACATGCTTAGGATCACACTCTTGATATAACTCTTGTGGTTTTATGGAAGTGAAAGTGGGAGGCTCTTGGATGAGTTTGATGGGTTCTTGATATTCATCCATAAGAGAGTATGATGGGCTTTGACTTGGGCTCATGATAGGAGGCTCTTGAATAGGGTTAATGGATTGTGGATCACATGGTGGCGTTGGAGGGCTAAGCATGACATTTGAAGGCTCATTGCTAGGTGCTAAGATAGGTTTTTAACATGGGGATAAGTTGTTCCTAGCTAGTGGCCATTGGATCACATCCTTCATTAGGGTATGTGTGAATGGACAATATAATGGGTGGAGGATAAGAGTAGATGGAGTGGTAGGTTTAGGATTAGGACTTGGATTGGAGGGAAGGATAATGTGATTAGATGGATTGGGATTTGGATTGGATGAAGAGATAATGTGCTTGTATGGAATGGAATTAGGAGTGGATACAGGGGTAGTGGGACTAGATGGATTAGATGGTTGGTGGGTCAATAGACTAGGAATGGGATCACATGATGGTGTCAAGATGGGACTAGTAGGCTCCTATGTTGGCACGTGATCAGATGGTGATGGAGGATGTTCATAGGATGCAATGACTAGATTGGTATCTCCCTCGTAAAAGGATATTAAGTCTTGTAGCATAGGCAGACATAGGGACACTTGATTTATATACAAGGGGCCACTTGGAGTAGAATTAGGTGACACATAGGTATCTCCCTCATCAAAAGATATTAGATCTTGCTCCAAAAGTGGACTTAAGGACATTTGATTTATGTATAAAGGGCCACTTGATCTTGCATGTGCTTCTTGTGAGAACACTTGGTTGCCTTGTGAATGGGTTGGGTGATGAGGTGGCACATAGGATTGTGGTTGAATGTGTTGGAAGTTGTGAAGGTATTGTGGTGGAGGGATTACATAGGATAATGATTATTGAGATATAGATTGATATGGATATGGGTTGACATTAGAAGGTGTGTGATAGGTTGATGAAGGGGTAACATGACATGTAGATAGATGAGGTTGATGTGATGGTATGGAGGACACATAGGATTGACGTAGAAGTTGTTGATGTGATGATTGGATTTGATAAGTGGCCAAGAGGTGTTGTGCATGTACTAAGAGGTGTTGTACTTGAGGGGATTGGCTTGTTTGGAGATTTTGAATCATGTCATGGATGTCTTGAATCATTTGTGGGTCTAGAGGTTTTGGAGCTTTGTGAAGCAAATGAATGAGCCTTTGTGCTAGGTCTTCAAATGTTGACATGGTGTCAAGTGTTTGATTAGGATGATGTGATGATTTGATGTGAGTAGGAAAGATTGATAGTTGGACTTGGGGAATATCAAACATAAGATCTCACATGTAAATACATGAACACTCACACCAAACATAATGATGAATTTGTTTTTCAATATTAAATGTTATGATTAAGAAAACACTTGCAAACACAACAACAAGACCTAATGATTAATTAGGCAGGGTATGGCCTATAAGTCTTAAGCTAGATTGTACAAGGGTTAACTAAGGGTGTTCCTGATATACACAAGGTATGAGGGGTCCAAATCTGTGAACACTAGCCTGTTGAAGGGATGTGGCATAAGCATAAGCAAATACCACTTCACCTTGTGTCCGGAATCACCTGGGGCCCCAAGGTTGTCCCAATGACTATGTAGCTAGATTGAGGTACAACTTTCACTCTCCCCCCTTTGATATACCCTGCTAGAACATGTGGTTGAGGTCGTCCCTAGGGGTGATGAAATCCCCTAGCAGGCCTCCTAGATAGGGTTTGACAAATCACAGTTGTTCATTAACCCTTAGAAATGAAATGTGTGATCATACAATTCAAGCACCTGTTCTTTTTAATCCCCAAATTAAGATGTGATGGAAGACACTTGTTTTTTTTAGCCTAATTTTTGATGTGTGATTGCAAACAATGTTCGTTTTAAATAAAAAATTCAAATATGTTTACAAACAATGATTGAGAGATGAGAGATGGAATGTGTGCACCTAATTTTTTTTGTCCTTAAATCTGCTATGTATGTTTATGTCACTGTTGTTCTAGCTCCTTAGATGCCCCTGAAATTCACCAAGACAAGAAGACAACCAAACTTGCAAGCTAACAATGGGTTAGGTTAGAAAGATGTGATCTATTAAAAATCTATGATAAATGACCTGATACAGAAAAATAGACTATATAGGCATAAAGTTTGGAAAATTCTAAGCAATTTCAAAAAAATATTCATCGAAATCTAATCAGTTTTGCTCAAGATATGCGTGTTTAAAGTTTATAAGGAAGCTGATGCTTAATAGGGAAAATGGCTGATAAAATGATGAAATCACCTAAAAATTTCTACACCATTGAAAATTTTGTTGAATTACCTTTCCAACGAGTATTCATTTGCATCATTTCGGTACCGTATGCTCTTGATATAGAGAAAAGAAAAAGATACCCCCTTATGTCATGCATAAAAGGGCAGGATGGAGGATTGTTGGATAAAAGGATGCATCCTACAGAAGCACCCTTTGGACCACTGGATAAAAGGATGCGAAAGCATCCTTTGGACCACTAGATAAAAGGACATGAAAGCACCCTTCGGACCACTGGATAAAACGATGCACCCTGTGGAAGCACCCTTTGGACCGCTGGATAAAAGGACGCGGAAGCACCCTTCGGATTGCTGGATAAAAGGATGCAAAATCACCCTTCAGACTGCTGGATAAAAGGATGCACCCTACAAAAGAACTCTTTGGACCATTGGATAAAAGAACGCACCCTATAGAAACACCCTTTAGACCATTGGATAAAAGGATGCACCCTCAAAAAAATTACAGCGAGTTTTTGATCTCTGATTTCAACATTTGAACAGACGTTTTTAGGGTTTTTGGCCCTTCTAAACAAAATGGTGAGGTTAGATTTAGCCCAGGAGGTCACCTGTAATAGATCCTTTGCAAAACTTGACAACCAAGGGTTAGAAAAACATAAATTTTTATAACAAAAATTTGTAAAAAATAAGATTTGATCAGGAGAAGTGGGTCCCACTGGGCGAGTCAGAATGTAGACAAGAAAAATTTAGACAAAATATGAAAGATAAAACAATACAAGTATTACCTCAATCTAAACCTTTTTGAATACCTCAGATGTTGATGCATGCAAGATTTGATTTCTTCAATGGTTGAATGTTGATCACTCACGTTCACAGCATAACGATTGGATTGAAGATTTGATGGATGAAAAGGATAGATAGGGAATAGATGATTAAAGAAGATAGATAGAAGATTGGAGGATTGGAAGAATATTTTGGCAGAGTGAGGAAATCGATCTCAATGCATTCAAAATGACTTGTGAGAGGCCATATTTATAGGCAAGGGCTGATTTTTGATCAATGGTGGAGGATAAAAGAAGAAATCAATGGATGAGGATGAATGAGAGATATGGATGAATGTGCACATGCCATGTGTCCATAAAAAGGCACCTTATTTAGAAATCTTAGGTGGATTGTTGATGAGGATTAGATTCTTTCTCAAGATAGAATGTTTTTTTTCTATTTTGAGATTTAAGTGATGAGGATAGTTGATTTTTTTCTAATTTATTAATTCTTCCTACATTTTGATTTTTTTATTTTATGGACAAGGGGGCCCACTTGCATGACTTTAGAAGAAAATGATAAGATTTGAAGATAATATAAATTAAATAAATTAAAAATTTATTTAATTTATGGACATGGTAAATAAATAAATAAATAAAATAAATGATTTTATTTATTTATTAGAAGAAAAGACAAAATAATTAAATAATATAAAATTATTTAATCATTTGATGGTAGATGGAAGAATAATGAAAATTAATTAAATAAATAAAATTTATTTAATTAATTAAGGATATGAAGAGGAAAATGAAATATAAGTGTGTTAGACAAAATGAAGGTATGCGATGCAATATGAGTTTCATGCGTACATAATGAAATGGGTCAATTTTAGGTGTCTATAGCTAAATAGGAGTTCCTCTATGTGCATGAATTGTACCAAGATAAGTACAAGAAATTAAAAATCTCAGTTAGAGCACATGATGGTTCCACTTGCCCTACTCTTGGTGCCTTGACTCTTTATGTCCATGTCAGACCAAAAGTCTTGGATGTGCCTTTTGCCATCATTCCAACTTCAGACCAATTTCATGTGAAGTTGGGTCATCCATGCCTCACTTCCATGAAGGCAGTCCCATAAGTAATCTATAAGTGTCTAAAATTCCATTCCAGGGACAAATGCATACTATATATCACAGTGGGCTACAATCTTTGTTCCTCTTTGAAAATTTCTCACTTGATAACTTCTGGCCACAACCAGTTGAGCTTGTTCGGCCTCGTAATGATGTTCTATTTCTCTCTTATCATAAATTCAAAGCAAGACAAATTACTCAATTGTCTATTGATGCCTCCTCTCATGCTATTCCAATTGCTACCTATGAGGCCCCTTGATCTTCTATGGTTGTGACAATAGTTCCCCCTATTACACAGGTAGTGGATGAACCGCAACCCGAATCGAGAGTCCTTCCCCAAATCTAAGCGTCTCATGTCTATGTTGAGGTTCCACCTCTGTCATCCTATCTAGGACCATGAGGAAAATTCCCTGCATAGCCTAGACCTCCTCACACTTGGGGGATTGCTTTTGTTCCTTTCTCCTCTTCGAAGTCTAGAGGAAGGCAATTTGCTAGGTGGGAGCTTTTCCTTGTAGTTTCTCAACTGTCTATGGATGCCTTAGCACATCTTCTTGTTCTGCAGGCTACAAGAGAACAACAACCTACCTTGAGAAACCCTCCTCTCGTTGTTTCCCAATCTTTAATAGTTTCTTTCATTCCTCCTTCTGCTCCTCAAGAAGAGGAAGAAAAGGGACCCATGTTGGGAAGCATCTCGATTCCTGCTATAAACACTCAGAACTATAAAAGATGAAATCAAATTGTGAAACAACGCAAGAGACGACATCACGTTATGGCTCACCAACTTGTTGTAGGGGTTGAACCCCTTCTTCCTCTTAAGTGATCGCCACCATCAAGTTCGTGAAATTCTTCTATTCCTCCACTTGGAGCTTCTTCTTCTCTTGTGACTGATAGTGCTCATGACCCTGCAGTTAGCACTCTCATTTCACCCATTGTGGTATATTATGACAGTGATTTGGAAGACAACCCCAAACCATTGGAAAATCTTTCAAAACTACCCTCAATTTTCACACAATTGATGGACTTGGCCTCTGGGGACTTACGTGAGGATCCTTCTCTAGTGACTAATGCTATATGTGACAAACCAGATATTGCTTCTTGTACCGTGCTTGCCATAGTCCCTCTAGCATGGTGTCCCCATCCCTTTATGATGACCCAGATTGGGAGGCAGATGATTTGCTATAGTCTGAATCATAGGTGCAATACCTCTCTCTCTCTCTCATGTGTAATATTTATGTTTGTGATATGCTTGTATGTATTGTTACCTCTGTATTTGCTTCTTGGCGTGTATTTTGTTTGTTAGTTCTCTTTGGATGACCCTTGACGCTCTTGTTGGCGCAAGGATACAAAGAGAACGAATCTGTTGTGACATTCCTCTTTATATATTTTCATTCTTCCATTTGTCGTAAATATAATTTTATGCCTTTTGGGGACGATGCAAAGTGTTGGATGATTTAGCATCCTTTCATGTTGACCCAAAATTTTTATTTTTCTTTCATGTGATATTTCTTCCTTCGTCTTCATAGTTCTACTGACTAGAGGATGATGCCAATTCCAAAAATGAATGTCCCTTTATACAACCATTCATATACTGACTCCAGTTAAGTAGATCCCTTTGTGCTATTGTATGATGCTAATTGATATATGTGGCATATGCTTCCAAAAATCTCTCGCACCTATTTTATATGCATCACTCTCTCTACCTTAAAGGCAATTGCTCCATGATGGCATTAGCAAATGTAATAGCCTAAAATTGGCACAGGTCGAATTAAGTAAATATTCTGATATTTATCTTAATTCTTATTTTCTTCTGTCAACTAAATAAATATTCAAAGTTTATTTGATTGGTTCATTATCCTGCAATTAAATAAAATTATTTTATTTAATCCCTAAATTCTTCTAATGTCTCAAGTCCTGAATCCACCTCACAAAATCCACCTCATCAATCCACCTCATCAATCCACCTCATCCCTTCCACCTCACCATGTTGCACATATAATTAAATATTCTTAATATTTCATTAGCTAATATCCTCCAAAATCCAAAATTGAATTCTTAATTCAATGTTCCCCATTATCCTCCACTCAATTGAATTTTCAATTCAATTATTCCTCATTATCCTCCACCAAGGATTTTCAATTCAATTGTCATAATCCATTATCCTCCACCAAGGATTTTCAATTCAATTGTCATAACTCACTATCCTCCACTCTGAATTTTTAATTCATCTATTATGAATTAAAGATTTACAAATAATGAGGGCCATTGATCTCATCAGTTGATCCTCACCTTCCATTCTATTTTTAGAAAATCTATAAATAGAACCCTCTTCTAAGCCATTTAGGGGGACTTCTTCTAGCATCCTTACTATGCTCAAATTCCTCTAGGAATCTTCTTCTTCTTCTCTTCTTCTCTTCTCCATACCGTTGTAATGCAGGAATCATATCACATAGCCATTTCCCCCTTGTCATCTTGAGGAATCGAAGCAAGGAAGCAAGCTCCATGAGGGCCCAACCTTCATCATTCAGGATCGAGAGAGAATAGGCGACCAATGGAAGCCACAGGGTAACAAGGTGGTAAGTGTTATGCTTTCAGTTGTTTGTTCTTGTTATTCACACTTTTCATTGTTGTTTGGGTTAATTCATCTTAATAGATTTATCTCATTTTTCCCATTCACATTTTGGCGCCCACCATAATCTAATCCACAATCTTGTGAGTGTTTGTGTTTGCAAGTTTAAGTCTTGTTGCAGGCTACAGGTGTTTTCAAGAGCACATTCGAGCATCCACTCTTGCAAACGACCTCCTACGCACAAATCGAGCCCACCGTTGGGTCTAGACGGCTTCAGAGGTAAGAAATCGCCTATAATTCCTCTAGTGTTGTTACTTGAAAATTTTTGAATTCTTTTTTTTACTTTTTCAAGTATTTTTGCAAAAAATAAAAAAATAAATAAATCCAAAAATAAAAAAATAAAAAACAATTGCCTTAGTTCTTTGTTTTATTCTATTCTACCATTTGAATTTCAAAAAACCAAAAAATAAAAATAAAAAATCAAAAATTAAAAAAAAAAACAAAAAAAAACATAGCATAAAAAATCAAAAAACAAATTAAAAAAAAAAACAAAAAAAAAAAATAAAAAAAAAATATATAAAACAAAAAAAAAAAAGACAAAAAAAAAAAACCTTGCAGGGGCACCAAGGCCCCCGCGGCCATCCCCCATCCACCCACCCACAGCACCCCCCATCACCCCTCCCCTCCCCCCCCTCCCAGCCCCGCCGCCACACGGCCTGCCCCAACCCTGCGAACCTTACCCCCGACCCAGCCCTAAACTCCCCCCTCCCCTCTCCCCTCCGCTCCCCTCCCCCACCGCCACACGGCCTCCCCCAACCCTGCGAACCTTACCCCGCGGCCCAACCAGAACACCCTCCCACTCCATCCCCTCCATCCCCGACCCTACACCTTCGCGCCCTACCTCCCGCGCAGCTCCGCTTCCCTGCCACCTGTGCTCCACCCGCCCTCCGCCACTCCACAACCGCCCACCGCCTTGCGCTCCACCCCCGCTGCCACCCCTCCGCTCGCCCACCACCACCGCCCATCCACCAAGCCAACCAACACAATTTTTTAAAACCAAGTTTAAAAAAAAACAAAACAAAACAAAAAATAAAATAAAACAACTCCACAAAACCAATAAAAATAAAAACATTTCAAAAAAAAAAATAAACCTATTTTTTTTTTTTTACAAGGCGCTCAGCCCCTGGTCACATGGAGGACCAGGGGTCTGTTTGAAACTCCCAGCATTAAAACTAACCTCCAGGAGAGAAAACTTCACATGTGACCGGGACAAGGAAATTGCTAACAGTCAAGTCAAACTGTCCAGTTGACCTCTTGTCCCTCCTATATGCCAAAGGAGGGCCTTTTTTCAAACTAACACAACTTTCACATACGATGTCCAAATCGCGCAAATGAGGACTCGTTGGAAAGCTGACGAGACGAACACCACAGTTGTGAAGAAATTTTGAGGTGATGGCACCATTTTATTAGCTTGTTTCGCAGTCAAAGTCAAACTTACTTGAAATCTTTGAATGCTCATATCTTTTGCATATCTTATCGAATTTTCGCGAATTTTTTTTTCAAAGTGTATAGAATTTCATCTAGAATATGATTACGTGCTTCATTTTGCTGTATCAATTCATTTTTCCTCCAATTTTAGCAAATTATCAACTTTCACATAACAATCTCCTTGGCTAGTCTAGTTGCTTCGTTTTCGATTTGGCGACTTGTAGGTGATCATACAAGGCTGGAACAACATCAGAATCAGTAACTACAACAATTTGGATAGCAAAAATAATCTAGGTGCACTCATTCTATCTCTCATTTCTTCATAATCTTGTTTGCAAACACACTTCAATTTGGGCATAAAACGAACATTGTTTGATCATCACACATTGCAATCGGGCTTAAAACAAATCAATGTCTTCAATCACACCTTAAAATTGGGCTAAAAAGAACCATTGTTTGATGTATTTTTTATCACATTTCAATTTCTAAGGGGTAATTAATCAACTGCGAGTGTGAATCAAGTGGGTGTGTGTATGCTCTCTCCTCGCACCACAAGGTGATCTTGGAGATCAAAAACACCTCACTTGATTCACTTTTGTCAATCCCTTTCCTAGGAGGCCTGCTAGGGGATTTCATCACCCCTAGGGACGACCTCATCTGAAGCTGAATTGAAAGACACCCTCATTGAAATCAGAATCTTATCACTCTTGGCTAAGCCCCAAAGAACTTTCTACCTTTGGGAAGTGAAGGTGAAGGGTGGGTTACCCCCTTCTCCCGGCTGTGTGATAGGATTTCACTTTCAATTCCTAGTCAACCTCGTGTAAACATTGCCCGAACCTAATTGGCCATACCCTACATCAAACTAGACATTAGGGCATGTTGGTATGTTTTCCACGTGTGTTTGTTTAAGCATCATCATTATTCTTCAAAAGTTCAACATTCAAAGTTGATTATGTGTCTTGCATGAGTGAATCATATTTGTACATGTGTGATCATTGCCAAATCAAGTTCCATACCAAACACATAAGACAAGTCATTCAACTTATTCTTCCAAGCACACTTGTCTCGACTTGTGCCGCATTTGCACTTTGTTCTGACGCATTTATTTTTTGCAAATCCACACTAGTAAGCTTTTTCAATCTTGGGTCAATGGCAAACAAATTAGAATATCTTGATCAAAAAATTCAATCTCTGCAATTCCAAATAAACCTAGGTCGCTAGCCCCAAGATTGTATAGCAATTTGTCAACAAATCCAAGCCTTAAAACAAGAATTGACAAGCTTGCAAGGTGAACGTGCCAGTACTAGCTATGCCTCGCCCCAAACTCCTATGTCTTTTTCCCATACTTATGACAAAGCAAGCACCACTTCAAGTTGGAAATCATGTACCACTTTGGCTCCTAATCAACCTTCACCTCCAACATACCACCAAGCCCATCCACGAGGCAACCAAGTGTCTCCACAACAAGCACAAGTGAGCCTACATCCACCTTTGCAACAAGAAGCCCATGCAAATCCAAGTGGTCCCTAGTACATACATCAAATGAGTCCAAGTTATCTTAGGCAAGATCTAATAACCTTTGACAAGGGAGATACCAATCTAGAGTGGCCTTCACCATCCAATCCCATTCCAACACATGAGCCAACAAGTCCTATCATAAGACCACCATGTGATCCTACCCCTAGTCCATCTTCTAGCCCATCAAGCCCTCCATCAACTCCATACCCATGCTCTACCAATCCTCCAGCACAGGATCCCTTGGACATAATCGTACAACAATTAGTTCAAACAAATTTGATTAAGCTGCCACCGATAGACCCTTTTGAACCAATCCTTAAACCCCCTAGGTATAATGAAAACTATTATTGTGCATACCATAGATATCAGGGCCATACAACGACCAATTGTGTCAAACTTAAGAGATTGATCAAAAACATCATAAATTATGGTAAGATTATCCCTTCATCAAATCCAAATCCTAATCCACCCAACCCAATTAGCCCCCAACCTAATCCTAGTCCTAAGCCTACAACATCATCCGCTATTATTGCTCATCCATCCCCTCATTCACCTATCCATACACCTACGAAGGATGTGATCCAAGGACTACTAGTTGAGAGTCAACCATGTCCCCAAACTCCGGTCCTTGACCTTGCCAAAGATTCTTCCAATGCCTCGTCAAAGCCTACAACCCCTTCATGTCATACACAAGCCCTTGAGCTTCTTAAAGAGCCTTCTACCATGCGCCAGAGACAAGGTCTGTCACACCCTCATGTTGTTGACCACGAGCCCATCCAAGAGTCCTCTACCTCCACTTCAATTCAAACAACCCAAGCGTTATGTCAAGAGCACACCTTAGAGCATGTGGAAACATCCACCCTTTGTCTAAATCAAAATCAAAACACCCCCGTCCAATTTCCCACTAGGCATAACATATATCTTTTCCCTGATCAAGATACTACCGTTGATGAAGAAGCAATCCATGAGCCACTTGATCCTATCCATCCCCGAACAACCATTCACGAGCATGCTCTCCAAATTTAACCTATCCATAATATGTATCTTTTCCATGATCAAGATGATAGCCATAATGATGAATCTATCCATGAGCCACTTAATCCTATTCAAACCCCTACAACTATCCATGAACAAGACACCCAAGCCCTACATGCTTTATCCAATGAAAGTCTTGTTGACCTACTTCAGCATTCACCCCGTTTCATGGCCTTCCTTCAAAGCAAAGAGATCTCTTCCTCTAGCCATGATCCCACAACATCCACTTGTCATGATGAGACACTTGTCCCCCAAGTAAGCATAAAAGATCAAACAAATAACTTGGATCTTAGTGAACACAGTGCTAATCACGATCCTAATGATTCTCCTTCACCATCCATTATTGACCATGCTACAAAGCCTCCACCATATCTCCTTGGTCTTATTACCTTCATGCACGAATGTTCTTTCTTAGAACACCGGCAACCATTATCCACTATCTCGCCTTCTCCATCCAATAAAGAACTTGTGTCTAGTGTTCCACCTACACATAACCCCACTGTCCACCGTATACTCCAGCGTATGAACTATCAAGGTAAAGGCTTAGGCCTTCATGAACACGGTATTTTGGAACCTATCCATGTCAACATTCCTCCACCTTCATACGGCCTTGGATACATACCCCAAGGTGCACAAACTCAAGATGTTGGTACTTCCTCCACTCCTCCTAAGTCTACCACTTTCCATCGCAAACCCTATCATATCCCCAAAACATATGTCGCCATTCCACCTCCATCATCCTATAAATGTCAAAAGCATGTGACCATACACTTCCCACCATCCACATTCCCTTTGCTACTTCCAATTCCCAATATCCCACCATCCAATCTACCTCCGCTACTTCCAACTCCTAACACCCCTCCATGCTTTTTACCACCACTTCTTCCAACACCTTATCCATCCATCTATAAATCCTCTACATATGCCAATCATGGCCAACAAATGCACATGGTGTCTAAACAAGGAGCTTTCACCAACCTCACTTCTACCATCCCACAGGGATTCAATGACAAATATGTGGATGCATCTACCCATAAAGTAAAAAATCCTAAGAGTCCTCATGACCTAGGATATGAAAGCCAAGAATCAAAGCATTATCCATATCAACAGCTGCATACACCCATACACCTCAATGCTAAACTGAAAAAAGTGTGGGTCCCCAAGCAACACATGATTACTCCGAAAGCTGAACAAAAGCTGCATACACCCAAACCCATACCTTCACAGGTACTATCTAAAAACAAAATGGTTTGGGTACCCAAGCAAAAAGCCCTCAAGTTACATGAGGCATCCACCTCTCAAGAATCTCAACCATCTACTTTCTCCCATTCCATACATAAGTCTAAAATTCTTCCATCCCATATGGCAAGCAAAAATCAGGACAATACCGAGTCTATGTGGAACCCTGCATGCCTACATCATGCATCCACAAGCAAAAGTCTCCGTTGCTTCCTACACTACTTTCCCATCACCAACTTCAATGTTTACCATGGTATGTGCAACCGTTGGTCATGATTTCCTTCCTTCCACTATCATCCTACACATCTTCCTCATCCTATGCCTATGGTCCATGCTGTTGCATAAGCCTTCCCTCCATATTCTGCATCATAATCCATTATCTACCTACGCCATATCATTTTCATGCCATCCCCTACCAACATCTGTGAGAACACTAAACATGGTCCATTCGACAATATCTATCTAGTGAGACTCTCCCCTTTTAAGGAACTATATGCTAAGGTCTTTCCATATCCACCTTCTCCAATCTCAATATTCAAAAAAAAAAAGAAAAAAGAAAAAAGAAAACAGTAAAGAAAAATCCCTTCATCCAATGGTGAAAACTAGGCAAACAGGTGCCTTGGATAAGTACCATGATGAAAACCTAGCAAATAGGCGTCATGTGTAAGTTGATCTTCTATGTCACCTACACTTGGGGGCACCTTGTCTCATCGGCATATCACTCTTCTCCTACCAGTTTCCTTTCATACCATTTCCTATCCTATCCTCTATCCGTTGCATGCCTATCCTGTCTCGTCCATCCATCCAAACTTCCTTTCCTCTATTATTTGGTCTTGACAAAGATTGGGGGCACAATGTTGACAAATGTTTTGAAAGGATCTTGACATACCTTATCCCTCCAAAACATGCAAATCCTTCATCCTCCTATCATCATAAACATTGCCATGAAAAATTCTAAGTATTCTACCTACAACGGGGCATGTTATACTTATGTGACATAGTCCTTGGAGATCACATCCTTGGTTCCTTCTACATACCTGTTCCATTCACCCATACATCTACCTATTAGTGGTGGTTCCTTGTCATCAGGCTTATCCGATCCATATCTTAGGTCCATTAGGGTTCTGGTCAAACTACGTTGCCTCTGCATCGTCACGTAGGCAAGGCCATTATCAATGCACCCCCGAGGCTCCGCTTCCTTGTCCATCTCATATCTTGTCATCTATCCTCTCATCCATCCATGGTCCAAGCCCTGAACTACGCTGCCTTTGCGTTGTCACATAGGCAAGGCCATTATCAATGCGCCCCCGAGGCTCCACTTTCCCTATTCGTCCCATGTCTAGTCCTTCTATCTGTCTGAGTCCGCTCCACTTTCCCATCCATCCCATGTCTTGTCGTCCATCCCGCTACCCATCTGTGTCTGTACCTTTCTCTAGACAAGCGCATGCAGCAAAGCAAGCTACCAAAAAAACAACAAAAATCTTGATGCACAACATCAACATATCCAAGGCAAAATAGAGCACCATACCGAAACACTCAAGCTAAATCTCATATCAATTATGGCAAAAAGACACATCTAAATGCAAGAATGTTTTGTGTTGGTTAGATTAAGAGTCTTGATTTATGCTATCATGCCTTTCTATGCTACTCGAGGATGCCAAAAGCTAGAGATACTATGATGGGGGCATGATTATTTTTCTTTTTCTTCTACTTGTGGATTAAACTTTAGTAATGTGATGACTTATGTTTAACGACGTGATTGACAAAAGATCATCAAGGACTCTGAGGTCTAAACATGAAAAGGGGCAATCCTTGTCTGTTGAAATGCAAGAAGTACTCAGGTCATCTAGATTCAATTTTGACTAGATGCTTGTATCAACTTGCTATATCAAAATCTAGGAAAGGGATACTCAGGACATCTAGGTCTAACTATACCTTGATGCTTGTATTCTCTTACCACATTTCAAAAAAATGAAAAATACCAAAAAACAATGCCCAATGATGAAAGCGCTTCAAAATACTTGCTATCTCAAGATGAAAAATATCCATATCTATATCCATACCGTATCCAATCACATCTCATATCCGTACCCATATCCATATCCATACCGTATCCAATTGCAAGTCTATCATTAATCCATGTCAATCAAGTCAAGTCAATCTTGTCAAATGATCCAGTCACAATCAGGGGTCTTGATCCTTGTCTGGTCATAAACCAACTTGATTAGTTAATCAATCAATGGTCTTAGATAGGATGTTGCATTGTCGAAATCAAACCAATACACGCGTCTTACACGACATGCTTCATTTCCTGAAACCAGACACTATCCTTCGTGTTGCTCTAGGGATATATCATTCCCCACCATGACAACACTATCGTATCAAATGTCTTAGATAGGCTGTTATATTGTCGAAACTAGACCCAGAGTCTTATACGACATCTCATCCCTGAAACCAGACTTCATCGATCCATATCATTAGTTTACCGCTTGACAGGGGCAATACCTTGTTTGTGCTTGTGTCATTTGTGCATACTTGCTTACTTGCTTGTGTGTGTCATCTGTTTATCTTGCATTCATCCCTTTCTTCTGCATTCAACCATTTCATTCCTATCAACATATCTTATCGTGAGATTGTCTATCTCACGCCTGCCGCCTTCTCCCCGTCTAATCTCTCGAGGGGGCATCCTATTGTCATAACCTGTACCAGGGCCAAACTGGGGCATGCATCATTATCAGACTATTTATTCTTTGAAACAACGTGATAAAACACATTGCTTCAAAGAGGGGCAAAATGTAATAGCCTAAAATTGGCACAGGTCGAATTAAGTAAATATTCTGATATTTATCTTAATTCTTATTTTCTTCTGTCAATTAAATAAATATTCAAAGTTTATTTGATTGGTTCATTATCCTGCAATTAAATAAAATCATTTTATTTAATCCCTAAATTCTTCTAATGTCTCAAGTCCTGAATCCACCTCACAAAATCCACCTCATCAATCCACCTCATCTTTCCACCTCATCCCTTCCACCTCACCATGTTGCACATATAATTAAATATTCTTAATATTTAATTAGCTAATATCCTCCAAAATCCAAAATTGAATTCTTAATTCAATGTTCCCCATTATCCTCCACTCAATTGAATCTTTAATTCAATGTTCCCCATTATCCTCCACTCATTTGAATTTTTAATTCAATGTTCCCCATTATCCTCCACTCAATTGAATTTTCAATTCAATTATTCCCCATTATCCTCCACCAAGGATTTTCAATTCAATTGTCATAATCCATTATCCTCCACCAAGGATTTTCAATTCAATTGTCATAACTCACTATCCTCCACTCTGAATTTTTAATTCATCTATTATGAATTAAAGATTCACAAATAATGAGGGCCATTGATCTCATCAGTTGATCCTCACCCTCCATTCTATTTTTAGAAAATCTATAAATATAACCCTCTTCTAAGCCATTTAGGGGGACTTCTTCTAGCATCCTTACTATGCTCAAATTCCTCTAGGAATCTTCTTCTTCTTCTCTTCTTCTCTTCTCCATATCGTTGTAATGCAGGAATCATATCACATAGCCATTTCCCCCTTGTCATCTTGAGGAATCGAAGCAAGGAAGCAAGCTCCCTGAGGGCCCAACCTTCATCATTCAAGATCGAGAGAGAATAGGCGACCAATGGAAGCCGCAGGGTAACAAGGTTGTAAGTTTCATGCTTTCATCTTGTTATTCGCACTTTTCATTGTTGTTTGGGTTAATTCATCTTAATAGATTTATCTCATTTTTCCCATTCACAGCAATTACTTTAAGGCAGAGGCATACACTCTTTTATGCACTTCACCTTGTTCACACACCATGTGGTTGCTATCACAACACCTTTTGATCATCTTTGTATCACTTTACCAAAGTTACCCAGCAAACAACATGTTTTGTTTGGCATGTAATTTCTGATATTGTTGACATGAAGCTCACCTAGTAAATCTGTAGATCTTACTATCCTGTGATGTTTTCATTTTCTACTTGTTGACATGGAACTCACCTAGTAAATATGTGGATCTTACTAGCCTGTGATATTTTCATTTTCTATGCATTCATGACCACCTAGTAAACAACAAATTTTACCAGCCTATGGCTCATGATGCATGTTTTTGGTCTGATTCCTAGCATAATGCAGCTTGCTAGCCTGAGAATCATACCTTGTATGTTTGTTTTCCGTGTATGTTCAGATTTGACCATATTACTTTGCTAACCATGGTTGTTCTAGCATATAATATTTGGTCTCATTTAGCTTTTGATGATTTTCAAATGTAAGCATATATGTATATGTGTAATTTCTACCTTGTGTCTTGTGTATGTGTAACCTCTTTATCTAAGCATTGTAGACTCGTAAAATCCTAAGCTCGGGGGATATTGCATCTCTCAAATTACTGACATTTTACATCTTCAATGTTTTAGTGAAGAGATTTGGCTTCTCCATACTTTAGTGTGTGTATGAACATAGTTCATACTCACTAAAGTGGGGGCTAAATGTAGTGTCGTAAATTATCACCGCTTACAATTTCATGCTAGGTTTAGCACTTAATTTAGCGTGTATGTTTTTTTTTCTTAACATGTACCCGTTTTACCACTTTGCTAAGAAATATGGTTAATTTCCTTGTTAACAACCCCTTCAAGGACAAATATCACTGGGACACTAGTGCCCAACACTAGTGTCCTGCTAGTTTGGCTCCGAAAGATTTTGAATCTCAAAGTGTTGGCCTTGTTATCTTGAGCGATGCACCTTATCGGCCTTACCCTGAAAAGTACTTGGGATTCATATATAAACAACTCTCTCTCTCCCTCATTTTGACACACATGAATGGGATAAGAACAAAAGCTCTTTACAACCTCTAGGTGAATTCTCTTTAAAGAAACTTTCTACTTGTGAGGATTATTTGTTATTTGCACTAACACTTGCAGGTATTTGACGAAGCTTCTTCTTTCCTCCAACTCCTTGTGGGTGATTTGTGTTGCAACACCAATTCAATAAGGGTTTCATGCTTATGGTAAGATCATTTCATTATATTTGTTTACTGCAATTTTTATTAGTTGTTTTACCTCTGTTCATCGCGAACACACACTCTCTATCATCATCATCATTATTGTTGTGGAGGTGGGAACTCCAACACAGGGTTTGACCGAGGCAAGCCCTTGTACTTGTTTGAAATGTTTAAATCACTTTGGGGGTGTAAGGGATGAATTTATGTAAAAAGGTAATTTTAGATGCTTTGAAAAAAGTTATTTTCCTTATTTTAATGTAAAAGCAAACCTTGGAATATAGATATATATTTTAGATATGATTTGGAAGAATCTAGAATGATTAAGTGTCTTCTAAGTAAGATATTTACATTAGATTATATTAAAAATAATTGAATTGGATGGAAAATATTTTTCTTCACATGGATTCTTATGGTTTAATTAATATTTGTAAGTAGATATTATTTAGGGAAATGATCCTATTCTACTCACAATATTTTACTATTATCTTGTGAGTGAGGATAATTAATTAATTTTATTTATTAGTAGTTTTTATCTCCTCAACACCCTCAATTTGACTTTTGATCATTGTTAGAGACTTTAGAAACTTGGCTTGTTTTAGTTGGTGAGGATTGAAGAAGAGTTAAGTGTAGTATTTTAACTCTTGGAGATGGTTGTGATAGGGTCTACCATATTCTTGAGAGGAATTATTTATTATACACTTATAACTTATCATTATTTAAGAAGAGGCTTGTGCTCAAGAAGAGGATTGGGATCTTTAAAATCCTGGTGTGTTCTTAAGGATGGTGATTTCTTCAAACCCTTGGATTCCAATTCTATGAAGTTTAAGATATTTATATTTTGTCACAAGTATTTATTTTTATTGCATTAGAATGATGAAAGGAAATAATTGTTGAGTGTTGAAAATGAGTGCTTGCATTTTTTTAATTTCTTGTTGATAAAAGATTTAGAATATCCATTAATGATAATTTCTATGTGTTTTATGAGTTTTAAAAAGAAACTTGTATTCGTATATTGTGAATAGAAAATTAATGAATGTGATTTATTTTGTGGGGATTTCCAAAAAAGAATGGGAAGGGTAACACATAATTATTTGAGCTACTTGAGGCTTGTGTTTTACTCTCACCCTTTTCTAAGAGCCATTTTGAGATTTGGTTATTTTAGTTGTGTAGGAAGTGTTAAGATATGTAGGACGCTTGGAGTGACATTTCTTTAAAACTCTAGAGTGGGTTTGATGCAAAATACAACATTTCTTACAAATTCTTGAGTGTTTTTTATGCAAAATGTTTATGTAGGGAGAGGATATTCTATACAAATTTTGAAGGAAACTTGTATGTGAAAGGCACTCACTAATGGGTATGTACTTGAGACTCATTGTGTCTCCCTAATTACTCATCTTAGAGAGCCAAGGTGGAAGACATTCCATAGTATTAGTATACTCTTCTCCTCCTTTTCATTAGTATATTGGGAAGATTTTTTTTGTGTTGAAAAATCCATATTCATACATGGATTTTCATGTTGCCAAATATGAGTGTTTGAGAGTGTGTTTGAAAACCACATGTTTATTATCCTAGCAAGGCGGGGTGAGACTATTGTTTACACATGGTCCATTGGTTAACTTTCCCACTATTGGTTTAGAAGAATGGACACATGAATATATCACTCAAAGCTTGGAGAGTTCCTATTGTACTTTTATTACTTTGTTTCATTTTGTAAACATGATCAAATTTTAAATTGGGAATAAATTTCCCTTATTATTTATTAGAAGTGATCTAAAAATATACATCCATGTACTCTATGGATTCATGTGATGCCAAAAACATATCCATGTTATATGTTTTAGAAGAAAATGAACATTGAATTGGATAAACTCATTGGAGTAGGACACATGATTTTATGAGTAAATTGAAAAGTATTGTTTCAAAGTTTTTATATCTAGTGAAACCAATGAAACTATATTTTATTTCTAGAATTTATAAATAAAAAACTATAAAACAAGTTGTGTTTTAAGCCTTGATCTTGGTAAATTTAGAATACTAGTTTCCATTGATGTGATAGAGCATGAAAGAGTAAATTGTCCTTGTGAAGATTTTTAGAATTAGTTTCTTAATATGTGGTTGCTATAGGAGAACATATTCCTAAATGCCTTCAAATAAATTTGTAAATCTTAGGCATTTTTCATACTTTCTATTTTACGACAAGGTTGTTCACCAGTTTGAATAGTGAAACAATCACTAGTTGAATGCCATTTTGTCAGGGAAAATATTTATCTATTAAAACATGTGAATTGTTGTCTATATATGCAAATAGTAACAAATAATTTAAATATTAATTTTTAAAAAACATAGACAAGTTAAACTTGAACATTAGAGACTAGTGATACTTTATCTATACTCTAGGGAGTTTAAACTATAGTGTTGAATGTGTTTCCATTATGTTCTATTATATTTTATTATGTATATTGGATGAATATAGTTGTGTGTACTAGTAAACCAAAGGGATTACCTAGTTTTTCTTTTACTTTATTATTGAGCTATGTTAAATAATGATAGATGTTGTTCTCATTTGTTTGTATCTATACTTGAGGAATTGGAAATTAATTAATGTCTTCTCATGATTCATGTGATTCTTTATTATGTTTGAGCCAAGTAATGGGTTAATTAATTATATTTACCTAGTTTCCTTAGTTTCTCATATTATGTAAGGTGGTGGTATGAGTAAATATTCACTTGCTATAGGGTGAGACTCTATCTCCCCTAGATCTTGTGTCATTATTTTTAGTTGGATGTGCATCACTATTCCTACATGTAACCTCATGGTGAGTTGTCTCACTTAGATTAAGTCTTCAACTAGTGCTTGTGTGTGTGCAATATTGGTATGTACAATTATTTTTTTGAATTAAGGTGATGAAACATGTCTACTTGTGTATACTTATTCATATCTTCCATGTTTGTAGAAGTGTTTGTGTGAATTAAAACTAGTATTTTTAAATTGTTGTGTTATAATGGTCAACTTGAAAAACTTTGTTGGCCTTGTTTTCACCCATTTTGTCCTTAGTAAATTTTGGGCATTAAATTTGGTCTGAGAGCCCTAGGTTGGAACACCTATAGCTTTAGTTACGTGTGTTTATGTGTTAGTTTTTTGTTTAATGTGTGTGTTGAATCTTGCATCTTGTTTCTAAAGGAGAATACCACCTATACCTTTTAGTAGTTATCCAAGATGTAACTGGTGGCTCGTGACTTTGGTAGGGAAGAGTCTCTAAAGATTCAAATGAGTTTCTTCGGAGCCTAGTGCATCTAAAGTCTATGAACAACATTGGACCAATAGATTTTATGTGTATTAAAGAATAATTATTAGATATGTTTCCTCCTAGGTAGGATTGCACCTACACAACTAGTTATTAGCCTTCTTAGGAGGAGAATACCCATTATTTAGAGGAAAATCATTCTAAGAGCCTTGATAGGTCCATAGTAGAGTAGAAGTAGCCACAATAAGAGGTGAGATGTGCCACTAGAGAGCATAGAGAGTGTAACATCGTGAACTATGCTTGCCCAAAATTTTAAGCTATGTTTGACACTCACTTTGGTGTCCATGCCCTAGTGTGTTTTTAGGATCATTTACAGCCTTGGCCCTACCCTCAACCCATGAGAGATGCCTTGCGCTACTTTGACCCTTCATGCTGGTCATATCAAAACTACAAAAGTGCCTAAATCTTGGCTTTGTCCCTAGAGAATTAGACTTTTTAAGAATTGTATTTGACAGGACTCTAGCGCTAAGCATGGATGTCTGTGCCACATGCTAACATCTCAATAGCCTTTGTCAGTCTTGTGATCATCTTTAGAAGTTGTCTTTTCACTTGCACAATTTTTTTGAGATTTTATAAGTCCTTATCCATGCCCAAATGACTCTTATCCTTGATTTCAATCCTTGCATTCTCTATTTAAACAAGTTAGTTTTTCATTGTGTTAGGTCTCAAAAATGTAGGTCGTTAACCCTAAGAGGTTGCCAAGCTCTCTTCACACTTTTGTCTAACAAGCATAGGGTTAATATGGTTAAACCCTCTTCTCTTTAGGCTCTGCCAGACCTAGGTGGGTATACCTTAATGACTAATGCAGATTTAATGTAACCTTCACAGAGGCAAATGAGTGTGAAGTAGCTGTAAGGTTGTGAGTTGTTCCTAATGTTGATATTTGCAGTTTGAGAATGTGAATAAGGTTTAAATAAGGTTTTGAAGTGAGTATGACCAATGCTTTATCTATTAGACAAACGGAGTCAAAAGTTAATGGTGCATAGATTCTTATATTGGTTTGAACTCAAATTGTTGGGCACTTATATGAATCTGTACCTTGTATAGATTATGCAGGGATGTTAGCCTACAAGGTTATTCTTATGGGATCCCAATGATATTCTCCTAAATTGTTATGATTAGAAGAAAGGATTTAATTCAGGTGGAAGGAAACCAACGAAAATCGACTTGTTCAAAGCATTTTTAATTATTAAGTAGAAACTAATGGACACAAATCAATTTAGTAGGAATTAAATCAACTTCTTTCTAAAACCAATCAATTGAGTCACACAGTAACAACAATTGTGCACTGATAAATTGAAAACACCCTTGATGTATCAATTTAAACAAATTTAAGAGACCATTTTGGAGACAAACATGTAACCTAAAAGCATAAAATTCCACACAACGATTGAACACAATATTTAACCCACCAAATAACTTCCACTCTTTTATATTAATTCATAGGTTCATAGCAAATAGAAATTACAAAATAATATAAATAGTCTAGGATTTACTTTCATATATAAAATAAGAGTCTTGTAATTCATTCGATGATTTAAAGAGGCCTTGTTATCCCTTATTTATGGGATGCAAAACAAGCTTTAGGCCAAAAAGACATGTCTTTTCACAAGTATATTCCTAACTAATGAAATAATTAAGAAATAAGAAAGTAGTTTACAGATACACAAGGCAATCAACACTATGCTCGGTTATTCATCGGGGGTAGACTCATGACCCATAGGTTTGGAAAAGTCATCCTCTTCATGATCAGTTTTGACATATCTATGGGACCTACTCAAAAATTTCTCTCTACACCCATGTATTTTTACTATGCCCTAGATATAAACATGTTCACCCTAGCAAGGTGATCAATATATTCCTGGTTGAGACATGTATCTGAGGCAATTATATCACTCATAGTGAATTATAGGGTGAGCAACTTTTTGAGGCACTGGTAGGTATTGTCTATCACTTTTTCTTCATCATTTACCTTATCTAGGAGTGGTGGCAGCATCTAGCTCATTTCCCTTACCCAATCATCCTTATCTTGGAGATCATTTCTAGAGAAGAAGTTTGGAAATGTCAGCGCATGGTGTTGATCAAAATCATTCAAATCATCTGTCAACATTTTGTTATATTTCTCATGTTCAATAATCAAACTTTTATATTCTTCGAGTACTTGTTCTTGGACATCCAACTTAGCACTCAATTCTTCTTTCTTTTCTAACATCCTCAAATGAAGCCTTTTGTGCTCTTGATGTGCAAGATATGTTCTTTTATGCATGTTCCAAGTTTGATCATTAAACTTCATTATATTATCAAACCTCCTTTGGATCAATGTTGAGGCCATGTGGTACTTGACTAATTTTAATTCAACCTCAAGCTATTCACTTTTCTTCTGAAACTTTTCTGCCTTGTACTTCTAGTAATTTGAATTAGCTTTTGCTTCCATGATCTTTTGATCCTTCTCTAGGTAAGGTGAATAAGTTCTTAATGCAGGTAGTTTATCTTTATAAGTGGCCACTTCCTGTCCTAATTTTGCATTTTCAGCCATATAAGCATTATTTTTCCTCATCAACTATTCAATATGTGCTTTAGTAAATCTTGCAACATTGATATTTAAGTCAGCAGTATCAATAGGATCTATGTCCTCAACTCACTGAATCATCAAATGGACAAATGCTTCATCAGGATTATTTATGACCTGAGGCTTTTTGTGTGAAGGATAGAGTGACCATATCAGTAGTATCCTTTTATCAGGGTCATAACCTGATCCATTTTTAATCTTGTCAAGTGCCTCGACACTAAGCTGCATCTTTTTCTCTTGATTCTTTCTGAAAGTATAAAAAATAATAGCTAAAGTTATGTCCCATCCAGGAACCAACACCACTCCTGCTTCCTTGAGTAATTCTCTACCCTTTTTTGGTGTCATTTCTCCCATGGCATTATCTATTTCTGATTGAAGTTCTTGCGGGACTTCCTCTTGAACCTTAGGAGTGATATCCTTCATCTTTTCTCTGGCTTGTTTTCCTTTATATTCATATAAGAATGCCTTGAATTCTGAGGTTTTGATAAAATTAGTATTTGCAATGAAATTCTTACTAGCCAGGTATCTCACATCATTTGTCAATTCATCAGAAGTCTCTATTGTGACTTCCTCTATCTATTGGAGGCTGATATTCCTCAATAAGAGAAGATGATGCTTACAAGTCTTTAATCTTCTCCTCTTCACTTTCTTCTTCAAAAGAGATTTTAGGAGTTTGTTAAGGAGGTAACTGGGAAATAGGAACCTCATCCTCTACTTGAAATCCTCTAACAATTTTTCCTTTTCTTTCAAACACATAAGAAGGGATATTTTGAATCAAATCTGCAACATTTTTTATCAATGTATTCAACCTTTCAATGGGATCATTAATATCCGTGAAGGCACCGTTATACGTGGGGTTTTTTGCTACCCTCCAAGCCTCAGCCAATGTTATCTTGTAATATAAATCTTGTCTCTCAATTACAACTTGCTCATCATAATTTCTAACTAGGTCATCATCGACAAATTAAACATGATTGTACTTCTTAAGCTTTTGTTTTATTTTGACACTTTATAAAATTCTCTGGATCAAAGATTTATCTACAATTCCCTGATGGTGGCCTGAAATGCTCCAATTTTTTGTCAATTAATTGGTATCCTTTGTCTGACACGACTGTAAAATCCCCAAAACACAAAGTGCCTAGCATAAACGACTGCTTATTGTGTCTTTTTAGATGCATAAAATCAAAGAGAGCAAGTTGTCTTACAATCTCTAGATAAGCAACTCTGTCAGGACAAGTCTTTGGTAATAGCAGAGGAGATCCTTCAAATACGAACACCCTTATTTTTGTACAATCAGTGTAGGAATACCAATCTCCCCATTTATGAGTGAATTTCCCTAGTTCATGATTGTCCTTTGGCCTAAAAAATTTATGAATTTCTGGTGACAGATTGTAGTTGCAAGGATGCCCTAAGTGCTTATACACTGGTTTCACAAAGTATTCTTCAAAATAGATATAATGGGACTTATCATACCTGCTATCCCATATAGAAGTCCATCTCTGGATGGGTTTTACATCTCCATTCCTATCCAAGTCCCTGATTCTCAAGCATTTATCCCACAACCCCATGTTTTGACCTTCATACAAGACAAGATGCATTAGTAGAGAGTAATGCCTAAATTTACTCCCTCCTCCCTTTATGGAGACCAGTTCATTGTGAAGGGTGCTTACTAAGAACTCAACATAATCAAAATGTAGGGCTTGTTGGATTTGAATATTGGCTACTAGGGTCATAGGAGCAACTTCCATAAACATAGAAGCCTCAACCCCTAACAATTGGCACACAAAATAATAAGTATACTAGAAATATTCTTCAAACAATTCAATGGAATATGGGGGATCCTATGTGACTGAGAAAACCCTTAGCTTCTTGTTTTTGTCATGGGGTCTATGCATAGGCCAAGTCCAATTCTTGTAGTTGTTGCTCAAATTATAATATTCACTAATTAAATTCCTAATCCTGAGTTGTACATCAAAGCCAATATCTAATTGGAAAACCATCGCTATGTAATCCCGGGTGATAGGGATAAATCCCGTTCCATCCTTTAATTCAATCATACAATTTTGTGGGTTATAACTTCCAGCTAGCAGTCTTAGAAATTCAACATTCACAAAGATGTTTGGTACTATCAATTTACCACAATTCAAATTCCATGGGTTCAAAACAAGGGAACGCCTATGCATTTTCTTATAATGGTAGATGAAAAGGTTGTACCCCCTTACGGGAGTCCCTACATCTCCTACTTGTTTGTATTCATCTTCTAATTTTTTTGCATTTGGGTTTAGCTGAGCATTTCTCTGAGATTTTTGTCCTGACTTGGGACACTGGTCTATTAGATCCTTGTTTAGGTGTCTCTCATTCAACTTATACCTTTTGGCCTTAGGGTTCTCATGTGTTTCTTCCATAAGTAATGCGAGAGAATTTTCAAATGCAATTCAGAAAGCTTAGATTTTAAGCTCAGAACACTTACTTGGAAAGCCAAATAGTATTCCTTGCGGATGCTTACCCCAGCTCCCGTGCTTGCGTACTGAACCAAATTTTTCAAGATTTCCTTTATTTACTCTACTTTGAGCATTAATGGCAGCTTTCAAATCATCAGGAAAACATTTATTTCTCACAATAGAGCACCTTCTGTCACCTCACCAAAATAATCATTTCACTTAAGGGGTTTATTTCATTGAGATTTTATTGCAGCTCAAATGGTGGTCTTGCTGAAATCCCCTCCTTTCAATATATGTGCTTCCCTTCGATGCCTTCTTGATTATTGGCATATTCATTTTTTCAGGAAGATTGAATATGCATTCTCTTTGACATTCTAAAATTTCCATCAGCTTTTCGGTAAGATAGCATTCTAAGTCACCCCGTCATGCTGAAATGATATGTTATGCAGATATTTTGTAGTCTCCTCGATATGCTCCTAACAGGATGGAATGTCGAAGAGACCCTTGAAAGACTCATCCCGACTCTCTGATATCTTTGTCTCCTGAAACTTGAAATGTTAGTTTGAAATACGTACCAAATGGTTTTTTAATTTTATCATTTTATCGGTGTGACACATTTAGGTGTCACACCGATCTCTCGACCACTTCTTAACATCTTTTTAGGATGTCGAAATGATCCTTGAAGAACTCTTAGTGATACGCCGAGGGTTCTTTTCTCAATAAGTCTATGAAGGTTAATACTTTGACTTACAGTGTGGGTAATATGAATTTTCGTGGGTCTAACGCGAATACGGTGGATGGTTTTATTACGGGAGTGTTGATTTAAAATTTTCAAATAGATGATTATTTCAAGTGTATGGCAGGAAATGGATCTTATGGATGAATTCTTGGGGTAGAAATTTTGTCCCAATAGTGGCTCTGGCTAGGGATGAATGACTAAGGTCATTGCAAGAATCTAGAATCTGGGTTGTAGACCAATGGTAGTGGGATGTAGAGAATGGAATCCTAATCTACTATGCATGGAATAAATCTTTAGAGAGAGGGGGCATTTCAGGAATTGTCCATGCACTGGCAATTTCTTGTCCTCCTTAAATATACTGTGCATGGAAAGATCTTATGAGAAGAAATGTTTCAAGAATTGTCCATGCACTGGCAATTCCTGTTCTTCACCACTCATGTTTTGTAAATAATAGGAATCTTCACTACACTTGTCAGTAATGACAAACAGTCCTACCCATAATGCCTCAAATTTTCCATGTTTTCCCTTATCTTGTGCCCTAGCATTTCACATGAGGACCATATCATCTATTTTGAATTTTCTTTCCCTGGTCCTTTTGTCAAAGAGGTATTTTGTCTTCAACTGCAGCTTCTCATTCTATTTCTGGGCTTCAGTCCTTACTTCATCAAGTTCAATTAATTGTTCTAATCTTTCCTCCATGGGCTCAGGGATATGCAGATCTTCTTGAAGAATAAACTTACAGATTGGTAAAAGATTGTGCATGGGTAACCTAGCTTGGGCACCATATACTAGTTCAAATCGTGATTTCCTTGTGGCCTTTTTTACAATAACCCTATCTACCCATAGAACTAATCTTAATTTTGAATCCCACACTTTTTTGTTATTCTCCAAGATTCTTTTGATTATTATTATAATACTTTTATTACTAGACTTAGGCTGTCCATTTGCCTAAGGGTGATATGGTGAAGCAATGAAATTGCTATACCATAAGATTCATAGAATGATCTAAATTCTTCAGATCTAAAACACATGCCATTATCTATGAGAAGTCTTACTAGTACTCCAAACCTAGTAATGATATTTTCCATGAGAAAGTTTATCACCACTTTGCTGGTAGCCTATTTTGCCGGAATGGCTTCTATCCATTTTGTGAAATAGTCAGTGGCTACCAGAATCCATTTATGCCCTCCACTTGATTTATCAGTAATTTATCCAATGAAATCAAGTCCCCATTGGTGAAATGGAGCTTCTGTTTGCATGGGTTTTGGTCATAGGGCCCCTTGATACTTGAGTTTACCAGAAAACCTTTGACAAGCTTCACATCTTCTAACATAACTGTGTATATTTTTGAATACTTCAGGCCAATAGTACCCAACTCTCAGTATTCTGTGGGTAGTGGTCTTGATTGAGAAATGTCCTCCACAGACACCTTTATGCATTTCTTGTAGCATGTTGTCAACCTGTGTCTTATCTAGGCATTGTAATAAAATACCATCTCTATTTTTCCAGTACAAATCTCCATCCATAAAGACATACTTTGAGGCTTGAAGTTTAAGTGTTCTTCTCTAATTATCACTTAGGCCTTCAGGACACTTCAAATTCTTTAGATAGTACATTATATGAGTATACCAAGATGTATGTTCTATACTGGCAATATTATCACTATCTTTGTCATCCATATTACAGAATTGTACTGCTTCCAAATTTGATTCTGCCATCAATCTTGCTAGGCCCTATCCTCTAACAAGTTTAGTGATTTGGATTTCAATATTGAATTCTTGGGTTTTGTTAATCCATCTACATCTTCGCCTAGTAACCTCATTTTGAACAAATACATCCCTTGTTGCAACATTTGGTACATATGCTATTACTTGAGCTCCTACCAGATAAGGTTTGAATGCTTTGAAAAGTTTCACTAGAGAATATGCCTATTTTTCTATTATGTCATATTTTAGTTTAGCCCCTTGCTAAAGAATGAAATTGGTTGCTCAAACCCTTCTTTGTTCTTTTGCAACATTACTGCAGCTACTGTGTGGAATGATGCAAAGGAAAACATCTGAAATGGTTTGTCAAACTCAGGTGATTTCAACATAGGAGCTTCTTTGATTGCCTTCTTAATAGCTTCAAAAGCTTCAACAACCTCTTCTATCCAGTCCACCTTTTCACCTTTTTTCAGCATTTTAGAAATGGGCTTAACTATCTCTGCAAAATTTGGTGTAAATCTCCTGAGTAAATTGATTTGACCAAAGAAAGATTGTATGGCCTTCATAGTTATGGGGATAGAGATTTTATCAATAGCCTCCACTCTTGCTGGGTCAATCCTTATTCCATCTTTCAAGACTATGTGACCAAGTAACTTTCCTTCTGTTACAACAAAGTGGCACTTTTTTGAATTCAATGAGATCCCATATTCCAAGGCTCTAATGAAAATTTTGCCCAAATGTGCACAATGATCCTCAACTTTCTTGTAGTATGCTGTCAAATCATCTTCATAGACCACCATAATCTCATTGATTAGATCAACAAAGGCCACATCCATTATTTGGAATGTTACCCCAACATTAGTGAGTCCAAATGGCATCCTTATATAGACATATGTTCCCCAAGGTGTGGTGAAAGTAGTTTTAAACTATTCTGATTCTTTAACTTTCACCTGATTGTACCCTGAAAAACTATCCATCATGGATAGAAATTCACAACCTGTGACCTTTTGCAACATTACTTCCATATTAGGGAGGGGGTAATTATCTTTGAGTGAAGATTTATTTAAGTTTCTAAAGTCCATACACAGTCTTATGTCCCCATTTTTCTTCCTTACAGGTACCAAATTTGAAACCCAAGAAGAATGTCTAATAGGCTTGATAATACCTCCTTCCCTAAGCTTTGTAAGTTCTTGCATCTTGAGGGCCAAAGTGGGGTTTATAGGCCTTTGTTTTTGCCTAAACGGTTTGGCATCTAGTTTCAATGGTATTTCATGTTGAAAGATGTCTTCTCAGTATGCTTTAAGATCATCAAAAGACCATGCAAATACATGCCTATACTTTCTAAGCAAATCAATGAGCATATTTCTAATTTTAGGGTTGAGTTTTTTCCCAATGTACACATTTTTTGGGGCTGTCTGTGTTCCAAGATTTATTTCCTCAAGATCATCCTATTTGATTGGTACATCTTTTGCCTTGAATCGGTCATGTGCATCAAACACCCTCTCTAGTACTATGAGACCTTTGGGTATCTTATTTGTTTTTAATTGTACCACTTCCTTTCCAAAAAGAGTTTCCTTGCCATCAATTTTTTCCACATATGCATTGAAGTCAATCTGTTGAGATTCATACTGATCTACACAATGTAGGAATTTGATCAAATCGTTATCATCTTCAAATACTTGCCAATTATATATGTTATTAGGGATGGTAGGAACTGGCTTCTAATTCAACTTCAGTGATGCCTGCCAATGTGATGTCATCCTTTTTTAGGGCTATGTTTTCCAGGAAGTCTGCCATCATATTCTTGGATCTATCCACCCAATTCATAGAGAATGCATCAAATAGCTCAATATCATCCCATACAACATTTCTATATTGTTTCAATCTCCTATTTTTTGATGAATACTTCTCCCTCATTTGAGAGACAATTAGTTCTGAATCCCCATACACAGCAAAGAATTTTATTTTATGTTTTATAGCAATGTTCAACTTGATGAGCAGTGCCTCATATTCTGCTATGTTGTTGGTGCATTCAAATGTTAACAGGAATGAATATTTGAAAGTCTTACCAGTTGGTGAAATAAATAACACCCCTGCTCCATTACCAGCTTTACTACATGCACCATCAAGGTACATCCTCCATACACCACATTCACCGAGTTGGGCTTCTTGATGTATATGATTAGTATTTTGTAGCTTAGGTTGGCTTTTTTCAATTTTAAATGTACCAAGGTCTGTATCATAGAAAAAATTTATTTGGTTATGATCGATACATTCTATGATGTTCTCATACCTTGGCTCTCTACAAAGCTTAACTTCTCTTCCTCCTACTAGTATGGTGGCATAAGACAGATCCAACTGGACATTTCCTCCAATTGTTGCTGTCCATTGTCTAGACACCATCATTCCATAGTATGGTGGGATATCTACCACAATGATGTCAATCTTATATACTGCCTCACGGTAGGAGGATAACCTTATTTCCACATCCCACATAATGCCCACAACTGGGATGGATCTATTATCCATTGCGTAACATTTACCATATGTGGTGTCAATCCACATACCTAACTCCTTCATGATGACCATTGGCACAATGTTCATGGCTGCCCCTGAATCAATCATGCAATTCCTCACCAGTTTGTTTCTTATCAACAGAGTAGTGTATAAAGGATCTACTTGTGATGGATTCTTTGTCAAGGTATCACCAAGGTATACTTCAGGAGTTCTAATGGTCTCTTGTGAAATACTATTTATTTTGCTTTCAGGTTTTTCTTGTTTCTTATTTGATACATCTGAAATCATTTTGATCACTATGCTTCTATATTGATTTATCTTCATTATCTCAAGAAGTGGCACTGATATCTTTACTTGGGATATTGCTTGGGCTATGTCAAATGAAGGGATCGTTGTTTGATCATTTTTTTCTGCTTTTGCATGCCCTTTTTCTTCAATTGGTAATTTATCCTTTATCTTACCCTGTTCAGTCTTTACCGATTCTTTATGTGTAGACCTCATGTTATCTTTAAAGTGATTTTGATTCTTTACAAACACATTCCTAGGTGTTCCTTGGTCTGTATTGACTACCCTATTTCTTAAATTATAGTTATTCTTTGCTTGTGCCATTGTAGCCATTGTGAGAGCTTTCCTTTCTTCCTTAGTTGGTTTCCTCCATTGGTGATATGGTGGCATATTAGGATTGTAAATAGTTTTCTCATAATTATCCTCCTAATTTGAAAATACCTCTTGCCTTCCCATATTAATGTTATACCTTTGATTTCTCACATCATATTCATATCCATCCTCTTCTATAGATGAGTATTCTTCATTGATCTGGTGAGGTTTGATTTCTAGCATATTTATGGTATGGTTATCTCTCTCCTGATCATAAGATGTTTCTTCTTCCTGTACTGACTGTGCCACCACACAATAGTCAGGTGAATGGGGAAAATCACATGCAGGCACCATGGGTTATTTTCTACTACATGTGCCCCATTTCTTTTCAAGGGGTCAGGAGTATCCTTTCCACAATTCTACTTTTTGTTATTATCCAGAGGCCTCCCATCTTTCCAATTGGTGTCATAAGGCATGTCATGTAGCCTTGGCCTCTCATTCCTATAATAATTGTTCTATTTTGCTTGGTTATTATTTAGACTTGGTACTGTCTTTGGATTTTCTCTTTTCCCAAGCTTCCCTGCTGCTCTTCTGTTGTTCTCAATACTGATGGCTACCTTTTGAGCTTCTGCCAAGGTCATGGGGTCTTGGTTTCTGAGTTCATATCTAGTTTTAGGATCAAAAGAATTTAGGTATAAAGCTAATGCCATGCGATTTGGAGGTTTTATCTCTAATGGAATCTTATGATAGATCTTTGAAAATCTTTGATTGAAATCCATCATAGATTCATTATAATTCTTCTAAATACTTGTCCATTCATGAACAACAAAATTTGGATCAAATTGACTCCCATATTGTTCTTTAAATTGGTCCTTGAAATCTTCATAAGAACAGACTGATGCATCAGGTAAATTTTTGCACCAGTCCCTAGCATCCTCAACAAGTGCTAACATGAATAATTTTATTTGGACATCTTCATATCACACTTCATAATTATCCATGACTATCTCAAAACTTCTAATGTGCTCTTCTGCAAAGATGGCATTGTTCCCAGCAAATTTTGGGAGAGCATTCCTTAGATCATTGTCAATAGGGTCTAGACATATTTTATATCTAGACAAATCTAGCTATCTGTATCTATTGATATTCAGAGGTCCTTGTAGGCGTTGATTTGGATGGTACTGATTCTAAGGTTGTTGGTTCGATTGGAAATGATTATGAGGGGGATGTTGTTGTGGATTAGGGTGTGGGTTCATGTTCACATTTTGATGCTGAGGTGGAATATGTCATTGACCAGGGGGTGGATAAGGGTTAACTGTATGTTGAGAAATATTATGAGTATTGGGTGGTCTTGGATTTTGTGGAGGAATATTCTACTGGATATGGTTTCTAGGTGGTGGTTGTGAATTGTATGAACTACTTGCATTCTGGTGGGAACTCTGTTGTGTATTTGTTAGAGTATGCCTTCCTTATTTATGAGGGAGTACATACTTTGAGTTGGTTGTTTTAGTTCTATTCTTTACTTGTTGTAGCTCCTGTTTCAACCATTCTTCTTCCTCTCTTAATTTGGCCAACTCAAGTTCTTCCTGTAATTTGAGCAGATCTTGTTGCATCTCATCCCTATTCCTCATATCTTTTGGTGGACTGTTATGAACTTGTACAATAGTGATTTGATCCACAAATTCTTGTCGAGTTTCTTCACTCTGCTCTAATGACATCTTGAAATCATATGCTGCCTGATTTTGATCTATTTCCCTCATAACCTGGACCTCATATTTAAGTTGTTTCTGAGGGTCAGGTCTATAATGTGCTAAGATATCATTAGACTAGGCATGATAGCTTCTGGATTGAGGTTCTTTTGATTCATGCAGGGGAGTGTAACTATTATGAATTATAATTGGCTGTTATGATGTATCTTTTGGAGTATTTTGGTGATTATTGCATTGAGATTGGTTAGATAACCCAATTTTCTTTGAGGGAGCTCTTAGAGGTGGGGATGATTGTAGTTTTTTACCATCAGCTTTAGACCTCCTACCATCCATGTTAAAAAATTACTATGCTCCAAGATATAAAATGATTTGTATTTTGTATAGAGTCACCGCCTCACTTAAGAGGATTGATTAATCTTCTGGGTTCCCCTTGACCAGCAGAGTTACGCTTTTCAAAATTCTAACTCTAAGGATATGGTCTCTTACTAGGTTTCTTTGTGTGTTTATCCTAGTAGAGTCACCAATTTTGTTAAGACTCGGATGGGTAAAACTTTAGAATCTCCAGTTAATACTTTCACTTGACTCCCCAGTAGAGTAATATTTTTTAATTCTTGACTCTATGAATGGATAGGCTGAAACCAAATTTTCTAGAATTGTCCCCAGTAGAGTCACCAATTCTCTTAGGTCTCAAAAATGCAGGTCATTAACCCTAAGAGGTTGCCAAGCTCTCTTCATGATTTTGGCTAACAGGCACAAGGTTAATATGGTTAAACCCTCTTCTCTTTAGGCTCTACTAGACATAGGTGTGTATAACTTAATGACTAATGTAGATTTAATGTAATCTTCATGGTGGAAAATGAGTGAAGTAGCTGTAAGGTTGTGATTTGTTCCTAATGTTGATATTTGCAGTTTGAGAATGTGAATAAGGTTTAAATAAGGTTTTGAAGTATGTGATGCAGGAGCATCCAATGGTGTAAGGGCAATCTTGCATCACCCAAAAAGAAGTTGATTCAAAATCATTCTAGTTGTTTTCATTTCTTTCCATAATTAGTGTTTCTAGTTCCATAATCTCCTAAATAATGATGTAGGACTTTCAGTTTTTTTCCAAACTGCTAAAAATAGCAAACTGCTAGTTTTGGAAAGTTTACCTGCCATTTTAGGAAAGTTTGCATTTGGGCACAGATTGAAGCGAAAACTTACAAAAAGCTTCATAACTGAAATATAAGACCTTTTGGTAAAGGAATCAGGCAAAGATCATTTGTGAGCTGAAAGATATTAAAGTTTTTATTTTCCAAAAAGCCCCTGAATTTTTTTGAAACGAGATATGAGGCACTAAAACATCCCATAATGTCCTGAAAAGTTGACAAAAATCTGTTTACATATTTCTGGCATGATAGTTCACATCGTGAGCTTTTTGACGCCTAAAACAGTTCGTCAATCGGACACCTGGATCAGAAGTTATGCTTCCTGGGAGTTGACCTACTTTTGGAGGGAGTTGCAAATTTCAAAATTTAGCTGGAGGCTGCCAAAAAGTACTATTTATGATTATTTTAGGAACCCTGGGTAGTAGTAGAGTTAAGGGGGAAAGTGTAGAGTCAATAATAGGTGGGAAAATAGAAATCCTAGCTGATTTGGGGTTCTAGAAGGCAAAAGATTCCATAGCCTAGTGATGTGTAGCTGTAGTGTGTTGCAGCCTATGGAGGATTGATTCCTCTTATTGTAATTGAGCTTCTATAATGTAATAAGTTATCCAAATCAATAAAGAAATATTCTATTTCCTGTGTGCCATTTTTGTTGTTGTGTGTTTTATGATTTATCCCCTTCATCAAGTGGTATCAAAGCGAGGGTTCCTGAGTGTGTAGACAGATCACCGACCATGAGGCAATTTGCACCAGGACCTGAGGTTATGGGTTTGCTGCGGAGATCAAGATGCCTCCACTAAGAAATTGTATTAGGAGGAATGCTTTGATGGAAGAGGGTTTTAGAGCCCTACAAAGGCAAATCAATGCATTGCAAGAGGAGATGCAAAGAAGGTTTGATCCAAGAACAAGAGAAGAAAGTGAGGATGAAGCTGAAGAAGAGCTATTCGAGGAAGAACAAGAAGTTGCAGGAGATCCTGCAGAAGTTAGGTTGTTGAGGGCCATTTCAAAGATTAGAAAGAGGCCCAGGATCAAAGTTTCTACATATTTTAGAGATTTGAATCTAGAATAGCTTATTGATTGGATTAATGACATGAAGGAGTATTTCGAGTATGAAGACATGGAGGACCCAAATCGGGTCAAGTTTGCAAAAACAAAGTTGAAGGGCCATGCCAGTATTTGGTGGAAGGAGGTCCAATTAGAGAGGAACAGAAGAAGAAAAGGAAAGATCAAGAGATGGGATCAGATGGTGGAGAAACTAAAGAAGCAGTTCATTCCTGTGGACTATGAGATGGAGTTGCTAAAGAAGTTGCAAGGATTGAAGCAAGGTAACAAGTCTGTTAAGGAGTATACATAAGAGTTTTATAAGATTACTATTAGGATAGGCCATGCAGAGCCCAACAAGGAGAAGATAGCTCATTACATTAATGGGTTAAGGCCAAGTATTCAAGAAGAGCTGAGCCTAGTTAGAATGACCACCATAGAAGATGCATACCAGTTTTCCTTGAAGGTGGAAGAGAAGCTGAATAAAATATTGACAGTAAGCAAAGGGGAAGAGGTCAAGGTGGAAGGACTAGTGGAAGACCCTATGGAGGCCGAAATGAAGATTCAAAGAAAAGTGAATAAGCTGGCACTAGTCAAAATTAGAGAGGAGATAATACCTACCACCCTCGTGACCAGAACAATGGTGAACAAAGAGAACGAGGAAGAAGTAGACCTGGGTAAGGACCTAGAAGAGGAGGTTTTAGAGGAACTTGTTTCCAATGTGGAGAAGAAGGGCATCGAGCATATGAGTGTCCGCAACATCAAGGAAGGACAAATAGAAGACCTGAAGGTCATGCACAAGTTGCACATGTAGATGAAGATGCACATTCTGAGCATTCTGAAGATGCTGAAAGGGGAGAAACTCTAGTTGTCAGAAGAACCTTGCTAAATAAGGAGAAAGAACCAAATAAGAGGAAGAGTTTATTCCGCATAAGGTGCAAATGTGAAGCTAAGTGTTGTGATATTATTATTGACAATGGAAGTACTGACAATCTTGTTTTAGAGGAGATGGTTGAAAAGTTGAAGTTGACAAGAAGAAAGTATCCACATCCATATTAGATTGTATGGTTGCAGAAGGACCACAGAGCTTTGGTCAATGAGCAGTGTCTAGCGAAGTTCAAGATTGGGGACTACCATGATGAGGTGATGTGTGATATCATATCGATGGATGCATGTCATATGTTGTTGGGGAGGCCGTGGTAGTATGATAGGAGTGTTGTCCATGATGGCCATGCAAACACATATTCCCTAACAAAGGATGGAGTTTGTCATAAGTTGAAGCCCTTGAAGGAGGTGGAAGAAAAGGTATGTAGTACTGCCAGAATTTGCTTGGTAGATGGTAGAAATTTTTTGGAGGGAATGAAGCATGAGCATCATTTCTTTGCATTGATTCCTAAGATTAGTTAAGAGAAATGTGAAGATGTACTAGCAGAAGTCTCATAAATGTTGGAAGAATTTCAAGGATATTATCTCTGATAATGTACCAGAAGGTTTACCACCAGTAAGGAAGATAAGTCATCAAATATATTTGATACCAGGAGCTAGCTTACTGAATAAGGCAGCCCATAGAATGACTCTAGCTGAGAGTGAAGAGTTGAATAGACAAGTTCAGGAGTCTTTGAGGAAGGGATTGATAAGAGAGAGCCTAAGTCCCTATGCGGTACCTACAGTACTAGCACCAAAGAAATATGGAGAGTGGAGAATGTGTACAGACTTTTGAGCCATCAATAAGATCATGATCAAGTATAGATTTCCATTGCCCATAATGGATGACATAATGGACTATTTGAGTGGAGCGAAGTACTTCATGAAGATTGACCTGAAGAGTGGGTATCACCAGATCTAAATCAGAGAAGGAGATGAATGGAAGATAGCCTTCAAGACAAAGGAGGGTTTGTATGAGTGGTTAGTCATGCCATTTGGACTAACCAATGCACCAAGCACATTCATGTGGCTCATGAATGAGGTACTGAAAGAATTTTTGGGAAGTTTTGTTATTTTTTATTTAGATGATATTTTAATTTTTAGTAAAACTTGGGATGAGCATCTAATGCATATCAGAAGAGTTTTAGAGAAGTTGAGGGAGGATAAGTTGCTAATTAATCTGAATAAATGTAGTTTTGCAAAGAAGGAGTTGGTATACTTGGGATTTGTTGTCTCAGACAAAGGTCTTAAGATGGACCCAGAAAAAGTAAAGGCTATCATTGAATGGCCTACACCAAGGAGTGCCACAGAGGTATGATCTTTACATGGTTTGGCAAGTTTTTACAGAAAGTTTATCAAAAATTTTAGTAGCATTTGTGCACCCCTAACTGAGACAATGAGAGGGGATAGAAAAGAGTTTAGAAGGACTAAAGGACTAGACAAACGATTTGATACATTGAAGTAGAAAGTCACAGAGCAACTTGTTTTGGCACTTCTAGATTTCAGTAAGGTATTTCAGGTAGATTGTGATGCTAGTGGCAGTGCTAGAGGAGCTGTTTTGAGTCAAGAAGGTAAGCCCATTGCCTATTTTAGTAAGAAGCTTAATGATACCAAGAAAAAGTATTCTGTTTATGATCAGGGATTTTATGCAATAGTTCAAGCTTTGAAGAAATGGAGACATTATCTATTGCCAAAAGAGTTTGTTTTATATACTGATCATTAGGCTTTATAGTATCTTAATAGTCAAGGAAAGTTGAATCAAAGGCACTTAAAATGGGTTGAGTGTTTGCAGAGTTATACTTTTGTTTTGAAGCACATGAGTGGGAAGTCCAACAGAGTTGCAGATGGCTTGAGCATAAGGCAAAATTTGTTGACAGAAATGAAGATAGAGGTTGTTGGGTTCGATGAGCTCAAAAGTTTGTATCCTGAAGATCCATATTTTGTAGATGCTTGGAAAGATTGTCTGGAACCTGCTACTTTGGATAGGACAAAATGGTTGGATTTCATAATCCATGATGGCATGTTGTTTAAAGGAAGCTAGTTATGCATTCCGAGGAGTTCCATGAGAGAGAACCTGATTAAGAAGAAGCATAGTGGAGGATTGGTTGGACACTTTGGTCAAGATAAGACCATTGCTATTATTGGTGAAAATTATTATTGGCCATAGTTGCAGCAGGATGTGAGGAAATTTGTGCAGAGTTGCAGAGTATGGTAGATGGCAAAAGGAGGAAGTCAGAATACAGGTCTATATCAGCCACTACATGTACCGGAGAAGCCATGGGATGATATTAGTATGGATTTTGTTCTTGGTTTACCAAGGACACAGAGAGGGCACGATTCCATTTTTGTGGTGGTGGACATATTCTTGAAGATGGCACATTTTATTCCTTGCAAGACCAATGATGTTGTTCATATTACAGAGTTATTTTTCAGGGAGGTGGTGAGATTACACGGTCTACCAAAGAGCATAGTTTAGATCAAGATACCAAGTTTGTTGGTTATTTCTAGAGGACATTGTGGAAGAAGCTAAAGACAGATTTGAAGTTCAGTTCTGCACACCATCCACAGACTGATGGATAGACGGAAGTGGTGAATAGGAGTTTGGGTAACCTGCTACAATGCTTAGTAGGAGATAAGCCCAAGGGATGGGATTTGATTTTACCACAGGCAAAATTTGCTTACAATAATTTTGTCAATAGGAGTACTAGTAAATCACCATTCCAGATTGTATATGGTAATAGCCTGAGAAATGCTTCTGATTTAAAGAAGCTAGACAAAGGAGAAAAGACAAGTGCTGAAGTTGAAGACTTTGCGGAACATCTGAAGAATTTGCATGAAGAGATGAGGAAGCACATTAATAAGATGAATATTCAGTACAAGGCTAAGGCATATCAGAAGGGGAGATATAAGGAGTTCCAGGAAGGAGATGAAGTCATGGTTCACTTGAGAAAAGAAAGGTTCCTAATTGGAACATACAATAAGTTAGAAATGAAGAAATTTGGATCGTGCAGAATCTTGAAGAAGCATGATTCAGGAAATGCATATGAGGTAGAGCTGCCGAGTGGGATCAATATTTCCCCTATGTTCAACATTGCTGATTTAACAAAATATCACAAAGGTGGCATAGAGGATGGACCAACAGAAGAACAGAGAGTATTCCAGCATCTACTTCAATAGAGGAGATAGAAGAGATCTTGGATAGTCGTGTGGGAAGAAGTACTTAGAACAAGCAATATGAAGAATATTTGGTGAAATGGAAAGGAAGGCTTGTTGAAGATTCTTCTTGGTTGTCTAAGGCAGAGGTTGACCATTTGGGTTTTCCTCAAACAAACACCTGAGACATGACAGGGTCACTTCTCAAATTACCTTGGGTGTCTAATGCAGGAGCATCCAGTGGTGTAAGGGCAATCTTGCATCACCCAAAAAGAAGTTGATTCAAAAGCATTGTAGTTGTTTTCATTTCTTTCCATAATTAGTGTTCTTAGTTCCATAATCTCTTGAATAATGATGTAGGACTTTCAGTTTTTTTTCCAAACTGCTAAAACTAGCAAACTGCCAGTTTTGGAAAGTTTACCTACCATTTTAGGAAAGTTTGCATTTGGGGATGGATTGAAATAAAAACTTACATAAAGCTTCATAACTGGAATATAGGACCTTTGACAAAGGAATCAGGCAAAAATCATTTGTGAGCTGAAAGATATTAAAGTTTTTGTTTTCCAAAAAGCCCCTAAATTTTTTTGAAACAAGATATGAGGCACTAAAACATCCCATAACATCCTAAAAAGTTGACAAAAATCTATTTACATATTTCCAGTGTGATAGTTCACATCACGAGATTTCCAACGTTGAAAATGGTTCGTCAATTGGACACCCGGATCAAAAGTTATGCTTCTCAGAAGTCGACCTACATTTGGAGGGAGTTGCAAATTTTGAAATTTAGCTGGAGGCTGCCAAAAAGTGCTATTTATGACTATTTTGGGAACCCTGGGTAGTAGTAGAGTTAAGGGGAAAAGTGTAGAGTCAAGAATAGGTGGGAAAATAGAAACCCTAGCTAATTTGGGGTTATAGAAGGCAGAAGATTCCAGAGCCTAGTGATGTGTAGCTGTAGTGTGTTACAGCTTGTGGAGGATTGATTCCTCTTATTGTAATTGAGCTTCTATAAGTTGTCCAAATCAATAAAGAAATATTCTATATCCTGTGTGCCATTTATGTTATTGTGCATTTTATGATTTAGCCCCTTCATCAGTATGACCAGTGCTTTATCTATTGGGCAAATGGAGTCAAAAGTTAATGGTGCATGGACTCCTATATTGGTTTGAGCTCAAATTGTTGGGCACTTATATGAATTTGTACCTTGTACAAATTATGTAGGGAAGTTAGGCTACAAGGTTATTCTTATGTGATCCCAATGATATTCTCCAAAATTTTTATGATCAGAAGAAATGATTTAATTCAGGTGGAAGGAAACCAACTAAAACTAACTTTATCAAAGGATTTTTAATTCTTAAGCAGAAACCAATGGACACAGATCAATTTAGCAGGAATTAAATTGACTTCTTTCTAAAACCAATCAACTGAGTCACACAATAACAACAATTGTGCACTGATAAATTAGAAACACCCTTGATGTATCAATTTAAACAAATTTAAGAGACCATTCTGGAGACAATAATGTAACCTGAAAGCATAAAATTCCACACAACAATTGAACACAATATTTAACCCACCAAATAACTTCCACTCTTTTATATTAATTCATAGGTTCAAAGCACATGGAAAATACATAATAATATAAATAGTCCAGGATTTAGTTTTATATATAAAATAAGTGTCTTGTAATTCATTTGATGATTTGAAGAGACCTTGGTATCCCTTATTTATGGGATGCGAAACAAGTTTCAGGCCAAAAAGACATGTCTTTTCATAAGTATATTTCTAGCCAATGCAATAATTAAGAAATAAGAAAGTAGTTTGCAGATACACAAGGTGATCGACATTGTGCTCAGTTATTCTTCAGGGGTAGACTCGTGACCCATAGGTCTGGCAAAGTCATCCTCTTCACGATTAGTTTTGACATATCCATGGTACCTACTCAAAAATTTCTCTCTACACCCATACATTTTTACTATGTCCTAGATATAAACTTGTTCACCCTAGCAAGGTGATCAATATATTCCTGGTTGACACATGTATCTGAGGCAATTATATCACTCATAGCGAATTCTAGGGTGAACAACTTTTCGAGGCACTGGTAGGTATTGTCTATCACTTTTTCTTCATCATTTACCTTATCCAGGAGTGGTGGCAACATCTGGCTCATTTCCCTTACCCAATCATCCTTATCTCGGAGATCATTTCTAGAGAAGAAGTTTGGAAATGTGAGCTCATGGTGTTGATCAAAATTATTCAAATCATCTGTCAACATTTTGTTATATTTCTCATGTTCAATAATCAAATTTTTATATTCTTTGAGTACTTGTTCTTGGACATCCAACTTAGCACTCAATTCGTCTTTCTTTTCTAACATCCTCAAATGAAGCCTTTTGTGCTCTTGATGTGCAAGATATGTTCTTTTATGCATGTTCCAAGTTTGATCACTAAACTTCATTATATTATCAAACCTCCTTTGGATCAATGTTGAGGCCATGTGGTACTTGACTGATTTTATTTCAACCTCAAGTTGTTCACTTTTCTTCTGAAACTTTTCTACCTTGTACTTCCAGTAATTTGAATAATCTTTTGCTTCCATGATCTTTTGATCCTTCTCCACGTATGGTGAATAAGAGCTTGGTGCATGTAGTTTATCTTTATAAGTGGCCACTTCTTGTCTTAATTTTGCATTTTCAACCATATAAGCATTATTTTTCCTCATCAACTATTCAATTTGTGCTTTAGTAAATCTTGCAACATTGATATTTAGGTCAGCAGTCTCAATAGGATCTATGTCCTCAACTCGCTAAATCATCAGATGGCCAAATGCTTCATCAGGATTATTTATGCCCTGAGGCTTTTTGTGTGAAGGATAGAGTGACCATATCAGCAGTATCCTTTTATCAGGGTCATAACCTGATCCATTTTTAATCTTGTCAAGTGCCTTGATACTAAGATGCATCTTTTTCTCTTGATTCTTTCTGAAAGTATAAAAAACAATAGTTGAAGTCATGTCCCATCTAGGAACCAACACCACTCCTGCTTCCTTGAGTAATTCTCTTCCCTTTTTTGGTGTCATTTCTCCCATGGCATTATCTATTCTAATTGAAGTTCTTGTAGGACTTCCTCTTGAACCTTAGGAGTTATATCCTTCATCTTTTCTCTGGCTTGTTTTCCTTTATATTCATATAAGAATGCCTTGAATTATGAAGTTTTGATAAAATCAACATCTGCAATGAAATTCTTACTAGCCAAGTATCTCACATCATTTGTCAATTCATCATAAGTCTCTATTGAGACTTCCTCTCTATCTATTAGAGGCTAATATTCCTCAATAAGAGAAGAGGATGCTGGGAAGTCTTTATTCTTCTCCTCTTCACTTTCTTCTTCAAAAGAGATTTTAGGAGTTTGTTGAGGAGGTAACTGGGAAATAGGAATCTTATCCTCTGCTTGAAATCCTCTAACAATTTTTCCTTTTCTTTCAAACACATAAGAAGGGATATTTTGAATCAGATCTATAGCATTTGTTATCAATGTATTCAACCTTTCAATGGGATCATTAATCTCCATGAAGGCACTGTTATAAGTGGGGTTTTTTGCTACCCTCCAAGCCTCAGCCAATGTTATCTTGTAATATAAATCTTGTCTCTCAATTGCAACTTGCTCATCACAATTTCTAACCAGGTCATCATCAACGAATAAAACATGATTGTACTTCTTAAGCTTTTGTTTTATTTTGACACTATTTATAAAATTCTCTGGATCAAAGATTTCTTTGCAATTCCCTGATGGTAGCCTGAAATGCTCCAATTTTTTGTCAATTAATTGGTATCCTTTGTCTGACATGACTGTAAAATCCCCAAAACACAAAGTACCTGGCATAAATGACTGCTTATTGTGTCTTTTTAGATGCATAAAATTAGAGAGAGCAAATTATCTTACAATCTCTAGATAAGCAACTCTGTCAGGACAAGTCTTTGGTAATAGCAGAGGAGATCCTTCAAATCTAAGCACCCTTATTTTTGTACAATTAGTGTAGGAATACCAATCTCCCCAATTATGAGTGAATTTCCCTGGTTCATGATTGTCCTTTGGCCTTAAAAATTTCTAAATTTCTGGTGATAGATTGTAGTTGCAAGGATGCCCTATGTTCTTATACACTGGTTTCACAAAGTATTCTTCAAAATAGATATAATGAGACTTATCATACCTGCTATCCCATATAGAAGTCCATCTCTGGATGGGTTTTACATCTCCATTCCTATCCAAGTCCCTGACTCTCAAACATTTATCCCACAACCCCATGTTTTGACCTTCATACAAGACAAGATGTATTAGTAGAGAGTAATGCCTAAATTTACTCCCTCCTCCCTTTATGGAGACCAGTTCATTGTGAAGGGTGCTTGCTAAGAACGCAACATAATCAAAATGTAGGGCTTGTTGGCTTTGAATATCGACTGCTAGGATCATAGGAGAAACTTCCAAAAACATAGAAGCCTCAACCCCTAACAATTGGCACACAAAATAATAAGTATACTGGAAGTATTCTTCAAACAATTCAATGGAATATGGGGGATCCTCTGTGACTGAGAAAACCCTTAGCTTGTTGTTTTCATCACGGGGTCTATGCATAGGCAGAGTCCATCTCTTGGAGTTGTTGCTCAAATTATAATATTCACTGATCAAATTCCTAATCCTGAGTTGTACATCAAAGCCAATATCTAATTAGAAAACCATCGCTATGTAATCCTGGGTGATAGGGATAAATCCTGTTCCATCCTTTAATTCAATCATATAATTCTGTGGGTTATAACTTCCAACTAGTAGTCTTAGAAATTCAACATTCACAAAGATGTTTGGTACTATCAATTTCCCTAAATTCAAATTCCATGGGTTCGAAACAGGGGAACGCCTATGCATTTTCTTATAATGGTAGATGAAAAGGTCGTACCCCCTTATGGGAGTCCATATATCTCCTACTTGTCTGTATTCATCTTCCAATTTTTTTACATTTGGGTTTAGCTGGGCATTCCTTCGAGATTTTTGTCCTGACTTCAGACACTAGTCTATTAGATCCTTGTTTAGGTGTCTCTCGTTCAAATTCTATAGTTTCACCTTAGGGTTCTCATGTGTTTTGTCCATAATGTAATGTGAGAGAATTTTCAAATGTAATTCAGAAAGCTTAGATTTTAAGCTCAGAACACTTACTTGGAAAGCCAAATAGTATTTGTTGCAGATGCTTACCCCAGCTCCCGTGCTTGCATACTGAACCAAATGTTTCAAGATTTTCTTTATTTACTCTACTTTGAGCATTAATGGCAGCTTTCAAATCATTGGAAAAACATTTATTTCTCACAATAGAGCACCTTCTATACCTTGCTAAAATAATCATTTCACTTAAGGGGTTTTATTATTTCTTTATTTCATCAGGATTTTGTTGTGGCTCAAATGGTAGTCTTGCTGAAATCCCCTCCTTTCGATATATGTGCTTCCCTTTGATGCCTTCTTGATTATCGACATGTTCATTTTTTTTGAGAAGATTGTAAATGCATTCTCTTCGACATTCCAAAATTTCCATCAGATTTTTGGTAAGATAGCATTCTAAGTCACCCCGTCATGCCAAAATGATATGCTCCTAATGGGTCAAAATGTCGAAGAGACCCTTGAAAGACTCATCCCGACTCTCTGATATCTCTGTCTTCTCGAACTTGAAATGTTAGTTCGAAATACATGCCAAGCAGTTTTTTAATTTTATCATTTTATCGGTATGACACATTTAGGTGTCACACTAATCTCCCAATCGCTTCTTAACATCTTTTCGGGGTGTTGAAATGATCCTTGAAGAAGCTTGTGAGGGTTAAGAATTTGACTTACAGTGTGGGTAATATGAATTTTTGTGGGTCTAAGGTGAATACAGTGGATTATTTTATTACGGGAGTGTTGATTTAGAATTTGCAAATAGATTATTATTTCAAGTGTGTGGCGGGAAATGGATCTTATGGATGAATTCTTCGGGTTCAAAATTTTGTCCCAACACATTGTAAGGAATCAATACTTTTCTGCAATGAAGCTCTGTCAAAATTGATATTGATTTACTTTCATGACAAAATTCTATTAAGATTTGAGAACTAATAACATTGATTAGTTTTATCAAGCTCTCACCACATTTATTTTCTTAAACTATGGTGAACTCCAAAGGATCTTGATTGGAATTGCTACCTACTAAGTGGCTTTTATCTCCTACTATGAGATGACAAAGTTTTGATTGATCCTTGCCTTTGCTCTTCGATCCTTGAGATCTATTCAATATCATTCTCACCTTTGTGGGTTGATTTATCATTACCATTTTATCACTTGCATGTAGAGATTATTGTGCAAGCTTGCTCTAAGTCACTAAGTAGGTTTTTTTATATTATTGTTTATTGCATTTGTAATGCTTTGTCACCATTCGCTACAATCTTAGACACACTTAAGATTTAGAACACACACTATTTATTTATTTATTTCTCAATCTGGTTGTTGTTGAGGTGGAAACACCGAAACGGGGTTTAATTGAGGCAAGCCCCTATATAGACCAACCCCTTTTCCTCTATTTTTGTGTTTTTAGGTCTCACTTGAAAGTCTGATGATAGAAGGAATGATCGAAAGACTAGCACGAGGATCAATAAATTAGAATATGTGTCATACTACACCATACATACTACAACATGGCATGTAGACATCTGCACAACATGGTGTCTTCCTTGGTAGCAGGCTTCTTCTTTTGGTGCCAAGTTCCCTATTACTATAGTTTTCTATTTCTGTAGTTCATTTCTTGAAATATTATGTATATCTTTGTATTTTTATAGTTTTAGTCAATTTAGTTACCTATCTAATCACTTGGTTGCAACAAAGGGACATATTTTGGTCCATTTCACCCTTCCTTATTGGATAGAGGTGAAATATATGTCTTCATCAGCTTGTGTCCTAATGCTCAATATATAATTATTTTGATTATGGGTAGATTAGTTAGAGAATTTTTCTATTAAACATTTTGGTGAACTTGATGTCTTTCTTCTTGCACATTTTGATAAATTATTGTCATTTTTAGTTTGGAAATAAGTGTTTTATTATGTTAGACTTCTTTCTCTAAACCTTTAAAGTGATTATGATGAACCATATAATAGAGATGATTTTGACATGTTAGATGAAGCTCTTGATGACTTCATCTCTGTTGAATCTTTCCCTACGGTTCCTAAAACATCTTTCTTCAAGAAATTGATAAACATGATTTATATTTCTGGTTCCCAACAAGAGCCTACAAAACCAAAAGTCATGGTTCATCTTCATTCTAAAACACAACAACAGTCTAAACTGGTAATCACTATTTGAGGTGCTCAAAACCTACTTTGACCTCCTAATTACTTCACAAATGTCACAAGGTCAATTACTTCAAATGTGTCATAGCCACCTCATTATCATGTAGTTTCTTGAACATACAAGACTAGACTTAACAAGAAAAGTAAATAATCTTCTTTTTTTTCTCCTTCACTTCTAGTTTCTACACCTCTTCTTCCTTTAGCTCCTCACATTCCTCAAAACACTGGAAGAAAGTACTATTTAGTAGAGCAGCTCCGTGCTACTCCTACAAAAATATCTCTTTGGGAGTTGGTTCAGACATCACTTGCATACCATGGGATGCTCTAGGAGGCTCTACAAAAGGTAGTACTTCCACCTTCTATCTAGCTGAATGATGTAGCAGCATGGTTAGATTATATGCATACGACTGCTTCAGGCATTATCTTTCAAAATCACGAGTTACCTTCCATATAGGTTTAACAACAAAATGATCCTCTTTTAATCATTGTAGTCATCAATAATCATGGAGTAAAATTTATACTTATCAACAATGGATTAGGTTGTAATGTTTGTGGGATAGACTTGTTACATAAGCTCAATATAGATACATCTTATATTTCACCCGACACTCTCTCTATCCATGGTTTTGACAATGTCGGTAGACAAACTCTTGGCACAATCACATTACCATTTGCATTGGGCCCTGTAGTTCTGCCTACCATGTACATGCTATGCCTGACACTTTGTCCTACAATATTCTTCTTGGTAGACCATGGATTCATGCCATGGGTGTAGTTCCATCTATCCTGCATGGTTTGATAAAATTTGTTCATAACAATAAAGCTTATATAGTCAGGGTTGATCCGAATCCAAAATCTTGCCAACATGTGGATTCCAAGAGTCAACCTACTGTGTCTCAAACAATGAACTTAATCCCATCTTCAATAAGAGTTGATTTGCAATCCTCCACTATTGATAATAACATCAATAAGTAAAGTGATTCATCTCCAAATGAATATCTAGGTGATGATTGGGACTCATCAGACTCTACTCCTTCCTTTATTGGAGAGTATAAAATCCCACCATCTAAACCTGATATTCCAAAAGTAACTTCTACTTCTTCTTCACAACCTATTCCTTCTAAGAAACCAAAATCTTCTTTTCCTCCTGCTTCAATAGATACATGTGACTATACATATAACATAGACTACACCACTAATAGTGAACCACCACCTTTTATGGAAATGGAATCACGTTATGGCCGTGGTTTTCACATTTTATCTTGAATTGGGTACATAGGTAACAGTTTTGGCCGAGAGGAACAAGGCATCAAGGTACCTTTGGAAGCTAATCAAAATAATTACTCCAAAGGCCTCAGATACCCTCCTTATTATCCCTCTCACACCTCTTGTCGCCCCTCTTTAAATGTTAATGTGATCACTTCTTCTCTCTCTCTTTGGTTTATCCTGAGATGATTGAAGCTAGTTCCAATTCTAACACTATCTCCCTTGACTCTTTCTCAATGGATAAGGCTTTGGCCAAATTCTTAGGTGTCTTTGACCACATACCCAAATATCATCATGATCAAGGTTTACCCTACTGTTTAAGTGCTCATGCATACTTTGGAGAGGCCTATGACTCATGGGATGACATCCAAGAATCTCATAACACACCTCAATAATCCACTCATCCACTTGATATCCAAGACCACAACACTTTCCTAGTTGGAGATACTATTGACATCTTGATGCATCAGGCCAATAAAGAAAAAGTCATTTAGATAGGAAATGTTTAGATCTTAAGGAATAGAAAGATCACTCTCTCTTCTACATGAATTTTTTAAAATCTTCACCTGGTCATATAAGGACATGCCTAGTATTGACTCACAGATTGTGACACACAATATCATTCTATATCTCGATGCTCGACTGGTCAAGCAAAAAATCTGAAAGATGAATCCCAATGTAGCATTAATGGTCAAAGTTTAGATAGAGAAGACTTTACAAGAAGGCTTTATCTACCCAATTGACTATTCACCTTGGATGTCGAATATTGTAGCTATCGCCAAACTCAACAATCATATTCAAATTTATATTGAATTTCGTGATCTTAATAAGGCATCCTTGAAGAATGATTTCCCCCTTCCAAACATTAACATGATAGTAGATTATACTGCTGGTCATGCCTTACTTTATTTCATGGATGACTTCTTTGGTTACAACCAGATCATCATAAACCCTCAAGATCAGCACAAGACCATTTTTACATCACCTTGGGGTAATTTTTGTTGGGTGGTCATGCCTTACTTTATTTCATGGACGACTTCTCTGGTTACAACCAGATCATCATAAACCCTCAAGATCAGCACAAGACCATTTTTACATCACCTTGAGGTAATTTTTGTTGGGTGGTCATGCCTTTTGGTTTAAATAATGCTGGCATGACTTACTAATAGGCTATGGCCCTCATATTTCATGATTTTATTCACAACATCTTGGAGGACTATGTTGATGATATTTTGGCCAAATCAATTTCATACCAAAATCACATTAAAACCCTCCACCACATCTTCAAGCATATTCATCTCTACAACTTATGCATGAACCCTTGCAAATGTGTCTTCAGTGTTGATAGTTGAAAATTGTTAGGGTTTATTGTATTGCATCATGCTATTGAGGTCGATACAAAGAAGATTGACGCTATTGTGAATATGCCTCCCCCATGAAACATTTCTCATCTTTATAGTTTAAGGGGAAAGCTTTAGGCTATTCATTGATTCATTTTGTAATTGGCGGACCAAACTGACCCCTTCACCTATCTTTTTAAAAGAAATGTTTGCTTTGACTAGAACAAGGATTGCCAAAAAGTCTTTCAAGATCTCAAAGACTATTTAGCTAACCCTCCTATTTTAACACCACAATTTCTGGACATCCCTTTCTTCTCTACACTTCTACGTCATCTTACACTCTAGTAGCTTTATTGGCTCGACATGATAATGAAGGCAAGGAATGCACTGTGTATTATATCAGTCAAAATTTATTGGATTATGAGATATGATATTCTTTAATAGAGAATCAGCGTATTGCTCTCATATTTGTGATGCATAGGCTAAGTCACCACCTTCTCCATGCTAAAATGCATGTCATCATTAATTTCAATCCTTTAGAGCATTTATTCTCAAAAATAGAACTCTCAAGACATCTAGTTAAATGGGTAATGTTGCTAATAGAATTTGACTTCAAATTTGTCTCCCAAAAGGTAAAAAAAGGTCAAGCGTTAGCCAACCACTTAGTTGATACCCCTTCTCCCTTCTCTATTCCTCATCAAGAATCTTTCTCCAATGATAGTATCCTTTCTTTAGATGTTGATCAGCTGTGGGATTTATTCTTTGATGGATCCAGGTGTCAAACTGGCTTCGGCGGTAGTGTCATATTAGTACCCCCTTCAGGAAAGCCCATTCCCCTTTCATTCCATCTAATATTCCTATGTACAAATAACATCACTAAGTACAAATCCCTCATTGTAGGCTTGCATGCCACATTGTCACTTAATATCTAAGTTCTTCATATATTTGGTGATTCAAAGTTGATCATAAAACAAGTTATCAGATCTTATCAAGTGAAGAATGATAAGCTATCTCGATATCATGACTTGTCTTTATCACTGTTGAATCATTTCTCTTCTTTCATTATTGATACAATCCTGAGAAAGGACAATTGACATTTGGATGCAATGGTGAGTGTTTCCTCCCTTGTACCCCTCAAAGATTTTCTTACCGATTATCAATTCATCATTCATACTCTATCTTCACCAGATATAGCTAATAGCTCTTTTGATGTTTCTTTCAGTTACAATATAGATTCAGAAGAGTGGTAATCCCATATATTTAGATATTTGCATGATAGTACCTTCCTGAATGCCTCATCCAAAAACACCTGAGCTCGTATTCATAAGCTTGCTACTAGATATATCATACTTTCTAACATTCTATATCATCGAGGTTACAATGACCTCCTTCTTCATTGTTTAAATAAAGTAGAGATCCTCGTTTCCCTTAAAGAGGTCCATTCAGGTGCCCATGGGGGGGTAGTTTGGTGGAAGATCTTTGGTTCAAAAGATGCTTCGTGTGGGTTACTATTGGAAAATTAGGGAACAAGATTCCTTCACCTTTATTAAAAAGTGCCCTCAATGCCAACATCATAACAATTCAATTTGAGCTCTTGCCCAGGAACTTCATCCCCAGGTATCCCCTTGGCCATTTTCTATGTGGGGTTTAGATCTGTTACATTGGAAAATGTCCCCTTTGGGGCTTTTCCCTCTTAAGGTTTAGCTCTTAGGTCCTTTAGAATGCATTTAGAGCATCTTGCATGATTTTGATGACTCCCAATGAGAAAACCCTGAAGTTTCTTGGCAAATAGGACTTAAGGGATGCACTTATCTTAAATCCTACCTAAAATAGAGGGGAGGACTTGGGCACCCGTGCCCTAGTCTTGCCCTATTTTAGGTCAGGACCAATTTCAAAGTGTCAGTTTATGACCGTTATTTAGGTCCTATGCCGACACGGTAGGTTTGAATTAAAAAATTCTTAGCGAGAATGTTTGTAGTTGCATATATAAGCATGATTAGGTTATCATTTGTAAACTAGATGGAAATTAGATGGATTTTGGCATACTTGTGATTCTAGATCATTCAAAATATTCATTTTGTGGTAGAGCAGAGCATTGTTCTTTTGTTTGTATTTGCAAATTTGGCACCCATCTCATGGCATGAAGAGCATCTTCCTTCCATGAGATCTTCACTACAAGGTGATATCAATTGTGTTTTCAATCATTTATCATTTAGATTTTTGCCTCTATCCCACAGGGATATGCACTCTTTATCTTACAATGGTGTTCAGAAGACTTGAATGTCTCTTCGGGGCTTGACTGAGGCAAGCCTCTAAACACCACAACCCCAACCCATTTTTCTATGATTGTAGGTTATAGGTTGTAGGAGCAGAAAAAGTGGAGTTATAGGAGAGTAGTGAAGACTATCAAAATTGTAGATTAGAGAAGAAAATAGGGACCTAGACTCAGGTGCCAGCTCATTAGTCCTCTGGATCCCGCAACTGAAGAATCTTCAGAATAACAGAAACAAGTTGCAGACAAGATTCCCAGATCTCGACAAAAAACATGGCACTAGACTAGGGCGCCCACTCATTAGTCCCTAAATTTTCCATTTTTCAAACCTTGAAATCTAGTACGCATTTGATTGTCATTTGATATCTCTGTGTGCGAGCATTTTCTGTGATTTGTCCGTTTGATTCTGAATTTGCATAATTAGGGTTTTAAGCATAATTGGGCTTAATTGAATAACAAAATCATACCATTCCAATTTTCCTCTATATTCTAAGTGACCAAAGGCCTGTAGTAGAATTCCTACTTGGCTGAAGTCCTTGAATGTTTAGAGGTGAAAGGAGGATTCATACAAACTAGCAAATCAACCCTAAACACAAACAAATCCTCTTCATCAAATTTCACCTTAAACATTTTGGTGAACTCGTGTTTTTAATGAATTTTTCATATTGATGAGTTTTGTACTTCAAATTTATATTTATTTCATTCAGTCATATCATTGTTCATCTTATTGCATTTGAAAAATTACAAAAAAATTAAAAATTTTGAATTTTTTTTGAAAAAATTAGCATTTTTAGCTTGCATCTTCAAATAATTTGAAATAGTTACATTTGATTTCAATAAATTTCTGTCATTATCATCAGATATTATTTAAAATACATAAAATTTTCATTCATCATTCATTTAGATTGCATTTTCATGCTTAAATTGATGAAAATTTCTTGAAATTGTGCATTTTTCATATAACCTAGTTTTGCATTAGCTAGGGTTTGTAGTCAAAATTTTGTTTCAGATTTTACTACCATTTAAAAAAACTCATTAGGACTGATTTATAACTTTAGTGTTGCATCATAGTGGTTTGCTTGCAAAATCTCATGCCTAGGGTTTAAAAACCTTATTTTTTCACTAGATTTTAGCCTTATTGTCTCTCTAGATTTGCACCATAGGCGTGTTGTAAAGGATTTTTATGAACTAATTAGATTTTATCAAGGTTATTATCTTCTTCCCCTCCTAAAATTATTTACAACACCCTTTCTATTGGGCCTTTGCATTCAAATTTGGTGAAAAATTGCATATTTTGACTATATTTGCCCTAGGGTTTGACCTAAATTTGCACTCCAAGCGTGTTGTGATGGATTTTATCGCTATAGGTGACTAATATTACTAATATAATCTTCTTCACCTCCTAAAATTCTTTACAACACCCTTTTCATGGGGTCTTTGCATTGAAAATTTGTGAAAAATTACATATTTTAGTGTATTTTCACTAGGTTTTGACTTGTCATCACTCTAGATTTGCATCAAAAGTGTGTTGTGAAGGATATTATTGCTTTATTGGACTTAAATCAGACATATTATTTGATTCACTTCATCAATTTCCTTACAAGACCTTTTATTTCACTTATTTACATTGAAAAAGTCAAAAAATCAAGCATTTTGGATCTTAAACATATCCTGCTCCTAGGGTTTGTTGTATTAGTTTGTGCATTCTGTGTTGCATGCTCTTGCATGAGCCTTATGACCCACTACCCTAATAGAAACATTCCTTTACAAAGAAGAAAAAGACTCATGGGATCTAGTGCCCTTGAAGAAAATGATATTCAGACCTCTGAAAATCTATTGAATACCTTCTTTACAAAAGGAGAGACACAAATTTTGCAAGATATTATACCTCATACAACCACTATGGAATATCAAGTATTTCATGATGTTAATGACACTATTGAGGTGGTCACACATGTACCTGATGAGCAAATAAACAAACTTGATAAAGATTTAGCCGATTTTCAAGCATTTGTTGAAACTAAAATAATAGTGGAATAAGCTGTCCCTGTGATCCACCACATAAGAGAATTGATAAAGGAAGGACAAGATGGTATTGATGTTATCCAAGGTTTAACAAATATTGTACACAATAATGTCATGATGATGACTAAATGTGCGAATCGTATCAAAAACATGTCGTCTCCGTCTCATACGCAAGTATCGACACCTATATCGACCACTGGAGTGTCTACATTTACATCGACAATTTTAACAACAGATGCAAATGCTTGTAGTAATGCTACCACTGGTACTGGAGTATCTAATGGAACTAGTTCACAAACTTACAAAGCTATGGGATTTAACTATCAAAACTTGGTTTCTAAGGGGACCTCTTCTATGAATACTTACTCTCAACCACCTCTCCATACCACTTATTCTCAACCACCTATTACATATAACTACTCACAACCACCTTCCACCTATCACTATGTCCAACCACCACTAAACTATTCATAGCCTCTGCTTATCACAACTCAGGCTCAATCACCCCCTCACTTTGGTTCTAATTCCTCGCAGCAAACCGCATCTCACAATGATGCCATCTTAAACCAACTTGTGCAGGGCATGACTGCTTTACAACAAAAGGTGACAAATTTGACAAATTATTCACAACCTAATACACAAACTTATCATGCCTGAAATCCCCTATCTTATGCAATCTTGAGAAATCCTATGCCTGAGACGTTTGCGACTCCTTGCATTGAAAAATATGGTGGAAAAGGTGATCCTAATACTCATGTGGCAGCATTCACAGCTATGTGTAGTGATTTCTACTTTGAAAAGGACTTGTTAGCAAAACTTTTCCCACGATCTCTCAAAGATATTGCTTTAGAATGGTTTTTCTCTTTACCTTCAAATTCAATACACTCTTTTTCGCAATTAGTTGATCAATTTTTACAACATTTTCAAGAAAATATCAGACCTCAAGTTTCTTTGATTGATTTAGTTCATTGCAAGCAAGGTCCAAAAGAGAAGTTAATTGAGTTTATTAGTTTGTATCAATCTCTTTATGCACAAATTCAATATCAGATGAAGGATGAGGATGTTTAGAAGGTGTTTATTACAAATCTACAACCTAACATTTGTGATAAGATTCTCTTAATGAAGTATAACTCCTTTCAACATTTATGTACTGCCCTTCATGATTATCAACTTTCGTCTAGTCAGTATGAAAACCAAAACTCATAGGCTCAAGCTGGTCAATCCACGGGTGGACCATCACAAAACAACTTTAAGAGAAATAATAATAGGAGTTTCATCAAGATTAATAGACTGAATTTGAATAACTTTTCTCAAGTGTCTGCTATCACTAATCCGAAGAAGGCACCATATTAGCAAAGAAAGTTTACTTTGATATATGAGTCCTATCATTATTTCATGAATCAAGCTATGAGTAATAATCTTATGAAGCTTCCCTCAATTAAGCCTTTAGATCCTAACAAAACTCAAGGACCTTACTTTGATGCTAATGCCTTTTGTCATTTCCATCGACAACAAGGACATGATACTGAACGATGTATGCATCTTAAACATGAAATACAAGACCTCATCGACTCGAATGTTATACAGGTATTGGGTGTGAATAACAGTGGAAATAAGTCAGTTGCTCCACCGAATCAAAATTTACAAATCTTTACTAATCCTTTCCATAAGCATACTGATAATAATATGATGGAACAAGGTTTAGTTGAAGTAGACGATGAAGATTATTTGGAATATGATAACATCGTGGGTATAATAGAAGTGGATAAGGAAAATTTGGATAACCCACCTCATCCATGTGGAAAAGGAATTTATGCTGAGGTTTCTCCTCTATTATGCTTACAAGGATCAGGAGATAACCAAAATACATCAGAAAAACAAATGCAACAATTGAAGCAAGATATTATAACAAAAGAAATGAGCGAGATAGTACAAGATGATTCTTGTCACTATGGTAGACAAAATCAACAAAGAAAGCTAACTAAAAAGAAGAAAAGAGCAAGACAATTATCATCAGTTGGAAATAATAGTGGTTCTCCTACTCACAAGCAACAAAAGGTTTCATTTACACAAGAATCTGAGAAACAAGAATTACATGGATTTTTTTGACAATAAACAAGACTCTCATAAAAACTAGTCGACCTTCACACAAAACTTGATCAAGTACCTCTCCAAGAGGTTGGCAAGTTCTAAAATTTAGTACGATGATACTATCGGGTAAGTATTTCTAACCCTTTATCTCTTGTGATGTGTTTTCCCTGTGATGTGTTATGTGTTGTTTAGGCCTCCTGGGATGACCCTTGATTCTCTTGTAAGGTCCAGGATACTAGGAGACCACCTCTGTTGTGACCCTTCTTCTATTTGTATCATCATTCTTCTATATTGCTTCTCCTCTATTTTCACTATTGAATGTTGTGTCTTATGGACATAGCGTTGCGGTTGGTGACTTGGGGGCACCCTCCTACGTGACTGTCCATAAGGTAGTTGTTTCTCCTCTCTTGATTTATTGTTTCCCTTCCTCTAGTGATTCTACCTAGCGGGCAGATGACAAAAAACATATTATACTGATGTGGACCTAGCGTCCCTTTAGCGAGAAATAAAAAAATGGACTTAGTTCCTATATGACGATGGGGTTGATATATATTATCCAATGCTTGTCTAGTAGAATCACTCCATGCACTTTGTTGTGTGATTTTGATGGTATCTTATCGCACTTACAAAACATAACAATACTGCTGCTCCGTGCACTTTGTCTATCTTGAATCTTGCATTACACATTGTTGTTTATCATGATTATATGGACACTAACACTTTTCTTGCAGAGATGTGTTTGTGGGAACATTTAAAGATCATAAGGTACATGTCACCTCCAGGGGGCATGGGCCTTGCAAGAGCTCATGTTCCCTTGTGTGTTTTCTTCCTACCTTAACGTGCTTGATATCAATACCTAATATCAACCACCTTAAGGTGGGGGCATATAAGGTAAGCTGTCTGTTGTAGATGTTAGCAATGTGCTTGTTCTCAGGTGCAGTCTTAAAGACTAGTGGCGATGAGTCCCTCCTACACTTTGAGATTTGTTTGCAATCATTTAAGCCCTCATCTTGAGGTGGGGATATTGAATCCCTTTTCTATCTTAAGCCTTCATTGCGAGGCAAGGATGGTGTATTTCTCATGAAAAATGTACATCCTATCATTTTCAAAAGTCCTCATCGCGAGGTGGGGAGTAGTTCTGTGACTAACTCAACCCTTAGGCGTGTCTTTGGCGATTGTTGTGGTGAAACACAATCATTGGTTTGTGCCTGTAATGTGCTTCAGATGGTGATGAACCTAGAAATAGGAACACTCCATTCCTTGTCTGCCGTGTTTTCTCTGTGTCTTCCAAGTGTGTGTGTAGTGCATGTTTGTTCCCAAGTCTTAAAGACTGGTGGCGATGAGTCCCTCCTATGCTTTGGATTTGTATGACATGTTTGATTTGTATGGCATGCTTGATTTGTTTGGCATGTCTGTTGACCCATATGCAGTCTTAAAGACTGGTGGCGATGAGTCCCTCCTGCATTATGGGTGGTGTGTTTACTTTCTTTGTACTTGCATTTGCATTTCATATATGTGATAATGAAAAAGAAAAATAAAATCATCACTGTCTTCACTGCATTCACTATATTCTCTGTGTTTTGTGTGTCTTCAATATTGTCTTCTCCATGTTTTGTGTGACTATAACTATCTTCTCTGTGTTTTGCATGCTTGTTACTATCTTCTCTGTGATTGGCGCGTCTTCTCCGTGCTTGGTGTGTTTGTTGTGCTTGTTGACCATACTTTAATAAATGTATTGGCCTTGTGTTTATACATACATTAAAGTGGGGGCTAAATTTTACGTCAGAAAATGTCCCCTTGGGGGCTTTTCCCTCTTAAGGTTTAGCTCCTAGGTCCTTTAGAATGCATTTAGAGCATCTTGCATGATTTTGATGACTCCCGATGAGAAAACCTTGAAGTTTCATGGCAAATAGGACTTAGGGGATGCACTTAACTTAAATCCTGCCTAAAATAGGGGGGGAAGACTTGGGTGCCCATGCTCTAGTCTTGCCCTATTTTAGGTTAGGACCAATTTCAAAGTGTCAATTTATGACCGTTATTTAGGTCCTATGCCAACACGGTAAGTTTGAACTAAGAAATTCTTAGCGGGATTGTTTGTAGTTGCATCTATAAGCATGATTAGGTTATCATTTGTAAACTAGATGGACATTAGATGGATTTTGGCATACTTGTGATTCTAGAGCATTCAAAATATTCATTATGTGGTAGAGTAGAGCATTGTTCTTGTATTTGTATTTGTAGATTTGGCACCCATCTCCTCATGGCATGAAGAGCATCTTCCTTCCATGATATCTTCACTACAAGGTAATATCAATTGTGTTTTCAATCATTTATCATTTGGATTTTTTCCTCTATCCTGCAGGGATATGCACTCTTTATAACAACAGTGTTCAAAAGACTTGAATGTCTCTCCGGGGCTTGACTGAGGAAAGCCTCTAAACACCACAACCCCAACCCATTTTTCCATGATTGTAGGTTACAGGTTGCAGGAGTAGAAAAAGTGGAGTTGTAGGAGAGCAGTACAAACTGTCAGAATTGCAGATTAGAGAAGAAAACATGGACCTGGACTCAGGCGCGTGCTCATTAGTCTTCTTGATCCCATAATTGAAGAATCTCTGGAACAATAGAAGTAGGTTGTAGACAAGATTCCCAGATCCTAAGAAAAAGCATGGAACTGGACTAGCACACTCACTCATTAGTCCCCAACTTTTCCATTTTCCAAACTTTGAAATTTGGTACGCATTTGATATCTCTGTGTGCGAGCATTTCCATGATTTGTCCATTTGCTTTTGAATTTGCATAATTAGGGTTTTGAGCATAATTAGGCTTAATTGAATAAAAAAATCATACCATTCCAAATTTCCCCAATATTCTAAGTGACTGAAGGCCTGTAGTAGACTTTCTACTCAGCTAAAGTCCTTGAATGTTTAGAGGTGAAAGGAAGATTCATACAAACTAGCAAAATCAACCCTAAACACAAACAAATCATCTTCATCAAATTTCACCTTAAACAAGATCTCATTGGAAAAAATTCTCCTCCTTCTCAAGGTCACACTTTCATGATAATAGCTATAGATTACTTTACAAAATGGGTTGAAGTTGTACCACTTTGATCCATAACTGCTAAAGTAATATGTCGCTTTCTCCTTGATAACATTATTTCTTGATTTGGGCTTCCTTTCGCTTTGGTTTCTAATAATGGCTCATCATTTAAGAACAAAGAAGTGAAGAAATTATTAAAGAAATTTCATATTTAACATCACTTCTATATGCCATATTATCCATAATCAAATGGCTAGGCAAAAGTGTTTAATAAAACCATTGAGTAAATTCTTTGAAAAACTATTAAAAAACATGGTAAATATTGGCATACTTAACTCTCCTATGCATTATGGGCCTATTGCATGAGTATTTGTATAGATACAAGTACTACCCTATACAATCTTGTGTATGGTGTCGATGCAATCATACCTTTAGAGTTGGAAATTCCTTCACTACGGATTTCCCTCCATGACCTCATCGATGACAACATCTATAGGGAATAACGACTTCAATAGCTTGAGATAATCGATTAACATTGCATTCACACTCTTGAACATCTCCAAGCTTATCAAAAGAAACTTACATGTATCTACAATGAATGTGTCATTTTTTCATTCGTTCAAAGTAGGCAACCTGGTCCTCTACTAGAATCAACGCAATGCCAATACTCCTCTAGGTGTGAAAGGGAATTTCAGTCTAAATTGGTTAGGACCCTACATCATAACTAAAGCATATGGAGAAGGTGCATAATGACTCTCTACAATAGATGGTACGCCTCTCAAAGAGCCCATCAATTCTATGCACTTACGTAGATTCTATGCCTACCTTTGATTTCTTTTTGTATCTTTTCTTTTAATTGAATTATATTCCTTTCTGGATGGTATGCTAGTTCTCTTTTTAAAGCACATAGCATTGGAAAATTTAGTATTTAATTCTTTGCTTTCATTTTTATTACATTTTTGTTTCTTCATTCTTGACACATATCTAGTTGTCTTGAATTGTTAAGTAATTTTTCCTAGTTAGTGAAAATTGCTTTCTTTTTTACCATGCGGTTCTAGTTAGTTGTGGATGCAATTAATTAATCTTTCCATTAGATCTTGTATAGTATTTAATTGGATAATGTTTCCCTTCTAATGTCACAAATAAACAAATCTACCATGATTAATTAGATCATTGTTGTATTTCATTAAATGATATTATTATATCATTTAATTAGATCACAATTGTATTTAATTAACCATTGTCCTTAAATCATTGTTGTATTTATTTAAACAATTTAACCAAGATTGTTTAATTAGATCACAATTTGATTGTTATAAACCATTCATCACATGTAGTAATTAGATCATTATTGTATTTACAAAACAATCTTAGTAGGTTATTTACTTAAATCACAATTATATTTAGTTAACCATACATGTCTCATCACATCCTTTAATTAGATCTTTATAGCATTTAATTAAACAATTTAACCAAGTTGTTTAAATTAAACCACAAAAGCATTTAATTAAATCATCCACAACACATCATAATATGAACACATAACACATAGATATCGACCAAAATCACAAAAGCTCATATATACATCAAGTGTCTCAATACATGATTTACAAAATCACCACTATTATAAAATGTGGTGTATCAAAAAGAGGTACATATACAAAATGTCAATCACTCTCCAAGGTCATGAATATCAGATCCCTTAGGTCCCAATGCCAGTTGAGTGATAGATGGCTCTCATTGTGTGGCCACAAATCGAGAATGGGTCCTGGATCTACTTTGTGTCTACATGCCCCTAATAGTGCTTGTCAACTCTGCCACCTCCAACCTTAGATCCACCTCACATTGTTGTAGTCGAGCCACCTCATCTCACAACCTCATGGTCTCTAGAGTAAGGGTCTGTACATGAGAATACATGGTAGTAGATACTGATGCTGGCTGCTCTCCCTGAGAGTCTGTTGCGAGAGGATCTAACTATACCTATAGAGTCTCATGCATCTACTCAGCACCTGATGCTCTTGACATACCCTGATCCCTCTCAGTTGTGACCTATCCTAAATATGCAATGGGCTCAAAGATGTCCATGTGTCATCTAGTAGTCTGCAGTGGCCTTTATTTAGTCTGCATTAGCTACTGAGGCTTCACAGGTGGTACCATCTCTACCAAGACTCAACCTATGAAGTCAAGCCACTCTCAGGTGCCAAATACAAAAAGAAACAAAGATCATGTCAGATCCCTCATCATATATTATGTATAAAATTAAAATAATACAAACATCTAGTGTTCTACTCAAATCACAAAGCATAAGGTCAAAGTCTCACCACGGTCTCCATCCTGCCAGTCAGGATCGATGGGGACTACCGTCATAGTCATTGGGATAGGTGGGGGCACTGAAGCACCTATGCCACTCAACTCCCCTCTCTTAGTATGTCTAGGTATGCCACTTGCAGTCAGAAGTGGTTGTGACACTGGAGGTTGAGTCCTAGGTCTCAACTCCATAGTGCCACTACCCTCATCCCTGCGTCTGCGCCTCCCTACCATTGGTGTGGCCTCCTCCTCTCTCTCTCCCTCCTCTCTCCCCTCATAATCTCCCTCCTCCTCCTTTGATGGCTCCTCACTCCCAGAAGTGACCCCCTGTAGACCTTGCTTGACCCACGGTCTCAAGTCTCCTAGTGGATGGTTTGGAGGAAAAATGGGACCCACTCAAGATGCGGCCCACCATGTGACATATGTTAGGGAATCCCCCACATCATCATTAGTAGACATAGGTGCTACATACTAAACCTCATCATCAAAGTCACTCAGAGTAACGTATGCTATGGTTGGCCTCGCCTCATCACCAGGCCTCATGGTATTGTAATGAGATCACACATATGTAGGCACTGCTTAAGGAACACCCTGCACCTGTCTAAACTGCCTAGCAACTTGATCATAGCAAAATGGCACTATGACGTGATCAAGTTGACTAGTAAAAATCTAATCCCTTTGTACTTGTGCTAATGTTGTCAATACCCCATCCAAAATCTCAGGGCTCTGTAGGGCCTCTAGAGAATATCTTCGCTCTCTAATTTGTCAAAGGTAACCCTCCAGTGTGGTAGGTCACTAAACGTCCATGACCTCCTTACGGCGTAGGCATGTGTTTGCAAGGCTAACTCAACTACATCTATTAGGAATCCTGCAGGCCACATGCACATAACATGCTCAAATTCCCACACCTGAAGAAGCATGCAAGTCATCAAGATTTGTGCCTCATAATGCACATAGCACCCTAAATCATGGTATAGGTGGGAAACCATGCTACATCGCCACATGAATATCATCCTTTGATCCTTGATTACCCTAATAGTGTGAACAAGGCCACCATGAAGGTGAGTGCCTCTCCCATCCTGTGCAATACACAGGGCGACAATAGCAATCATAATGCGATGAACTAGTGGTGTGACCACTGTGCCCTACTCCAGCTAGCTAATAATAATATGACTTGAGAGATTTGTAGGCATGGTCTAGCCTAGGCAACAAGTCTATCCCTCCTAGACGTAGCAAACTAGCCTTTGCTCGATAATTGTAATAGTGCAACCTCGCACTGGTAGGGAAAGGATCCGATACACATCCTCCAGGGTAACTATCATCTCTCCCATCGGTAGGTGAATGGTAGAGGTGTCAACATCCCACTCCTCCATGAATGCCATCAACATGCTATCATGAAATCTCATAGTGGGCATGGTATACACTCACCAGAGCCTAACATCGTGAAGATGACCAACCTCTGTAGCTGTAAGTGCGCTCACATGGCTATGCAGTAATGTGTAGAGGTGTCTGCCAGCATACTCTTGCATCATCAGAGATCTCTGTAGTCACATCAAGAACATCATCAGTACTATACTATCAGATCAAACCAAGAATTCAAAACAGTCCAAAATTTTGCTAAGTGCTTGGACCTAAGTGCTTTGATGCTAGTGATTTTTATAGATCCCAATGTCTATTTTGGACGTTGGTGCATTCTAAAGACACCAGCGTATCCTACAGACGTTAGCACACCAAAAGGATGTTAGCACTCAGGTAGGACATTAGCACCCCAGTGAATCCTTTGGCATGCAAAACAAGGTAATAAATTTAACCAAATTTAAATTTTTGACCCACATCTCACATGCTCATGCCTTGCTCCATGTGCTCCCTCAACGCGTCCAGCCTAGGTGCTTAGTAAGCTTGTCATCAAGGCATGTTTGCACTCCAAGGTGCTTTGAATATTCAAAATTCTCCCAAATTCAAATTTACAAATGAATAGTAAAAGTGAAAAATCCTCTTACTATTTATAGTAAATTTTCACAATTTTTGCCATTTTCCTAAGGCACTCCCCATGAAAATCTTCATAACTTGGGCATGTAAACTCTAATTTTCACATCATTTGTGGTATTGGAATCCTAGTTCAACCCTCTATTCTACCATATGTCTTTCTATCTAGTATTATTTTACAAAAATGACCCTACCAAAGGCTTTTGTATCCCTTTTTCAGAAAACTGATGCGATAGATCTCTACCCTATTTCTATTTCCAAATTAGCAAGCATAAATAGAGGGGCACATATTTACCTTCATTTTTCACTCTAGATAAATCTTATCCTCTAATTTCCCTTAGAATTTTTTTGACTAATGCACCCTTTTTACCTTGCAGGATGATTTTGCTTTTTGATAAGTGGTTTTGCAGGATGCAATTCTTAACACTGTGGTGTTGTAGGTTCCTAAGCTGTGGGCTCCATCCCATCACTTGGTGACACATTGCATCCTCTACAATATCCTTTTCCTACTTATTTACTTTTAGTACTACATTTATGTACTTTAGCATATATATGCACGTAGTGTCATACACCCGCTAAAGTGGGGGCTAAATGTAACATTGTAAATTATGCTCACCCACAATTTCATGCTATGTTTGGTACTCACTTTGGTGTCCACACCCTAGTCTATTTTTGGGATCATTTATAGCCTTGGCCTTACCCTCAACCCATGAGAGATGCCTTGCACTATTTTGACCTTTTATGCTGATCATATCTAAAAACTATAAAAGTGCTTAAATCTTGGCTTTGTCCCTAGAGAATCAGACCTTTTAAGAACTATATTTTCTAGGAATCTATTGCTAAGCATGGATGTCTCACCACACGTTGATATCTTGATAGCCTCTGTCAGTCCTGCGATCATTTTTAGAAGTTGTATTTTCACTTGCGCGATTTGCTGAGATTTTCTAAGTCCTTATCTGTGCCCAAATGACTCTTATCCTTAATTTTTTGTCCTTGCATTATCTATTTAAACAAGTTAGTTTTCTATTGCAAGGGTCCTTTTCCACAGTGAAGCTTTGCCAAAATTGATATCAATTTACATTCATGACAAAACTCTGTTAAGATTTGAGAACCAACAACATTGATTAGTTTTATCAAGCTCTCACTGTGTTTATTTTATCAAAGTGTGGTGAACTCCTAAGGATCTTTATTGGAATCACTACCTACTAAGTGGCTTTTATCTCCTACTATGAGGTAACAAAGTTCTAATTGATCCTCACATTTGCTCTTTGATCCCTGCGATCTATCTGGTATCATGCTCATCTTTGTGGGTTGATTTAACATTACCATTTTGTTTCTTGCATGTAGAGATTGTTGTGCAAGCTTTCTCTAAGTCACTGAGTAGGTTTTGTTATATTATTATTTATTACATTTACTGCTTTGTCACTATTTGCTACAATCTTAGACACACTTAAGATTCAAAACACACACTATTTATTTACTTATCAATTTGACTATGGTTGAGGTGGAAACAACAAAATGGGGTTTGACCAAAGCAAGCTCCTATATAGCCCAATCCCTTTTCCTCTATTTTTGTGTTTACAAGTCTCACTCAGAAGTCTGACGACACAAGAAACAATTGAAAAGACTAGCACAAGGGTCGAGAAACTAGAATATGTGTTGTACTGCACCGTATAGACTACAACATGGCACACATACATCTATGCCACACACTATCATCCTTAGTAATGGGCTCCACTTCTAGTGTCAAGTTCCCTATTACTGTAGTTTTATATTTCTGTACTTCATTTCTTGAAATATTCTGTATATCTTTGTATTTTTCTAGTTTTAGTAAATTTAGTTACCTATCTTATCACTCGATTGCAACAAAGGGACATATCTCAGACCATTTCACCCTTCCTGATTGGATAGAGGTGAAATATACATCTTCGTTGGCTAGTGTCCTAATGTTCAATAGAGAATTGTTTTGATTATGAGTAGATTAGTTAGATAAATTTTTCTATTAAATAGAGAGGTAGTTGAGAATATGGGGGATCTCCATTTTCATCATTTAACATTCGAGGGTTGTCTGGAGGGCAATAAGGTAGGTTTGGTTGTTATCTTTGGATAGATGCTTTGGGATGTAGCCTTATGAGAGAAATCTAAAGGTCCATTTTTCTATTTTTTATTGCATGGTTTTTTTTCTGTCTAGTAGCACTAGTAAAAGAAAAAGTACCACCTTTCATTAACTAAGATCACATAGGAGATCTTTGTAGAGAGGTTCTAAGTGAGTCATTTTTTTGAGAATTTTAGGCAACATTGCATAGACAAGTTTCATGATCTACAACAATAGAGTATGATGGTTTCTTAGTATAAGAACTAATTCTTCAAAATTTTATAGTATATGGACTACATCCATGATGATAACTTTCTCATCAATCAGTTGGTGAGAGGTATAAACTCTCAAATTTTAGGTCAAATGTTTATGGCAAGCCTTGAGATGTTTGAGGTCACCATTAAGAAGGTGTAAGTGGTAGAGGAGAACATGGGGAAAGGATAGGATGGATAAGATAGATATCAGACCCATGTTCCACTCTTGTTAGAATCTAAAGTTTAGGGATCTCAACCCCAACCTAAGGGGAGTTTTTGGATTGTAGCTACCTCCTTACACCACAATAATATTAGTAGTAACTTAGTTGCATTACAGGCCTAAGCCTCAACAAGGAAATTTGGGAGGTCACCCAAGAGTAACTCATAGAGAGGGATGTGAGTAGGCACATTATGTGAATTATCCATAAACCCATTAATATCCTAGAGGTGGTTATCCTAGTACCAATCATTCATGCTATGAACAGTCAAGGAGACCACATTTCATATAATTTCTATTGAGAGGACCTTGTTCTATGTGTTGTGTAGCAGGTCATTTTGTATGAGATTATTTATAGAGTGTAGGGTTAGCTAGTGGGAAGGGAGTAGTTATGTTAGAGTAGATAGTGGGTAATGTTATTAAATCTCATTGAGTCCGTGTGGTAATCAAGAACATCCAAACATATCATTATGCCAAAATTATGGATGCCATAAGTATGCTTGAGTTAGCCATGAGTGCCAAGATGGTAGTGGATTCCCTTGTGCATGGTTGCATTTTAGGTCTTGGAGCCTTTAACACTATATTATATGTGCATGTCTTACCTTTGAGATCTTATGCGATTGTACTTGGTATGCATTGGATCAATACCCATTGAGCTAGGATTGATTGTTGGCACAAGGTAATAAAGTGTGAAGATGATAATGATAATCATGTGGTGATATCAAGGTTTTAGAGGACCATCTCTCTTTATATGATTTTTGTAGTGCAATTGAAGTAGGGCATGTGGAAGGGTTGATAGATGTTTTCTATCACCATGAGTGATGTTGGCAAGAAATGAGGACTCAGTCTAGAGATTTGAGCCTCAGTCAAGTATCTAAAGTTAGTTTATACCTTGGAGGATACAGTGAGAGAATCATAAATAACAGTAAGGAAATATAACATGAGGTAAGAATTAATCATTCATACATATCATACACATTCATATATGCTTAGATATTAGATTAGATCCTTATATATTCATTATATGTTCAAATCTTATATACAGAATGGTAGGTCTGAGTCTCTACTATGCATATATCTCTTCTGACATATTCTCTCTTACGTCTCTCTTTCATCTTACATACTGTCTATTACATATCTATATGTTACAGTAGGGACGTGTCCCTTACAAAATGTCACTACCTATGTCGGCCTTGTCCTCCACATTCCCCTTGAGTTGAGTTGATAGGATCCATTGTGTGCTTTGTTGCTGTACATACCCTACCAACATCATCCCTGTGAGGCCTACTTTTTACACTACTATTCATGAGACTATTTGCAGTGATTTTTATTATTATTATATGTTGAGAGACTTATGTTCTGGAATCTTGCTTATTAAACCTAATTGATTTTTAAGGAAATAATTGTGCAATGATAATATAGATATTGTTTGGAAGAAAATGAAGAATGGATATGGAAACTCGATATGATTCTATGGTTGAATGTTTAAAGTTGCATGTATTTAGTTTTGCTTCGGCTATGATATCTATATGGGGTATTAACTTCGAGTTTGAGTGTGCAGGTATTTCTAACAAAACCACAATTACAGGAGACCATCTCATGCCTATGTTGTATCCCTTGTGAGCCGATCTAGTTCAATGAGGAACTAAGATCAACCTCGTGTTTGGAAAATGTTGTAATGTTGTAATGTGTAATGTTGCATGAGGTCAAGGGAATAAGGGTTATCTTCTGATTTACTTTTTATTACGATAAGTGTTGTAAGTAATGATGTTTTTAATCTTGTTTAAATTTTAATTCTTTTAGACCCTTTATCTTGTGTTTTATTTGACTCTGGGAGTTCTAACTGGGCAAAGATCAACCCTGGGTTATACCCCATGGGTCTAGGGACCTTTTGGGCAAGGATAACCCTGGGTTAACTTCCATATGGTCACTTAAACTTCACAGTGAAGTTAAGTGACGAATTTGGAAGCATGGGGAACAATGGGATGAGTGGAATCCACACTCAGGCCCACTTCCAAGTCATGGAACAACTCCATGATCCCCTAATAATGGAGTGTTTGTCTCCATGTGCCTCTCTTTTGGTGGGGTTCCCCTTATTTGGGGTAGTGTGTCATCCACCCCATTTGTATTTTACTTTACTTAATGTATTTTAAATTCACCATGTGTTGTAGATAGGACTATAGTGGGGAACCTATGGAGTGGGGGTCAATTGTTTTATGACCACTAGGATAATGGATGAGTTGTGGTTAATTATTTAATGCCACTTGGGAAATTAGGAAAATAGAGGGAATTAGTTTAAAGGAAAGAGAAGGAGAGTGAAGGGGTTGGATTATTGTGAAAAGAAGGATTTCTTGGAGAAGAAGGAGGGAAGAGGAGCTCTACATCAACTTTCATTCCATAATTGGGCTTTGGAAGGTTGGTGAATCAATTCTACTCTCTTATGTGGTTGTTGTTTGAAATGTATGTTTGTTTCTAGCTTGATGAATGAGTCTGAATTAGTCTTCTTGAGTTTTTTTGTTAGTTTTGGGGTTTTGTTTTGGGTGTAGAAAGAGCTCCTTCTAGTTGGAAGGCAATGCTCATCTTGTATAGGGAAGGGGAGGTGTGACCCTCCCCAAGTGTCATCTTGTTCTTGATATTTGTAATGCCTTGAGGGCATGTTGTTACTTATATAGCCTAGAGGGCTTACGGCCATGTGAGCCTATTGGGATATCCCTAGTGATTGGGTTTATTGGAAGGCTTGAGGCCTTGTGAAGGAAGAGTATATTGTTGGCTTGAGGCCTTGTGGAGGAAGAATAACTTGTTGGCTTGAGGCCTTGTGTTACTATGTGGTATAATGTGAAAAGATGACACCTAGGGGTTAGAGATGTCTACTTCCCTACCCTCCTTGAACTCACCTAAGCTGAGTCTTTGTTGTGTGAGTCAACCATGGGAGTTTGTGTTATTTGCTTTGTTATTGTTATTCAATATTGTGATGTGTTGTTTCGTCTATTCTACCCTGGTAATGAGGATGGTCTCCCTAGCTCGGGGGTGACCCTCTTGCGGGTCAAAGGAAGGGAGGAGAGCTAGATGGTTCTTGTTTTCTCCCTTGTTGTCTTGCAGGTTACTGTTGAAGCATGTGAAAGGGATTGAAGAAGTTTTACCTTGTTAAAGAATCTGTTTATCTTCCTGTTGCATTAAGAGCTTGGTCTCTAGAGTTTCATTATGTATAAGATGTTGAGAGAACTTCTCTCTTGAAAATGGTTGTAAGAGTTGTTACCTTGGGAGTGGAGAGTTAATCCTCCCTTATTATGTCATTTGTTGTAATTTTAATTGGTTTTTACCATTACATCATTTGTGTAATTTGGGAGTACAAGTAAATAACTCCCTTACATTGTATTTGAGATGTGGGAGTTTTTATAGTTATTTGTTCTTGACTATCTACATGTATAATGAGAGATGGTTGTTGTGTTGGATTAAATGTTTTAAAATTATCTCTTGTATTGCTTAGAGAGAAAGTGTTATCTCTTGTATTACTTAGAGAGAAAGTGTATTTTACTGTATTTTGGAAGTTGCATAATTACCTTGTAAAATGAGAATTAAATCTTGAGTTAATATTGCAATGGAAATTAAATCAATTAGATTTGTAATTGACTATGGAGTGTTATTAAAATGGAAGGATTTATGGTTTCATGTGTTTATTTCTAATTTATAGATGTAATTGAAATGGAATATTGTCATGATAAATTACAAATAGCAATTCAGATTTAGATGGTTAATGTTTTCCTTTTATTTGATTAATTGCTATATTGAAAATTATAAAGTTAAAGATAATGAGGAAAGAAATTATCTTGAGTTTCATTAGATATGTTTATAGACATTTTTACTTTTAAAATATAGCTGATAAAGATTTGATTTAGCTGTATTTATAATTTAATTATTTAGTGAATTTGTGGAAACTGGTATATATATATATATTGTAATGAGATCATTTCAAATAAAATTGTGCAATAAAATTATTGTAATACTTGTGAATATATATATATATATATATTGATTTATTTAAAATAGATTAAATTAAATGTATTTGTGAGAGCAAGGTATATACACACACACACACAGATATATATATATATATATATAAGTTTAATTAATATTAAACAAAATTTTTGAAATTTCCAAACAAATTGTTTGGAGCAAGGTTCGCTGTGTTTTAAACACAGCTAAAGTACATATGATAAGTGGTGGGGTTTTAAACCCCACTAAAATTTGTTGTTGAGCCATAGGTGTGGGGAGGGGCGGAGCCCCACCCACACCCCACATAGTGGGATGTGGGTGGGGCTCCGCCCCTCCCCACATCCCCACCGTGTGTCCATGCCTCCCGCGAGCCGCGGCCCCCATACTCCGCTCTGCCACTGTACCCTGCGCGGCGACCTTCCAACCGCCGCCATCGCCAACACTCCCCCCACCTTCTGCAACATCCACCACCACACACTTCGCCCCTTCCTCCAGCGCCGACCTCCATGCCGCCGTCGCCCATGCCTGCCCTGTTCCACATTACAAGCAACACAAAAAAAATATAGGGTTAGGGTTAAGGCATGTGGTTTGTTTTATAACAAGGCACTTGTTATTGGAGTGAGCATTAAATTTAAATAGTTTTAAAGTAAAGTTATATATATATATATATGTATGTATGTATGTATGTATGTAAATGCATTTGTATAAACTAGTGGATAGTGAGGTGTGTATACACTCACTTAAATAGAAAAATATATAACTTATTAATATGTATATATAAATATATACAAGCAAGTATGGGTAAATGTATATATATATATATATATATATATATATATATATAAATACATTGATATAACTTAGTGGATAGTGAGGTGTGTATACACTCACTTAAATAGAAAAATATAATATTTATTATTATGTATATATATAATTTCAATTATGTATATGTATTTATAAATATATATTTAAGAGTATGGGTTGTAGATATGGGAATGGATTTGATCATAGCGTTATTTTCTTAAAACCAAGAGAGAGAGGGTAAGTTGTAATTATAGGAAATGTAAATCAAAAGATATATATATATATATATATGACGTCTAATTATATATATATATTTTAAAAAAAAATTAAGAGAAGATTAGACAAATAACTGAGGCATGTATTACTTTATATTCAACTGATCGATCCATATTAGTTAAGTAAATAAACCAAATGGTAGACTAAGAAATGATAAAATTTATTTAGGTAAATAGAAGAAAAATACGTGGGAATGTATTAAGATCAGTAAAATGAACCAGTAATGAAATAAACTGGGAAAACATAATTAAAGGAAAATCACCTACCCTAGGTAGACCAAAACGTTGCAGAAGTCAAATCAATTTACTCATCATGAATGATTTCAACTGGCACACTTGAGAAGATTATTCCCTTTGCAACAGTGGCTTGTCAACTTTACAAAAGCAACCGAGCACGCTTACGCCTGCGAGGTGAGTTTCCGTGGAGTAAAGGAAAAATTTTTGATAGTTCGAATCATGCCTACACGACATGTGTGGACATAACATGCACATTTTATGTGTTGTGAATGCATGTGAAATGTGGGCATGACATTTGGTATCAGAGCCCAGTTGTTTTAAACATTGGGCTTGTATGAGCACATTATTACTTCCGCGACCAAACTGACTAGAGGCTACCTCATTTTGTAGGATGCCTCCCAGACGAGTTCGGCAACCAGTGTCCCGCCACACTCCAGTGACCAAGGTGCACACTGATTCTTTAGCTGTGGGACCGGATCAGCCAGCCCCACCAGAACAGCCAATCCCACAAGTTCAGCCAGTTATATAGGCACAATCAGTTCCTCAGGTACCGCAAGCACCACCTGCCCCACCTGAGATGGGACCACAGATACTACAGGCCTTACAGGCTATTTTGGATAGGCTTCCACCGGGCATAGTTGAGCCACGCATAGAGCCACGTGACGAGCCCCACGATGTTCCGCGAGAGGAGCCACGCGTGGAGGCACGAGTTGAGTCTCATGTCGAACCACGTGAAGAGCCCCGCGTAGAGCCACATGGGGTACCTCGTGTGGAGCTGTATGTAGAGCTACCTGATACAGAGGAGGTTGGTTCAGCCGGCAGGACCTAGAGCAGGAGCCCCACACATCATGTCAGGCATGACGAGACAATAAGAATAGAGCAATTTGGTTCTAGACCTTATGAGCATCATGCAGATGAGCCTTACAGGGGGCGCAGTGACAGAGGAGATCCCATTAGGGATATACTGAGATTGAACCCTCCTACATTTTTTGGAACTACAGAGGGAGTTGAGGCAGAGGCCTGGCTTATCAGTTTAGACAGGGGATTCGCATTACGTCCTTACGTAGGCAACACAAAGGCCCGTGTGGTAGTGCACTTGTTACGGGATGCTGCAGCTACATGGTGGCACACTGAGGAGTGCAAGCACCGCCTTTCTGTAGATACACTCTCATGGGAGACTTTTATTGAGTGCTTCAATGCGCGATATCTATCTAACCACTACGGACAATGTCGTATAGATGAATTTCATGATCTACAACAGAGGGGACTCTCGGTGGCTCAGTACGAGAGTAAATTTATAGAGTTATCCAGGTATGCAGAATATCTCCATGATGAGAAACTCCTATACACAAGTTTATCAGAGGTCTAAACCATAGTATATCAGGACTTGTTCGGATGGCAGATCCGCAGACACTGAGTGATGCTGCCGAAAAGGCATACATTGCAGAAGAGATTCAGGGACGGGGGTAGAATTCTCGCCCTCAGTTCCAGGATTAGGGACAGTAGTAGCATCAACAAAATTTTTTCGTAGACCGACACAACATTTCCCTAAAGGAGGACACAGTTCAGCACCATTACCTCCTAGACCCCCACAGCAACAGCAGACACAGCAGCAACAGAAATCTAAAACACAACAGAAATCATATGGGGAAAATAACAGAGGTTGGCAGTAGCAGGGCCCGTGCAGAGATCAGAGGCAGGAGGGACCACTTGCGGGACCCGCGAGACCATAGTAGTCATTTAGGGGTTCACAGGTGTCTACTGGCTGAACAGGACAACAACAGTCGAGCAGGACTCAGACTGTACAGGTACAGGTTAGAGGCCCTTGTTATAATTGTGGTGAAGCAGGACACATAGCTAGAGAGTGCCCACTGGGTTATACAGCTGGGGGACAGCATCATGCAGGAGGATCTGAGCAGACAGTGGGTGACGTGGGTAAATCCCACCATATGTTTACAGCGGTTGACAACCGCCAGGCTGATTTTCAGGCCTCAGTCATTGAGACAATAGGTATGATAGCAGAATCTCCCATCTCTATCCTTTTTGACTCCGGAGCTACTAACTCCTTTATTTCTACATCATTAGTGGAACGTTGCAAGCTGGTGGCTTCTAGGCAGGACTTTAGGTGGGAGGTCGAACTGGCCTCTGGGGCCAGGATGTCAGTTGATTTCATTGTCTTGAATTATGAAGTTTCCTTGGGTTCATTCACTACAACATGGGATCTTAGAGTGATGCCTTTAGGAACCTGCGGCATAGTCCTTGGCATGGACTGGCTTACGGCTCACAGAGCCAAGCTGGATTGCCGTCAGAAGACGATAAATTACACAGATGATCATGGTACACTAGTAGAGATTGTGGGCATACAGAAGCCCACGACTGCTCGAACGGTATCCGCTCAGCAACTGAAGCATTGCATGCGGAAGGGATGTCAGTTATTTGCTATCACAATCAGTGATAGGTCAAAAGACGAACCTGAGACTACATTAGATGACCACCCCATCCTGAGAGAATTTGCAGATGTTTTTCCACCAGAGTTACCTGGTATGCCTCCACGCAGAGAAGTTGATTTCCACATCGATCTAGTACCAGGGGCAGAACCAGTATCTCAAGCACCTTACAGAATGACTACACATGAGCTTACAGAGCTGAAACTACAGTTAGAGGAGTTACTAGAGAAGGGACACATCCAACCTAGTGTATCTCCATGGGGTGCACCAGTTATCTTCGTTAAGAAGGATGGATCTCTTCGACTATGCATGGACTATAGGCAGTTGAACAAAGTGATGGTGAGAAACTGATATCCTCTGCTGAGAATTGATGATCTCTTTGACCAGATGCAAGGAGCTAGAGTGTTTTCAAAGATTGACCTAAAGTCTAGTTATCACCAATTGAGAATTACAGAGGCATATATTCATAAAACTGCTTTCTGAACTAGATATGGTCACTATGAGTTCACAGTGGTGCCCTTCGGATTGACGAACGCTCCTGCGGTGTTCATGAGTCTCATGAACGGGGTGTTCCATACTTACCTAGATCGATTCGTGATCATATTTCTTGACGACATCTTGATCTATTCACGGACTGAGGAGGAACATGTGGACCATTTGCGTCAAGTAATGCAGTGTTTACGTGAGAATCAACTGTATGGCAATCTGGCAAAATGTGCTTTCTTCAAGACAGAGGTGCAGTATTTGGGACATATATTGTCAGGTGATGGTATCTCCGTAGATCCATCGAAGATCAGGGCTATTCAGGACTGGCCAGCACCCACCAATGTTACAGAAGTGAGGAGCTTTATGGGACTAGCCAGTTACTACCGTAGGTTTGTCGAAGGTTTCTCCAGAATAGCTCATCCTATCACTTCCCTCTAGCGGAAAGGGAAAGGATTCACATGGACTGAGCAGTGTGAGAAGGCCTTTGGAATCCTTAAGGAATGTCTTACCAGCACTCCCATATTAGCTGTTCCTGATCCATCAAAAGATTTTATTGTCTGCATGGATGCATCTTTAGAGGGATTTGGTGCTGTGCTTATGCAGGGTGGTAAAGCGATTGCTTATGAATCGTGAAAGCTTAAAAGACATGAGCTAAACTACCCTACGCACGATCTAGAGCTAGCAGCTGTCATTCATGCTCTTGTTCGATGGAGACACTTCCTCTTAGGCTGATGCTTTGAGCTTCATTCGGACCATCGTAGCTTGTAGTATATTTTCACTCAGCTGAATTTAACGCCCGCCAGCGGCATTGGATGGAGTTCTTATGTGAATACGACTTTGATGTCCATTACATCAAGGGAAAGGAAAATGTGGTTGCTGACGCATTGAGTTGAAGGCGCCACGAGATCCTGACTCTAAATTTGAAAGTGGATTTAAGAGAACATATCTTACAGCATCTGCCTGAGGATGAGTGGTTTCTTGAGGTGCAACAGGAGATTCAGAATCAGAGGGTCCTAAAGGGTAAATTTGTAGGATATTCCTTGGAGTCAGATGGATTACTTAGACTTAAATAGTGCATCTATGTACCCCGTGCAGGTGATCTGCGTGTAGTGATACTCTCGGAGGCTCATAGAGCACCCTATGCAGCTCATCCACGAGTGAAGAAGATGCATTCAGATTTGCGACAGTTGTACCATTGGGCTGGAATGAGACATGATATTGTAGAGTTTGTTGCTCGATGCCTTGAGTGTCAGAGGGTCAAGGCCAAGCATCAGCATCCAGCAGGACTCTTATACCCACATGAGATACCTGAATGGAAATGGGATACCATATCCATGGACTTCATTGTTGGTCTACCTATGTCATCACGATGCCATGATGCCATCATGGTGACAGTTGACAAGTTGACCAAGGTGGCACATTTCTCACCTATACGCACAACGTACAATGCTCCATCGGTGGTGAGGGTATTTCTAGATCAGATTGTTAGGCATGGAGTACCTTGCCGTATTATATCTGATAGAGACTCTGTTTTAACATCTTCATTTTGGAGAGCTCTACATCAGGCGTTGGGCACACAGCTCAACTTCAGTTCCGCTTATCATCTTGAGACTGACGGCTTGACAGAAAGGGTTAATCAGGTGTTAGAGGATATGCTGCGTATGTATGTTATGGATCATCAGTCTAAATGGGAGGAGTACCTGCATCTAGTTGAGTTCACCTACAATAATGGGCATCACAGCTCATTGGGTATGCCTCCTTACCAGGCTTTATATGGCAGACCTTGCAGAACGCCTTTGAGTTGGGATCGGTTAGAGGACTGAGTTGCCATTGGTCCTGAAATAATCCAGGATATGGAACAACAGGTTACCTTGATCAGACAGAGACTGCAGGAAGCTTAGGATAGACAGAAAAAGTATGCAGATGCAAAGAGGACAGATCAAAGCTTTTCAGTAGGTGACAGAGTATTCTTGAGAGTGCGACCGCATAAGAGTCCAATCCATTACGGAAAATGCTCTAAGCTCGCACCTCGGTTTGTAGGACCTTTTGAGATCCTAGAGAGGATAGGACATGTAGCCTACCGTTTAGCCTTGCCACCTAGCCTGTCTCATATCCACGATGTCTTTCATGTTTTAGTATTATGACGTTATATGTCTGATTTGTCTCACGTGTTGGATTGGAGTGCTCTTTAGGTAGAGGCAGACAGATAGCTGGCTTTGGAGCCAATACGCATATTGGCTCGTCGGACGCTGGGCCTTCGAGGTCGAGAGCTGGACCAGGTTAGAGTCTAGTGGGATATGTACGATGAGGTCACTGCAACATGGGAGGATGCTACGAGACTGAAGACGCTTTACCCTCACCTCTTTGATGACTTCCAGGAGGAAGTACAATCTTAGGGGGAGAGGATGTGAGGCCTACTTTTTACTCTACTGTTCATGAGACTATTTGTAGTAATTTTTATTATTATTATATGTTGAGAGACTTATGTTCTGGAATCTTTCTTATTAAACCTAATTGATTTTTAAGGAAATAATTGTGCAATGATAAAATAGATATTGTTTGGAAGAAAATGATGAATGGATATGGAAACTCGATATGATTCTATGGTTGAATGTTTAAAGTTGCATGTATTTAGTTTTGCTTCGGCTATGATATCTATATGGGGTATTGACTTCAAGTTTGAGTGTGCAAGTATTTCTAACAAAACCACAATTACAGGAGACCATCTCATGCCGTTGTTGTATCCCTTGTGAGCCGATCTAGTTCAATGAGGAACTAAGATCAACCTCGTGTTTGGAAAATGTTGTAATGTTGTAATGTGTAATGTTGCATGAGGTCAAGGGAATAAGGGTTATCTTTTGATTTACTTTTTATTATGATAAGTGTTGTAAGTAATGATGTTTTTAATCTTGTTTAAATTTTAATTCTTTTAGACCCTTTATCTTGTGTTTTATTTGACTTTGGGAGTTCTAACTGGGCAAAGATCAACCCTGGGTTATACCCCATGGGTCTAGGGACCTTTTGGGTAAGGATAACCCTGGGTTAACTTCCATATGGTCACTTAAACTTCACAGTGAAGTTAAGTGACGAATTTGGAAGCATGGGGGACAATGGGATGAGTGGAATCCACACTCAGGCCCACTTCCAAGTCATAGAACAACTCCATGATCCCCTAATAATGGAGTGTTTGTCTCCATGTGCCTCTCTTTTGGTGGGGTTCCCCTTATTTGGGGTAGTGTGTCATCCACCCCATTTGTATTTTACTTTACTTAATGTATTTTAAATTCACCATGTGTTGTAGATAGGACTATAGTGGGGAACCTATGGAGTGGGGGTCAATTGTTTTATGACCACTAGGATAATGGATGAGTTGTGGCTAATTATTTAATGCCACTTGGGAAATTAGGAAAATAGAGGGAATTAGTTTAAAAGAAAGAGAAGGAGGAGAGTGAAGGGGTTGGATTATTGTGAAAAGAAGGATTTCTTGGAGAAGAAGGAGGGAAGAGGAGCTCTACATCAACTTTCATTCCATAATTGGGCTTTGGAAGGTTGGTGAATCAGTTCTACTCTCTTATGTGGTTGTTGTTTGAAATGTATGTTTGTTTCTGGCTTGATGAATGAGTCTGAATTAGTCTTCTTGAGTTTTTTTGTTAGTTTTGGGGTTTTGTTTTGGGTGTAGAAAGAGCTCCTTCCAGTTGGAAGGCAATGCTCATCTTGTATAGGGAAGGGGAGGTGTGACCCTCCCCAGGTGTCATCTTGTTCTTGATATTTGTAATGCCTTGAGGGCATGTTGTTACTTATATAGCCTAGAGGGCTTATGGCCATGTGAGCCTATTGGGATATCCCTAGTGATTGGGTTTATTGGAAGGCTTGAGGCCTTGTGGGGGAAGAGTATAATGTTGGCTTGAGGCCTTGTGGAGGAAGAATAACTTGTTGGCTTGAGGCCTTGTGTTACTATGTGGTATAATGTGAAAAGATGACACTTGGGGGTTAGAGATGTCTACTTGCCTACCCTCCTTGAACTCACCTAAGCTGAGTCTTTGTTTTGTGAGTCAACCATGGGAGTTTGTGTTATTTGCTTTGTTATTGTTATTCAATATTGTGATGTGTTGTTTCGTCTATTCTACCCTGGTAATAAGGATGGTCTCCCTAGCTCGGGGGTGACCCTCTTGCGGGTCAAAGGAAGGGAGGAGAGCTAGATGGTTCTTGTTTTCTCCCTTGTTGTCTTGTAGGTTACTGTTGAAGCATGTGAAAGGGATTGAAGAAGTTTTACCTTGTTAAAGAATCTGTTTATCTTCCTGTTGCATTAAGAGCTTGGTCTCTAGAGTTTCATTATGTATAAGATGTTGAGAGAACTTCTCTCTTGAAAATGGTTGTAAGAGTTGTTACCTTGGGAGTGGAGAGTTAATCCTCTCTTATTATGTCATTTATTGTAATTTTAATTGGTTTTTACCATTACATCATTTGTGTAAGTTGGGAGTACAAGTAAATAACTCCCTTACATTGTATTTGAGATGTGGGAGTTTTTATAGTTATTTGTTCTTGACTATCTAAATGTATAATGAGAGATGGTTGTTGTGTTGGATTAAATGTTTTAAAATTATCTCTTGTATTGCTTAGAGAGAAAGTGTTATCTATTGTAGTACTTAGAGAGAAAGTGTATTTTACTGTATTTTGGAAGTTGCATAATTACCTTGTAAAATGAGAATTAAATCTTGAGTTAATATTACAATGGAAATTAAAACAATCAAATTTGTAATTGACTATGGAGTGTTATTAAAATGGAAGGATTTATAGTTTCATGTATTTATTTCTAATTTATAGATGTAATTGAAATGGAATATTGTCATGATAAATTACAAATAGCAATTCAGATTTAGATGGTTAATGTTTTCCTTTCATTTGATTAATTGCTATATTGAAAATTATAAAGTTAAAGATAATGAGGAAAGAAATTATCTTGAGTTTCATTAGATATGTTTATAGACATTTTTACTTTTAAAATATAGCTGATAAAGATTTGATTTAGTTGTATTTATAAGTTAATTATTTAGTGAATTTGTGGAAACTGATATATATATATATATATATATATATATATATATATATATATATATTGTAATGAGATCATTTCAAATAAAATTGTGCAATAAAATTATTGTAATACTTGTGAAAATATATATATATATATATATATTGATTTATTTAAAATAGATTAAATTAAATGTATTTGTGAGAGCAAGGTATATACACACACACACACACACATATATATATACATATTTATATATACATATATATCTATATATAGATAAATATAAGTTTAATTAATATTAAACAAAAATTTTGAAATTTCCAACCAAACTGTTTGGAGCAAGGTTTGCTATGTTTTAAACACAGCCGAAGTACATATGATAAGCGGTGGGGTTTTAAACCCCACCGAAATTTGTTGTTGAGCCACGGGTGTGGGGAGGGGCAGAGCCCCACCCACACCCCACACAGTGGGATGTGGGCGGGGCTCCACCCCTCCCCACACCCCCACCATGTGTCCATGCCTCCCGCGAGCTGCGACCCGCATACTCCGCTCCGCCACTGTACCCTGCGCGGCAACCTTCCAACCACCGCCGTCACCAACACTCCCCCCCGCCCTCTACAACATCCGTGACCACACACTTTATCCCTTCCTCTAGCACCGACCTCCGTGTTGCCGTCGCCCATGCCTGCCTTGTTCCACATTACAAGCAACACAAAAAAACTATAGGGTTAGGGTTAAGGCATGTGGTTTGTTTTATAACAAGGCACTTGTTATTGGAGTGAGCATTAAATTTAAATAGTTTTTAAGTAAAGTTATATATATACATTGATATAACTTAGTGGATAGTGAGGTGTGTATACACTCACTTAAATAGAAAAATATAATATTTATTAATATGTATATATATAATTTAAATTATGTATATGTATTTATAAATATATATTTAAGAGTTTGGGTTGTAGATATGGGAATGGATTTGATCATAGCATTATTTTCTTAAAACCAAGAGAGAGAGAGAGGGTAAGTTGTGATTATAGGAAACGTAAATCAAAAGATATATATATATATATATATATATATATATATAAGACATTTAATTATATATATATTTAAAAAAAAAATTAATTAAGAGAAGATTAGACAAATAACTGAGGCATGTATTACTTTATATTCAACTGATCGATCCATATTAGTTAAGTAAATAAGCCAAATGGTAGACTAAGAAATGATAAAATTTATTTAGGTAAATAGTAGAAAAATACGTGGGAATGTATTAAGATTAGTAAAACGAACCAGTAATGAAATAAACTGGGAAAACATAATTAAAGGAAAATCACCTACCCTGGGTAGACCAAAACGTTGCAGAAGTTAAATCGATTTACTCATCGTGAACGATTTCAACTGGCACACGTGAGAAGATTATTCCCTTTGCAACAGTGGCTTGTCAACTTTACAAAAGCAACCGAGCACGCTTACGCGTGCGAGGGGAGTTTCCATGGAGTAAAGGAAATTTTTTTGATAGTTCGAATCATGCCTACATGACATGTGTGGACATAACATGCGCATTTTGCATGTTGTGAATGCATGTGAAATGTGCGCATGACAACCCCTCTTTTTTAAAACTATGTCTTGTCCTCAAGACATGAGATTCTAGTTCCCAAGTAGGATATTCTTGTAAACCACCTTCAACTGGCTCAGGGTAGTGTCCCACTGTCTCTTAGTTTGTTGTAGCACGTGGATCTAGGCCTCTATCTCAATGTGTGTTTTCTTTGCATCTCCCTTATTGATTGGGATCTATATCTTCTACGCATTTTGTTTCAAGGCCTCAAATAATATGCCTGTTAAGTGGGATATATGGAGGTTGATTACATCTCTTAGCTGCTTTACCTACCCCTTAATTTGCTCCCTCTGATCTTGGAGTTGCTACAATTATGTGTGGTTTGTCTCAATTTGTGCCCTTGTTGCTCCATTTATATCTTTTAATGGATCATATGTCCCTGCAATCTATGCTATTTGTACCTCTAGGGCATCTATTTGATCTTTTAGATTTTTAGTACTAGTAGGCCATTGCAAACAAAATTGGTATAATATAGTAGCCTCCCCTATGGCTGATGTAAGTTTTGATATGTGTTTCTAATTATGTAGTTGTTGACGTGCATTTTTTGGATGCTTCTGCCATTCTTTTCTTATTCATTTCATCAGTAACCTGCTTCTTCACCTTTTCCTCCTTATATTTCATCTCTGCTTGTAAGCTACTGACCAACTATTTGAGTTGTTGTGTTAGTGTCAGTGTGGTATCTCTCTAAGCATTCAACAATTGGTTTTGTATTGCATCCACCACCTCTTGTAAGTGCTCAATACTACCTACATGTTGCTATAGGATTTCTTCTCTTGCAGTAGCATGAAAGATATCCCCTAGCTATAGCTTCTGGCGGGGTGATATCCTAGATAGATTGATTTGTGATCCAATGAGGGAGAGTTGTATAAGTTGGGGTGTGACCACCAGTTGTATTTGCTTTTGTTGAACTAGAAAGTCCTTGATGGACTACATGGGGGAGGCAGAGGAATAAGCATCTTGATTATATGACTATTGCTGATGATCTTATGTGTCATGCATAGAAGAATTTATTTGTTTTTCTTCTTGTTGCTCCTCCTACTCTTCCTCTTGCTATGTATTATGAGGGGAATTAATTTCTTGTTCTTGTTTATCTTTCTCCCTCAATGTGCTATATACTTTCTTAGTCACCTCCTTTATCTCTTTTTATATTTTCCTCCTATCCTCTTGGATCATGCTCATCAATGTATCTATTCTTTGCTTTGTCCTTAGCTCTGTAGCTTTTAACTGAGCTGATTTTTATTTGTGTTCAGTGGAGATGGTTGGGTTCACCTCGTTTATGGCTTTTTGCCTTATCTCTTCTTCTAATTCAACTATTTTTCCCTATTTTTCCTTAGGGTATTTGCTAGCTCCTCCAGAAACCCTTCCATTAGATCCTCTAATGTTTTTTCATTCATCTGTATATGCCTTATTACTGCCTTTTGGATTATCTCCTTATTCTCCTATGAGACCTCATTGTATAGGTCTACTATATTCTTAAGCAAATCAAAAATTTTAATGGCATTCACTAATGCATCCAAATCTAATAGTTCCTCCTTCTTAGGTGATTCTTCTTTTGCTCCTATTCTTCTATTTCTATGGTTTTTTTTGTTTTTCTTCTATAGTTTACTTGTTTCCACTTCTTCTTCTTCTATCTCCTCTTCCGCAGAGGCTTGAACTATGCTCCTTTTCACTCCTTTTTTTCTTTGCTACTTTATTTTCTTCTTTGCACTTAATTGTACCAACACATTTGATATTTCTTCAACATTAGGGTCTTTCTCTATTTGGTGCAGTGTTGATACTATTTGTGATGAAGTTACAGGTTCAACTATAGATTGAGTGCTAGGAGTTGTAGAATGTAATCTCCCAGACCTTCTTGTTTGTGGTGTACTCATAGTGCTGGCTTGCGATAGTGCTGCGACAATTTATGGAGAGATGAACTAGGCTGCAGTGGGATACACCACTGTGAATGTAGTGTTTCCATGTGTTTCTCTACATGTTCCTCTACCTCTTTCTTATGTAACTTGTCCATGAATTCTTTGTATGTCCCAAACCTCTCTACGTTTGGGTCTTTTGGTTTTCTCAGGAGGGTTTTTGCATATGCATCTATTTCCTATGCTATTATCTCATAGGGTAACCTAGGTATCCATGATGTCCTAGGTTCTACTACCTCCATATAGGTATAGTCCTTATCCACCATGAAATTTATGTGATTTGCATATTGTTTTATTGACTCATATGGTATTTTCTCTCTTGCTTGCATCTTATCCTATAGGGTCTTGAAGAACCCCCAGTATGCGACAATGTATGAGGGTTTTTCTTTGAATATTTTTCCATGTTGCTTTATTTGCACTGCTACTGTGCTATATTGTTTCTATATTTTACCCCCATAATTCAGTAGAGTATTCATAAAATAAAAGGCAAGACATATAGTTAGGGTTCCATACCTAAAATTGTAGTTCAAGGTTTTTTTTTTGTAGGTTTTTGAACAGTTGCTCCCTCAGCACTTTGCACAAGTTGAAGTATTTTCCATCCACAATCATTTGATAAGATGTATGTATGGCCATCCCGGTGGCTGACCCTTCACGGTTTACATAGTAAATCTTGTATCCAATTCCCATGGTGGCATATCTAATTGCAGGGTTTATAATCTCATTCACATTCAAGCTCCATCCATCTGGTGTGGCACCAATTAGCTTTGTTACTCTTTCATTTTTTATTGCCTTCTTATACGACACTTCTCCTACCATGCTTAACCTTGTGACCACTTGAATTTCTTCTTAATAATATAGTGTGATATATCTAGGTACATATATTCATCATGTATGCAGATTAGAATTATGTGGACCCAGTCATGCTCTCCACATAAGTCTAAGTAGTCCTTCCAAATGTCTAATTTCTTTGTTGTAATGTTCTGATACTATGGTAAATACCTTGTTTGGTTTGGTTAGAGGAGTGTAGTTTGTAGCAGCTCAAATTTTGTGTGGTTAATTTCTAAGATTGGTGCATAAATATACTTCCATACATCTTCTGTATATATCACATCTGCAGGTACTTCTTAAAAAGTATCATCTTTATCCACTTCCATTTATTTATAGGGACACTTCTTATGCCTTTGGTTTCTCTATGACATCAATTAGCATGGGAGTGGCCACTGTTTATCTTTTTCAGCTACAATTAGGTTTTACTAGCTTTCTTCTCTTTCACTTCAGAGCTCAATTTTCACTAAGTGTTGGATGCAAATGTGATGAGTTGTATTAAGGGTTAGGGTTTTATATCCCTAACGGTACCTTTATCCAATTATTGTATCTATCTGCTTCCCTTTTGTAGGGCTTTTCTAGTTGTTAAGTGTTATCCACTTATAAGATGGCAATGGTTACTTTATGTTACACTAGGCTACACTATAATACATTGCTTATGATACATTTTTGTGAATTTACCACATTAGCTTCTTTCATTCCAGATATTGTTGATAATTCTTCAACCTTGCTCCATTGACAAACCCTACTGACAATTTTTCGTTTATATCCCTTAACCTGACTGCTCTAGATTTTGTAATTTCATCTATATAATAGGGTCCTAACCATTTTACTTTCAATTTTACTTGTTTCTTAAATTTTTTATCATACAACAGTACTAAGTCACCTTCTTTGAAAGTTTTCAACCGCAAATTCCTGTCATTCCATGCTTTCCAACGCTTCCTTTCTAGGTTCAAATTGTATGCCACAATCAGTCTATTTTCATCCAATTTTTCTAGTTCTTCAATCCTTTCAAATAAAGACTCATCCTTTGTTAAATGCAAAATCAGTGCAGTATGAAAATTTGGAAGTATGAAGTTCATTGGTATTGTAGCGTCCATTCCATAAACTAGCTCAAAGGGTGTGAACTTTATTGTCCTTTTATATGCTGTACGATAGGCCCAAAGTATCGTAGGTACTTTTAAGTCCCAATATTCTCTATTACCATCACACATTTTAGTCAATATTGTCCCTATTATCTTGTTTAAGGATTCACTCTCTCCATTTGCTTGTAGATGATAGGGTGAGCTCTTATTGTGTATTATAAAAAAGGTTTGTACTAGTTATGCAATTATGTTATTGACAAAGTGCTTTCCCTAGTCACTTGTTATACTTAAAGGACATCCAAATCTTGTTATTACATTTTCATATAAAAACTTTGTGGTTGTTTTTGAAGTGCAATATTTAGTTGGTTTGGCTTCTTCCCATTTGGTTAGGTATTCAATCCCTGTAATGATAAATCTTGTTTTAGAACGTTTAGCAGGGGGTCTATAGGTCCAATAAACTCAATTGCCCATTTCTAAAATGGGAATTGAGCTAGTACTAGTTTCAATGGCATCTCATCCCTTACGGTTGGTTTTCCTATGTGCTGGTAGATGTCACAATATTTGGCATACCTCTTTGCATCCTTGTATAATATAGGCCACCAGAGTTTAGCTAGTTTAATTTTTCTTGTGGTAATATCTCTTAAATTATGTCCTCCTGCTACTCCTTCGTGTGTTTCACTCAATATAGATTTTCTTTCATGGCCATATACTACCCTTCTTATGACATCATCCTTTCCTATGATATGTAATTCTCCTTCTATTAATGTGTAAGGTAAAGCCTTCTGCATTAAGGTTTGCTTCTCCTACTGTGTCATATTCTCTGGAAATTCACCTGTGGAAAGTAAGCTTGCTATGTCATGTAGTTTTTCTAGTACCACAGTTATTTTAAACAAGTTTGTGCCATGGAGGTCTTCCCCCTAACTATCAGGTTCATCCTCTATTTCAATCCTAGATAACTATAAGTTCAGTCCCTAATTGTGCTTTCCTGGTTTTACCATTATCTTAAAGTCAAATTCTTGAAATAAGAGTAACTAATGACAAATTCTTCCACGAGTGACTAGTTTGTTTAGTAGATATTTAATGACTCATGATTTGTATAGAAGATGAATGGTGTTGATAATAAATAATGTCTGAATTTATGTAATGCATAGACCATTGTGAGGGGTTCTCTCTGTTGTAGTATAGTTCTTTTTAGCTTTTGATAATTCCCTGCTAGTAAATTCTATAGGATGTTCTTTTGTTCCTTTTGGTTGAGCTAGTACCACACCTATTGCTATAGCTAATGCATCTACATGTATGTGGAATGGGATACTCCAATCAATAAATATTAGTATTGGTGCCTCTATAATCTTTCATTTCAGAGTGTCAAAAAAAGTTTGGCATTGGTATGTCCATTTAATGTTTTAACTGCTTTTCTTCTTTAAGAGTTCTTCCAGAGGTGCTACTACTACTGCATATCCTCTAATAAACTTGCGGTGATATCTAGTATGCCCCAAGAAAGTTTTCACTTCTTCTACAATCTCAGGTACTGGAAGTGTGAGAATTAATGTCACTTTAAGAGGATCTACCATTAAGCCTTCCTTACAGATTATGTGACCAAGTTGGGTCCCAAAGGGTACCGTAAACATATATTTCTTCAAGTTTAATGATATCTGCAAGCTTATACACCTGTTTAGTATCACTCTTAGGGTTTGTACATGATCTTTTACCAACCCATGTATTGTCCAATCATATAGGTACACTTCCAAGAAATCATGTATGAACTCTTTAAATGCACTTATCATTATCATGTTGAATACTGTAGGTACATTTTTCAAGCCAAAGGGCATCATTGTATACATAAATGATCCAAACTCTGATGTAAAGGTAGTCTTAGGTTGGTCCTCTTCTCTTATCTTTACCTAATGGTATCTAGAGAACCCATTAGTGAATGAATAGATTTCTCCCTGCAACTGATTCTAGTATCTCCTCAATGAATGGTGTGGGAAATGGGTCATGTATGTAGGATTTGTTTAGTTCCCTAAAATCAACACATATTCTCACTTCACTAGTCTTCTTGTTCTACACTACCATTGGACTAATCCAGTCTACATATTTGATAGGTTTGATTATACCTACAGCTAGCATCTTCTCTATTTCAATTTTCACTCTCTTCTTCATGTTAGGATTCAATCTATACGGTCTCTTATTTATAGGCTTAGCTCCTTCCTTCAGTTGAATCTTCATTACTCCTACTCCTTCCTTAATTCCCTTCATGTCTATAAATGTCCTAGGAAATAGGTCTTCAAATTTTGATAGTATCTCAACTATTTTTGCTACCACTTTCTCTTCCCAATAATCACCTATCTTTTCCATCTTAGGGTCACCTTCTTTTTCTATGTTCTCATCCCTAAGTCTTATAGGTTTATTGTAATATCTCTCCTTTGGTTCTTTTGGTAATTTTAGTTCTCTTTCTCCTTCTTGGACTTATATTTCTAAGTCATTTATATGTTCACCATCTCCTTGTATTGTTGTAAAGCATCTATGATTTGCCTCTTTGTCCATCCACTCTATTAGTTTCCATATCCCATCTATTCTAGGTGGCAGTAAAATTTGCTTTGGTGTTTCTTGTTCAAAGATTATTTCTTCCATTTTAGTAGTGTGGTGTGGATGTGTCTATCTAGACTATAAAATGAAAATGTATGTAGAAAATCTTGTTGTATTTCATCCCATTCTCTCATTTCTCTTCTTTCCTGATTTATATACTAGGTCTGCACTACCAGTTATAGTGTCTAATAGAATAGATGAACATATAATCTAGTGTCATACTCATTTGTGCCTTTCCATGCCATTGTATATATGTCTAAGTGGTCCTGCGGTACAATCTAGCCTAGGTACTTAGGTATAAATTCATACTCTCCATCTTCCAGTGTTACTATATGGTCTTTATAAGGATATTGAATACCAACCAATGTTTTATTGTGTCTTTATGCACATATTCCACCAATTTGAGGCATTACATATTAGTGTATGTTGTATGGCCTCTAGTCTTGTATGTCCATTTGTGAAAGTTTTCTCCATTTCTACCAAGTATGTATGCAGGTCTTTTACTCCTAAAATTTTTGGCAATTTGATATGTGAAATTCCTTTTGTAATGTCGTTTAATCTTGGAGAATTTTAGGGATATACCTTTATTTTGGTCATTTGAGTTATTGCATGTATTGTGTGGTGTATTTTTATCCAATGCAGTGATTTACGGTACATTTTCCTTTTGGGTCTGTACCATGGATATCCTATGGAAATGTGTCATCCTCCTAGTTTTTAGTCCCTATTCATTATTTAACCATGCTTCCAATACTTCCTCACTATTAGTACTATATAGTTGTCATATTCTATTCCTATTTCCCCTTTCTAATTTGGTTCTTTTGATGTGTCATCCTAGGAAAGTTTAGATATAGAATAAAGGTTTTTAGGATCCTCATCACTCCATTCCCCATAGTTGATTTCTTTGGTGTAAGTTTCTTCCATGTCGACCCCTAATGTTTATTATTTTGTTATTATCAACAAAAGATATTTCCTCTTTGTAGGAATCCACAATGCCATTTGCATTTACAAGCCACTGTAACCCTAGTAGTGCGTTAAATGAATCAAAGGGCTCTTTCATTGCCATTACTTCAAAGTCTATTGCTTGTTTAATACCCATTATGTTTACTTTGACTTCTTTCCAAGTTTCCAGTTTTCCCATCTGTGATCCATTTGCTAGACTAATGTTATAGGGGTTTTACTAAACCTAGGTCTTCCAACTATTTCCACACTCTCTTAGGTAACATATTTACATATGTGCCTAAATCCACCATAACATTTTTAATTTTCTTGTGGTTTATACATGCATCAATTATTAAAGGTTTAGTCTTCTATTGTCTATTTGTTTTACGCATTTTTTGCATTTGTGGTTTGTTTTCTTGTTGTTTGTTCTAGTATTTACATAATTGTTTCAATTTATCAATTAGGTTATGTTCTTGTGTTAGATTTGTCAGTTGCTTAAGTGTCTCAACTTCACCTTCAGTAAAGAAATGGGTGTGTTGTTTTTGTTTGTTTTGTTCCTTAGTTATAATTTGTTTATATTTCTCTACAATTGTATCATGTTGAGTTTTATTAGGGAAGACAAGTTCCTCTTCTTCACTATCCTCATCTTCACTTCAAATGTTTTGGGGGTTTGCGATATTTGTGCCCTGTCTAGTAACTACTGCTGATTTAGTCTTTCCTTTGTTCTTCTTTTGTTTTGTTTGCTTATAGTTTACTTTGTTATAATAATCATTTTCATCCAAATTTTCAATGTAAGAGGTGTCAATTTCATAGTTAGCTTCCTTGGGACAACTTCTAGCTTCTTGCAGTTGTTCCTTTGGAATCTTCCTAATTATGTGGGCACCTTTTTACGAGTTAAACCCCTATAATTCATCACTTTTTGATTGTTGCGGTGCATTTCTAAAGTACTGTTGAGCCTTATCACATGAAAATAGGTCATGATCTGTACTACTACAAAATGTGTGTTGTTTCATTCTTTCTCCCCAACATTCATTAGCAAAGTGGCCTAATCTATCATATTTAAAGCATGTTGCATCCTCTCTCATTCTTCTTCCTCTTCCACAACCTCTTCCTCCTTCATATCCATTGTACTGGCCTCTTTGTTTATTATTATAATTATTCATTTAAGGTGTAGGATTAGGATTTCTATTTTGTAAAGTGTTAAATTTATTTGATTAGCCTAGTTAGGATGTTTATAGCCATGGTCTTGAATGTATGAGGGTCTCTCTATGAGTCCTTTCACATACGCCATGTTGTTATCCACTCTATTCTTGCAGTGTGCATTACACCAAGGTTTATGCTCATCATCATCTTCTCTCAACCTGAACAATTGAGATGGACAATCTTTTGTTTCATGGTCATCCCAATCGCCAAATTTTCCACAATAAACTGTATTGTTTCTTTTTGGTAATGTTTTGAGGTCTACCTTCATCATGGCAGCCTTTCTTTCACATTTTATCATCTGACACACATTCTGCAAATGTCCTTCTTTTGTATAGTATGAACACCATATGTTAGGCATTTGCTTCTATGGGCTATCCTCTTTTCTTGTCAAAATTTCTTATTTTAGTTTAAGTTGTTCCAGTTCAAGCCTAGACTTCTCCATCTCCATGTTTTCCTTAGCCTTATCCTATTTGCGCCAAGTTTGTGATTCTATGCGGTAGGTCATAGTCACTTATTATGAGTGAGATTCAAAACTTTCAATCCAAAGATGTTCTAATGTCAGGGCTTAAACCTGCTACAAACCATTCAATTATTTATTTCTCAGTCAAGGGCTCTTCCAATTTGTGGGATACTTCTTTAAATTTTTTATCAAAATCTTTTATAGATTGTCCTTCCTTTTGAGCTAAATCCCTCAGTTTACTTACTCCCTCTATGGGGATCTCCGGAGACTCAAAGTTATCTAAAAATTCTTTCTTAATATCATCCCATGATTTGTTGTGTTTAGGGAATATCTTCCTATACCATTTCAATGCATCATTTCTTATTGTTCCCATGAAATCAAATAGTTTAGTTTGGTCTCTTATTACATTTTTCCTATTCTAGATTGATTCTAAAACAAACACATGTTCTACTACCTTTGTAGTTTCTTTTCAGAATACCAGAAACTTAATTGATGAGTCCATTGTTGATTTCTTTTGTTTCACAAGTTTTTCCAGTATCTTGCAGTGTGTTTTCTTATTGTCCTTCTATTTAGGTTGCTTCCTCTGTATTAGGGGTTCGTTTTCTTTGCCCTTATCTCACTACAATTTAATATCAAAATAATCTTTTCCCAATATTTCTTCGCAATCTCTTTTAATCCCTTCTTCTATTTCTTTTTGTTTGTCTATTTGATTGTTGTTCTCTTCCATCAAAATTCTTCTTAACTTATATGACACATGGGGTGACTCCTGGTATAGGGTTTGCATCTCTTAAAAGTGCCTCTTCATTTTACAGGATGACTATAAATTTGTGAATGACATCTTATCATTTATTGGTGTCATTTCCTTTAATTATCTTAGACTCTCTATAATGACCCAACTGAGACAAACTAAAACATCCAACTTCAGTCTTCAAATAAAGAAAAATCTTAAACTATATTCTTAAGGCCTGAGTACTAGGTACATCCTTCCTTGCCTAGACTGTGTACATATCCTATATCCATGGGATCAAGGCCAAAAGAGAATTCAATCGTACTCAAGAAATATGTAGTTCTATTTGTTCTAGGTTTAAGTAATTGTACGAGTGGGTACGCAACCCTTTCTAGGGTCCAATTTTCCCAGACAATTCTTTGTCGACTTCCACCCACTTAGGTGAAACAGTGACAGAACCCTAACAAAACAACTATAAGAAAACACCTGATAGGGGTGTTTTACGTGAAGAATTTTAGATTCCATGACATTTAAGTTTACTAACACGAGCTCTTTCCAAAGGCACAAAATGTATTAACAATAACTTTTGCAAAAGAAAAGTTTCTCGAGAGACCAATCTCTATTTTCCCATTAAGAACTTTCCAACCTTATTAGAAGGCTAAAAATTCAATGCTTAGGATAAGCCAATTTAAAAACTTAAGAGAAGAGGATCAATCATTGAGGATGATCTAACTATTTAACTATTAAAAGCCAAAACCAATTCAATTGTTAACATAAGAAGTTATTAACAACAATACCTTACTTAGATCATCATCATCTATGTTTACTAACATTAATATACTAAACGATGAATAATTTTAACTCTACTCATAGCCTACAATGTTATCTAATAACCAATTCCATTGTATTGTTGCAATACCTTAGTGATCAAAAGAAACATACATCTTTCACCAATTTGGCTAAGTTCACATAATCAAGGTAAATACCATTTTCCTTCATAAAGATGACACCAACCTAGGACACTACACATACTATAATGTTATTTTCTTTAATAGTTACTGTGATGGTACCGATGAAAACTTCACAAGGATTATCTAACGAAACAACTAAAATAAGAATAGTTTTCACTAAGACAATTTAAAGCTAAGTGATTAAATCAATTATATATTCACAAACCAATCATCAATAAATTGAAACCTAGATATAATAACATGCCACAAAGCATCAAATATTTAATATGAACGTACAACTCAAAAATCAAACCTTGGTAAAATAAATTCTTACTTGTACAAACTATGCAATAACTCTTGATCTCATCTCTTGACCTGAGAATCTAATCTAATTATCTAGAATAGGAAATGTGGAAGGAAAGAAAAGGATTAGATAGGTTGATTGAGATGAAATAAAATGATTTATAGGAACTAACATTACATATGATTTGCTCGACACAATTTTAAAACAACCAAAGCAATTTGATTTGTTTGACATAGTTTAGATGTAAATAAAGCAAATTTGATCTACTTGACATAGTTTTGAAACAACTAAAGCAATTTGATTTACACATTTTCCATGAATTTTATTACAAACTTTAAAAAAATCAAAGAAAGAAAATTTCACTATGTTTCCTTGTTTATGCAAAAGGGAAGGTAATTTTTACCCTCATTGGTCTATTCCACCTGAAGACTCTTAATAACCAAGCAATATCCTAAAGATAAAGTCCATATATAATCACACAAGCAAACCAAGGATGAATCCTTGTAATTTTACCCCCAAGTTACTGCATTAGTAAAGGCAACCAACTCATTGTAACTCTGGTTCAGATATCTACGGATTACTAAGATCTAGGTTACATCTCTAAAGAGTCATAATTAAGATATTTAAACCACAAACTATTGAATTATATAATCAAGCTCATTCAACTATTAAGATGGCATTGTACTAAGCTATAAAATTTAATACACTATCAGATTTAGAACTATTTTTCAAAGAAAGCAAAAGACATTTTTAGGCAAGGGTTGAGCTTGATTATGAATTCTATAGATAAAGAAAGTTTAGGGATATCAATCTATAATCATTAACTCCCACTTTTGAAGCATTAACAGATTAAGTTTATATCCTTAAGACTAAGTAACCATACTAGAACAAAAGTGTTAAAACATTATTATCATTTAGGATCTAAGAACGTATATGAGCTCTTTCTTCATAAACTAAATCATTAAAATTACATAACTCTTATGTATGCCTTAAGTTTTAAACTACATCTTTTCATTAACAACAAGCATAAAAATAAATAGAGAGATAGGAAGATAACACATAAAATGTATACTATGTTTTCATTAGATTCAAGACTTAATCTTGTAACTCATTTCCACTTATTAAATGACTTTGAGAAGAATAAACATATATAAAACTCTCAAAGTTGTTATCATGAAGTAATTACAAGTATGGCTCCTCATATCATGAGGAATTTAACAAATGTTGCAGCTAATGTAAGACAAAAAGATGGATTGAGGAACATATATTCTCACTACAACTATTAAAAGGTACTAATAGTTTTAACACTTACAAGACCCAATAAAAGAAGAGTTACATTATATACCATCAAGAAAGTATACTTTATCGCCCAAGGACTAAACAATTCCTTAGTCATGTTTACAATAAGAATTTTCTTTTCATTCACTTGACATGATGTTCTAAATTTCTAACTTAGAGAATCTAACAAATCCAAGAGAAAGAACTAAACTAATAACTTCTATTATCAGACCGATAAGAATAAATCACTATGAGGTTGATACATATGCATCCCTATAAATATACAAATTTAACACTAAAAAAAGCAATTCCTAATAACTATTGACACCCCTATAGAGTTGCTTTGACAAAGGAAACTTCTAAAGAAAAAAAAAATGAAGCCTTCTATTCATAGTTTCAAATGGTTATCACAAGAATATCATTCATGTAATCATTATATTCCACAAAACAGAGAGTTGGCACATGCAACAAGGGAGATTATAGGTGCGCTGAGGTTCGTATTGCAATTAGAAGGATATATTTTTATTAACTTAGGGACTACAACCACTTACTAAACTGACCTAGCACTTCCATGAAAAACTTTAGACATAACATTAGTTTAAACCTTCTCAGATGAATTCTTAGCATGTGTTGGAGGGGATGCTTAGAGATAGGGTATTGACATCCATAGAAGGATGAAGGATAAACGATTTATCAGATGTTGTAGTTGCATGCATTTAAAATGTGGAAGCACATTTCAAGCACGAGATCTATTTGACAAAATGCATCAAAGAGATGTCATCTCATGGAATGCAATGATTGCATGATCACAAAAAACATATTTGTAGAATAGGTTTCAGAAACTTTTTAGCAAATACAATCAGCAAGCATAATGCTATAGTCCACAACCTTTACCAATGTCCCCTCTGCAAGTGCTGAGATGGGAGCTCTAAGACAGGGTAGGGTCATCCTTCAAAGCATAATGGTAGAGGAATTCTTGTCAAATATAATAGTTGGAAAAGCTCCAGTCGACATACATGTAAAAAGTGTAGGCACAGACAAGCCATGCAGATCTGAGCAATTCTACAAAGATGTTGAGAAAAGAACATAAATTGCAAAGCATAGATGCTTGCGCAATAGTTTAGGATCCCAAACAAATAGAAACATAACTAAACATACTCCTAAGCCTATATTTATATGAGATCTATTGACACATTCGATGATTAGGAAGTATCATATAGATTCAATGCAAGTAATTTGTCTCTTGGCATATATGTGATTGAAATCCAGTGCATAGACAACTAGAGTGTTTATTAAACTTCAAATTGATAGCACCAGCCTAGCATATGAAGGATAACACCACAAAAAACATGGGATAAGATAATATATTGTAATGGTTTCTATTCTGCACAAAATAATGTAAACATGCAATTACAAGGGTGCAAACAAGATGCTGGAATGACAGTTTGACATGCCACAACAAGGACTTAAGAATCATAGAACTTTTATGGTATGAACTCTATTATAAATTCATCCTACAAAGTTCATCAAGGATTAAACCATGTTTTGAAAACATACCTACAATAATGAAAAATATTGTGCACTCAGAGAATTCTTGGAAGATCCATACCTCATGAATCATAAAGGCCCCTTGGAATTGGACTCCTATTGTTGCTACCATAACCTCTTCGAGATTGAGGGATACAAACTTGTAAGATGTTGAAGATTTTAGTGCCTAGGCAACCGTACATGCCAATATGGAAGAAAAAATGAGGTTCTATATGACTCCCCTCTCCTCCCCTCTTAGCATGTCCATCCGCATCCTAAAATTGCATGGTAACCCTTCATTCCTGGCATCTCTCCCTCTGTAATTTCCTCCAAACTTGCACCATAATTTCTTCCCTAAAAGAATCCTTTTGACTTTGAGAATCTTCCTCCCCACTCTCACTCCTTAATGGTAGAAGGAATAAAATACCTATATCTCCTCAAATTTTCATTTACATTTTAATACACCATAGTCTATAATCATTGCCATCAAAAACATAATTATTCATTGTTAACCAAAAATATTGTTATTGAAATTTATACATATATTTTTATTACAAGATCATGTGTATGCCAAATTATATTCACCTCACTTGTTTATAATCACTAATATGCAAATAGTGTATATAACGTAACAAAATAACATCCCTACAAAAATAGTATTCATCATGTAAGTCTATTACAAGGACAATTACCAAAATTGATTATATTAATAAACTATTACAAAAATCATTATAAACATGATATCTTCAGCTTTATTAAAACAATATTAATCCATTATACCAACATTCAACTGACAAACATGATGTTACAAATCACTTGATTTTCATGTATCAACATAATGAATACTTCTTATATTAGTAACAATAATAAAACTTCAATATTGAGAATTAATTGAATGAATTTAAATGTTAGGGTGTAGAGTCATGACATACTTCTGGGCCCTAAACTTTGCATCGTTCTGATGCAAAATTACCCCCATTAGATTGAGCAAAAGATCAAAACGATGTGAGGTTTTTATACCCGATTTAAACATACCCTTAAATCTTACTCATTTGACCCTGTCGAGTCCTTGAATGTATTATGCCATATTTCTAGTCACTTTAAAAGTTTACTCCAAACTGTGTTAAAAAAAGGAAAAGACACACTATTCTAGGTTAGAATAACAAATTTACTTTAGTCAATCTGAATACTCAGGGATTTGGTAATATGGGCTATTAATCGAATTTGGGACAATCAATTCAGGCTTGTGAGACCGATTATTTTACCTTCCTTATTTTTGATCGTTATGCATTCTAGTTGATGACATTATCAGACTTTTAGTGACTATGGTTTCATTATGCAGACTTGATTTTTATCTCCTGATTATGATAGGACATTGATTAGACATATGTGATTCGATTTGATCATATTTGATGATAATTTTATGATTCGACATACGAGATATATTTGATGATGCTTTGTGATGAGATTCTAGTTATTTATGTGATGTTGACTATTTGACAGTAATTGAAAAATGCAATTTATTTCAGATTTATGTTATAGTTGATTATTGTTGTATTCGATGGTGTGAATTTAATTCTAGTTGCTTCGGCTATGATTATCATGATATGATTGACACTTGATCGAGATGTGTAGGTTTTACATTCCCTAGCCATGGGAAATTGGAGGTAGAATTCACACCAATGTTATCCCCTGTGAAACCGATCCATTCCCAAGAGGGATAAGGATCACGCTTGAAATTTGAGTGTTGATTTAAGTGCTTGACTTAATTTTTAATCTTTTGGCCTAGTACCCTTTGTTTAAATTAATTGATAATAAGTGTTGTATAAATTTTATTTGACTTACACCATTTGGTATTTATTTTATTTTTTGAGGCCATTTAAAGTGGATTTATGACCCCCTTTGTGAACCTTAGTGTCCCAAAAGTTACCCTAGGTGGTTACCCATGGGTCTAGGGTCAATTTGGACTAACCAACCCTTGAATTAACTCACTTTTGGTCACTCTAAACTATGGTTTAGTCAAAATGACGAAATTTGAAATTAGGGAAGGTGGGAGATGAGTCATGCTTTGGGAAAGACTCATCTCCCTTCCCAAAGTTTGGGAATCCTTTTCCAAGGAGGACTTGGGAGGTCTCCAAGACTCCCAAGTGTGTGGGAACTTTCTCCAAGACTCTCACACACGTGTGAGAACATCTTGGAGGGAGATGGCTCTTTGAGAGAATAAGAGGATGCCATATAGCATCCCTTATCCTCTTGGAGGTTTGAGTGGGAATGCCACCTCACCACTTGTCCTCTCACACATGTGTGATAGCACAAGTGGATAAGGTGAGGATTGATATGGAATTGGAGGGTGACACTTGTCACCCTCACACTTCCTCTCCCTTGCAAGTGGCATTGGAGGAGGAAGGAGAAGGTGACAAGTGTCACCTTCTAATTCCTCAAGGCCAAATTGATGGCCTATATTATCTCCTCTTGTTGAGGAGTGTGGGGTTCTTGCATTTTTGAGTTTCTTTCTATTTTGGAGGAATTTGGAAAGTTAGAGGAATTCTTGGAGATTGGAAGGTTTGGGGAAAGTTTGGAGCTCTTCACCAAACATGCTTCCATTATAGGGCTTTGAAGGTAAGCCTCTTAAACTATGTTTCCTTACCCTTGCTTATTTAATGTGATGTGTTGAAGTTTTTGGTTGTTTGTTGTTTTCATTGCTTTTGTGTGGGATGGGAGTATGGTGAGAGCACCTCCATTTGGATGTAATGCTCAATCTGTTTGGGTAGGGGAAAGGAACCTCCTTGAGGTCACCTCCACATTGTATTATTTATGCCTTGAGGGATTTTACTTGTTGAGGAGATTATTTGAATGGCAAGAGTGCCATGGAGATTATTTTTGTGATTTTGTGGAGAGTGGTGGTTTTGGAGAGTTTTGGCTTGAGGCCATGAGATTGGTATTTTATCATTTGGGTGGCCTTTGAAGTAGAGGGGTCCATTCCCTACCCTCATCAAATTCATTTCGATGAGTTGAGTTATGTGTTAAACCTTTGGTTTGTCTTTGTGTTGTTGTTGTTGATTCTTGTTGTGGAATGTTTACATCCGTGTGAATCCCTACCTCCCTAGCTCGGGGGTGACCCACTTGCAGGTCTACGGTAGGGAGGAGGGCATTTCGAAGTGGCTAGGTTGTTCTTTTTGTTGTGTTTGTTGAAGGTGTTTAAATGGGAAATGGAGCTTATTGTGAAATCCATTTTTGTGCTACCATAATCTTTGTTGGTTACTGTTTGAGCCATGGCCCTTGTGGCCCTATTGTATTCATTCTGGCAAGTTTTATGCCCTTGAAGTTGGCTGTGGAAATTATTACAATGTAAACAATACTTTATTTTATTGGAAGGTTGTTATTTCCTTTATTGTGGAGTTGGTTTTGTGTTGAGAAAAATATGAGTTGATTTATCTTCTGCCATCATTCCTCTCAAAAGAAAAATATAAATATGTATGAGTGTTGTTGAATAAATTTTATTGTATTCAAAGAAAAGAGGAGAGAGATTTAAAAGAGTTATTTTCTATAGAAATTGCTTGGAAATGTTATGTTATTAAGTTGCTATTCCAGAATATATGTTGTTGAATGTTTAGTGGAGATTAAAATATTTCCCTTACTAGCTCTTTCAAAAAAAGGGATATCTCTGTTCATATATGTTCAAAAAGAAAATTTATACTAAGTTACTTATGCATTATTCAGAAATTAAAAAAAAAAAGCTTTAAAAAAAAGGTAGTTAGTACTGTAAGTTAGTATTCTGTCCTAGAGTACTGTATGAGAAGATAAAGGTAAGGTGTGTATATATATATATCCGTATATATATATATATATCCGTATATCTATATATATATATATATATGCATTTGGCTGTTTTATTATTTTAGAAAAGAATAATATCCAGCTTACTGTCTTTTGTTTCATTTTTGTGTATATGTTGAGAATTAAAAAAATTGCAAAAGTTATTAAATGTTGTATATATTCTAATATATATACATGCACACTTATATATATAAATGTGTATATTATATATATATTTTTTAAAAATTATTTAATGGATATCAATATAAACATACTGTGTTATTATGGAACAAACTATAATTTTAAATCTGAGTATATATATATATATATATAAAACCTCAATCAAAATTTACAAAGAATTATACTAGAGAAAGCTGCTGAGAGAAAAACCCTTGGCGGGATAGTTTGGGAGACTGTTTTAAACAGAAACAAGGTCAAAAAATTTTGTGAGGGGACTGGGATGGGCGTCGGTGCCCACCCCAACCCCCATTTTCTGCCGTGGCCGTTACCGCACCCCAGACTCCATTGTCCCACCATTCGCCACGGCCTACCCTCCCACTGCGGCACCTCCGTTCATCCTCCCTTCACGCCCTCAGCGCCACCTTTGCAGCTTTACCTCCGTTCCTCCCACGCTGAGCCTCCCCACTTGCCACTCAACTCTCATCAGTGCCCAACCTCCCGTGCCACCTCTCGCCGCTGCCGTTGTTTCCTTCAGCGCCACCCTCCTTGTGGCAGTGCCACCACACTCTCTGCCCCTCCACCATTTGGCCACTGTCGGCCCCTCACCCTACACAAGCACGTAGTTTATAAACTGTTACACCAATATATATATATATATATATATATATATATATATATATATATATATATATCACTATAACTTGTCATGCATACCTCTGTGGGCATTTTCATGGCCTCCATTGTGATTTACAAAACCCTAACCTGCAAGAATGACAAAGAAAAAAAAAACAAAGAAAAGAGATAAGGGAATTAGGGTTCTCTAGGAGATAACATATTAAAAAAGAAAATTAGGGCAACTTGAAAATAGAAATTAATATAATGGAATTAGGGCCTTATTTTATGGAGTAATATTTTAAATGAGGAATAGGTGAGGAAGTGGTTTTATTTTTATTTTTAAACCTGTAATCATTTCCTAGCTTTTAATTTATCTCTTGAGTCTTTTTTTTAATAGATTTCTAATTTGAATGAGTTATTTTTGCTCTTGAATTATTTATCTTGTGAAATAATTTTATTTTGGGGAATTAGTCTTATTTTAATTGGGAAGAATTTTTCCCTTGTTTGAAATTCCTCTTGGTGGGGTTATTTATTTTATTCTTCCTTGGCAGGATTTTAACGCTTAAATTAATTATCTATTTTATTATTATTTTACGGGAATGAGTGCCTTAGCCTCTTCCCTTCCCTATTTTTCCGAGTTTGATCATAAACATAATTGTCAAAATTTTGTTTATTAACAAACTCGAATTTGGAATCCAATTTGGCATCTTGACATTATTTGTTATTTTACTTTCAAATTTTTTAATGCAAGGTCAGTTTATTCAACCTTAGTAGGATCTTTATTTTATTATTTTATTTTAAATTGTTTGGATTGATTCTTATGTTTTAATTTAATTTTTATTCTTAAATTTTATTTAATTCCTTACTGGTGTTTTATTTTAAATTCTATTTTTGCGTTTATTGAAAACGCGTTATGCTGTCGAATTTTTCCTAGATTTTAAGGTTTTAATTTTGCGATATTTTATTAAGTTCATTCCATCTCTCCACTTCAATCATGCACCATCATGCCATTTTTTTTCTTTATCCTTTTTATTTTATTTTATTTTGTCTAGAGTTAGAGATTAGGTTTCAATATTAATAGAATCATCTTCACATCTAGGAAACTAGGGGTTCAGATTTAATCAGTCTAACCTAAAAGTGACACACTTCGTGTCGCATACCCCCTAGACGGCTATCATCATGCAGTTGTGCTTGACATGTTTATGCCTTATGCATATTGCCACTGAGCACGTAGGCGCGTGCGAGGGGGTTCCTAGGGATAGGTAGAAAAGTTTTTACATAGTTCATGTCATGACCACATGGCAAATGTAGACATGACACGTGTATTGTGTGTCGTGACCGCATGGGAAATGCGGGCATGACATTCAGTATTAGAGCCAAGTTTAAACATTGGGCTTGTTTTGGGCACATTATTATTTCCATAACTTTGATTAATTTGTGGTTACCTCATTTTTGTAGGATGCCTCCCTGACGAGTTCGGCGAGCACAGTCCTGCCGCACTCCATCACCTAAGGTTCACAGTGACTCTGAAGTTGAGGTATAGGTACAACTAGTCCCATAGGTACCGCAGGCACCACCGGCCCTACCAGATATTGGGCCACAGATATTACAGGCTTTATAGGTAGTTTTAGATAGGCTTCCACTAGCTGTAGTTGAGCCGCACATAGAGCCATGTGTCGGGCCCCGCGAGGATCCATGATAGGAGCCCCACGTGGAGCCACAAGCTGAGTCTTGTGTCGAGCCATGTGTAGAGCCTTGCATTGAGCTACCCCACATGTGGATCCTTATGTTGAGGTGCCAGAGACGACGATAGAAGAGGTTGGTTTGACCGACAGGGCCCGTAGCAGGAGCCCTTCACGTCATGCTAGGTATGATGAGGCAGTACGAGTAGAGCATATTGTTCACAGACCTTATGACTATTATACAGATGAGCCTATCAGGAGGCACTGAGACAGAGGAGACCCCATTAGGGATTTGTTGAGGTTGAACCCTCCTACTTTCGTCAAGACCATAAAGGGAGCTGAGGCAGAGGCTTGGCTCATCAGCTTAGATAGATGCTTCGCGTTGCATCCTGATGAGGGCAACATGAAGGCCCATGTAGCAGTACACCTATTGCGAGATGCAATAGCTACTTGGTGGCGCACTGAGGAGTGCAAGCGTCACCTTTCCTTAGACACTCTCACATGGGAGACCTTCATTGAGCACTTCAATGCGTGATACTTATTAGATCATTACATGCAGCGTTGCATAGATAAGTTTCATGACCTCCAGCAAAGAGGACTTATAGTGGCACAGTATGAGGGTAGATTTACTGAGTTATCCTGCTATGCAGAGTATCTCCATGATGAGAAACTCCAGGTGCATAAGTTTATCAGAGGACTGAACCATAGTATAGCAGGGCCTATTCATATGGCAGACCCCCAGACTTTGAGTGATGCTGCTGAGAAGGCATATATTGCTGAGAAGATTCAGGGATGAGGGCAGAGTTCATGCCCTTAATTTTAGGATCGTAGATAGCAGCAACATTAGCAGAGTTTCTGAAGACCATCATAGCCACCTCACAGGGGAGGATTTAGTTTCTCTCCCTTACCTCCTAGGCCCCCACAGTAGCAGCAACCACAGCAACAACAACCATAGTAGCAGCAGAGAGCTAGGACATAGCAGAGGGCACACGGGGGACATAATAGAGGTTGGCAGTAGCAGGGCCCGCGCAGGGACCACCTGCGGGACTTGCGAGGTCGTAATAGTCTTATAGGGGCTCACAGGGGTCTACAGGTAGATCAGGAGAACAACAGTCAAGTAGGACTCAGACTAGACAGGTACAGGCTAGGGGTCCTTGTTATGTTTGTGGTGGAGTAGGACACCTAGCTAGAGAGTGTCCACAGGGTTTTACAATAGGGGGACAGCCTCGTGTAGGAGGATCTGAGCAGACTATTGGTGATGTGGGTAGATTCCACCATATGTTCGTAGTAGTTGATAACCACTAGGCTGATTTTTAGGTGTTAGTGATTGAGACATCAAGTATGATTGGGGGTAACCTCATTTCTATTCTCTTTGATTTTGGTGCTACTGACTCTTTCATATCTCAATCGTTAGTGGAGCATTGCAGGCTGGTGGCCTCTAGGCAGGGTGATAGGTGGGTGGTTGAGTTAGCCTCAGGGGCCAAGATGACAGTAGATGCCTTAGTCCATGACTGTGAGATTGCTTTGGGACCCTTTACCACAGTATGTGACCTTAGAGTCATGACATTAGGATCCTATGATGTGGTGTTGGGTATGGATTGGCTTGCAGCTCATCGAGCCAAGCTAGATTGTTGCCGAAAGGTGATTGGCTGCTTTGATGATCACAGTACATTAGTTGAGATAGTGGGCATGCAGAAGCCCACAATAGTGCGTATGATATCTGCTCAGCAGCTTAAGTGCTGCATGCGGAAGGGATGCCAGATGTTTGCCATCACAGTGAGTGACAGGTCAGATGAAGAGCTTGAGGCATCTTTGGATGATCATCCCATCCTTAGAGAGTTTGCCGATGTGTTTCCAATAGAGTTACTGGGGATGCCACCCTGTCGTAAGGTAGAATTTCACATAGACTTAGTGCTAGGTGCTGAGCCAGTGTCTCGTGCACCCTACAGGATGACCACACATGAGCTCACTAAGCTCAAGTTATAGTTGGAGGACTTGCTTGAGAAGGGGCACATCCGACTGAGAGTTTCACCTTGGGGCACTCCTATCATCTTCATGAAGAAGAAGGATGGGTCTCTTCGATTGTGCATGGACTACAGGTAATTGAATAAGGTGACGGTGAAGAACTATCATCCTCTGCCTAGGATTGACGATCTTTTCGATTAGATGCAGGGAGCTAGGGTGTTCTCTAAGATAGACCTGAAGTCTAGTTATCATCAGCTACGTATCATAGAGACAGACATCCATAAGACTGCCTTCTAGACTTGATATGGCCACTATGAGTTCACAGTGGTTTGCTTCAGCTTGACGAACGCCCCTGTAGTGTTCATGAATCTCATGAACGGGGTGTTCTGTACCTATTTAGATCGTTTCATGATCATTTTCCTCGATGACATTTTGATCTATTCATGGACCATGGAGGAGCATGAGGAGTACCTTCGTCAGGTTTTACAGTGTTTGAGAGAGCAGAATCTTTATGGTAACTTGGCGAAGTGTGCATTTTTTGGGACAGAGGTTTAGTATCTGGGGCATATCCTATCTGGCGATGGAATCTCAGTATATCCATCAAAGATTAGGGTTATCAGGGATTGGCCAGCACCCACTAGTGTGACAGAGGTTAGGAGTTTTATGGGGTTAGCTGGTTATTACCATCGCTTCATTGAAGGTTTTTCTTAGATAGCGCACCCCATCACTTCCCTTCAGCAGAAAGGGAAGAGCTTTCTATGGAATGAGCAGTGTGAGAGGGCCTTTAGGGTCCTCAAGGAGCATCTTACCAGCGCTCCCATTTTAGCAGTTCCTGATCCTGCAACAAATTTTATGGTTTGCACAGATGCATCACTTGAGGGATTTGGAGCCATACTTATGCAGGGTGGTAGAGTGATCACGTATGAGTCACGAAAGCTCAAGACCCATGAGCTAAACTACCCCATGCACGAATTGGAGTTAATGGCAGTGGTTCATGCTCTAGTTCGCTGGAGACATTTCTTATTGGGTCGTTGATTTGAGCTTCATTCAGATCACCACAGTCTTCAGTATATCTTTACACAGCTGAATCTGAACGCCCATTAGCGGCGTTGGATGGAGTTCTTTTGCGAGTATGACTTTGATGTCCACTACATCAAAGGGAAGGAGAACATGGTTGCTGACGCATTGAGTCAGAGGTGGCATGAGATCTTGACCCTATCTCTGAGCGTGGACTTGAGAGGATGCATTATTCAGCATCTGCCAGAGGATGAGTGGTTTCTTGAGGTGCAACAGGAGATTAGTTCACATAGGGCCCTTGTGGGCAAGTTTGCAGGATATTCACTTGAGGCAGATGGGTTACTTCGTCATCGATAGCGCATCTATGTACCCCATGCAGGTGACCTACGTACTATAGTGTTATCAGAGGCTCACAGAGCACCATATGTGGCACATCCGGGGGTGAAGAAGATGCATTCCAACCTACGACAGCTGTACCATTGGGTAGGTGTGAGACGAGATATTGCAGAGTTTATTGCTCGATGCCTTAAGTGCTAGAGGGTCAAGGCTGAGCATCAGCATCCAGCGGGTCTTCTATACCCACATGAGATACCTGAGTAGAAATGGGACACCATTTCCATGGATTTTATTGTTGGTCTTCCTATGTCTTCACGTCGCCATGATGCCATCATGGTGACAGTCGACAAGTTGACCAAGGTGGCGCATTTCTCACTTGTACGCATGACGTACAATGCACCAGCAGTGGCGAGAGTATTCTTAGATGATATTGTGAGATTACATGGAGTACCTTGCCGCATCATTTCAGATAGAGATCCAATTTTTACTTCAGCATTCAGGAGAGCCTTGCAGTAGACGTTGGGCATACAGCTCAACTTTATCTCCACTTATCATTCCAAGACAGATGGACAGACAGAGCGGGTGAATCAGGTGTTGGAGGACATGCTTCGGATGTATGTTATGGACCATCAGTCTAGATGGGAGGAGTATCTATATCTGGTTGAGTTTGCTTACAATAATGGGCATCACAGCTCATTGGGTATGCCTCCGTTTCAGGCTTTATACGGCAAACCATGCAGGACACCATTGAGTTGGGATCAGATAGAGGACAAAGTTGCCATTGGTCTAGAGCTAGTTCAGGATATGGAGTAGCAGGTTATACTAATTAGGCAGAGGCTTCAAGAGGCACAAGACAGGCAGAAGAAGTATGCCGATGAGAAGAGGATTGATCAGAGCTTCTCAGTGGGTGACAGGGTATTCCTTAGAGTGCAGCCACACAAGAGTCCTATCCATTATGGAAAGGGCTCTAAGCTCGCACCACGGTTTGTAGGACCCTTTGAGATTTTGGAGCGGATAGGACCAGTTGCCTATCACCTAGTGTTGCCACCTAGCCTGTCATGTGTCCACGATGTCTTTCATATTTCTGTATTGAGGTGATATAGATCTAATTTATCTCACGTACTGGATTGGAGTGCTCTACAGGTAGAGGCAGATGGGCAATTGGCTTTGGAGCCAATTCACATATTGGCTCGTCAGACGCTGGGCCTTCGAGGTTGAGAGCTAGACCAGGTTAGGGTCCAGTGGGATCGTTATGATGAGGTCACAGTGACTTGGGAGGATGCAGCTAGTTTGAGGGCACTCTATCCTCACCTTTTTGATGACTTCCAAGAGGAAGTTTAGACTTAGGGGGGAGGATGTGAGGCCGATTACTTTTCCTTCCTCATTTTTGATCGTTAAGCATTTCAGTTGATGACATTATCAGACTTTTAGTGACTATTTATACAGAATTGATTTTTATCTCCTGATTATGATAGGACATTGATTAGACATATGTGATTCGATTTCATCATATTTGATGATAATTTTGTGATTCAACATACAAGATATATTTGATGATGCTTTGTGATGAGATTCTAGTTATTTATGTGATGTTGACTATTTGACATGTAATTAAAAAATGCAGTTTGTTTCAGATTTATGTTATAGTTGATTATTGTTGTATTCGATGATGTGAATTTAATTCTAGTTGCTTCGGCTATGATTATCATGATATGATTGACACTTGATCGAGATGTGCAGGTTTTACATTCCTTAGCCATGGGAAATTAGAGGTAGAATTCACACCAATGTTATCCCCTGTGAAACCAATCCATTCCCAAGAGGGATAAGGATCACGTTTGAAATTTGAGTGTTGATTTAAGTGCTTGACTTAGTTTTTAATCTTTTGGCCTAGTACCCTTTGTTTAAATTAATTGATAATAAGTGTTGTATAAATTTTATTTGACTTACACCATTTAGTATTTATTTTATTTTTTGAGGCCATTTAAAGTGGATTTATGACCCCCTTTGTGAACCTTAGTGTCCTAAAAGTTACCCTAGGTGGTTACCCATGGGTCTAGGGTCAATTTGGACTAACTAACCCTTGAATTAACTCACTTTTGGTCACTCTAAACTATGGTTTAGTCAAAATGACGAAATTTGAAATTAGGGAAGGTGGGAGATGAGTCATGCTTTGGGAAAGATTCATCTCCCTTCCCAAAGTTTGGGAATCCTTTCTCAAGGAAGACTTGGGAGGTGTCCAAGACTCCCAAGTGTGTGGGAGCTATCTCCAAGACTCTCACACACATGTGAGAGCATCTTGGAGGGAGATGACTCTTTGAGAGAATAAGAGGATGCCATATGGCATCCTTTATTCTCTTGGAGGTTTGAGTGGGAATGCCACCTCACCACTTGTCCTCTCACACATGTGTGAGAGCACAAGTGGATAAGATGAGGATTGAGATGGAATTGGAGGGTGACACTTGTCACCCTCACACTTCCTCTCCCTTGCAAGTGGCATTGAAGGAGGAAGGAGAAAGTGACATGTGTCACCTTCTCATTCCTTAAGGCCAAATTGAGGGCCTATATTATCTCCTCTTGTTGAGGAGTGTGGGGTTCTTGCATTTTTGAGTTTCTTTCTATTTTGGAGGAATTTGAGAAAGTTGGAGGAATTCTTGAAGATTGGAAGGTTTGGGGAAAGCTTGGAGTTCTTCACCAAACGTGCTTCCATTATAGAGTTTTGAAGGTAAGCCTCTTAAACTATGTTTCCTTACCCTTACTTATTTAATGTGATGTGTTGAAGTTTTTGGTTGTTTGTTGTTTTCATTGCTTTTGTGTGGGATGGGAGTATGGTGAGAGCACCTCCATTTGGAGGTAATGCTCAACTTGTTTGGGTAGGGGAAAGGAACCTCCTTGAGGTCACCTCCACATTGTATTATTTATGCCTTGAGGGCTTTTACTGGTTGAGAAGATTATTTGAATGGCAAGAGTGCCAGGGAGATTATTTTTGTGATTTTGTGGAGAGTGGTGGTTTTGGAGATTTTTGGCTTGAGGCCATGAGATTGGTATTTTATCATTTGGGTGGCCTTTGAAGTAAAGGGGTCCATTCCCTACCCTCATCAAACTCATTTCTATGAGTTGAGTTATGTGTTAAACCTTTGGGCTGTCTTTGTGTTGTTGTTGTTGATTCTTGTTGTGGAATGTTTACACCCGTGTGAATCCCTAACTCCCTAGCTCAGGGATGACCCACTTGCAGGTCTACGGTAGGGAAGAGGGAATTTCAAAGTCGCTAGGTTGTTCTTTTTATTGTGTTTGTTGCAGGTGTTTAAATGGGAAATAAAGCTTATTGTGAAGTCCATTTTTGTGCTACCATAATCTTTGTTGGTGGTTGTTTGAGCCATGGCCATTGTGGCCCTATTGTATTTATTTTGGCAAGTTTTATGCCCTTGAAGTTGGCTGTGGAAATTATTACAATGTAAACAATACTTTATTTTATTGGAAGGTTGTTATTTCCTTTATTGTGGAGTTGGTTTTGTGTTGAGAAAAACATGAGTTGGTTTATCTTCTGCCATCATTCCTCTCAAAAGAAAAATATAAATATGTATGAGTGTTGTTGAATACATTTTATTGTATTCAAAGAAAAGAGGAGAGAGATTTAAAAGAGTTATTTTCTGTAGAAATTGCTTGAAAATGTTATGTTATTAAGTTGCTATTCTAGAATATATGTTGCTGAATGTTTAGTGGAGATTAAAATATTTCCCTTACTAGCTCTTTCAAAAAAAGGGATATCTCTATTCATATATGTTCAAAAAAAAAAATTATACTAAGTTACTTATGCATTATTCAGAAATTAAAAAAAAAAACTTAAAAAAAAGGGAATTAGTACTATAAGTTAGTATTTTGTCCTAGAGTACTGTATAAGAAGATAAGGGTAAGGTGTGTGTGTGTGTGTATATATATATATATATATATATATATATATATATATATATAAATGCATATGGCTGTTTTATTATTTTTAGAAAAGAATAATATCCAGCTTACTGTGTTTTGTTTCATTTATGTGTATATGTTGAGAATTAAAAAAAAATTACAGAAGTTATTAAATGCTGTATATATTCTAATATATATACATGCACACTTATATATATATATAAATGTGTATATTATATATATTTAAAAAAAAATTATGTAATGGATATCAATGTAAACATACTGTGTTATTATGAAACAAATTGTAATTTTAAATCTGAGTATATAAATATATATATATTCATATATATAACCTTAATCAAAATTTACAAAGAATTATACTAGAGAAAGCTACTGAGAGAAAAACCCTTGGCGGGATAGTTTGGGAGACTGTTTTAAATAGAAACAAGGTCAAAAAAATTTGTGAGGGGACTGGGATGGGCGTCGGCGCCCGCCCCAGCCCCCTTTTCTTTTTCTGCCATGGCCATTACCACACCCCAGACTCCATTGTCTCGCCATTCCCCACGGCCTACCCTCCCACTACGGCACCTCTATTCATCCTCCCTTCACGCCCTCAGTGCCAGCTCTGTAGCTTTACCTCCATTCCTCCCACGCCGAGCCTCCCCACCTGCCACTCAACTCTCATCAGCGCCCAACCTCTTGTGCCACCTCTTGCCGCCGCCGTTGTTTCCTTCAGCGCTGTCCTCCTTGTGGCAGCGCCGCCACCTCTCCGCCCCTCCACTATTTGGCCACCGTCGGCCCCTCACCCTACACAAGCATGTAGTTTATAAACTGTTACACCAATATATATATAACTTGTCATGCATACCTCCGTGGGCATTTTCATGGCCTCCATTGTGATCTACAAAACCCTAACCTGCAAGAATGACAAAAAAAAAACAAAGAAAAGAGATAAGGGAATTAGGGTTCTCTAGGAGATAACATATTCAAAAAAGAAAATTAGGGCAACTTGAAAATAGAAACTAATATAATGGAATTAGGGCCTTATTTTATGGAGTAATATTTTAAATGAGGAATAGGTGAGGAAGTGGTTTTATTTTTATTTTTAAACCTCTAATCATTTCTTGGCTTTTAATTTATCTCTTGGGTCTTTTTTTTAATAGATTTCTAATTTGAATGAGTTATTTTTGCTCTTGAATTATTTATCTTGTGAAATAATTTTATTTTGGGGAATTAGTCTTATTCTAATTGGGAAGAATTTTTCCCTTGTTTTAAATTCCTCTTGGTGGGGTTATTTATTTTATTCTTCCTTGGCGGGATTTTAACGCTTAAATTAATTATCTATTTTATTATTATTTTATGGAAATGAGTGCCTTAGCCTCTTCCTTTCCCTATTTTTTTGAGTTTGATAATAAACATAATTGTCAAAATTTTGTTTATTAACGGACTCGAATTTGGAATCTAATTTGGCGTCTTGACATTATTTGTTATTTTACTTTCAAATTTTTTTATGCAAGGTTAGTTTATTCAATCTTAGTAGGATCTTTATTTTATTATTTTATTTTAAATTGTTTTGGATTGATTCTTATGTTTTAATTTAATATTTATTCTTAAATTTTATTTAATTCCTTATTGGTGTTTTATTTTAAATTTTATTTTTGCATTTATTGAAAACACGTTATGCTATCGAATTTTTCCTAGATTTTAGGGTTTTAATTTTGCAATATTTTATTAAGTTCATTCCATCTCTCCACTTCAATCATGCGTCATCATGCCATTTTTTTTCTTTATATTTTTTTATTTATTTCATTTTGTCTGAAGTTAGAGATTAGGTTTCGATATTAACAGAATCATCTTCACACCTAGGAAACTAGGGGTTCATATTTAATCAGTCTAACTCTAAAAGTGACACACTTCGTGTCACATACACCCTAGACGGCTATCATCACATAGTTGTGCTTGACATGTTTATGCCTTATGCGTATTGCCAATGAGCACGCATGTGCATGCGAGGAGGTTCCTAGGGATAGGTAGAAAAGTTTTTTTGTAGTTCGTGTCATGAGCACATGGCAAATGTGGACATGACACGTGTGTGTGTTGTGACCGCATGGGAAATGAGAGCATGATAGGGCTCTTCTATCCTATGCACTTTCTTGTCCATGCGGGACACCTTTTACCTATAGCCAAATGGGCTCTTCCATCCACACAGGATAGGGATCATATTTAGCCATATAGGCTCAAGGATAGGAAATAGAGAAATGGTTCTCTGGCCAGAGACTTTTGACCATTTTGGGGCCAATACGGGTCCAAGGGTCACTTCTTGTAGACCATAGTTTTCCCATTGAAAAAATTATGCTAAGGATGTGAAACAGGGAATATTATACAAGACTTGTCCACATCGTTTTTCGGCCAATGATTGGTACAAGTAATCCACCTCGGGGGTTCTTCTGAGCATCAGTGACTTTCATTAAATCATCATTAACTTTTCAAGAAAAAATCAACATAAAAAATAGATTTCAACTCTAATCATCTTAGATCAATAGCAAGAACAAGAAAAAATCCCCAATACTAATCTCTAAGGGTCAATCTCAAGAAATAAGACAATTCCAATATTGAATTTGTCCAGGATTAACATTTAAAGAATAGAGAGGTTTTAACACTAGATTATCAAGGATCAATAATTTAAAATAAGATGTTTTTAAATACTAATTCATAGAACACTATCAATGAATCATCACATTGAGGTATGAGAAAAATTTCAGCTCTAAACCATCAAAATCATCAAGAAAATTTTGAGAATATCAATGATAAGGAATTACTCAAGATCATAATTAAACAGAATCCTAATTATAATCAAAGATGTAAAAGGGATTAAATAGCCTCCAAGAAGAAGTAAAAAGAATCAATATACACCAGGTGATGGTTCTATCAAGGTACCTCAATATGGCGACAAGTAGGATGCAACTCCTACTAAGGGTATGTTGGCAAAAGAACAACTTACCTTGATTCTCAATTTCATCCAGTCTTGAACCTAAGTCTCTTCACAACACTCGTCACTTATTAATATGTCAGACAACAACTCTTAAGTACAGAAGTAACTAATTTTATGCCTTTAGAACTGAAACAATACCTCAAAAAGAACTTCAAGACCTTCGATTAGATAGAGTCAAAATCACTCTGATACCATCTATAATGACCCAACTAAAACAAACTAAAACATCTAACTTCAGTCATCAAACAAAGAAAAATCTCAAACTATATTCTTAAGGCTTGAGTACTCGGTACATCCTTCAATTCCTAGACTGCCTGCATACCCTATATCCACGGGATCAAGGCCTCAATAGAATTTGATCGTACTCACAAAATATGTAGTTCTATTTGTTCTAGGTTTAAGTAACTGTACGAGTGGGTATGCAACCCTTTCTAGGGTCCAATTTCTGTCGACAATTCTTCATTGATTGCCACCCACTCAGGTGAAACAGGGACATAACCCTATAGAAAAAACTATAAGAAAACACCTAATAGGGGTGTTTGACATGAAGAGTTTTAGATTCCATGATGTTTAAGTTTACTAACATGAACTCTTTCCAAAGGCACAAAATATCTTTATAATTGTTATGTAGTAAAAGGGGGAAGATGGAATGTGTGAGTACACTAGATCAAAGCCTCCTTTCACCATAACATTCAAGGAAAAAATTGAGCTTAAGCCACTACAAGATGGAAGAGTGATCAACTACAAATTTTGTGCTCTTGTTTGTCAAGGAAAGGTAAGATTCAACCAAGCTTTTTATCAAACCCTAGGCTAAATATGAATGAAACTATAGTTATAAGATAATCAACTTGAAATAGATGAACATCAATAGAAATTTGGAAACCAAAAGTATAGAGAGGATCAGTAAGATGTTGGAACTTGTCTCCCGAAAGCAGAGGCGTCAAAGGACAAATTTAAAAACCACCCAAGTCCAGAAGTGAGATTCTACTAGAATTCAAATTTGAGAAAAGGCTACAAATGATGCTCAAAAACCTGATCCAGAAGCTTAAGGCCCTATGGACTAGGGCAGCAACTGCCCAAGTTTGTTCAGGGAGATATTCCAGAACTATTTTTGGATCCCAAAACTCTGTTTCCTGCACTGCTTCCATGTAGGTCCACTTTTCCTGAAACTTGTACCTATAACCTGCACACAAGATGAAAAGAGAGGGATTTGGAGGTTGTGGTATTTAGGGAATTGCCTCTGTCAAATCCCAGGTTAGCATTCAAGCATTCCCCAACACCTTTGTTAATGAGAGAGTGTGTCTTTGCAGGACAGAGGCTAAAGATAATTCAAATGATGAAATGATTCGAATGATTCAAATAGAAATGATGTCACCTCAGAGGTGGAGTACTTAGGAGGATGAAAGCCCTTCAACTCATAAGGAGATGGATGATGAATCCATATCTGCAACAAACACACAAATACAAACACAAATATGCAACAACAACACAATGAATACCTTGAAAGCTCTTTGTTCCAATATCATAAGTTCGTATTATCCATCTAGGTTTAAAATGAAGTCAAAAAATCACTTATATATGCTTTCCCACTAACATTTATGAATTTAAATCACAAAATATGACAAGGAGAAATATTTTGGAAGGGCCCAAGCTGACATACCAAAAGTTAGCCTTGACCAATTAAGGGAGACTTGGGTGGTTGGTGCCCAAGTCCAGGGGCCTAAATTAGGTTAGGGTTAAGCTAAAGGAGGCCTCAAGTGTCTAAAATGTCATGGGTGTCGGGTAATTTGCTTCAGGATGATCAATTATAATGTATAAAGAAGAAAATAGGACCTAGGAGCTAAACTAGGAGGTAAAAAGGTATATGGCCACTTTTTACTCCATAACAATTAGCCCCCATTTTAATTTGTGTATTGTGTATATGGAAAAATGGATTAAATTTAAACTAAATAAAACCAAAGAACCCAATAACATAAAGGAAACGAATCTAAGTAAAAGCCATAAATCACAAATCAAAGATTGATGAAAGCTCTTACCAAAACCTGTATTGTTCCCTTTTGGAGATATGTGGATTGCTTAATGGAGTTGCAAAGCCATGGCTGCAACAAGCAAGTATGTGCTCAAGAGATCAATGTCAAGAGATCGTTATAGTGCTCAATCGACGCGTTTTGTATGCTCAAAGCGCTGTTAAGTATGCCTGAGAATACGATCGAAGAGAGAGGCTAAATGAAGGAGATGAGGGGGGTTTATATAGATTTCAAGGAAGATCAATCAACGGTCCAGATAATTCAGAAGAATCAACGGAGGAGAATAGTTGAGGAATGTGCAACGAATGAGAAGAAGACACGTGTCTTGCTTTCTTTTGCATGAGAGGAGTTATCAAGAATAGAAGAATGAGTTAACTGAAGAGATAAATCAATTAAAAGAATAAAGCAATCAGTTAAGTGATTTAAAACAAGAAGAAGAGATTTGCATGAGAATAGAAGATATTTGCTTTATTAAATATAGAAATATTTAATTGATGAGCAAAAAAGCTTGAGTTATATTAGAGATAACTCAAATTAGAAGAAAAAGCAATTTAAATAAATAATTGATTTATTTAAATTTAGAGAAGATATTTTTGGAAGAAGTAATTAAATAATTGGAATTATTTAATTTAGAAGATTTGAAAGCAAATTAAATAAATAAATTTATTTAATTGTTGTGCATGATTTTGGAAGAATAAATTTGATTTAATTAAATAATTAAGAATTATTTAATTGTAGATAAGAGGGAATTTGTGATGAATTAATTAAATAATGGGATTTATTTAATTAATGTGAATTTAATTTTTAGAAGGTGACAATGATTTAATTAAATAAATAAGATTATTTAATTATAGAAGAATATAGAGGAATTTGATTTAATTAATTAAATAAAGAGGATTTATTTAATTAATGTTGAATTTAGGAGATTTAGAAGAATTTGATGAAAATTAATTAAATAATTAGATTATTTAATTAACGTTGAGTGCAGGTGATTAGACAGATTATGAAATGCAAGTGATTCGACGACACGGTCATTTTAGGGTGTCTACATTTTGCCCCTCTTTGATGCAATGCAGCTTGTAGCGTTGCGTCAAAGAAATTAATTGTTGAAGAGGTGATACAATTTTTATGCCCCAATGTAGGTAGTTGCCCCAGCTTATGCCCCCTCGAGCGGGAAGACAGGGAAGCGACAGAGGAAAGGTGTTGACGCTCGACTAGAAGAATGCGCGACCAGGTGGGAAGAAAAGCAGAAAATGGGGGGGGGAAGAAAATGAAGGGTGGGGACACTATAAATAGGTCCCATGGGGACCACAATCCTCATTTGCACCCATTGAGATTCTAAATTTAGAGAGAAGAGCTTCGAAACTTAGTTGAGAGAGAGGTGAGCAGACAGCGCGGAGAGATGCCGATTCCAGTGCATAGACATCGGGCGGAGCTGGTGCGGACCTACGGGAGGCCAGCAGGAGCTCCGGCAGCGGTAAGTGATCGAAAACCCCCTTTGAATTTGTCGATTAGGGGTAGATTAGGGCTAGGTTTAGGGAGGGTTAGCTAGGTCAAGCAAAAGCGCTTTAGGAAGTTGTAGCGCGTTTGGTATAGGGTTGCAGCGCTTTTGGCGCGACGCAGCGCGGCTGGTAGTCGCCTTCAGTGCATGTGGTAAAATTGTGTCACTTTTGGCAATAAGTGTCTGCGCCGCAGCGCAGTTGGGAAATCCCGCAGCGCGCTTGGCTAGGCAGTGTAGCGCGTTTGGTTAGGCAGTGCAGCGCAAGTGGGGTTAAGGGGAAGAAAACGCATCACGTCTGGTATGACAGAGTGGCGCGGTTGGTATGACAGAATGGCGCAGTTGGAAAACAAGGCGCATTTGGTTCAAAAATCAAAGCGCGGCTGGTTGAACAGGAAGGCGCGGTTGGGGGCGAGGGACAGCGCGTTTGTATAAAACTAAGCGCTGTTGGTTTGAATAGAAGAAAAATTAGGGTGCAAGTAGCAAGAGTGAGGCTGCCAAAGAGGAAAGGGCAAGTTGGGGGTTGCATAGTAGAGTCCAGGGGTAGATAGGATTTATGAGGATTTGGTTATGGAAGAACTGACACGTGATTTGTTATGGATGCAGAGGATTTTGCCGCCACTGATGTTGCGGGAGCGACACCACGCGATAGCGCACGAGGTGGTTCAGTTGACATGGGAGGAGGATGTATTCTTGGAGCATGCAGGGCTATGGCATGTGGCACACCTGACACACATTAGGGCGAATCTCGCCCTAGTGACAGCAGTCGTGGAGAGATACCACAGTGAGACTTCGTCGTTTCACTTCCTGACAGGGGAGGCTACAGTGACGCTGGAGGATGTATATCGCATCCTGTGGATCTGGATAAACGGGGAGATTGTTGACTTTGACCCAGCACGAGGTGAGGCTGGCTTGGAGGAGGTCTTCTGCACAGACGACCCATGGATAGACGATGGGGAGATCAGATGGGCAGACGTCCCGAGACTCTGTGACAGGATCCGTTGGATCATGGCATCGTTGATTGGCAGCTTCCTATGCCCGGACAGGAGATCTAGAGGATTATCAGTTGGCTGGGGGACTGTACTATCGGGGATGTTCACTCATGGCAGATAGTACGCGTGGGGACCCTGCGTGCTGGGACAGCTATATCATGATATGCATTACTGCGTATACAGGAGAGGCAGGAGCCTCTCAGCAGGGGTGACTCTACTACAGGTGTGGGCATGGGAGCATATTCCAGTCATCCGACCCATGGCGCAGCGCCACCGAGACAGAGGGGAGCCGTATGCATTTCTATATGATGGGGTGATGACACACCGGAGGATGGGATCTGTCAGCTACTGGAGGCGACAGATTGACGAGATGGACATATTTATATGGAGGCTGTGGTTATTGTGCGAGGAGTGGCCGGATGAGCACGAGTAGCTCATGTACTGCAGACAGGCTCGCTATCTGTTCGGTAGACGGACAGATATGATAGAGAGATATCTTCCCGAGCGGGTACTTAGACAGTTTGGCCTACCACAGGGGCTACCAGTGGGGGAGGCCACACATGCCAGGACACGGAGAGAGATGGGAGACTGGGACGCAGTGATCCCTGTGGCGACAGCATTAGCAGAGGTGCGGGGACTTATCCCCGTGAGATGGGATTGGGACTCTGGGCTAGCAGACCCAGGGACACTGCCAGACTATGATCAGTACTGGCAGACACACAGGCCGATGAGATTGACTACACCAGGTGTAGTAGGGGCAGTGGGAGAGGTGTTAGTCCTTGGCGGAGAGGCCAGGATGAGGCGGTAGGCCAGGGCAGCCGGACAGCAGGCAGGTGGACAGCAGGCAGGTGGCTAGCAGGAGGATGTCGAGATGGTAGTGGCATTGGGCCCAGTCGTAGAGACTGATCTGCAGAGGGCCGAGCGACTGCTGCAGGAGGAGATAGCCCGGAGGACTCGACTAGAGCTCCGGATGGTTAGACTGAGGGGAGACAGGGATACAGCGCGGGCAGAGGCGAGACAGGCAGAGGCCACAGCCCAGGCACAGACACAGGTAGCCACAGTCGCACAGACAGCCTTAGCACAGGCACAGGCACAGCTACAGGCACAGGTGCAGGCGTACAGACAGTTACAGGCCCAGGTACATGCACAGGAACAGGGACAGATGCAGCCGCCGGCCGCACCAGCAGCAGACACCAAGGCGGTAGCACAGGCCAGGAGAGAGAGAGATGTAGAGGTACAGCTACGGCTGACAGTAGAGGCCACACTATTCAGAGTGAGGCGGGAGAGAGAGGAGGCACGCCGTGCGCTGGGTGCCGATCAGAGGACCCTATACAGTGAGCTCGTCCAAGTGCAGGGTGAGCTGGTATCAGCTGGCCGGGAGGTAGAGTATTACAGGGGGCTGTATGTGGGCGTGGTGCCGGCAGCTCAGCAGGCACCGAGCTATAGAGACAGGAGCAGGTCAGGGGCATCAGGATCCCGGAGGACAGGGCAGTCAGCGTCCTTAGTCAGAGGGCCACTTTTGCCGCCAGGGGGAGGAGGAGGACCATCAGGGGGACCTCCACCGAGCACAGGGGGAGGCCAGGGGCCACAGCAGGAGGGCAGCTCTACCCACTAGGGCACATTCATGTATATTGTATCATATTGTATTATTTTAGATAGATGCCTGCGTGCATTCTGATGTATATTTTGAGGGCTCTTGATAGCCTTGATGTACGATATTGGTGTATATTTGGATGTATACACATTTTTTTTTTTGTATTATTGATGTAGACACAGAGACTTTGTATTATGATGGCCATGACATGATATATATATATATGATGATCTATTCAGCTCACTGTTGTTCATGTTTTTGTGTATGCATTCCTTGATGTCATGGATGTGATGAAATGTATGTAAGATTATAGATTCATGTGATGACATATGCTGTTTATATGAGGCTTATAGATGTATGATGATAGAGATGTATGCTGATATAGATGTGATGACTAGTGATATCTGACATGTGGGTTTTGCAGATATGCACTAGAGAGGAGAACATGAGGAGATGGAGACTGTTGATCGATTACTGCGATGAAAGCGATATAAAGAATGTGGAAATGGATGAATGAGTTTGTTGCAATGGCTTCGCATTTGTATATAAAGAGCAATCCTTAGTTTGATATAGCACGTGGATAGTTCACCACCAGGGTATAAAAGACCAAGGTGCAGTAATATCCGAGTGCGTGGACGTTGACTCCGCAAGCAAACGGTTTGAACCTAGATCCCTTAGACATAATATAACCTTGTTGGAACATGTGAATATGCCATAGTCTTGAACATAAAATAAACTTCAATACATGTAAATGTAAGAAGAAATATTAATATGTAAGATGCTAGGACGTAACACACACAAGATAAACAGAATGCTAAGAAAGATGCTAGAGATCATTCCTCAAACACGGCACACAGAAAGCAATGACTATGCCCCCAATCTGTACTGCATCGCAACATACCAAGATTATAGATAAATCAAGGTAGCTTTGAATAGGTATTGGAAAGGGAACAAAAGATAAACCATACACAAATTGACTGACTTACAAAGTAAACATACAGCCAACATATTCTCTTGCCAAAGACGTTGCTCAGGATAGATTGGATAGGAAAGATAACAGCCTTATCGTAGGAGCTCTGTGTCCGTTAAAGGGGGCTATCTACCTAAAAAGACAAAATCTTGCTGCAGGAAATGCCACATGTCGCAGGAGATGCGTGTGTTGGTCTCGACAATGGAACACTTCGAAGAAGACAAGCTTGTTGATCTAGGGCTTCGTTAAGCGGTACTTAGCTGATGCTGGCAATCGGTATGCAGGACAGTAGATGACTCTGGGAGTAGGCCTCTTTGCTTCAAGTTTGTTAAGGACTTTTGCTTTGAAAGGATGCGCTAGCTTGCTGCTTGAGTTAGTCAAGTCGAGGCGAACGGATTTTGACAAATGGAAGACTAGAAGGATGGAATGCCAATGGATTGGGACGGGTGGAGAATGATGGATCGTGTGTGCCTGAGTACTAGATACATCCTTCGTATTCCAGACTGCCTACATACCCTGTATCCACGGGATCAAGGCACACTTACGATGGAAGATGAACGTGATAAATATGTAGTTCTGGATAGAGTGATGAATGGGCCAAGGTGAAAGGAGGGGATCTTATGTACCTGAGTACTGGAAACGTCCTTCGTATTCCAAATTGCCTACATACCCATATCCATGGGATCAAGGTACCTTAAGATTGAAAAGATGATATGTAGTTCTGGTGAGTGTGAGGATGTGGAAAAGGAGTGGAGAAGAGGTGATCTTATGTACCTGAGTACTGGAAACGTCCTTCGTATTCCAGACTGCCTACATACCCATATCCATGGGATCAAGGTACCTTAAGATTGAAAAGATGATATGTAGTTCTGGTGAGTGTGATGATGTAGAACAAGTGTTGAGAAGATAACAGCCTTATCGTAGGAACTCTGTGTCCGTTAAAGGGTGTTACCTGTGGAAATGAGACAAGATTGAAGTATGCACTACGAACCACGAACAAGGAACCAATCCTAGACTAAAGCTAAGGAAAGAGTTGCCCCCATTCTGGTAGAGGAAACTGTAGGGGTGACCGCCGAAGAAGACACAGAAAGACATGACCTAGGACAAGACAGTGTTAACTGTAGACACAGACCAAGACATGGGAAGACGACGAGGGACACTGACAAATTTCTAAGCTATACTAGATAGGGAGATGGAAATGCAAACAAAGTCAATGGTTTTATTATGGGTAGATGGATGAGGCGCGTTGCGAACTGGACAAGGAGTGGACAGGACTCGATAGACGATGGATACTGACTCTACGCATAGCGCCTGTTTGCCAGGTTTTCACTATGGTACTTATCCAAGGCACCTGTTTGCCAGGTTTTCACCAGAGGACGGATTTTTTTTTTTTTTTGGATTATTTGATTTTTTTTTTTTTTTAATTTTTGATTTTTTTGATTTTTTTTTTTTGCTTTTTTTGATTTTTTTGATTTTTTTGTGGGAATACTTTGAGGATTAGGCATAGAACTTCTTGAGATGGACACTGTTAAGTGGCTCATCTAGAGGAATGCCGTCAAGTGTAGCTAAAGTATAAGCTCCCGATCCATATGCTGTTGTGACAATGAAGGGACCTAACTAGTTAGGCTCAAACTTGCCCTTCTTCTCTCAATCTGCTTGATTTCTCTGATTCTCCTTAAGTACAAGATCACCAACTTGAAACCCTCTTTCTTTAATCTTTTTGTTGTAATTACGCCAAAGGCGGTTTTGATAGACATGGAGATGATTAAGTGCGGCAAGACGCCTCTTATCTAGTAGTTCAAGCTCAGCTAATCTGGAAGTGCGATACTCATCTCCGCCGATCAGATCCTGCATGGATACTCTGAGTGATGGGATCTCGACCTCTATAGGTAGGATGGCTTCAGAGCCAAAGACCAAGGCATAGGGTGTGGCACCAGTTGGTGTTCTGATACTAGTGCGGTAGGCCCATAGGGCGGGATTGAGTTGCAAGTGCCAATCATGACCAGCTTCATTGACTGTTTTCTTTAGGATCTTGAGAATGGTTTTATTGGAAGCCTCAGCTTGGCCGTTACTCTGCGGATAGTAGGGAGTTGAAAAGCGATGTTGGATATTGTATTGTATGCATAAGGCACGAACATCTTGGTTCTTGAATGGTCTCCCATTATCAGTGACAATGGCTTGGGGAATGCCATACCGGCAGATGAGGTAGTTTAGGATAAACTTGGCTATTTGTTTACCGGTGATATAGGTCATAGGAATGGCTTCCACCCACTTCGTGAAGTACTCAGTGGCGGTAATGATGAACTTGTGGCCATTTGAGGAGGAAGGGTGGATTTGTCCTACGAGGTCGAGACCCCATTGGGAAAAAGGCCATGGAGTTGTCACAGGTTGTAACTCATGAGTTGGTGCGTGAATCAAATCTCCATGCTGCTGGCATTGTAGACACTTCTTAGCAAACTGTGCAGCGTCTTGCTCTATTGTAGGCTAGTAATAACCTGTTCTGAGTATCTTCTTAGCAAGATTAGAACCAGTAGAATGTGCGCCACAGACACCTTCGTGTATGTCTCGTAAGGTAGCTTCGGCTTCTTCCGCGTTAAGACATCGTAAGAGGATACCATCGAGACTCCGACGATATAGTGTATCACCCAGAATGATGTAACGAGAGGATCGACGGATAAAGGTTTTGCGTTGGGTGGATGATAGGTCAGGGGGAAAGGTTTGGTGTTTAAGGTATTCATAGATATCTTCATACCAAGGGGAATTGGGACCAACAAGTTCGCAAATGATTTCAGTAATAGGAACATCGACGACTGGTATCAACAATTGCTCGATCAAGAATTCACACTTCTGTGTATTTGCAGGCATGTCAATCAGTGATCCTACAGAAGCCATAGAATCTGCAGCTTTGTTATGCTCTCTTGGAATTTGCTCAAATGTGATGGTGGAAAAATGTGGTTTGTAGGCATCCACTAGTTGCTTGTAGGGGACCAACTTTTCATCCTTTGTTTGGTATTCATCTGTGACTTGGCGAATGACTAGCTGTGAGTCTCCATATACTTGTAATTCTGTGATGTCCCATTGAACTGCTGTATTGAGACCTATAAGGAGTGCTTCATACTCGGCTATGTTGTTGGTGCAAGGGAATGCTAGCCGATATGGCTTTGGAATGTAGTCATTCTGAGGTGTAACAAATAAGATGCCGGCCCCTGATCCATGCTGTGTGTAAGAACCGTCAAAGTACAACTTCCACATTATGGAGTTAGCAAGAGTGAAGAGATTTTCATCAGGAAAGTCTGCTACCATAGGGTGTGTATCTTTCATAGGTGCTTCTGCTAGTTGATCCGCGAGGGCTTGTCCTTTGATTGCTTTACGATCCGTGTACTCAATATCGAACTCACTAAGGATCATAACCCACTTAGCTAGTCTGCCTGTGAGAGCTGCTTTTGCTAGTAGATATTTCAAGGGATCAATCTTGGCTATCAGATTTGTGTGTTGGTTCAGCATGTAATGTCGCAACTTTTGGGAGGCGAACACTACTGCTAAACAAGCCCTTTCCATTGGTGAATAATTGAGCTCGTACCCCACCAAGGTTCTACTAATGTAATAAATTGCATGCTCCTTTCCTGTGTCATCATTCTATGCTAGCAAGGCCCCTAGGGCTGAATTTGTAGTGGAGATGTATAAGATCAAAGGTTTGTCTGCAACTGGTGGAACCAATACAGGAGGTGTAGCTAGATACTCTTTAAGTTGATCAAACGCTGCCTGACACTTGTTGTCCCATCGAAATGAAACATCCTTTCGGAGCAAGTGTTGAAAGGGTTGACATTTATCTGCTAGCTGTGAGATGAAACGTCGAATGGACTGCAACCTTCCTTGGAGGCTCCTTAGTGCTTTCAGGTTCTTTGGTGGAGGCATCTCCACTATAGCCTTTACTTTTGCTAGATCTACTTCGATGCCTCTACGAGATACAATGTATCCCAATAGCTTTCCTGATGTTACACCGAATACACACTTCTTTGGATTGAGTCTTACTTGGTATTTTTCAAGCCTGTCAAAGATCTGTCCTAAGACCTGCATGTGATCCACTCTAGAAGATTTAGCCAATATATCATCCACATAATCCTCCATGATGTGATGAAAGAGATCGTGGAAGATCACTGTCATTGCTCTCTGATAGGTTGCTCCTGCATTCTTCAGACCAAACGGCATGACACACCAACAATAATTGCCCCAAGGAAAAGTAAAGGTTGTTTTATGTTGGTCTTCTTCAGCTATCCTTATCTAATTGTAACCCGAGAATCCATCCATGAGAGAAAGCATCTCGTGACCTGCTGTCAAGTCCACTATAATGTCAATGTTTGGTAGTGGAAAGTCGTCTTTAGGACATGCCTTATTGAGATCTCTGAAATCATTACACATGCTGATGCGCCCATTAGGTTTAGACACAGGTACAATGTTTGAGACCCAATCTAAATAGTCAATAGGTCGTATGAACTTTGCATCTAATAGTTTTTGTACTTCCACTTTCACCAAGAGAGCTATCTGTGGGTGCATTTTTCTCAACTTCTGTTTGACTGGTTTCACCTTGGGATCAACTGTGAGATAATGAACTACCAGCTTAGGGTCTAGCCCTGGCATATCAGCATAGGTCCATGCAAAGTTGATGGTTCGTTGCAAGAAGAAGCTGTTAAGATTTCTGTGCTCTGTGTCAGATAATGAGGCCGCTAGGAATGTTGTCTTTAGATTCTGTTCTGTACCTAGGTTGATCTCTGTAGAATCTTCCACTAGTAGAGCTGATTTCTCCTGATACTTAGATGGTAAGGGAAGGTCAAATCCTCCATCCTCCAGTGCCACAGTTGGGTTTTCACCTTTGGATACGTCCTTTATTTTTACTATTTTATGATCAGGAGGTGCCACAGTGTGGTTTTCACCTAGAGATCTTTCTTTATTTGCACTTTTGTGACTGGAGGATTTGGCATTCTCACCAAAATAAGCCGTGGGCTCTAGTTCCATTACAAAACCTGCCTTGTGATCGCCAAGAGGGATACCCTCCCAAAGTCCCATGAACTCTGCGAGAGCTTCGTCATTCTGAAATACATCTATAACGGGGGCCCCTTGTTGGTCCCAATCGATAAGTTCAGGGTAGACAAGTGTGACATTCTGGGTGCTGGTGGTGGAAGTTAAGGATATGGAGGATAGTGTAAAAATGGAGGATTCTGCGAATAGATTGGTCATGTGGAGGGAAGAGTCATCGGTGATATCCTCTGTAGACGTTGTATCGGCGGGAAAAGTGTCAGCTACCTCGTCGAGGATATACTCGATGTCTGAGGCGCGCGGTACCTTCTTACCAAATCCTAATCCTTTCTTGTCTAGCTTCTTTGTTACCACAATGGGCTCCATAGTGCCTTGATTCTGTTTCCCAAGGCCACCTTTGCCTTTATAGCCCATGTTTTTCACTATCCTTAAGCCATTGCCATATTGCTTGACTGGTATCGTGACTGGTTCTTTCTCCTTGTAGAGCCAAGAAGAGATGTCCTCAATAGTTTCCTCTTCCAATAACCGTCCATGTTGGAATTGGGTTAGGAATGTTGGGGGAGGAATAGCTACTTTTTTGGTAACTTTGGCAATGGGTGGTTTGCCATAAGATTTTGGAGATAAAGGCATCCGCCCTACACAACAAGATTCTGAGATATCATAAGTGCCAAAGCCTATATCTCGGACACGATCTGTGATTTTGGGGAGGGGTGTAGGCTCACTTGTAGAGGCTTGCGTGAGAGTTTCAGGGTCAACATAGAGAGGGGATTCAAGGGCTTTGTCATTTTTAGGCACTTGGTTGCAATTCTTATAGCTTCCTTGCAAGACACGGTAGAATTCAAAAGGATTAGGATCTCCTGGGATGGTGATCTCCATACCGTTGTATGGGAACTTGAGGGACTGGTGGTACGTGGAGGGAACAGCTTTCATTGCATGGATCCATGGGCGGCCAAGAATAATGTTGTAAGGCAGCTCAATATCAAGAACTTGACACCTGGTTTCAAGCATAACGGGGCCCAACTGTATAGGCAAGTGAATAACACCCTCTGAACGGTGTTCTGCATCATCATATCCCTTGATTGTAATACTATGATTAGTGTTGACGTGATCTGCAGAGTATCCCAATTGCTTTAGTAACTTTAAAGAACAGATGTTGAGCCCAGCACCACCATCTATGAGAATACGTTTGATTTTGTGCTTATGGATGAGAACCTCAATATGAAGGGCATCATTATGACAAGGATCATGGGATGGGAGGTCCTTCTTAGAGAAGACCACATTGTAAGGCGAAGCAATATTACCCACTATAGCTCAGAAATCTGCGACTGCAATGTTGTTAGGAACGGACGACTCTTGGAGGGCTTTTTCTAACACCACTCTATGTGCAGGTGATGACCGTAGAATGTCCAAAATAGAGATCTGTGCTGGTGTTTTCCCTAGATGTTCGACAAGATTATAATCAGACTGAACCGGAAGTCTAGGTGTAGGCACACGGATGGTGACATGACCTCGACGAGTAGTAATAGCACAATCCGTAGATTTGCCTTTGATGGTGAGGGTAGACACTCGACTCTCTTCAAAATGACCTACAATGGAATTGAAAGATGTGGATACGTGATTGATACCTTTACCTCTATCCTGAGGAGGAGGTGGACCGTGATGAGGGAATTCCTTGTACATATCGAGATCCTTGTTCGTGTGTTGTGCTGGTGATTCATTCTCAAAAGTGATTTGATTACCGTCGATGAGGTTTTGGATGAGGTGCTTAAGCTTCATGCAAGATGCAGTTCGATGACCTTTGCTCCTATGGAACTCACAATACTCATTGTCTCTGTAACGTGCAGTTTTGTAGACAGGTTCTCCATAAGGAGGAGCATCAGGTAAGGTTATGAGCCCCTTCTGCAAAGCTTGCTGTAAGACCGATTCGATGGGCACTCCCAAGGGAGTAAATTGACATCGCGGAGGGTAATCTTGTTGGGGCCGCTCTTGTTGTCGTTGCTATTGGTTGGGATAAGGTTGCCTTTGTTGCTGCTGTTGTTGAGGTGGAGCTTGACTTGGTTTGGAGAGTTGCAGCGGTGTTTGCAACGTTTGGACATGCTTAGTATCGACCACCCCATCATTGACCACATTTTTGTTCTTGTTCCAATATTTGGGTTTATCGTTCGATTGCTGATGAGAAGTACTATCTTTCGTCTCCTTAAAGATTTTGACCACACCCTTAGCAATGAGGGCTTTCTCAATGTTGATACCCTTGTAAGTGATTTCATCGAAGGTTGTAGCGCTAAGAATTTGCAAATGGAAACCTAACTCTTGGTTGAGGTTCTGCACAAATATGCTAACAAGCTGTTTCTCTGGAATCTTGAAAGGGAATTTACTAGCCATTTGTCTCCATCGTTGGAGGAAAGAAATGAAAGTTTCACCATTTTTCTGTTTATTGTTGCATAGGTCCGTCATGGAAATCTCATGCTCTGCGTTGTAAGAAAAATAGGTGGCAAACTTCTCTGCTAGCTCGTTGAAAGACTTGATACCCATAGGTAAGTGTGAGAACTATTCTATTGCTTGACCTCCAAGACTGCGAGGAAAGAGACGCATAAGATATGTGTCGTTGTGTGAGACCTCGAAGCAAGCAAGATAGAATTCCCTAAGATGGTCTTTAGGGTCACCTTTTCCTTTATATTTATTGAACTTGGGAATAGTGAAATTTTGAGGAAAAGGGATCATTGGTAATGACCGATCAAAAGGATAAGGACACACTTCCTCTAAGGAGAAGGTCTTTTTGGTGTGGCCAAACGTAAGATTAGATAGCTGTTGTTGCACCTCCGCAATCTTTAGTTCCATAGTCGTGGGAGGGGTTGGTAACATCTCCTGTTGTCCAACAAGCGGTTGGTGTTGCCCATATGGAAGAGTATAATGTAAGCCATGCACAGTGGTATTATAAGGGTCATAAGATTGATTAGGATTGTATGAATTGTACGATTGGTTCAGATTGGGTTGGAATTGGAGGCCTTGATTAAGCAGAGGTGGAGGTGGCGCTAGGTAAGAATGTTGGCTTTGCGATGGTTGAAGAAAAGTATTGGGGGGAGGAAAGCTAAAGTGTGTTTGATTAGGTTGTGATGGTGGCACATAGCTTTGGGAAACCTGATGTTGGGAATGTTGTGAGTGGCTAGGCAATGTATGAAAGAAGTTGAGCGTGGATGAACGTTGTGGAGGAGGAACATAGGTAGAAGTGATTTGTGACGGTTGGGGTTGATTGAAGATGAGAGTAGAAGAATGTTGTGGTGGAGGAACATAGGTAGAAGTGATTTGCGACGGTTGGGGTTTCTTGAGGATGAGAGTAGAAGACTATTGTGGTTGGGGTTGCGTGACTCCAATTGGTTGAGAGACATGCAGGTGTGATGATATAGGAGGTGGCATATGTTGAGACCCTTGTTGCATGGCTACATAAGTGTTCCCCGGATTGTAATTGGGTGGGAAACCTATGCGTGATGGGGTAACCAAGATTCCACTTGCGCTTGGGGTGGACACTGTAGGAGGTGGTTGCACACTCGATCGAGCTAAGGTGGCTTTCTTAGCTAACTCTGCTTGACGTTGGAGAGTTTCTTGTTGGTTTTGATAGATCTCCATAGGAGTCAAAAGTGGTGATATGGGCCTCTCCTCTGTTGGATTTTGAAAAAGGGGATTCCTATACTACGAGCCTTGAGTAGGTAAGGGCGTAGTCACCGTGGACATGGTTTGCACCGCTTGTATGGTTTCTTGGATGTTGGTGCTCTCCTTGAGAGTGGACACATCAAAATCTTGAGGTAACTTGGTGCCTTGCTTTGCAAGCAAGCGAAAGAAATGATCCTGATTCTCACTAAGGATTTTATCAAAGGCAGCTATAGCTCTAGGATCTTGTATAAATTCATCAAGATCTTGCCCATCTTCTTGAGAGGATTGACCTATTTCAAAGTGTCGCTCTTCTTGAGATGGGGCTTGATCTACGATGTAACCTTGTGGGACAAAATCCAGAGGCAAGCCTATGGTATACTGCGGTGCATTTATCAAAGGGGTTCTATCCTCATGAGGATTGCTTGGTTCATCTATGTGCAGCATGTTTGGAGAGCTGATTGGTTTTGCCGCGGGTGTACTAGGAGTCACCTTGGGGGTAACGTTGAGACGACCTGATTGTGGTGTGCGAGGGGGGGACTTGTGCTTCTTAGGGACAACTTGCCTAGATTTCATGGTTTGCTGTAGCCTAGTGGTGACCATGGGATACATTTAGGACACAATGTAATGCTGGGAATCTGTGATATGCTTTGAAGAAACGGACAAACTCTGATGCACAAAGTACTGGACCAAAGGCGCTATACTGTTTGACCAGAGGCGCAGGACTGTGCTACCAAAAGCGTGCTACTGTGGGCCAGAGGCGACAGACTGAGCTACCGATAGCGAGTTACTGCTATGCCAAAGGCAAGCTACAGTGACCAAAAGTGAGCTACTATTATACCAAGGGCGCTGAAGTAGAGTTTTGCCAGAGGCGGGTTACTGCTGACCAAAGGCGATCTACTGTATTACCAAAGGCGAGCTGCTGTAATACCAGGGGTGCTGAAGTAGTGTCTGATGTTTTTCTTAAAGGCAAGATTTTTCTGTTTCTGATTGGATTGGTTTGGCAAGAGAAAACACAGCAAACAAGTGGTCAAAAAAGGCACAAGGACTGACACAACAGATAGTGTATGTTCAAGGCTCCAAACAAGCCCAATGTTTCCACAGCTCTAATACAGTTGCAATCAATAACAAGCACTTTTTATCCCTAGAGACAAGGTTTCATTGCAGTAGATCAGCTCACAGCTTAATACTCCATCGATAAAAATATCATTCCATAAAGGTGTCGGATATTTAGTATCTTTGCGAGAGATGATAGGTAGGGATATCTCACCCTCCCCTTGGAAAGCTCAAGTAGGTCACAAGAGCTTTATGTCCGAGGGAATACTATCTCTTCTCAAGGGAGCCAATGGTGAGTATCTTAAGGGTTTAAATCAATTTCCCTTGCACTGATGATTACCGCAATGTTCAGAGGTAGGTCGGGTAGTCTCTATCTAAATTGGTTCTTAGTGATTTTGAGGGACCAACGCCTTACGAGCAATGCGACAAGCTACTAAAAGCTTTAACCAATCCTACTAAGAGTTTCAAACACTTCGCTCAATGTGAAAATCATTTCCACAAAGAGCTAGTACACCTCTTTTCAGTTTGGCACCACAAGGTAAGGCTGACGTCGGTTAGGACTTGGCTTTCGCCTTATCCCTCTTATATAGCAGTTCAAAGGAAAACTCCGCTTAGGGTTGTCCCTTTTGGATGAATCGCAATCCAAAAGCAGGCCCTTCTAAAGGAAGTACAAAAAAAGTAAAAGCAAGCACGTCACACAAAGGTTCAATTGTCCCGTTATAAGAAAAATAAGGTGTAACTAAGCTATGCACACACACGGTTGTAGTTGTAAATTGTCCCTTATGAAATGAAGTGTTTGGCATTCATGTCCATTGTCCTTTAGAAAATTGAGGTGTTTGTCCATACATGTCCATTGTCCCTTAAGAAAATCAGTATGTTCCTAAGACTTAGATTTGCAAAAAAAAGATTTGTTCAATTACTCCTTTTAAGCATGCAATGTGTTTCTAAGACTTAGTGAGATAAAACAAAAGGGTCTTCAACGCTCATCCTGCATGAACATATTAAGAAAACACCTATTGGCTTTGTGTGAGTAATAAGAAGCTGCAACAAGTGAGTTAGTTCCACCAAAAATTTCACAAGTTAGCCAAAAAACAAATCAACTTGAACCAAAAGCGTGTTACTGTCTTACCAGAAGCGATTCACTGTAAACCAAGAGCGTTGTATTGCAGAACGGAAGCGCTGTAAAATATTACCAGAGGCGCAGCACAATAACCGGAAGCGCTTCACTATGTTTTTGAAGGCGCTGCGATAAATACCAAAAAGCGTGCGACGATAATACCAAAAGCACTGTAAAATATCCAAGAGCGTGTCACTGTGTAACCGAAAGCGCGATACTGTGTAGCCGAAAGTGCTGAGCTGTCTCAGATACAGAAAATATGAGTTTTTGTCAAAATAACCAGCCAAAAATGACTTCTCATGGTGGATCTACTGTCTGGGCAATGATATCTGATAGATCTGGGTCGTGAAATCTAGAAAACTCGGAGAATGGGTCAACACAATAGATTAGCAGAACTTAAGGATACTCCTAAATAAATCAGCTTAGGAGATATCTAAAATCAGGTTTGGAAGACAAATACAACAGCTTGTGCAACCAAAATCTCAGATCTGAAAATGAGAGGAAAACCCTGCAAAAGCACTGTAAAAACAAAGTCAAAACCTAATTTTAACCAGAAGCGCTTAACAAAGCCTCCAATAGCGCTTCTTTGTGTATATGGAAAAATGGATTAAATTTAAACTATATAAAACCAAAGAACCCAATAACATAAAGGAAACGAATCTAAGTAAAAGCCATAAATCACAAATCAAAGATTGATGAAAGCTCTTACCAAAACCTGTATTGTTCCCTTTTGGAGATATGTGGATTGCTCAATGGAGTTGCAAAGCCATGGCTGCAACAAGCAAGTATGTGCTCAAGAGATCAATGTCAAGAGATCGTTATAGTGCTCAATCGATGCGTTTTGTATGCTCAAAGCGCTGTTAAGTATGCCTGAGAATACGATCGAAGAGAGAGGCTAAATGAAGGAGATGAGGGGGGTTTATATAGATTTCAAGGAAGATCAATCAACGGTCCAGATAATTCAGAAGAATCAACGGAGGAGAATAGTTGAGGAATGTGCAACGAATGAGAAGAAGACACGTGTCTTGCTTTCTTTTGCATGAGAGGAGTTATCAAGAATAGAAGAATGAGTTAACTGAAGAGATAAATCAATTAAAAGAATAAAGCAATCAGTTAAGTGATTTAAAACAAGAAGAAGAGATTTGCATGAGAATAGAAGATATTTTGCTTTATTAAATATAGAAATATTTAATTGATGAGCAAAAAAGCTTGAGTTATATTAGAGATAACTCAAATTAGAAGAAAAAGCAATTTAAATAAATAATTGATTTATTTAAATTTAGAGAAGATATTTTTGGAAGAAGTAATTAAATAATTGGAATTATTTAATTTAGAAGATTTGAAAGCAAATTAAATAAATAAATTTATTTAATTGTTGTGCATGATTTTGGAAGAATAAATTTGATTTAATTAAATAATTAAGAATTATTTAATTGTAGATAAGAGGGAATTTGTGATGAATTAATTAAATAATGGGATTTATTTAATTAATGTGAATTTGATTTTTAGAAGGTGACAATGATTCAATTAAATAAATAAGATTATTTAATTGTAGAAGAATATAGAGGAATTTGATTTAATTAATTAAATAAAGAGGATTTATTTAATTAATGTTGAATTTAGGAGATTTAGAAGAATTTGATGAAAATTAATTAAATAATTAGATTATTTAATTAACGTTGAGTGCAGGTGATTAGACAGATTATGAAATGCAAGTAATTCGACGACACGGTCATTTTAGGGTGTCTACATGTATGATCTTACGATTCATACATGCATTAAAGTATAGTCAAAACACATCAAACACACGCTAAGTTTGAAGACTATCGCTAGCCTAAAAGCTTAGGAAAACATAAGAAAACAATTAACAGACACATAAGACACTATGAATACAGTAAGGAAGCATGCAATACATTAAGATGATAGTGAAACATGCAATACACACAGAAGACATGAAAATAGTCATGTAATACACAGTGAAGACATGATTAAGCAATTACATATCCATATATATAACATGCTAATTAAAGTAATAAAAAATGCACAGGCACATTCAGCGTGGGGAGGGACTTATCGCCACACAACTTTAGACCACACAAAACACATATAGCGTGGGGAGGGACTCATCGCCCCCACAACTTTAGATCACACCACAAACACGCAAGACATGCAAAGAAGACACATAAAGCACATGAAAGACACATAGAATACATAGTATGTCATAGACACACTATACATCTTATAAATGGCAAGCACGAGTGATAGGGATGAGTTCATCACTACTCCACTATCTAAAACATGCCAAACACACCTAATGATTGAGATACACTACCACAAATACCAAATAAATGCTTAAGGATATATGACTCAAGATCCAACCTCACCTCGTGATGAGAACTTTGTATAAAAGGATGTGCATTAGCTCAAGAGATACACCATCCCGCCTCGCGATGAGGGCTTTGTATAAAAGGATACACACTAGCTCAAGAGATATGTCATCCTGCCTCACAAGGAGGGCTTTCTTGCTTTAAAATGATGTGTACTAGCTAAAGAGATACACCATCCCACCTCATGGTGATGGCTTTCAAACACACTTTATCAGTGTCAAAAGATAATCAGACAAATACCATTATATATGCCCCCACCTTAAGGTGGTTGATCTCGCTTACCGGTATCAAGCACATTAAGGTAGAGTGAAAACACACAAGGGAACAAGAACTTTCACAAAGCCCATTCCCCCAAAGGTGACATGTGCCACGATCATTGAATGTTCCCACAAAAAAATTATTATGATTTGCTAAGATATGATATAAACTTTGGTTAGAAAATCTTATTCTAAGATAACAACCAAATAGAAGCTATGCAGAAATCATGTATTATATCACATCAAAGACCAAGGCTACACTTGTGGGTTCGGAACCGAGTATAGCCGTTGGGCTATACTATAGGTATCTCAGAACTGAGTGTAACAACAAGGTGAGATACAAAATAATCCACAACATATAGAAACAAATTTCACAACACAAATCACAAGGAGTGATTCTACTAGTCAAGCGTTGGATATATATATATATATATATCAAACCCCATCTTCATATATTTACTAGGTCCATTTTTTCTTTCTTGCTGAAGGGACACACAATCCTTATTAGTATTTATTTGTTTTTGTTATCCACCAGCTAGTAGAGCCACTGAAGAATGTAAACAATAAAGATGAGAGAGGAGACAAAAGGTGACTTGGTTTTACAACATAGGAGGATGTCCCCAAGAAATCCTCCATGATGTTATGCCCCCAAGGTACAACACGCAACAATAAAATAGAGGGGAAGAAAGATAAAAGAATGTAGAGACAAATAGAAGAATGGTCACAATAGAGGCGGTCTCCTTGTATCCTTGACCTTACAAGAGTATCAAGGGTCATCCAAAGAGACCTAAACAACATATAACACAACACGAGGGAACACAACACATAAGATAAGGCAACATAAGGGAGAAACTCAAAGAGATGCTACAACAAAGCTGGCTAATAAGGGTTAGAAATACTTACCTGTTACACAACCAAACTAGCGGTTGTCATTGAGCAAATCATCTTCTTCCCAATCTTGAATGTAAGAGGAAATAGGTACACAAGGCATAATTTCCTAACTTAAATCATCATCCTTTCACTCTTCAACCTTTATCTCTTCCTTGTTTGATTCAATATCTGGTGGTGGAATGTTTTCTTGTTGAAGTGTTGCTTATTGAGATAAAGCTTGTCTCTTCCTCCATTTTTCTCTTGCTTGCCTATTCCTTAGTGTTTTATTGGTGATGTTTGCAAAAGGATTATCATGATTTTCGATAGTCTGCAACATCTTAGAGGAGGAATCTTGTACTAAATTATCCTTTTGTGATGAAATGCCTTATTCTTTATGGGTATCTCTTGATACTTGCAAGGATGGAAGAGGAGGAACCTTGGAAAAGACTCCCTTACCTTATGGTTGAGGCATTTCTTTGAATTTAGGTTGTTCTTCACTTATGATTTGTTCCATAGGAGGTCCATCCAATTTGGTTATCAACTTTGCTTTGCATCTTTGATATCCCAGGAAGAATTGATCTTGTATTTGTTGAGGAGGCTCAGTAGGTTGTGACCAAAAGTAGTCTAGGTTGAAGTTTCTGCAAGTAACCAAAGGCTTCCATCTACTATGGTAGACAATATACACTTTCCCATGGTGAGGAAATTTTATACATTTATGAATTGTAGAGGGGTCTGCTTTCATGGATTTGAGCCATGGATGGCCTAATTTCACACGAAATAGGTCGGATGTAGGAATGATGTCAAATGATTGCTCAAGGGCTTTCTCAGCTACATTAATCAATAATGTAATCTTCCCTATATCCGGGAGGAAAGATCTAGTATGTATCTTAATCATTATATGTGTGGGCTCATAAGTTTCTTGTATCAAATCATGCGCATAGAGGAACTCTTTAGTAATCACATTCGTCATACAATTAGGACCAATAAGGACCCCTCTTGTAGGATATCCACTTATACGTGTGGTGATGTAAAGAGGTCCCTTCCATGTCTCCATTTTTTCTATCATGTGGTGTAAAGATTAATTGAGGTTCAAGAGTCTTCCTCTTTCTATAAACTCAAGGAGGGACCATAGCATTATTGTTGCAATAAGAAGCCATGTATGTGAGACTGTTTCACACCCAAGCACTTGTTTGAGGAAATCGGGGTTTTAAAGAGAAAAACACACAAATTTCACAGACAAGGCAAGATGAATGAAGTAGAATTTTCTCAAATAATTGTGAAGAAGGTGTGTAAAACCCTTAAATGTTGAAATACACAGCATGTAATTGCAAAATTTCAAATCTAAATGCAAGAACACACAATGAAGCAATAAGAAAAATCAAAATCAGATTTGAATGAGTGTTTAAAGGAGCATAAAAATCTGAAATAAGATTTTGACTACTAACCCTAACTTCTTGTGAAAACTAGGTTATATGAAAAATGCAAAATTTCAAGCAAAACCCTAACAAATGAGATATGCAAATGCAAGGCATGAGATCATGGAATGATTAAATGTAAAAATTAGAAAATTAAATGTTTCCAATGATATGCAAGGAAATAATGCAAAACTATGCCTTTATGCAAGCCTAGAATGCTTATTTTTTCAAAATTTTCAAGTGTATGCAATATTTTTCAATGTAGGATGGAAAATATGATATGGATTAATGCAAGATCTGATCACAACAATCAAAAAGATGGAAGTTTAGTAAAAACACGGGTTCAACAAAATGTTATGTAGTAAAAGGGGGAAGATGGAATGTGTGAGTACTCTAGATCAAACCCTCCTTTCACTATAACATTCATGGCCAAAACTGAGATTAAGCCACTACAAGATGGATGAGGGCTCAGCTACAGTGCTCTTGTTTATCAAGGAAAGATAAGACTCAACAAAGATTTTTATCAAACCCTAGGCTAAATATGAATGAAACCCTAGTTATAAGATAATCAACTTGAAATAGATGAAAAACAACAGAAATCTAGAAACCAAAAGTATAGAGAGGATCAACAAGATGTTGGAACTTATCTCTCGAAAGCAGAGGTGTCGGAGGACAAATTTGGCAACCACCCAAGTCTAGAAGTGAGATTCTACCAAAAGTAAAAAATGAGAAAAGGCCGCAAATGATAATTAGAAACCAGATCCAGAAGCTTGAGGCCTTGTGTACTAGGGTGGAAACCACCCAAGTTTGTTCGGGGAGATATTCTGGAACTATTTTCAGATCCTGAAACTCTTTTTCCTACACTGTTTCCCAATAGCTCCACTTTTCCTAAAACCTCTACCTATAACCTGCACACAATATGACAAGACAGGGGTTTGGGGGTTGTGGTGTTTAGGGATTTGCCTTAGTTAAATCTTAGGTTAGCATTCAAGCTTTCCCAACATTGTTGTTAATGAGAGAGTGTTTCCTTGCATGACAAAGGCTAAAGATAATCCAATGATGAAATGATTCAAATAGCAATGATGTCACCTTAAAGGTGAAGTCCTTAGGAGGATGAAATCTCTTTAACTCATAAGGAGATGGATGATGAAGCCATATCTATAACAAACTCACAAATACAAACACAAATCTGCAACAACAACACAATGAATGCCTTGAATACTCTTTGCTCCAATATCATAAGTTCGCGTTGTCCATCTAAGTTTAAAATGAAGTCATAAACTCACTTATATATGCTTTCTTGCTAACATTTATGAATTTAAATCACAAAAGCCAACAAGGAGAAACATTTTGGAAGGGCCCAAGCTAGCATACCAAAAGTTAGCCCTAACCAATTAAGGGAGACTTGGGCGGTTGGCGCCCAAGTTCAAAGGCCTAAATTGGGCTAGAATTAAGCTAAAGGAGGCATAAAGGGTCCAAAATGTCACGGGTGTCAAGTAATTTCCTTTAGGATGATCAGTTGTAATGTATAAAGAAGCAAATAGGACCTAGGAGCTAAACTAGGAGGTAAAAAGGCATGTGGCCACTTTTTACTCCATAACAACAATAAACGTTCATGAAATAAAAGTTTCTCGAGTGACCAATTTCCATTTTACCATTAAGAACATTCCATCCTTATTGGAAGGCTAAAAATTCAACGCATAGGATAAGCCAATTTAAAAACTTAAGAGAAGAGGATCAATCATTGAGGATGATCTAACTATTTAACTATGAAAAGATAAAACCAATTCAATTGTTAACATAAGAAGTTATCAACAACAATACCTTACTTAGATCATCATCTATGTTTACTAACATTAATACACTAAAGGATGAATAATTTTAACTCTACTCATAGCCTACAATATTATCTAATAACTAATTCTATTGTATTGTTGCAATACCTCAGTGATCAAAAGAAACATACATCTTTCACCAATTTGGCCAAGTTCACATAATCAAGGTAAATACCATTTTTCTTCTTAAAGATGACACCAATCTAGGAAAATGCACATACTATAAAGTTTTTTTCTTTAATAGTTACTTTGATGGTAATGATGACAAATTCACAAGGATTATCCAATGAAACAACTAAACTAAGAATAGTTTTCACTAAGACAGTTTATAGCTAAGTGATTAAATCAATTATATATATTCACAAACCAATCATCAATAAATTGAAACATAGATATAACAACATGCCACAAATTCATCAAATAGCTAATATGAACCTACAACTCAAAAATCAAACCTTGGTAAAAGAAATTCCTACTTGTACAAACTATGCAGTAACTCTTAATCTTTCTCTTAACCTCAAAATCTAATCTAATTATATAGAATAGGAAATGTGGAAGGCAAGAAAAGAATTAGATAGGTTGATTGAGATGAAATAAAATGATTTATAGGAACTGACATTACATATGATTTTCTCGACACAGTTTTAAAACAGCCAAAGCAATTTGATTTGTTTGACATAGTTTTGAAACAACTAAAGCAAATATGATTTGCTTGACATAGTTTTGAAACAACTAAAGAAATTTGATTTACACATTTTCCATGAGTTTTATTACAAACTTTTAAAAATATTAAAGAAAGAAAATTTCACTATGTTTCCTTGTTTATGCAAAAGGGAAGGTAATTTTTACCCTCATTGGTTTATTCCACTTGAAGACTCTTAATAACCAAGAAATAGCCTAAAGATAAAGTCCATATATAATCACACAAGCAAACCAAGGATGAATCCTTATCATTTTACCCCCAAGTTACTCCATTAGTAAAGGAAACCAACTCATTGTGACTCCGGTTCAAATATCTATGAATTACTAAGATCTAGGTTACATCTCTAAAGAGTCATAATTAATATATTTAAACAACTAACTCCTAAATTCTATAATCAAACTCATTCAACTATTAAGATGGCATTGTACTAAGCTATTAAAATTTAATACTCCAGGTCAAATTTAGAACTATTTTCCAAAGAAAGCAAAAGACATTTTTAGGCAAGGGTTGCGTTTGATTATGAATTATATGGATAATGAAAGTTTAGGGATATCAAACTTTGATCATTAATTCCACTTTTGAAGCATTAACAAATTAAGTTTATATCCTAAAGACTAGGTAACCATACTAGAACCAAAGTGTTAAAACAGTATTATCAAAGGATATAAGAACGTATATGAGCTCTTCCTTTATAAAGTAAATCATGAAAATTACATAACTCTTATGTATGCCTTATAGTTTTAAACTACATCTTTTCATTAACAACAAACATAAAAATAAATAGAGAGAGAGGAAGATAACACATAAAATGTATACTATATTTTGCTTTAGATTCAAGACTTAATCTCGTAACTCATTTCCACTTATTGAACAACTTTGAGAAGAATAAACATTTATAAAACTCTCAAGTTGTTATCATGAAGTAGTTACAAGTATGGCTCCTCATATCATAAGGAATTTAGCAAATGTTGCAACTAATGTAAGACTTAAAAAGATGGATTAAGGAACATATATCCTTACTACAACTATTAAAAGGTAATAATGATTTTAACACTTACAAGACCCAATAAAAGAATACTTACATTATATGCCATCAAGCAAGTATACTTTATCATCCAAGGACTAAACAATTACTTATTCATGTTTGCAATAAGTATTTTCTTTTCATTCACTTGATAGGATCTAAATTTCCAACTTAGAGAATCTAACAAATCCAAGAGAAAGAACTAAACTAATAGCTGCTATTATCACACCAATAAGAATAAAGCACTACGAGGTCAATACATACGCATCCCTATAAATATAGAAATTAACACTAAAAAAAACAATTCTTAATAACTCTCAATGCCTCTATAGAGCTGCTTTAACAAAGGCAATTTCTAAAGAAAAAAATCCAAAACCTTCTATTCATAGTTTCAAACTATTATCACAAGAATATCATTCGTGTAACCATTATATTCCACAAAACAGAGAGCTGGCGCATGCTACGAGGGAGATTATAAGTGTGCCGAGGTTCATATTGCAATTAGAATGATATTGGTTTTTTAATTAACTTAGGGACTACAACCACTTACTAAAGCCGACCTAGCACTATACTGGCCACAAAAAACTTAGGACATAACATTAGTTTAAACCTCCTCAAGTGACTTCTTAGCATGTGTTGGAGGGGATGCTTAGAGACAGGGTATTGACATCCATGGAAGGATAAAGGATAGAGGATTTTATCAAATGTTATAGTCACATGCATTGAAAATGTGGAAGCATGGTTTAAGCACGAGATCTATTTGACAAAATGCATCAAAGAGACACAATCTCATGGAATGTAATGATTAAAGGATTACACAAAATGAATTTGAAGAACATGCTTTAGAAAATTTTGAGCAAATGCCATTGGTAGGTGTAATGCCTAAGTCCACAACCTTTACCAGCATCCCCTCTACAAGTGTTGAGATGGGAGCTCTGAGACAGGGTAGGGTCATCCTTCAAAGCATAACGATAGAGGAATTCTTATCAGATATAATAGTTGGAAAAGCTCTAGTTGACATGCATACAAAAAGTGTAAGCACAGACAAGCCATGTGGATCTGAGCACTTCTGCAAAGATGTTGAGAAAATAACATAAATTGCACAACATAGTGACAATGGTCATTGTACCTTGGCATTTAATCATATTTTATGTGTAAAATCCAGGGCTGTGTCCATGGAAGTCTGCAATAGGAACTTGACAATCAACAGTGATGTAGAGCATCTAGGACAGCAGAAGCATGGTTCAAAATTTCAATGGTACCGTTCTCAAGGTTCACTATTTTCTCTTGACATAGAACAAAACTTCACTTAAGGCAAGGTTTCAACTCAAACTACACATATTCTTGATACCAAGGTGAAGGACTTCAGGGTACACCTTCCAAGATGCCTAACTCCCTCTAACATTCCACCATCACCATTGTGTAGGGTCTGCAGGACAGCAATATCTACCATACCTTTCAAGGATAGTCACAACCTCACTGCTCCATGAGAAGGGCAGTCACAATATCCATCTTAAGGTGGTCTCTTCTAAGACAAACTCTTGCCTAACTTATAACATACCAAATCAATAACTCACTAAGCATTTAATGTCTTCTTTGACAAAACAATGACATGCCAAACATACCTATTATCTTCTTGGTAGTGGCTGTCTCCAAGCCTTCCTTATAGTGACTATTGTCCAAGTCAGAGAAAGGCAGAAAGGACTGTTGTCTTAGGGAAATCTCTCCCTACTCCTTGTCATAGGTTCATGACCAGATCTAGGGCCCTTCCTACTGGCCTCAACACTTAACATTCATCTACTTTCCACTTCCTTGTTACTAGTTACCACCCTTCTGCTACTGTCCTTCTCCAAAACCTCAACACAAGACTTCTGTAGGGTCATCTACATGACTAACTCAGTCCAAACCATCCTCCTACCTCCACAAACGTTCACAAGACATTATATTACCTAATATACAACCCATTCCATTGAGTAGGATAGACAAAGATCAATGGAATGGGGAGAAATCCATCGGGTACTCAAAAATACCCTTATTCAGGGTTTCAAACCACTTTCAAAACAAAGGAGAAATGCAGGGATATACAAGGGTGTCAAAAGACCAAATAACTTGCAATGATAGGTAACTCAACAACCTAACCAACCATCACAGACACTAGCCACCTCCAGGCTGTACAAGTACGGAATATTGCAAAAAATAACAAATTTTAGAAGGAAGACAACAAGTTTAAAAATAGTTTGGGAAAAAACAACGATTTCTTTTACCTATCTTTGTGTCAAGCCTCCATCCAATGCTCAAATACAAGCTATCTCCATCCTCTATTCATCCATTATACTCATAGGCTATGACTATCTCGTACAGTAGTACAGTACGGCTAGAAAAAGCAGAAAAAACATAGAAAAGGTAGAAAAAGTAGAAAAAATAGTTATCTTTTGTTATTTTCTTCAATTCCTCCAAATGTGTGATACAAAGATGAATCCCTTCTACTTAAAGAAGGCCTCCTACATGTAGGAAATCAAGTGAGAGTGGTTGGGGATCCAAGAAACTGCCCAAACCATCGTGCTTCATAACTGCAGTACTAAATGACAGATTTAGTAACTGTCCATTCTTGGACTGCATTTACTGTTTTTATGGTTTCATAATAATTTTTAACATGTGGTTTAACCTTGGACAAGGTTCTAACATGTCTTCCTAACCTTTGACATGCCTCTATAGGCTTACAAACATGAAGACTTTACTGACTATCCTAAATGCCTCACAAAGGCTTTACATAAAAGACTAATTCAAACTACCTATTATAACATGATTGTCCTTCCTAGGACTACAACCTAACAATAGTTTCTAGCTATTTGGACATAGTCCCTTACAAGCATGGCTTTCAAGCCTCATAACAACATTAAGATGGTCTCAAAGACCTTATTAAACAAAACAAACTACTTGAAAATCTAACCAAAACCTAGATGTCTTGGTGCTCCTGCACCAAACAGTCCTTGACTAATCTACTGAATTGAAACTTTCCTAATTAATTAAACTCATGCTTATAACTATTTTCTTTGAAGGAAAACTTGATCTAAGAATTGAAACAATACTTTGCTGAAAATGATCTATCTAATGACAAAAAGTTGAATAGTCATTAAAGCATAGAAAAGATTGAATTAACAGAAATATGATTTTTTCTATGAAAGTAGAAAAGACTACATTGAGGAATCTAAAATAACATAATTGTTATCATGTGGAATTGCACCTTGCTTGAAGCCTATTGAAGCATTCCAATGACACAATGGGACTGATCTCAAGGTGTGGGACCTTGCAGTTGAGATTAGACCTCCAAAGAAGGATGGTTCCTCTTTCTGAGCTTAAGGCTTAGAGAATTGAACTAAGTCTAATGCTACTCATAGGGAAGAGGGGAAGAAAATACTGAAATTAAAAGGGGAGGTGATGCACCAGATTTATAATGTGTTTTAACTGTGTCTGAATTAACACAACAATGACTTCAAGACTATAAAAAGCTCACATAGACTCATATAAGCTACATAGAGGTTTGGAAGATAACTAAAGCTAAAAAGGATCTATTTTTCCCATAATACCAGCGTCTAATTCTCAAGTGAACACAAAACAAAAACTTGAGAGAGAGGCGAAGTAACAATCTATATTAGTCATGAAGGCTAGAAACCTATTACAAAGCAGAACAATTTGTTACAGGAGAAATAGATACAAAATAACCAATTCAATTCATTGGTGAACTAGACTAGAAAACATCAAAGGCCTAGCTGCAGACACAATGCATCAAATTCTACTAGTTCTTGTAATTGCATTACAAGACCAGTGACAAAAAATTATCTAGCATAACAACCTAGAACAATAGTTAACAACAAAAACCTTTTTTACATCTTTGATTCATGTATATATAGCATTTTCATCCATCTGCAGCATTGGGTACTAAAATTTGGTCAACTAACACTGCCCAGGTGCCCACGCTGCATTAAAATCTGGCTTAGGGGCACTACACATCTTAAAGGATGGTGGCCATACTTTTAACAGGCATGCAAACCTGCAGAAGAAGATTACTTTCATGCATGGGTGCCAAGTGCATTTATGAGAGAAGGCCTAAAATACCTTCTATGTACCTACAAACTCACTTTATGGCTCCTTTGTACTGGCACATTGAAAAATTCCATTGTTTCAACTATCCTCATTCGGCCCTAGCCTGCAACACTGAATGCTGGGTACTTCTTTATCCTGAGATAATGGCATGATTTCAGGAATTGATCTACAAGCTTTTACAACACTTTAAAATATTTTATCTCTATAATCTACCATTGGTGGGCACCACTGAATTCTTCATTTTCAGCAAATTTATCTTGGGCTGAACTTTGTTTCTTATTACTTTTCGCCTTATCAATGAATTTCCCTTTCTGTGAACCCAGTCTTTGGCCTTCCTCCACACTTGGTTCTCCTTCCTCACCTTATCGGTGAAATATCTATTTTCTAAACTTGGCCTCCTTCTTTATCAATGAAAAATGACTTTCATGAACCAACTTTGTTTCTTGCTTTTCCCTTTAGTCGGCAGAAACCACTTTTCATGAACTAGCGACCTTTATCGTTATTTTTCCCTTTGGTTAAAAAACTCTAACTTTTGTAAACTATCCTTCCTTTACCACTCTTATCTCTTTCTTATCTCTTTTTCACCTTATCGGTGAAATTTTCTCTTTGCGAACTATCTCCCTTTGACTCCATTCTTTCATTTTGCCTTATTGACAAATTTCACTTTTGCAAACTTGGCCTGCTTGGTCCTTCATTTTGCCTGATCGGAAAAACCTCTATTTGGTGAACTTTACTTTCTTTTGGCCTTATTGTCCATTTAGCCTTATCAACAAATCTCTCTATTCAAGAACTGAGCCCGTTCCCCTGCTTTTTGCCTATTTCACCTTATCGACGATTTTTGCATTTTACAAACTTGTTGGCAAGTTCGTCCCTTTGTCGATTTCCTTACCAACCAAGATTTTCACCTTTTTTTCCTTATCATTGAAATTCTCCTTTTTAGAACCACTGAGCTGGCTCCTTTTTCCCTTAGTTGGTGAATTTTCTATTTTACGAACTGCCTGTGTCATTCATTCTTCATCTTTACCTATCGACAAAATTTCACTTTTGTAAACTTTTCCATGCCTTAGCTGATTTTTCTCCTCTTTTTCCTTTATTTCAGTTAGCTAAATCCCCCTTTATGAACTTACCCTTTTAATTTCCTTATTGGCGAAACTCCATTTCTATAAACCAAGCTTGCCTCTAACTTTTTTTCCTTTTCCCTCTCACAAATTGCCCTATCGGCAAATCCTCAAAAACATGAACCACTTGCCTTGTTCTTCACTTTGTCAATTCATTGATAGAAGCTCCTTCTTTCTTTCCTTGCCTTAGCCACATCTGCCTACCTTTGCTACTTCGTTCCTTTGTCGACAAATTTGTTGATCGACAAACTAAAGGTTCACGAAACTTTAAGTTTGCCGACAAAGGCAAACTTTATTTTTCTTTCTTTATCTCTGCCTTCTATATTTTCCCATCACTTCTTGCTGCTTCACCCATTCAGTAAGCAAACCAGCGAATCGGTGAACCAACTAAAATATTGCCAACTGAAGAAAAATAAAAGGTAAAAACTTAGAACTTTTTGGGGATTTTTTGGGCTCTTTCTAAGGAAAATATTCTTCCATTTCAAGTGTCTTAGATCGGATATTTCTGATGGAAGAATGGATTTTTTGGGTTATTTTCGCGTGGGAAAAAATAAGACAACATTTTGGAGACTATGTAGGGGTGTTTGCCTGCTAAACACAAGGATCCAGTTGCCTTATACAATCCATTGGGCACATAGTCAAATGAAACTGCAACAACAAGATCAATACATAATTGAAACCTCTTCCAGAAAACATAAAAAACACACAAGGTAAATAATCTCCTAATGAGAAAGTTGCATGTGCAAAAGCACTTAGAGGAAGGGAAACCTAAAATAGAAACAAACCTCTCTAAATATTTACAAGGATCTCAAAACCAAACTCAGAAGTATGGTTTGAGAGGAATTCCATTCACTGGGATCATAAGTGCTTCACCAGTCAGCTTGGAGAGTTGAAAGGCATTAGCTTGCTTGCAACTGGTGATGATGTAAGGGTCACTCCATAAGGCATCAAATTTGGTATGCCTCCCAGCCTTAGCTTTGCATTCATCCCATTTCAACACCAAATCTCCCTCTTGGAAGGCTCTGTCAACTGATTTTCTATCAAAGGTCTTCTTGACCTGATCTTAGTGGGTTTCAAGGGTTTTCATAGTAGTATCCCTTTTTCTTTGATTTCCATCAACTCAGCACACTTGACTATCATGGTGTCATTTTCTAACAATTCCAACCACTAGGCTAGCTCAAGGGAAGGAAAATCCAATGACAGTGGAACATTGCTTCCTTTCCATATACTAGCATGAAGGGTGAATTGACAATGACCCTATTAGGGGTAATTCTATCAACCTAGAGAGTTGTCTTCAACTTGGAATTCCAAGTTCTTTGATTATCATCCACTGTCCTTTTGATGATCCTAATCAGGTTCTCATTTGTAGACTCAGCCAGGTCGTTCCCCTGGGGATAGTAATTGGATGACGTCGTTAGATAAATCCCATAGTTAAGTAGCCAATCATAATATTTTGTGCCTACAAAGGCTTTGGTATTGTCAAAAATAATGGTGAATGGAACACCAAACCTGGTAACTATTCCCTCAAGGAAGTCTAAAATGGAGGCCTTTGTGGCATCCTTCAATGCAACGACCTCTGTCCACCTAGTGAAATAATCAGTGGCTACTAAAATCCACTTGTGGCTAGGGCTGGAAGGTGGATTAATCATCCCAATGAAGTCCAGACCCCATTGGGCAAATGGTTGATCACTATGAATTGGATGTAGGGGAAGAGAAACCAACCTTTATTTTCCTATAAATAACACACATTCTTTGCAGCTTCTTACCCATTTATGGGCATCTCTGAATAAATTGGGCCAATAATAACTAGCCCTCATGATTTTGATAGTAGTTGTTCTTGGGGAATAATGGCCACCAGCATGGTCATTATGAAATTCTTCTAATACCCTCAAGGCCTAATCTTGTGCAATGCATGCTCTAAGGAGAACTCCATTGATGTATTTTCTAAACAAGACACCATCAAAAAGAACATAGGGGATGGACTGAATCCTAAAATACCTTTTTTTTTGCTTGATCCAGTCCATCTGGGCATCTACCTAACTACAGAAAAGTGACCATGTCATGGTGCCAGTTAGTTGGAGCGTGGGAACCAGCTAGCTACGCCTATTCTAGAACACACACAACATCATCTCTGTCTTCAAGGTCCATAGCCATCTACTCACACAGGACCTTGCCATGTACTAGTTTGGTGATGTTGATGTTGACACCATATTCCATTACCTTTGTGATCCACCCAGCCCTTTTCTCATTGACATCTCTACTCAAAAGAAATTCTTTAACACTAGGGTAGTTCAACATCAACTATATTTTACTATTTGAAAGCATATGCCTAAAATTTTTAAGTGCTTTCACTATAGAAAAGACTTGTTTTTCAACAAAATCATATTTTAACTCATATTTTTTGAGTGACTGGTTGAAGAAAGTGATTGGCTGTTCCAATTTCTTTTCATTCTACTGTGTTAAAACTGTTGATATGCCCTCTTTGTCTCAAAAGGCATAAAGGATAAAATACTTTTCATAGTTAGGATTTATCAATGTAGGAGCCTGTGCAATGGCCTGCTTGACAGCTTCAAAACTGTCTCTACCTTCCTTTGACCGTGTGAAAGCAACATTCTTGGTGTAGTCATGGTAGGAGGGTTCACAGAATGAACTATCCAAACTGTGTAGCAAGAGTAAACACAATGGAAACAACTCAAAGATATGGAACAAATGCAGATTCAGTCATTTAGTATATCATAGAATTCAAATACATATCATCCAGCAACATGCAGGCTTACAATTAGGGCTCACAGGCTCAATTACAGAATATCAGAATATGCACTAGATTTCACTTTGAAGCTCCTTCACAAAGAATGCCAAACTATCAACTATCACTATTATCACAAACTACTTTCCTAAGGATCTATTACATCAATATATATCATCTTTGGAACAATAGATTCCTTCGCGTCGGCCAAGGAAGATCACAAACTCCAATGAAGAGTTGTAATGTGTGTACATGGATAGGTTAGACCTAAATATATAGAACACCTCCGCAAATGAATGGAATGAAGTACGGATCTCAGGGAAGGTTCGGCCACAAATCAAACAACATTGAATGATGTGCAATTAGGCTCCACAAGTTGAGGAATGCTTCTCAAGTCTTCTCCTTTAGTTGACTATCAGATATTGTCAGGATGCTTTGATCTGAGAAGACAGTTGATCTTCTGATAGCGATAACTTTTGGTACTTGATCCGAATGCTCTGAGATTTAGATATGATGTAGATGAGTGAATCTAGATGCTAAGTCCAGCTTCACAAGATCTAAAATACAACTGCGGTAGAATGTGGACCAAAATATAGAAACTGCTACTGACTAAACTACCTGAACTAAACTAGAAAATGAAAAGAAACAAACTGAACTGCAAACAAACTAGAATGCAAATGTTTTTGGTTGATGCAAGATTGCTCTTGAACCAAAGATACTCCTGCATCAAACATCCAGGGTTATTAAAAAATTGAGTCCCTCACTTTGTTGGGGCTAGAGGAAAACCAAGACGGTCTACCTCAGCCTAAGAAATCCATGTGGAATCTTCTTTCGGTCTGCCTTTCCACTTCACAAGATATTCTTTGTATTATCTTCCTCTGGTGTTGTGTCCAATTTTGCTTTCCAAATGTCTTCAATATGCTCTGGTGCTTGTTGTGGTAACTGCTTCTTCAAGTCTTCTATCATGTCGTCACTGAATTCTACTTCGTGTTACTGGTATAGGTCTGCAATATTGAAAATAGGTGAAATACCCAATGTCTCTGGTAGTTACACTTCATATGCATTACTTGAATCAAATTTCTTAAGTATCTTACAAGGTCCAAACTTCTTCATCCTCAACTTGTTATATGTTCCAACTGGAATTCTTTCTTTTCTCAAGTATACCATCACTTCATCTCCCACTGCAAATTCCTTATGTCTTCTCTTCTCATCTACTTGCTCCTTATATTTGCTATTCATATCTGCCAAATGCTTCTTAACCTAATCATGCACTATCTCCATGTGTCCTACAAATTCTTCTGCTTCTGCACTCCTCTTTTCTGTCATACCCATGTCTATTAATTCTGTAACTCCTCTAGGGTTTTCTCCAGTAACAATCTCAAAAGGTGTTCTTTCGGTACTCCTATTTACTGCATTATTGTATGCAAATTCTGCTTGTGAAAGAATCAAATCCCAACTTCCTATCTTGTCTCCAACCAAACATCTCAATAAATTTCCCAAACTCCTATTCACTACCTCTATCTGTCCATTAGTCTATGGATGAAATGTTGAACTAAACTTTAAATCTATCTTCATCTTCTTATAAAGTGTCTTCCAAACATATCCAAGAAATCTAGTGTCTCTGTCTAAAATTATGCTCTTAGGTAATCCATGCAATCTCACAATCTCCTTGAAAAATAGGTTAGCTACATGCACTACATCAGTTGTCTTCTTACAAGGTATGAAATTTGCCATCTTTGAAAATCTGTCTACCTCTACAAATTTAGAATCATGTCCTCTATGTGTCTTAGGTAATCCCATCACAAAATCTATAGTTATGTCTTCCCAAGGTCTCTTCGATACTATCAAAGGTTTGTATAGTCTAGTATTATAACTACTCCCTTTTACAACTTGACACTCTCTACAACTCTGCACAAACTTCCTAACATTATTATGTGTTTGAGGCCAATAATAGTTTTCACTCACCAAAGCCACTATTTTATCAATGCCAAAATGTCCTACCAATCCTCCACTATGTTTCTCCTTGAGCAAATTATCTCTCATTGAACTTCTAGGTATACACAACTGATTTCCTCTGAACAACATATCTTCTTGAATGAAATAGTCCAACCATTTACTCCTATCTGTCACAATAGGTTCCTTACATACTTTCCAAGGTTCTACAAAATCAGTGTCTCCCTCATACACGTTCTTTAATTCATCAAATCCCAACACTTCAACTCTCATCTCTGTCAGCAAGTTTCTTCTTCTACTTAATGCATCTGCAACTTTGTTTGATTTTCCACTCCTATGCTTCAATACAAATGTATAACTGTACATAAACTCTACCCATCTCATATGTCTCTGATTCAACTTTCCTTGATTGTTCAAATATTGTAAAGCTTGATAATCTGTATACAACACAAACTCCTTAGGCAGCAAGTAATGTCTCCACTTCTTCAAGGCTTGAATTATGGCAAAGAACTCCTGATCATAAACTAAATATATTCTCTTCGCATCATTCAACTTTTCATTGAAATATGCTATAGGTCTACCTTATTGACTTAACACTACTCCAATTGCACTCCCACTTGCATCACAGTCTACTTAAAATACCTTATTGAAATCTGGTAATGCTAAAACACGTTGCTCTGTCACCTTCTGCTTCAACAACTCAAAACTTTTATCTGCTTCTGATGTCCACTTAAAGTCTTTCCTATCACCTCTCATTGTCTGTGTCATAGGGTTACAAACTGAACTAAAATTTCTGATGAACTTCCGATAGAAACTAGCCAATCCATGAAATGATCTGACTTCTCCAATGATCTCTAGTGTAGGCCATTCAACAATTGCTCTCACTTTCTCAGGGTCCATCTTCAATCCTTTCGTAGAAATCACAAATCTCAAATATACCAATTCTTCCTTCATGAAACTACACTTCTGGATGTTTATCAACAATTTCTCTTCCCTCAACCTTTGGAAAACTTGTCTAATATGCCACAAATGTTCTTCTTTTGTCTTCCTAAAAATTAGAATTGTGATAGGTGAAAGTTAGGCTTGGCAAATCAGACATAGTCATGAAACCCTAACCCTACCATCATCAAGGAATCTAACCTAAATGAAATCAAAGAACAATGCAATTCAAGCATAACATCACCTAGACCGTGCGATTCCTTGTTTGAGGGATGTGGACTGCTTCTTCAACAATGAACAATTGCAAAGCTGAAAGCTGCCATGATGGATGATAAAAGCTCACATGAATGCTCAGATGCTCAAGATGATAATGTAGGTGCTATATGATTGCTGGATTCCCTCATATGGGATGAGAAGGTGTTTATATAGGGCTTAGCCAAGATCAATCGACGGTGGAGATTCAGAGGCTATGTGAATGGTTAGGATTGAAAGATACTAAATTTAGGTTCCATTAGTTGTGCATGTGAAGGATATGAATGAAAGTTGTACAACAACACATGATTGACTGGACAATTGTTGGAATGTGATAAAAGATGAGTGTTTAATTCAAATAAAATATTTGAATTAGTTGGGATATGAGTTGGATATTAATTAAATAAATAAAATTTATTTAATTAATTGGGATAAATGAATAAAATGGGATAAGATATGATGTGGAAATTAATTAAATAAATAAAATTTATTTAATTAATTGGGATGAGGATAGGATAAATGGGATTATGATGTGGAATTAATTAAATAAATAAAATTTATTTAATTAATTGGCTAAGTAGGATGAGAATGGGATTTTAATTAAATAAATAAAATTTATTTAATTAATTGGCTAAATGATTAATGATTTAACAAGGTGTTGCTAGACATGGACAAAGTTGGGACAAATTTGGGTGTCTACATTTTGCCCCTCTTTGATACAATGTTCGATAGAGCGTTGTGTCAAAGAAGATACGATATGCGTTCGATAAACAAGTTATGCCCCAGTGTAACTAGCAGGTGATGCCCCCTCGAGAGGTAAGCCAGGCTAACCAGGAAGGGCTGGGTTGGCTCTCGATAGAAGAAAAGGCTAAAAAGAAGGCAGACACGAAGGAAATGGGGGTTGCATGGAAGAAAATAGGCTATGGCATAGAAGAATTAGGGTTGTGCGAGGGGCTATAAGTAGGTTCTAGATAGGATGATGGGCAGCTTTCAAGTAATTGCTCAAAATGAAAAGAAATGCAGTCCTTATGTTTGATATAGTATATAGATGTTATGCACCAGGGTATAAGAGACCAAGGTGTCGAGATATCCAATGCGCAACTAGCGTGTTACAATCTTGTCTGAACGCATGAGGTCAAGATGTTGAGCCAACATGCACAAGATATGAATAACAGCTAGTGTTGGACTTTGATGCTACAAGCAATGGTTTGAGCTTATCTCCACTACACATAATGATAGTTTGCTGGTTATATGTATGGAGTTAGTCTTAACATAGAATAGTCTCAAATGCATAAGAGACTGTTTAGCTTCTCAGATGCTAGAGATATTGATATGTAAGATGCTAATCCCAACACGTACAAGATACCAATATGCATAGGAAGAGGATAAGATCATCCCGCAAATGCAAGATAAAATGAGAACACACACAAGCAAGCAAGCAAGCATGCACAAATGATTTAAAAACAAACAAGGTATTACCCCTGTCAAGCTGTAAACCAATGATTAATTGTTGATTGTTTTGTTTATGATAGTTGAGAGTGTTGTCATTGTGGGGAAAGCTATATCCCTAGATCAACACAAGGTTGTTTGCTGAGTTGGTTGGCTGATTGGCTGATTGCTTTGGCTTACAACAAGGCTAGGATCAAGACCATGGATTGCATTTGGATAATTTGGCTTGATTGATTAACTTGATTGGTATGGATTAAAGATTGGATTGCATTTGGATCATTGCTTGGAATGGTTGGAAGATGATGAAATGCTGATTAGATTGATTTGATGAAGGATGGATGATTTGTGGTGGATTGAGCTGCTTTTGATTTGCTGAAGTGATTGGATTTGTTTCGATTGGAGTTGATGTGATTAAGTTGATTTGCTTTGATGTTGATGCTGATAATTGATAGGATTTATTTTGATGGTTGGATTGTTGATTTTCTTTGGTGTTGATGCTGATGATTGATAGGATTTGTTTTGATGGTTGGCTTGATGTGCTTTGAGTTGATTTGCTTTGTTGTTGTTGGGTTGATTGTTTTGATGATTGGATTGTTTTGAATGATGATAGTAATGGTGTGATGATAAGAGTGTCCACTCAATCTAAGCATAAGCAAGTGTTCTTAGCATGCTCAAAGGATGCAAAACAAACAAGGTATTGCCCTTGTCAAGTCATAAACCAATGATTGATTGTTTGATTGTTTTGATAGATAGTGTTGTCATTGCGGGGAAAGCTATATCCCTAGATCAACACAAGGATGTGGGAACGCTATATCCCATTGATGATGATTGATTGGGCTCATGACAAGATTAGGATCAAAACCTGTTGATTTGATTGGATAATGTTCCTTGATTGATTAGCTTGCTTGATATAGATTAATGTGACTTGGATTTAAGATCATTGTTTAGATTGATTGGATTGATATGATTGGAAGAAGTGATTGATTGAAATGGATGAATGAATGTTATTGATAGGAATAACTGATGATGACGATGATTTGATTTTGATTGAATGTTGATGGAGTGGATTGTTTTGGATTGATGATGATTGGTTTTATTGCTTGGATTTTTCATTGGATATTGATTTTTTTGTGTTTTTTGAATATTTTGATTTTTTTTATATTTTTTGGGATATTTTGATTTTTTTTTTTGTGTTTTTGAATCAATGGATTTACAATTTGGGTAGCCTTGAGCTTGATACCAATGACAAGGGAGAAAACCAAGTCTAGGTGCAAGGATGGATGTAGGATGGATGGATAAAAGGATGGGCTCATAGTAAATGGCATGAAAGGCTCATGATAGATGGATAGATAAGAGGATAGGCCGTATAAGGTATGTATGCATGCCTCATGATAAACGGATAGGTAGGCTATAGTGGAAAGCTCATGATAAGGATACACCATAGTGGATGGATCATAAGGGAGCTAGGATGTGATCTCCAAGGGCTATGTTGCATAGGAAGAACAACTTACCCCATTCTAGGTGGTAATGCTTAAGATTTTTACATGACAATGTTCATGACCAAGGGATGATATGATGGATTGGATTTAAATGGGATGGATAAATAGTCAATGGATAGGACTTGGTTTGGAAAGAAGGTATGTCAAGAAATATCCAAACATGTTTCAACATTTTTCCCCTATGTCTTCATCAAGATCAAAAGGTGGAAGGATGGGTAAATGAGTTCAATAGGATAGGCATGTTTATATAATGGCTAAGGATGGTAGGATGGTAAGATAGGATAAGATAGGTTGGTATGATATAATTGGATAGATAGTTGGGAAATGGATAGGTTGGATGAGACAATGTGCCCCCAAGTGTAAGTGACATAGAAGATCAACCTACACATGACGCCTGTTTGCTAGGTTTTCATCATGGTACTTATCCAAGGCGCCTGTTTACCAGGTTTTCACCGTTGGACAAAGGGCTTTCTCTTTACTTTTTTGATTTTTTTTTTCTTTTGATGGGATGACAATTACACATGGCACCTGTTTGCCAGGTTTTCACCATGGTAATGAATAGGAGGGACTCAAGTGTCTAGTTTGATGGATGTTGGTAGTCCCATTAGAGATGGATGATGTCTTCACATGGACCATGTCATTATGCTCATCGATGTTGATAAGGGATTGCGTGGATGGGAGATGGATTAGGTAGATAATGGATTATAATGTGGAATTATGAAAGGTTCATGCAAGGATGGATGGATAAAAAGCTTATGTAAAAGCATGGACCATAGGGATAGCATGGGGGAGATATGTAGGATAATGGATGGAAGATGGGGAGATGTAGTTATGTGGAGGTCTTGCAGAGTGGAAGGGAACCATGACCAACGGTTGCACACACCGTGATAAACATTGCAGCTTTTGATGGGATGGCGGTGTAGGAAGCAATGGAGATGTTTGCTTAGGGGATGGTTGATGAAGTGATTTAGGAACCCACATAGATTTAGTATTTTTAGTGCTTTTGCTTAGCTTGTGGGATTTTGAAGGGAATGGAAGTTTTGGATGGAAGTAGGCTTTTGGATGGATATAGGTGATTGGGATTCTTGAGATGTGGATGAGAATGCCTCATTCGCTTTGCTAGCTTTTTGCTTAGGAACCCAAACCATTTTGCTTTTGGGCTTTACTTTTGGAGGTATGGGCTTGGATAGCTTTTTAAAAGTACTTTGCTTAGAAGATGGATGATTTAGAGACTTTTCACATTGATGCCCTAAGGCATGAGGGTCCTTAGGAGTTTTAGTTGGATTTTTAGCTTTATAGATAAAGGCATCCAAATGTTTATTTTGGAATCCCATGGGTTTGGTGGAAGCAAGGTTGGTGGAATGAGTGGAAGCTTTATGCTTAAATGATGTGTACTTTTGTTGGTCATGATTAGGGATGTAAGGATACGTATGAATGATAGATATGTTAGGTGTTGGAAGCAATGGTGGCAAGGTGGATGGAGGGATATTTGGAGTTGGTAAAAGTGGAGGCAAAGTGGATGGTGGAAGATGTATGGTCACATGCTTTTGACATTTATAGGATGATGGAGATGGAATGGCTACATATGTTTTGGGTAGATGATGGGGGGTGTGATGGAAAGTGGACTTAGGATGGATGGAGGAATTACCAACATCTTGGCCTTGTTTACCTTGGGGTGTGTATCCAAGGCCATATGAGCATGGAGGAATCTTGACATGGTTTGGCTCCAAAATACCTTGTTTATAAGGGCCTAGACCTTTTCCTTGGTAGTTCATGTTTTGGAGTATGCGATTGACAATAGGACTAGCTGTGGTTTGAACACTAGACTTGAGCTCTTTATTGGATGGAGAAGATGAAGTGGATAAAGGTCGTTGTTGTCCTAAGGAAGAACACTCATGTATAAGGGTGGATAGACCAATAGGACATGATGGATTTGAAATGGGATCGATGATGGATGTGGAAGGGGGATCATTAGGATCTTGATTAGCATTATGTTCACTAAGATCCAAGTTATTTGTTTGATCTTTTATGCTTATGTGTTCTTGAGAGGTACATGTCTCATTATGACAAGTGGATGTTTGTTCATTATGGATAGCGCTAGATGGAAGATGGATAAGAGCAATGTGGATATCTTGCTCATGGATAGATATAGGATTATGGATAGGATCAATGTGCTCATGAATAGCTTCTTCATAGGTATCATCTTGATCATAAAGAAGGTAAATGTTATGGATGGGTTGGATTTGGATAGATTGCTCATGAATGGGTATAGGATCAAGTTGCTCATATATAGCTTCTTCATCATTATGGCTATCATCTTGATCATAGAAAAGATAAATGTTATGGATGGGTTGCATAAAAGTGTTTTGATCTTGATTAAGATTAGGGTTTAATGTTTCCATATGCTTAGGATTAAATTTTTGACATACCTCTTGGGTTGCTTGAATAGAAGTGGAAGGCTCTTGGATAGGCTCTTGGTCAACAACATGAGAACATGATGACTCTTGAATTCGATTTATAATAGGAGACTCTTGAATAAGCTTGATGGCTTGTAGGTCACATGATGGGCTTGAAAGGCTAGGTATGTTAATGGAAGGCTTTTGAAGAGGCTCAAGGATATGTGTACCACATGATGGGATTAAAGGATTGGACACGACCTTTGGAAGTTCTTTGGTGGGCTCATGAATGGGTGTTTGACAAGGAGGTAGTTTATTCCTAGCTAGTAGCCAATGGATCACATCCTTTGCAAGTGTATGAGTGGATGAGCAATATAATGGATGGATGATAATAGTAGATGGTGTTGTAGGCTTATGATTAGGATTAGGTTGAGGGCTAATTGGATCGGACGGATTAGGATTTGGACTAGATGGGGGTGACACATAGGATGGGGATGATGTGGCATGATTTCGCATTATAGGTAGGTAGACCTTATAAACAATTGGGACAAATATTGGGCATGTATTTGTATTATGGCCTTTGGTCTTATGGTATCCACAATAATCATGTTCATCATATGGACTTTCTTCACATGGTTTGACTTCAGGAAGTTCAATGAGTTTTGCTTCAAGCATTCTTTGTAAAACTATCTCAGCCACATCCTTAGATGAAGGATTAGAATGACATGGTGATGAAGGTAATGGAGGGCTTGGTGGTTTGAAAAGTTGATGGACCAATGGACTAGGAGTAGGATCACATGGTGGTGTTGGGATAGGACTTGTTGGCTCATATGTTGGCATGTGATTGGATGGTGGTGGCCACTCTAGATTGGTATCTCCCTTATCAAAGGTTATTAGATCTTGCATAGGATAACTTGGGCTTGTTTGATTTATGTACAAGGGACTATTTGGACTTGGATGTGCTTCTTGTTGTAAAGGTGGATTTGATCTCATTTGTGCTTGTTGTGGAGGCCATTGATAGTCTTGGTAGCTAGGTGTAATGGTAGGATATGTAGACAAAAGATCGTGGGGTCGGTATGAAGTTGAGGTGGATGACACATAGTGTTGAGGTGGAATTTGTTGAGGTTGAGATGGTGTTTGGATTTGTTGTTGTGATATGATTTGTTGTTGTTGGAATTGTTGAATGGGTTGTTGTGATGATGATGGAGGGGTTGCATAGGATAATGATTGTTGTGATATGGATTGATATGGATAAGGGTTGTGATAGGTTGATGAAGGATTGATATGACATGTGGATGAATTTGGTTGATATGAAGTGGGATAAGTTGATGCAGAATTGATTTGATGTGTAGATGGATTAGATTGGTATGAAGTGGGATAAGTTGATGTGACATTGACTTGACATGTCGATGGATTGGATTGGTATGAAGTGGGATAATTTGATGTGGAATTGATTTGATGTGTGGATGGATTGGGTTTTGGACTTGTCTCATCCTCATCAATAAAGATATATCCTCCTCGAAGTATAAACTTGGTCTTAGGAGGAGAGGCTCCTTTAATTGTGATCTTGGGCTTTGGTTCACTTTCATGATTTAGATTAGGAGGATATCCACCTTTAATTATGACCTTGGGTCTTGGTTTATCCTCATGATTTGGATTAGGAAGAGGGGCTCCTCTAATTGTGATTGGTTTCTTCTCATGATTTGGATTAGGAAGAGGGGCTTCTCTAATTGTGATCTTGGGCTTTGGTTTTATTTCATTGTTTGAATTAGAGGGGTAGCCTCCTTGAATTGTGATTATAGGCTTAGGTCTTGTCTCATGATTATAAGGATAAGCCCCTTGAATTGTCACCTTAGGCTTGGGATTTGTCTCATGATTAGAGGGATAGCCCCCTTGAATTGTCACCTTAGGCTTGTGATTTGTCTCATGATTAGAGGGATAACCCCCTTGAATTGTCACCTTAGGCTTGGGATTTGTCTCATGACTAGAGGAATAGCCCCCTTGAATGATTATGACCATCTTGACAAGTGTTGACTAGGAATAGGTTGATGATGATGTGGATATGATTTGGAATGAGTATGGATGTGACTAGGATATGTTTAGAATGAAATTGATTTGGTTATGATTAGGATATGATGTGGAATGACAAAATTGGGTGATGTGGATGAAATGTTGGATGAATTGTTTGTGTTTGGTGTTTAGAGCTTGATTTGGCAATGTTCAAACAAATGATTATGCATATACACACATGAATCATTCATGCAAGACACATAAGCAAGTTTTTGTTTGGAATATGAAGAATGTGATGATTAAGTAAGCACACATGGAAGACACATCAACAAGCCTTAATATTTAGTCAAGTGGGTATGGCCAATAAGGTCTTAGGCTAGATTGCACAAGGTTGACTAAGGATTGAAAGTGAAATCCTACCACACAGCCAGGAGAAAGGGGTAACCCACCCTTCACCTTCACTTCCCAAAGGTATAAAGTTCTTTGGGGCTTAGCAGAGTGACAAGATTTACAACTCCCAATGAGGGTGTCTTTCGATTCAGCCTCGATTGAGGTCGTCCCTTGGAGTGGTGTGTCTCCAAGTAGGCCTTCTAGATAGGGTTTACAAAAGCAAACCAAGTGAGCTATCACTTGATTCACACTCGCACTTGTTAATTGACCTTTTAAAAATGAAATGTGTAGAAGACAATTCAAGCACTTGTTTGTTTTAAACCCAAATTTAAATGTGATGGAAGATAATGATTCGTTTTAAGCCCAATTTCTTGATGATGTGATAGCAAACAAATGTTCATTTCAAAGCCCAAATCCAAGTGTGATGACAAACAAGTTTTTTGTTTTATGCCCAAAATCTAAATGTGTGATCAAATAATAATTAGAGATGAGAGATTAGAATGAGTGCACCTCATAAAAATTGCTTTCCAAGTTGCTATTATGATTGATCCAAATGTTGCTCCAGCTCCTTTGATTCACCTACAAGTCACTGCAAAAAATAAAATATGATTTGGTTCGCTAGATTGGAAGATATGATTTTTTTTCTAAAAGTCACGCGTCAAAAATTTCTGAAAAATTAGAATCGCAGGGTCAACTTCAAATCGTCATAACTTTTTGAATATTGAACCAAATCTTTAATGTAACCACTTTTCGGAAAGCTCTCAAAGTCCTCTTTCCAATGAATCTAAGATCTCTTTTTTCCAAGACCTGTGTAAAACAAAAAACCCTCTGCAACAGATTTGGTCATAAATTAAAAAAAATCAGCAAAAAGTTGTGTGTCAAAAATTTCTGAAAAATTAGAATCGCAGAGTCAACTTCAAATCGTCATAACTCTTTGAATACTGAGCCAAATCTTTAATGTAACCACTTTTTGGAAAGCTCTTGAAGTCCTCTTTCCAATGAATCTAAGATCTCCTTTTTTCCAGGACCTGTGTAAAACAAAAAACCCTCTGCAACAGATCTGGTCATAAATAAAAAAAAATCAGCAAAAAGTCGCGCGTCAAAAATTTCTAAAAAATTAGAATCGCAGAGTCAACTTCAAATCGTCATAACTCTTTGAATACTGAGCCAAATCTTTAATGTAACCACTTTTCGGAAAGCTCTCGAAGTCCTCTTTCCAACGAATCTAAGATCATCTTTTTACAGGACCTGTGTAAAACAAGAAACCCTCTGCAACAGATCTAGTCCTAAATAAAAAAAATCAGCAATATAAAATATCTTCAACCTACAAATCAAAGTGCATAAACCTGCAAAAAGAGGGTGAGTCCCACCGGGCGTGCCAAAATGTGATAGTTGAAAGTGAGGTTTAGCAGATCAGACATAGTCATGAAACCCTAACCCTACCATCATCAAAGAATCTAATCTAAATGAAATCAAAGAATAATGCAATTCAAACATAACATCACCTAGACCGTGCGATTCTTTGTTTGAGGGATGTGGACTGCTTCTTCAACAATGAACAATTGCAAAGCTGAAAGCTGCCATGATGGATGATAAAAGCTCACATGAATGCTCAGATGCTCAAGATGCTCAAGATGATAATGTAGGTGCTATATGATTGCTGGATCCCCTCATATGGGATGAGAATGTGTTTATATAGGGCTTAGCCAAGATCAATCGACGGTGGAGATTCAGAGGCTATGTGAATGGCTAGGATTGAAAGATACTGAATTTAGGTTCCATTAGTTGTGCATGTGAAGGATATGAATGAAAGTTGTACAACAACACATGATTGACTGGACAATTGTTGGAATGTGATAAAAGATGAGTGTTTAATTCAAATAAAATATTTGAATTAGTTGGGATATGAGTTGGATATTAATTAAATAAATAAAATTTATTTAATTAATTGGGATAAATGAATAAAATGGGATAAGATATGATGTGGAAATTAATTAAATAAATAAAATTTATTTAATTAATTGGGATGAGGATAGGACAAATGGGATTATGATGTGGAATTAATTAAATAAATAAAATTTATTTAATTAATTGGCTAAGTAGGATGAGAATGAGATTTTAATTAAATAAATAAAATTTATTTAATTAATTGGCTAAATGATTAATGATTTAACAAGGTGTTGCTAGACATGGACAAAGTTGGGACAAATTTGGGTGTCTACAAGAATATCATCCAAGTATACAATCAAAAACTTATCTAAGAATTTCTTTAAGACTTCATTCATCAATCTCATGAATGTACTCAGTGTATTTATCAATCCAAAAGGCATCACTAACCACTCATACAATCCTTCATTTGTCTTAAAAGTAGTCTTCCATTCATCTCCTTCTCTGATTCTAATCTAATGGTATCCACTCTTCAATTCTATCTTTGTAAAATATTTTGCTCCACTCAAACAATCCATGATATCATCCATTCTAGGTAAAGGAAATCTATACTTAACTGTGATCTTGTTTATTGCTCTAGAGTCTGTACACATTCTCCACTCTCCATCTTTCTTAGGTGCTAACACTGCAGGTACTACACAAGGACTCAAACTTTTTCTAATCAAACCTTTCTTCAACAACTCCTGTTGTATACGCCTAAAAATGACATGATTCAGCCTAAATAAATATTCGTAATATTTATTCCCTTCTAATTCCTCTATCAATAAATAAATAAACAGATTTATTTATTTGATTCACATTCCTCTAAATTAATTAAATATAGAAATATTTAATTATCTCTTCTAAAGTCAAAATTAAATAAAATCCTTTATTTAATTTGATTCTTCCAAACAATTAAATAATTCTTAATTATTTAGTTAAATCAAATTCATTCTTCCAAATTTGAATAAATCAAATCAAATTTATTTAAATTCTCTCAGTCTCCAAAAATAAAATACAATCAAACATTTTATTTATTCTTCCAAATCATGCACAACAATTAAATAAATTTATTAATTTAATTTTCTTTCTTATCTTCTAATTCTTCAAATATCTTCTAAATCTTCTAAAAATAAATCTTCTTCTTCATGCACACAAAATTGAATAATTTATTATTTAATTTCTCTCAAATCATGCAAAAGCAAATCTCAAGTTGAGTTATCTATTTAATCAACCTTGTTTTTATCAATATCTCTTAAATTAGAAAAAAACTTTCTAATTTATAAAAAGCATGTTTTATCTTTAGAAAAGAAAGTGATTAACTGAAATAAAACAACTTTTGTGTGACACTTGTCCTCTTCTTATTCGTTGTATGTTCCTCAACTCTTATATACCGTTGATCTTCTCAAGTCTTCTACACCGTTGATCTCTTCTTTCCCAAGTCTATAAAAGAAACCTCATTCTTCCATTTCAATCATCCAAGATTTAAGTATTGTTACTTTGTAGGAATTGTAGCACGCCTTTGGCACCAATTCCTTCATTGCTTGTGATCACATTCATTACTATGCTCTACTACCATTGTTGTGAAGCTTCTCTTCATTGTGACATTATCACTGCCATTCCCAATTGACATTCTTGAAGCATAGCAAGGAAGTGCACTCTCTGAGGGCCTATTTCATACATGTAAGAATGATTGTGATAGGCAATCAATGGAAGCTACGATCTAAGGAGGTTTGCTTTGTTATTTGATTCATTGTTATTGGATTTCCTTAGTTCACTATTTCATTGAAGTTTTAGGTATTCGATATTGATTATTATTGTATATTCATTGTTGATCCAAAATTCCCTTAACATTTTTAGTGCCCACCATGGGGCCTAGCCCTAAATCTAACCCAAAAACTAAGTTTTTGTGTTTTAGAAAGCTGTACATAGGAGGAAACAATGCATCCATCACTTCCTAACATGCATCTACCACCTATCACGGTGCATACATTTCCGTAGCACTTATACCCTCTATTTTGGCGCATCTGTCACATGTCAGGGCACTTTTGTTACGGTAGCGCATTCAATATCTGTTACAACACTTTTATCGTCTAAGACAATGCATCTGTTATTGTAGTGCATCTACACTATTTTCTGGTGCTTTTATCCTCTGTTGCAGTGCATATGTATTATGACACTTCTATTGATTATCTCTGCGCATTCAGTCTCTGAAGCGGTGCTTCTGTTTTAGCCAGTGATTTTAGGGTTTTATAGGAGATTTTGCTAACGCTAATGTCTTTGTAGGAACTCTCTGGATCTATTTTGCAGGCTAGGTACTGGTTTAGATTCATATAGTTGCACTTGTTAGTTCACACTGCAATATCTAAAGGGAAAGTAAAACAGATGCTCATGCAAATCTCATGTAGTTTTAACTAGGAAAGTGGTAATTGAATCACTGCTATCTTGCATTGCAACATTGCTATCTTTTCAAAGTTATTGCTATCTGGATAAAATTGAACTCATCATTGCTATATGGTTAAAATTGAACCATTGATATCTCGATTGACCATCACTTCAAAGTTAACAACTTGTGCTATCGTGGATAAAATTGAATTCATCATTGCTATCTGGTTAAAACTGAACCATTGCTATCTCGATTGACCATCATTTCAAAGTCAACAATTCATGCTATAGGGTTAAAATTGAACTCATCATTGCTATCTTGGTTAAAACTGGACCATTCCTATCTTGTTATCACTTCAAAGTTCTGTGCTTGCCCAAGTAGATAGCTCATCTAGTTTTTCTCATTTTAACTAGGGGAAAAGAACAACTGTATACTATGTTTTGGGAATGATACCAGGCCTATGCTCTCCCCTATATTAGGTGATCAAAATGCCAGACATATCATTTTCGTATGTGTTTTTTCTTTAGAGGGGCCTGCTCTTGGATACCGTTCATCCAAGTAGGAATGACCCTAAGTGGTAACAGGCTAGATGCCAAGCACTTCCAAGCCACTATAAATAAATTTTTGTTTGGAGCAAAAGTTTCAAACAACGAGTGAAGTTGTGTTATACCGACATCTAACCTCCCCCAAAACTCTCCAAGGCGCAACCCTTGCAGGCTGGGAGACTCCATAACGGAGAGTAGTGCTACCACATGTATAACCACTCGAACGATTGCCTTCATTAAACACCTTTGTTCTAGTGGCCAAAAACCCTTGTAAACCATTTGAAGCCTAGGATTTGTACTTGTTCTTTCTTTTTAGTCCAAAAAGAGTAAAAAAAATCACAAAAAAATAAAAAAACCATAAAAATATTCTTTGTGTTTGTTGTGTCTTCTTGCCATGATTTCAGAAAATCAAATAAAAAAAGACCTTCTTGCAACCAAAGTACCAAAAACATTAGAAAAATTCTAAAAAATTGCAAAAATATTGAGAAAAGCCAGAGCAGCGCATCCGCCCTCTGTTTCTATGCATCTGTGCCGACCTGCAGCACATTTTTTGTGACTTACAATGCTTTTATTGACTATTCCAGCGCCTATACTTTTTAATAGTGTGGTGCATATATCCCGACTTGCAGTGCATTTATCTATTTTCATAGCCCATATGTTTCAGCGCATGCACGACAGTGAGCACTTGCACAACTTTTGAGGGAAGAATCTTACTAGTTCTGGGTACCCATTTCAGTCTAGTTTTAGGATCAGAGATCAAATTCTATCTTGCAGTTAGTTTTCTATCCATTTCACGTCAAAATCTCTCTTTCGTTGGTCATCCCATTCACCTTCTATCAGGGCTTTCTAGTCCAAAGTCAAAAGTATCCCATATCAGAGCAGCATAGGCCCTTTTTTCATATCACCTTGGATTCAAGTAAACCTAGTAGGTCACAGAACTTTGCTAGTGGTCTTGGTGCATGACTGCTCCCTACACAGTAGGACAGGTATCGAGCACCCTTACTAGTGGCTACTGTCTTGTATCGGCCGTCTTACTTGAAATCATTGATCGAGAGAGTCCCTTGTCCAAGTCTTGTCATAAGTATCCCATTCTTAGCAGTCTTGATCGACACCTTGCCAAAATCTCTAGTCCCATTTCACCTAGTCCCACATCACCTTGCATGGTTCTTACTAGATCTCAATACAAAAAGCAACTTGAAATGGCTGAATCATCCAACCACATCGTCACACCTCATGATAGTGATGAGGAAATCTCTAACGAAGATTATCAGGGAAGCATCCAAGATTAGAAATTCCAACGCTTGCTAGAGAAAGTGCTCCATGAGGACCCTCACAAGTATTTCTATCATCTTTCTAGTCTTGGAATTAAACTCTCTGTGGATTTCGATATAAGCACAATCCAAGAAAATGTGGAGAATAATCATGAAGAGGGAAGAAGAGCCATAGAACTTAACACAGAGGATAAAGGAAAGAAAGCCATAGACCAAAGTGCTCCTATGGAAGAAATGAGGAAGCAACTTTAGGGTCTAAAGCAACAAATGTCGGATCTCAAGACGGGTACAAACACTATAACCTATTCTTTGGAAGATATTGCACCATACCCCTTTGATAAAAGTTTGAACATGACACCTTTTCCCTTTCGATTCGAAGTTCCTAAGTTTGATAAATACAAAGGGAAAGGGGACCCTAGAGATCACATTAGGGAATTCAACACAACATGTATGGAAGTAGCTCACAATGAGACTTACTTAATGAGACTATTCCCTAGATCTTTAGGTAGTCAAGCCATGGAGTGGTTCTCATGACTCCCACCGGGCATCAAATCTTTCGATGAGTTAGTCAACAAATTTATCATGCACTTCTCTTACAATATTGAACATGGACTCTCTATGCTTGATTTATGCAACACCAAACAAAAGAGTGGTGAATCATTCGCCACCTTCCTACAATGGTGGAGACAATTAGCAAGTAAATGCTCATATGATGTACCAGAGAAGCAATTAATGGAGATGTTTGTCCATAACCTCAACACCAATCTTAGCTATCAAATACAAATACAATGCCCTACTTCATTTTCAAAAGTCATTGAAATGGGATTGTTCATCGAAAAAGCTATGATCACCAAGGGGCAAATCAAGTTATACAAGGACACACCTACCTCCAACTACACAACTGACAAATCAAAGTTTTAGACCAAGAATAAGAATGTCTTCAACGATGGAGTAGTTGACGCCAAGGTGGTGGCTCCCAAGAAACAACCCATACTCACTCTCAAAGGAGAGGCAAACAATGTTACACCCAACAAAACATTCTCTTAGGAGCCAAGACCATGGTTCAACTCGAATCCAAGGTGAAAGTTCACACCACTGGGTGAGTCCCAAGAGTCTGCATTAAGGAAGTTATTGGCCAACAATGAAATCTCTCTACCACCAACAAGTGATTATGAGCCTACAATCAAACCTCACTATTGGAAAGACACTAACTATTGTGAGTATCATAGAGGAAGAGGACATACAACCAACAATTGTATCCGTCTCAAACATGTTATTCAGGATGTGCTTGATCAAAATCAAGGGGGAACCCAACAACATACCTCCAATGAGACACATGTGGCTTACAGGGATCCACTTCTCAATCATGACAGGCCATACAACAACAATAACAACAATGGCAATAACAACAATGGAAATAACAACGACAACAACAACAACAATTGTAATAGGAAAAATTAGAATAGTGGGAATAATAATGCCAACTATGCAAGTGTGTCGTTTGACTATACCATCATTTGCATATCAAAGTATGTCCCACAAATCAATGTGGTCATGCCAAACCAACAATTAGAACCTAACAGAACTAGTTGTAGTATCATTACCTGCAATGGTAAAGTCATGGTGAATACTGTCCCTCCAAGGTCATCACCTTTTCAGTCCAACTTCCACCAGTATAATGTCATAGACAAACTATAGAAGACTCTAGCCCACATTTCTATCTTGGAGTTGTTGCGTCTATCTCCTTCCCACAAGGAGATTCTCAATAAGGCCTTAGTGGAAACCACTGTCCCCACTAACTTGGCCCAAGAGAAGTTTCAGGCCATGGTAGGTAATCTGACCTCCTCAAGCACCATATCATTCACTGAACAAGATGACCTCTCAGTCTCTCAACCTCATAACACCCTCTACATATTGTCGCCTTCATCCACAAGCACCACATCAAGAGGGTTCTCATTGATGGGGGAGTCAGTTTAACTATTTGCATGTTAAAGCTAGTCCTTACATTGGGGTTCTCTGAAAATGCTGTCGATCCAAGGAAGAAGATTACTATCAAATCCTATGATGAAGAGGAGAGAACTACAAAGGGAACAGTAGTCTTACCCATACAAGTGGGACCAATAATAAAAGATGTTGTGTGCCAAGTCCTAGATAGGGAACTTGCCTATAATATTCTCCTAGGAAGACCATGGATTCATGCCATGAAAGCTTTCCTTTCGACCTATCACCAATGCATAAAATTCCCACATAATGGCAAGCAAGTCACCATCCAAGGAGACCTTGACCCCTTTCAGCATTGCAACTCTATCCTTTCAAAACCTGATTGCATCATACCAAACAATAGATCATCTATATCCCCTACCCCACAGCATGATCATACCTCTGAAGCTTCCTCGTCAAGGCCCAAAGAGCAGAAGATTACCATCAAAGAAACTAGAGTTGGGGAATACTCCATTGAGCACAACCTCAATCTAGCCAAGATGCCTTTATCTCCTAGATCCTTCGGTTGACCTAAGCATTTTCCAAAGCCATACCTCCCAAAGCTCCCTTTGTAAAATGGGGGACCTTATCTGATGAAACAGAGGAAAGAGATGTCCTACAATGGCTTTATACCGAAGAAGAAGAGAACAAACAATAGGAACCACCTAGGCTCCCAACATAACTCTATGGGCGAGGAGAAGCTATCCTACATAGAATGGGTTATGAAGGACAAGGCCCTATTGGCCTAAGAAAAGAAGGAATCATAGAACCCATTCAACCTTCTTCATCCTCATTGGCTAGAAATACAAATGGCCTAGGATATAAAGGCAAAGGTAAGGCTAAAGAAAATGCTTGTCTTGTAGAAATGATCCATACCCTTAAGTGGACAGTGACACAGATTCTAATGAATATGAGTGGGATGAGCTGACAGAGCATTCCTACGATGACAAAGAGGTTAATACCATTCAAACTTATACCCCCTACCGTGAGGGACAAACGCTACCAAATAGACCACTAGAGTCTGATTTGCCTACCTCTGAGAATATGAAATTTGAGGAAGGTTTGAGTTCTATCACAATAAACAATTTGGAGGAAAGTACCATCCCGAACACTCCCCCTACCAATACTCCTAGTATATCCATTCAAACCATCAATAAATCTGATCTATCCTCTGACTCCCTCCCCCTCGTGCATCCTGAATTTATTGACTGTGATCTACGGGGAACTAGATATGTTCCAAAATGATGATGCTTATATTGACTATATGGAACTTAGGGACCATCTACCTAAAGAAGATTATAAAGCTAGTTTTTCTATTGAACTTAATACCGTGGCTTATTTCAGAGAGGGTGCCAAGCCTTCTAGTTGCAAAAATATCAAAATAAAAACTGGATTTGACAGTGAAAACCCTTCTGCGGTGGTGTCAAATCCCAAAACAGTAAAAAGAAAGGGTGCATCCGAAGGTGTAAACCCAACTGTGGCACTTGACGATGGAAGACTTGACACTCTCCCCGACGACATGCACCAGGAGAAGTATTAGATTTTTGTGGAACCTACAGAGCCGGTTAACATTGGAACAGAGGAACAACCTAAGATCATTCACTTTGCTAAGTCTCTAACCCCACCAGAGAAAACCAAGTTTATACCATTCTTCAAAGTCAATTTTCCTTGGTCATACACAGATATGCTGGGGTTAGATCTAGATTTGATTCTACATCATCTTCCATTGGATCCAGGAGTGAAACCAGTGAAACAAAAGCTTAGAAAGATGCATCCACACATAGCACTGCTTGTAAAAGAAGAACTCAAGAAACCACTGGATGTAGGATTTATCAAAGCTATAGACTATTCAGAATGGGTCTCCAACATTGTACCAGTGTCCAAACTAGATGGCCAAGTTAGACTATGCAATGACTTTAGAGATCTAAACAAAGCTTGCTGCAAGGATGATTTTCCGTTGCCAAATATAGATATCATAGTCAACTTAACAACAGGGCATACCATGTTATCTCTCATGGATGGCTTCTCAGGATACAACTAGATCAGGATAGCACTAGAAGACCAGCATAAAACAACTTTTACTTGTCCATGGGGGACTTTCTGTTGGAATGTCATGCCATTTGGGCTAAAGAATGTAGGAGCCACCTATAAACATGCTATGACCACTATATTTCATGATATGATGCATGTAACAATGGAAGATTATGTAGATGATATCCTAGCAAAGTCACTCACAAGAGAATCACACCTGGATGTGTTAAAGAAAGTCTTTCAGAGACTCAAACAATTCAAGGTCAGGTTGAACCCAAAGAAATGTGTATTTGGAGTCACCTCAGGCAAGCTTCTAGGCTTTATTGTGTCAGCAAATGGAATAGAGGTGGCCCCACCAAAGTCAAGGCTATCATGGACATGCTGCCACCCAAGACTCTTACTCAAGTAAGATCTCTACAAGGCAAGCTACAAGCAATCCATAGATTCATATCACAGCTGGCAGACAAGTGTCAACCATTCAGTCATCTCCTATACAAGAACATTCCATTCTGATGGGATGAGAGATGTGAAGAGGCATTCAACAAACTAAAACAATATCTTATGAATCCACCCATTCTCATGCCTCCTATCCAAGGGAAACCATTGATACTTTACATCTCTGCTACACCTACAGCTCTTGGGGCTCTTCTAGCACAACAAGATTATGAGAATAAAGAAAGAACCGTCTACTATATCAGTCGCACATTGGTGGGCTATGATTTGCAATACTCTCAAATAGAAAGATCATGTCTTACAGTAGTTTTTGCTTCCCAAAAACTCTGACATTATATGCTTGCACATCTAGTAAAACTTATTGCAAAAATAGATCCGTTGAAGTACCTACTAAGCAAAGCAGCTCTCACAGGTCGTCTAGCCAAATGGGTAATGCTCCTAAGTGAATACGACATTGAGTATGTAGACAAAAAAGATATCAAGGAGAAAATCATTGCTGATCAGTTAGTAGATGCACCACTACAGGACACCACACCAATGCAATTTTAATTTCTAGATGAATCCTTATTCAACATCTCAACACATTCTTGTAAGCTCTACTTTGATGGGTCCTACACAAACCATGGATCAGGGGCAAGAATCTTGTTTGTAACTCCTCAGGGTGACACCATTCCGAAGTCTTACCAATTGTTATTCTCGTGTACCAACAACATAACAAAATATGAAGCCTTAGTCATTGGTATCAAAATAGCAACAGAGTGGAAAATCAAAGAGCTACATGTCTATGGTGATTCCCAACTAATAATAAATCACGTTAATGATGATTACCAAACCAAAGATGAAAAGCTTGTCTCATACAAGTGGATGGTCGACGAATTTAAAGAATACTTTATGATCATCTCTTTTGAGCAGATACCCCAGATTGAGAACCAAGCAGCAGATGCCATGGCAACCATTGCCTTTCTCCTTGAAATACCAGAGAATGAGTCATGGTACGAGTTCTTAGTGGAAACTATTCAGCAACCAGCTTATGATATCCCTAAGAACCATACCATATGCCTTTTAGTTGGATCTGATTCACCTTGGTACAGTAAGATTTATACTTACCTCAAGGACAACACTCTCCCACTTGACTTATCTTCAAACCAAAGATGAACCTTTATACACCAAACCTCTCGCTATACCATCATTGCCGATACCCTATACTGACATGGTCTAGATGGTACTTTACTCCATTGTTTAGAATGAGAAGAATCCATAACCGCCTTAAAAGACGTGCATAAAGGGATCTGCGGAACGCACTCTAGCGGTCCTTCCTTAGCCAAGAAACTCATGCATTTGGGTTATTACTGGCCGAACATGGAAATAGATTCATATTAGTTTGTCAAGAAGTGCAAGCAATGCCAAATACATGGGAACTTGATACATGCACCAGCTCAAGAGTTGAGACCTTTAACGACACCTTGGCCCTTTTGCCAATGGGGACTTGACCTTGTGGGAAAGATCCATCCACCCTCATTCAACGGTCACAAATTCATCATAACTACCACTAAGTACTTTACCAAGTGGATTGAAGCCGTTCCCCTCACCACCATCATAGGTAAACAAATCTCCTCATTCATCCTGAATTACCTCACCTGTAGATACATAATTCGTTCATCCATTATCACAGATAATAGAAGACCCTTCAAAAATCAGGATGTCCAGGAACTCTGTGACCGATTCAAAATCCAACACTGTTTCTCCTCACCCTATTACCCCCAAGGCAACGGTCAAGCTGAAGCATCCAACAAGACCATCTTGAAACTTCTTAAGAAGACAGTCAACGATGCTGGCCGTGATTGGCACATCCAACTCAATCCCGCTCTATGGGCCTACAGGTGCTACCTCTTATGCCCTTGTCTATGGCTCAGAAGCTCTCCTCCCCATAGAAGTCGGATTACCCTCTCTTAGGGTGTCGTTGAAAGGTCTCATATCAAATGAAGAGTACAGAGTCTCTAGATTGCAAGAACTAGAGTTGCTAGAGGAAAGGAGACAGAAAGACTTTGACCATATCAAAGCATATCAACAAATGATGTCAAGAAGCTATAACCACAGGGTTCACCTAAGAGTCTTCAAAGTTGGAGATCTAGTCCTTAAGGAAAATCCCCACAATCAACAGGATAGGGAAAAGAAGGGCAAGTTCAAACCCAACTGGCTTGGGCCTTATGTAATTGTAGTTGCTTATGGATCAGGGGCATATCAGTTGGCAACATTAGAGGGTGAACTATTCGATGACCCAATCAACAACATGCATCTTCGCCGGTTCTATACCTAGGAGAACCCCAATGTAAGGGGGGCATAAAATACAAAAAAATCAAAAAATTAGAAAAATACAAAAAAATATCATCCTTTGGTGAAAACCTAGCAAACGGGCGCCTTGGATAGGTGTCACGATGAAAACTTGGTAAATAGGCGTCATGTTTACTTTCTAGCTTTTCGTGCAAATAAAAGCAAGTAGTGAAAACCTGGTAAATAGGCATTACTTGTGATAAGCCACTTCCTCTATCTTTGGGAAACCAATCACCTTGTGTCCTTCCTTCCTCGTGTCCCATTTGACCCATATCTGTTCCATAATAAAATCCTGACAGTAACCTATCATGGCTTGATACTCTATCTCTTTATTTCCTTGTCAACCAACGTTTTATCCCATATCGTTCCCATAGTGTCAGCTTAGCATCGTGTCTCTTGTCAGTGTGCATGGTCCAAGTCCATGAACTACGTTACCTCTGTGTCGTCACGTAGGCAAGGCCATTATTCTAATGTGCCCTCGAGGCTCCCACAGTCCCATTCGTCCCATTTCTTGTCATCTTTCTTCTAGTCCATCCATGTGTTGCAAGTATGAGGTTAATCAATGTTGTCATTGATGTCAACATACTCATATTGCATTGACAAGAAGGATTGGATGAGCTGTGTGCTAAGGATATTGAGAAAATTAGTCTCAGTTAGGAACAGTGAAGAATAGTGATGAGAAGAAGGCAAAAGTACTCAATAAGTTGCTGATCAAAGGATGCAGATTAAAGGGTTTGTAGCTATGAGTCTTGAGATGATCCAGTTAAGTTTTTAGAGGTCCGCATGCTGATTTGAAGAAGTTGTGATTGATCAAGTAGAACCAGTTCCGGGAGGTGCTCTGGAGTGACAGAGTGCTACAAAGAGGTCCGGTGAGATGCGGAAGTGCATTGTCCTATCTTGTGGATTGGATGGAGTGTTTGGGATGTCCTTGTGATATGAAATCTCAATTTGTTCATGATTTGGAGGTCCGGAAGCACATGTTTTAGTATGATAGTGGCGGTAGACTGTGTTCTTGAAGTTCCAGATGAGGAAGAGAAGAGATTCCGATGAGCAGAGGAAGTGCGAATGTTCCTGGTCATTCAGGCTAGCTTGTGAAGGTTCTTGGATCGTGTTGAGGTTGTGTTGTTGATCTACATTGGTGGTAGAGCCCGGAATTGAAGATATTCTTCCGGATGAAGTTCTTGTTCAGACTAGCCGACCAGATGAGTTGTTCATCTTACAAATGTTCTTATGGTTGAGTGCCGACTTAGATGCTTATTCCTAAGTCGATGTCTTGTATAAATGAAAGTTTGTGAATCCATTTTGAAGTGTGGTGTGTGGTGGATGAGTGTGATATAGCGAAAGAGCGAAAGGGCAGAGCAGGTATGTTTCGAGCTTAAATGGAATTGATCCAGACATGGTGAAGATGTCATTCTCCAGTTCGAGGTTGTGATACTTTTGATCTTGTAGACAGTGTGTCTCTTTTGTAGGCAGTGTGCCTCTTTGTGAGCAGTGTGCTCAAGCAGTGAGCCCTGACTGGCATGTGCCATTTGTTTTTCTTATTCTTCTAACAGAGAATAATCCTTGGGTTAATCACCCCATGGTTTTTACCTTAACCAGGTTTTCCATGTCAAAATCTTGGTGTCTAATGTGTTGATGTTTATCTGCTCTGGTGTTTATGCTTTATGCTTTCATGAATGGTTAATTGATATGCTGTTAACTAACAAAGAATTATCAAGTGTTTGAAGTAGAAGCAAGTTTTTGTACAACTGATTCACCCCCCCTCTCAGTTGTGTGCCCTAGATCTAACAATTGGTATCAGAGCCAAGTTCCTCTGAAAGGAGCTTAACTGCTTGAGGAGATCCAGGATGTCATCATATAAGAAGGATAGTCCGAAGTTCGATGGAACCAATTTCTCGCTCTGGAAAGGTTGCATGAGATGTCACTTGGAGTGTATGGGAAAAGCATATTTGTCCATGATCACAAAGGCTTATGTACCTCCACAGGGTGGTCTGACAACACTGAATGAAATCACAGATGCTGAAAACAATTTGCGGACCAAAGAAGCTCTTCTAAGCACATTGAATGATACAGAGCTCTCAAATGTTATTGACCTACCAACTGCATATGAGATCTGGGTCAAACTGGAACTTCTGCATGAAGGAGATGAGTATGTTAAGAGTGCAAAGTTGCAAAGTCTAAAAGGGAAATTTGAAAGATTAAAGATGAGAGATGATGAAAACATCACTACCTTTATGCCAAGAGTGAATGAGCTGGTATGTGGAATCAGGAATGCTGGTGGAGTTCTAGATGAAAATAAAATTATTTGCAAAATTCTCAGATCCCTTCCTGCTGCCTACAAAATTAAGGTTGCTACCATTGATGAATTCAGAGCCCATGCAACTATGACAAGAGAGCAATTGGCTGGCAAACTAGTTGCATTTGAATGAGTTTGGAGATGATCCCCCCAAGACTGAATCTGCATTCAAAGCCAGTGCATATGTGAAAGGGAAACAAAGATTTGATTTGGGAGAAAACTCTTCAAGGAAGCTGTCATGGTATGATCAAGCACGAAAAGACATGGAAGAGGAAGAAGCAGAAACAACTCATCTTGAAGCCCTCATTGCAAAGAGACTGCCAAGAGGATCTGGTAAGTATGAAGGAAAATTACCCTTTAAGTGCTTCAATTGCAATAAGATTGGTCATTTTGCTTCAAGATGTCTGGAAAGATCTGCAAGGTCAAATGCTAATAGATAAAGGTTCCAAAAGAATTGTTATTATGTTCATGAAGAAGATGATAATGAAGGAGTAACAGATGATGAATCAAAAATGGGAAACAAATCTGGAAATGAATGGGTGTTTATTGCCATCAAGGAAGAAGATTCCATATCCTCTGAATCTATCAATCATAAGGTTGTGGAAAGAGCCTTGGCTGCCCAAATTGAAGAAAAGGATGATTGGGTTATTGACAGTGGATGTTCTCACCACATGACAGGTGACAAGAACAAGTTCTTAGATTTGGAAAGGTATGAAGGAGGAATGGTAAAGTTTGGTGATAGTTCTGCTGGCAGAATCAGAGGTAGGGGAACTATTTCTTTTGATGGAAAGAGCAAGACTGGTAATGTACTATATGTTGAAGGATTGAAGCACAATCTTCTCAGTGTTGGTCAGTTGGTGGACAAAGGCTATGATCTCCGGTTCAAGAATGGAAGATGCAGGATCTTTGAAAGCTCCGAAACTGAGATTGCATCCGGTACTCAAACAAAAGGTAATATCTTCCATCTAGTTGGTTCAAATAAAAGTTGTCTGTTTGTTCAAGTTGATCAGAGTTGGTTATGGCATAGAAGAATGTGTCATGTGAATTTTGATAACATCATCAAGATAAGCAATACTCAGGCTATAAGAGATCTTCTAAAATTGGTGAAACCTACAAATAGTTTGTGCAAAGAATGTTAGCTAGGTAAACAGAGCAGAGTCTCTTTCAAAAGCAGGGATCAGTCCTCTACCGGATTGTTGGAATTAGTTCATACTGATCTCTGTGGTCCGACACGAATCAAGAGTATGCAAGGTGATAGATATTTCATGTTGCTAATTGATGACCATTCCCGGATGATGTGGGTTACCTTCCTAAAAGATAAATCAGAAGCCCTTGAGAAGTTCAAAATCTTCAAGGCTATGGTAGAGAATCAAACCGGATTGAAACTGAAATGTTTAAGGTCTGATAGAGGTGGTGAATTCACATCCGGTGAATTCATAGACTTTTGTGGGAAGCATGGCATAAGGAGACAGTTGTCTACACCTAGGACTCCACAGCAGAATGGAGTAGTTGAGAGAAAGAACCGAACCATCTAGGAAGTAGCCAGGACAATGATGATGGAAGCAAATGTTCCTCAGATGTTTTGGAGAGAAGCTGTCAGCACTACAGTCTACACCCTTAATTGAGTTCAAATCAGAAGCAATACCGGTAAGACTCCTTATGAACTTTGGTTTGGCATAACTCCCACTGTGAGATATTTCAGAGTATTTGGTAGCAAGTGTTACATCAAAAGAGATGAAGATTTAGGAAAGTTTGATGCTAGAAGTGATGAAAGAATTTTCTTGGGTTACTGCACTCAAAGCAAAGCATACCGGTGTCACAATAAGAGATTGAGAAAGATGATAGAAAGTACAAATGTGAAGGTTGATGAAGGAATTGAGAAGTCTTCAAGATTCTATGAATGTGATGAAGATGATCAGAATGATTCTCTGGTGCAAGGAGCTCCATCCTCCTTTGAAATTTAGATCTAGACTGATCTGATAAATCAGGAAGAAGAAGTTTGTCTGAATGAGCCTGATCAAGAATTAGTAGTGCAAGAAACTCCCAAAGTTCCAAGGTATGTAACTCTAAATCATTCTGAAGATCAGATCATAGGTGACAAAAGTAAAGGGGTACAAAGAAGGAGAAGAATTGCTCAAGATTCAAATGAATACTGTCTAATTTCAAAGATTGAACCCAAGACAGTTAATGAAGCTTGCAATGATGAAAACTCGACCAAAGCAATGGAGGAAGAATTGATGCAAACTGAGAAAAATCATACTTGGGATCTTGTTCCCAGACCTACAAACAAGAATGTGATTGGAACCAAATGGGTCTTCTGGAACAAACTAAATGAAGTTGGTGAAGTAATCAGAAATAAAGCTAGATTGGTCTGCAAAGGCTACTCTCAAATAGAAGGAATTGATTTTGAAGAGACCTTTGCTCTGGTGGCAAGAATTGAAGCAGTCAGATTATTTCTTGCATTTGCTGCCTTCAAAGACTTCAAGGTATATCAGATGGATGTCAAGTCTACCTTCCTAAATGGTGACTTGGAAGAAGAAGTGTACATTAAACAACCGGATGGATTTCAATTGTCTGATCATGATGATATGGTCTGCAAGTTGAAGAAAGCACTGTATGGTTTGAAGCAAGCCCCAAGAACATGGTATGAAAGGTTAGATAAGCATCTTGTACAGATTGGCTTCAACAAAGGCACTGCTGATAGTAACCTATACTTCCAAATAGATAAGGAAAACATCTTGATTATTGAAGTATTTGTTGATGATATCATCTTTGGAGGAAAGGACAGCATGTGTAAAACTTTTGCAAATCAAATGAAAAGTGAGTTTGAAATGTCAATGCTTGGTGAAATAAATTTCTTCTTGGGTCTGCAAATTACTCAGACAAAGAAAGGCATCTTTATTTGTCAAACCAAATATGCAAAAGAGTTGTTGAGGAAATTCGAAATGGAAGATTCAAAGCCAATGCACACCCCTATGGCAACCGGATGTAAGTTGAGCAAAGATGATGACTCTCCTAAGACAAATCAGACCAAGTATAGATCAATGATTGGAGGACTATTATATCACTTAGACTAGACCAGATATAATGCAGGATGTTGGTCTTGTGGCAAGATTTTAGGTTGATCCTAGAGAATCTCATGTCATGGCAATCAAAAGAATTTTTAGGTACTTGAAAGGAACAACTGAGTATGGTCTATGGTATCCTAGAGATTAGGATTTCTCTCTTCATGCATACACAGATGCAGATTGGGCAGGAGATGTGGATGACCGGAAGAGTACAAGTGGAGGAGCATTCTTTTTGGGAAAAAGGTTGGTTTCTTGGCTAAGCAAGAAACAAGAGGCAATATCCTTGTCTACAACTGAAGCAGAATACATTGCAACAGCAAGTAGTTGCACTCAGATCTTATGGATGAAGCAGATGTTAAAAGACATTAAAGTAGAATATAAGGATCCCATCATAATTTTTTGTGATATTTCAAGAGCAATAAATATCTCTAAGAATCCGGTGTTGCATTCTAAGACCAAACACATATTTATCAAGTTTCACTTTTTGAGAGAGCAAGTGAACAAGGGAGAAGTTAGATTGGAGTATGTACCCTCCAAGGATCAGATTGTAGATATTTTCACTAAACCTCTTCCCAAGGACTCTTATGAATATCTCTGGGAGAAGTTAGGGGTCATGGCCCCTCCGGTGATGAACTAGGATGTACTGATGTGCATCAGTCCGATGGATATCACAGTCATATCTTGTGATCCGGATTGATGATGGGGAGCTGCTACTAAGGGGGAGCAGCTGGTATGATTCTGATGTGTTAAAATTGCAAGTATGAGCCCTTTGCCATTGATGTCAAAGGGGGAGAGAAGACATGTGAAAAACAAGTGGTTGATGATCAAAGGGGGAGCAGTAAAGGAAGAGAAGACATGAGAAGAGTTGTTGCTGATAGGGGGAGCTGTGATAGAAAGGAGAAGATCTTGTCTTGATGGTTTTTCACATCATATGTTGCCATCAATGACAAAGGGGGAGATTGTTGCAAGTATGAGGTTAATTAGTGTTGTCATTGATGTCAACATACTCATATTGCATTGACAAGAAGGATTGGATGAGCTGTGTGCTAAGGATATTGAGAAAATTAGTCTCAGTCAGGAACAGTGAAGAACAGTGATGAGAAGAAGGCAAAAGTACTCAATAAGTTGCTGATCAAAGGATGCGGATTAAAGGGTTTGTAGCTATGAGTCTTGAGATGACCCAGTTAAGTTTTCAGAGGTCCGCATGCTGATTTGAAGAAGTTGTGATTGATCAAGTAGAACCGGTTCCAGGAGGTGCTCCGGAGTGACAGAGTGCTACAAAGAGGTCCGGTGAGATGCGGAAGTGCATTATCCTATCTTGCGGATTGGATGGAGTGTTTGGGATGTCCTTGTGATATGAAATCTTAATTTGTTCATGATTTGGAGGTTCGAAAGCACATGTTTTAGTATGACAGTGGCGGTAGACTGTGTTCTTGAAGTTCCAGATGAGGAAGAGAAGAGATTCCGGTGAGCAGAGGAAGTGCGGATGTTCTTGGTCATTCAGGCTAGCTTGTGAAGGTTCTTGGATTGTGTTGAGGTTGTGTTGTTGATTCGCATTGGTGGTAGAGCCTGGAATTGAAGATATTCTTCTGGATGAAGTTCTTGTTCAGACTAGCCGACCGGATGAGTTGTTCATCTTACAAATGTTCTTATGGTTGAGTGCCGACTTAGATGCTTATTCCTAAGTCGATGTCTTGTATAAATGAAAGTTTGTGAATCCATTTTGAAGTGTGGTGTGTGGTGGATGAGTGTGATATAGCGAAAGAGCGAAAGGGCAGAGCAGGTATGTTTCGAGCTTAAATGGAATTGATCCAGACATGGTGAAGATGTCATTCTCCAGTTCAAGGTTGTGATACTATTGATCTTGTAGACAGTGTGTCTCTTTTGTAGACAGTGTGCCTCTTTGTGAGCAGTGTGCTCGGGCAGTGAGCCCTGACTGGCATGTGCCATTTGTTTTTCTTATTCTTCTAACAGAGAATAATCCTTGGGTTAATCACCCCGTGGTTTTTCCCTTAACCGGGTTTTCCACGTCAAAATCTTGGTGTCTAATGTGTTGATGTTTATCTACTCTGGTGTTTATGCTTTCTGCTTTCATGAATGGTTAATTGATATGCTGTTAACTAACAAAGAAGTATCGAGTGTTTGAAGTAGAAGCAAGTTTTTGTACAACTGATTCACCCCCCTCTCAGTTGTGTGCCCTAGATCTAACACAATGGTCCATTAGGGTTTACCTTGAACTATGTTGCCTCTGCGTCATCACGTAGGCAAGGCCATTTAGTAATGAGCCCCAGAGGCACTAGGTCAGTCCCTTAGGGTCTGTCTCCCCAATAAGGATTGTGGAATCTTCTCATCAAGCAAGCAAGCACAAGCAAAACCTGCTCTTTTCAAGCAAAAATCCTAACGCAGGATGTTAACTTATCCAAAACAAAGCAAAACAAACTCCTAAGGCCTTCTAAATGATTTTACCCAAATTATGAAAAGAAATGAACACATCTAAATGCAAATATGTTTTGTGGATTAGAAGCATGGTTAAAGTAAATAGTCTTGATTTTTTCTATCATGCCTTTCTATGCTACTCGAGGATGCCAAAAGCTAGAGATGCTATGATGGGGGCATGATCATTTTCTTTGTTTATTGTTTGCAGATTACACTTTAGTAATGTGACGCCTTGTCTAAGGACATGATCAACAAAAGATCATCGAGGACATTAGAGGTCTAACATGAACGATTGCAATCCTTGTTTGTTGATACACAAGAAATACTCAGGTCATCTCGGTTCAATTATACCTCAATGCTTGTATTAACTTGCTAAATCAAAATCGATGTAAGTAATGCTCGGTCATCTCGGTTCAATTATACCTAGATGCTTGTATTAACTTACAACATTTCGAAAAAGTACCAAAAAAAATCACCCAATGATGAAATAAACACTTCAAAATACTTGCACCGTCAAGATGTCAAAGGAAAATCATCCATTATACATCCATTTATACATCCATACAGCCATATCCCACGCAATAAAAGATCCAAACAATGTAGAGTAACAATGCAAATCAAATCTTGTGAGTCTTTCTATCTATCGAGTCATTCTCTCAATCAATCTTTTGTCTATCATTCTGTCATTTCTGTGTCGATAGAGTACATTTGGACATCAAAAAAATAGAACATATAGTTGCATATCATATCATACGAGATAGTCATTTACATGATTAAATCAATTGCATACATAACAAGTGTATTAAGTCATCCATATACAGTTTGTTGCAATCATCATATAGTGTCAAAAATAGAAAAAATGAAAAACTTAGCTAAGTGCATCACATAAGTTGCATAATCATATAGATATCATTTTGCATTCCCACATATTAGAAGCATATCAGATACAACATCTAAGTCTGCATTGGGTCATACAGCATCACAAAACATCATATGAAAATCTGCATTAGACAAACATTGCATAGCATCAAGTAAAACATCTAAGTCTGCATTAGATAAACATGTGCATCACATCATACAAATTGAAATGCATCATAACTCATACATATAGAAAGCATCAAATAGCTGTATCATCATATAAATATCATAAAAACATGTCCAAATGTACAACATCAAAATCTCTATCTCTGAATCAGTGTCATATACAATAAATACATCCCAATAGATGGTGATACGCATCTCAAAATACAAAAATGGTACAAGTCTATCTAGCTATTTGAGCCATAAAAAAAGGTACATAGGACCCAAAGTTTGTGAGTCTCTGCTATCCCTGCTGCTCTGGATCGCTGCTGTCGGCAGTGTCTCCTATGTCCCCTCCTCTACTGGCCTCAAACTACTGTGGGCCCATCACTGAGGCTCCTAACCTCGATGGACCTGCTCTCTGGGAAGCCGCAGACTGGCTCCTATAACTCAAAGCCCTCTGACTCACTGGCATGTCACTATGATATAGACCCCGATAGTATTGTGCATGGGCCTGCGCTCTGGCAAGCTCACCCTGTACCTATGCTAGCTGTGTCTGTGTCTATACCTGCACTAATTGTGTCTGTGCCTAATGCACCAGCCCAACCAGAAAGATGCTTGCCGCATCTATCCCCAGGGCTGCCACTGCGGTATCCTGCTCTACCCAGATAACTCATATCTGCGCATCCGCCATGTCTCTCTCTCTAATAAGCCAAGCAATGTACTCTGCATCTATCTCTCATCGAGCCTCAACCCTCCTAAGTTGTACCTGTAGCTGTCTAACATGTCCTTTCAATGTAGCTATGTTCCTCTCATGGACATCTGCCTGTGCTAGACCCTAGGCTGCCTGTGCCTGTCCCTACCCTTGTGGCTAGGGCACCTATTGCTGTGCCACCTGCTTAGGTGATGGCATCTATGCTGGTTGCACCTGCGGTGCCTGTTGTGGTACCTGCTGTGTGACCTATGGTCCCTCCCCAACTCTCCCCTTTATCTATCAAACACACATATCAGTCTCGTGATTGCTATGTGCTCCCATAGCCAAAACTGTAGTATTGATACGCCTACAGATAGGCTCGTACTCCTGTGATATACTACCTAATGCATATCATGGTATAGGTGCGCAAGTATGTAGACACCCCAAGCATATCGAGTGCCCTCTATCACCATCCTCTCCATGATCCTACCCCATCCTATGGGAAACTCATGCAATCTCCTATTGGGGTAGACGATGCCTCTGATCAATCCTGCTACAATCCCTGGGAAGTAGTCATAGTAATCGTGAATATCCTACCAAGGGATGACCTGTCCAACCAGCTCTAGGTCATCAAACACTCACCTGCACTCAGCGAGTCCCGCATCTCTCTGTGGATCATACTCCACAAGCTCACCCTGAATCGGCAAATGCAAAATCTGGTAGATGTCCTCCAATGTCACGGCCATCTCACCGGTAGGAAAGAGGAAGGTACCGTCCTCACTATGGAACCTCTCCACTGCAGTAGTCAGCAAGCCGCAGTTTTCCTGAACCTCAGGCATCAAGAAAATGTAATCCAGTCCCATAGCACCAAATGCCTCTCTATCTATCTCAGTCAGCATGTATCTCTGCAACAAAGGCATAGGGAACTACTCCCTAGACTAAAGTGGCTCTCGTATATCCTCCTGTAAGCACGCAAAGCAAGGCATCAACCTAAAGCTATAAGCACCATAGCATTTCAAATTGATCAAAATAGCAATCAAGTCAATTTTGCTAAGTAATCTGTCTATCTACAGCATATACGCCACAACATGGGGGAAATGCACCGTTTTTTAACAAAAGCACCATTTTTGACCTATGCACCACTTCTGGAAAATGTGTGGCAACAATCAGTGCATGCGCCATCCTATTTTATAAATGCGTTGCTTTTACGCATGCGCTGCAACATACCGTATATGCACTACAAGAATATGCATGCACCGCAATTTCCTATACATGCGCGACTTTAACATATGCGTCGCACTGTTTTTAGCACTTCTATCTACCTTTTTTTTTCCTAGCATTTATTACATTCAAACTCGACCCTAGGAGAATTTTTTTGAGATACATACTGGGGGTCCTGCCTCTACTAACCTATCGAATCGATGAATGCACTCGAATCGATGCTCCTTGAGTGGAATATCCATCCTCGCGCTGACTGCTCTATACTCTATGCTTCTCTAAGCTCTCTGAGGCAAATCAAACTAGGACAAGTGTGCAAATGAATTGTCTTGTGGACCTTGCTCCTATATATAGCATGCAAACCCTAATCTGGCTAGGTGGTGACTACGACTACTTCCCGAACCTGTTTCTTCCAGTTTTTCTTCCCTTCGTCTTCATGAGATTGTCTATCTCTCGTCCTTTTGCCTTCTTCTCATCCAATCTCCTGAGGGGGCATCCTGTCGTCGTAAACCTGTACCAGGGGCAAACTGAGGCATGTATCATTATCAGACTATCTATTCTTTGAAACAGCGTGATAAAACATATTGCATCAAAGAGGGACAAAATGTATACGCCTAAAAATAACACGATTCAACCTAAATAAATATTTGTAATATTTATTCCCTTCTAATTCCTCTATCAATAAATAAATAAACAGATTTATTTATTTGATTCAGATTCCTCTAAATTAATTAAATATCAAAATATTTAATTATCTCTTCTAAAGTCAAAATTAAATAAAATCCTTTATTTAATTTAATTCTTCCAAACAATTAAATAATTCTTAATTATTTAATTAAATCAAATTCATTCTTCCAAATTTGAATAAATCAAATCAAATTTATTTAAATTCTCTCAGTGTCCAAAAATAAAATACAATCAAACATTTTATTTATTCTTCTAAATCATGCACAACAATTAAATAAATTTATTTATTTAATTTGCTTTCTTATCTTCTAATTCTTCAAATATCTTCCAAATCTTCTAAAAATAAGTCTTCCTCTTCATGCACACAAAATTGAATAATTTATTATTTAATTTCTCTCAAATCATGCAAAAGCAAATCTCAAGTTGAGTTATCTATTCAATTAACCTTGTTTTTTTCAACATCTCTTAAATTAGAAAAAATCTTTCTAATTTATAAAAAGCATGTCTTATCTTTAGAAAACAAAGTGATTAACTCAAATAAAACAACTTTTGTGTGACACTTGTCCTCTTCTTATTCGTTGCACGTTCCTCAACTATTCTATACCATTGATCTTCTCAAGTCTTCTACACCGTTGATCTCTTCTTTCCCAAGTCTATAAAAGAAACCTCATTCTTCCATTTCAATCATCCAAGCTTTAAGTATTGTTACTCTGCAGGAATTACAGCACGCTTTTGGTACCAATTCCTTCATTGCTTGTGATCACATTCATTACTACGCTCTACTACCATCATTGTGAAGCTTCTCTTCATTGCAACATTATCACTGCCATTCCCAATTGACATTCTTGAAGCATAAAAAGGAAGTGCACTCTTTGAGGGCCTATTTCATACATGCAAGAATGATTGTGATAGGCAATCAATGGAAGCTATGATCTAAGGAGGTTTGCTTTGTTATTGGATTTCCTTAGTTCACTATTTCATTGAAGTTTTGGGTATTTGATATTGATTATTATTGCATATTCATTGTTGATCCAAAATTCCCTTAACACCTGTATCTGCCTATTTAATTATTCATTCTCTACCAGTGTCATTATATGTGCTTCTTTATTAGGTAAACTAGCTTCTAGTATAAGATCCATGTGATGATTGATACTCCTGATTGGTGGCAATCCTTCATGTACATGTCTGATATGGTGTCTTCATACTCTATTAGCAACTGTGTTATCTCTTCCGGTTGTGGTTCTTCAGTCTCCTTCTTCAATGTTTCAGGCCTCTTAGGAATCAAACCATAACACATTCTCATGTCTCAAACCATCCAGAAATTTTCTTCCATCTACCAAACAGATTGTAGCATTCCCACATACTTCACCCTTAGGATCATCTTCCAAAGGAATCAAGGTAATTCTCTTCCCATTTTATGTTATAGTATATGTATTCTTTCTCCCATCATGTATAGCTTTTCTATTATACTGCCAAGGTCTACCCAACAAAATATGACAAACATCCATAGGAATAATATCACACAACACTTCATCATAATAAGATCCAATATGAAATTTCACCAAACATTGTTCACTCACAAGTACCTTATGATCATCTTGAATCCATGCTATCTAACAGGGCTTAGGGTGTTTCAATCTTTCCAATTTCATCTTAGTCACCATCTCCTCTGAAACTAGGTTATCTGAACTACCACTATCAATTACAAATTTACAACATTTACCTCTTGATTTGCATTTGGTTCTGAACAAACTTTTCCTTTACGGTGGTTCTTCAGTTGTCTTTGCTTGAAATAGTGCTCTCCTCATCACAAGTGATTCTTCTTTCTCTAGTTTACCAACTGAACTAGGTGATCCAACAGGTTCTTCTTCAACTTAGGCTACTCTTCCACTATTCTCTGTTCTCTGGCTTGTACTCCCTTGATTACATTCAAATGCTCTATGTCCTTCACCTCCACACTTGAAACCGGTGACTCTGAATGTTCTCTTATCAAATCCTCTTCCTTCTCTTCTGTATCCTTCATTCTAGTATGCACTAGGGTTTCCTCTTCAGTGAATGTTTTTGTCATCTCTTCGATAAGCATTATTATCTCTATCCTCCTTGAATGTGTTCTCCTGTTTGTTCTACTCTGCAAATGATCTCTCAACTCCAGAAAATGTTCTACTTCTCTGAAATTTACCTCTTCTACCTCTCTATCTCTGATCATGTCTCTTGTTCAACTTTTCTTCAACTTTCAGTGCAAACTATTATGCTTCCTCCAAAGATGTCATCCTTACTAAACTTAGTTCTTCTTGAATGTTCAATCTCAGTCCATTGATGTATCTAGCCACTTTCTCCTTGCTTGCTTCACTATGTCCTGTCCTTATAATCATCTTATGAAATTCTTTAGTATACTCCTTCATAGATTTCTCCTTTTGTCTCAGGTTCTGCAATCTTTTCAATAGGTCCAACTCATAGTCAGCATGTGCGAATTGATTCTTTAATTTTGTCACCATCCTATCCTATTTTGTAATCTTCTCTTTTCCTCTTCTATTTCTATCCAACTAAACTTCCTTCCACCACATAGCAGCATGTCCTTTCAACTTTATCTTTGCAAATTTCACCTTCTCTAGATCTTCAACTTCTTCATACTCAAAGTATTCTTCCATGTCATTTATCCAGTCAATCAATTCTTTAGGTTTCAAGTTACCAGTGTAATTTGGTACATCAACTCTAGGTCTCTTTCCAATATTTGAAATAGCTCGCAACATCTTGACTTGATTTGATTCTTCTTCTTCCTCACCTCCTAGGGTTTCACCATTTTGTTCAACAGATTAAAATTCTTTTTCATCATCACTTTCAACATTAGGTCTAGGTGTCAATCCTCTTTGCCTGTCTTCTTCAAAAGTATCCAATCAAATTCTCATTGTTTTCATCATTTCCATAATCTCATCCATTCTACCAGCCATTGTTCCAACAGTAGGGATTCTCCTTGGTGACATTCTTCCTAGGATTAAGTGCAAACTGCCTCAATTTTAGTGATCAGGCTACAAGGTGACAACTGCCTCACAATCGACAATTAGTTGTGACACAAGTAACCTGCCTTAATTTGATGATCTGTCCACAGCAAGGTCTTACAGAATTCCCTTGCCAACATCACTCAATTCTCTCCCAAAGATCAAACTTTCGCTTTGATACCACTTGGTGCAGTCACAGTAGGAGGGTTCATAGGATGAACTGTCTAGACTATGTAGCAAGAGTAAACACAAGGGAAATAACTCAAAGATATGGAAAAATGCATATTTAGTCATTTAGTATATCATAGAATTCAAATACAGATTGGTTGGCAACATGCGGGATTACAATTAGGGCTCACAAGCCTGATTACAGAATATCAGAATATGCACTAGATATAGCTTTGAAGCTCTTTCGCAAAGAATCCCAAACTATCAACTATCACTATTATCATGAACTGCTTTCCTAAGGATCTATTACATCAATATATATCATCTCTGGAACAATAGATTCCTTCACGTCAGCCAAGGAAGATCACAAACTCCAATGAAGAATTGTAACATGTGTACATGGATAGGTCAGACCTAAATGCATATAACACCTCCACAAATGAATGGAATGAAGTACATATATTAGGGAAAGTTAGCCATGAACCAAACAACATTGAATGATGTGCAATTGGGCTCCACAAGTTTTCTCCTTTAGCTGATTATCAGAGATTGTTAGGATGCTCTATTCTGAGAAAATAGTTGATCTTCTGATAGAGATAACTTTTTGGTACTTGGTCTCAATGCTCTGAGATTCAGATATGATGTAGATGAATGAATCTAGATGCTAAGTCTAGCTCCGTAAGATCTAAAATGCAACTATAGTAGAATGTAGACCAAAATATAGAAACTGCTACTAATTAAACTACCTGAACTGAACTGGAAAATGAAAAGAAACAAACTAAACTGCAAACAAACTAGAATGCAAATGTTTTTGGTTGATGCAATACTTCTCTTGAACCAAGGATGCTCCTGCATCAATTCTTCTTAAGCATGGCGGTGAGAGGTTTTTCTATTGAAGCAAAATTTGGTATGAACCTCCTCACAAAATTAAACTTTCCTAGAAAACTTTGTAGGCCCTTCTTTGAGACTATATGCCCCAACAATTTGCCTTCTGGGACAACAAACACACACTTCTTTGGATTTAATGATATACCATATTCTTTGCTTCTTTCAAAGACTTTTCTCAAATGACCTAGGTGGTCAGCTACATGCTTAGAATACACAGTGAAATCATCAAGATACACTAAGATAATATCATTGAATAGGCCTTTAAAAGCCAGATCCATTGCTCTTTGGAAGGTTTCCCCAACATTAGTCAACCCAAATGACATTTTTTTATAAGCCAAAGTACCCCACTTGGTGGTAAAGGATGTCTTGTATTGATCTAATTCTTTTATAAGAATCTGATGATAGCCTGAGTAGCTGTTTAGGAGTGAAAATATTTCAGCTCCTGCTACTGTTTGGAGAATTTGCTCCATGGAAGGGAGTGATTAGTGGTCTTTAAGGGAGGTCTTATTTAGGTCTCTAAAGTCCACACATAATATGATTTCCCCATTTTTCATCCTAACTAGAATAAGGTTAGCCACCCAAGATGAAAGTTTAATTGGATAAATGATTTTGGCCTCAATGAGTTTAGATAGCTCTTTTCTCTGAATGGCTCAATTTTGGGGTTGACTGGTCGTTGTTTCTGGCAAACAGGTTTTGCATTGGGATCTAAATCAATGGTATACTGGATTAAACTAGGATCAAAGCATTTCAGATCCCTATAATCCCAAGCAATTAAATAATCAAATTCATTACAAAGTTCAACAAAACCTTGCCTTTCAGCTTGATCACATACCTTGCCATGTTTTAGAAATCGGCCCTGTGCAATCTCCACCTCTTCATAGTCCTCTTTCTTAACTGTCATGTTCATTTTCTCTTTCTTGGGTTGATCATCAACACCAAATATATTTTGCAAGGTGACTAAACCCTAAGGCAGTTTAGTGGTCTTTAGTTGGATCACCTGGTCACCATATTGCTCCTATAATATTGACTAATTTTTGGCAGCATACTATGCCTCATCTTCCAAAAAATTTACAATCTACTGGTCATTCTCAAATACTTGCCAGCTCATCACATTGTTAGGCACAACAAGCCTCACAATAATCTTCACATGATGATCTGAGTTTTGTTTGACATTCTAGGGAATTTTAAATTGGGCACCAACTATAGCCAGCTTATCAGCATCTTTGTTTCTTTGTCTGGGTACTTCTTGGATATTGAAGGCATTAAAGTCTTCAATCAGGTCCCAGACCCTGTGTTTGTATGACTTAAGCAAGTCATTTTTTGAAGCACTTTGTGATTTGATTTGGTGGACAAGAAGCTCACTATCACCAAATGCTTGTAAAAATTTTATTCCTCTCTTCTGTGCTAGTTGTATACCCTGAATTAAGGCTTCATATTCAACCACATTATTAGTACAATTGAATTATAATCTAAAAGTAGAGAAATAACTTTCTTTCTGGGGTTAAATTAACACAACCCTAGCAACTACTCCATTTTTTCTTTTGGAGCCATCAAAATACATTTGCTATATCCCACTTGGATATGATATTGTATTTTCAATATTAGGGATGTTGGTGTCCTCCTCATAAATATAATAAGTACCCAGCCCTGTGTCTTCTATATGATCAGGAGTGTCAAGCTGAAAATAGTTTGCCCACTCATCAAGTAGTATATAAGGGATCTCCTCCACAAGTGTTGCAACCTCATGCATACTGCTGTCATCTTCCTCCAACTCATGGATTGTGTAGTTCATATAAAGGAGTGGGTGTATAAGGCTCTTTGTGGTCATTAGCAATAGGTTCAGCTTTGATGGTCACCTTAGTGTCATATCTTGTTCTAAACAACATATGGGACCAATCAGAAGATAGGTACCCACCTATTTTGGTAGTGAAGTCCCTAGAAAGGCATATGCCAAAGTATGCAGGGAGCTCAATAACTGAGATGTCTTGTGAAATAGAGCATCGAGGGCATGCATGTAGGATGAGTTTTAAATCCTTAACAACATCTAATGTTTTAACAATAATGTCATCTAATTGCACTACCCCCTTATTCATAGGCTCATATTCTGTTCCTAACTTATTAGTTATGTTTTTTGGCATAACAGAGGTTCTCGCCCCAGAATTTATTATACAATTATGCAATAATTTGTCACCAATGATCAAGGGAACATAGAATGGAGGGGGCTTACTAGTTTTGCTTGTGCGTGTTCCCTCCTTTTCTGGTTGGCATAGGCTTGTTGGGATGGTGGCCTTTTCTTTTGTTGCCTCTATGATAGGTTAATTGAAGCTTGTCAAAGCTTCCTGCAGCAAATTCCTCAATGATGGGATCAACAGAGTATCCCACATAGTGACGCTTATGTTAGCCTTCCTCATTTGATTGACTATGTTGAAGGAGATTTGACTGATCTTCTAGAAAGTTCTAGCGACAGTAGAGTCAACCCTTGCTTGTTGGCCGACCTAGGGCTGCATCACTAGCACCAAATTTATTCACCCAATGGAATAATCTGCCTGTGTGGAAGGTGTTTTTGCTACTCTTTCCTTCACTGCATTCCTAATTGCACCTACTGGGGATGCATGAGATGTAGATGCACGAGGATTGGAGATGTGAGTAGCTATAGGGATCGTTGCATCCTCAGTTTCCCTCCTTTTGTCTCTTGTATTGTAAGCTATTGGGCCTATGCCCTAATTGACACCACAAAAATTCATCAAAGTAGAATTGTTTTGAATGTGTTCTTAGCCTCCCAGCATCTCTTGACTAGAACTTACTTGTTGTTTTGAATTCATTGGATGGTTTTATGCTGTCAAATCTTGACTGAATTGTCCACTTTGGCACAAATTTTGATCATGTGGCTGATTGCATGGCTAACACCAATCGTTATCCTGAGCCAAGTTGATTTGTATGGGCACAATAGGTCTAGATGTGCTTGCAAAATTAGGATGTACATCATTCAATGGCCTAATATAATTAGGCTGATTTGGCCTCTGTACATTCCCTTGACATGGTGGTCTATTTTGCTAATAATTCTAATTGAATGGTTGATATGGTCTGTTAGGTTGTGCATTCTATCTTTTTAGTACCACCAACTCATTTCCAAAGCTTTGCAATAGAGCCTTAACCTCGTGCAATTCGTTTGAGGATGCCATAGAAGAGGTTGCAGGGGTGACCATTGTAGGAATTGGAGCCACAATAGGCTAAATAACATGAGCCTCTGGAAATAAAGGCATTGGTGGCCTTAGAGAAATCCTCCCAGCCTGAATTAAGTAGTTTTCTGCCCTGATAGTTGTTTCATATGCATTTGGTAACATAGTCCCTGCCATAGATTGAATCATGACAACAATGTTAGAATTCAAAGATCTCAGATAATAAATAAATGCCATATTTGGGGAGGGTTTCACCAATAATGGGATTTTATCCTATGTCTTCTAGAATCTGTAGTTGAAGTCCACCATGTTTTTATGGGGGGCTATTTTGATTGTAGCTAGCTACTCCATCAGTGACAGGTGGTCACTATTGTTTTCAAAGTGTTGGCACAATCTAGTGCCCAAATCATCCCAATTGTGGATGGAATTAACTAGGAGGCATCTATACCATAGAAGGGCTTTCCCTTTAAAGGAAGAAGCCAGAAGCCTCATAGCCTCATTGTCAGCAGTGACATTATGGACATAGTAGACGTTGGCAATACCCTGAATATGCTTAGTAGGGGTGGTAGAGTTCTCACTAGTAAAATATGGGATTGCTTTTAGAGCAGAGGTGGGGATATCATCATATTGGGCTAGGTTAGATGGCTACCCCAATTGAAAGCAACAAATGGAAGGTTCCTTGCCATATTATGGATATTTAAATTAATTCTAGGTATGTGTAAGGTTCTACTTGAATATTGAAATCTAATTGGAGGGGGCGTAGATTGGGCTCTTGAAGGAGATGGAATAATACTCCTATTTTCCCTCACAGGGGACCTAGATAGTCTATTTTTTCTTTTAGAATCAACAAATGATAGTTTAAATAATTAAAAATTACCTTTGGAAGAAGAAGCTCTAGTATGTACTCTAGGCATGAAATGTTGAATAATCTAAATACTGGACCAACAGAGTCATCAGGTGCTTGTTGTATGCTTCCACAACAGCAAATAAACTAAGAACAACACTAAAATTTCTTAGTCCAACACTTACTTAGAGTGGAGCATCCCACCAGCCGTGCCAAAAACTGTTATCATGTGGAATTGTACCCTACTTGAAGCTTGCTCAAGCATTCCAATGACATAATGTGATTGATCTCAAGGTGTGGGACCTTGCAGTTGAGATTAGATCTCCAGAGAAGGCCGGTTCCCCTTTTTGAGCTTAAGGCTTAGAGGATTGAACTAAATCTAATACTACTCATAGGGAAAAGGGGAAGAAAATAATGAAATTAAAAGGGAAGGTGATGCACCAGATTTATAATGTGTTTTAACTGTGTCTGCATTAACACAACAATGACTTAAAAAATGTAAAAAGATCACACAAACTCATACAAGCTACATAGAGGTTTGATAGAGAACTAAAGATAAAAAGGAGTTATTTTACCCACAATACTAGCGTCTAATTCTCAAATGAACATAGAACAAAACTTGAGAGAGAGGCGAAGTAATAGTCTATATTAGTCATGAAGGCTAGAAAGCTATTACAAAGTAGAACACATTGCTGTAGGAGAAATAGATACAAAATAAATGATTAAATTCATTGGTGAACTAGACTAGAAGACATCAAAGGCCTGGCTGCATGAACAATGCATCAAATTCTATTGGTTCTTGCAATCACATTACAAGACCTATGACAACAAATTATCCAGCATAACAACTCAAAACAACAATTAACAACAACAACCTTTTTTACATCTTTGATTCATGTATATATAGCATTTTCATCCATGTGCAGCATTGGGTGCTGAAATTTGGTCAAATGACACTGTACAGGTGTCCACGCTGCACTAAAATCTGGCTTAGGGGCCCTGCACATCTTAGGACGATGACCATACTTCTGACAGGCCTACAAACCTACAGAAGAAGATTGCTTGCATGCATGGGTGCCAAGTGCATTTATGAGAGAAGGCTTGAAATACCTTCTATGTACCTACAAATTCACTTTATGGGTTCTTTGTATGGGTGCATTGAAGAATTCTACTATTTCAACTACCCTCATTTAACCTTGGCCTGCAACACTAAATGTTGGGTACTTCTGTATCCTAACATAATGACATGATTTCAGGAATTGATCTCCAAGCTTTTACAACACTTTAAAATATTTTATCTCTAAAATCTACCATTGGCACCATTGAATTCTTTATTGTTGACAAATTTGTCTCAGGCTGAACTCTGCTTCTTATTGCTTTTCGCCTTATCGACCAATTTCCCTTTCTATGAACCTAGCCTTTAGCCTTCCTCCGCACTTGGTTCTCCTTCCTTACCTTATCGGTGAAATCTCTATTTTCTAAATCTAGCCTCCTTTATTAGAAAAAAATGACTTTCACAAACCAACTTTGTTTCTTGCTTTTTCCTTCAGTCAGCGAAAATCACTTTTCGCGAACTAGTGGCCTTTATCTTTACTTTTCCCTTTGGTCGACAAACTCTAAATTTAGCGAACCATCCTTCCTTTTCTGCTCTTATCTCTTTCCTTATCTCTTTTTTGTCTTATCAACAAAAACTTCTCTTTGCAAACTATCTCTCTTTAACTTCTTTCTTTCATTTTTTCTTATTGACAAACTTTCACTTTTGCAAACTTGGTTTCCTTGGTCCTTCATTTTGCCTTATCAAAAAAACCTCTATTTGGTGAACTTTACTTTCCTTTGGCCTTCTTTGGCCATTCAGCCTTATCGGCAAATCTCTCTATTCGCAAACTAAGCCTGTTCCCCCACTTTTCGCCTTTTTCGCCTTATCGATGATTTTTTGCATTTTACAAACTTGTTATAAAGTTCATTCCTTTGCTGATTTCTCAACTAGCCAAGCTTTTCACCTTTTTCACCTTCTTGATGAAATTCTCCTTTTTAGAACCACTGAGCTGGCCCCCTTTTCCCTTAGTCAGTGAATTTATCGTTTTGTGAACTACTCGTGCCATTCATTCTTCATCTTTGCCTATCGACAAACTTTCACTTTTGTGAACTTTTCCATGCCTTCACTGATTTTTCTCCTCTTTTGCCTTTACTTCAGTTGGCTAAAGCCCCCATTTATGAACTTGCCCTTTTAATTGCATTATCGACGAATCTCCATTTTTGCAAACCAAGCTTGCCTCTGACTTTTTTTGCTTTTCCCACTCACAAATTGCCCTATCGGCAAATCCTCGAAAAAACGAACCACTTGCCTTATTCTTCACTTTGCTAATTCACCAATAGAAGCTCCTTTTTTTCCTTACCTTAGCCACATCTACCTTCCTTCACTACTTCGTTCCTTTGCCAGTGAATTCATTGATCTACGAACTTGCCGATCGACGAACTTAAGGTTTGCAAAGCTTTAAGTTTGCCGACAAAGGCAAACTTTGTTTTTCTTTCTTTATCTCTACCTTCTATATTTACCCATTGCTTCCTGTCACTTCACCCCTTCAGTTAGCAAACCAGTGAATCGATGAACTGATAAACCAAAGGTTTGCCAAACTGAAATTTTACTGACTGAAGCAAAAAAAAGGCAAAAACTTAGAACTTTTTGGGGATTTTTTTGGATTTTACTAAGGGAAATCTTCTTCCATTTCAAGTGTCTTAGATTAGATATTTCTGATGGAAGAAGGGATTTTTTGGGTTATTTTGGCTTGGAAAAAATAAGACAACAATAACAAAGTAATACATAATACTAGCCTCCCTAATGTCAGTGGGAGTAGGCCCTTTCTCCACACCTTCAGAACTAAAGGCTAAATAGAGATTTTAGAACAAAAATATAATAGAAGCACCTTCCTTAATCCAGTATTTCAAAAATAGAGTATATTTAAGAAGTATATGTTTAACTTTTCAAAAACAATGAACTACTAGAAGTCTCTAACTCATGCAAAATCACATAGAAAGTGTCTTGTGTCCCCTTTGAACCACTAGAGTTATCTTCTAAAAACCCCAACCTTGATGTATGAAACTCCGTAGATTTACAACAACTCTGAAGATTCTAGTGGTGAAGCAACTCTAGAGATTCTGTGCAACTCTAAAGACCACTATAGGGCCCATTATGACACAACTTCAGAGGACCTCATGATCACCAACTCTTTCTGTCATGTTGGTTCAACTCCGGAGACCCTCCAACCATCCTAGAAAATGTTGGATTGTTGTGTAGTGTACCTTCTTCTTAACTCCAGAGATAGTTAGGATCATCTCCAGAGTCTCCCAAAAACCTTTCTCCACCTAAGAGATAGATGCCTATGAAACAAAAGAGACATTTCTACATAATTTTGTTAGTTTTAATCCAAAACATAGGTCCTTTCATCATAACAGTAACTTCAGCATTTCATCTTTTATTAACATAATTAAACAAGATTTTATAGCTTCCATAGTGCAATTAGTAGGATACGTAGTGCATGAAAATGGGAAAAAGGGAGCAAAAGGGTATGTTTGGATGAGTGCTACCTGCCACTCATGATCCCCCCAAGCTTGAGGGTTTGCAGGTCCTCCTGCACTACTCACAGCCTAGATTTTTGAGCTTGTACAACCTATATGAGATGTTGTACTCTTGTTCATAGGTTTATTGCATATGTTGTCATTGATGCCAACAGAGTTGTGATGAAGAAAGCATATTGGTGTGTATGACGTCAATAGAATGGTGATTAGTGACGTCAGAAGAGTAAGTGATCAAAAGTGGTGTTGTGAGATGGAAAGCATAGTGATGTGTATATGCTATCAAAGTAAGTGATGTTTAGAGGAGTTGACAAAGGAGTGGTGATCATAGAAGTTGTGAGGTGAAGGATATGGTGATGGAAGTCATGAGCAGGCTGATGGATCAATATCATCTATACATAGTTGTACCTTATCTTCTGATATTCATGGATAGGTGAAAGTTGTCATGTTGAAGGTTATGCTAACATGAAGATGTGGTTTCTTTTTTTTTATGAATGAGTGTTGTCTATGGTGTTGTGAATGATGCATTCATTGTCTCTTGATGAAAAGCATTGCATAAGATATGAAGGGAAGTGTACAAGTTTTCAAATGAGAGGAAGGTGTATTGAAGGAGCTCACGAGAATGCTCCACATTTGAAGATATGGCCTTGCGGTTTGGAGGTTAGACAGAGATAGATGTGAAGTATGCATGATTGTAATTTCAGAGCATAAAAGTTACCGCAAAACTTTCTAGAGCTAGTAGAGTGAAGATAGTGATATAATGTTGTTGCAGTTTCAAAGAGACAGTATAATGGTCCTGTTGTCCTCAAAATCAGCTACGCTCATTTTGTAGGACGACCCCTACGAAACTTGTCCATTTCGTAGCCTACACTCTAAGTTCACAAATTGAGGCAAGTCATCTCATTCTCCTGTGTAGTCCTCTTGTTCTAAATTATGTATTTGAGTCTTTTCTCGTTTGGTCGTATAAGTTGTTGAAATAGTTTTCTCAATTTTAAAGAGTTAGATTATTTTTTGTGTATATGCAAGAGCGGTGAAATTTTCTGCCCTTGCATTCTTTGTTTTATCCAAATCCATGTTAGAGTGACAGTTTTTACTGCTGTTACATGTCTTGTACATATAACATGCAGTGGTGGCAATTTTTGACGCCAATGCATGTTTAGTCTTTTACTTATGTAACATCAGCGAATTTTGCCGTCAAAGCACGTATTAAATGCTATGGCAGTTTAACTCATGTGGCATTTAATTTGGTCTTTTAGTTTCATTTTAAGTTTTTAAATGCATTTTAAATCATTTATATTTCATCCTTCTTTCTATCTTATGTGCGTTCTTTACCCTCCATTTACCAAGCTGACATTGTGACTTTGTACGAGTGGATTGTGGAGATTTTTGGCACATAGGGTTTCGGTTATCTTGTCAGAGGTAAGCTTTCATTTTTCCATTCTTGTTTTCATTTTCTTTTAGGGTTTGTGTTATAGAATGTTTAAAAATCATTTCATTATTACTGTTTCAAAATCCTAGTTTATACATTGAAAGATTTGCATTTTTTTGTATCAGCATTTTTTGCCCTTTGTTGAAACTAGGTTTGTTTTCATTGAATGGATTTTTGTTGTTTCTAGTCTTTAGGTTTTTCGCTTGTGTGTTAGATCAAATGTAAAGATGACAAATTTTGCCATCCCTACACAATGTAATATGGTGAATGATCAAACTTACCTCAGAGATGCTTGAATAGTAGAAATTACTGCTTAAGCATGGAAACTTAAACTTTGTGTCGAGTCGGCAATTTTTGCCACCAATAAATACATTTGTTAAGTCTATCTCAAAGTGTTAAGTCAATGAAATTTACCGCTTGCACACTTGTTTGTTTCATCCTAAGGTGTCAAAGTGGCAAAATTCGCCGCCCTCACACAGTAAAATAAGTTCCTCCATGTTGAGTCAGTGATTTTTACAGCTCAAACATGTGATGTTGAGGAAACCATTTCGATATGTGAAAGCGCTAAAAATTGCTGCCTATACACTACCTTGCAAATTTTGACCTACCTGTAGGAGCAGCAAAATTTTCTGCCCTGACATTTGTAATTCCCCTTGACATGCAGGGGTGGAAAGTTTCACCGCCCATGCATTCACTCCCTCAAAATTTTCTAACTCTGGGAGATTTTCCAAATTGCTATCCTGAGCCTGCTTTCCTCCATTTTTTTGACCTGCTTGCACTTTAGGCCTTTCAAGCTCACTCTTGTGATCATGATCGTCAACATGTAGCTTTCCAACATGATTTATTGTTGCAGTTTCTCTTGCAAGTTGCCGAGGTCTTCATCTGAAGGAGTCATTTTTCCAAATGACTAAGTTGTCTCTGAAGAAAGTAAAAGCAATGAAGTATAAGTATCAAGGTGTTTTCCTGATCACCTAGGTCACTTCGAATGTTGATGATATTCAGGACACAACGATTGGTCATGTGGATATGACTGAGTTTGTAGAAAGGACTAATTAAGATAACCCCAGTCCTCTTATGCAGAAGATTGTCAAGAGCAACATTCACCTGGTGTCTTCATTTCTAGTGGACACACACAATACAAAGTTTGTTCTTCAATGTGCTCATTTCTATTACAAAGATACTAGGGCAGTGGTAGATGCATGGGGTAATGTAATCATGAGGTTGGATCCAGAGTTTGTTGATAAGGTTTTCATGTGTCCCACTCCTGCTAATGTTGTAAAACTTTATTTTACTATTACTCAACAAGAATATGATAAGAATTCTGAGAAGGTTAAATGGGTAATTAATACCAAGTGGCTTAAGACTCCAAGGTCAAACTTGTCCAGGTGGCCAAGGAGCTTTCTCTGAAGTGATTTTGTCGAGGAAGTGGGTGATCTAATAACTCTTCTTAGTAGGGTAAGGGGACTAGCTTCTTCTTCACTTTTTCATGAATGGATTATCCTTTCATCAAAATTATACTTCAGGGCAAACATGCTATCTTCTAGGGCGAGCAAATCAGAAATGCTCTCCATGAGCAACTGATCAAGGTGCATACTACCTTCAAATTTTATATGACTTCCTATCTTGTGTACATAGTGGCCTCAATGAGGATTTTCCTAGGCTTGACATTTGAAGGGGATAAGAGAGTTATTCCTGTTTACCAGTATTATCCTCAGCTTACATTGAAGGGTTCAATCCACCATTTCAGAAGGGTAAATGATGCCTTCTTTTCTGTGTTCTTGTGCCTTTTTGATCCTCACTTGGAATAAAGAAGAGTTTTAGATGAAGCATGGTCAGTAGTAAATGGTTTTGGTTATTTGCTCCTTCAGTTTCCAACTTTCACATACTTAAGGGTTGGCTTTTTCCAAGGCTATCCATATATGTTGCCAAGATTTCCTTCTGACAAAATGGTTCTGATGGAGCTGTGTCAACAAATGATCATTGTCCACAACAAGTAAATGGAGTTAAAGAAGCTTGGTTTTAGATTTCCTATTGAGATCGGGAGATATTCAGTTTCAACTACAGCAAAAGCCAGGGGTATGGAAACTAAAATGCAATTGGTAACTATGAAGCAATTCAAGAGGAGACAAAGTTTGATTACAAGGGAGTGAAGGATAAAATCAAAAGAAAGACTCAATTTCATGAGCCAATGGTTGAGGACATCTAGGTTGATCTAAAGACAGAAGAGGAAATCATAAATCTAGACTACAGCAGGTTATCTCTGGACCAAATTGAATATTTGGGTCTAGCTAATATTCCAGAGGACATGGTTGATGATGAAGAGGTTCTCAATTCAAGCTATGTCAATCAGAATGTTGTTAACTCTCCTTTGCCTCCTATACAATGGTCTCAGAAGGAATTAACTTCCTTAAGGAAAAGCTTTGAGCCTGTGTTAGCCAATACAAACATGTGGCTCCAAAGCAAAGGTATACCATTGAAGGATTTTATCATCGGTTCAGAGGAAGAAGTTTTTGAGAAAACGGGAAAGCAAGTTGAGATGAGAACCAAGAATAAGAATGATGCTCCTAGCACATCTATGGCTTCTAAGCCTAAGATCAAATTTGTGACAAGAGGAAATAAAGCTAGAGAAGTAGAGGAATAATCTGTTGCTAAAGAAATGGAAGTTGATGCAAAGCAAGATGTTGACGAACTAGCTTCTGAAGGTGTGAATGTAGAGGACATGGATGTTGAGAATAAATCTGTATTAGATAATGAGGGCAAGTAGGAGAAGGAAGAAGAGGATGAACAGGAAAATGTATAGGATATAGCTATGTCTCCACATGGAGATGTGTTACAGGATACTGATGTCTCTTCTCCTCATCCAAATGTGCCTATTTCAGTTTCTGTGCCTAATCCTCCTATAACCCCAATGTCACCCATTCATATTCAATCATCTGAGTCTCCATCATCTTCCAAAACTATTTTTGATGATTCTAATGTGAATTTTGATAATGTTCTTCATTCTTCTAGATCTATTCCTAGTTTGTCATCCCCTTCTTATGACATTGATGGTTCTGTAATGTTTGAGCAATTTATTTTGGGTTATGAGGAAGCCGTTAATGTGGATGTACTAGGTGCTATGTTCACCAATACTCCTCCCATTGTTGCTACCACGTGTAAGTATAGTTCTTTCCACTCCACCAATTGTTCTTGATCAGAATATAAGGACATCAATACTTCCCCCATGGCTTTTAGCTTATAATCCTAAGAGAAAGAAACATAAGATATCACCAGATGATATTGATTTGGGGAAACTACTGACTCCCAAGCCAAAGGCACAAAAGAAGAAGCCTAAGACTATGTCAAGGCTTGTTGATGATAAGGGTATTAGATATGTAGAGATTGGTAAGCCTCCTCCTGAGGCTACTAAAGATACTTTTGATGTGAATGACTATGTCATATCTAGGGTGGAATTGAGGAAATTAACACATGAAGGTATAAAAGCTGATTCCCAGGTCACTGCCACATCTCTTCTTGAGAAATATGATGAGGAGAAGAAACAAAAGGAATATTACAAATCAAAAGCTGAGCAGTTAGCTATGGTGTTACAGAAGATCACAATGACATCAGAAATTATTGAGCCTATGGCAGTAATAGTTGAAAATCCCTTGGTCCAAAAAGCTGAAAAAACTCAAGCAAAAGGGAGGGTTGTAGAGGAATATCTAAAGAAATTGTCAACACCGGGTGTTTCACTATTGAAGGTAGCAGTAGAAAGAAAAGAAAAAATGGCCAAGGTAAGAGCAGAATTAGATGAATTGATTGATTCTATTTCTGCAGATATTGAATATTTGGATACCAGTTTGGAAAAATGGGAAAGCATGAAAATGAAGACTTTTGTTTTACTTGGCATTATTGCAAATTGAGAGGCATATGTTTCAATAAAAGAAGGCCTAGTTCACTGAAGGAAAGTCTTGAATGAAGTGATCAAAGAACTAGGAGATGCAAGAGAGATGTGTGATGACAGTGATCTAAGCCTCTTGCACAAGTTGGAGAAGCTCCCATGTAAATTGATTGATGATAATCATGAGTTTCTTCTAGTTGACGAAATGGTATAGGAATTCAATAAGATGATGCAGGATGAGTTTGAAGAAAAATTTTTCTCAACTGATTCATTGGATAACTTGACAAATTATCAAGTAACCATAGACAATTTGAAGGTCAAGTTGAAGATCATGAGAAAGTTACCCCTACCATTAGAGATACCATTACTAAGCCCAGAGTAATCTCCAACAACACTGTGGCACCAGATAGTATTTAAACACAAGCAGTGATCACAATGTATGAAGGATCAGCAAAGAAGGATACCAGTGGAAGTTGATATATTTTATCAATGCCTTAAAATATTTTTGTAGTTCATATGCATTTTGTATTTATTTTTGGACATATTTATATGTACTTTTCCAATATGTAATTACATGTAAAAACTTAGGAATTCCCAAGTCAATAAGGACTCCTATCTTTGAATAAGTCAAAGTAGTTAGGTTTTTCCTAAATTTTCTCAAGGCCTTTCCTTATAAATAAAGAGGGCCTCTTTTGTAATTATCATTTTTTATCTATTGCAAAGAAACTCTGCTGAATTGAAAAACATATCAAGACTTTGAACTTTTCATGTTTATCAAAATTTCAAGTGAATATCAATATAAGCAAGCAGTTTGAGTATCAAACCTTGAGTTGAATCATATTGTTTTATGATATCAGTGTTCTTATGTCATTGGTGTTATGTTATATTGAATCATTTTTGGAATCATGGAGTTTTATTGAAAATTGAGAGAAGCGTTCTTGTTCTGGTTAAATAGACTTTGTGCTATTTTCTTATTGCGGGAGTTTTTGTATACATTTGTGAGAATAAAATTGTTTAAAGACTTTGTGTTGTAAACTGTTGTGTTCAATCTAGTTATATCATATTGGATGAAAGTGAAGACTTTGAGCTACATTTGAATTCAATCAAGTTTATTTGTGGGAAATAAGTCAAGCAATAGAAGACTTTGAGTTTCTATGGTTTGTCTCAGTTTAGAAGTTAATAATTATCATTTCTGTTGAAGTTATCATTTTGAAGAGAAAAACATCTATTTTGAAAAAAGAGAATAGGATGCAATGAAAACACCCCAAGCATAGTTTTAGTTTATATAAGTATTAAAAGTTGTTGATTAGAAATAATCCATTATCTAGAGGGAACCTCCCCTTGCTGAGAGGAGAGACTTTGTCTCATCATAGCTATGGCGATATAACTATTTTGCTGTTAGTTAGCTAAATGATAAAATATTCACCTAACAGTTTTTGGGCGACTCTGCTGGGGAAGAACATGCAACTTGGAGCCTCATGCTTTGAGTTGAAGCATTTCGTCCTTGCCCATTGTTTTAAGTTTTTTCAGAACTTTGTTGAGTATATTACATTCTGGCAGACTCAAGGTATACAAGAAGTAAGAGAGCTCAAGGTATTATTGATCGTGTGTTCGAGTTAATGCAGCAAAATAACTTTGGTCTTTTGCCTTCACAACCTTAGCTTCAATGGACAAGGAGTTTTCCTCCTACTAGTGCCAGGTCCCCTATACCCAGTGAATCTTCTAGCTCTAATACTAACAAAGTTTTATCTGTTCAAGTTCCACAAAGGTTTGTTATCCCACCTTTCAATCAGCGCATAATGGTGGCTCAAGGCCCATGGGGTAATACTTTTGGACCTTTGAATTTGACTCCACCACTGCATGATCTACCTCGTAGTTCAAGGAAGAATTTCCCTAAATTCTATGGTGATGGGAAAGTCCATCCCAGTGAACACATTGCTGCTTTTTGTATAGCTTGTGGTGTGCTAGGGGTGGAACATGAAGATGTGGCTGTGAGACTTTTTGTAGAAACACTTCAAGGTGTTGCTGCGGATTGGTTCTACCACCTTCAAGCCCAAACTATAACCAATTTGAATACTCTCAAAACCAAGTTTGTAGCTAGGTTTAAGCCTACAGAAGATGCACATGCTTTGTTAGCCCAGCTAACATAGATAAAGAAAGAACCACATGAGCCTATGCAAGATTTCATCGCCAACCTCAATAAATTGATGAATAGGATTCCAGCAACCGCTCAACCAACGGTGGAGAATCTGAAATATTTCTTCATCAACTCTCAGCTTCCCAAGGTAAGCTTTCTATTAAGGCGGTCTGGGTTCGCTCATCTTTCTCTAGCACAAAGTTTGGCTACAGAGGTTGAAGATGATCTTATCCTTAAGGGTAAGATAAGAAGGGATTCAAATAGAAATAGAGGTCAATCCTCTACTGATAATTCTTCCACAAGCACCATAGATCCTATGGTGCAGAAGTTAGCAAATGAGTTGCTAGCTTTGAAAAAGTAAATGTCCCAGGGTTGTCTACTCCTTCTTATAGGGACATACCAAGAAGGGTGTTCCCTAACAATTCATATCAAGGCAATGCCACAAGAAATCAAGGGCAACAAAATAGGCTTCCGCCAACACAAGGGAAGCTTGCCATTGAAGCTCCACCGGTCAACTCTATAGTTGGCTACTATGAAACGGAATAGGATAATTCTTTCCAACATGATTTGGATCAAGAGAATAATGCTAATCTTTTTACTGAAGGAGAAGATGAATTAGCTGGCGACTCTACTATTGGGTTTCTGAACTACCAAGATGAAGCAAAAAGAGAAGGAGAGGTATATGATGGAGCGTATGCTATTTTTACCAGGTCTCAAAATCAATCAAATCAGCAAGTTGATAAAGGAAAGTCAAGAGAAGAGCTTCAACCTATGATTTCAATTGCCAAATGAGGAACTCCATTGCCTTTTCAGTCAAAGGACCCAGCTGTCAATAAACAAGTAAGTTCATCTAACAATCTTATTTCTTCTTCTTTTGTTCCTCAGACTAGTACTACCCCAACTAAACCCCAGAATGATGGATTTCCTGCCTTTGTATCTAATTCATTTCAGCTCTTTGACATAATAGATCATGTTAGGAAAATCAAAATCTAGATGTCTGAGGTAGAATATTTACAAGCTAACCTTGACCAATTTGATAGGTTAGCTAAGTATGCTAAAAATAAGGCTGCCCCTACAGGGCAAGATTCTCCTAAGATTGCCCATGACTCCTCAAAGAACAGGTCCACCCAAAATTACCTAGTCACTACTCCCCTTGTTGCTCCAGGGAAGATAGAACCCTTCTATGTTTCTCTATTGGTCAATGGACATAAGCTAAGAAATTGTATCATAGACTCTGGAGCTTCTGACATTGCCATGCCTGCCAAGGTGGTAGATGCTCTTGGTCTCACTTTGACCAAGACATTTGGGAGATGTTTTTCAATGGAGAATAAGCAAGTGCCTTTGTTAAGCCAAATCAAAGATGCCCAATTTGCATTTGCAGCCTTTTCAGATAAGAGGATCAAGATGACTATCCTAGTTGCTGATGTTCCAGCTTCTTATGGCATTTTGTTTGGACGTAATTTTTGTAAAGATGTGGGTGGAGAACTAAACATGGATCTATCTGAGGCAAGGATACCTATTAAAGGTGTCATGCAGAAATTGCTTCTTGAGAAGGAGGCAAAATATATCGTTACCCAAACTGAAAATCCAAAAGCCCAAATTTTGTTTGAGTCTTTAGGAATGGCTAATTATTTCTTGACCACTAAAAATACATCTAGTTCAACAAACGAGAGTTCAGATAATTCAGATGGAGAATCAGAAGAAAATTCAGATGAAAGTTCAGATGAGGGCATTGTAATGCTGGATTCTTCTCTTTCTGATGAGGAAGAATCTGTTGGTCATAGAAACATCAAAGTGGTAAATTTAAATGATGTTTGGATTTTAGAATTTGATGGCAGTTGTTCTTCCACTAGATCTAAAGCCGGAGTAGTTATAATATCTCCACAAGGTGATATTTTTCCTTTCTCCTATAAGCTATAGTTTGAAAATACTAATAACACCACTGAATACGAGTCATTGTTACTCGGAATGGAGGCTGCTCATGTTAAAGGTATTAAAAATCTTCATGCACAATGTGATGTTGAGCTTGTTACTTGTCAAGTGAGGAATCTCTATCAAACCAAGAATGAAAGGTTGAGATATTACCACAATCGTGTCTAGGATTGCATTAAAGGTTTTGATGCTTTTGACATCTCTACAGTGCCGAGAGAGTTTAATGATCATACTAATTCATTAGATATCTCTGCAACCCTTATGGTCCCTCACAAGGATTTTAAAGGTGATAAGTACACAATTGAGTTGGTTTTTTGACCAAGTGTGCTAGATAATACTGACCATTGACAGGTCTTCAATGGTGATAATCAGATTAGAGCTTTCTTAGAGAAGACAAATAGCTTTGATGAGCTCTATTTGGAAGGTAGTGATTCTCCACCTTGAGAATATGTTTCTGAAATAGATTCACAGACTGGTGAGGAGATTCTTCAGCTAAAAGGGAATAAGATTCTGAAAGGTTTGGTTTCTCTAGAAAAGTTATTTGATAAGCATGATAGATATATCACACAACAACAACTTGATTCAAGTTCATCCATGGAATTTGAGCAAGTAAATTTGAGTTCTGAAGCAGATCCCAAGATGGTTAACATCGAGAAATGTTGTACTGCTAATGAGAAATTCAAGTTCATTACAATTCTTCACCATTACATTGATGTGTTGGCATATTCATATGATGATCTGAAGTCTTTCAGACCCAAGGAGATCCAACATGAGATTCCTCTCAAGATAGGATCGTTACCTCACAAGCAAAAGCAAAGGCCGCATAATCCCAAGATATTAGGTACTATTCTTTCTGAAATCCAAAAAATGTTGAATGCAAGGATAATCTTTCCTATCCATCATTCCACTTGGATTGTGAATATTATTTTAGTGAGAAAGAAAAACAAAGAAATCTGTATTTTTGTTGATTTCAGAAATATGAACCAATCTTCTTTAAAAGATAACTACCCTCTTCCTATTATGGACCAAGTGTTACAAACTGTAACTGGTTTGGAGATGCTGTCTATGTTAGATGGTTTTTCAAGCTATAATCAAGTAGAGGTCAGTGAAGTAGATCAATACAAGACTGCTTTCACAACACCTTGGGGCACATTTGCATATCACAGAATGCCATTTGGTTTAATTAATGCTGGCGCCACTTTCCAAAGAGCAATGGACCTCACCTTCAGAGATGAAATGGGGAAATTTATTGTGGTGTACCTTGATGACTTGGTTGTTTTCTCTAAAAAACGTCAAGATCATGCCTACCATTTGCGATAGGTTTTGGAACGGTGTCATCAAAACGGTATTTCTCTTAATCCTAAGAAATTAGTTTTTGGGGTTATAGAGGGTAAGCTTCTCAGTCACATTGTTTCCAAAGAAGGTACTAAGATTGAATCAGAAAGAGTCAAGTCTATCTAGAGTCTTACTTTGCCTACCAGTAAGACTGCAGTTCATTCTTTCTTCGGGAAGGTGAATTTCCTGCGGAGATTCATTCTAGAATTTGCGGAGAAAACTCATCATATTGTCAATATGATGAAAGGTAAGACCACTTTCTATTAGAGTACGAAGGTAAAGCAACATTTGAGGATATTAAAAGGGCCATAGCTCATGCTCTAGTTCTAGTTTGTCCTGACTACACTAAAGACTTCATAATGTACAGTTATGCTTCTAAGAATACACTTTTAGCGATTCTGGTTCAGCAGAATGAAGAAGGTGTGGGATCTCTAATTTGTTATGAGTTGTCCACTAAAGGCTCATGAACTTAAGTACTCAAATATGGAGAAGCATGCCTACGTTGTGGTCAAGGTAGTGAAGCATTTCCAGTTCTACATTCTGAATTCACATACTGTTGTTTTAGTGTCGGATACAATAGTGAAATCTATCTTGACACAACACGAATTTGGGACTAAAAGAGGCAGTTGGATTGCCAAAATTCAAGAATTTGATCTTGATATCAATCCTCCCAAGCTTGCGCGTGGGAGGTGTTTGTGTCAGCTGATTGTTGATAATGTCCCCAAAGAAACAGGTGATGAAGAGTTAGAGGTTGAAGGTATGCTAATTGTTCTCTTTGTTACTACAACAAATGAGTGGTATTCCAATATTGCTTATTTTCTCACTATGGTGTGTGTCCTTCTCATTTATCTTATAAAGAGAAGCAAACTATCAAGTTAAAGGCTGGAAATTATGTCTTGTGGGATAATGGTTTGTATAAAAGAAGCCTTGATGGAGTTTTTCTCTGTTGTGTGGATAAAGTACAACAAAGCAAACTTTTAGAGTCTTTTCACAATTTGGCATGTGGAGGACATTTTTCTACACCTGTAACAACTCATGAAATTTTGTGGGCTAGGTACTATTGGTCTGCATTATTTCAAGATGTGTACAACTGGGTACGTAGATGTGAACTTTGCCAGCAGTTTGTTGGGAAGCCTAAGTTAGTTGTACTACCACTAAAGCTAGTTGTGATTGAAGAACCTTTTCAGCAATGGGACATTGACTTCATTGGTGCTGTGAACCCACCATCGAGTGTGGGACACAATTTTGTTCTCACTACAACAGATTACTTCACCAAGTGGGCAGAGGCAATTCCAGTTAAGCATGCTACTTCTGAGGTAGCGTGTAATTTTCTCAAGGAGAATATCATTTCCCAGTTTGGAGTTCCAGACGAAATTGTAGCAGATAATGCTACATGCTTTTCTTCAAATGAGATCACTAGTTTTTGCTTTGAATATGGGATCATTCTTTCTCATTTATTAGACTATTATCCGCAAGGGAATGGTCAGGCAGAATCTAGTTACAATTATCAGGAAACTAGTGGAAGATAATCAGAGAACGTGGAAAAAAGCTTTGTTTGATGCTTTATGGGTGGACAAAATTACTCCCAAAAGGGCAATAAGTATGTCACTATTTCAACTTCTATATGATTTGAATGCAGAAATACCTATTACTTTGGAATTGCTAGCTTTGAAGTTGGTAAAAGTAGTGGAAGATAAAACTTTCAAAAGTTCTATTGACAAAAGAATAATGTACCTTACTAAACTTGAAGAGTAGAAGGTTATGGTAGTAGACCGTATTGCTGAGCATCAAAGTTAGGTTAAGAAACTTTTTGAAAAGAAGGCAAAGGATAGAGAATTTCAAATTGGGGATCAAGTCTTGTTATGGGACAAGAGGAGAGATCCAAAAGGAATGCATGGGAAGTTTGATTCCCTATGGAGAGGCCCATTTGTCATTCACCAACTTTGTGGTGAGAATAGTTTCTTGCTGGAGTATCAAGATGGGACACCATTCTTGTTGCCCCATAGTGGACAACATCTGAAACATTTCAATCCTTGAAGTATCAGATAAGTTCATTTGTACATTTGTATATTTTTTGTGTTTTTATTTTTCATTTTTGTTTAGTCTTTTTATGTCTTTTTGTATTGGTAGCCTGACACTATGGCCCAATGGCATGGATGAAGGCACTTAGAGATTTGATTCTTCTCCCTTTGATCATTTCAAAGAACGATCGAAGGAAGTTCCCCAGTTAGAGCCAGCTGTTGTCCTCAAAATTAGTTGCGCTCATTTTGTAGGATGACCCCTACGAAACTTGTCTATTTCATAGCCTACAGTCTAAGTTCACAAATCGAGGCAAGTCATCTCATTCTCATCTGTAGTCCTCTTGTTCTAAATTATCTATTTGAGTCATTTCTCATTTGGATTTCTCGAAACTCGTATAAGTTGTTGAAATGGTTTTCTCAATTTTAAAGAGTTAGAGTATTTTTTGTGTATATGCAAGAGCGGTGAAATTTGCCACCCTTGCATTCTTTGTTTTATCTAAATTCATGTTAGAGCAGCAGTTTTTACCACCGTTACATGTCTTGTACATATAATATGCAGTGGCGGCAATTTTCGGCGCCAATGCATGTTTAGTCTTTTACTTATGTAACATCAGTGAATTTCATCGTCGAAGCACGTATTAAATGCTACGGTAGTTTAACTCGTGTGGCATTTAATTTGGTCTTTTAGTTTTGTTTTAAGTTTTTAAATGCATTTTAAATCATTTATATTTCATCCTTCTTTCTATCTTACCTACATTCTTTACCCTCCATTTACCAAGCCGACATTGTGACTCTTTACAAGTGGATTATGGAGATTTTTGGCATATAGGGCTTCATTTTTCCATTCTTGTTTTCTTTTTCTTTTAGGGTTTTTATGTGATAGAATGTTTAAAAATCATTTCTTTATTACTGTTTTGAAATCCTAGTTTATACATTGAAAGGTTTGCATCTTTTTGTGTCAGCATTTTTTGCCCTTTGTTGAAACTAGGGTTGTTTTCATTGAAAGGATTTTTGTTGTTTCTCATCTTTAGGTTTTTTGCTTGTGTGTTAGATCAAATGTATTAGTAGTATAAATCTTCATCGATACATTTTAACCTTATCAGACCCACCATCGTGTAATGACGAAAAATTTCACCGTCGCTACATGATGTAATATGCTGAAAAATCAAACTTACCTCAGACATGCTTGACCAGTAGAAATTACCACTTAAGCATGGAAACTTAAACTTTGTTTGTGTCAAGTCGGCAATTTTCACCACTGATACATACATTTGTTAAGTCTGTCTCAAAGTGTTAAGTTGGCAAAATTCACCACTTGCACACTTGTTTGTTTCATCCTAAGGTGTCAATGTGGCAAAATTTGCCGCCATCACATAGTAAAATAAGTTCCTCCATGTTGAGTTGGTCATTTTTACCGCTCAGACATGTGATGTTGCGGAAAGCATTCCAATATGCGAAAGCGGTAAAAATTGCCGCCTATACATTGCCTTGCAAATTTTGACCTACCTACAGGAGCGGCAAAATTTGCTGCCCTGACATTTGTAATTCCCCTTGACATGTAGGGGTAGCAAATTTCTCCACTCATGTAGTCATTCCATCAAATCTTTTTAACTTTGGGAGATTTTCCAAATTGCTTTCTTGAGCCCACTTTCCTCCATTTTTTCAACCCACTTGCACTTTAGCCCTGTCAAGCTCACTCCTATGATCATGATCATCAACATGTAGTTTCCCAAAATTGCCAGTATTTCCACTAACTGCATGATCATGATTTATTGTTGCAGTTTCTCTTGCAAGCTGCTGAGATCTGCATCTGAAGGAGTCATTTTTCCAAATGACTAAGTTGTCTCTGAAGAAAGTAAATGCAATGAAGTACAAATATCAAGGTGTTTTCCTGATCACTTTGGTCACTTTGAATGTTGATGATATGTAGGACACATAGATCTGTCATGTGGATATGACTGAGTTTGTAGAAAGGACTAAGTCAGATAACCCTAGCCATCATATGCAGAAGATTGTCAAGAGCAACATTCACCTGGTGTCTTCACTTCCATTGGCAGTACACAATATAGAGTTTGTTCATCAATGTGCTCATTTCTACAACAAAGCTACTAGGGCAGTGGTAGATGCATGGGGTAATGTAATCATGAGACTGGATCCAGAGTTTGTTGATAAGGTTTTCATGTGTCCCACTCCTGTTGATGTTGTAAAACTTGATTTTACTATTGCTCAACAAGAATATGATAAGAATTCTGAGAAGGCTAAAAGGGTAATTAATACCAAGTGGCTTAAGACTCCAAGGTCAAACTTGTCCAGTGGCCAAGGAGCTTTCCTCGAAGTGATTAAGTTGAGGAAGTGGATGATCTAATAACTCTTCTCAGTAGGGTAAGGGGACTAGCTTCTTCTTCACTTTTTCATGAATGGATGTATCCTTTCATCAAAATTATACTTCAAGGCAAACATGCTATCTTCTGGGGTGAGAAAATAAGCAATGCTCTTCATGAGAAACTAATCAAGGTGCATACTACCTTCAAATTTTATATGACTTCCTATCTTGTGTACATAGCAGCCTCAATGAGGATTTTCCCAGGCTTGACATCTAAAGGGGAGAGGAGATTTGTTCTTGTTTACCAGTATTATCCTCAGCTTACATTGAAGGGTTCAATCCACCATTTTAGAAGGGTAAATGATGTCTTCTTTTCTGTGTTCTTGTGTCTTTTTGATCCTCAGTTGGAACAAAGAAGAGTTTCAGATGAAGCATGGTCAGTAGTAAATGGTTTTGGTTGTTTGTTCCTTCAGTTTCCAACTTTTACATACTTAAGGGTTGGCTTTTTCCAAGGCTATCCATATATGTTGCCAAGATTTCCTTCTGACAAAATGGTTCTGATGGAGCTGTGTCGACAAATGATCATTGTCCACAACAAGCAAATGGAGGTAAAGAAGCTTGGTTTTAGATTTCTTGTTGAGATAGGGAGATATTCAGTTTCAACTACAGCAAAAGCCAGGGCTATGGAAATTGAAATGCAATTGGTAACTATGGAACAATTCAAGAGGATACCAAAGATTGATTACAGGGGAGTGAAGGATAAAATCAAAAGAAAGACTCAATTTCATGAGCCAATGGTTGATGACATCTGGGTTGATCTAAGGATAGAAGAGGAAATCAGAAAGCTAGACTACAACAGGTTATCTCTAGGCCAAATTGAATATTTGGGTCTAGTTGATATCCAAGAGGACATGGTTGATTATGAAGAGGTTCTCAATTCAAGCTATGTCAATCAGAATGTTGCTAACTCTCTCTTGCCTCCTATACAATGGTCTTAGAAGGAATTGACTTCCTTAAGGAAAAAGTTTGAGCCTATGTTAGCCAATAGAAACATGTGGCTCCAAAGCAAAGGTATACCATTGAAGGATTTTATCACTGGTTCAGAGGAAGAAGTTTTTGAGCAAATGGGAAAGAAAGTTGAGATGAGAACCAAGAATAAGAATGATGCTCCTAGCACATCTAAGGATTCTAAGCCTAAGATAAAATTTGTGACAAGAGGAAACAAAGCTAGAGAAGCAGAGGGAGAATTTGTTGCTAAAGAAATGGAAGTTGATGCAGAGCAAGATGTTGAAGAACTAGCTTCTGAAGGTGTGAATGTAGAGGACATGGATGTTGAGAATAAATCTGTATCAGATAATGAGGGTGAGCAGGAGAAGGAAGAAGAAGATGAACAGGAAAATGTATAGGATATAGAAGTGTTACAGGATACTGATGTCTCTTCTCCTCGTCCAAATGTGCCTAATCCTCCTATAACCCCAATGTCACCCATTCATATTCAATCATCCAGGTCTCCATCATCTTCCAAAACTATTTTTGATGAGTCTAATATGAATTTTGATAATGTTCTTCGTTCTTCTAGATCTTTTCTTATTTTGTCATCCCCTTCTTATGACATTGATGTTTCTACAATGTTTGAGCAATTTGTTTTAGGTTCTGAGCAAGCTGTTAATGTGGATGTACCAGGTACCATATTCACCAATACTCCTCCCATTGTTGCTACCATAGGTGTAAGTATAGTTCTTTCCACTCCACTAATGGTTTTTGATCAGAATATAAGTACATCAATACTTCCCCCATGGATTTCAGCTTATACTCCTAAGAGAAAGAAACAAGAGATATCACCAGATGATATTGATTTGGGGAAACTGCTGACTCCCAAGACAAAGGCACAAAAGAAAAAGCCTAAGACTATGTCAAGGCTTGTTGATGATAAGGGTATCAGATATGTAGAGATTGATAGGCCTCCTCTTGAGGCTACTAAAGATACTTTTAATGTGAATGACTATGTCATATCTAGGGTGGAATTGGGGAAATTAACACATGAAGGTATAAAAGTTGATTTCCAGGTCACTGCCACATCTCTTCTTGAGAAATATGATGAGGAGAAGAAATAAAAGGAATATTACAAATCAAAAGCTGAGTAGTTAGCTATGGTGTTACAGAAGATCACAATGAGATTATAAATTATAGAGCCAATGGTAGTAACAGTTGAAAATCCCTTGGTCCAAAAAGCTGAAAAAACTCAAGCAAAAGGGAGGGTTGTAGAAGAATATCTAAAGAAATTGTCAACACAGGGTGTTTCACTATTGAAGGCAGCAACAAAAAGAAAAGTAAAAATGGCCAAGGTAAGATCAGAATTAGATGAATTAATTGATTCTATTTCTGTGGATATTGAATATCTAGATACCAGCTTGGAAAAATGGGAAAGCATGAAAATGAAGACTCTTGTTTCACTTGGCATTATTACAAATCAAGAGGCATATGTTTCAATAAAAGAATGCCTAGTTCACTGAAGGAAAGTCTTGAATGAAGTGATCAAAGAACTAGGAGATGCAAGAGAGCTGTGTGATGATAGTGATCAAGCCTCTTGCACAAGTTGGAGTAGCTCCCATTTAAGTTGATTAATGATAATCATGAGTTTCTTCCAGTTGATGAAATGGTACAGGAATTTAATAAGATGATGTAGGCTGGGTTTGAGGAAAAAGTTTTCTCAATTGATTCATTGGATAACCTGACAAATTATCAAGTAACCATAGACAATTTGAAGGTCAAGTTGAAATATCATGAGAAAGTTACCCCTTCCATCAGAGATACCATTACTAAGGTCAGAGTAATCTCCAACAACATTGCAGTACCAGATAGTATTGAAATATAAGTAGTGATCACAATGTATGAAGGATCCGCAAAGAAGGATGCTAGTGGAAGTTGATATATTTGATCAATGCCTTAGAATATTTTTGTAGTTCATATGCATTTTGTATTTATTTTTGGACATATTTACATGTACTTTTCCAATATGTAATTACATGTAAAAACTTAGGAATTCCCAAGTAAATAAGGACTCCTATTTTTGAATAAGTCAAAGTAGTTAGGTTTTCCTAAATTTTCTCAAGGCCTCTCCCTATAAATAAAGAGGGCCTCTTTTGTAATTATCATCTTTTATCTATTGCAAAGAACTCTGCTAAATTGAAAACATATCAAGACTTTGAGATTTTCACGTTTATCAAATTTTCAAGTGAATATCAATATAAGCAAGCAGTTTGAGTATCAAAATTTGAGTTGAATCATATTGTTTTATGATATCAATGTTCTTATGTCATTGGTGTTATGTTATATTGAATCATTTATAGAATCATGGAGTTTCATTGAAAATTGAGAGAAGTGTTCTTGTTCTGGTTAAATAGACTTTGTGCTATTTTCTCATTGCAGGAGTTTGTGTTTACATTTGTGAGAATAAAATTGTTTAAAGACTTTGTGCTGTAAATTGTTGTGTTTAATCTAGTTATATCATATTAGCTGAAAGTGGAGACTTTGAGCTACATTTGAAATCAATCAAGTTTATTTGTGGAAATAAGTCAAGCAATAGAAGACTTTGAGTTTCTATGGTTTGTCTCAGTTTAGAAGTTATTAAATATCATTTTTGTTGAAGTTATCATTTTGAAGAGGAAAACATCTATTCTAAAAAAAGAGAATAGGATGTAATGAAAACACCCCAAGCATAGTTTTAGTTTATATAAGTATTAAAAGTTGTTGATTAGAAATAATCCATTATCTAGGGGGAACCTCCCCTTGCTGAGAGGAGAGACTATGTCTCATCATAGCTGTGGCAATATAACCATTTTGCTGTTAGTTAGCTAAATGACAAAATATTCACCCAACAGGTCAACATTCCTTCACACTAGAATATATGATCTTGCGGCTTGGAGGATAGTTAGATATGGATGAGAGGTATGTTACATTCAAGTTTCAAATGATAAGATGTACCATAGAGGTTCTCCAGATTTAATAGAGTAAGGACAAATCATGTTGCTGATTAGGGTTATAAGTAGGAGAAAGTGAAAGCCACTGCATTTCACCGCATTATGATGTTTGGCTTTTCTATTTGAAAGATAAGTTTAGATTGACTGTATGTGTGTACAATTCAAGTTTTGGGATGATGAGGTCAGAGTAGGCTTTGTTAATACATCATCATTTACTCTTTATCAATCTAGAGGTGTCTGGAGTGATCTGCAATAAGACTATTTGTTGGGGGGGTTTTTTGAATGGAATGATTGAGGACCAAGGATCGGTTTATAGACCCTTGCACATTTGGAGTTTTAATCTTCTTTCTCATGAAATAAACTACCTTAATTTTCTTGAAAATAAACACTCTTGCTTGGAATGAAACTATTCTAACATTGCTGAAATAAACACACTTGCTGTAATAAATGCTAATCTAATTGCTTGAAACAAACACACGTGCTGAAATGAAGGTTTGATCTAGTTGCTAGAAATAAACACACTTGCAGAAATGAGAGATGAAAAGAAATGAAATCTATTGTTACTTCTTAGGCATGCAATACTCTGAACATCACAGTGCTTAAAGAGATAACAAATCTAATTTTTATGATTTTATATTTTTGAAGAATAAACATGCAGGTGAGAACAGATAACAGGAAACAACACATAACAATTTACTACAAGGAAATTAACAGGAATAGAAATAACACAAACATAATACCGAGAGATCTCCTCTAAGAAGGGGAAACGGGCCCTACTTTCCTAGATGGAGGCGATCCTCTTTGCTTAACAACTTCTTTCAAAAGAAATCTCCCTTCATTTGCATTTTATTCTCATTCAAAGAACATACATGTTTAAACTCAGAAGTTTTCCTTCTGCTGAAAACAAACTGTGATGAACAACTAATTGATGAAAAATAGGAACTAACTGAAAAAGGTGCCATGGCTCTTCTACTTATACAATTGAGCCTTATTGGAAAGAGATACTAATTGTGAGTTCCCTAAAACAGTGGGGTGCCTGGTGGCAGTGATAGCTGGAACTGATGTCTACCATCGGTTATCTGGGTCACCAAAGTTCAGTGACATGGCGGTGTGATCAAGAGCCGCGGTAAGGATCGAGGAGCTGGTTTGGATGTGTTGCAGGTTTTAGAGGATCTCCAAGAGTGTTTGTTGGAGGTCATTGACTCAGGGGAGGATGACACTTAGGAAGTATTGGTCTTCGGAGCTATCTGGAGTTTATCTAAAGTTTAACTGCTGCAATCCTTATTTAACATCGACAACTTATACCACAAATTATGAGATATGCACATAGAAAATGTCATTCAAGTATCAAAAGTAAAGAGATTTCATCAAAGCGTAATGGAAACAAAACATAAGCATAATCGATCCTCAAGACAATTATAACTATAATAATATGTATTTATATGCTGATGTGTTTTTAAAAGTTTATCAGAACATGAAAATATTGATAATTAAATGAGTCAATTCTTTGGCTCATCACAGGTGTTGAAGAATACCACTAGTATGATTTTTAATGTTATATATATCCAAACAATGTAATTAGAGTATGCAAGAGATACTGGTTTCAGAGTTTGATTGCTTGCGCCTGCAGGAAGTAGTATGAGTGGGTAAAAGGCATGAATGGGAGTGTTTTTCAAGTCATATAATGCTTAGTGTATGAACCACATGATGTAATTTTGTTTCTCCGGTACCACTTTAGGTTTGGAGCTAATGTGTGCAAGGAATAAGTGTCTATGAAGCCAACTAGATGTGTTTAGGTGATTGCACCATGTGTTTGGAAGTGTGTGCCAGTGTTGAGATGTGTGTTGAGGTAAAAATAGGTCCTAGTTATCACTTGGAATGAACCACTTAATGGGATCTAATTCCTACATTATTGTTGATGACTTGGAGGATGACATGTTCTGACCATTGCACATTTCATGTTACACATTTCATCTTGGCTGACAAAGGTGATGATTTGAAGACTTGCGGATGATATAAATGAAAGATCAAGTTTGTTGAAAATGTATGAGTGTATGAGAGTAAGTGAGGGAGTGAGGATGTATGTGCGAGTGTGAAGAGTGATTATGTGTGTGTGTGAAGGAGATAAGTGATGCAAAAGTTGAGAAGGAAATTTGGTGATTGTATTGCATGATTTATAATAGAGGTTGTGTTGAAGGTAGCTGAGTTGTTTGACCATAGGTGTTACTATGGAGGTGATTAAACCAACATAATTTTTCTGACTATTTTTGTATAGAGGTTGTAGCCTCTTCTTGTAAGTGTTGTAGTACTTTAGGGAGTTGTAGCTTCCTTTGGATTGGAGGCCATAAAACTATGGACCAGGGATTCATAGATTCCTTTGGGTTGGAGCCCATACAACAATGTATTAGGGAGTTGTAGCTTCCTTTGGATTGTAGCCCGTAAAACTTGTAATCCTATTTTTATTTGCAAGGCTGGATTTGGATAGTAGATCCAAGCAACTTGCTCATCGTGGCTTTTCCCTTCTAGGGTTTTCCATGTAAATCTAGTCTTATGGTTGTGTTTTGAATTGCTTCATTATTTATTTAAGGTAGTAAAAAGTTTTTGTTGATAAAGTTGAAATGGATTAAATTATGGCATATACTGATTCACCCCCCTCTTAGTATATCAGAGTGTTCTAACAATTGGCATCATAGCTAAGTTCCTTGGTGCAACCTAACAACTGAAGTTAGATCTTGGATTAGAACACATGGCTCAAAGAGATCCCTCTTATTCTAAAGCACCGATATTTGATGGATCCAACTATAAATTCTGGAGTGTAAGGATGAAACCTTATCTTACCTTGCTAGGGTATGATGTTTGGAGAGTTTCAATGGATGCTTATAATTAACCTACTCATCCTATTATAGATTTGAATGAGAAGAAGACCCATGAAAATAATGCTAAAGCCAAGAATGTTATCTTAAGTGGTCTAACTAGTTCAAAGCTTGTCAAGGTAGTGCAGTGTAAGACAACTAAGGAGATATGTGATAAACTCAAAAATCTCTATGAAGGAAATGACAATTTAAAGCACACAAGATTACAAACTTACAGAGCAATGTTTGAGAATCTAAGGATGAAAGAATATGAAAACATTGCTAGCTATTTACTCTGAGTGAATGAAGATGTCAATGGAATTAGAGGGCTAGGTGAAGATATGGGTAGTCAGTGGTTGTGAAGAAAGTCCTGAGAAATCTCCCTCATAGGTTTGGTTCAAAAGTTCCTACTATTGAAGAAGCCAAAGATCTGTAGAAACTTACCATGGAAGAGTTGTTTGGGTCCCTCACTACCTATGAGGAGAAATAAAGTCCAAGGTACATCCAAAAGAGAAGCTGCTTTCGAAGCTATGAAGAGAGAAGGAACATCTGGTCAATATAGTGAATCTGAGGAAGAAGAAGCAAACTTTGTGAGAAACTTGAAGAAGGGTTCAGGCAAGTATAAAGGTAAGTTACCTTTCAAGTGTTTTAAATGTGGAAGAATTGGTCATTATGCTTCTAAATGTCCTTTTGGAGAAAATGAAAATAGCAGCAAGGGTTTCAAAAGGAGTAACTTTAAAAGGAACCTACTTTCCAAAGAATACTATAGCTCCTTAGAAGAAGTAGGTCACTACTCATCAAATGATGAAAGAGGAGAGTCCTTATTCATGGCCATGGTAATCTATGATGGTTCTGACAAGACTGTAAATGAAGAATAATGTGAAGTTGATTTTGAAGGTGAACTTATTTATGAACTTGAAGACTTGGAATGTGCAAGGAAAGAGAACAAAGAACAAAAAGCCCTAATTGAAGCTAAGACAAATGAGTGCATAAAACTTGTGAAAGAAATCATGACACTTAGAAAAGAATTGGACAAAGCAAAGTCTAGAAATCTGGATGATCCTAAAGGAGTAGATCTCAGTCCAGAGATGTCTCAAAGAAGAAGGTATGAAAGACCTTTCAATGCAAGATAGAGCTGTTGGTTTAGGTTTGGACAACTGAGAGGGGGGGTGAATCAGTTGTCCCACATTTTAATCTTTTCTACCTTTAATCTTCCTTTACAACTTATAATCAAATTAATGATATAAACATTTCAACATCAATCAATAACACATGAGCAGAAACATAAATAACACACTTGACACCAATATTTTTGATGTGGAAACCCGATTAGGGGAAAAACCACGGTGGGGGTTAACCCACAAAGATTATACTCTGTTTAAAAGTATTACAATGGGGAATGCATATGCATTCAAGCTCACTACCCAGATCTCACTGCTCAAAAGAAAGGCTCACTACCTACAGGAAGAAGATTACAATAAATTTGAATTGATATTTAGCATCTATCAATGCTGGAGTTCAGTTCCAGTTAAGCATAGAAAACTGACTTGACACACTTCATCCTTACTCTACTCCTCTTACTTCTCTGCTAACATATAAAATTTTTATCTCTGCTCTATTTTGCAATTACACCATAGTCATAACACCACACACACCAAAATCATCCAATTCCATTGGATATATATATCTCTAACATGATCTACAATCATTTTCCCAGTCAGCTTCAAGAACATTTAGAACTTTGTCGAGTACTCTGCTCTGTCAGCTAGATCCATACATAATATGAGATGTAAACTAAAACTTACACTCACAAATCATCAACCATGTCGGCTACCATCATTTATCATCACCAAATGCCCAATAAACATTCACAAGGTCAGTCTATTCTTCTTCTATCTGTTCTGTCAAACTAAAACCCGATACTCAGAAGCTAATATCTTTTGATTCCTTCATCACCAGAGGACAAAACTCTAGATTTAGAGTGTCTTGACAATGCTTACAACTACCTTAGATCCGTAGTAAATCATGCCTTTCCACCGATAGATCCAGACCAAGATACCAAATCCTATCACTTGCTTTGTTCCTAACTATCCAGACTTAGACAAATTCTGATTCTGACTTCCAGTGTGAACAAATTATGTAATGTAGATGATTGGGATGATCTTAGTTTCCATCAATGACAACACCTATCAATGCGAAGTAGTGTCTCTTGCCAACAATCTCCCCCTTTGGCATTGATGGCAATACTTAGTGAAAAATGACTAAGTGTCTAAAGTAGCTCCCCCTTACTCTGTACACTTGTGGTTTTCTATTAGTTCTGAAACTCCCTCTTTGCTAGATTCCTTATTTTTCATTGCTCTTCACTCCCCCTTTGACATCAATGGAAAAGGGTGGGGTCTTAAGCTAAAATTCTCTAGAAATTCTGTATATACTGCTACATATGTACAACTAATCATTAAGTTCTATTTACATAAACTTGAGAATGTCTGTAAAGCTGGTTTTTATTTGCACAAGTTCAGAGGCCCAAGTACTCTTCATTCCATCCAAAATTGAGATGTGCCCACTCAACAAAAATGAATATGCTTCTGCCTTTGATAGATATGATGGATCACTAGTCTGAACTATAGTATAAGCTTCAAATAGGGCATTATACATTGTCTCTAACTTAGGGGCAATCAATCCTCAGAGCTCACACATTCTCTTCATAATGTTGCTTTACTCTTTTACAAGTCTCTTTATCTCATCAGTCAAGCTAATTACTTGACATTCCTGACTTATGGGTGAAATAGTTAGAGGATCAAAATTATTGGATAGATTTGACAATTTCAGTTCTTGTTCCTTTATCTTCTTCTCAATATCCTCACTTACTTTGGGCCAATATAGACAAAATTTATATACATCACTTCCATCACTTAGAGCATTTTGAACACTCTTTATATTGATACCAAGTATAGTCCTATCATACCCTATTAGACTCTTAATTTCACTAAATCTCTTATCCAAAAACTCATTTCTAACTTTTGTCTCTGCAGACTTCTCAAAGGACTCAAAATGAGTATTTACAGAACTTACAAGATTTTTCAGATGTTTGGAGGGGTAACCAGATGGACTCTTCTGGTAGGAAGGCATTAACTTTTCCAAAATCCCAGTTGCAAGACCCAATAGCTCATTGTCCACCATGTGGAACTTTAACATCTTTCCTCTAGCCTTTACTTGGGTGAATGATGCTATTTTCATCAACTAAATTGGAGAGAGAGCATCTGGATTGGCTAGACCTTGGAGTAGTTCAGGCTCATTAAGCTCAATCATCTCTTTTTCAGGAAGACTTTTCACTGCATCTGCAGTCTCTCTTGCAACATTTTCTAAACCATCCTTTTGTTCATCAGATTTCTCAGTATCTGCTTTAGGTGCTTCATCATTTGCACCATCTTCTTCTGCTTTATCTTTCTTTCCTTTTTCTTTCTCTTTCTTTGTGTTCTCTAGAGAGGGACTCTTTCCTGTTTGTTCAACACTTGCTACCTGAAGTAGTAATATTATCTTCTTTTGCTAATGGATCAGGTGGATTAGGAGTATCTCTAGCATCAACTACTTTATCCATCATTTTTGTATCATCCTGATTTACTTTTTCCACTTCCAGAATAGAGGCTTCACCCAACTCAGATTGCTGCTCGATGATGTTCTCTTCTTCACCATCCAGAACTTCTTCTATGACTATGGGAAATTGTTCTTTTTCAATGCTTTCAAAAGAATTTCTTAATTTTCTTTAATGATTTCACTTGTTTCTCCAAGCATGAGTTTGTTCATTCTCTTTTTGCTTCTAATGTCATCTTTGACTTCCTTGAATATCATATCTATTTGATCAGGTGAAATCTGAGGACACAAATTTATTAGCTCATGTTCCCTGATCTCCATGTCCTTGCTCTTGGTATTTTCTTTTCTCAACTCCAAAATATTTGCCAGAATTTGTGGCAACTCAAAAGTTATCTCAGTCAGTGCCTTATTGTAGATGTTGAGATATCTAACATTTGCTTCCTCCAACACCCTTTTATCCATTACTGTATTCATCATAGAATTCAATCATGGGTTTTATATTACCATCTATAGTGACTGGCTTTATCACATCCTCCAGGGAAAGTGTGGGCTTCTCAACATATTCCTCATATGCTTTTGTCTTTTTCTTTTTACTACCCCTTTTTCTTCTGGAGGACTTTTCTTTGGTTACTTTTGCAGCTTTTGTTTCGGTGGCCTTTAGTTCCTTGATTTCAATGTCAAAATCTGTATCTTCTTCTTCTCTTATGCTTTCATAGGTCTGGGATGCTTTTGTTTTCTTCTTTTTCTCCCATTTTCCAGATGATTTTGCTTCTTGTTTTACAGTCTTGGAAGGAACAGGGGCAGCAACAAAGCTCTTAGTAGTTCTTCAAGTGGAAGAGAGTTCCACCAGAGCATCTATTTGTTTCTTATCTTGTTTGTCTTTCTCAACCTTTTCAGTTCTTTCTCTGAGTTTCCTCATAGCCTCCTTAGTTAGGCCTAGATTTTCAACTAACTCCTCAACTTCTTTTCTTACTTTCCTATTGGTTTCAAGTTCTTTGAGCTTAGTATGCAATTTTAAATTTAGCTCCTCATAAGTTCCAAATCTTTCAACCGTTGTGTCTTTAGGCTTGCTTAGAAGATGTTGAGCATACATATTCAAGATTTTTTCATCTACTTCATACCCCATGGGCATGATCCAAGCAGTGTTGGGTTCCATTGCTTCCATTAGACACTAATCAGTATCAACCATGAAGCATATTTCATTTTTGTACTTCTCAATAATTGATTTAGGGATTCTTTCCCTTAAGTGCATCATACTCTAAAAATTCTTGAAGTAACCCCATATTGGAGTTTTCTAAGCTTTGAAATCACCAATGATGTGAAGATGATCTCTGATTTGAATGGCAACTAGCTCATCGTTAGTCTAGTACACACCTTTTACCCCAGGTACCTCATTCATAAAGTAAAAGAGTAGACATAGAACCAATGTACCATACTTGAAAGTGTTTTTCTTATCTTTCTTGATTTTTTTAAAATTTTCAATTAGTTGATTCTGTAGTAATTCACACAAGTCATAATCAATATTTTCCTTTAGCATCTTGTATGCAACATATATGGTTGTTCCGAAAATAGAATTTTCTTTGCTCGAGTGGTAAATCTTATACCCAATCACCATGGAGGCAAATTTGACATCTGGTTCTATAATATCATTAATGGTCATTGCCCTTTTATCAAACTTGGCACTGGTAGCATCAATCACTATCTAGTTTTCATGATTTTCAAAATGGGCAATCGTCCAGTTGAGTTTAACCTAGTTACAATTCTGATAGCATCCTTGGTAATCTTGAGTGGTTTTAACAACCAAATGAATTCATCATGCATCTGACTTAGAACATATCAGACCCATTCATCCTCATCAAATGTTGGAAACCCCATAATCTAAATAAAGTGTTTATCCTGTAGTGCCTTATACTCAGGTTTAAGTTCATGATTTTCATCCTTGAGTTGTTTCTCAAACAAATCTACATACCTTGAATCTCCAAATTCATCTATGTTTGCACGAATATAAACCCTAATGTCTTCAACATGTAGTACACCATATGGAACACTTGAAAAAGCACCTAACGGATTGACTTCTATTGATTTGTGAGAATGCTTCTTAAATTTGGGTCAAGGCCTTTTAATAATGTCAACAACATGAGGAGTAGCCATCTCAGTAGATTTTAGATTCAAGGCTTTACAGAGAGGTACCTTTTTTCTTTCGCGGGTTAGGGTTGATCATTTACCGGTTGAATTAGCTCTTTGTGCCTTAGTGTCTGGATTTGTAGCTCAAATGCTCTTCTTCTTGTTTCCTCTAAATTCAAAGTGATTCATATGAGTGACCAAGTGACCTTTTATCTTTAAATGCATTGCGCTAACTTTGTCTAGTTACTCTAACTTTGATAGTTCTTCATGAATCACTCCGCAAGGTTTCATATCAACATCCTTTCTTCTGAAAAACCTTCCAAAGGTTCAGAATCAATTCAAAATATCCTCTTTTATTGTGCCAAATTCAAGAACCCACTTATTGACTGGGGGAATTTGATGTTCAATGCAGCTCCCCCTGAGCCAGAGCTCTTGACTTAATTCTTGGAGGAATTGTCAGCACCAGATTTTGGTGCAGACACATCACAATTGGTTATTGTATCTTTCTTTACCGAAATCTTGTTCATTTTTCTTCGTATCTCATTCACATCAATTTTTCTTTTGCCTTTGTCTTGTCTCTATTCATCCAATTTTCTGTTTACTGGACCTCTTCTTCCATTGTTCCCACTTCTACAGAATCTTGCAATATGACCAAATTTATTGCAATTAAAGCACACAACATTTCCTTGCTAATGAACTTGATTTCCTCTTGATCTGCATTAATTAGCCATGTGTCCAAACCCATTGCAAGAAAAATAGTAACCATTGAAAGAATTGCCAATTCCTCTATTGTTAGCATTATTCATTATCATACTTCTACATTCATATGATCTATGACCATAGCTATTACACTTGAAGTATTGACCAGAGAAGGATGGACCATTTTGATTTACTTAGCTTCGGCACTAAGTAGCTCTATGACTAAATTTATTATAATTGAAACAATTTCCATTGAATGATGGATATCTTTGAGCATTAGGCTGTCTTACCAGAGGTTTTCTAGTTCTGTTTCTTTTATTCCTTGGTTGAAAATTTCTTTGTCCAGATCCAGAGATTTCACCTTTCTTATATCTAAGATCATGCTTGTCATCATCCTTTTTCTATTCTTCAATTAGTGCTTCAAGTTTAGCTGAGCTTATCTTGAACTTCTCCTTGTACTCATTTGCAATTTCTACGTCATGTCTAAGAGTGATAATCTCTCTCAAGTTCTCTCTCATTGTTTATGCTTTCTTGTAGATTAGATTCTAGGAGACTAGCTATTCCATCCAATCTGTATCATTCTTCAGTTCTCTCTTTCAGATTTTGCTTCATTTCTTCTTCATTTTTCTTCCTATCTTCAATTTCCTTGGTTAGTCTCATCACCCGAGTTTCCATCTCATGTTTTAGGACAACTTCTTTAGCTAACTTTTTAAATTCCTTTGTCTTCTCTTTTAGGGCCTTGTCTTTCAGTTGAAGAGGTTGCTCCTTTCCTTTTGCATTAGATTTGCTCAATTTTTCTTTTAAAATCTCAATGAAGTTTTCAGCCCTTTTGAGGTTATCTTGCATCTCTTGGACTTCTGCCTTGGACTGCTCAAGATCATCTAGGGTGAGATTAAGTTTCCCTTGAAGGTTATAGTCATCCATTTTTATTGACTTCCTGGATCTTCCTTAAGCTGTTAAACTTTTCAAAAGGAACCTTGCTCTGATACCAATTGTTGGTTTAGGTCTGGACAACTGAGAGGGGGGTGAATCAGTTGCCCCACATTTTAATCTTTTCTACCTTTAATCTTCCTTTACAACTTATAATCAAATTAATGATATAAACATTTCAGCATCAATCAATAACACATGAGCATAAACATAAATAACACACTTGACACCAAGATTTTTGACGTGGAACCCTGGTTAGGGGAAAAACCATGGTGGGGGTTAACCCACAAAGATTATATTTTGTTTAAAAGTATTACAATGGGGAATGCACATGCATTCGGGCTCACTGCCCAGAGCTCACTGCTCAAAAGAAAGGCTCACTGCCTACATGAAGAAGATTACAATAAATTTGAACTGATATTTAGCATCTATCAATGCTAGAGTTTAGTTCTAGTTAAGCATAGAAAACTGACTTGACACACTTCATCCTTACTCTGCTCCTCTTACTATTTTGCTAACATATGAACTTTTTGTCTCTGCTCTTTTTCACAATTAGACCATAGTCGCAACACCACGCACACCAAAATCATCCAATTCCATCAGATATATATATATATATATATATATATATATATCCGCAACATGATCTACAATCATTTTCCCAGTCGACTTCAAGAACATTTAGAGCTTTATCGAGTACTTTGCTCTATTGGCTAGATCCATACATAATATGAGATGCGAACTGAAATTTGCACTTGCAAATCATCAACCATGTCAGCTACCATGACTTATCATCACCAATTTCCCAATAAACAACTTCTATACATCTAGAATTAAGATCATTCACAAGGTCGGCCTATTCTTCTTCTGTATGTTCTGTCAAATTGAAACCCGATACTCAGAAGCTAATATCTTTTGAGTCCTTCATCACTAGAGGACAAAAATCTAGATTTAGAGTGTCTTGACAATGCTTACAACTACCTTAGATTCACAATGAATCATGCCTTTCCACTGGAGAGATCCGGACCAAGATATCAGACCCTGTCACCTATTCTATTCCCAACTGCCCAGACTTAGACAAAATCTAATTCTGACTTCCGGTGTGGAGAAATTGTGTAATGCGGATGATTGGGATGATATTAGTTGCCATCAATGACAACACCTATCAATGCAAAATAGTGTCTCTTTCCAACAAGAGCTTCATAAATAGGTTCAATTATGCATTCTTTGGTTATTGTTTCATCTACAATAAATATGGTCATAAGGCTATGGAGTGTAATTCAAGTATGAATAGAAAGAATTTTGTAAGTAGGAATCCTCTTGCTTTTGTAGTGGATGTCAATGTGATATGTCAGAACTGCAACAATGTTGGACATATAACAAGATATTACAGAAGTGGATTAGCAAAATTAGAAACTCAAATGGCAAATGTTACTGAGCAAGATAGGGAGAGTGACACTTCCAAAAGCCAGAAGACAAACAATGAGGCTAAAAATTCAATGATTGTCCAAACAATATTTCATGCTCAAGGGAAAACAAATCTATGGATAATAGACAATGGTTGTTCAAGTGACATGACAGGTGATAAGAGAAAATTCATCAATCTTGCTAAATGGAGTGGTGGATCAGTCAAGTTTGGAGACAATTCATCTGCAAAGATTTGTGGAAAGGGCACCATAAGTATTAATGGAAAATCTAAAATAGAAGATGTTCTATATGTGGAAGGTCTCAAGAACAATCTTCTCAATGTAAGTCATATGTGCAGCAAAGGATACAATCTCATATTTCATGGACAAGGATGTGAAATCAGAAGAGCAAATTCTAGTAAACTAGTGGCAGAAGGCTCTAGGATAGACAACAAATTGTACAACCTAAAGGGTGTTAATGGAAGAAGTTGTATTCTAGGATAGACAAATGAATGTTATTTGTGGCACAAAAGGATAGGACGCATCAATTTTGACAATCTGGTGAAGATCATCTTCATACAAGCAATGAGAGCTATGCCAAAGATCATTAATCCTGCAAGCACCTTGTGTAAAGAATGTCAGATTGGGAAGTAAACAAGGATAAGATTTAAGACCAAGGAGTATTCTTCTATAGAGCCATTAGAACTAATTCATTCTAATTTGTGTGGTCCTACCAAGACAAGGGGTCTCCAAGGTGAGGTATTTTATGTTTCTCATTGATGATTACTCTAGGATGACATGGGTTACTTTTTTCATTAAGAAATCAAAATCTTTTAGTAGGTTTAAGATTTTCAAATCCATGGTTGAAAATGAAATGAATTCTAGAATCAAGTGCTTAAGGTTTGATAGAGATGGTAAGTTTACATCAAATGACTTTGAGGAATATTGTGAGGAACATGGAATAAAGAGGCATTTATCTGTTGCAGGAACTCCTCAACAAAATGGAGTTGTGGAAAGGAAGAATAGAATAGCCCAGGAGATGGCTAGAATAATGTTGAATGAAGCCAAGCTACCTGATGCATATTGGAGAGAAGCAGTCCATACTATTGTCTATAATCTTAATAAAGGACAACTAAGAGTGAACAACACCAAGACACCATAGGAGATATCGAATGGAAGACTGGCCTTTGTCAAGTATTTTAAAGTTTTTGGAAGTAAATGCTACATCAAAATAAATGAAAAAGGTTTGGGAAAGTTTGACTCAAGATCTGATGAAGGAATTTTTCTTGGATACTCAACTAGAAGCAAAGCTTACAAGTGCTACAATGAAAGACTGAAGAAGATAGTTGAGAGTACAAATGTTAGGGTTGATGAAGAGTCACATCCAATCACATATAAGCAAGAAGATTGTTGTTCAGTTGAATCTTCTTGCATAAAGAAGAAGTTGAAGAAAAGGAAGAAACACAAGAGAAGGTCACCAAGAGTCCTACCAAGTATGTTCAAAAGAACCACTCAGAAGATCAAATAATTGGAGACAAGAATAAAGGAGTACAGACTAGAGGAAGATTTGCAAGGACAAAAGAACAAGTAAACTTCTCTTTGCTGTCTAGGATAGAACCTAAAATTTTTTCTGATTCTAGCAGGGATGAAGGATGGATCCAAGCAATGGAAGAAGAACTAAATCAACTAGGAAAATTAGACTTGGGAATTGGTGCTAAGACCTATGGAAAAAAATGTGATAGGCACAAAATGGGTGTTCAGAAATAAATTGAATAAAGATGGAGAAGTGGTTAGCAATAAAGTAAGGTTGGTCTACAAAGGTTATTCATAGGTGGAAGGAATTGAATTTGAGGATACATTTGCTCCAATGGAAAGAATGGAATAAATCAAGATGTTTCTTGCATTTGTAGTCCACAAAGACTTCAAGGTATATCAAATGGATGTCAAATCTGCTTTCTTGAATGGTAACTTAGAAGAAGTCTACATAGAGTAGCCTGAAGGATTTCAGCTATCAGAAGACCCAAACATGGTATGCAGACTTAAGAAGGCTTTATATGGTCTTAAACAAGCCCCTAGGGCTTGGTATGCAAAGTTGGATAGGTATTTACTTCAGCAGGGATTCAATAAAGGTACCACAAATAGCAATCTTTATATCAAAATTGAGAATGAATAAATATTAATAGTAGTAGTGTGTGTTCATGATATAATCTTTGGTGGCAATGATGAAATGTGTAAGAAGTTTTCTGAAGAGATGCAAAAGGAATTTGAAATGTCTATGATAGGTGAGCTATCATTCTTCCTTGGACTCCAAATTGCTCAATCAGATGAAGGTATATTTACCTATCAAGAAAAGTATGTCAAAGAGATGTTGAAAAAGTTTGGTATGGAAGACTGTAAACCAATGAGTACTCCTATGGTAACAAGTTGTCATTTGAGTAAAGATGATTAGTCACCTTAGGTTGATCAGACTTTGTATAGGTCCATGATTAGGGGCCTATTATACTTAACAACATCAAGGCCTGATATTATACAAGTTGTTTGGATGGTTGCAAGATTTCAAGTTGATCCAAAAGAAACACATGTGAAGGTGATCAAAAGGATTTTTAGATATTTGAAGAGCACTTCAGATTATGGATTATGGTATCAAAAAGGTGATGAATTTTCCCTGAGTACATATATTGATGTAGATTGGGCTGGCAATGTTGATGATAGGCGAAGAACCAGTGGTGGAGATTTAATTTTGGGAGACAGATTGGTCTCATGGTTTAGTAAAATGTAGGATTTAGTGTTCTTATCAACAATAGAAGTAGAGTACATAGCTGCAGCATCCTATTGCACTCAAGTTCTGTGGATGAAGCAAACATTGAATGATATCAAGGTATTGTATGGTGAGCCCATTCCTATCCTATGTGACAATACAAGTGCCATCAATATTTCAAAGAATCTAGTGATGCATTCTAGAACCAAGCACATATCCATCAAGTACCACTTCTTAAGAGAAAAGGTTGTAAATCAAGAGGTAAAATTGGAATATGTACCTACAAAGGATAAGGCTGTAGACATCTTTAAAAAGGCACTTTCTAAGGACACATTTGAATATCTTAGATAGAAGTTAGGGGTTGTTTCCCCTCCTTATAACTAGATGCTAGATGATGCATTCATCCAGGGGGAGCACTTTAATACATATTCATTATCCCTAGATTGATGGAGGCTACCTCTTAGGGGGAGTAGGTAGACAAGAGTCTAGGGAGGATGACAAGGATTGCATAGAAAGGGGAAGCATGTATGTATTTGCAGGTACAAAGGAAGATCACTAGCCCTTTGCCCTTGATGTCAAAGGGGGAGAAATTTTGTCAGAAGAGCAAGTGATTAGAAGTGGTGTTATGAGATGGAAAGCATAGTGATGTGTAGATGCTATCAAAGTAAGTGATGTTCAAAGGAGTTGACAAATGAGTGGTGATCAAATAAGTTGTGAGGTGAAGGATATGGTGATGGGAGTCATGAGCAGGCTGATGGATCAGTATCATTTGTACACAATTGTACCTTATCTTCTGATATTCATGGACAAGTGAAAGTTGTCATGTTAAAGGTTATGCTAACTTGAAGATGTGGTTTGTTATTTTTTATGAACGAGTGTTGTCTATGGTGTTGTGAATGTTGCATTCATTGTCTCTTGATGAAAAGCATTGCATAAGATATGAAGGGAAGTGTACAAGGTTTCAATTGAGAGGAAGGTGTATTGAAGGAGCTCAGGAGAATGCTCCGCATTTCTTTGCATTTGAAGATATGGCCTTGCGGTTTGGAGGTTAGATAGAGATAGATGTGAAGAATTCATGATCCTAATTTTAGAGTATAAAAATTACCGTAGAACTTTCTAGAGCTAGCAGAGTGAAGATAGTGATATAGTGTTGTTGCAGTTTCAAAGAGACAGTATAATGGTTCACATTCCTCCACACTAGAAGATATGATCTTACAGCTTAGAGGATAGTTAGATATATATGAGAGGTATCTTACCTTCAAGTTTCAAATGATAAGATGTACTATAGAGGTACTCTAGAGTCAGCAAAGTAAGGAAAAATCATGTTGCTGATTAGGGTTATCACAAGGAGAAAGTGAAAGCCACCGCATTTCACCCCATTATGATGTTTGGCTTTGTTGCTTGAAGGATAAGTTCAAATTAACTATATGTGTGCACAATTCAAGTTTAAGGCGTTGAGGAGTACCACAAGTATGATTTTCAATGTTATATATATTCAAACAATGTAATCAGAGTATGCAAGAGATACTGGTTTTAGAGTTTGATTGTTTATGCTAGCAGGAAGTAGCATGAGTGGGTAAAAGGCATGAATGGGAGTATTTTTCAAGTCATATAATGCTTAGTGTATGAACCACATGATGTAATTTTGTCTCTTCGCTACACACTTTAGGTCTAGAGCTAATGTGTGCATGGAATAAGTGTCTGTGAAGCCGATTGGGTGTGTTTAGGTGATTGCACCATGTGTTTGGAAGTGTGCACCAGTGTGGAGATGTTACCTGAGATAAAATAGGTCCTAGTTATCACTTGGCATGAACCACTTAATGGGATCTAATTCCTACATTACCACTACTGACTTGGAGGATAACATGTTTTGGCCACTACATGTTTCATGTTACACATTTCATCTTGGCTAACAAAGGTGATGTTTTGAAGAATTACAAAGGATATAAATAAAAGATCAAGTTTGTTGAAAATATATGAGTGTATGAGAGTAAGTGAGTGAGCGAGGATGTATGTGCAAGTGTGAAGAGTGAGTATGTGTGTGTGTGAAGGAGATACATGATCCAGAAGCTGACAAGGAAATCTGGTGACTATATTGCATGATTTGTAATAGTGGTTTTGTTGTGGTGTGTTGTGGAAGTGTGTTGAAGGTAGTGGAGTTGTTTGAGTGGAGATGTTGCTACAGAGGTGATTGAACCAACATAATTTTATCAATTGTTTTTGTACAGAGGTTGTAGCCTCTTCTTGTAAGTGTTGTAGCACTTTAGGGAGTTATATCTTCCTGTGGGTTGGAGCCCATAAAACTATGGATCATAGAGTCATAGCTTCCTTTGGGTTGGAGCCCATAAAACAATGTATTAAGGAGGTGTAGCTTCCTTTGGGTTGTAGTCCATTAAACTTGTTGTAATCCTATTTTTAGTTGTGAGACTGGATTTGGATAGTAGATCCAAGTATCTTGCTCATTGTGGTTTTTCCCTTCTAGGGTTTTCTATGTAAATCTAGTCTTATGGATGTGTTTTAAATTGCTTCATTATCTATTTAAGGCAGTAGAATGTTTTTGTTGATAAAGTTGAATTGGATTAAATTGTGGCATATAATGATTCACCTCCCCCCTATCAGTATATCAGAGTGTTCTAACAAGGTTTCCCGAGTCATGATATTTGTATTTCCATTCCCTTTGAATTGGGCAATCTTTTTTAGCCATTCTTGAAACTTTGTATCCTCTAGTTGTTCAGCCCACATGGGTAAGGGCTCAATGATTAAGGGTGGCTTGAAGAAGTGTACCCCTATCCATTCTTGCTTAATTTTTTCTATCATTTTGACTATATCCCTTGCCTTCCTCATGAACCATTTAAGGTTGGCTAGGGATACTATGTCCCTCATTTTTTGATCCTGGGTTAAGGTATTCCACCTTTTCTTACAAGCTGCCATAATCTGATCAGCTAAAGTATGCACGAACAATCCAAATTCTATAACACACTCATGTAGGTACTACTGGTATAGGGAGAAAATTTTTGGTTTTTGAGAATAGACTATTACTCTAAAATGGATTTCAAAAGTCATTGGGTTTTGGTAGTCCCTTCAGAGGAATAGGCTTGTTCCTGCTACTTTTTCTGTATAGGTCTCCATTCTCTCATTCCATATTTGGTGGTTCCTCATCAATGACATAAATGCTCTCAGCTGGCATGCTCCTACAAAAAGATTGACAAAGAATGTGTGATCTTCAATAAATAAATTATACAAATATAGTTCACAGAGGAAGTTCTTATCTTCATCCTTGTTCTCTATATATACTATGAGGAAATCATTCCCATCTTGTATATTTTTAGTTAGGTCAGAGAGAACCAATGAGAGCTTCCTTTGAAGGACCCGTTCTTGTAAAAAAATTGCATCATTTCTACTAGGTGGCCTACATGCAAGTATTTCTAATGAGAGAGTGGCCACTGTCATGACTTTTTTCTTCTAGGGTCTTCATTTTTTCAGTCATCATAGTGACTGACCTCTATAATTACATTATCACAGTGGTACCTGCCAATTCTTGGCACCTTCTTTCCCAATTGAACAATGCCATAGGGACATCCAAATGGAATGTCCTCAAAGAGACATCCATTTGTGTGCTCTAATCATTGGTAGGAATTAGAATAGCCAACTCTTGAATCAACTCTACCTAATCATCAATTTTATTGTTGGCCTTTGTCAATTCCCAGTCCTGATTGTGCAATTTTTCAACTAGGGCTGAGATCAAGATGATGTTGTTATCTCTGGCCTTAACAACATCAAAGATGTGGATATCTCTCTATGTTATCTTTACATCCTCTTTATTAACCTCAACCTCTTTTGCTTCAATGACCTTCCCTTTCTCCTCCATTTGTTTCTTCAGGTCACTGATTTCTTGGTCCTTAGCTAACTCATCTTCATGCATGACCTTTTTAAGGTCTATGATAATCAATTGTTTACCCCATAACATTATTTTGAGATTATCAATTTCCTCCATTAGCTGTTGCTCTTTTGATATCTCAATTTGTCAGAAGGATGGGAGTAGCTACCTATTTCTAACCCCTCTACCATGTTTGTATCCTGTACCCCAATATCCCCTTGTTCTTCAAAGTCACCTTGCTCTTCTTCTTCCCTTGCTCCTTCCATTTGTGTGGCCTCCCCTGTTCTTCTGTCTCTTTGTCTTCAACAGGCTCTGGGGCATGTGATGGCCTAGCCTGTTCCTAAGGAGGGTCATGGAGATTCTGAAACCAACAAGTACCTCAGCAAGGGGTATAGTGTCCCTCTCTATCTAAGTTGGCTATCTCTTCTATTGGCTTCTCTAGAGAACTTGCCTTGCTTGTGTCTCTGACATTGGTGTCTCTTCCTTTGAATCTGAAGAGATGGTTTGTGGTTGACTGGGTGTAACCTCAGGTGTCTTGGTAGTTTGAGGAACATGGGTCTCTAGAGTGCTCTTCTTAGTCACCCTCCCCCTTTTTTTCCTTCTCAAAATGGGAGGATTGTCTGCACTAGTTAAGTCATCCTTCTTCTTTTTGTGTTTTTGGGGTTTGGGAGTCTCTATAGGCTCCTCTGTTGTTTCTTCCTCACTTACCTTCTTTTTATGTTTCTAAGGTTTGGGAGTCTTTACATGCTCCTATACTTTTTCTTCTTCACTTATCTTCTTTGAATCCTGAGGATAACTCACAACACCTCTCATTTTTCTTGCTGGGGTGGACTCCTCATCTAAATTTAATTTTCTTTTTTCTTTATGGGGTGTTTTGTGGGACTATTCCTTAGGTATGGCTTCTACATGTTTAGGTACAATAGATGATTCCCCCATAATTCCATTCCCCTTTTCCTTCTTCTTAGTAGATGGGGAAGGGGTAGATAGAGCTGGTCTCTCCTCCTTTATCTCTTGAGAAGAGGGAGGTGATTCTATTGCTATTTTCTTCCCCTTTTTCTTAAGCCTATGAGTATCATCAAAAAATGCTTGCCATAAGGCCTCCCCTCCCCTCTTAGAGATAAAGTGATGTTTGACAATTAGATATATGAGGCCATGGTGCTTCAGCAGACCATTTCCTTGTTGGTACTTTTCTACTAATGCTGTGATTCCAGAATATAGAAAGTTGGGCAAATTGACCCTATACTCAAGGTGTGTGTGGCCATGCCTCAAGAAGATCATCATTTGCATAATGGATCCTAACACTAGTGAGAATTGGCCATCATAGGTGAAATACTTCATTAGCCACATGGCCAAGGATTGCCATGGTTGAGGAAGGGTGGTTCTAACAATTCCCTTCACTTCTCCCTTATTCATATGTGTTTGAATTTCAGGGCCATTATCTATGGAGAAAACTTTGATCAAATCAGAGTATAGGGTTTTCAAATGATAGAACCTCTCAGCTTCTTCTGGGAGGCTGAATATCCTGCTGATGATGGTGGCAGAAATAGATATGGTTACCCCTCATACTTGTGTCTGGTTACTTTGCAAGTTAGAGACGAATTCTCTGACACTGCCTTCTTGATAGCCCTTGAATTTCTCCAAGAATTCAAGCCATCCAACAGCCCTTAAGACATTAATAGATGATTGATCTTGTAGCAATCCCTCTGGTGTCTCTGACTCTTATTTATTTTTAACCCCCATGCTTCAGATAGACTGCACTTTGATGATGATTTACCCTTTTTTTCTTCTTTTGCAAACCCTAAGCTTTAACTACTCTTCTATAAACCTTTTATACAGAATGACATTACCTCCGAAGCTCTCTCTATTCTCTGAACTTTGGAGTTGGATTCTTTGTGCTCTTCTTGATGTCTACTAAATTGGTTGAGAGGGAGTTATGGTTTTCAATTTTTAGAAATGATGGTTTAACATGTATGCAGGGGAGTTATGTCACTCTAGAGCTACAAAGATGACATGTCAGGTGGACAATTAGGGTGACATACATTGGATTGAATTGGGAATTGACAAGGGTCATTCTACCTTGGCATTTAATCATATTTAACATGTCAAATCTAGGGATATGTTCATGGCAGTCTGCAATAGGAACTTGATAATCAATAGTCCTTAGTTAATCTACTGAATCAAACTTTCCTAATTAATCAAACTCATGCTTGTAATTACTTTATTTGAAGGAAAACTTAATCTAAGAACTGAAATAATACTTTGCTGAAATGATCTATCTAATTTCAAAAACCTGAACATTCATTAAAACATAAACAAGATTGCATTAATAAGAATTGATCTATTCTATGAAAATAGGAAAGACTACATTTAAAAAAGCTGAAATAACATGATAAAGCAAGAATTAATACTAGCTTCCTATCTTTTGGTGGGAGTGGGCCCTTGCTCCGCACCTTCATAACTGAAGGTTAAACATAGATTTTAGAGCAAAAATATAATAGAACCACTTTCCTTAATCCAGTTTATCCAAAGTAGAGTATATTAAAAAAGTATATGTTTTTGCTAAATCTGAATTACATAAAAACCAGCTAAAAATCTCTATGCTATTCTGCTACTTCCATCAATATATATCAATTTGTTGTTGATATCATATTAATGGAGTTAACCATCGTTTCTCTCAATTCAACCTGAGATACAAAAGATATTTTATTCTAGAACTTAAACATACAACTTCCTATATAAAAGTACAATCATGCAAAACTTAAAAAGACTTAAGTGACACTAAAGGTGTCCTTAAGTCTAGAGTTTAACTTTTAACAAAACAAATCGTGGAGGCCCTAATAAAAAGGAATTGAACTTCTCGAAAAAAAATAACAAATTAGAAGTCTTCTAACTCATGCAAAATCAAATAACAAGTGTATTGTGCCCCCTCGAAACACTAGAGTCATCTTCTTAGACACCCTGGCCTTGATGTGTGGAACTCCATATCTTTTTAGAAGCTCCAGAGATTCTAGCAGTGAAGCAGCTCTAGAGACTCTATGCAGTTACCAATAGCTCTAGAGACTACTATAAGACTTGCTAGGACACAGCTCTAGAGGTCTTCATGATCACCAACCATTCCTATCCTACTACTTCAACTCTGGAGAACCTCCAACCATGCAGGAAAATGTTGGAGTGTTGTGTAGTGTCTCTCCTACTCAACTCTAGAGATAATTAGGACCATCGCCGGAGACTCCCAAAACTGTCTTTCACCTAAGAGATAGATACCTGTGAAACAAAAAGAGATATTTCTACATAATTCTGTCAGTTTCACTTCAAACATGGGTCCTTCATCATAACAATAACTTCAACCTTTCATCTTTTATTAACATAATTAAACAAGATTTCACAGCTTCTATAGTGAAATTAACAAGATAGGTAGTGCATGAAAATGGGAAAAGGGGAGTAAAAAGGTATGTTTGGATGAGTGCTACCTGCCACTCATCATCCCCATGAGCTTGAGGATTTGCAGGTCCTCCTTCACTGCTCACAACCTGGATTTATTGAGCTTGTACAACCTATCTGAGAGGTACTTCTGTTCATAGGTTGACCAAGTTGTGAAGTTTTTATTTCCATTCCCTCTGAATTGGTCAATCTGCATCAACCATTCTTAGAACTTGGTATCCTCCAGCTGTTCAACCCACATGGTTAGGGGATCAATGATTAAGGGTGTCCTGAAGCTATGTCCCCTATCCATTCGTGCTAATGTTTGTCTATCATTTTGACTATAGCTCTTGCCCTCTTCATGAACCATTTAAGGTTGGATCAGGATACTATGTCCCTCATTTTCTAATCTTGGGTGGGGGTATTCCACCTCTTCTTACAAATTGTCATAATATGATCAACTAAAGTGTGTATCAACAACCAAAATTCTATAACACACTCCTGTAGGTGTTGCTGGTATAGGTACCAAATTTCTGCTTTTAGGGAATAGATTATTAATCTGAAATGGATTTCAAAGGCCATTGGGTTTGGGCAGTCTCTTCTGAGGAATAGGCTTGTTCCTTCTACCTTTTCTACATAGGCCTCCATTCTCTCATTCCATATTTGATGGTTCTTCATCAATGACATGAATGCTCTTAGTTTGCACTCTCCTATAAAAAGATTGATGAAGAATGTGTGATCTTCAATAAAGAAATTGTGCAAATATAGTTCACAAAGGAAATTCTTTTCTTCATCCTTGCTCTACATACATACTGTGAGGAAATCATTCCCATCTTGTATGTTTTTAGTTAGGTCAAAGAGAACCAATGAAAGCTTCCTCTGAAGGACCCGTTCTTGTAAAAACATTGCATAATTGCCACTGGGGGGTCTACATGTCAGTATCTTTGATGAGAGAGTGGCCACTATCATGAATTTTTATTCTAGGGTCTTTACTTTGTCAGCCATCATAGTGACTGACCTTTGTAATTACATCATGACAGTTGTACCTTCCAATTCTCTGCACCTTCTTTCCTAATTGAAGAATACCCTAGAGACATCCAACTAGAATGTCCTCCAAGAGACGTATGTTTGTGTTCTTTGATCATTGGTAGGAACTAAGACAACTAATTATTGGATCAACTCTACTTGATCATCAATTTTATTATTGGCCTTTGTCAATTCCTAGGCCTGATTGTGCAATTTCTCAACTAGGGCTAAGATCAAAATGATGCTGTTATCTCTACCCTTGATAACATTAGAGGTGTGGATATCCTTATGGGTTATCTTTGCATCCTTTTGGTATGTACAAAAATTGGATTGAAGGAAATTTGTATAGTCTATTGTTAATTAGCTTCAATCAAACCCTTCTTTCACACATACATTCAAGGACATAGATTGAGCTAAGTCACAAGTGTGATAGAGGATTTAGCTACAGGACTAATGCCACTATGGGATTATTAGAAAGATAGAATAGATTGATATTTTGTTAAAACCCTATTCTGAATAGGCCTAAAACCCTAATTATGTAAAATCACAAACAAACAGACAAAACTTGACAAATGCTCACATAGGAAGACACTAAATGTAGATTAGAGACATACCATATTTTGGATTTTAGAAGGTAGAAACTTCAAGGACAAAAGAGTGGGTGCCCTTGTCCAATGTAGCACTTTTTCTGAGGGCTTTCAAATAAAATATGCTTCAGACTGTAACCCGCTTAGAGATTCTCGGCACTGCAAAATTGGGGGACCAAAGAGTGGGAACCCTTATCCAATTAGGGATATTTTCTATCATTTTCTTTAGATCTAGAATCTTCCTACTCTTCTCTGATCTCCTGCAACTCCTCTCTGCAAGATCTAACACCTGTAACTTGCAATCACAAGAGAGGGGTTGGGGTTGTGGTGTTTAGGAGCTTGCCTCAGTCAAGCCCCAGAATGGAATTCAAGCCTTCCAACACCATTTTTAGAGAGTGTGTGTCCTTGGTGGACAAAGACAAAAGCAAATGATATGATAAATTGATTGAAAACACAAAGTAGATGTCACCTCAGAGGTGAAGCTCTCACGGGGAGATGAAGATCTTTCATGCCATGAGGAGATGGATTGATGAAGAGAAATTGGCAACAAACAAGTACAAACACAACACAATATTGCTCTGCAACACAATCAAATCCTTCAATATCCTGAGCACAAGATCACAAGTTCACATTATCCCTCTAGGTTTAAAATGAAGTCATTAATCTACTTAAATATGCATTCTTGCTAAACTTTTGTAATTCAAATTGAATAGGCCGACAAAGGGAAACCTTTTAACGATCACTTTGTGGTCATTTAAAATTTGGGTCTCGACAAAATAGGTCTAGACTAGGGCATGGGTGCCCTTGTCCAGGGTCCTATTTTGGGACTTTCTTAAGCTCAAGAGTGTCCCCTAAGTCCCATTTGACATGGCTTTCAGAGGATTTTTCTCTGGGATTTATTTTTAACATTCATGATTAAATCTAATGGACCTAGGAGCTAAACTTAGGAGGTAAAAGTCCTAGGGGGACATTTTATGACATAACATTTAGCCCCCACTTTAATGTATGTATGATCTTATGACCCATATATGCATTAAAGTACAGTTGAAAGTGCATCAAACATGTTAGGCACTAGAAGCTAAGGCATACACAAATATTAAGGAACTATTTCTAGCCCCCAATCTCAGGTAAGCACTAGAAAACACATCACAGACACGCAAAACACAATGAAAACAATAATAGGCACACAAGACATGGAGAAGACATGAGATCAGTCATGCAAGACATGATGAATACATTGATATAACATTTTCATATACATATGCATGGGAATAAAATTGCAACATAAAACCCTGAGTGTGGGTGGAGACCACACAAGGTAGGAAAACACAGAAAACAAACCTCAAGTGTAGGTGAAGCTCGTCACTACACACACAAGAGGGGAAAACACACCATACAAATTCCAAGTGGGGGTTAACCACACAAGGGGGAAAACACATGGAAGACACATAGAATACACGAGTGTCGTGTAGCATGCTAGAGATGTACTATAATTCTTATACACAATAAACGCGAGTGATGGAAGGAGCTTATTGCCAAGTCCCACCATCTCAAACATGTTGCAGACACACCTAATGCTTATGCCACAACAACTGCCAAAGACACACTTAAGGCATGATAGTCTCAAGATCCAACCCTCCCTCCACACAGGACTTTTGTAATAAAAAGATGTGCAATAGCTCAAGAGATACACCATCCCACCTTCCACAGAAGGTCTTTTGAATAAAAGGATACACACTAGATCAAGAGATACATTATCCTTCCTCACGTAGAGGGCTTCTTTCAGTGCAATATAAATAAGAATGTGTACTTGTGTCAGAGATACAACATCCTGCCTCATGAAGAGGGATTACAAACATGCTTCATTAGTACCAAAATCATTAGACATATATCATTATATATGCCCCCACATTAAGGTGGCTGATGTTGTGTACTGATATCAAGCACATTAAGGTAGAGAGAAAACATGCAAGGAAACAAGAGATTTTGTAAAGTACATGCCCCCAAGGTGACATGTGCTTATGATCGCTGAATGTTCCCACAAACACATTGATATATTTTTCTAAGATAAACAACAAGAGAGGTTAGAAATCTTATTCTAAGATAATAACCAATTCAATTCATTAAAGTTATGCATGAAAACAATTACATAATGGACCAAGGATGTACTGACGAGTTCGGAGTCGAGTATAACCATTGGGTTGTACTATAGATACCTCATAACTGAGTGTAGAGACAAGGTGAGATACTGGTGCAGGGGCATCTAGACCTCAAAGTTAAATTTTGATTTTTAGAGCTCAATATATAGCATATGTGTAATTTTGGTTTTTAAAATATTGTAATAATGCCCACTAGAGGTATTTTCATGTAGTGGAGGATTAGGATAGGTATTTTCATGAAGTGGAGGTTTGAAATATGATTTTTTGCCTTAAATTTCTAACTGCTATTTTAGTGCAGCAGAGTGGAAAGGCTATTTTTGGGCCTTCTTTTTTATTTTTCCTCAATGTTGGAATAGTGGAACATGGAGATTCATTGTATACATGCTTTATATACCCCTCACATGTTGAGGAAAAGGATTTTGATGAAGTTTGGAAGAAGAAAAATAAAAAAAAAAGTTCTAGTTTTTCTACAATTTTCTATTTTTCTTACTGTTCCCATGCCTGGCATAGGTCCATACTGTACCTTCATGGATAGAAACCTCTGAAAATGTGAGGATAGTGGAGATACATTTCATTTTCACCTGGTCTTTAGAAATTTCATTGATTTTAAGCATTTTATTCTTGTTTTTCTGAAATCGGGTCTTAAAAGCCTAGTTTTGAGGGTTTCAAAGAATCAATGGGTTTTTGACCAATTTCATCTATGTTGGGTCCCCCAAATGGGTGGAATGGGGTTAGTTAGGTTGTATTTACATGTTGAATTTTTTTGCAGGAGTAGGGGAGCAGATTTGTGTGATTGTTGCAATTCTTTGAGGCTCAATATCTTCATGTATTGAGGCTTCTAGACTAGGTAAAGGAGTAGTTTGATGCATGGTTGACTCATGGTGGCTTAAGAACTCTGAAATCACCTTATTCAATCCATTTTTAGTCCATTTGATGCCCTAGAATAGGTTTTGGGGGTGTAGAGCAAGTTTTACATACTTTGGCTATGTGTAGGAGGCCTAATTAGGCATAGTGCAGCAAGAACAATCCTCTTTTTCAGACATTTATTACAAAGGAACCTACCATGAATGTTTAATATGTTATGTAACTCCCAAATGGGTATATAAAAACCTAATTTGTTCATGGGTTTGCCAAGTATTTTGCATGTTATGATCAAAAAACCTCTAAAACAGGGCTCATTGTCCCCAAAAACAGTAGGACAGTCAATTTTTGAGACACATGTTCCAAAGAAACCTATGTTTCATGTTTGATATGTTGAAAAGAAACCAAATGGGTATCTGAAACACCATTGTGTTTGTGGGTTTGACCTGTTGTCTGCAAATTATGACTAAAAAACCTCATAGTAAGGGCTACAAGCGAGTAGAGCAGTTTGCAAGCAAATCACTAGGAGGGCATGGTATCATGGGTTTTTGTGACCTTGGGTGGTCTTAGTTTTCCAAAATAGAGTGTGTCAAGGTGTGATAGAGTTGTAGTAAGTTGAGCAACTCATTTTTTTGCATTCATTTGTGTATGTTTCACCCTTTGTTAACCATGCAAGTTGAAGAGGAAATTTGTCAAGTTGGGACAGTCACCTTAGTGAATTCTAAGAATCATTTTGAATGCCTTTAAAGGACCTCCCTAGCTCTACATCAAGTGGTATTAGAGCCCAATTAGTAGATCTATTGTGGTTGAGAAGTGTAGGTTGAGAAAGGAATCGTGGTAGTTGAAGAGGTAGTTTGACAAGATGCCTTCAAGAGGAAAAAACATGGCTCAAGAGATGAGTGAGCTGAAAGAGAAACATGCTAGAGAGTTGAATGAAATAATGGCTACTCTAGAACAAAATCAGAAAAGAGGAGTGGCTCTAGGTGATGAGAATGAATCTGAGGAAGAAGAGGAAGCAGAGTATGAAGTTGTGGAAGAAGAGTTGGACCCTAAGGATTAGAGGATGATAAAGTTGCTAAAAGCAATAAAAGAAGACAAGCACAAGATGAAGATAGATGTGCCAAAGTATGGAGGAAGCCTTAGTGATGAAGAGTTGTTTGATTGGATTGCAGCATTGGACAATCACTTTGAGTGTGATGAAGTTCCTCAGGAGCAGAAAGTGAAGATTGCAAAGACCAAGTTGACAGGTCATGCTTTATTATGGTGGGATTATCAGCAATCAGAGAGGAGAAAGCAAGGAAAGACAAAGATTGTTTCATAGGACAAGATGGTAGCTAAGATCAAAGGTAAGTTCTTATCTAAAGATTATGAAGTTCAAATGTTTAAAAAGCTTCAAGGTTTAAGACAAAAGGAAATGGATGTTAAGTCATATACTGAAGAGTTTTATAAGCTAAGTATAAGGTCTGGTCACAATGAAAGTGAAGTGAAAAAAGTTTCTAGGTATATTGGTGGTTTGAGGTTTAACATACGGGATGAATTAGTGTTGGCAAATCCAAGGAGTGTTGAAGACTACTATCAAATGGAAGTTAGAGTGGAAGAAAAACTAAAAAGGAGACATGATAAGACAACTAGAGGTAGGGGCAATACCTCTAGAGGTAGAGGATCTTTTACAAATGCAAAACAAGCCAATGAGAGCCAAGAAGAGATGAGCAAGGCACAAGGGCAAGGTGCATATTTCAAACAAGGACAAAGTGCATATTTCAGAGGCAGAGGTTCTAGAGGCAGATTTGGTGGTGGAAGAAATGCAAACACCTTTGTAGGTAAGTGTTACAATTGCCAAGAGTTTGGCCACCCAACATACAAGTGTCCTGAGAGGCAAGGTTTTACAAGTGATGGTGAAAGTAAGAATGAGAGGACTCAATTAGTTCAAGAAGAAGAATGTGGTGGTTCTACTCCCACTAGTTGTGTTGGTGAAGTAGGAGAAACGTTGATGCTGAGAGAAAGAGCACTATTGAAGACCTCCAAGGAGAAGGAGCTGATTCAGAGGAGAGCACTGTTTAGGATAGCTTGCAAATGCAAAGATAAGGTATGTAAAGTGATAGTTGACTCAGGATGTACTGATAACATGGTATCTAGTGGAATGATAGACAAACTGAAATTAGAAAGAGTACCTAGGGACACACCTTACAAAGTCTCTTGGGTAAGTGATAATCAGTCCATTTTAGTGATTGAACAAGCATTAGTTGAGTTTAAGATTTTATGGATATGAGGACAAGGTCCTATGTGACATTTTACCCATGGATTGTTGTCATATGATACTTGGAAGACCCTTGTAATTTGATAGGTCTATAATTTATGATAGAAAAGCTAACACCTACACCATTAGGAAGGATGAGAAGACTTTTGTGTTGATTCCAATGCAGGAAGAAGCCAAGGAGAAGACAAGGACAACAAAGATGATAATGTTTGGTAGGAGAGAGCTAATGAGGCTTGAGGAGAGTGTAACCAACGAGTGTGCAGCCTTTTCAAGGCATGGAGTTGTTGAGACAGCAGATAGGAGGCAGAAGGAAGATGGAGAGACAGTAAGTTTGAAGTGTAATATGATTTTGCATAGCAAAGAAGACAAGAAGATGACTAGTACAGTCCAAGAGGGAACAAGAGATGAGTTGTTTAAGAAAACACAGATTTGGCATGACCATCTCATGGTTGGGAGAATTCTATGCCCACTAGGAACAACATGATTGAAGGGACAGTCTAAGAGTGTGAAGAATGAAGGTTTTAGAACAGTTAGTACAATGGCAATGGAGGCAGATGATCTGTAGAACAAAATGAAGACACCAACTGCAGTAGATGAAGGTAGGTTGCAAGATGATAAGATAGAGTTTAAGAAGGTAACCAAGATAGGGTAGAAGATAGGTGAAAGGATAGTTGAGAAGAGGATGGATACAGATGCTAAGGTAGACATAACATCAAGAATGAAGGTGACAAGGTCAGAGGACCAAGAGTAGGACAAATTGCAAGGAGTACACATTGTCAAGAAACAAGTACACAAGGCAAAGCATGAAGTCCAAAGGCAGAAGTTGGATCACATGGAGGAAATATACAGTCAAGGAGCATGTCAAAGACAAGGAGGAGCTGAGAAGAACATGAAGATAAACACTCACGAGACATGATTTTTCTTTTAGGGGGGTTGTATGGTGCAGGGGCACCTAGACCTCAAAGTCAAATTTTGATTTTTAGAGCTCAATATAGAGCATAGGTGTAATTTTGGTCTTTAAAATGTTGTAATAATTCCCACTAGAGGCATTTTCATGTAGTGGAGGATTAGGATAGGTATTTGCATGAAGTGGAGGTTTGAAATCTATTTTTTTGCCTTAAATTTCTAACTGCTATTTTAGTGCAGCAGAGTGGAAAGGCTATTTTTAGGCCTTCTTTTTTATTTTTCCTTAATGTTGGAGTAGTGAAATGTGGAGATTCATTATAGACATGCTTTATATACCCCTCACATGTTGAGGAAAAGGATTTTGATGAAGTTTGGAAGAAGAAAAATAAATAAAAGTTCCAATTTTTTTGCAATTTTCTATTTTTCTTACTGTTCCCACGCTTGGCATAGGTCTGTACTGTACCTTCATGGATAGAAACCTCTGAAAACATGAGGGAAATGGAGATACCATTCATTTGTACCTAGTCTTGAGGATTTTCATTAATTTTTAAGCATTTTATTCTTGTTTTTCTGAAACCAGGTCTTAAAAGCCTAGTTTTGAGGGTTTCAAAGAATCAATGGGTATTTGACCCATTCCATCTGTGTTGGGTCCCCCAAATGGGTGGAATGGGGTTAGTCAGGTTGTATTTATATGTTGAATTTCACTGTAGGAGTACGGGAGCAGATTTGTGTGATTGTTGCATTTCTTTGAGGCTCAATATCTTCATGTATTGAGGCTTCTAGACTAGGTAGAGGAGTAGTTTGATGCATGGTTGACTCATGGTGGCTCAAGAACTCTGAAATCACCTTATTCAATCCATTTTCAGTTGTTTTGATGCCCTAAAACAGGTTTTGGGGGTGTAGAGAAAGTTTTACATACTTTGGCTATGTGTAGTAGGCCTAATTAGGCCTAGTGCAACATGAAAAATCCTCTTTTTCAGACATTTGTTACAAAGGAACCTACCCTGCATGTTTAATATGTTATGTAACTCCCAAATGGGTATATAAAAACCTAATTTGTTCATGGGTTTGCCAAGTATTTTGCATTTTATGATCAGAAAACCGCTAAAACAGGCCTAATTGCCCCCAAAAATAGTAGGACAGTCAATTTTTGAGGCACAAATTCCAAAGAAACCTATGTTGTATGTTTGATATGTTGAAAAGAAGCCAAATGGGTATCTGAAACACATTTGCTTTTGGTGGGTTTGACCTGTTGTCTGCAAGTTATGACTAAAAAACCTCATAGCAAGGGCTACAAGCGAGTAGAGCAGTTTGCAAGCAAATCACTAGAAGGGCATGGTATCATGGGTTTTTGTGACCTTGGGTGGTCTTAGTCTGCCAAAATAGAGTCTTTCAAGGTGTGATAGAGTTGTATTAAGTTGAGCAACTCATTTTTTTGCATTCATTTGTGCATGTTTCACCCTTGTTAACCATGCAAGTTGAAGAGGAAATTTGTCAAGTTGGGACAATCACCTTAGTGAATTCTAAGAATCGTTTTGAATGCCTTTAAAGGACCTCCCTAGCTCTACATCAGATACCAATCAAAGTGTGCAAGAGTAGATTGAGTGGATTGTAAAATGTTAGTTACAAGAAATGTCATAAGATGATACATCACACAGAGTGATTCTACTAGTCAAGTGTCGGATATATATATATCCGACACTTGACTAGTAGAATCACTCCATGTGATGTATCATATATATATATGTGTGTGTGTGTGTGTGTGTGTGTGTGTGTGTGTGGGATAGGTACATTTTTTCTTTTTTCTTATTGAAGGGACACATGGTCCATATCAGTATTTGTTTGTTTTTGTCATCCATCAGCTAGGTAGAATAACTAGAAGGTAAACAATAAAATGAGAGAGGAGAACAAGTGCCTTAGGAACATCACATAAGAGGATGCCCCCAAAACATCCTTTGCAATGCTATGCCTCTAAGGCACAACACACAACAATAAAATAGAGGAGAGGCAATGATAGAAGAATGATGAAACAAATAGAAGAATGGTCACAACAGAGTTAGTCTCTAGGTATCCTTGTCCTTACAAGAGTATCAAGGGTCATCCAAGGAGATCTAAACAACACATGGCACATCACGGGGGAACACAACATGATTCTAACAACATATATATCTAGGAGGAGGCCACCCTTGAGAGCAACTAGAATAGATGCTACAGTGAGTGTGGCTTAAAGAGGAAGAAATTCTTACCCAATTCAATGGGATATTCATGGCGGATAATTTTTGTCTATCAGCTCAAGACATCTCACATGTAATTTTGGTCTGGTTGATATTGTATTTACATTGAGTTTAGGATGATGAGAGGCTTTGGTGGGATTCAAAGTGGTATCCAATACCAGATGTATAATTAATTCTAGCAACTTGTAGAGGTACTTTGATTCCTTGTTGATTGACACCACAACCATTACCTGCATAGTCACAATTTTTGTACAAAATGTGAAATCCACAACCATAGAGAGAGTCCATTTCTTTAGAGGATGGTGAGGCTTCATAGGTCTCATAATATATAGTATAAGTAAGAGTATTGTCTTTGTTTTCTACCAAGGAGACTTTGGGTTTCTCAGGTGTTTCCAAAGATTGCTTAGATGAGATCGATGCGACTTTTAATGTGTCAGGACTAGAGTTATTAAGTTTGTATTCCCCTATACAAGGAGTAAAATCTAATGAACTGCAATCATCACTAAAAAGTGCATTTAATGGTTTAGAGTCTTGCACAACATTATTTGTAGCAAGAGGTGTTGATGAATCAACTCGTAAATTGTTTAGACTCTTATGATTGTTAACTAGTTTTTGTGTTTCGATATGTAAACAATTATTTGGTTCAGAATTGGCTTCCACAGTGTAGAGCTTGTCTTGATAAATAAAATTTAGTGATCGATGAAGGGTAGACGAAACTGGCCCCATGGCATGGATCCATGGTCCACCAAGAATCATATTATATGAAAGCGAACCAGGCATGACATGAAAAAGGGTAGATACTGCCACATGCCCAACCTTTACAAGTAAAGTTATGGTACCCAGGGATTGTCTACCAACATTATCAAAGACATGAATGCTAACCCTATCCATCTTGATTAAAGATGTGTCAATCTTGATTTTGTGTAGTAAGTCAATAACACAAACATTGATGCAGAGCCAAACACCTTGACCTGCATTCCCCTTTGTATATCCACATTTTACTTGCCTATCAACAAGATTATGCACTATCAGCCAACCAAAATGTCCTTCCTCTGATCACGTTCCTCACTCCAAACTCTTCACTGTCGGTATAACTGACTTCCATCGGCCACTTTGTAAACTGTCTGACCGATACCATATCTCTCCCTGATGAAGCCTTTACTCCCCGCGACCATCGATGAGACTTACCTCATCGGTAGGCATCTAAAACCCTTCACTGATGTTCTGATGACTATCCTTATACATGCAAGGCTTGACTTGTTGTTGCTGGTTTCCCTTACCGCTGCTACTAGTCACGCTTTGGACCTAACCCAAAGTACATGTGCAATGTATATGTCAAGATACATTCGCAAGATGCATTCACAATATGCTTTGCAGAACATGCATTTGACCGTTGACTTCCTTGTATCTGAACCTGATGTACATTCACAACATGCAATTCAAATATGCATTCGATGGGTTTGACCGAATCGCTGACTCCCTTGTATGCCGATCGGAAGCTTCAACTTTCTCTCTCCCTTGTATCTTAACTCAATGCATAACCACAATGTATGTTCACTACATACAACCGCAACATGCACTTGCGAGATACACATGACTTACAACTACGATATATACATAGGATGTATATCTAACATACAATTGCGATATACACACAAATTATATATCTAATGAAACAACGTGAATCTTGCACCGATTTGATCCATTGTAAACCTAGTAACTTCACAATTGCATAGATCTATTCCTCCACCAGTCTAACACAGATCTTTCACCCTGCCGACCTAGCACATGAAGGCGCTAGGATCTTTCAATACATGTTGTACGTGATCTTGCAAATATGAACAAACAAAATTAGAAAACACAAATTGAAAGCACTGTACAACCATTCCACCAATTTTGAAGAAATCCAACTGGTGGAATAGGCTAAGAACCCATCTTAGCCTTAGAACAGAAAATCAATTTGCATAGAGAAAGAAATGAGCTCGAATGCCAGAAAGATGTACAACACAAACAGGACCTTGTTTATTATGCTTTCAGAAATGTATACAGACGCTCTGTTTTCACAGTTGCACAACTCAATACAATTCAATCTGTCTACCATATGATCTCAAATCGATCTGATCTTGGGTTATTTATCTACTCACCATGAGTAGTACTAAATTGACTCCAAGCAGCTGGGAGACTAATCCAAGTGGCTAGGAGATCTAACAACCTCCAACTGCCTAACAACCTTCGGGATTACAGATCGACAAGTGTCCTTGGGACTTACAATTGAACCTAGATACAAACTAAATTAACATGCATTGGTCAAATAGACCTTATTACATGGATGGTCTTATAGGACCTTATTTGATGCAGAGGTGGCACAAGGGAAGCACAACACAAAGAAAGTTTGTTCTCCTTAGCCCACTCACCCACTTCACTTCTTCAATCCAACACAATCAAAGGCACATTCAAGGTTAAATGAAGGATTTGTTACTTAGGCTCTTGTCCAACTCTCAAGGCTATGTCTACACCTTCATGCAGGTCTGAAAACACCTTACCAACATTTGGTTTGATCACCAACTTCATTCAACTCTAACCTTGACTAGGCCTAGTGAGGCTACTAGCCCTCCAAGACTAGTTTTCTTCACACCAAATGACAAAACCCCAAAGGACTAGGCAAACAAATGGTGATTTTGGATACCCTCTATGGGACTCTAACAAACCTCCTAATCTCCAATCCCAACTCTACTCCAGCAGTTCAAAACCCCCACTAGGTCTCTAGGCCTAATTGATCACTTTAGGCCTGGGTTACAAAGCAAAGGGTTCAAATTGGGTTCATAGGTCAGGGGCAAGAATTTGGAATGTCTCTACTAGGTCCCTACAACACAAAACCACCATTCTTGCATTCACCTTGTCTGGATTCTGTCACCTACAACAACAAATAGCATAAAACAGGCCAAATACATGGTAATACTTGACCTAGGGCATCAAATTAAAAATAGAAGACTACATTTCCCAACAAAAAGCTTTTGTAATCTTATAGTACATATCCCTAGCCTAAATTTCACCAGTTTTTGTGAATTTTCACCCCTGGGAATGCATTCTAGGGCCGGATTTCTATGGCTGCCCTAGAAAATAGGGTTTCTAGACCTGTTTTGAAAGGAAAATCAATATCTCTTGATGCTGACCCCTTCAAGACCTCAAACTAGATTCATATGAACCCTGACTCCAATAACTTTTAGAAAAAGTACATTTGTACCCCTGAAAAATCTGTACAGGCCATACAACAGTGAAAATGCGGGGAAAAATATTTAGTTTGTTTGATTTTTGTGCACAAATTCCATACAAAAACTTCCTCCTCTGTATAGGAGCAAGATGTTTACCATATTAAACCATCCAAGTCGGTATACAACTTGCAAAATCAGTTTGAACTGTCCAAAATGAGTTGCAACCACCCAATGTGTCATAATACATTGACAATATTTGACACTATGGTATTTTTGCATTAACACTATGGTTTAGCTTGTCCAAAGGAATCAAACCATCCTCCATACTCCCAAAACATGATAAAACACACAAACAATCAAAAAAACTCAAAAACCAATTCTTTAGACCTTCTAGGCCTGATTGGCACAACAAGGATCCAAGTGGACTAAGCATGATTGAGGTTTATAGGGTCACCTCAATCATCTTGACCACACAAAAGGGACCATACAAACATGGCTAAAGCCTTATTACAACACATACAATCAAAACAAAACATAGCTTATCAAAATGCATAAAAAATGCTTGAGGTGTCAGACTGCTCCTAGGTGCCCTACACCATTATTGGAAACAACAAACATGAACATAAAATAGTTAAATGCCTCATGGAGGCCACCTTGTGTTTGGTGCTCGTGCACCATACAGCCCACCTTGAAAAGAACTCATGCCACATGAGTTAAGTCTTTGTTTTTCTCTACCTATATCCTCTGATGTCTCATGTTTGCCCCATGATCTCTGGACTGCAACCTCCTGCCATGGAGTCAAAAACTCATGCCTAGCATTGTAGGCTCTGCTCATGTCATTCTTTCTTACTATCATCTCTGCCTGAACACCTGCATTGGAAAGCTTGGGTAATGCTTCTTGTACTGCTGCTATGGCAGAACATGTTTGCCTTTCAACTCTTGTTGGTTCTAGAGGACAAACAATTGTCCCTACTATGATAACATCCTTGTCTTTCCAATCAACTGGTGGCTACTTGTAAACCTCTTCCTTGACCTTCTTCTGATCCATCTGATATCCATCATCCAAAACTAAAATTACCTACAAACTTTTATCCATAACAACCCTACTCCTTGAGGTATCCTCAACTGTCCTTGTCCCTTCTACATTGATCTGCACAAACTCTTTCTTACCTACCAAAATGATCTTGGTTGCATTCTTTGCTTCAACATCCTCCTGCAATGGTGTCATCACAAAAGTCCTCCCATCCTTCTTGATGGTATAGGTGTTAGCATATCCATCATACAATGCTCTCCTATCGAATTGCCATGACCTACCTAAAAGTAGGTGACAACATTCCATGGGCAATATGTCACATAAAACCCTATCCTAATATTCCCCAATCTAAAAATCAACATATGCCTATTCATATACCAAAAGTGATTGGCTATCACTTACCCAAGATGATTTGTAAGGGGTTTGATGAGGAATCCTTTCCAGTTTCAACTTATCCACAATTTCCTGAGATACCATGTTATCTATTGAACCATAATCTATTACTACCTTGCATGGTTTACCCTGGTTTTTGCATTTGGTCTTGAAAAGAGCTCTCCTTTGTAGCATGTCCTTGGATGTCTTCAAGAGTGTTCTCCTTAGCATCAATGATTCTGCATCTTGAGCTGGGGCTGCACTTCCCATTGGAGAGTTAACACTTTCACCTACCTCCTCTTCCTGCACAAGTTGAACCCTCTTGTCATTCTTCCTATCACCTCTTGATGATGAACCTTGCCTTTCTGGATATTTGAATGTTGTGTGGCCAATTTCATTACAATGATAACATCTCCTAGTGAAAACATTAGAACATTTACCACCTCTAAATCTGCCTCTTGTGCCTTTCCATCCACCTCTAAAATCAGACTGCTCTTGTCCTTTACTAGTCTCTTCTTGATTCTCATTGACTTGTCTTGTTGTAGGGGCTGATCCTCTCCCCCTTATATTGATGTCTCTTCCTCTCATGGACTTATCCTATCTCCTTTTCATCTTCTCCTCAATCCTGATTGCCATTTGATAACAGTCTTCTACACTCCTAGGGTTAGCCAAAACTAATTCATCCTATATGTTCAATCTCAAACCAACCAAGTATCTAGCAACCTTTTCAACCTCATTCTCATGATGACCAGACCTCATACTTAATTTATAAAATTCCTCAGTATATGCCTTCACATCCATTTCCTTTTGTCTTAAAAATTTAAGCTTTTTAAACATTTGAACTTCATAATCCTTGGGTAAGAATTTACCTTTGATTCTTGCTACCATCTTATCCCATGAAGAAATCTTTGACTTACCCTGCTTTCTCCTCTCTGATTGTATGTAATCCCACCATACCAAGGCATGACCTCCCAATTTGGTCTTTGTAATCTTTACTTTCTGCTCCTTAGGAACTTCCTCATAGTCGAAATGATTATCTAATGTAGCAATCCAATCAAGTAACTCTTCCTCATTTAAACTTCCATTATACTTTGGAACATCAATCTTTACCTTATGTTTGTCATTCTTGACTGCCCTTAACAATTTTGCAAATCTCTGATCTTCAAGATTCAGATCCTCATCTACATCTTTAAATTCTTCACCATCCTCTTCTTTTTCTGATTCATTTTCTTCCACTTCCCTTCTTTTGTTTGTCTCCAAGGCTACAAGCCTGGCTTGAAGGGCTTCTGCAAGCTCTTTCATTTCCCTAATCTCTCTAGCATGTTTTTCTTTCAACTCCTGCAACTCTCTAGTAGTTCCAACACCTTTAGGAGGCATCTTGCTAACCTCTCAATCCTCTACTTCTGCCTTCTCAATGACAAAATCAAACACACAATAGCCTAGACCTTTTGCTGAGCTCTGATACCACTATGATGCAAAGCCAAACACCCTGACCTACATTTCCCTTTGTATATCCTTGTTTTATTTGCCTATCGGCAAGATTATGCACTATCGGCTGACCAAAATGTCCTTCCTCTGATTGCATTCCTCACTCTGAACTCTTCACTATCGATATGACTGACTTCCATCAGTCGCTTTGTAAACTGTCCGATCGATACCATATCTCTCCCCGATGAAGCCTTTACTCCCTGCGACCATCGATGAGACTTACCTCATCGGTAGGCATCTAAAACCCTTCACCGATGTGCCGATGACTATCATTATACATGCAAGGCTTGACTTGCTGTTGCTGGTTTCCCTTACCGTTGCTACCGGTCACGCTTTGGACCTAACCCAAAGTACATGCGCAATGTATATGTCAAGATACATTCACAAGATGCATTCACAATATGCTTTGCAAAACATGCATTTGACCGTTGACTTCCTTGTATCTGAACCCGATGTACATTCGTGATGTACATTCACAACATGCAATTCAAATATGCATTCGATGGGTTTGACCGAATCGCTGACTCCCTTGTATGCCGATCGGAAGCTTCAACTTTCTCTCTCCCTTGTATCTTAACTCAATGCATAACCACAATGTATGTTCACTACATACAACCACAACATGCACTTGCAAGATACACACGACTTACAACTGTGATATATACACAAGATTATATCGGCATACAATTGTGATATACACACAAATTATATATCTGATGAAACAACGTGAATCTTGCACCGATTTGATCTACTGTAAACCCAATAACTTCACAATTGCATAGATCTATTCCTCCACCAGTCTAACACAGATCTTTCACCCTGCCGACCTAGCACATGAAGGCGCTAGGATCTTTCAATACATGTACGCGATCTTGTAAATATGAACAAACAAAATTAGAAAACACAAATTGAAAGCATTGTACAACCATTCCACTGATTTCAAAAAATCTAACCGATGGAATGGGCTAAGAACCCATCTCGGCCTCAGAATAGAAAATTGATATGCACAGAGAAAGAAATGAGCTTGAATGCTAAAAAGATGTACAATACAAACAGGACCTTGTTTATTATGCTTTCAGAAATGTATATAGATGCTTTGTTTTCATAGTTGCACAACTCAATACAATTCAATCTGTCTACCATATGATCTCAAATTGATTTGATCTTGGGGTATTTATCTACTCACCATGAGTAGTACTGAATTGACTCCAAGCGGCTGGGAGACTAATCCAAGTAGCTGGGAGATCTAACAACCTCCAACTGCCTAACAACCTTCAGGATTACAGATCGACAAGTGTCCTTGGGACTTACAATTGAACCTAGATACAAACTAAATTAACATGCATTGGTCAAATAGACCTTATTACATGGATGGTATTATAGGACCTGTTAGTGCTTAAATCTGCAGGCACCTTCATAAAATTCAAAAAACCAAAAATTCTGTGTCTTTCAGCCTCTACAATAGTAAGAAATGCAAAAATTAGTTAAGGTGCATGTATCTTTGTATATACAAGGTTGTTTGTATATGCATGTAGGTCAAAATATGCATTGGCGGATCAGGAATTTCTATCGCCCTTTGAAAAAATCAGTTAGATGCATTTCTGAATACATATCAAGCTTAGGGTAGTGCATATACAAAGGGGGAATCTTTCGTAGATTCTCAAAAATATTCCCTATTTGTATATCAGGTTGCATGTATATTTGGTTTGTATGTTTAGACATACAACGGCTATGTACAAGAAAAAAGATACATTACAGGCATATTTTAGGAAATATTCGCTATTTATATGCAGGGGTGAATGTATGTTCAGATATACAATGGTCACATGCAAGCAAAGGATACAAGGGCCGATGTACATTTGGTGGGGCCTGCGACATGCAAAGTGAACAGTGCAAGGGTTCATCGCCAGCACATACAATGAAAAAATGCAGGGGGTCTTGTACATTCGACAATATACAAAGCAGTAGAATATACATTTGGTGGGGCCCACAGATTGCACATGCATGGGAGGAAGTATGCAAATGGACAGGTACAAGGTGGACACGGCCAAAGAATTAATAGTATTTGAGAAATATTTTGAAATCTGCATTTGTATGTTTGGGATTGTATACTCCAAATATACAATCAGATGTGCAAGCAAAATATACAAAGAAGAAATGTACAAGGCCCAATATGGAAGGGTATATGTATTGGGTCATCGATGGGATAGTTATCATCGGTGGATGCCTCAAGAGTTATTCTGATGGCCGACGGAGGAAAATGCATGGCGACAGAGGACTAACCAACGACTGCCACGTGTCCCGAAACAATCTCATGTATATGTTGAATGCATATACAATGATTTTAAAAGGCTAAAGGGGGTAGTTGTATATGCTCTTGCATATACAAAGATGAATGTATGTGCTCTGGGTGACAAAGGAAAAAATGAGAGGGAAGAAGGCCAGCGATAAAAACATGAGGTGCCTACGTGGCACGATCTGACTGGTTGGCAATTTTCAGGGCATTTTTGGGGCCGTCAATTTTAGCAATGGGAGTAGATCGACGACCATGTTTTGAACCCACGAGGAAGGATTTTTTGTGTGTCTACACCAATTTGAGTGGGGAAAGCTTCATAGACAAGCGAAACTGCATTGGCTGTGGGTAGTTGAGCATTAATGGTGGACTTGCAGAGGATGATCAATGGAATTGACAGGTCAACCACCCGATTGATGAAGAAAATCCTTGGGCAGCGGTGTAAATCCTGAGTTCACCTGCTCATTCCTCTTTGTCTCTCTGCTGCATTTACTATTTTTGAGTGCCATTTCTCATGCATTGTATTTGGCAGATTTTTGTTTTGCCTTGTAATTATTTTTGCTGGGTACACAGTCTTGGTATAAAAGCCAAACTGTGTCACTCTTTGTGGTGGTTGAAGACTTAGGCAATTTTGGGGGAAAAATAATGAAATACAGAGCATCTCCTATTTGTTGTATCTATGTGGAGTTTATGAGTTGCATCTGAGTGTATCTTGCACATATGTTCAGTTTCTTGTCATTGTATATGGAAAATGTATTGTTGCATGTATTTATCTGTTTGTCTCCATTTGTTGCATGCAATTTCTTCTTTTGAATTTGGTTGCTAAGGGTTTCTTAGATTCTTGGGTATAGATTTCTATATCACATGCCTAATCTCTAACTTCCATTCAAGGAGTGGATTAAATCATTTTAGGTTAAGTATGGAGAAGATTGTATGTCAACTGGGATATTTGTAAGTAGAGACAGTTGAATACTTATCCTTGGGAGGTATTTGTAAGGCAAACACTAGTCCTAACCCCTTGAAACTCAAATGACAGTTGCAAGCCATTCTTATGTATACATCTAGTTGACTCCTTTCCCTGAGATAGGCATCAGTCTATTATTGTGAAGTAGTTATGATCCAAAACCCCTGTCTTGCATCCAAACCATAATTTCAAACCATTCCATAATTTCAACCTGTTAGTTGTAGGAGTAGGATTAGGAACCCCCTGCATACTCTCATCCATAACTAGACACACATGTCCAAGAGTGTTGCTAAACTTGTGATTTGTCATTCAAATCTTGGTCCATACATGAGAGTATTCTGCCTATTATCACAAAGCTAAATCTTCATGTCATTGGGTGAGTCAAAGTGTTAAATCTTTAGCTATAGGGATACCCCCCTTGGTGCGGTAGAACTAGAAGTGAAGGGGAGGAAGCTCATGTAACCTCTTGTATTCGTTGGCCAAATCTGCTTGTGCATTGGAACTGGCAAACCCTCTGCTGATTTAGAAATAAATACCAACAGATGGTGACTCTGCTAGGGAATTGATGAAAAAAGAAGTGTTATATTTTATCCATCCGAGTCATCAACAGATGGTGACTCTGCTAGGGAGACAATGTCATATCTATGAAGGTGTAAGTCTAAAAGATTGAAAAAGTAGACCTGGAGGTGTTTGTTACAGTAAAATTTGAAAAGTTATGTGTGTGGCTCTGCTGTGGGAGAACCTAGAAAGAAATCAATTTTCAACTTCGGCCTGTTTGAAGCTTATTCCTCTGCCAAGGAGGTGGCAACTCTACATATAAAGAACCTAATAAGAGGACACCAGAGGTGTTGAATTTGTAGTTGCTGCAACATATTCAGGTATTTTCATAAGTTTTGAAAGGTTCCCTATTTGGTGAAATAGCACTAGTCAAAAGGGAAATATTGGTGATTAGATTGCATACTTTTGTGAGGACCTAGTTTGCATTTCAAAAGTAGTATGCAATATTGTTTAAGAGACTCATTTGGAGGACTTTAGGAAATCTGAAATAACAGTTTATATTTAAAGGCCTAAGGTCATTATTATGATTGAAAATCTGAGTTGAAAAGAGGGTTGCAAAAACATAAAAGATGTATTATCAGCCCATGCACCCTTGTGAGATGTCAAATGTAAGGATGCATAATAATCAGTCCCAACCATGTAATAAAAGAAGTTTCAGCATTGACAGATATAAGCCCATAAATTTTGATGGCATTTGTGACTATCCAAATGCTTTTCCATCTAAAATCAAAAAATATTTGCCTAAATTAATGGTGCAAAGGACGAATCAACTGAGAAACACTTGCAGCAGTTTATAAATGCTGTAGATAATTTTAAGATTGACCATGAAGATGTAGTTATAAGATTATTTGTTCAATCTCTAGATAAAGATGCAAGGGACTGGTTCTCCTATCTTCCAGCTTACTCTGTCAGCTCTTGGCATAATTTTAAATCTGCATTTCTAGAACAATATGGTGAAAGAATTTCTGAATATGCAGTTATTAGTGATTCTATGTATATCCATATTGAAGAAGATGAGTTGATCCCAGCTTTTAACCTCAGATTTATGAAGGCATTGAATAGAATACCAGAATGCATGAGACCTAATGATGCATTATGCCTAGTTGTCTATTTGGGAGCATTTGATAGGAAAATGAGCTATAGATTGAGGGACAAGGAGCCCACCACATTGCATCAGACACATCAGTTTGCAATTGACATTGAAAATAATTGGAGGTATGGGATTCAAAAAGGGTATTTCTCTGAAAAAATTTTTTGCCCTAGGGCTACCAATGTTGATAAGGCATATAGTTTAAATGTTGGAGATGAATGCCAAAGTACTCACACCCCTACTATCCCAGTTTTTGCATCACTCCAAGTTGATGATGTTTCTGTTATAGAGGAGGATGTCCTTATTTTCCCAACAAATGAAGTTGGCAACAATAATTTCCCAAGTAATATTTGCATGCCAGTCCTAAACAAAGAGCATTCATGTTTAAATGATCTAGTTGTGCAAAGTTGTGATCATATGGATCAAGAGTCAATATCAGTTTCATCAGGAAGCATTAGAGGACTGGAAAATGATGTAGATAGTTCAACTTTAGAGTGCATTGAAGTAGCAGAAATTTTGTATGTGGGGCAATCAGAGATTAAAGATGATAAAGATGATATCCATGATCAATTCATGGATCAGGTTTGTTCTTCTTATGACTTTAGATTTGATAATGAAAAAGAAATAGATTGTCATGAAGAAGAAATAGAGACCTTTGCAATGAGTATGAATCCCCTTTATGATGAGCCTGTGGATGCATTTGGTATTGCGAGTTATGACATTCATTGGTGCAGAATTAACCCTCTGTTTGAAAATGATAATACTGATTTGTAAATTGTTGATGATAAATGCTTAGCATCAGTTGTTTCAAACATGTGCAATGATGGCAATGGGTGTGTAGATTAGGATTTGTTTTCAATGTCAATGAGTGATATAAATGATATTGAGGGTCTCATATTTTCTGAGTGTTTTCAGTTTTTGGATCAGCTGGATATGTGTTTGGTTATATGCAACAGCCAGGTAGATAATGAATATTGCCAAATGCAATATGAGGATATACTGCTTGAGGATCATAACATACATATGATGCCTAATGCTGAAAAATATTATAATGTGTATGGTTATATGTCTGGTTGTAAGGTGCAGAGTGATAGAGGTAGTACTAACAGTGGCAAGATTTCAGAAATGGCAAAGCATGTAATTGATCAAATCAGCTTACGGGTAGATTGTTTTAATGTTTTTAGCTGTGGTTAGGATTATTCAGTTTGGAATCAAGCATTTGACAGGATAAAGTTGTGGTTCTTCCTTTTTGGCTGCTTGGGGCTACCAAAATAATGTTTGAAAACATAGTTTGTGTGCAGGTTGGTATGATAGACTCTATGGCCCAATGGATAAGGCCCAATCTATGAAACCAAAGATTCAGAGGTTCTCGCCATGCCTGCAAGAGGCATGCGTCCCCAGACAGAGCCTGTGTTAGTGCTTAAATCTGCAGGCACCTTCATAAAATTTAAAAATCCAAAAATTTTGTGTCTTTCGGCGTTTGCAGTAGTAAAAAATGCAAAAATCAATTAAGGTGCATGTATCTTTGTATATACAAGGCTGTTTGTATATGCATGCAGGTCAAAATATGCATTGGTAGGTCAGAAATTTCTATCGCCCTTTGAAAAAATCAGTTAGATGCATTTCTGAATGCATATCGAGCTTAGGATAGTGCATATACAAAGGGGGAACCTTTCACAGATTCTCAAGAATATTCCCTATTTGTATATCAAGTTGCATGTATATTTGGTTTGTATGTTCAAACATACAACAGCTATGTACACGAGAAAAGATACATTGCAAGAATATTCTAGGAAAGATTCGCTATTTATATGCAGGGGTGAATGTATGTTCGGATATACAATGGTCACATGTGAGCAAAGGATACAAGGGCCGATGTACATTTGGTGGGGCCCGCGACATGTAAAGTGAACAGTGCAAGGGTTCATCGCCAGCACATACAATGAAAAAATACAGGGGGTCTTGTACATTCGACAATATACAAAGCAGTAGAATATACATTTGGTGGGGCCCGCGGATTGTACATGCATCAGAGGAAGTATGTAAATGGACAGGTACAAGGTGGACATGGCCAAAGAATTAATAGTATTTGAGAAATATTTTGAAATCCACCTTTGTATGTTTGGGATTGTATATTCCAAATATACAATCGAATGTGCAAGCAAAATATACAAAGAAGAAATGTACAAGGCCCAATATGTAAGGGTATATGCATTGGGTCATCGGTGGGATAGTTATCATCGGCGGATGCCTCAAGAGTTATTCTGATGGCCAACAGAGGACCAACCAACGACCGCCACGTGTCCTGAAACAGTCGTATGTATATGTTGAATGCATATACAATGGTTTTAAAAGGCTAAAGGGGGCAGTTGTATATGCTCTTGCATATACAAAGATGAATGTATGTGCTCTGGGCGACAAAAGGCAAAAATGAGAGGGAAGAAGGCCAGCGATAAAAACATGAGGTGCTTATGTGGTATGATCTTACTAGTTGGCAATTTTCAGGGCATTTTTGGGGCCGTCGATTTCAGCGATGGGAGTAGATCGACGGCCATGTTTTGAACCTGCGAGGAAGGACTCTCTGTGTGTCTACACCAATTTGAGCAGGAAAAGCTTCATAGACAAGTGGAACTGCATTGGCTGCGGGCAGCTGAGCATTAATGGCGGACTTGCAAAGGATGATCGATGGAATTGACAGGTCAACCACCTGATTGATGAAGAAAATCCCTGGGTGGTGGTGCAAATCCTGAGTTCACCTGCTCATTCCTCTGTCTCTCTACTACATTTACTATTTCTGAGTGCCATTTCTCATGCATTGTATCTGGCAGATTTTTGTTTTGCCTTGTAATTATTTTTGCTGGGTACACAGTCTTGGTATAAAAGCCAAACTGTGTCACTCTTTGTGGTGGTTGAAGACTTGGGCAATTTTGGGGGAAAAATAACGAAATACAAAGCATCTCCTGTTTGTTGTATCTCTATGGAGTTTATGAGTTGCATCTAAGTGTATCTTGCACATATGTTCAGTTTCTTGTCATTGTATATGGAAAATGTATTGTTGTATGTATTTATCTGTTTGTCTCCATTTGTTGCATGCAATTTTTTCTTTTGAATCTAGTTGCTAAGGGTTTCTCAGATTCTTGGGTATAGATTTCTATATCACATGCCTAATCTCTAACTTCCATTCAAGGAGTGGATTAAATCGATTTAGGTTAAGTATGGAGAAGATTGTATGTGAACTGGGATATTTGTAAGTAGAGACAGTTGAATACTTATCCTTGGGTGGTATTTGTAAGGCAAACACTAGTCCTAACCCCTTGAAACTCAAATGATAGTTGCAAACCATTCTTATGTATACGTCTAGTTGACTCCTTGCCCTAAGATAGGCACCGGTTTGTTCTTGTGAAGTAGTTATGATCCAAAACCCTTGTCTTGCATCCAAACCATAATTTCAAACCATTCCATAATTTCAACCTGTTAGTTGTAGGAGTAGGATTAGGAACCCTCTGCATACTCTCATCCATAACTAGACACACATGTCCAAGAGTGTTGCTAAACTTGTGATTTGTCATTCAAATCTTGGTCCATACATGAGAGTATTCTGCCTATTATCACAAAGCTAAATCTTCATGTCATTGGGTGAGTCAAAGTGTTAAATATTTAGCTATAGGGATACCCCCCTTGGTGCGGTAGAACCAAAAGTGAAGGGGAGGTAGCTCACGCAACCTCCTGTATTCGTTGGCCAAATCTGCTTATGCATTGGAACTGGAAAACCCTCTGCTGATTCAGAAATAAATACCAACATGACCTTATTGGAAACAACAAACATGAACATAAAATAGTTAAATGCCTCATGGAGACCACCTTGTGTTAGGTGCTCCTGCACTAAACATTAAGAGTTGGTCCATTGTCAATCATAAATCATTTGATCAATTTCTTGTTTATTGTAATGAAGATAATCAAAAGATCATACTAATTTTGAACTTCAATAGAAGGCAACTCATGTTGTTGAAACAAAATATCTATTTTTGTTGCATGCATATAATCTAATAGAGTTGCTACATCATTTGGCTTAACAACAGGTGGCACAATCACCTTTTGTAAAGCTTCTTAGATCATTCCATGGTATGTAGGTGATGTTTGTATTAAATCCCAAAGAGAGATCTTAGCTGGAGTAGCATGAAGCTATTCGACAAGATCATATCTTGACCACTTTTATGAGTAAGATGAGGTGGTGGAGGAAGCATAGGTTGAGAACATAGAAGAGAGATAGGCACATGAGGTATTTTCTTACTTGCTTGTTATTATGGGTGTTCTATGTGTGAGCAATCATGGGATGCTACGCCACATTTTAAACACCTTGACTTCTTTGAGTGATTTGTCTTGTATAGTTTAGAATATAATCCAGGGGTTGAGGTGGTTTTTGATCACCTTGAACCATAATCACTGGTTTTAAGAAAGAAGGTGCATTAGGTGCCCCTTGTACAATCATCTTAGGAAAATTGATACATTTATCTAGTAACCCCTTAGTGGGTGGAATAAGTCTATTAATGAAGATTGAATTAACATTGTCTTCCTCTCGATTATACCCAACATCTGTCCCTAAAGGATTTAATGTGAGACATTTTCTCATCCACCAATGCTTCTACTTTTGGAGGGAGAGCATCAGGGCTAAGGGAAGGTACCGTGTTATTAAGGAGATTGGAGATGTCTAAGGGACTTGAATTTACAACCAAAGTAGAGCTTTTCATGGTCTTCACTTCCTTAGAGATTTCCAAGGTACTTGAACATTCAATCAAAGGTGGAAGATCCAATGGATTATCTTTAGGGACTTCATGTACCATGTGATTACTAGTTGAATAGTCATTATCTACCCACGGATGATCCTTCTTGAGAGGGAGCCTTTTATCCACTAATGCTTCATTTTCCAAAGAGAGAGCATTGGAATGAAGGGAGGGTAGGGTGGTGTTAAGGAATGTGTCAATGATTTCATCCTCTTGTATCAAGATGTCGTCATAGGAGGGAACATTTTATGAGAGAATGATTATAGTATGAAATAGGCAAAGCTATGTCATCATCACATGTATTAGAGACTAGATGCATAGAAGAAGTGCTATCACAATTATCTTTTTCATTACTAGTCATGGAGATGAACTCAGTTAAGTTTTCTAATATTGTAGGATGTTCACTTATGAGTGTTAGGAATCTATGAAAATCAAGATCTTTGATATAAGCATGCAAAGATACCAAAGATAAATGACATGAAGGTGCCATAATGAACTGTCATGTATCAACAATATACAATAGGATCTAGTAAGACAATTCATGTAAAATTCTATGATACTTAATGCACCCTAGATGTGGGACTATTTCGCACCTAAAACACTTGTTTGAGAGAAATAGGTAAAAATACACACAGAGTCCACAACAAACAAACTGGATAGAAGGAAATAGTGCAACACAACAAGGCCCAATTGATGATTTTAAAGGTTTTGGTCAAAAGGTGTGAATGAGGTGTGTAAAGAAGTAGTGTTGAAATACACACTTTGTAATTAAGAGTATTCCAATTTTCACACAATCATATGAAATTATGCAAAATTTTCAAATGACAAATGAATATATGTTTGAATATGAGTGCAAGATCTGAAATTCAAGATATTTAGAATGAATGCAATGAAACAACACTTTATGCTTATTTATGTACCTAAAATGCTTAATTTTTTCACCTTTTTCAATGTAAATGCACAAAATATGTAATGAAACTAAGAGGATGATAAGGTGAAGAAACATAATATCCCTAAATCAATCCAATAATGTAGCAAAAATTTTCACAACACACCAATCTTGCAATGCTAGACGGAAGATTAGCCAAAATGTAGTAAAATGCAAGGATTTTTGAAACCCTAATAGTGAAATTAAGCCATGAAAATATGCAAAATGATGAATGAATGTAATATAATCAGATTTAATATGTAAAATAACTCAGATCAGATTTGAAAATGATACCAAAATCCTACAATGCTCAATGCAAGGTAAAAATTAGAGAAAGATGAATGAATATGCCTCTTTTTGTCGAAATACACAATGTGTAAATGCAAAATTTGAAATGTAGATGCAAAAACACACAATGATGAAACACTACATTCCAAAATCAGATTTGAATGAGTGTTAAAAATGAGTATTAAAATATGAGACAAGATTTTAACTACAAACCCTAGCTTTTGTAATTACTAGGTTATGTGAAAAATGCAAAATTTTAAGCAAACCCTAGCAAATAAAGTGTGTAGATGCAAGGTAAATGATTATAAAATGATGAATTTATGTAATTTATCTTATATCTGGTGTAAATATCAGATATTTAAATGATTTCAATAAGATGTAATGAAAATAGTGCAAACTATGCCTTAATGCAAGCCTAGGATGATTAATTTTTTCAAATTTATGCAAGATTTTTGAATGTAAAATGATGAATATGATATGTAAGAATGTAAATCTGATTTACAACATTCAAAAAGATGCAATTTTCATAAAAACATAGGTTCACCAAAATTTTATGTATGAAAATGTGATTGAAGGAAAGTTGTATAGTGTATTGTTAATCAGCTTCAATCAAACCCTTCTTTCACACATACATTCAAGGATATAGATCGAGCTAAGTCACAACTGTGATAGAGGACTCAACTATAGGTCTAATGTCACTATGAGATGATTGGAAATATAGAATATATTGATATTTTGTTAGAACCCTAGTCTGATTAGGCCTAAAATCCTAATTATGCAAAATCAAATGGATGAAACCCGACAAATGCCCGTACAGGAAGACACTAAATGCATATTAGAGACATACCATATTTTAGATTTTAGAAGACAAAAACTTCATAGAAAAACGAACAGGTGCCCTTATCCAATGTAGCACTTTTTCTGAGGGCTTCAGGATAAAACATGCTTTAGACTGTAACATGCACAAAGATTCCTGACACTGCAAAACTAGAGAACAAAAGAGCAGGTACCCTTGTCTAATTAGGGATATTTTCTATCATTTTATTCAAATTTGGAATCTTCCTACTCTATTCTAATCTCCTACAACTCCTCTCTACAAGATACGACACCTATAACCTGCAATTAGAAGAGAGAGGTTGGGGTTGTGGTGTTTAGGAGCTTGCCTCGGAATGGCATTCAAGCCTTCCAACACCGTTGTTAGAGAGAGTGCATGTCCTTAGTGGACAAAGGAAAAAGAAAATGATATGATAAATTGATTGAAAACACAAATTAGATGTCACCTCGGAGGTGAAGCTCTCACGGGGAGATGAAGATCTTTCACACCATGAGGAGATTGATTGATGAAGACAAATTTGCAACAAACAAGTACAAATACAACACAATACTACTCTGTAACACAATGAAAGCCTTGAATATCCTTCGCACAAGATCACAAGTTCACATTATCCCTCTAGGTGTAAAATGAAGTCATTAATCTACTTAAATATGCATTCTCTCTAAACTTTCATAATTCAAATTGAATAGGCCGACAAAGGGAAACCTTTTAACAGTCACTATGCAGTCATTTAAAATTTAGGTCTTGACAAAATGTGTCTGGACTAGGGAATGGCCTCCCTTGTCCAAGGTCCTATTTTGGGTCTTTCATAAGCTCAAGAGTGTCCCCTAAGTCCCATTTGACATGGGTTTTGGGGGATTTTACTCCAGGATTCATTTTTAACATGCATGATTAAATCTAAGGGACCTAGGAGCTAAACTTAGGAGGTAAAAGTCCTAGGGGACATTCTACAACATAACACCTTTTTCTTAACCTTAGCCTCTTTTTCCTCAATGACCTTCCCTTTTTCCTCCACTTGCTTCTTCATGTCACTAATTTCTTAGTCTTTAGCTGACTCCTTTTATTGCATGACCTTTCTTAGGTCTGTGACAATTAGTTGTTTATCCCATATCATTCTTTTTAGATTATCAATTTACTCCTTCAGTTATTGTTCACTTGAGATCTCAATATCTTCTTGGTCAAAGGGATGGGAATAGCTACCTCTTTCTAACCCCTCTTCCATGTCTATATCCAATACCCCTATATCCTCTTATCCATCAACATCATCCTGCTCTTCTTGTTCCTTTGCCCCTTCCATCTGTGTGGCCTCCCCCTGCTCTTCTGTTTCTTTGTCTATAGCAAACCCTGGGGCATGTGATGGCCTAGCCTACTCTTAAGGAGGGGTCATGGAGGTTCTAAAACCAACAAGTACCTCAACTAGGAGTACAGTGTCCCTCTCTGCCTGAGTTAGTTGTATGTTTCGTTAGCTTCTTCAGAGCACTTGCTTTTCTTGTGTCTCTGACACTGGTGTTTCTTCCTCTGAATCTGAAGAGATGGTCTATGGTTCACTGGGTGTAACCTCTGGTGCTTTGGTAGTTTGAGGAAGATGGATCTTTGAAGTTCTCTCCTCGGTCACCCTTCCCCTTTTGCTCCTTCTCAACAAGGAAGGAGTGTCTTTATTGCTTAAGTCCTCCTTTTTGTGTTTGTGGGGTTTGGAAGTTTCTGTAGGCTCCGTTGCTTCTTCTTCCTCACTTACCTTCTTCTTATGTTTCTAAGGTTTGGGAGTCTTTACAAGATCTGCTACTGCTTTTTCTTCTTCACTTACAACACCTCCCATTTTTCTTTCTAGGGTAGACTCCTCAACCAAAGTTAATTTTCTTTTTCTTTGTGGGTTGTTTTGTGGGATTGTTCCTCAGGTGTGGCTTCTGCATGCCCAAGTGCAGTAGATGATTCCCCTAGAATTTCCTTCCTCTTTTTCTTCCTCTCATTAGATGGGAAAAAGGTGGATGGAGTTGGTCTCTCCTCTTTTGTCTCCTAAGTGGAAGGAGGTGATTCTACTATTGTTTTCTTACCCTTTTTTCTTAGGCCTATGGGTATCATCAAGAAATGCTTGCCATAAGGCCTCTCCTCCTCTTTTGGAGATAAGGTGATGTTTAACAATTAAATATATGAGAACGTGGTGCTTTAGAAGACCCTTCCCCTGCTAGCACTTTTATGCTAATGTTGTGATTAGAGAATATAGGAAGTTGGGAAAATTTATTCTATTCTTAGGGTGTGTATGTCCATGCCTCAAGAATATTAGCATTTTCATGATGGTCCCTAACACTAGTGAGAATTGCCTATCACATGTAAAATATTTCATTAGCCACATGGCTAAGGATTGTGAAGGCTAAGGAAGGGTGGTTCTAAATATTCCCTTCACTTCTCCCTTATTCATGTGTGTTTGAATTTCAGGATCATTATCTATGGAGAATTCTTTTATCAAATTAGAGTATAGGGTTTTCAAATGATAGAACCTCTCACCTTCTTTTGGGAGTTTGGATATTCGGCTGATGATGGTGCCAGAAATAGAGATAGTTACCATCCATACTTGTGTCTAGTTATTCTACAGATTTGAGGGGAATTCTTCGATGATGTCTTCTTGACAACCCTTAAATTTCTCCAAAAATTTGAGCCATCCAGCAACCCTTAAGACATCAACAGATGCCTAGCCTTGAAGTAGTTCTTCTGGTGTCTCCACCTCTGATTTCTTTTTAACCCCCATGCTACACTTTGATAATGATTTACCCCCTTTTTTCTCTTCTCCTCCCTTTTCAAACTCTTAGTTTTGACTACTCTCCTCAAAACCATTTTCATAGAATGACCTTACCTTTGGAGCTCTCTCACTATTTTCTAAACTCTAGAGTTGGGAATTTTTTTATTTTCTTGCTCTTACTAATGACTATTGAACTCATTGAGAGGGGTTATGGTTTGCAATTTTTAGAATGAGGGTTTTTAATAGGTATGTAGGGGGTTATGTCACTCCGAAGCTGATGTGTCAGGTGGGAAGTTGGGATGACATGCATTGGATTTTATTGAGAGTAATGGTAACGTACATTTGTCCACATAAATTGCATAAAATAGAAATTGAAAAGACTTGTCATAATTAGCTAACTTAAGAGAAATACTTGGATTACTATTTGTAATGATTAGATGACATGCTTTAGGTTTTGTGTTGCTGCCTCTGTGAGATATGATGTGATCCTCCCTTCATGTGTATCCTTCAAGGTTACTTGTCATGATGTCCATAGAACATGGAATATTAGGCTCCTTGTTGAGTTTATGGTCGATGGAATTGCTCTGTCATCAGCAGATGGCATTAACAAATAATATGAAGATAGGGCTAGCTGGCAGCTAGGTGCAATGAATGCTAATGAATTGGCCTCCTTTTTGAAAGTGAGATGTGTGAAGTCATGATGACTTCATCATATTTTTGATATCTTGTCTAAATAAAACATTTGGAGAGGTAGTTTCTGGAGTTTGCAAATCCTCTCTATTTGCTAAAGCACAAGAGGTGCTCCTAGTTGGCTATGAGAGTGCTTCTAATTGATTCATGCATGAAAAAGAGAACTACCATTTATTTGTTTTGAGTTCCCTAGGTGAGGAAGACCACAATTTGACTAGTTTTTAGTCTTCCTCCTTTTTTTTCTTCTTTTTTAAAAAAGGGCCACCATATTACTGATTTTCAACCCTTCCTTTTTTTTTTTTTTAAATATATATAGAATCTTTTCAATTTGTGTCAAAGAGTGTGACCTCTGTCACATAGCACATGTCCTTGATAAACTCTTCTTTTATGGTTAGTCACTGGTAGAGGCGAATTCTATGACCATTCACCAAGAATGTGTTTTCCCCTCCATCAATGGGTGCTAGCTAGACTGTTCCATTGTCATAAAATTCTCTAATTTGGTAAGGTCCCATCCAATGGGTTTGCAATTTTCCATTGAACTCCTTGAACTAAGCATCATATAAGAGAACCCTATCTCCTTGCTGAAATGCCCTCTTTTTGATGTGTTGGTCATGCCATTTCTTTCTCTGATACTGAATGAGTTATGTCTATTGTATGGCCTCCATACTAATTTTATCCAATTTATTGAGTTGAAGAATCCAATCTTGTGTGCTATAGATAATGGCAATCCAATATCCAGTGATGTCCTGATTGTTTGTAATTCAAACTCTATTGATAGTATTGGTTTCTCCCAATAAACAAGTTCATAAGGTGAGAACTTTATTGTTGACTTCCATGTGGTGTTGTAAGCCCATATTGCTTCATGTAATATATTGGCCCAATCTTTCCTATTCATTGCTACTGTCCTTGTCAAGATATTTTCTGGCTCTCTGTTTGTTATCTTTACCTACCCATTTGCTTGGGGATAATAGGGTGAAGACTTCCTATGCTTGACTTGGTACAAATATGTGAAAGTTTTTATCACCTGAGAGGTAAATTGTGGACCTCTATTTGAAACTATTACTCTTGGAGCTCCAAATCTTAAGAAGATTCTGTTATATAGGAAATTAGAAACTTTTTCTTCTTTGGCAAATTATAATGCTTAAACTTTTTCTCAAATGGTTTTAAAACCACTTGGGGGTGAAGTTTCATTTCCTGTGTGAAAGTTGGTTAACCCATCCTTTGGCATTGATCACATTGCTTCACATACCTCTTCACATCTCTATGGAGAGATGACCAATAATAACCAGCTCCAAGGATCTTATGGATTGTCCTTTGTGAGGAGTAGTGTCCTTCTATGGGTTCATCATGACACGCCCTTAACACATCAAAAATTTCATCAGCCCTTAAACAACTGCACATCACAAAGTCAGGGCGACATTTGAACAACAAACCATTCAACCATTTATAAGACAAACTTTCCTTTACTAATCTATTTTTCTGTTTAGAAGTGAAATGAGAAGGAAACAAGCATGTAGCCAATTAATTTGCTATATTAGCAAACCAAGGTGTTCTGGAAGAAACAACAAATAGATGTCCATGTTGCAAGTATGAGAAGTAAGTGTTGTCATTGATGTCAACACCTCAGGTTAGCATCTAAGGAAGTTATTTGAATGAGTTTGAGCAAGTGTTTGAGAAGTCAGTATAATTGCAGAATTGTTCTATCTCCCATAACAGTACAATGTTTTTCTCTGTATATCCTAAAGATTGAATATCTTTGTTTGCAGTTTGGAAGTTATGTTAAGGGATGTCTGTAGTTGCTATTTTTCAAGTTTGAGCCTCTGGTGTGAAAATTTGAGTGAGTTTTGTTCACCAGAGTAAAAATTATTTTTTGAGTGTTCAATGGTGATAGGGAGAATGTATTCTGCTCCGCATTTCTTTGTATTTAAGTTTTATGGTTTACAATTCTAGGATTAAGTCTGGGATGATGTTATGTGCCTTTAGCTAAAATGGTTCATGATTTGGTGCTCCACAAGTGATCTTTCCTTTATGACAGTAGCTGATAGTAATGTTTAAGTACTTCAGTTTGAAGAATCTTTTGGATAGAATTTTTAGGGGTTGTGTGGAAGTTCTTGGTGATTGTAATGTGCTTGTGGATGTCTCTATATCATGGTCCTACTTTTTGATTGGTCTGCAAAGTATAATTTGGATCATGCATAAAGCATGTTCCTAAAAGGTCTTAGTGTTAACACCAGTTTTGGCCGACTTGGTTGTTTTCAATACTTGTGGTTATGCTTTGGAGTTTGTGATAAGGTGTTTTTGCGTGGAAGATTACATTTGAGTCCCAGCTAAGGCATGGTGTGGTCCGCATTCATTCTTTTCCTTTACAAATATATTTAGGTCCAGACCTATTCTAATGTATGTATGTATGCTGACCTTGATGTACATTCCAAGGTTGATCAATTATATAAATACATGTAATGAAGTCATAATTAAGTGATGATGATGTGAAGATAAGTGTGAAGTGTAAAAGTAGAGCAGAGCAGAGGAGTTTTTATTGTGCTTCAATGGAATTGAACCTTGGAATGGTATAGATGCTACTATCTCAGTTCACCAACTTCTTGCAGTGAGCCCTTTTGGTAGTGAACCTATTCCTTTGGCAGTGAGCCTCTTCTTTTGTAGTGAGCATTCTGAGCAGTGAGCCTTGTTGTAAATTTTGATATATCATTTATACTATGAGTTAATCCTCACCGTGGTTTTTCCCTTATTGAGTTTTCCATGTAAAAAATCTAGTGTCTCATGTGTGAATGTGTTTAAGGTTTTGATTTCATGCTTTCATGGTTAAATCATAATAACAGTGATTAAGTGGTTGATATGTTGATGTTTGAAAGAAGTTAAGTTTTGGTTACAAATGATTCACCCCCTCTCAGTTCTCTTGTGCATTTCAACAATTGGTATCAAAGCGAGGGTTCCTTGGAAGAAATCCTAACAACTTGAGGTAGATCTGGAATGACGCAGAAGGAGTCTTTGCAGTTTGATAGAATGGATTATGCTATCTGGAAGGTATGAATGAAAAGTCATCTCATTTCTCTTGGTTATAGTGTTTCAATGATGGCAGATACAAAGTATACTAGTCCTCCAAATGGTCCATCATCCAAAGATGAAGTCAAATAGTATGAGTTAAATGGAAAGGTTAGAGACACTTTGTTGAATGCTTTATCTAACACTAAGTTAGTGAAAGTTATGGATCTAGGTTAAGTTGAAAAATTTATATGAAGGAGATGATTCTGTAAAGAGTGCTAAATTACAAAACCTGAAGGTGAAGTATGAAGCCCTAAAGATCAGTGATGATGAGAACATAAAAATCTACATGCAAAAAGTTGATGAAATTGTCAATGGAATCAAAGGTCTTGGAGGAACTATTAATGAAGATGAGGTTGTGCTGAAGATTCTTAGATCACTGTCTAAATCCTACAATCACAAGGTGTCTACAATTGAAGAACTTATGAGTGTGAACAAGATTACAAAAGATTAGTTGCTTGGAAAGTTCGCTATTTTTGAGATGAGAGAGTTTGGTGATGCTCTGCTAAAGACTGAGATTGTTTTCAAAGCCATCACTTCAGAGAAAATTTCAAGATCTAAGAAGCACGCTGTGGAATTAGATGATGACCTTGATGAGATTGAAGCAAACTTTGTGGATAGAATGCAAAGAGGTATCGGTAAGTTCAAAGGTATACCATTCAAATGCTTTACCTGTGGTAAGATTGGTCACTATGTACCCAGGTGTCTGGAGAGAATTGAAAAAGCCAAGAAGTAATTTGAAAGTAGACCTAGGATTATAAAGAAATGCTATTATGTTAAAGATTTTGATGATGATGGTGTAATAGATGATGAGTCCAATGATACTAGTGCAAATGAATGCTTGTTTATTGTTATCAAGGAAGAACCTGTATCAACTAATCCTGCTAGTTATGTGAAGGAAGAAAAACTAGTGGAAGAAAGTGCTTTGTTTGTCTGTTAGGCTAAGAAAGATAAGGATGAATCGATTATTGACATTGGATGTTCACATCATATGATCGGTGATAAAAGTAAGTTTGTAATTCTGGAAAAGTATGATGTAGGATTGGTTAGGTTTTGGAGATGATGCATCTGGTAAGATTTGTGGAAGAAGATCTATTTCTTTTAATGGAAAGCACAATACAGATGATGTTGTCTATGTGAAGGGTTTAAAGCATAATCTTTTAAGTGCTAGTCAGATGTGTGACAAAGGGTATGATTTGAGATTTAAGGATAATGGATGCAAGATCATGGAAAGCTCCAGAACAGTAATTGCTACTGGTAAGAAGACTAGAGGTAATGTTTATCATTTGAGAGGAACTAAAGAATGTTGTTTGTTGGCTTAGACATATGGGAGTTGGTTGTGGAATAGAAGGATGTCTCATATCAATTTTGACAACTTGGTGAAGATAAGTTTAGTACAAGTTGTGAGAGATTTGCCTAAGCTTGTGAAGCCTGCTAATACTATTTGAATGTCAATTGGGGAAATAGACAAGGACAAGTTTCAAGAGTAAAGAACAATTTTATGTTGGATTGCTTGAGCTAGTATATACAAATTTGAGTGGTCCTACAAGAACAAGAAGTTTGCAAGGAGACATGTACTTTATGTTGCTTATTGATGATTATTTTAGAATGAATTGGGTCACTTTTCTAAAAGATAAATCAGAATCCCTAGACAAGTGCAAATCCTTCAAGGCAATGGTTGAGAATAAGTTAGAATTGAGGACCAAATGCTTAAGGTATGATAGAGGAGGTGAGTTTACATCAAATAAATTCAATATTTTCTATGAAGAACATGGGATAAAAAGACAGTTGTGTGCTCCTAGAACTCCCCAACAGAATGGAGTTGTTGAAAGAAAAAATAGGACAATTCAACAGGCTACTAGGTCAATGATGAAGGAGGCCAACCTACTAGAAGTATACTAGAGAGAAGCCATACATACTACTATCTACATTCAAAATAGAGTTCAATTCAAAGGTAATGGTACTAAAACTACTTATGAATTGTGGTATGAAAGAATTCCTACAGTGAAATATTTCAAAGTTTATGAAAGCATATGTTATATCATAAGAGAAGAAGAGTTAGGCAAGTTTGATGCTAGGTGTGATGAAGGAATTTTCCTTAGATACTCCACTAAGAGTAAGGCCTACCAGTGCTACAACAATATATTGAGAAAGATTATTGAGAGTGCTAATTGAAGTTGATGAAGATAGGGAAAGAATATCAGATCTAAGTGGGTATGAATCAAATGAACCTGCTTTCACAGTAAATGAAGAAAAAGTTGAACAAGAAGATAGTCAAGTTGAAGAAGAAAAAGCTTCATAAAGTGTTGTTAAGACTCCCAAGTATGTAAGGATTAATCATTCTAAGGATTAGATTATTGGTGATAAAAGAAAAGGGGTATTGACAAGGAAAAGAGTTACAGAAGAACAGGTGAACTGCTATTTACTTTCAAAGATTGAACCTAAAAATGTAAGTGAAGCCTACAAAGATGAAAGTTGGGTAAAAGATATGGAAGAAGAGTTGATGTAGACAGAGAAGAATCAAACTTGGGAACTGGTTCCTAGACCTATTGATAAGAATGTGATTGGAACTAAATGGGTTTTTAGAAATAAGTTGAATGAAAATGGAAAAGTAGTAAGAAACAAAGCAAGACCGGTATGCAAAGGATATTCTCAGGTTGAAGGCATAGATTTTGAGGATAATTATTCTCCTGTGGCAAGGATTGAAGAAATAAGAATGTTTTTGGCATTTGCAACACACAAATATTTCAAGGTGTACCAGATGGATGTGAAGTCTGCATTCTTAAATGGAGAGCTAGAAGAAAAAGTTTACATTGAACAACTGAAAGGATTTTGGTCATTAGACCAAGGTAACATGGTGTGCAGATTGAAGAAAACCTTGTATGGACTAAAGAAAGCTCCTAGAGCCTGGTATGCAAGTTTAGATAAGTATTTGTTGCAATTAGGGTTTAGTAAAGGTACTACAGATAGTAATCTCTATTTCAATATTAATGATGATCAAATTTTGATTGTTGTAGTCTTTGTTGATGATATTATCTTTGGAGGTAATGAAGGTATGTGTAAGAAATTTGTAGAGGAAATGAAAAAGGAGTTTGAAATGTCTATGTTTGGTGAAATGAATTTCTTTCTAGGACCGCAGATTACTCAATCAGAAAAAGGAAATTTTATTTCTCAATCCAAGTAGCTGAAAGAGTTGTTAAAAATTTTTGGAATGGAGGATTCTAATCTAGTATGTACCCCTATGGTAATTGGTTGCAAGCTGAGAAAGAATGATGGATCACCTAAGACTGATCAGAAAAAGTATAGGTCTATGATTGGACTACTTTATCTAACCTATACCAGACTAGATATAATGCATGTAGTTTGTCTTGTGGCAAGATTTCAAGAAGATCCTAGAGAGTCACATGTGATGGTAGTTAAGAGGATCATGAGGTATTTTAAAGGCACTTTAGACTATATATTTTGGTATCCTAAAGATACTAACTTCACTCTTAGTGCTTATACAGATGCAGATTGGGCTAGAGATGTTGATGACAAAAAAAGTACAAGTGGAGGTGTTTTCTTCTTGGGTAACAGATTGGGTTCATGGTTGAGCAAGAAGAAAGATTCAATTTCTTTGTCTACTACAGAAGTAGAATATATTGTTGCAACATGTTGTTCTACTCAAGTGCTATGGATGAAGCAAATATTGAATGATATAAGAGTTGTGTATGGAGAACCAATTTCAATATTTTGTGACAATACAAGTGCTATAAACATTTCAAAGAATCCAGTGATGTACTCAAGAACAAAGCATATATCAATAAGGTATCACTTTCTGAGAGAAAAGGTAACAGAGAATGAAATAAAGATGGAATATGTGTCTACAAAGGATTAGATTGTAGATAAGTGCAAAGTGTAAAAGCAGAGTAGAGCAGAGGAGTTTTAATTGCACTTCAATGGAACTAAACCTTGGCATGGTATAGATACTACTATCTTAGTTCACCAACTTCTGGAAGTGAGCCCTTTTGGTAGTGAGCCTATTCCTTTGGTAGTGAGCCTCTTCTTTTGCAGTGAGCATTTTGGGCAGTGAGCCCTAAGGAAGTAAGCCTATGGTAGTGAGCCTTGTTGTAAATTTTGATATATCATTTATACTATGAGTTAATCCTCATCGGGGTTTTTCCCTTATTGGGTTTTCCACGTAAAAAATATGGTGTCTCATGTGTGAATGTGTTTAAGTTTCTAAATTCATGCTTTCATGGTTAAATCATAATAACAGTGATTAAGTGGTTGATTGTTGATGTTTGAAAGAAGTTAAGTTTTGGTTACAATTGATTCACCCCCCCTCTTAGCTGTCTTGTGCATTTCAACAGTTCATCTGGGAACCTATCTTCCACTAGCTGGTCCTCTCCACCTGTATGCAACCTTGACAAAAAATCAGCAACCAAAATGAATTTTCCTGGGTTATCTATGATAGTGATATCAAATTCTTGCAATAGTAACAACCATTTGATGATTCTTGCATCTACCACAAGTTTGTTCATAAAATATTTTATATCCTATGATGTAGTGTTTGAATTTGTTGATGGCATAGATGACTGTCAAGAATTCTTTCTCAGTTGTTGTGTAGTTTTTCTCAGTAGAGGTAAGGTTTTTACTTATGTAGTAAATTGCATGCATGCCTTCCCATTCTTCTTTTTGTCCTAAGACTACCCCTATTGATTCATTTGATGCATCTGTTTAGATGTGGAATGGTAGGTTCCAATTAGGTCCCCTCAAAACAGATGTACTTTGATGGTATCAAATGTTATTTGGCAGTTTTCTATCCAATGAAATTCAACATCCTTGGTCAGTAGGGAAAACATTTGGGCAGCTATCTTGCTGAAATTTTCTATGAACCTCCTATAGTATCTTGCATGACCCAAGAAACTCCTAACATCAATTTGGTGTTTTGGTGGAGGCAATTGTTTAATCACATCTACCTTGTTTTGATCTACCTTGATTCCTTCTTTTGATATATGATGCCCAAGGATAATTCCTTGTTCTGCCATCATAAAACATTTCTCATGGCTTAAGGATAGTTGATTCTTCTTACAACATTGCAATACTTTTTCTAGATTCTTGAAGGCTTTTTCAAAGGTGTTCACATAAATAGTAAAGTCATCCATGTAGACCTCCATACACTCATTAGCTAGTTCAACAAAAATGGCTAAAACAACCCTCTGAAAGGTAGTTGGAGCATTACACAGGCCAAATGGAATGAATCTATATGCAAAGCTTCCCCATGATCATGTGAAGGTAGTCTTGTCCTAGTCTTCTGGTGCCACTTGGATCTGATTGTATCCACTAAACCCATCTAGGAATGAAAAGTACTTTTTCCTTGCTAGGTTATCTAATACTTCATCAATAAATGGCAAGGGAAAATAATCCTTTTTGTGGCCTTGTTCAACTCCCTATAATCAATGTATACTCTCCATTTCCCATTATTTTTGGGCACTATAACCAAGGGTGAAACCCACTGGATATCTGAGATAGGATAAATGAACCCGACTTGTAGAAGTTTTTCTATCTCAATTTTTACAATATCCTTGAGTGTAGGATTTTATCTTCTTTGGGGCTGTCTAATAGGCTTAACATCCTCTATATATATATATATATGATGGGTGCAAATTTTAGAGGGTATGCATTTCATGTCTTGATATTCCCAAGCAAAAGATTTTGAATGGGAGATAAGAAGGTCAAGAAGTGCTCCTTCTTGCTGTTCTATCAACTAAGTACTGATGTTCAGTGTTTTCCTAGGAAAGACCATGATTTGCTTTATAATCCTTTCCATGGATGATTCTACTCCATATTCTGAACTCATGGTATTAAGAGGGCAAGAATATGGGAGTACTAAATGAGAAGTGGCTATATCTCTATAGAAGGTTTCTCCACAAGGAATGATATTAGCAAGGGTACAATGGGTAGCAATCAGAAGTTCTTTCTTTAAGTCTTGAGCTAATTCCATTATGTCTTTTTCAATGAGGATGTGAGTTAATCTTCAGGGGTATCATAGTTTATTTCTTCTTCTAATTCCCCTAAGTGTTATGTGATGGTAACCATAGCTAAGGAAGCATGGTTTCCCATGTTGTTAGGCTCCTCTACCCACACTTTTCCTCAATAATGTATGGATGGCTTATGTGGAGGATACAAGGAGATGTTTTTCATGTCCAAGCCATTGGAGATGACCATATCCCCAGTTCTACAATCAATGGATGCTACTATAGTAGTTAGCCATGGCCTACCTAAAATCAGATGATAAGCATTCTTTTGGTTTCTTGGCTCTAAGATCATAAAATTAACCAGAAATTCCCATGATTCCACAGTAAATGGGACATCAATCAAAACCCCTTTTGGAATTGCTACTAACTGATCAGCCAATTGTAAAATTGTGGAAGTGGCTTGAATGTCTGTAAGAGCCAATTTATCCAAGGTGTGAACTGTCATAACATTTATTGCTACTCCTAAGTCAACTAAAGCATTGGATATCTCTACTCTCGATATGTGGACTATGATGACAGGGTTCCCAGGGTCCCTATACTTTGGAAGGAGTATTTCCCCCACTAGAAGATCCACCACTTTCCCTTCCACCTGAATGGTTGTGGGAAAGTTTTTCTTCCTGTCCTGAGTCTTAACACAATTTTGTTTGATAAACTGATTTAGTTCAAGAACATCTCTAATTGCATGGAGTGGAATTTCAATGTTTAGTTGTCCAATTTCTTGAAGCAGTTCTGATTCAATGGTGGGTTGGATTTGTTTTTGTAGAACTATTTTTTGGGGAACATGTTGTTTGAGCCATTCTGGGTATGGTGCTTGCTTTTCAATCTCTAAAGTAGCTCCGGAGGTGGTCTCTAGAGCCGTTCTCTTCGAAGGAACTCTAAAGTTACTTGAGGGATATTCTTGTGGCACTTTTTCAACTGTAATCTCCTCCTGAGGTTGATGGGATGGATTTTTAGGTTCGATTTCATCTGTAATTTCAATGATAAGTGGGGGAGATGGTCTTGGAAGAGCTTTCCCAGAACATAGCTGGAGGTTATTCAAATGAATAGCATTTACACCAGCCATGTTTTTGTGCTTAGTCATATATATAGTTGCTCCTTGTTTAATGTGTGGGTTTGCTATAGGTTGAGCTGGTAGGGGTAGTTGACTAACTGGCTCATTTTGAGATTGTCCCTATGTGGTTGTTGGTCTAGTTAGAAGTGATTGTTGTTGGTTTGGGAAGCATCTAGGTTGTTCTTGGAATTGTTGGTTATAGTTCTGCTCAGGACCCCACTGACGCTGCATATTTTGTGGTCTAAATTGTGATGGAAATTGTTGTGGCCATTGTTGATTGATCCAAGGTTGGTGTGGCCATTATTGGTTTTCCATTGCTGGCTTGATGAGTCTTGTGGTACCCATGGAGGAATGTTTTGAGGTCCATGCCATGTTGAATTCTATTGGTTATTTCCCCAATTTGAAGGGCCCCTATAAGAAGCTTGAGTTACCAACTTGTTTCTATCCTACATAGTTCAACTCCTTTTCTATTTGAACATTCTTTTTAGTTGTACTTTTCAAGGTTGGGAGTTGATCACAATGTCTATTAGGGTGCTCTTTATCATAGATCTAGAAAATCTCAAATTTATCCAATGAGCATTCTCTCAAAAGGTGTTTATTTCTGCACCTAGGACAATAAATTGACAGGGGTTCACTTTTTCTATTTTTTCCTAAATCCCATCTAAGGTGGTATTTAGTTGAACTAAAATGTCTAATTTTAGGTTTGCAAACTCTTCCATCAACTACCCTATATTGTCCTTCCATTTGAGAGACCTCGGTGCTCTTACTCCATCTTGTGTCCTAGAATAGTTTCTACATATTTCCTTAATTGCAGGCATGTCCATCTTGTTGATATTCCTCCTTCCCATCAGATCTAGTGCTTTCTTTGATTCCTTATCTAACCATCTTATGAACAAGGTTTTGGCCAAATTTTGTGCTATAGGGTTTCCATACCTCGTAAGGGAAAAATTGAATCTATCCAAGTAGTCTTCTAAGCTCTCCTCTTTTTGCTTAGTTCTAAACAACTCTTCTTTTTCTTCATTGATTTTGCAATAGAGCTGGTATTTGTCTAGGAACTTTGTTTCCATTTGCTCCCATAAGTGTAAAGAATCTAGGGCCAATCCCATGAACCATCTCATGATAGAATCCTTTAGCGTAGATGGGAAAATCTTGAGATTTTGGTTGTCATATTCATAGTCATATGTTTGGCATAAGACTTTGAACTCAAAGAGGAACTGATCTGGATCCTTAGAGGAAATTCCCTTGAATGTGGAAAGATTTGAGGGGGAAATTTTTTTCATAGGAAGATTTCCCTAGGGTTGAGGACTATGGGCTATGAAAAAGTTCTTGCATTCTCTTGCAAAGGGTCTGCTTAATCATGGTGCTTGCTTTTTAGTCTCTAGAGTAGCTCCGAAGGTGATCTTCAGAGTCATTCTCTTTGGAGGAACTCTGAAGTTACCTGAGGGATATTCTTGTGGCATTTTTCAACTATAATCTTCTCCTGGGGTTGATGGGATGGATTTTTAGGTTCCATTCCACCTTAGTTTCAACAATAAGTGGGGGAGATGGTCTTGGAAGATCTTTCCCATAACATAGATGGAGGTTATTCAAATGAATAGCATTTACACCAGCCATGTTTTCCTACTTAGTCATATATATAGCTGCTCCCTATTTAATGTGTGGGTTTGCTATAGGTTGAGCTAGTAGGGGTGCTTGACTAGCTAGCTCATTTTGAGCTTATCCCTATGTGGTAGTTGGTCTAGTTATAAGCGCTTGTTGTTGGTTTGGGAAGCATCTAAGTTGTTCTTGGAATTACTAGTTATAGTGCTCAGGACCCCACTGCAGCTGCATATTTTGTGGTCCAGATTGTGATGGAAACTGTTGTGACCATTGTTGATTGATCCAAGGTTGGTTTGGCCATTATTGGTTTTTCCATTGCTGGCTTGATGAGGCTTGTGGTACCCATGGAGGAATGGTTTGAGGTTCATGCCATGTTAAATTCTATTGGTTATTTCCCCAATTTGAAGGGCCCCTATAAGAAGCTTGAGTTGGGTATTGGTTGTAAGGGAAATGACCAACTTGTTTCTATCCTACATAGTTCAACTCCTCTTCTATTTGAACATTCTTTTTAGTTATCTTTTTCAAGGATGGGAGTTGATCACAATGGCTAGTAGGGTGCTCTTTATCATATATCTAGAAAATCTCAGATTTATCCAATGAACATTCTCTCAAAAGGTGTTTATTTCTACACCTAGGATAGTAAATTGATAGGGGTTCACTTGTTCTACTTTTTTTCCTAAATCCCATCTAAGGTGGTATTTAGTTGAACTAAAATGTCTAATTTTAGGTTTGCAAACTCTTCCATCAACTACCCTATATTGTCCTTCTATTTGAGAGACCTCAGTGCTCTTACTCCATCTTATGTCCTAGAATAGTTTCTATGGATTTCCTCAATTGCAGGCATGTCCATCTTGTTGATATTCCCCCTTCCCATCAGATCTAGTGCTTTCTTTGATTCCTTATTTAACCCTCTTATGAACAAGCTTTTGGCCAAATTTTGTGCTATAGGGTTTCCATATCTCCTAAGGGAAAAATTGAATCTATCCAAGTAGTCTTCTAAGCTCTCCTCCTCTTTCTTCTTAGTTCTAAACAACTCTTCTTTTTTGTCATTAATTCTCCAATAGATTTGGTATTTCTCTAGGAACTTTGTTTCTATTTTCTCCCATGAGTGCATAGAATCTGGGGCCAATCCCATGAACCATCTCATGGCATAATCCTTCAGTGTAGATGGGAAAACCTTGATATTTTGGTTGTTAGATCCATGGTCATATGTTTGACATAAGACTTTAAACTCAAAGAGGAACCGATCTTGATCCTCAGAAGGAATTCCCTTGAATGTGGGAAGATTTGAGGGGGAAATATTTTTCATAGGCGCATTTCCCTAGGGTTGATGACTATGGGATATGAAAAAGTTCTTGCATTCTCTTGCAGAGGGTCTGCTTGATCATGGTTGTCTCCCATGGTTATTGGATCTCTTTGTGATGTTTTTTCTTCCCAAAATTCAATTTGAGTTTCTTGTAAAGTGTATCCTCTTAGAAGATTTGTTTGGTGTCTTTCCTATAATTCTTGAATGTATTCTAAGAGTGTAAGGTGTTGAGGGCTTGTGGGAATATCTGATTGTTGCGTGATTTTCAAGGTAGGTGTTAGATGTTATTCTTCATTTTCAACAAGATTTTGTCTTACCCCACTGCTTTCACCTATAGGTTGTGGTTACAGTGTATGTTTGATATATCTACGTCTTGGGTCTCTACGTTTAACCATACAAAATTGATCTAATCCTTAACTGGAATTGTAACTAAAGTTGTTATTAACACAAATCTCCCCGACAACGGTGCCAAAAATGACAAGGGTCATTGTACCTTGGAATTTAATCATATTTTATGTGTTAAATCCAAGGTTGTGTCCATGGCAGCCTCTAATAGAAACTTGATAATCAACAGTCCTTAGTTAATCTACTGAATTGAAATTTCCTATTAATCAAACTCATGCTTATAATTACTTTCTTTCAAGGAAAACCTAACCTAAGAACTAAAACATTACTTTGCTGAAATGATCTATCTAATTTCAAAAGGATAAACATTCATTCAAACAGAAACAATATTGCATTAACAAGAATTGATTTATTCTATGAAAATAGGAAAGACTACATTTAAGAAAGCTGAAATAACATGATAAAGAAAGAAATAATACTAGCCTCCTATCTATTGGTGGGAGTGGGCCCTTGCTCCACACCTTTAGAACTGAAGGCTAAACAAAGATTCCAGAATAGAAATATAATAGAACCACTTTCCTTAATCTAGTCTATCTAAAGTAGAGTATATTCAAAAAGTATATGTTTATGCTAAATCTAAATTACATAAAACCAAGTAAAAATCTCTATCATATTCTGTTATCTCCATCAATATATATCATTTTGTTGTTGATGTCATGTTTCTAGAGTTAACCATCTTTTCTCTCAGTTCAACTTGAGATACAAAAGATATTTTATTCTAGAACTTAAATATGCAACTACTTATATAAAAGTATAATCATGCAAAACTTAAAAACACTTAAGTGACACTAAAGGTGTCCTTAAATTTAGAGTTTGACTTTTAAAAAACAAACCGTGGAGGCCCTGATAAAAAGGCATTTAACTTCTCAAAAGACAATGAACTATTAGAAGTCTTCTAACTCATGCAAAATCAAATAACAAGTGTATTGTGTCCCCTTGAAATACTGGATTCATCTTTTGAGAGACCCTAGCCTTGATGTGTAGAACTCCATAGCTTTTCAGAAGCTTTGGAGATTCTGGTAATGAAGCAGCTCTAGAGACTCTATGTAGTTACCAGCAACTTCGGAGACTACTATAAGGCTTGCTAGGACATAGCTCCATAGGTCTTCAAGATCACCAACCTTTCCTATCCTATTGCTTCAACTTAGGAGAACCTCCAACCATGCTAGAAAATGTTGGAGTGTTGTGTAGTGTCTCTCCTGCTTAACTCTAGAGATAATTAGGACCATCTCTGGAGACTCCCAAAGCTGTATTTCACCTAAGAGATAGATACCTGTGAAACAAAAAGAGATATTTCTACATAATTTTATCAATTTCACTTCAAACATGGGTTCTTCCATCATAACAATAACTTCAACATTTCATCTTTTATTAACATAATTAAACAAGACTTCATAGCTTCTATAGTGCAATTAACAAGATAGGTAGTGCATGAAAATGGGAAAAAGGGAGTAAAAATGTATGTTTGGATGAGTGCTACCTTCCACTCATGAGGAATAATGGCAGTGTACAGGAGTCCAGATAAATTGCACAAAATAGAAATTGAAAAGACTTGTCATAATTAGCTAACTCAAGAGAAATACATGGATTATCGTTGTAATGATTGGACATCATGCTTAGGGTTTCATGTTGCTACCTCAATGAGAAATGATGTGGCCTCTCCTTCATGTGTAGCCTTTAAGGTTAATTGTCATGATGCCCACGAGATGTAGAATGTTAGTCTCCTTGCTGAATTAATGGTTGATGGGATTTCTCTATCGTTAGTGGATGGCATCAGCAAATAATGTGAAGACAAGGCTAGCCAGTGGCTGAGTGAAATGAGTGCTCATGACTTGGTCTCTTTTTAGAAAGTGAGGTGTGTGAATTCATGATGACCTCATCACCTTTTTGATGTCCTTATTAGTGTTTGGAGAGGTAGGTTCCAGAGGTTGGAAATCCCCTTTTATTTGCTAGAGCACTAGAGGTGCTCATGATTAGCTCCAAAGGTGCTCTTAATTGGCTCAGAAGGTGCTTCTGATTGATTCCTTCATGAAAAAGAGAACCGCCATTTGCTGGTTTTCAATTCCTTGGGTGAGGAAGACCACCATTTGATCAATTTTTAGTCTTCCTCTATTTTTATTAAATTTATTTATTTTTTGAGAAGGCCACCATATTGCTAGTTTTCAACCCTTCTTTTATTTATTTATTTTTTTAATTTTAATTTTAATTTTATATTTTAGAATCTTCTTCAACTTGTGCAAGAGAATGTGACCTCTATCACATAGCTCAAATCCTTGTCAAATTCCTCTTTTGTGTCTGGTCATTGGTAGAGGTTAATCCTATGACCATTCACCAAAAATGTGTTTTCTCCTCCATCAATGGGAGCTAGCTAGATCGTTCAATTGTCATAAAATTCTATGATTTGGTAAGGTCCCATCCAAATGGGTTTGCAATTTTCCTTTGAACTCCTTGAACTTAAAATCATATAAGAGAACCTAGTATCCTTGTTGAAATGTCCTCTTCTTGATGTGTTGGTCATGCCACTACTTCCTCCGGTGCTGAATAAGTTCTATTTGTTGTATGGCCTCCATCTTGATTTTGTCCAATTCATTCAGTTGAAGAATTTGATCTTGTTGTGCTATAGATAATGGTAGTCCAATATCTAGTGGTGTCCTAAGTGTTTGTAATTCAAACTCTATTGACAATATTGGTTTCTTCCCATAGATAAGTTCAAGTTCATAAGGTGAGAACTTTGTTGTTGACTTCCATGTGGCATTGTAAGCCCATACCACTTCAAGTAATCTATTGGATCAATCTTTTCTTTCATTTCTATTGTCCTTGTCAAGATGTTTTCCAACTCTCTGTTTGTTACCTCCACTTGCCCATTTGCTTGGGGATGATAGGGTGAATACTTTCTGTGCTTGACTTGGTACAAATCTGTGAAAGCTTTTATTACTTGAGAGGTAAATTGGGGACTTATATCTAAAACTATTGCTCCTGGGGCTTTAAATCTTAGGAAGATTCTATTATATAGGAAATCAACAACTTTTTCTTCTCTGGAAAATTGTAATGCTTGAACTTCTACCCATTTGGTCACATAATCAGTGCATACCAAGATGTATTCCTTCCCTGTAAATGTTAGAGAGATGGGTCCCACAAAATGCAGGCCCCATTGTTCAAATGGTTCTAAAACCACTTGGGGGTGAAGTGTCATTTCCTATGTGAATGTTGGTTGACCCATCCTTTGACATTCATCACATTGCTTTACATACTTCTTCAAATCTCTATGGAGAGATGACAAATAATAACCATTTCCAAGGATCTTATGGATTGTCCTCTTTGAGGAGTAATGTCTTCCTATGGGTTCATCATGGCATGCCCTTAATAAATCAAAGATTTCATCAGCTCTTAAACACCTGCACAACACAAAGTCAAGGCCACATTTGAATAGCAAACCATTCAACCATTTATAAGGAAAAGTTTCCTTTACTAGTCTCTTTTTTTGGTTTAGAATGAGAAGGAAACAAGCCTATAGCCAAGAAATTTTCTATATCAACAAACCAATGTGTGATGGAAGAAACAACAAATAAACTTTCATCTGGGAACCTATCTTCCATTAGTTGGTCCTCTCCACCTGTATGCAATCTTGACAAAAACTCAACAACTAAATTAAATTTTCCTGGGTTATCTATGACAGTGATATCAAATTCTTGTAATAGTAACAACCACCTTATGATTCTTGCACCTACTATAGGTTTGTTCATTAAATATTTAATGGTTGTATGATCAATGTGTTACGGGAAAATGTGGAGCAATATCAATATATTAATAATATCCCAATAACTCAATGAAATGGAAATAATCAAGATTCAAAACACAAAGAACAATACCTTACAAACCTTGTTACTTCGCGGCTTCTATTGGTCGCCTATCTCGAATTGATCTTTCGTATGTGAATGAAGCCCTCAGAAGATGCACTTCCTTGCTTTTTTCTTCAAGATGACAATAGAGAATGGTTATGATAGTTCTTGCAATGAAGAGGATCTTCAATACAATGATAATGGTGATCGCAAGCTATGGATATGGTTTGGGTGCCAAAGGCACGCTATGATTTCTGCAGAGTAAGTTTACTTAAAGCTTGGATTATTGGAATGGAAGAATAGGGGTTGTATTTATAGACTTGTGAGAGAGAAGATCAACGGTGTAGAATGAATAAGAGGATCAATGGTTGAGATAAATCTATAACTCATGCTGAATGTGCACCTGACATGTGTCACTCAAAACGCTATTTTGTTTGAGTTAACTACTTTCTTGATAAAGATAAGATTTGATTTCATAAATTAGAATGCTTTTTTCTAATTTAAGAGTTGTTCATAAAAACAAGATTGATTAAGCTAATTAACTCAACTTGTAATTTGTTTTTTGCATGATTTGAGATAAATTAAATAATAAATTATTTAATTTTGTGTGCATGATGAACACGATTTATTTTTAGAAGATTTGGAAGATTTTTGAGAAAAATTAAATAAATAAATTTATTTAATTGTTTGTGCAAGATTAGAAGAATAAATAAAATATTTTATTATATTTTATTTTTAGAGATTGAGATAATTTAAATAAATTTGCATGATTTATTTAAATTTGGAAGAACAATTTGATTTAATTAAATAATGTAGAATTATTTAATTGTAGATAAGAGGATTTGGAAGAATTTGATGAAACTAACTAAATAAGTGATTTTATTTAATTTTTGGGAGGAATATGAACCAAATAAATAAATTGATTTATTTATTTATTGATAGAGGAATATTAAGATGAAATAAATATTTAAAATATTTATTTAGATAGAGTCATGTCATTTTAGGTGTATACATTTTGCCCCTCTTTGATGCAATGTGTTTCATCACGTTGTTTCAAAGAATAGATTTCCTGATAATGATACATGCCCCAGTTTGCCCCTGGTACAGGTTTAATGACGGTAGGATGCCCCATTGGGAGATTGGACAGGAAGAAAGTTTCGAGGGACGTGAGATAGATAATCTCACAATGAAGAAGGTTAGGGAACGCACGAAGTGATGGAGAGAAACAAGCTACGTCTTGAGAAAGACGATGGAGAAAGGACTCGGATAGTAGGCACGGTCGCCACACAGCTAGGTAGGTTGGCATGTCTATATATAGAAGTAGGGTCCACAATCCTAGTCATTTGCACACTTGTCATTTTGAGAGAGATCTTAGGAGCTTTGCAGAGCGCATGAGCTAGAGTGGTCAGCAGAGATATGGATATTCCACATGAGGAGCATCGGTTTGAGAGGGTCTGATGATTTGAATGGCTAGTAGAGGCAGGACCCCCAGTATGTACTTTGAAACTTCTAGGATAGGTTCATTTATGAGTGTAATAAATGCTTGGCAAATTTAGGTGAGCATATGCACTGATTTACATTTTGGTGCATTTACTATCTAAAACTGTGCATATGTTCTGGTTCAATGCATTTAGGTCATGTTTCGGTGCATTTACTACTCCTGCGCATATGTTGTCTTTCTGTACATGTGTTATAGTTTGGTGCATGTAAGTTTTCTTGTAGCACATATACCAGTTCTACGCATCTATGGCGCAGAGCTGCGCATATGTCCTAAAACAACGCACTTGCTTGATTTGGCTATGCAAATGTTGTTGAACTACACACTTGCTTTGATATTGCACAAATGCTACCTTGAATGACGTGTTTGCTTAGGATAGTTAGTTACTTAGAGAAATTGACTCGATTGGCATCTTCATCGATGCGACAATCGATAAGTGATCTCTGAGATTGATAGAATCTAGATGAGAGATGATATGCTTGGTTTGATCAATTTGATATGTTAAGCAAGTGATTTTGATAGGTTTGATAGTTGAGCAGGTTTGCTTTGATATGGTTTTTTTGTTGACACATTATTTTGCTGGTTGCAGGAGGATATTTCTGATACACTTATGTTGCAGGAGCAGTTCCCTATTACTATGCTGCAATGATACATGTTGACAGAGGTAGAGCGACTAGTACTTGGTGCTCTTGGTTTGGACTATGTGTGCTTCATGCCCAAGGTTCGTGTGAAGCTTGGTCTACTGACTACTTTGGTGGAGTGCTTCCACAGTGAGGATGGGACTTTCCACCTCCCCACCGGCAAGATGACAGTTACACTAGAGGACATCTACAGGATTCTACACCTACCCATAGCAGGGGAGTAGGTAGAGTATGACCTGCAACATGACGTCGGAATGGACAAGTGGAGGAAGGTGTTTGATGATCCCACCATAGTGGGGTAAGTTATCAGCTGGCAAGATATGCATGACTTTAATGATTAGTTTCCAGGGATTGTGGCTGGGTTGATCAGGGGTCTTGTATGCTCCAATCAGAGATCTCATGGGTTCCCTGTTGGCTGGGGACAGACTTTGGAGTGGATGCTGACTAAGGGCACCTAATTTGCTTGGGGTGTTTGCATTCTCTCTCATCTTTACCATGGCATGCATTAGGTGGTGTATTGTGGAGCTGCTAGCTTGTTTGCAGGTGCTTCTTTGCTTTAGTTCTGGGCTTGGGAGCACATTGCAGTGACATGACCCATTTGCATATTTCACAGGCAGAGGGATGAGCCATACTCTTATTGCTACTTTGGTGTACTTTCCTGACATAGGCTGGGGAAGTTGGAGTACTGGTGACATTAGCTGGACAATGTGGATGTAGTAGTGTGGTGACCTTACATAGAGTGTGAAGTTTGGGAGGATGATGCCGATGAGCTACCTTACGTGTTTTAGATGTGGTGGTTGATTGGTTAGACTCTACACATTTTAGAGAGGCACATAGTCACCCATGTTATGTGGTAGTTTGGGAGAGTGCAGGGTATGCCATAGGGGCAGGCCTTGTTTGCGAGGACCTCGGCAGAGTGGAGGAGATGGGGACCAGTGGCTTCCTATGAGGAGGCCAGGACATACTTTCTACAGATTCCCTATTAGGCGTGGCTGATGAGGAGGGAGATAGTAGATGCCGGGATGACCCAGGACTATGAGGATTAGTCCATAGCACACCCATACTCCAGATACTTGGGACCAAGAGAGTTGGATCCTTGGCTAGAGGAGGGTGATGGAGGTAGGCAGAGGAGAAGGCAAAGGAGAAGGAAGAGTAGAGATGGCGGGGACTGAGGAGATGGAGGAGATGGCAGAGGAGGGGGCCAAGGAGGAGATGATGGAGGTGACAGCTAGCTGAGATAGTAGCAAAGAGTGGGGTAGAACTCACCCCAATAGGAGGTATAGCAGGTGCAGGCAGGACAGTAGGCAGTGTAGGTTCCAGCTGAGAAGGAAGCATAGCAGGTTCAGGTCCCACTGTAGTAGGTGGCATCTTAGCAGGTACAGGTTCCATAGGTAGCGGCCCCACAGGGACCGCAGGTTCAGGTTTAGCCTGCCCCATAGCAGCAGGGATAGGGGGACATAGTTGGCATGCTTCGGGGCTAACTATGACAGGTTAGAGCCCAGTTGAGAGCCATGGAGGCTCAGGTACAGGGTGATGCAGGGGTGATCGTTGGTATCATTGTAGAGAGGGACACAACCCTAGCCAGAGTTCAGGCCCTTACAATAGAGAGGGATGTAGCCATAGCCGCCTTGGGTACAGATGCAGCAATGATCATGCTTATCACATAGTTGACACAGGGACAAGAGCAGGTGACATAGGTACAGGCTCAATTGACACAGGCATTGGGAGAGTTGGCTAGAGCTTAGGCACAGACGCAGTATTATAGAGGTTTGTATCATGGGGCGGTGCCAACTAATCAGAGGGCACCTAGCTACATGAGCTAGTCAGTGGGAGTGTCTACATAGAAGGCAGGAGGTTCACGCTTAGGAGCATCAGTTATGGGCCCAAAACAGTCTAGTTTAGGGTGCGAAGGAGGAGGAGGAGGGGATAGCACTGGTAGTAGCACCCCTTAGCAGCAGGCTAGCTATGACCTATGTATACTCTTTGTACTTGTACATACATTTTTTATGGTTCATGGATAACCTGTTATATATATATCACTTGTATTTTGTATAGCGATCAAGACATGTATCATTATCATTTTGTATGTATGTATAGACCTTTTGTGATGCGACTCATGGACGATAGATTTGATATTGTACACTTGGACACTTTTATTGTTTATATGATGATGTAGCTTATGACCTACATGTATGTTGCTTATGCTATGATCATATATGCATTTTACTTGTTATGTTTATATGTGATATACATGATTATGACACTTTATATCTAGTTACTATGGCCTATATGTATGATGTTTATGCGGTGATCATGGATGCAGTTTACTTGTTATGCTCATATGCTATGTTGTTATATGTTTCTGATGGGATACTATGTATGCATCTATGTTATGATGACACAAATGTATATGGATGATTTAAATGCACCTATATGTATGGACCTATGTGGTCACATTCTATGATGATCTAATGTGGGCAATATGATTATGGCTATATTTTTGTGAGTTATTTGGTTAATGCAATTGTATGTTTGACTTTGTGCATCTATATGTATGCAAATGATCTAACCAAGTTAATGCTTATCTCACCTAATATGAAATGCAAAAATGATTACACATGGATGAATTAATGCACTTACATGAATGCAAATGATCTAATCAAATTAATGACTGTTTCATTTAATGCAAAATGATTATATGTTTTTGATATGTCCAAGTGTACTCAATCAATACAGACGAGACTCGATGAAAGAGACAAATGATAGAAAATCAACTTTGATAGAAGAATGACTTGACTGAAGGACTCACAAGCTTTTGTAAACTCTGACACTATGAACATAATCTTTATGGATGGATGGCTAATGGAATGCAATTTGATATGGATGGATGCGGATATTTGTCATCTTGATATTACAAGTATTTTGAAGTGCTTGTTTCATCATTGGGTGATTTTTTGTGTTTTAAAATGTTGTAAGGAAATACAAGCATCTAGTCAAAATTGAATCTAGATGACCTGAGTATTTCTTGCATTTCAAAAGGTAAGGATTGCCCCTTTTCATGTTTAGACCTTTGATGTCCTCAATGATCATTATGTTGATCATGTCTTTAGACAAGGCTTCACAGTACTAAAGATAAACCCACAAGCAGCAGACAAATAAAAATAATCATGCCCCCATCATAGCATCTCTAGTGTTTGACATCCTTGAGTAGTGTAGAAAGACATGATAATAAAAATCAAGACTCTATAACTTAACCTACTCACAAAGACAAAACATTCTTTCATTAGATGAGTCTTCTTGCCATAATTTAGATCAAATCCTTTTGAGTGTTTAGGTACTTGTTTGCTTTGCTTTGGATAGGTTGATGTCCTTGTGTCAAAATTTTTGTTTGAAAGTCTACTTTATTGTGCGTGCGTGTCTAGTGAAAGATATCACAATCCTTATTGGTGTCCTCTTAGAACATGTGGCATTGTAGAATCCAACTCCACAACCAGGTCGAGGACTTGCCCCCAGTCAGGTGAAGGTTCAATTTATTGTAGATGAACTGACAATGGATATGAAGAAATGGGCCCTAAGGGACTGACCTAGTGCCTCAAGGGCTCATTGCTAAATGGCCTTGCCTACGTGATGACACAGAGGCAACGTAGTTCGGGGTGAACTTGGTGGACTTAGGACTTAGGCGATGGGAAAGATGTGGATGTTGGAAGGACAAAAGGATGGATGACACTTGATGGAATGGATGAAAGGAACCTTAGGGGTACATCAATACAAGATGGCCTTGCCTACGTGAAGACACAAAGGTGACATAGTTCGAGATGATAGGATACTGACGATGGATGCTACGACAGGCAACACTATGGATAGGGTACCGGATAAACCTTAGGTTATAAGGTGATTATGTTGATAGAGTATCAAGCCATGATAGGTTATCGTTAAGTGGTTTGGTGAAATGGATACGATCAAATGATGGATGATGGTAGGAAGAATGGATGCCAGGTAATGGTTTCTCAAAGATGGAGGAAGTGTTTCTCATTGCAAAGAGTGCCTGTTTGCTAGGTTTTCACCACTTTTCTTTTATTGCGACATTTATGAAATACACATGATGCTTGTTTACCAAGTTTTCATCATGGTATCTATCCACGGCACCTGTTTACTAGGTTTTCACCAGAGGATGATTCTTTTTTGTTGTTTTTCTTTTTTTTTTAATTATTTTTTTTGCTATTTTTTGTTTTTTTGGTATTTTCGCCCCCCTTACATTGGGGGTCTCTAGGTATAGAACCGGCGAAGATGCATACTATTGATTGGGTCATCAAACAACTCACCTTCTGATGTAGCCAAATGGTATGCTCCTAATCCATAACCAGCAATGATTACATAAGGACCAAGCTAGTTGGGTTCAAACTTTCCTTTCTTCTTCTGATCCTGCTGATTGCAGGGATTTTCTTTGAGCACTAGATCACCAATGTTAAAAACCCTTGGATGGACTTTGTGGTTATAGCTTATGGACATTATTTGTTGGTAGGATTTGAGATGGCTAAAAGCATTTTGTCGCTTCTCCTCCAATAGTTCTAACTCTTGTAGTCTGGAAACTCTATAGTCCTCATCAGTGATTAGACCTTTTAACAACACCCTCAAAGATGGTAACTTGACCTCAATGGGCAAAATGGCTTCAGAACAATATACAAGGGCATATGGTGTGGCACCTATGGGAGTACGTATGTTGGTTTGATAGGCCCACAGAGCGGGATTGAGTTGCATGTGCCAATCATGGATGACATCGTTGATAGTTTTCTTGAGGATTTTCAAGATGGTTTTGTTGGATGCCTCTGCCTGAGTGGTGTTGGATTTGGAATTTGTCATAGAGCTCTTGGACATCCTGGTTTTTGAAGGGTCTTCCATTATCCGTGACTATGGATGAGGGAATTCTGTATCGACAAATGAGGTAATTTAGGATGAAGGAGGCAATTTGCTTGCCTGTGATAGTAGTGAGTGGAACAGCTTCAATCCACTTGGTAAAATATTCAGTGGCGGTTATGATGAACTTGTGGCCGTTGGATGAAGGAGGGTGGATTTTCCCTACAAGGTCGAGTCCCCACTGACAAAATGGCCAAGATGTCATTAAAGGTCATAGTTCTTAAGCTGGTGCATGGATGAGGTTACCATGAATTTGACACTACTTGCATTTCTTGACAAAATGATATGAATATGTCTCCACGTTCAGCCAATAGTATCCCAAACACATGAGTTTCTTAGCTAAGGTTGGACCACTAGAGTGTGATCCACAAATTCCTTCATGTACTTCTCATAAGGCAGTCTAAGTTTCTTCATGTTCAAGACATCTGAGTAGAGTACCATCCAGACCTCGGTGGTAGAGGGTGTCGGCAATAATGGTATAACAGGATGTTTGTCAGATAAAGGTATGACATTAGTTGTTGGATAAGTTAGGTGGTAAGGTGTTATCCTTGAGGTAAGTGTAAATTTTACCATACAAGGGTGAATCAGATCTAATGAGAAGGCAAATGGATTGGGTTTTAGGGATATCATAAGCTGGTTGTGCGAGTGGCTCGACCAAGAACTCAAAACATGACTCATTCTCTGGTATGTTGAGAAGCAAGGTGATGGTTGCTATGGTGTCTGCTGCTTTGTTCTCTATGCAAGGAATATGCTCAAAGGAGATGATCACAAAGTATTCTTTAAAGTCATCTACCATACGCTTGTATGGTATTAGCTTGTCATCTTTCATCTGGTAGTCATCATTCACTTGGTTGATCACTAGTTGCGAATCTCCATAGACATGTAGCTCTTTCACTTTCCACTCTACTGCCATCTTAAGACCAATGACTAAGGCCTCATATTTTTCTATGTTATTTGTGCAAGGGAAAAGAAGACGATAGGACTTAGGTATTGTGTCACCTTGAGGAGTGACCAATAAGATTCCTGCCCCCAATCCATGGTTTGTATAAGATCCATCAAAGTACAACTTCCATGAATGTGTTGTGACACTAAAAATTGATTCATCGAGAAACTTGAATGTCATTGGAGAAGTATCTTGTAATGGTACCCCTACCAACTGATCAGTGATGACCTAACCTTTGATAGCTTTCCTTTCCATATATTCGATGTCATACTCACTTAGTAGCATTACCCATTTAGCTAGGTGACCCGTGAGAGTTGCTTTGCTTAACAAGTACTTGAGTGGATCAATATTTAGAATTAACTTGATGGAATGTGCAAGCATGCAATGACATAGTTTTTGGGAAGCAAAAACCACAATAAGACAAGATGTTTCAATTTGAGAATATTGCAGTTCATATCCCACCAATGTGTGACTAATGTAGTATATAGCCCATTCCTTACCTTCATAGTCTTGTTGTGCTAAATGGGCTCCAAGAGCTGTTGATGTTGTAGCTATGTAAATATATAGTGGCTTGCCTTAGATGGGAGCCATCAAGATCGGTGGATTCATGAGATACTCTTTCAATTTGTGAAATCCTTCTTCACACTTCAAATCCCATCTAAATGGAATGTTCTTATGCAAGAGATGAGTGAACGATTGACACTTGTCTGCCAGTTGTGAGATGAATCGACGGATTGCTTGTAATTTTCCTTGTAAAGACCATAGTTGGGTGATGTTCTATAGTGGTGGCATCTCCATGATAGCCTTGACCTTTGCCAGATTGACTTCAATTCCATTTGCTGATACTATAAAACCCAAGAGTTTGCCTGAGGTGACCCCAAACACATACCTTTTTGGATTGAATCAGACCTTGATCTATTCTAATTGTTGAAAGAGCTTCTCTAGGACATCTAAGTGAGATTCTCATGTAAGTGACTTAGCAAGGATGTCATCCACATAGTCTTCCATGGTGACATGCATCATGTCATGGAAGATAGTAGTCATTGCCCTTTGGTATGTTGCTCCTGCATTCTTCAACCCAAATGGCATGATGTTCCAGCAGAAGGTGCCCCATGGACAAGTGAATGCCATCTTATGTTGATCTTTTGGTTCTATTCTAATGTGGTTGTATCTGGAAAAGCCATCCATAAGAGAGAGCATAGTGTGTCTAGTTGTCAAGTCTACGATGATGTCAATATTGGGCAATGGGAAATCATCTTTAGGACAGGCCTTGTTGAGATCTTGAAAATCATTACATAATCTGACTCTACCATCAGGTTTTGATACTGGTACAATGTTTGATACCCACTCTGGATAATTGATTGCTCTGAGGAACCCTACATCAAGTAGTTTCTTAAGTTCCTCTTTGACTAGCAATGCTACATGTGGATGCATTTTCCTGAGTTTTTGCTTAACAAGTTTAACTCCAGGATCGAGTGGTAGATGATGCAAGATTAAGTTTGGATCTTGTTAGATTTAGGGCAGGCAACTGAGAGGGGGGTGAATCAGTTGTCCAAAACTTTCTTCCAATTAAACACTTAAATCCACTTTGTAATTTAGTAGTGTAATAATAAATCAATCATGGAAACACAAGGCAGTAAATCAAGAGCAGAAGAACATTAACACATGAGACACCAAGATTTTGACGTGGAAAACCTGGTTAAGGGAAAAACCACGGGGTGACTAACCCAAGAAAGTATTCTCTGTTAGAAGAATAGAAAGAACAAAATGGCACGTGCCAATTAGGGCTCATTGCCTGAGCACACTGCTCACAAGAGGCTCACTGCCTATAAGAGACACACTGTCTACAAATAATAAGTATCACATACATGAACTGGAGAATAGCATCTTCACCATGCTCAAATTAGTTCCATTTAAGCCCAGTACTTCTTCTCTACCTTTCTCTCTCCTCCTCACTACCACACTCTCATCTCCACAAGATACACATTGAAATGACTTCACAATTCCTTATTTATACAAGACATCAACTTAGGAATAATCATCTAAGTCGGCAAACACCTGTAAGTACATCCGTAGGATGTGTAACTTATTTAGTCAGCTAGTCTTAGGAAGAACACCTTCATCCGGAAGTAATTCTTCAAATGCAAGATTAAACTCCAATGCGGACCACCAATACGAACTAGATATGATCCAAAGAACTCCACAAGCTTTCCTGAATCACCAAGAACATCCACACTTCATCTGCTTACTGAAATCCTTCTCTCCTTCATCTGAAACCTCAAGAACACAGTTTGTCATCATTGTCACAAAGGAATAGATGCTTGCGGACCTCCCCATGAACCAATCAAGTTGACACATCACAAGGAATTCCTAAACACTCCACCAAATCCGCAGAACAGGATAATGCATTTCCAGATCTCACCGGACCTATCTTTATCACTCTGTCACCTCTGAACACCTACCGGAACTGATTTTACTTGAGCGGCCACAACTTCTTCAGATCTTCATGCAGACCTCTGAAATCTTTGCTGGATCATCTTAAGACACATATCTACAAACCCTTTAAACCGCATCCTTTGATCCTCATCTTATCTTAGACTTTTACCTTACTGTCTTCACTATTCTTCACTATTCCTGATATGACCAATTTTCTCAATATCCTTAGCAAACAGTTCATTAAATCCTAATCATTAATGCAACAGGAGTATGTTAACATCAATGACAACACCGATTAGGCCCATACTTGTAACAATCTCCCCCTTTGTCATTGATGGCAACATATGATGTGAAAAACTCTTTTGACCATCAAGACACGAACTTCTCCTTACTGTCACAATTCCCCCTATTAGTAACAACCATTCACATGTCTTCTCTTCCTTTCCTACTCCCCCTTTGATTAGCAACCACTTGTTTTTCACATGTCTTCTCTCTCCCTTTGACATCAATGGCAAAGGGCACATACTTGCAATTTCACCATTTCAGAACCACACCAGTTGCTCCCTTAGTAGTAGCTCCTTATCATCAATCTAGACTACAAGATATGATTGTGATATCCACTGGATTGATGCACATCAGTGTACCTTAGTTCATCACCAGAGGAGCAATAACCCCTAACTTCTCCCTAAGAAACTCAAAAGAGCCCTTAGGTAGAGGTTTAGTAAAGATGTCTGCAATCTGATCCTTGGAAGGCACAAACTCCAATCTGACTTCATTCTTGTTTACTTGCTCTCTCAAAAAGTGAAACTTGATGGATATATGTTTAGTCTTTGAATGCAACACCAGATTCTTAGATATATTTATTGCACTTGAATTATCACAGAAGATTGAGATAGGCTCCTCATACTCCACTCTTATATCTCTTAGCATTTGCTTCATCCACAAAACTTGAGTGCAACTACTTGCTGCTGCAATATATTCTTCTTCTGCAGTGGATAGAGATATTGCCTCTTGTTTCTTTCTTATCTAAGAAACCAATCTCTTCCCCAAAAAGAATGCTCCACCACCGGTACTTTTCTGGTCATCCACATCTCCGGCCCAATCAGCATCTGTATATGCATGAAGAGAGAATTCATGATCTCTAGGATACCATAGACCATACTCAACTGTCCCTTTTAGATATCTAAAAATCCTCTTGACTATCATGACATGAGATTCTCTAGGATCAGCTTGGAATCTAGCAACAAGACCAACATCATTCATAATGTTAGGTCTAGTTTGAGTGAGATACAAAAGTCCTCCAATCATTGACCTATACTTTTTCTAGTCAGCCTTGGGAGAGTCATCATCTTTTTTCAACTTACATCTGGTTGCCATTGGAGTATTCATTAGCTTTGAGTCTTCCATCCCAAATTTCTTCAACAATTCTTTCACATATTTGGTCTGAGAAATGAAGATTCCTTTCTTTGTTTGAGTGATTTGTAGACCTAAGAAGAAATTCATTTCCCCAAGCATGGACATCTCAAATTCACTTTTCATTTGATTTGTAAAGGTTTTACACATACTATCTCTTCCTCTAAAAATGATATCATCAACAAACACTTCAACAATCAAGATATTTTCATGATCAATTCTGAAATACAAATTACTGTCAGCAGTACCTTTGTTGAAACCAATCTTCAAAAGATGCTTATCCAATCTTTCATACCAGGCTCTTCGGGCTTGCTTTAGTCCATACAATGCTTTCTTCACTTTGTAGACCATATCACCATGATCAAATAATTGAAATCCATCCGGTTGCTTAATGTATACTTCTTCTTCCAAGTCACCATTCAGAAAGGTAGACTTGACATCCATCTGATATACTTTAAAATATTTGAAGGCAGCAAACATAAGAAATAGTCTGACTGCTTCAATTCCTGCTACTGGAGCAAAAGTTTCTTCAAAATCAACTCCTTCTATTTGAGAGTAACCTTTGTAGACCAATCTGGCTTTATTTCTAATTACTTCACCAGCTTCATTCAGTTTGTTTCAGAAGACCCATTTGGTTCCAATCCCATTCTTGTTTCTAGGTCTGGGAACAAGATCCCAAGTGTGATTTTTCTCAATTTGCATTAGTTCTTCCTCCATTGCTTTAGTCCAATTTTCATCATTGCAAGCTTCATTCACTGTCTTAGGTTCAATATTTGAAATTAGACAATACTCTTTTGAATCTTGAACAATTCTCCTTCTTGTTTGTACACCTTTGCTTTTGTCACCTATGATTTGATCTTCAGAGTGGTTCAGTCTTACATACCTTAGAATTTTGGGAGTTTCTTGCACTTCTGATTCTTGATTAGGCTCATTAAAACTCATCTCTTCTTCCTGATTTACCGGATTAGTTTTAATCTATTTTTTAGAAGAGGCTTGGGCTCCTTGAATCAGAGCACCATTCTGATCATCTTCATCATATTCATAAAACCTTGAGGGTTTTTCAATTCCTTCATCAATCTTCACATTTGTACTTTCTATAATCTTTCTTTGTCTCTTGTTATAACACCGGTATGCTTTTCTTTGAGTAGAGTAACCCAAGAATATTTCTTCATCGCTTCTAGCATCAAACTTGTCTAGATATTCATCGCTTTTAATGTAACACTTGCTACCAAAGACTTTGAAATATCTCACAGTAGGAGTGATGTCAAACCAAAGTTCATAAGGAGTCTTACCAATATTGCTTCTGATTTGTACTCGATTGAGAGTATAGACTGCAGTACTGACAACTTTTGTCCAATAGATCTGAGGAACATTTGCTTCCATCATCATTGTCCTAGATGCTTCTTGGATGGTCCGGTTCTTCCTCTCAACTACTCCATTCTGTTGTGGAGTCATAGGAGCAGAAAATTGTCTCTTTATTCCATGTTTCTCATAGAATTCTATAAACTCACCAGATGTGAATTCTCCACCTCTATCAGACCTCAAACATTTCAATTTTAATCCAGTTTCATTCTCTACCATAGCCTTGAATATTTTAAATTTCTCAAGAGTTTATGATTTCTCTTTCATAAAAGTTACCCACATCATCTGGGAATAGTCATCAATTAGTAACATGAAGTATCTATCACCTTGCACACTCCTGATTCTTGTCGAACCACAAAGATTAGTATGAACTAAGTCCAATAATCCGGTAGAAGATTGTTCCTTGCTTCTGAATGAGACTCTGCTTTGTTTACCCAACTAACATTGCTTTCATAAACTATTTGTAGGTTTCACCAATTTTGGAAGATCTCTTACAGCCTGAGTATTGCTTATCTTGATGATATTATCAAAATTCACATGACACATCCTCCAATGCCATAACCAACTTTGATCAATTTGCACAAATAGACAACTTTTACCAGTATGAACTAAATGGAAGATATTACCTTTTGTTTGGGTACCGGATGCAATCTCTATTCTGGAACTTTCAAATATCTTGCATTTTCCATTCTTGAATCAGAGATCATAGCCTTTGTCCACCAACTGTCCAACACTAAGAAGATTGTGCTTCAATCCTTCAACATATAGTACATTACCAATTTTGTTCCTTCCATCAAAAGAAATAGTTCCTCTTCCTCTGATTCTTCCAGCAGAATTATCACCAAACTTTACCACTCCACCTTCATACCTTTCCAAATCTATGAACTTGTTTTTATCACCAGTCATATGGTGAGAGCAACCACTGTCAATGACCCAATCATCCTTTTCTTCAACTTGGGTAGCTAGAGCTCTTTCTACAGCTTTACGATTGACAAATTCATAGGGCATTGATTCTTCTTCCTTGATGGCAATAAACACCCATTCACTTCTGAATTTGTTTTCTGTCTCTGATTCATCATCTGTTACTCCTTCATTATCATCATCTTCATGAACATAGTAACAATTCTTTTGGAACCTTGATTTGTTAGGATTTGGCCTTGAAAATCTTTTCGGACACCTTGAGGCAAAATGACCAATCTTATTGCAGTTAAAACACTTAAAAGCCAATTTCCCTTCATACTTACTGGATCCTCTTGGCAGTCTTTTTGCAATAAGGGCTTCAAGTTGAGCAGTTTCTGCTTCTTCTTCTTCTAGGTCTTTTCTTGCTTTTTCATACCATGATAGTTTTCTTGAAGAGTTCTCTCCTAGATCAAACCTTTGTTTACCTTTTACAGAGGCATTGGCTTTGAATGCTGATTCAGTCTTTGGGGGGGAATCTCCAAACTCGATCATTTCAAATGCAACCAGTTTACCAACCAATTGATCTCTTGTGACAGTTGTATGGGCTCTGAATTCTTCAATGTCAACAGCTTTGATTTTATAAGAAGCGGGAAGGGATCTGAGAACTTTTCCAACAATCTCATCTTCATCCAAGACTCCACCAGCACATCTAATGCCATAGACAATCTCATTTACTCTTGGCATAAAAGTAGTGATATTTTCATCTTCTCTCATCTTTAGATTTTTAAATTTCCTTTTCAGACTCTATAACCTTGCACATTTAACATACTTGTCTCCTTCATGCAGAAGTTCTAGTTTTTCCCAAATCTCAAAAGTAGTTGGTAGGTCAACAACATTTGAAAGCTCTGAATCAGTTAATATGCTTAGAAGAGATTCTATAGTCTGCAGATTGTTTTTCAGCATCTATGATTTCATTTTGGGATTTTGGGCCACCCTATGGAGGAGTATACTTTGTTGAGGCCATGTTCTAGTACTGCATTCCCATACATTGCAAGTGACATTTCATGCAAATTTTCCAAAGATTAAAATTGGTTCCCTCAAACTTCAGACTATCCTTCTTGTAGGACGACATCTTGGATCTCCTCAAGCGGTTAAGCCTTTTTAGAGGAACTTGACTCTGATTCCAATTGTTAGATTTAGGGCAGGCAACTAAGAGGGGGGGTGAATCACTTGTCCAAAACTTTCTTCCACTTAAACACTTAAATCCACTTTGTAAATTAGCAGTGTAATAATAAATCAATCATGGAAACACAAGGCATTAAATCAAGAGCAGAAGCACATTAACACATGAGACACTAAGATTTTGATGTGGAAAACCTGGTTAAGGGAAAAACCACAAGGTGACTAACCCAAGAAAGTATTCTCTATTAGAAGAATAGAAAGAACAAAATGGCACATGCAATTAGGGCTCACTGCCTACAAGAGACACACTGTCTACAAATAATAAGTATCACATACATGAACTAGAGAGTAGCATCTTCACCATGCTTGAATCAGTTCCATTTAAGCCCAGTACTTCTTCTCTGCCTTTCGCTCTCCTCCTCACTACCACACTCTCATCTCTACAAAAAACACATTGTAATGACTTCACAATTCCTTATTTATACAAGACATCGACTTAGGAATAATCATCTAAGTCGGCAAACATCTGCAAGTACATCCGCAGGATGTGTAACTCATCTGATCGACCAGTCTTAGGAAGAACACCTTCATCCGGAAGTAATTCTTCAAATGCAAGCTTAAACTCTAATGCAAACCACCAATACAAACTGGACATGATCCAAAGAACTCCACAAGCTTGCCTGAATCACAAAGAACATCCACACTTCATCTGCTTACTGAAATCCTTCTCTCCTTTATCCGGAACCTCAAGAACACAGTCTATCATCATTATCACAAAGGAATAAATGCTTACGGGCCTCCAAACCACAAACCAATCAAGTTGACACATCACAAGGACTTCCTAAACACTCCACCAAATCTGCAGAATAGGATAATGCATTTCCAGATCTCATCGAACCTATCTTTATCACTTTGTCACTCTGAAGACCTGTCGGAACCAGTTTTACTTGAGTGGCCACAACTTCTTCAGATCTTCATGCGGACCTCTGAAATCTTTACTGGATCATCTTAAGACACATGTCTACAAACCTTTTAAACCCAATCCTCTGACCCTTATCTTATCTTGGACTTTTACCTTACTGTCTTCACTGTTCTTCACTGTTCCTGATATGACCAATTTTCTCAATATCATCAACAAACAGTTCATCCAATCCTAATCATTAATGCAACAGGAGTATGTTGACATCAATGACAACACTGATTAGGCCCATACTTGCAATAGATCTAACCTGGGCATGTCTGCATAGGACCAAGCAATGTTGACCTTTTTTCTTTTGAAGAAAGGTACAAATTTTATCCTTTCTGGTGGAGATAGAGACTTGGCAAAGTGTATGATCTTGGGGTTGCCTTCTGTGCCAATGTCGACAAGTTTTGTAGGTTCTACAACAATTTGTGACTTCTGTTGATACATGTCATTGGGGAGAGTGTCAAGCCTTCCATCGTCTGGTGCCTTAGAGAGGTTTTCACCATCAGATGCATCCTTTATTTTTACTTTTTTAGGATCTGACACTGCCGCAAAGTGGTTTTCACCATCAGATCCATGTTTGATTTTTATATTTTTGTGACTGGAAGGCTTGGCACCCTCTCCAAAATAAGCCATTGTATTGAGTTCTATGGCGAAGCCAGCTTTATGATCTCCCGTAGGTAGGTGGTCTCTTAGTTCCATTAAACCAATGTAGGCATCGTCATTTTGGAACATGTCTAGTTGGGGGGGTTCCTTGTAGATCCCGATCGATAAGCTCAGGATGTACCAAGGGGAGGGGATTGATAGGCTGGTCTGATTTAGTGGGTGTGATGGTAAGGATGGATATGTGATCAGGATTGTGAGTGATAGGAATAAGATCTGTGATGGTACTCTCTTCAAGATTGTTTATCTCGTTAGAACTCTGACCTTCCTCATAAGTTGTGCTCTCAGGAATGGGTGAATCACACTTTACAGGTCTAGGCCTCGATGTTTGTTCCTCATGATAGGGGCTATAGGTGTGAATGGTATCGATTCCTTTGTCCTCATAGGAATGTTTTGAAAGTTCATCCCATTCATACTCGTTAGAATCTGTATCACTATTCTCTTGGAGGTTATGGATCTATTCCAAAAAACAACTAGTAGCCTTAGCTTTGCCTTTTTTGTATCCTAGCCCTCTTGTGTCACGAGCCAATGAGGATGAAGATGGTTGAATGGGTTCAGTTATTCCTTCTTTTCTCAAGCTGATGGGACCCTATCCTTCATAGCCCATTTTATGTAAGATTGATTGACCATGCCCATAGATTTCTGCTGGGAGCTTTGGTTGTTTGTCTTGTGGTGTTTCATCTTCATCTATGTAGAGCCACTGCAAAACATCTCTTTCTTCATTTTCATCTAATAGGGTCCCCCATTTGACAAAGGAAGCTGTGGGAGGTTTAGGAGGAGTAGATGGTTTTGGGAAGGGTGTTGGTCATCCAAAAGACTTCAAAGATAAAGGCATTTTGGCTAAGAAAAGGGTATGCTCGATGGAATACTCTACTATCCCTGTTTCTTTGATATCAACTTTCTGCTCTTTGGTCTTTGATGTGGAAGCTTGGGAGCTAGGATCCTGCTGGGAGGAAGAATAAGTGGAAGCTCTATTATTAGGTATGATGGTTTCATGTTTGGATTGGATAGTGTTGCAGTGTTGAAAAGGATCAGGGCCCCCTTGTATGGTCATTTCTTGGCCATTGTGAGGGAACTTGATTCATTGATGGTACGTGGATGGCATAGCTTTCATGGCATTTATCCAAGGTCTACCTAGGAGAATGTTATAGGCGAGCTCCCTGTCAAGGACTTGGCAAACAACTTCCTTCTCCATTGGTCCAATTCTGATTGGTAGTACTACAGTTCCTTTGGTCATTCATTCTTCTTCATCATAGGCCTTTATTGTGATCTTCTTTCTTGGATCCACTACCATTTCAGAGAACCCCAATGCAAGGACTAATTTTACCATGTAAATATTCAAACCTGCTCCTCCATCAATGAGAACCCTTTTGATGCGATGTTTATTTATGAAGGCCTCAATATGCAATGCTATGTTGTGGGGTTGAGATACAGATAGATCATCCTATTCAGTGAATGATAGGATGTTTGGTGAGGTAAGATGACCTACCATGGCTTGAAACTTCTCTTGGGCCAAGCTAGTGGGCATGGTGGTTTCCACTAGGGCCTTATCAAGAATCTCTTTGTGGGTTGGCAATAGACGCAACAACTCTAATATGGATATACTGGCTAGAGTCTTCCATAGTTGGTCAATGACACTGCACTGGTGGTGGGTAGATGGTGAGGATGATGACCTTGGAGGGAGTGTGTGAAAGGTGACTTTTCTGTTATGGGTGGTGATGTTGCAATCGGATGTGGCATTGGAATCTGATTGTTTGTTGAATGTGAGCACATTGATTTGTGGGATATGCTCTGATATGCAATTAACAGTATACTCGAATGGCACATTCATGTAATTAGCATCATTTTTCCTATTATTGTGATTCTTTCAGTTGTGGTTGTTGTTGTTGCGGTTGTTGTGATTGTTGTGGTTGTCATGGTTAAGGAACAGATCCTTGTACACCACATGTGATTCGTTAGATGGATGGTCTTTTGTGCCAACATGATTTTGGTCTAACAAGTCTTGTATGACATTTTTAAAACAAATGCAATCATTATTTTTATGTCCTTTTCCCCTATGATACTCATAGAAATCAATATCCTTCCACCAAGGAGGTTTGACTTGAGGTTCATAGTCGCTTGTGGCGGGAAGGGTGATCTCATTGTTTGCCAACAACTTTCTCAAAGTAGACTCAGATGACTCCCCCAATGGTGTAAATTTTCATCTATTTTGAAAGTGGTACCGTTGTCTCAGTTCATTTAATGGCGGTTTGCTTGGTGTTGCATTGTTTGGTGCTCCTTTGAGATTAAAAATTGGTTGTTTAGGAGCTGCTACTTTAGCATCAACCACTCCATCGTTGACGATGTTCTTGTTCTTGGTCCAGAATTTTAATTTATCTAGGGTATAGTTTGAGTTAGGAGTATCTTTGAACAATTTGGTTTGTCCTTTCGTGATCATAGCTTTTTTGATGAATAACCCCATCTCAATGACTTTAAAAAATGAGGTGGGGCATTGGATCTAAATTTGGTAGCTTAGATCAGAGTTGAGATTATGGATGAACATTTCAAGCATTTGTTTTTATAGTATATGATGAGGACATTTGTTGGTGAGTTGCCTCCACCTTTGTAAGAAAGCAGCAAAAGATTTGCCACTCTTTTGTTTTGTGTTGCAAAGGTCAAGCATGGATACCTCATGTTCGATGTTATACGAGAAATGCATTACAAATTTGTTCACTAACTCGTCAAAGGTATGGATACCCAGGGGAAGTTGAGAGAACCATTCCATGGCATGTCCACTAAGAGATCTAGGGAAGAGTCTCATGAGAAAAGTTTCATTGTGGGCCACCTCTAGACATGCGGTGCTGAATTCTCTGATGTGGTCTCTGGGGTCACCCTTTCCTCTGTACTTGTCAAATTTTGGCACTTCAAATCTAAGGGGAAAGGGGATCATTTTCAAGCTCTTATTGAAGGGATATGGTGATATATCCTCCAACAAATAGTTTTTAGTGGATGTCGCTATTTGGAGGTCCACTAATTACTGTTGAAGGGTTTGAACTTGTTTGGTCAATATGTCTAGAGGCGTGGTTGAGTCTATGGCCTTCTTGCCTTTGTCTATATTTGGGGTTCTTTCCTCATGTGTGTTGTTTTCATGGATTCTTTCTTCCTCAGTTTCCTACAAAGCTGTGACGTCAAAGTCTTTGGGGAGCTTAACTCCTTGGTTTGCTAGGTGGAGGAAGAATTTGATAGGGTTTTGATTAAGCACTTTATCCACCATGTGTTGAAATTTTTGGTCTTCGAGGGCTTCATGTAAGTCTTCATGAGAGATCTCCTCATCATTGTCATGAGGGGAGGGGACTACCTTGTCAGACGTTTCAACCATTTCAAGTTGTTTTTGTTTCTGTGATCAATTTAGTACCATGCAAGGGGATTTGGGATGGGGTGGTGTGAGATTGGATGTTTTGACAAGATGTTCTTGGAGGTTGTAGTGAAGGGGATACTTGTGGTGATACGATTTTGACAAGGGTTTTCTTAGATCAATGGTGTCAAACAAATCAGTTGATACAAAATGATAGCCACAAATAAGGATGTTAGGAATCTGATTATTTGATAGGGACTAGCTTTGTACCCACACAACTAGTGAAAGTTCTGAGAGAGAAGGATGATATATCCTGATAGTGGAGACTTTACTAGTGATTGTTTGAGGCTGATATGATCTAAAATTTCCTTGTTGTAACCTAGTTTTGATACTTTGACTCAGTTTTGGGAAGTTTTTGTGAAGTTTTTTGGACAAGGTGAGTGTTGGAAGAGTGGGTATGTCGTGGAAATGAATGGGATAAGTGTCTTGCACGGTTAATCTGATCTAGGAAATTAAAACAAGGCTGAAATAGGTGCTCAAAAAGATAATTGTTTTTCTCAGAAAATGTACAAAATAGCTCACTATGATAGATGCATAGAAACAAATGCACAGGAACAGAGGGTAAATGCGCAACAGAAGAGAGTAAATGCACAGATCTAGTGAAATGTAAAAGTGTAGGAACAAACAATAAATGTGCAAGTCTGGTAAAGAATAAATGCACAATAGAATAGTGCAAAAGCGCAACAGGATTGAGTGGTGCAGGAGCACCTACCTGACAGCTGGCCTTCATGAGGCAGTTAGTTAGTTTGAGTCTTGTTAATGTTTTCCAAGAAGGTCTGTTAAGACCAATGCATGTAATAAGGTCATGCTGACCATGCTAAGATCATGCTGACCTTGCTTTACTATTTTTAGATAGTTTGTTAAGACAGTTGTCATGTTGTAGGACCGGTTGGATCTCCCAGCCACCTGGAGAGATTTCCCAGCCGCTTGGAGTCAAGTGGTAGTACTTGCAGGAAAACCTATTTAAGCATGAGGATCGGTTGGTATTGGATATCATCGATCAGACTTTGCGAGAGTGAGACAGAGAGAGAAACTGATCATTGTAATTGCATCTTTTGAAATCAATAAGAGATCCTGTTGTGTACATCTTCTGTTTGATCTCCTTTGTGTGATCGATTTGCTGTCTTGGGTGGTTTCATGGATTCGCTGATCCATTCCACCGGTTGATTCGTCGGATCGGTGGAATGGTAATGTACAGTAGGTTAGGTTTTAGTTTGCTTTCTGTTTGCATGCAGGTGTGCAGGATCGCCGTCGAGAGATGTTGAAAAACCTAGCATGGGTATGTGCTAGGTCGAGCTGATAGAGTTTGGAAGATCACCCTGGAAGTGGATCTGGTCATCCCAGGAGGTTCGGCGGACCAGAACGGTGAAAATCTGCTAAGGCTGGAAATTTGCCAAAACGGCATCATCAGGATAATTTGGTGAATATCCTGCAATCGCTTCGGGCATCGTCATCCGGTAGATGGAGATGAGCATGATGCAGTCGAGTGCATGAAGTGAATGTGCGTCGGGGTGATCATCATCAGGAGGTGCCGAGGAGGAGCGTATCGGCATAAGGTAGAAGATCAGGTTGATCACGGGCCGAAAAAAGTTAAGTTTGGCCAACAGCAGGATATGACGTCATCATCATCAGGATATACGTCATCAGGATATTTCAGAGCAGCAGGATATTGAGGAGCTGCATGTGATGTCATCGTCATCAGGATATCAGGGTGACGTAAGCATCGAGGGGATGGTGCGTGGAGTTAAGGTTTGTCATCATCAGGATATATGGGAGGAACCGGATGTTCTTTATCCTGCTGATGAACATGATGTTGAACATCATGATGCTGAAGATAGTGAAGGTCGAAGTTGTCGGTGAGATGAACAGTGGACGTCAGGAGGATGTTCGCGCTTGCCGAACATGATGATGCTGCCGAATATGATGATGTTGTTGACATGCGAAAGAGCGAAGGCTTGTCATCAGGAGGATATCGGTCGACAGAGTAAATGTGATGATGCTGACAGTGTTAAGGAAAACATGATGATGATGATGATGATGATGATGATGATGAAGGGTTGCGGACATCCATGCTGTGTGTTTAGGTTTTTGTGTGGATTCCTCTGCATCATAGTGGTATCAGAGCTCAGCAAAAGGTCTGGGTTGTTGTGTGTTGATTCTGTCATCGAAAGGATAGAGGTAGAGGAGTGAGAGGTTGACAAAATGCCTCTGAAAGGTAGTGGTACTGCAAGGGAATTGCAGGAGATGAAGGAAAAACATGCCAGAGAGATGAGGAAGATGAAGGAGCTTGCTGAAGCACTTCAAGCCAGGCTTGTAGCCCTGGAAAAGAACAAAAAGAGGGAAGTGGGAGACAGTGAGTCTGAAGAAGATGAAGATGCTGTAGAAGAGTATGAAGAGGTAGCTAAAGATCTGGATGCTGAAGACCAGAGATTGGCAAAATTGTTAAAGGCAGTGCAGAGTGATAAACCTAAGGTAAAGGTTGATGTTTCCAAGTATAATGGAAGTTTGAATGAAGATGAGTTACTGGATTGGATTTCTGCACTGGATAATCACTTTGACTGTGAAGATGTTGCTGAGGATCAGAAGGTAAAGATTGCAAAGACCAAGTTAGGAGGTCATGCTTTGGTATGGTGGGATTATGTACAATCTAAGAGAAGGAAACAAGGGAAGTCAAAGATCACTTCATGGGATAAAATGGTAGCAAGGATGAAAGGTAAATTCTTGCCTAGGGATTATGAAATTCAGATGTTTAAGAAGCTGCAATTTTTAAGGCAGAAGGAAATGGATGTGAAGGCCTATACTGAGGAGTTTTATAAATTGAGTATGAGATCTGGTCATCATGAGAATGAGGTAGAAAAGGTGGCTAGGTACTTGGCTGGTTTGAGATTGAACATACAGGATGAGTTAGTTTTAGCTAACCCTAAGAATGTGGAGGATTGTTATCAAATGGCAATCAAGATTGAAGAAAAGATGAATAGAGGACAAGATAAGTCCATGAGAGGAAGAGGAAACAACATGAGGGGAAGAGGATCAGCCCCTACAACAAGGCAAACCAATGAGGGTCAAGAAGACACTGGTAAAGGACAGGGACAGTCTGATTTCAGAGGTGGATGGAAAGGTAATAGAGGTAGATTTGGAGGTGGTAGAGGTTCTACTACATTTTCAAGAAAATGTTACACCTGTGGTGAGTTTGGTCATCCATCTTTCAAATGTCCAGAAAACAAAGGTTCATCATCCAGAAATGATAGAACAAATGACAAGAGAGTACAACTTGTACAAGAAGAGAAAGTAGATCAAAGTGTGCAGAGTTCAAACACTTATCAAAAAGATAAGGAGCCTGACTATTATGCATATCCTGAGGAGGGAGAAGCATTGATGCTAAGGAGAATTAGTTTGCAGGCATCAAAGGATATGATGCAAAGAAGAGCTCTTTTCAAGACCATATGCAAGAGCAAAGGTAAAATATGTAAGGTTGTCATTGATACTGGTTCAACAGACAACATGGTATCTCAGGAAATGGTGGATAAACTGAATTTGGAAAGGATTCCACATCAACACCCTTACAAGGCATCTTGGGTGAGTGATAGTCAATCACTTTTTGTCTATGAACAGGCATATGTGGATTTTCAGATTGGGGCATATCAGGATAGGGTTTTGTGTGATATTTTGCCCATGGAATGTTGTCACCTACTGTTGGGTAGACCATGGCAATTTGATAGGAGGGTACTGTATGATGGGTATGCTAATACCTATACCATCAAGAAAGATGGGAAGACTATTAAGTTAATGCCATTGCAGGCAGATGCTGCAGCACAGGAGGCAGCCAAAATCATTTTAATGGGACAGAAGGAGTATGTGCAGATGCCTATAGGAGCAGGCATAAAGGTAGTTGAGGATACTGCAGGGAAAGGAGTTGTTAAGGACAACAGGTTGAAGAAAGTTACAGTTTTGACTGACAGAGGTCAGCAACAGGTGCAGAAACAGGTTTGCAAACAGCAACTAGTTGAGAGGAATGACAAGGATGTTGTCATAGTTGGGACTATTGTTTGTCCTATAAAGATTGAAAGGAAGACAGGATTGAACATTGTAGAAGTTCAAGAGGCAATTCAGATAGAGGTTCTAGTCAGACAACCTGACAAATCCAGGGTATGTGAGAGAAAGGCCTACATTGACAGGCATGAGGATTTACTTGCCAGAAAGCAAGTTACAGTTCAGAAGTCTTGGAGCAGCCAAGAGCCAGCAGAGGATACAGCTGGAACAGGTCAGAACACTGACATGACAAGGTGTACAGGTGGAGGACTTCCACACCCCAAACTCATGGGACATGAGTTCTTTTCTGTTGGGGAGTATGGTGCAGGAGCACCTACCTGACAGCTGGCCTTCATGTGGCAGTTAGTTAGTTTGAGTCTTGTTAATGTTTTCCAAGAAGGTCTGTTAAGACCAATGCATGTAATAAGGTCATGCTGACCATGCTAAGATCATGCTGACCTTGCTTTACTATTTTTAGATAGTTTGTTAAGACAGTTGTCATGTTGTAGGACCGGTTGGATCTCCGAGCCGCCTGGAGAGATTTCCCAGCTGCTTGGAGTCGAGTGGTAGTACTCGCAGGAAAACCTATTTAAGCATGAGGATCGGTTGGTATTGGATATCATCAATCAGACTTTGCGAGAGTGAGACAGAGAGAGAAACTGATCATTGTAATTGCATCTTTTGAAATCAATAAGAGATCCTGTTGTGTACATCTTCTGTTTGATCTCCTTTGTGTGATCGATTTGCTGTCTTGGGTGGTTTCATGGATTCGCTGATCCATTCCACCGGTTGATTCGTCGGATCGGTGGAATGGTAATGTACAGTAGGTTAGGTTTTAGTTTGCTTTTTGTTTGCATGTAGGTGTGCAGGATCGCCGTCGAGAGATGTTGAAAAACCTAGCATGGGTATGTGCTAGGTCGAGCTGATAGAGTTTGGAAGATCACCCTGGAAGTGGATCGGGTCATCCCAGGAGGTTCGGCGGACCAGAACGGTGAAAATCAGCTAAGGCTGGAAATTTGCCAAAACGGCATCATCAGGATAATTTGGTGAATATCCTGCAGTCACTTCGGGCATCGTCATCCGGTAGATGGAGATGAGCATGATGCAGTCGAGTGCATGAAGTGAATGTGCGTCGGGGTGATCATCATCAGGAGGTGCCGAGGAGGAGCGTATCGGCATAAGGTAGAAGATCAGGTTGATCGCAGGCCGAAAAAAGTTAAGTTTGGCCAACAGCAGGATATGACGTCATCATCATCAGGATATACGTCATCAGGATATTTCGGAGCAGCAGGATATTGAGGAGCTGCATGTGACGTCATCGTCATCAGGATAATCGTCATCAGGATAATCGTCATCAGGATAATCGTCATCAGGATATCGGGGTGACGTAAGCATCGAGGGGACGGTGCGTGGAGTTAAGGTTTGTCATCATCAGGATATATGGGAGGAACCGGATGTTCTTTATCCTGCTGATGAACATGATGTTGAACATCATGATGCTGAAGATAGTGAAGGTCGAAGTTGTCGGTGAGATGAACAGTGGACGTCAGGAGGATGTTTGCGCTTGCCGAACATGATGATGCTGCCGAATATGATGATGCTGTTGACATGCGAAAGAGCGAAGGCTTGTCATCAGGAGGATATCGGTCGATAGAGTAAATGTGATGATGCTGACAGTGTTAAGGAAAACATGATGATGATGATGATGATGATGATGATGATGAAGGGTTGCGGACATCCATGCTGTGTGTTTAGGTTTTAGTGTGGATCCCTCTGCATCATTGAGTATATGCACAACAAAGAGAAAATGTGCCGCAGGATAGAGTAAATACGCAACACGATTGAGCGGATGCGCAACTCTAGTATTTCTTCCTGGTTTTGACTAATTTTTGACTTGGGAAAGCATGTTTTTCAATGTTTTTGGTTTTCTTTGCTTGAATGTTGGTCTATCTAATTTGTTTCTCAATTATGGCAAGGAAGACACATCACACACAGAATTTTTCATGATTTTTTATTTTTTTTAGATTTAGACTTTTTTGACAAAAAAAAACAAGTACAAATCCTAGGATGGCAAGGGCAATATAAACCAAATTCTCACTTGGATTTCTCCAGCTACGCTATTCAAAGTAGATAACTTAGGAACTTGGGACATGGGCTCCCCTTACAAGTGCACAAACTTCTCTGGTACACCAAGTTTCAGGTTCCCAAGGCTCGCAAACCTTAGGATTTCCCTATTATCTCTACTATTGAATTGTAAGAGTGTGAGTTGTCTTAGGAAGATGATAATTTCTCTTTCCGACACTGGTTTATAGGAGATTTTGGCTTCTAAAACAATGAATAAGTAGTAAGGGCAACCGTTCGAGTGGTTATATGTGCGGCAACACTATTCTCTATTATGGAGTCTCCCAGCCTTCAAGGGTTGCGCCTTGGAGTGTTTTGGGGGAGGTTGGCTATCAGTATAACTAATTAGCACTCGTTGCTTGAAGCTTTCACCTCAAACACAATTTATTTATAGTGGATCGAAAGAGCTTGGTGTTATCTCATTACCACTTAAGGTTGTTCCCACTTGGATGGAAGGATATCCAAGGGTAGACCTCTCTAAAGGAAAAAAAATGTGAAATGATAATTTTGGCATTTTGGTCACCTAGTTAAGGGTAGAGCATAGTCCTATTATCATTCTAAAATCACAATAAACAATGGTTCTTTTCCCCTAGTTAAAAAGAAAAAGACTAAATGAGTTACTCTACTTGGGCACACACAAGAGTTGTTAACTTTGAAAGAAGCAAATAGAAAGCAATGGTTCAATTTTAGATCCTCCTAGTTGGCACTATGTTTGAGTTGTTGGTGCAACAAGTTCAAATTATAGCCTTCCTATTTAGATCTAGATAAAATTTGCATGAACAATCCAATTGCTTTCCTTGCTAATTAGATCTATGATGTGAGTTAACAATGCAACTAAATGTCTAACCAGCCCCTAACCTGCAAAATTAGATCTGAGAATATTCCAGCGAGAGATGTTACAGTTAGAAAAATCACAAGAAATATCTCAAGAACCTTGTCAGAACAAATGTGCAGTTACAGAGGATATATGCATAGATACAGAGCATAGATGTGTAGAGATATATGCACAGTTACAGAGAATAAAAGAGTCGAAATAGGAAATAAAAGCCCAAGTAGAATATATGCATTGATTCAGAGAACAGATGCACTAATTCAGTGATTATATGCGCTAATTGAATAGATGCGTCACTACAGAGAATAGATGCATGTTACCAGTGAACAAATGCGCAGAAACTTCCTATGTACGGAACCTAATGCACAAAAACTCAATTTTGAGGTTAAATTGGGGGCAAGGCCCCACGGTGGACACCAAAAATTTTATGGGAAAATGTGGAGCAATATCAATACATCAATAATATCCCAATAACTCAATGAAATGGAAATAATCAAGATTCAAAACACAAAGAACGATACCTTACAAACCTTGTTACTTCGAAGCTTCCATTGGTCGCCTATCTCAAATTGATCTTTCGTATGTGAATGAAGCCCTCAGAAGATGCACTTCCTTTCTTTTTTCTTTAAGATGACAATAGAGAATGACTATGATAGTTCTTGAAATGAAGAGAATCTTCAATACAATGATAATGGTGATCGCAAGCTATGGATATGGTTTGGGTGCCAAAGGTGCGCTATGATTTCTCCAGAGTAAGTTTACTGAAAGCTTGGATTATTGGAAGGAAAGAATAGGGACTGTATTTATAGACTTGTGAGAGAGAAGATCAATGGTGTAGAATGAATAAGAGGGTCAATAGTTGAGATAAATCTAGAATTCATGCTGAATGTGCACCTGACATGTGTCACTCAAAAAGCTATCTTGTTTGAGTTAACTGCTTTCTTGATAAAGATAAGATTTGATTTCATAAATTAGAATGCTTTTTTCTAATTTAAGAGTTGTTCATAAAAACAAGATTGATTAAGCCAATTAACTCAACTTGTAATTTGTTTTCTGCATGATTTGAGATAAATTAAATAATAAATTATTTAATTTTGTGTGCATGATGAACAAGATTTATTTTTAGAAGATTTGGAATATTTTTGAGAAAAATTAAATATATAAATTTATTTAACTGTTTGTGCAAGATTAGAAGAATAAATAAAATATTTGATTATATTTTATTTTTAGAGATTGAGATAATTTAAATAAATTTGCATGATTTATTTACATTTGGAAGACCAATTTGATTTAATTAAATAATGTAGAATTATTTAATTGTAGATAAGAGGATTTGGAAGAATTTGATGAAACTAATTAAATAAGTGATTTTATTTAATTTTTGGGAGGAATATGAACCAAATAAATAAATTGATTTATTTATTTATTGATAGAGGAATATTAAGATGAAATAAATATTTAAAATATTTATTTAGATAGAGTCGTGTCATTTTTAGGCGTATACACAATGTATACAAATATCTTATATCCTGTTATGTAGTGTCTGAATTTGTTGATGGCATAGATGATAGCTAAGAATTTGTTCTCAGTTGATGTGTAGTTTTTCTCAGTAGGGGTAAGGTTTTTACTTATGTAGTAGATTGCATGCATGCCTTCCCCTTCTTTTTGTCCTAAGACTGCCCCATTGATTCATTTGATGCATCTGTTTGGATGTGGAATGGTAGATTCCAATTAGGTCCTCTCAAAACAGGTGCGACTATAAGTTTTTCTTTGATGGTCTCAAATGTTGTTTGATAGTCTCAAATGTTGTTTAATAGTCTTCTATCCAATGAAATTTAGTGTCAATGGTTAGTAGGGAAAATATTGGGGCAACTATTTTGCTGAAATTTTTAGTGACCCTCCTATAGTATCCTGCATGACCCAAGAAACTCCTTACATTAGTTTGGTTTTTAGGTGGGAGAAAATGTTTAATCACTTCTACCTTGTTTTGATCTACCTTGATTCCTTTTGTTGATATATGATGCCCAACGACAATTCCTTGTTCCACCAGCATAAAACATTTCTCATAGCTTAAAGACAATTGATTTTTCTCACAACATTGCAAAACTTCTTCTAGATTCTTGAGGGCCTCTTCAAAGGTATTCCCATAAACAGTAAATTCATCCATGTAGACCTCCATACACTCATTAGCTAGTTCAAAAAATATGGCTAAAACAACCCTCTTAAAGGTAGATGGATCATTACACAAGCCAAATGGAAGGACTCTATATGCAAAGGTTCCCCATGAAAATGTGAAGGTGGTCTTGTCCTGGTTTTCTAGTGCCACTTGGATCTAATTGTATCCACTAAACCCATCCAGAAATGAAAATTACTTTTTCCGTGCTAGGTTATCTAATGCCTAGTCAATAAATGGCAAGGGAAATAATATGTTTTTGTGGCTTTGTTTAGCTCCCTATAATCAATGCATACCCTCCATTTCCCTTTCTGTTTTGGGCACTATAACTAAGGGTGAAACCCACTGGCTATCTACGATAGGATAAATGAATTTGACCTGTAATTTTTTTTTATCTCAGTTTTTGCAATATCTTTGAGTGTAGGGTTTAATCTTCTTTGGGGCTATCTAACAGACTTAATATCCTCTATATATATATGATGGGTGCAAATTTCAAGGGGTATGCCCTTCATGTCTTTATATTCCCAAGAAAAAGCTTTGGAATGGGAGATAATAAGATCAAGAAGTGCCCCTTCTTGTTGTGCTATCAACTGAGTGTTTATGTTCAGTGTTTTCCCAAGTAAGACCATGATTTTCTTTGTAATCTATTCCATGGATGCTCCTACTCTATATTCTAGACTCATGGTGTTAAGAGGGAAAGAATGTGGGAGTAGTAAATGAAAAGTGGCTAGGTCTTTGTAGAAAGTTTCACCTGTTGGTAAGAGACACTACTCTGATGAAGGATTACATGTTGTCATTGATGGAAACAAGGAAAAGGCATCCCATTGACATGACAAAGAGAAATTACTCCAAAAGATCAACTTGGTTTGGCAACAAGACATAAAAGTATTTTGGTCTGAAAGGCTAAAATGACTAAGTATGGGAAGTATTCGGAGCAAGTGATAGAAAGTAGGTTAGTATGCCTCCACAGTTGAAGATCAGTATATGCAGTTCAGATATGTTCTTCATAGCTATTTGATGATGATATGTTTGAGTGCTCAAGTCTTGACTTCCTCTGGAAGTCATACTGCAAAATATCTAAGTCCGAGTGAACGAAGTTAAGACAGGAACAATGCATAGTGCTAGAGAAAAAAGGTCTGCATTCCTTTGCAATTGCATATTTTGTCTTGTGGTTTTAAAGGTATGCTAAGAGGTTAAGAATGAATGTTGGTTATGAATATTTGAGTCTCTTATGGTCCACAATAAGAGTTTTGATGTGACAGATGAAGTGGCTAAGCATGTTCTTAATGTTAGACTTAGGGCACACAACTGAGAGGGGGGGTGAATCAGTTGTACAAAACTTTCTTTCACTTAAACACTTAACTCCACTTTGCAATTCAGCAATATAATAATAAATCAATCGAGGAAACACAATGCAACAAATTAAGAGCAGAAACACATCAACACATGAGACACCAAGATTTTGACGTGGAAACCCCGGTTAAGGGAAAAACCACAGGGTGATTAACCCAAGATTGTATTCTCTGTTAGAAGAATAGAAAGTGTTGGTTTTTCTTCTGAATCAACATCAGGGTTTGCCAGTTCCTATGCATGTGTAGATTCAGCCAACTAATACAGGAGGTTGTGTGAGCTCCTCCCCTTCACTTCTAGTTCTGCCGCACCAAGGGGGGTATCCCTATAGCTAAAGATGTAACCTTGACTAGCTCAATGATAGAAAGATCTAACTTGACAACAACAGGCAGAATACTCTCATGTATGGACCAAGATCTGCATGATAGATCACAAGGTTGGCAACATTCTTGGACATATGTGTCTGGTTGGGTATGAGAGTATGCAGGGGTCCTAATCCTACTCCTACAACTAATGGGTGGAAGTGTTGAAATGGTTGGACATGATGTCCTGGATGCAAGACATGGGGTTTTGGCTCATAACTACTGATCCAGGAACAAACTAGTGCCTATCTCAGGGCAAGGAGTCAACTAGACGTATACAGTAGATGGTTTGCAACTAGCATTCAAGTTTCAAGGGGTTGAATTTGATGCTTGCCTTACAAACATCACCCAAGGATGGGTATTTAGCTGCCTCTACTTACAGATATCCCTGCTGGCATGCAACCTTCTCCATACATTGACCTAAAACAGTTTAATCCACTCCTTGAATGGAAGTTATAGATCAAGCATGTAGTATAGATATCTATACCCTAGAATCTATGAAACCCTTAGCAACCAGATTCAAAAGAAGGATGACATGCAGCAAATGGAGACAAGCAGATAGACACATGCAATAAGCATTTTTCATATAAATCAACATGAAACTAAACATATGTGCAAAATACATTCATGCTGCAACACATAAACTCCAAAATGGGATAAAACAACTAGGATCATGCCCTGTTCTTCGTTATTTACACAAAAATACCCCAGGCCTTCAACAACCAACAAATGAGCAACACAGCTTGCTATATATAGCAAGGCAGGTACTTAGCATTAATCACTGGGTGACTCAAAAGTCTGCCAGATACAGTTCATTCTGAGGAAATGGCGCTCAAACATTCAATGCAGCAGGTGGAAGAGGACAGGAATGGGTAGGATCAGGATCTGCGTCGTTAGATGGAGATCTTTAGTCTAAATCAGGTAGCTGGCATGTCCTCTCGACCCATACCACTGTGTAGTTTTGCCATGAATGGCATACCTACTCACAACCTCAGGACGCAGCAGTTGTGTGTTACGTAAACCTTTTCCCGCCAATATACACGTTCATGCACCAAGAAGTCCCTTCATTTGAAAATTTAAATAATAACCATTGATCTCCTACCTTCCCGCTGAGATTCACGGCGTTGATCGCACTGAAAATTCAGCCACCATTGACATCATGACACGTGGCTGCATCCTGTTGACTTTTCAAACCAGACTGCACGAGGATATATTATCCCACATTCATCCTACAACGATCCTTATAACACTTTATATGCATGACCACAAACATACATATTGTCGGCGATTTTGCTCCCGACAACACCTAGCATAAACCCTCATCATCACCCATTGGCCAGACCACTTATATCGATGAACCTCATACATGTCCGCCCGATATGAAATGCCACCTCGATGATGAACCTCATTGGCAAAACCTGACGCATCAAAGGAAAATCCTCCTACCTTGCCGATGTTGTATGTCTTGCCGATGACCCACCTGACATTCAAAAATGTCCTGGCCATCAGATATCCTCCTGATGACCAACCTTGCCTTCACATAAAATATCATCCTGACATATCCTAATGATGTCATGGTCATATTACAGTATCGGGTTAGACTGAAAACTTGAAGTATGATCCTGCTGGATCTGGATGACGTCATCGTCATGTCGGTATCAGGGTGATATTCAGAAGATAACCAGATAATTTAAAATATCACCCTCATGCACAAATATCATGTTGCACTGTAGCTCCACTATAAGATCAGGGTGATATATGAATATCACCTGATAATAAGAATATCACCCTCCGACAAAGGTCAGGATACAAAAACATGATGACCCCACAGGATATCCGGTCATGATGGGAAATGACCCTCGCAAGAAACATCAGGGGGATGTTTGGAAACATGATAATGATGATGATGACCCCTTCCTTCAAAATATCATGATGATGTTGAAAACATTGAGAGGGTCTAAGACTTAGAAATTTTCTTGGATTCCTGAGAAGGTGCCTAGCTAAAAACCTTGAACATAAATTATCACCAACAGAAAGAACAAAATGGCACATGCCAATTAGGGCTCACTACTTGAGCACACTGCTCACAAGAGGCTCACTGCCTACAAGAGACACACTGTCTACAAAGAAATAAGTAACACATACATGAACTGGAGAATAGCATCTTCACCATGCTTGAATCAGTTCCATTTAGGCCCAATACTTCTACGCTACCTTTCGTTCTCCTCCTTGCTATCACACACCCATCTCAACTAGGACAACTTTGAAATGATTCCACAATCCCTTATTTATACAAGACATCAACTTAGGAATGATCATCTAAGTCGGAAAACATCAACAAGAACATCTGCAGAATGTGTAACTCATCCGGTCAGCCAATCTCAGAGAGAACACTATCATCTGGAATATTTCTCAATTACGAGCTCCAACTTCAATGCGAACCACCAATAATGAACTAGACACGATCCAAAGACTTCCACAAACTTACTTGAATCACCAAGAACATCCACACTTCATCTGCTTACTGAAATCCTTCTCCCCTTCGTCTGGAACCTCAAGAACATAGTCTGTCATTACTGTCACAAAGGAATAGATGCTTGCGGACCTTCAAACCATGAACCAATTGAGTTGATACTTCACAAAGACTTCCTCAACACTCCCTCAAATCCGCAGAATAGGATAATGCATTTCCAGATCTTATCGGACCTATCTGTAACACTCTGTCACCACTGAACATCTGTCGGAACTAGTTTTACTTGAGCGGCCACAACTTCTTTAGATCTTCATGCGGACCTCTAAAATCTCTACTGGACCACCTTAAGACACATATCTACAAACCCTTTAAACCGCATCCTCTGATACTCATCCTATCTTGGACTTTTACCTTACTGTCATCACTAATCTTCACTGTTCCTGATTAAGACTAATTTTCTCAATATCCTCAGCACACAGCTCATCCAATCCTTATCATTAATACAACAGGAGTATGTTGACATCAATGACAACACCGATTAGGCCCATACTTGCAACAATCTCCCCCTTTGTCATTGATGGCAACATATGATGTGAAAAACTGTTTTGACCATCAAGACAAGAACTTCTCCTCATTGTCACAACTCCCCCTATCAGCAACAACCATTCACATGTCTTCTCTCCCTTTACTACTCCCCCTTTGATTAGCAACCACTTGTTTTTCACATGTCTTCTCTCCCCCTTTGACATCAATGGCAAAGGGCACATACTTGTAATTCCAACACTTCAAAATCATACCTGTTGCTCCCCTTGAGTAGTAGCTCCCCATCATCAATCCAGATCACAAGATATGACTGTGATATCCACTAGACTGATGCACCTCAGTGCACCTTAGTTCATCACTAGAGGGGCAATAACCCCTAACTTCTCCCTGAGATACTCAAAAGAATCCTTAGGTAGAGGTTTAGTAAAGATTTCTGCAATCTGATTCTTGGAAGGTACAAACTCCAATCTGACTTCATTCTTGTTCACTTGCTCTCTCAAAAAGTGAAACTTGATGGATATGTGTTTAGTCTTTGAATGCAACACTAGATTCTTAGATATATTTATTGCACTTGAGTTGTCACAGAAAATTGTGATAGGTTCATCATACTCCACTTTGATATCTCTTAGCATCTATTTCATCCACAAAACTTGAGTGCAACTACCTACTGCTACAATATATTTTGCTTCAGTTGTAGACATAGATATTGCCTCTTGTTTCTTGCTTAGCCAAGAAACCAATCTCTTCCCCAAAAAGAATGCTCCACCACTGGTACTCTTCCGGTCATCCATATCTCCTTCCCAATCGGCATCTGTATATGCATGAAGAGAGAAATCATGATCTCTAGGATACCACAAACCATACTCAACTATCCCTTTTAGATGTCTAAAAACCCTCTTGATTGCCATGACATGAGATTCTCTAGGATCAGCCTGGAATCTAGCAACAAGACCAACAACCTGGATAATGTCTGGTCTAGTTTGAGTGAGATACAATAGTCCTCCAATCATTGACCTAAACTTTGTCTGATCAGCCTTAGGAGAATCATCATCTTTTCTCAATTTACATCTGGTTGCCATGGGAGAATTCACTAGTTTTGAGTCTTCCATCCCAAATTTCTTCAACAATTCTTTCACATATTTGGTCTGAGAAATGAAGATTCCTTTCTTTGTTTGAGTGATTTGCAGACCCAAGAAGAAATTTATTTCACCAAGCATGGACATCTCAAACTCACTTTTCATTTGATTTGCAAAAGTTTTACACATACTATCTCTTCCTCTGAAAATGATATCATCAACAAACACTTCAACAATCAAGATGTTTTCATGATCAATTTTGAAATACAAATTATTGTCAGCAGTACCTTTGTTGAAACCAATCTTCAAAAGATGCTTATCCAATCTTTCATACCAGGCTCTTGGGGCTTGTTTCAGTCCATACATTGCCTTCTTCAACTTGCAGACCATATCACCATGATCAGACAATTGAAATCCATCCGGTTGCTCTATGTACACTTCTTCTTCCAAGTCACCATTTAGGAAGGCAGACTTGACATCCATATGATATACCTTGAAATCCTTGAAGGAAGCAAAGGCAAGAAATAGCCTGACTGCTTCAATTCTTGCCACCGGAGCAAAAATTGAGAGTAACCCTTATAGACCAATCTGGCTTTATTTCTGATTACTTCACCAATTCCATTCAATTTGTTCTGGAAGACCCATTTTGTTCCAATCACATTCTTGTTTCTAGGTCTGGGAACAAGATCCCAAGTGTGATTTTTCTTAATTTGCATCAGTTCTTTTTCCATTGCTTTAGTCTAGTTTTCATCATTGCAAGCTTCATTAACTGTCTTAGGTTCAATCTTTGAAATCAAACAATACTTTTTTGAATCTTGAGCAATTCTACTTCTTGTTTTCTTTTATCACCTAAGATCTGATCTTCAGAGTGATTCAGTCTTACATACCTGGGAACTTTGGGAATTTCTTGCACTTCTGATTCTTGATCAGGCTCATTGAAACTCATCTCTTCTTCCTGATTTACCGGATTAGTTTGAATCTGTCTTTCAGAGGAGGCTTGAGCTCCTTGAATCAGAGTACCATTCTGATCATCTTCATCATATTCGTAAAACCTTGAGGGTTTTTCAATTCCTTCATCAACCTTCACATTTGTACTTTCTATTATTTTTCTCAGTCTCTTGTTGTAACACCGGTATGCTTTGCTTTGAGTAGAGTAACCCAAGAATATTCCTTCATCACTTCTAGCATCAAATTTTCCTAGATCTTCATCTCTTTTAATGTAACATTTGCTACCAAAAACTCTGAAATACCTCACAGTAGGAGTGATGCCAAACCAAAGTTCGTAAGGAGTCTTACCAGTATTGCCTCTGATTTGAACTCGATTGAGAGTATAGACTGCAGTGCTAACAACTTCTTTCCAATAGATCTGAGGAACATTTTCTTCCATCATCATGGTCCTAGATGCTTCCTAGATGGTCTGGTTCTTTCTCTCCACTACTCCATTCTACTGTGGAGTCCTAGGAGCAGACAATTGTCTCTTTATTCCATGTTTCTCACAGAACTCTATGAACTCACCGGATGTGAATTCCCCACCTCTATCAGACCTTAGACATTTCAATTTTAATCTGATTTCATTCTCTACCATAGCTTTGAATATTTTGAATTTCTGAAGAGCTTTTGATTTCTCTTTTAGAAAGGTTACCCACATCATCCAGGAATAGTCATCAATTAGCAACGTAAAGTATCTATCACCTTGTACACTCCTAATTCTTGCCGGACCACAAAGATCAGTATGAACTAAGTCCAATAATCTGGTAGAAGACAATTCCTTATTTTTGAATGTGACTCTTCTCAGCTTACCCAACTGACATTCTTTGCACAAGTTATTAGTAGGTTTCACCAATTTTGGAAGATCTCTTACAGCCTGAGTGTTGCTTATCTTGATGATATTATCAAAATTCACAAGACACATCCTCCTATGCCATAACTAACTCTGATCAACTTGAACAAATAAGCAACTTTTATCAGTGCCAACCAAGTGGAAGATATTACCTTTAGTTTGAGTACTAGATGCAATCTCTATTCTGAAACTTCCACAGATCTTGCATTTTCCATCTTTGAATCAAAGATCATAGCCTTTGTCCACCAACTGTCCAACATTGAGAAGATTGTGCTTCAATCCTTCAACATATAGTGCGTTACCGGTCTTGTTTCTTCCATCAAAATAAATAGTTCCTCTTCCTCTGATTCTACCAGCAGAATTATCACCAAACTTTACCATTCCTCCTTCATACCTTTCCAAATCTATGAATTTGTTTTTGTCCCCTGTCATATGGTGAGAGCATTCACTGTCAATGACCCAGTCATCCTTTTCTTCAACTTGGGCAGCCAGAGCTCTTTCCACAACTTTATGATTGACAGATACAGAGGATATTGGTTCTTCTTCCTTGATGGCAATAAACACCCATTCACTTCCGGATTTGTTTCCTGTCTCTGATTCATCATTTGTTACTCCTTCATTATCATCTTCTTCATGAACATAGTAACAATTCTTTTGGAACCTTGATCTGTTAGGATTTGCTCTTGAAAATCTTTCTGGAGACTTTGAGGTGAAATGACAAATCTTATTGCAGTTAAAACATTTAAAAGGCAATTTTCTTTCATACTTATCAGATCCTCTTGGCAGCCTCTTTGTAATAAGGGTCTCAAGTTCAGCAGTTTCTACTTCTTCTTCCAGGTCTTTTCTTGCTTTTTCATACCATGATAGTTTCCTTGATGAGTTCTCTCTCGAATCAAACCTTTGTTTACCTTTTACAGAGGCGCTGGCTTTGAATGCAAATTTAGTCTTGGGGGGTCATCTCCAAACTCTATCATTTCAAATGCAGCCAATTTGCCAGCCAATTGATCTCTTGTGATAGTTTTATGGGCTCTGAATTCTTCAATGACAGTAGCCTTGATTTTGTAAGAAGCAGGTAGGGACCTGAGAATTTTTCCAACAATCTCATTTTCATCTAGGACTCCACCAACATTTCTAATTCCACAAATAATTTCATTTACTCTTGGCATAAAAGTAGTGATATTTTTATCATCTCTCATCTTCAGATTTTCAAATTTCCCTTTCAGACTTTGTAACCTTGCACATTTAACATACTTGTCTCCTTCATGCAAAAGTTCCAGTTTTTGCCAAATCTCAAAAGCAGTTGGTAGGTCAATAACATTTAAGAGATCTGAATCAGATAATGCGCTAAGAAGAGCCTCTATAGTCCGCAGATTGTTTTCAGCATCTGTGATTTCATTTTAGGTTTTTAGACCACCCTGTGGAGGTGTATACTGTGTTGTAGCCATGGTCTAGTACACCATTCCCATACATTGCAAGTGACATTTCATACGACCTTTCCAAAGATTAAAATTGGTTCCATCAAACTTTGGACTATCCTTCTTGTAAGATGACATCCTGGATCTCCTCAAGCGGTTAAACTCTTTTTAGAGGAACTTGGCTCTGATACCAATTGTTAGACTTTGGGCACACAACTGAGAGGGGGGGTGAATCAGTTGTACAAAACTTTCTTTCACTTAAACACTTAACTCCACTTTGCAATTCAACAATATAATAATAAATCAATCAAGGAAACACAATGCAATAGATTAAGAGTAGAAACACATCAACACATGAGACACCAAGCTTTTGACGTGGAAAACCCAGTTAAGGGAAAAACCACAGGGTGATTAACCAAAGATTGTATTCTCTGTTAGAAGAATAGAAAGAACAAAATGGCACATGCCAATTAGGGCTCACTGCCCGAGCACACTTCTCACAAGAGGCTCACTACCTACAAGAGACACACTGTCTACAAAGAAATAAGTAACACATACATGAACTGGAGAATAGCATCTTCACCATGCTTGAATCAGTTCCATTTAAGCCCAATACTTCTGCCCTGCCTTTCATTCTCCTCCTTGCTATCACACACTCATCTCAACTAGGATAACTTTGAAATGACTTCGCAATCCCTTATTTATACAATACATCAACATAGGAATGCTCATCTAAGTCAACAAACATCAACAAGAACATCCACATAATGCGTAACTCATCTGCTCGGCCAATCTTAGAGAGAACATTATCATCCGAAAGATTTCTCAATTGCGAGCTCCAACTTCAATGCAGACCACCAATCATGACCTAGACACGATCCAAAGACTTCCACAAACTTACCTGAATCACCAAGAACATCCACACTTCATCTGCTTACTAAAATCCTTCTCCCCTTCATTTGGAACCTCAAGAACATAGTCTGTCATTACTGTCACAAAGGAATAGATGCTTGTAGACCTTCAAACCATGAACCAATCAAGTTGATACTTCACAAAGACTTCTGCAACACTTCCTCAAATCTGCAGGATAGGATAATGCATTTTCGGATCTTACCGGACCTATCTGTAACACTATGTCACCACTAAACATTTGCTAGAACCAGTTTTACTTGAGCGGCCACAAATTCTTTAGATCTTCATGCGGACCTCTAAAATCTCTACTGGACCACCTTAAGACATATATCTACAAACCCTTTAAACCACATCCTCTGATACTCATCCTATCTTGGACTTTTACCTTACTGTCATCACTAATCTTCACTGTTCCTGATTGAGACTAATTTTCTCAATATCCTCAGCACACAGCTCATCCAATCCTTATCATTAGTGCAACAGGAGTATGTTGACATCAATGATAACACCAATTAGGCCCATACTTGCAACACTTAAGAGATAGGCCGACATGCATGTAAAAGCCATTTGCAGAGAAGATATATTGTTTGAATAAGAAATCTAAGTAGTTGAATGGTTGGTATCAACTTATATGAAGAATAATTAAATAATTGTTTAGGTCCTCACTACTATTTGTACACATGATCAAGCTGATAAGGAAAAATACATTATATATATGCTTCATGTCTGGCTTGCCTACCTGATTATGAAATGAATCTTGTTGCAGATATAAATACTCAATGGATTGTGATGTTGATGATGTGTAGTGGTGATATAATGTACGAATTCAGAGTGTGAAGGATTATGAGCAGAGTACAGAGCCAAAAAATAAAACAAGAGCATAAAATAGAGTATATGTAGAAGAGTTGAGAAGTAGGGTAGAATAAATGAAGACCATTGAATCTATGTATTGAGTCTTCAATGGAACTGTTGGTATTTTCCTTCCAAATCAGCAAAGGGTTTGCCAGCTCCAATGCACAAGCAGATTTGGCCAACAGATATGGGAGGTTGCATGAGCTACCTCCCCTTCACTTCTAGTTTTGCCGCACTGAGGGGGATATCCCTAAAACTAAATATTTATCTTTGACTCACCAAATGACAGAAATATTTGGCTTTACAATAACAGGTAGAATACTCTCATGTGTGGACCAAGATGGCATGATAGGTCACAAGTTTGGAAACACTCTTGGACATATCTAACTGGTTGAGGATGAGAGTATGCAGGGGTCCTATTCCTACTCCTACAACTAACAGGTTGGAAAGATGGAAAGATTTAAATTTATGTTTGGAGTTATGGGATTTTCCTAGACCCTTTGAACAGACAGATTCCCAGACTAGTGCCTTATCTGGGTAGCAGAGTCAAATCCATGAATGTAAATGTTTCCCTATGACAACATGAATTCATATCCAAAGGACTTAGATAAAATATTACTACCTGACAACAATATGTCCAAGAAAAAGTATTACCTATGATCATACTTAGCAGATCCTATGATGCAATCCATTTTCCTTTGTATCTGATCAAAATCCTATTTAACCACTCCTTGAGCAGATGCAAGAAATCAGACACACAGTACAGCCAGTATATACTGACAAGCTTGGAAGCCCTTGACAACCTTATTTAAAAGGAAAACAAGTAACATACAGGAGACAATCATAAACAACACACACAGCAGGTGTTTTTCATTTAGATTCAATCTGCATAGAAAATCATCATGTAGGAATTTATCATCTACAAAATAGGAAAGACTAATACACTAGATCAGGGACCGAATCTGCCACAAAAAATGCCTTTCAAAATGTGAACACCTTGTGTTCAGAGTCTGAGCAGAAAACCCAAAAACATCCAACAACTGTAGAATGGCCATGGTTTTCTTTTTAAGGAGCAAACAAGCTTCTAGCCACCTAGCTTGACCAACCTCATAAATGCAGAGATCATTCCCTCCAAATTTTTAAAGAAACAATCAGATCCTTACAAATTCAGATCACCGAAGAAGTCAAATCCACCATAAAAACCAGTGGTGCAAGCAACCTAGACCTCGAACATGCAAGCATATGTGACACTTTCTCCATCACCGTGTAGCATGGTCGTTGACTGTGAAGTGAACGCATAGAAAGGGTGCCAACAGAAAGTCATTTCATCCTTCAAAGTTAGCCACAGGATCAGGCTCCAAATATGCAAGGTTGCAATCTACCCATCCACCTTGAAGATCCATGTCAACAGCATAGAAAAGTGCACTACCGATGATATCGTGCCACGTAGGTGGTCCTTTTCCTTCACTGACCCTTCACAAATTTATGAGATTTATTATCCCACATTCATCCTACAATGACTTCACCAACACTTTATAAACAAGACCATACCGAAAGATAATTGTCGGTGATTTTGCTCCCGACGACGCCAGCTTATACCCCTTCAGCCAGAAACCCTATATTGGTGAACCTCCTGCTTGCTCACCCGATAAGCAATATCGCCCTGATATTGCATATCACCCCAATGATCAATATCATCGGCGCACCCTGATATACTAGAGGAAGATCCTCCTGCACATATTCATATCCTCATCGGCGATCGGTGGGACCTCTAACATAGCTGCTGATAATAACCATCATGCCGAAGACCATATGATGCATTCCATCAGACTTAGATGACGTCATTGTCATGTTGGCACAAGGTGATATTAGTAAGATGACTGATATTTGAAAATTTGACCCCTCGCAAGAATATCAAGCCGATGTTTGAATATGACCCCTCGCAAGATGTGTGAAGTTGTTAGACAGGTAGATATCGACCCCCATGTAAAGTTGACGTCCGCACTTCGCATATCAAGTGGTCATCAGGGTGACCTTCTCTAAGATGACTGATATTTGAAATATGAGGGTGATAACACAGCATTAGGGTGATCTTGTCTAAGATGACTGATAATTGAAAATATGATCCTCCCCCTCAAAAAATCAGGCCCAACTAAAAATGTGACATAACATGATTTTTGCTTGAAACCTAAACATTTCTGTAGGCACCAACACTGGCTTTGTCTAGGGATGCATGCCTCTTACATGCATGGTGAGAACCATAGATCTCTGAGATGTAGAACAACCCCTTATCCATTGGGCACAGAGTCAAACACATACCAACCTGCATCACAAAACATATATTTTTAAAACTAGAATTTTCCTCTATCAAACACTTGATTTTCTTCTAATCTCATTGGGTCAAACCTGAAGATGCTGCCATGATTTACCCACAAACAACCCTTGTCATTTGCATATCCAACTATCTTATTCAGCTTGTCACTGCCAACCCTATGCAAACAACCTTCAGCATCCAGCAACATGTGAATGTCACACTTATCAATCAATGCATATTCATATGGCATATAAAGCTTATCATCATCTATATCAGCAATATGCATTGCAAAATGATCTCCTAGCTGGACTAAAAATTGAAAGCACTCATAGTCCATCATATAGCTAGGATCATCAAGCCTCATCTTATCATAAGATGGCATATCAAAGAAGAAACTTTCATGTTCATAATTGTGCACATCATGCACACAATCTTCAGTTGCACCAGACAGGAAAGGCTCAAACTCTGGCACCTCTTTGCAATAACCTTCATGATATATGCTAGTCCCTCTTTCATTAGGATGAAATTCAGAATCCCTATCAATAACAGCGCCTTGATTTTTACCATACTCAAACAAATCCTCATCATTATATGTATCAAAAAAGGTTGATCCTAATGTTTCAGCCTCATTATAGTATGCCACTAGTTCGTGGGTAGCAGAACATGCATTTTCATTACCAATGAATACCTTATGTGGAGGAGTATCAACCTATGTGCCATAAGCAAAACTATAATCAAATAAAGAACAATCATACTCAGTAATAGCACTTGTTTCAATCCCTGATTGCTCTTCATCATCCTCATGTGTCTGAATAAAAGGCAATGACTCAAACATGGAATTGCTCATCTGTTTGCTTATTTCTTCTCTATCCTGTGCACAATACTCACAATTGTCTCCACAAATCCACTCAAACAAGTATTCATTGCTATCCATAACCTCGTCATTATTTTCAGAATTAGATGCCTCAACCTTACAATGGGAGTCATCATTGATCCTCTCACTGGCATCCTTCATTTGTGAACCTAGTTGAGCATTGTTATCAGCAGTATGTTCAAGTATAGCATTCTCAACTTCTATCTTCTCATTTACACATTTATCTTCAAATGATGCCATGATCATTTAGTCATTGTAGCTACACCACTGCTATTCATCCTAAAACCTGTGGATAGGGAATTTTGTATGTGCAGATTTCTCATTTTTTCTGTATCTTCTAAAAACTTGTATGCCATCTGCATACTTGTTATCCTGAATTCCCTCAACAATGCACTAGAGCCTTTCTCAAAAGCTTCAAAGAATATGCCAATGCAGATTGAAGTATTAGGTCTGAAGTCTTCAGGAATTTGTGAAAGGGCTACTACAAATCTATGACTGAAATCAATACAGGGCTCTTCATCTTGTCTTCTAATTTCCATCAATCTTGCAACAAGATCAACAGGTTCTCTTGCAAATTCTTCTCTAAAACAGTGAACAAGTTCATCCTAATAGGTAAAGGATCTCTTTGGAAAGATGGAATACCAACCCCTAGCTTTAGCATCAAAGGATCTAACAAAAAACCTCATCCACATATCCTCATCCCTAAATGAGTGTTTCTCCATAAAGCTATGAAAATTTTGGATATGTGCACCCCCATCACACACACTGTGACCACTAAATCTTGGCATCTGATTATAAATCTGAGTAGGCATACTTTCAACTTCATAATCAACCCATGACAAATCTAATTGGTCATACAAGGGATCAAACGAGCTGACAAGAGGTTTAACATTATGACTGGTAGACACAATAGAGTTGTTATTTAACTGAGCCTGTCGAGCCTCTAAGGGTATAAACCTATTCTTTATCTCTTCAATTCTTTTACTCAACATTTCATCCCTCTCTTGACTGAGTATGGGTGAATACATATTTGGATTCATATAAATTTCACTCTTAGACATCCTATATCTGTCTAAGACCTAAGGCTTCCCCTTGGCATCTAGCTTATGCAATAAAACAACAAATACAAGCGAGAAAAACCATGTACCTTTTCTCATCCAAATACTGAAGTCTTGAACAGAAAATCTTTTATTACAACAACACACATCAGCCTTTCATGTGCACTAAAACTTTTTTGCAGAGTCACCACCTCTCCAAAGAGGACACAATTTTCAAACAATTGAAAGCTCATCAAAGAACAAATATTCTTCTAAGTTCATTCCACCAGCAGAGCACTACTATTCACATGAAAGAACTAGATAGGCAACAATGATCTCACACTATTTGACTCTTGTTCCCCAACAGAGTTGCCATTTCTGTTGGTGACTCAGATGGGCACAAGCTCAATCTGTCTCTTCACTCCCCAGCAGAGTCACCAGTTTTGTTGGTATTTTCCCTCCGAATCAGCAGAGGGTTTGCTAGCTCCAATGTACAGGTAGATTTGGCCAACAAATACGGGACGTTGCGTGAGCTGCCTCCCTTTCACTTCTAGTTCTACCACACCGAGGGGGGTATCCCTATAACTAAATATTTATCTTTGATTCACCAAATGACAGAAAGATTTGGCTTTACAATGACAGGCAGAATACTCTCATGTGTGGACCAAGATGGCATGATAGGTCACAAGTTTGGCAACACTCTTGGACATATCTAACTGGTTGAGGATGAGAGTATGTAGGGGTCCTATTCCTACTCCTACAACTAACAGGTTGGAAAGATGGAAAGATTTGAATTTATGTTTGGAGTTATGGGATTTTCCTAGACCCTTTGAACAAATAGATTCCCAGACTAGTGCCTTATCTGGGTAGTAGAGTCAAATCCATGAATGTAAATGTTTCCCTATGACAACATGAATTCATATCCAGAGGACTTAGATAAAATATTACTACCTGACAACAATATGTCCAAGAAAAAGTATTACCAATGATCATACTTAGCAAATCCTATGATGCAATCCATTTTCCTCTGTATCTGATCAAAAGCCTATTTAACCACTCCTTGAGCAGACACAAGAAATCAGACACACAGTACAGCAAGTATATACTGACAAGCTTGGAATCCCTTGACAACCTTATTTAAAAGGAAAACAAGTAACATACAGGAGACAATCATAAACAACACACACACCAGGTGTTTGTCATTTAGATTCAATCTGCATAGAAAATCATCATACAGGAATTTATCATCTACAAAACATGAAAGACTGATACACCAGATCAAGGACAGAATCTACCACAAAAAATGCCTTTCAAAATGTGAACACCTTGTGTTTAGAGTCCGAGCAGAAAACCCAAAAACATCCAACAACTGTAGAATGGCCATGGATTTCTTTTTAAGGAGTAAACAAGCTTCTAGCCACCTAGCCTGACCAACCTCATAAATGTAGAGATCATTCCCTCCAGATTTTCAAAGAAACAATCGGATCCTCATTAATTTAGATCACTGAAGAAGTCAAATCCACAATAAAAATCAGTGGTGCAAGCAACCTGGACCTCGAACAGGCAAGCAGATGTGACACTTTCTCCATCACCATGCAGCATGGTCGTTGACTGTGAAGTGAACATGTAAAGAGGGCACCAACAGACAGTCATTTCATCCTTCAAACTTAGCCACAGGATTAGGCTCCAAATATGTAAGATCGATGGTTGCAATCTACCCATCCACCTTGAAGATCCATGTCAGCAGCATAGAAAAGCCCACTGCCAATGATATCGCACCACGTAGGCGGTCCTTTTGCTTCCCTGACCCTTCACAAATTTGTGAGATTTATTATCCCACATTCATCCTGCAATGACTTCACCAACACTTTATAAACAAGACCATACCGAAAGATAATTGTCGATGATTTTGTTCACGACGACACTAGCTTATACCCCATCGGCCAGACCCCCTATATCGGCGAACCTCCTGCTTGCTCACCTATTAAGCAATATCACCCTGATGATCAATATCATCAGTGCACCCCGATAAACCAGAGGAAGATCCTCTTGCACATATTTATGTCCTCATTGGAGATCGGTGGGACCTCTAACATAGGTGCCAATAATAACCATCATACCGAAGACCATATGATGCATCCCATCAAACTTAGATGACGTCATCATCATGTTGGCACAAGGTGATATTCGTAAGATGACTGATATTTGAAAATATGACCCCCTACAAGAATATCAGGCTGATGTTTGAAATATGACCCCTCACAAGATGTGTGAAGTTGTTAGATAGGTGGATATCAACCCCCATGTAAAGTTGACGTCTGCACTTCACAGATCAAGTGGTCATTAGGGGATCTTGCAACATCAGGGTGACCTTGTCTAAGATGGCTGATAATTGAAAATATGATCCTCCCCCTTAGAAAATTAGGCCCAACTGAAAATGTGACATAACATGCTTTTTTCTTGAAACCTGAATGTTTATGCAGGCACCAATAGGAACCATGATCTAGCATATGGTAGATGCACTTACAGCAGTTCATTACTAGTAATGAGCCAATTTTCTTCTTTCTTCTATCCATCTTTCTCAGTGGATAGTAAGGCAACTTAGACAGTGAGTCCACCTATAGTGAGAATTTCTTTGGGCAGTGAGCCCCATGGCTGTGAGCCTAATGCAGGAGCATCCCTATTTCAAGAGTAATCTTGCATCAACCAAAAACATTTGCATTTCAGTTCTTTCATTTTCTAGTTCAGTTAAGGTAGTTCAGTCAATAGCAGTTTTCAGCTTGTGGTCTGGTTTTGGCATTTCACACCTTGCAGATCAGACTTAGCATCTACATTCATTCATCTACACATATCAAGAATTCAGAGCATCTGTATCAGTTACCGGAAAGACATTTCTATCAGAAGTTGACTGTTTTCTCAGAGCAGAGCAATCTAACAGTTCCTAATAAATTAGATAAAGGAGAAGGCTTGCGGATCATCCCTTGACTTGCGGATCTCAATGACACATAATGTAATGTTCTTTGGTTCATGACTGACCTTCCCCAAGGGTCCACACATTGTTCCATTCATTTGAGGAAGTGTTCTATGCATTTAGGTCTGACCTATCTGTGAACACATTACAACCCTTCTTGGAGTTTGTGACCTTCCTTGGATGACACGGAGGAATCTATTAGTCTGGAAATGATATATATATATAGATCCTTAGGAAAGCAGTTAGCAATTGATTCATATTCCATAGTTTAGATTTGTGCGAAAGAGCTTCAAAGCCTTATCTTACGCATGTATCTAATCAGGCCTGTGAGCCCTAATTGTAAGCCCACATGTTGCCGACCGGATAGTATTTGAATTCTTTGATATACTGAATGACTGAATCTATGTTTGTTCCATTTTCTTTGAGTTGTTTCTATTGTGTTTACTGTTGCTGCATGGTCTAAATTGTTCATTATGTGAACCCTCCTACTGTGACTACACCAAGTGGTATCAGAGCAAAAGTTTGATTCTTTGGGGAGCGAGTTGGCGAAGGGAATTCCATAAGATCCTTTTGTGAGTAGATCTCTGATCCAAGGTACGTTACTTGTGTAGACACCCTAAAATGACCATGTCGTCGCACCACTTGCATTTCGTCTAATCTGGAGCATCACCTACATTTCAACATTAATTGAATAATCTAATTATTTAATTAATTTCATCAAATTCTTCCAAATCACATAATTTTGACATTAATTGAATAAATTCTCTTTATTTAATTAATTAAATTAAATTAAACTTTATTCTTCCAAAATTAAATAATTTTACATTATTTAATTAAATCAATTGTTCTTCTAAATTTAAATAAATCATGCAAATTTATTTAAATTGTCTCAATCCTCTAAAAATAAATAAAATCAAATATTTTATTTATAATCTTCTATTCCTCTATCATGCACAAGCAATTAAATAAATTTATTTATTTAATTTCAGTTATCTTCCAATTCCTCTTAAAATATCTTGTTAACTCATGTGCACAATTAGTCTTATTTTTAGAACTCTAAAAAAGGTAAAATTACTATCAATTCTTACAACTTTATTTTAAACTAAAAACTAACTTGGGGGTAAGATCATATCATCCATTTCTCTTTTTTCAGAAATGATGTTTACAATATATAATGATTTCAACAAAACTGATACAATACCAAAAACTATAAGTTACCACAAAATCCAAGGAAATGCAAAGTCTTCCGTTACTTTGTTCACTAATGAAAAATAAAATGATTTGAAGTAGAGTGCAGCCCAAAGTCTTCACTATACACCAAGATGAGATAAATAGATTAAAGATAACAACTTGCAGCACAAAGTCTTCAAGCTATTTCTCATTCATGAACACAACCCAATTCTCACAAATGATTTTATAGCTCAAATTCTATTAAAATCAGATTTAGAATACTCTTTAATCACTTGAAATAAACCCTCACACTCAATTACTTATCAAAGATAATATGATAGCAAAGACATAAGAACAATTCTATCATAAAACAAATCACTCCAAGAGAAAGATTGGAATTCAACTTGCTCTCTTGTATTGATAAATATTTGAAAATTGATTCACACAAATAAGCACAAAGTCTCAACTTGCTTCTCAATTCGGCAGAGTTTTGCTACAATAGATAAAAGATAATATTTACAAAAGAGGCCAACTTTATTTATAGGGAGAGGCCTTGAGAAAATTTAGGAAAAAACCTAACTACTTTGACTTATTCAAAAATAGGAGTCCTTATTGACTTTGGACTTCCTATATTTTTACATGTAATTACATATGAAAAATGTACATGTAAAAATGTCTAAAATTGTTTTGAAAGTACATCTGAAAATAAGAAAATAAACTAAGGAAAAACTGCTTCAATTTGTGTTGCCACTTTTCCTCATGTGACCATCATACATAGTGAAAGCCGCTTGCATCTCAATGCTATCCAGGTTGAATGTGTTCCTGAAGATCATCTTGGCTCTAACTATGGCATCTCTCACTGTAGTGATTGATTTTGCATGACTGGTTAACTTGGTTTTCAAATTATCCAAAGTTAACTGGTTGTCTAAAATATTGTCCACAGAAGTCATTGAAAATGTTTTATCTTAGAACTCTTTTTGGAACATGTCTTCAAATTCCTGAACCATTTCTTCTGCAGAAAGAAATTGGTTGTCCTGTGATACTAGCTTACAAGGCAACTCCTCCAACTCATGCAAAAGGTTGACATCACTTTGTTCACTGATTTCCTTTGCAGCTTCAAGATCATTGATCAAATTTCTAAGCATACTGCTCCTGTACATCAAAGCCTCCTTTGTTTCTATATAAGAATCCCTATTAGAGATGGCACCAATTGATATTAGGGTGCTTATTTTCAATTTCCTCATCTCTGCCCATTTATCATGAGTATTCTCTGTGCGTTCAATATCTTGAGAAATAGTATCAATGAGGTCATCAAGTTCTACTCATATTTTCCTCATTTTATCTATCTTCTCAGATATGTCTATGAGAAAAGAGACTCCTTGTGCATGCATCCTGTCTAAGTACTCTTCAAGTACTCTCCCTTTGAGATGAGTCCTTTCCGCTTTCTGAATGATGGGATCTTCCACAGAAACGGCCTCTGGAGTAACTGCTTCTGAGTTCAAAGTGATTTTCCTTACCACCATAGTTAGCTGTTCTACCATTACCTTGTAGTGATCCTTCATTTCATTTTCCCTGTCAAACTTCTGGATTAGGATGTCCATGGCTAATTGCATATCATTTTTAGTGCTTTCATGGGTTATTTTGCCCAATTCAACTCTAGAAATAGAGTAGTCATTCATATCAAAATTTTCAATAGTTGCATCCTGTGGAGGTTTTGCTATCTCCAAAAATTTGTGTCCCTTATCTTAGAGTACCCTAGAAAGAATCTTTGGTTTCTTCAGGGCCTTAGGCTTTGCAGGTACCAGCTTAGTGAAATCAATGTCATCTGGGGAGATGGCTTGCTTTTTCCTTTTTGGCGTGTAAGATGATAACCAAGGTGGGAGTAGAGAAGTACTCACATTGGGATCCATTCCTACTGCTGGTGTTCCCTAAACTGTACTTGTACTGGTAGTAGAAACAATGGGCGGGGTGTTAGTAAAAACCACACATGTTATATTTGAACTAGAGACTTGCTTAGTATTCATTACAAAATGATCAAAAATGGATGCATCCCCAATATAAAAAGACGAAGAAGACAAACTAGGAATAGACCCTGAAGAATGGAGAACATCTTCAAAAGTGTTTTGAGGATTATCAAAAATTATTTTAGGAGAGGGAGATTCAGAAGAGGGAATATAAATAGGGGAAATAGACATAGGAGCTGTAACAGGTGTATCGAGCAAAGGGGATGAGACTCCCATTTCTTGTTGTGTATTTTCCTATGGAGACAAAGCCTCCTCATCTTGTTGATCTGTAGTCCTACCTTCAACATCGATCTTTTCTGTGGTTGGCTCCTCAGTAGCTAGCTCCTCAACTTCCATATCTTTTATTTCAGGTTCTTCCTCCACAGCTTTTGATTTCTTCATCACAAATCTAATCTTAGGATTATGTGTTTTAGAGGATGAGGGAACATTACTCTTGTTCTTCGTTCTGTTTTCCACCTTTTTACCAGTTTGCTCTTGAACTTGAGTTTCTAATCCAGTGAGGAATTCTTTCAGAGTAATTCCTTTATCTGCCAGCTAGTTATTGGTGTTAGCCAATATGGGCTCAAATCTCTTCCTCAAAGAGGTCAACTCCTTTTGGGACCATTGGATTGGAGGGAGAGGGGTATTAGCAACCTGTTCAATATTATATTTGTCATCAACCAATTCCCCATCATCCACTAAATCTTCTGGAATATCAGTAAGTCCCAGATATTCAATCTACTCAAGAGACAATCTACTATAATCCAGTTTCCTGACATCTTCCTCTGTTCTCAGATCTACCCATACATCTTCAACCATAGGCTCATGAAATTGGGTTTTCCTTTTGATTTTGTCCTTTATGCCCCTATAGTCAAACTTTGGTCTCCTCTTGAATTGCTTCATGGTGACCAGTTGCATCTCAGTTTCCATGACCCTTGCCTTTGCAGTAGTCAATACTGAATATCTACCAATTTCAACTGGGAATCTGAAACCGGGCTTCTTGAGTTCCAATTGTTTGTTATGCATGACAATCATTTGTTTGCACAACTCCATTAAGACTAGTTTGTCGAAGGTGAATCTTGGAAGCATGTAGGGATAACCTTGAAAGAAACCCACCCTCAAGTATGAAAAAGAAGGAAATTGCAAGAACATACACCCGAAGTCATTTACCACTGTCCATGCCTCATCTGACACTCTTCTTTGTTCCAGTTGGGGATAAAAAAGACAAAGGAATACTGCAAAGAATGCATCATTTACTCTTCTAAAATGATGGATCGAACCTTTCAATGTCAACTGAGAATAGTATTGGTAAACAGGGATTACCCTCCTATCCCCTTCTGATGTTAATCCTAAAAAATCCTCATAGAGGCTGCAATGTATACCAGATAGGAGGTCATGTAGAACTTGAAGGTAGTGGATACCTTTGTCAGCTGTTCATGCAAAGCGTTGCTGATATGTTCGCCCCAGAAAATGGTTTGTTTACCCTGGAGTATGACCTTAATGAAAGGATATATCCATTCATGAAACTGTGAAGAGGAAGACAAACCTCTTATCTTGCTAAGGAGAGTAATGAGGTCACCAACTTCCTCTACAAAATCACTTCGAGGGAAACTACGTGACCACCTTGACAAATTTGACCTTGCAGTCTTCAACCATTTATTGTTGATTACTTTCTTTGCCTTCTCCAGATTTTTGTCATATTCCTTTTGTGCTTCAACAAAGTCAAGCTTTAACACTTCCGTAGCAGGGGGGCACATAAATACCTTATCAATGAACTCAGGATCCAACCTGATTATCACATTACCACTGGCGTCCACCACAGCTCTAATATCTTTGTTATAGAAATGGGCACACTGAAGAACAAATTCTGTGTTGTGAGTTGCCACTGGGAAAGATGACACCAGATGAATATTACTGTCAATTATCTTCTTCATCATAGCACTGGGATTGCTTGGCTTGGTTCTCTCCAAAAACTCAGCCATATCCACATGGCCAATATCTGTATCTCTAATGTCATCAGCATTAGAAGTGACTGAGGTGATTGGGAAAACACCTTGATATTTGTACTTCATTGCTTTTGATTTCTTCAGGGACAACTCAGTCATCTGGATGAGCTATCACCAAGAGGATGCTGATGGAGAATGAAGATCCACAGGAGAAACTGCAGCAAAAAGTCATGATCATGCAATTAGGGAAAATACTAGCAATCTCAAAAAATTGCATGTCAATGATCACGACTATGGAAACGCGCTTGAAAAAGGGGCTATAGTGCGAGCAGGCCAAAAATCAGAGGAAAGCAGGCTCAGAAAATTAAAACTGAAAATTTTCCAGAGTTAGGAAAATTTGGGAGAGAGTTTGCATGGGTGGCAAAATTTGCCACCCTTGCATATGAGGGGTTTTCTTATACTTGAATCGGCGGCAAATTTTGCCGCCATTGCATGTGGTAAGGAGCAAATTGTGTTAGAGCAGCAAAATTTACCGCTACTGCATGAGATAGGATTTTATGATGGTGTTCGAGCGGTAGGAATCGTCGACGATACACTTTGGGTAGGGTCGCAAGGTTTTTGATGTAGGAGCGGGTGTTTTCGTCGACGTCGCAGGAGAAGTTTTATCGAGAAATCTTGTGTAAGGGTGGCGAATTTTACCACCATTACACCTTGCATTAGAAAGTTTTAAGAAATCCATTAGTGGCGAATTTTGCCGACTACACGGAGTAGGGTTGTTAAGGTTTGGTGTAGGAGCGGGTGTTTTTGCCGCTCATACACCTCACCTTTGGGTAAGTGCCGAAGGGTTTGAATAGCAAATACAACTGACTGTGCATTAAACTCAATCCACGGAAAGAAACCAATGACACAAGACACAAAACCATGGGCATGAACAAAGATTAGTGGTTTCTGCTAATTCTACTGATGAGGAACAATCCAAGACACAATGTAAGGGAGAACAAAGGTTTAACTTCAATAGACTAGGCAAGCGACAACACAATCTAAAAAAGTATTATGAACGGCCTAAGAAAAAAACAAAATGCAAATACTGATTAATAAATAAAACCCTAGAAATCAAAAAGTAGAAAAAAAATGACTAACCTGTTCAAATGGAGGAAAACCCTAGGTTTGATGATGAAGAATTCAATCAAATCCTAGCTCGGCACGATCGATCAGTGCGAGGGGAGTCCAAAGATTGGCTAGGCAAGTAAGAAATGAAATGACAAAACAAACTAAAGAAAATGTATTTAAAACTGGAAAATATGCCTTTAACGGATGGCACGAGTGGCCATTAATGGCACTCCAAGATCAAGATCCCAGAGATCTTGTTCAGGCGGCAAAATCGGCCGACCTTGCACATGTGGCTTCGAACATGCAAAAGTGGTGAAATTCGCCGACACTACATGTACACCTTGGAGAAATATGTAACGGCGGCAAAAAGTGCCACCTTTACATATTTAAAGAGAAACATATGTAAGAGCGGTGAATTTCGCCACCTTTACATATGCAACAAAACTTAAAGAGACATGTAAGAGCGATGAAAAATGCCGCCATTGCATATCAAAACTCAAAAATTTACTAACTCTTGAAAATGGCTAAAATTGACATTTTAATCAGTTTACGACTTGAACGATCTTTGCAAATATCAAGAAACCAATTCAAGGGAATGTCACAGACTAGTTTAGAATGTCAAATGACTTTGCACGAGATCAAGGGAATCTTGTCTCGATTTGTGAGCTTAGAGTGTAGATTCACGAAATGGACAAGTTTCGTGGGGGTTGTCTACAAAAACGAGCGCAGCTGATTTTGAGAACAACAGCTAGCTCTAATTGGGGAACTTCCTTCGATCAAACTTTGAAATGATTGAAGGGAGTAGAATCTAGTCTCTAAGTGCCTTCATCCATGCCATTGGGATATAGAGTCTAGCTAAAAATAAAAAGACACAAAAGACTAAACGAAAAAACAAAAATAAAAACACACAACTATACAAATGTACAAATGAACTTATCTGATACTTCAAGGATTGAAGTGCTTCAGATGTTGCCCATTGTGTGGTAGCAAGAATGGTGCCCCATCCTAATACTCCAACAAGAAACTATTTTCACCACAGAATTGATGAATGATGAATGGACCTCTCCACAAGGAATCAAATTTTCCATGCATTCCCTTTGGTTCTCTCCTCTTGTCCCACAACAAGACTTGATCTCCAACCTGAAACTCGTGAGCCTTTGCCTTCTTGTTGAAGAGTTTCTTTACTTGACATTGGTGTTCAGCGATACGATCTACTACCATAGTTCACTGCTTCTCAAGTCCAGTTAGATACATGATCCTTTTATCAATAGAATTATCAAAAGTTCTATCTTCTAATGCCTTCACCAACTTCAATGATGGCAATTCCAAAGTAATTGGTATCTCCACATTCAGGCCATATAGAAGCTGAAATGGTGACATGCCTATTGCCCTTTTGGGGGTAATTCTATTTGCCCATAAAGCATCAAAAAGTGCTTTATGCCAAATTCTCTGATTCTCATCTACCAGTTTCCTGATAATAGTGACCAAATTCTTATTGCTTGATTCTGCTTGACCATTCCCTTGTGGATAATAGTCTGAAGAATGGGAAAGAATGATCCCATGCTTGTAACAAAATTTAGTAATCTCATGAGAAGAAAAACAAGTAGCATTGTCTGCTACAATCTTGTTTCGAACCCCAAACCTGGAAATAATGTTCTCCTTAAGGAAACTGCATACCACTTCAGAAATAGCATGTTTGATTGGAATGGCTTCCACCCACTTGGTAAAATAGTCTGTCATGGTGAGAACATAGTTGTGTCCTGCACTCGATGGTGGATTCACAGTGCCAATGAAGTTGATGCCCCATTGCTGAAAAGGTTCTTCAATAACCACTGGTTTGAGAGGTAGGGCTGCCAACTTTGGTTTCCCAACAAACTGTTGACACAACTCACACCTACGTACCCAATTGTACGCGTCTTGGAATAGTGTGGGCCAATAATATCTAGCTCGCAGAATCTTGTGAGCTGTTACAGGTGCAAAAAAATGTCCTCCACAAGCCAAATTGTGGAAAGACTCCAAAAGTCTACTTTGTTGTGCTTTATCCACACAACAGAGAAATACTCCATCAAGACTCCTTTTGTACAAACCATTGTCCCAAAGGACGTAGTTAGCAGCTTTCAACTTGATAGTTCTTTTCTCCTTATAAGACAGGTGAGAAGGGAACTCACCATAGGTAAGGAAATGAGCAATATTTGAATACCACTCATCAGTAGTAGTGACAAAAAGAACAGTTGGTGTGTCCTCAACTTCTACTTGTTCGTCCCTTGTCTCTTTTGGAACATTATTAGCGATCAATTGACACAAACCTTTACCACGTACAAGCTTGGTAGGCTTGATATCCAAATCAAATTCTTGGATCTTAGCAATCCAATTACCTCTCTTTGTTCCAAACTCCTGTTGAGTTAGGATAGACTTGATTGTTGTATCAGGCACCATAACAACAGTGTGTGAATTCAGAATATAGAACCTAAAATGCTTCACCGCTTTGACCACGGCATAAGCATGCTTCTCCATATTAGAATATTTTAATTCATGAGCTTTGAGAGGACAACTCATAAATGATATGGGGTATTCCACACCTTCTTCATTCTACTGAACTAGAATAGCTGAAAGTGTATGTTCTAAAGCGTAGCTGTAAACTATGAAATCTTTGGTGTAGTCGGGACACACAAGAACTGGAGCATGAGCAATAGCTTTCTTGATATCCTCAAATGCTGCTTTGCCTTCTACAGTCCAATGGAAAGTGACCTTACCCTTCATCATGTTGACGATGTGACAGGTTTTCTCTGCAAACCCACAAATGAACCTTCACAGAAAATTCACCTTTCCAAAGAAAGAATGAACTACAGTCTTACTAGCAGGCAAAGTAAGACTTTGAATAGATTTGACTCTTTTCAAGTCAATTTTAGTGCCTTCTTGGGATACAATATGTTCGAGAAGTTTGCCTTTTGTAACCCCAAAAACTGACTTCTTAGGGTTGAGAGAAATACCATTTTGCCGACAGTGTTCTGGCACTTGTCGTAAATGGTGCGCATGATCATGACAGTTTTTGGAGAAAACAGTCAAGTCATCAAGATACACCACAATGAACTTCCCCATCTCATCTCTGAAGGCAAGATCCATTGCTCTCTAAAATGTGGCGCTAGCACTGATTAGACCAAAAGGCATTCTGTGATATGCAAATGTGCCCCCTGGTGTGGTAAAAGCAGTTTTGAACTGATCTGCTTCATTGACCTCCACTTGGTTATACCCTGAAAAACCATCTAGCATAGACAACATTTCTGAACCAGTTACTGTTTGCAATACTTGATCCATGATGGGCAAGGGGTAGTTATCTTTTAGGGAAGACTGGTTGAGATTCCTAAAATCAACACAGATACAGATTTTTCTATTCTTCTTCCTTACAGGAACTATGTTCGCGATCTAGGTGGAATTATGAATTGGAAAAATTATCCTTGCATTCAACATCTTTTGAATCTCATAAAGGATCGTACCTGATATCTTGGGGTTGTATTGCCTCTGCTTCTACTTGTGAGGCAATGATCCAACTTTGAGGGGAATTTTGTGTTGAACCTCCTTAGGCCTGAAAGACTTCATATCATCATAGGAGTAAGCCAAAACATCAATGTAATGGCGAAGGAGGGTAATGAATTTGAATCTTTCATCGGTAGTGCAACATTTCCCAATATTGACCATTTTGGGATCCGCCTTCAAACTTAAATTTACCTGTTCAAATTCCATAGAGGAACTTGAATCCTGTTGTTGCCACTGCTTGATATACTTGTCATGCTTATCAAACAATTTTTCAAGGGAAACCAAGCCTTTTGGAATCTTATTCCCTTTCAATTGAAGAAATTCTTTGCCGGTTTGTGAATCTATCTCAGAAACATATTCCCGCAGTGGTGATTCACTACCTTCAAAGTAAAGCTCATCAAAGCTATCCATTTTTTCCAAGAAAGCAATGGTTTGGTTATCACCATTGAATACCTGCCAATGGTCAGCGTTATCAGGTACACTTGGTCGGAAGACCAGCTCAATAGTGTACTTGTTTCCTTTGAAATCTTTGTGAGGAACCATGAGAGTGGCAGAAACAACCAATGAATCTGCATGATCATTAAACTCTCTTGGCACTGCAGAAATATTGAAAGCATCAAAACCTTCAATACAATCCCATACACGATTGCGATAGTATCTCAATCTTTCATTCTTTGTTTGGTACAAATTCCTCACTTGACAAACCACCAATTTGACATCTCCTTAGGCATGAAGAACTTTAACACCCCTAGCATGAGCAGCTTCCAATCCGAGCAACAAGGACTCGTATTCGGTGATGTTATTAGTATTGTCAAATTGTAACTTGTATGAGAAAGGTAAGATATCACCTTAAGGAGATATCAAGACCACTCCAGCTCCAGAACCAGTAGATGAACAACTGCAATCAAATTCTAAAATCCAGACTTCATTAGAAATTGATTTTTTGGAATTTCTTTGATCAGAAGATTCCTCTTCATCGGTGAGGGAAGAATCTGGCATTATTATACCTTCACCTAAACTTTCATCTGAAAACTCATCTGATTCTTCATCTGAATGGTCTGAGCTAGCACTTGATAAACTCTCATCTAATGAACTAGAACCGTCTTCAGAAGACAGGAAATAGTTACCCATTCCTGAGGACTCAAACAAGATTTGAGCTTTGGGATTTGATGTTTGGGTAACAATGTATTTTGCCTCCTTCTCAAGAAGCAATTTCTGCATGACACCTTTAACAGGTATCCTTGCTTTAGATAGATCCATATTCAACTCCCCACCTACATCCTTGCAGAAATTACGCCCAAGAAAAATGATGTAAGAAGCTGGACCATCAGCTACCAGGACTGTCGTCTTAATTCTCTTATCTGGAAAAGCCGCAAATGCAAATTGGGCATCTTTGATTTGACCAAAAAGTGGAATTTGCTTATTTTCCATAGAGAAACACCTCCCAAAAGTTTTGGTTAAGGTGAGGCCAAGGGCATCTGCTACTTTAGCAGGCATAACATTATCAGAGGCTCTGGAATCTATTACGTAATTGCTCAATTTATGACCATTTACCAATAGGGAAACATAGAAAGGTTCAATTTTTCCAGAGGCTTCAAGGGGAGTAGTGACAAGATTATTTTGGGTAGGTTTGCTTTTTGAGGAGTCATGAGCAACTTTTGGAAACTCTTGTTCTGCAGGGATGGTCTTGTTTTTGACGTATTTAGCTAATCTATCAAATTGTTCAGGATTAGCTTGTAAATACTCAACTTCAAACATTTGGATCTTAGTCTTCCCAGCATGATCTATTATATCAAATTGCTGAAATGAATTAGAAACAGAGGAAGAAAATCCATCATTCTAATTTTTGGTAGAGATAGTACTAGTCTAAGGAGTAGAAGTGGAAGGTACAAATTCGTTAGAGGCACTTACTTGTTTATTGCTCACTAGGTCTTTTGATTGGAAAGGTAGCGGAGTCCCCCGTCTAGCGATTGAAATTACTGGTTGAGATTCTTCTCTCACCTTTCCTTTATCAGCTTGAGGAGTTGGCTGATTTTGGGACTGGGTAAAGACAACATATGCTCCTTCACAGACTTCTCCTTTTTCAACTTCATCTTGGTAATTCAAAAAGCTGATGGTAGAGTCGCTAGCTAATTCTTCTTCTCCTTCTATGAAGATATTAGCATCATTCTCATGGTCCAACTCAGGTTGGAAAGAATGTTCATTTTCAGCTTCATAATAGCCAACTGCTGAGTTGACCAACGCTGCTTCAATGGCAAGCTTCCCTTGTGTAGGAGGAAGACGATTGTGTTGTCCTTGATTTCTAGCAGCATTTCCTTGATATGAATTATTTGGAAATGTCCTCCTTGGTATATCCCGATAAGAAGGAGGGGCAGACATACCTTGGGACATTTGTCTCTTCAGAGCTAGCAATTCATTTGCTAGCTTTTGCACCATAGGATCTGTGGTGCTTGTGGAAGAATTCTCAGCAGAATAGGAACTTTTATTTCTATTAGAATCCCTTCTTATCTTACCCGCAAGGATAAGATCATCTTCCACTTCAGTTGCCAAAATTTGAGCTGTGGCAAGATCTGTAGGACCAGCTTGCCTCAACAGAAAACTCACCTCAGGAAGTTGTGTATTGATAAAGAAACATTTAAGGTTCTCCGCTGTTGGCTCAACGGTGGTGGGAATCCTGTTTCTCAACTTATTGAACTTAGAGATGAAGTCTCGCATAGGTTCATGAGGTTCTTTTTTCATTTGTGTTAGCTGTGCCAACAATCCATGTGCATCTTCCGTAGGTTTAAACTTGGCTTCAAACTTAGTTTTGAGAGTATTCCAATTCATTATGGTTTGAGTTCAAAGATGATAAAACCAGTTTGTAGCAGCACCTTGCAGTGTTTCTACAAAAAGTCGTACAGCTACATCTTCATGCTTGACACCTATCACACCACAGGCTATACAGAAAACTGCAATGTGTTCATCAGGATGAACCTTCCCATCACCGTAGAATTTGGGGAATTTCTTTCTTGAACTACGAGGTAGTTCATGCAATGGTGGGGTTAAATTTAGAGGACCAAAAGTGTTACCCCAAGGAGCATGGGTTGCCATGACACGCTGATTAAAAGGTGGGATAACAAATTTTTCTGAAGCATGAACAGACAAAACTCTGCTAGCACTAGAACTAGAAGTTTCACCTGGTATGGGGGACCTGGCGTTGGTAGGAGGAAAACTCCTGGTACACTGAAGACGAGGTCATAGAGGCAAGAGTCCAAAATTATTTTGCTGCATCAATTCAAACGCAGGATCGATAATACCTTGAGCTCTCTTGCTTCTGGTATACCGTGAATCTACCAGAATGTAGTATGCCTAACAAAATTTTGCAACAAATGGAAAAGAACTAAAAATGCTTCAACTCAGAGCATGAGGTTTCAAGTTGCGCATTCCTTCCCTAGTAGAGTTGCCAAAAAATTGTTGGATGAATATTTTGTCTTCAACTAACTGAAGGCAAAATGGTTAATCAACCATAGTACAATGAGATAAATCTCTCCTCTCAGCAAGGGGAGGTTCCCTATCAATTCTTACAACTTTATTTTAAACTAAAAACTAACTTGGGGGTAAGATCATATCATCCATTTCTCTTTTTTCAGAAATGATGTTTACAATATATAATGATTTCAACAAAACAAATACAATGCCAAAAACTATAAGTTACCACAAAATCCACGGAAACACAAAGTCTTCTGTTACTTTGTTCACCAACAAAAAATAAAATGATTTGAAGTAGAGTGCAGCCCAAAGTCTTCACTATACACCAAGATGAGATAAATAGATTAAAGATAACAATTTGCAGCACAAAATCTTCAAGCTATTTCTCATTCACGAACACAACCCAATTCTCACAAATGATTTTATAGCTCAAAGTCTATTAAAATCAGATTTAGAATACTCTTTAATCACTTGAAATAAACCCTCACACTCAATTACTTATCAAAGATAATATGATAGCAAAGACATAAGAACAATTCTATCATAAAACAAATCACTCCAAGACAAAGATTGGAATTCAACTTGCTCTCTTGTATTGATAAATATTTGAAAATTGATTCACACAAATAAGCACAAAGTCTCAACTTGCTTCTCAATTCGGCAGAGTTTTGCTACAATAGATAAAAGATAATATTTACAAAAGAGGCCATCTTTATTTATAGGGAGAGGCCTTGAGAAAATTTAGGAAAAAACCTAACTACTTTGACTTATTCAAAAATAGGAGTCCTTATTGACTTGGGACTTCCTATATTTTTACATCTAATTACATATGAAAAATGTACATGTAAAAATGTCCAAAATTATTTTGAAAGTAAATCTGAAAAATAGAAAATAAACTAAGGAAAAACTGTTTTAATTTGTATCGCCACTTTTCCTCATGTGACCATCATACATAGTGAAAGCCGCTTGCATCTCAATGCTATCCGGGTTGAATGTGTTCTTGAAGATCATCTTGGCTCTCACTATGGCATCTCTCACTGTAGTGACTGATTTTGCATGACCGGTTAACTTGGTTTTCAGATTATCCAAAGTTAACTGGTTGTCTAAAATATTGTCCACAGAAGTCATTGAAAATGTTTTATCTTCGAACTCTTTCTGGAACATGTCTTCAAATTCGTGAACCATTTCTTCTGCAGAAAGAAATTGGTTGTCCTGTGATACCAGCTTACAAGGCAACTCCTCCAACTTATGCAAAAGGTTGACATCACTTTGTTTACTGATTTCCTTTGCAACTTCAAGATCATTGATCAAATTTCTAAGCATACTACTCCTGTACATCAAAGCCTCCTTTGTTTTTGTATAAGAATCCCTATTAGAGATGGCACCAAATGATATTAGGGTGCTTATTTTCAATTTCCTCATCTCTGCCCATTTATCATGAGTATTCTCTGTGCATTCAATATCTTGAGAAATAGTATCAATGAGGTCATCAAGTTCTACTTGTATTTTCCTCATTTTATCTATCTTCTCAGATACGTCTGTGAGCAAAGAGACTCCTTGTGAACACATCCTGTCTAAGTACTCTTCAAGTACTCTCCCTTTGAGATGAGTCCTTTCCACTTTCTAAATGATGGGATCTTCCACAGAAACGGCCTCTGGAGTAACTGCTTCTGAGTTCAAAGTGATTTTCCTTACCACCGCAGTTAGCTATTCTACCATTGCCTTGTAGTGATCCTTCATTTCTTTTTCCCTGTCAAACTTCTAGATTAGGATGTCCATGGCTGACTGCATAACATTTTTAGCACTTTCATGGGTTATTTTGCCCAATTCAACTCTAGAAATAGAGTAGTCATTCATATCAAAATTTTCAATAGTTGCATCCTGTGGAGGTTTTTCTATCTCCAGAAATTTGTGTCCCTTGTCTTCAAGTACCCTGGAAAGAATCTTTGGTTTCTTCAGGGCCTTAGGCTTTGCAGGTACCAGCTTAGTGAAATAAAAGTCATTTGGGGAGATGGCTTGCTTTTTCCTTTTTGGCATGTAAGCTTATAACCAAGGTGGGAGCAGAGAAGTACTCACATTGGGATCCATTCCTACTGTTGGTGTTCCCTGAACTATACTTGTGCTAGCAGTAGAAACAATAGGCGGGGTGTTAGTAAAAACTGCACCTATTACATTTGCACTAGAGACTTGCTTAGTATTCATTACAAAATGATAAAAAATGGATGCATCCCCAATATCAAAAGATGAAGAAGACAAACTAGGAATAGACCCTGAAGAACAGAGAACATCTTCAAAAGTGTTTTGAGGATTATCAAAAATTATTTTAGGAGGAGAGGGAGATTTAGAAGAGGGAATATCAATAGGGGAAACAGACACAGGAGCTGCAACAGGTGTATCAAGCAAAGGGGATGAGACTCCCATTTCTTGTTGTGTATTTTCCTGTGGAGACAAAGCCTCCTCATCTTGTTGATCTGTAGTCCTATCTTCAACATCCATCTTTTCTGTGGCTGGCTCCTCAGTAGCTGGCTCCTCAACTTCCATATCTTTTATTTCAAGTTCTTCCTCCACAGCTTTTGATTTCTTCATCACAAATCTAATCTTAGGCTTATGTGTTTTAGAGGATGAGGGAACATCACTCTTTTTCATCATTCTGTTTTCCACCTTTTTACCAGTTTGCTCTTGAACTTTAGTTTATGATCCAATGAAGAATTCTTTCAGAGTAATTCCTTTATCTGCCAGCCAGTTATTGGTGTTAGCCAATATGGGCTCAAATCTCTTCCTCAAAGAGGTCAACTCCTTTTGGGACCATTGGATTGGAGGGAGAGGGATATTAGCAACCTGTTCAATATTATATTTATCATCAACCAATTCCCCATCATCCACTAAATCTTCTGGAATATCAGCAAGTCCCAGATATTCAATTTGCTCAAGAGACAATCTGCTATAATCCAGTTTCCTAACATCTTCCTCTGTTCTCAGATCTACCTATATGTCTTCAACCATAGGCTCATGAAATTGGGTTTTCCTTTTGATTTTGTCCTTTACACCCCTGTAGTCAAACTTTGGTCTCCTCTTGAATTGCTTCATGGTGACCAGCTGCATCTCAGTTTCTATGACCCTCACCTTTGTAGCAGTCAATACTGAATATCTACGAATTTCAACTGGGAATCTGAAACTGGGCTTGTTGAGTTCCATTTGTTTGTTATGCACGAAAATCATTTGTCTGCACAACTCCATTAAGACCAGTTTGTCAGAGGGGAATCTTGGAAGCATGTAGGGATAACCTTGAAAGAAACCCACCCTCAAGTATGAAAAAGAAGGAAACTGCAAGAACATACACCTGAAGTCATTTACCACTGTCCATGCCTCATCTGACACTCTTCTTTGTTCCAGTTGGGGATCAAAAAGACAAAGGAATACTACAAAGAATGCATCATTTACTCTTCTAAAATGATGGATCGAACCTTTCAATGTCAACTGAGAATAGTATTGGTATACAAGGATTACCCTCCTATCCCCTTCTGATGTTAATCCTGGAAAAATCCTCATAGAGGCTACAATGTATACCAGATAGGAGGTCATGTAGAACTTGAAGGTAGTGGATACCTTTCTCAGCTATTCATGCAAAGTATTGCTGATATGTTCACCCCAGAAAATGGTTTGTTTACCTTCGAGTATAACCTTATTGAAAGGATACATCCATTCATGAAACTGTGAAGAGGAAGACAAACCTCTTATCCTGCTGAGGATAGTAATGAGGTCACCAACTTCCTCTACAAAATCACTTCGAGGGAAACTATGTGGCCACCTTGACAAATTTGACCTTGCAGTCTTCAACCATTTATTGTTGATTACTTTCTTTGCCTTCTCTAGATTTTTGTCATATTCCTTCTATGCTTCAACAAAGTCAAGATTTAACACTTCTATAGCAGGGGGGCACATAAATACCTTATCAATGAACTCAGGATCCAACCTAATTATCACATTACCATTGGCATCCACCATAGCTCTAATATCTTTGTTATAGAAATGGGCACACTGAAGAACAAATTCTGTGTTGTGAGCTGCCACTGGGAAAGATGACACCAGATGAATATTACTGTCAATTATCTTCTTCATCATAGTACTGGGGTTGCTTGACTTGGTTCTCTCTACAAACTCAGCCATATCCACATGGCCAATCTCTGTATCTCTAATGTCATCAACATTAGAAGTGACTAAGGTGATTGGGAAAACACCTTGATATTTGTACTTCATCACTTTTGATTTCTTCGGGGACAACTCAGTCATCTGGATGAGCTATCACCAAGAGGATGCTAATGGAGAATGAAGATCCATAGGAGAAACTACAGCAAAAAGTCATGATCATGCAATTAGGGAAAATACTGGCAATCTGGGAAAATCATATGTCGATGATCACGACTATGGAAATGCACTTGAAAAAGGGGGCTATAGTGCGAGTAGGCCAAAAATTAGAGGAAAGTGGGCTTAGAAAATTAAAACTAAAAATTTTCCAAAGTTAGGAAAATTTGGGAGAGAGTTTGCATGGGCGGAAAAATTTGCCGCCCTTACATATGAGGGGTTTTCTTATACTTGCATCAGCGGCAAATTTTGTCGCCACTGCATGTGGTAAGGAGCAAATTGTGTCAGAGCGGTGAAATTTACCGCTACTACATGAGATAGGATTTTATGATGGTGTTTGAGTGGCAGAAATCATCGATGATACACTTTGGGTAGGGTCGCAAGGTTTTGATGTAGGAGCGGGTGTTTTCACCGACGTCGCAGGAGAAGTTTTGTCAAGAAATCTTGTGTAAGCATGGTGAATTTTATCGTCGTTATACCTTGCGTTGGAAAGTTTTAAGAAATCCATTAGTGACAAATTTCACCGACTACACAAAGTAGGGTTAGTAAGTTTTGGTGTAGGAGCGGGTGTTTTTGCCACTCATACACCTCGCCTTTGGGTAAGTGCCGAAGGGTTTGAACGGTGAATACAACTGACTATGCATTAAACTCAATCCACAGAAAGAAACCAACGACACAAGACATAAAACCATGGGCATGAACAAAGATCAGTGGTTTTCACCGATTCAATTGATGAGGAACAATCCAGGACACAATGTAAGGGAGAACAAAGGTTTAACTTCAATGGACTAGGCAAGCGACAACACAATCTAAAAAGTATTATTAACGACCTAAGAAAAAAACAAAATGCAAATATTGATTAATAAATAAAACCCTAGAAATCAAAAAGCAAAAAAAAAGGACTAACCTGTTCAAATGGAGGAAAACCCTAGGTTCGATGATGAAGAATTCGATCAAATCCTAGCTCGGCGCGATCGATCAGTGTGAGGGGAGTCTAAAGATTGGCTAGGTAGGTAAGAAATGAAATGATGAAACAAACTAAAGAAAACGTATTTAAAACTCAAAAATATGCCTTTAACAGATGGCACGAGTGGCCATTAATGGCACTCCAAGATCAAGATCCCAGAGATCTTGTTCGGGTGGCAAAATCAGCCGACCCTGCACATGTGGCATCAAACACGCAAAAGTGGTGAAATTCATTGACACTACATATACACCTTGGAGAAATATGTAACGGCGGTAAAAAGTGTCGCCTTTACATATTTAAAGAGAAACATATGTAAGAGCAGCGAATTTTGCCACCTTTACATATGCAACAAAAATTAAAGAGACATGTAAGAGTGGCAAAAAATGCCGCCATTGCATATCAAAACTCAAAAATTTACTAACTCTTGAAAATGGCTAAAATTGACATTTTAATTAGTTTACGACTTGAACGATCTTCGCAAATATCGAGCAACCAATTCAAGGGAATGTCACAGACCAGTTTAGAATGTCAAATGACTTCGCACGAGATCAAGGGAATCTTTTCTCAATTTGCAAGCTTAGAGTGTAGATTCACGAAACGGACAAGTTTCGTGAGGGTTGTCTACAAAAACAAGCGCAGCTAATTTTGAGAACAACAGCTAGCAAATTCCCTTTCAAGATTCCTGAGAAATAGTTTGTTAGCATATTTGTGCAGAACCTCAACCAAGAATTAGGTTTCCATTTGCAAATTCTTAGTGCTACAACCTTCAACAAAATCACATACAACGGAATTAACATCAAAAAGGCCCTCATTGCTAAGGGTGTAGTCAAAATCTTCAAAGAAACGAAAGACAATGTTGCTCAACACCAAAAGAAGGATAAACCCAAATATTGGAACAAAAATAAAAATGTGGTCAACGATGGGGTGGTCAACTCTAAACATGTCCAAAATTTGCAAACGCTGCTGCAGCTTTCCAAACCAAGTCAAGCTCTACCTCAACAACAGCAACAAAAAAGACAACCTTATCAAAACCAACAACAAAGACAACAAGAGTGGCCTCAACAAGATTACCCTCCGCGGCGTCAGTTCACTCCCTTGGGAGAGCCCATCGAATCAGTCCTACAGAAGCTTTTACACAAAGGGCTCATCACCTTACTGGATGCTCCCCCATATGGAGAACCTATTTACAAAACTTCACATTACAGAGAAAAGGAATATTGTGAATTCCATAGGAGCAAAGGGCACAGAATCACATCGTGCATGAAACTCAAACACCTAATCCAAAATCTCATCGAAGGCAACCAAATCTTTCTTGAAGATGATCCACTAGCTCAACACACAAACAAAGACCTCAACATGTACAAGGAACCATTCCCTCACCATGGTCTGCCTCCTCCTCAGGATAAGATTAAAGGTATCAACCATGCTTCCACTTCCTTTGACTCCTTTGTAGGTCATTTTGAAGAGAGTCGAGTGTCTAACCTCACAATTAAAGGCAAATCTACATGTTGCACTGTTACAACTCATCGTGGTCGTGTCACTATTCATGGTCCTACACCTAGTCTTCCAGCTCAATCTGATTATAATCTTATTGAACATCTAGGGAAAATGCCAGCACAGATCTCTATCTTGGACCTTCTACGGTCATCACCTGCACATAGAGTAGTGCTAGAAAAAGCACTCCAAGAATCTTCGGTTCCTAACAACATAGCGGTTGCGGATTTTTGAGCTATAGTAGGTAACATTGCTTCGCCCTACAATGTGGTCCTCTCTGAGAAAGACCTCCCTTCCCATGATCCATGTCACAATAATGCCCTTCATATTGAAGTTCTCATCCATAAGCGCAAAATCAAACGTATACTCATAGATGGTGGTGTTGGTCTCAACATCTATTCTTTAAAGTTACTTAAACAATTGGGATACTCTAAGGATCATATCAACATTGATCAAAGTATTACAATCAAGGGATATGATGATGCTAAACGTCGCTCAGAAGGTGTTATCCACTTGCCTATACAACTGGGCCCCGTCATGCTTGAAACTCGGTGTCAAGTCCTTGATATTGAGCTGCCTTACAACATTATCCTAGGCCACCCATGGATCGATGTGATGAAAGCTATCCCCTCCATGTACCATTAGTCTCCAAAGTTCCCATACAATGGCATGAAGATAATTATCCTAGGAGACCCCAATCCTTTTGAATTTTGTCATGTCTTGTAAGGTAGTTATAAAAATTGCAACCAAGTGCCTCAAAATGACAAAGCCCTTGAATCCCCACTATATGTTAATCCTGAAACTTTGACACAAGCCTCTACAAGTGAACCTAATCCTCTTCCTGAAATCAAAGCTCACATCCGTGATATAGGCTTTGGAACCTATGATATCTCAAAATCTTGTTGTGCAGGGCGGATGCCTTTGTCCCCTAAATCTTACGGCCAACCACCCATTGCCAAAGAAACTAAAAAAGTAGCTATTCCTCCCCTAGCATTTCTAACCCAATTCCAATAGGGAAAATTATTGGAAGAGGAAACTATTGAGGACATTTCTTCTTGGCTCTATAAGGAGAAAGAACCAGTTACAATACCAGTCAAGCAATATGGCAATGGCTTAAGGATAGTCAAAAACATGGGCTATAAAGGCAAAGATGGCCTTGGGAAATAGAATCAAGGAATTATGGAACCCATTATTGTGACAAAGAAACTAGACACGAATGGTTTAGGATTTGGTAGGAAGGTACCACGCACCTTGGACATCGAGCGTATACTCAATAGGGTGGCTGAAACTTCCCTCGCCAATTCGACATCTAATGAGGATATCATCGATGACTCTTCCCTCCATATGACTGACCTATTCACCGAACCTCCATCTTTATGCTATCATCCGTATCCTTAACCTCCACCACAAACACCCAAAATGTAACACTTGTCTACCCTGAACTTATCGATTGGGACCAACAAGGGTCCCCCGTTATAGATGTATTTCAGAATGACGAAGCTATAGCTGAGTTCATGGGACTTTGGGAAGGTATCCCTCTTGGTGATAATAAAGCAAGTTTTGTAATGGAACTAGAGCCAACTACTTATTTTGGTGAGAATGCCAAATCCTCCAGTCACAAAAGTAAAAATAAAGAAAGATCTCTAGGTGAAAACCACATTGTGGCACCTCCCGATCACAAAATAGTAAAAACAAAGGACGTATCCAAAGGTGAAAACCTAACTATGGCACCTGAGGATGGAGGATTTGACCTTCCCCTACCATCTAAGTATCAAGAGAAGTCAACTCTCCTATTGGAAGATTCTACAGAGATAAACCTTGGCACAGAGCAAAATCCCAAGACCACATTCCTGGCAGCATCATTATCAGAAACAGAGCACAGGAATCTTAACACATTCTTCTTACAGCAAACCATCAACTTTGCATGGACCTATGCTGATATGCTAGGGCTAGACCCTAAGCTAGTAGTTCATTATCTCACAATGGATCCAATAGTTAAACCAGTCAAGCAAAAGCTGAGGAAGATGCACCCACAGATAGCTCTCTTAGTAAAAGTTGAAATACAGAAGCTGTTAGATGCAAAGTTCATCCAACCTATTGATTATTCAGACTAGGTATCAATGTCCCAAGGATGACTTTCCATTACCAAACATTGATATTATAGTAGACTTGACAGCAGGTCACGAAATGCTTTCTCTCATGGATGGATTCTCAGGCTACAATCAGATAAGGATAGTAGAAGAAGATCAACATAAAACAACCTTTACTTGTCCTTGGGGTAACTATTGTTGGCGTGTCATGCCGTTTGGTCTAAAGAATGTAGGGGCAACTTATCAAAGAGCAATGACAGTGATATTCCATGATCTCTTTCATCATATCATGGAGGACTATGTTGATGACATACTAGCTAAATCTTCTAGGGCAGATCACATACAAGTTCTAGGATAGATCTTTGACAGGGTCGAGAAATACCAAGTAAGACTCAATCCAAAGAAGTGTGTCTTCGGCGTAACATCAAGGAAGCTATTGGGATACATTGTATCTCGCAGAGGTATCGAAGTAGACCCCACAAAAGTCAAGGCTATCGTGGAGATGCCTCCACCAAAGAACCTTAAAGCATTAAGGAGCCTTCAGGGAAGGTTGCAGTCCATTAGGCGTTTCATCTCACAGCTAGCAGATGAATGTCAAACATTTCAACACTTGTTCTGAAAGGATGTCTCATTCCAATGGGATGATAAGTTTCAAGCAGCATTTGATCAGCTCAAAGAGTATCTAGCTACACCTCCTGTATTGGTTCCACCAGTTGCTGATAAACCTTTGATATTATACATCTCAACTACACCTTCGGCCGTAGGGGCCCTTCTAGCACAAAATGATGAAACAGGAAAAGAGCATACAATTTATTATATCAGTAGAACCTTGGTGGGATACAAACTCAATTATTCACCAATGGAAAGAGCTTGTTTAGCAGTCATGTTTTCTTCCCAAAAGCTGCGGCATTACATGCTAAACCAACACATAAATATTATAGCCAAAATTGATCCATTGAAGTATCTACTAGCAAAAGCAACTCTTATAGGTAGACTAGCTAAATGGGTCATGATTATTAGTGAGTTCGACATTGAGTATACAGATCGTAAAGTAATCAAAGGACAAGCCCTAGCAGATCAACTACCAAAAGCACCCATGACAGATACACACCCTATGGTAGCAGACATTCCAGATGAGAATCTATTCACTCTTTCTAACTCAATAATGTGGAAGTTATACTTTGATGGTTCCTACACATAGCATGGATCAAGGGCCGGCATCTTATTCATCACACCTCAAAATGACTATATTCCAAAGTCATATCGGCTCACATTCCCTTACACCAACAACATTGCTGAGTATGAAGCACTCCTCATAGGTCTCAATACAGCAGTTCGATGGGACATCACAGAATTACAAGTATATGGAGACTCACAACTAGTCATTCGCCAAGTCACAGATGAGTACCAAACAAAAGATGAAAAGTTGGTCCCCTACAAGCAACTAGTGGATGCCTACAAACCACACTTTTCTTCCATCACATTTGAGCAAATTCCAAGAGAGCATAACAAAGCTGCAGATTCTATGGCTTCTGTAGGGTCACTTATCGACATGCCTGCAAATACACAGAAATGTGAATTCTTGATTGAATAATTGTTGATACCCACCGTCGACGTTCCAGTTACTAAAATCATCTGTGAACCTGTTGGTCCCAATTCCCCATGGTACAAAGATATCTATGAATACCTTAAAAATAGTACCGTTCCCTCTGATCTTTCATCCACCCAATGCAAAACCTTAATACATTGATCCTCCCGTTACACCATTCTGGGTGATACACTATATCGCCAGAGTCTCAATGGTATCCTCTTATGATGTCTTAACGCGGAAGAAGCTGAAGCTACCTTACGAGACATACATGAAGGTGTCTATGGAGCACTTCTACCGGTCCTAATCTCGCTAAGAAGATACTCAGAATAGGTTATTACTAGCCTACAATAGAACACGATGCTGCACAGTTTGCTAAGAAGTGTCTACAATGCTAGCAGCATGGAGATTTAATTCATGCACCAGCTCATGAATTACAACCTTTGACAACTCCATGGCCTTTTTCTCAATGGGGTCTCGACCTCGTAGAACAAATCCACCCATCCTCATCCAATGGCCATAAGTTCATCATTACCGCCACTGAGTATTTTATGAAGTGGGTTGAAGCCATTCCCATGACCTATATCACTGGTAAGCAAATAGCCATGTTTATCCTAAACTACCTCATATGCCGGTATGGTATTCCCCAAGCCATTGTCACTGATAATGGGAGACCTTTCAAGAACCAAGATGTCCATGCCTTATGCACACAATACAATATCCAACATCGCTTTTCAACTCCCTACTAGCCACAGAGTAACATCCAAGCTGAGGCTTCTAATAAAACCATTCTCAAAATCCTTAATAAAACAGTCAATGAAGCTAGTCGTGACTGGCACTTCCAACTCAATCCCGCCCTTTGGGCCTACCGCACTAGTATCAAAACACCAACTGGTACCACACCATATGCCTTGGTCTATGGCTCTAAAGCCATCCTACCCATAGAGGTTGAGGTCCCATCCCTCAGAGTATCCATGCAAGACCTGATTTCTGGAGAAGAGTATCGCACTTCCAGATTAGCTGAGCTAGAACTACTAGATGAAAGGCGCCTTGCCGCACTTAATCATCTCCATGTCTATCAAATCCACCTCCGACATAATTACAACAAAAAGATCAAAGAAAGACGATTTCAAGTTGGTGATCTTGTACTCAAAGAGAATCAGAGAAATCAAGCAGATTGGGAAAAGAAGGGCAAGTTTGAGCCTAATTGGTTAGGTCCCTTTATTGTCACAGTAGCATATGGATCAGGAGCTTATACTTTAGCTACACCTGACGGCATTCCTCTTGATGAGTCACTTAATAGTGTTCATCTCAAGAAGTTCTATGCCTGATCCTCAAAATATTCCAAAAAACAAAAAAAAATCCAAAACAATTCATCCTCTGGTGAAAACCTGGCAAACAGGCGCCTTGGATAAGTACCATAGTGAAAACCTGGCAAATGGGCACTATGTGTAGAGTCAGCATCCATCATCTTTTGAGTCTGGTTCATTCCATGTCCATTTTACAACACACTCCATCCATCCATAATAAAACCATTGACCTTGTTTGTATTTCCATCTCCCTATCTAGTATAGCTTGGGAATTTGTCAATGTCCATTGTCGTCATCCTACGTCTTGATCTGTGTCAACAGTTAGCACTGTCTTGTCCTAGGTCAAGCTTTCTGCATCTTCTCCATTGGTCACCCATATAATTTCCTCTACCGGAATGGGGGCAACTCTTTCCTTAACCTAGGTCTAGGAGTGGTTCCTTGTTCATGGTTCACAACAAGCGCTTCAATCATTCTCCTTTCGACAGATAACACTCTTTAACGGACACATCGCTCCTACGATAAGGTTGTTATCTTCCCAACACTTTTCCCACATCATCACATCAACCAGAACTACATATTATCATCTTTTTAGTCTTAAGGTACCTTGATCCCATGGATATGGGTATGTAGGTAGTCTGAAATACGAAGGAAGTATCCAGTACTTAGGTACATAAGATCCCCTCCTCTCCACCTTGACCCATCTCATCAATCTATCCAGAACTACATATTTATTATTTTCATCTTTCCTCGTAATGTGCCTTGATCCCGTGGATACAGGGTATGTAGGTAGTCTGGAATACGAAGGATGTATCCAGTACTCAGGCACATACAATTTATCATTCTCCACCTGTCTCAATCTGTTAGCATGTCACCTTTCTGGTCTTCCATTTATCAAAATCCATTCACCTTGACTTGACTAACTCAAGTAGCAAAACAACAAGCTATCGCATCCTTTCCAAGCAAAAGTCCTTAACAAACCTAAATCCAAGTAGCTTTCTTATAGAGTCATCTACTGTCCTACTATTCTGATTGCCAACATCAGCTAGTTCCAGCTTAACCAAAGCACTTGATCAACAAGCTTATCTTTTGCAAAGTGTTCCAATATCGAGACCAACACACGCGTCTCCTGCGACATGTGGCATTTCCGGCAGCAAGACATTGTCTTTTTAGGTAGATAGCACCCTTTAACGGACACATCGCTTCTACGATAAGGCTGTTATCTTTCTATGTATGAGGAAAAATCGATTAAATCTAAACTAATAAAACCAAAAACCAATCACATAAAGCGAACCAATCTAAGTAAAAGCCATTATCATAAAATCAAAGACAAATGAAAGCTCATACCAAAACCTGTATTGTTCCCTTTTGGAGAAGTGTGGATTGCTCAATCAAGTTGCGAAACCATAGCTACAACAAGCAAGTAGTGTGCTCAATGTGCTCAAAGATCAATGTTAAGAGATCGTAAGGTTGCTCAATCGACTTGTTTTGTATGCTTAAAGCTCTGTTAAGTATGCCCGAGAATACGATCGAAGAGGGAGAATGAAGGAGATGAGGGGGGTTTATATAGGTTTCAATGAAGATCGATCAACGGTCCAGATAATTCAGAAGAATCAACAGAGGAGAACAGTTGAGGAATGTGCAACGAATAAGAAGAAGCCAAGTGTCTTGCTTTCTTTTGCATGAGAGGAGTTATCAAGAATAGAAGAATGAGTTAAAGCAATTAACAGAATGTAATAGTCAGTTAAGTGATTTAAAACAAGAAAAAGAGATTTGCATGAGAATTAGAAGATATTTGCTTTATTAAATATAGAAAGCTTGAGTTATATTAGAGATAACTCAAATTTAGAAGAAAAAGCAACTTAAATAAATAATTGATTTATTTAAATTTAGAGAAGATATTTTGGAAGAAATAATTAAATAATTGGAATTATTTAATTTAGAAGATTCGAAAGCAAATTAAATAAATAAATTTATTTAATTGTTGTGCATGATTTTGGAAGAACAAAAGATTATAAATAAAATATTTGATTTTATTTATTTTTAGAGGATTGAGATAATTTAAATAAATTTGCATGATTTATTTAAATTTAGAAGAACAATAGATTTAATTAAATAATATTTAATTGTAGATAAGAGGGAATTTGTCGAATTAATTAAATAATGGGATTCATTTAATTAATGAAGACTTGAGATTTGGAAGAGGATAATGATTTAATTAAATAATATAAATTATTTAATGGAGACTTGAAATTTGAAAGAGGATAATGATTTAATTAAATAATATAAATTATTTAATTAATAGAAGAATAAGGTTGATTTTGCTGAAATTAATTAAATAAAGGGGATTTATTTAATTAATGTTGAATTTTGAAGTTTTGGAAGAATTTGATGAAATTAATTAAATAATTAGATTATTTAATTAATGTTGAAATGTAGGTGATGCTCCAGATTAGACGAAATACAAGTAGTGCGACGACTTGGTCATTTTAGGGTGTCTACATTTTGCCCCTCTTTGATGCAATGCAGTTTATAGCGTTGCGTCAAAGAAAATGATTGTTGAAGATGTGATACAATTTTATTGATGCCCCAGTGTAGGTAGTTGCCCTAGCGTATACCCCCTCGAGCAGGAAGACAGGGAAGCGGTAAAAGAACTGTGTTGACGCTTGACTAGAAGAATGCACGACCAGGCAAGAGGAAAAGCAAAAAAGGGGTGAGAAGAAAAAAACTAAGGGTGGGACACTATAAATAGGTCCCATGGGGACCACAATCCTCATTTGCACCCTAGGAGATTCTAAATTTAGAGAGGAGAGCTTCCAAACTAGGTTGAGAGAGTTGAGCAGACTGTGAGGAGAGATGTCAATTCCAGTGCACAGACATCGGGCAAAGCTAGTGCGGACCTACAGGAGGCCAGCAGGAGCTCTGGCAGCGGTAAGTGATCGAAAACCCCCTTTGAATTTGTCATTTGAGGGTAGATTAGGGCTAGGTTTAGGTAGGGTTAGCATGTCAGCCAAAAGCGCTGTAGGAAGTCGCGGCGCGTATGGTAGTCGTTTGCAGCGCTTTCGGTGCACCGTAGCGCAGTTGGTAGGCAGGTGCAACGCGGTTGGTAAAAACACAGTGCGTATGGTTTTTTGGGTAGCATCGCAGTGCCTTTGGCAGTATGCCATAGCGCATATGGTTAGGTAGGGTAGCGCCTTGGATAGCGAAAGTTAGTGCGATCGGTGGGGAAGTGGGAAAATCACGTCGCTTCTGGTAGTGCAGAATGCCGCAGTTGGTAGCTTAGCGTGACGCAGTTGGTAAACAAGGTGCATTTGGTAGAAAAAATGCAGCGCGTCGGGATAAACAGTATAGCACTTTTGGCAAGGAAGTACAACACATTTGTATATAACAAAGCGCTTTTGGTTAAGTAGCAGAAAAGTTAGGGTTTAAGTAGAATGGAGGGTTTAGAATAGGGATGCCTAGCCTAGCTGACAAGAGGGAAAAGGGATGGTTGGGGAGTACATAGCATAGCCCATGGGTAGATAGGATTTGAGGGATTGAGGAAAGAGAAATTGACAAGTGGTTTATTTATGGATGCAGAGGATTTTGCCACCACTGATGTTGTGGGAGCGACACCACGTGATTGCATATGAGGTTGTATAGTTGACTTGGGAGGAGGACGCATTCCTGGAGCATGCGGGACTATGGCACGTTGCACATTTGACACACATTAGGGCGAATCTCACCCTAGTGACAGCAGTGGTAGAGAGGTATCACAGCGAGACCTCATCCTTCCACTTTTTGATGGGGGAGGCGACAGTGACACTGGAGGACATATATCGGATCCTGCGGATTCGGATTGATGGAGAGATAGTGGACTTTGACCCGACACGGGGCGAGGCAGGCATGGTAGAGGTCTTCTGCACAGATGACCTGTGGATAGATGACAGGGAGATCCGATGGGCAGATGTCCTGAGACTCTGCGACAGGATTAGATGGATAGTTGTGTCACTGATTGGCGGCTTCCTATGTCCAGACAGGAGATCTAGAGGATTATCAGTTGGCTAGGGGACTGTGCTATCAGGGATGTTCACACATGGCAGACAGTATGCGTGGGGCCCCTGTGTTTTGGGACAGTTATATCATGACCTGCACCACTGCGTGTATAGGAGAGGCCAGGAGCCTCTCAGCAGGGGTGACCTTGTTACAGGTATGGGCATGGGAGCATATCCCAGTGATCCAACCCATGGCACAGCGCCATCAAGACAGAGGCGAGCCCTATGCATTTTTATATGATGGGGTGATTACACATCGGAGGATGGGGTCGGTGAGCCACTGGAGGCGGCAGATTGATGAGATGGACCTGTTCATATGGAGGCCCTGGCTACTATGTGAGGAGTGGGATGACGAGCATGAGCAGCTCATGTAATGCAGACAGGCTTGCTATCTGTTCGGGAGATGGACAGATATGATAGAGAGGTACCTGCCTGAGCGGGTACTCAGGCAGTTCAGATTACCACAGGGACTACCCGTGGGGGAGGCCACACATGCCAGGATGCAGAGGGAGGTTGGAGACTGGGATGCAGAGATCCTAGTGGTGACAGCTTTGGTAGAGGTGCGGGGACTTGTCCCCGTGAGATAGGATTAGGACACAGGGCTGGCAGACCCAGGGATGCTGCTAGAGTATGATCAGTATTGGCAGACTCATAGGCCAGTGCGGCTGACGACACCAGGGGTGGCAGGAGCAGTGGGCAAGGTACTAGTCCTCGGATGGGAGGCTAGGATGAGACGACAGGCCAGGGCAGCCAGGCAGCAGGCAGTGGGAGAGGGCAGGGGTCAGCAGGCTAATGTGAAGATGGCTGAGGTAGTGGGTCCGGTCGTAGAGACCGATTTGTAGAGAGCCAAGCGACTGCTGCAAGAGGAGATAGCCCGGAGGACTCGTTTAGAGCTCCGGATGGTACAACTGAGGAGGGATAGAGATACAGCGGGCAGAGGTGAGGCAGGTAGAGGCCATGGCCCAGACACAGACATAGGCAGCCTCGGCAGCACAGACAGCCCTATTATAGCTACAGTCCAGTATGCAGGCACAGGTACAGGCCCAGGTGCAGGCACAGGTACAGGCAGCACTACAGGCACAGGCACAGGCAACACCCGCACCGACAGTACCCACACCGGCAGGGGATGGTGGGCAGCTAGCCCAGACTAAACGAGAGAGGGATGCGGAGGTGCAGTTGCGGTTGACAGCAGAGCCCACACTCTTTAGAGTGAGGGGGAGAGAGAGGAGGCACGCCGTGCACTGGGTGCAGATCAGAGGACTTTATACAGTGAGCTCGTCTGGGTGCAGGGAGAGCTAGTATCAGCTGGTCGGAAGGTAGAGTATTATAGGGGTCTGTATGTGGGTGCGGTGCCAGCAGCTCAGCAGGCACCGAGCTACAAAGATATGAGCAAATCTGGGGCATCCGGATCCCGGAGGACAGGGCAGTTAGTGTCCTCAGTTAGAGGACCATTTTACCACCAGGGGGAGGAGAAGGAGTAGCAGGGGGACCTCCACCGATCATAGGGGGAGGACAGGGGCCACAACAGGAGGGCAGCTCTACCCACTAGGGCATGCACATTTGTATATTGTATCATATTTGTATCATTTTGGACAGATGCCTGCGTGCATTCTGGTGTATATTTTGCGGGCTTCTGATAGCCTTGATGTACTATTTTGATGTATATTTAGATGTATACACACTTTGTAGTATTGATGTAGACACAGACATTTTGTATTATGATGACCATTACATGATATATATGATGATCTATTCGGCTCACTTGTTGTTCATGCTTTTGTGTGCGCATTCCTTGGTGTCATGGATGTGATGATATGTATGTATGATTATGGATTCAGGTGATGAAATATGTTGCTTATATGATGCTTATAGATGTATGATGATAGAGATAAATGATGATATAGATGTGATGACTAGTGATATCTGACATGTAGGTTTTGTAGATATGCACCAAGGAGAAGAACAGGAGGAGATGGAGACAGAGACTGTTGATCGATCCTTGTAGTGAAAATGATATAAAGGTTGTGGGAATGGATGAAGGAGCTTGTTGCAATGGTTTTGCATTTTGTATATAAAGAACAATCCTTATTTTTGATATAGCATGTGGATAGTGCGCCACCAAGGTATAAAAGACCAAGGTGCAATAATATCCGAGTGCGTGGACGTTGACTCTGCAAGCAAGCAATTTGAACTTAGATCCTTTAGACATAATATAACCTTGTTGGAACATGTGAATAAGCCATAGTCTTGAACATAAAATAAACTTCAATACATGTAAATGCAAGAAGAATTATTAATATGTAAGATGCTAGGTCGTAACACACACAAGATAAATATAATGTTAAGAAAGATACTAAAGATCATTCCTCAAACACGGCACACAGAAAGTAATGACTATGCCCCCAATCCGTACTGCATCGCAACATACCAAGATTATAGATAAATCAAGGTAGTCTTGAGTAGGTAATAGATAAAGGAACAAAAGATAAACCATAACACAAATTGACTGACTTACATAGTAAACATATAGCCAACATATTCTCTTGCCAAAGAGGTTGCTCAGGATAGATTGGATAGGAAAGATAACAGCCTTATCGTAGGAACTCGATGCCCATTAAAGGGGGCTATCTACCTAAAAAGACAATATCTTGCTGCAGAACATGCCACATGTCGCAGGAGACGCGTGTGTTGGTCTCGACAATGGAACACTCCACAGAAGACAAGCCTGTTGATCTAGGGCTTGGTTAAGCGGGACTTAGGTGATGTTGGCAATTGGTATGCAGGACAGTAGTTGACTCTGGAAGGAAGCTGCTTTGCTTCAAGTTTGTTAAGGACTTTTGCTTAGAAAGGATGCGCTAGCTTGCTGCTTGAGTTAGTCAAGTTGAGGTGAATGGATTTTGAAAAATGGAAGACTAGAAAGGTGACAATGTTAATGGATTGGGGTGGGTGGAGAATGATGGATCATGTGTGCCTGAGTACTGGATACATCCTTCGTATTCCAGACTGCCTACATACCCTGTATCCATGGGATCAAGGCACATTACGATGAAAAGATGAACGTGATAAATATGTAGTTCTGGATAGAGTGATGAAATGGATCGAGGTGGGAGGGGGAGATCTTATGTACCGGAGTACTGGATACATCCTTCGTATTCCAGACTGCCTACATACCCATATCCATGGGATCAAGGTACCTTAAGATTGAGAAGAAATGATATGTAGTTCTGGTTGATGTGATGATGTGGGAAAAGTGTTGCGAAGAGGGGATCTTATGTACCTGAGTACTGGATACTTCCTTTGTAGTCCAGACTGCCTACATACCCATATCCATGGGATCAAGGTACTTTAAGATTGCGAAGAGATAATATGTAGTTCTGGTGATGTGATGATGTGGGAAAAGTGTTTTGAGAAGGTAACATCCTTATTGTAGGAGCGATGTGTCCGTTAAAGGGTGTTACCTGCAAAAAGGAGAAAGAGATTGAAGTATGCGTTGCGAACCACGAACAAGGAACCAATCCTAGACCTAAGTTAAGGAAAGAGTTGCCCCCATTTTGGTAAAGGAAAATGTGTGGGCGACTACTGAAGAAGACACCAAAAGACTTGACCTAGGACAAGACAGTGTTAACTGTAGACACAGACCAAGTCATGGGGAGACGATGATGGACATTGACAAATTTCCAAGCTATACTAGATAGGGAGATGGAAATGCAAACAAGGTCAATGGTTTTATTATGGATGAATGAAAAGTGTGCTGCGAACTGGACAAGGAGTGGATAGGACTCGATAGACGATGGATGTTGACTCTACACATAGCACCTGTTTGTCAGGTTTTCACTATGGTACTTATCCAAGGCGCCTGTTTGCCAGGTTTTCACCAAAGGACAGATTTTTTTTGGATTTTTTTTTTTTTTTGGAATACTCTCAGGATCAGGCATAGAACTTCTTGAGATGGACACTGTTAAGTGGTTCATCTAGAGGAATGTTGTTAGGTGTAGCTAACGTATAAGCTCTTGATCCATATGCTACTGTGACAATGAAGGGACCTAACCAGTTAGGCTCAAACTTGCCCTTCTTTTCTCGATCTACTTGATTTCTCTGATTCTCTTTAAGTACAAGATCACCAACTTGAAACCATCTTTCTTTGATCTTTTTGTTGTAATTACGCCGGAGGCGGTTTTGATAGACATGGAGATGATTAAGTGCGGTAAGGTGCCTCTCATCTAGTAGTTCAAGCTCAGCTAATCTAGAAGTGCAATACTCGTCTCCGCCGATCAGGTCCTGCATGGAAACTCTGAGGGATGGGATCTCGACCTCTATAGCTAGGATGGCTTCAGAGCCAAAGACCAAGGCATAGGGTGTGGCACCCGTTGGTGTTCTGATACTAGTGCGATAGGCCCATAGGGCGGGATTGAGTTGCAAGTGCCAATCATGACCAGCTTCATTGACTGTTTTCTTGAGGATTTTGAGAATGGTTTTATTGGAAGCCTCAGCTTGGCCGTTACTCTGTGGATAGTAGAAAAGTGATGTTGGATATTGTATTGTGTGCACAAGGCACGGACATCTTGGTTCTTGAATGGTCTCCCATTATCAGTGACAATGGCTTGGGGAATACCATACTGGCATATGAAGTAGTTTAGGATAAACTTGGCTATTTGCTTACCAGGGATATAGGTCATAGGAATGGCTTCCACCCACTTCGTGAAATACTCAGTGGCGGTAATGATAAACTTATGGCCATTTGAGGAGGAAGGGTGGATTTGTCCTATGAGGTCGAGGCCCCATTGAGAAAAAGGCCATGGAGTTGTCACAGGTTGTAATTCATGAGCTAGTGCTTGAATCAGATCTCCATGCTGCTGGCATTGTAGACACTTCTTAGCAAACTGTGCAGCATCTTGCTCTATTGTAGGCCAGTAATAACCTATTCTGAGTATCTTCTTAGCAAGATTAGGACCGGTAGAATGTGCGCCACAGACACCTTCGTGTATGTCTCGTAAGGTAGCTTCAGCTTCTTCCGCATTAAGACATCGTAAGAGGATACCATCAAGACTCCAGCGATATAGTGTATCACCCAGAATGATGTAACGAGAGGATCGACAGATAAAGGTTTTGCATTGGGTGGATGATAGGTCAGGGGGAAAGGTTTTGTTCTTGAGGTATTCATAGATATCTTCATACCATGGGGAATTGGGACCAACAAGTTCACAGATGATTTCAGTAACTGGAACGTCGACGACTGGTATCAATAATTGCTTGATCAAGAATTCACACTTCTGTGTATTAGCAGGCATGTCGATCAGTGACCCTACAGAAGCCATAGAATCTGCAGCTTTCTTATGCTCTCTTGGAATTTGCTCAAATGTGATTCTAGAAAAGTGTGGTTTGTAGGCATCCACTAGTTGCTTGTAGGGGATCAACTTTTCATCCTTTGTTTGGTATTCATCTGTGATTTGGTGAATGACTAGCTGTGAGTCTCCATATACTTGTAATTCTGTGATTTCCCATTGAACTGCTGTATTGAGACCTATAAGGAGTGCTTCATACTCGGCTATGTTGTTGGTGCAAGGGAATGCAAACTGATATGACTTAGGAATATAGTCATTTTGAGGTGTAACAAATAAGATGCTGGCTCCTGATCCATGCTATGTGTAAGAACCATCAAAGTACAGCTTCCACATTATGGAGTTAGCAAGAGTGAAGAGATTTTCATCAGGAAAGTCAGCTACCATAGGATGTGTATCTTTCATAGGTGCTTCTGCTAGTTGATCCGCGAGGGCTTGTCCTTTGATTGCTTTACGATCCGTGTACTCAATGTCGAACTCACTAAGGATCATGACCCACTTAGCTAGTCTGCCTGTGAGAGTTGCTTTTGCTAGTAGATATTTCAAGGGATCAATCTTAGCTATAAGAATTGTGTGTTGGTTCAACATGTAATGCCGCAACTTTTGGGAGGCGAACACTACTGCTAAACAAGCCCTTTCCATTGGTGAATAATTGAGCTCATATCCCACCAAGGTTCTACTAATGTAATAAATTGCATGCTCTTTTCCTGTGTCGTCATTTTGTGCTAGCAGGGCCCCTAGGGCCGAGTTTGTGGTAGAGATATATAATATCAAAGGTTTGTCCGCAACTGGTGGAACCAATACAGGAGGTCTAGCTAGATACTCTTTAAGTTGATCAAACGCTTCCTGACACTTGTTGTCCCATCGAAATGAGACATTCTTTCGGAGCAAGTGTTGAAAGGGTTTACATTTATTTGCTAGCTGTGATATGAACCGCCGAATGGACTGCAACCTTCCTTGAAGGCTCCTTAGTGCTTTAAGGTTCTTGGGTGGAGGCATCTCCACTATAGCCTTTACTTTTGCTGGATCTACTTCGATGCCTCTACGAGATACTATGTATCCCAACAGCTTCCTTGATGTTACACCGAATACACACTTCTTTGGATTAAGTCTTACTTGGTATTTTTCAAGCCTATCGAAGATCTGTCCTAGAACCTGTATGTGATCCGCCCTAGAAGATTTAGCCAATATATCATCCACATAGTCTTCCATGATGTGATGAAATAGATCATGGAAGATCACTGTCATTGCTCTCTGATAGGTTGCTCCTGCATTCTTCAGACCAAACGGCATGACACACCAACAATAATTGCCCCAAGGACAAGTAAAGGTTGTTTTATGTTGATCTTCTTCAGCTATCCTTATCTGATTGTAGCCAGAAAATCCTTCCATGAGAGAAAGCATCTCGTGACCTGCTGTCAAGTCCACTATAATGTCAATGTTTGGTAGTGGAAAGTCGTCTTTGGGACATGCCTTATTAAGGTCTCTGAAATCATTACACATGCGGATGCACCCATTGGGTTTAGACATAGGTAAAATGTTTGAGACCCAATCTGAATAGTCGATTGGTCGTATAAACTTGGCATTTAACAGCTTTTGTATTTCCACTTTTACCAAGAGAGCGATATGTGGGTGCAACTTTCTCAACTTTTGCTTGACTGGTTTCACTTTGGGATCAACTGTGAGATAATGAACTACTAGCTTAGGGTCTAGCCCTGGCATATCAGCATAGGTCCATGCAAAGTTGATGGTTCATTGTAAGAAGAAGTTGTTAAGATTTATGTGCTCTGTTTCAGATAATGATGCTGCTAGGAATGTGGTCTTTGGATTTTGTTCTATGCCCAAGTTTATCTCTGTAGAATCTTCCACTAGGAGAGCTGATTTCTCTTGATACGTAGATGGTAGGGGAAGGTCAAATCCTCCATCCTCAGGTGCCACAGTTGGGTTTTCACCTTTGGATACGTCCTTTGTTTTTACTATTTTGTGATTAGGAGGTGCCACAGTGTGGTTTTCACCTAGAGATCTTTCTTTATTTGTACTTTTGCGACTGTAGGATTTGGCATTCTCACCAAAATAAGTTGTTGGCTCTAGTTCCATTACAAAACCTGCTTTATGATCACCAAGAGGGATACCTTCCCAAAGTCCCATGAACTCAGCTAAAGCTTCATCATTCTGAAATACATCTATAATGGGGGACCCTTGTTGGTCCCAATTGATAAGTTCAGGGTAGACAAGTGTGACATTCTGGGTGCTGGTGGTGGAAGTTAAGGATACGGAGGATAGCGTAAAAATGGAGGATTCTGCAAATAGGTTGGTCATATGGAGGGACGAGTCATCGATGATAATCTCTGTAGATGTTGAATCGGCGGGAAAAGTGTCAGCTACCTCGTCGAGGATATACTCGATGTCCAAGGCGCGTGGTACCTTCTTACCAAATCCTAATCCTTTCTTGTCTAGCTTCTTTGTCACAACAATGGGTTCTATAGTTCCTTGATTCTATTTCCCAAGACCACCTTTGCCTTTATAGCCCATATTTTTTACTATTCTTAAGCCATTGCCATATTGTTTGACTGGTATTGTGACTGGTTCTTTCTCCTTATAGAGCCAAGAAGAGATGTCCTCAATAGTTTCCTCTTCTAATAACTGTCCATGTTGGAATTGGGTTAGGAATGTTGGGGAAGGAATAGCTACTTTTTTGGTTACTTTGGCAATGGGTGGTTGGCCGTAAGATTTTGGAGATAAAGGCATCCGCCCTACACAACAAGATTCTGAGATATCGTAAGTGCCAAAGCCTATATCTCGGATGCGAGCTGTGATTTTGGGGAGGGGTGTAGATTCACTTGTAGAGGCTTGTGTCAGAGTTTTAGGATCGACATATAGTGGGGATTCAAGGGCTTTTTCATTTTTAGGCACTTGGTTGCAATTCTTATAGCTTCCTTGCAAAACACGACAAAATTCAAAAGGATTAGGATCTCCTGGGATGGTGATCTCCGTACCATTGTATGGGAACTTTAGGGACTGATGGTACGTGGAGGGAACAGGTTTCATTGCATGGATCCATGGGTGACCTAGGATAATGTTGTAAGGCAGCTCAATATCAAGAACTTGACACCTGGTTTCAAGCATGACAGGTCCTAGTTGTATAGGCAAGTGAATAACACCTTCTGAACGGCGTTCTGCATCATCATACCCCTTGATTGTAATACTATGATCAGTGTTGACGTGATCCTCAGAATATCCCAATTGCTTAAGTAACTTTAAAGAACAGATGTTGAGACCAGCACCACCATCTATGAGGATGTGTTTGATTTTGCGCTTATGGATGAGAACTTCGATATGCAGGGCATCATTGTGACATGGATCATGGGAGGGGAGGTCTTTCTCAAAGAAGACCACATTATAGGGCGAAGCAATGTTACCTACTATAGCTCAGAAATCCGCGACCGCTATGTTGTTAGGAACGAAAGACTCTTGGAGGGCTTTTTCTAGCACCACTCTATGTGCAGGTGATGACCGTAGAAGGTCCAAAATAGAGATCCGTGCTGGTGTTCTCCCTAGATGTTCGACAAGATTATAATCAGATTGAGCTGGAAGACTGGGTGTAGGACCACGAATGGTGATACGACCACGGCGCATAGTAATAGCACAATCCGTAGATTTGCCTTTGATTGTGAGGGTAGACACTCGACTCTCTTCAAAATGACCTACAATGGAATCAAAGGAAGTGGACGCATGATTGATACCTTTACCTCTATCCTGAGGAGGAGGTGGACCATGATGAGGGAATGGTTCTTTGTACATATCTAGATCCTTGTTCGTGTGTTGAGCCGCTTGTTCATCCTCAAAAGTGATTTGATTACCGTCGATGAGGTTTTGGATAAGGTGCTTGAGTTTCATGCAAGATTCGGTTCGATGCCCTTTGCGCCTATGGAACTCACAATATTCATCATCTCTATAACGTGCCGTTTTGAAAACAGGTTCGCCATATGGGGGAGCATCAGGTCAAGTGATGAGCCTTTTCTGCAAAGCTTGCTGTAAGACTGATTCGATGGGCACTCCCAAGGGAGTGAATTGACGTCGCGGAGGGTAATCTTGTTGGGGCCACTCTTGTTGTCGTTGCTGTTGGTTTTGATAAGGCTGCCTTTGTTGCTGTTGTTGTTGAGGTGGAGCTTGACTTGGTTTGGAGAGCTGCAGCGGTGTTTGCAATGTTTGGACATGTTTAGTATCGACCACCCCATCGTTGACCACGTTTTTGTTTTTGTTCCAATATTTGGGTTTATCATTCGATTGTTGATGAGGAGCGCTATCTTTCATTTCTTTAAAGATTTTGACCACACCCTTAGCAATGAGGGCCTTCTCAATATTGATTCCCTTGTATGTCATTTCATCGAAGGTTGTAGCACTAAGAATTTGCAAATGGAAACCTAACTCTTGGTTGAGGTTCTACACAAATATGCTAACAAGTTGTTTCTCTGGAATCTTGAAAGGGAATTTGCTAGCCATTTCTCTCCATCTTTGAAGGAAAGAAATGAAAGTTTCACCATTTTTCTATTTATTGTGGCATAGATCAGTCATGGAAATCTCATGCTCTGCATTATAAGAAAAGTGGGTGGCAAACTTCTCTGCTAGCTCGTTGAAAGACTTGATACCCGTGGGTAAGTGTGAGAACCATTCTATTGCTTGACCTCCAAGACTGCGAGGAAAGAGACACATAAGATATGTGTCGTTATGTGAGACCTCGAAGCAAGCAAGATAGAATTCCCTAAGATGGTCTTTTGGGTCACCTTTTCCTTTGTATTTATCGAACTTGGGAATAGTGAAATTTTGAGGAAAAGGGATCATTGGTAGTGACCGATCAAAAGGGTAAGGACACACTTCCTCTAAAGAGAAGGTCTTCTTGGTGTGGCCAAACGTAAGATCAGATAGCTGCTGTTGAACTTCTGCGATCTTTAGTTCCATAGTCATGGGAGGGGTTGGTAACATCTCCTGTTGTCCAAAAAGTGGTTGGTGTTGCCCATACGGAAGATTATAATGTAAGCCATGTACACTGGTGTTATAAGGGTCGTAAGATTGATTGGGATCATACGGGTTGTACGTTTGGTTGAGATTGGGTTGAAATTGGAGGTTTTGATTTGGCAGAGGTGGAGGTGGCGCTAGGTACGAATGTTGGCTTTGTGATGGTTGAAGAAAAGTATTGGGGGGAGGAAAGCTAAAGTGCGTTTGATTAGGTTGCGATGGCGGCACATAGCTTTGGGAAACTTGATGTTGGGAATGTTGAGAGTGGCTAGGCAATGTGTGAAAGAAGATGAGCGAGGATGAACATTGTGGAGGAGGGACATAGGTAGACCTGATTTGCGATGGTTGGGGTTGATTGAGGATGAGAGTAGAAGAATGTTGTGGTTGGGGTTGTTTGAGGACGAGAGTAGAAGAATGTTGTGGTTGTGGTTGCATGACTCTAATTGGTTGAGAGACATGAAGGTGTGATGATATAGGAGGTGGCTTTTGTTGAGACCCTTGTTGCATGGCTACATAATTGTTCCCCAGATTGTAATTTGGTGGGAAACCTTCGCGTGATGGGGTAACCAAGACTCCACTTGTAACTGGTGTGGACACTTTAGGAGGTGGTTGCATATTCGATCGAGCTAAGGTGGCTTGCTTAGCTAACTCTGCTTGACGTTGGAGAGTTTCTTGTTGGTTTTTATAGATCTTCATTGGTGTCAAAAGCGGTGATATGGGTCTTTCCCCTGTTGGATTTTGAAAAAGGGGATTCCTATACTGCGAGCCTTGTGTAGGTAAGGGCGTAGTCACCATGGACATGGTTTGAACTGCTTGTATGGTATCTTGGGCGTTGTTGTTCTCCTTGAGAGTGGATAAATCAAAATCTTGAGGTAACTTGGCACCTTGCTCTGCAAGCAAGCGAAAGAAGTGATCTTGGTTCTCACTAAGGATTTTGTCAAAGGCTGCCACGACTCTAGGCTCTTGTATGATTTCATCAAGATCTTGCCCATCTACTTGAGAGGATTGACCTATTTCAAAGTGTCAGTCTTCTTGAGATGGGACTAAATCTACAGTATAGCCTTGAGGGACAAAATCCTGAGGCAAGCCCATGGTGTATTGGGAAATGCTTTCCAAAGGAACCCTACCTTCTTGAGGTGGGTTTTGCTCAACAGTATATCCTTGTGGCACAAAATCCGGAGGCAAGCCGGTGGTATATTAAGGTGTTCTTACCAAAGGGACCCTACCCTCTTGAGGATTGCTTGGTTGGTCAATGTGCGGCATGTTCAGAGAGCTGATTGGTTTTGTTGCGGGTGTACTAGGAGTAACCTTGGGAGTAATGTTGAGATGACCTGTTTGTGGTGTGCGAGGAGGTGACTTGCGCTTCTTAGGGACAACTTGCTTGGACTTCATAGTTTGCTGGAGCCTAGTGGTTACCATGGAATACACTAGGACAAGAAAGGTAATGCTGGGTTTCTGTGAGATGCTTTGAGAAATGGACAAACTCTGATGCACAAAGTACTGGATCAAAAGCGCTATACTGTTTGACCAGAGGCGCAGGACTGTGCAACCAAAAGCGTGCTACTGTGATGCCAAAGGCGATGGACTGAGCTACCAGAAGTGACTTACTGCTATGCCAAAGGCGAGCTACAATGACCAGAAGCAAGCTACAGGTATACCAAGGGCGCTGAAGTAGAGTTTTTACCAGAGGCGAATTACTGCTATGCCAAAGGTGATCTACTGTACTACCAAAGGCGAGCTGCTGTAATACCAGGGGCGCTGAAGTAGTGTCTGATGTTTTTCAAAGGAAAAATTTTGATGGATTGTTTTCTGTTTCTGATTAGATTTGTTTGGCAAGAGAAAACACAGCAAACAATGTTGGCACAAACAAGGGATTGACACAACAGATAGTGTATGTTCAAGGCTCCACACAAGCCCAATGTTTCCACAGGTATAAGACAATTGCAATCAATAACAAGCACTTTTTATCCCTAGAGACAAGGTTTCATTGTAGTAGATCAGCTCATAGCTTAATACTCCGTCGATAAAAATATCATTCCATAAAGGTGTCGGATATTTAGTATCTTTGCGAGAGACGATAGGTAGGGATATCTCACCCTCCCCTTGGAAAGCTCAAGTAGGTCACAAGAGCTTTATGTCCAAGGGAATACTATCTCTTCTCAAGGGAGCCAATGGTGAGTATCTTAAGGGCTTAAATCGATTCCCCTTGCACTGATGATTACCGCAATGTTCGGAGGTAGGTCAGGTAGTCTCTATCTAAAATGGTTCTTAGTGACTTTGAGGGACCAACGCCTTACGAGCAATGCGACAAGCTACTAAAAGCTTTAACCAATCCTACTAAGAGTATCAAACACTTCGCTCAATGTGAAAATCATTTCCACAAAGAGCTAGTACACCTCTTTTCAGTTTGGCACCACAAGGTAAGGCTGACGACGGTTAGGACTTGGCTTTCGCCTTATCCCTCTTATATAGCGGTTCAAAGGAAAACTCCGCTTAGGGTCATCCCTTTTGGATGAAGCGCAATCCAAAAGCAGGCCCTTCTAAAGGAAGTACAAAAAAGTAAGAGCAAGCACGTCAAACAAAGGTTCAATTGTCCCGTTATAAGAAAAATAAGGTGCAACTAAACTAGGCACACACACGTTTGTAGTTGTAAATTGTCCCTTATGAAATTGAAGTGTTTGGCATTCATGTCCATTGTCTCTTAAAAAATTGAGATGTTTGTGCATACATGTCCATTGTCCCTTAAGAAAAGCAGTATGTTCCTAAGACTTAGATTGCAAAGAAAAGATTTGTTCAATTATCCCTTTAAGCATGCAATGTGTTTCTAAGACTTAGTGAGATAAATCAAGAGGTCTTCAATGCTCGTCTTGCATGAACATGTTAAAAACACCTATTGGCTCTATGTGAGTAATAAGAAGCTGCAACAAGTGAGTTAGTTCCACCAAAGATTCACAAGTTAGCAAAAACAAATCAACTTTGACCCAAAAGCGCTACACTGTCTTACCGGAGGTGACTTACTGTATTTCCAAAAGTGCTGTAACAAAGACCGGAAGCGTTGAAGAATATTACCAGAAGCGCTAAAAAATAACCAAAAATATTGTACTGTGTTTTCGAAGGCGCTGTGATGAAGACCAGAAGTGCAACACAATAATACCAGGAGCGCTGAAAAGTATCCAGAAGCATGGAGCTGTGTTACCGAAAGCGTGATACTATATAGCCAAAAGCGCTGCGCTATCTCAGATCACAAAAAAGATTAGCTTTTGTCAAAATAACCAGATCCAAAATAAGATTCCATGATTGATTGACTGTTCTGGGAAGTAGTAGCTGAGAGATCTGTGTCCTGAAATCTAGAAAACTCAGAAGCTGTAGCAACACAAAAGATTAACACAAAAATTGAAGATACTCCTAAATAAGTCAGCTTAGGAAGTACAAAAAATAGGTTTGACAGACAAATACAACAGCTTGTCAGACAAATTGATAAGATAGATAACACGAAAAATCTTGCAAGACACTGAACAAAGTCAGAAACCTAATTTAGCCAAAAGCGCTGCATGATACTGCCGGATGCGCCGTTCTGTTATGCCAATAGCGTCTCTCTGTTCTACCAGAAGCACTGCAATGCCCCCAAGGGCACTAAACTGTGCCTCCAATAGCGCTTAAAGATACTGCCAGAAGCACTGTGCAATGTCGTTTGCGCTATACCGTACTGTGACTTCAAAAAAAAAAAAAATTCTCAAAGAAACAAAGGGATTAGTGGGTCCCACCAGGCGTGCCAGAATGTGTATGAGGAAAAATTGATTAAATCTAAACTAATAAAACCAAAAACCAATCACATAAAGCGAACCAATCTAAGTAAAAGCCATTATCATAAAATCAAAGACAAATGAAAGCTCTTACCAAACCCTGTATTGTTCCCTTTTGGAGAAGTGTGGATTGCTCAATCAAGTTGCGAAACCATAGCTGCAACAAACAAGTAGTGTGCTCAATGTGCTCAAAGATCAATGTTAAGAGATCGTAAGGTAGCTCAATTGACGCGTTTTGTATGCTCAAAGCTCTGTTAAGTATGCTTGAGAATACTATCGAAGAGGGAGAATGAAGGAGATGATGGGGGGTTTATATAGGTTTTAATGAAGATCAATCAACGGTCCAGATAATTCAGAAGAATCAACAGAGGAGAACAGTTGAGGAATGTGCAACGAATAAGAAGAAGCCAAGTGTCTTGCTTTCTTTTGCATGAGAGGAGTTATCAAGAATAGAAGAATGAGTTAAAGCAATTAACAGAATGTAATAGTCAGTTAAGTGATTTAAAACAAGAAGAAGAGATTTGCATGAGAATTAGAAGATATTTGCTTTATTAAATATAGAAAGCTTGAGTTTTATTAGAGATAACTCAAATTTAGAAGAAAAAGTAACTTAAATAAATAATTGATTTATTTAAATTTAGAGAAGATATTTTGGAAGAAATAATTAAATAATTGGAATTATTTAATTTAGAAGATTCGAAAGCAAATTAAATAAATAAATTTATTTAATTGTTGTGCATGATTTTGGAAGAACAGAAGATTATAAATAAAATATTCAATTTTATTTATTTTTAGAGGATTGAGATAATTTAAATAAATTTGCATGATTTATTTAAATTTAGAAGAACAATAGATTTAATTAAATAATGTAAATTATTTAATTGTAGATAAGAGGGAATTTGTCAAATTAATTAAATAATGGGATTCATTTAATTAATGAAGACTTGAGATTTGGAAGAGGATAATGATTTAATTAAATAATATAAATTATTTAATGGAGACTTAAAATTTGAAAGAGGATAATGATTTAATTAAATAATATAAATTATTTAATTAATGGAAGAATAAGGTTGATTTTGCTGAAATTAATTAAATAAAGGGGATTTATTTAATTAATGTTGAATTTTGAAGTTTTGGAAGAATTTGATGAAATTAATTAAATAATTAGATTATTTATTTAATGTTGAAATGTAGGTGATGCTCCAGATTAGACGAAATGCAAGTAGTGCGACAACTTGGCCATTTTAGGGTGTCTACACTTTCCTATGCAATCTATCTTGAGGAACCTCTTTGGCAAGATAATATGTTGGTTGTATGTTTACTTTGTAAGTTAGTCAGTTAGCTTTATGGTTTATCTTTTGCTCCTTTGTCCATTACCTATTCAAGGCTACCTTGATTTATCTATAATCTTGGTATGTTACGATGCAGTATGGATTGGGGGCATAGTCATTGCTTTTGTGTGCCGTGTTTGAGGAATGATCTTTAGTATCTTTCTTAGCAGCGTATTTATCTTGTGTGTTACGACCTAGCATCTTACATATTCATATGCTTCTTGCATTTACATGTATTGAAGTTTATTTTATGTTCAAGGCTATGGCTCATTCACATATTCCAACAAGTTTATATTATGTCTAAGGGATCTAAGTTCAAACCGCTTGCTTGCAGAGTCAACGTCCACGCACTCGGATATTACTGCACCTTGGTCTTTTATACCTTGGTGGCAAACTATCCACGTGCTATATCAAAAATAAGGATTGCTCTTTATATACAATTGTGAAACCAATTCAACAAGCTCATTATTCATCCATTCACACAACCCTTATATCATTTTCATTGTAATGATTGATCAACAGTCCCTGTCTTCCATCTCCTCTTTTCCTCTCTCTGGTGTATATCTACAAAACCCACGTGTTAGATATCACTAGTCATAGCATCTACATCATGTCATAACAAGTCTAGCATCTCCTCTTTTCTTCTCTTTGGTGCATATCTGCAAAACCCACATGTTAGATATCACTAGTCATAGCATCTACAGCATGTCATCACAAGTCATAGCATCTACATCATGTCATCACAAGTCATAGCATCTATATCATCATACATCTATAAGCATCATGACATCTAGAAGCATCATATAAGCAATATATGTCATCACATAAATCCATAATCATACATACATATCATCACATCCATGACATCAAGAAGTGCATATATACAAGTAGGAACATCAATGAGCAGAATAGATCATCATATATCTCATGTGAAGGTCATCATAATACAAAATGTATGTGTCTACATCAATAGTCCATATATATATCAATATAGTACATCAAGGCTATCAAGAGCCCTCAATATATACATCAGGATGCACGCAGGCATCAGTCCAAAATGATACAAAAATGGTACAATATACACATGTACATGCTCTAGTGGGTAGAGCTGCCCTCCTGCTGTGGCCCCTGTCCTCCACCTGTGCTCAGTGTAGGTCCCCCTACTGGTCCTCCTCCCCCTGGCGGCACCCCTGGTCCTCTAACTAAGGACAGTGACTGCCCTGTATTGCGGGACTCAGATGCTCTGGACCTGCTCCTGTCTCTATAACTGGGTGCCTGCTAAGCTGCTGGCACCACACCTACATAGAGCCCCTTGTAGTACTCCACCTCTCTCCCAGCTGACACTAGCTCTCCCTGCATGCAAATGAGCTCACTATACAATGTCCTCTGGTCTGTACCTAGTGCACGGTGTGCCTCATCTCTCTCCCATCTCACCCTCTATAGTGTGGCCTCTACTAGACCTCTGCATCCCTCTCTTGAGTCACCTAGGCTAATTGCCCATCATCTACTGCTGGTGCGGGTGCAACCTGCGCCTGTACCTAGATCTGTGCCTGTGCCTATGCCTGTGCGAGGGCTACCTATGCTGCTGTGGCTATCTGCATCTGCACCTATGCTAGTGCCTTAGCCTATCGCACCTCTACCCTGGCTGCATCCCTGTCTCTCCTCAGCCTCACCATTTAGAGCTCTAATCATGTCCTCCAGCTATCTCCTCCTGTAAGAGCTGCTTGGCCTGCTGTAAATTGATCTCTATGATTGGATCCCCCTCCTCAGCCATCTCCACATCTGCCTGCTAGCCTCTGGCCTCCCCAACTACTTATTGTCTCACCTCTCTGGCTTGTCGCCTCATCTTGGCCTCTGCACTTGGGACTAGTACCTCCCCCACTGCCCCTGCCACACCTGGTGTAGTCAACCGTACTGGCCTGTGTGTCTGCCAGTACCTATCATAGTCTGGCAGTGTCCCTAGATCTACCAATCCTGTATCCCAATCCCATCTCATGGGGACAAGTCCCCATACCTCTGCCAAAGCTGTAGCTACTGGAATCTCTGCATCCCAATCCCCAACCTCTCGTTGTGTCCTGGCATGTGTCGCCTCTCCAACTGGTAGCCCCTGTGGTAGTCTAAACTATCTAAGTACCCGCTCTGGCAGGTATCTCTCAATAGTGTATGTCCGTCTCCCAAAGAGGTAGCGAGCCTGGTGGCAGTACATAAGCTACTCGTGTTCATCCTTCAACTCTCTCACCCTAAGTTTGGAGGCTCTATACTCTAAAATTAGAAACTCTTTGGGTGCAAATGAGGATTGTGGTCCCCTCAAGACCTATTTATAGTGTCCCTCCCACTTTTTTTCTCTTCCCACCCCATTCTGCTTTTTCTTCTATCTTTTCGCGCAATCGTCTAGTCGAGTGTCAGACTAGTTCTTCTATCATTTCCCTGTCTTCCTACTTGAGCGGGCATACGCTAGGGCATCAAAAAATTGTATCACATCTTCAACAATCATTTTCTTTGAGGCAACACTATAAACTGCATTGCATCAAAGAGGGGCAAAATGTAGACACCCTAAAATGACCATGTCGTTGCACCACTTGCATTTCGTCTAATCTGGAGCATCACCTGCATTTCAACATTAATTGAATAATCTAATTATTTAATTAATTTCATCAAATTCTTCTAAATCACATAATTTTGACATTAATTGAATAAATTCTCTTTATTTAATTAATTAAATTAAATTCAACTTTATTCTTCCAAAATTAAGTAATTTTTATTATTTAATTAAATCATTATCCTCTTTCAAATTTCAAGTCTCCATTAATTAAATAAATCTAATTATTTAATTAATTCATCACAATTCCCTCTTATCTACAATTAAATAATTTTACATTATTTAATTAAATCAATTGTTCTTCTAAATTTAAATAAATCATGCAAATTTATTTAAATTGTCTCAATCCTCTAAAAATAAATAAAATCAAATATTTTATTTATAATCTTCTATTCCTCTATCATGCACAAGTAATTAAATAAATTTATTTATTTAATTTTAGTTATCTTCCAATTCCTCTTAAAATATCTTGTTAACTCGTGCACAACCAGTCTTATTTTTAGAACTCTAAAAAAGGCAAAATTACAAGTTGAGTTATCTATTCAATCAATCTTGTTTTCATCATATCTTAATAAAAATATCCTTATGGATTGACATATGTCATGTGCACATTCATCATGGTTATTTGGTTTATCTCCTCCGTTGATTCTTCTGAATTATTTGGATCGTTGATCGATCTTTGTTGAAACCTATATAAACCCCCTCATCTCCTTCACAAATCCTCTTCGATCACTTATTCTCAGGCATCCTTTAACAGCACTTTGAGCATACATCGCATCGATTGAGCAACTTCACGATCTCTTAATATTGATCTTTGAGCACTTTACTTGCTTGTTGCAACCATGGTTTTGCAGCACTATTGAGCAATCCACATTCATCCAAAGGGAACAATACAAATCTCGGTAAAAGCTTTTATATTTCATTGATTTATTAGTAATGGCTTTTATTTAGATTTGTTCTCTTTCTATTATTGGTTTTTGATTTTGTTAGTTTATCATAGTCAATTTTTCTCATACACAACTTCTGTGCAACCAATCACCGATTGAGAGGTAGTTGTCGCTTGTAGCCCGATCGCCAAATTTGAGGCAGTTTACACTTAATCCTAGGAAGATGCCTCCGCAAAGAGTTCCTCCTATTGGTACAATCACTAATATAATGGATGAGATGATGGAATTGATGAGAACAATGTGAAGTTATTTCGATGCTATTGAAGAAGATAGGCGAAGAGGATTGACACCGAGACCTAATGTTGAAAGTGATGATGAGGAAGAATTTTAATCTGTTGAATAATTTTGTGAAACCCTAGAAGGTAATGAAGAAGAAGAATCAGATTAGATAAAGATGTTATGAGCTATTTCAAAGATTGGAAAGAGACCTAGAGTTGATGTTCTGAACTATACTGGTAATTTAAATCCTGAAGAACTGATTGATTGGATAAATGATATGGAAGAATACTTTGAATATGAGGAAATTGAAGATCTGGAAAATGTGAAATTTGCAAAGACAAATTGAAAGGACATGCTACTATATGGTGGAAATAAGTTCAGTTGGAAAGAAATAGAAGAGGAAAAGAAAAGATTACAAAGTGGGACCGGATGGTGACAAAGTTAAAAAATCAGTTCATACCTACTGACTATGAGTTGGAATTGTTGAAAAGATTACAAAACTTGAGACAAAAGGAGAAATCTGTGAAGGAGAACATTGAAAAATTTCATATGATAATCATAAGGATATGACATAGTGAAGCAAGCAAGGAGAAAGTGGCTAGATACATCAATGAATTGAGATTGAATATTCAAGAAGAACTAAGCTTGGTAATGATGACATCTTTGGAAGAAACATATCAATTTGCCCTAAAAGTTGAAGATAAGATGAATAAGAAGCATGATCAAAGACAGAGAGGCAGAGGAGGTAAATTTTAGAGAGGTAAAACATTTTCTAGATATGACAGATCATTTGTGGAGCAGAACAAGTTTGATAGCCCATTTAAGAAGGATGACAGAGATAACAATGCTTATCGGAGAGATGACAAAAAAATTTACTGGACAGGAAACCCTAGTGCATACCGGAATGAAGGATATAGAAGAGAAGGAAGAGGATTTGATAAGAGGACATTCAGGGGCACTTGTTTCAAGTGTGGAGGTGAAGGACATAAAGCATTTGAATGTAATCAGGGTAGTACAAGCAAGAAGACATAGAACAATTGAAGAACAGCCTATGTTGAAGAAGGACCTGTTGGATCACCTAGTTCTGTTGGTAAACCAAAGAAAGGAGAATGATTGGTGATGAGGAGAGCACTATTTCAAATAGAAACAAATGAGGAACCATCACAGAGGAAAAGTCTGTTCAAAACCAGATGCAAATCTAGAGGTAAGTGTTGTAAAGTTGTAATTGATAGTGGTAGTTTAGATAACCTAGTTTCAGAGGAGATGGTGACTAAGCTGAAGTTGGAAAGATTGAAACACCCTAAGCCCTATCAGATAGCATGGATTCAGGATGATCATAAGGTACTGGTGAGGGAACAATGTTTGGTGAAATTTCATATTGGATCTTATCATGATGAAGTCTTGTGTGATATTATGCCTATGGATGTTTGTCATCTCTTGTTGGGTAGATCTTGGCAATATGATAGAAAAGCTATACATGATGGGAGAAAGAATACATATACTATAACAGAAAATGGAAAAAGGATTACTTTGATTCCTTTGGAAGACGATCCTAAAGATGTGGTATGTAGGAATGCTAGAATCTATTTGGTAGATGGAAGGAAATTTTTGGATGGTTTGAAATAGGAAAGTATGTACTATGCCTTGATTCCTAAGAAGCCTGAAGTGGTGAAGAAAGAAACTGAACCAGATGAGATAAGTGAATTGTTGACAGAGTATGAAGACATCATATTAGATAATGTACCTGAAGGATTACCACCTATAAGGAGTATCATTCATCATATGGATCTTATACCGGGAGAAAGTTTGCCTAACAAAGTAGCACATAGGATGACACTGGCAGAAAAATGAAGAATTGAATAGACAAATACAAGAATTGTTCAGGAAAGGTTTGATCAGAGAAAGTTTGAGTCCTTGTGCAATACCTGCAGTGCTAGCACCGAAAAAGGATGGAGAATGGAGAATGTGTACTGATTCTAGAGCAATAAACAAGATCATAGTTAAGTATAGATTTCCTTTAACTAGGATGGATGATATCATGGATTGTTTGAGTGGAGCAAGATATTTCACCAAGATAGATTTGAAGAGTGGATACCATTAGATCATAATCAAAGAAGGTGATGAATGGAAGACCGCTTTTAAGACAAATGAAGAATTGTATGAGTGGTTAGTGATGCCTTTTGGATTGACAAATGCACCAAGTACTTTCATGATATTGATGAATGAAGTCTTGAAGAAATTCTTGGGTAAGTTTGTGATTGTGTACCTAGATGATATTCTAATTTTCAGTAAAACAAAAGAAGAACATTTGTCGCATATTAGACAAGTTTTGTAGAGGTTGAGAGAAGAGAAATTGCTGATAAACATCAAGAAGTGTAGTTTCATGAAGGAAGAATTGATATATTTGGGATTTGTGATTTCTACGGAAGGATTGAAGATGGACCCTGAGAAAGTGAGAGAAATTGTTAAATGGCCTACACCAGAGAGCATTCGAGAGGTTAGATAATTTCAAGGCTTGGCTAGTTTCTACTAGAAGTTCATCAAAAATTTTAGTTCAGTTTGTAACCCTATGATAGAGACAATGAGAGGTGACAGAAAAGATTTCAAGTGGACATCAGGAGCAAATAAGAGTTTTGAGATGTTGAAATAGAAAGTGATAGAGCAACTTGTTTTTGCATTACTGGATTTCAATAAAGTATTTCAAGTTGATTGTGATGCTAGTGGAAATGCAATTGGAGTAGTATTAAGTCAAGAAGGTAGACCTGTAGCTTATTTCAGTGAAAAGTTGAATGATGTAAGAAGAAGATATCTAGTTTATGATCAAGAGTTCTATGCCATAATTCAAGCCTTGAAGAAATGGAGACATTACTTGTTGCCTAAGGAGTTTGTGTTGTATACAAATCATCAAGCTTTGTGATATTTGAATAGTCAAGGTAAGTTGAATTAGAGACATATGAGATGGGTAGAGTTCATGTAGAGTTATACTTTTGTGTTAAAGCATAGGAGTGGTAATCAAACAAAGTTGCTAATGCCTTGAGTAGAAGAAGAAACTTGTTGACAGAGATGAGAGTTGAAGTGTTGGGTTTTGATGAATTGAAGAACATGTATGAGGGAGACACTAATTTTGTAGAACCTTTGAAAGCATGTAAGGAACTTGTTGTGATAGATAGAAGTAAGTGGTTGGACTATTTCATTCAAGAAGATATGTTGTTCAAAGGAAGTCAGTTGTGCATACCTAGAAGTTCAATGAGAGATAATTTGATCAAGGAGAAGCATAGTGGTGGATTGGCAGGACATTTTGGCATTGATAAGACAGTGGCTTTGGTAAGTGAAAATTTCTTTTGGCCTTAGATACATAAGGATGTTAAGAGATTTGTGCAGGGTTGTAGAGTTTGTCAAGTTGCAAAAGGGAGTAGTTAGAACATTGGATTGTATAAACCTTTGACAGTACTAGAGAGACCTTGGGAAGACATAAGCATGGATTTTGTAATGGCATTGCCTAAGACACAGAGAGGACATGATTCAATATTTGTAGTGGTTGATAGATTTTCAAAGATGGCTCATTTCATACCTTGTAAGAAGACAACTGATGCAGTGCATGTAGCTGACCTAGTTTTCAAGGAGATTGTGAGATTGCATGGATTACCTAAGAGTATAGTTTCAGACAGAGACACAAGGTTTGTTGGATACTTTTGGAAAACACTTTGGAAGAAGATGAAGAAAAATTTGAAGTTTAGTTCTACTTTTCACCCACAGATAGATGGATAGACATAGGTAGTGAATAGGAGTTTGGGAAACTTATTGAGATGTTTGGTTGGAGAGAAGACATGAAGTTGGGATTTGATTCTTTCACAAGCAGACTTTACATACAATAATTTATTAAAAATGAGTACCAGAAGAACACCTTTTGAGATTGTTACCAGAGTGAATCCTAGAGGAGTTGTAGAATTGAGAGATATCAATATAGAAGAAAAGAGGAGTGCAGAAGCAGAACTTGCAGACCATATGAAGATAGTGCATAATCAGGTGAAGAAGCATTTAGAGAATATAAATAGTAAGTACAAAGAGAAGGCTGATGAGAAGAGAAGACATAAGGAATTTGAAGTTGAAGATGAAGTAATGGTGTACTTGAGAAAAGAAAGATTTCTAGTTGGGACTCATAACAAGTTGAAGATGAAGAAGTTTGGACCTTGTAAGATACTCAGAAAATTTGATTTAAGAAATGCATATGAAGTAGAATTACCAGAGACATTGAGTATATCACCTATTTTCAACATTGCAAATCTATATTAGTATCATGAAGTAGAGTTCAGTGATAGCATGGAAGAAGATTTGAATAAACAGTTACCACAACAAGCACCAGAGCGGATAGAAGACATTTTGGATAGCAGAGTTGGATGCATCACTAGAGGAAGATAACACAAAGAATATCTTGTGAAGTGGAAAGGTAGACCAGAAGAAGACTCGTCTTGGCTTTCGCAGGCTGAGGTGGACCGTCTTGGTTCTCCCCTAGCCCCAACAAAGTGAGGGACTCACTTTTTCAATAACCCCAAATGTCTCTGATGCAGGAGCATCCCTAGTTCAAAAGTAATTGTTGATGCTCAGAATTGCGCTGTTTCCAACACCAACATGGGAAAATCTGAGACGTGGGAATTCTCCTCAGAATAACCTCCAGATTTTAAAGAAGCTGGCTCTTCTTTTATCTCAACAGTGTTTTAGGAAAAAGGATAGAAGTAAACAGAATCACAAATGCAACTAAAAAGGAAACTAAACTATGGCGATGCGCCTGAATGTGATTTTGTTTCTCAACACTGAGCACAGTGAAACTACTTTTAGGATTCAGTCACATTAAAGAGCAAACAATGCATGATTAATGTAAAAGATGTAAAACAAATAGGAGCAAAGGCTCACAACTTAGAAGATTTTGCAATAACACAGAAAATATCAGCAAAGGCACAGAACTCCGTCTTTTATTAATTTTCCAGTCACATAAAAGGCACAGAATCATGCACAGTTATACAAACTCTCTGAATCAAGAAAACAGAACAAAGGCAAATGATATTACTGGCCACTACAAAAGATCTTCAAACTTCTCTAACAATCTGTAATGCAAAAAAAAATCTCTATATCTCTAATGTTTTCTTCTTTTCCATTCCCTCAAAACTGTGATCCGAACCTATATTTATAGCATAGAACTGGCCCCAAGATTGCATGCATGATCAAATCTCAATGGTCTAACCGAACTAGGACTTAACTGGAAGTGTCTGTCAAAAAATATATTTCGGATCTGAAATGGTTAGCCACTCTGTCAGTTCATTGGATGAAACAGATTCATGTAACTCCACCTTCTTTGAATTGGGTAAGAACACGTGGCGGCTTCTGATAGTCTTTGCGACTATAAACCCTTGGAACAGCTGGCATTCATACGCACCTCTCTCTTGAAACTCCTTCATCTTTCCAGAATAATAAGAAACTAACACATGGCATTCTCCACGTGACTTACTTGATAAACTGCTTCTTACTCAGGAGACATCAGAATTGACACTTGGCAGCGTCCGCGTCCCCTGCAAATGATACGTGGTGATCTCTGCTTTACTTTGAGTCTTTACTGTGGCTTATACTAGGAATGCTCAGGCTTTGCCATCTGTCACGGTCTGCTGCACTGAAACTTTAAGAAACATTAAAATTGGGACCCACCAACAGTCCGTGCCTGAGTAGCTTCAAAAAGAAAAAGGGACAGGTGGCACTTTCCGCTGATATGAGAAACCTTATACGTGGTGACTTCTGCCGCACTTAGAGAGACTGTAGATACCTTTAGTGAGTTCTGCGGAAGATGACACGTGGCAGTCTCCACTGCAACTTAAAGAAACTTTTGAAACATTACAGGGTCCTACAGAAGATGACACATGGCAATCTCCGCTGCAACTTCGAGAAACTTTAGCATTTAAACAAAACCTCCGCGGATGCTGCCACTTGGTGCCTTCCGCTTAACTCTAAGAAACTTTGTAGAAACATTAGGGACTCATAAGAATCACGCGGATGGTGACACTTAGAGCACTCTACTGAAACTATAGAAATATTAATCGGGGCCCACCTACCTCTTTACTTAGCGATGAAACCAAAAGGGAACCCACGGATGTTGACACTTGGAGCTCTCCGCTGAAACTTTAAGGGACACGCGGCACCTTCCGTGTAACTCTAAGAAACTTTAAAGTCACTCTCCGCATCTGCCACTTGGTGCCTTCCACATTCACTAAAGCTTTTTAAAAGGGCCTGCCACATTATAAGAAACATTCAAAAAGAACGTTTGAAACTTAGAAGAAACTGGAACGGGTGCCGACACTTGGCATGCTTCGTTGAAACTAAAAGATACGTGGCACCTTCCACGTAACTTAAAGAAACTCTAAAATGTGTCTAGGCTGTTGACACATGGCGGCTTCTGCTACTCTTAGGAACTTAGGCAAAATTTACAAAATGAAACCCCGCGCGCCCACACTCTGTGTCAAAACCTCACTACCAAAACTAAAGCGCAGAGAACAAAACTGGAATTCACCCAACTGAAACTCAAAAATAAAAAATGTAGAGTATTTTACTCTATAGTTCTTGGTGACCCTAAGGACTTTTGAGCCTGCTCAAAAAGAATCCCAAAAAATGTGTATCTATACAGCAAAAGTTACAAATTTTGCAAGGCCGTCTGATATATAGACCATTCGGCATTAGATAACCCCTGTTTGTTCTGCAAATCCTAGAAGGCTAAATCCAGATTGATCATGTCCTTATGCAAAAAGATTTGTAAAACATGGACTGCAGCTTTCAACTGGAAATCAAGCTGGGCCATAGGAATCAAAACAGCTTCCACTTCTGACACTGATGAGGCATCTATTAGACCCTGGAAGACTGATGGATCATTTTGTCTAGCTAGCAACAAAGGCTTGATTTTATCAACCATTAATAAAGTGTTGCTATCAGGAAAAGGGGAAGGAAGGCCCAATTGCACCAGGTCTTCAATATGTTTCTTCATGTCCTTTACTCCCTCCTTTACCACATCCAGGAGCTCTTGGCAAGTAATTGCAGCAGAGTTGCAACTGAGAACCTCATTCACTCGTTTGGCAGCAATCATTCTGTCACTGATCCCTGCTGCTGATAATGTTTCATCAGATGTGTCATAAAGTTTCCCCAGCACCAATTGAGAATCTGAAACTCTCATGGAAACAATGGACAAAGTGGCCTGAACTGAGGTCTCCACCTTTTCACATAATTGCTGTGCATGTAGCAAGAAGGTTAAAGAGGGTTTGAGCTGGATAATCTCCTCAAAGATTCTTGCCCACACTGATGCATATAGCTCCTTGACCAGGTTTAACACTCCTACATTTTGAGGCCTATTTGCCAACTCAAGGGTCAACTGTTTTGTTGTTTGTTGCTCGGCCTGAAGTTGAGCCTGTATGGCAGCAACGTTATTCTGTTCTTTCAACAGCTGCTGTTGCAACTGTGTGGCCTGTTGAGAGGAATCCTGATGCCTCTTCTGCAATGTGGCCCTTTCTTGCTTCAGGGTAGTCACAACAGACTTCACCTAGATTAGCTCTTCCTTCAAGGAAGCATTTTGGCTCTATGTAGCCTGATGAATCTGACATGAAACAGTATTTTGCAACTGTTTAGTGAGATCTTCTATCTCATCATTCTTTGATTTGAGCTCAGCAGTCAGGGTCTCACTATGTGTCCTTTCGTGAGTCAGATCAGCTTCCACCTTCTGCAACTTCCTTGATAACTTCAAATAGTCAGTGGCTATAGCAGAAGTGGTTTCATTTAGCAGCTCTACCCTATCTTGTGGCCTAAAAAGTGACATGTCCATTGCCACTGCACTCATTGTATAATCTTGGGGCTGCATCTGCTCATTAGGTCTAACTACATTTGGTGACAAATGGGTCACAGTTAGCTGCTATTGGATTGGGTCAAATAATGACCTCATATGTGGGACAGCCTAAGCTTTATTGTCCTTCTTTCTCTTTTTGTCCAGTCAGGCTTCCCTAGCCTTCTTAGCAGTGTCTGCTTGAGCTTGGAAGGTAGGGGGAGAGGCAATATACCTGCCCGCAAAAGGATGACCTTGTGGCAAGCCATAAGGGATAGCCAAATGTTGGCTAGGAGGGATCTGAGGAGGTAATCTTCTGGGAAAAGAAGGAGAAAAGGGAGGTAATGATGTGGCCTATGTTGACATGGCCTGTGTAGTGACAGGTGGGGAAAAATGAGAAATTAGCATAGCAGAGGTGGCAGGGGATACTATTTGGCCAGTTGGGATTGCCACCCCTATTGAAGAAGAAAAAGACTGAGAAGAAGAAGGAGAAGAAGCACGTACTTGAGGAGCAACAGATATACTCGGTGGTGGCTGCAATAAAGGTTCTACCTCCTCATCCGAATCAGGTTGAAGCTTTAGCTTCTTATGTTTCCTTGGCCTCTCTTCTTCTTGCTATGTTTCTTTCTCCTCAACATTTACCACTGTTAATAGTGGTGTTTGCATAAAACTAGAAGCCCCACTCATTGAAACTGATGGGGTCCCTCTAGGTGGTGACGACATCACACTCTTTTGCTTCTCTATAGCACTGAGAGATTGGGGCCAGGTGGTTACAGCAGCTGTAGATGATGTTTGTCCTGGGGCCTGCATTGTGTGAGTGGATTCAGGTTCTTCTTCAGACTCCTCACCCTTTTTATGGAGCTTGCTTGTATCAGGGCTAGAGACTGGAGAAGGATGCCATTCATCCCAAATGGACTCCCATTTCTCATCAGTATCAACCTTGCCAAAGGAGTGGGTTGTTTCAGATATCTCTTGCCTATATTTCCAATAGGCCTCTATCTTCTCAGCCTTCCACTCTCTATCTCTTATTAAATTTTTCTTTAATCCAGTGCCCATTTTAAGCTTAGGGTCATAGGCCTTTTCCTTTTTATAAAATACCTCCCATGGCCTGGGTCCCTCAAAGGGCAAATCTGCCAATTCTGCATATAAATCAGGGATGTCCTCCTTAGGGTTTCTTCTGTCTTCCCAAAAGGGGCGGCCCTCGTGCACAATTTTGGCATCAACCTTATTATTGTTGACCCACAAGGTTATGAAACTGATCGGGTCATACCTCCATTTATCTTCAATCAAAAGAAAACCCAGGACAGCTAACTTTCTTAGCAATAAATGCTCAGCATCTCTGACCAATAGGGTCATGTTTTTCTTCACCCATGGGACATCATACATTTTCTTTTTCTTCTTCCTAGTGCCATAATCATTATCAACCATAGACACTTGCTGGGTGAGCTCTAAGAAGGCTAGCCTAGGAGTCAAAACCTTGGGTAGCAATACTGGTTCTCCATTAAAACCATGGACCCTGATAATAGTATGGTGAGACCCAAAGAAATAGTCACAAGGAATGGGGGAATTTGCCATGAGGCCTCTGACACTTAATGTTAATCTATTTTCAACAGGCTCCGGGCTTAGGTGGCTAAAAGCAGGGGCAACAAAAAAATCCCAAAATTTGTAAGGGTCAGACGATTCAGACAAGACATGTGTCCATGCGGACACAGGAATAGTTCTATTGGGACCAAAACTTAGGTCAAACATGTTCAGATGCATATACTGGGAAAAGATGGCATAGTTTTGGTATAACATAAGGTGAAACAGATAAGAAGAATACCTGAAAACCCCTGTTGATTTGAAATTGGTGAGTTGTTCGGCCATTGAGCAGGCAATCTGTTCTGAGAAATCCAACCGGAACTCCTGAGACTTATCCACGGTCTTCATTCTGAATAAAATGGCCAATTGTCAATCAGAGACGGTGATGTCTTCCTTCATTCCGAAGATAAATGCCATCATAGATAGCGCTTCCTGACTAGCTTGTGTAAATTGTGCCCTTCCTATTGGTAGCACTAGCATTTGTGTATTTTCATCTCCCAGCTGCATTTCTGAATTAAGAAACCTTAATTGAAACTTGATGTTTGCCCATGTCTTCTGCATTTTGGCAATGGTGGGAGACGTGGCTGTGCTGTCATAGTATAGGGCCAACATGTCTCTGATGGCCTTTGGTGTGATTTGCACTATGAAGGGTCCCTTTTGAATGGTGCAAGAGGGTGCATGAAACAATTCTGCGCATACCTCAATCAGGTCGGGGCACAAATGCATGCTCGGGACCACAAATTTTGCTAATTGAGAGGTCCATATCCGCATGCCAAATGTTTCAGATTGTTTAGCCTTGGCCTTCAGGAGACATCTTTGGTGTGCTCCTTCTCGCAGAGCTTTGCTGGACTTTTGTAGGGCTGGTTCAATAATACCGTCTGCAAAATCCTGCACCTTCTTTGGGTTGACCGCATAACCAACTTCAGGAACCCTAGTCCTTGGATAGGTCTTTAAAGGTTGCACAGGGGCCGAAGCGTATGATTTGCTGGCGAGGAGCTTGTCAATAGACTCATAAATCCCAAGCCCCTGCTGTGAAGACTGTGCTTCCGCCATCTCTGTGTTTGTTGGAAACTACTAAACTTGTAACAAGGACAGAAGCTTTGCAACAGGGAAGACACACTTAGGAAGCAGGTTTTGCAATGAAAATGCAGCAACAGAGAAGACACTTAGCAGAAATAGCAACAAATGAAACTCAGTTAAGCTTTAACTCATGCTATTGGGGTATTTTAATGATGCATCAAGTCTCATAAATGGCATTAAAAACAGAAAACTATTATAAAATCTTGAGAGATTTGAGTGGGACAAAGTGTCAGACACGTCATAAAAAGCGGCTGCGCTGGGTACTTTTAGGAATTTTGGGGATTTGAGAGGCTTTTATGAATGCGAGAGTTTCAAGACTTTTAAGAGACTTGAGCTGTGGCCACGTGTTTATAAAAACACTTATTCAAAGTAAAAAAAAGCAGGAAAAAACAAAGCGAGAAAAAACAAAGCGAGAAAAACAAAGCAACAACAAACAGGAAACTATCTAACTATAATACACAGGAAAGACACTGTCTAATTGAAATGCTTCAAGTAGATCCTGTTGACGGGAATCTCTTCAGGCTCACCCTCCATCATTTCAAGCTCGAAAGAATTCTGCTGCTTACAGGAACGGATTTTATAAGGGCCAGTCCATAATGACTCAAATTTACTGTGTCGACCTGGCTTGGCAGCTCTCTCATCCCATTTTAAAACAACTGATCCTACTTCAAAATGAGGGTTTGAAGTTTTCTTATCAAAACAGTCTTTGATTATTTTCTAATGTTTCAATAATGATTCATGTGTGGAATCCCTCTTTTCCTGAACTTCCAGGAGCTCAACAAGTCTGACCTGCATGGGGCCATTTTCCTCAATCTCAATCTGTTTCAATAACTGGAGAGCAGGAATCTCCAAGCTCAGGGGCATTACAGTAGGTTTTCCATAGACCAATTCATATGGAGACATTTTTGTCACTTGTTTCGGTGTAATTCTATCTGCCCACGGTGCCACATTAAGCACTTTATGCCACTCTTTGTGATGATCAACCCCTATTCTTTTAATCAGTCTGATCAGATTCTTGTTAGTTGATTTTGCCAGACCATTACCCTGAGGATAATAATTTGAGGAGGTTTTCAGGTAGATTCCATACTTTAGTGCAAAGTCAGATATCTTTGCCCCCAAAAATGCCTTAGCATTATCTAAAATTACAATACGAGGTGGCCCAAAGCGAGTAGTGATACCCTCCAGAAAGTCTAGAATCACTTTTTCTGTTGCTTCTTTTAGTGGGACTGCCTCACTCCATCTGGTAAAATAATCTGTGGCCATTAGAATCTATTTGTGCCCCATACTTGACACTAGATTGATCATTCCAATGAAATCTAGACCCCATTGGGCAAATGGTTCATCAACAATTATAGGACTAAGGGGCATTGCTGCATTCCTTCTCTTCTCTACATAGTACTGACAAGATTGGCATTCTTTAACCAGTTGATAACAGTCTGTGAATAAAGTGGGCCAGAAGTAACCTGCCTGACTTATCTTTATAGCTGTGGTTCTTGCAGAAAAGTGTCCACCTGACACTCCGTGGTGCATTTCATGCAGTATTCTTTGGGCTTCATCTTTCTCTATGCATCTTAAAAGTATGCCATCAGTATTCCTTCTGAAAAGAACTTGGTCAACTAAAACAAAATGAACTCCCTGTTGCCTATAGTACCTCTTCTTATCCTGAGAGAGCTCCTTTGAGAAAATTCCATGTTTCATAAACTGGATCCTATTTGTGACCCAAGAATTCTGATCAACTTCTTGTATCCTCAATACATTTTCCTCCTTTGTTTCTTCAGTTATTATTTTTTCCATATCTTGAACCATATACTGGCACAAACCCTTGCCTCTGACAAGTTTAGTTGGTTTGACCTCCACATCATATTCAAGAATCTTTGTTATCCAGTTTGCCCTTTTTTTAGTGATTTCTCCTTCCATAACATATTCTCTGACACTTGGATGAGCCACTAGTATCAGAATCTTATTACCTGTGACCATGTGTCTGAATTTCTTGAGGGCTTTTACCATGGCATATGCCTATTTCTCTACAAAGTTATACTTGGCCTCATATTCTCTAAGAGTCCTTGAGAAAAAGGCTATTGGATGCTCTCCCTCTTGTTGATCCTCTTTCTATGTTAGGACAGCAGCAACACTGAATTCTCCTCCATAGACATACATTATAAAAGGCTTAGAAAAGTCAAGGTTCCTTAATACTGGGGCTGTTGATATTGCCTTCTTGACCTCCTCAAAAGCCTGTCTCCCTTCTGTAGTCCATTTGAATACCAGGTCTTTCTTTAGTAATAGTGTAATTGGTCTTGTTAGGCCTGTAAAGTCTGATATGAACCTACTGACAAAGTTAATCTTTCCCAAGAAGGACTGAACTGCTTTCTTATTGACAGGCAGGGATAGGTTCATTATGGTAGTGACTCTTTCTGGATCTATAGAGACTCCTTCTTTAGAGACTATATGCCCTAATAGTTTACCTTGAGGTGCTGCAAAAATGCATTTGTTAGGATTTAGAGATATTCCAAACTCTTGGCATTTCTTAAAAACTGCCTCTAAATGGTCAAAATGATCTGCAGCATTTTTAGAGAAAACAGTGAGGTCATCTAGGTAAATTAGAATGATTTTATTGATAATCTCTCCAAATGCTACAACCATTGCCCTCTGAAATGTAGCTCCAGCATTTGAAAGACTAAAAGGCATCTTTGCATAGGCGAATGTTCCCCATTTTGTGGTGAAAGCAGTCTTATGTTGGTCCTCATCAGCCAACCAAATCTGATTGTACCTAGAGAAACCATCTAGCAAGGAAAATCTCTCTGATCCAGCCACAATTTGTAAAATTTGTTCCATAGAGGGCAATGGGTAATGATCCTTCAAGGAAGCCCTATTTAGATCCCTGAAATCCACACAAAGCCTTATGTCCCCATTCTTTTTCCTAACTGGTACTAAGTTGGATACCCAAGTTGAGTGTTTGATTGGAAAGATGATCTTTGATTCTAATAGTTTCTGCAACTCATCCACCATTAGAGGTTCAGTCCTAGGGTTCACTAGCCTCTGTTTCTGTCTAACCGGTTTAGATCCTTCAGTCAGCTCTATGGTGTGCTGAATGATATTTCTATCATAACCATGGAGATCTTCATAGGTCCAGGCTATGACCCTATCATATTTCTCACATAAATCAATTAACCTTTTTCTTTCCTGTTGAGTGGAAGAATTTCCAACCTTCAGTCTTCTCCCCTCACTAACCTGGATCTCAGAGTAATCTTCTTTGTTTGCTTGAAATCTCTTCTTTTCTAGGCTAGCATCTTCAGGATCAAACAAGTTTTCTAGGGTAATCAGTCCCTTAGGGAGCTTGTTTGACTTCAGTTGAATGATCTGATCACCGTATGCCTCTTCAATTTTTGGTTGTAACTGATCAGCAAATTCTCCTGACTGTTGCAAAAATGAGAGTACTTGAAAATCATTTTCAAAAACTTGCTAATTTTCATCATTGTTTGGGATGGTTGGCCTCACAATAACTTTGACTAACTCATTATTGACCATTAGATCAGTTATTGGATCAAATTGTGAACCAATTTGTGCCATCCTATCTGCTTCAAAATTTTGGGCTCTAGGGACTACTTCTATATTAAAGGCTTCAAAATTTTCTATTAAGTCCCAAATTTTGTGCCTATAGGATCTCATCCTTACATTTTTGGCTATTGGCTTCTCTCTTATTTGTTTCACCACTAGTTCTGAATCTCCTTTGACTATCAGATTCTTTACTCCTTTCCTTTTTGCCAATATAAGTCCATGCACTAAAGATTCATACTCAGCATTATTAAATGAAAGTGAATAGCTCTTAAAATCTTTTCACCATTAGGGGCAGTAAGACAAATTCCTGCTCCAGCTCCATTTTTGCTTCTAGCCCCATCAAAATTTAGGGTCCAGATTCCTGAGTCATTTATAGATTCTTGGGTCTGAGAGGGCTCATTTCTTAAGACATTAGGGATCTCCTGGTCTTCCTCAAATATAACGTAAGTACCCAACCCTGTTGAGTCATAGTTTCCAAAGGGGTCACTCTGCATCATGGTTAACAACTGGTTATCCTCTACTTGCTGATCATATTCAGTCCAATCCCCTATTTCTTCAACAAAACTCTTTCCTCTTTATTTAGCATGGCATGGGCTGCTTCTAACTTTGGGGTTGGTTCATTAGTAATATGGTCCTTTGACAATGGTTCTGATAGTACCTTCATTTTAGTCCCATATTTGGTTCTTATGATGAGATGAGACCAATCAAGAGACATATAACCTCCTATCTTAGCTGTGAAATCTCTGGATAGGCATAAGCCAAAAACAGGCGGAATATCTATGACTACAACATCTTGATTAACAATTATATTGGGACAAGTGTACAACTGTAGTGGAAGTTGTTTAATTTTCCCTATTGTTTGCACAGACTTCCCATCTAACTGCATAACTCCTTTTGCAAGTGGCTCATATTTTATTTTCAAAGCATCTGCTATTTGCTTTGGCATCACTATGGTGCTAGCCCCAGAGTCTATCATTGCATTGTGTAGTAGTTTCTTCCCAACTATCAAAGTTAAATAAAAGGGATCTGGCTTGGATTTACTTACCTCTGGTGCATTGTTCAAAAGAGCTGTGGTCTGCAGAGGAACAGTGTCTTTGAGCTTTTCTTTATCAATAGGTCCTCCTTTGGCAACAGTCTGTTTAGGCACAGCTTGGCTTTGTAAAGCTTCTTGCAACAGTGTCTTTTGCTCAGGAATGGCTAACATGTCCCATATTGACATGTGTGCTGGAGTCCTCTTCAACGATCTACCACATTTACAGGTCCTAGTGCTTGTGTTCTTGGATAATAAGGGTACCTTGCTTTTTCTTGAATTTGTCCAGAAACTACTTGGTTTTGCACTGGCTGAGATATTTCTTGTCTAGCTGCTATATTTTGATGATCTTGAAATGGTGGAATTCCCATAATTTCATTATTTGTGACTCCAAGCTGTTCCATCATCCTTCTCTTGGCTCTAGTATAGTAGTTTGATTGTACCAATGGCTTCTTAGAAGTTGAAGCTTCATTTAAGAATACTGACTCTTCATCTTCAATCCATGAGAAAAGAGCATGCTCAGGGGCTATTTCTTCTTCTTGTTGTAAGGACATTCCTTGCATCTAAGCCACTAGAACTGAATTTTGCATACTAGGGGATTGGTAGGGTTGAGTGTCAGAAGTATTTGAAAATTGCCCATCCACTCTTCTTTGCTCTGCTATCTTTTGCTATAGATTACCCCTGGGACAGTCTCTGGGCATATGTGTATTATTACAAGGGAAACACCAGGCATTGGTGCCATTTGCATAATTATTCTGTCCTGGGACAATCTCTTTGTTTGGATTGGGAGGGATAGTCTGCAAGGGTGTGGGAACTGCAACCAATTGGTTTGATGGCTGAGGGTTAGTTTGCCTTTGGCGGCCCTGATACTAATTTGACTGTGGAGGAGGTCTATTCCCTTGATAGCCTTGATATTGGGGTCTAGGATAAGGATTCTGCTATCTTTTTAGGTTAATTATTTCATTAGAGAATGTTCTTAGGATGTTCTTGACATCATCCATCTCTAAAGACTAGGCAAGGACAGCAGCTTTAGCAGGTTGTTGGGGAAACGTATACATGGACACAGGTGGGGTTATGGGGTTAGGAGCTTCTTGAGGCAATGGTAGGGTAATCTCTAGAAACATAGGCATGGGGGGCCTTGGGGGCAATTTTCCAGCATCTATCAAATTGTTTTTAGCTATGACTGCATAGTCATAGGCTTCTGGCAGGGTCTAGCCTCCAAGTGATTGAATCATTACTGCTATATCTGAATTTAGGACTTTAAGATAAAACACTATAGCCATACCTGGTAATGGTCTTGCTGTAGCAGGAATCCTTTCCCAAGTCTTCTGAAATCTGGAATTGAAATCAGTCATTGCCTCTTGTGGTGCCCTCTTGATGGTAATCAGTTGTTGTAACAAAGAAGATTTATCACCCTTCTCTTTGAATCTTGCAAAGAAAGCGTCTCCAAGCTGATCCCATGTAGATATTGAATTTGGGGTGAAAGATCTGTACCAGTCCAGAGCCTTCCCCTTAAAAGAAGCTGCTAAGAGTCTTATAGCCACATTTTGCTGTGTGATCACATGTATCGCACAGACATCAAACACATCTTGTAGATGCTCTTCAGGTGTTTTGAAATCCTCCCCACTGAATTTGGGCACAGCCTTCAGGGCATTTGCTGGAATAGGATCCCAAGTGGTTGGTGGTACTGAAAGAATCAGAGCACTGCCAGTATTCCAATTTGCATAATTCCTTGGGGCTATAGGTGCTCCCATGTTTTCCCTTGGGGTTGCTGTAAATTGATTGACCCTTCTTCTTGGATTAGTTATCAATGGTGATAAAAGAATACCTAGGTTCATAGCAGATTGAGCTCTTGTCACAAGTCCACAGCTCTGACTCCTTGTGACTCTCTGGTTCATACAATCTTGAAAGAAACTTCAAGAAAGGGTCCCACCGGGCGTGCCAAAAACTGTTGATGCTCAGAATTGCGCTGTTTCCAACACCATGGGAAACTCTGAGACGTGGGAATGCTCCTCAAAATAACCTCCAGATTTTAAAGAAGCTGGCTCTTCTTTTATCTCAACAGTGTTTTAGGAAAAGGGATAGAAGTAAACAAAATCACAAATGCAACTAAAAAGGAAACTAAACTATGGTGATGCACCTGAATGTGATTTTGTTTCTCAACACTGAGCACAGTGAAACTAATTTTAGGATTCAGTCACATTAAAGAGCAAACAATGCATGATTAATGTAAAAGATGTAAAACAAATAGGATCAAAGGCTCACAACTTAGAAGATTTTGCAATAACATAGAAAATATCAGCAAAGGCACAGAACTCCGTCTTTTATTAATTTTCTAGTCACATAAAAGGCACATAATCATGCACAGTTATACAAACTCTCTAAATCAAGAAAATAGAACAAAGGCAAATGATATTACTAGCCACTACAAAAGATCTTCAAACTTCTCTAATAATCTGTAATGCAGAAAAAAATCTCTATATCTCCAATGTTTTCTTCTTTTCCATTCCCTCAAAACTGTGATCTAAACCTATATTTATAGCATAGAACTGGCCCCAAGATTGCACACATGATCAAATCTCAACGGTCTAACCGAACTAGGACTTAACTGGAAGTGTCTGTCAGAAAATATATTTCGGATCTGAAATAGTTAGCCACTCTGCCAGTTCATTGGCTGAAACAGATTCATGTAACTTCACCTTCTTTGAATCGGGTAAGAACGCGTGGCAGCTTCTGATAGTCTTTGCGACTATAAACCCTTGGAATAGCTGGCATTCATACGCGCCTCTCTCCTGAAACTTCTTCATCTTTCCAGAACAATAAGAAACTAACACATGGCATTCTCCGCGTGACTTAATTGATAAACTGCTTTTTACTCAGGAGACACCAGAAATTGACACTTGGCAGCATCCGTGTCCCCTGCAAATGATACGTGGTGATCTCTGCTTTACTTTGAGTCTTTACTATGGCTTATACTAGGAATGCTCAGGCTTTGCCATCTATCATGGTCCGCTGCACTGAAACTTTAAGAAACATTAAAATTGGGACCCACCAACAGTCTGTGCCTGAGTAGCTTCAAAAAGAAAAAGGGACAGGTGGCGCTTTCTGCTGATATGAGAAACTTTATAGTGGCGACTTCCGCCGCACTTAGAGAAACTGTAGATACTTTAGTGAGTTCTACGGAAGATGACATGTGGCAGTCTCTGCTGCAACTTAAAGAAACTTTTGAAACATTACAGGGTCCCGCAGAAGATGACACATGGCAATCTCCGCTGCAACTTTGGGAAACTTTAGCATTTAAACAAAACCTCCGCAGACGCTGCCACTTGGTGCCTTCCGCTTAACTCTGAGAAACTTTGTAGAAACATTAGGGACTCATAAGAATCACGCGGATGGTGACACTTGGAGCACTCTACTGAAACTATAGAAATATTAATCGAGGCCCACCTACCTCTTTACTTAGCAATGAAACCAAAAGGGAACCCGCAGATGTTGACACTTGGAGCTCTCCGTTGAAACTTTAAGGGACACGCGACACCTTCCGCGTAACTTTAAGAAACTTTAAAGTCACTCTCCGCATCTGCCACTTGGCACCTTCTGCATTCACTGAAGCTTTTTAAAAGGGCCCACCACATTATAAGAAACATTCAAAAAGAACATTTGAAACTTAGAAGAAACTGGAACAGGTGTCGACACTTGGCATACTCCACTAAAACTAAAAGATACATGGCACCTTCCACGTAACTTAAAGAAACTCTAAAATGTGTCTCGGCTGTTGACACATGGTGGCTTCCGCTGCTCTTAGGAACTTAGGCAAAATTTACAAAATGAAACCCCGCGCGCCCACGCTCTGTGTCAAAACCTCACTACCAAAACTGAAGCGCAGAGAACAAAACTAGAATTCACCCAACTGAAACTCAAAAATAAAAAATGTAGAGTATTTTACTTTACAGTAATATTGCATCAACCAAAAAAAATTGCATTTCAGTTCTTTCATTTTCTAGTTCAGTTCAGGCAGTTTAGTCAGTAGTAGTTTTCAGCTTGTGGTCTGATTTTGGCATTTCACACCTTGCGGATTTGGACTTAGCATCTACATTCATTCATCTACATCATATCAAGAATTTAGAGCATTTGGATCAGTTACCGAAAAGACATCGCTATCAAAAGTTGACTATTTTCTTAGAGCAAAGCATTCTAACAGTTCTAGATAAATCAAAATGAAGGAAAAGGGTTGTAGATTATCCCTTGACTTGCGGATCTCAATGACACATCATGTAATGTTCTTTGGTTCATGGTCAACCTTCCCTAAGGGTTTGCATGTTGTTCCATTCATTTGAGGAAGTGTTCTATGCATTTAGGACCGACCTATCTATGAACACATTACAACCCTTCATTGGAGTTTGTGACCTTCCTTGGCTGATGGGAAGGAATCTATTGGTCTAGAAATGATATATATAGATGTAATAGATCCTTAGGAAAGCAGTTAGCAATTGATTCATAATCCATAGTTTAAATTTGTATGAAAGAGCTTCAAGACCTTATCTTGCACATGTATGTAATCAGGCCTGTGAGCCCTAATTGTAAGCCCGCATGTTGCCGGCAAGATAGTATTTGAATTCTTTGATATGCCGAATGACTAAATCTATGTTTGTTCCATTTTCTTTGAGTTGTTTCCATTGTGTTTACTCTTGTTGCACGGTCCAGATTGTTCATTCTATGAACCCTCCTACCGTGACTGCACTAGAGCCTTATGTAATCTAGTATTGTTATCATAATATATTGTGAGCTAACACTCACCATGGTTTTTGTTGAAATACACTGGACAACTGAGAGGGGGGTGAATCAGTTGTCACAAAAACTTAGCTTCATATGAAAATCAAACTATCACTAACTTAAATGCTTATAATTAGATTTAATCAAGAAAGTGTGAAACCATAAAATTAATCACAAACACACATCCAACACACTAGACACTAGATTTTTTCATGGAAAACCCTAGAAGGGAAAAACCATGGTGGGTGTTAGCCCATAGAAATATATGAGTTATAACAATACCAAAAAATAGAGGCTTGCTACCTATATGACTCATTGCCAAGGGGTGAACTGATTAAGTAACATCTACTCCATGCCAAGATTCAATTCCATTGAAGCACAATATAACTTCTCTGCTCTGCTCTTTCATACCTTCACACTTATCTCTTCATATTCACACTCACACACTTTTTTGCAACTCTATTACATTCTTTTATACAATTCATCAACCTTGGAATGTACATCAAGGTCAGAATTACATTCATCAACCATTAGAACATTCTCCAAGGCCAGCATTACAAAACATACACAGAAATAGGTCTAGACCTATTACAAAATTTAGCCAAGGAAAGATGTAAAGAAGTATGGTGAACATGCCATGCCTTAGCTAAGACTCAAACACAATCCTTCATGCCACAACATGCTTCTACAATCTTCAATGCATCTCTGCAAATAGCAAAATCAACCAAGTCGGCCAAGACTGGAGTTAACATTAGGTTTTCTAAGAACATTCTTCTTTCACAATCCACACTTCTCTTTGTGGACCAATCCAAAGGTAGGAACAAGATTAGGAGACATCCACAAGCACATTGTAATCACCAGGAACAACCACACGATCTCTAACCACTCTGTCAAGAAGATTCTTCAAACCAGAGTACAAGAACAACATTGCCAGCTACTGCCATAAAGATAGGATAGCTTGCAGCTGGCCAAATCATGAACCATTGGAGTTGAAAACACTTAACATTATCTCAGACTTATCTCTAGAACCACATATCAAAATACTTCAATGCAGAGGAATGCGAAGCATAACATTTTCTCCTTGTCTTTGCCAAACATACAAAAAAAGTTATTTTCACTCTAGTGAACATAACTCACTCAATTCTTCATACCGAAGGCTCAAACTTGGAACATAGCATCTTCAAATGGACTTCTAAATAAATTACAATCCACAGACAAATATATTCATTCTACAAAAAATGTGGAGCATTCTTCTAGACTATTCTTCTGTATGCAATACACTATTTCCACTGCAACTCACTGTTTCTACCAGAGAAGTTAATTTTCTCAATATCCTTAACATCAAGATTACTTACATAAGTAAATACAAAGCATCTTACTCATTACAAGAAAATAATAATATAGGAACACAGTTGACACCAATGACAACACAGATATGTTGACATCAATGACAATACCGATTATGTACATACTTGCAACAATCTCCCCCTTTGTCATCGATGGCAACATATGATGTGAAAAACTGTAAAGACCATCAAGATACAATTCTCCCCCTTTCTCTTTACACATCTGTACTTCTTTTTTGTGTTTGAGTTTTTCACATGATTTCTCTCCCCCTTTGACATCAATGGAAAAGGGCACATACTTGCAGTCTGCTGCTCTGAACAAATTTGAACTTCTGTAACCAACTCTTTTGTCATCATTTAGCTACTCCCCCTAAGAGGTAGCTCTCAGAACATAATCTAGATCTAGAATGAATCTTTGGGCACCACTGGACTGATGCATTCCTTTGCATCTTAGTTCAGAACTGGAGGGATAATGACCCCTAATTTTTCCCTGAGATACTCAAAAGTATCTTTAGCCAGAGGCTTAGTGAAAATACCTACAATCTGATCCTTTGTGGACACATATTCCAACTTAACTTCATTCTCTGTCACCTTTTCCCTCAAAAAGTGATACCTTATAGATATATGCTTCGTTCTTGAGTGCATCACTGGATTCTTGGAAATATTTATGGCACTTGTATTGTCACACAAGATTGCAATTGGATCTTCATAAACAACTCTTATATCCTTCAAAGATTGCTTCATCCATAACACTTGAGTACAACAAAATGTTTCTGCAATATACTCTGCTTCTACAGTTGATAATGAGATTGAATCTTGTTTCTTGCTCAACCATGAAACCAATCTATTTCGCAAGAAGAAAGCACCTCCACTTGTACTTTTTATGTCATCAACATCTCCTACCCAATCAGCATCTGTATAAGCACTAAGAGTAAAATCATTATCCATTGGATACCATAAGCTATGATCTGGAGTGCCTTTCAAATACATCAAGATTCTCTTTACTGCCATCACATGTGATTCTCTTGGATCATATTGAAATCTTGCAACAAGACAAACTGCATGCATAATATCAGGTTTGGTTTGAGTTAGATAAAGTAATCCCCCAATCATGGATCTGTACTTTTTCTAATCAATCTTGGGTGATCCATCATTTTTCCTCAATTTGCAGCTAGTCACCATGGGAGTACATACCAATTTAGAGTCTTCCATCCCAAACTTCTTTAACAACTCTTTCACATACTTGACTGAGATATGAAGATTCCTTTATCTGATTGATTGATTTGTAGACCCAGAAAGAAATTCATCTCATCAAACATAGACATCACAAACTCTTTTTGCATTTCACCAGCAAATTTCATACACATACCTTCATTCCACCAAAGATGATATCATCAACAAAGACTTCAACAATCAAAATTTGATCACCATTAATTTTGAAATAAAGATTATTGTCAACAGTACCTTTACTGAATCCTGATCGCAATAAGTACTTATCCAACCTTGCATACCATGCCCTGGGAGCTTGCTTAAGTCCATATAATTCTTTCTTCAACCTACATACCATGCCCTGGGAGCTTGCTTGAGTCCATATAATTCTTAAAACTTTTTCTTGTTTGCTTCCTCAACTGACATTCCTTGCAAATAATATTGGAGGTTTTCACAAGTTTTGGTAGATCTGTTATAGTCTTTCCTGAACTTATCTTACTAGATTATAAAAACTTATATGACACAACCTTCTATTCCACAACCAACTTTCTTCTGCTTGGGCTAGTAAACAGTAATCATTAGTTCCTCTTAATTGATAGATGTTAGCTCTAGTCTTCTTACTAGTAGAAATCATAGTTTTAGAGCTTTAAATTATCTTGCATCTATTGTCTTTGAATCTCAGATCATAACCTTTGTCACACATCTAACCAACACTCAAAAGATTATGCTTTAAACCCTTCACATAGAGAACATTGTCAGTGTTATGCTTTCCATCAAATGAAATAGGTTATTTTCCACAAATATTACCAATTGCATTGTCTCCAAACCTAACACTTGACAACTGAGAGGGGGGGTGAATCAATTGTCACAAAAACTTAGCTTCATATGAATATCAAACCATCAACAACTTAATTGATTATAATCAAATTTAATCAAGAAAGCGTGAAACCATAAGCTTAATCACAAACACACATCCAACACACTAGACACTAGATTTTTTACGTGGAAAACCCTAAAAGGGAAAAACCACAGTGGGTGTTAGCCCACATAAATATATGAGTTATAAAAATACCAAAAAATAGAGGCTCACTACCTACAAGGCTCACTGCTAAGGGGTGAATTGATTAAGTAGAATCTACTCCATGCTAGGATTCAGTTCCATTGAAGCACAATATAACTTCTTTGCTCTGCTCTTTCACACCTTTGTACTTATGTCTTCATATTCACACTCACACACTTTTTTACAACTCTATTACATGCTTTTATACAATTCATCAGCCTTGGAATGTACATCAAGGTCGGCATTACATTCATCAACCATTGGAACATTCTCCAAGGTCGGCATTACAAAAAAAAATGGAAATAGGTCTAACCTATTACAAAATTTAGCTAAGGAAAGATGTAAATAAGTATGATGAACATGCCATGCCTTACCTAGGACTCAAACATAATCCTTCATGCCACAATATGCTTCTACAATCTTCAATGCATCTCTACAAATAGTGAAAACAACCAAGTCAACCAAGATTGGAGTTAACATTAGGTTTTCTAAGAACATTCTTCTTTCACGATCGACACTTCTCTTTGCAGACCAATCCAAAGGTAGGAACATGATCAGGAGACATCTACAAGAACATTGTAATCACCAGGAACAACCACATGATCTCTAACCACTCTGTCAAGAAGATTCTTCAAACCGGAGCACAAGAACAACACTGTCAACTACTATCATAAATAAAGGATAGCTTGCAGATGACCAAATCACAAACCATTGGAGTTGAAGACACTCAACATTATCTCAAACTTATCTCTAGAACCACAGATAAAAATACTTCAATGTGGAGGAATGTGGAGCATAACATTTTCTCCCTGTCTTTGTCAAACATAAAGAAAAAGTTGTTTTCACTCTGGTGAACATAACTCACCCAATTCTTCATGCCAAAGGCTCAAACTTGGAACATAGCATCTTCAGATGGACTTCTAAATAACTTCAATCCGCAAACAAATATATTGATTCTACATAAAATGCAGAGCATTCTTCTAGACTGTTCTTCTGTATGCAATACACTATTTCGACTGCAACTCATTATTTCTACTGGAGAAGTTAATTTTATCAATATCCTCAACATCAAGATTACTTACATAAGTAAATACATAGCATCTTACTCATTACAAGTAAACAAGAAGATAGGAGCATAGTTGACACCAATGACAACCTAGATATGTTGACATCAATGACAACACTGATTAGGCACATACTTGCAACGGTTTTCCCTTTTTGGGTTTTCTACATAAAAATCTTGGTGTCCATGTGTTGTCTTTATGGTTGCTACTCTTATGCTTATTCTGGTTTCATGTTATTAGTTTTGGAAATTAGATTAATGAACATGTTAAGAAGTGGTTTTGCAGAATATTGATTCACCCCCTCTCAGTATGCTTTGTATTCAACAACTGGTATCAGAGCAAGGTTCCTTGGAAGAAGCCTAACAGCTTGAGGAAGATCTGGGAAAGTTCTCTCATGACAGCCAGGAGATTTGGAAACATCTCAAACAATGTTGAATTGGAAGAAACTCTTATTGATCTTGAAAAACTTGAAGTAGAAATTAGGGATCTAAGGCATAACATACAAGAAGCTGATGAATGTATTTTAAAGATAAAAGAACAAGTCAATAAATTCAAAGAAAAATACAAAGAGGTTAGTGAACAATTGATATCAGAAAATGAAACCCTGGATGATTTGAAAGTGGAAGTTATAGAAAGAGCTAAAGCAGAAGAAGATCTAAATCTGATGGTAAAAAGCAAGTCAAAAGAATGTGTCAAACTTGAAAAAGTTGTGAGCCTAAAATCAGACTTGGAAAAAGCCAAGAGCTATGAAGAAAAGTTCAAGATAAGTTTTGCAAAACTTGATGAGATGATTGCTGGTCAAAAGAGTTCTGATGACAAGCAAGGCTTGGGATTTGAGAAAGGAGAAAGTTTAAAATCAAGTCAAGCAAACACTGAGTTGAAGCAAAATAAAGGCAACTAGTTCATGAATCAAAGAAGAAGACCTAGAAGACCTCCGGTTAGATAGCCAAATGCTCAAAGGTACCCATCTTTCAATGGCCATTGTTTTAATTGTAATAAGTTCAGTCATAAAGCTACTAAGTGTAGGAGTAGAATAAATCAGAATGCTCTATCATTCTCTGGTCAATGTCACAATTGTAAGAAAATTGGTCATAGATCAAATGAATGCAGAATTCTGGTAAGGAATGGATTTTACAATGCAAGGAATACCCAATCATTCAATGGAAAGTGTTTTTCTTGCAATAGATTTGGGCACATGGCTAATCAATGCAGATCAAGGATGAATTCATTTAGAGGAAGGAATCAAGGATAGGGAAGTATTGTGTGCTATAATTGCAACAAACTTGGTCATATGGAATTTTTTTGCAGAAGCAAGAATGTGAAAAGAAACTACTATGCTGAAGAAAGGAGAATAGAACAGAGGAATGATAAAGGAAAAGAAAAAGTTGATCTAGTTGAAACTAAGAAAGAAATGGGCAAGATCTGAATCAAGAAAGATGTGTTTGAAGTCAAGGATGGATCCACACTAGCATCAGGTGCAGATACTTCCTCCAGAAAGTGAATTGGGAGTTCTGGCTCAGGGGGATCTGTGTTGAAAATCCAAAACCCCCAGCCAAATAGTTAGTGCTGGAATCTGACACGAAGATATGCTGAAAAGATGCATATGATAGATCCTTTGAAAGAAATTCTGATGAAAAAGGTTTAAGTGCGGAGCATTGCAAAGTAATCCTAATAGACTATATTCTACAGAAATGTGCTTGATAGCTTTTCATTAGAGGCATTTATGACAACTAGGTCATCCTTGTGGAGGATAAAAAGGAGCTCATTCAATAGCAAATTCACTTTGCATTCAACCTATTAAGCATCCAGGAGAATTAAAGCAAGAATCCAAGTGCCTGTGAAGTTTTCCAAAGAAAATTAAGACAAGACCAAAGAAAACCCTAATTCAGTGAAAAGAGGTATTTTTCAAATTTAAAACCCTACTATGAATTTATTTGAACTCTTGCAAAAAATGGCAACCCCACATGTGATTGATATAACCAAAAGAGCACGGCCAAAATTCAAGAAGCATCCATTCAAATCAACAGAGGTCAATCCAAATAGTGCATTTTCAGAGATTTCATTCAGTGTGATGCATGTGTAGGACATTAGGGTTGTCATACATGTTCCCCTAGAAGAACATGGAGGTAGTCAACTTAAATATCTGTATCTAAATCATATGAGTGACAATAAACTTGATCTGAAGGAAGAATTCAAAGTACTAGAAGAGAAGAAACTTATTCAGTATATAGATTTCCCAGTTTTTTGCAGAAGTTGAATGGGTCCAGTATGTCTTAAGCCAAATTCATGATAAGTTTATATGGCTCCAATATACATTCAAGATCACTAAAAGATGCCATAAGGGCCATCAAATGACTAAACTCTACTAACATAGTACCTGTATTGAAGGCTATGAAAAATGATATAGTAATGAAAGCCACCAAAGCAAAATTTGATAAAAGGGCACTGATGATTAGTGATATTGAAGATCATGCAGTCAAATTTGCATCCATGGTAATTGGCTATAAGGTATACTTTACAAACCTAGAAAACTCTGTCTCTGATATAGCCATTTTTACTGCCTATCAAATTGTTGTTATATGGTTTCTAATCAGACTCAGAGGTTAAATTTACCCCACTTTTATCGACGCGGTTTCCCCCCAAATTCCTACGGCGTCAAGGGGAAGCACCCCTTATGGGGGTTTGGGGGTAGTGCCGACATAAAAAAAACCCTATTTTGTAACTGACAAAAGTTGTGATAAAAATGGCTAAGTGTTAGGGTTTTTGATGATGTATTGTAGCATTTTGTAGCGGTATTGAGTTGCAAGGATTGCTATTTGTAATCGGTTTGATTTACTGGATAATAATATTGGACTCTCTATTGGTGGATGTAGCCCGAGTTTGGGTGAACCACGTTAAAACTTGTCTCTCACTGTTATTATTTATGTGTATTTTCATTCCTCTGTTTAATCTTTATTTGCATTTAATTGATATCTTTTGTTGGCTAACCCTAACAAGTGGTATCAGAGCTAGGTTGTGTTGATTATCATCTGCAGGAAGGTCTCACAAAAAGCCTAATGTTTCCATAGGTATAAGACGATTGCAAACAATATCAAGCACTTTTTATCCCTAGAGACAAGGTTTCATTGCAGTAGATCAGCTCACAGCTTAATACTCTATCGATAAAAATGTCATTCCATAAAGGTATCAGACATTTTGTATCTTTGTGAGAGACGATAGGTAGGGATATCTCTCCCTCCCCTTGGAAAGCTCAAGTAGGTCACAAGAGCTTTTTGTCCAAGGGAATACTATCTCTTCTCAAGGGAGCCAATGGTGAGTATCTTAAGGGCTTAAATCGATTCCCCTTGCATTGATGATTACTGCAATGTTCGGAGGTAGATCGGGTAGTCACTATCTAAAATAGTTCTTAGTAACTTTGAGGGACCAATGCCTTACGAGCAATTTGACAAGCTACTAAAAGCTTTAACCAATCCTACTAAGAGTATCAAACACTTCGCTCGATGCAAAAATTATTTCCACAAAGAGCTAGTACACCTCTTTTCAGTTTGGCACCACAAGGTAAGGCTAACGTCGGTTAGGACTTGGCTTTCGCCTTATCCCTCTTATATAGCGGTTTAAAAGAAAACTCTGCTTAGGGTCGTCCCTTTTGGATGAAGCACAATCCAAAAGCAGGCCCTTCTAAAGGAAGTACTGAAATGTAAGAGCAAGCACATCAAACAAAGGTTCAATTGTCCCGTTATAAGAAAAATAAGGTGCAACTAATTTAGGCACACACATGTTTGTAGTTTGTCAATTGTCCCTTATGAAATTGAAGTGTTTGGCATTCATGTCCATTGTCCCTTATAAAATTAAGGTGTTTTCGCATACATGTCCATTGTCCCTTAAGAAAAATAGTATGTTCCTAAGACTTAGATTGCTGAAATGATTTGTTCAATTATCCCTTAAGAAGACAATATGTTTCTAATACTTAGTGCAATAAATCAAGATTTCTTCAATGCTCATCGTACATGAACATGTTAGAAAAACCAATTTGCTCTATGTGAGTGATAAGAAGCTACAACAAGTCAATTAGTTCCACCAAAACTCACAAGTTAGCAAAAACAAATCAATTTGACCAACAACGTTGTACTGTCTTACCGAAAATGACTTACTGTGATACCGAAAGTGCTTCACTATGTTGCCAGAAGTGATTTGCTACAGACCAGAGATGATGTACTGTGCTACCAGAAGCGTCGCGCTATGATACCAAAAGTGTGGTACTTTACTACCAAAAGCACGGTACTGTACTACCAAAAGTGCGATACTATCATACCAAATGCGAGCTATTGTACTACCAAATGTGCGGTACTGTTATACCAAAAGTGAGCTACTGTACTGCCAAACACGCAGTACTGTACTACCAAACACACAGTGCAATAACAGGCCTACAAAAAAATAATATTTTGTCAAGAAAGCTAGACCAAGAGATGATTGAATGATTGGGTGATGATCCAGGATGTTGATAAGTGATAAGACGCTGCACCAAGTGATATTAGTTCTAAAGAAAACAACAAAATGTCAGAAATTAGGTCAAAACCCTAACAATAAGTGAGAAACCCTAGAAAACCAAAGTGAAATCCATAAAATTGGTAACAAATATGATGAAATACAAGAGATTAAATATCACCAATGGATTCCTTATGATTTTCTATGCAATTTAAAAAAAAAACATCAAATTTCATTAAGTTTTGAGAAAGTTATGGGATTTTAAAGTTTGCAAGTCTATTATCCCAACCAAAAGCGCTTTACTGTTATACCAATAGCACTTTACTATTATACCAATAGCACTTTACTGTTATACCAAAAGCACTTTTCTATTTTCTCAAGGGCGCTTTACCGTAATACCAAAAGCGTGGTTCTGTGCTACCAAAGGTGCTGCGGGATGGCTCGAAAGTGTTGCACTGCTCTACTAAAGGTGCTTTTCTGTGTCAAGATGCGCTATTCCATACTATACTTAAAAAAATCAATTTATCCAAGAAAAAGAGGGATTAGTGGGTCCCACCGGGCGTTCCAGAATGTGTATGAGGAAAATTAACTATGATAAACTAACAAAATCAAAAACCAATAACATAAAGAGAATGAATCTAAATAAAAGCCATTACTAATAAATCAATGATATATAAAAGCTTTTACTGAGATTTGTATTGTTCCCTTTGGATGAATGTTGATTGCTTAATAGTGTTGCGAAACCATGGTTGCAACAAGTAAGTAGAGTGCTCAAAGTGCTCAAAGATCAATGTTAAAAGATCGTGAAGTTGCTCAATCGATGCGATGTATGCTCAAAGTGTTGTAAAGGATGCCTGAGAATAAGTGATCGAAGAGGATTTGTGAAGGAGATGAGGGGTGTTTATATAGGTTTCAAGGAAGATCGATCAACGGTCCACATAATTTAGATGAATCAATGGAGGAGATAAATCAAATAACCATGATGAATGTGCACACGACATGTGTCAATCCATAAGAATATTTCTATTAAAATATGATGAAAACAAGATTGATTGAATAGATAACTCCACTTGTAATTTTGCCTTTTTTAGAGTTCTAAAAATAAGACAGATTGTGCACATGAGTTAACAAGATATTTTAAGAGGAATTGGAAGATAACTGAAATTAAATAAATAAATTTATTTAATTGTTTGTGCATGATTGAGGAACAGAAGATTATAAATAAAATACTTGATTTTATATATTTTAGAGATTTGAGACAATTTAAATAAATTTGCATGATTTATTTAAATTTAGAAGAACAAGTGATTTAATTAAATAATATAAATTATTTAATTATAGATAAGAGGGAATTTGTGATGAATTAATTAAATAATTAATTTAATTAATGTGGACTTGAAATTTGAAAGAGGATAATGATTTAATTAAATAATAAAAATTATTTAATTTTGGAAGAATAAGGTTGATTTGCTGAAATTAATTAAACAAAGGGGATTTATTTAATTAATGTTGAATTTTGAAGTTTTGGAATAATTTGATGAAATTAATTAAATAATTAGATTATTTAATTAATGTTAAATGTAAGTGATTTGGAAGAATTGATGAAATCCAAGTGATTCGATGACTTGATCATTTTAGGGTGTCTACATTTTGCCCCTCTTTGATGCAATGCAATTTATAGCATTATGTCAAAGAAAATGATTGTTGAAAATATGATACAATTTTTGATGCCCTAGTGTAGGTAGCTGCCCTAGCATAGCTGGCGTAGGGTGTCTGCAGTCACTACCTATGTCGGCCTTGTCCTCCACATTCCCCTTGCGGTGAGTTGCGGTAGGATCTTCTGTGTGCCCTGCTACTGTACATACCCTACTAACAAGTGATTTTTTGTTGAGTGATGTATGTGAAATATCATTAGATGATCATCCCCTTGTGAAGGAGTTTGAAGCTATGTTTACTAGTGTCATTTTTGGTATGCCACCTAGGTGAGATGTGTACTTCTAAATTGATCTTTATCCTAGGTTTAACCCATCTCTTTAGTGCCTAACAGGATGAACATGTAGGAGCTCAATGAGATTAAGTTGTATCTTAAGGAGTTATTAGAGAAAAGGTATATTTATCTTAGTGTATCTCCTTGGGGTACACCTATCATCTTCATGCAAAATAAGGATGGATCCCTTCATTTATGTATTGATTATTGATAGTTGAACAAGGTGATGGTGAAGAACCATTATCCTTTGCAAAGGATTGATAATTTGTTTGTTTATGTGAAGGGATATAAAGTGTTCTCTAAAATTGATATAAATTTTAGGTATCATTAGCTTCACATTTTAGAGGTTGATATTTATAAAACAATATTTTGAACATGGTATGGACATTAAGAATTTATTGTAGTTCCATTTGGGTTGACTAATGTGTCATTGGTGTTCATGAGTCTCATGAATAGGGTATTTTGCAACTTACTTGACCAATTTTTTAAAGTTTTTATAGATAATATTTTGATATATTTGAGGATGGAGAAGAAGCATGAGTGTTAATTGTATTTGGTTCTATAATGTTTGTTAGAGAGCTAGTTGTACTAACAACTTGGTGAAGTGTGATTTCTTCAAGCCAAATGTTTAATATCTTGGTCATATCATATCTAGAAAGGGTATCTCAATGGATCCCTTCAATATTTATGTTATTATGGATTGGAATATGCCCACTATTATTTTTGAGGTCCATAGTTTCATGGGTGTATCAAGTTATTACCACTAATTCATTATGGACTTCTTAAGAATGGTACATCCTATAACTTTATTGAAAAGAGAAGAAGTTTGTTTAGCTAGAGTAGGGAACATTCTAGGTTATCAAAGAGATGAACATGAGTGTATCTATCCTTATAGCATCAAATATTATTTTGGATTTATTATGTGCATCATTGGAGGGGTTGGGAGTAGTCCTTATGCCAAAAAACCAAGTGATTGCTTTTGAGTCATGAAAGTTCAAGGACCATGATCTTGTTGGATCTAGGGCATACAACTGAGAGGGGGGGGGGGTGAATCAGTTGTATGAAACTTCTTCTTCTTTCAAACACTTGATTCTTTATTGTTAGTTAGCAGTATATCAAATAATCATCCATGGAAGCATAATACTTAAACACAAGAGCAGATAAGCATGAACACATTGAACACCAAGATTTTGACGTGGAAAACCCGGTTAAGGGAAAAACCACGGGGTGATTAACCCAAGAATTATTCTCTGTTAGAAGAATAAAGAAAAATAAATGGCACATGCCAATAAGGGCTCACTGCCCGAGCACACTGCTCACAAAGAGGCCCACTGCCTACAAGGAGACACACTGTCTACAAAGTGATAAAAATCACAGTCTTGAACTGGAGAATGACATCTCTATCATGTCCGGATCAGTTCCAATTAAGCCCAACAATCTCTGCTCTGCCTTTCGCACGTTTCTTCGCTATGCCATACTCATCCACACACCACACTTTGAAATGAACTCACAAACCATTATTTATACAAGACATCGACTTAGGAACAAACATCTAAGTTGGCAAACAATCATAGGAGTATCCGCAAGATGAATAACACATCCGGTCGGCCATCACAAGAACATTCGCAGGATGAACAACTCATCCGGTCAGCTAAACAGAGCAAGAACTTCATCCGGAAGAATAACTTCAATTCCGGGCTCTACCATCAATGCGGACCAACAACACAACCTAAACATGATCCAAGAACCTTCACAAGCCTGTCTGAATGTCCGGATACATCCGCACTTCCTCTACTTACTGGGATCTCTTGTCTTCCTCATCCGGAACTTCAAGAACACAGTCTGTCGCCACTGTCATAATGCAAGAGGTACTTCCGGACCTCCAAATCATACACAAATCAGGATGACACATCACAAGGACATTCCAAACACTCCATCCAATCCGCAGATTAGGATGATACAATTCTGGACCTCACCGGACCTTTTTGTGATCCTCTGTCACCTCTGGATACTTGCCGGACCCGGTTCTATACCGGCAGCCACAACTCCTTCAGATCTTCATGCGGACCTCTTAAATCTTAACTGTAGCATCTCAAGACTCATATCTACTAACCCTTTAATCCGCATCCTCCGGTTCTCATCCTATACAGTACATTTACCTTCTTCTCATCACTGTTCTTCATTGTTCCTGACTGAGGCTAATTTTCTCAATATCCTCAGCATACAGCTCATCAAATCCTTCTTGTCAATGCAAAATGAGTATGTTGACATCAATGACAACAATGGCTCACCTCATACTTGCAACAATCTCCCCCTTTGTCATTGATGGCAACATATGATGTGAAAAACCATTAAGACAAGAACTTCAACTTTTCATATGTCTTCTCTTCCTTTACTGCTCCCCCTTTGATCATCAACCACTTGTTTTTCACATGTCTTCTCTCCCCCTTTGACATCAATGGCAAAGGGCTCATACTTGCAATTCTCATACATCAGAATCATACCAGCTGCTCCCCCTTAGTTGCAGCTCCCCATTAGTCCGGATCACAAGATATGACTGTGATAGCCACCGGACTGATGCACATCAGTGCATCTTAGTTCATCACCGGAGGGGCCATGACCCCTAACTTCTCCCAGAGATATTCAAAAGAGTCCTTGGGAAGAGGTTTTGTAAAGATATCTGCAATCTGATCCTTGGAGGGAACATACTCCAATCTGACTTCTTCCTTGTTTACTTGTTCTCTCAAAAAGTGAAATTTGATAGATATGTGCTTAGTCTTAGAATGCAATACCGGATTCTTGGAAATATTAATTGCACTTGAATTATCACAGAAAATTGTGATAGGCTCCTCATATTCAACTTTGATGTCTCTTAACATCTGCTTCATCCATAAGATTTGAGTGCAACTACCTGCTGCTGCAATGTATTCTTCTTCAGTTGTAGACAGAGATATTGCATCTTATTTCTTGCTTAGCCAAGAAACCAGTCTCTTCCCCAAAAAGAATGCTCCACCACTAGTGCTTTTCCGATCATCCACATCTCCTGCCCAATCTGCATCTGTGTAAGCATGAAGAGAGAAATCCAGATCTCTAGGGTACCATAGACCATACTCAGCTGTTCCTTTCAAGTACCTAAAAATTCTTTTGATTGCCATAACATGAGATTCTCTAGGATCAGCCTGGAATCTTGCCACAAGACCAACAGCCTGCATTATGTCTGGTCTAGTTTGAGTGAGATACAACAATCCACTAATCATTGATCTATACTTTGTCTGATCTGCTTTTGGAGAATCATCATCCTTGCTTAGCTTACATCCGGTTGCCATAGGAGTGTTCATTGGCTTTGAGTCTTCCATACCAAATTTCCTTAACAATTCTTTCACATATTTGGTCTGAGAAATGAAGATCCCTTCTTTTGTTTGAGTAATTTGTAGACCCAAGAAGAAATTCATTTCACCAAGCATAGACATTTCAAACTCACTTTTCATCTGATTTGCAAAAGTTTTGCACATACTATCTCTTCCTCCAAAAATGATATCATCCACAAACACTTCAACAATCAGAATGTTTTCATGATCAATTTTGAAATATAAGTTACTGTCAGCAGTACCTTTGTTGAATCCAATCTGCACAAGATGCTTATCCAACCTTTCATACCATGCTCTTGGGGCTTGCTTCAATCCATACAAAGCTTTCTTCAACTTGCAGACCATATCATTATTATCAGACAATTAAAATCCATCCGGTTGTTCAATGTAGACTTCTTCTTCCAAATCACCATTTAGGAAGGCAGAATTGACATCCATCTGATATACCTTGAAGTCTTTGAAAGCAGCAAATGCAAGAAGTAATCTGACTGCTTCAATTCTTGCCACCGGAGCAAAAGTCTCTTCAAAGTCAATTCCTTCTATTTGAGAGTAGCCTTTGCAGACCAATCTAGCTTTGTTTCTGATTACTTCACCAGCTTCATTTAGTTTGTTCCGGAAGACCCACTTGGTTCCAATTACATTCCTGTCTCTAGGTCTGGGAACAAGATCCCAAGTATGATTTTTCTCAATTTGCATCAATTCATCTTCCATTGCTTTGGTCCAGTTTTCATCATTGCAGGCTTCATTTATTGTTTTAGGTTCAATCTTTGAAATCAGACAACATTCATTCTGATTTTGAGCAATATTTCTTCTAGTTTGTACACCTTTGCTTCTGTCACCTATGATCTGATCTTCAGAGTGATTCAGTCTTACATACCTTGGAATTTTGGGAGTATCCAGCACTGTTGTTTCTTGATCAGGCTCATTCAAACCTATCTCTTCTTCCTGATTTACCGGATCAGGCTGACTCTGTCTCACCGGAGAGGATTGAGGTCCTTGAACACTGTCTTGGTCATCTTCATCAAACTCATAAAATCTTGAAGGCTTCTCAATTCCTTCATCAACCTTTACATTGGTGCTTTCTATCATCTTCCTCAATCTCTTATTGTAACACCGGTATGCTTTGCTTTGAGTGGAGTAGCCCAAGAAAATTCCTTCATCACTTCTAGCATCAAACTTTCCTAGATCTTCATCTCTTTTAATATAACACTTGCTACCAAATACTCTGAAATATTTCACAGTAGGAGTGATGCCAAACCAGAGTTCATAGGGGGTCTTACCGGTGTTGTTTCTGATTTGAACTCGATTGAGAGTGTAGACTGCAGTGCTGATAGCTTCTTTCCAAAACATTTGAGGAACATTTGTTTCCAACATCATTGTCCTAGCAGCTTCCTGGATGGTCTGGTTCTTTCTCTCAACTACTCCATTCTGCTGTGGAGTCTTAGGAGCAGACAACTGTCTCCTTATACCCTGTTTCTCACAAAAGTCAATGAATTCACCAGATGTAAATTCACCACCTCTATCAGACCTTAGACACTTTAGTTTCAATCCGGTTTGATTCTCCACCATAGCTTTGAAGATTTTGAACTTCTCAAAAGCTTCTGATTTTTCTTTTAGAAAGGTAACCCACATCATCCGGGAATGATCATCAATTAACAACATGAAATATCTATCACCCTGCAGACTCTTGATTCTTGTCGGACCACATAGATCAGTATGTACTAATTCCAACAATCCGGTAGAAGACTGATCTTTGCTTTTGAAAGAGACTCTGCTTTGTTTACCTAACTGACATTCTTTACACACACTATTTGTAGGTTTCATCAACTTTGGAAGATCTCTCACAGCCTGAGTATTGCTTATCTTGATGATGTTATCAAAATTTACATGACACATTCTTCTATGCCATAACCAACTCTGATCAATTTGAACAAACAAACAACTTTTATTTGAACCAACCAGATGAAAGATGTTACCTCTTGTCTGAGTACCGGATGCAATTTCAGTTCCGGAGCTTGTAAAGATTCTGCATTTTCCATTCTTGAACCGGAGATCATAGCCTTTGTCCACTAACTGACCAACACTGAGAAGATTGTGCTTCAGTCCTTCAACATACAGTACATTTCCTGTTTTGCTCTTACCATCAAAGGAAATAGTTCCCCTACCTCTGATTCTGCCAGCAGAATTGTCACCAAACTTTACCATTCCTCCTTCATATTTTTCCAAATCTAAGAACTTATTCTTGTCACCAGTCATATGGTGAGAACATCCACTATCAATAACCCAATCATCCTTTTCTTCCACTTGAGCAGCCAAGGCTTTTTCAACAACTTTGTGATTGACAGATTCAGAGAGTATTGAATCTTCTTCCTTGATGGCTATAAACACCCACTCATTTCCGGATTTGCTTCCTAGTTCTGATTCATCATCTGTTACTCCTTCATTGTCATCTTCTTCATGAACATAATAGCAATTCTTTTGAAACCTTTGTCTATGAGTATTAGATCTTGCAGATCTCTCTGGACATCTTGAGGCAAAATGACCAATCTTATTGCAGTTGAAACACTTAAAGGGTAGTTTTCCTTCATACTTACCGGATCCTCTTGGCAGTCTCTTTGCAATGAGGGCTTCAAGTTGAGCTGTTTCTGCTTCTTCTTCTTCCATGTCTCTTCTTGCTTGATCATACCATGACATTTTCCTTGATGAGTTTTCACCTGGATCAAATCTCTGTTTGCCTTTCACATAGGTACTGGCTTTGAAGGCAGATTCAGTCTTGGGAGGATCATCTCCAAACTCGGTCATTTCAAATGCAGCTAGTTTGCCAGCCAGTTGTTCTCTTGTGACAGTTGTGTGGGCTCTGAATTCATCAATGGCAGCAACTTTGATTTTGTAGGCAGCAGGAAGGGATCTTAGGATTTTGCAGACAATCTCATTTTCATCTAAAGTTCCACCAGCATTCCTGATTCCACATACCAACTCATTTACTCTTGGCATAAAGGTAGTGATGTTTTCATCATCTCTCATTTTCAATCTTTCAAATTTCCCTTTCAGACTTTGCAACCTTGCACTTTTGACAAACTCATCTCCTTCATACAGAAGTTCCAGTTTAGTTAGGATCTCATATGCAGTTGGTAGGTCAATGACATTCGAGAGATCTGAGTCATTCAATGCGCTTAGAAGAGCTTCCTTGGTCCGCAGATTGTTTTCAGCTTCTGTGATTTCATTCAGAGTTGTCAGACCACCTTGTGGAGGTATATATGGTTTTGAAATCATAGCCAAGTATGCTTTTCCCATACATTCCAAGTGACACTTCATGCGACCTTTCCAGAGAGTGAAGTTGGTTCCATCGAACTTCGGACTATCCTTCTTGTATGACGACATCCTGGATCTCCTCAAGCGGTTAAGCTCCTATCAGAGGAACTTAGCTCTGATACCAATTGTTGGATCTAGGGCATACAACTGAGAGGGGGGGGTGAATCAGTTGTATGAAACTTCTTCTTCTTTCAAACACTTGATTCTTTATTGTTAGTTAGCAGTATATCAAATAATCATCCATGGAAGCATAATACTTAAACACAAGAGCAGATAAGCATGAACACATTGAACACCAAGATTTTGACGTGGAAAACCCGGTTAAGGGAAAAACCACGGGGTGATTAACCCAAGAATTATTCTCTGTTAGAAGAATAAAGAAAAATGAATGGCACATGCCAATAAGGGCTCACTGCCCGAGCACACTGCTCACAAAGAGGCCCACTGCCTACAAGGAGACACACTGTCTACAAAGTGATAAAAATCACAGTCTTGAACTAGAGAATGACATCTCTATCATGTCCAGATCAGTTCCAATTAAGCCCAACAATCTCTGCTCTGCCTTTCGCACGTTTCTTCGCTATGCCATACTCATCCACACACCACACTTTGAAATGAACTCACAAACCATTATTTATACAAGACATCGACTTAGGAACAAACATCTAAGTCGGCAAACAATCATAGGAGTATCCGCAAGATGAATAACACATCCGGTCGGCCATCACAAGAACATTCGCAGGATGAACAACTCATCCGGTCAGCTAAACAGAGCAAGAACTTCATCCGGAAGAATAACTTCAATTCCGGGCTCTACCATCAATGCGGACCAACAACACAACCTAAACATGATCCAAGAACCTTCACAAGCCTGTCTGAATGTCCGGATACATCCGCACTTCCTCTACTTACTGGGATCTCTTGTCTTCCTCATCCAGAACTTCAAGAACACAGTCTGTCGCCACTGTCATAATGCAAGAGGTACTTCCGGACCTCCAAATCATACACAAATCAGGATGACACATCACAAGGACATTCCAAACACTCCATCCAATCCGCAGATTAGGATGATACAATTCCGGACCTCACCGGACCTTTTTGTGATCCTCTGTCACCTCTGGATACTTGCCGGACCCGGTTCTATACCGGCAGCCACAACTCCTTCAGATCTTCATGCGGACCTCTTAAATCTTAACTGTAGCATCTCAAGACTCATATCTACTAACCCTTTAATCCGCATCCTCCGGTTCTCATCCTATATAGTACATTTACCTTCTTCTCATCACTGTTCTTCACTGTTCCTGACTGAGGCTAATTTTCTCAATATCCTCAGCATACAGCTCATCAAATCCTTCTTGTCAATGCAAAATGAGTATGTTGACATAAATGACAACAATGGCTCACCTCATACTTGCAACAGATCTTAACTAGCCCATTAAAATTTTGAGATAGCACCTATTGTCCATGCACTTACTCGATGGTGACACTTCCTTCTTAGCCATTGATTTGGGTTGCATACTAACCATCATATTCTTCAATACATATTTATGCAATTTAAATTACACATGCATCAATTGCATTAGATGGAGTTCTTGTGTGAGTATGACTTTGATGTTTTATACATCAATGGGAGAGAACATTTTTGGTAATGCATTGAGTGGAAAACATGAAATCTTGGTGATGACTCCAAGTATAGATTTGGGAGACAACCTCTTAGAGTAGCTTCCTAAGTATCCTTGGCATTAGGAGATTCATGGTGAGATAGAGTCATAGAGAGCCCTTTTGAGAAAGTTTTATGGTTATCTCTTTAATCTTGATGAAATTTTGTGACATCTTATTTGTATTTATGTTTCAATTTATGGAGATATCTACACTATTATGTTTCTTGAGGTGCATTATGTGCCTTATGCAACACATCCCAATGTGAAGAAGATGTATCTTGATCTTTGGTAGTTGTATCATTATGTTGGGTTGAGGCATGATATTTTTGAGTTCATTGATAATTGACTAAAGCATTTTAGGGTGAAGGAAAAGCATTAGCATCTCAGAGGACTTTTGTATCCACATGGAATTCTAGAGTGGAAGTAGGACACTAAATCTATGCATTTTATCATTTCTTTTCTTATGTTTTCTTTTTTTCATGATTCTATCATGTTTATGATTGATAAGTTTGCAAAGGTTACCTGTTTCTCTCCCATGAGGACTGTTGACAATAAATATAGACCCAAGATGTAGATTATTTATGTCAAAAATTTAATCTAGTATGATATAATAAGAAGGAAAATATAATCAATGTAATATATTACATATACAACTAAAAGAAAACACACCTTCATACACACATCATAAATATAATCATTCATCTCTTTATATATATCATCAATCTTACATATAGTGTTTCATACTACAAGCATATATACACATCACAAATGCTTAAGTGTTACACTTTATCTCTCATCTATTACATATACTCTCTTACATCCTATGTATCTATTTTGTGGTACAACATATTACTAATGTAACTTAACGAACTAGAGAGATGTGTCCCTCAACTTATCCTTATATATTTTCAAGCATCAGGAGGTACCACAAGACAATTTATACTACCACAACTTATTCCTTGAGACCTATAGTGACCTCCGACTTTCTTTGTTCTATAGGGAGTTAATCTTGAAAGAGAACTTTTTGTGCCCTTGTAAGTTTTCAACATTAACCTCCATTAGGCTAACCTTTCAATTTTTTAACCTAATGGGGGTAGATTTGGTCACACTTTCAAGTTTTTGACTAAATTTGTCAAGTCCTAATATTAGCTTTATGGCCTGCCAACATCATTCCCTAGTTTAACCTATGCCTCATACTTGGGAATATTAACTCTGCTCCACCAAAAGATATAAAATGAGCTTTTGTATCTCTCAACATTCATCCATCTACTTGTCTCTGTTATCTACTAATCAAACTTCTTCAACATGAAGATAGAATATTATGGTAACCACTTTTTATTTGTATAAATGTAATACCCCAAATATAAATTACTTTCTTGATGTGTTGTACATATAACATGTAATATTGACATAATATGTTTCTATAAAAGTTAAGGTAGAAGTTTATTTTAGTTTGGGGACTATCTATATAGCTTCCTAAAGTATATTTATCAATTGTGACAAGTGAACATCTAGTATCATTCTTAGTTCCTTTATCTATGCAATGGTCTTCAATATTCACTCATTCAATGAGAGATATTGAGATCACATGTTTTCCAACTACTATCTTTGGAAGTGTTTAAGGTGAAAAATGATGAAGAGGATTTTTGTGTTTAGGGTTGATTTTACTAGTTTGTATGAATCCTCCTTTCACCTCTAAACATTCAAGGACTTCCGCTAAGTAGGAAGTCTACTACAGGCCTTCGATCACTCAAAATATAGGGGAAAATTGGAATTGTGTGATTTAGTTGTTCAATGAAGCCCCATTATACTCAAAACCCTAATTATGCAAATTCGGAAGCAAACCAACAAATTACAGAAAATGCTTGCACACAGGGATCTATCAAATGGCAATCAAATGCATACCAGATTTCAAAGTTTGGAAAATAGAAAAGTTAGGGACTAATGAGTGGGAGCCCTAGTCCAGTGCCATAACTTTTGTCAGGATCTAGGAATCTTGTCTGCAACCTATTCTCGTTGTTCCAAAGATTTTTCTATTACAGGATCTAGAGGACTAATGAGTGGGCACCCAAGTCTAGGTCCCTATTTTCTTCTCTCATCTACAATTCTGATAGTCTACACTACTCTCCTCCAACTCCACTTTTTCTTCTCCTGCAATCTGTAACATGCAATCACATAAAAATGGGTTGGGGGTTGTGGTGTTTAGAGGCTTGCCTCAGTCAAGCCCTAGAGAGACATTCAAGTCTTCCAAACACTGTTGTCAGATAGAGAGTGCATATCCCTATGAGATAGAGGCAAAAACCAAATAATAAATGATTGAAAACACAATTGATATCACCTTGTAGTGAATATCTCATGGAAGGAAGATGCTCTTCATGCCATGAGGAGATTGATGCCAAATCTGCAAATACAAACACAATAACAATGCTCTACTCTGCAACACAATGAATATTTTGAAGGCTCTAATCACAAGAATGCATAAAGATCACAATTGCCATCTAATTTCCATCTAGTCCACAAATGATTCACTAATCATGCTTATATATGCAACTACAAACATTCCTGCTAAGAATTTTGTAATTCAAACTTACCGTGTCGGCATAAGACCTAAATAACGGTCATAAACTGACACTTTGAAATTAGTCCCAACCTAAAATAGGACAGGACTAGGGCACAGGCACCCAAGTCCTCCCCCTATTTTAGGCAAGATTTATGTCAATGCACCCCAGGTCCCATTTTCCATGAAACTTCAGGGTTTTCTCATCGAGATGTCAAATTAACATGCAAGATGCTCTAAATGCATAAACATGACCCAGGAGATAAACCTGAAGAGGGAAAAGCCCCCAAGGGGACATATTCTGACATAACATTTAGCCCCCACTTTAATGTATGTTTAAACACAAGGCTAATACATGCATTAAAGTACGGGCAACAAACACAACAAACCCACCAAGCATGGAGAAGACATGCCAATCATAGAGAAGACAGTAACAGGCATGCAAAACATGAAGAAGACAATTATAGTCATGCAAAACACAGAAAAGACAACATTGAAGACACACAAAACATAGTGAAGATAGTGAATGATTTTCTTTTCTTTTTCTCATATATATGAAATGCAGATGCAAGTACAAGGAGAGTAAACCCACCACCCATAATGTAGGAGGGAATCATTGCCACTGGTCTTTAAGACTGCATATGGGGCAACAAACACGCCAAACAAATCAAGCACGCCATACAAATCATGAAGCATAGGAGGGACTCATCGCCACCAGTCTTTAAGACTATGCTTTTGGAAAAAACACGCAATACACACACACTTGGAAGACACAGAGAAAACACGACAAACAAGCGATGGAGTGTTCCTATTTCTAGGTTCATCACTATCTCAAGCACATTACAGGCACACACCGATGATTGGGCTTCACCACAACAATCACCGAAGACACACTTAAGGGTTGAGTTAGTCACAGAACCGCTCCTCGCCTCCGTAGAGGACTTTTGAAAATGATAGGACGTGCACTCTCCATGAGAAATACACCATCCCTATCTCTGCAAAGGGCTTAAGAAAAAAAGGATATGCATGATATCCCACCTCCGTAGAGGGCTTAAATGATTACAAGTTGATTTCAAATAAATCTCAGAGTGCAGGAGGGACTCATCACCACCAGTCTTTAAGACCGCACTTGAGAACATGCACTTTGCTAACATCTAAAATAGATAGCTTACCTTATATATGCCCCCACCTTAAGGTGGTTGATATCAGGTATCGCTATCAAGCACGTTAAGGTAGGAAGAAAACACACAAGGGAACACGAGCTCTAGTAGAACCCATGCCCCCCAGAGGTGACATGTACCTTACAATTGCCAAATGTTCCCACAAACACATCCCTACAAGAAAAGTGTTACTATCCATATAATCATGATAACCAACAATGTGTAATTCAAGATTCAAGATAGACAAAGTGCACGGAGTAGAAGTATTGTTATGTTTTTGTAAGTGTGATAAGACACCATCAAAATCACATAGAGTGATTCTCCTAGCCAAGCGTTGGATAATATGTAACAACCCCATCATCATATAGGAACTAAGTCCAATTTTTGATTTTTCACTAAAGGGACACTAGGTCTGCATCAGTATAATATGTTTTTCGTCATCCGCCTGCTAGATAGACTCACTAGAGGAAGGGAAACAATAAATCAAGAGAGGAGAAACAAGTGCCTTAGGGACAATCACATGGGAGGGTGCCCCCAAGTCACCAACCACAATGCTATGTCCATAAGACACAACAAACAATAGTGAAAATAGAGGAGAAGCAATATAGAAGAAGGGTCACAACAGAGGCAGTCTCTTGGTATCCTAGACCTTATAAGAGAATCAAGGGTCATCCCAGGAGACCTAAACAACACATAAGAAATCATGAGGGAAACACATCACGAGAGATAAAGGGTTAGAAATACTTACTTGATTCATCCGAATGTTAAGAATATATATATATATATATATATTATAATTGCTCTCAAAGGTGGCCTCTTCCTATATATATATATATATATATATATATATATATATATATATATATATATATATATATATATATAGGAAGAGGCCACCTTTGAGAGCAATTATAATATATATATATATATCTAGGAAGAGGCCACCTTTGAGAGCAATTAAAATATTGGCTACAATTAGTGTGGCTTTTTAAATTAGGATATCTCACATGTTTCTTTGGTCTTGTTGATATTACATTAACATTAAGTTTAAGACGACGGGAGGCTTTCTTTTCTTTAAAAGGATTATATCCAATGCCACTTGAGTAATGTCTTGAAGTAGATTCTATAGGTACTCAAATCCCTTGTTGATTTACACCACATCCCTTGCCTACATATTCACAATTATTATAAAGGATTTTAAATCCTCGACCATAGAGGGATGTCATTTAATAGGGGATAGTGAAGCCTCATAGGTCTTGTAATTTGTGTTATAAGTGAGAGTATTGCTTTTTTCTACCAAGGGCACTTTAGGTTTCTTAGGTACTTCAAAAGATTTCTTAGGTGAGATCGATGCTACTTTTGATGTGTCAAGGCTATTAATTTTATATTCCCCTATACCGCAAGGATTAAAATCTAATGAGCCCCAATCATCACCAAAGAGTGCATTCAATGGTGTAGAGTCATGCACAACACTATTCATGGCAAGAGGCATTGATGAAGCAACTCATAAATTGTTTAAACTCATATGATTGTAAACTGGTTTTTGCATTTCAATATGTAAATAGTTATCCAGTTCAGGATCAACATGAATAGTATGAAGTTTATTGTTGAATATAAATTTGATTGAACAATGTAGGGTGGAAGGAATTGCCCCTAATGCATGAATCCAAGGTCTACCAAGAATCATGTTGTAAGATAAAGAACTAGGCATGACATGAACCAGAGTAGATACAATTGTAGGACCCACCTTTACAGGTAAGGTTATAGTACCTAGTGATTGACTACTATGATTATCAAAGCCACGAATGCTAAGTTTATCCGGTTTGATGTTTGATGTGTCAGCCTTGATTTTGTGTAATAGGTCAATGCTACAAACATTAAGAGCTAATTCATTGTCAATCATAACTCATTTTATCAAGTTTTTGTTTATTGTGATAAAGATCATGAGTGGATCATATTGGTTTTGAACTTCAATTGACGGTAGTTCATGTGGTTGAAAGAGAATATCATTTTTTGTCGCATGCATACTACCCAATATGACTGCTACATCATTAGGCTTAGAAGTAGGTGGGACAATCACCTTTTGTAAAGCTTCTTGGAGCATTCCACGGTATGTAGGTGAAGTTTGTATTAAATCCCAAAGAGAGAACTTAGCCGGATTAGTGCGAAGCTGTTCGACAAGATCATATTCTTGACCACTTTTATGAGTAATATGGGGTGGTGGAGGGAGCATAAGTTGAGAACATGGAAGAGAGATAGGCACATCTAGTGCTTGTTTACTTTTCTTGTTATTACAGGTGTTGTAAGTGTGAGCAATCACATTGTAGTGTGGTTGTTCTAACACATTTTGAACACCTTGACTTGGTTACAAAATTTGTTGTGCATATTTGTAGATGTGATCAGGAGGTCTACCTTGAACCATAATCACTGGATTTAAGGAAGAGGGTGCACTAGGTGCCCCTCAGACAATCATCTTAGGAATGTTGCTACAAAGTCTATTAATGAAGATTGAATTAACATTGTTCTCCTCTTGATTATACCCAACATCTATCCCTAGAGGATTTAATGTGAGAGACCTTTTCTCATCCACTAATGCTACATCTTTGGCCAGGGAAAGCATTGGGATGAGAGGAAGTTATGGTGTTGTTAGGTAGAATAGAGCTATCCATAGTCTTCTCATCGAAGGATCTTAAGTTTTCAATCAAAGGTGGGAGGTCTAATGAATTATCCATAGAGGTCTCATGCACCAAATGATCATTAAGTGAATAGTCTTTTTCCACCCATGAAGAATCCTTCTTAAGAGGGAGCCATTTATCCGCTGGTGCTTCATTTTCCAAAGAGGGTAGGGTAATGTTTAAGAATGTATCAATGATTTCATCCTCTTGTGTTAGTATGTCCTCATAGGAGGAATAATTTTCTGTCATCATCACATGTTTTAGCTATGAATTCCAACGCGTTAAGAGGAGTTTCACACTCGTTAGTCTCAACGTGTCTTGTTAAATCTTCTACTACCCAAGGGTATGTACTCATGAGATATGTGAAGTTGTCGTAATCAGATACATAGTCAAGGATTTCAAATGAAGAGCATTGAAATATATCCTTGTGATGCATAGTTTGTATATAAGTGAGAACATGAGGATTCATATTAAGAAATTTGTAAAAACTCTTGAAGTTTGTGATATATGCATGTAAAGTTACCAAAGAGCAATGAGATGAAGATACCATGGTGAAATGTCTTGTAACGTCAATGTAAAATTATATTTTAAAATATTTTCAAAAGTTATAATGCAAAAGACAAGTACAAAACTATGTATAAAAATGACCTAAAATGCTTATTTTTTCAACTTTTTCCAATGCAAATAAGTGAAAGAAAAGGTGTTGTGAGGAAATTGATCAGGGGCAGAAAATAACATGTCTGATATCAGTCCAATAAAGCAATAATATCCTTCACAACACGCTTTTGATGCAAACTTAGAATGATGACAAGTCAAAACCTATTGAAAATACACTAAAATATGTAGTTTTTCACAAATTTTCAATGCCAAGACCCAGTAAAAGAGGTGTTGTGATGAATATTAGGATGTGCAGAAGATTGTAGTAGTAATATCATTCCCCTAAAGCAATAAAATTTGTCACAACATGCTTCTGATGCAAATCTAAGTCAAATCCTAGGGCAAATATAGTCAAAATATGTAATTTTTCACCAAATTTCAATGCAAAAGAGTATGACAAAGGGTGTTGTGAGGAAAATTATGGAAAGAAAATTATAACATTAATAACAACCACCTAATGCCAAAAAATATGTCACAACACACTTATAGTGCAACTCAAGGTCAAACCCTAGGGAAAATATAGCTAAAATATGTAATTTTCACCAAATTTCCACTGTAAGAGGCCAATAAAAAGGTGTTGTAAAGAATTTTAGGAGGGGAAGTAGATAATAACCCTGATAAAAAGTAATTATTGCAGAAAAATCCTTTACAACATGCCCATGGTGCAAATCTAGAGAGTCGATAAGACCAAATCTAGTGAAAAATCAAGGTTTTCAAACCCTAGGCATGAAATTTTGCAAGCAAACCACTATGATGAAACACTACATTTAGAAATCAGTCCTAATGAGTGTTTTAAGTTTGTAGTAAAATATGAAACAAGATTTTCACTACAAACCCTAGTTAATGCAAAACTAGGTTATATGAAAAAAATGCACAATTTCAAGCAATTTTTATCAATTTAAGCATGAAAATGCAATCTAAATGAATGTTGAATGGAAAATTTATGTATTTTAAATCATATTTGATGATAATGACATAAATTTATTGAAATTAAATGCCAACTAACTCAAATTATATGAAAATGCAAACTAAAAATGCCAAATTTTTTCAAAATTTTCTATTTTTTATAATTTTTCAGATGCAATAAGATGAAAAATGAATGTAAATCTGAATCACAACACTCATCAAGGTGCAAAGTTTATTAAAAACATGGGTTCACCAAAATGTTTAAGGTAAAAAATGATGAAGAGGATTTTTGTGTTTAGGGTTGATTTTACTAGTTTGTATGAATCCTCCCTTCACCTCTAAACATTTAAGAACTTTAGCTGAGTAGGAAGTTTGCTACAGGCCTTCGGTCACTCAGAATATAGGGGAAAATTGGAATTGTGTGATTTAGTTGTTCAACTAAGCCCCATTATGCTCAAAACCCTAATTATGCAAATTTAGAAGCAAACAGACAAATTACAGAAATTACTCACATACAGAGATATCAAATGACAATCAAATGCATACCAGATTTCAAAGTTTGGAAAATGGAAAAGTCAGGGACTAATGAGCGGGTGCTCTAGTCCAGTGCCATAACTTTTGTCAGGATCTTGGAATCTTGTCTGCAACCTGTTCCTACTGTTCCAGAGATTTTTCTATTGCGAGATCCAGAGGACTAATGAGTTGGCACCCGAGTCTAGGTCCCTATTTTCTTCTCTGATCTACAATTCCAATAGTCTGTACTACTCTCCTACAACTCCACTTTTTCTGCTCCTATAACCTGTAATCACAGAAAAATGGGTTGGGGGTTGTGGTGTTTAGAGGCTTGCCTTAGTCAAGCTCCGGAGAGACATTCAAGTCTTCTGAACACCATTGTCAGATAGAGAGTGCGTATCCCTACGAGATAGAGGAAAAATCCAAATGATAAATGATTGAAAACACAATTGATATCACATTGTAGTGAAGATCTCATGGAAGGAAGATGTTCTTCATGCCATGAGGAGATGGATGCCAAATCTGCAAATACAAACACAATAACAATGCTCAGCTTTACAACATAATGAATATTTTGAATGCTCTAATCACAAGAATGCATAAGATCACAATTACCATCTAATTTCCATCTAGTCCACAAATGATTCACTAATCATGCTTATATATGTAACTACAAACATTCTCACTAAGAATTTCATAATTCAACTGCGTCAGCATAGGACCTAAATAACGGTCATAAACTGACACTTTGAAATTGGTCCCGACCTAAAATAGGGAAGGACTAGAGCGCGGGTTCCCAAGTCTTCCCCCCTATTTTAGGTAGGATTTATGTCAAGTGCACCCCTTAGGTCCCATTTTCCATGAAACTTTAGGGTTTTCTCATTAGGATGTCAAATTAACATGCAAGATGCTCTAAATGCATAAACAGGACCTGCGGGCTAAACCTTAAGAGGGAAAAGCCCCCAAGGGGACATTTTCTGACATAACAGGGAGCCATCTAAATCTAACATTATACTATACGATGCCAAGGCTTGAAAAATTTGATTCTCTAGGTATTCATTTATGCCTTCTTAATTATAGTGGTTTGCAAGTAATTACCATAGTATTAGTATAGTGTGGCTACATTATTACATGTTTTTTCCAACTATTAGAAGTGATTTTTAAGTCTTTTTGGCCATTTCTCCATTTCTATTGCATCCTACCCAATTTCTCTACCTCATAATCCTTAATAAATTTATACTCTTTTATTTCCTTCTTTTCTTGTTCTCAACCATCTATTTGTTCCAACATACCTTGTATAACTATTTCTAAGTTCTTAGTTATATTTTCAAAGAGATCAATTTCTATGTTTAGTATCTTTTGTTATTTCAACTTAATCGTTCTCCTCATACTTTCCTTTGTTAATAATCATCTTTGTATAATATCCTTTTGAACACTATTTTCCAATACCTCGCTCATTTCTAACTTTTGAGTTGAGTGATTTGTGTCTAATCCACTTGTATGCCTAAGGGTGCATTAATCATGATGTTTGGACTTAGAGTTACTATTAGAGAAATCTATTTTTTCTTTGCCACATACTCCATTATTTTATCTAGTGGATCACTATCTATTGTATTGTTGGGGTAATTAATATCTAATTAGATTAATATTTCTCCACTTTATCCTCTTTCTCTCCCCTATTTCAACTTGAGAATCATCCTTGGTCTCATATTTTGGTAGTTTTAAACCTATAATTTCTTTGTTTGTACCACTTGTTTCTACAATTCCTCATCATTAGCACCCCCAAGATCTACTTCCTCCTTATCCTCCTTATCCTCATTATCCTCTACTAAAAAATGTTGTTATTGTGCTTCCTCTACATGTGCTTATAACTATTATATGTGTGATGAGATGGTGTCTTTCTCTTTATATTTGTCTATTTGTGAAATGGGTGTTGGACTTCATAGGAGTCATCAACCTAAATTCATCTATTGGACACATGTTTATCCTTACATCTATCAACTACTATACCTGATGGACAAATGCATAAATCCTAGGGAGTTTCATGATCAAAACAATGATCAATTTTTTAGAGGAATGCATTATCACTAGGCTTAGAATGCCATACACTCTAGTATGTGATAATGGCCCTACTTTTCCTCATTGTAATTTATTGAATGGGTTTTTCACAATGAGATAACTCTAAAACTTTTCTCCAATTATTATCCTTAGGGAAATGGTGTGCCTAAATCTACTAATAAACATATTTTTATGTTGCCCATAAGGGTGCAATGGAGTGGTGAGTTCACTTGGTTGTTGTGATTTCCACCAGGGTTCAAACCTCTGTTGGGCCAAATACCTTGTAGGCCATTAGACTTTGCTAGGTTGTTGTGCTCACAAGATTTGTGTCTTTGTTGGGTTGGTGTGTTCATAGGCTATGTGCCTTCGCTGGGCTAATGAGCTCATAGGTTTAAACAATGTGATAATTCCTTGGGGACTAAGACCCCCCAATAGTGGTCACGACAATAAATCCATGGGAAGATATCCCCTGTAAGTGGTCTCTCTAGGCTCAGACTAGGCTAAAAACCTAAGTAACCCACATCAAAAAAATATTTTGGATGTTATTGAGAGAATTTTAGATAAAAGCCTAAGAGATTGGCACAACATGCTTAATTTTTCCTTGTGGTCAGGTAGAATCAAAGTGATAGCACCCTTAGGAATATCCCCATACCATCTCATTCATTTTCTAGGATCCCATATTTCTAGTGAGCCTAAAAAATTCCTATCTTGCAATTCATGAAAAATTACCTTAAAATGGATAATGAAGTGGAAACATGATTGATGAATCTTTTATAACTAGAAGAAAAATAAGATGTTGATTTCTAGCATTTTAGCAAACATTAGGAGGTTGTTAAGAAATGGTTTGATAAGAGAGCCAAAGTAAAATCCTTTAGGATCTCAGGCCTGGTCTTCTTATGGGACAAATCACATGAAAAGAAAGGAGGTCATGTTAAGTTTTATATGTTGTGGTTAGGTCCCTTCTAGATTTCTAAGATATTGAGAGAAAACACCTTTAGGCTACAAACTATAAATGGAAAGGTTATCTTGCTACCAATGAGTGAGTTGTTCCTCAAACACTACTTCTAGACCTAAGGGTGTGATTCATCACTTTGTACATAGTTTTGGATTCTTGTGTGTACATTTTTTTATTTTGTTTCACTTTTGGTTGGCTAGGTGTTTTCTTTTTTGTCTTGTTTTCTTTGGAACTTTAAGATAGATTATATTTATTTTTATTGTTTCCTCCTTTACAAGTGTTGCTTATCAATTTGAGGAGCTTATAATATTTAATCAAGAGTCAAAATCATGCATGACCTGTTTTGAATTAGATAACTAGGAAGGGCCCGAACCCATAACATAAAGCCAAAAAGGGGAATAGTTTGAGTTTCACGAGGAATAAAACAAAACACAGAAAAGCATACAAACAACTAAAAATAAAGATAGAACCAAAAGCTTCCAGAAAGGCCAGCAACAATCCAAAAGTAGTAACCTACCGCTTAGACAAATTTTTGAGGCTACCGATAGCCTGCCATTCCTTATTCAAAAATTCTAGGTTGTCTTCAAAAAAGCTTTCCTGTACCTTCCTATCCTAAGCATCTGAGGACTCCTTGTTGATCTCCTTACCTTTGTTGTCTCTACTTTTGGCCCTGGTCCTATTAGCAGGACCTATAGTAGTTTGCAACATATTGTTACCAGAAGAAGTCCTTGTTTGTCCTTCTCTGGCCGCTTTCCTTTCTTCCATTTCTGCTTAAAACACATACAATGTTGCGGCAGAGTTATTAACCATTTATTTACTGAAGGCCACTATTTCCTCTATATTTTTCTTTATGCTCTCCTGATTTATCTTTATCCTGTTTAATTTCGCTCCCATGTTTTCCCATTTATCAAACATCTTAGCTAGGTTCTCTACCTCCTACCACAAATCCTCATCATTTTCCTTTGGCCACTCAGAGGCTTCAAGTTGAGTAACTACCTCAAGGTGTTGGATTTTTATTTTCATATGACGCATTTGGGTGAGCTGCCACTTGAGGACTTGATTCTGAAGGTCAAGAGCTTGGTATAAAGTAGCCACCTTGTCCATTAGCTGGTGGTAGGACTTACAATTGTTGCAAGTATGTGCCTAATCAGTGTTGTCATTGATGTCAACATATCTGTGCTGTCCTTGGTGTCAACTGTGCTCTTACTTTGTTGAGGATATTGAGAAAATACAGTGCATTACATGCAGAAGAATAGTTCAGAAGAATGCTCTGCATTTCCTGTAGAATAAATATCTTTACCTGTGGATTGGAATTTATTTAGAAGCCTGTCTGAAGATGTTATATTCCAAGTTTGAGCCTCTGGTATGAAGAATTGAGTGAGTTATGTTCACCAGAGTGAAAATAGCTTTTTCTGTATGTTTGGTGGTGACAAGGAGAAAGTGTTTTGCTCTGCATTCCTCTGTATTGAAGTATTTTGGTCTGCAATTCTGGAATTAAGTCTATGATGATGTTAAATTCCTTCAAGTGTAATGGTTCATGATTTGGTGGTCTGCACGATATCTTTTACTCATGACAGTGGTTGGCAGTGTTGTTCTTATGCTCTAGTTTGAAGAATCTTACTAATAGAGTTGTTAGAGATCATGCGGTTGTTCCTAATGATTACAATGTGCTTGTGGATGTCTCCTGATCATGCTCCTAAATTTGGATTGGTCCTTAAGGTGTAATTCAGATTGTGCATGAAGTGTGTTCTCGAGAATACTTGTGTTAACATCAGTCTTAGCCGACCTGGTTGAACTCATCATCTATGGAGATGCATCGAAGATTGTGATAGCGTGTTGTCACGTGGAAGATTATGTTTGAGTCCTAGCTAAGGTCTTGTGTGATCTTCATACATTCTTACATCTTTTCCTTAGCTAAATTTGTATTAGGTCCAAACCTATTTTATGTATGTTTGTAATGCCGACCTTGGAGATTGTTCTAACTGTTGATGATTGTAATGCTGACCTTGGAGATTGTTCCAATGGTTGATTATTGTGATGCCAACCTTGATGATCATTCCAAGGTTGATGAAGTGTATAAATACTTGTAATTGAGTCGTGAAAATGTATCCAAGAGCAAAGATGCAAAGATAGAAGTGAAGTAAGGTAGCAGAGCAGAGCAAAGGTGTTTGTGCTTCAATGGAACTGAGCCTTGGCATGAATTAGATGTTTTTATCTTAGTTCAACCCTTTGATAGTGAGCCTTCTTTTGGCAGTGAGCCTCCCTTTAGCAGTGAGCCACCCATAGGCAGTGAACCTTTCTTTGCAGTGAACAATTTGGGCAGTCAGCCTCTGTTTTTTGGTATTGATATAACTTATATATTTTTGTGGGCTAACACCCACCATGGTTTTTCCCTTTTAGGGTTTTCCACATAAAAATATGGTGTCTCCTATGTTGTTTATGCTTTTGTGTTGAGCTTCTCATTTGATGCTTTCATGGTTATATCTGAATATAAGTAATTGATAAGTTGATGATCATATTTGGTTAAAATTTTTAGGACAATTGACCACCCCTCTCAGTTGTCTGATGTAGTTCAACAATTGGTATCAAAGAAAGGTTCCTCTGAAGAAAGCCTAATAGCTTGAGGAAGATCTAGGATGTCTTATAAGAAGGAAGCTCCACATTTTGATGGGACATATGCTCTTTGGAAGGTACGAATGAAAAGCCATCTTCTTTGTCTTGGTTATAAAGTATGGAAAGCTACAGAAATAAAATATACCATGCCTCCAAATGATTTGATGACTAAAGATGAAATCAAAGGATATGAGGTGGATGTCAAAGCAAAGAATGCTCTACTAAATTCCTTAAGTGACTCAGTGTTGACAAAAGTTGTGGACCTTGAAACTGCAAATGAGTTATGGGAGAAGCTGAAAAATCTGTATGAAGGAGATGATACTATAAAAGAAGCCAAGCTACAAAGCTTGAAAATGAAATATGAGGGTTTGAAGATGAATGAAGATGAAAACATAACAGCCTTTATGCAAAGAGTTGATGAACTTGTTAATGGAATAAAGGGTATGGGAGGAACTCTCGATGATAAGGAAGTTGTGATGAAAATTCTTAGATCACTACCAAAGTCATATAGTCACAAGGTAGCTACAATTGAAGAATTCATGACTATGAAAACTATTGATAGAGATCAGTTACTTGGAAAGCTTACAGCGTTTGAGATGAGAGAATTTGGTGATGCCCTACCTAAAGTTGAATCATCTTTTAAAGCCAGTACTTCAGCAGAGATCTCCAGAGATGAGAAATACAAGGTGGATGATGACTTTGATGAAATTGAAGCTAACTTTGTTGATAGGCTATAAAGAGGCTCTGGTAAGTTTAAAGGTAAATTACCTTTCAAATGATTCTCTTGTGGTAAAGTAGGCCATTATGCTTCTAGATGTCCTAAAAGAACTAAAAAAAATACGAAGAAACATGAGAGAAGGTCTACAGTTCCAAAGAAATGCTACTATGTCAGAGATTTTGATGATGAATGGGTGACTGATGATGAATCTAATGATGCTAATACTAGTGCAAATGAATTCCTATTTATTGCTATTAAAGAAGATCATGTGTCTACTAATTCTTCTAGCTGTGTGAAGGATGAAAAACTAGTGGAAGAAAGTGCTTTGGTTGTTCAAGTTGAGAAAGATAAGGATGAATGGATTATTGATAGTGGATGCTCACATCACATGACTAGTGACAAAATTAAGTTTGTAAGTTTGGAAAAGTATGATGGAGGACTGGTTAGGTTTGGAGATAATGCAGCTGATAAGATTTGTGGAAAATGATCTATTTCATTTAATGGAAAGCATAATACTGACAATGTTCTATATGTGAAGGATTTGAAGCATAATCTTTTGAGTGTTGGTCAGATGTGTGACAAAGGATATGATCTAAGATTCAAAGATAATGGTTGCAAGATCATGGAAAGTTCCAGAACTATGATTGCTACTGATAAGAAGATAAAAGGTAACATCTATCAATTGAGAGGAACTAATGATTATTGTTTATTGGCTCAGGTAGATGAAAGTTGGTTATGGAATAGAAGGATGTGTCATATAAAATTTGATAATATGGTAAAGATAAATTCAGGTCAGATTGTGAGAGATTTACCAAAACTTGTTAGGGAAGCAGACAAGAACAAGCTTCAAGAACAAAGAGCAATTCTTTACCAATTTGTTGGATCTAGTGCATACAGATCTCTATGGTCCTACAAGGGTGAGAAGCCTACAAGATGATAGGTACTTCATGTTGCTTATTGATGATTATTCTAGAATGACTTGGGTTACTTTTCTAAGAGACAAATCAAAAGCCCTAGAGAAATTCAAATCTTTCAAGGTAATGGTTGAGAATAAAATAGATTTGAAGATCAAATGCTTGAGGTTTGATAGAAGAGGTGAGTTCACATCAAACGAATTCAACATTTTCTGTGAAGAGCATGGGATAAAGAGACAGATGTCTGCACCTAGAACTCCTCATCATAATGGAGTTGTGAAAAGGAAAAATAGGACAGTTCAAGAGGCCATTCATACAGCTATTTGCATCCAAAGCAGAGTTCAAGTGAAAGGTAATGGTAGTCAAACTCCTTATGAATTATGGTATGGAAAAATTCCTACAGTAAAATATTTCAAAGTCTTTGGAAGCAAATGCTATATCAGGAGAGATGAAGATCTAGGAAAGTTTGATGCAAGGTGTGATGAAGGAATATTTCTTGGATACTCTACCAAGACTAAAGCTTACCGATGCTACAACAAAAGGCTCAAAAAGATTGTTGAGAGTGCAAATGTGAAGGTAGATAAAGACAAGGAAAGAATATTAGACCTGAGTTGTTATGAACCAGATGAACCTGTGACTATAGTAATTGAAGAGAAAGATAAGCAAGTAGACAATCAAGATGAAGAAGAGGCTCTGGAAACTATTGTCAAGACTCCCAAGTATGAAGGATCAATAATTCTGAAGATTAGATTATAGGTGACAAGAACAAAGGTGTGATAACAAGAAGAGTTGCAGAGGAACAAGTCAATTACTATTTGCTTTCAAATATTAAACCAAAAACTCTGAATGCAGCATGCAATGATGAAAATTAGGTAAAGGCAATGGAGGAAGAATTATTACAGATATAAGAGAATGAAACTTGGGAATTAGTTCCTAGACCTACTGACAAAAATGTTATTGGAACAAAATGGGTCTTCAGGAACAGGCTGAATGAAAATGGAGAAGTTGTAAGGAATAAAGAAAGACTTGTATGCAAAGGATATTCTCAAATTGAAGGGATAGATTTTGAAGAAACCTTTGCCCCAGTAGCTCGGATTGAAGTAATCAGAATGTTTCTGGTGTTTGCAGCTCACAAAGGTTTCAAGGTGTATCAGATGGATGTGAAATTTGCCTTCCTAAATGGTGAATTAGAAGAGGAAGTATACATTGAGCAATTGAAGGGATTCCAATTGTCAAATCAAGGTGATATGGTATGTAGGTTGAAGAAAGCATTGTATGGACTCAAACAAGCTCCTAGAGTCTGGTATGCAAGGTTTGTTGAAATGTGGTAGACAACTGAGAGGGGGGTGAATCAGTTGTCTCAAAAACTCAAACACTTCTGCAATTAAACATTAATCATTTGTCCACAGTTATTATGATTAAACAATGAATGCATGAAATTAGAAACTTAAACACAGATGCAACATTAAACACAAGAGACACCAGACTTTTAAGTGGAAAACCCTAAGGTGGGGAAAAACTACGAAGAGGATCAGCTCTTAAAATATATTGCAATATTTGAAAAATGATGTTTAGGCTTGGTCACTCCACGGGCCTAGAACATACTAGCTCACTACCATGAAGTACAAATAGGTCTAGTAGGCTCACTACCTCAACCCTAAACCTAGAAAGATTACAATGAGGGTTGTTAAACCCTACTAGTAGCTCACTACCAAAATCAACATCTTCTTCATGTCTGAGATTAATACATTGAAGTACAATAGTTCCTCTGCTTTGATCTGCCTTTTCACTTCTTTCCTTATCTTCCCATCTTCACACAAGGACATCTTTTCCATGACTCAATTACAAGTATTTATACACTTCATCAACCTTGGAATGATCATCAAGGTTGGCATTACAATCATCAACCATTGGAACAATCTCCAAGGTTGGCATTACAAACATTTACAAAATAGGTCTTGACCTAATACAAAATTATGCTAAGGAATTGTAGTATAGATGTATGCGGATCATGCCATGCCTTAGTTGGGACTCAAACATGATCTTCCATGCCACAACATGCTTCCATAATCTTCAAGGGATCACTGGAATTAACCAAGTCGGATAAGATTGGTTACACGCTACGTTATCTAGGAATAATCTTCAAACACAATCTCAAATCCTTAATGCAGACTAATGTAAAGGTAGGAACATGATCTAGAGGTATCCACAAGCATGTTGAAATCACTAGGAGCAACTACATAAACTCAAACCACTTTATTCATGAGATTCTTCACACCGAAGTACACGAACTTCACTATCTTCAACTGTCATAAAAGAAAGATAGCTTGCAGACTACCAAAACATGAAACATTGCAATTTTAGGTACTTATCATCATCCTAGACTTCCCTCTAGAACTATAGAGCAAAACACTTTAATGCGGAGGAATGCGAAGAAAAATACTTTCTCTCAGGCACCAGTGAATAATCAGAAAAAAACAAGTTTTACTCTGGTGAATGTAACTCACTAAAATCTTCATCCCAAAGGCTCAAACTCAGGATTTAGCATCTTTAGCCATGCTTCTAAATAACTTCCAATCTGTAGACCAAGATCTTCATTTAGGAAGAAATGTGATGCAATCTTCTAGACCATTCTTCAGTATGTAACTCACTCTTTTCACTGTGATTCACTATTTACTTTCTGAATCTTCCAGAGGTGCTAATTTTCTCAATATACTCAACATATAAAGCTTCTAAACAAAAAACATAATAGAATACAATTGACACCAATGACAACAAAGATATGTTGACATCAATGACAACACTATTAGGCACATACTTGCAACCATCTCCCCCTTTGTCATTGATGGCAACATATGATGTGAAAAACTGCAACAGCCATCAAGACAATATTCTCCCCCTATCTCTTTACACATCTACACTCTAAGTTTTTCACATGATTTCTCTCCCCCTTTGACATCAATGGTAAAGGGCACATACTTGCACTCTTCTGCTCTAATCCAATCTCTCTTTTGAAGTCTCTGACTACTCCCCCTTAGAAGTAGCTCTAAAAGCATCAATCCAGATCTAGAGAAGGGACTCTAAGCACCACCAAACTGATGCACTCTTGTGCATCTTAGTTTAGAGGAGGGGTAATAACGCCTAAAATTTCTCTGAGATACTCAAAAGTATCCTTAGGCAGAGGTTTGGTGAAATGTTTGCAATCTAATCTTTTGTAGATACATATTCCAACTTGACTTCATTCTCTGTCACTTTTTCCCTTAGAAAGTGATATCTTATGGATATGTGCTTTGTCCTTGAATGCATTACTAGATTCTTTGATATGTTTATGGAAATTGTATTATCACAAAAGATTGCAATTGGATCTTCATACACAACTCTGACGTCCTTCAATGTCTTCTTCATCCATAACACTTGAGTACAACTACATGCTACTGTAATATATTATGCTTCTGCAGTGGATAGAGATATTGAATCTTGTTTCTTGCGTATCCAAGATAGCAACCTTTTTCCCAAGAAGAATGTACATCCACTTGTAGTTTTTCTATCATCCACATCTCCAGCCCAATCTGCATCAGTATATATACTGAGAGTGAAATCATTGTCCTTTGGATACCACAAACAATAATCCATTATGCCTTTCAAATATCTCAAAATTCTCTTGACTGCCATCACATGTGACTCCTTAGGTTCTTCTTGAAATCTTTCCACAAGATAAACTGCATGCATTATGTTAGGTCTGGTTTGATTCAGATAAAGTAATCCTCTAATCATAGATCTATACCTTTTCTGATCTTCCATAGGTGAATCATCATTTTTACTCAACTTACAATTAGTTATCATGGGAGTATTTACCGGTTTAGATTCTTCCATCCCACACTTCTTTAACAACTCTTTCCCATACTTAGACTGAGAAATGAAGATGCCTTTATCTGATTGATTTATTTGCAGACCTAAAAAGAAATTCATCTCACCAAACATGGACATTTCAAATTCACTTTGCATTTCTCTAGCAAAAACTATGCACATACCTTCATTGCCTCCAAAGATGATGTCATCCACAAAGACTGCAATAATTAAGATTTGTTCATTATTAATTTTGAAATAGAGATTGTTGTCAGTAGTACCCTTGCTAAATCCTAACTATATCAGATACTTATCCAACCTAGCATACCAGGCCTTGAGGGCTTGTTTTAATTGATACAATGCCTTCTTCAATCTGCATACCATGTCACCCTGATGTGATGACTGGAATCCTTCTAGTTGTTCAATATAGACTTCTTCTTCCAATTCTCTGTTCAAGAATATAGACTTCACATCCATCTGATATACCTTAAAGTCTTTGTAGGTTGCCAATGCCAAAAACATTCTTATAGCTTCAATCCTTGCCACTAGTGAAAATGTTTCCTCAAAATCTATTCCTTCAACTTAAGAGTATCCTTTGCATACCAACCTTGCTTTGTTTCTTACCACTTCACCATTCTCATTCATCTTGTTTCTGAAGACCCACATGGTGCCAATTACATTTTTATCTGTTGGTCTGGGAATAAGATCCCAAGTCTGATTCTTCTCTATCTACATCAATTCTTATTTCATAGCCTTTACCCAATTCTCATCATTGTAATCTTCATTCACAGTCTTAGGTTCAATCTTGGAAGTCAAACATAAATTTACTTGTTCTTCAGCAGCTCTTCTTCTAGTCAAGATTCCTTTGCTCTTATCTCCTATGATTTGATCTTCAAAATGATTAAGTTTTACGTACCTTGGTGTCTTGGTAGTACTTTCTGGAGCTTATTCTTCTTCATCTGAGTTGTCTTCATGTTGCACCACTTCTGAAACATCTAGTTTATCTTATTCATATCCACTTGATTCTAGAGACCTCTCCTTGCTTTCATCAACTTTGACATTTGCACTCTTAATGATCATATTCAGCCTCTTATTATAGCACCGGTAGGCCTTGCTCTTAGTGGAGTAACCAAGGAAGATTCCTTCATCACACCTAGCATCAAACTTGCCTAGATCTTCTTCTCTTTTGATATAACATTTTCTACCAAAAACTTTGAGATATTTCATAGTAGGAACTTTACCATACCACAATTCATAAGGAGTCCTAGAACTATTACCTTTGACTTGGACTCTGTTTAGGATATATATAGTAGTGTGAATTGCCTCTCTCCAATATACTTTTGAAAGATCAACTTCCTTCATCATGGTCCTAGCAGCTTCTTGAACTGTTCTATTTTTCCTTTCAACAACTCCATTTTGTTGTGGAGTTCTAGGTGCAGATAACTATCTCTTTATCCCATGTTCTTTGCAAAAGAAATTGAATTCATTTGATGTAAACTCTCCTCCTCTATCTCCTTACAAACTTCTTACCCTGGTAGGTCCACACAAATCTGTATGCACTAGTTCCAGTAGTCCATCATCTGATTGGTCCTTGCTTTTGAAACTTGTTCTTGTTTGTTTCCCAAATTGACACTCCTCGTAAATAGGATTAGCAGGCTTCACAAGCTTAGGCAAATCTCTAACAGCTTGTGCAATACTTATCTTCATAATGTTATCAAAATTGATGTGACATAGCCTTCTATGCCATAGCCAACTTTTACCACTTTGAGCCAACAAACAATAGTTATTAGTTCCTTTCAAGTGATAGATATTACCTTTGGTCTTCTTACCAGTTGCAATGAATGTTTCGGAGCTTTCCCTAGTCTTGCATCCATTTTCTTTGAAGCTTAAATCATAGCCTTTTTGTCACACATCTGACCCACACTCAAAAGATTGTGCTTTAATCCTTTCACATACAAGACATCTTTAGTATTATGCTTGCCATCAAAAGAAATGGATCCTTTTCCACAAATCTTACCAACTATATCATCTCCAAACCTAACCAGTCCACAATCATATCTTTCCAAACTCACAAACTTACTTTTGTCACCAGTCATGCCAATGAGAGTAGCCACTACTAATAACCCATTCATCTTTGTCTTCAATAACCTGAGCAGCCAAAGAACTTTCCACTATTTTTTCTTACTTCACACAGCTAATAGGATTAGTAGACACAGGTTCTTCCTTAATAGAAATAAACAAGCATTCATTACCAGAAGTACTAGCATTATCTGGTTCACCATTATCTGATACTCCTTCATAATCATCAAAATCTTTAACATAATAACATTTCTTTTGGGTCCTAAGCCTGTTCTCATTTTTTTCTATTTCTTTCAATTCTTTCAAGACACCTGAAAGCAAAGTGGGCTACTTTACCACAGGAAAAACATTTAAAAGGTAATTTACCTTTAAACTTACCAAATCCTCTTTACAGTCTATCCACAAAGTTAGCTTCAATTTCATTAAACTCATCATCAGATTCTACCTTGTACTTTTTTGATCTGGAGGTTTTCCCATAAGTACTGGCTTTGAAGGCAGTCTCAACTTTTGGCAGGGCATCACCAAACTCTCTCATTTCAAAGGCAGTAAGCTTACCAAGTAATTGATCTTTATCAATAGTTTTTACTTGCATAAATTCTTCAATTGCAGCTACCTTGTGACTGTAGGACTTTGGCAGTGATCTGAGAATTTTCATCACAACTTCCTTATCACCAAGAGTTCCCCCCATACCTTTTATCCCAGTGACAAGTTTATCAACTCTTTCCGTAAAGGATGTTATGTTTTCATCTTCATTCATCTTCAAACTCTCAAATTTCACTTTCAGACTTTGTAGCTTGGCCTCCATAGAATCATCTCCTTCATACATATTTTTCAGCTTCTCCCATACCTCATCTGTAGTTTCAAGATCCACAACTTTTGTCAATACTGAGTCATTTAAAGAACTTAACAAAGCATATTTTTCTTTGACATCCACCTCATATTCTTTGATTTCATCTTCAGTTGTCAAACCATTTTGAGGCATGGTGTATTTTGCTTCTGCAGCTTTCCATACTTTGTAACAAAGATAAAGAAGATGGCTTTTGGTTCGTGCCTTCCAAAGAGCATAATTCATCCCATCAAAATGTGGTGCTTCCTTCTTATAAGAAATTTTGGATCTTCCTCAAGTTGTTAGACTTTCTTCATAGGAACTTGGCTCTGATACCAATTGTTGAAATGTGCCAGACAACTGAGAGGGGTGGTGAAGTAGTTGTCCCAAAAAATCAAACACTTTTGCACTTAAACATTAATCATTTGTCCACAATTATTATGATTAAACAATGAATGCATGAAATTAGAAACTTAAACATAAATGTAACATTAAACACAAGAGATACCAGATTTTTACATGGAAAACCCCAAGGTGGGGAAAAACCACAGAGAGGATTAGCTCTCAAAATATATTGCAATCTTTGAAAAATGATGTTCAGGCTTGGTCACTTCACGGGCCTAGAACATACTGGCTCACTGCCATGAAGTACAGCTAGGCCTAGCAAGATCACTGCCTCAACCCTAAACCTAGAAAGATTACAATGAGAGCTGTTAAACCCTACTGGTGGCTCACTGCCAGACTCACTGCCAAAATCAACATCTTCTTCATGTCTAAGATTAACACATTGAAGTATAATAGTTCCTCTACTCTACTATGCATTTCCACTTCTTTCCTTATCTTCCCATCTTCACACAAGGACATCTTTTCCATGACTCAATTACAAGTATTTATAAACTTCATCAACCTTGGAATGATCATCAAGATTAGCATTACAATCATCAACCATTGGAACAATCTCCAAGGTCAGAATTACAAACATTTATAAAATAGGTCTTGACCTAATACAAAATCATGCTAAGGAATTGTAGTATAGATGTATGCAGATCACATCACGCCTTAGCTAGGAATCAAACATGATCTTCCACACCACAACACACTTCCATAATCTTCAAGGGATCACTGGAATTAACCAAGTCAGCTAAGACTGGTTACACGCTACATTATCTGGGAATAATCTTCAAACACAATCTCAAATCCTTAATGTGGACCAATGTAAAGGTAGGAACATGATCAGGAGGTATCCACAAGCACATTGAAAGCACCAGGAGCAACCTTACAAACTCAAACCACTTTATTCATGAGATTCTTCACACCGGAGCATATGAACTTCACTGTCTTCAACTGTCATAAAAGAAAGATAGCTTGCGGACCACCAAAACATGAACCATTGCAATTTTAGGCACTTATCATCATCCCATACTTCCCTCTATAACTGTAGAGAAAAACACTTTAATGCAGAGGAATGTGGAGCAAAATACTTTCTCTCAGGCACTAGTGAATAATAAGAAAAAATAGGTTTTACTCTAGTGAATGAACTCACTCAAATCTTCATACCGGAGGCTCAAACTTAGGATTTAGCATCTTCAGCCATGCTTCTAAATAACTTCCAATCCACAGACCAAGATCTTCATTCAACAAGAAATGCGGAGCAATCTTCTAGACTGTTCTTTAGTATGCAACTCATTGTTTTCACTGTGATTGACTGTTTACTTTCTGATTCTTCTGGAGGGGTTAATTTTCTCAATATCCTCAACATATAAAGCTTCTAAACAAATAACAAAATAGGATACAGTTGACACCAATGACAATAAAGCTATGTTGACATCAATGACAACACCGATTAGGCACATACTTGCAACAAGGCTAGACAGGTATTTATTGCAATTGGGATTTAGTAAAAGTACTGCAGATAGCAATCTATACTTCAAAATCAATGATGATTAGATTTGGATTGTTGAGGTCTTTGTTGATGACATTATCTTTGGAGGAAATTAAGGTATGTGCATAAGGTTTTCCAGTGAGATGAAAAGTGAATTTGAAATGTCCATGTTTGGTGAAATGAATTTCTTTTTAGGTCTACAAATTAATCAATCAGATAAAGGAATCTTCATATCTTAGTCTAAGTATGTAAAAGAGTTGTTGAAGAAGTTTGGGATGGAAGACTCTAAACTAGTATGTACTCCCATGGTGATTGGTTGCAAGTTGAGCAAAACTGATGAATCGTCTAAGGTTTATCAGAAAAAATATAGATCCATGATTGGAGGATTGCTTTATCTAACTCAAACCAGACCTAATATTATGCATGCAGTTTGTCTTGTTGCAAGGTTTCAAGCTGATCCTAGAGAATCACATGTGATGACAGTTAAGAGAATCTTGAGGTATATAAAAGGTACTCTAGATCATGGTTTATGGTATCCGAAGGACAATGATTTCACTCTTAGTGCTTATACAGATGTAGATTGGGCTAGAGATGTTGATGACAGAAAGAGTACAAGTGGAGGTGCCTTCTTCTTGGGTAATAGATTAGTCTCATGGCTGAGCAAGAAACAAGATTCAATATCTTTGTCAACTACAGAAGCAGAGTATATTGCAGCAACATGTTTTTGCACTCAAGTATTATGGATGAAGCAGACTTTGAAGGATATAAGAGTTGTGTATGACGATCCAATTGCAATCTTTTGTGACAATACAAGTACCATAAACATTTCAAAGAATCTAGTGATGCACTAAAGAACAAAGCACATATCAATAAGGTATCACTTTTTGAGAGAGAAGGTGACAGAGAATGAAGTAAAGTTGGAATATGTGTCCACAAGGGATTAGATTGCAAACATTTTCACTAAGCCTCTACCTAAAGATACCTTTGAGTATCTTAGAGAAAAGCTAGGGGTCATTACCCCTCCTATCTTGAACTAGGATGCATAGGAATGCATCAATCCAGTGGAGCTCAAAGCGTCATTCCTTGATCTAGATTGATGTTCTGAAGGCTACCTCTCAGGGGGAGTAGCTAAATGTTTGTGGTAAAGTAAATGGATCAAAGTAGCAACATGCAAGTATGTTCCCTTTTCCATTGATGTCAAAGGGGGAGAGAAATCATGTGAAAAACTTAGGAGGAGAAAGAATGTAGATGTGTAAAGAGAAAGGGGCAGAATTTTATCTTGGTGGTCTTTTCAGTTTTTCACATCATATGTTGCCATTAATGACAAAGGGGCATATTATTGCAAGTATGTGCCTAATCGGTGTTGTCATTGATGTCAACATATCTGTGTTGTCATTGATGTCAACATATTTGTGTTGTCATTGGTGTCAAATGTGCTCTTACTTTGTTGAGGATATTGAGAAAATTAGCCCCTCCAATGATAACAATGTGTTGTAGTAGAAACAGTGCATTACATGCAGAAGAACAATCCAGAAGAATGCTCCACATTTCCTGTAGAATAAATATATTTATCTACGGATTGGAATTTATTTAGAAGCCTGTCTAAAGATGTTATATTTTGAGTTTGTACCCCCGATATGAAGAATTGAGTGAGTTATGTTCACAAGAGTGAAAACAACTTTTTCTATATGTTTGGTGGTGACTGGGAGAAAGTGTTTTGCTCCGCATTCCTCCGCATTGAAGTATTTTGGTTTGCAATTCTGGAATTAAGTCTATGACGATGTTAAACACCTTCAAGTGTAATGGTTCATAATTTGGTGTCCACAAGCTTTCTTTTACTCATGACAGTGGCTGACAGTGTAGTTCTTGTGCTCTTGTTTGAAGAATCTTACTGATAGAGTTGTTAGAGATCATGCGGTCATTCCTGGTGATTACAATGTGCTTGTGGATGTCTCCTGATCATGCTCCTACATTTGGATTAGTTTGCAAGGTGTAATTTAGATCATGCATGAAGTGTGTTCTTAAGAATACTTGTGTTAACATCAGTCTTGGCCGACCTGGTTGAACTCATCATCTGCAGAGATGCATCGAAGATTGTTATAGCGTGTTGTAGCATGGAAGATTGTGTTTGAGTCCTAGCTAAGGTGTGGCATGATCCACATGTTGGAAAGAGACATTGCTCCAGTATGGACTTGTATGTTTTCATTGATGGAAACAAGGCTCAGAGAACCTATCTCCACAACAGGAAGAGATATCTTTGAAAGAACATGTTGGATCCCAAGTCTAGGTGACAGAAAATGGCTAAGTATGGAAGGTATTCTGAATGAAAGATAGTAAGCCAACTAGTATGCCTCCGCAATTGAAGACTTGCAAATACAGTTTAGGTATGATTTCAATTGGTGTTTGATAATCTTATGCTTTAGAGGTTAAGTCTTGATCTCCTCTAGAAGTTACCTTAAAGAATTGTCTAAGTCCCGATAAGCAAAGGTATAGCAGGAACAATGAATAGGGCATAGTACAGTGGTTTGCATTCCTCTGCAGATAAGTATTTTTTTATATGGTTGTAAGGTTTTGTAAACACTTGTATGAAGTGTCTTATTCCAGAGTTAGGAGATTTGAAGTCCACCAGAAGATTAGCTACAAGCTACTAAGTATCGGCATAGTGTTTGACAGAGTTTGACATAGACAGAGTCTGAGTTCTGATGGTCTGCATTTCTCTGCAAGATGATATCTTGCCTTGTGGTTCTAAGGGCAAGATTAGGAATGTGTATAAAGTCTTTGACATGGTTTTGGAAGTGTTTTAAGATCCTCAACAAAAGTTGCAAGTCAACAGATGAAGTTGTTAAGCATACTCTTAAGGAAGAGGCCGACAAGTATATAAATCATTGTACAGGGAAGAGTTAATGTTTGGAGGATCCATGTAAGTAATTGAATGATTAGAGCTGACCTATATGAACATGCTTGGGAGAAGATTTGGTTCTACACAACACATAGTGCATTGGATTGAGCGACAAGGTACATCTTTCTATGTACATGTTTCACTTCTTGGATGCCAACCTGATTATGAATTAAATCATGAGATATATATATATATAAGAGCAATGATCTTCATATATTGTGTGGAAATATGTATGGGTGATGCGAGGATTTGAATGATGGTGATGAGAGCATAAAGTGTCTCATATTTAGTCAAATAAAAGCATATATGTTCTCTTCATTAAATCAGTTTTGAAGTGGACTTGAGTATGGGTTGGAAGATTTTTAGCTAAATATCAAATAAACTTGTCTAAATGGAACAATCAATGCCATGCATGAGCTTATCCTGATATTACATGTTCACCTCTATATCAGTAGTTATTTTATCAGTAAAGTGAAGAGAAAGTCCATTTTATGTCAAGTTGCAGCGCCAAGAAGATTTGCTAGAAAGAAGGACGAACTCAAGAGGAAAAAGTCAAAAACCCAGTCTTAGTAAAATAGAAAGATCTCCCTCATTTATCAATGAAATTTAGAATTTAAAAATGATTTGAAAAGATAGAAATGAGATGCACAAAACCCAAAAGGCATTTGAGACAAATTATGAAAACATTTCAATAGTTTGTGACGAAAGTTGACTGTTATAAAACATCGGAGATGCAGGATAGAAAAAGTCAAGAAAAATAGTTTTAGTAAAACAATGATATCTCTCTCATTTCTTAATGAAATTTAGAAATTCAAAATGATATAGAAAGCTGAAAGTGAGGGAAACAAAAATTAGAAAGAATTTTAGGAGATCTATTAAAACAAATGAGCAATTAATGATAGAAAATGACTATTTTAATAGTTCCAAAGATGTTCTAGAAATACTTTATGAAGTTGTTGCAGATTCTTCCAATCTACCAACACACACTCTGAGATTTTCTAAAGGATAGATTGACTATAATTAATCCTAAATTAATGGATCTAACCAAAGAGTAATTATTCCATGCAAAGAATACACATTTAGTGTTGCACGTCTTTCTAAAATATATTGCATGTCTTCCTTGTAATCAGCAATTGTATAATCAGTTAACTAAATGAATAAATTTAGTTAACTAGATAAATAAGTTTAGTTAGCTACATGAATAAGTTCTCTACTCTAGAGAGACTCTCAATTAGAATTTAATAACCCTAGTTATATATAGAGAACTATGGCGTAGAATTGAAAGGGAGGAAGTTGTAAAAGAATTAATGGAAGGACAGAAGAACTCTATTTTTTTAAGAGCATGTACTTTGGATCTTGAAGGTTTTTGAATAAAGAAAGTTGTTTTATCAATTTGTTGATTACTAGAATTGATTAGTCTCTCTCCGAAGGAAGGAGCAAGGGTCCACTCCAACCAAAGGGTAGAGACTATTTCTTAGTTTCATTAGTTGCTTTGTTGTTATGCAGAATTCCTTTAGCTGTTCCAGTTTTGCTTTCCATGGAATAATTTGTTTTTCTTTTATACAATTCCTTTATTCCAGAATTAGATCAACTGCTCAAATTATTGCTTTCCTTAGATTAAGTTATCTTTTTTAGCAAAGTTTAAACCCTAGTTTGTTTCATGCAATTTTTTTCAATTCCCTTTTGTAGAAAAGACTACCATGCAAGTTATTTCTCTTCCCTTTTGCATACAGCCATGGAAACTGCCTTGGATTGATATTTATTAAAATTAAATGATGAGGACTACAATGACCCTCATCATTTTTGGTGTCATTGCTGAGGATAGGTATCATTAGGGAGTTGTTGTTGATCTGGTGACAGTAGGTCAAAAATAGGGAGAAATTAGTTTGGTAGTCTTTTTAGGTTTTGTAATGTCAGAAAATGTCCCTTTGGGGGCTTTTCCCTCATAAGGTTTAGCTCACAGATCTTTAGTATGCATTTAGAACATCTTAGTTCATATTTTGGCATCCCGATAGAATGAGACCTAGGTTCCATGGCAAATTGGACCCAAGTGGACCCCTTGATCTATACCCTGCCCAAAATAGGGGGGAGGACTTGGGCGCCTGTGTCCTAGTCTAGCCCTATTTTGGGGTAGCCCTAATTTCTGGGTGTTGGTTTATGACTGTTATTTGGTCCTTTTGCTAACATGGTAAGTTTTAATTTTTAAAATCTTGGTGGGAGTGCTTGCAGTTTGCATATATAAGCATTCTTAGGCATTCATTTGTAAACTAGATGGCAATGGTGATGTTCAAGTGTTCTCGAGGTGATTCAAGGCTTTCATTATGTTGCAAGAGTAGACTTGTGTGTTTTGTGTGTTGATATTTGTAGATTTGAGCATCAATTTCCTCATGGAATGAAGAGCATCTTCCTCCCATGAGAGCTTCACTACAAGGTGACATTATATTGTGTTTTCATTATTGATTCTTTTGGTTTTTGCCTCTACCTCACAAGGGTACACACTCTTTATCTAACAACAGTGTTTGGAGACTTAAGTGTCCTCTAGGGCTTGACTGAGGCAAGCCTCTAAACACCACAACCCCCAAACCAAGTCTTGTGATTGCAGGTTACAGGTGTCGTATTTGGGAAAAGTGAAGTTGCAGGAAGGATTGGCAGGCATCAAGGATTTAGGATCTAAAGAAAAGTACGACATAGGAGCACTTCTAGGACTTGGGTGCTTGATCTAGTGTCCTCTATATTTGACTTTCAGGAAATAGAAGTTACAGGGCTGATCAGTGTCGAAAGGAGGTCCAGATCTTGCGAAGAAACTAGTACCTTGGACTTGGGTGCCCGCTCTAGTGTCCCTGACTATTCCACTTCAGAGCCCCAAAAATAGGTACTCTGTGATTTGGTATTTTACTCTTGTCTGCAAGAGCTTTTTCCATTATTCATTAATTTGTTGTCGTATTTACATAATTAGGGTTTTAATGGTCAATTGAGAATAGGAGAAGGAAAATTGATAATTAAATTCCCTAATCCAAGTTTCCCTACATCTCACAAGTGATCTAGGGTATGATAGTGCTCGCCACTCGACCTTAGATCCTTGAATGTATAGTGGAGAGGAGGATTTAAACATCAAAACACTAGAACATTAATAAATCCAATTTTCCCCTAAATAGGTTTATTGTTTTAAAGTCTAGGTAGATAAAATAAGTTCCTCAAGAGAGATCTATATGCCAAAACCCCCCCAAATAATAGATCCAAATGTTAAGGTTCTTGCATGCAAAGAAGGTGAAAAACTTCGTTGTTCTGTAATTTCAGCTCTTGTGCAACCTCTTCAACTGGATGACCATGACTCCAATGTCCAGCAAGGAAAAATGCATTTTAGAAGGAGACATTGATGCCCTATTGCTTGCAATAGGTAACTAGTATAATGAAGAAATATTGTCTCCACTACAGGAGCTTGTATGGTAGAGTATTATTTGGATGCCTTCAAAGTCTAAGTAGGGCTGCTCGATCAGATATTTGAAGAACAACAAGGAGCTGCCTCTAATCATGCATGTACCAGAATATGAGGACAAGTTTCAAGATCTCTCCAATCAGTCCATGAACAACAAGGAGCTGCCTCTAATCATGCATGCACCAAAATGTAAGGAAGGGTTGTAAGATCTCTCCATTCAGCCCATGCATGTACTAGAGTCAGAAATTATGGAGGAGGCTATTATTTCAAAGGAAGGTGAATTATCAAAGTTCAAATTTTTAGTCATCTTCTTCTCATGGTTTTCCTTTTCTTTTAGAAAGTTAAATGCATGGATCCATATGTTGAGAAAAGGAAGTTATTTTCCCCAACCAGTTAATGGTTTTGTGTAACCTATCTCTACATCACTAAGTAGAGTAGGTTAGGGTAGGTTTCTTTTCTACAAATAAGTGCTTTGTACATTTTTTTTCTATACAAGTTGCTGCTTCCAAGGACTCTTGCAGATATTTTGGCATTTGTAGGCATCCTGGATGATTGGTTGTTACAAATTTGGGCTTTAGTTCCAGCAGTAGAACTTCAATAAAATGGAGGCAATGATAAAAAAGAAGCAACCTAAGGTATTTATCCTATTCTTTTGTTTTTAATTTAGTTATAAATATTAAGTTACAAAAATCCACTTTTGACCCAAATCCCTAAAGTAGCCACATGTTTGCATCTCCCAATCATTCACACCAAGAAGTGGCCAAATTAGCTCTAGAGGAAGTTACAGAACTTCAAAAGAAAATCTGAGAGAGGTTTGTGTTACTCTTAGCCATATGATGAAAAACCTCTCTCTATTTTTACACAGTAGTAGCCATTAAAAAGATATCTCCATTTGAAATTTTCAGGAGCATAAAGCCTAAAAAAATTGACCAAAATTTCAAAATGATCCAAATTAAATTTTGAAAGAGGTTTTTGTTCTTCTTGACCATATGATTAAAAACCTCTCTCTATTTTTACACAAAAATAATGGTTAAGGAGATATAAGTGTTTTAAATTCTTAGCTCTATGTAAAAATCTTAGATGGAGAAAAAAAAGCAACTTGTAAAAGATCATGCAAGAACTTAAGTGTAGGGGAGTTTATGGGGCCATTATTTTTCTCATGAAAACCTAAAAGTAACACCCTTTTCCCCTTCTTCATTTAGTAGCCTTAAAGTGGATTTTATATAATTTAAGGATTTGTAACTTAATTGAAAGCAAAGTGTAGGATGATGCTTGGTTTATTCTTTGGGAGTTGTTTTTCTCTAAAATATTGTTATGTTCTAATGTTCTTGAGAAGCACTAATTTTCAAGGAATGTTTTAAAAAATTTAGCAAAACAAGGTTGATACAGTTGTTATTCATCATAAAGTATCATGTTACAACTCTTGAAAGTTGAAGACCTATTTGCATGCATCATGCAGAACATGGGCTAAAAAGATGGAGAACAAACTGGTGCATGATGGTCACATGGAAGACTAAGATGGGCTCAACTAAAAACAACTCCAAAAATCTAAACAACAACTTTGGAGCTATCAGAACAGTAACTCCAGAGCTCTCAAGACAACATGTCCAGAGCACTTAGAACAACAGCTCCGGAGTTCAACAGAACACTAGCTCTAGAGATCAATAGAGTAGCAGCTCTGGAGATTAGCAGAACAATAGCTCTAAAGATCAGCAGAGCACTAGCTCTAGAGATCAGCAGAGATTTTAGAATAACAGCTCTAGAGATCATCATAATAGCAACTTTGGAGCTCTCTAGACAGCATCTCTAGAGCTTTCAGAACAACATCTCCAGAGATCATTAGAACAACAAGTCCAGAACATCTCTGACATTCTTCTTAGAACAATAACTCATGAGCTTTCAGAACAACAACTCTGGAGATCATCAAAATAGAAACTCTAGCGATCATCAAAATAGCAACTCCGGAGCATCTCCAGTGCTCTTCTTAGAACAACTCTAGAGCTTTCATAACAGCAGCTCTGGAGATCATTAGAATAGCAACTCCAGAGATCAACAAAACATCAACTCTAGAGATGGACAGCAAGGTATCAAATCTAGAGATTAGCAAAACATAGCTCCAAAGATCAATAGAACATTAGCTCTAGAGATCAGCAGAACAAAATCTTCAGTGCTCTTCTTAGAACAGCAACTCCGGAGCATCTCCGATGCTCTTCTTAGAACATCTCTAGAGCTCTCAGAATAGAAGCTCCAGAGATCAATAGAACAATAGCTTCAGAGATGGACAATAGGGTATCAGCTTCATAGATCATCAGAATGACAACTCCAAAGATCATTAGAACAACTACTCCAGAGAACACTAGAACAACAACTATAAAGCATCTCCGGAGCAATCGGAATAAAAGAAAAGAGGTTAGCTCAAAAAGATGATTATGAAGTACAGGAGGACCTGCAACCTCTTAAGTGTGGGGGAGATGATGAGAGCATAAAGTGTCTCATATTTAGTCAAATAAAAGCATATATTTTCTCTTCATTAAATCAGTTTTGAAGTGGACTTGAGTATGGTTTGGAAGATTTTTAGCTAAATATCAAATAAACTTGTCTAAATGGAAAAATCAATGCCATGCATGAGTTTATCTTGATATTACATGTTCACCTCTACATCAGCAGTTATTTTATTAGTAAAGTGAAGAGAAAGTACATTTTATGTCAAGTTGCAGCACCAAGAAGTTTTGCTAGAAAGAAGGACGAACTCAAGAGGAAAAATTCAAAAACCCAGTCTCAGTAAAACAGAAAGATCTCCCTCATTTCTCAAAGAAATTTAGAACTTCAAATGATTTGAAAAGCTAGAATTGATGCACACAAAACCTAGAAGGTGTTTGAGACAAATTGTGAAAACATTTCAACAGTTTGTGACAGAAGTTGACTGTTATAAAACGTCAGAGATGCAAAACAGAAAAAGGCAAGAAAAATAGTTTTAGTAAAACAATGATATCTCTCTCATTTCTTAATGAAATTTAGAAATTCAAAATGATATAGAAAGATGAAAGTGAGGGGAACAAAACTCAAAAAGAATTTGAGGAGATCTATTAAAACAAATGAGTAGTTAATGATAGAAAATGACTATTTTAACAGTTCCAAAGATGTTCCAAAAATACTTTATGAAGTTGCAGATTCTTCCAATCTACCAACACACACTCTGAGATTTTCTAAAGGATAGATTGACTATAATTAATCCTAAATTAATGGATTTAACTAAAGAGTAATTATTCCATGCAAAGAATACACATTTAGTGTTGCACGTCTTTCTGAAAGATATTGCATGTTTTCCTTGTAATCAGCAATTGTATAATCAGTTAACTAAATGAATACATTTAGTTAACTAGATAAATAAGTTTAGTTAGCTGCATGAATAAGTTCTCTACTCTAGAGAGACTCTCAATTAGAATTTAATAACCCTAGTTATATATAGAGAACTATGGCATAGAATTGAAAGGGAGGAAGTTGTAAAAGAATTAATGGAAGGATAGAAGAACTCCATTTTTTTTAGGAGCATGTACTTTGGATCTTGAAGGTTTTTGAATAAAGAAAGTTGTTCTATCAATTTGCCGATTACTGGAATTGATTAGTCTCTCTCTAAAGGAAGGAACAAGGGTCCACTCCAACCAAAGGAAAAAGATTATTTCTTAGTTTCATTATTTGCTTTGTTGTTATGCAAAATTCCTTTAACTATTCTAGTTTTGCTTTCCATAGAATAATTTGTTTTTCTGTTGTGCAATTCCTTTATTCCAAATTAGATCAGCTGCTCAAATTATTGCTTTCCTTAGATTAAGTTATCTTTTTTAGTAGAGTTTAAACCCTAGTTTGTTTCATGCAATTGTTGTCAATTCCCTTTTGTAGAAAAGACTGCCATACAAGTTATTTCTCTTCCCTTTTGCATACAGCCATGGACACCACCTTGGATTGATATTTATTAAAATTAAATGATGAGGACTATAGCAACCCTCATCAAGTGGAGTAGAATTAAAAGATTAGCAGTGATGAAGACTTGGGTGATGCAATGCTAGGTGGGACCACAATTGGTTTGAATATAGTTTCACAACTTGAGTCTTGATTGGCTCTTCAAACTCTCACAATGACCCTTCAATTAATTAGGTCTCCAATGTCTCCAACTTGCACTTCAAGGGTTTAGACCTTCACATGGGCTTGATGAGGCATCTAACAAGATTAAGTTCCCCAACCAAACACAACTAAACCACTCTCAAGTCACAATGACCCCTTCTTAACAACGAGTCTGCCCCAAGCCTTCAAATCCTAGTAGCCCTACTTAAGGGGTTTTTCTGACCTATTTTCCTTATATTGTTTCAAAACCAAATTTTAATCAATGTTTTGGATACCTATTTTCCCTTATTACAACATATCAAAGGTCAAGGTGTGGTTGTTTCAGACAATATGCTTCAAAACTAAAGTTTTCTGCTTGCAAGTAGGCCTATTTAGACCACCTTTATAAAGGAAGTACCCTCAAAAACCTAATTAACCCAAAACTTAGTAAAAAGTCCTTAGACAAGTTGCCAAACCTCCAAATCCACACTCATACTCAAGTGCCATGACCATTTGGATAGCAAACTAAGAAACTCTCACTTTTAGACTAAGAACCAAGGTTTTATTGGAAATCCATGTTCCAGGCCTCCACCACATTTGCTAAAGCTTCAAACACCTTCAAATACACCTGCACATTCTCACAAAACCATCGAATGAATAGTTCTATAAACAATTTTCCAAAACCCCTCTTTGGTTCCTTTTTTCCACATGAAAACACTCTTAAAAACCCTAGAGCATCACACTAAGACCACACAAACTGATCTTCTCTACCTTGCAAACCATGAGAACATTTAAACTATCATTTGAAGAGTCATTCCACCTAGTTATAGTTCATGACAGAGGGTGGAATGACCTAGGACATCATATAACACCAATCAAACCCTTATTTTGCCCTTACACAGGCTATCTCAGAAAATTACAGATAGCTCCCTCTAAACTCAATAAAAACCTTTTAAACTTGATTCAAAATAAAGTTAATACAAGCCTCTAACACATCAAAAGGGTTTCAAGCCATGACAATATCGTGCAGGGCCGTGGTACGGTCTAAAACAAAGAAAATGCAGAGAAAAATGTGGTAACAATAGAAAAATAGAGTAAATGTTGTTATTTCTTCATCAAAATCCATGCTACCACCTTGTCTCCTCGTGTGGAAACTTATTACATCCTTTTCCAACTATTTTCTGACTGATTCAACCACATTTTGGAGTATATGACTGTTGATATCTCTTAAAGATGGACAAAACATGTAGTTTGCTTAAGTAACATTATGACAACTTAACTACTTGACTCTCTAACAGACTCTAAGATATAAAAATAGTCTTTTATAGACCTTATTAGATCAAAAAAAGATTCCACACATGGAAAGAAATAGTTGAACCCAATTACATTGCATTTTCCACAATTGCACTTAAGAGACTAGGTGCTCCTGCACCATGCAACCCCCCTGAAAAAAGACTTCATGTCCCATGAAGCATGCTTATTCACTCCATCTTTTTGACATCCACAGGGTCCTTTGACTGATGGACCTCCATACTTGACTAATCCATGTTGCTTTGTATCCTGTCCTCCACCTTTAACCTTGTCTTTACCTTGAGGCTGATGCACCATTGGGAATGTGCCTACTCTCTGTCCTGTATTAGACTTTAGTGTATTTCTTGATTCTACAATAGTATGTATACCATGTCCACTTTTCCCTGGGACTGTCCCACTCTTTATCCCTGATCCATTCTTATATTTTTCTACTCTCAATCCATCATTAGTCCTCAGGCTTTGTTGCAAACCTTCTACCCCTGCAACCTCTGCCATTGTCACCCAAGTAACCATCTTATCAAGCCCATTTACCACTATAACTATAGAGTTTGATGGATCACTGCCTTTGCTCACAACCAATGGACATATTATGGTCCCCACCATGACATTAGTGTGCTAAGCTTGTACTCCACCCACCTATTCACTCCTCAACTCATTATCAACCTTCTTAGTGGTTTTCTCAGTGTTCTCAAGCCTTGAAAAGGCTACACCTTCTCCATTTAGGTCTCTCCCTACCACAAACTCTTTGCTACCAAACATGATAACCTTGGTTGTACCTTTGTTATCCTCCACTAATGGAATCAAAGTGAAAGTATGCCCATCCTTCTCAATGGTGTATGTATTGGCTCTCCCATCATACAATGCATGCTTATCATATTGCCATGGTCTCCCAAGCAAAACATGACAACACTCCATAGGTACAACATCACAAAGCACTTTATCTTTATAACCACCAATTTTGAATTCAACCAATGCTTATTCATTTACCAAAAGAGACTGATCATTATTCAACCAAGATGCCCTATATGGAGTTTCATGAGGGAGTTTTACTAACTTTAGTTTGTCTACCATTTCACATGACACCATATTATCAGTAGATCCTGTGTGTATGAGGAAAAATCGATTAAATCTAAACTAATAAAACCAAAAACCAATCACATAAAGTGAACCAATCTAAGTAAAAGCCATTACTAATAAATCAATAAAACATGAAAGCTTTTACCGAGATTTGTATTGTTCCCTTTGGATGAATGTGGATTGCTCAATAGTGCTACGAAACCATGGTTGCAACAAGCAAGTAAAGTGCTCAAAGATCAATGTCAAAAGATCATAAGAGTGCTCAAGAAGATCAATGTTAAGAGAACGTAAAGTTGCTCAAGAAGATCAATGTCAAAAGATCGTAAAGTTGCTCAAGAAGATCAATGTCAAAAGATCATAAAGTGGCTCAAGAAGATCAATGTCAAAAGATCGTAAAGTGGCTCAAGAAGATCAATATCAAAAGATCGTGAAGTTGCTCAATCGAATCGTTGTATGCTCAAAGCGCTGTTAAGTATGCTTGAGAATAAAATTGAAGAGAGAGAGGCTCAATGAAGGAGATGAGGGGGGTTTATATAGATTTCAAGGAAGATCGATCAACGGTCCAGATAATTCAGAAGAATCAACGGAGGAGAACAGTTGAGGAACGTGCAACGAATAAGAAGACAAGTGTCACACAAAAGTTGTTTTATTTGAGTTAAACACTTTCTTTTCTAAAGATAAGACATGCTTTTCATAAATTAGAAAGCTTTTTTCTAATTTTTAAAGAGAAATTGATAAAAACAAGGTTGAGTGAATAGATAACTCAACTTTAGATTTGCTTTTGCATGATTTGAGAGAAATTAAATAATAAATTATTTAATTGTGTGTGCATAGAGAAGAAGACTTAATTTTAGAAGATTTGAAAGATATTTGTAGATAAGAAAGTAAATTAAACAAATAGATTTATTTAATTGTTGTGCATGATTTGGAAGAATAAATAAAATATTTGATTTATTTTATTTCTGGAGATTGAGAGGATTTAAATAAATTTGATTTGATTTATTCAAATTTGAAAGAATGAATTTGATTTAATTAAATAATTGGGAATTATTTAACTGTAGATAAGAGGGAATTTGTGATGAATTAATTAAATAATGGGATTTATTTAATTAATGGAGACTTGAGATTTGGAAAGAAGATAATGATTTAATTAAATAATTAAAATTATTTAATTGTGGAAGAATAATAGAGGAATTTGATTTAATTAATTAAATAAAGAGAATTTATTCAATTAATGTCAAATTTAAGGAGTTTTAGAAGAATTTGATGAAATTAATTAAATAAGTAGATTATTCAATTAATGTTGAATGCAAGTGATGCGACCGATTAAACGAAATGCAAGTCGTGCGATGACATGGTCATATTAGGGTGTCTACATTTTGCCCCTCTTTGATGCAATGTAGTTTACAGCGTTGCATCAAAGAAAATGATTGTTGAAGACATGATACAATTTTTTTTATGCCCTAGTGTAGGTAGTTGCCCCAGTGTAGCTGACGTAGGGTGCCCCCTCGAGAGGAAAGTCAGGGAAGTGACAGAAGAACTGTGTTAACACTCGACTAGAAGATTTTGTTGGAGACAGGTGAGGTTGAATAGAAGAAAGGAGATAGAAAAGAACATAAGAGAAAGATTGTTGATTGATCTTTGCTTGAAAAACTATATAAGGCCATGGAAAAATGGATGGTGTAAATAGATGAGCTTGTTGCAACAGTTTCACAGTTGTATATAAAGAGCAATCCTTATTTTTGAGATAGCACGTGGATAGTTCGCCACCAAGGTATAAAAGACCAAGGTGCCGTAATATCCGAGTGCGTGGACGTTGACTCTGCAAGCAAGCGGTTTGAACTTAGATCCCTTAGACATACTATGACCTTGTTGGAATATGTGAATAAACCATAGTCTTGAACATAAAATAAACTTCAATACATGCAAATGCAAGAAGAACTATTAATATGTAAGAGGTTAGGTCGTAACACACACAAGATAAATAGAATGTTAAGAAAGATACTAAAGATCATTCCTCAAACACAGCATACGAAAAGCAATGACTATGCCCCAAATCCGTACTGCATCGTAACATACCAAGATTATAGATAAATCAAGGTAGCCTTGAATAGGTAATGGGTAAAAGGAACAAAAAATAAACCAAAAAGCAAAGTGACTGAATTACAAAGTAAACATACAGCCAACATATTCTCTTGCCAAAGAGGTTGCTTAGGATAGATTGGATAGGAAAGATAACAGCCTTATCGTAGGAACTCTGTGTCCATTAAAGGGTGCTATCTACCTAAAAAGACAATGTCTCGCTGCAGGAAATGCCACATGTCGCAGGAGACGCGTGTGTTGGTCTCGATCATGGAACACTTTGCAGAAGACAAGCCTGTGGATCTGGTGCTGTGGTTAAGTAGGATTTAGCTAATGTTGGCAATCAAAATAGTAGGACAGTAGATGACTCTAGAAGCAAGCTGCTTTGCTTCAGGTTTGTTTAAGGACTTTTGCTTTGAAAGGATGCGCTAGCTTGCTGCCTGAGTTAGTCAAGTTGAGGCGAATGGATTTTGAAAAACGGAAGACTAGAAGGATGGAATGCTAATGGATTGGGACGGGTGGAGAATGATGGATCGTGTGTGCCTGAGTACTGGATACATCCTTCGTATTCTAGACTGCCTACATACCCTGTATCCACGAGATCAAGGCACACGACGATGAAAGATGAAAGTGATAAATATGTAGTTCTGGACAGAGTGATGAGATGGGTCAAGATGAAGAGGAGGGGATCTTATGTACCTGAGTACTGGAAACGTCCTTCGTATTCCAGACTACCTACATACCCATGTCCATGGGATCAAGGTACCTTAAGATTGAGAAGATATAATATGTAGTTCTAGTTAGTGTGATGATGTGGGAAAAGTGTTTGAGAAGATAACAGCCTTATCGTAGGAGCGATGTGTCCGTTAAAGGGTGTTACCTGTGGAAAATGAGAAAAGATTGAAGTGTGTGTTGTGAACCACGAACAAGGAACCAATCCTAGACCTATGTTAAGGAAAGAGTTGCCCCCATTCTGGTAGAGGAAACTGTACGGGTGACTGCCGAAGAAGACACCGAAAGCTTTGACCTAGGATAAGACAGTGTTAACTGTAGACACAGATCAAGACATGGGGAGACGACGATGGACATTGACAAATTTCCAAGATATACTAGATAGGGAGATGGAAATGCAAACAAGGTAAATGGTTTTATTATGGATGGATGGAAAGTGCGCTGCGAACTGGACATGGAGTGGACATGACTCGATAGATGATGGATGCTGACTCTACACATAGCGCTTGTTTGCCAAGTTTTCACTATGGTACTTATCCAAGGCGCCTGTGTGCCAGGTTTTCACCAGAGGACGGATTTTTTTTGGATTTTTTGCTTTTTTATTTATTTTTTATTATTATTTTTTTTTATTTTTTATTTTTTTTTGGAATACTCTGAGGATTAGGCATAGAACTTCTTGAGATGGACACTGTTAAGTGGCTCATCTAGAGGAATGCTGTCAGGTGTAGCTAAAGTATAAGCTCCTGATCAATATGCTACTGTGACAATGAAGGGACCTAACCAGTTAGGCTCAAACTTACCCTTCTTCTCTCGATCTACTTGATTTCTCTGATTCTCTTTAAGTACAAGATCACCAACTTGAAATTGTCTTTCTTTGATCTTTTTGTTGTAATTACGCCGAAGGCGGTTTTGATAGACATGGAGATGATTAAGTGCGGCAAGGTGCCTCTCATCTAGTAGTTCAAGCTTAGCTAATCTGGAAGTGCGATACTCGTCTCTGCCGATCAGGTCTTGCATGGATACTCTGAGGGATGGGATCTCGACCTCTATAGGTAGGATGGCTTCAGAGCCAAAGACCAAGGCATAGCGTGTGGCACCCGTTGGTGTTTTGATACTAGTGCGGTAGGCCCATAGGGCGGGATTGAGTTGCAAATGCCAATCACAACCAGCTTCATTGACTATTTTCTTGAGGATTTTGAGAATGGTCTTATTGGAAGCCTCAGCTTGGCCGTTACCCTGCGGATAGTAGGGAGTTGAAAAGTGATGTTGGATATTGTATTGTGTGCACAAGGCACGAACATCTTGGTTCTTGAATGGTCTCCCATTATCAGTGACAATGGCTTGGGGAATACCATACCGGTATATGAGGTAGTTTAGGATAAACTTGGCTATTTGCTTACCGGTGATATAGGTCATAGGAATGGCTTCCACCCACTTCGTGAAATACTCAGTGGCGGTAATGATAAACTTGTGGCCATTGGAGGAGGAAGGGTGGATTTGTCCTACGATGTTGAGACCCCATTGAGAAAAAGGCCATGGAGTTGTCACAGGTTGTAATTCATGAGCTGGTGCGTGAATCAAATCTCCATGCTGCTGGCATTGTAGACACTTCTTAGCAAACTATGCAGCATCTTGCTCTATTGTAGGCCAGTAATAACCTGTTCTGAGTATCTTCTTAGCAAGATTAGGACCAGTAGAATGTGTGCCATAGACACCTTCGTGTATGTCTCGTAAGGTAGCTTCGGCTTCTTCCACGTTAAGACATCGTAAGAGGATACCATTGAGACTCCGGCGATATAGTGTATCACCTAGAATAATGTAACGAGAGGATCGACGGATAAAGGTTTTGCATTGGGTGGATGATAGGTCAAGGGGAAAGGTATTGTGTTTGAGGTATTCATAGATATCTTCATACCATGGGGAATTGGGACCAACAAGTTCGTAGATGATTTCAGTAATGGGAACATCGACGGCTAGTATCAACAATTGCTCGATCAAGAATTCACACTTCTGTGTATTTGAAGGCATGTCAATCAGTGACCCTATAGAAGCCATAGAATCCGCAGCTTTATTATGCTCTCTTGGAATTTGCTCAAATGTGATGCTAGAAAAGTGTGGTTTGTAGGCGTCCACCAGTTGCTTGTAGGGGACCAACTTTTCATCTTTTGTTTGGTACTCATCCGTGACTTGGCGAATGACTAACTGTGAGTCTCCATATACTTGTAATGAAGTGATGTCCCATTGAACTGTTGTATTGAGACCTATGAGGAGTGCTTCATACTCGGCAATGTTATTAGTGCAAAGGAATGCAAGCCGATATGACTTTGGAATGTAGTCATTCTAAGGCGTAATAAATAAGATGCCGGCTCCTGATCCATGCTATGTGTAAGAACCATCAAAATACAACTTCCACATTATGGAGTTAGCAAGAGTGAAGAGATTTTCATCAGGAAAGTCAGCTACCATAGGATGTGTATCTTTCATAGGTGCTTCTGCTAGTTGATCCGCAAGGGCTTGTCCTTTGATTGCTTTATGATCTGTGTACTCAATATCAAACTCACTAAGTATCATGACCCACTTAGCTAGTCTGCCTGTGAGAGCTGCTTTTGCTAGTAGATATTTCAAGGGATCAATCTTGGCTATCAGATTTGTATGTTGGTTCAGCATGTAATGCCGCAACTTTTGGGAGGTGAACACTACTGCTAAACAAGCCCTTTCCATTGGTGAATAATTAAGCTCATATCCCACCAAGGTTCTACTGATGTAATAAATTGCATGCTCCTTTCTTGTGTCATCATTTTGTGCTAGTAGGGCCCCTAGGGCCAAATTTGTAGTGGAGATATATAATATCAAAGGTTTGTCTGTGACTGGTGGAACCAATACAGGAGGTGTAGCTAGATACTCTTTAAGTTGATCAAACGCTGCCTGACACTTGTTGTCCCATCAAAATGAGACATCCTTTCAGAGCAAGTGTTGAAAGGGTTTACATTTATCTGCTAGCTATGATATGAAACACCGAATGGACTGCAACCTTCCCTGAAGGCTCCTTAGTGCTTTAAGGTTCTTGGGTGGAGGCATCTCCACTATAGCCTTTACTTTCACTGGATCTACTTCAATGCCTCTACGAGATACAATATATCCCAACAGCTTTCCTGATGTTACACCGAATACACACTTCTTTGGATTGAGTCTTACTTGGTATTTTTCAAGCCTATCGAAGATCTGTCCTATAACCTGTATGTGATCTGCCCTAGAAGATTTAGCCAGTATATCATCAACATAGTCTTCCATGATGTGATGAAAGAGATCGTGGAAGATCACCGTCATTGCTCTCTGATAGGTTGCTCCTGCATTCTTCAGACCAAACGGCATGACACACCAACAATAATTGCCCCAAGGACAAGTAAAGGTTGTTTTATGTTGATCTTCCTCTGCTATCCTTATCTGATTGTAGCCAGAGAATCCGTCCATGAGAGAAATCATCTCGTGACCTGCTGTCGAGTCCAATATAATGTCAATGTTTGGTAGTGGAAAGTCATCTTTAGGACATGCTTTGTTAAGATCTCTGAAATCATTACACATGTGGATGTGCCCATTAGGTTTAGACACAGGTACAATGTTTGAGACCCAATCTGAATAGTCAGTTGGTCGTATGAACTTGGCATCTAATAATTTCTGTATTTCCACTTTCACCAAGAGGGCTATCTGTGGGTGCATCTTTCTCAACTTTTGCTTGATTGGTTTCACCTTGGGATCAACTGTGAGATAATGAACAACTAGCTTAGGGTCTAACCCTGGCATATCGGCATAGGTCCATGCAAAGTTGATGGTTCATTGCAAGAAGAAGTTGTTAAGATTTATGTGCTCTGTTTCAGATAATGATGCCGCTAGGAATGTGGTCTTTGGATTTTGTTCTGTGCCCAGATTTATCTCTGTAGAATCTTCCACTAGGAGAGCTAATTTCTCTTGATACATAGATGGTAGGGGAAGGTCAAATCCTCCATCCTCAGGTGCCACAGTTGGGTTGTCACCTTTGGATACGTCCTTTGTTTTTACTATTTTGTGATCAGGAGGTGCCACAGTGTGGTTTTCACCTAGAGATCTTTCTTTATTTGTGCTTTTGTGACTGGAGGATTTGGCATTCTCACCAAAATAAGCCATTGGCTCTAGTTCCATTACAAAACCTACTTTATGATCACCAAGAGGGATACCTTCCCGAAGTCCCATGAATTCAGCTAAAGCTTTGTCATTCTGAAATACATCTATAACGGGGGACCCTTGTTGGTCCCAATCGATAAGTTCAGAGTAGACAAGTGTGACATTCTAGGTGCTGGTGGTGGATGTTAAGGATACGAAGGATAGCGTAAAAATAGAGGATTCTGCGAATAGGTTGGTCATGTGGAGGGAAGAGTCATCGATGATATCCTCTGTAGACGTCGAATCGGCAGGAAAAGTGTCAGCGACCTCGTCGAGGATATACTCGATGTCCAAGGCGTGTGGTACCTTCTTACCAAATCCTAATCCCTTCTTGTCTAGCTTCTTTGTCACCACAATGGGTTCCATAGTTCCTTGATTCTGTTTCCCAAGGCCACCTTTGCCTTTATAGCCCATATTTTTTACTATTCTTAAGCCATTGCCATATTGCTTGACTGGTATTGTGACTGGTTCTTTCTCCTTATAGAGCCAAGAAAAAATATCCTCAATAGTTTCTTCTTCCAATAACCGTCCATGTTGGAATTGGGTTAGGAATGCTGGGGGAGGAATAGCTACTTTTTTGGTTACTTTGGCAATGGGTGGTTGGCCGTAAGATTTTGGAGATAAAGGCATCCGCCCTACACAACAAGATTCTGAGATATCGTAAGTGCCAAAGCCTATATCTCGGATGCGAGCTGTGATTTTGGGGAGGGGTTTAGGTTCACTTGTAGAGGCTTGCGTCAGAGTTTCAGGATCAACATATAGTGGGGATTCAAGGGCTTTTTCATTTTTAGGCACTTGGTTGCAATTCTTATAGCTGCCTTGCAAGACACGACAGAATTCAAAAGGATTAGGATCTCCTAGGATGGTGATCTCCGTACCATTGTATGGGAACTTTAGAGACTGATGGTACGTGGAGGGAACAGCTTTCATTGCATGGATCCAGGGGTGGCCTAGGATAATGTTGTAAGGCAACTCAATATCAAGGACTTGACACCTAGTTTCAAGCATGACAGGGCCGAGTTGTATAGGCAAGTGAATAACACCTTCTGAACGACGTTCTGCATCATCATACCCCTTGATTGTAATACTATGATCAGTGTTGACGTGATCCTCAGAGTATCCCAATTGCTTTAGTAACTTTAAAGAACAGATGTTGAGACCAGCACCACCATCTATGAGGATGCATTTGATTTTGCACTTATGGATGAGAACTTCAATATGAAGGGCATCATTGTGACAAGGATCATGGGATGGGAGATCTTTCTCAGAGAAGACCACATTGTAGGGTGAAGCAATGTTACCGACTATAGCTTGGAAATCCGTGACTGCTATGTTGTTAGGAATGGAAGACTCTTGGAGGGCTTTTTCTAGCACCACTCTATGTGCAGGTGATGACCATAGAAGGTCCAAAATAGAGATCTGTGCTGGTGTTCTCCCTAGATGTTTGACAAGATTATAATCAGATTGAACCGGAAGCCTAGGTGTAGGACCATGAATGGTGACATGACCACGACGAGTAGTAACAACACAATCCGTAGATTTGCCTTTGATTGTGAGGGTAGACACTTGACTCTCTTCAAAACGACCTACAATGGAATCAAAGGACATGGAAGCATGATTGATACCTTTACCTCTATCCCGAGGAGGAGGTGGACCATGATGAGGGAATGGTTCTTTGTACATATCTAGATCCTTGTTCATGTGTTGAGCCGCTTGTTCATCCTCAAAAGTGATTTGATTACTGTCGATGAGGTTTTGGATAAGGTGCTTGAGCTTCATGCACGTCGCAGTTCTATGACCTTTGCTCCTATGGAACTCACAATATTCATTGTCTCTGTAACGTGCAGTTTTGTAGAGAGGTTCTCCATATGGGGGAGCATCAGGTAAGGTGATGAGCCCTTTCTGCAAAGCTTGTTGTAAGACCGATTCGATGGGCACTCCCAAGGGAGTGAATTGACGTCGCGGAGGATAATCGTGTTGGGGCCGCTCTTGTTGTCACTGCTGTTGGTTTTGATAAGGCTGCCTTTGTTGCTTCTATTGTTGAGGTGGAGCTTGACTTGGTTTGGAGAGTTGCAGTGGTGTTAGCAACATTTGGACATGTTTAGTATCGACCACCCCATCGTTGACCACATTTTTGTTTTTGTTCCAATATTTGGGTTTATCGTTCAATTGTTGATGAGGAGCGCTATCTTTCATTTCTTTAAAGATTTTGACGACACCCTTAGCAATGAGGGCTTTTTCAATATTGATTCCCTTGTATGTGATTTCATCGAAGGTTGTAGCACTAAGAATTTGCAAATGGAAACCTAACTCTTGGTTGAGGTTCTGCACAAATATGCTAACAAGCTGTTTCTCTGGAATCTTGAAAGGGAATTTTCTAGCCATTTGTCTCCACCGTTGAAGGAAAGAAATGAAAGTTTCCCCATTTTTCTATTTATTGTTGCATAGATCAGTCATGGAAATCTCATGCTCTGCGTTGTAAGAAAAGTGGGTGGCAAACTTCTCTGCTAGCTCATTCAAAGACTTGATACCCGTGGGTAAGTGTGAGAACCATTCTATAGCTTGACCTCTGAGACTGCGAGGAAAGAGACGCATAAGATATGTGTCGTTATGTGAGACCTCGAAGCAAGCAAGATAGAATTCCCTAAGATGGTCTTTTGGGTCACCTTTTCCTTTATATTTATCAAACTTGGGAATAGTGAAATTTTGAGGAAAAGGGATCATTGGTAATGACCGATCAAAGGGATAAAGATACACTTCCTCTAAAGAGAAGGTCTTCTTGGTGTGGCCAAACGTAAGATCAGATAGCTGTTGTTGAACTTCTGTGATTTTTAGCTCCATAGTCATGGGAGGGGTTGGTAACATCTCCTGTTGTCCAAAAAGTGGTTGGTGTTGCCCATACGGAAGATTATAATGTAAGCCATGCACACTGGTGTTATAAGGGTCGTAAGATTGATTGGGATCATACGGGTTGTATGTTTGGTTGAGATTGGGTTGAAATTGGAGGTTTTGATTTGGCAGAGGTGGAGGTGGTGCTAGGTAAGAATGTTGGCTTTGTGATGGTTGAAGAAAAGAATGGGTGGAGGAAAGCTAAAGTACATTTGATTAGGTTGCGATGGCGGCACATAGCTTTGGGCAACTTGATGTTGGGAATGTTGAGAGTGGCTAGGCAATGTGTGAAAGAAGTTGAGCGAGGATGAATGTTGTGGAGAATTTGTATGAGGAGGGACATAGGTAGAAGTGATTTGCGACGGTTGAGTTACTGCTATGCCAAAGGCGAGCTACAGTGACCAAAAGCGAGCTACTGTTATACCAAGGGCGCTGAAGTAGAGTTTTACCAGAGGCGAGTTACTGCGATGCCAAAGGCGATCTACTGTACTACCAAAGGTGAGATACTGTAATACCAGGGGCGCTGAAGTAGTGTCTGATGTTTCTAAAAGGTAAAATTTTGATAGATTGTTTCTGTTTCTGATTGGATTTTGTCTTTGGCAAGAGAAAACACAGCAAACAAGTGGTCAAAAACAAGGGACTGACACAACAGATAGTGTATGTTCGAGGCTCCAAACAAGCCCAATGTTTCCACAAGTATAAGACAATTGCAAACAATAACAAGCACTTTTTATCCCTAGAGACAAGGTTTCATTGCAGTAGATCAGCTCACAGCTTAATACTCTGTCGATAAAAATATCATTCCATAAAGGTGTCAGATATTTAGTATCTTTGCGAGAGACGATAGGTAGGGATATCTCACCCTCCCCTTGGAAAGCTCAAGTATGTCACAAGAGCTTTATGGCCAAGGGAATACTATCTCTTCTCAAGGGAGCCAATGGTGAGTATCTTAAGGGCTTAAATCGATTCCCCTTGCACTGATGATTACCGCAATGTTTGGAGGTAGGTCAGGTAGTATCTATCTAGAATGGTTCTTAGTGACTTTGAGGGACCAACACCTTACAAGCAATGCGACAAGCTACTAAAAGCTTTAACCAATCCTACTAAGAGTATCAAACACTTCGCTTAATGTGAAAAATCATTTCCACAAAGAGCTAGTACACCTCTTTTCAGTTTGGCACCACAAGGTAAGGCTGACGTCGGTTAGGACTTGGCTTTCGCCTTATCCCTCTTATATAGCAGTTCAAAGGAAAACTCCGCTTAGGGTCGTCCCTTTTGGATGAAGCGCAATCCAAAAGCAAGCCCTTCTAAAGGAAGTACAGAAAAGTAAGAGCAAGCACGTCAAACAAAGGTTCAATTGTCTCGTTATAAGAAAAATAAGGTGCAACTAAACTAGGCACACACACGTTTGTAGTTGTAAATTGTCCCTTATGAAATTGAAGTGTTTGGCATTCATGTCCATTGCCCCTTAGCAAATTGAGGTGTTTGTGCATACATGTCCATTGTCCCTTAAGAAAAGTAGTATGTTCCTAAGACTTAGATTGCAAAGAAAAGATTTGTTCAATTATCCCTTTAAGCATGCAATGTGTTTCTAAGACTTAGTGAGATAAATCAAGATTTCTTCAACGCTCGTCCTGCATGAACATGTTAAAAACACCTATTTTCTCTATGTGAGTAATAAGAAGCTGCAACAATTCAGTTAGTTCCACCAAAAATTCACAAGTTAGCAAAAAATAAATCAACTTTGACCAAAAGCACTACACTATCTTACCGGAAGTGACTTACCGTGAACAAAAAGAACTTCACTGTGCTACCAGAAGTGATGTGTTGCAGACCAAAAGTGACTTACTATTTTACCAGAAGCGATGCACTATGCTACCAGAAGCGCAATATTGTTATGCCAAAAGCGAGCTACTTTTCTACCAAAAGCGAGCTACTGTACTACCAAACGCGCGACACTATACTACCAAACGCACGGTGTAATAATAGGCCTGCAAAAAACACTATTTTGTCAAAAATGCTAGATCAAAGGATGATTGAATGATTGAGTGATGATCCAGGATGTTGATAAGTGATAAGACACTGCACCAAGTGATATTAGTTCCAAATAAAACAACAAGATATCAGAAATCATGTCAAAGCCCTAACAATAAGTGAGAAACCCTAGAAAACCAAAGTGAAATCCATAAAATTGGTACCAAAATGATGAGATACAAGAGATTAAATATCACCAATGGATTCCTTATGATTTTCTATGTGATTTTAAAAAAAAAAGCATCAAATTTCGTTAAGTTTTGAGAAAGTTATGGGGTTTTGAAGTTTGCAAGCATGTTATGTCAACCAAAAGCGCTTTACTGTCATACCAAGAACGCTTTACTTTCACCAAAAGTGCTTCACTGTCATACCAATAACACTTTAGGATTACCAAGAGCACTTTACTGTTATACCAATAGCGCTTTACTATTTTTCTCAAGTGCACTTCACTGTATTACCAAAAGCGTGATTCTGTGCTACCAAAGGCGCTGCAGGATTGCTCGAAAGCGTTGTACTGCTCTGCCAATGGTGCTTTTCTGTGTCAAGATGTGCTATTCTGTACTGTACTTCAAAAAAAATCAATTTCTCAAAGAAAAAGAGGGATTAGTGGGTCCCACCGGGCGTGCCAGAATGTGTATGAGGAAAAATTGATTAAATTTAAACTAATAAAACCAAAAACTAATCACATAAAGTGAACCAATCTAAGTAAAAGCCATTACTAATAAATCAATAAAACATGAAAGCTTTTACCGAGATTTGTATTGTTCCCTTTGGATGAATGTGGATTGCTCAATAGTGCTGCGAAACCATGGTTGCAACAAGCAAGTAAAGTGCTCAAAGATCAATGTCAAAAGATCGTAAGAGTGCTCAAGAAGATCAATGTTAAGAGATCGTAAAGTTGCTCAAGAAGATCAATGTCAAAAGATCGTAAAGTTGCTCAAGAAGATCAATGTCAAAAGATCATAAAGTGGCTCAAGAAGATCAATGTCAAAAGATCGTAAAGTGGCTCAAGAAGATCAATATCAAAAGATCGTGAAGTTGCTCAATCGAATCATTGTATGCTCAAAGCGCTATTAAGTATGCCTGAGAATAAAATCGAAGAGAGAGAGGCTCAATGAAGGAGATGAGGGGGGTTTATATAGATTTCAAGGAAGATCGATCAACGGTCCAGATAATTCAGAAGAATCAACGGAGGAGAACAGTTGAAGAACGCGAAACGAATAAGAAGAAGACAAGTGTCACACAAAAGTTGTTTTATTTGAGTTAAACACTTTCTTTTCTAAAGATAAGACATGCTTTTCATAAATTAGAAAGCTTTTTTCTAATTTTTAAAGAGAAATTGATAAAAACAAGGTTGAGTGAATAGATAACTCAACTTTAGATTTGCTTTTACATGATTTGAGAGAAATTAAATAATAAATTATTTAATTGTGTGTGCATGGAGAAGAAGACTTAATTTTAGAAGATTTGAAAGATATTTGTAGATAAGAAAGTAAATTAAACAACTAGATTTATTTAATTGTTGTGCATGATTTGGAAGAATAAATAAAATATTTGATTTATTTTATTTTTGGAGATTGAGAGGATTTAAATAAATTTGATTTGATTTATTCAAATTTGGAAGAATGAATTTGATTTAATTAAATAATTGGAAATTATTTAACTGTAGACAAGAGGGAATTTGTGATGAATTAATTAAATAATGGGATTTATTTAATTAATGGAGACTTGAGATTTGGAAAGAAGATAATGATTTAATTAAATAATTAAAATTATTTAATTGTGGAAGAATAATAGAGGAATTTGATTTAATTAATTAAATAAAGAGAATTTATTCAATTAATGTCAAATTTAAGGAGTTTTAGAAGAATTTGATGAAATTAATTAAATAAGTAGATTATTCAATTAATGTTGAATGCAAGTGATGCGACCGATTAAACGAAATGCAAGTCGTGCGATGACATAGTCATATTAGGGTGTCTACATCCTGAATCTATGACTACTTGGCATACCTTATCCTTGCATTTGCATGAAGTTCTGAATAGGGATTTCCTTTGCAATGGTTCCTTCTCTTTGGAGGTCTTAAGTAGGGTCCTTCTCACCATGAGTGCATCACCAACTTCAGGAGCTGCATGAACACTAGATGAACTAGCACTTTCACATTCAACTTCTTGGACTATTTGAGCCCTCCTTTCACTTCTCCTCTCTCCACCACTTGATGTAGATCCTTGATTCTTAGGAAATTTGAATGAGGGGTGTCCAAACTCATTGCACTTGCAACATCTTCCTACAAATGTATTTGAATTTCTTCCACTACCAAATCTGCCTCTTGTGCTTCTCCATCCACCTCTAAAATTAGATTGTTCTTGTCCCTTATTTGCTTCTTCTTGACTCTCATTTACTTGTTTTGTATTAGGAAAGGATCCTCTACCCCTAGAGGTGTTGCCTCTGCCTCTAATTTCTTTGTCTTGCCTTCTTTTCATTTTCTCCTCAACCCTAACTATTATTTGATAACATTCCTCTACACTTCTAGGGTTAGCCAAAACCAATTTATCTTGTATGTTCAATCTCAAACCACCCAAATATCTAGCAACTTTTTCAGTCTCATTCTCATGATGACTAGACCTCATACTTAATTTATAAAATTCCTCAGTATATGATTTCACATCCATTTCTTTTTGTCTTAAACTTTGAAGCTTTTTAAACATTTGAACTTCATAGTCTTTGGGTAAGAACTTACCTTTGATTTTAGCCACCATCTTGTCGCATGAAGAAATCTTGGAATTTCCTTGCTTCCTCCTCTTTGACTGAAGATAATCCCACCATAACAAAACATGACTTGTCAGCTTGGTCTTTGCAATCTTCACTCTCTGCTCCTTAGGAACATCATCACACTCAAAATGGTTATCCATAGTTGCAATCCAATCGAGAAACTCTTCATCATTCAGACTTCCTCCATACTTTTGTACATCTATTTTCACCTTATGTTTATCCTCTTTTACTGCCTTCAACAATTTGTCCATTCTTTGATCCTCAGGGTCTAACCTTTCTTCTACATCCTCATATCCTTCATCTTCTTCTTCCTCTGACTCACTCTCTTCTACATCTCTTCTTTTGTTTGTCTCCAAGGCTACAATTCTTTCCTCCAACTCTCTCATCTCTCTAGAATGTCTATCCTTCAACTCCTACAACTCTCTAGCAGTACCACTGTTCTTTGGAGGCATCCTTGCAACTTTGCCTTTTCACCTTCCACTTGTCAATCCTTCAACTCGTAATCAATTTCAACTTTTTCCCAAACAAATCAGAACCTAAGCTCTTATACCACTTTGATGCAATTCTAGGTGGGCCCTCAATTGGTTTGAATAGGATTTCATAACTTGACTCTTGATTGGCTCCTCAAACTCTCACAATGACCCTTTAATTAATTAGGTCTCCAAGGTCTCCAACTTGCACTTCAAGGGTTCAGACCTTCACATGGGATTGATGAGGCATCTAAAAGGATTAAGTTCCCCAACCAAACACAACTAAACCACTCTCAAGTAACAATGACCCCTTCTTAACAACGAGTCTGCCCCAAGCCTTCAAATCCTAGTAGCCCTACTTAAGGGGTTTTCTAATCTATTTTCCTTATAGGTTTTCAAACCCAAATTTCAATCAATGTTTTAGATACCCATTTTCCCTTATTACAACATATCAAAGGTCAAGGTGTGGTTGTTTCAGACAATATGCTTCAAAACTAAAGTTTTCTGCCTGTAAGTAGGCCTATTTAAACCACCTTTACAAAGGAAGTACCCTCAAAAACCTTAATTAACCCAAAAAATCAATAAATAATCCTTAGACAGGTTGCCAAACCTCCAAATCCACACTCATACTCAAGTGCCATGACCATTTGGATAGCAAACTAAGAAACCCTCACTTTTAGACTAAGAACCAAGGTTTTATTGGAAATCCATGTTCCAGGCCTCCACCAGATTTGCCAAAGCTTCAAACATCTTCAAATATACCTGCATGTGCTCACAAAACCATTAGATGAACAATTCTATAAACAATTTTCCAAAACCCCTCTTTGGTTCCTCTTTTCCACATGAAAACACTCTTAAAAACCCTAGAGCATCACACTAAAACCACACAAACTAATCTTCTCTACCTTGTAAACCATGAGAACATTTAAACTATAATTTGAAGAGTCATTCCACCTAGTTACAGTTCATGACAGAGGGTGGAATGACCTAGGACATCATATAACACCAATCAAACCCTTATTTTGCCCTTACATAGGCTGTCTCAAAAAATTACAGATAGCTCCCTCTAAACTCAATAAAAACCTTTCAAACTTGATTCAAAATAAATTTAATACAAACCTCTAACACATCAAAAGGGTTTCAAGCCATGACAATACCATGCAGGGCCATGGTACGGTCTGAAACAAAGAAAATGTAGAGAAAAATGTGGTAACAACAAAAAAATAGAGTAAATGTTGTTATTTCTTCATCAAAATTCATGCTACCACCTTGTCTCCTCATTTGGAAACTTATTGCATCCTTTTCCAACTATTTTCTAACTGATCCAACCACATTTTGGAGGATATGACCGTTGATATCTTTTAAAAATAGACAAAACATGTAATTTGCTTAAGCAACATTATGACAACTTAACTACTTGACTCCCTAACAGACTCTAAGACATAAAAATGGTCTTTTATATACCTTATTACATCAAAATAAGATTCCACACATGGAAAGAAATAGTTGAACCCAATTACATTGCATTTGCCACAATTGGCCTTAAGAGACTAGGTGCTTCTACACCATTGGGATTTAGAATACATTTGTAAAATGACTGCACCCTGGCGTAGTGGCAGATGCTTAAGCAATACTCAGTTATTATGTGTGATCTGATTGGAAGCAATTTTTGTCATCAAGGCAGTAAGCTGGCAATGAGCCTTCAATAGGGTTTAACAACCCTTATTGTAATCTTGCTAGGTTTAGGGTTGAGGCAGTAAGCCTACTAAATCTAGTTGTACTTCATGGCTATAAGCCATCATGTTCTAGGCTCATGGAGTGACCAAGCCTAAACATTTTGTAAAGATTGCAATATATTTATGAGAGCTAATCCTCTCCGTGGTTTTTCCCTCTTTGGGTTTTCCATGTAAAATCTTGGTGTTATGTGTCATGCTTTTGTGGATGTTGTTCACTTGTATATTTTTCTTCTATTGGATTATTCTTTTGAAATGATTAAAAGTAAAAGTACATGAAAAGATTTATAGAACATTGATTCACCCCCCCTCTCAGTGTTTCTAACATTCAACAATTGGTATCAACGTGAGGTTCCTTGGAAGAAGTTTAACAGCTTAAGGAAGATCTAGGATAGTGTAATCATGGTGGCAAGAAGGTATAGAAATTATGAGAGATACAACCAACTAGAAGCAGATCTAATGGATCTTGAAAATTCTAAAGCAGAGGTCAGAGATCTAAAGGAGAATCTGAAGCAAGCTAATGAATGCATCTTAAAGCTGAAGGAGCAAGTCAAGAAATTCAAAGACAGATACATAGAAGTCAGTGACCAACTGTTATCAACAAATGAATCCCTAAATGATTTGGAAGCAGAAGTTACAGAAAGAACAAGAGTAGAAGATGATCTAAACTTGATTATGAAAAATAGATTAGAAGATTGTGCAAAACTTGAAAAAGAAATTATAAGTTTGAAAATAGACCTGGAAAAGGTCAGAAATTTTGAAGAATTTTTTTGGATAAGTATTGCAAAGCTTGACGAAATGATTGCTAGCCAGAGGAATGTTGATGACAAGCATGGTTTAGGATTTGAGAAAGGAGAAAGTTCAAACTCTAGACAAATGAGCATGGAGTCAAGGGAAAACAAAGGATATCAATTGAGAAATCAAAGAAGAAGACCTAGAAGACCTCCAGTCAGACAACCAAATGCTCAAAGGTACCCATCTTTCAATAGTTATTGTAATTAATGTAATAAGTTTGGTCATAGGGCTACTCAGTGTAGGAGAAAAATAAATCAAAAGGTTCCATCATTCCCTGGTCAGTGCAAGAAAGTTGGTCATAGAGGAAATGAACATAGAAATTAGATTAGGAAAAGTTTCAACAATGGAAGAAATGAATAGTCATTCAAAGGTAAATGCTTCACTTGCAATAGGATTGGTCATAGAGCTATTGTATGCAAAAGTAAAGTAAGTCAGAATTCTATTAGGTGCAATACATGCTATAAAATGGGACACAGATCAAATGAATGCAAAAGTTTGGTAAGAACTAATTTCCAAAATATCATGAACAATCAATCATTCAATGGAAAGTGTTTTGCATGCAATAGATTTGGACACATGGCTAATCAATGCAGATCAAATTTAATCAATGAAAGAAATCAAGGTCAAAAGAATGTAGTATGTTTCAATTGCAACAAATTTGAACATATTGCAAGGTTTTGTAGAAGCAGGAATGTGAAGAGAGATCGCTATTCTAAAGAAAGGAAAACAAAGAAGAAAAGTGAAGGGAAAAGAAAAGGTTAATCCAATTGAAACCAAGAAATAAATGAACAAGGTATGGATCAAGAAAGAAGCAATTGAAGTCAGGGATCAATTTACACCAATATTCGGTGTAGATACTTCTTCCGGGAAGTAAATTGATAGCTCTGGCTCAGGGGGAATAGTGTAGATAATCCAAATCCCCTAGCCAAAATTTGAGTGCCAAAATCCGGCATGAAGGCGTATGATGAAATCTGATATGACACAACTTTTGGATGAAAAACTGGAACAAAAAGAGTCAATGCAGCATATTGCAGAGCAATCCTAATCGACTGTGTTCTACAGTGAAAGGTTTTTGCAGCTTTTTAGAAATGAGCATTTATGACGACTAGGTCAAGCCATGTGGAGGATAAAAGGAACTTGTTTGATTTCAAAGTCACTTTGCACCTGAAGCCATCAAGTATTCAAAGAGATTAGATTAGACTTTGAGTTATAACAATCAAGAATTGAAGGGCCCAGAAAATTTTGGAAAAAGGAAACCCTAATTCAGTGGTACAAGGGGCATTCTCAATTACTCCACATGGGGTCATGCATATGGAAGATATCGGGGCATACATTCATACCAGTTTAGAAGAATATGATCATATGAAGTTAGGCAAACTGTATCTGGATGAACTGACCATTGTAGATATTGTGCTCAAAGATGATTACCAAGTGCTAGAAGAAATTTTTTTTGACCTGGTTGGACTTTCCTACAATTCTGAATGATGCATGGGTCAATCTTATTTTAAGTAGAATTCATGATTAATATTTATGGCTTGAAAAACCATATATGATAACTAAAGAAGCCATTAAAGTAGTAACTGATATGAACTCCTTCAGAAGGGTTCCAAGCATAAAGAAGATGAAGAACAATGTGGTAATTCAGCTAACAGGAGCCAAATTTGAGAAGAATGGTCTTACAGTGAATGATATCAGGGATCCTGCCATCAGATTTGAATCAATAATTATCAGATACAAAATATACTTTAACAAGGAAAATTTTGTGTTTGCATCAACCATATACACAGCGCATGACATGATCAAACACAATATAGATTATGATCTTTGTGAATTGCTCCAAAATGAACTCATGGAGAACTTGAAAAGGGCAAAAGAAACTAATCATCCTTTCAAATATTGAACATTGATTACATGTTTACTCTTTTACTTTCTAAAAGAGCTACCTAGTCAAGGAAAGGTTATTTCTCTATCACATTCTTGTAGCTACTCAAATAAGAAATCATTTACATAGTTTGGGTAATGCAAACATGCAAAATGAAATCATGTGGAAATATTTCAGAGATTTTCAATAGAAAATGGTAAGAAGGTTCCAGATACCTGTAAAGCTAGTGATAAAGTATGAAAAGGACATTGTATATAAAGACAAATGCTTTATGGACGCTGTGGAACCAAGAACTGTATGGGTCCTTGCACTAGGTTATGAAGTTGCAAAAGATGTCTTGACTGAATTAGCTAATACACTACTAAGTAAACCTACTGATCCCAAAGAGGACAGATTCAAGACATTCTTAGAATTATCTTCCAGGATGTTGATGGAACCTAAGTAGTCAGAGAGAACATTAGATGAACAATTAAGTAAGGTAGAAACCAAATCAGGAGGATCTGAGTTAACAAGTACTCTAGTAGAATGGGTATCAAACACTCCAGAAAGGAAAGATAAGAGATCTAAGAAGGAGAGACCAACATCTAGTCCTAGAAAAAGAATAAGGATCTCATCCATTACAGAAGCCACAATTGAAGGAGAAAAGAAAAATAAAGTCTCACTTTGTGAAGAAAAAGTGACAAGAGACACTGCTACTTCAATAAAAGAAGTGCTAGAGAAAGAGAAACAAGCTTCAGATGAACTAGAATTACTACAGGGCCAAATAAATCTAGACATAATGTCTCTGAGATAGAAATTTAAGTGGGCTTCAATTTTTCAAGCAAAGGCTCAAGAAGAGTTGTTGAAATCACATACTGAGGATAGTAAACTGATTGATGAAGCATCTAGGATTTTGGAGAAGCTGTTGCCTACCCACAAGAGGGATTCATCTATGCCCCCAACAAGTTATTTGAAGGGATTAATAAATTCAGTAAGTAATTAGTTTTAATCTTTTGAGAAATCTATAGAAACAAAAGTAAGGCAGGAATTTTAAGGAAAAAGATTGGAAGAATTAAAGACAATGATAGCCAAGGATAAGATTTCATTAGATAATTCAATATCCAACATTCAAAGAGCTATGAAAGAAGCTGGAGATGTGTACAAATTTTGCCTATCCTAGCCAAAAGCTACTTAGGAGATTGAAGAAAAGATCAAAGAGCTGGAACAGAAAATGATGGACATCTCTAACAAATTTGATCCGACAACAGAATCAGTTAGAAATAAGGAAGTAGAAGTCATCCGCATCCACAATGATCTAACTAAATTATTAAATCAAAAATATCAAATTAAAAGTAGAATGGGACAACTAAGGAGACTAGTCTACCCTAAAATAGACTCAATGACAAATCTTACTGTAGAGGCTAGGGTAGTTGTACAAATAGGGACACCTTCTGATCTCAATAAGGCAGAAGGTTTAGCCTTTCTCTATAGTGGACACATTCAAATTTTGGATAATGCTTAGAAAAGTTGGGATATTGAGTGGGGATAGATCAAGGACTTATTCAATGACATTCTCAAATACATGTAATACAAAGAGGTAGATTGCACTTATAAATATGCGGCAGAGTACATCAATTTTTGGGATTTTCACAAATTCTTGGTTCCATATCAATACCCTTTGCCATTGATGTCAAAGGGGGAGAAGTAGATCAGTGAAAATGGATAATGATCTTAGGGGGAGAAATAAAGTGCAGTGTATATTGTAAGGGGGAGCAATCAAGCATTTTTCACTAATTGTTGCCATCAATGCCAAAGGGGGAGATTGTTCGCAAGAGACACTACTTCAGTATGGACTTGTATGTTGTCATTGATGGAAACAAGGCTCAGAGAACCTATCTCCATGACAGGAAGAGCTATCTTTGGAAGAACATGTTGGATCCCAGGTCTGGGTGACAGAAAATTGCTAAGTATGGAAGGTATTCTGAATGAAAGACAATAAGCCAGCTAGTATACCTCCACAATTGAAGACTTGCAGATGCGGTTCAAGTATGATGTCAATTGGTGTTTGATAATGTTATGTTTTAGAGGTTAAGTCTTGATCTCCTCTGGAAGTCACCTTGAAGAATTGTCTAAGTCCCAGTAAGCAAAGGTATAGCAGGAACAGTGAACAAGGCATAGTACAGTGGTCCGCATTCCTCTGCAGATAAGTATTTTGTTATGCAGTTGTAAGGTTTTGTAAAAAATTGTATGAAGTGTCTTATTCTAGAGTTAGGAGATCTAAAGTCCACTAGAAGGTTAGTTGTAAGCTGCTAAGTATCGGCATAGTGTTTGACAGAGACAAAGTCTGAGTTCTAATGGTCCGCATTTCTCTGCAAGATGATATCTTGCCTTGCGGTTCTAATGGAAGGATTGGGAATGTGTATAAAGTCTTTGACATGGTTTTGGAAGTGTTTTAAGATCCTCAACAAAAGTTGCAAGTCAGCAGATGAAGTTGTTAAGCATACTCTTAAGGAAGAGGCCGACAAGTATATAAATCATTGTGCGGGGAAGAGTTAATGTTTGGAGGATCCATGTGAGTAATTGAATGATTAGATCCAACCTATATGAACATGCTTGGGAGAAGATTTAGGTCCACGCAATACATTGTGCATTGGATTGAGCAGCAAGGTACATCTTTCTATGTACACGTTTCACTTCTTGGATGCTGACCTGATTATGAATTAAATCATGAGACAAATATATATATATATATATAAGAGTGATGATCTTTAGTTATTGTGTGGAAATATGTATGGGTTATGTGAGGATGCGAATAGTGGAGCAGAGTTAGAAGATTAGCAGCGATGAAGACTTCAGAATACAGTTGTTAAATGACTGCACCCTAGCATAGTGGCAGATGCTTAAGCAATGATCAGTTATTATGTGTGATCTGATTGGAAGCAAGCTTTTGTCATCAAGGAAGTAAGCCAACAGTGATCCTTCAATAGGGTTTAACAACTCTTATTGTAATCTTGCTAGGTTTAGGGTTGAGGCAGTGAGCCTACTAAATCTAGTTGTACTTCATGGTTGTAAGCCAGCATGTTCTAGGCTCGTGGAGTGACCAAGTCTGGACATCATTTCTGTAAAGATTGCAATATATTTATGAGAGCTAATCCTCTCCGTGGTTTTTCCCTCTTTGGGTTTTCCACATAAAATCTTGGTGTTATGTGTCATGCTTTTGTGGATGATGTTTAGTTGTATATTTTTCTTCTATTGGACTATTCTTTTGAAATGGTTAAAAGTAAAAGTACATGAAAAGATTTATAGAACACTGATTCACCCCCCCTCTTAGTGTTCCTAACATTCAACACCACATATATTCTTACATCTTTTCCTTAGGTAAATTTGTATTAGGTCCAGACCTATTTTATGTATGTTTGTAATGCTGACCTTGGAGATTGTTCCAATGGTTGATGATTGTAATGCCGACCTTGATGATCATTCCAAGGTTGATGAAGTGTATAAATACTTGTAATTGAGTCATGAAAATGTAACCAAGAGTGAAGATGCGAAGATAGAAGTGAAGTAAGGTAGCAGAGGTGTTTGTACTTTAATGGAACTATTGTGCCTTGCACACATGCCCCATTTTGCTAAATGAAGACTCCCTCTTTTGCTTTGGCTTGAAGTCTCAACCTTTCTACCTTATGATGATGAGAAGGTGAAATTGTGCTTAGAATGTAGGATTTGCTTCAAATTTGAGTTCTTGGCATGTTTGCAGTGATTTGATGTCATGCATGATTGATTTGGAAGTGTCGTGAGTGGTCTTGTGCTTGAGAAATAACCATTTGTTGCCTTTTGCACTAAAATTGGGTGTTACTGTATTTTGCTCCAAAATCCTATGTCACTAGATATTGCCCTTGAGATTGCTTTTGCAGGATGTGTCATGTTGAAGTTCTTAGTTATAGTTGCAAAATCATGTCAAATTCCACTAGATTTCACTAAGTGGTCCATGTGTTTTCACCCTGATACATGTTCCTAAAGCCCTGATTTGGCTAAGTCTGAAACCCTAAAAATCCTAAAAAATGGCTAAGTTTAAAATCTGGTGGAACCTCAAAATTCTAGAATCTGCATATGAAATCCTACAGATCTAGAACCTATCTCAAACATCCTGAAAGTATATTTGAAAATATTTAAAGTATAAGAAATACTTAAATATATTTTTAAATATACTTTCACCCTAGACATTTCCAAAACTGACACTAAAAACACTCCCTACTACAAAAGTGCTAAAAATAGCTCCTACTGACCTTCGCACTAAATTCACCTCTGACTGACCTTCCTCCAAGCTAACGCTAAGTCAGTCAGACCAAAAATCCCTGCCAAGACAATTTCGAAGAAAAGCACTAAAATTGCCTTCTACCGACTTGCACTGAAATGGCCTTTCATCGACTTAAGTTGCGCAGGTAGGTCAGTGCTAAAACTCGCGCAGGTTGGTCACTTTAAAAATTCCTGCTAATAAAGTTAGCGCTAAAAATAGGCCTCACGGACCTGCGCTGAAAACTACCTTCACTGACTTTAGTTGGTCAGACATAAAATAAGTACTAAAGTCAGTTGGATCCCAAATCAGCGTCAAAACCATTTTGCACTAGAATTGCACCTCACGGACCTGCGCTAAATTTGACCTCCACCGACTTTTAGTCCGTGACACCCAAAAACTGCACTTTTTGACATTTTGGCCAAAAATTGAGTTTTTCAAGGAGCAAATTGGATTTTCTCGATGGATTTGAATTGCATATCCATTTGTCATATAATGATGAACATTTTACCAAGTTTGTGTAGATTTTTGGCATGTTTTATGACAATTAATGCCACTACACACGAAAAGTCCGTGACCCCTAAAAATCCTTTTTTTATAGAAAAGGCTAGAAAAACATGAAATTAAAGTCTACAAATGGATCTTAAGGACTGCAAAAACTTCCTAGATCAATATATTGGCCAAATGGGTACTTGAAAATGGTAAAAAATGCAGAAAATCATGCAAAAATCACTAGATTTATGAAGTTGTCTATAAGGAAGCAACATTGACAATGAGCTATTTTTGACAAATCCATGATTGCAAATGGACATGTTTTGATCAAAATTGATGGAAAATGACTTGTTTATGATGAAATTGATGCTTGGTCTTGTTTATTGTAGGTCTAAGAGCACAAAGGAGCCAACTGGAACTATCTTGGAAGGATGAACATATAGAGGTAACCTGTTGATCCAGAGATGCAGAATCGACCTTCTATCAACCAAATTGCTGCTGCACATGCAAAAGGAAGTCAGTATAATGTCCAAGATGATAAAGATGAGTCTCAGGAGCTGAAAGACATAGAAGATCATGCCAAATCACTGTTGTTCCTGCAGATCCAGTCCAATGTTTAAGTGATCCAGTCCGGGGGTCATAACTCCTATCTATTTTATCAAAATTCAAACTTCTTGGACTCGTTGGAAAGATAGACTAATTATCTAGTTTCAGCTACCTGGCTGCTAAGGCTTAATGAGAAGTTTTGAGCCCCCATTCCGCTCTGAAGGCCTCTGAAAATGCAAATTACTATGATGTAGAAAATACCACTCAAATGACCCTAGACTGGATCACTAAGACATCCATACATCTGTCCCAGTAGTCCAGTCATCAAGAATCAGTCCAGCAAGCATCTAGTTGCATATACCTTCACTAAAATACTCCTTTTCATCCAATCAGCACTTGGAATCATGTGAATCCACATCAACTCAAGTTTTCAAGCATCATGTGACTCTATTTTGGCTTTAGTAGGCCTTAAAATTTGACTTTTCATCATGTGCAACCAAATGGGTATCCATTTTGTCCAGATTCAATGTATTTGCAAGCTGTATTTTGTCTTTTTCATACAAGACAAAGGAAAATCTAAAAATGTAACAAACTGATGTATCTCGCTAAATGCCATGTAATCTAGACCATTGGTGTCGAGTTAATCTCCACCATCCATTGAAAAACTCGGTATGGTGCCTTGTATATAAAAGGGCCATCCTTTTCTCTTATTTGTAAGTAAGATTAGATACTGAATTGCTGAGACTCTACCAAATCGTGATCAATACAAAGCAAGTTTTGCAGGTTACTGAGAATTTGTGTTCTTGTGTTGTCCTCTTTGGTTTTCATGGTTCATATCAATATGAATTTAATTAGTTGTGCTTTTGAAATGATGGGTAAATGTTAATATATTTGATGAATGCTTTGGTCCATACTATTAGTGCTCGCTGATGGTAAGTTGTTGTGTATAGTTAGCCTGGGCCTTATCATTGAACATAGTTCAGTTGCACTCCACTAGTTAAGTTGTTCCATTGTCTGGGTGTTTAATGAGTGAATGCAATTTGAAACTCATAAGAATCCTTTGAAGATTGCATCATTTCTTGCAACATTTTGGGTTTTCCATCCTGGTGAAATAGGGAATGGTTTATTGAAAGTATTTGTCTATTTGCAGCATTTTACCCCGTTGTGACTGTTACTTAGGATCTCTTATCCCTTCCCCCTCTCCTTTTTCTTTTACATTTTATTTGCATCAAGTTGTTAGATTTAGGTTTCATAGCAGTAAACAAATCTCAAATCTGCTGAAAATATCATAGGGTTTCTACATACATACTGTTGTCATATTCCATAAACCCTACATTTTATGTAAGACCTCTTGTTGGCATAGCTAGACATATCACTGAGTCATTCCAAGCAAGTTAAGACTTAGCTGTATTATCCTTGGGGTAGTCCTATCTTGGATAGGATACCTTTTTCAAGAGAGGTGTGATACCAGCAATCACACCTGTGTTGCTATGTGCTAAAACACTCATCAACAAGAACTAAACCTTGACATGAAGTAGATGTTGTTATCTCAGTTCAACCCTTTGGTAGTGAGCCTTCTTTTGGTAGTGAGCATCCCTTTGGTAGTGAGCCACCCATAGGCAGTGAGCCTTTCTTTGCAGTGAACAATTTGGGTAGTGAGCCCTGTAGGCAATGAGCCTCTATTTTTCGATATTGATATAACTTATATATTTTTGTGGGCTAACACCCACCATGGTTTTTCCCTTTTAGGTTTTTCCACGTAAAAATCTGGTGTCTCCTATGTTGTTTATGCTTTTGTGTTGAAATTCTCATTTCATGCTTTCATGGTTATATCTGAATATAAGTAATTGATAAGTTGATGATCATATTTGGTTAAAAGTTTTAGGACAACTGATTCACCCCCCTCCCCTCTCAGTTGTCCGGTGTAGTTCAACAACAGTCCCTCTTCTCTGTGTTGGGAGTAGTCATAGAGGGACTGTAGGGGAGGGGGTGAATTGAACCTCCTTAGGGAGAATGCCCTGAGCCCTAGGTTTCAGACTCTGATTGTCAATAGTTTCCATAAATTTTCTTTTGCCCTTGACTTTATCCATTTTGCCTATGTGGGGCAATTCAACAATAGCTGGGAAATCTCCTAGATCTTTTCTTTTACCTTTATCCTTCACTCCCTGGACAATGGGTTCCACTTGAATCTTCTTATTACCTTTACTGGGAGCATTAGAAGTTTCTTTCTCATGGCTAGAGTCAGGGGGTAGGCTACCTTGTTCTTCTTCTTGCTTGTCTGGGCCAGGGTAGGAATTTCTTTGGAGACCTTTATAGGGGTAGTCTTAGCTGCTATAGCAGGGGTTTCAGTGGAGGTTGAGGGTTTAGTAGCTTGAGTTTTCTTGCTAATAGAGTCTTCAGGCATTTTCTCAACTAGAGAGGGATTGCAAATCCTAGGCTTAAAAGAAAGGGAAGGGATAAGTGACAGTTAAAACTTGTATATAGCACAAATCAATCCCTGGTGGAGCGGGAAGGTTTTCTCCCCAACTAGGACTTTTTGAACAAAGTCCTCTAGGGAGGTAAATAGCTAGTAGGGAAAATTGACTAGAATATTAAGATGAAAATGATTTAGCAATGGAACCAGGTATGCATGAAATCTTTTGAAACAACCATCAGGAGTGACATACCTCATAAGCACCTTTGTAATCCTCTTCCACACTCCAGGCAGGTTGTCACAACAATAACCATTCTACAATCTATTCACTTTCTCATCCTCTTGTAGGAACCTTTGCATGTCCTCCTAGTAATTACCCTTCACCTTCTTGGGAAGGTGAATTCCCTCCATTTTCAGACCAATGACCTCTGCAATGAGTTCTTTGATCACTCTAAAAGATATACCCCTTATATAAACAACTCTAAATTTCCACGAGATGGGAAACTCTCTTGAAAGGAGAGTGTCAAATCCATCCATAGCCATGATATAATAAGAAAAGTTGCCTCTTTCCTGAATCTCCTAGAGCTTGGTATCGTTCTTGAAAATGTCATGGTTGCTTAGCTCTGTTTGCAATAGATCTCCTCCCATGGTGAACAACTCAGAAGCAATAATTTTGAACACCACATGGAAGCTAATCACGGTAATGGGGATATGTAAGAATATGTAGTGTGAAAGATTAATGCTGAGATCAACAATTAACTTAGCATTATTATTCCCAGTTGTTTGAATAGCCTCCCTCATGTGAGAGGTCATCTCCTTACCAGAGGTACTCATAAACTTATATGGATTTATTTCCTTCAGTACTGATAATGGTTTTGATAAGGTCTAGGATGTTCTCCCCTTCATTCCAACATATTATGTTTTCAACTTTAGTACCAAGGTTGGCTAGGGCATTGGCAAGCCCATTCCCTTCCCTATAAATGTGTTGTATATCCACCTTCTCCAAAGTTGACAACCAATTTTTACTTATATCAATTAGGTCTTTAAAGGACCAACATGGTTTAGCTTTAGAATGAAGCATATTGAGGATATTTTTGAAGTCTCCCTCCAATACTAGGTTCTTTATACCTTTGTCTATTACAATTTTTATACCTTGGAAAGTTGTACTGGCTTCTGCAAAATTACAAGTTTGAACCCCTAGGTTCTCTACATAAGCACCCACCACATGACCTTTAATATCCCTTAAGAGAGCACCCCCTCCCACCTGACTAGGATTTCCTTTAGAAGCCCCGTCAAAGTTAAGTTTGATCCAACCTATGTCAGGGGGGACCAATCATGCATGACTTGTTGACTTGCATAAGTGCAACCTTTTATTTTCTTTCATAGATAATTATGCCTTCTTTTCATTCAAAATGGGTTAGCTACCCAAAGTGAAGTTTCATAGATTAGCTTTCTCATGTGCATAGGGGCGTATTCATGCTTGAGGAAGCTTAGACAACTCTAAGTTGTTTTTTCCATTAATTTTATCCTTCCACTCAACTCACATTAATGATTCTTGAGTTTATATGGTGAAGAAACCACAATCAAATCATCAAGTGACAATCTAAAAAATTATTATTTGATTACCACTATGATCCCCAACCTAAAAATGGCCTTAAGTATCTATGGATTGATCCAAATAAAGAAAATATAAAGAATATGAAATATATCATTCAATATAGGTGATTTAGGTAACCTCTAGACCAAGGTTATGGATGCCTAACTAGGAGTAGAGATATACCTAGATTGGGATCAAAGATAACTTTGTTGGGGCTATAGACATCTGGTTGGTAGTATATCAATGTTTAGGTAATCAAAGGCATGTCAAAGTGATACTCATGCCTATCTAAAAGAAGACCTCTGTCTAATATAATGATAATATACTACTTTAACTTGATATTTGAGCTATGATAGCCAAACCTTTTAGATAAAAGAAGGAAAATAATACACATGCACATAGTTTGGTGAAATTCATGCTAATATCACTATATAGTCAATCTATCCTAACTCGAGTATGATTTTTTTGTCTACTTAGATTGACTAATTGTGGAATATGGATCCCCAAGTAGTCCTCTTATTTTGGGAGAATCTAGGGTTGGTTTTCTTAGACTATTTCTTGTTGTGGGACTAAGGGTTGGATCTTCAAAGTGAATCATGATTTTTGCTAAGGCTGGAGAGATTATATGTTCTATGTTAAGGTCAATTTTTCTTTTGTATTGTTAATGATTTAGGTCATCAAATATATAGTTTTTATTTTTAGGTAGGGGGCATTTGTTGTGGCCTCCACAACACAACCTTATAATTTGAAAAGTTAAAGACCCTTTTTTTTAATTTCTTTGCCAATTTTGGGCCTTATCTTTTGTATTTCAGGGCTTGGAGGGGTTAAGTTTGATCTTCATCATCTTTAAGGTTATCTAATTTTCAACCTCAAAGTTACTTTTTATAGCTTTATTGAAGTGTCTTAGTATTCATGAACCCATTAGATAATGCTAATTTTAGGCTTGGTAAAAATTTTCTAAGTCTAGGGATCAAATTGTACTTTTGGCGAGGTTTCAAAATTTTCTTGTAGTCCTGCAAGTTGTAAAGTAACAAAACACCTAAAAAAACCTAAAATATTAATGATGGAAAACTTGTGAGCCCAACTTGCATGCATGAAAATGTACAAAGAAACCTTGAAATCCTAATAATCTTTCTCTAGTGGACTTTTTGATGTGGTTTGCATGCTTGTAAAATTGCACAAAAGCTCTAAAACTTCAAGATTGGTCCAATCGACATATAGTTACAAATATGTAAACAATCCCTAAAATCTTGCAACATCTTTTCTTATCAGACCTTTGAAACTCAATCACACATGTGCTTTCATAGATAAAAATATGGAAACCTTGACAAGCAGTTTGTTGTCAATATTTCCATCTCAAATTACACTTGAGAAAAATTGCAAAAAAGTTACCAAGCCTAAAATCTAGTAGTAGACTTTTTTAACCAGATTGCACATATTTGTAAATGTACATTCAAAATCTAAAATCCCAACAAGTCTTCTTTGTTGGACTTAAATCCATCCAATTTAAATATGTGCAAATGTGAATTCAAACCTTGAAAACCTAAAGCATTACATAAATCTATACATTTAACTTCAATTTGCACAATTGTAATCATGCAACAAAAGTTAAAAACCCTAACACACCTTGTAATGGTAGAATTTTGAGACCAACAGGCACATATACAATTATGCATCTAAATCTTGAAACCTCAATATACCTCATGCTATTGGACTTTTAGGCCTAGTTTGCAAACCTGTTGTTATGTAATTAAACCCCAAAACTTCAAAAATATTGTAAATTAGCCCAAAAACATCATAGTTTTTTAGAATGTAGAGATTCATGTTGTACCTTGCACACACACCCCATTTTGCTAAATGGAGACCCCTTCTTTTGCTTTGGCTTGGAGTCTCAACCTTTGTTACTTATGATGATGAGAAAGTGAATTTGTGCTTAGAGTGCATGATTTGTTCCAAATTTGAGTATTTTGCATGTTTGGAGTGATTTGATGTCATTTGGAGGTATCTTGGGTGGTCTTGTGCTTAGAAAATAGCCATTTGTTGCCTTCTGTACTGAAATTGGGTGTTACTACAGTTTGCTCCAAAATCCCATGTCACTAGATATTACCCTTGAAATTGCTTCTACAGGTCTTAGAATTGCAAAATCATGCCTAATTCCACAAGGTTTCACTAAGGGGTTCACATACTTGTTGCAAGTATGAGGTGAACCAGTATTGTCATTGATGTCAACATACTCATATTGCATTGACAAGAGGGATTCGATGAGCAGTATGCTGAGGATATTGAGAAAATTAGCCTCAGTCAGGAACAGTGAAGAACAGTGATGAGAAGAAGGCAAATGTATTGTATAGGATGCGAACCGGAGGATGCGGATTAAAGGGTTTGTAGATATGAGTCTTGAGATGCTTCAGTCAATATTTCAGAGGTCCACATGAAGATCTGAAGGAGTTGTGGCTGTCGGTGTGGAACCGGTTCCGGTAAGTGTTCAGAGGTGACAGAGGATCACAGAAAGGTCCGGTGAGATCCGGAACTGTATGATCCTAATCTATGGATTGGAAGGAGTATTTGGGATGTCCTTGTGATGTGTTATCTCGAGTTGTGTATGATTTGGAGGTCTGGAAATACCTTTGCATTATGACAGTGGCGACAGACAGTGTTCTTGAAGTTCCGGATGAGGAAGAGAAGAGATTCTAGTACGTAGAGAAAGTGCGGATGTACCTGGTCATTCAGGCAGGCTTGTGAAGGTTCTTGGATCATATTGAGGTTGTGTTGTTGGTCCACATTAATGGTAGAGCCCAGAATTGAAGATAATCTTCCGGATGAAGTTCTTGCTCTGTTTTGCTGACCGGATGAGTTGTTCATCCTGCGAATGTTCTTGTGGTGGCCGACCGGATGTGTTATTCATCTTGCAGATATTCTTATAGTTGATTGCCGACTTAGATAAGTCGATGTCTTGTATAAATAAAGGTTTGTGAGTCCATTTGAAGTGGTGAAGTAGTGGAAGGAAGTGGTGTGGTGAAGAAAAGCACGAAAGACAGAACAGAGGTTTTTGGGCTTAAATGGAACTGATCCGGACATGGTAAAGATGTCATTCTCCAGTTCAAGACTGTGATTCTTATCACTTTGTAGACAGTGTGTCTCCTTGTAGGCAGTGGGCCTCTTTGTGAGCAGTGTGCTCGGGCAGTGAGCCCTAATTGGTAAGTGCCATTTTTGTAATTCCTTATTCTTCTAACAGAGAATAATCTTTGGGTTAATCACCCCGTGGTTTTCTCCCTTAACCAGGTTTCCACATCAAAAATACTGTGTCATGTGTTTCTATTTCATAGTATTGTTTGTTTGTTTGATTCAATGCTGCTTTGGTTAATAAAGTTCAAAAGGAGAAATAATTAGGATAACTGATTCACCCCCCCTCTCAGTTATCAACAATACTTTCATCCTGTCGCATGGTCCTAAAGCCCTGATTTGGCTAAGTCTGTAACCCTGAAAATCCTAAAAAATGGCTAAGTCTAAAATCTGGTGGAAACTCAAATTCTAGAGTCTGCATATGAAATCCCTTGGATCTGGAACCCATCTCAAGCATCCTGAAAGTATATTTAAAAATATTTAAAATATAATTTTATACTTAAATATATTTTTAAATATACTTTCACCCTGGTCAATTCAAAATCTAGCACTAAAAATGACCCCAACTGCACTTTGTGCTAAAAAATAGCCCCTACCAACCTTAGCGCTAAAATCCTTCCTCACGGACTAGCACTAAAAAATGTGCTCACTGCACATATCCTATCAGGTCCAAAACCTTCACCAATCCACTTGCACTTAAAATTCCCACGAAGGAGATTTGTGCTAGAAAAGCACCCTTCCGACTTACGCCAAAATCATCCCCAACTGACTTTGTGTAGTAGAAGCCAAAACCCACACTAAGTCGGTCAGGACTGAAATCCCCGCCAGCTGCACCTAACATGGTTAGTGCTGAAAATGTGATGTATCGCCTTCGTACCAAAATAGACTTCTCAGACTTGCACCAAATTCAACCCTAACCGAGTTTTGTCTGACACCCACCAAACTCACGAAATTTAGTGTAAGTCAAAATCAATGCCAAACCCATTTTACACTAAAACCACTCACCACAGACCTGCGCTAAAAAGTGAACCAACTAACCTATTCAATTAATTAGTCTGAACCAAAATCCCTGCTAGGCCAGTTGGAGGTGAAATCCCCGCTAAGTCAATGACCCCCAAAATCAGCGCTTTTTGGTATTTTGGCCTGAAATTGAGTTTTTTAAGGAGCAAATTGGATTTTCTTGATGGATTTGAATTGCATATCTATTTGTCACATCATGAGGAACATTTTACCAAGTTTGTGTGGATTTTTTGGCATGTTTTATGATAATTAATGCCACTACACATGAAAAGTCTGACTCCCAAAAATCTCATTTTTTACAGAAAATGAAAGAAAAACACGAAATAAAAGTCTAAAAATGGATTCTAATGAACACAAAAACTTCCTAGATCAATATATAGGCCAAATGGGTACTTGAAAATGGCAAAAAATGTAGAAAATCATGTGAAAATCACTAGATTTAAGAGGTTGTTTATAAGAAAGTGACATTGACAATATGTTGTTTCTAATGAATCCATGGCTGCAAATGGACATATTTTGGTTCAAATTGATGAAAAATTACTTTTTAAGATGAAATTGATGCTTTGCATTGTGAATTACAGGTCTTGGAGAGCATAGGAGCTTTTTGGAGCCATCATGGAAGGATGCACACACAGATATGCAGTGCTGACCCAGAAATGCAGAAACTTCATCTTATCAACCAAATTGCTGTTGCACCTGCAAGAGGAATTTAGTATGATGTCCAAGATGATGGAGATGAGCTACATGAGCTAAAGACATAAAAGATCAAGTCTACTTCATTGTTGTTCCTGCAGATCCAGTCTAATGTCCAAGTGATCCAGTCTTGGGTCATAACTCCTAGCTATTTTATCAGAATTTAAACTTCTTGGACTCATTGGAAAGATAAACTAATTATATAGTTTGAGCTACTCAGTTACTAAGACTTAATGCCAAGCAACTGACAAAGTTTCGAGCCCCAATTCCGCTCCAAAGGCCTCTGAAAAAATAATTTATTACGATGTAGAAAATACCAAAAATTATATTTTCGATATTTTCCCAAAAATACCACTCAAATGACCCTGGACTAGATCATGAAGACATGCATACAGCTGTCCCATCAGTCCAATCATCAAGAATCAGTCCAACAAGCATCTAGTTTCATATACCTTCACCAAAATACTCCTTTTGATCTAATCAACACTTGGAATCTCATCAGCTCATATTTTTAAGTGTCATGTGACTTTATTTTGGCTTTGTTAGGCCTTGAAAATGGACTTTTCATCATGTACAACCAAATGGGTATCCATTTTTTCCAAATCTGATGTATTTGTAAGCTGTATTTTGTCTTTCTCCTAAAGGACAAATGTAAATCTGAAAATGTAACAGACTGTTGTATCTCATTAAATGCCATGTAATTTGGACCATTGGTATTGAGTTAATCTCCACCATCCATTGAAAAACTTGGTATGGTGCCTTGTCTATAAAAGGGCCATCATTTTCTCTCATGTGTAAGGAGGATTTGATAATGAATTGCTGAGACTCTACCAAAATACAGTCAATATGAAGCAAGTTTTGTAGGTTGCTGGGAATTTGCATCATTGTGTTGCCTCATTTTGGTCTTCATGGTTCATATCAATCCGAATTTAATTAGTTGTGCTCTTGCAATGATGGGTAAATGTTAAGATATCTGATGAATGCTTTGGTCCATACTATTAGTGCTTGCTGATGGTATGTTGTGTATAGCTAGCCTGGGCCTTGTCATTGAATATAGTTTGGTTGCACTCCACTAGTTAGGCTGTGCCATTGTCCAGGTGTTTAATGAGTGAATGCAATTTAAAAATCATAAGGATCCTTTGAAGATTGCATCATTTTTTGCAACATTGTGGGTTTCCTATCCTGGTGAAACAAGGAATGGTTTATTGAAAGTATTTGTCTATCTGCAGCATTTTACCCAGTTGTGACTATCACTTAGGATCTCTTATCCCTTCTCTCTCTCCTTTTCCTTTTGCATTTTATTTATATCAAGTTTGTTAGGTTAGGCTATAAGAAGCATCTACATTACAAATTTGTTGAAAGTATCCTAGGGTTTCTGCATACAGACTGCTGTCATATTCCATAAACCCTACATTTTATGTAAGACCCTTTGATGGCACAGCTAGTACATCCCAACTGAGAAATTCCAAGAAAGCTAAGACCTAGCTGTATTATCCTTGGGACAGTCCTATCTTGCATAGGATACCTTTTTCAAGAGAGGTGTGATACCAGCAATCATACCTGCGTTGTTGCGTGCTAAAAACACCCATCAATAGAATTGGCGCTAGAAGGAGGGCCTGAACCAAGATTTTATGTAGGCTTTCAGATTTGTTGGTTCATTGCACATGCTGAAATGAAGGGAATGTGCAAAAAATTCTAATCCAATGGATACACATAAGGGTTTCAGTCATGAAATCCCTTCATTCTTCAGAGGACCATCTCAACAGTCATATCATGAAGAGAACTTCCAAGTGAACATCCCACTTTTCAAAGAAGTGCTAGATAGGCAAATCAGGGTGAAGTATCCTCGCTTGATTTTAGTTCCCCTCAAGTCTGCACTATACATCCTAGAGAACTGCATGACAAGGTTCACTGTTTGACCTTCCTCCAAAGATTGGATTTGCACTTAAAAGGATGGCTCCCTATCTTTGAGATTTACAAGCCTGAAGTGGGATATAGGTTTGACAAACATATTCAGAACAAGATGACACATGGAGAAGCTGCAACACTAATGGATGCCAATGCATGTGATCATGTCTCAATTGAATCCATCCAAAGAGTTGAGACTACAGGAGTTATAAATTTATCATTCATAAGTAATCACAGTCAACAGGGTCACCCAACTAATGAATATGAGATTCACGATTGGTTAAAATATCTTTGTTAGTTGGACAAGTCAAAAGAATATGTTGTTCCAACTTGGTTAAAACTTAGTTTGCAGTCACAGAACAATGAACAGAGTGATGCACAAGATCAGATTTCTGCTACTAAGAGTATTGACAAGATAAATGATAAATCAGACTTGATGAGTAGTCATGTTAAGGACGCAGATCAGCAATCAAGTTCTTCAAAAATATCAAGTTCTGAGTCTAAATTTGCTACTACAGATATGTAGAACATCAGTTCATTATAGTTGGTTGATAATTCTAAATATTAACAATAGTTAGATCAAGTCAAATATATGCAGGAACAAGAAAAAATCAATCCCCCAGATCAAGAAAAATCATGGAGAGCAAGGCAAGAAGAGCTCCAATCAGATTTTCCAATGAAAAATGATCAAGTTCTTGACTATATCAGCCCAGTAAATCATCATGATCAGCCATATCAGGTTGATATAATTGCTGCAAAAGGGTCTCAAGCTAAGTCAAATGAAGAAAAGTAGGAAAATGTACCACTCCAAGACAACATCGACATCATAAATCAGCTATGCAAGAAGAAAGAGACCTTGTTGCTGCCGCAGACAGTGAATTGCCAACCCAATGCCAGCCCTTAATTCAAATAGGAAGATTGCTGATTGGTGCAGAGGAAGTTGTTTTAGAGCATATGACTGATTTTGATGAAGTAGATTCAAGTATAACACATATTCATCAAGTTGATTCTATTTATACTTGCATTGAAGAAGGTCTCCACATGGTTGATGTTGATCAAATGATAAGAAATGAGGGCAAAAGTCTACAATCTGAGAATAAAAATTAAACAGTCATGCAAAACAATGGCCTGGAAGTTTTTTCATGTCAATCACTTGATCACATTATTGAGTTGATATCAAGAATGAGCAAGGATATGCTACTGCATGGGAATTCACCGCATATGACAGACTTTGCCTTGATTGATTCATGCAAATTTCATCTAGATGATCCACATTCTGAAGAAGGGTGTCCAGACTTTCTATTTGTTTGGGAGATTGTTGCAACATTTAGTGATCTAGAGGTATTTGATGCACACAATATGACCTAGCATGAACTCAAACCTCCTGAAGGTGCACAAGTTAGTGGTACAATGTAGCAAGGTGATGAACTTACATCTCTAACTAATGGAACTGCAAATCAGAGTGTATTTTCCCTCTTCTCACTTGGTTTTGAAAGTTATCAATTTGATTATGGTGATTTCGGTAAGACAACTTGCATATGGATTGATCATGGCCCTAATGAATTGCCCCAATTGTTGATCTTATGTGATTGGCACCTTGAACATGAGGCTAGCCTGCCCATACCCTACTTTTCATAGTACAAAGATGAATTTTCCAGACTTAGGACACTGACCTGCACCTTGTTACTCCTGCATGTCCTGAGAAATAAGTCACGGGGTAGTATAAATACCTACTATCCAAGGTCTTTGTACATAGTCTTGCTTGTTTCTAGTTAGGTTTTAGTTAGTTTCTTGTTGTTTAGTTTAGTTTCTGCTTTCTATTTTTCCTTAGTTGTTAGCTGTTGGTAGTTGTTAGTTGTTAGTTCTTTCTTTTTGCCTATTTTGCTTTGGTTAGAGTAGTTTACTTTGTTTAGGTTAGTTGCTTGTTTGCTTTGCTTTTCGCTTTTGTGCTTGCTTTTCTTGGGTTATCCATTTTTTGAATATGGTGGTAGTTGTGCAGACCTGCAAGTGCTTCTTTGTTGGGTAAGTGATCTGGAGGATTTCTTTGAGAAACCTTAAGATTTCACTCAGGTCTTCTTGTGGGTTCTATTGTTATTCTCAGATGGTGTGATGCTTGTTCATGTGAAAAGAGTCATTAGTTTGGTTCACTTGAAGTATTTTCTAACCATATATCTTTCACACTCTTAAGTAGTCCTGAGGTACCTAAGTGAGTCAAGGTGATCTTACATTAAGTGAAAAATCCAAAGTCCACCTTTACTGCCATCGAGAGCCCTCACCCAGCTGGCTAAATTATTACAAGGGTAGCGGTACTGCATTTTACTCTACCAAATCTAAGCTTAATGAAATATCAAAAGTATGAAAGAAAATCAATGCAAAATCACAATCACACATTATAACTTAGTTAGATGGACAAACAAGTAAACTCTACTAAGGCTATGGATGCCTGACCAGCAGTAGGGCTTTGCTTGAGTGGAATTTTGAGACAAACCCATCGGGGCTATAGACTCTCGCTGGCAGCGGGGCAATGTCCAAGTTGTTCATGAGGTGTATACTAATCACGTATCTTAATGTAAAGGATCTAAGATGAGCTTGCCAAGGGATGGGAATTAACACAATTGCACACACTCAATTTTTCAGGATGCGGATGGTTGCACCCTGCTATTGATTTCTGCTTCTTTGATACGGTATCATGTTGTCTTGTTCGGCATGTCGGAACATAGAGATTCTAGGTTCGAAACTGAAGTTTATCTTTGAAATGCTCTAGAGCATTTTCCTAGAAGAGTCACCATTTGTTGTGCCTTGTACACATGCCCCATTTTGCCAAATGGAGACCCCCTCTTCTGTGTTGGCTTGGAGTCTCAACCATTGTTACTTATGATGATGAGAAATTGAATTTGTGCTTAGAGTGCATGATTTGTTCTAGATTTGAGTATTTTGCATATTTTGAGTGATTTGATGTCATTTGGAGGTGTCTTGGGTGGTCTTGTGCTTAGAAAATAGCCATTTGTTGCCTTCTACACTGAAATTGGGTGTTACTGTAGTTTGCTCCAAAATCCCATGTCACTAGATATTGCCCTTGAAATTGCTTCTACAAGATGTTTCATGTTAAAATTCCTAGTTTCCAGGTCTTAGAATTGCAAAATCATGCCTAATTCCACAAGATTTCACTAAGGGGTTCACATACTTTCATCCCATCATATGGTCCTGAAGCCCTAATTTGGCTAAGTCTGAAACCCTGAAAATCCTGAAAAATGGCTAAGTCTAAAATTTGGTGGAACCTCAACTTCTAGAATCTGCATATGAAATCCTATGGATCTAGAACCCATCTCAAACATCCTGAAAGTATATTTAAAAATATTTAAAGTATAATTTTATACATAAATATATAAATTTAAATATACTTTCACCCTGGTCAATTCAAAATCTAGTGCTAAAAATGACCCCAACTACACTTTGCGCTAAAAACAACCCCTACCAACCTTAGCGCTAATATCCTTCCTCACGGACTAGCACTACAAGATGGGCTCACTGCACATATCCTATCAGGTCCAAAACCTCTGCCTATCCACTTGTGCTTAAATTCCCCGCTAAGGAGATTTGTGCTAGAAAAGCACCCTACCAACTTGCACTGAAATCATCCCCAACCAACTTTATGCAGTAGAAGCCAAAACCCACGCTAAGTCAGTCAGGACCGGAATCCCCACCGGCTGCACCTAATAGGGTTAGCACTGAAAATGTGATGTACCAACTTTGCACCAAAAAAAAACTTCTCAGACTTGCACCAAATTTGACCCTAACCTACTTTTGTCTGACACTCGCCAAACTCACGCAAGTTCGTGCAAGTCAAAATCAGCGACGAACCCATTTTGTGCTAAAACCACTCACCACGGACCTGCACTAAAAAGTGCACTGACTGACCTATTCAATTAGTCAGTCCAAGCCAAAATCCCCGCTAGGTCAATTGGAGGTGAAATCCCCACTAGGTCAGTTGGAGGTGAAATCCCCACTAAGTCAGTGACCCCCAAAATCAACGTTTTTTGGTATTTTGGCTTGAAAATTAAGTTTTTCAAGGAGCAAATTAGATTTTCTTAATGGATTTGAATTGCATATATATTTGTCACATCATGAGGAACATTTTACCAAGTTTGTAGATTTTTTGGCACGTTTTACAACAATTAATGCCACTGCACATGAAAATTCGTGACCCCCAAAAATCTTGCTTTTTACAGAAAAGGCTAGAAAAACATGAAATAAAAGTCTGCAAATGGATTCTAATGACTAAAAAAAACTTCCTAGATCAATGTATAGGCCAAATGGGTACTTGAAAATGGCAAAAAATGCAGAAAATCATGTGAAAATCACTGGATTTAAGAGGTTGTTTATAAGAAAGTGACATTGACAATATGTTGTTTCTAATGAATCCATGGCTGCAAATGGACATATTTTAGTTCAAATTGATGAAAAATGACTTGTTAAGATGAAATTGATGCTTTGCATTGTGAATTGTAGGTCTTGGAGAGCATAGGAGCTTGTTGGAGCCGTCTTGGAAGGATGCACACACAGATATGCAATGATGACCCAGAAATGCAGAAACTTCATTTTATCAACCAAATTGCTATTGCACCTACAAGAGGAAGTTAGTATGATGTCCAAGATGATGGAGATGAGCTACAGGAGCTAAAGACATAAAAGATCAAGTCTACTTCATTGTTGTTCCTGCAAATCTAGTCCAATGTCCAAGTGATCCAGTCTGGGGTCATAACTCCTAGCTATTTTATCAGAATTTAAACTTCTTGGACTCGTTGGAAAGATAAACTAATTATCTAGTTTGACCTACTCGGTTGCTAAGACTTAACGCCAAGCAACTGACAAAGTTTTGAGCCCCAATTCCGCTCCAAAGGCCTCTGAAAATGCAATTTATTACGATGTAGAAAATACCAAAAATTATATTTTCGATATTTTCCCAAAAAGACCATCCAAATAACCCTGGACTAGATCACCAAAACATGCATAGAACTGTCCCAGTAGTTCAATCATCAAGAATTAGTCCAGCAAGCATCTAGTTGCATATACCTTCACTAAAATACTCCTTTTGATCCAATCAGCACTTGGAATCTCATCAGCTCAGATTTGTTTAGTGTCATATGACTTTATTTTAGCTTTATTAGGCCTTGAAAATTGACTTTTCATCATGTACAACCAAATGGGTATCCATTTTGTCTAGATTTGATGTATTTGCAAGCTGTATTTTGTCTTTTTCCTAAAGGACAAATGCAAATATGAAAATGTAACAAACTGTTGTATCTCATTAAATGCCATGTAATCTAGACCGTTGGTGTTGAGTTAATCTCCACCATCCATTGGAAAACTCAGTTTCATGCATTGTCTATAAAAGGGCCATCCTTTTCTCTCATTTGTAAGGAGGATTTGATAATGAATTGCTGAGACTCTGCCAAAATACAGTCAATACAAAGCAAGTTTTGCAGGTTGCTGGAATTTGCATCATTGTGTTGCCTCATTTTGGTCTTCATGGTTCATATCAATCCAAATTTAATTAGTTGTGCTCTTGCAATGATGGGTAAATGTTAAGATATCTGATGAATGCTTTGGTCCATACTATTAGTGCTTGTTGATGGTAAGTTGTTGTGTATAGTTAGCTTGGGCCCTATCATTGAATATAGTTTGATTGCACTCCACTATTTAGGTTGCGTCATTGTCTGGGTGTTTAATGAGTGAATACAATTTAAAAATCATAAGGATCCTTTGAAGATTGTGTCATTTCTTGAAACATTGTGGGTTTCCTATCCTGGTGAAATAGGGAATGGTTTATTGAAAGTATTTGTCTATCTACAGCATTTTACCTGGTTGTGACTATCACTTAGGATCTCTTATCCCTTGTCTCTCTCCTTTTCCTTTTGTATTTTGTTTTTATCAAGTTTGTTAGGTCAGGTTATAAGTAGCATCTACATTACAAATCTACTAAAAGTATCCTAGGGTTTCTGCATACATACTACTGTCATATTCCATAAACCCTACATTTTATGTAAGACCCTTTGATGGCACAGCTAGTACATCCCAACTGAGAAATTTCAAGCAAGCTAAGGCCTAGTTGTATTATCCTTGGGGCAGTTTTATCTTAGATAGGATACCTTTTTCAAGAGAGGTGTGATACCAATAATCATACCTACGTTGTTGCGTACTAAAAACACCCATCAACAATTCCCACTTACAAGCATAAGCTTGAACCCTAAAACCCTGTCAATGTCATAAAATGGTTAAATTTTTTAATATTTCAAATTTGTAGGGTATCCCTATGGATTTAATGCTAATGTTTTCTTGTCTTTTGATAGAACAACAATATGTACTATATCTTCTCTTGTAAAAATGAAGTACAAGTTTAAGGTTGTAGTTCGTATGTCAAAGATCATGTTAGACCTCTCCACCATCTTAGACATGGACATTGGCCATGTAAGCCTAAAGGAGCTCCATAAGCGAATTGCTAATAGAAGTGGCATAAACCAAATGGAAAGAAACTTGATAGGGAGTGGTCTAATCCAAGTAGTTTCTTTTCATATCTTTGTTTAGTTAGTAGACCTAGTTATGACACATACCAAATTCTATAATTAGGAAACAAGAGAAGTCAAAAACATAGAAAATAATTCCATTCTACAAATTCAACTATAGTATAATGAAGATATTCTTTATCTCTTGATAAGAAATGTATGAAAAATATTAGTATGCATGCTTCTAAGACTCACTATTAACTTAATATGGATTAGCTGGTGAATATCATATACAAGAATTGGTTCAAGAATTTGAAACCATCTATCACTAGAATGCCTAAAAAATTACATAAGAGTGACTTTCACATGGAGGTGAATGATATCATCACCTTTCTTAATAGGGTAATAGGACAAGGAAATGCTAAGGAATTCTAGACTTGGATGTTCCAATACATTGCTTGGATCCTCAATGGAATAGAACACATTGGTTGTGCCAATTTGATTGCTAATAGATTGCATGACTAGTTAATTAATATCATTAATATAAGAGATTTTACATGAATTAATACCTGATGTTTCCATTGGCTAGAAGAGGGTGGTTCATAAGGTTGAAAACTAAAGGAATGATGGTTATTGGATAGAAGAAAGTATATGAATAACACCCTTAACTTAAACTCAAGAAAAGTGCAAATTCCTTTAGAAGAGTTAATCATGCTTTTATATTCTTCTTAACCAAGATGCTTGAGAATGATTTGACCAAGAGAATATACATTGAATCTATTGAAGTAGTGAACAAATGTGGCAGTTGGTTTATTTAGTTCTTTACATTCACATACATTAGGGTTGGAGGTTTTTAGAAAGCACCATACAAACTCCCAAATTATGTAAGTGATAAGTTGATGTTGTTGGAGCTCTACTATAAATTGGTGGTTGTACCTAAGTTTTGTATAGGTAAACATAAAGTAGGCATCTCTTATCCCATTTCTATTGGCAAATATAGTTGCCCCTCATATAATGTTGTAAACACAACAAAAATGAAAATGACCTAAGTGATCTTCAACAAGTTTGAATCAAGGACATCTTTCAACCCCAAGTAATATATGGAAGGATTACTAGGGACATCCCATAGGCATCAACTAAGATTGGAATATTTCTAGGATAATTGTGAAGATGAAGTCACTGTCAAGAAGAGAAGCTTCTCACAGCTCAATACTTATCAGATGAAGGTTTTCTAGATTGAAATAGTATCAAAAGGAGTTTGGGATGATGGGGATGTTTTGGATCCTTCCTATAATTAAAAGAGGATTTTTGACAAATCAATTCCAAAAATGTATTGGAATAGAAAGAAATTTAAGACCACTCAGGAGGGGACAAAAAGGTCATTGAAAGGAGCCTGAAATGGTTAGAGGAGAAGAAAAATATTAAACTAATAGTGGTTGAGTATTCTAAAGGGATTAAAAAAGAGGAATAAGAATAATAAGAAAAAGATAAATACTTAGAAATAGCCTTAGATCCACCTCTTAAGGTTGTAAATACAAGAGAACTAGAGGAAGATTTATAAGAGAAAACAAAAAGCTAGAAAGGAAGAAGTCAAAGATCAAATCTATATATTCAGAAAAAACCCAAGGGGAAGACTTATTTTAGGTACAAAAAAATTCTATATCCCCCTCAAGCCAAACAAAGTCCTATAGATACCCTTTTTCCCCCTCAATTGAAGGAGTTGAGATATAGAAGGAATCTTTTCCATCACCTTCAAGGTTTCCTAGGACACCTTCTCCCATTATTTCTTCTCCACATTCTCCTCCTCACATGCCTTCTCTACATTCACCTCCTAGTTCTCCACCATCTTAGAGGCCCTCCTTTTGGTGAGATTCCTCCTCCTCTATGTATTCTAAGAGTTCTCCAAAAGTAACACCTCTACATTCTCCTAAGATAACTCCCAAGACATATCCAACTAGATCTCCCAATCTATCTCCTCCTAAAATGACTCTAGTTACCTCTGCCAAGAGGAAACATACTCCTCGATAGAAATCTCCTAAGATCCAGAAGTCCCTTACTAGACATGATTTCTAAAAAGAGAAAGAATAAGGAGATAAGGCATAGCAAGGAGGATCAACCTCACAAGACAACCCCATATGGTTTGATTAGATTATTTAGAAAAGGAAGAGAGTAACCATGCCTACAACTAATGCCTTCTCACAACTAGATTCTATGATTATCAAGTCTCCTCATCTGAAGAAAGCTAGAGTAAGGTCTTTGATTACAATTGATGCACAATGGGTAAGGAAAGATCAGGTTATTACCCCTCTAACAAATAAAGTAGTAGAAATGTAACCATATGATTATCAAGTGACTGCTATTTCACTAAGAAAGAAATCAATGGATGAAGTCTAAAAAATTAATAAGTCCTCCATTGATTTGATGATACAAAAGATGGATAAGGATAAGGTGATGAAGGAGGAGTTGAAAGAAAAGGTTTCATGTCTCACTTCCTACATCCAATATTTGGTTTGCGCTATTGAGTCCTCAACAACTATAACAACTATATAGTGTGTTCAAGCAAGGGAGAAGGATGCCCCTTTGGAAGAGAATTAGGTAGTATTGATAGGGCCACCAAATCCTAGAACATTGAGTTACTCTCATTGGGATCCAAGGTCATGGAAGATATTTAGATACCCTATATGATAAGATTTCAAAGGAGATTTATGCCACGAAATTATTAGGGGAAGGGTTGGATTCAAAGCTAGAAGTCATTAAGAAAAACTATCCCCAAGTTATAGAGATGGATATAGTCAATTTTTAGATTTTAGTGGATGAGGACATTTTGGATGGGGAGACCCTAACTACACAAGAAATGGAAAGAGGCATATAGGTATAGGATAAAAATTTTAAAGGGTGGAAAAGAGAAATTTAAGGCAACTTATGCCATGGCATAGAATGTTTTGATGATATGACAAATTTTGGGAAAAGAATTAGATACAAACTTTAAAATGTTAATCATAAATTCAATGTAGTGAAAATTTTGAATGATTACTTTTAAGGTGTGATAAAATGGGAATTTTCAAAGGAGTCGGGTTTTAGTGTGACATCAATTATTCATCTCATGAAGATAATGACTACATGTGAAGATTTTGAAAATAAAATAGTTGAGTATGAAAAGTTTCCTCAAAGGTTGTTGGACATTTTATCAAACTTGATGTGAAATTTGTGTACTCAGATGGCCCTGATCTAGACCATGTTAAAGTAGTTTTGGATAACTTCACTACATATTTACAAGAGAACTATCAAAAGTGTGAAAAGGATGGTTAAGCAGGTTGCACAAAGAACATGACATGCATTTGCACATCAAATTTATAGTTAAATGTAATTTAACATTAGAAGTCAAACATGCAAGTTTTCATGCCCACATTTACACATGATACATATACACAAATACAAAAAAAATGATTATGGTAAGTAGAAAACTAGGGTGTTTATCCCTTTAACAAAAATCCAAAACAACAGGCTAAACAAGCCACAACAGGCCATGAATGGAAGAAAAATAACACACTACCAATAGTAAACCATACTATAGTCCAAAGTTATAAGCATAAACCATAACCAAAAACTAGTAATAGAGTAGTAAGAGAACCTAAGAGAACAACAAACTCTAGTCATCTTTGAGGAATTTATACATCTCCTCATAGTTAACAAAGGTATTAGTATCAAGGCCATGTCTCTTCATTTCAAGTTCCTATAAAATGACAACATTGTTGCATACCTATGCATCACCTTTGAGCTCAAAGAAGCCATCACCTTAAACTTACCTTCAAGGGACTCCACCCTCAACCTCAACTCTAAAATCTCAGCAGTGACTTGATCACACTTCCCACACTCCTTCTGCACTGGAACAATCTCCTTCACTAGCTTGGCCTCTTCAGGTTCCTTCTCAGTCTCAGTATCATCTGACTCATAAAAAGAGGTATTCAATTCCTCAAATAGGCTAGCCCCTTCTTAAAAATCCTCCACCTCTAGGGTGAGCACCACCTTATGTATCTCCACCTCTTCTTCCTAAGAAGAGTCACTAAATTCCTCAACAATTTTGAATCTAGGGGTTTAAATACCAGCAAGTCTGTTGGAACATCTAATACTTGGCTTTCTAGCAATTATGTCTCTAGATTTCACCTTATTAACACCAGTGTCTTTGTTAGTCTCCTTCTCCATAACCTCCACATTTTCATCCATAGAAGACACCTTATCACCTTTGGATTCCCTTTAGGCCTGAACACCGTTGTTCTCACAAACTTGCACTCTTCCTCCTTATACTAAACTAGTTCACCCTTAGGCTGCTTAGCTTTGGACTTCCTCATGGGATCCGCTAGGCTTCTCTTCATCGATGGCTTCTTGTTTTCCTAGGATCGGGTTGAGATATTTTTCAAATTGAAAAGCCCCACAACCACCTCTTTCTAAGAAGAGGAGCTAGGGGTATAGGCAAACGAATTAATAATGGGGGAAGGGGACAACTTTAAACTAGCTTCCTCTATTTTGCCTTCAGTGACATCCTCAGTAGGGGATTATTTCACAATGGACATTTGCTTTCTCTATTTAAGGCTGGGTGACGAGGACCCAACAACATTAGGGGGATTTTTACCCAAGGATACATTAGAGTCAACATGAGAGATCTTTAGTTTATCTTTAGAGGAAGACCCTCCCTTAGTAGGTGAATAATAAACCTTTCCCTCCAAACCTTTTGTAGGAGAATCTTCAATAACGTAGGCTTTTATATGTTTTGGTGGGCAAAGGGACAAATGGAAGTGATAAAGGTGGAATATTAAGCCTTAATGTAGGGTAATAACTATAACATTGGGGTTTATAGCATAAGCATCCTTTGCATCTTTGATAGAGGACTCCAAAGATGACAGAAGGTAAAAAGGAAAAATAATAATCACCTTATGTCTAAAATGATTAAGGAGAGTGAAGTGATAATGGTAATAACATTTGTATCAACCTTCCAAAGTGACATATTTCATCAACATGAAACATACCTTGTCCCAAGGAGAAACCAACTTATCTCTTTCAAAAACCCCCTACAACTTCATTGAAGTTTCATGCTCTTTGAAGAAAAGTGCCATACTATCAATATCTTGGACTTAACTCTATTTCTTCAATTTCTTACCCTCACATGAAAACTGGTAGATTAAGCTATGATCTCCTCACTCACTTCAAACTAAACACCACCCACTTGAACCATCTATTTATTCCATGACATCACAAACTAGATAGAAAGATTTTCATCAAACCCATTTTAACATTCCAGGAAAGGAGTAATCCCTCACTCATAGCAAATACTCCACAACATTTCATCAGCCCTAAATTCATCACAAGAGTTGGATTCTATTCTAGAACCCTGTCTCCTTCCATGATCAAACCTTTTTGGTAGAGGAAACTAGACAAAAGGTGGCCAATCTATAGCAATAAGTAACAATGGAAGAAAATAAAAAATTTCTATTTTACAACCCTTCTCTTCAAATGATGCAGCCTACAATTATGAAATCTACACCAAAATCGGGGAAGATAGGAGAACTGGCCTCCCATTCCCCTTCACATCTTGGGTCATAATTACCATAGTAATAAACTTCATTCGGATGCTGATCGTTGGAAGGAAATGTTGTCAAAATTTGAAAAAATGTCGATGACCACATCATCCTATACCACATAAGCACAATGAGTTGGCAGGAGTGACCTTGGCTATCCACCATCCTAATCAACATCTTCCACATCATCCAAATCCACAAAAGCTTCATGAATTGGCTCATATAGATGTAGTTTTCCACCTATCTAATCATAACCACACAACATCCCCTTGAGGAGGTCGGTTAGTGAAGCATACTCTCAAATGAGTATAAAGAATATACAATAAAATATATTCTAACATAGCAATTTCCAAATAGATCAAGGCCATTAAGAAGGGAGAGGATGTGCCTCAAGATGTAGGTGGCCTTTTATATCATTAGGGAGATTATTTATATCCCTCTGGAATATATTTTATAATTAAGATCATTCCAAAATTAGCCATTACATCAACAACACCATTACCCTCTCTATAAATGTGCCTTAATTCAAATTTTTCCAACCCCATGAGGAGGCATTTTATGTCATGGATGATATCAACCATCTACCATCCCACCTGGATTTACCAAGAACTATATCAATTATGAGCTTTGAGTCTCCTTCTATTTGTAGGTTTTTCACACCTATGGAAAGGGCAATTTTAATGACCCATAACAATGCCATAGCTTCAACCACATTGTTGGAGTTTATCTCTAACCCACCAGGATAAGCTGCAACAAGTTCACCTTTATAGAATCTCAAGACTCCCCCAACACTTGCAGCTCTGTAGTTTCCCTTAGTAGCCCCATGAAAGTTTAGTTTGACCCAACCTTTAGTAGGGGAGTCCATTTAGTGTTCCTATGAGCTAGCCTCTTAGCATTGCTAACCTTACAATTTTGCAGAGAGACATTCCACCCTCTAAGGATACTGGCTTCTTGATTGTTAGGAGGAGCTTTAGCAGACTTTGATATACAATGAAACACATTTTTAGCTAAAATTTTTGAGAAGATACAAAAGACTTCTTGAGCATTCTTAGTGGAATCCCTAAAGATCCTATTATTTATTTCCTTTCGTAGGCACCATGTGAGAAGAGGAGGAATCTGATACCATACTTCTTTGCTACTAGTTGGATGAGAGAAAGGGGATTCCATTTCTCTATGAAAGAGGTCAGATTTTCATTCATACTCTAGATAATACCCAGCTTTTGGAGGGCCATGCTCCACACTTCTCTAGAGAAATCACAGTGAAGAAGAAGATGGGAAACAAACTCTTCATCCTTAAGACATACCTGACACAACTGTTGGGAATTTGAATGCCTTTGATTTTTAGATTATCATGGGTGAGGATCTTGCTATTAGAAGCTAACCACCAGAAGAAATTTACCTTTGGTTTAAGATGGTAGCTCCAAACGGTTCTCCAAAAACTATTATCATTGGTAGAGTCTAATAGCAGATTGTAAGCAAACTTAACCGAGAAGATACCCAACTTATCTTTGGCCCAGAGAAGCTCATCCATCTTAGGAAACAATGGTATTCCACACCTTTGGAGATCCTGTTGTAGAGCATTGGCAACTTGGATAAGATCACTGTAACTTTGATAGCAGTCTATAAGTTGTTTCCATTGATTAATTCCTCTATGTTGTAGAAAGTACTCATAGGTCAATTCTCCAAAAAAAGTAGTGGCAATGTTAGCTAATCTCTTGAAATTCTGATAGCTAGAGAAAGGTTGCTCTTTTAACCAGTTGTCTTCACAAAATTTGATCACTCTCCCATCGCCAAGCTTCCATTTGATTGATTTCTGAAGGAGGACCCTAGTTTTAATAACATTGTTCCACATGACAGAACCTTTAGGTATACTAGTTTCAGCAAGAAACCTACTAAGATCCACAATAGACAAGTACTTGGCCTTCATGATAGCACTCCAGTCCTTACTCTCTTTCAATAGGCTCTAGCTCACCTTAGCCATAAGAGCTTTATTGGTGAGGTGGATTTCCTTATACCCAGCCCCCTTGGTACTTAGGTAGACAAATCATGTCCTAGTTAATGAGAGCTATTCTTTTCTTTTCTTCTAGCCCAAACCAAAGGAAGTTCCTCTATATTCTTTCAAATTTTTCAGCTAGGTACTTAGGAATCTTGAAGAGGGATAAATAATAAATAGGGACCCCTTGCAAGGAGGCTTTAAGGAGCTAAAATTTACTAGCTCAGCTCAGAAGTTTACCCTTCCAGCCAGCAAGATTCTTTTGGATATGTTCAAGGATAAAATTTCTTAATAGTTAACAGGAGGCCAAGGTACATACCTGGGAGTTCAACACCAACACATCCCAAAATACCTTTGATTTTCTATTGCAAATCATCTTTAGTATTGAAAAAGTATATTGGACTTTTCTCATAATTTATACATTGACCTGAACAACAACATACTCATTCAACAATCTCTTCCATTTTTAGGCCTATACCATAGAAGTAGAGCCAAAAAGGATGGTATCATCCACAAACCACTAGATAGCAGGTTGGTCAATTGAAGTGGCAGGTTTAAGACCTTTGATCTCTCTAGATCTTAACAACCTCGTAATATTTCTCCCAATGACCTCTTTTAAGATAATGAAGAGATACGAGGATAAAGGTTCCCCCTATCTTAACCCTCTCTCGGCATTAAAGAACCCCCTAGGAATGTCATTAACAAGAACAAATAATTTGATAGTACTCACACATTCCTTAATAAGGTTGAGGAATTTGTCTTGGAAACCAAATTTATTAAGAACTTTAAAAAGAAAGTCCCAAGAGACCCTGTCATAGGCTTTAGAGATATCAAATTTGAAAACCATACCTAGAAGCTTGCATCTATCCATAGAGTGGAGAATTTCATGAGTAGAGATGGTTGCATCAAGAATTTGTCACCCAGGGGACAAATCCTTTTTGACAACTACTAATCAGCTTCTCAAGCAGAGGTTGGAGTCTAAAAACCAATTCTAGAGAAGATCTTATAGACAATATTACATAAGCTTATGGGTCTAAAATCCCCCATGGAAGTAGGGTAATTTTTCTTGGGAGCAAGTGCTATGAAAGTATTATATAGTTGCTTCAAGTGTTTCCCTGTTCTAAATAAATATTTAGCAGCTTTCGTAACATCATGACCAATAATCCTAGAACTCCTAAAAGAATGCTGGAGGGCAACCATCAAGTCCTGGGGCTTTATAAGCTCCCATAGAAAAGAGAATAGCTCTCACTTAATCTTCAGTAACAAGTTTAGTTAGAAGAGAATTATCCTCCCTAGAAAGATAAGAAGGGATATACTCAATAAGTTGTTCATTCAATCCAAAAACATCAGAAGTCACTTGATAAGCCAGGAAATTCTAAAAATACCTTGAAGCAACCTACCCAACCTAGATATTAGTGATATATTCAAACCCATGATCATTAATCAACCTTGATATATTATTCCTTTTCCTATGTCTCATGGTAGACTAATGGAAAAAGGAAGCATTCCTGTCTCCCTCCTGTAGCCACTACACTCTAAATTTATATTTCCAATAAATTTCCTCCCTCTTCATAACTTCATTCCATTATTTCCCCAAAGGATCTTCTTGTTGGGAAGATTCCTCAAAGTAATCTCCTTAGGCCATCTTCATCTGGACTTCCAAGAGTTTGGAATAAATCTTCTTCTTATGTTCAAAGATATTTCCAAAAGTATATGTGTTCCATCCCTTGACTTTGTTTTTGACCAAAGTAAGTTATTAAACCAACCTGATCATAGCCAACCCCTATATAGGAGTATTCCACCTGTTGGAGATATAATCTTTGAAACTTGGGTGGTGAGTACACATAATCTCAAATTTGAAAGGGTAAGGACCTTTATGCAAATTATCCTTTTAAGACAAAGGCAGAGGATTATGGTCAGAAATAGTTCTCGGGAGGGCAACAATATGAGAAGAGATTAGATTGTCCCAATTAGAGGAAATAAGGAATATGTCCAACTTAACTTGAATCAAATGTTCACCACTCCTATTAGTCCAAGTAAATAGCTTCTCATGTAAATCTATATCCATAAGACCAGCATTGTTGAGGAAATCAACAAGTTCATCCATGTTGTTAGAGTAATTAGTGATACCCCTAAATTTCTCTAAGGGGTATAAAGAGAGTTAAAGTCTCCAGCAAGCATCCAAAGATCATCCTTTTTATCCAAAATGTGAGTTTTGAGTGGTCAATTCATCCCAAACTTCTTTCCTAGCATTCCTCTGATTAGGAGCATAAATATTAACATGATTCCAAATTGTTTTGTGGGAAGAGAATTTCACTCCCAAGTTGCTTCTAGAATGAGAGAGGTACTCCCCTCTAACAATGTTCTTATTCCACATAGTGACTATTCCCCCTGAAGCTCCAACAACATCACTAATGTAAAAGTCAGAATTAGGCCAAATATTTTTGGCATTAACCTAAAAGCTAAACAAACTTCATCTTAACCTCCTATAAAAGGAGAATATCCACTTTATAATCAAGAATACAGTTCTTTACCAAGAACTATTTTTGAGGAATATTCAATCCTTGAATATTCCATGAGAGGATTTTCATTTGTGAACCTTTTTGGAGGTGATCTCCAACATCCTTTGTCTTCCAATGGCTATTTCCTTAGCTACTTCCCTTTGCCTTGTCTCTCTCTGAGAAGGCCTACCTGACTTAGCCTCAACCCCCAAATCTGTAACTTTTTTACATTGATTCTTCTCTTTTCTTTTAGGGTTAGACCAACCATCAAGTTCTAGATTTTGGTCTATATTTGACTTGCTAGTTCCCACCCTAGGGGTTAAATTAAAGGGAATATCCCTTGGAGAAGAGATCCCTTTTAGCTTTCCATCCACACCCACCTTGATCACTAGGATGATAAGCTATTGAGAAGCAATATTTGGTCCCATCACTTGGGACTCTGTTGACGCCATCTCATTAGTAGTCTGACTCTCCCTCTAACTATTATTGGTTTCCTTGGTGCATAGGATTTACCCTTCCTCCTTATCCTTGATAATAGGATAAGGGTTCTCCTCTAGTTGTGGTTCCAACTATTTATGACTTTCCTGACCATCAACTATTATAGAGTCGTTGATCCCAACCTGGATCCCAAATTCTTCTAAAGAGTGACCCTCAAGGGTATTGTTTTCCTTTTCCTCTGATTATTTTTGAATGGTATATGTTCTAAGAGGTGACCTTATAATGTTAAGAATGTCCTCCTTAAATGGATACTCCTTTGAGGCATCCTTATCACTTTCCACTGTTTCTTTGCGCTTAAGGGATTGCTAGCGGGGAGCTTTGCATTGGGTTATTAAATTACCCTTTTTAGAACAATTTTGAAAAAACACAGTAGAATTTTCATAAAGAATTGGTTGTGTCTAACTACCAAACATAGAAGCTAGAGTTATAGAGTTTGGGAGGGTTTTGTGTATATCAACACTGATGCAGAATCGAGCAAAAATTAACCTAGATTTAGCTTTAGTGGTATTGTCCAGAGCAATGAAATGCCCAAAATAGTTTGTGATCTAAGTGAAGACTTATTCATACCAAAACTCTAAATGAAGGCTTGGTAATCTAACCCAGACATAGGTTGTCTTATTTAGGTCAGTAGTAGCATCAAAACCTGGCTTCCACCTACAAAGAGACAGATTGTGTTTTCCATAGATCCAAGGGCCACCAACAAGAACTGAGGTAAGATCTTACCTAGAGGTGAACTTAAAGAGAAAAAGACCTCCTTCCATAGAGCTTATAGCACACTACCCTTCGGTCACCATTTAGTTGAAACCCACCTCTTGACCATGTCAATAGGAGAAAATTTTACCCACCAGAGTGTACTCCATTGAAGATACTATCCTCTCCATGGTGTAGTTAGGGAGTTTGATAGCTGTTCCATCTATTGTCTCCAACAACTCTGAGCCAATAAAAGTATTAACGTGTTCTCCTTTGTTTGAGCCCAAGAGAACATTCTTCCAAGATTTTGAAACCATCTCCAAATTTTAAAGTCATGAGTTCTGAGGAACATCCCAAGGCCGCACCTGGATCAACCTGTACCGAGGGGGAGAGGGGTGGCGGGGTAGGGGCCCCCCTGGACTAACTGAGTCCATGCCCATAGAATTCAAAATTACAAAAGAGTGGGAAGTTGCAGAGCAAAAAATTTTGTATCAATTTTTTTTATGAATGTAATACAAAAAAATTGTTGAGTTTGTGTATATGTCCCATATTTAAATATGGGAATGACACAACTCAAGTGACTTTTGGCCATCTCTTGTAATTTTGTCTCATATGGATTTTGAGAGAAAATTTTTCATATCCCTATCCACTAAACCTATAAATGTGTAAAAGCAACTCACTTGGAGGGGTTGGAAACCCTATTTTATCTTAATAGAAGAAAAATTTGTGCCTATATTTTTTCTCTCTTTTTGGGGGGATTTTCCAATCACTAAGTTTGTAATCTTTTACTTCATGCATTTAATTCATGAAAACTGGATGAATCTGAAATGTGTTTCACATCACTAGTATCTTACTGATGGTGGGATGCTTTATGTGGTCAACTTGAACACCTTTATGTAGTTCAAAAATTGAATATTTATAATACACATCAACTATGGGAGTCATCTCCTTAACCTACACCTAAAATAGGGTGATTCTTGTTGCAACCTTCATACTCAGTTTAATTTTCTTAAAGATTGCATCATCTTGCATGTTGGTCATAGATTGTTTGGCCAAACAAAGATTACTTTATATGAAATTTATCTTTTTGTTGAACGGTGTATGTATTTCAAGATTGATAGGCTTAGTTTTCTCTACCCTTCTTTCTTCCTCATTTCTTGTGTAATTTTTATCTCACAATTAGACTAGGAATAGTTACCTACAATTTTAGTTTTAATTTTTTATTTTAGTGTTAGGGTTTTATAATGTGTAAAATGATGAAGTCCTTCACCTATATGGTAGAAAATTGAAATATTTTGATCAATTTTCATGTGTTATGATCATGGTTTCAAAATAAAAGTGTTGTAAATTGAAAGACACAATCTCTTTGAAATTGGAGTTGAAACTAATTGTGGTAGGAATTGGTTTTGTAATTTAAATTTGGTATGCACTTATGGATATTAAGTCAAATGAAATTAAATGTATGCATGAGCTACACATAACTAATTTTACAATATTGTGTTTTTATATTTTATAATGACCTTTTGTATTCCATTAGAACCCCCTTGAACAAGACACCCAAAAAACATTCAGCTACTTTTCTATTTCAAGCATCCTTTCAACTTGCAGATTTAGAAGACTCTTGGGGTTGAAAAACATTTCAAGATTAATGCTCCAAATTTTTGGTATGTCAAAACATGCATCAACAAGTAGAATGGAAAGATACCTTGATAAAGTCTCCTCTCATTTAAAGATTTGCAAAGGGAACATAGCAGAGGTCAAGAGTTATGCTTGTGATAGAAAATATAAAGTCACCACACAACAGAGGCTACAACAATGAATAGAAGGGTAGAATCTCAATCCTTGAAAGGGGGATGGAGGCATCTTCTAGTGAAACACTTGAGTGTTATCCTCTACCCAATGGTGGAATTAGTTGTTACCTCTTTCTACTTTGTTCCTGTTTGATGGAAAATTTGATTCTAACTAAACTACTTATAATTAGAATAATCTTCTAGCTAAACATTAGGATTCTAACCAACCAAGATGTATATATCGCTACTATCCAATCTAGAAGAGTGAGAATGTTTGGGCTAAATCCATTTGTTTCTAATAGAATGAAAGATGGGTAAATAATACTAACTAGAACAAATAAAACTAGGAAAATAAAGGAATTAACAAAATATTTTACAAAATGGAATATAGAAACAAACGAGCAAAATGACAGAGAACCTAGCACCAGAGGATGAAGCTCGCTATCTAGGATGACAACATGTCGTGAGGACATCTACACACCACATTGTAGTTTGTATGACACATATATAGTACATATTTAAGATCTTGAACTTCATGCCAATGTTTTCAACTATTCCTTATGTTATCAAGCTTCCTGATGAAACCTGTAAATACACAAATCATAAAAGATGGTTGGGCCATATAGGAGTTTGCCTTAGTCAAACCCCATTTTTGATGTTTACACCTCAACAATAGCCAACAATATTGATTGATTGATAAACAAAGTGTGTGCTCTAATTCTAAGTGTGTCTAGAATTGTTATGAGAAGTGACAAGTGATAATGTAATATTGATAAACAAAATCCTACTCAGTGACTTAGAGTGGATTCACAAGACAATCCATATATGATAGGCAAAACGAGAAATGTGCTCAACCCACAAAGATATGTGATATATCAAAAATGGATTGCAATATGAAGTACAAAAATGAGGTTTAATTAAAACTTTATCACCTCACAATAAGGAAATGAAAGTCACTCGGCAGGCAACGGTCCCAATCGAAATCCTTCAGGATTCACAACACTTCGATTGAAAAAGTACTTTGAATCAAGATTTCGAACAAGAGCATAATATAATCTTGATAGAATAAATTGTAGTAATCATCTTTCTCAATTTTGGGAAAGCTTCACTATGAAATAAAATTGATCCTTTGCAATGGCAAATCTACTTGCTTAAATAGAGAGGGCAAAGGCTAAAAATTAGGGAAAGGAGTCGTTTGGGCATGGATAAGGATCAATAAAATATCGATGTATCATGCAATTCAAGAGACAACTTTTAAAAATTATTAAAAAACTGAAAATTGTTTTTGGGATGTTAGCACACCATGTGGACATCCACGCTAAGTGCTAGTCTTTACAATTCTAGTTCTTGAAAGGTCTAGTCAACTTGGGACAAAGCTAGGATTTAGGAACTTTTATGGTTTTTGGATATGATAAGAAGAAAGGGTCAAAGTAGTGCAAAGGAACATCCCATGTGTTGAGGGTAAGGCAAAAGCTAGAAATGATCCTAAAACATGCTAAGGGTATGGACACTAAAGCAAGTGCCAAATATAGCATGAAATTGTGAGCACGCACAATTTACAATGCTACATTTAGCCCCTGCTTTAGCGGGCATATGACACTACATGAAGATGCATGCTAAAGTAAAAGAAAGTAAATAATCATGAAAAGGATACTATAGAGGATGTAGGATGTTGTTAAGTGAGAATGGAGCCCCTAGCTTGGGAACCTACAACAACACAATGTTAGGTACCGCATCTTGCAAAACCACTTGTCATAAAATAAAATCATCCTATAGGGTGAAAAGATAAGTTAATCCAAATAAAATTCTAAGGAGAATGAGATGAGAAAATTAATCTAGAGTGAAAAATGAGGGTAGATATGTGCCCACCTATTTATGCTTGCTAGTTTGAATGCAGAAACAAGGTAGAAATCTACTGCTTCAATTTTCTTTAAAAATGGTTAAAATGTGTTTGGTAGGGTCATTTTATAAAATAAAATTGAAGTGAAAGGCATATGATAAAATAGAGGGAAGAACTAGGATTCTAATGCAATGAATGACACAAAAATCAAAGTTCGTAGGCCCAAGTTATGAGAGTTTTCGTGAAGAGTACCTCTGAAAAAATTGATTTTTTTTCAAAATTTACTATAAATAGTAAGAAAGATTTTCATTTATACTATTCATTTGTAAATTCAAATTTTACTATTTTCAAAGATTCTGAGCACCTTGGAGAGAAAACATGTTGTGCACACAAGCTTACTGAGTACCTAGGATGGACCCGCTGAGGGAGTGCATGGAGTAGGGCATGACACTTTGTGAGGTGAGTCAAAATTTAAATTTTGTATTTATTTAATGCCTCATTTTGCATGCTAAATACCTCATCAGGGTGCTAGCACCCTTCTAGCATGCTAGTATCTGGGGAGTGCACTAGTGTCCTGAGGACATGCTAGGGTCTTCAAGACACATCAATGTTCAAAATATGTGTTGGGGTTTGAAAGACGCGCTAGCATCCAAAGCGCTAGCATCCTAAGGCATTAGAAAAATTTTGAATATTTAAATTTTAAATTTGATTTTTGATGATATGTTATTAATGAAATTTTTATTAATTTGATTGTAGTATCCTTGATGATGTGGGAGCACACTATCGGGCACATATACACATTGCTATGAGGTCGTAGGAGCGTACTTACACTAATAGAGCTTGGTCTCTTGCAAGATATCGAGATCTACTAGGTTTATACAATGCATTTGATGCACTTCCATGATCGGATATTGATGGTACTCATGGAGAGATGGGACATTGACACCTCTACCTTCCACTTGCTAACGAGAGAGATGACAATGACTCTAAAGGATGTGTACTAGATCCTTTGGCTACCAGTGTGAGGTCCCACTATTACGATCATCAAGAAATGATCAACATCATATGTATAGGTGGGATAGACTTACTGCCTGGGCTAGATCATACAGATGGATGACTCAAGGCACATCCATATTGGATGGTTGGATCAGGGCACAATGGTCACACTACTTGTACATCACATCATGATTGCTATCGTCGCCTTGTGTATTATATAGGATGGATGAGGTACTCACCTTCACGGTGGCCTTGTCCACACTATCAGAGTGATGGAGGACTAGAGGATGGTCTTTTTATGGGAACGGAGCATGCTCACCCACTTTTATCATGATCTACGACGCTATGTGCATTATGAGACACATAGCTTGATGACCTACATGCTTCTTCAAGTGTGGGATTTCAAACATATTAGACGCACATGGCCCACAGGGTACCAATACTAACCATCTAGTTGATGCCAAAAGCACACACCTACACCTTGAGGAGGTCATGGTAGTTTGGAGATTTGCTACATCGGTGAAAAACATTTGATAGATTGTAAAGTGTTGATGTCATATGGAGAGCTCCTACATAAGTATGAGGCCATGGATGGGGTAGACATGATAGCTAGCATGGATGTAGAGGGATCAAATTTTTGTTGGTTGCCTTGATCACATCATAGTGTTTTTCTACTATGATTAAGTCACCAAGTAGTTTAGGTGGGTGTAGGGAGTACCTAGAGTTGCATCCACCTACGTGTGATCACACCATAGGGCAGTGAGGTCAGGTGATAGGCCTCAATCAATTGTGGTAGACATTGCCTTGAGTGACTTAGATGATGATTTTGAGGGTACAAAACTCGTGACTGTAATAGATGGCATGGGGGTGACCCCAGCATACATAGCATGGTGGGTTACATCTTGACTTCCCCCATCTACCCAACAGACTACCCCCTTGGAGACTCGAGACCCTTGGAAAAGTAGGGTCAATTGGAGGAGGTTGGTAGTGGTGAGGAGCCTTCTAATGAGGAGGGATATGATGAGGAGGAGGAGCCATTTCCACCATCATTTGGGGGGCATAGATGTAGGGATGAGAGTAGTGGCGTTGCAAAGGAGAGGCCTAGGGTTCGACCTTGAGTGTCATGACCACTTCCATCAGCCAATGGCATGCCAGGTCAGTGGGAGAGAGGGGAGTCAAGTGGTGTAGCTTCTTCAGTGTCCCTTTAGTACCATTGATAATAGCAGCAACTATAGTGGTCGGTGCACCCAGCACCACACTAGCATAGCAGGTTGTCTCTACAGATGTTAATTGGCAAGACAAAGATCTTGGTGAGACTTTATTTATGTTTGTGATTTGAATAGAAAACTAGATGCATTTATGGTTTTTATTTGATATATGATATGTGGTGATAGATATGACATGATCCTTGTTTGATTTTGTAATTAGCACATAGGTGTGGCTCAACTTTATAGGTCAATTTTTTGTAGAGATGGTAGCCAATGTGCAGCTTGGATAGTTGGTGCGGCCAACTACAGGCCACTATAGCCTATCAGGTGGCACATGGATATTTTTGAGCCCATTTCATAGCTTTGAGTTGTTTATGAGGAGGGTCTGGTGCAGTTGGGGTAGGTCACAACTAAGAGAGACCAAGCCAAATTGAGAGCAGACAGCGTAGAGTAGGCATGTGATGCTCTATAAAGATAGTTAGATCTCATTGTAGCAGATTCACAGGGATCCCAAATAGTGCCAATACCTACCATTGATCATCCCCATGTGTAGGCACTGATGACAAAGGTGGCTCAGATATGGGAGAATGAGATGGATCTTGTAGCAGAGATGATGGAGTTGAGAGGCACTATTAGGGGCCTACAGACATGGAGTGGGTCTAGGACTCACTCATGATCTGTGGCCTCATAGCGAGATCCATCTATGATAGCCACCACCAAGGCTAGAGGGATCCAGCAGTAATAGCCTCAAGGAGTGATTTCATATTTTACATATGTACTTTTTGATACACCACATTTTATCATAATGGTGATTTTGTATACCATGTATCAAGACTATGATGTATATACGATCTTTTTGTGATTTTGATCAATATCATTGTTTTATGTGCTCACATTATGTGTTATAAATGGTTTAATTAAATGCTATTATGATTTCATTAAATAACTTGGTTAAATTGTTTAAGTAAATACTACAAAGATCTAATTAAATCATGTTATTTGACATGCGTGTTTAACTAAATGCTATTGTGATCTATTTAAACAACCTAATAAGATTATTTTGTTAGACACACAAGTATACTGAGAAGGGGGGTGAATTAGTATACAACCAAATTTTACTTTCAACAAATTCAACTTATCTAGAGTAGATTAAACCTTAAGTATTACAACATTAACATGAGCATGAAAGAATAACACAATGCACATCAACACATAACACCAAATATACATGGAAAACCATAGAAGGGAAAAACCATGGTGAGGATTAACTCAAAATATATGAAGCTCAAATAGTAATTTTGTTTTAGGGACTTTAACCCAAGGAAGCTGCAACTCCCTAAGTAACTTTGGTTTAGGGTTACACCCAAGGAAGCTTCTACTCCTTGATGAATTTGTTTTAGGGTCACTCCCAAGGAAGCATCTACTCCCTAAAATGATAATACAAAAGATTACAGTGTAATAGTTTTTTCTTACTATCTAAAAATTGTCATTGAACCTCACACCTTTGATGATTGCACTTCTGCCTCCTCACACTTTCTTCTAAAGATCTAATCAATTAGTCACACTCTATACTTGATCACTATTGCAAATATGTCTTCAAGATGAATCCAGACAGCATTAAAAACATCTATTCTTTCTCACACAGTCGCACAACAATAATGCATTTATTCTTCTTTTATCTGCTTACAAACCTTTTTCATCATCTTGCAATCATGTCATATCTCACTCACTTTGATTCATTATTTATACATGATATTAGATTGATTACATTTCTTGTTTCCCAAATACAACATGAACAATACATTTACAAGTCAGCTAGACAACACACACTATGAAACGTCTAGAAGATAGGCCCTAATTGAAACAACACGTTACACCAGCAGAAGATTCAGACCTTGTGGACCCCAACACTTGCTTAACCATGTCCAAAACATCATTCACAGCTTCAAACACCAAGGAATGACATCCTCACACTCCACTCATTTTAAAATAGGACAGCTTTAAGAAAAACACATGAAGACTTGAGATATAATGACCATATCAACTTGTAAACCCTATGTGGTACTAGAAACAAGAAATATCTCCATGAAAATTTTCCAGATGAGTTCACATGACTCATAAAACACCCCCATACACTCTTTTTTCACCGCACATCATAGAATTATGCTACACAACTTCAAACATTTACTCTACAAACATGTTGTTTTCTGGAACACAATGAACCATGCTTTCAATTGAAAAACTAAGCTACAGACCACCAAGAAGCCTGAAACTAAAAAGAGGCATGCAATGCACATATAGGAACATGTTCACAAAATCTCAAGGTCAATCATTCACTCTTGAAGGAATGCAAAACATTCCAGTGGGTCTTCAATACTACACCATTCTCCCAGAGCACATTCTGATGTTCTATCATACATAACTTTCATAGTGGAGGGAAATATGATTTGAGACTTTGGAAATAACACCTTCACTACCTTCTTGACACAATCTCATAATAGCATAGCCAAATATACAACTACAAAGGAATGTGGAGCATTCTATCACGCTACTAGGAATATCTTCACAAAACCAATCCTATCTTTAAGTTGTTAGCAGAAAAATATTCTTCCAGTGATCAAAACATCATGAAACTTGGAACATACATAAAATAACATTGTATAAAGCTATGTTCCAAACCACAAAATCCCAATAGCACAATGATGAAAATGCGAAGCAATCTTCTGGACAGTCTTCAGAGAGTAGACATTCTGAAACAAAGACTATCACCTACTTTCGAGGTCAAGCCTTCATTGCATTACCACATACAACTTAGGATCAGTAGGATAGATCATACAACATGCTTCAAGCTATCAGGCATCCTTCCTTAACATATGATTCTCTTAGTGCTTCTAATTCCCATATTTATAAGGCTTCAAACTCAACTCTGCTTTGATTAGGAATATAGCTTTATGACCTCCAAGCATGACTTTTTCTCTTCCTTACTTTCATGATAGTGTTGACATTAGTGTATGCTATGTTGACATCATTGTATGCTATGTTAACATCAATGACAATACATATGGCCAACTATCTTCCCCATTGTCATTGATGGCAACATATGCTCCCCTTAGACTCTCTCCCCCTTTGACATCAATGACAAAGGGATCCAATACCTGCTCATTCTCCCCCTTTATCAACAATCATAAATTTGCAAACTTTTTCTTGCGAGCTCCCCTATCATCAGTCACCACTACCTATTCCCCTTGAGAGGTAGCCATCATTAGTCAAGGATAAAGATATGGCATGAATTCCCCCTGGGAAGATGCACCATTATGCATCTTAGCAAGAAGGAGGGGCAATTACCCCTAACCTCTGTCGGAGATCCTCAAAGATGTGTTTTGCAAGGGCCTTTGTAAAGATATCTGCGATTTGGTCCTTTGTTAGGACATATTCTAACTTCTCTTCCTTATCTACAACCTTCTCTCTCAAAAAGTGATACCTGATTGCTATGTGCTTGGTTTTGGAATGCATCACTGGATTCTTGGAAATATTGATAGCACTTGTATTATCACACAAAATAGGAATAGGCTCATCATACAATACCTTGATATCCTTCAGAGTATGTTTCATCCATAACACTTGTGTGCAATAGGAGGCTATTGCAATATACTTTTCCTCTACAATAGATAATGATATTGAATCTCGCTTCTTGCTTTGCCATGAGACCAATCTACTTCCTAGAAATAAAGCACCACCACTTATACTTCTTCTATCATCAACACAACTAGCCTAGTCAGCATCAGTGTATGCACTCAAATCAAATTCATTATCTTTTGGATACCATAGGCCATAGTCAGGAGTTCCTTTCAAGTATCTAAATATCCTTTTCACTACCTTCTCATGTGTTTTCTTAGGATTGGCTTGATATCTGACAACCACACATACTACATGCATAATGTCAGGTCTAGAAGTAGTTAAGTACAATACTGCTCCAATCATAGACCTATAGGCAATCTGATCTACCTCCGGAGACTCATCATCTTTTCTCAAGTGACATCTAGTGACCATGGTAGTACTCATTGGTTTTGAATCCTCCATACCAAACTTCTTCAATAATTCTTTGACATACTTAGCTTGAGAATTAAAGATACCACCATCTAGCTGGGAAATTTGAAATCCAAGGAAGAAAGACATTTCAACAATCATGGACATCTTAAATTCTTTTTGCATCTCCTCTACAAACCTCTTACATATATCATCATTTCCACCAAAAATGATACCATCAACATAAACAGCAACCATCAAGATCATGTCTCCTTCCTTTATGTAAAGATTTCTATCTGTAGTACCTTTCTTGAAGCCCTGCTGAAGTAAGTACTTGCCTAATCTTGCATACCAAGCCCTAGGTGCTTGCTTGAGCCAATACAGATCCTTCTTGAATCTACATACCATGTCCAGATCTTATAATATCTGGAAACCATATGGTTTCTCAATGTAAACCTCCTCCTCTAGGTCACCATTCAGAAATGTTGACTTGACATCCATATGACACACCTTGAAGTTCTTGTGAGCAGCAAGAACAAGGAAAATTCTGATTGCCTCCATCCTAGCTACTGGAGAAAAACTCTCCTCAAAATCAATGCCTTCTACTTGAGTATATCCTTTGCATACTAATCTTTCTTTGTTCCTTACAACTTCACCTTCTTCATTTAGCTTGTTCCAAAACACCCACTTTGTTCCTATAACATTCTTATTGGCTGGTCTAGGAACCAATTCTCATCTCTGATTCTTTTCAATCTGATCCAATTCTTCTTCCATTTATTTTATCCATCCATCATCTTTGATGGCTTCAACAAAGGTCTTAGGTTCCACTTTTGATAATAAACACAAGCTCACTTGCTCATGTGTCTTGGTAAACCTTCTCCTTGTCTAGACACCTTCATTTTTGTCTCCAATGATCTACTCTGTTGAATGATTCTTCTGAACATGCTTTGCAGGGGTTTTAGGCATCTATTCATGTTCATGTTCCTTTTCTTCTTTCACTTCTTCTACTTCTTCATCTTCAATGCAAGGGAAAATATTAGATCCGATGTCTTATGAATCCTATGAGAATTGATACAAGTCTTCATCTACTTTGACATTTGTGCTTTCAATCATCTTTCTCAACCTCTTTTTGTAGCATCTATAGGCCTTGCTTATGGTTGAGTAACCAAGAAAGATTCCTTCATCACATGTTGAATCAAAATTTCCTAAGTCTTCTTCATCTCTTCTGATATAGCATTTACTACCAAAGATCCTGAAGTATCCAACAAAGGGAGGTCTTCCATACCACAACTCATAAGGGGTCTTAGTGTTATTGACCCTTAACTATACTCTAGTAGTTAGATAGACAATAGTGTGAATTGCTTCCTTCCAGTATACATTAGGCAAATTTGCATCTTTCAACATTGCCCTAGACATTTCTTGCACAATCCTATTCTTCCTTTCCACTACCCCATTTTGATGAGGGGTTCTAGGAGAAGACAAGTACCTCCTAATACCATGATCTTCACAAAACTTTTCAAATTCATTTGAAGTAAACTCACCTCCTCTATCTGATCTTCAACATTTGAGCTTAGTATCCATTTCGTTTTCAACCAAAGCTTTGAAAACTTTAAACTTATCAAGGGCATCATATTTTTCTCTTAAGAAGGTAACCCAAGTCATTCTAGAATAATCATCAACGAGGAACATAAAATACCTTTCACCTTGTTAACTCTTTACTCTTGTAGGTCCACATAGGTCTATGTGAATTAGCTCTAATGGCTTTGAAGAAGTGTACTCCTTGCTTTTAAAACTTGTCTTTGTCTACTTTCCCATTTGACATTCCTTGCATACAGTGTTTGTAGGCTTGATTAGCTTAGGCATATCTCTCACTGCATGAGTAGAGCTGATTCTTACCATATTATCAAAGCTGTTGTGTTCCATTCTTTTGTGTCATAGCCAACTCTCACTAGATTGAGTCAATAGACATGTTCTTCCATTTGCTTCTTTCAAGTGATAAACATCACCACATGTCTTGATACCTTCTGCAACTAGCTTTTCGGATCCTGTTGTAGACACCCATTTGATATACTATCACCCATCCTTTTATCCATCCCTTGCACCTAGACTTGGTCCTCCCTTGTCATTGGTATCAAGCACAAAGGCTACCCAAATTGTAAATCCATTGATGTTCCAAAACATTTCAAAAAAAAAAAAACTCCAAAAAAATCAAAATATTTCCCAAAAAAACACAAAAAAATCAATATCCAATGAAACATCCAAGCAATAAAACCAATCATCATCAATCCAAAACAATCCACTTCAACATTCAATCAAAATAAAATCATCATCATCATCATCAATTCTTCCTATCAATAACATTCATTCATCTATTTCAATCAATCACTTCTTCCAATCATATCAATCAAATCAATCTAAGCAATGATCTCAAAATCCAAGTCATACTAATCCATATCAAGCAAGATAATCAATCAAGGAACATTATCCAATCAAATCAACAAGTTTTGATCCTAATCTTGTCATGAGCCCAATCAATCATCATCAATCATCAAGCATCCTTGTGTTGATCTAGGGATATAGCTTTCCCCGCAATGACAACACTATATATCATTATCAACCAAACAATCAATTATTGGTTTATGACTTGACAAGGGCAATACCTTGTTCATTTTACATCCTTTGAGCACACTGTGAACACTTGCTTATGCTTAGATTGAGTGGACACTCTAATCATCACACCATCACTATCATCATGAAAACAATCAACCTAGCAATAGCAAACATCACAACCAAAACACATGAAGCCAACCATCAAAACAAATCCTATCAATCCTTAGCATCAACAACAAACATCACAACCAAAGCACATCAACTCCAATCAGAACAAATCTAATCACTTCAGCAAATCAAAAGTAGCTCAATCCACCACATATTATCCAATCATCAACATTTCATCAATCCATAACTTGATCAATCAATCCATTTTCATCATCTCATCAAGAAAACATCAGAACTACATCTCATTTCCATTGTTAAGTGCCTTGATCCCATGGATACAGGGTATGTAGGTAGTCTGGAGTATAAAGGAAGTGCCCAGATTCAGGCACATATGATTTTTCTTCTTTCTCCTCTTATACTTCATCAAGAAACAACTTATTCTAATCAATCTATCATTCAATCAATCCATTTATAGAAATCCATCATCATCAAAATCATAGCACATCAATCCAACCATCAAATCAATTCATCAAATCAATCTTCATCCATCAAATCAAATCAACTCAAATCATTCAAAGTAATGATCCAAATGTAAGTCATCATAAAGCTATACCAATCAAGTTAATCAATCAAGCCAAGTTATCCAATCACAATCAATGGTCTTGATCCTAGCCTTGTTGTAAGCCAAATTAATCAATCAACCAATTAGCCAACCAACTCAGCAAACAACCTTGTGTTTATCTAGGGATATAGCTTTCCCCACAATGATAACACTCTCAACTATCATCAATCAGCAAGTAATCATTGGTTTACAACTTGATAGGGGCAATACCTTGTTTGTTTTTCAATCATTTGTGCATGCTTGCTTTCTTGCTTGTGTGTGATATCATTTTATCTTGCATTTGCATCGCATCTGTAACTTTCCAGCTAATATTCATATCTTGTGTATGTTGGAATAGCTTTTTGCACTATCCTTTACATATAAGGTCATATCATACCTTTTGTGCACTAGGACTTCAATGCTCTAAGTTTCCTTCCTCATATGTTAGACAAGGTTGTATTATGCTGGGGCACAAGACACATCGTCACCCTGGTTCCTTATACCTTGGTGCATAACGTCTAGTGCTATATTAAACATCATGGTTGCTCACATTAATTGCAGCATAACACATCATTCATTTCTTCTATCTATCCCCTATCTTTCTTTTTACATCTAAGCCATTTTATTTCGAGAGCCTACCCGTGTTTGTCCAACCCGCCTATCCTCTCGAGGGGGCATCATCATCCCATTTCATCTTCATCCTTATCATATCTTTTCATCATCATCTCTATCGATTATCCATACCTTAGTTTCTTTGAAATGATGTTACTTGACATAAATCTTATCATCTCGAACATCATCTCAAAGAGGGGCAAAATGTAGACACCCAAATTTGTCCCAACTTTGTCCATGTCCTACAACACCTTGTTAAAACATTATCCTAAACATCATAAGCCATTTTTGTCCTAAATCCCACTCTTAATCCCATTTATCCATTAGCCAATTAATTAAATAAATTTTTTATTTAATTAAAATCCCATTCAATCCCATCCTCATCCTACTTAGCCAATTAATTAAATAAATTTTATTTATTTAATTAATTTCACATGCATAATTCCATTTATCTTATCCTCATCCCAATTAATTAAATAAATTTTATTTATTTAATTAATTTCCAACTATATCCCAACTAATTCAAATATTTTATTTGAATTAAGTCACATGATCTTTCATCATATTCCAATACTTGTCCAGTCAATCATGTGTTGTAATACAACTTTCATTCATATCCTTCACATGCACAACTAATGGGACCTAAATTTAGTATCTTTCAATCCTAGCCATTCATATAGCCTCTGAATCTCCACCGTCAATTGATCTTGGTTGAGTTCTATATAAACACCCTCTCATTCCATATGAAACATCCAGCAATCATATAGCACCTACATTATCATCTTGAGCATCTTGAGCATTTGAGCATCCAATTGAGCTTTTATCATTCCATCATGGCAGCTTTCAGCTTTGCAATTGTTCATTGTTGAAGAAGCAGTCCACATCTCATAAACAAGGAATCGCATGGTCTAGGTGATGCTATGCTTGAATTGCATTACTCTTTGATTTCATTTAGATTAGATTCCTTGATGATGGTAGGGTTAGGTTTTCATGGCTATGTCTGATCTTGCGAACCTGATTTTACCAATCACATTCTGGCACGCCCGGTGGGACCCATGTCCTTGATTAACCTCTCTTGTTTGAGTTGTTTTTGTGAATTTTAAATCTCTTGGAGCGCCAATCTTTCATTTTTACAAGCTTTTGTAGCAAAATTTTGCATTTTTCTAACTCTAGTTTGTAAAGATTTAGCTAAAAATGTATGTAGATGATCTTTTAGCCCAAATCTAACCTCACCATTACATCCAGGAGGCCGTTTCCATAAATTCTAAGTACAAATTTGCCTAAATTTGATGAAAAATGGAGCATTTGGCGAAGAAAACAACAACCGGTATGTAGAAATGTGCCTCTGGTAATTTAGGTCGCCTTTGATCAAACAGCAATCGCCTGGGCTAAATCAGCTCCCCTTTGATCAAAGACTGGTCGCTTATGGTCAAATTTGGCTCGCTTTTAAACAAATAGTATGCAGCTTTTGGTAAAATTCAGCTCGCTTTTGATCAAAAAATGCTCACTTATGTTAAAATTCAGCTCGCTTTTGATCAAAAACTGATCGCTTATGGTAAAATTCAGCTCGCTTTTGATCAAAAAATGATTGCTTATGGTAAAATTCAGCTCACTTTTGATCAAAAACTGATCGCTTATGGTAAAATTCAGCTCGCTTTTGATCAAAAAATGATCACATATGGTAAACTTGGTCACATATGGTTAATATTTGCAATCTCTCACCTAAAACTTTCCAGATCGCTTTTGGGCTAATAGTAATCGCTTTTGCTCATATTTTGATCGCTTTTAGTCATATAGTAATCATTTTTGCTCATATTTTGATCGCTTTTATCTAAACAGTAATCGCTTTTGTCTTTAACCTAGTCGCTTTTGGTTTGATAGTAATCACCTTCTGCAGAACTAGGGTTTCTGTCGCATCTTTCATTTTACAGATATAGGTCACTTGTAGGCCAAAACTGGTCGCTTTCGGCTTTTCTGCATCGCTTATAAGCCTACAGCATTCGCATCTAGTGTTTTCTGAGTCGTATTTGATATGCAAGGGTTCACCTATGGTAAAACATGAGATCGCTTCTAGACACACGATGATTGGCCCTGCCATCTTTCGCATCGTTGACAAGCCTATAGGAGTCGCATCTAAGCCATAACATATCACCTGTAGACAAATTTAGATCACTTCTAATCAATAGGAAATTGCATCTGGCAACTGTAACTTGCTTTTGGTTGCTGTCATTGTGCATCTTGGTGTTTCTATCATAACTTTCACATACGGAGGCCAAATCACACAAACAAGGACTCGTTGGAAAGTTGGGAGGACAAACTTTGCAAATATACTACTTTTATCATGTGACTATACCATTTTTTAGGATTTTTTTATCAGTCAAAGTTCAGCTTCATTGAAAACTTCATTTGAGCATAACTTGAGCAATTTTGATCAGTTTTCAATGAATCTTTTTTTTTAAATTGCTTAGAATGTCCTAAACTTTCTATCTATGCAATCTCTTTTTCTGTATGAATCCATTTTCATCAGAGTTTACTAGATTTCATCTTTTTCACATAATCATCTTCTATGCAAGTTTACTTGGTCGTTTTGCGATTTTGTGACTTGTAGGTGCATCTAAGGAGCTGGAGCAGCATTGGCATCAACATATATAGCAATTTGGATAGTGAATTAACCGAGTGCAATCATTTCATCTCTTATCTTATAATCTTGTTTGCGAACACATTTGGATTTTGGGCATAAAATGAACAACTTGTTTGCTATCACATCAAAAATTGGGCTAAAACGAACCATTGTCTTTCTACACATTTGGCTTTGGATCTAAAATGAACAAGTGCTTGAACTATTTTCCACACATCTCATTTTCTAAAGGGGAAATTAACAACTGCGAGTGTGAATCAAGTGATAGCTCACTTGGTTTGCTTTTGTAAACCCTATCTAGGAGGCTTACTTGGAGACACACCACTCCAAGGGATGACCTCAATCGAGGCTGAATCGAAAGACACCCTCATTGGGAGTTGTAAATCTTGTCACTCTTGGCTAAGCCCCAAAGAACTTTATACCTTTGGGAAGTGAAGGTGAAGGGTGGGTTACCCCTTTCTCCCTTCTGTGTGGCAGGATTTCTCTTTCAATTCCTTAGTCAACCTTGTGCAATCTAGCCTAAGACCTAATTGGCCATACCCACTTGACTAGACATTAGGCTTGTTGATGTGTCTTCCATGTGTGCTCGCTTAATCATCACATTTCATTTTCAAAATTAAACTTGCTTATGTGTCTTGCGTGAGTGATTCATGTGTGTATATGCATAATCATTTGTTTGAACATTGCCAAATCAAGCTCTAAACACCAAACACAAACAAATCAATCTAAACATTTATCCTAGTCAACACACATCATATCCAACTCAATTTCATCCACATCATCCAAACAATCCACATCATCATCTAAATCCCTAACAAGCACTTGTGTGACATCATGTCAACCTTAGAGGACCTCCAAAAGCTCCTTCATATGCTTCGCCACATGCATGCAAGTCAATCACCTTTAGAGCAGCAAACCTTTCAAAGCATTCAAAAACTGATTCAAATATGTCAAACAAACCAATCCTCACACATACAATGCCTCTTGGAAGAAATCCAACACCTCATGGCCACTTGCAAATTCCAACGACCATCCTATCTAGCACCTATCCCATTATATCTATCCACTCATCAATCCAATTCGATACCAACTTATTCCATTTCTTCAAATGTTATCCCTTATCCACATCAACACATCACATCACAACAACCCATTCAACAATTCCAACATCAACAACAAATCATATCACAACAACAAATCCAAACACCCTCCCAACCTCAACAAACTCCACATCAACCTTACATGTCATCATATTCAATTTCATATCAACCTAATCCACCTATCCACCAAGACAATGCCACATCAACCTATGAACATCCACCTCAAGCTTATCAAATCCCTCATGCCACCATTCCAATGCACTACCAAGCCCATCCACAAAGCAATCAAGTGATATCACACGAACAACAATCAAGTCCCAATGGCCTTTTGTATATAAATCAAGTGAGCACAAGTCAACCTTGCCAACAAGATCACATGCCCACATCTTTGAGTCCACCGCAAGATATTCTGTCTACATATCATACCATTACACCTAGTTGCCAAGACTATCAATGGCCTCCCCAACAAGCACAAATGAGCCCAAATCCACCTTTACAACAAAAAGCACATGCAACTCTAAGTGGCCCTTTGTACATAAACCAAGCGAGCCTAATGCAATAAGACTTAATTACCTTTGACAAGGGAGATACCAACCTAGCTAGTTCATCTTATGAATACCCTCCATCATCCAATCACATGCCGACACATGAGCCAACTAATCCTATCTCAATACCACCATGCGATCCCAATCATAGTCCATTGATCCCTCCATCTTCCAAACCACCAAGCCCTTCATTACCTTCATCACCATGTCATTCTAATTCTTCACCAAAGGATGCGGATGAGCTAGTTTTACAAAGGATGCTTGAAGCAAAACTCATTGAACTTCCTGAAGTCAAACCATGTGAAGAAAGTCCATATGATGAACATGATTATTGTGCATACCATAAGACAAAAGGCCATAATACAAATAAATGCCCAATATTTGTCCCAATTGTTTACAAGGTGTACCCACCTATAATGGGAAATCATGCCACATCATTCAAATCCCATGTGTCACCCCCATCTAGTCCAAATCCTAATCCATCAAACTCCATTATCCCTCCATCTAATCCTAATCGTAATCCAACACCATCTACCCTTATCATCCATCCATTATATTGTCCATCCACTCATACCCTTGCAAAGGATGTGATCCATTGGCTACTAGCAAGGAATACAACACCCCCATGTCAAACACCAATTCATGAGCCTACCAAAGAACTTCCAAAGGTCATGTCCAATCCTATAATCTCATCATGTGGTTTACATATCCTTGAGCCTATCCAAGATCCCTCAACTAACATTCTTAGCCCTTCAAGCCCATCATGTGACCTACAAGCCATCAAGCCTATTCAAGAGTCTCCTATTATGAATCCAAGTCAAGAGTCATTTACTTTTATTCAAGCAACCCAAGAGGTATGTCAAAGATGTAATCCTAAGCATGTGGAAACATTAAGCCCTAGTCCAACTCAAGATCAAAACACTTTCATGCAACCCATCCATAATATTTACCTTCTTTATGATCAAGATGATACCTATGAAGAAGCTCTCCATGAGAACCTTGATCCTATCCATAATCCTAGATCTATCCATGAGCAAGATATCCACATTGCTCCTAGTCATCTGCCATCTAGCCCTATCCATAATGAGCAAACATCCACTTGTCATGATGAGAAACTTGTCCCCCAAGCAAGCATAGAAGATCAAATCAATAACTTGGATCTACATGAACACAATGCTAATCAAGATCTTAATGATCCTCCTTCCACATCCACCATCGATTTCACTTCAAGTCCACCATCATGTCCTATTGGTCTTACCACCCTTATACATGAATGTTCTTCCTTAGGACAACAACAACCTTTATCCACTTCATCTTCTCCATCCAATAAAGAACTCAAGTCTAGTTACCTAAACACACCTAGTCCCATTGTCCATCGCATACTCCAAAACATGAACTACCAAGGCAAAGGTCTAAGTCTTAATGAACAAGGTATTTTGGATCCAAACCATGTCAAGGTCCCTCCAAGCTCATATGGCCTTGGATACACACCCCAAGGTAAACAAGGCCAAGATGTTGGTAATCCCTTCATGCATCCTAAATCTACCACTTTCCATCGCACCCCCCATCATCTACCCAAAACATATGTTGCCATTTCACCTCTATCATCCTATAAAAGTCAAAAGCATGTTACCATACACCTTCCGCCATCCACCTTGCCTCCACTTTTACCAACTCCAAATATCTCTCCATCCACCTTGCCACCATTGCTTCTGACACCTAACATACCTATCATTCATAAGTATCCTTACATCCCTAGTCATGGTCAACAAAAGCACACATCATTTAAGCATAAATCTTCCAATCATTCCATCCACTTCACCCACCCGATGGGATTCAAAAGCAAAAATTTTGATGCCTTTATCCATAAAGCTAAAAATCCTACCAAAAATCCTAAAGGTCTTCATACCTTAGGACATAAAGAATCAAAATCAAAGCAAAGTTCATCTAAACAGCCATCTAAACCCTTACCTCCAAGAGCAAAGCCCAAAAGAAAAATGATTTGGGTTCCTAACCAAATAGCTAGTAAAGCAAATGAGGCATCTTCATCCACACCTCAAGAATCCCAACCACCCATATCCATCCAAAAGCCTACTTCCATCCAAAACTTCCAGTCCCTTCAAAAATCCCACAAGCAAAACAAAAGCACTAAAAATACTAAATATATGTGGGTTCCTAAATCACTTCATCAACCATCTCTAAGCAAACATCTCCATTGCTTCCTACACCACCATCCAATCAAAAATCTTTAATGTTTATCATGGTGTGTGCAACCATTGGTCATGGTTCCCTTCCACTCCGCAGCACCTCCACACAACTACATCTCCCCATCTTCCATCCATTATCCTACATATCTCCCCCATGCTATCCCTATGGTCCATGCTTTGGCATAAACTTTTCATCCATCTTCATTCCATAAGCCTATATAATCCACATCATAATCCACTATCCCCATCTATCTATCCTTGCATGAACCTTTCATAATCCACTATCCCCATCCATCCATCCTTGCATCAATCTTGCATAATCCACATCCTAATCCACTATCTACCTAATCCATCTCCCATCCACGCAATCCCTTATCAACATCGATGAGCATAATGACATGGTCCATGCGAAGACATCATCCATCTCTAATGGGACACTATCACCTTTCATAGAACTAGACACTTGAGTCCCTCCTATACATTACCATGGTGAAAACTTGGCAAACAAGTGCCATGTGTAATTGTCAACCCATCTAAAAGGAAAAAAAATCAAAATAGTAAAGAGAAATCCCTTCGTCCAATGGTGAAAACCTGGTAAACAGGCGCCTTGGATAAGTACCATGATGAAAACCTGGCAAACAGGCGTCATGTGTAGGTTGATCTCCTATGTCACTTACACTTGGGGGCACATTGTCTCATCCAACCTATCCATTTTCAAACTATTTATCCCATTCTATCATTTTCCATCTTATCATGTCCTATCGAACCATCGTACCATCCTTAGCCATTACATAAACATGCCTATCCTATTGAACCCATTTATCCATCTTTCTACCTTTTGATTTTGATGAAGACATAGGGGCAAAATGTTGAAACATGCTTTGATATTTCTTGACATACCTTCTTTTCAAACAATCCTATCATTATCCACCTATCATAAGCCTTTTCATCCAAATCCAATCCATCATGTCATCCTATTTTCATAAGCATTGTCATGAAAAATCCTAAGTCTTCTACCTGGTATGGGGCAAGTTTTTCCTATGCAACATAGCCTTTGGAGATCACATCCTAGCTCCCTTATGATCCATCCACTATGGTGTATCCTTATCATGAGCTTTCCATCTTATAGCTTATCCCCATCCATTTATCATGAGCTTTCCACTATAGCTTACCTATCCATTTATCATGAGGCATGCATCCATCCCTTATATGGCCTATCCTCTTATCTATCCATCCAACTCTCATGAACCGGTCTCTCCATCCCAATCTCTCCAATCTCCCCAACCCGTGTCAACCGAGTCGGCCTAGTTGTCACCCAGTGTACATCATACTCTGGCAATGTGCCTGGATCTGTGGGACCCTATCTCCTCTACCATGCCACTGGCTGTAATCCATCTCTCTCTACCAAAGCTGTCTCAACCACAACCTCTGGACCCCAATCAAACACCTCCTGTCTCATCCTCCCAAAAATGGCATCACCTACTGGTACTACTTGTGCCTCCCCGAACTGTCTCAAAGCTCTCTCTGGCAAATAGCACTCTATAATATACACACCGCATCCAAAAATGTATCTCGCCTATCTAACATAGACAAGCTCTGCATCCTCCTCATCCCAGTGCTCACATCCTAGCCATGGCCTCCATACAAATCTATCCACCTCATCTAATCTCCTCCGCCAGTATACCACACCTCGGCGCTATCGATATGTCAGAGCCCTTTTATACATCCGCACAAATGGCTCTCTTGCTACTCTAGCCACCCATCCCTCTGGTCTCGTAACCAGAATGTGCTCATACGCCCATACATGTAAAATTGTCACTCTTGCCGACATACTCGCTCCAAACATATAAGCGTAATCATGTAAATAATGATAGAGCTGTCCCAATACACACTCTGCCCATGCATATCTCATGCCATATAAAAACATGCCCTCCATCACTGTCCCCCATCCTACTAGAAAACCTCTAGCTCTCCTATCACCCACTAGCCATCTAATGATAGCCACTACTACCCGCTGTAACCTATCACAGAGCTCCTCCATCCTCACCATCAGAATCTCTGAACCCTCTGCTCCGATGTCTGGTGTCCCAAATAATCTCCTGAATGCAGCTGGACCCATATCCGGATCATAATCCACACACTCCCCATCTATCAGAATCCTCAAAATCTGGAACACATCCTCGAAGGTGATGGTCGCCTCTCCTGTAGGTAACAAGAATGAACTATGCTCGCTCATCCATCGCTCCACCATCACTGTCATCAGCCCCCGATGTGCCTGAACTGGCTCTAATTGTGATACATGCTCCAAGCCAAGGATCTCTAACACCAGTCACTCCTCTGCATCTAACCATCTCACCAACCGCAAATCTCTCAGATGTGGCTCTCGTGATACCAATGGCGGTAGTACATCCTGTATCATCCATTTATCCTTGTCAGTTCATTCCGTTAGTTTATCTATATCAAAACCTGCTTATCTATTTGCTATTCTATCTTACACCTACCATATGCATTTCACTTTCTCACATGTGCTTCTCAGCTCTCTAGCGACTAGCTTTACCACATGCACACCTATTTTGTCTACATGCGAGCTATTTCTACTCATGCACTTACTGTTTACCTAGAAGCGAGCTAACCTGCTGTCTATGCTTATCTATGCTTTCTATGCACGTTCTATCCTATATGCACTCATGTTTGTCCTAAACGTGAGCTACATTCTATATGCGCCTTATTTTATACCATACGCGAGCCAAATAACCATTTCTGACCATTTTAGCCCTAGACACGTGCTATTTACCCTATGCGAGCCACTCCTACTCACATGCGAGCCAAACTACTCTATGCGCCTGCTATTTGCCCATAAGCGAATGGTTTCGATCCATATGCGCATTTAGCCGCTATTTCCTATCGACGGGATGCGACGCATTTTTCCCTAAGCGACCTAGACACACTCAAAAGTGACCAAGACTACTGTAAGTGCTTTATACTTCTACATAAGCAACCTGAAACCGCTATTCCTGAAACTAGTCACTTTTGGTGATGTGTGTGCATTAATGACGCTTTTAAGCTATTAAATGCATGCTTTTGAGAAAAGTTTTATAACATACTGGTACGCCTACTCCCTCTGGTCGCCCATGTGTCCTCACTCGCTCTGCACAATGATCCCTGCGTGGAATAACCATCCTAACAGCTCTCCAACTCTCACTCTCAAGGGCTCTGGATTTTTCTAGTTTCTGAGCACAAATGAGCTTGTTTGCCATGGCAAAACCTACTTATAGCCTATCCAAACCCTAAATTAGCTTATCCAAAACCTAATTTTTTTTATGCCATAGCTTATTTTCTTCCACCCAACCCCCATTTTCTTCATGTCAGCCTTCTTTTTAGCCTTTTTCTTCTATCGCGAGCCAATCTAGCCCTTCCTAGTGAGCCTGGCTTACCTCTCGAGGGGGCATCACCTGCTAGTTACACTGGGGCATAACTTGTTTATCAAATGCATATCATATCTTCTTTGACACAACGCTCTATCGAACATTGTATCAAAGAGGGGCAAAATGTAGACACCCAAAATTGTCCCAACTTTGTCCATGTCTAGCAACACCTAGTTAAAAACATTATCCCAGACATCTTATAGCATTTTGTCCTAATTTCCCTAATCTATTAAGCCAATTAATTAAATAAATTTTATTTATTTAATTAAAATCCCATTTAATCCCATCCTCATCCTACTTAGCCAATTAATTAAATAAATTTTATTTATTTAATTAATTCCACATCATATCCCAATCATATCCTATCCTCATCCCAATTAATTAAATAAATTTTATTTATTTAATTAATTTTCACATCATATCTTATCCCATCCTATTCACCTATCCTATTAATTAAATAAATCTTATTTATTTAATTAATTTCCAACTATATCCCAACTAATTCAAATATTTTATTTGAATTAAACACTCATCTTTTATCACATTCCAACACTTGTCCAGTCAATCATGTGTTGTAATACAACTTTCATTCATATCCTTCACATGCACAACTAATGGGACCTAAATTTAGTATCTTTCAATCCTAGCCATTCATATAGCCTTTGAATCTCCACCGTCGATTGATCTTGGTTGAGTTCTATATAAACACCCTCTCATTCCATATGAGACATCCAGCAATCATATAGCACCTACATTATCATCTTGAGCATCTTGAGCATTTGAGCATCCAATTGAGCTTTTATCATTCCATCATGGCAGCTTTCAGCTTTGCAATTGTTCATTGTTGAAGAAGTAGTCTACATCTCATAAACAAGGAATCGCACGGTCTAGGTGATGTTATGCTTGAATTACATTACTCTTTGATTTCATTTAGATTAGATTCCTTGATGATGGTAGGGTTAGGTTTTCATGGCTATGTCTGATCTTGCGAACCTGATTTTTTACCAATCACACCTGCCTTCCTAATTTCACAACCATTAGCATGAAAAGTAAGATTGTAACCTTTCCTAAACATCTAACTAGCACTAAGAAGATTGTGATGTAATCCTTTGACATAGAGAACATCCTCGGTCCTGTTCTTTCCATCAATAGTTATGACACCTTTTCCACAAATTTGAGCTGACTCATCACCTCCAAACTTAATAGCTCCACCATGCCACTTCTTAAGGCTGATAAACTTCTCTTTGTTACTAGTCATATGATTTGAACAACCACTATCAATAACCCAAGCTTTAGTTTCTTCTTTTGCATGGAAGTCAATCCGTACATCCATTGATTTTTCATTGTTTTGAACTGTTTGCAAGGTATCAATTTTTCCACATTTTCCAACCTCATTCTTTTTGTCACCAAAACTCATGGCTAAGAAAAGTGTTTCCTCATTTGAATCATGATCCTCATCTTCTGAAGAACAACTATCTTCTAAGGAGAACAAACTCCTTTTGAATTTACTATTTTTGTTACTTCTCCTAGCTTCTTTTAGAGGACATTTAGAAGCAAAGTGACCTACTTTTCCACAATTAAAACATTTGAAGTGTAACTTACCTTTATATTTGCCAGATCTATTCTTCAGTGTTCTTACAAAATTTGCTTCAGCATCATCAAGACTTTCTTCTTCATCAGTAGATTCATCCTTTATATTTTTACTTGCTTTGAAGGCAGCTTCTTTCTTTGGAACATCACTGTCAAATTCTCTCATTTCTAAAATAGTAAGAGTCCCAAACATTTGGTCTAAAGAGTATGTATCCAAGTCTGTAGTCTCCTCAATAGTTGATACCTTATGACTATAAGATTTGGGAAGAGATCTCAGAAACTTATTCACAATTTTATCCTCTTTTATTTCACCACCAAGATCTTTGATGTCATTGACCAATTCATTCACTCGGAGCATATATCCAACAATGTTTTCATCCTCTGTCATCTTTAGGGTTTCAAATCTACTTTTGAGAATTTGCATCTTAGCTTTCTTTACTTTCTTATTTCCTTCATAAATGGTTTCAAGTTTCTCCCAAACCTCTTGAGAAGAACTACAACTCATCACCTTTGAAAGTTCTGAATTAGATAATCCACTCATGATGGCAAACTTTGCTTTGGCATTGTTCTCATACTTCTTGACTTCATTTGCATTTGTAGGAATAGTAGTAGGAATAGTGTAACCTTTCTTGAGAGAATCCCAAACTCCACACCCTAGAGAATTGATGTAAGCTTCAATCCTTATCTTCCAAAAAGCATAATTTGTTCCATCAAACTTGGGTATCTTACTGGATCCTCCTTGTGCCATCTTGAACCTTCCTCAAGCAGTTAAAATTCCCTCAGAGGAACTTGGCTCTGATTCCAATTGTTAGACACACAATTATACTGAGAGGGGGGGTGAATTAGTATACAACCAAATTTCACTTTCAAAAAATTCAACTTATCCAAAGCAGATTAAACCTTAAGTACTACATCATTAACATGAGCATGAAAGACTAACAAAATGTACATCAACACATAACACTATATATACCTAGAAAGCCCTAGAAGGGAAAAACCACGGTGAGGATTAACTCACAATATATGAAGCTCAAATAGTAACTTTGTTTTAGGGACTTTAACCTAAGGAAGTTGCTACTCCCTAAGTAACTTTAGTTTAGGGTTACACCCAAGGAAGCTTCTACTCCCTGATGACTTTGTTTTAGGGTCACTCCCAAGGAAGAATCTACTCCCTAAAATGAGAATACAAAAGATTACAGTGTAACAATCTTTTCTTACTATCTAAAAATTGTCATTGAAGCTCACACCTTTGAATATTGCACTTCTACCTCCTCACACTTTCTACTAAAGATCTGATTAATCAGACACACTCTATACTTGATCACTATTGCAAATATGTCTTCAAGATGAATCTAGATAGCATAAAAACATTTGTTCTTTCTCCCACAGTCGTACATCAATAATGCATTTATTCTACTTTTATCTACTTGCAAAAAAATTTCATCATCTTGCGATCATCCCATATCTCACTCACTTTGATTCATTATTTATACATGATATTACATTGATTACATTGCTTGTCAGCCAGACAACACACACTATGAAACATGTAGAAGATAAGTCCTAATTGAAACAACGTGTTACACTAGCAAAAGATTCAAGCCTTGCAAACCCTAACACATGGTTAACTAGTTTCAAAACATCCTTCATAGCTTCAAACACCAAGGAATGACATTTGTACACTATGCTCATTTGAAAATAGGACAGCTTTAAGAAAACACACAAAAACTTGAGGTATAACGACCATATCAACTTGTAAACCTTGTGCAGTACTAGAAATAAGAAAGATCTCCATGAAAATTTTCCAGATGAGTTCACATGACTCATAAAACACCCCCATACACTCCTTTTCCACTGCACATCAAAGAATTATTTTGTACAACTTCAAACATTTACTCTGCAAACACTGTTATCTGGAACACAATGCAATTTTAAAAACTAAGTTGTGGACCACCAAGAAGCTTGAAATAGAAAAGAGGCATGTGGAACATTCCAGTGGGTCTTTAATACTACACCATTCTACAATAGCACAATCTGATGTTCTATCATACATAACTTTCACAGTAGAGGGAAATATGATTTGAGACTTTGGAAATAGTACCTTCACTACCTTATTGACACAATCTCAGAACCTCATAGCCAAATATACAACTATAGAGGAATGCATAGCATTCTATCACCCTGCTAGGAATACCTTCACAAAACCAATCCTGTCTTTAAGCTATTAGCAGAAAAACATTCTTCCGGTGATTAAAACATCATGAAACTTGGAACATACATTAACTAAAACTGTATAAAGATATGTTCCAAACTACAGAATCCCAATAGCATAATGATGAAAATGTGGAGCAATCTTCCAGATAGTCTTCAGAGAGCAGACATTCTAAAAAAAGACTATCACCTGCTTCAGGAGGCCAAGCCTTCATTGCATTACCACATACAACTTAAGATCAGTAGGATAGATCATACAACATGCTTCAAGCCATCAGGCATACTTCCTTAACATATGATTCTCTTAGTGCTTCTAATTCCCATATTAATAAGGCTTTAAACTCAACTCTGCTTTGATTAGGAATATAGCTTTTATGACCTCCAATCATGACCTTTTCTCTTCATTACTTTCATGATAGTGTTAACATCAATGTATGCTATGTTGACATCAATGTATGTTATGTTGACATCAATGACAACACATATGACCAACATATTTAATAAATACAACAATGATCTAATTAAACTTGTGGTGATGAGATAGAAATGTTTAGTGATAAGCAATTGTGATCTAATTAAACAACTTGGTTAAATTGTTTAATTAAATGTGACGATGATTTCTTAAAACATAGAAATTTTTAATTAAATGTAACTATGATTTAACTAAACAATATAATAATATTGTTTAACCAAATACAACAATGATCTAATCAAACATGGTGTCGCCCCAAAATTTGAACTTGAAATTTTTCAATTTTTTGTGCATTCTCTTACATGCCTTTGAGCTTGCCGAAAAGTGAAAACAATTAATTTTCAAAATTTGTTTGAGTTGGTTTAAATTCCTCCTATGGCCATGATTGTTCTCCCATTCCACCCAATTTGGAAAGTTTTCATGCTCAGAGGCCTCACAGTTTGCAAGATTTTTAGCTTCACATTTCCCCGTCAATGATTCGCAAATGAAACAAAAATTAGATATTTTGGTTGCTAGAGGTCAAATTTTTTCTGGGTTCTACTCTACCGTGTCGAAGTATTATGCTATCCAAATTTCATGCAAATCAGAGTTGGTTTGTGGGAGATACGAGAGTTTTCATCCTTCATCTTAGAGCATCCCTTCAATGCTTCCAGGTTAAATTTTCTTGAATTATTATGATTGTGAGCAAAAATTATTTTATGCCCAGCTCACGATTAAAGTTGGAAAAGTCCTATGGTTTTAAAGTTAATGACTTTATTAAAGTCATGTTTATAATAATTTTAAAGCCTTTATTGAAAGTGGGGAGTTTTATAAAGAATGATCAGGAATTTTGTAAGTTCCAAAAGTTATTTTTCCCCTGACTCCCCTTTGTCAGCTTTTCACGGGGAAATTGAACTTCATAAAATGGTTCTAAAGATCAGAAATGGTCTGAATCCCTAACTTGTTCTTTGTGAGAACTTTTGAAGGTTCCTAAACTTTGTATTTGCCCGACATCACAGGTTCAAAAGTTCAAAGAATGAGCGACATCTTGACTCCTTTGTTGTCAGAGATTTCTAGGGTTTTAGAACCTCATTTTCATTGGTACGCAGTCCTTTCAAACTAGTACAGTCGTGACCAATAATTATAGTGAAGGTTATCCTGGTGCAAGATACTATGGTGGAAATGATGTTATTGATGTGGCAAAGGTCTTTTAAGAGTCTTGGAAACATTTCAGTAATGAAGTTAATGTGCAGCCATTATCAGGCTTTCCTGCAAATTTACATGTTTGTGTTGTTTTGTTGAAGCCGAATGATCAGGTCATAGTACTTGATCTCTCACGCGGTGGCTATTTATCTCATGATTACTAATTCCTTACTAGTTGAATGAACCATCTAGCTATATCAATTATGATAAGCCTGAGAGAAGTTCATCACCCTTCAGACCAAAGCTCATTATTTATTCACAGCACTATAATATATGCAATGTTTTTTTTAAAAACAATTGATCAAGTTCTCTTAGCATATGCTGAAGATATAAACATGGAAAGTTAGATGAGATGGCATGAACCTTTGATGAATGTCTAATATGCGTTAGCGGTGCTATGAACAAGGAGTTGCAGCAGGCATTTGTATCTTTCAGGACACCATATAAGGCAGAACATTGACAGTTTTAGTAAGAAGAAGCATCCAAACAAATATGTTGTGAAGATTTGTGAACAAATAATTAGACTTGAAAAGGAGGTTTCTGTATTTTATCAAAGATCGTTTGAAGTTCAAAATCAAAGATAAAGGCAGCAGTTCTAAAGCCTCTGCAAGTAGCAAAGGAATCCTGAATTCCCCGAATTGGTTGGAAGCACCCTAGCATACGTTAGAGCAAAGTATGGATAAAGCTCAAATTTGTAGTCTCATGGATTGTGATGATTGCATGATATGCACAAAATGGATGTTATTGAAAATGTGCAGAAACTTCAAGCAAATACAACTATAGAAAGTGAAACTAGAGTCCACAACGTCTAGCTAGCATCCTTCTTTCAGTCCACGCCAAATCAGAGAACTTTCAAAGCGGGTTATGGACATCCTCAAAGCATAGTTAAAAGAAGATATTGTCAAATGCTCTAGTGAACATATTGATGCAAATATGGAAGCATAGACCAAGTGAGTGAATTGTTTCAAAGAAATATATGGAATGAAATAGTTTGGTGACAATGTTACCAAGATCAATCCCTTAGTACTCGCGGATCTTGTTGTTGACCGCTCAGTATATGAATATATGAGCAATAGTAACCTCTAAACTTTGATGCATGACAGAAATCAAGAATGTCCCAAATATTTCTGGGGGGTACTCTTCAGAGGAGGCAAGACAATGTTATCCAGATTCTTTGGATCCTGACGAAGTTAAAGGGAAGATAGTGTTTTGTGATGAACCAGATTATGATTCAGCAGTGATCTCAACTAGAGGTGCTGGTGTCATACTTAGTTGGGATTCCATTAAGGAGGTCTTCTTACAAGATAAGCAAGTCAAAAAGGTGTTGAATCGATGGTTCATTGTATTTGAATCCATTTACCAAAATTCAAGTCAGATGGTACCCTTGGATAAAATAATAAAATTGAAAGAAAAGGATAAGTTTAGGGTATTGGTAGATGAAAGCAATTAATTTGTTGTGCTAGGCAAAACTAGTAGAGGTATCATCGAACATTATGGAATTCTGGTTTAAAAAGTTGATATTATAACCGTTGGTATGGGGTATGCTTTGGCAACTACTGGAGGCTTCTATACAGGAAGTACAAAAATTGTTGACCATCAACGTCTTAGCGGTCCTGGATATGTCTTCTCTGCATCTCTACCACCTTATACAATGACTGCTGCTATAGCTGCAATTGATGTTCTTCTTAGATTGTAGAAAAATGTTAAACTTTTGCGAGAAGGAAATTACTGACCGAATGTTGGAGAATGCTCAGCTGAAGGTGGAGGTATGATAAATGTCACAGCCTACTTATATAATTTAGAGATATGTTGAAGAAAGCAATATACTATTATATTCAAGTTGCAGACTTCAGTTTTGGTAGACTTATACTAGATGGTGCAACACATACAACTATGCGGGTTGAAAGAACGCTAGGTTATCTTACACCAATATATGTAAAATGTGAAGGCATAGCAAATAAGGCTGAGGATTCTGGTTTATAATTATATATATTGTGTATGGAACGCAATCGTTGTGGGGTCATTCTGATTGGATTTGTTGAAGAGTCTTTAGAAATTTTCAAAGGAAATGCAATTGCTCAGTGTAAAACCTCCTCAATCTTTCTCTAGCACACCACTCTGACCCATTTCCAAAATAGAAACAACATTATAAAATTGCAAGATTATGTTAGATAGAATGATGCTTGGGTGAGAGAATACGCAAGAGGTAGTGTCATTTAAGAATTGGTACGAGTTAAGCACTGAAAGGGTCACAGTTCAATGGGTAGGTGCCATGCCAAATCCCTTAGATCTCACCAATATCTTCCCAACCCGTGTCAAAATGAGGAAAGCATGACGAAAATAGTATTGTCCAAATACTATCATTGGACATGGCACTAGTGATATGCATGCAGAGGAGTGGGCACAAAGCAAGGCCACATGATTGTTTTCTTTTTCTAGAGATTCTCATTCCGGGAGGTAATTTATGGCGGGCATTCATTCACTCACAAAGGAAATAATGTTGTATTGACAACTAGTGCCACAACAAAAATGAACTATGATTGAGACTCGGTGTTCAAACATGCCTATTCTGTGTGGTTAATGCTTCACCATTCGCTAGAAAATTTGAGGAACTCAACTCTCAATGTTCAAGAGAAGAGTCCAATCTTTTTGAGAGCCATCCTGAGTTCTCATTTGCTATTAGCATGAAGGATTCAGAGGTTGTCATTTGAACAGTATCACAACAAAATAGTTTCACAACAAAATACTATAGAGAAATTGAGACTGATGGTATAGTGTGTTGCCATTTTCTTAACTTGTGATAATTAGGTTGTTGGGGCTTTTTATTAGTAAACTTTTTAATATGTACTCAATGGGGAGGAGATCAAAGGTCATTTTTAAGTTACAGGAAAATGAAAGACTTCTCATTATAATTTTCAAGAAATAGTTACAAAAAAAACTGAAAAGTTTCCTCAGGGACTTATAAAATGTGTAATTTGTATTTGAAAAAGGATCTTTTTCTTATGCTATTTAGGGATAGGGGAGTAGCTTGTTTCTCTTTCTGCACAGCTTTGTTGTATAGGGATATGGATGCTTTGAACTCTTATTTTGCATTGGGGAAAATAAAGAAGACATTTTTGGATCTGTATATTTGTTGATGTTTCCTTTTGATTGCAAACAAATTTTGAGTCTTTGCATTTATTTTCTAGTGTATGTCCTATTAGACCAGATTGTGTGGATGCTTATTTTTACTCATCTATTGAAAGGGAAACTATTGTTTATTTCTTTCCCTAGGTATTGCTTGTGGGTGTGGGATATGTGCACTGGGTGTCATTTGTTTGGATTCACTTCTGTATAATCTTTCGCATCTATTTTCTTAGTTAGGAGTAGGTGTTAGTTTACCTTTTCTACTTTCTGGTGAAAAGCATACTCTATCTTACATTCATTGTATATCATAAGAGGGAGTTGTACCTCTAAAATTCAGAGGAGAATTGCCAATTCAATGGCAATTCCTACAACTATTAGTTATGTTTTTGTTCTTCATTTCGGGCATATTGAGTCATTTTCACAACTATCTTGGAAGGACAAATCTGTTAACCAAGAGATTTTTGGCGACCCCACTGGGGATTCAAAATTGAAGTTCAGTGCTATTGTTTTCCCAGAAATTTGAAGGTGCCTCCCCGAGGACGAAGGCTGGTGGCCCTATGAAGTGGAATGTATTCGGAAGCAATTGGTTCCAGTGAAGAACTTTGCTAATTGATTTTCCACATTTGCATGATGGCATTGGTTTCTCCTCAGCCATGGGGAAATCATTTTGGACCTCTCTTTTTGTCTCAGTTCTCACCATTGCCTAAAGGATCATGAAAGCACTTCCCAAAGTTCAGTGGAGATAATTATCAAGATGCTGAAAATCATATTTTGGCTTTCACTGTTGCATGTGGAGTTCTGGGGGTAAGTGAAGAAGATGTTTTTGTACAGTTGCTTATTGAATCTCTCGTGGGACCTGTAGCAGATTGGTTCCATTATTTAGAAGATAAATGTATTACTAATTGGGACTCTTTGAAAAATAAGTTTTTGAGAAGATATAAGGGTCCTATTGATGAAGCTGCTCTGTTGTGCCGATTCTTCAACATTCAAAAGCAAAAAGGTGAATCCATCAAAGATTTCATGGTGAGATTCAATTGGATGTTCAAAAAGATTCCAAACCCTCTTCAACCAAGTGAGCAACTCCAGCTTTGTACTTTCATTTCCTCTTTGCATCCTGATGTTCAATTTGAGTTAAAAAGCAATAAAGTGAATGATATCAAAATTGCTTAACAAGAGGTTGTGAAAATAGAAGATGATTTGATATTAAGTGGGTAATGGAAAGTGTGGGTAGGTAAAAAGGCCTGTAACAGTCCTAAAATGACAGATTATCACCCTACCTATGCAATGGAGATCTTAAACAACCTAGAATGCAAGCATGGATAGCTAAAACCCTAGATTACCTAATGCATTTCCTCCATTACTCTATTCTAACCTAGCTATGGCTATGTACTCAGACTTGCAAAGCTACAAAATAGGAAAATGGAAGCTATTTGACAAAGGCACAAGTCAAAATGTTCATGAGATAGTTGAAAATGGGGAGGTAAAAGGGTTTTTATAGAGAATAAAAAGTGAATGAAGGGCTAAAATTGGAAGTTGACTTGGAGGGGAAATCAATGGCTCACAACGATTAGGGTTTCCTCCCACAAGAGCACAAATTTGATTTTTTAAATAGTGAAAAATGGAGAGGGAAGTCAATGTTCTAAAATAAAATAAATTGTGGAATTTATTTAATTTTTGTGAGACGAGTGGGATTATGATGGGATTAGATTAAATAAGTGAGAACCTATTTAACCTTGGGCCATGGTAATAATTTAAATAGATGAGTATTTATTTAAATTAAGTGGAATATTGGAGTGTGATGAGTGAATAATTAAATAATAATTAAATTTTTTAATTATAGGGGAATTTAGAAGAAAGAGGCCTTAATAATTAAATAAGTGAAGCTTATTTAATTAAGTACCGAAGATGATGAATTAATTAAACAATAAAAAATTATTTAATTAATAGAAAAATGTAGGATTTTAAGTAAAATGTGTGTGAAAACATTGTTCGTAGGCTCAGGACATTTTTAAGTGTCTACATTTTGCCCCTCTTTGATATAATGTCAAATCTGGCATTATATCAAAGAAAATTCAATAAATGTGCTCTGATTGTGCCCCAATGTTTTTTAAATGAAGCAGGATGGTCCTATGCCCCTTAAGGAAATTTTTCAAATTTTCTGGTGAAATTTCAAAAAATTTGGAAAATTTTCCGAAAAGAGTGTGTGGAAAGGTTAGGTTGAGCCAGGCATGCAATAGTTATAAAAGGCACTCGGGTTGTCAAAAGGGGCACTTGTTGGTCGAAATGTTGAAAAGTGAGGTCTCGTAGGTCAAAAGAGTTCTATAAATACCTCCTAGGGGGCCCATATTCCTCATTTGTGAATTTGAATCCTTGAAATTCTAGAGAGGAGAGAGTGAGCTTGTGGAGAGTGTGTATGAAGCTGCCGTCGAGATGTCGCCTGTACCCATCCACCAGTACCATGGATCTCTAGTTCGAACACATGGTTGTCTCCCTGGGTCAAGGGCCCCGATATGTATCAAACCCTTCCTGGTCATTTTTTGCATTTTTTGATAGTTTTAGGGGCCTAAAAATAGGATTCACATGTGGTGCATTTTTGTGCATCACATGCGTTTGGCGGTGCACCGCTTACGCAAAGGTGCGATGCATGCAGTTTTTGAAGCCGCATGCGCCAGTGACTGTGACGCCTCCACTTAGGGGGCACGCATCTGTTGGCCAAAATGCATGGGTGAGACTGTGTGCTGCATGAGCCAATGTGTGATGCGTGCATGGAACAGCGTCACACATGCGCCTGGGTGGATCGCATGCATTGAGCAGTGAGACGCCTACATTTAGCTACTATGCATGGGTTTAGCAGTGTGACGCATGAGTGGATTTGAGACAAAAATTGATGGTTGTGACCCTAATTTGTGTTTAAGTTTGTGCACTAATGTCATACTTAGGGTTTAGTGTAATAACATGTTGTCTTAGCTGCATGAACACAAGCGAGGCTACCTTCGATCTATACACAGGAGAGTCAGCCCACTAGGTATTGCAGGACTCATTGTTGATGGTGGAGCGAGACACTCTAGCTACGCTGGGATTGTATGGTGTTGCTTTTATCCCTGAGATCTTGGCTAACCAAGGGTTGTTGACGGCAGTTGTAGAGAGATATCACTCTGAGACCAACTTGTTTCACTTTCTGATAGGAGAGGCTATAGTGACCTTACTAGATGTGTGGCAGGTTCTATAGCTTTGTATTCATGGTGAGTGAGTGATTTATAGTCTGGAGACTAGATTGTTGGCTCTACATTGACTGTTCAAGACATCAGATGATGCTACACTGGGGGTTGAGTATCATGAGATCCCATGAGATACTTTGACTGATCAGTATGATTGACTGATTGTGGTTATCTGTGCCTACATTGCTGGTGTGGTATGTCCTGATCAACGTGGCCATGGATTTTTGGTGGGTTGGGGGGAGATGTTAGAGGGGATGGTGGTGGATGCGACCTCCTATGCATGGGGACCCTGCCTCTTAGCTCAGTTGTACCATCAACTACATTGTGTGGTATATCAAGGGGAGCAGTCTATCAATTGTGGAGTGACTTTACTTATGATATGGGCATGGAAGCACATTGCAATATGTAGGCTGCCAGTGGAGAAAAATATTTTGGAGGAGCTACCATGTGTTTTTCTATATTGGAGCATTGCCATAGGTTCGAATGGGTGATGTGGGGTATGGGTGATATGTTATTGATCACATGGATGTGTTCACTTGGATGCCATTTATAAGTTGCTTCAGATGGTCAAAGGATGATGAGCAGCTTCCTTACTATAGGCATACACGATACCTTATTGGCAGGACTATACAGGCACAACATGTTATAGAGTGACATTTGCCTTCTTGAGTGCTCCAACAATTTAGAGAGTGGCAGGATGAGCCCACTGGGATTGTAGAGTTTGCCTAGGTTACACGGGAGATTCCAGTGTGGGGACCTATGATTCCAGTACAGACAGCTTTGGATGAGATCACAAGGTTACAGCCTGTTGATTGGGAGTATGGGGATACTGCAGATCTAGGGACAACTCTGGCCTATGATGCATGGTGGGCTACACACAGGCCTGCGTCATTTTTAGATCTTGATGCACCAGCACCGGTGGAGGGATTGGGACAGGGGATGACAGGCCGATTCAGAGGCCAAGGTAGGGGGAGGGGAGATGGAGATGACAAAGGTGGAGATGATGGTGGAGCAGGTGTGGGTGGTAGAGGAAAGGGTCAAGGAGGTCGAGGCCGAGATGGACAGGGCAGGGGTGAGGCACTTGCCCCTATTTAGGAGGAGGGAGAGGGAGTAGTGGGCGGCATGACTGCAGCCGTGGGGGAGATGTAGGTGAGAGATCCTGTGGGGGATGTGCCTATGGAGGATATCAGTGGAGGAGAGGAGACTGAGGAGATAGAGGATGAGGACGATGAGGAGGGGGATGAGGAGGAGAGGATTCGGGATGAGGCATTACATGAGGTACCTCTTGTGGAGATAGATGATGATATGGAGGAGGGAAATGCTCGATCCCACAGTGGTGATGTGGATAGGTAGATAGCCGAGTTATAGGCACAACTAGATGCCATGTGACAACAAGTGTAGGAGGTGGAGGGGTAGCTGCTTCAGAGGACTACTAAGAGGGACATGGCTATGATTAGGGCCTAGAGAGTAGAGCAGTAGAGCATTCATCTTGCTGCGACATTGAGTGGGCCTTCAGTAGATTTTGCATGGGCTCTAGTCAGGTCAGCACAAGAGACTCAGTACTACAGGGATCTCTATAGGGTTCAGTGCCGGTAGAGTAGAGGGCTCTGAGTTTTCAGAGTTAGAGTACCAATCAATCGCACTCCCACAGGTCTTGTAGTAGTGTGAGGCGACCATCCCCTTATGACAGGCCTTCTGGTTCAGGGGTTCTCCGATAGGGCCTATTTGTTATTTTGTTATCTTTGATCGAGCCTGCATGCTCTTGCTTATGATTGAGCCTGTGAGCTCCATTTCTGACACACATTCATGGATGATACTATATTGTGACACACCTTTTTAATAGATATATATGTGTGTGTGTGATCAACCGATTATACCTGATGTTTTTGTTTATGATGGATGACATGTTACTATGCATTATGATTCATGGTTTATGATGATCTAGTATTAGATGATGTGATGTATGATGTGCCTAATATGATGTTTATGTGATGTGTACATGATTGTTTTTGATGATGCGATGTATGATATTAGCTTAGATGTATATGTTGATGTGATGGATGGGATTTGATTTCTCTATGATATGCATGTATGGATGTATATTAGAAAGGAATGCATGTATGAGTAGCAAATATATGATCCTATGATGTTTTATGTGGTTTACATCGATGTATATGTTTATGATGATGTTAATCGATTATGGTAATGATAATTTATTATGATGCTAATGGTTATGAGAGATGATGATTATTTGGTAATTTATTGTGATGTTGATGATGATTATATGGTAATTTGATGATGGTATATGATGGATGGACATGTGGATGTAGGTGGCATGCCCTAATGTTGTTGTTTTGTTTTTGGTGTGTGTCATAGTATGATGAAAGAGAGACGGAAGAAATTGTAATGAAGAAAGAAGGAGTTGGATGAGAGATGAAGAACTAGAATGGAATTAGACTTGTGTCATAAAGGTATTAAGCTTCCTTAGTGTAGTTACTGCATATCATCATAGTACTTATCATGCCAAAGGACAACAAATACCATGGTATATTGCAACCAAGACACAAAGTTCAATCCTTTGGGAAACACACACACGCACACAAAAAAAATAGAGAAGGATTGCCAAGCTCATCCTGGATCACTAAGGCACCTTGTTGGGTCCTATGGTGAGAACAACTCTAGGTGTACAGGTATTGATACATGGAAGTCTCTAGCCTTTCCCACATATAGGATGCATTTGATTCACCCAGTAGTGTCCTAGTCACATACAAGGAACTTAATTGCCCCAATCATGTCACTTAGGCAAACCACAAACAACAATCAAAGAAAATTGGTTTTGCTCCATCCTTGCCTCTCTTCATCTCTTAGGGACTACCTCGAGAATCTTAAGAACAAGATCGTAGAAAAACCAGACAAATGTGAAAATGTGAGACAAAGCCAATAGCCATCAGGTCATGTGCTGAGTGTAGATGTGCTTGCCTGAATGATTGTGATAGGTTAAGCAGTGCCTGGTTTCAGGGTAGGAACATGTCGTCTAAGACGTCGAGTCTGGTTTCGGCCATGCGTCCTCCTATATAAGGCAGATGAAATTTTGTAGGGCATCTTGTGTGAGACCAATGGTTTGGTCACAGGGGTGTCGCGAGTTTGCAAGGTAGTTGACTTGCGATGAGTGATAATATCCGAAAGATGGGTGTTATCGTCTAAGGCGTGGAGCCTGGTTTTGATTGTTTCCCATGCTTGTTGTCAGACATGTGGTTGAGAATGTTGGTTGGTTATAGTGATGTTTGGGTATCACTATGGATACGATAAGTGGTAATGACCTAATCATACTATTGATCTGACTTCTTTAAGTGTTTTGGATGTTTTGTTGTTTGTTGTCTGTTTGCAGTGTCTTCCCCATGAAAGCATGACTTATTGTGATGATGCAACAGGACAGGCCCTAAGGGGCTGACCTAGTGTCTTTTTTTTAATGTATGATACCGCCTTAGGTGCATGCTATTGATGGGTTCAGCCAATGGTTCTCCTTTTGGGGTGGCTAATTGATATGCACCAGACCCATATGTTGCTGTGATGACGTAAGGCCCTAACTAGTTGGGCTCAAATTTTCCTAGCTTCTCCCATTCCATTTGATTTTTGGGGTTCTCTTTTAGAACAAGGTCTCCAATGTTGAAGTGGTGGACCACCACTCTCGTATTGTAACTGTGTCAGAGATGATTTTGATAAGCCTGTAAATGGGTAAGTGCATTTTGTCTCCTTTCATCAAGCAGTTCAAGTTCATGTAATTGCGATGTTCGGTAGTCCTCATTCTCGACCAACTGTTGCAGTGATACTCTTAAAGAGGGCAACTTGACCTCGATGGGCAAGATAGCTTCGGATCCATAGACAAGGGAATAATGGGTGGCTTCAGTGGGTGTACAGATGCTAGTATGGTAAGCCCATAGGGTGGGGTTGAGTTGGATATACCAGTCATGGCTTGCATCATTGACAATCTTTTTTAGGATTTTTATGATGGTTTTATTTGATGCCTTAGCTTGGTCATTCCCTTGTGGGTAGTACGGAGTGGAGAAGTGGTGTTTGATGTGGAATTTTTCACAAAGTTCACGGATATCCTAGTTTTTGAATGCACAACCATTGTCTGTTACGATGGATTGTGGGACACCATACCGGCATATGATATAATTAAGGATAAACTTGGCGATCTGCTTGCCAGTGATGTATGTCATAGGAACAGCTTCAATCCATTTTTTGAAATAGTTGGTGGCTGTGAGAATGAATTTATGGCCATTGGCAGAGGTAGGGTGGATTTTGCCCATGAGGTCAAGTCTCCATTAACATAAGGGCCACAGAGATGTAAGTGGTTGTAGGTCCTGAGCTAGTGCATGCACAAGATCACTGTGTATCTGGCACTGCTGGCACTTCTTTGCAAAATGGTATGCATCTTTTTCCATTGTGGGCCAGTAATATCTGGCTCTGATGTTCTTCTTAGCAAGGGTAGGACCACTAGAGTGGGCTCCAAATATACCTTCATGTACCTGTCATAGGGTTGTTTGTGCTTCTTTAGAGTCAAGACATCTTAGGAGGGTATTATCAAATCCACGGAAATATAGAGTGTCACTGATGATGACATACTTAGTGGCTTGGCATATGAAGGACTTGCGTTGGTTGGATGATAGGTCGGCGGGTAGGGTTTGGTCATGTAGGTAGGTGTATATGTCATGGTAACAAGGTGAGGTGGGACCAACAATTTTGCAGACTAACTCAAATTCGGGGACATCGAAGGCTAGGACCAATAGTTGTTCCACCAAGAACTTGAACTAAGTGAGGTTACTTGGGATATCAAGGAGAGATCCAGTGGTTTCCATTGCATTTGCTGCCCAATTCTGAACCCTTGGAATTTGCTAAAAGAGCACTGTGTCAAAGTATAGCTAGAAACTATCCACCATCTTTTTATACGGTATGAGCTTTTCATCTTTGGTGTCATACTCATTGTTGACCTATTTGATAACTAACTGGGAATCACCAAATACTTGTAATGTTTTGATTTTCTAGCTAAATTCCATTCGAAGTCCTATGAGTAATGCCTCATACTCTGCTATGTTATTTGTGCAAGGAAAAGCAATTCTAAATGCCTTGGGAATGGCATCACCTTGAGGCGTAATAAACAAGATACCCGCGCCTGAACCGTGATTGGTACATGATCCATCAAAGAATAGTGTCCAAATCTTGGGTGTGTCAACTGTGAATATTGATTCATCTAGGAAATCAACAACCATTGGATGATCTACCAGTGTAGGTGCATCTGCAATCTGATCTGTGATTACTTGTCCTTTGATGGATTTGCGGTCAACATATTATATGTCAAATTTTCTCAATACCATAACCCATTTGACCAGTCATCCTATTAAGGTTGCTTTATTCAGCAAATATTTTAGTGGGTCAATCTTAGCAACCAGCTTTGTCTTGTGGTTCCGCATGTAATGTCACAATTTTTGGGTGGCAAAAACTACGGTGAGACAGGCGCGTTCAATAGGACTGTAGTTTAGCTCATATCCCACTAGGGTTCTACTAATGTAATAGATTGCCCTTTCTTTTCCTTCCTCATCATTCTATGCCAATAATGCCTCCAATACCGAAGTAGTTATTGATATGTACAACAAAAGGGGCTTGCCTGGGATTGGTGGCTTGAGGACCGGTGACGATAGCAAATACTCTTTGATCTTTTGAAAGGCTTCTTGACACTAAATTGTCCATACAAATGGTACCCCTTTGCAGAGTAAGTGTTGGAGAGGTTGACATCTGTCGGCAAGTTGTGCAATGAATCTCTGAATAGATTGTAACTTTCCCTGTAGGCTGTGTAGCTGCTTTAGGGTAGTAGGCAAAGGCATGTCCATTATCGCTTTGACCTTAGCGGGGTCAACCTCTATCCCTCTGTGTGAAACAATATAACCCAGTAATTTTCCTGATGTAATGTTGAACATGCATTTCTTAGGGTTTAGTTTGACTTTGAATTCTTCTAAGCACTTGAAGATTTTATCCAACACCTCTAGATGAGATCTTCTATTGACTGATTTTGCCAGCAGGTCGTCGACATAATCTTCCATACATGTGTGCATATAGTCGTGAAATATGGTTGTCATTGCCCTCTGGTATGTAGCACCTGCATTTTGAGATCGAAGGGCATGACAATCTAGCAGTATGTACACCAAGGACATATAAAAGTTGTTTTATGTTGATCTTCCAGTGCTATCTGTATCTGATTATATCCAGAGAAACTATCCATTAATGAGAGCATTTCAAATTAGGCTATCAAATCCACTATGATGTTTATGTTTGGTAATGGGAAATTATCTTTCGGACATGCCTTGTTCAAGTCACGGAAGTCTTCGCATATTTTGATCTAGCCATTGGGTTTCATGATGGGCACAAGATTAGATACCCACTCTGGATAATCAATTGGCCTGATGAAGCCAACATCAAGAAGTTTCTTCAATTCTACCTTTACTAGCAGGGTGATCTGCAGATGCATCTTTCAGAGTTTTTGCTTGACCAGTTTGGCGTTTGGCAGTAGTGGCAGGTGATGTAAGAAAAATTGTGGATCAAGCCCAGGCATATCAGCGTATGACCATGCGAAGTTGATTTGTCACCTTGAGAAGAAGTCTCTAATTTCAGGCTTTTTCTTGTTTTGTAAGTGACTCGGTGGAGTGGATAATCTTGGGTGCTTCTCTGGTGCTGAGGTTGGCTTCAATAGTGGTTTCTACCAGCAGTGGTGATTTTTCCTCTATGATGGGCAACACTTCCAACCCTCCATCCTCAGGTGCCTCATGGAGGTTTTCACCTTCAGTTACATCCTTCATTTTTATTTTTGCATGATCTAAGGGTGCCTTTCATTTTTCACCCAGAGACCTATTTTTTTCTTTTTTATTTTCACTTTTGTGACTAGAGGGTGGAGTGGACTCTCCGAAGTAAGCAAAGTTGTCCAATTCCATGATGTACCCAACTTTATGGTCTCCAAGAGGTAAACCTTCGTGAAGTCCCATGAACTTAGCTATTGCTTCGTTGTTATCGAATAAGTCTAAGTTAGGTGGATCTTGTTGGTCCTGGTCAATTAGCTCAAGATGGACTAAGGGTAATCCATCATTGGTATTTAGGTAACTCATGGTTATAGGAGTCAGGGTACAAATAGAGGTGTTATCAGGGTCTTAAAAGATATTGATCCATGCTGCCCCTTCAGGGAGATTTGGTGAGGTGGATAGGGATGATTCAGGCTCAGGTTCAGGTGGATCCCTTGATGTCTCAACTTCTCTAGAAGCACTTGTCTCCCCTCGGATAAGTAACTTAGTACATGAAGTCCCATCTCTTTGTGTGTATATCCCAACCCTTCGTTGTGTGGCCACCTTGTTGGCTGAAGAGGTTCGGTTCATCCATTTCCATTTGGTCCTAATCCACTATGCCCGTCATATCCTTGTTTCTTGACGAACTCATATCCTTTACCATATTGTTCCATAGGCAATGTGATGTGCTTGACCTCTTGTTCCTCTTCTTCTTCTTTATAGATCCAACTGGATATGTCTTCACTGACATCTTCTTTATTGAGTTCTCCCCACTTTGTGAATGTGGTGGGACTGGTTGAGAGAGTTTACTTCAGCGGAATAAGTCTAGGATTTCCTTGTGACTTGGGTGATATAGGCAAATTTCCAATGCAATAGGACCTTTCTATTTTGTGTTCACCACATCCTCTGTCTTGGATTTGAACCTGGGAGTTGAGTGGTAGAATGAAAGTGGAGGTGGATTTAGATAATGTGGATGGGTCAACATAATTGGAGGAGGCAAATAGTGAGATTCCCTAATTTACAGGCACCTGATGTTGGGGTACTTCTCTTAGGTGGCTACAGTATTGAAAGGCATCGGGATCACCTAGGACGATGACTTCTAAGCCATTATAGGGAAACTTGATGCATTGGTGGTAGGTGGAAGGGACGGCCTTCATGGAATGGATCCATGGTCGGCCCAGGATAAGGTTATATGGTAATTCAGTGTCAAAGACATGGAATACGGTATCTTGAATGGTTGGCTCAACTCTCATAAGTAAAATGATAACTCCTTTGGAGGAGCGTTCAGCATCGTCGTAGGCCTTGATAACAATCCTCTTGGTAGGATCAATGCAAGCCTTAGAGTATCCTAGTATTAGCATTAATTTCAAAGGACATATGTTTAATCTCGCTCCACCATCTACCAAGACTCGTCAGATTTTATGTTTGTTGATGTAGACTTCGAGGTGTAAAGGATCATTATGATTGGTACGGTGTGGGGGTATGTCTTGTTCCGTGAAGGTGACACTACTGATAGTGGCTAAGTGTCCAACCATGGCCTAGAATTGGCTAACATTTAGATTGGTAGGAATGGAAGATTCTAGGAGTGCCTTATCCAGAATGGCTTTATGTTTGGACGAAAGACAAAGTAGCTCAAAGATGGATATCTATGTTGGGGTCTTCTTCAGATGATCTAAAAGGTTATATTAACCTTTGGCTTGCGGAGTGGATATATTAGAGGTGTTGGTGGGGGTGTCTTGTAATGTAACTTTGGCTTTATGGGTGGTGACAACACATTTGAGATGGGCTTTTATGGTAATCATGGAGATATTGTTCTCGGACACTCGGATGCTATTAATGGTGTAATCATAGGCAACATTATTATAGCTGACATGGTTATGTGGCTTGGTTCCTGACGAAGAGGGTTGTCCTGATCCATGGTTTTTTAATGGGTCAGTGAAGATGGTATGGTCAGTGTTGGAGGAACTGGTTGTTTCCTCTACCCCTATGATACCTCTGAAGATGAAGTCTTGAATGATATTTTTCAGTTTAAAGCAATTTGACATCTTATGTCCTTTGATTTGATGATACTCACAGAAGTTGTTGTCATTCCATGAAGGGGGTTTGAAGGCCGGATCATATTGTCGTATCTCTGGCAATTGAATGAGGTTGTTTTGTAATAACTTCTACAGGATTACTTTAGTTGATTCTGTCAAAGGGGTATAGTTGCATCTAGGGGCATTATTTCTAGGAGGTGGCCTCCTTTGGTTGTTTTGGATTGTGTTTGTTGATTATTGTTGAGGTTATGTCTATTGTTGTAGTTGTTGTTGTGGTTGTTGTTGTTGAACGTACAGATGATTATTTATTGTGGGGGGTGCTTTAAGTGTAAGGGCTGGTCCAACCCTAAATGCTTTAGCATCTACCACCCCGTCATTGGTAACATTCTTGTTTCATGCCCAAGTCTTGTTCTTGTCATAGGACATATTTTGGGTTTTTTTATTCTTGTTGAAGATATTTATTGTGCCTTTAGCGATGAGAGCCTTTTCGATGGCTACCCCCTTCTCAACTACTTCGCTGAAGGAGGTGCAGCAATGGATTTGTAATTGAAGCATAAGCTCTTTGTTTAAATTTTCCATGAAGATGGGCACTAGCTAATTCTTAGGAATATAACAAGGGCATTTGCTTGCTAGGCCTCGCCACCTTTGAAAGAAAGAGATAAACATCTCTCCTTCTTCTTGTCTTGCTTGAAATGAACTTGTCTGGGAGTTCTATCCATGTGTGTATCCCTGTGGGGAGGTGTGCAAACCATTCAAGAGCTTAGCCTGTGAGACTCCTAGGGAAGAGTCTCATCAACTAGGTATGATCATAGGTGAGCTCTAGGCAAGTAGTATGGAACTCGCGTACATGTTCAACGGGACTCCCCTTTCTTCTATATTTGTTAAAGTTTGGTGGGGTGAAATTTGGGGGGAAAGGAGGCATGTAAATGCTTTTATCAAATGGATATGTGCATAAGTCTTCCATGGATTACAATTTCTTGGTCCTCGAGACTTGCAAGTTTGTGAATTATTTCTTTAGCTTGTCCAACTCTTGGGTGAGGGTTTGGATAGGTGTGTTGGTAGTGTTTACGACTATGTCTAAGTAAGGATTCGTCGTGTTATAAGTTCCCATGTTACCAAAAGTGAAATGGTATTGATGTCATAGTGTGTGTAACGATGTCATGTTTTGGTTTTGATTGTTGGTGGTGAAGGATACATTAGGGTTGATGTATCGATAATGATATGGTATGGTTGTGGTGCTTTGAGATGAGACATGGGGATTTGTTTGTTGGTTGGGATCAATGTATGAGGCATTAGTTGCATTGTTGTTATTGGCTCCAAATGGATTTATGAGGTTCAAGTTGACATAGGATATACCCGAGCCTTGGCTAGTGGCATTGTTATGTTGGTTGATGGGGTTGGTGTTGATATTACCCGTGTTGGTATTGACATTGGATCTCGAATTCGTGTTGAGGTTACCCGTGTTGGTATTAGAGTTGGTCCCCAAGTTCGTGTTTATGTTTTTTGTGGTGTTAACTCCTTGGGTTTGGTTTTGTGAGGTCACAATGCGTATCCTTTGTGTTCTCTTAACATGACCTTCAGGATTTGCCAAGAAAACAAAAGGATTTGATGTGTGAGTTGTGACATTGGCATTGTTTTCCTCAAAAGGAGGGGGTATGTTTACCATGAAGGATTCATGTGAGGTTTTCCCTTGAGGTGTATTGACATGTTCTTGTATTAGGTTGGCATGGTAGTTGGACAAAGATGTGTAGCTTTGGCTTGTTGTGTTGGTGTTAGCAGACTTTGGTATGAGGGTAGTTATGTCAACGCCTTCGGGAAGTTTTGTTCCATTTTGTATGAGGCACAAAAGGTAACTTTGTGGGTCTATGGCAATCATTTCATCTTGGATTTGCAATACTCTAGGGTCTTGTCCTATGGCTTCAAGGACTTTGGGTGTAACCCCAGGTTCGTCATCTTGCAAGAATAGATTGTCAAAGGGGTTCACCGTGTTTTGGTTAGGTTGTTCATTGGGGTTGGTGCCAAACCTCATGGTTTCGATGTGAGAGTCTTGGGGATTCTCTAAGTTCTCTTCTCCTTTTCTTTTCTTTTGCAACCATGTTTCAACCATAAAAAACCTAGATGGAAGGCGGATGACAATGTAAAGTTCCTAAGGTAATGAGTGGGTGTTTTCTAAAGGTTCTTAAAAGGTTCCTAAAGATGGAGATGGAAATGACTTAAGTGTCATATGCACATGGGGGTGTGATGTAGAGCACTTCAACTAGTGTCAAACAACCTATCACTGCAGGGGACACTTCAAATCTCCAATACCATAACTCTCAATGTTCACTATCTCTAACTAAGATCAGTCTTCTTACAAGGAATGGTTTCAACACCATAACAACTTGTTCTTGACATACACAATGAAGGACTCCAGGGTACATCTTCCAGGATGCCTAACACCAACTAACATTCCATTCAATCACTATACAATACCAGCAGGACAGCAATCTTCACTATGTTCTTCATAATCTCACTGCTCCATTAGAGAGACAGTCACAATATCCTTCTAGGATGATCTCTATTGGGACAAACCCAAACTCATTCAATCAGCCAAACCAACAACATGGCACTCACATCTAATGCCTTCATTGGCAAATCAAAAACATGATGAACAAAACTATTACCTCTTGATATGACTGTTGTCCTTCACATGGTTCTACAGGGTCTCTTAACATGGCAAACTCAGTCCCAACACATTTTTATGCCCCTGCAACCTTCTTAAACCTCTAACCTAACCATTTTACATTCCACTCCACTGATCACAAATGGAAAATATTAGTGGAGTGAAGAAATATCCATCGGACTGTTCAGCAATACCCTAATTCAAGGTTCCAACCTGCTTTCAGATCAAGGAGGATTACAAAGCTAAACAAGGGTGTCAAGAACCCAAACTAATTGCAAACAACAGGTAACTCAACACTCTAAACAACCATCCTAGGCACCAACCCCTACTCAGCCGTACAAGTATGAATTTATGTAGAAAACAACAAATTAATGGTTGTAACAGCAGTTTTAAGACAATCTATGGTAAATCATTGATTTCTCTTAGCAAGATTAATGATAGGAGTCCAAACAAGATCCAATGCAAAGCTATTTCAGTACTCTATCCAACCATGATACCCTTGTGCCATGAAAATTCCGTACAGGCACAGGGGCGGCAGGAAAACAGCATATAAAAATCAAAAAAGGCAGGAAAAGCAGAAAACAGTAGTCTTTGTTTTTTTATGTTTATGGTATGCAACTAATGGAAAGGTGCCTAAGACCAAGGCATGGGGATAATTATTTTAATCTTTGCAAAGTATAGCTCCAATAGGATACTATTGTCTACTAATGACCTTCAAAGTGCAAATCGGGTTTGTCGAGACCTTGGATTTTTGGTGATTATACAGATTTTTGGAAAGTGGACCTTATACTTGTTGGCAAGAGACACTATATGGCTTCATGAATGTTGTCATTGATGGCAACAAAGCTCATCCCACCCATCCACAGGGCATGATATGTCTATACCGGAAGTCAGGTTGAAGAATGTTGTGGTCCGGTAAACAAGAACAGAGCATGTGGCAAGGTCTGAAAGTCAGGTCTGGATCTCTCAGAGGAAGTATCTCAGTAAAGTGTGGATTTGGGGAAGTCAAGAGGAGTACCTTGACTGATAGATTCCAGGGATTGAGCCTCCAGTGATGGAAGAATGAAGAGACATGAGCACTTGAGTGTTGGATTCCTGTTTGGCAAAGTAGACAGAGGAAGAACTGACCGGTAGAGCATCAGACCTAAATCTGGATGAGATATTGATGGTGATCAAGCTTCCTAAGGTATCATTCATGATTGGCTGACATAATTGATGACTTCTATAAGCATCTCCTTGATACACATCACTTGGCAAGCAAGGACTCAGCCGACAGATCAAAGTTTGGGATAATATTGACTATTCCGGATGCTGACTAGAAAGGTGTTGAAATCATTTGTATGGATATATATATATACCAGATGGATTTAGATGTGAAGGTGTGTGTTGTAAGTTGTGTTGTGTGAAGAAAAGTAGAGGAGCAGAGTAACAGCAGTAATATAGGTCCGGTATGTGACAGGACAGTAGCACCAAAGAAGAGGAAGAATGAAGTGCAGTAGATCAGTGTATTGAGCCTAGCCAGAACTGAACCTCAGCATGTGTGGATGCTTCTCATCAGTTCAAGTATCTAGTTTCCTTGTATAAACTATTATAGGTAGTGAGCCTCTTGTGAGCAGTGTGCTTGGGCAGTGAGCCCTAATTGGCAAGTGTCATTTTGTACTATCTTATTCTTTTAACAAAGAATACAATCTTGGGTTAATCACCCCATGGTTTTTTCCCCTAACAGGGTTCTCCATGTCAAAATCATTGTGTCATGTGTATTGATGTTATTTCCATTTCATGGTTATGTTTGCTTATATGATCTAATGTTGCATTAATTGTTAAGGAAGATCAGAAAGTAGAAGTAATTAAGATAACTAATTCACCCCCCTTCTTAGTTATCAACAATTGGTATCAGAGCCAAGTTCCTCCAAACAGAACCTAACAGCTTGAGAAAGATCTGGGAATTCAAATGGATGTGTATGGTATGAGGGAACAACTTCAGTCTACCCTAGATGATCTTGAGCAATCTAACTCTGAAGTCAATGAATTGAAGGAAAGACTCAAACAGGCTAATGATTTCATAAATGAACTAAAAGGGAAACTGATTATCTCTATGAAAAAGAGAAAGGATCTACTTCAACAATTGGCAAGTCAAGGTGAAGACAATGATACAAATGAAGATCTAAAGGAGAAAACAAGTTATGTGAAAAGTTATCAAAAGAGGTCATTATGGTAAGACATGAAATGGAATCAGGAGTTATGAAATTTACCCAAGAAATTGAAGAAAAAAGGAAAATTGAAGATGATCTAAGACAATCTCTCAAAGAGAAATCAGAATACTGCCACAAAATGGATAGAATAATCAAGCATCTTGAATCTAATCTTGAAGAAGCTAGGGATAATGAAGAACAACTTGAGAATCAGATTGACAATCTTAAAAAGAATCTTCAAACAGCAAATGAATACAAAGAGAAATTCAAGATAATCTCTGCCCAACTTGAAGTTCTTCTTCAAAGCCAAAACAGGGTAGATGACAAGCAAGGCTTGGGGTATGAGAAAGGTGAAAGCTCCAGATCCGGTTAGAAGAACTCCAGATCAGAAAATCCAAGAAACAGGCCTAGAAGACCTCCGGTAAGGCAACCAAATGCTCAAAGATATCCATCTTTCAATGGATACTTCCACAACTGCAATAACTTTGGTCATAAAGCAAATTAGTGTAGAAGAAGAATGAATCAGACTAATACATCCTTCTTCGGACAGTGCTTCAAATTAGTGTAGAAATATGCGAATGAACAATTCATTCCATGGTAGATGCTTTGCATGCAATAGAATGGGACATATGGATAATCAGTGTAGATCAAGAGGATATCAGTCAAATATGCAAAGAAATGTTGTTTGCTACAATTGCAATAGATCCGGTCATATTGCCAAATTCTGTAGAAGTAAGAATCAAGACAAAAGGGGTCCGGAACAGCATAATCATAACCAAGACAAAGGAAAAGGAAAAGTGAACGCGGATGAAATTCAAAGGGAGTTGAATAAGATTTGGGTGAAGAGAAGCACAGAGAATGTTGGGGATGGATCCGCACCAAAATCTGGTGCTAATAATCCTTCCAAAAATTGAATAGATGAGCTCTAGCTTAAGGGGAGTCACTAAGAAAAACCAATTCCCCCAGCCAGTCAATTGGTGCCTGAAATTGGCACATGGGAAGTTGTGGATTAAAGGGTTCTTAGAGAAACATCTAAAGTAGGTTTGGTAAAGATATGAAAGATCCACAAGAAGATTTGAAGAGTCTAATCTACCAAGATTGATCTAGTTTAACAATCATCTGGTAAAGGAGAAAAGAGAACAAAGACAAAGGCAACAAGGTCTTATATCAGTCAAAAGGATGAAGAAGAGACAGAATCTGATGAAGAGATCAAGAAGATGAAGAAGAAGAAGAAAGTATCTGGTGAAGACAAGGAGGTAGAGGTAGAAGAGTTTGTTGAAAAGCCCACTCTATCCTTAGATGATGTAGTTAAAGTAGTTACTATGGATGGGAATCTGCAACCAATAACATAATTCTATGATGCATATAATGATGCAGATAGAAAGATCTTGGAGGAAGCCACAGTTAAGTACTTGAACATATACAATAAAGTATTTATTGAAATAATTTCTCTAATTCCTAAAAGTTTAGAGAAGGAACTTGAAATGAGAAAAGAAAATGCCAAGGCTAAGGACTTAGAGATTAGAGAATAGATAGCTATTCAGCTCTATCCTTCAATTACTCCGAAACAAATGGATATGATCTTCAAAGATTGCAAGGATGAGTTCCAGAGTAAGGCTAGAATGAATCAACTCATGCTTGGAGAAACTGATAAAGTGGCAAAAGAAACAGAAGAAATCCTCCGGAATGCCTATAAAAGATTCAATATTCCTGTTATAGAGGATTTAGGTGATGATCCCTCAAGAATGGATAACAAAGAAGAATCTACTAAGACTATAGCAGAAGAGGTAAAGGAGGCAGGTGAAGAAAAAGATAAGGACTTAGAATCCTCTGCTCCAGAAGAGGAGATCCACGAACAAGCAAACATCTCTCGTCTGGTTTCCCCTGCGGACTCCAGATCTAAAGAAGAAGAAAGAGTAGAAGAGAAGATCAGTCAAGAAGTAGAGGAGAAGGAAAAAGAAGATGACAGTAGTAAGGCTGCAGAAGGAGAGAAAACTCTAACAGAAAAGACCACAGATGATAGTGGTAATGCTGCAAAAGGGGACAAAACCCTGTCACTGGCAAGAGACACATCAGAAGCAGTCGAAGAATTCTTAACCAAGGAGATGATGGAATTTGATGAACTGGAACTTCTTCAAGGACCATTCAATTTTGACTCCCTCTCTCCGGTTCAAACCATGAAGCTAGCATCCTTTACTTCAGCAAAGGCAAAAGAAAAACTTCTAAAGTCTCACATGGAAGACTACAAGCTCATAGAAACTGCATCTGGTGTATTGGAGAAGATCATGCCATCTTTTCAGAAGGATCCCTTAGCCTCTTCATCCAGTAATCTCAAATCTCTAGTTAATAGTGTTAGCACACATTTTGATTCCTTAGAGAAGTCAGCAGAAGATAAAGTCTAGAAGGAGTTTTTGGAAAAGAGATTCTCTGAAGTACAAGGACTAATAACCAATGATAGGAGAAATATGGATATAGGGATAAAGAGCTTAGAAAATGCTCTTAAAGATGGCAGGGAAATGTATAAATTTTGTCTATCATGGTCCAAAGTAACAGTGGAGATTGAGAAGAAAGTGAAAGAACACAAGGATAAACTAACAAGACTATCTTAGAATTTTGATCCTCTTACCACTTCCATAATAAATCAAGAATGTCAAACTATTGTAGTCTTGAATGAAATTAAGAAGCTTGAGAAGGAGAAGAAAAATAGAATAAGTAGGTTGAGTGAACTTAGAAGGATAATTATCCCTAAGTTAGAAGCCATGCATGAAGCCCTAAATGATGCTCAAACCACAGCCTGGACCAGTGATCTGACAGATCTGAAGAGCGTAGAAGCTTTTGCATTCCTGTTGAGTGGTCACATCTCAATTTTGGACAGGATGAGGCTGAGTTGGGTGACAAAAGTTGTACAATTGAAGAATACTTTTGTAGATATACTAAAGTATATGTAAAGTATAACTGGATAATATACTTATGCGATTAAGAATAGATTGAGTTTTGTAAATTTTGGTGTGCGGACCCCACCCTTTTCCATTGATGTCAAAGGGGGAGTGAGGAGCAGTAAAAAATGAGGAATCCAGCTAAGGGGGAGCTCTGAAAAATGTACATAAGAATAGAGCATTAGCCAAGGGGGAGTATAGTATGACACTTAGTCATTTTTCACTAAGTGTTTCCATCAATGCCAAAGGGGGAGATTGTTGGCAAGAGACACGATATGGCTTCATGAATGTTGTCATTGATGGCAACAAAGCTCATCCCACCCATTCGCAGGGCATGATATGTCTATACCGGAAGTCAATTGAAGAATGTTGTGGTCCGGTAAACAAGAATAGAGCATGTGGCAAGGTCTGATAGTCAAGTCTGGATCTCTCAGAGGAAGTATCTTAGTAAAGTGTGGATTTGGGGAAGTCAAGAGGAGTACCTTGGCTGATAGATTCCAGGGATTGAGCCTCTGGGGATGGAAGAATGAAGAGACATGAGCACTTGAGTGTTGGTTTCCTGTTTGGCAGAGTAGACAGAGGAAGAACTGACCGGTAAAGCATCAGACCTAAATCCAGATAAGATATTGATGGTGATCAAGCTTCCTAAGGTATCATTCATGATTGGCCGACATAATTGATGACTTCTATAAGCATCTCCTTGATACGCATGACTTGGCAAGCAAGGATTCAGCCGACAGATCAAAGTTTGGGATAATATTGACTATTCTGGATGCCAACTAGAAAGGTGTTGAAATCATTTGTATGAATATATATATACCAAATGGGTTTAGATGTGAAGGTGTGTGTTGTAAGTTGTGTTGTGTGAAGAAAAGCAGAGGAGCAGAGTAACAACAGTAATATAGGTCTGGTATGTGACAGGACAGCAACATCAAAGAAGAGGAAGAATGAAGTGTAGTAGATCAGTCTATTGAGCCTAGCCAAAACTAAACCTCAGCATGTGTGGATGCTTCTCATCAGTTCAAGTATCTAGTTTCCTTGTATAAACTATTGTAGGCAGTGAGCCTCTTGTGAGTAGTGTGCTTGGGCGGTGAGCCCTAATTGGCAAGTGCCATTTTGTACTATCTTATTCTTTTAACAGAGAATATAATCTTGGGTTAATCACCCCATGGTTTTTTCCCTTAACAGGGTTTTCCACGTCAAAATCATCGTGTCATGTGTATTGATGTTATTTCCATTTCATGGTTATGTTTTCTTATATGATCTAAAGCTGCATTAATTGTTAAGGAAGATCAGAAAGTAGAAGTAATTAAGATAATTGATTCACCCCCCCTCTCAGTTATCAACAATACTTAGCCGAATGAGTATGAGGCATGCGTTGGAAGGAATCAAGCGAGAATAATGCCAAGGTCTCTTATTCCAATTTTACATTTGTGAGGCAGTCACACTTCGACGGTTTCTTCTTATGTTTTGACTTAGGAAGATTAATGTTTTGAATTACTATTAAAGTCTAAGGCTCAAATTCTATGGTTCTAAGATTTTCTATGGTAAATATGAGACCTAAAACCTAAGGCAGTGAAGGTGGTATACAAGTGGATCCTAAGGGGATGAGACTTACAGGTTTCTTAACACAATTGCAATTGAATCAAATTGGGAGAAAAGATTTCAGAAAGTTTTCTCAGGCATATGTGGCACAATGTTTCTTCTTATGCGTGAAACTGTTCAGCTTATGCGTTTCAGAAGCATGCAGATGTGTTTCAGTGATTCTTATGCATTTAATTGTCAAGCTTATGCAGTTTACTGTTGAGCATATGCAGTTTATTGTTTTACAGATATGTTGCAGTTTTTCTCATGCATTGTAGAATGTCACTCATGCAGTTTACTATTCAACGTATGTGTTGTGGTTCAATAGGCTTCTAAAAGTAATTGTCTCCTAGGTATTTGATGGTTTTATGAAAAATCAAAAAGTACATCAGTGGCAAAAACACTCAGCAAACAGTTTTGTGGTTGTGTCTCTTTTTTGTTTGACATTTTTTGTGACAAAGTTTTTTGAAAAGAACTTAGAAGACAAGCATGATCCTAGGGCTAGGTAAGGACTATATTTGTTGAATCCCCTAGCCGCGCTTATTCAAAGCAGGTAGCTCTAGGATCTTGGTAGCACCGGCTCCCCTCCACAGCACTCACTTCTCACACATACCAAGTTCTAGGTTTCATAAGGCTCGTCCCCCCACCAAACCTTAGGATTGTCCCTGCTACCTCAACTAAGAACTACATGAATCGGGGTAGCTTCAAAGGTTACCCTTCTACATCAACAAATAGAGGGTTTTTGGCCACTATACAAAAGGGTTCTAGTGAATATCTGGGGAACCGACACCCCACGAGCATCCAGAAAGCCACTTAAGACTCTAACTAACCCTACTAGGAGTTTAATATGCATGATGGTATGCCTCCTTTCAAGCTAGCATTGTATGGTGAGCACTCATACCGATTAGACTTGGCTTTCACCTTATCCTCAATTTATATAGCAGGTTAGATGAAAGTCCTGCTTGGGATTGCAAATGAGTTCTCCTTTCGGATGTGTCTCAAGAGCAGACCCACTCTAAGGCTTAACAAAAGTGAAACAAACTAACATGATTTTGATCCCCAAGCTCGCACTAAGTCGCAAGGGGAGAGCATACACATGTGAGTTTGCTTCACACTCGCATGGGGATTCTTTTGATTTTATCTTTTCTTAGGTGTGGTGTGATTTGATGTAAGTGAAGTGGAGGGTATGTACCTTTCCACTACTCTAACACAAACCACCAAACATAGCAAACAAAATGCAATCCTTTTTATCCTTTTAAATGAGTGAGGATGCAGGTTAATTTTAAGTCCTAATGAGTGCGAAAATACAGAGATTGTGATTCATTTTTAACCCAATGCGTTATAATGCAAAGTTGTGCTCTTTTTACCTCATGAGTGAAAAATGCAAGGGTTGTTTTGTTCTTTTTAACCAATATGAGTGAAGTTCATTTTTAATCCAAAATAAGTGTGTTGGTTGCAAACAAAAATTGTATTGTTCCTTTTAACCCAAATAGCACAATGTGTTTCTAAATTAAACCACACACACACAAAAGTAACAAAGTGTATTTTGCAAATGGAAAGGTTTCTCTAGCCACAAGCTACAAATTTAAAAGTTAGTAACAGAAAACCTTGTTTCTACTATCAAAAATAGAAATAAACCTAAATGTAGGAAATTTTGAATTTTCTCATTTATACCAGCCGTATGCATTGTAGAGGGAGCGGGAGTGTTGTACTATCAGGCATATGCATTTTAGGAACCAGCGTATGTACTGTACTATCATACGTATGTGAGTCAGCTAAGCGCAGGCGGTACACTGAACAGCTTATGCATCACAGAAACCTGCACAGGCGTCAAACAAATCTTGCAACCAGTTTTCAACAGGAAGCCCTAACTAGGAAAATAAAAAGACATTTTTAGGTGAATTGATGTTAAACCCTAAGGTTGTAAGGTGAGTTCCTGAATACCAGAGAGATGGAAGACTCTCAAGCATAAGCAAGACATACCCAGATTGCAAAAACCACTAAATATAAACCCTAGACAAGTAATCTTATGGTATTCAACAAAACCCTAATGCTTTTTAAAAGAAACCTTAACAACTAATAAAAGCAGAGAATATCTCCAGAAAATAGGACCTGCAAAAACAAGTTAGAATCCTACAAAACAATGAAAGAGCCCTGCATAACAAGATGGGTCAGGGTTATCTCTACATAACACAAAAGATTTTCACCCTAAAAATAGAAGCGCATGTGGTGTAGAAACCCTCTCAAGCGTTGTTGAAACGTCGCAAGCGTAGCACCGTACAGCTTATGTGTCGCACGGAGGAGCTCATGTGGTGCACTGATCAGTGGATGCATCGCACAGAACCTATAAATTCAAAAACCCTAAATTCGTGGCATGTACGGATGATTCACGTCGGGTTCACCAATGTGGGCAGGTAGAAAAGCTTGTAACAGTGCTAAAATGACAGATTATCACCCTACCTATGCAATGGAGATCTTAAACAACCTAGAAGGCAAGCATGGATACCTAAAACCCTAGATTACCTAATGCATTTCCTCCATTACTCTATTCTAACCTAGCTATAGATGTGTACTCAAACTTGCAAAGCTACAAAATAGGAAAATGGAAGCTATTTGACAAAGGCATAAGTCAAAATGTTCATGAGATGGTTGAAAATGGGGAGGTAAAAGGGTTTTTATAGAGAGTAAAAAGTGAATGAAGGGATGATATTGGAAGTTGACTTGGAGGGGAAATCAATGGCTCACAATGATTAGGGTTTCCTCCCACAAGAGGACAAATTTGATTTTTTAAATGGTGAAAAATGGAGAGGGAAGTCAATGTTCTAAAATTAAATAAATTGTGGAATTTATTTAATTTTTGTGAGAGGAGTGGGATTATGATGGGATTAGATTAAATAAGTGAGAACCTATTTAACCTTGGGCCATGGTAATAATTTAAATAAATGAGTATTTATTTAAATTAAGGGGAATATTGGCGTGTGATGAGTGAATAATTAAATAATAATTAAACTATTTAATTATAGGGGAATTTAGAAGAAAGTGGCCTTAATAATTAAATAAGTGAAGCTTATTTAATTAAGAAGTACCGAAGATGATGAATTAATTAAATAATGAAAAATTATTTAATTAATAGCAGAATGTAGGATTTTAAGTAAAATATGTGTGAAAATATTGTTTGCAGGCTCGGGACATTTTGAAGTGTCTACAGAAAGCACATCAGTTTGTAAATTATTGGGTAGCAAGCCTGTGAAGAAATCTATCATGCACAAACAAATTTTTCAGCCTATAGGTTTCCATAATGCTCAACCTCCTTCTATTGAATGTTCTAATCTCACTGCTTTTTATTCCAAACATTTTGGTAGAGATAAGGCAAGCAATGTAGAGATGAAGTCTCATATGAACAAGAGGATAGAAGCTTATTATTTGCATTACGAGGAAGACAATGATAAATCTGTAAGTTTCACATGCAATGTGGAAGATGAGCAACCTGTCCATAATACAAATGATAAAGAGGATAGTGCAGATGATGTTGTTTTAGTCTCTTTATATGTTGCAGAATTAAATTCATTCACTTTCACAAATGATGAGGAACCACTTGAAGATGTACAGTACAAAGATGAAATTATGAATGTATTTTCTCCTGATTGTATGCAAGCTAAATATGAGAATTTTAGATTTTCTGAGCAAGGTGACATGAAGGTACGGTTGCAAGAGGTCAGGGATGATTGTACTTTTGAATCTTTTCATTTGAAAATTTGGATGCCAAAAATTTTAAACAAGCATTGGAAGATGATGTTAGAAGTAGTCGTGATAGCTTTGTTGAAAATGATCAAATGAATGGATGTGTTGAATCCCACATCGTTTATATTCCAAATCGATGTTTAAATGCATGTGAGGATGAATTCTTGTGTGGAGAAGAGGAGGTCATGTCTAATCTACAGGGTATAGACATGGATGATGAAGAGAATCATGAAAATGTTGAGTCAAATCCTATGAAAGGAGAAGAAATTATTCTGACTGGGGGTGATTCTATGTCACATGAAAACATTATTTGCAATAAAAATTTTTAGCCTAACACATTTCTGGTTTTGCATAGGGTTGATCATCAGTCTTCTAATGATTCAAATGATCCTTTTCATACATGGGATATTATTTTATCTGCTGCTGAAAGAGGTGAGTGTATGCATGAACATGGTGAGGCATATATTGCAAATCAGGATTCAAAATTTTTAAACAATGTGGTCATTTCCATAAACAGCACCGGTGAAGAGCCTTTATCTCATGGCTTGTGTGTGGGATGTCTGATTCAGGGATTGGTTTCTCCTGGCTAGCCAAATCAAGTGTATCATGATGTCATACCTAGTGCTATTCAGACAAATGTTGGTAATCATATGATGAGTAATGCAGATGTGAGTCATCCAATTGAAAAAGTGTACAAGGGAGAGTAGCTTCTTGAGCATCAAATTATATCCAGAGGGTCTTCATATGATGCCATTCTTATCAGTTTGATCATGGCAGGCACAAGTTGGCAGATGGTTGTGTGCAGGCTCCTCATTCGCCAACCGTTATTTTGCAAAGGCTGCTATTTCTCCCAACCTGTCAATGGATTTGCATGATCATCTTGGAGCCGTCTTGAGGTAGGTTCTTCCTACCATGTACATATTAGGAGTTTTTATTGTGCTAGTAGTGTTTTGTTTCCTTTCCTATTTTTGTCCTATTTTTGGCTTGTTCGAGCTCCTTTGTCCCCTATGTTGCATGACTCTAGTGCCCCTTTGAATTTATGCATTGGTCCACACTTGAGATTCTTGGCCCCTTGTTTCATCCTTTGCAATCCTCGTCCCCAATCAGACCCTATTGTTGCCCCACAATTTGAACTTGAAATTTTTCAATTTTTTGTGCATTCTCTTACATGCCTTTGAGCCTGTTGAAAAGTGAAAATAATTAATTTTCAAAATTTGTGTGAGTTAGTTTGAATTCCTCCTACGGCCGTGATTTGGCTCCCGTTCCACCCAATCTATCAAGTTTTCATGTTCAGAGGTCTCACGGTTTGCAAGATTTTTAGCTTCACATTTCCCCATCCATGATTCACAAACGAAACAAAAATCCGATATTTTGGTTGCTGGAGGTCAAATGTTTTCTAGGTTCTGCTCTACTGTGTCCAATTATTATGATATCTAAATTTCATGTAAATTGTAGTTGGTTTATGGGAGATACGAGAGTTTTCATCCTTTAGCTTAGAGCATCCCATCAATGCTTCCAGGTTAAATTTTCTTGAATTATTATGATTGTGAGCAAAAATTATTTTATGCCTAGCTCATGATTAAAGTTGGAAAAGTCCTATGGTTTTAAATTTAATGACTTTATTAAAGTCATGTTTATAATAATTTTAAATCCTTTATTGAAAGTGGGGAGTTCTATAAAGAATGATCAGGAATTTTGTAAGTTCCAAAAGTTATTTTTCCCCCGACTCCCCTTTGTCAGCTTTCATGAGAAAATTGAACTTCATAAAATGGTTCTAAAGTTTAGAAATGGTCTGAATCCCCAACTTGTTCTTTGTCAAAACTTTGAAGGTTCCTGAACTTCACATTTGGCCGACATCACAGGATCAAAAGTTCAAAGAGTGAGCGACATCCCAACTCCTTTATTGTCAGAGATTTCTAGGGTTTTAGAACCCCATTTTCATTGGTACGCAGTCCTTTCAAATTGGTACAGCCATGACCAATAATAATAGCAAAGGTTATCCTGGTGCAAGATACTATGGTGGAAATGAGTTTATTGATGTGGTAGAGGTCTTTTAAGAGTCTTGGAAACATTTTAGTAAAGAAGTTAATGTACAGCCATTATTAGGCTTTCCTACAAATTTACATGTTTGTGTTATTTTGTTGAAGCGGCATGATCGGGTCATAGCACTTCATCTCTCACGTAGTGGTTATTTATCTTATGATTACCAATGCCTTGCCAGTTGAATGAACCATCTTTCTATATCGATTATGATAAGCCTGAGAGAAGTTCATCACCCTTCAAACCAAAGCTCATTACTTGTTCACAGCACTATGATATATGCAATGTTTGTTTTAAAAATAATTGATCAAGTTCTCTCATCATATGTTGAAGATATAAACATGGAAAGTTATCTCAGATGGAACGAACCTTTGAGGAATGTCAAATATGCATTAGCAGTGCTATGAACAAGGAGTTACAACATGCATTTGTATCTTTCAGGACACCATAAATGGCAGAACATTGGCAGTTTCAGTAAGAAGAGGCACCCAAACAAATATGTTGTGAAGATTTGTGAACAAATAATTAGACTTGAAAAGGAGGTTTTCATATCTTATCAAAGATCATTTGAAGTTCAAAATCAAAGATAAAGGCAACAATTCTAAAGCCTCTACAAGGAGCAAAGGAATCCTGAATTCCCCAAATTGGTTGGATGTGCCCTGGCATACGTTGGAGCAAAGTATGAAGGCATAGCTAAAGCTCAAATTTGTAGTCTCATGGACTGCGATGATCGTATGATATGCACAAAATAGATGTTGTTGAAAATGCTTTAGAAACTTCAAGCAAATGCAACTGTAGAATGTGAAACCAGAGTCCACAACGTCTAGCCAGCATCCTTCCTTCAGTCTGCGCCAAATCAGATAACTTTCAAATCGGGTTATGGACATCCTCAAAGTATAGTTAAAAGTGGATATTGTCAAATGCTCTAGTGAACATATCGATGCAAATATGGAAGCACAGACCAGGTGAGTGAATTATTTCAAAGAAATATATGGAATGAAATAGTTTGGTGACTATGTTACCAAGATCAATCCCTTAGTACTAGTGGATCTTGTTGTTGACCGCTTAATATATGAATATATGAGCAATAGTAACCTCTAAACTTTGATGCATGATAGAAACTAAGAATGCCCCAAATATTTCTGGGGGATACTCTTCAGAGGAGGCAAGACAATGTTATCCAAATTCTTTGGATCCTAACAAAGTTAAAGGAAAGACAATATTTTGTGATGAATCAGATGATGATTCAGCAGTCATCTCAGCTAGAGGTGCTGGTGTCATACTTAGTTGGGATTCCATTAAGGAGGTCTTCATACAAGATAAGTAAGTCAAAAAGGTGTTGAATCGACGCTTCATTGTAGTTGAATCCATTTACCAGAATTCAAGTCAAATGGCACCCTTGGATAAAATAATAAAATTGAAAGAAAAGTATAAGTTCAGGGTATTGGTAGATGAAAGCAATTCATTTGGTGTAATGGGAAAAACTAGTATAGGTATCACCGAACATTATGGAATTCTAGATGAAAAAGTTGATATTATAACTATTGGTATGGGGTATGCTTTGGCAACTACTGGAGGCTTCTATATAGGAAGTGCAAAAATTATTGACCATCAACATCTTAGCGGTTCTAGATATGTCTTCTCTACATCTCTGCCACCTTATACAACTATTGCTATAGCTGCAATTGATGTTCTTCTTCTCAGATTGTAGAAAAATGTGAAACTTTTGCAAGAAGGAAATTGCTGACTGAATGTTAGAGAATGCTCAGCTGAAGGTGGAGGTACGATAAATGTTGTGACCTACTTATATAATTCAAAGATATGTCGAAGCAATCAATATACTATTATATTCAGGTTGCAGACTTCAGTTTTACTAGACTTATACTAGATGGTGCAACACATGCAACTACGTGGGTTGAAAGAACACTACGTTATCTTACACCAATATATGTAAAATTTGAAGGCATAGCAAATGAGGCCGTGGATTTTAGTTTATAATATATATATTGTGTATGGAATGCAATCGTTGTGGGGTCATTCTAATTAGATTTGTTGAAGAGTCTTTAGAAATTTCCAAAGCAAATGCAATTGCTCGGTGTAAAACCTCCTCCTTAATATTTCTCCAGTGTACCACTCTGACCCATTTCCAAAATAGAAACAAGGTTATAAAATTGCAAGATTCTGTCAGATAGCATGATGCTCGGGTGAGTGAATACACAAGAGGCGGTGTCATCTAAGAATTTGTATGAGTTGAGCACCAAAAGGGTCACGGTTCAATGGGTAGGTGCCATGCCAAATCCCTTATCTCTCACCAATATCTTCCTTGCCTATGTCAAAATGAAGAAAGCATGATGAAAATAGTATTGTCCATATACTATCAGTGGACATGGCACTAGTGATATGCATGCACAGAAGTGGGCACAAAGCAAGGCCGCATGATTGTTTTCTTTTTCCAGAGATTCTAATTCTGGGAGGTAATTTATGGTGGGCATTCATTCACTCACAAAGGAAATGATGTTGTATTGACAACTAGTGCCATAGCAAAAACAAATTGTGATTGAGACTTGGTGTTCAAACATGCATGTTCTGTGTGGTTAATGCTTCACCATTCACTAGAAATGTTGAGGAACTTAGCTCTCAATGTTCAAGAGAAGACTCCAATCTTGCTGAGAGCCATCCTGAGTTCTCATTTGCTATTAGTGTGAAGGATTCAGAGGTTGTCATTTAAATAGTATCACAGCTAAATACTATGGAGAAATTGAGACTGATGGTATAGTGTGTTGCCATTTGCTTAACTTGTGATAATTAGGTTGTTGGGGCTTTTTATTAGTAAACTTTTTAATATGTACTCAATGGGGAGGAGATCAAAGGTCATTTTTAATTTACATGAAAATGAAAGACTTCTCATTATAATTTTCAAGAAATAGTCACAAAAAAAACTGAAATGTTTCCTCGGGGACTTATAAAATGTGTAATTTGTATTTGAAAAAAGATATTTTTCTTTTGTTATTCAGGGATAGGGGAGCAGCTTGTTTATCTTTCTATATAGCTTTGTTGTACAGGGATATGGAGGCTTTGAACTCTTATTTTGCATTGGGGAAAATAAAGAAGACATTTTTGGATCTGTGTTGTGTTGATGTTTCCTTTTGATTGCAAACAAATTTTGAGTCTTTGCAATTATTTTCCAGTGTAGGTCCTATTAGACTAGATTATGTGGATGATTATTTTTACTCATCTATTGAAAGGGAATCTGTTGTTTATTTCTTTCATTGGGTATTGTCTATGTGTGTGGGATAGGTGGATTGGGTGTCATATGTTTGTATTCACTTCTTTATAATCTTTCGCATCTATTTTTTTAGTTAGGAGTATGTGTTATTTTACCTTTTCTACTTTCTGGTGAAAATCATACCCTATCTTACATTCATTGTATATCATAAGAGGGAGCTATACCTCTAAAATTCAGAGTAGAATTGCCAATTCAATGGTAATTCCTCCAACTGTTAGTTACATTTTTGTTCTTCATTTCAGGCATACTGAGTCATTTTCATAACTATCTTGGAATGACAATTCTGTTAACCAACACATGGTAAAATAGTTTGCTTGATACATTAAAGATTATAATAGAAATACTATGAAAATAAAATTGCTCAATTAAATGCTATACAAGATCTAATTAAACAATGAAAAAGACTAATTAATTGCATCTACAATTAACTAGAGCAATATGGTAAGAGGATGAAAGCAATTTTCAGTAACAAGGAAAACTACTTAATAATTCAAGACAACTACATTTTTGTCAAGAATTGTTGGCAAGGGATGAACAACAACAGAGCATAAAGAAGATCCTACCACAGCTCACTGTAAAGGGAATGTAGAGGACATGGTCAAATTAGATAGTGTCATTTTGTAAGGGACACATTCCTAATGTAATATATAGCTATGTAATATACAATATGTAAGATGGAAGAGAGAGTGACAGTGACTATAAGATAAAAGATATACAGAGTAGAGACACATACCTACCTAATTGCATATAAGTTTTTTATGAAAATATAATAGAGATATAAGGATTGGACCTAATGTATAAGTATGTATGAATGTTTATGATGTGTATTTATAATATTTTCTTACTACACTATATCATTTGGGGTATAAATTGACTACAGAGAGTTAACTAAGGCTCAGATCTCTAGACTCATTACCGAGACCCTAGACAAAATAATGAAAAAGAATAGGATGAAATAGTAGAAGGAAGGTGCGGAACAAAAAGGAGACAACAAAAAAATCTTGATTTGTGGTGAATCCTCTTAGGACCTACCCTTGTGAGAGGGGGGTAGGCACCTAAGAGGATGACAAATGGAAAGGGGGAGGGTCTAAAAAGATCCTTGAAAAGATGTAACTCTTCAAGTTAATCCAACCATGGGATACATAAGGATTAATGAAACACCATAGCTAAAACACCCATGGCAAAAGGGGACAATAAGAAATTAAGAGAAGTTAAAGAAATTATACAAACTAGAATGGAAATGAATAGGGAAGAAAGAAAAAACCAAAATCTGGAATGATAAGAAGGATACCGTAGAAGGTTGGAGAACACGAAAAAACTAGGAAGGGAAAGTACCAAAAAGATTGCAGAGTAAAAAGGACAAATGAATGAACGCGCCATTGAGGGTGCTGCTGAGCACGCCAATGTGGGTGCTGCCAGAGAAAAGAATAAAGGAGAAGAAGAGAGAATGGATGAGTGCACCATAGGGGCTATTGCAAATTTAATACAAAGGTATATAGATAACCCTGAACCAATAACAATGCATATTTATAGGGCTACATAAATTTTAAAAAGCATAGAAGGAAGTATTGATGCCTATGACCAATCAAGAAGCATATGGAGGGAAGAATATAATCAAACCCTAGCCCCACCACAAATAAGTATAACCCCTAGGTTTTAACCTAATTTTACTAATATCCATATCAGATTTGATAAGCAATGGGAATAATTATTAAATCCTATACGTAACCTCCATCCTTTGAACTTGGATGCAGATTACCTAAACCATCTAGTAAATAGGAGTGTGGTGAAGGTTAGAGAAAGAAGAGATGATATGGTATATGATAGCATTAGTTTTGAAAGTATAATATAATTAAATGAAATGATACCAATAAATAATGAGATGTCATTCACAAAAAAAAGTTACCCCTTAAAATAAAGAGACACCTTAAAGAGACACAACCCTAAGACTAGGATTCACCCCAAGTGCCATACAAAACAAGGAGAATTTCGGTAGAAGAGGACACAAATCAAATAGACAAATAGAAAGAGATTGAAGAATAGATTAGAAAGGATTACGAAGATGTATTGGGGAAATATTATTTTGACGTTAAGTTACAAAGGTACAAGGGAAGAGAAAACAAAACCCTAATATAGAGAACAAAACCCATGCAAAAGAAGAGTAAGCTAACACACCACAAGAAAGTAGAAGAGTCGGTAAAACAAAAGAAACCAACAATGGATTCACCCATCAAGTTGCCCATATTTGGAAAGGACACAATAGAAGCTATGGAGCATATATTTGTGTTGGAATCAATTTGGAACAGAAAAAACATAAAAAGGGACTAGATCAAACTTTTTATTTTGTGGGAACATTGTGAAATGATGCATTAAAATGGTATAGAAAGATATGCCCTGACCATAATAAATAATGGGATGAGATAAAAATAATAATTTATAGATAACTTTGAGTCTCCAAAAATCCCTACAAAAGGAGTGAGTAAGATGAGGGACATGGTCATGACAGAAGGAGAATCCATTAATGAATTTAACAAAATATTTAAAGAAACTACCTGTAGGATAGAAGAACTATTGATTAAGAAACAAAGAATTGAATGGTTCATATCAAACCTAATCTCTAACATTAGAAATTCTCTAGATAAAAAGGTTTTTGAGACATACTTAGAAGTGGTGACTATGTTCTGTCGCATAGAATCACAAACTTGGTGCCAATAGGATAAGACCAAGGAAAACCTAGAGATGGAGAAGTTAAAGCTAGAATTGGAACAATTGAAACTAAAACAAGAAATTTTGGCAAGAAAAGAGGAGATCCCATAGAAACAAAGACCCAACATATGGTGCGCATACTATACAAAAGAAGGGCACTTGCAAAACAAATGTCCAATGATGAAAGGAGAGAGAAAGGTTTCTGCAATGAAGGTAGACATCAAAATAGTATCAAAAAGAATTAATACAATCTATTGTGGATTATGCAGAGAGTGGGATGACCATGAAATAGAGGATTGTCCATCACAATGCTTTAGACTAAGAGAAGAAGAGGATCATGAACCATGGAGTAATACACACCACAAAAATAGAATAGATAATGAAAATATGGCATATGTGAAAGGACTAGCAGAAAGACCCTTATACATGCAAGATCGTGGTTATAAGCATCCCAATCGGACCAATCAAAGAAACATAAATACTTTACAAAACATAAACTCTGACTCTGCACCTTACATGAATAACTATAACAATGAGGAAAGAGGCCAATACAATGGCTATAGAGGAGGTAGAGGCTGTGGGAGAGGAAGAATAAGAAGAGATGATGCAACATGCTTCAAATGCGGTAAGCCAGGAAATTTCTCTAATGAGTGCTAGGGAGAAAAGAAAAAATAATGCAGATTCTATGGCACCATAGAGCATGACATATTCAATTGTGATAAGGCTCAAACATATTACAAAAATTCCTCACCGCAGTCTAAGAGCGATGAAATTCAGGGTTTCAAGGGAGCAAGACTAATGAGTAGAGTGCCTAAAAAACCACCATAAACCATGTGGAGATGCCAAAAAATGGAAAACTATGAATCAGAGATCACCATCAATTCATCAGAAGATGATTATCAATCACAAACATATGAAGAAAAACCAAAAGAAAAAAAGAAAAATAAAGTAGCAATAGTTACAAGACAGGGGACTGATATCACAACAAAAGACATTAACACAAGTGAGGAAGAAAGTGAGGAAGATGAAGAACACTTCTTCCCTAGCAAAGTAGAACATGATCAAATTGTAGAAAAAACTAAGAAAACACTCAAACAAGAACAACAAAAAGAGAAAGATCTAGATAATTTATTTACTAAACAAGAAGTGGGAATACTAAAAAAACTCACATAAATGGCTAAAAAAAATGATCTCTTAGAAAAACTTAAACAATTCAAAAAATATTGGATTAAACAAAAGATACAACCACCACAAATCAAAAAGATAGGGAAAACTGAGAGACTATGGAAGAAAAGTCCTATAATGATTACAATTAATATCAAACACAAAAGGTTGAAAAATGTAATGTTTGATCTAGGCACAGATATCAACATGATCCCAAAAAGGGTGTGGGAATAGTTGGGAAGGCCTAAACTACAAGAAACACCATACAATATCAGTCTTGCTGATGGATCCAGAATGAAAACACTAGCAACATGGAAGAATGTAGAAGTTAGTGTCATGGGAGTAAAACAAACTATAGACATTGAGATAGTAGCAATCAAAGAATCCTTTAACTCTTTAAATGCACTACTAGGACTACGATGGTTTGTAGATGCAAATGGGGTTGTGGACTCCAAGAAGGAAGAAATATCCTTTACATATGAGTACAAGATTGTTCACATACCTCTATTAGGAATTTGCAAGTCTAATAAAACTAATTCCACATAACCCAATAGGAGAAAATGGTGTAGAAATTAACCATAATGCAAAGATCAAATGACAAACACAAGGTAACATAATATATACCTTGGGAAAATCCTCAAGAGGGAAAAACCTAGCCTCCAAAAGCATCCACACTCATATGTATTATTCAGCAATAAAGATATTACAATACATGCCATGAGTCTCCACAAATACCTCTGAACCACCAAGCACCTCCAATGCATCCTCCATTGTGTCCAAGCATGAATCCACACATCACTTGCCATGCTTCACAATATGCACTTATAGGAGAGAGCTTAATACAATGACAACCTCTCACAAACCTTCGTCCACCTACAATGAAATAGACAGTCTCAAATAATAACATTGTGCTTGCTTTTATAATTCAATCTTACACAAATACATTGAGAAAACCATGTGCCCCAAAACCATGGGTAACACAAAACCATTGAGCCCCTTATTTAATGTCGGTACTACATTTTTTTCCCAACAATTAAATAATACAAATAATCAATTAATCACTCTATGTGTCCCACACATAAAAAAATTAACCCAATGTTACATACAACTTATACAAGTGGTAAATAAATAATACAATATTATGCAAGGCATACAACACCTATTTTCCAACAACCTCTAGGAGGAAACTATGATGGACCGTACACAAAAAAAATCAATCCAGAGAAATAGATTGAGGAAGATAACAAAAATCTCTATTCAATCTCCAAACTCCCTAGAAATGACAACATAGAAGAACCTAACTCTAAAAAAGAAATAGAAATTGAAACTAATCATTACAGCATAGACAGTGAGGATGTCCTAAGTGTCTGGTTACAAGAAGAACCTAAAACACACATCCGCAGACTCAGGGGACCCAAGAGAGTATTTATGGTCAGGTTGATAGAACTAAATGCACCGCATTCTACCACAAATGATGAAAGTACATCACAAGAAAAAAGTGGAGAACAAAACACATACACAGAATGTGAACACCAAAAATCATAGAAAATAAATCACATTTCAAGGGGAATATCGCATATCAAGCTACCTAAATACTTAGGAATTGGGTACCTAACTGCATACCTAACACAAATGGAGAAAACTATTGAGGAAGAAGAAGCAATACTTGAAGCATTAACTAATACACTAATATGCAATTCTGCCAGTTGGTGGAACACCCATAAACATAACATCTAGCACTAGCCGGTCTTCAAGATACTAATTAAGACAAGATATATAGTAGAAGAAGGTGAATACGCTGAAATCCCTAAATATGATGGAGGCATCCATCCAAAAGAACACATAAAAACTTGCATTTGGGTTTGGAAGGCTCGAAATGAATACAATGAAACATTATACATACAATTATTCTATCAGACACACCAATAGTACAAACCTGATACATCAACCAGGAAAGAAGGGAAAAAACTACACACTAGGATGTATTAAAAGAAGACTTGTATCATACATTTACTTTTTTGGATGAATATGACCATGTTCATACTGCATTACTTAAAATAGCGGAAATAATATTTAGACCTAATGAGGAGAGAGAAGAACAAGTACTGTAGATAAGTTATCCACCACTGCAGAGTGAAGGGATATGGAAATTAATTGAGTGGATGAACAAGGAAATAAAACCCACTACACATACATGTTACAAAACTACTCAAGGGGATAATGAAGATATAGAGAGCCTATAAATAGAAGTACAAGAAGGGGAGAGAGAACCAGAACTCCCTACAAAACCCAAAGAAAAATATTATAACCAACCCATAAAACTAAGAGAGAAAATGTAGCATAAGAAGGAGAACCCAAACTAGCCAAAATTGGAGATTATTGGGATGAAAGGGTAGTGGCACAAGTCATGGAGATCCTATTTGAATTTAAAGATCTATTCCCTAGAACATTCACATACATGAAAGGAATTAAGGAGGAAGCAGGAATAATGAAATTCTAAGTTGAATCCTAATATGAAGAAGAAGGTAAAATTGGAATTAGACAAAATTTTGGCAGCAAGTATAATCAAGCCTATGGAGGATGCAGAATGGATAAGCCCCATGGTTGTGCAAAACAAGAAAATAGGAGAAATAAGAATATGTGTAGATTATAGGGAGCTGAATAAGGCATGCATACATGACCCTTTTCAAACTCCATTTACAGAAGAAATATTGGAGTCAGTAGTTGGTAGAGAAATATAATCCTTCACTGATGGATTCTCTTAATAACATCAAGTCAAAATAAGAGAAGAAGACCAGCCTGAGAAAACATTTGCATCAGAATTTGGGTCTTACATGTATACAGTGATACCTTTTGGGTTAAAGAACACACTTGTGGTATTCAATGGGATAATGGTGAATGCTTTCAACGACTTTATTCATGATTTCCTAGAAATATACCTTGATGATTTGACAGTATATGGATTGGTAAAGGACCATGTGCAAGAATTAAGTACAATGTTAAATAGATACAAAAGCATGCAAATATCATTGAAATTAAAGAAGTGTATGTTTATGGTACCTTTTGGTACCCTATTCAGGCATATCATCTTCAAGGAAGGTCTAATGGTTGACCCATTGAAAGTAACATTGATAATGAGTTGACCACCACCAAAGTCTGCACCAGAGGTGAAAACCCTCTTGGGTTATATAGGGTATCACTGTAAGTTTAGAAGAAAATATGTGGCAATTGTAGCACCTTTGGAGGAACTATTGAAAAATAAAACAGGAAAGAATATTGAATGGAATGATGAATGTCAAAATGATTTTGACACACTAAAACAAAAGATAGCAGAAGCACCAATATTAATATTTCCTCATTGGAATATACCGTTTCATGTACATGTGGAGGCATCAAGGATAGAAATTGGAGCAGTATTGGTACAACTAAAGGGAAATAAGTACCATCCTATAGTATTTTCTAGTAGGAAGTTATCCAAAGTAGAAAAGAACTATACAACAATGGAGCAGGAAGCCCTAGCCATGGTTTATGCCTTACAAAAATTGAAACACTATTTATTATGCACTCCATTCACATTCTTCACAGACCATGAACTCTTAAAATACTTACTGAATCGACTGGTTATCCAAGGCCAAATATGCAAATGGTTACTATTATTCCAAGAATTTGATTTCAAGATAATGGTTAAACTAGGAAAACAAAACCAAGGCCCTGATTACCTATCCAGGATAGAAACAAGGGAATAACCATTGACCTATTTTCCTCTGTCCAGAGCCAAATAGTTCACCTTGTATTTTCCTTGAAAATCTTTTAGAAAATAACCATACAAGGCGTAAATTCTTCAATTACTCATGCTCTTCCTTGCCAAATTTCCCAAAATCTCACTTGGAGAGTCTTTGCATGAAACCCAGAAAAACCTAGAAATCTTTTAGTTTCAAGTATTTTCTATCTCTAAGATTTCTCAGTTTCATGCTTGTATTTCAATATGCAATTTTGAATATACATTCGCATATACATTCACCATTGTATGTTTGGAATATACATTCACAATATGCAAAGGCCTAGACGCAATCAACAAACATGCAGGGTTTGTTAGAGCTAGCCGGTAGAAGATATCAATTAAATGCAAATAAAGATTAAACAGAGGAATGGAAATACATAGAAATAATAATAGTGAGAGACAAGTTTTAACGTGGTTCACCCAAACTTGGGCTACATCCACCAAACAGAGAGTCCAGTATATTATTATCCGGTAAATCAAACCGATTACAACCAGCAATCCCTGCAACTCAATACCGCTGCAAAATGCTACAATACAATATCTCAAAAAACCCTAACCCTTAGCCACTTTTATCAAGCCTTATGTCGGTTACAAAAAAAAAGATTTTTTTATGTTGGCGAGGATACATGGCTAGTGTACAATACTTTCCTGATTAGTCACCACTTACCAACAATCTCCCACTTGGAGACTGATCAGGCTCCATACCAAACAATCTCCCACTTGGAGACTGATCCTGGATGACACCACTGCGCATGCAACTCCCACTGGAAATAAGCACCCTGGACTCTATTGTTCTATTTGTGTTGTTTTCAGTCTAGAAGACCAACCAAAGCTGAAGAGGATCTCAGCTTCTCCCTTGTCACTGCCTTTGTAAACATATCCACTGGATTTTCATCTGTACATATCTTTTCCAGCCTTAACTGTCCATTATCCAACACTGACCGAATAAAGTGATACCTCAACTATATGTGTTTGGTCTTTGAATGCAAGGTAGAATTCTTTGCAAGATGTATGGCACTCTAACTATTTGTATACAAAGAACTATTAGCCTATTGTTTGTCCAATTCTTCCATGAAAGATTGCAGCCATATCATCTCCTTGCTTGCCTCTATTGCAGCTACATACTCTGCCTTTGTGGTGGAAAAAGCAACCACCTTTTGCAACCATGAGATCCAACTCACTGCTGTCCCACCTATAGTAAAGACATAACCTGTAGTACTCCACCTAGTATCAATATCACCTACCAAATCTGAGTCTACATAACCTACTAAATCAGTATTAGAGCCCCCAAAACATAAGTGTTTATTGGATGTACCTCTCAAATATCTGAGAATCCATTTTATCGCATTCCAAAGCTCCAATCTAGGATGACTCATATACCTACTGACGAATCCTACAGCATGTGCAATATCCGGTCTCGTGCATACCATGGCATACATTAAACTTCCTACAGCTGAAGCATATGGGACCTTGGACATTTTTTCTTCCTCCTCTTGTGTCTTTGGACACATCTCCTTAGTCAATTTGAAATGACTAGGCAAAGGTCTGCTGACAGCTTTTGCATTCTCCATATGGAATCTCTGCAACACCTTTTCAACATAAGCAGCTTGAGATAGAGTCAATTTTATGTTCTTCCTATCTCTGCAAATTTTCATACCAAGGATTTGTTTTGCTACCCCCAAATCCATCATATCAAATGACTATGCTAACTGTTGTTTTAACTCTCTTATGTGATCCATGTTAGACCCAGCTACAAGCATGTCATCAACATATAAACATAAAATAATGTAGCTGTCATTATCCAACCTCTTAAAATAAACACAATGGTCAGAATTACACCGACTGTAGCCTTGCTCAGCCATAAAACTATCAAATTTCAAATACCATTGCCGAGGTGCTTATTTCAAGCCATACAAACTCTTCTTCAATCTGCACACATGTTTCTCCTTACCTTTGACCTCAAAACCTTGGGGTTGTTCCATATATATCTCCTCCTCCAAATCACCATGGAGAAAGGTAGTTTTCACATCTAGCTGTTCCAAATGCAAATCTTCAGTAGCCACAATACTTAAAACAGTACGAATAGAAGTCATCTTGACAACCAGAGAAAATATCTCATCAAAATCAATGCCCTTTTTCTGTGTAAATCCTTTTACAACTAACCTGGCCTTAAATCTTTTCTTACCTCCATCTTCCTCTTCTAGCCTGTAAACCCATTTGTTTGGTAAAACCTTTTTACCTGCAGGTAACTTACATAATTCCCAAGTCTGATTTTTCAGCAAGGAGTCCATTTCTTCTTTCATGGCAAGCTCCCATTGAACCTGTGTATCCACCTGCATAGCTTCATCATACCCTTCTAGTTCACTAGCATCTGTTAACAAAATAGAATACAAAGAGGGAGAAAACCTTTCAAGAGGTCTACTTATCCTTGTTGTCTAACATTCACTGGAGTTTGTGGTATTTCTGGTTGTTGTTGCGGAGCATGAGGAACCACTGGAACTTCACTATTTGGAGTATCATCCAGCACCATGTTAGGTCTCAAAAATGCAGGTTGTTATCCCTAAGAGGATGCCAGGCTCTCTTGATGTTTTTGGCTAACTGACATGGGGTAGATATGGCTAAACCCCCTTCACTTTAGGCTCTTCTAGACCTAGGCGGGTAAACCTCTAATTAATAAAGCAGATAAAGATTAGAATCAATCTAGCTATTTATAATGGCACAAGTTATAAAACAGATAAAAGACAGCAAGTTAATTCTAAGAATAATCTAAATTGTAATGCTAAAACAATAATGCAATCTAACTAAGTAAATCTAAAATGAATTTGGATAAGTAACAATGAAAATATTAGACCAGTGCCTTATTGAATATAGAGTCAGTATGATTATGAAACAAATGACTGTTTGTTTGGTAAAAACTCAAACTACCTGGCATGAAAGAATAGGTATGTAACTTGTACAACCCTGCAAGGAAGTAGTTAATATTCCATACTTATATATCCAATTGACAAAATTAAATTACCTGCATTCATCTAAAAGGATTTAATCCTTGCTTGAAGGAACCTATTAGAATAATACTACAATTGTAACAGATTTATCAAAAACTGGAGATGGAATACAAACCCTAATTATATGACTATTCTTACAGATCCATGACAATGCCTTCACAGTTACTATGATATATTTAAAGGATTTAATTCTGGAAGCAGAAACCAATTAATCTCATCACACTATAACAACAAATGTGTATAGACAACTTGAAGATATACTTGATAACTCAAATTAAATAATAGAGAAGACTTTGAAAGGAGACAGTCATATAATTGAATGAATTTAACAGATAGTTGATACCAAAATTTGTAATCACTTCTTCATGCTTACAGACTTGATTCCATCAGAGAAAGCTTGCACATGGTCTACCAGAGATAAAATATATTAAAAATGAACTAGCAGTACAGTTCAAATCTAATCTATAATGTTTCTTCCTATTCTCTCTCCTATCTCCTATCTATCATCTAATATTCTTCCCTCTCTCTGGTCTTGGTCATCTCTTATAAAGAGAGGCACACAAGCTTCAAACCAGTTACAATGGTTGTGACAGTTGATAACTGAACAACAGTATTTGTTTAAACAAACAAATTCAGAAAGATTAACAGTTGTCTTAATGATCAGATGGATAACCATCTCAGAATCAAACAAAGATCTTCGACTACAATTCTACTTAATCTCCTTCGAGGATTCCTTTATTATCCTACAAAGACCAGATAAAACACAAATTAATGTATGATCAAAAAATCCAAATAGATTTATTTGAACAAATGTATTTATTCAAGTAACTTCTCCCTTTATCGATGATTTGTCAGTTACCCAAACTCCTTTTGCGGGTGTTTTATGGTTTGATCCCCGCTATGAATATCCTGCATAAAACCCATTTTTCAAATGTTAGAAGAGTATATTAACCATTCAAATTTAAATGTTGTTTTTAGGGTTCCTATATTTTGCGTCGGCAAGACACTTTACATCGCTGTGAGAAAATCAGCCTTTCCCGATCTCTTGAGTGTCACCGCTATCGGTGAGAGTCTTACCGACGTGCATGACAATAAGTGTTATTGGGGTGATCAATGCCATCGGGATAGCATATCTATGTTTATCCGATCCTTATCGTCTTCCTGATGGCCACTTTATATCTTTTATCGGAAGGACTTTCTTAACGTTTTACCGATATAGTTATTTTGTGAGACTTCTTATCAATGTGTGTAATCCTCATGTCTATCGAAGTGAGATATACCATCAGGGTAATCTTTTTTAAGTCACCCGACAATGTTTATCTCCCCGATGGCCACTTAGTATCTTTCATCAGAAGGACTTTCTTAACGTTTTACCGATATAGTTATTTTGTGAGACTTCTTATCAATGTGTGTAATCCTCAGGTCTATCGGAGTGAGATATACCATCGGGGTAATCTTTTTTAAGTCACCTGACAATGTTTATCTCCCCGATGGCCACTTAGTATCCTTCATCGGAGAGAATTTGCTGAAGTGTCACCGACACTTTTATCACTGTGACCTGTGAGTCGGTAAGACATATATATTTTATTCTGACCTATTTAGCTATGCCGATGGATATGTATATCAGTGTGACTCATACCGAAAGTGCCTTTTGTTGTTTCACCAAGACACCGGAGTATCAGAGACCTATTAAATGTTTATTTCGATGCTCATGTCCTGTCGATGCTTATTATCTCCTTCGATTCCATAGGATGCTTCGGTGAGAGTTTCGCCGAAATACTCCATCGGTATGATCTACACTGTCGCGGGGTTTTGTAAAGCATTCACCGATAGTAATATCTCTTACCGATCGGCATGACTTGGTAACTCTCTTTCCGACGAAATTCATCAGTATCACTTAGTTCATCGGTAACCTTTGAGATTTTCTTCCCGATGATCAATCTTATGCCGATACTTACTTCCTTTTGTGTATTTCTCGAAGCTCCGTCAGTGAGAGGTATAAGATTGGTATAAATTAAATTATCTTCGCCGATAACAATGATCCCGCCAATATGTTATCTTTGCCCTCTTTCAGTGGTAACAATTAACTTGATATCCCATGTGTTATCTCCACCATTATGTCCATTGAAATAGGACTATTTAGTCTTGGAATGATGTTCTATAGCACTTTATCTTGGTCTTTTACTGGTGTAGCAATCAAACTTTTTATGATGGGAGCATAAAATTTTGACTAAAATTTAAACCAAATTTCAATCCCAACACACCACATAATCTTTTTCTTTCTTCTCATGCTGCTACAACTGATCTTTGTACAACACCTTCTCATTGAATATAACATCTCTGCTTCTCACAATTTTCTAATTTTCAAAATCCCAAAGCCTATAACCAAATTCATCAATGCCATATCCAACGAAGGTACACTTTTTTGATTTTGCATCTAGCTTGGTTCTATTTTCAGAATCTACATGTGCAAATGCTTCACATCCAAAGGTTTTGAGAAAAGAATAACTCACCTTCTTACCTATCCATGCTTCCTCTAGAATACCACAGCCCAAAGGAATTGAAGGACCCCTATTAATTAAATATACAGCAGTGTTGACAGCCTCTGCCCACATGTTTAAAGGCAGCCCAGCATGCAATCTCATGGTCCTTGCACGCTCCATTATAGTCCTATTCATGCGTTCAGCCACTCCATTTTCCTATGGAGTCCTTGGAACTATTTTCTGCCTACGAATTCCATTAAAGGAACAATAATCTTCAAATTCTTTGCTGCAATACTCACTGCCATTATCAGATCTAAGACATTTTAATCTTTTACCTGTCTCATTCTCAACCAAGCTTCTCCATTTCTTAAATGTTTCAAATACATCAGATTTCTGCCTAAGGAAATAAATTCAAACCTTCCTAGTTGCATCATCTATGATGTAACATAATATCAAGAGCCACCAAGAGAAGATACCTGAGCTGGTCCCCATACATCTGTATGCACAAGCTCCAACTTTTCATTTTTCTTTTGCTTCCCATCCTTGAGAAAACTGACTCTCTTTTGTTTTCCATACACACAACTTTTACAGAAATCCATATTAATACATTTTAGACCTGGTAAAACTTTCTTAGAATGAAGTACCTTCATACCTTTTTCACTCATATGCCCAAGTCTGTTATGCCACAATGTTGTCTCAGAACCTGTAGCAACTTTTCCAATCTCTTCCTACAAACCTGCAGCAACTATTCCTGAACCTATTTGTTTTTTCTCTGTAATAGCTAAAGTAGTAGGAACAATATGACCTGTACAAAGATATAAGGTGCCTACTTTCACACCTTTTGCTACTACTAGGGTACCTTTTAAAACCTTCCAATGTTTATCAGTAAATGTAACAATGCAACCTTGTTCAGCTAGCTGCCCTGCTGAAATTAAATTCCTACTAAGCCTTGGAACATGCCTTACCTCTTGTAGTAGCCAATGATTCCCATTCTGCAACTTAATCTTGATTCTTCCCTTTCCAACAATCTGACAGGGTTCGTTATCTCCCAAATAAACCAGCCCAAAATCCCCTTGGACGTAATCAAGAAAATAACTTCTATGGGGCGTAGCATGAAATGAGGCCCCTGAATCTAAAACCCATGAATCATCAGCATTATCTAGGGAAAGAATCAAAGCATCATCTTCAGATTTATTACTTACCACATTTGCCTCCTTATTGCCTTATTGTTTGTCTCCTTCTTTATTTTTCCAAGACCAGCAATCTTTCTTCAAATGACTTGGTTTCCCATAGTACTAGCAATCCTTTTGTCCTCTAGATTGGGATCTTTTGTCCTTTGATTTTCCTTGTGACTTCCCATGACCTCCAGAACTTTTTCCTCTCTCCTTTGATCTGCCCATACTTTCTGCATTCAAAACACTGCCTGATGTAGATCCACCTAAGCTTTTCCTACAAATTTCCTCAATCAGAATAACACCAACAACATCATCAAATTTTAAGGTATTTGAACCAGAAACAGAGTTACTAACCGTCATTACCAAATTATCTCAGCTTTCAGGTAATGAACATAATATCAAGAGAGCTCTAACTTCTTCATCAAATTTTACATTTACAGAAGTCAATTGACTGACAATCGTATTAAATTCATTTAAATGATCTATCACAGATCCACCTTCAACCATTTTCAGATTAAACAAGCGCTTCATGAGAAATACCTTATTTGAGGCTGAGGGTTTTTCATACAATTTAACCAAAGCTTTCATCAGACCATCTGTTGTCTTCACTTCTGTTATATTAAATGCCACCATTGGTGCCAGGCACAACCGAATGATTCCTAGTGCCTTTCTGTTGAGAAGATTCTAATCCTCATCAAAGATTGTTGCCAGTTTCTTGGCTACTCCTTCCAATGGCATCCATAAATCCTTTTGATAGAGGTAATCCTCCATCTGCATCTTCCATAACTGATAGTTCTGCCTATTGAATTTATCGACCTTCAATTTACCCTCGTCCACCATTGCTCCCACTCAACTATGAGACCTTCCTGCAGATGATAATCGAACACAACCCTCTCTGATACCACTTATTAGAGTTAGCCGACAAAAGATATCAATTAAATGCAAATAAAGATTAAATAGAGGAATGGAAATACATAGAAATAACAACAGTGAGAGACAAGTTTTAACATGGTTCACCCAAACTTGGGGTACATCCACCAAATAGAGAGTCAAATATATTATTATCCAGTAAATCAAACTAATTACAACCAGCAATCCCTGTAACTCAATACTGTTGCAAAATGCTACAATACAATATCTCAAAAAACCCTAACCCTTAGCCACTTTTATCAAGCCTTATGTCGGTTACAAAAAAAGGATTTTTTATGTCAGCTCTAAAAAAAAAATTGGGGGTTGCACCCCCGAACCCCGGTGAGGATACATAGCTAGTGTACAGTACTTTCTTGATCAGTCGCCACTTACCAACAGGGTTGACATACAAGTGCTGATGTACATTGGCGGGCCAAAAAGGAGTTAAATCAGCCTTCAAGAAAGTAAAAAATGATTGTATGCATCTTTGTATGCACATTGGGTTTGTATGTGCATTTGGGGAATCTGTAGCAGATTCCCAGAATATTTTGCACTTGTATATCGGGATAGAATGTATATCGGGTTTGTATGTTTGCACATACAATGGAAAAATACACGAGAGGCCCAACAAGATGCATCGGCTACAATTGTTTGTATATGCACATACATTTGCGATATACAAGGGGTCACATGCAAGGGCAAAGATACAAGGCCGACGTACATGAAAAGAAGGTCGCAGGCAAGGTTAACATACAAGGATGAATGTACATTTTGCAATGTACATCGGCAGAACATACAAAGGACTTTCGCCAAACATACAAGGAGATATGCATGTGCGATATAGTAAGGTAGTTTTAACAGTGGCTTGTATATTTTGCTTTGTATGTTTGCATATACAAAGCCGATATACAAGGGATTAAACATACAAGGAGGAGATGCAAGGGGTGGGGTCTACCAAATCTACATTTGTGATTATATGTTTGGACATATCAGCAAAACATACATCGGGCATATACAAAGAGATGCATACAAAAGCCTTTGTATATTGAAATAAACAAGGTTAATATACAAATCAGTTTATATATGCAGGGCGAAGCATACAAGGGTGAAGAAGCAGTTGCATGTACATTGGCAGGATGCTACAGTGGCTTGTATATTCGATTGTATGTTTGCACATACAATCAAATATGCATTCCTAATATACAAGCTGGATCTGAAAGGAGCATACATTCCAGTTGATAAAGAGCAGAATTCCGCAGTTTGTATGTATATTTTGCTTGTATGTTTGCTTTGTATATGCAACATACATTGGTTATATACAAAGAGGAACATGTATGGTTTGGACCCGATGGCGATTACAATATGCTTCATAATGGTTTGAGGTCCACAGCTTGCATGCATATGGCATTGTATATCTCGATATACAAGAGATTGAAGATACAAGGCCCAGATTTCAAATTTCTCCAATCCGGTTGATAAAATGGTTCAGGTCCGCGACTTGTATATTGACAGCATTATATCTTGCGATATACAAATGAAATGTACAAGAAAGAAATATACAAGGCGGACCCGACTGTAAAGTCAAATTCACCAAATTCAGTGTAGGGGTCCACGCATTGTATATACATGTGTTTGTATATTTGCAATTGTATGTTGATACATACAATCAGATATACAAAGCCGATATGCAAGAGGCCAAATACAAAGTGCTTTACATATGCAAGGGCAGACTTAGAGGTAGTTTCAGAGGCTGATACATTCACAGATGCAAAGTGATATATACACACAATTGACTACAACTTTGACCACCCGTATCTCTTCCATTTTAGCAAATTTCCACATGCTGCAAAAGGCAAAAGTGCATGTTTTTTGCCTCCTCTTTCATTTGGCGGGCTCTTTGGGGGTTTTCTTCCACTTTCAAAAATTGGATCTGGCTTTGCACGTTGAGTCGACTGGATGTCTCAGTGACCACAGTGACACATACAGACTCAGATATTTGTTGCATTCATTGCTACAGGTAGAGGAAGCTGCTCGCATTTAATACCCAAAAATATCTTCCATCTACCCAGTTCTAGATTTTTGACGCCATAACTTCTGCAGGTGGACATCCCTTCAAGTAGATATTTTTCTGATATAGCTCATGGAGTGAATTTTTGTAACTGACAGAGGTTAAAATGAAATGATATATATACATGTAAAACAGATGTATAAGGGGTTGGTTGTTCTTCTGGGCCATTTGGTAATGGCTACTTGGCCTCTATAATCAATATAAATTGGTATTTTTGCCTCTCTTTTATTTTTTTAGCACTATGTCTACTCTTTGGATTAGTGTTGGCTATGTATTGTGGATAAATCAGTCCCTTTCATTCCTCCATTATTTTGTCTCGACCTTTGTTAGAATTAATATGGGTCTGTGTGAGCCTTTCTAGTTGTGAGATTATTACTGTGTTGATTCAGTTGCAGCCAAACACATTTAAATCTGGTGTATCACTTATTTTCATTTCAGCATTTCTTCTACCCCTTTTCCCAGCAAGCATTAGCACTAGGTTTAGGTATTTTCCTCTGAGCATTAGGCTTAGAGGTAGGAAGTCGGCCTTCTTTGGAGGTCTAATCTCATTTTGCAAGGTCCCACACTTCGAGATCATTCCCATGTTTCTCTAGATTGCTAAAGTTTCACAACTGCAGCCAGGGTGCAAATCTGGGTGATAACAATAACTTGATGACCAATAGGAAGAATTACCTAGTGTACACCTTTTTAGACTAAATGTGGTACCTAAGGAGTTGCAGGAGATAGCAATACTACTTTCCACAAGGGAATTTCTGAAAGGCATCTCATCACATGGCAAACAAACATTAATGCAGAAAGCACTACCTTATACACTTGTTGAAGGAGAATTACACATTTTGGGAAAAAATGATATTTTAAGAAGGGTGGTCTATGAGCACGAAAGATGAAATATTAAGGGAAGCACATGAAGGAATTTTTAGAGGACATAACTGTGGAGACACTATCACAAAGAGGGTAAAACTAGCAGGTTTGTGGTGGCCTACTTTATAAAAGGATGCAAAACACTATGTTAGAAATTATGACATATGCCAAAGAGTAGGAAAACCTACTACAAAGGATGAGATACCCTTGAAATCAGTCTTGGCACAAATACCATTTGAGAAGTGGGCAATAGATTTCATTAGACCCATAAATCCCCACACAAAAAATTCAAAAGCAAGATTCATTATAACATGAGTGGAATATTTGACTAAGTGGGCAGAAGCAAAACCAACTAGAGACTGTACAACCAAAACTGCCTCAAAGTTCCTCTATGAAAATATCATTACAAGATTTGGTTGTCCAATTAGTATAACAAGTGACCAAGGTAAACACTTCATAAACAAGATGATTGCAGAACTCTTGAGCAGCTTTATGATAACACATAACAAAAGTTCCCCATATCATCTGCAAGCTAATGGAGCAAGTGATGCTCTAAATAAGATAATTGGGATAGTTTTGACAAAGATGTGTGATGGAAATAGGGAAGATTGGGACCTCAAAGTACCTAAGGTACTCTGGGCATATCACACAACATATAAATGATCTACTAAGTTCACATCATTTCAACTAGTATATGGAATTGATGCAACAATCCCTATGAACTTCATAATACCGATATTATGTACTACACTCACCTTGCGGTTGGATGATGATGACTCCTTAGCTTAGAGGATTGATGATTTAGAAAATTTGGATGAAAACCATTTAATAGCTAGGTATAGTCAACAGTTGGAATGAAGACAAAAACCTTGGCATGATAGGAATCTACACCTAAAAATATTTTATGAAGGTGATTTAGTGTTACTATATGATAGAAAATTCAAGAAGAAAGGTAATCTTAAGATAAGGTGGTTAGGACCTTACTATATACATGAAATTATGGAATTCAGAGCGGTAAGATTAAGGAAAATAGATGGAAGTAGAATTACAAGATTTGTTAATGGAGCAAGGTTAAAGCATTACCATCAATCTCTGGAGTGATAAAATTTAATGTGGTAACATACTATAAGATAATGTATTATACTGTAACATAGTGTATATAAAGTAACCGTTAACAGTCGACAAGCAGCTAACATCTAATGGCTAGAAAAACATGTGAAAAAGTAAATGGGTAAAAGTAATAAATACAAAAGGGGGCACTATTAGGACTATAAAAACCCTAACCCCTTATATAGCTCCTCTCTTTGCACTCAACATAGAAATATTTTGAGCTCTGATGAGAAATTGAAAAAAGCTAGAAAACCCTATTCACAACTGCGGAAAAGAAAATGGCCACCCCAATACTCATTGACGTTACAAAGAAGCCCAAGCCCAAGTATAAGAAATTCCCTTACAAGGCAATGGAAGTAGATAAATAAGGTGCATTCTCAGAGGTACCCAAGGATGTGATATACACAGAGGACATAAGAAAATAAATCTACGCGCCAATTTTATAAATCGATCACACAAAGTTCAAGGAGCTCTAGAATACACTTCTTCAACCAGATAAAATAGGGTACCTTCCGTAATATCAAAAAATTGCAACAAAAAGACTCGACATTTGGGAGAATTACTCTAATTTTTGTGGGAGCATGATTGGATGCACATAATTCTATGCAAAATTCATGATGAATGCATATACTTGGACACACCACACCACATCACAAAAGAAGAAATTCATGTGGTGAGAAGGTTTTGCATGGTAGGAGAAGTATCGACAAAGAAAGAAATCAAAAATGAGAAGGTGATGGAGCTAATAGGTTCTACACTAGATGGGAGAAGCTTGAATGTCAGTGAGATCACAAACCCCGTGATGAGGTATGCTAATATGAGAATTACATAAAAGATATACTATGTGAACCACAAAGGGTCAACCATTGGAACGACGATACACACGGCCTACCAGATGGTTGTGGATGGCAAATATTTTGACCTCTGCTGATGGAGAATCTTCAAAAGACAAAGACCTCCAACTACAACTTTAGGTATGGAACCCTAATTATGTGCCTTTCTTTCTAGTTTATGAATACATTACCAAATTATGGCAGCAAAATATGGCAACAAGACACTACCATGGTGGCACAAATAAAATAGTATGAAACAATCTTCAAAGATAAACACTCTTACATCATCACATGCTGGGGGTTCTTCAAGGCCCTACAAGACAAAATGTAAGCTCGGGAGAAAATTCCATATGAGTCTATCAAACAATATGCCAACTATATCACCTACATGGTTGATAAAGATTATACATACATGGAGGCAGTAGAACCTAGGACTTTCTGGATTCCTAGGTTACCTTATGAAATCACTGCACGAGAAATTGATGCATATTCTAAAACCCTCCTTAGTAAACCAAAAGACCCAAATGTGGAGAGGTTTGGTACATATAGGGAGTTTATGGACAAGCAATATAAGGAGGTAGAGGAACATTTGGAAAAACATAAGAAGTTACATTCACAATGGGGTATCCCACTTCAACTCAACTCCTCTGCTCTGCCAACTACTCCACCACTAATGCAAGCTAGCACCACAACCACACTATAGGCAAGAAGGTCTGGGAGATTGCATACCACAACTCCTAGCACCCAATCTGCCACTGAGCCTGCAACTTCCTCACAAATTGTGTCCACACCACAAACTAAGAAAGATCCTGATGTAGAGGAGATATCAACCATACTAGTTCAATTAAGTGCAAAGAAGAAGAAAGTAAAGAAAAAATAAGGGGTAAAGAGGAGTATAGTCTAGGCCTCTATGGAAGTAGAAGGTAGCAAATTGCAAAAGAAATTTAAAACAAAAACTACCACTACAGTAATTGAAGAATAGAAGCAGCCAGAGCAACTGCAAAAAGAAGAGGAACCACTAGGATTGAATACATTAGTAAATGCCATTCAAAACCATGGGATGCTACAAAATACAGTGGACCTCTACAATGAGGTATCCTAGGGAAACAAGGAAATAATACAAAAAGTAGTTATTAGGCATATGCAAAGAACAAATAAAACACTAGATGAACTGATGGAAAAGTTCTTGGAATAATTAGCAAAAGAACTAAGGGAGAAAAGAGAAAATTCACTAAAAATAGAAGATGAAATGAGCAAAAGGAAATAAGTGAAGTAGACCTATCCCTATTTGAGGAATATAAACAAAAACTAGGACAATTACAGGCTACAGAACTCCTCACAAAACATAGGGTGGACACATTGATGACAATGAGCCAAGAAGATACAAGCAAAATACAAAAAGAAATGGAGGAAGCAACAAAGAAGGCATATGAAGCATTGAGGGTGGAAATTACAAATGAACAAGAATAAGAAATTGTCTCACCTCATGATGCACAACAAGAAGAACAAGTGTAGGGATCTCCTCCGCATAACACACAAGATGATCAACAAAATGATCAGCAAGATTAGGGAGAGCACACAAACAGATAATACAGATACATCTTCCTCTGTCTCCCCCATTTAGTCAAGGAATTTTTGACCCAACAGAAACAAATACAACCACTAGTGTCACCGCAACTCCTACAACTTCCCTTTGTTAGATCACAAGTCAAATTGTCTGGGATAACACCCATTTAGAAATTATAGTTGGGTGACATTTTTCATGCAACCGCAAGGGAAGAAATACTACACCAATATGTAGATAGAACTGAATAGATACAAGAAGTAGTAGATACAATTCATAGACAACTACCAAATGTACAAAGGGACACCACTTTACCCTTAACACAACAGTTGTAGCAATTGGTGAATAGCCTCCAAGTAGAGCTGCAATATCAAGAAAATAAGGTCAGATAACAGGTAAGAGAGGAGATGAATAAAAATAGAATGGCTAAGGCATCAAGGAAATGTGCAACATCATATACAAATTTGAAAAAGAATTTAAGAATATCCAACAAACTATAGCAGAAGTTGATATACTATATCAGTTTTGTTTACAATGGCCTGTTACCACAAATACCATTAAGAATTAAATTGACAGCCTAGAAACATAGATTACATAGGCTGCAGGGTCATATGAACCCCTAAAAGATGTGGATGGAGTGACAAGGGCACAAATTGAAATAATACACACACAACATCAACAACTACAGAACCAAAGGGAACAAATCAAAGCACAAGTCAAACAACTAAGGGAAGTGGTAAGTCTAAGGCTAGCATCTCTAACAAGGGTACTTATAGAAGAAAACAAAATGTCTCAAAAGATACAAATTTTGTCCACTCTTGGAGATGCAAAGAATACACATATTGAGATAGAGAGATAGATACAAGTGTTGTAGATGACAAAGAAATAATGGGACACAACCTTGACTCAAATCAAAGTAATTTACAAGAACATCATACCCTCTAACTAGCACCACATGTCTTGAGGACAAGACACCATCAATGGAATAACAAAGATAATATAAAAAGCATGAGAACTCTAAATGTTACCCATCAAATGTAATTCCTTCTTGTATTTTGTGAATGTGGATTGCTCAAAATACAAAAAGAATAACATTGGTAGTGAGATGGATGGAATGATGTGCAATTCCTTCAATGAATGCTCAAAAGCACTGGGAGATATGGATGCCAAATGCTCAAAATCATGAAGGGTTTGTGAAGAGGTGAATGGGTGTATTTATAGCTCTCAGAGAAGATCGATCAATGGTGGAGGAAATTAGATGAAATAAACAAAGGAGATGAATTGAGGAATCATGAATGAATGTGCACATGACAAGTGTACATGAAAAAAGTTGATTTATTGAGTTAACTACTTTGTTGACTAAAGATAGGATTGATTTTCATAAAAATAGAATGTTTTTTTTCTATTTAATGAATTGATTGAGAAAAACAAAGATTTAAAGCGAGGTGAACTCAACTTCTGATTTTCTTTTTGACATGCAAAGGATAAAATTAAATAATAAATTATTTAATTTGTGTGCATGGAAGATATTTAAAAGAAAAAGGTTAAATACGGAAGATGGGAGGATAACTTCAAAATTAAATAAATTTATTTAATTTGTGGTGCATGATGGAAGAAAATAAATAAAATAATGATTTTATATATTTAGAAGATTGGAAAAGTCAACTTAAATAAATTTGAGTAATTTATTTAATAAAATTATTTAATTGTGTGGATAAGAGGACTAAGATGTGTTGAATTAATTAAATAATTGATTTATTTAATTAATGGAAAAATAGAAGAATAAATATAGTGAAATGATTAAATTAATTAAATAATTAGAAATCATTTAATTAATGTTTAAATTAGGTGAATTATAAGAATTGAATGTATGAAGAATGAAGTAGCAAGGTGATAATACAATGGTCATTTTTGGGTGTCAACATTTTGCCCCTCTTTGAGACAATGTATTTCATGGTATTGTTTCAAAGAAATACTGATGATATGACCAATGTGTTGACTACTGTGCCCAAATGTAACAAGTTATAGTGGTGCCCGAGTGTAATGGGTGATAGTGGTAGGATGCCCCCTCGAGAGGAAACCCAAGGAAATGGAAGGACTAGGTTGAATCACAACAAGAAGAATAAGCAATGACGCGGAAGAAAAAGGCTAAGAAAGACTAGATCGGAAGTAGAGGTTAACATGATGGAGAATTAGAGCTGACACGAAGAAAACTAGGACATTGGAGGGAAGAAAATAGGGTTGGGAGGCTATAAGTGGGGCCCAGGGGTCATTTTCAACTCATTTGCATCCTCAGAGTTCATAGATTATTTTCTTCTAGTGCTTAGAAATTGTCAGATCTCAAAGCATACTAGTTTACAGAGATGGTTGGGATTCCATGAGAGGATCACCACGCGGAGAGAGTCAAGATGTATGACCGGCTAGTAGGAGCACAATGAGTAGTAAGTACCCCTAATCAAACCCCTAAATGTGTTTATTAGGCTCATTAATGAGGGTCAAACAGGGTAGGTCTAAGTTTTGACCAAAAGTGGTCAGTAGGCTAGAATGGCACATCTGGCTAGTTCTGTAGTACTTTTGGCACACAATGCCACTTATGGTGCATGCAATGGAACTTTTGGTGTTTACAATTTACTTTTGGTAGAATTAGGGTTTTGGCATAAATGTTGCTTTTGGCTTGTAGAAATGAGCTAATGGTAGATAGTGCTACGGTTTTGGCAAAAGATGCTGCAAACGGTAGATTGCATGGCACATATGGCAAAAATAGATTACTTTTGGCTAGGTTTTAGGTGGTCAGCAGACACAAATGGCAATGGGAACCACAAATGGAAAGTAGAATGGCACAAATGGTGGATAGAGATGTGCATCTGGCGGATAGAGAGACACTATTGATAGACTAAATGGTGCAAATGAAAAGGTGATGCAAGTGGTGTGTAGATTGGCACAAATGGTAGATAGAGTTGCATATTTGGTGGATAGAGATACATTAATGGCTAGATTTAGGCACTTATGGTTTTAGGGGGTCACTTTTGGTTTTGATGTAGAATAGCCTAATTTTGACAAGTGCTGACAAGTTGATTGTTATGGATACAGGTTGTACTTCCTCTGCTGATGTCCCAGGAGTGACATCCAGTGACACTTAGATTGGTTGCTGAATTGGATGAGGATGAGGACCTAGTCCTAGAGGTCATGGGTTTATGGTATGTGGCCCATATGACACCAGTGCGAGCCCATCATGTTGTGATGACAATTTTAGTAGAGAGATGGCACAACAAGAACAATTCATTTCATCTACCAATGGGTGAAATCATCATCACCTTAGAGGATGTGTGGAGGATTCTGTGTATCCCTATCTATGGGACACAGGTGGTTTATGAAACTAAAAAAGCCAAGGCTGCTCTAGCTTGATTACTGATGACATGAGATCTTGGGATTGAGGACTCTGAGATACGACCCCAGCATATGAGGTGGATCTTTGACAGGATCTAGCTAGTTGTTACTAGTTTGATTGGAGGAGTGTGTTAGTACCAAATAGATGGTAACGAGGCTTCCCAGTAGGATGGGGTCCAGTTTTAAAGGGCATGTTTACACATTGGATTAGATATGCATGGGGGCCATATGTGCTTGGACAACTATATCATAACATGCACCAGGTTGTATATAGATTTGGATCTAGTTTGGTAGTTGTGGTGACACTTCTGCATATGTGGGCCTGGGCGCACATAGCAGTGACGAGGCCAATCTCACCATGACATAGACATTTATATGATGGTGTAGTCACACATAGGTGGCTCAGGGAGCTGACCTACTTGAGGAGGACTTTTGACGAGCTAGACACAATCATATAGCGATCATGGTAGGATTGTGAGTTGTGGGATGACAATGTAGAGCACTTGTCTTACTGCAAATAGGCTAGGTATCTATTTGGTAGGACCATGTATATCAAAGAGATATATCTTCTAGAGATATTTCTATAACAATTTAGACTCTGAAAGCATGTTCTGGTTGGAGCGGCTATTTTAGCATGCACTTAGAGGGATATTCTCAACTAGGGACATGAGGTGGTAGTTGCTACAACACTTGCAGAGTTTGACATGATTTCCCTGGTGATATGGGAACTAATGGGAGGAGGATCTAACCCTAGTACGACACCAGAGTATGATGCTTACTAGCTTGAGCACTGACTGACTAGGCTAACCATCCCTGGTGTGGTAGGCGGATAGGATCAGTAGGTGGGAGAGCTAGGGGGAAGAGGGCTAGAGGTTAGGCTGAGGATGGCTAGGAGGTAGAGATAGAGGGCTGCTGTGGTGATAGAGGAGGTCAGGGAGTAGGATACAAGATAGTAGGACATCCTGAGGAGTCCTAAACAAGATGAGGTAGAGATGGGGGAGGCATAGCAATAGGATACCCCAACAGTAGAGTCAGAGGTAGAGAGACTACAACATCTCTTATAGGCTAAGACACATATGGGGACTAGGATGGATTTGCTCACAGTAAGACTTCACCAGGAGAGGGATGATGCCAGGTCAAAGCTGCAATAGGCTAGAGAGGTAGTAGTAGGATAGGGACAGGTGTAGGTGTTAGCACAACCACAAGTACCAAACACTACAAAGCTAGCTCACATTACTACGGAGTGGGATGGTGCTATCCCCATGAGACTACGGATTGAGTCAGCTTTGCAGAGGGTGATGCAGGAGAGAGATACTATGAGGGCTATGATAGGTATAGATCAGCCCACTATGTCCTTGGTGATAGAGCTATCCTAGGTTTAACATGAGTTGACCAGGTTATCTAAGAAGCAGAGTATTACAGGGGTCTTTATCATAATGTTATGCTAGTAGACCAAAGGCAACCCAACATCAGAGAGCGGAGCAAATCAAGGGCCTCATCTTCAAGGAGATCTAGGGGATCTGTTATGGGACCACCACCACTACGACCACCTCCAAGAGGACCACCACCAAGACCATGACCATCAGGGGCCAGGGATGAGCCTTCAGTAGGGAGTTCAACACATTGTCACCCTTAGACATTTGTTATGACTTAATGATGCCTTCGGTCTTATTTGTATATATTGTATGGCTCTTGGTAGCCCATTTTATGACACTTATTCATTTTATATATATATATATGATGAGATGATATGATTCTATGACCTATATGATGTGTTATGGATGAGACTTATGATGTTTATGTATGATGTTTTGATGTATATGATGCTATGATTCTATGATGTTTATGATGGGATGTATGATGTATGCCATGTATTATGATAATGGATTCATGTGGTTTATATGCTTATAGATGTTATGGATGATAGATATGTATTAGGATCATGGATTTATATGATGACATGTGTATAGAAGATGTATGGATGATGAATGGCTATATGATATATATGATGCTTATAAATGTGATGGTTAACATGCATATTTTTGTAGGACTTCTAAGAAGAGGAATATGATAGTATGGATAGAGTAAATAGTGTCGTAGAATAGAGAAGTGATGATTGATTGATCTTCATGAAAGCTATAGATTTTATTAGGATGTATGTGTGAATGGATGGAAAGATTTTGCTTCAGTTATGCTTTATAAAATGTAAAGAGCAATCCTTATTTTGATATAACATATGGATATTATGCATTAGGGTATATAAGACCAAGCTAATGATGTATCCAATGCATAGGATGTTGACTCTACAAACAAACGGTTTGAACTTACCCATACTAGACATAATCTAGAACCTTGTTGGAAATGTGAATGGAAAATAGTCTTAGTGTAGAATGATCCTAATACACATAAGGCTTTTACAAGACCTTAGATGCAAAGGATATTGATATGCAAGATGCTAATTGCAACACAAACAAGATAAATATTATCCTTTCTAGGATAATAAGAACATCCCACAAACATAGTATATGAAAGCAATGACCATGCCCCAATCCATATTGTATCACAACATACCAAGATATAGAAAGATCAAGGCCATGTTGATTCAATATTAGAAAGGAACAAAAGATAAACCAAAATAAATTGACCAATTGACAAAACAAAATACACATCCATCATATTTCTTGCCAAAGAGGGTGTTAATGGTATATTGGGACTTATTGTAAGAAAGATATATCCGTTAAAGGCTTTGGATTAGGATAACTAGATGTAGCGGATGAGGCAAGCAGTATGTGAACAAGTGCTTTGCTTTAGGAGTAGTATTTTGCTTATGATTTGATAATTACTTGAGATTTCAAAGGATGCATGGTTCATTTTCTGCTTGAGTTAGTCAAGTTGAGGTGGTAGGTGAATATGATGGGTTGTGATAGATGGATGAAGTGAAAATTTGAATTTATTATGGGTTGTGGTGGATGAAAAATATTTATGGAAAATGAGTGAAAGTGACAGTTCCTCTTGAGACAAAACAAGGATCCATTCCTAGACCTTATAGGTTAAGGAAGGGTGCCCCTAGTCAGGTACATGATTTATTATGGAGAATGACGGATGGGTGGGTTGACTATGAATGATGATACTAATGGATATCAACTGACACTGACAATTTCCAAGCCATGATAGATGGGTATGTGGAAATGCAAAGGTCAATAACTTTATTATGAATGGATGGGGTTTTATTATGGAATGGTATGGATGAAGACTTAGTAGATGGTGGATGCTAACTCTTACACATAGTGCCTATTTGCTAGGTTTTCACTAGAGGATGGATTATTTTATTTTTCTTTTTTTTTGGATTTTTCTTTTTTTTTTTTTTTTTTTGGATTTTTGGATTTTTGGATTTTTGGATTTTTTGGATTTTTTGGATTTTTTGGATTTTTCCACCACGGATACTCTGAGGATCAAGCATAGAATTTCATAAGATGAACACTATTGATGGGTTCATCTAAAGGAATGCCTTCAAGTGTTGACAATGTATAAGCTCTTGATCCATAGATTGTTGTAACAACAAAGGGTCCCAACCAATTAGGCTCAAACTTTCCCTTTTTGTCTCGATCCTATTGGTTTCTCTGATTTTCTTTAAGAACAAGATCACCTACTTGAAATTGTCTTTCCTTGATCTTCTTATTGTAGCTATGAGAAAGGTGGTTTTGATAGACCTGGAGGTGATTTAGTGTTGTAAGACACCTTTCATTTAGTAGTTCTAACTAATGTGATCTTTCAATTCTGTACTCTTCGCCATCAATGAGATGTTGCATGCAAACTCTAAGAGAAGGGATCTCTACCTTGATAGGTAAAATGGCTTCAGTGCCATAGACTAAAGCATATGGCATAGTAGTGGTTGGGGTTTTGATACTCATGTGATATGCCCATAAGGTGGGATTGAGCTACAAATGCCAATCACAACCAGCTTCATTGACTGTTTTCTTTAGGATTTTCAATATGGTTTTCTTAGAAGCCTTAGCCTAGCCATTACTTTGTAGATTGTAAGGGGTGGAGAAGAGATGTTGAATATGGAACTGAGTGCACAGGGCATAGACATCTTGGTTCTTAAAAGGTCTTCCATATCGGTTACTATAGAAAGTGGAATACCATACTACCAAATGAAGTAATGCAAGATGAACTTAGCTTTCTATTTACTAGTAATGTAGGTCATAGGGATGGCTTCTACCCACTTCATGAAATACTCAGTGGCAATTATGATGAACATATGGCCATTGGAGGATGGTGGATGGATTTTACCTACGATGTCAAGTCCCCATTGTGAAAATGGCCATGGAGTATTGACAGGTTGCAACCGATGTCCTAGTGCATGAATCAGGTCTCCATGCTGCTGATATTGAAGGCACTTCGTAGAAAACTAATGAGTATATTGTTTTATAGTAGGCCAATAGCATCTTGTACACAACAACTTTGTAGCAAGGTTAGGACCGATGGAATGTGATCCATAGAAACCTTCGTGAACTTATCGTAAAGCAACATTACCACTTCTGAGTTGAGACATTTAAGTAGGATACCATTGAGACTCCTTCAGTATAATGTGTCACCAAGGATAGTAAAGTGGGAAGCTTGGCGGATAAAGGTTTTCTTCTGGGAGTTGGTGAGGTTCGATGGAAGGATGTTATCATGGAGGTAATCATAGATTGTCTTGGTACCAGGGAGAATTGGGACCAACAAGTTCGTAGATTAATTCAGTGGGTGGAACATCGAAAGCTGGTATCAAGAGTTGTTTGACCAAGTATTCACAGTGTTGAGTATTAATAGGCATATGCAAGAGGGATCCAATTGTTGCCATATCATCAGCAGCCTTGTTGTTCAATCTAGGAATCTGTTCAAATGAGATTTTCGAAAAGTAATGCTAGTTGAAATCATTGACCATCCGTTTGTAAGGAAACAACTTGTCATCTTTAGTTTGATATTCATCGGTAACCTATCAAATGACCAACTGGGAGTCTCCATAGACCTATAACTGCTTGATATTTCATTGTACTACCATGCGGAGTCCTCTAATTAAAGCTTCATATTTGGCAATATTGTTGGTACAAGGAAAAGCTAGCTGATATGATGTAGGAATATAGTCGCCTTATGGTGTGATGAAGAGGAATCCAGCTCCTAAACCATGCTAGGTATATGAACAATCAAAGTAAAGTTGCCATACTACTAATGGATAGAGATTGAATATCCCTTCATCTGTAAAATTAGAAAGCATAGGGTGTGTATCTATAATAGGAGCCTCTGCTAGTTGATTAGCAATGACTTGTCCTTTGATTGATTTGCAATCAACATACTCAATATCAAATTCACTAAGAGTCATGACCCATTTTGCTAGTATTCTTGTAAGAGATGTCTTTGATAGAAGGTATTTTAATGGATCTATCTTGGAAATAATCTTAGTTTGTTGATTTAGCATGTATTGTCACAAGTTTTGGGAAAAAAACACAACAGCTAGACATGCCTGCTCCATAGAAGTATAATTAAGTTTATAACCTACTAAGGTGTGGCTGATGTAATAGATGGCCTATTATTTTCTAGATTCATCATGTTGAGCTAAGAGAGCACCCAGTGTAGCTAATGTGGTAGAGATGTATAACAATAAAGGTCTTCCTGAAATTGGCGGTACCAACACTGGAGGTGTAGCAAGATATTCTTTCAATTGATCAAATGCCTATTGACACTTATTATCCCATCTTAATGCTATGTCTTTTCAGAGTAAGTATAAAAAGGTTGACATTTGTCATAAAATTGTGATATGAAATGCCTAATAGACTACAACTTTCCTTGGAGGATTCTTAGTTGTTTTAGATTAGAAGGTGGACCCATCTCAACTATAGCCTTGACTTTAGCAGGATCTACTTCAATTCCTCTATGAGACGCTATGTATCCCAATAATTTCCCTAATGTAACACCAAATACACATTTCTTGGGGTTGAGTCTAACCTGATATTGTTCTAACCTTTCAAAAATTTGTGCCAAAACCTGTAGGTGACCATCTTGAGTAGTTGATTTTCCCACTATATCATCAACATAATCTTCCATGATAGTGTGAAAAAGGTCATGAAATATAAGAATCATCACTTGTTGGTATGTTGCTCCTACATTTTTTAAGCCAAAAGGCATGACTTGCCGACAATAGGTGTCCCAAGGAAATGTGAAAGTTGTCTTGTGTTGATCTTCAGTTGCTATGATAATCTGATTATAACCAGAAAAACCATTCATTAAGGAAAGCATTTCATGACCAGCCATCAAGTCTACAATGATGTCAATATTAGGTAGAGGAAAATAATCTTTTGGACATGCCTTGTTAATATCCCTGAAAACAGTATAGATATGAATGCCCCTAGTGACTTTGGATACAGGTACCAAATTAGAAACCCACTGTGGATAGTCAATGGGATGAATGAATTTCACATCCAGTAACTTCTAAAGTTTTGCCTTAACAAGCAATGCTATTTGGGGATGTAATTTTTGAAGCTTATGTTTAACTAGATTGGCATTAGGGAATACTTCTAAGTGATGGACCACTAATTAAGGATCCAACCAAAGCATGTCTACATACGACTAAGCAAAGTTAACTATCCTTTTCATGAAGAAAGTTGTAAAATCCTTTTTCTCCTGCTCTAAAAGGGATACTGTTAGAAAGGTAATCTTTGGATTCTATGCAGTTCCTGAATCGATTTCTCAACCAAAAGTGAAGACTTTTCTTGATATTCTGAAGGAAAGGGAAGGCCAAATCCTCCATCCTCGAGTGCCTCAAAGAGGTTTTCACCATTAGATACATCATTTATTTTTACTATTTTAGGATCCGATGGCGCCACAATGTTGTTTTCACCAAGGGATCTGATATTTTGATTTTTACTTTTGCGACTAAAGGATTTGGCCTTCTCACCAAAATATGTTGTATGGGCTAGGTCCATAATAAAGATAGCTTTGTGGTCACCAAGTGGAATATTGTCTTGTAGTCCCATGAATTTTGCAAGGGCCTCATCATTCTGAAAGATATCAAGAATGAGAGACTCTTGTTGATCCCAATCGATAAGGTTAGGGTATACGAGTGAAAGGTTCTAGGTTTTCATTGTGGATGTAAGGGATATGGAGGATAGCATGAAGATGGAAGTCTCTTGAAATAAGATAGTGAGGTGTAAATAGGAGTCATCAATGTTATCCTCATTAGAAATTGCAACTACGAGAAAATCTTTCACTACTTCATCGAGAATAAACTCAATATCTGAGGATCGTGGTACCTCCTTTCCATATCCTAAACCATGTTTATTATTTTTCTTTATCACAAAGATGGGTTCTATATTTCCTTGTCCATGTAATCCAAGACCACCTTGGCCTTTGTAACCCATGTTCTTAATAATGTGGAGACCTTTGTTATACTGCTCAATTCCAGTAATGTAATTGGATCTTGCTCTTATGTGAATATCCAAGAGGATATGTCTTCAATGGAATCATCTTCTAACAACCCCCAACAGATGAATATTGTGGGTTTAGTTTGTATGACCACTTTTGGACTTGCTTTTTCTATTGGTGGTTTTGGATATGATCTAGGTGATAGAGGCAAGTTCCCCATATAGCAAGACTTGCATAGGTCATACTCACCAAATCATGTGTCTTTGTACTAGATCTAGATCTCGGGAAAAGATGTATCACTTGTGGCTTTGGTTAACATGGATGGATCAAGATATGAGGATGATGGTTGAGCTGCAATGTTGTTAGGGATTTGATTAGAATTTTGGTATCGACCTTGCATGGCTCAGAAAAATTCAAAAGGATTGGGGTCCCCAAGGATAGTAATTTTTATACCATTGAAAGGGAATTTGAGGCATTGATGGTATGTGGATGGCATAGTCTGCATGGTATGGATCCATCAGTGACCCAAGATGATGTTGTAAGGAAGATCAAGGTCTAGTACTTGACAACAAGTCTCCATTACTGTGGGACCAACTTGGATAGGTAGATGGATAATGCCTTCTAACTCTCATTTTGCATCATCATATGCTTTTATGATTATACTATTGTCTAAATCAATAACATCCTCAGAGTATCCCAATTTTTTCAGCAACAACAAATGTTTAAGCCATCACCACCATCGATAAGAATGCTTTTTGACTTTACATTGATGGATATAGACTTCAATATGTAGAGCATCATTATGGTATGGATTTTGCAATGGAAGGTCTTTTTCAATGAAAAATAGGCGGTGAGGTGAGGCAATGTGCCCTATCATGGCTTGGAATTGAGAAACATCAATGTTATTTTGGACAAATGGCTCTCAAAGGACTTTCTCGAGTATAGCTTTATGTGTAGGTGACGGTTGAAGAAAATCTAAGATGGATATTTGAGCTAGTGTTTTCCCTAGGTGGTCTAAGATATTATACTCAAAATTTAGATGGATATTTGGTGCTACTTCGTGAAGCGTAACATGACCATGATGAGTTGTGATAGCACAATCAGGGGCTTTTCCCTTAATAGAGAAAGTAGACACGTAACTCTCCTCTATATGATCGATAATGGAATCATAGGAACTTGAGGCTTGGTTGACACTTTTACCTTTGTCTGAAGTATTTCTTTTACCATGAGGTGGGAATGGATCCTTGTAGATGTTGAGATCATTGTTCAAAGTTTGTTTAGGAGGATCATCGATAGTTACTTCTCCTCTATCAATAAGATTCTGGATGAGCTTTTTCAATTTCATGCATCCAAGAGTTTTATGTCCTTTAACTCTATGGTATTCACAGTATTCATTATATATATACCAAGAGGGTTTGATTTGAGGTTCATCATATTGGCGTGCTTCGGGTAGTGTGATGAGACTAGTTTGGACAAGTTTTCTTAAGATGGATTCAATAGGTTCTCCCAGTGGAGTGAATTTGCGTCTAGGCATTAAGTCTTGTCTAGGTTGCTATCTGGGAGTAGCTGTGACATTTTTAGCTAGTGGAAGATTGACAGGTGCTTGGACATTTTGAATGTGTTTATCATCCACAACACCTTCCTAGATAACATTTTTATTTTTAGACTAGAAACGAAGTTTTTTTTTTGATTGTTGAGGATTGTCTTTATTTTCTTTGAAGAATTTGACTAGTCCTTTTGCAATGAGGGCCTTTTCTATGTTTGTTCCCTTAGAGATAATCTCATCAAAAGAATTGGCACATTGTACTTGTAGGTGAAATCCTAGTATAGGATTCAGATCTTGGATAAATATGCTCACCAATTTCTTTTCAAGAATAGGCCATGGAAATTTACTAGCCATATTCCTCCATCGTTGTAAGAATGATATAAAGGTTTCCATGTTTTGTTTTTTATTGTTGCATAGGTTAGTCATGGAAATCTTATGTTCAATGTTGAATGAAAAATGGGTTACAAAATTTTCAGCCAACTCATTAAAGGTCTTGATACTTGGGGGTAAATGAGAAAACCATTCTATATCTTTCCTCCAAGACTGTGAGGGAAGAGGCATAAAAGATATGTATCATTGTGGACTACCTCTAGACAAGAGATATATAACTCCCTAAGATAAACTTTAGGATCACCTTTTTTTTACTTGTCAAATTTTGGCATTTCAAAATTAGGAGGAAAAGGTATCATGGGGAGTGACCAATCAAAAGTATAAGGACAAACTTATTCTAATGAGAATGTTTTCTTGGTATTTCATAAGGTGAGATCTGAAATTTGTTTTCAGAGATGCAAGAATTTTTGATCAATTTTTGTTGTGGGATGTTGATTTTGAGCAAGACCCTGATAATTGGATGGTGGTTGTCGGGTCACTTGAGGAGGATTGGTGTTCAATATGTATGAATAGACATGTGGTGGATTGTTGGGTAATGTGTAGGTATTAGAAATTTGGGTTTGTGATGTAAGTGGTGGATTGATGTATGAGATGTTTGGATTGGAAGATTGGAGTTGTGATGTAATTGGTGGATTAATATGGGAGATGTTTGGATTGTAAGATTGGGGTTGTGATGTATGATATGTCGATGTGTGAGATGTTTTGGGTGCATGTGAAGTGATGAATGGATTGGGTTGAGTAATAGATGACATGGATGGAATTTCTAGAGGAAGGGATGGTGAAATACTAGAAGAAACTTTACCAATTGATGTGGGGGTTGGTAAAGTGGAATGATGAATTAGCTGGTGAATAGTGATGAAGCAATGTTATGTGTTGGTGTAGGTGTAGTTGGTATGGTAGGTACTATGGGAGAAATGGTTTGAATAGAAATAGGATGTGATTCTCTTATAGTAGCAATAGCAATGTTGATGGGGTCTTGCTCCTTAATAGTAGATGTGTCAAAGTCACTAGGCAACTTAGCTCCTTGCTTAGAAAGTAGAAGAAATCTAATATATTGGGATATGTTGCTAAGAGCCTATCAATAGTTTGTAATACATCTGGATCTTTTAATTCTTCAGTGGGGTCTTGTGATATTTCATTTGATTGTTTTCCAAAGTCATTGGAAGATGAAGGACCTAGTGTGTACCCACTTGGAAGGAAGACATGAAGATTCATTCCCGTGGTGAATTGTGTTACATCAATGGGTGTGTTGAGGTCATGTTGAGGATTACTTTGATTTGTCTCCATCTTTTTCTTATGTTGAGATTTAGTAATAGGCATATGATGTTTCAGATTTGATATGATTAAGGTGGATGATGGATGGGGTTTTTTAGACTTGTTATGACAATGTTGAGACTTTAGGATAGTTTTATGTTTGGGTGATTGGATAAAAGATAAATCTAGATCAATGTTGATTGGATTTTGATTGAGATTATCTTCCAAGAGCTATACTAATGAACTTAAGGAGAGACAAGATGGGGTAGTGAGGTTTACCAACTCAAGAGGAGCCACTCTCCTAAGCTAGCTATTTCACTAGTTCATAGATGCTAACTTATCTACTAATCTAAGAGAGGCAACTTCTCAAATCAAAGACAAGCTAGTAGATGTGATCTAGATTTTACTGATAAACAAACTGATGCTAAAGGTTGGATGCTATCAAAGATGTGTGCTAGATGATGATGATAATGTCCTATAGTCTCAAGGGGATGAATCTCTAAAATCCAAATGATGATATGAAGATGGATGAAGATGACTGGATGACTGAAGGACTGATAGTAGATGGTTTGAAAGATATCAGGTCTAAATGTTAAATCAATTGAATGTGAAAGGTCTCTAAATCTAGGTGACTGTTTGAATGGAAACTGCGTAAAACTAGAAGCACGAGACTATCAACAAAAAGCAATAGCAAGATAGTGTAGATGCGGTAGCAAAATAGCCCAGATACACAACTTTATCTGCCAGAAGCGCAATTCTGTATACCAGAAGCACAATTATGTAGACCAGAAGTGATAGTAGGATAGCCCAAAAGTGTAACTTTGTGGATGACAGTGGATAAAAGATAGAAATGGAAGTGCAACTCTATCTACCAAAAGTGCAACTCTATCTACCAAAAGTGCAGCTCTATGTACCAGAAGCGCAACTCTATGAATTAGAAGTGCAACTCTATCAACCAAAAGTGTAACTCTGTATTCCAGAAGCACAACTCTGTGTGCCAGAAGTGCAACTTTATGGACCAAAAGTACAATGATATTGTTCAAAAGTGAAACTATGTTGTTCAAAAGAAGAAATTATATGACTAATTTTCTATATGTAGGATGGAATGAGTTCTTTGGAAAGAGAATCAAACAATAAGACACAATGGTTGTAGACTCTTTCAAAATTGGGTGTGCAAGGATATGAACCTTTGTGGATAACAAATGGAAAATATTGGTAGATCACAAGAAAACATGCCAAACACTCTTTCACAAGCCTAATATTTATTCAATCAAGATGTGTCATATCCCATGGACTCACTTAGATGCGACTTCAACCCCCACTATTAGATAATGGTGGCTTCCATCCCCTTGATACCATCTACCATTTCTTGGATGGGTAAGGATTGCAAGGTCATGTACCACCTTGCACCCTTTACTTTGGAGACTAAAGTCTTGCCCAAAGTGTATTTTGACTCAAACAATGGAGGTGATAGCGTGAGCTCTTCTCCCCCTACTGTAGCAATGCACTATAGGATATGACAGCCAAAGATCTTATCTAGGTTAACAAGGTATCTAGGGTGCCCCCAAATATATGTGAGGTATAGTGGGGTTCCATTCTATGAACAAAGGTGAATCTTTCAATCGAGCGCCAACAAAATCAAGTCTCGACGAACCGAGGATCTCAAGGTTTTTACTAAGCAAGAAGGGGTCCTTCCTTTGAAACGAGTCTTTCAATTCTCATAACATTTATATCCCACACCAGAACACATAGTTAAGGTCATCCTTAAGGGTGATGAAATCCCTTAACAAGCCTTTTATAGAGGATACTGAGTACTTTTGATTCTCAAGATCGTCTTGTGACGTGAGAAAAGAGTATACGTATGACTCTCGAGTCCCCAGGAATAAAGAAATAAAGAGATAAAAGTGAATAATATAGTACTTTTGATCTCCAAGATCACCTTTCAGCGTAAGGAGAGAGCATATGTACATAGATATTCAAGACATAGAAAACAAGTGTATATTCCCTTAATGAAATTGAAGTGTTCTACTAGATTAGTGATAAAGAATCTTTGTCAAGCATCCTGCACCAAACTCAGTAGTTTCACTTTCTTGCTTCTTTGACAAGTGATAAGAGGTTGCACAAATGATGTTAGATTCCAAAAAGCCACTTATTAGGTGAAAAACTCAAATCAGAGCTGTCAAAACCAAACACGTTAGTACAGTGACCAAAAGCAACCCAATATTCACCAAAAGTGCAACAAAATTGACCAAAAGTGTATGCACTGCTAACCAAAAGTGTAATAGAATTGACCAAAAGCGTAGAGATTTATACCATAAGCACAACATAATTGACCAAAAGCACAAAGATTTATACCAGAAGCATAGTGAAGTTGACCAGATGTGTAACTTTATTGTGCAAAAGTGCAACTCTATTTCCGAAAAGTGCAATTATGTCTTAATCTGTAAATAGCTAACAGAAATAGTCAAAAGCTTAATCATGTTGTTAAAAAGTGAATAAGTATGCTTTGGATGGGCCAGGGAATTGTTTGGAAGTGTAACTCTATCAAGCCTACACAAATCAGAAAATAAAGTGAAACAATGGATTAATTAGGTCAAAATGCAACTAAACATGTCCACAAATACATTAGCTTGTGAAACAAATCAAAATGAAGACCTAAAAATACATTAGCTTGCATGCAAAAGATAAATCAAGTGCCTAAAAACCCTACAAAAGTGAAAAAAATTGGAAGATAAACAGTAGAAACCAGAAGTGCCACTTTGCAAACTAGAAGCGCAACACTATCAACTAGAAGTGTATGCACTATAGACTAGATGTACAACTTTACTGACCAAAAGCACAACTCTATAGACCAGAAGCACAACTCTGTCAACCAAAAGTGCAACTCTATACCTATAGCCTAAAAAAAAAAATTTATCAAGCAAATATGTGTTAAATTCAGGGAGTGGGTCCCACCGGGTGTGCCAAAATGTGTATGGGAAAATCTAGAATTCATAAAGGGATCAAAACAATAATGATTCAACATCAAAATCCATCATAACATCAAGAAACCATCAATAGTATAACAAAGATAATATAAAAAGCATGAAAACTCTAAATGTTACCCATCAAATGTAATTCCTTCTTGTATTTTGTGAATGTGGATTGCTCAAAATACAAAAAGCATAAGTTTGGTAGCGAGATGGATGGAAGGATGCGTGATTTCTTCAACAAATATTCAAAAGTGCTCGGAGATATGGATGCCAAATGCTCAAAATTGTGAAGGGTTTGTGAAGTGGTGAATGGGCATATTTATAGCTCTTAGAGAAGATCGTTCAATGGTGGAGGAAATTAGATGAAATCAACAGAGGAGATAAATTGAGGAATCATGAATGAATGTGCACATGACAAGTGTACATGCAAAAAGTTGATTTATTGAGTTAACTGCTTTGTTGACTAAAGATAGGATTGATTTTCATAAAATAAAACATTTTTTTTTCTATTTAATGAATTGATTGAGAAAAACTAATATTTAAAGCCAAGTGAACTCAACTTTTGATTTTCTTTTTGACATGCAAAGGATAAAATTAAATAATAAATTATTTAATTTGTGTGCATGCAAGATATTTAGAAGAAAAAGGATAAATTTGGAAGATGAGAGGATATATTAGAAATTAAATAAATAAATTTATTTAATTTGTGGTGCATGATGGAAGAAAATAAATAAAATAATGATTTTATTTATTTAGAAGATTAGAAAAGTCAACTTAAATAAATTTATTTAATTTATTTAATTTTGGAAGAATAATCAACCAATTAAATAATTAAAATTATTTAATTGTGGGGATAAGAGGAATAAGATGTGTTGAATTAATTAAATAATTGATTTATTTAATTAATAGGAAAATAGAAGAATAAATGTCGTGAAATGGTGAAATTAATTAAATAATTAAAAATCATTTAATTAATGCTTGAATTAGGTGAATTAGGTGAATTAGAAAAATTGAATGTATGAATAATGATGTATGCAAGGTGATAATGCAATGGTCATTTTTGGTTGTCTACACATACTTCAAAAAGGGGGGATGATGTTGGCAAGGGATTAACAGTAGCAGAGCATACAATAGATCCTACCACAACTCACCGCAAAGGGAATGTAGAGGACATGGTTGACTTAGATAGTGTCATTTTTTAAGGGACACATCCCTAATATAATATATAGATATGTAATATACAATATGTACGATGGAAGAGAGAGTGAGAATGACTGTAAGAGAAAAGATATACAGAGAAAAGACTCAGACCTACCTAATTGTAAATAAGTTTTTGATGAATATATAATGGAGATATAAGGATTGGACCTAATGTCTAAGCATTTATGAATGTGTATGATGTGTATGTCTAATATATTCTTACCGCATTCCATAATTCCTTGCTATCCTTTATGATTCTATCATTGTATCGTCTAGGGTATAAATGACTACAAAGAATTTACTGAGGCTCAGATATTTGGATTGAGTACTTCCTTTTTTTTTGCCAACAAGAATGAAGAAAAAATCATAAATAAAGAAGAACCAAGCATTAAATACTAAACTATATAACACAATGTGCTTTGATAAAACAAGAACTGGCATACTAAATAGAAAGAATGATTAATTGAAAGTAGAGACATGCTATTAAAGTAAACTAAGCATAGAATCTATGTAAGTGCATAGCATTAATAGGCTCTTTGAGAGGTTTACCATCCATTGTAGAAAGTATGTATGCACTTGATCCATATACTTCGGTGATTATGCAAGTTCCTAACTAGTTCAGATAAAATTTTCTCTTTGCACCTAGAGGAACATTAACATTGCACTAGTTTTTGTAGATGACCAAGTCACCAACTTCAAACGAGTGATGGATGGCACACTCATTGTAGTTGCATATGTGATACTTTTGATAGGCTTGGAGATGTTCGAGAGCATGAATGCACTGCTCATCAAACATTTCAAGCTATTGGAGTCTTTGTTCTCTATAGGTGTTATCATCGATGAAGCCATGGAGGGAAATCCACAATGAAGGAATTTTCAAATCCAAAGGCATAATTGCATCGGCACCATATACGAGAATGTACGGGGTAGTACCTGTAACCGTACGAATACTCATGCAATAGGCCCATAATTCATAGGAGAATTGGGTATGCCAATCTTTACCATGTTTGTTGATAGTTTTCCAAAGAATTTGTTTGACAGTTTTGTTAGAATCTTCTGCTTGGCCATTTGATTGTGGATAATATGGCATAGAGAAGCAATGTTGAATGTGAATTTTTTCTAACAATCGCTTCATGTATTTTTCTTAAATGAGGAACCATTATCAAAAACTAAAGCAGAAGGGAGCCCAAATCAAGAAATTATATTATCGAGAATGATGTGATATATTACTTCGCCAGTCATGGATCAAAGTGGAATAGCTTTGACCCATTTCATAAAGTAATATGTGGCTTGTTGCAAATATGAGCAGTAAGTGTTGTCATTGATGTCAACACCTAAGGTCAGCATCTAAGGAAGTTATTTGGATGAGTTTGACCAAGTGTTTGAGAAGTTAGTGTAATTGCAGAATTGTTCTATCTCCCAAAACAGTGTAGTGTTTTGTTCCGCATATCCTATAGATTGAATATCTTTCTCTGGGGTTAAAAATTCATGTTAAGGATGTTGAAATGCACAAGACAACTGAGAGGGGGGGTGAATCAGTTGTAGAAAAAACTCAAATTCTTTCAAACATCAACACATTAACCACTTAATTATGATTTAACCATGAAAGTATATAATCAGAAACTTGAACACATTCACACATGAGACACTAGATTTTTACATGGAAAACCCAATCAGGGAAAAACCACGATGAGTGTTAGCTCACAATATAAATGATATATCAAAATTTACAACAAGGCTCACTACTGGAGGCTCACTGTCCAGAATGCTCACTACAAAAGAAGTGGCTCACTGCCAAGAGAAGGGGCTCACTGCCAATGGGGTGGCCCACTGTTGGTGGGTGGCTCACTATCAGAGTTGGTGAACTAAGATAGTAGCATCTACACTATGCCAAGGTTCAGTTCCATTGAAGCGCAATATTTTTCCTCTTCTTTGCTCTGCTATTTCACTTCCCACTTATCTTTGCATCTTCGCATCCTCATCTATCATTCACAACTTCATTACATGTATTTATATAATTCATCAACCTTGGAATGAACATCAAAGTCGGCATTACAATCACCAACCATTGGAACAATCTCCAAGGTTAGCATACATACATATTTAGCCAATATTCAAATTAGGTCTGGACTTAAATAGATTAGGGGAGAAGAGAAATGAATGTGGACCATGCCAAGCCTTAGCTAGGACTCAAATGCAATTTTTCATGCAACAACATGCTTTACAAACTTCGAAACATAACCGCAAGTAGTGAAAACAACCAAGTTGGCTAAAATTGGTGTTAACACTAAGACCTTTAAGAACACGCTTCATGCACGATCCAAATTATACTTTGCGGACCAATCAAAAGGTGGGAACATGATCTAGAGACATCCACAAGTACATTACAATCACCAAGAACTTCTGTACAACCCCCAAACATTCTATCCATAAGATTCTTCAAACTAGAGCACTTGAACATTACTGTCGGCCACTATCATAAAGGAAAGATCGCTTCCAGAGCACCAAATCACAAACCATTTGAACTAAAGGCACATAACATCATTCCAAACTTGATTCTAGAACAACATACTGTGAAACTTAAATGCGAAGAAGAATACATTCTCTCTGTCATCGTTAGATATACAAAAAAGCAATTTTTACTTTGGTGAATAGAACTCACTCAAATCTTCATATCAGAGGCTCAAACTTGAAACACAGCAACTACAGACATCCCTTATCATAACTTCCAAACTATAGACAAAGATATTCAATCTATAGGATATGCTGAGCAAAACACTTCATTGTTCTTCTTAGACACTTGTTCAAACTTGTTCAAATAACTTCCTTAGATGTTGACTTTAGGTGTTGACATCAATGACAACACTTACTGCTCATACTTGCAACAATCTCCCCCTTTATCATTGATGGCAACACATGATGTGAAAAACCATCAAGACATATAAACTTGCTTTGCTTCTTTGCTCCCCCTTACTTTATGCTTTCTCTAACTACAACTTTCTCCTTAGGTTTTTCACATGAACTTCTCTCCCCCTTTGACATCAATGGTAAAGGGTGCCAGACCTTTTTTGTTTCTTTACTGCATAACTCCCCCTGTCATCAACACTAAAACACTTACTACTCTTAATTAGGGACTCATATCAGCAACATCTACCTGCTCCTCCTAAGAGGTAGCCTGATGCAGAGGCATCCACACTATACCCTTCGCATACAGCATGAATGTCTGCAGACCAACCTCATCATCATCATCTTCGCCATCATCATCATATTCCCTAAAACTACCAACAGCATCATCATGTTCTGCGTTACACAGTCAGCATCATCATATTTCGGACGATCGCAAACATCCACCTGCCGACTACTGTTCACCTCCGCTTTCCTTCTAACATCATCATCATGATGTTCAGCGGGCGCACACATCCTCCGGTTGCACTGTTCATCGGGCTCCGAACTCTAACGTCTTCATCATGATCTTCAACACTACCTTCGTCAACAGGATAACCTATATCCGGTTGTTCAAATATCCTGATGACGATCGCCTTCAGCAGCTTACCTTCGACGCTCCGCTACCCGACGATACAAGCAACAGCATCATGATCTACTTTATCCGGTTGTCTTCGAAACCTCCTGATGATGCTAATACAACCTTCTGCCACGGACTTCCGCCGATACCTTAGCACTTTAACGACGGCAGGATAAACTCGCACAGGGGGGATATCTCAATATCCTGATGACGATGACGTCATATCCTGATGACGATGACGTCACCCGTTATCCTGATGATCTCTTCAACACTTAGCCAAAAAAACACGAACTTTCACTCCCGCATCTACTTGCGATACGCGGATGTTTGGCACTCCCGATATGATGATCCTGATGCCGATACATGCACTTAGTCTATGCCCGACTTAGAACATCCTGATGCACTCGCAACATGAAAACTCCGACCTTCTACCTGATGCCGATGCACTCCACCTCGGCTCCTGATGATGATCACCCCGACGAACCCACACTTCATGCAATCGACAACATCATGCCGATCTCCTTCACTTATCCGGATGACGATGTCTAACCCGACTGCAGGATATTTGCAGAAATATCCTGATGATGCCGTCTTCACGAACTTTCAGCTTTTGTAAAGTTTCACTTCGCCGATCCTCCAGGGATGACCCGATCCAACCTCAGGGTGATCTTCCAACTCGAGCTTATCAACTTGACCTAGCACATGAGGATGCTAGGCTTCTCAGCATCTGTCGACCGCGATCCTGCACACCTGCATACGAACAGAAAACAAACTACCATCTAACCTACTGTACATTACCATTCCACCGATCAGATGAGTCAACCGATGGAATGGATCAGGAAATCCATGAAGTCTCCCAAACCAGCAAATCAATCAAGTAATGGAATGCAACCAGAGCAAGAACACAAACAGGATCACTTTATTGATTTCAAAGATGCAACACAATATGCTCAATCTCTCTCTCAGCCTCACTCAAGCTCGATCGATGATATCTGTCTGTCTCTCCCCAATATCAAACGATCCTCATGCTTATATAGATTTGCCTACGAGTACTACTGACCCGACTCCAAGCAGCTGGGAACTCTCCAAGCGGCTGGGAGATCCCACCGAACATACATCATGACAGCTGTTATAACTAACTAGCTAAAAATAGAAAAAGCCCGGTCAGCATGATCTTATCATGATCAGCTTGACCTTATTACATGCAACTGGTCTTAACAGACCTTCTTGGAAACATAAACAGGACCTAAACTACTAACTGCCTTAGCCAGACCAGCTGTCAGGTAGGTGCTCCTGCACCAGACTCCCCAACAGAAAAGAACTCATGTCCCATGAGTTTAGCATGTGGAAGTCCTCCACCTTGACACTTTGCTTTGTCAATCTTCTGACCTGCTCCAGGTTTGTCTACTGCTGTCTCTTGGCTGCCCCAAGACTTCTGCACTGTAACTTGCTTTCTGGCAAGTAAATCTGCATGCCTGTTGATGTAGGCCTTTTTCTCACATACCCTGTGTTTGTCAGGTTGCCTGACCAGAACCTCTGTCTGAACTGCCTCTGTAGTGTTCAACTGTATCTTCCTGGCAAACTTCATAGGACAAGCAATAGTCCCAACCATGACAACATCTGTGTCATTCTTCTCAACTGATGGTTGCTGTTTGCACCCCTGTTTCTGAACCTGCTGCTGACCTCTGTCAGTCACAACTGAAACTTTCTTCAGCTTGTTGTCTGTAACAACTCCTTTCCCTGCAGTATCCTGAACTGCCTCCATGCCTGCTCCCAGAGGCATCTGCACAAACTCCTTCTGTCCCATTAAAATGATTTGAGCTGCCTTCTGTACTGCAGCTTTTGCCTGCAATGGCATCAACTTAATAATCGTCCCATCCTTCTTGATGGTGTAGGTATTAGCATACCCATCATACAGTACCCTTCTGTCAAATTGCCATGGTCTACCCAACAGTAGGTGACAACATTCCATAGGCAAAATATCACACAAGATTCTATCCTGATATGGTCCAATCTGGAAATCCACATATGCCTGTTCCGAGACAAAAAGTGATTGCCTATCACTCACCCAAGATGCCTTGTAAGGGTGTGGATGTGGAATCCTTTCCAACTTCAGTTTATCCACCATCTCCTGGGATACCATGTTGTCTGTTGAACCAGTATCAATGACAACCTTACATACCTTACCTTTGCTCTTACATGTGGTCTTGAAAAGAGCTCTTCTTTGCATCATATCCTTTGATGCCTGCAAACTAATTCTCCTTAACATCAGTGATTCTCCACTTTCTGGATATCCATAATTCTCAGGACCTTTGTTGGAACTCTGTGCACTTTCTTCTCCTTTCTCTTCTTGCACAAGTTGTACTCTCTTGTCACTTGTTCTATCATTTCTGGATGATGAACCTTTGTTTTCTGGACATTTGAAAGATGGATGACCAAACTCACCACAGGTGTAACATTTCCCTGAAAATGTAGTAGAACCTCTACCACCTCCAAATCTTCCTCTATTACCTTTCCATCCACCTCTGAAATCAGACTGTCCCTGTCTTTTACCAGTGTCTTCCTGACCCTCATTTGTTTGCTTTTGTGCAGGGGCTGCTCCTCTTCCCCTATTGTTTCCTCTTCCTCTCATGGACTTATCATGTCCTCTATTCATCTTTTCTTCAATCCTGATTGCCATTTGATAACAATCTTCCACATTCTTAGGGTTAGCTAACACTAACTCATCCTGTATGTTAAACCTCAAACCAGCCAAGTACCTAGCCACCTTTTCTACCTCATTCTCATGATGACCAGATCTCATACTTAACAGATAAAATTCCTCAGTATATGCTTTCACATCCCTGTCTTTCTGCTTTAAAAATTGCAGCTTCTTAAACATCTGGATTTCATAATCCCTTGGCAAGAATTTTCCCTTGATCCTTGCTACCATCTTATCCCAAGAAGTGATCTTAGACTTCCCTTGTTTCCTTCTCTCAGATTGTACATAATCCCACCATACCAAAGCATGACCTCCTAACTTGGTCTTTGCAATCTTTACCTTCTGATCCTCAGCAACATCTTCACATTCAAAGTGATTATCAAGTGCAGCAATCCAATCCAACAACTCATCTTCATTCAAGCTTCCAGTATATTTGGAAACATCAACCTTTACCTTAGGTTTTTCACTCTGCACTGCCTTTAACAGTTTTGCCAATCTCTGGTCTTCAGCATCCAGATCTTCAACTACCTCTTCATACTCTTCAACAGTATCTGCATCTTCTTCAGACTCACTGTCTTCCACTTCCCTCTTTTTGTTCTTTTCCAGGGCTGTCAGCCTGGCTTGAAGTGCTTCAGCAAGCTCCTTCATCTTCCTCATCTCTCTAGCATGTTTCTCCTTCAGTTCCTGCAATTCCCTTGCAGTACCACTACCTTTAGGAGGCATTTTGTCAACCTCTCAATCAACACACAACTCTACCTCTGCCCTTTCGGTGACAGAATCAACACACAACAGCCCAGACCTTTTGCTGAGCTCTGATACCACTATGATGCAGAGGCATCCACACTATACCCTTCGCATACAGCATGAATGTCTGCAGACCAACCTCATCATCATCATCTTCGCCATCATCATCATATTCCCTAAAACTACCAACAGCATCATCATGTTCTGCGTTACACAGTCAGCATCATCATATTTCGGACGATCGCAAACATCCACCTGCCGACTACTGTTCACCTCCGCTTTCCTTCTAACATCATCATCATGATGTTCAGCGGGTGCACACATCCTCCGGTTGCACTGTTCATCAGGCTCCGAACTCTAACGTCTTCATCATGATCTTCAACACTACCTTCGTCAGCAGGATAACCTATATCCGGTTGTTCAAATATCCTGATGACGACCGCCTTCAGCAGCTTACCTTCGACGCTCCGCTACCCGACGATACAAGCAACAGCATCATGATCTACTTTATCCGGTTGTCTTCGAAACCTCCTGATGATGCTAATACAACCTTCTGCCACGGACTTCCGCCGATACCTTAGCACTTTAACGACGGCAGGATAAACTCGCACAGGGGGGATATCTCAATATCCTGATGATGATGACGTCATATCCTGATGACGATGACGTCACCCGTTATCCTGATGATCTCTTCAACACTTAGCCAAAAAAACACGAACTTTCACTCCCGCATCTACTTGCGATACGCGGATGTTTGGCACTCCCGATATGATGATCCTGATGCCGATACATGCACTTAGTCTATGCCCGACTTAGAACATCCTGATGCACTCGCAACATGAAAACTCCGACCTTCTACCTGATGCCGATGCACTCCACCTCGGCTCCTGATGATGATCACCCCGACGAACCCACACTTCATGCAATCGACAACATCATGCCGATCTCCTTCACTTATCTGGATGACGATGTCTAACCCGACTGCAGGATATTTGCAGAAATATCCTGATGATGCCGTCTTCACGAACTTTCAGCTTTTGCAAAGTTTCACTTCGCCGATCCTCCAGGGATGACCCGATCCAACCTCAGGGTGATCTTCCAACTCGAGCTTATCAACTTGACCTAGCACATGAGGATGCTAGGCTTCTCAGCATCTGTCGACCGCGATCCTGCACACCTGCATACGAACAGAAAACAAACTACCATCTAACCTACTGTACATTACCATTCCACCGATCAGATGAGTCAACCGGTGGAATGGATCAGGAAATCCATGAAGTCTCCCAAACCAGCAAATCAATCAAGTAATGGAATGCAACCAGAGCAAGAACACAAACAGGATCACTTTATTGATTTCAAAGATGCAACACAATATGCTCAATCTCTCTCTCAGCCTCACTCAAGCTCGATCGATGATATCTGTCTGTCTCTCCCCAATATCAAACGATCCTCATGCTTATATAGATTTGCCTACGAGTACTACTGACCCGACTCCAAGCGGCTGGGAACTCTCCAAGCGGCTGGGAGATCCCACCGAACATACATCATGACAGCTGTTATAACTAACTAGCTAAAAATAGAAAAAGCCCGGTCAGCATGATCTTATCATGATCAGCTTGACCTTATTACATGCAACTGGTCTTAACAGACCTTCTTGGAAACATAAACAGGACCTAAACTACTAACTGCCTTAGCCAGACCAGCTGTCAGGTAGGTGCTCCTGCACCATAGCCTTCAAAACATCAATCCAGATCAAAAAATAAGACTTTGGACACAACTGGATTGATGCATTTTTCATGTGTCTTAGTTTAGAGAAAGAGGGGTAATAACCCCTAACTTCTCCCTATGATACTCAAAAGTATTCTTAGGCTAAGGCTTTGTGAAAATATCTGCAATCTGACCCTTTGCAGACACATATTCCATCTTTACTTCATTCTCTGTTACCATTTGTCTCAAAAAGTGATACCTTATTGATATATGTTTTGTTCTTGAGTGCATCACTGGATTCTTTGAAATGTTTATAGTACTTGTGTTATCACAAAAGATTAAAATTGGTTCTTCATACACAACTCTTATATCCTTCAATGTTTGCTTCATCCAAAGTACTTGAGTACAACAACATTCTGTAGCAATATATTCTGCTTCTATGGTAGACAAAGAAATTGATTCTTGCTTCTTTCTTAACCATGAAACCAATTTGTTACCCAAGAGGAATGCACCTCCACTTGTACTTTTTTCTGTAATCAGCATCTCCAGCCCAATTTGCATCTTTATAAGCACTAAGAGTGAAATTAGTATCTTTGGGATACCACAATCCATAGACTGAAGTGCCTTTTAAATACCTCATGATCCTCTTAACTATCATCACATGTGACTCTCTAGGATCTTCTTGAAATCTTGCCACAAGACAAACTACATGCATTATATCTGGTCTTGTATGGGTTAGATAAAGTAGTCCTCCAATCATAGACCTATACTTTTTCTAATTAGTCTTAGGTGATTCATCATTCTTGCTCATCTTGCAACCAGTTACCATAGGAGTACATACTGGCTTAGAATCCTCTATTCCAAACTTCTTCAACAATTCTTTCACATACTTGGACTGAGAGATGAAAATTCTTTTGTCTAATTGAGTAATCTACAGTCCTAGAAACAAATTCATGTCACCAAACATAGACATCTCAAACTCCTTTTGCATTTCTTCTACAAATTTCTTGCACATACTAGGCTCTAGGAGCTTGCTTAAGTCCATACAAGGCTTTCTTCAATCTGCACACCATGTCACCTTGGTCTGATGACTGAAATCCTTCCAGTTGTTTAATGTAAACCTCTTCTTCCAGTTCTCCATTCAAGAATGTAGACTTCACATCCATCTGGTACACTTTGAAATCTTTGTGTGTAGTCTTGCTTTGTTTCTTACTACTCCATTTTCATTCATCTTGTTTCTGAACACCCATTTACCAATCACATTCTTATCAGTAGGTCTAAGAACCAATTCCCAAGTTTGATTCTTCTCTATCTGCATTAGTTCTTCTTCCATTGCTTTGACCCAATGTTCATCCTAGCATGCCCCATTTACTATTTTAGATTCAACCTTTGAAAGTAAACAACGATTTACCTATTCATCTGTTATTCCTCTTCTTGTCACTACACCTTTGCTCTTATCACCAATGATCTGATCTTTAGTGTGATGCTTTTGCACAAACCCTAAGGGTCTTAGGAATCCTTTCTGGAGCTCCTTCATCCTACACTATCTTCATCTTTTTATTCTTTATTGCTTGAGGACTCATCTGATTCATAGCCACTTGCATCTAAGTTCAACAAATACATTCAATCATCATGAAAATTGTTTTGTACTGGAAACAATTGTATTGTGTCAACTCAAACTTCTATTACTCATTACTCTCAAGTCAGTTATCAAGATCTAACAAACTTTTGGATACAAATGTAACCAATGATCAATAACCATATGCCAGAACTATAGAGCATTATCTTCAACAATGGACCAATGCAGACCAAATTACTGGAATATTGTAGCTTGATTTTACTAGATAGATACTTAGCCAAAATTCATAATTTGTCTTCTTTCCTGATCAAATCTTCTTGCATAGCAGACCTCTCAGTCTGTACAACTCTTCCTTTATCCTTTACAAACATAGTCTCTATCCTAATTTAAACCTTTGTTGCTAATCCATGACCTTGTCTCTTCATGCTGAGGCATCAACACTAATCCTTTGGCAGGGGAGAAAAGAGTTCCAATAAGACTCCCCCTCAGCCAAAGCTCTAATCTTAGTTTCTAGAGGGAACATCTGCACTAAATACTAGTACAAGCTCATTCTTAACTTTTGTTGCATCCTTCTTCACCCAAATCTCATTCACCTCCTTCTTGGTCTCTGTCAGATCAACCTTTTGTACTAGTTTCTTCATTTCTGCCTGATCATCCTTCTCCATATTCTCACTTCTATAGAATCTTGCAATATGTCTAGTCCTATTGCAATTGTAGCACATAACATTCCTCTGACTAGTATTCATTTCATTCATTATGGATCTGCATTGGTTAGCTTTGTGTCCAAATCTATTGCATATAAACTAGTTACCTCTGAAAGTTTGGGTATTCCTTCCATTGTTGTAACTATTCCTTATCTGACTTCTACATTCATTAGCCTTATGACCTAGTTTATTGCAAGAAAAGCACTGACCAGAAAATGATGTAATATTTTGATTCACTCTGCTCCTACATTGAGTAGCCTTATGACCAAACATATTGCAAGAATTACAATAACTATTGAAAGATGGGTACCTTTGAGTATTTGGTTGTCTGATTGGTGGTCTTCTAGGTCTATTCCTTTGATTTTGGATCTATTTGCCTTTGTGCTTCTTAATCTTAGCATTCTTTTCTTGTCCTATTTTAGGATTTTCATCTTTTTCAAATCCCAAGCCTTCTTTGTCATCAGAGTTCTTCTGGCTAGCAAGTATCTCATCAAGTTTTGTAGAACTTATCTTAAACTTTTCTTCATAAATTTTTGCTTTCTCCATATTTGACTTTAGGTTCCCAACTTCTTTTTCAAGCTTATCACATTCTTCTGATTTGTCTTTCACTAACAGATTTAGGTCTTCTTCTACTTTTTCTCTTTCTACAACTTCCTCTTTCAAATCATTCAAGGTTTTATTTGCTGATATCAATTGTTCACTAACCTCCTTATATTTTTCTTTGAACTTCTTGACTTGCTCTCTTAATTTTTTGATACATTCATCTACTTCTTTGACATTCTCCTTTAGAAATCTTATTTCCTCTTCAATTCTTTCTAGGTCTTCAAGAGCAACCTTCTTGTGTGTCATCTTGGATCTACCTCAAGCTATTAGGCTTTCTTCTAAGGAACCCTCACTATGATACCAATTGTTGAAATTCACAAGACAACTAAGAGCGGGGGTGAATCAATTGTAGAAAAAACTTAACTTCTTTCAAACATCAACACATTAACCACTTAATTATGATTTAACCATAAAAGTATATAATCATAAACTTGAACACATTCACACATGAGACACCAGATTTTTACGTAGAAAACCCAATAAGGAAAAAACCACGATGATTGTTAGCTCACAATATAAATGATATATCAAAATTTACAAGGCTCACTACTGGAGGCTCACTGCCTTAGGGTTTACTACCCAGAATGCTCACTGCCATAGTTGGTGAACTGAGATAGTAGCATCTACACTATGCCAAGGTTCCATTCCATTGAAGCGTAATATTTTTCCTCTGCTTTACTCTGCTATTTCACTTCCCACTTATCTTCACATCTTTGCATCATCATCTATCATTCATGACTTCATTACATGTATTTATACAATTCATCAACCTTAGAATGAACATCAAGGTCAGCATTACAATCATCAACCATTGGAACAATCTCCAAAGTCGGCATACATACATATTTAGCTAATATTCAAAAATAGTTCTCGACCTAAACAGATTAGGGGAGAAGAGAAATAAATGTGGACCACACCAAGCCTTAGTTGGGACTCAAATGCAATTTTCCACTCAACAACACGGTTTACAAACTTCGAAGCATAACCGCAAGTAGTGAAAACAACCAAGTCGACTAAAACTGGTGTTAACACTAAGACCTTTAGGAACACGCTTCATGTATGATCCAATTTATACTCTTTGGACCAATCAAAAGGTAGGAACACAATCTAGAGACATCCTCAAGCACGTTACAATCACCAAGAAATTTTGCACAACCCCCAAAGATTCCATCCATAAGATTCTTCAAACCGAAGCACTTGAACATTATTATCAGCTACTGTCATAAAGGAAAGATCACTTGCAGAGCACCAAATCATGAACCATTTGAACTAAAGGCACATAACATCATTACAAACTTGATTCTAGAACTACAAACTGTGAAACTTAAATGCAGAGAAGTGCGGAGCAGCCTGTCACAATTAGATGTACAGAAAAGTAGTTTTTACTCTTGTGAACAAAACTCACTCAAATCTTCATACCAGAGGCTCAAACTTGAAACATAGCAACTACAAACATCGCTTATCATAACTTCCAAACCATAGACAAAGATAATCAATCTGTAGGATATGCGGAGCAAAACGCTTCATGGTTCTTCTCAGGCACTTGTTCAAACTTATTCAAATAGCTTCCTTAGATGTTGATTTTAGGTGTTGACATCAATGACAACACTTACTGCTCATACTTGCAACAAAGGGATGTTTGTAGTTGCTATGTCTCAAGTTTGAGCCTCCGATGTGAAGATTTCAGTGAGTTCTATTCACCAGAGTGAAAACTATTTTTCTAAGTATTCAATGGTGATAGGGAGAATGTATTCTGCTCTGCATCTCTCCATATTTAAGTTTTATAGTCTATGGTTCTAGGATTAAGTTTGGGATGACGTTATGTGCCTTCAATTAAAGTGGTTCATGATTTGGGCCTCCGCAAGTGATCTTTTCTTTGTGATAGTGGTTGACAGTGATGTTTAAGTGGTCCAGTTTGAAGAATCTTCTGGATAGAATGTTGGGGGATTATGCAGAAGTTCTTGGTGATTGTAACATGCTTGTGGATGCTTCTAGATCATGTTCCTAATTTTTGATTGGTCCACAAAGTGTAATTTGGATCATGGATGAAGCGTGTTCCTAAAGGTCTTAGTGTTAACACCAGTTTTAGTTGACCTGGTTATTTTCACTACTTGCGATTATGCTTTGGAGTTTGTGATAGCGTGTTGTTGCGTGGAAGATTGCATTTGAGTCCCTGCTAAGGTGTGGTGTGGTCCACATTCATTCCTTTCCACCACATAAATGTTTAGGTCCAGACCTAATTTGAATTATGGCTAGGCTTATTGTTTATGTCGACCTTGAAGATTGTTTCCAAGATTGTGAATGTATAAATATGAATTAGATTATCGAGAAATCTAGTGAAGTTGTTGAGATAGACGAAATGGCTGCATAAGAAGCATTATTTGTTGCAGGTGTGATCCGAATGGTATGATAGTCAGCAGAAAAGAATATCTTTTTGATGCAGAGAGGTTGTGAAAGATTTAGTTGAGTTTGTGGTGGATCCCTGGCTACTGTGAGATTCGTTCTAATTGTAACTATCTTCTTCTACTTCTAGCAGTGAGCCCCTTCTTTTTGTAGTGAGCATTTTGGGAAGTGAGCCCTAAGGTAGTGAGCCTTGTTGTAAATTTTGATATATCATTTATATTGTGAGTTAATCCTCACCATGGTTTTTCCCTCATTGGGTACATTCCATGTAAAAAATTTGGTGTCTCATGTGTTGAATGTGTGAATGTGCTTAATTTTCTAATTTCATGCTTTCATGGTTAAATCATAATAATAGTGATTAAGTGGTTGACGTGTTGATGCTTATAAGAAGTAGTTTTGGTTACAACTGATTCACCCCCCCTCTCAGTTTTCCTATGCATTTCAACACTTGGTATCAGAGAGAGGGTTCCTTGGAAGAAAAGCCTAACAGCTTGAGGTAGATCCAGGATGGTGCACAAGAAGGAGTCTCCACAGTTTGATGGAATAGACTATGCTCTATAGAAGGTATGGATGAAAAGTCATCTCATTTCTCTTGGTTATAGTGTTTGGAAGATGGCAGATACAAAGTATACTATTCCTCTAAATGGTCTACCGTCTGAAGATGAAGTCAAATAGTATGAGTTAAATGGAAAAGCTAGAGATGCTCTATTAAATGCCTTATCTAACACTGAGTTAGTGAAAGTTATGGATCTAGAAACTGCTCATGAGATATGGGTTAAGTTGAAAATTTTCTATGAAGGAGATGATTCTGTAAAGAGTGTCAAATTACATAATCTGAAGGTGAGGTATGAAGCCTTGAAGATGAGTGATGATGAGAACATAACAATCTACATGCAAAAAGTTGATGAAATTATCAATGGAATCAAAGGTCTTGGAAGAACTATTGATGAGGATGAGGTTGTGCTAAAGATTCTTAGGTATTTGCCTAAATCCTACAATCACAAGGTGTCTACAATTGAAGAACTTATGAGTGTGAACAAGATTACAAAGGATCGGTTGCTTGGAAAGTTCACTGCATTTGAGATGAGAGAGTTTGGTGATGCTCTGCCGAAGACTGAGATTGCTTTCAAAGCTAGTACTTCAGAGAAGACCTCAAGATCTAAGAAGTATGCTATGGAACCAGATGGTGACCTTAATGAGATTGAAGCCAACTTTCTTGATAGAATGCAAAGAGGTACCGGTAAGTTCAAAGGTAAATTACCATTCAAATGTTTTACTTGTGGTAAGATTGGTCATTATGCTTCCAAGTGCCCAGAGAGAATTGAGAAAGCCAAGAAGAAATTTGAAAGTAGACCCAGGATCATAAAGAAATGCTATTATGTTAGAGATGATGATGATGATGGTGTAACAGATGATGAATCTTGATGATACTAGTGTAAACGAATTCTTGTTTATTGCTATCAAGGAAGAATTTGTATCTACTAATCCTACTAGTTGTGTGAAGAAAGAAAAACCAGTGGAAGAAAATGTTTTGTCGTCTGTCTTCCAAATTGAGAAATATAAGGATGAATGGATTATTGACAGTAGATGTTCACATCACATGACTGGTGATAAAAGTAAGTTTGTAAGTTTGGAAAAATATGATGGAGGACTGGTTAGGTTTGGAGATGATGCAGCTAGTAAGATTTGTGGAAGAGGATTGATTTCTTTTGATGGAAAGCACAATACAGATGATGTTTTCTATGAGAAGGGTTTAAAGCATAATCTTTTAAGTGTTGATCAGATGTGTGACAAAGGGTATGATCTGAGATTCAAGGATAATGGATGCAAGATCATGGAGATCTCAGGAATAGTGATTGCTACTTGTAAGAAGACTAGAGGTAATGTTTATCATTTGAGAGGAACCAATGATTGCTGTTTGTTGGCTTAGATAGATGAGAGTTGGTTGTGGCATAGAAGAATGTGTCATATCAATTTTGACAACTTGGTGAAGATAAGCTCAGTACAAGTTGTAAGAGATCTGCCTAGGCTTGTGAATCCTACTAATGCTGTTTGCAAGGAATGTCAATTGGGGAAATAGACAAGAACAAGTTTCACAAGTAAAGAACAATTTTCTGTTGGATTGCTTGAGCTGGTGCATACAGATTTGTGTGGTCCTACAAGAACAAGAAGTCTGCAAGGAGATAGGTACTTTATGTTTCTTATTGATGATTATTCTAGAATGACTTGGGTCACTTTTCTAAAAGATAAATTAGAAGCCCTAGACAAGTTCAAATCTTTCAAGGTGATGGTTGAGAATGAGTTAGAATTAAGGATCAAATGCTTAAGGTCTAATAGAGGAGGTGAGTTTAAATCAAATGAATTCAATATTTTCTGTGAAGAACATGGGAAAAAGAGACAGTTCTCTGCTCCTAGAACTCCTCAGCAAAATGGAGTTGTTGAAAGAAAGAACAGGACAATTTAAGAGGCTGCTATGTCAATGATGAAGGAAGCAAACATACCGGAAGTGTATTGGAGAGAAGCTATACATACTGTTGTCTACATTCAAAATAGATTTCAAGTCAAAGGTAATGGTACTAAAACTCCTTATGAATTGTGGTATGGAAGAATTCCTGCAGAGAAATATTTCAAAGTTTTTGGAAGCAAATGTTATATCAGAAGAGATGAAGAGTTAGGCAAGTTTGATGCTAGGTGTGATGAAGTAATTTTCCTTAGATACTCTACTAAGAGTAAGGCCTACCAGTGCTACAATAAGAGATTGAGAAAGATCATTGAGAGTGCTAATGTGAAGATTGATGAAGACAAGGAAAGAATATCATATTTGAGTGGCTATGAATTAGATGAACCTGCTATTACAGTAAATGAAGAAAAAGGTGAACAAAAAGATAGTCAAGTTGAAGAAGAAAAGGCTTCGAGAAGTGTTGTTAAGACTCCCAGGTATGTAAGGATTAATCATTCTGAAGATCATATTATTGGTGACAAAAGCAAAGGGGTATTGACAAGGAAAAGAGCTGCATAAGAACAGGTGAACTACTATTTACTTTCAAAGATTGAACCTAAAACTGTAAGTGAAGCCTACAAAGATGAAAATTAGGTAAAGGCTATGGAAGAAGAGCTGATGCAGATAGAGAAGAATCAAACTTGGGAATTGGTTCCTAGACCTACCGATAAGAATGTGATTGGAACTAAATGGGTTTTCAAAAACAAAATGAATGAAAATGGAGATGTAGTAAGAAACAAAGCAAGACTGGTATGCAAAGGATATTCTCAAGTTGAAGGTATAGATTTTGAGACTTATGCTCCTGTGGCAAGGATTGAAGCAATAAGAATGTTTTTGGCATTTGCAGCACACAAAGATTTTAAAGTGTACAAGATGGATGTGAAGTCTGCATTCTTGAATGTAGAGCTAGAAGAAGAGGTCTACATTGAACAACTAGAAGGATTTCAGTTATCAGATCAAGGTGACATGGTGTACAGATTGAAGAAAGCCTTGTATGGACTAAAGTAAGTTATGCAAGGTTGGATAAGTATTTGTTGCAATTAGGGTTTAGTAAAGGTATTATAGACAATAATCTCTATTTCAAAATCAATGATGATCAAATTTTGATTGTTGTAGTCTTTGTTGATGATATTATCTTTGGAGGCAATGAAGGTATGTGTAAGAAATTTGCAGAGTAAATGCAAAAGGAGTTTGAGATGTTTATGTTTGGGGAAATGAATTTCTTTTTAGGATTGTAGATTACTCAATCAGAAAAAGGAATTTTCATTTCTCTGTCCAAGTATGTGAAAGAGTTGTTGATAAAGTTTGGAATGGAGGATTCTAAGCTAGTATGTACCCACTTGAACATTATTAAAGCTCATGAAGTGTATGATGTAACTATGGTTTGAAGCAGTAAAATATATTTCTATTTCATGAATTTCTATTATCATCTATTTAAATGTGTTGAGTGTTATCATTTATTGCATGGATATATAGTGTTTCATTAGACCCTCCAAATATGACTACATCACATTATTAGTCCCAGTTCATTAAATTCTAGAGTTAAGTGACTATCTTTCTTGATTATTTATTTAACCTAGGATTTATTTTAAAAGTTTGTTTATTTTCCTTTACAGTTTGTTGTACCAATCTAATCCTACACTCCCTTCGGTCTTGTTCCTTAGGGTTTTACTTCTAATTTATTATTTATTTTTTAGATTTGAGACTTTTCTTATTTTCTACATATTTTATTAGTATCATTTTCCCTTTTTTCCTTTTCATTATTTTTACAATTTATGTATTGATTTTATGCCAAACTCCCATTTTTGTTCTACTTTCCCTTTGAGAAGAAGACCTCATCTTGATCCTATGATGGCTTAATATTTAGGTGATAATGAGATATTTATTGGTTTGATGGATAAGAATCATAATGAAGAATCATTTTGTTCATGATGCACCCTTGGATCAAATACATAGGCAATATTTTAGTTTTGTTAGAGACTTACTTTCTCAAGAGGTTGTTGCCTTAGTTAGTGTTTCTTCTCTTACATAGTTGGTTGATGCTCTACATGAGTTATTGATTGGTAAGAATTTTTTTAAATTTTCTTCAAGGCATTTGTGATAAGTTTACCCCTTCAAGTTATGTGCATAGTGCATCTTCCTCCACCTCCCTCCACCCCCCACCCAAGCTTATTCCTCCATTGTTACTCTTTACTTTTGATGTTTCATCTGATATCCCTATTAGTGTGGTATCTCCTCCTCATGTTTCTTGCTCTAGTGCCAGGACTAGTTGTAACTCTACTAGTGTTAGTCCTTGATTCCATGTCACTAATGTCCCACCTATACCCCAAATTTTCCCTTATAGTGTCATCCCTTCATATTATCCTTACTTCCTATTAGCCTGCTAGTGTCATACCTTCATTTTTTTGATAAATAAAATAGGGAAAACAAGGGTCCCAATCCCTTTACAGCAAAATAGAGTTCAACAAGATACCATAGTAGCATCAAGACCAATAGACAAACACAACAAATAGAAAGCTATCAACAAGCAACACACAAAAAACATAGAGATAACACAAAGCTCAGCACAAATAACAATCTAAGTATGACCACAGAGGGTGGTCATATCCCCCTAATCCTTAATGAGACTATTTAATTACTCCTCCCAAGTAGGAGTGTCATCATTGTCCACCTAGTCCTTTTAGCTTATTTTTGGCTTTCTCAACTTTATCATCAAAGACCTACTTCCTTTTCCTGAGCTCTTATTTAAGAAGCACAATACCAATGGCAGAGCACCACATAATGTCTTTAGTGAGATTTACAACTTTGGCTAAAGCATCCTCAAACTTGTTCATTTTTTTGATAAATTAATTAGGGAAAACAAGGGTCCCAGTCACTTTACAACAAAAGAAAGTTCAACAAGCTACCATAGTAGCATCAAAACCAACAAATGGACAAAATGAAAGAAAGATACCAACAAGTAGCACACAAACAACATACAAACAACACAAAGATAGTACAAAGCGCAGTAAAAAGAATAAGTTAAGTATGACCATGGAGGGTGGTTAGATCCACCTAATCCTTAATGAGACTATTTCATTCCTCCTCCCAAGTAGGAGTGTCATCACTATCCATCTATAGTCATTTCATCTTCTTTTTTTCCTTCTTAGATTTATCATCAGAGTCTTGCTTCCTTTTCCTGGGTTCATATTTGAGAAGCACAATACCAGTGGCAGAGCACCACATCATGTCTTTAGTGAGATTTATAACTTTAGCATAGTTTCCTTGCCCATTTTTTGCATATATTCCAAATCATGATGACCTAAGAAGAACTTGAATCCATTGTAATATATCTCAACCACACATCTATCACAAGCCAAATGTTTTCTAAACTTGGCTGAAATATACATGATGACAAGCATCTTCTTGTCATACATAGTGAAACCCTTTTTTGAATCTTTCAACATTCTACTCTAAATTTCTAAGGGATGCCTCATTTTCATTTTAACCAATCTAGATCCCTTTCCTAAAGCATCCAATTCTATAGAAAATGGTTGTGAGAAATATAAAATAGTAAGTACATGACATGAGTTGATTACCATCTCAATCTTATCAAATTCTTCTTGTGTTGTATCCTCCTACATGCCTTAAGCACTAATTATATGGCCCAAGTATAAAATATCTATGACATCAATTTCACATGTAGATTCTATATGAACAAAAATCGCATCAAGCCAACATGACAATCCTATGATGAGATGGTGGTCACAGATCACAACCCTCGAAGGTGTGATTTTACCTCTTCTTAGCAGTTTCATGCCTTAATGACTTTATTTTTCATTTTGTCCCTTTTCCCCTTCTTTTTTTTTCCTTTCTTTCCACCTTTCCTGCCTTTTTCATTACCTAGTTGATCCCCTCATTCTACCTATTTAGGGTCACCCCTAGTCTCTTTAGGGTCACCCCTAGTGATCCTAGGTCACCCCTTAGAGTTGCCCCTAGTGATCCTAGATCTCCCAAGTGACCCTAAATAGAAAAATAGGCAACCCTCTTGTTTTTAATCCACGTGAAATTTCATCTTTTGGCATTATAAATTGATTTTTAGCCTGTTTTAACTTGCATTTTGTGTGTTAACTTACTCCTTGCCTTGATTTCTTCCCATTTTGAACTCATGATTTCATTTTATCTTTTTTATCTTGATTGAATTATCTCTTTATTTATCTCTTTGATTTCTCATTTTATCTCTTTGCTTATTCATGGATTGTTTCCTTCTTTTTCTTCAATTAACTCTTCCTTCTAATCTTATCTGTTTTCTTCTCTTCCCTCCCAATTTTACCTATAAATACAACCATTCTCCTCATTATTGAAACATGCTCTCAGACACTCGCAATTTCTCTTGGTTTCCTTCACATCTTCTTTGTGTTTTCAAGCTTCTTGTAAGACTCTACATAGGCTTCGAGCCTTTTACTTATTATTCTTAGTTTAGATATCTTCTAGCATAGATGTCTCTAGAAGATTTATCCTAACCAAGTTTTCATTTAGGCCTCAAGCCTTTACTTTCTTTTTACCCTTACAAGCCTAAGGTTTTCTTCATTTTGATTTTCCCGAAAGACATAGAGCTTCATGATACTTTGATTTCTTCACATCTTTTTCTTCTTCCTATCATCAAGTAGAGAATCCTAATGTTACAAAAGAGGACATTCAAATATTAGCTATACCTCTGACAATAATTTTCTAGCATTGGTACAATTTATATATAGGTCCTTTTGTATTTTAGCAATGGTTAGAAGACAATTTACATGAATAGAATTATATCTGCATTTCAATAAAAAAGATAAAAAGTTGTTTATATCAAAAAAGATTTGCTTCTTCATTCTACTTCTAGGTTAGTTGTATTTCTTCTTCTTCTTCACTATGCATTTAGAAAAACTAAATTACATTTCTTCAAAAGATTACTTCTTCTTTTTGCATTCATAAGTTAATCTACACTTAAAAGAGGTAGATTTGTAAAAGAAAGTTATTTGTATAAGTTTTATTCTTCATTATTCTTCCATAAAAAATATTACTTTCTTCTTCCAAGTCCATAAATTAGTTTTCATTGAAAATCTTGCATTTAAAATTTGCATTTAAGAAAATAGGTCTGTATTTCTTCTTCCAAAAGAAAGTTGCTTTAGTATAGAGAAAGATTGTCTTTTCATTGCATTGTTCTTTATTTGCAACTACTATGATATTCAAAGAAAAAACACAAAAAAATAGTAAAACTGCATTTAGGGAAAAATTATTTAGCTTGCATACAATTTTTTTTTTCATAGTAATTAGTTAACACCAAAAATTAAGAAAAGAACAAAAATATTTGCATGCATGCATATAAGTTAGATTACATTTATAAGTTCCATAAACAACTACACATAAATTCCATCTTTGGATATTCAAGCTCTTGTTTCCATCAAGAGGCAATCAACCCTAAAAGAAATAAAACATAGGAATTCAATCCCTCATTCTCACCACTAGGCATAAAAAACTACATCATACAACACCAAACTTTCTAACATCCACATGATCTCCACCAATCATTTGATGTGCCCAGGTGTGAGGGAGAATTGGATAGAACAAGAATTAGTGGAGATTAGAGAGAATCTCCCTAAAACACAAGTTCCTGAGAACATAGAAAATCAAGAACCTGAGCAATCAATGGAGGAACAAATCCAAGAACAAGAAAGAATCCTTAGACAAATTCACCTATAAAATGAAAGGAGACATTTAGAAGAACAAATAAATTGAGAGAGTAGACTCCTCAAGTAAATCCTTGATCTAGAATGAATAAGACTTGAGTTTTTTAACTCTACCCCACAAATAAACTTGATCATCTTAGAGCAAGTTACACTCTTGGACATGTAATAATTACTACAGTAACCATCTTACAAAGAGTCCAACATCCACTAAACCAACAAAAAAACAAGAGGAAGAAGAACAAGAAACATACGAAAGAGACCTCAACAAGGGAGACAAGGATGCCATGCCAATAGGTGCAACTACCATGACTAATGATTATGAATTCCCACTCTCTAGAGAGTCAAACAACCCCTCAGTGTTGCCTCTGTTCCACTAGCTACTACCATCGAAGTGGGAGTGATTGGAGGGTTCACCTCTACAAGGTTCTCAATCTCTCATGTATTTCTCCAAAGATTGACTCATCCACCTGGTCCTTGGGTGTTGTTGTGAAACATCACAGATTATTTTACAAGTAGAGCATGTTGCTTTAGAATTCCAAGGATCAATTCTAGGTTACTCCATCTTTTTCTACCACATCAAAATACCATTAAAAAAATTTATGATAAATTGTCTTAGCTGACTACTAGATACCTAATTCATAATGGATTTGAAAATGGTTGGTGCATTAGTCAATCCACATAGCATGACCAAGAACTCAAAGTGTTCAAATATAACATTTGAAAATATTGAGTATACATCTTCCCCATGGACATAGATCTAATGGTATATTTATCTCAAATCAATTTGTGAGTAGATTGCTCCATGCAACTCATCAGTGAGCTCATCAATCCTAGGAATGGGGTAGCTTAATTTATTCTAGTCTAATGCTATATAGTCAATGCACATCTTCATGGTGCCAACTTCTTCCTTGTTGAGGTCACAAATGAAGTAAATGGGCTAGAACTAATGTGTTCAATTTTAAGCAAAGCCTTAAGAGTTATCTCATCTCTATATTTCCTTGAGTGGTGGTAAGGAGTGCTCATGACATACTTAGAGAGTAGTTCCAAATCTATGACATGTTGCAATCCTCTATATGATAGCAATCCTAGAAGCATATATAATTTAACACCACACTATGTTGATTCAAAAGAGTTTGAATATCAAAATGATGACTATGTTGCTTACAAAAAAATGAAATAATGTGCATGTTTTCCATAACCAAGAAACTTGCTACCCAAGCAACATGTCCCTTGCAGAAGTCCTTTTATCTATGACTACTCTCAAAGATCCATTAAAGACACCTCAAAGCACCATATATTTTCCTTCAAATTTAAACTTTTACTCCCTATTTTGATGATTCTATAGAATCTCACTAGTGAAATGTAAGCATTCTACAGCCCTAACTATTTCAATTCTCATAACATAGAATGAATTACATTCCTTATGCTCACCCATGATTACATTGAGTTGTTTGTTTATCCAAGTGCATGGAATGGTGAATCTATTAGCAACCATGAAATTGATCTCATCAAAAACTTCAACCTTTACGTGCCTCACAATGTCTTATATTTGGAGTTCTTTGTTTATAACACTAGGATACCACACCATCATGTATAAGCAATCTTGGACTTGAGAGAAAGGATCTCTATGCCATTTTCTACAAGATGTACCCTTCATCTTTTCATCACTGTTAGAATGTGTCTCATGATAAAAAAGGATCTTGTAATGATATGATATGAAAATGATGCAATAAATATTTACCACTACTATCATTCTTATCAAAATTCCATCAAAGTATTTACTTTCTATTGTTGATTTGGGAATTTCTAAAAGATTTGAAGCAACACTTCCATTCTTGTGACCCAAATTTTCAAAATGAAGATTAGTGAAACAAAAATTAACAACCTTCAAAACTTTATGCTCATCAACATAGCTACTTTGTCAATCGATTTAATGTGAAAATAGCTAAACCTTTTAAATATTTGAAATTTCAACATGTGTATTTTGGACACCATTAGAAATCACTAAAATAATGGAATCATTACATTTAACAAGTAATGTTGCTTTCTCAAAAACTTCATTAAGACAAACATTTCCTTGATGTGAGGATTCATTAGAAATCAGTGGAATATCTAATTCAATGACAGAATTTTCACCTTCAGCCTCTATAACTTCTTGTACCTTTGGTTCAATTCTTTCATCCATCTCTAGGTCAACTTTCTCTAGTTCATTCTCAATTATTTGATCTTGAATATCTTTTTGTGGCTTTGGTTCTATTTTTTTGCTTTCTACTTCAACTCTCTTCTATTGAGAAAAACCAAGTATTTCCAAGTAATCATCAAAATTTTATGTAGTTTTGAAAGCATTAGACTTCCCTTGATACTCATCAAAGATTCTATCACTATCTTCTTTCTATGATGTTTTAGTTGGAACTGGGTTTTGCATGCTACTCTACAACTACAATTTTTGCTCCAATAGCTTGATCATATTATCTGTTGCAAATGTTGTCATTGATGTCAAAATGGAATTCATAATTATTGATTATTGGAAGACTGTTCTCATTGATGTCAACGCAATGGATGTCAAAGTACAGTTGCAAGATGTTAATGTTATCATTTGTCATTATGTTTTCATACAAGAATCAGCTATTCTTGATTATCTACTACATTTACAGAAGTCTGGAGATGTTTGTGGTAGTTTTCTGAGGTTTGTTACTCATGTGGGGTGTTATACTATCATTGTCCTTGGTACTGTATTCTACCATAGTTGATTGTTTGGCTTTGTGGAGGTTATGAAGAGAAAAGGCATGTTATATCTTAGTTACAGAATTTATTTATCAACACAAAGATATAGAGAAGTGTTTAAGTCAAGACCGTGAAACTAGTTATCAGAAGTGTTATTGGAGACTACCGCATTCTACCATTGTTGGTGGTTTTGGCTTATTATTTGGAATATAAGCAAAGATAGTCAAGAAGTATGTTTTACTCTCATTTTAGAAGACTTTCAATACCAAGGAGATATCTAGAAGTGATAGAATGAAGTCTATGTTCACTGATTATCTGTACAAATGTTCTAATGGTTGTGCCAAAAAGAGGAAACATGTGCCAACAAGAGGAACCATGTGAAGTTAGAATGGGACCAAGAGAGCTCATGGGATGAAGCACATAACCTAAATTCACTCCTATGTTACCTCATAGGGTTTGGAGTCGAGATGACTACATGTTACATGAATTAAGGGTTGATGGCTAACATGAGTAGTCTTGGAAAGATGTATTAAGTGGTTCTAAGCCAATGTAGATGACTTGGAAGAGATTTTGATGTGAAGCGTGTAATTATATTTCATTCCTACATTACTGCATTTCATTTGGAATCAAAGTGTATATGCAAGGCTAACTACACGTCTCATGTGGCATAGAATTATGTACCACCTTGTAGCTGACGTAGATGATTTGGAAGAGATGCAGATGATATATATATGTATGACTTAAAGTTGTTTGTGAGGGTTTGTAAGTGATAAGATGTAAGCAATATATTGTGTAAGTGGTGTGTGAAGGGTATGAGCTGAAGATAATTTGGAATTTACACAGGATGTATCTATGTCTGCATGAGCATATTGCTTTATTCTAAATTACAAAGTAGAAGAGTTGAGAAGTATGTGATATTGCATAATTCAATGTATGCGGAATGAACTTAATCCTATTTTCAACTGCTTGAAGTTGGTGCTTCATAATCTAAGTTGATTCTTCATAATCTGAGTTGGTGCTCAGTGACTGGGTTGGTGCTCAGTTTTTGATAAGGGAATTGGAGTCTCATGTAGGTTGGTGTTGTTGCAAGTATATGCTTACTGGTGTTGTCATTGATGTCAACATATTTGTGTTGTCATTGGTGTCAGTTGTGCTCTTGTTTTGATGTTTAATTATGTTGAGTTAGTTTCTTTGTATTGGCTTACATAAGTGTTAAAGTGTTCCAGATATTAAGTTTCCAAGTGCTTTTGAGAAAATTTGCTCTCCTAGTGGAAACAGTGTGTTGTAGAGTTTCTTAGCCTACAGAAGTATAGTGTAGTGTTTTTCTCCACATATTCTGTATACTAAATATCTTTGTTTGCATATTGGAAGTTGTGTTAAGGAATATCTGCAGATGCCATGTTTCAAGTTTGAGCCTCTGGTATGAAGATTTGAGTGAGTTCTGTTCACCAAAGTGAAAACTATTTTTTTGTGCATTTAGTGGTGACAGGGAGAATGTATCCCGCTCTGTATTTCTCTGCATTTAAGTATTACAGTCTACGGTTCTAGAATTAAGTTTGTAATGATGTTATGTGCTTTCAGTTCAAATGGTTCATGATTTGGTGGTCCGCAAGCAATCTCTTCTCTAGGACAGTGGCTGACAGTGATGTTCAAGTGGTCCGGTTTGAAGAATTTTATGGATAAAGTATACAGAGGTTGTGCGGATGTTCTTTGTGATTATAATGTGCTTGTGGATGCCTCTTGATCATGTTCCTATCTTTTGTTTGGTCCACAAAGTGTAATTCAAATCGTGCATGAAGCATGTTCTTAAAGGTCTTAGTGTTAACACCAGTTTTAGCTGACTTGGTTATTTTCACTAACGATTATGCTTTGGAGTTTGCGATGACGTGTTGTTGCATGGAAGATTACATTTGAGTCCAAGCTAAGGAGTGGTTTGGTTTGCATTCTTTCTTTCTCTTTCAATAATCTGTTTAAGTCCAAACCTATTCTAATGTGTGTATGTTTGTCGACCTTGGAGATTGTTCCAATGGTTGATGATTGTAATGCCAACCTTGATGAATTGTATAAATACTTGTAATGAAGTCATGAAAAAAGGTGTCAAGATGCAAAGATGCAAAGATAAGTGTGAAGTGAAAAAGTAGAGAAGAGCAGAGGAAAATTATTGTGCTTTAATGGAACTGAATCCTGGCATGGAGTAGATGCTAATAACTCAGTTCACCAATTTAGGCAGTGAGCCACCCAATGGAAGTGAGCCACATCATTGGCAATGAGCCGCTTCTTTTGCAGTGATCCCCATTGGTAATGAGCCTTCGGCAATGAGCCTTGTTGTAAATTTTGATATATCTTTTATATTGTAAGCTAACACTCACTGTGGTTTTTCCTTTATAGGGTTTTCCACGTAAAAATCTAGTGTCTCATGTGTTGAATGTGTGAATGTGTTTATGTTCTAATTTCATGCTTTCATGGTTAAATCACAATAACAGTAGTTAAGTGGTTAATGTGTTGATGGTTTTGAAGTTTTGGTTACAACTGATTCACCCCCCCTCTCAATTGTCTTGTACTTTTCAACAATTAGTATCAGAGCAAGGGTTCTTCGATAAATAGCCTAACAACTCAAGGTAGATTAGGGATGGCACATAGGAAGGAATCACCATAGTTTGATGGAACAAATTATGCTCTTTGGAAGGTATGGATGAAAATTCATCTTATTTCTCTTGGCTATAGTGTTTGGAAGATAACAAAGAAAAAGTATACTATTCCTGGAAATGGTCCATCAGATGAAGATGAAGTCAAACAGTATGAATTAAATGGAAAAGCTAGAGATGCTCTATTAAATGCCTTATCTAACACTAAGTTGGTAAAAGTTATGGATTTGGAGATTGCTCATGAGATCTGGGATAAGTTGAAAAGTTTATATGAAGGAGATGATTCTGTAAAGAGTGCCAATTTACATAAACTGAAGGTGAGGTATGAAACCCTGCAGATGAGTGAAGATGAAAACATAACTATCTACATGCAGAGAATTGATGAAATTATCAATGGAATAAGAGGTCTTAGAGGAACTATTAATGAGGATGAGGTTGTGATGAAGATTCTTAGGTTATTGCCTAAATCCTACATTCACAAGGTGGCAGCAATTGAAGAGGTTATGAGTGTGCAAAAGGTTACAAAGGATCAGTTGCTCGAGAAACTTACAGCTTTTGAAATGAGAGATTTTGGTGATGCTCTACCAAAGATTGAGATTGCTTTCAAAGCCAGCACTTCAGAAAAAACTTCAAGAGCTCATAAATATGCTATAGAATTTGATGATGACCTTGATGAGGTTGAAGCCAACTTTGTAGATAGAATAGAGGTGCTAGTAAGTTTAAAGGAAAATTACCATTAAATGATTTTCTTGTGGTAAAATTAGTCACTATGCCTCCAAATGTCCGAAGAGAATTGAAAGAGGTAAGAAGAAGTTTTAAAGTAGACCTAGAATTGTCAAGAAATCCTATTATGTTAGAGATCTTGATGATGATGATGTAACAAATGATGAGTTTGATGATAATAGTACTAGTACAAATAAATGTTTATTGCTATTAAAGAAGAACCTATGTCTACTAATCCTGCTAGCTGTGTGAAGGAAGAAAAACTGGTGGATGAAAGTGCTTTGTCTGTCTAGGTTGAGAAAGATAAGGATGAATGGATTATTGACAATGGATGCTCACATCACATGACCAATGATAAAAGTAAGTTTGTAAGTTTTGAAAAGTATGATGGGGGACTAGTTAGGTTTGGAGATAATGCAGCTGGTAAGATTTGTGGAAGAGGATCTATTTCTTTTGATGGTAAGCATAACATAGATGATGTTTTATATGTGAAGGGTTTAAAGCATAATCTTTTAAGTGTTGGCCAAATGTCTGAAAATGGGTATGATCTAAGTTTCAAGGATAATGGATGCAAGATCATGGAAAGCTCTAGAATAGTCATTGCAACTGGTAAGAAGACCAAAGGTAATGTTTATCACTTGAGGGGAACTAATAATTGTTGTTTGTTGGCTTAGACAGGTGAAAGTTGGGTGTGGCATAGAAGGATGTGTCATATCAATTTTGATAACTTGGTGAAGATAAGCTCAGTACAAGCTATGAGAGATTTGCCTAAACTGGTAAAGCCTACAAATACAATTTGTAAGGAATTTCAATTGGGAAAATAGACAAAGACAAGTTTCAAGAGTAAAGAAAAATTTTCTGCTGGATTGCTTGAGCTGGTGCATACAGATCTGTGTGGTCCTACAAGAACAAAAAGTCTACAAGGAGATAGGTACTTTATGTTGCTTATTAATGACTATTCTAGAATGAAATGGGTCACTTTTCTAAAAGAGAAATCAGAAGCCCTAGACAAGTTCAAATCTTTTAAGGTAATGATTGAGAATGAGTTAGAATTAAGGATCAAATGCTTAAGGTCTAATAGAGGAGGTGAGTTTACATCAAATGAATTTAACATTTTTTGTGAAGAGCATGGGATAAAGAGATAGTTGTATGCTCCTAGGACTCCTAAGCAAAATGGAGTTGTTGAAAGAAAGAACATCACAGTTCAAGAGGTTGCTAGGACAATGATGATGGAAGCTAATTTGACGGAGGTGTATTGGACATAAGCTATACACACTGATGTCTACATTCAAAATAGAGTCCAAGTCAAAGGTAATGGTAATAAAACCCCTTATGAATTGTGGTATGGAAGAACTCCCATAGTAAAATATTTCAAGGTCTTTGGAAGTAAATGTTATATCAAAAGAGATGAAGAGCTAGGCAAGTTTGATGCTAGATGTGATGAAGTAATTTTCCTTAGATACTCTACTAAGAGTAAAGACTACCAGTGCTACAACAAGAGATTGAAGAAGGTGATTGAGAGTGCTAATGTGAAGGTTGATGAAGACAAAGAAATGACATCAAATTTGAGTGGCTATGAATCAAATGAACCTGTTGTTACAATCAATGAAGAAAAAGTGGAATAAAAGGGTCCAAAAAGTGTTGTTAAGACTCCCAGGTTTGTAAGGATTAATCATTCTGAAGATCAAATTATTGGTGACAAAAGTAAAGGAGTATTGACAAGGAAAAGAGTTGCAGAGGAATAGGTGAACTACTATTTGCTTTCACAGATTGAACCTAAAATTGTAAATGAAGCCTAAAAGATGAAAATTGGGTAAAATCCATGGAAGAAGAGCTGATGCAGATAGAGAAAAATCAAACTTGGTAATTGGTTCCTAGACCTGCTAATAAGAATGTGATTGGAACAAAATGGGTCTTCAGAAACAAGATGAATGAAAGTGGTGAAGTGGTAAGAAACAAAGCAAGACTGGTATGTAAAGGATATTCTTGAGTTGAGGGAATAGATTTTGAAGAGACTTTTGCTCCTGTGGAAAGGATTGAAGCTATAAGAATATTTTTGGCCTTTACTGCTCACAAAGATTTCAAGGTGTACCAGATGGATGTGAAATCTGCCTTCCTGAATGGAGAGCTAGAAGAAGAAGTTTACATTGAACAACCGGAAGGATACCAGTTATCAGACCAAGGTGACATGGTGTGCAGACTGAAGAAATCCCTATATGGACTCAAGCAAGCTCATAGAGCCTGGTATGCAAGGTTGAACAAGTATTTCATGCAATTAGGGTTTAGCAAAGGTACTGCAGACAGAAATCTCTATTTCAAAATCAATAATGATCAAATTCTTATTGTTGTAGTCTTTGTTGATGATATTATCTTTGGAGACAATTAAGGTATGTGTAAGAAATTTATAGAGGAAATGCAAAAGGAATTTGAGATGTCTATTTTTGGTGAAATGAATTTTTTTTAGGACTACAAATTACTCAATCAGAAAAAGGAATTTTCATTTCTTAGTCCAAGAATGTGAAAGAATTGTTGAAGAACTTTGGAATGGAGGATTCTAAACTAGTATACACTCCCATGGTAACTAGTTGCAAGCTGATCAAGAATGATGAATCACCTAAGACTGATCAGAAAAAGTATAGGTCTATGATTGGAGGACTGCTCTATCTAACCCATACCAGACAAGACATAATGCATGCAGTCTGTCTTGTGGCAAGATTTTAAGAAGATCCCAAAGAGTCACATGTGATGGCAGTCAAGAGAATCATGGAGTATTTAAAAGGCACTTTAGACTATGGTTTGTGGTATCCCAAAGATATTGATTTCACTCTTAGTGCTTATATAGATGCAGATTGGGCTGGAGATGCTAATGACAAAAAAGTACAAGTGAAGGTGCTTTCCTCTTGGGTAACAGATTGGTTTCATGGCTGAGCAAGAAGAAAGAATCAGTTTCTTTGTCTACTGCAAAAGTAAAATATCTTACTGTTGCATGTTGTTGCACTCAAGTGCTTTGGATGAAGAAAACATTGAAGGACATAAGAGTTGTGTATGAAGAACCTATTTCCATCTTTTGTGACAATACAAGTGCTATAAACATTTCAAAGGATCCAGTAATGAACTCAAGGACAAAGCATATATCAATAAGGTATCACTTTCTGAGAGAAAAGGTAATAGAGAATGAAGTAAAGATGGAGTATGTGTCTACAAAGGACCAAATTATAGATATTTTCACTAAACCTCTGCCTAAGGATACTTTTGAGTATCTCAGGGAGAAGTTAGGGGTTATTACCCCTCCTGCTCTAAACTAAGATGCATGGGAAGTGCATTAGTCCAGTGGTGCCTAAAGTCTTATTCTTTGATCTGGATTGATGTTTTTGAAGGCTACCTCTTAGGGGAAGTAGGTAGATGTTGTTGACATAAGTTCTTGATAAAGAAAAGTAAATATTGCAAGTATGTGCAGAGAAAGAAGAAGTGATGTCCTTTGCAATTGATGTCAAAGGGGAAGAGAAAATCATGTGAAAAAATTAGGAGGAGAAAGAGTTCAGATGTGTAAAGAGAAAGGGGGAGAAATGTAATCAATGCAGATTCTTGTCTTGATGGTTCTTATAGTCTTTCACATCAATGTTGCCATCAATGACAAAGGGGGAGATTGTTGCAAGTATGTGCTTACCGGTGTTGTCATTGATGTCAACATATCTATGTTTTCATTGATGTCAATTGTGCTCTTATTTTAATGTTTAATTATGTTTATTTATTTGCTTTGTATTGGCTTACATAAGTGTTAAAGTGTTCTATATATTAAGTTTCCTAGTGCTTTTGAGAAAATTTGCTCTCCTAGTGGAAACAGTGTGTTGTAGAGTTTCCTAGCTTGCAAAAGTACAGTGTAGTGTTTTGCTCCACATATTCTGTATACTAAATATCTTTTTCTGTGGATTGGAAGTTGTGTTAAGGAATGTCTATAGATGCCATGTTTCAATTTTGAGCCTCTGGTATGAAGATTTGAGTGAGTTTTGTTCACAAGAGTGAAAACTATTTTTTTATGCATTTAGTGGTGACAAGGAGAATGTATTCTGCTCCACATTTCTCTGAATTTAAGTCTTACAGTCTACAGTTCTAGAATTAAGTTTGTAATGATGTGATGTGCCTTTAGTTCAAATGGTTCATGATTTAGTGGTCCACAAGCAATCTCTTCTCTATGATAGTGGCCGACAGTGATGTTCAAGTTGTCTGGTTTGAAGAATTTTGTGGATAAAGTTTTCAGAGGTTGTGCGGATGTTCTTTGTGATTATAATGTGCTTGTGGATGCCTCTTGATCATGTTCCTATCTTTTGTTTGGTTTGCAAAGTTTAATCTGGATCGTGCATGAAGCGTGTTCATAAAGGTCTTAGTGTTAACACCAGTTTTAGTCGACTTGGTTGTTTTAACTACTTGCAATTATGCTTTGGAGTTTACGATGGCATGTTGTTGCATGGAAGATTGCATTTGAGTCCAAGCTAAGGAGTGGTTTGGTTTGCATTCATTCTTTCTCTTTCAATAATCTATTTAGGTCCAAACCTATTATAATATATGTATGTTTTCTGACCTTGGAGATTGTTCCAATGGTTGATGATTGTAATGTTGACCTTGATGATCATTCCAAGGTTGATGAATTGTATAATTACTTGTAATGAAGTCATGAAAAACGTGTCAAGATACAAAGATGCAAAGATAAGTGTGAAGTGAAAAAGTAGAGCAGAGAAGAGGAAAATTATTGTGCTTCAATGGAACTAAATCCTGGCATGGAGTAGATGCTAATAACTCAATTCACCAATTCAGGCAGTGAACCACCCAACGGCAGTGAGCCACATCATTAGCAGTGAGCCGCTTCTTTTGCAGTGAGCATTCTAGGCAGTGAGCCTTCAGCAGTGAGCCTTGTAAATTTTGATATATCTTTTATATTGTGAACTAACACTCACTGTGGTTTTCCCTTATAGGGTTTTCCAGGTAAAAATCTGGTGTCTCATGTGTGAATTTGTTTATGTTCCGATTTCATGCTTTCATGGTTAAATCACAATAACAGTAATTAAGTGGTTAATGTGTTAATGGTTTTGAAGTTTTGGTTACAACTGATTCACCCCCCCTCTCATTTGTCTTGCACTTTTCAACAGGTGCCTGCAAATCTATAAAGGGGATTGGTGTCCTCTTGGGTTGAAACTCTTGTGGGTTGGTGCCTAAAAAATATGTGTAATTCAATACTCTTTTGTGAGGCTATATTTACGTAGTAGATCTAAGTAGCTTTTCTCACCATAGTTTTTCGCTTCTGGGTTTCCACATAAAATCATATATCCTCTTGTGTATATGTGTGTATGTGTGTGTATTTTGCATAGTTATTTTGATGCTTTATTGATGTGGTAAAGATATTGATGTTGAGGTAGGTTTTGAAGTTAAATTTGGTACATACTGATTCACCCCCAGTATATCTGTGTCTTCTAACAATTGGTATCAGAGCTAAGCTCCTTAGTATAGCCTAACAGCTGAAGGAAGATCTTGGATTAGAACACATACCAAGTCAAGAAAGATTTCACTCAAGTAGGGCTCCACCACTTGATGGAACAAATTATGCATTCTAGAGTATAAGGATGGAAGCCTATCTAACCTCATTAGGGTTTGATGTATAACAATCTATTTTGGATGGTTACATTGTTCCTACAACTCCAAGAAACCAAACTAGTGAGAAAAAATGTGAAAACAATGCTAAAGCTAAGAATGCAATTCTATGTGGTTTGACAAATACTAAATTTGTTAAGGTGATGCACTACAAGTTGGCTAAGGATATCTGAAAGAAACTTCATAGCATTTATGAAGGAGATGATAAGGTAAAACAAGTTAATCTACAAACATACAGAGGCCAATTTGAAAGTCTGAAAATGAAGGAAGAAGAAAATATTACTGACTATCTACTCCATGTGGATGAAATTGTCAATGCTATCACAGGACTTGGTGAAGAAATGAAAGAACTGGTGATTGTGAAGAAGGTTCTAATATCCCTTCACCAAAGGTATGATTCAAAATTTTATGCTATTGTAGAAGCTAGAGATCTGAATAAGTTCACAATGGATTATTTGTATGGATCTCTCACTGCTTTTGAGATGAGGAATGTGAGTAAGGAGACATCTAAGAAGGAAGTTGCTTTCAAAGAATTCAAGAAAGAAAAGAATGATACATCTGATCCAAGAAATGAGTCTGATGATGAGGAAGCCAACTTTGTTAGAAGGTTGAAGAAGGGCTCTGGAAAGTACAAAGACAAGTTACCTTTCAAATGTTTTAATTGTGGTAAAGTAGGTCACTATGCTTCTAAATGTCCCTTTGGAGAAACTGAAAATAGTGATCAGCATAAGAGTCATAAGGAATACAAAAGAAGAATTTTCACAAGCACAATAAGAGCCTCTATTCAAAATAGAACAATAGTTCATCAGAAGAATCTAATCATGATTCATCTGAAAGTGATAGAGAAGAAGCCATGTTTATGGCAATGCAGGTTATGGAAAATGAAGACAACCATGTAGAAAATGGTGAAGAAATGATAGATCCTGATGAAGAAGAATGTGAGGTAGAATTAGAAGGAGAAATCATCTCTACCTTAGATGATTTGAAGTTTGTGAGGAAAGAAAATCAAAAGAAAAAAATAGAACTTGAAGAATATGAGGAGATGATTGTAATCTGAAACTTCAAGTAGAAGAAGGAAAAATAATTATATAAGTTGTGACATATAAACTAAAAGAAAAATCAAAGGAATGTTAGAAGCTTGAAGCTGAAGTTGTGTCTCTGAAGGAGCAATCAGAAAAGTTAAATTATCAATTAAATAGAAGTTTGAAATTCAGAAAAAGCTTTGAGATATTGGATGAAATGATAAGCAGTCAAAGAGTATCCTTTAACAAGTCCGGTTTGGGATATGATGATGAAAATGCATATTCTACAACACCTCCTAAGAAGACAAATACTGACGAGTCTAAAGAAAATATAGAAGCCCCTAAGAAGACTTAAGACAATAAAGAAGAAGAAGAAAATTGATTTGTCAAATTCATTAATCAAAAGAGAAGACTTAAAGGACCAACTCTGGCAAGGCAATCTTACATAACCAAGTTCAATTACTCATTCTTTGGTTACTATTTCTTTTGTAATCAATATGGTCATAAGGCTATTGATTGTAAATCTAGTGCAAAAAGAAATACTTTTTTGAGCAAGAATACATTTGCACCTTTGGTTGATTTCAAATTCATATGCTACATGTATAATAACTTCCAACATATAGCAAGATTCTATAGAAGTGGCTTTGTGAATCCTCCTAAATAGAAAAGTAAAGTGGATGTTCCTTCTAAGCAAGAAAATAAAGTGGACATTCCTACAAATTAGGACAATGAACCTAAGAAGGAATGGAAAATGAAGAAAGGAGATCATAAGTCTGAGAAATCAATGATTGTTCAAACTGCATTCCATGCTCAAGGTCAAGGAAATCCATGGGTGATTGGTGGTGGATGTTCTAGTCACATGACTAGAGATAGAAGCAAGTTCATTAGCTTGAAAAAATAGAATGGTGGTTCAGTTATGTTTGGTAATAATATATCTAGAAAAATTTGTTGAAAAGGCACTCTAAGCATTAATGGGAAGACAAAGACAGAAGATGTTCTATATGTTGAAGGCCTAAAACATGACCTACTAAGTGTGAGTCATGTGTGTGACAAGAGTTACAACCTTATCTTTCATGTTCAAGGATGTGAGACTAGAAAAACAAGCACTGGAAAGCTTGTTGCAGAGGCAAGTAGGGCTGAAAATAACCTGTATAATCTCAATGAGATTAGAGGAAGAAACTATCTTTTAGAACAAATAGATGAGAGTTGGTTATGGAATAAAAGGATGGGCCATATCAATGTTGATCATCTGGTGAAGATCAGTTCCAAGCATGTTGTGAGAGATATGACTAATATTGCAAAGCCTTCAAGCACTTTTTGTAAAGAATGTCAACAAGGAAAGCAGACAAGGAAAAGATTCAAGACAAAGGAGTACTCATCTACAAGGCCTTTGGAGTTGATTCATGCAGACCTATGTGGACCTAAAAAAATAAGAAGTATGTGAGGTGAAAGGTATATCATGTTACTCATTGATGATTTTTCTAGAATGACTTGGGTCACTTTCTTAAAAGAAAAATCTGAAGCTTTTGAGAGGTTTAAGATTTTCAAGTCCTTGTTTGAAAATTAAATGGGTTCTAAAATCAAATGTCTGAGGTGTAATAGAGCTAGAGAATTTATTTCTAATGAATTTTAAGAATTCTGTGAAAAACATGGAATAAGGAGACAATACTATGTTGCAAGGACTCCTCAAAAAAATGGAGTAGTTGAAAGGAAGAATCGAATAGTTTAGGAGATGGCAAGAATAATGTTGAATGAAGCCAAGTTGCCTGATGTATATTGGAAAGAAGCAGTCCATACTATTGTCTACATTCTTAATAGAGGATAGATAAGAATAAATGACACAAAGACTCCATATGAATTGTGGAAAGACAAACCTACATCTGTCAAGTATTTCAAAATATTTGGAAGTAGATGTTATATCAGAAGAGATGAAGACAAGTTGGGTAAGTTTGACTCAAGGTCTAATGAAGGAATGTTTCTTGGCTACTCAACAAGAAGCAAGGCATACAAATGCCATATTAAGAGACTATAGAAGATAGTTTAGAGTGCAAATCTTTGGATTGATGAAGACCTACATCATTCAACATATGATAGAGAAGACAACTACTCAAATGAATCAGTCTGCACTAAAGAAGAAAATGAAGTTACAAAAGTGGAATTAGAAAAGGAAAACCCAAAGATACCTGCAAAATGTGTTCAAAGAAATCATTCTAAAAATTAGATTCTTGGAAACAAGGATGATGGTGTTCTTACAAGAAGAAGATTGGCAAATATGAAAGAACAAGTGAATTTTTCTCTATTGTCTAGAACTAAGACTAAAAGTTTTTTAGAAGCTAGCAAGGATGAAAGTAGGATTGATGCAATGCAAGAAGAGATAAATCAAATTGAGAAGAATGAAACTTGGGAACTTGTCCCAAGATCTACAGATAGGAATGTTATTGGCACAAAATGGGTGTTTAGGAACAAACTGAATGAGGATGGATAGGTAATCCAAAACAAGGCAAGACTAGTCTACAAAGGATATGCTTAGGTAGAAGGTATTGACTTTGAAGAAACTTTTGCTCTTGTGGCAAGATTAGAAGCAATTAGGATGTTCTTGGCATTTTTAGTTTACAAGAATTTTAAGGTATATCAGATGGATGTCAAATATGCATTTCTCAATGGCAATCTTGAAGAAGTGTACATTGAGCAAACTAAAGGATTTCAGTTGACAAAAAATCAAGACCTTGTTTGCAAGTTGAAAAAAGCATTATATGGACTCAAACAGGATCCTAGGGCTTGGTATTCAAGGTTGGACAAGTATCTACAACAAGGATTTAAGCAAGGTATTGGAGATAGTAACTTGTACATTAAAACAGAAGGTAATCATATGTTAATTATTGTTGTCTATGTTGATGACATTACTTTTGGAGAAAGTAATGACAAAATGTGCAAGGAATTTGTAAAAGAGATGCAAGAAGAATTTGAAATGTCTATTCTTGGTGAGTTATCATTTTTCCTTCGCTTGCAAATTGTTCAGTCTAATAAAGGCATTTTCATTTCACAAACTAAGTATGTCAAGGAGATGTTGAAGAAGATTGGAATGGAAGACTGCAAGCCAGTTAGTACACCTATGGTGATAGGATGTAAGTTGATCAAAGAAGATGAATCACCTCAAGTAGATCCGACCATGTATAGATCCATGATTGGTAGCTTGTTGTATCTAACTGCATCTAGACCTGACATTATGCAAGCAGTGTGTATGGTGGCAAGATTTCAAGCAGCACCTAAGGAGACACATGTAAAGGCTATGAAAAGGATTTTCAGATACAAAGCTCTATGGACAATGGTCTATGGTATCCTAGGAGCGATGATTTCACTCTAAATACATATACAGATTCTAATTGGGCAGGAATGTTGATGATAGAAAAAGCACTAGTGGCAGAGCATTCTTTCTTGGAGACAAACTAGTGTCATGGCTAAGAAAGAAACAAGATTCAGTGTCATTATCAACAGCAGAGGCAAAATACATTGTTGCAGTGTCATGTTGCACTCAAGTTCTATGGATGAAGCAAACCTTGAAGAACATAAAATTTGAGTATAATGAGCCTATATCTATTCTATGTGATAACATAAGTGCAATCAATATCTCAAATAATCCTTTGATGCATTCAAAACCAAAGCATATCTCAATCAAATATAATTTTCTAAGGGAGAAAGTTGCAAATCAGGAAGTTAGGTTGGATTATGTGGCAAGAAAGGAGTAGATTGTAAATATTTTCATAAAACCCCTTCCTAAGGAGACTTTTGAGTATCTCAAGCAGAATCTAGGAGCGATAGCTCCTTCTTCTCATGTTTTATTGAATAGATGAAGCATGTGTCTAGGGGGAGAATCTCAAAGATCTATTCTTAATCCCTAGACGATATTGAAGTTGCAAAATGAAAGAGATACCCCTCAAGGGGAGTAGACATGTATGAGAGCTCATCATTGCATTATCTTATGGCCCCAAGGACTCATTTTCCATTGATGTCAAAGGGGGAGAAGTAGTGTAAGGAGAAGTAGTGAAAGGGGGAGAAGTAGTACAAGGGGGAGCATTACAGTCAGAGGGAGAACTATGTTCAAGTTGTATTCCTTTCACAGGTTATTTCTATAAGGTGTTGCCATCAATGACAAAGGGGGAGATTTTTGCAAATGTTGTCATTGATGTCAAGATGGAATTCATTATCATTGATTGTTAGAAGACAATTGTCTTTGATGTCAAGGCAATGGATGCCAAAGTATAGTTGCAAGATGTTAATGTTATCATTTTTCATTATGTTTTCATAACAAAATCAACTATTCCTAATTGTCTACTACATTTACAGAAGTCTGGAGATGTTTGCAGCAGTTTTCTAAGGTTTGTTTCTTAGAAGTGGTGTTAGACTATCATTTCCTTGGTACCGCATTCTACTGTTGTTGATTGTTTGGCCTTGCGATATGGAGGTTATGAAGAGAAAAGAAGAAGGCATGTTATATCTTAATTACAGAATTTATCGATCACCGCAAAGATATATAGAAGCGTCTGAGTCAAGACAATGAAATTGGTTATCAGAAGTGTTATTGGAGACTACTGCATTCTACTGCTATTGGTGGTTTTGGCTTGCAGTTTGGAATAGTGCCCCCAAGACGGGGTCATAAAGGTGTCGAGAGTTATTTTTCTATTGGCTAACATAAAAAAAAAATGCTATTTTGTAACTGACATAAGGATTGATAAAAGCGGCTAAGGGTTAGGGTTTTCCTATGATGTATTGTAGCATTTTGCAACGATATTGAGTTGCAGGGATTGTTGGTTGTAATTGGTTTTGATTTACTGGATAATAATATTAGACTCTCTGTTGGTGGATGTAGCCAGAGTTTGGGTGAACCACATTAAAATTGTCGCTCGTTGTTATTATTTCTATGTATTTTTCATTCCTCTATTTAATCTTTATTTGCATTTAATTGATATCTTCTACCATCTAACCCTAACAAGTGGTATCAGAGTGAGTTGTGTTTGATTATCATCTATAGGGAGGTCTCACGGTTGAGTGGGAGTCTCACGATTAAGTGGGAGTAATGGCGGATGAGGGTAAATTGAAGGTAGAAATATTCAATTGGCAGAACTATCAATTATGGAAGATGCAAATGGAGGATTATATCTATCAGAAGGATTTATGGAGGCCATTGGAAGGAATATCTAAGAAATCAGCAGGAATGACAGATGAGGATTGGGAACTTCTGGATAGAAAAGCACTGGGAACCATTCGGTTGTGTCTAGCACCATCTGTGGCATTCAATATAACAGAAGCAAAGATAACAAGTGAACTGATGAAATCTTTGGCTAAATTGTATGAAAAACCCTCAGCCTCAAATAAGGTATTTCTCATGAAGCATTTGTTTAATCTGAAAATGATTGAAGGTGGATCTATGACAGATCATTTAAATGAGTTTAATATGATTACTAGTCAATTAACTTCTATAAAAGTGAAATTTGATGAAGAGATGAGGGCTCTCTTGGTTTTATGTTCTTTGCCAGAAAGATAGAATAGTTTGGTAATGGTTGTACGTAACTCTGTCTCTGGTTCAAACACTTTAAAATTTGATGATGTTGTTAGTGATTATCCTTAGCAAGGAAATGCGATGGAAAAGATCAGGAGGGTCCACATCAGGTAGTATTTTGAATACAAAAAACAGGGATAGATCAAAGGAGAGAGGAAAAGGTTCTGGAGGTCATGGGAAGTCATGAGGAAAATCAAAGGACAAGAGGTCCCAATCCAGAGGACAAAAGGATTGTTGGTACTGTGGGAAACCAGGTCATCTGAAGAAAGATTGTTGGTCTCGGAAGAATAAAGAAGGAGACAAACAAGAAGGCAATAAGGAGGCAAATGTGGTAAATAATAAATCTGAAGATGATGCTTTGATTCTTTCCCTAGATAATGTTGATGATTCATGGGTTTTAGATTCAGGGGCCTTGTGTCATGCTACACCCCATAGAAGTTATTTTCTTGATTATGTCCAAGGGGATTTTGGGCTGGTTTATTTGGGAGATAACAAACCCTGTCAGATTACTGGAAAGGGAAGAATCAAGATTAAGTTGCAGAATGGGAATCATTGGCTACTACAAGAGTTAAGGCATGTTCCAAGGCTGAGTAGGAATTTAATTTCAGTAGGGCAGCTAGCTGATGAAGGTTGCATTGTTACATTCACTAATAAAAATTGGAAGGTTACAAGAGGTGCCTTAATAGTAGCAAAAGGTGTGAAAGTAGGCACCTTATACCTTTGTACAGGTCATACTATTCCTTCTACTTTAGTTTTTGCAGAGAAAAACCAAACAAATTCAAGAACAATTGTTACAAGTTCGCAGGAAGAGACTGAAACAGTTGCTGCAGGTTCTGAGACAACACTGTGGCATAATAGACTTGGGCATATGAGTGAAAAAGGTATGAATGTACTTCATTCTAAGAAAGTTTTACCAGGTCTGAAATGTATTAATATGGATTTCTGTGAAAGTTGTGTATGGCAAACAAAAGAGAGTTTTCTCAAGGATGGGAAGCAAAAGAAAAATGAAAAGTTGGAGCTTGTGCATACAAATGTATGGGGACCGGCTCAGGTATCTTCTCTTGGTGGCTCTTGGTATTATGTTAAATTCATAGATGATGCAACTAGGAAGTTTTAGATTATTTCCTCAGGTAGAAATCTGATATATTTGAAACATTTAAGAAATGGAGAAGCATGGTTGAAAATGAGACAAGTAAAAGATTAAAATGTCTTAGATTTGATAATGGTGTTGAGTATTGCAGCAAAGAATTTGAGGATTATTGTTCTTTTAATGGAATTTGTAGGCAGAATACTATTCCAGGGACTCCAAGGGAGAATGGAGTGTTTGAACACATGAATAGGACAATAATGGAGCATGCAAGGACCATGAGATTGCATGTTGGGCTACCTTTAAACATGTGGGCAGAAGTTGTCAACACTATTGTATATTTAATTAATAGAGGTCCTTCCGTTCCTTTGGGCTGTGGTATTCCAGAGGAAGCATGGACATGTAAGAAGGTGAGTTATTCTTTTCTCAAAACCTTCATATGTGAAGCATTTGCACATGTAGATTCTAAAAATAGAACCAAGCTAGATGCAAAATCAAAAAAATATACTTTTGTTGGATATGGCATTGATGAATTTGGTTAAGGCTTTGGGATTTTGAAAATCAAAAAATTGTGAGAAGCAGGGATGTTATATTCAATGAGAAGGTGTTGTACAAAGATCAGTTGTAGCAACTTGAGAAGAAAGAAAAGGATTATGTGGTGTTGGATGATACTCCAAATAGTGATGTTCCAGTGGTTCCTCATGCTTCGCAACAGCAACAAGAAATACCACAAACTCTAGTGAATGTTAGACGGTCAACAAGGCTAAGTAGACCTCCTGAAAGGTTTTCTCCCTCTTTGTATTATATTTTGTTAATAGATGCTGGTGAACTAGAAGAGTATGATGAAGCTATGTAGGTGGATACAAATGTTCAATGGGAGCTTGCAATGAAAGAAGAAATGGACTCCTTGCTAAAAAATCACACTTGGGAATTCTGTAAGTTGCTTGCAGGTAAAAAGGCTTTACCAAACAAATGGGTTTATAGGCTAAAAGAGGAAGCTAGAGGTAAGAATAGATTTAAAGCCAGGTTAGTAGCAAAGGATTTGTACAGAAAAAGGGCATTGATTGTGATGACATTTTTTCTCTGATTGTTAAGATGACTTCTATTCGTACTGTTTTAAGTATTGTGGCTGCTGAAGATTTGCATTCAGAACAACTAGATGTGAAAATTGTCTTTCTCCATAGTGATTTGGAGGAGATATATATGGAACAGCCCCAAGGATTTGAGGTCAAAGGTAAGGAGAAACTAGTGTGCAGATTGAAGAAGAGTTTGTATGGCCTGAAACAAGCACCTCGGCAATGGTATTTGAAATTTGACAGTTTTATGGCTAAGCAAGGCTACAACTGGTGTAATTCTGACCATTGTGTTTATTTTAAGAGGTTGGATAATGACAGCTACATTATTTTATATTTATATTTTGATGGCATGCTTGTAGCGGGGTCTAACATGGATCACATAAGAGAGTTAAAATAGCAGTTAGCATAGTCATTTGCTATGAAGGATTTGGGGGCAGCAAAACAAATCCTTGGTATGAAAATTTACAAAGATAGGAAGAACAGAAAATTGACTCTATCTCAGGTTGATTATGTTGAAAAGGTGTTGCAGAGATTCCATATGGAGAATGCAAAAGCTATCAGCACACCTTTTCCTAGTCATTTAAAATTGACTAAGGAGATGTGTCCTAAGACACAAGAGGAGGAAGAAAAAAATGTCCAAGGTACCATATGCTTTAGCTATAGGAAGTTTAATGTACACCATGGTATACATGAGACTGGATATTGCACATGTTGTAGGAGTCGTAAGCAAGTATATGAGTCATCCCGAATTGGAGCATTGGAATGCGGTAAAATGGATTCTCAGATATTTGAGAGGTACATCCAATAAATATTTATGTTTTGGGAGCTCTAATACTGATTTAGTAGGTTATGTAGACTCAGATTTGGCAGGGGATATTGATACTAGGCAGAGTACTACAGGTTATGTCATTACCGTAAGTGGGACAGCGGTGAATTAGATCTCACAATTGCAAAAGGTGGTTGCTTTATCCACCACGGAGGTAGAGTATGTAGTTGCAACAAAGGCAAGCAAGGAGATGATATGGCTGCAATCTTTCATGGAAGAATTGGGCAAACAACAGGCTAACAATTATTTGTTTACGGACAGCCAAAGTGCCATACATCTTGCAAAGAATTTTGCCTTGCATTCAAAGACCAAACACATATAGTTGAGGTATCAATTCATTCGATCGATGTTGGATGATGGACAGTTAAGACTGGAAAAGATACATACAGATGAAAATCCAGTGGATATGTTTACAAAGGCAGTGATAAGGGAGAAGCTGAGCTCCTCTTCATCTTCAATTGGTCTTAAGACTGAAAACAACAAAAACAAAACAACAGAGTCTACGGTGCTTATTTCCAGAGGGAGCTATAAGGTCAATGGTGTTATGATTAGTCTCCAAGTGGGAGATGATATGGTGTGGAGTCTGATCAGTCTCCAAGCGAGAGCTTATTTTTATATGGAGCCTAATCAGACTCGGAGGTTAAATTTACCCCACTTTTATCGGCGCGGTTTCCCCCCAAATTATTTAACAGGGTCAAGGGGCAGCGTCCCTTGTGGGGGTTTGGGGGCAGCACCCCCAAGATGGGGTCATAAAGGTGTCAGGAGTTATTTTTCTATTGGCTGACATAACCAACATAAGGCTTGATAAAAGTAGCTAAGGGTTAGGTTTTTCTTATGATGTATTGTAGCATTTTGTAGCGGTATTGAGTTGCAGGGATTGCTGGTTGTAATCGGTTTTGATTTACTGGATAATAATATTGGACTCTCTGTTGGTGGATGTAGCCCAAGTTTGGGTGAACCACGTTAAAATTGTCTCTCATTGTTATTATTTTTGTGTATTTTTCATTCATCTATTTAATCTTTATTTGCATTTAATTGATATCTTCTGCTGGCTAACCCAAACAGTACTCTCATTTCAGAAGAGTTTCAATACCAAGGAGAGATCTAGAAGTGACAGAATGAAGTCTGTGTTTGTTGGTTATCTATACAAATGTTCTAATGGTTGCACCAAATAAAATGAATGTGTGCCAACAAGAGGAAGTGTGTGAAGGTAGCATTGGACTAGGAGAGCTCATGGGATGAAGTGCATAACGTGAATTCTGTAACATCCACCAAGTAAAAACAAGAAGTAACTAAGTTTTTCACAACGGTAATTTTTTTTTACTAGGCAATCACATGCAAAAGTTACTCGTCTATAAACCAATACAACATTTTCCATTTAATCAAACGCTTGATCTCAATTTCATAAAGCTGAAAGAAATGATATACTTTAAACATTTTGTTTTCTAACAAATGAAATTTTCTTGAAACAACTTAAATTGGAAACATACCATTAACATGCATCCCAATTGTCGATCCATCTCATTCAAGACTCGGCATTCCTCGGTATTTGGAAGAGAAAGTATCTTCAAGGAGCTTAACCTCCAACCACAGACCGTCGGTCTCCCGCACTCCTTCCTAACCGGAAGTGGCCCTACCCTACTCAAGAGGATAGACTTAGGATAACCATCGGTGTTTGCCATCTGAGCTCTGGTGTTGTAACCTACGTGTCTTGTTATCGTGCAGATCCCTAGATTCCCTCTAGTCATGCACGACACTCCACAAGAAACGCCATCCAGTTACGGTGAGCGTTCGATGCACTTGAGGATAGTACATCACCTTGGCCAAAGGATTTGTTTTTAATTAGCATTCTAAGAACGCACGAACTTGGTTCACCCACCCTACTCGACTTGAACTGGTCGAAATCCTACAGTTTCCTATTTGTGTTATAATTAACTATTTGACGACCTTGATGACCTCAAGGGTTTAGGATAACCTCCTACAATAGCGCATGGCGCAACTTTACTCTTATCTCGAGTTTAGAGTTTCATAAGCCATTTTCATGTAATAACATTTCTTTAAGCGCCCACTCCTAAGTGGTTTCCTATTTGTTTACTTGCTTCCCAAGTTTACACAACATACTTAAAATATTTAAAGCTACTTCCATTATTCCAAAATTCGAGGATTCTAGACTCATATGGTCTACAAGATAAAACGATTCTAGCACTGTCGCATGCAACGTAATTTCAACTCACATGCGGGTTTTTAATTCAAATGGTTCATTTCAAAACATGATGGTTTCCTAATCATTACCAAACTTTATCCTCCTACTCCTCTTTCCGTGTCATTAGTTTCACATGGTTCAATCAAGATGAAAGTCATAAATAAAATATAAATGATTATGGAATCTTCTTGTGTCAATAAAGATGACCAACGCATGGTTGACCTTTAGTTAAAGATGTATGACGGTTAAGACATCAGCTGTTCACAGTTGCATTATCTGGCTATTAAACACTCTAATTTTACGTCAAGACGCGCTAAAAACTGTGGTTTTTGACTCCTACGCAACATGCACGCGGAGCAACATGTTTACTCGCGGTGGAGTTATCGATCAAGGAAGGTATATTGCATCTTGCATCAACATAAGTTCGTTCCTAAATGGATAGGCGTTAGAGAACTGCGTTCCTTTAATACACCGCTTAATTTATGGAAAACAATGCTACAATTTCTGAGTTTACGAATCCAAGAAAACAGCATACTACTTTTTCTGAGTTTTTAAATTACAAACAAAGTGATGAGACAGCATTACTTCTTATTCTGAGTCTTCAAATCTCAAACACAGCAATGAAACACAGCAATGATACTATTACGTGGATTGACCACATACAGATATCACATTAGATTTAGGTTGTCGTACATTTCTCTTCATTATATACGTATTGATCTTTTGCAAAGTGATCCTTACTGACATATCTAATCTGAGAAAAGTATTGAAGGAAATAAACCTGATGATAAAATCAGAGGTTGCTGTGGCAATTCCACTCCTCCTCTGCTTTTCTTCGATGCTATCTCTCTGAACTCCTTCCGTAATAATGACAGTCCACTCTAAACAAAACTCTCTTCCCACTACTCGACTCTCCCCCGCATGCCCTTTCACTGTCGTTTTCTTTTCTTTCTTTACAGTGCCCAGGGCTCTATTTTCCATCTCTCTCTCTCTCTGTTCTTTCTCACTGTTCACTCCCCATTTTACTACCACTAAACGCCACCTCCTATCCGCGGTAATGGCCTTCTCTGCCGTTCTTTTACTGCCGACTCCCTTTCTCTCAACCACGACCACTAACTCCTCTAACTCCCCTCTCTCTTCTCCGGTGATGGTCTCTCACAACAATAACCGCCGTCTCCTCATCTTTCTTCCCGCATGTTCTTCCTATCCGTTGGCATCTCCTCAACGACAGCTCCTTCCTCTTTCTTCACAGTTCTTTTCTCCATTTCTCCCTCAGCGATGGCTACACCATCCTCTCTTCCACCTTGTGAAGGAGAATCTTCATTAAACTCTTCAATCACGTTCTTCCCTTCACTCCTACTACCCACGAAGGAAGGTTCTAACAACTACCAACCGACTTCCATGAATCTCTCTACTTCCTCATCTATCTCCGACTTCTCCTAACCTCCGCAGTTCTATCTTCTACAACAGCCACCGAACCTCTCCACCTTCCTAGATAATGGAGTAACATCATTTAATATTCGTTACTCTCCTTCATAACTGCAAACTACTTCCTCTCACGTTTGGTAAAAGGAATCTCTCCAAAGAATGCTAGGTTGACATATTTAAATCATATGGGTCGACACAATTGATTTTAAACCCAACTTCCATTTATCATGACTAATCAAAAAGGTGGTGGTTTCTAAAGCGACGTGGCTTACTAGAAGACAAAACAAATCCGCCTCCATTCGAATACCAAGTTATCTAATTCAATCCAAAAGCCATCATAAGATGTATTATGGAGTTAAGCTCGGCTTGGTGGTGGTCTAGGAAATGACTAAAGCATTGTTTTGGTCGACAAGGGACAAGAGGCAAAGACCAACTCATTAAGAAAGCTCAAAGTTAGATTGACAACTACTCGTGGTCAAAGACAGAAGGACGACGACCAAATAAATTATTTCACGCTAAGGCTACAAATCGACATTCGTCGATCTATAAGAATAGAATAACTTCACAATACCAGTTCGACGCATTTTACAACAATCACGACGGATTGGTCGTAACGCGAATGAGTTCTTACGACGTTAGACGCACAAAGCCGACTTCTCGCGTCTTTCGACTACGAGACAAGATTTACAATTTCGCTACAAGATGGTTCAATAAACACTTATAAATGAAAATATCAAACGTCTAAATAAGTCGACTTGCTATGATGGACTTACAACGACATCGACGACTCCAAGATTCTACATGACGTCGACATCTAGTTAACTAACCCAACCGACAAACAAGACTAACTGGTTGGTTCCAAGGTTTATCTACCTGTTTAGCGACCTCAGAAACAAATGCCCATGGTTAATTTCCAGAGTCTATACTCTCTCTCGAAGGTACTTTCTCTTCCCATCGAACACGGTCCACCTGTTCCTGCATCGACAAACTCACATACCATTTTATGGTCAAAGCACCTATGTTCAAATCAAAACATAATATATCCAAACATCATTGCATTTATTATAAAGACATTTAGTCTACAATATCACCTTGATCGTAATCATTAGATTCCACAATTCAATATAACAACTTTGTAAGATAAATCGTCAATTTCCATGTCATTCACAACATATTAAATTACTAAAATTTGCAAGAAAGTAAATAGCATAATTGTTTTCAAAAAGAGGGATGTAACAAATTCACTCCTATGTTACTGCATAGGGTTTGGAGTCAAGTTGACTACACATTACATGAATTAAGGGTTGATGGCTAACATGAGTAGTCTTGGAAAGATGTATTAAGTGGTTCTAAGCTGACGCAAATGACTTGGAAGAGCTTTTGATGTGAAGAGCGTAATGATATTTCATTCCTACATTGTCGCATTTGATTTGGGATCAAAGTGTATATGTAGGCCAACTACATGTCTCATGTGGCATAAAATTATGTGCCACCTTGTAGCCAACACAAATGATTTGAAAGAGCTGTGAATGATATATATATGTATGACTTGAAGTTGTTTGTGAGGGTGCGTAAGTGGTAAAATGTAAGCAATATATTGTGTAAGTGATGTACGAAGGGTATGAGCTGAAGATAATTTGGAATTTGCATAGGATGTATCCATGTCTGCATGAGCATATTGCTTTATTCTAAATTTCAAAGTAGAAGAGTTGAGAAGTATGTGATATTGAATAATTGACTGTATGCAGAATGAACTTGATCCTATTTTTAACTGTTTGAAGTTGGTGCTTCATAATCTGAGTCGGTGCTCAGTGACTAGGTTGGTTCTCAGTTATTGATAGAGGGATTGGAGTCTCCTATAAGTTGGTGCTTGCAAATCTATAAATGGGATTGGTGTCCTCTTGGGTTGAAACTCTTGTGGATTGGTGCCTACAAAATACTTGTAATTCAATACTCTTTTGTGTTGCTGGATTTGGGCAGTAGATCCAAGAAGCTTTTCTCACCATGGTTTTTCCCTTCTGGGTTTCCACATAAAATCTTGTGTCATATTGTGTATATGTTTGGATGTCTATGTATTTTGCATAGCTCTTTTGATGCTTTATTGATGCGGTAAAGATGTTGATGTTGCGGTAGGTTTTAAAGTTAAATTTGGTATATACCAATTCACCCCCTCTCAGTATATCTGTGTGTTCTAAAATTATCTTATTTCTTTTGTATTTGCATTAAACTTCCTTTAATTAGAGATCTCAAGAATCCTACCATGATTCACATCAACAATTTAATTTACCCTACAAGCTAGCAAGATCAAAGCATTGATACCACCGTAATGTATCGAATATAAATTTATGTAGGTACTTTCATATATAAAATATTATTAACAAACTTAACATAAAATATATTGAAATTACTTAGATTAGTTACATGTCAAATACTAAAACACATCTTGCTGATTTATCATAAAACTGCCATAGAAACACTCAATGTCTGTACACATGAAATATAGATGAATCAAGATGTTGGAAATGATTTATATTGATCAAAATAATATAAAAATTCTAGTACAACTTAGAATTATAGCAATCCATATGATAATGAGATCTGAAAATAAACTATGAATGATGCAGCTTTCTTCTTCACACTCCTGCAATCACAAATAGTAGAAACCATGTTGAAAATCTAACAAAAATTTGAAGTGCATAATACACCCTCTATATTAGATTAGCCTCAAGAAACCAAAGGGGTTTTATCCTCTAGTTTTCATCCTCAAATCCTCTAGTTGAACACAAGTGCTCAAGCAATGAAGAAAATTGATAAATTGGCAAAAGATGAGAACTAGAGAAGCATCTCAACTTTTATAGAAGTTGGGGCACAAATTCCAATATCCCAATAATCCCATAAATAATAAAATATTAAAATATTCTCCCTCCAAAATAGACCCCATAAAGAGTTGTCATAAGCTCATCTTACACTTGACTATATTTAGCTAGTCAAAGATGATCTTCTTACACCCATTTACAATTGCATAAATAATTATGAATGTGCTTCTCAAATTAAAAAATTTATAACTCCTAACTAATTGTCTTATCATAAAATAATCCTCCCACAAAAAAATCTCCCACTTTGTCATAAAATTCAACTTCTAACTCCCATCTCCATGAATTCTCATGCCCTTCCTTGGGAAAATACTTTAAAATGATAATATTTTATTAATTACTTGGCCCCATATATCGAAAATGAGAAATAATAATTAATTTGGGTCCAAATAATCAATTTTAATTAAATTTATTTTCCTAACAATTTCTCCTTAGCCCGCGGGGAATATAGGAATGGACATTTTGTCCACAAAATTAAATTAATTAAAAATGGGACATTACAAATTACAACATTTACATCTTATGCTATCATGTTTACATATTTACATGCTACATGTTTATGAATATAGGTTCACTTATGATTATCATGCTCACATCTTATGGCATCATGTATATGTTACATTCTTCTCTTATGGTTACATAAGTTTGCATGGTATGATACTAATTCTTATCAAGGTTATGTCTTACACATGCATTTGTTTATTTTCCCTCATTGGGGGAAACATTGGGGGACATCTAGTTTCCCTCCCCTTACACATGCTTCTTGTGACCTATCTTACATTTACTTATGCTTCCATGAAATTATCTATTTGCACATGTTATTTATTCTCATTGGGAGCATCTTAGTTCCTCTTTCACATATGTTTCATGATCACATCATACTATGTTGTTATATATTTATCATATCATGATATCTTTACATTTTTACATACTTATTTGGTTTTACATGATCATATATTTTTCTCCTCTCCTATTCCTTACATCCTTTGTATTCAACCAATTGGAGAGAGGCATATAATACACTAACATTCCTTTGATGAAAATGGTTGCAATTTCAAGCTCATGATCACTTCCATTACAAATGGAATCACATAGCTTTCTTTACTCCAAGTAAAACCATTTTTTCTATTTTCTTTCTAGGTATGATCATATCATTTACTTTTCACTCTAGCTAAAGTAACATTACTTTTTTAGCTCCAAGTGTAATCCTATTTCTATTTCAAGCAAAATACTTTTTACTTTTACTTTTTGATCATCGACATTTAAAACAATTGCAATTAATGAATATTCTAATTTCTTGATAGATGCTACTCATTGAAAAAATTTGTTCTTGTAGGTTTAAATATGGATCACTCATTATGAGCAGAATGTCTTGAATTGGTACCCTTATTTGTAACCTTTTTATGATTGTTTGGATATTTACTTTCCTGTTGACTACTTTTTTTAGATTGGCATGGATCCTCCTGGTAGTTCACATGCAAGTTAAAGTGGAGGCAAAATATAATGATAAAAAATCCATACCTTGCATTTTCCCCTTTTATTTTGACTCACTTAATTTAGGTTGTTCTTTATGAAATGACTAGTGTACATGCAGCAAGTTTCAACATAAAAGTTGGAAAATAATGTAAACTTAACTTGATTCCATCCAAAAGCATCCTTAGGGACCAATCTTGATTCTCAATTTATCCATTCATTAGCCCAAGTTAAATCTATGGACACAAAAACTAACCCTATTCAATTCCACGAGTGTGTAAATGGCCCTAAAGCTTGCAAATGCAAATTTAAATTGTGGGCCCATGTCAAATCCCTCTAACTAGTTGTTATGAGTTGACTTAAGAATGAAAAATGATAACTTGTGTGCTAGAGTGTTGTATTCAAGGACAATCCCTAATTCATTTTAAACCATCAAAGAGCCATCCTAGGACATTCAAGTATCATAACATCATCATAGAGAATCAACATTACATCATCAACTTACGATAACATCCTAGGCATTACCACATGCTTGTTTGTTGTCTTTGATCTATTGCACCAAATCATTGAATTGACATGGGTTTGGCTAGAGAAAAAACTTTGCCTAGAAAACTCCTAAATGATGTCTATCGAGACTACCCCTTTTCAAATACATGTTGCAAACATCCAAATGAACAAGTTCCAGAGATTAATATTGTTGAACACACAAAAGTACTAAGAGGGTGGGTGAATCAGTATATATTCAATTCTTTCTTGTTAAATGCATTCAATCCAAATTGAATATTTAAACCAAATGAATCATAAAAGTACACACACACATGACACCATATTTACATGGAAACCCAAGAAGACAAAAACCATGGTGAGCAAGCTACTTGGATCTACTGTCCAAATCTAGCCTCACAAATAAAATTAGATTTACAATGAATTTTATGGGCACCAAACCAAAGGAAACACCAACTACTTGTTCCAAAGTTTTATGGGCTCCAACCCAAAGGAAGAAATAACTCCCTGAAAAAAAGCTTTATGGGCTCCAACCCAAAGGAAGCAACAACTCCCTAAAGAACTACAACTCAAAATAAGGCTCCAACCTCTGTTCTCATACATTCAACTGATTTTGATGGTTCACTTTCTTCCGCAAAATCAATTATTCTAGATCTTTGACATCCTTGACATGTTATCAATGACTTAACACTTTTTCACTATCCTCTCTACTATCATCTTAATCATTTGACTTATTCGGATACCTCAAAATCCTCTGCAACATCCATTTTGTTATAGGTTATGCATTATTGCTTACATAGTTACTTATCTCACTTTTTGGATCATTCACCTTTCTCGCACATACTCTTACTCACACACACACCCTTGTAGTAATCTTCTTATCTTCATAAATATCCTCCGCAAGTCTTCAAAACATCATATTTGTCAGCCTAAATGTAACATGTAACATGAAACGTGTAACGACCTTGCTTTTCAACTTCCAAATCATCTGCAGTAATGTAGGAGTGAAATCCCATAATGTGGTTCATACCAAGAGGTCTATTGGACCCATTCTACCCTCCCAACTTTTCTTGTTGGTGCAAACTTCCACATACATAACTCAATCACTCAAACACACTATGTCGGCACTGTAAACACTTATCCTTTCATACCTTAGCTCTAGACCCTATACAATACTGGAGAAGTGACATATCATCATGTGATCACACAATAAGAACTATGGGTCCTAACCATATTCCTCATTAACTTTTCTTTCTTGTTCAAGCATCTTTTTGCTAGCGCAAGTGATCAGACTTTGAAACATGTTATCCCTACACTTGCCTATCTCACAGTCTTACCTTGGAACATTGCTAAACATACTTGCGGTAATTTTTACATCCTAAAATTTGGATTTGTTATGCAAGACACCATTATTCACATATGGTTCAAACCATGAGGCTATATCTTCAAGTTTGGAGAAACACGAAACATTCTTTTGTACCTTTGAGACTGTAACACCACTGTCTTCACTCTGCTAACTCTGGAAAGCATTGCGGCAGTTCTTATGCTCTCAAATCTGAATCACTATTCCTTATAACTATTTCTAGCTAACTTCCAACCTGCAGGCTCATGTCTTCATTTGCGGAGGAATGCGGTACATTTTCCTGAACCTGTGACACCTTTCATTAGGGTCCACAAGCGATCCTGCATCGTCCAAAAATATTTTCCATCTAATTTTTAGTTTTGGTGTTTTTTTGTTTGTGTTGATGTTTTCAAGCATTTCTTAGTAGCAGGAACCCAAATATTTGGTCAAAATTGCAAGATCCTAGTTTTCGCCGAAAAGTTGTATTGAGGCTCCACAAGCAGCTTTCAAAAATTATTTCTGGAAAATCTGTAAGAGCTAGAGTAGAATCTTTTTGCAGGGGCATTCTTGGAGGTGCCATGTTGAATGTCCAAAAATAATCAAAGTAATATCTTTCACATTTAAGAGATTTTAATGCCAAAAATTTGTACTTTTAATGCCAAAAGTTTGTGCCAACAGTTTTACAAGAATTTTAAATTCTCTATATTTTTAAAATCTAGAGTAAAATATTTTTATGGAGAGCTTAGGGAGGTCATTCCACACATCTTGGAAAGTTTTTGTACGAAGATGAGCTTCCGGTAAGAAGTTATGCCAAAAAGTGATTTTTAGCCTTCCCGGTGCAAATTTCCTTGTCCAAATTTCTCTTCAACTACATAAATTCAATGTTCAATCAAGTAAGTCTATTTTCATTGATGTAATCACCTCCTCAACATGGTAAAACACAAAAATATCACTATTATGAATGGTGGAGGGAAAATCTCAATAAAAATCAAGGATTTTCACTATTTTTACAGATTAAAAAATACCAAAATGTGTAAAAATGCCCCTCATACTCAGGCAGCACCAAATTGTGTCTCTTACAGATCTAAAAATAGTAAAATCATACACCTCATACCTATTGGAGGAATCTTGCATGATGGCGTGCAAATTTTAGAGAGTTTTTTTAAGAAAAAGATAAAATTTGAAGAGGAAATGCGACATTGCAAAATGATGAATATTAGTTGTTATGACAGTAGCCTAAATCAGATATGAAATGCCTCATATGGAGGCTAAAGATAGCAGATTAAAGGTGTTAAAATTAGAGGAGTAGCAGAGGGAATTTTCAAGGAAGGTTGGCACCCTTTGGTGGGTAGAGAACATGGATTTTTTAGGCTCTATAGAAAAATGTGAAAGGGATTTTTTATGCAAGTTTGAAGGGAAAAAGAAGGCAGAGAGGGAGTGCCTTCCACAAAGGATTAGAATAGAAGATACAACAGCAAATCAACTGTCAAAATGGAGGCTATTCCATGAGGAATTAAGAGTGAGTTTGGTGCAGTAGAGATAGAGGGAAATGAAGAGGATTTTCTTGCAGGTTGAGAGGTCATGAAGGACCATGAAAATATATGAAATTATTGTAGTAAATATTGTGTTTGATGGTTTGTAATCAGATTTGATTTGAATGAATAAAATATCATGTGTTTTGTTTGCTACTTGTTGTGAGTTATGTGTCTATGGCAGAGAGTCTCTATGTTAAATGGTATATAGAGAAATTATGTGGTTATTGTTACACATATGGTTCCTAGGGTTGTCATCGATGTCAACACTATCACTAGGTTGTCATTGATGTCAACAATATCATGTTGGTGTGATGGTGTTCATGGTTGGATGTCATGTCCCATCCAACAAGAGAGGAAGATACAGTTCATGGTTGGATGTCATGTCACATCCAAGAAGAGAAGCACGAAGATGATCAGATGCATTGCTAATGCTACTGATGGTCTGAAGTATGTATGTTCCAAGTTCCATGATGATTGCATTACTGGAAGAGTGTTTTATTGCTAACTGATTGAAGACAGTGTTGTCTCTGTGAAGATGTTCTGTGTAGGACAGTGGAATGTTTTACATTCCTCCGCATTTGTAGTATGTATAGTTCATATTAATATGGGAATTAGAAGCACAAAGATGATCAGATGCATTGTTGATGCTACTGATGGTCTGAAGTATGTATGTTCCAAGTTCCATGATGATTGCACTACTAGAAGAGTGTTTTATTGCTGACTGATTGAAGACAGTGTTGTATCTGTGAAGATGTTCTGTGTAGGATAGTAGAATGCTCTGCATTCCTCCGCATTTGTAGATATGGCCATGAGGTTCTAGAATTGTGTTTAGGATGCTGTGAAGGTGATAATTCTAAGTTTTCAGATCGTTTGTCCTTCTGATGTGAAAGTTATGCATGATAGAGTACCAGCATGTGTTCTAGAAGAATAAGCTAGTGTTGAAGGCATGCTGGAATGCTCTGCATTCCTCCGCAAATGAATGATTGCCCTTGTAGCTTTGAGGATATGTTTATGGATGTATAGTACACGCTTCCTTGTAGTTTCAAGGTTCTTGGTGGTCCGCAACTTAGTTTTTCAAATGACAGCATGTTGTGCAGTGTGTTTTAGATGACAAATTGCTCTCAGAGTTAATGATTAAAGTTGTGTGGCACAATTATTTGATGTGCGGTGGCAAAAAAGTGTTTGAGGATGTTGTATGAGTTATGTGGACTAATCTGGAAAAGTTTCACAAAGATCTTTCTTGTTTCCAGTACCGCACAAGGTTTTCAAGTTGATGTGGTCGTTATACTTCAAGTCTTCATGTGTTTTGCTTAAAGCCGTCCTATTTCCAAATGAGTGGAGTGTGCGGATGTAATTCCTTGGTGTTTGAAGCTATGAAGGATGCTTTGGACCTAGTTAAGCAAGTGTTGGTGTGTTGAACACAATGGGATGCTGAGAGGGGGGTGAATCAGCACACTTAACAACTTTAGCCAAACATTTACTGATAAAACTGCATAGCTTTGAAAACATGAAAGTAAACATGCAAATAAAGAGTCAACACATAACACTAGTATTTTTACATGGAAAACCATAAAATAGGGAAAAACCATGGTGAGGATTCACTCACAATATGATATTCTCACTGTAAAAGTATTACAACTTTGTTTTAGGGATTCAACCCACGGAAGATACTACTCCTTGATTTACAACTTTGATTTAGGGTTATAACCCAAGGAAGCTACTACTCCATGAATGCTCATCTTGCTGCTATTACAATGATGGTATAAATACAAGGACTGCTAGGGAGAATACATCTGTTGTATGTTGATGGTGTAGTCTGTTGTTTCTACTGAATATCTTTCTTCAAACTAAATCTGCGCATTTCATATCTACTATGCTATCTTCATATTCACCTTAATTACCTTTCAAAAGAATTATATCTTCTATATATATCCTTTGCAACACCTTGAAACTTTGATTAGGTCGGCATCCAAAATAATATTGAATGTAACGTGTAGCTAGTCACAAGTCGGCCACAACACATGCAAATTGACAACAAACTTATTGCGAACCTCAAGGATTTATGAAGAACATCAAGACACATCTTTCCACACCTTTCAGACTTGGAGAAACTAGTTAGGAGTCTCTGCATGCACTAGGTATTTAACATGTCGGCTCATACTTCTTAACACTGTCAACTGTTCATCTTTCAACTATCAGGGAAAAGTTAAAACCTCAATGCGGACCAAGGATTCAATCATACACCAACACAAAAACTTCCATACACCTTCCTAGAGAAGTATTGTAGTGTTGGAAAATGTCCCCTCGGGGGCTTTTCCCTCTTAAGGTTTAGCTCATGGGTCTTTGATATGCATTTAGGACATCTTGCATCATATTTTGGCATCCCAATGAGAAAACCTCTAAGTTTCATGATGAATGGGACCTAGGGGAATCCCTTCACATAGACCCTGCCCAAAATAGGGGGAGGACTTCGATGCCCGCGCCCTAGTCCTACCCTATTTTGGGTCAGGCCCAAATTTTAAGTGTCAGTTTATGACCGTTATTTAGTTCCTAAGCTGACACGGTAAGTTTGATTTACAAAATTCTTGGCGAGAATGTTTGTAGTTGCATATATAAGCATGTTTAGGCATTCATTTGTAAACTAGATGGCTATTGTGAACTTTATGCATTCTTGTGATTAGAACATTCAAAATATTCATTGTGTTCATAGCAGAGCATTGTTTTTGTGTTTGTATTTGTAGATTTGAGCATCCATCTCCTCATGGCATGAAGAGCTTCTTCCTTCCATGAGATCTTCACTACAAGGTGATATCATTTGTGTTTTCAAGCATTTATCATTTGGTTTTTGCCTCTGTCCTCCAAGGACACGCACTCTCTATCTAACAATGGTGTTCGGAAGACTTGAATGTCTCTTCAAGGCTTGACCGAGTTAAACCTCTAAACACCACAACCCCCTCCCTATTTTCTCGTGATTGAAGGTTACAAGTTGAAGAAGCAGGAAAAGTGGAGTTGCAAAGAAGGGTTGCAAGGTGTCGAAATTGCAGACCAGAGTTGAAAATAGGGACCTGGACTCGGGCACCCTCTCATTAGTCCTCCAGATCCCGAAACGGAAAAATCTCTGAGACAATAGGAACAGGTTGTAGATAAAGCTCCCAGATCTTGACAAAAATTAGGGCACTGGAATAGGGCACCCGCTCATTATTCCCTGACTCTTCTACTTCCTAAACTTTGGAAATTGGTACACATTTGTCTATTATTTTACATCTTTCTGTAGCAGCATTTTCAGTAATTCGTTCGTTTGCTTCTGTATTTGCATAATTAGGGTTTTAAGCATATTAGGCATACTCAAGCAATCAAATCACACAAATCCAATTTTTCCTACATTCTAAATGACCAAGGGCCTGATAGTAGATTCTTACTCAACTCAAGGTCCTTGAATGCTTTAGGGTGAAAGGAGGATACACATAAACCATCAAATCAAACCTTATCCTAATTTTACCCTAAACATTTTGGTGAACCTATGTTTTTAATGAATTTGGCACATTAATAAGTTTTTTTCTTCATATTTACATTCATTTCATTGTTCATCTTATTGCATTTGGAAAATTACAAAAAAAAATTGAAAAAATTTGAAAAAAATTACATTCTAGGGTTTGCATTGTCATAAAATTCTCATCAATTAATTTGAATTTCATAAAATTTCTATATTTTTCATTAGGTCTGAGATAAATTGGACAAAATTACAAAAATTCAATCACTTGTATTGCATTTTCATCATAAAATTGCTGGGGTTTTGTTGGAAATTTTGAATTTTTCATATAACCTAGTAATTTCAAAGTCTAGGGTTTGTAGGTAAAATCATGTTTCAGATTTTTTTACTGATCTTAGACACTCATTCAAATTTGCATTTGGTTTTAGTGTTGCATTTTGGTGTAAATTTGCATTTAGATCTCAAAAATTTGCATATTTACATAGAAAATTTCAACAAAAAACTAGCATTTTTCATTAGATTTGCACTTGCATTTTGCATTGTAGGGTTTGAAAATCATTTTAAGATCTGAGGGGAATTAATTTTCATCATAAATCAGATTACAAAAACTTCATATAACATTTTGCATTCATTTGGATCAAGATCTCATGCCTAGGGTTTGAAAACCTTGATTTTCACTAGATTTGACCTTATCGACTCTCTAGATTTACACCATAGGTGTGTTGTAAAGAATATTTTTGCACTAATTATCTATTATCAGGGTCATTATCTGCTTCCCCTCCTCAATTTCTTTACAACACCTTTTTATTGGGCTCTTACGGTGAAAATTTGGTGAAAAATTACATATTTTTAGCTATATTTGCCCTAGGGTTTGACCTAGATTTGCATTCCAAGCGTGTTGCGACAAGTTTTATGGATTCAGGTGACTTATATTATTTCTATAATCTTCTTCACCTCCTAAAAAAATTTACAACACCCATTTTACTAGGTCTTGGAATTGAAAAATTGTGAAAAATTACATATTTTTGTTATATTTTCACTAGGGTTTGATCTTGAGTGGCACTATAAGCGTGTTGTGACAGATTTTTTGAAATTAGGTGGCTGTTATTACTATTATAATTCATTTTCCATCATCATTTTCCTCACAATACCCTTTGTCATACTCTTTTGCATTGAGATTTGGTGAAAAAACTGCATATTTTGGCGTATTTTCACTAGGTTTTGACTTGTCATCATCTTAGATTTGCATCAAAAGTGTGTTGTGAAGGATATTATGGCTTTATTGGACTAATATCATACATATTATTTTCTTCCCCTAATCAATTTCCTTACAACACCTTTTCTTTCACTTATTTGCATTGAAAAAAGTTGAAAAAATCAAGTATTTTAGGTCATTTTTCATACACTGTCTTTGGCATAAATTTTGGAAAAGCTTTTAAAATCTGATTTTACATTGAAAACAATGAAATGGCATCTTCATGTTATTCTTATTTCAAATCTTTGCATGAGTATATCCTAGACTTTGAAAATTTCTCTAGTTTCACTAATGAGAATCCTCATGTTCTAGAGTACATTAACTTATGCAAGTGGTATTGATACTTCTATATGTTCTACATATGAGTTGCAATTACTTTGGTATACACATGATTTCAGTAGCTTCACTTTACTCATAGGAGAATATCCTTTGATATTAGAAGATTTAACTAGATTCATCTCTAGGAATACTCATGAGAAAGATGAGAATGAAAATCCTTCTTCCGCTACAGAGTATGATGATGATGATGTACCTTCCTTTCATCCCAATACTCTCCTTGGCCAAGATGTAGCATTAGCAGATGAGAAAGGGACCTCTCACATTAAATCCTTTAGGGATAGATGTTGGGTATAATCAAGAGGAAAACAATGTTAATTTAATGTTCATTAATAGACTTTGTAGCAATATTCCTAAGATGATTGTGCGGGGGGCGCCCAGTGCACTTACTTGCTTAAAACCAGTGATTATGGTTCAAAATAGACCTCCTAATCACATCTACAAATATGCACAACAAATTTATCAACCAAGTCAAGATGTTCAAAATGTGTTACAACAACCACACCACAATGTGATTGCTCACGCATACAACACCCGTAATAACAAGCAAATTAAGTAAGCACCACATGTGCCTGTCTCTCTTCCATGTTCTCAACCTATGCTCCCTCCACCACTTTGTCTTACTCATAAAAGTGGTCAAGAATATGATCTTGTCGAGCAGCTTCGTGCTACTCCAGCTAAGATCTCTCTCTGGGATTTAATACAAACATTGCCTACATACCATGGAATGCTCCAAGAAGCTTTACAAAAGGTGATTGTTCCCCCTGCTGTTAAGCCGAATGATGTAGAAGCTCTATTAGATTGTATGCTTGTGACAAAAATGGATATTCTATTTCAACCACATGAATTACAGTCAATTGAAGTTTAAAACCAATATGATCCACTTATGATCTTTGTCACAATAAATAAAACATTGGTAAAACAAGTTATGATTGACAATGGATCAGCTCTTAATGTTTGTAGCATTGGCCTACTGCACAAAATCAAGGCCGACACATCACAAATCAAACCAGATAAACTTAGCATTTGTGGCTTTGATAATTGTTATCAACTAAATATGCACCCTAACTAATTTGTAGAAATTAGTCTATTTGATGAAACATGGGAAGACCTCTAAAGTTGTGGGTCACTTTGTGAGCATAGGTCAACCTCCAGAGAAGGTTGGCTTCCTAAACTAGTTATCACCTAAACTAATGATTTCTTGCAGAGAAAATGAAAGGAAGGAAACTCAGAAAACTAAACTAAAAACTTAAAGCAAAAGGGTGATACACCGAACTGACAAGGATGCTGAAACTTAGACTTGTTTACACTTAGCTTAAACTAATGAAAATAAGGTTTTGCATAATCTATTATGGATGTCTTTGCATAAATATTTCACTAACAGGTTCAAAGACAAAATAACTTGTAAAAGGAAAAGAACTTCACAATTTAACAAGTTACATGTATTTACCAACATAATTAGTACCCTGCATTAGCTTACTACTAGCAGCAAAGGTACAATATATGAGACAAAGTTACAAGGAAACTGAGACAATTTCACAAATAACTTGATCACTCAATATACACAAGACTGCAATAATAAAAGAAAGGCAAGAGTTTAAATGACCAGAAGTAACTAAGGCACTCACTGTATTCCATGTCCAGCAATATCTAAAAATAAGTTACAGATTTTCCAAAATGTAGAGCAAGGATCTAAAAAACCACAAGTCTCTCCGAGTAGCATAATCAAAACTGAGTACAATAGAGTCACAAAAGTGAATATAACCACCACTCTTCAAGTGGTTCCACAAAAGAAGGAATGTCAAACTGATTTGGGTCTGATGTACGCAAAAAGCCTAAAATCTAGGGCCTATATCTTCTCTAAAAATGCCCAAAATACAAGAAAAAGTCCATTAGGACTTACCCAAACATGATGAGTCATGAAAACCACTCCTACAAGACTCTAAAAGGCATCAAAACACCCCTAGATACCCTCTCTAAAAAAAACCAACTACTAAATGTCAACATGACCAAGTCAATCTCTCCCCTCAAAGCAACAAACAAATAGCTATAACAATGGCATGTGTCCACCACATCATCCCAATTCAAGCTATATTCCCTCCAAGTTAATAAAGACCCCTACACACTCCACTTTACTCTCCTTTGCATTAAAAAAGGTAACAATAACTCTTCAAATGGTTTATATGGTCATCATTTTGAGGTTATTGTTTTACATTAAATAGAGCAATGCAAAGAAAGCAATTACAAAATGAAAATTTGCACCGAAGTGCTTACCCTAGTACAAAGGGATGAAAGACTTAACAAAAGTCCCATAATGCGCACCTTGTGGCATTCATCTAGGCATACAATGTCACAAAGTCTTGACCACGGGATAATTTAAGTGATGCAAAAATAAAATATAGAAAGGAAAAAATAAGGCCCATCAACCTTCTAGGGTTATGAAACCCTAGATGAAAAAAAGACAACTTTGAAGATCATTTTGCATTTCTTACATCTTGAAAACCTACTCTGCACTTTTCCTCCACCGACAAGGGTTTGATACTAGAGCCTCTATAGATGATCTCACGGCATTCCATCAGCATTTTTTGACATTCTCAGCTCTAATGACTGAAGGTAAGTTTGATGAAGCCTTCTTTTTGAATGAACACTATAAAATCATGGTTTCCTATAACTTCCTTTACTGTATATGCTATAGTTTTCATTTTTCTGTAATGGATTCCATCAGGGTTTTGTATTCACCCTCGAGCATGGAGAAGAATAGCTATCAAATCCCTCTAAAAATTATTTGAAAACCTTCCTATTCCTCTCATTTTTGTAGCAGCTTCTGTATTCTCTGTCATTATGCTTTATTAAGGTTTCAAAACCTTGACTGTAGACATACTCTTGCATGGGATTCTCTGTATATTTTCATAACACCCTCATTGGATTTTGTACATTGTCATTATGCTTGACTGTAGCTATACATTGCATATGAACAAAGATGTAGAAGTTATGAGCATTTATATCCTATGTTGCCTATAGTAGCTATCTCAGCATATTTAGTATTATTTCTGGTATATTCTGCTGAAGACAATTTAAAAATGATTTTGAGCACTTTCAGATGAAGAACACATTTCCTGTAGCTGGATACCTAAATCTGAATCCATACATTTTATATCTAGAATATATTTCACTGTAGCATTTATACATTCTGTAAAAACCATGACTATAGGTTGCCTTTTGTCATCTATGACAGTCACTTAAGACTGCTCTTTATGTCTTTTATCTAGCCCATGCAAGGCTTTTGATGACTGAGATTACAGTCATTCTCATGACTTCTCCATTGTAGCTTTATCACAGACTGTATCTTCTTCTAATGTTTCTCATGACTTTTGAGAGTCCCAACACTTTTGTACCCACTAGACAGAGGTTAACCATTGATTGTCTTCATAAATCACATGCATCAAGACTTTCTCTAGTCACTGTTTGTTGTGTTCCCATTGTCCAACATGAAATAAGATAGTGGTCTTAAAGATGAACTGTCACGGTACTCCTAGAAATGACTGAAATAGATCATTTTGTCAATTCTGACTGTCATCCCTGCTTCTTTGACAGATTACTCTTTAAGCTAGTGGCTGTTGCAAATCTCGTTGTTCATCATGATAAGGACTATTATTTAAGACTTTTGACAGTCCTAATTGTCTTATCCCAACTATTGCACCCAACTACTGCAACCTAACACTCAACTGCTCCATGACTAGGTACTACTCCTTGTCAAGAGATGATTGTAGCTTCTTGTTGAAAGTCTTGCATTTGGTAACTGTTGTTCTCAGTCTCCTTTTAGGATATTCCATCACAAATGTCTCCAATGCCCCGGCCTTGAGATGAGCACAATGGAATTAAACAAGCCATAAGTTAAGGCTTTGGAAAGAAGGCATGAACAAAACAGGGTTAACCACATCCATAGAGAATCTTGAAAATTCTCAATTCTTATGCATACTCTAATTATATGCAATCTTCTTCATTCTATGAGAGCCTTCTCTTCAGTATCAACTATCATCTCAACTCATATTCTTATGTCCTTCTTGCAGTCACATCCCTTTGATCATTATTACTATTAGATAGAAAGTAACTCTACCCTCTGCATTTGTAAAGAGACTTCTGGCAGAAACCTTTGTATTGGAGGACTTAGTGCAGGCTCTAGCTACTTGGGGTTGTTTATAATTATTTATAAGACCTTAAAAACCTTTGGTAAGTAGTTATGACCGTCCACTTTATATTGTCAGACCATTGATGACTATGCTGACAGACCTCTGTTCCTTCACTAAACTACAAACATCTCGCTATGACTGTATTCTTAACTTGATACTGATGTATATCTATGTCAGCTTGATGTATCTCCTTCTATCCCTTAATGGTAATGCACCTGTTGCCAGCACTGCAAGTCCTTTTGTCACAGTATCAGCACAATGTCCTTGCTTATGATATCCGTGCATCATGTTGTCTTGACCACTAAAATAGCAATTTTATAGTTGTTATCTGCCTCTTTGTTGTCCTCCATGACTAATATATAGCAATCTCCTTGTGTCCCTTGGAATCTTCTAATGGATGTCCTTTAGGACTGAACTTAGACTGTCTTTAGATCCTGCTTGCTTACATGTCTGAAGTCTATGACATGATCATCTATGACACATGCTCTTCACATCACTTAAACATTTAGGGAGACCTTTGGTTTCATTATGCAGAACTTAACATCTCTAACAATAAAAAGATTAGATCATTGTTGATGACTAGTGCATACTTTACCATTGTCTTATATCCTTGCTCTTTTTTATGTAATTGTCTTCATCATGCCAGTAGGTATGTTGGTCTTAACTGTCCTAAACAATTTTGGTTTTGAATGTTCTCACCTTATTATCACAGTCATTATGGCTATTCTTTTCTATGCAGCAATGGATGATATCTTCTTGATGTTCATATACATTGATGACTTGACTGTCCTAAAATGTATAGGCTATCTCCATGGCAGTCATGTTTATCATCTTTAAATGAAGGCTGTATTTGATAAATATATATGAAATCCTCTGTAATGGCTATGAGCTGGGCTCAACCCTTGTGGGAGCCACAATTTACCCCACTCATAATATAAACTGATGAATCAATCAGAAACACAATTTCACCTATATCTGCACATGAAGCAAACTTGTTAGAAAATAAATGCATACTTTGGATGTGTTTGATAACTGTCTTGTTTTCTAGGACCTCCAAAGTATACATTTTTCATTTAATGCACATTAAGACCAATATATGCATGCATAGGGTGAATGTGTGTACAATGTTGGTAATCATCCATTGCTTAGAGCATTGCTCTAATACCATTACTTAATCTTTTGCAGGAAACAGGAGCTAGGAGAAAATTAGCGGCTCGGAGCTACATCAACCTACAACATCCTCAGCCAACACAACGAACCAGTCATTCAAGCAATGACTGGTTCCCTTTCCTTCTATATACATTCATTTCTCTTTCTTACTTATTCATATATATGTTTTTCTCAATTTGTATTTGAATAAGCAATAGTCAATCTCACAGCTTGTGTGAGATAATGTACATTTAATAAAGATTATTTATTTTTTAGAAAAGATTTGTATAAATCTTTCTTATGTTACATGCACTTGGATAAATGCAGTAATTTGATAATCATAATCTTTTAGATTATTTCATTTATGCACTTGAATGTAATGTAATAAGGATCAGATAAAATGTACCTTTTAAGTTTTGAATCAAAGCTCTACCTGAATGAGCTGCAGTGAAATTTAGGTAACAATAATCATTGTAGTCAATCAGTAGGTACTATAACCTTACCTATACAAGTGGGTCTCGTGATTGTACCTACCCTAATTCATATCTTACCTAGCTCTTTATCTTACAACATGATTCTTGGCAGACCTTGAATTCATGCATTGGGGGTGGTTCCTTCCACTCTACATTGTTCAATCAAATTCATATTCAAAGATAAACTTCATACTATTCACGTTGATCCTGAACCGGATAATTGTTTACATATCAAAATGCAAAAACCAGTTTACAACCATATGAGCTTAAAAAATTTGTGAGCTGATTCATCAATGCCTCTTGCCACGAATGATGTTGTGAAAGATTCTACACCATCGAATGCACTATTTGGTGATGACTAGGGTTCATTAGATTTTACTCATTCCTTTAATGGAGACTATAAACTCAATAACCCTGACACATCCAAAGTAGCATCAATTTCATCTAAACAATCTTTGGAAACACCTAAAGCCTCCTTGGTAGCAAATAAAGACAATACTCTCACTTATACTACAAACTATGAGACCTATGAGGCTTCACCTTCTTCTAAAGAAATGGACTCTCTATATGGCCATGGATTTCAAATTTTGTACAAAAATAACGACTATGTAGATAATGGTTGCGATGTAAATCAACAAGGAATCAGAGTACCTGTACAAGTTGCTGGAATTAATTACACAGTCAGTATAGGATACCACTCTTTGAAGCCCACTAAAGCCTCTTGTCGTCCTAAACTTAATTTTAATACAATATCAACAAGACCAAACCAACATGAGAGATATCCTAGATATGTATGCTCTTAACATTGGGATGAAACAGATAAGTATCTCTAACCCTTTATCTCTCGTGATGTGTTTCCCCTGTGATGTGTTATGTGTTGTTTAGGCCTCCTGGGATGACCCTTGATTCCCTTGTAAGGTCTAGGATACCAGGAGACCGCCTCTATTGTGACATTCTTCTATTTGTATCATCATTCTTCTATATTGCCTCTCTTTGTTTTCATAGTTGTGTGTTGTGTCTTACAGACATAGTGTGTGGTTGGTGACTTGGGAGCACCCTCCTACGTGACTGTCCCTAAGGCACTTGTTTCTCCTCTCTTGATTTATTGTTTACCTTCCTCTAGTGTTTCTATCTAGCAAGTGGATGACGAAAAACATTTATACTGATGCGGACCTAGCGTCCCTTTAGCGAGAAATCATAAATTGGACTTAGTTCCTAATATGACGATGGGGTTGTAATATATTATCCAACACTTGGCTAGTAGAAGCACTTTGTGCTTTATGAATAGTGATCTTGATGGTATCTTATCTCACTCACAAAACATAACAATATTGTTGCTTCGTGCACTTTGTCTATCTTGAATCTTGCATTCCTTAGATTTCATATGCATTGTTGTTTATCATGATTATGTAGACACTAACATGTTTCTTCCAAGGATGTGTTTGTGGGAACATTTGGCGATCGTAAAGTACATGTCACCTCCAGGGGGCATGGGCTTTGTGAGAGCTTGTGTTCCCTTGTGTGTTTTCTTCCTACCTTAACGTGCTTGATATCAATACCTGATATCAACCACCTTAAGGTGGGGGCATATATAAGATAAGCTATCTATTGTCGATGTTAGCAATGTGCTTGTCCTCAAGTGCAGTCTTAAAGACTGGTGGTAAAGAGTCCCTCCTGCACTCTGAGTTTTGTTTGCAATCAATCAATCATCTTAAGCCCTCTGTGGAGGTGGGGATGGTGTAGTTCTCGAAGAGAGTGCACATCCTGTCATTTTCTATAAAGTCCTCTATGGAGGTGGGGAGCGGTTCTGTGACTAACTCAACCCTTAAGTGTGTCTTCAGTGATTGTTGTGGTGAAGCCCAATCATCAGTGTGTGCCTATAATGTGCCTGAGATGGTGATAAGCCTAGAAATAGGAACACTCCATCGCTTGTCTGTCATGTTTTCTCCATGTCTTCAAAGTGTGTGTGTATTGTGTGTTTGTTCCCAAGCATAGTTTAAAGACTGGTGGTGATGAGTCCCTCCTATGCTTTGGGATTTGTGTCACGTGCTTGTTTTGTTTGGTGTGTATTGTGTGTGTGTGTGTTGCCCCATATGCAATTTAAAGACCAGTGGCGATGAGTCCCTCCTGCATTATGGGTGGTGTGTTTACTTTCCTAAACTTGCATATGCATTTCATATATATATGAGAAAATGAAAAAGATAAGAAAATCATTACTATCTTCTATGCATTCAGTGTATTCACTATGTTTTGCGTGTCTTCAATGTTGTATTCTTCATGTTTTACGTGACTGTAACTGTCTTCTCCGTGTTTTGTGTGTCTGTTACTATCTTCTTTGTGATTGGCATGTCTTCTCTGTGCTTGGTGTGTTTGTTGTGTTTGTTGATCGTACTTTAATGCATGTATTGGCCTTGCATTTATACATACATTAAAGTGGGGGCTAAATGTAACATCAAAAAATGTCCCCTTGGAGGCTTTTCCCTCTTAAGGTTTAGCTCCTGGGTCTTTGATTTGCATTTAGGACATCTTGCATCATATTTTGGCATCCCAATGAGAAAACCTCTAAGTTTCATGATGAATGGGACCTAGGGGAATCCCTTGAGGCAGACCCTACCCAAAATAGGGAGGAGGACTTGGGTGCCCGTGCCCTAGTCCTGCCCTATTTTGGGTCAGGCCTAAATTTTAAGTGTCAATTTATGACTGTTATTTGGTTCCTAGGCTGACACGGTAAGTTTGATTCATGAAATTCTTGATGGGAATGTTTGTAGTTGCATATATAAGCATGTTTAGGTATTCATTTGTAAACTAGATGGCTATTGTGAACTTTATGCATTCTTGTGATTAGAGCATTCAAAATATTCATTGTGTTGTAGAGTAGAGCATTGTTTTTGTGTTTGTATTTGTAGATTTGAGCATCCATCTCCTCATGGCATGAAGAGCTTCTTCCTTCCATGAGATCTTCACTACAAGGTGATATCATTTGTGTTTTCAACCATTATCATTTAGTTTTTGCTTCTATCCTCCAAGGACATGCACTCTCTATCTGACAACAGTGTTCAGAAGACTTGAATGTCTCTCTGGGGCTTGACTGAGGCAAGCCTCTAAACACCACAACCCCCTCCCCATTTTCCCATGATTGCAGGTTATAGGTTGAAGAAGGAAAAGTGGAGTTGCAAAGAAGGGTTGCAGAGTATCAGAATTGCATATCAGAGTTGAAAATAGGGACCTGGACTTGGACGCCCGCTCATTAGTCCTCTGGATCCCGCAATGGAAATATATTTGAGATAGCAGGAACAGGTTGCAGATAAAGCTCCCAGATCCTGACAAAAAATAGGGCACTGGACTAGGACACCCGCTCATTAGTCCCCGACTGTTCTATTTCCCGAACTTCAAAAACTAGTACACATTTGTCTGTTATTTTACATCTTTCTGTAGCAGCATTTTAGTAATTTGTCTGTTTGCTTCCGTATTTGCATAATTAGGGTTTTAAGCATAATTGGGCATACTCAAGCAATCAAATCACACAAATCCATTTTTCCCTACATTCTAAGTGACCAAGGGCCTGATAGTAGATTCTTACTCAACTCAAGGTCCTTGAATGCTTTAGGGTGAAAGGAGGATACACACAAACCATCAAATCAAACCCTATCCTAATTTTACCCTAAACAAGTATCATACTAAGTTATGCATCCGCAAGATAAGAAATATATTACTCTGTAAAGAACAAAGTCTTTCAGACCTTATGTAATTCTTCATAACCTAAAATATGAAGTTGCGATGAATTATAGGGCCTGAAACCTTTTGAGAATGATCAAATATGTCAATGTATGCAAGTTATCAGATCCGCACATCTTTTTATGTAGTTTCTGGAGGAATTCAAAAATGGCTTAAGTACTTGCAATTTCAGAAGATAGTTATACTTGAATTCTACTTGTAGTTAAGAATGCTTGATGTGGTACCAGAGAATAAAGAGTGTCCACATGTGGATCATACCTAATGTATTATGGACTATGTGGAACCTCTGCATTAGCTCTAATAATAGAACTATGTGTTTCATCCTCTATAGAACTTAACTTGTATATATAGATGTATACTTGTAGGTAGAGGTTGTAGAGGAAGCTACAGGAGAGATCTGGTGGAGGCGGTTGGTCAATGGTGGGTTGCATCCCATGAAAGAGGAGAGCAGAAGAGTGAGTAGTTGGAAGAAGAGAAGAGAGAGCCATTAGTAGAGGAAGATTGTACATGGTGGATACAAGTCCACGAAAAAGAAGAGGAAAGAATGAAGTGCACATTTGTTGGAGGAGAGTGAAGCTTGTTCTGGCAAGATGTTGGAAAAAGAGGAAAAAGAAAAACTTCTTGTGCACATATTTTAGTGATGGAGTTCACTACAGATTGCTTGCAATATGAAAGGATGGTCTTACCATTCAACTCCACATTTGTGAGTGTATGCTCATAAACTTCTTACTCGGTGTGTCTAATGCAGGAGCATCGGGGTCCATAGGCGATCCTGCATCGCCCAAAAATATTTTCCATCTAATTTTTAGTTTTGGTGTTTTTTTTGTTTGTCTTCATGTTTTCAAGCATCTCTTAGTAGCAGGAACCCAAATATTTGGTCAAAATTGCAAGATCCTAGTTTTCACTGAAAAGTTGTTTTGAGGCTCCGCAGGCAGTTTTCAAAAATTATTTCTGGAAAATCCGTAAGAGCTAGAGTAGAAGCCTTTTGTAGGGGAATTCTTGGAGGTACCATGTTGAATGTCCAAAAACAATCAGAGTAATATCTTTCACGTTTGAGATATTTTAATGCCGAAAATTTATACTTTTAATGCTAGAAGTTGTGCCAGTGGTTTTACAGGAATTTTAAATTCTCAATATTTTTAAAAGCTGGAGAAAAATATTTTTATGGGGAGCTTAGGGAGGTCATTCCACACATCTTGGAAATTTTTCGCATGAAGATGAGTTTCTAGGAAGAAGTTATGCCAAAAGGCAATTTTTAGCCTTCCCGGTGCAAATTTCCTTGTCCAAATTTCTCTTCAACTACATAAATTCAATGTTCAATCAAGTAAGTCTATTTTCATTGAAGTAATCACCTCCTCAACATGGTAAAACATAAAAATATCACTATTGTGAATGTTGGAGGGAAAATCTCAATAAAAATCAAGGATTTTCACTATTTTTAGAGAAAAAAAAATACCAAAATGTGTAAAAATACCCCTCATACTCAGGTAGTGCCAAATTGTGCCTCTTATAGATCTAAAGATAGTAAAATCATACACCTTATACCTGTTGGAAGAATCTTGCATGATGGTGTGCTAAATTTAGAGGGTTTTTTTAGAAAAGGATAAAATTTGAAGAGGAAATGGGACGTTGCAAAATGAGGAATCTTAGTTGTTATGACAGCAGCCTAAATCAAATATGAAATGCCTCATATGGAGGCTAAAGATAGCAGATTAAAGGTGCCAAAGTTAGAGGAGCAATAGAGGGAAGTTTCTAGGAAGGTTGGCACCCGTTGGTGGGCAGAGAACATGGATTTTTGAGGCTCTTTCTAGAAAAATGTGGAAGGGATTTTTTATGTAGGTTTGAAGGGGAAAAGAAGGTAGAGAGGGAGTACCTTCCACAAAGGATTAGAACAATAGATACAACAGCAAATCAACATCAAAATGGAGGCTATTCCATGAGGAATTAAGAGTGAGTTTGGTGCACCAGAGAGAGGGAAATGAAGAGGATTTTCTTGCAGGTTGAGAGGTCAAAAAGACCATGAAAATATATGTAATTGCTGTATTAAATGTTGTGTTTGATGGTTTGTAATCAAATTTGATTTGAATGAATGAAATATCATGTGTGTTGTTTGCTACTTGTTGTGAGTTATGTGTGTATGGCAAAGAGTCTCTATGTTAAATGGTATAGAGAAATTGTGTGGTTATGAGTTTTGTGTGAGGTGTGGGTTGCACTTGCATCACTCTCTTCATCAAGCGCCAACCATCATGGCTCCATATCATCGAAAGACAACATATGCAACCAACATTGCTCTATGACATTTGTTATCCAAACACATCAAAGACAACACTTCAAGCACTTTGACAACTTTCACCTCTCCATGAACTTTAGAAGATAAGGTACAACTATGTATATATGATATTGATCCCTTATATCTTTCATCATCACTGCTTCTCTAATCATTTCTCCTTTGACATCAATGATTACTACTCTTTTGACATCAATGACAACATATGCAACAATATATCCCTTTGTCATTGATGGCAACACTAACTTGATATACAATTTTTTCTCCCCCTTTGAAATCAAGGGCAAAGGGCTAGTGGTCTTCCTCTGTACTAACAAAACATACAGGCTCCCCCTGTCTGCATTATCCTTCAATTTTCATTTTTCCTGCTCCCCCAAAATAGCACTGTTTATGCTTGTCTTATTCTCCACATACCTATTTTGCATCAAAATTTTGTCTTACCTTCAAAATATGTTCTATTCACTTTGATGTAGAACATTCTTATATATAGCTTTCAACTGGACCAGAGTTATATCCCAGTGTCTTTTTGTTGAAGACAAAATATGCATTTGGCTTTCTAGTTGAATGTATAAATCTTCTACCTCTTCCATTGTGGATGGCACCTTCACCTTCTGGGCAACAATATCTACTTCTGACAAAATTCCAGTCAAAGATGCTAACCTTAAACTTACCACTTCCCTCAACTAACCAATTTCACTTTTGATTTGCTCCCTTTGATCTTGAAGTTGCTTCAACTGGGAGTGAAGTTTTTCTACTTATGCCCTTGTAGCTCCATCTTTGTCCTTAACCGGATCATATGTAGTGGCCACTTGTGTGATTTGCAACTCAATAGAAGCAATTTGATCCTTTATATTTTTGGTTGTTGCAGGCCATTTAAGACAAAAATGATATAGCACTTTTACTTCCTCTAAGCATTTCTGAATGATTTTTACATTCTCTTGCATTTTAGTATGTGCCTTAACACATCTTCAGGGTGCATCTGTCATTCTCTTGTTATTCATTTGTTCAAATATCTTCATCTCTACTTGTTTCTCAAAATATGAGGAATGTGCTTTGAAGGACTCCAACAATTGCTTCATTTGTTGTGTTGGAGGCAGAGATGGATCTCTTTTTTCCTCTGGTAATACATCTTGTATTATTTTTATTGCTTCTTCCAGTAATTTAGTTCCTTCAACTTGTTGTAAGATCTCCTTCCTTGCAGTGGATTGTAGAGCATCTCCAAGTTGTAGCTTGTGAAGAGGTGATATGCTGGACAAGTTGACTTGTCCATCAAGAACTGGAAGTTGTAGCAACTGAGGAGTGACTAGGGTTTGAATTTGCATTTGTTGTGCCAGAAACTCCTTAATGGAATCTATAGGAGAGGAGGAGAAAGATGTTTCCTGTATTTCTTCATAACTCTCCCCTGCATCAAGTGAGACATGTTCCTCTTATTGATCCAGTTTAACTTGTTGCTCTATATTATCCGAAGGAGGATTCCCTTGCTTAGTATTGTGAGAAGGATATGATTTCCCTTCATCTAGTGTGACTTGCTCCTCTTATTTCTTTTGTTGATCATGTTGATATGTATTGTGCGGAGGAGACTTAGTGTTGTGTGGAGGAGAAGTTTATTGTTGCTCCACATTTTTAGCTTCTTTCACTCCAAATATTTTCTTTGTAACTTCCTCAGTTTCCTTTTGAATTTTGTCTATGTCATCCCGTTCCATGCTCATTAAGGTATCTACCCTTTGTTTGGTTCTCAGTTCTTGAGCCTGCATTTGTGACAACTTATCATTTTCCTCCTGAGAGACTGTAGCACCAGTTCTATTTAAGGCTTGTTGTCTCATCTTTTCATCCATTTCTAGAGCTTTTTCTCTCCTTTATCTCAAGGCCTAAGCTAGACTCTCTGAAACCTTTTCAATGATTTCATTTAGAGGCTTATTGTATTTGATCATATACATGATCACATCCTTCTCTATGGTACTCTGATCTATAGGAGATACATCCAGATGTAACTCAATAGTCTCCATCAATAGTCCATGATGCACAATCCCATTAAAGATGGCCTCTAATTGAAGAGGATCTTGTGGAGGAGCCTCCAGAGGTGCTTGCTTTGTTTTCTTCTTCTTTTACATCTTAGAGGTTCCTTCCTCTCCTTCTTCTTCCTCTTCAACTTCCTTTATTTGAACTTTCCTTTTGGCTTGTTGTTTTGGCCTTGGATACTTCTTTTCTTCAGTTTTCATCTGTGCTAGAGTTTCTGAGGCAACCCTTCTTCCAATGGAAGCTGTTTGTGTTGAGGCAGAGGGTTGCGGAGTACTTGCAACAGAAGAATTGGATCTACTAGTCCTTCTAAGAACTTGGGATGAGGTGGCAACTTGTAGATTAGTGGGGATAGATTAAGGATCATTTGCAGGGGTTTGTGATGACGTTTTAGGCTTTGGCGGTACACCTCATTTCTCATGTAATTGTTCCTTATTTTTCTCAAGATGCTCCTCCGCACTCTTTTTATTCATCTTGTCCATTATTTCTTTGTAAGTTCCAAACCTTTCTGTTGTAGCATCCTTGGGTTTACTAAGAAGGTTATCAGCATAAGCCTTTATCGCCTCTGCAAAGACCTCATAAGGAAGTTTGGGTATCCAAGTTGTCCGTGGTTGTACCACTTCAATGTATGTGAAGTCTTTGTCAATCAAGAAGGTGATTTGTTCTTTATAGTGCCTTACCATATTGAATGGTATTCTATCTCTAGCTTGCATGTCTACTTGCAGGGTTTGAAAAACCCCCAGTACATAGTGCTACAATTCTTGGAATCACCGAAACCCCTCATGTGATTTTTGATGTGCAGCAACAAAGATATGTTATTACCAAATCTTTCCCTTGAATCCAAGCAACTCATTCAAGAAATAAAATACTAGGCAAATACTGAGAGTGACATACTTGAAATTATAGTTTGAATCTTTTGTCCTCTTTAGATTCTCCATCAATTGCTCTCTCATGACTTCATAGAGGTCAAAGTCTTTTCCCTCCTTTACCATTTGATATGTGGTATGAATTGTTGTACCAATGGCCAATCCTTCTCTGTTTTCATAATAAACCTTGTATGCAATGCCTATTGTGGCATAACAAACCCCTGGATCAGTTATATCATTCACACATAGGGTTCTCTTATCAAATTTCCCCCCAATCAACTCCGTAACCCTGTAATTCTTGATTGATTTCATTACTAGTACCGGTCTTGTTGAGCTTAAGTCGGTGACAAACCTAATTGCATCTTTCATAGTCTGATAGGGTTTGTCAAGGTATAAAAGTTCATCATGAATTCTTCTTAAGACAATCCTTACCCATTCATGTGCATCGCAGAAATCCAGGTAATCTTTCCAGATATCCGGTCTTTTAGCTGCAACATTTGCATACTCTGGGTTGTACCATCATCATCCAAGAGGGTATCTCTCAGCTTCTCAAACTTCATGTGATCAATTTCATTAAGTAGAGAGTGGATGTATATCCTTACATCCTCAATATACATGACATTAGCTGAAATGTTTGAGAATGCTCCGTCCTTATCCACTTCCATAGCTTTGTATGGACATTTCTTGTACTTTGGCCTTGGTTTCTTTGAAACATCAACCAGCTTTGGAGTTGCCATTCTTATCTCTTTTACTTATGTAGCTAGGGCTTCACTTTTTACTCTTCTTCTCTCAATTTCATTGAACACTCTGATTGCTAGGGCTTTGCCTTCTACTCTTCTTTGCTCAAGATTGCTTAATTGCTTTGAATACAAATGAGGTTGGATTGAACAAATGTAGTTAAGTAACTTTCATTTTTCTCCAACTTTTCACATTTATTGCACCTTTTTTCTTGTTAGGTTATCAGCTGTCGGTGAGTTTTGTAGGTTCACAGAGACCTATTTCCATCTAGAATTCCTCTACATTTCATGTTTTTCATTCCAAAGATTTGGGGTATTGAAATTGTCTTGCTTTATCAACATCCCCTTCTGTCAACTTCATGCTAGATCATCTGTATGCCTTGCTTCCATTTGTAGAAGCAACAATCATTCAAGGGGTTTTGAAAAATTATGCAATGGTTAGCTCCCCCTGACTCCATGCCTTTTCTTAATCGACTATGAAGTCTTCTGCATGAGGCATAAGCACAAGTTCTTCCTTCTTCCCATTATCTTTCTCTTGTTTCCTTTTCCATATTCTTGTAACTTCCTTCTTCTGCTTGCTCATGGAGTCTTTCGTCTTCTTGTAATGGTTGGATGGTTTCACAAAACCATTTTTGCAAAATCTTGTTGTAAGCCCAAAATTGTTGCACTTGTAGCAAACAACATTATATTCCAGAGGCAAAATTGAGTTTACATTCATATAACCATTTCTCCTAATTTTAGTTCTACAATCATCAACCCTATGACCAAACATATTGCATGAATAAAAATAACCATGAAAGGAATGAGATATCATAGCATCATATTTTGGAGACAAAAATGAATTCTTGCTCATGTAATCATTTATTCTTGCCTTAGTTCTACAATCAATAACCTTATGACCAAACCTATTGCAAGAGTAACAATAACCATAAAAAGGTTGAGAGAACTTGGAAGCAGCAGCCTATCTAGGAGGATGACCCCTGAATCTCTTCTTCAGATCACTGAACTTTATGAAGCCATCATCCAACTTCTGGTTCTCATTTTCAGTCTTTTCAGAAACTTTGATATTGGGTTCTATCTTTTTTATCTCATACATGCCTTCAGGTATATCTGTTTTTGAACTTTGACCTATCTCAAACCCAAGACCATTCTTACTCTTAGGTGGCCTTCAATTACTAATCATCTCATCAAGGATGATTGTGCTTTTCTTAAATTTTAGACTCCTATCAATCTAATCCTTTTCTTTCTCCAGTTCCTTCCTCAGGGAGACAATTTCTTCTTCAAGTCTGGAGCATTCATCTGATTTAGCATTAAGCTTAGCATTTAGGCAATCCACAATTATTTTACCTTCTTCAATTTGAACTTTCATGTTGTCAATTGCTTCTTCTAATTTTTTAAGCATAACCTTATATTCTCCATTCTCCTTCCTTGTTGTTCTCAGATCATCTAGAGAAGAAATGAGTTCTCCTTCAAGATCAACTTCACACTCTTCTTCATCAATGATTGTCATCTCTTCATCATCCTTCATGGGGTTCTTATCATTATCCAAAAATTCATTTTCCATAAGTAGGGCTTCTTCTCTTTCACTTTCAAATGTGCAATGATTGCCTTCATACATGTTATGAAGTTTTTGCCAGATATCCTTAGCAAATTTGCAATGCACTATTTTGACAAATTCAGACTTTGTCAAACCACATACAATTGTATAAACAAGGAATGATCCTTCTTGACTTGCCATGTGTTCCAATCCAAGATCTACCTCTAGCTATTAGACTGTATCAAGGAACCTTGCTCTGATACCAATGTTGAACACATAGAAGTACTGAGAGGGGGGATGAATTAGTACATATTCAATTATTTCTTGTTAAATGCATTCAATCCAAACTGAACATTTAAACCAAATGAATCATAAAAGCACACACACACACACATGACACCAAATTTACATGGAAACCCAAGATGGAAAAAACCACAGTGAGCAAGTTGCTTGGATCTACTATCCAAATCTAGCCTCACAAATAAAATCAGATTTACAATGAATTTTATAGGCACCAACCCAAAGGAAGCACCAACTCCATGATACAAAGTTTCATGGGCTCCAACCCAAAGGAAGCAACAACTCCATGATACAAAGTTTTATGGGCTCCAACCCAAAAGATGCAAAAACTCCCTAAAACAAAGTTTTATGGGCTCCAACCCAAAGGAAGCAACAACTCCCTAAAGAACTACAACTCAAAATAAGGCTCCAACCTCTGTTCTCATACATTCAATTGATTTTGAAGGTTCACTTTCCTCTGCAACATCAATTATGCTAGATCTTTAACATCCTTGACATGTTCTCAATGACTTAACACTTCCGTACTATCCTCTCTGCTATCATCTTGATCATTTGACTGATTTTGATACCTCAGAATCCTCCACAACATCCATTCTGCTATAGGTTATGCATTATTGCTTACATAGTTACTTATCTCACTTTCTAGATCATTGACCTTTCTCACACATACTCGTATACACACACACCCTTGTAGCAATCTTCTTACCTTCATAAATATCCTCCGCAAGTCTTCAAAACATCATCTTTATCGGTCTGAATGTAACGTGTAACATGAAACGTGTAACAACCTTGCTTGTCAGCTCCCAAATCATCTACAGTAATGTAGGAGTGAAATCCCATAATGCGGTTCATAACAAGAGGTCTACTGGACACATTTTACCTTCTCCCAACTTTTCTTGCTAGCGCACACTTCCACATACATGGTGCAATCACTCAAACACACCATGTCAGCACTACAAACACTTATCCTTTCATACCTTAGCTCTAGACCCTATGCAGTACCAGAGAAGTGAGATATCATCATGTGGATCACACAATAAGTACTATGGGTCCTAACCATCTTCCTCATAAACTTTTCTTTCTTGTTCAAGCATCTTTTTGCTAGCGCAAGTGATCAAACTTTGAAACCTGTTATCCCTACACTTGCCTATCTCACAGTCTTACCTTGGAACATTGCTAAACATACTCGCGGTACTTTTTACATTCTAAAATTTGGATATGTTATACAAGACACCATTATTCACATATGGTTCAAGCTGCCAAACTATATCTTCAAGTGCAGAGAAACGTAGAGTATTCTTCTATACCTTTGAGACTGCAACAACACTATAATACCAGTCTTCACTCTGCTAACTCTAGAAAGCTTTGCAGTAGTTCTTATGCTCTCAAATCTGAATCACATATTCCTTATAGCTATTTCTAGCTAACTTCCAACCCACAGGCTCATGTCTTCATTTGCGGAGGAATGCGGTACATAAATTCCTGAACCTGTGACACCCTTCATAACTGGAAATTTACTTAGACAGTTTTCTTCAAACTTTTTGCAACTCTCTTCATCAAGTGCCAACCATCATGACTCCATATCATCGAAAGACAACATATGCAACCAACATTGCTCCATGACATTTGTTATCCAACGCACCATACCAAACACATCAAATACAACACTTCAAGCACTTTGACAACTTTCACCTCTCCATGAACTTCAGAAGATAAGGTACAACTGTCTACAAATGTTACTGATCCCTTATATCTTTCATCATCACTGCTCCTCTAATCACTACTCCTTTGACATCAATGATTACCACTCCTTTGACATCAATGACAACATATGCAACAAATATATGTGCAAATCAATTCCAAGTGTAAGGTTATCTCTGAGCAGTGCTCAAATCCATAGGTGCTAAACTGACCTTAAATGATTAACACAAAATGTATTGATATCATCTAACAGCACCAAGGGCTCTGACAAATTAATAAATCAATTAACAACATTTGTCATAGTGAATCTTCACCAAATTTAGAGCTAAGTACCATTATTTTATTTATTCAATTTTTTAAACATTCATTTCAATAACATTATTAATTCCTTACTAAATTTTAAGTTTTAGTAATTATCATGCTTGATTAGTTATATACCCTAAAATGTATTTTTAAAAGTGATTTATTTTCCTTTTCAAGGATACTGAAAAACAATAAAGTCAATACTAATTATAGTCACTCGATAAGTAAAGTGTAGCTCAACCAATGTTGACCAAAAGGTATACTTCAATTGGCTTATATAAATTTGATCTCTAAAGCTATGTTTTGTTGAACAATAATATAATTAGTAGTTATGATTTTTCCACCATTTATTAAGATGTGTAAGAGAGTTTTCAAAATTAACCAATTTTTTAATACCAAAATTTTGAATCACACTAAATAATTCATCATCAGAATAAGAACAAAATGAACAAATGTAATGAAGATAACTTAAATAAATACTTGGTGGAATTAAAAATAAAGAGAAAATACATACCATAAAAAAATTAAGAATGAAAAATCCAAAAAATAATAAAAGAAAAATTATTAAAAGAAAAAAACATAAATTATGAAAAAAAAAAAAAAAAAAAAACATAAAAAGATTCCCAATAACAAATCTAATAACACAATAAAAAGAAATCCATATAAGAAGAAGTTAATAAAAAATTTAATAAAATAAAACTATAATAAACAACAAAACAAACCAAAGAATATTAAAAAAAAAATAATAATAATAATATCTTCTTAAAATGAGAGCTTAGTTGGTACGAATTATGATGATGTTGGGCATACAATAATGTTATGCACGCGCGTATAACATAGGAATTGATGCCCCTACTATAATCTCTATGCCTCACAACCTTCTATTCTTTTCACGCTCTTCTAAGGACGTTAGGATTATCTTTATTGTGATTTGATGGGCTTGCTTAATATACGCTTTGGCCCCATAATTCATGAAGGGCCTTGGGAGAGTGAGCCCATTAAAAATTGAAAACGGTCTTAACTAAAAAGATATTCACACTAGAAACAAGTCTTTTGTCATAAAAGATTCTGTGAAGTATCTTCCACTTGCCTGCAAATTAGTAAACCCTAATGCACCTTAGCATATTCATTCTCCATTCTAGCTCAACCAATAAAATCTGCAGCTCCGCTCACTCTCTAGAATTCTATGATTGTAATTCACTGTGGATCAATTTTGACCTCTAATGCGTAGTTCTGATTTGGTGTAATGTAGACTTCTACTATCTAATTTGTTGGATTTTGACTGTTAAGGATTGACAGTATTTAGAAATACATTCGAGAGATCACTTGATCAGAAGGGTCAAGTTCTCCTAGGTTGAGCCCCTTGATTAGACCAACTTTGTAGTTGTGATAATTATTGATAGACAATAGACAGGCGTGCAAGTGATCTAGATGGTGATTATGATACAAAGTATTGTTCCTTTTAAAGCTCTAATTCCAAGTGTTCCTAAGTGCTCTTTGTAAATGTGAATTGAATGATAATGCAAAGATTGTGTGATGATCCTTGGATGATTGATTAAGTCTCTAATGAATGTCTTTAAATACCAAGATATAATGAATGCTCATGCAAATGTGTACGAAGTCAACTCCCAACATGACTATAAGGAAAGGGCATGAATTGATCATTTGAATTTAACAAATTTATTTTTTTCACTTTGATCTTCAACATGTGAGATTTGTTTTGCACACTATAGAAATTACCCAAGACATGGAATGTGGAATTTGGGAATTAGGGATAATAAATGATGTGAATATAGAGGAATAGCTATAGATAGGGTAGGGATAGGAATAGATGTATGGAAATGTGTGTGAGTATGAATAGGGATCAAGGAAGGGGCCAAACTTAGTACCAAGGTATGCCACATGTGGCTATGTAATAGTATTAAGAAATTCTTTCTAAATGGACTTGTTGTGGCTTCCACAGCACACCCCTATTCTTTCTAGACTTGGAGACCCTTATTTTTTGCTTTGTCTTTCAATTTTGTCTCTAGCTCCTATATTTCATGTTTTAACAAAGTCAACTATGAATTCTATTGTCTTCTAGTTTATTTGAGTATCAATATCAAGATTGCTTGCTTGCTTAGAGTCTAAAAGTAAGTGGATGTTTGTCGGGGTGGTCATGATGAAGTGTCTTAGTATCTTTGAACTTGTGAGAGAATGCTAATCTTAGGCTTGGTCAAAATTTTGTATCTTTAGGGGTCAAATTATGTCTTTGGTGGGGTTTCAAACTTTTCTTGCAATCCTACAAGTTACAAACTTGCAAAATACGTCTAAAACCCTGAAAAATTGAAGTTGGCATTCTATTTAGTCTAACTTACAAATATGCAAACCTACAAGAAATCCTCAAAACCTTGAAAAGTCTTCTCTATCAGAGCTTTTGACCTAGTTTGCATGCATGCAAACTTGCACACTCTTTGCTAACAGACTTTCTAAATCGACTTGCAAGATTGCATTTAATGTCTCAAGCATATGTGCCTTGTATCATTGTTGTCTACTTGTTTCTAATACTATATTTTATTGATGATGTTTTGTAGTGCCATTGATGTACTTTATCAATGATGTTTTGTAGTGCCACTGATGTACTTTATCGATGATGTTTTATATTGGTGGCTAGTGTCCAACTATGTATTATGGGATGCATACATTGTGACTATGTGTGGACTATTGCAATATTTCAACTTCACTGTTTTCACTATATTTGTTATATATGTGATTTGATTATGTTATCTAGTTCAACATTATGACTATCAACTTTTGCATTTGTGTTTTCGATCGTTTGGCTCTAGGACGATATTTAGTTGATGTAGTTTATTAATATTGTTTCATTTGTACTTCTATCAAGTTAGATTTATATGTTGTTATTTGGCTATCTTGTATGGAGTAGGTATGCCTAATGTTTTATTGAGTGTGCAAGCACAAGTTTTACTCCAATGGTGGTTATTTGGAGACAATCATTTTGGCTAAATGTGTTGTGTAAACATCCTTGTCTCACTCAATTCAAGAAGGAAGATGGGAATTAACAAGTAGAGACTCACGAGAACGTCCCATGACTAGAACCAAAAGATCTAAGCTGGAATCATGAAATAGTTCTTTCCATCCCATAGTAGTACCTAAAGAAAAGAAAGAAAGGAAGAGAGAGTTAGTCAAACAACCCAAGTGCACAAAAATGACAAAATCAAGAGCAAAGGAAAGAGTACTTATGAGGGTCACCCTCTTCCCAAGAGGGGTCATCTGGTGCATGATCACGAACAGAAGGTATGGCAATCTCCTCCTCGAGAGGAATCTCCCTATCCTCTCCTTCGCTGACCTCATCATGATCCTCTCTCACTGGATCGTAATCCTCATCGGAAGAATCAAAATCATCAAGAGTAATCAATGCGCGAGTAGTAGACCCTCTCCTTCCCCTGTGACTAGAGTTGAAGCTATGAATTGTATGAACTAGTCTAGTAATCAAGATTCCAAGAGTCAGGGGAGTGATCATCACCTACTCAAGACTTCCCATCTCCTGAATAGACCTATAATAAACAGGAATTGGGGGCAAGTCCTCTGGAAATTCATCACCTAGTTGCAGTAAGACTCACTCGATGTGGTGTATCTCAACAAAACCATTTCGATCTAAAAGTCATATCACATCCTTGCAGAATTCTCTAATCTGTATCATCAAGCCATGTACTCTCCATGTCAATATAGGGATCAAAAATCATGTCGGCATCAGTCAAAGTGGCCACTAAATGCAAGCTAGCATCAAAATGACCAAGTCGACCCCATCGTGTAGCCCTCAAAAGTCTAGGATCAGGAAGTGGTATCTCCCTTTGGAATGGTCGAATGTGCTCATAGATCCATATCATGATCAAGGAGGGATGAGTGAAAGCAAGAGCCCCTCGGTGCATAATACGGTAAAAATCTTGATAGACCATAGCTAAGATGTTGACGCCCCATGCAAACAAAGTTCCACGCTCTATGCACTAAATGATTGGTGCCCAACACCATCTAAGTCTGGATTATCCCTTATCTCCTGACAACTTTGAAGCAATTAGACCAATGAGGTACTTCCTCAAAGGAGAAATAGGAAGACGAGGAACTAAAGTGAGTTGGACCCGTGTGTGTCTGAGAATAAGATACTCCCTTAGTGGAAGCCCATGCTCGCTTCTCAGCCAGAGTCACTTTCAAGAAGAACAAGCGGTTGTCCCCTCATAGGGATTCGTAGGATGCGATAAACATCATAAAGTGTAATAGTCCACTCCCCTAAAACCTGCGGAAATCTAAAATTGTTCTTGTCGGCATCCCAGTAATTCAAAATGTCACAGCAAATATGAGAAGAAGAATGAACAATTGGAACATGACATATCCTGGCAAGCCCCGCCCTCTTCAAAATAGCACAATCTCCTGAAGAGAGGGACATGTAAGCCTCTGAAAGCCATAGTTGTTGACGGCCAACATTCCATCAAATGTGTGCATTCTACCAAGAATGAAGAACCATGTATTAGATCTCATCAAAATTCAAAAAATCACAAAACTAAGAGTATATTCTTCACAAAATTGCAATAAAGCAATGAGATTAGTGTCAAGATTAGTGAAAAATAGAGTCATAGAAGCATCACAAAACATCAAATTTTAGTCAGAATTAAACTAGTTGGGTCGCCCCTTTTAGCAGGGCAAATCTCCCCCAGGTGATGTTAGACCGGATCTCCCCCGACGACCCTAGTGAAACATGTGGGTCACCCCAGGCGACCTACCTTGGTGAAAGGGGCGACTCATGGGTGACCCTATCCCACACCCTAGCATGCCAAAAAATTCATAAAAAGAGTTAAAATTCTACCTAATTTCGACAAACAAAAACACACTTACGCTCTAAATGACAAAACAGACACAATGCGACAGAAAAAATGGACAAAAACGAAATCATTTGCAAAAAAAATGATAAAATTCAAACTAGGGTTTTGAGAGTAGAAAGTCACATTGTTCGTACCTAATTCTTAGCGAAAGAAGGATTCGTCGCCTCCATTGCCATCACCTCGACGAAAGCTTTCCGACAATTACTCACGCACGATTCCGTCAACAATCGACTCTTCACAAATTATTTCACTCTTCTTGCCTTGTAGCTTAGTTTTCAATTATGCATTTAGGAGTAATTTCTTGCTTTTGTAGCATTTTTGCACCTCCCTTTGCGTGCTTGCATCCTTATAGGTCACCATTGGCAAAACAAACAAAAGTTGAACTTGCGACACAACTCATGGTATGTTCGTTTGTAATTTCATTGTTTATCATTAATATCTCAAATGTCAAACTAATACTAGTTTTTGTAGGTACAATTGCAACAAATTAATGACAGGTAAGGCTTATTTTGGGAACGGTACCTACCTTTCATGTAGACTATCGTCCCCGAAGGGGCAAATATGTAAGCACTAAAAACGCATGAGCTTGCACGAGGACCCCATGATGATGTATAATCCTAATCATGTACACTAAATCATGAATAATAGTGCCCTCTCAACATTACTCCTCTAGGCGCCACCTAGTGTCTTGTTTTTCCTATGTCGATTCTTCTAGTTTCTAACCATTCTTCATTTCCCCTTTGTCAATTCTTCTTTTGTCACATTCTTTGCCTTTCCTACATGCTTAGTTTTCGTCTCTTCATGCTAATTCCACCTTTCGACACCCCGTTATGAAGGTCTCTAACCCTAGGAAGCCTCTAGACAGCCTAACAAACCAAACCCATGTTTCATTTTTTGCCCAGGTTTCCTCCTTTTAGGATTGCCCTATATTATTTGTTGATCTCCCTTGGGCAACCCTGCCTTTTTGCATCCTACAACCTGACTCTAATGCCAGATCACCTCCTCAACCTTTCAATAAGCATACACAACTAATAAAACTCACCTAGGTGCCCTCCTTTTGGTGTCGCCTCTGGCGACCTGCTCTGGTAAAAGGGGTGACCCATTGGCGACCATTGTGAATTTTAAATGCGAGTTTCTCCTTCGATTTGAGCCAAAAAAGGCTTCGTTTTTGCCCAGTTTGCATGCATTTTTGAGCTAAACATAGAGGAAGCCATAATTAACTCATTTGACACTCCCAATCAACTAATTTTGGCCCATGCGATCAATTTTAACTTATTTTTAACTCCTAACAACCATTCCTCCATGAGTGATAAGCTTTTAAGCTCAAATCACTCTTATATCAATTGAGTGCACAAGCAAATCAATTGAGTCTGACTGATCAATCAAGCAAGTTAACTCTCTAATCATGAGAGCTAATTCCTCAATCATCCCCATCCCCCTTGCACCAATCCAACCTATAAATACCCGCCCCTCCAAGCATTAGAGGAGGCGAATTGAAGAATTGTAGCCATTCATAGCTTTTAGTTTGCTCTCTATTAGCATCTTAGGTGCTCACACAGGACACATGTGCCTTTTGTTTGCCATTGTTTTGTTATTCAATCTTTCAAAAGCTTCATTAGAGTATTCTCATACTCTCATTGCTCACAAGCCATAGCCATAGTGCGCAATTAGTGCTCTCATAGCACTCGTAAGCTCGCAATCAAGCTCTATTCATCCCAAGCTTTCAAAAGCTCACATCATTGCCAATCAATTGTCATATTCTCACTTGCCGCCCAAAGGACACCGATGCTGCAAGAGGATGAGAAGGTTGCCACATAAAAAGATTCCTAAGGGTAGTGCAAAGCTCGTGCGCCAAGCTATTCCAGGTTCTTTTCATGTTTTTGTAGTAATTAAATAATGAAAATTTGCTCTTGAGGAAAGTAACTTGTTATTTTGCTCTTGATAGGAATTATTAGTTTGCTTTCATTTCACTGCAATAGATTAGAGTGCAATTACTTTTCATAGATTAATTCATTCACCTTCAGTAGTTAGATCTTTTTTTGCTTTCCTAGAGTAGATTTCAAAAATTGTCAAAAACACAAAAACATAGAGTAGCATTGCATTAGGTAAACTTCATAAAGTGCATTCATATAGAGTTGATTTATTTATTCAAAAAAATACAAAAAATAGAGCTTGCATATCATATAGTTGCATTCATACACAAAAATACAAAAACACGAAAATATTAGGAAAACTCAAAGTATTCAAACCCTCAATTTCATCACGAGGTAGTCACATTCACATTAGACACAAACTCTTGATAACATCACAAGGTAAACCTTCGAAGCAATCAAAAGTCAACCCTGAGTCAATCTTGGTCAAAGCAAATCAAAGCATACCAACTCTCTTAGAATAACAAACGAATGTGCCCAAGACTTAGAGGAGAGTGGGTTAAAGCAATTCTAGAAGAACTAGAGGAAATAAATCTTAGACCACAACGCACGAGGAGCAACAACACATCATTAGGGTCATAGAGCAAGATCGACAAATTCAACAACACATAGAAGCATTTGAAGCTAGAATACGTGTTAGAAACATAAACGAAGCAAATAGACACCCATCTAGGTGTTGGAATCAGAGGAATCCCAACAGGGGACAAATCACAAGTGACCCTTTGGGTCATATTATTTCAACAACTGCTATAGAGAGAACAAGGCAACTCCAAAGCAACCACAAGCCCCAGATCAAGTCGGCCACTCTTCGTGAGGTTCTGCTCCCAAGCAACCGGAACAACCCTCGGGTCTCGCCCCCGCTCGATTAGCTTTTGCCACGAGAGCGAGAGTGACTTAGAGATCACTCGAAGCAAGGAGAGGGTCCATGTGCTGCGTCGGAGTTGACTCATCCACAATTGTGCATGTGTCATGTTTCAAATAGTACACTCCTAGTTCCCACCCAAGGTCAAAAAAATAATTGTTCGCAAATTTTGATACTTCCAAGAGGGGAAAAATCTTGGTATAGTTATGCAACAATTTTTTGAGATTCAATTGGATAATTTCAATTCAATTTTTATCAACCCATATTAGAGTAGTGGTTCAGAAAAAACCCATCTTCCATGATCATGAATAGTCCACAAAGCACTCATATTTAGGTGATGCTCTCAAAAGTGAAGCCCTAGGACATTATGTAAGGTCACCCATCCCATTACTACTTTGGCTCAAGCAAGATGGGTGGATCATTCATGGTCATGAGAGATGGGTTCTTGTAAACAACTATTTATGTAATATATATTGGCAAAGATTGACTCAAACCTATGCAATTGAATCCCATAAACCATCACATAATTTGATACACTCTGAAAAACACTACATATATAAAAATAGAGAATACACTATTTTGTCGTAAAGATTTTATTAGAAGCCCCCTTACGAAATTCATTATACTGATCTCGTTGTCTTAGTATTGATGTCAAATATATCCAAACATTTGAAATTTTTATCCTCAAAGTAGCAAATTTTGGCTGTTATTTTATCAGTTTCAGAGTGAATGATAAAAAGGGAGTTTTAAACTGAATAAGAATCCAATTATATGGAAAAATAATGAAGTATAAAATATGGCAACATTATTAAACAGTAATGGCAAATGAACAGGATATTTGAAACAATGTGTCCATTGCAGACATCACGTAATACTTGCACAAGGTAGTTGCTAGAGCCATGGCAACATTTCCAAGTGTAGGACAATGAGATCCCTATCTTTCCAGGAAAGATTTCTTTTTGTTTTTGTTTTTTTAATTTATTGTTTAATGACAAATGCATCTTTTATGATTTCAAACAACACATAAGTTACATCAATCATATAACGGGATACATATTTCAGGCAACCAGAAGCCTGAATTTTCCAACTTATTCCCTAATGGAAACCGGGTTACATACCATTTAGAACAAACACTGTAGCTTTTTGAACCAACACATTTTCAGTTTATCACAGCTCTCATCAGATGCCAATTTTGCAATGCTAGTGGTATACTCAGAATATCCAATGTTTCATAAAGCTAGAGGAGCCATATTTCACAATGCTAGTAGTAAGAAATCAGAATTCAAAGGGGTTATTAGCAGATACATATTTCAGGCAATAAGAAGCCTGAATTTTCCAGCTTACTCCCGAATAGAAACCGAATTACACGCTGTTTAGAACAGACACTATAGCTTTTTGAACCAACAAATTTTCAGTTTACCACAGCTCTCATCAGATAATTTTGCTATGCTAGTGATAAGAACTCAGAATTTCACGGTGGTTATTAGTCGATACGTATTTGAGGCAACAAGAACCCTGAATTTTCCAATTTATTCCCTAAGAGAAATCTGATTAAATACTGTTTAGAGCAAACACTAGCTTTTTGAACCAACACATTTTCAGTTTACCACAGCTCTCATCAGATGCCAATTTCGCAATGCTGGTGGTAAGAACTCAGAATATCCAACGTTTCATAAAGCCAGAGAAATCAACTCAGCAAGCTAGCGTCTATGTTGGTCTTGCACATCCAGTATTTAGGATTAAAAGGGTAGATGGAGAAATTTCATTGGGAACTTCTCTGTTTTATTAATGGGTCTGTTAGAGACAGTTGAAATCTATATAGGTTGTATCAGTTCTGTAATCTCCCGAACTTTTTGTATCATACTTGAAACCTTTCATAGACAAACAGTTATTTAAATAAAGGGGCATTCCCACCAGGAAAGTAGTACATTTATCAAATTATACATACATTACCAACATCCCTAATGCTTATTTTTAGAATTTGAGAATTTTTAAAGAGGACTCTGAAATGTTATGAACAAATCCTTAATACACACCAAAAATTACCTCCAACAGTGTCTTAACTGCAGCCATTAATTGCCAAAGTCAGAGGTGAAATTTGAAATTTCAGGTGTGGGTGTGAAAAAGCAGCTTTAAACAATGGGAAAATTTGACTTATGCAATCAATTGCTACTAAAATTAAAGGCACCTTCTTTTGTGTGATATTTCAGAGTTTGGCACATTTGCCCAAGTGTGATTTGATTCGATGAGTTTCAACTTTCCAAATACCATTATCAATTTTTTTATTTTATATATATATATGAAATGAGCAAGTTACAAAATCATAATTTTAACTGAACCAAGTATGCGGAAAGTGATGGTAGTTTATTGCACAAACAATTTTTATGTTCTGAAAGCTTTTCAATTTGGAAACACCGGTAGAAGAGAGGCTAGATACATAGCATATCAAATCAAGCAGAGAGAATACTTAGATAGACAAAGTTAACAAGTGAAAGACAGCAGAATACAGCAGCAGAAAAAGGAACACTTGAAACCCAAATATCTAGTTAGGGCAGAGAGATTCTTAACTGAAAACATTAGAAAGTGCATGTGATTTCTTCCTGGTACTAGTATTTGTTGTGGCTCAAATACCACTGTCAATATATTGCTTAGCAAATTTTGAGATGATGTAGCTCTCTTACTTGAAGGTTCTGTTAAAACACCTTTTAGACTATTGTTTTTTTAGTGGAAAACTATTTTTTCTCCACTTATTTCAGAGGTTAGAATCTTTGTACTACCAATAAAATGCAACCCCATTCACTAACATAGGATGTTTGTTAAGATGCTCAAAAAGCATGCACATTGCAATGATTTCAAATGAATATTGCCACGAGATTTCATTGTGGATACTATGCTGGAAATCAACAGATGTATATTCAGTCCTTAAATGAGTGTTCATTAGTTGCTGGAAATGAAATGATGTTGTAGCTGTATGAAACTACATGAAAACAAGAAGAAAAAATAACAACAAACAAGATTGAAGCAAAGATTTTAACCTGGAACTCAAATCAGCTGGAGGTGGCAGATTCTAAACTTCCTCTCATTCCTTTGGCCAAAAATAGTTTCAAAGAGTTCTTTATAGAGCATGTATAGTAATCTTCCTATTGTCATAACTCATACTCACTCCTCTCTACACCAAACTAGTTCTTACTCCTACAACCAACCAAACTCTCTTTCTTACACTGATCTATTTACAATTGAGATTATGACACTTACAAATAGAAACATTGTGTAATTCTAACAAGCCAAATTTTTCACAACCTTGCAAACAATTTCAACTTACCAAAAGAGAACATTAGTATTCCATTTTTCATTTCCTTTTAATCTTGAAGATAATCATAAACATAACCATATACTATTTGCCATTTCATAAATCCATTTTTCCATACATCATGATTCTCCTTGGGTGAGATTATCCTTAGGCCTCCTATTAACCTCACCTTCCACCTTGTGAGAGAAGATTCGTTAGGTAGGTGATGTCATCTCAATCATATGGGTCCATTAATATTATTCCTTAGTTCGTTAACTAAGGCCCATAATTCCTTAGTTCATCAACTAAGGCCCATTCCTTCGATATTTAAATCGAAGGTCCATAGCAATATCCTTGATTCGTCAACCAAGGCCCATAATATCCTTGATTCGTCAATCAAGGCCCATTCCCATGGATTGATCAATACCTACCATAACTATCTACCCCACTACCTTCTTAGTGTTAGGTGCTTAATAAGGAAGTCTCGTATCTACCCTTGGGGATTCATACCTTTATTCTTAGACCATTGTAAGATCATGATACATAAGACATTTTATCCTTATCCCATTATATATAACTTGGACACTTGATGATTAGATCCAATATCTAATTCCTTATGCATAACCATATTCATTTATCATATTAGTCTATTCTTTTATGCATATTCATGATCACATATCTGAAATCAATATATTATTCTTCAATTATAGTTAACATCAATGTGAACTTTACTTCTAATGCATATGGAAATGGATAATACAGTCAGCAGATGTATTTCTTTATTCCTTTTTATTATCAGCATTGTAAAGACAAAGTTTATATAAATTAGAGTTAGCATAATGGGGAGAACGATGCATTATACATACCTTTGTATAATGGCTGTTGTAACTTGAATGACTTACCTTTTTCTTTCCTTCTTTCAATCTGCTCTTCCTTTCCTGACTGTTATGTTTTTTTCTGATTTTTACTTCATCTATCCATGCTTCTCCCCTCCATTTCCCTCTATGCCTTCCATATTATATCCCCCATGTCTCTACGTAGGGGACATATCATTTTCTTAAAGATGATGTCTTTTCCCTAACCGTTACCTTGTTCTTTTAATTAGCTTTATTTAATATTAGTGTTGCCTTTATATGAATGTTTATATTCATTGGTTGCTTATAATACATATTAGTTATTATAATATGTATTAGATATATTTATATCAGTTTTATAATCATAATAATATGTTTATATCTATATCATTAATACTTATATTTATATTTATATATTATATATTGTCTAATTCATATCATTATTAATAATGATATTTAATCTTTTATTTTATTTTGATATTTGTATGGACAATATTTATCTTGTAATGTCCCTTAGCTTATTCTTAATCTTTTCTTTTCTTTCTTTAAATATATCTATTTATATATAATATTTAATTATATTTATATTTATATAATAATATTTAAATGGTCAACATATACATATATATATTTATAATATATCTTAAAATATTACATTTCCATTATATTAAAATAATAATATTACTTCCTAAATATGTGATTATTTAATTTGACTTCATTGTATGATGATTAGATCTTTAATTTAAACAATGCCTTAAAATCAGGGCATGACAGCCCTTCCCACTCGAAATTGCTTGTCCTCAAACAATCACAAGTTCTTCCATTAACTACTAAAAAGGAACATTAGCAATATTAAAGATCCATAAATGAAATCAATACGTCATAACATAATTAATGATATAACATAAATAACATTTAATTTCAACATATAGTTATCCATACCTCAAGTTGATCTTTTGATAGAATCCATAGAAATACCTACAAGCTAGAGTGTGATGGAGGGCACACTTCCTACCTATCAGCTCAAGCACGCAAGAAACCAGCTCAAGCAAGTAGACAAGTAGCTCAGGCAAGTAGGCGAGTAGCTCAGGCAAGTAGGCAAGTAGCTCAAGTAGACAAGCAAGTAGCTCAAGCAAGTAGACAAGTAGCTCAAGCAAGTAGGCAAGTAGCTTAAGTAGACAAACAAGTAAACAAGTAGCTCAAGCAAGTAGGCAAGTAGCTCAAGTAGACATGCAAGTAGCTCAAGCAAGTAGGCAAGTAGCTCAAGTAGACAAGCAAGTAGCTCAAGCCACAAAACATACATGTAAGTTATAAAGTATACATTTAAATACATAAGTCGCACGAATACACGTATTCACATAAGCCACAAAGTAGACTTTGAATACACATAAATCACAAAGTATACACAGGATGGCAGGATGACTGTTCTGATACCACTGTAATGTCCCCTTCTAACAAGCCAAAATCTTCACAACCTTGCAAACAATTTCAACTTACCAAAAGAGAACATTAGTATTCCATTTTTCATTTCCTTTTAATCTTGAAGATAATCATAAACATAACCATATACTATTTGCCATTTCATAAATCCATTTTTCCATACATCATGATTCTCCTTGGGTGAGATAATCCTTAGGCCTCTTATTAACCTCACCTTCCACCTTGTGAGAGAAGATTCGTTAGGTAGGTGGTGTCATCTCAATCCTATGGGTCCATGAATAGTATTCCTTAGTTCGTCAACTAAGGCCCATAATTCCTTAATTCCTCAACTAAGGCCCATTCCTTCGATATTTAAATCAAAAGTCCATAGCAATATCCTTGATTCGTCAACCAAGGCCCATAATATCCTTGATTCGTCAATCAAGGCCCATTCTCATGGATTGATCAATACCTACCATAACTATCTACCCCACCACCTTAGTGTTAGGTGGTTAATAAGGAAGTCTCATATCTACCCTTGGGGATTCGTGCCTTTATTCTTAGACCATTGTAAGATCATGATCCATAAGCCATTTTATCCTTATCCCATTATATATAACTTGGACACTTGATGATTAGATCCAATACCTAATTCCTTATGCATAACCATATTCATTTATCATATTAGTCTATTCTTTTATGCATATTCATGATCACATATCTGAAATCAATATATTATTCTTCAATTATAGTTAACATCAATGTGAACTTTACTTCTAATGCATATGGAAATGGATAATACAGTCAGCAGATGTATTTCTTTATTCCTTTTTATTATCAGCATTGTAAAGACAAAGCATATATAAATTAGAGTTAGCATAATGGGGAGATCGATGCATTATACATACCTTTGTATAATGGCTGTTGTAACTTGAATGACTTATCTTTTTCTTTCCTTCTTTCAATCTGCTCTTCCTTTCCTGACTGCTATGTTTTTTTCTGATTTTTACTTCATCTATCCATGCTTCTCCCCTCCATTTCCCTCTATGCCTTCCATATTATATCCCCCATGTCTCTACGTAGGGTACATATCATTTTCTTAAAGATGGTCTTTTTCCTAACCGTTACCTTGTTCTTTTAATTAGCTTTATTTAATATTAGTGCTACCTTTATATGAATGTTTATATTCGTTGGTTGCTTATAATACATATTAGTTATTATAATATGTATTAGATATATTTATATCAGTTTTATAATCATAATAATATGTTTATATCTATATCATTAATACTTATATTTATATTTATATATTATATATTGTCTAATTCATATCATTATTAATAATGATATTTAATCTTTTATTTTATTTTGATATTTGTATGGACAATATTTATCTTGTAATGTCCCTTAGCTTATTCTTAATCTTTTTTTTCTTTCTTTAAATATATCTATTTATATATAATATTTAATTATATCTATATTTATATAATAATATTTAAATGGTCAATATATACATATATATATTTATAATTACATTCATATTTATTATAAATATATCTTAAAATATTAAAATAATAATATTACTTCTTAAATGTATGATTATTTAATTTGACTTCATTGTATGATGATTAGATCTTTAATTTTAACAATGCCTTAAAATCAGGGCATGACAGCCCTTCCCACTCGAAATTGCTTGTCCAAACAATCACAAGTTCTTCCATTAACTACTAGAAAGGAACATTAGCAATATTAAAGATCCATAAATGAAATCAATACGTCATAACATAATTAATGATATAACATAAATAACATCTAATTTCAACATATAGTTATCCATACCTCAAATTGATCTTTTGATAGAATCCATAGAAATACCTGCAAGCTAGAGTGTGATGGAGGGCACACTTCCTACCTATCAGCTCAAGCATGCAAGCAACCAGCTCAAGCAAGTAGACAAGTAGCTCAAGTAGACAAGCGAGTAGCTCAAGCAAGTAGGCAAGTAGCTCAAGTAGACAAGCAAGTAGGCAAGTAGCTTAAGTAGACAAGCAAGTAGCTCAAACAAGTAGACAAGTAGCTCAAGCAAGTAGGCAAGTAGCTCAAGCCACAAAACATACATGTAAGTTATAAAGTATACATTTAAATACATAAGTCGCACGAATACACGTATTCACATAAGCCACAAGGTAGACTTTGAATACACATAAATCACAAAGTATACACAGAATGGCAAGATGACTGCTCTGATACCACTATAATGTCCCCTTCTAACAAGCCAAAATTTTCACAACCTTGCAAACAATTTCAACTTACCAAAAGAGAACATTAGTATTCCATTTTTCATTTCCTTTTAATCTTGAAGATAATCATAAACATAACCATATACTATTTGCCATTTCATAAATCCATTTTTCCATACATCATGATTCTCCTTGGGTGAGATAATCCTTAGGTCTCTTATTAACCTCACCTTCCACCTTGTGAGAGAAGATTCGTTAGGTAGGTAATGTCATCTCAATCCTATGGGTCCATTAATATTATTCCTTAGTTCGTCAACTAAGGCCCATTCCTTTGATATTTAAATCGAAGGTCCATAGCAATATCCTTGATTCATCAACCAAGGCCCATAATATCCTTGATTCGTCAATCAAAGCCCATTCCCATGGATTGATCAATACCTACCATAACTATCTACCCCACCACCTTAGTGTTAGGTGGTTAATAAGGAAGTCTCGTATCTACCCTTGGGGATTCATGCCTTTATCCTTAGACCATTGTAAGATCATGATCCATAAGCCATTTTATCCTTATCCCATTATATATAACTTGGACACTTGATGATTAGATCCAATATCTAATTCCTTATGCATAACCATATTCATTTATCATATTAGTCTATTCTTTTATGCATATTCATGATCACATATCTGAAATCAATATATTATTCTTCAATTATAGTTAACGTGAACTTTACTTCTAATAATGCATATGGAAATGGATAATACAGTCAGCAGATGTATTTCTTTATTCCTTTTTATTATCAGCATTGTAAAGACAAAGCATATATAAATTAGAGTTAGCATAATGGGGAGAACGATGCATTATACATACCTTTGTATAATGGTTGTTGTAACTTGAATGACTTACCTTTTTCTTTCCTTCTTTCAATCTGCTCTTCCCTTCCTGACTGCTATGTTTTTTTCTGATTTTTACTTCATCTATCCATGCTTCTCCCCTCCATTTCCCTCTATGCCTTCCATTTTATATCCCCCATGTCTCTACGTAGGGGACCTATCATTTTCTTAAAGATGATGTCTTTTCCCTAACAGTTACCTTGTTCTTTTAATTAGCTTTATTTAATATTAGTGCTGCCTTAATATGAATGTTTATATTCGTTGGTTGCTTATAATACATATTAGTTATTATAATATGTATTAGATATATTTATATCAGTTTTATAATCATAATAATATGTTTATATCTATATCATTAATACTTATATTTATATTTATATATTATATATTGTCTAATTCATATCATTATTAATAATGATATTTAATTTTTTATTTTATTTTGATATTTGTATGGACAATATTTATTTTGTAATGTCGCTTAGCTTATTCTTAATCTTTTCTTTCCTTTCTTTAAATATATCTATTTATATATAATATTTAATTATATTTATATTTATATAATAATATTTAAATGGTCAATATATACATATATATATTTATAATTACATTCATATTTATTATAAATCTAATATATCTTAAAATATTATATTTTCATTATATTAAAATAATAATATTACTTCTTAAATATATGATTATTTAATTTGACTTCATTGTATGATGATTAGATCTTTAATTTAAACAATGCTTTAAAATCGGAACATGACACATTGGGAGCTTCCTTTCATGCACTAAAGGACTTGCAAATGTTATGGAAAGCAGAACATTTTTCTGCCATTACATTGCCTATAAGTTTGAAATGGGACAAACTGTCACAATTGTCAGGGCAGAACTGCTATGAGACTAACGAAAACAGCACGATAATGACAAACCTGCTATGACAGATTGGCAGATACAAAACTGCCACCATGTTTTATCTGGCAGTTTTGTCACTGAAAAAAACTGCTCTTTGTTTTTATTCTATATTAATTCAAGTTCTTGGTTGATTGATGAAGTGAACTGTTTTCTTATGATTCACACCTCCCCTTTCCAAGAGACTCTAGGTCCGCTGGAAGCTTAGTGGTTTTAGGAAATATGGGAGGCATTTGCACTTCCTCCTTGATGTACCATTTCACTTGCTTAGGTGTCTTTTCCTCATAACCAATCTGCAAAGACTCCTTTGGTTCCCTTCTTGTCTCTCTGACTTTCTTTTGCAACACCACATCCTACAACTCTCCTTGACTATCAAAGTCTTCAACAGAGGGTAGTAATTGTTTGTCCTCCAACATGGATGGCTAATATATATGCAAGTTCTCACAATTGACTACCGATTGCATCCTCATGAATTAAGGTCATTCAAGCCTAACCACATTCCCTCCAACCTACACCGTGATGGTAAATAGTCCAAATATTAGAGGATTTAGCTTCCTAACTTATCCTTGGAGTCTCTCCTTGCTCAAGTAAAGCCACACCTTGCCTCCCACATTGAATGTGTGTTCTGTGAAAATTCTATTGCAGCTACTAATTATTAATCTCCTATCTTATATAGATTATTTGACTGCCAAAAATTAATTCACAGCAAATATTAAAAAATAATACAGCTGCAACTTCACAAATAATCATGGAGATAGAAAAATAAAATATGCAAAATAATGAACACAATATTTTTGGACAAATTGTCCATGGAAAAAAACCCCGAAGGGAAAACCAATCAGCACATAAGAATTTTATTTAACTGCAGAAAATTAAGAGATACAAAATTGCTTGCCTCTTACTGGCAGAGCTCCGGCAATTTTCCTTCCCTCAATTGCTCCTATTGAAATTGCTCCAGCAATTTTCTTTACGGAAATTTTCCTCGTCTGGAAATAATTTTCTTCTCCGATAATTCCACTGCTGCTCTCCAACGCTATCACTGCACCCTTGCTCTCACTGCAAATTTATTTATTTGCTATCGCTGCAAATGTTTTTCAAATCTGTGTTCTCCAAATGCCCATTGATCCTCTTTTATAATCCTCTCATTGAAAACCAATGGCCATGATTTAATTTCAATCAATGGCTAAGATTAATTAGACTCTAAAAAACCCTAATATCTAGAAGTCTCTTGAGAAATCAATTTTTTAGGTATGGAGATAATTATTCCAATTGTGTTTCTAGCCTCGTAATCACCACCCGAGACTAGAACACATGTCCAAGCTACATTAAAATTAACACTCCCTCTTAGCGAGGAAGGTGTTCTGCATAACACCCAACTTATCTCTGAAGAAGATGAATTTCGCCTTCCCCAATGCCTTTGTCAAAATGTCTGCTACCTGCTGATTTGTAGGTATATACTGTAGCTGAACAATCCTCCGCTGTACACAATCCCTGATAAAATGATACCTGATGTCTATATGCTTAGACCTATCATGAAACACTGGATTCTCAGATAATCTGATGCAACTCTGATTGTCACAGTGTATCACGGTAGTCTCAACCCTCTAACCAAACAAGGCTACCAGCAACTTCCGAAGCCATATAGCCTCACACGTTGCCATGCTAACTGCTATGTATTCTGCTTCTACAAAACTCAGAGCCACGAACTTTTGCTTCCTGCTGTACCAAGAGACAACTCCTAATCCCAAACTAAAGCAGCACCCTGAAGTGTTTTTCCTGTCCACTATACTACCTGCCCAATCTGCATCAGTATAGCCTATCAACCTGATACCATCACCTTGAGCATGTCTGATCCCATACTCGATTGTACCACGCAAATATCGCAACACATGCTTTGCCGCTGTCTAATGCACTCTCTTCGGCTCAACCATGAACTGACTAAGAGAGTTTACTGCAAAGGACATATATGTCCTAGTGTTGACCAAATACATGAGAGATCCAATCAACTTCCTGTATAAGGTGGGGTCTACATCCTTTTCCTTGGATGAGTCTACCTTCTTCCAATTCGTGATCATAGGTGTAGACATGGCTCTGCAATCTTGCATCTCAAACCTCTTCAAGATTTCAATGCAGTATTTCCCTTGTCCAAGGAAAATCTCTCCATCTGTCTGCCACACTTCCATGCCTAGAAAGTAGTGCATAAGCCCCAAATCCTTCATCTCAAACTCTGCTACAAGGTCCCTCTTGCACTCCTCTATGAGCCCCAGTGAACCTGTTAAAAACAAGTCGTCCACATATAGAACAAGAATGAGAACTTCACCCCCAACCACCAAGTAGTAGAGGTTAGCATCTGCCTCACTCTTCACAAAGCCTATTCCCTGCAAGTATCTATCAATGCGCTCATACCACACCCTGGGAGCCTGCTTGAGTCCATACAAAGCTCTCTTCAATCTACACACGTGGGTTTCGCTGTTGTGTACTACAAAGCCCTCTGGTTGTTCTATGTATACCTCCTCTACCAATTCACCATTAAGAAATGTCGTCTTGACATCCATTTGATGGATCTGCCATCCCATATGTGCTACAAGTGAGATTGCGGCTCGTATAGAAGTATATCCGGCCACTGGAGCGAATGTCTCATCATAGTCTATTCCCTCCTGAGAGAACCCCTTGGCCACGAACCTTGCCTTGTATTTCTCGATGCTACCATCTGCACCATGCTTAATCTTATAGATCCAACGTGATCCAACCACTGCCCTATCTGTTGGTCTAGGCACAACCTCCCACACATCGTTCTACACTATTGAGGTATATTCCTCAACCATCGCATCTTGCCATACCTGTTGTTGTGCAACCTCCTGATAGCTGGAAGGCTCGCTATCTACCAATTGACTAACCAATGCCACATAGTCATTATACTTGGTTGGTTGTTTCCACTGTCTACTACTCATCCTAGGAGCTCCCACAAACTCCTGAGTATCCCTATGTGTCGTTTGAACCTCACGGTTCCTCCTGTCAACTATAGAGGATGAAATATCAAACTCCATATCTTCTTGATGCATCTCTTGGATTTGTTGTATCTGTTCCTCCATGCTCTGCGAACTCTCAACACCTGAGCCTGTGCTTGTACTAGTAACTGTACTCGTGCTTCGCTACCCCTGTTCTGGTTGAACAATCCTTGGAGCTTCTATTGGCTGCTCATTCTGATCATCTGCTGGCAAATCTCTGGACCTCCTATATGCCTTGTCCTCCATGAATTTGACATCACGCCTAACTATAATCCTCTTGGTCCCTGGAATAAATATCCGATATGCCTTTGAGGTCTCATTGTACCCCACAAAGTACCCTCTCTCTACAGTCTGATCTAACTTGGAACGTGTAGGCCCTAGAATGTGACAAAACGCCAAACTCCCAAATATCCTGAAGTGGCTGACATCTGGCTTCTTCCCTGAGAATGCCTCCTCTGGTGTCATCTTGTCCAATACCTTATGCGGAACCCTGTTCTGTATGTATATTGTTGTACTGCATGCCTCTGCCCATAAGTAACATGGCATATCTTGGTCATACAACATAGCCCTTGCTGCCTCCGATATAGAACAATTCTTCCTCTCAGCAACCCCATTCTGCTGCGGGTTATAAGGAACAGTCCACTCTCTCTTGATTCCTTCCCTGGCACAGAACTCCTGGAACTCTTTCCCTTTGTACTTGTCTCCATTGTCTGACCGAAGAACCTTTACCTTCCTGCCTGTCGAATTCTCCACAAGAGCTTTGAACTCCTAGAAGTGACTGAAGACCTCATCCTTGGTCTTCAAGAAGTATATCCAGGTCTTCCTGGAGAAATCATCAATAAAAGTAACAAAGTACTTGTATCCTCTGAGAGACTTCGTTGACATTGGTCCACATATATCTGAATGTACTAGATCAAGAACCCCCTTGGATCTGGTGTCACTCCTTGGAAAAGCTGCTTTCACAAACTTCCCCAACACACATCCCTTACATACATCATCATGCTCTGTGCTCACCTCTGGAACACCTGTCACTGTCTCACGAAGCAATTTAAGTGCTCCATGATGTATATGGCCCATCCTCCTATGTCATAGCTCTCCTTGATCTCTAGGATTACTACTGCTCACTAGTGCCTTAGGAGTATCAAACTGCAACCTGTAAAGTCGGCCGCTCCTTACTCCAATAGTTATGGGTGATTTCCAATCCTTATGCTTGATTAAAACATGCACCCCTCTAAAGAGTACATTGTAGCCTTTATCTTGAAGGACAGATATGGAAATTAGATTCATACCCAAGCCTGGCACATGCAACACATCATGAATGGAAATAGGCTTGCCATTCTCCCTCTGAAATAGAACACTCCCTCTCCCAACTGGATTGCACTTGGACTTGTTCCCCATTTGAATCTAGAATCTGATGTCCTTCTCCTTGTAGCTGGAGAAGTACTCCCTAACTCCTGTCATATGAAATGACGCCCCACTATCTATATACCAAACACCTTGTGAGGTTGAGCTAGTTAGACAAGCTATGAGTGCAAACTCATCCTCCATTCTACTAGAAAGCTCATCTACACTTGCTGAAGCTGCCGTTTGCTTCTTGCCTTTCTTTTCATTTTTCTTCCTTTGTGGGCAATCGCTGACATAGTGGCCGAACTCGTGACAGCCATAGCATTTGATCTTAGACAAGTCCTTCTCACTTTTTGGATTTAATCCTTTGCCAAACCCCTTCTTCACTTTCCCTTTTCCTGCTAGGGCAACGTTTTCCTGTTTCAGCTCACTTTTCTGACTATTACTGCTGGTTCCACTGACAAGACTTAGTCTAAGCTCCTCCTGAGTGAAGTCGCTCCATAGTCGATCCCAACTCGGTAAGGTGTCTCGTCCATTAATAACTTGAACGACGACATCCCACTGCTTAGTAAACCCATTCAGGGCTATTCGTACTAGCTCGTCATCATTTGGTTTGTCTCCAACAGTTGCCAACTCATCCTTAACAAGTCTAAGCCTGGTGAGGTAACTTGTAACGTCTTCTCCCTTGTTCATCCAGGTATTTCTCAACTTTTCTTTGAGAATCAACTTCCGGTTAATGGTAGCATTCTGGTACAGATTCAGAATGGTGTCCCACATCGTCTTCGATGTATCTAACTCTACAATATGTGGAACAATATGATCCTTAACACCATCAAGAATCAGCCTCCTCGCCTTGGCATCTTCCTTCTTATATGCTAAGAGTTGTGTTGCATCTGTAGGTACAGGTACAACAGTGGTCACATATTCCTTGATACCATTCTCTTCCAGCAATAAAGAAATTCCGGCTTTCCAGACACCAAAATTTGAAGCTCCATCCAATCTGTCCTGATCTCTTAAACCTGCTGAGGCCATCTCAAAATAAAATAATAATAATAATTTTGAAGAGGTCAAACTAGGTTTTATAAACCCTAGATTTTTTTATTTATTATTTTTTCTTTCTCCCTGTGCTGTACTGAGCTTTTTTTTTTTTGCCCTCAGATCTGCTCTAATACCATGTGAAAATTCTATTGCAGCTACTGATTATTAATCTCCTATCTTATATAGATTATTTGACTGCCGAAAATTAATTCACAGCAAATATTAAAAAATAATACAGTTGCAACTTCACAAATAATCACGAAGATAGAAAAATAAAATATGCAAAATAATGAACACAATATTTTTGGACAAATTGTCCCTGGAAAAAAACCCCAAAGGGAAAACCAGTCAGCACATAAGAATTTTATTCAACTACAGAAAATTAAAAGATACAAAATTGCTTGCCTCTTACTGGCAGAGCTCCGGCAATTTTCCTTCCCTCAATTGCTCCTGCTGAAATTGCTCCAGCAATTTTCTTTACGGAAATTTTCCTTCCCTCAATTGCTCCGGCAATATTTTATTATCCAAAAATATTTTCCTTGTCCGGAAATAATTTTCTTCTCCGGTAATTCCACTGCTGCTCTCTAACGCTATCACTGCGCCCTTGCTCTCACTGCAAATTTATTTATTTGCTATCGCTGCAAATGTTTTCCAGATCTGTGTTCTCCAAATGCCCATTGATCCTCTTTTATAATCCTCTCATTGAAAACCAATGGCCATGATTTAATCTCAATCAATGGCTAAGATTAATTAGACTCTAACAAACCCTAATATCTAGAAATCTCTAGAGAAATCAATTTTCTAGGTATGCAGATAATTATTCCAGTTGTGTTTCTAGCCTCGTAATCACCACCCGAGACTAGAACACATGTCCGAGCTACATTAAAATTAACATGTTCTTGAGCCTTGTACTTGGCTTGAGACTTCTATAGCTATTCTTGCACTTTCAGATGGCTTTGCTTAATCCTCTCAATGAATTTTTCTACACTTGTCACCTTTTAATTCTAGGTTTTTGATTTTTCCCTTCTCTTTGCCGCCTTAAGTAATATCAAGTGTGTTGGTGGCCACATAACCAAAATATGCTTCAAAAAAATGGCTTATTAGTGGATATGTGCACTATGCTATTATAAGAATGTTGTATGCCAAAGCTTCATCCCATGTCAATGGATGCCCTATGCTATAGCCCCTTATTAGCGGAACCAAGGTCATATTTACAACTTCTATGTGGCCATCTATTTGAGGACGGAAAGTTGTTCTTTATAGCTTGGTATCTATCTTGCTCCATAAGGAGGTCCAATACTTCCCCAAAAACCTTGAATTTATGCCTAGTTTAATTGACTTAGACAAACCAAAATGCACCCAGACATTAGAATAGAATAATCCAGTTGTTTCATGCCCTTTTATCATCTTCTTGCATGGAACTAAACCACATCTTGTTGAATCAATCTACCACAACTTACTAGTAGTCACTGCCATGCTCAGACATTGGTAAACTGGCCACAAAATAGATAGAGATTCTCTCCTATGGTCTAACAGACACAGGTAAAGGCACATGCAACCCTTTTGTCCTAATCTTAGGCTTGCTTGTGCAACATAATTTACATCCTCCAATAAATTTTTGAAATCTCTTCTTGAATTTTGAGTCAAGACACATCAAAGTTCCACAAAGTCTCCAAGATTGGGGGATGCGGGGACAAGGGAACAAAAGAATGGCAAAAATTTTCCCAAAATTTGATCATGGCAGGGGGACGGTGGCCAAAATAATATATAATAATTAAAAAATTGATTATAAAACACACCAAAAGAAATTGTAGTTTATCGTTTATATAGACAATTTGACAATCCATTGAACTAGAATTCCAAATATATAATTATAATATTAAATCAAGCTTGTAATACAACATTTGTGTTAAAAGTAAAATGGGCCAATGGCTAATCCAACTCATTGTCCGATGCAAATTTGGTGGGGGGCTTGTTGCTAGAACTGTTAAATCCCTTTTTCACTCCTAAATCCCCAAGGCAAACCATTTCTTTGCCCATATTAAACTGTTCTTTGATGAGAAAAACAAATATAACATAGCATTATCAAATGTACTAAGCTTAAGTGGTAAAAGTAGATATTTACAATTTATCTGATTTGCTGACAACAGGCAGGCATTGGTAGAAAAATCAAACTTGAAGTGATTGATTCTTATATCTAGTTGAAATTGAAGGTTTAAAAAAATAAAAAATAAATCAACAGAATTTTTTATTTTTTCTGAAATTGAGACTAAATGAAGACGATAGTGTAAAGGTTACAGAGGAGTGGCTGTGTAATAGACAGCATGGGGACCAAGATGAGGGCTACAGAATTGAAGTGGAATATCTATTTTCTTATCCAGTTTTGTTTTACCTGCTTCCCAAGAAATAGTAATGAGGATTCATAATCTAGCAAACATTTATGAACAGAAAAATTATAGTGTTGTACCCATACAAAAAAATTTGTATCGAGTCATTTTTCAAGTCAAATCCTCATCATGTCTTGTTTTGAGAGCCATTGTTCAATCCTTTTCTTTCATGTTCGTCAATGACATATTTACAGGCTCTAATCAATGTCTTCACACAACCAACAATGAATGTTTTCCAATGCATTCAACAAGATGAAGAACGGAGCTTGGATGAACAAAAAGATGCAAAATTAATTAAGGCACGGAAAAAGGGACATCTCAATGTATTGGAAAGCGCCAATGCGCTGAGTAACCCATAGTTGGTAAAAAAAAGTGGAAAAGGGGACATCCCAATGTATTGGAAAGTGCCAATGCACTGAGTAACCCACATTTGGTAAAAAGGTGGAAAAAGGGGCATCCTAGTGTATTGGAGTGCTTCTCTCCAAAGGTTGAACACTTTGTGTTTCGAGTAATGAAAAAAGACATCCTAGTGTATTGGCGCACTCCTCTCCATTGAGTGTCCAATTTTAAATGAATTTTAAGTGAAAAAGGGAGACAATATGTGAAAAAGCATGCATCATTGTAAAGAGAAGTTCAAATTTCAAACATAACGCAAAAGGGGGCATTAAGTCAAAAAGTGTGCCATTGTAAAGAGATGTCCCAATTTCAAGTCAAAAACACAAAAAAGGGGCAATAAGTGAAAATGCATGCTCCTAGCCATAAGATGTCCAATGCCAACTTAAAATTAGAACAAAATGGTACTTTTAAGTAAAAAAGAGTGCTCCCAGTGGGCAAAGTCAAGTGAAAATTAAAACAAAAAGTAAAAAGGGGCAGCCTATGCATTGGAGTGCTCCTCTCCGAAGGAAGACCAAGTTTTGTCAAATGCAAAAAAGGGACAGTTAGGCCATTGGAGCACTCCTCTCCATTGAATAGACAAATTTCATGCAAAAGAAATCAGCAAGGGTTTCAAGGTTAAATCTGTCCTAGAAGAGTGTTTGTTAGGATCAAAAATAGAAAAACTTCCTCCATAAAAGCCTTGGGTGTTTGCTCTTCATACCTCCATTCTTTCCAAGCTCCATTTAAGACTCTTTGTGTTTACTTTCAGCAGGGTTTTCAGTGAGCTTACAGCAGATTTGCAAGTGTCTCAGCAGTATTCAATGACAACACACTATTTGGTATTCATTTGCAGCACTTACATTAATAGCAGTTTGACAAGATACTGAAAGACTTATCATTTCCTTCACTCTTCATTCGAAGTGCTTCAAAATCAATGGTCTGATTTTCATCGAAGGAGAACATGTGAAGATGATCATAATATCATACCTTGAGCTATTCTTAGATGACCTTCTAGAAGGTCTATTCAATGGCATCCTATTTGAAGATTTCTTATTTATATGACATAGTTGGAAACAATTTGTATTTTGCATAGTTGCCAAGAGACCAATACCAGTACCGGAGACTGGTACCGGTACCAGTACATCTATTTTTGAAAATAGAAGGGGGTACTTGGAGACACCATTTATTTTTTAATATAATTTAATAATATAAGTACATATATTTTTGTAATAAGTATATATATATATATATATATTACTGTTATATTAATATTACTGTATATATTACTTGTAGGTTACTTGTAACAATTTAATATAACTTACTATATATATTGCTATATGTAGCTATATATATATATATATATATATATATATATATATATAGTATTATATATTACTGTATATATATAATATATATTATTGTATATAATAATATATAGCTATAGACAGCAATATACATAGTATTATAGCCAGTGATATATATATATATATATATATATATATATATATATATATATATATTACTTGTAGCTTACTTGTAATAGTTTAATGTAGCTTATTGTAAATATATTACTGTAGATACTAGTATTGAGGTTTGAAGTCCGTAGGAGTAAGAATCCATTGAGCTCATGCGAAAACGACAGAAAAAATGAAGGGTAGGAAAAGAAAAAAAGTGGAGATGCCTTTGTATTGATGCAGGGTACCTGGAGACGTGCGAGAGACGCGATTGGAAGTTTCTTGCAAAGGGATACATAACCAGTCGAGTCTTCGAGACAGGAGACATGTACCAATCTCTAGGACACGTCCCGGGGGGGAGACGCGTCACCTGGTAACACTGGTATTTTGGGCTTGCTTGGATTGCAAGCGAACCATTTTTAGTATAGGAACTAAACTATGCTTTTTTGTTTATTTATCATGCAAAGCTTTGTAAAAAAACTTATAAATAAGTGCTTTATGCACTTTGATTTTGCGCTAATCGTAATTGTCACGCCTATTTGCTACTAAGATTATTGTTCAAGCTTCTTGTGTTGTCTTATGTGTTGATTTGGTATATTGAATGGAAATTAGTGATTGTTGTAGGCTTTGTACTACCATTTTCATTAACGTGGGTGTTGTAACTTTGTCTGCAATTTCCATTATTCAATTTATCATGGCTTGTCTATTGTTTCCAATCCAATTCAATTCATGTGTGGTACTCATTCTTTTTGGTCTCTCCTTTTAGCTAGGGAGAATAAGCATTGGTTGTCATAAATTAGGTCATTCATTTTGGTAAAAAAGATACAAAATCTCTCGTCCATGTTAGAAGTGTTGATTAGCCTTGTGCCCATACCTGAAAAGCTGAAAATAGAAAGATTGGTTTTCTTTAGTTTTTTTGCCTTGCATGTTGAAAACCCCAAAATTATCTTGTGCATATTGTAAAAAGCTAAAGTTCATTCCCATAGGTCCTAGGGTTTGGTTTAGTTTTCTTACAAAGGGAGCGTTCCCTACTACTTCGAAGAAAGGTTTTACATGTTCCATTTTATGTTTTCCTAAAAGGGACAATTATAATGCTAACACACAACTTAACTATGATTTTTAAAATGTGTTATTTTAAAATGGTGTAGGTATGCCATATCGTTCTCTAGACATCTAAGGGATGTTTGCATGTCCCCCGACTATTCAAGGAACGACAAGGCATCCCAAGACATACCCTACAAAGGGAACACCCCACAAATGTCCCCTGCACTACAAGGCCACCTCGAGGATGAACCCCTTTGCAAGTGATGCCTAAAAGGATGGTGGGGGGAAGTTTTGTCCCTTTCCCGCTATTTCCAGGATATCCCCATCCCTTGGTAGGCAAGTTTTACCCTTGGGATGTGTTCCCGAGGAACATTGATACACATACCTTTGCAAATGAGCCATGGTTTTGCCATCACCAAGTGACTTGAAACTTTGGAAGTATGTTCTACACAAATGAGTAAAAGCATTTCATCTTTTGACATGCATAATTTGTTTGACTTTTAGAGTAGCACATCTTTGATGTAGACATCCATCTGATCTTCAACACCTCTCTTTGTCTTCAAATGCCAACATACCTCTCTAAATTTTACATCTTAAGTACATCACTTCTTATAAGCCTCTTTTGTAAAAGGAAAAATTTGTGAAACTATTGCCAATGTTGAAATTTGCTTTGAAATTGGTGTCCTAATAACATATCTGCCACTCCATATGTGCTTCCTTTCTTCTACATGATCACCAATTGGAACTATTGATGAAATCCTATCCACGTGTATGTCTTGCTTGTTACTATTTTCTCTATATTTACAAATACTGTAAAAGTGTATGACCAATGTGAACAATTGTTTCTTTGCCTAACAAATAATGCTTCCATTTATTAGTGGCTTGTACAAGTGCATACATTACTTTATCATAAATGTGGTTTTAACTTTTCTAATACAGTTTTAGAGAATAGTTTAAAATAATTGCAAACTGGCTTACCTCCTTGCAATAAAATTGTTTGCATAATCAATTCAATTCATTTCTACTTCAAATAGGTGCTGCAAATTAGGAAGATGAAGCACTAGTTTGTGGCTGATATTATATTTTAATGAATCAAAAGCACTAATATGTTCCTTAACCCAAAAAAAACTCTTACCACTTGATTGCAATGAACTTCCTCATATATTAAACTACTCAATAAGTCTCCTTGCTTTTATACCAGTCTTAAATGCAGGCCGCTTTTGTCAAATTAATTTGTAATTCTCCTCCTCCAACCACATGCCCCAAATAAACTAGTTAATACTCTGCAATTTGCAAATGCATGCTTCTGCAGTTACACAAGTTGTTTTTCTCCAACATTTCCAAGATTTTCTTGGAATGACTTGGATGTTCTTCCCATGGAGGATTGAAAACCAAAATATCATCTAGATACACTACGACAAGTGTATCTATGAATGGCCTCAATACATCAATCATCTATAAATAAACCAAAAGAAAGTACCAACAATTGATATAGACCTTGTTTTGTTTGAAAAATTGTCTTCCATACATCTTCCTCCATATGAACTTGATGGTACCCAAATTTGAGATCCAACCATGTAAAATAGTTGGCACATCGAAGCCAGTCCAACAAGCCATGGGAACATGTTCTTAACACTTGATTGCAATTGCATACAAAGTTGCGACTATTGTGGAGAATGATGGAATGAATCTCCTCATCTATCAAACTACTCCAAAAAAGCTCCTTGCATTTGTAGCACTCTTAGACATGGGCCAATTCGTAATAATCTCAACATTTGTCAAATCAACTTGTAATTCTCCTCCTCCAACCACATGCCCCAAACAAACTAGATAATGCTTTGCAATTTGCAATTTCACACTTCTTTATGTTACACAAAAGTCATTTTTCTTCAACATTTGCAAGATTTTCTTCAAATGTTCTTCCCATGGAGGGTTGAAAACCAAAATAGCATCTAGATACAATATGACAAGTGTATCTATGAATGGCCTCAATAAATCAATCATCTAGCTCCTTGATGTAGCATGTGCATTACATAAACCAAAAGATAGTACCAACTATTCATATAGATCTTGTTTTGTCTTGAAAGTTGCCTTCCATCCATACAAACTTGATGGTACCCCAATTTAAGATCCAACTATGTAAAATAGTTGGCATGCTGAAGCTAGTCCAACAAGTCATCAATCCCACGGAGTGGAAACATATTCTTGATGATTGTGTTCAAGGTTCTATAATTTATGCACATCCTCCAAGAGCCATCTGTTTTCTTTACAATGACATTAGTTGATCTGCATGGCTAAGTACTTGGGCCTATGATCTCTTACTCCAACAGCTCTTGGAATTTGTTTCTTCACTTCATTTCTCTTTAAAGGAGAGTGCATGTACAATCTAATATTTGTTAGAGCAGATTCAGGCAGCAGATGAATTTCATGCTCTACTTCCTTGGTGGAAATCTTTTGGGGAGTTGGAAACACTTCCTAAAATTACAGGAATAACAAATCCAAATTTTTCAATCCACTACCAGCACCCTTAAACTCTGAAATTTCGTTCTTCTTTCTTATCCTTCAAAATAAGTAAACTAAACCTCATATTTTCTTGAATGAGTTTGTTTCCTTGGTTAACACTTACCATGACAAGCCTAATCTTACTTTGGTGTGCATTAACAAGATAGTTGATCCCATCCTTCATCCTTATATTTTTTCCCTCCTCATAAAGATAGCATCCCTAAAATAGGAATAAGGACTTTCAAGCACAACATCAATTGAAATCAAATCTTCTTCAAACTCATCAATATATCCTGAATTTATAGCAAACTTGACCTAGCATTTCTTAGTCACTTGAATCTCTACAACTTTATTCACCTAAGCCAATGGGTATGGATGTGGATGGTCTTAAGTTTGCAAACCATGCCTTCTTACAATTTCATCCACAATCAAATTAGATAAAAAACCAGGATCACAAAGTGCAACTACTTTTTCTTTCTTGATTCGGATTTGGATTTGAAAAATATTGCTAATCTCTTCTTGTTCCTTGCTTGTGGCATTAGTTGCAGTACAACTAAATTTCTCAGATACATCCAAACAATCCTCTCTCCCTCCACCTCTTTTCTATCAACCAAGGTGAACATGAACTTCTTGGAATGCCCTTTGGTGTGGTTATATGGGTGCACTTGAAGATACAACTTCCAACAGTCTAAAGTAGTATGTCCATCTCTAACATAATATCTACAATGATTATTGGAATGCTTGCAAACATGTAAAGAAGTGCCACTTTTCTTAGCTTGCCACCAACCTTTTAAGGATTTATTTGGCTAATTTTGTTGTTTCTTGTGCTGATTTGATGATTGATTTTGCTTAGGTGATTCACCTTCACCTGGCTTCTTCTCATCCTCAATGTAGCATGCATTTGCCACACTTGATCAAGGTCATCAGGTTTGTTGTAGATGAATATTTTCCTTATGTGTGGGCACAGTCCTCCCATGTATTTTATCATCATATTCTCTTCCTCCAAGTTCAACTTCAACAACATGGCTTTTCTACAGAATTCTGCAGTGTAATCCTACACATATTGATTATTGTATTTTTTGAAATATTGCCACTAAAGATAAATATTCTTAAGTAATTTTTTAGATCGTTCCAAACTAGATACTATTTGCATGTTCTTTTAACAAGCAATTGGATAGCTTTCCCACCAAACTAGAGCATGACCCTCCAATTTGAAATGTCCAAAAGAAATCTTTGTGCCTCACTAGCTTCGTGCACATTACAGTAATCCTCCAGTTTCTTATCCACCTTCCTGTTAAAAATATCTGACTGCTAAAGCTGCAATTCCTCTTCTTAAGATCTTGTCACTATCATACAAACCAACACAACTATCCACAATCCTCCATTTTCTTAGCCACCTTCCTGTTAAAATCTTTGATTGCTAAAGCTGCAATTCCTCTTTCTAAGGTTTTGTCACTGTCATGTAAAGCAACACAACTATCCACAATACTCAGGGAACCCCCATTGACTTATCCACCTTGCCATTGAGATCTCAACTGCTAAGGCTGTGATTCCTCTTTTTGAGATCTTATCAATGTCATATAAGCCAACACAACTATCCACAATACGCAAGGGTTAAACTGCTTTGATACCAATATTATTTGTAATTTTACTAAGCTACTGAATGTGACATGTTGGAATTAGTGTTTTCTAGTTGCTGGAAATGAAAAAAAGTTGCAGTTGTATGAAACAAGACAAAATCAACAAGAGATCATCAATCACAAACAGGATTCACACAAATTTTAATATGGAAACCTTAGTGCAGGGAAAACAAGCAAGAAGTGACAAATACACAACTCTCTCTCTCCTTCCTTTAGCCACAAATAGTTACAAGGAGATCTTAATAGAACATGTCCAGTAATCTTTCTACTATCACACTCACTCCTCTCTGCAACAAACTAGTTCTTGCTCTTATGACCAACTGAACTCACTCTCTTCCTTGTACTGAATTGCTTAGACTTGATTATGCCTCTTACAAATAGAAACAATCGGAGTGTCCTTCCATGCACTCAAGAACTCCCAAACATCATGGAACATGAATAGTCTTTCTTTTTACCCTTACTTGCCTGTACATTTGAATGGCCAAAATCACCATGACATTAATGAACTCCCATGACAAATGTGAAACCACCATGACAAAATTGCTTTCAAATTTGGTTGATTGATGAAGTAACTATTTTTTGAATCCTTACGGATCAACTTTCATACAATGCATACAACAAAGTGGACTTCAAATACAAAAAAATAATAATAAATTAGAAAAATTCACCAAATACAGAATAATTATAATTAACATATTTAACAAGAGTCACATATAGGCTAATTCTTCCCAATATTTTGCCCGTGGATCTGTTGGTGTATTTAAGAATGCTAGCGCTTTCATTTGTCTTTTGCAAGATAACAGAAAACAGAACAATATATGAGATAAAACCTCTCTTCAAATTGGAAAGGGAAGCTCCCTTGTAACTAAAACTAACCCTGGACACTAGACTATGGACGAAATCTAAAAGTACTCACATCATAGTAGCATTATATTTTACACGAAAATGGCACAGCAAACTGAAAGTGTAAATGGAATTCAATTAAACGGGTTTAAAATAAGGAAAAAAATGAGGCAAATTTCACCCTAAAGCCTAAGAAACTGCAGTTTTGGGGAAAGAATGAAAAAGCAGGGAAAAAACATGAAAAAAATGCAGGTTATTTTTAAAAAACCTAGGTTTGATTGGGTCAAAGGCGTGTCAATTTGAGGTTTGACCCAACACCCAAGTACCAAGCATTGATTAAATGCAGTTAATCATGTTTTATTCTCCTTTTTTGCTTCTATGACTCACAGTATGCACAATAATTCTCTAGGGTTTCTGTTGCAAAGTAAAATAAACCAAGCCTGCCCTATCTTTCTGGCCTTGGGTATAAGCACAAGACTGAAATCAGTTCTTCTCTCACAAATGAGATTTTATATTTTATGACCCTAAATTGCAAGAATCAACAACTGATCTAAACACAACAGTCACTTATCCTACTAGCTAAAAGCAGAAACCAGCAAGTCAATAGATAAGAAGATCTGAAAAATAAACTTAACACAAGCTTTCATAAATTAAATTACCTAAGCTACATGCAAAGCTGAACAATAACTACAATACAAACCCTAACATTGTTCCTCACTTCACTTCAATTGATGAAACCTAAAACACAATGATCGTAAACATATGCAGAACAAATTCAACAGAAAATTGAACAATAATTTCAGCAGCATAAGCATAGCATCACCTATCATTAAGCAAATCTTGTTCGTAAAGCACTTATTTATAAGTTTACAAAATGGTGTTTTGTAATTTTAGGATAAACATGAAATGCCCCCAAAAAACAAGTCTTAGAAACTAGCTCATTTAAAATAACCGAAAATAAAAGTACTTTAAAGAAAAAGTTATAAATAAAGTTTTTAGATAAAAATTGACTTAAAAATAAGAGCTCCAAAATCTGTCCCAAAATGTATGTCCTCTACTTGAAAGTGTTCTAAAACTAGAAATAGTTAGTCTAAAAGCTCCTCACAATGCTTTTGACCATGGTAGATCCTCTAAAGAACTTGAAACTGACAACTCACCATGACTTGAATCTAAAAACCCTAATCAAACATATAACATATTGCTTCTGTGTTGATTAACAGTCGATAAAAAGTACCCCAATGGAATGCCATATGACTATAATTTTGACCAAGCCATTCTAAATGCAGATCAAACAATGAACTTTAAGAAACTGCTGAAAATTTGTTATCAACCTTAGCACCTCCCTTGAATAAGCTCAAAATTACTGTTTCCACACCTGCAAGCCCTTTGGAAAGGTTTTATAATTAACATATTTAACAAGAGTCACATATAGGCTAATTCTTCCCAATGTTTTGCCCGTGGATCTGTTGGTGTATTTAAGAATGCTAGCGCTTTCATTTGTCTTTTGCAAGATAACAGAAAACAGAACAATATGTGAGATAAAACCTCTCTTCAAATTGGAAAGGGAAGCTCCCTTGTAACTAAAACTAACCCTAGACACTAGAGGTGGCTTGCCAAGCAAAAGCACATGCCTAGGATGACTTAACCATGAAAAACTCACTAAAAGCATGTGCTTTAAGACCCTCTACGATTTGTAAGCCAATTTTTGCCAAAAGTGCTCATCTAGAGGTGGCTTGCCGAGCAAAAGCACGTGCCTAGGATGACTTAACCATGACAAACACACTAAAAGCATGCACTTTTGGGCTCATGTCCAGTTTTTGGCACTTAGACATTTTCAAGCCTAGCAAAGTGCACCACAAGAGTCATTTTGCCACCTTGTTTTATATTTAGTCAATTTTCCACTCCCTGGCAAAGCATTCCCTAGGAGTTGTTTTGCCACTTGATACTTAGGCAATTTTCTACTTGAATAACTTTTTTGCTTTGAATCTTGACATCTCAACTTCACACTTGTCCATTGACTAAACAAAACAATCAATACCTTCCTAGGATGATGGGCTTCACTTAAGACGTGAATGTGATGAAGAAACATCAACATTTAATAACTTCCCGTGACAAACTAACAAGAAATCTTGTTAAGTCATGCAAAAAGGACTCTAGTATGAATAGTTTCATAGGCTTACAACAATTGGCTCTCTCTAGGGACCATGGTACACACTTGGGTCATAGGAGAACCTCAAAATCTCTAGTTTTGAAGCAAATCAGTGTCTATCTATTGGGCAAAAGAGTCAAGCTATACCTAAAATACCTAAACAAAAGGATATCATACCTAAACACGACACATAGCAAGGACATGAAAAACATTACAACACAACACAAAAACAAAAATACTCATTTACAAGTGTGGGTGGGGGAAACACGAACAGTTACACAAAATCATTTATCGAATAAGAAAAGTAACAACCCCTCCTTACCAATTGAGAAACCAACCATAGTAGCATGTAGCCTTGAAAACCATGAGAAAGATCAGATGCAAAGAAAGGCTCAAGACACCACTGAAGCTCTTGTGGAGAAAGCATAGGTGAGAATTGATCACTACTTTGTTGCTCAAGGTGGACAAGAAAGTCTTCAATATCACTGGAATCCATATATACCTACTAAATATACTATGTGGAAGCTTGATGTAGTTGTATATCTACTTGAATGGTGACAACCTCATGATCTGGTTCCTTATCACACTCTTATATTCTTATTTTTTTGTGGTAACACCTTCTAGCATAAGTTCACTAGCAACTATTGGATTTTCGGAGTATACCTCTTCACTAACACACATGGAAACTATTGGATCTAATGCGAAAACATCATTAAAGAGAAGATCATCTTTGCCATCTAGTTGCAATCCCTTGTCAAGATTTTGAAGAAAATCTTCAACCTTTTGGATTGGACTCTCCATCTCCAAAGATGATATTGATTGAGATGCTTGAGTGCATTGAATTTGTTCAAACTTCATCAAACAATCCCTAGAATGAAGAGAAGAAGTGGCTTGACTCATCATCTTCCCTTATACAATTAGGGTCTTCTTGCACAATAGTAGGAATTGGAACACAATTTTGATCTCCAAACACTTGTGAGGCCTTGTCTTCCTCGGAGAATATATGACATACTTGTGTAATAATATGCTTAACTTTAGTCGACAGTTCTTTGCCTACCTTAGACTTTGAGAAAAGCTTGTATAGTAGGCAAAACCTCCAACTCTTTTCCAAAACCTAAGAATGTAGGGGAAGATATCCTTCTTGAGAATAGTGTTACTCCATTTGTGGTTCCATTTGCACCTTGTCCTCCTTTGCTTTCTACTTACCTTGTTCTTGCTCATTTTTAGCTTGTTAATTCTACAAAACAAATGAAGGCATCCAACACATGACTATGCAAATCATTTACTATTTTATCAATGACATGTTCATATTGAATATATCACATCACAAAGTCGCCATCAAGTTCATCTAGTAGGCATTGACAGTCACCCAAAATCCCTTGATCTTTATTTGGAACTATCAATAGCTATGTGAACCTCTACATTTCCAAACAACTTCTTCCTCTTGCCTATCAATCTCATGAAATCTACAATAAGTGTAAACTAGAGGAAGTGCTTCCAAAGTTGGCCTTGCCGTTGTTGTTGACAAATGTGGCCTAGTAGTGTTGATGTAAGGAAGATAGTCATTCCTCCTTGGAGATGGCCTCGATACCATTGGATTGGAACACTTTGGGGCATCTTCCTCTTCATAATTGTCACATGATGGATCAGCTGAACTTTGAACTAATGGCCCCATCACTTCTCTTTTGACTTTTCCAGCAGTGAAAATATTATTCCCCCATTTCAATTGCATGTTCTTAAGCCTCTATCAAATTATCTGCCTAAATTATCTTGATGAAGAATGCAATATCAAGCGATAGAGCATTGATAAAGCAGCTTAGAAGAATTTCACGAGATGGCTTCAAACTTTCAAAGTGGTGTTGATTCTAGTGACCAGATGACTGAATCTTACAATGAACTCTCATAGGTTCATTATCATCTTTCTTGACACATGAAAGTTCATTAAATAAGATATGACTATCCTCAATTGATTTGAAGCATGTCAGAAATTTTTCATGCATAGATTCCCAATCAGTGATTGAACCGGTAGTAAGAAGATAGAAACAATCTGCTACACTTCCACTAAAAGTCTATTCAAACAAGTGAACAATGATATCTTCATGAGCTACACCCAATATACTATATGTTGTTGTGAATGTGAAAAGATGCTCATATGGCTGTTGACTGCCATAATCAAGAAACTTCAAAAATCCCTTCCTTGATCCACGAGAAAGCTCATCATGTGCTGCTAGGGCTAACAAACCAATACTGTCTCCCCAAGGTAAGAAAGAGGAGGTGGATCATTGTTGTTGTTATGTCAATCACCCATTGTTTGAAGCTACCCAAGATGTCTTCTTGATCATATTCAATCCAATTTAAATTAGGCTGAAGTACTGGAGTGTTAAGACCACAAATTGGTCATTCATTGCAATAGAAGGATAGCTGAATTTTTTTTCTCATGTCCCACAATGGGAACCAAAAACTGTTAGCATTTTAATTTGTCTTTAGCAAGACAACACAAAATAGAACAATATGTGCAATGGAACCTCTCTTCAAATTGGAGTGGGAAGCTCCCTTGTAACTAAAACTAACCCTCGACGCTAAACTATGGACAAAATCCACAAGTACTCACATTATGCACAATAATTCTTTGGGGGTTTTGCTGCAAAGTAAAATAAACCAAACTAAACCTGACCTATCTTTTTGGCCTAAGATATAAGCACAAGACTAAAATTGGCTTTTCTCTCACAAACGAGATTTTATATTTTATGACCCTAAATTGCATGGATCGATAGCTAATCTAAACACAATAGTCATTTAGCAAAACCAGCAAGTCAGCATATACAAAGATTTTAGATAGCACAAGATTTCATAAATTAAATAACCTAAATTGTATGCAAAGCTACAACTTAGATGAACACTAACACAAATACAAACCCTGCCACTATTCTTCACTTCACTTCTATTGATGAAATCTAAAACATGGCAATCATAAACACATACAAAGCAAATTCAACATAAACTTGAACAATAATTTCTGCCGTATGAGTATAGCATCAACTCTCATTAAGCAAATCGTGTGCATAAAGCACTTTTTTATAAGTTTTAAAATGGTATTTTGGGATTTCAAGATAAACATGAAATCCTCCCAAAATACAAGTCTTTAAAGCCAGCTCACTTAAAATAGCTGGAAAAGTTGAAAATAAAGGTACTTTAAAACAATAATTATAAATAAAGTTTTTAGATAAATGTAGACTAAAAACAAGAGCTCCAAAATCTGTCCCAAAAAATACATCCTCTATTTGAATTTGTTCTAAAAATAGAACTAGTTAAAAATAGATAGTCTAAAATCTCATCGCAGTATTTTTGAGTCTTTGACCATGGCAAATATTCTGAAGAAACTCGAAACCAATGACTCACCATGACTTGAATCTAAAAACCCAAGACATTGAAAATGAACATATTGCTTTTATGTTGATCAACACTTGCTGAAAAATACCACAAAAGCATGCCATATGACTGTAATTTTGACCAAGCTGTTGTAAATGCAGATCAAACAATGAACTTTAAGAAACTGTTGAAAATTTGTCATCAACCTTAGCATCTCCCTTGAATAAGCTGAAAACTATTGCTTCCATGCCTGCAACCCTTGGAAAATCTGGAATCTTCTTGCCTTCAACACCTCACACCCTTCTACAAATCCTCTCTTTCCAAATCAATAGCCTTTTGCAAGTGCAGAAGTTTCACAATGGAATAGTGAAAGTCCAATGTCATTTTTGTAATAACAAAATCAATCACACATTGGTTTAGGTACTTTGTACATTGATATTGTTAATTGTTACATATATATTATTATTTAATAATTTAAATTGTACATATATATAGCAATAAAAAAATCAATCACACATTGATTTAGGTACTTTCTACATTGATATTGTTGATTGTGATATATATATATATATAGCAATAACAAAATCAAACACACATTGATTTAGGTTCTTTGTACATTGATATAGTTGATTGTTACATATGTTTCACAATGGAATAGTGAAAATCCAATGTCATTTTTAGGTACTTTGTACATTGATATTGTTGAATGTTACATATATTATTATTTAATAATATAATTTGTATATATATAGTAATAACAAGATCAGTCACACATTGATTTAGGTACTTTGAACATTGATATTGTTGACTGTTATATATATTTGTGTATATATGTATATATAGTGATAATAAAATCAATCACACATTGATTTAGGTATATATAACATTAATATTAATCTTATACTGATAATATTATATGTAACAATCAACAATATCAATATACAAAGTACCTAAATCAATGTGCGATTGATTTTGTTTTACTATCTATCTATATGTAATATCCTTTTTTTTGGCGCATAGGTTTTTGTGCGCATTATGCTTGTTCCTAGTCTCTCGAAGGCTATCCGGCATGTCTGGGAGAACTCCAATGTTGTTGGAGTGGTCGTGGTTCAGTCCGCAGAACAGCTAAGTGGTTTTCTTTCTAGGAATGATTTAATTCTCTATGGCATTGAGCTCAGTGGATGTTAAGGGTAACAGTGATGTTTTTAAAAGTTGGATCGGGCTCCCAGTTTGCTCTCCAAGATTCTTGGAGGAGCTGTCTGTTTTTGGAAAGTCACCCGGAAGGCATCGTTGCGCATCCCAAACCTTACAGAGCATAATGGTTCAATTTATTTGGCAGTTGGGTGAAGTTTGGGATTTTCCACAAAGTCAGGTGATTTAAGGAGCTATTTTAATTATTAGTTTCACTTAGGCTCCTAAGGGTGAAAATAAATAAGTACCTAAGTGCTATAGCTCATTGGAAAGGTAATTAAGTGTTTTAAATGATACACTTAAAAAGGGGGCCTCACATATGATATATTATGATTATTTCAAAAAAGGTCTTTTTGAGAGAAGAATTATGAAGAGTTACAAGGAAAATAATAATATATTCCTCTCAAAAAGTTATAAAAGGGGAATGAGAGCTCATTTGAGGAAGCTTTTGGATTTGATATTGTTATGCTACTGGATTGAACCTACGTGTTCTTCCATTTTCCTTCTTGAAGACGAAAACCCTCTTGGAGAGGATCAGTTTCGATGGTGAGAGACCCACCCTAGCTGGTAATGGTGATTTCATATAGAGATGACATATGAGCTGAAAAGAAGTTTGCGTTTTATGTTTTCTGATGTTGATAATGTTATTCTACATTTCGATTGATTAAGGGATTGCACTGTTGATCATTTTGGAGTTTATATTTCTTCCTAGCTGTCCATACTTTCAGCAGGTTGTCGTACAACAAAAGAGGAAGAACTTGTTATGAAGTCTTTTTGGTTTGATGATTTCTACTATGCTAATCGTCTATATTAATCAGATTTTATGAGTGGTTTTTGAGCAGCTGAAATCAAGTATGCATGTTTTTATAGGGTGTCGTACCTTTCTACAAGAGCCATACCATTGAAGAGGGCATTTGATATATTGTTGGTTCATTGAAGTTTTTGTTGTAAGTTTATTTTGTGATTTTACCTACATGTTTGGGCGCCTTGTTCTGAGCTGTTCCCATTGAGTTATCATGCAGATTTGATGAGTTTGGTGTTGGTTTGTACTCTATCCTAGCCGTACAATGCATGTTGGTGTTTGTTCTTTGAAGAAAATCAGGGATTGCAATGCTGGGATGATGTTTGATCAGCCTTAAGCAAAAGCTGAGCACTCCTTTTGTGATCATATTACAAGATATTTAATGCAGATTTAAACTTGTATGTCTGGCGTACTATCTGCCTTGATTGTACCAGCAGGACCATACATACATGATCTGATTGCAGCCACATAAAAAGATCTTCCTTGTTTGATCAGATGTGGAGCAGTTGATTGTTGAGTTTAGTATGATGCTATCAAGTGATTTAAAATTTTAAAGTGCCTTATTGGGAAGGTGTTATTTGCATGAATTTCTGAGAATGGAAGTGGAGCTTGGGACTGATATGAGGAGTCTACATTGCTGTCATGAAGAATTGCAGACTGGTGGTCAGTTACAGCAGTGACCTACATCTATCAATCTGAGCTTTCTTTCCTAATCTTCCTTGTGTGGTATTTCCTTGTTGATTTCTGTGATCTTATATATGTCTCCTTCTTGATTTCTTGGAGTTTTCTATGCTCTAACTGAGGGCAGCTATGAAACTTGTGCAAATCAGTGGTATGGGTTTAGTTTGCAAATTGTTCATTGCATTGTAATTTTTATTTTATGTTGCAAACACTATAACCCCTGGATGGTTTTACCGCGAGTGTGGGCAAAATGGATCTTTATCTTTCATGTTTATTCAACCCACTGAATAAGCGGTGAATACCCACTGGATAAGTGGATGGTTTTGTAATTTCATTCTTGTTTTCCCACCCACTGGAAAGTGGTGAATCCCCACTACAATAGTGGATGCCTGCTCATAGCAGATGAATGTATTTACTTGTTGCACAATGCTTTAGATTATAAACCAAAGCACATTATGCTCTCACCTCACCCAATTGGGATCTTGGTGATCAGAAGTGTGGAGGTCATTTAGTTATTCATGAAAGATTGTGCTAACATTGTGATCATCCTTGTTATATTTTCAAAAAATTTGGGGATAGATTGTTACAGTGGTATCAGAGCTGGTATGTTCTTGCCAGCCTGTTGGGGAGCTATCTTATTGCAGAACTTCAGCTGAATAACAGAATTTTCAGCCTTGCATGTGGGTGATCAGCACTTGCATGTGTGTTCAGAGTCAGGCAGTTGAAAGGTTTTGAGCAGTGAATGTGAGATCATAGCATCTCTCATGGAGTATGATTTGTGTGAGAAACTCTTTGTTGTAGAATGAAAGTTGAAATCTATATTAGGGTCACAAGAGAATCTTCTTAGCACCTTGGAAGAAATTGAGAAATGTTTGGCTAAAGTTCCTCAGTCACCGACGGAGGTAGTTTGGGTGGCTTTGATTCCTTCAAAGACTTTGCTATGTAAGCCTGAGTTGTTGAAGCATCCAAACAAGGATGTAAGATTAACAGTTATCACATGTATCAGTGAAGTCATGAGAATAACAGCTCCTAAGTCTCCTTATGATGATGGAAAGATGAAGGAGATATTACAATTGCTTGTGGGAAGCTTCCGAGGTTTAAGTGACATCAATACCCCTTCTTTTGATAAGAGGGTGAAAATTTTACAAACTGTGGCCAAGTTGCAAGCTTGTGTGTTGATGCTGGACTATGGGTGTGAAAGCTTAATACTTCAAATGTTTGGCCTTTTCTTTGCTGAAATTAGAAAGGATCATGATATGAGCATTATGCCTGCCATGCAAAGTATTATGACATTGGTGATTAATGAAGGAGATGATTTTTCCCAGCCTCTTATAGAAGCTTTGTTGAACAACTTGAGAAGGGAAGATCAAGATTCTTTATCAGCTGCTAATGTGTTAGCTGAAATGGTGACTTACCAATGTGAGGAGAAGTTGAAAGGTTACTTGGCAGCAGTAGAAGGAGATGGTGGAGACCTGATAACTAAAATAAATGGATTTGAGCCTCTATACAATGAAGAAAAAGACACAAATCAAGAGGAGCTAGCTGATTTGGGAAAGACTACTGAAATTTGTGAAGCTGCGCCAAGCTTTGATGAAGACAAAATTGTTGCTAGATCAGATGTGTTGGACTTTGTAAGTCCTTCATTTGATGAGGACCCTGAAGATGTCACTTCATTAAAAAGTGAGTTGAGAATGATTGATCAATTGCTAGAAGGTGATTTAGCAAGCGAACCTGAGAGCCATGTAGCGGAGTGTCCTGATGAGGGCATGGGAAAAGGTGAATTTACAATGGCTGATAGAATTGATGCTACTGTAATTTTCAAAACAGCACCTAAGGAGGAGCATCTTCACCATGCTTGTGGTTGTAGTTTTGATTATGAGTGGGAATTGCCCATACAAAGTGAAGAACAGTTTGACACCTCAAAGATTTCAGATGAAGAGTATGTCGATGAAGACTTCAAATCAGCCTTTGGTGATGACTCAAGACTTGAATTTGATGCTAACATAACATTTGATCAAAGTGATGAAGATGAGGGAATTTCAGAACCCTTGCTTCTTGAAGAACCAAGGTATTTGAGTGAACAAAGGCCTAGAGAGTTGTGTGAGTTGAAGGATCAACTCTTTATCTCAGATGAGAATGTGATTCATGTTCTGGTAAGTTTGGACAGCTCACATGAGTTGGTTGAAGGCCTCATTGGGGAAGCCCAAATTGAGAAGAGACTGAAGGGAACTGATAATGGCGTATCTCTTGCAAATTTGCGGATCATAAAAAAAACAATGGAGACAGTGAAATCTGAATATTTGCAAGTGGTTAGTGACCGTGATCATGCCATTGACATTGCAAAAGAAAAGGAGAGACAAATGGAAGAGCTCATTTTTGAGCTTAATGCCACAAAAGACAAGTTACATGATAATTAGCATTTCAAGAAATTGACAAATAGCTTGCTACTGTTACAAACCTGAGGGAGCTTGAAGAAGGTGCAATGGTTGAAGAAATGCAATTAGTGATCGAAGTGGATGAGACTCTTCAAGAGGAGTATGAAGTGGAAATCATGCCAAGAAGTTCAAAAATTGCAAATGTAGTTTTAGATGGTGTTCAGCAAAAGGAGATTAATGATATACATGATTTTCATAATCCTCTCCTTGTCATACATGCAGAAGCAGCTGACGAAAAATCCTCTTTTCATATTGGAGGATGAGCCAAGCCCTGATAGAGGCAACACATTTGATGAAAATATCAAGATATGGGATCCAAGAGCTGATCCAAAAATTGAGTTAGAGTGTGTTTGTCATTTTGGTGCTGATTTGAGTTCTCATTTTATGGTTGCACCAAACCCTATGATTGGTAATTCCCCTGGGAGACCACCAGATTGGAAATGTGCAAATGAGGATTCAGTAGAATTGATAAGTTGCATGTCATGGCCATCATATCTTATTGACAATGTAATTTCAGCTTGGGACATGATGAATTATGGTGACCACAACTTCTTTGACATTGAGAAGTTGTCAAAATGGGGTTGTGTAGTTGCTGGAAATTTAATTACAGCAGCTAATAGAGGGGAATTCAAGTTGGTTCCTTATGAAACCTTGAAGGAAGAAGAACATAATTGTGTCATTTACTTGTGGGACAATCCATTCCTTGGAATGAATGGTGTTCTAACTCAAGCTAGTTCTTCTTTGGGACTAGTTTTTGAGACAACTGTTACTCCATGTTCTTTAGTGGTTGATGCTTTCATGGATGGAGTACAAGAGATTCTCGAAGAAGACACCAATTCCCATAATCCTTGTAGGGATAAGGATCAAAATTTCAGACATCATAGTGTTGTTTCTTTCTCTACCAACTATGTCTTGATCACATTTGCACCCTTACTAATGGACTGGCGAGAAATTTTATCTATGACTATGATGTATTTTGGTTTTAAATGGCCCCAATCTCTTGTTATTTTCAGAGGATTTCAGTTTGGTTGCTACTGTTCCATTTTAAAATTACTGAAATCAGGTTTTCAGTGGTTAATTTCAAATTTTTACAGCCATGTGATTGTTCTTTTTGTTGTCTTTGGCATTTTGTGGGAGGTTGATAGAAGGGCTCAACTGAAAAAGACAAGTGTTTCAGCTAATATTGCTCTATTGGTTGGTGGGAATCAGGTGATTCATGGCTGTTCGGAGATATCTTCAGCTTGTATTCAAGTTGATATGTGTTCTTCTTTGGAGGAACATTTCAGATTTTGGTTCCCAGCAGTACTTTCATGTTGGATAATTATTTTGATGATTGCTAACTCTTTCATTTTCGGGGTTAGTGATGTTGTAGATGTTTGGGATCCAAAAGGAAGTGTGTTTGGAAGAATGTTTCAGAGGCTTATGTAGAGTGTCAGCTATGCAGTTCCCAGATACATCAGAGTGGCGCAGCAGAAGTGGTGTGGAGCATTCTTGAGGTTGATTTGGGATCCAGGTATATTATTAATAATCATGCAAGGATCTCTGCTGGATAGCATGTATTGCTTGAGGACGAGCAATCTTGAGCGGGGAGGACTGTAATATCTTTTTTTTGGCGCATAGGTTTTTGTGCGCATTATGCTTGTTCCTAGTCTCTCAGAGGCTATCCGACATGTCTGGGAGAACTCCAATGTTCTTGGAGTGGTCGTGGTTCAGTCCGCAAAACAACTAAGTGGTTTTCTTTCTAGGAATGGTTTAATTCTCTATGGCATTGAGCTCAGTGGATGTTCAGGGTGACAGTGATGTTTTCAGAAGTTGGATCAGGGTCCCGATTTGCTCTCCAAGATTCTTGGAGGAGCCGTCTATTTTTAGAAAGTCATCCGAAAGGCATCGTTGCACATCCCAAACCTTACAGAGCATAATGGTTCAATTTATTTGGCAATTGGGTGAAGTTTGGGATTTTCCACAAAGTCAAGTGATTTAATGAGCTATTTTAATTATTAGTTTCACTTAGGCTCCTAAGGGTGAAAATAAATAACAAGTACCTAAGTGTTATAGCTCATTGGAAAGGTAATTAAGTGTTTTAAATGATAGACACTTAAAAAGGGGGCCTCACATATGATATATTATGATTATTTCAAAAAAGGTCTTTTTGAGAGAAGAAATATGAAGAGTTAAAAAGAAAATAATAATATATTCCTCTCATAAAGTTATAAAAGAGGAATGAGAGCTCATTTGAGGAAGCTTTTAGATTTGGTATTGTTATGCTGCTAGATTGAACCTACGTGTTCTTCCATTTTCCTTCTTAAGGGCGAAAACCCTCTTGGAGAGGATCAGTTTCGATGGTGAGAGACCCACCCTAGCTGGTAATGGTGATTTCATACAGAGATCACATATGAGCTGAAAAGAAGTTTGCGTTTTATGTTTTCTGATGTTGATAATGTTATTCTACATTTCGATTGATTAAGGGATTGCATTGTTGATCATTTTGGAGTTTATATTTCTTCCTAGCTGTCCATACTTTCAGCAGGTTGTTGTACAACAAAAGAGGAAGAACTTGTTATGAAGTCTTTTTGGTTTGATGATTGCTACTATGCTAATCGTCTATATTAATCAGATTTTATGAGTGGTTTTTGAGCAGCTGAAATCAAGTATGCATGTTTTTATAGGGTGTCGTACCTTTCTACATGAGACGTACCATTGAAGAGGGCATTTGATATATTGTTGGTTCATGAAGTTTTTGTTGTAAGTTTATTTTGTGATTTTACCTACATGTTTGGGCGCCTTGTTCTAAGCTGTTCCCATTGAGTTATCATGCAGATTTGATAAGTTTGGTGTTGATCTGTACTCTATCCTAGCCATACAATGCATGTTGGTGTTTGTTCTTTGAAGAAAATCAGGGATTGCAATGCTGGGATGATGTCTGATCAGCCTTAAGCAAAAGCTGAGCACTCCTTTTGTGATCATATTACAAGATATTTAATGCAGATTTTAACTTGTATGTCTGCTGTACTATCTGCCTTGATTGTACCAGCAGGACCATACATACATGATCTGATTGCAGCCATATAAAAAGATCTTCATTGTTTGATCAGATGTGGAGCAGTTGATTGTTGAGTTTAGTATGATGCTATCAAGTGATTTAAAGCATAGATGAAAAACTCGCCATTAACTCGCCTGACCCGCGAGTACTCGCGCGGCAGAAACTGGGGCGAGTTTTTATCAGTAAAACTCGGCCCGAGTTTTTGATAAAACTCGCGGCGAGGTTTCTGATAAAAATTCGCAAAAAAACGCGAGTATTTCATGCAAAATCCGGCACATAAAAACATGTTCGGTTTTTAACAATTAAAACACTAAAAATCGAAAACCCTAAAGCATTATTTGTTATTTTAAGAAGTCGCGAAACCCTCCCGACGGCTCCCGGCGGCGCGAAAAGCTCCTGCGGCGCGAAAACCTCCTTTGGCGGCGATCTAACTGGTAAGATTTTAAATGAAGTTATGAACTGTTAAAAAAATTTAAAAACGAAAGTTTTAAAAAGATCGTATCATATGAAAGGAGAGATTTCGGACGAACTGTAGTCCGCGACTCCGCATTTGTATCGAATATCGATTATTTGATTCATCATTGATCATTCATTATAAATTTTTAAATGACTGTCGTCTGGTCACTCTGGACTCTGTAGTTGTAATATCAATATTATCAAATATGTATCATAAATTAAACATAATCATATGATATTATGAAAGCATTGAAAGGAGAGATTTTGGACGAACTGTCAAAATTTACAAATATGTATCATAAATTAAACATAATCATATGATATTATGAAAGCATTGAAATTTGAAAGGAGAGATTTTGGACGAACTGTCAAAATTTATATCATAAATTAAACATAATCATATGATATTATGAAAGCATTGAAATTTGAAAGGAGAGATTTTGGACGAACTGTCAAAATTTATATAAATTTTGACAGTTCGTCCAAAATCTCTCCTTTCATATGATACATTTTTACCTAAATTTCAAATTTTGACAGTTCGTCCAAAATCTCTCGTCCAAAATCTCTCCTTTCATATGATACATTTTTACCTAAATTTCAAATTTTGACAGTTCGTCCAAAATCTCTCCTTTCATATGATACATTTTTACCTAAATTTCAAATTTTATTAGTCTTTGACTCTTTAGTGATTAGTCATTGACTATAAACTTAAACTTGAAGTATAAATTTTGACAGTTCGTCCAAAATCTCTCCTTTCATATGATACAGTCTTTTTAAAATTTCGAGTGAAATTTAAAATCATCCTAATCCTATATAAATTTTAATTTATAACAATCCATTCAGGCTCCATATAAATTTTGACAGTTTGTCCAAAATCTCTCCTTTCATAATTCATATTCATAAATTATAATTTCATATGATACAGTCTTTTTAAAAGTTCAGTTTTTTTATTAGTCACACTGTCACTGAGTAAAAAAATTGAAAATTAAAACCATCATAATCCTATATAAATTTTAACAATTCGTCCAAAAACTCTTCTTTCATATGCTCAGTCATTTTTTAATTTTTGTTTTTTATAATACAGTGACCAGTCATTTAAATTTTTAATGATAAATAGGAAATTACTGTCAAAATTTTATAAATAAAAGTTAAAACACATATCTTATAAATAAATTATAATATAGTCCAAAATCTCTCATTCATATGATATAGTCTTTTTATAATTTCGAATCTCGTTTAATTTTTATAGCAAAAGAGTCAAAATACAGCAACTGTGTTATTGTCATTGTCAAATTTAAATTTTTAATTTGATGTCTCTTTTTTTGATAGGTAACAGGTTATAACTTATGGCTTCTGCAAGTGGAACTGGAGGTAGAAGAACCGGTGGCAAACCTAAAGACCCTTGCTGGAAACATGGGACACCAGGTCCAAAGCGAGGAGATGTGATTTGTAACCATTGCAATAAACATATGTCCGGAGGCGTTAATCGACTTAAATACCACCTTGCACAAGTCCCTTGCAATGATGTTGAGATATGTGACAAAGTACCTGTGGAGGCTCAGAGGGAGGCGCACGTCCTCCTTATGGATTATGAACGAAAGAAAGCAGCTAAAAAGAGAGCAGCAGAGGCAATGGCAGCCCCAAACCGAGATTTGAGTTCTACAGGGTCAGATTATAAAGGTGTAAGTGGAGAGGCCTCTTCTACACCTTCCATTGGGCCACGGATACGACGATCAGGCAAAGGGCTTGATAGCTTTTTTGTTCCTCGGAACACTCCTGGTTCGCAACCTTCATTAGATGGTCTTGCAAATACATGGAATAGAGAGGTGCATCGTGAGGCGAAGTTGGCATGTGCACGATTTTGGTACTACAACAATATTCCCTTCAATGTCGCTTCGAGTCCTTATTGGGAGCACTTGGTCACTGCATTGACTGTGGCAGGTAAGGGGTTCAAGGCCCCAAGTCGTCATGAGTTGAGTGGCCCATTGTTGCAGGAGGAGGTGGAACACACACATCTACTAGTACAGGATCAGAGGAAAGTTTGGGAAAGAAAAGGTTGCACTATTTTATCTGATGGATGGACAGATGCCAGGAACAGAACTCTCATCAATTTTTTAGTGGCTTCAGTGGGGCAGCTAGTCTTTTTAAAATCAGTTGATGCCTCCAATCAAATAAAAAATGCAGAAACCTTGTGCAACATGTTGGATGAGGTAGTGATGGAGGTGGGAGTGGAAAATGTCGTCCAAATAGTGACTGACAATGCAGCTGCATATGTGGCAGCCGGTAGACTTCTAGAGGCGAGGCATCCGACCATTTTATGGAGCCCTTGTGCTGCCCATTGTATTGACCTTCTTCTTGAGGACATTGGAAAAATATGCTGGGTGAAGAATGTGGTTGAAGAGGCAAGAAATATCACAAAATACATCTACAACCACACATGGGTGCTAAATCTTATGAGAGAGTACACTGGTGGCAAGGAGCTCACACGATCAGGAGTCACACGCTTTGCCACTAATTTCCTTACCTTGCAGAGTATAGCATCATTATTGCCCCACCTTAGGCGCATGTTTGTGGCTGAAAGGTGGTTGGAGAGTCCTTATCATAGGAAGCCAGAAGCAGAGAGGGTCGTGAAAGCAGTTTATGATGCTGTCATAGAAAAATCCTTGGAGGAGATCATCAAGGTAAGTTTTTAAACACTAATTTTTATTTGCTAATGTTAAAATTTGCTGATTTTGTAAAAAACTTATATTTATATTTGTTGAATTTCAATTACTATAATTTTCTAATTTTATTTTCATCCACTATTGATTTAGGTGTCAGAACCGTTGGTTAGAGTTCTACGATTGGTGGATGGGGATCAAAAGCCCATGGGGTATCTATATGAGGCCATGGATAAGGCCAAAGAGGCCATTCAGCATTTGTATGGGTCGAATAAAACAAAATATGAACCCATATGGCGTATTATTGATCGGAGGTGGAATCGACAACTCCACCAACATATTCATGCTGCTGGTTACTATTTGAACCCCGCATTTTTCTTCTCCTCTTCATTCAAAGCAGATGCAGAGGTTAAGCTTGGCCTGAACACATGCTTGGAGAGGTTGGTCTTTGATGATAACCTTCGAGACATCATACTCGATGAGTTACAGGCCTATAAGAATGCGGATGGGCCGTTTTTTTCTTCAAGAGATGCCATTCGTAGGAGATCCACTTTGCAACCAGGTAAAATACATATGTTTATTTTTCATTTACTATCTATTTTAATTTTTAAGTTTACTAAAATCCTTACAAAGTTATAAATGTTATCCTTGCAGATTTATGGTGGGATGATTATGGTTCCTCAACGCCTAATCTTCAAAAGATAGCCATCCGGATTTTATCCCAGTCTTGTAGTGCATCTGGTTGTGAGCGCAACTGGAGTGTTTTTGAGGCCATTCACACAAAGAAGCGCAACAGGTTGACTCAAAAGCGCTTGAATGACCTTGTCTATGTGCGGTACAACCTTCGGTTGCATGAGAAGAAGGTAGAAGGCCAAGAATCATATCAGGCATTGGACCTTGACGACATTGATCCATATTCAGATTGGATTGCCGAGGATGTTGATGTTGATCCATCCCTTGATGATGATGATATAGCTGCTATGGAGAGGGATACAGCGGAATGGCAAGCAAATGTCACAGCATATGAGGATTCAGAGACAGAGTCAAATGATATTGATGTGCCATCAGGGGCGGGTTCCTCATATGTACCGTTTGATCCTATAGATGAGGATCCTGTTGAGCATACCTTGGCTATACCAGCCACTTCTGCACCACCCACACAGAGAAACAAAACTCTTTTGAGCTTTAGTCGTAGAAGAAATTTATGATTTGGATTTTCTAGTGATGATGGAACTCTTTTTTTGGTCTATGATATGTATTATCAAACTGGTATTTCATATGTATTCGAAGGTTGAACTCTTTTTTTTGTCTATGATATGTATTAAACTCTTAATTTTGATTTATATATGAAGGAAATCAGCAATGCATTCTACAATTTTAGAAATGTGTGTTTTTTTAGAATATTTTTACATAAATTATGTTTGCCGAGTTATTGTCGAGTTTTTCCCCGAGTTTTTGGCGAGTCCCGAGTTTTTAAAAATTTTGGGTCTGCCGAGTTTTTGCCGAGTCCGAGTTTTTCAACTATGATTTAAAGTGCTTTATTGGGAAGGTGTTATTTGCATGAATTTCTGAGAATGGAAGTGGAGTTTGGGACTGATATGAGGAGTCTACATTGCTGTCATGAAGAATTGCAGACTGGTGGTCAGTTACAGCAGTGACCTACATCTATCAATCTGAGCTTTCTTTCCTAATCTTCCTTGTGTGGTATTTGCATGTTGATTTCTGTGATCTTATATATGTCTCCTTGATTTCTTGGAGTTTTCTATGCTCTAACCAAGGGCAGCTATGAAACTTGTGCAAATCAGTGGTATGGGTTTAGTTTGCAAATTGTTCATTGCATTGTAATCTTTCCTTTATGTTGCAAACACTATAACCCCTAGATGGTTTTACCGCCAATGTGGGCAAAATGGATCTTTATCTTTCATGTTTATTCTACCCAGGGAATAAGTGGCGAATACCAACTGGATAAGTCGATGGTTTTGTAATTTCATTCTTGTTTTCCCACCCACTGGAAAGTGATGAATCCCCACTGCAATAATGGATACCTGCTCATAGCAGATGAATGTATTTACTTGTTGCACAATGCTTTAGATTGTAAACCAAAGCACATTATGCTCTCACCTCACCCAATTGGGATCTTGGTGATCAGAGGTGTGGAGGTCATTTAGTTATTCATGAGAGATTGTGCTAACATTGTGATCATGCTTGTTGCATTTTCAAAAAATTTGGGGGTAGATTGTTACACTATATCTATACAAATTATATATTACACATTAACATTAATTTCATACTGAGAATATTATATGTATCTTACTATATAGTGCATATAATATAATAATAATATTTATATAAGATATATTAATATAATACATATATAATATTATAATAATATATAATCATATAATATATTATAACACTATATTAATATACTCATATTATCACAAGGTCAAGTTCTTAATAATAATATGAAAAGCATACTTACCATTTGTTTTGGCTTCAAAAGTGATCATTGATTTACGGTATTAATGGTGATAAACATCCTTTCTTTTATTTTTCTCCATATACATACAATACTATCCATGTCAAAGATATGCTCATAATGCCACTCGCATGAATTTTAGGATTCCCAAATTGCATGTTTTCGACCAATGAATGGAAATCAACAATTAAGACTATCCAAATTGCCAATATGGTGTGAATGTCCTTTCATACCTAATGATTTATATCAATATTATTGTATTGTGTATTACACGGTTACCTACTTGTTATTGATTATATGAATAACATATGTTTGCTAATTTCAAGAATGATGTGTATGCATGCCGTAGGAGAAGTGATTTGTATAGTGAGCTGCAATGACACTAAACATATACATAAATACCCAAAAAAAATTGTTATTAAACATATGTTTGTTAAGTTCAAAAATGATGCGGATGGATGCCATTTTATATCATGTAGGAGAAGTGATCTGTATAGTGAGTTGGAATGACACTAAACATATACATGAGGCCAGTGTTCATATAGTTGCATAGGTCTCAAACTTTTAAATGCTTAGATATTTGAGGAATTCATATAACTCAAAAAAATACAAACCCACAATAAGACTGTTCAAATGAGAAAAAAGACAACAGCAAACAAGGAAGCATTTATAATGGTCACTTATAGTTTTTTTTTAACTTTAAAAGTTAAAATCCAAAATATTTGAAAACTTCTCAAAATTTATTAGATCTTTGTTTTGATTGGCTCCCACTAGAAAAAGTATTTGCATCCATGGGATGCATTAGTAACCTACCTATTGACAAGAAATAATAAAAATAATAATTGGATATAAAAAAAATTATATCTTTTGACTCTATATAAGGTCTTGATATGAAATACTAAAATATTTAATATGTTGTTTTTTGTAAGTTACCTAACCAACCTCTAATTTTTTCTGTTTCAACATAATCAACCTAAAGAAACAATGCAGAAAAAGAGGTTTTAAAACCATTTTTATCTACCATAGTTCCAGTATGCAATATAGTTGTCTTGTAGAGCTTGTAAAGAGGCACATCCTCTAAGAACTCACTGTATGTATTTGTAAACATAAGCGGATTATAATGCCTGAGTAAACCAAAGAAACTCCTCATTAATTAGAGAATGGTTGAACATGTAAATAACATTCTTAAAGACACTTTATGTCTACTGAAAATGATTCCCAAGACAAAGAAATGGAGTAGCACTATGCATGTAAAATACAGGGCTAACTTCAGCCATCACGGGAATTTATTCACAACACTATCATGCAAAATGGAACAGAATATAAAGTAAACAGAGCTCGATGACAATTTAGTAGTAGTTTGTGAATTTTATCCTAATCTCCAAGAATCTAGCACTTCTTGAAACATCTCAATCATCAACTCTCTGTCAGCATGCTGGAAAAATGCACTTAAATCATCTCTAATGTCATGGATCTTTCCAAAATCAAACAGGTACATCAAGCATCCTTTCTTGAGTCGACTTAGCTGGTAAAGCCAGGCTTCTTGCAGCCTCTCAAGAACATTTTTTGAATCTATGTCCTCCAAAAGGCTCTCCTCACAACATTCTTTCAAGTCCCCAATATCATATTTATCAGCAGCTCTCAGCAAAGCAATCCTGTGGTACCAAAAGTCTTCATGTTTGATACCACCATAGATGTAGCTTAAAAGAGCCATACAAGCTTCAACAGATATGTCTTCGATGTTAATTACTGATGACTCCTTTTCTTTGAGGTCATGTAAGAACATGCTCTCAAAAACAGGGGATCGAGCTGCCAAAATAGCCCGATGTGCTCTAACACTACCATTAGCAGCATTAATAGTTACATCTGTGTGAAGACCATCCTCCAACATACGGGAAAGGCATTTTAACGCACCCTTGGGTGCTTGCAACTGCATTGCTCCCTCATTAGGCCATATAGAACATGCTTCTGCACCCTTTAATACATATACAATTATAAATAAATGTCAATCAAGCAAACAAGAACAGATTCCCAGCTTCAATATATAGCTTCCATTAACACGGATCTTATATAAAAAATGTCTGAATTACATATTATCCACAGATCAGAATCTTCTATGTATAAACATACAAAATAAAGGCTCATCTCTTACATTCATTGTAGCAACTTTCAGGTCTAGAAACTCCACATCAATGACGAATCGTCCATGAAAGTTACTATCTATAGGCCATACAAAGTCCTCACTGCTGCGGAGCAACTTATTATGGACTGTATCAATATGATTGAGGTTAGCTTGAGGAAAATGAATAATAAGTGTGAATCATCAATCCTACTCATTGAGAGGAATAATCAATCAGCGATGCAATTGTACAAAAAGATACAAACACATATCCACTAAAAAGAGGGTAAAATTTTAAGTGCCTCAGTTTATCCAGGGTGAAACAAAAAAATAGTGTCATAGAGTGATAGAAGGACAAGCATAAAATGCACTCGATTTTATTTATTACCAGATTAGCATCAGATTAAAAGAATATCTCTTGTCCCATTGGTTATCACATAGCTATTTTTTTTAGTTATCCTGATTGTACAATGATCTCTCTTATGACTAGGTAGGAAAGTTTCCTGATTATAGTAGAGTTGTTAACATGAAAGTGTTCAGAAAGAAAAAAAGGTTGAAATGATGCCCCTACTAGGTCTTGCATTTTTAATAATTACCATAGTTGAATGGAGGGGTGGAATCTAACAGAAGAGCAATTGCTGTGAGATGTTCACATTTGTACGGTGTTGTGATTTGATGTTTGATTGTAAATACAAAGACAAGGACTTGTTTTTGCCATGGCCAATGATGGATGTTGTTTTGCACAGCTGCTTGTCGAACCCATAAATTATAATGCTAATGCATGTCAATTTTCGTTAAGGGCTTTTATCCAAAAAAGTAATAAAGTTATTCATCATGACCTCTGTTCACTCTGAACCTTTCATCTACCTATGTCCCAATTAACAAAGTAGAATTTTTAGGTTGGCCAACCAAGAAAACTAATTTGGTGTAGAAGAAACCTCAAGTTGATAACAGAAGTTACAGAACATTTCAGGTTACCTATACACTGTTTCAATTTTTATCCCTTTAGATTTCAACCTTACTAAAAATCTTTGGAGCAGACCGGCCCTTGCCAATTCATCTCTACACTCAGAAGTCAATTTCTAAACAAAAACAGCAGCTAATAACTAGAACACAGTAGAGTGTGCCTCAGTCTTGATAAGATAGTTCAGGTGGAATAAAGAAAGGCAAGAAGCTAAATGCTAAAATGCAAGACCTGATGCTATAGAGCTAATATTAGTGGGCATAGTTCCTTGCAGGGTCAACCTATACCAAACACTTAAACAGAACAGGAAGGCACCTTGAATCAGTTAATTTTTTTAATCCTGAAATTAGCCCCATCCCAACAACAAAGTTGGAGTTCAAAGGGAAAGAAACGGTTAAGCCAAACCTCTCTAGAAGGTTGCACTTTCAAAATCAGAGAAAAGAAATGCAGAGAAAACTGAATTCGCCTGGCTAAAGCTTGCTTTAAAGTTCAACAATGAATGCATTGTGGATCTTCAAAACCTCCAAATAATAGTATTGGAGGTTGGTACATGGAGAAGGAACTTCAACAAGAAATGTTGGCAGCCCATCTTTGCTACTTTCACATTCACAATCTCTATATGCTAAAGTGTAGACACTCAGCTCCTGACTGACAATACACTAAATCTAAATACTTTACTGAATATATATTAAATATGCATTTAGAATAAAGCACACCTCACAATTCAGAACTTCATTAATCCAAATAATAAAAGAGACGTAAGAAGTGAGCAAAAGGAACATGATTCATAAGCCAAAGAAAAATATGTAAATTTTAAATAGATAAATCAACGTAGCCAAATTCAAGGACTTCTAGTTCATAATTTGTATATGATACAGTAATTTAGATTCCAAACAAAACATATACAACAGATTGTTCTAGATGTTGAAAACTTAAATGGTGTACTTGAGCTGACAATTACATGAAAGTTTAATAAAGCAGATGATAATTTGGAGTATTGCATGATGAGGGCACATAGAAATGCTCTAGCAGCAACCTCAGTTTATTATGGAATGAGTGTCATCTGATTACTGGAAAATCAAAACTCTTAGCATAAAATATGTAAGGCTTCAAACATATCAGAATTATTTCATGGATATGCAAGGCTCAAGTATTAGATTTTAAGAAGACTGATATATACAGCATCATATAAGCATAAAAAGCACCTTCCTAGGATTTTCTGAACACACTCAAAAGGAACTGTCTTCCTTTTGCATCATCTTCATTAGAAACTAGAGGAAGAGGATCAATAGACCGATGTAATCTGGCGAATTTACTTAACAAAGGGTCAATAGATATAAGCATAAATGTCAAACAGTAAAAATAGGAGAAAAGTGAATAATACTAGAACTCTACTCTGTGCTTCATAAAGCTGAGATGGGAAGAAGGATCCCAAAAATTAAATGAATATAAAATTTCAAGTGCCAAAATCCAAGATCTGGTATAAGAAACAAATAGCAAAAGAAGAGCTAGAAGTTAAAAAAATAGATGTGTAACTTAGACTTTGAATGCTACTCTTTCATAGATTTACGTACCTGGTGAAGTCCAAGGCCGTCGACTTCCTCCTATATTGAAGATGCGGAGAACAAATGTTGCAATTGGTGGCTGTTCTTTTGAAATACGACCAGCCTCGGGAAAAAGACGAACATATAAATATCTGTTCCTCTCAATTGACAAGTGCCTGAAGAGCAATGTCATGTTAACAGCCAGCATGCAACTACTAAATATTATACAATAAGTGTATTTTAAATGTAATTATTTTCAATTTACTATTAATCTAAATAATGTCCCAAGTTGTATTTATATTATTACAGATTCTAAACAGTAAACGTAAAGCAAACAACTAATAAGTAAATCATAAGGCCTATAGAATGCTAATACAATGAAAATCAAGTTTTATGAAGGTGAGCAACCAAATGGGACTCAAAGTAGTGGGCACAAGTCATTAGTTTTCAATCAGAAATCTGCAATTCAACCTTCATCTTCAAGATCTAGCTTTCTGTTTTCAGGCTAATTGTGATTATCTAAAGACAGTTGTCTTGATTGCCCATTGGAAAGTTTGCTATCTTTAATGAAGGTGGATTGGCCAACCTTCACCGTACATTATTTCAGTTCCATATCTGAAAATTGCCCATCCAGTACTACCTTTATGAGACATTCAGCATAAAGATACGAGTTTTTAACTCTTCTTAAGGTCTGATTTTCTTTGCTTGGAAAAGCTCCATGGCCTCTGTCATGGAGGCACTTGTCTCCATATATTAGCTTTCCAAGCCATGTGCACTGGTGTAGAAAATTTTTGGGTCGCAATTTGTTTTACAATTAATTCTTATGCAATTCAGCAAGCCTTCATGATCGGTCACAAAACAGATCTTACTCAGTTAAACATGTATTCTGTAGTTGCAGAGACAATTGCGATCTTCATCCATGTCTGGGACAAGCATCTAAGAACTGAACAAATATGCTTCTTGTGCATGCAAGCTATTCAATGAATAAGCGTTTTTCATAATTTGAGCCCCAAACTGTAATGTATGTAACCATATGGATACATGAAAACAATGGTGGTTCAGTATACAGCAAAAGCAGTTTACCCAACCTTCAATACATCCCACAGTTAACAGTCCTGACCTTCTCATAATCTGTAGCTTGTAGGAATACATTTGCAACCTAAATGCAGGTCATTTTAAAGGCTAGCTAAGTTTCCCCATACAGAGACTATACAATCTAGATAGGCTTCAATGCTGATTACTTCTAGCCATGTGAAGCAATGAGTCCTAAATGGCAAAGCAATTTCGCTATGAAACTGAGAAATATATGAGCTCCTTAGCACTATTGATAGATAATTTGAAAGGTCCATAAACAGACAGAATTACAATATTTGATATTACCTTGCTACAATTATCAACGCTAGTAGTGACTAGTGAAGGAAAAGCAACAAAGAGCATATTGTAGTTGTACTGTAGAGGATCAGCATTTGAGATTAGTTGTCGCAGCCATATCACATTATGTTCCACACTGTAAAAAGTGTTTATTCTAATTTTAAACATAAATTCTGGATATTTCTAGAAGGAGATCCAGCATGAAAGAAGAAGAATATTATCATATAAATATTGTGGGACTTTATGGCGGGAAAAAAGCATAGGGTATCATCTTCTAGTCCTATTTCAAGCATTTTAATTTTTTATTTCTCACTTTAACACCAATACAAACCCTATCCCACCAAATCGCCACTACATGCTTTGCCTCTTATGTGATGAAAATCATTGCCAGTAGGATTTCAGGACATAGGTTTTGCAAGTACCCTAGGAGTGATTTTTTTTAGCCCACATGCACATACCAATCTTAGTTACATTTGGATAAATGCTGTCTCTTTGAGTTTCCTTAGTTAGGCATTAATGCTGAGACTCCATCCTATATAGTTCACGTCAATGGTAATGGTTTCCAAACCTAAATAGCAATGAAGTAAACACTTACTCTCTACACAATATGTTTTTGTAGGTTTACCCCACCCTGTTAGAAGGTCAGGTGCTAGTTATTTAATTATTGGAACTTTATCCATTAGTAATCCGCATGTACTCCCTAGTATGCCCAGTTCAATCAAAATAATTTTCAGTTAACAGGTGAGTTTTGGAATGCCACCACATCTTATATATGAAGACATTGAAGGATCTCACATCTAGCTCATAATTTCCTGATTGAATACCCAGTAATGCATGTGGACTGTACAGTGTTTTTGATTGCAAATTTGCCATCTGTTCACAAAATCAATTGACTGGCCCTGTCCAGGTTATCTCCAAAATCCTCAAATTAGCACTTCAAGTTAAGTTGTTTTCTTTCTTTCTTCTTTCAGATATTTCCTTGAAGAGTTCAGAGCTGTGTGTATAACTATAGATTACTGAATAGAGCTGGAAAATCCTTAAAATGGACAATCTCATAACCTGATTTCAAGCTGAAAACAATTTGGCAAAAATGCATACTAGCAAGCTAGTGTCAAGGCATGATATAATAATATAGCCACACGTGCACATGCACACACACCAGCATGCACCCACCCGCACGCAAAAGCCACATGTTGTACACATGAAGAAGAATAGATAGAAAAAGAGACGGGAAATATTTGTGTGTATGCATTTTGATGTACTGCTAATATTTTGATGAATATATGAAAATCTCTCATTCTACATATATTTGTGTTATTGTATTATGATATGTCACTGCTATCGTTTCAAGGTAACCCATGCACACCTCAAATTAGCAGTCTATTAAACACTAATATATTGGTGTGAGATGGTATATATAAATGTCAGATATAGTCTGTAACGCATAATCACAAAATAGCTGACATTTCGGCTCCATTACCAGAACCTCCAATAAGCATTGTGACATAGCTGCAATATGTACTTGCATGTTACCAAAGATGATTTAAATCATCAGGAAAACCTAGAATTTGCACACCAAGTAGTACCTACTGGTGTGAAGCCTAAGATTTAGTGAGATAAGAAGTTCTAATATTTTTTGTATGAATTTTTCTTCATCAAATTACCAAAAGCACATTTATGAGTGGATGGAAACCTGGATAAAGCAACAACCGAGCATTTATAATGAGCAAGCTGAATAGACTTCTGAGACAGTCATGCAACTAGAGGATTTCGACACTATGGGGACATGGGTGGTAGATGTTTTTGTGAGGGGTGCAGTCGACAATTACTTGATGGAGTTTGCAGTGACAAATTACACCTTTTTGGACCACACACATGGGCTGCACAAGAGGTATATCAAACAACTAGATTTTTGGTTGAAAATGTTGTTGGCTGGCAAGAAGGTTTGGCAATTTGATATGGAGTAAAAAAATTTTATGCAATGAGGCTCGCAGTCACAATTGGTAGGAAGCTGGGATTTGGTGATGATTTGTGAGGTCAAGGTGTGCCTTGGATCTAGATGGTAGAGGTATGGAGGAGAGAGATCCTGGAAGGATGCACCACAAGAGACTGATACAAACAACACAGGAGGCTGAAGCAAGGCCTGAGAACACAACACGTTAGGAGCACCATCTGAGAGGATAGATATGGTCATGTATCGGGCAGCAACTATTAGAGATGAAGAGTAAAAGCACATGGCGTGATGAGGAATGATAGCTACTAGATGGAATGCGAGGTGGAATTGATATTTGGGACCCGACCATAGAATATGAGGATGTTAATGGTCACAGATTTGATGGTGACAAATCGTGTTTCCTACCACCACCAATATCTCACAACCCTGGTCGTCATAATCATGCTCTGAGAAATATTAGAGTCATGCCAAATCATGGAATGGAGGATAAGTGATTGAGGATCAGTTTAGAAGTGAACGCGCAAGTTTTCTCTATTTCCTCCAACATCCAAAACAACAGCTAAGAGAGTTTTTTGATAAAATAGGCAGTTAGTATTTTACTTAACACATGCAAGGAGATATGAGCAGTTAGCTCATGTGCATGCCGCCCTTCATGACACCAAAATACTAGATCTAGTGGTAGTTTGGTTTCAAATTGTGCCAATGAAAACATTAGAGGAGGTAGTACAACTACAAATAGCCCTTCTAATGCTGATGGAGTCTTTCATGGAGGGGACAAATCCTTTGGAGATAGGGTTCATCAAATAGAGGGGAATCCTCAAGGGATGACATCTCATCTCATGGAGTAAGATGGTCAAGAGATGGTTTCGGCTTGTCCGATGGTGGTGGCAATTTTAAGAGGGATGGAACTCAAGTGACCATCAAACCCTCATTACTATGATGATATATGAAGTTATGAACCTTTGCAACTATCTGTAAAGTCCTTTGCTAGGGTCGAAGATGCAATGTGTCATTGGTAGGTGTCTGAGATAGCATGGCACATGAAGAATGTGAGAGATTCAATTCAAAAGATCCAAGAATTTGCTGCAAGCTAAGTGGGCATGCTTAGGATTGGTATATACGGTTTGGATCCCACTAGTTCACACATGAAATTGTATGAAGCTAAGAAGGGGATCATAGATGAGTTTGAATACCCTAAATTTGGGCATTAGACTATTGCCATGTTGAAGAAAATTCACCAATAACTAGGTGAATCAGTGTGTACTTAGAACCAATGTTTAATGAGTTGCTAACAAAATTATCTTATACTCTAAATTCAATATTATACAACAAATAGTTTATTATGGGGACTTACCAATCATATACCACAAAAATGGGTGCGATGCAATTTACAACACAAGAAGCTTTGGAAGTTATGTTGTGCTAGGAAGCAATTAGTGTTCCAATAGATCCAATAAGATATGAATTGAAGACTTTGATTAGTCAACTGTCAGATTGTCATAAAAGTTGAAATAGCTAGCTAATATGGCTCCACAAGAGGGGCAATGTGGGTTATGATACACAAAGTGTTCATTTGAAAGGCATACTCCAAAATGATTGTCCAGTTAATTAAGCATGAAATGGCGACATAATCACTTACTAAGGGCCCCAAACTACTCACTACGAGCTTTGTCGTGAGTGTCATAATACATCAACACGTCCTTACTACAAAAGCTAAAGAATGTCACATGGACTATTGTAGTGAAGTGTATCAGTTATCCACACACGACAACCAATTGGCATGTCATTAAGGCAATGTGCAAACAAAGGGGAAAGCACGTTCTTCGAGCAACAACTAAGAATGGACATGGAGGAAAGAAAGAACCATTACTCGTTACCAATGTGGCAAAGTTAGGCATTACAATAGGAATTGTCTTAAATTCCCTATTTCCCTATTTGCAACAATTGTGATGGAGATTATAAGAATGAAGAGTGTCCAAACTTGTTGAAAAAGTGAGAGAAGAGCTCGAGTAATAAAAGCACAATTAAAGCAAGCCAAATCCAAACTATAATGGCAATGGAACTTCTAGCTCGCACCCTATGTGGGACCTTATTAAATAAGGAGTGCACAATAGTGGAAATCTTAGCTATGGCCCTTCTATTTCAGAGTTTGTATAGTGCATGGAGGATAGAACCAAGCTCCCCAAACCATAACGATAGACAATTGTACACAAGGCCACACACATGTTCTTGGAGGCAAATGTTAACATTTAAGCTTAATAGGATCGTACTACCCATGCACCAGTTGAGATTCCAAAGGTTGACTATGTTATCCTTTGCTTGTGCAATGAGGGATTGCCAGAAAAACTTCGAGCACGGTTAGAAAAGATTGCACAAAATCCCCCTTTAGATGCCACGCCTCAAGCATGAAATTTGTTGCACACTTACAATTTTGGGTTTGTCATGGAACTGCTCATTAATCTCACAATGAATTGATATGATGTAAAGGATATTTTGATTGATTTAAGTTATTAGTTGAATCTTTCGACCAAAGAAAGTGGGCTGGCTATATGCAGTCTCTACTGAAATCCCCCCACATCTCTTGTTTATAGCTAATATGACCTGCAATTAGTTGTACATGAGGCCAGACACATGTTCTGGGAGGCTCATGTTAACATTGAATCCTAACAAGACTAGAGTACCCACGCACCCACTGATATTCCAAAGGTTGACTATGCTATCCTCTACTTGTTGTGCCAAGAGGAATTGTGTCATGCCTCAAGCATGAAAGTTGTTGTACGCTTACAATTTTGGGTTTGTCGTGGAACTACTCATTAGTCTCACAATGAATGGATACAATGTAAAGGATATTTTTGATTGATGCAAGTTCTAAGTTGAATCTTTTGACCAAAGAAAGTTGGTTGGCCATAGAAGTCTCTACTGAAGTCCCCCACATCTCCCCCACGTCTTGTTTATAGCTAATACAACCCACAATTAGTTGTCGGATATCTTGCATGGTGTGGAGGTTGATACTGTGGATGTCAAATTTTAAGTGTATTTTGAGGCTTCAAAAATGGCTAAGGTTGATAATTACCTTGTGCAGCCTGGGCGCATATTAAGCTTTGAGGTTGGTATGGAAATGAACTTTAAATGCCACACTATGAGTTTTGAGAATGATACGAAGTGTATAGCAATATCTCAAGGTGCCTCATAAGGAGCTACATATGTTGTGTGTGGATATGACTGAGGAAGATATAGATGAGAGCTATAGTATCACAACACGAAGGAATGATTATATTGACCCCACATTTGATGTTGCACTAAGTTGGCATAGTGCATCAGATTCCGGTCCTGTGACTGAAAAGGAATAATGGATCCAAGGTGATTGCACTTTCTGGGAAGTGGTGTATTACAATGCACTCACAAGTTACTTTGAATTGTGATGTTCACACTTGTCATACCAAGGTGCAGTCCATAGAAAAGACAATGATACCGCCCAAAGGTAAAGTCCATCATACGACTAGGTGTAGGAAGACAGAATAGTAGCAGTGTATGCCATGGAAGGAGTTGAAAGTGCAACCTCATCTTCACAGGTTGTACCACCTCTCCAAATCAAGAATGTTTGATCATATCTAGTTTCTATAAACATTACATCTCAAGCAGGTCAAGGAAGTACTAGTCAAGTGCTTATAAAGGCATGCTTTGAGGTTAAGCATTTGTTTCATAGTAGCAGAGGGAGATTTGCAAAGTTGTTGCACCATGAAGGATTGACTAGTGCCTCTACATACTACAAAGAAATGGAGCTCAATTTGCCTTGAAAGGAAGAATGAGTGTCGTGCTTGGCACATATGTTGTGAAACACCTGCATGATGGTGCACAACTCACAAGCATACATCGATTTTAACAAACAATCCCAACACTCCTATCCACACAGGAACACAAATTGATTTGGATGATGCAAGAGTAAATGAGAGAGAAGGTGCAGAGCAACATACTAAAATGCAAACTCTAGTACAAAGGAAAGGGAAAAGCCTAGCGTACAACAACCAAACTTGGAGAATCCATTCCCTTCTGTTTGCATGAGGTCCCTACTAGAAGATAGTAGCAAGGATGTGATACCAGAGGTTACTTTTAACCTCACAGCACCACGATTGAAACTAATAAGACGCAATAAAGGTTTACAAATTCAACTATTCTTACCCTTAATGTAATGGCCAATGAGGATGTCACCATCCTCTTGTCTTCAATCATTTAGACATATTTCTACCAATTGGATAAGTCACGCTGAGATGTTCAAACCAAGCAAGATGCAAAGCAAGTTACTGTAGAAGACAAGGACAAGGCGAGCATATAGTTAGATCATGAAAATAAAGTTGGATAATTTGTGAGGAGAGAAGATGATCCACACTGCAAAAAACAATGCTACTGCTTTGGAGGAGAGACAATCAGGGAATCATGGCAGGAAATGATGCCCTCCATGCCAGGATAATTAACATGCGGCCAAAGCTTGCAATTACAGTCGATAGGTTTGGGATGATGATGATGCTCTAGAAAATCTACAAGAGATAATCAAGATGATTAATCCTTTACAAAAGCCAGCACCGACCATTGAGGAACTTCAACAAGTGGAGGCACATAGAGTGGCAGAGCAGGCAAAGAAGGATCAAGAGGTTGCAGAGGCAACAAGCCAAGGATGCACGGATTAAGTCCATGCAGGATCCCTTCTCAACTTCGACTAACCTTCCCACCACAGTGACCTCCTAGTTCTGGCAATTAATAAGCATCAGAGCTGTTGCTCATCAGGTCTATGTCAATTTGATGACCCGGCACACTTGGTTGAAGACAAGGGCTGAGCCTATAGAGAACAGGATCATGCAGCTTTATAGAAAATTTATGAACATTGGCTTACACAATTCGAAACTGCACAGCTTGAGCAAGAGATACAGAGCCTAGCAGATGGATGGTCTTGAATAGAAGAGTGCAGTGATCAAAGTTATCAACTCAAGACCTTCCATCCAAGATTTAAAAGCAATTAAAGGATATTGAGGTTATGGCTTGGAAGTTTAAGTAGATCACTGCAACGAATGAGGTGTGATTAACAGTTATAGCTGATGATACAACGATAGCAAAGGCATATCTACAGATGATTCAGGCAAAGAAGACCAGGTTAGATGTTCTGCTATAGAATTGAATGAACTTTGTGATAAAAGTAGTTTGCTAGTTGCACCAAAGCTTGTGCCAACTGTCCAACGAAAGCAAAAAATAGAACTCCAAGGATAAAGCCCGTAATTGAGATGGAAGGATGTTGGTGCCATAATGCAAGCCCAAGTATAAATTTTCCCTTTTGATATATCTGTTAGCTACCATATTTAATGTAACCTGGGACATGTGACCCTTTTGCTACTAAGGCACATAACACTCTCTAGATGTGCGCCACATCAAGATATGTAAGAAGTTAAGTAGATTAGGGTTTTGAGAATTTAATGGATGTGGCACATTAGGTTTACCTACCATAATGGTGTCCCATGCATGTGTCTATATATACAAGCCATATGTTGTATGCACAGGGCTGAATACAGAAAAGGTAGAGGTGGAATATTTGTATGTATGCATCCTGATTTTTTGCTGGTATTTTGATAAATATATGAAGATCTCCTATTCTATGCATATCTGTGTTACAGTATTATGATATGGTAATGCTATCTTTACTTTAATCTTATATGTTCATAGTGTGCTGTGCCTTTTCATATTCTGTGATGTATGCTCATAATGGAGGTTCAAGGTAACAAATTGCGTACCTAGGGTGAGCAGTCTACTAAGGACTGATATGTCAGCATCAGATGGTCTATATAAATGTTAATTATGTTCAATTGCACGTAATCCCAAAAAAACTCTCAACAACAATCCCAAAACTATTAAAGGTTGGGAAACTTCAATATGATGTTTATAATGAAGGTAATAAAGGATATGCTTCCCCGAAGTACAAAAGAGAAATATAGCTGCATGAAACACTAACAGACTCCTGTGAACTTCCATAAAAATTAGAGTTCTTGTATCCTATGGTTGGTACCAGATTTAACTTCTATAATTGATAAACTAACCGCAGGAGAACAGTATGAATTAGATACAAGGTGAGAAAAGTTCAAAGCCTTCAAGCCTTAGTTCACAGTTAAGTACAGACAAGCTTAAGTGTTGGAATCCACTGCTCATGCCCGAAATGACTCCATCCATATTTTATTTAATGGCCACTGAATGCCGAAGGTCACACAACAAAAACATAAGATATTCATTTAAGGAACAAATGATCAGTCCAAAGCAGCCCACTGGTAATAAGAAGTCAACACGTATAGTTTTTCAAATGACTGGAACCATGCAACTTAAGCCTGACAAAGTTACATATGTTAATTAACTAAAGAATCATTACACGATTGAATCGATGCAAACAGTCCTGGTATTTTCCGGAAAATTAGATTCCTCTTGAAATCAAAATTAATTGGGTTCCTTCTCAGAAGGTATTCATTGACAGCAATCCATAAAAGGCAAATTCCACAAAGACATGACTTTATTTAAACAAAGATTTCATCATCCACTTACAAAATTCAAAGTTGTTTATCAAGATCATCACCGTGGGTGCAAAAATATTGAAAGTGTCCCCTAATAAATCTCTGGGTTTGCGGCCAATATATATGTCTATCAGCCTACTTCATGAAAAATTGAGCAAAAGCCTGATACAACAGAAAGAAGAGAAATTAGAAAGTGGGTTTTACCAGTTCCACATTCCAACTCTGAAGGGATCAGACTTGCGAAAAGAACAGGAGCCCAAGTTTTCAATCTTCCACTGGGCAAGCCTTGCAGTTGTCTCCACTTTTGAATCTGCCATCTCTGCACGTGTTACTCTCCTCCTCAAAAGCTAATTAGCACTAAATTATCATGAGCTTGTAAGAGCACAAGAGGGCCTGGTATTGTCTCCTGCTGGCCCCATTGCTTACCAATTGGTTACAACAATGCATACTCTTGTGAGTCTTTTTAAATGTCCCTTTCCTGTATATTAATGAGCACCTATTTGGGTCAGATTCTTTGAAACGTACTTATGTGCAAACCAATGAGTCCCTACATACTGTAGGGGTTATTGTTTAATTGATGATGATGATGTTGTGTTTGTCATTTATTTATTAAGGTATTAATCTTTGTATTTTAAAAGTCAAATTCAATTTATTAGGTAATTTTGAGGGAATGAATATCTTTAATTGTGATAGTTTAGTTTTTTGTTTTAAACATTAAATAATTAATAAAATAATAAAATATTAGTTATAATAATTATATTATTAATTAAATAAAGAATATAATTATACAACTTAATAAGAAGCCAAAAGGCAAATAGTTATGAATCTACTCCTATTATAATGAAAGTCTCATAAGTAGTGAGAAGATGTGACATAAAGGAGTGTATGGGCACTAAAATTAATGAAACTTTGGTTGAGAGAAAAGGATGGGAGCATTTGATTATTAATTGTATGTAGTGGTTGGTGAAGGTATGAAATAAATATCTTCTTATCTTAGGTAGTTGCATTATGTTGATGCTTTGTTGGATAAAGGAGAGAAGGATCGATGGAAAAATATGACATCTTATTCTGACAAAGGTGGAGGTAAAGGGAATAAGAAAGCAAAATTGGATGCAGAGTGAGAGATGGTGGACCTAGTGGAAGAGGAAATTGGGGTAGAAAATGTTGCTAGGGTTTTTGCCAGCTTTGTGTAACAACTACCAAAATGCAACCTCAAAAATTTCTTAACATTTAACAGGATCAATAACTCATGCGTTCAATAGAATGTACAAAGATTAACTCAAAATAAATTCCATTAGCTTTCATTATAAGATATGCTTAATAATTACATTTGATTATCATTTTCAATCATACAATCAAACCATAAATACATAATCCAATAATACATTGAGTCAAAACTACAACCCATCAAATATCCACAAGTACATAGGCAACATGCCCAAACCACCATATAAACACCAGTGGTACAATATCCAAGGATATACAAATACAACAATGTAAACTCCAAGGTAAATGCTCGCCAAGCATGAATAACTCCCTCCAAGATCCTACTACATATAGGAAAGGTAATTGAACCCACACATCAAAGGAATCATTTCCTCACCAACCATCATCTTGGCTTGAAGCAACAAACCATTAACTCAAGAACCATGAAGTAACAAATACAAGTATAATGGTTATCTTATTTAGATTCTTTTCATGTTCATTTCTAAATACGTACATAAACATAAGTAATACAAATCATCCACAACATAGAAAGTTCATACAAGACATAAATAATCAAGTACAACCAACTCCATACACTCAAGACCATATGCAACACCTACAAATGATTACTTCTCACATCCCATACTATGCGAGCACTTTTCCTTCGATGTCATACATCTTAATTAAATCAAAATAACTCAAGGTAAAATACACATGCATCCCATACTACATGTATTCCTAGTACCTTAGAACACTCTTTTACTCCACATAGAACCAACTTACTAATCAATAATAATACAAGAACACACTTGGTAGAAAATAAGGACACAAAATATATGTCAAACAAGTCAAAGAAAACACACATCAATTAGAACATAACACAACCAAGAGTACAAGAAAAGATGATTATAAGCATAGAAAAGTACAACATAAACAATAAAATCACAAGATAATCTCAAGACTAGAAAACATAAGGCACAACCATCTCAAAAACACATCCATCTAGTAATTTGCCAACCAACAGTCTTACTAATAAGGAGTATCAAACTAGGTACTCCTCAAGATTCAAGGACACTCCTAGAATAACATATAAATACCTGTAGGAATACACACAACACTGAGAGGGGGGGTGAATCAGTGTTGTTAACAATTTTAACACTTTTTGCTACTTTTGATAAATCTAATTTCACAATTTAAAATTCTTCAGAAGGAACAAAGTAAATATGCAGAATATCAACACACAGATTTGACACAAGAAATTTCCCGAGTGGAAAACCCTCCTGGGGTATAAAAACCACTCAACTGCCTCACTGGCTTAACACAAAATTCAGATTACAATTGTCTCACTGACATTACAATTCTGCCTCACTGGCAAATTGTATCTCTCTGCATGTCTCACTGACATTACAACATCTAAAATTCAATGAAAATTATAACTCAGGGGATTTCCCTGTTTCAATAAAAACACAACCTTATTTCTCCCTTTTAAGATAAACAAAATAAATTCTTTGCAATCAACCTTTAACTGTCTTCAGCACCTACAGTCAATCAATTTTGATCTTCAATATATTTCATACCTCTGTCTCTGCAAATCAATCTCAAAACAAATCAATTCATACTCTGCAAATTCATAGATTCTTTCACTGCAATATTGAAAAACTTTTAACCTTCTCTAAAATCATTTTTCAAAGCTTTATCCTTCTCTGAGAAAATATTGTTCAATTCTGATCAAAAATCTCCATCCTTGATTTCACCAACACATCTCCAAGACTGAGCAAATTTCTCTATCAAAAATGTCTCTTCATGTAAAAAAATTTCTCTGCAAAAAGATTATCTTGCTTCAAACCATACTTCTTCACATTCAAAAATTCTCAAGAAGAATCTTCACTCATCTGCAACACTTTATATCTGTCATACCAAAAAATCTCTATTTGCAAAAATGATTTCAATCAAAAAACAAAAAATCTTCAATAACCGGTTCAACTTCAACTTTGTTTTTCTTCTCAAACTTATCATATTCTCACATGAAAATCAAACAACAAAACAAAAAAAATGAACCCTCTTCGAACAACACTGCCTTTTCATATTCTTCATACTTGGAAACCTTCTAAAATTTTACTCTTTCCTTCACAAAAAAAACAACTTCAGTGACCCTTGAAATTCGGTGAGATAGGTCCAAAAAAAATAGCTTTATTGCCTTTTTAACAAAGGAGGACGTCAACTTTAACAGCACAGACTGACCGTTTGACAAAACTTTCCATTTAAAACTTGACCCTCCGATTTGCGCGGCCCGCCATCTGTTATTCAAACCTTAGCCGTTGATCGGCTTTTTCGCGCCCGCTATTGAGTCTTCCACCGGCACTCACCCGAGGCCTAGCACAAGGGGCCGGTAACATCGACGAGTTTGATACCCTTACATTGTAACTTAAAGCCCCGATGACCTCTTTTACTGGTCAATTTAAGTTTATAACATAAAGTGCATAGAGTTATGACGGCCAAAGGTTAAACAATGTATAGACAATGTAAAAGACTTAGTCAATGTTGAGACAACCACACTTACCATATCAAACACTATATACCTTGTCAAAAATCACATACTCCAAATACTAAAACACTGAAATGAAACACCATGCTTCATCAGACTGCCACTGTAATGAACTCAATGTAGATGGAGTTAATATAATGCATATTAACATTTGTCAAATGATGCAAGCCCTTGCCCTAATCCAAAAATTGATAATATGCAATGAATGTCATCCACTGAAATGACTAAGTCACAGAACAACTTCACACAAGATCAACATTGATGTCATTACCATGAAGGACCACTGAAAGATCAAAACTGAGAGATCTAACAACCATTGTCACTGATGTAGACCATATCACTGAACTGAAAACCATTGCCATTGATGAAGACCATATCACTGATGAAGACCATTCATAAAGCCAACCTTATGAAAAATCCTTCACAACACTGATTGCAACTTCACAACACTGTTTGCATACTTCACAACACTGATTGCATAACCTGTCAACTGCATCTTGTGAAAACTGTGAAATGCAACATCCTGATATCCTGATATTTTGACATCAATGAAAAGATAACATCCTGAACTGTGAAATGTGCTACAAAACTCCCCCTTTGTCTTTGACATTGATGGCAAAACCATAACTGATTTCTCCCCCTTTTTGACATAAAAATGTCAAAGGCAAAAAAAATAACACCACAATCAATAGATTCCTGTTCTTGTAAATACAATCCTTTGAAAAAATTTGTCAAAACCAACACTTTACTTCAAACTGATCAAATGTACAATACTATAACACTACCAACCACAAAAATATGTACAAAAACTATATACAGGCTATGTACAATTGAGATTCAGGACATTAAAATAATCTAGAAAACAACTCCCCTGAATCTGATATCTCTGTAACTTACTGAAGAGAGACAAGAGACAGAACTCCCAGTCTCTGTCTCAGAGTTTCAAATGTCTCCTTTGGCAAAGGCTTTGTGAAGATGTCAGCCAACTAATCACTTGTATGCACATATTCCAAAGCAACTTCATTTTCAATCACCTTTTCTCTTAGAAAATGATATCTAATAGCAATATGTTTAGTTCTTGAATGCATTATAGGATTCTTTGACATATTGATAGAACTTGTGTTATCACAAAGAATAGACACGGGCTTTTCAAACCTCAACCTTAATATCAAGAAGTGATTGTACCATCCAAAGTACCTGTGTACAACATGATGAAGCAGCAATGTACTCAGCTTCAGCTGTAGATAGAGAAACACAATCTTGTTTCTTACTCTGCCATGCAACCAATTTGCCACCCAGAAAGAAAGTTGCCCCACTTGTGCTTTTTCTGTCATCAGGACACCCTGCCCAATCTGCATCTGTATAGGCAAGAAGTGTAAAATCATTGTGTCTAGGATACCATAAACCAAAATCAATTGTACCCTTAATATATCTAAAGATTCTCTTAACAGCATTCAAATGTGATTGTTTAGGACAAGCTTGAAATCTAGCAACCAAACAAACAGCCTGCATAATATCAGGCCTAGAAGCAGTGAGATATAAAAGACTTCCAATCATAGATCTATACAGAGATTGTTCTACTTCAGGTGATTCATCATTTTTACTTAGCTTATGCCCTGTCTCCATAGGAGTACCCAAAGGTTTGCAATCATCCATTTGAAACCTCTTTAACATCTCTTTGGCATATTTATTTTGTGAGATGAATATTCCCTTTTCAAGCTGAGATACCTGAAGACCAAGAAAGAAAGACAATTCTCCCAACATAGACATTTCAAATTCTGATTTCATGATGCTAGGAAATGAATGACTCATATCATCATTGTTACTACCAAAAATGATATCATCTACATAAATTTCAACAACCAGAATATCCTCACCTTTGATTAAATAGTACAAATTACTATCCACACCTCCTTTTGTGAACCCCTGTTCCTGCAGAAACTTATCCAGTCTATAATACCAAGCCCTTGGAGCTTGCTTTAAACCATATAAAGCCTTTTTTAACCTGTAAACATGATCTGAATTATCTTTATTCACAAAACCTTCTGGTTGTTCCATGTAGACTTCTTCTTCAAGATCTCCATTTAGAAATGCTGATTTTACATCCATTTGGTAAACTTTGAAATTTTTATAAACTGAAAAAGCTAAAAACATCCTTATAGCTTCTAATCTAGCAACAGGAGCAAATGTTTCTTCAAAGTCAATACCTTCAATTTGTGAATACCCTTTGCAAACCAGTCTGGCTTTGTTTCTAACAACTTTACCTTTATCATCAAGCTTATTCCTAAACACCCATTTTGATCCAATGACATTCTTACCTTCTGGTCTTGGAACAAGTTCCCATGTTTTGTTCTTTTCTATTTGGCTTAACTCCTCTTCCATGGCATTAACCCATGCTTCATCTTTGCTGGCCTCAACATAATTCTTTGGTTCCATTTCAGATATCAAACACACATGTGCTTGATTATGTGCAGCAACTTGCTTTCCTCTTCTTGTTAACACACCACTGTCCTTATCCCCAATGATCAACTCATGAGGATGATCTCTTTGAAATGCCTTTGAAAGAGTCTTTGTCTTAACATCAACAGATTTTTCAGGATCTTCTTTCTCTTCCTGAATTTCTTCTTCCTTTTGTGAATGATGATCAACTTCAATGTCATGAATCAACTGCATACAGGGCTGCAAATCCTCATCCACCTTAACATTAGTACTTTCAATTATTCTTTTGAGCCTATTGTTAAAACATTTATATGCCTTGCTATGTGTAGAATAACCAAGAAAAATGCCTTCATCACATCTAGACTCAAAACCACATAAGCTATCATTATCTTTCTTGATGTAACACTTACTTCCAAAAATTTTGAAATACCCAACATTAGCTGACTTACCATACCACAGTTCATAAGGAGTATAATTTGACTTTACCCTTAATTGAACTCTGTTCAGAGTATATACAGCTGTATGAACAGCTTCTCTCCAATAGACATTAGGCAGATTTGCATCATGTAGTAAAGTTCTTGCCATTTCTTTTACAGTCCTGTTTTTCCTTTCAGCTACTCCATTTTGCTGTGGTGTTCTAGGAGTGGAGAATTGCCTTCTTATCCCATGTTTTTCACAATACTCCTCAAATTCCTTTGAAGTGTACTCTCCTCCATTGTCTGACCTTAGACATTTTAGCTTGAAATCAGATTCCTTTTCAACCATCTTCTTGAAGATTTTGAATCTATCAAATGCCTCTGATTTATGCCTTAAGAATGTTACCCATGTCATTCTTGAAAAGTCATCAATGAAAAGCATAAAATACTTTTCTCCTCCCAGAGCTTTAGTCCTTGTAGGACCACACAAATCTGAATGTACCAGCTGCAGAGGTTTTGAAGTAAAATACTCCTTAGGCTTGAAATATGAGGCATATAGTATTACTTGGTTTTGAAATATGAGGCATATTTCTGACATTGTGATTCTTGCTAATTCTCACAAGATTGTCAAAATTCACATGACCAAGTCTTCTGTGCCATAACCAGCTTTCCTCAATTTGACCCATGAAACAGATATGACTATCAACACTTTTAGTTTCTGAGTTATGAAGATTGTAGATGTTACCACTAGTCCTTAGACCTGCTGCAATAACTTTACCTGATTTCTTTTTAATCTCACATCCATGTGCATCAAAAACCACATTAAAACCATTGTCACATATTTGACTGACACTTAACAGGTTGTGCTTCAGTCCTTCTACAAAATACACATCATTTAGTGGTGTTTCATCATCAAGAAGAATTGTACCTTTGCCTCTGATCATAATACAATCATTATTTCCAAACATAACAGAGCCTTCATTAATGTCTTCAAACTTAACAAACTTATCTTTGTCCCCTGTCATGTGGTTGGAGCAACCACTGTCAATCACCCACTGTTCCTTCTTTTTGGCATGAAAAGCAGCTTGTGCAATCATAACATCTAAGCTCTTATTGATTACCTTAGGTTTCCAAACAAGCAATTTCTTTTCAAAATCCAAAGAAGACAAACCTGAGACAGTATTTCTTGTTGTTTGCTGCATTTGCAATGAAGGTCTACAGAATTTTGCAATATGCCCAAAATTTTTACAATTATGACACTTCAAACTTCTTAAGAACATGAATGGATGCATTTCTCTTCTGATTCCAAATCTGCATTCACTGGCTTTGTGTCCAAACCTGTTGCAACAAAAACAATATCCAGTAAAGTGAGCATTATACCTGAAAGTATCACTTCTGTTGTAGTTTGTTGTCCTTATGACTGATTTGCCTTTTATACTAGCCTTTTGAGAACATTGTCCCTCTTCAAATCCAAGACCTGATTTATCTTTGAATCCCTTTTGTTTATCAAGAAGATCATCTAATTTATCACTGCTTCTGCACATATCAAGTCTTCTTCTTAGACCAACAATTTCAGCTTCAAGTGTATGACATTCCTTGTCCTTGTTATTCAATTCTTTGTCTTTATCATCAATAATTTTCTTACTTTCTTCAAGAGAAAGAATTAGATCAGTAATCTGTTTCTCATAACAAGTTAACTTGTTATTCATGATATCATTTTCTTTTTGAAACTGACTTCTTTGAGCAATGATTTCCTTCTTAAGTTTCTTGACTTGACTTAATGCACATATCAATTCTCCTTCAAAGTCAATAACAACTTCACAACTGTTTGATTGTTCTTCACATTTTTCATTTTCATTTAGAATAGCCATAAACAAAGTCTGTGCATTTTCATCAAGAAAATCATCTGAATCACTTTCAGTCATATCAACATTTTTTATGAACAGACTTCTTTTCTTTCTGAAATTATTTTTCCTTCTAGAAACAAACTGTTTCTTTTTGAATTGCTTCTTGTTTTCATCTTCATCACTGTCTGGATCTTTGTAAGGACACTGAGCTGCATAGTGTCCAATCTTTCCACACTCAAAACATTTGAATGGAAGCTTACCTTTGTACTTACCAACAGATCCCTTCTTTAACTTGCTTGCAAGAGATATTTCTTGTTCATCATCCAATTCATCTGAATCAGAAATCTCCTTTTCTTTTCTGACTGATTTGAAAGCAGCTTCTTTGCTTGAAGGTATGTCATTACTAATCCTCATCTCATAAGCTGTGAAAGTGCCATGAAGTTCATCAAAGGTAACTTTGCTTAAATCTCTTTCTTCAACAGTAGACACTTTGGATTCATATTTTGGATTTAAGGTCCTTAAGATTTTTGTAACAACTGTCTTCTCTTCCAGTGTATCACCAAGTCCTCTGATAGCATTTACAATTTCTTGGACCCTTAGAAGATATTCTGCCACTTTCTCATCATCACTCATTCTGAGACTTTCAAATTTTGCTCTGTAGGATTGCAGTTTTGCTTCTTTGATTTTATCATCTCCTTGATAAATATTAGACAATTTGTCCCATATTTCCTTGGTTGTTTTACACTCCATGATTTTTACAAGTATGTCATTGGTAAGACCACAACATAATGCATTTTTAGCCTTAGCATTATTTTCATATGCCCTTTTCTCATCAGCTGTGCTAGGAGGATTTGTAGCAGTATATCCAGTAACAATAGCATCATACACATCATAGCCCAGAGATGACAAATATGACTCCATCCTGAATTTCCAAAAAGCATAGTTAGAGCCATCAAACATAGGTGCCTTATAATTTGAGTAACCTTCTTGACTTGCCATGATAAGTATTCCAGAAATATGATCTACCCTAGCTGATTAAGCTTTGACAGGGTACCAGGCTCTGATACCAATTGTAGGAATACACACAACACTGAGAGGGGGGGTGAATCAGTGTTGTTAACAATTTTAACACTTTTTGCTACTTTTGATAAATCTAATTTCACAATTTAAAATTCTTCAGAAGGAACAAAGTAAATATGCAGAATATCAACACACAGATTTGACACAAGAAATTTCCCGAGTGGAAAACCCTCCTGGGGTATAAAAACCACTCAACTGCCTCACTGGCTTAACACAAAATTCAGATTACAATTGTCTCACTGACATTACAATTCTGCCTCACTGGCAAATTGTATCTCTCTGCATGTCTCACTGACATTACAACATCTAAAATTCAATGAAAATTATAACTCAGGGGATTTCCCTGTTTCAATAAAAACACAACCTTATTTCTCCCTTTTAAGATAAACAAAATAAATTCTTTGCAATCAACCTTTAACTGTCTTCAACACCTACAGTCAATCAATTTTGATCTTCAATATATTTCATACCTCTGTCTCTGCAAATCAATCTCAAAACAAATCAATTCATACTCTGCAAATTCATAGATTCTTTCACTGCAATATTGAAAAACTTTTAACCTTCTCTAAAATCATTTTTCAAAGCTTTATCCTTCTCTGAGAAAATATTGTTCAATTCTGATCAAAAATCTCCATCCTTGATTTCACCAACACATCTCCAAGACTGAGCAAATTTCTCTATCAAAAATGTCTCTTCATGTAAAAAAATTTCTCTGCAAAAAGATTATCTTGCTTCAAACCATACTTCTTCACATTCAAAAATTCTCAAGAAGAATCTTCACTCATCTGCAACACTTTATATCTGTCATACCAAAAAATCTCTATTTGCAAAAATGATTTCAATCAAAAAACAAAAAATCTTCAATAACCGGTTCAACTTCAACTTTGTTTTTCTTCTCAAACTTATCATATTCTCACATGAAAATCAAACAACAAAACAAAAAAAATGAACCCTCTTCGAACAACACTGCCTTTTCATATTCTTCATACTTGGAAACCTTCTAAAATTTTACTCTTTCCTTCACAAAAAAAAACAACTTTAGTGACCCTTGAAATTCGGTGAGATAGGTCCAAAAAAAATAGCTTTATTGCCTTTTTAACAAAGGAGGACATCAACTTTAACAGCACAGACTGACCGTTTGACAAAACTTTCCATTTAAAACTTGACCCTCCGATTTGCGCGGCCCGCCATCTGTTATTCAAACCTTAGCCGTTGATCGGCTTTTTTGCGCCCGCTATTGAGTCTTCCACCGGCGCTCACCCGAGGCCTAGCACAAGGGGCCGGTAACATCGACGAGTTTGATACCCTTACATTGTAACTTAAAGCCCCGATGACCTCTTTTACCGGTCAATTTAAGTTTATAACATAAAGTGCATAGAGTTATGACGGCCAAAGGTTAAACAATGTATAGACAATGTAAAAGACTTAGTCAATGTTGAGACAACCACACTTACCATATCAAACACTATATACCTTGTCAAAAATCACATACTCCAAATACTAAAACACTGAAATGAAACACCATGCTTCATCAGACTGCCACTGTAATGAACTCAATGTAGATGGAGTTAATATAATGCATATTAACATTTGTCAAATGATTCAAGCCCTTGCCCTAATCCAAAAATTGATAATATGCAATGAATGTCATCCACTGAAATGGCTAAGTCACAGAACAACTTCACACAAGATCAACATTGATGTCATTACCATGAAGGACCACTGAAAGATCAAAACTGAGAGATCTAACAACCATTGTCACTGATGTAGACCATATCACTGAACTGAAAACCATTGCCATTGATGAAGACCATATCACTGATGAAGACCATTCATAAAGCCAACCTTATGAAAAATCCTTCACAACACTGATTGCAACTTCACAACACTGTTTGCATACTTCACAACACTGATTGCATAACCTGTCAACTGCATCTTGTGAAAACTGTGAAATGCAACATCCTGATATCCTGATATTTTGACATCAATGAAAAGACAACATCCTGAACTGTGAAATGTGCTACAATACCCTCACTATACAATTGTAAAATAACATAGAGAAAACTATCTATCAAATGTAGAGCACCCTGTCCTTTCAAATAGAAATCTACTCTTTCATGTAGAATTCCTACGCTTTCAAGTAGACACCATACCTTCTAATGGAACCCTTTTGTTTCAAATAGACACCATACCTTCGGATGGAACCCTTTTCTTTCAAATAGAAACCCTACTTTTTCAAGTAAACACCCCATCTTTTGGTGGAAACCATTAGATAAACCTCCCATGCACCCTATCCTTTTGGATATAAACCTACTCTTTTGAGTAGAACCATGAGATAGACCTCTCATGTCCCCTATCCTTCCAAATAGAAACTATGAAATAAACCTTCCATTTAGTTGTGTTGCAATATGGATAGATAGCAAGATGAACCATCTCTCAAATCAAAATACAATAACATGACCCAATAGATTTCTTAATACAAACATTGTTCTAACATAAAGTCTACACAAGGAATAAGCTCAACCTATTCCTACACACCCATCTTAGAATGCACAAACAATATTCATGCATGGAGTCTAGATACAAAAATTGAATCAACTTATACCTACTCTTCCATCCTAGAGCTCACAATACAACTAGTATTCATGCATGGGGTCTGTACAAGGAGTGAAATCAACTCATACCTACTAACCATTCTTGAACACATATAGTACATACTCATACATTAGTGTAGTTGTAGCATGGGTATGGAGTTCCCAACTAGGCTCACACACACACACTACTTCCTACTATACACAAAACTATCAATAAATCACAAACAAAAGATAATATCAATATTATGTTTCGATGGATTATTATATTACCATCTAAACTTATAATCCACGCATCCACATATCAAGTTCCACTAAGGGAAGCATATGTTGTCCTATAACAAATTTTTACCACTTTTTTAAAAAATAGTCAAATTGTTTTAATCACTCTAGACAATCCATAAAATTTAAAGGTCTAATATTTTGAGTGGAATTTTATCCCCCAAATTTCAACCACATATCCAAAAATCAATAATACCCAGATCATCATTTAAGAGAGCCAAAATAATGCAGATCATTTTTCAACACAACTAGTTCTTAGTTCCTATTAAGTCTCGAATCCCAAGAAACAACATAGTTCCACATTCTTATCAGACCTTCTATTTGATTCTAGTTTCATTCTAATACAATCAATTTGACAATTTTGACAAAATAGAACTCCCAATTTAAATTTCTTAGTCCACTAGTTCACAATTTCTCTAAATTCCTAATTCAATCCAAATTGACATCAACTCACAAACATGTTGTTCTATAGAAGCAATTAACATTAAGTACAATTATAAATCCACCATGAAAACATTCATCGAGTCTCAATTTTATCAAACCCTAACATATGTTCATATTCTCTTCGTTAGCTTTTTACCTACAAGTTTCACATTATCTTAAAAACTAGGGTTTCAAAATCAAATTTTTAGTCATAGAACAATAAAATCAGCAAACATACATTCTCAAATTCATCAAAATTGTTAGGACACTAATCCAATTTCTTTTAATTTGAATATACCATTCTTCTTCCTAGGTTTTTAACCTTTCTTCCTATGCAAGTAATCTACGTTATCACCTCTAAATCTCAAATTTTAGATTTGAGCATTCAATTGTTAGATTCAATAGGGTTTGAAAAATATTCTACAACCTTCTCTAACATTCTAGATTCTCCATACATAGATTTAGAAACAAACCCTAAAGATCTCATCATTCAAAAACTAGTTAAATCCCTAGCAAGAAATTATAATCTCACACATCATTTCCATATAAAATGAAAACAATTTCACATGAAATTCCTAAATTCATTAACTAATTTAAACTAATTTCTTCTCTACAGTTTTTCATGCAAAATCATCCAACCTCTTTCTAATAACAATCCTAAAAATGAAGAAGAATCCAAACACTTGCTACACCAAAATCCTTGAATCCAAAAAGCAATTGAAATCTCCAAAAATTCCTGTGAGTGTGTAATTTCTAAAACCATTAGTGTGTTCTAAAAATAAATTATCTTTTATGAAAAAGGTCCTCTTTCAAACTCTCAGACCCTAATTAGGAAAACCCTAATTCAAGAAAATAATATTCAATTCACTAAATAAAGTAAATTAATTAAAATTCCTTCATCCACTTCCTTTCACAAAAGCATATATAATAAAATATTGTTTTCCAATTTTATTTTAATGTTAAATTCCTTCCAAAACTAATTTTAGACCAAATTTTTTATGTTATTCAAATAAAGGATTAGCTTTATCCCTTTTCTAATTTTTATTTTTAATTTTAAAGTTTACAAAATGAATAATCTATAATAAGAATTACGAATCAACTCTCATATTAAAATCCATTGAGAACTAATTTTAGAGCAAACTTTTATTCAAATCAAATAAGAATTAGCTTTAATCAATTGTTCTAACTTCTAAATTCTAAAATTGAAGTTTGCACAATCAATAATTTAAAATAAGATAATTGTAATTCAAATCTAATTTGACTTTACTATTTTTTAGAATAAATTATAATTACTTTGAGCAAAGTTAATTAATTCAAATAAGGTCTTATTTAATCAAGTAACTAAATAAGCAAACATTATTAATTACCATATCTAATTAATTTAATTATCTTGGTTAATTAATTTAAATAATTATTACTCCACACTTTAGATTATGAGTTTATCAACTTTATGGATCAAACCTAGTTCACCTTCCATTATACTTGTTCCTACCAAACAACAAATATTGACACATACCTTAGTAGCACTATTAGAAAAATAACAACAATCCATTTATCGACATTTAAAATAAATCATCATAAATATCCTTTGAAACCTTTATATTCAAATGGGTTAGAAATGAGGGATGTTGCACTTTGCAAAATATATATTGAAGGATATTTCAAATCCTTACTTGCATATTTCAATGCTAAGGATGTGAGGTTTGACAAAGGAGATGGACGGTGACCCCTATGTGAATATAAGAGACTTTATGGCACACCTTCTTATAGAGCTAGGTCAATCTATTAGGTGTCATAATGTCTTTGATGTTGCCCAATCCTTGAGTTGTGAAAACATGCGTTTGACAACTATCGATTCCTTTCTAATTCATGAAGATATTAATGGGGACATGGAAGTAGGGAGATAATACTTTACGAAACTACATTTAGCACCTACACACCATAATGGAAAATCAAGGTAAGCTAGGCCATGGCATTGAAGAAAATTTAGTTATCTTGAATCTGAAACTTTCTTCTATGTCATGTCCCTCTTTCTTAATATTTGATTAATGATCAATATTAACCCATTTTATTCTTCTGTGGGTTAATTGGGCAAGCATAGGAAGAATAAATAATTTATTATTTATTATTGTCCAAATATAATTCAATTCTTGAGGATAATTAAATATTTTGAGGCTCAAAAAAAGGCATTGGGTTTTGAGAGGTGTCCATTTGCATGAAGATTTTGAAAATATTGGGAAATCACAAGTGGTGGGGGAATTTATGACAATGTATGATAGCTTATGACAATTGTCATACCCCAAAATAGTAAGGAATCCAAGGAAAACGTGGGAAACTTGGGTGCCCATCTCTCCCAAGAAATATTGATATAAAAGATGAAAATTTAGTCATTTGGAGGTATTGTTGATTTGATATTTTTCTCTCAAACTTGCGGATTTGTAAATTATGGCTTCAATGGACGAAACCCAATTGAGTAAAAAGGCTTGTGGACAAAAACCCATGAGTCTCAAGTGGCTAGAGGATGAAAACCTTTTGATCACAAGGAGTAGCTTCATCCAGAGGTTGCATAGAGCTTCAAAGATTCAATAGATTCTAACAGTTTTCATTATTTGTGTGTGCAGGTCTTCTTGTGTTGTCGCGATGGTTCCAGAAGTGTTGGAATGTGTTGTTATTGTTATTTTATTTTTTTTATATATGTAGATTTCTATTTCCTAGTGCCAGAGATGAGCTCTGAGAGTTGTGGGCAATGTTGTGTGATTTTGGCTTTGTGGGTCTGATTATGCAGTGTGTATTTCAGCCTGTTGTGAAGATTTTGTTGTGTAGTTTGCTGCTGAGTGTGTGTAGGTATTTTCTGCTATTGTTTTAATTCTATAAAATCATATTTCATGTAATCTCCATCTAAAAATCAAACAATATCAGTTTGGGGTGTTTTTAGTGTATTTCGGTGATTGACAGTGTTGGCAGTTTTTGTGGGTTTTGCCCAGATCTTGTTGTTCAAAGTTGTATTGCTTTCTACTATTGTAAATTAGTATATCAGACCTGATAACATGTTATTTACATCAGAAATCAATGAAAAAATGTTTTGGTGAAGTTTCAATTTTTTGGTGTTAATTATGTGTATGACTAGCTAGCTAGTCTTGTCAAATTTGGTGAAGATATTTAAATTCATTTTCAGATCTGATTTGAAATGTTATTTTTCAGTTTGTCTTATTATATTGGTATTAGAGCATGATCTTGCCATCCTATAGATTTTTCATATGATTGATAATACCGAATGATAGAGAAATTAGATATTTGAGGAGAGAGCAAAAGAAATTGCAATTGGAGGAAACAATGGTGGATAGAAGAAATGTAGAAGAAGATGATGCTTCAAGGAAATTTAATCAAATGGTCAAGGCATAAACCAAACTCACTAAAATGTTTGGTCAGATGATGCAATGGATTCAAAACAACAACAACAATGGAAACAATGGTGGCAGTACTTCGGGAACAAAAAACGGTAACAATGGAAAAGGCAAGGAGATTGAGACTCAAAATTTAGGGGCTGAAAACAAACCCTTATTCCTACCTGAAGAGGAACCTAAACAAGTAGAGTCTGCAACTACTAGTTTGTTCAATGCAGAAACCCTTAACAAATGGCGTGGAGAATACAATTACTTGGCAGATGAGATCAAGAATGATATGTCTTGGGGGGAATATGTGGAGTTCTTGAGAAGAGGTGAATCTCAAAAGAAGAAAAATAGCAAAAATAAAGAATTGAAACACAAGTTGGGAAAATTAACAACAACCTTCTTTGATGGAAGTGAGAAGATTTCATCTAGGACTTGGTTGCAAAAGATAGAAACATAATTTGTGCTCAACCCCATGAAAGAGAAAGATGCAGTTCAGTTTGCCACTTTGTATTTGGAAGGAGAAGCCTATGAATGGTGGTACCATGGTCATACTACACTAGAACATGATCAGATACAAACCTTTGATGAATTTAAACAGAGGATTCTTGACATGTATGAATTGAAAGAGGAAGAAGAATATTTCAACCAATTATCTGAAATCAAGCAAAAGAGTTCAATAAGTGAATACATAGCAAATTTACAAAAGATTGTAGTGATGGTGCCTGAAATATAAAAAAAAGAAGAATGCATCTATTTATTACAGGGCTCACTAAACCTCTTAGGGGGTTTGTCAGATCTTTTGCACAACTCACTTTGCAGGAAGCTATCAAGAGGGCTCTAATCCTTGAGCCATCAATTCCAAAGAATGTTTTCTCATGCACCCCTCCAAACCAAACACATGGCATCATAAGGGAGGATTCCAGAAGAAACCATTCCATGCATTTGTAACTGTACACAAGAATACAACTCCTAATGTTGCAAAGAAGATGGATGAAGAAACAAGGAATGAGCTTAGGAGGAAGAAGCTTTGTTTTTCTTGCAGAGAGCCTTGGGTCCCTGGACATAGGTGTTTGGGAAAGGGACAAGTCCATTACATAGAGTTTGTCTCAGATAAGGATTTAGACTTAGATGGTAATGAGGAGTTTCATGATATAGAAGATTTAGAACCTAAGGTTAAAGAGAAGGAGACTACAAAAGAAGGTTCGTTAGCTGCACTTTTGGGAGCACCAAGATATCATCCTTTCAGGGTTCATGGAGTGTTAGCAGGGCAGTGAATAATTGTTTTGATTGATAGTGGGGCAACCCACAATTTTATTAATAAAGGGTTAGTAATGAAGAGAGGCTTGAAGACTGAAGAATTTGAAGGTTTCAATGTCACTATTGCAGATGGATTCACTATACCATGCACCAAAGTGGTCAAACAAATGAGCATCACTATGGGAGACTACAAGGTTTGTGATGATTTTTATGTTGTTGGTATTGGTGAAACTGATGTTATCTTGGGTGTTCAATGGTTGCATTCTATTAGAGGACACTATCAAAATTATCAAACTATGGAGTTCAAGTTTCAATCAGAAGGCAAGGAGATTGTACTCAAAGGGATTTTGAATGGAGCTCCAAGAAAAGAAGATGCAGAGGACTTCCAGAAGAGGTCAAGTTGCTTGGGCAACCACTTGTCTAATCCGTCCTTCTAGCTCTTCAAATGGAAAAGGCAAATTTCATTTTGAATTTCAAGAAATTTTAGATAAGCATAGTGTTGTTTTCAGTGATACACCTCCAGGACTATCTCTGGATAGGGGATTTTAGCATGTTATAGAGTTAGAACAGGATGCCAAACCTGTTATAACTACTCCATATAGGCATCCAAGGGGTTACAAGGAAGAGATAGAGAAGACTATCAGAGAGTTCTTAGATATGGGATTCATTAGACCAAGTTCTAGTCCTTTTGCATCATCCATAGTTCTTGTGAAGAAGAAGGATGGCACTTTGAGGATGTGCATAGACTACAAGGATTTGAATAAGAAGGCTATTAAGAATAGATATCCTATCCCAAGGATATGAACTCATTGATGAGTTGCATGGAGTTGTTTACTTCTCCAAGATTGATTTGAGATCAGAGTACCACCAGATTCAGATGAGAGACAAAGATGTGGAAAAGACAGCTTTTCGGTGTCACTATGGGCATTTTGAGTTCTTGGTCATGCCCTTTGGCCTCACTAATCCACCAGCAACTTTCCAATCATGCATGAATAAGGTATTTAGTAAGCAACTCAAAAAATTTGTCTTGGTTTTCTTTGATGATATATTGATCTACAGGAAAACTTGGGAGGAACACTTGGAAGATCTAGATACAATTTTGGGTATTTTGGAGTAGCAATCTTTCTATGCTAAGTTGTAGAAATGTGAGTTTGGATTAACTGAAATCCTTTACTTGGGATATATCATAAGTTCCAAGGGTGTTCAAGTAGATCAACAAAAGATTCAAGCAATACTAGATTGGTCTCCACCTACAAATCTTACACAGTTGAAAGGATTTTTTGGGCTATGTTTCTATTATAGGAGGTTTGTAAAAGGTTTTTCTCATCTTGCTATTCCATTGATTGATTTAAATAAGAAGGGATACTTTGCATGGTCTAAAGAAGCTCAGAAAACTTTTGACAAGTTTAAGGGGGTAATGAGTTCATGCAATGTGCTTGCTATTCCTGGTTTTCCATTGCCCTATGTAGTAGAATGTGATGCCTCTGGTGAAGGTATTAGGGTTGTCCTAACTCAAAAAAGACATCCAATTGCTTTTGAGAGTAGGAAACTAAATAGTTTAGAGAAATCATATCACATATATGACAACGAAATGTTGGCAATTATGCATGCACTAGAGAAGTTTAAACAATATCTTGTGTGTGGGAAGTTTATCGTGAAAACTGATCATAATAGTTTGAAGTATTTTCTTGATCAAAAAGACTTGAATGATCACCAACAAAGATGGGTAAGCAAGTTGTAAGCATATGATTTTGAAATAGAATACATGAAGGGTAAAAGAAATGTGGTAGCGGATGCATTTTCTAGGAAGCTGACATTGTGTTCATTATCTTCTATTTCTGCAGAATGGAAAGACTCTATAATTGCTGAGTATGTTAAGGACACTTTTGCATCTAATGTGTTGGATGATTTAGTAGAAGATGACAAGTATACAATGAATGATGCACTGATTTATTACAATATTAGAATTTTTCTTGTTCCTGAGTCAAAAATCAAGGAGAAGATTTTAAGAGCTTTTCATGACACTCCCTTGGCTAGTCATCAAGGTTACTTCAAAACATACAGGCAGATCCGTGAGAGTTTTTCTTGGAAGGGGCTGAAAGAGGATGTCCACAAGCATATTAAAGAGTGCATGACTTGCCAAAGGAACAAAGGTGAGCAGATTTTCCTTGCAGGTCTCCTACAACCGCTTCCAATTCCTGAACAGAAATGGGAGAGCATCTCCATGGACTTTATCACAAGACTTCCCAAGGTACAAGGCAAGGATTGCATATATGTGGTGGTGGATAGATTAACAAAATTCTCATTTCTTTCCCATCACTTCAAAATTTAAGGCTTCTCAAGTAGCAGAGTTATTTTTCAAAGAAATATTTAAGCTACACAGTTTGCCAAAGAACATTGTTAGTGACAGAGATAGCAGGTTCCTTAGTTCATTTTGGAAGAAACTGTTTCACTTGGCAAGAACAGAGTTCACACCAAGAACAAGTTACCATCCACAAACAGATGGATGAACAAAAATTTTTAACAAGTGGATAAAGGGGTATTTGAGGAATTATGTTTCAAATCAACAAACTATTTGGGTCAACTGGTTGCACTTGGGAGAGTAACTTTACAATACATCACATCATATGTCAATTGGTATACCTCCATTTTGAGCTCTTTATGGTTATGATGCACTTTCTTTTGCTAATTTCCTATTCATGGACATTAGAGTACTTGTAGCAAGTGACTTTATTAGTCGAAGTCAGGTAATTTTGAGGTCTTTAAAGGATAATCTACAGCATGCGCAGAATCAACAAAATATGTATGCAGATAGCAAGAGGACAAAGAGAAACTTTGAGGTTGGAGATTTGGTCTTCTTAAGATTGCAGCCATATAGATAGAGTTCATTGAAGAAGAGTGGAGCATAAAAGCTCAAGCCTAAGTTCTTTGGGCCCTACAGAACTATCAAGAAGATTGGTGAGGTAGCCTATGAGTTGGAACTTCCACAGGATAGCAAAATTCACAATGTTTTCCATGTATCATGTTTAAAGAAGGTTCTTGGATAGAAAGTTGTTCCCACATTAGAGTTACCACCATTAGATGAGGAAGGAAAATTGATTTTGATTTCTGAAAAGGTTTTGGACACTAGGGAGAAAAGATTAAGAAACAAAAGCATTACTGAATATCTAGTCAAATAGGAGAAGTTGCCAATTGAAGATGCCACATGGGAAGGACCTGATATACTTGAGAATCCAAATTTGCATTGCTTGAGGACAAGCAATTTCTAGGAGGGAGGAATTGTCATGTCTCTCTTTCTTAATATTTGATTAATGATCAATATAACCCATTTTATTCTTCCGTGGGTTAATTGGGCAAGCATATGAAGAATAAATAATTTAATATTTATTGTTGTCCAAATATAATTCAATTCTTGAGGAAAATAAATATTAAATTAAATATTTTAGGCTCAAAAAATGGCGTTGGGTTTTGAGAGGTGTCCATTTGCATGAAGATTTTGAAAATATTGGGAAATCACAAGTGGTGGGGGAGTTTATGACAATGTATGACAGCTTATGACAACTGTCATACCCAAAAATATTAAGGAATCCAAGGAAAACATGGGAAACTTAGGTTTCCATCTCTCCCAAGAAAGATTGATACAAAAGATGAAAATTTAGTCATTTGGAGGTATTATTGATTTGATATTTTTCTCTCAAACTTGCAGATTTGAAGATTGTGGCTTCAATGGATGAAACCCTGTTGAAGTAGAAAGGCTTGTGGATGAAAACCCATGAGTCTTAGGTGGCCATAGGATGAAAACCCTTTGATCACAAGGAGTAGATTCATCCATAGGTTGCACAGAGCTGCAAATATTCAGTAGATTCTGTCAGTTTCCATTGTTTGTGTGTGCAGGCCTTCTTGTGTTTTTGCGGTGGTTCCAAAAGTGTTGGAATGTGTTACTATTGTTATTCTTTTTTTTTTTCTATGCAGTAGCTGTAGATTTCTATTTCCTGGTGCCAGAGATCAGCTTTGGGAGTTGTGGGCAGTGTTGTGTGATTTTGGCTTTGTGGGTCTGAATACGCTGTGTGTATTTCAACCTGTTGTGAAGATTTGGTTGTATAGTTTGCTGCTTAATGTTGTAGTGTTTGCTTCTATTATTTTAATTATATCAGATCACATTTCATGTACTTTCCATCTAAAAATCAAACAATATCAGTTTGGGGTGTTTTTAACTTGTATTTCGATGATTGACAGTGTTGGCAGTTTTTGTGGGTTTTGCCCAGATCTTGTTGTTCGAAGTTGTATTGCCTTTTGCTACTGTAAATTAGTATATCAGACCTGATAACATGTAATTTACATCAAAAATCAATGAAAAAATGTTTTGGTGAAGTTTCAGCTTTTTGGTGTTAATTCTGTGTATGACTAGCTAGCTAGTCTTGTCAAATTTGATGCAAATTTGGTGAAGATAGTTAAATTCATTTTCAGATCTGATTTGAAATGTTATTTTTTAGTTTGTCTTATTACATTCTAGGGTTAAAGAAATTAAATGTTGTGATGATGTCTTTGAGGATTCCCCAAAAGAAAATTTAATTGCAAACTATTTAAGATGATGATGGATTTAAGATGATAATGGTTGGGGGTGGAGGGGCTATGTAATTTGTCTCCTACCATCTTTATACTCTAGTGTAGACTTGTTGGGTTGGTGCCATGGTAATTTGCTCCAACCCAAAAACTTTGAATATGTGAACATTTTATAATAATTAAATAAGTGGTTTTGTTGATAATATAGGAAGATGGATAAATTTTTCATTTTGAGGATCTAGTGAACCTATGGTTACCAGATTTCAGGGATTTGACACTTTTTTGGGTCTCGGGTGCCTAACTCAAGTTATATTTAGTAAAACCAAAGAATTATAATAATATATTAGTTGTGATGGTCATTGCCTCATTCTATTGTTGTTCTCCTTCAAACCCTAAATTTTCTCCCTCCTCCACTTAGGAAGCTAAGCATCCCATGCTTTATAGGTATTTTGAATGCCTTTATTGGTGATGGTAATACAATGGCTCCTAATACCCCATGTTGCATATGCTCTTCTCCTTATTTGGCATCCTTAACCTTGTAAAGTCAAGATTTACCAATTTCTCTTTCATCTAATTGTGTGGAGGAGATTATAAATGTTTCTTCTAAGTGTGGCATTATGGATCTTGTGCTACTTGCATCACCTAGTGCCATGATAGTTGTAGAAAGTATCATCTTTATTTCTCTTATATGTGAGTGCCCAAAATCTGTTGGAGCTCTCCATCTTTTTGTCAATATTTAGGTTAATTTTAGCAAGAAGCTCTTATCCCAAGGTAACTTCTCTTCTACAAACTGTGTTTTTCTTTAAGCACTCTTTTGTCTCTATTATTGAAAACTCGAATGGAGGATTTAGCCCCATCTAAAGTATTTTTTTCATCTAATAGGTTGGCAAGTAAGGACTTGAAGGAGTGTTAGCTTTTTGAAAAGAGCTTTATTAAAGGCTTTAAGAAGGCTCTATCTGTCACACCCCATTTTTGAACTTAATTATGTTATTTTTAACTAATTATTAGCTAGATGCTTTGTTATGCATTCTGAATTATGAATATCAAACTGTGATTAGAAGATAAATTTTGATGAGATAAATTTGCCTTGATTCATGAAATGTAGAAATTGACATATTTTCTAATATGGATAATGGATTGATTATTGTTGTTAAAATATTTATTTCATGTTGTAATCAATGTGGTTAATGGACTAACTACTATGATTGTTAATGAGGTGGATGTAGGAAAATAGTTTTTCCCCTCCCAGATGAGTAGGGAGAGTATCACTAGAGAAATGGAAATGGATCAAATTGAATGAACGAGACACTATGCCTCTGAGAACTCTCTCACACACACACACAAGTATTGAGTCAATTTATATGTGTTTGGATACCATTGATGTCATAAGAATGTTAGAATCCTACATACTAGTTGTTACACCCCAATTTTGATGGACCAATTTACTTTTAACTTCTATGTTAAAGCCTATTTTGATGCAAGGTGATGTCATTATGATATTTAATATTTTGATAAAATAATATGCAATGAGATGATTTTGCATTTGAATAAATATATGTTATTTAATTAATAGTATGCTTATGATGTGATTTTTAACAGCTAACTACATGAATGTTTCTCTAAGTGAAATGCAGGATAATTTCTTGCCCTCCAGAGAGTGAGGGAGAGTATCACCCAGGAGAGGGGAATAGACTTCAGACAATTGGGTATTGCCATCTGAGTCTCCACACACTCATGTAGGTCTTGTTTAAACCGTGTCGAGTCAATTGAGTTATTTTCAAAATTGATAGGTAAGGTCGAACCTAGTTGAGTCAAGTTGTGTTAGCAAAAATTAAACTATAGAATAATATGTTAACTATGTTAATCGATTATAAGAATTTTATATATATATATGTATGTATGTATGTATGTATATATGTATAGTAGTAACAAAAATATATATACATGTATATATAGGATATATATTATACATATACATATATAAATGTTCCTTGCTAGTTAAAACTTATTTTAGATAATGCACCTCATGGGCATGATAAGCCACCACCGAAGGCTACATATAAGACTTGAGGTGGGAGTGGCAGTGCCACCTTCCCCATTTTGAGGTGGCAGTTCTAACAACACTTCGTTGATTTTAAACTTACCATGCTTAAGCCTGTGGAAAGAGGCATTATGGATGGTATCCAAGCCTTAGTTGGTGCCGATATGCATGTATTATGGGCCATGACTCTTGTCTGGTATAAAAGCCACGAAGTGGCAATTCAAAAGGATTCTTTTTTGATATCTTTGCTTTCTAACTAATATGTGAGATGTCAAGAAAGAAGACTGATATTGCTCTGCAACTTTTGAGATATATAATCTCTTGCATTTTAAAAGGAGAGACATTGTTTTGTGTGAGGGAGTTGCATGCTCACCTATGCTATTTGTTAAAACAAATAGGAACAATAGGATAAGTCTTGGAAGGGACTACAACATTACATGGAGGCCAACACCCTTGTGTTAGAATACAGTGAAAGGAAACATACACGAAAGTCTTTATATCAACTCTTGTGCATTCATATAGTTCAGTTATATCTTTATTATTATTTCTCAGTAAAGAAACTTTTATTCTTTTCTCCACACGCCTATATAAAGGTTGTATTACATACAATACCACTTGTGGCATACAATGTCTATGGGTCGAAAGGCCATGATATCTTTGCATTCAATAAGCGGAGAGTTATTGTATATTGAATGCAGTGAAATTATTTTGTATATCATATTTAGTCAAGTTGTTTCTTTTTAACTATACCACGAAACTGTGGCAAGACCGAACCATGATGCCCACTTAAGAGTCAAATGTAAAAATGAAAGTGTAGACAAATGATGACCCTCATTGCTCAATAGACTATATGTGTTATTTTTTATATTTTTCATTCATATATTTTCAGAGAAGAAGATTCTCATGGTTATATATAATATATGGTGTATTATCAAACTTAGTGATAGACAACACCTATTTGAGTGATCCAAGATTAGACAGTATAGTAAACAAAATTGATGATGGATAATTAGTACAAGAAATAGATATTCTTTGTGAGAATTTAAAGGGTATACTTGTAAACTGACCAATATTAATATGGTGTTCTTCGTGAACAGATCCATATGTTTTATGTCAATAACCTGAAATCTTATTATGAAGAGGTAATTATTATATAAATATATAGTATCTGTTGACCCCTTGTTGGCATTGCTAGTGTTGGCATAGATGTCAAACAGTTTGGCATACATAGAAGTGACATATATTGAGATGTTCTGCATTGATATTTCATGAGACTTCTTTGGGACAACAGTATTACATGAGTTCTATTGTTTTGGTTGTCATTTTTGATGGTTGTCATTTGTTAACATTTGGACAACTTTGTTATTTCCAAGGCAACACTATTCTTATCTTGTTCCATCAATCATATTTAAAATCTACTAAGGGTCAATGGTTATTGGTGACTTTGCATCCTTCTTGGTTTATGCTATGAAAGGTAATTGTCAAGCATGTTATGTTTGATTAAATTCAAAAGTGACAAAATGCATGGGTTGTAATGCGAGGGTCACAAAAGGTTTTAGTTGTGATTTTATTTACATATGACTTGATCAGCAAGTCTTAGGCATAAAGTGCAGGTCACAGTTGTTATTTTGCATTGTTATTTAACCGACCCTTTTAGGGCTAACTGGGACAACAAGTTAAGGTTGTATAATGTGAAAAAATAATGTTTGTCGATCATTTTACAAAGTGAAACTTTGGTGAATAAAGAGAACAGACCTAGGGTTTGACTAATGGCGGCATCCATCATGGCTCGAAGAGGTTGAAGAGGTTTTGTGAACGTTGAGACAGTTAGAGAACTGGTTTGTCAGTTGTGATTTGTAAGTTTTTTTTGCAGTTTCGAGAACTACCAGGTATGGAAGTTTTGCATTCAAGGGTTTATATATTTGTGAGAAACTCAAGGTACTTGGTGTGTAGAAAGACAGTGAGATGGAAATGTTATAACAGCAGGGACCTATTTTTGTTTTGGTTATTTAATGTGGTTTTGAAAAGGTTTCCTTTGCAAAATATACTTCAAATGTTCAGTGTCAGCCTAGCAAGGATAAAAGTAAGTCTTGCAAAGTTTTTGATCTTTAGTGACAGTATGGGCAAAGTTATATTTTATACATTGTTTTGAGGAAGTTTTTGTTTGATTGGTTGAACATTATTGTTGAAATTACTTGACCATAAAGTTAGACAGTGAAAAAGGAAACTTAAAATAGCATAATTTTTGTAAGACTGTTGCAGAAGAACAATGTTTTTGAAAGGTGTTTTACTTAATGTACTTTATGTCTTATATCTTTCAAACACAATGGAATCTATAAGACATATAGTATAGTAGGTAGAAAAATAAACAAGAATAGCGATAAAACAGAGAAACCCTCTGTATCTTGATTTGATCTTTGAGATGTTATTATAAAAATGCCAGTGAGGCATGATGTATTTGCCAATGAGGCATGTTGTGTAGCCATTGAGGCTTTACCAGTGAGGCAGTTGTAAACAATAAGCCAGTGAGGCAATTTCCAAGTGATTTTTCATCCCTATGAGGGTTTTACACTAATGAAATTCATTGTGTTATGGTCTCATTTGATGTGTGGTTTACTTGGTCTCCATATTTGAGCATTCAGTCTTGGTTGTTATTCAGTATTTGAATTCTTACTTTGATAAAGCTTGCTAAATTGATTAAGTTGTTGTCAGCATCATTATTTCATGCACACAAATTTGAAGAGAAGTAATTGAATTGTTTTGAGTACAACACTGATTCACCCCCCCTCTGTGTTGTCCGTACTCCAACAAGTGGTATTAGAGCCAAACCCTTGCTAAAACTTTAACCAACTTAGGGGGTTCCTGGTGGAGTACTTGTCATGGCCAGTCAAGAAGGTTATTCTAGTTTCAAAGCACCATTATTTGATGGGTCTCACTTTTCTTTTTAGAAATTTAGGATGGAGTCCTACTTGTCTTCTTTAGGATATGATGTTTGGGCAACTGCAAAGGCTATTTGGGATAAATTGACTAGTATTTATCAAGGTGATGAAAAAGCCATTGAAGCCAAGTTATAGTCTTATAGAGCCAAATTTGAAAGTCTTAAAATGAATGAAGATGAAAAAGTTGCTGATGTGACAGACAGTTGCTCAGAGGAATCCATTGAGGAAGGTGATGAAACTCTGTTTATGGCAATAGTTAATCAAAATGAAACTCAGAAAGAAAATAGTTCAAATCAATCTAAAATTGAGGTTGATCTTGAGGGTGAACTAAAATGTGCCCTTAGTGAAATTAAAAGACTTAAAAAGGAAGCCTTAGTGCAGAAAAACCAAATTCAGAAGGATACTGAAGCTTTGGTTAACAAAACAACTGAATATGAAAAATAAATTTCAAATCTGAAACTTCATCTTGAGGAAAATAAGAAAATCCTTGAAGTTACTCAAGACCAATTAAATACCAAAGAGAAGGAGTGTTGTACTCTAGAGGTAGAAATTGTTGCTTTGAGAAAAAATCTTGTCATGTGTAAAAGTAGTGACAAGTTGGCTGACCTCATAGAAAAACAAAAATTTGACAAGGATAAGGGTGATCTAGGATTGACAAAGGGACAATGCTCAAATTCCAATAATAATGAGCATGTTTCTGCTGCTAAAGAAAAACCCACTGCAAAAAAGAGGTAATCCACTTAGATTTAATCTGCATTTTTTTGGCTATTGCTTCTATTGCAATCAATACGGGCACAAGGCAAGTGAATGCAGGGTTATGTCTAGAAGGAAGCCTAGCTTTGTAGATGGAAATCTATTCAAGTTTTTGAACAAATTAAAATGTCATACCTATGGCAATCTTGGTCATATAGCTAAATTTTGTAGCTCTACCTTTGCAATACAGCCAAACAAGACTAGTACTCAGCCTAAGACATCTTCCAATGCTGAGAAAACAAAGTTAGTTAGGAAATTGAAGAATATTGACAAAAAGGCTGAAGTAATGCTTGTCCAAACAACCTTTCCTACCCAAAAGAAAGACCTATGGGTTGTAGACAGTGGGTGCTCTCATCACATGACTGGCGATAAGAGCAAATTTGTCGAGTATGAAGACTACATTGGCGGATCAGTCAAATTTGGTAATGACTTATGTGTTTTGATTAAAGGAAAGGGGACCATACTTCTTGATGATGACACTCCCCTACATGATGTATATTATGTAGAAGGTTTAACTCGCAATATTCTTAGTGTGAGTCAAATCTGTGACAATGGTTTCAAAGTCACATTTACTGCTCAAGGCTGTGAAATCAACAAGAAATCTGGAAAAATTGTTGCAGCTGGTCTAAGAAAAAAAGGCAACATTTATAATCTTCATGAGACCACCAATAGCAGCAGAAATGGACATATTTGCTTCATGAGTCAAGTTGAAGAGAGAAAATTTTGGCACAGAAGACTAGGGCATATCAATTATGACAATCTTGTTAAAATCAACAAGAATCAAAATGTTAGAAATATGCCAAGCATTTCTAAACCCAACAACAATACCTGCAAAGAATGCTAGGAAGGTAAGCAAACAAGGGTAAGTTTTAAATCTAAAGAATATTCTTCAACTCAACCCTTACAACTTGCTCATTCTGATTTATGTGGTCCTACAAGGACAAAATCATTGAATGGTGAATGGTATTTTATACTTTTTATTGATGATTATACTAGAATGGCATGGGTGACCTTTTTGAAGCACAAAACTGAAGCTTTTAATAGGTTCAAGATATTTAGAAAGATGGTTGAGAGGGAATCAGATCTGAAAATTAAGTGTCTAAGATCTGATAAAGGTGGGGAATATACCTCACAAGAATTTGTAGACTATTTGTGAAGAACGTGGCATTAAGAGGGAATATTCAACCTCTAGGACACCACAACAAAATGGTGTTGCAGAAAGAAAAAATAGAACAATCAAAGAAATAGCTAGAACGATGTTGAATGATGCAAATCTACCAAACACCTACTGGAAAGAGGTTGTTCATACATCAATCTATATCTTGAACAAAGTGCAGTTAAGGGTAAAAACTAACTATACGCCTTATGAATTATGGTATGGCAGACCTACAAATGTTGAAAATTTTATAATCTTTGGTAGCAAATGCCTTATTAAAAGAGATGATGAAAGTTTAAGTAGTTTTGAGTCCCGTTGTGATGAAGGTATCTTCTTAGGCTACTCCACTCACAGTAAAGCTTACAAATGCTTTAATAAATGATTGAAAAGGGTGGTTAAAAGCACTAATGTGAAAGTTGATGAGGTGTTGCAGCCTTGTGAACAACAAAAAGAAGATAATGAAGAAGCTCATCTACCTGAAAAAAGAGGTGAAACTAGAAGAAGAGGAGGAAACTCTAAATGCTCCTTAAAAACCTAAGGAATTAGCATTTAAAACTCCTTCAAAATCTATACAAAGAAATCATCCTCAAGAACAAATCATTGGGGATAGATCTGTTGGTGTTCAAACCAGAAGAAATCTTGCTAATACAAGTGATCAGGTACATCTAAGCTTATTTTTAGAATTTGAACCTAAAACCTATGTAGAAGCTAGTAAAAATGAATTCTAGATTAAAGCAATGAAAGAGGAACTAGATCAGATTGAGAAAAACAAAGCATGGGAACTGGTTCCTAGACCCAAGGACAAAAATGTCATTGGAGCAAAATGGGTCTTTAGAAATAAACTTGATGATAAGGGCAATGTAGTCTAAAATAAGGCAAGACTTGTTTGCAAAGGATACTCTCAGATTGAGGGTATTGATTTTGATGAAACCTTTGCCCCTGTAGCTAGACTTGAGGCTATAAGGATCTTTCTTGCTTTTTCTGTTTACAAAAATTTCAAAGTTTTTCAAATGGATGTTAAAACAACTTTTTTAAATGGTGATCTTGAGGAGGAAGTATCTATGGAGTAGCCTGAAGGGTTTGTGTGTGCAGGTAAAGAAGATCATGTGTATAGGCTGAAAAAGACATTATATGGATTGAAAAAAGCTCCTAGAGATTGGTACTCTAAGCTGGATAAGCATTTACAAGCTCAAGGATTCACAAAAGGAGGAGTTGATAGTAATTTGTACTATATGACAAAAGGTGATAATATTTTGGTTGTTGTTGTCTATGTAGATGATATCATATTTGGGAGCAATGATGATGATTTGTGCTCTATTTTTCCTAACATTATGAAAGCTGAGTTTGAAATGTCTATGCTTGGAGAACTCTCTTTCTTTCTTGGGTTACTAGTTTCTCAACTTGAGAAGGGCATCTTTATTTCTCAAATGAAATATGCAAAAGAAATTCTCAAAAGATTTCAAATGGATGCAAGCAGACCAGTTGGAACTCCCATGGAAACTGGCTGTAAGTTAGGGCAAGATGTTGATTTACCCGATGTGGATCATACTCTATTCAGGTCTATGATAGGTAGTCTTTTGTACTTGACTTCCACAAGGCCTGAAATCATGCATGCAGTATGCTTGGTGGTTAGATTTCAATCAACACCCAAGCAATCTCATCTTAATGTTGTTAAAAGGATACTTAGATACATAAATGGTACTGTTGATTATGGCTTGTGGTATCTAAGACATAATGATTTTTCCTTTCTTGCTTACACTGATGCTGACTGGGCAGGATATATTGATGACAGAGAGAGGACTTCAGGAGGTGCATTCTTCTTGGGTGGTAGGTTGGTAGCATGGCACATCAAGAAACAAGATTCTGTGTCTCTATCAACTGCTGAAGTAGAATACATTGTTGCTGTTACATGTTGTACTCAGGTGCTATGGATGGTTCAAACGCTAAAAGACATTAAAGTGGAAGTATCTCAGCCTGTTCATATTCTGTGTGATAACACAAGCACAATAAATATTTCAAAAAATCTCGTGATGCATTCTAGGACTAAGCATATAGCTATTCACTATCATTTCTTAAGGGAAAAGGTTTTATCCAATGAGGTTGCTTTGGATTATGTGGCATCGTGTGATCAAGTGGCTGATATTTTTACAAATCCACTACCAAAAGAAGTGTTTGAAGCCTAAGGGATAGACTTGGTGTTCTCTCCCTTAGTTCTCTTAAATAAATTAGTTTTAGCCATGGTTTTAGGGGGAGCTTCTAAGTCTACTTTTTATCCCTGATGTTTTCATGTTGTTCATACATTATGTATGTAGATTTTGTTAGTATGCTCACTGTGTATATATGATGCATTAATGTGGCAAGTGGTGAACAAGCTTCACTTATTGTTTCAGTTTGTGATCTCTTTTCATGTTATTGCACCATGGATTTACAGTGACAGTTAGCATGGCAGTGTTTGGTGATTTGTGGTTTGCCAGTATTCTACAGTCATTATATCAGTGATTTGATAGTTCTGGTATTCTCTCTTTGGTCTAACAGTTTGATGTTTCCTGTGACAACCTTTATGAGGAGTATGTACATTGATACTCTGGTATTTGGTATATGTACACAGGTTTCACAGTGATTTCAACCTTTGATATTTGGTTTTTGATACTTTCAGTTGATTCTGTTGATGATTACATTCTTGGTATATTAATGACCTTTGTTGTTGGTAATGCTTCTATTGGTGCTTTAACAGCTAGATGAGGACAGTGGCAGCCTAATACAATTGATATTCTTTCATTTTTTATGGTTCTTAGCACTGTAGTTGGTAACAACAATCTTCTCTTTTAGTTTTACTATCCCTCACCTTTAGCATTGTTGTCAAAAGGGGGAGATGTGTGTAGTATAGTGGTATAATGATGTGGCAGTATAGTCATGTACAGTGATATAATGATGTGGTATATGATATATGTTTTTGTATAGTATAGCTAATATACATGTTTCCCATGCTTTCCATTCAGTCAATGCTATGCTATATAAGTTGTAACAGTCATGCTGGTATATGTTACATGTTTTTATTTATTCTTATAAGCTGTTACAGTCATTCAATGCTATGACAGTTGCTATATCTATGATTTTACTATTCATATACTGTACTAGCTTTGCTTTAGTGGATAGTAGACAGTACACTTTTTTTAGTTGAATCACTCATGGTGATGTTGAATGACCTTCATGATGGGTTGGAATCTCAGGACAGTTTGGTTTATTTGTTTGATCAATATTGGTATATAGGTTGTTTGACATCAATGCCAAAGGGGGAGTTTGTTGACCCCTTGTTGGCATTGGCAGTGTTGGCATAGATGTCAAACAGTTTGGCATACACAGAAGTGACATATATTGAGATGTTATGCATTGATATTTCATGAGACTTCTTTGGGACAACAGTATTACATGAGTTCTATTGTTTTGGTTGTCATTTTTGATGGTTGTCATTTGTTGACATTTGGACAACTTTGTTATTTCCAAGGCAACACTATTCTTATCTTGTTCCATCAATCATATTTAAAATCTCCTAAGGGTCAATGGTTATTGGTGACTTTACATCCTTCTTGGTTTATGCTATGAAAGGTAATTGTCAAGCATGTTTTGTTTGATTAAATTCAAAAGTGACAAAATGTATGGATTGTAATGTGAGGGTCACAAAAGGTTTTAGTTGTGATTTTATATACATATGACTTGATCAGCAAGTCTCAGGCATAAAGTGCAGGTCACAGTTGTTATTTTGCATTGTTATTTAACCAGCCCTTTTAGGGCTAACTGGGACAACAGGTTAAGGTTGTATAATGTGAAAAAGCAATGTTTGTCGATTATTTTGCAAAGTGAAACTTTGGTGAATAAAGAGAATAGACCTAGGGTTTGACTAATGGCGACATCCATCATGGCTCAAAGAGGTTGAAGAGGTTTTGTGAACGTTGAGACAATTGAAGAACTGGTATGTCAGTTGTGATTTGTAAGTTGTTTTTGCAGTTTCAAGAACTACCAGGTATGCAAGTTTTGCATTCAAGGGTTTATATATTTGTGAGAAACTCAAGGTACTTGGTGTGTAGAAAGACAATGAGATGGAAATGTTATAACAGCAGGGACCTATTTTTGTTTTGGTTATTTAATGTGTTTTTGAAAAGGTTTCCTCTACAAAATATACTTCAAATGTTTAGTGTCGGCCTAGCAAGGATAAAAGTAAGTCTTGCAAAGTTTTTGATCTTTAGTGAAAGTATGGGCAGAGTTATATTTTATACATTGTTTTGAGGAAGTTTTTGTTTGATTGGCTGAACATTATTGTTGAAATTACTTGACCATAAAGTCAAACAGTGAAAAAGGAAACTTAAAACAACAGAATATATTTGTTACAGTTACTTTGATTACTTTTCTTTGAAGTTGAACTCTTGAATATCATTTTTGTAAGACTGTTGCAGAAGAACAATGTTTTTGAAAGGTGTTTTACTTAATGTACTTTATGTAGAGGAAAACTAATGTGTTGTAGACTTAACTAATTTAGGGGAAAAACCTATCTGAATAGTCCACTCTATCACTATACTTTCCTACATTGACTTATCGACCAAGGAGTGTAAGCTTATGATGGTACTTGCAGAGTATATGCCTTCAGCGCTCATATGGTTCCTAAATTATTCTATCTTAACTTTAAACAAACAAATCTATCTTGCTGGAATTGATAGAATTACAAAACAGTGAAAACAACTATAAATCCTAGTTGCTATGGGTACCTATAGCAAGGTTTGTAGATAACTATTACAACAGGGGAACTGTAGAATTAATCTTAATGAATTGACAAGAATGAAATGACTAACTACTGACCTCCAGAGGATTTGTAAACACACTAATATGCAATTGCTCATGAACTATATCTATTTGATCAAAACATAATACTAACTTGAATTCAAATTACGATTAACAGAAAACTAATAAACCAACATTAACTGAAATAAAATAAACAAGGAGAGAATTAGTACCTTGAGTGGCCAGCTCAAGAGGCTGTCTTCCTTAACTGAAACCAAATCTAATCCAGATTCTGCGTATCTTTGTAACACATATCAAAGCTTAAGTTATTCCATACACAGAATCAACTCATATCAAATTGTTCAACAATGAAATCTTTTCTGTCATATCCAGATTGTATTCCATAAATGTAACATGCTTGAGTCTTTGCACATAGAAAAGGAAATGATAACTGAATCAAACTCTTACAACTTGACTCTGCTACCTTATATATCTCATCTTCCCCTTACTATACAAAATGGAGAGAGAGCCCTATTTATTAATTAACTGACTCTGATCATTTACCGCACCTAGATACTAGGTCGGGCAGTCAAGATCACATTCTTATTCTAACTGATTATAAGAAGAAGAATTCAAATCAAATTAGAAGTTTTATGCATGAACAACGTCCATAATCATATTTGAAACAAATCTACTCCTTAATTTATCACTATCCATGATGCTCCATAATTGTCTTCAATTGTCTCTGCATTCTTAGCGTTGAAACTCATACTTCTATTAACTCATTTGTCTGCAACCTACTACAAATGCTCAATCTCATCGTGACACGTCTAATTCTGCACATAGAATTAGTTCCCAAAAGCATATACCACAAGCATTCTCCATGACTAACCATAAAAACATCTCATTTATACTTTTATACATATCTATATCTACTTCATTCATTAGATAATATGATCATCACATTCCATATTAATATTATAAGTTCAGGTCTTAGAAGTATAAAGAAGGTCAACATATCATAGTGCAAACATGGATAAATGTCTTAAAAGATGCTATGAAAGAAGTCTTTGAAGTATAAAAAGTAGCTTAAAAGAGACTAATTCTACAGTCCATTGCTTTATGCCTTATAGCTTTCAAACATAATGAAATCTATAGGACATATAGTATAGTAGGCAGAAAAATAAACTATCACGAATAGCAGTGAAACAGAGAAACCCTCTATATCTTGATTTGATCTTTGAGATGTTATTATAAAAATGCTAATGAGGCATGATGTATTTTCCAGTGAGGCATGTTGTGTAGCCAGTGAGGCAGTGGAAAATAAAAATGCCAGTAAGGCAGTTGTAAACAATAAGCCAATGAGGCAGTTGAATAAGTCAATGAGACATAAAAAGCTAGTGAGGCTCTGTAATTGGTGATTTCTTGATTAAGCTAGTGAGGCAATTTTTGAGTGATTTTTCATCCCTATGAGGGTTTTCCACTCATGAAATTCATTGTGTTATGGTCTCATTTGATGTGTGGTTTACTTGGTCTCCATGTTTGAGCATTTAGTCTTGGTTGTTATTCAATATTTGAATTCTTACTTTGATAAAGCTTGCTAAATTGATTAAGTTGCTATCAGCATCATTATTTCATGCACACAAATTTGAAGAGAAGTAATTGAATTGTTTTGAATACAACACTGATTCACTCCCCTCTCTCAGTGTTGTCTGTACTCCAACAGTATCGTGGAACTTACTGGACATATTGTTAATATAATATTATTTGAGACCAAGAAGGTCGAGTTGATGACATTTTGTCATCACATTTAACTAAAGTGCATACAACATAAGAGTAGTTACTCACATGGTTAATAGAAAGGACTTGAATAGATGACAATAGCCAAGACCCAAGAGGTTACTAGAATGTACATGGGTGTTCAAAGTCAAAGAAACAACAAAAGAAGATCATTATGAAAAGTCAAACATTTTGGTCAAGCAAAATTTTAAGTTAACCATAGGTCATTGAAGGTTTCCAAGTCGAGTTAGAGGTGAGTGAACATACAACTCCACTTTTAAGTGCTTGATATTAATCAAAATCTTTGGCCAAAGTAAGTGCAAAAGTCTTTGCTTGCACTTGTCAGTTCACTGTGCTCCAGATTGCATAACCATCCAGTAGTGTCATACTCAGTTAGAAGGAGTCTATAGTTGTATGATCATGTTGGTTATGTAGGACACAACACTAGAAACTCAGATGACATTACTAGGGGGTCCTTAGTTTATACTCTTCGTTGAAGGTTAGGACCACTTCCAGATGGAAACCTTGTGTGGGGGACCATCAGTCTGTGGATGGAGGTAAAGCGCTTGGGTGATGCTCTCCCTCTTGCAGATGACACACCAAGGCTTGTGAAACAGAAGACTAATCCAGATATGGAAGTCTTAACCTTGTACTTATTTGTAAATTGTAAATCTATTATTTGATTATAAATCATATATGATAATTGTAATCGAAAAGATGTATTTCTTTTACAAATTGAAATGAAATGTTATTCATTGCAAAATGATTTATGTTATCAATTATGCAAATGCAAATGATGATGATGATGATGATGATGATGTTGGAAAAAGAAAGAAAAAAAATATTCTTCCTACTTCCAAGGAATTGTATTATTTACCTTAGTCAAAAACCAAAGTATTTACTATGTTGTAAGGGTAGATTTGTTACAGTAGTATTCTTTTTGGTATGATGATGTAGTTGATTCATTGTTTTGTTCATCTCTTTGTCAAGTGTTGTCAATCTCGTCTTTGGTTAGCTTGAATGAGTTTTTGATTGTTTACCATTGCATGGTATTTTTTACTATGGTATCATTACTTGGGGACTTTGTCGAGAATCAGACATAATCTACCTTGCAAGAGATTTATCTTTTCTTGAAGAAGCATAGTTATATAGTTATATAATATATATATATATATATATATATTATAATTTCATATATAATAGTTTTTTTTTTAAGATTTGAATTTTAAATTTCTAGACTCTACTAAGCTCCATGAAGTGGAGTTAGTGAGAAAATGGGATGCATTTAATGTATTTGTTAGTGGGAGTACTGCGAAGTTAAGTAGAGTTTTTATTCCATCGAATGGTCATTAATATTCACCACTTGAGTTTCTATGGGAGTGATGGACGGTTGAATTTGGTGAAGAATCCATAAATGGAGGAGAAATTACAGGAAAATGCAGCATAATGGAAAACAAGAGGATGGGAGAGGGAGAGAACAGTGAGAAGTGGAGAAGAGGAGTTTTGAACTCTCTACAACTCTAGTGAAGGAGATTGGATTCAGTCATTGGTATGTTACAGTTACCATTGCTTTCATTTATGAGTTTCGATCTTATCTATTCTCCTATAGAATAGAAAAAAAGAATTTAGTGTTGAAAGTGTTTTCAGTGCTAAAGATAATGCTTTAAGTGATTTTATGGAAGAGAAATTTACATTGATTTTAGTATCCATTGATGATATGGGTTTTCAAAAGAAAATTTAGTTTTGATTATATGTTGTTATGTGTGGCCTATGTTTAGGTATTTCATTATGAAATTTTGATAGACTGAAATAGGTTTGTGATATCAATTCATATTCTTCTATGATGGAGAACAAAGACATGGATTTCTTTAAACCTACAAACAAATTTTCTGTATTAAATCTTATATTATTTTCATTAGAAAGACCTATGTAGGTATGGAATTGAATTTATTATTCTATGAAATTATTCTTGTAAAACCTAATTGTTTGAGTTGAGATAATGGCTCTAAGGCCCTATTTGAGATTTCCTTAAAACAAAGTATTCTTTAAATTCAATCTCAATTTCCTACAGTCGACAACGAGTATAATAGGGCCTTAGTTATACCATTCTCGTCTCTATTATTATTTGTTTATGGTCTTAAAATAGTGATGTTGCAACTATCAACAAGGGTTTGTTGTTTTAAAGATTTGTATTTGTGAGCTAGGATTTTTATTCTCTATCGACTGATATTGGGTCCATGAATTAATGGGGGCTATTACTTGATAAACATGACCATTTCAGGTCATTCTGTATCATATGTTAATGTTACTTTGCTCTCAACCGCACACAAGATATTATGATTGTTTTTTAGAGTCCTTTCAACCATAAATAATGGTTAACATAGTCATATGTAATGATGACTCATTGAGAGTCACCGTGTATGTTAGCAATAGTTAACACAATTATAAATATATTAGTCGACTCTTTGAGAGTCACACAACATTTGTTAATAGTGGTTAACACAGTATAAATATTGTCAACTCATTGTGAGTCATTGTAATTGTTAACAGTGGTTAACATAGTTTTGTATATTGTCAATTTATTGTAAGACACTGTAACTGTTAACAGTGGTTAGCATAGTTTTATATAATGATTCGACTCATTGTGATTTGCTATGAATATAATCAAAGGTTAACATAGTTATTAGTTTTTGGTTCAATTTAATGTGAGTCAATTGTGACCACTATTATTATTTGTGATTAACACATCCATATATAGGCCGACATATAGATTATGTCTTTATTTATTTATGTTGGTTCATATAAGATTTAAGAGATGTAAGTTTAGACAACAGTTTGGGTTGCTCTAAAACCATTCTCCTTGAAGAAAATTATTATTGAGATAAATCTATGATACAATTATTATACATCAAAAGAAGCAAACTTATTATTATGCCATATTAGTATTGGTTATTAAACCAAGAACTATTTCATTTATATTGTCATGTTCATGAATGATTTGTGGAACTATAGTGAACAGGAGTTTACAGTGTTCCTTGGAAAACAGTAATATATATAAGTATGTGATATGGAAATTGTTTATTTATATAGGTATATATATATATATATATATATATATATATATATATATGAGGAATGCATATATATACAAATATAAATAAACCTCTATAACTATTGAGAGAGGGATACACTTGTATTAAGAGACTCGGTTAGGCTCAAGATAGAGTGGAGTAGAGTATGATTATGATTATGCCTACAATTCAAAAGAAACTTAGTAAAACAGTAAGAAGAATAGCAGAGGGATTCTAACTCTGTATTTAATTAGTAGGACTTTGTCGGTCAGTTTGATAGTTAGATCTAATTATTTGATGAAATGATATAAATCTTAATAGGAGAGATAATCTATTTGATCTGATTATTGAAGTAATAAGTTTCTAATGCTATGACAAGATTGCCAGTTGGGCATAAAGCTAAGAATGCAAGATTTGCACAACAGAGTTATTGGTAAATATCTATTTATCTTGTTTATTAAATATTCTACCCTTTACTTGACTAGTTGAAGTTGTACATGGGATAAAATTACCAATTCACCTAGCCAAGTCTAGGATAGAAGTACAATTAATTGAAGCTGATATGCTTGTCATTATAGTTTATTCAATTAAGTATGTGTTAATGTGAAGTAATAATAACTATTAACCAATTTGAGATAGAAGTGTGTGAACATATGACACACATCTCCATTTAGGAATGTGTTTGATTTCATAAATCTTTGGCCAAAGTAATACAAAATCACTTCTTGCATTATCGGTTCACAATGTCTTTCTTTTATTGCAAAATAGTCGAGCCGAGGTATACTTAGCTAGAGGGATTCTAGAGTTGTATAATTGATTGTTTGCAAATTGGCACAACACTAGTTCTTATATGGCATGATGGATCTTATTGATTCTCTTAATCCACTTCCTTAGTGAAGGGTAGGGCCACTTCCAAATAGAAGGTGTGTGGGGGACTGTTGGTCTATGGTTGGAGGTAAAGCACTCAGGTTATGCTCTTCCTCTTACAGTTAAAGAATGTCGAAGACTTGGTTATTTAGAGATATCATTTATATTCAATTGGAATTATATTTATTGCTATTATTATTTTGATAAATTGTAATCACAACATCAAGATGATGATGCAACCATGTATTATGTAATTATGTGAATGTAGTTTATACATTCATATATATGATTTATGAAAATGGGAAAAAATCTTTTAATGATAAACATTATTGTAAAAATGATTTGTATGAGCTTTATTATGTTAAAAAAATGTATGGTTTTGTGTTACAAATTTATAGTATGATTTTGGAATAATGGACAGGCGCTCATTACACTATCTCTATAGTTTGGGTTAGAAGTTTTGGAAGAGGAACACTATGTTGAGTATGGTGTGGTGTGTAGATTCAATTATTTTTAGCCCAACATCCCTCATCTTCATGATTGGATGTCTAGTAATTGGAAGCTTATTGTTAGCATCTTGCCAATAAGGCCCAAAAAATCTTGATATTATATTGTATTGGAACCATATCCTAGTTGCAATCTTGAATTTTCATGTCCATTGCCTTGATTAAAATCTTGTTAAAACCTTATTTGTGGCCTAAATATTCATCATTTGCACTTTTATTATGTTTTTATGTTGACTTGCAATAGCCTATTACTGAATCACTTAAGTGGTCCCTTTTGCATTAAGCGATCTCAAAAACTGGCATTGCACTAAGTCTTCCTCATTGCACTGAGTCAATTGCATTGGTTAAATTCCACTCATGTGCATTGCACAAAGCATGTCATAATGCTTCACTAATCCTACTTAGTCCACTCTAATTTGTATTAAGCCTTAGCCCATGCTTTGTATCTTAATCCTAAGTTGACTAATTGGTGGCGGTTAACACAATTTGTATGTATGTTAAAGGACCCCAGGAATTGGATTTGAACACAATTTTGTTTCATTGCACTGAGTGGAACCTCATGGTTTCCACCCAACTTGTTACAATGCAAATGGCCCCTATTTACACATGGTATTAACCATATGACATGAATTTATTGATGAAGTTATTTGACTAATCATAGAACCATTTTAATTCTTATGTGGACCTATCACAAATTGCCATGCATATTGAACTAGCATATTATTATTTATGTGTTGTTTTTCCCATGGGTCCGATCTCACCCAAACATAACTCAATATATATAAACTCATTCATATCACCTCAATTTAAGTGCCTCACCATGTGGTGTGTTCTCCTTCCTATGTTGAGCACTCTTTAGTGTGATGAGTTGAGATTTCCTATTATCTTCCACTCAATGTGATTGCATGATACTATTGAATTAAAATCTATTTGATGATAAATGACCACCATTTGTATGCTCTTCAAGAAAATTAATTATCACATCTAATCCTATTTTCTTAACCCTACACATGAGTAATGCTATTAATAAAATCTGCATAAATATAGATGTGTTTCCTTTATTGAAACACATTGCAAACCCAAAAGAGATTTAAATTTTATACATTCTACGGTATGCCGTAATTTGTAAATGCTCACAATCAAGCTAGAGGATTCATGGGAACATATGTATTACAAGTGAAGGTGATTATGTTGGTAATAAAATTGATCTTGAATCAAGTTAGCAATTGTAAAGAGGTGTCGATTGTTGTTGTTTTTATCCTGAGTATGTGTGTTTTCTAGGCCTCTATATTTCTCCATTTATTTGCATGCTTAGTTTTAAGCATATTATTTAATTAGGTAGGGTTTAGGTCTTGAAAATTATATTTTTGTCTATAATTATTTTTGTTCATTATGTTGAGACCCTATTCCTAGAGGACGGTTCTGAAACTTAACATCCTAGCTTTCCTTAAACCCTAGTCTTTCCTCATTAATCCTTGCTTGTAAAAATGTCAACCAAGCATAACCCTAGTTAGAATCTTACTAATGTGCTTCCATGGGATGCAATGAAATTTAAGAAATCAACTAGAAAAGGAGTCTTGACTAACCATTTGGATGATTCCATGACTAATATTAGAGACCTTTTGACCTATAGGAGTGGATAGAAATTGTTCAAAAAAATTTAAGAAGTCATTTGAGGACATCCCCCTACGTAACACCTAGAGATTTTATCTTAGAAAAATTGTTGTACCTAATTACTTTGTAGGAACTAAGCTTGTTGAGTAGACTATACCTAAAACCCGTATTGTTAAAGATGCATAAGAAAAAAGGCTTTTCATTATAAAAAAAAGAACTATTCCAAAAGATGTTCCATTTGGATCTTAGTGCACAAGAATCATTGAGCCTACAAATATTTTCTAGAGAATATAATAAGGACATATTGAGCTATAGGGAAAAGTGGTTGCCACATTATAGGATCAAGGGGGAGGAACATGGGCTTGAACCAATCCCTAGTGACTAACTAGAACCCTTGGATATCAATAAATTTGAAGGTTATTTTAAGGACACATATCATGGTATTTACCAAGTTATGGGAATTAATACTTAACAAAATATGCCAAAAGCATCTATGGTTCTAACATCTCATATTCAACACGCCCATGTGAAAAAAAATAACTATGGAAGTTTTCTGGCAAAACACATGCAGGAAGCATTGGTAATTCTCAAGAAGTAAAGGTCAAATAAGTAATTTAGATGATACTCTCTTTTGTTCCAGATATACCTACATGTATAATCTAGTGAGTGGCATGAGAAATTGGGGGTTGATTTAGTATCTGATTGACTAAAGGATCAATCAATCTAGTATAATTATGTACCATCCACTTGAATAGGCATAATCCAAATTCTCATTCTTGCAATTTTTAGGATTATTTTGTGACTTCAATGGTAAAGGAGTTGGGATATGAGAGGCCAAGGTTGTCTAATAAGTTTCAAGAGTTTTTGAGGCTTCTCACACTCAAGTAGGATATAAAGATTGGTCACAAGTGGAGAGATTGGTTCCTACACAAGAAGTACATTGTTATTAGAGTTTATGAAGACATTGCCATGCCTCACAAACTACCAATGTGGGTCCCTAATAGGATTGATTTCTTGGAATTAATGTGGTAGCTGCATAATTCAAATTATGAGCATTTCAATATTTAGAAGTGAAGGGGCTTCATACCCCCATAGGATCATTTTTTTATTTTGTACGTAAAGAATGATATTATAAACTAAGTGACATCATTATCAAATATGGCATGGAATTGGAAATTGACATGTAGTATGATCCCGAGGGTTTCATCCATAATATGAGAAGAGAGGTTGGAAGAGCTAGTTATGAGCATAAATACTTGAAGAAAGAGGAACTCGTCATAAGTTGAAAGGAAAGAGTATAAAAGGACCCCATGAGAGACATGGAAAAGAATTGAATTGGTTGAGAGGAGGAAAAAACTAAATGATCCAAAAAATGAGGGAGCTTTACATGCAATTAGGGATCCTATTGAGAGGATGAAGATCAAATTAGAGAATGTGGGATTGGGGATAATTCCCAAAAGGATAAAACTTGTAGAAATGGATGCTCCAATCAAGATAATGGAGGATACCTAGAATTAGACCCACTTCACCTGATGCATTGGTCTCCCAATCTCTAGTACAACCAATTACATAAGAGGCATCACCTCTTACAACAACTCCTTCACTTGCCCAATCTAAAGGTAAGCCTCCCATGATTAAATCCTAGTTAATGTAGCCATAACAAGTTATCAAGGAGAAGGGTCAAGTTGAAGATCAAATTCCTTCATATACCCTTTTGAGTAATGATGACACATAAGGTTATGATGACTTTGCACCTCTTGATGATCTCATCAAATATATATTTTCATCCCCTATGCACTACTAGAGAATTGAATCCATAGCTTCTAAGGATTCAATCATGATGGGATTATTTGATGGTGATGACATTTTTGAAGATGTAAGGAGGAAATCATGTGAGGAATTCATCTTAGATGATGATTTTATTAAGATCAATGAATTCAAAATTCTTGTCTTCAAGATTAAAACTTAGGAAAAATGGAATCTAGCAAACAAAAGGGAATATGATAGGCTATAGGGAATTATCCAAACATAGTAGAAAATACATTAGCCTTTGAGGTAAATATAGAGGGCATGACCCTTGATCAAGAAAGAAGATTGGTAAGAAAGTGGATGTTTGTTGCTTCCTAGATGGGACATTGCTTCTATTATTACATTTGATATCTTGAGAGGAAGAAAAGAGGAGGGTGATGTATTCCAAAATATTGAACAAGCCAAAAATTTCCACTTTGGGTCAAAATACAACCTTGATTATGAAACCCTCGCAATATGGGTAGTTGCTACTGATCGTGACAAGCTCCAAGAACATGATGATATACAAGGGTTGATAGGGCAACTAATTTTCAGGAGGGTAGGTGATACCCCTGCCCCTAAAGCAACCTCTTTATCATCTCACATTGCTCAATTTAGTGAAACAACCACTAAAAAATTATAAAATGACTACAACTAATTGTTGTAAGAAAATTAAAGGCTACTGAAGGTCTATAGTGGTTATAGATCACAAATAGAAAGGCTCGCAACTCAACTTTGAGAAATGATCCCAAGGGCACTCATGCCTCCTCCCAATGCATCTGAAGACACCCCTGTGCATTATAGGAAGTAAATAGGCTAAAATGCCTAGTGTAAAAGTCAAACAAGGATGAGTAATCAATAGTTGTAAAGGCTAAACAAAATATTGAAAAACTAGTAAAGGGCATATTTAGGTCTAGGGTACAAAACTTGATAGGAAAGATATGAAGGTGTCACCAATGCATCCAACAAGAAGAAAATTTTTTAACCAAAATTAGTAGAGATTAATTTTAAATGGTTACAATAGGTATATCCAATAAGGGATATTTATAAAAATTCCAAATATTATAAGGAGAGTTCTCAAGTAATAACTACCACATGAAGTAGCCCGCACGGGTAGCGGAGTTGGCTTGTGACTTGGGATGGATCCCCAAGCTTATGGGTTCAATTCCCTCCCAGGTTTACCTCTTGCAGGCTGTCGGTTCCACCTCCAGGGACTAGTCTCGCCCCTCACTCGCCTCTAAGTGACGTTGGGTGGAGGGCCGCGGGGACACCCTGGGTTAAAAAAAAAAAATAACTACCACATGAAGTGATCAAGTTGTTACATAATATTCAACATTCATGGATAAACAAAAATAGAATTGAAGGAAAGGTTCCAAGAGTTTTTGCATCTAGTAGACTCAGGTATTCAAAATATTATGGATGCTAATAGAGTGAAAAGGACTATGGGTTTCTGGAGAGAAGACTTCAATAATTTAGTCCCTATGGTTAATAATGTACTCCTCACCAATGATGAAGTTGATTTAGTACTATTGAACCATAAATTGGATAAAGTCATAGCATTGTAAGTGAGTATGGACAACTTTATCAAAGAAATAAATATAATGCTAGATGTCAGGTATGAAACTAGCATGAACAAAGTAGAAACTATCATAAATGTTGATTGCATATAGATGATGAATGGGAGGAATGAGTGCAAAAATTCAAAAATAAAAATAAATGATTTTTCAATTCTTTACTCATCAAAGAAATGTGTGTTCATTAAAGGATCCACATTCATTTTATTGTATATTTCTTCAAGTACACTAAAAATACAAGGCAATATCTAACTAGTTAGTAATAAAAATAAAGATGGTGTGGCTGCACATGGTAATGGCTAAGAGTAGTTAATGGTAACAATGCAATGTAATTCCAAAAAAGTAGAATAAAATAGAGTTGAACTGACTACATAGAGTTACTATAAATAAAGTCATGTGATAAGCAATGGAGATGGTCTCAACGAGGACTCTTACACTATATAAAGAGTGGGAAGCCTCCACATTTTCCACACTTGCATATCTTAGCAAGGAGATCATTTGAATATTTATTATACAAGTCTACTTTGAGGAGAAGAACTGAAAATATCATGGAGTTTAGAGAGAAATAATCATTAGTTATCAACGCCTCGAGTTCTAAGAAGGACCTAGGAGATGTTCCTTGGATTAGTCATCAATGATTCAAATTCCTTGCAAAGTTCATTCCCTTTACAAGGGAGGAAAGATGTGAAAGGGATATTTAAAGATTCAAGAATTATTCTCTCATAGTGCTAATATTGATTCCTTATTCAGGAGATGAGATAAAAAGTCATGGAGGGAAACTTGATCCAACTTTCTCCCACTAAAATGTCAACTAGGGATAAGTGGTCATAGATAGGGGGATTCCTCTTAGTTGAGAAACAATGAGTAGATTATTGAGTATACAGTCCCAAGGTTGACTCAGCAATGAGGGACTCTCCCCTTCACATTCTTAGTTTTTCAAAAGGATCATATCCTATTCTTTTAAGGCCCACAATTAAGTTAATTGCAACCCCCACCCATATAATCATCCCAAGTATAATTTTAAGCTATAACCATGTTTAAAACATATTGTAAATATAAATTACAAGTGTCAATCATCCAAGGGAGATGAACATTATAGTTTAGCTATATAGAGAGGTTATTAGCTATGCAATAAGATATTTAGATTTGTATATATTGATTTAGTACAAGGAATCCATTTAACACTCTAGGTGAGCAACAACTTGAGCCATTTTTTGAGTGAATCATTGTAATAGCATAAGCATTTTTTCTTCATAGGATCAATACAAGACTAATTTTCATTTTTATTATGTGATTTGTCTCCAATGTACTATTAGTTATTTCAAGGATTTTTTTATTATTCCTAGATACACATTTTTTGTGTTTGTATTGTTGTTTAATTAGTATGTAATCAAGGATTATATGTCAATAATCTTAGCACAATATGTTGGATAATTGACCCAAACAAGGGATCACTAATAATAAATTGCATTATATTAGGTAAAAGATATTTTAGAACTTAAGCTTTGCAATACAAAGCCTAGTACATGAAGTCTTTTTGAAAATGCGTACTACATATGTGAATGCTTTGAGGAGCTTGTTTATAACTCTATTGCAATAGGATACAAGGCATTAGTCTATATTTTTCTCATCACACACTTTACAATTTAAAACATGAAAAATCTCATAAAATGTAACTTGTTCTTATGTATTCATTTGCAATATGTTTAAGGGTATAGATGAATGTCATATTGTATCTTTATTTTAAATACCTATGCTTATTTAACTATGAATTCTATAATTTTCTATCAATTTGAGATCTCCTTATAGTCCAATCATTGAACTGACACAATGAAGGTTAGTGAAAACAAAATTTGTTGGGAAAAAGAGTTCATTTCCACCATTAACCTTAGAGGAAAGTTGTGTAGATTATAGATCTATAAAAAATTTCAACAACATAATGACTTGTAAAATCCACTTCAAAGAAAAATAAAACGAGAGAAACTAATAGAAGAAGAATAGACATAATCTACCATAGAATAAAAACACAAAATGTATGTTGGGATAACCCTTTTAGGTAAAAAACTTGACCCTCCAAACAACATGAAACCTTTGTATTATTCAACAAATAAACATTTACAATACAAAACACTAGTTTCAATATGAATATCAACACCTATCTCTAATACATGTTCTTCAACCTATAACTCAATGAAATATCTTCTTGCTTTGGAAACCTGTCACATCTCACACATGAAATCAAACATCCATAGCAATATTACATATTACAATGAAGAATAGATAATAAAGGTATACCATTTGCAATTCCCCAAGCTCTCTCTCAAGATATTAGTAGACAAAAACTAACTGTACAATTTTTTTGCGATACAAAAGTGGTAATAAGCTACCACAATACACTCTAACATGCCGACGATGACATAATAATCTATGGTGACACTCTTGGCATGCACATCAATGTATAATGCAAAGTGGCACAAGTAGAAGACTTAATAGTACCATGGGACAAGACACCATGGTTAGCACAAAAAATGAGGTGTGGACGAGAGACAAGATTTCTAAGATCATTGTAAAACCCTCACAACACCTTTGCTAAACCACCTCTCAGATTCCATAGAGTTACAATAAGCAAAAATGCCAAAACTACCAATTTCAGGTTTTAGAAGGAACTTGTAGACGAGTCAGGTTTTGAACCTGGGTTGAAACTTGCAACCTACATACTGGCTCAGGTTCAGGTTTTGTGTTGTAGTTGCAAATTGTACCCTTCAATTTTTAGTTTATATCTACATAATGTAAAATTCAAAATGACAACTAACCCCGAGACTCCAACCGTCGAACATTATCAGGCTTCAAGAATTATCTTCAAGTTTCATACTTGCAAAGTGTGAAAGAATCTCTAGATCCCAAACCTATAGAAGACTTTGACTTCATAAGACATTTGCAATTACATGTCTACAAAGTGCAATTGGGCCTCAAACTCTAGACTTAACATCACTTTAGATTTCAAAAAACACCAACAATTTATACTATGCAAAGTGCAATCAAGTCCTAAACTCTAGACCACCAACTAACTCAAACTCTGGAAACTGGATGCAACTTGCAATGTGCAATAGAATTCTGAACTTCGGTCCTATTACATTTAGTAGGTTTCAAGGACTGACTACAACTTGCAATTTGGACTAGTAAACCCATCCTGCATGCATTTTATACTATTTTTCTAACTTAGAAAAATAGAGTTTGGAAAACTCTTAAGGCATGAAACAACAACTTGGTTTTCCCACTCATTGAGGTGTAACTTCCTCAATTTTAGAATTGTTTAAAAACAATCTGAGATAAATGTTTAGAGGATTGTGGGATCTAGCTTGGCCACACAAGAACCTCCTAGATGGCATGGATAACAAGATCCAATATGGAAAGCAAAATCCACTTTCAAAAACCTTAAGAAAGCAAATTACATAACTGAAAGAAATAAAGTAATTACATCTATCACTAAGTACTCACCATGCTATCAATATGGGAAGGCTCTCGACATGCTCTCCAAGTGGCTTGAAGGTCCATGTGGTCCCCAATAGTGGTACAACACCACCCAACCATGTGAAATCCTTAGGCCCACCCCATTAAACTAAGAGACAGTTGCATGAGTACAAGGCACACTCACACAATACAAGGAAGTATGGAACTACACATGCTAAGTAAAAAACATATATGTACTACATCCACATGATTACACTAAATGTAATAATTGTGAGGAACAATATACACAATTACAGTCATGTCGAATACAAAATTTGACTAAAAGAAAAGACGAGAATCCTAGAACTTAAATGAGGAGTGTCATCACAATAGCATAATAGCCATGTGGGTTTTAGGAGTAGAACTTCCTTGATGAAGCTACTCGATGACATTCACCAAATACCATGAGTTGTGACATGTCCTTCACAACTGAACCAAATCCATCCAAGGCATTCGGTATGGCATGAGTATCTTCGTTAATCATATTTTAGTTTACCCAATGATAACATAATTAGAACTCTCCCCCACTCCATCATCATGTACCACTCTGGATAATGGTGAGTGGTGAGAGCACTCCTCTCTTATTTTAGACCTTAGTCCTAAAGGCTCATCACTCCAATTCTACAAATTGGGTATGGCATGAAAAATAATGGACCACTTTCTTACACATTTCTAAAGGATGTAAAATTCCATTTAAAAATGAAGACAATTCATTTCACAATATAATTCATTCTGTTAAATCCCTAAATTACAATTTTTACACTTATCTCATAAGGCTTGCAAAACCATAAAATTCTCCATACCTCCATTAATGGAGTGTGTGCAACCTTCAAATCTTCCTACTTTTGATTTAAGGAAAAAACATTTAAAACTAAAGTTACCCTCTTACTCTAAATACACCCAACATCATTATTCTTCAATAAAATTTGGGAAAGAGGATCTAGGAAATTTTTACCATAGTAATGGCTCTATTTTGGACATTTTCCAAAATTTTAAAATTAAACATAACACAATGCAATTCCTAAAAACATATCTTTCAATCCAAATATTCCATACAACTGGGCCATATGCACCACCTATTGTGGGTATGGCAATGGAGGATTTCTATTAAAAATTCAAATTTTCAATTAAACATAAAAAGGGGAAAAATACCTCCAACAAGAACACAAGGCAATGGAGAGAAATTCTTCTTTGAAGAAGCCACACCAACAAGACTTCTTTCCACAAGCACAAAAAACCCCAATCCAAGCAAAATCCAATTCAAGCAATCCACAAAACTTTTCTTCAAATCTTTTCTACAATTCTTTTTCAAAAGAGCAAGAAGAGGGTTTGACCAAAAGTTGAGAAGTGAGAATCAAAACACATGCCTATTTTTTCTTTTATATTTTCCAAAGCTCTTTTTCTTTATATTTTTTCCCATTTTCTAATTAAACTTTTGGAAGGAAAATAGGAATAAAAGAAATTTTTATAACTAAAAACATTAACCATTATTCATTTCCCTCACATATTAAATAAGGGTAAAGTTAATACATCAATAATTAATTTATAAACATCTTCTATAACCCTTTTTAATTAAAATAAGTTCCAATTAAATAGCAAATCTATTTACCTTATGTAAATTATTCTAATTCCATAAAATAATTAAGTTTAAATGACATAGGCTCTTTCTACTAAAGCATAATTAAATATCTTTTATGCAAACACAATAAACACACATTTTGAGATAAATTTAAATACAATGTGCAAGATAAAATAAACACATGCAAAGGACTTCCATGCACTTTATAGGGTTTCACAACATGATTCATGAATCACCACAGATTCAGATCTAGGTTACACAAGGATACATAGGATCCATCTCATACTTGAATCAAGTGAGATAATGGTTAACACACAAATTACCTAATGCAAACATCCCCTTTATAACCAAAATTAGAAAATAAACCTATACCTACACACTCAAGTCAAACATCAAGTGTACCTACTCCACATTTAATAGTTGAAGCAACATAATCCACCCAACATGGTAAAAACCATAACATGATATCAAATCATCACATTTAACATGAATCACTAACCATAACCATGAAGTTGCAACAACCAGTAGAAATCCAAATGCTATCTCAAATGTAATAAACACATCTATATAATATATATCCAAAGCAATGGAATAGTAGCACTGAAAGATCTAATATACAAAGTCATAATATACATCCATAGTCTAAATTTTAGATGCCAATACCAAACCCCATCAGAGACACCTCAATGACACAATAACATATCATGACTAGCAACATTAGCATATCAAAACAAAAACTGGCAGATGACAAGGTACAAGCGCTAGTAGATGACAAGGTACAAGCGCCAGAGACATTACATCTCTCATCCTTGGTGGAATCCTAGTGGCATTTTGGTAGAGTAACCTTGCTCCAACCTACACCATACATTCTCCATCTCAAGCCCTCTATTGGCTCCCAAAGTTATAGATTCCAAAATCCCTAAAGAGAAACTGATCCAAAGTGCTAAGGGTGTCAGAATTGAGGCAGACAACTTACAACTTATGATCAAATTGGAATAATAATGGACCACTTGACAAGGATGGTAATTCCTTCTTATACTTTAAGCTCTACTAGACCTAGGAGGTATTCACTAAGTTTTTTTTCTTAAGATGACCAAAGATTAAAAAAAATGATAAAATTAACCTTGAGAAAAACCATACACAATGCATAAGAAACTCCTACTTGACTATCATTAAGTACCAAAATGTTGGTTTATCTAAAGTAAGGAATCCACACCTCTGTAAGTAGATGAGTAAACCATGTGGAGACTAAAGATGCATTCTTATTGATCCCTTGAGATTTTCAACACAATATTTCACTTCATACATGGAATCTGTAAGAACAATAATGCATATCTCCCTACAAATGATATTTGTGAGGAACATAAATAAATTGTGACACCAAGACAATGAGAGCATGCAATACAAAGGATCAATTACTTATACTATTTTTACTAAGTGTTAATATTTTATTATTTTTTATACTTATTGTGAGATGATAGCAAGTTGAACATATAGTAGATGGGTGCCTTTATCATGTATGGATAGCAATGTTAGGATTTGAAAACCAAAGAACATCATAAGAGTAAACCATGAAATGACACCTTATAGAAGATGGAAACAAGGACTGCGTGTCACAGCTTGACACATAAGCTAAGCTCCATATAAGGATTGTAAGTAGATGATGTTGTAGAATAACCAGTTGAACATATCTTAATAATCCATAAAAAAACTCACATACTCCCTATGTAGCTCTTATAGGATGCCTTACAAAAATGTTTTCAAGGATTTTACAACCTTTTAGTTGACAAAACAATCAAAGATGTTATTCAAATCAACAAATGTGACCAAGAACATGCAAAAAAGAGCTCTTAGAAAAGAATACTAGAACATTGGGAAGTCTATTTTTAAAGCAGTCTCTTGGTCACTAGAGGTAATGCATGAGGAGGTTCTTGCCTATACCGTTCCTACATGGCTAACTGTAAAAAAATTACTCCCACAATTTTGGGCATTTATTCCTCAAATCATACAACCTATGGGCAAGGTTCTCCAAGTTAAAGAAACCAAAACTACCTTGCCACACATGGATGCAAGAGTCTTGGTGCCCTTATACTCGGGGTGAACATAGGTCGGAGAAATTTGAGATAAACATGGGTAACTATATTGTTTCTTGTAGCATTAAACTATTGGAAGGAATTGATGCATGTTTCCTTTTTAAGAATGAGGGTCATCAAAAAAAGACTATCTAAAAATTGGCAGAACTAATAAAAACTTAGACCTAAGTTTAATGAAAAAGCTAACACTTTTATCAATCATGAAGAAACTCCACAAAATGATAAAGAAAAAGAAGATTGTGCTAATAAAAATGAAGATAATAGTAAAGATACCATTATAATCTCAAGTGGGGATACTTATAGTGAATTTGAACAAGATATAAGCAAGAAGCCCAAAAATGAAGCCCCAGAGATGATATCCAGTATAAGAAGAATGCTCAAGAATTAGTTCTAGACAAGATAAAAGAAAGGATCCGGGTTGATAGGGAAGAAAAGAAAGTTAGAAATAGTGAAACTATTCCTGATACTTCTCTAATAGTAGAACTAGAGGAAAAAAGAGATTTACCAACTAGTGATATTATGAGGGAGGAAAATGACAATATAATTTAGATTTCCATAATCTCTTATTTCTCAGCGATGAGAAATAAGGTATGGAAATTGATAAATAAGAGAATAAAAAAGATGATAAGAAAAAAAAGGAAACAGGTAAGTAGGGAAGATTCTAGACAAAAGAATAGGAAGAAGGGCAAATAAGAGAAAATACCAAAATGCTTTGACAAGTTGTACAAGAACCATAAGGCCTCCAATCCTCCTCCTAGTAATTGATGAATTTAAACTACATTAGTTGGAATGTTAGGGGTATTGAATACCCTAATAGGAAGTATATTGTTAAGAGTTTTGTAATAAAAAATGTCTCTTGACTTCTTATTATTGCAAGAAGTAAAAGTTGTTGGTTTTCAATTGGAATCTCACCTAAAATTCAATTGGAAGGAGTGTGTTCAAGTTTCAACTAAGCATGATAAAGGAAGATGGGGCACTACTATTTTGATCAACAACAAATGGGCTAACTATAGCCAGGACTCTAGGTGTTCTCCTTGTAATAGAAGAGTTTGGACCATCATAGAAAAAGCTAATATAAAACTTGGCATTTGTTCAATATATGTAGCTAATGACTACAGGGATAGAATTGATATGTGGAAATGGTTGAGTGCCTTCCCCAGGATCCCCTAGATCATTGGAGGTGATTTCAACATGATAGAATAGAAAGAGGACAAAAGTAGAGGCATTGATATGAATTGGAAGGGTAATGAGCAATTCTTTTGGAACAAGATGAAAATAATCTTGAACAACTTTGATCCTCTAGAGAATAGAAAAAATAATAGTAAAGATATATGGTATACATGTTGCAACCGTAAAAAACATGGGAAGATAATTTACTACAGGCTTGCTAGATTTTATGCTTAGAATATTTTTTTCTAGTTTTGAGCCCATAGAAAATGGCAATAGAGTTAAAGTACTCCCTTGCACCATGTCAGACCATCATCCTATAGAATCCAAAATAGTTTTTCTTAATAGCATTAACAATGCTAAATGGATGAGAGATAATTTGTTCAAACTCAATACTAAGTTGTTAAAATTACAAGACTACAATGATGGAATTTATACATTGATGAAAATTAATAAATGTCTTCTCAATAATTTATCTTATATTGACTATTAGAATGTGAATGTTAATATTTGGAAGGCACTATTCCAAACTGTTGGGAAGATATATGCTTTGGATGGAAGAAGAGTTGAAAATTCTCTTCAAGAGGAATTTGCCAAGTGTGAAAGTTTCCTACAAAATGATCCAAAAATGAGTCCTTGATTGATAATTTGGTTGAGATCAAACATAAGCCGAGATGTGTTCAAACTAAAAAGGATCAAGGGGAAAAAGTTAGAGCCAAGCTGAATTTGCTTAAATAGGGCGATAAATGATTAAATTTTTTCTTCAAATTCCTCAAATATAAAAATATCAATGAGAATATTGGTCCTATTTGAGTGGACAATACTCAGATAAATAATATCAATAACATTAAAGATGTTACACATATGATTCATAAGGCTGTCATTGATGTCAACACTGTCACAAGGTTTTCATTGATGTCAATACTATCTTGGATGTGTGATGATGTTCATGATTGGATGTCATGTCCTATCCAACAGAGAGGATATAGTTCATGGTTGGATGTCATGTTGAATATAATGTGGTTACTATAGTTCATGGTTGGATGTCATGTTGAATATAATGTGGTTACTAAAGTTCATGGTTGGATGTCATGCCTTGATCAATGTAGAGTTGAGTATGCAGACATATCTTTATGGATGTGCATTACATGTTTCCTTGCAGTTTCAAGTCACTTGGTGGTCTGCAAGCTCAGTCTTTCAAATGATAGTATGTTGTAGTATGTTTTGGATGACTGGGTGTTCTCATAGTTCATGGTTGAAGATATGCGACACAAATATTTGATGTGCGAAGGTAAAGGGGTGTTTGGAGATGTTGTATGAGTCATGTAGACTCATCTGAAAGAGTTTCATGAAGATATTTCTTGTTTCTAGTATTGCACAAGGTTTTCAAGTTGTTGTGGCCATTATGCTTCAAGTTTCATGTGCTTTGCTTAAGGTTGTCCTATTTTCAAATGAGAGGAGTATGCAGATGTAATTCCTTGGTGTTTGAAGCTGTGAAGGATGTTTTGGACCTAGTTATGCAAGTGTTGATTTCTGCAGGGCATAAATCTTTTGTTGGTGTAGCGTGTTATTTTGTTTAGGACTTATCCTCTACACGTTTCATATTGTATATTGTCTAGCCGACTTGTAAATGTATTTTTCATATTGTCTCTAGCCAACAAGCAATATAACCGATGTAATATCATGTATAAATAGTAAATCAAAGTGAGTTAGGTGAAGTGTGATTGCAAAGTGATTGATAGGGCTCGCATGCAAGATAAGGATCAGAATGAATGCATTATGATGTGTGACTGAAGGAGAAAGAGAAGTTATTGATGCTGTCTTGATTCATCTTGAAGACTATTTGTGATAGTGATCAAATGTAGAGTGTGCCTAACTGATCTGATCATCAGAAGGAAGTGTGAAGAGGCAAAATTGCAATCATCAGAGGTGTGAACTGCAATGTCAATTTTTAGATAGTTGAAGGACTGTCATTCTGTAATCTTTTGTAAGTGTGTTCTCAATTCAGGGAGTAGTAGCTTCCTTGGGAGTGACCCTAAAACAAAGTCTTCAGGGAGTATTAGCTTCCTTGGGAGTGACCCTAAATCAAAGTTTTCAGGGAGTAGTAGCTTCCTTGGGTTGTAGCCCTAAAACAAAGTTATTAATTTTTGAGCTTCATATATTATGAGTTAATCCTCACTGCGATTTTCCACGTATATCTGGTGTTATGTGTTGATGTGCATTGTGTTAATCTTTCATGTTCATGTTGATGTTGTAATGATAAAGTTTTAATTTACTTTGAAAAGTTGTTGAGTTTGTTTAGATATTGATTTACCCCCCTCTCAGTATCCTGGTGTGTTCAACAAAAGAGGAGTTATCAAAATGACTGTGTCCTTTGCACCTAGACTACAAAACAAATGGAAAATATGAAAGATAAGATCAAGGAGATGGAGAAAATCTTGAACACTTTGACTAGCTACAACACCAAAATCATGCATAGGTCTGCTTCCACTCTATTCTGGTTGTAAGAGAAGGAGAAGAAAAGGTAGGGGACTGGGAGTACCAGCAGAGATCACTATGAAGATATGTACAAGTTCCTTACTAATGACTGGGGAAAGCTATCCCCTTAGTGTTATGTGTGTCAGTCATTTTTCTCATGTGTGTGCTATTGTTTTGGATTAGTTGTGTTTGTGTTGTTAATGTGTTATTTCTAGTCTTGATGTGCCTATTTTGACTTGCCTTAGGGATTCTTTGTAAAGGGTTGAGACCCTAGTTTCCTACTTACACTAATCAAAAACATTAAAGAGGAGTTTAAGAAATTTTATTAGAATCTTTTTAGCTCTAATGATAACAATGATGAATGTAGAAAGGCTCAAGAAATTTGTAGGAATATAATTCCTAAGAGAATCAATAAGGAGGATGCCAACATATTGAACAAGGATATTAGTAGAGAAGAAATTATCAAAGATATATAGTCTTTTAAATTGTAAGTCTGTAGAAGCTGATGGGTTACCTATTGAGTTTTATAAGAAAAATATTGATTAGATAGTTGATGATTTACTATTGGTCTGTAAAAAGAATATAGTGAAAGGCTCTCTATATAATAAAATTAATAGAGGCATAATCAAGCTCATTCCCAAAGAAGGAGATAAAACTCAAATGAGGAGTTGGAGAACTATTACCCTTCTAAATGTCTCTTATAAAATTCTTGCTAAAGCCTTGGCATTAAGACTTACCAAAATTATTCATAAGTTTATTAATGCTACTCAAACTGGCTCTATCAAAGGAAGATATGTCCTTGACAATCTTGTTACCAATTGGGAAGAAATGGATTGGGCAAAAAATACTAGTCAAAATGTTGGCATGCTACTTCTTGATTTTGAGAAAGCTTATGACAAGGTGGAATGGTCTTTCATTGAGTTGACTCTAGAGGCTTTTGGGTTTCCCTCTAATTTTTGCAAGATGATCAAGGTTCTGTTTATAGATGATGCCACTCAAATTGACATTAATGGTTCTTTAACTAAACATTTTATTTTGTAGAGGTCAATAAGGCAAGGTTGTCCTCTTGCTCCTACTTTTTTTGTGATTTCATCTGATGCCTTGTATTTTTTGTTGAGAACATGCAGTATTGGTGAAGAGGTAAAAATAATTATTTTACCAAAAAATGATAGTCATTTAAACATTCAAGTTGCAAATGATATTACTCTCTTTGTTGATATGAAAGAAAGAAAATGTGATAATATGATGAACAAACTCAACTTATTTTGTAAAGTTTCAGGTGCTAAAATCTCAAAAAGTAAGTCTATTATGCTTAGTTGGCAAGATCTACCTCCTAGTTGGTTTAGCAAACAAAAACTATTGAGGGGTGGTCCCAATAAACAATTTAGATACCTTGGTATTCCATTCTCTTCTAATCCATCCTTAAAAGATATGTGGGATTGGATTTATGGCAAAATTGATAAAAAGTTCTTAAAGTGGAATAGGCAATACCTCTCAATGGTTGGTAGATTTTAGGCATGCCAAAAAGTGTTGTCCTCCTACAATATTTACTATGCCCCTGTCTAGCTTTTTAGTAGTTACCAAATTAATAATGTTCATAAATTAATAAGGAATTTTCTTTGGTTTGATGTTAAGGGGAACAAAACAAGAATTTGTAGTTAAGTGGTAGTGGTGTTGTTTGGATAGATGTCAAGGTGGTATTGGATTAAAAGATTTGAAAACCCAAGGTGTGGCTTTAGCCACAAAATGGATAATTAAAGCCCTTAATGGAGATGAACCATGGAAGATTTCAATAAGAAAAAATATCCAATTAGTTGTTCCTAAGAAAGCTAAGCAATGGAAAGGACTTCATCCACATGATATTTTATTTGGTAAATTCTCTCTTTCTCCCTCTGGCTCTAATGTGTTAGAAGTAGTTGGAAAGCATGGGAAATGGATAAAGGGTTAATCAAAGGATACAATGCTTATAACAATGAAGATAAAAAAAATATTACATTTTTAGATCTATCTAGTGGAACCTCCATTGGAATAACAAACCACTTGCCCTCTTGCAAGGTTGTTCTACTGGAAGTTGGAATAGTAAAGGGATTAGGGATTTCAAAGACATCCTTTAAGGGAGTGGAAATGGATTAAAGATAAGTTTAAACTACCTCAATCCCAGAGAAGAACATACTCTATTCTTAAAAAACCATGTAACATATTTCAATTCCCCATTAATAGTAGTCTCAATTTTGAAATCTATGAGAATTTTGTTTGGATTGATGGATCTACTTTTTTCAAGGTCAACTCCAATAAGCTATATAGAATGTTAATTAATTCCTAAGAGATTACTTCTCATATGAATAAAAGTTGGAATCTTGAGCTTAGTTAGAGTTAGTGGAGTAAGATTTTTAAATGTTGTTGGTCTAAATTTCTTGAACCTAAAAAATCTTGTTTAAAATGGCTTCTTGTGCTTAAAAGGTTGGCTATTGGTATGACCTGTTTCAAATCTAACCCTGTCAAAATTAGATGTACAATTTTCAATATGATAGAAACTATGGAACATATTATCTTTTATTGCAACTTTGCCAAAACCATTTGGTCTTTTTTCTTGTTTGATTTATTGGGTTGGGATAATAGGGAAAACTTTTCCTGGCATGAAATTTTGTATGGGCATGTTGATGGCTTGAATGATAGATGCAATTTTTGTTAGCTTGTCTTAGCCATTGAAATTTTATGGCTCATATGGAAATGGAGAAATGAGGATATCTTTCAGGGTAAGAGGAGACACCTTACAGAGTCTTCTAGAAGACTCATCTATTATTACATTGTTATGCAAGTTGCTATGACACTAGAAAATTCTAAAGAAAAGTTTTTGGAACTCATGGATGAAGGTGAAGCTCGTATTAAAAGATCTGAAATCAAATTTTCTAAGTTCTGGTCACATGATGCTAGACAACTTGACGAGGAATTCCTCAAACGGTATATGCAATTCCAATAGGAGTACAATAAAAATCATAATTATGATCTGCTTCTTGAAGACATGGGGTTGAAAGAGAAAGAAAAGACTTATGATAGTGCATATTTAGAATTTGTGAAGTAGAATGAAAATATCTCAAAGATTACTCCACCTATTGTTATATTTGAGTCGGACACATACAAAGAGAGCAATAATAGGAGGTGTTGTTGGGCATAAGCAGCTAATAGTATTTTTATGTTTTGATTATCAGATACCTGTTTTGAACTGATACAACAAACTTTACTTGATATTTTGTAGCTTATCTATTCATGTATTGATCCTATTGGACTGATAGTAGTTTGATATGTTTTTAGAACTTTATTTGCCCATATGTGGACTCTTATATAAACTCATATTGTAACCTAATTTTTACTTTGGTAATAGATCATCGATTCAAAAAAGAAAAGGCTACAATCTTAACAAAAGCTACAAACCTTTTAATAGGCCATGAGCCTTAACATAGGGCATGAGCCTTTTTAATTTTTTAATTTTGATTTTATTTTTAAAATAAAAACCATTAAAAAGTATATCCTATTAAAAAATTGTAGAACTAATTTTAAATTTCTCAAATAAATGATAATACAAGGACAAATTGAAATGTTAGCCTGACCTACATGCAAATGAGTCTACAACTAGGGTTTTAACAACTTTTGTTGGTAAAACTAAGTGGATCCCTTGGGATGCCTTGTCCCCTTCACAGACATTGAAGTCGTGCTTATAAACTATTGTGGCTAGTTTTTTAGCATTGTGACTAGTGTAAATGGAGGTCAATGGGGACTAATCATGGTTAGATCTTGTTGTCTAGTACATCACTACTCGTGGTTTCAAATGCCCATGGGTAGATCTAGAGGGGGCCGAAAGGACCCCCTTCCCTTCTCATTCAAATATGATGTTTGAGCTAATGAGCCCATGACCTCTGGTCATGAAAATGTCTTCAATTTCTTGTTGCAGGCCAAAAATGACTTCAAGTCAGATAAGAAGACTGAAAAATGCCCTTGATCTAGTGGTTATTTGAAGAGAAGTTAAGATCAACCCATTCTTGTTATTAATCTAGACTTGATTGTAGATGATGTGTTATATTTGTCTAAGCATGCTTTGATTTACAAGTTTATGGGTATCAAAGTATTGCTACCCTTCCTAGAGAATTGGGCTTGTTGAGCTTGGCAACCCGAGGGGGACATGGAGGTTATTTTGGATATGAATAGATATTTTCTATGGGTTTTCTAGACTAGATGATCAAAATATGGCCTTCGAAGGAGACCCTTATTTTTGCAATCAAGCAAGTTTTTTCATCAAACCCTGGCATGTGGAAGAGCTCCCCTCATAAATTCCTATCTAGATTCATCTTTTTTGATTTCCCATGGAATTCTAGAGATTTAACATTCTTCAATCCATTTTTGTGGTCCTTGGGAAACCCATGGGTTCCTTGCATCTCACATTGAAAAGGAAGGTAACTACTTATGATTGTATATGTGTTAATGAGCTTATACTTGACTCTCTAGAGATCAAATTAGGAAACATGTAATGGATTTAACAAATAGACTATGAAGCTCTTCCCTTTTGTTTTTAGGTTTGCCATACTTATGGGCACTTACAGAGAGATTTCCCACAAAGAGTTATAGCTTCCTCCCAAACACTTTCAAACAATTCTATAGAAAAATCTAAAGGTTTTAAGGAAAATCCCTAGCTAATGTATATGGATTGAATATGTATGGATTCATGCCCATGAAGACCCACAATAGAGGAAGGCCACTGAATTTCTAGAAAGGAAATGTAACAAGAGGAAAGTTCAATAATACACTTGAGGTCGTAGAAAATTTTGAGGAACTGGAGCCTAATATGATTGAGCAACCCCTAGTGGTCTAAGGATTGAATCTAGGTGATCCTATTGTACTTCCCACCTAGAAAAAACTCATGATGCTTATGACTTGTAGGTGCCCTTGAATAGGAGTATCCCTATCTCTCTCAACTACTTTAAGGAATGTACCTTGCATCAAGATGCTGAGAATATGGATACTCTTATGTTTGTTTCCTCTCCTTTCACTATAGATGATTTTATTGAAGACACCTTTATTTTTGCTTTGCTGAAAGGATCTATGCCCTAGGCTCAAAAGATGATCCTGAGAAGAAAACTCTTCTTCTAATAGGCCTTTAGTAAAAGAATCTCAAAAAGAGTACCTCAAATAAAAATTTCAAAGCTGGGAGAAAGAGAAATCAAGAAAAGGTGAAGGTGATTTGGGAATCCTTGGTGGAATCTGGTGTCATTTGCACACTAGATGCTCACTTCTCTATTCCCTATAAATGATTGTTATTTCATGGAATACTAGGGTTTGGGTAGATCCCCTCATCAAAAATCTATCAGAGACCTTATTTGGGAGCATAATCTTGATATCATTTTTCTTCAAGAAATAAAACTCTTTGTAGAGGAAATGGCCTCCATATCCTCTAAACTTTGGAAAAGTAGTCAGTGCCATAGTTTGGCATGTTTATGCTATCCTCACCATCTTACTCCTTCCCTTTAAATTGTTGGTAAACATTATATGACCTTGTTCAATTCCTATTTTGAATCTGGTAGATCCATATTCCTAAACAATGTCTATGCTCCTTGTTGGGAATTAAGGTGTCTCAACCTTTGTAATTTCCTAGCATTGGTAATTTAATTATTGCCTAATATTGTATTTTACTTGCACATTTAGTTTGGTCACATAGTGAGGTGGCATGGTGACATGTCAGCTTATTTGGAATGTGACTTGGATGGTCAAGTCAAACCTACATGGATTTGGGCATCCCATATTGAGGTGGCATTAATTTTCCATGTGTCAGCGTCTTTGGTATGTGGAAGGCAATATTCCATATGACAAAATCTATGACACGTGAGGGCCAAGTTTGGAGATTCCTATGATTAGTGATGACAAGTGTCAGTTGGCATCTTTGCATGAGGGAAAGGCATCTTTGGGCACCCAAGTTGGGCTATGACATGTTGTAAATAGAATATGCTATATTTAGAATTGTATGGCAGATTCTCTTACAACATTTAAGATTGTTATTGTGGGTAGATTTTATGACAGTTGTAATTTGCGTAAGAGAATCTATCATAGTCTATTTTTAGCCTTGAGCGCTCTACATTGGAAAAGTCAAATCTGCCATGTATGACAGATGTAAGGGATGTAAGGACAACAAGGACAAGTGTCCTTTGATGTTGAAAATGGCCATGATGCCAAGGTGGATGCCTATCCCAAGATGCTCTCAAGATATGCCTTGTAATCTCTATAAAATGCATAGTTTGGAGTTGTAGTTGCATAGTGTTTTTATAGGTACTGTTATGCTACCAGAATAACTCCAGAATCGACATTTGTGAACTCTTGGAAGACTTGCATTGCAAGTGTATTGTAAACTATTATTGTTTTTATAATACATTGTGCAGGTTTAGAGTGTGGGGTTTTTTACCTGAAAAGGTTTTCCCCACGGTATATCTTGTGTCACCTTCTTTCTGTGTTGTGTTGCTGCTGTAATCTTTATGTTATTAGTTTAATGTTGTTGCAATTGTAAGGATTTAAATGAATTTGCACTCCATTCCCTTCATTAGATTGGTGTAGGAAGTGTGTTTCGTGTACCTTGCTTCCTTTCACTCCTATGGATTTTCAAGGTAAAAATATTCTTTGGTCTCATATTAGATTTATCCACTCTTGGTTCCCTTCCTCTCCCTAGATCATGGTAGGAGACTTCAATGTCATTCTCACCTTGGATGAAAAGTTAGATGGTTATGATTGGTTAGATCTTTCTTCCTCTTTGCTAAGAGAAAAAGTTTCATTTCTCAATCTTATTGATGTTAAACCTAGATGTGGTCCTTTTACTTAGAATAATAGAAGGTGTGGGCTACATTCTATCTCTAAGCATCTTGATAAATTCTTGGTTTGGTGATTCTTTGGTCTCTTCCTTAGATATTCTACATTAGAAAGGATTGGATCAATACATTATCAAGATTTCTTCCTCCCTCTTCTCCCAAGTGAAAAAGCCACCCTTTGAGTTTCAATTGATGTGGCTAAGAGATTAGACAATTCATGAATGCATCGGTACTTGGTGGTTGGAAGGGAAGCCCCCTTTTTTATTGTTATGTGTTCTTTCTCTAGAAGACTTCAACCTATGAAGTTCAAGCTCAAACAGTGGAATATCATATTTTAGAAACATTTTTAAGAAAAAGAAATAGGTGCAAGAGAAGTTGGATAATATCACTTTTCCAATTAAGGAAGATGATATGACTAGGGAATGCCTTCATAGGGAATCCCTCCTCTCTAAAGAGTTGAATGAATGGATCTTACATTAGGATATCTACTAATAATAGAACTTGATAATTGATTGATTATGTGAGGGAGATAGGAATACCTCCTTCCATAATTTAGTCAAAGACAAGAGAAGCGGGGACATTGTTTCCAATCTCGTCTCTGCACAAGGAAATCATTTGTCCTCCTTCAATAATATAAGTGGGGAAGTGGTCTAATATTTTTCTTTCTTCTTCCATGAGAGAGGGCCTCTAGCCATGGAGGAAGAGTAGGTCATTTTGGATTGTATTTTCTCTCTTGCCTTTGTAGATATGAACAACTTGCTTATGGGTCCCATTTCTCTTGAGAAGCTTGAACATGTGGTGTTTTGGATGAAGATAGGGAAAGTTCTTGCCCCAAATGGTTTTTGCATCGATTTCTTTCAAGAATTTAGGATATCTTGAAGCTTGATATTTTGGAGGTAGTTTGAGAATCTGAGACTAACAATCCAGTTCTTAAAGCACTCAATATCACCTTTTTGGCCTTGATTTCTAAAAAGGAGGTGTTGTTTCTTTTGACTTGTTTCACCCTATTGCTCATTTCTCTATTCAATGTCACCTATATGATCATCACCAAACTCATTGTGTATTGCCTAAAGTGAGTTATGGCTTCTCTCATCTCTCTTGAGCAAGGTGGGTTTGTGAAGGGTCACTAGATCCTTAATGGTATTTTTATAACCATTGAGACCATCCACTATATGTCCTGCTCCAAAGATAAAGTAATGTTTATCAAGCTGGATATGCCCAAGGCTTATGATAGGGTCAAATGGTCATTTCTTAGGAATACTCTTGTGGCCTTTGGTTTTTGTTTGGAATGGATTGATTGGGTGATGAGCTGTGTGGGTTATCCTTCATTTTTAGTTTTAATTAATGGTATTCCCTCCCCCCTCTTCTCTGCCTCCAAGGGGCTGCAACAAAGTGATCCTTTATCTTGTGACCTCTTCATCCTTATGGCTAAAGGTCTAAGTAGATTGCTAAAGAACTAGAAAACCAATGGCTATATCCATGGTTGGATGATTGCACATGATATGGACCCACAAACTCATATTTAACTTGTTGATAACATAATTTTGATAGGTGTCACTAAGTATAGAAGTTGTCAATCTCAAGAAAGATCTAGATATCTATTTGGTTGCTTTTAGCCAACAAATTAATGAGGATAAGTTTGATATCTTCTTATTTCATACCCCATTGAACATCCAATAGAAAATAGCTCATATTCTTCATTTCAAAATAAGGTGGCTTCCATTTGATTATCTTGGCATTCCCTTATCTATTGTTTATCCCAAAAGAGATTAGTGAAAATATCATTGATAGATTTAGAATGAAGGTTAGTCATTAGACCTTTTGATGGTTGTCTTTTGTGGATTGACTGACTTTGCTAAAGTTTGTTTTGAAATCTCTACCCATCTATGGATTCTTTGTTTATCTACCTCCAAAAGCATCCTTAATTATTTGGACGCTCTTTCAAAGAATTTTTTATGGCAAGAAACTTAGATTAAAAAAAATGGAGTCTAATCGGTTAGGATCAAGTGTGTATACCTACTGCTCCTATTTTAAAGGAACCAAAATGTACATTTTCACAAAAAAATTGAAGTACATCAAAGGAAAATTGAAAGAGTGGAATAGGACCTCCTTCAAAAATGTATTTGAAGAGAAGACTAGAATTGAGAAGGAACTGGAAGACCTGAATAACAAGGTGATTGCCCATTAGATGATGAATGCAGATTATATTAAAGAAAAAGAACTGATGCAAGCACATTCAAAAATTCTTGCAAGGGAGGAAATATTGTGGAAATCAAAATCTAAAGAGACTTGACTGGTGGAAGGGGATATCAACACCAAATACTTTCATAATACTACAAAAGTTTGAAGACTCCAAAACAAGATTGATCTAATTCATTCCTCTGACGGTCAAAAATTGAAAGATAATGTGGAAATCGAAACGGAAATAGTGGATTTCTTCTAGAAACTCTTGGCTCTAGAGGATGGAGCAGATACAAGGTCTGTATGTTCCCTACTTGATAACATTCCTCCATTGGTTTCCATAGAAGACAATAGATTTCTTATGGAACCTATTACAATGGATGAAGTGAAGGTGACAACATTTCTACTTCACCTGGATAAGGCTTTGGGGCCGAATGGGTTCCCTACATTATTTTACCAGAGATGCTAGTATTTCATAGGAACGGATGTATGGGGCATTGTAGAGGATTTTAGAAAATAAAAAAACTGTTGAAGGAATTAAATAACACATTGATTGCTTTGATCCCAAAGAAGATGGGTTGCTCCACTTTTGATGACTATGACCCCGTATCTCTTTGTAATACAATATATAAAATCATCTCAAAGGCCATGGCAAATAGACTCAAAGTGTTACTTCCTAAACTCATTTCTCAAGAGAAGAGTGGCTTCACACTTGGAAGGGAAATAATGAATGACATAATAATTGAAAATGAGACCATACACTCTATCTAGTGTTCAAAACAATGGAGCATGATGATCAAACTCGATGTAATCAAAGCACACGATAGAGTTCAATGGTGATTTTTGATGCTCGTCCTTAAGAAATTTAGTTTTGGCCTAAAGTGGATAAACTAGGTATTCTGTTGCATCTCAACAGTACATTTCTTCCATTCTTGTGAATGGTTCTCCTTGTGGTTTTTCAATAGCTCAAATGGTTTAAGGCAAGGGGATCCCATGTCCCCTTTCTTGTTTGTTATAATGGTGGAGGCACTTGGTCAGAGCATCAGAAAATAAATAACAATGGGCCTATAGAAGGGTGTTCAAGTGGCTTGCATTGTGGATCTTCTCACTCATCAGCAATTTGCTGATGATACAGTGTTATATGAGAATGCAGATCTAGTAAAAGCAAAGGTCATTAAAGCCACAATGGATGCATACATTTTACATTAGGTCAATTAATTAACTAGAAGTCCAAAATTTATTTCTTCAACACAAGAAAGGCTGCACAATTGAGAATTGTTGCACTCCTTAGCTTCAATACCGATATAATTCCTTGCAAATATTTGGGAGTGCCCTTGTTCAAAGGTGTGGTTAGGACAAATCATTGACAAATACAATAGACACATGCAAAAAAAAAATAGACTCCTGGAGGGGATGATGGCTCTCACTGGCAGGAAAAATTCTCATGGTAAAATTGGTCTTAGCGGCAGTCCCAATTTACATGATGTCCAGCCTCACTCTCACAAAGAATGTTATGTACCTAGGGATATGATATTATAATGTATTTGGGTGGATGGAGATGCCAACATGTGGCACACATCCCTTAAGTTAGTTATATTGGGTCTTATGGGTAACTTGTGTAATTAATTTAGGTGTTGAGTAGGCCTTCATTAGGATTACCCTCTCATTATGTAATTAGGAGGTGGCATATATATAGGAGGTGAATATCATTGTAAGGATATGACCTAGGGATATGATATTATAATGTATTTGGGTGGATGGAGATGCCGACATGTGGCACACATCCCTTAAGTTAGTTATATTGGGTCTTATGGGTAACTTGTGTAATTAATTTAGGTGTTGAGTAGGCCTTCATTAGGATTACCCTCCCATTATGTAATTAGGAGGTGGTATATATTTATGAGGTGAATATCATTGTAAGGATATGTGTAGAGTATGATATGGTATTGGAGATATCTTGGAGATATAGCATGAAGTGGCTTCTTCCATAAGGAGTGTTGTATGGTGTTGCCCTACCTCAAGGGTTTATTCTATTTCCGCATATATTGGATATTAGGGCATATTGGCCCACAAAGATCTCTTGTGTTGTGTGAGATCTATCTTCTACATTATATTATTTCCATTATTATATGTTTGGATCTTATCAAGTGGTATCAGAGCATGATCTTGACACTGTGAAGGCAAAAACTAGACGAATTTTTTTTTTCCGATTTGGAGGTCATTTTGGAAATAGCATAACTCTCATATTTTGGCAAAAAAAATTATGATTTTTAAAGGGTTTTTGAAGAACATATTAAATCTACTACAGTCCAGAATTCAGAGCATTTGGAGCATAATTAAGCAAGTTATAGCAGAATTAGGGTTTTTGCCATTATTTTTTGAGTAACACATATCTCTCTTATTGTGGTGAATATATGCAAGATTTTTTGTGGGTTTTTGAAGATCATATTGAAGATGTTATAGACCAGATTTGAGCGCAATTAGACCAGAATTAAGGGATTTATTGCAAAATTAGGGTTTTCACTATTTTCACTCCTAGGGTTGAAATTCAGCAATTTTTTTCCTAATTTCTAGAGGGTTTATTAGAAACATAATAATACATATATAATCCTAATTTGGAAGAATTTGGAGGTGTTTTCAGTAAGTTATGGCAATTTTATTATTTTTCATAAATTCGCTTTCTAGGCCGCAAATCAGGGAATTTTTCTGAGATTTTGATATTTCTGGAAAGCTCACCAAATTTTATCAGGGGTCTATTAATTGTGTTTTTAATTTTGAGGCTGATAAAATTACAAAACAATTCAATCAAAGTCAGGTAGGCTAGAAAAATTTAGAAACCCTAGTTTCAATGAGGATTCCTTATTTTGATGGAAGTGGAGATTCATTAGAATGGTGGAATCAATTTAAAAGTGTTTATGGTCAAAGGAAACTATAGAAAATAGAGATTAGTTTACATTTAATGGGTGAAGTTTTCAAATGGTATATACCATTGCATAAGGATATTTCTTTAGATGAACTAGAACAAGCTTTCTTCGATAGATGGGCTCAAGAAGAAGGAGGAGGAGGAGGAGGAGGAGAAGGAGGAGGAGGAGCAACAAAATAAAAAGAGGATACAAGTACATTCACTTTAGATCCAAGGAAGGAGGATTCAATCCTTCAAATTCATGGATGTATTCAAAAGGAAAAAGTTATTGTTTCTATAAATTCTAGCATCAAGTATAATTTCATCAACATGGACTTAGCCAAGAAGCTAAGGGTACAAGAAAAGTACATCAATAATTGTCAAATATTGGGTAAGGATATTCAAATTTTTGAAGATTTGAAGCTCTCTATGGATAAATATGTTTTGCATTCAAACTTTCATGCTTTGGATATGGATGGATTGGATATTGTTCTTGGTTATCCTTGGTTAGAATCTTTGGGAATTGTTACCAAAATTTCACTTACAGCTCAATTTGGTAGAGCTGAAACAACTAATTACTTCAAAGATGAAAGGTATCCTAACAAATTTCTACTAAATCTTAACCATTTGCATGTGAATGCTTTCAAATGGAATTCAATTTTTATTATGCAATGTTTTACAACAGAAAGAAATTACACAAATTGTGTGATATTGTTGTCTTTCATTCATTTTGTAATGAAAAGTGTATACAATGTTGCTGTCTTATACATTGAGATCAAAAGAATGCTTAAATGTCCCACACAAGAAGTGGGAATGACTAAATTGAGCTAATGCAGGAAAGCAAGCTATACATATGAAGATAAAATAAGGGAAAAGCATATGAAAAGAGATCATATCCTTCATTGCCTTAATGGATGATGTTGGTTTTGATCCTCTTATCTTCAACTCCTCTCGTTCCCGATCTTCAGATATACCTGCAGATGATTGAAAATTTGGTTAGAGCTTGGGACATGAAATCTCATCATATGTTTCATCAACAGACATATGACCTACATATATGATGCATTAAATTAGTTGAGCCATTACCAGATGTATGCAAGAAAAGCCAAAATCAGATCATCAAATGAAGGTTAAATCATTGGAAGCTTTCAACTTCATTATTTTGTTAACTTGTTTGTTCACTGTGCAGGTACAGGTTCATTTGAGATTCATTTATGTTGACATTTCAGCATGTGGTGAAAAAATGGGCTCCCACAAGGGTTGAGCCCAACATGCTACCCCTAAGTTTTAAAGGGGGAGTGAGATAAGCAAGAGACATTTAGGTTGTTCAAATAAAAGCATTTTCAGTTTGAAGAACAATTTATAAAGTCACAGAGCACATTGTCCATCCATGACTATCAAATCAAGAAGTGTAATGAAGGTTTGGTATCCCTTCACCTTGAAGTGATAATCATAAATGAGCAATAAGCTCATTCAGACACATGTTAATCTACAGAATAGAGCAAAAGTGCATCATTTTTTACGAAGGAAATCATGTTTGCATACATGTTTTTATGTTGTCACTATTTTTGCATCATGATTTTATATCATTTATTTGTTGTCCCATCATGTTTTCCTAGTGAATAGAAAAACACAGTCATAATGTGGATTTGCAAAGGACATTTATAAATGAGAGGATTATAATGCCATGAGCCTGGAGGTAGTTGTAGGGCAGTGATATAGAGCAGATGATCTCAAAACCAAACTTACTCAAACAACTATTTACCAAAGCCCTTACACCTCAAACAAAGAGATTTTCTTCTCAAACTAACACTATGCCTTGTAGGACAACAAACTGACTTTTTCTAACATAATTTACAGAGAAAGCCTCAAACCCAAAATCTGATCACCATTAAGGATACCATTTTTGACATTTGAAAACATATCAAAATTGTAGGTATGATTACTTTGGATCAACACCTTCAAAATTTGACTGTTATGTTGCAATTTAGGCCTAATAAGACAACAAATGAGTTTTTTTTTAACATAACTTGAAGGGAACAACTCAAACCCATGACCCAAAATCTGTTTTGGATACCCATTATGGATTTCTAAAACATACTCAAAATTTAGGGGTGGTTGTTTTGAAACAACAAAGCCAAAAATTGACTGTCCCGTTTGATAAAGGCCTAATTAGGCTTGCTTGAATGGCTCACAATTAGGTTCTCAAAACCCAACCTCAAACCTCCATGAAAATAGCTCAGACATGTCACAAAGAGCCTACCTAAACATTTCCAACCCCTTCAAACCATTTCCCAAGAGTTTTTCTACAAACCCTAGCACCTATTCATCTCCTATGCCAAAAATAAGAGGTTTTATGCCCTGTTTTAGAAAAATGGCTGCCAAATGCTCAAATCTTAATGAAAAATGATGAGACCAAATGCAAATGAAAGAAGATTCAATGTTTCATCAATCCAAATCCTTATATGATCACTTACATGCCATATAGGGTCATACAACAAGCTGGAACAATGAAAACACAAGAAAAAAGCAGAAAAACAAAGTTTGTTATTGTTTTTTCTTCATCAAAAATCCACTTCCACCAATGTATTCAACTTCACAAAGCATCTTCTAATTGTTTCCCACCATTTCCAACTGACTTTTGATTTACCAACCATTTAAAATACCTTCCTAACCACCGATGACTCTTCATATTCCCATTTTTGCACTTGTTTTTGCAACTTTTACAAAATTGACCCCACACAAAAACATGAGACATGGTCTTAAAAGACCTTATTACAACCAAAAATGACTTAATCACACCAAAAAACTAACACTTTGTAATTTTTTTCCTATGAAGACCTAGGTGCCCTGCACCAAGCAATGACCCCATAAAGTAATCACTAAAAGAATGAAAGGACATGTTTGCAATGAAAGAAGTGTGAAAGAAAAATTATTGAAGACAGTCATTTGTGACTGTGTTCTAAAACAGCAACATCAACAATCAAATAAGGATCATACAACAGGTTTGAAGATCAAGCTAGGTAATGTAATGAGGAAATCACATTCAAAGCTAGATCATTGCTAGAATCCACTGTCCATTCAAAAGGGATCTATCATTCTTCAAGTATCATTCATTTCATGAGCTAACAATCTATACAGCTTTACAAGAGGATGGTGATGCATAACAAATACAGTGCCATTTCATTGTGAAATGCAATGCTAAGCCTATGAACTCTTGACAAGGAGAAGTCATTGTTTCATAAGCTTATTAATAAGCAAAGTTTGAGAGCATTTTGAAGTTCAAGACAACAAATAGACTAAGAAAAGATGTAACAGTCTTAACAATGACCTCAAAGAGCTTCACATCATATAGGAATAAGAGCCTACAGTAGCAATGTGAGTGAAGACAAGTGTAACACATATCAATAACAATCAATTCATGTTGATGGTAGTCACAGTAGTTTGAAGGGAAACCAAATGAAGAAAAGATAACATCCTAATCATATCATATGACTTCCAGAATCACATAATCAACACAATCACATTCTACCAGTACTCATGGAGTGAGTCATTCATGCACAAGTATTAGGACAGTCACCTGTAACTTAACAAGTTGAAGATACAAGAGAAGGTACAGTCACTACAAAGGTATTATTTATTATGGCATGCTAGCAATCTAATGAAGTATACCTAAAGGCATCATTACAGCTTCAACATGGAGATATATAGTGATTTCATTCATTACAGGAGGTAGCAGTCAAACTATCACATTAACCTCATAAGAATGGAACAGCATCATGCCACATCAAACAGACATCAATGAAGCTTTATCTTTGAAGTCATGAGAGACAATGATAAAAAGAGAAGATACAATACATATGTATTTGATTCTATGCTATAGCAATGGTGCAGAGCAAGTGCTATAGCTACAAAATACAGTCAAGTGTAGTAAAGATGGATAAGAAAAGAGGAGCATCTTCTCCAACTACAATCATCATTTCTTTTTATCTTTCAAGTTAACACCCATTTAGAGAAACTGTTAGAAGTATCAAGACATGTGCAGAGCTTTCAAAGATGAACAAAAGAGTCATAAACAGAAGCATGTAAGTAAGAGTACATTATTCAGAGACATAGATAGCTTGAGGGTTCATTTTATACATTGACAGTGAACCAAATGAACAACAACCCTTGAAGAAGAGCAATACATAGTTGAAAGGTACAGTTTCAGTCTCCTTATGACTGGCATATAAACTATCATATGTAGAGACATAACAAAGTCAAATGCAAAAAATGGAAGAAACAGTCATAAAATGGGGTTGTATTCCCTAATTTTTGTCAACAAGGGGATTGTTGAACAGTCAAAGTAGTGAACAGTGAGTTATTTAAGGTTTCATCCAAAAGACTAAGCAAAAGCTTGAGAGCAAAAGCACAAGTTAACAACCTGTAATTTCTTATGTCTTCATTATACAGGATAGATGAAGTCAAAATCCTAGCCAAGTTTTAACATATATACCATCAGTGCAACGAATACATACAGTGAAGACCCATATGTGTAGTCATTCAGGGCAGCCATAGCTTTTGCAGAGGATCAAATGTGTCAATAAATGGTTTGAAGGTGGAGTGATAATGATACAATCATAAGAAAAGATACACGAAATGAAGCATAACATGAGCTATAGCATGATTCAACAGGTATTTATAAATTTGTGATGGAGCACCAGACCCCTCAAGATGCGAGCAGTTTTGTAAAATGAGGTATCTTTGTTCTTTGAGAATATGCAAATTAAAAGCTGGAGAGCTTACAAATGAATAAAGCATAGTGACAACAAATATAGATATAATGCAGATAAAGAAAGAAGCCTTCACCCAACTACAAAAATCCCTCGAAGTTCCTCATGGTGGCGCACATGAAGCAGAAGATGAAGCAAATTTAACTATTTTTGTCATATGTGAAAGAAGCTACAGCAAGAATATGGGTAAAACTTACTAGTAGAGTGGAAAGAAAATGTAATGAAGCCCTCTAGATGACTTCAACGAGCTCTTCAAACCATCGTAATGGCGGCACAAGTCAGAAGCGACGAGGAGATGAGAAGGCAAATGAATGATTTAGGTTTTCTTTTGGGTCATAATACCCTAATACGATTGCATTGTGTTTTGACTTTTGAGTTTACTTTTTAGAGAAATCTTTACCAACCAAAGGGGGTCGTGGTCAAAAACTTGATCTCATGATGCCTAGTAAGAAAGCATGAAGTCAACAAAAGTAATAATGCAAGAAGGGTAATACATGTGATGGCATGGGAGATATAGGGATTGTGTTTTTAATCATATCTTCCATTATCTGCAAGTGTGGCTCTTGAGGGCAAGGTGGGCTTTTTGACCTTATTACATGCCTTAGTCAAATTTGAGCAAATTTTGAGACTGTATTATCACATAGATGCATGATGAGGACATGAAGGCCAAAGGGAGTCATAAGGTGTTGTGTTATTTGTTTTTATTTGACCAAGGGTGAAATGGTGAAAGCAAAAATATGTAAGTTCCCCTTGAGCTGTGCAAAGGAGTGAAATGAAATAAATAATGTAAACAAATAATAAAGTAATAGTTTATAAATTACTTTATTATTTGTCATAAAAACACAAAAGCTTGAGCAAATCCATGAAACCTAGTAAAGTAATTCATTAGTGATTACTTTATTATTTGTTCAAATTGATTAACTTCATGTCAAATCATGCAAAATCAGAGGAGAGGAGTTGAACTAGAGAGTTTGGTCTTGATTTTCAATTATCTCATGTGGTTTCAAGGTCAACTTTGGTCAAACTAATTGTGAAAGTGGGTTTGAGCCTATTTTTACTCAAATTACATCATGACCCCTCTTTTTGGGGCTTTTCATCTTTGTTTGTGGGAGAGAGTTTAGGAGATATTTTGATGATGATTTGACTTCAGTTCACTCAACCTCTCCCTTTGGAGATATCTTTTGTATATAGGAGAAAAAACTTATGTTTTTTCTGGAGTTCTTGCCTTTTGTTCTCTTGTGCATTGCAGAGAGAAAAAGAGTGTTTTGTAACTCATTTTAGAGATTTATATAGTGCAACAGGTTACAAGTTATCATTTTTGTCATTTGTGCAAAGATTCCTTCATTTTCAGGTAAGATCAAGTATTTACCTTCTCAATTGTGATGTTTTTATGAATGATTGCATGAAAGTTTATTGTGTTTTAGTATTAAGACCTTTAAGTCTTTGTCTCATTTATACTTGCATGCATTCAAAGCAGTGAAGAATCATAGGTCTTAGGTTGTGCAATCAAATAATCATTTCTTCCGAGTTGTGAAAACCCAGCTTTTCCTTCGAGCAATAGATTCTTCAAGCCTTCCTTTAAATTATTTTTGTGGTCATACTGCCAAATTGATTTGTGTTGATAGATATTCTAAAAGTAGTTGTGAATTAGAGCTGCATTTTTTATCATTTAGGTGCATCACCATACTTTTAAATTCAGTCTAGCCCATTCATTTCATAGCCTTCTATCCCTTTTCCTTCAAAAATCTTAATTCATTAGAAAATCATAAGGGAACCAGCCCATAATCTGGAGGTCTATCTTCATTATAGGGTACCCACAACCTGAAGATATTCCAATGTTACACAGGATTGCTAAGCTTTACAGCTTTGCATTATAGGTGCAATCCTAGTTGATAACAGGAACAATAAACATCAATGTGAAAAAGAAATTCATGGAGCTTTGGTATAGAAGGAAAAAAGTTACATTACAGGATATTACACATAATAAAGTCCAAAATAAAACCAAGGAAGTGAAAGTTCAAGAATCTACTGAAGATTGCATCAAGGAATTAGAGTACATGCAAGATGTAGAGAAAAAAGAGGAGACAAGTAATTCTCTTCATGAGACAACAAAACAAGTGGCAAAAAATGACGAAGAATCAGAGAAGGCTCCAGTGATAGAAAAGGGTGCAAGATATAGGCATCCACATCATTGTGAGTGGTAAGAATCATGGAGGAAACCATCATGGAGGAATGATACTACATGGAAACAACAATCCAATTACTATGGACCCACATGGAATCAAAAGAACTACTACAACAATCAGTGGCATCATAGAAGTAATGGATATTCATGGAAGCAGAGGACTTACTATGATAAGGAATGTAATCAAAGAGGTGTAACAAAATATGGATCAAGGATGGCATCTAGGTACTATCAAGATAAAACCATTGCGAAGATCAACTATGGATGGTTGGATGATTGGTCATGGTGGAACATTCATAACAACCTGTGACAGTCTTACTATTTGGCTTCTTCTCATGTTTCAGGGATGAAACATGTCAAGGAGGGATGGCATGTTATGTACCTAGGGATATAATATTATAATGTATTTAGGTGGATGGAGATGCTGACATGTGGCACACATCCCTTAAGTTAGTTATATTGGGTCTTATGGGTAACTTGTGTAATTAATTTAGGTGTTGAGTAGGCCTTCATTAGGATTACCCTCCCATTATTTAATTAGGAGGTGGTATATATATAGGAGGTGAATATCATTGTAAGGATATGTGTAGTGTATGATATGGTATTGGAGATCTCTTGGAGATATAGCATGGAGTGGCTTCTTCCATAAGGAATGTCGTATGGTGTTACCCTACCTCAAGGGTTTATTCTATTTCCACATATATTGGATATTAGGGCATATTGGCCCACAAACATCTCTTGTGTTGTGTCTGATCTATCTTCTACATTATATTATTTCCATTATTATATGTTTGGATCTTAGCAAGTGGTATCAGAGCATGATCTTGGCACTGTGAAGGCAAAAACTAGGCAATTTTTTTTTCCGATTTGGAGGTCATTTTGGAAATCACATAACTCTCAGATTTTGGCGAATTTTTTCATGATTTTTAAAAAGGTTTTTGAAGAACATATTGAAGCTCCTACAGTCTAGAATTCAGAGAATTTGGAATAGAATTAAGCGAGTTATAGCAGAATTAGGGTTTCTACCATTATTTTTTGAGTAGCACATATCTCTCTTATTTTGGCGAATCTATGCAAGATTTTTTGTGCATTTTTGAAGATCATATTGAAGCTGCTATAGACCAGATTTGAGCGTAATTGGAGCAGAATTAAGGTTTTCACTATTTTCGCTCCTAGGGTTGAAATTTAGTGATTTTTTTCCTAATTTCTGGAGGGTTGATCAGCGACATAATGATACATCTAAAGCCCTGATTTGGAAGAATTGGGAGGTGTTTTCAGTAAGTTATGGAAATTTTATTATTTTTCATAAATTCACTTTTGTTGTTATATGGAGCCTAATCAGAATCAGAGGTTAAATTTTCCCCACTTTTATCAGCGCGGTTCCCCCCAAATTATTTAACAAGGGTTTGGGGACAGCGCCCCCCAGACAAGGTCAAGGCACAGCGCCCCTTGCGGGGTCCATGGGTAGCGCCCCTGCAGGGGTACTAGGGTAGCACCCCCAAAACCTCAAACAAATTTTATTATTTTATAAAGGCGTCGGGAGTTATTTTTTCTATTGGTCGACATAAAAAAAACTCTATTTTGTAACCGACATAAGGCTTCATAAAAGTGGCTAAGGGTTAGGGTTTCCGTCAACATTGTATTGTAGCCTTTTGCAGTGGTATTGAGTTGCAAGGATTGCTGGTTGTAATCAGTTTGATTTGCTGGATAATAATATTGGACTCTCTGTTGGTGGATGTAGCCCGAGTTTGGGTGAACCACATTAAAAATTGTCTCTCGCTGTTATTATTTCTGTGTATTTTTCATTCCTCTGTTTAATCTTTATTTGCATTTAATTGATATCTTCTGCATGCAATTCCTAACAGCTTTCTAGGCCACAAATCAGGGAATTTTTCTAAGATTTTGATATTTCTGGAAAGTTCACCAAATTTTATTAGGGATCTATTAATTGTGTTTTTAATTTTGAGGTCGATAACATTACGAAACAATTCAATCAAATTCAGGTAGGCTGGAAAATTTTAGAAACCCTAGTTTCAATGAAGATTCCTTATTTTGATGGAAGTGGAGATGCATTAGAATGGTGGAAGCAATTTAAAAGAGTTTATGGTCAAAGGAAACTATGGAAAATAGAGCTTAGTTTACATTTAATGGGTGAAGATTTCAAATGGTATATACCATTGCATAAGGATATTTCTTTAGATGAACTAGAACAATCTTTCTTCAATAGATGGGCTCAAGAAGAAGAAGAAGAAGAAGAAGATGATGAAGCAAAAGAAGATGAAAAAGAAGAAGAAGACAATATGAAAGAAGAAGAAGAAGAAGAAGAAGAAGAAGATGATGATGATGATGATGATGATGATGATGATGATGATGATGATGATGATGATGATGATGAAACAAAAGATGAAAAAGAAGATGAAAAAGAAGAAGAAAAAGAAGAAAAAGAAGGAGAAGGAGGAGGAAGAAAAGCAACAAAAGAAAAAGAGGATACATGTACATGCACTTTAGCTCCAAGGAAGGAGGACTTAATCCTTCAAATTTATGGATGTATTCAAAAGGAAAAAGTTATTGTTTCTATAAATCCTAGCATCAAGTATAACTTCATCAGCATGGACTTAGCCAAGAAGCTAAGGGTACAAGAAAAGTACATCAAGAATTGTCAAATATTGGGTAAGGATATTCAAATTTTTGAAGATTTAAAGCTCTCTATGGATAAATATGTTTTGCATTCAAACTTTCATGCTTTGGATTTGGATGGATTGGATATTGTTCTTGGTTATCCTTAGTTAGAATATTTGGGAACAATAAAAATCAATGTGCAAAATAAATTCATGAAGCTTTGGTATAGAAGGAAAAAAGTTACATTACAGGATATTACACATAATGAAGTCCAAAATAAAACTAAGGAAGTGCAAGTTCAAGAATCTACTGAAGATTGCATCAAGGAATTAGAGGACATGCAAGAGGAGCAAGATGTGGAGAAAAAAGAGGAGACAAGTAATTCTCTTCATGAGACAACAAAACAAATGGCAAAAAATGATGAAGAATCAGAGAAGGCTCCAGTGATAGCAAAGGATGCAATATATAGGCATCCACATCATTGTGAGAGACAAGATTCATGGAGGAAACCATCATGGAGGAATGATACTACATAGAAACAACAATCCAATTACTATGGACCCACATGGAATCAAAAGAACTACTACAACAATCAGTGGCATCATAGAAGTAATGGCTATTCATGGAAGTAGAGGACTTACTATGATGAGGAATGCAATCAAAGAGGTGCAACAAAATATGGATCAAGGATGGGATCTAGGTGCTATCAAGATAAAACCATTGCAAAGATCAACTATGGATGGTTGGATGATTGGTCATGGTGGAACATTCATAACAACCTATGGCAGTCTTACTATTTGGCTTCTTCTCATGTTTCGGGGATGAAACATGTCAAGGAGGGATGGCATATTATGTACCTAGGGATATGATATTATAATGTATTTGGGTGGATGGAGATGCTGACATGTAGCACACATCCCTTAAGTTAGTTATATTGGGTCTTATGGGTAACTTGTGTAATTAATTTGTTGAGTAGGCCTTCATTAGGATTAGCCTCCCATTATGTAATTAGGAGGTGGTATATGTATAGGAGGTGAATATCATTGTAAGGATACATGTAGAGTATGATATGGTATTGGAGATCTCTTGGAGATATAGCATGGAGTGGCTTCTTCCATAAGGAGTGTTGTATGGTGTTACCCTACCTCAAGGGTTTATTCTATTTCTGCATATATTGGATATTAGGGCATATTGGCCGACAAACATCTCTTGTGTTGTGTGAGATCTATCTTCTGCATTATATTATTTCCATTATCATATGTTTGGATATTATCAAAGAATGCTACTTCAAAATTGGATGGAGTGATGATTTTTTTTTGTGGGACAAAACCAATGAGAAAATAAGAATTTTGCTGGTGCATTGGGATGTGGCACGAAGCAGTAAAGCTGATGGTGGTGCTGGGATAAAGAACATCTCCAAGCAAAATCATGCTTTCAGGGCTAAACTAGTGTGGCACATGTATTCTTCCCCAAATGAGTTATGGTGTCAAATTCTTCAAGGAAAATATTTGGATTCTGATGATCCATCCACAATCCTCACAATTGCAAATGCCCCCTTAGGATCCCATGTATGGAAATTTATGCAGCAATGTAGGCCAATAATAAGTAAACATTTGTCATGGGCGATTAATGATGGTAAGACGACAAATTCTAGGTCAAACTCTTGGAACAGTCTGCCATCCCAAAATGAGACTGAGAAATTCAAAGAGTGCCAAGAGATAATGGAGGATGTGTGGGGTACCAAGGTATTTGATTATGTAGAAAAGGAGGGTGCACATGACCCCCAGTGGGAATGGAAACATTTTTACTTGACTCCATTGAATGCACGTGCAAGAAGCATGATAGCTGCATAATTGAATAAACAAAAAAATCATCTAAGTCTGGTGTGGCTCAAAATCTAGAGCTTATTCTGCCAAAATTGGATATCAGATACAATGTCTCCAATCTACTAGCTAAGATTGGCCTAGCCTGCTATGTTGGAACAAATTGGTACTCCCCAAATTCGGGGTCTTTGCCTAGACGACCCTGCAAAAAAAGATATTAATGGGCAAACACCTTCACACTATTGGTATCACTAGTACAAGTCAATGTCCAATGTGTAAGAATTGGGTGGAAACTTGCAATCACTATTATTGACCTGCCCCTTTGCAATTAAGTGTTGGGACTGGTTCAGTGCTAAACTACAATTGGTGTTTTCTCATCCAAATGATTTGAAAAGATTGTTCAATTGCTGGCCATGATTGTATAAGAATTCCCTATGGGTAGGTCTATGGATTGTCAGCCCTTCTTTGCTCATATGGCAGATTTGGAAGGAACCTAATCACAGGATTTTTAAAGAAAACAAATGCATGGCGGAACATGTTCTATAGAAGATTGAAATGGGCATTTGTGAGCTTCTGAATGTGAAATTAAAGGATGATGGTGGAGCAACTTTCACTAGATGGGATGAAGAAATAAGGAAACATTGGTCAAACCTCAAGATTCTCTCTTTTGTAGCAAAAAAGTCTGGAAAGGACTCCAAAGAGAAGAGAAAAACTACCAAATGGAGGGGCCCTCCTAGAGGTAGACTGAAATTAAAATTTGATGGGGCCTCACGTGGGAACCCCGGGGCCTTAGGTGCAGGATGCATCATAAGAGATGATGCGATACTTCTCATATGGGCTTCCTCATTGAAGCTCAAGATAGGAACAAATAATGAGGCAGAATTGGAAGCTCTTCATGAAGGACTCAAGACATGTATGCAGAAGAATATAAAAAGCATTGATATAGAGGGGGATTCGATGATATGCATCAATGCTATAAAGAAGAAGGAGATCACAAATTGGAGGTTGCAATGGTGGGTGGATGAGATATGGAGTCTTTTAAAAAAGTTGTATGACTTCTCTGTGATGCACACCTATAGAGAGTCAAACTGTGCTATAGATTACTTGGCAAACTAGGGAATAGAACAAATGGAGAATCTCAAGACATCTGGTTTGCATACAGAATGGGATGACTTATTGAAATTCTTAGAGGTAGATTATCCATGGGTAGAGATTTGATGATACCACAAATTTAGGATAGAGAGTACATGGTACCACACTCTACATTTCTCCATGGGCTGCACCCTCACGAGCATGCTGGGAAATGTTACATATAATAAATTATGGTTATGGAGTTGGGTGTTGATATGGATGAAAGGAAGAACAAATCACTACATATATGGTCAGAGACTAGGCTATTGACAGGAGTTTTGGTGCAGAAACGTTTTAGGAAGGAGTGATATAAATGAACTATGTAATGCATGCTCTAATTGAGTTGATGTTGTATCTATTTTTTAAGAAAATTATATATACTAATGGGAACTACCCCCTTAGGTAGTACTAAATTATAAAAAAAGTGTGTAGGCCTAAGTAGAATGGTGGCTTGGGCCTTAGGTGGACCATTCTCAAAGGCCAAGCTTTGGAAACTAAGCTTTATTAGAGATGGTATAAGAATTTAGATCACCTGTGAGCTAGAATTCTAAACTTGAAATACTTGAGTAGGGTTGTTGATTCTGAGAAATTGAGAATAAATCTAGTAGGAAAAGGCTTTGTGGTTTGGAATATGATTAAGAATGGGGCTTCACTTGTTAAGGATGGTCTCTTATAGATTGTTAAAAGTGGTTAGAGAGCTCTCTTTTGGATGATGCTTGGGATCTTCACCACCTAATCCTCTCCTCTTTTCTTCTCTTTCAACCTTTAAGTCAAGCCTTTATATTAATTGGATGATCTAAGGTTGTTAAATTTAAGAGTATTCTTGAGGTGGGGAGTTCCTTGATCTATCATTGGAAAGATTCTAGCAGATGGCTTGAAGGGGTAACTCTTGAAGCACGGGCCACCATATCCTCTATTCTTATAGTTTAGCCATCTTACTCTATAGAGGGTGATGATGTTCTCATGTGGGGCCATGATCCCAAAGGAACTTATACAATGGCTGGTGCAGGAGCACCTACCTGACAGCTGGCCTCCATGAGGCAGTTAGTTTGTTATAAGTCTTGTTAATGTTTCCAAGAAGGTCTTATAAGACCAATGCATGTAATAAGGTCATGTTGACCATACTTTACTATTTTTAGGTAGGTTGTTAGGACAGCTGTTATGCTGTATGTTCGGTTGGATCCTCCCAGCCGCTTGGAAGCTCCCAGCCGCTGGGAATCGAGTGGTAGTACTCGCAGGAAATCCTATTTATGTAGTAGGATCGGTTGGTATTGCATATCATCGATCATCGATCAGACTTTGCAGAGAGTGAGGCAGAGGGAAAGACTGAGCATTGTATTGCATCTTTTGAGATCAATAAAGAGATCCTGTTGTGTCAATTCTCTATTTGGATTCCATTGTGTGATCGATTTGCTGTTCTGGTGGTTTCATGGATTCGCTGATCCATTCCACCGGTTGATTCGTCGAATCGGTGGAATGGCTATGTACAGTAGTTTAGGTTTTAGTTTGCATTTTCTGTTTGTTTGCATGCAGGTGTGCAAGATCGCAGTCGAGAGGTGTTGAGAACCCTAGCATGGGTATGTGCTAGGTCGTGCTGGTAGTTAAAGTTTGGAAGATCGCCCTGAAAGTAGATCGGGTCACCTCAGGAGGTTCGGCGGATCAAAATTCGCTAAGGTTGGAAAATCCATCGCAATGGCATCATCAGGATATTTCTGTGTATATCCTGCAGTTACTTCGGGCGTCATCCGAGTAAGTGGAGATGAGCATGATGTAATCGTTTGCATAAAGTGAATGTGCATCGGGGTGATCATCATCAGGTGTTGCCGAGGAGGAGCGTATCAGCATAAGGTAGAAGATCGGGTGGATAAAACCATCGCGGGCCGATAATGTTAAGTTTGGCCGACAGCAGGATATTGAAGGAACTGCATGTGACATCATCGTCATCAGGATAATCGTCGTCAGGATATCAGGGCAGCAGGATATTGAAGGAGCTGCATGTGACGTCATCGTCATCAGGATAATCGTCATCAGGATATCGGGGTGACGCAAGCATCGAAGGAAGGGTGCATGAGGTTGTCGTCATCAGGATATATGGGAGGAACCGGATGTTCTATATCCTGCTGATGAACATGATGTTGAACATCATGATGATGAAGAAAGAGTTTGGCAGTAAGATGAACAGTGAACATCAGGAGGATGTTTGCGCTTGCCGAATATGATGATGCTACCGATAGTCGGATATGATGATGCTGCTGACAGGCGAAAGGTCGAAGGTTTGTCTGCAGGAGGATATCGGTCGGCAGAGAAAATATGATGATGCTGACAGTGTTAAGGGAAATATGATGATGATGATGGGTTGTAGGCATACATGCTGTATGTCAAGGTTTTAGTGTGGATGCCTCTGCATCATAGTGGTATCAGAGCTCAGCAAAAGGTCTGGGCTGTTGTGTGTTGATTCTGTCACCGAAAGGGCAGAGGTAGAGTTGATTATGTCACTGAAAGGACAGAGGTAGAGGAGTGAGAGGTTGACAAAATGCCTTCGAAAGGTAGTGGTACTGCAAGGGAATTGCAGGAGATGAAGGAAAAACATGCCAGAGAGATGAGGAAGATGAAGGAGCTTGCTGAAGCACTTCAAGCCAGGCTTGTAGCCCTGGAAAAGAACAAAAAGAGGGAAGTGGAAGACAGTGAGTCTGAAGAAGATGAAGATACTGTTGAAGAGTATGAAGAGGTAGCTGAAGATCTGGATGCTGAAGACCAGAAATTTGCAAAACTGTTAAAGGCAGTGCAGAGTGATAAACCTAAGGTAAAGGTTGATGTTTCCAAGTATAATGGAAGTTTGAATGAAGATGAGTTACTGGATTGGATTGCTGCACTTGATAATCACTTTGAATGTGAAGATTTTGTTGAGGATCAGAAGGTAAAGATTGCAAAGACCAAGTTAGGAGGTCATGCTTTGGTATGGTGGGATTATGTACAATCCAAGAGAAGGAAACAAGGGAAGTCAAAGATCACTTCATGGGATAAGATGGTAGCAAGGATCAAAGGTAAATTCTTGCCCAGGGATTATGAAATTCAGATGTTTAAGAAGCTGCAATTTTTAAGGCAGAAGGAAATGGATGTGAAGGCATATACTGAGGAGTTTTATAAGTTGAGTATGAGATCTGGTCATCATGAGAATGAGGTAGAAAAGGTGGCTAGGTACTTGGCTGGTTTGAGATTGAACATACAGGATGAGTTAGTTTTGGCTAACCCTAAGAGTGTGGAGGATTGTTACCAAATGGCAATCAGGATTGAAGAAAAGATGAATAGGGGACAAGATAAGTCCATGAGAGGAAGAGGCAGCAATATGAGGGGAAGAGGATTAGCCCCTACAACAAGGCAAACCAATGAGGGTCAAGAAGACACTGGTAAAGGACAGGGACAGTCTGATTTTAGAGGTGGATGGAAAGGTAATAGAGGCAGATTTAGAAGTGGTAGAGGTTCTACTACATTTTCAGGCAAGTGTTACACCTGTGGTGAGTTTGGTCATCCATTTTTCAAATGTCCAGAAAGCAAAAGTTCATCATCCAAAAATGATAGAACGAATGACAAGAGAGCACAACTTGTGCAAGAAGAGAAAGTAGAGCAAAGTGTGCAAAGTTCAAACACTTATCAAGGAGATAGGGTTCCTGACGGTTATGGATATCCTGAGGAGGGAGAAGCATTGATGCTTAGGAGAATTAGTTTGCAGGCATCAAAGGATATGATGCAAAGAAGAGCTCTTTTCAAGACCACATGCAAGAGCAAAGGTAAGGTATGTAAGGTTGTCATTGATACTGGTTCAACAGACAACATGGTATCTCAGGAAATGGTGGATAAACTGAATTTGGAAAGGATTCCACACCAACACCCTTACAAGGCATCTTGGGTGAGTGATAGTCAATCACTTTTTGTCTATGAACAGGCATATGTGGATTTTCAGATTGGAGCATATCATGATAGAGTTTTGTGTGACATTTTGCCCATGGAATGTTGTCACCTACTGTTGGGTAGACCATGGCAATTTGATAGAAGGGTACTGTATGATGGGTATGCTAATACCTACACCATCAAGAAAGATGGGAAGACTATTATGTTGATGCCATTACAGGAAGCAGCTGTAGTACAGAAGGCAGCAAAAATCATTTTAGTGGGAAAGAAGGAGTTTGTGCAGATGCCTATAGGAGCAGGCATAAAGGCAGTTGAGGACACTGCAGGGAAAGGAGTTGTTAAGGACAACAGGTTGAAGAAAGTTACAGTTTTGACTGACAGAGGTCAGCAGCAGGTGCAGAAACAGGTTTGCAAACAGCAACCAGTTGAGAGGAATGACAAGGATGTTGTCATAGTTGGGACTATTGGTTGTCCTATAAAAGTTGAAAGGAAGACAGATTTGAACATTGCAGAAGTTCAAGAGGCAATTCAGACAGAGGTTCTAGTCAGACAACCTGACAAACACATGGTATGTGTGAGAAAGGCCTACATTAACAGGCATGAGGATTTACTTGCAAGAAAGCAAGTTACAGTTCAGAAGTCTTGGAGCAGCCAAGAGCCAGCAGAGGACAAAGCTGGAACAGGTCAGAACACTGACATGACAAAGTGTAAAGGTGGAGGACTTCCACAACCAAACTCATGGGACATGAGTTCTTTTCTGTTGGGGAGTATGGTGCAGGAGCACCTACCTGACAGCTGGCCTCCATGAGGCAGTTAGTTTGTTATAAGTCTTGTTAATGTTTCCAAGAAGGTCTTATAAGACCAATGCATGTAATAAGGTCATGTTGACCATACTTTACTATTTTTAGGTAGGTTGTTAGGACAGCTGTTATGCTGTATGTTCGGTTGGATCCTCCCAGCCGCTTGGAAGCTCCCAGCCGCTGGGAATCGAGTGGTAGTACTCGCAGGAAATCCTATTTATGTAGTAGGATCGGTTGGTATTGCATATCATCGATCATCGATCAGACTTTGCAGAGAGTGAGGCAGAGGGAAAGACTGAGCATTGTATTGCATCTTTTGAGATCAATAAAGAGATCCTGTTGTGTCAATTCTCTGTTTGGATTCCATTGTGTGATCGATTTGCTGTTCTGGTGGTTTCATGGATTCGCTGATCCATTCCACCGGTTGATTCGTCGAATCGGTGGAATGGCTATGTACAGTAGTTTAGGTTTTAGTTTGCATTTTCTATTTGTTTGCATGCAGGTGTGCAGGATCGCAGTCGAGAGGTGTTGAGAACCCTAGCATGGGTATGTGCTAGGTCGTGCTGGTAGTTAGAGTCTGGAAGATCGCCCTGAAAGTAGATCGGGTCACCTCAGGAGGTTCGGCAGATTGAAATTCGCTAAGGTTGGAAAATCCATCGCAACGGCATCATCAGGATATTTCTATGTATATCCTGCAGTTACTTCGGGCGTTATCCGAGTAAGTGGAGATGAGCATGATGCAATCGTTTGCATAAAGTGAATGTGCATCGGGGTGATCATCATCAGGTGTTGCCGAGGAGGAGCGTATCAGCATAAGGTAGAAGATCAGGTGGATAAAACCATCGCAGGCCGATAATGTTAAGTTTGGCCGACAGCAGGATATTGAAGGAACTGCATGTGACGTCATCGTCATCAGGATAATCGTCATCAGGATATCGGGGTAGCATGATATTGAAGGAGCTGCATGTGACGTCATCATCATCAGGATAATCGTCATCAGGATATCGGGGTGACGTAAGCATCGAAGGAAGGGTGCATGAGATTGTCGTCATCAGGATATATGGGAGGAACCAGATGTTCTATATCCTGCTGATGAACATGATGTTGAACATCATGATGATGAAGAAAGAGTTTGGCGGTAAGATGAACAGTGAACATCAGGAGGATGTTTGCGCTTGCCGAATATGATGATGCTGCCGATAGTCGGATATGATGATGCTGCTGACAGGCGAAAGGTCGAAGGTTTGTCTGCAGGAGGATATCGGTCGGCAGAGAAAATATGATGATGCTGACAGTGTTAAGGGAAATATGATGATGATGATGGGTTGTAGGCATACATGCTGTATGTCAAGGTTTTAGTGTGGATGCCTCTGCATCAATGGCTCTTGGTTACAAGTCCCCTAATAGGAAAATTAGTGAGAATAGAGATTTCCCTTAGTGGAACAAAATTTGGAATAAATTCAGTTGGCTTAAATGTAACTTCTTAATTTGGTTGCTCAGTCAAAATAAATGTCTCACCTAGGATGATATTAAAAAGAGAGGATTATGGGGCCCTCCAAAATGTGTTATGTGCATATTGAGGAAGAATATACTACTGACCTATTCTTCCAATGTTCTTTCACTGCAGGTATTTAGGGACAATGGTGGCAGCATTGAAACCATCTTGTCATTCATGCTAAGTTTCCTTGTTTGAGTTCTAGGAAATCATGGGATGGCTACCTTCTATGGATAGTATTCTCAATATATTGCATGGGAGCTTGGTCCTATTTTATACTCTAGTAGATTTGGCTAGAATGAAATCATCAGATTTGGCTAGAATGAAACTGTTAGGTTTTCTAGAGTCACCAGAGTCTTATCTCACAAATCTAGCAGAAGGCTATGGATTCTATAAAACAGACCATTGTTGCCAAGTGTTAATGGATGAGGACATGTCTCTTTGGTCTTCAAACTTCAAAAAGCCTTGAGATTCATTTTATTAGTGCTTCCTCTTATTTCCCTTACCTCCCTCACATGCTTCTAAAAAGGTGAATAGGTCTAACAAATAGTCCCCTCATTTAGGTTTCTTTAATATAAATACTAACGGTTCTTCTTATGGAAATCTGGGTGCTTCCAAGCTTGGAGGGGTCGGTCATGCTAAAGATGGTTGTTCATTTTTTCTTCTCTATTAATATGAGGATTGTTATCCTCAAAATTAGCTGCGCTCAATTTGTAGGATGACCCCTACGAAACTTGTCTGTTTTATAGCCTACAAATCTAAACACGCAAAATGAGGTGAATCACATTTACCCTCGTGCATGGTCTCCTAGCCTCGAAATGTCCTTTCGAGCGTCAACTTGTGTCGGTTTCTTGAATTTTGCAAAACAAGTCTAGTTACAAATTTCACTTTTTGGGAGTTAGTAAATTTTTGTATATGCAAGGGTGGCAATTTTTGCCGCCTGTGCATGTTGTTCCCTTTGTCACATGCAGGGCAGAAATTTTTGCTGCCTATGCATGTTAGTCCCTTTGTCACATGCAAGGGCAACAATTTTTGCCACCCGTGCATGTTGGTCCCTTTGTAACATGCAAGAGCGGTAATTTTTGCCGCCCATGCATGTTGGTCCCTTTTGTCACATGCAAGGGCAGCAATTTTTGCCGCCCGTGCACAAATGCAATTCCCTTTACATGCAAGGGTGGTGATATTTACCGCTCATGCATTATCCTCCAAAAATTCTCTAACTCTGGGGAATTTTTCGCATTTGTTAACCATTGCCTGCTCTCACTCCATTTCTCCCTTTCATCGCACTTTAGTCGCTCAAAGCCCATGCAGTTGCTCAGTTCTCCCTCACTACTGCAAAAGTTTCTTTCCACACATGAAATGATATAGGCATTCAATAACATGATCCAAAGGAGTTCAAAGATCAAGCTTTCTCAATGGCTTCTATGGATAAGTTGTCGGATATATAGTTGACCTTGGACATTTGCAAGGTAGTTTTGGATAAGCATGAGAAGGCTACTACCTCCATGAAAGATTTAGTAGCACGGACTCATGTCATTTCCAAGAACATTTCTGGACCAGATAACCTTGAGATGCAAACAGTGTTGACAATGTTTGAGGATTTTCTGAAGAAGGATGGGAATGAGAGTTGATGAAAGTGATCATGCCCTTGTAAATTTTCATGCATTTTCATATGTACTTTGTTTTTAGTTTTGGACATTTTTACATGTACTTTTTCCATATGTAATTACATGTAAAAACATAGGAAGTCCCAAATCAATAAGGACTCCTTTGTTGAATAAGTCAAAGTAGTTAGATTTTCCTAGATTATCTCATGGCCTCTCACTATAAATAAAAAGGGTCTCAATTGTAATTTTTATCTTTTGTCTATTAAAGAGAAGCGCTGCCATTTTGAAGAGCAATTTGAGAGTTTGAGCTTATTTTGTAAATCAATTTTCAAGAAGCAATTTGGCATCCAATCTTTGTCTTGGAGCAAGTTTGTAATGTTGTAGAATTGGTCTTATGTCCTTTCTATTGTATTATCTTGTATGAATGTTTGAATTGTGAGCATGGAAATTAAGAGTTTGGAAGGTGATTCAAATATGATTTTGTAGACTTTGTGTTGCTATATCATAAGTCAAAGTAGTTAGATTTTCCTAGATTATCTCATGGCCTCTCACTATAAATAAAGAGGGTCTCTATTGTAATTTTTATCTTTTGTCTATTAAAGCGAAGCGCTGCCATTTTGAAGAGCAATTTGAGAGTTTGAGCTTGTTTTGTAAATCAATTTTCAAGAAGCAATTTGGCATCCAATCTTGAAGAGCAATTTGTGCTGCTATGAATAAGTCAAAGTAGTTAGATTTTCCTAGATTATCTCATGGCCTCTCACTATAAATAAAGAGGGTCTCTATTGTAATTTTTATCTTTTGTCTATTAAAGCGAAGCGCTGCCATTTTGAAGAGCAATTTGAGAGTTTGAGCTTATTTTGTAAATCAATTTTCAAGAAGCAATTTGGCATCCAATCTTTGTCTTGGAGCAAGTTTGTAATGTTGTAGAATTGGTCTTATGTCCTTTCTATTGTATTATCTTGTATGAATGTTTGAATTGTGAGCATGGAAATTAAGAGTTTGGAAGGTGATTCAAATATGATTTTGTAGACTTTGTGCTGCTATATCATATTTGGGATTTGCGTTTAAGTTTGTGAATGAGAAGTAACTTGAAGACTTTGGGCTGCAAGTTATTGTTCGTGATCGTGTTATCTTATCTCGGCATATAGTGAAGACTTTGGGCTACACTCTATTCTGAAATCTTTCATTTTCAATTGGCATAAGAAGCAATAAAAAAATTTGTGTTTTTGTGGGTTTCATTGTGGTTCTAATATATCGGTATTGCTTTAGTTATTCTTTTGTGTAACTAAATTATACATTGGTTATCATTGCTCTAAGTTAGTAAATTGTAATATTTTTGTATCAAGAATTGTAAACATCATTTTTGAAAAAAGAGAAATGGATGATATGAAATCACCCCGAAGTTAGTTTTAGTGTAAATAAGTTTGTAATAGTTATTAGTTTGTATTTGGCAATAAAAGGGAGCCTCCCCTTGTTGAGAGGAGAGATATTATCTCATCACACTGTGGTTGATATAACCATTTTGCCTTTAGTTAGTTAAAGACAAAATATTCACCCAACAGTTTTTGGCGACTCTACTGGGGACCAAACGCGCAACCAAGAGCCTCTCGCCTTTGGTTGAAGCATACCGGCCTCATCTTTTGTAATATATTTTTGTTATATTTTCTCTATTCTTAGTTTAGAATATGGCTATCCCAGGTCCATGGGGAAATGCCTTTAGGCTGTTGAATTTGACTCAGTCTCTACATGAATTGCTCAAAGTGTGGTAGTTGAAGTGGAGGACGATTTGATCTTGGCGGGAAAGTTGAAGAAGGATTCTATTAGACCCAATGGGCAACCCCCTTTAGCTTTATCTTCTACCAGCACTATGGATCCTATGGTGCAAAAGTTGGCTGATGAGCTGTTAGCTCTGAAAAAATAGATGTCGTAGAGTTTGTCCTACAAGGACATTCCAAGAACTACCTTCCCCAATGCTCTAAAATACCAAGGTAATGCTTCAAGGAATCAAAATCAAAACAGGCTTCCTCCACAACAAGGAATACTTACTTTGGAAGCACCACCTGTGAATGCAACAGTCTTCTATTATGAATTGGAGCAAGATGATCTTCTTCAATCAGAATATGATCAAGGAGAAGATGATGTTAATCTTTTCACGGAAGGTGAAGAGCAATTATTTGGCGACTCTACCATCAGGTTCCTAAACTTGGAAGATGAGATGGGGCAAGAAGAAGTTACTTTTGGTGAATCTTATGTTGTTCTCACACGGTCACATAATCAATTTGATCATCAATGTGTGGCTAGTGAAAACTAAGTAAGTACATCAGATCTTCTTACTTCATCCCTTGTTCCTAAGACCAGTACCTCAAATGTAAAACCTCAAGAAGAGGGTTCTCTGTCTTCTGTAGCTAGTCCATATCAACTTTTTGATATCATAAATCATATTGAGGAGACAAAGATTCAAGTGTCAGTGGTAAGAATACCTGTTAAGGGTATTATGCAGAAACTTCATCCTGAAAGAGAGGCCAAGTACACAGTGACAAAATCTAAGGATTCAAAATCTCAGATACTTTTGAGTCTTCCAGAATGGGTACTTATTCCTTGGCCACTAATGAGGATCCTGAGTCATTGGATAATGGTTCGAATGAGGGTCAAGAAATAGATGAATCATGCTCTTCAAGTGAAGAGATTTTGCAGCTGAAAGGAAATAGGATTTCCAAAGGATTGGTTTCTCCAGAGAAACATTTTGATAAGCATGGTTGCTTTGTTAAACAATGACGACAATTTGAACCAAATTCATCAGCAAAAGTGGGGCAATTCAATCTGGATGCAGAAGAAGATCCCAAAATGGTAAATACTGGGAAATGTTACTCTTTCAATAGTTAAAAAAAAAGAAGAAGAAAGATGGAACACCTTTTCTGCTGCCCCACAGTGGACAACATCTGAATCTTTTATCACAGTGAAGCGACAGATAAGTTTGTAAATATTTTTATAGTTTTGAGCCTTTTTCTTTTATGTCTTTTTGTGTCTTTTTGTTGTGTCGCCTGACTCTATAGCCCAATGTATGGATGAAGGCACTTAGAGACTGGAGTTCTTCTCCCTTCGATCATTTCAAAGAATGATCGAAGGAACCTCCCCAGTTAGAGCCAGCTGGTATCCTTAAAATTAGTTGCGCTCAATTTGTAGGATGACCCTGTAACGTCAGAAAATATCCCCTCGGGGGCTTTTCCCTCATAAGGTTTAGCTCCCAGGTCTTTAGCATGCATTTAAGACATTTTAGTTCATATTTTAGCACCCCGATGGAATGAGACCTAAGTCCCATGGAAAATAGGACCTAGGAGGACCCCTTGAGCTATACCCTGCCAAAAATAGGGGGAGGACTTGGGCGCTCGCGCCCTAGGCCTGCCCTATTTTAGGGCAGCCTCAATTTCTAGGTGTCGGTTAGTGACCGTTATTGGGCCCCTTTGCTAACACAGTAAGTTTGAATTTCAAATATCTTGGCGGGGGTGCTTGTAGATGCATATATAAGCATGTGTAGGCATTCATTTAAAAACTAGATTGTTATTGTGAACTCTAGGCATTCTCAAGGTGATTCAAGGCTTTCTATTGTGTTGCAAGAGTAGACTTGTATGTTTTATGTGTTGATATTTGCAGATTTGAGCATCAATCTCCTCATGGCATGAAGATCATCTTCCTCCATGAGAGCTTCACTACAAGGTGACATATCATTGTGTTTTTATCATTAATTCCTTTGGTTTTGGCCTCTGCCTCATAAGGGCACACCATCTTTATCTGACAACGGTGTTCGGAGACTTAAGTGTCCTTTGGGTTTTGACTGAGGCAAACCTCTAAACACCACAACCCCCAAACCAAGTCTTGTGATTGTAGGTTACAGGTGTCACATCCAAGAAAAGTGGAGTTGCAAGAAGGCTGGAAAGACATCAGGGATTCAGGATCTGAAGAAAAGACGGACAAAGGATCACTTTCGGGACTAGGGTACTCACTCTAGTGTCCTTCGCAGACTGATTATGGAAAATAGAAGTTACAAGATTGATCAGTGTCCAAAGGAGGTCCAGATTCTGTGAAAAAGCAGGTACCTTGGACTTGGACGCCCACTCCAGTGTCCCCGACTATTCCACTTCAGAACCCCAAAAATAGGTATTCTGTAACTTGGCATTTTACTCCCATCTATAAGAGCTTTTTCTATAATTCATTAATTTGTTGTCGTATTTGGGTAATTAGGGTTTTACTAGTCAATTGAGCATATGAGAAGGAAAATTTGATAATTAATTCCCTAATCCAAGCTTCCCCTCATTAGTAAGTGACTCTAGGGTATGATAGTGCTCGCCACTTGACCCTAGATCCTTCAATGTTAGGGTGAAAGGAGGATTTTAATGTCTAAGCCACAAAAGATTAACAAATCCATTTTTACCCTAAACATTTTGGTGAACCCGTGTCTTTGAAATTAAATTGAAACTTTCTGAATATTTGTCTATAGATTTGGTGTGATTTCATTCATTCATTTGGTCATTTAATTTATTACATTGAGAAAATTTCAAAAAAATTCAAAAATTGGAAAAATACAAAAAAATTGCATTGTTGGGCTTACTAAATTGTGTCAATTCTTCCTAAATTTTCCTAATTCATGATTTTTGCATTAGATCTGATATAAAATACAGAAAAATACAAAAATTCAAAATCTTGCTTTGCATTTTCATCATTTAATTGCTAAGATTTTGTAGAAATTTTGACAATTTTTAGATAACCTAGTAATTCCAAAATCTAGGGTTCGTAGGCAAAATCTTTTATCAGATTTTTCTACTAATTTTAGAGGCTCATTAAAATTTTCATTTGGCTTTATTCTTGCATTTTAGTATGAATTTGCATTTAAATTTAAATTATTTACATTTTTGCATTGAAAATTTTAACAAAAACTAGCAATTTTGGTGCAATTTCATTAAATTTACATGGGAATTTTGCATGATTAAGCTTGAAAATAATTTTCAGATATGAGAGTATGTAATTTCAATTAAAAATCAGACTTAAAACAATTCACATAGCATTTTTTTTCAAAACTTCAAACCTAGGGCTTCAAAAACGATAATTTTCACTAAAATTGGCCTTATCGACTCTCCAAACTTGCACCACAAGAGTGTTGTGAATGATATTTTCACATTAATTTTATTTTATCAGGGTAATAATTTTATTCCTCTCATAAAAAGCTTCACAACACCCTTTAAACTGGCTCTTGTAGTGAAAATTCGGTGAAAAACTACATATTTTGGCTATTTTGGCCATAGGGTTTGACCTAGTTTGCACTCCAAGCGTGTTGTGATCAATTTTATGGATTGAGGTGACTGATATTATTGATATTATTGATATTATTTGCTTTACCTACTAAAATTTCTTACAACACCTCTTTTTCTAGGTCTTGGAGTTGAAAAACTGTGAAAAATAACCTATTTTTGCTTTATTTTCACTAGGGTTTGACCTTAAATTACACTAAAATCATGTTGTGTTGGGTATTTTGGCACCAACTAGATGTTATTAATGATATTATTTTCTTTCCATCATCATTTTCCTCACAACACCCTTGGTTATGCTCTTTTGCATTGAATTTTGGTGAAAAAGGTGCCTATTTTGACATATTTTCACTATATTTTGACTTGGCATTATCTTGGATTAGCATCAAGAGTGTGTTGAGAGTGATCATATTTCTGTTTTGGACTAGTATCAGACATATAACTTTCTTCCCTTGACTGAAATCCTCATAGCATCCTTTGTGTCATTCATTGGCTTTGAAAAAGTATTGAAAAATCAAGCATTTTGGCCGTCAATCATATCCTTCTCCTAGGATTTGTTCTCTTAGTTTGCGCAGTGTGTGTTGTATGATTTTGTACAAACTTTATGAAATGCTGTCCTAAAAAAAATATCCCTTTGAGATGAAGCAAAAGATTAATGGGATCTAGTCCTCTTGAAGAAGTTGGTACTTTGAACACCTTCTTTACAAAGGGAGACAATCAAATTGGGCAACATATTATACATCCTCCAACCTCAATGGAAGAACAAACTTTTCATGATGTTGATAATACTATTGAGGCAACAGGATATGTATCTGATGAGAAAATAGAGAAGTTGGATAAAGACCTAGCTGAATTTCAATCATTCATGGAAAATGAGAGAATAGCTGAAGAAGTCGTTCCTACAATTCATAATATAAGAGAATTGATAAAAGAAGGACAAGATGGTGTTAATGCACTTCGTGGTCTAGCACATATTGTACAAACCAATATCATGCCAGTGACCGAATGTGCGCAAATGATAAATAACACTTTATTACCATCTCATACTCAAGTTTCGGCACCTATACCGACTACGGGAATATCAATGTTTACATCAACAATCTTAACAACTAATGCGAACATTTGTAGTAATGCTACCACTGGTATTGGAGTATCTAATGGCACTAATTACAAAGCTGTGGGATTTAATTATTAGAATTTGATTCCTAAAGGGACATCTTCTATGTATAATTGTTCTCAACCTCCTATCTATTCCACTATTTCCAGCTACCTATTACATACTCGCAAGCATCTTCCACCTATCATTATGGCCAACCACTGTTATCTCAGCCTCTGCATATTGTATCTCAAGCTCAATAACCTCCCCACCTTGGTTCTAATTCCTCACAACAAACCACATCTCCCAATGATGCCATCCTAAACCAACTTTTACAGGGCATGACTGCTTTGCAACAAAAGGTAACAAATTTGACAAATTCTTTGCAACCTAGTCTATCGACATATCATGCCCGTAATCCATTATCCTATGCAATTTTGAGAACCCCTATGCCTAAGAGGTTTGAGACTCCTCTCTTTGAAAAATATGGTGGAAAAGGTGATCCTATATTCATGTGGCAGCATTCATAGCTATGTGTAGTGATTTTTATTTTGAAGAGGATTTGTTAGCAAAACTTTTCTCACGATCTCTCAAAGATACTGCTTTAGAATGGTTTTGCTCGTTGCCTCCAAATTCAATACACTCCTTTTCATAGTTGATTGATCAATTTTTACAACATTTTCAAGCAAATATCGGACCCCAAGTCACTCTTATTGACTTGGTTCAATGTAAGCAAGGTCCGAAAGAAAAGTTGACTGAATTCATTGGTCGATATCAAGGACTTTACGTACAAATTCAGTATCAGATGAAAGATGAGGATGTTCAAAATATATTCATTATAAATCTACAACCTAATATTCGTGATAAGATTCTCTTGATGAAGTACAACTCCTTTCAACATTTATGCACCGCCCTTCATGATTATCAACTTTCGTCTAGTCAGCATGAAAACCAAAACTCATCAGCTCAAGTTGCTCAATCCTTGGTTGGATTATCGTAAAACAACTTTAAAAGGAACAATAACAGGGGTTTCATCAAGATCAATGGACCAAATACAAATGTGTCTGCTATAAACAATCCAAAGAAACAATTGTATCAACCAAGGAAGTTTACTCCGATATCTGAGTCCTATCATTCGATCATGAATCAAGCTGTGAGTAATAACATCCTAAAACGTCCCCCAATCAAACCTATTGATCCTAGTAAACAAGGACCTTACTTTTATGCTAATGCCTTTTGTCATTATCATCGGATGCAAGGACATGACACTGAATGATGTATGTGTCTTAAACATGAGATACAAGACCTTATTGATTCAAATGTCATCTAGGTATCAAGTGTGAATGACAATGGAAATAAGTCGGTTGCTCCGTTGAATCAGAATTTACAAATCTTCACTAATCCTTTTCCTAAGCATACTAAAAATAATATGGTAGAACAAGATTTAGTGGAAGTAGACGAGGATGATTACTTGGACTATGATAATATTGTGGGTATGATCGAAGTGGATAAGAAACAAATGGATAATCCACCTCGTCCTCGAAGAAATGGAATTTATGCTAAGGTTCCTCCTCCGTTATCCTTATATGGATCGGGAGATAATCAAAATGTCTTTGAAAAGAAAGAACAAAAACTGATATAGACAAACAAGATGGTACGGGATGAATCCTGTTATTGTTCTAGAAAAATTTACCAACGAAAACTCGCTAAAAATCAGAAAAGAGCAAGACAACAATCAATAGTCAGAAATAATAGTTGTTCTCCCCCTCACAAGAAACAAAAAGCCTCACTTAAACAAGGATCATATGATAACAAACAAGACTCATGAGAACCCGCTCGAATTTTATGACAAACATGATCGAGTACCTCTCCAAGAGGTTCGAGAGCTCCAATATATAATATGAAGACCCTACAAGTATCCATATATTTGTTATTTCTATCGTAATGTGCTTCCCCTGTAATGTGTTATATGTTGTTTAGGCCTCTTGGGATGACCTTGGATTCTCCCGTAAGGTTTGGGATACCAGGAGACCGCTTCTGTTGTGACCTTCTTCTATTTGTATCATTATTCTTCTAATTGCTCTCTCTGATTTCATTGTTGTGTGTTGTGTCTGACGGACATAGCGTCGTGGTTGGTGACTTGGGGGCACCCTCCGATGTGACTATCCCTAAGACACTTGTTTCTCCTCTCTTATTTATTGTTTCCCTTCCTCTAGTGTTTCCATCTAGTGGGTGGATGACGACAAAAATTTCTGTTGATGCGGACCTAGTGTCCCTTTTGAGAGCAATAAAAAAATGGACTTAGTTCCTAATATGACAATGGGGTTGTATATCTTATCTGACGCTTGGCTAGTGGAAGCACTCATGCTTTCTGCATAGTGAATAATATGATGTTTCTATCGCATTTACAAACCTTAACAATACTGTTGCTCCGTGCACCTTTGTTTGCCTTTGAATCTAGCCTTGGCGGTACTCGATTTGGAGAGCTTCGTGATATAGCCCCTGGTTATCCTCGAACTCTGAATTCGTTGTATAACCTTGGCTCTTTGTGTGGTTAATCATATGCATTAATGTTGTTTTTCATGATGTTGTAGACACTAACATGTTTCTTGTAGGGATGTGTTTGTGGGAATATTTGGCGATCGTAAAGTACATGTAACCTCTGGGGGGCATGGGCTTTGCAAAAGTTGGTGTTCCCTTGTGTGTTTTCTTCCTACCTTAACGTGCTTGAATTCGATAACTGATATCAACCACCTTAAGGTGGGGGCATATAAGGTAAGTTGTCTGTTATAGATGTTAGCAATGTGTTTGACCTTAGATGCATAGACCTGTGCCAGGGTAGTGCATCGTGCATCCTGAGCTTGTTTGTAATCAATCAATCAATCATATAAGCCCTCTGCGGAGGTAGGATATCGAGCATATCCTTTTTCTTAATCCCTCTACAGAGGCAGGGATGGTGTATTTCTCGGAGCAGATTGCATCATCCTATCATTTTCAAAAGTCCTCTGTGGAGGCAGGGAGTGGTTCTGTGACTAACTCAACCCTTAAGCGTGTCTTTGGCAATTCTTGTGGCGAAGCCCAATTGTCGGTGTGTGTCTGTAATGTGCCTGAGATGGTGATGAGCCTAGAAATAGGGAACACACCATCGCTTGTCTACCGTGTTTTCTCCATGTCTTCAAGTGTGTGTGTTTTGGCATGCTTGTTTTGTATGTCATGTTTGTTGCCCCATATGCATAGACCAGTGCCTTGAGTAGTGCTTCATGCATTTTGGGAGGTTTTGCATCTATTGCGTGTGTGTTGCCCCATATGTAGAGACCAGCGCCATCGAGTAGTGCTTCTTGCATTTTGGGAGGTTTGTTTACTTTCCAGTACTTGCATTTGCATTTCATATATATGAGAAAAAGAAAAAAAAGATATCATTTCTGTCTTCCATGCATTAATGTGTCTTCCATGCATTAACTATCTGCTCTGTGTTCTACATGACTGTAACTGTCTTCTCCATGTTTTGCATGCCTGTTACTGTCTTCTATGTGATTGGCATGTCTTCTCCGTGCTTAGTGTGTTTGTTGTGTTTGTGACCTTACTTTAATGCATGTATGGGCCTCGTGTTCATACATACATTAAAATGGGGGCTAAATGTAACGTTGGAAAATGTCCCCTTGGCGGCTTTTCCCTCATAAGGTTTATCTCTCGTGTCTTTAGCATGCATTTAGGACATTTTAGTTCATATTTTAGCACCCCGATGGAATGAGACCTAAGTCCCATGACAAATAGGACCTAGGAGGACCCCTTGAGCTGTAATCTGCCTAAAATAGGGGGGAGGACTTGGGCACCTGCGCCCTAGTCTTGCCCTATTTTAGGGTAGCCTCAATTTTTGGGTGTCGGTTAGTGATTGATATTGGGCCCCTTTGTCGACACGATAAGTTTGAATTTCAAATATCTTGGCGGGAGTGCTTGTAGATGCATATATAAGCATGTGTAGGCATTCATTTGAAAACTAGATTGTTATTGTGAACTCTAGGCATTCTCAAGGTGATTCAAGGATTTCTATTGTGTTGCAAGAGAAGACTTGTATGTTTTATGTGTTGATATTTGTAGATTTGAGCATCAATCTCCTCATGGCATGAAGAGCATCTTCCTCCATGAGAGCTTCACTACAAGGTGACATATCATTGTGTTTTTATCATTAATTCCTTTGGTTTTGGCCTCTGCCTCACAAGGGCACGCCCTCTTTATCTGACAACGTTGTTCGGAGACTTAAGTGTCCTCCAGGGTTTGACTGAGGCAAACCTCTAAACACCACAACCCCCAAACCAAGTCTTGTGATTGTAGGTTACAGGTGTCACATTTGGGAAAAGTAGAGTTGTAGGAAGGATGGAAAGACATCAGGGATTCAGGATCTGAAGAAAAGATGGACAAAAGAGCACTTTTGGGACTAGGGTGCTCATTCTAGTGTCCTCTATAGACTGATTTTGGAAAACATAAGTTATAGGGCTGATCAGTGTCCGAAGCAGGTCCAAATTCTGTGAAAAAGTAGATACCTTGGACTTGGGCGCCCACTCTAGTGTCCCTGACTATTCCACTTTGAAACCCTGAAAATAGGTATTATGTAACTTGGCATTTTACTCCCGTCTGTAAGAGCTTTTTTTGTAATTCTTTAATTTGTTGTCGTATTTGCGTAATTAGGGTTTTAATGGTCAATTGAGCATAGGAGAAGAAAAAATTGATAATTAATTCCCTAATCCAAGATTCCCCTCATTAGTAAGTGACTCTAGGGTATGATAGTGCTCGCCACTCGACCCTAGATCCTTCAATGTTAGGGTGAAAGGAGAATTTTAACGTCTAAGCCACAAAAGATTAACAAATCCATTTTTACCCTAAACAAATCCCTACAAAACTTGTCTGTTTTGTAGCCTACAACTCTAAACACGTAAAATGAGGTGAATCGCATTTGCCCTCGTGTGTGGTCTCCTAGCCTCGGAACGTCCTTTCGAGCGTCAACTTGTGTCAGTTTCTTGAATTTTGTAAAACAAGTCTAATTGCAAATTTAACTTTTTGGGAGTTAGTAAATTTTTGTATATGCAAGGGTGATAGTTTTACCGCCCGTGCATGTTGGTCCCTTTGTTACATGCAAGGACGGCAATTTTTTTTCGCCCATGCATGTTAGTCCTTTTGTCACATGCAAGGGTAATTTTTGCCGCCCGTGCATGTTAGTCCCTTTGTCACATGCAAGGGTGATAATTTTTGCCGCCCGTGCATATTGGTCCCTTTGTAACATGCAAGGGCGGCAATTTTTGCCGCCCGTGCATGTTGGTCCCTTTTGTCACATGCAAGGGCGGCAATTTTTGCCACCCGTGCACAAATTCAATTCCCTTTACATGCAGGGGTGGTGATTTTTGCTGTCCGTGCATTATCCTCCAAAAATTCTCTAACTCTGGGGAATTTTTTGCATTTGTTAACCATTGCCCACTTTCACTCCATTTCTCGCATTCATCGCACTTTAGTCCCTCAAAGTCCATGCAGCTGCTCAGTTCTCCCTCGCTACTGCAAAAGTTTCTTTCCATAGATGAAATGATACAGGCATTCAATAACATGATCCAAAGGAGTTTGAAGGTCAAGCTTTCTCAGTGGCTTCTATGGATAAGTTGTCATATATACATTTGACCTTGGACATTCTCAAGGTAGTTTTGGATAAGCATGAGAAGGCTTCTACCTCCGTGAAAGATTCAATAGCAAGGAATCATGTCATTTCCAAGAACACTTCTGGACTGGATAACCTTGAGATGCAAACAATGTTGACAATGTTTGAGGATTTTCTGAAGAAGGATTGGAACGAGAGTTGATGAAAGTGATCATGCCCTAGTAAATTTTCATGTATTTTCATATGTACTTTGTTTTCAATTTTGGACATTTTTACATGTACTTTTTCCATATGTAATTACATGTAAAAACATAGGAAGTCCCAAATCAATAAGGACTCCTTTGTTGAATAAGTCAAAGTAGTTAGATTTTCCTAGATTGTCTCATGGCCTCTCACTATAAATAAAGAGGGCCTCTATTGTAATTTTTATCTTTTGTCTATTGAAGCAAAGCGCTGCCATTTTGAAGAGCAATTTGAGAGTTTGAGCTTATTTTGTAAGTCAGTTTTCAAGAAGCAAGTTGGCATCTAATCTTTGTCTTGGAGCAAGTTTGTAATGTTGTAGAATTGTTCTTATGTCCTTTCTATTGCATTATATTGTATGAATGTTTGAATTGTGAGCGTGGAAATCAAGAGTTTGGAAGGTGATTCAAATATGATTTTGTAGACTTTGTGCTGCTATATCATATTTGGGATTTGCATTTAAGTTTGTGAATGAGAAGTAACTTGAAGACTTTGGTCTGCAAGTTATTGTTCGTGATCGTGTTATCTTATATCGACTATAGTGAAGACTTTGGGCTGCACTCTATTCCGAAATCTTTCATTTTCAATTGGCATAAGAAGCAACAGAAAACTTTGTGTTTTTGAGGGTTTCATCGTGGTTCTAATACACCGATATTGCTTTAGTTATTCTTTTGTGTAACTAAATTATATACATTGGTTATCATTGCTCTAAGTTAGTAAATTGTAATATTTATGTACAAGAATTGTAAACATCATTTTTGAAAAAAGAGAAATGGATGATATGAAATCACCCTGAAGTTAGTTTTAGTGTAAATAAGTTTGTAATAGTTATTAGTTTGTATTTGGCAATAAAAGGGAGCCTCCTCTTGCTAAGAGGAGAGATATTATCTAATCACACTGTGGTTGATATAACCATTTTGCCTTTAGTTAGTTAAAGACAAAATATTCACCCAACAAGGATCAATACCAATAATTAGATGGAAGTCCATGCTATTCTTTTGGCTCTTCAAAAAGCTAGTGAGTTGGGCTGGAAAAAGATTATTTGTGAAACATATTCCTTAATCATGGTTTCTCTTATGAATAGAAAGAGGACTCATGAGTACTCCTAGCAGTTGATGACTTTAGTAGAGTAGATTATTCATCTTACTCCTTAGTTTAAAGCTATATGCTTTATTCATATCTCCTGAAAATGGAACTAGGTTGTAGATTATCTTTCCAAATGGGCTATTGAGGAAAATCACAACTAGAATGTCTCTAATTGGGATCTCTACCTCCCAAAAAATCCTCTCAGCTTCTCCATCTTGTTCACAATGATCAATCTTGAAGCTCTCCTTTCTTCTATGTTACAACTCTAATTTGATGATGCCACTCTCCTTGGAACTCTTCAACAAAGTCTTTATATTGGTCTCATAGACTTTTCTGGCTTCTTTGACATGTTCGATATCTTGTTTAATTTACTAGCCTTGTTGATAATGAGCCCCTACTATTCAAGGTTCATGGTTATTTAATGGGTTCTCTAGGGTTTTTTTGGGGATGGTGTTGTGAAAAACCCATCTACGTTTTCTCTCATCTTTCTTTACTTATGGCTCTGGCCATTTGGAAATTAATGTCTTGTAATATGTAATAAGTTTCTTTTTTTGCCAAAAAAAATTGTATAATTGCTCATTGGCCTACACAATAGCCATATGACCTCATGCAAAGCGCCCAGGGACACAATTTATATTCAATTTATGGGTTTGGACACCTTCAAAATGCAATGGTATAATTAATTTTGCTCAAAAATGTCATTAAAAGTATGTTGTTCACAAAATATGCCAGAAATACATGCAACCAAAAACTAAAAAAACTTGACTTTTGGGTGTCCAATTTGGATGAAATAAAATTAAGCCTTAGTTTCTTAGCCAAAAGCTAATCTCTCCACCGAAGCTTCAATTTGAAATTCTCAATCTTTAGAGGATACGAACAAGCTCCAAACACCAACATCAATCTAATATCATGTAGGAATAATGAAATATTCCATAGATCCAAGAACTATCAAACCAACAAGCCTTCCACAAGTAGATCTATAAAAAGATAATGAAGAGCACAAAGAAATAAGCTAGCTAATAGATTAATTATATTGAACAACATAGTAGTTCAATATATAACTGTTGAATAATAGAATAGTTCAATATATAATTATATTGAATAACAGAATAGTTCAACATATTGGTTTTTGACTATCTTATTTTTTTGTGTTCTTCATTATCTTTGCATAGATCTTCTTGTTGAAGGTTTGTTGGTTTGACAATTTCTAGATCTATGGAATATTTCATTATTCCTACACAGTTCACTTCCCAACACAATCACTATTTTTGATTGTCCTTAGATGGATCTAAATTTCCTTAAACTCTATATTCTGCATTCCACTACGAATTAACTTCTAGCTTGCACTTTTAGGTTTTCTTCCTAGAATGATCATGAGTTCTTCAAGGTTCCCATCTAAATTATCATTCATTGTTCTATCAAATTCTAGTTCAATCCTATCCTTTTTGAAATCTCCCATGGGATCATGTTGCAAGAGATCTTACTTTACACAGTTTGGCATAGGTTAGTGTGCTATAAAGACATGGTACGATTTTGCAGTTTCTCTCTTTCCTGGTATATTGTCTTCTTCTTAAAGGTTCTCATGTTTATGGAGTTGAGGTTTGCATTGGAGTCAAGTGTTATTATTGTTAACAATAATTTGGTAGCTCCTTGATCTTTTTCTTCATTGGTTAAGAGGACTTGGGAGAGTTATTCAGAGATTGGTAATGAGAGATGTTTTATGCATATCATTATATGTTTTGATACTATATGGTAGAGGAGTTAGTCACATCCTCTAAGAGAAGTGCTATAGGAGGATTTGTTAATGCCTTGATCTTATTTTCAGATTTGACATTGTTGTTATATGGAGCCTAATCAGACTCTGAGGTTAAATTTACCCCTTTTATCAGCGCGGTTTCCCCCCAAATCATTTAACGGGGTCAAGGGGCAGCACCCTTGGTGCACTCCTTGTCGCGATATAGGGCAGGGTCGAGGGGTAGTGCCCTCGCAGGGGCTAGGGGACAACGCCTCCAAAACCTCACACGATTTTTTATTATTTTATAAAGGCATCAGGAGTTATTTTTCTATTGGTTGACATAAAAAACCCCTATTTTTGTAACTGACATAAGGCTTGATAAAAGCAGCTAAGGGTTAGGGTTTCCATTGATGTATTGTAGCATTTTGCAGCGGTATTGAGTTGCAAGGATTGCTGGTTGTAATCAGTTTGATTTACTGGATAATAATATTGGACTCTCTATTGGTGGATGTAGCCTGAGTTTGGGTGAACCATGTTAAAATTGTCTCTTGCTGTTATTATTTCTGTGTATTTTTCATTCCTCTATTTAATCTTTATTTGCATTTAATTGATATCTTTTGTCGGCTAACCCTAACAGACATTACCCATGCAGTGGGAGTTCTTGGATATGTATGCTCTTTATTGTCATGATATCTTCTTGGTTGTCTCAGTTTGCAGGTTATTGATGTGAAGATGATTTTGCATGTTTTACTATTGGGATCTACGAGTTGTGCAGTTTAGTGGGTTGTCTTTACCCATTGGTTGCATTGAAGACTTGGATGTGGACTGTCAATATCCACAAATTTGTTCAGTGTTATTGCAGATTTTGTTTGTTGGCCTTGTCTTTGGTCATTTGTACATTGGTATGTTGCATTGAGATGGGAGGATGGATGATTAGCAGGATTGTTTTATAGGGACTTGATTGTAGTTTTGGGTTGGTATGTTGATGTCATGGAGTTCTACCTATGATGGCTTGTTTACCCTAGTTTTGAGGTATGGATATTTTGGATGAGCTAGCAACTTGTTGTGGTTGCTTTTCCATTTGGTATGAGTGTGGCAAACATTCAGAGTCTTATGTTATCATATGATTTGATTCTTGTGTTCATGTTGAGATTGGTTCAGGTTTCAGTGACAGTTGATATATTTCACCTTGGCTTGTTTCTTGTTTATCATGGGTGACATGTTGTGAGGAGTTCTTGTTTGAGATTATGGTTATCATGGTTGTTTTTGCAGGTATCTTGTTGGAGCACAAAAGCATGTTGAAGAATCAATGATACATTGATGGCTAGGGATGTTTTCCCTGTGATTTAAAGTTTGATTATATCATTTAGAGTTATTGCAATGTATAATGGAGAGTGGGAGAATGTTGGGATAAGTTGCCATTAACTTGCAATCCTGACCAATTCATGTGTCTCCGAAGTTCTTGGAATGTGTTCCCCAACACATAAGGACTTTGAGAGATTAATTATTTATTAATTATATCACTTTGACTTTTGCAATCAATTCCTAATTAATAATGTCAAACTTGGGCGTCCATTTTTAGAGTGGGGGCCATGAAAACTTTGTTGACTTCTCCTAAGTCTATTTTGAGAGTTTGATAACTCCTAGTAAGTGGGAGTTAAACTTGGGCATCCCCTTTTGATGGAGACTTATATTTAGACTTGGAGTTGTGCTTTTTAATGTACATGAGTGGATAATGTTGAGACACCTTGCATGGATATAATATTGGAGTTAACTACAGTGTTAGAGATGCATGAATTGGATATTGCTTGCACGTGGTCAGAATAGCTTACATGGACTTGTATGTGTTTGCATGTCACTTGCATGTACTTGCATGTTGTTGCATGTTACTTGCTTGTACTTGCATATTGTTGCATATTGTTGCATGTTACTTGCATGTTGTTGCATGTTATTTGCATGTACTTGCATGTTGTTGCATGTTACTTGCACGTGCTTGCATGTTGTTGCATGTCACTTGCATGTGCTTGCATGTTGTTGCATGTCACTCCTATGGACTTGTATGACCTTGCATGTTGTTGCATGTCAGTTATATGACCTTGCATGTTGTTGCATGTCCGTTTTGTGAGATTGCTTGTAGAACACTCCAACTCCAGAAACTTGCAGGATGGTACATCAAAGTGTTTCAGGTAATGGGTATCAGTTGCGTGTTGTTGCATGTGCTTGCATGTCAGTTTTAAGATATTACTTGCAGAACACTCCAACTCTAGAAACTTGTAGGATGGTACATCTCAGTGTTTTAGATAATGGGCATCAGTTGCATGTTGAATCTGATGTTTGCATGTCACTTGCATGTATAGAACAAGGTAATTCAGAAAAACCTTGGGGACATCAATCTTGCATGTTGTTTGCATGAGATTATCTGTGTGTTGATCACTTCAGTTAACAGCAAGTGATTGGGCAAACTTGGACGCCTAACTGGAGGACTTTCTATTGTTGCTTTTATTTGGAAATATGTTTGATGTTGGCAAAGTTAACTTGGGCTAACTTGGGCGCCCACATCAATGAAATGTAGTTAACTGAAGGTTTGACTTTGTTTGACTTCAATCTTCTCTATTTGGAGTGCTTGGATTTGCATGAGCATTGGTTTCTATGTTATCAATTACAATTGATTGTAATTTGAGTTTTAAGCTTTCAAATTAATAAGCTTTTGAAATAATTAAGAGCCCCATACATTTTCCAGAGAGTTGAATTGTGAAAAAGACTTAGAAGAAAAAAGCAAGAAGATTTTTGTAAAAGACTTTGAAGAAAAAAACAAGAAGCTTTTGAAGTTTTTTACAGGTTTGAAGATTGAAGAAGCTTTTGAAGCGCATCAAGGAATCAAAGGATTTCAATATTGAATGTAATCTTTCACAAGAGATTTAATACAAGCATAAACACCTTTAGTGTGGATTATTTTCCCTTAGGGGTTTCTCCACGTAAATACTTGTCTTCTTCTTGCAAGCCATTTTCTTCTACTACATTGATTAAATTGGAGAAATACTATAATATCTAAATTGAAAGTAATTTTCAAATTTACACATGCTATTAATTTCAGTTTTGGAAACATTTTAAAGCTACATAGCTGTAACTTTACCTTGTTCTCTCTCCCTTTTTCCAACAACATCCTCTTTAAATGCATCTTAGGCCACACAATTTCTTTTTTGTTCATATGTTTTCTAGTTTATTTTTGCAAAACATGAATCCACCTTTCTCACTCTTCCTTTTCTTCCACGTAGTTCTTATTTCTCTATGCATAGTTCATAATTAGTATCTCAAACATAGTAATTAGGTTTATTTCCAAGGATTTCATCTTCCTTGAAGGATTTCTTAAGTATTAATCTTAATTACTAGAATTTAATTGTCTCTAGTTTTGCATCTTAATAATTATTTCCTACTATATCGTTCTAACTTGGATGTAGATCTATAAGTCAGGATGAAACCTCTATTGTTGCTTGGTCATTTTGTTGACTCAACCAAACTACCCCTCATGGAACTAGACACCCCTTCTACTATCTCTATTTTTGGTAATCATCATTACCTATGATATGCAAACATACACTTACAAGAATCACAACACTTGATGTAATATTTTAAATATTAAAATTGCCATCGTAACAATGTCTTAAACATTGCCATTTACCATAGGACCTCCTAGATTGATACATCAAAAGAGGTGTCTTAGGGAGGGGCACTACATTTTCTTTCTAATTAATTCCATAAAAATGTTATAGACACACACATACACACATATATAATTTACCATGTATATATGTATATACATATATATGTAAGCATATACATATATGTAAATATAAATAAAATCATATAGAGGACTATTTTATAAAATTTTGGAATAGTTAGAGGCCAATATAAGTAGCCTATAAGGGCTATAGATTTATAGGGCGCAACCTATTATGTCACGACCCTACAACGTTTGCGACCTTGTAAGGCCAATAGCCTTGTAGGGGATGCACCTCTACCTCATTCCCTACTTAAAAAACTAGCAAAATAATAATAATAAAAAGTGATTAATGAGTTCTCATGGGAAGAGAATATTCCTTTTCCCATGTAGAGACACCTATGCTAGGTTAAAGGGTGAGGGTGCATAGATAACACTTACGGTATTCAAGATAATGTGCAAGTAATTAAAATTAGTCATAAGGCCAACAATATTAGGTGTTACACATCTCCAAGAGTGCCCTTATTTAACCTAGGGGTAACACCTCAGTGATTTAACTTAAATGGGTTAAATTAACCTAATTATTAAGGGGAAACTAATCTTACTAGGCCAAATACTTTATTGGCACATATTTAACTTAGGGATGAGATGTTGACCATAGGGAGAAATGTTAGAAATCTTGAACAAGATGTAAAACCCAAGAACTTTATGAGAGAGATTCTAAGCTACATAAAATGAAATGCAAATTAGAAGCAAACCAGTGACTCTGAGAGATATGTAAATGTCGATGTGACAGAATTGCATTAAGAGCTCCAAGAAAAGAATGGCAGAGTAACTAGACAATGCATTCAAGATACAAAATACAAGCTAGGTAGTGAGTTTATATAGACCAGGGAGAGGTGGCAAAACTGACCAATAGGGAGAGGCCACCATACGAGCTAAAGATAGCAAGAGCATCTTCCCAAGATAGCAAATTCCACCTCCCTTGTAGGATGTTGACACCTCAAATCATCCACTCACTAATTAAACTCACTTTATTTAATCTAAGCAAGTTTAATAAAAGTGTAGGAAAAACCTAGGAAATAAGGAAAATAACTAACCCACTAGGAAAATAAAAACCCACACTAATACCCCCTAAGCATAGCTTAGGTGGGTGAGAAGATGGGTCTTGAAAAATTGATCCTGATGAGGTACCCATGTATAATGAATTCCCCCTCAAATAGAAAAAGGTCCCCCAGAACAAAGTATAGAGAACACTCCCCAAAATAGAGAGAGAAAAGAGAAGGACTAAAAGACCCCCTGAAGTGGACACCAACCGCACCCCAACAAAGTGTGCAAATGAAGAAACTTTCTCTCAGTGAAGGGTTTGGTCAAGATTTTTTTGATCTACTCTGATGTCAGACAGTACCTGAGATCAATGATCTACTCATGAATCAACTCCCGAATGTAGTGCACGTGGATATTAATGTGTTTGCTCCATTGGTGATGGACTAGATTGCGAGAGATCTATATCACACTCTGGTTGTCACAAAAGATGATTGTAGGCTTCCAGAAGGGAATACCAAACTTAGTCAGAATGTCCTGAATCTAAATGGCCTTAATAGTGGCATTAACTACTCATCGATACTCAACCTTTCTAGATGAAAGACCAATTGTAGACTGCTTCTTTCTCAACCAAGAAACTGGACCAGAACCAAGTGAGAAGCAATACCCTAAAGTAGACTTGCGATCCTAAGAATCGCTTGCCTAGTCTAAATCTGTGTGTCCCACCAAGTCAATATCCACGCCTACTGCATAGTGAATCTCATAATTGTGAGTGCCCTGTACATAGTGAAGAATCTGCTTAGTTGCTTTCCAATACCACTCATGTGGCTTTTGCATGAACCTGGAGACCAGGCCCACAACATATGACAAATTAGGCCTCATGTGAGTCAAGTATATGAGGCTCCCAGTAAGCTGGCGATACAAAGTAGCATCAACCAATGGTGAAGAACAATGAGCGTCAAGTTTGAACTCATACATAAATGGAGCTGGTGTAGGCTTACATTTGGCCATGCAAATGTGGGAGAGTATATCAAGTATATACCTAGGTTGTGCCATGAAGATATCAGATGAAGACTGAGTGATCTCAATCCCCAAGAAGTAGTGCAAAAGGCCCAAGTTTGACATCAATAAACAATCATGAAGGAAACTTTTCACTACCTTGATGGTGGAAGAGGAACTCCTTGTAATCAACAAGTCATCAACATAGAGAATAAGGAATGTGAGGGTATCATCATGCTACAGAATATACACATTCATATTAGAATGGCACCTAGTGAACCTAAATGACAAAAGGAAGGAGTCCATCTTGGCATACCAAGCCTAAGGGGCTTATCTGAGGCCATATAGAGACTTCCTAAGACAATAAACAAGTGAAGGATCTTGTATGAACCCCTATGGCTGGTCCATGTATATCTCCTCCTGTAGGTCACCGTGAAGAAAGACACTCTTCACATCCATCTGATGAACTTCCCAACGATGGGCTGAAGCAATAGCAAGGACAAGTCAGATGGAGTTCATTTTGGCAACTGGCGCAAAAGTCTTAGAGTAATCAATCCCAGTAACCTGGGAGAATCCTTTTGCGACTAGGTGAGCCTTATGCTTATAAACTGACCCATCTACAACAAATTTTGTCAGATAGATCCACTTGCATCAAACAAGTTTCCTTCCCTTAGGAAACAAGACTAAATCCCAAGTGTGGTTCCTCCCAAAGGAACTGATCTCTTCCTGCATAACAACATCCCACTCAGGGACACCAAAAGCTTCCTGAAATGACTATGGATCAAAAGCTGAGCTAATGAAGAGATGTGGAGCCTGCTCGAACATGATCTTGTTCTTCTAGCATCAGAAGGATCACCAACCCAATCACCCACTGACTCCAATGTCTGACGAGCCCAAAGAGGCCCAATAGGAGAATTTGGAGGAGAATCATCACCCTTAGAATGATGAATAGGAGCAGAGGAAGATGTATCCTCATTGTTACATCCCCAATTTTTGTCTTGCTATACTTTTTAATTTTACTTAGACATAAGTAAATCTATTATGATGTTTAGATGAATGCCAATGAATGATATAGATTATATTGAATGCCATAAATAGAATTATGGAAATGAATATTTTATTGTTGATTTAATACTGCATTATGAGATTTGGTTTATTATTTGAATAATGATGCACTGATCATTATTTGTTGGTTACAAGTTTGATACAGGATTGCAGGTTTTCAGATGACTCTCAGAGAAAAGAGAGAGATAGTATCTTTCAAGGAGAGAGATATAGACCTCTGGTTACGAGTAATGATTTGCCAAACGAGTATTAGTGTTAAACAGAAACGTGAACCAGTGTCGCAAGAGGTAAGTCTTGTCTAGTCAGTTTAATTTTGAACCCAATCAATAGGTAGTCGATATCTTTTGAATCTTTTCAAGTCATAGTGTGTTGTCATAGTCGTTTGTAACGTAAACAATGTCATCTGAGTAAGAATTATCACTATTTACATTTAACATAAAAGTTATGATGTCATTGTCATAAAATGGTGGTGTTATTATTAATAAGTCACTTAGTGTTTTTATTGTCGACGTTTAACGTCAAATGACGATCTCGTCAAGTCGATGTAATTTTAAGGAAGGATTATGATGGGGAGGTAAAATCGACCCATTCACATTATCCGTAAACCTTTGTTTTATTACTATTATTCTTATTGATCAACCATAACTATCGAATAGGATCGATGTTATGTAAACTATATTTGATATAAACAAATACATATTTATATATTCATCGAATTAGGATAATACCTCATGATAATTATTAAAGCTTACTCTTGAGAAGCCGTAGGTAGATTTCATGGAGTGTCTTCATTTCAAATGCATGATGGATCAAATCATCCTTTATGGTCATTGATTGCTCAAGTTGGTTTATATGTGTGACGGCCTCTTACGAGAGGAGTGGTGGTTAATCCAACCACATTCGCTTTTTTTCCTCAAATGATGTTTACATTATCGACATATGTTGTCGATTGCATTATTTTAGCTGGCGGTTGAAGTTGAATCATGAAACAAAACTGTTTTGTTTTGAATGTGTTATTAACTGTAAAGAAGTGGAGCGAATAGTTGGGATGAGTCATTTATGAGTTTGTTTGAGCTCTTAAAGCCATGACTCAGCTAGTTGATAGTGCACCTTTGTGACATGATATTTTTTTGGGATAGTCTATTGCCATTGAAAAGAGAGAACTCATGGTGAAATGAGGGAGAATCTTAAAAAAAAACTTGTGGGAAGGTATCGATTACACAGAGAGAGTTGTGGCTGGTAGCTGAGAAGAGATAATCAGCCAGAGGAATAACATGGGGTTTTAGGTGTCGACTATACTGTCTTATCTATAATTCTTGCAAACTCTAAACCATCGACTATCAGGTATTCCTCCGGTTTCTTGTGCTTTATAACAATGAGAAAGTTGACTGTTCTTTTTAGGATATCCATCGTTGTGTCTTAGGCAGATATATATGTATGCCAGTGAGGCTTATCCTCCCAAATTCAATGTGTATCTATTAAAAACTAATAGTGTCAATTATAGGAGAATGCAGATAGCATTACAAGTAAACTATTTAGATCTTTTTCTGTAATCGATATGGCATCGAATACAACCTATACAGTGGATGCTTGGTGAGACAAGTGAATACTTTATCCTAGTATTTTGTATTGACTATTTACTTATTAATTTTTAAACTGATAAACTTATCAAACCGTAGTTTGGAGGATAAATGATCATCATAGAAGAAGGTTATCATAGTTATCATGTGCTTTGAAAACTAGTCGCTCTATTGAATAAGTTTTCATCATGTAGCAAGCCAATGATATGGTTATAAGTTAATCATACAATAGACTCTTGGTTTTAGTAGTGTTAACTAAACTTTGATAGTTATACACTTAGCCTTGAGTAGTATAGTTTAATCCTTGAGTTAGGATAATATTATTTTTAAACTATTTTCTTGTTTAGTTTCTATATATATGTCGAAAACGATTTCTATCCATGAGAAAATTAGATTCTTAAAAATCTTCAGAAAACTGTTGCATATCTCATCATATGATAATAAATTAGTAATATTGTGGTAGAAGAAGTAAGGTCTATAGGAGAATCCTTAATATCTATTTATCATTCTTGTTTATAATATTCTTTGAAAAATCCATTACGAAGGAGTAGACTAAGTCTAACTAGAAAATGACCTTGTAAGGAAATGTATATAGGTGTATATCGTGATTGTCAACAATATCACATTGACGAAGGTATTTCACACTCCTTTGTATAGGAGATATCATCTTTACAAGAACTATAGTATTCCTAACAAAGGTTGAGTTAAACCAAAGGTCGAGTATGAACCTAGGTCTCATAGAAATGAGATATGTTTATATTGAAATATCATATTATCCAAGGGTTAATAGGAAAACCCTAGAGTCGATTATGAACCAAATGAATAGTTATGTCATATAGACTTATCTAAGTCAAGAAAACTATTATCGTGATGAGATAATTAAACTATATATGTAAATATAGTTGGTATGAATAAACTGTAAGAATAAGACAATATCCAAGTCGAGTAGGGATGGGTGAACATTATGACCACGTTCATTATGAACGTTATTGATATTAAAACTTTGGCCAAAGTAATGCATTTGTTTTTTGTATGCATGTTGGTTCACTGTATCCAGATTGCACAACCTATCGGAAATCATACTTAGCTAGAGGGTATCTAGGGTTGTATGGTTGATAGAGTTGTGTAGGATACAACACTATGTACTCGAAAAAGGCAAATTACCACTAGTCACCTAAGGTCTATATCCCTCGTGAAGGGTAGGGCCAATTCCTATGTGGAAGATGTGTGGGAGATTGCCGGTCTGTGGTTGGAGGTAAATCACTTGAAATATACTGTCTCTCTCTCCAAGCAAGAAACATGCCAAGACTTGTGATAAAGATGTCAGATATTCAGATGCAGGAATTATTCAAAAATTTGTATATGTAATTGATTTACATTTGTAAACATTGTAATTGAGAAAGACAATATGGTTTATTGTATTTTGTAAAGAGAAATCTTGTAATTGTAGTTACTTGATTATATGTTAAATAAAAGAAAAAATTTCTCTATCTCAATTTTACCTTATTGTTTTACTCTATGGTAAATTTCTGATTTTATTATGTTTTTAGAACTTGGATGTTACATATGGTATCAGAGCTACTAGGTTCAGCACTAGGGCTTATGAGACCACTATGCTTGCCTATAGTCAACATTATGCGGTTAGCTAATGTTTGAAAATTTATGTGCCAAGATGGTACGTCTTAAGAAGAAAGAAAGAAAGTCTGTTAATACGAGTTAATGTTTCCTTAAAGCAAAAAGAGAACATGAGGCCATTATCAAAACCTTTCAGGGAACCAATGATGAGAGTGACATTTGGTTAAGTGATACTAAAACTCTGGTGATTGCCTTAACTCGAATCAAGTGAGTGAGAAGGGAAAACATGGAAAGATTTAAGATCATTGCCAAAATCATAGAGTATATGTCAGATGAGGAAACAAACTATGGTTAGGCGAGATCCCCACATACCCCCAACTATTGAGATCATAGAAGTTAGGTCTGATAGTGAGTCAGAGGGTTATATACCTCAAGATTATGTATCTGAAAATGAATCTGAAGGATATACTCCTCTTGAGCATGACTTTTGAAGTCATTTCTTGTATAAATGAAGAATACTCTATACTTTTGAAAAGAAATAAATAAAAAGAGTTGTTTTGTACCAAACTATTGTTTAATTTGAGTTTATTATGTTTTGATTTAATGGGATACATTATAATCATGAACTAATGGACAACTCAATATTCTCAGGTGTGAGAAATTGATAAACATGGTTCAGACAAGAACTAACCAAGGAGAAAGTGAAGAGGAAAACCACTCGCCAAATAATATGCTGGACCAAATCATAACCATGCTTGAGGAAACCAAGAAAAGACTGGGTGATTTGGATAATAAGGTGGATGATAAAGGAAATTCTAAGGGAGGAGGTGAAAACTCTCATGGAGAAAATGGAGAAAATCATGAAGAGCGTAGTAAGAGTACAAAACCTCATAAGGAGGCAAGGGATAGATTGACCTCAGAGCTCTCAAAGGATATGAAGAAGGTTACTCCACCAAAATTTGATGGGACAGTGACCAGAGATGCTATAGAAGCTTGGTTAACAGAAATGGAAAAATATTTCGAGATAAGAAATTACTCGGAAGTGACCAAGGCAGTTTGGGGAGCATTCCAACTGGCAAGAGAAGCATCCACTTGGTGGATGAATAAGAAGATGGAATTGAATTTAAGCTCTTTGAGGGTAACTTGGGATGAGTTTATGGATCTCTTTCGCAAGAGATGGTTACCACAACTCTATTTTGATAAAAAAAATTGACTGATTTTTAGAATCTTCATCAAGGAGATATGACAGTGGTGGAATATGGAGAAAAGTTCACCCGACTCTTGAAGTATGTTCCTCAATATCAAAAGGATGAGAGATTCAGGATCAAAAAATTCATCATGGGTTTAAATGCTCAAATCAGTGGAGAAGTGGACGTGCATGGTCCCACAACAATGGATCAAGTGTATGAGAAGGCTGAAAGGAAGCTAGGTGTGGGGAAATCGCTTCCTATAGTAATCTAATGAGGGGAGGAGAGTGCAAATTCAATTTTATCTTTACAATTACAGATTATGTAATCCCACTAACATAGATATTGCAGCAAACACATACACAAGAATGTAAGACAAAAGAAGAGAGACACAAGATATACGTGGGGAAAACCCTTATTGGGTGAAAAACCCCACACTCCAAAACACACCTCAAGTGTATTCCATAAACAATGAAGGTTACAATACAGTCACAGAGTCAATGCTCTTGCAAGAGTCTTCGACACTCGTATCTAGAGATAATTCGACAGCATAACAGTACCTGTCAATCACATAATACATCACCTCTCCAAACCACCTATTTATAAAGAACATACAAGGCAAAAATGGCTCCACATTGAGATGGGCGTCCAACATGGCCTCATGGCCCAAAACCCATGCCTATGGACACTTGCCCAACACTGTAGGATGTTCCTGACACTTGTCAAGTCTCCCATCCCAAGGAGGTTGCCTATTTCCAAAATGGGTATGACAGATGCTCTTACGACTCTTACAACCGTCATAGAATCTGTCATAGCTGTCATAACTTACAGCTGTAAGAGAATCTATCATACACAGGCTATAAATAGCATATTCTCTTACAACATGTCATAGTCCACCTTGGGACACCCAAAGATGCCTTTTTCAAAGATGCTTCTCGACACATGTCCATACCTGTCATAGGATCTTCTATTTCTGACTCTTACATGTCATAACTTTGTCATAGGAATATGTCATGACCGTTTTGGTCAATATTCCATTACACACATTCCAAGATGCCAACACATGGAAAAATATTCCTACCACTAAGTGGGACACCTATCTCCTCATGTGAGGACAAATTTACATGTGGTCATATGCCATGTAGGATGACACATCACCATGCCAACTCCCACAATATGACAACATAGGATTTGCATCCTAATTATACAATAGGCAATAAATAAATAAATACAATGAAATAATACAAGGAATTATCAAGGTCAAGACACCTTAATTCCCAACATTCTCCCACTTGTCGAACACCTTGTAAGAGCCAATAGAAATAACAAGATTTAACTGCTATAGGACGAGAGGCCCATAGACTCTGAACACCATCTGAACTTCTCTGTGCCCATTGGCTTCGTCAATGCATCTACAACATTCTTCAAAGTATCTACTTTCTCCAAATTTACCTTCCCATCCTCTACCATGTCTTGCACGAAGTGAAACTGTACATCAATATTCTTTGTTCTGGCATGGAAAGTTGGATTCTTCGCAAGGCAAATCACACTCTGATTGTCACAAAAAATTGTAATCTGTCCTGCATCAACACCAATATTTGAACACAATCTCTTAAGCCAAATGGGTTCCTTGCAAGAATGAGTTGTTGCCATGTACTCAGCTTCTGTCATGGACAAAGCAACCACAGGTTGTCGCTTACTCATCCAACTAATTGCACCACCAAACATAGTGAACACATAGGCACTGGTGGATCTCCTGCTATAAATGTCAATTGCCCAATCAGAATCCACAAATCCACGAATACAAACTGAATGAGGAGGTCCTGTAACACTACCATGATAGCATATGGAATAATCAGAAGTACCCCTCAAATATCTGAACACTCGCTTAACTACATCCCAATGTACCGGTCCAGGATTAGCTATAAATTGACTAAGGACTCCCACTGCTTGGGCAATGTCTAGTCTTGTGCAAACCATAGCATACATCAAACTGCCAACAACACTAGCATAAGGTACTTTGCTCGTGTCCTCCACCTCACTAGGAGATTTTGGACAATCATTAATAGACAACTTTGTCCCCAATGAAATAGGAACACACAATGGTCTACAATCTACCATGCTGAACCTATCCAACACGGTCTTCACATACTTACTCTGGCTTAACCAAAGTTTTCTATTAGCTCTGTCTCTTCTGATTTCTATTCCCAGAATGTACCTGGCTGCCCCTAGATTTTTCATCTCAAACTATGCTGACAATTGAGACTTCAAATTAGAAATCATATTCTTACCATTCCCAATCAACAACATATCGTCAACATACAATGCAATAATGAGAATGAGATCATTGTCAAATTTGTAATACACACAATGATCTGATTTTGATCTCAGATATCCAATCGACAACACAAAGGCATCAAACTTCAAGTACCACATCCTAGGAGACTGCTTCAAACCATACAAAGACTTCTATAACTTGCAAACCAAATTTTCTTTACCTTTCTCTATATAATGCTCTGGCTATGACATGTAAATCTCTTCCTCCAAATCACCATGAAGGAAAGTTGTCTTCACATCCATCTGTTCTACCTCTAAGTCATAAGCAACTGCAAGAGATAACAGGAATCGAATGGATGTCAGGTTTGCAACAGGAGAGAAAATTTCACCATAATCAATTCCCTCCACTTGTGAATACCCCTTCGCAACCAATCTAGCCTTGTACTTTTCAACACTGCCATTTGCACCAAATTTCTTCTTGAACACCCATTTACATCCAACAAGTTTCCGTCCATTAGGCAAAGGCACCAAGTCCCATGTTTTATTCTTTTCCAAAGAAGCCATCTCATCTTCCATGGCCTCCTTCCAGGAACCTGCATCTTTCATGCCCATAGCATCTTTCATGCCCATAGCCTCTTTCATAGTTCTAGGCTCATCAGTGTTAGCAAGTAAAGCAAAAGCACAACTAGAATCAAGTAATGAATAACCAAACCTCTCAGGTTGCTTTCTCATTCATGTAGACCTCCTCAATGGCTGAGGTTGAGGTTCTGCTTCTTCTTCTTAGCTTTCAGAGCTACTAGAGCTCTCCTCATCATTAGGTCTCACAGGGTCTGTCTATTCAATCTTCTCAGGGGTAGAAGGAAACTAAACTGCATCCTCTTTCTTTTCTATCTGTTCTGGTTGTAGAACAATGGAAGAAGGTGTTAGCTCTCTGAAGACAACACTACTTCTATACAACACTTCTTCAACCACAAGATCCCAAAGCTTGTATCCTTTCACACCGACACCATAGTGAATGAAAATACACTTAACTGCCTTGTTCTCCAATTTAGACCGTTTCTCCCCAGGCACATGTGCACATGCTTCACAACCAAAAACACGAAGATGTCTAACTAAAGGCTTCTTACCAGACCACACCTCCATAGGTGTCTTACCAACAAGAGCTGACGTAGGAGATCTGTTTACCAGATAGCAAGCAGTGGCAACAACTTCAACCCAAAACTTTTGTTCAAGGCTTGCTCCACTAAGCATACTCATAGCCTTCTCCATCAGTGTCATGTTCATCCTCTCTGCAACTCCATTTTGCTGCGGGGTATATGGAGTTGTCTTATGTCTTTCAACCACTTGCTCTTTACAGAACTTATCGAACTCTACCAAACAAAACTCACCACTTTTGTCAGTTCTCAAACACTTAATCTTTTTACTAGTCCAATTTTTAGCAAAGGCTTTAAATTCCTTAAACTGACTAAAGACTTCAGTCTTGCTTCTGATAAAATAAACCCATGTCCTACTGTAATAATCTATGATGGTAGTTATTTGTCATTGATGTCAAAAAGGTATTGAGGGTGTTGAGTTAGTGTGCATCTTCATAAGGTATCATCAGGGTGGCCTGCACTATTGACATAGGTTGTTCAAGATCATGTCTCTCACAGTTGTTCACTCTATCAGGAACATCAATCAGGAGTTGTTCATTTGGATAGAATAAGTGTTGTCAGTTGAGTTGGCTTGATTAGTGTATATCTCTCATGAGGTGTGTTGATTATCAATGGTGTTGTTGTTGATACAGGTGATGGATTTTATTATCTTGCTAACATGTTGATGCAAAGTTAGTTGTCAGGATTGATCAAGATAGCCTTCATTCTTTTTAGATGATCTTCATTATCTTTAATGTTAAAAAGTGGTTGCAGGTTGTTGCAGATTGATTATTCTTCTCAAAAATGGTCATCATAATATCATGAGCCAAGTTCATATATGTATTTCTTCATTTTGTCAAAAGATGAGGTCAGAGGATCTCAATAATGACCTATGCTTCAGAATGTGGATTGGAGATAGTACCAAAAGAAGATTGTGGACTGGATGTCAAGTTGTGTTCATTTGGAAGTGTTCTTGATGTGATAATTTGACATGTTTCTTTGATGGTTCTCATCATTAATATGTTTCAGGGATGTATATACAAATTGTGTGGTTCTAGTTTTGAAGTGGTTTAAGGTATGTGCTTCAAGTTATGACAATCTAGAGGTGCCTTGTATTTCATCAAGTTCTTTAATCAGATCAGACAGTTAAAGGTGTGTCTTGAATCAGTAATGGCATATGATAATTATTGTTCAAGTACTAGTCAGTGTTGTGTCAAGAAGTGGTATTTTTGTTGACATACATGTTTCATTTTGTCAATGATGGTTATTCTTGTCAGTGATTGCCAGTGGTAGGGGGAGCAAACAGATTTGTCTTTGTCATCAGATGTCAAAAAGGGGGAGAAAGAAAAATTGCATCATGGAGTTTTTCCATCAATGACAAAGGGGGAGATTGATGGTAGTTGTTAGTCATTGATGTCAAAAAGGTATTGAGGGTGTTGAGTTAGTGTGCATCTTCATAAGGTATCATCAGAGTGGCCTGCACTATTGCCATAGATTGTTCAAGATCATGTTTCTCACAGTTGTTCACTCTATCAGGAACATCAATCAGGAGTTGTTCATTTGGATAGAATAAGTGTTGTCAGTTGAGTTGGCTTGATTAGCGTATATCTCTCATGAGGTGTGTTGATTATCAATGGTGTTGTTGTTGATACAAGTGATGGATTTTATCATCTTGCTAACATGTTGTTGATGCAAAGTTAGTTGTCAGGATTGGTCTTCATATGACATCTTCATATGACAGGATGTAATCATCATAAATAGTTCTGAACATGCTTGATGAAGTTGCTTCATATGTGAAGGCTAGATATGTATTGTTGAAGGTTGTGTTGGTGGCACAATATTTGTTTCATGTTCTTCATTATTATCAGTATGAAGTTTTTGATGCTTCATTCAAGTATTCATACTTCAAGAAGTTTCTAGTTGATGTTCATTGTTTGGCTCTAGTGTTCATTTTAATGACATATAGTGATCTTTGGCAGTTTTGACATATGTATTCAGTGGCATCATGGTTTTAGTCAGTTGCAAATAGTATATAGTGGCTTGGTCTTCTAAATGACAGTGGCTTGATGGTATGGTCTTCATTTGTTCTTAGTTACATTTGATCTTCATTTGTTGATGTTGATAGTTGTGATAGGAGGTTAGTGGCATAGTCTTCATTAGTGTTGATGATGTTATTTCAATTGATCTCAAGGCATATAGTGAATTTACATCTGCAGAGATAGACAGAGATCTACACATGATTTACTCATAGACTTTACTTGATCTACATGTGGCATCAAAAGATTTGAGAAAGACATAGACTGTTATAAGCATTTAATAAAGTATCAAATATGCTTAAGTTGGAGAACATGGGTTAAATATGAAAAAGTCTTCAAATGTATGTGGAACTTGATCAGTATTGAAGATTCTTTTTAGTCCATGGGGTTATAATCTAAAATGCTAAAGCATTCCTAATACCCTAAAAGTCCTAAAAAAATCCTTAAGTGATTTAATGCACAAAGCTCTAGTCTTAACCGTATGCACTTTTGTTCTATTCAAAGGTTGACCGGTGCTCGTAGGTTAAGTCACTTAATGTGACCTTCTAATGGGTTGTTAGAACATTGTAAACCGGCCCCTTTATAATTTTCCACCGCTTGCTTAGGTTATATCATAAGAAGAATGAGCGGCATTTTTCAATCAAAGGTCGTCTTTAAATGTATGAAGAGGGCGAAAAGAAAAATCAATGGACATTATTTAAATTGCCTTCTTGTCTCCCGAGCTCCTATATTGACAGGATTTTAAGTGTCACTGTGTGTGACTGCTTTAAGAAAGTTTCTTTTAAGGTCATTGTTTGAGCCTGAGTAAAAGGCAATATGTTAGCTTTTTGAAAGCATTTTTTGGATGCTCTTTTATTGAAGATTTTTTTCTAAATTGGTCTTCATATCTAGGAGTCTGAATATTTTAGAAAAGAATATTTTTTTTGAGGAGAGATTTTTCTATATGCTTAAGAAGACAAGGAAGAGTTTTGATAGAGAATTTTTGGCATAATGATTTTATTTTTTGAAGATTTATTTATTCTTCATGGATGAAGAAGTGTGCAAGGAATATGAAGAAATTGGAGTAGATTGAAGGAATTTGAAAAGAAAGTGAGATAATAAACAAATGTTTTAAGGCAGATTAAGAGAAGATATATAAGATTTTTTATAGGATTAATGATTTTTTTTTAATAAGATTCTTTTGCAGGAATGTGAAGCATGATGCAAATATTGAAGAGATTGAAGGGAAGATGGAAGATTAAAAAAATTGAAGGAAAGATTTATATAGAAAAAAATTCTTCATAGATAAAAATGATTATGCAAAGTAGATGAATATGAAAGGTCATTTCATATTTAATGGTATTGTAGGTGGATTGATGCTTGTGTTGAGTTGCAGATCAACATGTAATGGTGAAGATAATTTTATGAGGATTCTCTTAAAAAGAAAATACAGATGAATGTGTGAACAAATTTGCAGTGAAAAGACACATTTTTGTGAAATGTTCTTGATGGAAGATTAGGTGATTTCAAGGATGAATTGTTCAAAGGATTGAAGGAAAAGATGAGATATGCATCTAAATGAGGGTATGCAATGGTGCAGATCAGATTGAGTTGCATTCATTTCTTGCACACAAGATTTTATATGTTGATCATGGTGATTGTATTTTTCTAGTGAAGCTTGTGGTCAGTGAGACCTTCTTATGCCAGTGGTCAGTGAGACCTCTATATGTGCCAGTGAGGCATCTTGAAAAGCTAGTGAAGCTTCTTTGGTCAGTGAGACCTTCATGTAACTAGTGAGTTTTTGAATAAGCCAGTGAGGCAACTTTGAGTGGTTTTTCTACCTCGAGAGGGTTTTCCACTCCAAAAATTTATGTGTCATAATTTGTCTCTATGTGTGCATATTTGTATTTTGCTTATATGTTTTTAGTTCACATCTTTCACTATCAATCTTGTGCTCAACAAATCATTAATGTCTTTCTTTCTATTTGTCTTGTAAGATAAAGATTGCAAAAAGTTAAGAATTTACACAACACTGATTCACCCCCCCCTCTCAGTGTTGTCCTTGACTCCAACAATTGGTATCAGAGCCAAGTTCCCTTTTTGAAGTCTAATAGGCTTGGGTAGGTCCTGGTAGTGGAGTAAAATGGGTAAGAAGAATAGAATCATGGTCTCAAATAGAGAAAAGAAAGATGCTGATCAAAAGATGGTAAAACAAGCCTCAGTTAAGCCTAGCAATGATTTGTTGCATATGTCAGCCTTGATAATTGATACAAAGAATGGTCCAGTAATTGATAATTTTGATAAAAAGGAAGAAATTATTGTGAATGATGAAGAAACAGGCCTCTTTATGGATGAAGTTGATTATGAAGTTGATTTTGAAGGAGAGCTTCTATGTGCCCTGGATACAATCAAGCAACTTAGTAAAGAAAACAGGAGATTAAGAGACCAGCTTAAACAAGAGAAAGAATTCAAGGACAAAGTTGTTTTAGATCTTGAAGAGGCAAGAAATCTGGTTATGAACTTGAGAAGTCAAGTTGGTGAATCAAACAAATTAATTATCAATTTGAAGGTTAAGGTTGAAGAAGTTAAGAGGATAGTTGAAGTTACAAAGTTTGAGTTGGAAGCTAAGACAATTGAATTTCAAAAGCTTGAAGGAGAGATAGTCTCTTTAATAAAAGATCTTGAGGATGTTAAGAAGCAGTTGGAAAATAATTTGAAATTTGGAGAGAGCACAAGTAAGTTATATGAAATGTTGGGTAAACAAAAACTACATGGAGACACTACTGGACTTGGTTATGAAAAGAGTCAATCCTCTAATGTTAGAGAGATTCCTAGAAGAAAAATTGATCAGCCTGCTGCTCCTGAAAGAAAAGTGAACAATCAAAGAAGAAGAATTGCTCCTATAAGACAAGAATACATGTATAGGTATAACTATTCATTTAATGGTTATTGTTATACTTGTAATCATTTTGGGCATAAAGCAATTAATTGCAGAAAAAATCAATTTGCTTCAATAAGGAATGATAATATTGTTTGTTTCAAGTGTAATTCTCCTGGTCACAAGGCATATAGTTGCAAAGTGTACGAAAAAACAACATCACCTGATTTAATATGTTTGAAAAAAAACAAGGTTGAAAAGGTTTGGAAGAGAAAACCTAAACAAAAGAAAGAAGTGAAAGTGTGGAGATTAAAACAATGCCAAGAGAAGTCATATTCTAAACTTGTGCATCTTGCACAAGTTACATCATTAGTGGCATAACATATGGCATGAAGTTAGGGGGAGTTGTTCTTGATATATCAATTATCCCCAAATAAGTTTTAGAAGGAGATCATTTATGGTGATCTTGTCAATCTTATGAAATAAAGTTTCTTGAAGTTGATGATGATATTGCTAACAATGTTGATTTTCAGTGTGTGACAATGATACAGGTGATCATTGGTTCAGTATGCATACAAGGTGTTAAAAGGATGTTTAGGGGTTCAATGTACAAAGAGTTTGATAATGATAAATGATCCTATATTCTCTTCATATCATGTTGATACGTACAAAAGTTGAGTGTTCTTGTTAGTGAGATTGTGGAGTTCAAAATCAATTAAGGTGTTCTCAAGGTGCTCTTATCAAATGTTTGCATATGTTGCCTCAGGAGCTTGGAAATGGAAGAAGTCAAATATTTGTCTCTGCATTTGGTTTTGCAAAATGTTGTTCCAAGAAGATCTTGATTGGATGATTTGAATGATAAAGTCAAGAGACACCAGTTCTTGTTGATTGCAATAAGATTCAAATATAGTTTTGAATATTTCAGATTTGACATGGTGTTGTAAAAGGTGTCATGTACAGGAACAGGAGGATGATATTCATCAAGATAGCCTTCATTATTTTTAGATGATCTTCATTATCTTTAATGTCAAAAAGTGGTTGCAGGTTGTTGCAGATTGATTGTTCTTCTCAAAAATGGTCATCATAATATCATGAGTCAAGTTCATATATGTATTTCTTCATCTTGACAAAAGATGAAGTCAGAGTATCTCAATAATGATCTATGCTTCAGAATGTGGATTGGAGATAGTACCAAAAGAAGATTGTGGACTAGATGTCAAGTTATGTTCATTTGGAAGTGTTCTTGATGTGATAATTTGACATGTTTCTTTGATGGTTCTCATCATTAATATGTTTCAGGGATGTATATGCAAATTGTGTGGTTCCAGTTTTGAAGTGGTTTCAGGTATGTGCTTCAAGCTATGACAATCTAGAGGTGCCTTGTATTTCATCAAGTTCTTTAATCAGATCAAACAGTTAAACTTGTGTCTTGAATCAGTAATGGCATATGATAATTATTGTTCAAGTACTAGTCAGTGTTGTGTCAAGAAGTGGTATTTTTGTTGACATACATGTTTCATTTTGTCAGTGATGGTTATTCTTGTCAGTGATTGCCAGTGATGGGGGGAGTAAATAGATTTGTGTCTTTGTCATCAGATGTCAAAAAGGGGGAGAAAGAAAAATTGCATCATGGAGTTTTTCCATCAATGACAAAGGGGGAGATTGATGGTAGTTTGTCATTGATGTTGAAAAGGTATTGAGGGTGTTGAGTTAGTGTGCATCTTCATAAGGTATCATCAGGGTGGCCTGCACTATTGACATAGGTTGTTCAAGATCATGTCTCTCACAGTTGTTCACTCTATCAAGAACATCAATTAGGAGTTGTTCATTTGGATAGAATAAGTGTTGTCAGTTGAGTTGGCTTGATTAGTATATATCTCTCATGAGGTGTGTTGATTATCAATGGTGTTGTCGTTGATACAAGTGATGGATTTTATTAGCTTGCTAACATGTTGATGCAAAGTTAGTTGTCAGGATTGGTCTTCATATGACATCTTCATATGACAGGATGTAATCATCATAAATAGTTCTGAACATGCTTGACGAAGTTGCTTCATATGTGAAGGCTAGATATGTATTGTTGAAGGTTGTGTTGGTGGCACAATATTTGCTTCGTGTTCTTCATTATTATCAGTATGAAGTTTTTGACGCTTCATTCAAGTATTCATACTTCAAGAAATTTCTAGCCGATGTTCATTGTTTGGCTCTGGTGTTCATTTTAATGACATATAGTGATCTTTGGCAGTTTCGACATATGTATTCAGTGGCATCATGGTTTTAGTTAGTTGCAAATAGTATACAGTGGCTTGGTCTTCTAAATGATAGTGGCTTGATGGTATGGTCTTCATTTGTTCTTAATTACATTTGATCTTCATTTGTTGATGTTGATAGTCGTGATAGGAGGTTAGTGGCATAGTCTTCATTAGTGTTGATGATGTTATTTCACTTGATCTCAAGGCATACAATGAATTTACATCTGCAGAGATAGACAAAGATCTACACATGATTTACTCATAGACTTTACTTGATCTACATGTGACATCAAAAGATTTGAGAAAGACATCGAATGTTATAAGCATTTAATAAAGTATCAAATATGCTTAAGTTGGAGAACACAGGTTAAATATGAAAAAGTCTTCAAATGTATGTGGAACTTGATCAGTATTGAAGATTCTTTTTAGTCCATGGGGTTATAATCTAAAATGCTAAAGCATTCCTAATACCCTAAAAGTCCTAAAAAAATCCTTAAGTGATTTAAAGCACAAAGCTCTAGTCTTAACCGTATGCACTTTTGTTCTATTCAAAGGTTGACCGGTGCTTGTAGGTTAAGTCACTTAATGTGACCTTCTAATGGGTTATTAGAACATTGTAAACCGGCCCCTTTATAATTTTCCACCGCTTGCTTAGGTTATATCATAAGAAGAATGAGCGGCATTTTTCAATCAAAGGTCATCTTCAAATGTATGAAGAGCGCGAAAAGAAAAATCAATGGACATTATTTAAATTGCCTTCTTGTCTCCCGAGCTCCTATATTGACAGGATTTTAAGTGTCACTGTGTGTGACTGCTTTAAGAAAGTTTCTTTTAAGGTCATTGTTTGAGCCCAAGTAAAAGGCAATATGTTAGCGTTTTGAAAGCATTTTTTGGATGCTCTTTTGTTGAAGATTTTTTTCTAAATTGGTCTTCATATCTAGGAGTCTGAATATTTTAGAAAATAATTTTTTTTAGGAGAGATTTTTCTATATGCTTAAGACAAGGAAGAGTTTTGATAGAGATTTTTTGGCAGAATGATTTTATTTTTTGAAGATTTATTTATTCTTCATGGATGAAGAAGTATGCAAGGAATATGAAGAAATTGGAGTAGATTGAAGGAATTTGAAAAGAAAGTGAGAGATAATAAACAAACATTTTAAGGCAGATTGAAAGAAGATATATAAGATTTTTTATAGGATTAATGACTTTTTTTGAATAAGATTCTTTTGCAGGAATGTGAAGCATCATGTAAAGATTGAAGAGATTGAAGGGAAGATGGAAGATTAAAAAAAATGAAGGAAAGATTTATACAGAAAAAATTCTTCATAGATAAAAATGATTATGCAAAGTAGATGAATATGAAAGGTCATTTCATATTTAATGGTATTGTAGGTGGATTGATGCTTGTGTTGAGTTGTAGATCAACATGCAATGGTGAAGATAATTTTATGAAGATTCTCTTAAAAAGAAAATACAGATGAATGTGTGAACAAATTTGCAGTGAAAAGACATATTTTTGTGAAATGTTCTTGATGGAAGATCAGGTGATTTCAAGGATGAATTGTTCAAAGGATTGAAAGAAAATATGAGATATGCATCTAAATGAGGGTATGTAATGGTGCAGATCAGATTGAGTTGCAATCATTTCTTGCACACAAGATTTTATATGTTGATCATGGTGATTGTATTTTCCTAGTGAAGCTTGTGGTCAGTGAGATCTTCCTATGCCAGTGGTCAGTGAGACCTCTATATGTGCCAGTGAGGCATCTTGTAAAGCTAGTGAAGCTTCTTTGGTCAGTGAGACCTTCATGTAACTAGTGAGTTTTTGAATAAGCCAGTGAGGCAACTTTGAGTGGTTTTTCTACCCCGAGAGGGTTTTCCACTCCAAAAATTTCTATGTTGTAATTTGTCTCTATGTGTGCATATTTGTATTTTGCTTATAAGTTTTTAGTTCACATCTTTCACTATCAGTCTTGTGCATATGAGCTCAACAAATCATTAATGTCTTTCTTTCTATTTGTTTTGTAAGATAAAGACTGCAAAAAGTTAAGAATTTACACAACACTAATTCACCCCCCTCTCAATGTTGTCCTTGACTCCAACAATCTATGAAAGATACAAAATATACAGATTTAGAAATTGAAGGAACATTAACAGGACCAAACACATCAGAGTGAACAAGATCCAATACACCAGAAGACTTGTGAGAACTAGAGTAAAACTAAACACGGTTTTGCTTTCCATATACACAATGTTTGCAAAAGTTGAACTCAAGATTACAATCATTTAACCCCTCAACGAGGTTTTTATTTTTCAGGGTTCTAAGACCCTTCTCACCAATGTGGCCATATCTCAAATGCCATAATATAGTCTTTTCAGCAGGAAGCTTAACTTCCAAAGCATGTGCACTACCATCAGAACTAGTGACAACAGATTTCTTCACTGCTCATTTAGATGGTGGGGATGAAGTGACTGCAACTCTTTTCTTTGAGTCAGAAGAACTATTGCACTGTGAAGTGCATGCCTCCAGCTAAAACAAAGTACCTCTCTGAGTACCCTTCACAAGCACTATAGATCCTCTAGTCATCTTGCATCCATCCTTCAAAAAGACAACCTACACACCTGCATCATTCAACATACTTACAGAAAGTAGGTTCCATGTTAGGCCTGGGATTTGCATAACCCCATTGATCCCCTTGACTTGTCCATCAGGGAATCAGATTGAGACTCTTCCATAACCAACAATCTTCAGATGAGAATCGTCACCCAGGTACACTCTTCCACCATCGAACTCTTCATATTTCGTAAACCAGTCTTGATGCGAGGTCATGTGGAATGATGCACTAGAATCAATTGACCACACATCATCAGATGCATGGGTGGCCAGGCCTATGATGAAGGCATCACCATCATCTTATGACTTGTCAGAATTTGAATCAGGAGCACCATCATCTTATGACTTGTCAGAATTTGAATCAGGAGCATTCTTCTTCTTCTTTTTCTTCTTTGGGTCTTGCACGAACCACAAGAGCCTCTTTGGCTACCTCAGAAGACTTTCTCTGCATCTCTTTAGATAAAAATGAAGACACCACATCTTCCATCTTGAAGGTGGTAGTGGCGCTTCCGATAGCCATGACAAGATGATGCCACGAATCTGGAAAAGAACAAAGCAGGGTCATACACCGATCCTCCTCCTCCATTTTCACACCCATAGATGTCAACTGTGCAACGATCATGTTGAAAGCATTCATATGGTTTGCAATAGATCTTCCATCTTCCATCTTCAGAGAAAACAACTTCTTTTTTAGAAAAAAACTTGTTCAACAAGGACTTGGCCTGATAAACATCACCTAGCTTCTTCCAAAGATCTTTCGTGCTCTTCTCCTCATGGACATTCAACAGGATAGAGTCAGCTAGACAGAGTCTTATGAGACCCTTAGCCTTCTAATCTTTGAGGTCCCAATCAGCTTGTGACATTGTTGTAGGTTTTACACTAGATACAGTTTTCCATAGGTCACAATCAACGAGTAGGTCTTCCATCTTGAGTTTCCACAACTCAAAATTAGTGCCATTAAATTTCTCCACCTCTAATCTTTTGAATGTGGTTGCCATCTCCTTCCTGCAACAAGATACATAATACTCTTCACAAACTCCCACTCAACCTAAGATTAGCTCAAAAAACCCCTACCTAGCAGCTAGAACCAAAACTTGCCAGGCTCTGATACCAACTGAAAGGAAGCTAGGTGTGCGGAAATCACTTCCTACACTAATCTAATGAGGGGAGGAGAGTGCAAATTCAATTTTATCTTTACAATTACAGATTATGTTAACCCACTAACAGAGATATTGCAGCAAACACATACACAAGAATGTAAGACAGAAGAAGAGAGACACAAGATATACATGGGGAAAACCCTTATCGGGTGAAAAACCCCACACTCCAAAACATAACTCAAACGTATTCTGTAAACAATGAAGGTTACAATACAATCACAAAGCCAATGCTCTTGTAGGAGTCTTTGACACTCATATCTGGAGATGATCCAGCAGCATAACAGTACCTGTCAATCACATAATATATCACCTCTCCAAAGCACCTGTTTATAAAGAACATACAAGGCAAAAATGGCTCCACATTGAGATGGGCATCCAACATGACCTCATGGCCCAAAACCCATGCCTATGGACACTTGTCCAACACTGTAGGATGTTCTTGACACTTGTCAAGTCACCTGATCCCAAGGAGGTCGCCGATTTCCAAAATGGGTATGACAGATGCTCTTAGGACTCTTACAACCATCATAGAATCTGTCATAACTGTCATAACTTACAGCTGTAAGAGAATATGTCATACACAGGTTATAAATAGCATATTCTCTTACATGTCATAGTCCACCTTGGGACGCCCAAAGATGCCTTTTTCAAAGATGCTTCTCGACACATGTCCATACCTGTCATAGGATCTTCTATTTCTGACTCTTACATGTCATAACTTTGTCATAGGAATCTGTCATGACCGTTTTGGTCAATATTCCCTTACACACATTCCAAGATGCCAACACATGGCAAAATATTCCTACCACTAAGTGGGACGCTTATCTCCTCACGTGATGACAAATTTACATGTGGTCATATGCCATGTAGGATGACACATCACCATGCAACTCCCACAATATGACAACATAGGATTTGCATCCTAATTATACAATAGGCAATAAATAAATAAATACAATGAAATAATACAAGGAATTACCAAGGTTGAGACACCTTAATTCCCAACAAAAGTGATCAAGCAAGAGCAAAAGCTGAAATCCATCTTGGCTTATCATGATAGAAACTGCAAGAGGTTTAATGGAACTCCTAACAACCAACCATACAAGAAAAGATATGAGAAGAGTTATGAGAACAAGAGAAAAGATAAAGGATCTTAGAAAAACAAGGGTGGATTTGGAAATGAGAAGAAGATTGGCAATTTCAAAGGGAATGAGGATAACAATGGGAAGACTTCAGATAAGAAAGGACCCATTGGAGGATACTTTACTTGTGGGGGCGACCATTATGCAAATCGTTGCCCTAACAAGAATCAAAATGGTCAACAAAGAGGTACTGCATTACCTACTTAGCAAGAAGCATTCCAGCAAAGGATTCATGCAGCTCTCGACAATCGTCAAGCAAAGTATCAAATCACACCCATTGAGATGACAGGTACTTTGTTTGGAGTCCCTATATCTATTTTGATTGATACAGGAGACACTGAAAACTTTGTTTCTCCTAGAATTTTGAATAAGTTTTCTAGAAAAGTTGGTTACATGTCTAAACCTTGGTCAATAGAATATGCTAACCAATCTAAGGCTCAAGTAGAACAATGTTTGTTTGAAGCCAAGATTGATCTCCCTAGTTTCTCAACTGAAGTAAACCTGTATGTAGCTCCCTTAGGTTCCTATGATGTAATCCTAGGAATGAGTTGGCTATGGAAACATAGAGCTAAGGTTGACTATTTTTCAAAAACAGTTGAATGCTTAGATGATTTGGGAAATCAGACCCAATTCCAAGGGAATCAAAGAGAAGTTAAAATTAGACCTATCTTTGCCAAGCAATTGAAAAGGGCTAGAAGGAAGGGTTGTCAGTTGTTTTTAATCAAAAAGGAACAAGTGGAGGAAGGGTTAGAAAACCCTAGTTCATCTTTTGGAGAAAAGTATCCTTTTCTTTGGGAGTTTCAGGATGTGTTCCAGAAGAACTTCCAGGACTACCTCCCAAGAGGGTTTTTGATTTTGCAATTGATATTAAACCAGGATTTGAGCCTATATCAAAAGCACCCTACCATATGACAACTACAGAGTTAATGGAATTGAAAGCACAATTGCAAGAATTGTTGGCAAAAGGTTTGATCAGACCCAGTGTTTCACCTTGGGGTGCTCTGGTTATTTTTGTCAAGAAGAAGGATGGAACCCTTCGGTTATGCATAGATTATCGTATGCTTAATAAAACAATAGTAAAGAACAAATATTCTTTGCCACGTATTGATGATCTTTTTGATCAGATACGTGGAGTTGTTGTGTTTTCAAAGATTGATTTGTGATCAGGATATCATCAGTTAAGACTAAAAGATGAGGATATTCATAAGACAACCTTTAGAACCAGATATGGACACTATGAGTTCACAGTGTTGCCATTTGGTTTGATGAATGCACCTGCTGCATTCATGAATCTCATGAATAGTGTATTCAGAGATTGTTTGGACAAGTTTGTTATAGTCTTTCTGGCTGATATACTCATTTGCTCGAAGAATGAAGAAGAACATCAACGACATTTGCAAATAGTTCTGCAACAGCTAAGAGAACATAAGTTATATGGAAACCTATCTAAGTGTACATTCTTCCATAAGGAGATCCAATACCTAGGGCATATTATTTCTGCTAATGGAATATTTGTTGATCCTGCAAAAATCACAGCTATTCTGGATTGGCCTATACCACAAATGTGCATGAGGTACGTAGTTTCATGGGCCTAGATGGCTACTATAGAAAGCTTGTTTTAATTTTCTCCAGTATTGCTAGTCCAATCACTTCCCTATAGAGGAAAGGAAAGAGATTTGAATGGACAGACAAATGTCATGATGCATTTGATCTCTTAAAGGAAAAGTTAACTTCAGCTCCAATTTTGAAAGTTCCTGACCCTGAAGGACAATTTGAGGTAATTACAGATGCCTTAGGAGAAGGATTAGGAGGAGTGCTTATGCAAGATGGGAGAGTTATAGCATATGAGTCAAGGAAATTGAAATCCTATGAGAAAAATTATGCACCGCATGACTTGGAATTGGCAGCAGTAACTCATGCCTTGCAGATGTGGAGACATTATTTGATGGGGAAGACTTCTGTACTTAAGTCAGACCATCAAAGTCTTAAGTATATTTTTTCTCAACCGCATCTGAATGCTTGACAAAGGAGATGGTTAGAATTGATATCTGACTATGACTTTGAGATAAACTACATCAAGGGAAAAAATAATAGAGTAGTTGATGCTTTGATTATTTCTATTCGTGGAAATTTCAAGGATTTGGTGTTACAAAATTTGTCTGGTGATGAGTATTATGAGCAAGTTAAGCAGGCTTTGGAAGATAATCCTAGAGATCCAAGGTATGATGGGTTTTTGTTTGAGTCGGATGGACTATTGAGGTATAAAGTTAGAATGTATGTTCCTTATTCAGCTGGATTAAGGGATCTAGTATGGAAAGAAGTGCATACCGCACCATATTCTAGACATCCAGGAGTGACCAAACTTCTAGTGGATGTTAAACCTCTTTATTTTTGGAAAGGAATGAAGAATGATGCTGCAAGATTTGTAGTAAGTTGTTTAGAATGTCAGAGGGTAAAAGAAAAACATCAACACCCTGCAGGATTGTTGTACCTGCATTATGTGCCAGAATGGAAATGGCAAGTTATTAGCATGGATTTTGTTCAAGGTCTTCCTATGTCAAGGAATAGACATGATGCCATTTTAGTTGTGGTCGATAAACTCACAAAGGTAGCACATTTTATACGAGGAAATTTGACTGATGGAGCACCTATGTTAGCTCGCAAATTTGTGCAAGAGGTGTTTAGATTGCATGGATTCCCTGAAAAGATTATCTCTAATAGAGATGTGCCTATAACATCAAGGTTTTGGCAAACTTTGTTTTCTGGGCTAGGAACTAAACTCAATGTGAGTACAACTTATCATCCTAAAACCGATGGGCAAACTGAGAGAGTTAACCAGGTCATGGAAGACTTGTTGTGAATGTATTGCATGGATCAACAATATAAGTGGGAGGAATACTTACCACTTGTGGAATTTGCTTACAACAATTCCTATCATTTCGCTATTAAGATGGCGCTATTTGAAGCATTGTATGGAAGAAGATGTCGAACTCCTATAAGCTGGGATAAGCTAGAAGATAGGATTAGCATTAGACCAGAAATGCTAGCTGAAATGAAAGAGAAAGTTAAGCTGATCAGAAAAATTTTGGCAAAAGCCAATGATAGGCAAAAGAGCTATGTGAATGCAAAGCGTGTACCGAGACATTTCTCTGTTGGAGAGAAAGTTCTCTTGAGAGTCAAACCTTAGAAAAGTTCTATTGAGTTTGGAAAGTCTTCTAAGCTAGCTCCTCGTTATGTGGGACCCTTTGAAGTACTCGAAGTGGTCAATCTGGTTGCCTACAAAATTGCTCTACCACCAGCCTTGTCTAGAATGCACAATGTTTTTCATGTGTCTTATTTGAAGAAATATATTGCAGGTGATAATCATATTTTGAATTGGAATTCTTTACAGATGCAAGACCCAAGGGTGGTCACGATCAAGCCACTCAAGGTGTTAGAAATGCATAAGCTCCGCTTGCGTAACAGAGAGGTCTTGCAGTGCAAGGTCTAATGGGACCAATATGCTGAGGAAAATGCTACATGGGAGGATTACCATGAATTCTATCAAAAGTTTCCTCATTTATTTAATGTTGTTACCAGTTAAAAACAATGAACTTATTTTAGTCACATTTTGATATTTTATATCATCGAGGACAATGAATCTTTAGGGGAAGGATATGTTACACCCCCAATTTTTGTCTTGCTATACTTTTTACTTTTACTTAGACATAAGTAAATCTATTATGATGCTTAGATTAATGTCAATGAATGATATAGATTATATTGAATGTCATAAATAGAATTATGGAAATGAATATTTTATTGTTGATTTAATACTGCATTATGAGATTTGGTTTATTATTTGAATAATAATGCATTGATCATAATTTGTTGGTTACAAGTTTGATATAGGATTATAGGTTTTTAGATGACTCTCGGAGAAAAGAGAGAGTATCTTTTGAGGAGAGAGATATAGACCTCGGTTTACGAGTAATGATTTGCCAAACGAGTATTAGTGTTAAATGGAAATGTGAACCAACGTCGTAAGAGGTAAGCCTTGTCTAGTCAGTTTACTTTTGAACCTAATCGACTGGTAGTCAATATTTTTTGAATCTTTTCAAGTCGTAGTGTGTCGTCATAGTCGTTTATAATGTAAACGACGTCGTCTGAGTAAGAATTATGACCATTTACATTTAATGTAAAGGCTACAATGTCATTGTCGTAAAATGGTGGTGTTATTATTAATAAGTCACTTAGTGTTTTTATTGTCGACGTTTAACGTCAAATGACGATCTCGTCAAGTCGACTTGATTTTAACGAAGGATTGTGATGGGGAGGTAAACTCGACCCATTCACATTATCCGTAAACCTTTTTTTTTATTACATTTATTCTTATTGATCAACCATAACTATCGAATAGGATCGATGTTCTGTAAACCATATTTGATATAAACAAATAAGTATTTATATATTCATCGAATGAGGATAATACCTCATGATAATTATTAAAGCTTACTCTTGAGCAGTTGTAGGCATATTTCATGGAGTGTCTTCATTTCAAATGCATGATGGATCGAATCATCCTTTATGGTCGTTGATTGCTCAAAGTTGGTTTATACGTATATAGTTTAATTATCTCGTCATGATAATAGTTTTCTTGACTTAGATAAGTCTATATGACATAACTATTCATTTGGTTCATAATCGACTCTAGGTTTTTCCTATTAACCCTTGGATAATATGATATTTCAATATAAACATATCTCATTTCTATGAGATATGTGTTCATACTCGACCTTTGGTTTAACTCAACCATGGTTAGGAATAATATAGTTCTTGTAAAGATGATATCTCCTTTACAAAGGAGTGTGAAAATACCTTCGTTAACGTGATATTGTTGACAATCACAATATACACCTATACACATTTCCTTACAAGGTCATTTTCTAGTTAGACTTAGTCTACTCCTTCGTAATGGATTTTTCAAAGAATATTATAAACAAGAATGATAAAATAGATATTAAGGATTCTCCTATAGGCCTTACTTCTTCTACCACAATATTACTAATTTATTATCATATCATGAGATATGCAATAGTTTTTCAAAGATTTCTAAGAATCTAAGTTTCTCATGGATAGAAATCATTTTCGACATATATATAGAAACTAAACAATAAAATAGTTTTAAAATAATATTATCCTAACTCAAGGATTAAACTATACTACTCAAGGCTAAGAGTATAACTATCAAAGTTCAGTTAACACTACTAAAACTAAGAGTCTATTGTATGATTAACTTATAACCATATCATTGGCTTGCTACATGATGAAAACTTATTCAATAGAGTGACCGGTTTTCAAAGCACATGATAACTATGATAACCTTCTTCTACGATGATCGTTTATCCTCCAAACTACGATTTGATAAGTTTATCAGTTTCAAAATCAATAAGTAAATAGTCGATACAGAATACTATGATAAAGTATTCACTTGTCTCACCAAGCATCATTTGTATAGGTTGTATTCGATGCCATATCGATTACAGAAAAAGATCTAAATAGTTTACTTATAATGCTATATGCATTCTCCTATAATCGACACTATTAGTTTTTAATAGATACACATTGAATTCGGGAGGATAAGCCTCACTGGCATACATATATATCTGCCTAAGACCCAACGATGGATATCCTAAAAAGAACAGTCGATTTTCTCATTATTATAAAGCACAAGAAACTGGAGAAATACATGATAGTCAATGGTTTAGAGTTTGCAAGAATTGCAGATAAGACACTACAGTCGACGCCTAAAACCCCACGTTATTCCTTTGGTTGATTATCTCTTCTCATCTGCCAGCCACGACTCCCTCTGTGTAATCGATACCTTCCCACAAGTATATTTTTTTAAAGATTCTCCCTCGGTTCACCGCGAGTTCTCTCTTTTCAACGGCAATAGACTATCCAAAAAAATATCATGTCACAAAAGGTGCGCCATCAACTAGCTAAGTCGTGGCTTTAAGAGCTCAAACAGACTCATAAATGAGTCATCAATTCTAGATGTAACATGCACATTTGATGGCCTCTACCTAATACTAAGGTGCCATTGACCTGGAATGAATCAGACAGTTAGCCATTTCTTTCAAGGGCCTATTCTTTCGCTCTATGACACCATTTTGCTGTGGACTGTACGGAATTGTGTGCTAAAGATCAATGCCCTCTGAAACACAAAACTACTCAAACTTCTAGTTGACATTCTCCCCCCATTATCTGTACGCAAAATCTTGATGGACTTCCCAGATTGTTTCTCTGCAAAATCTTTGAAGTCCTAAAAAGACTCAAAGACAAGTCAGACTTTTGTTTGAGAAAATAAATCCATGTGTATCTGGAAAGGTCATCAATGAATGTGAGAACATATTGAGCCCTGCTGAAGGAAGGATGTGGAAATGGTCCTACCAAGTCACTATGTACTAACTCCAAAAGTTGTGTGGCCCTCCATGCTTTGCCTTTATCAAATTTCTCTTTAGGATGCTTACCAAGAATGCATACTTGGCAAACACCATCAGAAAACTGAATAGAAGGCAACCCTAAAACCATGTCCTGTTGACTGAGCTGCTGCAAATAGCGGTAGTTCAAGTGGCCAAACTGTTGATGCCACAAACAACTCACCTCATCTAAGTGAGTGAGCAAAGCAAGTGAAGGAGAATTAAGAACAAAGCGAGAAAATTGATAGAGTCTGGACTAATGATCAACTTTTCCCACAGCAATTGTAGACCCATTATGCAACTCATTGATTACCACTTTGTCTAGAGTGAACTCAACTCACTTGCCAGAACCAGTGTGAGTGATCTAATAGATAGATAGGAGATAGTTGACAAGGATGGAACATAAAGAACATCATGAAATGTTCCTTCACCCATGTCAACATACCCTCTTCCATGTACTTCAATAGAAGTGTCATCACCCATGAGTATAGATGGCTTAGAACATGGCTCCAAAGAGGCAAACCCATCTTGTGACGAAGCCATGTGGTGCGAAGCACCTGAGTCAATGATCCAGGTATCAGGCTATGAAGCAATAACAACTAGGGCCTTGCCCTCTCTTTTCCCCTTACTTTTGTCTGTGTCCTTTAAAGATTCCTGAGATGAACTTTGCTTGACTGAATCAGGCACCCTGATATTGTTCTTCTCAAGAAGATGTGTCAGGTGATCAATATGTTTCTTTAGACATTTATGTTCATCATGACCAAGTTTCTTACAATAGGAACACTTAGTTTTCTCCTTCTTAGGTTTGTCACCTTTTGAAGAAGAGGCATCATTAGCTACTTTTGGGGTAGTTTGTTTATGTTCTTGCTTCTTTTCTCCTTGGTTCTTTTGCTTCTTATCTTGCTTACCATACCCTTATTTGCTTACCATAGATCTAGAGTTCCCTAATTTGCAACCAAGGCATGATATTTAGAGGGTTTAATTGTGTCCATTTGGACCAACTTATCTTGTTCTTTTGTGAGTTCATTTGTAAAATCATCAAAAGAAGGCATTTTAAAAGTGGTTCCTAATGCACTTTTAGTAGCATAGAATGTAGAAACAAAAACTGAGTAGTTTGGACCAAGTTTGGAAAGAATGCTAAGAATCAACTGTGAATCCTTCTTATCTATCCCACACTGCTTCAACTATAATCTTATGGCCTTTAATTTTGTGAAGAAATCCTGAATAGTATCAAAATTACATGGATTTAGCCCTATGAGCTCATTCTCCAGTAGATGTCCTCTTATTTCATCTTGCTTGCCAAAGAGATTTTCCAAAGTGGTCCATACTTCATTTGGTGTAGTAAAAGACTCAATGTGAAAAAGTAAATTTGGAGATACAAACATGCACAAGGTTTCAAAAGCTTCATCCAGTTTGTTGTGAATTTTAAGCCTTTCTACAATCAATGTTGGTTCAATTTCAAGACTCATAGTTACTCTATACAACCCTAGATTCTTAAGATAGATTGTCATCTTGGACTTCCACTCATAGTAGTTGTAGGGTGTAAGTACAGTACTGTTACTTGATCCATTTTAATTGTAGAAAAGATGGTTGTTGTTGTGCGAAAACGAAAGAAGAATGCAAAATATTCAAAGAGAGCACACAAGACACCAATACACCCTCCTTTTTTCACTAGTATAAAAAATTCACCCCCCTAAAATTACAATGTTGGCACTTTATAGTTTAGTGCGGTTACACTGCTTTTTACCAGATTACAATAGTCACAGGTCTCAAAACAACTAAAAACAAACATTTGATCCAGAATGGACTTGTCACAAAATCTGAAAAATGCTTATGTAGCTATGTAGTGCTCTTTAATACCTTTGCAATGCCTTTTTTTTGTTTCAAAAAATGGAGATCTGAGGCACAAGATATGGACTGCAGAAGAAAAAATAACTACCAACTTCAACCTACAATTTTAGGTTAAAAACGGATAAAAAACTGATTAAAAATGACTTGGCTAGCTAGAGCTCATCTCCATCTATCCAACACGTATTTTTTCTCAAAATTTGGACTTCGGGAGCAAAAGTTATGAATTTTTTAAATTTGGGCTCGAGTGCTGAAAAAGTTGAATGCCCCTAGAACAAATCTTTTTTGTCAGAGGCTTTGGTGTCCCAATATGGACAAATTTTATATGGAAATGGGGGTTTTTGGGCCTTCCAGACACAATGAAAAGCTCTGTTTGGCCTCAAAATGCCCCAAATCTGAGCAGTATTTTAGAACTACTCTCCAAACCCCATTTGCTGCTACGATTCCCGATCTCCGATTTTGGCAAAACGTAAGCCAAATATGACTTTCTCAATCCTTCTCGATGCTATGGAATAGCTGAGAAATACTTCCAAAATAACCAGAATGCTGCAACCAACCAAATCTCACAAAAAACCACATGCAAAATAAAGAGGTTAATGGGTCTTGTTAAATCCTTTTTGATTCTTCAGATCGTTAAAAAACACAAGAGAAGAGCATATGATATTGACAATATCTAAAATAGAACTCAATCTCTCAATTAGGAATCAAATAAATTCAAAACTCTCAAAACTAAAGCTCTGATACCATGTTAGAAATCTTGAACAAGATGTAAAAGCCAAGAACTTTACGAGAGAGATTCTAAGCTACATAAACTAAAATACAAATTAGAAGCAAACCAATGATTTCGAGAGATATGCAAATGTCGATGTGACAGAATTGCATTAAGAGCTCAAAACAAAGAATGACAGAGTAACTAGACAATGCATTCAAGATACAAAATATAAGTTAGGTAGTGAGTTTATATAGACCAGGGAGAGGGGAGAGGTGGCAAAACCGACCAATAGGGAGAGGCCATCATATAGACTAAAGATAGCAAGAGCATCTTCCAAAGATAGCAAATGCCACCTCCCTTATAGGATGCCGACACCTCAAATCACCCACTCACTAATTAAACTCACTTTATTTAACCTAAGAAAGCTTAATAAAAGTGTAGGAAAAACCTGGGAAATAGGGAAAATAACTAACCCACGAGGAAAATAAATACCTACACTAATAAGGAAATTATTGCCAACCTTGAAACTAAGTGAGTGGGGATAAATAAATAAATTAGTTGGCAAATCATACCCCTTGAAGACCTTGGACAAATTAGAAAGTTAATAGAATAATTTAAAAAAATAAAATTTCAATGTTAAGACAATACCAACCATTGTGCTATCGTTACCAAGAAAGTTCACCATATATGTTCTATTGGCCTAAATATGCCTATGAATCATGATCAAAGAAAATGCTTTTTTTTTTTTTTATATGAAATGAAATCAAATGACTTTAAATAAGCGCACGAGGCCACAAATTATTCACAAGACCACACTATTATGAAAGCACCCTTGTGTATTTGTTTCTATACTTGTATAAAAGCACAAAAATGAGCACGATTAGGATGAAACTTTAAGACATCCTAACTTCCTTTTCGAAGGTGGTTTTCTAGGTGTTGATTATAATCATAAATTCCTCTATCTTTTCTATTCTTAAGGCAACCTCTTTGATGTTGGTATATTTAATTTAAATGTCATTGATAACTCAACATTTTATGATGTAACACTTCCCTTATTCCATTTCCTACTATACAAAATATGGAGCCTCTCTTTCCAATCCTCCTAAGGGGTTATTCATCTTTCTATTTCATGCTAAAGAGCTTGAGGTGGTCAATCATTTTCATCTTTTAAATGATTTCATCTACACAATGACACTTTATAAATGAAATTAAATTCTGATTTCATTATACTTATAATGATGTGTTCCTAAATGAAATTAAATTCCAATTTCACTCACATAATACCACTCATCACAAATAAAATTAAATAGCATTGGTTTTTTAATGCATAATATAATTATTTACATGGTTTTTAAATATAATTGAGATCTAAAGCAATAAAGGAGATGCTTAAAATCTTGCCAAATCTATAGGGGGAACAATTATGAGAATTACATATTTAATTGAGATCTAAAACAATGAAGGAGATGCCTTAAAATCTTACCAAATCTATAGGGAGAACAGTTATTAGAATATCCCCAAAAGTTTGTTTAGAGTATCGCCATACCATATCCAGGGAATATTTATACTACGCTCGAAAACACACACTCAAAAAGTATACCTAATCCATTAAGGGAAGGCTGAGAATTTGATAGAAGACCAATTAAAATTAGGAAGAAAATACCCCACGGGAGTGAAAAAGCGAATAAAATGCATGGTTTAGGTAGCACGATTGAATTCCGAGGATTTGACAGAAGACCAGTTCAAATTAGGAAGAAATTAACCCACAAGAGAGTGGAAAAGCGAATCAAATGCATGTTTTACCATGATTGAATTCCGAGTGTTTGTCTGTGTTGTATTTAGCTGTGAACAACAATACGGAATCTATCGAAATCTACAATTTAGCGAAGCATAAAAAACAAACATTATCCACCGACCTGGTTGGTAGGCTGACCAGCATCTTGTGCCGTGCCAACCCAAAGTAACTACCTTTTCCAATTAAAAAAGTGGGAACCCTTTGTCTTCTTCGACTCCGAGGTAAATGGAGAAACAATAATTATTCTTCATAAGAAAAATAAAATGCTGACTGGCAGAATATTTACCCACCTAATAACCCATATCCATACCCCTTCCTTTTTTCGATTGTGAATGCTGAACAGATGATTTCATCCTAAGAAATGTGGGAGTGAGGCGATTGCGTCGACAGATTGGAGAAGAGAAAAACATGGGATCACAGGGGCCTGTGGGGACTATAATTCACGTCACTGGATTCAAAAAATTCCATGGAGTTGCAGGGAATCCAACAGAAACAATAGTGGGTAATTTGCAGGAATATGTAAATAAAAGGGGCCAGCCTAATGGACTCACTCTTGGCAGCTGTACAGTAATTGAAACTGCAGGAGAAGGAGCTGTCCAGGCTCTGTACACTCTTCTCAACTCGGCATTCCCCTCAAATGAGGAGGATCCTCAATTCCTGCCTGAATCCCCTAATGGTGAGAGGATTATTTGGGTGAGTCAAATTTCATTCATCTTCAATCGGGCTGGATAGATTTGATCAAACTGCGTTTATTGTTTCACATGGCTTGGAATCATAGGGATAAATTTAATTGGTTTTTTAAAATGGGCTGGATTGATCCAACGGATGTTTTCAATTGTATAAATAGTTTACAGATTGCTGTGATTTTTGTTTCAAATGAGTTGGATTTTGATATGATTGAAATTTTATGTTAGAAAAGGTGTTAAAGTTGGTAATCAGTAGGGAGTTTTGTGTTTTGTCTTGTATTAATTAAGAATACATTGGAAAAATAGGCTTGTTACTTTATGATACTCAAATTTCATTACCTAGAGGAGAAGCACCAGCATTTTGTCTTTTACAAGTTCTGTGAAGGCCCATTATCCAATTTCCTTCGTGACAGGCGGATTGCTTGTTAAATTCATCTTTAAACGGTCTGTTACTGTAAAATACTGGAGCTTCTCTTGTCATTTTCTTTAAGATGTTAAAAAATAATTTGTTGTTTATCATTTCACTCTTACAGTCATTCCTAGGTGTTCTTGCAACGGTTGGGATATTTTAGGGAAACAATGTACGAGTCTTCTATGAATTCCAAAAGAATTGAAAAGAATCTAATTTCTCCTATGCTAGGTGTTGTTTTCAATCGTGGAATGACCTTTCTCTTATTATAGAATTAGCATAATTAATAATGAGATCAAGACATCATAGCATAAACAATATTTGGTTCAATCCATCATAACACAATCCCTCAAAGCCAATCACATAGTGAATTCCTTAGGAATACTTGCAAGTAGCAATATTAAGGCGGGTCATCCTCAATATTGTGGAGAGCATGTAAGGGGGCCATCCACCTTGCAGCTTGCAGCTCCCAGTCCACCTTGGAGGGCCATCCTCCTTGATCAAGCTCAAGAGGGCCATCCTCTTTGATTAAGCTCAAGAGCATGGAAGGGCCATCCTTCCAATCTCTTGGCCCACTTGATAAGAGCATGAGGGGGAGCCATCCCCATCCTCTCATCTCTCGTGAACTTGGAAGGGCCATCCTTCCTACTTGCAAAACATCTCCTTGACTTCAAAATGGATTACTTAGGAATTTGTTAGATGATTGATGTAAAGTACCTCTTGATGGATTTCAAGGTCAGTCCAAGGATTGCAATATATCCTGCTTTGCTGTTAACAATTGTTTGTATGGCAGATATATATATTACTGCTTATTATCCTGCTTTGCTGTTAACAATTGTTTGTATGGCAGATATATATATTACTGCTTATATATTTCCTTTTGCTGGGTTCTTATATTTCTTTCTTCCAATGAAGATTGCTTGCCTCCTCCCACTTTAAGCCATGAAATGATCTTCCTTTATATCTTGTCATTGAGGGAGTTACAACGCTTCATGAAGACTGTTCTTTGTAAGAGTCATATCCCTTCAATTGCTGCCCTCTGAAATTAAATCTTTAATTTAATTTAATAGTTCTTAAACAGCTGCTGCCCCTTTGAGATTAATTAATTGTGTTTTAATGATTCTTTTTTTCTCCATCGAATTAGGAGAGATCGGCGCCCTCCTAATTATTGCAATCTCTATTAGGTATCGTCACCCTCTAAAAGGCTTTCGATTCTCATTTTGGCGGGGGCATGACACTTTACTTATACTTCCATCTACTCTTAGAGGTTTAAAGGATGGAGTAATAAAGGTAAGGAAGGCAAGTAGCCAAGACAGGATCTTTCAAGATTCGTGGATAGGAATTCACCTCCAATGAATGCCAAGTCTCTAGAATATCTAGTCACATCTACTAGGGTTTCTCCTATATGCTTCAAATCCACCCGCAACCGCCTCTCAACAAGTGTTTAATCCAAGTTGCAGGTTAATGCACCTACATGTTGGCCACAAGTAAGTATTCTAATCCTACCTCTTTCCTTTATGCAGATCTGATTTCTCATTGTATGCTTGTTATTTCATTATCGCATGCTACATTATTATCATATTGCCTACTTTGAGCCCCTAGCTTAACCATCCTCACCATATTGCCCTTTACCTTGTTATCCTATACATTGTCCATTCTAGTTCCTTATAGATTATCATTGTTGTATGTCCACTATAAGAGAATCCTTCTACTTTTTACCTATGGAGGGGTTATTATTATTACAGACCTTCATCTTAGTGTATATATTGATTGAAGAACTTGATGTGAAATTTGACTTCCTTTTTTGTCGGGTTAATTTCACTTCCATTTGGGTTAAATTTTTTCCTTAGGGAAATTTTTTCCTTTAGGTCCAAATTCTCTTAGCATTCTAACATTCTCATAGCTTACCAAAAATACTTTCCAACTTACTCTTTCCAAAACTACCAAAGACTACTCTTTTATTCCCACCACGGACTATATCCACTTCGGCAAAACCTTTAAAACCCTCCAATGGAGTGAATTCCATTTAACAAAGGATACTACCTTTCTAGATTGTCATACAGCTGAAACTTCCTACACTAAGAAGTGAGACTAGATCCTCTAGCAAAGCTAATCCCAAAATTCCTGACCTCGGTAGAATTACCAAAATTATTGACATTGAACATGACAATGACACCGAAATAGATCCTCCCGCTCAATAGAATTTGATCCCGCCACTTTCTTATCAGCTTCCCTTGTCTACTGCTGTTAGGTCTTGCACCAACCTCCATGGTTGCACCCTTGAATAATCCCTTAGTCTCCAACTCCATCATTTCTCCCATATCTAGCACACTTTTAGGCTTCATTCCATCATCTATCACTAATCGTAATCCACTCAAGGGCTGATACAACTCAAGCCCTTATGGATGGATTTACCCAACTTCAAACTATTACCAACACCCAAATGCTTTGTAATGAATCAACAGTACACCCAAATGCTCTGTAATGAACCAGCAGTCAGTCAAGGTCAGTCAACAGTGAATCAACTTCATTTCCCTAAAATCAAGGACATTTTGTACTGAATTAAAAATTCAGTTAGGATCTGTGCACATAGTTAAATAAACAGATTGAATTCCTCAAATAAAAGGACAGTTCGCACATAGTTAGGAGTTCCTAAAATAAAGGACAATTAGCACCTAATTAGAAGCATAATAGGGATTTGTTGCACAACACCAACTAAATAGATTGAGGATGATTGATCAGTCAGTCATAGATTGAGGGTGATTGCTTAGTCAGGGGAAATTACTGCCAACAGACTTCCTCTTGTATCCTCTACCCTTTCCCATTATAAGAAGCTGTGTAATTATTTCTAAAGGGTCTTTCGCAATGAAGAAGGTTTCCCCTTCATTTGTAAGGGAGGAGTTGGTGGCTTCTCCACACGAGGGTGGCTCACTGAAGAGCTTGGGCTGTTCTATGTATTGGTGATACTAGAACAAATTTAATTTCTGTTGTTTTTCCAGGTACTCTCATAAAGAAAAAATATTTTCAGAGTTATATTCCAGTTCTATATTTTGGTCCATATTTGTGTACTGGCTATAGTTAACATTTTTAGGTTTAGGTTCACAACAGTGGTATCAAAGCACCAATCCTGCCAACATGAATTCATGTGATCAGCACAATGAAAAAGATCAAGAGCAAGCAAAGGCACGACAGCTATTTGCTAAGAGTGTATGTGAAGGTGTGGTGGAGAGTGTAAGACAGTAAGAGAGATGTCCCAAGCAATTTAGGAACTGTGTTTTAGCCATATGAAATTTTCATATTGTATTAGTTTTTCAGCTAAACCTTTGTCTTTTTCTGCAGTCATGTTGCAAATTGCCTTGTTTGTTTGTGTTTGTTGTCTCTAATTCGTCATCTTGCAGGGACAAGAGATAGAAGTTTACAGATCATGCACTAAGGCAAATGATGGGGCCCAATCAGTATAGGAAAAACAGACTTTAAGCTTTAAAGACTGCAATGATTGCATACTTGGTGCATGCCTAGGGGATTAGAGGTCAGGTTTTGAAGTATGTAAAGCAGTTAAAGACATGCTGCAAGTGCAAATGCAAAATCAGAAGGGTGAAGTTTGAAATGCTATATTTACCAGTGTGCCCGATAAAGGTAAAACAATATTTTCTTTAATAAGGTTACATAGACATGTCTAGGTGTGCACCTGGAAGTGGTCAGTGAAAGTTTGATGATACAAAATATGCATTTTCTTGTCTTGGCACATGCCTATGAGCATGAAACTCGAATGACAAATTCAATACATGCAAAGACATGACTGAGTGTACGCCTGGGAACTGTCAAGCAATGTTTGGTTTGCGAGAAACATGCATGGAGATGTTTAGGCACATGCCTAATAGAACAATCGACAAGAGTTTAAGGACAGTCTTTGAAATTCCATGCTTAGGCACGTACCCAAGCATGAACTGGTAAACATTTTTGAAAAAACGTTAGAAAACCATATAGAGGTGTGCACTTGGAGGTGTGGGCATGATTTAATTTGCAAAAAGGATGTTTTTATATGTATAGAGGGATGCTGGGATGCATGGCTGACTTGTTTTGCTCAAATGCCTATACATAGGCACCCCTATGATAGCAGGGACAACCAAACTTAAAAGCTAAACCTATATTTGGAGGGCTGTATCCATTGAAAGAGTCACATCTTTCCAAAATACTTGAGTATTATTTATGGAAATCAGTGATCAGGCAAGTTTAAGTAAGTCTTAAATAAGCCGATTTGAAGGATAGAAAAGCAGATTATAATTAGCAGAAGGTGACGTCAATAATAGAGAGGGTTTTGCGCTTAAATAAGATTCTTTACTCCATTATTTTTACTTCAGCAGATCAGACTTCTTCACAAGAACAGCAGCGTAGTTATCATCTTAACAACAGTCATTGTTCCATATCAGCAGCAAAGTCATTTTGCAGTCTCGAGTAGGGTTTTAGCAGCAGCGATTCTAGCATATTTATTTTCAAAATTCAGCAGGATTATCATTCAATTCACCGAATTCTCAGTTACAGTAATCTGATTTTAGTGATCTTTATCATTAGCACCTGTCTTTTCTTCTATTTTCACAGTAATTTTGCATCAAATTCATTGAGTTTTTAATGAGTAATTGGCTGGTTGAGTTTATCATCCGCTAGGGTTTTGTCTTCTACAAAGATTTTTCAGAGAATTCAAGGTTGTGAAGGACAGTGCTTAGGGTTTGTTGGTGTTTTAATTTGTCACTTTCGTGACAACACAAAGTTAACACAGATCTTCTATTAATGGACTTCTTCCTTGCACGGTTACAACACTTGAATCTTGACTTGAATGGAAATCTTGGCAGCGTAAGCAAGCGTCAACTTCACATTCATTACACACAAAAGACTTAACATATTAACGTGAATTCAAACTTGAGTGACAATCTCTGCAGCATAAGTCTGCCTTCAACTATCATTACAATTTGTATGTAAATGACACATATTTATAGTTTTCCAGCTGTAGCTTCTTGAAGCTTCAAAAATAATAAAATAATATCTTTAAAGCAAAGCTTTAAAGCCATTCCATTTTTATCCCTTCCAAAATAATATAAAATTGCAATTTCAACACATTGTTTCCATTGTTGCTTCTCATCTTGGGCACTCACAGGAATGAATGGCTTAGATCCTTTGATTTTCTGCTTTAAATCACTTTATTTGATTTCAATCTTGACTTGGGCGACTAGCAAACTTGGGTGCCACTTTTGCTTTCTTTCTATCTTTGTACTACTTGGAAAAACTTGCTAATTTGGCATCAGGGGGAGCTTTTGGTCATAATTGCTGAAAAGTGGAAGTATTGATTCATTAACACCAAGTGGAACTTTTTGTTGTTGATGCCAAGTTATGGGAGGTTTAATCATGGGCGCCAAGTTGTGGAAGCTTCAATAATTGATGCCAAAAGTGAAACTCATTCTAGGCGCCAAGTGGAACTCTTGGAAATTGATGCCCAAACGGAACCCTTGGAAATTGATGCGCAAGTAGAAGATTATAAAGTTTGATGCCAAGTGGAGAAGTTTAAATCTTAACGCCAGGTGGGAATTTCTCATGTTTGATGCCAAAGTGGAAGGTTTGGATAATTGACGCTAAAGTGGAGGAATTAATAACTTGATGCCAAGTGGGGATATGCCAAGAAGCGGAAACTTTGAAGATTGACACCGAAGTGGAGGTTTTTATAACTTGATGCCAAAGTGGAAGAGTCCCGTCTTAACTCCAAGTGGGACTTTTAGAAGACTGATGCTAGGAAATGGAACCTTTTAACGTTTGACACCGAGTGGAGAGTTTGAGTCATTGATGCCAAAAAGTGGGATTTTCACATGGCAATGCCAAGTAGAAAACCCGCTTGAGTCAAAGTTGGGTGCTTGAGATGCTTTTTGGTGGAGGTTTCTTGGCAAGCCAAAAAGTGGAGGTTTAAACATTGGCCAGCCATCGAGCAAGTTCCATTGCTCGGCAAGGAGTGGAGAAATCCCCACCCTTCACCACATTGGAGATTTTTTGAATGATTTTGCTAAAACCTTTGAACTTATTTTAAATTTCTTCCAATTTTCCATTTTCGAACACTTCGCCAGAAAAAAAAACCTCTACCCTCAATGAACTTTTCCTTTTCTTTTATTGCCATTCTTCCTTTGAATTCCATTTTCTCGTGATGAAGCTTGAGCCTATTCTGACAACCTCTTGTCTTTGCTATCTACTACCATTCTTCGAAAAAAGTAGGAAAAACAAAAAAGTAACTTTCTAAAAATAGAAAGTTTGATTTTCAAACTTCTCTCCTCAATTCAGAAAGGAGCAAAAAAGCAAAAAGCAACTTTTTCTAAAAATAGAAAGTTTTATTTCTGGTAGAACTGAAAATGCTGACTTGAATTTTGGACCTTCCATAGTGGCAACTTTATGCTTGAAAGATGACCCTCATATATGATTCTGTCTTAGTGAGTTGAAGTAGATTTGCCTGAACCATAATCCTTTCTGCCTCTGCCTAGCATCTGCCACCATAGTCTTTCTTTTAACTTCACTCTTTCCTTCCTCTTCCTGTGCTGGAGTCTCTTTTAGGATTCAAAGCTCGATAATCTTCATGATGAACATCGTACATACATCGTTAGTGGACCAAGACATACCAACAACTAAGGACTTGATTGTTTGACAGGAAAGATAACATAGTTGACATTGATGTGACAAGAATGACCTGACATTTGGTTACACATATGATTGATCTTAAAGTTTTTAGGGGTAGCAATTTTGGGTACCAACAAGGTTTTGGAGCTCATTTCCAAATTCTTATCTTTAAACCCTAGTCATCCCTTCTTTGGGATTGAATTAGATTTTTCATCTTTTCAGCAATGTATCACAACAGAAATCAGTAGTGAAAGGGCAATTTCAAAGAGGACTTTATTCAAGGTTTTGAGCTCATCTGTTAGGGTTTGGACAGCTGGTCTTGCAAACAGCAGTATAAGAGTGTATTCAGATTTCATCCACTAAAGTAGACAAATCAGCCAACTCAAGCTTTTCCAATATGCAGTATTCTTTGCAATCTGTGGATGTACCATCCATACTGGTCAATGAGTTCTCGAAGATCTGAGAGATTGATCTATGCCATGTCAGCATGGAAGGGTTGGATTTGGATGGAAATATCAAAAGCAGGAACAAGGTGGCTCAAAAACTTATGGACAAGATCCTATTCAAGCAGATTCCTTTCTCATTTCAGTGCAAAGCCTTGAATTCATCCTTTCATGCATGAAACACTATGATCTTGAAAAATGAGAGATAAGGTCAATGGATGGGCAAGTACTTTGTAAGATTTTTCCTGAAGAGATAGAAATCATGTTCTTTTTACTGTGTTATAAAGAAGCGTGTGATGTGGATCTTGAAGAGTGCAAAAAGGTTTGGGAAAGTAGCATGTTGGAGTGCTAGAAGCGAATTGGCAAGAAGTGGCTGAAAGAGAATAAGGCATGTGTGCCAAAGATTTTGAAGAGAGGTGAGTTCAAGGATGGAATCTCAATTATGACTGCCTTGCTCAACTGGGTCATAGGACAAGAAAAAGCACAGAGTTAAGTGCTATATGTGAGGGAGAAGTTGACTGGGTAGTATTGATTAGCGAGTCTTTGCACAAGCAGTAGACAAAATTTGAGTAGACTCACAAGTGCTGAATGACCTTTACATTGTATATCTCATGGCACAAAGAGAGACACTTGTAGGTTGAACATCATTGGGCCTCACCAACATACTTGCATCTATAGACATCTGCCACAGTTGGAATACATCGAGTTTTTCAAACATTGTATGTAGAAAGATGAATGATGCTTTATTTATGCACTCAATGTGGGAGATGAATGACCAAATGCATGTGTGGATCTCAAAGCATGCCGGGGCTATAATTTTAGATTGGGCGGATTGGTACATTGAGTTCTCTACATCACCTAACTTAAACTTTGACTCGTGCATTGTTGGGTACATCAATATTTGCCCCCTTGGAATAGGCATGTTGCAATGCTTGGCAAACATGGTTTTTCAAAAGAAGGTGAGAAATTGGATCTTTTTACTTGTTTTTACCTATTGACTTGTGTTCTTGTTGTCGTGTAAAGAGTCCAACAAAATTGAAAAAGGATGAAATCAAGTGTAGCATAATAAAATTTTGGCTAAATTTTTTATTTAAATTGATGGACAAGAGAACATACCATTTCCACGAGATTTTATTGTACTACTTGTTTGTACACTTCATATTCACATATTCATGTTTCATGTTTGTACAAATATTCATAGATTCATGATTGTACTCATCATACCACACGCCCATTGATAGTGCAATATAGTGTCATACGGGTTCACTTGTTTCAAGTGTCAATTGATTTTCATCTCCCTATGCTGATTAATAACATTTCATTGAAATTATATTTATTTTCTTATTTTGACATCCATTATCTCACCACCTCACAGCCATGATGTTTTACTTAATCATCATCCTTGAACGGGCCAACTATGGATCATTCATCAAAATTTAATCATAAAATACACACTTATAATCATTATTGTAATGCTTGTTATTGTGACTAGATGATCAAGAAGGGCTCCTCCATAAACATATGTTATTCTATTTTTCTTTGTCCAAGTTCTTATTTATGATTCTAAACTTTATATTTATTGCCTTTATATTGAGTGAGTTTTCTTACAAGAATTGAAGCTGTAATAAATATTGCAACTGTGACTTGAATTGCATACTAGACTTCAATATGTTAAGGTTCATTATTACACACTGCAAAGACAATTATGATTGTAATGACAACTAAATGGCCTTGAACATGCACATTGGTCGTTTAGTAAGAAAACCTAAAAAAATGACTACTGGTAACCTAAGAGGACTGAAAGATGGAAAAATGGATCTTGGAAAGGATTTTTCTTACCATTTTACAAAACTATCTATTTTTGGTGACAAATAGAACTTTGATTTTTACATGGTAAATTACTAAATTCTAATTCATGAAAATTGTAATTTTCTAGTTACATTTAGGAGTTAATGCTGGTGCTACAAAATTTGCTGTTGAATGTCGGGCATTGAATGAAGCTACATTTCTCTATCCTGATGAGCTGGGCTGGCAGCCTCAGGTATTCTAACCATTATTTTTCTCATCTTTGTGTTATAACTTATGATAGTCATGCTGTCATACATAAAAATATATAGGTTTACTTGAGTCAATATTTGAGAGAACAAATGCAGTTTTTCAGTTATTTGAACTTGAGTTGAAGCTTATCAGTTATTGGATCTTGTTGTATGATAATCTTAAATATTATATTCCAACATACAGTTGACTTGTTAATCCTTTTATTGCAGAGGGTACCCATCTTTCCCGAGGATGGTGGCCTTTCACATACAGTAGAGGTGATATGTTTTTTGCTTGTATATTTTGTACTGAGGTACATAAATTATAAAATACATTTCATTTACTCTTGGAAGTGAAAATTACAATCTATTTATTAGGTTGTCATCTACTAATTTTTAGAAGGTTATTATTGACTTTGGTGGCTGTATGTGTTTCCAATGATGTTTTTGTTTGTTGTAAGATTTTCTGCTGTCAGAATGGCATCATGTTAAACTGTTGTTTAATGTGTTTCTAACTTCTGTTACAGGTTTAACTTTGATTCTGTAATCAATTAATAAGGCAGGGCATAACCCCTTTTATATTTTATTTGTAATTTTTTATTTAATTAGTTGAGTTGTCATCTCAATATGTTGATGTGCAGAAATATAGAACTATAGTTTCCTTCAGGGATGTTTTACACTTTTCCTTACATGTTTTGTGGTGACAAGGGAAGCCGATATTTTTCCTTGGTTATGTGGGACCTAGATAGTGTTCCTTCTAGGGACACCCTATGACAATTTCTACTAAAGAACAGGTTCTTTATTGATTGTAATTTTTAATAGGCGACCAGGATTCAAGTCCTTATTTTTGCCACATTCATCATCAATCCCAAGTTCCTTATTGACACCATCTCTTGTGCTAGCATCAGGTTTTACACCAATGCTAGCTCTCGCATCAGTCCTAATCTTTGGGCCAAAGTCAATATACCAAATACTTACTATTTGTGAGTCCAATCACAATGGTACTAAACTTGATATTGTTACCAATGTTGATCTTTATTCTTGAATCTGATGCCAAATGCTAGTGGCTTGATTGGGTGTAATCAGTCTTTTGGCCCCATCTTTTTCAGAGCCAAAAGTTAATTGGTGCTAGAGTCTAGCACCTCTTCTATGCCAATGCTATTACAAATCCAACTTTTGTGCGAAATTATACCAAACTAATTCAACTTCCTATTTGCAGTTTCATATGTTATTATAAATTCTAATTTATAGGACCAAATATATAGCTATTTTAGGTTAAACAAAATATACTTCTTAAACTATATATGTTATTGTTTCCATCACTTCTTTACTGTGCACTTTGATTTCTAGTTATCTTAATGCACTTGCATGCTGTAGCTTCTACCTTCAACATAGAATAATTCTCATTCACTATCTTGTTCCCCAGATATTTATCAGTATTCGTATTAGTGGTAACTGGTATCAACTACATGCCTTGTCTTATGAGATTACAGTATAAGAAGCATGCGATTCTAATATGTGCTCTCTTTTTTCTGCCTCCCTACACACTATAGAAGTTTTTACATGCAAACTGATTCCAATTTTCTTGACCTTTCTGTGAAATGATCAAATCTGCTGTTGAGAGACAGAAAAATGCTATGAGCGTGTAATTTCCCTGAAGAAGGGTCTTGAAGGAGACTCGAATTGTTGGAATTAAAAACGTTGCATAGTGGCATCCAGATACATGATATTATGTGTGACCGTGAAAATATGAAATCTTTAAATGCTATGATCATTTCGCAAAATTCTTCAATAGGTTACTTTTGCTAAGTCAAAAACCTCATGCAGATCCATTTTCCATGGTCATAACCTATCGAAAGTCCTAGATATCAATACTCCTTAGTTTGTAGGAAAGATTGATGTTGATGCATTGAATGCATGGATTCAGCATCAGTCATACTTCTTTGTGTATTGTTTCAACTTTCAACAATGAAGAGAAAATGACAACATAGCACTAAATAACTAATTGTAACTTGTTAAATAGTGTGATGATCATTCTGTCAAGTGTCAACAATTATGCTAGTGCCATGAGTAGTTTGTCCCAATTTAGAGAGATGAATTTCATGCTATGAGTGCTAAATTTTTGATGGCATAATGGAATTATGCTAACCAACTTGATTGAAAAGTATATACAAGCCCTTCTTTATATAGAGAAAGGTTGAATGCTAAAAATAGAAAGTGGCAGGTGGAAAGTCTAATAATAGAATGTCGCAAATATGTGCACAACACATGATATGGAACATGCACATGACTAATTGTCACAAATATTAAATAAAAGACTTATTACTCACACTTCCTCGGTAAGAGCCTAGTGAGAACATGAACAGAAGACATGACAATCTGAATGCACCAGCATAAAAAACCACTGTTTGAGTGGGAAATCATGTAATTCATTCTCACCAACACCCTTAGCTACATTCATGTTGATACACAACATACTTAAATCATTCGCCTATCACTTTTTTGCAATCTACCTTTATAACATTCATATCTACAACAAGATGTGAGAAGTGCATAAGTGCATCTCACATATATCTATTAGCTTCTCTACACTAGCACAAAGTTTATGCGAATTAGGACAAGTGTTCGTTTGAATGGGAATATTTTACCTTGGAAAATATCATGGATGAGTCTGGTGTACAAGTTGATCCAAGGAAGATATAGCTCATGTAGATCTAACCCCTACGGATCTTGGCAATTTCTTGGGTAGGCACACCTCAACAAACTAGCAAGTCACTTTGGCACCTCGAAGACTTTAATAGCTTATAGAACTCTTTTTATCTGGCGCAACGTTTGTACAGAGCTTTGTCTATCCAGCATGTAGCATTGCTATATCACCCAACAAGGTCTTAATACTCTGCCTATTCAACAATGACCATGGGAATTTGTTTCTATGGATTTCGTCTTTGGTTTTCTTGGAATTTACTAATCTTTTCTTCTATCTTGCCATGGTGAAGGAGATCATCTTCTGGTCTTCATAAGCATTGATTATGAAGAATCTATTGTCTTTGAATAAATCCTAGTGATTTTTACTCTTCTAAATTCTACATCTCTATCCCATAGATTATGGCTTCCTATACCTACTACACATATATCTAATAGGAGACACTACAGTCAATTTTGTAATAAAACTAGAAGAGAGAAAATTTGAAACAACATGGGCAAGCGACTTGCAACTCCACGTTAAGAGGACACAGATTCATATGGGTCTTAGTGTGCATTCTTAATCCTGTCTAATTCGTAAACAATCTAGGTTTTATGCTTCGAGAAACTATATATAGAAATAATTTTCTTCTTGATTTGCATCTTGACAATGGACAACTTTTTGCATTCATCTTTTGCAAAGTGGGGTTGTGGTTTAATCATTCCAATTGATCATCCACTTTCTTAGAATCTTCCATCTCTTGCTTCTCTTGAGAATTTCTTTTTTCACAAACCTAACTCTTTGCATGATTATTTGGGGGAGTTTTGGGTGTAAGTCCATTCTTCTTCAGTATGGTCTAATTTTGTTTTTATTAGTAAGAGGGGAGAGGGCCCCTACTCTTTTATTAACAGAGAATGAGTAAGAACAATGGACATGCTTGAAACCCTTGAGGAAGGGGAGCAAAGAAAAAAATCCATCAACAGGAGAGAAAAAAGAAGACGATGCTATATCTGGATTTATCTCTTGCCCTTTTCTCCTATTTTGTTGCGTGAGCAAAGAATCATATTATGTGTGATCTTTCCTTTTTTGGATGAACATTTTTCCCTCTAGACTTCAGACCAGTCATCTATCTCCATGGACCCATGATCCACCCCACTAGAAACATAAACTATTTGAACTGATGTATGCTGTGTGCAGGAAGTTGTCACAGGAAGCCTAGCTGCCACATGTTGAGTGGGGGTCAATTTCTTGTTGGTACCCATGGCAACACTAGGGAGGGGGGCACTAGTGGATTCCAAAGCCCGAGGCTCAATAAGGCCACCACTAGTAGAATCTAAAGCCATCACTTGACCTTCATGCAGTTGTGAGGATGACATCGTCTCAATCAGATTTGGATCGATATAATAATGACAAAGTTCAACACCTTGCCACCAAGTCACATTTCTCTTGATATTAACGGCCTTATTTGAACATTGAGTAGGAAGATGTCTCTATTCGAAGCACCTTCTACACTTGAAGGGAATATTGACATAATCAAGCATTTGGGACCAGCTCCATCCATTTTTCTGTAGGGAGACCCTTGTCTAAATCCATTTCAACACAAATCTTTGCAAAAGTTGTACAGTAATGCCCTATAGTGTTCTTTGAAGCATGCAAAAATTTCCCAATCGAATTTCCAATTGCTTGCAAGCCAAAGTCTTGCCAAAATTGAAGTGGGAGATAGGGGAGGCGTACCCATATTGGAATTGTGGCAAAAAAGTCATTGTTGGGATACCAAGGCTTTTAGCATAAGAAGTGTTTGTCCCAGAATTGAGGGCCAGATTCTAGAATTTTACTTCTTTCAACTTTTGACCCACAGTAGATGATGAATAGGTTAATTGGATCCTTGATAAGCTACTTGCATTCTTTAGTCAACCATTTGTGAAGGCCTTTCAAACTTGGCCACAAACCATGGGGTTTTCCAATGATAGCCGAGCTCTTGAGATTTCTTTTGCTGTATTGATATTTGGATTCGAGTCAAAAGTTACTTTTGGTATGAAGTTTGTTCTTTCGATGAAATTATTTGGTGTGCTGTAGGTACCATGATAATGCTCAAGATCGACCATTGAATTAGGGGACGTGGCCTCCCTACCCACGACCCTAGTGCCAGTAGCCATTGAGGATTCATTAGATGTGGCCGGCTTCTTCTGTAACCCTGACACGGCTAGGGCATCTTTGAAAGAATGGTGCATTGTTGAACCCTACACAAGATTGGAGGGTGATTTTAGATTGTTGTCAGTAGTAGAAGTGGAGTTCTTGATGCCGCAAGACACATTTGTGCCATCCGTGGAGCTCTTGGAGTCACGACGGCCACCTTCATGTGCCACTTGGCATCCCGGCTGAATCATTAGGGTTTTGGCAGGTTTGTGAAAGTTCGGATATGTTATCTTTTTTATAAGAAAATTCAGTTTGTTTCAAAGCTTGCAATCTTATTTTTTCTTTCCTCAACATATTTTTTTATGACATATTTGTTGATATATGGCTCTTGTGCTCCACAAGATTTAGATTTCTTATTCCCTTTGTTCTCCATAGAATTAACTTCCTTATATGATTCCCCAAAGTTTCGGTATCAAGCAACACTAAATCTTGTAGTATATATTGATGTAGTCACTTCAAAATAACATCTTCCTCTTGAGATACGTTTGGTATGACAAGTTTTTGAAAGTTTGTCATATATTCTTTAAGTGAACTAATCTATGCCAAAGTCATACTAGACCACACCCTCACCTTGGTAGTACTAGATATGTTGTGAATCTCCACACCAAACTGCACAAAACCAACACTTACACTCGCCATCATACTTAGTGTTGGTTCCCAAAATGACTACAACCCAAAACCCTAAAACATTTCACAATCACCTAGGCCAGGGGGTCATCAAGGTGTTTGAAAGAGGTTTATCAATAGGTTAAGGGTGATTTTGACCAACTTACAGGAGTGGGTAGACTCCTACACTTCAAGCTTAGCTAGGCTTAGGAGGGTAATCTTGAGGTATCCCTTAACAGGGGTTTAAAACTACACACTATTTATTTTCAAATTTGTAACTTTGCAGCAATACCCAGACAATTGTTTTAATCCCAAAAACTGTCATTGAATTAAAACATACTTGCTGCACATCTGAACCTCATTCAAAGCTGATGGAAACATTCTTGCATGATTGCAAGTTGTTGATATGCACAAGTGATTTGTTTTAGAGATGGTTTGAAAATAGTTCATAGTTTATATTCCCTGGTCATAATGCAAATCACACAAGACATACAGATCTGATTACTTCTACCTCACACTAGGTTGATTTGTTTGATTTATAAAATGTTTTAGTGATTAAAACACCATTCAGACCAGTGCCTTCAATGGGTTACAGAGTTAATGTAAGAACCCTACTGGTTCTTTGCTTCTATACTGTTCTGCTACTGAATGCACTGTCTGAATTTGTTTTGGTGTTTTGAATAGATATATTGTTTTTTTTTGTGTTTTGAGGGTTTATTGACATAAAAAGCAAATAACATAAAACTGAAACTAATTACAACAATCTGAAAATTCTAAAACAACTGAACTACTGCTGCAATGAATCTTTATTTCTCAAGAGGATGGGAAAATTACATTATTTTTTTCATAATAAAAATAATGGTAGCAACAACGTGGAACCTGCTTTTTATTGGATTTTGTTGAAGCATTTCACTATTCATGACAGCACTGTAGCGCATCACTATTCACGGGTACTGTTCATGTGCACTATTCACATGAACTGTAGCAAATTACTATTCACAGCTGCAACTTATCTCACCCTTATTTTTTGTGAATTCAATGGACGCTGAAATAAATATTGTTGAAGCACAATCAAAACCTCTGTATGAGATTCTCTCTAAATTATCAAATTCACCAGGTATTTCACTGGCTCAAATGATGAACACATAGAAGAACTACGTTCTCCAAATGGCAAAACTGTAAACCCTTCTCAGAGTTCAAAATCATAATGATCAAATATATATTTCTTGAGCATACCAGAATGAGCTCTTAAGTCCCCTTTTATTCTTTTCTTGTGAAAGCTCAACACTTTCCTGGCCAATGTGGGATAAAAGACATTCCCACTTTTAATATTCTTTTTTTTTTTTTTTTTAAAAGAAACTTTTATAGATGGTGCACAAATAATTTCTTTAAAATTAATTGTTCACTTGGCCCCATCTATGATAATTTGACCCTTCACTTAAGTGACTTGAGTTATAATATAATTTTATACAATACAAGCTCGAAACTATTAATATTTATTTTAGCCAAATAAATATTAATATCGCCATTATTACTCATCTGTTCTGCACACAGTCTGAACTGTAAACTGGCATGAAGATTCTGCATATGACCAACCCTTATTTCTAACAATAGAAGGGGTCCATCTCGATCACCCATTGTCTTACTACAAATAGTAAGTTTTGCATGTGGGGTCGAAAAGACTTCAAATGAACACCAATCCTGCGTAGCTCTAGCCACTGAAGGAGAAACTCCCCTCAAATGACCCTCTATCCAACCTCATCAGCCTACGAGGGTCTATTATAGGCCAATCTACTTAATTGACATAATGTCAACTAGAAGGGGATATGACAGTCCGCCCTTCCTGAAGTTCTTGTCCTCAAGCAATCTCAATTCTGGATGCTGTAAAATTTCTTCATTCTCCCAAGTAGCATCCTCAACCGGCATGTCCTTCCATTTGACCAAGTACTCCCTAATAGTATGCCTCCTCAAATTCCTCTCCTTGAACTCAATGATAGCCTCAGGTACTAATATCAACTTCCCCTCATCATCTAGGGGTGGTAAAACTGCAGATGGCACAACTCGGTGTCCCAATGCCTTCTTGAGGCGAGATACATGAAAAACATTGTGCACTCTGCTATCTGTCGGTAAATCTAGCTCATAAGCCACCTCGCCTACACGCCTGATCACCCTAAAAGGACCATAATATCGTGGCTTGAGCTTCTCTGTTCCACTCTTCCTGAGAGTAGACTATCTATAGGGCTCTAGCATCAAATATACCATATCACCTACCTCAAAAGTCCGCTCAGTCCTCTTCTGATCAGCATACTGCTTCTACTGATTCTATGCCTTAGTGATATTCTCCTTAAGAGCCTTTACGATGTCCTGGCTCTCCTGTAAAAAGTCTCCAGCACTAGGCACTCTACTATTTGATAGCAACAAATCCATGAAACTGGATGCCTCATCCATATAATGCCATGAATGGTGACATCTGGATAGACATGTGATAAGTGGATTTATAACAATACTCACATAGATATATCCACTTAACCCAAGCCTTCTGCTGCCCTGCTATGTAATTCCTGAGGTATCCCTCCACCCATTTGTTCACTATCTCTGTTTGACCATCTATCTGGGGGTGGTAGCTAGTACTCGGAGTGAGCTCTGTCCCGCACAATCTAAACAACTCTTGCCAGAAGTGACTCATAAACCTGCTGTCCCTGTCGCTGACGATGCTTCGAGGTAACCCATGCAACCTGAATACCTCTCTAAAGAATAAATCTGCCACCTGCGTAGCAGTGTATGTAGCAGTGATCGGGAAGAAATGGGCAAACTTCGTAAGCCGATCAACAACATATATACAGTCTCTGCCCTGGGCTCTCGACAGTCCTGTGATGAAGTCCATGGACAAACACTCCCACTTCCTATCAGGAATCGGAAGTGGATGAAGTAAACCGGCTAGATAAGAGTGCTCCTATTTATTCTGCTGGCAAGTAGGACACTCTCTAATATACTGTAACACCTCAGCTTTGAGCCCTTTCCAAGAAAAACGCTCACGGATTTGCCGGTAGGTTTTATAAAAACCTGGATGTCCTGCCATAGGTGAGTCATGATAAACTCTCAACACCATCCTCCTCACCTCTGACCCTAGCACCAAATAAATGCGCCCTTTGTAAATGATGAGCTCACTCACAAGGGTGAAATCACTATCCTGAACCGATCCATCTATGAATCCTGATGCCCATGTATCCTTTGCATACTCTGCAAGGATCAAATGTCTCCAGTCCTCTGAAATATCGGTCATCAAGCTCAAGTGGGGTCTTCGTGACAAGGCATCTGCTACTACATTCTGTGCCCCCTTGAAATAGGTAATATCAAACTCATATGCCTGTAATTTACTTAACCCATTTCTACTGCCTGTCATTAAGAACTCGCTGCCCTAGGAAATGTTTCAAGCTATTGTGGTCGGTTTTTATGTTGAATTTACTGCCTACTAAATACTGCCTAAATTTGGCCAAAGCATGCATTATGGCCAACATTTCCTTATCATAAATGCTGAAGCTCCTCTCAGGTCCCCTAAGCTTCCTACTCTCATACACAATTGGGTGCTTGTCTTGCATAAGCACTGCTCCAACGCCCTCACCAGATGCATCACAATGAAGCTCAAATGGCTTATTGAAATCTGGTAATGCTAGTACTGGACAAGAAGTCATCAACTCCTTGAATTTATCAAAACACTCCTGTGCCTCAGGAGACCACAAGAAAGCCCCCTTTCTCATCAAATCCGTTAAGGGTGCTGCATGCCTGGAATATCCACTAACAAACCTCCTGTAGAACCCACACAACCCCAGAAATCCTCTCAACTATGTCAGGTTCGCTGGAGTAGGCCACTCAACAATAGCACGAATCTTTTCAGGGTCCATGCATACTCCCTGTGCACTGATAATGTGACCCAGATATAATAACTCTGATAATCCCAAATCACATTTGGACTCCTTTGCATACAAGGACTCCCTGCTCAAAATGCTCAACACAGTGTCTAAGTGCCGCACATGCTCATCCCATGTCTTACTATACACTAGGATATCATCAAAGAAGACTAACACAAATTTCCTCAACTGAGGCTGAAAGACCCTGTTCATCGTGGACTGAAAAGTAGCTGGAGCATTAGTTAGCCCAAATGGCATAACTACAAACTCAAAATGGCCACAATGACACCTGAATGCCGTCTTCTCTATATCCTGCTCTCTGACTCGGATCTGATGATAGCCTGATCTCAAATCAATTTTGGAGAAGAAACATGCTCCATGTAGCTCATCTAATAACTCATCAATCCGTGGGATGGGGTACCTGTTTTTGATAGTCTTCTTGTTCAGGACCCTGTAATCTATGCACATCCTAAGAGTACCATCCTTCTTCTTCACCAAAACCACAGAAGAAGCAAAAGGAGACTTACTCAGTCTAATGTGCCCCATAGCAAGTAGTTATTTGATGGTTTTCTCAATCTCATCCTTCAATCTCTTTGGATGTCTGTAGGATGTGATCATGATGGGTTTGGCACCCTCCTCTAACTCAATAATATGCTCAATACCTCTATCTGGAGGTCTACCTGGCGGTATGTCACTGAAAACCTTGTAGTGCTTGATTCTCAGTTCCTGTATGTCCGGATGGTATTTGGATTCTTGCTGCCCTTGTGATGGCATCAATGTGCAATGGGCTGCCCACTCAACTTGGTTATGACGCAACAAGCTCTCCATGCGCCTGCAAGACATCATCCTAAACTCACTGTCTTGGATGGCCATAAGAATGTGAGTTTTACCATCAATCTGAAATTTCATCACCATTTCTCTCAAATTGAGAGTGAACTCTCCAATATCATGTAGCCAAGTCATGCCAAGAACTAAATCCGTGTCACCCATGTTAACCACATAGAATTCAGCCTTGAATTCAAAGTTATTAATTTTCAATGGCAAACCTGTAATCTTTCCATCACATTTGAGTACATAGCCATCCGCTACCCTCACTCTCAAACCCTCAAACTGCTCAGTTTGGATCCCACGTCTCTCAACCAACCTGGAATCAATGAAATTGTGTGTAGCACCTGTATCTAGCAATGTGATAACTCGCTGTCTAGCCAACACTCCTCTCATTTGAAACGATCCCTCTTGCTGCACACTAGTGAGACGGGCCTCCTTAAGCCTACCTTCAACCTTCTCTTCATCGGTAGACATTTGCTTGAGCTTTTCATCATCTAAACTTTCCTTTTCTTCACTGGATTCCCCATTTTCAGTTTGCTGGTCCGAATTTTCAGAATCGGAATCCTCATAGTAAGCCCACATAACCCTGTTTGCTTTCCCCTTTGGTCTCAAAGGACAGTCATGGTTCATGTCATAAGGCCCTTTGCAATAAAAACAGAGTTTATTCTTCCTTAAATCATTCAATGTCTCTCTATCCAAGGGAGCGAATGATTTATCCTTATTTTCAGCCTTTGTTTCATTCCTCTCAGGTTTCTTGAAGAATGGTTTGTTGTCTTTGCTAGATGATGCACCCTTTGCTTGAAATTTATTTATTGGGGCTGCTTGTTCCATACTTCTAGCCTTCTTAATTGCTTCTTGCAAATTGAATGGATCAAAGGCCTTTACCCAACCCTTCAGTGGTTTGGATAATCCCTCAGTGAACAAAACAACCAATCTCCTATCTGAGATATCTGGCACCATAACGGATAACCTTTGAAAGTCACTAATGAAATACTCCAATCCGCCTGTCTGTCTCAACTGTGCCAACTCCCTGAAGTAGACTTCTGGATCCTTCTTATCAAACCTCTCTACCAACCTATCCACGAAGTCCTGATATGAAGTCACTTGGTTATGCTGAAGGGTAACCATCCCATGGTACCACCAATCATGTGCAGCTCCCTCTAAATGTAGGGTGGCATATTTTATTGCCTCCACCTCTGTCATAGGTCTCAGTGCTAAGAAGGTATCAAGCTTGTGAATCCAAGCCCGCGCTGTCATTCTGCTACTACCATCAAATGGAGTCGAGGAAAGCTTGGTTGTAGCACACTTTAATTCATTATTCTGGCCACGAGGTCTCCTATCCTGTCTCGCTGCCCTTTAATGCTCTCTCCTTTGATTAACAAACCTCTCGAATGTCATCCTCTCTCGCACCTATGGAGCTAATAATTCCCATTCGTCATTTGCAGCCATGAGGATATCTGCGAACATCTCCTCCTCTGCTACTTCTGCAGGTGCTACCTCAGGCTCATCTCTAATGAAGGTAGGACGAGTAGGCCTATCTACTGTCCTGGAATGAGTCCTATGAGCTCTAGGTGATCCCACTGCACTCCTATTATCCCCTTGCTCTTGATTTTGTCTGTCCTGTGGGTTCATGCGCTCAATCATGGTGGTGAGTGCCTGCAAGGCCTGAGCCACTTGCTGCTGTCCTATAGCCATAGCCCTGAAAAACTCTCTAGTTCCTGATCCTCATTATTCCTGTTTCCTCTGGGGGGGGCTACCATCATGCCTGTCACCTATGGTGACCAGCGGCCTGTCTAAAACCTGTTCACCTTCAAGTAGGGCTCTCCTGTGAGTATAATATTTGTGAGGTCCAACCTCCTGTGGCTGCATATGAATTCCCAAACCCTCAGGATGGCAGGATTGTAGCTCTGATACCAATGTAAGAACCCTACTGGTTCTTTGCTTCTATACTGTTCTGCTACTGAATGCACTGTCTGAATTTGTTTTGGTGTTTTGAATAGATATATTGTTTTTTTTTTGTGTTTTGAAGGTTTATTGACATAAAAAGCAAATAACATAAAACTGAAACTAATTACAACAATCTGAAAATTCTAAAACAACTGAACTGTTGCTACAATGAATCTTTATTTCTCAAGAGGATGGGAAAATTACAATATTTTTTTCATAATAAAAATAATGGCAGCAACAACGTGGAACCTGATTTTTATTGGATTTTGCTGAAGCATTTCACTATTCACGACAGCACTGTAGCGCGTCACTATTCACGGGTACTGTTCATATTCACTATTCACACGCACTGTAGCAAATTACTATTCACAGCTACAACTTATCTCACCCTTATTTTTTGTGAATTCGATGGACATTGAAATAAATATTGTTGAAGCACAATTAGAACCTCTGTATGAGATTCTCTCTAAATTATCAAATTCACCAGGTATTTCACTGGCTCAAATGATGAACACATAGAAGAACTACGTTTTTCAATGGCAAAGCTGTAAACCCTTCTCAGAGTTCAAAATCACAATGATCAAATATATATTTCCTGAGCATACCAGAATGAGCTCTTAAGTCCCCTTTTATTCTTTTCTTGTGAAAGCTCAACACTTTCCTGGCCAATGTGGGATAAAAGACATATTCCCACTTTTAATATTTTTTTTTTTTTTTAAAAGAAACTTTTATAGATGGTGCACAAATAATTTCTTTAAAATTAATTGTTCACTTGGCCCCATCTATGATAATTTGACCCTTCACTTAAGTGACTTAAGTTATAATATAAAATTATATTATAACTTTACAATATAAGCTCGAAACTATTAATATTTATTTTAGCCAAATAAATATTAATATCGCCATTATTACTCATTTGTTCTGCACACCGTCTGAACTATAAACTGACATGAAGATTCTGCATATGACCAATCCTTATTTCTAACAATAGTAGGGGTCCATCTCGATCACCCATTGTCTTACTATAAATAGTAAGTTTTGCATGCGGGGTCCAAAAGACTTCAAACGAACACCAATCCTGCGTAGCTCTGACCACTGAAGGAGAAACTCCCCTTAAATGACCCTCTATCCAACCTCATCAGCCTACGAGGGTCTATTATAGGCCAATCTACTTAATTGACATAATGTCAACTAGAAGGGGACATGACAGTTAACAAATTATCAAAAAGGGAGAACAACAATGAAATGATAGTGAGTTGCCTAACTGGAAAACCCAGATGCATGAAACTTGAAAATAGAACCAACCAAGCATGCTTATTGATCCCTTCTCACACAACATTCATTCATATGCAATCTTGAAATGACTATTACAACATGTAATATATTATGGACCTGTCAAATCCTTCAAATGAAGATTACAATCACACCACAAATCGTGGCAAGAGGAATCCTATAACATATCAGAAATTCCCTAAATGTACATCTGCAAGACTGCAACAATGGAGACAAATGATTACACTCACAAATTTTGCATTGATTCATCCATATGATTTACAAAAAGTTGCCCCTGAAGATTTGAAATTTTCACAATGATAGAAACCCTTATTGCGCTGCACCAGTTGTTTGAAAAATGCCAAAGTGACCAACCCTTCAAAATGATTTTCAATCCTTCATTTATAACACTTGCAACTCGGATTTGATGGAGAATTGGGAGGGTAAACCCCAAGAACTCCACCTACTGCAATAAAAACATCAAATTCAACCACCCACTTTGCATTAATGGTGAATTGGAGAGTAGCTGGCGCATTTTCATGCGGTTTTGGGCCTTTGGCGGGTGTCGGGACCGCGGGAGAACTTGGCACCTAGGAACTGGTGCCAAGGACCAAAAGTCCAAAATGAAAGTTTGACCCGAAATTGCATAAAATACTTAGCCAAAGTCAAATTTGATTTTTTGCCCTTTCAAATTTGACTTGAAAATTCAGGGGGTCCGAAAGGATTTTGGACTTTGAAGAGTCTTCTGTAGGCGGGGAGTGGGGTCGTGGAGGAACCCAAAACTTTGGGAAAAGTTCCAAAGTTCCGGCGAGTCCCGAAGTCTCGTAGGAACTTGGTGCGAAAGTTCCTGCGGGTCCTGAAAACCCGCAGGAACAAAAGGGTAGAAAATGAAAAAGATCTGACAGTATATACATAAAATATAACATTTAAGTATAAGTTGGTATTTTCGGTATATATTGTTAGGATGTTTGAGAGTGGTTTCAGATCCATAGGAGTTAAACTACAGATTCTAGAATTTGGAGGATCTCACAGATTAGTCAAATTTCAGGGGAGACAACACTAGACACCAGACAACACCAGACAACCAAAATGAGACACGATGGTGCAAATATGAGGCTTGAAAACCTAGGTGCCAACACTTAGAGGCACCTTCAATCAGTGCAATCATACTAAAACTTTAGTGCTATCTCAAATAGCACTACATCTCGCACCCAACTTGAGTGGAGCACCTAGAGTTTCTCACCAATGGTTTTGCATACTTCATGTCACATCGGACATTTGCACCACATTATGCCATGTTAGATTGTGCTTCCTGTTGGTGTTTTAATTTGTCACTTTTGTGACAACATAAAACATAACAATGGATGAGGAAAACCCCCTACGAATTTGAAGAGAGGTTTTTTTCATCCACTGTTCTATTTTGTGCTGTCATGAAAGTGACAAATTAAAACACCAACAGTTTTTGGTGCCCATCGTGGGGCATGTGTTGCTGAAGTTTTCAAATCTCATGTTCATGACTCTCAAAACCCTTCAACCTCTAGTTTTGCAGCCTAACATAAATTGGATTGAATGGGATCAAGAAGATATTCTGGATAGCTTAAGGCGTTTTGCATTTGATCAAAAGAAGAACCCCACACATTGGAGAGCCGCCACTGCCATCTTAGACAAAGTAGAACAAAAAGTTGACCTTGCAATAGGAAGACCCATCTTACCTCCTCTTAAGTGGAACTGATCAATCCTAGATTTAAAGTTTACATAAGAAGGAAAGCAAATCCTATTGAGACTACCTTCCCAACTTTTCAACAAACATCATCAAGTAGATCTTATCACTTCCATCCTAGCTAATAAAGTGTACACTAGATTATAGTGGAAGACGAGGATTCTTGATCTGGTCTTTTAGACACCTCCTCAAGTACATTCAAGTGAAGATTTGTCTACATCAATGTTTTGGGAACTCAAATACTTTTGCAAGAAATTCAGATCCAAAAAATCTTGAACATAAGGAACAATTTCAAGTAATGGCTGATGATGTCCACAATAACAAAGATCCGCTTCCATTTTCATTTCCATGGGAAACTATCATTGGTCCTTTGGCACTCGTAGTTTGCCATAATTTTCCACTAGGGTCAAGAAAGAATTTTCTGAAATTTCATGGTGATAGCATGCAACATCTTGATGAACATATCTCAACATTTACTACCACTTGCAACATATTGGGCATTTCTCACGAAGATGTTGCAATCAGACTTTTTGTTGAAAGTTTGGTTGGAGTAGCAATAGATTGGTTCCATCACCTCACTCTAGGTTGCATCACTAATTGGGAGACTATGCATGCTAAATTCTTTTCATGCTTCAAACCAGTGGAAGATGGTCATGTTCTTTTTGCTCAACTCTCAAATGTAAAGAAAGATCACAATGAACCTATGAGGGAGTTCGTAGCATGATTCAACTGACTTGTTGGAAGAATCAGTAATTCTTTGTGGCCTTCTCCACAAATTCTCCTGAGTTGCTTCATCAATGCTCTTCCTTGAAAAATTGTTCTCTTTCTCAAAACTGATGAAGTAGATAAGTTAGAAGAGGCTCAAACACAAGCAATTAAGCTCAAAGATGATATGATCACTACAGGAGAATTTAGAAAAAGTTACCATCGGGCCCATGGTTCCAAGTTTTGCTAAGCCTTTGTTATAGTAGTTTTAGGGGCAGCATCAAAGGGATACCACAAATAATTTTTGCTCTTTCCACAAGACAAGCAATCATGATGCTCGGAATTGTCCAGAGATGTATCACATGATGTAGCTCTTGGCAGTACCAGATCAAATTATCAAAGGTTTTTGCGTAACGTTCAATGTCTTCAAGATGAGCCCGATGGCAATTCTATGATAGAATATATTCAGGATAGATTAGTTTGTGCCAGAAAAGTAAATGCATTCAACAATTCTATATGTTTGTGGAATCAAGTGGTTGTGAAAGAGCAAGGATTTCAAGAAAAGAAAATGCAAGAGGAGCATCCATGGGAGAAACCACCAATCATGACTTGTTTTCAAGAGAGTGCATATCATTTGTTTGCTGATGAGGATAAAGTCTCCCAAGCATTCATAGAACATGATGAAGATCTAGGTATTTTCCTAGAGCAAGAAGAAATTAGTTGTGCTAGAGGGGATGCTGAATCCAGTAGCTTCTTTTCTTCATTCAAAGGGTGGTTCGAAAAGTCTGCACTAGATATAATCAAAGAAGAAGACAAGAATATTTTTCTCTCAGGAGGATTCAACTTCGAATTCAGCATTTCCCATAAGCACTAATGATAAGGAATTTTATAAGATATCTAATGAAGAAACAAAGCATCTCATGCTAGAAATTGATGTTTTTCTTCAACATCTAACTCCGTAGTCAGAAGACTTAGATGTTTATTTATCTCAGGAGGTTGCTGCTATAAGTTTTGTGGATTCAAAGAGCAGTTTTCATTAGAAGTTTCAGTTCCAGGAGGTTGATATTATTCATGATGTCAATGACAGATTACAGTTAGATGAAGAACAATTTCCCGACCATAGTTCAACTTTAAAAGCACTCGTTAGATTGAAGCCCATGAGAAGGATTCTATACCAGATCTTGATAGTTTTCTACATGTCCTTGAGAGCAAGCTTTCAGTAAAGGACACGGTGAACTCCATTTTGAGTTTTAACTCATAAATTTTTTTCTTCAAGATATCAAAGAAGAAGAAGAATGGCTGATCAAAGAAAATGAAATTCCATCAGAGAAACATTTTCATACTCTTGCCTAGGTGATAGGAGACAACAATGACATGATTGATAATGAAAAATCTAATTGTTTTCTCCCCCCTAAAGACATTCATTGAAGCTGATTGCATTGATGAAACTTGTTGGCGTTTCAATTCGCACCTCTGGAATGCGAGTTGGAAACGGACAACTATGCACAGATAAACTGCTCTTCTATTATGAGGGGAAGTTCCCTTTTTGCTGATATTCGCTTAAAAGATAAATAAAATAAATTTGCCTATCTTTTTTTGTTTCTCAGCTACGAGCACAAGGTTATAAAACTCTATTCGCTGTAGCAGAGGTTTTTCTATTCAAAACTTCTAACTACAACTAGGCCTAAATTAAATGACGCTTTTGATCACCTAAGTAAATTCAGAGCATAGGGATCAAAAGTTAATAGAGAATGATTTGTTTTGACATAAAAGCTCAAATAACGCCTTTAGATCACATTAGAAGACTCATTGTACTTTAAGATGAAAACTGAAAGTAAGATTACACAAGACACACATCTGACGGCAAAACTAGATGATCGCGAGATAGAGAATCAAAGCAAAATGGCAGGCATAAGATTTCTATTCCCAATATCATAAAGTTATTACAACTCTAGGACAACAATATTGTAGCAAAAGGCAGGCATACAATATGCGATCAAACAATAGAAAACAGATAACACAGAGTGAACAAGCACTTGAAATAACAATTTCTGCAGGTTAGAATAGGCACAACAAATTTTGCTATCACAATTACCATTACTTACAATGGGCAAGGCTGCCCTTATTTGTACTAAATCAAAGGAGTAGGAACCCTAAAATCTCCTTGATTTTATCTAACTAACTTGCCAACTCGCAAGCTTTATTTCTATTCTAAGACAAATATTACAACTAACAACTGTTTTAAAACAATCTACTTTAAAGCAAAGAAAGCTCCAACTATTACAAAGTGACTTTTTACTATTTTAAAGATGGATAAGCTTTGGATGAAAGCATATGCTTTAAAACAAAAAGCATTTGAGTTAAAGCTGCTTTTTTTTTGAGTTACATCCTCATCTACATTCTTGCTTTATTGGTGATGTCATCCATTGATATTTTGGGAAATAATATCTTCTAAAAAGCTAGTGACCGCATCTTTGCCAGGAACACTTATACTCTCTAAGAAGATATTCTGATTTTCCAACATTTCTTCACCATCTGCAACCATCTGAAGGAATTCACGAACTTTGCCCACAACTTTGTCAAACTTTACTGTCATTGTGGCAAAATGATCCATCTTGCCGGCATTGAGATCACCATTAAAATTGTTGTGGACGAGAGTGTGGAATTCTGTCTGTACTTCCCTGAGATCATACAGGGTACCATCTTTTTTTGCATACAAGCATGGGATCTAAGAAACAAAATACCTCACGAACTTGAGAACATTTGTCACTTTTTCTTTTCATTCCTCTAACTCTGAGATTATATTCTCATAGGTTTTTACTGTGAAAAGATACTGTGCTTTCCAAGTAGAAACCATCTTTTTTTCTGTTGAATCAATGAAGTTAGATGTTATCTTCAAGTCGGAGATTATGATCTCAAAAACCGGTCTGTTTTCAGCCACAGTCTACTCAAACCCCTGAATGCCTCGACGTAGATCATGAGCATTATACTTCAGTTGATAGATCTGTGAAAGTACAAATCTGCATACTGAAAAACTTGAAGAATGCCTGTGAACACGCCTATATTTGGAAATATTTTGCACAAAAGGCTGAAAATTATTTGCTGATTTCTTCTAAAAAGCAGATTTCGAGCAAAAAAGATGGCAAGTGGTTTTATACATAATCTCATTTTGAAACAACCTAGGTCGTTGGATTTTGAAAAAGCAGAGGATTTCCCGAAAAAGCAACAAAAAAACAGATTTCCAAAAAAATAAAATTTTCCAATCTTAAAGAGGATGAAATTCCAGATGGACCCATTTCGATGAATACTAAAAAGGCTCCGGCCCCATTTTTGAAAAATGATGCCCTAGAAAAATTAACCTTGAAAAAGCATGCCTCCGTGCTTCCCAATCCTGAAACTACAAAAAACACTGAAAAAACACTCCGTTTGGGTTCTCATATCTTCATGAGAAGAAAAAGATGTTTTCTTTCCTTTGGATGCAACGTGCAAAAATAATGAATAAAGGAGGCCAAAAGCTTGTTTTTATAGAACTTTAGGGCAAAAAAGTAGCTTTCTTTATGAAAGCACAAAGCTTGAATCTTATCCATGAAGAAAGCAACTTTTAAAGCACAAATCTAAGTAGATATACTCGAATAGGAAGAATCCCTATTTTATAGCTGCCTATGGCTTCATGTGTGAGATGATTAAAAAAAATCTTCTTTGATGATGTCATCAAACACGCGAGGTTGCAAAAGTGTTAGCCAATTTTTTCTTCGCTTTGAAACTTTTTGCACTTGCTCTAACTCCAGCGTGGCCTACCTCTGACTTCAACAAGATGGCAAACTGTCACCATTGACTGAAAACGTTGATTGATCATGGCATCTTGAAGTTTCATCAATTCTGATTTCATCCCCAGCCTCGAACTGACGATCTGATGATGTTTGACTGCAAATTTGACTTCTGGAAACTGTCGTTGGACGAAGATTGGTAAGCAAAGGATGGATGACATCAGTGGAACATAAAAAAAACTATCTCTAGAGATCCGAGGCTAGGGGCGCTTTTGGACTCATGCCTTAGTCAAATTTTTGATGTTTTCAATTTTTCTTCATTTCCGAAAAAACATGAAAAATAAACTAAGTCTGGAGAGGATGAGCACCCCTAGTCTCCTAGGGCGCCTGAAATTCCATGCCTTAGAAAATTTTTGGAATTTTTCAATTTTCATCCGCAAATCTTGAATTCTACTAGATTTTGAAGGTCCCTGCCTGATGTATATTTCAAAATATATTTAAGAATTTCCTATACTTTAAATATTTTGAAATATGCTTTCAGGATGTTTGAGATAGGTCTCGAATCCATAGGATTTAACATGCAGATTCTAGATTTTTGAGGATCCATCAGATTTCAGAGTTAGTCATTTTTTCAGGGCTTTGGGACATCAGACTTAGCCAATTTCAGGATTTCAAGGACATGCATCAAGATGAGGGTAGACTGGATAGCTTGAGCATATCTGAGATGAATCCTTTGCTTTTTCGGGCTTGTTGACTGAATTTGACTGATTTTGACCACCTGAAAGTGGGTTGACGAGGCATTTTTGACGTTTTTCGAAAAACGCAAAAAAAAATCTAACACTGGGTTGCTTGGGTGCCCCCAGCGTCCAGGGGCGCTTGGATTTCCCAGACTTAGTGAATTTTTGACGATTTCCATCTTTTCCTTGTTTTTCGGATTCATTTTGCTCCGTTCTCTATTTTTTGTCAGTTGACGGTTGCTTGATGGCTCATCGCATTCTAAACAGCACTGACATCTTGAAACTGATTCCTGACAGATGAGTTCCCTTCATTAATGCACTAGGAGTTCGTGCTTCGCCTTTTGAAAAAGCAGAATTGACCCAGTAGAGAAAACTCGATTTTTTGCAGATTCCGTCTGGACCACCTTGATCGTGAAGCAGTATCAGCCAATTAGAATCAGGCAGGACTCCTGAATCTGAGATTCTATTTTTAGAAACTTTCTATTTTTAGAAACTTTCTATTTTTAGAAACTTTCTATTTTTAGAAAATTTTGCCAGCATCCGTATCTCAAGAAACACAGAAAACCTAATTTGATGTCTATTTTTAGAAATTTTGACTTATTGATTTTTTTGACGACAAATTTTCTTGACTTTCACAAAATGCCATAATGAAGCAAAAAATTTGATTGGGTACAACAAAACTAAAGAGACTCAGGTTGTCCAAGGACCGACACTATGGAATGATGAATGGCAAAGTGAGCTACCAGAAGATAATATTTTTCAGTAGGTATACTTTGATAATGAATCAGTTGTTGAAGATTTAGACCCTGATGGTCTCTCAGATGCAGACTTGGATGGGTTGTCAAATGAAGGCTCAATTGATGAAGATGGTCAAGAAGTGTTCCCACCACAAGGTGTCTCATTGATATCAATGGTGGATTTAGTAAGTCAAGAATCGGTAAGTGAAATTTTCTTTCAACAGCTTCAGCCTTTCCTAGAGGGTGATAGTTTGATTGAGTTTAGGGTTGAGTATGTAGAAGGGACAGGTGATAAGGATGAAATCAAATATGGGAAGTTGATTGTTCCCATAGATGTGTTACAGTTGCAAGATTTGGTCAAGTATCTTGAACATGAGGCACAATATCTTCACGGGTTTGAGAGGTTTTTCAGTATGGAAGAGGATCATCCAGAACCAATGATTTTTGGTATTAACTATTCACCAATATTTCATGTTGGTAAATTGAGGTTAATACTCATCACGATGTTGTTCCAAAATTTGACTCTAGTTCTATGTTATAACCATTTTCCCTCCCGTCAAACTCTAATACACATTTTTTTAGCTTTATCTGGTGCTTATAATGGGTTCAGAATTATTCCAGATTGACCTCCCATTTTCTGGTTCTACATGCAAATGACTAAAGAAATAGTTTAGATGAAGGAAATTTCTTACTGCATGCAAACATTTATCAGATAAAACTGCTTCTGCAAAGACCTTAAACTGAATTTTTTCTTGTTAATTTTTGTTTATTAATAATGAACCTTTCATAGATGTGTCTAAATCTTAATATCCTAGATTTAAAAAAGAAACCTTGTTGGTTAAAATGTCCTCAAGCACAATCTCTATAGTCATACTATCATCCGTGAGCTTGGTAACCCAATCTCTGGTTGTAACAGCTATAACTTGCTATAGCAATCATTTCCGTCCAGATCTACTGTTGTGGCATGAAGCCAATGGAAACAGCTATGATAGATTGTAATAATCTTTTCCTTCAAGGTTTCTCAATGTGGCTTTGTTGTTGATGTGTTATCCACTTTTCAACATGGTCTTGCATTGTCATCCATGGCCTTAGTTGCTAGGTACAGTTGATCCTACCTTGTCGATCTTCTCATAGCAATCATTCAATTTCCAAGTTTTCAATTTCAAGATTTTAGTAAAATCCCAATCTTTGATTTTATTCAAGTGATCCCTCCTTCCCAAGTTCAGTAGATACTATTGTTTGATTATCAAAAGTTGCATGGTCGCATTGCACTCCATAAACTCGTGATTAGCCTTGAGTAATCATCACCCACCTTATTTGCCGTGCCATTTCTCAATTTTTTTTTTTAAAATTTTTTAAATAAAAAATTGTTTACTAAAGAGCATGTTACAATAAATGGTGGCTAACAAATGTAGCACACCAGCAAAACAAAAACAGAATTACAATATAGATATGATAGATCCATCAGCTGTCGCAAAAGAAAAAAGAACCACCTGAAAAAAGGCAACCAAACTACCACCTAAGAGAGGGATTTACACAGTTATATTTGTCAAATAAGTATCATGTAAAAGAAGGAACCACAAATAGAATATACACATAAGATTATTCCCAACAGCATTTTCTGTTATTGCTGCATTTATTTTATTATAGAAATCAGAGTCAAATATCCCAATGACAGGTTCATATTCAACGGAGATGTGTTCATGATTCATCATTAGGAACTAGTGGGCCAGTGGAATCAACATTATTTTTCTGTACAATTTCTAAATCCACCTGTTCATTTTCTGATATCTTATCTTCATGCAGCTTGGGGATGTTATACCTTTGAGTCTTCAAGTACTTTTTTTGAAACTCCATGTATTCTTTGACAAAATTTTCATTGACTTTCCTTTTGTCATGTGGCTAGAACTGAGCTCTTTTGATCTTTTTTTCATACATGGTAGTAAGTCCCTTTCCAGCAAATTGAAGAATTTATCCTCTGGAATTTCCAAAATCATAATAACTTGCATCAAAATTTGAAAGAGTGTGAGTTCACTATAAGAGATTCCGTAAGGTATCTTTTTTTGTTCTGAAATATGTCGTTATTCTGCTCTCTCTAGATATGCTAGAGGATCTCAGTAGATAAAACTAAGCAAAAGTTATTGAGAATCTCATCAAATTCAATCACATATCCAAATAGGATTTCATGCCAAGTAAAATCATTTTTGATATTCCAACCCAAACCATTACCAACAAATGTAGACCAAAGATTACGAGTATACAAGTGGTAAAAAAAAAAGTGTTCAAAAGTTGTAATCTTATTACAAAAATTGCACCCTTGAGGAGGCATACTAGAATCATAAAGCACAGAGTTAATGGATAGCTTCTTAAGAAGTAGAAGCCATCTAAAACTTGATTTTTTTGGTTTAAGAGTTTTTGATCAACATAATTTGAGGATATTGGACGGACCACTTCTCCATAGGCAGGTTAAGGTTCTAGTTAGGATCAAAACTGTTAAGGATTTCCGATGAGTTAACAAGCATAACATATATCTTTTTAGAGTTCACATTGTTAAAGACAGTTCCATCAATCTAGCTAAAGTTATCCATATTTCCGAAGTTTAATCTCAACGAGATAGGAAATTTGACAGTGTAAAAGGCTCTTTTAAAAATAGAAAAAGTTCTTATGTGGTTATTGGGAATAGAGAAAATAGACTGCAATTGATCCCAATCTAACAACTGACCATTTACAAGAATATCTTTAAATTCCTTTACCCCTTTAAATCCCAAAATTATGTAGAGCAACCTTGAAGTAAAGAAAGAGGTTTATTATTCCACTCAAGGTTCCACCAAATAAACCGGTAGCTGGTGAATACTCCATCCAATCTAGAGAAGGCTTCATGTCCTTTCAGAAGGTGTTTTACACTCTCTCATGCTCTCTAGCTGCAAAATACATTGGAACCAAAAGTTCCAATAGAGAAATTGCCAAACAGTAGATTTTGAGGATGCAAACCCTTCTAATCTGTGCCTTTTTTGGGGACAGTCAAAGCAATGTTATTTCTAATTAATATTTTCCAAGGTTAATGCCTATCAAAAGCTTTTTAATCCATTTGACAGCAAGAGCAATACCTTACAATTTGATATTTTTAAGCCACAAGCCCCCCTTAGATTTAGGAAGACAACACCATGCCCATTTGATTGCATGCCTCTTTTTGTTTCCTTTACCACATAAAACTTCTTAACATTTTTTGAATTTTTTCAATTTGACAACTACCAAAAAGCTAAGCAGAAGAATAATGTATGCTATATGAAGAAATGACTCTGACAAACTTGAATTCTGCGAAGCAGGGAAAGAAACTGAGTCTACCACTTAACATTCTTATTTTCTATCTTTCTGAACATCCACTCCCACATTTCCTTTAATGAAGGGTCAATAACAAAAATAATGCCTAGATATTTCACAATCTTGTTAGGTCCACTCCATTGTTAGTTCTTATTCGTAAGCCAATTAGAAGAATAATTTTTCCACCCTAGCATAATTGATTTATTTTCTGAAATTTTAACCTTAGACACCTTACAATATATGCTGAGCCTATCAAGTACGTTATTAAAATTTGCTTCAATTAACTCAATAAATAAAACAATGTCATCTACAAACTGAATATTGATCAAATTTTCTTGATTAGGCAATCAAATCCCCTTTATTGGAGAGCTAATCAAATTAGTTCTTAGAATGTATTGGAGAGCATTTGAAGCAATAACAAATAAGGAAGGAGCTAAAGCACAGCCCCATCTTATGGATCTTTGCAGAGGGAAAGGCTTTGTTAATGAACCATTCACATCAATCTGAGTATAAACGTCTTTGAATAGCATCTTAATCCAGTTACAAAATTTAGGAGGAAGGACAAAGGATTCCATAACATCTAAAATGAAGGACCATTCCACTTTATCATAAGCCTTTTCAAAATCTAGAAGCATCATACAAGCCTCTTGATTCGAGCTCTTTGCCTAGTTTAGACCTTCCTAGCTTATGATAAGTTTTTTAAGAATATATCGCTTTTATGGAACTAGTTTGAGTTTCAGAAATTTATGAAAATAATTGATTTATTTTCTGAAATTTATCATAAGCTATCAAAATTGTCCTGGTTTATCAGAAATTTGCCTAGTTTATGAAAATAATTGATTTATTTTCTGAAATTTTAACCTTTGACACCTTACAATATATGCTGAGCCTATCAAGTACATTATTAAAATTTGCTTCAATTAACTCAATAAATAAAACAATATCATCTACAAACTGAATATTGATCAAATTTTCATGATTAGGCAATCAAATCCCCTTTATTGGAGAGCTAATCAAATTAGTTCTTAGAATGTATTGGATTGCATTTGAAGTAATAACAAATAAGGAAGGAGCTAAAGGACAGCCCCATCTTATGGATCTTTGCAGAGGGAAAGGCTTTGTTAATGAACCATTCACATCAATCTGAGTATAAACGTCTTTGAATAGCATCTTAATCCAGTTACAAAATTTAGGAGGAAAGACAAAGGATTCCATAACATCTAAAATGAAGGACCATTCCACTTTATCATAAGCCTTTTCAAAATCTAGAAGCATCATACAAGCCTCTTGATTCGAGCTCTTTGCCTAGTTTAGACCTTCCTAGCTTATGATAAGGTTTTTAAGAATATATCCCTTTTATGGAACTAGTTTGAGTTTCAGAAATTTATGAAAATAATTGATTTATATTCTGAAATTTATCATAAGCTATCAAAATTGTCCTAGTTTATCAGAAATTTGCCTAGTTTATGAAAATAATTGATTTATTTTCTGAAATTTTAACCTTAGACACCTTACAATATATGCTGAGCCTATCAAGTACATTATTAAAATTTGCTTCAATTAACTCAATAAATAAAACAATATCATCTACAAACTGAATATTGATCAAATTTTCATGATTAGGCAATCAAATCCCCTTTATTGGAGAGCTAATCAAATTAGTTCTTAGAATGTATTGGAGAGCATTTGAAGCAATAACAAATAAGGAAGGAGCTAAAGGACAGCCCCATCTTATGGATCTTTGCAAAGGGAAAGGCTTTGTTAATGAACCATTTACATCAATCTGAGTATAAACGTCTTTGAATAGCATCTTAATCCAGTTACAAAATTTAGGAGGAAAGACAAAGGATTCCATAACATCTAAAATGAAGGACCATTCCACTTTATCATACGCCTTTTCAAAATCTAGAAGCATCATGCAAGCCTCTTGATTCGAGCTCTTTGCCTAGTTTAGACCTTCCTAGCTTATGATAAGTTTTTTAAGAATATATCCCTTTTATGGAACTAGTTTGAGTTTCAGAAATTATTTTAGGAAGAATCTTAGATAGTCGAAGAACTATTAGTTTAGCAAGGATTTTATAAGATACATTGAGGAGAGTAATAGGTCTCCATGTTTTTATGAGTTTTGTCTCCTTTTGGAAGTAACTTAATGATACCCCTATTGACTTCTTTACCCAAAGAGTCCTGATTAAAAGTTTCATTTTTTTAAAATTTTTTTTTTTAAGATAATGCGCCTGGGAAACTTTTTAATGTGACCGGCAATGTTGGTGTGACATGCCCTCCGGCTCCACGCGAATGCTTTTGCCCGGAGCAATGAATCGGTGAGGCCACAACACGGGGGACCTCATCCCCTAGCAAGAACACTTCAAACTCGCGAGCTCGTTAGCCCAATGAAGGCGTAAAACCTGTGAGCTCGTTGGCCCAGCGGGGGTTTGAACTCTAGTCGCCGCCACTACAACCAAGCGACTTAACCATCGAACCACGCCCTTATCGGCAGTTTCATTATATATATCTAATAAGTCATTTGAAATCCAATTAATATTTGTTTTGTAGAACTCTATGGGTATACCATCAACACTTGGTGGTTTACCATTTTCAAAGGATCTCATTGTATTCATCACTTCCTCTCTCAATCAATATTTGCTTTGTAGAACTCTATGGGTATACCATCAACACCTGGTGATTTACCTTTTTCAAAGGATCTTATTGTATTCATCACTTCCTCCTTTGAAATATCTTTTTCTATTTCTACAACATCCTTCTCACTCAGTTTTCTAGGAGATCACAAGGGGGACCTCCTCCCCTACAACATATTCAACTTAGAAGCCACTAATTCAACTTTAATCAACCTAGAAGCCACAATGGAAGTTCAAGAGTCACCACTTGGAATTCCAACTATAGATGTCACTATGGGGATTTGAACTTGGATCTCCATCTTAAGAGCTTTATGGCCTTGCCATTTAAGCACAATCCCTTTGACAATATAATATTCGTTTTTACTTAAGTTTTTTACTAATTTTTTCTTGTTTTAAACCCAGGTAATTGAATTCCATTTACACTTTTGCCACACCATGCCAGTGTCGTGTAAATGGAATGCTACTATGGCCAAAACATAGAACTTTTACTTGATTGTCATCCAACTTAGGACCATATATAGCAAGATTGAAATGTGACCAAACTGCCTGGCTTTATGATGCTGATGGTTTTGAAACTTCCATAAATAGTGATTCCACAAGTTAACATCCATGTAGCTCATTTGGATCCATTATGTACAATCCCACCTGTTTGTAAATTTGTAATTGATAACTGTGTTAAAAGAGCAATTTACAAAACATTCGGAGGATGCTTGGTGCTAAAGGGGATAAGACTTTGCCTGCAATGTTTCAGCAAACCAACTCATTCAACACCATACACATATTTTCATTTAGATACCATGGTACTGATTTTCTTCTTAGTATCCTTTCATGTCACCTATCTAGCTAATTTGAGTCAGCCATGCCTTCCCATAAAACATGGGTTTTATAATTGAGATTTCATAAAGTCATTAGCTGTGCAATAGAAAGAAGGATTAGTACAAGCTTCCATTCCTCCTTTTCTTTTTTATTTTCCTTTGTCACGGGGATTATGCATGTTAAAAGATTCCGGTTTTGCACTTGAACTGGGAAATATGTTTAGATATTCCTTGTGTGTATGTATTCTTACTGACAAACACTTGTTCCCTGAATTACATTTATAATTTTATACTAGTGTTTGCTAAAGAAATTGTGGTGGGTGTTAAGAAGTATTATTTGAGGCTTATACGATAACATGAGTAGCTACTCTTGAGATTGAGGTGAGGATTATCTGATTGTATTGTTTCTGAAGACCATTTATTTCTGATTCTTGTGTGGAACCATTCCTTGCTAAGTTCTCTAATAGTTTGAATGGTTGCAGACTACCTTGCCTGTGAATGAAATTGTGCAAGCGTTGATTAAGAAAGGTTATGATGTTGCTGCATCCAATGATGCTGGTCGCTTTGTCTGCAATTATGTATACTACCACTCACTTCACCATGCTACCAAACGTGGCTTCAAATCTCTCTTTGTGCATGTTCCACTTTTCACAAAGATAAACGAGGAAACTCAGATGCAATTTATTGCAGCACTTTTAGAGGTTTTGGCATCCATCTGACAATCCCCTCTGCTTTCGGATTCCTATGGGTGAGTATGGAGTTCAGCAGGTCATGCACAGATTATGATGATTCATAGTCATATATATTGCATTTCTTTCAAAGTTTTTACAGAGCTCAAGGCTGTGGTCCAGCTCCAATCTCATAAGGTGACTTCAAAAATTTGTGCTCACCAATCTAAAAGAATCGTGCTGAAGCATATAGATTTTATCAGTTCCAGTAAATTGGATTAGTCTTAATATACTGGATATTGATGTCAAAGATCAGACTTATTTGATGTTCATTTATGTTTGCTAATGAGAACGGTGTTGCCTTTCTAGGAGGATTTCACCGTTCGTTTAAGACAAATTGTATATATAATTTAATTGCTATTTCCTGATGCTGTCATTCCTTTGACCTATTCTTATGGCTGGTATCTCACTTCTGATATTGTTTGTTCATATTGTACAGATTCACACACATGATGCAGCACAATAGCAGTGTCTGTGCACATGTTTATTGACATTTAAAATTTGAGGAAATATTTTGTCATATTTTTCCAATGAGAAGTTTATAAATCAAACGTTAGACAAAATACAAATGATATAGAGCAGGACAAAACAGATACAGAAAATCTAGACGATGAATTATATTTTGTTTCCTGCTTGAGATTTATTTTTATTTGCTTTCCCTGTTAAGTGATAGAAAAGATTATGCAGGATATTTCTAAGATCGATAGGTGAGGAGAGCCTCCCATTGTCACGTCAAGTTTTCTTAACAGTAATGCTTGATATTAGATTGAAGGAATTCACCTTGAAGGAATAAGCATGAAATTGGTGACTGGATATATAAGCCTACTTGTCTCCACACAGCATTTAGAGATTCGTACAAACCCAGTGATTCTGATACGAGACTGATTTGATAAATAAAATATATGTAGCGTTTAATAAATAATTAAGAAACTTATTGACTTGGTATTAGTTATGGATTAAATTCCTTAATATTGACATGCAAATACAAATAAGATAAAAATATAGGTAGAATATATTATTTTGGGTTTTGAAGCAAATCATGTTTATCAAGAAAGAATTCTAGAAATTCATAATTATATACTAAGATGCTTATCAAGAAAGAATTCTAGATACTAAGATGCTTAGAATTGTATAGGTAAGGGCTGTATGAATCAACCACCTCAATATATTACTATAAGCAAAATGTAACTTTTAGATAAGATTTTGTATGTATAAAAAAAATGTATAAATAGGTGTTCGCATGTTTTACTTCTAATCTTTCCAATGGGATAGATTTACTTTAATACCTTAGGGCAAAGTCATAGGGCAAAGTCAATGGATGATATGTCACAAGATTGAAGAGGTTGGGCATGATAAATAGCAACTATTTGGAGATCTCTTTCTCTTGGCGCTTTAGATGAAACCGGTTTAATGTGTATTGTATTAAAATGCATATTGAAGATTGAGAAGGAAGGTTGTTCTTAGGGGCCACCATTAGGTTTGAAAGAAAGCTACACAAAACTAACAATTTAAAATAGGTTTAAATCTAACAATTTTAGAAAGAATAACCATCATGCAACATAATACAAGGTAATCCAAGATATACCTTAAGAAAATATTTTCAGGAAAACCCTAGCATTAGAAGACCACCCAATGTATTATTTTCAACTAAGATTACAATACAAACTTAGAAACTTAGAGTAGCAGTCCTTTCAATCAAAATCTTCAATTTGTACCTGTAGAAAATTTGGTAGCATAACCCTTGCAAATACAAGTGCATACTTGACCTCCATCCCAACCATCCAATATATAGGCAAGTCCAAATTCAGAAATGATAAATGGTTTCCAATACTATGAGTTCAATTTGGGTGCCTAAGTGCATGGTTCAAATTACAATGCCATCCTCATCATGAGCAACCTACCATAAATAGTATGTAACTCACAATGTTGTAGATTCCACCTACCAAAGTGGGGTTTTCCATTTTAGACTATTTTACCCTCTTATAAGATGCTCTTACACATCATAAACTGGTCAAAGGTCATCCACATATTTTGAAGTCCACTATGTAACTCTTTTTTACATGCTCTTATACATCATAGGTTTCACTTACACATCTTATAATGTCATAGACACTCTTAGACATCTTACACAACATAGATGCTTCTACAACACATCATATAACAAATGACAAGTGACAAAGAGTCACTTAAGGAATCTTGAGATTTCCACCAAGTATGATGACTTTTTTTTATGGGTGCACATTTTTTTACAAAAATAATAAATAAATACAAACATTAAAACTTGCAAGGTGCACAACACCTAATTCTAACATTCTCTCACCTGTTTATACATGCAAGAACAAAAGGGAAACCAACAAAAATGAACTAACCACGATGAGTTGTGATATTCACAGCCATATTGCACCAATCTAAACTTTTTTATGCTCACAAGCTCTATTAATGCATCTATTATGTTTGATGAAGTGTCCACCTTCTTAAGCATAACTCTCATTTCCTCCACTATGTCACTAACAAAATACAACATGTCAAAGGGGTTTGTTTGTGCGTGAAAATATTCTTTGCCAAATTGATGGCACTTTGGCTATCAGAGTTGATCCTCATTGTATCGTGACTTAACCCAACATTAGAACACAACCTCTAAAGCTAGATTCTCTTTACATGCATCGGTAGCTACTAAATAATTTGCATTTTGTTGTACCTATTCGAATTTTTCATATGATGATAGACCTACCGAACAAAAGTCTCATTTGTTGCCCTTGATCTACCTTGAAAGAATTGGCATTATGTCAATTTCACTAAACTCTGCAGGATCCAGGCAATCAACCACTTCATTTAAAGGACATCATTATATGCATTTGATCATTGATCTAGTATAAAGACATGAAAGAGATGTTGCGGACGCTATAGAGGAAAGGAAATAATGAGTTCTAGTGTTCTAGTGCACCTAATTGAATCAATAGAAGATCAAGCGTCTCTCTTTCCTTCCTGGTGTTTTATCATAGGAGATGGTTACATGGACATGTATGAATGGAGGTGAATGTGCCTGTAAATGGAGAAAAATAAAAGATTGAAGCAAGACTTTTTGTCTTAGCATAAGCATGCTCACCTACAAATCCATACGTCTGGTCAAAATAAAAGAAGTTTCAAGTGTTGAGACATGCTAGATGATCTTCGCACGTGCCTCAACAAGAGCAAAAGCGTGCCAGTAAGGCATCAAATGCACCAAAACAAAGGATTTAAAACTTTCAGGCAAATGCAAGGCATTGGTGCACGTTTTAGACATTTGACACGCCAAAACAAAGAGGGATGATGTTAAAAGTGCGCCTATTTAACGTCTCACATGCCAAACTAGTAAAGAAGGTTTCCTAAGCAAAAGTGTGTTGTTTGCTCCTCAGATGCGCCTAATCAAAGGGAAAAGTGTGTTTGGATGTCACTGAGTGTGCTTTAGAGACGAAAATGATGTGTTGTTTATTGGAAGAATGTTTGATGGCACACTTCCTAGTTTTCAAATGCACCATATCACAGAGCCAGTGTAAAAGTGCACGTCCAGATGCAAGGATTTTAAAAAAATGTTTGTCAAGTGTTCAAAAGTGCATCTCTTTCTCATCTCGCGTTGATCCCAAATTGCAATGTATGAGTGCATACTTTCCACATATGATGTGCCAATACAAAAGAGGGTAGTTTTTAAAGAAAATGTTGAGCTAGTGTGGTGCACCTAACAATAATCTCACATGCCAATACAAAGGAATATAGTTTTTAAAGATTTGAATAGGCTAGTGTACAACGCGCACTTCGTTAATGAAACACATCAATACAAAGGAGGGATTAATGAATAGATTTTCAAGGTTTTTTAGAGGGTTTGTTGTAGAATCATCGAAGTCATTTAGAGTCGCCTATCCAAAAGTCTATTTTTAGTCTGTATTGAAAATAGATTTGCTCTTTTTAGTTGTCACCATTTTCAAAGAGAAGAGCATATTCAAAAACTTGTTATTCTTAGTTGAAGCTATTTATAGCTCATGCTATTTTTAGCTGAAGCTATTTATAACCCGTGCTATTTTTAGCATCAACTTGAAGTTGACTTTTGTTTGATCATCATGCAAGAGATGTGAGCATGAAGTCATAGTTTGCAATAAATATAATCTATAGCTCAATTGAAGGATGCATGATTCTAATATTTTAATCGTCAATTGAATTGACAATTGCATGGTTTTAATTTTAGTATTAGTGGAGCAGATAATTTGCAATAAAATTACATTTCATGCAATCAGTTAGAGTTAGGATAGGAGTGCAGTTAATTATTTTATTTACTTTCTCAAGCAATTGTTTTGTAAACAATATAAATAAGTGTTTTTTACACATAGTAGAGGGATTTAGAATCAACAGTATTAAGAACAATTATTATCAGTTGTATCAATTATTATCAATGAACAAATAACGATGAATGGCAACTCTCATGCCTGCATTATGATGAAATTGCTAGTTGTATATTACTCAATTGTATTATGATTGTAAGAATGAAGTGCTTATGGAAGAAACTGTGTATTGCTTTTGATCCAAAAAAGCAATACACAGTTTCTTCCAGAAGCACTTCATTCTTATACCATGGACTGTGGAAATATCATGTCTAGAATGTATTATGATTGATTCAATGATATTTATTATGCATGTTTTGCTTATGAATGTTGATTGAAATGTATTGTTATATGCGTTGAAAGTTAAGTCGCTTCAATGAGTTTGTAAGCTTTATATTACAGGCCAAATTGGAGATGTAGTTGGTGGCTTTGTACTATCATACATTCAATTTAACCGTAACATTTATGTTTAGGTGATAATATATCCAATCCATTTGTTTAGGTGTTAATCTATTCAATCCACGTGTACTTGCTTTGCTCAATTGATGGAAATATACAACCATAAAGACAATTTTCTCATAGCCGCGTGAGAGATTAAAATGCAAACATAGTATTCAAAATCCATATGCAAATGAAATAGACAACATACAATCAAAGGTGACACAAGATATACTTTGGGAAAACCTTCATTGAGGGAAAAACCCAGCTTCCAAAAGCATCCATCTCTCATGTATTATTCAATAATAAAGATTACAATACATATGCAGTTTCCATGAATACCCCTGAAGCATCAAGCTCTCTACATGTACTCCATGTGAACACGCATGTAACCACACATCCCATGCCATGCTTCAAACCCTCACATGTGCAACTTGCAGCCAATAGATCAAACAAGCCAAACCCAACCAACAACTCAAACAACCAACCTCAACAACTACCTGTGTGTTTGCTTTTATAGAGATAAGCTCACACAAAAACTAGATGTAGTATGGTAAAATCATATTCCCCAAAACCATGAGCATTCTAAAACCATTGACTCCCACATTTAATTATTGGTACTAAGTTTTCATTTTTTCCAATAATTAAATAATTACAAATAAATAATTAATTACTCTATGTCCCACACTCATAAAATAATTAATCCAATGTTACATACAACTTTTACAAGTGGCCCCATATAAATATTTAATGTGGCTAAACACATCACATGGATGCATCATAAATAAATCTTTATTTTACATAAATAAAATAATCAATGTTTTTGATTAAGTAAGCATGAAATAAGGGTCCTGATCTTGTTACAAAAGCAGCCCCAACTAGGCCGTAAACAATAGACCAATAACACAGGCATAACAACCCTGCTGAAAAACAACAAAATAAAACAAACCAAAAGATTTAAACAACACCAGATCCTCAGGAATCAAATCTAACTCCCCTAACCCTAGGGTGCAAAGCAACAACAAATTTGGGGAGTCCTTTCTTTTTATGTTGGACCACAGTCCAGGAAACCTCCTCATCTAAATCCTCATAGTGAGGTGAGAGGAGGGGATCCTCAACAGATGCCCCCTCCATAGAGATCCCATGCAAAGCAACCAACCCAAAGGCAGGAAGAGCTGAAGCAGTTGGAGCTGATGAAGGAGCTGTGAGTCGATCAGGAGAAACATGAGAAGTCATTGGGTTCATTGGAACCTCATCCGCTAGCACCCCCTCAGGCACCATAGGGGGGACAAACAAAGTCTCCTAAGAATGCTCATCCTCCTAGGAAGTGTTGATAGTCAAGTGATCAAGGAGATCATAAATCCACCAAGTTGCAGCACCCTTGTGACGAGAGAGAGGAAAAACAGAGGTCAAGTCACCAATAGCGAAACATTGTCTAGATCTGAAGGGGAGACCCTCATAATCTAACAGTCGCATCCAAAGCCTACCCCTACCATCAAAACTACATCTCCATGAAGGGGTTTGGAGATGTCAATATCCACTAAGATGCGAGCAACAATAAAATAATCAATGTTATGCAAGGTGTACAACACACCTATTCCAACATTCTCCCACTTGTTGTATACATTGCATAAGGGTCAATCAATGAAATACATCATCATAGGCAAACATGAAACCACATGAATCTCCAACATGCTCTCGTGCTCCATCAAGATACCTGCAATAAAATCAAAGTAACCACCATCTCAAGAAATAACTCTTATCCTCCAACATGCCACCTATGGAAGAAAAGGAACATGCCAAGGTGAAGATGCATCAATCCAAAGAACACAAGCATCAAATCCAAGTGATAAAAAAAACCCCAAGTTGCTGTCAAAGGTAAAAAACCCACATGATCAGAAATAACACATACACCATATGCTAATACATTCAACCATCCATACCTCATAGGTATCAAGAAATGATAACAAGTAGACCTTATGCCATCAACATATCCAACTCAAATCACAATGATAACAAGTCCCTGCATATACTCAATCCTGCATAAAGAAGTCCTCCAAGGTAACAACATGAAGCATGTGATAAACAACCTCAAGATCCTCCATACCCCAGTATTATGAGAACATCCAACAAATGAATCATATACATCTTGGAACTCACACTGCATGAGTAAATGTCAAATCTAGAAATAGATCAAGGCATCCAAAGATCCACTAATTGCACTCACATAGAAGATGTGGCTAAATCCTCTATCACATAGTGTCAAAGAACGCACACATAGATATACAAAACCTGCAAACTAAATAGTTGCAACATAACTCTCACCTCAAGTCCATATCTCTCTCAAGTCCTCCACATCATAAGAGAAAGAAGTCAAAGAATCTCAATAGATCCATACACATCTCAGCTCCAATGTCATGTGAACACAAACATCAAGGAAGAAGAATAAGACCAATCAAGAAAGAATCTACAAATCATAACCATGTCCTTCTATTCACACTAATGTGCTATAGCTGTGAAATGTATGATATCCTTTACAACCCCAAAACAAGAAGCCTCCTCAACATCCAACAAATCAAGATGCAAGCCTCTCAAACCAAAGGTAGATCAAACTCATAACCATCCCAAAATAGGAAACAACCCAAATCCACTAACCATCTCCATTACACACAATGATCTCATAACAACTCGGGATCAACCATAAGGAGATAACTAATCATAACCATGCATCTACTCCTTAAACAAGTCCTCAAAGCATAATCCATAGCTCAAGACTCAAGCATGATAAGACAAGATACAAAGAAAGAATGCATTTGAAAAACAGGTGGGCCATACCTATCAAATCATTCACCGTCGAGTGGACCAAGAGTGGGGATGAGATTGCTCCTCTAGGATGCACCAAGCCTCAATGACTTTCTCCAAGAACAATCTCCTCAATAGATCTATGTTGAACTCACGTCCAACCAAGGTGTAGGCTCCTCGGTCTTGCTGCTAAAATCTCATCAAAGAGTAATCATCCCAACACATGATCTCCAAGAACAAGAGATCTCTAGCCTCACCCAAGTCTCCAAGTATCCATGAGTACCTCCATGATCAATCCATGCTAAAATCCAAATTCAAATGACCAATGTACTCAATACCAAGAGAATCGACAAGATCATTGTCAAAGCTCCCACTGCACGTCTGCATAACCTAGGAACACATCATGACATGATGATCTAATCATCTCCTCAAAAGGAAGATCTATGTCTCATAAGAACATATCCTTCTCCAAAGAGCACCTGCATCATGCCAACACTCTAACATATGATCAAGAGTAAACCAAGACAATACCAACCATCCTGTAAGCAAGGATCACCTGTCAAAACTGACAAACCATAACCAACACCTCAACCAAAGACTCCAAGAGTCCTCCATGGTACCAAGATGTCAACATCTCCAAATCACATGAAGATAATCATCCCCTGTCAATAGAACTCAAGATGTCAATGAACTCTAACTGTATAGAACAAACATAATCCAAGAGCTCCTCCATGACACCAACCATTGCAGAAGATCATCCATCACCTAAATGATGAATCCATATCATAGCCAAAGCTCCCACTGAATCATGATACCGAGCTACACATGGCATCATGATAACCATCAAACCATCACTGTTAAAAGCTCCCACTGAATCATGTAACTAAGCTATCCATGACATAATGATAACCATCTCCTAAATGAAGATCATCCATGGCCCCAACACAATCAAAGAATCCCGCTGTAACGACAACAACTCCCAAAAGGTCAAGTAAAACATAATCTTCAAACCAAGAAGATGAACAACCCCTTGTAAACCAGGAACCAATCCAACACCACCAATAATGCACTGCATAACTAACATGCCGTGCCAAAGTCCCAACCAAACAAGGAACATCCATGACACCATGATCACCACCCAATGTACCTGCACCAAACTCCCATTAAGTCACACAACTATACCATATAGTCAACAATCATAGGTCCCATATCATGACTGTATCAGGTAATACCATCTCTCTCTATATCTCATAATGACAAGCAAACTAATGAAACATGTAACTAAAAGAAGCCACAAATCAAAATATGCATCAACATTAAAATATTTGTGGGCATAGACAACCCACATCCAAGTCATATGTACAACATGTAAACACAGACAACCTACAACACTGTACAACCTATAGATCTCACAATCTAGCATGCAAATTCAACAATACATTTATAATGCTATCAACAAAGGATAATCATAGATAAACCTGTAATTTTGTAATGACAAACACCAAATCACCTCAGATTCAATTTGCCATCAACTCACAAAAGCACCATAAGTCAAAGGAACCAAAAATAGCTCAAACTGAAACAAATTGAACAAACTCTAGAATATCATATCCAAACCTACTCCACTGTGTAGTGCTCAAAAATACCTTTCCAATGTCTATAAGAAGTTCAAAATTTAACTATGTATGCGCAAGTTATGCCAAGTCAAAGATTAAAACGCATATCTAGCTTTCAATTGGAAAAATCTAGTCAAAACAACAAAATATGGAAAAACTTCTGACATCACTACGTGGTACACAGAGAGAGCTTTTTGTCGGCTATAAGAAGTTGAAAATCCAACATCGTGGGACCAAGTTATGTCTTCTAGAAAAAAATTGCCCCTTTAGGCTATATAACTGGCCCTCGTGGCCCTTTGGTGGCTCTATGGTGCCCCATGGCTGACCCACTAGCGGCAGTGGCGCGTCGATGCTGCTCGGGTGACACCTTAGTGGCGGAACTGAAAAAGGTTTTAAAAACAGTAAAATTTTATTGTATTTTTTATTTAAATAATGGTTTAAAAGCCCGCTAGGGGCTAGGCATAGGCTCCCTTGACTAGGGGCCGGTGACCGGGGGCTTTAAGCCCCACCGGCCTGGCTTCCCCAATGGCCAGGGGCCTACCGCCAACTGATAGCGCTTGGCACTGACAACGTCGTGCGGCTCGTCAACGCCAGTGCAGGCCTGACACTTAATGGTGTAGGGGGTATGACCCCCCCAAATGTTTAATAATTTTAAAAAATAAATTAAAACAAGATTTTTGCAAGATAAATTTTTTTAAAAAAAAATTTCCTTCTACAAAAACCTTCCCGGCCGTACGGCTAGGGTTGGGGGGCAAATTTTTTTTTTTGTATTTTTTCCAGTAACCAAAATAGATCAAATTTTATGTCAATCTTCGTCTCTCAGGCCTCCTGGATCCAATTATGAGGCCCATTTTGTCCCAAGGGACCATATGTGAAACTTACCCTTCAAAACCCTCATGGTGAACACTAAGAAAACACCATTTTTCCAACTCAGATTCATAAACCCAGATCTGCAAAAAATAACCACAAATATGCAACCCCATAACCCCAAATCTGCAAAACAAAACCTGCACAAAACCCTCATACCTTGCAATGTATTCATTCTTTTCCAGCAAAGCCATCGATTCCACTATACACAAAAAACTACTCATAGCAAGGGTTATCAAAATAGGGATTTCTCCTCCCACAACTGAGCAACCATAGCTCTGATACCAAAAGATGGAAATATACAACCATAAAGACAATTTCTGCATAACCCCATTAGAGATTAAAATGCAAACATAGTATTAAGAATCCATATGCAAAAGAAATAGACAACATACCATCAAAGGTGACACAAGATATACCCTGGGAAAAACCTCATTGACAGATAAACCCATCCTACAAAAGCATCCATCTCTCATGTATTATTCAACAATAAAGATTACAATACATATACAGAGTCTCCAAGAATAACCTTGAAACATAGAGCACTCTACATGCACTCCATGTGAACCAACATGTAACCACACATCCCATGCTATGCTTCAAACCCTCACATGTGCAACCTGCAAGAGATGCTCAAACAAGCCAAACCTAGCCAACAAATCAAACAACCAACCTCAACAAATACCTGTGTGTTTGCTTTTATAGAGATGAGCTCACACAAAAACTAGATGTAGTATGCTAAAACCATATTTCCCAAAACCATGAGCACTCTAAAACCTTACCCCACATTTAATTATTGGTACTAAGTTTTCCTTTTTTCCAACAATTAAATAATTACAAATAAATAAATAATTCCTTTATGTGTCCCACACACATAAAATAATAAACCCAATGTTACATACAACTTTTACAGGTGGCCCCATATAAATATTTAATGTGGCTAAACACATCACATAGATGCACCACAAATAAATATTTATTTTACATAAATAAAATAATCAATGGTATGCAAGGTGTACAACACACCTATTCCAACATCAATATCTGAATCTAACTAAACATTAAAAGTATTTAGTAGTAGAGTTTCAATTCAAGTAAAAAAAGCACAAAACCCTTTGGTTCGAGTTAAAAGTGCATTTCAACATGTTGCAAACCCAAAAAGATTACATATTTATATTTTATCCAACATGAACATGAAACACCTTTGAAAACATTGTAAAGTCTATAAATTGAACTACATGTACAATTTTAGGCTAGTTTTAGTTTATAGGGAGCTTTCTTTTCTAATTTGAAGATCCGTTCTACCATACATTTGTTTCATTTTGTGTCACAGTTGAAAGACACAAATTCAAAAACTAACAGTTTTTGGCAACTCTACTGATGAACGACATATGACTCCATCTTATTCATCAAGCTATTCAAGTTTGGCACAAAGGGTTCAGAGTTCATAAGTATTTTTTAGTTCCAGGCGAGGACTTCCTATGGTTGATCAGGAGGGTAACCGCATCAATAACAATCATAAACCTCCATTGCGGCTATGGGGAAATCAGATTGGTCCATTGATATTGGCAAAAAATAAAGAGCTTCCCTGAGGCTCAAGGAAGAATTTTCTAAAGTTATATGGTGATGGCAAGTAACATCCTAACAAGCATATTTCAGGCTTCACCACTGCATGTGGAATTTTCAAATTAGCTCATGAATATGTTGTTGTTTGCTTATTTGTGGAAACTTTACAAGGTGCAACAATTGATTGGTTTCATCACCTTGTTGTTAGCTCAATCACAACTTGGGAATTTATGCATGAAAGATTCCTTGCACATTTCAAACTTGTGAAAAATAGTCATATCTTGTTTGCACAACTCTCTAATGCTAAGAAAGATGAAAGTGAATCGATGTGGGAGTTTGTTGCATGATTCAATTATCTGGTTGCCAAAGTTGTTAATACTCAAAATCCTTCTTTTGAGACCCTTCTAAGTTGCTTCATCAATGCTCAATCTTTAGAACATGCTTTCTTTCTCAAGCAAGGAAATGTTACAGAATTGAGGGAGGATCAAGAATATTCCATTGAGTTGGAGGATCACTTGATTTATTTAGGAAATATATAAAAAGACTCAATCAGGTCACTGATTCCTATGAATGTCTCACCACTTTAGAAATATCCATCTCCTCCAAGTAGAACATATGCTTTCATCAATTATGTCAGTAATGCTCCTCATATGGCTACTTCACCAACAAGGCAAGTGGCAAAAGTGTCCTCTCTTGCACAAATATATTGCTTGTTCAATGCAAAAAATGAACATGATGGCAAAAGTTGTCTTGAAATGTAAAGATTCATGCAAATATTGATAGCTTCAAATTAAAGTCAAGGATTTTTAGATGATCCTAAACATCTTTTAGATGAATCCAATGGTAGCTCTATTATGGGATTCACCTAATGTGAACCTAATATTGAAAGGAATGATTTTCATAATCATATATCAAGCAACATCATGTGTTTGCATAACCAAAAACAACAAATGGAACAAGAATATCTATCAAAAGTAGAAACCTGCCCACTTTGTGCAAATTCTTTGAGGCCAAAGAAGAATTGTTGATGGAAGAACCTGATATTAGAAAAATATTGCATATCTTCTTGGAGGAGGATGAAGTCAAGTCAGAGTTTGAAGAACAACGTTGCAAGCAAGAAGAAGATAAATATATACTATAGTGAGCAATGATGAATCCAACTTCTTAGCTTCATTCGAAGGGTGGTTCAAAGAGCTTGTGTTAGATATAATCAAATAAGAGAAAGATCTTTTTCTCTCTCAAGAGTTCTCAAATTCAAAAGTTTCCATATGCACTCATGATGAAAGATCTTAGTTGAATTTGGTTGAAGAGGCAAAGACTTGGTTACCAAGGGTTGGTGTTTTTGTTTAGGAGATCAAAGAAGCATCACAATTAAATCAAGAACAACATTTTATTCTTATTGAAGATAGTTCAAATTTGGAGGCATTTGTCAGATCAAAAGTTCTTGAGGAGGACTATTTACCAGATCTTGATAGTTTTCTAGAACATCTAGAGAGAAAGTCTTTCGTAGAGGATACAATGAATTTCCTATTACAGTTCAACTCTTCACCTTCATCCTTAATAGATTCCATACATGTTGGTGAAGAAGCTCATGTAGAAGAAGAAAAGCTCATGGAAGATTCAGTTATGATTAGTGAAGAAATTGGTATGGAGAAATTGAAAACTCTCAATGCCATGTATGGTAAGGTATGCAGTATGTGAAAGGAATGAAACATATGAAGAAGTGAATACAAGGGATGAAGAATGTCAAGAAGATATTAGGAAAGAGGAAAAAAATACTAGAAGAAACCGTTCCTATTCTTGCTTGTATGTCACAAGATGATGGATGGAAAAGTGAGCTACTAGAAGATATTTTCAACAGGTATACTTTGATAATGATCTGGTGGTTGACGACTTAGACCTTGATGGTCTTTCAGAATCAGATTATGAGGATCGAATGGATGAAGACAATCAATGAAAATAATGAAGAGGTACCCCAATCACCAGGTACATAACTATTGTTAGTGGTAGAACCGAAAAGTCAAGAAGAGGTGATGGAAATTCTCTTTGAACAACTTCAGCCTTTTCGAAAGGACGATACATGGACTGATTTCAAGGTTGCATATGTCGAAGACATAGATGAAGAAGATCAAATCTGATATGTGGTGGTTACTATTCCTACAATGTACTATGGCCACATGACCTTGTTAGATATCTTTAGAAGGAGGCTTAGTACCTTCACCTGCAACAAAGGTTTCTCATTATGGAAGACGATGTTCTAGAACCAATGCATATCAATCAGTTTGTCTTGAATTTCTCATTGCATGATCATGTCTATCCACTTGAACCGTGGCTCTTTGAGAAAGTGTTGTAGAGCTTGAAAGGCTATGTGCTACCATGATATGATTCCTAGCTCAAGTGGAGAGGTTGTTACTTTTCCTAGCCTATAAATGGTTTTTAGTGACTCATTTGGTAGCCCTTTATTCCTACTCATAAAGAGCATTTATGTTTTTCATATTTTTTGTATTGTACTTCTCAATTTGTAATGTCTTTGTCATGTCATATTATTTTCCTTTTTTGTGATGTAATGTCATGTTTTGTCATCATTTAGGTGATTTAGGAATATTCTTCAACTTTGTTGCCCAACTGATAAAGCATCGGTCTACTTGTAAATCTATAGATTATGAGGTCCTCCTATGTCACAAGTATATGCCATGGTCCCCAGCCAAAACCGATTGTTGTACCCATATGATTTTTTGTATGATGACAAACCTACCAAACAAAAGTCTCATTTGTTGCCTATTATCACCTGAATTTGCACTTTGTTGTTGAAGCTTTTTGCAGTTCCAACAAATTCAGTGAAACATGGGATTGGTCTCAAGGTGTGGGACCTTGTAGTTGAGACCAAACCTCTAGAGAAGACTGGTTCCTCTTTCTGGACTTAAGGTCTAGAGAATTTAACTAAATCTAATGTTACTACTCACAAGGAAAAGGGGAAGAAAATGCTAAAATTGAAATGGGGTGATGCACCAAATTTAATATGTTTAACTGTGCTTGTATTAACACAACAATGACCTTAAAACTACAACAAACTCACACTGACTCACGTAAACATCACAGAGGTTCGGGTAGAAAATTGAAGCTATTAAAGGGACCATTTTGTCCACAATACAAGCATACGATTCTTAAATAAACACAGTGTAAAGTTACAAAGAGAGGCAAAATAACAGTGTTGGTAATTTTCCCAGACTGGATGCTTATTCCCAGTTGTCCCTACAAGGTAGCCATCATTGATCAATAGGATTCCCAGGCTAGGGGCCAACATTATAGGAGATAGACTCTATAAATATCTCCTCTTCTTCTTTAGGCTCTACAGAACCAAGGGGGATATTCCCTATTCAACATCCATAAGATATGCTTGTGAATTGGTTGGGATGTCGACACAAAGCAGATAAATCCTCTCTTATGTAGACCAAAACTGCAAGATAAGTGCAAAGGGGCTAGCTTTGGGCCTATATTCAGTTGTAGACAGAGGATTTCGGTCCTAAAACTACTCCTAATATCCTAAAGGTTTTATTTAAAGTTTAAGTTTGATTTTATGTTTGGAGGCAAAACTGAGACCTTGGGTTGCAACCAAAATACAAGACCAGATCGGTGCCTATCTAGGGCTCGGAGTCAATAGACATATATATGTGAATGTTTATCACAGACCTAAAACAATAATCATATTTCAAGGGGATTATGCAATGTCTGCCTTACAGACAACACCCAAGATAATGTATTTAGTTATTTCTGCTTACAAACATCCTTACTGCAATGTATTCTTCTTAATACTTAAACCCAGAACATTTAATCCACTCCTTGAGCAGAAGTAAAAGATTAAAGCATTCAATATAGCAAACCCATATTCTAGAATCACTAATACCGCTTAGATATTCAGATTCAGAAGAACACATTCAATTTGGAGACAAATAACAAAATACATGCTATAAAGCATTATTCATTTAAATCAACATGAAACTGATAAATTCTGTGTATAAGATATTCAACATACAACTCATAAACTCACGAAATACCCAGCACAGAGCCACCAATGAGATTGTATCTGATTACATCACCAAGAAAAAGTTGTCCAGTTTTCAACAACCACAACTGAGTAACACAGTCTGGCTTTTATACCAAGACTGTACTCAGCAAAATTAATTACAAGACAAGATCAAAATTTTTACTAGATACCAAGCATGAGAAATGACACTCAAAATAATAAATGCAGCAGAGGGACAAGGAGGAGGGAGCAGGTGAAATTGGGAAGAGTGCCGCTGCATGGAGATCTTCTTCCTAAATCGGGTGGTTGAACCTGTCAACTCCATCTATCATCTTCTACACGTCTGCCATTACTGCTTCAGCTACCCGCAACCTTCTTTGAAACCTGCAGTAGCGTGCCCATGGAGTTTCCCACTCAAAAAATGCGGTCGCAAACAAAGAAACCCATCGCTGCACGAAATTGAAAGATGGCCATCGATTTTGATTCCATCGCTTGAGATAAACGGCTCACAACACCTTTGAAAAGTCGCGAACCAATAATATTGTGCCTCATGAGCACCTCACTCCTCTATCACCGACTTTTCACCCTTGTATATGCAGGCCCAAATGCATATACAACTGTCTTATATACAAGTCGGACATCAAATGTTATAGAACAATTTGAAAATTGGTTCAAATCTAGCTTGTATGCCCTTTATTGCACATCGGCTTGTACACCAGCATATACAAGCGCTTTATACAACCCACGGACCTGAAATATTTATTCGTTGCATTTTATTCCTCCATCGCGTCCGGGCTGTATGTCCCTTCGCTTGCATCCATCGCCTTGTATCTGCGCATGTACATTCTCCTTATAAATGCAAGGCGGATGTCAAATTTTATGAAGCAGATTGGAAACATATTCGGGTTCGGCTCGCATCTTGACCTTTGTATCTTCGCTTGTATATTTTGTTTGTATGCTGAATATACAAACACAAACATACAAGCGGGGAATCTTTTTTAAGAATATTCGATATACATTCTCCCCTTGTATGCTGAACATGTACAAACCTACTTGTATATCCGCTGCACTGTTCACTTTGCATATCGCGGGCCTTTGTATCTTTTTCAATGTACATTTCGCTTGCATGTTCTACATACAAGCCCGATATACAAGCAGGGCCGATATACAAATGTCGAATATTCTCAGAATCCTACAGAAGATTCCCCCAATGTATATGCAACCCGATATACATTTAGAAATGCATATAACTCAGTTCTTCAATAATTTTCAAAGGCTGACTGAGATTTCACAAGCCCGCGACATGATTTGATCACTCACACACACAGAAACTTAACATTTTATCGCGTGTGATGGGAAAAGGCGGTAGCATATTGCATGTGGGCCGGTCAATCTATAAGCACAAAGGCATAAGGATAAAACTTAATAACCGGGAACCCACCACAGGAGGTCAATCATCAAAATAGAAAAACAACGTAGGGCCCCAAGACTCAGAAATTTTAGGGTTTGGATGAAAAATCCTGCAAATGCTCAAGCTTAAAACCCTAAACATAAATGAGTACTAACACAGGCTCCGATAGGGGACATGCAGGGGCAAGACTGCAGTGAGGACCAGACTACTCCGGGGCAAACCAGGCAATCCCAAAACTCAAAACACGACCGACTATACAAGGCATGTACAAAATATTTACACCTGGTTTACAGTGTGCACATAAGGTACTCATTTATGAGAAAAAATCTTTAAGGAATTTACCGTGCACAGGCAATTCTAGTAGTTCACCATTGAGGGCCTGGAGAAAATAAGAATCATCTCCATGAATAGTGCCAATTTGGTATGGGCCAATCCATAAGGGCTCAAATTTATCGTGTTTGCCCCCTTTCATGGCTCTTTGCTTTCCACATGAGGACCAAATCACCTATCTGAAACCTTCTCTCTGTAGCCCTTCTATCAAATAGATATTTCACCTTTTGCTGTGTCTTGATGCTTGTGTTATGTGCTTCCCTTCTTATTTCATCTAGTGCAACCAACTGATTTACCCTTTCAGTGATTGGGTCTCCAATCTCCTCATCATTCCCTCAGATGAATTTGTATACTGGTAAGAGATTGTTCACAGGCAATCTAGCCACTGCACCATATACTAATTCATAAGGTGACCTTCTAGTTGCTCTTTTTACTATTACCCTCTCAGCCCATAATGCCAACTTTAGCTTTGAATCCCAAGACCTCTTATTTTTATCTATCATCCTTTTGATGATTTTCATGAGACTTTTGTTGCTTGACTCTGCCTAACCATTCCCTTGTGGATAATATGGTGATGTATGAGACAAATCAATTCCGTAATTGCTGCAAAAATCAATAAACTCACCAGACCTGAAGCACATAGCATTATCTGCGACCAATTTGGCTGGTACTCCAAATCTGATAACAATATTTTCTAGAATAAAATCCATCACCACTTTGCTTGTAGCTTTTTTAGTTGGGATGGCCTCAATCCATTTAGTGAAGTAATCAGTGGCAACCAGAATCCAACTGTGCCCTCCACTTGATTTTTCTGATATTTCCCCTATGAAATCAATCCCCCATTGCTGAAATGGAGCTTCTACAGTTATAGTCCTAAGGGGCAATACACCTTCATATTTTAACTTTCCTGAGAACCTCTGGCAAGAATCACATTTTCTTACCATCTTGTGTGCGTCTGAGAAGAGAGTTGGCCACCAATAACCAGCTCTGAGAATTTTGTGGGCTATTGTTTGGGCTGCATAGTGTCCACCACACACTCCATTGTGCATGTCATTTAGAATATCCTGAGCCTGATCCTCATCCACACATCTTAGCAATACACCATCAGGATTTTTCCAATATAGCTCTCCTTGAACAATGATGTATTTAACAGCCTGTAGCTTCAAGGTCCTCATCTGATTGTCACTGAGGTGGGTAGGACAGTTTAAATTCTGCAAATAGTACACTATGTCTTTATACCACTCAGATCCTGACATATTTATAACTTCATTATGTACTGCATTCACTTGGCATGCCTCTAGATTTGACTGTGTCATCAGTTTTGCCAAACCTTGTCCTCTTACCAGTTTTGTGATCTGTATTTCAATATTAAACTCTTGCAATTTATTTATCCATCTGCATCTTCTTCTAGTTACCTTCTGTTGAGTAAAAATATCTTTGACTGCTGCATGAGGCACATATGCAACTATGCGAGAGCCTACCAAATATGGCCTAAAACTTTTGACTGCTCTGACCAGTGCATATGCTTGCTTCTCCATGATGTCATACTTCAATTCAGCAGCCTGCAATGACCTGCTAAAGAAAGCTATAGGTTGTTCAAAACCTTCTACATTTTTCTGCAATAAGCATGCAGCAATAGTATGGAAAGAAGTAAATGAGAATAACTGAAATGGCTTAGAAAAATCAGGAGATTTTAACACAAGAGCCATCTTTATAGCTTCTTTTATACTCTGAAATGATTTAGTCGCTTCACCTTCCCATTTGACAGTTGCACCTTTCTTCAACATCTTAGAGATATCTTTGGTAGTCTCTGCAAAGTTAGGCACAAATCTTCTAACAAAGTTAATTTGTCCAAAGAAGGACTGGACACCTTTCACTGTTCTAGGGATCTGGATCTTGTCAATTGCAGCCACCCTTTCAGGATCAATCCTGACTCCATCTTTGGAAACAATGTGTCCAAGCAATTTTCCTTCCACAACCCCAAAAGCACATTTCTTTGGGTTGAGCGAGATGCCATACTCTAATGCTCTAGTAAAGATCTGCTCCAAGTGCATACAATGCCGCTCCTCCTTTTTTGAATAAGCAGTCAAGTCATCTTGATATACAGCTAAGATTGAGTCAATTAATCCTGCAAAAGCAACATCCATTGCCCTCTGAAATGTGGCACCTACATTTGTCAGTCCAAATGGCATTCTCACATATACATAGGTTCCCCATGGGGTGGTGAAGGCAGTTTTGAACTATTCTGATTCTTTTACTTTCACTTGATTGTACCCAGAAAATCCATCCATCATGGATAGAAGCTCACAGCCAGTCACCTTCTGTAACATGGCTTCCATGTTTGGCAATGGATAATTGTCCTTCAAAGAAGATATATTCAAATTTCTAAAATCCACACAAAGCCTTATGTCACCATTCTTTTTTCTAACTGGGACAAGGTTAGACACCCAAGTTGAGTGTCTAATAGGCATGATTATTCCAGCCTCCCTAAGCTTCATAAGTTCTTGCATTTTAGGAGCTAAAGTTGGGTTGATAGGCCTTTGTTTTTGTCTAAATGGTTTAGCTCCAGGCTTCAAAGGGATTTCATGGTGGAATAAATCCTCTCTATAAGCTTTCAGGTCCTCATATGACCAGGCAAAAAAATGCTTATACTTTCTCAGTAATGCAATCAACATGGTTCTGATATGTGGCTTGACCTGTTTGCTAATATATACCTTTTTGGGGGCATGAGACGTCCCCAAGTTTATCTCCTCCAAGTCATTCTTGTTTGTTGGAGATGACTTTGTAGCAAATTGGTCCCTATTGTCAAAAGCTCGCTCTAAAGCAACCAGCCCTCTAGGGATTTTATTTGTCTTGAGTTGAATTACCTCCTTCTCTAAGAGAGTTTCTTTTCCATCTACAACCTCTACAAGATTCTGAAAATCTATTTCCTGGTTCTCATATTTATCAATGCAATGTAGAAATCTGAGCAAATCCTTATCATCATCAAACACTTGCCAGCTGCATACATTATCTGGCACTGCAGGTCTAATTTTGACCTCAACATTTGTAACATCTGATAGAGTTATATCATCTGGCCTTACGGCTACATTAGCTAGAAAATCTGCCCTGACATTTTTTGATCTCTCTATCCAATTTATTGAAAATGCGTCAAAAATTCAATTGTATCCCAAATAGCATGCTTATATTGTTTTAACCTTTTATTTTTTGATGCATACTTATCTCTCACTTGGGAAACAACTAAATTTGAATCACCAAATAATTTGAGCATCTTGATTCCATGCTTTAGAGCAACATTCAATCCTAATAGCAGAGCCTCATACTCTGCAATATTATTTGTACAGGCAAACTTCAGCAAGAATGAGAATTTTAGAAGCTTACCGGTTGGAGACAAAAATACAATGCTAGCACCAGAGCCTTCCTTCGAACAAGCTCCATCAAAGTACATGGTCCAGAGACCATGTTGGTCAAGCTCTTGAAAGCACATGTCTCTCCCTTTACCTTCTTTATCATCTGAGACAATCCTGAAGTTTTCACAGTCAGTGTCCATAAAACATATATGTTCCTCTGACTCTTGGTCCTCAACTGTTTCTGATGATGTTTCTTCTCTGATCTATTTGACATCCCTGCCATTCATAGGGATCATAGCATATGAGAGGTCAAGTTGCATACTCCCACCAATCAATGCTGCCCATCTTCTTGATAACAACATGCCATACTGTGGCTTGATATCAACAACTGTTATATTCATTTTGTAAGTCCTTTTTGGATATGTCACCAGTCTGAAATCCACATCTTTCATAATTCCAATGATAGGTACTTTCCTAGCATCCATGGCATAGCATTTCCCACATGCTTTGTCTATTTTTAATCCAGCTTGCTGCATGATAGCCAAAGACATGATATTTGTTGACGCTCCTGAGTCAAGCATACAATTCTTAATCACTTTTCCATTTATGACAAGGGAGACATAAAATGGTTCAACCGTGAAGGGCACTTTGCCATGGTCATCCCCAGATATACCTCAGGAATTTCATCTTCATCCATACACATGGCTTGTTTTTTACCCTCAGTTTCAATATTCTGATTAGCTTGACAGGGTACTCCTAAAATTAGGGATACTGTTTTATTTCTGAACTCTTCAACTTTCATCAGCTCCATTAATGGAACAGAGATCTTTACTTGGGACAAGACATGAGTGATGTCAAACGGAGCAATATTTTGTATGACAGTTGTAGCTCGATCTAGAGTTTTATTTTTATCTTGGCATGATCCAGCTTTAACTCTTATGGCTCCTTGGTTGTCATTCTTGATTTGAGAAATTTTGTTTTGATCCTCAACCTGGGGAATTCTATTTTCTGGTCCTTAAGGATCATGACCTATTTTTTGCTTAAAGTTTTGCCTATTATTGATCCATTGCTTCTTTTGCGTTTCAGCCCCTTTATGACTATTCATTGGCTGGCTCACAAAAGTATTCTCTGGTTGGTGTGAGTTGCTTACCTGAGCTTTGCCCCTGAGATTGTAATTGCTTTTAACTTAAGCTACTGCTGTAGCTGTAAAGGCTCTAATCTCTTCATCAAAAGGCTTCCTCAAGTTATTCAAAAAATTGTGCGAATCCTGAGCATAAGCATAATTGTCTTCATCATCTTCATCATAGGGAAATGACTGGCAGACATGAACCTCATTATTTATGCTTGCATCGACATCAGGAAAAGGATACTCCCTGTTCGTAAACAACATATTTACATTATCATCCTCCATGCAATGTGGCTCATTGCACTCATCACAGGCAACAACATTGTTATATAGAGACTGAGCAATCATACATTGTGACTATGAGTGAGGCATTTGGCATATTATACACCATGGGGTGTCATCAACCATATTAACAGTTTTCTTCAAAGGGTCAGGTGTTTCCTTAGCATTTTGAGCTCTTTGATTTGTATTGCTGTACGGGAGGATGGGTTTACCATTATGCCAATTGGTATGATATGGCATGTCATGTAATGATGGTCTTCTTTCTTGCCTTTGGTAAACCTGTCTGTCAGGACCTATCCCCTTTTCATTTTTAGCCATTCTATAGCTCAGGTCCTTGACAATAGTTGTCAACTTATCTAATTTATCCTTAGAAGTAGATGCACTGCCTTGAACACTTTGAGATTTAGTATTTGGATTTTGTAGAATTTTCACATCATCTCTTCTATTTGTCTTACCAGACGCTTTTCTATTATTTTCAATATTTGTTACTATTTTGAAAGCATCTCTGAGGTTGTGAGGATCCTTATCCCTTAACCCGTAAGCTGTTTTAGCATCAAAAGCATTTATGTATAACACTATGCACATAGGTTCATTGGGCCTCAGGTGATGTGGCAATTTGTTCAACACCTTAGTGAATCTAGCATTAAAATCAACAACCTGTTCATTTGATCCTTTGGTAATGCCAGTGAATTCATTAATGAAAAAACTAGGATCAATCTTGTCACCATACTGTTCTTTGAAAATTCTACTGAAGTCATCCCATGATGAAACACTTCTGTCAGGCAGACACCTGTACCATTCTCTGGCTTCATCAACTAAGGATTGCATAAATAATTTCATAAAAACATCCTCATGCTCAACCTCAAAGTTGTCCATGATATTTTGAAAAACTTTGAAATGGTCTTCCCCTGACACAGTATTATTTCCTAAAAATTTAGGCACTTGCAGCCTCACATGTTTGTCGATAGGATTGGGGTAACCAGGAATGCCGTCAAAAACTAACTCCCTGAATCTGTCTAGCTGCATAGGCTGTCTACCAAATTGATTAGCATTGGCATTTCTGTTTGCATTCTGATTTCTTACATTATTTAATGGTATTCTAGCATTGTTTTCATTCTGTCTTTGATCATTATGCTGATCCTGGACTTCATTTCTTTGCTGGTTTCTCTACACATTTGCATTTTCAAGGGTAGGAATTAAATCATTCTGAGCAACTCTCAGAGCTTGCACTTTCTGTCTCATGTCATCTCTGATTTTTACTGCCTGCAGATACTCTAATTCTGCTCTTAAACTTTTGATTTCTTTAGCTAATTGTTCCTCTTTGGGCATAGAAGAGGATGGTCCCATTCCATTTCGGTCATCATTATCCTCATCCCTTGGAGACTCAACCTCTTCAAATCTATCATTGGGATCCAAGAAAGGGCATTCCTGAAAATCCTCTGACCTTATTCTCAAATCAACACCCTGCTGTCTTTCATATACGTTCTGGATTTCAGCCTCAGTGTTTGAAAAATAAGGTATTGTCCGCTTTGAAGATCCTGGATTATCTTGAATATTATCATTACTTCTGGGAGAACCCTCTTGACTAGCTTGAACAGTCCCTTTTTTACTATACATCATTTTTCTGGGTAATTCTTCAAACAAATAATTACGCAGGGATCTTCTCCCTTGCATACAAATTTTTACTTTATCGGTAGGGAGATTGGTTCGGAGTCGCCACCTATAACTAGGAATTGTTTTCTTTTTAATCAGGGTTCTTTCACTTCACTTCCCCAGCAGAGCCGCCAAAATCTGTTGCGACTCAGATGGGCAATAATTTACCAGGGATGAAAAGATAATACTTTCACTTCACCTCCCCAGCAGAGTCGCCAAAATCTGTTGGTAATTTTCCCAGACTGGATGCTTATTCCCAGTCGTCCCTACAAGGTAGCCATCATTGATCAACAGGATTCCTGGGCTAGGGGCCAATAGTATAGGAGATAGACTCTATAAATATCTCCTCTTCTTTTTTAGGCTCTGCAGAACTAAGGGGGGTATTCCCTATTCAACATCCATAAGATATGCTTGTGAATTGGCTGGGATGTTGACACAAAGCAGATAAATCCTCTCTTATGCAGACCAAAACTGCAAGATAAGTGCAAAGGGGCTAGCTTTGGGCCTATATTCAGTTGTAGACAGAGGATTTCGGTCCTAAAACTACTCCTAATATCCTAAAGGTTTTATTTAAAGTTTAAGTTTGATTTTATGTTTGGATGCAAAACTGAGACCTTGGGTTGCAACCAAAATACAAGACCAAATTGGTGCCTATCCAGGGCTTGGAGTCAATATACATATATATGTGAATGTTTATCACAGACCTAAAACAACAATCAGATTCCAAGGGGATTATGCAATGTCTGCCTTACAGACAATACCCAAGATAAAGTATTTAGTTATTTCTGCTTACAAACATCCTTACTGCAATGTATTCTTCTCAATACTTAAACCCAGAACATTTAATCCACTCCTTGAGCAGAAGTAAAAGATTAAAGCATTCAATATAGCAAACCCATATTCTAGAATCACTAATACCCCTTAGATATTCAGATTCAGAAGAACACATTCAATTTGGAGACAAAGTACAAAATACATGCTATAAAGCATTATTCATTTAAATCAACATGAAACTGATAAATTCTGTGTATAAGATATTCAACATACAACTTATAAACTCACGAAATACACAGCACAGAGCCACCAATGAGATTGTATTTGATTACATCACCAAGAAAAAGTTGTCCAGTTTTCAACAACCACAACTGAGTAACACAGTCTGGCTTTTATACCAAGACTATACTTAACAAAATTAATTACAAGGCAAGATCAAAATTTTTACTAGATACCAAGCATGAGAAATGGCACTCAAAATAATAAATGCAGCAGAGGGACAAGGAGGAGGGAGCAGGTGAAATCGGGAAGAGTGCTGCTGCATGGAGATCTTCTTCCTAAATCAGGTGGTTGAACCTGTCAACTCCATCTATCATCTTCTGCACTTCTGCCATTAATACTTCAGCTACCCGCATCCTTCTTTGAAACCTGCAACAGCGTGCCTATGGAGTTTCCCGCTCAAAAAATGCGGTCGCAAACAAAGAAACCCATCGCCACACGAAATTGAAAGATGGCCATCGATTTTGATTCCATCGCTTGAGATAAACGGCTCACAACACCTTTGATAAGTCGCGAACCAATAATATCGTGCCACATGAGCACCTCACTCCTCTATCACCGACTTTTCTCCCTTGTATATGCAGGCCCAAATGCATATACAACTGTCTTATATACAAGTCGGACATCAAATGTTATAGAACAATTTGAAAATCGGTTCAAATTCGGCTTGTATGCCTTTTATTGCACATCAGCTTGTACACCAGCATATACAAGCGCTTTATACAACCCACGGACCTGAAATATTTATTTGCTGCATTTTATTCCTCCATCGCATCTGGGCTGTATGTCCCTTCGCTTGCATCCATCGCCTTGTATCTGCACATGTACATTCTCCTTAAACATACAAGGCGGATGTCAAATTTTATGAAGCAGATTGGAAACATATTCGGGTCTGGCTCGCATCTTGACCTTTGTATCTTCGCTTGTATATTTTGTTTGTATGCTGAATATACAAACACAAACATACAAGCGGGGAATCTTTTTTAAGAATATTCAATATACATTCTCCCCTTGTATGCTGAACATGTACAAACCTGCTTGTATATCCGCTGCACTGTTCACTTTGCATATCGCAGGCCTTTGTATCTTTTTCAATGTACATTTCGCTTGCATGTTCTACATACAAGCCCGATATACAAGCAAGGCCGATATACAAATGGCGAATATTCTCAGAATCCTACAGAACATTCCCCCAATGTATATGCAACTCGATCTACATTTAGAAATGCATATAACTCAGTTCTTCAATAATTTTCAGAGGCCAACTGAGATTTCACAAGCCCACGACATGATTTGATCACTCACACACACAGAAACTTAACATTTTCTTGCGTGCAATGGGAAAAGGCGGTAGCATATTGCATGTGGGCCGGTCAATCTATAAGCACAAAGGCATGAGGATAAAACTTAATAACCGGAAACCCACTATAGGAGGTCAATCATCAAAATAGAAAAACAACGCAAGGCCCCAAGAACTTAGAAATTTTAGGGTTTGGATGAAAAATCCTTCAAATGCTCAAGATTAAAACCCTAAACATAAATGAGTACTAACACACAGGAGAAAACAACAACAACCCAGAGGAGTTTTTAGGTGACATATAAAGTGAAAACCTAAATAAATGTTATCTATAAACTCAATAGAAGCATGTGAAATAACAAAGGCAAAAGGAAAAGTCTACAAAACCAGCTTGTGGTTGAAATCTTCTCCTTTAAATCTTTAATCTGTAGGAAAACAAGGAAAATTGGGGTTGTTTGGGGGCTTGCCTTTAGGTCAAGCCCCTATGTAGGTTTTTCAACTTCTATGAACAACCAATATCTAAAATATTGCAAATAGAGTGTGTGTTGTTATCCTCTAAGTGTATCTAGAAAAATAACAACAATGAAAATGATAAAACTAAAAATGATAAAGCTAAATCTACTCAAGCTAAAGCAAACTAGTGTGCAATGCAAAGAGGGAAGGGCAATGAAGGAACCCACAAAATGTATTACACTCACAAGTAGGTTACACAAAAAGAATAACTAAAAGAGAGCAAATGGAACACAATCACCTTGGAAATGAAGATGAGAGCTACCCAACCGAAAATAATGCCCAAGGAAGAACCCAATAGAAGATAGTGGTTCCACAAACCCTACAAGAATGCCTAAAGATTGAAGATTTGATTACACGAGTTTGAATAACACAACACAATCTCATTGTCTACAATAGAAGCCAATGGAGATTGCCAAGAATGCTCAAAGATGTAGTAGAAAACCTATAAAAACTATGGAGTTGCAAGAAGAAGAGGGTCAATTAGAAAGAAGTCATTTCAAAATTGTAACTTGGAGGGAGAATAGGAAAGGTAGGTCAAAACAAAATGTTTGAGGGTCACAGAGGCGTTACACAAGATCTTGCATGCCATGGAAGGTGGAAAGAAACACATAGAAATGATCACTAGGTGGCAGATGAACATGGGATGCTAGCGTATAGCTCAAACGTCTACACTTAATGCTAGTGTCCAAGTGACATTAGCTTTTGAAATCTCAAATAACATTAAAACAACTTTAAGATCAAAACATTTAAACATAATTTTACAAGGATCAACACAAAGAAGAGAACATAACACGAACACATCTTATGAGTAGGAAAGGCCAAGGCAAAGGCTGAAATTGAGCTTAAAACATGTTAAGGGAGTGGACACTAAAATGAGTGAAAAATGTAGCGTAAAATTGCAAGGGCATGCAATTTTAAACATTACAAGCATGAATGTGAAACACCTCTGAAAACACTATAAAGTTTGTAAATTGTAAGTACATCTACAGTTTTAGGCTAGTTTTAGTTTACAGGGAGCTTCCCCTTCTAATTTGAAGAGAAGTTCTACTGCACATCTACAATTTTAGGCTAGTTTTAGTTTACAGGGAGCTTCCCCTTCTAATTTGAAGAGAAGTTCTAACGCACATCTATTTCATTTTATGTCGCACTGAAAGGTGCGAATACACTAATACATTTGTAGTTGAAAGAGTGGCCACAACTTGTTGCTTACTCATCCAATTGATTGTATCATTAAATAGACTAAACACACAGTCACTGGTAGACCTCTTGCTATCCACATTTCCTACCCAATTTGTAGCCACAAATCCGTATATATCCATTGACATGCTATAGAAGTTCTTTGTTGTTGAAGTTCCCTAATAGAAAATAGAGTATTATAAAGTATCTCTTCAATGTAGCCCAATGCTCCTTCCCTAAATTTGACATATACCTGTTTATGACTCCCATTGCTTGGGTGAAGGCTACTAACTTGTCATGTCCTCTTCTCAAAAATAAGGAAAATATTTTATATTGTAATGAGACCTATCTACATGAGACATTATTTGGCCTATGTAATATTTTATTTTAAAAATATACTTTTCGATTGTTAGAAGGAAAAAGTAAAAATTAAAATTAATTGAGGGCCCTAGGATGGTGCCTATAAAGGAAAGGTATCCATTATGTTATTATTTTCAAACAAGTTTTTAACTTTGAATTCTCAAGGATGAAACCCTTTGATTGGCAAGATTTGGAGGGTTAAACCCCTCTTGGGATCGATTTGAATTGAGGATGAAAACCCTCAATTTCTGTGGAGCAATTACTAGGTGGTTACGATCTTGATTTGAAAGCAAATGGGAGAAAGTGATGAAGTTGGTGATTCTATATTGCTGTAATTTGAGGTGCTTTCAGTCATCAACAACATTATTAATATTTTCTACCTATTACCTCTATACATTCAACAACTTATTCTCAAGTTTGTAATTATTATTACTGTTGTTGCCTCTATATCAGATAATTGCTATTACTAGTAGCTAGTTGTTTTCATGTTCTTCATTGTTTAAATATGATAATTGTCGTAGTTTTCTCTTAGCAATATACTCTTATTTCATAATAATTACAAATTTCCCATTATTATAACCATTACCTTATATCATGGTTGGAACAACAAACTGTTTGTTTCATATAGTTCAATGATTATTATTGTTTAATTAATGAATGCTATCCTATTTTATTGATAATTTTTTTGATTAAGATAAGAAACTTATAAAGGGCTGAACCCTTACAAACAAGGCCCCCAGGGAAGAACAAAACATGCCTCAAACAAGCCAGACACAACATAGAACTAGTAGAGAAACTGCAGACAAATAAGTTGCAAAACAAACTAAACAACACCAGATCCTGAGGGGAAAAAATCTAACTCCCTTGACACTCTATCACAAAGCAGTGACAGATTTGGGGAGTCCTTGAACTTATTTCTTTGCACAATAGTCCAAGAAAACTCTGAGTCTAAATCCTTAGATTGAGGCGAGAGGAGAGGACCTTTTGTAGAAACTGCATCCAAAGAAAAATCATGCATTGAGCGAGAAGCTGACAGCATATAAGAAGAATTAGGGATCGACAAAGAAGTATCCCAACCCATAGAGGACATGACCAATAGGGGAGACGAAGGCCCAACAAAGGCAGCCAGAGACAACGGGGATCGGGTAAACGCTGCATGATTAGAAACAACAAACCTAGTCACCATAGGCTCCACAAGAGGGGCTTCCAACAAAGAGTCCTGGGAAAAATTGTTCTTCTAAGAAGAATCACCCTCCAAGGAAGATTCACCCTCCTGGGGAGAACCATTCATCAGGTAAGCGCAAACAGTCAAATGATCAGTGAGTGGATTCTTCCACCTTGAGTTGCTGCACCCTTATGTCAAGAATGAGGGCAACTAGAGGCTAGGTGACCAATAGAGAAACATCTCTTGCATCTAAAAGGGAGACCCTCACAGTCCAAAAGTTGCATCCATGGCCTGTCCTCAGCCATCAAAACATCTCCATGGAGGGGTTTGGAGATGTTAATGCCCACTAAAATGCGAGCAACTGTAGTATGCCCTAATTTTAAGGTCGTAGAGTTAGCCTTCAAGAAGCACCCTATAGTGTTGCCAACGGCTTCATAGCAAGAATCCTCCCAAAACTATAGAGGGAGATTCAATAGTCGCACCCATATTGGTTTGGTATTAAGTGGCTTAGTGAGAGGATTGAAGGAGCGATCCCATGGTTTGATGGATAGAGAATGATCACCCCACATCCAAGCCCTGTCCAACACTAAGTCTCTGTCCTCAGAGGAAGCAAAAGTCACTATGAGGAACCCCCTTGTGCTCAGATAAAGCTCAATCTGTCCAACAACAAGAGGTTTCCAGTATTCCATGATCTAGAAATGTAGATTGGGGAGAGAGGGCCATAAACCATAGAATTTGCAAATCACTCCACACTTCATATAAAAACCCTCATTTTCTGAGACCTCAGGGCCACACATCACCATAGGAGATGAACAGGCACAAGGCATAGGCCTAACCCTAGTCTGAGAAGGGTGTGCATGAGATCTTGAGCCATTAACAACATTAGAAAAAGATTTTTGAGGGCAGCCAGAGGCACTAGGCCCAACACCACCAACCCCCCAAGATGGATGTTTAACTCCAGAATCTCACTCTGACAGTGTCTTCACAAGATTTATTGGCACTGAGATTGCCAGAACCCCAGTCTCCCATGGAGAAGATGGCCGTGTACTAGAAATGTTATCCCATCTTGCATAATTGTTTAAACCCTGCGAGACTCCATCGGGGATGGAAACCAAATCTAGGGGGTCTATACACACAACATAATCAAACAATCCACCAGACCTGTAGGTAAATCCTACATAGTCATGCTCGACACTTCTCACATAGCACCATTCAAAACTACATTTTCCCACTCATCACCAATGTTTGCCATTTTCCTAGAGATTCCAAATTGTTTACCACCCAAAAGAGAATAGGATTTGAGCATGTTATTCCTAGATTAAAGCATGTTATTATTTTATTGATAATGTTGGTATTACTAGCAATATTTAATTAAGATAAAATAAGTAGACTTGGGGTTCATTAGATCACTGTGCTAAATTCATATTTTAAGTTTATTTTGACTGCGCTTATACTGTGAATGTTATGACTAATATTTATGTGGTTCAGATCTAATTAATGTAATTAGCTATTATTTCTATGCAAATTTGATTTTATATTTATATTCTGAAATGACTTATTTCTGATCTGTATTTAGAAAAGGTTTACATTTTCATCTTGATTTTTAACTTTTCCTTAAACAAAAAAACAAAAAAAGGGTATATTTCAAAAAAATTCTAAATAGGGACATTACACAATTGCACTTGCATAAATGACATGGCTTATGTTCGCCATCTCACTAGGTGTAGATGGACACTATTCAGTTGAAATTTTTGTTGCCATAGAAATATGAATACTCATTAGTTTGCAATCATGTATGCTAAAACAATATAAAATAGAGTTAACATAGTTCCTTTGACTTAACCAAAGTTGTTTTTAGCTTTATATGATCTCTTGATTTCTATCTTTGAGATAAACTCAATAGGCCCCAAATCCCTCATATCAAATTGTAAAGAAAGTTGATATTTCAAAACCCTAATCATTTCCTTACCCTTACCAATCAATAGTATGTCATCAACATACAAAACAGTAACAATAAATTGACCACCAATCTTCTTATAATAAACATGGTAATTTGATTTGGTTCTAACAAATCTTAACTTCAAAACATACGAAGCAAATTTTCAATACCACATCCTAGAACATTGTTTTAGACTGTAAAGAAACTTCTTTACTTTGCAAACCATGTTTTCCTTACCTCTTACCATGAAAATTTTTGGTAGTGACATGAGGATTCTCTTCCTCCAACTCCCCATGCAAGAAAGTTGTTTTAACATTCATTTGTTCAACTTCAAGGTGAAAAATAACATATAAAATAAATCTAATGGATGTAAGCTTTGCAACAAGAGAAAAGATCTCACCAAAATCAATTCCCTCTACCTAGGAATAACTTTTAGCAACCAACCTTTGTATTTCTTTATCTAACCCTTAGAACCAAAAATTTCTTCTTGAAAACCCATTTGCAATTGTTGCATCCATATAATATTTTCTTATTGGGTCAAGTTTTTTGTAAAACTTGTTGTTTCCTCAATTGATAGTCATGTTTCAAAACTATCTTGTTTGTCTATATTTGTTGTCTCTTGCTTGTGATCTCATAAGGATAATAAATGAAAGTTTTTTAGATCATGCATTAAGACAAATAATGGAGCCAGATTAATGAAGGATTGACAAAGAGCACGATTCCTTAACAACAATAATTATACCAATATTATAAGGATTTTAATATTAGTCTTCATCATTTCAACAAAGACAAGTGACTTTTCAAAGGCTTTTCCATTCAGGGGTTTTTAGATCTAAAAGTTTGTTTTCCTTTGAAATATGCAAGCCTATTGTCTCGTACACACCTTGAGGCATCATAACAAACTTCTAAATTGAGAAATCATGCCTTAGTGATTTATTGTGAGCCTTAGAATAGTAGAACAATTTTTAAAAACTGAAATCATGATGAATAGAGGCCAAGTGTGCACCTCAAAAGGACAAAACATGAATTTTTAAAATTTAAAATTTTACATTTTGATGTCTGATCATGTGCTTGGGAGTGAGCAAGGTAGTGGTTGATGTTCAAATTTCACATTTCAATGTTTAAGGGCATGCATAGGAATTGGGAAGGGACAATTTGATTTTTGTAATTTAACATAGCCTGTTATATATACATAGTCATGTGCCCTTGTGCCCTTGGGTTACAATTAGAGCTGATAAGGTTATGCAAATTTCTATGTATTGGGATGCACCTTAGTGAAGGTTGAAGTATTTTTCATAAATAGTTTGTAAAGTTCCTATTCATAGTTGTGCCTAACTAGGGTTTTAATTTGATTTTTGCTATTAATTGGAACAATGAATAGTTAAAGACAAGGCAAGTTTTAATTAGTAGAGAAGCTAGACAAAATATAGATAGATATATAGAGAAGCGAGAAAAAGTATAGATGGATAGATGGATGGATGTATGGATGGATGGATAGATAGATAGATGGATGGATCAATAGATAGATAGATAGCTAGATAGATAGATAGATAGATAGATGAATATATATATAGATGGATGGATAGATAGATGGATGGATGGTGACAAGGGTCATTGGTCCTTGCCATTTAATCATATTTTCATGTGTCAAATCCAGGGCTGTGTCCTTGGCTATTTGAAATTAGGGATCCTATGGTTATCGGTCTATTTAACTAATTCTGCTAATCCTATTTTCTATGGAAATTAATACTATTGATTTATTTGCTATGAAAATAAATTCTGAAAGTACTAGAAATAAAGCTGAAATAGTAAATTGCTAATATTGACCTATTCTAATCCACACAACTGAAACATACATTTATCTATGTGAAAGCAATGACTATTTTTCTAAGTAGAATCTGAAACAAGATAATGAACAAACAAATACTAGCCTCCTGTCTTGAATGACGGGAGTGGGCCCTTGCTCCTCGCCCTCAGGCCTGGAGACTAAAGCAATCAATTAGTACAGGAATAAAGTATCACAATCTTTCTTCAGTTTAATTTCATCAGTATGCTTTGTATTCAGAAAATATATCCAATCCAAAAAAATTGAGATTACAACAATTCAATGATAATCATCTCTATTTCGCTTCTACCTTATATATCTATATATCAAATCAAGCGATGAGATATCACTCTATTCTAACTATTAGTTTATCTATGAGATAGCATCAATCTCTTATTCTATCAACTGTTTAACTGTAGAGTAAAATCATGCAACTAAAATAGACTTTAGTGGTACAATAGTCCCACTAAATCTGGAGTCTTAATTAAATACAACTGGGCAGTGAGGCCCTAAAAATATAGGTATTTAATAAGTCTTTTGGGAACTTATGGAAAATCAATAAATGAGGAATTAGACCTTTAGCAGTCAACTAGAGTCTTCACCCGATCATTCAGGTGTTGGCTGAGTAATCCTTGGAGCACTCTAATAGCCCCCGGAAGTGTTGACTAATAGCAGCAATGAAGACTCTGCATTGTCTTAAGGACGACTCCGAAGATGTGTGCTTTTGTCTGGATCTCTAGAGATGTGCTTATAACTTCTGTCCAGCTCTGGAGATGATCCACCCTTGGTCCTCCTATTTCAAAATATCTCTAATCATATTAGAAAAACATTGGAGTTTGGTGTACTATCCCTCATGTCAGCTCCAGAGACTATTAGGACCATCCCCGAAGATGCTCAAAATTGCCTTTGCCCATACAACTGCACCTGTAGATGCAAAAAGAGAGAATTTTCTGCATATTTCCATTAATTTGTTGCACATTAGTCTGTCAATCAAAAATCATGATCTTTGGTAATTCATCTCTCGTTAATGTAATTAGAACAAACCTTATCAGTCTACTATGGTGCAATTACCTGGACAACAAAATAAGAAGGATGGAAAAGAGAGGTAAAAAGGGTATATTATTATGGGTGCTACTTGGCACTCATCATCCCCCCCGAACTTGAAGGTTAGCAAGTCCTCCTGCTCTTCATAACCTACACTTATTATGGTAGGATATTCTTGTTAGGGTTAGTCGGCAAAATATATCAATTAAATGCAAATAAAGATTAAACAGAGGAATGGAAATACACAGAAATAGTAACAACGAGAGACAAGTTTTAATGTGGTTCACCCAAATTCAGGCTACATCCACCCAACAGAGAGTCCAATATTATTATCCAGTAAATCAAACTGATTACAATCAACAATCCCTACAACTCAATACTGTTGTAAAATGCTACAATACAATGTTAACGGAAACTCTAACCCTTAGCCAATTTTATCACGACTTTTTGTCGGTTACAAAATAGGGTTTTTTTATTTCAGCCAATGAAAAATAACTCCTGACGCCTTAATAAAATAATAAAAATTGTCTTGGGGGCGTTGCCCCTTGACCCCGTATGAATTTAGGAGGAAACCGCGCCGATAAAAGTGGGGTAAATTTAACCTCCGAGTTTGATTAGGTTCCATATAACAATAATTCTATCAGTCAAATTGAAATCATTTGCATATGTGGACCAAGTAGTGCTATTTGTATTGCCATTCCCCCTGAACTGCTCAACCTGCTTCAGGCATTCTTGAAATCTGGCATCTTCCATCTATTCTACACATATAGGTAGTGGCTCAATAATGAGAGGAGGTTTGAAACGACCACCTATCCATTCTTGTTTGTATTTATCCATCAATTTGGACACTGCTCTGGCTTTCCTCATAAACAACCTTAGGTTGGCAGGGGACACTACTTCTCTCATCTTTTGTTCTGTAGTTAAAGTATTCCATCTTTTCTTTGCCACTGGAAGCATTTGGTTGGATAAATTGTTCATGAGGAAACCAAAATCAATAGCACATTCCTGTAGATGTTTCTGATATAGAGGCAAAATCTTTGTCTTACCTTCTAGGGAGTAAATGTTTACCCTGAAATGAATCTCAAAGCTTTGGGATTTGGACATTCCCTCTAGAAGAAGAGGCTTGTTTCTGCATCCTTATTTGTGTAAGCTTCCATCCTTTCATTCCAAATATGACAATTTTTCATTAGTGACATGAATGCCCTGAGTTGGCATTCCCCTACAATGTAGTTGATAAGGAAGGTATGATCATTGATGCAAAAACCATGCAAATACATCTCACACAGGAAATCCTTATCCTCATCAAGACCTTTCATGTATGCCTCCATGAAGGCTACCTCAGATTCTACGTCTTCATTTAAATAAGACAAAATCAATGATATTTCCTCTAGAGGATTCTTTCTTGCAAAAATAGAGCATAACTACCACTGGGAGGTCTGCAAGATATGATTTTAGCTGAAATGGTGGCTACCTAGATGACCTTTTCCTCCAAGGTTTGTACTTTTTGCGACATGGCAGTCACTGCTCTTTGCAGTTGCAACATTGGCTTTGATTCCTCATATTCCTGACATCTTCTTGCCCAATGAAATAGGACCTTAGGGATGTCTATTGGAACTGCCCCTAGGTATGGGTCTATTTGAATCCTCTGTTCCATGGTTGCAGCTGGGTTGGTCAGCTCATGAATGTATTCTTCCTGATCATCTATCTTGTTATTGGCCCATGTCAACTGTTTGGCTTGAACTTGTGTCTTTTCAATGAGTGCTGCAATTAATGTGAGACTATTGTCTCTAGCTCTCATAATATCAGAAATATTTTGTGTTGCTTCCTCTTCTTTTTCTCTAATATTTTGTGTTGTTTCCTCTTCTTTTTCTCTAATAACCACCTCTTTCTCCTGAATTATCTTTTGTTTGTCCTTGAGTTCTACTTGCAACTCTTCAATTATCTTCTTTTGTTCCATTTCTTTCTTTTTCATGACCTTTTTGAGGTCAGTGATGATTAAGTTTTTCTCCCAGAACAGTCTTTTTAAATTATCAATTTCCTCTAGCAACTGCTGTTCTCTTAGAACCTCTATATCCTCATTTGCCCTTCAAAATTTCAAAACAAACATGGGAACTCAACAAGAACATAAAATGGTAATGTTAGGGGGCAAATCATCAAACAATGAAACATGTGAGTACATGAAACTCCTTGTTGAATACAAAGACATTTTTTCACCAGGTCTTCGAGTCTCTTTGCAAAGACTTTCAAGCAAAGCTTAGATCAAAATTGGATAGGTCCACACATACTTAAGGAAGATGTCAAGAATGATGCTACCTCTTGTGCATTATGGAAGGAAAAGATCTTAGTATCTCATAAAAATCATAAAACATAAAAACACAAAAAATTATAAAAAAATCAAATTGTCAAAAATAGTTTGTTTCTTGCATTTCGACATCATTCTATTCATCTTGCATTACAGTTAGTGACTTGCTCTCATGCTATTTTCTCTCCAGTAAGGAGTCTAATGTTGCCTAGATATACGTCATCCTTTCAGGACCTAAAGATTCCTCATTTACACAATTGTCATTATCCCCCTTCTTTCCCAGTGATTCTAAATCAAAGCCTAGCTCTTAGCTTTACACTGATCCCAGTCTTAATGAGTCAATATGTTAGGTCTAAAAAAAGTTAGTATTCAAACCTACAGTGTTCAAAGGAAGCTTGCAAGTAGACCTCCCAATTCTTCCCTAGTAGTGGAGAAGTCCAACCAGATTACAAAAACTTTAGGTAGCACTCAACCTCTTATCTTTCTTGGCCAAAAATGTCAGGAAGATCAAAACTCTGAAGGAAGCAATCTAAAATTTGAGTGAATAACAAAATGAGTGATCAAAATAAGAGTGTAGAAAAGTGAGAAATGAGAGATCAAAGCATTGCATAGCAAAAAGCTCCAAAAACATTCATTCCTTGAAAAATAAAAATCCAAAATAATCTGCAAAATCAAGTGAGGAAAATACAAAAAAAAGTGAAAAGAAAAAAAAGAGATATAAAAAAAAGAGTGAAAGAGAAGATTGTTGAATGTCCGTACTCTTGGGTGGAGATCAGTCTAAGCTCGAAGCCTCAAGAGGGACATTCTAACAGAGGAAGAAAGGTACAAAGCACACACACACACACACTAGTTGGGCAAAGCTGAAGAGTCTAGTTGTCTCTAGGATCATCTTCTATCTAGGGACCCTTGTTCTTTCCTGGATATCCTTTACCCCGGGTCTATCTTGCTTGCCATCTATGATCTAAGTCTAGCGAACACCTATAAAACTTGTTGCTTGTCTAAGTTGAAAGCTTGTCAGCTTGTCTTATCTAAATAAGGATTAGTGTTTAGCCTTTAGCGAAGTCTAGAAATAAGAAACGCTCCATATTCATTTCACTCCCCACTTGAGTATTCCTAAAATCCTATCTCATAGCCCCAAATAGGTCTCTTATATCAGGACAACTCACAATCCCTTGAATTGAAAATCGTATCTAAGAGTAGTCACATTGTTTGTTCCACATTGCATTCATGCCAAAATCAGAAAAAAATAGTCTCAAAGCAATAAAGTCAAATGTCATATCTCATGGCATTCAGTAAGTGTAATAGTTTCATTTTTAGCATTTCTTGTGTTATTGCATCTGCATATCATCACCTGCATTCATATGTATATGCCCAAAAAGACAAAAACAAATCGCATCATCCATATGTGATCATCCTAGGTATGCATTCTCGTAAGCAGAATAAAATCTCTAACCAACCATATGCACAAAAGGGAAAGTAAAGTACAAAATGTCAACTAAAGCTATGTATAGATCTCATCCAATGAGGTCTCATTTGTAAAACAATGTCTGAGCTCAAGTCACACCTCAAACAAGTCAAAAGAATAAAACTGTGTAATCAAGTACACAAGTCTCCCCATGCAAGGGGACAAAGGTTATAAATATCTTAAATATAGGTCTCTCAAAGACCTCAAGGAGTCTCAAGGTCAAACCTTTGCAAAATCTTCACAAAAAACCTAAAAAAATGTAAAAACATAAAAAATCCCTAAAAATCAAATACGTTCTTCAAAATTGCAATAAAGGAGAATCTATTCTCCTCCTCTCTAGCTTAACATGTCTTTTATGCATTTAGATTAGTTCTTTTCTTTTATGCATTTTGTTTCATGTATCATTTTGCATGCTCTCATGCCTACAGGTCCAAACCGACAAAAGCAAGCGACTAGTTGAACTCAAATGATCAATGGTAAGTTCATCATTTCAGTTTTCATTATTCGTTTTGATATATTTAGATGTCAGACTGATACTAGTTATTGTAGGTACAAATTGTGGAAAATCGACAATAGGTAAGGCCTAGTTCGGGAACGGTACCTACCTTTCATGTAGACTACCGTCCCCGAGGGGGCAAATATGTAAGCACAAAAATCATGTACTACCTCCACGAGGACCCCTATGATGATTCAAATCCTTGTCACATACATGTAATTGTAAAAATAAATCCTTTGGGCGGCAGGCCTCTTGATGGCGTGTCCTCTCTTCTTGTTTTATGTCGTTTCTGCTTTGTCGATTCTCCTTCTTCCTTGTTTGTGATGCTTTTCGACACTTGTTGCAACACTTGTCGACTTGCATTTTCTAGATTTCAACCTTGATCCTATGCCTTGCGAGTGTCTTGTAGGTGAGTTTTTACCTCTCCCCTTTGTATTTTGTCTAGTGCACCTCATAAAAGCCTTCTAGAGGTCCCCCAATCCATCTCCTGCTTTCCATTTTTGATTTCGACTAGCCAATCCAAATCTCCCCCTATTATTTCCAGATCCCCATTGGGGATCCTAAAGATGCAAGTGGAGATTTGGATTCTTCCACATGACTGACCTGTTTCTTGATGCAGAAATCCCCCTTTTCCTCCCCTATACCTTCTGCTGCCTTGAATTTCTGCATTCTGCACTTTTGATCCCAGTTCTCCCCGGGCAACCTAGGGTCACCCCTAGGGCGACCCTATCTGATGAAGGTGGCAACCCTGCCATCTTTTGACCTGCGGAAAAACTCGAGTTTCTCTCTCGTTTTCGCTCCATTTTCACCCATTTTTCTTTCTATTTGCATGATTTTTGATCCTTGATATGGAGTTAACTATTTCATGCACCCACACATGCATAATTAGCTCTATTTGATCTATAATTAACTCTCTAATCAATCTCATGCATTCCCTCACCTCCATTTCTTCTTCAGTGATAAGCTATCATTGCTTCATCACTCCCTAATCAGTTGAGTTCACTGGGTAATCAACCTTGTTAACTCCCCAATCTATTCATGTTAACTCATCAATCAAATGAGTTAACTCTTCAATCCAATCCCCTCTTCTAACCTATAAATACCCTTCACGTCTTCATTATTTTCCAAGTTGAGCAAGTTGGAGAATACTCTTCTCATCTTCACAAGCTTTTTCAAGCTTCTTCACAGGCCTTTGAGCCTCTTTCTTCATTTCTTTCTTTATTTTTTCAAATCTTCAAAGCTTTCATTGTTGCATAGCTTCAAATCTCTTCCACAAAGGCAAATTCATTGTGCACCAGCTCTTGCCAAGTTTGCTCTCCAACCTAGCATTCATAAGCTCATACAAGACTTAAGTGCCTTTTATTTTCTTTGTTCAATCAAGCAACGCTACACTGCTCAATTCTTAGCCATTGTGTTCAATTCTAAGCTCACATTGAACTCATACAAGCTTCACAAAAGATTCTTTTTGCTTCTTCGGGTCATTTTGTTGTCAAGAGGATCACCTGCTACCATAGAAGGATTCGAGGTTGCCTACACAAGGATACTGAGGGTAGTGGAGTCAACAAATCTTCATCTCTTTCAGGTTCTTTCATTACTTTCATAGTAATTAGATAATCACTTTGCTCTTGGGAATAGTAACATTGTGCTTTTTCCTTGATAGGTTAGATATTGCATGCTAGATTAATCATTTTTACATTCATAGATCTATTTTCTTAGAAAAAGCATTTTCCCTTTCCATTAAATTAGATTGCATTGTAAACACCAAAAAACCACAAAAACATAGATTAAACTTTGCATTTGAAAAGACATATAGGACTGCATACATATTTCTTTCATAAATTAGAAGCATTTTCCTTTCCAAAATATTCTAAAAAATACCAAAAAGACGCTTTGCATGTTATCATTTAGTTTGCATTCATATAGATCTGCTAAAATAGACAACATTGCAAACCCTCGATTCCATCATGAGGTAATCACAGTTGAACAAAAGTCAAACCCTAGGTCAAACAAAACCCTAGGTCAAAACCATAGATCTGGTTAGCAATTATACAATTCCCTCTATCCTGATTCATGAATGTGTTTAGGAGTACGAGGAGAGTGGGTAAGGGCTATCTGCAATGAGATCGAGGAGTTGCATCCGTAACCTCAACAACAGACACACATTCCACCACAAGAGGACCCATTTGGTCTTTTGTTGATTGAAGAAATTAGGCAATTACGATTACACAGAGCATTTCTCAGAGACAGAAATAGTAGAAGCCATCAACGAAAACAATTGATTGCCCACACAAAGGTGGAATTCAAGGAATCCAAATAGACAAAGAGAGACTAGTGACCCTTCAGGTCATAGGGTTATCTCAACTACCACATCAATTGAGCGAAACATTCAACAAAATGCATAACAACAAACGCCACAGAACTTGCCGACCCCCTTTTGCGAAGTCCAGCTCTCCAACGAGCCAGACCCCCATCGTGTCTCGCCTCCTCTTGACTGGCTACTTCCACGTGAGTGAGAGTGACATGGTGGATCGCCCCGTGGCAAGGAGGGAAAGGGTTCATGTGCATGCTGAAATCCGAACCGAAAGCCCCAGGCAACCAGAGTCACAATTTTGAGCATACATACTCAGGTGTCTTTGGAGTTCTTTTTTCTTTCTTACTTTGTCCTGTTCCTTTCCTTTTCTTTCTATGGCCAGAAGTCTGGGTAGAGGCCAGTGTAATTTCCTCTTCCATAACGATAGCTTCCCCTGTTTGCTTGGATGGAAAGGACTCCTCAACCAAGGTTATCCTTCATTTTGTTGAGCGGGTCATATGGAAGAGTTGCTATGTAATAGGTTCTTTTAGCTATTCTGTGGTAGCTGAGGCTTCTCCCAAAACTTCTTTCCCTTTTCTTTTGTTGTTAGTAACAGGGATAGAAGTTGGTGTTTCATCCATTGTTTGTTTCTTGCTCTTGCCTTTTTTAGTAGCTGGGGAGGAAGTAGAAGGCATTGCTTCCTCATCTTGCTGAGCAGAGGAAGACTCATCTAGACCTTGTGCCCTACCTAGTGTCCTGTCCTGTTGTTTGTTTTCTAAAAATGTCTGCCATAAAGCCTCTCCATCAACTTGGGACAGGAAGTGATGTTTTACAATCAAGAAAATGAGGCTGTGGTTTTTCATGGGACCCTTCCCCTGTTGATACTTGTTTGACAAGGCTATAATAGCAGAATACAGAAAGTTTGGGATATTTATGCTAAATTTTGGATGGGCATGCCCATGCCTCAGAAAAATTAACATTTTCATGATTGGTCCTAAAACTATAGAGAATTGCCCATCACATGTAAAATATTTCATTAACCACATAGCTAGAGATTGCCATGGTTGTGGGAGTGAGGTCCTAACAATTCCTTTGACTTCATTTTTGCTTAAACACAATTTTATTTCAAGTTCACCTTCTTCAAAGAAATTTTTAATCAAATCAGTGTATAGGGTTTTTAAATGGTACAACCTCTCAGCTTGTTCCGGTAGCCCTGAAATATGGCTGATAATGGTGGATGAGACATTGATTTGAATACCTTTCACTATGGTTTGATTATTCTTCAGGTTGCACATGAAATCATCTACAATGTCCTCCTGAAATCCTTCAAACTTCTCCAAAAATTCCAACTACCCAGCATTCCTTAAGATGTCTGTCGTAGCTTGGTCTTGCAGTAGACCTGTTACACTCTCTAGCTCTGAATTCTTTTTCACTCTCATCTTCCCATCTTATTTCACATCCTCTAGTTGAACCTTCCCTTGATTTCCTATGTAGTTTTTCCCTTTTTCTTTTACCTTATGAAAGACTGTGGTAGTAAAACTCGAAGGGAAATTCTACAATTTCTGAACTAGGTTTGATGTCTGTTAATTACAACTACTTAGATTATGGGGAGGTGGCTTGAAATTAGTTATGAAGTGATTGTTCAGTCATAATGGCAGGGAGTGATATGACACTCCGGAGAAAGGTCGACAGTGTGGCAATTAAAGCGGCATGTATGAGTTAAAAATGGAAATAATGGCAGGGACATGTGTTAAAGTAACTACACCTAAAAATAGAAATGATAAGATAGTAATAATTAACTTAATTTGAGAGAATTCCCTGGATCACTTTTCATGATGATGGCCTGATGTACTTGGCTGCTATGCCGCGGCTTTGATGAGGTTTGATGGGACCTGGCACATGAGCAGCCCCTTCGTGGCTTGGACTAGCGTCATCATCTTCATTGTCACGTGGCCTGAAATCCTTCTTGTTGAGTAGATTTGGAAATGACATGCTGTTAAGTGACGTCAGGAGAGATGTCCATGATGACTTGTGCATGTGGTAGCAATTATCTTTTTGATTGCTAACGATGTGCGCGCTGACCTCACCATTGTTTATTTCAAAAGGTGGAGGATGAGTCATGCTGACCTCATCATCTGGTGTCCCCACTTTGATACCTAGAGAGGTGGGTCCCCTCCCTCTTATTCCTTAAAATGATTCCTTATTGGTGGAGCACCAAAGGTGCTCCTAGATTGCTACAGAGATGTGTCTTAGTAGCTCCCGGTGTCTGATTGGCTCTGTAGATCAATTACTGAAATCCTGCAAGAAGGGAACCTCCATTTACTGGTTTTCAATCCCCCTCGTTGAGAAAGATGGCCATTTATTGGTTCTCTATCTTCCCCCTTTTTTTCTTCAAGAAGGCTGCCATTTGCTGGTTTTCAACCCTCTTTTTTTTTTGTCTTTGAACATCTCAATCTATGATAGAGGTTGTGACCCCTATTACCAAGCACAAGTCCTTGGTAAATTCCTCCTTAGTTGATGGCCTTGTATAGAGTCGAATTCTGTGGCCATTTACTATGAATGAATATGTGCTTCCATCAATAGGTGCTAGCAAAACCATTCCAATTTCATAAACTTTCCTTATTTGATAAGTGCCCATCCAGTGAGTTTGTAACTTCCCTTTGAACTCCTTAAACTTAGAATCATATAGGAGAAACCAATCACCCTGCTAAAATGTCCTCCTTTTGATGTGTTGGTCATGCCATTGTTTCCTTTGATATTGAACAAGTTCTATTTGCTGCATGGCTTCCGTCCGTATTTCATCCAACTCATTGAGTTGAAGAATCTTGTTCTGCTATGCTATAGACACTAGTAGGCCAATATCTAATGAAGTTTTGAGTGTCTGCAATTTGAATTCTATAGATAGAATGGGTTTCTTCCCATAAACCAATTCATATGGTGAGAACTTGGTTGTGGACTTCCAGGTGGTATTGTAATCCCAAATTGCTTTAGGTAACTTACTAGCCCAATCCTTTCTATTCATGGCCACTGTCCTTGTCAGGATATTTTCCAGTTCCCTATTACTCACTTCCACCTGCCCATTAGCTTGGGGGTGGTAAGGTGAAGACTTCCTGTGTTTAACTTGATATAGATCTGTGAATTCTTTGATTACCTAAGAAGTGAATTTGGGTCCTCTGTCTGAAACTATTGATCTTGGGGCTCCAAACCTTAAGAAGATTTTGTTATAGAGGAAATCAACAACTTTTTCTTCTCTTGCAAATTGTAGTTCCTGAACCTCTGTCCATTTAGTTACATAGTCTGTGCATACCAGAATGTATTCTTTGCCTAAAGACGGTGGAGAAATTGGTCTGACAAAGTGTAGACCCCATTGCTCAAATGGTTCCAACATTACCTGAGGATGAAGTGACATTTCCTAGGTAAAGGTTGGCTGTCCCATCCTTTGGCATTGATCACACTGTTGCACATACTTCTTGGTATCCTTATGAAGAGAGGGCAAGTAATAACTAGTACCCAAAATCTTGTGAATGGTTCTATGTGAGGAATAATGCCCACCAGATGGTTCATCATGACATGCCCTTAAGACATGAAAAATTTCATCAGCTTTTAAACACCTGTGTAAAATGAAATCAGGACCACACTTAAACAGTAAACCATTTAACCATTTGTAAGATAAGATTTCTTATAGCAATCGCTTCTTTTGTTTTGAGGTGAAATGAGATGGAAACAAGCCTGTAGCTAAGAGATTAGCTATGTCTGCAAACCAAGGTACAGTAGAGGAGATAGCAAAAAGATGTTCAACTAGAAATTTGTCCTCCACTGGTTGATTTTCTCCACCTGTATGCAATCTTGACAGAAAGTCAACAACGAAATTAAATTTCCCTAGATTATCAACTATGGTAATGTCAAATTCATGCAATAGCAATAGCCATCTAATTATCCTTGCACCCACTACCGGTTTGTTCATTAAGTACTTGATAGCTGCATGATCAGTATATACAAATATTTTGTATCCGGTGATATAATGCCTAAATTTGTTTATAGCATATATGACTGCCAATAACTCTTTTTCAGTTGTGGTATAGTTTCTTTTTGCAGAGGTAAGGTTTTTACTGATGTAGTAGATGACATGCATACCTTCTCCCTCCTCTTTCTATCCTAGGACTGCCCCAATAAACTCATTTGAAGCATCAATTTGTATGTGAAATGGCAGAGTCCAATTGGGTCCTCTCAAAATAGATGTGACAATAAGTTTCTCTTTAAGGGTTTCAAATGCTGATTGACAATCTTCTATCTGTAAGAAGTCAGTGTTCTTGGTAAGTAGGGCAAACATAAGAGCAACTATTCTGCTGAAAGTTTCTATAAATCTCCTATAGTAACCTGCATGACCTAGAGAACTTCTAACATCTGTCTGGTTTTTAGGTGAGGGTAACTTTTTTATCACTTCTATTTTGTTTTGGTCTACTTTGATCCCGTTTGCTGAGATGTGATGTCCCAATACAATTCCTTCCTCCACCATCATAAAGCATTTTCCATGGCTCAGGGATAGTCAATTTTTTTCACAACATTGTAGCACCTTCTCTAGGTTCATGAGAGCTTCTTCAAAGTTGTCTCCATACACAGTAAAGTCATCCATACAGACTTCCATACACTCATTAGCTAATTCAGCAAAAATGCCTAGAACAAGCCTCTGAAATGTGGTTGGAGCGTTACATAATCCAAATGGAAGAACTCTGTAGGCAAAAGTTCCCCAAGAACAAGTGAAAGTGGTTTTATCCTAGTCCTCAGGTGCTACTTGAATTTGGTTGTATCCACTAAACCCATCCAGAAATGAGAAGTACTTTCTCCCTGCAAGGTTGTCTAGCACTTGGTCAATGAATGGTAAAGGAAAGTAGTCCTTCTTTGTGGCTTTGTTTAGTTCTCTATAGTCAATACACACTCTCCACTTCCAGTTCTTTTTTGATACTATGACTAGGGGTGAGACCCATTGACTATCCGAGATTGGATATATGAACCCTACTTGCAATAATTTCTCTATTTCAGTCTTAACAATATGTTTTAAAGCATGATTTAATCTTCTCTGGGGTTGTCTAACAAGTTTGACATCTTCAGTGTATATATGATGAGTACAGATCTCAGGAGGGATGCCCTTCATATCTTGGTATTCCCAAGCAAAAGCTGCTGAATGGGAGACTAGGAGTTTGAGAAGTGCTTCTTCCTGTTTTTCTACTAACTAGGTGTTGATATTCAGTGTTATTCTAGGTAAAATCATAACCTGTTTTGTAATCTGATCCATAGATGTCCTCAATCCATATCCTGGAGTCATAGTATTGAGGGGACAAGAATGTGGGAGCAACATGTGGAATGTGGCTAAGTCTCTATAAAAGGTCTCTCCACAAGGAATAATATTTGCTAAGGTACAATGAGTAGCAGTGAGAAATTCTCTATTTGAATCTTGGGCTAGTTTCATTATATCTTTGTCAATAAGAATATGGGTGATATCTTCTATTATATCATAGTTGATTTCTTATTCTAACTCACCCAAATGTTCCTTGATGGTAACCATAGCTACCAAGGCACTGTTTTCCATGTTATTCGGCTCGTCTACCCACACTTTTCCTAAATAATGTATTGGTGGTTTAGCTGGAGGGTATAAAGAAATTTTCTTCAAATCTATTCCATTGGAAATGACCACATCCCCTGTTCAACAATCAATAGATGCTGCTGCTGTAGCTAGCCATGGCGTTCCCAATATCAATGGATATATATTTCATTGGTTCCGAGGTTGTACTATCAAAAAGTCTACTGGGAATTCCCATGACTCTCCCATAATTGAGACATCAGTTAACACCCCTTTTGAAATTGCTACTGACTGGTCAGCCAGTTGGAGGATGGTGGATGTGGCCTAGACACCTATTAGAGCTAATTTGTCAATAGTGTACACAGTCATTACATTTATTGCTGCTCCCAAATCAACCAAAACATTAGATATTTCCACCCCTGAGATATAGATAGTTATGACAGGGTTCCTAGGGTCTCCATATTTTGGGAGGATCATTTCTCCCATGAGGAGATCTACTACTTTCCCTTCCACCTGGATGGTGGCAAGAAAGCTTTTCTTTCTACCCTGGGTTTTAACACAATGTTGTTTGATGAATTGGTTCAGTTTAGGCACATCTCCAATTGCTTGTAGGAGTGGAATTTCAATGTTCAATTGTCTGATTTCTTGTAGAAGTTCCCATTCCATGGTAGGTTGGACTTGATTTTGTAGGACCTTTTTTTGAGGGGCATGCTATTTGAGCCGTTCTGGATATGGTGCTGGTTTTTCTATCTCTGGAGCAACTCTGGAGTTCTTAACAGAAGTGTTTCTAGAGCTGTTCTTTAGAGCTGTTCCTTTAGGAGGAACTCCAGAGTTACCCAAGGATGGTTCTTTTAGCATAGTTTCGATAGTAATCTCCTCCTAAAGTTGAGTGGATGGATTTTTAGGTTCCACATCATTGGTTACTTCAACTATAATTAGGGGAGATGGTCTTGGAAGTACTTTCCTAGAACATAGTTGGAGATTATTGGAATATATAGCATTGATACCAGCCATATTTTCTTTTTTTGTCATGTAAACAGCTGCTCCCTATTTATTTTGTGGGTTTGGTATAGGTTGGGCTGGTAAAGGTGGCTGGCTAACTGGCTCATTTTGTGACTGTCCTTATGTGTTGGGGGGTCGAGTTAGTAGTGCTTGTTGTCAAGGTTGGAAACATCTAGGTTGTCCCTTGTATTGTTGATTATAACCTTGTTGAGGACCCCAATGAGGTTGCATGTTTTGTGATCCAAACTATTGTGGCCATTGTTGATTTCCCCGGGGCTGATTTTGCTAGTGTTGGTTCTGCCATTGCTAGTTTGACCAATCTTGTGGTCCCCAAGGAGGAATATTCTGAGGCCCATGCCATACTGGATTCCATTGATTATTTCCCCAGTTCGAAAGGCCCCTAAAAGAAGCCTGGTTTGGATATTGATTATAAGGGTAATTCCTAGCTTGTTTTTGTCCTACATAGTTCAACTCCTCTATAATGGCATTCTTTTTAGTTAGCCTTTTTAAGGTCGGGCGCTGATCACACTGACTGGTAGGATGTTCCCTATCACAGATCTGATAGATTTCTAATTTATCTAAAGAGCATTCTCTCAACAGGTGTTTGTTCCTACACCTAAGACAATATATGGAGAGTGGTTCAGTTGTTTTGCTGTTATCGGTTGCTCTAGTTTTTGCTTGAATCTCATCTAATGTGGTATTCAATTAGACTAGAACTTTTGTTTTAAGATTTGTAATCTCCTTCATTAACTATCCAATTTCATTCTTCCCTTTGAAAGATCTGGGTGTTCTCACTCCATCTTGGGTTTTGGAATAGTTCTTGCAGAGTTCTTCTATAGCAGGCATATCCATTTTGTTGATGTTCCCTTTTCCCATTAGACCCAGTGCCTATTTTGATTCTTTGTCTAATCCTTTTACAAATAGTGTTCTAGCCAAAGAGTGAGCCACAGGATTGCCATACATTCTCAAAGTAAAGTTGAGCCTATCCACACAGTCCTCTAAGGTTTCATCCTCTCTTTGTTTAATTTTGAATAGTTCCTCATTTTTAGTCTTGGTACTTTCCCAAAAAATTTGTTTCCATCTGATCCCAGTAACGAATGGAGTTTTGGGGTAAACCCATGAATCATCTCATAACAGAATCTTACAAGGTTAATGGGAAAAGTTTGAGTTTTTGATTATATGATCCATAATCATAAGTTTGGCATACCACTTTGAATTCAAACAAGAACTGATCTAGATCCTTAGAAGCAAGACCCCTAAAATTTGGCAAATGTGAAGGTGAAATATTTTTCATAGGGGCATTATCTCCAGCAGCCAGGACAATGGTGTATGAGAGGGTTCTTGGAGATTGATTGTCCTCATCATGATTATCATCCATGTTTGACACTTGTTCCTCTCTTTGAGATTCAGTGTGGGGTTCTAAGGAATTAGTTTCTGTTAAAGGATCTGCTGGGAATCTTTCTTGCAATTCTTGGATATATTCAAAGAGTGAAGGACTTTGAGGATTTAAGGGAATATCGAGTTGGGGTGTAGCTTCCAAGGTAGGTTCTAGGTGCCTCTCTTCAACAAGATCTTGTGCCACCCTACTACTTTCTCCTATAGTTTGTTGCTGGGGTGTTTGTTTTATGTATCTACCTTTTGAATCCTTAGATCTAACCATGCAGATTCAATTTAACCTAAAAACTATTAACTAAGTTTTCCTAATTAACATAGAGGTCCCTGGCAACGGTGCCAAAAATGACAAGGGTTGTTGGTCCTTGGCATTTAATCATATTTTCATGTGTCAAATCTAGGGCTGTGTCCTTGGCTATCTGCAATTAGGGATCCTATAGTTACCAATCTATTTAACTAATTTTGCTAATCCTATTTGCTCTAGAAATTAATACTGCTGATTTATCTGCTATGAAAATAAATTCTTAAAGTACTGGAAATAAAGCTGAAATAATAAATTGCTAATATTGACCTATTCTAATCCACACAACTGAAACATACATTTATCTATGTGGAAGCAATAACTATTTTCCTAAGTAGAATATGAAACAAGATAATGAACAAACAAATACTAGCCTCCTGTCTTGAATGGCGGGAGTGGGCCCTTGCTTCTCACCCTCAGGACTAAAGACTAAAGCAATAAATCAGTACAGGAATAAAGTATCACAATCTTTCTTCAGTCTAATTTCATTAGTATGCTTTGTATTCAAAAAATATATCCAATCCAGAAAAATTGAGATTACAACATTTCAATGATAATCATCTCTATCCTGCTTCTACCTTATATATCTATATATCAAATCAAGCAATGAGATATCACTCTATTCTAACTATCCGTTTATCTATGAGATAGCATCAATCTCTTATTCTATCAACTGTTTAACTGTAGAGTAAAATCATGCAATTGAAATAGACTTTAGTGGTACAACAGTCCCACTAAATCTAGAGTCTTAGATAAATATAATTGGGCAGCGAGGCCCTGAAAATATAGGTATTTAATAAGTCTTTTGGGAACTCATGCAAAATCAATAAATGAGGAATTAGACCTCTAGCAGTCTACTAGAGTCTTCACCCGATCATTCAGGTGTTGGCTGAGTACTCCTTGGAGCACTCCAATTGCCCCTGGAAGTGTTGACTGATAGTAGCGCTGAAGACTCTGTACTATCTTAAGGAGGACTGTGAAGATGTGTGCTTTTGTCTAGAGCTCCAGAGATGCACTTATAACTTCTGTCCAGCTCCGAAGATGATCCACCCTTGGTCCTCCTATTTCAAAATATCTCCAATCATATTAGAAAAACATTGGAGTTTGGTGTAGTATCCCTCATGTTAGCTCCGAAGACTATTAGGACCATCTCTGGAGATGCTCAAAATTGCCTTTGCCCGTACAACTGCACCTGTAGACGCAAAAAGAGAGAATTTTCTGCATATTTCCATTAATTTGCTGCACATTAGTCCTTCAATCAAAAATCATGATCTTTGGTAATTCATCTCTCATTAATATAATTAGAACAAACCTTATCAGTCTACTATGGTGCAATTACCCGAACAACAGAATAAGAAGGATGGAAAAGAGAGGTAAAAAGAGTATATTATTATGGGTGCTACCTGGCACTCATCAGATGGATGGATAAATAGATAGATAAACATATGGATAGATAGATAAACATATGGATAGATGGATAGATAGATAGATAGATGGATTGATATATAGGTGGATGGATTGATAGATGAATGGATAGATGGATGGATAGATGGATAGATAGATAGATAGAAGGTGGGTAATAGAAAACCTAATTGTTTATGCATAAATAAGCCATCAAACCACATTTAAAATAAAAGCAAATTAATTCTCAGTAGAGAAACCATTTTATCCTTTCAATAGGGCTTTGTCATAAGTAGGAGACTTCGTTAATACCAATTTTTCTTTATTGGCGATCAATAGCAACTCAAAATCTTCAAGTTAGCAACAAGAATCATAGCATGTCATTCCTCATTCCTCATTAGAGAATTTCTTATCAATCTTGGTTCAAGTGTGAAAGGATTCTTATCAATTATGTGTCATATACAACAAATTTCAATTAGAAATTCAACGAGTTAGCATTAATCTTTGGCTAAGTAATTATGTTTCTAGAAAAATTCTTATTATTGAATACTCTTGATTATACAATGTTTAGAAACTTCTCCTATTGGAATTAGGACAGACAACTGAGAGGGGGGGGTGAATTAGTTATCCCATAATATTAACCTTTTCTTTCTTTTAATCTTCTTTCACAACTTACAAACAGATTAATGATGCAAACATTAAAGCATGAAACAATAACACATGAGCAGAAACATAATTAACACACTTGACACAAAGATTTTTGACGTGGAAACCCGGTTAAGGGAAAAACCATGGTGGGGGTTAACCCACAAGATTTGTACCCTGTTAAAAGTACTTAAAAAGGGGAAGGCACTTGCCTTCAGGCTCACTGCCCAGAGCTCACTGCTTAAAGAGAGGCTCACTGCCTACAGAATTTATGTTTAATACAGAAAGAATTAACTAAGAAATAACATCTTCTTCATGCCTGGTTCAGTCTCATTGAGTGCTCATAAAACTTCTGCTCTTCTCCCAAATACTTCTTCACTATCACTTCATCCTTTACTGTTCTTGCTCCTCTGCTCCTCCTCTTCTTTGCTCTGCCTATGATCCTTTCTTGGGATTTGATTATTTGGCACAAGGATGATTTTCCACAATTCAACTACATGCCTTTATATGCTTCATCAACCTTGGAATACACATCAAGGTCGGCATTACAAACATCTAACTTAATGTGAATCACTATGCTGTCAGCCAAACATAACTGGGATTCAATTCTTCTTCAATCAACATGCCATGCTTCATAAAATTGCTCTTAGATTATCCACAACACGCTTGAATTATCCGGTCAGCCAAGACTGGGAAGAACAACAACAACAAGGAAGAAATAATGAGCTCAATCTTCAATGTGGACCTTCAACACCGCAGTCACACGATCCAGAGATCTCTACAAGGACATTGAATTCAACAAGAACATCTGCACTCCTCCAAATCATCAGAATCACTTGCATCTTCATATGGAACCTCAAGAACACTGTTTGCCATGACTGTCACACTAGAAAGATTACTTGCGGACCTCTAAACCACAAACCACTGGAGTTGATGATACACACTGACTTCCCAATGATGCTTATAGATTCACAGATCATAATATTTCAATGCAGAGCAATCTGGACCAATTTACTGTCACTCCGTCTCTTCTGAATACAGCAAAACCTAGTTCTACTCAAATGGCCATAGCTTCTTCAAATCTTCATGCGGACCTCTCAAAACTTAACTGGAGCTACTTCAAACATTCCTCTACACATCCATATGGTCTGTATGCATTGATCTTCATTAATTTTCTCAATATCCTCAACATTCCAGTCTTCTAAATAGGCACCAAAATAGGATATAGTTGACACCAATGACAAGAAGGATATGTTGACATCAATGACAACACCGATTAGGCACATATTTGCAACAATCTCCCCCTTTGTCATTGATGGCAACATATGATGTGAAAAATTGATTCAACCATCAAGACAAGAACTTCTCCCCCTTTCTCTTATCATTTCTGCAACTACTTTCTTCACTGCTCCTCCTTTCATCAGCAACTAGTTTTTCACATGACTTCTCTCCCCCTTTGACATCAATGGCAAAGGGCACATATTTGCAATCTTTTCTTCCTTTTTGTTTTAGGCTGATCTCAAAATTTGCATACTGACTACTCCCCCTGAGTAGTATCTTCTTAACATCAATCTGGATCACAAGATGTGATTGTGGATTCCACCGGACTAATGCACCCTAGTGCATCTTAGTTCTAATCAGGAGGGGCAATAACCCCTAACTTCTCTCTGAGATACTCAAAAGTATCCTTGGGTAGAGGCTTGGTGAAAATATCTGCAATCTGATCCTTTGAAGAAACAAACTCCAATCTGACTTCATTCTCATTAACCTTCTCTCTCAAAAAGTGAAACTTGATTGATATGTGCTTTGTCTTTGAATGCAACACCAGATTCTTTGAGATGCTTATTGCACTTGAATTATCACAGAAGATTGTGACAGGCTCCTCAAACACAATTCTAATATCTTTCAGCATTTGTTTTATCCACATAACTTGAGTACAATCGTTTGTGGCTACTATATAGTCTGCCTTTGTTGTAGATAGGGATATTGCCCCCTGCTCTTTGCTCAACCAAGAAACCAATCTACTTCCTAAGAAAAATGTACCACTACTAATACTTTTTCTATCATCCACATCTCCTGCCCAATCAACATCTATATATGCATGATGAGTGAAGTCATTATCCTTTGGATACCATAAGCCATAATCAAGTGTCCCTTTGAGATATCTAAAAATTCTCTTGACTGCTACAACATGGGATTCTCTAGGATTAGCTTGAAATCTAGCAACAAGTCCAACTGCATTCATGATATCAGGTCTGGTCTGGGTCAGATAGAGCAGTCCTCCAATTATTGATCTATACTTTTTCTGATTTGCCTTAAGGGAGTCATCATCTTTACTCAACTTACATCTGGTTACCATGGGTGTACCCACTGTCTTTAAATCTTCCATTCCAAACTTTTTCAACAATTCTCTTACATACTTAGATTGAGATATGAAGAAACCTTTATTTGACTGAATGATTTGCAGACCTAAGAAGAAATTTATTTCACCAAACATGGACATCTCAAATTCACTCTGCATTTGATCAGCAAATGTTTTGCACATACTCTCATTTCCACCAAAAATGATATCATCAACAAATACCTCAACAATCAGAATGTCCTCATGATCAATCTTGAAGTAAAGATTACTGTCAGTAGTGCCTTTGCTATATCCTAGTTTTAGCAGATACTTATCTAATCTTGCATACCAGGCTCTTGGGGCTTGTTTGAGTCCATACAATGCTTTCCTCAACCTACAGACCATATCTCTCTGATTAGACAACTGAAATCCTTCCGGTTGCTCAATGTGGACTTCTTCTTCCAACTCTCCATTTAGAAATGCTAACTTGACATCCATCTGGTAGACCTTGAAATCTTTATAAGTAGCAAATGCAAGAAATAATCTGACTGCCTCTATTCTTGCCACCGGAGCAAAAGTTTCTTCAAAATCAATTCCTTCCACTTGAGAATATCCTTTGCAGACCAACCTTGCTCTGTTTCTTACAACTTCACCATCTTCATTTAGTTTATTCTGGAAGACCCATTTAGTTCCAATCACATTTTTGTCTTCAGGTCTAGGAACACGATCCCAAGTGTGATTCTTTTCAATTTGCATTAATTCTTCTTCCATGGCTTTTACCCAATTTTCATTATTGCAAGCTTCACTTACTAATTTGGTTCAATCTTTGAAATCAAACAAATTTCCTCTTGATCTTCAACAATTCTTTTCCTAGTTCAAAGACCTTTATATGTATCTCCTATGATCTGATCTTTAGGATGATTCAGTCTTACATACCTAGGAGTTTTGGGATTTATTTGAAACTCTATTTCTTGAGCTTGTTCTTCAACATCTGTACTAACCTCTTGAGTCATTGGATTTTCTGGATCAATCTGAATCTAAGTCTAGGTTTGAACTTGTCTTCCTTGACTTTGACTTTCATCTTGATCATCTGATTCATATCCACAAGACCTGGAATGTCCTTCTTTGCTCTCATCAACTCTAACATTTGCACTTTCAACAACCTTTTTCAATCTTTTGTTAAAACATCGGTATGCCTTGCTTCGAGTACAGTAACCCAGAAATATCCCTTCATCACTTCTTGCTTCAAACTTGCCTAGATCCTCATCTCTTTTGATATAGCACCTACTACCAAAAACTCTGAAGTATCTCACAGTAGGAGGATGACCAAACCATAGTACATAAGGGGTCTTACTAGAATTGCCTTTGATCTACACCTGGTTGAGAGTGTAGACAACAGTACTCACAACTTCTCTCCAATAGACTTGAGGAACATTTGCTTCCATCATCATGGTCTTGACAGCTTCTTGAATGGTCCAGTTCTTTCTTTCCATGACTCCATTTTGCTGAGGAGTCCTAGGAGCAGATAACTGTCTTTTTATTCCATGCTTTTCACAGAATGTATCAAACTCACCGGAGGTAAACTCTCCACCTTTGTCGGATCTCAGACACTTTAGTTTTTCACCAATCTAATTTTCCACCATAACCTTGAACACCTTGAACACCTTGAACTTGTCTTTTTCTTTCAAAAAGGTTATCCACATCATTAGGGAGTAATCATCAACCAGCAACATAAAATATCTGTCTCCTTGCACACTCCTAATTCTAGTAGGGCCACATAGATCAGTATGCACAAGTTCCTGCTGTCTACTTGAAAATTGTTCTTTACTCTTGAATGAAATTTTATTCTATTTACCCAATTGACATTCTCTACACATGCTATCAGCAGGTTTCACAAGTTTTGGAAGATCTCTCATAACCTAAGTAGAACTTATCTTGACAATGTTATCAAAATTCACATGACACATTCTCCTATGCCATAACCAACTGTGATCAATCTGAGCAATCAAACAACTTTTTCTAGAACTACTTAAATGAAAGATGTTACCTCTAGTCTAAGTACCAGATGCAATTTTAGTTCTAGAGCTTTCCAAGATTCTGCATTTTCCATCCTTGAATCGGAGATCATGACCGTTGTCAACCAACTGTCCAACACTAAGAAGATTATGCTTCAATCCTTCCACATATAGAACATCATTAGAGTTATTCTTACCATAAAAAGAGATGGATCCTCTGCCACAGATTCTACCAGCTAAGTTGTCTCCAAATTTCGCACAAGGATGATTTTCCACAATTCAAGTACATGCCTTTATATGCTTCATCAACCTTGGAATACACATCAAGGTCGGCATTACAAACATCTAACTTAATGTGAATCACTATGTTGTTGACCAAACATAATTGGGACTCAATTCTTCTTCAATCAACATGCCATGCTTCATAAAATTGCTCTTAGATTATCCACAACACGCTTGAATCATCTGGTCGGCCAAGACTAGGAAGAACAATAACAACAAGGAAGAAACAATGAGCTCAATCCTCAATGCGGACCTTCAATATCGCAGTCACACAATCCAGAGATCTCCACAAGCACATTGAATTCAACAAGAACATCTGCACTCCTCCAAATCATCAGAATCACTTGCATCTTCATCCGGAACCTCAAGAACACTGTCTGCCATGACTGTCACACTAGAAAGATTACTTGCGGACCTCTAAACCATGAACCATTGGAGTTGATGATACACACTGACTTCCCAATGATGCTTATAGATCCACAGATCATAATATTTCAATGCGGAGCAATTCAGACCAATTTACTGTCACTCTGTCGCTTCTGAATACAACAAAACTTGGTTCTACTCAGATGGCCATAACTTCTTCAAATCTTCATGCAGACCTCTCAAAACTTAATTGGAGCTACTTCAGACAATCCTCTACACAACCATATGGTCTGCATACATTGATCTTCATTAATTTTCTCAATATCCTCAACATTCTAGTCTTCTAAATAGGCAACAAAATAGGATACAGTTGACACCAATGGCAACAAGGATATGTTGATATCAATGACAACACTAATTAGGCACATATTTGCAACATCTCCATTTATTGGTGATTGTATTTCAAAGGGTTTTTCATTAAATAGTGCCTAATTTTAGCATTTAGAAAACTCAAGGCTTTCAAAAAAGGACATCATATAGGGTTTTCGACCTAACTGCCAAATTTGTATCTTTAAACCTTAGTTGCCCTTCTTCGAAATTGAATTAGCTTTTTCATCTTCGAAATGAATTATTCCAACATAAGTTACTAGTGTAAAGATGAGTTTGAAGAGGTTTTTCTTTGAGAGGGTTTCAAGGTTCATTGTCTAATGTTCATCAAAGGGGATAGTCATAGAAGTTTGGCGTTGTCATGTTTGTAGAGAGGAATCAACAGAATGAAGACTTTTGAGATTCAAAGCATCAATAGGAGGAATTGTCAGATTTTCATGTTTCTTCTAAGAAATTGCCATGTGGATAACTTCATTAGATTTCACTATAATCATCATCAAAAGTTGAATTCCTAATTTGCTATTTTTAGTTGTCACCGTTTTTTAGGAGATTAATGAATTCTAAGAAGACTATTTTAGACTGATTATTTTTAAGTGACCTTCCAGAAGGTCTATTGTTAGTTTGTAGTTATCCTGAGACTTCTTAGGAGTCAATTTAAAGATTGCTAGAGTTAGATTTAATATTTATCGACAAATTCATGTGATAAGCTTGCTTTACATGCAATTAGCGTAAGAGTGTTTGTTAGCTCTTTTATTTTTTCATGTAATTTATTGTAAACACTTATAAATAAGTGCTCTAGGCACTTAGTTGATTATGATTGAAATATTTAGTGTTGTTTATTCAATAGAATTTAGTAATGCCTATCTTGATTCTAAAATGGTATTGAGATGTTTTGTGTTATTGTGTTTTTATGAGTTAAATATCACTTGATATATACTAAACACTTTGTATTGTAGTAGGTGTTTAGTTAGTTTTTGTAGCTTTGAATGCAATTACTGTGTTAGGTAGTACCGTTTGATATATTGTGTAGATAAAGTAAGTTGAACTATTTTATTGTTAACTATAGACTTTGTACTGCAGGTTGTAGAGGAGTGGGTCTTGTAGCTTTATATGCAATTCCCTTCTTCTAATTTATTAAGTCCTTTGTGTTGTTAAAACCAAATCCTAGCTTTATGTGTACTTGAATTTCTTAGTCTCTGTTTTTAGCTAAAAAAGGTAAACATGGTAATTGCTAGAGGTTTTATTTTAAGTTTGTTAATAATGAGTTCTAGATGCACCTTAAGTTCTATTTGTTATGCATGAACCACCTTAGAAAACACACCAGTACATATTATTTAGATTAGGTTAGTTTTTCTTTATAGGGAGCTCTCCCTTCTAGTTCAAAGAATGGTTTTACCATACACATCGTTCTATTTTGTGTCACACTAAAAGGTGTGAACTAAAACATTAACACTTTTTGACAACTCTATTGAAGAATGACAGTTGATGACCAATTATAACACAACCTACACTCGATCACAATGGAAAGTAGGTGTTGATCAGTATCCTCCAAAAGAAGGTTATACTTCAACAACTATAACATAACATGTGATATTTTTAGCTTTAGAAGAACCACTTTAAATGATGGCTGATTAGCAGGGAAACAAACACAATTGTCCACTTTCATTATTGACATGGGGAAATCAAATTGGTCTGTTAGTCTTTGAAGAACATCATGAGCTTTATTGTGGATCGAGAAAGAATTGTTTAAAGTTCTATGGTGATGGCAAGCAACATCTAGATGAATATATTTTATCCTTCATCATCATATGTGGAGTTTTGAGCATGTAATATGAGGATATTGCAGTTCACTTGTTTGTGGAAACATTACAAGGCATAGTAGCTGATTAGTTTTCACCATCTTGGTGTCAGATCTATTACTAGTTGGGAATTTATGAGTGACCACTGAAAAGTTTCTTGCATGCTTCAAGCCAACAGATGATAACTATATATTATTTTCTCAACTCTCAAATGCCAAGAAAGATGATATAAAACTTATGAGGGAGTTTGTTATGAGAATCAACCATTTGATTACCAGGATTTATGGCACTCTAAATCCTTCTTCTGGTATATTTTCATTTGCATCTTAAATGCTTTATCTATATATATTACTTTCTTTCTCAAAATAGGACATGCTACTAAATTTAAGAATGCTCAAGAACATAAAATTGAGTTGGAGGACTATATGATCACATTAGGAAGAATTCAGAGTGATTCAGTCAAGCCACTAGTACCAAGATTAGCTAACACTTTATTGCAAAGAGTGGCAAATGATGTGGAAAATATGAAGAAACAACTACCCTTGAGCATTCAAGCACTTTAGTAATGTACACCACTGCCAAGGAATAATAGTCATCAATTATAACAACAATAGACCTCATTTGCATACACTGAGAAGGCTATTTGTAGAAACATCTTTTTCATCTCACACATACCACATATTCTAGGAGATAGATAAACATGATGGAAGAAGTTGTCTTGAAATGCAAAGGTTCAAATAGTTATTGATGGTTTCAAATGCAAATCAAAGGTCTTTGGGTGATCCTCAACATCTAATAGATGAACCCAATGGTGACTCCATGATGGGCTATACCGAATAATAACTTGATTTTAATAAGGTAAGAAATAATTTGTAGAATCATATATTCAATGATGTCATGTGTTCACATAATCAAGAACTACAAATAGAATAACAATATCCATAGTAAGTAGAAATTTTGTAGATACTTTGCTCAAATTCTTTGAGGTTGAGGAAGGATTGTTGATGGAAGAAGAGCCTAATATTACTTGTTGATGTTTAGATTTGATTTTACTCTAATCTATGCCATGTAGATCACCAAACAGGGAAAGCTTTCAACATGAGATTGTCTCAACATGAGATTGTCACAAGACAATCTATGAGATTATAAGGGGATTAGAAAGTCATCTCATTATCTACTCTATCTTGACAGAAGAAAGGGATGAGAAATGTTAAAAGAAACCACTACAATAAATAACTAAGCTATGCAATCTGCTAGAATAAATTTGTATCACTTCTATCTCTCAAATTGTACACAATATTCAATATTACACAAATTTACAACTTGGAATTTATTAGAGTACATAAAAGAATAGTCACTTCTAACAACAAGAAACATAATAGAAATTGATCACAACTCCTTTGTATTAATAGTGATTGAATACAGTTACATACTCAAACCACCAAAGTATTTTGGACACAACACATGCTAAGGTTGAAAAACAATAAAACTGAGAACATACAAAGTCAGCAAAGCTTTTGAGAGCACGGACTTAATACAATCTAACTTCATTTTGAGAACAAGACTCTTAGAGAAAAAGAACTATAACAATAACTTAAAAAAACCCACAAGACTCACATAAATCCTATTTGAAACGAAGTCCAGTTAATTGAGAGCATGTTGAAGGAGTCTCGAAGCTAACTGAAACTCCCATTAATGATCTGAATTGCATCTTGTTTGTAGGGTGCACATTCTAAGAAACAAGTTCAAATGGCCACCATATGTTGTGGAAGGTTTTCTTTTGTTCTTTAAACACTAGAAAAATGGATAGCAAAACATTCAGACATTTACTAGCAATCCCTTGGAAGAAAGTAGGCGGCATGATTTGAGTGTTCTGTTGTTGATTGAACAACTCCCATGATTTCTAGAGTAAGACAAAAGAACTATGACCCACCGTTGATGACTCAGTCGATATTCAACCGATCTCGGAGTTCTTCTCTGACACTCTGCAAAGTTTTTTTTCTTAAACTTCAAGAGCCTTTGGATCACTTTTTCATCAGACGATCCTCAAAAGTCCAAGAACATGAAAGCTATGACATCCTTTAGGAGTTTTGAGGGCCCTCCACATCATTGCATGTTGATGATGTCCCTCAAAAGCTGAGGATGCAGTCAATAACTTGCGAGACCAGCACCATACCTTCTGCCAATGAGATCATTTTGTTGATGTATGCCATGTGTTCACAAAAATCAAAAAGAGAAGGGAGCTACCATTTGAAGACTTGGCCATGGATTGACCAATCTCGAAGTTTCTTCTTTGATATGTTTCCATCAATGCTTTGAAACGCTGAGGGCTATATTGGATCTTGTTCACATCTTTAGGTCTTTGGAAGTCGAAGAACCAAATGAGGTGTGGCACCTTAAGTTATTTTTGAGATCCACTGGATCAAAATCTCATCAATGGTTCTCAGACCTCCCATTGTTGTATTTTTTCCATCGTGTACATTATATGTATTTTTTCCATCGTGTACATTATATTAAGTTATGAACTTAACATATATAATATAAATATCAAAGATCACCGTTCTCTCACCTTAGCATAGAAGATCAATGGTCAACCTCTTAGCACATAACCATTGTTAATGGTGATTATTTCAAAATAAAAAATGTAGCATTTTATACTTTAGTACATGGTAGCTCTTAGGATTCTTCTGCCTATGGGAAAGTTAGGAACTCAAAATCTCTGGATCCTTTGGACAATAGGGTCCTATAATTAAAATTGTTGAAACTTTAAACAAATTATTATTTCATAATTCCTCTAGTGAATCCCAGAGAGATTTCCACTCTTCCTTTAATGGCATCTCCTCTTTCTTGAAGGCTTGAAATACTTTGTCCAGCTAGATTGTATCTCTATAAGAGATATTCTACAAATTTTCCACCATGCTCTTCAGTGTTGGGATAAGGTGCCATTAACCTTGTAAATCCCAATATTGTATTATTCCATGTATTATTTGTAATTTATAATTACCCATAAGGAGATGTACAAGTTTCACCAACAGTAGTAAAAATTATTTATTGTCCATGGTAATTACGGACTTACTATACCAGAAGTTCTGGAGTTACCAGTGGTAGTTACGGGATGTCATTTACTATGGTAATTGGTAATTGGTCAAAGTGGGGTGCACATGTGGAGGAATCAACTATTTTTAGTGTTATGATGTGTGCCATAGATGTTGTAAGGTGTAAGAGATTCTATGACAATTGTAAGTTGTCATAAGAATCTATGACATTTAGGACAACATATGACGCGTCATAAGATGTTGTAAGTGGCTATTTTTGGCTCCTAGGCGTTCAAGCTTGCATGGGCATCTTTTGCCAAGTGTAGGATGCATGTATGACAACTTTTATGACCCCGTAAGAGCTTATTTTTGTCCATGGACGCCTTAGATTGTATTATTGACTCTTGACAAGTGTTATGAGCTTGTAAGAAGTCATTGAATGTTGCATGGGTGAAGATTCCAAGGTGGACACCCATCTTGATGTTGTGTAAATTCTATAAAGCCATGGCATAGTAGATGAGATGCATAACAGGTTTTATAGGTACTCAGGTGCTGTCGGAATGTTGCCGGATTGAAGACTGAAGGAGAGATTGGTGGTGTTGTTTTATTGTAAATTATTTTCAGATTAATACAAACATTGGGCCTATTTCCTGTGTGGAGTTTTTACCCGCAAGGGTTTTCTCCATGTTAAACATTGTGTTATGTGTTCAGTTTTATGATTTTGCATTTGTGTGAAGCATAGTTTCATTTCTTGTTACAATCTCCATCAATAATACACACTAAATCAAATTTTTATTCAAGTAGTGTTGCTTTCATTTCTAACATTTGGTATCAGAGCTTGACCAACTTTGACTCTTAGGTGGTAGTGTGGAAGCTGTAGCTGCAGTGGGAGATTTGGTTGTGTTTGTTTTGTAGATCTTGTGTTGATATTATGGCTGGATCCACCATTGCATCAACCTCTCGTTTGGACATTGAGAAGTTCAACGGAACGAGGTATGAGTTGTGGAAGCTGAAAATGGAAGATTTGTTGGAAGAAAGAAACCAGTGGTTGGCTGTCCAAAAAAAGAAGAAACCTGATGATGTCTCTCTGGATGAGTGGGCAAAACTGGATAAGAAGGCACGGGGAACCATCCGTTTGTGTCTTTCAGATTCTATGTTACTAAATGTCACAAAGGAAGAGACCGCACATAAATTGTAGAATCAGTCAAGGGTGAGATCTACCGAGCCAAGAGTATGGTAAATAAACTTTATTTAAAAAGGAAGTTGTTTTCTTTGAAAATGAAAGAGGGTGAGTCAGTTGCAGAGCATTTAAATTCTTTTAATTTGTTGACGAGTCAACTTGCTTCAGTAGATGTTGAAGTTGATGAGGAAGATAAATGTATCTTGCTTCTTTGTTCTTTACCTGAATCATGGGAAAATGTCATTTTGGCTATCACTACTAACCTCACAGATTCGAAGTTGGATGCTCTTGTTGTAGTTTTACTGGCACATGAATTGAGGAAGAAGAGTTTAGATAGTTCAAGTGATGCTCTCATTATCAGGGGAAGGTCTAAGGAAAGGGGACCTAAAGGAGATTAGAAAGGGGCTAAGGATAAGTCCAAGGGCTGGTGTAAGACTCTTGGTAAAAAGAACATAGTTAAGTGTTGGAACTACGATAAAAGAGATGTGAAGGAGTGTAGAAACCCAAAGAAACAGTGGGAGAGTGCTTTAGATAAGTCCTCAAATGCGGGTGGAAATATTTTACTTTCTACATGTAATGTTGTTTCTATGATCACTGGTTGGTTGACTCAGGATGCTCATTTCATATGACCCTGCATAAGGAATGGTTCTCCACATTTGAAGAATATGATGGAGGTAATATCTACCTTGGTGACAACTCTTCATATCTAATTTTTAGGAAAGGAAAGGTATTGTTGTGTTTCAGTGATGGGAGGATTAAAACCCTCCCTGGTGTTTTGCATGTTCCTGGATTAGCTAGAAATCTGATTTCAGTTTTAAAGTTGAATGATTTGGGAATGCATGTGACATTTGACAAGCATGGTTGTAGATTGGTGAGAGGGAACTTGGTGGTAGCGAAAGGGAAGAGATTCAGGAACTTGTTTAAGCTTGAAGCCACTACAGTTTGTAATGAATTGTTAGGAAAGGAAAGGTATTGTTGTGTTTCAGTGATGGGAGGATTAAAACCCTCCTTGGTGTTTTACATGTTCCTGGATTAGCTAGAAATCTGATTTCAGTTTCAAAGTTGAATGATTTGGGAATGCATGTGACATTTGACAAGCGTGGCTATAGACTGGTGAGAGGGAACTTGGTGGTAACAAAAGGGAAGAGATTCAGGAACTTGTTTAAGCTTGAAGCCACTACAGTTTGTAATGCCTCTTATGTTTTTAAGGTTTCTAAAAATACTTGCATGTTGTGGCACAACAGATTGGGCCACACAAGTAATAATGTATTAAAAACTATTAAGAATAAAGAATTGCTGGACGGTTTCTTTTATTCTAATGAACACTTTGATTTCTGTGAGCATTGTGTGTTTGGTAAACAAAACAAAAAATTATTTCCTTCAGGTAGCAATAGAGCAAAAGAGAAATTAGAAATTATTCATACGGATGTGTTTGGACCTGTGGATAATGAATCTATTGGAAAATCTCATTGTTTTGTCACCTTCATTGATAATGTATCCAGATTTACATGGATTTATTTTATGAAACATAACTATGAAGTTTTCACTAAGTTTAAGGAATTCAAAGTCTTAGTAGAGAACAAATCAAGTTTAACGATAAAAATATTAAGATCTGACAATGGAAGGGAATATTGCTCTAAGGAATTTGATGAGTTTTGCAAGCATGCAGGTATAATCAAACAAAAGACAACTCCATATACACTACACCAGAATGGTGTTGTAGAAAGGATGAACCAAACTTTTATGGAAAGAGCCAGAAGTATGCTTAGTGATGCACAATTGGATAAATGCTTTTGGGCATAGGTTATGTGTACTGCTTGCTACTTGATAAATAGATCTCCTTGTAAGGTTCTTGATTCAACACCTTATGAAGTGTGGACAGGTAAGAAACCTTCTATTTCACATTTAAGGGTTTTTGGCTATGAGGCTTTTGTTCATGTGCGTAAGGAAAAGCGATCTAAGTTGGATCCAAAAGATGAAAAGTGTACATTCATTGGATATGGTGATAATGTGAAAGGTTATAAGCTTTGGAATCCACTAACTCGAAAGATTATCTTTTCTAGGGATGTTATTTTTAGGGAACTTAGAGCTATTTTTGATTCTGAGTAGCCAAAAGAAAAAGAAGAAAAGGTAAAGAAGGTGCACTTTGATTTAGAGCAGCAAGATACACCTAAGGAAGAACAGAATGATGGATTGGGGAGTGAAGAAGAAGAAGATTCGAGTAGTTCTGATGAAGATGAGTCTGTTGTTATAGAAGAAGTTAGTGCATATGATCATGCAAAAGAACAAGTAGAGTCTCTTACTCCACCCTTGAGGAGATCCACAAGACAACAGAATTTAGTTGACAGGTATAGCCCACCAGATTTTTGTTGTGTATATGCTTTGTTGAGTACTAACGATGAGCCTAGATACTACAGAGAAGTTATTTCTACAGATGATAGTGAGTCTTGGCAATTAGCCATGCATGAGGAGATGATGGCTTTAGAATCTTGTAACACCTGAGATCTTGTTCATTTGCCCAAAGGGAGAAAGGCCATAGGATGTAAGTGGGTCTTCAAGAAGAAGTTTGGAGCAGACGGGTCATTGGAAAAGTACAAGGGTAGACTGGTAGCCAAGGGCTACTCCTAGAGAGAGGGAGTTGATTTTGGTGAGATATTCTCTCTTGTTGCTAAATTGACTTCTATTAGATTTCTCCTATCCATTGTTGCAACTTATGATTGGGAAATTGAGCAAATGGATGTTAAGATTGCATTCTTGCACGAAGATCTTGAGGAAGAAATATATATGCATCAACCTACAGGTTTTGAGGTAAAAGAAAAAGAACATTGGGTTTGCAGGTTGAAGAGGTCTCTCTATGGTTTAAAACAGTCCCCCAGAATGTGGTATCAAAAGTTTGATTCATTTATTTTGAAATTGGGTTTTGTTAGAAGCGAGGAGGATCATTGTGTTTACATTTATTGTGTTGGTGATTCTATATTGGTTATTGCATTGTATGTTGATGACATATTATTTTTTAGCAATATTAAGGGTATGATCAGTGAGCTTAAAGCCCAACTTTCAGATGCATTTGATATGAAGGATCTTGGAGCTTCCAAGTATATTCTGGGAATAGAGATTAGAAGAGACAGAGTTAACAGAAAGCTTTGGTTATCACAAAGTAAGTATGTGAATACTATTTTGCAGAGGTTTAGTTTGCAGGATTGTAACCCAGTTAAAGTTTCTTTACCCATTAGTACTAAGCTTTCATTAGATATGTGTCCAAAGACTGAGGATGATTTTGAGGATATGTCTAATGTGCCATATGCTAGTGTTGTAGGGAGTTTGATGTATGTAATGGTTTTCACTAGGCCAGATATTGCCCAAGCGGTGGGAGTTTTGAGTAGATTTATGTCTAATCCTGGTAGACAACATCATAATTATGCAAAGAGGGTGTTTACATATTTTGCAGGTACTCCTACTCATTGTTTGGTTTATTCTGGTACTAATAGTGCTGATAAATCTTTGGACATACAGGGTTTTGTTGATGCAGATTAGGTAGGTGACTTGGATAGTCGAAGGTCCACTAGTGGCTATGTGTTTACTTTGTTTGGAGGTGCAGTGAGTTGGATGAGTAAGAGGTAGCCCACAGTTGCTTTGTCCACCACAGAAGCAAAGTATATGGCTGAAACTCATGTCTCTAAGGAGGTAGTTTGGTTGAAGAGACTGTGTACAAGTATTGGATTTGATTACATGATCATTCAGATTGGTTGTGATAGCCAGAGTGCTATCTGTTTGGCCAAGAATCTAATGTATCATGCTCGAACTAAGCATGTTGATGTTCAGTATCAATTTGTTCGAGAGTTGGTTGCAAATGGAGACATTGAGCTGAAGAAGATAGACACTCAGAAGAATGTTGTAGATTCATTGACCAAACTTGTGAGCACAAAGAAGTTCGTGTGGTGCAGAGAGGCCATGGGCCTTGTTTCTAGTGCCTGATTATTTTTCATTTGATTTCCTATGGGTTGATTTATAATGTATAATGTCAAGTGGGAGAATGTTGGGATAAGGTGCCATTAACCTTGTAAATCCCAATATTGTATTATTCCATGTATTATTTGTAATTTGTAATTACCCATAAGGAGATGTACAAGTTTCACCGACAGTGGTAAAAATTATTTATTGTCCACGGTAATTATGGAGTTACTGCATCGGTAAGTTCTGGAGTTATCGGTAGTAGTTACGGGATGTCATTTACTATAGTAATTGGTAGTTGGTCAAAGTGGGGTGCACATGTGTAGGAATAAGCTATTTTAGTGTTATGATGTGCGTCATAGATGTTGTAAGGTGTAGGAGATTCTATGACATTTATGACAACATATGATGCGTCATAAGATGTTGTAAGTGGCTATTTTTGGCTCCTAGGCATTCAAGCTTGCATGGGCATCGTTTGCCAAGTGTAGGATGCATGTATGACAACTTTTATGACCCCATAAGAGCCTATTTTTGTCCATAGACGCACAAGGTTGTATTGTTGATTCTTGACAAGTGTTATGAGCTTGTAAGAAGTCATTAAATACTGCATGGGTGAAGATTCCAAGGTGGACACCCATCTTGAGGTTGTGTAAATTCTATAAAGCCATGTGAGATGCATAACAGGTTTTACAGGTACTCAGGTGATGTCGAAATGCTATTGGATTGAAGACTGAAGGAGAGATTGGTGGTGTTGTTGTATTGTAAATCATTTTTCAGATCAATACAAACATTGGGCCTCTTTCCTGTGTGGAGTTTTTTACCCGTAAGGGTTTTCTCCAGGTTAAACATTGTGTTATGTGTTCAATTTTTTTATTTTGTATTTGTGTGAAGCATAGTTTCATTTCTTGTTACAATCTCCATCAATAATACACACTTAAAAGATTGTAGAAATTTATTTGAATCAGATTTCCATTGAAGTAATGTTGCTTTCATTTCTAACATTCACTTGTACTTCTAATTGTGCCAATGGTTTGAATATTACCTTGAACTCTTCAATGCCAAGAGTCTAAGACCAATTCTCAAATAATGATTAGTTTTTTTCTTTGTTTTTAAGTAGTTTTGTAAAGTCTTCCTTGGTATCACTCTATAATCATTATCGAAGGGTGATGGAAACTCCTATTATACAAGTGAATCTATGTGAGACCTATTGCTCTAGACTATCTATAGTTGAGAGTTGCATTCTAGGTAGCCTTCTCCTTATTTAGGATCTAATTAGTCTTTATAGTGGTTGCTCTTTTGTCGTCAATCCCTATATATATTTCTACATAACATCTAACTAGATCCTTATTTACTTCATGTCTAGATACATCCAGTGTATCTAAAACTCTACTTCTTCTAGATCCATTGATCCCTTCTTCTACTTTTCCTCTTTTTCCTCCCATTCCCAATTTGAAGCCTACATCCCATCTAGTTCTTTAACTCCTTCTTGACTTAGTAGTTTCATAATGCATTCTTGTTAGGGTTAGCCGACATAAGATATCAATTAAATGCAAATAAAGATTAAATAGAGGAATGGAAATACATAGAAATAGTAATAGAGAGAGACAAGTTTTAATGTGGTTCACCCAAACTCAGGCTACATCCCCCAAACAGAGAGTCCACTATTATTTCTAGTAAATCAAATCGATTACAACCAGCAATCCCTGCAACTCAATACCGCTGCAAATGCTACAATACATCAACGGAAACCCTAACCCATCTTGGGGGCACTACCCCCAAACCCCCGCAAGGGGCACTGCCCCTTGACCCCGTAGGAACTTGGGGGGAAACTACGCCGATAAAAGTGGAGTTAATTTAACCTCCAAGTCTGATTAGGCTCCATATAACAACAATTCTTGTAATATCTCATTGTGCACTATTTCATGCAAATTATCTTTAAATTCCTCCTAAATAGTCTCATGAGATCACAACAAACCATATATTTTCAATACTTGTTGGACCTAGAATAACTTTCACCATGCACAAGTGCACATATGAAGAGTAATTAAAAATATTTTTTAGGTCTCCATCAATAATTGGTCCTCACCTTAATGGATTGTGACACATTTCCTTTATTGCCATCAACACTCCTAAGCCCATCACCATGCACAACATACTAACATTCCCTTGATTATATTGCCACAACTATAAGACCAAAACAAGAACTTGCCCACAGAATAAGAACTAGCTAAGCCAAATTATTACCAAGCTCACACACTAGTCATAATAATGTACAAGCATATGAAGAGGGTACATAATAGATGCCTTCACTGACAACTTTTCTTTAATCTATTACAAGTAAGAAAGATCGTTGCCACCTACCAACACATCCACCTTGCATTAACATGTAATACTTATAATAATATCCTTGCTATCTTCCATAGTACCAAATAAAGGCCCTCTAACATTCATCATTTAATATCTCTGTAAAATTTTCTCAATCACTAGGTTCAATACTTTCTATTGATGAGAATATAGATCGAGATGTCCCATAATTAGCCAAGAGATTTGCTGCTTGATTTTCTTGTGTCATACAATGTAAAATCATAAGGAGTTCAATGTTGACGATCCTAATAGTATTTCTTCCAATAACAGTTTCAGATTCCAATTAGGACATAATCATTTGATGATTGTATTCTCAACTATTTGTGAGTCCCCTCCAATAACTAGATCCTTATATCTTGAATTTATAGTAGTTTGCAAGCTTGATAGAAGAATTGTCCATTCTACCATATTATTGATGACATGACCCAAAAACTTAGATCCTCCAAGCAAGAAGCACCCTTGAGTATCTCTAATTACAAAACTAGCTCTTGCTACACTCGGAGTTCCCTTTCAAGGCTCCATCAAAGTTTTAATTTAACAACTTTTGATGGGTATTTCCATTTATTCTTCTTTCTCTTTTTAGTTTAAGTTATCAACCCTTGAATGAGATGCCTCTTTGAAATATGTTATTTTTACTAGAATAATTAAAATTTATTTAAAAATAAATTGGTAAGTTGTAAACTACTTTTAAAATACTATACTTTTTATTCTTACAATTTTTGAGATTTTATGAATAAATCCTTTTAATTATTACATGAAATTACCTTATGCATGTTTTTCAATATTTTTATTACCACTTAAAACCTCTTTTTAATCCATCATTAAATTACACTCACCAAAATTTAGAACAAAATTAAACAAATTAAAAACAATTTTATTTTTATAACTTCAAAAAAATACACCTTCCTCTATCTAGAAGTTAGAATGTTGCCCATTAAAAGTCGAGCCTTACATAGATTTATTTTATTCAAACACAATTTGAAAAAGTTAGAGAAATATTTCCATCGCTCAATGCATTTTTATCCCCAAAAAAAAGTTCAGAAAAAGCCATTTATAATGTTGAACCCTTCTTATGTGATACAAACATAAAACTAAAAACAATCATGCGTCTAAAAGTTTTGGAAGGATGAAAGTATCAATTATATAAAATTATAAAGCATCTTCAAATATTATATTTATTTATATCATATTTTAAAAGGTTAGGTTGTAACGTTTAAGTAGAAAATTATAGATTGTGAAATTGAGATCTAATTTATATGTGCATAATCAAAACTATGAAAAGTTTACTAGGGAATTTTAATTTAAATAACATATAAAATGGAAGTTAAGATATAGATAATGGTCACGGGTTCAAAATCTAGTTTGTCCATTGTGTATGTTAGGAGTAGTGTGTATAACCCAAAAGTTATAGGGGATTTGTCCTACAGGTTGTTGGGCTACCGATTCCTCTGTGATTAAAAAAATGAAATGGAAGTTGAATTTAAAGGAACAATATGGGTTTCATTTTAGCTCATTGTCATTGTCTCTTTTTAACACGCAAATGATACCTACCAACATTGGATTTGGAGATGTCATCAGCAATGCCGGAGGAGTTTGTGTAAAGATGAGAAACTCATTTTCATAATAATAATGGAAACTCTTGCATGAAGCTTACAACAAAGGGCTATACTCTAAAATAATGTCCCACCAATATCCTTTTAGAGTATAATGTGGATAATCATTATTTTAAGTGTTCATGTGAAAATGCATCATCTAAGCAATGCATTTTAAGAAAGGTGATGAAGATGTAGGATTAAGATTTATATTTGAAAATAATATAAAAGGAGCATAGAAAATATACGACCTTTTATACATAACATTTTTTAACTTCTATAACTATCTTTTCTGTAAGATCTTAATTATTAAGTACCCAACACATTACTAGTATTAACAAACTTATATTTTGATCATAACATCTAACAAATCTTTCCTTGATTTAAAAGGAAAACAAACATTAACAAAATGGAATCAAACAACAAAACCAAGATGATTTGGAGCATCCATCAATCTGACTCAATGGTCCTCTATTAGCATGTCTTTGACCATCTATATCACATGCAATATCAGCAAGATTAAAATTGTTCCTTCTTTATTGTCCTAGCCACCAAAACTTCTCATTGTCTTGGTTACCAAAATCGCTACTCCTTTATTATCTTTGCTATCAAAACTTCTCATTATCTTGGTTACCAAATGCCCACGTACAATGCCAATTTTCCTGGTGATTCATTGTATATGTATCCCTCAGGTGTGTTCTGAACCAATGACAAACTACCTTACTACATACATGTCAACTGACCTCATTTTTCTACTAATTCTCTGACATAGGTAACCCCTGGCATAAGTAATAATTGTTAAAGGTATAAAATCACTCGTTGACTCATCATGAAGACCTACTTTCTCCCCTTATCTGATGTAGGAGCATCTAAGGTTTGTGTAATCTTGCATGCTCAAAAAGACATTTTTCTAACCACTTTGGTTTTCCTTCTGTTGTTTTGTGTGTTATATAGAACTATTTGATGATTGCTTGTGGTTCCTTTTGTTGGTCTGGTGTGTGTGTCCTGGAGCATTATCTTTCTAAAACTCCCTACCTCTGTTCCACCTAAGCGCTTCAATTCACCTAGTGCCAATTTTAGTAGGGCGATTTAAAGTGGGAAACTTAATTTCAAATGTATGCTCTTAATGTTGGTCGCTTGTCACTTATATCCATGTGACGTGGCAAACACCTTTGACTATTTTTATCCCGACACCTTGCTAGGCAATCCACTAGCTCATAAATTTTAGCCACATTACTTAATTTGTTTGGGGCTCATTTATGAGCCACGATAGTTTCATTCAGGCTTGTTTTCCATGCCGACATCTGACCTCCATTTTTTGACAAGAAATCTTTATTTTGGAGGGGCAAATTAATTCCATGACCCCACTCGCGGTGGTTGCACCTTTACCCCTGACAAAAAATTGCATCATGAAATGTGGGCAGAATTTGTTTAAATAGGCAGGTTGTTAGCTCACTAGGTGGACTAAAAAAGTACAAGAAATGTTTTTAAAAAAAATCAATATACACGAGGAAGGCAGGTCGATGAACTTGGAATGATTCTTGAGAACAATGTTCATGCTTGTAGTTGAGATGTTTTTTTTTAATTTTATTTTGCATTTTGTTGTGTAATTGTTGTTAGGTTATATCTTGTAAGCTAATGTAATTGATGAGGTTCCATTTTTGTAAATTTTAAATATTTGTTGTGATTAATTTTAAATATTTGTTGTGATCAATTTGATTGTTGGTTGATGTTGAAGTTTGTTTAGGTGAGTATTAGCTACAAAATTAGTTGTGCTCCATTGGACACTTAATTTTTGTCTACAGCAAATGGTATTAGAGTGGGTATGTGGGTGTCTTGAAGGCTCTAAATATTTGTTGTAGGTGTGAGGAGTCATCTTGCAAGTGCAAAGAGCTCAGAGAGACCTTGTTGGATATTTGAGAGAGTTTAGCAAAGCGAGTTCTTGTTTTCCATAGTGTGTGTGGGTAGAAGACAATGAGGATTAATCTTTAATAATTGTTGTGGAAGGATGCCCACGAGAAGGAGAGCTCCTATAGTGAATAGGATAGAGGAAATGTTTGAGCAACTCTATGTTGAGCTTCGAAAGGAGATAACACTTTAGCTACTGGTTAGAGAAGATTCCTAGAAAATGATGAAGAATATGGTAATGATGAAGAAGTTAAATGGAAGAAAGAGAAAGAGAAGATGGACAACCTTAGGATGAAGGAGGAAACCATTTCTTGAGAGTTCCTTTGATGATTAGCAAATTGACTAAAATGGAAGTTCAAAATTCCTCCAGTGCTCTAAATCTAGAAGAACTGATAGATTAGATTAGTGAGTTAGAAGAGTACTTTGAATATGAAGATGTCTGTGACCCTCACATAGTGAAGATGGCATAGACTAAGCTTAAGCGACATGCATTTCTTTAGTGGATAGAGTTGTAGAGAGAGAGTAATAAACAGAGATATAAGGATCACTCGTTAGAATCAAAAGGTTGCTAGATTGAAAGGAAAATTTATTCCTAGTGATTACAAGTTAGAGTTATTGAAAAGGCTTCAAAACTTGAGGTAGAAGGAAAAGAGTTAAAAGGAATATACAAAAGATTTTTATAAATTGGTAATTAGCTCAGGTCATCATGAAATTGATAGAGAGAAAGTAGCAAGGTATGCAAATGGGTTGAGATTCAATATTCATGATGAAATGAGTATGCTGAAAATTAATACTATGGAGGAGGCATAAGCATACAATAAGTTGTCAAGAAGGTAGAAAAATAATTCAAAAGGGATAGGAAAGTCCTCCTTTGGAAAAGAACAAGTAGATAGTACCAAGGGAAAACAAATATCTAAAGAAGAAATAGGTAATTCATGAAATAATGACTCAAGTCAAGGCATGAGAGAAAGAGAGTATCTAGCAAGAGGATAGAGCAACAACAGAGGTGGAGGGTTCCTTGGAACTTGTTACAAGTGTGTCTAGAAGTTGGTCATAGGGCATTTGAATGTTTGCAAGCACAACTGAGCAGTAGTAGAGGAGGCATGGTTAGAAATGACCTACCTCAAGTAGATGAAGAAAGTGTTGCATCGCCCAAACATGTGGAGGAACTAGATCAAGGAGAATCTCTTATGTTGAAAAGGGTGTTGATTAAACTAGTGGTAGATGAGAACAATCCATTTCAAAGGAGTCTTTTCTGGACTATATGCAAATATGGAGGTAAGTGTTGTAAAGTAATTGTTGATAGTGTTAGTACAAATAACTTGGTCTCTAGTGAAATGGTAGATAAGTTGGGTTTAAAGAAAAATGAGCATCCCAATCCATACCATGTTTTATGGTTACAAAAGGAACATCAATTAGTAGTATATGAATTATGTTTAGTAAGTTTGCAAATTGGTTCATATAAAGATGAAATTCTATGTGATGTTATCCCTGTGGATGCCTATCATGTCTTGTTAGGAAGGCCCTAGCAGTTTGATAGGGAGGCTATGTATGATGGAAGAAAGAACATTTATAACATTATGAAGAATGGAAAGAAGTATAACTTGAGTCCATTAAAATATAATGGAAGGGGGGGACAATAGTCCCACAATGTGTTTAAACTTAGAAAATTTATTTTTAGATGAAGTCTAGAAGATAGAACAATGGTTAAGATGAAGGAGCAACATTCTTTCAAGGAGTTGTCAAAGGGGTGTAGACTAAAAGAGGCAATTGATGGACATATGCAAAGATTATCTCAAGAGGTAGGAGAAAATTTGAAAAAGAATCCTGAAGGTCATGAAAGAAGGGACAAGAAAATGTCAGAACCATGTAAGGTCTTGAAGAAGTTAATAGTAGAGGACTATAAGGAAAAACTCCCCAAAGAAATTGATGTCTCGTCAGTGTTCAACAAAGATGATTTATGCTTTCATTATAAGGGACAATCAATTATGGCAGTGGATGTAGATTTGGAGTAGAAAGAGATAGAAATGGTAGTAGACTCCCAATGGGGTAAGAGGACAAATTATGAAAAGAGATAGAAATGGTGGTAGACTCCCAATGACGTAAGAGGATAAATTATGAATATCTAACTAAGAGGGGGGAGAAGGCTAACAAGGAGAGACTCTATATCCAAAATGAGCATGGAATCACAATTCTAAGTTTCACAAAATGTTCTTCAGCCTCAAGCTCCTGGAATATTTCCACTTACTTGATGTGTCTAATGTAGGAGCACCTAGGGCTCATGCAATCCTGAATGCCCAAAAAGACTTTTTTCCTTACCACTTCAATTTTGGTTCTATTGTTCTATGTATTGCAAGTCTATTTGTTGATTATTTTTTGTTCCTTTTCTTATTCTGGTATGTGTGTCCTCTTCAAGAGCATTATCTTTCTAAAACTCCTTTCCTTTGTTCCACCTAAGTGCTTCAATTCACCTAGCACCAATTTTAGTTAGGGAAATTAAAGTGAAAAACTCAATTTCAAGCATAAGGTCTTAATGTTGGCAACTTTTTAGTTACCCCTATGACTTGACAAACACCTTTAACTATTTTTATACCTAATGTATTGCTAGGTAGTCCACTACCTCATAAATTCTAGGCTACACTACTTAATTGGTAACTATTACTATTCTTGGTGGTTGCATGATAGTACAAATATCTAGTTGGGTTTGTTTAAGGCTCATTTATGAGCTACGATAGTTTCATTCAAGCTTATTTTCCACTGCAGCAATCGACCTTCATTTTCTGACAAGAAATCTTTATTTTGGAGGGGCAAATTACTTCCACTAGTGATTGAACCATTACTCTTGACTAGAAGTTAAACATGAAACATGGCCAAAAATTGTTTAAATAGACAGGTTGTTGCCTCAATAGGTGGATTAAAAAAAATAGAAGAAAGATATTTTATTTAAAAAAATCAATATACATGAGGAAGGTAGGTTTCAGATGAACTTGGAATGATTTTCTAGAACAATGTTCACACCTATAGTTGAGATGTTTTTTATTTTATTTTCCATTTTGTTGTGTAATTGTTGCTAGGATACACACAACTTGTAAGTTGATGTGACTGACAAGGCTCCATTTTGTAGTTTTTAAATACTTGTTGCAATCAATTTAATTGTTGGTTGATGTTTTTGATTAAGATAAGGAGGTTTTGAAAGGGGACTCTCCTTTTGCATTAAAGTAGCCAACATGGCCATAGAATGAGCCCCACGAGATTTGAGGGCATCACCAAAACACGAGAACAAGATAAATAGCTATATATCTATATTGAATCATAATATTAAAGTATTTATAATATAAAGAAAAATAAATTTTATGAATTTTGTACCCATGACTTCCAACTTCAATGTTTAAAAAAAAATCTCTTTTAAAAAACTCAATTTTTACCTTTCAATTTACCTTATTCCACTGAAACACAAATTAGTTATTTCTCCCCCACATCTTTTAGCTTTGTGAGGATATTTGTTGCTTTTATGTATTTGAAATGATTCAAACAATTGCTTGTTAAGACTGAGTACGTTCAGAACAATGGTAAGATTGAGGACCAAAGAAAAAGCTAGGTTCAACTTTTTTTTATTGGACTAACCAACTAAAACAACTATAAAAGTTGACAAACAATGGCAGTAAAAAGTTGAATAATAGCTGCAACAACAACCACATAACAATTACACATTAGAGTCCAACAAAAAGTCTAAAAGAAATAATCATGATGGCTACAAGAACAACCACAACCATAATGCCAGAACTATAACAACACTCAACCAAACATGACAGAGAATAGAGCGTTAGGATTAAGGTTCCATTTACCTTGCAACCCTATGTATATTCTGTGTTTCCAACACTCAAGTAGAAAGTGTCCTTGGATGACTAGGGTGTAACTGGAGAAATTAATTTGTAATTTTTATTCCTTAGATTCTTGACGTTAGTTGTCATATGCATTCATAAACGAGGTGGAGCAATCCAATGGTAGTTAGATTTGACTATGGACTCCTTTAAGGCATATTCCCAATTCTAGGCACTAGGATTGAGGAGTGGAGAATCTTGTTATGACAATGGGACCCACATGAATTGGATTCTCCATTTTGGAGAACTATACATGAGGATGTGAGACGTCAGGCAGTTATTGATCAAAGATGCCTTTGCAATAATGTTTTCTATTTTGGGACTCATTGATTAAGCCCATGTGATGTCCATGTGAAGTCATTGATTACTTTACTATTATCGAAAGACACTCTCTAATTTGGTTGTGGGATTTTTTCAACATACCATGGTTTTGGTACCCATTATTTTGGTCAAACCATTTGTAGTTTTAGCCTCTCTCCTTGCCTATATATTGGAGGTATGAGATAGTAGATTTAAAGAGTATTGTATTACAAGTACACAGATGCTACTAGAATGTTGTCAAAGATAGTGGTAGTGTGTTGATATTGTATTATGTACATTGAAGATTAATGCATACTTGTCCTCTTTCTCTTGTGGATTTTTTTTCTAAAAGGGTTTCTCCACATAAATCCTACATTACTATGGTTTGCTGATTTTATTTGTTATTTGATGATTTATGCATCTACACATAATCTTTATGGTAATCTTATAAAAGGAACAAATTTCAAATTTGCATACACTTTGTAGAATATTTTATTGTAGTAGTTTCACCTTGTTTCTCAATTTTCGGTATCACAGATAATGGTTCTTCATAGATGGGGACACCTTTCTATTAAGTATTGAAGATTTTTTTTGGCTATAGTGGGATATTTTACATTGTGTGGTTTTGTAGATTTATGAAGATATTGAAAACCATGGCCTCTACTTCTTGTGTGAATATTGAGAAATTCAATGGTACTAGATATGAGATGTGGAAGCTTAAGATGGAAGATATTTTGGAAGAAAAAAATTAGTGGGTGCTAGTTGTAAAATAAAATAAGTTAGATGTACTGTCTGATGAAGATTGAAAAAAGTTAGACAAGAAGGTATTAGGAAACATCTGATTGTGTCTTGCAGATTATGTCCTCTTGAATGTCTCTGAGGAGAACTCTGCATACAGACTATGGAAGAGGATAGGTGATCTTTATAAAACTAAAAGTCTAACCAATACATTGTATCTCAAAAGATGGTTATATTCTTTGAAAATGAAAGATGTTGATTTAGTTGCAAATGATTTGAATGCTTTTAATTTGATTTTGAGTCTTCTTTCCTCAGTAGATGTTAAGTTAGAAGAGAAAGATAAATGCATCTTACTACCTTGTTCTTTACCCAAATCTTGGGAAAATTTAATTTTTTCCATTAGTGGTGGTGGTGCAGAACATTTCGGTGGGAAATGTCTAGTTCAAAAATTAATTCATATGGGTTATTATTGGAAAAACATGGAACGAGATTCCTTTGCCTTTGTCAAAAGGTGCCTGCAATGTCAACAACATCACAATCTTATTTGAGCTCCTACCAGGGAACTTCGTGCTCAAGTTTCACCACATAGTATATCAAATATAAATGTCACCTATCAAAAATAAAAAATAATCAGATTATGTTAAACCCTACTTATGTTAATTATGCCAAAACCCTTACAGATATCAATAGAATTATGTTGAAAATGATCTTTGACCATGGATATGCAATTCTTGCTAAAGAATTTTGAAAAAAATTAGTGGGTGATATAGTTAATTATGAAAAAATTATGTTAAACGATATCTAAAAAAAATATTCAGATTATGTTAAACCTACTTATGTTAATTCTGCCCTACTTAGTAGGGCTGATGCTTATGCAATCTTATTTAACATTGATAACTACCTTATTGATGTCCGTACTAGTTCGCAAACTGGTGTAAGCACCGACACACACTTAATACTCCTTCGATCTTCCTATAAGTGAATTTTGACCCCACAAACCTTGGAAATTAATCCTTTAAACCATGTGATTTGTGGTTTGTACAATCGGTAAATGATGAAATCAACCAACTGAGCAATTGGTGAATAAACTAATCAGTGAACAAAGGCATCGACCAATTGAGCAATCGGTGAACAAACCATTCGGTAGGAAAAGATTTTGCTAACCATGAATCACATCGCAAACTAGTGTAAGCACCGACACACACTTAATACTCCTTCGATCTTCCTATAAGTGAATTTTGACCCCACAAACCTTGGAAATTAATCCTTCAAACCATGTGATTTGCAGTTTGTACAATTGGCAAATGATGAAATCAACCAACTAAGCAATTGGTGAATAAACTAATCAGTGAACAAAGGCATCGACCAATTGAGCAATCGGTGAACAAACCATTCGGTAGGAAAAGATTTTGCTAACCATGAATCACACCAATAAGGAAAACACCAAGTCTTTTATCGACAACAGGGCCTATCAGTGAACCATGCCATCAGTGAACTGGGTGATCAATGAACTAAAGAGTTCGTGAACTTTCAACTTGACTGATTTTCCCTAAATTCACCAATTTTTGTCTAAATTGCACTAAACTTGAACTGATGACACCCCTTAAACTCTTCTACAAGTTGATGCTCTTCACTTGCCCAAATTTAATCTGAAAACCTCCTAAAGAAAAAACCACAAAAACCAACACAAGGGAAAACAAAACACCTCAAAACTGAACTAAAACTTGCAACTGAAAACCTAATATGTTTTTGGTTGATGTTGATTGCTCATGGACCCAGATGCTCCTACATCATTAACTCAATATTATTTCTTATCACACAATGCATGATCTGATAGATAAAAAGGATATTGGTTGACAATCAAGGCATAAAAAGGACATAATCGAATGATCCTTCATCCATGACAATAGACCCTTTCTTATAAACACACATATATGTGTTGTTAACAATAAAGATGTGTTGTGATGAACAAGTCTCAAATAAAGAGAACATACTCTATGATGAAGCCATATGATGTGAAGCTCCATAATAAAGAATCTATATCCCTAACTTAGAATCTAAAAATGCAACAAGTACTTGCCCCTTTTCATTCTTTGATTTTCTATGAGAAGAAGATGATGAACTGCTTCATATAGTTTAAGGGAAATTGATATTCTTCTTCACTAGAAGATGCTTCAACTCATCAATTTGTTTTGAATATGCCTTATTTTTTACAATATGCACATTTAGGCTTCTCCTTCTTAGGTGATTCCTCTTTTGAGGGAAAAGATTTATAATCTGATTGTGCTCTATCTTTGTGTAGCTTGTTCTTTTTCTTCTTTCACTTCTTTTCAAAATTCACCAACTCTCTCTATACGTTAGGCTCACTAGTCACCAATGCTTGTGGTTTAAAAGACTTGGTCATGCCCATTTGAATTAACTTCACTTCATCTTGAATTAGATGCTTTGAAAATGCATCAAAAGAAGGCTCAACATATGGAGCTCCCATAGAAATCCAATGGGTATGAAAGCCAAAAATAAATTTATTGAATACTTAGGACCAAGCTTAGATAACACACTTAGAATCAATTGTAAATCTTCCTTATTAATCTTACAATCCTTTTACTATGTTTTTAGTTGATTAATCATCTAGATATAGTCTTGGATGTGGTTAAAAACTTTAGGATCAAGGTTCACCAAGTCATTATCAATCTGATATCCCCTAATCAAGATTCACCAAGTCAAGCCTCCTTAGGTGTTTTGCATGACTCGAGATGAAATTATAAATCAAAAGACACTAAAGAGAAAATGTAACCAAGAGCTTTCTCAAAATTGATCCCCCACATTGGCTTTACACTACCATCAATAAGTTAAGGAATACTTTCTTTTACATATCTAGTACAACCTTTTCCCATTAGACAATTCCATACTGATTATTTGTATGAGGCATAATTATATGGAGTTTGGAGTTGAATATGGGTTTTCCCCATTGCAAGAACACACAACAAAGAATTGAAAGAAAATAATCACTATAAGATTACTTAGGCCCAAAATTCCCTCAATCATTGATCACCCTAGCAATATACAATTTTGGCACTTTATACTTATTGTAAATGCAACTTCCACTTGACAAAACAATGAAGTGGTCTTGAACATTATAGATGTCAAATTTGGCCATAAATTGAAAGTACAACCTTATGATAGAATGAGATCAATCTTACGAAATCACTATAAAGTATACAAAAATTATGCACTTTCAAAAAAATTACACTAAAACATGTTATCGTATGACCCCAAACTGAGCCTCAGAAGTTCACAAAATAATAACTACTATGCAACAACTATGAAAATCTATAATTATTTGAAAATAAAGACATCAAATAAAAAACCATCTATACCATTGTGAAGCTATTGAAATTTTGCATCTTCTTCCTTTACATGTCTCTATAGGACCTTTCTAGATTTTTCCAAGTCATCAAAAGAGGGTAATATATAATTAAAATGACCTAGAAATTGTTGAAGCTACTTTTCATTTCCTAGGTAATCTAAAAATTCCTAGTTTTTTTAGATTATCTCTTTCATTTATTTCACATGACACCTATGTCCTTGATTCATTCATACAATTCAATGCTTTGGATATGGATTCCATCTCTATGAAGGTTTTATTTTATCATGTAGATTACCTTTGCTCTTCTTCATAGGGTTAGTGAATGAAAATCCTATGCTTTTGGAGATCCTTAGTTTATTTAGAAATCCCTAGGTGGAAGCATAAATGTGTGTCCCACATGAGGGATGAGACAGAAAGGAATCTTTAAAGAAAAAAAAAATCATTGAACACTTTTGAGCAAAGGTCTATATAAAGGTAGAAATCTTGATATGTGTAAACAATGTTTGAATGAAGTGGGTTCAAATGAAGGTCCTTTTTACCATTCTTAAATGTTTCACACCAAAATTCTCTTTGGAAGGGGCCTTCAACTAGAGGTAACTTTGAAACAATGGCTTTTGTCTAAGGTTCCTTTCTATGAAGGTCCTTCATAGTTGTTGTTACTTAGTTTTTGATAGAATATTATATTTTGGAGCAAGGCTTGGACAAACAAATGAAGTCACCATGACCCAATATTTTGCATGATCATAGATCTTAGATTAAGCTTTTTAAAAGTATAATTTTAAATAATTTTTATTTATTATAATTTTTATTTTCTATTTTATAGTGAGTATACATTTTCTTACCAAACATATAGATGTTTGTTTGATGCATGTGGAAAATATTAAAAAATAAAAAATATTATGAAAAATATGATGGTACATTATATTGATATATGTAAAGAACTATTTTATTTTGGATATACATAGCAAAGTTATGTTAGATGCAAAAATATTACTCTAAATTATAACTAAACTAAATTTAAAAATTTAAATAAAAATAAAATATGCATAATATATATATATATATATATATATATATATATATATATATATATATATATATATATATATATATATATATATATATATATATATATATATATATATATATATATAGGCACTAGATGTTAGTGATACTAATGTATATTTAATAAATTGTGAATTTGTCTTATTTCTACAAAATGTTATCTTAGATACTCATAAAAAAGTTATTTTAGATAGGAAAATATCACTTATGAAAAATAAAATAAAGTATAAAAAATAAGTTATTTTAGGTATGAGATCATGTGGTCTTCCCATCTAAACCTAAAATTGAATCAATCAACAGTGAAATATACTATTAAAGGTACTTCTATGTTCAAACTATCCCAAAAACACTGAAATGTGAAGGAAAAGAGGAAGGGATGGAAGAAACATTCCTTTGGAAACATCTTCAAGAAAGAGAAAAATATTTCAAGTAGATTAATGGTTGTCAAAGAAATTTTGGTTGTAGGACAAAGAGATGAGGAAACAGGTGCAAAGGAAAGGGGTCTAAGACAATTATGGCATAAGACTCTACATAGGGAAGAGTTCTTTTGGAAATAGAATTTGAGAATCTAGTGGCTAACAGAAGGAGATAAAAACACTACATTCTTCCACCAATTTTCTCTTAGATGGAAGAAAACAATAAAATTGAAAAAATACTTGCTTAAGATGGTATAAAGTTTTCTACAGAAGAAAAAATGAGTAAGGTTGGCATTAACTACTTCCAAAATATTTTGAGAACAAATACTAAGGGTGGATATGAGAATAATGAGTACCTATTGAATGTCATCCCTACAATCCTTTTAGAAGAAGATAACACTTCCATGTCAAGACAAGTCATTGAGGATGAAGTCAAAGAGGCTACATTCTCCTTCTTGGCCTCTAAGTCCCTTGGACCGGATGACTTCCCCTAGTGTTCTTTCAACAATTCTAGTAAATTGTAGGCAACAATGTGGTTGATGTTGTGTGTGAATTCTTTGGTTCTAGAAATATTCTAAAATAGTTTAAAAATACTTTTGATGTTCTTATCCCTAAGATTAGAGAGGCAACATTTACGATTTATTAGCACCTTATAATCTTATTCAATATGGTTTATACGATTCTCTCTAAGATCCCAGTCTTAAGAATCCAACCTTTCCTTACTAGATTGATTTTCTTGAATCAAAAAGGATTTGTCCTAGGTCATCAAATCCTAGATGTTGTTATAGCTACTCATAAGGTGCTCCATTCCTTGGACAAAAATAAAAAAAGATGGAATGATTTTTTAAGAAAGATATTTTAAAAGCTTATGATCGAGTTTCGTGGGACTTCCTTTTTTCTATGCTAAGAAAATTTGGATTTAAAGTTAAAGTGCATAACTTCCCCTAAGTTCTTTGTTCTTGTCAATGATTTTTTATTGGCAGTAGGGGTCTCAGGTAGGTGATATGGTGTGGAGTTTGATCAGTCTCCAAGTGGGAGATTGTTGTTATATGGAGCCTAATCAAACTTGGAGGTTAAATTTTCCCCACTTTTATCGGTGCAGTTTCCCCCCAAATTATTTAACGAGGGAGTGCAGGGGGCAGAGCCCCTCTTGCAGGGCCTAGGGGGCTTATCCCCCCGGTGGGGGCCCAGGGGTGGAGCCCATGGTGGGGGTCTGGGGCAACGCCCATAGCGGGGATTGCTGGGGGTAGTGCCCTCAAAGCAAAAATTGCCTATTATTTTATAAAGGCATCGGGAGTTATTTTTCTATTGGCCGACATAAAAAAACCTTATTTTGTAACCGACATAAGTCTTGATAAAATAGATAAGGGTTAGGGTTTCCATTGATATTATATTGTAGCATTTGGAGCGGTATTGAGTTGCAAGGATTGTTGGGTGTAATCGATTCGATTTGTTGGATAATAATATTGGACTCTTTGTTGGTGGATGTAGCCTGAGTTTGGGTGAACCACGTTAAAAATTGTATCTCGCTATTATTATTTCTGTGTATTTTCATTCCTCTATTTTATCTTTATCTTCATTTAATTGATATCATCTGTCGGCTAACCCTAACAAGTGGTATTAGAGCGGGTTGTGTTCGATTATCGTCTGCAAGAAGGTCTCACGGTTGAGTGGGAGTCTCAAGGTTGAGTGGGAGCAATGGCGGATGAGGGTAAATTGAAGGTAGATAAATTCAATGGGTAGAACTATTAGTTATGAAAGATGTAGATGGAGGATTATCTCTATCAGAAGGATTTATGGAGGCCATTGGAAGGAATAGCCAAGAAATTGACAATAATGACTGATGAGGATTGGAATCTTCTAGACAGAAAGGCATTGGGAACCATTCGGTTGTGTCTGGCACCATCCGTGGAATTCAATATAACAGAAGCGAAGACAACAAATGAATTGGTGAAAGCTTTGGCTAAATTGTATGAAAAACCCTCAGCCTCAAATAATGTATTTCTCATGAAGCGTTTGTTTAATCTAAAAATGATTGAAGTTGGATCTGTGACAGATCATTTAAATGAGTTTAATACGAATATCAGTCTGTTAACTTCTATAAAAGTGAAATTTGATGAAGAGGTGAGGGCTCTCTTAGTTTTATGTTCTTTGCCAGAAAGCTGGAATAGCTTGGTAATGGTTGTAAGTAACTCTGTCTCTGGTTCAAATAATTTCAAATTTGATGATGTTGTTGGTGTTATCCTTAGCGAGGAAATGCAACAGAAAAAATCAGGAGGGTCCACATCAGGTAGTGTTTTGAATGCATAAAGTAGGGACAAATCAAAGGAGAGAGGAAAAGGTTCTTGGGGTCATGGGAAGTCATGACAAAAATCAAAGGATAAGAGGTCCCAATCCAGAGGATAGAGGGATTGCAGGTATTGTGGGAAACCAGGTCATTTGAAGAAAGATTGCTGGTCTCAGAGAATAAAGAAGGAGACAAACAAGAAGGCAATAAGGAGGCAAATGTGGTAAGTAATAAATCTGAAGATGATGCTTTGATTCTTTCCCTAGATAATGCTAATGATTCATAGGTTTTAGATTCATGGGCCTCACTTCATGCTAGGCCCCACAGAAGTTATTTTCTTGATTATGTCCAAGGGGATTTTGGGCTAGTTTATTTGGGAGATAACAAACCATGTCAGATTGTTGGAAAGGGAAGAATTAAGATTAAGTTGTAGAATCAGAATCATTGGCTACTACAAGAGGTAAGGTATGTTCCAAGGCTAAGTAGGAATTTAATTTATGCAGGGTAGCTAGGTGATGAAGGTTACATAGTTACTTTTAATGATAAAAATTGGAAAATTTCAAGAGGTGCTTTAATAGTAGTAAAAGGTGTGAAAGTAGGCACCTTATATATTTGTATAGGTCATACCGTTCCTTCTACTTTAGTTGTTGCAGAGAAAAAACAAATAGGTTCAAGAACAATTACTACTGGTTCGCAGGAAGAGACTCAAACAGTTGCTGCAGGTTCTGAGACAACACTGTGGCATAATAGACTTGGGCATATGAGTGAAAAAGGTATGAAGGTACTTCATTCTAAGTAAATTTTACCAGGTCTGAAATGTATTAATATGAATTTCTGTGAAAGTTGTGTGTATGGCAAACAAAAGAGAGTTAGTTTTCTCAAGGATGGGAAGCAAAAGAAAGATGAAAAGTTGGAGCTTGTGCATACAGATGTATGGGGACCAGCTCATGTATCTTCTCTCGGTGGCTCTCGATATTATGTTACATTCATAGATGATGCAACTAGGAGGGTTGGGATTTATTTCCTTAGGCAGAAATCTGATGTATTTGAAACATTTAAGAAATGGAGAAGCTTGGTTGAGAATGAGATGGGTAAAAGATTAAAATGTCTTAGATCTGATAATGGTGGTGAGTATTGCAGCAAAAAATTTGAGGATTATTGTTCCTTTAATAGAATTCATAGGCAGAAAAGGGTTCCAAGGACTCCACAAGAAAATGGAGTGGCTGAGCGCATGAATAGGACAATAATGGAGTGTGCAAGGAGCATGAGATTGCATGTTGGGCTTCCTTTATACATGTGGGTAGAGGCTGTCAATACCGTTGTATATTTAATTAATAGAGGTCTTTTAGTTCCTTTGGGCTGTGGTATTCTAGAGGAAGCATGGGTCCAGGTAAGAAGGTGAGTTATTCTTATCTCAAAACCTTCGGATGTGAAGCATTTGCACATGTGTAGTTTCTGAAAATAGAACCAAGTTGGATGTAAAATTAAAAAAATGTATCTTCGTTGGATATAGCATTGATGAATTTGGTTATAGGCTTTGGGATGTTGAAAATCTAAAAATTGTGAGAAGCATGGATGTTGTATTCAATGAGAAGGTGTTGTACAAAGATTAGTTGCAGCAGCATGAGAAGAAAGAAAAGGATTTTGTAGTGCTGGATGATACTCCAAATAATGATGTTCCGGTGGTTCTTCATGCTCCACAACAACAACAAGAAATACCACAAACTCTGGTGAATGTTAGACGGTCAACAAAGATAAGTAGACCTCCTGAAAGGTTTTCTCCCTCTTTGTATTCTATTTTGTTAACAGTGTTGGTGAATCGAAAGGGTATGATGAAGCCATGCAAGTGGATACAAAGGTTCAGTGGGAGCATGCAATGGAAGAAGAAATGGACTCCTTGTTGAAAAATTAGACTTGGGAATTATGTAAGTTGCCTGCAGGTAAAAAGGCTTTACCAAACAAATGGGTTTATATGCTGAAAGATGAAGATGGAGGTAAGAAAAGATTTAAAGCCAGATTAGTTGTAAAATGATTTGCATAGAAAAAGGGCATTGATTTTGATAGGATTTTTTCTATGGTTGTTAAGATGACTTCTATTCGTACTGTTTTAAGTATTGTGGCTGCTAAAGATTTGCATTTGGAACAGTTAGATGTGAAAACTACCTTTCTCCATAGTGATTTAGAGGAGATATATATGGAACAACCCTAAGGATTTGAGGTCAAAGGTAAGGAGAAATTGGTGTGCAGATTGAAGAAGAGCTTATATGGATTGAAACAAGCACCTCGACAATGGTACTTAAAATTTGATAGTTTTATGCTTGAGCAAGGCTACAACCAGTGTAATTCTGACCATTGTGTTTATTTTAAGAGGTTGGATAATGACAACTACATTATTTTATGTTTATATGTTGATGACATGCTTGTAGCAGGGTCTAACATGGATCACATAAGTGAGTTAAAACAACAGTTAGCACAATCATTTGCTATGAAGGATTTTGGGGTAGCAAAACAAATCCTTGGTAGGAAAATTTGCATAGATAGGAAGAATAGAAAATTGACTCTATCTCAAGCTGATTATGTTGAAAAGGTGTTGCAGAGATTCTATATGGAGAATGCAAAAGCTGTCAGCACACCTTTGCCTAGTCATTTGAAATTGACTAAGGAGATGTGTCCAAAGACACAAGAGGAGGAAGACCAAATGTCCAAGGTACCATATGCTTCAGCTGTAGGAAGTTTAATGTATGCCATGGTATGCATGAGACCGGATATTGCACATGTTGTAGGGGTCATAAGCAGGTATATGAGTAATCCCATATTGGAGCATTGGAATGCGGTAAAATAGATTCTCAGATATTTGAGAGGTACATCCAATAAACACTTAAGTTTTAGGGGCTCTAATACTAATTTAACAGGCTATGTGGACTCAGATTTGGTAGGGGATATTGATACCAGGCAGAGTACTACAGGTTATGTCTTTATTATAGGTGGTACAACACTGAGTTGGATCTCTAGGTTGCAAAAGGTGGTTGCTTTATCCACCATTGAGGCAAACTATGTCGCTGCAATAGAGGCAAGCAAGGAGATGATATGGTTGCAATCTTTCATGGAAGAATTGGGCAAACAATAAGCTAACAATTATTTGTTTATGGACAGCCAGAGTGCCATACATCTTGCAAAGAATTATGCCTTACATTTAAAGACCAAACACATACAACTAAGGTATCACTTCATCCAGTCAGTGTTGGATGATGGACAGTTAAGGCTGGAAAAGATACATACAGATGAAAATCCAGCGGATATGTTTATAGAGGTATTAAGAAGGGAGAAGCTGAGCTCCTCTTCAGCTTCGGTTGGTCTTCAAGACTGAAAACAATAAAATCACAAAAGTAGGGTCCAGGGTGCTTATTTCCAATGGGAGCTACAAGGTCAAGGGTGTTATGACCAGTCTCCAAGTGGGAGATTGTTGTTATATGGAGCCTAATTAGACTCGGAGGTTAAATTTTCCTCACTTTTATCGGTGCGGTTTGCTCCCAAATTATTTAACGGGGGAGTGCAGGGGGACAGAGTCCCTCTTGCGGGGCTCAAGGGCTTATCCCCCTGGCAGGGGCTTGGGAGTGGAGCCCATGGTGGGGGTCTGGGGGCAACGCCCATAGCGGGGCCTGCTGGGGACAGCACCCCCAAAGCAAAAATTGCCTATTATTTTATAAAGGTGTAAGGAGTTATTTTTCTATTGGCTGACATAAAAAACCTTATTTTGTAACCGACACAAGTCTTGATAAAATGACTAAGGATTAGGGTTTTCGTTGATATTGTATTGTAGAATTTGTAGCGGTATTGAGTTGCAAGGATTGCTGGTTGTAATCGGTTCGATTTGCTGAATAATAATATTGGACTCTCTGTTGGTGGATGTAGCCTGAGTTTGGGTGAACCATGTTAAAAATTGTCTCTTGTTGTTATTATTTCAATGTATTTTCATTCCTTTGTTTAATCTTTATCTGCATTTAATTGATATCTTCTGCATGTAATTCCTAACAATAGGGAGACCCAATCACCCCTTATCTTTTTGTTATCTTAGTAAAGGTCTTAGGAAGAAACATCTCAAAGATGATTGATGGTCATGCACTTGACAGGATTAAACCTACTTTTGTTTCTACTTAGCACTCCCATCAATAATTTATGGATGATACCATCCTATCAAGTTAATCATCTCTAAGAGAAGCTAACACATGGAGAAACCTTTTGAAGGACTATAAATCTACGTAAGGATGACAAATGAATTACAATTTAAGAGTAATTCATATTTTTGAATACCCCTCTTGAAGGGTAGCACCAGATTGAAGCCTACCTTGAATGAAATATAGCCTTATTTCTTGCCACTTATCTAGGTCTTCTTTTCATGGTAAAAAAAACCTAATCATGTCTATTGGAATGTAGTGGTTGAAAGAATTAAAAAGAAGTTAGGTGGTTGGAAAGGGAAACTCCTTTAATAATCTAGGAAATTCCAACTACTAAAGGCATCCCTACAAAGTATCCTTGTCTACTTCATTGGTCTATTTAAGATTTTGAAATTCATGGCTAAGAAAATAGAACAAATTAAAAAAATCCCTCTGGATAGGTATGGAAGAGAAAATAAGGATGGTTTTGGTTAGTATCTAGTTTCACACAAGATGCATCTAGCCCAAAACATATTCTTTTCTAATTTAAATGAATGGGAATACATCCAAGGATTAGAGATTGAATTGTTTGATGAGGTACAAGAAAGTACAATCAATAACTTGTATGATAACACCCATTTAATTCAATAGGTTCTTGAGTACTTCATTGAATAATGGATATCATGGTATGACTCATTATTTGTGAAGTTGATATGTCATGAAAGTCACAGGCATCCTATATTGATGTTGCATATGTTGTCATTGATGTCAAAAGAGTTGTAATATGGAAGGCTTACTGTTGTATATAATCATTGATATCAGAAGAGTGATCAGAGGTGTTGTGACATGTGGAAGGCACATTGTTGCATATGAGTGATGATCACAGGATAAAACAAAGGAGTGATGATCAGAGGTGTTGTGAGGTGTAGGATATGGTGATGAAAGTCATGAGCATGTTGTTGGATCAATATCATCTGTGCACAATTTTACCTTATCTTTTGAAATTCATGGACAGGTGAAAGTTGTCAGGTTGAAGGATATGTTGACATGAAGAATTTGTGGTTTCTTATTTTTGACGAATGAATGTTGTCTATGGTGTTGTGAACGTTGCATTCATTGTCTCTTGTTGAAAAGCATTGCATGAGATATGAAAGAAAGTGTATAAGGTTTCTATTGTTAAAGGCACAAGGATTTGTATTGAAGAAGCCTAGAAGATTATACCACATTCTACCATAGATGAAGCTATGATCTTGTGGTTTGGAGATTAGATAGAGACAACTATGAAGTATGCATGATCCTAATTTCAGAGTATAAAAGTTACCGCAGAACTTTTTAGAGCTAGCAGAATGAAGATAATGATAATACAGGGTTGTTACAGTTTCAAAGGTACATCATAATGCTCCACATTTCTCTGTACTAGAAGATTTGATCTTGCGGTTTGAAGGATAGTTAGATACAGATAAGAGGTATGATATACTCAAGTTTCAAATGTTCCAATGCACCGCAATGATTTCTAGAGTCAACTGGATAAGGACTGTGTATGAGAAAAATTGATTATGTTTAAATGAGAAAATTAAAACTATGATAATAACCAAATCAAAAACCCATAACATAAAGAGATCTATCTAAATAAAATCCATTATCAATAAATCAAATGAAATAAGAAATCTTTTACCCAGATTGTGTTGTTCTCTTTATTGAATGTGGATTGCTCAATAATGCTACAAAACCATGTTTGCAACAAGCAAGTGTAGGTGCTTAAAGACCAATGTCAAAAGATCGTAAGTTGCTCAACGATGTGATGTATGCTCAAAGTGTTGTAAAGGATGGGGCACTACACTATCTGGGATGTTTACACATGGCATCCAGTATGCATGGGGTCCGTGTGTGCTTGGGCAGCTGTATCGAGATATGCACTACTATGTATATAGGGGAGGCCGGAGTCTCTTAGCAGGGGTGACTCTACTACAGGTGTGGGCATGGGAGCATATCCTCGTGATTAGACCTATTACATAGTGCTGCCATGAGAGGACGGAGCCTTATGCATTTCTGTATGAGGGAGTTATTACACACAGGCGGCTTGGATCTGTTAGCCACTGGAGGTGACAGATCGATGAGATGGACCTATTTATTTGGAGGCCATGGCTACTATGTGAGGAGTGGGAGGATGAGCATGAGCAACTGATGTACTACCGACAGACTCAATACCTATTCAGGAGATGGACAGATACCATTGAGAGATACCTGCCAGAGCAGGTACTTAGATAGTTTGGATTGCCACAGGGATTGCCAGTTGGGGAGGCTACCCATGTGAGGACATGGAGGGAGGTTGGGGACTAGGATGCCGAGATTCCAGTGGCCACAGCCTTAGCAGAGGTACGAGGACTTGTCCCCGTGAGATGGGACTGGGATTCAGGACTAGCAGACCCAGGTACTTTACTTGAGTATGACAGGTACTGGCAAACACACAGGCCAGTGAGACTGACTACACCAGGTGTGGCAAGGGTAGTGGGGGAGGTACTAGTCCCAGGTGTGGAGGCTAGGATGAGACGGTAGGCCAGAGAGGTGAGACAACAGGCAGGTGGAGAGGCTGGAGGCTAGCAGACAGATGTAGAGATGGCCGAGGAGGAGGATCTGGTTGTAGTGACTGATTTACAGTGGGCAGAGCGGCTGTTATAGGAGGAGAAGACACAGAGAACACATCTAGAGCTCTGGATGGTGCGGGTGAGGAGAGACAGGGATGTAGCGAGGGCAGAGGCGAGACAAGTCGAGGCCCTAGGACAGGTGCAAACACAGATGGCAGCAGCGGTACAGGCAGCCTTGACAGTGACCTAGGCGGCATTAACACAGGGACAAGCCACCCTGGCACAGGCACAAGCCACACCCGTACTGGTAGGGGATGATGGGTAGTTAGCCCAGATGGCTTTGGAGAGGGACGCAGCAGTACAACTATTGCAAGTATGGGCCTAACTGGTGTTGTCATTGATGTCAACATACTCCTGTTGGTTTAATGATAAGGATTGGATGATCTGTTTGCTGAGGATATTGAGAAAATTGGTCATATCAGGAACAGTGAAGAACAATGAAGACAGTAAGGTAAAAGTCCAAGTTAGGATGAGGATCAGAAGATGCAGTTTAAAGGGTTTGGAGATATGTGTCTTAAGATGATCTAGTAAAGATTTCAGAGGTCTGCATGAAGATCTGAAGGAGTTGTGGCCGCTCAAGTAAAACTAGTTCCGACAGGTGTTCAGAGGTGACAGAGTAATACAGACAGGTCCGGAGGGATCCAGAAATACATTATCCTATTCTGCAGATCTGAGGGAGTGTTGAGGAAGTCTTTGTGAAGTGTCAACTCGATTGGTTTGTGGTTTGAAGGTCCGCAAGCATCTATTCCTTTGTGACAGTGATGACAGACTGTGTTCTTGAGGTTCTAGATGAAGGAGAGAAGGATTTCAGTAAGCAGATGAAGTGTGAATGTTCTTGGTGATTCAGGCAAGCTTGTGGAGGTCTTTGGATCATGTCCAGTTAGTGTTGGTGGTCCGCATTGAAGTTGGAGCTCGCAATTGAAGAATAACTTCCAGATGATGGTGTTCTTCCTGAGACTGGCTGACCGGATGTATTACACATCTTGCGAATGTTCTTGCAGATGTTTACCGACTTAGATGATTATTCCTAAGTCGATGCCTTGTATAAATAAGGAGTTGTAAAGTCATTTCAAGGTGTGACTTGTGGAGATGTGAGTGTGGTAGCGAGGAAGAGAGCGAAAGGCAGAGCAGAAATTTTGGGCTTAAATGGAACTGATTCAAGCATGGTGAAGATGCTATTCTCTAGTTTAAGTGTGTGATACTTATTATTTTGTAGACAATGTGTCTCTTGTAGGCAGTGAGCCTCTTGTGAGTAGTGTGCTCAGGCAGTGAGCCCTAATTGGCATGTGCCATTTTGTTCTTTCTATTCTTCTAACAGAGAATACAATCTTGGGTTAATCACCCTGTGGTTTTTCCCTTAACTGGGTTTTCCACGTCAAAATATTGGTGTCTTGTGTGTTGATGTGTTTCTACTCTTGATTTAATGTGTTATGTTTTCATGATTGATTTATTAATATGCTGCTTAATCACAAAGTGGATTTAAGTGTGTAATTGGAAAGAAAATTTTTGACAACTGATTCACCCCCCTCTCAGTTGTCTATCGTGAATCTAACAACAACTACGGTTGACAACAGAGGCCACACTACAGAGAGTGAGGTAGGAGAGAGATGAGGTACGCCATGCATTGGGTGCTGATCAGAGGACACTATACAGTGAGCTCGTTCGTGTGCAGGGAGAGCTAGTGTTGGCAGTTAGAGAGGCCGAGTACTACAGGGGACTCTATGTTGGTGCAGTGCCAGCAGCTTCGTAGGCACCTAGTTACAGAGAGAGGAGCAGGTCTGGAGCATCCGGGTCATGCAGGACAGGGTAGTCAATGTCCTTAGTTAGAGGACCCTTTGTGCCACCAGGGGGAGGAGGACCAACAGGGGGACCTACACCGAGCACAGGTGGAGGATAGGGGCCACAACAGGAGGACAGCTCTACCCACTAGAGCACGCACATTGTACATTGCATCATGTTTGTATCATTTTTGTATCATTATGGACACTTGTATATTTTGATTGATGCCTACATGCATCTTGATGTAGATTTTGGGGGCTCTTGATAGCCTTGATGTACTTTATTGATGTATACATATGGACTATTGATGTAGACACATACAATTTGTATTTTGATGACCTTCACATGATATATATGATGACATATTATGCTCATTGATGTTCATGCTTTTGTGTATGCACTTCTTGATGACATGGATTGGATGATATGTATGTATAATTATGGATTTATGTGATGACGTATATTGCTTATATGATGCTTATAGATGTATGACATATGGTGACATGATGCTTATAGATGTATGATGATATATATGCTATGACTTGCAATATCTAACATGTGGGTTTCGTAGATATGCACCAGAGAGAAGAAAAGCGGAGATGGAAGAGAGAGACTGTTGATCGATCATTGCTTTGAAAATGATATAAGGCCATGGGTAACTAGATGGGTAAATGATGAGCTTGTTGCGTTGGTTTCACAATTGTATATAAAGAGCAATCCTTATTTTTGATATAGCATGCAGATAGTTTGCCACCAAGGTGCTATGATATCCGAGTGTGTGGACGTTGACTCTGCAAGCAAGCGGTTTGACCTTAGATTCCTTAGACATCATATAGCCTTGTTGTACATGTGAATGAACCATAGTCTTAAACATAAAATAAACTTCAATACATGTAAATGCAAGAAGAATATTAATATGTAAGATGCTAGGTCGTAACACACACAAGATAAATATGCTGCCAAGAAAGATGCTAAAGATCAATCCTCAAACACGGTACACAAAATCAATGACTATGCCCCCAATCCGTACTGCATTGCAACATACCAAGATTATAGAGAAATCAAGGTAGCCTTGAATAGGTAATGGATAAAGGAGCAAAAGAGAGAAACCAAAAAGCAAATTGATTGACTTATAAAGTAACACACAGCCAACATATTCTCTTGCCAAAGAGGTTGCTTAGGATAGATCGGATAGGAATGATAACAGTCTTATCGTAGGAACTAGGTGTCCGTTAAAGGGGGCTATCTACCTAAAAAGACAATGTCTTGCTACAGGAAATGCCACATGTCGCAGGAGACGCGTGTGTTGGTCTCGATCATGGAACACTCTGTACAAGACAAGCTTGTTGATCAAGTGCTTTGGTTAAGCTCGACATAGCTGATGTTGGCAATTGGAACAGTAGGACAGTAGATGACTCTGGAAGTAAGTTGCTTTGCTTCAGGTTTGTTAAGGACCTTTGCTTTGAAAGGATGCACATGTTTGTTGTTTTACTACTTGAGTTAGTCTAGTCGAGGTGAATGGATTTTGAAAAATGGAAGACTAGAAAGATGACATGTCAATGGGTTGAAATGGGTGAAGAATGATGAATCATATGTGCCTGAGTACTGGATACATCCTTCATATTCCAGACTGCCTACATACCCTGTATCCACTGGATCAAGGCACATTACGAGGAAAGATGAAAGATGATAATATGTAGTTCTAGGTAGAGTGATGAATGGGTCAAGGCGAAAGGCAGAGATCTAATGTACCTAAGTACTGGAAACTTCCTTCGTATTCTAGACTGCCTACATACCCATATCCATGGGATCAAGGTACCTTAAGATTGAAATGAGATGATATGTAGTTCTAGCTAGTGTGATGATGTAGGAAACGTGTTGGGAAGATAACAACCTTATCGTAGGAGTGATGTGTCTATTAAAGGGTGTTATCTGTGGAAAGGAGAAGTGTTTGTGAACCACGAACAAGGATCCATTCCTAGACCTAGGTTAAGGAAAGAGTTGCCCCCATTCTAATAGAGGAAATTGCATAGGTGACTGATGAAGAAGACATAGAAAGATTAACCTAGGACAAGATGGTGATAACTGTTGACATAGATCAAGACATGGGATGACGATGATGGACACTGACAAATTTCCAAGCTATAATAGATAGGGAGATGGAAATGCAAATAAGGTCAATGGTTTTATTATGGATGGATGGATGAAGCTTATTGTGAAATGGACATGGAATGAATAGGACTCGATAGATGATGGATGTTGACTCTACACATAGTGCCTGTTTGCCAGGTTTTCACTATGGTACTTATCCAAGGTGCCTGTTTTACCAGGTTTACACCATAGGATGGATTTTTTTTTGTTTTTTTTGTATACTCTGAGGATCAGGCATATAATTTCTTGAGATGAACATTGTTAAGTGGATCATCTAGAGGAATGCCATCAGGTGTAGCTAAAGTATAAGCTCTTGATCCATATGTTGCTATGACAATAAAGGGACCTAACCAATTAGGCACAAACTTGCCCTTCTTTTCTCGGTCTGTTTGATTTCTCTGATTCTCTTTGAGTACAAGATCACCAACTTGAAACAGTCTTTCTTTGATCTTTTTGTTGTAATTACGTCGGAGGTGGTTTTGATAGACATGGAGATGATTAAGCGCGACAAGGCGCCTTTCATCTAGTAGTTCTAGCTCAGCTAATCTGGAAGTGCGATACTTCTCTTTGTTGATCAGGCTCTGCATGGATACTCTGAGGGATGGGATCTCGACCTCTATGGGTAGGATGGCTTCAGAGCCATAGACGAAGGCATATGGTGTGGCACCAGTTGGTGTTCTGATACTAGTGCGGTAGGCCCATAGGGCGGGATTGAGTTGCAAGTGCTAATCATGACCAGCTTCATTGACTGTTTTCTTGAGGATTTTGAGAATTGTTTTGTTGGAAGCCTCAGCTTAGTCGTTACTCTGTGGATAGTAGGGAGTTGAAAAGCGATGTTGGATATTGTATTGTGTGCATAAGGCACAGACATCTTAGTTCTTGAATGGTCTCCCATTATTAGTGACAATGGCTTGGGGAATACCATATCGGCAAATGAGGTAGTTAAGGATAAACTTGGCTATTTGCTTACCGGTGATATAGGTCATGGGAATGGCTTCAACCCACTTCGTGAAATACTCAGTGGCAGTAATGATGAACTTATGGCCATTGGATGAAGATGGGTGGATTTGTCCTATGAGGTCAAGACCCCATTGAGAAAAAGGCCATGGAGTAGTCACAGGCTGTAGTTCATGAGCTAGTGCGTGAATTAAATCTCCATGCTGTTGGCATTGTAGACATTTCTTAGTGAACTGTACATCATCCTGTTCTATTGTAGGCCAGTAATACCCTGTTCTAAGTATCTTCTTAGAGAGATTAGGACCAGTAGAATGTGCACCATAGACACCTTCGTGTATGTCTCGTAAGGTAGCTTCGGCTTCTTCCGCGTTAAGACATCGTAAGAGGATACCATCAAGACTCTAACAATATAGTGTATCACCCAAAATGGTGTAACAGGAGGATCGACGGATGACAGTTTTGCATTGGGTGGATGAGAGTTCAACAGGAAAGGTACTATTTTTAAGGTATTCATAGATATCTTCATACCATGGGGAATTGGGACCAACAAGTTTGCAAATGATTTTAGTAACTGGAACATCGACGGCTGGTATCAACAACTGCTTGATCAAGAATTCACATTTCTATGTATTTGCAGGCATGTCGATAAGTGACCCTACAGAAGCCATAGAATCTGCAGCCTTGTTATGCTCTCTTGGAATTTTCTCAAATGTGATGCTAGCAAAGTGTGGTTTGTAGGCATCCACTAGTTGCTTGTAGGGGACCAACTTTTCATCTTTTGTTTGGTACTCATCTGTGACTTGTCAAATGACTAGTTGTGCGTCTCCATATACCTATAATTCTGTGATGTCCCATTGAATTGCTATATTGAGACCTATGAGGAGTGTTTCATACTCGACAATGTTGTTGATGCAAGGGAATGCAAGCCGATATGACTTTGGAATATAGTCATTTTGAGGTGTGATAAATAAGATGCCAGCCCCTGATCCATGCTATGTGTAGGAACCATCAAAGTACAACTTCCACATTATTGAGTTGGAAAGAGTGAAGAGATTCTCGTCCAAAAAGTTTGCTACCATAGGGTGTGTATCTGTCATGGGTGCTTCTGCTAGTTGATCTGCTAGGGCTTATCCTTTGATTGCTTTCTGATCCATATACTCAATGTCAAACTCACTAAGTATCATGACCCACTTAGCTAGTCTGCCTGTAAGAGCTGCTTTTGCTAGTAGATACTTCAATGGATCAATTTTGGATATAAGATTTGTGTGTTGGTTCAACATGTAATGCCGCAACTTTTGGGAAGCGAACACTACTGCTAAACAAGCTCTTTCCATCGGTGAATAATTGAGTTCGTATCCCACCAAGGTTTAACTGATATAATAAATTGCATGCTCTTTTCCTGATTCATCATTTTGTGCTAGAAGAGCCCCAAGGGCTGAAGTTGTAGTTGAGATGTATAATATTAAAGGTTTATCAGCCACTGGTGGTACTAAGACAGGAGGTGTAGCCAGATACTCTTTGAGCTGATCAAATGTTGCTTGACACTTATAATCCCATCGAAATGAGACATCCTTTCAGAGTAAGTGTTGAAATGATTGACATTTATCTGCTAGCTGTGAGATGAAATGCCTAATAGACTGCAACCTTTCTTGAAGGCTCCTTAATGCTTTGAGGTTCTTTGGTGGAGGCATCTCCACTATAGCCTTGACTTTTGCAGGGTCTACTTCGATACCTCTGCAAGATACAATGTACCCCAATAACTTCCCTGATGTTACACCAAAGACACACTTCTTTGGATTGAGGCACACTTGGTATTTCTTGAGCCTATCAAAGATTTGTCCTAGAACTTGTATGTGATCTGCCCTAGAAGATTTAGCTAGTATGTCATCCACATAGTCCTCCATGATATGATGAAAGAGATAGTGGAATATCACTATCATTGCTCTTTGATAAGTTGCCCCTGCATTCTTTAGACCAAACGGCATGACACACCAACAATAATTACCCCACGGACAAGTAAAATTTGTTTTATGTTGATCTTCCTTTGCTATCTTTATCTGATTGTAGCTGGAGAATCCATCCATGAGAGAAACCATTTCATGACCTGCAGTCAATTCTACTATGAGGTCAATGTTTGGTAATGGAAAGTCATCTTTGGGACATGCTTTGTTAAGATCTCTAAAATCATTACGCATGCGGATGCACCCATTCGGTTTAGACACAGGTACAAGGTTTGAAACCCAGTCTGAATAATCAATGGGTCGGATGAAATTTGCATCTAACAACTTCTGTATTTCCACTTTTACCAAGAGAGCTATCTGTGGGTGCATCTTCCTCAGGCTTTTCTTGACTGGTTTAACTGTTGGATCCACTGTGAGATAGTGAACCACTAGCCTCGGGTCTAACCCTAGCATATTAGCGTAGGTCCATGCAAAGTTGATGGTTCTTTGTAAGAAGAATTTGTTAAGATTCTTGTGCTCTGTTTCTGATAATGATGCTGCCAGGAATGTGGTCTTCAGATTTTGCTCTGTGCCAAGGTTTATCTCTGTAGAATCCTCCACTAGGAGAGATGACTTCTCTTGATACTTAGATGGTAGGGGAAGGTCAAATCCTCCATCCTCATGTACCACAATTGGGTTTCCACTATTGGATATGTCCTGTGTTTTTACTATTTTCTGATCGAGAGGTGCCATAGTGTGGTTTTCACCTAGAGATCTTTCTTTGTTTTTACTTTTGCGACTGGAGGCTTTGGCATTCTCACCAAAATAAGCTGTTGGCTCTGGTTCCATTACAAAACCTTCTTTATGATCACCAAGAGGGATACTATCTCGAAGTCCCATGAACTCAACTGTAGCTTCGTCATTCTGAAATAAATCTATAACGGGGGACCCTTGTTGGTCCCAATCGATAAGTTCAGGGTAGACAAGTGTTACTTTCTGGGTGTTTGTGGTGGACATTAAGGATACGGATGATAGCATAAAGACAGAGGATTTAGTGAAAAGGTCAGTCATATGTAGGGAAGAGTCATCGATGATATCCTCATTAGACGTCGAAGTTGTGAGAGAAGTTTCAGCCACCTTGTCGAGGATACCCTCGATGTCCAAGGCGTGCAGTACCTTTCTACCAAATCCTAACCCCTTCTTGTCTAGTTTCTTTGTCACAATGATGGGTTCCATTGTTCCTTGATTCTATTTCGCAAGGCCACCTTTGCCTTTATAGCCCATGTTTTTGACTATCCGTAAACCATTGCCATATTGTTTGACTGGTATTGTGACTAGTTCTTTCTCCTTATAGAGCCAAGAAGAGATGTCTTCAATAGTTTCCTCTGCCAATAATTTTCCCTCTTGGAATTGGGTTAAAGATGTTGGGGGAGGAATAGCTACTTTTTAGTTACTTTGGCAATGGGTGGTTGGCTGTAAGATTTAGGGGATAAAGGCATCCGCCCTACACAACAAAATTTTGAGATATCATACATTCCAAAGCCTATATCACAGATGTGAGCTTTGATTTCAGGAAGAGGATTAGGTTCACTTGCAGAGGCTTTTGTCAGATTTTCAGGATCAACATATAGTGGGGATTTAAGGGCTTTGTCATTATTGGGCACTTGGTTGCAATTCTTATAACTGCCTTGCAAGACACAACATAATTCAAAAGGATTGGGGTCTCCTGGGATAGTGATCTTCATACCATTGAATGGGAACTTGAGAGACTAATGGTATGTTGAGGGAACAACTTTCATGGCATGGATCCATGGGCATCCTAGGATGATGTTATAAGGTAGCTCAATGTCAAGGACTTGGCACCAAGTTTCAAGCATGATAGGGCCTACTTGTAAGGACAAATGGATAACTCCCTCTGAACGGCGGTCAACATCATCATACCCCTTGATTGTAATACTTTGATCAATGTTGACATGATCCTCAGAGTATCCCAATTGCTTGAGTAACTATAGAGAACAGATGTTGAGACCAACACCACCTTCCATGAGTATACGTTTGATTTTGCGTTTATGAATGAGAACCTCAATATGAAGGGCATCATTGTGACATGGATCATGGGATGGAAGGTCTTTCTTAGAGAAGACCACATTGTAGGGCAAAGCAATGTTACCTACTATAGCTTGGAAATCTGCGACCGCTATGTTGTTAGGAACCGAAGACTCTTGGAGGGCTTTTTCTAGCACCACTTTATGTGCAGGTGATGACCGTAGAAGGTCCAAGATAGAGGTCTATGCTAGTGTTTTCCCTAGATGTTCGACAAGATTATAATCGGATTGAGTTGGGAGACTGGGTGTAGGACCATGAATGGTGACACGACCACGACGAGTTGTAACAACGCAATCCGTAGATTTACCTTTGATTGTGAGGGTAGACACCCGACTCTCTTCAAAACGACCCACAATGGAGTCATAGGAAGTGGAAGCATTATTGACACCTTTACCTTTATCCAGAGGAGGATGCAGACCATGGTTTGGGAATGGTTCCTTGTACATGTTGAGGTCTTTATTGGTGTGGTGAGCTGGTGATTCATCCTCAAAAGAGATTTGGTTGCCCTCGATGAGATTTTGGATTAGGTGCTTTAGTTTCATGCATGATGCGGTTCTGTGCCCCTTGCTCCTATGGAATTCACAATATTCATTTTCTCTGTACCGTGTAGTTTTGTAAATAGGTTCACCATACGGAGGAGCGTTTGGTAAGGTGAGGAGCCCTTTGTGTAAAATCTTTTGTAGGACAGACTCAATGGGTTCTCCCAAGGGAGTGAATTGACGTTGCGAAGGGTAATCTTGTTGAGGCTGCTCTTGTTGTCATTGTTGTTGGTTTTGATATGGTTGTCTTTGTTGTTGCTGTTGTTGAGGTGGAGTTTGACTTGGTTTGGAAAGATGAAGCGGTGTTTGCAATGTTTGGACATGTTTAGAATCAACCACCCCATCGTTGACCACGTTTTTATTTTTGTTCCAAAACTTTGGTTTATCATTTGTTTGTTGTTGAGGAGCATTGTCTTTAGTTTCTTTGAAGATTTTGACCACTCCTTTAGCAATGAGGGCCTTTTCAATGTTGATTCCCTTGTATGTAATTTCGTCGAAGGTTGTAGCACTAAGAATTTGCAAATGAAAACCCAATTCTTGGTTGAGATTCTGCACAAATATGCTAACAAGCTGCTTTTTGGGTATCTGGAATGGGAATTTGCTAGCCATTTGTCTCCATCTTTGAAGGAAAGAAATGAAAGTTTCCCCATTTTTTTGTTTGTTGTTGCATAGATCAATCATGGAAATTTCATGCTTTGTGTTATAGGAGAAATGGGTGGCAAATTTCTTTGCTAGCTCGTTAAAAGATTTAATACTCGTGGGTAGGTGCAAGAACCATTCTATAGCTTGACCTCCAAGACTGTGAGGAAAGAGACGCATAAGATATGTGTCGTTATGTGAGACCTCGAAGCAAGCAAGATAGAATTTCTTGAGATGGTCTTTTGGGTCTCCTTTTCCTTTGTATTTATCAAACTTGGGAATAGTAAAATTGTGAGGAAAAGGGATCATGGGTAATGACCGATCAAAAGGATAAGGACACACTTCTTCTAAAGAGAAGGTCTTCTTGGTGTGGCCAAATGTTAAATCAACTAGCTGTTGTTAAACTTCAGCAATTTTTAGCTCCATTGTTGTGGGAGGGGCTGGAAACATCTCCTGGTGTCCTAGAAGTGGTTTTCGATGCCCATACGGCAGATTGTAGTGTAAGCCATGGGCATTGGTTTTATAAGGGTCATATGATTGGTTGGGGTCGTATGTGTTTTGATTTTGAGGAGGTGGGGATGGTGCAAGATAAGGATGTAGGCTTTGTGATGGTTGTTGATAAGAGCTTGGTGAAGGAAAGCTAAAGTTTGTTGGGTTTGGTTGCGGATTGAGATAGGTGTGGGTTAGGTTGAGAGTGGAAGATTGTTGTGGTGGAGGAACATAGGTAGATGTGTTTTGTGATGGTCGGGGTTGTAAGGGAAATGTGTTGAAAAAGGTAAGTGTCGATGAGTGTTGTTGCAGAGGGATATAAGTAGATGTGTTTTGTGGTGGTAGTTGATAAGAGCTTGGTGTAAAAGAATGTTGCAGAGGAGGGACATAGGAGGTGTTGACGCTTTGTGATGGTTGGGGTTGCATGACATTGTGTGGTTGAAGGATACGAAGGGTTGATGATGTTGGGGGTGGTGTTTGTTGAGATCCTTGTTGCATGGCTACATAAGTGTTTCCCAGATTGTAATTCGGTGGAAAACCTTCTCGTGATGGGGTAGCCAATGTTCCAATTGCGATTGGTGTAGGCAATTTAGGATTGTTTTGTATGTTTGATTTTGCTAGAGTGGCTTATCTTGCTAGTTCAGCTTGATGACGTAGAGTCTCTTGTTGGTGTTTGTAAATTTCCATAGGAGTCAAGAGTGGTGATATGGGTCTCTCTGCCGTTGGATTTTGATAAAGGGGATTCTCATATTGTGCAATTTTTCTCCCTTGTGAGCTTTGTTTGTGTAACGGTGTGGTCATAGTTGACATGGTTTGGACTACCATTATAGTGTCTTGGGTGCTATTAGGCTCGCTAAAGTTTGATAGATCAAAACCTTTGGGTAATTTGGCTCCTTGCTCTGCTAGAAAATAGAAAAAATGATCTTGGTTCTCGCTAAGGATTTTGTCAAAGGCGGCCATGACTCTAGGATCTTGTATGATTTCGTTAAGGCCTTGTCCATCTTCTTGAGAGGATTGACCTTTTTCAAAGTGTCACTTTTCTTGAGATGGGCCTTGAACCATGGTATAACCGGGTGTAGTAAAATCATGAGGCATGCCGGTAGTGAATTGCATTACATCTATCAAAGGGACATTACCTTCTTGAGGATTGTTTGGTTGGTCCTGTTGTGGCATGTTTTGAGAGTTGGTTGATTTTGCCATTGGTGTCTTTGGAGTAACCTTGGGAGTCATGTTGGATTGGCTTGGTTGAGGTGTATGAGGAGGCGATTTGCATTTCCTTGGGGTGACCTGCTTAGCCTTCATGGTTTACTAGAGTCTAGTGGTTACCATGGGAGACACTAGGACAATATGCTTTGTCTGAGATGCTTGCTGGGATTTTGCTTGTGTTTTGGAAAAGCCAATTTTGATGCACAGTTTACTAGACAAAAGGCGCTGTACTGTTTGACCAAAGGTGCAGGACTGTGCCACCAAAAGCGAGTTACTGTAATACCAAAGGCAATGGACTGAGCTACCAAAGGTGAGGTACTGCTATACCAAAGGTGAGCTACTGTTAGACCAAAAGCGAGCTACTGTTATACCAAGGGCGCTGAAGTAGGTTTTTTCCCAGATGCGAGGTACTGTTATACCAAAGGTGAGCTGTTGTTATACTAGAGGCACTGAAGTAGTGTTTGTGATGTTTATAAGGCAAATTTTGATAGTTTTGGATTTGATTTTGATTGGATTTGCTTTGGCAAGAGAAAACACAGCAAACAAAGTGGCAAAAAGGACTGACACAATAGATAGTGTATGTTTGAGGCTCACAAAAAAGCCCAAATGTTTCCACAGGTATAAGACAATTGCAAACAATAGCAAGCACTTTTTATCCCTAAAGACAAGGTTTCATTGCAGTAGATCAGCTCACAACTTAATACTTCGTCGACCAAATGTCATTCCATAAAGGTGTTGGACATTTGTATTTTTGAGAGAGACGATAGGTAGGGATATCTCACCCTCCCCTCTGAAAGCTCACATAGGTCACAAGAGCTTTATGGCCGAGGGAATACTATCTCTTCTCAAGGGAGCCAATGGCGAGTATCTTAAGGGCTTAAATCGATTCCCCTTGCACTGATGATTACCGCAACATTTAGAGGTAGATCGGGTAGTCACTATCTAGGTGGTTCTTAGTAACTTTGAGGGACAAACGCCTTACGAGCAATGTGACAAGCTACTAAAAGCTTTAACCAATCCTACTAAGTGATCTAGGTGGATCTAGAAGACCTAAAAAATTCACAGTCTCAAAAATCATCCAAATTAGCATCATTGAATAGAGCCCGTCGCCATGATTCCGACACCGTTCGTTTCGTCGAAAACGGAGTCCGTATGCCAAAGTTACGCCAAGTCAAAGTTTTAGCCAAAAGGGTTGACTAGTCAAAATGATGTCTTATTTAAATAAAGAAAAAGAAACAAAATCCTTAATAAAGGGGGTTGGGTGGTTTGAACCCCCGACCTCCCTTATCCAAAGAAGTCACCAAACCATTGCGCCACGCCTTTTTTTGCCTAAATGATAGGAGCAAAGATCCTATTACCCCGATCTAAAGGCTAAAAATAACATCACCGAATATTTTGGGGCCCGATTCATTTATAATAAACCCCCTCTAAGATTAGCATTCGTAAACTATAATGCTAATATTAAAATGTAAATCTCCTAACTAGTGTGCCGACCTAATAATGATAATTAAAATATATCCTTATCAACCTTTAAAAGGCAACCTCGTGTTCCACAAATTAAGGGGTGCCAAACAATATTAAAGGTTTATTTTTTTAAGAGGATTTTGAAGATTATTTTGTAAAGCCCAAAAATATAAGGGCCAGTAATTAAAAGGGTAGGGGTTATTTTTGAGGAGATTTTGTTTGGAAAAGGGAAGATATGTTTGATTTTGTAAATAATATGGTTAGTAACCATATTGGGCATATTTTATGTATAAAAAGGGGGGAATTTAGGACTTTGGAACCAAGTGATTTTGTGAGAGAATTTTGGCTTTGGAGTTAGAATACTATTGGAGAGTTGAATTCTTTTGAGGAGAAGAATTACAAGGTGTTATTATACACCAAAATTGTAAAAGTGAGAGAGATTGTGAGGAAATTCTATGTAGGTGTTGAAGCTTGGATATTGTAACAAAGTATTTCCAGTACTTGGCAATATTAATAAAGCGGTCTACCTTGAGAAGCGGACTCGGAGATGTAGCTCACATTGACCAAACTTCGTTATCAACTTGTGTGTTCCAATCTTCTATCTTCTTCTTCTATCTTCTGTCTCATTCTTCTATTTTTTGTCAAATTTTCTCTCTATTTAAATTTAGTTTTTTTCAATTCAGTATTTGAATTCTAATTACAACATTTTAGTAATTAGTTAATTTCATTAGCTACTATAAAAAGTTAAATAAACTTAGTTTATGCTTTCAACAGTTAATAAACATTCACGCAATTCTGTTTACGATCGGGATAAATCTGTAATTTGAGTTAATTTGCAAGTTAATTGTAAACCACTAATTACAGATCACTAAGAGTATCAAACACTTTGCTCGATGTGAAAATCATTTCCACAAAAAGCTAGTACACCTCTTTTCAGTTTGGCACCACAAGGTAAGGCTGATGTCGATTAGGACTTGGCTTTTGCCTTATCCCTCTTATATAGTGGTTTAAAGGAAAACTCTGCTTAGGGTCATCCCTTTTGGATGAAGCGCAATCCAAAAGCATGCCCTTCTAAAGGAATAAATGAAATGTAAGAGCAAGCACGTCAAACAAAGGTTCAACTGTCCCGTTATAAGAAAAATAAGGTGCAACTAAATTAGGCACACACACGATTGTAGTTCTCAATTGTCCCTTATGAAATTGAAGTGTTTGACATTCGTGTCCATTGTCCCTTAGAAAATTGAAGTATTTTTGCATTCATGTCCATTGTCCCTTAAGAAAGCAAAGTGTTCCTAAGACTTAGATTGCCAAAGTCATTTGTTCAATTATCCCTTAAGAAGGCAATATGTTTCTAAGACTTAGTGCAATAGATTGAGATTTCTTCAACGCTTGTCCTGCATGAACATGTTAGGGAAACCCATTTGCTCTGTTTGAGTGATAAGAAGTTGCAACAAGTCAATTAGTTCCACACAAACTCAAGAGTTAGCAAAAAATAAAATAAATCAGTCTGACCCAAAAGCGCTTTACTGTCTTACCGGAGGTGACTTACTGTAATGCCAAAAGCGTTGAGCTATGCTACCAATAAGCACTGCTCTGTGCTACCAATAGCGAGTTGCTGCAGACCAGAGGCGATGCACTGTGCTACCATAAGCGCTGCTCTGTGCTACCAATAGCGCGGCACTATACTACCAAAAGTGCTTTACTGCCCCATATCTAAAAAAAAGTTGTATTTTGTCAAAAAAGTTAGGTCAACAGATAATTTCATGTTTGCTTTGTAGATCTGGGATGTATGGTTGATATAATCTGTGCCCTGGAATAAAAACCACTCAATGATGTTGCGAAAAAAGATGGGTTAACTCAAAAATTGAAAATACTCCTAAATACGTCAGCTTAGGAAGTATAAAAGATAATTGAAAGATAAATAAATCAGCTTGTCAGTCAATCAATGATAGTTATGTGAGTTAAAATCCTACCAATCACAAAGCAAGATCTCAAAAAACCCTAATATGCCAGAAGCGCCTTACTGCTCTGCCAAACGCGCTGCATTGTTTTACCAATAGCGCGCTACTGTGCTACCAGAGGCGCTACAGTATCACCTGAGGGTGCTATACTGTACTGCCAAAAGCGCTTTACTATACTGCCAATAGCGCTTTTCTATGTCTTTTGTGCTATTCCGTACTGTACTTTAAAAAAATTAATTTTTTCAAAGAAAAAGAGGGATTAGTGGGTCCCACCGGCCGTGCCAGAATGTGTATGAGAAAAATTGATTATGTTTAAATGATAAAATCAAAACTATGATAATAACCAAATCAAAAACCCATAACATAAAGAGATCTATCTAACTAAAAGTCATTATCAATAAATCAAATGAAATAAGAAAGCTTTTACCTAGATTGTGTTATTCTCTTTGTTGAATGTGGATTGCTCAATAACGCTACGAAACCATGTTTGCAACAAGCAAGTGTAGGTGCTCAAAGACCAATGTCAAAAGATTGTAAGTTGCTCAACGATGCGATGTATGCTCAAAGCACTGTAAAGGATGCCTGAGAATAAGTGATCGAAGAGGATTTGTGAAGGAGATGAGGGGGGTTTATATAGGTTTCAACAGAGATCGATCAACAGTCTAGATAATTCAGAAGAATCAACAATGGAGATAAATCAAATAACCATGATGAATGTGAACACGACATGTGTCAATCCATAAAAATATTTTTATTAAAATATGATGAAAATAAGATTGATTGAATAGATAACTCAACTTGTGATTTTACCTTTTTTAGAGTTCTAAAAATAAGACTGATTGTGCACATGAGTTAACAAGATATTTTAAAAAGAATTGGAAGATATTTGAAATTAAATAAATAAATTTATTTATTTAATTGTGCATGATTGAGGAGTAGAAGATTATGAATAAAATACTTGATTTTATTTATTTTTAGAGGATTGAGACAATTTAAATAAATTTGCATGATGTATTTAAATTTAGAAGAACAAGTGATTTAATTAAATAATGTAAATTATTTAATTGTAGATAAGAGGATTTGTGATGAATTAATTAAATTATTTATTTATTTAATTAATGTGGATTTAAATTTCGAAAGAGGATAATGATTTAATTAAATAATTAAAATTATTTAATTTTAGAAGAATAAAGTTGATTTTGTTGAAATTAATTAAATAAAGGGGATTTATTTAATTAATGTTGAATTTTGGAGTTTTAGAAGAATTTGATAAAATTAATTAAATAATTAGATTATTTAATTAATGTTGAAATGCAGGTGATGCTACATTTTAGACGAAATGCAAGTGATTCAAAGACATGGTCATTTTAGGGTGTCTACAAGGACAAGTCTTATTGTTGTTTAGGATTATTAGAGGGAGAAAGTAAAAGCCACCACATTTCACCACACTATAATATTTGGCTTTACTGTTTGAAAGATAAGTTCAAATTATCTGTAAGTTTGCTCAATTCAAGTTTCAAGTGTTGTGGAGTACCGCAAGTATGATTTTCAATGTTTCATATCAAGACAGTGTAATCAAACTATGTAAGGGATACCGGTATCGGTGTCTATTTGCTTGCGCTACCATGAAGTAGCATGAAATGGTAAAAGGAGTTTATGGGAATGTTTTGCAAGTCATATAATGTTTGTAACATGATTCACATGATGTTATTTTGTTTCTTCGGTACCACTTTAGGTCTGGAGCTAAAACATGAAAAGTAAATGTTTGTTGAGCTGACTTGGTGTGTTTTAGTGATTGCACCGTGTGTATGGAAGTGTGCGCCAACATGAAAGGTTGGGAGAAGGTAAAATAGCTCCAGTTGATCACATGATAGGATTTATTTCCTACTTTACCATAGATGATTTGGGAGCCGACAAGTTAGGTCATTACTGTTGATAACTGAGAGGGGGGGTGAATCAGTTATCTTAATTATTTCAGCTTTCTGTTCTTCCTTAACAATTAATGCAGTATCAATTCAAGTAAGCAAACACAATCATGAAATGGAAATAACATCAATACACATGACACAGTGATTTTTACGTGGAAAACCCTGTTAAGGGAAAAACCACGGGGTGATTAACCCAAGATTGTATTCTCTGTTAGAAGAATAAGATAGTACAAAATGGCACTTGCCAATTAGGACTCACTGCCCAAGCTCACTGCTCACAAGAGGCTCACTGCCTACAGTAGTTTATGCAAGGAAACTAGATAATTGAACTGATGAGTAGCATCCACACATGCTGAGGTTCAGTTCCGGTTAGGCTCAATACACTGATCTACTGCACTTCATTCTTCCTCTTCTTGATGTTGTTGTCCTGTCACATTCTGGACCTGTCTTACTGTCCTTACTCTGCTCTTCTACTTTTCTATGCACTATCTCCACACCACCACTCACACTCACATCCAAATCCATCTGGTATATATATATCCGCACTAATGATTTCAACACCTTTCTAGTCAGCATCCGGAATAGTCAATATTTTCCTCAACTCTGAACTGTCAGCTGAATCTTTGCATGCCAAGTAATGTGGATCAAAGAGATGCTTGTAGAAGTCATAAATCATGTCGGCCAATCATGAATGATACCTTAGAAAACTTAATCACCATCAATATCACATCCTAATTAAGGTCTGATGCTCTGCTAGTTAGGTCTTCCTCTGTCTACTCTGCCAATTAGGAACCCATCACTCAAGTGCTCATATCTCTTCACACTTCTAACACCAAAGGCTAAATCCTTGGAATATATCAATCAAGGTAGTCCTCTTGAATTCCCCAAGTCCACACTTTGCAAAGATACTTCCTCTAAGAGATCCGGACCTGACTGTCGGACTTTGCTGCATGCTATGTTCTTGCTTACCGAACCAAAGTATCCTTCAATCTAACTTCCGGTAAAGATACACCATGTCCTGCAGATGTGTGGAATGGTCTTTGTTGTCATCAATGACAACACCAATGAAGCCACACAGTGTCTCTTGCCAACAATCTCCCCCTTTGGCATTGATGGCAACACTTAATGAAAAATGACTTAGTGTTATACTACACTTCCCCTTGGTTGATGCTCTGTTCTATTGTACACTATACCGGAGCTCCCCCTTAGCTGGAGTCCACATTTTTCACTGCTCCTCACTCCCCCTTTGACATCAATGGCAAAGGGTGGGGTCCGCACACTAAAATTTCCCAAAAACAATCTATATTGAGCCATATAAGTATATATACATGCTATACTTACATATATTGAAGTATATTTGCAAAAGATGTCTTCAACTAGGCAAATTATGTTGCCCAACTCTGCTTCATCCTGTCCAAAATTGAGATGTGACCACTCAATAGGAATGCAAAAGCTTCTGCCCTCTTAATATCTATCGGATCACTGGTTCGGGATATGGTCTGGGCATCAATTAGGGCCTCATACATGGCCTCTAATTTAGGGATAATCATCCCTCTAAGTTCACCCATCCTACTTAATATTTTCTTCCTCTCCTTCTCAAGCTTCTTAATCTCATTCATGACTGCAATAGTTTGACATTCCTGGTTTATTATGGATACAGTGAGAGGATCAAAATTCTAAGAGAGGCTTGACAATTTATCCTCTTGTTCTTTCACTTTCTTCTCAATATCCTTTGTTACTTTAGTCCAGGAAATACAAAATTTATATACTTCTCCTCCATCCTTAAGAGCATTTTCTAAGCTCTTTATCCCAATATCCATATTTCTCCTATCATTGGTTATAAACCCTTGTACTTCTGATAATCTTTTTACCAAAAACTCCTTCTGGACCTTACCTTCTGCTGACTTCTCTAATGAATCAAAATGTGTGCTAACACTATCTACTAGAGATTTGAGATTACCGGATGAGGAGGCTGAGGGATCCTTCTGAAAAGATGGCATGATCTTTTCCAGTACACCGGATGTAATGTCTATGAGCTTGTAGTCCTCCATGTGAGACTTTAGGAGTTTTTCTTTTGCTTTTGCTAAAGGATGCTAGCTTCATGGTTTGAACTGGGGAGAGGGAGTCAAAATTGAACGGTCCTTGAAGAAGTTCCGGTTCATCAAATTCCATCATCTCCTTGGTTAAGAATTCTTCTACTGCTGTGTCTTTTACCGGTGATAGGGTTTTGTCCCCTTCTGCAGCCTTGCCACTATCATCTGTGGCCCTTTTTGTTGGAGTTTTCTCTTCTTCTGTAGCCTTACTACTGACATCTTCTTTTTGCTCCTCCTCTGCTCCTTGATTGATTTTCTCTTCTACTCTTCCTTCTCCTTTAGGGCCGAAATCTACAGGGGAAACCGGATGAGAGATATTTGCTTCTTTTTCTTCACCTGTCCCCTTTGCCTCTTCTGACATTTTCTCAGTGAATTCTTCTTTGTTATCTATTCCCAAGGGATCATCACCTAAATCCTCTACAACAGGAATATTAAATCTTTTAAAGGAATTCCAGAGGATTTCCTCTGTTTCTTTTGCCACCTTATTAGTTTCTCCAAGCATGAGCTGATTCATTCTAGCCTTACTCCGGAACTCATCCTTGCAATCTTTGAAGATCATATCCATTTGTTTTGGAGTAATTGAGGGATAGAGCTGGATAGCTATCTGATCTCTAATTTCTAAGTCCTTAGCCTTAGCATTTTCTTTTCTCATATCAAGTTCCTTCTCTAAACTTTTAGGAATTAGAGAAATTATTTCAATAAATGCTTTATTGTATATGTTCAAGTATTTGACTGTGGCTTCCTCCAAGATCTTTTTATCTGCATCATTATATGCGTCATAGAATTATGTTATTGGTTGCAGGTTCCCATCCATAGTAACTGCTTTAACCACATCATCTAATGACAGAGTGGGCTTTTCAACAAACTCTTCTGTCTCTGCCTCCTTGGTTTCACTGGATACTTTCTTCTTTTTCTTCATCTTCTTGATCTCTTCATCAGATTCAGTGTCTTCATTCTCCTTATGGCTTGCATAGGATCTTGTTGCCTTTGTCTTAGTTCTCTTCTCTATTTTACCAGATGATTTTGCGTCCAGTTTAGATGCTTTTGAGATTTTAGTACTTGCAGGTGCAGAGCTCTTAGAGGATCTAGTCTAGGAAGGGGCTTTTACCGGAGCACTTTCTTTTTCTGCTTTTTCCTTTTCTTTTTCTGCCTTTTCCGTCTTTTCTCTGTGGGCATCAAGTGCCTCTTTTGAGATTCAATGCCTCTTGGCAACTTCTTCAACTTCCCTTCTCACTTTCCTCTTAATTTCAGATTGTCTAAGTTCCACATGAGCTTTTACACTCAACTCTTGGAAGGTTCCAAACCTTTCTGCCTTAGGGTCTTTGGGCTGGCTCAGCAGATGTTGGATATGCAACTCTACAATTTTCTCATCTACTTCATATCCCATTGGCATGATCCAGACTGTCCTTGGCTCCACTGCCTCCATTAGGCATTGATTAGTGTCTACCATGAAACACACTGTGTCTTTATACTTCTCAACCAATGATTTGGGAATTCTTTCTCTGGTTTGCGTCATATTTTGAAAATTCTTGAAGTAACCCCACAGAGCTGTATTTCTTGCCTTAGCATCCCCAAGCCCATGCAAGTAATCTCTGATTTGAATTGCAACAGGTCTGTCATTCTACCATACCCAATCACTGGATTCGGGCAGCTCATTCATAAAGTAGAAAAATAAACACAATATCAATCCACCATATTTAAAAGAGTTCCTTTTGTCTTTCTTTATCTTCTGTAAGTTTTCCATTAGCTGGCTTAGAAGGAGTTCACAGAGATCATAATCTACATTCTTTCTCAGCATCTCATAAGCAGTATACATAGCAGTTTCAGATACTGAATTCTCCCTGCTAGAGTGATATATCTTAAATCCAATTATCATAGATGCAAACTTGATATCCGGATCACTGATATCTTCAATGGTCATTGCTCGCTAATCAAATTTTGATCTAGTGGCCTCAGTCATAGTTTGGTTTTTGACAGATTTGAGAATAGGTAACCCTCCGGAAGAGTGAAAACTGGTCACTGCCCTAATTGCATCCTTGGTAATCTTGAATGGTCTATTCAACCATAAGAAGTTATCATGCACTCTGCTCAACACATACTGGACCCACTCATCTTCTTCAAAATAGGGGAAATGGATATACTGACCAAAATGTTTATCCCAGATGGTCTTATACTGAGGTTTTAGTTCAAATGAATCATCTATCAGTTCCTTGTGGTAGATGTCCATCAACTTGGATTCACCAAAGTCTTCAATGTTTGCATGAATGTAAACCCTAACGTCTTCTACATGCAAAACCCCATGCAGAATGCTAGAAAATGCACCTAAAGGATCCGCTTCTAGAGATTTGAAGGGATGTTTCTTAAATTTAGGGTGCGGCCTTTCAAAAATCTTCACAACATTTGGAGTAGTCATGTTTAAAGATTCAGAGAAAGAACGGAAAATACCTCTTATGCCTTTTCGGATTCACGGAATGAGCTGAAGAAATCACCAGTTGATTTGAATTCTGTGAATGATCCTTGAGAGAGATGAGTCAAGCTTGTTTGCAGAGCTCTTCTTGTCTATTTCACTAATGCAACTGTGCAAACGAAGAGTAAACAAACCCTTTTATCACTGAGCAAACCCTAATTTCAAATTGTAATAAATGCGCAACTCAAGTCATTCTGGTTGCCTTATTCTTCTTGTTCTGAGAAAGATCTTTTTCTGGATTACTGAGATATGCTTCGAATTATACTTGGTGATGATTGACAATCTATCTTCCTTTCCCCAAACATTTCATCTATTCGTAGATCAAGATTTCTCAAATTCGAATCATACCGGATCTAACTGTGAAGATCTTGTTCTTGCCGGATGACTATTTAACCCGGATTGATCTTAGATAATTTGATCTCTTCAAATTTATTGCGGATCTTTCATATCTTTCCCAAGGGTTATTTAGATGTTTCTCAGAGAGCCCTTTTAGTCCACAACCTTCCATGTGCCAATTTCAGGCATTACTTGACTGGTTGGGGGAAAATATTTTCTTTTGTAACTCCCCCTGAGCCAAAGCTCGTCTATTCAGTTTCTAGAAGGATTATCAGCACCAGATTCTGGTGCGGATCCATCTCGTACATTCTTTGTACTTCTCTTCACCCAAATCTTATTCATCTCCCTTTGAATTTCATCCACATTCACTTTTCCTTTTCCTTTGTCTTGATTCTGATTATGATGCACCGGGCCCCTTTTATCCTGATTCTTGCATCTATAGAATTTGGCAACATGACCGGATCTATTGCAATTATAGCAGACAACATTTCTTTGCATATTTGATTGATATCCTCTTAATCTACATTGATTAGCCATATGTCCCATTCTATTGCATGCAAAACATCTACCATTGAATGAATTGTTCATTTGCATATCTCTGCATTCATGACTTTTGTGACCATACCTTCTGCAATTGAAGCACTGTCTGGAGAAGGATGAATTAGTTTGATTCATTCTTCTTCTACACTAATTTGCTTTATGACCAAAGTTATTGCAATTGTGGCAGTATCCATTGAAGGAAGGATATCTTTGAGCATTTGGTTGCCTTACCGGAGGTCTTCTAGGCTTGTTTCTTGGATTTTCTGATCTGGAGTTCTTTTGACAGGATCCGGAGCTTTCACCTTTTTCATACCCCAAGCCTTGCTTGTCATCTACCCTCTTCTAGCTTTGAAGAAGAACTTCAAGTTGAGCAAAGCTTATTTTGAATTTCTCTTTGTATTCATTTGCAGTTTGAAGATCCCTTTTAAGAGTGACAATCTGATTCTCAAGTTGATCTTCATTATCTCTTACTTCTTCAAGGTCAGATTGTAGATGTCTGATAATTCTATCCATTTTATGGCAGTCTTCTGATTTCTCCTTGAGAGAATGTCTTAGATCATCTTCAGTTTTTCTTTTCTCTTCAATTTCTTGGGTGAATTTCATAACTCCTGATTCCATTTCATGTCTTACCATAATGATCTCTTTTGACAACTTTTCACATAGCTTGGTCTTCTCCTTCAGGTCTTCATTTGTATCATTTGCTTCACCTTGACTTGCCAATTGCTGAAGTAGATCCTTTCTCTTTTTCATAGAGATACTCAATTTCCCTTTTAGTTCATTTATTCAGTCATCAACCTGTTTGAGTCTTTCCTTTAATTCATTGACTTCAGAGTTAGATTGCTCAAGATCATCTAGGGTAGGCTGGAGTTGTTCCCTCAGACCATACACATCCATTTGAATTCCCAGATCTTCCTCAAGTTGTTAGGCTGTGTTTGGAGGAACTTGGCTCTGATACCAATTGTTGATAACTGAGAGGAGGGGTGAATCAGTTATCTTAATTATTTCACCTTTCTGATCTTCCTTAACAATTAATGCAGTATCAATTCAAGTAAGCAAACACAATCATGAAATGGAAATAACATCTATACACATGACACATTGATTTTGATGTGGAAAACCCTGTTAAGGGAAAAACCACGGGGTGATTAACCCAAGATTGTATTCTCTGTTAGAAGAATAAGATAGTAAAAAATGACACTTGCCAATTAGGGCTCACTGCCTGAGCTCACTGCTCACAAGAGGCTCACTGCCTACAGTAGTTTATTAAAGGAAACTAGATACTTGAATTGATGAGTAGCATCCACACATGCTGAGGTTTAGTTCCGGTTAGGCTCAATACACTGATCTACTGCACTTCATTCTTCCTCTTCTTCTTGTTGTTGTCCTGTCACATTCTAGACCTGTCTTACTGTCCTTACTCTACTCTTTTACTTTTCTTCACACTATCTCCACACCACCACTCACACTCACATCCAAATCCATCTGGTATATATATATCCGCACCAATGATTTCAACACCTTTCTAGTCAGCATCCGGAATAGTCAATATTTTCCTCAACTCTGAACTGTTGGCTGAATCTTTGCATGCCAAGTAATGCGGATCAAAGAGATGCTTGTAGAAGTCATCAATCATGTCGGCCAATCATGAATGATACCTTAGAAAACTTAATCACCATCAATATCACATCCTGATTAAGGTCTGATGCTTTGCTGGTTAGGTCTTCCTCTGTCTACTCTGCCAATTAGGAACCCATCACTCAAGTGCTCATATCTCTTCACACTTCTAACATCGGAGGCTAAATCCTTGGAATATATTAGTCAAGGTACTCCTCTTGACTTCCCCAAGTCCATACTTTGCAAAGATACTTCCTCTAAGAGATCCGGACTTGACTGTCAGACCTTGCTGCATGCTCTATTCTTGCTTACTGGACCAAAGTATCCTTCAATCTGACTTCTGGTAAAGATACACCATGTCCTGCGGATGTGTGGAATGGTCTTTTTTTCCATCAATGACAACACCAATGAAGCCACACAGTGTCTCTTGCCACAATCTCCCCCTTTGGCATTGATGGCAACACTTAGTGAAAAATGACTAAGTGTTATACTACACTCCCCCTTGGTTGATGCTCTGTTCTATTGTACACTATACCGGAGCTCCCCCTTAGCTGGAGTCCACATTTTTCACTGCTCCTCACTCCCCCTTTGACATCAATGGCAAAGGGTAGGGTCCGCACACCAAAATTTCCCAAAAACAATCTATACTTAGCCATATAAGTATATATACATGCTATACTTACATATACTGAAGTATATCTGCAAAAGATGTCTTCAACTGGGCAAATTCTGTTGCCCAACTCTGCTTCATCCTGTCCAAAATTGAGATGTGACCACTCAATAGAAATGCAAAAGCTTCTGCCCTCTTAAGATCTGTCGGATCACTGGTTCGGGCTGTGGTCTGGGCATCAGTTAGGGCCTCATGCATGGCCTCTAATTTAGGGATAATCATCCCTCTAAGTTCACCCATCCTGCTTAATATGTTCTTCCTCTCCTTCTCAAGCTTCTTAATCTCATTCATGACTGCAATAGTTTGACATTCCTGGCTTATTATGGATACAGTGAGAGGATCAAAATTCTGAGAGAGGCTTGACAGTTTATCCTCTTGTTCTTTCACTTTCTTCTCAATATCCTTTGTTACTTTAGTCCAGGAAATACAAAATTTATATACTTCACCTCCATCCTTAAGAGCATTTTCTAAGCTCTTTATCCCAATATCCATATTTCTCCTATAATTGGTTATAAACCCTTGTACTTCTAATAATTTTTTTTACCAAAAACTCCTTCCGGACCTTATCTTCTGTTGACTTCTCTAATGAATCAAAATGTGTGCTAACACTATTTACTAGAGATTTGAGATTACCGAATGAGGAGGCTAAGGGATCCTTCTGAAAAGATGGCATGATCTTTTCTAGTACACCGGATGCAATGTCTATGAGCTTGCAGTCCTCCATGTGAGACTTTAGGAGTTTTTCTTTTGCTTTTGCCGAAGTAAAGGATGCTAGCTTCATGGTTTGAACTGAGGAGAGGGAGTCAAAATTGAACGGTCCTTGAAGAAGTTCCAGTTCATCAAATTCCATTATCTCCTTGGTTAAGAATTCTTCTATTGCTTCTACTGTGTCTCTTGCCGGTGACAAGGTTTTGTCCCCTTTTGCAGCCTTACCACTATCATCTGTGGCCCTTTTTGTTGGAGTTTTCTCTTCTTCTGTAGCCTTACTACTGACATCTTCTTTTTGCTCCTCCTCTGCTCCTTGATTGATTTTCTCTTCTACTCTTCCTTCTCCATTAGGTCTGGAATCTGCAGGGGAAACCATATGAGAGATATTTGCTTCTTTTTCTTCACCTGTCGCCTTTGCCTCTTCTGACATTTTCTCAGTGAATTCTTCTTTGTTATCTATTCCCGAGGGATCATCACCTAAATCCTCTACAACAGGAATATTGAATCTTTTAAGGGCATTCCGGAGGATTTCCTCTATTTCTTTTGCCACTTTATCAGTTTCTCCAAGCATGAGTTGATTCATTCTAGCCTTACTCCGGAACTCATCCTTGCAATCTTTGAAGATCATATCCATTTGTTTTGGAGTAATTGAGGGATAGAGATGGATAGCTATCTGATCTCTAATTTCTAAGTCCTTAGCCTTGGCATTTTCTTTTCTCATATCAAGTTTCTTCTCTAAACTTTTAGGAATTAGAGAAATTATTTCAATAAATGCTTTATTGTATATGTTCAAGTATTTGACTGTGGCTTCCTCCAAGATCTTTTTATCTGCTTCATTATATGCGTCACAGAATTATGTTATTGGTTGCAGGTTCCCATCCATAGTAACTACTTTAACCACATCATCTAATGACAGAGTGGGCTTTTCAACAAACTCTTCTGTCTCTACCTCCTTGGTTTCACTGGATACTTTCTTCTTTTTCTTCATCTTCTTGATCTCTTCATCAGATTCAGTGTCTTCATCCTCCTTATGGCTTGCATAGGATCTTGTTGCCTTTGTCTTAGTTCTCTTCTCTATTTACCGGATGATTTTGCTTCCGGTTTAGATGCTTTTGAGATTTTAGTAGTTGCAGGTGCAGAGCTCTTAGAGGATCTGGTCTGGGAAGGGGCTTTTACCGGAGCACTTTCTTTTTCTGCTTTTTCCTTTTCTTTTTCTGATTTTTTCATCTTTTCTCTGTGGGCATCAAGTGCCTCTTTTGAGATTCCATGCCTCTTGGCAACTTCTTCAAATTCCCTTCTCACTTTCCTCTTAATTTCAGGCTGTCTAAGTTCCACATGAACTTTTACACTCAGCTCTTGGAAGGTTCCAAACCTTTCTACCTTAGGGTCTTTGGGTTGGCTCAACAGATGTTGGATATGCAGCTCTACAATTTTCTCATCTACTTCATATCCCATTGGCATGATCCAGACTGTCCTTGGCTCCACTGCCTCCATTAGGCATTGATCAGTGTTTACCATGAAACACACTGTATCTTTATACTTCTCAACCAATGATTTGGGAATTCTTTCTCTGGTTTGCGTCATATTTTGAAAATTCTTGAGGTAACCCCACAGAGCTGTATTTCTTGCCTTAGCATCCCCAAGCCCATGCAAGTAATCTCTAATTTGAATTGCAACAGGTCTTTCATTCTGCCATACCCAATCACTAGATCCGGGCAGCTCATTCATAAAGTAGAAAAATAAACACAATATTAGTCCACCATATTTAAAAGAGTTCTTTTTGTCTTTCTTTATCTTCTGTAAGTTTTCCATTAGCTGGCTTAGAAGGAGTTCACAGAGATCATAATCTGCATTCTTTCTCAGCATCTCATAAGCAGTAAACAAAGCAGTTTCAGATACTGAATTCTCCCTGCTGGAGTGATATATCTTATAGCCAATTATCATAGATGCAAACTTGATATTCGGATCAGTGATATCTTCAATGGTCATTGCTCTCTTATCAAATTTTGATCCGGTGGCCTCAGTCACAGTTTGGTTTTTGACAGATTTGAGAATAGGTAACCCTCTAAAAGATTGAAAATTGGTCACTGCCCTAATTACATCCTTGGTAATCTTGAATGGTCTATTCAACCATAAGAAGTTATCATGCACTATGCTCAACACATACCGGACCCACTCATCTTCTTCAAAACAGGGGAAATGGATGTACTAACCAAAATGTTTATCCCAGATGGTCTTATACTGAGGTTTTAGTTCAAATGAATCATCTATCAGTTCCTTGTGGTAGATGTCCATCAACTTGGATTCACCAAAGTCTTCAATGTTTGCATGAATGTAAACCCTAATGTCTTCTACATGTAAAACCCCGTGCAGAATGCTAGAAAATGCACCTAAAGGATCCGCTTCTAGAGATTTTAGGGATGTTTTTTAAATTTAGGGTATGGCCCTTTAGAAATCTTCACAACATTCAGAGTAGTCATCTTTAAAGATTCAGAGAAAGAATGGAAAATACATCTTACGCCTTTTCAGATTCACAGAATGAGCTGAAGAAATCACCAGTTGATTTGAATTCTGTGAATGATCCTTGAGAGAGATGAGTCAAGCTTGTTTGCAGAGCTCTTCTTGTCTATTTCACTAATGCAACTGTGCAAATGAAGAGTAAACAAACCCTTTTATCACTGAGCAAACCCTAATTTCAAATTGTAATAAATGCACAACTCAAGTCATTCCGGTTGCCTTGTTCTTCTTGTTCTGAGAAAGATCTTTTTCTGGATTACTAAGATATGCTTCAAATTATACTTGGTGATGATTGACAATCTATCTTCCTTTCCCCAAACATTTCATCTATCCACAGATCAAGATTTCTCAAATTCGAATCATACCGGATCTATCTGTGAAGATCCTATTCTTGCCGAATGACTATTGAACCCAGATTGATCTTAGATAATTTGATCTCTTCAAATTTATTGCGGATCTTTCATATCTTTCCCAAGGGTTATTTAGATGTTTCTTAGAGAGCCCTTTTAGTCCGCAACCTTCCATGTACCAATTTCAGGCACTACTTGACTGGCTAGGGGAAAATATTTTCTTTTATAACTCCCCCTGAGCCAGAGCTCATCTATTCAGTTTCCGGAAGGATTATCAGCATCGGATTCTGGTGCGGATCCATCTCCTACATTCTTTGTGCTTCTCTTCACCCAAATCTTATTCATCTCCCTATGAATTTCATCTGCATTCACTTTTCCTTTTCCTTTGTCTTGGTTCTGATTATGATGCACTGGGCCCCTTTTATCCTGATTCTTGCTTCTACAGAATTTCACAACATGACCGGATCTATTGCAATTATAGCAGACAACATTTCTTTGCATATTTGATTTATATCCTCTTGATCTACATTGATTAGCCATATGTCCCATTCTATTGCATGCAAAACATCTACCATTGAATGAATTGTTCATTTGCATATTTCTGCATTCATGAGTTTTGTGACCATACCTTCTGCAATTGAAGCACTGTCCAGAGAAGAATGAATTAGTCTGATTCATTCTTCTTCTGCACTGATTTGATTTGTGACCAAAGTTGTTGCAATTGTGGCAATATCTATTGAAGGAAGGATATCTTTGAGCATTTGGTTACCTTACCGGAGGTCTTCTAGGCTTGTTTCTTGGATTTTCTAATTTGGAGTTCTTCTGACTGGATCTGGAGCTTTCACCTTTTTCATACCCCAAGCCTTGCTTGTCATCTACCCTCTTCTAGCTTTGAAGAAGAACTTCAAGTTGAGCAAATCTTATTTTGAATTTCTCTTTGTATTCATTTGCAATTTGAAGATCCCTTTTAAGAGTGACAATCTGATTCTCAAGTTGATCTTCATTATCTCTTGCTTCTTCAAGGTCAGATTCCAGATGTTTGATAATTCTATCTATTTTATGGCAGTCTTCTGATTTCTCCTTGAGAGATTGTCTTAGATCATCTTCAGTTTTTCTTTCCTCTTCAATTTCTTGGGTGAATTTCATAACTCCTGATTCCATTTCATGTCTTACCGTAATGATCTCTTTTGACAACTTTTCACATAGCTTGGTCTTCTCCTTCAGGTCTTCATTTGTATCATTTGCTTCACCTTGACTTGCCAATTGCTGAAGTAGATCCTTTCTCTTTTTTCATAGAGATACTCAATTTCCCTTTTAGTTCATTTATGAAGTCATCAGCCTGTTTGAGTCTTTCCTTTAATTCATTGACTTCAGAGTTAGATTGCTCAAGATCATCTAGGGTAGACTGGAGTTGTTCCCTCATACCATACACATCCATTTGAATTCCTAGATCTTCCTCAAGCTATTAGGCTCTGTTTGGAGGAACTTGGCTCTGATACCAATTATTGATAACTTAGAGGGGGGTGAATCAGTTATCTTAATTATTTCACCTTTCTGATCTTCCTTAACAATTAATGCAGTATCAATTCATGTAAGCAAACACAATCATGAAATGGAAATAACATCAATACACATGACACAGTGATTTTGATGTGGAAAACCCTATTAAGGGAAAAACCACAGGGTGATTAACCCAAGATTGTATTCTCTGTTAGAAGAATAAGATAGTACAAAATGGCACTTGCCAATTAGTGCTCACTGCCCAAGCACACTGCTCACAAGAGGCTTACTGCCTACAGTAGTTTATGCAAGGAAACTAGATACTTGAATTGATGAGTAGCATCCACACATGCTGAGGTTTAGTTCCGGTTAGGCTCAATACACTGATCTACTGCACTTCATTCTTCCTCTTCTTGCTGTTGTTGTCCTATCACATTCCAGACTTATCTTACTGTCCTTACTCTGCTCTTCTACTTTTCTTCGCACTATCTCCACACCACCACTCACACTCACATCCAAATCCATCTGGTATATATATATCTGCACCAATGATTTCAACACCTTTCTAGTCGGCATCTAGAATAGTCAATATTTTCCTCAACTGTGAACTGTCAGCTAAATCTTTGCATGCCAAGTAATGCGGATCAAAGAGATGCTTGTAGAAGTCATCAATCATGTCGGCCAATCGTGAATGATGCCTTAGAAAACTTAATCACCATCAATATCACATCCAGATTAAGGTCTGATGCTCTACTGGGTAGGTCTTCCTCTGTCTACTCTGCCAATTAGGAACCCATCACTCAAGTGCTCATATCTCTTCACACTTCTAACACCAGAGGCTAAATCCTTGGAATATATTAGTCAAGGTACTCCTCTTGACTTCCCCAAGTCCACAATTTGCAAAGATACTTCCTCTAAGAGATCTGGACCTGACTATCAGACCTTGCTGCATGCTCTGTTCCTGCTTACCGGACCAACGTATCCTTCAATCTGACTTCTGGTAAAGATACACCATGTCCTACAGATGTGTGGAATGGTCTTTGTTGCCATCAATGACAACACCAATGAAGCCACACAGTGTCTCTTGCCAACAATTACACGTTTCATCTAGGCTGACAAAGGTGAAGTTTTGAAGACTTGTAGAGCATATAAATGAAAGATCAAGATTGTTGAGAGGAGGTAAGAGTGTAAGTGAGCATGTGCAAGTGTGAGAGTGAATATATGTGTTTGTGAGAAAAGATGTATAATCCAGAAAGTTGACAATGAACTCTGGAGGATATAATACATGATTCATAACAGAGGTAGTATTGTGTTGTGTTGTGGAGATATTTTAAAGATATTAGAGTTGTTTGAGCAGAGGTGTTGCTGCGGAGGTGATTGAACCAGCAAAATCTATCAGGTGTTTTGGTACAGAGGTTGGAGCCTCTTCTTGTACATGTTGTAGCACTTTAGGGAGTTGTAGCTTCCTTTGGGTTGGAGCCCATAAAATTGTGTTTTAGGGAGTTGTATCTTCCTTTAGGTTGGAGCCCATAAAACTTTGTTTCAAGGAGTTGTAGCTTCCTTTGGGTTGTAGCCCATAAAAGTTATTGTAAATCTATTTTTATTTGTGAGACTGGATTTGGATAGTTAATCTAAGAAGCTTGCTTACTATGGTTTTCCCCTTCTATGGTTTTCCACATAGATCTAGTGTTATGGTTGTGTGATTGTGTGACTGTGTTTTGAATTACATAGCTTGCTTCATTATCTATTTAAGGCAGTAGAAATATTTGGTTGATAAAGTTGAATCGGATTAAATTGTGGCATATATTAATTCACCTCTCTCTTAGTATATCGGAGTGTTCTAACAATTGGTATCAGAGCCAAGTTCCTTGGTGCAGCCTAACAGCTGATGGTAGATCTTGGATTAGAACACATGGCTCAGAAAGAGTCCTCTTCTTCTAACAAAGCATTGTTATTTGAGGAAACTAACTATTCCTTATGGAGTGTAAGGATGGAAGCTTATCTTTCATCACTAGGGTATGATGTTTGGAGAGATGCAAAGGATACTTATACTGAACCTGCTCATCCTATTACAGATCAGAATGTGAAGAAGGACCATGAAAACAATGCTAAAGCCAAGAATGCTATCTTAAGTGGTCTAACCAGTTCAGAGTTTATCACGGTAGTACAGTGTAAGATGACCAATGAGATATGGGATAAACTCAAAAATCTCTAGGAAGGAAATGACAGTGTAAAGCAAGCAAGATTATAGACTTGCAAAGCATTGTTTAAGAATCTAAGAATGAAAGAAGAAGAAACCATTGCTAACTATTTGCTCTGAGTGGATGAAGTAGTCAATGGAATTAGAGGGCTAGGTGAAGAAGTGATTGAGTCAGTGGTTGTGAAGAAAGTCCTAAGAACTCTTTCTCACAAGTTTGATTCAAAAGTGTTTGCTATTGAAGAAGCCAAAGATCTGAAAACACTTAGCATGGAAGAGTTGTTTGGGTCCCTCACTGCCTATGAGATGAGAAATGAAATACAATGTACATCCAAAAGAGAATATGCTTTCAAAGCTACGAAGAAAGAAGGAACATCTTGTCCACACAGTGAGTCTAAGGAAGAAGAAGCAAACTTTGTGAGAAAGCTGAAGAAGGGTTTAGGCAAGTATAAAGGTAAGTTACCTTTCAAATGTTTTAAGTGTGGAAAAGTTGGTCATTATGCTTCTAAATGTCCTTTTGGAGAAAATGAAATTAGCAGCATGGGTTTCAAAAGGAACCACCTTTACAAAGAAGACTATAGCTCCTCGGAAGAAGTAGATCACTACTCATCAGATGATGAAAGAGGAGAGTCCCTATTCATGGCCATAGTAATCTCTGATATTTCTAACAAGACTATAGATGAAGAAGAATGTGAAGTTGATTTTGAAAGTGAACTTATTTATGCTCTTGAAGGCTTGGAATGTGTAAGGAAAGAGAACAAATAACAAAAAGTTCTAATTGAAGCTAAGACAAATAAATGCAAAAAACTTGAGAAAGAAATCTTTTCACTCAAAAAGGAATTGGAGAAAGTAAAGTCTAGAAATCCGGATGACCTTAAAGAAGAAGATCTCATTCCAATCATGTCTCAAGGAGGAATATATGAAAGACCTTTTCATGCATGACAAATCTTCATAAACAGGTTCAATCATGCCTTTTTTGGTTATTGTTTTATTTGCAATAAATATGGTCATAAGGCTATGGAATGGAAATCTAGAATGAATAGAAGAAATTTTGTAAGTAGGAATCCTCTTGCTTCACTAGTAGATGTTAGTGTGACATGTCATATTTATAAAAATTATGGACATATAGCAAGATGTTGCAGAAGGGGATCAACAAAATCAGAAACTCATGTGGCTAATATTAATGAGCAAGACAAGGAGAGTGACAATTCCAAAAGATAGAAAACAAATAATAAGGTTAAAAATTCAATGATTGTCTGAACAACATTTCATGCCCAAGAGAGAAAAAATCCTTGGGTAATAGATAGTGGATGTTCAAGCCACATGACAGGTGATAAGAGAAAATTCATCAACCTTGCTAAATGGAATGGTGGATCAGTCAAGTTTGGAGATAATACATCTGCAAAGATTTGTGGAAAAGGCACCGTAAGTATTGATGGAAGATCTAAAATAGAAGATGTTCTATATGTAGGTCTTAAGCACAATCTTCTCAGTTTAAGTCTAATGTGTAGCAAAGGATACAACCTCATATTTCATGAACAAGAATGTGAAATCAGAAGAGCGAATACTGGTAAATTGGTGGTAGAGGGTTCAAGGACAGAAAAAACTTGTATAACCTAAAGGGTGTTAATGGAATAAACTATCTCCTAGGACAAACAAATGAATACTGGATGTGGCACAAAAGGATGGGACACATCAATTTTGACAATCTTATGAAAATCATCTCCATACAAGCAGTAAGAGACATGCCAAAGATTACCAAGCCTGCACGTACCTTGTGTAAAGAATGTCAGATTGGAAAGCAGACAAGGACAAGATTCAAGACCAAGGAGTATTCTTCTACGGATCCACTGGAACTGATTCATACTGATCTATGTGGTCCTACCAAAACAAGGAGTCTCCAAGGTGAGAGGTATTTTATGTTGCTCATTGATGATTACTCTAGGATGACATGGTTTACTTTTTTGAAAGAGAAATCAGAAGCCTTTATAAGGTTAAAGATTTTCAAATCCATGGTTGAAAATGAAATGAATTATAGAATCAAGTGCTTAAGGTCTGATAGAGGTGGTGAGTTCACATCAAATGAGTTTGAGGAATATTGTGAAGAACATGGAACAAAGAGGCACTTATCTGCTGCAAGAACTCCTCAGCAAAATGGAGTTGTGGAAAGGAAGAATAGAACAATCTAGGAGATCGCTAGAACAATGTTGAATGAATTGAAGCTGCCTGATGCATATTGGAAAGAAGAAATCCACACTTTTGTCTATATTCTTAACAGAGGACAACTAAGAGTTAAAAGCACTAAGACACCATATGAACTATGGAAACGAAGACCTGCTTCTGTCAAGTACTTTAGAATTTTTGGAAGCAAATGCTATATCATAAGAGATGAGGAAAGTTTGGGAAAGTTTGATTCAATATCTGATGAGGTAATTTTTCTTGGATACTCAACTAGAAGCAAAGCTTATAAATGCTACAATAAAAGACCGAGGAAGATAGTTGAGAGTGCAAATGTTAGGGTTGATGAAGAGTCACATCCATTCACACATGAGAAAGAAGACTATTGTTCAGATGAACCTGCTTGCATAGAAGAAGAGGGAGAAGCTGAAGAAGAGAAAGAAACATAAGAGAAAGCCACCAAGACTCCTGCCAAATATGTTTAGAAGAACCACTCAGAAGATCAGATAATTGGAGACAAGAATGAAGGTGTACAAACTAGAAGAAGATTTGCAAGGGAAAATGAACAGGTAAACTTCTCTTTAGTGTCTAAGATAGAACCTAAAACTTTTGATGATGCTAGCATGGATGAAGGATGGATCCAAGCAATGGAAGAAGAACTAAATTAGATAGAGAAAAATCAGACTTTAGAATTGGTGCCAAGATCTATGGACAAAAATGTGATAGGCACAAAATGGGTGTTCAAATAAATTGAATGAAGATGGAGAAGTGGTTAGAAATAAAGAAAGGTTGGTCTACAAGGGTTATTCACAAGTGGAAGGAATTGACTTTGAGGATACATTTTCTCCTGTGGCAAGAATGGAAGCAATCAGGATGTTTCTTACATTTGCAGTTCACAAGGACTTCAAGGGAAATCAAATGGATGTCAAATATGTTTTCTTGAATGGTGACTTAGAAGAAGTTTATATAGAGCATCCTGAAGGATTTCAGCTATCAAAAGATCACAACATGGTATGCAGACTTAAGAAAGATTTATCTGGTCTCAAACAAGCCCCTAGGGCATGGTATGCAAGGTTGGACAAGTACTTACTCCATCAAGGATTAAAGAAGGTACCATAGATAGCAATCTATATATCAAAATTGAGAATGAGCAAATATTAATAGTAGTAGTATATGTTGATGATATTATCTTTGGTGGCAATGATGAAATGTGTAAGAATTTTGCAAAAGAGATGCAAAAGGAATCTGAAATGTCTATGATAGGCGAGCTATCATTCTTTCTTGGACTTCAAATTACTCAATCAGATGAAGTTATATTTATCTCTCAAGAAAAGTATGTCAAGGAGATGTTGAAAAAGTTTGGTATGGAAGATTGCATACCAGTGAGTACTCTTATGGTAATAGGTTGTCATTTGAGTAAAGATGATGAGTCACCTCAGGCTTATTAGACTCTATATAGATCTATGATTGGGGGCCTACTATACTTAATAACATCAAGGCCTGACATTATGCAAGTTGTTTGCATGGTTGCAAGGTTTCAAGCTGATCCGAAAGAAACACATGTGAAGGCAGTCAAAAGAATTTTTAGATATTTGAAGAGTACTCCAGATTTTGGACTATGGTATCAAAAAGGTAATGTTTTTTCCTTGAGTGCATACACTAATGCAGATTGGGTTGGTGGTGTTGATGATAGGAGAAACACCAGTGGTTGAGCTTCCTTTTTGGGAGACAGATTGGTCTCATAGGTTAGTAAAAAATAGGATTTAGTTTCCTTATCAATAGAAGAAGCAGAGTATATAGCTACAGCATCCTGTTGCACTCAAGTATTATGCATGAAGCAAACATTGAAAGATATCAAGGTATTGTATGATGAGCTCATTCCTATCATATGTGACAATACACGTGCCATCAATATTTCAAAGAATCCAATGATGCATTATAGATCCAAGCACATATCCATCAGGTATCACTTTAGGTTGCAAATCAAGAGGTAAAATTGGAATATGTACCTACAAAAGATTGGGTTGTAGACATCTTTACAAAGGAACTTTCTAAGGATACATTTGAATATCTTAGATAGAAGTTAGGTGTTGTTTCCCCTCCTTCTTCTAACTAGATGCACAAATGATGGATCTATCTAGGGTGAACAGTTCAAGATATATTGATTATCCCTGGATTGATGGTGGCTACCTCTCAGGGGGAGCAGGTAGATAAGGGACGAAGGAGGATGACAAGGATTGCACAAATAGTGGGAGTTTGTATTTTTTTTCCAGTACAGAGGAAGACCACTGGCCCTTTACCCTTAATGTCAAAGGGGGAGAAAATTTTGTATATTAGGTCGGTGTTTCCATCAATGACAAAGGGGGAGATTGTTGCATATGTTGTCATTGATGTCAAAAGAGCTATAATATGGAAGGCTTACTATTGTATATAATCATTGATGTTAGAAGAGTGATCAGAAGTGTTGTGATGTCAAAGGCACATTGTTGCATATGAGTGATGATCAGAGGAGCAGACAAAGGAGTGATGATCAGAGGAGTTGTAAGGTGTAGGATATGGTGATGAAAGTCATGAGCATGTTGTTGGATTAGTATCATCTATACATAGCTATACCTTATCTTATGTAGTTAATGGACAAGTGAAAGTTGTTATGTTGAAGGATATGCTGACATGAAGAATTTGTGTTTTCTTATTTTTGATGAATCAATGTTGTCTATGGTGTTGTGAATGTTGCATTCATTGTCTATTGTTGAAAAGCATTGCATGAGATATGAAAGAAAGTGTATAAGTTTTCTATTGTCAAAAGCACCAGGATTTGTACTGAAGGAGCCCAGAAGATTATATTACATTCTACCGCAGATGAAGCTATGGTCTTGTAGTTTGGAGGTTAGACAGAGATAGCTATGAAGTATGCATGATCCTAATTTTAGAGCATCAAAGTTACTGGTAAGCTTTTTAGAGCTAGCAGAGTGAAGACAGTGATAATATAGTTTCAAAGGTACAACATAATGCTCTGCATTTCTCTGCACTAGATGATTTTATCTTGCAGCTTGAAGGATAGTTAGATACAGATAAGAGGTATGATATACTTATGTTTCAAATGTTTCAATGCATCACAGTGATTTCTAGAGTCATCTAGGTAAGGACATGTCTTGTTGTTGTTTAGAATTATCAGAGGGAGAAAGTAAAAGCCACCACATTTCACCGCACTATAATATTTTGCTTTGTTGTTTGAAAGATAAGTTTAGATTGTCTGTAAGTTTTCTCAATTCAAGTTTCAAGTGTTGTGGAGTACCACAATTATGATTTTTAATGTTCCATATCAAGATAGTGTAATCAGACTATGTAAGGGATACCAGTATTGGTGTCTGTTTTCTTGCACCAACATGAAGTAGCATGAAATGGTAAAAGGAGTTTATGGGAATGTTTTGCAAGTCATATAGTGTTCGTAACATGATCCACATGTTGTTACTTTGTTTCTCCCACACCACTTTAGGTCTGGAGCTAAGACATGAAAAGATAAATGTTTGCTGAGCTGACTTGGTGTGTTTTAGTGATTGTGTTGTGTGTATGGAAGTGTGCGCAAGTAGGGAAGGTTCGAGAAGGTAAAATAGGTCCAGTTGATCACTTGATATGAACCACATAACAAGATTTAAATTCCTACTTTATCACAGATGATTTGGGAGACGACAAGCTAGGCCATTACACGTTTCATGTAGGCTGAGAAAGGTGAAGTTTTGAAGACTTGCAGAGCATATAAATGAAAGATCAAGATTTTTGCAAGGAGGTATGAGTGTAAGTAAGTACAAGTGTGAGAGTGAATATATGTGTGTGTACAGAAAGATATATGATTTGAAAAGTTGAGAATGAACTCTGGAGGATATAATGCATGATGCATAACAGAGGTAGTATTGTGTTGTGTTGCAGAGATATTTTGAAGATATCAGAGTTGTTTGAGCAAAGGTGTTGCTATGGAGGTGATTGAACCAACAAAATCTATCATGTGTTTTGGTACAGAGGTTGGAGCCTCTTCTTGTAAGTGTTGTAGTACTTTACGGAGTTGTAGTTTCCTTTGGGTTGGAGCCCATAAAATTGTGTTTTAGGGAGTTGTAACTTCCTTTGGGTTGGAGCCCATAAAAATGTGTTTCAGGTAGTTGTAGCTTCCTTTGGGTTGTAGCCCATAAAAGTTATTGTAAATCTATTTTTATTTGTGAGGCTAGAATTTGACAGTAGATCCAAGCAACTTGCTCACTGTGGTTTTTCCCTTCTAGGGTTTTCTACGTAAATCTGGTGTTATGGTTGTGTGATTGTGTGACTATGTTTTGAATTACATAGCTTGCTTCATTATCTATTTAAGGTAGTAGAAATATTTGGTTGATAAATTTGAATTGGATTAAATTGTGGCGTATATTGATTCACCCTCCTTCTCAGTATATTAGAGTGTTCTAATAATGGAATGTAAAATGGTATTTTGTTTAACCAATACTTTAATGATGCAATCCATTGTTCCACTTAGGAATTTATTTTTCTCAACCTATTAATGGCTTTGGATGATCTTTACAAAGAAACTTCAAGTAGGAGTCTCCTACAATGTAGATAGGTTAGTTAGGATTTTTTGTCATGTCATTTTAGTTCTATTTTCTACTTGTTTTTATAGTTTGTCATGTCTTTGTGTTGTCGGAGTATCTATACTTTATTGTCTTGTTGTGTTAGCCTTGATTCTATTTACCCAATAGATAAGTCACTAGTCTACTTTCTTGAGATGCTGTTCAATTTTTTAAAATTTCCTAAGTTATCTTTTTACCTTGTCAACATTGGTCTTGATCAAATCTTGAAATACAAAAGAGTTGCTAAAATTTCATGTTTTCTTCTATGCAAGTCTTTTCATTTTGTGTTGGAGGGTTTGGAATATTTTCAAAATTTTGATGTGGAATAGGATCTCTAGATTGGATATGAACACATCCGAGAGTCAGTAGGAATTCCACATGGAAGAAGGAAGTTGAAAATCATGCTAAGGAAAATTTGTAAAAACCCAATGCAAAACTGGAGGTTAGAACATAATATGATTATATCCAGTAGTCCATGGAAAATTTGCACAAATAAGGAAGGTGATAAATTAGATAAAGGGAACTATATGGGAAATCAACATGGAATTGGATGTGAGAGCTAGAGGGACTAAGTGCAACAAGTCTAGAAGTTTGAAGAATTCCCACAAAAGGGATTAGGAAAAATACATAGAAGCTAGGGAGGATCGAAGGTGGAAATATCTAGTAGGTGGTGAAATTTCTATAAAATAGAAAGAATAAAGAACTAAAGGAAAGAAAGAAAATGACTAAGTTCAAGACACTCTTCCTTAAGATTTTTTTAGCATTTCCAAAATTTAGCAAGCTTCCTAAATCCCTGGTCCAAAGAATCTCTTTAACTTATTTTTGTTCTCCAAGTAAAGTTGTCAATGAATTCCAAGGTTTGTGAACCTATATATTTGTTGATGAGACCTTTTCACAAAGTTTAAAAAAGACTTTAGAAGTTTCAAAAGAAAAGTTGTTAGCAATTTTGTCAATTCATGAACTCGTCAAAAGACCAATAAGCTTTGGGACCTGAAGAAGAAGAAGAAATTATCCATAGGCAAAAATGTTGGTAATTTTGTGAGTTCACAAACTCACTGAAATGCCAACAAAAATATAATGAAGGCAAAAGAAAAAGAAAGAAGAAAACATTTAGATGAGTTAGAAATTTCACAAACTTCTCAAAAAGCTAACACTATCCCTTTGTTGGCCTTTTCTAAAGTTCAAGAACTCGTTAAAATGTTGAAACATTCTTGTCGATGATTTTACAAGTTAGAAAACATATAAAAATGTGAAAATGCTCTTTGACAACAAGTTATAAGGTTAGAAAAAAATCACTGAACCCTTGAATATATTCTTCTTGGATATTTCAATGGTTCGTGAATTGGTAGAACTACCAGCACACAAAGAAATGAAGAGGATTTGTTAAAAAACTATTGTAACTTTGCACCCTTTGCCAGTATCTCCTCCCAACCTACACAAAAATGGGAACTTCTAAAAAAGGTTATGAATGTTTATCAAAGTATAAAGGATGGAAGATAATGCCAAAGTATTGTGGTTGCAAGTTGTGATGATTTTAGGATTTACACAAAATGGATTTCATGAGGAAGCCCTAAAACCATTTGCTATGGTGCCTTAGAGGGATCTCTTCTCTTGGACATGGATGATTGCAAGATAGGACAATGGATAGTATCAACCTTCATTTTAGAATTGTAAACAAGAGTGTATTGCAGCATGCTCCTTGCACAGTTGGTACTCTTGTTGATAAATGTTCTTAGGGTTCATCACCTCTACCACTTAGTAACATTGATCACAAGTTTTCTATAGTTACAAATGATTGAGAAGCTCTTGTTCTTGGTTGTCTAATGTTGGAATACCCTAGTATCAAACTCACTATAATTCACCTTCTATAGAGCTCATATCATATAAGAGAACATTGCAACCCAAGGAAATGTAGGACATTAAAGATCCAGATGTTGCTATAACATTCCAAGAGTGTCTAGTGAATGATCCATATTTGGAAATTCACCTTGAGATAGCTATAATTAATGTCATTTCTTAGAGTTATGAGAAGTATCACATAACCTCAACATAGGAGTTGTTTAGCAAAGAGATTGTCAATTCTAATGTAATGTATAATATAGGGTTAGTGTCATCCACCTTGATTGGTTGTCAAAAACATACTCAAACATTTCTTGAGCAAATGAAAGAGTTAGATGAAGCTTTGGAAATTCAAAAGCTATCATTTCTCAATACCATCATCCCAAGCTCCAAGTTAATCATGCCCACAATCAAGCAATTCAGAAATTTCAAAGGTAGATTGTCACCTAATTATTCATAGTTACCCAAGTTTGAAGCTCTCAAGGATAGATCTCAAATCATGAGCTAAACACTTTTCTCTTATTTTTTGGTTTTACTTTTCAAAGATGTAAATTAAGTTATTTTAATATGACTTAATAAGTGACTTTTGATTTATAACTTAAGGTTATAAAAATAATGACCTTTTAAATATCATTAATTTATAAATTATTTATATGTATGGTGAGGTAGATCATAATCGTATTTACATGGGACCACATCCTCTAAAATAGTTCTTATATATTTGCTAGATGGGCATGTGAGATTAAAATGCAATAGCACCCCTCCCTAAGTGTGAGTCAATCAATTAGGCTCCATTTGTTTAAGATTTGTTTTGACCTTCTTATTAATCATGCATTGTGTCTTTTTTATTATTAACACCTTATACATGCAATTTGTCTAATATTTTGACACCACCAAATCTTATATGAACGTAATCCCCTAGGGATTTTAAATCATTTTATTAATATGTTATTGTTATATATCATTTGTCAATAACATAATATATTTGGTAATTAGACATTTAGCATACACATTTAGGAAATGAGGTATTCTAACATGCATGCATGTCCACATTTTCAATTACATACATGTGGACTAGAGGAGATTCATACCCTAGTTTGAAATAAGGTAGTGGGAAACAAGGGTCCTCACATCAATGGTATGGTGGTGGATGGATACAAACACCCACAATACACAAAAATATGCAAACACAAATACACATTTGAATTGTCCAAAGTTAAAATGCTACAACATTCAATAGTTTAAATTGCTTGATGTTTAAAGAAATTTCTATTGCTTGATAGGAAAAATCATTACATGATGCCTCTATTTATAGAGTTCTTCTCAATACCATATTAGTAAAATATATTTTATGTTTTTTCCTTCTAGAAACGTCTTATCTAGAAATTTTCTACTACTATAAACTTCCTAAACCCGATCCATCCTTATCTAAACTTCTCTATGACTCCTTTATAGAACCTTTCTACAACACTTAAAATCTACTAAGGCTTCTTCATTTTTGTCTTTTTCATCAATTAATAAAATACAAAAATTATTAATGTTTTATTGGAGAAATTACGAGGAACACTCCCCCTTTTATTCTATGATGACTTGCATATTCTCCTCAAAAACCTCCAATTCGTCCTACATACTTGTGCGATCTCCCTTGGCAATCTTGATTTCTATCTTGGCAGTTGTATTTAGATGGGTGACTTCTTTAGCCAACTTTGAGGAATTTGCTTCCTTGACAGAAAGCTTTTATACTCCTTTCTGTGACTTCCATATTTCTTTCTTGCAAATCCTTCTTTTGTCTACCTTTTAGTGGCTTGCACTGATCTCTTTTATGGTGTTCTTTTATTATGTGACTTTATTTGTTGTGATTATCTTCTGCAGTCTGGCAACTTCTTCAAATATCTTTGAACTACACTGATAAACTTTGGTAGTGGGTTAACTTTAAAAATCATGATTCCCTTTATGCAATTTCTTTTGATAGTGACTGTTACAAAAATCTACCTTTTTAAACTTTTTTTATTAGCAATGTGATTCCTCCCCAATTTGTAGCTTCAAACAATGTGGACTTCTTTTGATTCTAGTGGCGAATATATTTATTTCTTTCCAGGATGGCCTATCAACTTCACTATTTTCTATGGCCAAAATCTCCTTAGCGACTTGCAACTTTGCTAGCGATTCTTGTTTTGTTTGCCCATTTTTGCCCATTTGTCCTTGGCGGTTGTTCTTAAATATCATCCACTTCAACAGTGAAAGGTTAATTTTCACAAATAAAAATAAGACAAATATTTACCACTTTTTGTTGTGAATGTGGTGTAAAATTGCTTTTGATTGTTTGACCTTTGAAGTGGATGATATTTAAGTAGAGTGGTCCTGGACAGTTTATGAAATTTTTGAGACTCTTCTTCCTTTTGTAGTGACTGTGTTGACCTTCTTTTAGAGGACTCTTTCTGTCAAGTGCCAATTTCTTTATCTGGACTATTAGCAAACAAAATATTAGGAGGTTGTGGAATCAAGTCCTGAGAGAGTTGTTTGGGCACTTCTAATTTTTGGCAGTGGTACGCTTCAATATTTACAACCATAATAGATGTGCCAGCTTCAATATTGCTTTCTTTAAATTTTCCTTAAACTTTCTTCTTGCGGATTCAAAACAATTACGATTGAACTAAAAGAGGGTAAAAATTTATTTCAACTAAAACAAAGAAGAACAAAGCAAGGGCATTACACACCACTGTCAATCTCCACTAAGTGGTCCAACTTTTGAGACAAATCTAGGGGTAATTGACCCCTATCCACAATGTTCCAATTCTAGAGATGATCAGAGGCCCATTTGGCCAAACAATCCGCAACTTCGTTCCATTCTCTAGGAATGTGATAGAAAGTAACAGATTCCAAGGAAGCACATAGATTAAGAATCTGTTTCATAATCAAAGCTAAATGCCAACTGACATCGTCTAATTGCTGCTTCTTCAACAAAGTCACCACCGCCTAAGAATCAGATTCACAAATGATCCTTCTCCACCCAGGAGTGCAACCACGCTCTACAACATATAAAATGGCAAGAGCCTCCATCACGTTGTTATTATGCAAAACAACTACGATTTGTTTCAAGTGAACTTCTGTGATTTGTTTGGTTGCATCCAAGACTTCACAGTTGTGAAAAAACTCCATGATATCCTTCTTTTTCTTTCATTGGCTGAAATTACTAGATGATGTGGGCATATTACTCCACCAAATATTGTTCTCTTTTGGCTGCGGCCACGTAACTTTCTTCTGCACCTTGCACCTTTATTCTCTTATACTGACATAACCCATGATCTTTGAAGATAACCTGCTCCTGTAAACAAAATCAAACTTGTAAAGACCTCGTCTTCAAACAACCTTTACACACACTATAAAATTGTTCTCATCATACAAGATCAATCATGATCAATCTAGCTCTGATATCACTATATGGTGGTGGATGGATACAAACACCCACAACACACAAAAATATGCAAACACAAATATATACAGGAATATGTATTGTCTAACAATAAAAGCAATCTCTATTGTTTGATGGTGCCCTCATTTATGGAGGCCTTCTCAATACCATACTAGTAAAATGCATTATATATTTTTTTCTTCCAGAAACCTCTTATCTAGAAACTTTCTAAACCTTATCCATCCTTATCTAGACTTATGTACGACTCCTTTCTAGAACCTTTCTACAATACTTAGAATCTACTATGGCTATCTAATTTTTTCCTTTTTCATTAATTAACAAAATACAAAAATTAATAATGTTTTATGGTGAAAATACACACAAACAAGTGGGACTGGTGATCTCCTTCCATGACAGTTTGTAATTATCGGATATATTTATAAAGGAAAATTACCATATCTAAATTTAACCTAAGTTCTTTGGGAAAATGATTAAAATTTACTATGAAAGATAGGGTAAGATTTAATAGGTTACATGATGGAGGTATTTTCAATTTGTTTTAAAGAAAATAAACCAGAAGTTGTGACATATAAAAATGTGGGCCAATGTCATTTTTTAAAAACATGTCAAAACATAATATATTTGTTATTTGGACATTTAACATACACATTTAGAAAATTGGGTATTTCAAATAAACATATAAGATCGTACATTTGCAATTTGCATACATGTTTATCAAAAGAGATTTATACCCTAGTTTGAAATAGGGCAATGGGGAACAAGGGGACTCGCCTTAGTGATGTGCCTAGTGGTGATGTGGTTGGCAATGATGTGGGTAACATGACTGATGAGCTCATATCCACAAGGGTTCGGAGATGTCGGGGCTTTGGCTTTGGTATTGGTATTGGCAGCAAACAATGTTCAATTTCAAAGTTTCAAAACATAAAATAAAAAAATGATGGCTGAAATGACATGTATTTTTATAATGACATGTATTTAGGAAATTGGAATCCATATTGTGCAGGTTGTGGGATGAAAGATGAAGTGGATTTGGAAGGACTATAACTTATGACTATCAGAGATCATAAGGAGGTAAATTACAATTAATCTAAATTAGCATTTGCATTTTTAAAAGGTGTAAGCATTTTTCTCATAGAAGAATAATGATATTAGTAATTTAGATGTATCAATTAAGATTTGGTTTGTTGAAAGATTTGTTTTCTCACATTATTGATTTTTAGTTACTTAAATATAGTTTAATAGGGAATTAGAAAGTTGTTTTATGACATGAGACAAACTTTTCAAAGAAGACTAACAATAATATAATCTATTGACTAATTAAATAAGAAGTTATGGTGGGAAAAAGTAATTAAAGTAGAGTAGTTTGTAATGTGATTCGTGTTAGTTAAAGTTGTTAAGGGGAGGATGAACGGGAGGGCCAAATTATAGTCTAATCATAATACTTTGATATACCCCCTTAACAAACTAAAATTAAGATTTTATAGTTGATAGTATACTTCAACTTTATTATGCTATCTTGTCTTGGATTTCTTCTTGAACTTAATAATTTAAGTATTATTTTAGCTTAAAAAATAAGATTATCTTTCTAGGTAACTTGTCTTACATGCTCTAAAAAGGGGGAGGAAATATTACCTTAAAAAATTAAGGAGAGCTACAACAAATAATAATTTGAATAACACGTTAGAGCTTTAAGAGATTTTTACTAAATGGGAAAGTTTATTAAAATTCATAAATAGTGAAGAATTAAATACACTTTGATCATTGTTCATATAGATTTCTTTTTAGATCAACAATTTTGGTAGATCATTGGACCCTCAAAATATCTCCCTTTTGACTAGCAAATCCACTACAATTAATTACAAAGTGCCAAGTATCTATTTCCCACTTCTCTAAGTTCTTTTCTTTTAACAATCTATAAAAAAATTAAATAGGATCATGCCAAGTGTCTTTTTCCCTTTCCTCAAAGCTCTTTTCTTTTAACAATTTATCACAAATCAGCAAGATTGTGCCAAGTGTCTAATTCATATTCCTTAGAGCTCTCTCTAGCAATTTATTCTAACTACTACATTCCATCCATCATCAACAATCAAGATTCATTCACCTTGAAGATCAATGTCATTGGTAGATCTATGGATGGCCAAGATGCATGACCCTTCCATAGATTAATCAACTATAATTCATATTTTTTTGACACATAGCTTGTTAATCCATGATCCACGAGCCCCCCTAGAGATGAAAAAACTTACAAAGTATGGATATCACATACCTGCAACACATTGAACCATCTCAATAGTCTTGATTCACATATGAAATAGACTCCTTACTCCACAAGGACCAATCAAAACATGCCATGTACTTCCTTTCTATTATCATTTAACTTCATTATAAAACCCTTTTAAAGGTTAGTCAAGATCTATGACTCAAACTTGTTGCAGCAAATGCCCACTAGATCAATGGTTGTGATAGATGACCAAGGCACTAGTTAGTATGATCTACCCATAGACTACAATCAATCAAATTTAACAATGAACACACTTTAGATTCCCTAAGCTCTTTTTTTTGTCCATCCATTACCTACCATCAACAACAACAATGCATATATCTTGATGATCAATGGTCTAGGTTCATTAGAGCACTTAAGAAGAAACAACTTGTCCCTTGAAAAAATAATTCATGCATTTGACTATGGGGATTAGACTGTATGAATTAAGTTCATTTAGTGTTGTCTCCCATAAATAGTCTTAATTGATTTCCATTGGAAATTAAGTGTTGTGATGGATCTATAATCTATTGAAGGTGTCTACTCCTTAATCTACTAAAATACCACAATGAACAAGATGGAAACACATAACTGTATAACTATTTTGTCTAGCGATCCAAACGGGTTTGTTTTATATAGTTTTAAATAAGTCTATGTGGGGCATGCATCTTATATCTGAGACACCCTTTTAACATTAGTATATTCACCTAAATGTTTAATTTCATAAATGAATGTATTTAAATACCAAGACATAGAAAAAAGTCATGTAAACATGTACCAAGTTGATTCTTAATGGCTAGTGAAATTAGGTAGGAGTTAGTCATTTGAATTTAAAAATTTTGAATATGGACTTTTGATTAAGATAAGTTGCTTTTGAAGGGACAATAAACCCCTTACATATTAATTAGCCAAAACACATCAACCCTATTGCAACAAGGACCAAAGAGCTAACTGGTATCCAAACAAAGAAATTTGGAGACTACAAGACCAACAAATTAAAAAGGAGGAAAAGCACAATGAGAAGGGGCCGAGACGCCTACAAATTGTGGAGCATCTCAATTGCTTCTAACTCCACAGTTAAGAAACCAACCTCAATAAGATTTCCACCTTTGCCACCTCCACCTTTGATAGTGTTTCCCTAGATGTTATACCTTTTTCTCTATTGAATAATAGGGCCTCTACTATTAATCCCCTATGGCTTGGGATTAAACCTAGTCACCATGTGATTGGTCTCAAGATCACTGGAACATATGTAGGAGCATCATAAAGGACTGCCAATAGCATTTATTTTGGCTTATTTTTCTATTCAAAGTTTAAAAACTACTACTTGTTTAACGAGAGTTGTTCAAGCTGCCTACGACTACATTTACACTCAACTGTCCAACTCACCTGCATTTGCATTTATGCCAATAAAAAATGGGTAGCGGTAGGAGATTTTGTATTTGTTGAAGGTGCATCCCCATTCTGAAATTAATTTTAGTACCATAAAATGACTTTGAGTAGGAGTTTGAGGATTTGAGTTGGTAGTTCCCACCCAGCTGTGATGATACCCATTTTTGGCACCTAAGATGACTTTTGGAGTAGAACTTTCTAGAAGCTTTGAGAGAAAAAAGGATGTGAAGAAGGTAGTGGGAAGGAGTGCATAAGAGAATTGAGATTGCTCCCTTTGTTTTAGTGAATAAATTGGACCTAAATTAAAGATTTGTGAAAAGATTTGCAGTAGTCTTTGTGTGGATGTGTGAGTAGCAACAAGGAGAAAAGAGGGACAACTTTGAGTTGGTTGAATGAGACTGAGTAGGGTTTTGGTGAAGTAGTGAAAGAGGATGAAGAGGAAGATAAGTCATATGTAATGAGAGAGAGAAAAGGTGTGTAGACTATAGGAAGAGAACAAAGAGAGGTGATAGAATAGTAAGAGATAAGTGGAGAAGAGAGGAGAGAAAGGGCTACCATCGAGAAAGGAGAGGCCGAGGGAAGAGTAAAATAGGAGAGGACTTTAATTCCCTATTTGTATGTATTTGGTGATAAAAGTTAACTAGTTGTAAGTTTTGTATTTCAATAAATGTAAGAAAAGAAATATTTAATTTCTAATGTTGCTTGGCATGATGTGTATGTGTTATCTCTCCATTATGTGAGTGATTGGAGGTTTATTCCTGGTTTGAGTGTTTACCTTCTTTCTTTCTTGAGTGTTCTATGAGGTTAACGCACTACTAACGAGTCAAGAGGCCATTTACAAGTGCAAGTAATTGGACATATGTGTATGTTTGTGTGTCTCTCTTTAACTTATGGCATCAAGGTAGAGAGTGTTAAATTATGTTGAGGTGCTATATGGCTACCTGTAGCAGGGGTGAAATAGGGCATTATAGGGGTTTGGCACCATCATAATAGGTGCAAATAGAGCTAAGATAATGTCAACTGTATGGAAATGTGTACAAGTGGACATAATTGAAGATTGATTGAGAGAGGAATGACTTAAACTTAGCACAAGAGTGTGCTAATTCTTTATATGTAATTCTATTAAGTCATTCCATCAAAATGGGCACAATATTAAATATGAACTAACATGGATATGCAAATTTCACCATTATCAAATATTATAATTTATAGAATTGAACTGAGTAATTGAAATAAAACATTGTCAAGTAAAATATTTAGCTTCTAAAGATTAGATAGGAAGGAAATTCTTTAATTAATAGAATTACAACTCTATTTTCTTAATTGTGTCTCAAGAGGTATTCTATAGTAGCAATAAGGCACAAAGTGCTATGTCATAATTTTGTATGTAAAAACAAAACACAATCGACACATAGTTTAATAAAAATTAAAACTATAAAATTAAACTTTTAAAAAGAAACATATAAATGCATAACACTTACTACAATTTTCAAAGTAAAATCAAAACAAAAGAATTACTAAAATAATAATGGTAACTTTTTCAAAAGAAAAATTTAAATTTAAATTCAAATGTAATATATTTCTTCAAATAAAAGAAAGTAAATAATGTAATAAAATAAAATATTTCTTAAATAAAAATCAAAATTTATGTGTCCATATAATAATAAAATAACTCTTGAGTCAATAAAATAGATCCAAGAAATACAAAGATTCAAAAACTCACCTCTCTCTCTCTCTCTCAAGTTCTCCCTCTATATTTATTTCTCTATTTTTTCTCTCTATCTCTCTTTCCTCTATATCTTTCCCTCTCTCACTAACTCTCTCTCCCCACTTTATTATCTTTCTCACTCCCTCTCTCTATCCCTTTCTGTGTATATATATCTTTCTCTATCTTTCTTTCTCTTTTTAGTGTGCAATTGGCCTACTTTCACAACAACCAAAATATAAATACTGAATTCAGACCACAAGACAACCTCTCCATCTAAAACAAGCTTGGCTTCCTCCGTAGTTAGGCCAGACGTGATATCATAGTCATAAAATTGTTGCCAAGTCCTGAAGGGCCCACACCACGACTTGCCATTGCCTCTCTCATAGTTGAAGGGGTTATCGGGGTCGTCCGCAATCTACTTATCGTAGCGACTATTGTTGCCAACAATGTCCCCATGTCTGCGTAGAAACCTAATGATGAAATGATGGCCCGGTACCCCGTTGGCCTAGCGTAAACTTCTGACATGTTTAAAAGTGTAATAGTTGACGTCAAACCTGTGACCTCTCATTTCAAACCCTACAATGTTTACCAACTCCTCTGTATAAATGTTATCAACTTTTTGTGAAGTCTTATTTCGACTAAAGTCAAAAATACAACTCACTACTACTTAAGCTTTACTCTGTAGTAATGAGCTTTGTGTTATTGGGGCCATTGTTCCATGTCTAAAGAATGGTGGTCTCTCTCGAAAGAAGCTCTGCCCTTACCCTTATCATTGTGTCCAATAGCTAAAGAATTAGAAGGCCGAATCAGGCTGCATCGGTCCATACCGCAGTCTGATTCCCCTCTTGTCGTTCCCAGTTGTTCTTTTCCTCGTCCTCCCCCTATTGCAAATGAAAACACTTATAGACAACTGGACCTCTCATGGGTCAATTATGAACAACAATCCATGCCCAAAAAGATTTGCAATCAAATGCCATTATTTTCAATGGGTGTGAGGTTTTCAATGGGAAGGCACACATTGATGCATTTTCAGAGTTCATGGATAAATTTTAATTTGGAGATGAGGATATGTGGATGAGATTTTTTGTAAGATCTCTATGTGGAATAGCACGGAAGTGGTTGGTTAGTTTCCCTGACCAGCATTTTGCTTCCTGTGATCTTTTGGTGGTTTCCTTTGATGACTATGCAAGTGGTCTAGACCCTGTTTTTCTTGTCCAAGAACTAGAATATATTAGAAGGCAAGAAGGAGAGTCTAGCATGGAGCTCAGCCACATGTTTATAGTGGCCTGTCTCATATCCTAGAAAAATTTAGACTTGATCTTCCTGTGTGTATTGATATGTATTTGAGAGCTTATGATGATTCTATAAGCTCAAGTTCTATATGGGAGGAATTCAATCTAGTGGGTTTGCAATAGGCCTATGTGTTCATTGATTATGTTGACAAAGATAAGCAGGATATGATTGTAAAATCTATATCCTCAGATGCAGAGGTAGTTGATAATGAACAAGCTATTGTAGATAGCAGGGATGTGGATGTTTCATATGATCCAGACACAATATCAAGTGATGATTGTGTATGCAAAAGGGTGGAGGAAGGTGTTGGTGCAATGTATGAGAGCAATTCAAATGAAAAAAGTAGTGACTACACCTACCAAATTCTTAATACCTATTTTTAGCAAGAAATTAAAAAAATTCAAATTAATTATTTCCATCTTGTTCTTGCTAGTCTTCTACAATTGGTTAGGTAACTAGTGCATTTAACCCTCTTTCATTTTCTTGCTTATCACTTTCATCATGTTTAGGTTTGTGACCCCTTTTTATCTTCTTCAATAGTATCCAACTAGATCTATACATCTCTCATCATTTCTTGAAAACATTTTTTTAATTCTTCTAGTAATGTTAATCATACCTTGACCTTTACTCACTCTTCATAGAGGCATCTTAAATTTCTTCTTCAAGATGCAAAATATACCCAAATTATCATCTGAAACATAAGTGTATAATAATATGGATGATGTGTTGGAGAAGTTTATGGGTAATAGTAAGGACTTAAATTAGTGTTAAGGTTAGCATATGTACCTTTATAGAAATATATGCTAATTCAACCTTAATTTTAAACCTAACCATAACCCTAAATTTAACCATAACCCTAATTTTAAGTCTAACCCAATTTGTAACCCTAACCCTAATTATAATTTTAATCAAAATTATAATTCCATCGTAATAATATCAATATCCATCATTAAAGACCTCATCAACCACTCCAAAATAAAAAATTAATTCAAAATGTCATCCCCCACAACTCCAAAATCAAATCCTTCATCCCGTGGTGCACCTATGTAATGCCCACCCATATACACATGCACATATAGGCATAAACACAATGCAACTATTTTTTTTTAAATACTATGATACTAAGAGTTAAATTCACCAAATGAGCCTAACACCTTCACAACATACTAAACTCAACTTTTGAACCGCATGGCGTTATCTTCAAATGCAGAGGAATGCAGAGCATTCTCTCAAATAGTCTTCAAAGCAACTTCCTGCAACAGGAACCTTCACCAACATCTGAAGACCAAAGCCTCCTAGTAGCAACACATACATCCTTAGGAACAATAGGAGAGAGCATACAACATGCTTCAGACCATCATCAACATCTCCAAATCATTAGCATTACTTCTAATCCTTATCTTGATGCTTCTAATTCCCATCTTAATATATCATCATGATATCAACTCTGCTGACAACAAACATACTCAATACAACCTTAATTGATATTAAACAAAGCATGAAATCCAACCATGAACTTCAATATCTCATGATATCAACTTTGCTGACAACAAACATACTCAATACAACATTAATTGACATTAAACAAGGCATGGCATCCAACCATGAGCATCAACATCACCACTGCTAGCACACCATTGTAGTATATCAGTGACAGTCCAAACTGAGTGTTCTAAACTGCAATGACAACCACAAAACCACAACAGTGACAACCTTAGGTAACATATGTGCAACATAATTATGCCTCATGGAAAAAATTAGTATGGAATTACTTAATGGGAAAAGGTTGTACTAGATATGTAAAGGAAACTATTCCTTAACCTAATGGTACAAGTGGAAAAGTGATGTGAGAGATTAAATTTGAGAAAACTCTTGGATACATTTTTTATTTAGTTCCTTTTTAGCTATAATGTTATCTTGAGTCATGCAAAAAACCTAAGGAGGCTTGGGAGATTCGTAAAAAATTGTATGGTAAAACCAACAAGATTAGGTGATATCAAATTGATAATGATTTTCTAAATCTTTATCCTAAAGGTTTTGACCACATCCAAGAGTATAGATCCAATATTAAGAAACTAAGAATAGAGATAAAGAATTGTAAGATTAATGAGGATGATTTAGAATTAATTCCAAATGTACTATCCAAGCTTGGTCCTAAGTATTGAATGTTTTTTTTGGCTTTCATACCCATCAACTTTCTATGGGAGTTGTATATGTTGAGCCTACTTTTGATGCATTTTAATATATTCTAATTCAAGAGGAAGTGGATTTAATTCAAATGGGCCTCACTAAATATTCTAAACCACAAGCATTGGTAGCTATTGAGCTTAAGGTACAAAGAGTATCAGTAAATCCTAAAAGGAAACAAAAGAAGAAAAAGAACAAGCTCGACAAAGATAGATTACAATCAGACTTTGAACCCTCTCCCTTAAAAGGGAATCATCTAAGAAGGAGAAGCCTAAATATGCATATTTCAAGACACTAGGGCATGATGAACATATATGTTATTCAAAATAAATTGATGAGTTGAAGCATCTTCTAGTGAAAAACAATATCAATTTGCCTTCAACTATATCAAGGGGATCATTTTCTTCTCATACAAAGTTAGATCAACAAAAGGATCAATCACTTTTTATATTTTTATATTCTAAGTCAAGGAGATGGATCCTTGATTCTATGTCTTCACATCATATGGTTTTATTAGAGAGTATGTTTTCTTTATTTGTGACTTGTTTATCACCACACATACTGATGGTTAACACCACATATATGTTTTTATGGGAAATGATCTATTGGCATGGATGAAGAATCACCTAAAGATGTCTTTTATGTTCCTTCATTATTGACCAATATCCTTTCTATCTATCAGATCACACACTGTGGGATAGGAAAGAGTGTTGAGTTTGTGCTAGATTTTATGATTATTTAGGATTTGCATAGTAGAGATATTGTTGTAGTTGGGTAGGTAGAACATCAATCTTGAGTGTACACCTTCTCACATTTTAATCCAATTCAACATAAACCATAAGGAGAAAATGATGCAAAAAATAACCATAATGCAAAGATAAATGAACAAACAAGAAAGAACACAAGATATGCCTTGGGAAAACCCTCAAGAGGGAAAAATCCAACCCCCCAAAGCATCCACACTCATATGTAATATTCAGCAATAAGAAAATTACAATACATCTCATGAGTCTCCATGAATACCTCTAAATCATCAAGCACCTCCAATGCATCCTCCATTGTGTCCAAGCATGAACCCACACATCCCATGCCATGCTTCACAATATGCACTTGCAGGAGAGAGCTCAACACAATGACAGCCTCTCAAAAACCTCCTGTCTGCCAACAATGATAAATCAACCAACCTCAAATAATAATGTACTGTGCTTGCTTTTATAATTCAAGCTCACACAACTACAATGAGAAAACCATGTGCCCCAAAACCATGGGTAACACAAAACCTTTGACCCCTCATTTAATTATTGGTACTACATTTTCCCAACAATTTAATAATACAAATAAACAATTAAGTTCTACTCTATGTGTCCCACACACATAAAATTATTAACCCAATGTTACATACAACTTATACAAGTGGTATCCTAATAAATAGTACAATGTTATGCAAGGTGTACAACACCTATTTCCTAACTCCTTTGGCCCCTTTAGTCAGAAAATCACCTGTCGACAAACTTGAGGCCACAAACTGATTGGTGAGTTGGTGTTTTTATTGATTTTCCAATTTCTCCCTTTCTTTCCTTGTCTTTGTCAAAACCCTTCTCTTTGAGTTGTTTTTTTTTCTCACTTTCAAACTCTTTATTTCGCCCTTTGGTCGCTTTATAGGTGAATCGGTGAAATGGTGAACCCGTGAACTTGGTGAACTCAATAGTTCACGATTTTGTTGATTTGTCGACGAAGCCCTTAGAAAACTTTTGACTTTAGCCTTTGTCGCAACCTTCTTTCTTTTTGAATTTCCTTTCAGTCAGTGAATCCTCACTACGGCAAAGCTAGTTGTCAATGAACCTTTCAGTTCATGAACCAACACCTTCACCGATGAAGACTTGCCTAGGCCTCATCTTTCTTTTATGCCTTAGAAAATTTGATTAGGGATTGGGCCTCAGACCTTCAGCCTTCTGCCTTCTTTTGGGAAAGAAGGAGAAGAAGATCCTAACCACCAACATCCAAATGACTTAGGAAAATTGAGAAACTCGGTGGACTTCAGCAATCGGGCCTTCCACCTTTCAACTTCCAAAAGAAAAGAGGAAGAGAAACCTCCTACTTGCCACTGCCTGCAACACTTAGAAACACTTTGAAACCTTGGTAGACCTCAACGATCGGGCCTCCTACCAACATGATACTCAGAAGAAGAAGAGGGAAGAGAAACTCCCAACCCCTGGGCCCGAAACACTTATGCAATTTTTAAAAAACCAAGGTGGATTTTGGAGCCCACAGGAAAGGCATGATGAAGATGAGAACCCTAAACTCTGAAACTCTAAAAAAGGAAAAAAACACAAGGAAAACACTTATGATTTTGGACTTAACCATTGGGGGATTTTTTCCTTGTACTTCAAAATGGAAAACACTTAGAAATTTCATGGATCCTTGGGCTATTTGGCCTGAAGGCAAAATATGACAATATTTTGGCAACTATGCATGGGTGTTTGCCTACTAAACATGAGGATCTTGTGGCCTTATACAATTCATTGGGCACATAGTCAAAAGGGAAGTTGCAACAACATGACCATATGGAACTAAAAATTGCCTCCAGAAAGCAAAGTAAAACAAACAACAAGGCAAACCATCTCGTAATGAGAACGCTTCATGTACAAGGGCACTTAAAGGAAAGGAAATCTAAAACAAAAACAAAACTAACCTAAACCTAAACTAACAACAAGGAAATGACCTCAAACAAAGCCATTAATTGGTTTTTCAAAATAACTACCCCTTCTCAACAATTTACAATGTTTTTCATGCATGTGAGCAATTAAAAAGAGGTGGGGAAGGGATGGGCATACAATAAATTGATGAAATGCTTCCCAAGGACAAAGAAAAACCCACCTATCCACTTGCACTAGTTGGAAATATAGCTTCTTGGAAGTGGATAAATGGGTTGATCCAACCCTTCTTGACGTTCAACTTCATGCTTTGAGATAAGCATGATAGGTGGTGACTCTTTACTATCTATCCCCAATTGGGCTAGATGTCTGATAGGACATCCCCTTGAGATGAAATACAAATCAACTGAGTTGATCTCATGCCTCTGCTTTATTTCTTCCTCTTCTTGCTGGTCTAAATGCTATGGCTCTTGTGGCTCAATTGGAAATGAGACCATCTCCTCCTCATATACATATTGCTCGTGATGGTTATCAAAAATAGGCTCAGAAAATGAACCTTGAACTTGCTCAATGATGAAATATCCTCCACCAAGACTTTGATATCCTTGCTAGATAATCAAGAACAAATCTTCAATTTGTTCTTGCCCATGTTCAATCTCCATATCATTATCTTCTATAAAAAAATAGGAGCTCCTCAAACATGTTGGCATCATTAGCCTCTGTATTTTTCAATATAGGGTTGTCTGTATACTCCTTTTCATGAGTTGGAACCTCACTGTTATGCTTGGCCTCAACTTGCAACAATTTCCCATCATTTTCACTACCCTTATGCTACTCCAGGACTACAACTAATGTTGGCATTTGTGTTCCTTCTTCATCTTCAATGTAGTTGGGCATTTCGTGAAATGGAGTGCCACCAGCAACCTCTTTTGGAGCAATTGGACTAATCTCCTCCATCATGCCCTCATCATTTGACTACAAGCCAACTAGATTTTTCTTGAGCCACCTCTACAAATGGACCTCTTCACCATGCTTCTTTGCATTTGGGTTTCATTCATCTTGTTCAAAGCATGGGAAAACTCCTCAAATGAGCCAAAGTCCATAGGGTTCAACACTACACCTGACTTAGCACTAACCTTGCGTTCAACATATTGTCACTGGTATGAACGATCTCGCTTAACCTGTTCTTGTAGAGGGTCTGAGTTTTCAGTTTTAATAGCACATGAGGGTTCACAAATAGTAGGTTGCTTCATGGTTGCCTCAAACACTTCCTTGTCTGGCTCATAGAACCTAGTGTCTCACCAAAAAACTAGTCTATCCTTAGAAAGTGAGCTATTGCATGAGGGCTCTTTATCAACATGTGGATCTTCTCTAGTTGCAGGAGCCCTCCTTTCTAGCTCATCCCTCCAATTAGCCCGATAAACAATAGGTCCACCTTTGAAAAGTGAAATAGTGTAAGGGCAAGGGAAATGGCATGGAATAGGGACTGGAAGGGCTTCTTGAGAGGGTCGTTCCTAAGGGATAATATGCTAGATTTATGCAGGAACAGGCTCTTGTAAAGGTTGAGGGCCACTAAAACTTGGGATTTTGAATTTGGAAATTATTTTGACCATGGGATGAACTTGTGTAGAAGGGAGGGGTTTCCTAAAATTGGGAATGGAAGGAACTGATTGGGCCTCATGCCTCTCCATTTGGGCAAGCAATTGCCTTAACTATTTTTCTTTAGCTGCAATCTTCAAAGCCAAGATTTCTTGATAAGCTCTTTCCTACACCTACATTTTCTATTGTTGAAGATGGGATTTATAAGAAATCTCATCTTGTTGTTAGTCATACTCCATCACCTTTGAAACCTTATCCAACCTCCTTTGCAAGTCCATCATTATGTCCATCAGATTCATGTTGTCAAAATTATAGTCCGCTTGAGGTGGGTTAGGAGGGTAATCATACTGATTAGGGACGAAGTGGCTTTCTTGGGGTTGATAATAGGCATTATTAGGCTGACAAGAAGACTGAGCAGGGGTGGGAGGGAGGTAAGCATCATGAGGATGTTGATAGTCTATTGCAATAGGGGTGTATCTTATAAAACCAGAGGTGTTTTGAGCCTGAAACTGCTGGTATGGAGGCCAATGACTTGTGTTTTGACCAGGAGGAGGGGAATAGCCATAGTTTCCATAATAATTTGACATAATGGAGTATTAAGAATCAGAAATCATCCAAACAATCATGAAATAAGGGTAAACATATCTGCTCTTCAGAGAAATAATCTCATACCAGAGAGTTGCTAGGTGATTGAGATGCTTCTGAAAGCAAGGTAGACCAGGAATACCACCAAAATCTTGATCCTTAAAGTTCTTTAAGCACTTGAACTGGTTGCACCATTTGATGTGTTCAACAAAGTCACCATGGTGTTGAAGAAGACTGCCTCAAATGGCAAGATACACTGAAGAACACACCAAATCCTTCAATGGATGATAAATCTAATCAAATTAGTCCCACTAGGCATGCCATAAAATGTTATCACTTGGAATTACACCCTTCTTAAATCTTGTTCAAGAATTCCAATGACATAATGGGACTAATCTCAAGGTGTGGGACCTTGCAAATGAGATTAGATCTCCAGAGAAGGCTGGTTCCTCTTTCTGGGCTTAAGTCTTAGAGAATTTAACTAAACCTATGCTATTGATCACCAAGGAAAAGGGAGAGAAGGAATACATAAAAGAAAACGGTGATGCACCAAGATTTAGGGTGTTTAACTGTAACTGACATAACACAGTAATGATCTTAAATGCTGAAGGAAACTTACATAGACTCATGCAAGTTCAAACAGAGGTTAAGGTAGAGAGATGAAAGTATAAAAGGGATCATTTTATCCACAATACACAGCTTACATCAATCAAATAAACAAAGTGTAAGAACAATGAGATAGGCAAAAATTAGTTTATATTGATCATAAAGGCTAAATAGCCATTACAAAAGAATAAGAATTCATTATAGGCATGAGATAGACACAAAATGATACACTCTCCTTCATTGTTGAATTGATACAAAGACATGAGATGCTCATAAAAGAGCACAGTCCATCAAATCCGCCCAGTTCAAGAGAAAACCACAAGGCCCAAACCTGCAAAGAACTTTCTGCCTATGAAAATGACCCAATGTAGCCAACCCCTAAAAAATACATCCTAACATGCTTATATAACTTTTATAATCACTGTGTAGTAGTCATGGATGCTTAAACTCAATCAACTGTTTTTGCCCAAGTGCCCACACTGCATTAAATTTAGCCCATGGCCATGTCAGGAAATCCTACAAACTTGGACGGTTGCCATGCCTTGGCAAGTCTGCAAAAAATGCAGAAGATTGCTTACACACATGGACGTGAGGTGCATTGAAGAGGGAAGGTTTGAAATCCTTCCATGGTACCTGCAAATTCATTTTGTCCCTTGTTTGTACTGGTGTATTGAAGGATTTAACTGTTTCAACTACCTGAATCTGAATGATCTACAACGTTGTCCTTCAGGTATTAAATTTATTTTGTAACAATGGAATGATTTTAGGAAATCATGCCCTACAAGTTGTTACAACACTTTAAAAGTGCTTATCCTTTTAATTCTTCTTTTGGCGCCTTTTGATTTTTTCTTTATCGGTGAATTCACCCTCTAGCAAACTCCTGGTTCATAGCTTATCCACATTATCTCCCTATTGCCTCTATCAATGAAATTGCCCCATGCCAAAGTCTTCAATTTTTCTCTTTGTTACTTTCTTCTTTATTGGTGAATTGCCCTATCAGCAAACTCGAGAAATCACAAATTGATCTCTCCTTTGCACTTTCATCGATCTCCCAATTTCTCCCTCGTCTAGTCTTTGGCTTGCTCTATCTCTTTCTACCTTATCGAAAAACTTTCCATTTTGTGAACTTGGCCTTGCTTTGACTTTTTCTTAGTCACTTTTCTACCTTTGGCTCCTTTAGTCGGCAAATCACCTTATCGGTGAACTTGAGAGACCACAAACTGATCGGTGAGTTGGTGTTTTTACTGATTTCTTGATTTCTCCCTTTCTTTCCTTGTCTTTTCTGGAGCCCTTCTCTTTGAATTGTTCTTTTTCTCACTTTCTGACTCTTTCTTTCACCCTTTGGTTGCTTTATCGGTGAATCGGCGAAATGGTGAACCCGTAAGCTTAGTCAACGAACTCAGCAGTTTGCGATTTTGCTGATTTCTCGATGAAGCCCTTAGAAACTTTTTTGCTTTAGCATTTGCCACAACCTTCTTTTCATGTTGACTTTCCTTCTAGTCGGTGAATCATCATGGTTACAAAGTTGGTTGTCGGTGAACATTTCAGTTCGCAAACCAACACCTTCGCCGATGAAGACTTTTTGGGGCCTCATCTTTCTTTTATGCGTTAGAAAATTTGATCAGGGATCCAACCTCGGACCTTCATCCTTCCACCTTATTTTGGGAAAGAAGGAGAAGAAGCTCTTGACCATCGACGTCTGAATGACTTAGGCAACTTGAGAAACTTGACGGACTTTAGGGATCGAGCCTTCCACCTTCTGACTTCCAAAAGAAAAGAAGAAGAGAAAACTCCCACTTGCTGCTGCCCGCAACACTTAGAAACCCTTTTAAACCTTGGCAGACTTCGACAATCAGGCCTCCTACCAACTGGATGCTCAGAAGAAGAAGAGGGAAGAGAATCTTCCCAACCCCTGGCGCCTGAAACACTTAGGCGATTTTTAAATAACCAAGCCAGATTTTGGAGCCGACAGGAAAGGTATGATGAAGAGGAGAACCTAGAACTCCGAAACTCCAAAAAGGCAAAAAACACAAGGAAAACAATTAGGATTTTGGACTTAGCCATTTGGAGGGATTTTTCCCTTACACTTCAAAAGGGAAAACACTTAAAAATTTCATGGATCCTTGGGCTATTTGGCTTGAAGGCAGAATATGACAATAGTAGTTTTAATTTAGAATGTTTCCCTCTTTCATTTTCCCCTTTGGTTAGAGTTATCTTTGACTAAGTAGGGAGTGAACATTTCTTTGGACATTGGTCCATAGGTCATGTCCGACATCCGCAAACCTTTCCATTATTGGAGGTCATTCCTAGCAAAGTGCTTTTATTTTGTAGAACATCAGCTACAAAAAAAATGTTGACAAAAGGTAATGGTAGTTATATGGTCAAGGAATGATATGACACAATCATGATATGAAGGCTTACTCAAAGATCTTATTTTCCATGGTATAAGACCTAGAGAGAAAAAGTGTGCCCTAAAGCTAAGAAACATCTTTGGTTGGAATACCATTAAAAGATTTTAACTTCGTATCAACGTCAAGAAAAAGATTTTAATGGCCTAGGGAGGTGTCCATGTTTAATTAAGGAATAAAATAGTAACCATCTTCTTTTCTTCTGCGATTATGGTACCAAAGTTTATAGTCTTTTCCTTAACACCCTTAATGTTGGTTGGTTTTTTCTTAATCCTCTATGTGAGAAAATGACTTTTGGTTTTCTCCTACAAATCTTAATTTTCTTCTTGATTTATGGGAGATGGCCCCAAGTATCATAGCTTGGAAGATATGGCTGGAAAGAAATAGTAGTTTTTTAATTTATAAGAAAAGTCTATAGATAAGATTTTAAAAGAAATTATGCGTTCTTGTAATTCCTATTGTAAGAGTGAGTTAAAATAGTAGAACACATAATCTATCCTATCTAGGTTAGTTTTTCTAAAAAGCTAACCATAAATATATCACTTTTTGAATAAATCAAGCCTAAAAGGAATTAGATGAATCAAGGTAAGGGTTTGTAGATCTTGGCTCCAAAAGCATGGATAAAACTCAGTCTTGATAGTGCTTCAAAAATTAACCCCAAAATTTCTTAAGCTAGTGACACTATCAAAAACTAGAAAGGAAGGTCATTTGATTAGGAACTCAATTTTCTAGTTTTAACAAAAATAATGTTTTTGATATATAAGGTTTAATCATTGGTTTCAAATTACTTGAGTTATGGTCAAAATTTAAAATATTACCATCAAAGGGGATTCTAAAATTATTATAAATAGTTATAAATCTTTACTCATGGGAGGCTTAATAATCTCATTTTAGAAGTTGTGGGCATTCTTACCAAGTATTCAAATTTTAAAATTACTCATATATTTCATGAAGGAAATGAAGTTGCTAATTGAATTTCAAATCTTATGCTATTAGTACACATCTAGTTTCAATCAACTATATATTTGTTCTTGGATGGTGAGAAATATAGTTGATATTTCTTTTTATGCTTATTCCAATTCTAAGATTATAACTTCTTCTTTAGATAATGATTTATTTCTTTATTTGCTTAGATCTAAAAAAATGGCTCTTGGTGTTTTGTTAAATTTCTTCCTCTCCTACTTTGTTGATATGTTAACTATTCTCTTTTTGAGATTTGGGCAGGCTTTTCTTATTCTATTACTTCTCATTCATGTGGCCATGAGATTATCTAGATCCACTTAAATGTTATTACAACTAGTACCAATATTGGTGTGACCTATCATCTTGTTATTCTAAATCTCCTTCAATCTCCTTTGCATCTGTATGATGGTGAGTCAAAATTTATGGCGATTCATATCAGGGCCAGGCTGGAGAAACACTAAATACAACTCTAATATTATATACTTTGAAGAGACAGAAAGGAAAGAATATTACTTAACACCAAGAATTTCATTCAAAAATCTCTACTGTTGATTGTTTGTTTTGCAATATTGCATGATAGATATAATGGTAGGATATCCATACAACTTTTACTTCAACCTACCACCTTTGGAATGGGAACCAACAATGGAAGGGCATTATTCAATCATCAAGTTTCAGATGGTGTTTGATACAAAATGTGCTAATTTAGAGTTTGCAATAAGGAGCATCATAGGGAATCCACTATTGCAGGCATCCCTAAATCCTTTGAAATACTCCAACGTGGCATCTATCTTTTTGTCAAATGTCTATGATCTTGTAAAGGACTCAGATTATTTAGTTTCAATTGCCTTGGACTTCTTGAGAGGGCATATCTTTAATACAACAAGATGGCGTGCAGGCTTGGACATATACAAGATTATGGAGGGTGTGATGCAGGTGGGTAGTCCCTTTACTATGGAGCAACTAAGGAATTCATGGAAGTTTTCTCAAATTTACCTAGGGATGAAGGAGGGTCTACACAGTAGCAACATTGGTTCTTTGACCACCAAATTAGAGAAATACTAGTTTCACCTCCTAGCGGGTCTGGGAGAGAAGGAAAGAGAGATCTTCAATGCAATTAGTTTCATTAGAGGCCATTGCCCAGATAAAGCCCCAGGGTTGGTTACAATGACACTGTTGATGCTGTTCCAACTGCCAGATCCTTCCTCCACAGACGAGGATATATAACTGGTATTTAGTCGAGCTGCTAGGGGACTTTAATTCTATTTGATTATCTTTATTTTTTTGATATGGTTTTGGTTATGTTTTATGAGTCGTAGGTTGCTCCATACTTATATATGTACTTTTGTTAAATCTAGACAATTATTGGCTAACAAACATATGTAATTTTTCTTTTTGAATTAATGGTATGGGTGATTCTATCACCTTTTATGGTTAAAAAAATTATGGGTTATTAGGAAGTGATAGTAGAAGTTAAAACCTTAATATCAATGTGGAATCATTAACCTTTGCTACTATTCCTATTGATGTGAATTGATCTCCTTCTTTTTCTTCCAGATCAAAACGCAAAAGAAAAAAAACATTGAAGAATTAAACTCTTTAAAAGCCACATAACATGGGTCAGTGCAAGAAGTTGGGTCCACTTTTTGGCCAAAAAGTGAATGTGTTTTCCCTGATTTTCAGAATTTGTCACATTTGACCTTAAAATTTGAAGCACTTAGAAATGGAATATTTAAAAAAGTCACTAAATATAAAATGTAGTACTCGGAGTCTAGTTTCCAAATATGTAATTTTTTTCAATACCCAGATGATACAATTTGATTTTCAATAGGCATTTCTAAAAACCACTATTTAAAAGTCACTTTTTTTAACCATACCATGCACGTGTACGGCCAACATAATTTGACCTAAATAAAATTATTTTTCAAAATCCTTTTGGGAAAAAATGTATAGTACAGTGAAGTTTGATGATGATTTTTTTATAATTTTTTTCCAAATAATTTTTTTAATTAATTTTTTATTAGGCCTAATTGCTACTTTTGTAAACCCCTCATGTACGACCAACATAATTTGAGCAAACAAAATAATAAAATTAAATTTTTTTTTTCATTGTGTAAAGAATGATGTGTAGATTGATGAAATATAATTTTTTTTAAAAATTTAAAAATTAAAAGTTATTAAAAAAATACAAACACCTGTCATTTCAAGTTTTTGGACCAATTTACTCATAAATTTAATAATAAATAGAAGAACAATGTCAAATAACAAAAAAATTACATATTTGAAAACTAGAAAATGTCATCTGTAATGGGTTTTCATTTCGTAAAAAAATTCAGGAAAAAAGGTCCTCAGCCATATAGGTAAACTCAGTGTTTCTTCTTGTTCTGTACTTAAAAAAACTTGCAGGTCCAAGGCTCAAGGTCAGCCAACCATGCATATCCCGAGCCTAAAACCCAAGCAAAGGGAAGGGAAAAGGCGGTCGGTGATTTCAAATTTCATAAAACGAGTACGTGTTACATAACGGGTACTCATTTATAAAATAACAGGTACCCGTTATGTTTTTAATAACGGGTACCTGTTTCTATTATACCTATTATTTCCCATATCAAGTTACTTGCAAGTCTGATCAGTACGACCCGACAACGACAATTTCTACATTTTTGTACTTACAGGTGTTTTGTGGAATCTCTTGACAGGTCATATTCTATTCAGATTTTGAAAGGAGTCAATCATATAAACAATTTTGAAGTGAAATCAAGTGCATGAGCTATTTTTAAGAGGAATAAAGAAAGAAGGTTTTTATTTTTACATCTACTTTTTACTTCAAAATCTCTGGAACAAAGGATCTACATCTAATTCTACTTCAAAATTTCAATAAGTACATCAGTTATGAAATTGGATTAAGTATCAATTGTTATTTTATCAAGAGGGTTTGGTAATCATGAGATCAAGTAAACTTTAGAAAAAAAACAAAGGAGGGTAATGACACCTCAAGAAATTGAAGCAAATAGAGAGAATGAAGCAAAAGGGCAAAGAGATAGAAGAGCAATGATTTAAGAGATGAATATTGAAGCATCTAGTTCCATGAGTATTGAAAAGAAAGACATTCAAGAGACTATAAATGATGGGATGAATGTAGATGATGCAAATGTGGAAATGGTGAATTTGGAAGAAAATGTGTCTATAAAACCAAATGCATGTATGTCTTCAAACCCAACTTTTGAAGATATAGAAAATGTGACTATACAAACAAATCCAGGTATGTCTTCAGGGCCAGCTTTCAATGATATGGAAAACACGACTATAGAAACAAATCCAGATGTGTCTTTGGAGCCAACTTTCAATGATATAGAAAATATGACTATAGAAACAAATCCAGGTGTGTCTTCGGAGCCAACTTTCAATGATATGGAAAACACAACTATAGAAACAAATCCAGGTATGTATTCAAACCCACCTATTGATGATATGAATGAGAATGATATCCCTTTTAGGAGTGAAAATGAAAATGTTTTATTTGAGATTGAAAGAAATGTCTTAGATAATCTTCCTGGTAAGATTTCCTGGAGGCAAATGAGAACTCATGCAAATAGATTATATAAAATATTTTTTTATAGAAAAAGTCTTGGATTTCAATGTCAACTTATGATGCAATTGATGAAGATGTGGAAATTGCGAAAAGTAATGAAAAAGTTAGGCATCTTTGTAAAACCTAAAAAAAAAGATGAATCAATCAAACAAGTTTTATTTAGTGTTGCTAATGCTATTGATTCTATTGGTAAGAAGAGTCGATCTAAAGATAGCAATGTAGCACGAAGAGCTATAACAACTACTTTAGTCAATAAATCATCTTCTAATAAAAGAATGATAAGTAAGACAAGTGAAATTCTAAAGATAAATCCTAAAACTTTGAGAAGAGTAGCAAAGAGAAGAGAATCTATTGAAAAAGATCCAATTAACCAATGTTGGAGTTTTAGTGGTAGACTCCCAAGGTATGACATGAAATTAAATAGTGAAATCAAATCTTTAATTGAAAAATATTGGCATGATAATACAAGGGTATCATCTAATGTTAGAGATGTTTTAAAATTACGAGTGGGGTCTAAAATTCGTGATCCTCATCCAAAACATCTTTTAGACATGACTCAAACTGAATTATATAAAAAATTCTTAGATGATTTAGTGTTAGAACCATTTAATATTACCATAAGCCAAAGATCTTCCGAGAAATGTAAACCTTGGTATGTGAAAATTAATAAACAACGAATCTCTTGTTGTAAAACTCATGTGCAATTTCGTTATTATTATGATGTTTTTCGATATATACGTTCTCCTTTGCATACTAACGAAATTATGTAGGAATGTGGTATTAATATGCTACCTCAAACAATTAAGGAGTTTGTAGTAGGTTTGTTTTGTGAAACATCTACTAGATACTTATTTTATTCAAAAACATGTATTTCTGGACAATGCAATAGATGTGGCAACTTTTCATTGTTAGGAGAATGTATGCATGAAAATATTTCACATGAATTTAGACAACAATTAGTGGATGTGAAAAGATTCAAGAATGTTGAATATTCTTTAAAGGATGGAAAAATTGGAAAGCATTGTGAGTTAGTCACTGAAAAAATTTATGTGCATGCATTCATCAAAGATTTTAAGGATAATATTGTATCCAAATATGTCAAACACTCCCAATATGCTCGGTGGCTTGATGGACAATTTCGTTTATGTAAAAACACATTTCCAATTAGAACTATCCTATCAGTGGTTGACTTTGCAGAAAACTATACTCTTGCTCCACAAAAGGAAATTCAATCTCAGTATTATAATTTAGTGCAAGTGGCCATATTTGTTCATATTGTATACAGACATGCAGATGATAGTATAGAAGATAATAGAAACATTTTGAGGGAGTATCATTTCTATTTGAGTGATAACTGGTTACACTCTTCAGAGTTTGTGCAATATTATTTCACAAAATTTTATGAAAGTTTAAAAGAAAGAGGAATCCAGATGGCACAACATTTCATATGGTCAGATAATTGTACATGGCAATTAAAAAATGCAAGAATATTTTATTGGCTATGTAGGGCTCACAAAGAAAACAATATCCAACATATATGGAGTTTTTTTGAAGCTAGACATGGTAAAGGAGAACATTATGGAGCTGGAGCATGTGTGAAAAGAGCTCTTGCTAGAGAGCATCTAAAATTTGAGGATGTAGCCAAATTTAGAGATGCATGTGCAATTGTGGATTGGTGTAATGAAAAATTATCTACGGGATCAAGTGAGAACTCTACAATTCGACGATTCTTTTGGTTAGTTGAAGAAGAGAATATTTCTACTTGACTTGATTGTGAGACAATAACTGGATCAACAAAATGGCATTCATTTAAGAGTTCAAATGCAAGCACATGGACTATATGGACTAGGGAGCTTGCATGTTTTTGTCAATTTTGTATTACAGGTGATTGGGGAGCATGTGAAAATACAGAATGGGTTGAAGAATGGAAACAAAGATCCTTGACACCTATAGAAACACAAGATCAATTTGAAACAACAATTGAAGATGATAATCAAATGTTTGCATCAAATGACTATGATCGTGTTTCAGACCTTATACAAGAAGGTACTTTTATTTTCAATATTTTTTTATCGCCATTTTTTTTACATCTATATATAATTAATTATATATGTATGCATGTACAAATTTATGTGATTTAGATACATGTCACACTTTATTGAATTACATAATTTTTTTTGTAGGACATGTGTATGTTGTTGTTGGACCTGAGGGCAATGAAGAGGAAACCGAGTATTGGTTGACTCGATGTGTTGAGACAAAACAAAAGTTGTTACATCCTAGAGTAGATGATGATAACATGGAGTATCCAATAGGTTCTATGGTTGTTGTTGGCACTTGGCTACGAAAATATCTAATAAGAAGGAATGGTTTGCCTGCATTTGAAGATTATGAAACACATAAGAAGATCATACACTGCTTACATTTGGTTGTGGCAACAAATATAAAACTAGTCAGATATCAAGGCAAACCTTCTAATAAATAGTTATGGACACTTTCGATGGAAGAACATGAGTCAATTATAGATGCATTACAAAAAAATAAGGATGCAAATGGTACAATGGAATAAATTTTCAGGTATGTAAACCATACTCTTACATCCCCTAAATCCATCCTCTTAAATGTATCTTATAATGTTATCTAGGTACATTTAATGTATCAATGTTTTGTCTTTTTGGTATATAAATTCTTTCATTCTCATTTCAGCTTCTATATTATTCCCCTTGTCTTAAATTTTGTATCGACTCATGTAAATATATAGTTAATTTACTTGTACATTTGAACATTACTTTTTCAGGTGTACCCTAGACAAGCAGTCAAATTTGCATGATTGTCAATAGAAGTTTTCACCATACAAGTATGTGAGGTCATTTTCGTAGTCTTCAACTAAAAGTGAATGCAAATTAGGTAATTGTATATACTTACATTATGGCTTTCACATTCAACATGTTATCTAGTTACATAATGCATCAATGTGTTGTGTTTTTGGTATATAGATTCTTTCATTCTCATTTCACCTTCTATATTATTCCCCTTGTCTTAAATTTTGTATCGACTCATGTAAATATATAGTTAATTTACTTGTACATTTGAACATTACTTTTTGTAGGTGTACCCTAGACAAGTAGTCAAATTTGCATGATTGTCAATAGAAGTTTTCACCATACAAGTATGTGAGGTCATTTTTGTAGTCTTCAACTAAAAGTGAATGCAAATTAGGTAATTGTATATACTTACATTATGGCTTTCACATTCAACATGTTATCTAGTTACATAATGCATCAATGTGTTGTGTTTTTGGTATGTAAATTCTTTCATTCTCATTTCACCTTCTATATTATTCCCCTTGTCTTAAATTTTATATCGACTCATGTAAATATATAGTTGATTTACTTGTACATTTGAACATTAACTTTTGTAGGTGTACCCTAGACAAGTAGTCAAATTTACATGATTGTCAATAGAAGTTTTCACCATACAAGTATGTGAGGTCATTTTTGTAGTCTTCAACTAAAAGTGAATGCAAATTAGGTAATTGTATATACTTACATTATGGATTTCACATTCAACATGTTATCTAGTTAATAATGCACCAATGTGTTGTGTTTTTGGTATATAAATTTTTTCATTCTCATTTCACCTTCTATATTATTCCCCTTGTCTTAAATTTTGTATCGACTCATGTAAATATATAGTTAATTTACTTGTACATTTGAACATTACTTTTTGCAGGTGTAACCTAGACAAGTAGTCAAATTTGCATGATTGTCAATAGAAGTTTTCACCATACAAGTATGTGAGGTCAATTTTGTAGTCTTCAACTAAAAGTGAACGTAAATTAGGTAATTACATATATATATACTCATATATTTCTCATCCATCCTCTAAAGACACCCTCTTGTACATCCCCTTAATTCATCCTCTTAGCTCCCCTTAAGCCATCCTCTTACATCCCCTTAAGCCATCAAGTTTTATCTTATACTTTGTAAATTGACTCGTGTACATCTCTCCAAGTAAGCTATCCTCTTTTGTATCCCCTTAAGACATCCTCTTCTAGCTCCCCTTTTAATTAATCCTCTTATACATCCCCTAAAGCCATCCTCTTATGTATCCCCTTAAGACATCCTCTTAGCTCCCCTTAAGGCATCGTCTTACATCATCTTTTGTGTTATCTAGTTACATATTGCATTAATATTTTGTGTTTTGGTGCATATTCTTTCATTCTCATTTACATTCATTATTTCTTGCAGGTGTATCCTACAAGTAGATTTTTCCATGATTGCCACTACAAGATTTCATCATAATGTAAATGGTAGATCAATTTTGTAGTCATGTCAAACTAATAACATGGACCTATAAGCTAATTGTATAGATATACTCATATGTTTAATAATGGACCTATTTTTTGTTTTGAGACTCTTTTTATGATCTATGTATTTAATTTTCACGAATTGAATATTATTTTATGATTGCCACAAATGATATTAGTGTAGAGGTTCAATAAGTATATAGTTTGTATTTTTCCTATCATTTTTGTACCCACTTTAGCTAAGTTTTGAGATGTGTTGATTTAGCATTTATTTTATATTATTTAAATGCACAAAAGCTGAAAAGACTTGTATAGAACCTATCCATCTACTCACTCTAACTCTCATTCATTCATGATTGTGTAGTAGTGTCATGATAGTTAAAGGGAAATAGTCCTAGGACAATTTGCATAGTTGAAATGGTTTAATATCACCTCTATGAATGCCATAGTCCTCCTCTATATCCTTCAATCATTGTCTTGAATAGTCTAATGCTATCACCAATAAATATGGGATTGTGCTATCATATTACCTAGGTGTAGTCATAGGTATCATGGTATGGATTGAGTCATTGGTGTTGTAGAGTTATTTACAACTGCTAAGGTAATAATGAGGGTTATCATGCATAGGTAAGGTAGTAAATAGTCATTATTTCAAACTAAATGACTACCATAAAGGTTACTCATTGTCATAGCAAAGAGAAGATTATTGTCATGCATGAAGATTATTGTCATATACAATCTAGACTGTCATAAATCATTGAGATGTTCTCATAAGAGCAATTCAAATCTAAAAATCAGTCATAATGAGGTTATATCATCTAAATTCCATTGCAAAAATCCTTATGACAATAATAAAACAAATAGGATAGTCATGAAACAAATAGGACACTCATGAAACAATAAAGTAATCATGTTAGTCAAGAGGTTTTCACAATGATTGATGATCTTATATCATTCTAAATAGTCATATGCTAGTTAGATAGACATGTATTTATGGCAACAAGTGGCCTTCATGAAATTCATAAGAGGCTACCAAACCAATTATAGGATTGTCCTAATGAAACAAGAGAGGACTATAAAATGCATAAGTGGTCATCCAAACACCTATATGATTGTCATAACAATCCCTAATAGCCACTTGCCTTCATGACCAATCAAAGATGTTATTAAGAACTTGAAGATAATCCCTAATACCCACTCAGTAGAACTACTAAGAGAATGGTCAATCAAACCAAGACAAGAATCTACATAGCAAAAGGAATATCAAAAAGGAAATAATTCCCTAGCACTAGAAACATTCTGAGTAATCATTATAAGGGATTAATGCACCAACATTGTCAACCAATAAGGTATAAAAGAGAAGATCTCAAGAGAATGTATAAATACAAGAAGAGATCACTTGGAGAAGGCTACTAAAGATAAACATATGAAACTGGAAGTTCTGGAAAGAGCGAAAAATGGATTGTCAAAAATAGGAAAAATGAAGGGGCCTTGATAAGGTATATACTATCTATTCAAAAATTTGAAAAAATTATCTACACATTAGATATTCACATGTACATATGAGAATCCATCAAAGCATAATTGAAAGTGGATTTTTGTAAGATGTATTAGTTGCAAGTGCTACTTTTGATCACCACAACCCTCACAAGAAATTATGCACAAAATCTCTCTTGAATAATTTCAAATTGTGATATTTGTAGCTTATATTGTGTGGATAAGATTTGAATTTCCTTCTAGTTTCTTCTAAAGAGTTAGTTTCTCTACAAGAATTGAATGCTTCATTTGAATCATGTTTTGAATGTTTTTTAAAGGAAGATTTTGTTTGGACACTATCAAAGTGAGCCTAACATCCTTATCATTTTATCATATTTTGCAATTCACTTTACCATATGTAGCAAATTGGACTAGGTATGTTACCTTATGAAGAAGATTAGTCCAAATTTTGTATTGAATTGCTCACATAGTGGGTTGAGCCTTACACCGTTGTATTTTGTAGGTTGTTTCAACTTTTGAAGAAAATTGTAATAGGTGCACTTATCTTTTGAAGAAAATCACTCTAGCTATTGCATTGGATTGCACACATCTCGTTTTATTGCCAAATTAATTGTTGTATTATAGAGTATGTATGCTTTTGTACACTAGACTATTAGTCACCCATTAAAATTGAATTGAAAGATAAACTAATCCATTATTATTATCATAATTAAATTCTCCTCTCGTATCCCAAATTTAGACATAATCTATTAGATAATTATAACACCAAATTTATCTATTAGATAATTGTAACACCAAACCTATCTATTCCACTATGTAAATTAACTTAATTTAGGTTTGTGATGTGATGTATTAGAATTTAGAATTTTGAATATAAATATAAATGAAAACATTTAATTAATTTTGGCAGTTAATAGATTGTTCACTATTTCAGTTATAACTATTGAACCATAATACATAATCACTTCTTAAATTAAAAAATGTAGTAGAGAGAAATCTTCTAACATGTCTCAATTAAATAATTTATATTCTAGAAGGGAACAATGAAGCATATTTAACATATTATCTAACATACTAAAATGTTTAAGCATATAGTCAATAATATATACATGTAGATCTATCTAGATAAGTCCATGAAATACTATAAAATATAGGTAGGACCCATGAAATGTGTACTAAAACATCTACTCATACTCAACATATAAATAAATACAAATCATAGTTCATGAAATACTGAAATATGTCTAGAAGTACATGTAATAGCAAGTTCGACATATATAGTCAAAGTCCTGGCACAACATATATAAAAAATAATGCACATCATACAGTTCAGTCTATGAAATAAATATCTATGTCAGGTATGATCATCACTCAAGTTCAAATCTGAAAGAGGCCTCTTTCTTCCTCGTGAAATAGATGGATCTACCTCATGTTGTACACAAGAGAAAGAAACCTGCAATCAGATTTAAAAAAAATTAAAATGACACATACATGTGCTTCTGAAATGTAAATTTCATTTGATTGAAGATTTAATTTAATTTATAAAATACTCATATTAAATATTTAAATCTAGACTTTAATGTATGATTAAATTACCATATGATGTTGGTCATCTCCTCCCACATTCTGTTGCCCAAGTGATCGTAAAGCAACAGGTGCTAATTCCTGGATATTCAAATTTAAAACACTCAAGAATTAGGTTACCATCCAAATTTAATTTAATTTATAAAAAATATGAAATTAAATATTTAAATGTAGGCTTTAAAGTGTGCATTTAAATTACCGTGCAATCATGCTCATCTACTCCCACATTTTGTTGTCCAGGTGGTATAGTTGTTTCATCTTCTTGACCAAAAGTTTGATCTACTAATTCCTAGAATTTCAAATAAAGCAAGTTTGAAATAAGTTAGGATTTATTTAGCATATAAAGACCTAGAAATTGCACATAGAAAATTTAGTAAAGTTTAGGACCTCAAAATGTGTGGATGGCTCATGAAATTGTCCCTGGGTGCATATATAAATTTATATAAACTCAAAAAAGAAACTTAGTACAAATTTAGTACAATTTTTTAAAACACACACCAGGGAATACTCAGGCATAACAACTGATGATGGAGGATCAATACAAGAAACACCTGAGCCATGTGGTCGGTCAGACATGGGAACTACCACGTGACCTGAGCCTCGCTGCAACAGTAGTGTTTCACATACATGTACATATAGTTATTTATTTATTTATACACTTGTTAATTTAAAATATAGTATTGATAAGTTTCAAGAAGAAAATTTAAACTAGAATTAGATACATATGGTTTTAGGGTTAAGATATATTGGTTTACCCTGTAAGGTGTGCCAATCTCTACAGTTGTCGATGCAAAACTCAATGTATCAAATCGTGATGTGGCCCTAGAGCGACTTGAGATCTGTACAACAAATAGTTCACAATTATATATTAATTCATTTAATTATTTATATAAATTTTGATACATTCAAATTATGCACTTGAAATATTTAATAAAATGTGGTCAATGTACCTATGTAGGATTATCAACCGAATATAGTAGATCCAAGTATGACTCCACTTCTGTTGTAGCTACATCTGATGTGGATGTAGGAGTAGGACCATAACATGGTTGATTGCAATTTGTACACAAATGTGCCCCCGACATGCCTGAGGCTCTATGATGAGATGCATCGACTCCTCCATGATGCTCTCCACCACTGAATTCATCCACCATGTGGGCAGCTTGTTCAGTGAGATTGCCCAAGAGTCTACTCAATGCTCCTAATGTCGACAACACTGCCTGGTGCTGAATAGGTGCAGGAATCGTGGGCAAAATAGAAGCAACCATAGGAGCAAAAGGAACAGGTTGATTAGGGTCAACTCATGCCCCTAGTCTATGTTGTGGCATGCCACGACCAACACCCTGAAATTCTCTCATATCAAAATAATTGGGTTTTTGATCCAATTGAAACTCCACCCATAATTTTCTCAAAAAATATAGCGGTACCTCATAATTAGCATGTGGTGGGTGATCAAACACCATCCACCACCGATTCCAAAAATGTCTCGAAATCGCCTCATGCCTACACCACTTAATTGATATTCTTTTTTTTATTGCAGCTATAGGTTGATTGGTTTTTGGGTGACAAAAAAATGGGGCTAATGTTTGTTTTGTTATGTGGAGATCATGGATGTCTTTATATGAAAGACCATCTGCATAGAATTGCCTCTTCTCCTCCCGCCAAAGGTGAAATCTATTTAGGTCTGCATCGATAGACCTAACAGAATCAATAATGGTTTGCATCGAAGATGCAAACTAAACCACATGAGGAGGCATCAAGTGAGGTTGATTATTAATCAAATTAATGTTTTCCTCAATTGCATTAATATTTTCATTAATGCTTTGCCTCAATTGGGCCTCATCAAGTGGAGGGGGTGGGGGGTTTTGAGGTGGAGGGAATGAGGGGTTTTGAGGTGGATCACGGGGTGGGGGGTTTTCATAAAGAATTTCATCTATTAAAAATTCATCTAGACTCTGGTCATCCATTAAATGTCTCCTGCAAATTTCCAAATACATCCATATGAAAAACTTACAAATGTATGATTTCACAAATATAAACATATTGAAAACTTACAAACAAATATCTATAAATTTAAACTTAATCTAATAGATCTATAAATGAAAGTTTAAAATATCCATGAATTTAGAGAGCAAGTAATACTTGAAAATTAAACATGCACAAGTTTATCATATAATATGAGCAAATGATGATGCCTCAACCCTAAATATATCTTGTATACCCTTATTTAATCTATCTTCTCAAACACATCTCCCATGCACAGTTTATCATTGTCATTGAAAATCAAAGGACTTCAAAAAGAAGCCAACAACTTATTAAAAGGTCATGCACCTACTACTTGAATAAAACTACTCTACTATTAAAATAATGAGATTGATATTTCATGAGATGTAAGAGTTCTAATGCTTGGTTTAACCCTCTATCTCTTACATTCAATCACACCACCTTTTTCCTAAGTGATTGCTTTACCTTCACAATTTGAACAACCATGATAATCTTGTGAAGGAAAGATTTAGGAAGGACAAAGGTGGCTTTTTCACATAAGATGGGGTTAGCACAATATTAACGGTTTTGCAAGGGGGTAAAGGGGGATAAATTAAAGGGAAATTAAAGGTAGGGTTAGGACATTGAATAGGGATAAAAATTAGATGAAAATGGACATATAGGAACTCTAAATGTAAGACTGTGGGAACAACATAGGAAAGGGGAACATGGATGGCTAGGGGTGATTTAGGCTAAGAAAAAGGGGCCAAAATGACAGAAGACACACACAAACATGTTAAGGCTGATATGGACACAAAAACATAATAAGGAATTTGTAGGGTGTACATTAATTTCATTATAACATGCATATGCATGCTTGTGTACATCTTATTGTGAGGTCTTGTAGGTTTATTCATGGTTTCTAAGTTCTTATTCATATTTATTCATTTCTTTTTAATTATCCTATTAGAGAGACCTCAAGGATCACTCTCCAAGGTTATGCAAATCTTGAAAAAGAAGAGGGGATATCATACCCTATGACTTGGCTCAAAGTTGTTCTCTCCTTGTCGATGTTTCATATTCTCTACCTGAGATATTTTATTCCCCTTTCCTTAGTTTGAGTAATATTCCTAGAAGAGAGGGATTATATTCTTAGTAGCAAACAAAATCTAAAGATACATCAAATTTACATGCTTTTGTGGGAGAAATACATACACAAGACAACTTGAATATCATTAAGACAAATGCCTAGACTAAAAGCCTAATGAAACAAACATGAAACCCCAGTGTATAATATTTCCAATCACTTGTCAATGTAGGGTTTACTAAAGCAATAAGGCACATAAGAAACATAAAAATTTGCAGTTTTGGGGCATGGGCCAACAACCTCCTAGGTCTAACCCCATGCAACTAGTAATATGCAAGGGCTCATCACCAAAGATTAGACTAGGCTAGTAATGACATGATAGATGGGTATGCATGCAGATGAGTTAATAACTTTTGAAGAATGTATTTCTTTTCAATGTGGCTCATGGTAAGCTAACTCTTTGGAACTCAACACTTGGTGAATGAAAACATGAAAGATCCACCTACAAGCCTATAGGAATCAAAAGTGGGATTTGATATTAGGAAAGTGGGATGAGAAATACAAGCATGGACAAATCATGGAATTCTACATAGCATAAGGTAATAAATACAAATAATGCTAGTAAGAATAATGATAATAGAAATGTGGATAATAAAAGTTACAAAATACAAGAATAATGTGACTAGGTCTATGAAATTGCTATAGGCAAGAAGGTGAGGGTAGACAAGAGAAAAATATACTATGAAAAATATGAGAAGATATGAGTAGGACATATGATGGAATATAAAACATGGAAATACAAGTAGGATATATATATTACCAAAAGGGATTTATCAATATCAACAAAATCTATTCCTTAGATAGAATGCATAAATGAAGGGTACATCACTAGGTACATCTATGGCCATGTGATAGAGTCTTAGCGAGGAGATGAGAATTGATAATGTAATAGAAGATGGTCCTAATATACATATATCATGTGGAAATCTATGATAGTAAGATACATGTATGAGTTGAATAGGGGGATCAATAACACTATATAAAGAGACTTATGATAGCAATCATAACAATAAGATATGATGATAGAGATAAATAGGAGAGGAATAAATGACTTATTGTGGCATAGATGATATAAATAATGAATGTATAATATGTATAAGAAAGATGTATATAGACAATAAGAGATGATTGAGATAGGAGATGGGGGTACAAAAAAGAGGCAAATAGAGAGGTGCAATGATCTATTATAGGCTATATGGGAAATGAAAACAAAGGGTTCTGGGGCCTGATGGAGTCAATCCTAATAATACATAAAATGGTACTATGAATATAGACTCATCATTGTCTAGAACAACACAACCATGGGGAAGAAAACTGTAGGATAAAAACACAATATGACAAGGGCTTTAAAGTGGATAAATGTGTTATATTTAGGTCAACATGAAGAGGTCCCTAATGCTTTGTATCCTCCTTAAACATGGTCAAGGAAGGATAGGGATAATAGGTGCAAAGAAGAATCAAGGTAAGAAACAAATAGAGGAAAGAAAAGGAGTACCAAAAAACACATCATACACTGTCCCCCAAGTGTTGGCATGTATAAAAGCTCATCCACATAACAAGGGACAATAAACACAAACATAAGAATAAGGATGAGAGAAGATATGTACAAAAGTAGGGTAGAGAAAGAGGCATCTAAGGATCACAACCAAGTGGGACTTTATTAGCTATGAGATCATCATGCTCTAAATCAACATTTAAATATGTTGTAAAACTAGCTATCTATGTCAACACAAGCAGTAAAGATGGATGAAAATGGTGGATTGTGGGCAAGACTATCAAGCATACTATCAGGGGGTGGTGGAACAATGTGTAGTGTGGATGATGTCTCAACAATGGTGGTTGCAATAGAATTAATAGGAGGAAATGAATGCTCAAAGCGGAGAGAATCTAAGAGATGGAGAATTGTGTAGTCAATGGGCATGGCATGGGATTCAAATGAAACTATGGGATCCTCAAAAGCAATAACAGTTGTAGAGGTCATAAATGGAATACTAGTAAATGATGATGAAGATATATAGTAAAGTAATTATAAGATATTTTTATTAGTAGTTTGCATTTTTAGGAGGATGGAAGAGTGGCTTGTTTGGAATTTCAAGTCAATTCAATATAAAATTTTGTTTGACCACAACAATTCAATTCATAAAGCTTCTTTTGAATGCTATTATGTTCCCGTTAGAAGTCATTGAAAAGTCGAATGCATTCAAATCATACTCACACATAGTTAAATTTTGAAGCTTGGGTCTACATTTTAGAAATACTTTTTTTAATAGTTTTAGGGTTTATAGTTTAATTTTAGGGATTATAGTTTAATTTTAGGGTTTATAAAGATTATATTTTTAGGGTTTATAACTTTTAGTTTTAGGGTTTATGAACTTCATAGTTTTAAGGTTTATAGTTTCAAGTTATAGTTTCACTTGTTTAGTTTTAGGGTTTATAATTTGGTTTTTTAGGGTTTATAGTTTCAAATTATAGTTTCACTTGTTTAGTTTTAGGGTTTATAATTTGGTTTTTTAGGGTTTATAGTTTAGGTTTTTAGGGTTTGCAGTACAACATGGTTTTAGGGTTTATAATTTGGTTTTTTAGGGTTTATAGTTTAGGTTTTTAGGGTTTGCAGTACAACATGGTTTTAGGGTTTATAATTTGGTTTTTTAGGGTTTATAGTTTAGGTTTTTAGAGTTTGCAGTACAACATGGTTTTAGGGTTTATCAAAACATACAATCACAAAAAAATCATAAAACTCTAATAACAAGTGAAACCCTAATTTTCATTTTAATCCTACAATCACAAAAAAAATATAAAAAACAAGTTAAAAACTAGCAAACAACCAACTTGGAGGAGCTCAGTAGTGACGAGGTGGTGAGAGGAGGTGACAGGGTAAAAAAAACTCTGGAGTTGTGTTGGTAGGGCCTTCAACGACGTGTACTCGTTCTTTGTTTGTCGATGTAGCTGTCGGTGTCGGTGTAGGTGGAAGAAAATGAGCCTGCATGGCTATTTTTTATAAATATATACATTTTTAAAATGGGTACCCGTTTAGAAACACGCACCCGAAGCTAAACGGGTACCCGTTTAGGCTCGGGTACTTGTTTAGGTTCGGGTGCCCATTCCTATTGGGAATTTTTTTCCCTGCGCGACTTCCCCTACATGTGGACCGAGTTTCTTGCTTTTACCCACATTGCTCATAGTAATTATGGGTTCCATCTAGGTGACGATTAGAGATTGGATACTAATATCAAAGATATAATAGATGAGATTGGTGGATCATGGATAATAATATAGAAGATACAATAGATGAGATTCTAATACCAATTCAATTTAGATTTTCCATTATAGATAACTATGTAATTAGCATAGATAAGATTATATATCCTTATGATAGTAGAGTGAAATTGTTACACAATCTTTAGAAGTTCTTTGATTCTAAAATACTTTGATAAATGTACAAGAGGTTATTTATGATACTAAATTATTTTAAGTTAAGAGATTAGTGGGGAAGACTTGGAAACAAAGATCCTAGAAATGGTGATGGGTTTATTGATAATAATACTTTGGGAAGATCTAATATATGTGATTAGGAATTGATCGACTAAAATTGAAAATGCTTTTTCAATTTTATAGTGATAGATAAGATAAAGCAAGAGAAGCCAAAATAATATTGTATACCATGAAATTATGCAATATTTTAAGATTTAATGAATATTATTTAATAAAGAAAGGGATTCCTATAAACTAGGTGACTAGCAGCAACACACATCAAAAGCACACTTCATAATGTCTTTTGCATGTAGATTAGGAGAATAGGTAGAAGATTTTATTAAGACCTATGAAAATAAGAGATTACAAACTACACCATATTTGAGCTAAAAGGTATGATTCACCAAAAGCTAAAAAACAATGTTTGAAAAGGATTGTTAAGAGAAATATAGATCTTTAAAATCTTTATTGTAATCTATATGGTTTCTACAAAACCAGTTTCATTCATAATAATTGCGGTTATTCTAACTCCACTACATGCTTGTGTAAATCTTCTCATGAATTTAAGAGCCTTATTCCTAGATTGCTTTCAATTAATAAGTATAAAGAAAATTAAATTTTAAGATGCATGCCAACCATCATATTCCCTAAGATATAAAGTCTCTTCCATAAAAAGAAGACATTTTAAAATACACAATTACAAGTCACCATAAGTTTTGCGTGAATGCCAAACTCTCAACAAGGCCCTTCCTCATGTTCATTTCTACATTTGAAAAGTACCACATTTTTCTACTAATTATCCAAGGAAGATTCATAAATTTCATACTAAAGCTTTCTATGAATCTTTGGAATCAAAAACATGGTGGGATGTTCTACCCATAGAAGAAACATTTCAACAATGTTGACTATTTTAGAACATTTCATCATCTTCACTAAAATGATGTAGTAAGGCCTCTCTAAATTTACATCTAAATCCAAAGTTGAGACAAGCACACTCAATGTTTGTTTTTGATTTTACATTTAAAAGGATCAAGATCAAGATTGTAAGGATGACCTTGCAACGGTGGACATGATGTGGGTTAGACAACTAGGTTGAATCTAATTATGGTAGGATTGGATTATGGATCAGTATTAGATTAATTATTAGAATCTATCAAATAACCTGATCGGACTAGGATTATGTGCATATAAGCATATAGATAAGTGTTGAGCATAGAGCTAGGTGCAAGCAAGGCTAGGTATGTGGGTTTGACTATGCACAAAAAAATATTATTTGTGACTAGATAAATACATTAAGGAATTACCCTAAACTAAATACAAAACTAAATGGAAAGATGCACGAGAATACATTTTGCATCATTAGAATCATTAATAAGAAAAATTGCAGACTACATCACATTTCTTTAATGATTTTGATAGAAAGATAATAAAGTTAGGTTAGTTATAAATACTTTGGCAGATACTTTATATTTAATACTTTTTTATTCTACAATCACAAAAAAAAAACTCAATTTTTCCTAAAATATTTTAATAAATACACAATAGGAGTGTTGTAATTTTATATGCCATTATTAGATAATCATTTTGATATTTAACTACAAAAGATTATTGCATAAGTTAGATTAAAGACATCATTGTTGTTGTTAATTATATCATGTATAGTGTTTAATTATATATCTCAATAAAATAATATTTCAACAAGTAAAAAAAATTATTCTATAAGAATACACAATGTTATATTCAATTATAATTAAAAAACCAAAATGAACAATTAAAAAAATTATATTGTTCAGTATATAAATTATTTAAAGTTTAAATGTTTATTTCAAATACTGGATCTGTCTTTTGTCTTCTCCCATCACAGAAGAAACATATTAACTCCACAAAAGAAACATATTTAGTCCACTAGAGTAAGTCTTCATTGGGATGGCTACATCGTTGCAGTGTTATTCTAGCAGGGATTGTAGCAGATGCATTGAAACAACCTATTGCATGATCCATAAGCAGCATGATCTTGATCTTTGCAAGTATTTTGGCATTCAATTTTCCCCAACACTTCCCAAAAGCATGGCCCCCTGAATGCACACTCGGAGCTCCGCAATCCGCAAACACTTGTAATTATAAATATATTAGAAATCAGTCACTATTTCAGAAATTTTTAAAAAATTTCAATGATAAACAATATATTTTTATTCGTATAAATGAATGAATAGCTTTTAATGTCCACGAGACTAAAAATAACCTATGAGACCAAACAAGTAAAACCCATCTCCTAAACTAAGAAAAATAACCTATGGGTATAGACAAGTAAAACCCATCTCCTAAGCTAAGAAATATTGATTGAAGAGAAAAAGAATGCATATTACCTGAAGCAAAAGGCGCTATGAGCAATAAAAGCAGCAAATACACATATATGCCCTTCGCCATGTAATCAACTACAGACCTCCACAGGTAATGTAGTGTATTCTTAGGTGATAAAAAGATTTAGTCACCGTACGACTTATAGCTAATCTCCTTCGTGTGTACCGCCTAATTTTATTTTATTTATTGTTAATCTTAGTTTTATTTTGTTACTTGCATTCAAAGGCAATCTCAAAATTATCTCCAGGCAATCTCGTCGGTGTGTACGTCCAATTCAATTCTTTTGAAGTACGTAAAATGATTTAACTGTTCGAATATAAATAGAATTTCATATATGACCTCGCTAGTCGTTATCAGCTCATGTTGGATGAACGAGCGTTTTTAATGCTTATGTTTGTGCACGTTATACTTTCACCCTCTACACATTGATTTTCACTTTTGCATGGAATAATGATTTATAATGCTAAAGCATTCTTTCTATTAAAATGTTTTAACATGTCCATTGCATTTCAGATTTAAGTGGACGAGTGATGTTTATCCTTCAATGAATTTCTCCTTTGAATTATCTAGAAACCAGTAAGTTTCTTGCATGTAAGAGGAAAACCACTCTACTTAAATATCATCTATTTTAATGGTCAAACACTCAATAGCAATTTTAGACCTCATTCACAATAAAAAGCAGAAAATATTTCTCCAATTTTTATTGGTCTACATTAACCTTTAACTGTTGAAAGGGATGATATTTAAGAATAGCCGAGGAAAACAGGACAGCCATAAAATTTGAACTTTGAACTGGCATATTCAAGTGTGCATGGTATAAAATTACCTACACTTCAACGAAATAAGGTCATCTAGCTTAGGAAAGTGAACAACCATAAAGGTCTGTTATGAAAACAATCGATGATCTTTTAAGTTGTTACATTCCATACAATTAGATGAACAATGCTTAAAATACTTAGGCTATATATCTCAATTTTTATTAACTGCTCACATGGAGAATGATAGATGCTATATCTTATCACTGTTTATGGGTTTGAACTCCATTTATCTGTACACAATTTAAATACAAGCATAGATTCTTAGTTTTAACGCCCCTAGACAGTTCATATCGAGAGGCACTGAGTTTATATACATCTTTATGTTTTTGTCCTGACAATGGCCACAACCAATGTTCATTTATCTATAATCAGGCCTTAAATGCATGGAGTTACAGTGCTTTTTTTTAAAACTCTCTTTTTCTCTGCTTATAAGTTAAACATGTAATGTAAGTGATATGGACACAATTAGTATCAGTTTTCTATAAACGAGAGTTTCTTTGTGGTTTTTTAATGTATTATAACAATAAATTAAGTGCTTGAGGGCTATGGTTCAGCGGTTGGCACTAGTGGACAGGTATTATTATTTACAACTTTGAGTGACTCTCTAATAAATCTGACATCACCCAAACAACTTGTTATAATTTAAAAACAAAGCTTTAGTGGTGGCCTTTGTATCAATAATGCAACCTAATCACTCTTAATAACTTAAGAGAAAAAAAAAATGTGCCTTACAATTGCTCTTAGTGTACAGATCAAATAATATTTTGCATGTTATAATGATTGTTGAATAATTTATAAAACTCCTCAAGTGTAGACTTGGTTATTATGTGTTAAAGTAATTAGGAAATTCTGCTACGCCCCAATTTTTTATGCTTCATAAGTAGTTGTGTCAAGGTTGTGTCTTTATGCTCATACTGTACACATAGTTGGAGCTTACTATGCATAGATTATATGCAGGGATAAAGAAGCGTCAGAATGGTATTAGCAATTTTAAAAATTACCATATTTTCATTTACATGCACTGTTGTTATTTCTAGGCTTTGTTGCATCACGAATGATGGCCATATTTGACTACTACCTCTTACACATGTCATAAATTTTGTTGGCCCTCTTTTGTTTCTTAGTTCCATCATCCATGTATATATTTAAGCCTGACAAGCTTAGTGATATCTAGTGAATGAAAATGCATGTAAGACCCTACTTCTAACTATTTCAAAATATTGTGTCAATGTGTTCATTGTTTTCTGCATTAGGGTTACCCATTCCATAGAGTGACAATAAACAACTTTAGAATTAACATAATATCATCTATGAGATGTAGTTTACAGATAATTTTTTGAGTTATTTATATCATAGATTTATGAAAAGTTGTAATCGATGCATTAAATAATACATATGTTCATTCTAGGTGGTGCTTACTCTGAAATGACTTGCTTGTATGGTAACCATGAAGGCAACCATCTATTTTCCTTTTTGGATTGAATGATTGGTTACTGCATCTTTCAAAGTTTCTAAGGAAATAATTATATTCAGTCTTCTACTGTTGCTAGGACAACCTTTTAAGCATTCTAATATTACTCTGAAAGGGCTTCTCGAATGGTAACCATGAAGGCAACTATCTGTTTTTGTTTCTGGATTGAATGATTGATTTCTGCATCTTTCAAAGTTTCAAGGAAATAATTATATTCAATCTTCTACTGTTGCTAGGACAACCTTTTAAGTATTCTAATAAATTCAGATTAAAATAAATGGAGAGCTAAACGAAATTCTTTGATGGGGATATCATATATTCATATTTGTGTGTTGCTTTTCTACCAAATTGTTGCTCAATATGTAACTTAAGACATGGAAATTTCTATCCCATTTTCATTCTCATTGTTTGATGGTATGGCTAAATAGCTTTGACTTTTTTTTGCCACTTGAGAATGGTTTGCTCTGAACATAGATGGGTAAAGATTATCATTTCCATTGATGTTATATCCGAAACCTATTTACATCTATCTCTAAGTACTAAGATTGATTCTATACATTTTTAAATGGGTGAGTTCATCTAACGACTTAGCTAAGTACATAACCCATTTTTTTGACTACGATTCTTCAAGTGCTACTTTTGTTATAATGAGTTGTTAGTGGCTACATATTGACTTGGTGAGTCAAGAGTTGTATTTGTTTGTTTTATGCATGAAAACTAGTGCCGGTTGTTCTTTGTTCTGTGCACTTGTAATATGAAATGCATGTAACCAAGATAAAAAATAGCTTGTTGGTGGTAGGCATGCTTGGGATTTGCCAAGACAATCCATGCATTGTTTAGGGATATCGAAATGAGGTAAAATGAGATGGAATATTGTTGTTTGCAGGCTTGATAGACACAAATTTATTTTATATACGTGCATTTTATTTTTCTTTAAATTGCAATAATGAATCTAGGTGATGTGTTTGGTGCTTTGTGGTGTTGTCCATGTTGTATTGTTTGTGGCTTTGTTCTCAACATAGCATATTGACTTTGATAATTTGTTTTGCTCTTTGTAACTTGTTAGGTGGATGCTGCTTTGTGTTGTCCCCTGGGAAAGGTGTGTATTGGCTCTTGTTGTTGCCTCGGGGGACGGCTGGCGATACGGGGGAGTAAGGCTAAGGTTTGTTGCATGTCTATCTATTGGTGTTCATTGTGTGGACGGGTATGTGGTGTGTAGGAGCTTTGCATGTTGCATTTATGTTTGGTCAAAATATTTTTGTAGTATGGTTCTGATTTATTTTCTAGAGGAGTCATGGATGTCGTGTTGAAATATAGAGATTTAAGTTGCAATGTTTATTTGCTTCTATAGTGGATGTTTTGTTTCCATATGGCTATGGCTAGGCCTTTTTTGGGTTGCAGGCTTCTGTTCCATTATGGCGTTGTTGTGAGCCTGAGCTTTATGGGTGTTTGCCAAATAGGTGTGTTTGTCAGGTTTGAGGGGTGGCATGAGGTTAGACTTGCAAAATGGTGGTGTTTTGGAACTAGTGTGGAGTGTGAGAGGATAGTGTTTGTAATGATAAATGTTTATTTCTTTTAGACATGACTTGTATTTTTTGCAGCGATGGGTCATGGCAAGAAACACAAAATAAGGAATGGCTGAAAACAAGGCTCTGGAAATAGAACTAGTGGAAATGCAACGGGGTTTGTCGAGTCTGATGTGGAGATGAAGGTGGATGTAGCAAAGTCAGAAACACTTGCATCAATCATGAGACAATTGAAGTTGCAACGCAAAAAGTGCAATGAAATGTTATTTTTCATTGAATCATCTGAGAGCGCTGAATCATCTGGAAAGGGGACACAACAAATTACTCATGTTAGATCCAAGCCTTCGGCTATAAGGGACTTTCCATTCGGGTGTGGTCGAAATGCACCAATGATATCTAAGAAAATCCTTGATGAATATAGACGTGTTCATGCTACCACTGTTGTTTCACACAAGCTGGCTATCGACAATGAAGAACTAGAGGAGTGTTTAGGGGTGTAAACAACAAAGTAATAGGCTGATTCATTTGGCTGGAAGAAAAAATGTCTCTCATTGTGTATTGTATAGGGCTAGGAGTTTTGAAACTCTCTTCATATTATGCAACTTTTTTGTTGAAAATGTTGAAGCGATTGTGTCTTGAAGGGTTTTGGCAACAACCATTTATAGTTTTTTTGAAGATAGTTTCCTTGTATACAATAGGCTAGTTGCTCATTGCAACAACAGTTAGACTTTTGTAATGGATTTTCCTTATTATGGTGTTGATATTGTTTTGAATATTGTTTCAAGAACAAATTTGTTTGAATGCCACTTAATGTATAGCATTTAATAGCATGTTGTCTTCATTGATATTGTGACCAGTGAGACCAAAAAATTGTTATGTTTACATGGGTGGCACAGTGAAAATGATTTTTAATATTCTAACATGATATAAAGAAGATGGAAGCATCCTGCAAAAAAGCCAAAAAATGATGACACTTTTACAGCGATGCCTAGCTTCTATAGTTGGGTTAGGCAATGACTCTAACGTGCGCCCTCCTTCATATTGAAGATGGGCATGTGGTTCATCCTAAGCACATAGTATCATTGGAGAATGGTTTATATCTAGACATTAAAAATGGACTTGTAGTTTGTCATATGGGTATAGTGTCGTTTGGGAATGATTTTTATTGAGGCAAAAATCTTATATGCATTATCTACTTGTTGCATTAGGAATCCAAACATGAAGTTTTGTTTTTGCCTTAATAGCAGCAACGCAGAGCCCTTTCGCAACGTGGGAAGCTTAGAATCAATATGCAAAAAAAATGATAGAGTCAGGATGCTTTTTACAAGTTACAAACTAGATCTTTTGAAGCTATGTTGAAGTTGTTGCATGTGCAAAAGGAAACTAGAAATCAGCTCTAGCGCTTTAGATGGAAACAAACATGGAAGCTATGGGTGACTTGGATAGTCATTGATTGTTGGAAGACTGCCTGTTACATCCCTCTTTTTGGAAACAATTATGTTATTTACTTTCTTGCAAATTTCAGTAATTTAATATGTTGTGGACGACATGGAAACTGACAATTTATTTTACAAAGTTGTTATATGAAATTGTGGAATCTAATGATTACGATCAAAGTGATATTGTAGACTAATGTCTTTATAATAAATGCAATGATGTTTGAATATATTATATTTGGATTATAGGTGCTTTGACCACAAAATTGTATGTGAGTCTGTCGATGCAGGAACAGGTGGACCATGTTCGACAGGAAGAGAAAGTATCTTCGAGAGAGAGTATAGACTCTGGAAATTAACCATGGGTGTTTGTTAATGAGAACGCCAAACAGGTATATAAACCCTGGAACCATCAAGTTAGTCTTGTTTGTCGGTTGGGTTAGTTGACTAGATGTCGACATTAGAGGATAAAGTATAATATCCTAGTCGAAAGTCGTCATATAGAATCTTGGAATCGACGATGTTGTCATAAGTCCACCAGAGTGAGTCGACTTTTATAGACCATTATTATTTTGGTTTGTAAGTAATTAATGAATCTAATTGTGTCAGATCGTAGATCACTCCTTGTAGTTGAAGGATGCGAGAAGTCGTTTTGCGCATTAAAACGATTTAGAAACCTTGTGAATGCGTTACGACCAATTCGTCATGATTGTCGTCAAACCACGTTAGTCTTGTGTTGTGAGTTATTTTTCCTTTAGGAAATTCGACGGAAGTCGAATGGGAAGTTGATTTATGCTTCTTTTGTTCCTGTCGTCATTTGGAAGAATACTCCGTAATTATTTTAGCCAATTTGGATTCTTTACTTGTTGTCAACCTTGGAGTCATCTTTTTGGTAACTATTGGATATCACCTTGTGTTAATTTTTCTCCGCTAGCTTTGGTAGGTTGCTATCATCGAAGGTTTGAAGTCTCCATGTGGATGTATTACAAAGTTATTTTGTCGCGTCGCCCTTTTTGAATCTCCATCTTGTTAGTGGTCGTAGTGATTAAAGAGGTTAAGTATTTTTTTTTAGTTAAAACAACCTCCATGAGATTAGGCATGTATCGGTGGATGTGATAAGGGTAACCGTAGATTGAATACGGAGGCTCCATCATGTTGGTGAGGGCAAAAGGCATCGGGTCGCGGTTGGCAAGTGAGGTAAGATACCCTCAGTTCGAGGAGCTTTATACGGCACGATGTTAAGATTGAGTCGGCGGTGGGAATAAGGCGGCGGATATAGCAGTTGAAGGGTGACACTTTCATCGGAGAATAGAGAGACGGAGTTGGGAGTAGTAGTGGAGGAGTAAATAGAGTCGCTCCGTCGTGGAAGAGTGCGGTGAGTGAGTTCGGAAGCCGTTGGAGTAGTAGATGGGAACCAAAAACTGGACGGGATGAAGGGGGATGATTATTCTGAAGGTGTGGAACGTGGAGAAAAGAAAGAAGGGGAGAGCATCTGAGTGCGGAAGGAAGGCAGTGTAGTCGGTGGTTGTGAAGAAACGGGAAGCAGAGGAGTACGTGAGAAATCAACAGGGATTTAATCAGGTTCCTGTTTCCTCCTTTTAGACTGCATTTTGTATTTGCATAGTTGGAAAACGGTGTCAATCCTTTTGTCACTTGGGTATTCGAATGATAATCATTAATGGTGAAAACTTAAAACTGGTTGATGCACATCCCATATCATCATCGATTTAAATTAGTTTTGATTATTTGAGTCTGAAAATAATGATGGAATATTATAGTCTTGTTTCCTTTCCCACTAAGGCTGTTAGAAGACCGATCATCTTGTGATGATGGGAGCCTTGATCGAGCTAGGAGTCTTAGTTTACAATGATCTTATTAAGGATAGATACCTTGTGGCTCAAGTGCAGCAAGTCACTTCTATTTGACGTGGTAATCCCTGCGAGTAAATGGTAAGGTAGTTTGTCTAAATATTATTTATATATAAAGAAAAAGAAAACTTTTACCAACTGCATAGGATTTCTGTCGACGGTGTCAATGTTATAAACCTTCTTCTGATATCAGAGAAGACAAGGATAGTTTTAATAAGGGTTCGAAGTGTATGAATTAATCTTGATCTATATAGATTACTAGATTTAAGTCTTCTGGAGGAGTGTAAATTGCGTATTGCATCCAACTATGGAGTCGTAGAAGTTAGGAATCTCCACTTATAACGATATTAATCATGTCCCATATTGAACCAAGAGTTTTATTTAGTCATGGAGTAACAATGATTCGGCATTGATTTAAAGAAGTCCATTGTGTTTAAGATTTTAAATCCCTTTAAGACTGTATTACCAATTCAAATCTGCCTTGGTGCAATTGAAATGATAGTTCCATATTGAGAAAGCACATTACTCCACGTGCAAGTGTGAGGGAGTTAAAAACCTTCGATTTAAAGCATGTTTGGGATGTAAACACTAACGTGGTTGGCAACTGTAGAGGTCATTGTAACCAGCTAGTGACTTTTTTTTGTCCTACATCTTTAGTTAGAGGTCGACCATGCGTTGGTCATCTCTATTGACATAAGAAAGATTCCAAAACCATTTATATTTCATTTTCGACTCTCGTCTTGATGAATAATGTGAAACTAATGTCACGGAAAGAGGAGTAGGAAGTTTAAGTATTAGTAATGATTAGGAAACCGTCAAGGCTCTGTGATGAATTTTTAGAGTTAAAAACCCGCATTTTGAATCCAGTTCACGTTGCATGCGATGGTACTAGTATCGCTTTACCTCGTAGACCATATGAGTCTAGAATCCTCGAATTGCAGGATAACGGGAAATGGTTTTAGATATTTGAGTATGTTGAGCAAATTTGGAAACTAGGTAAACACATATGAAACCACTTAGGAGTGGGCGCTTATAAACTATGTTTTTGCATGAAAATGGGTTTTGAAAATTATGAACTCGGAATTAGAGTAAATGTTGCGCCATGCGCTATTTCAAGAGGAAATCCTAAACCCTTGAGGTCATCAAGGTCGTCAATTAGATCAAACTAAACAAATAGGAAACTGTAGGATTTCGATCAGTTCAAGTCGAGTAGGGTGGGTTAACCAAGATCATGCGTTCATAGAATGCTAATTAAGACAAATCCTTTGGCCAAGGTGATGTACTGTCCTCAAGTGCATCGAACATTCACCATAACTAGATGGTGTTTCTTGTGGAGTGTCATGCAAGACTAGAGGGTATCTAGGGATTTGCGCGATAACAAGACACGTAGGTTACAACACCAGAGCTCAGATGGCAAACACCGATGGTTATCCTAAGTCTATCCTCTTGAGTAGGGTAGGGCCACTTCCGGTTAGGAAGGAGTGCGGGAGACCGACGGTCTATGGTTGGAGGTTAAGCTCCTTGAAGATACTTTCTCTTTCAAATACTGAGGAATGCCGAGTCTTGAATGTGATGGGTCGACAATCGAGATGCGTGTTAATGGTATGTTTCCAATATTTGTTGTTTCAAGAAAATTTCATTTGTTAGAAAACAAAATGTTTAATGTATATCATTTCTTTCAGCTTTATGAAAATGAGATCATGTTTATGATAAAATGAAAAATGTTGTATTGGATTATAGATGAGTTACTTTTGTATTTGATTACCTAGTTGTTAAAAAAAAAATTTACCGTTGTGAAAACTTAGTTACTTCTTGTCATTTCGGATTTGGTTATTACACTGCTTCTTAGTTGTATCTATTATTTTGGTATGTGGAAATACAGTGTTTTGCAAAAGCCTAGATTTAGAACATTTTTCAAAAGATCTGCATACTTGTTTTTTGTCACAATCATGTGTATGGTGAAAGATCAACTACATGTGGCAATGTAAAAAACAATATTTTTTTAGTTTTGCATTTTTTTTGTTTTGATTGTTGTGAAAATCTTGTGTGTCCTGTTACTTTGTCAATTCATTGTGTTGATTTAGTTTGTATGGGATGTTGGTTGCTATTGCATTAAGGTAATGCTTGTTTGGGTAAAGTGTTGGGATTGGCCAAAGCTAAAGACTATATAGCTTTAGCCATCATCATTGGAGCTTTCGCTCGTGGCTAGGGCCTTGCAAAAAAAAGGTATGTTACTAGATCATGTAATTTATAGTGAGAAAAACATTAGGAGGCTTGCCTTTGACAGCTAGATATCTATTCTTGCATAAAACATTGTTAGGCAGATTTCAACTTTAAATTTCTATAGGGCAATGGCTGCAAACAAATTTTTTAGCTTTTTCTTTTAAATTGGCCACTCATCTAATTTGAAATCAACTTGATTATTGTCTATTCTTCTTTTAAAATTAACTTGGACACTCTTTGGTGTGAGTTTTAACATGATAACATTCAGTTATAGTAAATTCCCAAGAATGTTCTATGTCAAGATATATCTAGTACATACAGAACATCTTAAGAATCTAATACTAACTATAACATTGCAATTAAATGTTGCTATGGATCTAATACATGCTACTCTAGTATGCAAATGTTGCTTTTATTTCCATTGTTGTTCCTTTAAATTGATCTCCACTTGCTAAAGCTAGTAGATAGCTAAATATTGTCAATACAATACATATGTGTCGTTGTCTTGCGTATCTTCTTTCAATGTTCAATCATTAAACTAGTTGCATTTATTGTATAGAAACTAATTGTTATAATTGATATTACATCTAACTCTACACTTAGATAATTTGTCTCCTATTTTTCATTTGATTTATTGCATAATTTGCACTATTTATTTTCCCAAGTCATTCACATCTGCAAACAAAAATGTGATCAGGGGAAAAAAATAAAATTTGTTGATTAACAGTCCATGCATTGAACTAATGGACGATATTGAACGAAACAAACTTGCTAAGAAATAAAGGCCTTTCACAAGATCCTATTGTAGTGGAGACATACAAAGCACAAGACACAACACGATTTCTATAAATCGACGAGGCTTTGGCTCATATGCATTGCTTCCGTATTGACTCATTCAACTACAAAGTGGGCAATTGCTTGTTTGACATAGTACAAGTGTTGCTGCATTGTCGCTATACATCAAATGAGATTCACAATGGTTTTGTGGATTATTTTTTGCATTGCCTTGTCAGTGGATACATTGTAGCTCTTAGCTCCTTTGAACATGAACTGCATCCAACAATGCTTTAAGATCTACACAATATACATGACAAAAGCACATACCTGTGTAGGATAAGGATTTCAGCCACAGAGATCAATGCCTATGGTGAAAATGGACTTTGGGGTGGCATATTCTATATCCAATGGCTGGCACATTGGTTGAACACACACATATGCCTCTAGTCTTTAACACGTAAAAATATATACTTGCATTTCAACAAAGACTCATGCAATTCTGCAATATCAGTTCTTTTCCATGATTCAAACCCAACTTGTGGACATTATGAGCCCATGTTTACAAGAATAAGTACATATAATTGCATTCAACATATGCAATCATCCTTGCAAATTCCATGTAATGACTAGGACCATGTCTGGAGCACAATTAAAAATGTGATGGATGCGCATGGACTCTGTAGGCTTGCCACATTTGCCACCTCGTGTGGTGAAAGCATGTTTAGTTCTATAGCTTATCTGAGCAACCAAGGCTTTGATGCAATTTATCTATGCTTATTTATGACCCCGTCCTTTGCCAATGCATTAACAAAACAAAATAAATTTGTATTGGCATGCTTTGACATGTCTACACAGTTTGCTGTAATAAGCAACAATTGCCTATTGCAATTGTGATAATTCATTTCTATGATTGGGATACCACATGCACAAAGCAGTCTTAAGGGTTGCAAGATTTGTTTATTATGGATTTCACATATATTCCATGCAAAGATACATGTTTGGCAAGCAATAGAGCAACCCAAAGTGTAGGTATATTGCAATTGTGATAGCCCAGAAAAAACTTTCATTTAATTTGTTTTGTTTCCAATTCAGGTCATTATCACTATGAACCACTTCAACACAAGCAAGGGTTGGCCTGTGGTATGCAAGAACAACAACCAAATATGCCATTGGCTACAAAATTTTTTGGGGTTCTAGATTTTTCCCTTGATGCCTCTAAAAAAAGAGATCCGGGTTGTAGCACAACCTCAAAGCCTAGACTATCATTGCGCTGTTTGAAATCCAAACTTCATGATTCACAAAAACAACCAACCAAGATGTAATACAAAACAAGTACTTTTGATGTTCCAAGCATTGACCATAGCCCAAATCTTAAATCTAGGCTATGTACGTCTTTTCTATCTTTGAATTTAACAAGAACTACCCATGTAAAAACACAAAAAAAGAAGCATCTATGAAAAACATTCAAATGCAAAAATCTATTAAGGAATATTTACACAGCATCAAAGACATACCTACTCAATTATGTGTTCTTTGTGAGAGACTACATTTCCATAAGAACATCTTCCTAGCCAACAATGTAATTGTCAATGCTTTGTCTTTGCTTGACATTGAAATGCAAGGAAAAATAGTAGTAGAAGGGCAACCCATATACAAACCATGTATAAAAGATACTTTAAATCACAAGTTTCCTTCTTTTGCTGCTCCATGCAAGATATGATGTAACACACATGTAGATGTTGTTCATTCATTGACTTATCTAGAAGAAAGACTTGTTTCTTTGCGCATTGGCTTTGCCCAGATTGTACAACTAGGGTACAAAAGAGCGCAATATGGCTTGCATGGAACAATCATCAATGTTCCTGTGGACATTGATAAGGTGCAACAAGCATTGCCTAGAGATCTTGATGAAAGCACAATAGTTGCAGTTAAATTGAAACACAAACTAGATTATCAGAATGCATATGTCTAAGACAATGTTAGACCTGCATTCATCATAAATGCTTTGACAACCTTGTCAAAAACACCATTATATACAAAACAAAATGTTCTTGTTAATGAACATTAGCAAGCTCTATTCACAAGAAAACTACAACAAATGCAAATAGACAATCACATTGAGTAGAATAATTATAGTCCGGCATCAAACAATGATGATGAGCCCATTACCAAAATAGTGGTGTATTAGTTTAATGACCCACATTTGATCAAAGACTTGGATAGTACTATTATTGAAATCACACCTGCTGAAGGTTTCAAATCTTTTGGTATTTTCCAAGATAGATTCTTAGAAGAAATGAACTTTCCTACCTTGTTTTATGGTTTTGCTTGACCATCGGATGTCACTAAAAACTTTTCGTAACAAAAGATAGAAAAATGGGAGCTTATGCATAAAGACAATGACTTTGCAACACACATAACAAATATTTTCTTCAAAGCCATAAAAATTATTATTAAACAAGTGTCTTCATTGCCATGGGTATGCATAAGAAAAGCTGAATTGAAAGGTAGGAAGCTCCTTGCAAAAGATGTGCACAGTTCAACAGATCTTGAAAAAATATTAAGATCTCCATTTGGCTATAGATCATTGAAAACTATTCGAACATCACTAGATTATTTGGAAAACACTAGGAAAAATATATTTACAATGATAAGACAATTGGGACCTCCTACTTTCTTTGTCACATTGACCAGTGTTGAACAGTTTTGGGACCCATTGTGCCAAGCATTGCAATAGACATTGAACAAGAAATCGTCCAAATGCAATGAAACTATAGAAGATAACAACCTGGACTCTGAGATCAGGACAAACCCAGTGCTTTGCAACCGCTATTTCAATCATAGAGTCAATGCATTTCAGAAAATGATGCTAAAAAAGCATCATTTATTTGGGTGGGTCTTGGACTACTTTTTTGTTACAAAGTTTCAAAACTGAGGTAATGAACATGTTCATTTCATGGTTTGGGTGAAAGATGCACCAATATATGGAAATTGCTCAACCATCGAGATTGAGACCTTTGTAGACAAGTATATTTCATCTAACTCTTCATTGCTTGACATGAACCTTGTAAAAATGCAAACACACCACCATACAAAAACTTGTAGAAAGTATAAAAACTCAAATTGCATATTTAGTTTTCCCTTACCTCTAATGAGCAAAACAACTATATTGGATCCGCTGCCCTTGGCTGACAATACTATGAAAGATAGAGCAAAAAGATTTTTTGATTAATTGAAAAAAAAAACCTATGCAAAAGACATGTCATTTCAAACTTTCTTGCAAGAATTTGAAATAGCAGAAACATATTACATTGCAATGCTGCGATCAACATTATCACGCAATGTTGTCATGTTAAAATAAGATCCAACCGGTATTTGGATAAATGCTTTTGCAAAGCAACTTTCGCCACTATGGTATGCAAATATAGACACACAATTCATTTTTAGATGCATATGTTGCAGCATCATATTGTAGTTTATACATGACAAAACAAGATTGAACATTGTCTCTTACATTTCAAAAAGTGCATCATCAATGCACCCATGCATATAATGATAAAATGCAATTCATATGCAAACTTGGCAATGCATTACTTAACTATCAACAAATGTCCATCCACCAAGCTATACACATTGTTTTGTCATTGCCATTGCATTGAAGCTCAAGGAAAATTATTTTCATTAATACTTCTCCATTTGAAAAAAGAGATTTTATGTTGAAAAGCTCAAAATTATTGGGAAAAGAACAAGATGTTTCTGAAAATATCATGTGCCCATTTGTTATAGAAAAATACGCACAATGACCAACATGATTGGAAACAGTGTCATTGTCTAAATACACAACATTCTACTCTAGCAATTTAGGACAGATAAAAAAAAGAAGCGAGCCACAGATCATACGTTATGTAAGATACAATCAGCATATAGATGCTGAGAATTACTATAGAGAGAAAATAATTCTATATGTGCCCTTTAGATCTAATGAACAAACATTACTAGGCACATACAAAACATGGAGTGCAACATTCAATTCCTATAAAACACAAATTGCAAAAATTGAGAACATGTTCGCTGCGTACACTGCCACCAAATGGGGTGACATTGATACTGCTACTACAAAAACTGACATGAATGACTGACCAATGATATACCTTGATGATGACATTGACACAAGAAAAAGTGAAATAGGCATAGAAAAGTATGACATTGAAACTGATCTAAAGCATGCCAGAAATGTAAAGTCCATGTATTTTAATTGCAAGTCTGCATTCTTGGAAACTGCACATCCATTCTTAGCAAACAAGAATACTTCAATCTATGAAGACAATTGAATGTGGAACAACAATCAATATTAAAGGACATATTGATGACCAAAAGACTTGCACCCAAAATACCATTATACTTGTTCTTGACAGGCAGTGCTGGCACAGGGAAAACATTCATAGCCAAAGCAATTTATGAGGCTCTGGTTAGATTCTATGATAAGCAACTTGATAGTGACCCACTCAAGCCTAAGGAACTTATTGTTGCTTCCACGGGAAAAGTTGCATATAATGCAGGGGGAACCACAACACATTCCATCTTTTACTTGCCATGCAATTCTTCAAGAATGCTACCTTTGAATTCAAATACGCTCAATGGCTTAAGCAAGAAATTTGACCAGCTACAACTAGTTGACGAGGTATCATTGATTAGCTCAAAAATGCTTTACAACATCGATAGAAGACTTCAGCAAATCAAACACACACCAACCAAACCATTTGGAAATGTCGATATCATATTTTGTGCTGACTTGTACCAAGCACAACCCATATGTGATACTTAGATATTCGAAAAACCAATCATAAATGGTGAGAAAATGTCATATATACATTTTAGACCGACAATGTGAAATGCTTCCACTTGGATGCTATGGTTAGGAAAACAAATCAAGATTTTATTTCCATACTTAACCGAGCTAGAAAATCTCAACAAACAGATCAAGACATTTGCTATTTGAACACTATGTGCTTCAAAACTGTCCCCAATGATCCAAGCTTCCCAAACCTATTTCATAGGAATCTGGTTGTTGACCAGCATAACCAAAAAATACTAAACAACCTTCCCGGAGAGCCTATCATGCTACCAACAATAGATAAGCAAGAAACATGTACTAATTATATACACTTTCAAGGTGAGAAATCAACATTGCTTACCACAATCTTCTTGAAGAAAGATATTTTGGTTGAGTTGATTGTTGGCAACCTTGATACACAAGATGGATTGGTCAATGGTACAAATGGAATTTTCAAATTGCATACAATCGACCAACAAGACATTGTTTGGATACAATTCAATGATCCCATGGTTGGAACACTTCATTGACAAAAAATGCAAATGTTGTACACAATCCAAACCTTGCCTTCTTGAACTCCCATAAAAAGAGTTGCTAAAAATCTCAAGATAGGCGAAAAAACAATTGGTCGAAGTTAGTTCCCTCTGCAAGTGGCATGTGCACAAACCATTCATAGAGCACAAGGCTTGACAATGGATGGGTTTGCTTTTGACCCTTCAAAAGTCTATCAACATGGTCTTGTTTACACAACTCTTTCATGAGTAAAAAACATAGAATCATTGTATTTGACTAGCTTATTGCAACATCATAACTTCAAAGTGGCGGACAAAGTGCAAAAGGAAATGCAACGGCTGCAAACCTTGGCACAGTGGAGGCCACAACACAGCATTGCTTTCATACCTTTTGACCACTTTTGTATATGCTCTTTGAACACACGTAGTTTTGCATTGCATGCAGAAGACATAGCTCATGACCATGATTTGCCTGTTGCATCTGTGCTTTGCTTTTAAGAAACTAGACAAAACGCACTTGACCACATTGGATTGCTTAATCCTAAATTTAATTGCCATGATGTACTAAATATTCATGGTTTGTTAATGTGCTATAGAAAAGATCTATCATTGCAAAAATCCCATACTTTTGCTACAAAGCACTTGGAATCAATGACCATTGACTTGTTGCACTTTGGCAATGCTTTGCGCATTACAAATCTATATTTTGCTCCCACTGCCAAACTTTTTAGTATGGTAGACACTAATGTGCAATCATTACCATCCAAAAACAAATTGGTTCTTGCCGGTGACTTCAACATTGACATGCTTCAATCCTGAAAAATACAAACAACATTGCTTGAATTTATGCAACAACATAGATTCTCTTTGGTCATTGACAAACCAACAACACATGTAGGTAGTTTGTTGGACCACTTTTGGGTACGTGACATTAATACTGCCATTGGAAAGTTCACTGTCATAGATACCTATTGGACAGACCACTTTGCAATCTCTTACAGCTTTCCACTGTAACATGCACCAATCTACTATGCTTCATGCATTTTCCCATGGCTACAACTAGTGTAAATATTCTGTCTAGATACATGTTGTTACATTGAATTGCCCATAGCTCTATTGACAATGTAAAATCCCAGTTGCTTGTGTCATGTTCTCCATTTTGGTTATTGTTCATATGTAAAGGGCACCTATAGTCACTTGTAGTTGTGCATGGTAAGGAAAAAACAATTAGGATGGTACAACAAATATGATCAGACTTGTTAATGATTATGGTTATATAAACAGTTCTGCATAGTTTTTTTGACATAGAAAATTGCAAACACTCATAACTAACAATTCTTTTTGTGCATACTTTGCATAGCCAAGCTCAATTGCAACGCCATTGTCATAATTGTTGCACAAGAACAGATGGGCCATTCAACCTCAGAAGATACCCATTCATCTAAGAGACAAAGAATAAATCAGCAAAGGTGTCGATATTAAACAATTTCATTGTTATTTTATTGCTTTGCTTTTGTATATTATACATCCTTCTCTTTGTTTTTAGTACATAAATATGAAAGTCCGATTTTGACTTGAGTTGATCTTTGATCGTGTCTTGAGTTGCACTGATCTAGAACATTTTTTTGTTGTTAGTTTGCACTTTGCTTCTACTTTGCAAGAGCCACCAAGAAAACAAGTAATACAAAACTGGTATCTCTTTTCTCGTATGTATATAATGTCATTCATTTCCATGCTCTTACAAGTATTATTATCTTTCTATATAAAAGACTTACTCATAAACCATATTTTCTATATTGATTACTAAAATATAACTTGTTTTGACACTGCTTTAATTTCAGCAATGCAACCCTGGTTATTGACCAAGAACACTCATCCGAAAGCTAGTAATAGGAAGAACAGTGAGCATTTTCATAAAGACTTTGCCATATATACCTTGCTTTTTCAGATTGAAAATAAATTTGCAATTATCCTTGTAATATTTCAACCATTTCAAAACAACATTGTACCATGGACATTCAAGCTCAAAAAACACCCAGCTAAGCAAGAGGCAGAAAATAGATCAACAAAGCTGCTGATATTGAACACATTCATTGCCATTGTGTTGCTTTTCTTTTGCATATCATACATGCTTTGCTTTATTTTAAAGCATGCACATGCAATTCTTATATACCATCTACCTTGCTACATTGACTCCTATAATGACCCAGAAAACATCAAAAAGGCAATCATTTGTAACATACACTGTTCCGGCTAGGTTTTATGTATCAATTTTTTTGTGTTTTTGCTTGCTGATGGTTTAAGGTTTTATATTTATTTTTGCATGTTTGATTTTTGCAATGAAAACACAGAATATGGAGCATATAACCAAAACCCAGAAAAACTAAAGGAGATATGAAGGAAATATTGAAGACCTAGTTTATATTATGGAAAAATATGAATTATAAGTACATACCCATTTGCATATTCGCAACTTCATACATTCTATGTAGCCAGGCTGACATCATACATATAGAAATCTTGCATATATTGCACCAACAATGAAGGAATTTGGACCACAATGATATCAACAGCCTTCCTTGATCAAATTGACCTTAGCATACAAGAGAATATGACCCCAACGAATGTCCAAGGGAACTCCAATGGTGTACAGCCAGTGTTGGGTGAGTACAACTCTGCTTAGTGACTTAGAACAACAATCAAACAATGCTAAATATCATCCAATAACTCTGTATTTATCTGCAACAGAGAGGCAACCCAAGGTAGTATGAAGATAGGCACTAGAGTCCCCACAAACTCCACACACAACTCCCAATAAGTATGACCTGTTGTGGTTGTGGTACGGCCCAGCAATAGGAATACAGTATGGCTTAGCTAGGTTAATAAAACAATCCACAATCCATTGAAATCTGATTCTAAATCTTTGCTCACATGAATCTCACAAATCTGCATAAAGGTCTTTCAATATCTGCCCAAAACTTGACCAAAATGTATCAAACAAAAGCTCAAATGAAGCTCCTATGTGAAGCCTCCAATACTCGTCCCTGATGCGATCTTCCACACACGAAGAAAGGAGACTATGCAGAGGTTTTTGTCTCAGCAAGTCTGGTATAAACCCTCAAAGCCCTCAAGCTCCAAGAATGCACAAGAATATCAAAATCAAAAAGTGAATAATAATCAAGCATATGCAAATGAACTTCATTTCTTTCTTTTATTTTCCCCTCTTCTCCAATGCCCAAGAAAGTGCATATTTTATTATTTTATTTTATGACTTAATGTTCCCTATATCACCATGGGTGCCCAACTCCTAGACATACAACTTAAAGTTGTGACTTAACTTTATAATATAAAGTGACTTTAGAAACATAATTCACTTTAAGCCCCTTATAAATATTATAGTTAAATCTTTAATTTAACTTATATTTCATCAAATAATGTCTTGGGTACCATGAATCTCATGCTAGGATCCTCTGCCTCTGCCCTACTATAAATAGCAAGTCACTCCAACCTGACTTACTATAAATAGTAAGTCTCCAATTAGACCCCCTAACCACTGTCATTAGCCTACGGGAGTCCAATGATAGGCTAATCTCCATCAACTGATCAAATGGGATAGACGGGGGACATTACAGTCTACCCTCCTCAAGATTGCTTGTCCTCAAGCAATCTCAGCTTAGGATACTGAAGTATCTGCTCACTCTCCCATGTCACATCCTCAATTGGCAAGTTCTTCCATTTCACTAGGTACTCCCTGATGATCCATTTCCTCAAATTCCTCTCTAGTGTATCTATGATAGCCTCCGGAACCAAAATTAACTTCCCCTCATCATCCAATGGTGGAAGCTCGGCTGAAGGAATCACATTGTGGCCAAGTGCTTTCTTTAACCTAGAAACATAGAATACATTGTACACTCGACTGTCTGCTGGTAGCTCAAGCTTATAGGCCACTTATCCCACTCTCCTGGCTACTCTGAATAGACCATAGAACCTGGGTTTTAGTTTCTTTGCTCCACTCCTTTTTAGAGTAGACTGCCTGTAGGGTTGGAGCCTCAAGTATACCATATCTCCAACCTTAAAGCTCCTCTCTACTCGGTGCTGATCAGCATAGAGATTCTACTAATTTTGTGCCTACTACATGTTCTCCTTGAGCTTCTTCATTATATCCTGGCTCTCGTGCAATAGATCTTTTGCCTTTGGCACCCTGCTATCACCAAGTAGTAAATCTGTAAAGCATGGGGCATCATATCCATACAAAGCCCTAAATGGAATCATCTTAATCGACATATAATAAGTCATGTTGTAGTAGTACTCCCCCAGGTGCAACCATGTAATCCAAACCTTCTGTTGCTCTGATACATAGTTTCACAGATACCCTTCCACCCATTCATTCACTATCTTTGTCTGGCCGTTAGTCTGTGGCTGGTAACTAGTGCTAGGAGTTAGCTCAGTGCCACACACCCTAAACAACTCCTGCCAAAACAAACTCATGAACTTACTATCCCTATCACTCACTATCTCCTTGGGTATCCCATGAAGTCTAAATATCTCCCTGAAGAACAAATTGACCACCTAGAAGGTTGTGTATGTCACTGAGATGGCGAAGAAGTGTGCAAATTTGGTGAGTCTGTTGACCACCACATAGATACAATCCTTCCCCTGAACCTTAGGTAGCCCTCTGATAAAATCCATGCAGATGTATTCCCATTTTTGGTTGGGAATAGGCAGTGGATGCAATAAACCTAGTGGGTAAGTATGTTCATTTTTGTTTTGCTGACATATGGGACATTCACGAACATACTTGAGGACTTCATTCTTAAGTCCTTTCCATGCAAATCTATCTTGAATCTGCCTGTATGTTTTGAAAAACCTGGGATGGCCAGCCATTGGTACATCATGGAAAGTCCTCAGAATTATATTCTTAAACTAAGAATTAGGCACCAAAAATATTATGTCCTTGTATATAATCAAATCACTCACCACAGAATACCTGTCATCCTAAATAGTGCCCTCAATGGCTCCTGCTGCCCAAGAGTCCTTTGCATACTCTGTTGAAATCATCTCTTTCCAATTAGCAGATATCCCTCCAAGCAAGCATAAGTGGGGTCTCCTCGATAGAGCATCTACAACTACATTCCTTTTGCCTTTAACATACTCAATGTCGAAATCATAAACCTGGAGACTACTTACCCACTTTTGCTGTTGATCATTCAGATCCTTCTGGTTCATGAAATATTTTATACTGTTGTGATATGTTTTGATGATGAACTTCCCCCCAACCAGATAAGGTCTGAATTTGGCCAATGCATGCATTATGGCCAACATTTCTCGGTCATATACTGAGTATCTTTTCTCCACACCCCAAAGCTTCCTACTCTTGAATGTAATTGGGTGTTTCTCCTGCATCGATACTACCCCTATCCCCTCTCCTGAAGCATCACACTCTAACTCAAAAGGTTTAGAGAAATCAAGGATTTCCAACACAGGGCAGGTAGACATCAAGTGCTTGAAATGGTCAAAGCACTGCTAAGCTGTTTCTGTCCATATAAAGGCTCCTTTCTTAGTTAAATCTGTCAATGGTGCTGCTATCTGTGAGAAGCCTTTAACAAACCTCCTATAAAAACCACACAACCCAAAAAATCCCTTAAGCTGAGTGAGGTTTGTTGGTGGAGGCCAATCAACTATTGCCTTAATTTTTTCTGGATCAACTCTAATACCATCTACACTAATGATGTGACCCAGATATAGAAGCTCTATCATGCCAAAGCCACACTTGGACTTTTTGGCATAGAGGGACTCACTCTCAAGGATGCTCATAACCTCCTCCAGATGTCTCATGTGTTCCTCCCAACTCTTGCTGAAGATTAAGATGTCATCAAAGAAAATCAATACAAACTTCCTCTACTGTTGTTTCAAAATCTTATTCATGCAACTCTGGAAGGTAGCAGGGGCATTGGTCAACCCAAATGGCATCACTAAGAACTCAAAGTGGCCGTAGTGACATCTAAAAGTTGTTTTCTCTATGTCCTCTTCCCTCATCCTTATCCGATGGTATCTGGATCTCAGATCTATCTTGGAAAAATAACAGGCCCCGTGCAGCTCATCTATGCGGGGAATCAGATAGCTATTCTTAATGGTATTTTTATTTAAGGCCCTGTAGTCAATGCACATCCTGATGGTACCATCTTTCTTCTTGACCAATACAACTGTTGAAACAAAGGGACTCTTGTTGGGGTGGATGTGTCCCATCTCTGACAGTTCCTTAATTGTTTTTTTCTATCTCATCCTTGAGCCTCTTAGGATGACGATAGGATGTAACCATCATGGGCTTAGTCCCATCCTCGAGCTCAATCACATGCTTGATACCTCTGTTAGGTGGCACTCCTAGAGGTATACTACCAAACACTTTGTTGTGCTTGGTCAACAACTTCTTTATATCAGGATGATAGTTGTTTTTTGGCTGCTGTGGAGACGTTGGCATAATAAGACACTCTGTTGCCCACTCTACCTAGTCATGTCATAGTAGTCTCTCCATCCTCTTGAGGGAAAGTACTTGGGGTCCTCCATTTGATACTGCTCTAAGCACTATTTTCTTCCCATTAGATTGAAACTTCATCTCCATTTTATTCAAGTTCATCGTGAACTCCCCAAGTGTCATCAACCAATGCATGCCTAGCACCACATCTGTGTCTCCTATCCCAACAACATAGAAATCATCCTTCAGCTTGTACTCTCCCATCGGTATGCTCAACCCAAAAATCTTTTTGGTACAAGTGAGTTTGAATCTGTTAGCTACCATTACCTTAAATCCTTCAAACTCTTCTACTTTCAGTCCCCGTCGAGCCACCAACCCCTCATCAACGAAATTGTGCATAGCACTTGTGTCTATCAAGGTGACGATGCGCCAACCTCCAAGGACTCCTCTCACTCTGAAGGAACCAACTTTCTAAAAGCTAGAAAGTTGTGCCAATGTCCCATCACTATCACTACTATGTTGTGAGGCACTCTCATCTCCACTGTCCTCCTTATTTGATGATTGGTCTGATGCCTCTTATTGTGACTCCTCTGCTGAATAGTACTCAATTAACTTTGCTTTTGCCTTATTAGGGCATCTATGTGAAGGGTCCCATGGTTCCTTGCAATGAAAGAAAGGTTTTTTCCTCCTATACTCATTCAACTGGTCATCAGTTAACCTGTTTGTTTTCTCCTTAGGCTATCTTATGTCCTTCTGAAAAGGTTTCCTATCTTTCTCCTTGTTCCTCCTGTGTTGAAAACCCTTAGACTAAAATTTATTCCTCCGTATAGAGGACTCCATGTCATAGGTCTTTTTCATGGCCTCATAAAGTGATGATGTGTCTAATCCCTTAACCTAACCATGCAAAGGATCTGACAGTCCATCTATGAATAGCATTACCTACCTGCACTCTAAGATATCTGAGACCATAACAGATAGGTCTTGAAACTATGAAATGTAAGAATCCACTGAGCCCACCTGTCTGAGTTGAGCCAAATCCTTAAACTGCGACTTTGGATCCTTCTTATCAAATCTGTCTATCAGTCTGGTAGTGAATTTGACATAAGAAGTGATCTAGTCGTGGCCCAAGGTTACCTTACCATTACTCCATTTTTAAGTGCTGCCCTCTAAATGTAAATCTGCATATGTGATAGCATTAGCTTCGGACATTGGACTGATTTGCAAATAGATATCAAAGTTCTAGATCCATGCTCTAGCAATGGTTTTTCATGAACCATCAAAATAAGGCAAAGTCATTTTGCTAACTTTCTTCTAGAGCTCCTGACTGTGCTATCTATTTCCCATGCAGGGTCTGTGTTTCATCCTGAGATTAGAATACTCACCAAAAGTCATCTCAGCTCTAAATTCATCATTGGATGCTCGCCAATCTCTCAGAATCTCATTCTGAAACTCAATCTGTGTAGCCTCCTATTCAGGAGCATTGTTCCTAGGTGTAAATATAGGTATACCCGGTCTTTCACCTACTGTCTACTAGGAAGCTCTCTTGTTAGTGACTGACACTTCACCCTCATCATCCCTATCTATGTGCCTGTCTCTAGCGTGCCTGTCAGCATTTTTCCTGTCTCCATTGTTCCTATCTCCATTGTGCCTGTCACCTCCATTGTTGACTATGTTCATGTCCCAAAGTTATTCCAGTTTCTTCCATTATTGTTGTTGTTGTTATTGTCCCTATTGTTCCTGGCATCACGGGGTATCAACTGGGTAAGGATTTGAGCCATTTCTGTTTGAGATTCTCGCATTGTCTCACCCATCTAAGTAAAACTCCTCTCTATATCCCAATGTCCCCTAGCCAACGAGTTCAGAATATTTCGCAAACTAGGTTCTTCATTCTCTCTGTCACCCATTTCCTCAACTGACACCTCAATCTCACTTGAAAAGGGATCTATATGCAGTACTTCGAGCTTTGGTTCTATCTGTGGTACCTAGAGTTCTGGCTATGACTTGTTTCTTCTTAGATTATAGTGGTGAGTAAATCGCTGCAAAGGCTGCATGTCTCAGTTCATCTTCTGCTTTAACCTCACAGGATGGCAAGATACACTGCTCTGATACCACTGTAACATACACTGTTCTAGCTAGGTTTTCTATATCAAATTTTTTGTGTTTTTGCTTGTTGATGGTTTAGGGTTTTATATTTGTTTTTGCATGTTTGATTTTTGAAATGAAAACACAGAATATGGAGCATATAACCAAAACCAGGAAAAACTAAAGTAGATATGAAGGAAATATTGAAGACCCAATTTATATTATGACAAAATATGAATTATGAGTACATACCCATTTGCATATTCGTAACTTCATACATTCGTTATAGCCATGCCAACATCATACATATAGAAATCTTGCATATATTGCACCAACAATGAAGGAATTTGGACCACAATGATATCAACAACCTTCCTTGATCAAATTGACCTTAGCATACAAGAGAATATGACCCCAACGAATATCCAAGGGAACTCCAATGGTGTACGGCCAGTGTTGGGTGAGTACAGCTCTGCTTAGTGACTTAGAACAACAATCAAACAATGCTAAATATCAGTGAATAACTCCACACACAACTCCCCACAATCTGGTAGTATGAAGATAGGCACTAGAATCCTCACAAACTCCACACACAACTCCCAATAAGTACGACCTAAGATGTGGCTGTAGTACGACCCAGCAATAGGAATACAGTACGGCTCAACTACGCTAATAAAACAATCCACAATCCATTGAAATCTAACTCTAAATCTTTGCTCACAGGAATCTCACAAATATGCATAAAGATCTTTCAATATCTGCCCAAAACTTGACCAAAATGTATCAAACAAAAGCTCAAATGAAGCTCCTATGTGAAGCCTCCAATACCCTTTCTTGATGCGATCTTCCACACATGAAGAAAGGAGACTATGCAGAGGTTTTTGTCTCAGCAAGTCTGGTATAAACCCTCAAAGCCCTCAAGCTCCAAGAATGCATGAGAATATCAAAATCAAAGAGTGAATAATAATCAAGCATATGCAAATGAACTTCATTTCTTTCTTTTATTTTCCCCTCTTCTCCAACGCCCAAGAAAGTGCATATTTTATTATTTTATTTTATGACTTCATGTTCCCTATATCACCATGGCCTCCCAACTCCTAGACATACAACTTAAAGTTGTGACTTAACTTTATAATATAAAGTCACTTTAAAAACATAAGTCACTTTAAGCCCCTTATAAATATTATAAGTTAAATATTTAATTTAACTTATATTTCATCAAATAATGTGAAATATTCTGAGCCAAATTTTTTTTGAATTTTCAATAACAGTTTACAAACCAATGCACCCGTTAAGGTTAGCAGCTAAACCAAAACGATGCTGAAGCAACTCTAACCAGAATGTACACCAGGATCCCGATGTGGGCAAGGTGTGAGCATTGGTCAGAGGATCTTAATCAAAATGCTTATGCAAGAACTCTAACCAAGATGCACTGGCGAATGATGAGCATGTGGTCAGAGGATCCCTACAATCTAATATACTGAAAGCACACTCGACACCAAGTATGTGCTGCTCAATCCGATACGGAAATGAGGTGACCATATGGCGGAGATAACTGAAATTACAATGCTGGAAAGAGAAGTAAGCTAAAATGTTGAAAGTACTCGACACCCAGAATGTGCTTGCTAACCCGGGATGGGAAAGGAGCTACCATAGGGCGGAGATAAAGGAAATACAGTTGCAATTACTAAACGAAAAACTGAGCATTACAAATTATGATAAGCAAGAATAATCACTACTGTCAGTACTACTACCAGCTTACAATATGAAAGATAATGTCTTGCTATCAAAGTGAATCAACATATAAATAGAGCTGCAACAATATAAATGATTTTCCTTTACTGAGTAATAAAGCTTAGGTCTGAAATTGCACTAAACAGACCAACCTCAAAATCTGATTTATGACAGTCTTGTTTTCTCGTGCACGAACAACAGCCCTGTAACTCACAAATCCATTCACAACTACCTCCAGAGTCACTCAAATCTCATGAAACAGAATGGAATATGACTCTAAGATGATGGCACCCAAGATTGGCACAAGAAACTGACTTAAAAAGCTTATATGAATTAATGGCACCATTCCCAAGAAAGGCAAATGGTACGGCCCAGCAAGAGGGGCGATTTCCTTTTAAAATCACAGCCTTCAAAATAAAATCTATAACTTTGGGAATAGGGTCACCCCTTATAGACAGAGAGAATGAAACAATACCCAGAAGCAATATTTTTGTATTTTTTGATTTACGAATAAAAACAACAATTTGCTGTAGCTAAAATGCAATTTCTAGAAAACCTCTAATATGCAAAACTGAACTAACAAGGCACAAGCTGAATACAATGCTCAAATTGCCAATGCAACTCACCAAACTAAACTAATTCACTACTAGTCGCTATCTTTCAAGCGAGAAGCAATGCCTAGCTAGGAGGCTTACATTCCTTGAAGCAATCCCAAGGCCAATCTGGCAGCATAACATTATCAAGTTTTCGGATTCCCAAATGAGAGCACTCTTCCTCCTTTTATACTTTTCCAACTGGGAGTCTCTAAAATCCTCTTGCATATGGGATAAAACATGAGAGGGAAAATAATATAATCCTCTTCAATTCCTTTTCAACCTCACCCTTAAAGTCCCCTCTTTTAAAACAACATTAATATTTGAATAATAATGTTTAATTTACAGACTTTAAAACGGAGGCCAAGATGATGTCGGAATTCAATGATCTATAGCTCGTTGGAAAGGTCTTGACAAGACGAATCCAACCCCACTCTCAAAATCCTATTCTGGTGCCAATCCTGAACTTACTAAAAATAGCCGTAACCAACAGGGACTAAGAAGAACAAACCCGAAAAGAAACTGCCAACCAAACCACAATCCACAAACAAAAGCAACCACCAAAACATGAAACCCCAATTTCAACCCCCGAGTAGCCTACGGGTCTCCGGAATATGCCAACGGTCAACTGTAAAAGATCAAGCTAGAAAACAAAACATTACAGTCCGCCCTTCCCAAGATTGCTTATCCTCAAGCAATTGCAAGCCTGGATGTTGCAGAATCTCATCATTCTCCCAAGTAGCATCCTCCATAGGCAAGTTCTTCCACTTCACCAAATACTCTCTGATAGTTCTTTTCCTTAAGGAACGCTCCCTGGAATCAAGAATCTCTTCTAGAATCAAAACTAATTGTCCTTCTTCATCCAAAGGTGGCAACTGTGATGAAGCAACAACATTGTGTCCAAGTGCCTTCTTGAGACGAGACACGTGGAATACATTGTGCACTCTGCTATCTGAAGGTAGCTCCAACTCATAAGCTACTACCCCCACCTTCCTAGTGACCTTGAATGGCCCATAGAAACGTGGTTTGAGCTTCTCAGCTCCACTTTTCTTGAGAGTGGACTGTCTATAAGGTTGTAGTCGAAGATAAACCATATCTCCAACTTCAAAAGAGTGCTCAACACGCCGTTGATCAGCATACATCTTCTACTGATTCTGTGCAATCTAAAGATTGTTCTTCAATGAGTTCAAGATATCTTGACTCTGCTACAACAAATCTTTGGCCTGAGGGGCTTTGCTATCACCAAACACCAAATCAGCAAAGCTAAGAGCCTCATAACTGTAAAGAGCCATGAAAGGTGACATCCTTATTGACATGTGAAAAGTAGAGTTATAACAATACTCGCCCATGTGAAGCCACTTCACCCAAGCTCTTTGCTGCTCCGAAACATAGTTTTTCAAGTAACCTTCCAACCACTTGTTCACTATCTCTGTCTGTCCATCGGTTTGAGGGTGATAACTAGTGCTTGGAGTAAGCACTGTACCAATCATTCTGAAAACCTCTTGCCAAAAAGTGCTTAGGAACTTGCTGTCCCTATCACTCACAATATTTTTGGGCAACCCATGTAATCTAAACACCTCATGAAAAAATAGATCTGCAACTTGGGCTGCTGAAAAAGAGCTGGCAATGGCGAAGAAGTGAGCAAATTTTGTTAATCTATTCACTACAACATAGATACAGTCTTTACATTGAACCTTGGGCAACCCTGTGATGAAGTCCATTGATATGCTTTCCCATTTTTTATTGGGAATGGGAAGAGGTTGCAAAAGACTAGCTGGTAAAGTATGCTCATTTTTGTTCATCTGACAAGTGGGACACTCCTGAATGTAACGTTGAACCTCCCCTTTCAGCCCTTTCCAAGAAAATCTTTCCCTGATCTACCTATATGTCTTGAAGAACCCTTGATGACCAGCAAGTGGAATGTCATGAAAGGTCAACAAAATCTTCTTTTTGAGCTTAGAATCAGCCACCACAAAGATTCTACCCTTGTAGTGTATCAGCCCTTTGACCACTTTGTACCTTTCGTCAAGAATAGTACCCTCAATGATACTGGTTGCAAACTAATTTTTGGCATAATTAGCAAGCAACATGTCCCTCCAATCAGCTGTAAGCTCACACAATGAGCTTAAATGAGGTCTCCTAGATAGAGCATCAGCCACAATATTATTTTTTCCTTTGACATATTAAATGTCAAAATCGTAAGCTTGAAGCTTACTCACCCACTTTTGTTGCCTCTCATTCAAATCTTTTTGATGCATGAAGTGCTTGAGGCTATTGTGATCAGTCTTGACCACAAACTTGCTCCCCACCAAGTACTGTCTGAACTTAGCTAATGCATGCATAATGGCAAGCATCTCCTTGTCGTAGATGGAGTAGGTCCTTTCAACACCTCTTAATTTTCTGCTTTCAAACACAATGGGATGTTTGTCTTGCATCAAAACAGCCCAAACTCCTTCACCAGATGCATCACACTGTAGCTCAAATGGCTTGGAGAAGTCTGGGATAGCTAAAACCGGACAAGAGCTCATGATCCCGTTAAATTTATCAAAAGCAGTCTGAGCCTTTTCTGACCAACAAAAGGCACCCTTTTTCGTGAGGTCAGTAAGAGGAGCAGCATTCTAAGAGTAGCCCTTCACAAATCTTCTGTAAAAACCACAAAGACCCAAAAATCCTTTCAAATGAGTCAAATTCTCAGGAGGTGGCCAATCAACAATTGCCTTGATCTTTTCAGGATCAACCTTCACTCCTTCAGCACTAATTATATGGCCAAGGTAAAGTAACTCCATTCCAAATTCACATTTGGATTCTTTGGCAAACAAACTCTCTGATTCCAGGATGCTAAGCACTTCCTCCAAGTGCTTGAGATGTTCTTCCCATGTCTTGCTGTAGATCAGGATGTCATCAAAAAATATCAATACAAACTTCCTCAATGCTTCTGAAAGATTTTGTTCATACATGACTGGAAGGTGGCAAGAGCATTAGTCAACCCAAATGGCATGACTAGAAAATTGAAATGGCCATAGTGACATCTAAATGCTGTCTTGTCAACATCAAATCCTCTCATCTGAATCTGGTAATAACCCAATCTCAAATCGATCTTTGAAAAAAACTTGGCTCCATGTAGCACATCAATGAGCTCATCTATCCTCGGGATGGGATATCAATTTTTGATGGTGCTTTGATTCAAAGCACGATAGTCCACACACATGCGGATGGTACTGTCCTTCTTCTTCACCAGGACAACTACCGAAGCAAAGGGGCTCTTGCTTGGACGAATGAAGCCCATCTCCAAGAGTTCCCAAATGTTTTTCTCAATCTCATCCTTTTGCTTCTTAGGATACCGATAAGGAGTTGTAATAACTGGTTTAGCTCCTTCCTTGAGCTCTATGACATGCTCCGAACCCCGATCAGGAGGTGGTCCAGGAGGTAAATTAGCAAACACCTTGCTCTTCTTTGTGAGTAAAGACTGAATATTAGGAGGATAGTCTCTCTTTGTTTGAACCGGACTAGCAGGAAGAATCATACACTCTGCAGCCCACTCAACTTGATCATGACGAATCAGCCTCGCCATCCTCTTGAATGACACAATCTGAGGACCACCATTGGACATTCCTCTTATCACTACATTCTTCCCTTTGGATTGAAACTTGAGCTCCATGGTTTGCAGATTTAGAGTGATCTCCCCGAGTGAACGCAGCCATTGAATGCCTAGGACGGCATCCGTATCTCCAATTTTGACTACATAGAAGTCGTCCTTGACCTCATAGTTTCCCACTTGCATGGACATGTTTGAGATCTTCTTGGTGCAGGTGATATGAAAACCATCAACAACCATAACCTTGAAGCCTTCAAACTCTTCTGTTTGCAGCCCCTTCTTTGCCACCACAGCTTCGTCAATGAAGTTATGCATTGCTCCAGTGTCAATCAAAGCAACTATGTGTTGCCCCTTAATCATCCCTCAAACTTTGAAGGATTCATTCCTTTGAAAGCTTGAAAGTTGAGCCAAAGTGCCACCACTTTCCTTTTCATCTTCAGACTCTTCTGGGACCCTTTCCACTTCACTGTCTTCAAAATCAGACTGATGGTCTGACAAATCAGAATTACTTTCTTCAGCTGAATAGTATTCAATTTGATGAAATTTGCCTTCTTTTGGGCAAACATGATCTTGGGACCATTTTTCTCTACACCGGAAACATAACCCTTTTCTTCTGAGTTCATTAAGTGTCTCAGGATCCAACCTTGTGACATGAGGTTGATGCTGTTTGAACTCCTTATGCTGAGGTCTTTTCCCTTTATCTCTTTTGTGAAATGATGGTTTGGGTTGAAACTTTGCTTTAGGGGCAGCCCACTCCATGTTTCTTGCCTTCTTCATTGCCTCTTGTAGAGAGGGTGGATCAAAAGCTTTAATCCAACCCTTGAGTGGCTCTGTCAATCCTTCACTGAATAGGATCACCAAGCACCTCTCAGTGACTCCTGTGACCATGACTGAAAGCCTCTGAAACTCAGCTATGTAGGCATCAACTGTACCATATTGCTTAAGTTGTGCCAATTCTCTGAAATGCACTTCTGGATCTTTTTTCTCAAATCTCTCTATGAGCTTATTGGTAAACTCATCAAAGGTAGTGATAGACCGATGACCCAAGGTGACTAGACCATGGTACCACCACTTGTGCGCCACCCCATCCAGGTGTAGCGTAGCAAACTTAATCACCTCCTCCTCCTCCATGGGTCTAAGAGCTAGATAGTTGTCTAACTTCTGTATCCAAGCTCTGGCTGAACTATTGTCACTCCCATCAAAATGTGGAAGCATAACCTTGTTGATAGCTTGATGCAAATCCCCATGAACTATTTTCCTCCTTTGTTCATAATGTCTTCCTTGTCCTCTATCCTTCCTTTTATGATCCATAAAATCATTATAAGACATATCTGCCTTAATTTCATCAGGTAGAGAATCATACTCAGCGCAGCCGAGTCTCAACTGTTCAACAAATGACACATTTTCTTCTGGATCAAGATGAGGTTTTACTGGTGCCAAGAAAGTGGGTTTGAATGGCCTGGAAGAAATGTTTGTGTTATTTGAAGCAGGCTCAACAGCATGTCCATTATGCTGGTTGGTGGCACTGTGTTCTCCACCATGTCTTGAATTGTTCAGTAGAGGTTGGTTCTGACCCATTCTCCCCATCATGAGAGATATCATATCCATTAAAGTATCCATCTTCCTCTCGAACCTCTTTTCCAGACTTAATGATCTTTCTCTTCCTTTCCCATTATCATCTCTGTTACCTCCCAACGTCCTCTCATTATCCCCCATTTCTCCTTCAGGAGAAGACTCCCAATTGGCTCTTAATACCTCTAAAGCTGTCTGACCTTCTGGGGCCTGATGCCAATGAAACTGACTGGTAGCCTTCTTGTATTCTCTTGCTAAGTACCTCTGTTCTCTGTCACTCATAGAAGGTTGTTTTCACAGGATGGCAAGATGCGTGGCTCTGATACCACTGAAATATTCCAAGCCAAATTTTTTTTTGAATTTTCAATAACAGTTTACAAACCAATGCACTCGTTAAGGTTAGCAGTTAAACCAAAACGATGCTGAAGCAACTCTAACCAGAATGTACACCAGGATCCCGATGTGGGCAAGGTGTGAGCATTGGTCAGAGGATCTTAATCAAAATGCTTATGCAAGAACTCTAACCAAGATGCACCGGTGAACGACGAGCATGTGGTCAGAGGATCCCTACAATCTAATATACTGAAAGCACACTCGACACCAAGTATGTGCTGCTCAATCCGATACGGAAATGAGGCAACCATATGGTGGAGATAACTGAAATTACAATGCTGGAAAGAGAAGTAAGCTAAAATGTTGAAAGTACTCGACACCCAGAATGTGCTTTCTAACCTGGGATGGGAAAGGAGCTACCATAGGGCGGAGATAAAGGAAATACAGTTGCAATTACTAAACGGAAAACTAAGCATTACAAATTATGATAAGCAAGAATAATCACTACTGTTAGTACTACTGCCAGCTTACAATATGAAAGATAATGTCTTGCTATCAAAGTGAATCAACATATAAATAGAGCTACAACAATATAAATGAGTTTCCTTTACTGAGTAAAAAAGCTTAGGTCTGAAATTGCACTAAACAGACCAACCTCAAAATCTGATTTATGATAGTCCTGTTTTCCCGTGCACGAACAGCAGCCTTGTAACTCACAAATCCATTCACAACTACCTCCAGAGTCACTCAAATCTCACGAAACAGAATGCAATATGACTCTAAGATGATGGTGCCCAAGATTGTCACAAGAAACTGACTCAAAAAGCTGATATGAATTAATGGCACCATTCCCAAGAAAGGTAAATGGTACGGCCCAGCAAGAGGGGCGATTTCCTTTTAAAAATCACAGCCTTCAAAATAAAATCTATAACTTTGGGAATAGGGTCGCCCCTTATAGATAGAGAGAATGAAACAATACCCAGAAGCAATATTTTTGTATTTTTTGATTTACGAATAAAAACAACAATCTACAATTTCTGGAAAACCTCTAATATGCAAAACTGAACTAACAAGGCACAAACTGAATACAATGCCCAAATCCCCAATGCAACTCACTAAACTAAACTAATTCACTACTAGTCGCTATCTTTCAAGCGAGAAGCAATGCCTGGCTAGGAGGCTTACATTCCTCAAAGCAATCCCAAGGCCAATCCGGCAGCATAACATTATCAAGTTTTCGGATTCCCAAATGAGAGCACTCTTCCTCCTTTTATACTTTTCCAACTGGGAGTCTCTAAAATCCTCTTGCATATGGGATAAAACATGAGAGGGAAAATAATATAATCCTCTTCAATTCCTTTTCAACCTCACCCTTAAAGTCCCCTCTTTTAAAACAACATTAATATTTGAATAATAATGTTTAATTTACGGACTTTAAAATGGAGGCCAAGATGATGTCGGAATTCAATGATCTATAGCTCGTTGGAAAGGTCTTGACAAGACGAATCCAACCCCACTCTCAAAATCCCGTTCTGGTGCCAATCCTAAACTTACTAAAAATAGCCGTAACCAACAGGGACTAAGAAGAACAAACCCGGAAAGAAACCGCCAACCAAACCACAATCCACGAACAAAAGCAACCACCAAAACATGAAACCCCAATTTCAACCCCCGAGTAGCCTACGGGTCTCCGGAATAGGCCAACGGTCAACTGTAAAAGATCAAGCTAGAAAACAGAACATTACATAATGCCTTGGGTACCATGAATCTCGTGCTAGGATCCTCTGCCTCTGCCCTGCTATAAATAGAAAGTCACTTCGACCTGACTTAATATAAATAGTAAGTCTCCAATTAGACCCCCTAACCACTGTCATTAGCCTATGAGAGTCCAATGATAGGCTAATCTCCATCCACTGATCAAATGGGCTAGATGGGGGACATTACATCATTCTACTAACAATCACATTTCAAAGCTACTTGCTCACGTTTAATCAGATCATGATAAAGTTCATAGCTTAAGCCTTAAACTCAAAATACATCATTGTATATGTCATGATTGCAGACTCACCTCAGAGCCCTACCCTGCATCCTCTATATTTGAAATCTACACCAAAAGATAGGGCGTTTCTTTTGAAGGTGATGTTCTGGTTGTCTACGAGCCTACTAGCAACATAAATAGTGGGGTTCAGGTAAGAGCACAGATAGTGCATATTGATCATGTGGATAGATGTGATCAAATGATGATCACCATAAACATCAACAACAAGTTAATAGACACCTTTTTGCCTCAACTATTCTCGGGTGCCAGTGTACGAATAACAAAATTTTCTATTAAAAACAAAACACAATATGAAAGAGGGGACGCTAATTGTTGTCTTGCATTGACTTCTAAAAGCTCTAACAAGAGCATAGAAAAGGTATGTAAGCAACGCATGCTTACACTCGACACAACCATATCGCAACTTGTTCAATCAGATAGTGTCTACTCGGTTGGAACATTTGGTGCTATGGTCACTACCCACCATCAAACACCTAACCAATATGAACTACATGTTAAATATGGTGAGTCACAAAATGATATAGCTACTGTAAGCATTCTGATACAAACCTCATAAAACATTTTATAGCTATTGTTATATACATTCCACTAACTATCAAAACTAATACATTCTGCCTATTTTGTAGGTTGTGATCCCAAGTGCCCATACTAAACTATATACAACACTTCAGAAAATGCTTTCTTCTACAAGAACATTGGTGCTTCTTTTCAAAAATGTTGTACGGAGTGGCTCAAGAGACACATGTGTTATATGCTCAACTCAATCAACTTACATAGATGAGCTGAATGATGAACACACTAAAGGATTTTTGAAGACACTTGCATGCTCAAATGTCTAGGCAAGTAGTCAAAGTATTTGTTCCTAGAAATAAGTATTATTGTTGATATTAATTACATTGCAAACCTTTTGATATCTCCCTATCAAAAAATGCATTTCAACCACAGGTGACCGAAATATTGAAACCAAAAAATGTTCACCTAGCGTCGTACTAGCCCTTTTGTTGTTCCTACCACAACACAGTTTCTTGGGAGAGAATTGTAAAGATGAATCTACCCATTGTAAAACTTGTGCAAAATCTACAAAATTCACATATCAGCATCTTCTACAATGTATAGTTCAGAAAATAGATGGAATTATTGAATGCTACTTGCAAAAATAGCCTTTGTACCAACATTTCCCTAAACTTGTAGCGATCCCTTTTCAAAACTAAAAGCAAGACATCTCCAAAGTTGTGTTCCTACTTCATAGGTTCCAAATACAGGGCACCTTCACACTTTCAATGGACAATTGCATCATTAAAGTTGCCAAAGAAAGAAGCAATGATCTAATTTGACATTTAGATAAACAATGTTCCACTCTAAGAGAACAATATTTTGTATCACAATTAATTTCCTATAGTAAAACCTTTTTTGCAGACTGTTGTTACAAAACTTTAATCTTTGCAAGCTTATGTATTAACAATGTAAAGTGCCATGTACACACACTACGTTCAACTCTATGTTGTTGACTCGAATTTTGTTTTCTTTTCTAGGCACCTGTAAAGTTGAAAATTAAAGTTTAGTGTCCTTGTAACAACATGCTTTTTAATGTATGAAGCCTTGCTCTGCACAATTCATATTCCTTTGCTTTATTGCACCTTTTATGCTTTTAAATTATACTTACCACTAAGCATTTCAAGTGATACATTTAGGAAACATAATTATGGAGCATTCTTATGCTGGGCTTCACTTTATCTATTTTCATAGACATGTCCAATTACTAGTGATTTGCATTTTCACATATAAATCCATTCAAGTACAACAAATATAAAAAGAGGTGCAGTGACCATAATGCACTCAATGTATAGGTTTGCTTCTATATTGTATATTTTATTTTTCTGCAACACCAGAACACATGCAGATTCTGAAGAGTAAAGAGCCAAAAGAAAAGCTCAACTAGGAAGATCCTGAATAGTCCAAGAAACAATGCGGTTGCTTCCTCCAATCTTCACATCATTCAGAAAGGTTTTCTTTTTAAATAGATAAAGCTTTTTTTTTCCTATACTTAACAAGCGTTGTATACTAGTTAGTTTTTATTTTCACAATATGTATCAAAATTAGTTTGATTGTATATTTTTAATTGATTGTATGGTTTAACATGTTTATTGTATTATCCCTACCAAAGGCAGGAGACTATAGTTTTTGTGCCTCTAAAATGACATTTCTTCTTCTCGTTAACCAAGCATGAGAAAGTGTCCAACAAAAAACATAACTAGGGGGCCAATGGAGACTATTATAACCTCTTCCCATTCCAGAACAAAAATGGGAAAGTATTTCCATGGACTTCATTTCCGGGCTGCCCAAGGTACTTGGAAAAGACTGCACTTTTGTTGTAGCCGATAGATTGACCACATATGCACATTTCTTTGCTATCTCTAGTAATTTCAAAGCCCCACAAGTTGCTGATTTATTTTTCAAGGAAGTGTTTAGATTACATGGATTGCCCAAGAACATTATCAGTGATAGAGATAGTAGATTTCTTATTGGATTTTGGTGGGAGATATTTCACTTGACATGTACCAAGATAACTCCAAGTACAAGTTAGCATCCTCAAACATATGGTCAAACTAAGATTGTGAACAAATGGTTGGAAGGATAGTTGAGAAATTATGTCTCAAGTCAACAAATAGCTTGGATCAAATGGATTCATTTGGGAGGATACTGCTACAATACATCCTATCGTATGTCCATTGTTATGTCTCCATTCAAAGAATTATATGGATATGATGGATTAACTTTTGCTGATTTGATTCTTCCAGATAGTAGAGTACCTGTAGCAAAAGACTTGATTAATTAAATCTAAGATATATTGAAGATTTTGAAAGATAATTTGTAGCAAGTTCAAATTCAATAGAAGATTTATGAAAATATCAAGCGTACAAAAATAAATTTTGAGGTGGGAGATATGGTATATTTGAGATTGCAGCCATATAAGCAATCTCCCATCAAGAAAAGTGGGAAGGAATAACTTAAGCCAAAAATTTATGGACCCTACAAGATCTCCAGGAAAGTAGGTGAAGTAGCATATGAATTGGAACTACATGAAGGTTGCAAAATTCATAATGTTTTTTGAGTTTCATGTTTGAAGAATGCAGTTAGTTTGCATGTAATTCCTTCCATTGATTCACCTCCTTTAGATGATGAGGGAAGAATAATCTTGATTCCTAAAGCTATGCTCGATTCCAGGGAGAAGAAATTGAGGAATAGAAGCATAACAAATTATCTTATCTGCTAGAAATTTATCTTCATGTTGAGGATGCTTCATGGGAAGGTCCTAAAATTTTAGAGCACCAAAATTTGAATTGCTTGGGGAAAAGCAATTTTGGGAGGGGTGGACTTGTAATGTCCCCTTTTAAATAAAATAAATTTGGTGACATTATTAGTCCATTCCTATTTTCCCATGGACTAATAATTAAAATTAGGGAAAATATTTTATTTAATATTTTTATTGTATTCCCATAAATTCATAAAATTATAATTTTCTAGGAATAATAAAATATTAAATGATGAATATTAATGCACAAGTAGGGGAATGTATTTTCATTAGGTTTCTTGTAACTTCCAAAAGCTATTTTAAGAATATTAATGATTGTCATGACATGAACCTATGACAAGTTGAACATGCAAGATGAGAAATTTTGTAAGTGGTAGGCTAATTTTGGGCATGCAAGAGGACCGGGATTCCCAAGCATATTTTAAATTAATATTCTGACCAAAATGGGGAATGGATTTTGGGTGCCCAATTTTAGTTTGAAGTTTATAAATATAGGGCTTGTTGAATATGGGAGGATCTTTTCAAAATTTACCATCTCATATTTTTTTTATGAACACTTGTGTTCTTCAGTTGCTTTTGTGGATGGAAACCTGTAGGAATTAGTGAGCTGTGGATGAAAACACATTGGTTTCTAGGGTTATAGGAAAAAATCCTTTAGTTCTTGAGGGTATTCTCATCTAGTGATTGCAATGGAGCTTCAAGGATTGATCAAATTCAGCTAGTTTTAGTGTTGGTTATGTTTGTAGAATTTGGATTTGTAGTTTGTGACTTTCAGTGCGCTATAGGTTTTGTTTCTATTGTGTGGTGTGATTTTTATATTATTTCAGTGTTCATGTTCATTTCTAGGAGCTGAACCATTCATCTTTCATTTAGGGCTTAGTTTGGCAGTGTTTGGGTGAAATACACAATGTGTATTTCAGAAAAATTGTGGTGACTTTGTAGTTTATTTCTAGATTTTATTTCTACTGTTGCAGAAGTGGTTTGACTATTGTATTAGTTCAAAACTGATGTAGAAACCTCAGAATATCAATAAAATCAGCCTTGGGAGTTTCTGGAATAATTTTGGTGTTTATTAGCTAAAGACTAGTTGTTTTGTGTTGAGTCTTGCGAATGATTTTGGAGTAAATGTTAAAAATAAAATTTCAGATCTGATTTTTTTTTTTTGAAAATTATTATTTGGGATATTAAAGAATGTGCAAATTGTATCATTTGACATAGAGAAAAATACAAATCAACTATGAAGGTCTAAAATTTGAAAGACATCTTAAAAAATTATTACAAGTAGTAGTGATAGTTTAATTTCAAATTTAATTTACATATTAATTTTTTGAATGATTTAAAAATAATTTGTTTGTAGAACTAAATATAATTAAGTTGCAATTTAAGCTATCACTAGCACTTGTAAGAAATGGGCGCACTCTCTCATTGAAATACACCTTATGTATTTCAACCTATAATTTTCTTCATTAACATTCAATTAGACAATATTATCTTTTCCAATGTATGAATCCTAACATTTGAGATAAAACAAAATATAAATCAACTAAGCAGGTCTAAAATTTGAAAAACATCTTAGAAATTTATTTCAAGTGTTAACGAATGTTTAATTTGGAAATTAATTTGTGTATTGAATTGTTTAATAATTTAAAAATGAGTTGTTTATAGAAGGAAATGCAATTATTTTGCAATTTAAACTACCACTAACACTGGAAAGAAATGGGTGCATGTGTAGGTTGAAATATACACTTTATAATTTTTTTCATCAACATTCTATTACATATATTTGTGTTGTCAATGTATGAATCCTAGCATTTCAGACAAAGAAAAATATGAATCAACTAAGGTCTAAAATTTGGAAGACAAAAATTTATTACAAGTGCCAGTGACAATTTAATTTAAAAATTAATTCGCATATAGAATTTTTGAATGATTTAAAATGAGTTGTTTATAGCAAGAAATGCAATTAAATTTAATTTAAATTGTCACTAGCACTTGTAAGAAATGGGTGCATTTGCAAGTTGTAATACAAAGTCTGCAATTTTTTTCATTAACATTCTATTACATAATATTCATTTTGGTGATGTATGAATCCTAGCATTTGAGATAGAGCAAAAAAGTGAATCGGTTAAGAAGGATTGAAATTTGAATGATGTCTTAGATATTTATTACACCTTTTAGTGATAGTTTTATTTGTAAATTAATTTGGATATTGAATTTTTGTCACTTAAAAATGAATTGTTTATAGGAAGAAATATATTTAATTTATAATTTAAAATATAACTAGTTCACTTGTAACAAATGAGTGCATGTACAAGTTGAAATACACACTATGTATTTCAACTGGTAATTTTCTTCATCAACATTCAATTACACAATATTCATTTGTCCAATCGACATCATAATATTTCAAACAACAAAAATGAATCAACTAAGAAGGTGTAAAATTTGAAAGACATCTTTACAGAAATTTATTACAAGTGTTAGTGATAGAAAAATTTGGAAATTAATTTACATGTTGAATGTTTGATTTATTTAGAAATGAGTTGTTTATAGTAGAAATGCAATTAATTTATAATTTAAACTATCACTAACACTTGTGAGCAATGGGTGCATGTGTCAGTTGTAATACACATTGTGTATTTCAACATTCATTTTTCCAATGTACAAATCCTAACATTTTAGAAAAAGAAATATGAATCAACTAAGGTCTAAAATTTGAAAGACATCTTAGAAATTTATTACAAGTGTTAGCGATAGTTTAATTTAAAAATTAATTTGCATATTCAATTTTGAATAATCATCATTAGTTTATATCTTCAACTACTTTCTCCACCTCAAATAGTTGGTTTTTTATATCTATGAGTTCCTTCAAAAATTCTTTGACCATCCCTCATCCATCATTTGGAGATTGTAGCTTCCGCATGAGATATAACACACATTGCTTATTTGCCTTGAACACACTCATAAGCATTTTTCAAGATTTTTGAGAAACTTGCATGTTTTGGATGTGTGTAATTGACTTTTTCTAAGTAATAGTGTAATGAGCATGATAACATTTCAACAATCTTTAACCCATTACTTGTCTTTTGCATAGCTCAAGTTGTCAATTTGTTTGAAACTCAACAACATCCTATATTTTTGCAAACATTAGGAGTGTAGTGTTCATCTACAAACAACAATTCAGATTTAGAAATATTTCCTTGCTTCTTTGGTCTTACTAGTATTTGACCTTTGTACACTAGTTGAATATGGAAGTCACTTCACTTTGGAAAGATAGGAAGGAAACCAACAAATGTGCTTTCTTGGAAAAGTTTTATTAGAATATGAAGAGCATCTTCATGATGGATTTTGGTCTAAAGATTTCCCATATTATTTGAGTCAAAGAATGTGAATCCTACACCTCTTGTGAAGACATTATGCCTTGACTACAACCAAAATGACTACCTCTTGACCACAAGGGTGAAATATTCTAATATTTAAAAAGACAATATTATTATTTTGCAATGTGGGATTTTCCTCTTTTTTTGCAACTACAATCTCACTCAAGTGGAGTATAAAACAAATTTCATGACATTTTGGTTCTTACAACTCTATGCCTTGTAGGAAGGAGTGAAGACTTGTCTATATAAGCAGAGAAGAAGAATAAATGAGGCAATTTGATGCATTGTGGAATTTAATCAAATATATTATCTTTGAAGGAGACAAAATGGTAGAATTTATCACAAGATCATGACACTTCCAATTAAAAATAGTTGTATCTGTCATCTTACCATTGCATTCTATACCAATTCATAGGGAAATTTCCATAGAAATTTTTAGAAGAGCATGTAATTTATGTAAATAATTTAGTATTTTATGAATGATTATATGCTATTCAAGGTAATTTATTTTACAATAGTAAAGAATGATAATAGATGGTGTGAATAAAAAAACTTTAAGATCATATATTAAGGTGAAAGTACAAAATAATTACATTGTATATACACATTTATAGATTATAAGGATCAAGTTGGTATAAAATATGTTAAAATAGTCAACATCATTTGTATATCTATGAAACCATCGATATTACACTCCTTCATTACAAAAAAATAAATGGACATCATAAGCTTATCCAATATTTATTGATACTTTTAGTAGATTTTAACTATTTCTAGAACAACATGAAACCTTGCCACAATTTATTACGAACTTCATCTTAGACTATTGTTTTCTTGAGAACCAAAAAGAGCGATTGAATCATTCTAATATATCCTTATAAAAATGTGTGCCCATTGAAAACTTTGTTGTACCGAGTTAAGCTAATGCCTTAATTATAATTTGCCAAAGGCTAATAGTGACCTTCATAGGTTATTAAGTAAATAAATCTATAAAATATCTTCATATAAGTGTTAGTTACATGTGACTAGCTTAAACCTAGTAGCATGGTTGTGTTACATCTCCCCATCTCATAATTCTTCAACAGTCTTGTAAGGGTTGGTTTTGCTATTAACAAAATTAGATCCCCACACAATAACTTACACTATACAAAGTTGCTAATCTTGTCATGATCATCTAGAGTCAAAGACCAATCAAAGATTTAAATTTTATGAGATATTTTGCCTACGTTGTAGCTCTTAGGTAGCACACTCACTCCTTTCTCTACACCCCACCTTAACATAACTTGAAATTCAACACCACCAACCTAAGTTTTTAATTCATGTCGAAGAAAAGATTCCAAAAAAAATGAATATGAACAAATAAATACATGACCTCTAATCTTTCCATGCTTTGGGAAATTTCTTGAATAAGGGGTTTATTCATCACCAAATTAGAATCCCACAAAGTATTTGGAGCTCCCAAAGGAGATCATGCATTCACATTAATGTTATGCTTGCTACAATAATCTCTTAACTTTTTTTCCTACTATATTGGATGCATCTCCACCTATGATTCCATACCATAATCATCACAAACTTAATGCAATTCAATACAATCAAATTACTAGACCAAGTAATGTTTGTGACTCAAGAGAAGGCTTGGTGAAATGGAATAGAAAATGGGCAATCAAATAGGTAAATTTGCTTGAAGAAACATTAGCTACATTGGAGTTGTAAAAACTAAGGTGATAGAGAATCTCTCTAGTAGGGTTTCGGTGAGAAAATGAGATTCTATCAATGTGGTATGAACATAATAGTCATCTATACATACACATGATTATCTCTAAGAAAATGTCTACATTTATGAAAGATATAGGTAGACCATTCTTGTTTTATTTTAAAGATTAATTTATAATCTTTCTCATTTATTTTCTCATTGCTCATTGTGTTCTCATTAGCATCTCTTGGTTCTTTATAAGTGTTACATCTAAAATCTGCTATATTTTTCTTTCATCTCAATGGTGCATTATGAAGTGTGATCCAAAACATCAATACAAAAAATTATAGCTTTTCAAAAAAATTCCTCAATCTTATAGACCGTGAAAACCTCAAATACACTATAGATATAATTAGTCACCTCTGGTTAAACTTGCATCCTCCAATAGTCAAAATAGGGACATAATCAACTATAGACCAAAAGGAACATCTACAAAACTTTTGAAGCAAAGAGAAAATGTAGATAAATGGAATCCATACAGCTTTTCTGCACTACCCAATATCAATATATGAGCTAATAGAGAAAAATACTTGTCTAGCCAAACATGCAATTTTGTATAGCGTGGAGAGTATAGTATGATGTGGATGGTATGTTATAATAGTGTTATGATGTCTTAGGCAGCCCAGCCATAACACTAGGTGCGTTGTAAACGACCGGCTGTACGGCTTTTTCGACCAGTCTTCCAGTCGACTGCACCTAACGACCAAACAGGGTCAGCGCTTTTCAACCTATCCGGCTGTACTACTCGTCGACAGGATTTCAGCAGTTTTCGACCAGCCGTACAGTTTTCAACCAACCAGTCGCTTACAATGCACCAACTGATTAAGCTCTTCCTCTTAGACATACCAATATTCATACCAATATGTATGGAGAATAGCCGCTGCTGGAAACATGGTGGTGTTTTGTAACATATGCACCTTTCCAAGAAATGCTTTCTGTTTTGGAATCGCCGGCCACACACTAAGGAGATTGCGGGTAGATAATTTCGAGATTGCCCCGATGCAAGCAACAGTATAAAACTAATAATAACAATAAATAAAATAAAATTACCCGGTAGACACGAAGGAGATTACCTGTTAAGACGTCGTGTCTTAGCTATAAGTAGTACCGGCACTGAGTCTCTTTATCACATAAACATTACCTCTGGACGTCTGTAGTTGATTACATGGCGAAGGGCATTTATGTGTATTTGCTGCTTTTATTGCTCACAGCGCCTTTTGCTTCAGGTAATATGCATTCTTTTTCTCTTCAATCAATATTTCTTAGCTTAGGAGATGGGTTTTACTTGTTTATATGAATAAAAATATATTGTTTATAGTTGAAATTTTTAATAAATTTCTGAAATACTGACTGATTTTTAATATATTTATAATTACAAGTGTTTGCGGATTGTGGAACTCCTAGTGGTGCATTCAGGGGGCCATGCTTTTGGGGATTGTTGGGGAAAATTGAATGCCAAGATACTTGCAAAGATCAAGATCATGCTGCTTATGGAACATGCAATTGGTTGTTTCAATGCATCTGCTACAATCCCTGCTAGAATAACACTGCAACAATGTAGCCATCCCAATGAAGACTTATTCTAGTGGACTTAATATGTTTCTTTTGTGGAGTTAATATATTTCTTCTGTGATTGTAGAATAAAAAAGTATTAAATATAAAGTATCTGTCAAAGTATTTATAACTAACCTAATTTTATTATCTTTCTATCAAAATCATTAAAGAAATGTGATGTAATCTACAATTTTTCTTATTAATGATTTTAATGATGCAAAATGCATTCTCATGCATCTTTCCATTTAGTTTTGTATCTAGTTTAGGGTAATTCCTTAATGTATTTATCTAGTCACAAATAAGAATTTTTTGTGCATAGCTAGCCAGACCAACATACCTAACCTTGCTTGCACCTAGCTCTATGCTCAACACTTATCCATATGCTTATATGCACATAATCCTAGTCCGATCAGGTTATTTGATAGATTCTAATAATTAATCTAATACTAATCTATAATCCAATCCTACCATAATTAGATTCAACCTAGTTGTCTAACCCACATCATGTCCACCGTTGCAAGGTCATCCTTACAATCTTGATCTTGATCCTTTTAAATGTAAAATCAAAAACAAACGTTGAGTGTGCTGGTCTCAACTTTGGATTTAGATGTAAATTTAGAGAGGCCTTACTACATCATTTTAGTGAAGATAAACGAAATGTTCTAAAATAGTCAATATTGTTGAAATGTTTCTTCTATGGGTAGAACATCCCACCATGTTTGTGATTCCAAAGATTCATAGAAATATTTAGTATAAAATTTATGAATCTTCCTTGGATAATTAGTAGAAAAACGTGGTACTTTTCAAATGTAGAAATGAACATGAGGAAGGGCCTTGTTGAGAGTTTGGCATTCACGCAAAACTTATGGAGACTTGTAATTGTGTATTTTAAAATGGCTTCTTTTTAAATGGGAGAGACTTTATATCTTAGGGAATATGATTGCTAGCCATAACATCTTAAAATTTATTTTTCTTTATACTTATTCATTGAAAGCAATATAGGAATAGGGCTCTTAGATTCATGAGAAGATTTACACAAGCATGTAGTGGAGTTAGAATAACCGTAATTATTATGAATGAGACTGGTTTTGTAGAAACCATATAGATTACAATAAGGATTTTAAAGATCTATATTTCTCTTAACAATCATTTTCAAACATTGTTTCTTAGATTTTGGTGAATCATACCTTTTAGCTCAAATATGGTGTAGTTTGTGATCTCTTATTTTCATGGGTCTTAATAAAATCTTCTACCTATTCTCCTAATCTACATGCAAAAGACATTATGAAGTGTGCTTTTGATGTGTGTTGGTGCTAGTCTCCTAATTTATAGGAATCCTTTTCTTTATTAAATAATATTCATTAAATCTTCAAATATTGCATAATTTCATGGTATATAATATTGATTTGGCTTCTCTTGCTTTATCTTATCTATCACTATAAAATTGAAAAAGCATTTTCAATTTTAGTTGACCAATTCCTAATCACATATATTAGATCTTCCCAAAGTATTATTATCAATAGACCCATCTAGGATCTTTGTTTCCAAGTCTTCCCCACTAATCTATTAACTTAAAATAATTTAATAGCATAAATAACCTCTTGTACATCTATCAAAGTATTTTAGAATCAAAGAACTTCTAAAGATTGTGTAACAATTTCATGCTGTTATCATAAGAATATATAATCTTCTCTATACTAATTACATAGTTATCTGTAATGGAAAATCTAAATTGAGTTGGTATTAGAACCTTATCTATTGTATCTTCTATATTATTATCCATGATTCACCAATCTCATCTATTATATCTTCGATATTAGTAACCAATCTCTAAGCATCACCTAGATGGAACCCATAATTACTATGAGCAATGTTATGTGGCTTTTTGTAAGAGTTTAATTCTTCAATGTTTTTTCTTTTACCTTTCAATCTGGAAGAAAAAGAAGGAGATCAATTCACATCAATAGGAGTAGTAGCAAAGGTCAATGATTCCACATTGATATTAAGGTTTTAACTTCTACTATCACTTCCTAATAACCAATATTTTTTTTTAACCATGAAAGGTGATAGAATCACCCATAACATTAATTCAGAAAGAAAAGTTACATATTTTTCTCAACCAGTAATTGTCTAGATTTAACAAAATTACATATATAAGTATGGAGCAACCTACGACTCATAAAACATAACCAGAACTATATCAAAAAACTAAAGATAATCAAAGAGAATTAAAGTTCCCTAGCAGCTTGACTAAATACCAGTTATATATCCTCGTCTATGGAGGAAGGATCTAGCAATTGGAACATCATCAACAATGCTATTGTAGCCAACTTGGGGGCTCTATCTGGGCGATGGCCTCTAATGAAACTGTTATGTTGTAAAATGTCTCCCTAAGACTTTTACCTCCTAAGTTTAGCTCCTAGGTCCCCTTAGATTAATCATGCATGTGTAAAACTTGTCTCGAAGCAAAATCCCCTAAAACCCATGACAAATGGGGCTTAGAGGCCTATCTCAATGCTTAATCAAGACTAAAAATAGGCCTATGGACTTTGGCACCTGCGCCCTAGTCCAAACCTATTTTGCCGGGACCCAAATTTTAACGTGTCAGTTTATGATCGTTAAAAGGTTTCCCTTTGTCGGTCTTTTCAATTTGAATTACGAATGTTAGCGGGAATGCATATGTAAACATGTTTAAGACTTCATTTTACTCCTAGTTGAAAAAGGTGAACTTATGATCATCAAGCAAAGAGCATTCATGACTCCAATTTGGAGTAGAAAGGATGGTAATGGTGTAGACACTTATGTTTTTTGCTCTTTGTGCTTTGTCTCTCTCTCATCTCCACTGTTTAAAGGTGTTTTTTTGTAATAGTAAAACCAGATGATACATTCCTTGTTATCTCTATATGAACATTATAATAACATTTTTCAATATAGTATGGGTGTTCTATCACCTTTTAAAAAATAAAAGAAAAAGAATAAAGTTGAGGACTCGATCAACCTCTGTCATATCCATCTACCTGGTTTCACTCAATCTTAATTCAGAAATGCACTGCATATAAAGCATAGGTCGCCATAGTTTCTATCGGGGCAGTGTTTTCAAAAAAGGGACGGATTTAACTAATTGGCGGGATAAATAAATTTTGAGAAGTGGTGCTTTGTACCATATGCACCTTTACAAGAAATGTTGTCTGTTTTGGAATCGCCTGACACACACTAAGGAGATTGTCGATAGATAATTTTGAGATTGCCCCGATGCCCCAAAATGCATGTGCTACAATCCCTGTTAGAATAGCACCGCAATGATGGAGGTATTCCAATGAAGGCTTATTCCAGTGGACTAATGTGTTTCTTCTATGTTGGGAGAATACAGATTCAATAAACTTCTTAAATTTAAATAAACTTCAAAATAATTTATATATTTGAGTAATATAACTTTTTTAATTGTTCACTTTGGTTGTTTTCATTAGAATTGAATATAATGTTGTGCATTTCTTATAGAATAATCTTTCTGTACTTGTTCAAATATTATTTTATTGAGATATGTGATCAAACACTATACATAATATAATTAATAAGAACAATGATGTATTTAATCTAACTTATGCAACAAACTTTTCTAGTTAACTATTAAAATGATTTGCATATTAAATTACAACACACCTATTGTGTATTTAGTTAAATTGTGTATGGAGCTACCTAAAATGATGAATTTTAAAGTTATTAATATAAAGTATATGCCAAAGTATTTTTAAATAACCTAGCTTTGGTATTTTCTATGAAAATCATTAAAGAAGAGTAATGTAATGTGTAATTTTTCTTATTAATGATTGTAATGATGCAAAATACATCCTCGATGCATAATCCCATTCAATTTTATATCTAGTTTAGGTGAATGCCTTAATGTATTTATATAGCCACAAATCATAATTTTTTTGCATTGTTAGGCCCACATACCTAACCTTTCTTGGACCTACCTTTATGCTCATCACTTATTTGTTTCGCATGTGCACATAATTCTAGTCCAATTAGGTTATTTGATCCAAAATCCAAAATAAACATCTAGTTGAGTAGGCCCATCTTACGATTTGTCGGTTATACTCATATATAGAAAGACATCATCTTGTCCTAATTTACAACAAAGAATCTAGACAAGGATTCCCTTAAAATAGCACCTCTTTGGGTGTAGCTTCTGGGTCTTCACTTAGAGTTTTGGAAAGAGGAAGTGTTCAAAGTGATCACTACCTTCTTTGGCCAACTAGCCACTATAGACCATATCACTCAGCCAAGAAGGCAATAAGTCTTTGCATGTATTTGGGTGAATATTTTTGGGGAGACTCCTTTTCCCTCCTCCATCATTCTATCTTCTAAATTTTGGTCTTCGAACCATTTACATCTTATGATAACTCTCTCTTTTTTTTACTCATTCAAGAAAATGGGGCATAGAGATAAATTGTGCCCAAATAAGGTAGGTTCAACAAAAATAGATAAGGTTTAACCTATGGAATTTTAAAAACAAATGTAGATTTGGAGCACCAAGAGAATCTGACAACTAGTGGGGGAAAGGAGGAACAAGGGTCCTTGGAGGCTCCTCTAGCCATGCATTCCTTGAATGAGGATTATATATTTGAGCAGTATAACTTTTTTAATTGTTCATTTTGGTTGTTTTCATTGTAATTGAATATAACATTGTACATTCTTAGAGAATAATTCTTTGTAGGTGTTCAAATATTATTTTATTGAGAGATATGATCAAACACTATACATAATTTAATTAAAAAGAACAATGATGTCTTCAATCTAACTTATGCAACAATCTTTTCTAATTAAATATTAAAATGATTATCTAATAAGTGGCATATAAAATTACAACATGCCTATTGTGTAAATTTAGTTAAAATATTTTATGAAAATTAAATTTTTTTTGGTATTTGGCTTTAACTATTTAAAATAGAAAAGTAAAAAAAGTAAGTTAAATTAAATATTAGCATCTTGATATATGGAGCTACCTAAAATGATGAATTTTAAAAATGATTGTAGAATAAAATAATATTAAATATAAAGTATATGCCATAGCATTTACAAATAGCCTATGTGTAGTGTCTTTCTATGAAAATATTTTTAAAAATGTAGTTTATGTGTAAATTTTTTTATTAATGATTGTAATGATGCAAAATCAATGCATCTTCCCATTCAGTTGTGTATCTAGCTTAAGGAAACGCTTTAATATATTTATATAGCAATAAATGAGAATTTTTTATGCATATTTAGGCCCGCATAACTAATTGGGCCATGTCCACAATTGCAAGATCATCCTTGTAGTCTTCGTCTTGGTCCTTTTAAATGTAAAATAAAAAATAAACATTTAGTTGAGTAGACCCATCTTACAATTTGGTGGTCATACTCATGTATAAAAGACATCAACTTGTCCTCACTACAACAAAGAATCATTGATTACCACAAAAACAATCATTCATGCAAGCACTTTAATCAAGAAAGAACTCTATCTTATATAATCAAACTCATACTATCACATGTGAAGCACCTAACAATCATTCTGGAATTCATGTGCATGTTTGAATCTTGTTCATATCAAGATATTTTAAATACCACCAACTTGATAGAAAAACCTAAGATTATGACGAAGAATACCATTGCCTAGTAGTCCATTTATCCAAGAATTCATAGCATAGAATCTGTAAGTCATTGAAGATTGAGTTCAGATCTATATAATGAGGTTGCAACTATGAACTTGATACAAAACATTCAACTTGACTTGGCATAGAGAAAAAAGGTATATTTTGACTCTTATCCACATATAGGATTGTAGAGTACATCCATAGATTTTGAGGCACATAAGTCTCATTGTCCACAACAAATTGTACTCATTTGTCACTTACAACATTTTTAAAAGTCAAAATTTTTAAAGTCAAGAATACCCTCATGAGTGATCTAATTCATAGATGAATCTTGGGAGAGGATGGAGAGGAGAGTTGTAGAGGGGAGACTGGGGAGCGCTCTCAGATCAATAGATCTTAGCTATGACGTTAAGGGAGGAATGTAGAAGATATCTTCACTTGAAGACAAACCTGGCAAGTACCAAGGCCAATCAAATGAGTGGTTCTATCACCATGCAAGAGTTCTTGGGTAGATAAATAATGATTTTTTCAAAAGAAGAGGTTTCAGCCAAAGAAATGAGTGGAAAGGGAATGAAAAGACATGTTTCCTTCATTGGCAACAAGTGATGGAACAAATGGTAGGCAGATAAGGCACTCCCACACCATGTAAACCTCTCCCTGGGAATTTGGTTGAGTTAAGAGGCAAAATGAAGAGTGGTATGCAACTTTGGGGAACACAAGGGTGAAAAATGAGGGAGTATTCACCAAGAACAGAAATACCCTTTAACAGGGAAATGATACTAGATTGCACCCTGGCACCAATAGAGAATAGAGGAACATCTAGCCACCTAGCATTATCAACCAAAGTAGCTCTCCAAGAACCCCCCAACTTTCCAATAGATGCAGGAGATACAAGTTCAAATCCTGGACGTAATTCTTGAAGGAAGGTTGGAAAAACTCACGGAAACAGCAATAATCGGTAAGTTTTGGTAAAACCATATACATTTGTTTGATCTACAGGAGTGGATAATCTAAAACTAGCCTCTATTTGAGGAGTTATTGGAGTTAGACAAATATTTTTTTGTAGTCATATTCCCCTCAAAGGAAGACCGGGAGATTGTTTTTTAAAAATTTGATTGGTTTTTTCAGAGTGCAAGAGCTTTACTGCCAACCCTGGAAACCAAACTTCAAGGCTACCAAAATCGATCTCACTTTCTTCCTCTTCTAGATAAAACTTAAAAACTTTCCCTTGGAATATACGGACATAAATATCTTAAGACTATTTGGGAATTCCATAGGTGTATGCCAACGGATAGAGGAAAACCAACTGAATAGCCTTGAAGGTGGCATCAGAATGTGTACTCACTTTAAGACTAAGAGGGATTTTCTAGAAACAGTTAATTACAAACATATGAAGGCATTTGAGAACAAAAAAATATATTATGGACCCGAGCTTTGCTGTTCTAACTCCAACGGTTTTGCCCACATTAACTATAGTAATTTCTTTCCCGAGGATAAAAGGGAAACTAACAGAAAAAATCAAAACTTGGATAAGGTAAATGACAAGGAAAGGTGGAAAGAAAGTAGAACACCTACATCTACCTAGAATAGAGTCCTAGGTCCCCCACACAAATGAACACTCACAACCTAGAGCATAAATTGTATCAGAGGAATTCTTCAACAAGATAGATTAGGACCTTGGGAGACTAGTAGATCTTTAAGTGTTGATCCAGACCTCTCCTATAAGGGAGGATTTTGGTATAGAAATGGGATTGTTAGAAATTTTGATATAGAAGAGACAAAAAACTCAGATATTGTTAGATATATTACTAGAGAAGAGGTATAACTATCAAACAAGTCCCTTGGATCCATATTAGATGAAGTCATTTCCAAAGTAGGGAATGGCATATGTGATGAAATTGTAGAAGAGGCTCTATAGGAGAAGATGGTAATAGGAGACACACCATGTAACTTGGTATTTATTAGACAAATTTCACAAAGAAAAAAGAAACCACCTCGCCATGACAAGCCAAGAAGAGTCATATATCTAAGTACTACAAAACATATGATGAGATAGCTACAGACATCCAAACCACAATAGAAAAAACCTTAAGATTGAGGAGAGTGGAATTCTCTCCTTATGTGAAATAAAAGTACTCTTATGGAATGTTAGGGGATCAACGCCCCGAACAATAGATTCCTCATCAAGAGATAAATTGATGAGGTGAAATTGGATATAGCATTACAATTAGAGACTGATTTGATCAAAGAGAAAGGAAAGAAAATTTTCCAAATGAAATCTATTTTAAGAAACTTTATTGTGTAGTTGAGTTTGGTAGTTTAAAGACCTATTTTAGATTTTTGAATTTAAATGAAATCTATTTTGAGAAACTTGATTGTGTAGGTGGATTTGGTAGATTGAAGACCTGTTTGATGGTGACTAGTTGTCATTGATGTCAAAAAGGTTAGTTGTTGAGTGGTTTTGCAGAGAATGTTTCTCAGGGATGCAAAATGCTTAATAGAGTGGTCTTGCAGAGAATGTTTTTCAGGGATGCAAAATGCTTAATAGAGTTGTGTTTGGTCTTGTGCAAATACTTCATGAATAAATCCTCAAGAATGGTGCAGTTTTAATTCAGGATGTCTTCAAGTGGTAGTGATTTAATACGAAGACATTGTATTGTTTGTTTCTTCTTTTGAATCCTTAAAGTCTTGTGATGATCACATCATGATGTGATGCAAAGTTGGTTGACAAAGTAAGTTCTCAAGGTCTCATCAGGATTGTAGGTCATTTAAGGATCACTTGCACTTGCACTATTGGCATAGGTCATTTAGGATGATGTCTTTCACAATTGTTCATTCTATCAGGAATGCCAAACAGGAGTTGTTCATTTGGAGATGATTTCTTGATGTTACAGGTTGATAAGGGTGATTATAACTAGATTGCTATTGGTAAAGTTTTTGGTGTCATCAACATGTTTGTTCAGAGGTGAGCAAAGGTGAACAAGAGTTTACAAGTGGATCATCCTTCTAGTAGTATATTGTTGTTGGATTGATGTCAAAGTTTGTGATTGAGTTGCTTTGAAAAGTACATCTTCAGGAGTTGAGGAATTGCCTTATTTGGTAACAATGTTGTTTATGACAGAGGCATTTATAGTGAAATCTTAAGTTTTTATTTACTAAGATTTAAATGAATTTCAAGGAGGTATGGTTAAGGTTATGTTGGAGGCTTAGAAGATAATTATTATGCATCTAAAACATATTCTATGTTTACCTTCTCTGCCCGTCTAGTGCAAATTGCACTTTTCTTATATTTTGAAAGTGACTTACAATAGCAGGTTTGTAACTTAAATGACACCGTTTGAAGGGTCCTCCAGTCATGGTGGTTACCGGCCCTCTCTCTAGTGCTACCGGCACTGTCAGTCCATCCTCCGTTGCTCGGGCGCCAAAATGAAATCAACGGCATATGTTTGATTCTTGATAGGCGGGAAACTTTAAATCAATGGATGTGTTTGAAAACCCGACCACCTCCTCTGCCGTTCAAATTTGAAGGTCTTTGAAATGTCATGAATGTTTAAACTGCTGTCAAAACCTAAATTTTAGCCCCATTGGAAGGAATTTCTTTAGGATTCCTATATTTGTTTTTAGAAGTTTTTTTTGTGAGATTTTTAAAAGGAATTCTTTCTAAACTTTTATGTGTCGTGGCAGAGTTTTTATTGAGAGATTTATTTCTCAAATGAACATAAAGTTTTCTTTATGCAATGGCAAATGATCAGGAAATTGAAGAGAATTGAAATGAAAGGTCAATTTTTTTTTCAGAGAGAATGAGAAGTTTTTTCAATAAGCTTGCAAAAAAATATAAGATCAAAGGAATGATTTTTTCTTGAAAGATTTTTACAGGTGGTCACATGAAGATCTTGCTTCAATTTTTGACAGAGAATATAAAGAGATACAGAATGTTTTTTCTTGAAGAGGATCAATTTTTGAAAGAGATTTTATTCTCTCACACAAGGGCAGATTCAAATATATTATTTAAGATTTTAATTTTGTTTGAGAGAGAAATATAAAAAATATATATTTTCATTGTAAATTAGATTTTCTTCTTGCAGATGGTTTTTTTTATTATGTAGATATTATTTTTGTGAGATGTTTGCAAAGAAAAAGAAAATGAAAAGACACTGAAGAAAATATGAAGAGAATTCAAGTAAAAGAGATTTTATTTTCTCTTACAGGGCACTGATTTTTTATTGAAGACAAAATGTTCAGATTGAAATGAATATGAAAGGTCAATGAATTTTTGAAAGGTTAATGAATTTTTGAAGAGGATTTTTGCAGAGGAAAGGAATATGAAAAGATATTCAGAATTTGTATATAATGGTTTTAACAAGTACTTTGACAGTGTGTGGGTGTGGAACTGTATACAGAATGAAGACATTTTCTATGACATCCTCTTCAATGATATAGATTGAATTAAGCAAGAAGATAATATGAAATTGAATATCCAAAAATGAATTGTTTTGAGCATCAGATGCAGGATTGGAGACATACACATGGAGAAATCACAAATGGAGGTTGTATTATGCAGAGATGAAATATTGAATTGAATGGAAACAGAGTGTCCCTCTGATCTTGTTTATTACTTCAAGTGAAGATTTGGTTTGCCAGTGAGGCTTATTGGTCAGTGAGACCTATTTGTTTACCAGTGAGGTATATCAGTGTTGGAAGTGGGTGCTTCTGTTTGGTATTGGAGTTGGTGCTTCATAAGGAGTTGGTGCTCCTAGATACATAGTGTAGCCAGTGAGGCATGTTTTATCAGATAAGCCAGTGAGGCAGTTCTGGAGTGGTTTTTTACCCCTGGAGGGTTTTCCACTCATGCAATTCTTATGTCTTGATTCATATTGACCTTCTCTCTGTGGTTGTATGTTTTACTCATAAGTTTTTGTTTTTCATTCTCAATTATGTGCATATGTGTTTGACAAATCAATGATAGCTTTCTCTCCTTGTGCTCTGCAAGTTAAAGTTTGTAAAAAGATTTGAAAATTCACACAACACTGATTCACCCCCCCTCTCAGTGTTGTCCTTAACTCCTACACTGTTTTAGATGTATTACATCCTATCAATGTTTTCATTGGTATTTGATGTATATCATCTAATAGATGTTGAATTCAAACTAGCTTTGGTGATTTAATTTGATGTCCTACTTATCTACGATGACATGCAATTCATGATTTTTAGATTAGGCATGCTAGACGAACATTATCATTTAACCTATCCTTGGAGATTATGTTCTATTACATCCATTGTCAAACAGGGTATATTTAGAAGTTAAATTTTATTTGTGATCTATATGAAATGGTCATTCATTTTATTTTAAATCACTTTTTATTGTAGCAATCTACGTTGTGTGGGTATGGATGTGCCTATGGTGAGAAATACAACAAATTTTAGAAAGCCTTAGATGCAATATGGTTTGGATATAACACATATGGTAATGCTTTAAATTTATGTGCAAGAGAACCCATAAAACATAGAAACATAAAACTAAAACGTATGAGCTGAATCCCCTAGAAATATGAGGTAAAAGATGAGCATTATATGTGAGAATAGGGATTTTAGCCTTTGCAATTTATAATTTTTTTCCTTTTCCTCTTCCTTTCTTGTTTGATACAAATTATGATATTTTGTATTGACTATGTTCCATATACCTCATGACTTCATTTGGATCATATCTAGATAGTGATGGATGATGAGGAATTGTTGAACCTCATACTTTAGTAGATAAATTCTTGTCAAACTAGGGGGTGTCTGAAGGCTACCTATAGAAGGGTGATAAGAAGTCTTTACCTAGTAGTCAACCTACTTTATCTAGAAAAAGGAAATATATGCCCACTTTAATCTATTGAACTTGAATTTTAAACGACTAACTACAGAATTGAAGTATTGGAATAGAAATCGAAAATACTAAATGCAAAATGAAAAGTAAATTTTAGATAAAGCTTTCTATTATTTCAAATTTTCTTCTCAAAATGACTAACATACACAAACTTCTTACAACAATACTACAAGTTGCTTGAAACAATTATAACATGAATAGTAATAAGATTGACAAACACAAAAGACCTATAGGTTAGCTATATATAATCACAACTAAACTAACATCACATATTCATGTTAAACATAAAATAGTTAGCTATAATATATTGGTCCACATTCTCCAATGAGTGGCTATCTCTCCAAAGGAAGTGGATTGTTCTCAACTTAGCATTCTCAAATCAAAATAATAGAAAAACATAGAATTTTATTTATTCATTCACAATAGTAACACTTTAAGTCTACATATTCTCCTTTCATTCAAAAGATAAAAGATAATTGAACATATGTCTCTACTTGTAAATATGATTGAAAATAGAACAACAATATCTAGCTAATAATAATTTCTCTAGACTTAAGTTGTCTTCCTATAGAATCCTCAATCAATGTTGGAATTGGCACTTATATAGTATATTGTATTGGTCTCTCTGGAGTGCCTCCACCTTATGTGGAGCTGAATGTCTCTAGAATTGGTGAGGAGGTCTCCACTGTAGTCTCTTGCATTGATTGATTTCTTCCAAAGTTCCAACCTACTTCTTCAAAGAGTGTCCAAGGCATCTTGTATGAAAAATAGATCTTTTGCATAAATTTTGTTAGTGATTCATGAAGGTTAGTCGATAATAAATAAACCAAATAAATGTAATCTTTGTCTACTCTTAATAATAAATAATTCTTTACTTAAACATGATTGGCATGAATATATAGTAGAAAAAGGGAAAAGGTAAGTGCTTTGGAAAAATAGATGAGGCCATATTTTGCCTCATCATTCTACCCCAAACCTACTATTTTACAAGTCCTCCTACAGGTCTAGCTAAAGAGGATGTCTAGTCCTACCTTTTGATTTCATCCCTTATTTTATTTCTCTCCTCCCATAAATGGCTACAAACATGTGATTGAACCATGATGCACCATTTTCCTTATAATTATCCATAAATCATCTATTTTTCTCATTACTCCATTTTTCCATTTTTCAAATTTTAATTCAAACTACATGGAGGTAACATTTATAGGCATAGGAGGAGATAAAAAGAGTAGGGGTATAAATCTCATTCCAATCTAGTATTCCTGGTATTCATATATCATCTCCCACCGCCAAAGATCTTTTATCTAACTAGAGTAGATTATATGGTGAATTTTTTTCTTGTTTCTCAAAGATTGGGAAAGTGTGTTGTACCTTTCAAAACAAGCATCTAAATCCTGATCAATCAAATTCCCTGATCCGCTCAGAGCTCCACATACTTTTAATAGGCTTTCCACATACCTTTTTGCATTAGGGGATACTTAACTATTCTCTTAAGTTATTTCCTGAATTCTGTAGGCTTATAATTTCAGAGCCTCATATAAGTAATCCTATAGTTTTCTTTGTTTGATTGTATTTGTTTTTCCTTTCTTGCAAGGCTACCTAGTTTTATAATGTGGACAAAAAATTCATGCAAAAGGTTTCTTTAGTGTAGAGTGGCATCCTTAAAAGTTTCTAGAAATTCTTTGTCATTTGGTTCATATGGAAGGTTCCATGAAATTCTTAGTAGTTTCCATTTCAAATATTGTTCACTCAAAAACATACTATACATTATAGATGGCTTCCTATAGGCATGAAGTAAATATCATGTCCTATAAGCTTCCTAATTACTTTCTCTAAATAGTAATTCTTTTCTTAGAGGGTAGTTACCTGAGCTTTCAATTGAGAAATTTCCTCATCTCTATATTTCAGTAATAGTGGGCCATCCGCGTCCAAAGGACTTTTAGAATTTGTACTATGAACTCTCATGAAGACAGGTTTAGCTTGTACCTTCTTGTCCTCCCTTGGAGGTCCATTTTGAAGTTCTTGAAAAACTTTCTCTAGTTCCACATTTTTACTTACATATCATACCATTTCTTCATGTGTTTCATTATTATTTTATAAAATGAAAGAATAGCCCTCATTAGATTCTTGGTGAGGTTTTCAATGTTTTCATCTCTAATAGAAATGGCTTCTTGGAGATTAACAATCTCTAGAGCTAGTGCATTTGTTTGAGTGGAAATTTCCATAGGCTCGCTTATTTGTTCTTTTAGCTCGATAAAATTTGGTTTCCTTGTCAATTAAAAGAAGCTTTAACATGTCAATTTATTTTTGATGGGGAATAATGATCTCTGCTTGAGAGAGTTCCATTGCATGCTAATTTTGTTGTTCCTCTATTTTATTTTCTCCATTTTCCCTCTTCAAAGTTTCCATTGACACTTTTCCTTTTGACGAGCTTCTCTAGAGGGGAGAGACAAAAGATGGTGTGCCTGCTTCTCGTTTTGCCTCTGATGGGACCCTATAAATGTTCTTCCATGGTTCTAGTATTTGGCCCAAAATCTTGTGTCATCATGTTGAAAGGTCTCTGGTCTAGGGTTTTTTCATAATGAAAATACTCTAAGTAATACCCTAAACCCTAGTGTCATTGCAGTATGGGTGATAAAAAATCACTTTTGTTATATTTGTAAGATGACCGCCTTTTTGGGCTGGGGCCCTAGCTCTATTGGCTAAGTAATTTCGTTGCGATAAAAATGGTCATGAGTTCTAGTCTCCCCCCGTCCCCGTGGTACCGGAGGGCGTGTCGTGCTAGTGTCACCGGTCACGTGAAAAAAGTTTTCAAGGCACATTAAAAAAAAAGATGACCGCCTTTCACCCATTGCTCAATTCTTAAGTTGCACCGTTGTGTCCTAAGATACGTTGTTTACCAACCCCTTGCCATACAATTATCGCCTCCGGCCCGTGCCTAATATTTTTCATATATGTTAAAGTAATTTACATATTAAACCTTCAAAGGTCCCGTGGCCCCTTCTTCCCTAGTAGACGAAGGATGTTTTAAGAAATGTATGCCAAGGGTCAGATCCTACTAACTCCTTTTTGACAAGTGGCAAATGTTGATTCACTTCCACCGATGTTAAAATATTGACAAAGAAATCGCCGACAAAACTATGGAAAGTACACCAGTTGGTAGGAAGCCGTTCATCAGTTGCAACATAAAAATAGTGGTGGGTCTCAGGTGCTACATGGAGACTTCTCTATGGCTTCTGACATTTCGCCAAGCTCCACCAAGGGGTCCCACCAAATGATCGCGAAAAAGTGGAAACATGACACGTGGCCTCTGGAGAACGGGGTTGTGTTTGGGTGCATGAAATTGTGATGTGGCAAAGTCTCTGAGGCCAAGGATGCTTTTTGGGAGTTGTCCCATTGCATACGGCCAATCCAATGGTTTTCTGCCATTTTGCATAGATCAAATCTCCTACCAGATCTTTTGAGTGCGGAACCGCGGAGAGTGTCCTAACTGTACCGTTTGAAGGGTCTTCTCGGGATTGTGGTTAAGATGGTTGTCCAAGTGGCTGGATATCAATGGTTGATACTCAACAACAAAATTTTTCCACATGATGGACTAAACTGACATCATTGATCTAAGCCAACTAAGGAACTGATCGACGGCTCAAATTCAAAAAATTGATGAAATGATGTGTTAGCGCATGATCTGAGATACACCATTGCAGAATTAATTTCTCAGGCATGTATAGGGTCTCCATCACCGCCACTACGAGGGAATTAACTAACTGCAAGATTGGCTTATGCAGGATCGACCCTTGGGGATCCATGTTTCTACCAGAAATGACCTTTCATCTACTTCATGACGAGTTATGGCAGGATGACTAGGTTGAAATGATGAATTTGAGACAACTGATCTGGCATCTTCAATGCAAGAAGTGATGTTTTTAGTTATGCAAAATGATGAAATTCTATCTATCTGCTTGTTTTGGTAATCTTCAAAAGGTTTCCATTTATGACTAAGATACCTTGAAATGATTGGAATTTATTAACCATAGATGTAGCAGATGTGTGCGAGATCTTTCAAAGTTTTTATAAATAGGTTTTCTGAATGTTTCCTCCTACATTGTTTGATCGTGCTGACAGTATGGCTTTCCCCTGGTTCTGTATGTTCTTTTTTCTCCCCTGTTCTATTGGATTCTCTTCCCTATTCGCATGGTTATCAATATGTCCTTATAGAATTAGGAGACTTGGAGTTTTCTTTCTATGGAATAGGTGGTGCAGGGAAAATTTGAGAACAGAAGCAACATCCATTGATCCTCTATGATTTCTTCTCCCTTCTCCCTTCTCATCCGGATATGGGCTCTAAGTTAGAATCCCCTGCCTCCAGTAGTTTCTACTTCCCTAGAGGTTGCAGTTTCTCTTCTTAGTCAGAGAGGTATCATTGCTTCCTCTACCCCTCCCTTACATCTAATTTTCCTAACAGAGCTTTAACTCTAGGTGTAAGGGGATTGCCCACCCAGATGAAACAGAGAGGAGTAGAGGAAAGATTTATTGTTGCTGCTACTGCTATCCTATCTTGACTTCCAGCACCGTCAGAGTCAGCTATGTGTGGATTCCTCAAGTTTCTATCTGGTTGAGGTTGTTGGAAACCTCCTAACTAGAAGTGAGGAGTCACACCACTGCAAGGAAATCTAGAAATAGTGATGGAAATTCAAGCTTCCTAGGTTTCCTTTCGACATTGTTCCTTGCACGTTTTCTCATTTTCTGGTGTACAGCTTGGAAAGGCAGAGCAGTGAATCCCCCTATTGAGCAGTTGGCAGAATTTAAGGATGTCTGAGCCCTAAATGGAATCCGGTAAGTGTGTCAACCATCAACAATAAACTGGCCCCAATCCCTGCTAAAGTGAAAGAGCATACGGTTCAAAACAAATACCTCAGCATGTGTGGGTATTTTTGTTACAGAGGCATCTCTTTTCAGTTAAGAGATGGTTGCACCTGCATCTTGTTACATACTTCATCTTTGGTTAATTAAATTGTAACATCTTATGTCTTTAAGCCTGTAGCTTGTCTGCTCCCTTATTCTATAAAAGGGAATTCAGGGCTTATTCATAAGGCATTGGTTTGAGGTCATATTTCTAGACTCAGTCTAAAGTGTGGGATCAATCTGATCATGGAGGAGTTGTATATATTTAGCTTTTGAAATTAAGATTAGTTGTCCAGTTTCAGTCTTCATTTTGAGTTCAAATTTTTGATATATTTGCAAGGCTATTTGTAATTCAATGTCAGTTTATTTTACAAGTTATTGTTGATTTTCAAAGTATACTATCTCCTACTCATGTACACATTGTTACATTTATGAATACAATCTGATTAATGATTGATTTATTCATCATCACAGTCTTTCCTATGTTTGTATATTTTTTTTATGACATTTACTCAAGTAGTAAAATAATAGCTATAAGAGGTTTTTCATTTACATCTTTTTTGACTCTATGACCCTTGAACTAGGCACTAATCCATTAGAAATGCTATACTGTACTAAAACCCCCTTGATTATCCTCATTTTAAAATATCAGAACAGATTTCCCTTTCAGTTGTAGGTTGTAGATGTTAGTTTATTTACATGTTCCTCTGGAAAGAATTATGTTGAAGCTTGAGAATCTAGCCCATTACTTTACTCTATTATTAATTCTTCAAGCAATCTAGAAGGAACATATCTTCTTTAGAATAGTGTTTTGAGCAAGTATTTAGGAACCCCCCCCCCCACTTAAATAAACACTGGAAACCTGTTTTAGAAAAGGAACACCCTCTTTGGTCTTGCAGAGCCTAAAGTGCAGAGGAAAAGGATTGAAACCCCATTTCCTATTCGTTGGCCAATCCCTCGAGACAGATCAGTTATTAGAAATGGCCATTTTATAGATCTATTTTCTTGAGATTGGGTTGGGAATTTAAAACAACCAACAGATTGGCGACTCTATTGGGGACTTTTCAAATTATGTCTTATCCTGAGGTCTTAGCTCAATTACTATATCCCCATATTTATTACTGAGAGTCATAAGTCAAATTGTTATATTCCCTACGAAAGGGGTGGTGACTCTACTATTTTCATTCATAGTTGAGACAGAGATAAGCATGCTACATAAAATTTATGTGTAGGGATGTTTTATATGAGTCTACTATGGGACAGGATTCAGAACATAATTTGATTTTAAAGGAATATTTTGCTTTCAATGTTTATTCCTCTATATGCAGAGGTGGCAGCTCTATGAAGAAGGAACCTGATAAAAGCAGTCTGGTATTATTGATTTTCTTGATCAAGACAAAGTTTACATCAGTAACAAAGTTCTTTTCAGGTATTTTACAAAGCTTGAAGGACTTTCTAAATATTTCAATAAATGTGCAAAATGGATAAAATTAAAGGGTTGAATACTTTCTGTATATTTATATAAAAATCTAGTGGCTTAAAAATGTGTACTGTACAACCACATTTATGTTATCAAAAGGGGTTTGTCATGGAAATGTATAAAGCTATAGATTTTAGTAATATTTGTGGTTTTCTAAACCATATTCCCGATAAAATTAGAGATCAGATACCAAAGTTCAATAATGACAAATCCAAAACAGCTAGCAGCTATTTGCAAGATTTTTGTGACATAATGGGAGACTATGAGATAGATATTGAGGATGTAGTCATAAAGTTGTTTGTTCAAACCCTTAAAGAAGAAGCTAGAGATTGGTTTGCATATTTACCCAATCAGTTTATTTCTTCCTGGAAAGATCTAAAAGTAGATTTTATGGAGCAGTTCGGTGAGAGGATAGATGTAAGTTTGTTGATTAAAAGGCTCATTCAGGTTGAAAAAGAAGAAAAGGAATCAGTCCCAGCTTTTAATTTGAGATTTGCCAAAATAGTAAGGGATATCCCTGAAAATACTAGATCTAATGAGGCTATGTGGCTAATTATATATCTAGGTGCATTCAATGAAGAAGATAGTTATCTTTTGAGAGACAGAAACCCTACCACTATGAGACAAGCATATTCTTTGGCCATGGATATATAGAACAATCTAAAACATATAAGGATAAAGGATTGTGAGTCAATAGGAAACAACTTTGTTGAGAGAAATAAATCCAATTGTATCCTCATTTGCCAAAAGGGAAATAAATAGGACAGTTCAAAAAGGCCCTTATTAGCTCAGTCAACACAGGGAACTCAACATTTGAAAAATACCAGGAAAAGTATTGTTTGTGACCAGAATAATGGAATTCAAAGTTTATATAATTGCATCACTCATTTTTCCCCCCTAGTCAGGATGGATGGATATACCCAGATCCCTATAGGACACCGCATGAGATAAATGATATTCAGGCACATGGGCAATCAATAAATGAGGAAATAGATCACACCCTTGTAAAAGATGATTCTATTGAAAGATGTATGGGTAATAAAGAGATTTCTTTGTCCTATCAATGTATGGAAAAATTTGAAGATATTTCCCCTGTTTATGAGGAAATATATCTAATATTAGACAGTAAGGTTTCATCTCCTAGGGAATCATCTGGTTGTGATCCTGAATATCAGGTAAAATTGGTTTCTAAAAATAGTATAGAAAGTGATGAGCAGTTATCAGAATGTTCATATCAAAGTTGTGGAAACTCTGAGTCAGATGATAATATAGGCTATCAAGATAGTGATACTGAAGAATGTATGGAAGCAATGTATATAAGGTATAATCCACTTTATGATGAGCCTTTAGAGTTGTCAAAAATAAAGAGTATTGAACCTTATGGCTATAGAGATAATCCAATCTTTGAAGAAGAATCCTTAGAGGTTAACAAATAGGAGAACAAAGTTATTGACCTTCTTAACCCACTAAGGTAGGAAGAGTATGAATTGACATTAGCTTAGAATGTAGAGGTATTTGAGGACATAGGCTCCTCATTAATGGATCAGAATTTGGATGTCTTTTCTATTAGTGCTTCCCAATTCTCTACTTTTCACCAGATTGAATTGTCAAATGTAGTGCTGGAAAGTAAGTTCAGATTGTCAGATCTTCAAGAAAAGGTTGAGTATGACTATTTCAAGTTTGACATTAACTCAACAAATAATGAGGATGTCCTCAATATCAAGTATCAAGTGGAATATGAATGCTTTCATTTTTCAGATCTACATGGTAAATTTAAAGAAGACGAGCAATCAGGAAAGGATAATTATTTCAGTTGGCTAGATATGATTGAACCATGTGTTAACCCTTTGCCTAATGAAAATACATTTCAATCATCATTTGACCAGACATGCTGGGGAATATTGAAGAACATGGATTTAATTATCCTGTGAGCCATCTAAATATCCATAGCAGAAGCAAGATGGATTGTAATGAAGGTTTCAGAAATGGCCTGATGAAGTCTCTGGAAAATAGAATATTTGATAGAGGTAGATCTTGTTTTTTCCTTGCATAATGGCATGGGGCTATTATGTGTATGTTTTGGTCTGCTCCTCCAGAGTTCTTATGTGATCTTGCTTTGTTCAGGCTGAACAGATGTCCTGAACTAGAGCCACTGATGGGACCCTATAATTTTTTTCCATGGATCTAGTATTTGGCCCAAAATCTTGTGTCATCATGTTGAAAGGTCTCTGCTCTAGGGTTTTTGCATAATGAAAATACTCTAACTAATACCCTAAACCCTAGTGTCATTGAAGTATGGGTGATAAAAAATCACTTTTGTTATATTTGTAAGATGACCACCTTTCACCCGTTGCTCAATTCTTAAGTTGCCCCATTGTGTCCTAAGATACTTTGTTTACCGGCCCCTTGCCATACAATTACCACCTCCAACCCGTGCCTAATATTTTTCATATATGTTTAAGTAATTTACATATTAAACCTTCAGCGGTCCTGTGGTCCCTTCTTCCCTAGTAGATGAAGGATGTTTTTAAAGATGTATGCCGAGGGTTGGATCCCGCTAACTCCTTCTTGACAGGTGGCAAATGCTAATTCGCTTCCACCATTCCGTCGATGTTAAAATATTGACAAAGAAATCGTCCGCGAAACTATGGAAAGTGCGCTAGCTGGCAGGAAGTCGTTCATCAGTTGCAACATAAAAAATAGTGGTGGGTCCCAGGTGCTACGTGGAGACTTCTCTATGGCTTCTGTTGTTCCACCAAGCTCCACCAAGGGGTCCCACCAAATGACCACGAAAATGTGGAAACATGACACATGGCTTCTAGAGAACAGGGTTGCGTTTGGGTGGATGAAATTGTGACATGGCAAAGTCTCTAGGGCCGAGGATGCTTTTTGGGAGTTGTCCCATTGCATATGGCCAATCTGACAGTTTTCTGCCATTCTGTAGAGATCAAATCTCCTACCAGATCTTTTGAGTGCAGAACTATAGAGAGTATCCTAACTGTATCGTTTGAAGGGTCTTCTCAGGATCGTGGTTAAGATGGCTATCAAAGTGGCTGGATATCAATGGTTGATACTCAACAACAAACTTTTTCCACATGATGGACTAAACTGATGTCGTTGATCTGAGGCAACTAAGGAACTGATCGACGGCTCAAATTCAAAAAATTGATGAAATGATGTGTTGGCGTGTGATCTGAGATACGCCATTGTGGAATTAATTTCTCAAGTTTGTGCAGGGTCTCCATCGCCACCACTACGAGGGAATTAACTAATTGCAAGATTGGCTTATGCAGGATCGACCCTTGGGGATCCGTGTTTCTACCAGAAATGACCTTTCATCTACTTCGTGACGAGTTATGGCTGGATGACTAGGCTGAAATGAAGAATTCGAGATAATTGATCTAGCATCTTCAATGCAAGAAGTGATGTTTTCAATTATGTAAAATGATGAAATTCTATCTATCTGCTCATTTCGGTAATCTTCAAAAGATTTCCATTTATGGCTAAGATGCCTTGAAATGACTAGAATTTATTAACCATAGATGTAGCAGATGTGTGCGAGATCTTTCAAAGTTTCTATAAATAGGTGTCTCTAGATGTTGCCTCCTACATTGTTTAATTCTGCTGACAGTATGGCTTTGCCTTGGTTCTATATGTTCTTTTTACTCCCCTATTCTATTGGATTTTCTTCCCTGTTCTCATGGTTATCAATATGCCCTTATAGAATTAGGAGACTTGGAATTTTCTTTCTATGGAATGGGCGGTGCAGGGAAAATTCAGGGATAGTAGCAGCATCCATTGAGCCTTTGTGATTTCTTCTCCCTTCTCCCTTCTCATCTGGGTGTGGGATCTAAGTTAGAATCCCCTGCGTCCACTAGTTTCTACTTCCTTGGAGGTGGCAGATTCTCTTCTTAGGCAAAGAGGCATCATTGCTTCCTCTACCCCTCCCTTACATCTAAATTTCCTAACAGAGCTTTAACTCTAGGTGTAAGGGGATTACCCACCTGGATGAAATAGAGAGGAGCAGAGGAAAGATTTGTTGTTGCTACTACTGCTCTCCTAGCTTGACTTCTAGCACTATTAGAGTCAGCTATGTGTGGATTCCTCAAATTTTTGTCTGGTTGGGGTTGTTGGAAACCTCCTAACCAGAAGTGAGGAGTCACACCACTACAAGGAAATCTGGAAATAGTGAAGGAGATTCAGGCTTCCTGGGTTTCCTTTCGACATTGTTCCTTGCACGTTTTCTCATTTTCTGGCACGTGGCTTGGATAGGCAGAGCAGTGAATCCTCCTATTGAGCGGTTGGTGGAATTTAAGGATGTCTAAGCCCTAAATGGCATCCGGTAAGTGTGTCAACCATCAACAATAAACTGGCCCCAATCCCCACCAAAGTGAAAGAGCATACAGTTCAAAATAGATACCTCGGCATGTGTGGGTATTTTTGTTACAAAGGCATCTCTTTTAAGTTAAGAGATGGTTGCACCTACATCCTATTACAAACTTCATCTTTGGTTAATTAAAATGTAACATCTTTTGTCTTTAATCATGTAGCTTGTCTGCTCCCTTATTCTATAAAAGGGAATTTAGGGCTTATTGATAAGGCATTGGTTCGAGGTTAGACTTAGTCTAAAGTGTGGGATCAATCTGATCATGGAGGAGTTGTATATATTTAGCTTAAATGAAATTAAGATTAGTTGTCCAGTTTTAGTCTTCATTTTGAGTTCAAACTTTTGATATATTTGCAAGGCTATTTGTAATACAGTGTCAATTTATTTTACAAGTTATTGTTGAGTTTCAAAGTATATTGTCTCCTACTCATGTACACATTGTTACATTTATGAATACAATCTGATTAATGATCGATTTATTCATCATCACAGTCTTTCCTGTGTTTGTATATTTTTCTTATGACATTTACTCAAGTAGTAAAATAATAGCTATAAGAGGATATTGAACATGTAATATTGGTTTACAAGGATAACTAAGTATGGTTAACTCTGAAATTAGTGAAATATTGTAATGTAAAGCATTATTTTATCTTTACAGTAAACTGAAACTAATCACAGAGAGGTTTTTTCATTTACATCTATTTTTGACTCTTTGACCCTTGAACTAGGCACTAATCCGTTAGAAATGCTATATTGTACTAAAACCCCCTTGGTTATCCTCATTTTAAAATATCAGAACAGATTTCCCTTTCAGTTGTAGGTTGTAGATGTTAGTTTATTTACATGTTCCTCTACAAAGAATTATGTTGAAGCTTAAGAATCTAGCCCATTACTTTACTCTATCATTAATTCTTCAAGCAATCTAGAAGGAACATATCTGCTTTAGAATAGTGTTTTGAGCAAGTATTTAGGAACCCCCCCCCATTTAAATAAACACTAGAAACCTATTTTAGAAAAGGAACACCCTCCTTGGTCTTGCAGAGCCTAAAGTGCAGAGGAAAAGGATTGAAACCCCATTTCCTATTCGTTGTCCAATCCCTTGAGACAGATCAGTTATTAGAAATGGCCATTTTATAGATCTGTTTTCTTGAGATCGGGTTGGGAATTTAAAACAACCAACATCCAAGAAGGGGTAGGCTTCCATGGATGAGAAATATTTGGAGGAGGGATTTCCATCTCCAACTCCATAGTTAACATTTTGTTACCTACATAACTTTCTAGAGATGAAGTGGTATCCTTTTGCATGATTTCTTCTCATATATTTCCTAGAATAGTTGTATTTTCTTGAGAAATGTTTTCTTTTTCACTTCCTTCCTAAACAACATCTAGAGAAGTTGCAACTGGCTTTTCCTTTGAGTATGACATGAAGTCCTCAAAGTAAAAAGATGATAATGTAGCCAATATAGTTTCAATTTGATGTCTTCCTAGAGTAAATTTAGTTTGTGAAATCTCTAGATTGGATTTTTATTGTACATCATCCTTTTCTTGTGATATCAAAACTACTAAGAATGATTCCTCTTGTTGGGACCCAAAATAGCTGCAACCCTAAACCCTAAAACATTCTTAAATCACCTAGGCCAGGGATTGTCATCGGGGCGTTAGGAAGAGGTTTATCAACAAGTTAAGGGGTATTTTGGCCAACTAACAAGAGTGGGTAGACTCCTCTGCACTTTGAGCTCAGCTTAAACTCTGGAGGGAGATTCCAAGGGGTATACCTAAATAGGTATTAAGTTCAAACCAAATGAACAACTAAAAATATTGGACAACCAAACCCAACTCATCATCTTGACTCCAAAAGTTTTCACTATGTCAAGAATGATTGGTTGTCACATAACCCCTATATAGCTGATTTCAACTGTGTGAATGTACATGCACAGGAAGATGGTTTTTACCCCGAACCACAGGTGAATGATTTGATTGTTTTAAAATGGTGTTTGATCCCTCCACAATATGGACCGATGCCTACTCCATTGGGCAACTGAGTCATAAGCAATAAAGAGGGAAGAAAATATTTGAACCAGCATCAACAAAATACCAAAATGTATTCACATACATTTCTCAGATTATATTTCACACATTGGACATTTTTAATGATCCAGAACCAAACTACAAAGACCCATTTGTAACAAAGAGATGACTCAAAACAAAGCTTGTATTGATTTTAAATGTTGTCACACATTATCAAATCTCTATTACAATCGCACCAGCAAATATGGTGAAGGAAAACATACAACTGTGATTATACATTCCCTTGAATCTTTACAAATGTCCATGGAGACATACCAATACATAAAATATGCTTTACAATACATTCCTACGCTGCATCAAAACACATTCTCCATTCACTGCCCAAACTGTTTTGATTTGAAGCCCTAAAACTATCTTGAGGCACTACAAACCAGACAATTGGCTTAGTGACCAACCCTAAGAATGTCCTTCAAACATGTATATATAGCATTTCATCTTTACTATAGCACAATGGCATGCAAGGGGAGAAGTCAACAAGAAGGGATGTCGACAACGCTGCATTAACTCAAACTGGCATTCTTTGAAGCGTGCCCTAACACATATCTACAAAATCTATCGTGAAAGCAATGCACGCCCATGCCCAAAGGTACAAAGATTGATCAAATGGAGTCACATTGGTGTGGGGAAGTGGGAATACCATCCCTACATGAAAACAAGCTCTTATGGAGCATTAATGGCGACCAGGAGGGTCATTGGCCAATCAAATCGCGCTTTCTCTATGAAGAAAGAAGTCGTCGAGGTTTTAGAGATCGGGCCTCCGATCCTCTGTCCTATCGCTTGCAGAAGAAAGAATGAAGAAGACCATATCCCCGAGCTCAGACATTTACACTTAGAACATTTAATCATAGTGGAGATCAGACCATCGACATTCTACCTTCTAGGAGGGAAGAAGAAAGGAACTCTGTACTATGAAGTCTGAAAACTTGTTTGTATTCCATAAGGGTCTGGTGAAGTTCAGAGTTCAGGCCTTTGGCCTTCTAGCTTCCAAAGAAAGGAGGGGAGAAGGTGAAAAGACTGAAATCTGATCCCTGAACACTTAGAAGAATTTGCAATGAAAAGGAGCAGAACTCGAGTACCGACCCTTCATTCCTGGATGACATCACTGCCACCTAGCATCTTTTCATGGTTCTATGGTCGCCTTTTTCCTTAATAAAATATCATCCATGGAATGGTGGAAATGGACTAGAACACGCCACGTGGCCCATCAGGAGTCGATCGTCAGGCCTTCCTCTTTCCATCTTCCAAAAGGAAGAAGGTGGAAGGGAGAAAGCCCAAACTTCAACCTCTGCTATACACTTGAATATTCAACCCCGTCAAACTCTGGCCCTCATTCCTCCATTGGAACACTGAAGAAGGCTGAACAACACAACTCTGAAGTCTGACGCTCTGCAACATTTCTCCATACTTAGAACAATTTATCATTTCCTTGAGTGGACTTCGGCCCTCGGGCTTTCTCCATAATGCTTGCCATTAGGAATACGGAAGGGAGGAACTCTGACCTCCGAAAGTCTATAGAACACTTAGAATTTCAACACTTAGGCAATATTCAGGGTTAAAAGGGAAAGCATGATGGAAGGAGGAAACCCGAAACTCTGAACTCCGACAAAGGGAAAAAAACACAAGGGAATACTTAGAAATTTTGACTTAGTCATTTTTTGGGCTTTTCCCTTGTGCTTTTCAAATGGAAAACACATGAAAACCTATGAAAGATGTCTCAGATCGGTTATAAACTATAGGTTCAAGTGGGATTGAAATAGAACTTGGGGAGAAAAAGGGGCTTTTTGAGGACTTATTTTTCAAGTCCCAACAATGGCTCTGGTTGAGGACATGTGCCAAGCAGTGGCATAGCAAGAACCAGCTGTCTCCAAGTAGACCAAAAGCAAAAAATGAATAGGGGAAACACCAAAAACATATTTACAAACACATATACATGAAAAACATAGTCATGAACTTGGACGCACAAAAGGAAAGTTGACTGTGATCAAAAATTCAAAGCACTGCAAACCAAGCTTGCACAAAATTATTGCAACTACTTGCCTCTATCAAAAACAAGCTGACTGAAGGAGCTAACCTCCCTCAAACCAGATTTGAATTTTTTACCCAGTTGCAACAACTGAACGCTGCCCTCGGCATGCACTAATCTGCAACATATACTTGTTGAGCCAAGGTCAGCAGCAAAAGAAAGAAATGAAGGCAAACCTCCATTACCATGTGCCAGGCTATTATACCTACTACCCTTTTCATACAAATTGAAGGGAAAAGAGAACACCTCCAATTCACATGGCAAAGAAAAGTGTGCCTAAATCTTGTAGAACAAACTAGAAAGATTCCAGCTCAGGTATACCTTCGAGTTGGGTAGGAACATGTTGATCTTCAACTTGGCACTCATGTAGCTGTTCAATGTCATTATTATGTGTATGTTAGGCCCAAACAAAAGATTCAAATTCTAGCACATCATCATTACCCACAACATCAGACACCTGACCTTCATTGCAAAGGAAACATTCATATTCACAAGTGTCAAATTCTTGGATAATAGGCTACTAGCATACAACATTTTCACACATGCTAATGTCTTGTTCAACACTTGGATCACAAATCTAATCCATATCTTCATCATCACCAGCATAAGAGTCATAATGAGGTTTTTCAAATGATGGACTACATCCATCCCATAACCTCTCTATTTCAATCTCATCTGGGCAACTCACTGTATTACAGTTGCTACTGCATATAGGTACAAAACTATCCTCCTCCACACCACCACAAGGAATTCTATCGATTTCATACATAACTAGATCAACAACAAAAAGTTCATCATAGAGGCTGCTCTTATCAATGTCAGTAGCTTTAGGATCATCCAACTTGAACCAGCCAATACACAAATCATCAGTAAAGGATGAACAAGTGTAAGAAATATCACTTGAAGCACAAGACACCTTAGCCTCCACACAAGCATCCCTAGCACAATCAACTTCATCACTATCAAAAGGGACAAAACCTGGGAGCTCACTAAATAAAAACTCATCATTGCCACCACTCCCATGGATTGACTCATCCAAATGCAAAGAAGTGCATATGGTACTCTCAACTTCTACATTGCCAAGATTCATTGCATCAAACACCTCTGCTCTCATATCCTCACTGTCAAATTGCCCTTCCCCAAGATTGTATTCACCAGCATCATAACCCACAGTAAGGTCTTCAATGTGAAACCCAATGCCTGCACCTTTACTTGTCTTAGATCAGTTATTATTGGGTGCAGGCCTGCTACAGTCATCCTTAATTTTAGGCTGGGAATCACAAGACAAAGCACCAACATCATCATCCACAAGGGATGATGCATCCAACTGAAGTTAGGTAGCTACACTATCTTCACTCTCAGCACAACTGTCATATGATGTTGCCTCGCAAGGGTACATTTTCCTGAAAACACATTCAACCTGATATGTTGTATCATTGCCTGCCTTACTCTCACCATTCACAGAATTTACCTTGAGGGATACCAACCTAACAACATACTCATCTCTCATTTTAACCAAGGCATCAAGAGCAAGGTAAGCCTGCTGCAAAGCAACTAGCCTCAAATCTTCCTATATTGAACTTAATCCAGCTTCATAAGATTCAAAAAACAAATTAATGCAAGCTAGAATAGAAAGTTTGAAGGCATCTGGAATTCTAGATAGTGCAATAGCAAACCAATGGCTAAAATCCATGCTGGATTCACCCTCATGGCTTCTGATATTTTCAAGTTCTTGGACAAGAACCACAAGGTCCAAACTACTTGCAAAATTTTCAAAAGCAGACACTAAATGATCCCAGGAAGCAAAGTGATGGTCAGGGAAACCAACAAGCCATTTCCTCACCAATCCACATAGAGATCTGACAAAGAACCTCATCCACATATCCCCATCCTCAAATTGGAACCTACCCATGAAATTTGAAAATGCAAGAACATATGCCATCCCATCATAAGCTTCGCACCCATCAAATAAAGGCATATGGGGATAAACCTTCTTGGGCATGGATTGCTTCTCATAATTGACCCATGAAAGCTCTAGTTTTTTGTATGTGGTATCATTAGCAACAGGAGGGGGCTAAGAAAGTGAGCAAATGGGAACAATAGGAGAGGGAATAGATTGTAGCCTAGATTCAAGTAGCCTAATAGTAAATTTTGTTGTTTCTTCTTCTTGTTGCAACAATGACTCCAACAGTCATTTTTTTCTATTTCATACTGCAGTATATATGGATCATTCTAATCATGCAGGGGTGTTTGACATTGAGACAAGGGGATGCAAGATGCAGGGCAATCTGAGTAATAGGATGAATCATCATCATAAGAATCAAAATCATCTTCATCCTCATAATAGCTAGGCCATGAGACATAGGACGATGCACAAGAAGGATCTGCCCTAGGGCCATCAATGTGCCAAGTGGCCATGACTAAAATATTCTACCATGCAAGGCAACATAAGACTTAATAGAATAAATGCTTTTGTATTTTGGAGGAAGTCAGAAGTGGTTACAAAAGGAAACTATGTGTACCTTAATTTTCTAGTTGTTGTCCATAAACTTGGGGTGTATGAATCACCAACAGCACAGCTAGAACAACAATGAACAATCTTTGGTTCTCTATCTTCGATAGCAGAGTTGCCACCTCACTGAATGAGGAAATCCCTTGAAGTGTGACAATCTTCAAGGCCAAAAATTGATTATGGGTTCATGGCTCACCAGCAGAGTCTTCAATTTCTTCACAACCCAACACTAGAACTCCTCCCCGACAACAACGCCAATCTGTTGGCGTAAGTTGACAGGCTGCCAAACTTACCCAAACAAAATGCACAACTACAGGACTGCTACAGGGGTGTTGAAAATATTTCCATCTGCCAAACTTGGCAATGGCTAAGGTAATTTTATTCCCTAATAATGGCGCCAATCTGTTGGCATAAGTTGATGGGCTGCCAACTTACCCACAGCAACAAACTGCACCTAGCAACGACTGCAAACAGGGGTCTTCAAATTCTTTGACCTTTCAAATCGTCCCTGGTAATGACGCCAAATCTATTAGGACCCAAAATAGCTGCAACCCTAAACCCTAAAACATTCCTAAATCACCTAGGCCAGGGATTGTTGTCAGGGTGATAGGAAGCAGTTTATCAACAAGTTAAGGGGGATTTTGGCCAACTAACAGGAGTGGGTAGACTCCTCTGCACTTCAAGCTCAACTTAAACTCTAGAGGGATATTCCAAGGGGTATACCTAAATAGGTATTAAGTTCAAACCAGATGAACAACTAAAAATATTAGACAACCAAACCCAACTTATCATCTTGACTCCAAAACTTGTCACTAAGTCAAGAGTGATTGGTTGTCACATAACCCCTATTTAGTTAATTTCAACTATGCGAATGTACATGCACACCAAGTGATGAGTCAAATATATGACTCATTTATTTCATGTTATTTCCTGTTCTGAAAGACTTTAACAAAACATTATGGCATATATTTACATATTATTAGAATTATGTTTGTCTTTTGGATGGATTATGCACATGTTTGGTTTTCATTTAATTTGATGAAATCTCTTGACTTATTTACTTGAATTACACTTTCAAAATGCATATCTTATGAATTGTGTTACAAGTGGTTTGTGTTTGAATGAGGATTACTCTAGTAAGACTTCCATTGGCTCCGGATCCCTCTGGAGTCCCCTCTTTTTGCAAAGAACCTGAACTACAGACGGCTCCAGATGTTGTTACCCTCCAATAGATTCATCCTCCCCTCGAGTCGATGACTGTTACCAGCCGATCCTAGGGCTACACAAAAGGTCTAGCAATACAAACATGACCCACGCCTCAATTAAAGTAGTTGTTATATCTAAACTCCACGTCACTCCATTTTAGTGACTAACTGAAGTAGTTGCTAAATTGGCGTCAGTTCTAACTGAACTCACTACCACCAAATGTCATGCCATTTTAGGAAATCGCTCAAGTTCACCAACAGCCAAGCCAATACAAATCCTTGATCTTCAGTAAACCACAAAAGAATCATCAATGTAATAAATCAGCAAGTGGTTTCAAGTCCAGTTCGTTGTAGTTAGAATCGTTGTTAGTTATTTCTTTTCAATAAAGCTCGAATGTATAAATAGGAGCATAGGATCTCTCTAAGTTAGTTCCAGTTTTTCTTAGATAGTTGTTCGCCAGATTGTGTTTTCAACAGGAGGAAAACTCCTTGCTTTCATACATGTACTTTCGTCCATCCTTTGGACTATGGTTGAATGCAAATGAAGGGGGAATTCTTCTGAAAGATTTAGTTGAGCAAAGAGGATCGTCTCTAGCTGGGAAAATAGGGCCCACTTCCCCATTTTGGAGGAGATCTCTCAATATTTTCATGTTTGTTCAGTTTTGTTATATCTTTTGTTCAGTTAGCTTAGTACTTGTGTTCATGTGATGTGTGTTTTGCTTCTGTGTAATTGTAAGCTAAGTTGTTCCCTGTAGGATTGTTTTATAAGTTCTAAAATAGATTTGTTATTCCGTAGCATTGTCATATTTAGAGTGTTTCATTGTTGTAGCTTAACAAGTAAAAATAGTTTCTCCTTATTCCAGCAAGTGTGGGTATTTTCCAACAAGTTAGAATAGTTTCTTTCATTGCAAGTGTGTTTATTCTTCAGCAAGCTAGAATAGTTTCCTTTACTGCAAGTGTGTTTATTTCCAACAAAGTGTGTTTATTTTCCAGCAAGATAAGATATTTTCTTTCAGTGCAAGTGTGCTTACTTTCTCGCAAATAGATAGATTTTCATTCTTGTATGACCTTTCATTTCCATAAGATCGACCAACCAAGTTCCATCCATGAACCATTCAACCTAATCCACCCATACCAAAGAGTCTTATCGCAGATCGCTCCAGACACCTCCGAATTGATAAAATTAAATGATGATGCATTAACAAACACTACTTCGACCCTCATCATTTTTGGCGCCGTTGCTGGGGAAAGATCTACAAATCATTGTAGGTTTTAGGTGTTGATAAGACTTTTGATCCATTAGTTTATGAGAAGACCTAGGGACTCCTTAGGACGATTCATAAGGCAAACCACAGTTAATACATCTTTGGAAGCTCATTTAGAAGAACCTCCAGATCATCTGATCAATCAAGGATCACCTGTACTGTCAGAGTCTCCCAATTCATCTGCTACATCTTCAACAATAGGTGACAATGGTGGTAACCATGACGAACCGGCTAATAATAGAATATTCTCTTATCCGATCTCCATCATTCCTGAGAGAAATGAACCTCCTATGAAAAATATATGTCCTACATTTCTACCCACCTTTAGGGGAAAAACTTCAAAAGATCCAGACTAATTCCTATTTGAATTCAAGGTCCTCTGCCAAACTTATGATTACGCCATAGATAATCAGAAATTAAAACTGTTTCCTTCCACTCTTAAGGAATCAGCATTACGATGGTTCATGGGTTTGACTGCAGACTCTATCACTACCTGGGATGAAATGGAAATTATTTTTCTTGACAAATATCAGGATTACTGTAGAGTCAGGGATTGAAAAGATGAACTCTTCTGCATGAAACAAATGGAAGATGAAAATTTGGAGGATTATGTGGATAGATTTTTATTTGTCCATAGGAGGTGTGGAAACAATCTAGACGAGGAATTAAGTAAAACCATCTTTCTAAGAGGAATTGATGATGAGATCAGAGAAGCTTTAAATCTGATGGGTAAGGGAGACATTAATAAATAAACTTTTGTAGAAATTGTAGAAGTCTATAGAAACTATTCTCGTACCAGAGCAGGTAAAAGAATACTAAAAAGGGGTAGTACCAATGATGTTATGCAAGTAATGGAAGAACTAGAAAACCTCAAAACTGACATCCTACTTCATTTGAATACCACTTTGGATGGCATGCAAGCTAGTAAAAAGAACACTGAACCCTTAGCTATTTACTGCCCTCATTGTAGAGAAAAACATCCACCTAGGGAATGTCCCTTGAATTGAACTAAGTTGTGCAAGATATGCGAGAAAAATCACACTACAAATGAGTGTGGCCTGCTTCTTGAAATTAAAAACAGATTGAAAAGGTTCCGACAGATGAGGAAGAGCTAAACTTTATCAACCAGAAACAACCTAATTATGAATTTAATCAGTTTCAGAGTCAATATGCTCCAAGAGGACCATCAAGTTGGGGTACGAACTCTTATAATGGACCTTGGGGAAGCCCAATGCAAATGCTAATGCAAATGCCAATGCAAATGCAAATGCAAATGCCAATGCAAATGTCGATGCAAATGCTAATGCAATTGGGACCAGCATGGCCTCAACAAGATTGGACAAACCAATCTTTGACCAACCCTCAATGGTCAAATTAGCAACAATATCAACAATAGTGGGCACCCTAATATAACCAGAGGAAATTTGGAAGCCAACCCCAAGCTCTATTCCCTAGACCCTCACAACCTGCAAATTCAAACTCCAATGAACAGGTGAATCAACCATTGATGCTCGCTCAACCAGTTCTGAATCCCAAGAATAGGCCACAACAACAGGTGTAGAATGCTAACCCAAATATAGCCACCCTAAATGTAGTTGAGATTAATGACATTCAACTTCGATCAAGAAACATTCCTGTAGCCATTCCTGCTAAGGAAGTCACTGAAGAAGAAGTAGTCCCCAAAGTTGATACACAACCAAATGAGAAGGCTGAAGCAAGGGATTCAAATGAAATTCTGAAGGAAACCTCTGTTCCATTCCTAGAATGATTAAAACAGGCCCCTCCAAAATCTGGAGAAAACCAGCTCTCACAAAATGACTCCCAATTAATTAAGGAACTCAGAAAAATACACATCGAAGTCCCTTTGTTATAGGCAATAAAAGATATCCCCGAGATAAACCAAACCATTAAGAGTTTGTGTCTGAAACTACCAGGTAGAAAACAAAAATTGCCCAATACCATTCAAGTAGATGGAAAACTTGTCGATGTCTTATCACGCAAGTTAATTCCTCAAAAATATGGGGATCCTAGAAGTCATGTCATCGCAGTAGACATAAAAGGGGTTTCAGTTTCAAATGTTTTGATTGATCTGGGAGCTGCCATTAATGTAATGATATCAGATACTATGGAAGCATTGGCACTAACATATGTTCAACCAACATCAACTATGTTACAATTGGCTAATCTATCCATCATGAAACCAGAAGGAATTCTAGAAGACATCATTGTAACTATCGATACCTGGGATTACTCAGTTGATTTCCTCATCCTTCAGACCAGAAAGAAATGCTTAGGGTACCCAATAATACTGGGTAGACCTTGGCTGGCTACCGCAGTAGCCCTTATTGACTGCTGATTAGGAAACATGACTATTTCAAATGGGAAAAAGCTGAAGGAACTGTCCATCTATCCCCCTGCCAAACCATTCCTACAATACGAAAAATAAGCCATGGATAGATGACCTAATAGATTCTGATGAAGAAGATACCTCCTCACTGGCAATAGTAACAATTACAGAACATTTTGAAGAGTGCAATAAGGAATACAAAGAGTTGGAATCAAATAATGATCAAGGCATTCCATTATCCCTACTCTGAACAAATTGCCTCCTACTTAAGTTATCAACAAGCAAAAATGTTACACTAGATTGTACCTCATCTTTGTCCATTAAATACTCTGCTAAGTCCATACAAAGACCTTCTTTCTGTTCATAATGGCACAAAGCAAATCACTATCCAAACCAACAAACAACTCTCCATCAGGAGTTGATTAACAAAGGCAAAAGAAATTTGGTTGACAAAACTTTTGCAAAATCATACCCAGGCTTTTGCATGGGAATATAAGGACATGAAAGGGATTCACCCCAATGTATGTACACACCATATTTACATGGAAGATGTCCATCCTTTTAGGCAACCACAACAAAGAATCACTCCAGCCTTGAGAGATATAGTGAAAGAAGAGATAGAAAAACTATTGCAGGTAGGATTCATCTACCCCATTTCTGATAGCCAGTGGATATCGCCATTGGTTATTGTACCAAAGAAAAATGGCAAGTGGCGAGTATGCATTGACTATGGAGAATTGAACAAAGCCACTAAGAAAGACTACTTCCCACTTCCCTTCATTGACTAGGTGCTGGATAACCTGGCTGGTAGTCACTATTTTTCCTTCCTGGATGGATTCAGCGGATACAATCAAATCCAGGTCACTCCAGAAGATTAGGATAAGACTACCTTCATGTGTCCATGGGGTACATTTGCTTACAGAGTTTTTCCATTCAGATTATGCAATGCACCGGCCACGTTTCAACGTACTATGTTGGCAATCTCATCAGACCTAGCAAATACATGTGTGGAGGTTTATATGGATGATTTTACAGTACATGGGAAAAATTTTGATGAAGCCTTGACTAGCCTGAACAAAGTACTTGAAAGATGCAAAGAACATCAGCTGTCCCTAAACCATGAGAAATGCTTTCTTATGATGACCGAAGGAATTGTACTTGGTCACCATATCTCATAGGAGGGAATGAAAGTAGATCCAAAAAAAGTTGAAATTATTATTCAAATTCCCTGTCCTCAAACTCAAACAAAGGTAAGAAGCTTTCTGGGACATGCTAGATATTATCAAAGGTTCATTGAAAATTTTAGTCGAAAAGCTGACCCTTTGTTCACTTTGCTTAAAAATGATTCTGAATTCAAATGGACACCAGAATGCCAACAATCATTTGAATAAAGTGGTGGTAGGAGGTAGAATTATTAGATGGTTGTTATTATTGCAGGAATTCGATATAACCATTGTTGATAAACTAGGGAAAGATAATGTTGTAGCTGACTTTTTATCCAGATTGACTGTGCAGGGAAATAATGAACTAGTGGATGATGCATTCCCGGATGAACATCTATTTGCCATATCCATACAATCTCTGTGGTTTGCAGACTTAGCAAACTATTTGGTTTCATGTAGATGCCCACAACATTTCAATTCAAAAGAAACCAAACGACTGGTTCGAGAGAGCTCCAGATACAAGTGGGTAATGGATGGATACTTTACAAGGTAAAAAGTGATTTGGTAAAAATGTTAAGGTGAAATAATCAAGGGGACAGATACTTTACAAGGTATATTCTTTCCTTAAAACTGATATAATTATTTTAATATGTTTATATATGCCACATGTTCCCCCAAACGTTACCTGCATGCAGCCCTCATCCTTCACACGCCACAATAAGTGCATAGATGGTTATAGTCTGATAGGTGGTAGGCACAGATTTGTCCATCGATCTTGCAAGCTTCATAATGAAATACAAAGTACTTAGTCATCATGGCATGGCATTTCAAATCACTGCCATAAACAGAAATAAAAGTTGGATTAAGGAATAATGATGATTAGTATTTATGGCCATTTAAAGGAAGTACGCTTGAAAAGACAGAAGCGCGAGGATTGTTGGCGTTAGCTCTAGAAGAGTATGGAAGAGCAGTTAAGGTGGCGACTGAGAAATTACACTTCGCATGCGGCCACTCTGGTTCAAGACTCTGAAGTTCACGCCATGATTGATGAAAAGATAGGCAAAGCAATTGCCATTTTGTCCGCCTCACATGCAATCATTCCTTTACACAGATTTGCAATTGACAACGTAGAGTGCAAAGTTCCTTCTTGTTTGAAACTAGAGATAGAAAACAAAGAAAACATAGAGCTCCATTATCACATTTTCCTACAAATTCATTCTACTGATCAAAATGGGCAACAAAAGGAAGGCCAAACTTGAAAATGCCATTTTTGAGGACGCCAGCACGCAAATCTTCCAATAGGCTGGATGGTTGGAATTTTTGCTGAAATTTGAAGGCTTTGAAGTTGATTTGGTCGAGGAGTTTATTTCAAACTTCCATAGGACCTTCACTACTATGAAAGGGGTAAGGATACCAATCAACCCTACAGTAATTAGTTAAATTTCTGGTATTCTTGCATTAGGCATTGATTTGTTTGCAACAAAACCATTGTATGAAGAACTAGTTCAAAATTTTCATGTTGCTCTAGAGCCCCTGCCCCACTATATTGTAAGGGAACAACTAAAGGCATTGACAGGACCAGCCTTCCAGAACCATGGAAGACTGTGGTCTTGTGGGTCATGAAATTCTTCACATGTGATGGATAATTTGGTACAGTTTTGGGCCCTAGGATGCAGTTAATCACCCACCTAAGGCATGGAGCCAACAATCCCCAATGTTTGATAAATGTTCCTGCATTTCTGCATGCAAGTCTTGTTACAATGCTGACCAAACGGAAGGATAAAGAAGGACAAATTAGTCATCCAGGTTTGATTCATCTGATTATCAAGCACCACTTTCTGCAATAAGAGGAGGGCCAACAGAAATGGGAGGACTTCCTTTCCTTACAGCCCCGAAGGAAAAAGGCAAAACATAAGACTTCTATTGTCTCCGTTTTAGGAGACCCTGTTGCAGGTTCTTCCACTTCCCCTAAAGTTTGCTTCTGACAACTTTGGAGAAGAACAGAGCAAAGTAGTCAGCAAGGTGAAGCTATAGCATCCACCTCTGCCAAGGTACGCCACCACCGGTTAGTCACCTCTTTGGATGAAGAGGAAAGAGAAGCAAAACAAAAACCCTACCACTCTCTTAGGTGACCGCTCATCCCCTATTGCACACCTTGAAGAAGATACTCATGAGGAGAGGGGAGCTGAGGAAGTCGGTGGTGATGAGATTCTTGAGGAAGCTGGCAGTGAGGGCATTCCAGATGAGACAGGGAAGGACACATTGCAACACCAAAAGGGAAAAGAAACCCTTGAGGAAAGCTCTGAGGACACCATGGCAAAAGAGACTCGGCATGCCCTAGCTCTATCCAGAGCTGAATTTGAATTGTAGCAGTGTAGGACACAATTGGAGACCCTAGCCCAACAATTGAAGGCCAAGGATGAGGAGCTAGGAAAGCAGAAGGCAGAGGCTGAAAAGGAGAAGAAAGAAAAAGAAAAGGAAATTTCTATTTTCCAAGTATAGCTGGATAACCACAAGGCCAGGGTGGCTTAGAGGGACATTCAAATAACTCAACTCAGACAACAGGCTGCTCAGCAAGCCCCTGCACCCGCCTCGTTGAATGTCTATGCTCAGAACTTACAACTTATGGTGGATAATAGGCAACTCTGAGGAGAAATCATACAACTTCGAAGAGACATGGAGACACTGAAACAGGAAAAGGTGGTGGTAGAAAACAACTTGGCTCTAGCCTATGAGACAGGAGAAACCCTACTAGCACAACGCTCACCATCAAGTGTGTATGCCCTGTTCCTCTGGGAACAATTTTTAAGATGGAAATTACTCAGGATAAGCTGCAATCTTCCATATGATTTTGACAATGATAAAGATTTTCTTGAATGCTATATGCAAAATCCTAAAGATCAACAAAACCTTTTGTGTGAATTCTTCAAACATGGCCACATTATGGAGCATGTTAATACATCAATGTTAAATCTATATGTGGGAGAACTTCAAATCTAGAGCTATCTATCTCTGCTCTGTAATAACAGGTTATGGGAAGAAAGAATGGAGGAATATGATGTTGCAATAGGATCCATAGGGCTACTAATGAGACATGAGTGCCCTAAAAGTACATGGTTTTCCAACACTTTCAAAGAAAGTGCTTACAAGTAGGGCATCACAGACCAGTATGTGAGAAATTTGAATTCCTATATTTATGATTTCTTTGCCATTGCAGATTATCTCCTAGCGCAGCAGTCACGAGCTGCATATCAAGATTTGAGGAACTACCCCATATTTTCAAAAGAAGAGAACCAATGTCTCCCATAAACATAAGGTGGATGACAAACAAGGTCAGGAAAATCATACCCCTGATCCAGCAGAGGCAACAAAACTAAATTGGGATGAGATTCAAACCACCACTAATCCTTATGCCAACTCCTTGCCTGAGTCACCCACAAGGACAACCAATGAGAGAAGGGAAATTCAATACATGGTTCAACAGGGTGCAGGAGAACGATGGGTTCCAGCCAAAAGGGAGAAAGTTGTTCCAATACCATGACGAGGATTACAACTGCAACACAATTGTTGAGGGCAAAAACATACTGGATGAAGCAGATGGGGCATAGCCATGAGATCATGGCATACTTTGAGTTGGGGGGGATGATGAGTCAAATATATGAGTCATTTATTTCATGCTATTTCCTATTTTGAAAGACTTTAGCAAAACATTATGGCATATATTTACATATTATTATAATTATGTTTGTCTTTTGGATGGATTATGCACATGTTTGGTTTTTATTTCCTTTGATGAAATCTCTTAACTTATTTACTTGAATTACATTTTCAAAATGCATATCTTATGAATTGTGGTACAAGTGGTTTGTGTTTGCATGAGGATTATGCTAGTAAGACTTCCAGTGGTCTCTGGATCCCTCCGGAGCCCCCTCTTTATGTGAAGAACTTGAACTCCAGATGGCTCTAGAGGTCGTTACCCTCTAATAGTCATCCTCCCCTTGAGTCGATGACTATTACCGGTCGATCCTAGGGCTACCCAAAAGGTCCAGCAATGCAAACATGACCCACACCTCAATTAAAGTAGTTGTTATATATAAATCTCCATGTCACTCCATTTCAGTGACTAACCAAAGTAGCTGCTAAATTGGCGTCAGTTCTAACTGAAGTCATTGCCACTAAATGCCATGCCATTTTAGGAAATCACTCAAGTTCACCAATAGCCAAGCCAATACAAATCCTTAATCTTCAGTAAACCACAGAGGAATCATCAATGTAATAAATTAGCAACTGGTTTCAAGTCCAGTTCGTTGTAGTTAGAATCGTTGTTAGTTATTTCCTTTCAATAAAGCTCGATTGTATAAATAGGAGCATAGGATCTCTCTAAGTTAGTTCCAGTTTTTCTTAGATAGTTGTTCGCTAGATTGTGTTTTCAGCAGGAGGAAAACTCCTTGTTTTCAGACATGTACTTTTATCCATCCTTTGGACTATGATTGAATGCAAATGAAGGGGGAATTCTTCTGAAAGATTTAGTTGAGCTAAGAGGATCATCTCCACTGGGAAAGTAGGGCTCACTTCCCCATTTTGGAGGAAACCTCTCAGTATTTTCATGTTTGTTCAGTTATGTTATATCTTCTATTCAGTTAGCTTTGTACTTGTGTTCATGTGATGTGTGTTTCGCTTCTGTGTAATTGTGAGCTAAGTTGTTCCTTGCGGGATTGTTTTATAAGTTCTAAAATAGATTTGTTATTCTGCAGCACTGTCATATTCAAAGTGTTTCATTGTTGTAACTTAACAAGTAAAAACAATTTCTCCTTATTTACTTTTCCAGGAAGTGTGGGTATTTTTCAGCAAGTTAGAATAGTTTCTTTCATTGCAAGTGTGTTTATTCTTCAGCAAGCTAGAATAGTTTCCTTTACTACAAGTGTGTTTATTTCTAGCAAAGTGTGTTTATTTTCCAACAAGATAAGATAGTTTCTTTCAGTGCAAGTGTACTTACTTTCCCGCAAATAGATAGAATTTCATTCCTGTATGACCTTTCATTTCCATAAGATCGACCAACCAAGTGCCATCCATGAACCATTCAACCAAATCCCCTCATACCAAAGAGTCTTATCACAGATCGCTCCAAACACCTCTGGATTGATAAAATTAAATGATGATACATTAACAAATACTACTTCGACCCTTGTCAAGAAGATGGTTTTTACCCTAAACCACAGGTGAATGATTTGTTTGTTTTAAAATGGTGTTTTGATCCCTCTCCAATATGGACTGGTGTCTACTCTATTGGGTAACTGAGTCATAAGCAATAAAGAGGGAAGAAAAGATTTGAACTAGCATCAACAGAATACCAAAATGTATTCACATACATTTCTTAGATTATATTTCACACATTGGACATTCTTAATGATCTAGAACCAAACTACAAAGACCCATTTGCAACAAAGAGATGACTCAAAACAAATCTTGTATTGATTTTAATGATGTCACACATTATCAAATCTCTATTACAATCACACCAGCAAATGTGGTCAAGGAAAACATACAACTGCGATTATACATTCCCCTCAATCTTTACAAATGGCCATGGATACATATCAATGCATAAAATATGCTTTACAATACATTTCTACGCTGCATCAAAATGCATTCTCCATTCACTGCCCAAACTGGCTTGATTTGAAGCCCTAAAACTATCCTAAGGCACTGCAAACCAGACAATTAGCTCAACGACCAACCCTGAGAATGTCCTTCAAACATGTATATATAGCATTTTATCTTTACTGTAGCAGCAATGGCGTGCAAGGGGAGAAGTCAACAAGAAGGGACGTCGACCATGCTGCATTAACTTGAACTAGCATCCTTTGAAGCGTGCCCTAGTGCATATCCATGAAATCTACTATGAAAGGAATGATCACCCGTGCCCAAAGATATAAATATTGATCAAATGGAGTCACATTGCTGTGGGGAAGCGGGAATACCATCCACTACACAAACACTTACAAAGCATTAATGGTGACTAGGAGGGTCACTGGCTAGTCAAATCGCGCTTTCTCTATGGAGAAGTTGTCAAGGTTTTGGAGATCAGGCCTCCGGTCCTCCACCCTATCGCTTGCAAAAGAAAGAAGGAATAAGACCACATCCCCAAGCTTTGACATTTATACTTAGAACATTTAATCATAGCGAAGATCATACCATCGACATTCTGCCTTCCAAGAGGGAAGAAGAAAGGAACTCTGTGCTCCACGGTCTAAAAACTTGTATATATTCTATAAGGGTCTGGCGAAGTTCAGAGTTTGGGCCTTCGGCCTTCCATCTTCTGAAGGAAGGAAGAGAGAAGGTGAAAAGACTGAAATCTGATCCCTGAACACTTAGAAGAATTTGCAATGAAAAGGAGCAGAACTCGGGTCCTAACCCTTCATAACTGGATGACATCACTGCCACCTAGTAGCTTTACACAGTTCCATGGTCACCTTTTTCCTTAATAAATTATCATCCACAGAATGGCAGAAACAGAACAAAACATGCCATGTGGCCCGTCAAGAATCGGTTGTCAGGCCTTCCTCCTTCTGTCTTCCAAAAGGAATAAGGCGAAAGGGAGAAATCCTGAACTGCGATCTCCATTATACACTTGAATATTTAACTCTGTCAAACTTCAACCCTCGTTGCTCCACCACAATACTGAAGAAGACTGAACAACACAACTCTGAAGTCTGACACTCTACAACATTTCTCCATACTTAGAACAATTTCTCATTTCCTTGAGCGGACTTCGGCCCTCGGGCCTTCTCCACAATGCTTGCCATTAGGAAGACGGAAGGGAGGAACTCTTACCTCTGAAACTCTGCCGAACACTTAGAATTTCAACACTTAGGCAATATTCAGAGTCAAAAGGGAAAGCATGATGGAAGGAGGAAGCCTGAAACTCTAAACTCTGACAAAGAGAAAAAACACAAGGGAATACTTAGAAATTTTTTGATTTAGTCATTTTTTGGGCTTTTCCCTTGTACTTTTCAAATGGCAAATGCATGAAAACCTATGAAAGATGTCTTAGATCGGTTATAAACTATAGGTTCAAGTGGGATTGAAATGGAACTTGGGGAGAAAAGGGGGCATTTTGAGGACTGATATTTCAAGTCCCAACACCTCCATAGGTATATTAGTCTCATTCTAAGGGTTCTCCTAAATTGACTTTTCTGTAGGATGGGATTCCTTTAGAGATATGACAACATTTCTTTGAGGGGTTACACATGAAAGAGTTATTCCTTTTGAAGATTTTTTAGAAGATGGATCAATAAGCACCATGGAAATATTAAAACTCTAGGGCAAGAAGGGAACCTATAAAATAGGACTCTATGAAGGAGGAGAAGTCACTAATTGGAATTTTTCTAAGGAAAGCAGGTGTTCTTCCCTTGTTTCTTGTTCCACTTCCATTGGAACATATTTCTCACCATCAAATTTAGATTGGACCACTTTTTGGATGGCCTCAATTTTAGTGCTTTCTTCAATAAATGTAGCTAGAATGGAGGTAGTAGTAGGAATATGTGGGAACTAACCCAGGTGGTCTCTACTACTTCAAAGTTAGGGAGTTGTCTCAAATTATCTCTATGACCACTTCTTTTTGGGTGGTGGTTGAATTTTAGTTTTAAAATTAGACAAAATGATTTCAATGCCCCTAAATCGAAAGCTTTGGGACATAACATAGGTAGAGTAGCTTGTGTTTTTGTAGCCAAGTATCCTGGAGAGAGAATTTGCACTACTAGTTATGTGGCACTAGAACTTGCTCACTCAGTTGTAGAGGAGGTGGTTTTCCTAGAAAATTAAGGGGTTTTCTTGATAGGGGGCTATCTTGTTTATAGAAGAGGTAGTTAAATTATTGGAAGAGGAAAGATCAACCTACTAGTCAGAATCCCCTTGGGTTTCTAGAAATTCCTATCCTTGACTCTACCTTATGGTAGCCTTGGACAGAAACTTAATCCATTTATTATTTCTGGAATGACAATGAAAAATATAATGCAAGTGCAAATTAGCATAATCACTCCATGGTGTTTCAATACATCATTGCCCTGTATATATTTCTTTATCATAATTTTCAAAGAAGTAAACAAATTTAGAGGAAAGTTAACCTAGAGCTCTAGGTTTTCTATATCTTGGTGCAAGTGAGTCATAATGCAAAAGGTAGGGCCAACTACTGTGTTGTATTAGCCCTTGCATGTGAGGAATTTTATTATCCACAACACTACAAAGCCCCAAGGTTTATGGATGGAATCCTTTCTAATCCCTTTATTTTCACCTCTTCTTCCTACTACCAATTGAGGTTGAGGTTCCTCTTCTTTACAAATGTTTTCAATTAACTCTTGATATGAACCAAATTTAGTTTGAAAAATGTCGATGTCTTCATTAGGAACTTTATTAATAGAAAATAATTTTCAAACTTACCTTAATTTTCCTACCAAGAACTATAGAATGATCTCCTTCAAAGTTCAGAATGAACTCTTTGATTATTTCTTGCATTGTATCCTTTAAAAGTTTTCAAGAAATTCAATAAACCTCCTACCTGAAAGAATGCTTCTAATTAGTTTTTTGCTAGTAAATTTTCTATCAGATTTCATTTAACTTTTCTCTTTACCCCCTTGCTCCTCTTCATAACTAGTATTCATTTTCTAGCTACAAATCTAGATTCAAAACAAAATTTCTTAAATGGGTCATAAGCTTGGTTATGGGTTCTCAAATGGCTTTACTCAAAGTTTCAAACAATTTTTTGAGAGTCTCAAGGAAGCTCGTACAAAGTACCACAACAAACCTTGAGAAAAATGAAAGAGAAAGACAGTGAAATGGTATCTGGTTATGGCGCATTAAATTTATAGCAATGCACACTATGCCTTCTAATAATTAATAACTTGCCTATTTGTGGTTTTTGTGTAAATTGGAAATAATTATAAAGGATGGTAGGTGGTGAAATGACATGTGGTGGCTATGCAATGTTCTGTTTCATGTGAATTAAATGTTTTAAAAGAAGCAAATTAATAGTACATGGAATAAACTAAAATGCATACCTAGATATTTATTACCTACGTCACCAAGAGTGATGTCGCTAACATTTGTAGGTGTCTATTGTGGTTGATGGTGACATAATCCCTATTGTGAAGTGTGTCAAAACCATCATTCCTAAAGTGAAATATAATGTAGCTATTAGTATGTGATGTGATGTGACATGGTGACATTTTCTTTTATTATGGTAGTAAAAGTTGATTGTTGTGATGTGGGGACTTGGAGGTGCTATCAAGATTATTATGTGGTAAATGCTAGAAATGAAGTTCTTTGAAAATTAATAGCACCAACTCTAGGGCCTCTTTAGAAGGTTCCATGAACAATAGATGAAGCACCACTGAAGATATGCTCCAAAGGAAAAAGATGAACATCTCTAGAAACATCATTGAAGAGATGTCTCAAAGGGTGAATGGAATGGATCTAAAATCATCACTGAGGAGATGTTATGGAGAATGACTAGAATGTCTCTAGAAGCATAATTGAGGAGATATTCTTGATGCTGACCACAATAACTCTAGAAAGCACCACTGAGGAGATGTTCATGAGGATGAGTGCAATGGCTCTAGATGCATCACTATGTAGATGTTTTAAAGGATAATATAATAGCTCCTGAAAACATCACAAAAGAGATGCTTTAGAGGATGACTGGAATGGCTATGATAAAACATCACTAAGGAGATGTTCTAGAGGATGACTGGAATGGATTTGAAAACATCAGTGAGGAGATGTTCTAGTGGATAGATAGAATGGACAAGGTAGGAATCATCATTGAAAGTATGCTCTGGAAAACTTAAGAACACTAATGGGTCCAAAGACATCATTGAGGTGATGCTCTAGAAAGAATTGAGAAACAAAATCAATTTTAGAGACACAATTGGGAGGATGCTTAGGAGCAGAAGATTATGAACAAATCCAAAGACATGGTTGAAAGGATGCTCTAAAATAGAAGGGAACATTTATAGCTCTTGAAACCATCATTGAGGAGATGTTTTAGAGGAAGTTGGAATGCTTTTTTCATGGACCATTTCAATGTTTCCAAACTAAGTGGCTCTAGAATGGTTTTGTAGTATTTATTTACATTAACAAGTCTAAAAATATATTACAAGAAGGGAAGACCCCTTCATGTAACAAAGGTCTAGTTGAGACTTTATTATTTTGATAATTTCCTCCTTAATGGCTATCTTCTGATAAAAATGTAGACTATGTCCATTCACTAAGAAACTCCTAGTGTCTTCATTCATGGAAACTAATCTCACTACTTCATTATCAAAAATTTCTTCTATTTCATGGGGAGCTAACCAGTATAAAGATTCCCTTTGAGATCCATGTATCTGGAGTCAATCAATAACTCCCAATATCCATTCTATAACTCTTTTTTTAGTATGTCGATAATCCCATGACTTCCTCTGCTACACTACCAACGCAGTTCATTGAATAGCCTCTAACCTTAGTTCATCCAACACACTAAGATATAATATCCTTTCTTTCTATAAATATTTAAGATCAAGACCTACATCCATAGCTATTTGAAGTGTTTGTAGTTCAAACTCAATGGGCAGAATTAGCTTTTTACCAAAGACCAAATCATAGGGTGTGAACCCTGTAGTTAATTTCCAAGAAGTGTTATAAGCCTAGATTGCTTCATGTAGCTTTCTTACCCAATATTTTCTACTAGATGGGAATATTATGTCTAGATATTCTTTAACTCTCTACTAGTGACTTCCACTTGACCATTTGCATGTGCATACTATTGTGAAGATTTCTTATGGTTAACTTGATAATGATCTATGAATGTTAGTAACACCTTGGACATAAATTTGGGTCCTTGATCCATAACAATGGATCTTAGAGCTCCAAATCTCAATAAGTATTTGTTTTATAAGGAATCCATCAACTTGTTCTTCTCTTGCAACTTTTAATGCTTGCACTTCTACCCATTTTGTGACATAATCTATGTGCATACTAGGATATATTCTCTCCCTTGAAATGGTGGGTTAATAAATCTAATGAAGTCCAGACCCCATTTCTTATATGGTTATAAAACCACTTGAGGATGGAGGGGCATTTTCACTGGATGTTGTTGTTTATCCCATTATTTGGCATTCATCACTTTATTTGAAACCTATTTATATCTTTATGCATACAAGAAAAATAATAACTAGTCCTGATGATTTTGTTTGATGTTCTCTTAGCTAAGTAATGTCCTCTAGTAGGTTCATCATGGAAAGCTTTAAAAATGTTGTAGACCTCATCTTCTCATACAAATTTGTAACATATATAGTAAAGTCCACATTCAAATAAGATTCTATTAAACCATTTAAAAGTCACACTACTTTTAATAGTCTTTTTCCTTTCTTTAGTAGAAAATTCATGTGGAAATTCCCTTATGGCTAGATAATTTGCTATATCAACAAATCATGGCACGTGAGCAGAAATAACAAAGAGTTTTTCATCTAGAAATTCATCTTTAACAATTTCATCTTCATCACCTACACTATGATTTCTAGATAAGAAGGCCGCAATGACATTAAATTTCCCATGTTTGTCTATTATGGTCACATTAAATTCTTGTAATACCAATACCCATCCTTTTATTTTACCACTAACTATTGCTTTATTTATCAAGTAATTTATCTAAGAGCGATTAGTGTAAACAATCATCTCATAGTTCATAATGTAATGTCAAAATTTATTAATGGCATGGATGACTATGAGAAATTCTCATTCAATTGTTGTTTAGTTTCATTCCATAGATATTAAGTTTTTACTAATGAAGTATATAGCATACTTCCATCCTTCTTCAGCTTCCTAGCCTAAGATTGATATTATCACATCATTTGAAGCATTTGTATATATATATAATGGTAGTTCCTAGTTAGTGCCTCTAAGGACTAGAGTATTCATCCATTTTTCTTTGATTATTTCAAAAGGTTCTTGACATTCTTGTGTCCAAGAAAATTCAATGTCTTTCTAGAAGAGGGGAAAAAATAGGGCCAATATTCTATTGAAGTATTCTATCAATCTTTGGTAGTATCCAACATGACCCAAGAAACTCCAGACATCCATTTAATTTTTTTGGCATCTCTGATTACTTAATAACTTTTATCTTCTTTGGATCTACTTTGATTCCTTTGGTAGAGGTGTGGTTTCTTAGGACAATCCCTCGATCAACCATCATGAGAAATTTTTCATGACTTAAAAATAATTCGTATTGTTTGCATCATTTTAAAACTTTGTCTAAATTATAGAGGGATTCTTTAAAATTACTACCATAGACTGTAAAATCATCCATATAGACTTTCACACATTCATTCACTAGCTCTGCAAAGATGGCTAGAACAATGCTCTGAAATGTGGCTAGAGAATTACACAGTCCAAAAGGAAGGACTCTGTAAGAAAAGGTATCCCAAGGACAAGTGAAAGTAGTTTTGTTTTGATCCTATGGAGCTACCCATATCTAGTTGTATCCACTAAATCCATCAAGGAAGGAGATATAAGTTTTTCTCACTAAGTTGTCAAGAACTTGATAAAAAAAGGTAAGGGAAAAATTCATGTAATATTCTTTATTAAGTTCTCTATAATCTACACAAACTCTCTATTTCCTTCCCTTTTTAGGAACAACAAGTGGATACACCCATTTGATATCTGTAATTAGCTAAATGAATCCTACTTGCAAAAGATTTTCAATTTTAGACTTCACTACCTACCTTAATTCAGAATTAGGTCTAAGTTGTGGTGGCCTCACCAGTATCACATCTTTAATGTACTTATGACGAGTGAAAATAATTGGGTGTATTCCCTTCACATCTTTCTACTCCCATAAAAAATCTTTAGTATGGATGATCAAGACCTCAAATATTTTCAATTCTTATTTGTCTATTAAGTAGCTATTGATGATTAAAGTTTTTCCAAGCAGAACCATGATTTGCTTTGTACCAGGATGACTAGAGGAGATGGTATTAGTTTCACTCATTTGTGTATTAAGAGGACAAGAGTGAGGTTATAGCATATGGAAGGTTGTTACATTTTTTAAGAAGTTTTCCCCTTTTGGATTTATGTTTCCTAAGGGATATTGAAAAGCCTTAAGGATGTCCCTTTTATAATCTTGTACAAATTCAACTATCCTCATCTGAAGAAGGGATTGAAGTTCATTCTCATGTTTGAGATCTATTTCATTAGCTAAATCCAAGGAATCATAAAATGTAAGATCATCCTCAATATCTTCTACATCCTATTTTATTGTGATTGTGGCTAGGGAAGCTAAGTTTTCTTGTTTGTTGATTTGAGTCAATTCATCTATCCATGAATATGGATTTATTATCAAGGAAGGTCTTACAAGAGGGTACATAGGTAAATATTTATGTTAACACCGTTAGAGATTGCCATTCCCCCATATCTACAATTAATGAGTGCTACCATTGTTTCCAGCCATGGCCTTCCCAAAATCACCGGGTAGCTCTCTTTGGGGGTCCATGAATATAGTATTAATAAATCTATAGAGCATTACCATGAATCTATCATCATTAGAATGCCTCCTTGAAACCCCTTGCAGATGGTGACTGATTGATCAACTATTTGGAAAATGATGCAAGTAAGTTCTAATACAATCAAAGATAGAGTTTCCATGACTTCTATGATCATAACATTGATGGTAGCTCCAAGGTCAAATAAAGCATTTGGAATGTGTTGGTTCCCAAAGTAACTGCAACTCAAAACCCTAAAACATTTTACAATCAACTACAATAGGGATGTCATCAGGGTGATTAAAAGAGGTTTATAATTAGGTTAAGGGTGATTTTGGGCAACTTATAGGAGTGGGTAGACTCCTCTACACTTCAGGCTTAAGTAGACCTAGGAGGGATATTCCTAGAGGTATGAAATACAACACAAACAAACAAACACAGTCATACCCAATGTACACTTGACCCCCAAAGCTGTCACTAGGTCAAGATAAATTGGATACACATGCCTCTAATTAAGCTGATGAGAGCAATCCTATAGAATGAGGATGCTTATGGAATTGTAATTGCATTTAAAACTTGATATATTGCTTTGATTTTTTAATGAGTTTGGTTGATCACAGGCTTCTCAGAATGGTGTCTATCCAATGGGCTATAGAGTCTCAAGTTCATCAAAGGAAAACACTAAAAGGAAATGTATGAATACCTATTTAAACATTAAGATGCATAGAAATCAATATCAAGCCATGAGAATACTTAATAATCCAACACCATACAACATTATTCCATATGCAATACTAAAATGACCATTTACAAAGCCTGAAAATGGATTAAGAACTGTCACATTCATTCAAATCAGATTTTTACAATCATACCACTATATGTGGCAAGAGAAAACCCTAATTGAGATAGAGATTTCCTGAAAGAACACTTACATTAGTGGAGGAAAACAATGATAGATATGAAGATTATAATATATTTCACATACACTTCTGATAAATGCCTCTTGAAGAAAAGAAACTAATCACTAGTCGTTGTTATAATTGCCTCTGGATCTCTGCACCTATAGAGAAAACTACTTGAAAATTTACCAACCCATAGAATGTCTCTCAAACATGCATATATAGCTTTTCAAATCATACTGTAATAGTCATGGATGTGAGGAAGAATGGTCAACAAGGAAAACTAGTCACCCATGCTACAATAAATTCATCTTTCTGTCCTTGGTGTGTGCCCACATTGGTCTACCGTAGAAATCTACTGAAGAACATTTGCCCATGCCCTGGGTACAAGAAATTCAATGCAAAAGGAGCTACAGTGGCATATGGGCACAAGAAATCATTTTCCACAAGCAATCGGGCTCTAAAGAAGCATGAATGGTGACCAAGAAGGTTTTGAGAAGTCCCATTGCATTCTGAATAGTGGAAGGAGCAGGGAAGGAAAAATAGTCAGGCTCTAATCAATCGAGCTTCCACCAGGCAATCAACCTTTGAAAAGGTGAAGAAGGAAGCCCCAATCTCCAAAGTCTGAAAGAAACAAAGGGAAACCACCAATCTTCAGAGATTGGGCCTTCACCGCACATCATTCATTTTGGAAGAGAAGAAAGGAGCCACTTAATCCCGAAACACTTAGAAAAAAATTGAAGCTTGTCAGACTTCAGCGATCAGACCTTCCGCCTTCTATCTTTGAAAAGAAAAGAGGAAGAGAAACCCCTAGTCACTGACACCCACAACAATTAGAAGAAATGAATCTTCGACAATCTTTGGTGATTGGGTCCTCACCCTACTACATGCCGGAAGAAGATAGAAGACCTCCACCTTGACCTCTGACGTCTGCTACACTTAGAAAATTTTTGAAACCTTGTCAGACTTCGATGATCGATCCTTCTGCCAATAGCCTATAATAAAGGAAGGAAGGAAGAAAAGAAACCTCTTGCTTGTCACTACCTAAAATACTTTGAAGAATTTGAGCTTCATCAGACTTCAATTGTCAGATCTTCCTTCTACTCAAAATAAGACAAAAGGCCACCACTCTGACCTCCGAGATGCGTAAAACTTAGGCGATTTACAAATTGACAAGGCAAAGTTTGGAGCTGATAGGAGTGGCATGATGGAAGAGAGAACCCTAAAAATCTGAAGCCCCCCAAAAAGCAAAAAACACAAGGAAAAAGCCAGGAATCCCTTGGACTTAGATAAGTTTTCAAGGTTTTCTTCCTTGCACTTCAAAAGAGCAAACACTTAGAAAGTTTTGGAGGGAACCCAATCAAAATAGTCTTAGATCGAATAAAAATGATGGCTTTAATAACAAAGGCACAAAGTAGGATCCTGATGGACTTGGGGCAAAATAAGTCAAGTTGGAAACTGGTTTCTTTAGGTGCCAACACTGGTTCTGCTGGGGACGTCTACCAAACAATGGCACATCAAGAATTTCAGATATCTAGGGTAGACCAAAAACACCAAAAACAACACACAAGAACATAAACGATATACCATCAAGACCAAAAGTTGTCAAGACTGCTCAAGGTCAAAAAATAATAGATATAACAAGCTTTCATTGACCTTCCCAGGTTTGTCCACAATAGTGATATCAAATTCTTGTAGCAACAACAACTATCTAACCAATCTACCGCTTACCATTAGTTTGTTCATTAGATACCTTATTGTTGCATGGTCAATATGAACAAAAATAGGATACCCAATGATATAGTGTCTGAACTTATTGATTGCAAAGATAACAACTAACATTTCCTTCTCTATAATAGTATATTTAAGTTCAGCACCTTGCAGATTCTTACTGATGTAGTAAATGGCATATTCCAAATTTCCTACTGGTTGTATTCAATTCTCTATAGTCTACACAAACCCGCCACTTACCTCCTTTTTTGGGTACTATGACTAGTGGGATACCCATTGGCTATCTGATATAAGATATGTGAATCCTGCATCTAGTAGTTTTTCCAATTCATTCTTAACTATGTCTCTTACATCAGGGTTCATTCTCTGTTGAGGTTTCCTAACTAGCATGCATCCCTCATTGATGTATATCCTATGCATGCAGAGGTTAGGACCTATGCCCTTCATGTCATGATAGTCCTAGGCAAATGTTGTTTTGTTAGTTTGCAACATTTTTATCAGTTCAGACTATTGTACAGTTGTCAATTGATTGTTGATATTAAGTGTCCTACTTGGAGAAATGTCAATTAGTGTTGCAGATGTCATAATAGAAGCAACATCTAGTCTTGATAAATTGAGGCTACAACTATGTGTTAGCAAATGATGGAACATGCGGGTAGTGGAAGCATAGGCTTGGGTGTTGATTGAGGGCAGAATATTATGTAGTGGGCAAGTCAAGCATACTAAATATGGGTCTTGTTGTGAGTTCCTTCCATAAGTGTTTTGTATCACATTGGAAAGCACTTCATCCTCATCCTGAATATTTAACAATGGGCTTCATTCAATTTTCATTAATGTTTGGAGAGAATATTGGTAAGTATCCTCTAGGTCTTGCCAAATAGGTTGTTCCATATCAGCAAAAGGTTGTGCTAGGGGATAAAGGACCAATTTCTTAGTTATATTTCCATCTGAAATTATCATATTGTCAGACTTGCATCCTATGAAGGCATCTGTTGTTGCCAACCAAGGTCATCCTAGGATGAGTGGATACCCTCCTAAGATGGCCTTGGGCTATAGGAACATGAATTATGCAGGGTATTCCAATGAATCCAATGTGATTACTAGATTTCTATGATTCCTTCAAGTTTGACAGTTGACCTATCTGCTAATTGTAAGACTGTTGGGGTAGGTCTTAAGTTAGTCGACTAAATATTGTTCATTGTTTTTGTTGTCATCACATTTATGGTTGCACCCAAGTCAATCAGATTGTTTTTAATATGGGTACCATTAATGTGCACATCAACTATAGGGCTTCCAGGATCTACATATTTTGGGAGAACTAAGTTGCCTAACATAATATCAGTAAGTTATCTTATAACATGGACCAAGTTTGGGGATCTTTTCTTTTCCTTCCTGGTTTCTTAGGGCATAACTCCCTAATAGTTTTGGTATATATAGGTACATCCTTGATAGCTTGTATTAAGGAAATTTTTACACAGACATTTTTGAATTGCCCAAAGAAAATCAATTTCAGGTTCAGGTTGAGGTGGTGATTTCTTCATGTTTAATATTTCTAGAAATGGAGGGCTCCTGGTGATCTTTTCTTCATGTGGTGAGGTTTGTTCAGGAGGGCTATGCTGGTTATTTGAATGATTGTTAGTCTCAGAGGTTGGTTCTTCATCGGCAAGTTCCATGATAAGTGTAGATGGATGTCCAACAAGCATTTTTCCTTGATGTAGGTGAACATCAATAACCTCAACCGTATAAGTTGGGTTTTCGATGGTTTCATTAATATAAGCACTTTGAATAGACTTGTTATTAGGATTTGGTGCAGGTTGAGTGGGAAATTGAGTGGTTCTGGGTGGAACAGGAGTAGGTGAAGCTACATTTAGCATAATATCAGGTTGTTGAGGTAGGACTTGTTGTGGGTACGGGTAATTCATGTTTTAGTTTTGCCAAGACTGATTTCCATGCCACTCTTGTGACCATGGGTTTTGATTGGCCTGCCACTGTAGATTATAATTAGGGGTTTGAAATGGCTGTTGTGGCCATAGCCCTTGTTGTTGGTTCCAGTCAGGTGGCATAGTTGCCCAAGATTGTTGTGGCATGTTATATTAAGGTGCATTGTTCCAATTAGAGATGTTTAGAGCAATTGTTGGAAATGCAACATTATTGGACAAGGGGTCTTGAGGCATAACTTGTCATTGCTACCAAGGATTAAGTTGTGCAATATAAAACACTTGGCCTTCTTCATCCTCTATGGTTCAGAAATCTACCTTCTCACTTCTTTCCTCAGATATGCTAGCAATACTTGTGCACTTATAGTTGGTCCTTTTTTTGACAATGTGGACAATATTCGACCAAAGCCACCTCTACTGCCTCTTTCTTCATTTCTATGTGTAGGGTGTCCAGTTGAGTTGCTATATGGCTTATAATGTCCTCCATCATATTTCATAGGAGATTGTTGAGTTCTACCCTAGAGACTCCAGTGGATGCTTTTGTAGAAGACATAGCTCTCAAGCCTCTATTTTTCTTCAAGGTGGAATGTGAATAGTTCCTACAGATTTGACAAATTTCATCAAACCCAAGTTGAGAGATATCCTTTGATCCAATTAAATTTAGTGCATCCATACATTCTTCACTCAGGCCTCTTAAGAAGACCAACTTGAGTGACTCTAGAGAGAGTCGATTCTATCATGACTTCTTGAGGTAGAACTAAAATCTTTCAATGTAGTTTTCAAGAGGTTCATCTTCCTTTTGTGACATCTTGAAGATGTCATCTCCTTTCATATCCCTTCCACAACAATATTATTGGTACTTCTGTAAGAATTTCTCCTTCATGGTACCCTAGTTTGTTACTGAATTCTGACCTAGCCCAATGAACCATCGTAAGGCTACATCCTTGAGGGTGGCCGGAAAGAGTTTGAGTTTGTATACATTTGTATTGTAGTCATAGCATCTACAAAGTACATCAACTTCAAAAAAGAATGTATCTGGGTCCTCATTGATTAACCCATGAAGGTTTGACAGAGCTGAAGGAGGTATATTCTTCGGGGTGTCGGCTCTTGCTTGGTCTATGATGGGAAATGCAAAGGTAACTGACTCAACTAGATTATCTATTACTTTTTTCTCCATTGTGTCTTGATTCCAAGTGGAAATATCCTCCAAGTCTACAATGTCCTATGGTCTAAGGGGTAGTTCAAAATGGTCTTCTCCTTCTTTTGTTGTACTGGATGGAAGAAATATCTCTAACTGATCTCTTGGCCACCACATGCAATGATGCTTGAACTAATAGCTTTGTTCTTGCACCATGTTAGTAGATAGTTTGGAAATGGATTGAATATGTATGTAATCCTAATTGCTAGAAAAGAAATCCTATACCTTATGAAAATAAATACAAACATTAATCAAAAGAACTCAGAAACTCTAAACCTTAGCACCATCCCCAACAATGGTGTGAAAAATGTATAACTCCATTATTAACCAATAAATTGATGTAGAAATTATATGCACACAACTCAATGGACCAACATATCCTATATCAAGCAACCTAATGGATGTAATGTGTTACATTTAGATATGTCAAACTAGGGAATCGTATTCTTCTTAGATGGTGCCTATACTATATGTATAGTCAAGGATTCCTAAATTTTAATCTAGAAGTTGTGCATGGACACAAACTATGGAGAAAGAAACAAATTCTACTTTGTAAGGAAAAATAATTGCTACAAGTAGGTAATGTTGTTTAAATAATAATAAATGCTTCATTCAGTAGAAAGACAGTCTATACACTAAGTTGGTGATCACCTTAAACATTCCTTGATTCAATAAACCATAATGACTCAATGAACTAATGATGTAAACCAATAATGTAGATCAACAATATTAACTAACAACATAAACTAACAACATAAACTAAAAATATAAACAAGCAAGAGAACTACAATTACTTCAAGTGGCCCTTTCTTGAATGATTGTAATCTCAACAGAATTTAAATTAGATCACTTTTGTATCAACTACTCATTGACTGAATCCAAATCTATATTTATCTTATTAAATTTTGAAGATGCAATACAATAACAAAACTTGACATAATCTAACCTCATTTCTATCGTATATAGATTATAACATATATAGACAAGATCTGAGTTCCCTAATTAAATTAAACTTCTAAACAACTTATCCTAAACTCATCCATTCTCCCACAAACATAGGGAGAATACATTATTATTATTCTAATAAGATTAAAAGTAGGAAACTAACTACTACAAAGATAATCAGACATCACATTCCCACTATGATTCTTCTTATTCATCATGAAGATAGTCATAAATGAAAACATAACATAAATCATGATTTGAGCTCTCTTAATTATCATGATTGTGTCAGCTGTTGAAGACAAAACCATCGAGGAGTGGGAGGATTTATGGTTAACTCATGCCCACTCAATTTGGAATCCTTCTTTGGTTGTGAGTAACTGTATTCTCTGTTGTAGATAAAACACTTCCTTTGTTGCAAGTTGACAGATGGTCTCCATCATAGGTAACCATTTGTTTGTTACATATGGGTTAGTTTCACCATATAATATTGATACATCACAAACTACCATAATTAACAAAAGTTATTATCACATCTTATGAACAATCATTAATCCACACATAGTCATTCACCAACATATCATGTACTATTCTTAATGCTTTTAGGTCTTAATGATAATCATAAGCATAGATAATATATGAGAAACTCTGGGATTGTCTTTGAAAAGTATGAACTTAAGCAAGAGAAATAGAAAAAAGTAAAGCCTCATCGACTGCAGAGAATGGATGCATTGATGGAGCGCATAAAGTAGAGTCTTGTCTTGGATGAGGTAAGTGGAAATTTTGAATTTTAAATGTTTTTTCTTATTTTTTGTGCCTGATGGGGCCCTCACAGAGTGTTGGCATCAAAATAATGTGTTGATGTCCTTAGGGTGTGTTAGCATCTTCGAGATGTGATAGCATCCTTATTGTGCACTAGCATCGTTGAGAAATGCTAGAATCCAAAAAGGGCACTAGCATTTGAAGTGCACATTGGCATCTAGATCTGCAAGTACTTTGCAAGACAAGATTATTTTGTCATTTTTCAATTTAAAACTTGATGTTTTACCATATAGTATTGATATAATGTTATTTTTGTGTTGGCAATATCCTCGGGTGATGCAGGACCATAGAAGAGGCCAAATATTTGCATTGTTGTGAGGGTGTCTCAATGTATTGACATAGAATAAGGTGACATTTCTACATAGAGTGGGTGTATACTACATATACACCATGTGCCTAAGATATTCTTTTATGATCACATGCTAATGACATTGATGGAGAGGTCAGACACGAACCTCTATGTCTTCTATCTTCCAATGGGAGAGATTAATACCACACTAGAGTATACGTACTAGATATTAAGACTACTAGTTTGAGGCTAAACCATCTCAATTATCAAGTAGCAATCACTCAACTATGTCCAAGAGGGGCAGAGGTACGTGATTAACTAGATAATTCTAGGGGACCCTTCAAGGCATGTCCATCTATGGTTGTTAGAGTAGGGAGTAGTTGTCATATCTTTGTTTGATCACATGCTCATTGCTACCATTTCCCTATGCATTACACCAAATAGGAAAGGTACACACATTAATGGTGGCCTCATCCATAACATCAGGGTGATGGAGGTGTATGAGACAATGTTTATGTAGGTTCAAAGAATAATCACCCACTTATACTATGACTTTGGCCACTATGCACATTATGAGGCCCATAGTTTGATGACCTAATTGCTCTTACAGGTTTGGGCATTCAAGCACATCTAGTGCACAGGGCCAATGGGTGTCCCCACGACTATCATATATTTTGTACCATGAGAACATGCCTATGTCTTAAAGAGTCCATGGTAGTTTGGTGATTTTCTCTATTAGCAATAGATGTTTGATAGGTCTCAAAGTGCAAATGTTATATGGAGGCCTTCTTATCAAATGTAGGCATGGGCTAGCTAGGATCAACATATGACATGAATGTAGAGGGATAGATTGTTTTTCAATATTCTTGATCATATTATCATGCCATTTTAATATAGGTGTGTGGCATGGTATTTTGGATAGGTGAAGGGTATCCCTGCCACTATACTAGCTTATGTACACTCTCACAACAGTGCCATGAGGACCAAGGATTAGCCCCAACCTATAGTTATAGATGTGGATTTGAGGGATTTAGATTATGAGGAGCAAGATATAACTCTTGTATCCAATTCCAATGATGGGGTGATTACCCCATGGTGAGCCACATCAAGAATGGCCTCCACCTTTCCACCAAATGTGCTAGTAGAAGATCTAAGACCACTAATGGAGTAGGAGAGGAGGGGGAGTGGAGAAGAGTCTTTTAGAAAGTAGGAAAAAGAGGAGGATTTCATGTCAATAAAGGTAATGAGATAGTGATGGAGGGATGAGGGTCCAGTCCCTACAAAAGAGAGGCCTAAAGCCTAACCTTGAGCACCTCAGGTGCCACCATCAACAAGTGGCATTAAAAGTTAGATGGAGTGACAAGAGTTAAGCAGTGTGGCTACCATGAGGATTCCACTAGTACCAGTGATAGTGATAGTGATCACATTGATAGGAACATCAAGCATCACACCTCCTTCACTAGTGGATCCTATGAATCCCATTTGGTAGATTGGAGATCCAGGTGAGATTTTTGATTTGTGCATTGTGATTTGAGTTGAATACTAGATATTGATTTGATTTTATGATTACATGATGAGAGGACTAATGATATTTTTATTTAACTTTGTTGTGCACATGGGAGTGGCTTAACTTTATAGTTCAAATCATCATAGAGATGGTCTCCATTGTACAACTTGAGTAGGCCATGTAAGCCAATTATAGACCTTAGTAGATTGTTGGGTGGAATGTGGATATTTATGAGCCCATGGCACAGTTGAAAGATACATTTAAGGAGGGTCAAGTTCACTTGGACCAAGCCACTATTCAAGTTGTGTTCATGATTATAGAGAAAGACTAGGAAACTACATAAGTCATGGTGCTCATTGTAGAGCGTGATTAGGTCATGAGAAGAGTAGAGAGTGCAAACATTGCAGATGATGCTCTATGGAGCTAGTTGGATTGTGATAGGACTAATCTTCAAAGTGTTTATATGCTGTGAGGGACAAACTTGGACCATCACAAGGTGCAAACATTGATGGAAAAGGTAGACAAATTATGATCTAAGGTGGAACAACTATATAAGAATGAGCTATGCCTCACAATTGAGGCATAACTCATTCTTTTGATTTGTGCATTGTGATTTGAGTTGAATACTAGATGTTGATTTGATTTTATATTTATATGATGAAATATCTAATGATATTTTCATCTAAATTTTTTGTGCACACATGAGAGTTTCTCAACTTTATAGGTCAATTCATCATAGAGATGGTTCCCATCATTCAACTTGAGTAGGTTGTGTGGGCTAATTATAAACCTCAATAGATTGTTGGGTAGAATGTGGATAGTTTTTATCCCATGTCCTAGCTAAGAGATACATATAAGGAGGATCAAGGTTTCTTGGACCAAGACACTATTGAGGCTATGTTTGTGATTGCAAAGTGAGACTAGGTAACTACATAGGTCACAATGGACATTGTAGAGTGTGATTAGGTCATGAAAAGAGTAGAGAATGCAAAAATTGAATGTGATACTTTATAGAGCTAGTTGGATCATTCTAGGGATGATCTTTAGAGAGTTCTAATGGTTATATGGATAAACCTAGACCATCCTAGGGTGAAACCATTGATGGCAGGGGTAGACAAGCTATATTTTGAGTGTAGACATCTGAAGTTACTCATGAAAGTTTTTTTTTAAGAAAAAGTCTACTTTTGACCCACTTTTGGTCCCCATTTCCATGTACTTACCTATCTATAAATAGCAATAAGTTTAGAGATATATTTCTTAATGTTTTTATTAACATAAAATGGGTTTTTGATAAGGCCTAAACCTTGCTACACAAGAACATCACAAAGACAACTAAGCTACCAAAAAAATATAGACTAACACAGACTCATTTGTTCTCTATCAGAGGCCAAAATAGAATACTAGAACCTATAAAGGGACCATTTTATCCACAAGATAAGTGGAGCATTCAAATAGACACAGTGAAAGAGAAATGAGAGGCAGAATTAGTTGCTTATATTAATCATAGAGGTTAAATAGCCATTACAAAGATAGAAAAGCTAAATAAAGATTAGGGAGACATAGAATGATAGTTTTCTCCTCATAGTTGAACTAAAAATGAAGACAGAGAGGTCCGGAAGAGGACACAGTTGATTAGATTCATATAGTTCTGGGAAATATCATGAGGTCAAGATCAAACATTAAGCACTTTAGTCTAAATAAAGACCCAGCAACCAACCAATAGAAATACATCTTAAATACATGCATATATAGCTTTTTAGATCACATTGTAGCAGTCATGGACATGGAAGAGAAGTCAACCAATAAAATCATCACCCATACTGCAATAACTCATTTATGTGCCCTTGGAGCATGCCCACATGGCTCTGCCCATGAAATCTGCTAAAACAAGGGATCCGCCCACGCCTTGGGTACAAATATTTAATGCAAGAGAGGCTACAATGGCATGGGGAGGTGAGAAATCCATCTTCTACAAGCAATCAGGTTCTGAAGAAACATTAATGGTGACTAGGAAAGTCACTGAGCAGTCCTGTTGTGTCTGGAATAGTAGAAAATGTCCCTGGAAGGCAAAAAGGTCAGGCCCCAAATTTTTGGGCTTCCTTTGATCAGTCTTCCACTGTCAGGCATTGGAAAGGTGAAGGAGGAAACCCTAGCCTGTGAAGTCTGAGAGAAAAGAAATTGTCGGGCTTCGGGGGTCAGGCCTTCACCATTATGTCATTCTTTGGAAAGAAGAATAACTCGACCTCCGCCTTCGCAACACTTAGCCAATTTGAGAAATCGACGAAGATTGGGCCTCAGGGCTTCCACTTGTCACTTTCAGGAAAGAAGAAGAGGGAAGAGAGAACTCTCGATCCCTGCTTTCTGAAAGACTTAGTTGTTTGAAGAAGGAATTGATGAAAGTCAGGCTTCGGGCCTTCTTCTTTCTTCCTTCCAAAAGGAAAGGAAGAGAAAAGACGAAACCCCTGAAGTCCAATGCCTGAAACACTTAGCTGATTTTGAGAACTCGACGGAGATCGAGCCTCAAATCCTCAGCCTTACTTCTTTCTCACCTTATCGGTGAATCTTCACTTTTATGAACTTGGCCTTTGTTCACTTAATCGACAAATTTTTGAAATCTCGAATTGGTTAGTGAGTTAGTCTTTTTGATGATTCACCGACTAGCCGCTCCTCATCACTTTTTTGCCTTATTGGTGAAATCTCCTTCTCTCAAGCTTGCCTTGTTTCTACCTTCCCTTCAGTTGGCGATTTCTTGATTTCGTGAACCTACTTTGCCTTGGCTTCTTTTCTGCTTTTATTCCTTTATCGGTGAATTCACCGATAGACGAAGTAGCTAGTTCGCTAACCTAACATTTTACCGACTGAAGACCTCTCTTCTTTCTTCCCTTTTTGCTTAGTCGGTGAACCTTTGGTTCATAAACTTTGAATTTTGCTAACTGAAGCATGCCTTAGCTTTTGTTTTTCCCACCTTAGAAGACTGAAGAAAGATATCGGAGATCGGGCCTCAGGACTTCAACTCTCTTGCTTCCACAAGAAAAGGAAGAAGGAAGAGAACCCAGACCTCCATTGTTGAATGACTTAGTTGAAAAAGTTTGGCGGAGTTCAGACCTCGGGCCTTCCACCCTTCACCTTTCGAAAACAAGAAAGAGGAAGAAGGAGCCCCTGCCTACCAAAGTCCAAAACACTTAGAAATGTTTTAACATTGAAAATAGTGAACTTTAGCCGCTGTGCCTTCCACCTTCCACCTTCCGCCTTCCTCAAAGACAGAAGAAGAAACCTCCAACCCCCGGTGCCTGAAATACTTAGGCAAATACAAGGAACAAGGCAGAGTTCAAAGTTGACAAATATGGCATGATGAAGAGGGGAAGCCTGGACTCTGAAACTCTGAAAACACTGAAAACACAAGGAAAATAGGATTTTTGGGACTTAGCCATTTTGGGGAACTCTTTCCTTTTAAATCAAAGGGAAAACACTAGGGATCCATGGATCCTTAGGCTATTTGGCCAGAAGACAAAATAGGATAACATTTTGGTGACTATGTAGGGGTGTTTGCCTACTAAATACCAGGATCCAAAGGCCTTATCAATCCATTGGGCATAGCGTCAAAGGGCAAAACAACAAGAACAAGGGTTGGTTAGACGAACACAAAACTAAACACTGCCTCCAAGAAACAACACAAGGCAAAACAAACAAGGCAAGTATCCTCCTAATGAGAATGTAGCAGAGTGCAAGGGCACTTATTGAAGGAAAACCTAACATATTTACAAAATCCCACAACCATGCTAAAAGCAAGGTTTGAGATGAATCCTATTGACTGGGATTGGCAGAATCTCTCCATTCAACTTGGAAAGTTAAAATGCATTGGTCTGTTTTTGCAGCGGGCAATAATATAAGGGCCACTCCACATGGCATAAAATTTTGAATGTCTCCTAGCTTTAGCTCTATCTTCATCCCATTTCAACACCAAATATCCCTCACTGAATGTTATGCCAGTTGATTGTCTGTCAAAAATTCTTTTGACCCGATCTTGGTGAGCCTCAAGAGTCTTCATGTAGTAGCATCTCTTTTTTCTTCAAGCTCCATTAGCTTAGCAAATCTGACTGTCATGGCATCACTCTCTAGTAGTTCCAGCTATTGTGCCAGCTCAAGGGAAGGCAACTCTAATGATAATGGAAGTTTTGCTTCCCTTCAATAAACAAGCATGAAAGGGGAATTGCTTATGGCCCTCTTGGGAGTAATTCTATCATCCCAGAGAGTTGTCCTCAACTTGGAATGCCAAGTTCTCTGATTATCATCCACTATTCTTTTGATGATTCTGATAAGGTTTTTGTTTGTGGATTCAGCCAAGCCATTCCCTTGGGGATAGTAATTGGATGATGTCTTGAAGTAAATCCCATAGTTAAGTGCCCACTCACTGATTTTTGTGCCTACAAAGGCCTTGGCATTGTCAGAGATAATGGTGAATGGAACACCAAACTTGGTAACTATCCCCTCAAGGAAGTCCAAAATGGAGGTCTTTGTGGCATCCTTTAATGCAATTGCCTCTGTCCACCTGGTGAAATAATCAGTGGCTACTAAAATCCACTTGTGGATGGCACTGGAAGGTGGATTAATCATCCCAATGAAGTCCAAACCCCATTGGGCAAATGGTCAAGATCAGTTTGAATTAGGTGCGGGGGGAGAGCAACCAACCTTTGTTTTCTTGCAAATAATGCACATTGTTTGCAACTTCTTGCCCATCTGTGGGCATCTCTAAACAAATTGGGCCAGTAATAACCAGCCCTCATGATTTTGATAGCAGTGGTTCTTGGTGAATAATGGCCACCAGCGGGGCCATCATGAAATTCTTCTAGCACCCTTGAAGTCTAATCCTATGCAATGCATCTAAGAAGAACTCCATTGATGTCTTTTCTAAACAAGACACCATCAACAAGAATATAGGGAATGGACTGGAGCCTGAAATACCTTCTTTTGGCTTGATCCAGTCCATCTGGGCACCTACCTGACTGTAGAAATGTGACCATATCATGGTACTAGTTAGTTGAAGCGTGGGAACGAGCTGGTTGTGTATGCCCAAGGATGCATAACATCATCTCTATCTTCAAGGTTTGTAGCCATTTGCTCACATAGGCCTTTGCCTTGTACCAGCTTGTTGATGTTAATGTTTACATCATATTCCATTACTTTTGTGATCCACCTAGCTCTCTTTTCATTGATATCTCTACTCAAAAGGAACTCTTTAACGCTAGGGTGGTTCACCATCAACTGTATCGTGCTGTTTGAAAGCATATGCCTAAAATTTTTGAGTGCTTTCACCACAACAAACACCTACTTCTCAACAAAATCATAATTCGTCTCATATTCTTTGAGAGGCTGGCTAAAGAAAGCAATTGGTTGTTCCAATTTCTCTTCATTCTGTTGTGTTAAAACTATTGATATGCCCTCTTTGCCTCCAAAGGCATAAAAGATAAAATTCTTCTCATAGTTAGGGTTTATTAGCATGGGAGCTATGCAATAGCCTGCTTGACAGCTTCAAAACTATCTTTGCCTTCCTTTGACCATGTGAAGGCAGCGTTCTTAAGAATGGCAGTGAGGGGTTTTGCTGTTGAAGCAAAATTGGGTATGAACCTCCTCACGAAATTAATCTTTCCCAAAAAACTTTGCAGGTCCTTCTTGTGACTAGGAAGGGGGAGAGCCAGAATGGCACTAGTTCTTTCCAGATCAATAGCAAGCCCTTCCTTTGAAACCACATGTCCCAGCAATTTACCTTCTAGTACAACGAACACACATTTCTTTGGATTCAATGATATGCCATATTCCTTGCATCTTTCAAAGACTTTTCTGAAATGATCTAGGTGGTCAGCTGCATGCTTAGAATACACAGTCAATTCATCAAGATATACTAAAATAATATCATTGATTAGGCCTTTGAAGGCCAAATCCATTGCTCTTTGGAAGGTTGCCCGAGCATTGGTCAACCCAAATGGCATCGTATGATAAGACAAGGTACCCCATTTGGTGGTAAATGTTGTCTTGTATTGGTCTGATTCTTTTACAAGAATCTGGTTGTAGCCTGAGTAGCCATCTAGGAGTGAAAATTTTTTAGCTCCTGCTACTGTCTGTAAGATCTACTCCATGGAAGGGAGTGGATAGTGGTCTTTGAGAGATGCCTTGTTTAGGTCTCTAAAGTCCACACATAGTCTGATTCCCCCATTCTTCTTCCTAATTGGAACAAGGTTAGCCACCCATGAGGAATACTTAATTGGATAAATGATTTTGTCCTCTATGAGCTTGGATAGCTCTTTTCTCATCAATGGCTCAATTTTGGGATTGACTAGCCTTTGTTTTTGGCAGACAAGTTTTGCATTGGGGTCTAAATCAATGGTATGTTGGATTAAGCAAGGGTCAAAACATTTCAGATCCCAATAATTCCAAGCAATTAAATCATCAAATTCATTACAAAGTTCAACAAAACCTTGCCTTTCAGCTTGGTCACATACCTTGCCATGTTTTCGAACTCTGCCCTGTGTAATTTCTACCTCCTCATAGTCCTCTCATTTGACTGTCATGTTCATTTTCTCTCTTTTTGGTTGATCATCAGTTCCAAATATGTTCTCCAATGTAACTAATCTTCTAGGTAGTTTGTTGGTCTTCAGATGGATCACCTGGTCACCATATTGCTCTTGCAATATTGAATGATTCTTGGAAGTAAACTCTACCTCATCCTATAAGAAAATTACAATCTGCTGGTCATTCTCAAATACTCGCCAGCTTGTCACATTGTCAGGCACAACAGGCCTCACAACAATTTTCACATGTTGATTTGAGTTTTGTTTGACATTCTCAGGAATGCCAAACTGAGCACCAACGATAGCCAGTCTATCAGCATCCTTGTTTCTTTGTCTGGGCATATGTTGAAGGCATTAAAGTCTTCAATCAGGTCCTAGACTCTGTGTTTATATGACTTGAGCAAGTCATTCCTTGAAGTGCTTAGTGATTAGATTTGGTGAAAAATAAGCTCACTATCACCAAATGCTTGTAAAATTTTTATTCCTCTCTTCTATGCTAGCTGTATACCTTGAATTAATGCTTCATATTTAGCCACATTATTAATACATCTAAACTATAATCTAAAAGTAGAGAAATAACTTTCCTTTTGGGGTGAAATCAGTACAACCCCAGCACCTGCTCCATTTTTGCTTCTGGAGCCATCAAAATATAACTGCCATAACCCACTTGGATCTACTGTTGACTTCTCAAGATTAGGGATGATGGCATCCTCTTCATGGATACAATAAGTACCCAACCCCATGTCTTCTATATGATCAAGAGTGTCAAACTGAAAATAGTTTTCCCACTCATCAAGTAGTATATCAGGGATTTCTTCCACTGGTGTTGCAGCCTCATGCATACTGTTGTCATCCTCCTCCAACTTATAGATTGTGCAGTTCATATTGGTAGGGTTAGCATAATAGGGCTCCACATGATCATTAGCAATGGGCTTAGCCTTAATGGTCACTTTAGTACCATACCTTGTTCTAAACAACATGTGGGACCAATCAGAAGATAGGTACCCTCCTATTTTGGCAGTGAAATCCCTAGATAAGCATATGCCAAAGTATGTAGGGAGATCAATAACTGAGATTTCTTGTGAAACAGAGCAACCAGGGCATGCATGTAGAGTGAGCTTCAAGTCTTTAATAATGCCTATTGTCTTAACAATAGTACCATTTAATTGCACAACCCTCTATTCACAGGCTCATATTCAATGCCTAACTTATCAGCTATATTTTTGAGCATAACAGAAGTACCTGCCCCAAAATTTATCATGCAATTATGCAACAATTTATCACCAATTATTAGGGAGACATAAAATGGAGGGGGCTTATTGGTTTTTCTTGTGCTTGCCTCCTCTTTTGGTTGGCACAGGTTTGTCGGGACAACAACCTTTTCTTTTGTTGTCTCTACAACATGTTGACTGAAGCTTGTTAGGGCTTCCTGAAGTAAATCCCTCTCAGTTGGTATTAATAGGGCATCCCACATAGTGACACTCAAGTTAGTCTTCTTCATTTGATTGACTATGCTGAAGGGAATTTGACTGACCTTTTGAGAAGTTTTAGCAATAGCAGAGTCGACATTGGATCGTTGGCCGACCTGGGGCTACTGTTGTGGCGTTGAATTCACCTGCCCAGTAGAACAATCCACCTATGTTGAAGGTAACTCTACTGTCACGACTCTGGTTGTTCTTGTTGAAGGCATATGAGATGTAGATGTGTGAGGAGTGGAAGCGTGAGCAGTTGTAGGGATTGTTACATCTTCAGTCACCCTCCTTTTGGCTCTTGTATTGTGCGTTATTGGGCTTGTGCCCTGATTGACACCACAGAGATCATCCTCTATCCAATTCATCAAAGTAGAATTATTTTGCATTGGTTCCTGCTCTCCTACCATTTCTTGACTAGAACTGACTTGCTGCTCTGAAGGAACTTACTAGTTTTGCACTGTCAAAGCTTGACTGAATTGTCCACTTTGGTACAAATTCTAATCATGTGGTTGATTACATGGATAACACCCATCGTTATCCTAAGCCATGTTGTTCTATATGGGCACCAGAGGTCTAGATGTTCTTGCAGCATTGGTATGGGACGGCATTCAGTGGCCTGATATAGCTAGGCTGATTTTGCCTCTACACATTACCATGATATGGCGGTCTATTTTGCTGATAAGCCTAATTGAATGGCTGATATGGTCTATTGGGTTGTGCATTCTATCTTCTTGTCAATGCCAATTAATTGTTCAATCTTCTTATTGTAGAATCCTTATCCTCTGATTGTTTAAATGAAGGTGTAATTAGAGGAATAGTAGGGCTGATTGTCGTAGGAATTGGAGCCACAACAGGCTGAATGATAGGAGTCTCTAGAAATAAGGGCATTGGTGGCCTTGGAGCAATTTTTCCAGCCTGAATCAAACAATTCTCTGCCCTTATTGCTATGTCATATGCTTCTAGTAACACATCTCCTCCCATAGACTGAATCATGATAGCAATGTCAGGATTCAAAGACTTTAAATAATATATGAAGGCAGTATTTGGGGAGGGCTTCACCAACAATGGAATCATGTCCCATGTCTTCTGAAACCTGTAATTGAAGTCTACCATATATTCATGGGGGGCTCTTTTGATTATAACTAACTGCTTCATCAGAGACAGGTGGTCGCTCTTATCTTCAAAGTGCTGGCATAGTCTTGTTCCCAAGTCATCCCAATTATGGATGGAATTAGCTGGAAGACCTATATACCATTGAAGGGATTTTCCCTTAAAGGAAGAGGCTAGAAGCCTCACAGCAACGTTGTCAGCAATGACATTGTGGACAGAGCACATGCTAACAATATCTTGGATATGCTCAGCAGGGGTGGTAGAATTTTCACCATTAAAAAATGGGATTGCTTTCAGAGTAGAGGTAGGAATATCATCATATTGGGCTAGGTCAAGAGAGCTCCCTTCATTGAAGGCAACAAAGGGAAGGTTCCTTTCCATATTGGGGATATTCAAATTAATTCTGGGTATATGCAAGGTTCTTCTTGAATATTAGAATTTGATTGGAGGGGGCGTAGACTAGGCTCTTGAAGGAGATGGAACAACACTCCTATTTTCCCTCACAGGGGACCAAGATAGTCTACTTCTTCTTGAATCAGCAAAGGATATCTCAATGAATCAAAAGTTACCTCTTGAAGATCTGGTCTGCACTCCAAGCATGAAATGTTGAAAGATCTAAATACTGGATCAGTAGAGTCACTAGGTGCTTTGTTGAATGCTTCCACAATAGCAAATAAACTAATAACAACACCAAAATTCTCAGTTTAGCTCTTACTCAAAGCAGAAGGTCCCAATGGGTGTGCCAGAAATTGTTATCACCTGAAATTGCACCCTGCTTGAAGCCTATTCAAGCATTCCAATGACACAATGGGATTGATCTCAAGGTGTGGGACCTTGCAAATGAGATCAGACCTCTAGAGAAGGCTAGTTCCTCTTTCTGAACTTAAGGTTTAGAGCAATTAACTAAACCTATACTAATGATCACCAATGAAAAGGGAGAGAGGGAGACTGAAAATTAAAAGGGAGGTGATGTACCAAGATTTAGTATGTTTAGCTGGAGCTGAAATAACACAGTAATAATTTCAAAGGCTGAATAGACTAACACAACTCATTCATTCTCTATCAGAGGCCAAAATAGAATACTATAACCTATAAAGGGATCATTTTATCCACAAAATAAGTGAAGAGCATCCAAACAAACACAGTGAAAGAGAAATGAGAGAGGTAGAATCTGTTGCTTATATTAATCATAGAGGCTAAATAGCCATTACAAAGATAGAAAAGCTAAATACAGATTAGGGAGACACATAATGATAGTTTCCCCCTCATAGTTGAACTAAAAATGAAGACAAAGAGGTCCGAAAGAAGACATAGTCAATCAGATTCATACAGTTATAGGAAATACTATGAGGTCAAGATCAAGCATTAAGTGCTTCAGTCTGAACAAAGACCCAGCAACCGACCAACAGAAATACATCTCAAATACATGCATATATAGCTTTTTAGATCACACTATAGCAGTCATGGACATGGAAGAGAAGTCAACCAAGAAAATCATCGCCCATACTGCAATAACTCATTTCTGTGTCCTTGGAGTGCGCCCACATGGCTCTGCCCATGAAATTTGCTGAAACAGGGGGTCCACCCATGCCTTGGGTACAAAGATTTAATGCAAGAGAGGCTACAGTGGCATGGGGAGGTGAGAAATCCATCTTTTACAAGCAATTGGGCTCTGAAGAAACATTAATGGTGACCAGGAAAGTCCCTGAGCAGTCTCGTCATGTTTGGAATAGTAGAAAATGCGCTTGGAAGGCAAATAGGTTGGGCCTCAACTTTTCGAGCTTCCTCTGATCGGTCTTCCACTGATCAGGCATTGGAAGGGTAAATGAGGAAACCCCAGCTTGGGTCTGAGAGAAGAGGAATCATGGGGCTTTGGGGGTTGGACCTTCACCATTACATTGTTCTTTGGAAAGAAGAACTCGACCTCTACCACCGCAACACTTAGCTGATTTGAGAAATCGACGGAGATCGGGCCTTGGGCCTTCCACTTGTCACTTTCAGGAAAGAAGAAGAGGGAAGAGAGAACTCTTGATCCTTGCTTTCGAAAATATTTAGCCATTTAAATAAGTAATCGGCGGAAGTCGGGCTTCGAGCCTTCTGCTTTCTGCCTTCCAAAAGGAAAGGAAGAGAAAAGATGAAACCCATGAAGTCTGATGCTTGAAACACTTAGCTGATTTTGAGAACTCGGTGGAGATCAGGCCTTGGGCCCTCAACCTTACTTCTTTCTCGTCTTATCGGCAAATCTTAACTTTTCCAAACTTGGCCTTCATTCACTTAATCGGTGAATTTTTTAAATCTCAAATTGGTTGGTGAGTTAGTCTTTTTGCCAATTTGCCGACTGGCCACTCCTCATCACTTTTTTGCCCTATCGGCAAAATCTCCTTCTCTCAATCTTGTCTTGTTTCCACCTTCCCTTCAATCAGTGATTTCCTAATTTCGTGAACCTACTTTGCCTTGGCTTCTTTTATGCTTTTATTCCTTTATCGGTGAATTCATCGATCGGGGAACTAGCCGGTTTGCTAACTTAACATTTTACTGACTAGAGGCCTCTCTTCTTTCTTCCCTTTTTGTTTAGTTGACGAACCTTTGGTTCACAAACTTTGAAATTTTCTGACTAAAGTGTGCCTTAGCTTTTGTTTTTCCCGCCTTAGAAGACTGAAGAAAGATATCAGAGATCGAGCCTTGGGCCTTCAACTCCCTGGCTTCCGTAAGAAAATGAAGAAGGAAGAGAATGCTGACTTCCACTGTTGAATGACTTAGTTGAAAAAATCTGGCAGAGTTCAGACCTCGGGCCTTCCGCCCTTCACCTACCGAAAATAATAAAGAGGAAGAACAAGCCCCCGCCTGCCAAAAACAAGAAAGAGGAAGAAGGAGCCCCTACCTACCGAAGTCCAAAACACTTAGAAAGGTTTTAACACTCGGTCGTCGGGCCTTCCGCCTTCCAACTTCCTCAAAAGAAGACAGAAAAAGAAACCTTCGACCCTCGACGCTCGAAATACTTGGGCAAATACAAGGAACAAGGTGGAGTTCAGAGCTGACAAATATGGCATGATGAAGAGGGGAAGCCCAAACTTTGAAACTCTAAAAAAACTAAATACACAAGGAAAACTTGGATTTTTGGGACTTAGCCATTTTGGGGAACTCTTTCCTTGTAAATCAAAGGGAAAACACTAGGGGTCCATGGATCCTTAGACTATTTGGCCAGAAGGCAAAATAGGATAACAGTAATCACATAGCACTTACCTAGTGAATGACATGCATATCCTATACTATACACTTCATCATCCCACAATAATGGGTTACACTTTTTGGCCAAACTTGACATTGAAATCAATATTTTGAACTAAATCTTCATGTTCTGACACCTATGGCTCTTAAACCATTAGGAATTTGAAGATGATGCGAACTAGTGATTTGTGAGATTTTGTTTTTAGATTCTAAATATATATATTTTTTAAATTTGGAGTTAAATTGTAATTTTTTTTGCATCTCCTTTGATAACTGGTTTTTAATAGTAAACAACATTTTTTTAAAGTGATGTGTATTCTATAGGACATAACTTTTTTCTACGAAGGATAAAATTATGATTCTTTTTAATTTAGATTAGTAACACCGATATATAGTGTATGCATTTGGTTTCATAATGTTTTATTGAATATATGTTTTTTATTAATTTTTGAAGTCGAACCAATTATAATTTAGACATAGGTGTATTCCATAAAACATAACTTTTTCTGTATGTATCAAAATTTAATTTTTTCTCTTTTGTTGAAACACAAACATCAATACCTAGTGCATAGATATTTTTTAGAATTTTGTTTCAGTAATTTACTAATTTTCCATGTGTGTAGAATAGAGAACTTGATGTTCGGTGAAAAACATACATTCACAAGAAATAAAAAATAAATATAATAATCAAATTAAATATATTTAAAATTATATTTTTTGGGAAGCTTATAAGAAGGACTACATACTTACAAAGCATAAATTTTAAATGAATTCATTTGATCCCTCAAAAGATAAATCAAAATTAGTTTTTTATAGGTGTAGAGGAGACTCCGTTATAGGTATGATTTAAAACTAGCGGGGTTCTATCCAAGGGGGTTTGAATCTAAGGGGGTTTGATCAAACCCTCTTTAATTAAAATCCTTTAAATGGAACCTTTCAAGGCTTAATCATTATATTTTCTAAAAATATGTGATTTCAGCAAAAATCAGGATGTCCTAGAAAGTGTAACCCATTATTGTGGCAGCACAGTCCTCGCAAAATAAATTCAAAGATGATATTCATGCATTCTAGACTACGTGAATATCCTCTTTTCATATACCAAATACAATTGAATGGAAACAAGTACACAATAACCTTTACACAAAGTTCATATTATTTCACACACTTCACCTTGTCATAGGTTCACAAATAATGGACAAAAGCATATGTACAAAGTTATTGGGTTGATTAGGTCCAATAACAAAGTACAATATAACAAAAGATGGCATAGAAGAAAGCCTACAATTCATCTTAAGAAATAAAAAATGGTAGCAAACAATTACCACCCACAAAACACTCCATAGAAAATTTTAAATCTAGGTTAAATGTTCTAGCAACTATATAGTGATGAAGTTATTGTTCAATTAATTTAAGATGATTATTTTTTCTATAAAAAGAGGCTGCCCTCACATTGACGTAAAAATGAAATAACTAGAGGAACATAAGGAGAGGAAATATTATGAGTCATTTCCTAAAGTAGGATGCTTGGGCATCTATTGATATTTGATATTGTTAGATTATGCATGCAATGGAAGAGAAAAGAACTAGTACAAATTTGCAATCTAGAAAATGGTTTTGACTTTTCTTGAGGTTGTCTCTCCCCTTGTAAAATTTGACATGTCCCCATGTTTAATCCGAAAGGAACCTTTATCATATCCTAAAAATATTATGTTATTCACCAAATAGGTCCGAACACAATGTCAATTTGAAGATGTGAAAATGATCCTAGAACCTGTGGGTTATGGGTCCACCATGTAACTTATGTTAAATAAATCTAGGTATCAAGTTTTTTGTCTTTAACTATCAACAAGTATAGTAACACCACTTCCTAAGAAATAAACATAAAACTACGTGAAAATTGGGATGGAATTACAATTTTGACTATTAGAAAGACTAACTTATTAACTCTATGTCTTCAAGACAACTTTAGTGTACGAGCCAAATAGAAATAGATTTAACAAGACTTAAACTTAATACAACTAAAGTTGTCATCTGTTAATGAGATCTCATGATGTATAAATAAATCTTTCCAAAACTTCAAGATTAATCAAACTACTATACTTACATAAGTGAATTATCAAAGTTATGATTCTAAACACCGTTCACAAGTGGTCAAGAAATAAGAAATTGGAAAGAAATATTTTTCCAACCTTTAATTATGGTTTACCCCAATACATTTTGAATGTATTTCTTTACCATATAACAATTTCATATAATGCTCCAAAATATATCTCTTCTAAAATACTTTTGCACCTTAGAAGTATACTTGACTATAGCTAAGGTAATTATTTCCTTTAGACAATGCCATTAATACACTATCATTAATAGCTACTATAAATGAATACACTTCACACCTACATGATTATTTGACCCTTATCCAACAATCCCACTATATATTAGTAGATAAAAATATAGGTTACATAGGATAATTCCCTCATCTAAAGAAGTATCAACCTAAAATTTTATCTTGGGTTAATTGTTGTGGCACCATCTTAATTATAACATGATGATAGAGAAACAATAGTTATAATGAGGCAATATTGTGGTATCCATAAAAAATAGTCATTATATATAGTAATGATCCATAAAAATTAAAGCAACAGGTGAGATATCCTTTCTAAGCTTACTCCCTGGACAATGTATTAGGGCAATAGCCACCCATTACAAATAGATGCTTTTATACCCAACAAATTTATATATTTTAGATAAATACAAATTTCCTTAAGTAGTTTGTAAAAACACTTGTGTACTTTATAAAAATGTCATCTTCCTAGATTTCATTATCCATTTGGACATACCTCTCTTCTCCATGACATATAGGACAATATTGTTTCTTGATTATAACAATATTCAAATAAATAATATCAAATGTTATCAATTCCCTATCCATGAAAACTTATCCAAGGTTTTAATCAAATTATTTAATATAAAAGATAATTTATCTAAAATTGTAACCATTACATATGACACTATCTTATAGGTATGACAATGCAAATTATATGACATCTCTTCATTTTAGAGGTGATGATTGCCTGTAACATCAAAATAATAATATGGTTCTATTTTTAGGAGGTGATGATGAATTAGATGGAGGGGATCTCAAATTTCTTGGTCTTGGAGAATGTAAGGTTTAATGTTGCCTTCTTAGCCAATAAGTTCTAACCTTCAATGGACAAGGGGATCCCATTAAGTTAGAACTCCAATCATCAAGTTGCCTCTAAATATCATTTTGTCCATAGCAAGAATCGTAATGTATATCAAAGAGGGAAATATAGAAGCTTGTATTAGGTTTCTTTCCTTGAGAGAAGATATTGTATTATTTAAATTTTTGCATAATATGCATATTTTGAATAAAGAGTCGGTTGGAGGTGACATAATTTATTTGTTTTCAATTTTGAGTTATATAGAAATGTGAGATGATTGTGGGGCACAACGAAGAGTACTCATAAGAGTGTTTCCATGTTGAAATACCCCTTAATGCCATGAGGTGTTAATTATAACTCTAATGAATATGAAACAAGAGAAATTAAAGGATATGTTGAAAGGCAATCCTAGGCAACTTGAGAATAATGAAGTTAAACCTATGCCACATGAGTTATCAACTATCAAAATTAAACATAAACATAGTAGAATAGAATAGAATGTGATTATTAAGATTTCACAAATTATGTTATAGTATGAACAATCTTGGTATGTTGGAGACTTAGTAGAAAGTGATATCTGAGAGGATGACCTTTCATTGCCTTGTTAACAAACTTGTGTGAAGACACATATTACTACCCACACTTCTTCTCTCACCCTTATTCCAAGGATGGTCGATGCAAAATCATTTCATAGTATAACAAATAGCTCTCCATTTTTCACAACTTATACCACAACTTCCATATTGCAATTTGATCTCAAAATTGAAGAGCATAAAAAAATATTTTATGTTTATGACCTAGAAATGTTGGCTCTTATTCATGCTCATAAAAAAAACATTGTGGTAAAATGTTATTGATAATACCCCACCACAACTTGAAATTTCATGTTGAGAAGGATTTTAATGAGACCAAGAACAATGGATAATCAAGTTACGATAACAATTTTGAAACTAAGTTAAAATTATACTCTTCATTTTTTTTAACAAAATGGAACAATTTTTTAAAATGACAAAATTTGCAAAGAGAATAATAGGATGTCACTTACAAAATCTATTTGCACTCCTATAACAACATCTTCCCATACGAAAAACTTTAAATTTTTTATTAATCTTATTTTTATTAATTCTTACTTTCTTAGTATTTCTAATTAATCTTAACCTTTAGTAGCTTACTTTTATTAAACTCCCTCTTTAAAAAAAACAAAACTTATCGTCTTTATTAATCTTACTTTAATATCTAATATCCTTTTAATAAAGGATGATTTACCTTTTATAAGCCATATGAATGATATGATTTTTTAAAACTATATCTCTCCTTTTTAAAAATTATACGAATCTCTTTCCTGAAATTATAAGGAGACATTTAAGTCTTTAAGAATCGACCCTTTTAGAATCACCTTCATGAAAGATACAATTAAATGACATGTCGATAGGACCCGATCTTTTAGAAAAGACGTGGTCGAAAAGGTCGATGAAAGTGACGTTTTTAAAATAACACTCGGTCGAAAAAAAGGTGAACGACCATATATGGTGCAAGTAGGTATGAATAAAAAAACAAAGTTGCTTGAAGTAGTGAAGTGTAGGTGAGTAGGAAATAGTTTAGAAAATATTATTTGTAGAGTAGAATATATATAAACTATATTATTTATAGTCTATCTAAGAATGTTCAAACAAGGTTTCTCTTATATGGAATATATAAGTTATTAAGAATGAGTATTAATGTAAAGTCTTTTATTGCTAATTTCATAAAGTGGGATATATATATATATATATGTAATATCAAAGTGGATAGATGGTGTTGTTAAATACGTTCCATTACAATAGGTAAGAGCTAGTGTGAAAAGATATTCCATGGGTATATGTACCCACTCTTTAGAACCCAAAGAGCGAGTCTTCCTTCATTTTGAAACATAAATCTACTTACCTACTACCTTACTACAGTTGAAAACTAGTTACTAAAGAATTAAAAAGGACCGATGACATGGCATGAAACTTTCTAAGAGTTTTGAACATGGATGTGACCTTTGACTGTAGATCAATATCTCACTTAAATTCACATAGAGAAGCCTATTGACCAGCTATGCACATGGTGCCTTAAGATGAGTTTGGGTACAAATATGGAGTTATTAAAGCAACATTACCTATGAACAAGATTTTCAATAATGCTAATGAACAAATGAAGAAACCAAAGTTAGCATAGGGACAAAGGTTATAAGTTTGAGCTTGTAGAATTAGGCTGGATGACTTAAAGGCAAGTGTGAATTTATAATGTTGGATATACTCAAGGAGTATATTAAAGATTGGTCAATATGAATTTTGAAAGCATATAGAAAATTTTAGATAAGAAGGTCTGATTATTAGGCTCTAATACCAAATGTAATGCTACTTTTCTCCAGAGTTATTTAATTATTTGCAGCGGATTTATGATGGTTAGTATTTAGATTTAGGATAATATAGAATATTAAATAATGTGTAAAGTTCAACAAAAGTAAATTACAACATTGATAATTTAATAAGATCTTTAATGTAAATCATTAACAAGACAAATTGGATAACATAATCACATAATCACATATATATAATATTCCCAATATCTTTATTAACAATAAGTTCAATACTTATCTGTGAAGCACTGAGATGATGTTATAGGCACTCGGAGGAATAATCACAGGTCCCAGTTGTTCTCGACAAAGAGCACCCTCGGAGGAACCGGTTCTTACACAAAACCAACCATGCCTCACGGCATAAAACAAACACAGCCTTGGCCAGGACACTTCTAGGTGTACACTGTACCCCGAGTTGGACACACTTTGTGTGCCCCTTCTCCAAATGCTCAGTGCCCAGCCAAAGACCCTAATCTTCAATCCTTTGTGCCCTTTGATTACTGTATACTTTCTTGTATACTTTCCTATATACTTTTCCTATATACTTTTCCTCCATACTTTCCTTTATCAAATATAGAATCCTTTTCCTTTGTGATTTCTTGTCTTTTCTTTCCTTGTCTTCCTTTAGTGTTCTCCTTCCTCATTTCAAGTCTCACACAAATGTCTTATATAACCTTGTAAGGGTGATTTCTAAACCATCACACCTTTTCACAAAGGTTGTCATTTATAATGGTTTAATAAACATAATAACCCCTCCCTTTTAAAAAGGGTTTTTCATAATTATTATTTATTTATTTCCCTTTTGACCGAAGGATCATAATATACTTTATTTGCCATCTCCCTTTTAATTATAGAGGGTATAAACTTTATGCTCTTATAATTTTAGAGGGTTATTCATAAATATCTTTCTTTCCCATTTTGGAGAAAAAGTCACATAATAATTCATGTACTCCAAGCTACATTGTTAGCTCTTGTACTTTGTATATTTTGATAAGTGTTAATGGAGTCTTTTCAATTTTGGTATCTCTTGTGTTTTTAAGGAGAAATCATTTTTTTCTTACTTCTTCATTATTTTATTTGAGTTATTTTTCTCTAGTTTTAGGTTGGTGGTCCTTACAATATGGGTAGATATGAAAGCTGTGGAATTGGTGGATCAAGGTATTCACCTGACATATACCTAGGAGTAGGCTAAAAGGAAAAGAGTACCTAAAGTCCTTGTTTTGGAAGGATCCTTTGAGGTAGGAGAAGCCTCCAATGATAAAGGCAAAGCAATTGAAAGATATAGTGAAGAGACTAAGGAGGAATAATTGGTACCTCCTCCTTTTGAAGATAAGAGCAAGGGGAAAGAAAAGAAGGCAAAGAAATCTCCTGTTGCACAAACAAGGATAAGAGGTAGCCAAAAGCCCCTACATCCCATACACAAGTATACAAAAGGAAGAATGATCGGGAATAAGGGGTCGAGGAATAGGAACCATAGGCCCAATTGATAAGAGAATCCAAGAAGAGCAGGGATGGTGCTTCTCAAGCTACTTCCACTACTGTTTCGCTCCATGCTTCCTTCATTGTCATCCCTCTTTCTTCTTCCTTTCCAGTCTCCACCTCACTTCCCACCTCTCGTACCAACATCCCTCTCATCCCTACCACTGCTACATCTTCCATACCATCCCTCCAAATAACTTCTACCACTCCTATAGTTCTTCCTACTTCTTGCACCCCTATATTAGCTTCACCCTCACCTACAGTATCCTCTTCCATTCCACTTCTATCCACTTCACTACCATTGCCATCTCCCTCCCTGTAGCAAGTACAAACTCCTATTCCTGCTACTACACCTACCATGTCCTCTACTTCTCTTTCTATTCCTTCTATTCCTACGACCACAACTATTCCTTCGATCTCTCTGTCCATCCCCTCTTCTCCCATTTCCTAGCCAATGGATACATCACCTGCAAAAACAACCTCTGATGTAATTTAGATAGTTCTTTTAGAGGTAAATAAAACTATATTGGTGCGCAGTAGAGCATCAACCTGGACACTCCTTCCCACTCACCCAAAAACAATTGGTACTTCCCTCCTTGGAGAACATTTATAAGGTGTGTGAGGAGTTGGAAGCTCAGGAGTCTGCAATTAAAGGGGATAAATTTGTGGAGCCACCAAAATATACCCCCATTGAAGAGGTGGCGGTTGAAACTTTCCATGGTATGCAAGAGGAAGCAATTGTACAAATACAAGGGGCTATAATTGAACAACTCTCAAGTCCTCCCAAAAGAGCAAAACAAGAAAAAGTACAGGAAGAGGTCCCATTTATTGAGCAGGTGTTCTCACAAGAGCCACCTACCTCCACACAAAATAAGGAGTTTGATCCAAAAGATCAACATGTGGAGGGAGAAGAAATAAATAAGGTCTTAGAACAACAAGAAGTTCATGTTCCTCCTCAGCAGCAACAAATTACAAACACTATTGATGATAAGTCTTTAACTCCTCAATGGTTGCAAATAAGGCTGAATGAAAAGCAACCAGTAATAAAAGCCCCTACATTAGATTTTTCCAATTTTGAGTAAGATTAAAAAACCAAAGGGAAGAAAGAAGGCTAGGGTGCTATCCTCTATCACAAAAGATGCCTTAGGCTCAAGGGTTGCACAAATTGCAACACCTATAGTGGACAAAAATGTCATGGATTTAGAAGCACATGATTAACAAATCTCAACTGTCAATCTTGGCCATTCCACCAGGGCCCAAGAGATCAAAGATGTGTAGAATGCAGCCACCACCATAGTTTATAGGATGCACAAAGACAAGGTTACAAAAAGATAATTGAAGGAGCAAGTGGCAGAGCTCCACGCATATGTAAAACACTTGGTTGCCCCCCTGCAACAAGATGATGGTACCATGGCTCCTCTTGTGATTTTATCTAAGCAAGAAGTTGATGAGCTAGATAAAATGAAACATATATCAACAATATTGGCTCAAACAAATTTATGATCAGGGTTGTTAGGCAATTGATGAAGCAGTCTAAGCTATAAAGAGTTTCACTCAACTTAAGTCTGATATTAAATACATCCTAGATGACTGCAAGATAAATGAGGAGGAACACTCTCAGATCTTCCCAAGGGTGGAAATGGTGTGTAAATTATCTCTAGAGTTGTTAGTAAAAGAAGGCATTCTCACCAAAGACACCTTGAAACTGCCTCAATTTTGGTCTAAGTTGATTAAATTCAGGAGGGAAACTGTGAGTAAACATGATCAAGAACTAAACATCACTTCCTTTGATATATCTAACATCTTATGTGACTATTTTGACCTCCTTTCTGATGTGACTGGACTATATGTTGGTGAAGACACATCTTTGAATGTGGAGCTATTCAAGCAGTAATTAAGACAGATTCTTCAAGAAGGATTGCAGACTCCACCATATTCTTTTGATATAGTACAAATGAATAAAATGACAAAGATCAAGGGTCAAATCAAGGTATTTTGCAAAGGGACACATAAGAGAAAATCCACTTTCAATATATGCTAAGTCCCTTGATTTTTTTGACATTATTTTTGTGTGCAAGTATGGAGGAAGGTAGAGTGAGAGAAGGAATCCTCATGTGGGAGAATAATGAGGAAGAGAAGAATGATATTGTAGTAGGAACATGTATTTCAAAAGGCATGGAAGTGTTAGAGAATAAGGATAAATATATGGATAGTGTTGCAACTGAGATTTGTGAAGAGTTAAGAAGTTGCAACAAAGGATAGTAGTAGCGACAGAATGTACTTTGGAGGACAAGAAGATACTAGTGAATGTGGAGGTGTGGAGTGCAAAAGAAGATGAATAAGTGAACATGCAGGTGTTGGAAGATGTGGTGCAATTGAATACACAAGAAGAAGAGGATGAGAAGGTTACAAGTGTAGGAGGAAAATTTATAGCTAAATTGTATCTAAGGAGTTTGTAGATGAGAAACTGGGTGAAGAGGCAAAGGAGTTGGTTATGGAATTTTTTTATTTTCATAAAGTTTGTTGTAATGATTTGTGTGTAGGTGAAGTGAAAAGTAAAGAATGGAGAAAAGAATTTTGGTGGAGGTCAGATAGTGGTGGGTTAAATCCCATAGAAGAAGAGGAGAGGAGAAGTACTATGTGGAAGTGGATAGTTAGAGGAAGGCGGTGAAGATACAATTGGTGGATGGGGTCGAGCTATGGTAGATAGAGGTCCACAAGAAGAATAAAAAGTAATGGTGATATTTGGTAGAGGAGGATGGTAATTTTCCCATCTAAGTGTTGGAATAGGTGAAGGAATAAACTTTTCAATGCACATAAGATAGTGATGGAGTTTGTTGTAGATAGCTCACCTTTTGAAAGAGTGATTCTACCACTCAAATCCACTTTTTGAGCCCATGATCACAAATTTTTTTACCCGACATGTATGATGTAGGAGCATCTAGGTCCACAAGCAATCTTGCACCACAAAAAATAGTTGCAAATTTTTGTTTTCAATTTTTCTCAAATTTGGTTGTGTTTGTTGCTTGGAGCTTCATGTCAGTTTACTTTCTTGGGAGTGATACAAGAAGGATATTGGTTCCCATTGGATCTTTGTGCTTGGAAAGGGTTGTTGTACACCTTGCATAATAATGCTATAAATGTAATTTTTTTTTTACTTATGGTACATCTTAGAGATGTGGATACCACATGGGTTAGGCATTCTTGGGGATACTTTTAAGTTGTTTGTGACATTGAGAGAAATATTTAATGTGGGTGTCATGTTGGAAAAATTTTCATTATTGGGAAAACTTAGTACCAAATATTTAATTTGGGTCATTATTTAGTGAGCTCATGGTTTTAAGGCACATGGTCTATGTAATACCACTTAGTGGTTTTGTGCAAGCTTGTCTTTAAAAAGAAAGCACATGACTAGTTGTTGAGGTTGACTTGTGTAACCTTTGGCTTGTTGGCTAAGGTTGGATTGAGCATCTCTTGTAGGTTGCATATGTGGAAGCATGGATTGGGATATGTGGCTACATGGTTCTCATATGCTTGTTCACATGGACAAATGCAACTAGGGTGGTTGATGCTTCACCTCAAACTGGCTTAGGAATTTTCCCCCTTAAAGTGGCTTATTATTATCAAGTATTTATAGCATATATCCTATTGTATTATTCTCTTGTGTAAGTAATTTAATTACACAAAACTATTGTTTCCTCATTATTTTGGGATTTCATGATCACATTCTCTTTACAAGCAAAACTTAAGCCAACAAACTTTTTATCTAACATTCTAAAAACTACAAATCTTTCCCTTACCTCAAATTGATCACATTTCTCTTATATGCAATCAATTTGATGGGGGGTATATCTCGACATCACATATGTATTTGACAATGGTTAAAGTGGCTTTTCATGAGTCCTACATTGCACAAGCTTGGTTAAAATGATTCTTCAAGAGGCCTACACTACATCCTAGTTAAAGTGATCCTTCATGGATCCTACACCAATCTCTGATCATGGATTGCATCCTTCATGGGGACTAACTCAATACTAACTCCACGATTGTCGTATACAACATGATCTCATCCTACTTACTCAACTTCTACTTCTAGGTTTCAATATGGAGGTCAACTTGGTCACATCTCCATGACTCCCTTTTGGATTTGACAAGATGAAGTTGAATTGCTTAGAAATGTGCAAAAATGTTTCTCAAGACATTTTTACTATGTACAATAACTTCTCTTACTAAGTGTTTTGTAGATATGAAGAAAATGCTCAAGCAAAGACATGAGAATCAACATCAAGTAGACTCTTTAATATCCTTTTAAATCAAGTATAACACAATGTAAATTCTATTTTATCTTAGCATATTTGATTCACTTTATCTCATATGTATGTTAAGTAGGGGCAAAATGTAGAGATAAAAAGTGCCTAGTTTACACTTTTCCCTCTTGTCAACACTCACTCTTGGCACTCTTATTTAATAAGCATGACATTGACTATTTTTATCATTTGGTGCACTAAACTAGCATTATGTATTATTTGTCTTTGTTTTAGTCACTACTTTTCTATCACCCGAGACACTATTGTGTGTAGTTGCATCCCTAACGTTCAAAAACTAATTTTTCATGTGTAACTCCTACTTCTCCATCTCACTTCACATGCAATATTTATCTTGCACCCAAATGGCTATTAACAACTAATTAGTGCTTTATAAATAACAGGATTGAGGGAAATGATGCAATTGACACATAGAAGCACACATACACCTAGAAGTAACAACCACAACACACAATATGCATTTTAATAACATAAACTCCATTATTATAGTTGCACACACCCATCTTCAACTAGGATTCACTTTTGTATTAATCCTAAGGCAACTTCATATGTTCTTATTAAATCAAGTTGAGGATTTGATTAAGAGAAATCCTCAAACTTGCCTAAAGCATCATCTCGTCCCAAACAATAATTTTAGTGTAGATGTAGGTTTACAAGATCAAGAGGATGTTGTTAGAATCACATAGGACATTGCTAAGATGCAGAGGATGCCATCACAACTACATGAGACACTAGCATAGTGAGTAGATACTTCTGCAACCATACAAACATATCATGCTTGATCGAACACCACATCTATAGACCCATTCTAATTAACACAAAACTTAAAGATTAAAAATATTATAAATAAAATTTAGAATGCTTAGAAATCATCAAATTACATGAAGGAAATCATATACCATTTCTTGTTGCTACTAGATATTATTTGAGATCACTGAAGGGGATGCTCACGCTGCTGTTATAAATCTGAACTGAAGTTATCTATGCTGTTTCACTGCTGCAACACTCAGTTATAATCCCCCTCGTATTAAAACCATCAAAAACCTTCATCAAATACTATATCAAACTACACCCCTCTTGTCTTCTTTATGCTTTCTAAACTAAATGGACACTTAAAATGAATGTTTATGAGGATAACAAAAATACGACAAACTAAAACAGCCTAAACATATCAAAAACATATTTTTATCCATTCATGAGAAAGGATTCTAGGTACCTATCTTTCTCTAAGTATATCCTTTTCTTAATGTGTTAAAAGACAAATGATGTTTCTAGGAGATTACATCACCTCGTACGACACACATCACCTCATACGACAGACATCCCTTGTTTATTTAATTTCAAAGGCTTAGTCTGGGCTGGTCACATGCGGATGGGAAAACAAAAACCACCTACTTTTGAACAAGTCACTGAAATTTGCACATCCAACCAAGAAAAATCTTCGTGTGGGGAAATAAAAAATCATCCGAAACATGAAAACATCCAAGAAATAGGGAGAACAATTGTCCAATCATGTCGTGAGGCTGTAGAGACCGAGAAGCGGAGATATCAATCTTAGGAGTGAACACTCACCAGACACCACCTTACCACTCATCGCTCACATCGTTGGAGTCTCCGCCCTTAGTTGTGCCAACTTTCAACCAATAGAATAAAGATAAAACTAGAGCTGAAGAGCCTTATTTTTAGAATCACCCAATGCTAGGCCTAGAGCTGAGGTAGCTGAAGAACAAGACTCGTCCTCTAGCTTTTTGGTACTTGAATTTGAATGCCTTTCAACTGAGGAAAATTTTAATGATCAAACGCTTTGTAGCTACAAGTATTTCTTGGTATAAATTTTCATACACCATCACATTTGGGTTGCAGTTAGTTTGAAGGGCTATCAATCTCTGTGAGCATGGGAAGAGTTTTTAGGACTGTGGAGGAAGTGGATCTTAGAGAGGGGAGCAGTGAAGAGTACCTACATGCTAATGTCAAAGGTCAGTCAGTTTCTCAAACATCATTTTCAGTAGAGAAGGATTGTGCATTCACCATTGCAGCAAATGAGCAAAGTAAACTGCTTTGTTTAATGTTTCTTTTACATGCAGCTAAGTAGGGAAATCTCTTTTCTGCAAAATCTAGTGTTTTGAATGGAACAGTTTTCTTGAATTCGATTGAATATGGAATCAATAACATTACTGAGCACCCATATCAGACTTATAAGATTTATTTCAGTTATAGACCCATTTAGGCTGTGAATTCCTAGCTCAAGCCTTCCGTGTTTTTGGAAACTGATTATGAAGATTAAAAGCATAAGATTACTAATAACATGCGTTTAAACGAGCAAGGTCAAAGCATCAAATATCATCATTATTCACATCTAGTAGCAGCTGTGTATCCTTTTGAAATATACATGCCATCTGGTTTGCATTGGTAGTTAGTAGTTGTGATGGATGTCTTAAGGTCACTATATTTGTGCTCTTCAGCACCACGGTTGGCAGGGATTTTCGTCAGAATTTTCGCGTGGCTTATGGAGACAAGGATCATTGGTCCAATTGCAATGTACATACTGAAAAGAGACAATTTGCTTCATGAGGTAGATACACTTCACAACACAATCGTGCTCTGATAATTTCACTTATTTAAATGTTTATAGCACTTAAAAAATTCAATTTGCTTCAAAAAAATTCAATTTGTTTCAATGACAAGACCCTACTCTGTTACTTTACAAATTTACATATTGTATATAGCATAGAAACATTTAACTCAGCTCAATAGATTTTTTCCTTGGCAGTGGTTTATAGCAATTTACAACCAGTTCTTTCAATTTAGAATCCCATGGCGCATTATATTTCAACACACATCAAATATCATATTATCAAAGCTATACACGCTTAACAACACATGAATCTTTAGCCTTAACACCTTCTAGGGTTTGGAATTACCATTATTTACTTTTGACCCTATTGGCAATAGCTGGTTGGTGCTGAAACAGATTTTATACACTGCAGTCTCAAAAGTAAAAAGGGGTTGCTAAGCTTTCATGTACTACAAATTTATTTATTTTGAAGAAATTCTTCCAGAGACACTGGTATTGGATACCCTCAAGGTCAGCCACAGAGAATTTAAGCATTTGTTCATTTATTTATGCATTTAAGCGCATTGGAGTTCTAGCATTCTATTTTCTCTACTAAAGTCATAGGGTGCAGTCTTATAGGAAGGATGCGGGAGAGGTTTAACAGCAGTAGATGGGAAATTGTACCTAGTCTTATAGGAAGTTGATTGTGTTTGGCTCTGTTATCAGAACAAACGGTATGAGCATGCCACTTTCAAATTCAATATAGAGAGTAGGACACGACCAACAGTAGCAGATGTATGACTGCTTTGAACCACATCTTCAACATTACTAGGCCCAGCCTTACCTAAACAATCACTTCCATTGTTACTCAAGATCAGCCATAGAGAATTTAAGCATTTGTTCATTTCTTTATGCATTTAAACACAACTGAGTTCTAGCATTCTATTTTCTCTACTAAAGACATAGGATGCAGTCTTGAAGGAAGGATATGGGAAGAAGCTTAACAGCTAGTAGATGGGAAATTGTACCTATTCTTGTGGGAAGTTGATTGTGTTTGACTAGGTTACCAACACAAAGGGTATGGGTATGCCGCTTTCAAATTCAAGATAGAGGGTAGAGCACAACCATCAGTACCAGATGTATGACCTCTTTGAACTACATCTTCAACATTACTAGGCGTGGTTCAACATTACTAGGCCCAGTTTACGGCTTCTGGTATTACTTGAATATAATAGCTTACAGAATCACAACTTATATGCAAGAAATTTCTGATATCTATGACTGCTTAATCTTCTTGCGTTGATAGTACCACACACCGATTAGGGTAGTGCTGGTGTGTAATATGTTCCACTCAAGAAAACTGTGTGGACATTGGAGACAGAGATCAATGATTTGTTCTAGAGTTTTGCGTTGTGTTCTTCCCTTGAATGGAGTAAGTTGAGATAGTAGGATTTGACAATGAGGATTTAGCATGCTCAGATAAGCATCATAAGAATGCACACCATATGGAAAATTATTAATGATAGCCCTGCAACTCATGTTGATAGTGACAGCCTTATATTTCCTAGCAAAAGCTTTTATCAGGATTATATTACTCCCTGTGACTGCTGAAGCCCAGACTGTGATATCTTTGCCTTCTGGATCGACTGTTAAATTATCCCATGCATAATGATCTTGCAAGATGTCTGGATAATCATGATGATAAAGATATTTCTCGATGATAATTTTCTGACATTCTTCCGGGAGAAGGTTGATCCTTCTTAAAACAGTATCTGCAGGATCTTCAGGAAAAATATTGCCATCTGCATCAAAACTTACAATCATATTAACTCCAGGAATGGTAGGAAGGGGAGCTGGAGTGAACGGAATTCTATCTCGTATCCCTTAAAAGGTTAATATGACATGATCATGGTAGATGGTCAATGGAAATAGGTATTCGAGGATATCTCGTCCAAGCAGCAAATCATATGGAATATCATTAGAGTGCCAAAGCTTACAGGGTACATGGAAAGATCTGATCCTGAGTATGATGTTATTAGCTACCTTACAGAGTTTGTGGGAAAAACCAACAGTAGCAATCTTAAGAACTTGGGGCTGCCAGAAGTGTTGAGGTAGGACATAACCTTTGCACAGGCTGATAGAGGATCCCAAATCTAACAAAGCATTAAAACTATGCTGAAGACCTATTATACTGATACGGATGACAGGGAAGATAGACTCAGTAGAATACTTAATACCTCTACTTATATTCTTTTGAAATGATAACAGAGGAAGTAAAGTATACATGAAGAAATATAGACAAAAGACTTTGTATAAGAAGGCTTCCTGAGCAAAAGGCGTGACCAGATGAACAAGAGGATGATCATGGCTTTGATGTACAGGGTGGAAGAAGATGCATACACTAAGGTTATTGTGACAAGAACAAGATCCTTGGTTATAGACAAACTCACTACCTGTTTCTTCAGTTTCCTCACTATAAACTTCTTCAGAAGAAGACGACGAACTACAACAACCGTTACTACAAGAATACTCAGAAAAGACATAACCATTGTTGTCATAAGAATAAGTTTCAGATTCCCTTTCAATTCCAGTATAAGGATGAGAAAATCCTTGAAATTCTGCCATTTCTTTTAAGAAGGAGAAGCTTGGTATATCTAAGAGAACTTACAGGGGTTTTATAGGAGAGATAACAGAACCCTTAACCAACCAATGACATAAACGGGTATAAAACTCAAATCCCAACACCGAAGTGAAACCCTACAGAGATAACTCTTCGCTTCTTAGATAACTTCTCCAATTCTTTACTAGAAATTAGATAGACAGCAGATTTCTCCCCCCAAAGAATCGTTAGAGGCTCTGATACCATTAAGAACTACCATTGCGCCAAAACCTCAAGATGTTAGTGAATGTGTCATGTCTTCTCTTTAGCTCTGTCTAGCAGAGACTTGAGAGTTGGCCTATCATCTGGGTTCCTATCATTTGGGTTCCCGTAGGTCAGCAGAGTGGTTAGGGGGCCTATCCAGAGGCAGTAGAGCTTGGCAGGGAGCTTTACAGGCCTTTCCAGACAGTTTGCGGCAGTTTCCTATTTTTTAGGGTTTGACCGAGAGTTGACCAGGAGGCATCAGGGGACCTCCAGGAGCATTTTGAGAGTTTTGGTTTCAGTTCCTATTTTTTAGGAGGTATCCCTAAATTATAGGGAGGCACTGTCAGTTAGCCTGCCATGTGGCGACATCACCTGTGGTGCGGGCTACAACAGTTTTCAGTTCAGATTGGCCAGGTGATGGATTCGGGATAATTATTGAATATTAAAGTGTAGCTTTAATATTTAATAAAAATAAATTAAAGTGATTAATAATATCACTTTGTAATAAGATTTTAATAAAGTGACCCCCTCCTTGTTAACACATGTTGTGTTAAAAGGTGGTCATTTCCTTCATGAGAAGTTAGGCCCTCAACTTGGGCGCCCAACTTAGGAGTCTTTTAATAAAGGAAAAGAATCATTTAATGATTCCTTTTTGATGCCTTCTGAACCCTAAAAGTGGACGCCCACTTTGGGAAAGGAATAAAGTACATTGGAAGTGCTTTTTGGAGTTATCTTTTGCATCTTATTTTGAAGCTTCATGGCAGCTCTGAACTCTGAGGAAGGGGGCAGCAGCATTCAGTCTCTTGGGAACGAAAACTCTCAAGGATTTTGGTGAATTGGACGACAACCCAGTTCATGCTTGTGGGAGGCCTACTCTGGGTCTTCATTTGTGCATCATTGGACAGATTCCAGGGCATTCTATTGCAGATCTAAGCTTGCAGCAGTACCAAATCAGCCTTATTCTTCAGATCCTTCATTTTCAGTTGCATGCATAGCCTCTTCTAGGCCAATACTATCTTTGTATGCAAGTAGGGTTGCAAACCAGGGTTTACATTGAATATAAAATACAGATTTGATGGGTATGTGCCTCAAATTCTTAGTTGGTATCTTTCTATCATTTAATATTTATTTTTAGTCCATTTTTATTTGAGATTGCAGCTGCATGTATATCTATTTGCTATCTTGGCAAATACACATCTCAAGAAAACTGAAACCAAAAAAATTTATAAAAATCATAAAACAAATAAAATCACAAAAACAACACTTCATTTCAGCAAAGGGATCCATCAGGGATCTTTCAGTGGTATCAGAGCCTTTGACCTGCCAGCCTGTGGGGTTTAGAGAATTGTTTTCTATGCATACAGACATGTATTACACACGCAGGACAGCCCAAAACGAGCTTGGGATTGGTATGGCAGAGGAACCAGTTATGGCTGAAGAACAGAGAAATGCCAGGAGAAATCAGGATGAGGAAGAGAGAGAGATGATGAGAACCCTCATCAACACTCAGCCTAGGATTGCTCAGACCCTTGACAGGATACAGGATGCCTTGGACCGGTTGGAGTTAGATAGAGGCAGATGGAGCAGATCGGTATCTGTGGCGGGGAGTCAGCGTAGTCACAAGTCACATGTATCAGCTAGGAGCTCCCATCATTCCCCTAGGTGTGGACAGGCCAGGGATAGACCCTTACTTCCTCAGTTTGCACCAGGTGAACGGCCAGCATAGGTAGAGCCACCAGAGGTGGAATTTCAGGATTCAGTCATGGCAGCTATAGTTGAGTGGAGAGCCCTACCCCCTGAGGTTCGGGATGTCTTTCCTTTTCCACAGTATTGTGCACAGCGTAGAGATTCTGCCAGGTTCAGAGGAGACCGAGGCAATAGACCACAGCAGCAGAACTATGACCTCAGTAGAGCTACTGGGAAGATCACGTTGGCTACATATGATGGTACGGGTAGTACGAGTGCACGTGCTTGGGTGCACAAGCTGGACATATATTTATCCTTGAGACCCATGCCTGAGCGTGAGGCTATCCAGTTTGCTGTCTTACATTTAGATGGGGTTGCCTACGATTGGTGGCATCATGGATTGGTCACCTAGGATCATGCCTTGATTCATTCCTATGCAGAGTTCACTGAACGGCTCATTACCCGGTTTGACCGTAAGGACACAGAACTCTACTATAGGGAGTTGGCACATCTTAGACAAACTGGACAGGCAGAAGCTTATGTTAATGAGTTCCAGCGTATTGCAGTTATGGTACCTGATATGCCCCAGAGACGTAGCGTGATGTTATTCATTAAGGGGTTACAGGATAGGCTTAAGGGATTGGTACGTGCCTTCCAGCCGGCCACTCTTAAGGATGCCATTGATGTGACTTTGAGATTGGACACCACTCCCACTTATCAGTCAGATAAGAGGCCTTTCAGGGAATCACGGCCTATTCAGAAGGCCAATACTTCACAGTTTAGAGATGGACAGTCAGCTAGACCTCCTAGGATGGATCAGGAGTCACGGAATGATTTGAGGAGGAAGAAATTATGCTTTTCCTGCAAGGAGCCTTGGGAGCCCGGACACCGCTGTATGGGTAAGGGCAGGGTTCACTTGATTGAGGTCACATCCGAGCTTGGGGATGAGGAGATACCAGACACCGACATCGAGGACAGCCCTGAGGAGGTTATTCAGGAGCGACCCCAGCTAGAGATAGATATCCCTGATTCATCGGCGGCAGCCAAAGTGACTATGGCTACACTATCCAGTTATCCCGGGTTCCATGCCTTTCGGTTGAAAGGTACATTACAGGGATAGCAAGCCATGAGTTTGGTTGACACAGGAGCCACGCACAATTTTATTGATCAGAAATTGGTTGAGAGGCGTGGATTACAGTTTGAGGTGTTCGAGGATTTTGGAGTTAAGGTTGCAGATGGTGCAGTGTTGGGTTGTACTAGGAGGATCTCACAGCTCAGCATTCAGATGGGGGATTTTACCTTGACGGCTGACTTTTATATCCTACCCTTAGAGGATTATGATGTGATTTTAGGTATGCAGTGGTTACAGGGTATTGGGAGATACATTATTGATCACCACCGCATGCAGTTAGAGTTCCTATCTGGTGGAAAGAAGGTGATCTTGAGGGCAGCCTCTGACGGTGGGCCCAAGGAGGTATCTTCTGTCATGTCCCCATATTAAGGCATTGTTTAAATAAAAGATTTAAAATGTCATGTTAAATATCCTGGTCATAGGCCATTAATAAATATATATAATATTATAAATATATAATATTAAATGATAGTATCTATAAATATTTTAAATATTAACTGATATATTATATTTATAAATAACCAATACAAATATAAATATTAATATTAAAATAGCATATTATTATTATATAATAATATATAATAATAAATATAAATGTTAAAATTAATATTAATATTAATTATTATTATGATTATAATATAATAAACATATTTATATAAATGAATGTAAATCATACATTATATAATATATTAGATTGCCTTTAAGACAATCCGTCAAGGTAGCAGCAACTAATATATTTATAAAAAGACATGACCTTTGTGAAAAGGTAGTCATTGACCATTTAAGAAAATATAAAGGTAGAGAGTGGAGGAAGCAATGAAAGACAACAAAATACAATGAAGCAAGCAGATATAAAATTAATAATTTATGAGTTTGAATTACAGACATGATTAATTGTTGGGGAAAATAAGATAAGTATGCTACACCTATATTCCCAAAGAAATAAATAAATTAATATCTATAAGTTATTTCATTATTTTTTTATACGGAATGATATTAATTAAAGGGATTATAATATGAATGATATTAAAATATAGATTTAAGTAATAAATTGAGTAATATAAGAAAGCAATATTATAAATAATATATTATTAACAAATATCAATATTAGTGATTAAATATTATTATAATTATAAATATAAATATGTATAGATGATATGATAGCATGTTATAGTCAAGGTGGAGCGAATAACTAACATGATATAGATAGCTTAAACATCTATGAATAACATGATTATAAATGCTTAGAGAATCCATCATCATTAGGATTAAGCCCCAATAAAGAGTAATCACACTTGATTTATATAATGAAGGCAAGGTCCTTAGAAACAAACCCATGATATAAGATCATAGAACACATTGAGAGATTGGAGGTAGACTTGTTAGGAAAAAGTAGCATTAATACATCGAAAGGTAGATAAGACCGGCGGTGGAATGGACCATGTTACATCATACTTAGGCAATGGATAAGACCTGCGGTGGAATGGACCATAGTTGGAAAACTCGGCTGGGCAAAAAACTCGGCAAGCCAATTTTTGGAGAGTCAAAAAAAACTCGGAGAAATCTCGGCAAAAACTCGGCAAATTAAAAAAATTGCTAAAATTTCATTAGAAACACATTTTTTTTGCAAAATTCAATGACAAGATGAATCCAATGAGTCCATAAATGAGTACAAAAGTGTTTTCTATTAAATTTGATTGACTTCAATGCAAATTGATTACAAAATCGCATTCTCATGCGGAATCCTGATGGCTAAAAGCCTGATAGTCTGATACGAATTAGTAATTACAAACTACAATAGATAGCTGAAAATGAAAATAGTAAAACTAGTCTAGAAGTAAATACTAAAAGTAAACAGTAACACAACATATTACATCTTCCTCTTCCCTAATTTAGCCAAAGCTAGGGAAGAGGCAGATGCTCTAGTCCTGCGAGTACGCGGTGCCGGTGGCTCTGGCTCTGGCTCTGGCTCTAGCTCCTCATGCTCATGAATGTCCTCCAACCCTACATCTCCTGTTGCACCCAGATCCTCCATTGCCTGTCTCTCGAAATCAAGAATTTCATCTGCGGTAAACAATGGAGCCTGCTCATCCTGCCCTGTCCAATCACTATAAGGATCTATCTCATCCAAATCAATAGGATCCAGTGATTTGTCCTCTACTTTTTTTGTGCGCAACCGAAGGTTGTATTGCACAAAGACAAGGTCATTGAGGCGCTTTTGGGCTAGTTTGTTCCTCTTCTTCGTGTGAATGGCCTCAAACAAGCTCCAATTCCGCTCACAACTGGATGCACTACAAGGCTGGCATAGTATGCGGAGAGCAATTTTTTGGAGATGTGGGGTATTTCCACCCCAACTTTTCCACCAAGCCTCTGCAAAAAAAATACTTAAGAGTTAGAAAACAAAGTTAGGACTCAAAACACATTTTATCAAATTATACATATAAGATATTAAGAATCAAGATGCATGTATGATGTGACATAGTGACAGTGAAATAAACTTAAAGACTCTGAATTTTATACCTGGTGTCTGAGTGGTTCTTCCTCGAATAGCTAGATCTGAAGAAAAGAGTTTACCCCTCGTTTCACTGTAAAGATCCAACTCTTGGACAATGAGGTCTCTCACCTCAACCATGGGTTCCATCCTCTGAATGCATGTTGTGAGCCCCTCCATAACCTCTCCATTAGGAGTGGAGAAGTTCTCTGAGAAGTGAAATTGAGGGTTGAGGAAGTACGCTGCAGCATGGATGGGTTGGTGGAGTTGGTTGTTCCACCTCCTATCAACAATCTCCCATATGGGATCAAATTTGAGGCTGTCCCCCATGTAATAATTTTTTATAGCCTCTTTGGCCCTATCCATGGCCTCATAAATATATCCCATGGGGTTTTGATCCCCATCTACCAAGCGAAGGACTCTAACCAGGGGCTCTGACACCTACAATACAAATACAAAAAGATTAAAAATTAAAAATTACAAATTTATAATGTAAGACTTAAATTAAGAAATAAAATACTCAATTTGAATTTAAAATCAAAGTTTTGAGGTTACCTTCACGATCTCTGTAGCTCTTTCCTCAAAGAGCTTATCAAACACTATGCTTGCAACTCTCTCTCCTTCAGGCTTTTTTTTATAAGATGATTCTAGCCATGCTGGACACACAAACATTTGTTTCAAAGCATTCAATGATCCAATAATGCTTTGCAATGTCAGGAAAACCGTTGCAAACCTTGTGGCACCCGATCTCACCAACTCTTTCCCTTTCGTATATTCCCTCATCAAACTAAGAACCCAAGGGTGATTATAGATAAATTTTGTTATGCTCCTTGCATCATCTACAATTGGTGCCACCCAATCAAGTTTGCCTATGTCCTCCAAAAGAAGGTCAAGGCAATGTGCCGCACAAGGTGTCCAAAAAAGTGTAGGATGTCTATTCTCAAGCAATCTCCCAGCTGCCACATATGCTGCTGCATTATCTGTGATGACTTGCACAATATTATCTATCCCCACCTCCATGACAACTTCCTCCAACAATGTACACAATGTTTCTGCATTTTTTATTTTGTTGGAGGCATCCACTGATTTCAAAAACACAACTTGACCTTTTGAAGAAATCAAAAAATTAAGGATGGTGCGGTTTCTCCCATCCGTCCACCCATCGAAAAGAATGGTGCAGCCATGTTTCTTCCATTCTTTCTTTTGATCTTCAACTACTTGCACCGCCCTTTCCGTTGCATTTGTGAGCAACCTACAAAATTTTTTAAGTAAAAATTAAAATAAGTACAAAATTTTATTTTTTAAACAAAAAATAACTTAACATAAATTAACTAATCACATAAAATTTAAATGATAAACTTAGCATAAAATTTAAATTGACTAATGACTAATCACTAACCTCCCACTCAAGTCTTTACGAGAAGGTGGCTTGTAGCCTTTTCCCGCAACTGTCAATGTGGTAACCAAATTGTGCCAATAGGGACTACTCGCTACATTGAATGCAATGTTATTGAAATACCAAAAGTCTGCACATGCCATGTCGGCATGTTGATGCACCTCCCTATTCCACCCTGTAGCCTCCAATGATGTCTGTGCTCCTGGTGTGTTTCTTGGCACAAAAAAACTATGTGGTGAGCGTGAAGATGTAGACCCCGGCGGTGGCATTCTACTCGAAGTAGAGGAAATGGGGGGCCTAGGGACTGATTTGCCACGAATGCGTGGACCACGAAGAGAGCCCACAATGTTCACATCAGCTCCACTCGTCTCCTCATCTGATTCAGACTCTATGTCCACTTGCATTTGCTCATGACCATGTCCACCGGAACTAGCTATGCTTGCTGCTATGGCTGCCTTTGTCCTCTCCCTTTGCAATTTTCTTTCTTCGGCAGCTGCAAGTAAGGCAAGCATCTCCCTTTTTATCTCTTCTGTGGTGTTAAGACAACCCTTGGAATCATGACAAGCAATGCCTGCAAGATGGTATTTGAGGCGATTTATGCCTCCATGTAATACCCTCGTACATCTACCGCAAACAACCGTTCCAGGATTCGGTCCTCTCACAACATACTTCCATATTGGGTCTCTAGCTCCTGGAGGACGAGTGCCTGGAACCCATGACGATGTCTGTGCCATGGATGGGGTGCTGGTGGAGTCTGACGCTGAACTTGAAGCCATTATAGTGCGAATTTAATCTACACATACAAAAAAAATGTACAACATATTAGGTTTTTAATAAAAAAAAAATCTCTCTAAAATTGATTTAAATTGATACTCATACAAATGTGTTTGATGTTTCACTTTCAAATTTCAATGATTAAATTAGTCAATAAATTAACTAATCTAAACAACAAAATAGATTTACAATAAAAAAAATGAACCTAGGTTTAAAAATTTCAAAAAAAACGAAAATCATGAAAAAAATCAGAAAAAATCCACAAAAAATAGTGAAGAATCTTGTTTTTTTGGAATCTAAATGCAAAAATGAAGCTTCTTTTTGCTCTATGAAGATTTTGTTTCAATTTGGATTCAATATTTTACAACAAGAACCAAAAAAAATGATTAAACAAAAAGAAAAATGGAAAAACAAAAACTTACGTGAGATTCAAATTTGCCTTCGAAATCCGCAAAAAATGGCGTTTGAATCCGATCTTCTCGATGCCACAACGTTGCAAATGAACTATTTTTGCTTGGAGGGGGGTTTTTTGCTATGTAGAGCTTCAAAAACCTAAAATCTGATTAACATTTACCTTTTCTGGCTGCGGAAATGACTTATACCTCTGCTCGCGAGTTTTTTGTACGGACTCGGCAAAAACTCGGCTCTGACTCGGAAAAACTCGCCTGACAAGACTCTGCGAGTTAAAGTCAACTTGTCTCATTTCAAAAAAAAACTCGCGAGTTTTTAAAAACTCGGCGAGTTTTTGGCGAGTCTGCCAACTATGGAATGGACTATGCTACATCATACAAGGGTAATAAGTAAGACCTGCGGTGGAATGGGCATATGTTACATCATACAAAGGCACTTAGTAAGACCTAAGGTGGAATGGGCATGTGTTACATCATACAAAGGCACTACCTGTAGAGGATGATTCATGCAACCTAACAAGAGATAGTACCCCATCTCCACTAGGGTTTGAAAATAAATAAAATTAACATATAATAAACAACCCTAAGTATGAATCCACTTAAGATTGAATAATTAAATAATTTATTTATTTGATTATTTTAATATGATTTATTGATCTTATCTATTACTAATGTTTCCTTTAAGAAGTAATTCTCATGTGCAAGGTGGAAAATAAGGATCTTCTTAAAGGGGACATTACAGTGGTATCAGAGCAGTCATCCTGCCATCCTGTGAATAATAGTTAAATAAAAAATAATAAAAAAAAAAAAAAAAGTATTATATACTTTAATATTAAATTTATTATTACCATTTTATGTATACTTCAATATTAAATTTATTATTATCATTCCCTATACTTTTGTCTAATTTTTAAAGTATTCTTTCATTACAAATTTGATTTAGGATCTTGAAAGCATCCTAATTGTGATTGCTTGAGGACAAGCAATCTTGAGTGGGGAGGGTTGTCATGTCCCCATATTAAGGCATTGTTTAAATTAAAGATTTAAAATGTCATGTTAAATATCCTGGTCATAGGCCATTAATAAATATATATAATATTATAAATATATAATATTATATGATAGTATCTATAAATATTTTAAATATTAACTGATATATTATATTTATAAATAACCAATACAAATATAAATATTAATATTAAAATAGCATATTATTATTATTATATAATAATATATAATAATAAATATAAATGTTAAAATTAATATTAATATTAATATTAATATTAATTACTATTATGATTATAATATAATAAACATATTTATATAAATGAATGTAAATCATACATTATATAATATATTAGATTGCCTTTAAGACAATCCGTCAAGGCAGCAGCAACTAATATATTTATAAAAAGACATGACCTTTGTGAAAAGGTAGTCATTGACCATTTAAGAAAATATAAAGGTAGCAATGAAAGACAACAAAATACAATGAAGCAAGCAGATATAAAATTAATAATTTATGAGTTTGAATTACAGACATGATTAATTGTTGGGGAAAATAAGCTAAGTATGCTACACCTATATTCCCAAAGAAATAAATAAATTAATATCTATAAGTTATTTCATTATTTTTTTATACGGAATGATATTAATTAAAGGGATTATAATATGAATGATATTAAAATATAGATTTAAGTAATAAATTGAGTAATATAAGAAAGCAATATTATAAATAATATATTATTAACAAATATCAATATTAGTGATTAAATATTATTATAATTATAAATATAAATATGTATAGATGATATGATAGCATGTTATAGTCAAGGTGGAGCGAATAACTAACATGTTATAGATAGCTTAAACATCTATGAATAACATGATTATAAATGCTTAGAGAATCCATCATCATTAGGATTAAGCCCCAATAAAGAGTAATCATACTTGATTTATATAATGAAGGCAAGGTCCTTAGAAACAAACCCATGATATAAGATCATAGAACACATTGAGAGATTGGAGGTAGACTTGTTAGGAAGAAGTAGCATTAATACATCGAAAGGTAGATAAGACTGGCGGTGGAATGGACCATGTTACATCATACTTAGGCAAGGGATGAGACCTGCGGTGGAATGGACTATGCTACATCATACAAGGGTAATAAGTAAGACTTGCGGTGGAATGGGCATATGTTACATCATACAAAGGCACTTAGTAAGACCTAAGGTGGAATGGGCATGTGTTACATCATACAAAGGCACTACCTGTAGAGGATGATTCATGCAACCTAACAAGAGATAGTACCCCATCTCCACTAGGGTTTGAAAATAAATAAAATTAACATATAATAAACAACCTTAAGTATGAATCCACTTAAGATTGAATAATTAAATAATTTATTTATTTTAAGAAGTAATTCTCATGTGCAAGGTGGAAAATAAGGATCTTCTTAAAGGGGACATTACATCTTCTCGCAGGATGGAGTCTATTATTAGACATGATGATGTGATCTAGGCCACACGTTTTGTGAAATCCAAGACACCTACTCCTCAGGATGGTAGAGCATTTCATGTTGACATACAGACAGTGATGGATCGGCATGGCCGAGTATTTGGTGACATACCTCCTAGTGTACCCTCGGATAGAGGGTTTGAGCATGGGATAGAGATGGAGGATGGAGCTAAGCCAGTGATCACCACTCCGTATCGTCATCCTAGAGCATACAAGGATGAGATTGAGAAGACTATTCATGAGCTGTTAGATATGGGTTTCATTCGCCCCAGTTCTAGCCCCTTTGCTTCTTCTGTAGTACTGGTTAAGAAGAAGGATGGGACTCTACGGATGTGTATAGATTACAGGGCCTTGAACAAGAAGACAATCAAGAACAAATACCCTATTCCGTGCATTGATGAGTTGTTGGACGAGCTTCATGGAGCCATCTACTTCTCTAAGATTGATCTTCGTTCAGGCTATCATCAGATTCGTGTACGAGCAGACGATGTACACAAGACTGCCTTCCGTTGTCACTATGGGCATTATGAGTTCCTGGTGATGCCTTTTGGCCTTACCAATGCCCCAGCCACCTTCTAGTCATGTATGAACCATCTCTTCAACAAGTAGTTGAGGAAATCAGTTCTAGTGTTCTTTGACGATATTCTGATCTACAGTTGTACTTGGGAGGACCATCTCAGACATGTTGAGGAGGTACTTAGCATCATGGAGAGTTAGTCTCTATTTGCTAAGTTGTCCAAATGTGAGTTTGGACTTAGAGAGGTCCTATATCTGGGTCATGTGATCAGTGCTGATGGGGTGAAGGTGCACGAGGAGAAAATTTAGGCAATTCGAGATTGGCCCCACCCTCGGAACATTACTGAGTTACGAGGGTTCCTTGGTCTATGTGCTTATTACAGGCAATTTGTGAGGGGTTTCTCTCAGTTGGCAGCTCCCTTGACAGACCTCACAAAGAAAGGGGCGTTCAGATGGACAGAACAGGCATAGGGAGTCTTTGACAGGCTCAAGGAGGTTATGAGTACTTGCCCAGTTTTAGCACTTCTCGACTTCTCGCAGCCTTTTGTACTTGAGTGTGATGCTTCCGTTTTGGGCATAGGAGCGGTTTTGATGTAGAACCGACACCCCATTGCTTTTGAGTCGGAAGCTGCGGGATAATGAGAGGTTGTATTCTACGTATGATAAGGAAATGTTGGCTATTATGTATGCATTAGCCAAGTTCAGACAGTATCTTGTTGGCAGCAAATTCGTGGTAAGAACAGACCACAACAGTCTGAAATATTTCCTTGATCAGACATAACTCAATGATCGTCAGCAAAAATGGGTGAGCAAGATTCAGGCTTATGATTTTGACATCGAATTCATAAAGGGGAAGAATAATACTGTGGCTGATGCACTTTCTAGAAAACCATCACTTGCTGCCCTATGTTCATTGAGCGAGATTTCAGCAGATTGGAAGGCTCAACTTTTAGTTGAGTACTCCAAAAATCAACATGCTTGTGAGGTCATGGATGGATTGGTGTTGGATGATAGGTACACTGTGGTAGATGATGTCATCTACTACAAGGGAAGGGTGTATCTGGTTCCTGGTTCTCAGTTGAAGGAACAAATTATGCATGCTTACCATGATACTCCGATAGCAGGGCACCCAGGTTATGGTAAGACCTACAGGGCAGTTCGGGAGAGATTCTCTTGGAAGGGTCTCAAAGCTGATATCTTACGTCATGTTCGTGAGTGTTTGACGTGCCAGCAGAATAAGTCTGAGCATACTTTTCCTGCTGGTTTATTACAGCCCTTACCTATACCGGAACAGAAGTGGTCAGGAATCTCCATGGATTTCATTACAGGTCTTCCTCGGGTGCAAGGGAAAGACTGTATCTATGTTGTAGTAGACAGGTTGACTAAATATGCGCACTTCTTCCCTATTGCAGCTGATTTCACAGCATCTCAGGTGGCGGAGTTATTTTTCAGGGAGATATTCAGGCTCCACAGTCTCCCCAAAACCATAGTGAGTGACAGGGATAGTAGGTTCATGAGTTCTTTCTGGCAAGAACTTTTCAGGCTCACAGGTATGGAGTTGACACCTAGTACTAGCTACCACCCACAGACAGATGGGCAGACCGAGATTGCTAATAAGTGGGTCGAGGGGTATTTGCGCAGCTATGTGTCAGGACAGCAAAAGGCATGGGTGCGTTGGCTATATCTAGGAGAGTATTGTTATAATACTACACACCATATGTCTATTGCTATGACACCTTTCAGAGCCCTCTATGGTTACGAGGCATTATCTTTTGTTGATTTGGCTGTAAGTGACAGCAGAGTTCCCTTGGCACAGGATTGGTTACAGGAGAACCAGGACATCATGAGATCTCTCAGGGAGAATCTTCAGCAGGCATAGAATCAGCAGAAGGTCTACGCTAATCGGCATAGAACTGAGAGAGTATTTGAGGTGAATGACATGGTTTTCTTGCGGTTGCAGCCTTACCGACAGAGCACCCTTAAAAGGGGTGGAGCTGAGAAGCTCAAGCCTCGCTTCTACGGACCATATTGGATTCTCAGGCGTGTGGGAGAGGTTGCTTATGAGATTGAGTTACCCCCTGACAGCCGGATTCATAATGTGTTCCATGTATCTTGCCTGAAAAAAGCACTGGGGCAACATATTGTAGCATCTCCCGATCTACCTCCCTTGGATGAGGAAGGTAAGCTGACTCTGGTTCTTGATGAGATCTTGGAGAAGAGGGAACGACGGCTGAGAAGTAGGGTGATTCGGGAGTACTTGATTCGTTGGAGAGGTCTTCCTATAGAGGACGCCAACTGGGAGGGAGAGTCCATTTTACAGCATCCGGCTTTGCAGTTGCTTGTGGGCAAGCATCTTCGAGAGGGGAGGACTGTCATGTCCCCTCTTTAGCTCTGTCTAGCAGAGACTTGAGAGTTGGCCTATCATTTGGGTTCCCGTAGGTCAGCAGAGTGGTTAGGGGACCTATCCAGAGGCAGTAGAGCTTGGCAGGGAGCTTTACAGGTCTTTCCAGACAGTTTGCGGCAGTTTCCTATTTTTTAGGGTTTGACCGAGAGTTGACCAGAAGGCATCAGGGGACCTCCAGGAGCATTTTGGGAGTTTTGGTCTCAGTTCCTATTTTTTAGGAGGTATCCCTAAATTATAGGGAGGCACTGTTAGTTAGCCTGCCATGTGGCGACATCACCTGTGGTGCGGGCTACAACAGTTTTCAGTTCAGATTGGCCAGGTGATGGATTCGAGATAATTATTGAATATTAAAGTGTAGCTTTAATATTTAATAAAAATAAATTAAAGTGATTAATAATATCACTTTGTAATAAGATTTTAATAAAGTGACCCCCTCCTTGTTAACACATGTTGTGTTAAAAGGTGGTCATTTCCTTCATGAGAAGTTGGGCCCTCAACTTGGGCGCCCAACTTAGGAGTCTTTTAATAAAGGAAAAGAATCATTTAATGATTCCTTTTTGATGCCTTCTGAACCCTAAAAGTGGACGCCCACTTTGGGAAAGGAATAAAGTACATTGGAAGTGCTTTTTGGAGTTATCTTTTGCATCTTATTTTGAAGCTTCATGGCAGCTCTGAACTCTGAGGAAGGGGGCAGCAGCATTCAGTCTCTTGGGAACGAAAACTCTCAAGGATTTTGGTGAATTGGACGACAACCCAGGTCATGCTTGTGGGAGGCCTACTTTGGGTCTTCATTTGTGCATCATTGGACAGATTCCAGGGCATTCTATTGCAGATCTAAGCTTGCAGCAGTACCAAATCAGCCTTATTCTTCAGATCCTTCATTTTCAGTTGCATGCATAGCCTCTTCTAGGCCAATACTATCTTTGTATGCAAGTAGGGTTGCAAACCAGGGTTTACATTGAATATAAAATACAGATCTGATGGGTAGGTGCCTCAAATTCTTAGTTGGTATCTTTCTATCATTTAATATTTATTTTTAGTCCATTTTTATTTGAGATTGCAGCTGCATTTATATCTCTTTGCTATCTTGGCAAATACACATCTCAAGAAAACTAAAACCCCTTCTGCATCTCCTCTCTAGTCTGAAAGAAAACAAAAAAATTAATAAAAATCATAAAACAAATAAAATCACAAAAACAACACTTCATTTCAGCAAAGGGATCCATCAGGGATCTTTCAGAATGGCGCCCTGCTTGGCGTTAAGGGGTAGAGGACCGGCTAGTTGGCACAGTGCACAGCCACCCAGCCTCAGGGACCCACCAGCATACGTGGCCGCAAAGGATCATTGTGTAGGTCGGGATTACAACGGGGTCATTACACCCACCACGCTCCACTGAGAATCGAACTTGAGAGCTTGGCTCTGATACCATTAAGAACTACCATTGTGCCAAAACCTCGAGATGTTAGTGAATGGCGCCCTGCTTGGTGTTAAGGGGTAGAGACCAGCTAGTTGGCACAGTGCACAGCCACCCAACCTCAGGGACCCACTAGCATACGTGGCCGCACAAGATCACTGTGCAAGTCGGGATTACAACGGGGTCACAACCTAAACGACCACTTCCATTGCTACCCAGATCAATAGCTTCATTCTAATGCTGTTTAATAAAATAACTATTACAAGCACAAACTCCAGAATCAGAGTGAGAAATATGATCCTCAATTTCAGTACCCTCTTTTTTTAGCAAGGACACCATCAGTTTCAGCATCTCCCTAACCCTATACCAGATTTTGACTACCTGTAGATCCTTCTCTAGCTAAATGATAGGAGGAGGTTATTGCCCTGTCTTCCAACTAATGGCATCCACATTCTTGTAATACAGTTCAATAGGAGGCATCTATTAGTGTTTTAATTTGTCCCTTTTAGGACAACACAAAATGGAACAGCATGTAAAAACTTTTCTTTGAATGAGAATGGGAATCTCCCTTATAGCAAAATCTAAATCCTAGAATTTTAAACGATATTTGGTTTCCAGTATGCAATATATACGAACTTAAAACAAACACCCGTCCTTTTGTTCTTGGGCAAGGGCACAAGGCTTATCAGCTATGTTCCACCAAGTTTTTGGGATAGGGATGGCAGTAAATGAGGGGATGCGTTTCTAGGATGGTAGGAGATGCGTTTCTGGGATGGTAGGAGATGTGAGACCTTTTTTTAGTAGACGACAATTAAAAAATAGGGAAAATTAAAAAATATAGAATATTAATAATAAATATATTAATTTAAAAATTAGTGTTTTATAATTTCAATTATATATGATAATTTTAAATTAATAATATATTAATTGTTAATAATTCTTTATAAATATCCTCCCTGTTAATGGGGGTGAGGGAGATAAGTTCCTTCACTTAAGGAAGGAGGCAAAATGGATTTCTCCAGAAGTGGGGTGGTATAAATTAAACTTTGACGGGGCCTCGAAAGGTAACCTGGGTCCTTTAGGGGCTGGAGGTATTGTTAAGAATTGGGAGGCAAAAGTAATTGGTAAAGTGTCAAAGAGACTTCCCAATGGAACTAATAATAAGGTAGAGTTCCAAGCTTTATTAATTGGTCTCTAGGTTTGCAAGAATTTAGGCATTCGAAAGTTGGACATTGAAGGAGATTCTTCAATAGTTATTAATTCAGTTAGAACAAGATCAATTCATTGTTGGAAATTTAAGGTTTTTTTGAACCAAATATTGGAATATCTTGAATATTTTGAAGAGTATACTCTAAATCATACATTAAGAGAAGCAAATGTTGAGGCAGATAATCTAGCCAACTCCGCGGTTAATAGGAGTGTAGAGTTAGTGGTAGAAACTTGCGGCGAGAGCTATCACAGATGCTAATTCCGTGTAATGATTAGTTTTAAGTTTGGAGGAGATGTTTTGCCACCCGAGACATATAAGCTTGATGTCATAGATATGATGAAGCATTTATGAATAGTACTGGTTGTTAGCTCCAGTTGTTAAGCAAATAATTATGTATAGTTTCCTGGAGTTCATTCCTCATCCCATCAATTAAATCTTGGCTAAATTCCATTATGACTGTCATAACTATACAGAAATTATGTATAGTTATCCTCCCAACTTGGGTGCTCTAATTTGTCTTATTCAAACCACCCAAAGATGCTTTATAACAATCATAATGGCATGTCATAGGTTGGTGAATGTTCTTGGTCAACATGTGTAACTCCCTCTTATAGCTCTCTAATGCATCATAGATGTTCTTACACTAGATATACCTTGACAAAGATTCACAACATAAACTAATCAAAGATGTTAGTCATAGTCCACCTAGTAACCCCTATTTAGTGACTTCTTATATCTAAAATAAGATCAATGATACATGGTAGAGTGTGTCAATAATGGAATCTTAAGATCCCATCCAAATGGGGTGCCCTTTCCATGTGCACATATTATTTACAATATTACAATTATTAAATAATTGCTCCTCGACCTAAGACTTTGCAAGGTCTACAACAACACCTAGTCCACTAGTCCTAACACATTCAAGATGTGATCATGTAAAAATGACATGTTAGAGATTTGGTGTAAGATGTTATTGTGAATTTACCATAAGGTAAATGCCATTTAAATTAGAAGTAAGGGTGATGGAAATGCATACCATGTAATATGTAATCAAATAAAAGTGATGATATGATGTAAGAGGTAATAATATGTATGTTTTTCTCTGAAGGGAGATTATGAATTACTTGGATTAAATGATAATTTATACACATGAATAGCCCTAAGTGGGGAAGCCAAGTAGTGTGATGCGTGCTAACAAGAAGTTCCATAAGTGTAAAAGAGACACAAATAAGTGTGTAAAGATAATGAATATGTAAATTAAATAAGTGAAGATGACAAAGACCATGTAAAATGAGTGAATATATGAGAAAGGAGAAAACACAACTATGAGGGTTTTACTAGGGCATATCTAGAGTCACTTTATATTGTGGTTATTCTATTGTATTCCTCTTCTTCTCTCTTTTATTCTTGTTCTTTATCTAAGTTTTTTTACTATGCTGAAACTTTGTTGAAACTCAACTAGATCCAAAAGTTTGTAATGCTCTCATCATTGGATTAAGTAGGATTTAGTGTATATTTCATTTCAATTTGTATTAATTTCTAGCCAACTTGTTGGATCCATGGGATGAATAGGGATATTTTTGTTTAATCCTTGGTCAAGTGAGAGTTTTGTAGTTGATCTTTTGTTTTAGGAAATAGATTTGGAAAACACTTGTAGAATGGAGGTTGAGAGGTTCAACGGAACCAACTTTGAGCTTTTGAAGTTTGAAAGATATAAAATAATGTTATCTTTCTTAAAAGTGTATGCATAATTAAGATTAAATGAAAGACATTCAAATGTGTATGAAAGAACCTTAAATTTGACCTACTTCAACACATTTTAAGCTGGAACTAACTATTCAACAAGATAATGGGATTTGGAGACACAAACTTAGAAATAGGAATAAGAGATTTCAATGATGAAAGAGAAGAATGAGGCACAATTTTTAAAGGAAGATGAGGTGCAAAAATGCTTCCTACACTAATCTAAGAGGAGAGATGAATAGAAAATACAATCTAAAATAATTTGTAGGAAAGAAACAACACAATGAAAACATTTACCATAACATAATGATCTATTCTAGGGAAACCCTTTCAAGAAAAACCCAACCTCCAAACTTTGAACCAATGTATTAATCAACATTATTAGTTACAAAATAATCTAGGCAAGGAGCCTTTATAGGAGACAACACCAATGCTTAAATTTGGAGTAATATTGGTAGTATAATACTACTTACAAAATACACTATGCAAACTCCATCCCAAGCACCCAATAAATAGAGAAACCAATACATGAAACCACCAAAGGGGAATCACAAAACCATGAGCTAATACCACCTAAAAGTGGTGCCCAAATCCCCTAGTTAAATTCCAACACCCAAACTCCAAGAGAAGTCCTATAAGAATCTATCATAACATGTCATATTTAATCTCCCAACTTCTATAGTCGAATTTGTCTTATTAAAACCCTCCAAAGATGCTTTATGACAGTCATAATGGAATTTCATGGGTGACATAAATAATGAGGAACCTAGCACAAGGGATATCCTCAATGACATTGCTAGAGGACAGCGAGATCTCATGCGACTTATGTCTCAATTTATGCGGCATAGTATGGGAAATAATGGCGGCAATGGAGGCAATAGAAACAATGGACACAATGGCAATAATGGAGACGCTAGCATTTCTAGAAATAATGGCGACACTCACACTCATGTGTCTCATGCATCCGTGGCTAGACCTCTTATGCCTACTTTCTTGGATCAGCACAGAGCTCTGTAGAATGGACCGCAAGTTGCAGTTGAGAGCTTCGATGACTACAAGAGAGAGTGGTTCTCATTAAGTGAAGAATTCCAAGCTGACATGTCTTTGCAAGATTTTTGCCAATTAAAGTATAGGAACTGAGATAGACCTAGAGGAGAAAGAGGCAACAATAATCATGACTTGCAAAGGAAATTGGGAAAGGTGAATATCACGCCTTTTGATGGTTTGGGTAAAATCACAATGCGAGCATGGATCTAGAAATTGGAAACTACTTGACATTGAACCCTATGTTCGAGAGAGATGCCATTCAATTTGCTACACTACACTTGGAGGGAGATGCTCTAGATTGGTGGTACAATGTTATGGTGACTCAAGGTCATAGCCTTGTTATTACTTATGTTGATTTCTCATAGAGATTGATTGACAGATTTGATGAGACAAATTCTGAGCAGTTCTTCAGAGAGTTGGCACAACTCAAGCAGAAGGAGTCAGTGGACACATACATCTCTGAGTTTCAGAAGCTTGTCGTGTTGGTTCCTAATGCGTTGGAGACTAGATTGACCTATCTATTCATTGAGCGTCTTGAGGAGCCACTTCATGGATGGGTGAAAGCCCTAGATCCACCATCTTTGAGGGAAGCCATCAAGAGGGCTCGAGGTATGAAGTTTTCAACATTTTCGAAGCCCAAGTTTCAGAGTAGGCCTTTCTCTTCATCAAGGAAGGACCCGAAGAAGAACTTTCAGAAGGATTGGCCCAAGAGGACAACACCAGACATAGAGGCGAAGAATGAGCTAAGGAGAAAGAAGCTATGCTTCTCATGCAAGGAGCCTTGGGAGCCTAGTCATAGATGCCTTGGGAAAGGCAAGGCACACTACATTGAGGTCACGTCTGATATAGATGATGATGAGGTCCAAGACACTACTTCTTCAGAGAGTGATGATGAGGTGCAACCATTGGTGCTTGGTGCTACGGCAGATGACATGGTACAAGGTACTATTGCTACTTTGTCATGAATTCCTAGGTGCAATTCTTTGAGTGAGAGGAGTCCTAAAAGGACATAGAGTCACATGTTGGTTGACAGCGGGGCCACTCATAACTTCATTGATGAGGGATTGGTGGCAAAGAGAGGATTGCAGGCAGAGGAGTTCTCAGGTTTCAGTGTGATGGTAGTGGATGGTTTCAAGATGAGTTGCATGAAGAGGATTCTGCAGTTGAGTATCCATATGGGTGACTACACAATCACCGATGATTTCTATGTAGTTGGCATTGGAGATATAGATGTTGTTTTGGGAATCCAGTGGCTACATTCTCTTGGCATATACATTCAGGATTTTCAGAAGATGGAGTTGGAATTCATATCAGATGGGAGGAAGGTAGTGTTGAGAGCTATGGCGAATGGTGCACCAAGGGCTGTAATAGCGAAGAGGATGGAGACTTTGTTTAGACATGGTGATGTTGCTTGGGCAGCCTAGTGTTTTGTGTCTTCTAAGTCTTCTTCTAGCAGTGGCCAACAGTGTCATGTGGTCATTTAGTCGGTGTTGGATAAGCACAACATGGTGTTTGGAGAGATTCCTCTTGGCAAACCTCCAGATCGTGGTTTTGAGCATGTGATAGAGTTGGAGGAGGGCTCCAAGCCCGTCATTACTACTCCCTATCGTCATCCTAGGAGATTCAAGGAGGAGATAGAGAAGACGATCAAGGAGTTGTTGGATATGGGACAGATCAGGCCTAGTTCCAGTCCCTTTGCTTCTTCGGTGATCTTGGTGAAGAAGGACGACACGATGAGGATGTGCATTGACTACCGTGCCTTGACTAAGAAGACCATCAAGAACCGATATCCTATACCTAGGATCGATGAACTTCTAGATGAGCTACATGGTGCAGTTTACTTTTTGAAGATTGATCTTCGCTCAGGATACCATTAGATTAGAGTCAGTGAGGACATTCATGAGATGACATTTAGATGTCTCTATGGGCACTATGGGATTATGGTCATGCCCTTTGGTCTTACTAATGCTCCCGTGACTTTCCAGTCTTGTATGAATCACATCTTCAACAACCAGTTGTGGAAGTTTGTACTAGTGTTCTTTGATGATATTCTGATATACAGTAGGACATGGGAGGATCACCTCAGGCACATTGATGAGGTGTTGGGCATCGTGGAGGCACAGTCCTTGTTTGCTAAGGCTTCCAAATGTGAATTTAGAATGATAGAGATTCTCTATTTGGGACATGTGATTGGAGCTGCTGGAGTGAAGGTACACCAGGAGAAGATACAGGCTATTTTGGATTGGCCGCCGCCGAAGAACATTTCAGATTTGAGAGGCTTCTTCGGGCTTCGTAGTTACTACAGGAGGTTTGTGAAGGGGTTTTCACAGCTAGAAGCACCTCTTACAGATCTCACTAAGAAGGGCACATTCAGATGGTCAGATGAGGCTCAGGCGACATTGATAGACTCAAGGAGGTAATGAGCACTTGTCCAGTTTTGGCATTTCCTGATTTCTCTTAGCCATTTTTTTTGGAGTGTGACACATCAAGTGAGGGGATAGGAGTAGTTCTCATGCAGAATAGACATCTCATAGCCTATGAGAGTAGGAAGTTGAGAGATGCAGAGAGATTGTATTCCACCTATGACAAGGAGATGCTTGCCATCATGCATGCATTGGCAAAGTTCAGACAGTACTTGGTGGGTGGTAATTTTGTTGTAAGGACTAACCACAATAGTCTGAGATACTTTCTAGAGCAGAAGGATTTGAATGAGAGACAATAGAAATGGGTAAGCAAGATCCAGGCATATGATTTTGACATTGAGTATGTCAAAGGTAAGAATAATGTTGTTGATGCTCTATCCAGGAGACCTCTTTGCTCTATGTCAGAGATGTCAGCTAATTGGAAGGCTCACATTTTGGTTGAGTATTCCAAGAATTCCTTTGCATGTGAGCTCATGGACAACAAGATTCAGGATGACAAGTATAAGAGGATTGATGATGTGATCTATTATAAGGAGAGAATCTATTTGGTACCTGAGTCTAAGCTGAAGGATAAGATTTTAAGGGCTGTTCATGATACTCCATTAGCAAGACATCTAGGGTTTCTCAAGACCTATAGGTAGGTGAGAGAGATTCTCATGGAAGGGTCTCAAAGATGATGTCTTGTGACATGTTCGTGAGTGTTTGACTTCTCAACAGAACAAGTCAGAGCATACTTTCCCAACAGGTTTGCTTCATTCGTTGCCTATTCCAGAACAAAAGTGGGAGAGTATATCTATGGATTTCATTACGGGTCTTTCGAAGGTCCAGGGTAGAGATTGCATATTTGTGATTGTTGATAGATTGACTAAGTATGCACATTTCTTTGCTATTTCATCTGAGTATAAGGCACCTCAAGTTGCAGAGTTGTTTTTCAGAGAGGTGTTTAGACTCCATGGACTTCCCAAGACCATTGTTAGCGATCGGGATAGTAGGTTTCTCAGTGTGTTTTGGCAGGAGCTATTCATGTTGGCTGGTACGGAGTTGACCCTGAGCACTAGCTACCACCCTCAGACAGATGGGTAGATAGAGATTGTGAACAAATGGGTGGAAGGGTATCTATGCAATTATGTTGTGGAGCAGTAGAAGGCTTGGGTCAGGTGGTTGCATTTGGAGAGCATTGTTACAACACCACCTATCACATGTTGATAGGCATGTCTCCTTTCAGAGCTTTGTATGGCTATGATGCTATGTCTTTTGTAGACTTAGCATTTGACGACAAAAGAGCTCCTAGAGCTAGAGATCTGATGCAGGATAGCCAGGATATCCTTAAGGCACTTAACGATAATCTTCACCATGCCCAGAATCAACAGAAGATGTATGCAAATAGGCACAAAGTGGAGAGGACTGAGGTTGATGACTTGGTTTTCTTGCACCTTCAGTCGTATAAATAGTCTGCATTGAAGAGGAGTGGTGCAGAGAAGCTGAAACCTCAGTTCTATGGCCCCTACAGGATTGTGAGGAGAGTTGGAGAGGTTGCATATGAGTTAGAGTTGCCCGAGGGTAGATGGATTCACAATGTGTTTCATGTATCTTGCCTCAAAAGGGCAATTGGGCAACATCTTACTTCTTCTCTAGAGCTTCGACCATTGGATGAGGGGAAACTGATTCTTGCTCCTGATGCTATTCTAGATGTCAGGGAGCGCATATTGAGAAGTAGGGTGATCAAGGAATATTTGGTGAGATGGAAGGACTTGCCCATTGAGGATGCTATTTGGGAAGGAGAACAGATTTTGCAGCATCCAGGTTTGCAATTGCTTGAGGGCAAACAATTTCGGAAAGGGAGGACTGTAATGCCCCCTTTTTCCGAGTGATCACCCATTGGAGTTGGCTAGCCCATTTTATTCCCGTGGGCTAGGTCGAAGAAGCAAGGTAATATTCTCATTACTTAATCATGTATTTAATTAATTTTGTCGGACAAATTGATGATGGGAAATGACTTTGAATATTTTTATGATGCCATGGGAAAAATAAAATAAATCAAAATAATTTACTTTTGAGGTGGACGACCCAGGGAGAGGTCAAAAAGTGAATTAACTTGTGCCAAAGAGGGTTTTCCCAAGGTGGAAAAAATAAAATAAAATAAAATGATTTAATTTGGGCGTTGTTGTCACGTGAAATTGCACCCTGCTTGGAGGCTGTCCAAGCATTCCAATGACACAATGGGACTGATCTCAAGGTGTGGGACCTTGCAGTTGCGATCAGACCTCCAGAGAAGGCTGGTGCCTCTTTTTGAGCTTAAGGTTCAGAGAATTAGACTAAATCTGATGCTACACACAGGGAAAAGGGAAAGGAGAACTACTGGAATTAAAAGAGGTGATGCACCAGATTTATAGTGTTAGCTAGGACTGACATAACACAAACATGGTCTCAAATATTGAAATGAACTCACACAGACTTACAACTTTTAACAGAGGCCCGAACTAGAAAACTGTAACTGCAAGAGGGGCCGTTTCACCCACAGTTGAAGCTACAGATTCAATTAAACATAGAGTAAAAGTTTAAGAGGCAAATATCAATGATTGTATTGATCATGAAGGCTAAATAGCCATTACAAAAGAGGGAGAATTATTACAGAGAAAGTAGACACAAAATAACCAATTACTTTCATTGGTGAACAATCAACTAGAGACATCAAAGACTCAGAGTTAAGCACAATGTATCAGATCCAGTTGGTTCGTGCAATTGCATTACAAGGTCTGATTGCAAAGAACTCTCCAACCTGTATAATAGCCCAGAAGAACAACAAATAGAATTACATCCTCTTCATATACATATATAGCATGTTGAACTCATAGGCACTGAAATCCAGTCAGACGACCCAGGACATGCCCACACTTAATTTAATTTTTTGCCTAGAAACATAGCTAGAAGATCTACAGAAGGGACGGCAGCCATGCTTCTGACGGGCTTGAAAATGGTAAAGGGAGATTGCCTACACGTATGGTGCCAGACGCATTTAAGAGAGAAGGCTCGAAATACTTCCCAGGTACTTGCAAATCCATTTTGCAGCTTCTTTGTACAGGTGTATTGAAGATTTTCACTGTTCCAACTGCCTGCGATTGACTTTGGTCTGTGAAATTTAATGCTGGTACCTTCATCCTGAGAAAATGGCATGATTTCAGGGGGTTGCAAGCTTTTACACACTTTAAAATATTTAAATTTCTTAAATATTCTAAAGTATCATCCATTTTCATTAATCTCATCATCTTGGCCTTTTATTCCGCCTTATCGGCAAAGACTAATTTTCCCGAACTATGGCTTCTTTCTTCTTTTAGTCGGCGATTTCCTCATTTTAAGAACTTTCTTTGCCTCTATCTTTTCCTTGTCACTTTTCCTCTTTATCGACAAAGTTTCACTTTTCCGAACCTTGCTTTGGCCGACAATTTCTTTCTCCTTCCTTTTGCCTTAAACCATATTTGGTCTTGCTTTTGCCTTGTCGGTAAAACTCCACTTTTGCGAACTATTCCTTAGCGCTTTTCCCTTAGCTTTTCGCCTTGTCAGCGAATCCTTAAAGTCAAGAACTGGTTGGCAAGTTACCATATTTGCCGATTTCCTGACTAGCCGACCAATTCACATTTTTTGCCTTTATCGGCGAACTTTCCTCCTCCTGAACTGCCCATGCCTTAGTCAATTTTTCCATTTTTCCTTTATCGGCAAACCTCAACTTTTTAGAACCACTAAGTTGGCCCCTTTGTTTGAGCTCCTATCGCCTTATCGACGAATCCTCGAAAACTCGAACCTTTTGCCTTGTTCTCCACTTTACCGTTTCGCCAATAGAAGCTCCTCTTCTTTTCCTTGCCTTAGCCTTTTCCTTCGATGAAGACCCCGCCTTCCATCCTTTTGTGTTCCTTTGTCGGCGAATTCGCCGATCGGCGAACTTAAGGTTCGCCAAACCTTAAGTTTGCTGACAAAGGAAAACCTGTCTTCTTTAGCCTTAGAGAAAAGAACACCAGCCGCCATGCCCCTTAGCCGATTTTGCCCCTAGTCGGCGAACTACCGAACCGCCGAACCAAAAGGTTCGCCAAACTGAAATTTTGCCGACTAAGCCAAAAATATAAGCAAAATACTTGAATTTTTTGGGGACTTTTTTGGGTTTTCTCTAAGAGAAACCTCCTTCCATTTGGGCTTTCTTAGATTGGATTTCTCTGATGGAAGGAGTGGATTTCTGGGATATTTTGGGCTGTACAAAATATGACGACATTTTGGCGACTATGCAAGGTTGTTTGCTTGCTAAACACAAGGATCCAGTTGCCTTCTCAATCCATTGGGCACAGGGTCAGAAGAAATACAACCACATGACCAAACAAAACTGAACATGTCTCCAGAAAACACACACAAAAGACACACAAGGCAAACAATCTCTTAATGAGAAGGCTGCCTGTGCAAAAGCACTTAGAGGAAAGGAAACCTAAAACAGAAAGCAGATCTACCCTAAATATTTACAAGAATCCCAAAACCAAACTCAGAAGTGTGGTTTGAGATGAATCCCATTCACTGGGATCAGAAGTGCTTCACCAGTTAGCTTGGAGAGTTGAAAGGCATTGGCTTGCTTGCAACTAGTGATAATGTAAGGGCCGCTCCATAAGGCATCGAATTTGGAATGCCTCGCAGCCTTAGCTTTGTCTTCATCCCATTTCAGCACCAAATCTCCCTCTTGGAAGACTCTATCAACTGATTTTCTATCAAAGGTCCTCTTGACCTGATCTTGGTGGGCTTCAAGGGTTTTCATAGCAGCATCCCTCTTCTCTTCAAGATCCATCAGCTCAACAAATCTGGCTGTCATGGCATCATTTTCCAGCAGCTCCAGCTGTTGGGCCAGCTCAAGGGAAGGCAACTCCAATGACAATGGAAGTCTTGCTTCCTTTCCATATACTAGCATGAAGGGTGAATTGCCAATGGCCCTCTTAGGAGTAATTCTATCAGCCCAAAGAGTTGTCTTCAACTTGGAATGCCAAGTTCTTTGATTACCATCCACTATTCTTTTGATGATTCTGATCAGATTTTTATTTGTGGACTCAGCGGAGCCATTCCCTTGGGGGTAGTAATTGGATGATGTTTTCAAATAAATTCCATAGTTCAGTGCCCATTCACTGATTTTTGTGCCTACAAAGGCCTTGGCATTGTCAGAAATAATGGTGAATGGGACACCAAATCTGGTAACTATCCCCTCAAGGAAATCCAAAATGGAGGCCTCCGTGGCATCCTTTAATGCAACTGCCTCTGTCCACTTTGTGAAATAATTTGTAGCTGCTAAAATCCATTTGTGGCCAGCACTCGAAGGTGGATTAATCATCCCAATGAAGTCCAAATCCCATTGGGCAAATGGCTGATCAGTTTGAATTGGATGAAGGGGAAGAGCAGCCAACCTTTGTTTTCCTACAAAGAATGCACATTCTTTGCAGCCTCTTACCCATCTATGGGCGTCTCTGAATAAATTGGGCCAATAATAACCAGCCCTCATGATCTTGACAGCAGTTGTTCTTGGAGAACGTCAAACTAGGCACCCACTATAGCTAGCCTATCAGCATCTTTGTTTCTTTGTCTGGGCACTGCCTGGATATTGAAGGCATCAAAGTCTTCAATTAGGTCCCAAACTCTGTGTTTGTATGACTTGAGCAAGTCATTCTTTGAAGCACTCTGTGATCTGATTTGGTGGACAACAAGCTCGCTGTCACCAAATGCCTGTAAAACTCTTATTCCTCTCTTTTGTCCTAGCTGTATACCCTGAATTAAGGCTTCACACTCAGCCACATTGTTAGTACTTAGTACAACTGAACTGAAATCGAAAAGCAGAGAAATAATTTTCTTTTTGGGGTGAAATTAACACAACCCCAGCACCTGCTTCATTTTTGCTTTTGGCGCCATCAAAATACATTTGCCATATTCCACTTGGATCTAACTTTGCTTTTTGAAGACTAGGAATAATAGCGTCCTCATCATGGATACAATAAGTACCCAACCCTGTGCTTTCTATATGATCAGGAGTGTCAAGTTGAAAACAGTTTGCCCACTCATCAAGCAGTATATCAGGGATCTCCACTGGTGTTGCAGCCTCATGCATACTATTGTCATCTTCCTCCAACTCATGGATTGTGCAGTTCATGTTTAAAGGAGTGGGTGTATAGGGCTCTATGTGGTCATTAGCAATGGGCTCAGCCTTAATGGTCACCTTAGTGCCATATCTTGTTCTAAATAACATGTGGGACGAATCAGAAGATAGGTACCCACCTATTTTAGTAGTGAAATCCTTAGATAGGCATATGCCTTGTAAGGAAGCAAAGGTGTGTGGAAACGCTTCCTATGCTAACCTTGAGAGGAGTGTTATGCAAATTTCAAATAAAATATTATAGAGATTTCAAGAAACACATAATACCATAAACACAATAACAATAAAACCATAACTCAGTGATTTACATGAGGAAAACCCTTTTGGGAGAAAAACCCCACACTCCAAAACCTGCACAATGTGTTATCAAATCTTGGAACAGATTACAACACACTTGCAATGCAAGTTCTTATAGGAGTCTTCACCTCAACTCAATCTAGAGGAATTTCGGCAGTATTTTGGCAGCATATAGACTTGCAAACTAACTCTCACACCAAATGACTATCTCAAAGTACCAATATATAATATTACATTGCATATGAGAACCTTCTAGAGATAAAGCATTTCATTTTAAAAACCTCTAATAAAATCTCATAGCCAATTTATCTCTATCTCCATTTAAAAGATACTTCTCAAAATAGCCACTTTTCACCTATCACAAAATCTTCTTTTCTTGGCTCGCTTTATTTTTATTTCCATGCAAGGTTGAGACACTTTTTTTTTTTTGGTTCTTTATTTTATTTTATTTTCTGTTTTTTAATCTTTTTGTTTTTATTTTTAAAGCGCTTTATTTCTAACATAGAAAATAGGTGGTTAATTGCTGGGGGCCGAAAGGCCCATTAATTCGGAACACCATCTGAACTTTTTTGTGCTCACGGGCTTTGTTAATGCATCTGCAATATTCATCAAAGTTGCTACCTTCTCTAGCTTTACTCTTTCATCCTCGACCATATCTCTCACGAAATGATATTGTACATCAATGTGCTTGGTCCTGGCATGAAATGTTGGGTTCTTCGCTAAAGATATTGCATTCTGACTGTCACAATATACTGTCACTGCACCTTGTTTGAACTCTGTCTAAACACAATCTTTTAAGCCAAATGGCTTCCTTGCACGCATGAGTAGCTGCCATATAATCCGCCTTTGTTGTAAGAACCCTAACTTGTTCTAACTGAATTTTTTGCTTTGCTGGTCTGAAATTTTCTGATTTATTTTTTTTGCAATGTACTTAATATTTTCAAGATCCGCTTTCACCAATGAGTTTAGAATATTATGTAGATGGAAAGGTTCAAAACATAGGTCCAAATAACAAGTAATGAATATGAAACATAGATGTTAGGCAATCACACAATGCACCAAAAACATGAAAGAACATACCCGGATGGAGAATTTGACTTCTTTATTCAATAGTAGTTAGCTGATTACAAAAATAGAAGGTCTGATATAAAAATCAGACAATTACATGACTGAAAATTTAGCCCAAATGCAATCCAAAACATGTACAAATGATCTCCAATGAAGTCTCAACAATTGCCAACTAGTTGATGATGAAAGCCGCCAATGATAAACCAAGTCAAATGAAGTCTGATTTTGCAACTGTAAGTGCTGATATGAACCTGTAACCTGCTGATATGAAACCCTGATTTCCAATTATCATCAAATATACCAAAATAAAGCTCCAAATGCAAGTGGCCAGCCCTAGGATGAAGGCGACTAGCGTGGAAGCTTCTATGATGTGCAAACCCTCCAAATGATGACAAACAACACTCAGATCTGAAGATGAAACCCTGCTGTACCTGCTATTCCAGAAAATCAGAATGTATATGATGGCTAGGAATGATAAAAAAAACCCTCTATATGCCAAGCGATCCAACCATAAACCCTCCAATATCAATTGTAAATGAAAATAACTCCATATGTTAGCCAAAGCTGCATAATAAACTCCATGAAAACACTCAATTCAAGCTCCATGATGAATTCCATGTGAATTCATCCTATCATGGTGGATTGGGAGCATCACCAAACTAACAAATGCCAAGGGAACACCACCTTGAGCAAATTGAAATTTAATTCCAGCCAAGAGAAAACTCTCAATCATAAAATTTGCCAAAGATTCAATAGTTACAAAATGAAGCCAAAACCCTCTATTTATCCTCTTCTCTTCAATTTGACAAATTCTATACGATTTCAATTCCACCAATGAGCTCAATCCTTCGACTTGATGATTTTAAATGAATTTCACCTTTCAACCACCATCATTTAAAAAACCTATAAAATAATAATATTTTATTATTTTCCTTAGCTCTCCTCAAGTTGCCCATATAAAAAAATAATATTATTTTATTCATTTTCCTTATCCTTTTCCAAGCACCAATTTTCACCAAATAAAAATAATATTTTTTAATTTATTTTTTCTCCTTATTCCTTGGGCGGCGATTTTATGGGCATAAAAATAATAATTTTTAATTATTTTTCTCCTCTCTAGGGTGGCGTCAACTTTTGCCAATAAATAATATTTTAATATTATTTATTTCCCTTTCTTTTCCTTGGCATAATAAAATATTATATTTTATTTTTCTCCTTGGCATTGGGAAAAATAATAAAATAATAGAATAAATAAAATACAATTAAAGATTGCATTTTATTTCCTTTTTTCTACCTTTTTACCTTTTTCAATCTTCAAGTTGTCCAACGTTTATTTTTCCCATCCTTCACTTTTTCACCCTTGGCTTGAAAATGATAATATTTTGGCTTTATGAAAAATATCATAAAATAATACTAGCCAAAATCCAAATAAAATCAAGTATTGAGCCAACATTATAGTTTTCCATCCTTAAATGTTCTAGCTCAACCCATACACAAGTCTAGCTCAAAAAGGCGACATTACATATGTAGTGGACAAAGCGACCACAACCTGTCGCTTGCTCATCCAACTGATTGCACCACCAAATAATGTAAACACAGGCACTAGTGGATCTCTTGCTATCAACATCACCAACCCGATTTGAATCCACATAGCCTCTAATATCCAAGGAATGCTGGTCTCCTATTCCATGAAAACATATAGTGTACTTTGAGGTACCCCGCAAGTATCTGAAAACTCTCTTTACTGCATCCCAATGTGTTCTTCTTGGATTAGACATGTAACGGGAAAGAACTCCCACTGCTTGGGCAATGTCTGGTCTGGTACAGACCATAGCATACATTAAACTGCCAACTACACTTTGGTATGGTACTCGGCTCATGTCTTCCATCTCTGATGGGGATGTAGGACAATGTGAGATAGAAAGCTTTGTTCCCATAGTAACAGGAACACACAATGGTCTAGCATCCTGCGTATTGAATCTTCTTAGAATAGTATCCACATACTTACTTTGGCCTAACCAAAGCTCTCTATTTTGTCTGTCTCTTCTAATCTTCATCCCCAAAATGTGTCTTGCTGCACCAAGGTCCTTCATTTCAGACTTTGCTGAGAGCTGAGATTTTAATTCTGCAACCAAACCTTTCCTTTGCCAATAAACATGTCATCAACATACAAGGCAATAACCAAGAAATGATCACCATTATATTTGAAATACACATAGTGATCAGATTTAGACCGCACAAATCTCAAACTCAACACATGTATCGAATTTCTGGTACCACATTCTAGGACTTTGTTTTAAACCATACAAGGATTTTTTTAACTTATAGACCATATGACTTTTACCTTTTACCACATAGTGCTCTGGCCGTGTCATAAATTTCTTCGTCCAAATCACCATGAAGGAATGTTGTTTTCACATCCATTTGTTTGATCTCTAGATCATATGTTGCTGCAATAGAAAATAGAAAATGAATGGATGCCAATTTAGCTACAGTGGAAAATATTTCACCATAATCAACTCCCTGAACTTGGGAGTAACCCTTCGCAACCAATCATGCTTTATACTTCTCAATGCTGCCATCTGAACCCATTTTCTTTTTGAACACCCATTTGCAACCACAGGCTTCTGTCCTTCAGGCAATAGTACAAGGTCCCATGTATCATTCTTTTTAAGAGCTACCATCGCTTCATCCATGGTTATTTTCCAGGACTTTGCATCATTCATACCAAGAGCCTCTTCTACAAATAAAGGTTCATCAACATTAGCATTCAAAGCAAATACACATCTCCAATCATCAGGAGAGTACCTATACTGTTCCGGTGGTTGTCTATGTCTAGTAGACCTTCGAACAAGCTCAAGTTCAGGTTCTTCCTCTTCCTCTAATGATTCAGAACTCGTAGAGCTTTCCTCAACTTCTTGTCTTTCTAAGGGCCTCGATTCAACTTTCTCAGGTGTAGAGGGAAATTGAATCACATCTTTCTTTTCTTTATGTTCTGGCTGCTGCATTGTAACAGAAGAAGACTTATTTTCTCTAAAAATAACACTTTTGGAATAAATTACCTTTTGTGCAACAGGATCCCAAAGCTTGTATCCTTTCACACCATAACTGTATCTGATGAAGATACATTTAACAGCCTTGTTATCCAATTTTGTCCGCTTCTCCTTTGGCACATGTGCATATGCCTCACAACCAAAAACTCTCAGATGTCTAAGTGAAGGCTTGTGGCTTGACCACGCCTCCATTGGCGTTTTATCAACAAGATATGATGTAGGAGACCTGTTTATTAGGTAGCAAGCAGTGGCTACAGCTTCAGCCTAAAACTTCTGTTCTAGTCTAGCACCACTCAGCATACTCCTAGCCTTCTCCATCAAGGCCCTGTTCATTCTCTTTGCAACTCCATTCTGCTGTGGAGAATACAGAGTGTCTTTTGTCTTTGGATACCACAATCTTTACAAAATTTTTCAAACTCATTGGAGCAAAATTCACCACCATTATCTGTCCTTAAACATTTAATCTTCTTTTCAGTCTGTAACTCAACCATTGCTTTAAATTCTTTAAAACGATTGAAAACATCAGTTTTACTCTTTAAAAAATAAACCCATGTCCTCCTACTGAAATCATCAATAAAAGAAACATAATAAATTGATTTACCAATAGAAGGAGCATCAACTGGACCAAATACATCTGAATGAATTAGATCCAAAATGCATGAAGACTTATGAGAACTCGAGTAAAACTGAACACGGTTTTGCTTTCCATAAATGCAATGCTCAAAAAAATCAAATTCAAGATTACAATCGTTCAACCCATTAACAAGGTTTTTATTTTTCAAGGTCCGTAGACCCTTCTCTCCTATGTGGTCAAGTCTCTAGTGCCATAGCATGGTTTTCTTTGTAGGCAACTTTGATTCAGTAGACAAAGCACCCTTGGGTACCCAGAAGCCACGACCATCCATAGAAGAGGAAACCATCTCTTTTTTCAGTGATGTAGTCTTTGGCTTAATCTTATTAGAAGTACTATTGCACTCAACTATGCATGCATTGAGCTGGTACAATGTACCCAATTTGCTTCCTCTTGCTATCACCATAGCACCTCTCACCATTTTCACACCTGCTTCAGAAAACTGTACATGCACACTCGCATCTATTAGCTTGCTAACAGATAATAAATTTCTTGCTAGTCCTGGGATATGCAAGACACCATCAAATCGTCTAACTCTATCATCAGAAAATTTCACATGAATACTTCCACGACCAACAATGTCAAGGAAAAAATTGTCACCTAAATACACCTTACCACCTTCATATTTTTCATACTTACTGAACCAGTTTCTGTTAGGAGTCATGTGGAAAGATGCACCTGAGACAATCAACCATGCAGTACCACTTGCATGAGTGGCCAAGGCTGCAATAAAAGTGTCTCCATCTTCCTTCTCGGACTCGGAATCAGAATCTTGCTTCTTTTTCTTCTCTTCTTTACAGTCCTTTCGAAAGTGTCCATTTTTGCCACAATTCCAACATATCACCTTGGACTTACCAGGAGATTTTGATCTCCCCTTATTCTTGGACTTAGAACGGCCATGTTGCTTTTCATTCTTGCCTCGTTCTTTTGGTCTTCCTCGAACACTCAAAGCCTCTTTGGCATTTAGAGAGACCTTCCTTCTCATTTCCTCAAAGAGTAGAGAATCAACAACATCCTCCATCTTTAAGGTGATTGAAGTGCTCCCTATGGCCATGACTAGACTATCCCATGAGTTTGGCAACGAACATAGCAAAGTTTGGCACCTTTCTTTTTCATCCATCTTAACCCCAATTGAGGTCAATTGAGTCACCAACATATTGAAAGTTTCTAGATGCTCAGAAATATGTCCACCTTCCATTCTCAAGGAATACGACTTCTTCCTTAAGAAAATTTTATTTACTAGAGATTTGGCTTGATCTAGTTCACCCAGCTTCTTCCATAGCTTTTTTGAAGTGGGTTCTTCGTGAACATTTATCAGAATTGAGTCTGCAAGGCATAGTCTTATGAGACCTTTAGCTTTTCTATCCATTACATCATATCTTGCAGCCAAAGTTGGATCTGTAGGTCTCTGTACATTATCATCCACAGCATCCCATAGATCTCGATCAATCAATAGATCTTCCATCTTTAGCTTCCACATTTCAAAATTCGTGCCAGAAAACTTCTCTACCTCAACTCTTCCAGATGTGCTTCCCATCTCTATTATCCTACAATACAGAATATGAAATACTCTGCACAAGCTCCCACTCAAACTTGATTAGCTCAAAAAACCTTGTACCCAACAAATAGAACCAAAACTGGCTAGGCTCTGATACCACTTGTAAAGAAGCAAAGCTGTGTGGAAACGCTTCCTACGCTAACCTTGAGAGGAGTGTTATGCAAATTTAAATAAAATATTACAGAGATTTCAAGAAACACATAATACGATAAACACAATAACAATAAAACCATAACTCAGTGATTTATGTGGGGAAAACCCTTTCGGGAGAAAAACCCCACACTCCAAAACCTGCACAATGTATTATCAAATCTTGAAACAGATTACAACACACTTGCAATGCAAGTTCTTACGGGAGTCTTCACCTCAACTCAATCTAGAGTTCGACAGCATTCCGGCAGCATACAGACTTGCAAACTAACTCTCACACCAAATGACTATCTCAAAGTACCAATATATAATATTACATTGCATATGAGAACCTTCTAAAGATAAAGCATTTCATTTTAGAAACATCTAATAAAATCTCATAGCCAATTTATCTCTATCTCCATTTAAAAGATAATTCTCAAAATAGCCACTTTTCACCTATCACAAAATCTTCTTTTCTTGGCTCGCTTTATTTTTATTTCCATGCAAGGTTGAGACACTTTTTTTTTATCTTTTTGTTTTTATTTTTAAAGCGCTTTATTTCTAACATGCCAAAGTATGCGGGGAGGTCAATAACCGAGATATCTTGTGAAACAGAGCAGCCAGGGCATGCATGGAGAGTGAGCTTTAAATCTTTAATAATACCTACTGTCTTAACAACAGTGCCATCTAATTGCACTACCCCTTTATTCAAAGGTTCATATTCTATGCCTAACTTATCAGCTATATTTTTTGGCATAACAAAGGTACCCACCCCAGAATCTATCATGCAATTATGTAACAATTTATCACTGCTCATTGAAGCATATCAAAGCTTCCTTCAAAAAATTTCTTTGAGTTGGGATCAATAGAGTTTCCCACATAGTGACACTCATGTTGGTCGTCTTCATCTGATCAACTGTGCTGAAGGGGATTTGACTACTCTTCTGGGATATTTTGGCAACAATAGAGTTGGCTTTCGTATGTTGATTGGCCTGGGGGTGCATTGCTGGTACTGAGTCTGCTCACCCAGCAGAATGGTCTGCCTGGGCAGAATGCGTTTTTGGTGCTGCTGCACCCTTGGCTTTTTCTTTCATCGTGTCCTTGATTGTGTTTGCTAGGAACGTGTGAGATGTGGACGCATGAGGAGTGGAGATGTGAGCAGTTGTGGGAATAGCTACATCCTCAGTCGCCCTCCTTTTGGCTCTCGTATTGAAAGCTATTGGGCCTGTGCCCTGATTGACACCACAGAAATCATCCTTTGTCCAATTCATCAAAGTAGAATTATTTTGCATTTGTTCTTGCCCTCCCACCATTTCTTGACTAGAGCTAGCTTGTTGCTCTGAAGCAACTGATTGGTTTTGTGCTGTCAAAGCCTGATTGAATTGTCCACTTTGGCACAAGTTTTGATCATGTGGCTGATTGCATGGATAACACCAATCGTTATCCTGAGCCAAGTTGTTCTATATGGGCACAAGAGGCTCGGATGTACTAGCAACATTGGGGTGTACAACATTCAATGGTTTGATATAACTGGGCTGATTTGGCCTCTGTACATTCCCCTGATATGGTGGTCTATTTTTCTGATAATTTTGATTGAATGGTTGATATGGTCTGTTGGGTTGTGCTTGCTGCTTTTTTAGTGCCACCAATTCATTGCTAAAGCTTTGCAGTAGAGTCTTAACCTCGTGCAATTCATTTGAGGGTGCCATTGAAGAGGTTGCAGGAGTGACTATTGTAGGAATTGGAGCCACAACAGGTTGAATAACTGGAGCCTCCGGAAATAAAGGCATTGGTGGCCTTGGAGAAATCTTCCTAGCTTGAATTAGGCAGTTTTCTGCCCTTATAGCTATGTTGTATGCATTTGGTAGCACAGTCCCTCCCATAGATTGAATCATGACAGTGATGTCATAATTCAGAGACCTCAAATAATAAATGAATGCAGTGTTTGGGGAGGGTTTCACCAATAATGGGTTCTATCCCAGGTCTTCTGGAATCTGTAATTGAAGTCCACCATGTATTCATGGGGGGCTCGCTTGCTTGTAGCTAGCCACTCCATCAGTGATAGGTGGTCACTCTTGTCTTCGAAATGTTGGCACAGTCTAGTGCCCAAATCATCCCAATTGTGAATGACATTAGCTGGGAGGCCTCTATACCACTGTAGGGCTTTTCCCTTGAAGGAAGAGGCCAACAGTCTCACAGCCACATTGTCTGCAGTGACATTGTGGACAAAGTAGATGCTGACAATATGCTAAATGTGCTCAGCAGGGGTGGTGCAATTTTCACCAATAAAAAATGGTATAGCCTTTAAGGCTGAGGTTGGGATATCATCGTACTGGGCTAGGTCCAGAGGGCTACTCCCATTGAATGCAACAAAAGGAAGGTTCCTTGCCATGCTGGGGATACTCAGGTTAATTCTGGGTATGCGCAAGGTCCTTCTTGAATATTGAAACCTAACTTGGAATCTAGCTGGAGGGGGGGTAGACTGGGCTCTTGAAGGAGATGGAACTGCACTCCTATTTTCCCTCACAGGGGACCTTGACAGTCTAATTCTTCTTCTTGATTCAGTAAATGATAGCTCAATGAATTGAGAATTACCACTAGAAGAAGACCGGGTTTGCACTCTAGGCATGAAATGTCGAGTTGATATGGATACTGGACTAGTAGAGTCGCCAGGTTCTTGTTGAATGCTTCCACAGTAGCAAATGAACTAAGAATAGCACTGAAATTTCTCAGTCCAGCTCTTATTCAGAGCAGAGAGTCCCATCGGGCGTGCCAGAAACTGTTGTCACGTGAAATTGCACCCTGCTTGGAGGCTATCCAAGCATTCCAATGACACAATGGGACTAATCTCAAGGTGTGGGACCTTGCAATTGAGATCAGACCTCCAGAGAAGGCTGGTTCTTCTTTCTGAGCTTAAGGCTCAGAGAATTAGACTAAATCTAATGCTACACATAGGGAAAAGGGAAAGAACTATTGGAATTAAAAGAGGTGATGCACCGGATTTATAGTGTTAGCTGGGACTAACATAACACAAACATGGTCTCAAATATTGAAATGAATTCACACAGACTTACAACTTTTAACAGAGGCCCAAACTAGAAAACTGTAACTGCAAGAGGGCCGTTTTACCCACAAAATAAGCTACAGATTCAATTAAACACAGAGTAAAAGTATAAGAGAGGCAAATATCAATGATTGTATTGATCATGAAGGCTAAATAGCCATTACAAAAGAGGGGGAATTATTACAGAGAAAGTAGACACAAAATAACCAATTACATTCATTGGTGAACAATCAACTAGAGACATCAAAGGCTCAGAGTTAAGCACAATGTATCGAATCCAGTTGGTTTGTGCAATTGCATTACAAGGTCTGATTACAAAGAACTCTCCAACCTGTATAATAGCCCAAAAGAACAACTAACAAAATTACATCCTCTTCATATACATATATAGCATTTTGAACTCATAGGCACTGAAATCCAATCAGACGACCCAGGACATGCCCACGCTTCATTTAATTTTTTGCTCAGAAACACAACCAGAAGATCTACAGAAGGGATGGCGGCCATGCTTTTGATGGGCCTGAAAATGACAAAGGGAGATTGCCTGCACGCATGGGTGCTAGGTGCATTTATGAGAGAAGGCCCGAAATACTTCCTAGGTGCCTGCAAATCCATTTTGCAGCTTCTTTGTACAGGTGTATTGAAGATTTTCACTGTTCTAGTTGCTTGCGATTGACTTTGGTCTGTGAAATTTAATGCTGGATACCTTCATCCTGAGAAAATGGCGTGATTTCAGGGGACTGCAAGCTTTTACAACACTTTAAAATATTTAAATTTCTTAGATATTCTAAAGTATCATCCATTTTCATAATCTCATCATCCCGGCCTTTTATTCCGCCTTACCGGCAAAAACTCATTTTCCCGAACTATGGCTTCTTTCTTCTTTTAGTCGACAATTTCCTCATTTTAAGAACTTTCTTTGCCTCTATCTTTTCCTTGTCACTTTTCCTCTTTATCGGCAAAGTTTCACTTTTTCGAACCTTGCCTTGGCCGACAATTTCTTTCTCCTTGCTTTCACCTTATCGGCAAAAACTTACTTTTTCGAACCATATTTGGTCTTGCTTTTGCCTTATCGACAAAACTCCACTTTTGCGAACTATTCCTTCCTTAGCACTTTTCCCTTAGCTTTTCGCCTTGTTGGCAAATCCTTGAAGTCAAGAACTAGTTGGCAAGTTACTCTTTTTGCTGATTTCCCGACTAGCCGACCAGTTCACATTTTTTACCTTTATCGGCGAACTTTCCTCCTCCTAAACTGCCCATGCCTTAGTCAATTTTTCCATTTTGCCTTTATCGGCAAACCTCAACTTTTTAGAACCATTGAGTTGGCCCCTTTATTTGAGCTCCTATCGTCTTATCAACGAATCCTCGAAAACTTGAACCTTTTGCCTTGTTCTCCACTTTACTGATTCGCCGATAAAAGCTCCTCTTCCTTTCCTTGCCTTAGCCTTTTCCTTCGATGAAGACCCCGCCTTCCAGCCTTCTGTGTTCTTTTGTTGGCGAATTCACCAATCGGCGAATTTAAGGTTCACCAAACCTTAAGTTTGCCGACAAAGGCAAACCTGTCTTCTTTAGCCTTAGAGAAAAGAACACCACTGCCATGCCCCTTAGCCGATTTCGCCCCTATTCGGCAAACCGGTGAACTGCCGAACAGCCGAACCAAAAGGTTCACCAAACTGAAATTTTGCCGACTAAGGCAAAAAGATAAGCAAAATACTTGAATTTTCTGGGGATTTTTCTGGGTTTTCTCTAAGAGAAACCTCCTTCCATTTGGGCTTTCTCAGATTGGATTTCTTTGATGGAAGGAGGGGATTTCTGGGATATTTTGTGCTGTGCAAAAATGACAACAAGTGCCTAGCATGAGGTTGGCCCTATTGGAGGAGGAAAAAAGAAAATAAAATAAATATTTTCCCAAGAGGAGGTCGGATAGATTTGGAGGGAAAAGATGGCTATAAATATAAGGTCACTTGAGGTCATTTCATCATCCATTCATATCATATTTTCATTTGGAGATTCTTCTCTTTGGCTGCAACTTTTGTTGGCCTATATTCCAAGGACAAAAACCCTTGCGAATATGGTGAGTTGGACGAAAACCTAGCTCATCTTGTGGAGGACTCATAACGGAGTTCTATTTGCACTTCATTGGAGACATTTGGAGGTTTGGAGCTTGATTGCATATTTAGATTTTCAGATCAGCATTAGAGGAGCATTCCTTGTGGCATTTTGTGTGCATATTGCATTAGGGTTTTGCCCTAATTCGGAGCGCTACTTTGGAGCAGACTTGAGCGCCCATTTTTGGAGGGTGATTTGCATTTTTGGAGCAACAAACCCTAAGCTCTTGCCAAGGAAGGTTTCACCCATCTAGGGTTTGGTGTTTCAAGACTATTTTGTATATTTTTGGTATGTATAACCCTAGTTTCAGGTCTGATTTATGGAACAAAAATTTGGGCATATGTTTGGCATGTTTGAGCCCATGAGTTCAATGTAAATTCAGTCCAGAATTTCCAGTTTTGTAGCAGCAGACTTCTTTAATTAGAAATCAGATTTATTGTACCTATGTTTGGCTCTTGGTTGGTTGAATTTCATGGTTGCTATCATAGTGTTGATGATACTTACATGTTTGGCATATTTTTATGGATGTTTGGCATATGTTTATTGGCTGCCTATAAGTGTTTATCATTCTGAAAATAAAAATCAGAATTCAGTCCTAGGGTTTGAGCAGAAAAATAAATCAGAAATATAGGGCAGAAGTTTTAGGGCAGATCCCATTGGGGATATTACACAAAGTCTTCGGGGGAGGCCAATCCCAAATAGCTTTGATCTTTTCCATGTCCACTTGCACTCCCTTCACACTAATGACATACCCCAAGTATAGAATTTTCATCATAGCAAACTCACACTTTGACTCCTTTGCAAAGAGACTCTATGCTTTCAGAATTCCCAACACCTCATCAATATGCCTCAAGTGCTCCTCCCAAGTTCTGCTATAGATGAAAATGTTGTCAAAGAAAACAAGAACAAACTTCCTCAATTGTTTGTTGAACACTTGGTTCATACATGACTGGAAAGTTGCTGGAGCATTTGTCAAACCAAATGGCATAACCAGAAATTCATAGTGCCCATAATGGCACCTGAAAGCCGTTTTATGGATGTCTTCCTTATGGACCTGAATCTGATGGTACCCTGATCTAAGGTCTATCTTTGATAAATAGAATGCTCCATGAAGCTCATCTATCAATTCATTGATCTTGGGAATTGGGTATCAATTCTTGATAGTCTTCTTGTTCAATGCTCTATAGTCAATGCACATTCTCATTGTGCCATCTTTCTTCTTGACAAGGATTACAGATGAAGCAAAAGGACTTGAACTGGGCCTAATGTGTCCCATGTCCAAAAGTTCCTTGATTGCCTTTTCGATCTCCTCCTTATGCCTTCTGGGATGGTGATAAGGAGTTGTAATGATGGGCTTGGTGCCTTCCTCCAACTCAATGACATGTTCAAAACCTCTGTTTGGTGGTCTTCCTGGAGGAATGTCACCAAAAACCTTTTCGTGCTTATCCAAAATTCTTTGCACATCTGGATGGTATTCCCTTTTGCCTTTTGAAGAGTTGGTCATAGACACAAGGCATTGTGCAGCCCAAGCTACTTGTCCATGGAAAAAGGTTCTCTCCATTCTCTTTGCAGATACAATCCTAGTACTCCATTCGTCATTCCACGAAGTACCACTCATTTCCCTTCTGACTAAAATTTCAGCTCCATGGTTTGAAAATCTGAGTGATTTCCCCTAATGAGTGCAGCCACTGAATACCCAAAGCCATATTTGTGTCTCCTCTGCTGACCACATAGAAGTCATCCTTCATGTCATATCCTCCCAAATTCAGGTTCAATTGGGGGATCTTTCTGATACATTATAGGGTGAATCCATCAACGACCATAACATTGAAACCTTTGAAGTCTTCTGTTTTGAGACCTTTTTTTCCCACCAGTCCTTCATCTATGAAGTTGTGAGTTGCACCAGTGTCAATGAGCACAGCGACTTTCTGTCCCCGCAAAACTCCATAGATTCGAAAAGAATTGTACTTGGGAGTTTACGAAAGCTTTGCTAGTGTGCTTCCCAAGACTTCTTTTTCCTCTTGTGTCTTCTTCTTCTACCTCCAAAATGGGTTCTTCTTCATTCTATGATTTAGGTTCATCAACTCCTAATTTATCATCAGAAACTACTTCGATGTAGTGCACCCGCCCCTTCCCAAGACATCTATGTTTTGGTGACCAAGGTTCTTTGCAACTGAAGCAAAATTTCTTTCTTCTCAATTCATTCTTCGCCTCCTGGTCTTGCCTTGGTGGCAGAATTTTGGGCTGTAATACATTCTTTTGAAAAGACTTCTTTGGAAGGAAAGTCTTCTTCTGGAACTTGTTCTTTGGCATGGAGGTTTCTAGTGCCAAGGCCCTCTTAATGGACTCTTGTAGAGAAGGTGTTTCAAAGGCTTTGACTAACCCTTTGAGAGATTCTGTTAATCCCTCAATGCAAAGCATAACCAATCTCCTTTTGGAGATGTCAGGTACCATGACAGAGAGTTTCTGGAAATCAACAATGTAGCTCTCCACATTCCCATACTACTTGAGCTAAGCTAACTCTCGGAAATGCACTTCAGGGTTCTTCCTGTCAAATCTTTCAGTGAGTCTTCTGCTGAATTTGTCATAGGTGTTTATGAGGTTGTGTCCTTGAGTGAGTAGCCCATGACACCACCACTTATGAGCTACATTTTCAAGATGGAGAGTTACAAATTTTATGGCTTCGTCTCCAATCATGGGTTAGAGTGACAAATAAGTGTCCATCTTTTGAATCCAGGCACGGGTTGTTGTAATGTCCCCATTTTCCGAGTGATCACCTAGCAGGGTTGGCTAGCCTATTCCATTCCCATAGGCTAGGTCGGAGGGTTGAGGGAATAAGCTAATTGGCAAGATTTCATACTTAACCAATTTTGTAGGGCAAAATGAGTGTGGAAGATGACTTGGTATATTTTTGTGAGTCTTTTGGTGAAGTCAACACAAATAAAATAATTTACCCTAATGTGGAGCGACCAAGGAGGAGAAGGAAAAGAGAGGAAAATAGATGGAAAAATGCATTTGGAAAAATAAGAATAATTTATGATATTTCACCTTGAGGAGGATGACTTGATTTGAGGTCAAAATATGATGTATCATATGCCTAAGTGGTTCGCCCACTTGGAGAGTGGAAAGAAGAAATAAAAAAAGAATATTCCTCTATTCTGGGCGCCTAAAGGGAGGTCGGCCCTCTGGGAAGGAGAAATACAATAAAAATAAAAGAATTGCCATGACTAGGTTGGCCTTGATGAAGGAGAAAGAATCATGTATAAATATATGATGTTTTGAGGCATTTCCATCATCATTCATTCACATCATATCTTTCATTTGGAGTTTTACTCTTGGCTGCCTTTTAGGTCAGCATATTCTAAGGACGAAAACCCTTGAGAATATTAGGTGTATTGGACGAAAACCCAATTCCATCTTGGAGGTGCATTCATACGGAGTTCATGCTTGCATTTCGTTGGAGTTTGGAGGATCTTGAGCATTCAAGCCACATCTGTTGGAGCAGATTTGAGCGCGCCACCTTTTGGAGGAGTTTTGGGCGAAGATTGACTAGAGTTCATGCCCTAGGTTGAGCGCCACTTCCATCGGAGGGCGACTTCATTATTTTGAGTCATTTTTTCTATTCCATGGTATGTATAAACTTAATTTAGGTTGAACTTATAGGAGCAGAAATCTGGGCGAAGTTTGTTATGTTTGAGCCCATGAATTTGGTGTAATTCCAAATCAGCATATTCAGATTTGGAGTAGCAGACCTGTTTAATCATAAATCCGAATTGTTTGGATCTATGTTTGGCTCTTGGATGGTTGAATTTCATGGTTGTTATCTTAGTTGATGATATTTCATGTTTGGCATATTTTTTATGGATGTTTGGCATATGTTTATTGGCTGCCTATAAGTGTTTATTGTTCTGAAAATAAAAATCAGAATTTAGTCCTAGGGTTTGGGCAGAAAACTAAATCAGAAAAGTGAAGAAAAATAAATCAGAATTTAGGGTTTTGGAGAAGAAATCTAAAGTGCAGAAATTTAGGGCAGAATTCAGAAAATAATATTCAGAATCTTAGGGCAGATCTTGTTAGGGATCTTATAGTTGTACACTTGTTACTTCCTTCAAATGGGGAAAGTGTCAACTTTCCTAGTGCATGCTGATAATCTCTCTGATGTGTTTGTGGTCTATTCTCCTATCTAGGTCCTCCCCTAGATTTCTTCTGACTTAGGAACTGATTGAGAGACAACTCATTTTGGATCTCCTCTGGAAGGGCTCGATACTTAGCATAACCAGCTGTAATCTCGTCTACCATGGGAATTTGAGCCTCTAGTTCAGGTGGTTCTTCTCCCTACAAATGAAAGTGGGTTGGAATGGTCTGGCTGTAGATCCAATAACAGTTCTGGTGGAGATATTGTTATTCACTAGTTGATTATTTGCCCTTGAAGTACTTGTTTCATTATTTTTGGTTTTAGGGCATATTCAGGTTCTAATCCATCTTATGGAACAATTGGGACATCATATCCAACATCATGTCAAACTTCCTTTCAGATTTGTCACGACAGCTTTTCGGTGCATTTGTTCCTTTATCTCTTTCTACCATATTTGTCTCCTTTATCACCACTTCTGGGATAACTGTTGGAAACTGATTTTCAGCTCTAGCTTCTAAAAATGTTTGCCCTACTAGATAACTCGGAAATTAAAACTGCTTTATGAACTCTTTGGTAGTATCTTCATTCTCTATCAGTCGGATGCATGTAATCACAAGTTCTACATGAAAAGGATTAGTTTTTTGAAAACGCAAGCTGGCAAGACCATCAGTTTTGATACCACTATAATGTCCCTTGCGGAACCATTAGCCAAAAATCACCAGAAAGTTTTTCAAATTTTACAATCAACATGAATCTAAGCTTTTTGGTCACCTAGTTCCCGATGTGGGCAAGGTGAGAGCATACAAATGGATCGCGGATAGAGAATAATAAATAAATGACTGGTAACTGAGACCAGTATACAAATCAATACCAAACTGGTGGATGTAGATATTTCATTGGAGAAAAGACTAGTTTACAATCAACGCCCAATAGGCGGATATCAATAAAATACGCAACTACAGATCGGGTCTTGCCAAACTGGCTGATAACAAGCCAATTTTGATCAATGCCAACAATGACAGATAATGAAATATAAACGATTGGTGGCTACGCCATCCAAACATTTTGCAATGCAATACAGAAAAATTAAGTTATTCTGGTGAATGATATTACAGTATATTACAAATGTAATCCACTTTAACTTTTAGAGTGCTTAGGGCCGTAAACTGCACAAAAAACTTACAAATTTATATCAGTTGGAACCTTTCTGAATAATTTCCAGATTTGATACTAAAGTCCTACTTGCAATAAAATACCCAAAGGCAGATTTGGAACAGTAATATCTATGTATAATAAACAGAGATAAATCTACAGATTATTACCGCCTTGTTGCAGCTGTATGGTCCCTTGAAGAGTATGAATTAATGCAGATATGAAAAACACTTTGAAATCACCCACAATTCACTCCTAGATGAGGCGGCTAGGTCTGAAATGGAAGTGCAAATCATAAACAAATTTCAGCAAACTCAAAAGGAAGCGCTTCACCCTTAATTTGGTACGGCACGCTCCTCCTTGGTATGGCTTCAAGCAATCACAAAACAATAAATATTAAACCCTTCTTAAAACTTCAACGCAGCCTTTAGTGTGATCTTTGACTTGTTGTAAGTGGTGACCAGCTTGGGTAGCTATGATTCACATAATATCAAAACAACTCTGCAATATATGGTACGGCTGATATAGCTATAGTTGTACGGACAGCCTTGGGGTTAATCCTCCTTCACAATTACACTTGTAAATTCATTAATATTAATACCATCTAAAATCACTAATGGTTGGGAAATGCACACATAGAAATTCAACTCACACACACATAGAAATATATATTTTTTGTATTTTCTGGAATATGAAATCACACCAACAGAAATGGAATTTTTCACACTAACAGAATATTGGAAGTACAAACAGATTTAGTTCAAAGGAAATCGCTGTATGAAATTTCACAAATAGGAATGGAGGGTTTTCATCCTCAATCCCATATGCCTTAAGGGTTTTTGTCCTTCGGGCAGCCTTAGGGGTTTTCGTCTTTCAAGCAAGAAGTTGGGCACAAAGCTCAAACTCAAATAATGAAATTATAGAAGAGATGAAATCCCTTCAAACGAGCCCTCATCCTCCTTTAATAGGTTAAGGAGGGAAATAAAATGTTACTTTATATTTTTTCCCTGAAAACCTAATTTTAAATTACCTTATGTAATTTCCTGCTCATTCTAAAAAGAAATAACTTAATATTACAAAAGGCTTTATTCACCCCATTTAGGCAGCCTGAAGAATAATAAGAAAGTGGCCTTTTTACAAAGTTATGACAATTTAATATAAAAACCAACTTTAATTATTATTTTTAAATCTATTTCCCACTCCCACACTATACTATGGAAAAATACTGAAATAAACTAATTAAATTATTTCCATGAAATCTATTAGCTAAAATTGAGCAGGAAATATGAAACCTCTGAAAATGAAGCTCTCCAAGGTTTGTGGACTTCTCCAAGAATCTTGGAATGCTCCAAACATGTTGGAATTGGTGCAAATGAAAAAGGGACATGACAGTTGGTACAGATATCTTGTCAAAAAACTTTTCCTTATTCTATCTGCGATCTAAAGAATGTTAGGAAAAAATGCATTATATTCTTTTGCAGTTTTTGATTCCAGTTTAAGTGTGTTATTTTTGCAGTGTAAATATTGTAGCTTCTTTCTAGAAAAATCAGATTTCAGTTCAAAGAAAAAGAATTCAAAACAGAAAAACAAATTTCATTATTTTTGTATACAAAATTTACCATAGCTGAATTTTGTTGTCATTTGTTCACATCTGGTATATAACAAGTGGCATGCTATTTGTGCGACTCAAATATTGTTTCTATGTAGATAGCTGTCAACCACCAACGATGGTTAGTTGGGGAGAATATTAAATGACGATGGCATCATATATATGGCATCATATATATTAAAACATGTCATGATACATTTGTGTTTAGTTCTCGGTAAATGATCTAGTTTTCCAGTCTTCTATCATGGCTCAAATAGGCTAGATGATCTTGAGAGGAGAGGATAACATATGTAGGTTAATTTTTATGTACATAATTGTTATGACGTATGTGAACAATATATCTTGGGTTTGCATAAATCCTTAAAAATATGAATCTCTGTGTAGATGGATTAATATCACATTTAAATGACATAACATTTTAAACTACAATTGAAATTGTTGAAATATGATATTTGTATGTGAACCACCATGCATAGATGTTTATGTTAGAACTTTGATCACATGTTTCTTTTGTTGCAGCTATTCACATATGGGAACTACAAGGAGCCTCCTATGTATTTTCCAAAGTATCCTGATGAAGGTATTAATTGTTTGATCTGGCAAACATGTTTGTATGTGCTATCCAGCTTATATAGCTAGTGGTTAATTGAAAATTTATGTTTGTATCTTTTGATTTCCATCTTGATCTCACATTATGTTCCAAACATTATACAGAGGAAAATGGTATTGGATTTATTTTTTCATAAAATAGAAAGATCTTAGTTTTCAATTGGTAATTGCTAATACCGATGAAGTAAAATGTATTTGACTGATTTATATTGTGTCAGAGATTAATGAACAAGAAGTAGTTTGCATCAATCCAGTTTCTTCTCCACCAGAACGTGTTAATCAAGCTTTAAATTGCCTTCCTCGACATTCCTTAGATGACCAAACATCATATACAGTGCCATTTTTTCGCCGCTGGACGATTCGTGATTTTTCAAAAGCCTATACATCAGGGAAAATTACTCCAATAGTGGTATTTGTACACTTACCCTATGACACTTAGAGCTGTATGTCTTTTGGTATGGCATATCAATATGCAACATTTTTTTCATTTTTAAAAGTACATGATAATGTTTTATTCCTCGATCACATTAGACAACAGATACCAATATTATTTTTACTAATTTACACTTGGTAGTAGGAATTAGAAAAGGAAAATTCTATAATATACTTAACTAGTGGTTTCTATGTAGGTGGCGGAACACTTTTTATCTGCAGTTGAAGACTCCTCAAAGCCTCATTCTCAAATGTCTATTTTCATTAGTTATAATTCTTCAGATATTTTGAAACAAGCTGCAGAGTCAACATCTCGGTATGAGAGAGGTATGGTTTTATTAGGTCACAAGAACTTAATCATACAATGATATGAATTATTTATTATTCTTAATAGCAAGTTTTGAAAGAAAATAGTTATTTTGATGGCAATTGGTTTTTCACCATCACATGCACACATAATATAAAAGATCCAAGATTCAATTAATAATGAGTGATTATTCTTCAAGATTTTTGCCAAAAAAAAAAGAAGATGGTCATTATTTGCATAAGCCTCAAAATTGCTGGAATTGGGCATTGCCCTGAGAAATTGACTACGAAAAAAATGATTTTTCATGATACCATAAAATAAATATAGGCAAGTACAACAAAAACTTAATGTCCACCATGCAAGACATATCCAACTGTACAACTTTATCTAATAAACTCTTGAATGGAGATATCAAGTTGTTCATATGGGAAAAGATTTAGACAAAAATCCTTGCATTAACTTCTCAAGTGCTTGTGACAAACAAACATGTTGTATCCATGCAAAAATTGTTGAAAATAGTCATTTTGGTCATTTCTTGTCTAGTTAAGTCATTATGGAATCCTAGTCTCATGCTCATTGATGTTGTGTTTTTGAGCTCTAATTAGTGTCATTGTACAGTCAATGGCAAATGCATTCCAACACATCAAATGAGACAGAAATTGGAGCTTGGACACAAAAGTTATGTTGAAAACTGTCTAAGATATGGAAAATTTGCATGCCAATGGTAAGGTGCGTGTTCTCCAACTAGATCACCAAAATGTGCTTTAAGTGAAAAATGGTATGCTAGTGGTGAGTTGTGAACTCTCCCACTAGACAGCCAAAGAATGTGTTTTGAGGGAAAAATGGGATGCCGGTGGTGAGGTGTGCACTCTCCCACTAGACTACCAAAAATGCGTTTAAGTCAAAATGGCAAGAGGGTCTAAAGCACGTGCTCTACCAAAGGGGCACGAATTTTTTTTTGAGTCAAAAGTGGCGAGAGTGTCCAAAATGCACCCTTTACCACTAGGGTGCCAAAAAATGATTGAAGTCAAAATGTGGCATGCCTTTGGACAGGCATGTGCTCTACCAAAGAAGTGCCAAAAAAAAGTGCATAAGTGAAAAGTGGTAAAAATGCTGTAATGTCCCCATTTCCGGCATGATCACCAAACAAAGAATGGAGTTAGCCTATCATCATTTACGTAGGATAATTCATCAAAACAAGGGAATATTCTGGTTGAGCTAAGGCTTGGAAAAGATAATATTGTTCAGAGGCTTGAAGAATAGAACGTTGGCTCAACTAATTACATTGGCGAGGATGGAAAATGAATTAATGCAATTTCGCATTAATTATCAAAAAGAAAATGATTAATAATAATATTTTATTATAAAAAAACTTCTAGCGCCCAAGAAAGGAGAAAATATAAAAAATAAATTAAATAATATTATTTAATTTGAGCACTCACTTTGGAGATGGAGAAAATAAATAATTAAAAAATATAAGTTCTTGAATTTTGGCGCTCACATTGAGAAAAGGGAAATCAAATATAAAAATAATATTATATTTGATTTGGGCGCTCAACCTTGGAGGAATAAATTAATAAAATTGGTTTCAAGCCAACAAGGAGGGAAATGTGAAATTCAAATCTTTAATTTGAATTGTCAGCCTCATCAAAGATTCAAGTATAAAAGAAGGCTTTGGAGCCTCATTTCATCATCACGAATACTTTGGCAACTTTCGCATTTATGCTTGACAATTGTTTGCTAGATCTTCCAAGGACGAAAACCCTTGTGGAGTTGTGTGTTGAACGAAAACCCAATCACACTTGGAGGTGAATTCATATGGAGTTCACATTTGCACTTCATTGGAGATTTTAGAGATTTGCTTGGACACCATTACTTCAACATTCAAAGGTTGGTCGGAGACCATTGTCGAAGTTTCATTGAAGATTCTTTGCATTGTTTGAAGATTTATTGGATATCCCTTGAGCGCCAATTTCAAAGGGAGATCATATTGTTTGCTTGGAGTGCTGATTTGTTGGAAGGAAATTCAGATCAGATCAGTGCCTTGTTTGCATCCATACCCTAGCTGCCGATTTGACCCTTGGAAATGGTGATCTGCTGTGTGACAACATCCTGAAGGCAGCGATCTCATTCTTGGAGAGTTTGCTTGAGTCTTGGAGGTCGTCGCCCTTCATTGGAGGCTGTTTTGACAGTTGGAGGTATCCTTGATCAGGCCATTTGCAAAACCAGTGGCAGTGCTCAGCATTAGAAGCAATTCACATTGCATTGCATCAGCACAAGTGGCCGATTTACTACAGCAGACTTGGTACCATCATTGCATTGTAATTTGGACATCATAATTGGTATGTTTCATTGCACATTAGTTACTGTTTTGCATCAGCAGAGATACTTATGTTGTAAGGCCGATTTGGAGGCCATTCTCCAATTGTAATTCCATTCTATGATATCCATTTTGGATCAGCAGTCCTACATATGAGCTTTGCATAGTTGATCATGTATTTCGTATTGTAATAAGGCTGCCAATCTATAGTTGTTCTATCATCAATTTGCATTTTGTTAGTTCATTGTTCATGCTTGGTGAAGACATTTTGTGACGAGCAGAAATAAAATCAGATTTTAGACCTAGGGTTTAAGTTTGAAATTGCAAGATTCATAAATTTGCTTCAAATACCTAGAACGGGACATTACAAATGCCCAAATTGTGTGATTTTAACCCTTATACCAAATACTGGCAAGAGAAGCAAAGGAGGTTAAAAAATGCAATTTTGATCAAAAGTTTGAAAAGTAACATGACCCTCAAAGGTTTGATTTTGATTTGAAATTCAAAAGAGAACAAAAAAAGAGAAAAAATGCCATAAAACTACCAATGTCATTGTTGCAAGTATAAAAATGTTTTCTTCACAAAATAAAAACAAAAATCTACATCTTTGAGATACAAAAAGGGTTTTTAGATAATTTGTGTAGAACATTTGTGCAAGTTTTTAGCTTGACCCAATTTGTCAATCTTCTAAAAATTGAAAAACATCTAAGGTTTCTATTATCCGGCACAAACATTTCTCACCAATAAAAATCAAATGAAAAGTTGTATCAAAATTTTAGATCTAGAAGGGGAAAAGTTGTTAATTTTATAGGCAAAGCCTTCAGATAGCAAAAAAGCAAATTATTTGATGTTCCCAAAATTTTAGAAGGGAAATTAGCTAGTTCTAGAGTTAGAATCATTAGAGGATCTAATTGATGTTCCAGAATAGCTATTTTTATCTATTACTATATTTGGCAATCTACTAATATTAGAAGAAATCTATTTCATTTTTTAGATAAAAGTATTGGGATTTTATTATAAGGCCCCAACCCTTTGTCTAAAACACCAAACAAAAAATACAACCAAAATCCTACTAACATAACCTAATAGCGGTTGGAACAGGCGTAGACACTAGCCAGATACAAGACATACAAAAAATTGTGTCGAAACAAGATAGTTGATAGGATACACTAAATAAACAAGGGAATAAAAACAAACTAGCAACAAAACCTTGCATGCTTCAAACACCGAAGTCAAAGCACTAGCCACCAACATAAGCATAACACCATACGACTGGTTTAACACTAATTTTCCCGAAGTATAAAAATGAAGAGATTTAAATTATCAGAGTTAAATTAAAATTTGTAGCTATATCAATATAGATGTAAATAAACAATTCAAATTACAACATCAACTCAATATATTTTCATCATAAATACAATTGTCATTATAATAATGAGATATTGGAGAATTCAATGAAAATATCTCCAGATTCATATATATATATTTTGAATATCTTTTAGTAACAATAGATTCAATACTTATCTGAATTAGATCTCTTGGAATGGCTATGCTCACCCTAGGAAGATCTTAGTGGTCTTTGTAATTTTCCTTTTTGGCGCATAGATCTTTTGTGCGCGTTATGCTTGTTCCTAGTCTTCGGGAGGCTATTCAGCGTGTTAGGAAGAACTCCAACATTCTTGGAGTGGTCGTGGCTCAGTCTTTTAGAGTGGTTGTTTGTGTCTTTAAGTTCGGCTAGTCACTTGGAGCTCATAGATGCTTTTGGAATTTAGTTCCGACCTCTCGGATGCTCTCCAACTTTCTTGGAGAAACATGCTATTTTTTGAAAGTCACCCAACGGCTTCCGATTTTCATCCCAAGTCTTCAGTATCTTGTTGGTATGGTTAGAATTGCAAAAGTATATCATTTGGATGCTTTCTGCAACTTGGGTATATTATTGGGCTATTTAATTATTTATTCACTTAAGTTGTCTAAGGATGAGAAATATTAAAAGATAACTTAAGTATAATAGCTCTTTGGAAAGGGGTTGAAAAAGTTTTATTTGATGCTCACATAAAAAGAAATATTAGGCAGGGGAAACATAAAGTGAGCAAATAAAAAGGTTATTTTATATGTGAGGAGGAAATTAAAAGAAAAGTGAAATTATTATTATTTCTTCTTGTTGGCCTAAAAGTGTCTTTATAAAGGGAGTTTTGGGCTCATTTGGAGGGGTATTTGCTGTTGATTATATTTTCATCTCTCTATAAACTTATGCTGTTGAGCAGAGTTTCTTCTTGGGACTGTTTAGCCTCAACTTCTCATCTGGTTTCGGTTGTGGAAGATCAACCCTAGCTGGATATCTGGTGATTTCATCCAGAAATCACATTGAGCTTCATGGAGATTGATGTTTGCTAATGGATTTTGGATTGATAATATTTCGTTTTCAGTTGTGTGGATTTTGATGAGGTTTTTGGTGTGATTTAAGAGTTTCATTAAAGTTCTTTGTTGTCACTTGCTGGGCTGTACATATGTAGTATGCTACCTTTGGATTTGTGGGGAGTCTTCATGCTCAGATTTGTGGTTGAAACCTATCCCTCTTACCTTGGCGGTTAGCTTTCAACTATTGGAGATTTGTGGTTGCAGAAAAGTGATTGTTTGACAGGCCGTACAACAGTACAGGGCTGTACTGGTCTTGCTGGGCGTGCTGACAACCAAGGGAAACTGCTGGAGTTTAATGTTTGCAAAGCCCTCTAATTTGGAGGCCTAATATAGTGATAGATATATCTGAAGTTTGGCATGGGTATTATGAAGGAATGGAGCTGCTGTAGGGTTTCATGCAACGTATGGCAAATGATATCAGACCTGCGCCTCAATTACTGTAGCAGCTTTGGGCCAACAATCTGATCTGCTTTCCATGACTCACTTGCAAGGGTATAATCATTATCTCTTTGTAACTTTGGCATGTTTATATCTGCACTCCTTAGAGTTCTGCTTATATTTATTTGATCACAACAGTGATATCTGATATCATAGGTAAGGTTCTATTGTTGCAAGGGTTTCATTGTAATACCTTCTTTGATGCAATCATGTGTAATGGCTTCCCACTGAATAAGTGGATGTGCCAATTAGATTAGTACTATGTTGCTTTGTAAGGGATTCCCATTGAATAAGTGGATGTGCCTTTCTTTTCAGTACTATTGAGCTCAAGTTCCCACTGAATAAGTGGATGCACCTGGTTTACATTTCCTTGTATTTTCCACTGAATAAGTGGATGCCCACTGAATAAGTGGAAGATTGTTACTTTAGTTTGATTTGGTTTTGAATGCTAACTCTGAAGCACTAGTATGCTGTCACCTTGCCCACATCGGGATTTGGGTGATCAGAAAGGTGTGGAAGAATATTGCCCTAACAATTCAGTGTCTTCCTCTTGTGGTTTTTTCAAAAAAGAAAAGGGGTGCTCATTACAGTGGTATCAGAGCTGGTTTCTTGCTAGCCTGTTGGATTTGCTAACTCTTGTGCAGAAGTTCATATTAGAATTTGCAATTGCATGTTAGTACCCAGTACTTGTATGTCAGTTTTGAGACTACCCAAATGTTTGCATGTTGTCTCTGAAGAACGAGCAGTTGTTGCATGTTAGTACCCAATACTTGCATGTCAGTTTTGAGACTACCCAGATGCTTGCATGTTAGTTTCGACAGCTGAGCAGCAGTTGCATGTGAGTGATCTGCACTTGCATGTCAGAGTTGAGACTGAAGCTATAGTTGCATGTCATTAATCAGCATTGGTATGAGTTACATCACTTGGCTTGATTTGTCCTTAGAAGTTTTTTAGAACTGAGAATATGGATGGACGATGATTACCCAAATTTTTACCTCCAAGAGAAGTTGCATCAATACAGAACTCAAGAAACGAGAAGATGTCTACATTGGAAAGGTCTTTAAGTGACATGTTTAAAGAATTGGTCAATGAGTGGAATGATCCTGAATTCAAGCAAGATTTAAGAAGGTATCTAAGGAAGAAATATGACAACAAGAATAAAGAACAATTGGAGGTCACAAAGGTAGAGTCAGAAAAGAAGATGTTAGAACCAAAAACAAATGATGGGGAAGCTGACTTTCCAAAGGCAATTGTAGAGGAAAAGTACCTGAGTTTACCTAAAGAAGTCAAAGAAGAATTGGAAGCTGAGAGAATGGACTTTGCAAGTCCTAAATTTGATGAGGAATTTAATGAGTATGAAGATGCCATGCTGCTAGAAACAAAAATGAAAATGATTGATAGGATGCTAGAAGAGGATTTATTAGGTGAGCCTGAAATTATTGCAGAAAAATGTCTTGTTGAATACATGGAGGAAAGTGTAGTGGAAGAAGTTGAAGAGTTTGAAGCTGCAAAAGTTTGGGGACAACACCTAATGAGGAGCATCTTTACCATTCTATTAATGACAATTCAAGACAGCATTTTGACTTCTCAGAGAGTTCAGACGAAGAGCACGTTGAAGTGGAGTTTGTTGAAAGATTTAAATCAGCCCATAGTGTTGACTCATTGCTTGAGTTTGGAGCTGCTATATCATTTGATCAAAGTGACTATGAAGAGGAGAAAGAGTTCGAGGAACTTATTGCTCCTAGAGAAGAGGAAATTTCAGAATCTTTGCTACGTAAAGAATCAAGACACTTGAGTGAGCAAAGTCCTAGAGAGTTGTGCGAGTTGAAGAATCAACTCTTGGTCTCTGTTGAGAGAAATTCATGTCCTCGCTAGTTTGGACAGCACCCATACAGTCCTTGAAGACCTCATGCAGAAAAGTTTTGTGGATGGAGCTACTTCTTCAAACTTGCAAATAATAAAAAACTCCATGGAGATGGTGAAGTTTGAATACTTACACTTAATTAGGGATCAAGATCAAGTCATTGAATTTGCAAAGGAGAAGGAAAGGAAGATTGATGAGCTTTCTCTTGAGCTCAATTCAATGGTCATATTAGAAAGAACCCAAATGGAGCTAATGGAGGTAGAAGATCAATTTGCTGTACAAAACTTTCCAGGGAGCTAGAGAATGAAGAAAGAGATAAAGAAATCAAGCAAGTAATTAATGAGCTTGATAGTCTTTAGGAGGAATTTGTTTTAGAGGTTTGTCCGAGGAAGATAGGAGTTGCACATGCTAATTGGGAGCAGCTAGACGGGTGTGAGAAAAAGGAAAGTAATGACTCACATTTTTGATATCCCTCTCTTTGAGATGGATGATGAAACATCTCCATGTATCAACACAGTTAGTGAGAACATCAAGATATGGGATCCGGGAGAAGTTGAAAAACATGAGTTGGAGTGTGGTTTTCAACTTGCTCAAGATTTGCAAACATATCTTGAGGCTGTGCAAAGCCTTGTGGTTGGAAATCCTTCAGGGAGACCACCAGATGAAGAAGGTGTAAGTAAAGTTGAAGATGAAGTTTCTACATGGGACATGTTGAAGCATAGATACTTCTACATTTTAGAGTTTGAAAAGTTTCCTAAACATGATTTTGAGCCTGCTGGAATGTTCAGAACAGCAGCAAAAAGTGGGAGTTTGAAACTTGTTTCTTATGGTGTATGGGAAACAGAAGGATCTAAACATGTTTTCCACTTGATTCTTAACCCACTTTAAGGATTGGGTGCAATTTTGATTGCTCCTAGGCTCTTAGATGTTGGCGTTATCATGGATGAGTTTAAAGGAAATGACAAAGAAGTTATAAACCACCATGAAGTGCATGAAGATGAATTTGAAATGAACACAATATTCTTGTTTGATCCTAGTACTTTGGAGAATCAGTTTGAGGATGACACTTGGACTTGTTCCTTGAGAGACATTCTTTTGGGGAGAGATGCCTATGGGTACTTTAGAAGGTCTTCTGATGAGGCACATATGAGGAGCAGAGTTGCGCAGCACAAGCATGGTGGAGCTGCTTTAGTACTTCAAATTCAGCATAGAGGTCACCAACTAAGCATGTTGGAGAGATTTGGTGACCAAAGAGAGGCTCCTTGGCTTGGAATTGATCAGGTTATCAGCTATAACCCTGTTGTTTGGTTGCGGATCAGCCATCTCAGTTGTTGGGCTGCTCACAATTATGAGAGTTGGCAGGACATTAGTGTCAAGGAAAGTGATTATTCGCAGTTGGAGGTTGCTTGGAGGTTTTCTCCAACCTTTTCCGAGGTGATGCTGAACAATACAATGCTCATTTTTCATGATCATTCTTGGAGTTTCATTCGGTGCAGCTGTTGTTCCTTGTGCAGGTTGTTAAAATCAGATTGTTCATCGCTGATTTCAGTCATGAACAACAGCAAGTTGGTGTTTTTTCAGACCTTCCTAACCTTGAGAATTTATCTTACGAAGGTTTGTGATGTAAACTATGATAGTTTACCCTTGGTGTTCATTCAGGACAGCGAACTTCTGCATGCTTTGGTTCATCTTTCAAAGACTCTTGAAGTAAGAACAATGAGATTTTTCACGAGTCTTCACGATTATATGAGTATGGTTCAGTGGAGGCATGGTAAATCCAAGGGGTGTTATGATGAAGAGCTCGCTGAATTCTCGCAAAGGATTCTTTTCCTTTTTTCAAGAAGTGTGGAGGAGGTTACAATTGTTGTTGTGACACAGCAAGGCACATGGCATCTGGGCGTTCACAAACCTCCTAGACTAATATGGGATCCTGGCGTCACATTATGCAGGATGGTTCTAATGGTTATGGTTCGCAAATTGCTTGAGGGAAAGCAATTCCGGGAAGGGAGGACTGTAATGTTCCCTTTTTGGCACATAGTTCTTTTGTGCGCGTCATGCTTGTTCCTAGTCTTCGGGAGGCTATTCAGCGTGTTAGGAAGAACTCCAACATTCTTGGAGTGGTTGTGGCTCAGTCTTTTAGAGCGGTTGTTTGTGTCTTTAAGTCCAGCTAGTCATTTGGAGTCCATAACTGCTTTCAGAATTCAGTTCCGACCTCTCAGATGCTCTCCAACTTTCTTGGAGAAACATGCTATTTTTAGAAAGTCACCCGACGGCCTCCGATTTTCATCCCAAGTCTTTAGTATCCTGTTGGTATGGTCAGAATTGCAAAAGTATATCATTTGGATGCTTTTCGCAACTTGGGTATATTATTGGGCTATTTAATTATTTATTCACTTAAGTTGTCTAAGGATGAGAAATATTAAAAGATAACTTAAGTATAATAGCTCTTTGGAAAGGGGTTGAAAAGTGTTATTTGATGCTCACATAAAAAGAAATATTAGGCAAGGGAGACATAAAGTGAGCAAGTAAAAAGGTTATTTTATATGTGAGGAGAAAATTAAAAGAAAAGTGAAATTATTATTATTTTCTCTTGTTGCCCTAAAAGTGTCTTTATAAAGGGAGTTTGGGGCTCATTTGGAGGGATATTTGCTGTTGCTTATATTTTCATCTCTATAAACTTATGCTGTTGAGCAGAGTTTCTTCTTGGGGCTGTTTAGCCTGAACTTCTCATCTGGTTTCGGTTGTGGAAGATCAACCCTAGCCGGATATTTGGTGATTTCATCCAGAAATCACACTAAGCTTCATGGAGATTGATGTTTACTGATGGATTTTGGATTGATAATATTTCGTTTTTAGTGTGATTTGAGAGTTTCATTCAAGTTCTTTGTTGTCACTTGCTGGGCCGTACTGCTGGGACGTACATATGTAGTATGCTACCTTTGGATTCGTGGGGAGTCTTCATGCTTAGATTTGTGGTTGAAACCTATCCCTCTTACCTTGGCGCTTAGCTTTCAGCTGTTGGAGATTTGTGGTTGCAGAAAAGGGATTGTTTGACAAGCCATACAACAGTACAGGGCCATACTGGTCTTGTTGGGCGTGCTGACAACCAAGGGAAACCGTTGGAGTTTAATGTTTGCAAAGCCCTCTAATTTGGAGGCCTAATATAGTGTTAGATATGTCTGAAGTTTGGCATGGGTATTATGAAGGAATGGAGCTGCTGTAGGGTTTCATGCAACGTATGGAAAATGATATCAGACCTGCGCCTTAGTTACTGTAGCAGCTTTGGGCCAGCAATCTGATCTACTTTCCATGACTCACTTGCAAGGGTATAATCGTTGTCTCTTTGTAGCTTTGGCATGTTTATATCTGCACTCCTTAGAGTTCTGCTTATATTTATTTGATCACAATAGTGATATCTGATATCATAGGAAAGGTTCTATTATTGCAAGGGTTTCATTGTAATACCTTATTTGATGCAATCATGTGTAATGGCTTCCCACTGAATAAGTGGATTTGCCAATTAGATTAGTGCTATGCTGCTTTGTAAGGGCTTCCCACTGAATAAGTGGATGTGCTTTTCTTTTCAGTACTATTGAGCTCAGGTTCCCACTGAATAAGTGGATGCACCTGGTTTACATTTCCTTGTACTTTCCACTGAATAAGTGGAGGATTGTTACTTCAATTTGATTTGGTTTTGAATGCTAACTCTGAAGCACTAGTATGTTGTCACCTTGCCCACATCGGGATCTGGGTGATCAGAAAGGTGTGGAAGAACATTGCCCTAACAATTCAGTGTCTTCCTCTTATGGTTTTTTCAAAAAAAAAAAGGATGCTCATTATAGTCTTGGTGCTCATAGTTATGACACACTCTAAGAGGAAACAATTCAATTTAGAATACATGCAAAACATGGACAATACAACAACCGCTCAACACATAGCCTTGGCAAGGACAATCCCAGGTGTACCTTGTACCTTGAGTTGGACATATCTTGTATGCCCCTTCGCCAATGCCCATAGCCCACCAAACCACCTTCTTCCTCGAGTGATCTCCACGCCCCTTTCCAAGTCTCACATAAATATTTTATATAATCTTTTAAGGGGTGGTTTCCAAACCATCACTCCTTCTCCCAATGGTTGTCTTAACCATGGCAGGTCGTGATTCTTTTCCTTAAAAAATTGCCAATTTTTGTAGAAATCATGGTCAACGATTTTGATTGGTTATTTGGCGTGTAATCCCATTTAAACTAGTATTAAAATGGGAAAAATGTTTGACATGGATTTTTTCCACCTATCCATGAATTGATTTACTTTTTATGGTTTGTGGGTGACATCAAACAGATTTTCAGATTATTTTTTAACATCAAGTTTTGGAGGATGTGGCTACTGAGACTTTTTTTTATTGTGGAATTTTCAAATGACTTTTTGACATCAAATTTTGGACGACGCGGCTACTAAGACATTTTTCACTACGACTGCAAGTTTGGCATTGGATGACTGTGTTGTGAGTTTTCTTCATAAAATATCTTCTTTTTTGTCTACTATGTTGTGCTATTGGGAATGATGTTATGAAATTAGGGAATGATGTTGTGAAATACAACAATGTTTGACTGTGATTTTGTCTCAAATGGTCATAGACTAGAATCATTGGTAGAAGCTATTGTTAACCTGCATGAAACCAAAACGATCCATAAGATGAACAAATACTACATGAAGCTCACATGGGTGCAATGTTAGTGAATAATAGGGAAAATTTTATGGAATATACGTTTTTCAAATTTGAATATATATATGAAACTTTTGAGTTCAAAAAATAAAAACATGTGGATTGCAGCAAAATTTTGAGGAAAAATGGAAAACTTCAATTCACTACTGATAAATGTGTATTTTTGGCCAATTTAACAACTCTATATATTTGATAAATTTTAACAAGAGTTTTTTATAACGTTAATTGGCAAACAAAATTTATAGAAAATTTGAAAACTTATTAAAAAAATTGTTAATGAATAAAAATGAATAATAAAATAATTTGAAAAGAAAAAGTCCTTTAAGATTCACCATGCCTCCCGACATTGACCATTCTAAAAAAAATTATGAAAAATAGACAGTTGAGAAAAATAGCCCGATAGTGATTTCTCATAAATAGGATTTAATAAATAAATATAAATAATTGGAAAGAAATTAGTGATTTCTCATAAATAGGATTTAATAAATAAATATAAATAATTGGAAAGAAATTAGAATTATAAAATATGAGAAAAGCACAAATTTTAGGATAAAATAAATAAAATGGTTCTATTACATTAGTATCTAGTTATTATTTATGCACTATGAAGTATGTATTATGCAGTAGAATGTAATTAGTGATATGAACATAAATGACAAAAATCCATATTCCACAATTCATGGGCTAAACTCTCAATTTTATGTGCTCTCTATATCTCTATGCTATTGAAATGCCTTTAAATTTAAAAACAAGTTTTTCTCAATTTTTTTTGCATATTTTACATTTTTTTAAAATTTGTTTTTTCTCAATTAATCCCAATTTTTTGAAAAAATCTTATACTTTTGGTTTGCCGATTTTCCTCAAAAGATTTTTGCTGCTATGGTCTTACAGCTTACCAATTACTCTCCTTTTTTAAAATGGGTGTTTACAAATATTCTTTATTAATCCCCATTTTAACCAATGGGTCATAATAACATATATTTTTTAATCTCCCTTTTAATTCCAAGGGGTTATTACATGGAAAAGTCCCATAACAACTGGTGTTCAAAGACACCCCAATATGCAATTGTAATGTCCCTAGTACGGAACTGTTAGCACAAATCCTCTAACATTTTTTTGTAGTCACTCAAATTATAATTCTTTCTGATCACCAAGTTCTCGATGTGGGCAAGCTGAGAGCATATGGAGATTCGAACGAGGAAAGTGGAATTAATTGAAAGATGTTGGTGTCAAGCCGACCAACTTACAATATGAGCATAAACATAGAATCGATCAAGCCAAATTGGTTGATAGTGAATGCAAATTCTGATCAAGCCAAATTGGCTAAGTACAAGCGGAATTGCATCAATGCCAAAATGACAGACTAATTCACCTAGTTTTGATACACGCCTTGCAAGACGGAAAATTATAGAAAATTAAAATGGATCCAGCGGTTGAACCGACCAGGATCTTACAAATATCAAATACTGATGGTAAACCGTCCAGTAGTTACAATTATAAAGATAAGCAATTATTTCACTTCAATAATCAAAATCAGGTAATTTGTCAAACAGATATCCAACATTCAGAAAGAAGACATTTCGTGAAACAGCTGGCAAACACATTGAAATTACATGAAAGAGTTACCCGGATTGAACTGAATGAAGGTCAAGTGCTGTAGTTGAACTAATAATTTGATAAACTGCCTCCTTGCTGCTATTTGACTCTGATATGCTGATAAAATTATGATATAAGCTATTAACCAGAAAGTACAACTTTGTCTTTATCTTTTCTTATGCAATTTGGTATGATAATTATTTCTACAACTGATATAATTTGTAGCAAACTTATTACTGCTGTATGGACTTCTGAATTTTCTGATTAAAATTTGGTATGAGCTGTTAATACCACCAAGACCACATTAATAATGTAGTCCCAAGTGGTATGGCCTTTCCTTCAAATAGTTCGACACCTTAAGACTCATCAAATATGTTGCAGCTTATCCTTTTTTTCAAACACCCCTATGACACCTCTAATTTCAAGGTGTACGACAGACCTTACTCCAGGATATGGCTCTCATACAAAGATAAACCAACTTGTATAATAGTTAAAACTTATACTTGTATGGCATCGAATTGTATTCATTTATAAACTAAGGCGATTCACCTTTTTATTTCATATGCCCCACTCTTTGGTGTGTTTGACTAAAACATAAGAACTCCTTAGGAAAATTTTGAGGAATTTGACAAGATTTTGCAATTTTGAGGCATGGAAAATAGGTGTCCCAACAATCCTAAGTCCTCAGGAGCTTCATGGTATGTTCAAAAGTTCGTGTTGTTTTGTTTTGATGCTTTCCACCATAGTTGGCAGACTCGGACTCGACAAAAACTCGGCAGACTCAAAATTTTTGACTCTGCAAAAAACTCGGCAACTTAAAAAATTGCTTAAATTTCGTTAGAAACACAATTTTTTTGCAAAATCCAATGACAAGATGTATCCAATGAGTCCATAAATGAGTACAAAAGTATTTTCTATTAGATTTGATTAATTTGAATAGAAATTGAGTACAAAATCGCATCATCATGTGGAATCATGATGGATGATACGATAGATAGTTGACAACTATTATGAATTTATGATGATTGCTTTTGAAAATCATCATCATAATTCATAAATTACATATTACGAAATGAAAATACAACATTTTACATCTTCCTCTTCCCTAATCTAGTGAAAACTCTTGTAGTCTATTGCGGCTTCTCGCGTGGCATAGAAGGTGGCACTGGCAATGACTCCTCCGCAGCCTCATCAATGCCATCCAATCCTATATCTCCTGCTGCACCCACCTCCATCAATACCTGCCTCTCAAAATCAAGAATCTCATCTTTAGTAAACAATGGAGGTTTCTCATCCCGCCCTGTCCAATCGCTATAAGGATCAATCTCATCCAAATCAATGAGCTCCTTTGATTTGTCCTCTACCTTTCTTGTGCGAAGCTGAAGGTTGTATTGCACAAAGACAAGGTCATTGAGGCATTTTTGAGCTAATTTGTTTCTCTTCTTCGTGTGGATGGCCTTAAACAAGCTCCAATTGCGCTCACAGCTGGATGCACTACAAGGTTGACACAAAATGTGGAGGGCAAATCTTGAAGATTTGGGGTATTTGCACCCCAATCTATCCACCAAGAATTTACAAAATAAAATATTGAAGAGTTAGAAAGCAAAGTCAAACCATATTTTATCAAATTATCAATAGTTGTAAATTTAAAATTTGTAACTTGTAAGATGCATGTGATATAAAGACTTTAAATTTTTTTACTTGGTGTCTAAGTGGTTCTTCCTCGGGTAGCTAGCTCCGAAGAAAAGAGCTTACCCCTTCCAATCCTATAATTGTGCAATTCTTGAATAATGAGGTCTCTCACCTCAACTTGGGGTGTCATCCTCTGAATGCATGTCGTGAGGCCCTCCATAACCTCTCCATTAGGATTTTAGAAGCTATCTGAATAAAAAACGAGGGTTGAGGAAGTACCCTGTTGCATGGATGGGTTGGTGGAGTTGATTGTTCCACCTCTAATCAATGATCTCCCAAATGGGATGCAATTTGAGGCTGTCGCCCTTGTAAAAATTTTGGATGGCCTCTTTGGGCCTATCCATGGCCTCATAAATATACCCCATTGGGTTTTGATCCCTATCTACCAAACGGGGAACTCTAACCAAGGGCTCCGACACCAACAATTTACAAATACAAAAAGATTAAAGTTACAAATTTATAATGAAAGACTTAACTTAAAAAATAAAATATTCAATTTGAATTTAAAATCAAAGTTTTGAGGTTACCTTCACGATCTTTGTAGCTATTTGTGCAAAAAGGTTGTCAAAGACTATGCTTGCAACCCTCTCTCCTTTAGGCTTCTTTGAATATGATGAGTCTAGCCATGCTTGACTCACAAACATCTGTTTCAAAGAAGTCAACAAACCAATAATGCTTTGCAACATTAGTAAAATCATTGCAAATCTTGTGACACCTGATGACACCAACTCTTTCCCTTAGGTGTGATCTCTCAACAAATTAAGAACCCAAGGGTGATTGTAGATAAATTTTGTTATGCTCTTTGCGTCATCTACAACCGATGTCACCCAATCAAGTTTGCCCATGTCCTCCAAAAGAAGGTCAAGGCAATGTGTTGCGCAAGGTGTCCAAAAGAGTGTTAGATGCATGTCTTGGAGCAATCTCCCAGCCGCCACATACGCTGTTGCATTATCAGTTATGATTTGTACCACATTCTCTATGCCCACCTCCATGACAACTTCCTCCAACATTAGACACAATGTTTCTACATTTTTTACTTTGTTGGAGGTATCGACCGATTTCAAAAAAATCACCTCACCATTTGAAGCTACCAAAAAGTTGATAATGGTGTGGTTTTTCCCATCTGTCCACTCATCTGAAAGAATAGTGCAGCCATATTTTTTCCATTGCTTCTTTTGTTCTTCTACTACTAGCATTGCATCTTCGGTTGCATTCATGAGCAACCTACAAGTACAAAGTGAAAGTACAAAATTTTAATTTTTAAACACAAAAAATAAGCCTAAATTCAACATAAATTACTATAAATTAATCAACATATATTTAGCCTAAAATTCAACTTAAATTAGCATAAATTTTAATTAATCAACCTCCCACTTAAGTCTTTACGAGAAGGTGCCTTGTAGCCTTTTCCTACAACTGTTAATGCAATTACCAAATTCTCCCAATAAGGACTACTGGCCACATTGAAAGGAAGGTTGTTGAAGTACCAAAAATCAGCACATGCCTTATCTCCTTGTTGATGCACCTCCTTGTTCCACCCTGTACAAGTTCCAATGATGGTTGTGCTCTAGGTGTGTTTTTGGGCACAAAAAAGCTGTGGCGTGCGTGTAGGCACTAACACTCTACTTGTAATAGATAAAGTGGATGCCGATTTGCTTCGGATGCATGGACTACGAAGAGAGTGTAATGTCCCCTTCTAGTGAGTCCAAATTTTTCCTCGACCTTGCACAATTCAACTCACAAAAGAGAACATTAGTATTCAATTCTTCTTTAAAATCACACGTCATTATTTATAAACATAAACCATTTGTTTCATGATCCCCTAGAAGAGATTTACTTGGGCCTTTGTTAATCAAATCCTCCCTCTTATGAGAGTGAATCCGTTAGGGTGCAATGCCAATGGTATAGGTCGTTCTTCCTTCGAGGGGTACTCTAGACCCAGGCCACTCTAGGACCTTCCTTTGACTCGGGGTTCTCTAGACCACTCAAGTCAAAAGACTACCTCTTGCTCCCTAAGGTACCATCTTGAGACAAGGGCTCGAAGGGATGCTCTAGACCAATGAACCCGTACCTATCCTTGGTTGATTGCCTGCCCCTAATCTTCCTTACTCATCATAGTGGCGAGTTGATTAACATTATTGCCTTCCTCTATCTTAGGAATTCATGCCTTTTATGTACTTATACTCTTTGTAGTCATTTGTCTTTTCCTTAGTTCATTATAATGAAAATGCACATAAATATTTCATACTCATTGCATAATCTAACTAAACTGGTTGCAATGTAAACAATTCATAATTTATAATAATTTCATGCTGTTACAGTCAGCTATTGGTATTGTTACACTATGCAATTCATAGGTTCATTATTCATAATTTATCATGACATTTCACATGCTATCTTTATGATCTTATCAACATATACTTCCTATCTCTATCTCATATACTATTTATTAACACCATATGGGGTCGATAGGGTGTAGCATGCCTCTGTCCATCATAGGCTCTGTTTGTCTCCCATCCTTATTCAAGAAGTACTTGTATTCTTGAGGCTAAGGCCTCTGTGAGAATTCTTTGGTACTCTAGGTAGCCAAGACCAATACGTCAACTATGAATGACCTATTAGACATGTCACCCTCCTTCGATCCCATATGAGGTTAATGAATGGTATATAGATTACACAGTGAGTATTGCATATAACTGTCCATAAATTATATTGCTCAGGACTGGCTGTAAATAAATGCAGTGCTATACTGAACATCAATAGCAAGCGAGGGAAACAATATACTGTCGTACCTGTGGTATTATAACAGTTTGATTAATGGAGCATGCAAGAATGGAAGCTTGCTGTTGAAATGTCTTCTTATAGTGCCTGCTGTAATATCTTTGATAGCAGATCAGAACTGTGCAGAGGTTCTATCTCTATGCAATTTGATTTGGCTATGGACTTTATTTGCTGATTGAAGTTAACTTTACACAGAAGTATATTATGCTCTGCTCTGATTGATATTCAAATGCAGATGTTCGATCTGATGATGTCTTGATTGCTTGGTGTGGATATGCTCAGATGCTTATTCCATGATATTCAAATGTAATTGCTTCTGCCTTGATTAATTGCTTCCATTGATGGGAAGATATGTTTGAATGATTGCTCATGGATGGGATGATTCGATGAAGAGATATCTCCTTAGAATTTGCTAATTGCTGCTGATGGATGATCGCTGATAGCTTGCATTCCCTTGTGCATATTCGTTGTGATTCCATTGATTTTCATTGTTCACTCCATGAAGAATTCCTCCAAACTCATGCACCACTTTAATTATGTTCATATCGTTCTTCATACTCACATGTGGGTTGGCTAAATATTGAATTCTCTTCCCCCACCTTTTTATGAATATCTTATGATCCCTTTTATATCTCTGACCCGTTGTCATTCATCAAGAGTCGCTTCCTTTACGGGAATCGCTGATTCATAGAGACACTATTTTAATTATTGTTAACTTGACCCCATAATCGATGCCACCTTATTATTTTAGATAGCTCTTGTTTAAGTTTATATGGTCGTCCTCTTTTTATCCCATTCTCCATCGATCTCCTTGCAAGTGTTATTAAATATTGACGTAGCCTTAAAGACTTAACAATTATTAATATAGATATTCTTTAAGTCGCTGCTGCTTGCTTATTTGCTTTGAATGATATATACATATGCTGATAATATTGGAGACATTTTGCCAGCGTGGGTGCCTCATCATACCCAGAAATCAGAAATCTCATCAATTTGTATTTAGAATTTGTTTATGTTAAAGACAAAAGGGAAGTTTGTGGGTCCCAGCAGTTGATTAAGTTCAGAATAAGGAGTTTATTAATAACATGGCTGACTGGGTATTTCTGTCAGACTTTGTCTCCATATTTGCAACAATTGTAAATGCTAAAACCACAACTTACTTGTTAATTACCTCATAAATAAATATATATATTAGACATTATTTATATAATACAATTATTAATATTAAATATTGTATATTAATGGTAACATATTATAATATTATTTATAGTTATACATTATTATATAATGAATATTGTTATATAAATAAGTGTTATAATATTTATATAACGATGTTAATATGTAATAATATTACACAATCTCTATCTTGTCGTTTTATGTTTTAAACAATGTCTTAATATTAGGACATGACAGAGAGCCCACTATACCTTGACATGCCATATCTTCATCTAATTCTTCTTGCACTTAAGAACCATGAGCACTAGCTATGGATGCTGCTATGGCTGCCCTTGTCTTCTCCCTTTGTAATTTTTTCTCTTCTGTCAATGCAAGGTGGGCATTCATCTCTCTTTTTATCTCTTTAGTGGTTTTGTGACATGGCTTGACATCATGATGAGTAATGCCTGCAAGATGGTATTTGAGGCGATTTATGCCTCCATTATGTAATTTTTGGCATTTTGTGCAAATAATTGTCCCAGGTGTCGGTCTTTGTACAACATATTTCCAAGCAGGGTCTATAGTTCCAGCAGGACAAGTGCCTATAACCGGCACCGATTGGGCGGAGCTTGAGCTCGAACCTGATCTAGAAGCTTCTCTATTTGGCATTGTATGATGTATCTAACTTACACATACAAAGTGAAAGCACAACATTTTTAATTTTTAAATACAAAAAAAATAACCTAAATTCAACATAAATCACTAAAAATCAGCATAAAATTAGTTTAAATTAATATAAATTAGTTTAAATCAGTATAAATTTAATATAATCTAAAGATTCTAAACATTTTATTCCAAAAAAAATGTTAAAATGAAAAAAATAACTTGTGTATGCAAAAAATAGTGAATTCATTTAAAAAATCAGAAAAAAAATGATCATAAAATGGTGATGAATCCAATTTTTTGGAAGTAAAATGCAAAAATGCTACTTAGTTTTAGCAAATGATGAATTGTTTTTAACCTAGATGCTGGATTTTGTAGCCAAAATGAAGTAAAATGCTTAAAAAAAATAAAAAAAAACAAAAACACAATTTACTGACTTGTGCTTCAAATTTGCCTTCCAAATTTGCCAAAAAACCTTTCAAATCTTCTCACTCCAATGCAAGAGCGTTGTGTGCAAAGTGGGAGGGACATTGGGGGTTTTGCAGAGTAGAAAATGAATAAAATTGACCCAAAAAGGTGTCGAAAACGCCTTAAAACAACCGGCGTTTAACTTTTTGCTATGCCACGAGTCCGATCCAGAGACTTGCCGAGTTTCTGGCGAGCAAACCTTGCAAAAACTCGCCGAGCAAAAAACTCGGCGGGTACTCGCCGAGTGAGGAAAAAACTCGGCGAGTACTCGCCGAGTGTGCCATCTATGCTTTCTGCAACTTGGATGACGAATTTGATTATTAAATAATTATTACTTAAGTTGTCTTAAGAAGGAAAAAACCAAAAAGCAACTAAGTATAATTATTTAATCAAAAGTGTTTTAAGTTGTGCCTTCAGGAGGGGGCACTAGGCACAAAGGGGATTCATGCTCTCATAGGATTATTATTTATTTTCAAAAAGGAGATTTTGGAGGGAAATAAAAAGTAATATTATATTCACTCCAAAAAGTTATATAAGGAGTGTTGGAGCTCATTTTTGAGGTTAGCCATGTTATGAATTTGCTTTTGCATATGGAGAGAACTTGTGTTCTTCTCAAAATCCCTTGAGGACAAAAACCCTCTTGAGATTATTGGTTTCGGGGACGAATACCCCCCTAGTTGGTTTGGGTAATTTCATATAGAAATTACAAGTGAGCTTTAATGGAGTTTTTTATGATGATTGCTGGTAGTGAAGATTTTGATGTGTTTTGATATGAGAAGTGAAGTTTTTGGTAGTGTGGAGATTGAGTTTATTTGATTGAGTTTTGGGTTTGTGAAGATTGTTTTTTTCCTCTTGCTGGCCGTACCATCTCATTCTTAGGTCTACTGTTCCTTTTGCTCTGCTGGGTTGAAGATACAAGCCAAATGTCTTTCCAGATGTTGTGAAAAGGTTCCCAATGTCTGGCCGCCACTTTTTTCAAGGGTTATCAGCTATTTTGAAGGAGATTTAAGGTGAAAAGTTCCTTCTTGTGCAGATGTGTACGGCCCAGGAAAAGGCCGTACCATTGTTGGCGGGGGCGTGTGAACTTAGCATGAAATCACCCCTCTTTCTTGGTGATTTCTGATTGGTGTGGAGGCGCCTTGGGGTAAGGTTGCTGCTTTCAGCTGTTAGAAGGTGTGCTTTGTATGTTTTGAGGAGTTCTTAATGATTTTTATGTGTCACTTAGGGTTTTATCAGTGCTGCTAATTTGTATCAGATCAGTGAGTTCAGTAAGTTAAATGACTTCAGTGCTTTTTCAGTGTATTCTAAAGGATCTTCCATCGTCTGCAACAACAATTCTTCAATGGGTATGAATTTTCTTTGGTTTAGAATGAATTTTAGTGTCTTATCTTCATGAAAATATGCTACAGCAGTGTATTACAGTCTGAAATCAGAATACATCAATTCTATTGCAACCTTCTAATACATTGTAATATCATTTTCTAGTTTGCAATAATCCTTGTTTGTAATCCCTGGATGGTAGTACCGCCAGTGGACTCATGTAGCATATTAATGTAATTGCACACTTCGCTGAATAAGCGTAGAAGTGGACGGCTTAGCTGCCTAGTTAATAAGATAAATTGCCAAAGAGTCTGCATCAACATTTGTTAATAGTTACCTGGTGGTAAAGACTTACTATTTATGTACAAAAGCTTGGGCTTTAGCAATATCTTGAGTTTGGTCTATAAGATTTAATCATTGCTATCGTTGACTAAAAAAAATATTGGCTGCATTCTTTATATCAGAAAATATACATTTATACATTCTAATGTTGTATCAATCAATCAGTTCCTTTCTTTTATGTGTTAACTGATTGTGAATTCAACAACAGTTGGAAATGAAACTTAAGATAGATTTATAATTCTGAAGAATATTTGGTTGTTGCAGCAATCTTGAACTTAAAACTGTACTTGTGACAGTTCTGCCCACAATTCTTGACTTTGTGAATAGATATTCTGACAAGAAATTTGGATATCCACTATTTAAAAAACCTAAAATAAACAAATAAATGAGAAAAGATATTTTCAAGAAAGTGCTTGGTACATGAGGCTTGATAACTAAAAAATTTAGATATCTGATCCTAACAATCGTCACTAAATATTTCAGGAACACCACTTTCAATCCTTGATGGTGTCCCAATTGCTGTGAAGGATGAGATAGATTGTTTGCCCTATCCTACTACAGGTATCATCTCTTTTTCAATCTAATCTGTAAAACTGCTTTTTCCAAAATAACTCCTGTTATCGAAGATTTTAAAATTTCACAGTTAGACATAATAGCATGCATCTGGTTACCACTGTGTAGTGTTTTCTAACTGCTGTCATTTTAACTGTTCTATGTTTTCTAGATTTCTTGCCTGAAATTTGTGTTGTTCATTGTAGGAGGTACAAAATGGTTGCATAAATTTCGTAAAGCTACAGATGATGCCACTTGTGTTAAGCTTTTGCGAGCATGTGGTGCAATGCTTGTTGGAAAAACAAACATGCATGAACTTGGAATGGGCACTAGCGGCATCAATCCTCACTATGGGTACTCTATTCTAGAGAAATTATAGATAATAAGTGAAGTGTATTGAGTCCATTCATCTTCTGAATTCGTTTATCTTGATCCGAATTGTGTTTAGATGCATCGATTTCATAATTGCTAGTTTTCAACTGCTCAAGGGAACTTTTCTATTGAGATTATGTGAGAAGAAGTGTGCTTTTATTTGCAAAAGATAGAAAATGTAATAGCCATAACTTGGAATGCACAGAGCAACTAGAAACCCATATAATAATCAGAGGATTTCTGGTGGTTCATCTAGTGGATCTGCTGCTGCGGTATCTGCAGGGCTGTGTCCTGCTGCACTTGGCGTTGATGGAGGAGGTAATAAACTCTATGCAAACTGCAAAGAATACTTGATGGTTTCTCAGTTATCAACATTTATTTATCTAGAAAGGATGTTCAGCTGTTTATATATCTTCTTTTATACTTTTGAAATGCCAAGTGAACTTGCAATACCTGGAAGTGTAGTGCATAGTTTTAAAACTCAGACACGGCAGCCCAAAATTTTGACTTGAACTTGGGACTCTGCAAAAACTTGGTAGATTAAAAAAATACATAAATTCATAAAATAAACTTACATAACACAAAATATTGAATTTAAAGAACTCAGTTTTTTTTTCTGTTAGTTTTAGACCAAAAAGGAGTACAATGCATATCATAGTGTCATATATGATATGATGATTGATCATCATCATAATAAATTACAAATAAATAAAATATTTTTCAAATTTCTCCTTCAATTTAAGCTCCTTATTGCACCTTTGCATTGGATGGTAAGGATTTCTCCTCATGAACAATATTAGCCTCAAGCATGTCATCATCCAATACATCCTTGGTAACCCAATCCAAATACGGATTGATACCATCCATGTCAGTGGCAACATAAATCTCCTTCCCTCCATCTTTTTGATGTGAATATGAAGGTTATACTACATAAAAATGAGGTCATTGAGGCACTTCTGAATCAACATGTTGCACTTCTTCATGTGAATGGCCCCGAACATGCTCCAATTGCACTAAAATCCATAAGTGCTACATGTCAGCACAAAGTCTGGGTGGAGGCTTTGAAGATTTGGTATTTTTGCACCATAAACTTTCCACCACTAGTTTTCAAAAGGAACATTTATAACTTTGTAAAAACCTAGAATTGCATTTGTTAAACAAGTAGATTATCTACAAGACTACAATTGAATTTTTGATGGACTCAATTTTTTTTGCCTGGCAGTTGGGTTATTCTTCTTAAAATATATAGAGGTGAAGAAAATTCTAATGTCCCCTTTCCTAGATGGTGTTAGTCTATACTTGGTTCCCGTAGACAAACCAATGTGGTTAGGGAACTCTGGGAGTTCCTTTGGTTGGTTTCGGACACTTGGGCTAGAACTTACTATTTTTAGTAAGTTAGGGTTTTGACCATTTTGGGAAAATCAATATTAGAGATGGAGCGTTTCGATGAGACCTCTCCAACGGTCTATTGCTCATCAAATTCCGAGTTTGTTTGGCCTTACAATTTAAAGTCCGTAAGTTTATAATGCATTTTTAATATTTAGACTTTATGTTGTAATGTTGGTGACTAAGTAAAATATGGAAAATTCGAATAAAAAGGTCACTTGTAATGTCTCATTTTTTGGCGCATGGATTTTTGAGCGCATTAGGATTGTTCCTAGTCTCTCGGGGTCTATTCGGCATGTTTGGGAGAACTCCAATGTTCTTGGAGTGGTCGTGGTTCAGTCTATAGATGGGAATGGACTAATTTTGCCTTGGCATTGAGCTCAGTGGATGTTCAGGTTCACAGTGATGCTTTCTGATGTATGTTTGGGCTCATGGATTGCTCTCCAAGATTCTTGGAGGAGCTATCTATTTTTGGAAAGTCACCCGGAAGGCATTGTTGCGTTTCCCAAACCTTACAGAGCATAATGGTTCAATTTATTTGGCAGCTGGATGAAGTTTGGGATTTTCCGCAAAATGGTGTTATTTAATGAGCTATTTTATTATTATTTTCACTTAAGCTCCTAGGGGTGAAAATAATTAATCAATACCTAAGTGATATAGCTCAGTGAAAAGGTTTTTAAGTGTTTTAAATGATAGATACTTAAAAAGGGGACCTGACACATGTTATATTTTTATTATTTCAAAAAGGTCTCTTGGAGAGGAGAAATATGAAGAGTTAAAAGGAAAATAATAATATATTCTTCTCAAAAAGTTATAAAAAGGGAATGAGAGCTCTTTTGAAGGGTTATGCTTTGGTATTGGTTTTGTTTGCAGATGGATCGAACCTGCGAGTTCTTCCATATTCTCCTGAGGATGAAAACCCTCTTGTAGAATGCTTTTGGGGACGAAAACCCTCTTGAGGTTGGGGTGGTTTTCATTCAGGAAATCACACGGAGTTGAAAGGAGTTGATAGGTTCGTGTGAAGTTTTGTTTGTATTTCAAATATAGACATTTTATGCTAAGTTTTGATGATTTTGGAGTTGTGTTGAATGCATACTTTTTTGAGTTTTGAGTTAGTTCCTACCTAGCTGTACATCCTGGCCATACGATGTTGATTGGGTCGATCATGATTAAAATTTATTATTGATGTATTTGATGCAAAGATTGTTTGGAATGTTTTTGTATGAACTTGGCACCTCTTTTCATATAGTTTAACATTGTGACATCCTTGTTTAAATTTGAAAAAATTTTGGGGTAGCATATTATAGTGGTATCAGAGTTGGTGATCTTGCCAGCATGTTTGGGAAGCTATCCTTTTGCAGATTTTCGAGTTGAGTAACAAAGTTTTCAGCATTGCATGTGGGTGATCAGTGCTTGCATGTGTGTTCAGAGTTGGCAGTGAAGGATTTTGTTCAGTGAGTGTGAGATCTTGGTGTCTGTCATGGGGAGAAGAATTGAGATAGATGTCTTGATTGATTCTCTTAGACAAAGTCAAGATGAAATAGAAAGAGCAGTTGAAGAGAAGTTGGATCGAAGGAGGTATGAACCAGAGGCCTCCAAAATTATTGATGAATACTAAGGACTTTCAAATGACTTTAAGCATCAAATCTCCTTTGATGCTTTCTTGGAAATAATCGAGGGGGATCCTGACAAAAAGGGCCTTATAGAGTACATCCGAAGGACGAGGAAGGAAGAGGAGAAGAAGAAAATATTTTTATGGAAGCCCGAGTTACCTTCTCCAATGTCAAGGACCAAGAACTATTCCAAGACATCAACTTCCAGCCAACAGAACAAGAACTCTCTCACTTCGAGAAAGAAAGAGGACAGCAAAAATGAATTCAGGTTAAGAAATCTTTGTTTTTTATGCAAAGATTCTTGGGAGCCTAACCACTAATGCAAGAACAAAGAAGAAGAACCAACAACCTGCACCACATGTTCTTTCCTTCAGGATGATGTGGAAACCAAAAAAAGAGAAGATGAAGTCTTGATATCTGAAATACATAAGACTGAGCCTTTGCATGATGAAGAGAAGGTCACAAATCAAGAGGTATGCATAGAAGAGTTTGCTGATTTGGAAAAGTCTACAGTAGAAATTAGTGAAGATGAGCTTTGCTTTGATGAAGTTAGTGCGCCAGAAGTGTTGGACTTTGCAAGTCCTTCATTTGATGAAGACCTTGAAGATACCACTACATTGAAGAATGAATTGAGAATGATTGATAGATTTCTAGAAGGTGACTTTGCAAGCAAGCTTGAGAGCAGTGAAGTAGAGTGTCTTGATGAAGATATGGGAAATGGTGAAACTACAAAGGTTGAACAAGTTGATGTTGTTGTAATTTTTAGAACAGCACCTAATGAAGAGCATCTCCACCATTCTAGTGATGATAACTCCGAGTATGTAATAACCTGCACTAGTTGTTCTTTTGATTTATCTTTATTTAATATTATATATATATATTTTTTAACTTTTTCTGTGATCTTTTAGAACTAGATAGAAGATGCAGAAGGGGGTTTTCGTTTTCTTGAGATGTGTATGCCAAAATACAAAGAAAGATAACATGCAATTGAAACTCAGAAAATATATGATAGATATGAACTAAATAATCAAGACCCAGTTCATAGAATGGTATAAAATGAATATTCAACACATACCCATGTTGTAATACGCAACTTCAAATTTCTGTTGTTGATGGACCAGCAACATGATCATGGAGTTTGCATTAAATATATCAGCAAGAAGAGGAAATCGATCTACAACAATATCATTAACCTCGAAGGCTGAAAACAATCCAAAATAGTGTCAAACAACCCCAAGGAACTCCAAGAGGGCTGCCAAGAAATACGGCCAGCATATGAAGAGGTACGGCCAGCACATGAAGAGGTACGGCCAGCATATGATGTATGGCCAGCAAATGAAGAAGGAGCAGTCCCAAACCCTCTCAAATCTGCAATACAATCCGTCATTAATACTTTCTCTCAACTGCAACAAAATTGCAATAAGATATTTCTTGTTATCTCCAACTCCGTCAATAATGGTATCAAATTGAAGCTCAAATACAGCCATTGAGTATGGCTGCCCAAGAGTCCTCTTGGGTGATCTTTCACATCTGCGGAAGACTGAAACTAATGGTGGTTTCCGTCACTAAAAGCTATGGCTGAAGAAATTCTCCAAACCCTCATTTGCAGAGCAAATATCAATAAAATGTAATAGTCAAAAATGAATAAAATGAAATTCAAATGCCCTTTTATAATTCTCAATTTGCATTTGACTTTCATTTCATTTAATTTACTTTCATTTCCCACCTTTCATTCTTTTAATTTTGGTGCACAACTTTATAACATAAAGTATGCTTTAAAAGTCACTTATATCTCCCCTTTTAAAATGACACTTTAACTTATATTATAAAGTATACTTTAAAATCACTTATATCCCCTTTATAATAAAGTCCCATATTAAATAAACATTAATAATTTACGGACTTTAAAACGGAGGCTCAAAACACATCGGAATCTCGAGATCTATAGACCCTTAGAAAGGTCTCGCCGAAACGCTTCACATCCAACTCTGAGATTCCCAAAACGAACAGAAACTCTAACTTACTTAAAATAGTATGGCCCAAAAGTCTAAAATAGCCTGGAAAGACATCACCGCAAACCATCTGATATCACTAAGCTCAATGCAACATCTGAGATAGCCAATGGCTGTCTGCCAAGTCATCAAAACAACGCCAGACTGACACTTACTATAAATAGGAGTGTTCTCTGATGACCAAAGAGAACAAACCCAGAAAAACCCAGAAAGATTGTCACCATGCAAGCACTTACTATAAATAGTAAGTACGGACAAGTTGTCCGAAATCTCTCCGAAAAGTGTCATAGAGCTCCACTAGATCACCTGAACACATTGGTGACATCGAAATACTCCTCTGATCAGGTTGTCACCAACCCAAAAAGTCAGCTCCAACTGCATTGCAAGAGGACCCGAAAATGGGGACATTACAGTTCGCCCTTCCCAAAGATTGCTTGTCCTCAAGCAATGCCAATACAACCTTTGATCAACCCACTGATCCAAACTAGAATCAAGAATGATCCCAGGGTCCCAAATCAATCCATGGACATATCCATCATGCTGTCGCTGCACTACTCTGATAAAAACTGTTAATCCATAGCACCAAGTCTACGCTCTCTCCTCTAGTAACCCCATAATGTAATCATCATCATCATCATCCAAATTGAAATATTTGGAAGGGCTAAAATCTATATCATGAAAAGTGTCTTGCCAAGGCGCCATAGTGAGGTCCATATCTGAAATCCCACTGCCTAACTCAATCCTGGTCAACAGAAAAAATAATCTACTCAACCCCGAAGAATAACCCTCAACATAATCCCTCACAGCATCCCAGAAGTGATGCCAATCAGTCCAAGATCGGAACTCGATAACAATAGTGCCATCCTTGGAATCATACATCCTGACAATGCCATCCCGATCATAGACTATTAACCCCTCATCGACACCTAATCTCCAAGTGTCAACATGCCCATAGCGAGCATACCAACTCATCCAATCGACTGCAACCATCACAATAACATCTGTAGATATATCCATCAACATCTCGAACTAATTGTAGTAACCATCACTCATACTGGTGGAAGCTAAAAATAATGGCTCTAACGCTGTAAATCCTCCCACAACCTGCTGCCAAGAAGCCTGTAAGTACTCAAAGTCCATATGCCTATAAATTGAGGTTGCCATAATCAACGCTGAAATACTAGGGCAGCAGCGGTCATAAAAAATTACCCCAGAAAGCATAGGAAATGTGAATGTGGGAATGACCAAAGGAACTCCTCCAATAACCATATTACCTCTACTAATCAACACCATTTGAGAATTATTCCACTGCTAGGTTGGAGGTATAGGCCAATCCATTTGCATACTATCCTTCAATGTCCCATGTAGGCTAATCGGAAAGTGGATAGCGGTACCAACTCTGAAGTTTTGCCCACCACTCCAATTTTGAATCAACATCATACCCAAGATAACTGTACCTGGATCCCAAATCACCCTGTCATCACATCTGACAAACATGAAGATTTGGAAGCATCCCAAAATGCTAATGACACAAAACCAATCTCCAACTCCTGTAGATCTCCCATGGAGGTGAAGAATACCCAACATAGGTGCAAGAAAGTGTATAACAACTTCTTCCAAGTTGCTAATATAGAGCAGAACAACAAACTCATGATTGAAAATCAGACCTATGTGGATGCATCTAACACAGCCAAGGCCATAGGATGATAGAGTATCAACTCTATGCCACTCTCCAAAGGTGAGGAGATGATGCAAATCTCCTCCAAACTCCCGAACAGCCGCTGTCCTCCCAAAGTTATGTAAGAAACCCATGTTCCAAAAAGTAGAACAACCATCTCCTATCAATGTAGGGAGTAGATTCTCACAAACTAAGGCTGGAACACCAATGCAAACATGTTCACCTCTACGCCCAACACCATAGTCCAGCCACAAAGCAAACATTAGTGCCTCAAAACCACAAATCATAGTAATATCTCCATACCTCGGCTCAAAAGCCAGCTGCCATCTAAAAGTATGCCCAGTAAATGCAAGTGTTTCCATGCTATGCATCACAAAACTCTAAACTAGAGGAACTACATACCCTACTAAAGAGTCATCAACAAAATGAGACTCATCACAAGCAAACTCCTCAAGTGCTCCACGAATGATCAAAGGCCAAACCAAATCTGCACCACCCATATCTCCATCTACATATGTAGTCATAACACTAGTGGCTGATCCACAAAGTGTATGCTCCAAAATGCCATCTAAGTGTATGACATGACTATTCAAATGGCTCTCGAAAAGAAGTGACACCAACTGCCGATGTGAACAAACAAAGAATTCTGAATCATACTTCAAACTTGATTGCTCCACATCCAAATCACAAGTGCCAATCTTGGAAGATTCTTCTTCTTCATTTTCTTCATGTGAAGTGGCTGTTATAAATGAAGGAATAGAACTGTTGTCATGAATCAAAAAATATAACCTGCTGTAACATCTTATCATGCCATCCTCTAGCTCCTCAATCACATCCTCTTCCTTGGCTCCATGTTCTCCTACAAGTGCAGATCCAAAAGGTGGTTCTAACTAAAAATCACTTGCCTCCAATTTGAATCGGACCTCTATCTCTTTGTCTGCCATGTCCTGGTATTGTGAAGGTAGAGGACTGCTGTTACACAGAAAATCAGTCCTTACCTCCATGTCTCCACTCTTTGTCAACCTCCAACCAAACTTATCCTCATGCTCTTCCAATTCTTGAAGAGCCCTTTGAGTGCTCCTCAAAGAATCCGCTGTATCCTTAAGCTCAAGGGTGAGCTTGTCTACCTCTTCTTCTTCTATTTTCAAAGCATCTGAGTATATCTCACCAAGTGAGAGGAGATGATCTCTATCAGCAAGTAAGTGTAGGTAGTTTGACTTCACTCCCACCAAAGCCTTCTTTAGTTCATGCAAGTCATCAAGAGATATACCACCTTCAGAACCTTCACGTTCCCTTAGTGCCTTTCAACACAAATCTGCCATCAACTTATGAATATCATCAAAGTGTCTAATGGCTGCAATAACCTGGTCTTCATTTACCTTCAGCTGTCTTGTTAAATGATAGGACTCCTAAGACCTATCAACCTCATCCAAATTTTCTGATTTGAAATCAGCATCATGCAATACAAAATCAGATTTATTATCAACGTTCATAACCATACTGCCAATGCCACCAATGCCATCCTTCATGCATAATTGTGGAGATGAGGTTAGATTAGCACTATAGTCAAAAGGAAATTCATCCCAAACCGGATCCTCGTCATACTTAGGTGCAATCACACCCGGATCCCAAGTGCTAAAAGGCCGATTGCTCTATTCGGAAAAAATGTGCTCACTGTACTCCTCATGATTGGTTGCCTCTGTGAATAAATCACTCTCCAATTCCCTAGTATTGGCATCATGACTGTCACTCCCCTGCATAGGCTTAGTTTGGTTTTCAAACCAAACACCGTGTCAACATCTCTGAAATTGAATGTTGAGCCGTCATCATCAATTGATTTGAAGGTGTCAACATAATTGCTCACAATATGCCCATCATTAGGTCCTGACCCATGAGGTGTATCACACTGGAATCCAATCTCATCACCTGCTGCAACATCCGTCCCATGATTGAAAATTGCACTCTCAAATGACAATTCCTCCTCGAATGTAGCTATGATAGATGACTGATTTTTATCTTCCCCACAATCACCTGTAGGCTGTGAGTCACAAACTAGAACTTCTTCCTGCTCTGACCCTTCTTCAAGGGTAACTTCTGAATTTCTATCTTGACTATTCAAGTTCTCATGCTCTATTGGTGTGTAAACTGGAAAGGCTACCAAACAATCTTCTGATTTTTGAACATTCTTCTCTTCAACAAAAGAATCAATGCTCTCATTAACCTTTACAACATCTTATCTCGAACTTGATTCCCTTTGTTTATGTCTTGCAACCATCCGTAAATATGTTTCCTTCATGTCTGGTTCCCTCATCAGATTATATAGTTCTTGCATCAACTCATATATAGACTTGTCTGTAGACATCTTTTAACTGTGCTCCTAACAACTACAATTTCTGATTGTAATTGAAGAAACTGTGGCAAATGTTAGAACTTCAACAGGCTGGCAGGAAAACTAGCTCGGATACCACTGTAATAACCTGCACCGGTTGTTCTTTTGATTTATCTTTATTTAATATTATTTATTTCTTTTTTACTTTTTTTGTGATCTTTCAGAACTAGATAGAAGATGTAGAGGGGGTTTTCGTTTTTTTGAGATGTGTATGCCAGAATACAAAGAAAGATAACATGCAACTGAAACCCAGAAAATTATGATAGATATGAACTAAATAATCAAGACCTAGTTCATAGAATGGCATAAATGAATATTCAACACATACCCATGTAATACGCAACTTCAAATTTCTGTTGTTGATGGACTAGCAACATGATCATGGAGTTTGCATTAAATATATCAGCAAGAAGAGGAAATCGATTTGCAACAATATCATTAACCTCGAAGGCTGAAAACAATCCAAAATACAGAGTCAAACAACCCCAACGAACTCCAAGAGGGCTGCCAAGAAATACAGACAGCATATGAAGAGGTATGACCATCACATGAAGAGGTACGACAAACATATGTTGTACGGCCAACAAATGAAGGAGCAGTCCCAAACCCTCTCAAATCTGCAATACAATCCGTCACTAATACTTTCTTTCAGCTGCAACAAAACTGCAATAAGATATGTCTTGTTATCTCCAACTCCGTCAATAATGGTATCAAACTGAAGCTCAAATACGGCCACTGAGTATGGTTGCCCAAGAGTCCCCTTGGGTGATCTTTCACACTTGGGGAAGACTGAAACTAATGGTGGTTTCCGTCACCAAAAGCCATGGCTGAAGAAATTCTCCAAACCCTTATTTGCAGAGCAAATATCAATAAAATGTAATAGTTAAGAATGAATAAAATAAACTTCAAATGCCCTTTTATAATTCTCAATTTGCATTTGACTTTCATTTCATTTAATTTACTTTCATTTCCCACCTTTCATTCTTTTAATTTTGGTGCACAACTTTATAAAATAAAATATACTTTAAAAGTCACTTATATCTCCCCTTTTAAAATGACACTTTAACTTATATTATAAAGTATATTTTAAAATCACTTATATCCCCCTTTATAATAAAGTCCCATATTAAATAAACATTAATAAGTTACGGACTTTAAAACATAGGCTCAAAACACATCGGAATCCCAAGATCTGGAGACCCTTGGAAAGGTCTCACCGAAATGCTTCACATCCAACTTTGAGATTCCCAAAACGAACAGAAACTCTAACTTACTAAAAATAGTATGGCCCAAAAGTCTAAAATCGCCTGGAAAGACATCACCGCAAACCATCTGATATCACTGAGCTCAATGCAACATCTAAGATAGCCAATGGCTGTCTGCCAAGTCACTAAAACAATGCCAGACTGACACTTACTATAAATAGCAGTGTTCTTCGAGGACCAAAGAGAACAAACCTAGAAAAACCTAGAAAGATTGTTGCCATGCAAGCACTTACTATAAATAGTAAGTACGGACAAGTTGTCCGAAATCTCTCCGGAAAGTGTCATATAGCTCCACTGGATCACCTGAACACATTGGTGACATCGAAATACTCCTTTGATCAGGTTGTCACCAACCCAAAAAGTCAGCTCCAACTTCGCTGCAAGAGGCCCTGGAAATGGGACATTATAGAGTATGAGTGGGAAATTCCCAGGACTAGTGAAGAATAATTAGTCTTCTCAAAGATCCAGGATGAAGAGTATGTTGATGAAGACTCTAAACAGCCATTGGTGATGAATTTGATGCTGCCATAACATTTGATCTTAGTGACGAAGAAGAAGATTTTTTTCCCTTGCAAATTGAAGAACCAAGTGTCGTTTTAGATGAGAGTTGATGAGCATGTTGATGGGAAGCTTGTTGAAAACTTTGGATCAGCCTCCATTGTTGATGCAACATTTGATTTCAAGAATTAGTTGTTGGTCACTGAAGATAAGGCTGTTCAATCTTTAACACACTTGGATAACATACATAAGTTTGTTGAAGATCACATTTGGAGGGCACAAGTTGAAAGGAGACAAATGGGCATTGAAAAAGGATCTTCACTTGAAGATTGGTGTGTAGTTAATCCTCAAGTTTCAGTGGAGGATAATGATGTTGGTAAAAATGCTTCATGCATGATTGTGGGGGCAAATTTATGTCATGAAGCCGCTGTCCTTAGTCTTATCAGCCATCATAAGTTGTCAATTGCATACATTTTTATGGATTGGAGAGAAATTTTGGTCATAATCTTAGAATATTTTGGTTGTAGAAGGCCCAAATCACTGGTTATTCTGTAAAGATCTCAGATTTGTTGTTGCTGTCCCATTTTCAAATTACTAAAATTTGATTTTCATGAGATTATTTTAGATTTTTGCAGCCATGAGATTGATCTTTTTGTTGTTTTTAGCTCTTTGTGGGTGGATGACAAAAAAGTTCAGTTGAAAAGGACAAGTGTTTCAACTAATATTGCTCTTTTGGATGGTGAAAATTAGGTGATTCATGGCTATTCGGAATTGCTTTCAGCTTGTGTTCAAGCTGATTTATGTTCTTCCTTGGAGGAGCATTTCAGATTTTGATTCCCAACAATAGTCTCATGTTGGATAATTGTATTGATGATTGCTAACTCTTTCATTTTTGCGGTAAATGATGGTTGGGACCCAAAAAGATGTGTGATTGAAAGAATTTCAGAGTTGTAAGCAGAGTACCAGCTATGCAGTTCACAGATATATCAGAGTGGCGCAGCAGAAGCGATGCGAAACATTCTTGAGATTGATTTGGGATCCAAGTATATTATTGATAATCATGCAGATATCTTTGTTGGATAGCATGTATTGCTTGAGGATAAGCAATATTGAGCGGGGAGGACGGTAATGTCCCTTTTTTGGGTGCATGGATTTTTTAGCGCATTAGGATTGTTCCTAGTCTCTTGGGGGCTATCTGGCATGCTTGGGAGAACTCCAATGTTCTTGCAGTGATGCTTTCTGATATTTGTTTGGGCTCATGGATTGCTCTCCAAGATTCTTGGAGGAGTCGTCTATTTTTGGAAAGTCATCCAGAAGGCATTGTTGCATTTCCCAAACCTTACAGAGCATAATGGTTCAATTTATTTGGCAGTTGGATGAAGTTTGGGATTTTCCGCAAAATGGTGTTATTTAATGAGCTATTTTATTATTATTTTCACTTAAGCTCCTAGGGGTGAAAATAATTAATCAATACCTAAGTGCTATAGCTCAGCGAAAAAGTTTTTAAGTGTTCTAAATGATACACTTAAAAAGGGGACCTCACACATGTTATATTTTTATTATTTCAAAAAGGTCTCTTGGAGAGGAGAAATATGAAGAGTTAAAAGGAAAATAATAATTTATTCCTCTCAAAAAGTTATAAAAGGGGAATGAGAGCACTCTTGAAGGGTTATGTTTTGGTATTGATTTTGTTTGCAGATGGATCGAACCTGTGAGTTCTTCCATATTCTCTTGAGGACGAAAACCCTCTTGTTGAATGCTCTTGAGGACGAAAACCCTCTTGAGGTTGGGGTGGTTTTCATTCAGGAAATCACATGGAGTTGAAAGGAGTTGATAGATTCGTGTGAAGTTTTGTTTGTATTTCAGATATAGACATTTTATGCTAAGTTTTGATGATTTTGGAGTTGTATTGAATGCATACTTTTTTGAGTTTTGAGTTAGTTCCTGCCTGGCCGTACCATGTTGATTGGGTTGATCACGATTAAAATTTATTATTGATGTATTTGATGCAAAGATTGTTTGGAATGTTTTTGTATGAACTTGGCGCCTCTTTTCATATAGTTTAACATTGTGACATCCTTGTTTAAATTTGAAAATTTTTTGGGGTAGCATATTACAGTGGTATTAGAGCTGGTGATCTTGCCAGCATGTTTGGGAAGCTATCCTTTTGCAGATCTTCGAGTTGAGTAACAAGGTTTTCAACATTGCATGTGGGTGATCAACACTTGCATGTGTGTTCAGAGTTGGTAGTGAAGGATTTTGTTCAGTGAGTGTGAGATCTTGGTGTCTGTCATGGGGAGAAGAATTGAGATAGATGTCTTGATTGATTCTCTTAGACAAAGTCAAGATGAATTAGAAAGAGCAGTTGAAGAGAAGTTGGATCGAAGGAGGTATGAACCAGAGGCCTCAAAAATTATTGATGAATACTAAGGACTTTCAGATGACTTTAAGCATCAAATCCGCTGGGATGCTTTCTTGGAAATAATCGAGGGGGACCCTGACAAAAAGGGCCTTATAGAGTACATCTGAAGGACGAGGAAGGTGGAGGAGAACAAGAATTTTTTTTTATGGAAGCTTGAGTTACCTTCTCCAATGTCAAGGACCAAGAACTATTCCAAGACATCACCTTCCAGCCAACAAAACAAGAACTCTCTCACTTAGAGAAAGAAAGAGGACAACAAAAATGAATTTAGGAGAAGAAATCTTTGTGTTTTATGCAAAGATTCTTGGGAGCCTAACCACCAATGCAAGAACAAAGAAGAAGAACCAACAACCTACACCACATGTTCTTTCCTTCAGGATGAAGTGGAAACACAAAAAAAGACAAGATGAAGTTTTGATATCTGAAATACATAAGACTGAGCCTCTGTATGATGAAGAGAAGGTCACAAATCAAGAGGCATGCATAGAGGAGCTTGCTGATTTGGAAAAGTCTACAACAGAAATTAGTGAAGATGAGATTTGCTTTAATGAAGTTAGTGAGCCAGAAGTGTTGGACTTTGCAAATCCTTCATTTGATGAAGACCTTGAAGATGCCACTACATTGAAGAATGAATTGAGAATGATTGATAGATTTCTAGAAGGGGACTTTGCAAGCAAGCTTGAGAGCATTGAAGTAGAGTGTCTTGATGAAGATATGGGAACCGGTGAAATTACAAAGGTTGAACAAGTTGATGTTGTTGTAATTTTCAGAACAACACCTAATGAAGAGCATCTCCACCATTCTAGTGATGATAACTCCGAGTATGAGTGGGAAATTCCCATGACTAGTGAAGAACAATTAGTCTTCGCAAAGATCCAGGATGAAGAGTATGCTGATGAAGACTTTAAATTAGCCATTGGTGATGAATTTGATGCTGCCATAACATTTCATCTTAGTGACGAAGAAGAAGATTCTTTTCCCTTGCAAATTGAAGAACCAAGTGTCCTTTTAGATGAGACAGTTGATGAGCATGTTGATGGAAAGCTTGTTGAAAACTTTGGATCAGCCTCCATTGTTGATGCAACATTTGATTTTAAGAATTAGTTGTTGGTCACTGAAGATAAGGTTGTTCAATCTTTAACACACTTGGATAGCATACATAAGTTTGTTGAAGATCACATTTGGAGGACACAAGTTTAAAGGAGACAAATGGGCATTGAAAAAGGATATTCACTTGAAGATTGGTGTGTAGTAAGAGAGGCTCTAGAAATGCTGAAATCTGATTACTTGAAGCTTCTTTCTGATAGATATCATGTCCTTGAGTTTGTTGGTTGAATCTGTGATGCATTGAAGGGAATATGTGATGCATTGAAGGGAAGAGAGGCTGAAGTTGATAAGCTTAAATCAACTTTAGGTTCTTTAGGGAGTACCCAAATGGCTCTCTTAGAAGCTGAAAATCAGCTTGTTGATGTTCATCAATTCAGAGAGCAAGACAGTGACAAGTGCAGATGAAATCAAGTTGGTAACTAAAGAGCCTGAATTGATGCAACAAGATATTGACTTAGGACAATCTCCTAAGTTTGATGATGCAGAGTTGGAGCAAAATGATGTTTTATTTGAACATGGAGATGGAAACAATTTCCAATCATTTGATCATTTCCTTTTTATGATGGAAGTTGAGTTAACTCAAGACAGTCCACTCCTCATGTTGAATGTTGAGGACCAATCTGATGTAACACAGAGGAGGACAATAATAGGATATGGGATCTTGGTGAGGTGCACTCATGGGATGTTAATTTGTTCAAAAACTTCATCAACTTGAGGTTATCATTAGTTGTTGAAGTTTGGCATGAGGTCAAGCTATACAATGAGTTAAGTGCAATGATGGCATACTTTCATAATAGAGTTAAACCTCAGGTTTCAGCGGAGGATAATGATGTTGGTAAAAATGTTTCATGTATGATTGTGTGGGCAAATTTATGTCATGAAGCTGCTGTCCTTAGTCTTATCAGCCATCATAAGTTGTCAATTGCATACATTTTTATGGATTGGAGAGAAAGTTTGGTCATAACCTTAGAATATTTTGGTTGTAGAAGGCCAAAATCACTGGTTATTCTTGAAAGATCTCAGATTTGTTGTTGCTGTCCCATTTTCAGATTGCTAAAATATGATTTTCATGAGATTATTTCAAATTTTTGCAGCCATGAGATTGATTTTTTTGTTGTTTTTAGCTCTTTGTGGGTGGATGACAGAAGAGTTAAGTTGAAAAGGACAAGTGTTTCAACTAATATTGCTCTTTTGGATGGTGAAAATTAGGTGATTCATGGTTGTTTGGAATTGCTTTCAGCTTGTGTTCAAGCTGATTTATGTTCTTCCTTGGAGAAGCATTTCAGATTTTGGTTCCCAGTAGTAGTCTCACGTTGGATAATTGTATTGATGATTGCTAACTCTTTCATTTTTGGGGTTAATGATGTTTGGGACCCAAAAAGATGTGTGATTGAAAGAATGTTTCAGAGTTGTAAGCGGAGTACCAGCTGTGCAGTTCACAGATATATCAGAGTGGCGCAGCAGAAGTGGTGTGAAGCATTCTTGAGATTGATTTGGGATCTAGGTATATTATTGACAATCATGCAGGTATCTTTGTTGGATAACATGTATTGCTTGAGGACAAACAATATTGAGCGGGGAGGACTGTAATGTCCCTTTTTTGGTGCATGGATTTTTGAGCGCATTAAGATTGTTCCTAGTCTCTCGGGGGCTATCCGACATGTTTGGGAGAACTCCAATGTTCTTGGAGTGGTTGTGGTTTAGTTTGCAAATGGGAATGGACTAATTTTGCCTTGGCATTGAGCTCAGTGGATGTTCAGGTTCACAGTGATGCTTTCTGATGTTTGTTCAGGCTCACGAATTGCTCTCCAAGATTCTTGGAGGAGCCGTCTATTTTTGGAACGTCCCCCGGAAGGCATCGTTGTGTTTCCCAAACCTTGCAGAGCATAATGGTTCAATTTATTTGGCAGTTGGATAAAGTTTGGGATTTTCTACAAAATGGTGTTATTTAATGAGCTATTTTATTATTATTTTCACTTAAGGTCCTAGGGGTGAAAATAATTAATCAATACCTAAGTGTTATAGCTCAGTGAAAAGGTTAAGTGTTCTAAATAATAGACACTTAAAAAGGGGACCTCACATGTTATATTTTTATTATTTCAAAAAGGTCTCTTGGAGAGGAGAAATATGAAGAGTTAAAATGAAAATAATAATATATTCCTCTCAAAAAGTTATAAAAGGGGAATGAGAGCTCTTTTGAAGGGTTATGCTTTGGTATTGATTTTGTTTGGAGATGGATCGAACCTGTGAGTTCTTCCATATTCTCTTGAGGATGAAAACCCTCTTGAGGTTGGGGTGGTTTTCATTCAGGGAATCACATGGAGTTGATAGATTCGTGTGAAGTTTTGTTTGTATTTTAGATATAGACATTTTATGCGAAGTTTTGATGATTTTGGAGCTGTGTTGAATGCATACTTTTCTGAGTTTTGAGTTAGTACCTGCCTGGCCGTACATCCTAGCCATACCATGTTGATTGGGTTGATCATGATTAAAATTTATTATTGATGTATTTGATGCAAAGATTGTTTGGAATATTTTTGTATGAACTTGGCGCCTCTTTTCATATAGTTTTCATTGGGTTTTGGGTAGTGATTTAAAAGCAGTGAGGAATTCCGTACTTTCTGGCCGTACAATGCTGTTTGGGTCGATTTTGACCAGAAATTAATGATGATGTTTTTTGTAGCAAAGTTTGTTTGGAATGCATTTGGATGGTTAAGGCGCCTCATTTGAGACTGATTTCAATAAACTTGGTGCAGTTTTGAGAAGTCTGTGAGAAATCCGTACTATCTAGGGCGTACGGACCTGTAGTTGCATTCAATGAATCTCAGATGATAATCTTTTTGCAAATGGTCTTCTTTATGATTTATTTGGTGTATTGTGATGTGTAAATGAGGTTGTTGTAGAGAGTTTGCACATAGTTTTTTGCATTGTGATTTGTGATTCTATGACTGGGTCACCATGATGCCGTACAACAAGAGTTATGGTCTCTATAAATGCAGTTCTTAATGGTCTGATTGTTAAATGGGCAGTTTATTGGGCTTTATCACAGTTGAAATATGAGCTACAATAACAGTTTATGGTGATTTGTTCTTAGTTTTTGGTGTCTTTGATCTATGACAAGGTTGGCTGTACCATTGGCAAGAGGCAGCATTTTCAGAGATAATTTCCATCAGCAGACTTCATGTTCAGCACTTATTGATATATCAGATTTATCAAAAAATGGGTGGACTTGTGTGTGTTGCAGGAGATCTTTATGATGCATATCTTCTACTTTGCACTTGATCAAACCCTCTCTATTACTTCTGATTATGGTGTTGCATTTCCTAAGTATTGTAATCATTTCTCTATTCTTGTAAACTCACTAAAGTACACCTGGATGGTTCAACTGCCAGTGTGGAGTAATTGAACCTTTCTTTCTCTCTTTCTACCCATTGGATAAGTGGTGAATACCGACTGAATAAGTGGATGATTTGTAATTGTCAATCTTGCACTCATACCCACTGAAAAGTGGCGAATCGCCACTGCATTGTGGATGCCTGCTCAAGCAGATGAATGTTTTATTTATTGCACAATGTTATAATTTGTAAGCGGAAACACAATATGCTCTCACCTCACCCAATTTGGGATCTTGGTGATCAGAAGTGTGGAGGTTATTTAGGTGTTCATGCATCATTGTGACATCCTTGTTTAAATTTGAAAAAAATTTGGGGTAGCATATTACATCACTTGGGGACTTGGACACCTAAGGAAGGAAATAAAGTGAATTTTAATAAATTATATTCCTCTCTCCATATGGTCGACCCACTCTTGGGAAATATAAAAGCAAAAAATCAAAAGAGAAGAGCTCATTCACGACAATACAATTTACTTTGCTATTTGCTCTGCAAATGAGGGTTTGGAGAAATCATCCAGCCATGGCTTTTGGTGACAGAAACCACCATTAGTATCAGCTTTCCGTACGTGTGAGAGACCACCCAAGGAGGCTCTTGGGCAGCCATATCCAGTGGTTGCAACTGCACTTCATTGTATTCAATTTTTTAGGGTTTTGGAGTTGTCGCGGAGGAGTAAACACGGAGATATCATCCAATATTTTCCTCCATAATTATTGTTATAGATTGAAGAGCTTAAGTCCCGATTCTTGTGAGTTTTGGAGGTGTTTGTGGGAAGTGAAGACCCCCCATAACCAGGCCGTACTTGTCACAGGCCTGCCGTACCATATAGAGGAGCCTACACAGTTTTGGAGGCCCATTTGTGAATCGGTATTCTGTCTCAGCTTGGCATTTTCATATCAGACATTTGGTGCAGGGTATTGGGAGGTATTGAAGGCGTTTGGAGGAGTTTGTTTGGCTGCTGTACCTCTTCCTGGGCCGTACCAGCAACCAACTTGGGATGTTGGGGTTCATTTGGTCTCCATTTGAAGCAACTATGCATTGTAACTCCTTGTATTTGAGAAATCAATAAACTAGAGCACTTTGCTATGTGTTTACTTGGAGTATAATTGAGCTGAGCACTTCCAGCCTGCTGTACTGTCCAAATCAGACTTGCATTCTCTATAGCAGAAAATGGGTATGTGAGATATTCACTCGCCTTGTCATGTTATCATATGGGTATTACATTTTTAATCTTTATAATGTATTTAATTTGAAATAGAGCTTGTGGGTACTTCTATTTCCATTGTATTTGCAAAATATTTGTATGCATGTTATGTTATGATGAAAACAGTATACCAAAACGCAAGCAGGTTTCAACTTAACCACATAAAACCCTACAAACAGTGAAAGAAATCAGATCCATATCAGCAAACAATAAAACACATAAGGGGGTGGGTTATTTCAAAAACTACCTCCCCTCTACACCCTTGTAAATCTGCAACTTGTCAAGAATTGTCTCTAAGTGCTTCATCTGGTGTCACCCTCCCTATGCATGTGTTGAGGCCACCTATAACCTCTTTATTGGCCTTAATGAAATCGGAGAATAAAAACTTGGGATTCAAATAAAAGGTTATTACATTTAAGTGTTGGTGGAGCTGCTTGTTCCACCTTTGACCAATTATGCTCCAAATGGGTTCATATTTTCTTTTATTTTTTACCATGGTAATGTTGGATGTTCTTGTAATTGCCCATGGCCTCATATAAATAATCCATTGGTTTTTTTTCTCCACCAAGCGTAGAACCATGATTAAAGGTTCCATCACCTAAAAAACTAGTATGGATTATTCAAATTAAAATTAATAAAAATTTCAATGACAATAACAAACAAAAAGTAAATGAAAAATCTAAGAATTAAAAATTTATAAGCTTTACAAACTTAATAGGTAATGGAGTTAGTTACTTTGTAAGCTCAAGAGACATTAGTTAGGCTGTAATGCTAATGTGATGAAGTTGGTGGTGAATTGTGTGACTTCCAATTGCATAATATCATTTTCTTTTGGTGTGCTCTCTCATCAAGTTAAGCAACCAAGATTGGTTGTAGATGTATTGATGATGTTTTTTAGCTCTTCAATGATGATTTTCTTATCCAAGTTTGCTTATGATCGCAAGTTGAAGATCGATGCAATGGGCATCACAAGAGCTCTAAAAAATGGTAGTGTGCCTCTCCTCAAGAAGTCTCCTTGAGCTACTATTGTATTATTGGCCACAACTTGGATGATATTTTCAACACCCCACTTTCTTGATGACCACCTCCAACATATTGCACATAGTCTCACTTTTTTAACTTCATGGGAGACATCAATCAACTTCAGAAATACAAATTGTCTACCTAGCACCACTAGGAAGTTGGCCAATGTGCATTCTTGCATCTATCCTCTCATCAAACAAAATATAACAACTTTTTTGTACTGAATTCTCTTTTCATCTTCTACTATCACCTTAGTAGTTTTCATGGTTTCCTCCAACAAGGCCCAGTCAAATCATGTGCATCAGTGCCGAACGCTTTTTGGCAATATCAATGCTTTGAGCAATGACTCCCAATATGGGCTTCTCACAACATTGAATGGTATTTTATTATAATACCAAAAATTTGTTGTAGCTTTCCTTGTCTCATAATGCTTCTCCTTGTTCCAAGCAATACCTTAGACTAAAGGTTGTGCAACATGACTATTAAAGAGAACAAAGAAGCCATATGAATGCAAAAAGTTACATGTAATGTCCCCCACTTAGCTCATCACTCTGGGAGGTCAGGGTTAGCCTATCACAAGATTCCCTTAGGCTAACGACAGTGTTTAGGGAGTTAGTTTGGGGACTTACTATTTTTAGTAAGTCGTGACAGAGCCAGTTTCCATATTTGGCAGGGCAATGCAGGAGCTTGGGCACGAGATTCGGGAGTCGAATCTTCTAGAGCTATGTCGATCTTAAATAAGTTAAATTAAATATTTAACTTATTATATTTTGGTGGTACTTTAAGTTATGTTATAATTTAATGTTATAACCTTAAGTTATAACTTAAAATCAAAAAGGTAATGTGCCTAGGGAGGAGCGCCCACCCCATGAGGAATAAAGGGGTTGATTTAAAAATTAAAAATAATAAGTTTCCCTCTCATCTTGGGCGTCGGGGTTTGGGGAAGTTAAAAGGCAAAAAAAGAACTTCATTTCTTCATGCTTGCTTTATGATATTTTGCTCTGATAATTGAGTTTTGCCCGTGCTTAGGGTTTGACCTTGGCTCTTGTGCTCGAATATTGATTTGCAGAGACGAGAACCTTTGCAGATTCGCCTTTCCTCGTTTATGAAAGAGTGCATCAGGGAGGGGTTAGGGGAGCTTCACACAGAGGCTTCATTTGTGCTTCAACTGAATGTATTTTGGTGCCGATTTGAGTGAGAAAGAACATCTTCTTCAAAGTGATGGAGCTACACATGAGGATAAATGAGTATTGATGCAGATTTGAATAGTTTAGAAGTGTTTCCAAGCTGCCATATTACTTTCTGAGTAGGCCGTACCTCTGTGCCATCAGGCCGTACACCTTGGTGTTGCTGTTTCTGGAGTTTAAGGTGTCTTTTGGGTAGAAAACTGATTGGAAGCTGATCGCCTAGTAGAGAGGATCAGTTGTGAGCAGATTTACAGGGAAGAAAGACTGTTTTCAGTGATTTCTTGCTGTTGTTTTCACCCATCCAGGCCGTATAGTACAGCCTTGGACGTGGGGCTCCATACATGTGATTTCTTCCTTCTTTAGAGCATGTAACACAATCAAGAGGGGCGTTTGGGGTCTGATATATTGTTGCAGCCTTTGTAATCTGCATTTCCTATGCATTTCATGAAGATTAACGAAATTCCTATGGCCATGTATTGCTGCTACAAAGTCCGGCAATAGAACAAGTTGAAGATTTCCAAGTGGGTATTGCATTTTAATTAGTTTTATAGCATTTTATGATCTGGGTTGTCTTTCGTTTATGCAAATTAGTTGTATATTTTCTGGGTTTGTTTATCTACTTCATATATCACACATGCAATGCAAAAAACACACATGCAAGAAAAACCCATGAAAACCTAGACATTAAATAAGCAAAAAAAATAGAATAAAAATTAGTCAGTGCAGAACATATACAGAGGGGTGTATGTTACAGTGGTATCAGAGTAGTGCATTTTGCCATCCTATGGGGTTAGTACGACATGCAGATGATAAAATGAGACATGCGACCTACAGATAGATATCCTTTTCATAATATCAGGGCAAGACAAGAAACACAGCTTCCGCAGCGGATAGAACCAGAGAATCCTGTACCACAGATAGTTCCATTTGAGGACAAGATAGTGATTGCAGCTACTGACGAAGATTCCTTAGTTTCACGCACAGACCCAATTTTAGGAGAGTTGCCACATCATTCAGAGTCTTCAAAGAAGATGGGTGATAGGGAAGTTGATGAGCCGAGCTTACGAGAGATTTTGAATACGCTCACCAGGAGCTTAGTAGCCCTAGAGAGAGAGTTGAGGGATTCCTGATAGGAGTTGAGGGATTCTTGATAGGAGTTGAGAGACTCACAGGAAGAGATAGCACATGTCCTCGTGCAGCTGAGAGATGGAATGAATAACAGAGATAATCACTGTGACAGGAACAGGTACAATGGTGACAAACAGAAACAATGACGATGATAGACATAGAAATAATGATGGTGACAGGCACAGGAACAATGACGGAGATAGGAACAAGCATAACGGGGGTGATAGACATAATGGCGATAGGAACCAAGGGGACAGGAATAACGGAGAGAGGAGCTAGCGTGAGAGGTACGGGTTTAGAGATGATGAGGATGAGAACTCGGTGAGTCACAGGAGGGCTTCACAGTTTACAGCAGGTGACAGACCTGGTATTTCGACCTTTGCTCCCAGGAACCAAGTTCCTGAATAGGATCCCACACAGGCTGAGTTTCAGGAGGAGATTTTGAGGGATTGGAGGGCTTCTAGTGCAAAGTTTAGGGCAGAGATGACTTTTGCAGAATACTGTGACATTAGGATAAAGAATAGACCTCGCAGAGGAGGCAGACCTCAGAACCAGCAGTTACAAAATAAGGTGAGTAAGATGACACTTCCCTATTTCGACGGATCAGGAAAGACCACCACTAGGGCTTGGGTGCAGAAGTTGGATAGCTACTTGCAGATCAGTCCTATGCCTAAGGAGGATGCCATCACTTATGCTGCATTACATTTGGAGGGAGTGGCACACAAGTGGTGGAGTAATGGGAAGGTCACATTGGGGCATGATCATATCACTTCATATGTGGAGTTTACATCGCATCTGATCGACAGATTTGATAAGGATCTGGAACTTTAGTTTAAGGAGTTAGCACAGCTAAGGCAGAGTGGATCATTAGACTCCTACATCTCTGAGTTTCAGGACCTATCTGTTAGGGTTCCAGATTTATCTGAGCATAGATTAGTGATTCTCTTCATTGATGGATTATTAGATCCACTTCGTGGTTGGGTTAAGGGTTTTTACCTTGCTACACTCCAGGAGGCCATGAAAAAGGCTTAAGACATGGAGCCATCAGTGTGGAGGAGTAAATTCCAGTCTAAGGGATTTTCTCACAGGAGGGACAAGGAGAAGGAGAAGAAACCATTCCATAGAGATGTTGATCAGCATAAGGATAGATCCAACAGGGTAACAGATGAACAGTTGATTGAGTACAGAAGGAAGAAATTGTGTTTTCATTGCAAAGAACCATGGGATCCTTCGCATAAGTGCACACATAAGGCTAAGGCTAAACTAATTGAGTACTATTCAGCTGAGGAGTCACAGTTGGAGGGATCAAACACAGAGTCAGATCAACATTCAGAGCATAGTGACAGTGGGGACGAGAGAGCTTCACTTCGCAATGCTGACAGTAGAGGTGTTATTGCCCAGTTGTCGAGTTTTTAGAAGGTTGGCTCTTTCAGGGTGCGTGGTGTATTAGGTAGGCAACGTATTATCACCCTTATCGATAACGGAGCCACTCACAATTTTATCGATGAGGGGTTAGTTGCTCGCAGGGGGCTAAAAACTGAAGAATTCGAAGGCTTTAAGGTGATGGTGGCCGACAGATTCAAAATGCATTGCACTAGGAAGATTTCAGGGCTGAAAATCATCATGGGTGATTATGAGCTAGTTGATGACTTCTATGTGGTTGGTATAGGGGAAACAGATGTAGTGCTTGGCATGCATTGGATGAGCCAGTTGGAGGAGTTCACCATAAATCTTAAGAAAATGGAGATAAGATTTGAGTATAATGGGAGGAAAATATGCCTTAATGGAATTTTAGATGGTGGACCTCGAGTTGTATCACTGAAGAGGATGGAGAGGCTCTTGAGACATGACCAGGTTGAGTGGGCAACAGAGTGCCTTATTATGCCAGAATCCTCACCAAGACAGAAGGATAGCTATCATCCAGATATCCAGAAGTTGCTAACCAAGCACAGTAAGGTGTTTGGGGATATACCACTTGGAGTGCCTCTTGATAGAGGCATAGAGCACATCATTGAGTTGGAGGATGGGACTAAGCCCATCATGATCACACCATACCGCCATCCAAAAAGGCTAAAAGATGAAATTGAAAAACCATTAAGGAGCTTTTGGAGATGGGACATATTAGCCCCAACAAAAGCCCATTCGCTTCTGCAATCGTGTTGGTCAAAAAGAAGGATGGGACAATCAGAATGTGTATAGACTACATGGCCCTAAACAAGAAAACTATAAAAAACAGGTATCCAATTCCCAGGATAGATGAGTTGATAGATGAGCTACACGGTGCTTGTTATTTTTCTAAGATTGATTTGAGATCTGGATACCACTAGATCAGGATGTGGGCAGAGGACATTGAGAAGACTGTTTTTAGATGCCACTACGGTCATTTTGAGTTTTTAGTCATGCCTTTCGGTTTGACTAATGCACCTGCTACTTTCCAGAGTTGTATGAACCAAATTTTCAGGCAGCAGCTCAGGAAATTTGTTTTGATTTTCTTTGATGATATTTTGATATTCAGCAGGACTTGGGAGGACCACTTGAGACATCTAGAAGAGGTTTTGAGCATCTTGGAGAGCAATTCACTCTATGCCAAGGAATCTAAGTGTGATTTTGGGATGACAGAATTACTTTACCTTGGCCACATTATCAGTGCAGATGGAGTCAGAGTGGATCCAGAGAAAATTAAGGCAATACTTGATTGGCCTCCACCCACAAACCTTACACAGCTTAAGGGGTTTTTTGGGCTTTGTGGGTTTTATAGACTGTTTGTAAAGGGGTTTTCACAGATAGCAACACCATTGACTGATTTGACGAAGAAGGGAGCCTTTGAATGGAGTGACACAGCCCAGCAGTGCTTCGACAAGTTCAAGCACTTGATGTATACATGTCTAGTATTAGCAATCCCTGACTTCACTAAACCATTTGAGCTACAATGTGATGCTTCTGGTGAGGGGATTGGGGCTGTGCTTATGCAAGAGAAGCACCTGATAGCTTTTGAGAGTAGAAAACTCCGGGGTGTGGAGAGGAGCTACTTGGTATATGACCGAGAGATGTTGGCCATTATGCATGCATTGGCCGAATTCAGGCAATATTTGGTTGGGGGTAAATTCATAATCAGGACAGATCATAACAGCATCAAGTATTTCATGAACCAGAAAGACCTGAATGACAGACAACAAAAGTGGGTCAGCAGATTGCAAGCATACGATTTTGACATTGAGTATGTCAAGGGAAAGAAAAATGAAGTTGCAAATGCCTTGTCTAGACGACCTCACTTGTGTTTGGTTGGAGAGATCTCCGCTGATTGGAAAGAGGAGATCATGGCAGGATATGTTAAGGACTCTTGCGCTGCGGGAGTCACTGAGGGCACAGTCAGAGATGAGAAATATTCTGTGGTGAGTGATTTGATTCTATATAAAGACAGGATATTTTTGGTGCCCAATTCATAGTTTAAAGAAAAGATTATCAAAACTTTCCATGACACACCAATGGATGGCCATCCTGGATTCTTTAAGATGTATAAACAGATACGGGAGAGGTTTACATGGAAAGGACTGAAGGACGAAGTGCAGAAATATGTTCGTGAGTGTCCCATCTGCCAGCAAAATAAGCACGAGCATACCTTTCCTGCAGGATTACTACAGCCATTACCCATTCCCAATAAAAAATGGGAATGTATCTCCATGGAATTCATTATAGGGTTGCCGAAGGTGCAGAGTAAGGACTGCATATATGTGGTGGTCGATAGACTCACCAAATTTGCACATTTCTTTGCCATTTCAGTAACCTATACAGCTGCTCAGGTGGCTGAATTATTTTTTAGGGAGATATTCAGATTACATGGGGTACCTAGGAGTATAGTCAGTGATAGGGACAACAAGTTCCTGAGTATATTATGGCAGGAGTTGTTCAGATTGTGCAGTACAGAGTTGACTCCTAGTACTAGTTACCACCCGCAGACGGATGGACAAACAGAGGTGGTAAATAAATGGTTGGAGGGGTACCTGCGTAATTATGTTTCGGGGCAGGAAAAGGCATGGATCAGATGGTTGGACTTGGGGGAGTATTGTTATAATACTACACATCACATGTCCATTAAGATGACTCCTTTCAGGGCACTCTATGGTTACGATGCCCCTTGCTTCACAGATCTCTTGCTTTGTGACAGTCGGGTACCTAAGGCTAAGGATCTTCTACAGGATAGTCAAGACATTCTCAGGGAGCTTAAGGAGAACATACATCAGGCACAGAATCAACAAAAGTTGTATGCTGATCAATACCGAGCGGAGAGGAGTTTTGAGGTTGGAGACATGGTGTATTTGAGGCTCCAACCCTATAGGCAGTCCACTCTCAAAAAGAGTGGAGCAGAGAAATTAAAACCTAGGTTTTATGGTCCTTTCAGGATTGTTAGACGAGTGGGTGAGGTGGCTTATGAGCTTGAGCTTCCATCCGATAGCAGAGTACACAATGTGTTCCATGTCTCTAGACTAAAGAAAGCTCTTGGCCACAACATAGTTCCTTTAGCAGAGCTTCCACCATTGGACAAGGAGGGTAAGTTGATCCTAGTACCTGAAGCTATTATTGACACCCGGGAGAGACATTTGAGGAAACGGGTTATTAGAGAGTACTTGGTCAAGTGGAAGAATCTGCCAGTTGAGGATGCAACATGGGAGGGTGAGCAGATTTTGTAGCATCCAGAGTTGAGGTTGCTTGAGGACAAGCAATCTTGGGGAGGGCGGACTGTAATGTCCCCAACTTAGCTCATCACTCCGAGAGGTCAGGGTTAGCCTATCACAGGATTCCCGTAGGCTAATGGTAGTGTTTAGGGAGTCAGTTTGGGGACTTACTATTTTTATTAAGTCGTGACAGAGCCAGTTTCCATATTTGGCAGGGCAGTGCAGGAGCTTGGGCATGAGATTCGGGAGTCGAATCTTCTAGAGCTATGTCGATCTTAAATAAGTTAAATTAAATATTTAACTTATTATATTTTGGTGGTACTTTAAGTTATGTTATAATTTAATGTTATAACCTTAAGTTATAACTTAAAGTCAAAAAGGTGATGTGCCTAGGGAGGAGCGCCCACCCCATGAGGAATAAAGGGGTTGATTTAAAAATTAAAAATAATAAGTTTCCCTCTCATCTTGGGCGTTGGGGTTTGGGGAAGTTAAAAGGCAAAAAAAGAACTTCATTTCTTCATGCTTGCTTTATGATATTTTGCTCTAATAATTGAGTTTTGCCCATGCTTAGGGTTTGAGCTTGGCTCTTGTGCTTGAATATCAATTTGCAGAGATGAGAACCTTTGTAGATTCACCTTTCCTCGTGTATGAAAGAGTGCATCAGAAAGGGGTTAGGGGAGCTTCACATAGAGGCTTCATTTGTGCTTCAGCTGAATGTATTTTGGTGTCGATTTGAGTGAGAAAGAACATCTTCTTCGAAGTGATGGAGCTACACATGAGGATAAATGAGTATTGATGCAGATTTGAACAGTTTAGAAGTGTTTCTAAGCTGCCATATTACTTTCTAAGCAGGCCGTACCTTTGTGCCATCAGGCCGTACACCTTGGTGTGGCTGTTTCTGGAGTTTAAGGTGTCTTTTGGGCAGAAAACTGATTGGAAGCTGATTGCTTAGTAGAGAGGATCAGTTGTGAGCAGATTTACAGGGAAGAAAGACTGTTTTCAGTGATTTCTTGCTGTTGTTTTCACCCAGCCAGGCTGTACAGTACAGCCTTGGACGTGGGGCTCCATACATGTGATTTCTTCCTTCTTTAGAGCATGTAACACAATCAAGAGGGGTGTTTGGGGTCTGATATATTGTTGCAGCCTTTATAATCTGCATTTCCTTTGCATTTCATGAAGATTAACGAAATTCCTATGGCCATGTATTGCTGCTACAAATTCCGGCAATAGAACAAGTTGAAGATTTCCAAGTGGGTATTGCATTTTAATTAGTTTTATAGCATTTTATGATCTGAGTTGTCTTTTGTTTATGCAAATTAGTTGTATATTTTCTGGGTTTGTTTATCTAATTCATATATCAAACATGCAATGCAAAAAACACATATGCAAGAAAAACCCATGAAAACCTAGACATTAAACAAGCCAAAAAAAAAAAAAATCTAGTCAGTGAAGAACATATACAGAGGGGTGTATGTTACATTACAACTCTCTATAGTGGATAGACATCCAATCTATGGGCCAACACAAGAGTGACTAGTTTATATTTTGAATCACGAGGATAGTTCACATAGCTGTGATTGCTTCAGTTATTCTCTTCTTTTATATTTTCTCCTCATAGCTAATAATGGGAACCTTCATTTTTTGTGTAACCTTAGATTGCATTGAAATACCTAGCTGCATGCCTCGGCTAAAGATTCGTACAAAGTGGTATTTGAGGCAATTGATGCCTTCCTTTAGTTGAAAGCCACAATAAGGTTTTTATGTTAGGAAATAAAGATTACAAAAATGGCTCCTTTCGAGCAGTTGAGCACAAAAGGGGACAAAATTTCAGCTCCTTAAGAGAAGATATACAATAGAGTCAATGCCAACAACCAACAAAGCATAGCTTCAAAAGAGCATAGATCTCAACTACAATGTAGCAACCAACAAGGAGAATATTAAATTACAACGTGTTGTACCCATACGAAACTTTCATATGTTGGCAATCTTGTCAAGTGAAAATCCTAATGGTTCCTAATTATTCGCCCTCAATTTGTTCTAAAAAATGTTAAATTCTCGTGTACCCTTTTATTGTTTTTGCTAACTCTGTAGGATCAAAAGAACTCAAGTTATTTAAAGGACGTCTAAAAGAGAAACTGTGAATATAGTGCAATATCGCACCTTTCTCAAACCCCATGTGCCTTGGTCCATAAACAAGGGAGATTTTTCATGTGTAAAAGTGCACCTAGAAGGATGCAGACAAACCTGAACAAGGAAGATAGTTATAGAGCAAAAGCACACCTCCCCAGCTCTACACGTGCTTGGACAAAGCAAAAGGAAGTCTATGTAAAGAAGATGCATACCAGTTGTTGGGACTCCTATTTTCCAGCCCCATAATTGCAAAATCTTGTCAAAATCATCAAAATTTTCCTAAGGAGTTCCCATGTTTTTGCCTTGTCTGGTGTTGTCGAGCGTTTGGTGCTGTCTCCCCTAAAATCCCTGAAAATTTGGTTGAGTCTGAAATCTGTGAGATCCTCCAAATTCTAGAATCTCCAATTTAACTCCTATGGATCCGAAACCACTCTCAAACATCTTGACAGCATATACATAAAATATAATTTAAAGTATAAGAAAGAAAATACAAAGAGGAAAATACCAACTTATACTTTATATTTTATGTATATACTTCATGAAAATCCTAAGTTTTCTTGTCTCTGGCGGAAATTCAGACCCCCTCAGGAATTGCGGAACTTTGACCCCCTTCTGGTTGCAAAAATTTCACCCCCTCTTGGAATTGTGGAACTTTCACATGGTTTTGGAAATTTCTACATACCCTTGGAAGTCCCGCTTTTCCACTTCCCCTTGGAACTTTTGCTTTTCCATTTCCCTGGAACTTTTGGCACCCTAAAACTCTTGCTTCCAAACCCCCTCATATTTCTGCAATTCGCCAAAATGGCATAAAAATGTAAAGTGACTGTCTCCTACTTCCAGATGGCCACAGAACTGTACCAGGTCGCCATTAATGCGAAATGGGTGGTTGAAAATGATGTTTTTAATGCAGTCGGTGGGATTGTTAGGGTTTTCCCGCCCATTTCACCTTCAAATCCAAGTTGCTAATGCTATAAATACATGAATGAAACTCATTCAAAAGGGGTTGGTTCTTTGGTGGTGGTTGGAGGCTGTGCAGATTCAATAATGTTTCTAGGGCTCCAAATCATGCCATGTCAAGTTGTAGAGAAGTAATGGAGCAGTGACACAGATGAAAGATAGTGTGATGCAGGGATTGTGCAGATAATGTCTCCATGTTTGTTTGTATGCTATGTTATCGGATCCTTCACCCCAGCCCCTGGATCCTAATCGGATTCGGTTCGGATCTTGATCATGATCCGATCCCGTATCTGGTTCATCTAGGATCCTGCATTCCACCTGCAGATTCGTCCCACACGAACCCGATCGAATCCGGGCCAAATCCGGGCCGAATCTAGGTAGAACTCGGGCTGAATCTGGATGAATCCGCGCTCTGACGGGTCAACACTTGTTTTTTTGCCTCCAGACATATCGGATACAACCCAATTATAGGCTTGTATATGGATACATTTGGATGCGGTATCCATGCCATATCCAGAAGTATCCTATTTGTATTCAATATCCAATTAGTGGATACATATATTGAGATTCAAGAGTGGAAGTATCCAACAACTCTGCCAATCACAGTTCAAAATAGAATTAAGCCTATGTGCATCACTTCATACTTGATCATTTCCACAAAGCATAATGTCTTACTTTCTTTTTCACAAAATGTATACGCCTACATTTATCTCACTCTAAGACTAAGGGACATTGCTGCTGATAAGTGTTCAAAACTGGAATGAGTGTTAGTCATGGCGATTGTCACATAGAAAGGAATAGGGGCAGCAAAAGGGGCACTCTCATTACTGAATATTTATACCTGCTCACAGTCTATGGAGTTGCTATGCTGGAACCAACAAGTGTTGAAGTTCAGAGACAACCTGTTATAGATACTGATTACAAGCAATGATATTTTGTAGTTACTTAATCTTCTCATCTAGTCTCACGTACACTTTATTGACCTTTGATTGCACTGTCCTCAACAGAGCAACCTTAAGTAATAAGTTGTGATCCTCTCATTCTCAACATATGCATACATATCTAGACATATCGGATACAACCCAATTATTTGTGGTGTTAGCACTCATTTTGACCTGGAGGTTGATTTTTCATGTTTAGGGAGTTTCTTCATTTGAACCCTATATCTTCTTGCCCATTTTTCTAAGTGTTGGACTTCCTCAGCATTTTTTAGCTGCAGCATCATATTTTCTTTGGAGGAGGTCATCATCATCATGTTTCCAGACATCACCCTGATGTTGCTTACGAGGGTCATCATATTTTCTGTCAGCATGATCTTTCGCTGGGGTGATATTCTAACATCGGGTGATCTTACTTAAGATCATCCTGATGATGTTGCTGCAAAGTCCTAAGTATGATCCGATCTTCATCGGGGTCATCATATTTGAACATCGGGTGATCTTAGTCAAGATCATCCTGATGTTGTTTTATCACTTCATGTTCATTGTTTTATCACCCTGATGATGCTGACGTCATTCTTATGTCAGGGTGATATCTGTTTTTCTACCTGTCTGCATCATGATATTTTCGAAGGGAGATATTCGCCTGTCAACTTCATGCATTGTCCAATGGGGGTGATCATTTCAAATATCAGTCACATATTCATATATCACCCCGATCTTATAGTGGAGCTACAGTGCAGCATGATATGTGTGTATCAGGATGATATTTCCAAATATCCGGTTATCTTCCGAATATCATCCTGATGCCGATGTATGGTGACGTCATCAAGGTCCGAGGGGGGTCATATTTCTAACACTGATCATCTTGTGGAGATCCCCCGATATTTGCAAACATGACGATGACGTCATCCGAATATGAGGAGGTGCGCGATAGGCAGATATGCTGATGACGTCAGCAGGATATGACGGTGACGTCATCAGGATGTTCATCGGCCAGACATTTAGTATCGGCTGAGCAGGAGGATCTTCCTCCGATGCATCAGGTTGTGCCGATGAAGGCGATTATCATGTAGGTGATATTGCGATGATGATGTTGACGTCAGGGTGATATTTCAAGCAACAGGATATCATGCTGTTGGAGGATGATGATGAAGGCTTATACTAGTGTCGTCGGGAGCAAAAGCACCGACATCATATATGCTCGTGGCCTAGTATATAAAGTGTTGAAATGGTCGCCGCGGGGTGCATGTGGGATAATTGGTATCCTGCATATTTTGAAATATCATGATGATGTATCTTGGCAGGAAACGGTTGTGACGCACAGTTTTCTGCATTTCCCAAGGCCGTGGGTTGGTGCGCCATTAATGGCGAAGGTTGCAGAGGTATGGACGAATTTGGTACCCAATTAAAGGTGTATATCAACGGACAGTGGCGCAGGGCTCGATGTTTCTTCCTGTCTCCTCCCCTACCTACTGCATTCATGTTTGGGCGCCAATCTGACTGTGTTACCATTTTTCAGGTTGTTGAAAGTTGAAGATTCTTGGCTCTGTAATTCAAAACAAGCTGATCTGGTCGCTCTGTACAGCTAAACCTGTGAGTTTATGTATCTCTTGTTGTATGTTTTGGCATGAACCCGCTGATTTCATGATTAATCTTATATGAGAAATGCTATCTTAGCATGTGTTTTGTTAATTCTGTCTCCAGTATTGCATGTATCTTTCTTCTGAGTCTGGATATTTAAGCAATATTTGAGACTCTAGAACATAGAATTCCTATGTTGAATGTCTGATCTTTTAATTTCTGCTCAAGGGGTAGATTAAACTGTTTTCAGGTTGAACATTGGGGAGGGTATACTGCAGTAGGGATGCCATAAGTAGAGATAACTTAACACTCTGTATTGGGAGATGTCTGTAAGGCAGGTATCATATATATCCCCCTGAAATCCAGTTTTAGCTGTTCATGCTGATCATTCACAGGTGTATGTCTACCGACTCCAGGCCCTGGATAGGCACCAATCTTGCTTTGTGTTTGTGTTACAACCATGTCCAGCTTTGCATCCAAACTCAAAATCATAATCAAACTCTAAAGCAACCATTAGGACATTAGAATTAGTTTTAGGATCCTCAGTCCTTTGTCTACAACTGCAAATAGGCCCAAAGCTAGCCCCTTTGCTCTTATCTTTCAGTTTTGGTCTACTTACAGGAGGACTTATCTGCTTTCTGACAGCATCCCAATCCTTGTATGTGTATCTCGTGGATGTTGAGTAGGGAATACCCCCCTAGGTCTTGCAGAGCCTGAAGAAGAAGAGGAGATAAAATATAGAGTCTATCTCCTACACTGTTGGCCCCTGGCCCAGAGATCCTGTTGATCACTGATGGCTACCTTGTAGGGAAATCTGGGAATAAGCATCCAGTCTGGGAAAAAACCAACAGAAATTGGCGACTCCACTGGGGACGGTGATTTGAAAATTGTTATTTTTGAAAGAACCCTGGTTTTCAAAAGAAAACAGTTCCTAGTAACAGAAATTGGCGACTCCGAAGTAATCTCCCAACCGGTCAAAGTAAAATTTATATGCAGGGGAGAAGATCCCAACAAAATCCTTTATTTGGAGAGTTACCAGTAACAAGAAGAATGATGTACAGAAGAAAGGGAGCTGTCTCAGTTAGTCATGAGGGTTCCCCCAGAAAAAATGATGTGCAAGATAACCCTAGGCCATCAGGACAGCATGATCCCTACTTTTCAAATGCAGAAGCTGATATTCAGGGTGCATATGAGAGGCAACAGGGTGGTAACATGAGAATGAGGTCAGAGGTGTTCCAAGAACGCCCATTTCTAGACCCTAGTGAAAGGTTTGAAGAGGCCGAGTCTCTGAGGGATGATGAAGATGATGATCAGAATATGGTAAAACCATCCTCCTCTAGGCCCAGTGAGGAAGAACTAGCTGATGAAATTAGGAGCTTAAGGGCCGAGTTTGAATATCAGCAGGCAATATCAATCAGAGATGACTTAAGGAAGAAAGTGCAAGTTTTGAGGACTGCCCAGAATAATTCAATTCCTACCCTTGAGAATGCAAATGTGTAGAGACATCAACAGAGAAATGAAGTGCAACATCAACATAATGATGAGAGACAAAATGTGAATGATGCTAGGATACCACTGAACAATGTAAGAAACCAGAATGCAAACAGAAATATTAATGTTAATCAGTTAAACAGACAGCCAATGCAGCTAGATAGATTCAGACAGCTGGTATTTGATGGTATTCCTGGGTATCCTAACCCCATTGATAAGCATCTGAGGCTGCAAGTGCCTAAATTTTCAGAAAACAACACTGTGTCAGGAGAAGATCATCTAAAAGCCTTTCAAAATGTCATGGATAACTTTGAGGTTGAACATAAGGATGTTTTCATGAAGTCATTCATGCAATCCTTAATAGATGAGGCAAGAGAATGGTACAAGAATCTGCCTGACCGGAGTATTTCATCATGGGATGATTTTAAAAGGATGTTCAAGGAGCAATATGGTGACAAAACTGACCCTAGCTTTTTTGTAAATGAGTTCACCAGTATCACTAAAGGGTCAAATGAGCAGGTTGCAGATTTTAATGCAAGATTTACTAAAGTGTTAAACAAATTGCCACATCACATGAGGCCAAATGAACCAATGTGCATAATATTGTATATCAATGCCTTTGATGCAAAAACTGCATATGGATTAAGAGATAAAAGTCCTGCTACTCTCAGGGATGCTTTCAGAATTGCAGTGAATATTGAAAACAACAGGAAAGCATCGGGCAAGACAAATAGAAGGGATGATATAAAAATTCTGCAGAATCCAAACAAGCCTCAGAACACTCAAGGTAATACATTTGCCCCTGAAAATAAGATAGACAAATTGGCAAATGTTGTTAAGGACCTAAGCTATAGACTAGCTAGAAGTGAAAAAGGGATAGGTCCTGATAGGCAAGTCTATCAAAGGCAGGAAAAGAGGCCATCATTGCATGATATGCCTTATAATACCAATTGGCATGATGGTAAACCTATATTCCCGCGCAACAACACAAATCAAAGAGCTCAACATGTCAAAGAAACTCCTGATCCTCTAAAAGAAAGCTGTAAATATTGTTGATGATGCTCCATGGTGTATGATTTGCCAGATGCCACATTCACAGTTACAGTGTATGATTGCTCAGTCCTTGTGTGATAATACTACATCTTGTAATGAATGCAATGAGCCACATTATGTGCAAGATGATGATGTAAATATGATGTCCATAAGCAATGGATACACTCTTTATGATGCTGATGAGAGTACAAATGATGGAACTCAGGGTTGCCAACAGTTCCCATATGATGAGGATGATGAAGTTAACTATGCCTATGCTCAGAACTCACACAATTTTCTGAGTAACTTACAACGACCTTCTGATGAGGAAATTAGGGCCTTCACAGCTGCAGCAGTTGCTCAAGTCAAGAGCAACTACAATCTCAGAGGTAAAAATCGGGTAAGCAGCCCACATCAGCCAAAAGATGTTACTATAGGACAGCCAGTGCATGGTAATAAGGGGATGGAATTACAAAAAAGGCAGTGGGTTAATAATAAACAGAACTTCAGACATAAAACAGGTCATGAATCCCAAGGACCAGAAAATAGAATCCCTCAGGCTGACGATCAAGGCAAAGGTTCCCAAGACAAGAATGATGATCAGGGAACTATGAAAGTAAAAGCTAAATCAGTTCAAGATAAAAGCAAGATTGTGGAGCAAGCTACAGCTGTTATACAAAATTATGCTCCATTTGATATAGCTCAGGTCCTCTCCCAGGTAAAAGTCTCTGTTCCACTTATGGAACTCATGAAAGTGGAAGAAATCAAGAACATGACAGTATCCCTAATTTCAGGGGTGCCCTTTCAAGCTAAACAAAATGTTCAGATCCAGGGTGAGAAACATGTCATGTGTAATGAAGAAGATGAGGCTCCTGAAGTCTATTTAGGAGTGACTATGACAAAGTGTCCTTCACAAGTGGAACCATTTTATGTTTCCCTGGTTATAAATGGAAAAATAATCAGAAATTGTATGCTTGACTCTGGAGCATCTACAAATGTCATGCCTTTGGCCATCATGCAACAAGCTGGATTGAAAATTGACAAGGCATGTGGAAAATGTTATGCTATGGATGCCAGAGAGGTACCAGTTATTGGAATCATGAAGGATGTAGATTTCAAACTGGCAGCATTTCCTGAAAAGAGATATAAAATGAATATAACAGTGGTTGACATCAAGCCACAGTATGGTATGTTGTTGTCAAGAAGATGGGCAGCACTAATTGGTGGAAGTATGCAGCTGGACCTGTCATATGCCATGATTCCAATGAATGGCAGGGATGTTAAGCTAATCAGAGAACAAAGATCATCAGAGACAGTGGAAGACCAAGAAGCAGAGGAACAGGTATGCTTTGTAGACACTGACTGTGATAACTTCAAGGTTGTCTCAGATGATACAGAAGATAAAAAGAAAAATGTCTGCATTGAAGAATTGGATCAGTGAGGTTTGTGGACCATGTTTTTTGATGGAGCTTGTGCAAAAGAAGGCTCTGGAGCTGGAGTTGTTTTCCTGTCTCCAACTGGTAAGCTCCTCAAATTCTCTTTCTTGCTGAGGTTTGATTGCACAAACAACATTGCAGAATATGAGGCTTTACTCTTAGGCCTAAATATTGCTCTCAAACATGGAATCAAAATGTTAAGAGTATTTGGGGATTCTGAGCTGATTGTATCCCAAATTAGAGATAAGTATGCTTCAAAAAACAAAAGATTGAAACAATACAAGCATGCTGTTTGGGATACCATTGAACTATTTGATGCATTTTCAATAGGCTGGGTAGAGAGGTCAAAGAATGTTATGGTTGATTTCTTAGCCAATGTTGCAATAAGGCCAGATGACATCACTCTATCAGATGTTACAAATGTAGAAGTTAAAATTAGGCCTGCAGTACCAGAAAATATATGCAGTTGGCAAGTGTTTAATGATGATAGGGACTTGTTAAAATTTTTGCACTGCATAGATGAATATGAGAATCAAGAAATTGATTTCCAAGCTTTTGTAGAAACCATAGATGGAAAAGAAACTCTTGTGGGAAAGGAGATAATTTAGTTGAAGACTAATAAAATCCCTAGAGGGTTGGTAGCTTTGGAAAGAGCTTTTGACAGTAAAGATAAATTGGTCACAAGGACATCTCCCACAAATAAGGAAGATTTAGAAGAGATAAATTTGGGGACATCTCAGGCCTCTCAGAAGGTATACATTGGTAAACAGCTCAAACCACACATTAGGAGTATGCTGATTGTATTACTGAAAAAGTATAAACATGTTTTTGCTTGGTCATATGAGGACCTAAAAGCCTATAGGGAAGATTTATTCCAGCATGAGATCCCATTGAAGCCTGGAGCTAAGCCATTTAGACAAAAGCAAAGACCTATTAATCCTACCTTAGCTCCAAAGATGCAAGAAGAACTCAAAAGGCTCAGGGAAGCTGGAATAATTGTGCCAATCAGGCATTCAACTTGGGTGTCTAACCTTGTCCCAGTCAGAAAAAAGAATGGTGATATTAGGCTTTGTGTTGACTTCAGGAACTTGAATGTATCCTCTTTAAAGGATAACTATCCACTGCCTAATATGGAAGCTATGTTGCAGAGAGTGACTGGTTGTGAACTCTTATCTATGATGGATGGATTTTCAGGTTATAATCAGGTGAAGGTGAAGGAATCAGAACAGTATAAGACCGCCTTTACCACTCCATGGGGAACTTATGTGTATGTTAGAATGCCCTTCGGACTAACCAATGCAGGTGCTACATTTCAAAGAGCAATGGATGTTGCTTTTGCAGGGTTGATTGATTCAATCCTGGCTGTATATCAGGATGACTTGACTGCTTACTCAAAGAAAGAAGAGCAGCATTGTTTGCATCTGGAGCAGATTTTCATAAGAGCACTAGAGTATGGTATTTCTTTAAATCCAAAGAAGTGTGCCTTTGGGGTAGTTGAAGGAAAGCTCCTGGGACATATTGTTTCCAAGGATGGAGTCAGGATAGATCCAGAGAGAGTGGCTGCTATTGACAGAATTCAAATGCCAAAAACTGTAAAAGGAGTTCAGTCCTTCTTTGGACAGATAAATTTTGTTAGGAGATTTGTTCCCAACTTTGCAGAAACCACAAGGAACATTTCCAAGATGATGAAGAAGGATGTAACTGTCCACTGGGAAAGTGAAGCAATAGAATCATTTCAGAGTATCAAAGAGGCAATCAAGATGGCCCCTGTTCTTAAATCTCCTGATTTTTCTAGGCCATTCCAAGTATTTTCATTTGCTTCCTTTCATACTGTTGCTGCATGTTTGCTACAGAAAAATGAAGATGGTTTTGAACAGCCCATAGCTTTCTTCAGTATGTCCTTGCAGGCCTCTGAGTTGAAATATGATATTATGGAAAAACAAGCATATGCACTAGTCAGAGCCATCAAAAGTTTCAGACCTTACCTGGTAGGATCACATATAATTGCATATGTACCCCATGCAGCAGTCAAAGACATATTCACTCAGCAGGAGGTGACTGGAAGAAGGTGCAGATGGATAAACAAATTGCAAGAGTTTAACATAGACATACAAATTACCAAGTTGGTAAGAGGACAAGGATTAGCCAAGATGATGGCACAGTCAAACTTGGAAGCATGCCAAGTTAATGCAGTCCAAAATGAGAGTGTAAATGTATCAGGATCTGAATGGTACAAGGATATTATCTACTACTTGCAAAATCTGAATTGTCCTTCCCATTTCAGTGACAGTCAAAAGAGGACTTTAAAGTTACATGCAATCAGGTATGTTATTGTTCAAGGTGAGCTATACTGGAAAAACCCTGATGGTGTGCTGCTGAGATGTGTGGATGAGGATATGGCTAACAATGTTTTGATTGATATGCATAAAGGATTGTGGGGTGGACATTATACTGCCCAAACAACAGCTCATAAAATTCTCAGAGCAGGATATTGGTGGCCCACTCTCTTTTCAGATGCACAAAAGTTAGTGAGGAAGTGTGACCCTTGCCAAAGATTTTCAGGAAAGTTGAAATATGATGGTGCTTTACCCCTCAGAACTGTAACTGTGGATGCTCCATTTCAGCAATGGGGAATTGACTTCATAGGGGAAATTGCAGACAAATCAAGTGGGGGACACAGTTGGATTTTGGTGGCAACTGATTACTTTACCAAATGGATTGAGGCCATTCCAACTAAGAGAGCTACAAGTAAGGTGGTGACAGATTTCATGCTAGAAAATATTATCATCAGGTTTGGAGTACCATTCAAGATAGTCACTGATAATGCTATGTGCTTTAGATCAGGTGAATTTGTTGATTTTTGCAACAGGTATGGGATAAATCTATCATATGCATCACCATATCACCCACAAGGGAATGGTCAAGCAGAATCAAGCAATAAAAGCATCATGAAAATTATCAAGAGGATACTGGACAAGAACAAGAGAGCTTGGGACTCAAAATTAAAGTTAGCCATATGGGCTGATAGAGTGACAGTAAAAAGGGCTATTGGAATGTCACCCTTTGAGCTAGTATATGGTGCATCAGCCAGATTGCCCACAAACAATCTACTGCCAGTTTACAAGTTCATCCAAGAAAATGATGAGGAGATTGAAGATTCCATGACAGAAAGAGTGAACCAGCTGGTTGCATCGGATGAAAACAGAAGGAAAGCCCACCAGATCAATCTCAAGAGACAACAAGATGTGAAATATCAGTTTGACAGGAGAGCTATAAAAAGGAAGTTTCAAGTCAATGATCTGGTGCTTATTTGGAATGCAAAAGGTCAAGAAAAGGGTAAACATGGTAAATTTGAACCCTTATGGATGGGCCCATATCAGATTTACAGTGCTCATGGGGAGGATTCTTATTTCCTCCAGGCCTTAGGTGGTGAATTTCTGGAATTGCCTGTGCATGGCCAATTCCTTAAGTTCCATTTTGCATAGATGACTTGTCGCTGTGCACATTTGTAAAAACATGTATATATTGTAAGTGCCTTGTACAGTTCGTGCTTTTTGGTTTTTGCTTGGTCTGCCCAGAGATCTGGTTCTTGCTGCAGGTTTTCACCTGCACGTCCCCATTCGGAGCCAGTGTTAGCACTCATTTTGACCTGGAGGTTGATTTTTCATGTTTAGGGAGTTTCTTCATTTGAACCCTATATCTTCTTGCCCATTTTTCTAAGTGTTGGACTTCCTCAGCATTTTTTAGCTGCAGCATCATATTTTCTTTAGAGGAGGTCATCATCATCATGTTTCCAGACATCACCCTGATGTTGCTTACGAGGGTCATCATATTTTCTGTCAGCATAATCTTTCGCTGGGGTGATATTCTAACATCGGGTGATCTTACTTAAGATCATCCTGATGATGTTGCTGCAAAGTCCTAAGTATGATCCGATCTTCATCGGGGTCATCATATTTGAACATCGGGTGATCTTAGTCAAGATCATCCTGATGTTGTTTTATCACTTCATGTTCATTGTTTTATCACCCTGATGATGCTGACGTCATTCTTATGTCAGGGTGATATCTGTTTTTCTACCTGTCTGCATCATGATATTTTCGAAGGGAGATATTCGCCTGTCGGCTTCATGCATTGTCCAATGGGGGTGATCATTTCAAATATCAGTCACATATTCATATATCACCCCGATCTTATAGTGGAGCTACAGTGCAGCATGATATGTGTGTATCAGGATGATATTTCCAAATATCCAGTTATCTTCCGAATATCATCCTGATGCCGATGTATGGTGACGTCATCAAGGTCCGGGGGGGGTCATATTTCTAACACTGATCATCTTGTGGAGATCCCCCGATATTTGCAAACATGACGATGACGTCATCCAAATATGAGGAGGTGCGCGATAGGCAGATATGCTGATGACGTCAGCAGGATATGACGGTGACATCAGCAGGATGTTCATCGGCCAGACATTTAGTATCGGCTGAGCAGGAGGATCTTCCTCCGATGCATCAGGTTGTGCCGATGAAGGCGATTATCATGTAGGTGATATTGCGATGATGATGCTGACGTCAGGGTGATATTTCAAGCAACAGGATATCATGCTGTTGGAGGATGATGATGAAGGCTTATACTAGTGTCGTCGGGAGCAAAAGCATCGACATCATATATGCTCGTGGCCTAGTATATAAAGTGTTGAAATGGTCGCCGCGGGGTGCATGTGGGATAATTGGTATCCTGCATATTTTGAAATATCATGATGATGTATCTTGGCATGAAACGGTTGTGACGCACAATTTTCTGCATTTCCCAAGGCCGCGGGTTGGTGCGCCATTAATGGCGAAGGTTGCAAAGGTATGGACGGATCTGGTACCCGATTGAAGGTGTACATCAACGGACAGTGGCGCAGGGCTCAATGTTTCTTCCTGTCTCCTCCCCTACCTACTGCATTCATGTTTGGGCGCCAATCTGACTGTGTTACCATTTTTCAGGTTGTTGAAAGTTGAAGATTCTTGGCTCTGTAATTCAAAACAAGCTGATCTGGTCGCTCTGTACAGCTAAACCTGTGAGTTTATGTATCTCTTGTTGTATGTTTTGGCATGAACCCGCTGATTTCATGATTAATCTTATATGAGAAATGCTATCTTAGCATGTGTTTTGTTAATTCTGTCTCCAGTATTGCATGTATCTTTCTTCTGAGTCTGGATATTTAAGCAATATTTGAGACTCTAGAACATAGAATTCCTATGTTGAATGTCTGATCTTTTAATTTCTGCTCAAGGGGTAGATTAAACTGTTTTCAGGTTGAACATTGGGGAGGGTATACTGCAGTAGGGATGCCATAAGTAGAGATAACTTAACACTCTGTATTGGGAGATGTCTGTAAGGCAGGTATCATATATATCCCCCTGAAATCCAGTTTTAGCTGTTCATGCTGATCATTCACAGGTGTATATCTACCGACTCCAGGCCCTGGATAGGCACCAATCTTGCTTTGTGTTTGTGTTACAACCATGTTCAGCTTTGCATCCAAACTCAAAATCATAATCAAACTCTAAAGCAACCATTAGGACATTAGAATTAGTTTTAGGATCCTCAGTCCTCTGTCTACAACTGCAAATAGGCCCAAAGCTAGCCCCTTTGCTCTTATCTTTCAGTTTTGGTCTACTTACAGGAGGACTTATCTGCTTTCTGACAGCATCCCAATCCTTGTATGTGTATCTCGTGGATGTTGAGTAGGGAATACCCCCCTAGGTCTTGCAGAGCCTGAAGAAGAAGAGGAGATAAAATATAGGGTCTATCTCCTACACTGTTGGCCCCTGGCCCAGAGATCCTGTTGATCACTGATGGCTACCTTGTAGGGAAATCTGGGAATAAGCATCCAGTCTGGGAAAAAACCAACATGTGGTTCTTCTAATATACAACTACCTATGTCATCTAATATGGATGATGATGATGCTTTTTTTGAAGACCCATATGACACTGATTCATGACTAGTGATGGTTGATTGTTGACACTTGACATTATTATTTTTAATTTTAATATATATCATGACATTCGAGTTTGACTAATTGACATTGTAGTATTTTTAATTTTTATTGTTTCAATGTTTTATGGAGGTTTTGTTTATTATAATTAAATGATCATGATGCTATGTGGTATATAGAACTTAGTTTCTACTGCAAATATGTATATATTTCTGATTTTTATATGTTTTTGTATTAACAAATCCAAAACGAACCCGCAACAATTTTTTTTGGACCGAATCCACGAATTGAACCTGCGAATCCGAATTCGAATCCGAATCAGTATCAGGATCGGTAACTTAGTTTGTATACATTTAGGGTTTTCCTCTTATCACATTTGCTGATAAGGTTGTACTGGACATTTGAAAATGTGACAACATTTTAAATATATTACAAGCTTTGTACTTGTCATTTGTTCTCTCCATTTGAATGCATGCAGTTCATTTTGGATAACTAAGTATGTTTGAAGCACAAAACTTGCAATCTGATACAGCATATGCTTAGATCAATTTCTTTGTTTCCTTTCCATTGTTTTCTTTTCTGTTACCTGAGACTCTGTAGCCCAGTTGGATTGGCACCGGTCTTGGCTCCATCAGACCAATCTCATACCATTTAAAACAAACAAACGTTTACTAGTGGTTTAGGGGAAGGACCATTGTTCCTGTGTATGTATACTTGCATAGTTTGTATCAGCTATATAGGGGTTTTGTGACAGCCAGTTGTTCTTGGTTCAGTGACAGTTTTGGGACCAAGATAACAAGTTGGGTTTGGCTGTTTGTTGGTTTTTAGTTATTCATGTTGTTTGAACTCAATAACTGTTAAGGTATGCCCCTTGGAATATCCCTCCAGAGTTAGCTGAGCTCGAAGTGTAGGGGATGAAACCCACTCCCGTAGAGTTGACCTTAAACCCTCCATGTTTTGTTGATGGACCGATTATGCTAGCATGACAAAAACCTTGGCCTTGTGAGTGTGATTCCGTTCTAGGAAGTGGAGTTGTGGTTTTGGGACCCAAGACCAGCCTAATCTCACGCGCCAAAACAAGAGAAGGATAAATCAAATCAAAATGCTCTCAGTAGAATGGTGCGTTCAACTATCATTTCACATGTTTCATCAGAGAAGTATAGTTTGTGCAAGATGTGTTTGAAGTCCTTCCTTCGCTCCTCATCAAAGGTAGAGCTATCAAAAATTCAAAAATACTGAAGCCGAACAAAGGCACATGTGCCTATTCTCCCACGTGCCATGCCAAACACATCTCAACAAAAGATAATTGAAGGTTTGCATGAGTAAAAGTGTGCCAGTATGGAGTTTGGCACATCGTTTCAAGGTAAAGATGATTATAGAGTATAAAAGCGTGGCTTGCTTCTCCTCGATGCGCCATAACAAAGAACGTTTGTTTTGCAAAAGTGTGTCATATCAAGTGTTGAGGTGCACATCTTGCACACCGTACATGCTTGGTCAAAATCAAGGTGCGCTCTCCTTAGATTCTATGTGCCTCAACAAAGGAGACAAAGTGTCAAAGCACACTTTCCTTCAGATTGACACGTCTAAACAAAGGGGTTGGTGAAGAGGTGTTTTTAGTATGAAACAACGTGCCTCCCTACAAATTCACATGCCACACCATAGTCTAAAGTGTGCCTAGGAGAATACTTGCACTTTTAAAGTTTTATAAAATCCTGAGTATTCATTTAATGTATAGGCACACGCTCCTACACTTGGACACGCCTATACATTGCTTATGATTTTATTTAAAAACAACTCCAGTTGACCTTCTATTTCAGGCCGGCCACTTCAGTTGCTAAGTGATGCCTCTTTTCATGCAATTCATGCCTTTTCAAAGAACAAAAACAAAGACTATTTATAGGTGTGAAGTTAAGTTATATTTTTCGTGCAAAAAGCCAAATCTAATTGAAGAAAAAGGCACCACTCCATTTTATTATAAATAGGAGCCTTCTTTTATTTATTTTTATAATATTCATACATCAAAGGGGAGGAAAGTGCAAGATATTGTTTTTTGCAGCAGCATCGAGGCAAAAGAGCAAAGTTTCCATTTTTATTCATAGGTACAACAAATTGCAGCATAAAGAAAGAAGACAAGGTTTTTATTCTTCTACAACGGCATACCAAGGAGAAATTTTTGTTTTTATCAGTTAGTGCAGTCAAAATAGGGAGCAAAATCATACTTTTCATAGCAGATTGAAGGCATAAATCAACAATTTAAAGGCAGATTTTTTTCAAAAAAATCTTTTCAAGTGCGAACAGCAGCAAAAATTCATATCAGCCTTCCAATTTCTTGATTTTTCTCTCAAATTATCAAAAAATCCAAAAAGAGGAGATTTTTGTCTAAATTCCACATTCAAGAAGAGTTTTTGATTAATTAAGCCATTTAAGAAACAAATTTATGTCAAGTCGCACCAAAAGGATTCGACCTCGAAGGCATGATCAAGGAAGGCAATGGCACAACGAAGAAATAGTTGCATTTTGGCCTCATCCAAGTGGGCTCTTTTCCCATCGCTGTGCAAAGTCTTGAATTCATCTTGGTTTGTATCAAGCACTATGACCCTAAAAGCAGGGAGATAAGGTCCGTTGATGGACGTGTTGGGACCCAATCTGAAAATTTCCAAATCCACCTAGGTCCTTTCTTATTTGGTGAATTTTACCTATGTTTTGCCTTTTGTTTTCCCTTATGATCCTATAAATGTGTTGAGAATTGAAAAATCCAATATTATTCTAAGTTCAAAGGGTTTTTCCTTTGTTTTTTGGCATTTTTTGTGTTTTGCAGGATTGTACCCTGTTGTAGGACCTCCTCCTTCCTTCCATATCCTATTCCATGTTCCTTTCTCCCTTTTTTGCCCATTTTGTCTTGGATGTGTTTTTGGTCATCTCCATAGTCTTCCTCTTATGTTCAACATTCCAAAGATCCATAAAACTTCTAAGTTGGGTGGTTCCCTTGTCATTTTTTGGTGCTTTTTGTGTTTTGCGGGATTTCACCCTACTACAGGATGTGGAACTTTACCTTGCTACTGCACTTCTTGTTTTGCTTGATTTCTCCCCTTGCAGGATTTCACCCTGCTACTACATGTGGGAGATTCACCCTGCTATTGCACATCATGTTCTTCCTAATTTCTCTGCTTGCGGGATTTCACCCTGCTACTGCATGTGGGAGATTCGCTATACTACTCACATCTTGTTTTGTCTAATTTCCCTCATTGTGGGATTTTGACCTCCTGTAGGATGTCCTTTGTTTTTTGCAGTATTTTGACCTCTTGCAGGACCTCCTTCCCACATATCTTGTGGTGCATCGTATCTCTGCAAAAAGTTCCAAAATGCCCTAGAACGTGCCAAAACTTCCTAGAATGCCATTAATGGCCATTTTAACTCCAACTACCCATTTTGTGCAGGAAAATATTTTTCAAACCCCTTTGCTCAACTTGCATGTGGCTCGAGGCAGATTTCGTAAGATTTAGTGGGTGTGCATTCAATGCTTTGGAGATGCAGTAGTGCTTCGAATTCCCACCAGAATGCCCTAGGGCATACAAATGAAAGAGTTACAAATAAAACTCATTTTATCATTCAAAGGGTTGATCATTGAGTCAATTTTGGACCTATAGGTTCTTCAAGTGGATCTAGGGCATCAAATATTGCTGGTTTGGTCTGCAAAAGGAAGGAATACATCTTGTAAATCAGAGGAAAGATTTTCAATGTGCATTTGCATCTAATGGTATGTCTCCAAGGCAGTTTGTAATGATTCAGGGGAATGTATAGTCACAACTATGTATTTTCTTTTGCCACATTTGCTCGTATGAGTGTAATGAGGATTTGATGTATGTATGACAACATCAAATGCATTGCAAATATTTTGTAATGGCCTTTTTTTCATTTCACATGGGTTATTGCAGTTATGTTCGGAATTACTAAGTATGTCCATTGTATGTAATGTTATCTATGATTTTACTTGATTGCATATCTGGTTCTATTGATGTTTTGCAAATATCTCTTTCTACCTTGCATTCGGTGACCCTGTTGCCCAATGGAGTAGGCACCAGTCTGATTGGTGAAGGATCAAACATCTTCCATTTTATAATCATGTGTTCTATTGGCTGTAGGATTAGATTAGGGTTTCACATGATGATCATGATTCATTATTGCAAATCAGGGAACAATCATAAGTGACTTTTAGTGTTTAGATCATCAAAGAATTGCGTTCTTGCATACTTGCACCTTGCTATTGTGTCTGAAATGTTAAATTGATTCACTTGTGGGAATTATAATACTATTGTCATCTATAGATGCATACACAAGGTGGCAGTTTCAGCTTAGAGGTTTTATATGCAACTAATTTGTAATGACCTAGTGACAATTATAGGGGTCAAGTGTATGTTGGGTACAGTTTCCATTGTTTTAGTCATGCTTATTTTAATTGGTTTAAAACCTTGTTAAGGAATACCTCTCGGAATACCCTCCCGAGTCTAGCTGAGCTCAAAGTGCAGGAAAGATTACTCACTCTCGTCAATTGGCCTTTAACCATCCTCAATCTGTTGATGAGCCTCTATTTTATCTTCTTGATGGCACCCCCTGGCCATGAAGGTGAAAGCATTCTCTAAGATTGTGGACCTGTGGTTTCAGGACCCAACATAATGGTGTTGTTGTCGGGGACAATTTGATTCTGGTTATATTTTCAAATCTTTGCTATCTAGTAAAGTTAATGTGGTTACAGTAGTGCCAATTTGAAAAGCTTACAAAGTAGTCTCTTCCAAGTGAAGAGTGGCAACTTTGTTTCAGTCAACCTAGAAATTAGTTTACAATTGAAAGAGTTTACAATGAAACGAAGGAGACAATACCAAGATCAATCGGGACATGAAGATTCCTTAGATCGCATTAGAAGTCAACGAAACAAATGGAGAGCTAAAAATACTGGCAAGTCCTCTAGACTAAACGTTCAAGATCAAGTAGGAACATCTGGAAGAAATTGTTGTCACTTCAATTTGCACCCTGTTGTTGGAGCTTTTGGCAGTTCCAACAAATTCAGTGAAACATGGCATTGGTCTCAAGGTGTGGGATCTTGCAATTGAGACCAAACCTCCAAAGAAGGCTAGTTCCTCTTTTTGAGTTTAAGGCTCAGAGAATGATGGCTAAATCTAATGCTAATGCTCATAGGGAAAAGGGGAAGAAGAAACTAAAATTAAAAGGGGGTGATGCACCAGATTTAGAGTGTTTAGCTGGAACTGACATAACACAGTAATGATTTCGAAGGCTGAATAAACTAACACAGACTCATCTATTCTTTAATAGAGGCCAAAATGAAATACTGAAACTTATAAAGGGATTGTTTTATCCACAAGATAAATGAGCAACATTCAAGCAGACACAGTGTAGAAGAAAATGAGAGGCAAAATCAGTTGCTTGTATTAATCATAGAGGCTAAATAGCCATTACAAAAGGAGAATTCACTGCAGAAGAAATAAACACAAAATAACTAGTTACATTCATAAGCGAATCACTATCAGAGACATCAAAGGCTTAGCATCAAGTATAATGTATTAGATCCGACTGGTTCTTGTAATGCATTACAAGGTCTGAAAATGCAACAAACTCCCCTTGCTTGTGGAATGACCCAGAAGAACAACTAACAACAATTACATCTCTTTTACATGTATATATAACTTTTCAAATCGTTGTGCAGCTACAGGTGTTGAATTTTGGTCAACTATTTTGCCCAGGCATCCACGCTGCATTCAATTTGGCCCATGGCCTTATCAAAAAACCTTTCAAAGTTGGACGGCGGCCATGCCCTGACAGGTTTGCAAATTATGCAGAAGAAGATTACCTACACGCATGGGTGGAAGGCGCATTGAAGAGGGAGGGTCCGAAATCCTTCCATGGTGCCTACAAATTCATTCTCTCCCTCACGCATATAAGCACATTGAAGATTTTAACTGTTTCAACTACCTCAATTTGACTAATCTGCAACATTGTCCTTCAGGTATTAATTTGCTCTGCAACAATGGTGTGATTTCAGGAAATTGTGCCCTACAAGCTCTTACAAAGATTTTACAACACTTTAAAGTTTCGTATTTTAATTTTGCCCTTGGCGCTATGATTTTCTCCATTATCGATGAATTTGCCCTTTGGCAAACTCCTCTCTTTATCGCTTTTTTTTAATTTCCTTGCTTAATCTCTCTTTGGTCGGCAAAATCTTCATTTGGCAAACCATCGGTTCTTTGTTTTCTCCTTTTGGCCCTTTTATCGGCAAATTGCCCTATTGGCAAACTTGAAAAACCACAAACTGATTGGTGAGTTTGCAACTTTGCCAATTCCCCGATTTCTCCCTCGCTCGGTCTTCGGCTTGCTTTGTCTCTTTCTGCCTTATTGGCAAACTTTCCCTTTTGTGAACCTGGCTTTGCTTTGTCCTTTCCTTAGTCACTTTTCTACCTTTGGCTCCTTTAGTCGGCAAATCGCCTTATTGGTGAACTTGAGAAACCGCAAACTGATCGATGAGTTTGCAATTTTGCCGATTCCCTGATTTCTCCCTTTTGTTTGATCTTTTGCCTTTGTTTACTCCCAAAATAACTACAACCCAAAACCCTAAAACATTTTATAATCACCTAGGCCAGGGGTGTCATCAGGGTGACTAAAAGAGGTTCATCAACAAGTTCTGGGTGATTTTGGACAACCTACAGGAGTGGGTAGACTCCTCTGCACTTCAGGTTCAACTAGACCTAGGAGGGATATTCCTAGAGGCGCTAAATATGGCACGAACAAACAAATACAGTCATACCCAATGTACACTTGACCCCAAAGTTGTCACTAGGTCAAGACGAACTGATTGCACAGGCCTTTGATTAAGATGATAAAAGCAATCCTACAGAATGAGGATGCTGATGGAACTACAATTGTGATTAAAACGTGATGTATTGTTGTGATTTTTAATAAAGTGTGGATGATTGTGATCTTCTCAGACCGGTGCCTATCCAATGGGCTACAGAGTTTGAATTTTATCAAAGGAAAGCATTAAAAGGGGGTGTATGAATGCTTATCTGGTTATTCAGAGTCAGACGCACAAAACCAATATCAAACCATGAGAATACTTAATAATCCAACGCCATACAACATTCTTCCATACGTAATACTGAAATGACCATTTACAAATCTTGAAAATGGATTAAGAACTTGTCACATTCATTCAAATCAGATTTTACAATCATACCACGAAGTGTGGTAAAGGAAAACCTTAACTGCGATAGAGATTTCCTGAAAGAACATTTACAGTAATGGAGAAAAACAATGAATTGATACCAATATTACAATATAGTTCGCATACACTTCTGGTGAATGCTTCCTGAAGAATTGAAAATAAACAACAGATGAAGCCCTAACTGCTTTGGACGCACAACACCTGTAGAGAGAAATTTTTCTTAGAATGATCAACCCTTGAAAAGAGTTCAGATCTTGCCTTTATAGCCTTCACATACACATATGAGAATGAAATGGATGCCAAAGTCCTCAACCACCCCACCAACTACATTAAAAGCATTGAATTTGGCCACCCACTTCGCATTAATGGCGTCCCCGGAAGTAGTTGGCGCGTTCCCAGGTGGTTGGAGGAGCGTGGAAGGTCAGGAAGTCAACCTCCGAAAAATCAGACTTTCGGACTTAGGACCTTTGGCCTTTCGGCCTTCTGCCTTTGTTTTCTTCAATCTTCCTATCTCTCTTTACCTTGTCAGACTTTGGGCTTCGAGTGTTCCACATTTCACCTTCCAAAAGGAAAAAGGAAGGAAATGGAAACACCCGCCTTCCGATGCCTGCAACACTTAGCATAGTATTGTCCCTGTTGGACTTCGGCCTTCGGGTCTTCACTGTTTTGCCTTCCAAAAGGAAGAAGAGAGAACACATAACTCCGACCCCCCGAAGTCCGCCTTAGAAAATTTCTTTAAACCTTAGGTGGACGTCGGCCTTCGGGCCTTCTCTACAACGCTTGCCATTAAGAAGACGGAAGGGAGGAACTCCAACCTCCGAAACTCCGCTAAACACTTAGAATTTCAACACTTAGGCAATTTTCGGGGCCAAATGGAGGAAGCACAAAAGGAGGAAGCCCGAAACTCTGACGTCCAACAAAGGGAGAAAATACAAGGGAATACTTAGAAATTTTTTGACTTAGTCATTTTTGGGCTTTTCTCTTGTACTTTCAAAAGGCAAACACATGAAAACCTATGAAAGATGTCTCAGATCGGTTATAAACTTTAGATTCAAATGGGATTGAAATAGAACTTGGGGGAAAAATGGGGCATTTTGGGGACTGATTTTTTTGGTGTCAACAACCTCCTTTTCACCTTATCGGCGAATCTTCTTGCTCACGAACTTGCCTTGCCAACCACTTAGCCGATCTTTATTTTTTCTGCCCTTATCGGAGAAAACTCTCCTTCACGAACTATTTCTGTCTTTTTCTTCGTTCCTCGCTTAGTCGGCGATTTTGCCGAGCGGCAAACCAAGAGGTTTGCTAACTTTCCCCTTCGCTGGTGACTTTGCCTTTTTGCCTTTGGCTTGGCCTGGCCTTCATTGGTCGGCGAAGTCACCGATCGGCGAACCAATTGGTTCGCCAACTTTGAGTTTTGCCAATAAAGGCAAACTCTTTTGTCTTTGCTTTCGCTCCCTCAAAGGAAACCTTTCTTGATGCCTTGCCCTCCTTAGTCAGCGAATCATCCAATTGGCGAATTGGCTGATCGGCAAACCACAGGTTCGTCAAACTCAAATTTTGCCGACTAAGGTAAAAACAAAGGCAAAACACTTAGAATTTTTAGGGATTTTTGAAGGGAGGCTTTCTTCCATTTAAGCTTTCTCAGATTGGATATTTCTAATGGAAGAAAGGTGGGATTTTTGGGCTATTTTGGCCTGGGCTAAAATATGACAACAAAAATGACGTATTTGTAGATTTGAGAAACCAATACCAGTATACATCAGAAGATTTTGCTGATAACATACTTAGGACAAATAGAAGAATGAATAGAAATGAATATGGAGTTCAACGTAATAAAAATCTTATTGGTAGGGGAAGTAGGGATAGATCCCGAGAGGCAAAAAGGTGAACCTTCGGCATGCCAAATCAAAATGCAGAAACACATGATGCTGGTCGGCATCCTCCTTCACCTAATATGTCACAAAGAAATGAACAGGATACATCTTTCCATGATGCTAATGAGCTAGCACATTCAGATGTTGAAGAAGGGGAAATAACTCTTTGAGGAATTAGAACTATTAGATCATATTAGACAAGGGAGACAATGTAATGTCCCCTTCGTCTGCTTGAGCTTTAACGAAGACCATTAGCCTATTTTAATTCCTGTAGGCTATTTGGGAATGGAACTAAGGGAATGTTTAATTAATTAAACATTAAGTCATCTAAAGTTATTTCTAAAGACAACTTATATTTAATTAATTATTTATGCTTAACAAAAGATTATAATATGACCTTATAAAGTGTTGCTAGACTTGGGGTACAAAAGTGAATTTGTGAAATAGAACACTTTATGGTTTGAGCGGGAAAATAAAAGAAATAAAAGAAAATAAAATACTTTCCCCCGAAAAGTTATAAAATGAGGTTTTGGAGGAAAAGTGCTTCTTGACATTTCCATTTTCTTGAAAACCCTATTGGGAGATTGAGCAGTTTGTTCAATCTTTTAGCCTTTGACGAAACCCTAAGGTGAATATTGGTTTCGTGGACAAAAACCCACCTAGTCAGTCCTTGGTGAATTCATTTAGGATTCACAGTTGTATAAAACGAATGAAGATTTGAAGAAGATTGCACTGAAGAGTTTGTCTCTACCAGGTTTGGTATTTGCTCTTCCAGGGACTGTATAGTACAAATTTATTGGGATTTGTTGAGCAAATAATAAATTTGTGAAGATATTGAAAGGTCATTGCACATACTGGGAGTTTGGAGTGAGGCGCCACAAGCTAGGGTTTCAGATTTTATTTTCCCAGCCGCCTCATACATTGTAATTTGCTGGCTGCCCAGATTTGGAGGTAGTTTGTTTGAGATTGTGTGCTGAATGTATATCTGAGGCAGGTTGAATTTGTAAAGGGGGATGTGAGACCTTCTTGAACTGGCGCACATTATTTGGAAGTCAGACAAGGTACATGGAGGAATTGGGTGTGAAGCGTACCATCATTTAAGAGTATAAACCCTTTTGCAATCTGTATCATCTTTTAAAATTAACTTGGAGGAGATTCGCTGATTTGTGAAGGAGTGGTGGGGTCCAGAATATTGTTGATATCATACTCCAAGTTTGCCGCTTAATATTAAGAGCTAGAAACTCCTAGTATGGTTGATTGCAGCCTTATATGAAGGCTGAAATATGAATCGCCTCATTCATGATGCAGCACTATTGAAGTGTGATTGAGATTCAACTGGTATATAGTCACCTACAACAACAATAAGGTCAGAAAATTACCAGTTTATTTTATGAAATATTGTATATGAATTTTCTATACATATAGAAGTAATAATATTGTGCTTCATAAGTATTATCTTGTAAGCTCCTCTTGACATTCTCATGATTGAAAAGAACTTCTGTTTATGAAAAAATTGTAAGAATAATATGCTACAGCAGTGAGCTTTACATTTAAAAAAAAAATGTATTATTTTCCATCATTACAACTGTGAGCATTTTGTCAAACATTTTTTAAAATACACACAGATCCAGTAAGGCTCATTACATACAAGAACTCCAAGAAAAAACGGAATTGCAGCAAGCTCAATTTGCTCAGCAGGCACAATCTGAAGCTCAAGCAGCCCAACAACAAAATAGAAATCAGCATTTTGATCAACCTCCTCCAAATTAGCAAAATAGGAACACAAGTCAGATGTATTATGTTCCTAATCAGCCTCAACAACAACAACAATTTGATCAACAGTTTAGAAATATCGCAAACCCAAGACTTGCATTTCGAAGATAGGCTCAAAGGTTCCCTCTGATAAGGTAGCCTTTGGGAGTAGAGAGGTATAAACAATTGGATCTCTTGGGTATCCCAGTCTTGCCTAATGCAATTCCAAATGAGATAAGAGGGAAGATACCTAGATTTCAGGGTAACAATGCAGTTGCTAGGGAAGAACATTTGAGGCATTTTATTAATGTTACTAATGAGTATGAGATAGATCATGAGGATGTGATGATGAAACTGTTTGTGCATTCATTAGAAGAGAGTGCCGGAGAATGGTACAAAAGTCTCTTAGACAATAGTATTGATTCTTGGGAGGAGTTCATGAGAGTTTTTAGGCTTTAGTATGGGTATCGAATAGATCCTAAATTTGCTCTGCATGAACTTACAGCCATTAAAAAGGGAGTAAATGAAACTGTAATTCATTTAACAATCCCTGATGGCCTCAACCTTGGTTATGTGTCTTCTTCTCATTGGAGTTTTCCATGAGTGTTGGACTATAGTAGCCTACCTTTGGATGTTTGTCTTATTTTTTGTTGTCTTGTAATGATCTAGCTTATTGAAATTAGTCAGATTGTATGTTTTCTTTTTATTGTATACCTCATTAGAGTCGGTATGATTGCTTGCTAATTGATGACTATCTACTTCATCACAGTTGGATTGATCATCTGATGACTTTGTTCTAGTTATTTTTTCTATACACCTAATCTCATTCATAAATAAATTACATGTAGATAGTAGTTGATTTTAATCTATGATTTTAATGGGGTTTCCAAGGACTGATGTGGTACTAGTTGCTCTCTTCAAAAGTAAAGTCCTAGTAATTTGCTGCATTTAATGCTAGTTCGACAAAGAGAGAGAAATATGTATTTTCATATTTAGAATTTCAGAAAAATTGTAACACATGATAATGGCATGTGAAAGTTATAATTATAAATGACTTGAGCGATGAGTCCAAACCAATGGATGATGACGTCACCAATCCCTTATTCCTCAATTTAGTACTTCATGTTGTCTTTTTGGCTCATGTACCCTTCAAGTCATAATGTTTTGAGATGGTTAGTGTAATGGAAAAGCCTCTTGTATTAACTATCATTTTTTCACAACTTTATTGACATAAGAAAAAATTTATTTTTGTACTAATGTAGGTTGAATACATTCATTTACTAAAACACGGACATATCAAGTTAGTGTTTTGAGATGGGAAGCATAATGGAAATTGTGTTCTATTAAGTATCCTTTCTTCACAAATTCATTTATTTAAGAATTAAAAGTTTTGTGTACGTAGCGTATTTTGAATGCATTCAGATCTAGATAGCGACTCTAATTAGTATGTGTTCAAAGAAGATAAATGTATGTTTATTGAGTCTGGATGAAGAGCATGTTGTTCTACTATGAAATGCTTTTCCCATTTCTAACTTAATCGATTGATGTGTTTAGGATCGGTGCGCATGCCTGCATCATTATGTGGTGTAGTTGGTTTGAAACCCACATTTGGACGTATCTCGCATTTTGGGTAAATATACTATACATTGAAAATGTTTAGAACTTTTCCTCATCAATGTGAGACTTCATATTGTATTACATCATTCTAGAGTACTAAGTTGATTGAATATGGGATAGAGATAATTTAAACTTTCATCATGCTAAACATGCAACATCGTTTGCCAGAGTACTTCCTCTCAATTGGACAGTGGGTATGGTTGGGGTGTTGGCAGCAACAGTGGAGGATGCGTTGTTTGTGTTAGTACCTCTTCAATAACTATGTATGTATCAAGTTATCTTTCTTTTTTCCCATGATCTCCTAAACTAATTATAGGAAGAACATAACTGATTTGCAGCTATACAGCAATAAGTGGCCATCTGCCATCTAACCAATTGGTTTCATTACCGGTGAGTTTCTCTTTAGAAAACTTGGGCAGCTTTCCACATGATTGGTCAGTGTTAAATTTTTCCATTTTCCTTTTCTGCTTTTTTATAGTTCTACTTCTAAGTATATTCTAATGCATCAAAAAATTATTCTTGAATAAATTGGATACAAGTTACTCATTGGATTTTGGATAATTTTTATTATAGCTGTCCTTGTAGACTTGAAGAGAGACCATGCCAATTTATTTGTGAGCTACATCCTAGATTTTTATGTAGACAATATTTCTTTGTAGTATTGAAAAGGAAAATAAATAATTCTTTCCTAAATGAGAGGGAGAGGAAAATCCATTTTACATAAATCTAGGGTAAATAAATAAATAACGTAAGCATTCAAAATCTACCTTAGATACTAGAGCAGGGGAGTGTAATAAATGTAAATAATTAAATGCTTTGGAAATTGAATAAAACAATAAATGTACTTAGTTGGAAAATTGTGATAGATGACAGAATGTGATTTATAGAGTAGAAATGTTAGTGAAGATTAGATGAATGCTTTGAATTAGTGAATTCTTTGTTTATCACTCTAGGCATTGTTGCGATTGCAGATTCAATCCCGCAAGTGTGGATGTGATTTGGGCCATAAAACCTAACCTAAAACTGTACATCATGTACTTGTAATTTACAAAACTTACAATGTTTCAAAGGTGTTTTCACATTCACACTGGATAAAACATAAATACACATTTTTTTTGGTTTGCAACGTGCAAAAGGTGGAGACACTTTCAATCACGAGGCAAGGATTTTGTGTTTTTTGACTAAAATTGGAAACTCTATTGCTAGACTCTTACACACCACTCAGTTAAATTTAGGGACTGAGTAGGGCAAGTACACAGATTGAATTGGTTAACACAAACACATAATCATGAATGCCATGATTAAATTGCATTTAAGATGGTACAAAACCACGACCTACATCTTCAATTTCGCTTGCAACACAAAGTTTGCAGATTCGTTGAATTGACTTAATCTTCAACATAGTTGACACATTTCAATGGATACTAGAAGCAAGACAAGCATAATGAAATCGAAATGAACAACAAGATCACAATCATATTGAGCACCAGATGACTAGCAATTTCAGCGTAATGAAGGCATGAGAATTGTTGTTTTATTGATGTTCGTTCACTAATACAATTGATTTCTCTACTGAATACTGAATAATATTGAATAATGAATACTAACTATGATAATGAATTCTGAATAATCCATGTGCAAACACACTTATTTATACTATTTACAAAGCAAATGCATGAAAATAAATAAAATAAAATAACTGTACTCCTAATCCTAGTTGTTGTTGTTTGTATGACATGCAAACTTTATTACAATCGTTTTGCTCCATTAATTATAATTCAAAAGCATGCAATCACCAGTTCAACTGACGATCAAAACATCCAACCTTGAGTTCAAACTCTTTAAATATCATTATCTTCCCTTTGAAAGGCATGTTCTCTACATGGAGAGGTGCATCTTCTAACTAAAGTGGTCAGCTAGTTTTGAGTTTCTTCTTTTATTATTATTATTTTAAAACAATTTTAAAATAACAAAAATAAGATGCGCCATATATAGGCATGCCTAAAGCCCATGAGATGCGCTTTTGCATTGGCTAAGTGAGTGAAGATTAGTGAGGATGCGCCTTTAGACTGGTTTCCACACATTTTTTTACCATAGTGCTTTCTAAGCACGTGAGATATTGATAAGGGGCGCTTGTAGTCTTTGTTTGAGTGCTCTCTATGAATAAGCGTGCCTTATTGGAAAGCACTCTCTTTTTTTGTTGAATTTATTACCTTCTTTCATGAGTGTGTTCACTGCTGACTTAGCTACTAGGCGTTGATCATTTACCAGCCACTACTTTGATTTCCATGCATTGAATCTTCCACAGAAACTTCAATTACTTCCTCGTAGATTTGGCAAGTGAGACATTGGTCTTCTTTTGCTAGTTGGAGGCACATTTGGAATGGTTCTAAGTGCCTTTCTTCCTGATGATGGCATGGATTTTATCACAGGACTTCCCAAAGTTTAGGGGAAGGATTGCATCTTTGTTGTGGTTGATGGATTGGCCAAATTTGCACATTTCTTTGTTGTTTCTACAGTGTTTACAGCAGCATAGGTGGCAGAATTATTTTTTAGAGAAGTGTTCAAATTACATGGGCTGCCCAAGAACACAGTGAGTGATAGGGACAACAAGTTCCTAAGTCTTTTTTGAAAAGAATTATTCATATTGAGTGGGACTGAGCTTACTCCTAGCACCAATTACCATCCACAGACTGATGGACAATCTGAAATTGTCAACAAATGGTTGGAGGGATATCTCAGAAATTATGTGTCAGGACAGTAGAAGGCTTGGGTAAGATGGTTACATTTGGGTGAATATTGTTATAACTCCTCTTACCATATGTCTATTAAGATGTCTCCATTCTTGGCTTTGTATGGTTATGAAGCACCTAGCTTCATTGATTTGTTGTTTGATGATAGTAGAGTACCCAGAGTTAAGGACTTTTTGCAGGAGAGCCAAGACATCATGAAATCTTCAAAGGACAACCTCAAAACCAGAAAAAACTATATGCAGATCAGCATCGAATAGAGCGTGTTTTTGATATTGGAGACATGGTTTATGTGAGGTTGCAGCCATACAAACAATCCACCCTCAAGAAGAGTGGAGTTGAGAAGTTGAAGCCACGATTGTATGGCCCGTTCAAGGTTATCAAGAAGATTGGAGAGGTGGCATATGAGTTAGAGCTACCTAAAGGTAGCAAAGTGTATAATGTCTTCCACGTTTCACGCCTTAAAAAGGCACTTGGACATAATGTTATTCCCTCATTTGATTTGCCTCCATTCGATGAAGAAGGGAGACTTGAGTTGGTTCGAGAAGCTATAATTGATCACAGAGAGCGTGCCTTGAGGAGGAAGACCATCAGAGAGTATTTGGTAAAGTGGAAGAACCTTCCTGTAGAGGATGCTACTTGGGAGAATGAGCACATTTTGCAGCATCCTGATTTGCAATTGCTTGGGGGCAAGCAATTCTAGGGAGGGAGGACTGTAATGTCCCCTTCTCATGCCTAGCCCATTGTGGGTCCAATAGCTTATTCATTCGAGTTCCCATAGGCTATTTGGTATGGTAAGGGACTCCTTGTTTTGTGGAGAGCTCTCGTTCAGTTATTTTTGACTTCTTTTGTTGACAATGAGCTTAGTTGATGATTAGGATTGCAGTGTAGCTTTCAGAAGTGTTTTCGGCTTTCCGGATTGTTCTCCAAACTTCTTGGAGAAGCCGTCTATTTTTAGAAATTCACCCAATTGGCGTCATTCTTTATCCCTAATCTCCTGGATGGTGTTGGTATGGTTTATTTTGCAGTTTGTTTCAGTTTGGGATTTTTTGTAAGTCAGGGTGATTAATTGAGCTATTTTATTATTATTTTCACTTAAGTCACCTAATGTTGGAATTAAATTAAAGTGACTAAGTGTTATAGTTCTTTGGAAAGGGAAAACGTTTTATTATTTGATTGTGCACATCAAAATGAGTGCCTTTACATGGGAAAAAGGAAATAATTAAGTTAGAGGCAAAAAGTAATTATTTCCAAGAAAGAATTATAATCTTGTGTAACTTCCAAAGTGTCTATGTAAGAGAAGTGAGGGCTCATTGTGGATTTTTATGTTTATGATTATATTGTTATGCTGTAGGAGTAAACCTGTGAGTTCTTCATACCTTCTTGAGGACGAGCACCCTCTTGAAGAAGTTCAGTTTCTGTGGTGAGAGATCCACCCTAGCTGAAAGAAGTGATTTCACTCAGAGATCACTCATGTTTTCAATGGAGATATATGGTTTTGATGTATTCTGATAATGGGAATATTTGATCTACAGTTGATTTGAATAAAGCATTGCATTTGCTGATCTTTGGAGTTTATTCTTTCCTCCCAGCTGACCATACATTTTGCAGGGCGCCGTACAACCATGAGGAAGAAGTTTTTGAGATGCTTGTTTGCTATTATTCTCTATGCTAATCGCCTATTTTGATCAGACATGATGAATGTTTTAGCAGCTGAAAGTGTTAATATGCAAGTCTTTTATGACTGTTGTACCTTTCTATAGGAGGTTGTACATCTCTTATGCTAGGCATGGGAGATTTTGGGAGTTTCACTGCATTATTTCTATTTCAATCTCATTCCTAGAGCAAGGTGCCTCTCCTTAGGCGAAGTCCGTACAAGTTTGAGGGGGTTTAAGATACAAAATGTCCATTTTGTGAGTTCGGCCTTCATTGGGGATGTCCGTACAGCATGTGCAGAGGACTGATCTGTATGGTATTCCAAAACAGAAGTGATTACTGGTGATTTTTCTCAGTTGGAAGAAGATTTCTGAGTATATTTTTGATGCTAATTAGTGGTGTGCAGGCTGCCAATGAATCTGCATCTTTTCCGAGGAATTTGGAGGTGCTCTTGACAAGTCTAATTCTAATTTGTGTTTGCAGCAGGGGCAGATTAAGAGTTGATTTAATTGGAATTATCTAGGATCTTAAAATTGTAAATGAACATTATTATTTTGGATTTGAACCCCTGGATGGTATGACCGCCAGTGTGGACTGTGAGATTCATGTTTTTATTGCTTACCCCACTAAATAAGTGGCTCATTGTGTGGCTTCTTGCTGAATAAGCAGAAGTGCCTTGTTTCTTAAGTTCATTACTCCCACTGAATAAGTGGATGCCCGCTGAATAAGAGGAAGTTGGATTTGATTTGCATTGCATTATATTTGTTAGCCATAACACTTGTATGCTCTCACCTCGCCTGTTTGGGAACTTGGTGATCAGAAGGTGTGGAGTTACATAGTTGCATTTCAATTGTTAACACTGTTTGTAGTGTTGGAAATAATCTGAATTTTTTTTGGGGTAGATCATTACATTTTGGAAATAGACGATTTGTTTTTTTTTACAACACGAACACTTCCAACTTGACCTGAAAAATGACTTTACGACTTTTTGACGAACATTTCAACATACAAAAACAACGATACTAGTGACGCACACACAACATTGAAGAATCTTGTATCACAATTTGAAATTTCGGACTGGGTACAACAAGGTGGCAATTTCACCCATACATAATGTTTTTTGGAAAAGAAATGAACAATCATAGTTTTGGTTGTAAAATGACGTCTCTTCCAATTCTGTCCTTTAGGCTTCATGTTCCAAGCTTGAACATGATGTAACCAATTAAACTTATCTTGAGAGGTCATTGTAAAGAAATATTGTTCTTTTCAAGGAGTTTTTTGAGTGATTGATACATATGGAGTTGAGCAAAATAAAGAGAAGTTTGGTAGAACAAGTTGCAAAGCTTTGCAATTGGTGATAGTGATACAATTGTACTGAAGATTCATCTCCTTGAAGGTCTCAAGAAGGAATTAAAATTGTAATTGCAGCAGAAATAGTGCCAAGAGAAAGAAAACTTAGTCTTTCGTAGTTTCTTTCCACATTGGGTTCTTTGGGATAAATCTCCCATGTTATGCTTTGCTTGTTCTGTTTTCAGTTTCCTTTGTTGTTCAATTCTTCCAAACAACTATCTTCATTTTTTTAAGCAACTCATTTCCAGGCACTCAATGACTATATTTTCTAGAAAAAGAATGAAAAACTGCAAATTGTCAACTAAAAAATTCGCAAGCAAGATCAAGATTTGTGTTGGCAAATTATGCATGAAATATCTGTACTAATTATGGATTACTTTTTCACCAAATGCTTTGATTAAATACTCTCCCACAAAAGTAAATGTAAAGTCTTTTGTTCAGACCATAGTAGGAAAACTTGATGAGTTCTCACTGGAATTGTGAGTTTTTCCAACTAGCTAGTAATGCAGCAAGGAATTGCAGGTCAAGTCCTGTTGGCTTAGTCATGAGTTTTCTAGTGAAACTCGCCCAGTTTTATAGTTCGACTTGGTGAGTTTTTGTAGGGATTCGCCTGTTGAAGGAAAACGTGATGCATAATGCTTTTTTTTTGTTTTTTTTGTCATTTTTGTCTTCAATTGGTGCATTCTCAGTGGATCAAATTGATTATTGGCTGATGGGGAGTGCAATTTGAAAGAATTTAGTGATGGTTGGTTAAAAACTTAAAAGTGATAAAAATTATAAAGAATGGCAAGTGCCATGAAAGTCTTGTGGCCTTGAAGACCTTAATTTGGGCCTATGGCGAGGCTATACTCCTTGACCCTGCCTTGTTTTGGAACAGGGAATGTGCCAGGGGTGCTGCCCGTGGATCCCACTGGGGGCTGTTCCCCTCAAACGCCTGATTTAGTTTTGAAAAGTAAAACATAAAAATTGTTTTGGGCTGTTCCAGAAGGAAAAATAGATTTTCCCTCTTATTTGGCTTGAACTAACAAAAATTACATTTCTTCCCTATTTTTTATGAGTTTTTTTTAAGTAGTTTTTATTCTCTTGATTAAATCCTAAGTAATTGAATTCCATTTATACTTTTGGTTTGCTGAGTCAGACCTAATTCTGTGTACTGCTACTATGATCAAAATAGACTTATGTATTTTCTAAATTGATTCTTTGTGCTTCTTGTGCATTAATTTCTTTTTTTCTTTTTGTGTAATTATGTGTTTTTGGGCAAGTTTTGGCTGAGTCCCGAGTCTGAGTCAAAAGTTTGGGCTGCCGAGCCTAAGTTTTCCTACTATGGTTCAGACCAATAGTAAAATGGCTGTCAAGGGAGTTAAAATAATGAGTGAACAATAAATTTACATGTGGCTTGTAAGGTTCCAGAGTGAATACCAGAAAAAAATGTTAGAAAACATGCTAAAATTGCATATCCTTTGGAAGCATTGTATTTGAATTCCTAGAATGTATTTGAATACAAGTATTCACTTTAGAGGGATATAATAGTGTTCATTGATTTGATATGATAGAGTAGAGTTTGCTACTTATTAAACGGAAATAGTTAAACTTAGATTGCCATTTAGTTTTTTGGAATCTAAAGATTCTAATTCTTTTTCTTGTCCCATACTGTGGTCATCAGCCTCAAGTAAACCTACCCCTGTTGCAAACAAACAATTCTGTTGGGGATCTCAAGCTTGCAAAATACACAAAGGTAACATGAATTTTTATTTGTCTAAATGTCACTTTTCAATTTCCTTGGCATTTGTGTTAACAGATGTAAGAAACTCAAATGGCATTATTTTTTCTTCTCTGACAAGCAGAAAGGTGATCAGAAATATTATTGATTAGCTGCCATAACCATATACAAATTGTTTCTGTTTCTGGTTCATTGTATCATTAATTTGTATTTCATTTTGTGTGGGACACAGTGGTTTGATGATTGTGATGATGAAATAAGAAGTACCTGTCATCATGCTTTAGATCTATTGGCAGGGAATTATGGATGCAAGGTACACAGATGTTGTTGCTGCTTCTTGTATGCTCACTATTGCAAATTCTCTGCTTTTCATTTGGTTCTCCTTATCTGAAAATTTTCAGTTTAAAATCTTGTTATCCATGCCAAACTATAATTTGTGACTTTTTCAATAATGATTGTGGGTGCTTACAATAGTAAGTGAATTTTGCAATGTGTTCTAGTTTTGATGTTTTGTAAATAAAATTTGGAAGGTAAAGCGAAGACTATTAGCAACTTTTCAACAGATAAATTTATCATTTTCGTATTGAAGCAAGATTGTTTTCTCCTTGTGTGAAGATCTTGGAGGTGACTTTGCCAGAGATAGAGGAGATGCGCCTTGCACATTATGTAACAATCGGCTCTGAATGCAACACTGCTTTTGGTTCTTCTTTTGAGAAATTGTATGAAATTTCCTATGTATAGTAAAATCTTCATTGAAAATTTTTATTTGATTTTGGCACATTACATAATATGGTTGAACTTTCAATGGAAAATTTATTTGATGTTGAATTCTTCTCTATTGGATTAGAGGTTTGGCATCATCAGGATGGGATGCAAGATTTGCTTTTCGTGTATATCGTTCTTTCAACAGTAAGGAATTCCTTAATGCCCAACGGCTTAGGTAAGTTGGCATTTCTTTTTGGCTTGTAGTTTTCCCTCCTTCCTCCCCATATGTGGGTCCTCAAGGTTGTGCTAACAAAGATTTATATTTTATCTTTACTACAGAGTGCTTATGAATTTGATCCTTGCCATTGGTGACCTTTTTGAACATATAAATACAGATCATTACATTTTATTTGACTTGCCCTACATTTCTTCACACAATCCCCTAAGATCATGGAACACATAATTCTTTCCTTTGTCACAAGTTGAGCTACAGCTAGCTGCAATTGTTGAATAAAATAAATGTTCATTTTTGCTAAGTGCTTTCTTTTGAGTGTTTAGAGGTATTTAAAATGAAATGAAAAATCCCATGGCATAGTGTTTCAATTTCCCTATCTTCCAAATTTCTATTGTAGTATCTTGAACCAAGGTGTTAGTGTCATTTACTTGGCATTAATAATAATAATCCATAAATATAAATAGTATAAATTAATAAATATAATATAATAAAGCATTGTAAGTTGTGAACAATTATCAAGCACCCGTTCACTTGTAATATAATATGAAGACCATTTTAATATTCCTGCATTCACTTATCCTTTATTAGTACATTCTCGAAAATATTATCCAATATAGATCTCTCCATGTAAGACTTATCTCGCAAGTGGCAATCAGAGTCCCTTAATGTTCCATAGAAGTTTCATCTACTACCTATCTACCTTTGCTATCCTTTCCTCCCTCTTTATAAGCTTCATTCTCTACATTTTTTTCTAAAATTCTTCTCTCAATTTATTTCCTTCCTAGTCACTATATTGTTGTGTTAGCATTTTAAATTGCACCTTTCGGTACAACACATAATGGGACAACGTGTGACAATAAGCCTCTCTTCAAATTGGAAGAGGAAGCTCCTTGTAGAAGAAAATACATCAAAAACCCTAAAACCTAAGTATAGGACCTATAATTTTTTACAATATTTACAATTTAACTCTCAAGGTTTTGAACATATTTTGTGAAAGAAATTAAATGCTTATCTTTTTAGTTCTCGGGCAAGGGAACAAGATGAATCAACACTTCTATTCAAGATGAGGGATTTTTGTCTTTTCACTTAAAACAAACAACCTATAGCAACTATTAAATGCTCACTTGTAATATCCTAAATGGGGATATTTTCTCTTAATTTGGATTTACGGGCTTTCCAAATGAATTTTCTGAATTCTGCCCTAATTTTCTGCACTTTAGTTTTCTGCTCTAACCCTAACTTCTGCCCTACTTTTTTGCTCTAACCCTAACTTTTGCTCCAAAAATCAGACTTAAACAATTGCATAAAATCTCCATAAAATATGCCAAATCACCATACTATCATTAACGGCATTTCCAATATTATATTTGAATTCCACCACACAATATGCAATTAAATCACTTCAAATGGCAATCATGAATGACTGAAATATAATTCAGAAGTCTGCTGTTATAAAAATCAGAATTGAACAAGTCTTTAATTTCATCCAAAAAGCATGGGCAACAAGACAAATAGCCCAGATCAAATCTGCCCTAAACCCTAAGGTTGTACATACCAAAAATAATGCAAAATAATGATAGTAAAGTCCTCCAAAATGATCTTCAAATCTAATCTGCAATTCTACTCCAAAACAATGAAGTGCAAGTGAACTCCCGTCACAGAATCCTCCACAAGAAGAGCTAGGTTTTCATCCAACTCTTCCAAGATGCTTGAGGTTTTTGTCCCAAGATCTTCTTCAAGAGATAAATTCCAAATGTTGAATGAATGAATGATTGATTGATGCCTTTCCAATGCCAAATGACCTTGTATATATATGCAACTTGTCTCTTCTCGCATAGGGCTGACATAGGCAAAGGATGATACGTTTTTTAATGCAAATTTTCCTCCAAGAGGGCCGACCATCCTCCAGCATTATGAGCGCCTTTAATAAACCAAATTAAAGATTTGTTTATTATTTTATTTCCTCCTTCAAGCGCTAGCATAGGAATATTATATTTTGTTGGGCGCCAAGGTAATAATAATAATAACAACCTCCATGATGATGTATACAATGTAATCATGAGTGAAGGCATAAGCAAGGCACCCAAATAGTTCTCTTGGCATGAATGAGAGCATATCCTTATGTCAACATGGCATCCACACAACACAATGTGATCTCCCGGCATGATGGTGACTCTCCCAAATAACTCGCTCCAACGAAGACAAATCATCTTCTCCAAGGCAAGTGTATCAAAGACATCAAAAAAATATAACAAGCCATCTCCATTACCCAAGATGCCCTCCAAAAATCCCAGAGTGTGGGAATTAGCCCAATTTCTCTCTAATGGCAACTATTCCAAAAATGGGGACATTACATCACTCTTTCCGGTTAAAAGAAGAGACTTAAGAGTGTGAGTACAACATAAAGATTGAATTGGTTCAAATAAAGGATGCATACAAGATTAAGCAAATCATATGAAGGGAACTACATACAAATATACAACAACCACACCTCACTAAAATTAGAAATACAAAGTCTACAATTTGTTAGCAATTTTGTTTGTCTCTTTCGAGACAACTCAAACTGGAACAATATGTAAGGTATAACTGTAATGTCCCCATTTTGAGCTAGACATGATTTTTCGTTTGAGCTTAGTTCTAGAGGATGAAAATCTATAATGCTGGCTCAACAAGTGATTTCATTTGGATTTTGGCTAAGTGTTACTTGGTATTATTCTTCCTATAGCCAAACTGTTATGTTTTCTTAGCCAAGAATGGAGAAAATAAATGTTGGGTGTCTAGAAGGTGGAAATGCAAATTTAATTGTATTTTCAATATTATATTATTTCTCCAAGGAGTTGACGCCTAGAGGCAAAAAAAAGAAGAAATTTAAAATAATAATATTATTTTAGTATTTTAATTGGCAAATGGACGCCCAAGGAGAATATATTTAAAAATAATAAAATATTATTTTTTGACAAGGATTGCCGCCCAAGGGAGAAGGGAAAATTAATAAAAAAAATTTGTTTATTGCCCAAGGAAAATCGGCACTTGAGGAGGAAAAACAATTATTTAATAAAATAATATTTTTATTTTTCAATATTGGAGTCCAAGGAGATATCTAGAAAAATAATAAAATATTATTATTTTATTATTTTAAATGTTGGTGGTTGTACAAATGCAAATCATTTAAAATTGTGAAGTTGAAGGTTGCAAGTGATTGGTGGAATTGAAAATTCATATTTTTTTAGCCAATTTGGATGCCTAGGGTGAGAGGAGCATAAATAGAGGTGTTGGGCTTCATTTTGGAACTATTGATCTCTCGGTAAATTTTGCATTTGATGTGTTTACTTGGCTGGAATTGCATTTTCAGTGGTATCAAGGAGATGACCCCTTGATTTTGGTGGTTTGGAGATGATCCCAATCCACATTGTGAGATGATTGCATATGGATTTCATCATGGAGATTAATTTGCAGGTTTTCATGGAGGGTTTGAAGGACATTTGGCTGGTCTATGAAGATATGTTCATCCATTATTGATGTTTCATGCATTTTTGGGCAAATTGTTTGGCATAGAGAGGGTTTATTGACAATTTGGTGTGATTTGCATATTCAGATTTTGTGACAGCAGGGTACAGCAGAGAATAACTTGCAGATCTGAGTGTGTTTTGATATCATTTGAAGACTTTGGCATTACTAAAATCTTCTGTACTTCCATCGTTGCCTTCCTAGTGCCTATCGCTAGGGTTTAGAGGTGTATTTTGGCATGTTTTGGTCTCTTTTGTACATCTGGGTAGTTTGATTAGGTACAGCAGTCCTAACAGCAGTCATATCAGCTATATCAGACATTTCATTGGGCTTCTACAGGGCTATAACAGAGTTTATACATCATCTTGATCATTCTACATTGCCTTGGCTTCATTTGGCTAGGGTTTGGAGTTCATTGTAACCACTTTTGTATTTGGTTTGAAGTCTGAATCGAAATCAATCCCAGTCTGATATAAGGGACAGCCAAAGACAATTGTAATCAACTGTTGAATGAAATAAGGAAGTGAAGAATTGTTTCCGGGTATGTCTTTCTTGTGTTTTGTTTGATAAGATTTGATGATAACTTGATCATTTGATGTTTGTTTCATGTGATATTTGAACCTTTCCATGTTCATAATATTCTAAGTGCATTGAAGAAAGTGGGTATTGAAAATATTGATTGCATTAAGAGAAATTTAAATCAAAAAATTCATATCAGCAAGGCAAAAAATTCAGTTAGAATTAGTAGGGTTCTTTACAGTGGTATCAGAGCATAGTTATAAATCAGAAATCTTTTGGTGTTTTGAGCAAAATCTCGGTAGGGGATTTTACAATAACATCTTTTCAAATTATAAGGGAAAGCTCCTTGAGATCTAAACTACGCTAGACACTAAGACATAGACACAATATATAGTTATAAACACTATACAATATTTTCTTCATGAGGGTTTTGCATAAATGAAATAACTATTGAAGTGTCTTTTTGCCTTAGGTATGAGCACAAGACTAACAACTAATGTAATCACATGAGCAACTACACCTTCCTACTTGCTTAAATATAGACTAGTAATTAGATGCAAACATGATTTTAAAGGGATAACAACTACTTCAACATGATATGACACATGATGATCAACCAAATAGCTAAGCTGCATACAAAAGATATAAGCTAGATGAATGAATAACCTCAATATAAAGACTGATGTTATTATCTAGTTTCAACTCAATTAATGAAATCACAAATATAAGTAAACCAACTTGAATAACAATTTCAGTAACATGAGCATAGAATCAACCATCAATTATAATGTCTTGTGCTCAAAGCACTTATTTATAGGTCACAAATACCCAATTTTTGGATTTAGGATAATCATTTTTTTATCCCAAAAATCATTATTTTAAAGCACAAACACTTTAAAAGCTTCTAAAAAGATAGAAACAAAGATTCCTTAAAGCAAAAACTAATTTAAACAAAAAAATAAAATAAAAACCAACTAAAGCAATCTAAAAATAGGACTTAGCCTCTATCTGGAAATAGATCCTCTGGAAATGACAATTGCTATCAATAGCTGTGGCAAAAAAAAATAATTTGATGTGAGAACGCTCAATGTGATTCTACAACAACTTCTTGCTTTGAAATATAGCGGATCCTAAAGAACTTTGAAGCCCTAATTGCCATGAGACTCAATAGACAAACTTAGTGATTCAAACTTGATGTCTTCTAGGGTTTTGAAAAGACTGAAAACTAAACATGAAACCTTGAGCATGTGAAGATGGCTGAAAATGAAATTTAGAGCAACGAAACCCTAGTTTGAGGAGATTCACAAATATCACCAAAATCCATACTGGAAATGCCCTTAGTGTTTGCTATTCTAACCAAAGAATAAAAAAATGGGAAAAATCATGATTAATTGTGAATCGCTAGTCGTCCTGATTTTTTCCCTCATAAACCATGATTTTGCAATAACTCGTTGACCCACGAGTTTGACTGATTTTCAACCATATTTTCACCTACCCATATAATTTCTTTTTCGATAGTGTTTATGCACGATATACTCATGCAACTGAATGCATTTGGCATTGTTTTTCAAGTGATTTGCTGCCATATTTCACTCGATATGCAGCTATATTTTGCTTGATTGTGACGACTATGACTCTGTTTTCCAACTGTGGTCAGTGCATTTTGAAACTATGGCAACGAGAAGGGTTTTAGTGAGTCCATTGAAGCTAACCAGCAAGGTAAGGTAGTTTGTGCACTCAAAAAATGTCTGAAAAAATAGTCACAATCACGTATTTATTTGTTTGTTTCAATTATGTTTCCAAGGTGTGAATAGCTAGGGGTATTCGAATTATACAAATTCATTTGTAACTTTTAAATTGAATGTATATGTATATATATGGATAATTTTTTTTGCAATTTTTTTAATAGATGTATATGTATATATAGATAAAATTATTCTACAAATTTTCAAAATATATGTTATTATATACAAATTCATTTGTATCTTTTAAATTGAATGTATAAAATGTATATACATGGATACATTTATTTTGCAATTTTTTAATAAATGTATGTGTATATATAGATAAAAATATTCTACAAATCTTATATATATTAATTGAATATATATTTTTCTGTATAAATATTTTTCATAGTTGAATAAATAGATTTAAAAAGAGACGAGTCAGACTTTATTCATATGCACACTTTTTTAGCACTCATTTGTAAATATATTATTATGTGTTCATCTTTATTTTCTTAAGCCTTTGATTTACTAAACATATTCATACTAAGATTTGTAGCCATCATTCCCAGCATTACATAAATAATATTGGATTCCAATCAATAGGCATATTTCTAGTTTTACAAAAATGTGGAAAACAAGTCACAATCTTCTTTAATTTTCTAAAACAAAGGAACACTTAAATTTCAAATTTAGCCTCGTGTCACAGAATTCACTTTCCTTATAGAACTATTCTCAATATATAACATACATTTCTTACTTAAAAATATCTTCATTATAAAGTCAAATTAAAAATATATAATGATAATAAGTTTTAAGATATATTTATATATATTTTTTAAGAGTGATTCTCATGTCAAATTCTTATTTTTTATAATAATTTAATAAAATAATTTTTTTTTAATATTCATTTCTAAATTTTATAAAATAAGAAACATTAGTCAGATTTAAAAATTTCACTATTTACATTTGCTTTTTATGTGAAAAATATGGTAGTAAACTTAGAAGGAATCATGATTTAGTTGGGAAAATAAAATTAATTCTAAGCTCTCCATCAAATTTACATTGTTGTCATGTTATTGAAAACCTATTTAACTTGTACATGTTTAACTTTATTTTATTGTAAAGTACTTTGTAGGGAGTCCCATAGACTCAGCTGAAAAAATTGTCCTTAAACTCCTCTATAGTGCACCGAACACAACATTCGGAAAGATTATTGTCTTGTACCCTAGGAAGTGATGCCCTAGAGGTTGGAGTGATAAGGAGTTTGTAGATACTTTTCCCTGCAATTGTCTTCTCTTACATTCTTCTCTTCTTCTCTCTCTTTCTTCTTCCATTGATCTATCATTCAACCATAAATGAGGCACAAGGGGGTTCCTAGTGTCAGATGGGCAACTCTTTCTACATGCTTTGGACTGCCCCTTTTGAGCAGGTATGCCATTGGATAGACCTGAGACCTTTCATGTGCCATTTCTTATGTTGCCACTCTACTGTCATGTACATCTCTCTTCCACCTAATATCAATCTTCCACATGCCTTTGGGTATATAGGAAGGTGAGTTATATCAAAACGTTTGGTATATCAAGAGGTTTGGTATATTGAGAGAATTGCTCCTCCATACCATCACTTTGGTATATTGGGTAGTTTGGCATTAGGGATCTAAGTATATGAAAAACGAGAGTGATAAGGGTTTCTTTTGGGAGTGATAAGACAAAATTTATAACCTCAAAACATATGAAAGACTAAGTTTAGATTTTTTTGTAGATTTGGTCATCATGCCACGTTAGAGAGATTTTGTGTGGGCACATTGCACGCCAGTCTTAGGTACAACCAAGGTCAAATGCTATTTTTGTTTGAATGATGTTAATGGAAGCATATATTGCTTCAAATGGCATTTGGCAAAAGAACCAAGGCATGACACCACTGCTTGCCCAAAGTGCCTTGCAGATGTACATATTAGGCAAAACAAGCTCTTTAGGCAATTTTCAATGGTAGGGCTAAAAAGGCAAGAACTAGGATAGAAGTGGCTTCTAGTTCTATAGGTGGTAGGGGCAATCCTTTGGATGAGACAATTGGTGCACAAGAGTCTTTGAAGGAGTCTCAAACAACACCTACTTTTATAGCACATGACCCAAACACAAGTTGAGGAAACTTTAATTGTTTCTTTACACCTCATACTACACTAGATTGCAAACCACTTTGGAGAGTACAAGATGGAGGAACAACATCCATGAACAGGGGAAGAATGTGATTGCGAATTTTTGGTTCTAGTCTAGCCTATCGTTCCATGTTGCTAGGTCTCCACATTGACAAGGTATGGTGGCTTCAACCTCAAATACACCATATCTCCTACCTCAAAAGTGTGCTCAATCCGGTGTTGGTCAGCATACAACTTCTGCTGATTTTGTGTATGCTGGAGGTTGTCTTTCAATGATTTCAGGATGTCTTGACTTTGCTGCAATAAATCATTGGCTTGGGGAACTTTGCTATCACCAAACAAGATATCAATGAAGCTAGGAGCTTCATATCCATACAACACCATAAATTGAGCCATTTTTATTGACATGTGATAGGTAGAATTGTAGCAATACTCTCCTAAATGGAGCCATTTCACCCAAGCCCTTTGCTGTCCTGAAAAATAATTTCTTAAATAACCTTCCACCCACTTGTTAACAATCTCTGTTTGCCCATTGGTTTATAGGTGATAACTGGTACTAGGAGTGAGTTCTGTCCCACTCAAATTGAAAAGTTCTTGCCAAAATAGACTTAGGAACCTACTGTCCTTGTCACTTACAATGTTCTTTGGCAAGCCGTGTAGTCTAAACACTTCTTTGAAGAACAATTCAACCACCTGAGCTACTCTAAAATCTATAGAAATAGCAAAGCAATGTGCAAATTTTGTCAACTGGTCAACAACAACATAAATACAATCCTTCCTTTGCACCCTTGGTAACCCAATGATGAAATCCATGAAAATACTTTCCCACTTTTGATTGGGAATAGGTAAGGGTTGCAACAGACTAGCAAGGAAAGTGTGTTCGTTTTTGTTTTGTTGACACACTTTACATTCCCTTATATACTTAAGAACATCATCCTTAAGTCCTCTCCATGAGAATCTTTCATGAATTTGCTTGTATGTCTTGAAAAATCCTTGGTGACCAGCCAAAGGAGCATCATGGGAAGTCCTCAAAATCTTCTCTTTGAGTTTGGATTCAGGCACCAAGAAGATTCTTTCTTTGTAAAGGATCAACTCATTCACCTCTTTGTACTTCTCTTGCAATGATCCTTCCAAAATACTAGTGGCAAATGGATTCTTTGCATACTCAACAATAATCTGCTCTTTCCAATCAACAATTATCTCCATCATGGAACTTGTTATCATGTGAAATTGAACCCTGCTTGAAGTCTTTTCAAGCATTCCAATGACACAATGGGACTGATCTCAAGGTGTGGGGCCTTGTAGATGAGATCAGATCTCTAGAGAAGGCTGGTTCTTTTTTCTCAGTTTAAAGCTTAGAAAATGACAACTAAATCTAATGCTAAATCTTACCAGGGGAAAAGGGGAAGGAGGAATACTGGAATTTAAAAGAGGTGATGCACCATATTTAATATGTTAGTTGGGACTAACATAACACAACAATGACCTCAAATACTAAAAGAGACTCACACAGACTTATAGCTTTAACAGAGGCTCGAATAGAAGACTTTGACTAATAGAGGGACCATTTTATCCACATAATGAGTTACAAACTTCAAATAAACATAGAGAAAAAAACATAAGAGGCAAAATGTCAGCGATTATATTGATCATGAAGGTTAAATAGCCATTACAAAAGAAAGATACTTTGTTAGAGGGAGGTAGACACAAAATAACCATCGACATTCATTGGTGAACCATTATCAGAGACATCAAAGGCTCAGCTTTGAGCACAATGCATCAGATCTGACTGGTTCTTGTAGATGCATTACAAGGTCTGTGATAACAGAATATCTAACTAGTATAAAATCCCAAAAGAACAGCTAACCAACATAAATACATCTCAAATACATGCATATATAGCTTTTACGAATCACACTATAGCAATCATGGACGTGGAAAGAGAAGTCAACAAGAAAGAACATCGTCCATATTGCAATAAATTCGTTCTGTGTCCTTGGAGCACGCCCACATGACTCTGCCCATGAAATCAACTGAAACAGGGGGTCCACCCATGCCGTGAGTACAAGGATTTAATGCAAGAGGCTACAATGGCATGGGGAGTCGAGATATCCATCTTCTACAAGCAATCGGGCTCTGGAGGAACATTAATGGCGACCAAGAAAGTCATTGAGCATTCCTGTCGTGTCTGGAACAGTAGAAAATGTGCTTGGAAGGCAAAAGGGTCAGGCCTCGACAGATCGGACTTCCTCCGATCTGTCTTCCACTGATTGGGCTTTGGAAAGGTGAAGGAGGAAACCCTGGCCTCTGAAGTTTGAGGGAAGAGAAATCGTCGAGCTTTGGGGGTCGGGCCTTCACTATTACGTCATTCTTTGGAAAGAAGAAGAGCTCGACGTCCACCTCCGCAACACTTAGCCGATTTGAGAAATCGCCAGAGATCAGGCCTCAGGCCTTCCGCTTGTTGCCTTCGGAAAAGAAGAGAGAAGAGAGAACTCCTGACCTCCACTTTCCGAAAGACTTAGCCATATTTATAGTTTGGCGCACTTTGGCCTTTGGGCCTTCCACCTTCCGCCTTCTACCAAATGGAAAGGGAAAAGACAACAACCCTGACATCCGCGCTCCGCAACACTTTAAAACATTGAAAATGGCGGAGATCGGGCCTTGGGCCTTCCGTCTTCCATCTTCCCAGAGAAGGAAGAAGAAAGAAAGTCCGAGCCCCGCAAGTCTAAGGACTTAGCCGTTTTGAAGGTTTCGATGGACTTCGGGCTTCGGGCCTTCTGTCTTCTGTCTTCCAAAAGAAAAGGAAGAGGGAAGAAGAAAAGTCCAAAGTCTGACCCCCAAAATACTTAGAGCTTTGAGCACTTAGAGGATTTTTGCAAGGAAGAAAGTGGAGTTCGGAGCCGATTAGGATGGCATGACGAAGGGGAGAACTCCGAAACTCCGAAAAGGTTAAAAAAACACAAGGAAAACTCAAGATTTTTGGACTTGGTTGATTTGGGGTGTTTTTCCTTGTATTTCAAAAGGTGGGAACACTAGGATCATGGATCCTTAGGCTATTTGGCCAGAAGGCAAAATAGGATAACAGAACTCAAATGTGGCCTTCTTGACAATGCATCGGCCACAACATTCTTTTTTCCTCTTACATACTCTATATTGAAATCATAATCTTGTAGCTTACCCATTTTTGCTATCTTTCATTGAGATCCTTTTGATTGAGAAAGTATTTGAGACTGTTATGGTCTGTTTTAACAATGAATTTGCCTCCAACCAAATATTGCCTGAACTTGGCTAAGGCATGCATGATTGTGAGCATTTCCTTGTCAGAGATGGAGTAGCTTTTGTCTCCCCCTCTCAACTATTTGCTTTTGAAGGTTATTGGATGCTTGTCCTACATTAGGACTGCACCAATTCCTTCCCTTGATGCATCACACTCAAGCTTGAAGGGCTTGAAAAAGTCTGGTATGGCCAAAATAGGGCAAGTACTCATGAGTTGCTTGAACTGATCAAAAGATTGCTGCATTGTTGTGGACCATGCAAATGCCCCCTTTTTGGTGAGATCAGTAAGTGGGGCAGCCAACTGTGAGAATCCTTTCACAAACCTTTGATAGAAGCTGCAAAGACCAAAGAAACCTTTCAAATGAGTGAGATTCTTTGGTTGGGGCCAATCCAATATGGCCTTGATTTCCTCTTGGTCAACTCTAACACCCTTAGAGCTGATCACATGACCAAGGTATAAATTTTTTGTCATGGCGAACTCGCACTTAGATTCTTTAGCAAAAAATGACTTTGCCTCAAGAATTCCCAAAACTTCATCGAAGTGCCGCATATGTTCTTCCCAAGTCTTACTATAGATTAGGATATCATAAAAAGAAAAACCAAAACAAACTTTCGGAGCTGCTTGTTGAAGACTTGGTTCATACAAGATTGAAAAGTTGCAGGAGCATTAAGTAAGCCAAAAGGCATAACCAGGAACTCATAATGCCCAAAATGACATCTAAAAGCAGTTTCTTGTATGTCTTCTTCTCAAACCCTTATTTGGTGATAGCCAGACCTCAATTTATTTTTGAAAAATAGACTGCTCCATGAAGTTCATCAATGAGCTCATCAATCCTTGGTATTGGGTACCGATTCTTGATGGTCTTTTTGTTGAGGGCTCTATAATATATGCATATGTGCATAGTCCCGTCCTTTTTTACTAACACCATAGAGGATGCAAATGGACTCTTACTAGGACGTATATACCCCATCTCTAGGAGCTCCTTTATAGCATTTTCAATCTCATCCTTATGTCTCTTATGATGTCTATAGGGAGTGGTGATAACAGGCTTTTCACCCTCTTCCAACTCTATCATATGCTCAATCCCTCTTGCTGGGCTGATGTCACTGTACTGATGGTCTGGAATCTCAGATCTGCATGCTTTTAGTTGTATGTCCCAGATTGCTGTAGCTATATTTCAAGAAATAATGAATTAATATGGAACTGCTGATATTTGAGAGTTAAACTGAGTTTATAAACTCCTTGTCTATAACGTAAATGTTCTTATAACAACACCTTAATCAGCCTAAATAAGGCTGCGACCAGTTTTAGGGAGTAATATTTGTGTTTTCTTTTTTTATATTAGCAGCTCACCAAACTTCCCAATGCTGCGGTAGGAGATATATAAGGAATTCATTATCCAAAGATTATTTTCAAACTGAATTGGTCTCCTTGGAGGCAACAAGGAAGGAATTTACCCCTCCAACTCTTAAAAAAAATAAATAACAAACATGGGTGGCTGGGTGATTGGGTCCACAAGAATTCCCAAAGTATGAATCAGCTCCTCCAACTTCATATGATTCCCTCTAAACTCCTCGCGTCCCCTCTTTCTACTAATTTGCTGCCTATCCAAGGTGGCAGCTGATTGAACAAGGAAACTTAAGCTTTCAAGAATGTATGGCTTCATAGAAAACCTAAGTTGTTGATCCTAGTATGGGTTCGGGTACCGGTATGAGGACCCGGTACGCGGATACAACAATTTTTTTTTTGCCTGCGTACGGTGCGACAACATATATATAATTTAAAAACTTTAAAACTCTAAGACTAAAACAGTAATACTCATAATTGCCAATAAACAAAATAATAAAATATCTAAAGACCTCATGAATTGAAATTCATAATTTAGTGATTTCTCAAATGTCAATAAATGAAAGTTACAATCAATATTCTTGTTGAATAATCATCATATGGGTCATCATCAAGAGCATCATAGTCAACATTTGGTTCAACTTCATTTGAACCACAATCAGCTGGAACATCACTCCCACTAGCCATGTTTGTGTCATGTGTAGTTGTCTCATGGTCCTCATCGATAGAGACTTCTGCAAGTTGTGTAACAGTAGCATTTAAATCGGCACACTCAGGAGTTAGATCCCAATTCCTTGTCACCCCCTCCTTGTAATTAGGTTTCTTATGTGACAAGACACAAGTTGGAGTGCACAAAGACCAAATCCTCATCTTTTTTTGCACCCAATCGGTTCCGTTTAACTGAGTAGATAAAGGAGTATGTACTCCAATTCCACTCAGCTGAAGAACTTGCAACCTGTTAAATTTGCATACCATACAAGTTACAAACTTACAATATTTACAATTATAAACTATAAAACATAAATTATTAAATTTAAATTATAAATTAATAAAATTATAATATATAGTAGGGAAAGAAAAATGAGGAAGTTAAATTGAAAAAATAAAAAGATGCATACTTGAGATAGAATTTTTATTGCAAGAGGTTGAAGGTGAAAATAGTCTTGGCCATGTAGGTACCACCATTCATGAGCATCTTTCTTGTCCTTGTCTTGAAGAGCGAAAATATCTTGATTCCTTAAAGATATGAACTTACCAAACTCACTTGAGACAATTCTTTCTAAATCTCCATCTGGAAATATACTTTTGAATGCAATTTTGTACCCAACAACAACCTCTTTATCTCTATACGGTGCCATCCTCCTCAGTAGGGAAAGTATTCTATGCTATAATACTAAGTTGCCGGTTCTGGTACGGGAACGGGTTCGGGAGCGGGGTTCTGATACGCCGGTACGGCAAAATTTTTTTTTTTCTGTGGGTACGGCTGGGTACGGCTGTACTATATATATATATTTTATATATATATATATATTTATTTATATAGTATAACTGTATATACCAAAAAAATTAAAAAATATACAGAATTGAACATACATAATACATTTGAATCTTGATTGATAATTTAGATGACCAATGAACAATGAAACATTGAAAATCATTACAAATACTCAGTAGTCAGTACTGTATTACAAAATTTGAAATTCCAAAATAGTAAAATACTATAAGTATAAGTCTATAATCAAGATTCAAAAGTCAATCTTTCTCTCTTCAATCTTCATCAAAAGGATCTAGATCTAAGTCATCATCATTGGTTGGTTGCAAATCGTTTGAAACATCAACATATGGAGTGCCACTCGCACTATGTACATCATGTAGAAAATTCTCCTCATCATCTACAGTGATTGTAGCAAGCTCTGTAATAGATGCATCCAAGTTGGCACACTCAGGGGCTATATCCCAATTCTTCGCTGCCCCGTCCTTGTACTCAACTTGCTTATGTGATAGAAGATGCAAGTTGGAGTGGACATAGACCAAGTCTTCTGCTTTTTTAGCAGCCAATCGATTACGCTTCACTGAGTGGATATAGGAGTATGTACTCCAATTCCGTTCAGCCGAAGAAGAACTTGCAACCTATTCAAATTTCAAATTAGAGCTCTAGTCAATACAACTTTAAAATGCAAAAAATGGTAAGTACTAAGAATGTTAAAATAAAACATGCTTACTTGTGATAGAACTTTGATTGCAAGAGGCTGGAGCAAAACATAATCTTGCCCATGGAGGTACCACCATGTATGTGCATCTTCCTTGTACATGTCTACAATAGCACACATACTATGCTCTCGTCCTTGTATGAACTTGCCAAACTCTTTCCTAACACCATTCACCATTTCTGGATCGGAGTAGATTCTTCGAAATGCTTTCATGCAGCCGGAAGCAACTTCTCTATCTCTATATGGTGCGGTTCTCCCTAGCAAAGCAAGTATCTCAGTACTATAATATTTGGGAGACAAGGCATATGCAAGGAGGTGCAAGGGTGTGTTCATCTTGTCCCAACGGTCATCAATGATTTTTTTGACACTTAGGAAAAATGTTTCATTGGGGTCATTGTCCTTTTGTGTTATTATGCTCTTTATTTTTTCTACCATGGAGTCAATGCCATCATAGATTTCCCCCAAACATGGCTGATCTATATCAGCAAACCTAAGCATACTCATGATAGGCTCCGTGAAACTCAAAACATATTGCACACGTTCCCAGAACTCATCAGCTAGGATCAATGACTTCACCTTTTGAGCCCTTTCTGAATTAGCTGTCTTCCATATACTCCATTGGTGGCTAGTGACCATGGAGCCTAATGCCTCTTTCACCTTCACAAGTCGTCTCAAAACGATTGTGTGTGATGCAAATCGGGTCTCAGCAACCTAATGTTATGTAAAAAAACAAGTTAATAACACATTAAAAATTAAAATCTAAATCAAGAATCTAAATCAATGAATCATGCAACTCAAGTAAATAAAAATATGGCATAAGTTAAAATTAAAATAAACTAAATTTACCTTCAACAACTCCAAATGCGAGAAAGACCTGAAGATGCCTTGTGACATATGATGGTTTGTCACAAACATTTGAATCTCCTCACCCTCATTGTATGTATTTTTCACCCAATCTATTTGAGTGCCAATTGCTTGCATCACCAAGTTAAGGGAGTGTACGGTACATGGTGTCCAAAATATGTGTGAGTATCTTTCCTCAACCAAAGCACCTGCTGCCCTACAATTTTTTGCATTGTCTGTAATGACTTGGACAACATTTTCAACACCCACCATCTCTATGGACTCAATGAGGATTTTGGAAATAAATTGTGCATCCTTGATTTCCCCCTCACAATCAACCGACTTCAAAAACATTGCCCCTTTGGGGGACACAGCAATAACATTTATTAAAGGTCGGTTTTTGCAATCTTTCCATCCATCAGAAACAGTGGACACTCCTGTTTCAATCCATGAATCTCTAATTGGTTTTAGTGATTTCTCTACATAACTTTTTTCTTTTGCCAATAAAGTGGTTCGCACCTTTTCATAACCAGGACCTGTATAATCAGAAGGTGCATTACTAATTGCTACCACCATTTCCCGCCAATATGGTGATGTCACCAAGTTGAAAGGAAGACCATTGGCATAAATGCAACGTGCAATTTTTTCATCTGCAATATCTCTCGTTTCATTTTGAAATGCCTTTGCCAATGGACCTCTTTTGCAAGAAGAAGAGGGTTCATCATCTTGGTTTACATCCAAGTCCAAGAAAGGATGTTGTGGCCTAGAACAAGGAGCTTCTGTAGGTGGATTCATTGATGTTTTCTTTGTTAAAGGATGAGCTCTTGATTTTGCTCTTGCACTCTTTTCATCAGCTTCTTCTTGTTCTTTAATGTATGCCATAATTTGTGCTTTTGGCAACCCCCTCTTATTTGGCCCTTCACATATTTTTATTCCTTTTCCACTTATGGCACATAAGTGAGCTTTCAATCGAGTATATGAGCTCTTAAATGTGACTTTGCACTCATTACAAACCCAAACAAAAGCCCCACCTCTTGCTAGTTGTTCAATCATGTTGACATGTCTCCAAAGAGGAGATCCTTGATCATATTTAAGTTGTTTACTCTTCTCAAGACCCACCGAACTTGAACTAGTAGGCGTAGCCATTTCACTTTCAAATAGATTGCTGTTTAAGAAATTACAAAATTTAAATTAAAATAATAAAAATTAAAATATAATAAAAATATTCCAACCCTACACACTAATAAAACACCTAAACATTCAAGAGAAACAATAAAATATGTTAAAAAAATGTTCAAACTTGTTTTTTTTTTTCAAAAAAAAAGTTGAAATTTTTGAAAAAAATTTGAAAAAATTTAAAAATCCATAAAAAACTTGAACAAATTCAACAAAAAATAGAAAAAATAGGTTAAACTACTTACCTCAGATCAATAGATGACCTTTGTGCAAGCTACAATCCTTCCTTGGTGCTTTGCAATCGATTCCGGATTCCCTCCACAATGCAAAGCAGCAGCAAAAATGAACAAAATGTGAAAAACCCTTGTGAAATGGAGGAGTTGCAAAAATAAGAAATGAATAGGGTCGTTTTTGTTATATTGACCTTTTTAGGGTTTTTGTTTTTGTTTTTTTTCATTAAAAATTGAGTTTTAAATTCGTTTTTTTTAATTTTTAACATTAAAAAAAAACATTCCCGCCCGCGGGAGCATCTGGGAGCGCTCGGGAGCGGCCGGGTGCGGGCGGGGCGCTCCCTGCCCGCACCCGTCGCCGCTCCCGAGCCTGCTCCCGCTCCCGCTCCCGTCGGGTACCGTACCCGCACCCTGCACCGGCGTTTCCGGTAACTTAGCTATAATACTTTGGAGACAAAACAAATGCTAAGAGATGCAAGGGTGTGGTCATCTTGTTCCAACGCTCATCAATGATCCTTTGCACTTTTTTAAAAATGCTTTTGTGGGGTCTTGCTCCTTGGCTTCTATTATGGTCCTTATTTTTTCAACTATGGAGTCCATGGCATCATAAATCTCACCCAAGCATGGTCCATCCGTATTTGCATACCTAATCATACTCATGATGGGCTCAGTGAAATTCAAAACATATTCCACACGAGCCCACCACTTATCATCTAGGATCAATGCTTTGATTTTTTTGGGCTTTCTCTGATTGTGATTGCCTCCATACACTCCAAAGAGTGTTGATGATCATGGCGCTCAATGCCTCTCGCACCTTCACAATTCGTCTCAAGACGATTGTGTGTGATGCAAAATGAGTTTCGGCAACCTAACATCCTGTAAAAAAATAAATTGTATTTTAAAAGTAGCAACTTAGCAAAATTTTAAAAATATTAAATATGCTAAAAGTAAAAAATAAAAATAAAATTACCTTCAACAACTCCAATTTGGAGAAGGTCCTGAAGATGGCTTGTGACATATGATGATTTATCACAAACATTTGATTCTCCTCGGCCTCCATGTAGATTTCCTTGACCCACTCAATTTGTGTGCCAATCTTTTGCAATATCAAGTTGAGAGAGTGGACGACACATGGTGTCCAAAAAATATGCCCATATGTATCCTTCACTATTGAATCATCTGCCCTACAATTTTTAGCACTGTCTGTTACAACTTGGACAACATTTTTAGGGCCCACCATTTCAATGGCTTGTATGAGGATATTGGCAATGAAGCTTGCATCTTTCACTTGCCCTTCACAATCAACTGCTTTAAAAAACATAGCCCCTTTAGGGGACACTGCAATGACATTAATTAGTGCCCTATTTTTGCAATCCTTCCATCCATTAGAAATGATGGACACTCCTATTTTAGGCCATGTATCCCTGATTAGTCTCAATGACAACTCTACGGAAGCTTTTTCCTTGTCCAATAAGGTGGTGCACACCTTTTCATACCCAGGACTAACATAATTAGTAGGTGCCTTGGCAATTGCAGTCACCATATCCCGCCAATATGGTGATCTAAAAAGGTTGAAAGGAAGCCCATTGGCATTAATGCAATGAGCAATGCTTTCATTTGCAAACTCCCTTGCCTCATTCTTGAAGGCTTTTTCCAATGGGCCTCTTTTACAGGAATGAGTAGTGTCTTCTCCAGAAGATGGTGGTGGCATGAAAGGATGTGGACTAGCCAATTCTGGTAAGCCACCAAGAGGTTTCTACAATCATTTCTTGGAAAGAGGATGTACTCTTTCCTTTGCTCTGTTACTTACCAAGTCAGCATCCTCTTGTTCCTTGATATATACCAGTATTTGTTGCTTTGGCAACCCTTTTTTATTCGGCCCTAGACAAACTTTTATATCTACGTTGGTCATAGGGAAAAAGTGAGTTTTCACTTGACTATATGAGCTCTTATATCCTTTCAAACATTGGCTACAATGCCAATGATAACCCCCACCACCAAGTAATTGTTCTATCATGGTTGTATGTTGCCAAAGAGGTCATGCTACATCAATTTTAAATGAGCTCTCTATAGGTAGATCAACTGAACTAGAACTACGAGTCATTCTGTATGAAATTATACAACAAAACAAAACAAACATTATAAATTTACAGCCCTACAACTTAAAAAAAAAAAAAAATTCGGCATTATAACCCCTATATTATGTATATAAGGTTTAAAAAAATATTTATTACTTAAAAAAAAAATAATTGAAAAAAATTTGAAAGAACATGAAAAAATTCATGAAAACTTGAAAAAAATTACAAGATTTAGTCACCTTTGTAGATAAATCTTCCTTGAGAAGCTTTTCCTCTCCTATTGGTGTAGTTCTCACTCTCATGGCCTTCACCTTTGAAGAAAAATGTAGCAACCTTCAACAATCAACAATGGCAGCGTGGAGGCAAAAAAATGAAGTTTTACTCTTTTGTTTTGATGAACGGAGGCAAAAGATGTGTTATGTTTTACTTTTAGGGCGAAGTAGAGGTGTTTATGTTTTTTTTTTAGGTAAAAAAATGTAAAAAAAATGTTTTTGCATAAAGTTTGACGCCTTTAGATCGACGTCGGCTGTGGGTACACTCGGGTTCGCCTTGGGTTCATCCAGGGTTCTGCTCGGGCGCCTCGGGTACCCTGTGGGTTCTTCAAAGAATCCACAGGGTACCCAGGGCGCCCGAGCAGAACCCTAGACGAACCCGAGGGAGAACCAGCCCCGTACCAAAACTAGACAAGAACTGGTCTGGGCACAGCGACTTGCCTAGGAGAACCCGGTAACATAGAAAAAATCTTCAAAGAGACCTTTAAATAGGCCGTGCCTCATTTTTCCTTCAAATTGCACCTCTTGTATTGTCTTCAACTTGCATATATGGTACGGTAAGATTAAATAATGGTATAGCCATTCTGATTTGTTGTTTATGATAATTAAAATGGTACGGCCAGCCAACAAATGCATTCACTCAGAAGAATAATCAATTTATATTTGCTTTGCAAATAATTTTTAATAAATCTTCAGCCTCAACTCACCAGGATTTGATCACAAAAATCTGGAAATAAAATAACTTCATATCAACACAATATGTAAAACTTCATGTTCAACACAAATTTGACCTTTGTATGAAGCCAACATTGAGAACCAGAAGGTTTTCGTCACCTGATTCTTGGATAAACCAAGAGGGTTTTCGTCCTCAAGGTAAAAGTTGATCCAAAGCTCAATGCTCTGCAAATAGGGTTTTCAAAAATTGATAATGAATAGAATGATTTCCCCTTTCCAAAAATTCCTTTTTATCACTTTCCATCCAACCCTAAAAGGTAATTAACATTTATTTTAATTAAATATTCACCTTTTCTCTCCAAACTTAATTAATTACCTTTTTAAATAATTAAATATAAGATGTCTTTTAATTTTCCATTTTTTGACAACTTAAATATTTAACCATTTAATTATTTTTTATTTTCCGCACAACCACCAAAGTTACAGAAAATATTAAAAAACTCAAATATGGATTCTAACGACACCACCAATATCTTAAGTGCATAGAATATTAGTCTATAGGAGGGTTGGCCTCTCCCTAGATGACAAATTTCTCCAAGAAGTGTGGAGTGCTCCCAGAATGTCGGATCTTGTAATATCCCCAATGGGATTTGCCCTAAAATTCTGAAAATAAATTTCTGAATTCTGCCCTAATTTTCTGCTCAAAACCCTAATTTTCTGAATTCTGATTTTTATTTTCTGATCTTAAACAAATTATCACAGTGAACATATATATGCCCAAACATTACAAATAAGCAAGGCAAATGATGCTATCAAATGATATTCACAACAAACATGAATTACACCATGAAATACACAATATAGGGCAACCAATTGCAACAAAAAATCTGATTTTTCTGTAGAAACTCTGCTGCTACAAATCTAAATATTTTGATCTGATTTCTACAATGAGTTCTAGGGCACAAACATGACAAACAATGCCCAGATTTCTGCACTACAAATCAGACCTATAAAGCATAGTTACGAGACTCAGACTTGCCTCGGACTCGGCAAGCTGATTTTGGACTCAGACTCGGACTCGGCAAAAACTTGGAAAAGACTCGGCAAATTGAAAAACCCAAGAAATTCAGAGATTTTAAGGATTTAAAACTTGTTTTATGCACCCTTTAATAAATAAACCTTAAAGACACAATAACATCATCAAATAGAAGCTAATTTGATCACATACACAAGTATACATCGATCACATAAGTATAAACGCAAATTGTAACTAAGCTGTTGAAGAAAATAGCACACTTAGATATATAAATATAGTCAAATGTATACAAAACTCATGGAATATGGAATCCATGACATCAAATGTTCCAAACAAATATGAAATATCAAAACAATAACTAGAATCTAGAAGTCTATGGCTCAGAGGAGCCTGCATCCTTCGCCTTCCTACGAAGGCGCAAATGGTAGGTCTTAAATGATGCCAAAATTGATGAGTGAAGAAAAACATGGAGAAAACTCGGCAAAAACTCGACAAATCAATAGGATCTATCTCATCCAAATCAATAGGATCCAATAATTTGTCCTCTACTCTTTTTGTGCAAAATCGAAACCCTGAATTTGACTAAGTCTGAAACCCTGAAACCCTGAAAAATTGGTTAAGTCTGAAATCTGATGGATCCTCCAAAATCTAGAATCTGCATGTTAAATCCCATGGATCCGGAACCTATCTCAAACATCCTGATAGTATATTTCAAAATATTTAAAGTATAAGAAAATCAAATACTTAAATATATTTTGAAATATACTGTCACCGTGTTCTTGATTTTTGCACTAGTTTCAGTCGAGTTTTCCCATCGGGACTTGCCGAGTCTGGCGAGTTTTTTCAAAAAATCCGCCGAATCCGGGTTAGAGTCCCCCAGACTCATCCAAGGTGCTTCGCCTCGGACTCGCCGAGTTTTGGCGAGTTTCGTTACATTGCTATAAAGTATGATTGTACATACCAAATACATTCAAAATAGATGACAAATGCTCAACCCTAGCTAGGTGAATCCTTCAAGTAGTGTGCCTAGGGTTTGCTGCTCGAAACAAGCCAAATTCGCCCTCAAAGATGGGCGCTCCAATCTGCTCCAAATGTGGCGCCAAAATTAGGGCGAAACCTAATGCCAATATGCTCCAAAATGCCACCAAAGTGCTGCTCCAAAACTGATCTTCAAATCTGAATTTGCAATGATGCTCTTCTCCTCAAAAATATCTCCAATGTAGCACAAATAGGACTCCGTGATGAATCCTCCACAATGATGAGCTAGGGTTTCGTCCAACTCGCCACATTCGCAAGGGTTTCCGTCCTTGGCATGAAGGCTAGCAAAGTTGCAGCCAAATGAGATCAACTCAATGAGAAAATATGATGTGTATGATGATGAAATGACTTGCAATTTACTTTCTTTTATAGCCATCTTTTCCCTCCCGAAGCTGGCCGACCACCCTTGGGAATTTTATTTTCTTTTTTCTCGTCTAGCAGGGCCAACATCATGCTAGGCGCCCAATTTCACTTCTTTTATTTAATTTATTTTTTCCCACCTTGGGCGAACCTCCTTGGGAACCAATTAAATTACCTTTTGACCTCTCCCTAGGTCGTCCACCTCCAAAATGAATTATTTTGAATTTTTTTTTATGGCATCAAAAAATATCCAAAGTCATTTCCCATCATCAATAAGCTCGACAAAATTAGTTAAATACATGATTTAACTAATTAGAATATTCCTTTGCTTCTTCGACCTAGCCCACGGGAATAAAATAGGCTAGCCAACTTCGGTGGGTGATCACTCAAAAAAAGGAGACATTACAGTCCTCCCTTCTTGGAATTGCTTGCCCTCAAGCAATTGCAAACCCGGATGCTGCAAAATCTGCTCTCCTTCCCAAGTAGCATCCTTAATGGGCAAGTCCTTCCATCTCACCAAGTATTCCTTGATCACCCTACTTCTCAATCTGCGCTCCTTGACATCCAGAATAGCATCAGGAAAAAGAATCAGTTTCCCCTCCTTATCCAATAGTGGAAGCTCTGGAGAAGAAGTAAGATGCTACCCAATTGCCCCTTTGATGCAAGATACATGAAACACATTGTGAATCCGGCTACCCTCGGGCAATTCTAACTCATATGCAACCTCTCCAACTCTCCTGACAATCCTGTAGGGGTCATAGAACCGAGGTTTCAGCTTTTCTGCATCGCTCTTCTTCAGTGTAGACTGTCTATATGGCTGAAGGCGCAAGAAAATCAAGTCATCAACCTCAAAAGTCCTCTCCACCCTGTACCTATCTGCATACATTTTCTGTTGATTCTGGGCATGGTGAAGATTATCCTTAAGTGTCTTAAGGATATCCTGACTATCCTACATCATATCTCTAGCTCTGAGAGCTCTGCTATCATCAAATGCTAAGTCTATAAAAGACATAGCATCATAGCCATACAAGGCTCTAAAAGGAGACATGTCTGTCGACATGTGATAGGTGGTGTTGTAACAATACTCTCCCAAATGCAACCACCTGATCCAAGCCTTCTTCTACCCCGCAACATACTTGCATAGATATCCTTCCACCCATTTGTTCACAATCGCTGTCTGCCCATCTATCTGAGGGTGGTAACTAGTGCTCAGGGTCAACTTTGTACCAGCCAACCTGAATAGCTCCTACCAAAACACACTGAGAAACCTGCTATCCCGATCGCTGACAATGGTCATAGGAAGTCCATGGAGTCTAGACTCTAAACACCTTGAAAAACAACTCTGCCACTTGAGGTGCCTTATGCTCAGATGAAATAGCAAAGAAATGTGCATACTGAGTCAATCTATCAACAACCACAAAGATGCAATCTCTATCCTAGAGCTTCGAAAGACCTATAATGAAATCCATAGATATACTCTCCCACTTCTGCTCTAGAATAGGCAACGGCTGAAGTAAACCTGTTGGGAAAGTATGCTCTGACTTGTTTTGCTGACAAGTCAAACACTCACGAACATGTCACAAGACATCATCCTTGAGACCCTTCCATGAGAATCTCTCTCTCACCTATCTGTAGGTTTTGAAAAACCCTGGATGTCCTTCTAATGGAGTATCATGAACAACCCTCAAAATTTTATCCTTCAGCTTAGACTCAGGTACCAAATAGATCCTATCCTTATAATAGATCACATCATCAATCACCTTATACTTGTCATCCTGAATTTTGTTGTCCATGAGCTCACATGCAAAAGAATTCTTGGAATACTCAACCAAAAGGTGATCATTTCAATCAACTGAAATCTCTAACATAGAGCAAGAGTAGGTCTCCTGGATAGAGCATCAACAACATTTTTCTTCCCCTTGATATACTCAATGTCAAAATCATATCCCTGGATCTTGCTCACCCATTTCTGTTGCCTCTCATTTAGGTCCTTTTGCTCTAGAAAGTATCTCAGACTATTATGGTGAGTCCTTACCACAAACTTACCACCCACCAAGTACTGTCTGAACTTCGCCAATGCATGCATGATGGCGAGCATCTCCTTATCATAGGTGGAATACAATCTCTCTGCATCTCTCAGCTTCCTATTCTCATAGGCAATGGGATGTCTATTCTGCATGAGAACTGCTCCTATCCCCTCACCTGATGCATCACACTCCAAAACAAATGGCTGAGAGAAATCAAGAAGTGCCAAAACTGGACAAGTGTTCATTACCTCCTTGAGTCTATCAAATGTCGCCTAAGCCTCATCTGACCATTTGAATGCACCCTTCTTAGTGAGATCTATAAGAGGTGTTGCTAGTTGTGAAGACCCCTTCACAAACCTCCTATAGTAACTGCAAAGCCTGAAGAAACCTCTCAAATCTGAAATATTCTTTGGTGGCAGCCAATCCATAATAGCCTATATCTTCTCCTGGTGTACCTTAACTCCACTAGTGACAATCACATGTCCCAAGTGTAGAATCTCTATCATTCCAAATTCACATTTGGAAGCCTTAGTAGACAAGGACTGTGCCTCGATGATGCCCAATACCTCATCAATGTGTCTGAGGTGATCCTCCCATGTCCTATTTTATACCAGAATATCATCAAAGAACACCAATACAAACTTCTGCAACTATTTGTTGAAGATATGATTCATACAAGACTGAAAAGTTGCAGGAGCATTAGAAATACCAAAGGGCATGACCAAAAACTCAGTGTCCGTAGTGACATTTGAGTGTTGTCTTGTGAATGTCCTCACGGACTCTAATCCGATGGTATCCCGAGTGAATATCAATCTTTGAAAAGTACACTGCTCCATGTAGCTCATCTAGAAGCTCATCGATCCTAGGTATAGGATACTGATTCTTGATGCTCTTCTTATTCAGGGTACGGTAGTCAATGCACATCCTCATCGTGTCGTCCTTCTTTACCAAAACAACCGAAGAAGCAAAGGGACTGGAACTAGGCCTGATATCTCCCATATCCAACAACTCCTTGATCGTTTTCTCTATCTCCTTGAATCTCCTAGGATGACGATAGGGAGTAGTAATGATGGGCTTAGAGCCCTTCTCCAACTTTATCACATGCTCAAAGCCGCGATTTGGAGGTCTGCCAGGAGGAATCTCTCCAAACACCACACTGTGCTTATCCAACATTGACTGAATGTCCACATGATACTGCTGGCTACTGCTAGAGGAAGACTTAGAAGACACAAAACACTGGGCTGCCCATGCAACATCACCATGTCTAAACAAAGTCTCCATCCTCTTCGCTATCACAACCCTTGGTGCACCATTTGCCATAGCTCTCAACACTACCTTCCTCCAATCTGACGTGAACTCCAACTCCATCTTCTGGAGATCCTGAATGTACCTGCCAAGAGAATGTAGCCATTGGATTCCAAAAACCACATTTGTATCTCCAATGCCAACTATGTAGAAATCATCAGTGATTGTGTAGTTGCCCATCTGGATACTCAACTGCGGAATCCTCTTCGTGCAACTCATCTTGAAACCATCTGCAACCATCACATTGAAACCTGTGAACTCCTTTGCTGGCAATCCTCTCTTTGCCACCAAACCTTCATTAATGAAGTTATGAGTGGCCCTGCTATTAACCAAACATGCAACTCTTTGTCCTTTTAGAACTCCTCTCACTCTAAAAGGATTGTACTTAGAAACTCCTGATAGAGTAGCAATAGTACCTTGTACTGAGTCATCTACCGTAGCACGAAGCACCAATGGTTGCTCCTCATCACCACTCTCTGAAATAGCCGTGTCTTGGACCTCATCATTATCTATATCGGATGTGACCTCAATGTAGTGTGCTTTGCCATTCCCAAGGCACCTATGACCAGGCTCCCAAGGTTCCTTACATGAGAAGCATAACTTCTTCCTCTGTAGCTCATTCTTCGTCTCTAGGTTTGGTGTCGTCTTCTTGGGCCAATCCTTTTGAAAATACCTCCTAGGGTCCTTTTGTGATAAAGGCTTACCCTGAAACTTAGGCTTAGAAGGTGCTGAAAACTTCATCCCTCTAGCCCTCTTGATGGCTTCTCTCAAAGAAGGTGGATCTAGGGCTTCCACCCATCCACGAAGTGGCTCCTCTAGTCTCTCTATGAAAAGGTATGTCAATCTAGCCTCCAACACATTCGGGACCAATACGGCAAGTTTCTGAAACTTGGAAATGTAGATGTCCACTGAATCCTTTTGTTTGAGTTGTACCAACTCTCTGAAGAACTGTTCAGGTTTTGTCTCATCAAACCTATCAATTAGCCTCTGTGAGAAATCAACATAAGTAGTAACAAGGCTATGACCTTGAGTCACCATACGATTGTACCATCAATCAATAGCATCTCCCTCCAAGAGTAGAATAGCAAACTGAATGACATCTTTCTCAAACATAGGGCTCAATGTGAAGTAGTTATCCAATTTTTGGATCCATGCTCGTGCCATGATGTTACCCGAACCATCAAAAGGAGTGATGTTCACCTTATCCAATTTCCTCTGCAAGTTGTGATCATTGTTGTTGCCTCTTTCTCCCCTTGGCCTATCTTTATTCCTGTATTTTATTTGGCAAAAATCATGCTGTGGCAAGTCAGCTCAGCATTCTTCACTTAATGCTAAACACTCTCTCATGTAGTCATCAAAGGTCTCACCTTCAACTTGCGGTACATTCTCTGGAGCTCTTGGCCGATCCAAGAAGGTAGGCATAAGAGGTCTAACCATGGATGCATGAGATGCATGAGAGTCGCCGTTGCTTCTTGAATTGCTAGCATCTCCATTGTTGCCGTTGTGTTCATTACTTCTATGGCCTCCATTATCTCCATTATCACCCATATTATGCCCCATAAATTGAGACATAAGTTGCATGAGATCTCTTTGACTTCTTGCAATGTCATTGAGGATATCCCTTGTGCTAGGTTCCTCATTAATTCCGTCTCCCATGATAGCTTCTAGACCCTCAGGTTGGCAAGATCAAAGCTCTAATACCACTGTAATATCCCCAATGGGATTTGCCCTAAAATTCTGAAAATAAATTTCTGATTTCTGCCCTAATTTTCTGCTCAAAACCCTAATTTTTTGAATTCTGATTTTTATTTTATGATCTTAAACAAATTATCACAGCGAACATATATATGCCCAAACATGACAAATAAGCATGGCAAATGATGCTACCAAATGATATTCACAACAAACATGAATTACACCATGAAATACACAATGTAGGGCAACCAATTGCAACAACAAATCTGATTTTTCTATAGAAACTCTGCTGCCACAAATCTGATTTTTCTATAGAAACTCTGCTGCCACAAATCTGAATACTCTGATCTGATTTCTACAATGAATTCTAGGGCACAAACATGACAAACAATGCCCAAATTTCTGCACTACAAATCAGACCTATAAAGTATGATTGTTGTAAGAACCCTGACTTGTTCCAACTGAATTTTTTCCTTTGCTGGTCTGAAAATTTCTAATTATTTTTCTTGCAATGTACTTAGGGTTTTGAGTTTTTGTTTTCAACAATGAGCTTGCATTATCATGAAGATTGAAAGGTTGCAAACATACATGAAATGAACATGAAACATTGGTATTATGCCATCAAACAACACACATAAACATAGATAAACATACCCGGTATTGAAAGCTTATCTCCTTTATTGAATTGAGAGCTGATTACAAATGATGTTCGCTGTGAATTACAATCAGTAAAGTCTGATTTGAATTTCAGACCTTCAAATATATCCAAAAGTGCCAAAATATAGGTCCAAACCCTAGCCGTATGAATGGAAGATGAAGCTCTATGAAGTATTGATGAAATACTCAGCAAGATGTGACTGAAAAGCAACTGTGGCAGCCAAACTAAGGTCTGATATGACTGTTATAAAACATGTAACAGTTGATGCAAGATCTGATCACAAACCTTAGTCAAAAAGTGTGCAAGAACTCCTCCAATTTGGATTGCTATTGGCTGGAATTGAAGCGATTTGATCATAGAATGATTTATAACCGTTATTCCCTTGAAATGAGTTGATCAAACCCTCAAACCTATAACTGATATGAACCTTATAAAGTCTGATATGAAATTCCAGCAAGTTGTATAATGTAAATACACTAAAATATGCCTCCAAAATGATGCTCTAGTATGCCAAAGTGAAGCGATGAGACCCAAGGAGCAAAATATCATCAATTTATAACCCGATCTGCCTTATTCTTCAATGAACCTGCAAATAATTCCTTCAAACCCTAGATGAAACTGAAATGCTCATGAAACTCAAGAAGTTTGAAGCCATATCTTCACAAAAAATCCTCTGGTTAAGCACAATGATGAACTCCATATGAATTCACTTCTCGTGGTGGATTGGGATCATCTCCAAATCACAATAATTCAAGGGAACATCATCTTGAACAAACTGAAAATCACTTTCAGCGAAGAGCAAATACTCAATGCAAAGTTTACTAAATAATCAAGATGTCAAAAATTATGCCAAAGATCTCTTATACTTTTTCCTTTGGGCGACCCAATTAGACAAAATATAAACAATTTTCAAGTCCACTGCCAATATCAAATCTTTAATTTGATATTTTATTAAATAATTTTCACTTATCCACCTTGGACGCCAATCCATAAAATTATAAAATAATATTATTTTATTATTTTTTGCCTTTTCTCCCTAGGCACCGATTTTCTTGGCAAAAAATAATATTTTTTATTATTTTTTTCTTATCTCCTTCAGCGCCGATTTTACCCAATAAAATATTATTTTATATTTTTTTTTCTTTTTCCTTGGCATTGATTTCCATTGGAAAATAAATAAATAAAAACATAATAAAAATTACATTTTATTTATTTTCCCACTTTCAATTTTCCAAGTCCTTGATTTTTGCCTTGGGTAAAATAACATTATTTTTGGCTTTATAAAATATTATAAAATATTGCTAGCCAAAAATACAAATAAAATAGTGTTGAGCCAACTTTCTAGTTTCCAAGCCTTCAATGTCCTAGCTCAACAACAAATCATCCCCTTACCACTAGAGTTAGACTACGGGAAGGGTGAATAGGCTAACCATCTCCTCCATAGGTGATCACTCCGGAAATGGGGACATGACAATTGTACATACCACATACATGCAAAATAGATGACAAATGCTCAACCCTAGCTGGGCGAATCCTCCAAGAAGTGCGCCTAGGGTTTGCTGCTCGAAACAAGACAAATTCGCCCTCAAAGATGGGTGCTCCAATCTGCTCCAAATGTGGTGCCAAAATTATAATTTTCACTTATCCACCTTGGATGCCAATCCATAAAATAATATTATTTTATTATTTTTTGCCTTTTCTCCTTAGGCACCGATTTTCTTGGCAAAAATAATATTTTTTTATTATTTTTTCTTATCTCTCCTTGAGCGCTAATTTTGCCCAATAAAATAATATTTTAATATTATTTTATGTTTTTTTTCTTTTTCCTTGGCATTGATTTCCATTGGAAAATAAATAAATAAAAATATAATAAAAATTACATTTTATTTATTTTCCCACTTTCAATTTTCCAAGCCCTTGATTTTTGCCTTGGCTAAAATAACATTATTTTTGGTTTTATAAAATATTGCTAGCCAAAAATACAAATAAAATAGAGTGTTGAGCCAACTTTCTAGTTTCCAAGCCTTCAATGTTCTAGCTCAACCACAAATCATCCCCTTACCACTAGAGTTAGCCTATGGGAATGGTGAATAGGCTAACCATCTCCTCCATAGGTGATCACTCCGGAAATGGGGACATGATAGTCCTCCCTTCCCAGGATTGCTTGTCCTCAAACAATCGTAAATTAGGATGTTGTAGAATTTGCTCTCCTTCCCAAGTAGCATCCTCCAATGGCAAGTCTCCCCATCTCACCAAATACTCTGTAATCACCTTGTTACGCAACTTGCGCTCCCTCATGTCCAAGATACTATTAGGCACCAATATCAACATACCCTCTTCTTCAAGAGGTGGAAGATCTAGAGAAGAAACATGTCCCAATGCCCTTTTGAGGCATGACACATGGAATACATTATGAATCCGGCTCATATGCTACCTCTCCAACTCTCCTCACAATTCTGTAGGGACCATAAAACCTGGGCTTGAGTTTTTCTGCCCCACTCTTCTTCAAAGTACTCTGTCTATAGGGCTAAAGGTGCAAAAATACCAAGTCACCAACATCAAATGTCCTCTCAATACAGTGTCTATTAGCATACATCCTCTGCTGATTTTGTGCCTGCTGAAAATTATCCTTAAGTGTCTTAAGGATGTCTTGTGTATCTTGCATGAACTCCTTGGCTCTAGGAGCTCTACTGTCATCAAAGGCTAAATCCATGAAAGATAATGCATCATATCCATATAAAGCCCTGAATGGAGACATGTCAATCGACATATGATAGGTGGTATTGTAACAATACTCACCAAGATGTAACCACTTAATCCAAGCACGTTGTTGCCCTGCAACATAATTGCGAAGATAACCCTCAACCCACTTATTCACTATCTTAGTCTGTCCATTCGTCTGAGGGTGATAACTAGTGCTCGGTGTCAACTCAGTACCAACTAATCGGAATAGCTCCTGCCTAAATGCATTGAGAAATCTGCTGTCCCGGTCATTGACAATGGTCTTTGGAAGGCCATGCAAACGAAACACCTCTCAAAAGAACAACTCTGCAACCTGCAGTGCTGAATAATCCGATGAAATAGCATAGAAGTGTGCATATTTGGTGAATCTGTCAACAACCACATATATGCAATCTCTGCCCTGTACCTTCGGAGGACTTGTAATGAAATCCATGGAGATACTTTCCCACTTCTGCTCAAGAATAGGCAATGGCTGAAGTAAACCTGTGGGAAAAGTATACTTGGACTTGTTCTGCTGACAAGTCAAACATGCTCTAACATGCTGCAACACATCATCCTTGAAACCTCACCATGAGAATCTCTCTCTAATCTGTCTATAGGTTTTGAAAAACCCTGGATGCCCTGCTAGAGGTGTGTCATGAATGGCTCTCAATATCTACTGCTTAAGTTTTGATTCAGGCACAAAGAATATCCTATCCTTATAATATATCACATCATCAACAACCTTATACCTATCATCCTGAATCAATCCATCCATAATCTCGCATGCAAATGCACTCTTGGAATACTCAACTAAAAGTTGAGATTTCCAATTAGCTGAAATCTCACAGAGCAAATAGTAGGTCTCCTGGAAAGTGCATACGCTACAATGTTCTTCTTACCCTTCACAAACTAGATGTCAAAATCATATGTCTATATTTTAGAGACCCATTTTTGTTGTCTCTCATTCAAATCCTTTTGCTCTAAGAAGTATTTGAAGCTATTGTGGTCAGTTCTAACCACAAACTTCGCACCTACCAAGTACTGACAAAACTTTGCCAAAGCATGCATAGTGGCAAGCATCTCCTTGTCATAGGTGGAATATAAACACTCAACATCCCTCAATTTTCTGCTCTCAAATGCAATGGGATGCCTATTTTGCATCAAAACAACCCCAATACCATCACCTGATGCATCACACTCAAGTATGAAGGGCTGTGTAAAATCTGGTAGTGCCAAAACTGGAGTGGTACTCATCACCTCCTTAAGCCGACCAAAAACCATCTTTGCCTCATTTGACCAAAGGAATGCCCCCTTCTTAGTAAGATTTGTAAGTGGTGTTGCTAACTGTGAAAAGCCTCTAAGAAAACCTCCTGTAATAACTGCATAAACCCAAGAAACCTCTCAACTTAGAAATGTTCCTTGGAGTAGGCCAATCATGGATAGCTTTGATCTTCTCCTCATGAACTCTAACTCCATTGGCACTAATCACATGCCCCAAATAAAGAATCTCCTCCATCTCGAACTCACACTTGGAAGCCTTAGCATACAATGATTGGGCCTCCATAACACCAAGTACCTCATGAAGATGTCGAGGATGCTCCTCCCATGTCTTACTATATATCAACATGTCATTAAAGAAAACCAATAGAAACTTACGCAACTGCTTATTGAACAGATGATTCATGCAAGACTGAAATGTAGCAGGTGCATTAGTAAGACCAAAGGGCATGACAAGAAACTCATAGTGTCCATAATGGCATCTAAATGTTGTCTTATGTAGATCCTCCTCACGGACATGAATCTGATGATAGCCTGAACGAAGATCAATCTTAGAAAAATACACGGCCCCGTGTAGCTCATCAAGTAGCTCATCGATCCTAGGTATAGGGTACCTGTTTTTGATTGTCTTCTTGTTCAGTGCTCTATAGTCAATACACATCCGCATAGTCCCATCCTTCTTCTTTACCAAAACAACTGAAGAAGCAAATGGATTGGATGAAGGCTTAATGTGTCCCATATCAATCAACTCCTTAATAGTATTCTCTATCTCAATTTTGAAGTGCCGAAGGTGACGATATGGTGCACTATTGATGGGCTTGGTGCCCTCCTCTAACTCAATCACATGCTCAAAACTACGATCTGGTGGTCTACCTGGAGGAATATCACCAAACACCATACTGTGCTTATCCAATACTGATTGGATATCTACATGATACTATGGACCATCAGAAGAAGATTTGGAAGATACAAAAACCTGGGCTGCCCATGCAACATCATCATGCCGAACAAAGTCTCCATACATCTAGCTGATACAACCCTAGGTCCTCCATCTGAAAGTGCCCTCAACACAATCTTCTTCCCATCATGTATAAACTCCAACTCCATCTTTTGAAAGTCCTGGATGTAGCGGCCAAGAGACTGTAGCCACTGGACTCCCAAAACAATGTCTATCTCACCAAGTCCAACCATGTAAAAATCATCTGTCAATGTATAATCACCCATCTGAATGCTAAGCTGAGATACCTTCTTCTGACAACTCATGGTAAAACCATCTGCAACTGTCACTGTGAAACTTGCAAAGTCCTCAACGTGTAAACCACGCCTCATAATTAATCCCTCATCAATGAAATTATGTGTGGATCCACTATCAATCAAACAGGTGGCTTGCTGTCCCGTAAGTACCCCTCTCACACGAAAAGGATGATACCTAGGTACTCCTGAAATAGATGCAATAGTAACTAGACCTTTAGTACCTATATCCTTAGCCTCAAGCTCCAATGTAGGCTGCTGCTCCGTATGATCAACATCACTATCTGAACCTATCTCCTCATGAGTCTCACTCTCAACATCTGAAATCGCCTCTATAAGATGTGCTTTGCCTTTCCCAAGGCATCTATGTCCTGATTCCCATGGTTGCTTGCAAGAAAAACATAGTTTCTTCCTTCTTAATTCATTCCTCATCTCACTATCCAAAGGAGTAAACTTAGGCTGATTAGTTTTCTTCTGATTAGAACTTGAGCCTTTGAAACTTTTCTTTTGGTTTTGAAATGATGTAGGATAGGTGTCCAAGTCAAGTGCAAGCGCTATGTTACATCCCTAACTTTAACTATGTTTTACTTTTTACTTTTGAAGTAATTAGTAGATGATTGTGCGTAATTCAATGATTTGACGTTTAGTAAAATGTTGGGAAAAATCAATGTTTTCATGAGTTATATTTATTTGACTAAAATTAACATGTGTTTATAAGTTGTCAAGATGTGATTTCATAAGGATTATGAAATAATTTTTGATACACTAATCTTGAGCTGGTGATTGCAAGTTGCATTTAGGAAACTGGTTTTCACCCTCCGGGAAAGGGAGGGAGAGCATCATCAGAGAGAAGGAATAGATACAAGGAAAAGAACAGTTTGTTGCCATCTTAAGTCTTGTGTTGGAGCAAAATGGTGAACCTAGTTGAGTCGGATAAGTGATACTCGACCCTTTTGGTTTTAGTTTATTTCCCAACTCGACAAGTTGTCGATGTCATATAGCGTCCTTCTAATGTCATTTAATGTCAACCTAGTCGTTTTGGAGAAAACGACGTCGTCAAGGTTGTACGTTATTCGTTTTTCGACTAAAGACGACCTCCTATCAGAAATGTCGTTCTTTACGTCGTAAATGAGTTTATGTTTGCAACCTTAATGGCATAATTGGTAAAATTGATAAAGTTTTCTTGATAATAATCCTTAAACGTCGAACTTATCGATATTGAAACGAAAATGTGTTGAGTCAGAATACGTGACGGGGAGACGAGCTCAACCCAGTCACGTTTGCGCGTAAGATTTACGCCATGATATTATAATGTTTCTATATGGATAATTTACGTAAACAAAGTCTAATATTATGTTTTCATTTTATTAAATAATAATAAGAGAAGGTTTAAGCTTACCATCTTCTCCAATGTTCAAGGTTTTTTTTCGTGAACTTAATCTCTTTTGAAGATTATTATGAAATATTCTAGAGGTAATTATTTATTCGCATGTTTTTCTTAAGTCATGAAAGACTATTTATAGAAAGGTTGTTGCTATAAGATATCTATTCTAACCACCTTCAGAGTGGGTGAAAAGGATAAGTCACTTTTTAAGAGAATCATGGGTGAGAGTGGGAAGTGGATAGGAGATCGTGTCTCCTATACTTCTTGCATGCTCATTTATAGAGAAAATGGTGGCCTATTAGTAGAGTTCCACGACGGGTAGAAGAGAGGATTTTATCGATCACCTTTGACGGTCACGCTCTCTCTCTTTTTGAAGATGCATTTGAGTTGCAGAGAATTCATCAAAAACTTCCATGTTTAATATTGTCTGAACAGACTAATATGAAAATGATAGATATCGAAGCATAAAGGAATGATAATAAGATCCTTATCAGGGGATAGATCGACTGCTGGTTAGGGATTTATATTGAAAATGATAAAACTGAGGACTGTGTTCAATATAGAGCAATGATGTATAAGAGTCTACAGGATAGGAGCTAGAGAAAACGACTTATACAGCTCAGATATCTCTCGTTATCAAGGGGGACAGACTATATAAGTGACCATGATGAGGGAGCAAGAAGAACGTAGAAGAAAACAAAGCTCAAGCACAGGTAGCAAAGATTGAAAGGCAAAATCACGCTAGTTTTAGAAACTGACATTTTGAAGGTCATCTCATTGAGAGCAAGACTAACCAGAAGGGAGGATCAGGCGTGAGGTTCGAAAAATCATTGAAGGCATAAAGGAAATAGTGAAAGGCTACAGTGATGATGATATTCATGCAATGCTCCAGGAATGCAAAATGGATCATGACGAAACAACCCAGAAGTTGCTCGCTCAAGGTAAGTTTGCTTCCTTATTTTATGCTTGCTTTCTGTAAAGGCTATTCTACCGCTTTGGTTCAATTGGGTATTTCATTAACTTAGCTTGGACCGCTGCAAATATATATACCCATCTCGCGATATTGTACTTTAGTGGCCTTTCCGGGCTAGGGATTGGTCTTCTTTGTGAAACAATAGATTTCTCTTTTCTTGTCCACACACTCCTTTACGAAGAAAAATATCACCTCAAATTTGAAATCCAAGTCACTGTGAAATGAGACTCCCTTGTAATGGTCTTAACCAGAAGCAATATTTCCTCAGTAATACCCACATCTGCATTTGTTCTCATATCCAATGCCTCTCCTAGACCTGTGGCTGCCTACAAAACTTTAAAATTCTCTATACTATATAAAGCCCTGAAGTTACGAGCTCCCGGGAAAGAGAGCTTTGACACGAAGGAGACCGAGGTTCGGATCTCGAAAGGATCGAACACCCCTTTTGAGCAGTCTGTATTGCAGAGTGAGGATTAAAAAAACTAAGAGGATGAGTTCTATTGATATAACTACAGCAGTAGTGATTGTTGAGGACCGGTGAAGGTTATCCAACAGTGAAGAACAGATTGAGCTCGTCGTTGAGAAAAAGGAATGAGACTATATTTTTCTTCAATCAACAGGTCATTATCTTACTATTTGGAAACCTTCATTTAGTCGAAGTCATATTTCGAATGTATTTAATTTTATGATGGCTGAGCTCCACAGTAAGAAAATTAGATACTGTTGCATTTGATTATTCGGCCGATAAGTTCAAATCTGCCTTATATCCATATCAGGCTGAGAGAATTAGTAATACCGTGAATAGATGGTCGATGGAATATGCATACATCCATTTATGTGCCTAGTATGTGATCGATGTAGTAGGCTTATTGTTCATTCTGTGTTTAAATGGTTGATACAGTATGCCTAATTGTTGTTTTAGCATAAGGAGTAATAACCTTTGCCATTAGTATACTTTGGTATATGTTCTTTTTAGATTAGGTCGAACTTAGTTTATTTGAGCCACGATAGTCAGTTTAGGACTGTACCTTATTCCTTTTTGACTGTCAGAAATGCCGTGAGTTATTGGAAACCATTTAGTATGGTAAACTTTTTCAACCTGTAGAGTCTTGCTTGGCAGTAGATAAACTACTGTGTAATATTTTTATAAATCTTGGTAGAGAAGACCGAGTAGATGTTAACTTGAAATATAAAGTTTGATATTTATATTATTAATAGAGACCCATTTTGTCAAGGTTGAAGAATTGACTCAATTGAGAGTTCTTTAATGGAAATGATAGTATTTTAAGTAAATAAGATATACTTCGTGTATTATATTTTTTTTATATATGTTATGAGGAATGCAAATTCGGTCAATATCCTAATAGTCAAGAGAAGACTAAAAGGTTTTGATATTGTGTTTTATTTAACTTATATTTATAGAAAAATAGGAAGGCTTAAGTCTTAAACTTAGAGTTAAACTTGTTGAGGTTTAAACGGAGACAAGCTTCTTTCCCAAGATTTACAATCGAAGACTTAGAGATAGATGTTTACATTATGGGAAATACTTAAAGATATCATATATTAAGGTTAATGTGTAATCTTTGATTATGACAAGTGGAATTATTACATGCAAGGGTGATAAGCATGAACCTGTATCCTTCTAAATCTAGAATTGGTATGCGAAAAAGACCAGGGGGTTGAGTTTATTATTAATTATGACTCAAAATCCTTTGAAATTCCCAAGCTTGAATTTGAGCAAGAGTGCTTGTAATGGTAGTATTATCATGATTCTATTAAAGGATAAAACCTCGTATTGTATATACGTAAACTGAGATAAGGTCATTATGCTATTGAAAGGTCTTTATGATGACAAGATATAGATTTCCTTTTTGTTATATTTTACTTCAAATCTTAGGGAGGAGGTGTTCTAAGAATGCGGAAACCATGATAGCCCTTGATTAGCAAATATTGCTTATGTTATTTATCTCGAAAAGAGAATAATAGGAGACTTAATTAACTTTCCCTATGTTTCAAGATTGCAACTAGTAAACCAACTCAGGGGTATAAGCTTACCAGGAGATGAGAAGTTATAGTCCTTATCAAATGTTCAATAGAACTTATTTTAGTGCCATGTGAATAGAGGACAAAGTCAACCAATGTTGGGTAATCCTTTTATGAACTATATCAAATTTGGGTGTGTTGGAAGATTCAAAGCTCAACCCCACCTGATTATTGATAAAGGTGTATTCGACATATAATTACAAGGATGTTTGATAATCCTGTGTATTGGGTTAGAGAAGCTAAACCCTAGTATTTAAACAAGGAGGATTTAGGAAACAGTGAAACCTATAACTCTTATGTCTAATATGACATTGTTTATCTATATATATTTATTGGTCAACAGCAAAAGGCCAAGAAAACCATGTTGGATGACAGTGAAAGGTCGAGAAAATCAGAGAGCAAGATAGGAAGAGTCTTTATAGTACTTAGTCAAAATTAAGTGATTTTATGTTGGAATCGAAACTTGTTATAACACATCAAGATATTTGATATTTGAGTCAGAGAAAAGAGTGACAGAAGGTCATAGACCCTAGAAATTGCAAGTATGCAAGAGGGGATCTCTGAAAGGTTAGAATTACCCAAACCTATTTATGTTGCATGTATATCCTAGATTGAGGATTATTTCTAAGTCAGACTGACTAGAATGAGTTTGCAGTATAGACAAGTTGTGTCTAGAGATACTAAATGTTGAGAGTCAAACTAAAGGGTGAGATAGTCTTTAAGTTGAGTCAAAGGTGTATGTCTAGATGGCATGACCAATCAGTATGATCATACTTAGCTAAAAGGGGTCTAGAGTTGTATGGTCAATTGAAGTTATGTAGGACATAGTACTAGGACTCAGATGACAAACACTTGTTGGTTCCTTGTATCTATACCTTCGTGAAGGGTAGGGCCACTTCCAGGAAGGAAGGTGTACAGGGGACCGCCGGTCTGTGGTTGGAGGTAAAGCACTCGGATGATGCTCTCCTTTTGAAGCAGAAGACTCGCCAAGCTCGTGAAGACAAATATTAACATTCCAAGTGCAGTGTACTCCATGTTATGGCTTATGATAGTCAAACTTATGAGGTAAAACTACTCTTTTGCCAAGTACATTTAATGTAATGTAAATGTAAATCGAAAGGAATTCAATATGATTCTAACTTTGAATATGTTATGATTTCAAGGTTGAAATTATATAGAAATCTGTACTTTATTTCTTGTGTTTATGCAAATGATATTTAATAAAAAAAAATCTCTCATGTTTACCAAGTTTATTTACTTTCTAGTAAATTTTATGATGAGTAATGAAGGGATGCTATACTCTATAGTATCATCCAAAGTCTTAGGCTTATGTACCTTCACCAATCCTCTCATTCTATCATTCAAACCTTCTACAAACAAAATTGTAACTCTCTTCTCAGGCATTTCTGGAACCATGACAGCAATTTTTTGGAATTCATTGACATAGGAGTCCACTCTACCAAACCTATTTCAATTGAGCCAATTCCGTGTAGTAGACTTCCACATCCTTCCTGTCAAACTTGGTAATGAGCTTACTTGTAAACTCATCATATGAAGTGATCATATTATGCTACTATGAAACAAGTCCGTGATGCCACCAATCATAGGCTAAGCCCTCCAAATGCATAGTAGCAAACTGAATGGCCTTTTCTTCACTCATTGGCTTGAGTGTAAGAAAAGTATCAAGCTTATGTATCCATGCCCTAGCAATTATCTTACCGCTGCCATTAAAGTTAGGTAGAGGAACTTTGCTCAATGCATCTTTGAATTCTTTGTGTTCCTTTTTAGGTCTTCTTTCTTTTTGACTCTTCTTCTTTTCCCTTCTTTGGTTCATGAATTGGTTCAAAGTAGGGGCTGTCCTAACATCGGCTGGAAGTATGCGGTACTCATCATATGCAACCATGATGTCATCAGTGAGATCTATGACTTCTTCCTCTTCTTCAGATGATTGTTCTTCTCTTATGGGCACAAAATTAGGACGAAGTGGTCTATTTGAATCTATGGCAGCTGCTCTACCTGTATGTGTAGCCTCTCTTCCTACAATGCCATGCCTTCCACTGCTCACACTCCTTGACCTCCTTGATCATGAATGATCCAATATCAATTGGCCAATGGCTGTAATCATACGGTCTTGAAACTGCTGAAACATTTGCTGTTGTTGTTGACCAAAAGCCTATAAGAAATTATCAAGGTCGGGCTGGTTATACCTTCTTGGACTTCCACTTCTACCTCTATCCATATCTGTATGTGTACCTGTAGCTAGATTCTCTCCTTCTTGCTGTCATGTTCTTCTATGGTAATGATACCTGTGTGGACCAACTTCCGGTGGCTGCATAACCCAATAGGCTGGCAAGATCTAGGCTCTGATACCACTGTAAGAACCCTGACTTGTTCTAACTGAATTTTTTCCTTTGCTGGTCTAAAAATTTCTGATTTATTTTTCTTGCAATGTACTTAGGGTTTTGAGTTTTTGTTTTCAACAATGAGCTTGCATTATCATGAAGATTGAAAGGTTGCAAACATACATGAAATGAACATGAAACATTGGTATTATGCCATCAAACAATACACATAAACATAGATAAACATACCCGGTATTGAAAGCTTATCTCCTTTATTGAATTGAGAGCTGATTACAAATGATGTTCGCTGTGAATTACAATCGATCAAGTCTGATTTGAATTTCAGACCTTCAAATATATCCAAAAGTGCCAAAATATAGGTTGGAAGATGAAGCTCTATGAAGTATTGATGATATACCTAGCAAGGTGTGACTGAAAAGCAACTGTGGCAGCCAAACTGAGGTCTGATATGACTGTTATAAAACATGTAACAGCTGATGCAAGATCTGATCACAAACCCTGGTCAAAAAGTGTGCAAGAACTCCTCCAATTTGGATCGCTATTGGCTGGAATTGAAGCGATTTGACCCTAGAATGATGTAAAACCCTTATTCCTTTGAAATGAGCTGATCAAACCCTCAAACCTATAACCTAAGTTGCCGGTTTTGGTGCGGGTGCGGATGCGGGTTCGGTTTCGAGGGTTTGGTTCGCGGGTTCGGCCAAATTTTTTTTGGGGGTTGGGTTCGTTTTTATATATATATATATATATATATATATATATATATATATATATATAAATATATGTATATGCAAAAAAAATTAAGCATAGAAGCAAGAATTAAGTGTAGAATTGCAAGAATAAAGTGTAGAACACCACATAGCATCATATAATCAACAAAACCACCATCAACTTGAATATCATAAAACATAAAGCTCGAACTTCAAGTTCAATAACAAGATTCAAAATAATAATATCATGTTCAACAATCAATTTTCATTGTGTCAATGTCAAATGACAAGTGTCAATCATCATATGGATTTGCTAAATCCTCCACATCATCATCATCATCTTGGACATTAGCAGGATCATTTGAAGAACCACAACCAACACCACTGCCACTCGCGGCACTCGCTGAAAAAGTGTGCTCGCTCTCTGATCCCTCAAGTGCAACATGTTTGGATTGGGAAGTAGAAGCATCCATGTCAATTTGCTCTGGCTCCACATTCCACAACTTTGATTCCCCCTCCTTATAGTCTTACTTTTTGTGCGAAAGGAGGTGCAAGTTGGAATGCACACACACTAAATTCTCCGCCTTTTTGGAGTGCAATCGGTTGCGCTTTATCGAGTGGATAAAAGAGTACGTGCTCCAATTCCTCTCAGATGCAGAGGAACTAGCAACCTATGATGACAAAGTAGAGAGAAAGAGTTAAAAATAAAAACTTACAAAGTTAAAACTTATAAAGTTACAAGTTATAAAATTTATAATAATTAAAAATTATGGAACTTCAAACTTCAAATTTTTAAAAGTCTTTAAGATAAAATTATAAATCATAAAAAAATAGAAATTTAGTAAACTTGTGATAAAACTTTGACTGCAAGAGGCTGTAGGCACCGGAATTGTTGGCCATGAAAGTACCACCAATTGTGAGCATCTTTCTTGAATTTATCACAAACAGCATCAATGCTTAGACCATTGGAGTGTACAAAATCAGTGAACTCATCAGTGACCATATCATGCAAATCTGGATCAGGGAAGAGTCTACGAAATGCTGCCTTGTACCCATTAGACACTTCTAAATCTCTCCATGGGGGAATCCTATTTGTCACCAAAAGAATCTCACTGCTGTAATATTTTGGAGTCAATGCAGATGCAAGAAGATGCAGCGAGGTTGTCATTGTGTTCCATCTAGCCTCAATAATTTCATGCACTTGCTTGAAGAGAATTTCTTGAGGATCTTTCTCCTTATTTATGATGTTCTTTATCTTCTCTATCATTGAATCAATGCCATCATATATCTCCCCCATGCAAGGCTTGTCCATGTCAGTATAACGAATCATGCTCAAAATGGGCTCGGTGAAACTAAGGAGATACTCCACATGATCCCACCAATAGTCATTTAGGATCATCCCCTTAACATTTGCTGCCCTCTCAGTGTTGCTTTGCCTCCATACGGACCAAGTAGTGCTTGTTACCATGTTGATAAGAGCCTGTTTGACCTTCACAAGTCGTCTCAAGGCAATTGTGTTTGAGGCAAAACGGGTCTCGGCAACCTATTGAAATATCAAAAATAAAAAGTACAATAAATAAAATTTAATTTAAACATGTAAAAAATTGAAAACAAACTTTAACTTTTAAGAAGAAATAGAATATGTGAAATTAAAAATTTAAAGCACTATGAAAAATCTAAATTTAAAAATATATTGCTTCACTTACCTTCAACAACTCCAATGTAGAAAATGATCTAAATATGCTTTGTGACATGTGGTGGTTGGTGACGAACATTCGTATCTCCTCGGCCTCTGCATACAACTCTCTAATCCAATCAATTTTTTTCCCAATCATTTGTAGCATTAGATTGAGAGAGTGGACAGCACAAGGTGTCCAAAAGATATGTGAATATCGTTCCCCAACCAACAACCCAGTAGCTCTACAATTTTTTGCGTTGTCCGTTATCACTTGAACAACATTACGAGGTCCCACATCCTCAATGGCTGCAATGAGGATCTGAGCAATAAATTCACCATCCTTCACCTGTCCCTCACAATCCACAGCTCTCAAAAACATTGCCCTTTTAGGGGACACTGCAATGACATTGATCAAAGGCCAATTTCTTGCATCTTTCCATCCATCAGAGACAATCAACACCCCAGTCTCACTCCATGAATGCCTTAAGGGCTTCAATGCATCTTCTATACTCTTCACCTCATTCTCCAATAAGGTGCCACACACTTCATAACTTGGGCTCTTATACCCTTTTGGAGCCTCATTAATTTTTCTCACCATCTCTTGCCAATATGGTGAGTGAACAACATTGAATGACATACCATTTACATCAATGCATCTGGCTATATGTTGGTCAACAATATTTCGAGCCTCATTTTGAAATGATGTTTCCAAAGGTCCCTTTGGTCTCTTGTTTGTAGTGTTTGTGGGTTGCTCTTGAGGAGTGACCAAAAAAAGGTGGCTCTCTATCACAACATTGGAACTCGGAATAGATGGAGGATCCATTCTTTGATTTTTGCTTCTTTTCCTTGACATGTTTGCTACTGATTTACGGCCTGCTGCTTCATCTGTTGCTTCTTGCTCCATGATATATGCCAGCGCTTGCTCTCGTGGTATAGGTTTATTATTCTTTCCTGGGCAAGCTTTGATCCCCATCCCAGGGATGTTACACAAATGGGCTTTCACCCGACTATATGAATTGTTATACTGCACATCACAGCCATGGCATTTCCAAAGGTAACCCCCACCACCTGGTTGTTGTTGAATCATTTCAACATGCCTCCAAAGAGGTGAGTGTGGATCGATTTTGAATTTTGATTGTGATACTAAGCTAGAACTAGCTGCCATTGTGATTCCTGTCACCTGTGGGTGTGGCAATAAGTTTTGTAAACAAATTGGAAACAATGAAAACTCAAAACTTTCAAGAATCAAAACAAAAACAAAAGCATGGTGATACATTCATGATTCATATAAATAGTTTTTAAAAAAAAAACAAGTTGAAAAGAATTTGTTTGTTGTTCAAAAATGCAAAAAAGAAATGAATAGAAAACCTACCTCTTTGCAAAAATCTCTTCCTTTGATCTTCTTGGTAGCCTCTAAACCGTTGGAAATGAGTAGGAATGGTGGAGCAATGGATTTTCAACCTTCAGGATTCAATCTTCAAGCTTCTTTCTTCAACCACAAATTTTTTTTTGAATTTAGCCACAATAGAGAGTTTTTTTGTTTTGGAATGAAAGAAATGAGTTGAAAATGGCAAAATTGTGTTTATAACGTCTTTTTAGGGTTTCATTTGCATTTTAGAATGTTTAAAAAATTATAAAATTGATGTTTAAGTTGAAAAAAAAAAAAAAATGAATGGGGGCGTGGGTGCGTTCTGGGTGCCATGCGGGTTCTTTGTTTTTACGCTGGGTTCGAACCCAGCGAACTCGGGTGCGTCCGGGACGCACCCAACGCCCTTCCACCGCACCCGAGCCGCACCGCACCCGCACTCGCACCCGGTCCTCTGGCAGGCGAACCTTGCAACTTAGCCTATAACTGATATGAACCTGATAAAGTCTGATATGAAATTTCAGCAAGTTGTATAATGTAAATACACTCAAATATGCCTCCAAAATGATGCGCCAATATGCCAAAGTGAAGCGATGAGACCCTAGGAGCAAAATATCATCAATTTATAACCCAATTTGCCTTATTCTTCAATGAACCTACAAATAATTCCTTCAAACCCTAGCTGACATTGAAATGCTCATGAAACTCAAGAAGTTTGAAGCCATATCTTCACAAAAAATCCTCTGGTTAAGCACAATGATGAACTCCATATGAATTCACCTCTCATGGTGGATTGGGATCATCTCCAAACCACAATAATTCAAGGGAACACCACCTTGAACAAACTGAAAATCACTTTCAGCCAAGAGCAAATACTCAAAATGCAAAGTTTACCAAATGATCAAGATGTCAAAAATGATGCCAAAGATCTTCTTTTTTACTTTTTCCTTTGGGTGACCCAATTAGACAAAATATAAACAATTTTCAAGTCCACCGCCAATATCAAATCTTTAATTTGTTATTTTATTAAATAATTTTTACTTATCCATCTTGGACGCCAATCCATAAAATAATATTATTTTATTATTTTTTTCCTTTTCTCCCTAGGCGCCGATTTTCTTGGCAAAAATAATATTTTTTATTATTATTTTTTATCTCTCCTTGAGCGCCGATTTTGCCCAATAAAATATTATTTTATATTTTTTTCTTTTTCCTTAGCATGATTTCCATTGGAAAATAAATAAATAAAAATATAACAAAAAAATAAAAAATTACATTTTATTTATTTTCCCACTTTCAATTTTCCAAGCCCTTGATTTTTGCCTTGGCTAAAATAACATTATTTTTGGCTTTATTAAATATTGCTAGCCAAAAATACAAATAAAATAGAGTGTTGAGCCCATAGTTGCAAAACTCGCCAATTGTAAAAACTCAGCAAGCCCGGAAAATACGGTTCGGAAAAAACTCAGCAAAAACTCTGAAAAAACTCGGCAAGAAACTCGACAACTTAATAAATTGCTTAAACTTCATTAAAAACGCATTTTTTTTGCAAAATTCAATGATAAGATGCATCCAATGAGTCAATAAAATGAGTACATAGAATAAACAAGCTGAGTCTAGTTATATTTGATTGATTTGAAAGAAAATTAGATACAAAATAGCATCCTCATGTGGAATGCTCAATACGGTGATAGTGATAGTCTGAAACAAAATGAAAATAGTAAATTGTTTTTGTAAAACTGAAAATAAATACTAAATACAACATTAATATATTTCGGTTTTTACAAATTCACATCTTCCTCTCCCATGTCTAGTTCTCACTACGGGAGAGGGTGTAGTCGTAGGACTCTGCTATAGCTCCTCAACCTCTATCCTGGATGTAGATCCTACTGCTGGTGGCCCTGGCACTGGCACTCGCAATGACTCCTCCAGATCATCCTCAATGTCATCCAATGAGAATGCAAATCCACCCCCTCCTCCATTGCCTGTCGCTCTAAGTCATAGATGTCATCCTCAAAAAACAATGGAGGCTGCTCATCTCGCCTTGTCCAATAACTGTATGGATCTATCTCATCTAAATCAATTGGATTATCTGCTTTGGAGAGGGTTTTTGTTGAGTGAGAGCACACAAATGAGTGAAAAAAACAAGACAAAATGCCTTTTTGTTCTGCCGCTTGGGTATCTAGCGGATTGCGCGGGTTTTTCCCCTTAACTCGCCGAGTTTTTTACAAAAACTCGCCAAAAAAACTGTGAGTTTTTCCAAAAAACTCGGGCGAGTTTTTCAGTGTACAAGTGCAGCAAAAACTTGTTTTCTCAAAAAACTCGCGGGTTTTTGTTTACTCGCCTGGTTTTTGGCGAGTGTTGCAACTATGGTTGAGCCAACTTTCTAGTTTCCAAGCCTTCAATGTCCTAGCTCAACCACAAATCATCCCCTTACCACTAGAGTTAGCCTACGGGAATGGTGAATAGGCTAACCATCTCCTCCATAGGTGATCACTCCGGAAATGGGGACATAACAATTGTACATACCACATACATGCAAAATAGATGACAAATGCTCAACCCTAGCTAGGCAAATCCTCCAAGAAGTGCGCCTTGGGTTTGCTGCTCGAAACAAGCCAAATTCGCCCTCAAAGATGGGCGCTCCAATCTGCTCCAAATGTGGCGCCAAAATTAGGGCGAACCCTAATGCCAATATGCTCCAAAATGCCACCAAAGTGCTGCTCCAAAACCGATCTTCAAATCTGAATTTGTAATGATGTTCTTCTCCTCAAAAATATCTCCAATGAAGCACAAATAGGACTCCATGATGAATCCTCCACAATGATGAGCTAGGGTTTCGTCCAACTCACCACATTCGCAAGGATTTTCGTCCTTGGAATGAAGGCTAGCAAAGTTGCAGCCAAATGAGATAAACTCGATGAGAAAATATGATGTGTATGATGATGAAATGATTTGCAATTTACTTTCTTTTATAGCCATCTTTTCCCTCCCAAAGTTGGCCGACCACCCTTGGGAATTTTATTTTCTTTTTTCTCCTCTAGTAGGGCCGACCTCATGCTACGCGCCCAATTTCACTTTTTTATTTAATTTATTTTTTCCCACCTTGGGTGAACATCCTTGGGAACCAATTAAATCACCTTTTGACCTCTCCCTAGGTCGTCCACCTCCAAAATGAATTATTTTATTTTTTCTATGGCATCGCAAAAATATCCAAAGTCATTTCCCATCATCAATAAGCCCGACAAAATTAGTTAAATACATGATTTAACTAATTAGATTATTCCCTAGCTTCTTTGACCTAGCCCATGGGAATAAAATAGGCTAGCCGACTCCAGTGGGTGATAACTTGGAAAAAGGGGACATTATAGATCTGTACACGGAAAGTACCATTGTACTCATTTTGATTCCAAGAACTCTTTGCCATTGTCAGAATACCTTTCCGATAAAGCTAGCGCTCTCCAAGAAAGTTGGAGTTTCCAAAAATGTTGGAATGGACCAAAAAAGTGACATTACAAAAGACCCAAAACACAGATTACTATCTGAGATGTCAATCATGTCCATTATTATCATAATGAAACCCAAACAAAACATTCTATGTTTCATAAACTATGAGTTATTGAATAATGAAGAGCATGCAAGAAAATCAATACTTTAAAGATACCCACAGGAAAACAAGACTGCAAACTGTGATAAGAACTTCCTTAATTTAGACAACGACCAGAACAACATGCATGTCAACAAACTTTCACTTTATCCTGTGCACCAGAAAACCCAAGAGAGAGTCACCATGAGACTAGTGAGTCGTTCAATAATGGTAACTTTGAAAGAATTCACAAACTTAAGAATCCTTTTTCCATAAGCACGTTCTCATTCAAGGTGAGCTCAAGATTAAAATTTTTGATGGCTAGAGCAATGATAAACTGTAAGAATGACTTTACTCCAAAGAATGATGACAATACTTTAAAAACAGCTCATAGATTGAATAAATCTATATAGATCAAAGCATCTAAAATAAAAGCATCTGAAACATACCTGTAAAATGAGTAGTCAACTCTCAAAACTGCTGGAGTTTTGTTGCCGACAGGTGGCCAAACACAATGCAAATGACAGAAATTCATTCAAAAGCTCTCCGAGAAGCTTCTCCCATTTTTCAATGATAATCAATGCATGCAGGGATGACATTAATGACATTCAATTTGCCACCACCTCAAAACACTATCAACTTGCTTACTCATCATGCCACCTCACTCAATGTTGCCATTTGATGACTTCCATGTCATGTCAATAGTTCTAGTATGCCAGGATTATTTGCCATGTCAACCATTGTCAATGCCACCTCAAATACCATATATGCCAAGTCACATTTCTATCATTTCCATGTTATTTTTAAACACTATGAAAGGGCTGCAAAATGAGAATGCTATATCAAAGGGTAACCTTTAGAATATATCATTGGTTTCAATTTTCAAAGACAAAACCTTTAGCATAATGGTTTTCATCATATGCTTGATAGGCATAAGCTTTAGACTATAGATTAAATCAAACTTTACCACCTTAGGCTTGATCGTATATTGAAATTTGATTCAAATACAACAGCTAATGTTATTGAAATACGGAATTTCAGTGTTGAAATATATCAAATTTGATTTCTTTATTATCCTTATGTCAACCATGATCAAACAAGGCCTTTAGTAGCAAAACAAAATTTTCAAATCGGATGGCATTTCCAAGACAAAGTGGGTTATACCTGAGGTGGGAAAAAACTTTTGAAACTGATGAGAGAACACCTGCACTTCACTTGGAGCACAGTATATTGAATTTCTATTTGATTTTGACATCCAAAAAGGAAACATTGGATTTTACCTCAAATTTTATATTGAAAATCAAATCTGTTTTGCAATCACAACCTATTTTTAGACAGTGATCATTCTAAAAATGGTGTGATAATACTCCATATTTTGTTTCCAAGAGATCAATATCATAGCCAATATGAACTCAAACGAACAGCTGCAATTTCTTATCAAGAACATAGCAATACAGGAAAGAAACAATCATGCAGACCCTAGAGCCTAGAACTGAAATGCAAACAAGTTGGCCCCCACTACGAAATTAGGGTGGTAACTTATTGAATGAGAAATAATGTAATATCAATTTTGAAAAACAAGGGTATCACAAGTTTTTGCAATAACAGTATTAACCATAGCAATGTCTTACAAGTCATGATACATAACTGAGGAGGCAAGAAGCATGAGGAAATTGGGGTGGGTGCTACAAAATCTTAGTCTAAGCATGGATTGAGGGAAGAGAACAGAATGACATATAAAATTGGATCTGCAGAACAACCCTAGTTGCTATCAAAGAAGCTTGTATTACAAGTCAATGGAAAATAAAAGAAGTGCTAAAAATTCAATCTAAGAGAGAAAGAAATTATAGTAATGTTTGTGAATAACCAAAGTAGGTCAATGGAACTAGTATAAGGAACATAGCATGAGGGAGCCAAAATGAAGGCCCAACATCTAAAAGAAACAAGAAGCTACAAGGCAAAATCATAGAAAGAAAAGGTTTTCTAAGTAACTAGAGATTGAAGTTTGAACCTGAAATAGGTAGACCCAAAACGTGTTAAAATGGCAACATCATGTTTTGCAAACACCATTCTCTAAGATTATGTGTAATAAAATTAGAATACCCTCTTCCACTATATGTCAACTCTTCTCACTTAGCGTATTGGCAAAGTATGAAATTACATTGATTGATTTTGCTTTTTTAGATAGTGTACTCAATTTTCATATTCCTTTAGGAATAGGATGCTAATCTCACTATTCATAGTCCCCTCTACAAGACTATATGGGTTTGTTTCATCCAAGTGAATTTTTTGTCTGTTACAAACTACCAATCAACACCATTGATTGTTGTTGTTACCTTTTGGTAATCTGCATATAAATTTTTAATGTTCTATGTCTTCTGAGTATTGTGTTGTATTTCCTCAAAAAGCTTTTGTCATATGAGAATTAGAAACTTTGAGGACTGAAATCTGAATTTTGTATCGCATATCTTGATTGTGAACTGATGCTATTACTTTAAATGTTTTATCTCCATCCTTGATCTGGAATATTGTATAAACACTTTCTTCAAATCTATCAATTTTCAAACTTGCATGTGCAATTGCATTCTTGCTTGGTAAATCTTCAAATCTTGACATCTGGATATTAAATTGAACATTTCAGTTTGACCAAGTATGTGAACCTTAGTTTGAGTGGAATCAATCTAAACAATATTCATATTATTAGTTTTCATTTGTGTGCAGATATCGACAAATGTATTATCATATGGAGATTTTCAAAAATGCAAACGTCATTGTTACACCCACAACAGGGTAAGTAATTGAAAATATTTTATATTTTTCAGAGCAAAATCACAAAGATGCTCATAGGAAAAATCTGAAGTTCTTTGGAGGTGGAGATGCAATTGGATATAGCCATTGTGATTTGAGTTTGTACAGATAATTTAATAATCCAGTTAAAAGGAGTAAAATTTATCAAATAAAAATACAATATTACTTACTAGAAAGATCTAAGTTGGAGGTAGACGTCTGCTACTTTTTAGTGCATACTAAAAGAACTCTTTGTGATTGGTCCGATAAAGTATAGAGCAGATGCTTGGATTAAAATGTCAATTTATGAATTTGCAATCAAGAGCTACTACGAAATTTTGTACTTGTATGTGGTTCTAGTGCCTTTGTTCTTCTTCTATGTATGCAAATAACAAATATTATTATTAGAGATTAAAGGCTTCCATAGTGTTGTACTCAATCCGAAACTCATTAAATTGTACTACTTGATGACCATATGTGTCGTCAATATGTCATCATCATCAATTGTGTGTTGAGATCCGTTGTGATCGTTTTTGGTTGTGGGGCAAGGTCATCATGTCAAAGTCCAAAAGGTCAAATTTTCAAATTCTTGTAGTTCGTTCATCGATTTTAATTTTGATTATTAATTTTTAATAAATAATTAATTAATAATTTAAAAATCAAAATTATTATTATTTAAAAATTCAAAAAATAAAAATTGAGAATGAAAACATGGTAAGGAGAATCAGCCAAGTCAAAATCAGCAGCCAGTTTTAAAAGGAGGCATCGGCAATAATAAAGACAAAGCATAAAAAAACTGTGGTCAAAGCTTGCAAGTCACACCCAACAAGGTAGGAAAAGACAAAAGAGGTTTGGAATTGGCAAGCAGCTATAAGCTAAATTGAGCTTGATAACAGATGCTATGATTTAGTATTATATGCGCCTAGTGAACGCAAGTCCAAGTCAACACAAATGTATTGCCAAGTTAGCAGCTAAGTGGGCAAAATCATGTTAGACTTTAGCAGGGGAAAAGGCATGACAAAAACAAAAATATATCAAGCCATAGTCAAAGGATCATCTTAGGTGGCCAATAGCATAGAAAAATGACCCCTAGTATACAAACGTGTGTCTTAGAGAAGGCTCATGTCAATACAAAGGGTGCCATTTTCCGTTTTAAAAGAAAATAATTAGTGAACAGGTGTGCGCCTAAGACAAATATGTGTGCCTATGCATAAGGCACAAAATAATTTTCTCCTTTGCTAAACATCACACCTATACAAGGGAACAGAGCTTAGTTAGCATCTAGTCAAAGAAAATTGTGCTAGCATGGAGACTTTGAAATATCAAACTATAGTGAACTTATATAAGTCACCCTAGCAATGATAAAGGAGGCGCAGTTTTATAAAATCTTCATCATTTTCTAGAAGTAGCAATGAAGTAAGAAAAATTGCATCTATAAGAAAGGATTAGTAAAAGCTAGTTTTTATATTCTCGTCTTTATCAATATCAACTAAAGTAGAAAATCACGCACAAGGAAGAGTCTAAGGATTTTAGAGCATTATTATTTGGTTTGTAGCATCTTCTATTCTACCAAAGATGAGCTACGATTTATTCAAGTGAATCACACCTCTTTTGAATATTGGTCCTGATTTTTTGACTCCTAATCTCCACCTTCTCAAAATAGCTTTGACTATTCAAAATCTACCCTTCCATAGATAAGTCAGCCAGGTTTGAAGGTTGGTTTGAGGTTTCATTGTGAGGATTTATTTTTTTAAGTTGTTGCGAGTGTGATTTTCCAAAGTCAACATTATATTCTCCTTGTTTATTACTACTGGAACATCCAATCCTTTCCAAGTGTTGTTTTTCATTCTAGCAGGGTATTTGTACTTGTCAAAATCTTAAACACTAAAGAGGAATTAGTTTCAATAGTTTGGCCACCATATATAGATAAAGAAAAGAGTTTTCAAACTTAAAATATCAAGGTGTTCACAATTTCATTGAATCAAAGAGAGTTTTCAATTTCAGAATGTTTTTGAAGTATACAGCATGATCAAAATAGAGAATTCACCTTGAAAGCATCTGTAGACACCTAAATCTAACCATGTCCTACCATCACCTGATTCATCCCACTTATCTCCCCTGTCAGCATTAATTAAATAAATTGCTTATTTAATTAAGCAATCCAATAATTCCCCTAGCATTAATTAAATACATTTCAGTCATTTATTTAATTAAGTTCATCATTCATGTCCCGATCTTCCAAAAATTAAATAGATACAAACTATTTATCTAATTCCCCCAAATTCCCTCTCAAATCATTAGTTGACTAATATCAATTAGTTAGCTAATTATCCACTTGCACATTCCTAAGAATCATTAACCAAGGCAACCTTGCACATTGCTCAAACGTTGCACATGGCTCAATGCATGCACAAGGCTCCATGAGTGCACATCCCTCCAAAAAGTACCTTTTTGATCCTCACCATCCAATTCAAATTTGTCAAATCTTAGCCATCCAAATCTTCTCAATCCAAACCCTCATCTTGTGCATCAATCACCAAGTAACACTTGGTGGCTTCTCATGCACCCTAATCTCTCATTCAATCTCATCCATTGATCTTCCAAGTCAATCTCAACCATTGATCCTCCTCATCAAAAATCTATAAATTGAACCTCACCTAAGCCATTTTCATAACAAAGTGAAGGAAAAGGCATGTTGCAAGTTTGAAGAGCAACCACATCACAACACCATCAACACAGCACATGGAGCCATCTCAACATCAAATGGAAGATATAAGATTTGCTTAGTGTCGCATTGTTTTATTTAGTTTACTTTCCATTTTTGTTCCAATCTGAGGTAGAAGGTTAGCATTAGGAGTTTGCATTTTGCCCTATTAATTAGATTTTCCCCTTAAGGGCTTAGCCTCCCTAAGCATAGGCATCAAAATCAATCAAATCCCATCAAGGTCTTTGCACCTAATTCTCATCACATAATTATCTAATCAATCACCTAATTCAAGGTCTTTGCCCCTTAGTCCCAACCGATCCTCATTATGAAATCATCATCCAAATCAAACAAGGCCTTGCACCTTAATCCCAAATCAAATCAATCATCATCCAAGGTCCTTTGTGCTTGATCCAACCAACCAAATCCAATTCAACATCAATCAACACCCAAATTGCGAATCAATCAATCCCAACCAAATCACCTTCAATCTAATCCAAAATCCACTTCAATCAAACCACATTAGAATCCAATCACACAACAAAGATCCTTGATCTTCAATCAACCCATCATCAAGTTGCTTAGATCCTAGACCTTTCAACATCAATCTAAAACCATTCCACAAAACCAAACATCGACATCAAGCTCATCATCAACCTCAAAATCAATCTACCAATCAAACCAACTCAAACCCATCCTTCATCCAAATTTGAGCAATCAAAATTCAAACCATTTGGGTCTTAGACCTCATCTAAATCCATGCATCCACAATCAAATCAAGCAAATCAACCTCAAAATCCAAAATCTTTCGATATCAAAGTGCATCTTAAGGTCCAAGCCTTCAAAATCCAAAGTCATCAAATCATCCAAAAATCACATCATTTCAAAATCCAAAATCCATGAATTCATTTTATTTTGATGAGTTCTCTTGTCATAATCGATATCAAAACCCCCTTAATGATGATGATGATAGTCTTGTTGATCAAGAAGAGTATATCATTGTTTCCCTAGATGACATCATCGCAAACAAGCTTGCCATAAGCTTCCATTGCCCAATCATGCACAATCAAGTGCTTTTTGACCAAGAATTGGCTAGCACACGCTATCTCGCTAATCCTAAATGCATATCTATTGGTCCTCTCTATGCTACCTTTGACAAGGGAAACACCACTCTAGCCCAAAGCCACCATCACCCATCCATATTCCAACGCTCACCCTTATGCGAGTCCCTTGTTGCCTCCACCTCCTATCCAAATCCTTCATCCTCCAAACCTTTTCCATCTAATCCATCCTATCAATCCCATCACCCATCCATTGAAACATCCAATTCACAATCCAATCCTATCACATAAAATTCGGCCTTTTTCGTGTTTTCTCCAAGGACTCCTCGCAAAGGATCTCAAGCAAAATCGCACAACCAAAATTGTGGAGCCATGCAACTCCACTCCTAATGCTATCATCCCCCCAAGTCTACCTATGTGGGACAATAAACACCGACCTTTCCAAAGGTCCATCCAATCCATCAAATACCAAATCCATAAGCGTCAAAAACCCCTCACCCATCAATGTGCACAACAAAGAGTCTATCCATGCATTAATCAAAGAAAAACGACCCTCCATCGCATCATCCAAGCAAATTAGGCTATGTCAAGAGCTTGTTCCAAAGCATGCCCAAACATGTCCCCATCCAAATCAAGATCCAAGCATCCAAACTAATCCCTTTCATGATCCCATACACCCTCAAAATCAAAGCACCCTCATCGATGCTATCCCCAAACCACAACTCTATCACGTTGGTTCCACCATCTTTATTCACTCTAGTTTTCTCACCGCCAAAGAACACCTTGCAACTACCACCAATTCCTTTCTATCTAAACATGGATTCATGTCTTGCTTCTAAAGTAACAAGTATCCCATTGCAAATTGAATATGTCAAAGCATGAATTATCAAGGAAAAGGATTAGGCCTTCATGAGCAAGGAATCTTGGAGCCTATACATGTTAGAGAAAATAGAGGCTTTCAGGGCCTCAGCTATAGATCTCATAGGAAACAATCTAAAGACATTGGTAACACGTCCGCAAATCCCAAGGAAGCTTCTTCCAACATCAAAACAAGTTCCTCCTATCGCTCCTACAAAGAGTTTGTTTCCATCAATCCTTTCATCGACACCACAATCCCTATCACCAACCTTAACCATCCATCACCTTAAATCATTAATCAGGATCAACAAACGCACACATCAATGGACTTATTCCAACAAACCTCATGGACCTCTAATATCTCCCCATGGGACCATACCATCGACTTTGGAAGCGATTTGGATGCACCACCATATGAAGCAAAAAGCCTACAAGAATCCAGGGACCACCATGTCACAAAGCATTGACATGCAAAGTCAAATCAAAATTGGGTCAAAAATCAAAATAGATCTAAAATGCCACATGAGCCCACAGATCAAGAAGGAAGCACAAAAGCAATGTGCGTCCCTAAGTAAAAAGAAGCAATGAATCCAAGTGGAGCATCCAAATCCACATCTCCAAATGTTCATCCCTTTCCCCCATCCCAATCCCAAAACCCTAAATCCAAATCCACATATCCTTATACTAAGTCTAAAAATTCTAAGTCCATTTGGGTCCCTAAATCCCAGAATTGACAATCCAGAAATTACCCATCCCGATCCCAAAATCTCAAATCAAGCATCTCCCCCAATCTCGAATCCCATACACCCAAAATCCTAAATCCAAATCACAAGATTCAAACTCCATCATGGTGTGTGCAAATGTTGGTTGTGGTTTCCCTTGGTCCCATACAATTTCCTCATGCCTCCATCCTCTGATCCTTCCATAATCACATCCATATTTGACATACATTCATAATGCTGCTACAAACAGACTGCTGACACATATCTTCTTCCTCATTCATTATATCATTTTCTTGTGGTTGACCTGAAGCACATTCTGCATGAGGAAGATAGCATACCTTGCACCAAAGACACAGGTTCTCATATGCGTCCACATGATCACTGTCATCACAATCCAGGGCAAGCTCTTCACATTGAAAATTCGTGGCTGCACCAACAACTATCTCTGATCAGTTAACACCATGTGCATCCACCTCAACCTCATGCAAACAAACACCAACTGCTTCATCATCACAAATAGGAACACAAGAGGGTAGCATATCAAACAAGAAACAAGTTTCTTGTTCATTCCCTGTTTCATATACATGTGTACACACTTCATAATCAATTTCTAGAACTGATCCACTTGACTGCTCATTCGTGCACAAAGCATCCTCATTGTCAACCAAGCCACATACCTCAACACTAGGCTGGAAACATACCTCAACACTAGTCTAGAAGTCATCATTGGTTCTATCATTTTCATCTTCAACTGATGAGCTATCCAACCGAAGATAGCTGCATACGCTGGCCTCATCATCTGCATTGTTGTCATATGACGCACCATCTTCTACTTCTACCCTTCTAACTACTCAATCATATTCATTTGATGTTGTACTCATCTGATTGGTTGCATCCACATGACTGCTGCTATTCAAATCATCATGTTTATCGCCAATAGTAATCACATTTGCAGATAACAACCTCACTATGTAGTCATCCCCCGTCTTATCCAAGTAGTCTAGGCATTCATATGCCTGCTACAAACTTGTTATTTTCAAATCTTCCTGCACATAACTCAATCCATTCTCATATGCTTCAAAAAACATATCAATGCAAGCGGGAATGTGTAATGTTCTACCCCAAATTTGTTCCAGGTTTTCAACACTATCAAACAATGTTAGCAAATGAAATGCAACCATGTAATCTCCTCCACACTTTCTGATCACCAAGATCCCAAACGGCAAGGTGAGAGCATACAAGTGCTTTAGACTTAGCAATTAAAATATAGAACAACAAATAACATCTTCCACTTGTTTAGTGGGCATCCACTTATTCATTGGGAGTACTATAAGGAAAAACATAGGCACATCCACTTATTCAGCGGGAAGCCATTCCATTGAAACCACTTATTTAGTGGGGTGAGAAACATGTATCAAGAAACAAAGAACTCCCACTAGCGGTAAACAATCCAGTTTACAATATGAAATGCATGATTATGATGACCACTGGCGGTACTACCTTCTAGGGTTTACAAGATACTAATGTTGCAACTAAATAAAGATTTTACAATGATGTAAATTGCTGCTATAACTAATATAAGTATTCTGATCAAGCTTAACAACAGATGCAACACAAATGTTAGGGCAAATGAGCATGTGACAATTGGTAGATGAGCTCACCAAGCGATTAAGACCATCCACCTTGAACTCATAGATGACTGGAGCTGATTATGCACTGCTACTAACCAGTAATTAGACTGGGAACACAACCAAAATCACAGTGGAACTATCCAATTGAGTTGGAATAGCATTCTACCAATGTAAATGTTATATGTGAAAATGAAGATAGGTTGAAATGTAGTTAAGATAGTTTCAATCAAACCCTCCTTTCACATTAACATTCAAGGACATAAACTGAGCTAAGTCACTATTGATGCAAGAGGACTCAGCTACAGGTTTGATGTCACTATGAGATGATAAGGAAAGATAGTATAGATTGATGAATTTGTCAAACCCTAGTTCAATTAAGCGTTAAATCCCAATTATATGAAATCGTATACAGACGAATGAAATACAACAAATGATTGCATAGGAAGACACTAAATACCATAGTTCCATGGAGTTTTGGGGACGGGGATGGGGGGATGTGTTTCGGGGATGTGGGGGTGGGGGGTCTAATTTTGGGTGTGGCGGGGGACGGCAGGGGGCCGACGGGGGGCGGTGTGCTGAAATACATATAGTACTTGAAAAATTAGTTATAAAAAGATGTATAACTGTAGAAGCCTAAGGAATAACTTAATAAGTAAAGTTTAGAGTTTAAACACATTGCAATGATTTATCATTTCATTGAACTAGTGAACATTGAAACAATGAAAATCAAAATATACGTAACTTAATAATTCCTGAAGAATTCCTAGTGCTTTGGACACTTGGTCCCATAGACTGTTTTGGTCTTGTGGACGTTATTAAAACTCGTTCATTCATTCAATAGACATTGGAACGAGAACTAGATGTTTCATAATTTGAATTTCATAATCATGATTCATAATTACAATCAACAATGTTCAAAGTTCAAACTTCAAAAACAAAATATTAAATAGTAAATAGTAAATAGTAAATGCCAAAATGCCAAATGGTTAATGGCCTGATGCCTCTAATGATCTAATCATCCCCAAGCTCCATGTCAATCTCCTCATCACTGGAACTGTTGGACCCCAAATGCTCAAGCTCATCTAAACCAATACCAACTAGCCCTATCTGTGTAGCATCCTCATCTATCTGTGCTAGCTCTTCTGGCTCTACATACCATCTGGCTGTTGGATTCTCCTTGTATGTAGTTGTGTTGCGGTCAATGAGATGCAAGGTACTATGTACAGCCACAAGCTTCTCTGCCCTCCTAGAAGTAAGCCTGTTCCTTTTAACGGAGTGGATGAAGCTATAAGTAGACCAGTTCCTCTCAGCAGCAGAAGAACTAGAAACTTGGGACAGCAAACGAACGGCTAGAGTAGCAATCAAAGATCTAGGCCCATGCATAGTCCACCACAACTTGGGGTCCTCCTGTGACATAGTCTCCAAATCTATCTTGGCCGCCTCTGAATATCCCCAAAGAGGCAAATTTTGTCCACTCAGTACGAAGCAAGTTGGCCTTTATAGGATCATACATTTTGTCAATGGCCTTCATGAACCCTTCCTCCACCTCAACATCCTCTATAGGTGTGATTCTGCCAGGCCTATGCACGTACCACTTTGGGTTCAATGCATAGGCAACCATGTGTAAGGGAGTGTTGAGCTTCTCCCATCTACGCTTGATGATTGGATGAATATGCTCGGTGTAGAATTGCATTGTGGGGTCCTCTCGCACAATAGCCTTCATTTGATCAAGCATGGAATCAATGCACTCATATACCTCTCCAAAGGAAGGTGCATTAGAATCCCCAAATCTAATAACTGTGAAGACTAGATGAATGATGGAGACAATATATTTGGTATCAGCCCAAAAGACATCATTCATCACCACCTCCTTAACCCTCAATCCCTTCTATGTCTTCGACTCAGGGCATCGGTTCCATTATGTTATCATTACCATTAGTTGCAATGCCTCTTGCAACTCAAGCATCCTCTCCAAGAAAATAAAGTATGATGCATACTGAGTCTCTATAGGCTTCAGGAATTCCTTCTTGGAGAAGGGCCTGAAAAGTGCATGTGAAGTATGGTGGTTGCAGATAAACATCTGCACATGTCTAGCATCACTGCCAATTGATTTGATCCAACTGATTTTACCCATGTCCTTAAGTGCATTATTCATAGCATGCACACAAGGAGTCCACCAAATATGTCTATAGGCTGCCTCAATCAACTTCCCTGCAGCTCTGCTCACATGGGCCGCATCCGTCACTACCTGCACCACATTTTGTGGCCCAACCTCCTCTATAGCATCCTTGAGGATCTGGAACTGATAATGGGCATCCTTGCTATGCCCTGAACAATCAATAGCCCTAAGGAAATAAGGGCCAGCTGTAGATGTAACGATGATATTGATGTCTGTCCACCCATCCATGACTATGCTGCATCCACTTGTGACCCAGGTTCTCTTCATCTTCTCCATCAAAATATTAATCTTGGAATAGTTTTGATCCAAGATTGTTGTCCTCAATTTAGTCTCCCCTAGTGGCACATATGATTGTCCTGCCCTTATTATCTTTGATACAACTTCCTTATAATAAGGAGAGCGAGCCACATGGAATGGAATGCCATTGGCAAAGAAGAATTTGCCAATGGCATCATCTGCCTCACCCTTTGCTTGCACATTGAATAAATCTGCCAATGGTTGTGAAGATGCCATCTTACGTTTCCCCTTAGGCTCTGCTGCACTTGAACTGAATGGATTTGGTGGCCTTTGACTTTGCCAAGTAGAAGTAGAAATCTGATCACCCCTACTCCTTTGTGGCAACATAACAGATGTAGGTACTTCATCCTCATTACAACCCCATAATTTTAAAAATTCAACCCTGTACTTCAAGTTACATTCCACAACACTGCATACATCTACACCTTTGCCTCGAACAAGAAGAAAGTGAGCATTAGTTCTTGTAATGCTTCCAAACCATGTAAGATCACACATGTTGCACTTCCATTTTCTAGTGCCCCCCTTTGCCCGAGGGTTTGCTGCTATCTTAGTTGCAAATTGTTTTAAAGGTGATTTTGGATCAAAGGGACCCTTGGCCCATTTTTCAAGGAGTCGTGAAGGGCACCTATCATGACTTTTACTCCCAATGGAACTTGTGTTAGTTTGAGACTGAGTATTTGAGGCATGTTCACCCTCCCCTCCTATTTGAAAATCAGGATCACGATGATCATTAGATTGAGATGATTCATTTTCACTTTGAACTTCAACCTCTCTACCCTCATCATCACTTCTGCTTTGTGAACTCATTATGATGATGATGCTGCAAAAGAAAATAAAAAAAGTTAAAACAATGTTACGAAAAAAAATGAAAATCAGAATATCAGACCTACATGCTACAATGTTTAAAAAAAAAAATTATAAATTAATTTTTTTTTCAGATATTCATATTTTGTTAGATGTTGTAGTTGCAACTGCCCTGTTAGACATGTATGCAAAATGTGGAAGCATAGACAAGGCACATGAACTATTTGACAGAATGCCTCAAAGAAATGTGGTCTCATGGACTGCAATGATTGCAGGATATGCACATAATGGATTTGTTGAAAAGGCTTTAGAAATTTTAAAGCAAATGCAATTGGCTGGTGTAAAGCCAAATTCCACAACCTTTGCCAGCCCAGCATCCTCCCTGCCTGTGTCAAAATGGGAGCTTTGGAATAGGGCATGGACATCCATCAAAACATAAAGGATAGATGAATTTTGTTAGATGTTGTAGTTGCAACTGCCCTGTTAGACATGTATGCAAAATGTGGAAGCATAGACAAGGCACATGAACTGTTTGACAGAATGCCTCAAAGAAATGTGGTCTTATGGACTGCAATGATTGCAGGATATGCACAAAATGGATTTGTTTTAAAGGCTTTAGAAATTTTAAAGCAAATGCAATTGGCTGGTGTAAAGCCAAATTCCACAACCGTTGCCAGCCCAGCATCCTCCCCGCTTGTCTCAAAATGGGAGCTTTGGAATAGGGTATGGACATCCATCAAAACATAAAGGATAGAGGAATTTTGTCAGATGTTGTAGTTGCAACTACCCTGTTAGACATGTATGCAAAATGTGGAAGCATAGACAAGGCACGTGAATTGTTTGATAGAATGTCTCAAAGAAATGTGGTCTCATGGACTTCAATGATTGCAGGATATGCACAAAATGGATTTGTCGAAAAGGCTTTGGAAACTTTCAAGCATTCAGTCTAACGACTGAATGCCTCAAAGAGATGTCATTGCGTGGGATGCACATCCCATGCGATGACATCTCATCCCACGTGATGAGATCTCATCCCACATGATGACATCTCTTTGAGGCATTCAGTAATAAAAAAAAAACCCTCGCAACTCACAAAAAAGAAACAAAAAAAAAGCTATGCCACTGCAAAAACCGGAACCCTCACCTGTGAGTCATCGCCAATTCGATTCGCTAGAGAACTCCACGCCTGTGCAATGAAAACAATTAGAAATGTCAAAAATTAACTATAAAGTCAAAAACTTTTAGGTTTTCCTTTGGATTTGAATAAAAAAATGTTTTTTTAATGCATTTTAGGGGGGATGTCCAAAAGTCCCGGGGACATCTAGAAGTCCCCCCAAGCCGAGACATCTCAGAGACGGCGTCAAAACGAGGGGACGGCAGGGGCACATTTTCCTGACGTCTCCCCGTCTCGGAAACGTCCCCGTCTCGGGGATGGTTGGTTTTCAGGGGGGACGCGTCCCTGTGGACCTATGCTAAATACTGATTAGAATCATGCCAGGATTTGGATTTTCAGAGGCAGAAGCTTCGGAGACAATGGGGTGGGCACCCAAGTTTAATAGGACCACTTTTCTGCGGATCTAGAACAATGATTTGTGTCGGATTGCAACCTACTTCAGAGTTTTCGGAAATGCTAGTCGGGAGGACTACATAGCAGGCACCCTAGTCTAGTAGGATTGATTTTCTGCACTTTCTTCTTAGATCCCGAATCTCTATCCTCTACTTTGCTTCTCTGCAACTCCACTTCGTCCAATCCCGCACCTGTAACTTGCAATCACAAAGAGAGGGGTTTGGGGGTTATGGCGTTTTGGAGCTTGCCTCGGTCAAGCCCCGGAATGGCATTCAAGCCTTCCAACACCGTTGTTAGATAGAGTGCGTGCCCTTGCAGGGTAGAAGCCAAATCCAATGATAAAATAAATTGATTGAAGTACAAATAGATGTTACCTTAGAGGTGAAACCCTCACGGAGATGAAGAGCCTTCAAACAATGAGGAAGTGAGTCGATGAAGCCAAATCTGCAACAAACACATACAAACACAACACAATTCTACTCTGCAACACAATGAATGCCTTGAATGCTCTTTGTTTGATAATCATAAGTTCGCCTTAATCAACTAGGAGTAAAATGAAGTCATAAACCTACTTAAATATGCATTCTCGCTAAACTTTCGTAATTCAAATTGAAAAGGCCGACATAGGGAAACCTTTTTAAAGGTCCTATGCCGACATCCTTAAATTTAGGTCTCGACAAATCAGCCTGGACTAGGGCGCAGGTGCCCAAGTCCCAAGGCATGATTTGGATCTTGATTGAGCATTGAAGTGGATCCCTAGGCCCCATTTGACATGGGTTTCGGGGGAAATTGCTCCAGGATAAGTTTTAAACATGCATAATGAAATTAAGGGGACCTAGGAGCTAAACTAGGAGGTAAAAAGTCATAGGGAAACTTTTTACGACATAACAACAAATAAACTGATTTAGATTGATTCCCTACTAGAATCTACACCAAGAAACATACAGACTGAACAATACACTGCTGTAGATGAAAAAGGTATGAAATACATTATAAATTACTGAGAAGCATTATTAAGGCACCAAAAACTGCTGTCGTAACTGTATACTAACTGTCCAAGATCAAATCTCCACTAAATTTATTCCCAAACAGTCCCCAAACATCCCAAAATACTGCTGTCACAGTGTGCAGGTCTGATCAGACCTCAATAATAACCAGTACGGCCTGCAATGGAGGGAGTACGACCCTCATATTGATGACAAACACCACAAACCAGTCCTAGATTGGACGGGCTTACTAGGAAGTATGGCACCTAGTAACATGGACTAGTTTAAAGACCAAATTAGGCAGCGATTTACACACCCAATCCTCACGCCCAACAAGTATATAGTATGGCTCTTAGCATAGAGGTGCGGCCCAGCAATAAGGTATGACTTCAGCATAGAAGAGATTCCAAAACCAATGATGGCAACATACTCTAAGAATTCCAACACCCACTCAAATTAGGGTTATGGCCTTCAAAACATATCAATCCAATGAATTTCATCAAAATAAACTTTCATTGTAAATAGATCATTGAAAACTGAAACCAATCAATCCACACAGGAATAAATCAGTAAAACATCAAACACCCAGCACTGCAAAATCAAAGGCACCAAGCATTCAGCACATAAGCAATCTCAACATGAAATTGCTCCAGTATTCTCTGCATTCAACACAAATGGTGATTCCTGTATGAAACCACACCAACTTCAAGAGGGTTTTTGTCCGCAAGAAGGAATCTACAAGAGGGTTTTCGTCCTCAAGAGATGGAAGAACACGCAAGCTCAATCCAACAACATAACAATATAATTCTCCAACATAACCCTCAACAATGAGCTCCAACCTCCTTATATAGACTTTTTGGAGCTATTTTAGGAAAAAGTTTTTTTTTTCTTTTTCATTGCTTTTTCGAAAAAGTGTCTTTTGCTTTTCATTGCTTTTTTGAAAAAACACTTTTTGCTTTTTTTTTTTTTTTTGAAAAACACTTTTTCCTATCCAAAAGACCTTTATTTGAAATAATATTAATATTTCATGTGCAAGGTCCCCTTTTTAAGTGTCTATCTTTTAAAACACTTAATTACCTTTCCGAAGAGCTATTATGCTTAAGTTATCTTTTAAAATATTTACGACATTAGATAACTTAAGTGAACTTAATAATTAATAGCTCAATAGTTCACCCAATTTTACGGAAAATCCCAAACTGAAGTGAATTGCAAAATAATTCATACCAACATGATCTTGAAGGTTTGGGATGAAGAATGATGCCAACTGGGTGACTTACTATAAATAGACAACTTCTCCAAGAAGTTGGGAGAGCAAACCGGAAAGCCGAAAGTGCTTTAGAAAGCATCACTGCAGTCCTGAACACCAACTGAGCTCAATGTCATAATCAACTGCTCTGTAAAACTGAGCCACAACCATTCCAAGAACGTTGGAGTTCTCTCAAACAAAGCCAATAGCCTCCTGAGGACTAGGAATGGGCGAAATGTGCACAAAAGATCTATGCGCCAAAAAAGGGACATTACAGAATGTTAGGTCTAAAATCCTCATGAATGTTTGAAAGGGCAACAACAAACCTGTGACTAAAGTCCATGCTAGACTTTGCCTCTTGTCTTTTGATTTCTTTCAGCTCTGTGACAAGATCAGCAGGGTCTAGACCTCTAGCAAACTCCTCTTTGAATGCAGCCACAAGTTCATTCCATGAAGCAAAGGGCTGCTCCGGGGAACTCTGAAACCATTCTCTTGCCTTTCCACGCAAGGACCTAACGAAGAATCTCATCCATATGTCTTCATCTTCAAACTGATGTTCTTCCATGAATTTCAAAAATTCATCAACATGTGTTTCCCCTTTCCAAATGTTGTATTCGTCAAACTTGGGCAACTGGTTGTAGACCTTGGTTGGCATGCCTCGTGTTTTGTAGTCAACCCATGAGAGGTCTAGTTGATTGTATACTGGATCAAAGGGAGGAGCAAGTGACTGAGCAAACTGATTTTTAGGGGCAGTGGGGCAAACATTGGATTGCACCCTAGACTCTAGCAGCTTAGTTTGATTTTTTGTTTCTTTCTCTTGCTGCCACAAGGACTCTAACAACTGTTTGGTTTTATCAATTTCACATTGCTGCATTGCTAATTCATTTGGATTTTGCATGGGTGCATATAGGTTTGGGTTTGTATAAGGTGCAGAGTCATGACTGAAATATGCATTGCTAGAATGGTCATGGGAATCCACTCCAAAGTAGTTTTGTCATGTCCCCATTTCCGGCATGATCACTAGACAGGAGACTGAGTTAGCCTATCCTCATTCCCGTAGGCTAATTCATCAAAACAAGGGAATATTTTGGTTGAGCTAAGGCTTGGAAAAGATAATGTTGTTCAGAGGCTTGGAGAATGGAATGTTGGTTTACAAGGCTCAGCTAATCACATTGGCAAAGATGGAAAAATGAATTAATGTATTTTTTTACATTAATTATCAATTGATGAAAATAATAAGGTAATTGCTCCGGGTTTTTGGCATGTGGAAAATAATAAAATATTATTTTTATTCCTAGTGCCTAGAGAGGGAAAAAAGAAAAAAAATTAAATAATATTATTTAATTTGGGTGCTCACTTTGGAGAAGAGGGAAAAGAAATAATAAAATATATTATCCCTTGGATTTTGGTGCTCACCTTGGGAGAAGGGAAAATAAATATTAAATAATATTATATTTGATTTTGGGCGCTCAACCTTGGAGAAAGAAATTCAAAAATAATAAAATAATATTTGTTTAATTGGGCGGCCATATTGGAGAAACAAGAATAAATAATTTATTGGCCGACTTGGAGGGAAAAGTAATTCAAATCTTTAATTTGAATTTGACGGCCTATTTCGAAGGAGAAAGAAGAATCAAGTATAAAAGAAGATTGAAGGAGCTCATTTCGGCATCATGAACATTTTGGCAACTTTGGCATTTTTGCTTGGCAATTGTATTGCAAGTACTTCCAAGGACGAAAACCCTTGTGGAGGTGGTGTGCTGGACGAAAACCCAACTACATCTTGGAGGTGGATTCATACGGAGTTCACATTTGCACTTCATTGGAGATTCAAAGATTTGTTGAGTATCATTGATACATCATTTGAAGATTTGGTTGGAGACCGTTGTTGGAGATTTGAAGTTGAAGTTCCTTGCATATCATTGAAGTCCTTAAAGATCCTTGAGCGCCGATTTTGGAGGAAGGTCATATTGCTAGTTGAGCGCCGATTTTGGAGGAAGGTCATATTGCTAGTTGAGAGCCGATTTTGAAGGACGATTTTCTTTGGGAGTCGATCTTTGAAGAGATAACACTCATGGTTGAGTGCCATTGTGGGGAGATCTTGCAAAGTGTTGACAGCGAATTCATGTGCAATAGAAGAACTCTAGCCGCCACCCATTGTGGACTGATTTTTCCTTGAGGAGGCAGCGATTTCATTGTAGAAGGAATTTGCTGGGGTTTGGAGGTCATTGCCCATCATTTGAAGGCTGTTTGGACAGTTGGAGACACTCTTATTCAGGCCGATCTGCATACCAAGTGGCAGCGATCATTTTAGAGGCCTTTCACCTTGCATTTCATCATCACAAGTGGGCTGATTTGCTACAGCAGGCTTGTCATCATTGTTGCATTACATTTGATCACCAAAATTGGTATGTTGACATTCATCATTCCACTCTGATTTTGTAACAGCAGCTTGGCGTATGTAATTGGCTATGCTAGAGCCATCAACTTGATGTAATTGAAGACTTGAACAAACTGAATTCATAACAGCAGTGATCTGATTTGGTTTATCATCATCTTCTTTAATCCTTTATGTGTATTTCATGGTGTAATTTCACATTGATAAGGCTGCCGATATCTATTTTGTTCTATCATTCATTTGCACATGTTAGTTCATGATTCATGCTTGGAGGAGATATAATGGAAGGTGCAGAAATAAAATTCAGTAAACAGTCCTAGGGTTTCATTTTGGAACATTGCAAATTCATAAATATTGTTTCAAACATAGAACGGGACATGACAAGTTTCTACGGTCTGAGATATAAGAAGACTCATATGATAGAGCAGCCCTAGAATAGTCATATCCATACCAATTTTCCATGACAGAAACATCCTATAATGCAAGGCAAAAAATAGAGGTATACAAATTTGTTCCTTCAACATGACAGGAACAACACTCCTCAAAGGTCAAGAAGAAAACCATGTATACCTTTATTTCACCAGCTGCTGCACCTTGAAATGGGGTCTTTGATTCACCAACAACAAACAACAACAAACTTCTTGATGTTCTTTGACAACAGAGTCACCACCTCTTTCTCAAGAGGAAATCCTTGAAGCATGACAAAACTCCAAGGCCACAAATCGATTCTAGGTTCAACTCACCAGCAGAGTCTTCAAATTCCTTTTAACCCAACAATACATCCCCTACAACGGCGCCATTCTGCTGGCGTAATTTGACGGGCTGCCAACTTATCCAAGCACAATGCGACTTTATATCATTGTTACTGGGGTGTTGAAAATGTTTCCAGCTACCTACAACCCAACAACGACTAAAATAACTTTGTCCCCGACAACAACGCCATTTTGTTGGGTCCCAAAACCGCTGCCCCACTTCCTAGAATAAAGATTCACTTTCAAGGCTAGGGTTGTCGTCATGAAAGTAAAACCTGCCCATCAACAGACTATGGAGGGTTGAAGGCCAACGAACGAGAGTGGGTTTTCTCTCATGCACTTCGAGCTCAACTTAGATTCGGGAGGGTATTCCTTGAGGTTAGAACCAGATGAACAACTAAAAATTGGTGGCTAAACCCAACCCATTGACTTGGTACCAAACACTGTCACTAAACCAAGAACAATCAGCCACCTACTGACCTCAATATAGCTGATTACTGCACTATGCATATGCACCCAAATATGACAGCATCACATTTCTTAAAATGTTTCCATTTAAACTTTACATACATAAGATGCATAGTGCAAGCATACATGTTTATGATTCACAAATGATTCGAACCGTTTTGGATTACTTCAGATTTATCCCTAGTTACATAACAGAATCACGAACAGCATGTGAACTAAACCTAATCCTACTCCTAACACTAACAGAACGAGGGTTTGATAAAATGAGAGTGATTGATCCTTCCCCAAATTAGACTGGGGCCTACTCCAATTGACAACAGAGTCATGAACAACAAAGAGGAAGGAGATACCCAGCAGTCATCAACAAAAACATGAAATGTGTTCACATACAGCTCCAAGATATATAAACATACAATGGACATACTTAGTAATCCATAAACGAACTACAGTAACCCATACATAACACATAAATGACCATTACAAAGCTTGCAATGTATTAATATGTTGTCACATACATCAAATCTGCAATTACATTCATGCCAACAAATATGGCAAGAGAAAATACGTATATGCACCCATATATTCCCCTGAATCATTGCAATCTGCCATGGAGACATACCATTGCTTGAAAATATTCATTGATGAGCTTTCCTACGAACTGCTGGAAGTATTCCTTCATTTGCAGACTGAATGGCGTGATTTGATGCCCTAAATCCTCCTGAGGCGTTTCCAGATCCAAGATGGCTCAAAGACCAACCCTTTGAATGTGTTCAATCCTTGTATTTATAGCATTTTGAGTCATCCCTCAATCCACACGAGATTCTGGGCGGGAAAACGCATTAGGGCAACTTGAGCATTAAATTTTCCACCCACCACCAACTACCCAGGTGTTTTTGGATCCATCTTGGTGCCTTTTCTGTCTTTTTGCAGAAATCTAAGGGGGTTCAGAAAATTGCGGAACTTTTGAGGGGTCCCGAACATTGTGGAACTTTTGGGGGTTCTTGGACATTTTCGAGTCTTCACTAGAAACCCGCTAGGAAAGACATGAAGAGGGAGGCAAAGAAACTAGGGAGGAAGAGAAAAAGCGGGGATTCGAGGGGGATGTGGAAACATCCACATCCATGGAAAACTTTTGCCATATCCAGCAGGGGGCACAAGTTCTACCCAAGGCAGAAAAACCAAGGAAACTTAAGAATTTTTTAGGATTTCTTTGAGGATTTCAATTAGAGTTTTAACACTTTTCCAAGGTAAAATAAGCAAGGCAAACATAAGGGGTAGCCATTAGAAAAATTTTGATGAATTTGACATGATTTTGCAATATCAACTATTGGAAAATAGAGGTCCCAACACACCCCATCCATTTGCATCTCCCTCCCCTTCATTCTCTTCAACCAATCTTCTCATCCTCACCATTCATCTTATACCTACTTCTATCTATTATCCTCCAATCCCGTTCATCTATCATTAACATCCAATCTTGTATCCTCATCTTTCTTTCCCAACATTCCATTTCGAGAGCACACTTGTGTTCTTCCAACTTGCCTATCCTCTCAAGGGGGCATCCCTACCTCATTCCTCTTCATCACTCCATTCCTTCCAATGACTAGGGCATCTTGCTACTAGTCCCATCTCTCCAAAAACCTCTATACTTTATCTTTCTTTGAAATGTCATTACTTCTCTTAGTCACAACACCATCTCAAAGGGGCAAAATGTAGACACATAAATCTGATCACGTTCTACCATAACCTGATTCATCCCGCATATCTCCCCTTCCAATGTTAATTAAATAAATTGCTTATTTAATTAACCAATCCAATAATCCCCCTAGCATTAATTAAATAAATTTCAATAATTTATTTAATTAATTAATCATATTCAACATTTTCTTAATGTTCAGCTTAATTAAATAATTTTAGCATTTATTTAATTAAGTTCATCATTCATGTCCCAATCTTCCAAAAATTAAATAAATACAAACTATTTATTTAATTCACTCAACTTCCCTCTCAAATCATTAGTTGACTAAATATCAATTAGTTAGTTGATTAACCACTTGCACATTCCTAAGCATCATTAGCCAAGTCAACCTTGGACATGGCTCAAGGTTGCACATGGCTCAATGCATGCACAAGGCTCCATGAATGCACATCCCTCCAAAAGGTACCTTTTTGAGCCTCACCATCCAATTCAAATTTGTCAAATATTAGCCATCCAAATCTTCTCAATCCAAACCCTCATTATGTGCATCAATCACCAAGCAACACTTGGTGGCTTTTCATGCACCCTAATCTCTTAATCAACCTCATTCATTGATCCTCCAGATCAATTTCAACCATTGATCCTCATAAAAAATCTATAAATTGAACCTCACCTAAGCCATTTTCATAACAAAGTGAAGGCAAAGGCATGTTGCAAGTTTGAAGAGCAACCAGATCACAACACCATCAACACACATCACATGGAGCCATCTCAACATCAAATGGAAGGTATAAGATTTGCTTAGTGTTGCATTGTTTATTTTAGTTTACTTTCCATTTATGCTCCAATCCGAGGCAGAAGATTAGCATTAGTAGTTTGCATTTTGCCCTATTAGTTTAGATTTTTCCCCTTCTTCAGCATCAAACTGAATTTTCAGAGCTTCGTCAGAGGGTTTCCAAGCTTTGTTAGAATAGAGAAATGTTTCATTAGAATCATCCACAGAGCCATCTTCTAGAAAAGTCTATTTTCAGCCTACACTAAAAATAGCTCATCACCATTTTCAAAGGGAAGAGCATATTCTAAGTTCACTATATTTAGCATTCTCTATTATTAGCTCAAACTTAGCTATTTGTAGATCGTCTATCTCATCATGTGAGAGATGTGAACATTAAGGGATAAAGCTTAATAAGTTTGATTGTTAGTTGAATTTACAATCACATGTTGTAATATTAGTTTTAGTGGACGAGATTATTTTTCAATAAAGCTTTCAAGTCATGCAAACAGTTGTAGTTCAATTAGAAGTAGGAGTTAATTTATTCATTTAATTTCATGCAATAGCTCTGTAAATAGTATAAATAAGTGTCTTTTTGCAGTTAGTATCATTAGTGGTTGTTCTCATGCCTGCATATTGTTGAAATTGCTATTCAATCTTATTGTCAATCCATCATTCAATGGGATTTAGCATGCCTACTTTGCTTCTAGATTACTATTGAAGTGTTCTATGTTATATGTTAATGTAGCTTTATGAGTTAAATATCTCTTAAAACTTATTGAAAGCTTTGTATTGTAGTAATTGTAGGTTGGTCCTTTGTACCTTTGAATGCAACGGTTGTGTTTAGCTTATAACATTTGGTGTCATTTAATCCTTATGTGTACTTGCTTTGTTCGGTCTTTTCTTTTAGCTAAACAATGCAAGTATGTAGTTATAGGATTTAGTTTTAGTCAAAAAAAAAAATCCTATGCCTTGTGTTGAAAGAGTCTCAGCCTTTTACACTATGCAAACCCAAAAACATACATATTTAAAGTTTCCTCAGCCTAAATGTAAAATTCCTTGAAAAAACATTGTAAAGATTGTAAATTCCAAGTACATATTATTCATAGTAGGTTAGTTTTTATTTTATAGGGATCTTCCCCTTCTAATTCGAAGAGCAATTCTACTAAACATATGTTCCATTTTGTGTTGCACTGAAAGCTGCAAATTAAAATGCTAACACACAATTGATTATACGAAGCATAAAAAATTCATAGATCTAGTTTAAGGGATTTTCAGTCATTGACATTTTGGTTCACACCATGTGTACCATCATTGGGATGGAAATGATATGATAGCAATGCAAAATAGAGTTCCTTATAGAGATAACACTATTCAAGTACAATATGCCAAATAGGCCACATCTAGGTGAAATTAATAAATGAAACTAGATGCATAAATTAAAATCAATCAGTTGCAACTAGTTAATTGTATATATTAGAGGTTCAATCTTCTAAGGTGAGAAGATTATCTTTGTTTTATTTATAATGGGTGTCCAAGATTGACTTAAACCTAAGCCATGATACTTGTTTACATTATGCACATGCTTGCTAATCTCCATTACCTTCATTAAGTTCCATTTGAAAAAATGGTCCTCGACTACAATGACCTTAGCATCCTCTACTTGAAGTGATATGATGTACTAGCCATTTGCAATTTTGTATCAACCAAAATATTGTGTTCTTTTCCTTGTTATCTCTATTTTTGTAGGTTTTTGTTTTGCATCTAGAGATAGAGTTTGCACTTTCTCCTGGTGATTTCTGAAGGCTTTGATATGGTTCTACATTAGCACTAAGGGGTTTCACTATGGCATTTTTGCCACACTTATTTAAAGAAGGGTCTTATCGAATCTTTCTCCTTATGTTAATAATTTGAGTTATGTGGTAGTAGCATGATTATATTTTACACTCAACAACTATAAGGGACTTCTACAGGTTTAGATATATTTGTCTTATCATTCAAATTCACTAGCCCTTGAGTTTCCATGAGTATTGAATATTTTATTCAAGAAGAAGAAATACTTGTTTGTGACTAGTCTGATTTTCACATTCAAATCTTTCGTTGTTGGCATTGTGCCAAGTCATGGGACTATTGTACAATTGAAGGCTTAGATCATGGTTGGCACCTACAGTCCCTAGCATGCCCGAAGAATCCATGCCTGTATTGATCTACCTTAGGCAGATAAGTTAAAATTTTAGTGATATGTCAACTTTAGAGGGTCATCCTGATCATTGGAAGATTGTAATGGGTTTTGTTTTGAACCCAGATGTGTATAAGTATGCATCTTGGGATTGCATTGTAAATCATCTTTGTATCTTGGAATTTGTGATGTCCTCATTTTTGTGATGGTCATATTTGATATGGCTATCATATTCCAAGGGAATAATTGGCTGGAACAAGGAGTTAAGTAACTTAAGTGGTTCTATTTTTAAATCAATTTAATAAAGTATTCTAATTTTGAATTACTTTATAAAAGTATTTTTATAAAGTTACTTAAGTCAGGCCAAATACACTTTATGTCATAAAGTGACATTGTGTACACAAAAACAATTATTTAATAAAGTTCAAGTGTGATTGTGTACATAAAAACCTTCATTTAATAAAATTATGTCAGACCTAATTGAAGAAGGTTTTATAAGGAGCAGTTGGGAATCATTTGTTTATCATGGAGATTATGTTGTTTCTGGTTTGAAGATATTTCTTCCTGGCTGTAATTGTTTCAGCTTGTCTTCAAGGAGATGATCCCTTGAAGATATGATGAAAATCCAATTTCATCATTTAGGTGAATTTACTTCTGAATTCACATTCGTGCTTCAACGATTTATACCATTGGGATTGCGTGGTGTTTTGGTGTTGTTGTGAGGGTTTGCAGGAATTGCAAATTAACATATTTGAGCATCAATATATATTTATGCAGATTTGAAGATATTGTGTGGAAAGACATATTGTTCATGTAGGGTTCTATTGTGACCTAATCACACATCGCCCCATTGCAAATGGGGACCCCCAATTTTTCACTTTCAACAAGGTACAATAAAGAACATTGAGGTCGATCCCTAGGACTAGAAGTGATGAAATTGTGTCGAAACTGAAAATAGAGAAATGAAGGTTCAAACTGGAAAAATTGGCTCAGTAAAATTTTAGCTCAATTTCCATGCCATAGTGGAAATTGTGCCAAAAAGCGCAATTTCCAGGCATAGGTGGAAATTGTGCCATTTTCTGGAGGCCCTTTTAATCATGAAAATTTCATAATTCTTTACTAGGGATTGATTGATAGTGGCATTCATATGTAAAGGTTGATTCAAAAATCATGTGAAAAACTTAGAAAAAGAAATCATCATGATGAAAAAGTGCAATTTCTAGGGGATAGTGGAAATTGCGCCTAGAAAAATTTGGCACTCAATTGTTGCAAATTTGAAAAATTCTCCAAAATCTTAGCAAAAACACGAAGAAATCTTGTGAAAAAGTCTAAAAAGCATTGAGAAATCCTTAAGAAAAATGCCACCATGAAGTGAAATTGCGCTACTTTTGGACCTCACAAAAGTTCAAGAGAAATCAAAATTCCTAAGTATCCTTTTGAAGATCATTAAGGAAAACATTAAAATTTTTTGTGAAGAAATCATAAGAAAATCAATGTAAAAAGAACAAAATCATGGAAAAAAGCGCAATTTCAAGCAGCATGAGGAAATTGCGCCAAAAAGCGCAATTTCAAGTGACATAAGGAAGTTGCGCCAAAATGAAATTCAACTTGAAAAATCAAAATTCAAATGAGGCCGACCTAATAAGGTAAGTATTGAAGGCGCTATAAAAGGAGGTGTCAAGTTTTCATTTTCATAGCAATTCAAAAGCACAAAAGCAGATTTGAAGAGCAGAAATTAGTGCATTAGGAGTAGAATTCCTCATTAGGAAAGGCGAATTTAGTGAAGGAAAGGAGAATTAAGGTTTTATTCCATCATGCTCTTCCTTGTGCCAAGATTTATTAGCTAATATCTTTGAAGAAAGTTGAATGAAAGATTGTTTCAAGATGATGATTTATTTATCCCACATTTGCAAGGATGAAGAAATTTATCATTGTTTACCCTTTATATCAAGCACCACGTCAACATGCTAACTTGAGGTGTTTTTTACTTGTAGGTTGATGATGAACGCCAAGGAGCGCCAAGCATTGATCAAGAGCGACATGAAGGGAGTCATGCCCAAAACGAAGATCACATCAAAGTGGAGAAATTTGAGCGACACCAACTTGGGACACACCGATATGGACGAGATTAAGAGGAAGTTATACAAGCCTAGTGATTCCGAAGTCGCCAAAGGAATGCTTAAGAATGGAATTGTGCAAGCTACGTGTTTTCCAACCATATTGCCGAGTGCCGAGTTGATGCTAGAGTGTGCTAGACATTATGATCCCCAAAGAAGATGCATTGTGACGAATGATGGCGATGTGTTAGCTCACCTAAGGAAAGAGGCTATTGCGGAGACATTCGACATTCAAAAATACAAGACCACTACATATTGCACCAAAGAGGCTGCGCAACAACTATATGATTCCGGATCGAAGGATTGTTTGCAAGAGATCAACAAGAAGTGGATGGCACAACCCAGAAATTACAATAGCAAGATGCCGAAGAAGCTCCACAAATCAGATTTCCTCCCGGAGTACGGATATATGGTTGTATTCTTGAATAGGATAATGGGTTGTCCGCAATCATCTACATTCGAGACATGGATGTTCTTCTACATGCAAGAGGTTGTAAGAGGCAAGAGGATGATTGATTGGGTGGAGATAATAAGCAACAACATTGATGAGCAATTAACAAAGCTAGAAGAGACAAAATCATTCTACATGAGCTCATACGTCATCTACATGTTGGCGAGATGTGAAATATATAGAGGATTAACATGTAGAGGCGAGATTGGACATCACCCCGGACAATTCAAGGTATATGATTGCTATCCACAATTGCATTTGACAGCAATTGGTCACTACCAGAGATTCAATGATACCTTCGCCATGTACATTGTGAGAAAATTGCAAGGAAGCATTCATAAGAGGTTATCAAAAGAGGCCATGAATTTGGTGAAGTATGGAAGATGGTACACTCAATTTCCAAGGTTCACCTACCTAAGAATTGAAGGATTTTCATCTTTCCCTACTGCTTGCCGAGGTATCCCACTGATAAGATGGTATTGCTAGAGGTGACAAGGCAATTGACGGCATATAACAAAATTCAAAAGAAAAGGAAGAAAGTCGGAGTTAATTCCCCAATTGGAATTGGAAAATTAGAAACTTGTTCATCATTGCAAGCTGCGGAGAATTCGGAGTATGAGTTACAAGCTTACAACATGGCACTTCACAATTCAAAGAGAGCCAATTTTGATCCATTCAACTCCATCCAGAAGACATGTGGAAGGAAATATAAGCATAAGCCGCACCTCAAAGACCATTGGGCCGATGCACTAGATGATGTGGAAATAAGGAAGAGAAGGTGTTCAAGGTTATCTTTGGATTTGGTAAGAGCAGCTGAAGTATTCAACATCCCCGACAAACTTGAGGAAGATAATAGATTCCTTTCACAAAGTGCATATGAAGAAGAGAGAGATAAGCTGTTCACCATCAATTGGTCTGAAAGAGAGGTTACACATGATGATGATTGGATGGAACCAATCATAGCTCGTACAAGAAAGTATGTGGATCGTCAAGTACAAGGAATTCTTAAAAAAGGTTACAAGCTTACATACAACTTGATGGGAGATGTAGATTCACAACGATCCAAAGAAGCATCTGACAATGAATCTAGTAGTGAACATGACAACGAGGTTAATAGTGAATCCAGTGGATATGAAAGTAAAAGTGACAGTTCAAGGGAAGAAGCTCAACCAAAGAAGAGGAAAAGACCAGATAACTTACAAGGAGAACATAGCAAGAAGAAATCAAGTTCAAGACATGAGGCTAGCACTTCCTCTAGGCAAGAAGAAGATCCTTCTCGGAACGCAAATGTGACATCTATAGTGGAAGATGAAGAAAGAGAGGAAGGTCAAGTAGCTCTGAATGTGCAAGATCAAAGAAATATTCATGAGTCTTTGGAGTCTACTTTGCATGAAAATCAAGCCGAAGAAGTTCACTCAAGTCCACAGGAAAATCAAGATATAGTTGTGATTGAAGAAAATATAGAAGACCAAGGAATGGAGGCACCACATGAGAAATTTGATGAGGAAGCATAGCCGTCATTGCAAGAGATAGAAATTCAAGAAGAAGCCAATGAGGATCTATCCACGTTACCAGAATGGTTAAGAGAGAGAGTTAAGGAGACATCTATTGTGGAAAGAGAACCAAAAATCAGTTTAGAGGAGTTGCTGGAAAGGATGGGAAAAGACAAAGAAAAGAAGGCAACCAAATTCTCCAAAATCACAAGGGATAGTTCCGGTTCAAGAAAGGTACATATTGCAGTTCCAAGAGTTGACAAAACAATGGATGATATTGTTCCAGAGGATTATGATGTGACTACTTTTGACTTGGGCCCAACAACGAAAGAACAAGAAGTGGAAGAGTTAGAAGATTCTATCACGGCCATCAAAGAAAGATTAAGGCAAGAAAGAGAAAAGTGAAATCAGTTGGAGAAAGAAAATTTGGGATTCAAGCATTACATTCAACAATTGATGAATCCTATCCGTCAACATGAAGGAACATCAACACCACCTACCATGCTTTCACAGGAGTCTATTGCACATTTGGAAGAAATGAGATCATCTCAAGTGGTGAAAGAATGGATAGAGAGAGTCAAGGACAAGGCTAATGGATTCATAGAAGAAATTGTGCAGCTATACGGAAGAGTTTCAAGCTTTTGGGGAGGATCCAAGCCATTTTGGTTACATGTTCTGAGTTTGGACACATCAAGGAAGATCTTATGCCATATTTGAAAGATTTGGATACTCCAAAGATGGCCTTGATAGATGGAAATGCGATTGAACAAGGATCGTCATATAATTTCTCTTCTTGGTACTATAGTCTACTCATAAAGGACCAAATTCTTGAGAAGGCAGAAAGTGAAAGTGTTCGAATAAGAAGTGCACTCCAAAGAATTCAAGACAAAATAAGCAATTCAGTCAAGAAGATATGTGATCCTTCAGGAGAAGTTGATATTGATGATTTGAAGAATCACATACTTGCACTCTACTTCGGGAGCATTCACACCATCTCTGGAGAGCAAATGGATAATATCTACACACTTTCTACACTCATTGGCACAAACCAAGCTTGGATGGCAGAATGGGAAAGGACACTTGTCGCATATACAGGAGATTTGATAGTTACAGAGGGCACCATACAAAATTCGTCAAGTGTACCAATCGATGACATTGCAGAGATTGTGTCCAAGTTCATTGCATTTGTAAGAAAAGATAAGCACAAGAAGGGCATGCCACATGGATATTCCTCATAGATTCCATTTCATGTTTATCATCTTGGAAAACGTGCCTTCATTGCCTTTGGGTTTTATACTAAAAATTGTTGGTTGTTGTAACTAATTGCTGATGTGGCAAAATCTCGACCATCGATTGCTCAAATCGATCTTGGCCCTTCATTGTATTTTGAGGACTATAAAAAGGCCTCCCTTCTCTTTCATTTGTAAGGTTGAGACTTTGGAGAATTGTTGCAAGAGCTCTTTTGAAATAATAGAAGACTCATTGGTTCGATGATATTGTTTTATTTCAAGTGTTGCACGGTTTCCAATTCCTCAAGCGTAGAATAAGTTTTATTTTCAAGCATTGTGTTAGTTGATGGAAGTTATTATTGTTGTTTCATGGTGAAATCTCTAAGTTCATACCATTTGTGATTTGTGGCTTGCAAGTTGCAGTGCATGGTTAGACTGAACTCAAATAAGCTTAATTTTGATTACTTGTGTTTGTTGATCTTTTCATGTACGCAAGTAATTTGAACATCATACATTACCTTAGAAGATTGCATCGACTTTGTGTAGTTTGTTTTGGTGAAGCAAAGTTGGTTGATTTCACTTTGTCAACAATAGTTTCTTGCATATAGGATTAGAGTAGTTTCCCTAAACCCTTTATCCTTTTGCATTTTATTATACGTTAAAGTCATAAGTCAGCAATCAAGTGTGCAAGCAGGAAGTCGTTGAATCCAATTTCATGAGAAAATCTGAAATTGCATTATTTTTTGTCCATTTCGAACAATTGTGTAAGTCCCTTTGTGTTCACAACAAATCAGCTCATATATAGATTGAGTCTATATCCAACGTATTGTCAAGACCTGACATTTGGAACCTTGGAGTCATCTCACTGGATCACGTAGTTTATGTTGGAACTAGACAACTGAGAGGGGGGGTGAATCAGTTGTCGCAAAAAAACTTTTCTTGCCTTTAACCTTCTTTGTTATCTTACTATCAAATTAGTGATGTAAACATTAAAACATTAATCAACAACATAAGAGCAGAAACATAATCAACACATTTGACACCAAGATTTTGACGTGAAAACTTGATTAAGGGAAAAACCACGGTGGGGGTTAACCTACAAAAATGCGTACCTTGTTAAAAGTACTTAATAAAATAGAAGGCACATGCCTTCGGGCACACTGCCCAGAGCTCACTGCTCAAAAGAGAGGCTCACTGCCTACAGAATTTATTTAGAAAGAATTAACTGATAAATAGCATCTACTTCATGCTTGATTTAGTTTCAATGAATGCTCAAGAACTTTCGCTCTGCCCCAAATTCTTCTGAACACTCTTTACTGCTCTTGCTCCTTTTCTTCTCTGCTCTCTTCCTGATCCTTTCTTCAGATTGAACTGTTTTGCACAAGGATGATTTCAATACCTCTTCAACAAGTATTTATATACTTCATCAACCTTGGAATGATCAACAAGGTCGGCTAAACTTGACGCGGATCATCACACTATCGGCCAAACACAACTGAGACTTGAATCTACTTCTACAACCACTCCACGCCTCATAAAAATGTTTTTAAGGCATCCGCCACAGGATAGGAACACCCGGTCGGCCAAGACTGGGAAGAACATCAACCTCAAGAGGAAATCTTCAATCAACAAGCTCAAACCTCAATGCGGACCTCTAACATAGTAGCCATACGATCCAGAGACCTCCACAAGCACATTGAATTCACCAATAACATCCATTCTAAAGCAAATGATCAGAAGCAATTGAATCTTCCTCCGGAACCTCAAGAACACTCTCTGCCATGACTGTCAAACTAGAAGAATAGCTTGCAGAGCTCCAAACCACGAACCACCGGTGTTGATGATATACATTGACTTCCCAAACCTACCTTCAGATCCACAGATCACAATTTTATATTACCGGATCAAACCAGACCTCTTTCCTGTCACTCTGTCTTTCCTGAGTATTGCAGGAACCGGTTCTACTCAGATGGCCATAACTCCTTCAAATCTTCATGCGGACTTCTCAAATCTTAATTGGAGCAATCTCTGACAATCCTCTACACAGCCACATGATCTGCATGCATTGATTATCATTAATTTTCTGAATATCCTCAACAGTCCAGTCTTCTATGTAGACAGCAAAATAGGATACAGTTGACACCAATGGGAACAAGGATATGTTGACATCAATGACAACCCACTAGGCACATATTTGCAACAATCTCCCTCTTTGTCATTGATGGCAACATATGATGTGAAAAACTGAATTTAACCATCAAGACAAGAACTTCTCCCCCTTTCTCTTCTCACTTCTGCAACTACTTTCTTTAGTGCTCCCCCTTACATCAGCAACTAGTTTTTCACATGACTTCTCTCCCCCTTTGACATCAATGGCAAAGGGCACATATTTGCTATCTTTTCACCCTTTTTGCTTCAGACTGATCCCAAACTTTGCATATTGACTATTCCCCCTTTGAGTAGTACATTTTTAACATCAATCTGGATCACATGATATAAATGTGAATTCCACCGGACTGATGCACCTTAGTGCATCTTAGTTCTGCTAAGGAGGGGTAATAACCCCTAATTTCTCTCTGAGATACTCAAAAGTATCCTTGGGAAGAGGCTTAGTGAAGATGTCTGCAAGCTGATCTTTGGAAGGCACAAACTCCAACTTGACTTCATTCTCATTTACTTTCTCTCTCAAGAAATGAAACTTGATGGATATATGCTTTGTCTTTGAATGCAATACCAGATTCTTTGAGATGCTTATTGCACTAGAGTTATCACAAAAAATTGTGACTGGATCCTCAAACACAATTCTGATGTCCTTCAACATTTGCTTCATCCACAAAACCTGAGTGCAATTATTTGTTGCTGCTATGTACTCTGCTTCTGCAGTAGACAAAAATATTGCCTCTTGCTTTTTGCTTATCCAAGAAACCAATCTTTTCCCCAAGAAGAATGCACCACCACTAGTATTTTTTCTGTCATCCACATCTCTTGCCCAATTAGCATCTGTATATGCATGAAGAGTGAAGTTATTGTCTTTTGGATACCATAGTCCATAATCAATTATCCCTTTGAGATATCTGAAGATTCTTTTAACTGCCATAACATGGGATTCTTTTGGATCAGCTTGAAATCTGGCAACAAGTCCAACTGCATTCATGATGTCAGGTTTGGTCTGGGTTAAATAAAGCAATCCTCCAATCATTGATCTATATCTTTTTTGATTTGCCTTGGGAGTCATCATCTTTGCTTAGCTTGCATCCGGTTACCATAGGTGTATCTACGGGTTTTGAATCTTCCATTCCAAATTTCTTTAGCAATTCTTTTACATATTTGGATTGAGATATGAAGATACCTTTATCTGATTGAACAATTTGCAGACCTAAAGAAATTCATCTCACCAAACATTGACATCTCAAACTGACTTTTCATCTGATCAGCAAATGTTTTGCACATGCATTTATTTCCACCAAAAATGATATCATCAACAAAAACTTCAACAATCAGAATGTCCTCATGATCAATTTTGAAGTAGAGATTACTGTCAGTAGTACCTTTGCAAAATCCTAGCTTAAGCAAATGCTTATCCAATCTGGCATACCAGGCTCTTAGAGCTTGCTTGAGTCCATACAAGGCTTTTCTCAATCTACAAACCATATCTCCCTGATTAGACAACTGAAATCCTTCTGGTTGCTCAATGTAGACTTTTTCCTCCAAATCTCCATTCAGAAATGCTGATTTCACATCCATTTGATATACTTTAAAATCTTTGAAGGCAACAAATGCAAGAAATAATCTAATTGCCTCTATCCTTGCCACCACATTAAAAGTTTATTCAAAGTCAATTCCTTCCACTTGAGAGTAGCCTTTAGATACCAACCTTGCCTTATTCCTTACCACCTCCCCATCTTCATTCAGTTTATTCCGGAAGGCCCCATTTGGTGCCAATCACATTTTTGTCCTCAGGTCTAGGAACTAGATCCCATGTGTGATTATTTTCAATTTACATCAATTCCTCTTCCATTGCTTTGACCCAATTTTCATCATTGGAAGCTTCACTTACTGATTTAGGTTCAATCCTTGAAATCAAACAAATCTCTTCTTGATCTTCAGACATTTTTCTCCTAGTTCGAACACCTTTACTCTTATCTCCTATGATCTGATCTTCAGGATGATTTAATCTTACATACCTGGGAGTTTTGGAGATTGTTTGAGCTTCTGTTTCTTGAACTTGTTCCTCATCATCTATGTTAACCTCTGGAGTCATCTGTTCAAATTGAATCTGGGTCTAAACTTGAACTTGCCTTCCTTGATTTTGACTTTCATCTTGATCATCTGAATCATATCCGGAGTACCTAGAATGTCCTTCCTTGCTTTCATCAACTTTAACATTTGCACTTTCAACAATCTTCTTCAATCTTTTATTGAAGCACCGGTAGGCCTTACTTTGAGTTGAGTATCCCAAAAATATTCCTTCATCACTTCTTGCCTTAAACTTACCTAAGTCCTCATCTCTTTTGATATAACATTTACTACCGAAGACTCTAAAGTATCTCACAATAGGAGAATGACCAAACCAAAGCTCATAAGGAGTCTTACCAGAATTTCCTTTGATCTGCACCTGATTAAGAGTGTAGACAGCAGTACTCACAGCTTCTCTCCAATAAACTTGAGGAACATTTGTTTCCATCATCATGGTTCTAGCAGCTTCTTGAATGGTCTGGTTTTTTCTTTCCACAACTCCATTTTGCTGAGGAGTCCTAGGAGTAGATAACTGTCTTTTTATTCCATGTTTTTCACAGAAAGCATCAAACTCACCGGAGGTAAATTCTCAACCTTTGTCGGATCTCAGACACTTTAGTTTTCCACCAATCTCACTTTCAACCATCATATTGAACACCTTAAACTTGTCAAGGGCTTCTGATTTTTCTCTCAGAAAAGTTACCCACATCATCCGGGAGTAATCATCAATTAGCAGCATGAAATATCTGTCTCCTTGCACACTCCTAATTCTAGCAGGACCACAGAGATCAGTATGTACTAGTTCCAATCTCTCACTTGAACCTTGTTCCTTACTCTTGAATGAAATTTTGTTCCAATTGATATTCTCTATGAAAGATCCCTGATGGATCCCTTTGCTGAAATGAAGTATTTGTTTTTGTAATTTTATTTGTTTTTGTAATTTTATTTGTTTTATGATTTTTATTAATTTTTGTGTTCTTTCAGACTAGAGAGAAGATGCAGAAGGGGTTTTAGTTTTCTTGAAATGTGTATTTGCCAATATAGCAAATAGATATACATGCAGCTGCAATCTCATATTAAAATGAATTAAAAATAAATGGTAAATGATAGAAAAGCATCAGCTAAGAATTTGAGGCACATACCCATTAGATCTATATTTTTTATTCAATGTAAAACCTGGTTTGCAACCCCATTTGCATACAAAGATAGTATTGGCCTAGAAGAGGCTATGCATGCAATTGAAAATGAGGGATCTGAAGAATAATGCTGATTTAGTGCTGCTACAATCTTAGATCTGCAATAGAATGCCCTAGAAACTGTCCAATGATGCACAAAAGAAGACCCAGAGTAGGCCTCCCACAAGCATGAACTGGGTTGTCGTCCAATTCACCAAAATCCCTGAGAGTTTTCGTTCCCAAGAGACTGAATGCTGCTGCCCCCTTCCTCAGAGTTCAGAGCTGCCATGAAGCTTCAAAATGATATGCAAAAGATAACTCCAAAAAGCACTTCCAATGTACTTTATTCCTTTCCCAAAGTGGGCGTCCACTTTTAGGGTTGAGAAGGCATCAAAAAGGAATCATTAAATGATTCTTTTCCTTTATTAAAAGACTCCCAAGTTGGGCGCCCAAGTTGAGGGCCCAACTTCTCATGAAAGAAATGACCACCTTTTAACACGTGTTAACTAGTAGGGGGGTCACTTTATTAAAATCTTATTACAAAGTGATATTATTAATCACTTTAATTTATTTTTATTAAATATTAAAGCTACACTTTAATATTCAATAATTATTCCAAATCCATCACCTGGCCAATCTGAACTAAAAACTGTTGTAGCCCGCACCACAAGTGATGTCGCCACATGGTAGGCTAATTGACAGTGCCTCCCTATAATTTAGGGATACCTCCTAAAAAATAGGAACTGAGACCAAAACTCCTAAAATGCTCCTGGAGGTCCCCTGATGCCTCCTAGTCAACTCTCGGTCAAACCCTAAAAAATACGAACCCTTCCTAAAAAATAGGAAACTACCGCAAACTGTCTAGAAAGGCCTGTAAAGCTCCCTGCCAAGCTCTACTGCCTCTGGATAGGTCCCCTAACCACTCTGCTGACCTATGGGAACCCAGATGATAGGCCAACTCTCAAGTCTCTGCTAGATAGAGCTAAAGAGGGGACATGACAGTCCTCCCCTCTCGAAGATGCTTGCCCACAAGCAACTGCAAAGCCAGATGCTGTAAAATGGACTCTCCCTCTCAGGTGGCGTCCTCTATAGGAAGACCTCTCCAACGAATCAAGTACTCCCGAATCACCCTACTTCTCAGCTGTCGTTCCCTCTCCTCCAAGATCTCATTAGGAACCAGAGTCAGCTTACCTTCCTCATCCAAGGGAGGTAGATCGGGAGATGCTACAATATGTTGCCCCAGTGCCTTTTTCAGGCAAGATACATGGAACACATTATGAATCCGGCTGTCAGGGGGTAACTCAATCTCATAAGCAACCTCTCCCACACGCCTGAGGATCTGATATGGTCCATAGAAGCGAGGCTTGAGCTTCTCATCTCCACCCCTTTTAAGGGTGCTCTGTCGGTAAGGCTGCAACCGCAGGAAAACCATGTCATCCACCTCAAATACTCTCTCAGTCCTATGCCGATCAGCGTAGACCTTCTGCTGATTCTGTGCCTGCTGAAGATTCTCTCTGAGAGATCTCATGATGTCCTGGTTCTCTTGTAACCAATCCTGTGCCAAGGGAACTCTACTGTCACTTACAACCAAATCAACAAAAGATAATGCCTCGTAACCATAGAGGGCTCTGAAAGGTGTCATAGCAATAGACATATGGTGTGTAGTATTATAACAATACTCTCCTAGATATAGCCAACGCACCCATGCCTTCTGCTGTCCTAACACATAGCTGCGCAAATACCCCTCAACCCACTTATTAACAATCTCGATCTGCCCATCTGTCTGTGGGTCGTAGCTGGTACTAGGTGTCAACTCCGTACCTGTGAGCCTGAAAAGTTCTTGCCAGAAAGAACTCATGAACCTACTATCCCTATCACTCACTATGGTCTTGGGGAGACCGTGGAGCCTGAATATCTCTCTGAAAAATAACTCCGCCACCTGAGATGCTGTGAAATCAGCTGCAATAGGGAAGAAGTGGGCATATTTAGTCAACCTGTCTACTACAACATAGATACAGTCTTTCCCTTGCACCCGAGGAAGACCTGTAATGAAATCCATGGAGATTCCTGACCACTTCTGTTCTGGAATAGGTAAGGGCTGCAATAAACCAGCAGGAAAAGTATGCTCAGACTTATTCTGCTGGCACGTCAAACACTCACAAACATGACGTAAGATATCAGCTTTGAGACCCTTCCAAGAGAATCTCTCCCGAACCGCCCTGTAGGTCTTCCCATAACCTGGGTGCCCTGCTGTCGGAGTATCATGGTAAGCATGCATAATTTGTTCCTTCAACTGAGAACCAGGAACCAGATACACCCTTCCCTTGTAGTAGATGACTTCATCTACCACAGTGTACCTATCATCCAACACCAATCCATCCATGACCTCACAAGCATCCTGATTTTTGGAATACTCAACTAAAAGTTGAGCCTTCCAATTTGTTGAAATCTCGCTCAATGAACATAGGGCAACAAGTGATGGTTTTCTAGAAAGTGCATCAGCCACAGTATTATTCTTCCCCTTTATGAATTCGATGTCAAAATCATAAGACTGAATCTTGCTCACCCATTTTTGCTGACGATCATTGAGCTCTGTCTGATCAAGGAAATATTTCAGACTGTTGTGGTCTGTTCTTACCACGAATTTGCTGCCAACAAGATACTGTCTGAACTTGGCTAATGCATGCATAATAGCCAACATTTCCTTATCATACGTAGAATACAACCTCTCATTATCCCGCAGCTTCCGACTCTCAAAAGCAATGGGGTGTCGTTCTGCATCAAACCCGCTCCTGTGCCCAAACCGGAAGCATCACACTCAAGTACAAAAGGCTGCAAGAAGTCGGGAAGTGCTAAAACTTGGCAAGTACTCATAACCTCCTTGAGCCTGTCAAAGACTCCCTGTGCCTGTTCTGTCTATCTGAAAGCCCCTTTCTTTGTGAGGTCTGTCAAGGGAGCTGCGAACTGAGAGAAACCCCTCACAAATCGCCTGTAATAAGCACATAGACCAAGGAACCCCCGTAACTCAGTAATGTTCCGAGGGCGGGGCCAATCTCGAATTGCCTGAATTTTCTCCTCATGCACCTTCACCCCATCAGCACTGATCACATGACCCAGATATAGGACCTCTCTAAGTCCAAACTCACATTTGGACAACTTAGCAAATAGAGACAGGCTCTCCATAATGCTAAGTACCTCCTCAACATGTCTGAGATGGTCCTCCCAAGTACGACTGTAGATCAGAATATCGTCAAAGAACACTAGAATGGATTTCCTCAACTGCTTGTTGAAGAGATGGTTCATACATGAGTGGAAGGTGGCTGGGGCATTGGTAAGGCCAAAAGGCATCACCAGGAACTCATAATGCCCATAGTGACAACGGAAGGCGGTCTTGTGTATATCCTCTGCTCGTACACGAATCTGATGATAGCCTGAACGAAGATCAATCTTAGAGAAGTAGATGGCTCCATGAAGCTCGTCCAACAACTCATCAATGCGCGGAACAGGGTATCTGTTCTTGATTGTCTTCTTGTTCAAGGCCCTGTAATCTATACACATCCGTAGAGTCCCATCCTTCTTCTTAACCAGTACTACAGAAGAAGCAAAGGGGCTAGAACTGGGGCGAATGAAGCCCATGTCTAACAGCTCATGAATAGTCTTCTCAATCTCATCCTTGTATGCTCTAGGATGACGATACGGAGTGGTGATCACTGGCTTAGCTCCATCCTCCATCTCTATCCCATGCTCAAACCCTCTATCCGGGGGCTCACCAGGAGGTATGTCACCAAATACTCGGCCATGCCGATCCATCACTGTCTGTATGTCAAGATGAAATGCTCTACCATCCTGAGGAGTAGGTGTCTTGGATTTCACAAAACGTGTGGCCCAGATCACATCATCATGTCTAATAATAGACTCCATCCTGCGAGAAGATACCTCCTTGGGCCCACCGTCAGAGGCTGCCCTCAAGATCCCCTTCTTTCCACCAGATAGGAACTCTAATTGCATGCGGTGGTGATCAATAATATATCTCCCAATACCCTGTAACCACTGCATACCCAAAATCACATCATAATCCTCTAAGGGTAGGATATAAAAGTCATCCATCTGAATGCTGAGCTGTGAGATCCTCCTAGTACAACCCAATACTGCACCATCTGCAACCTTAACCCCAAAACCCTCGAACACCTCAGACTGTAATCCATGCCTCTCAACCAATCTCTGATCAATAAAATTGTGTGTGGCTCCTGTGTCAACCAAGCTCATGACTCGCTGTCCCTGTAATGTACCTTTCAACCAAAAGGCATGGAATCTGGGGTAACTGGATAGTGTAGCCATAGTCACCTTGGCTGTCGCCGCTGACTCAGGGATATCTATCTCTAGCTGGGGACGCTCCTGAATAACCTCCTCAGGGCTGTCCTCAATATCGGTGTCTTGTATCTCTTCATCCCCCAGCTCAGATGTGACCTCAATCAAGTGAACCCTGCCCTTACCCATACAGTGGTGTCTGGGCTCCCAAGGCTCCTTGCAGGAAAAGCATAATCTCTTCCTCCTCAAATCATTCTGTGACTCCTGATCCATCCTAGGAGGTCTAGCTGACTGTCCATCTCTAAACTGTGAAGTATTGGCCTTCTGAGGAGGTCGTGATTCCCTGAATGGCCTCTTATCTAACTGATAAGTAGGAGGGGTGTCCAGTCTCAAGGTCACATCAATGGCGTCCTTAAGAGTGGCCAGCTGGAAAGCATGTACCAATCCCTTAAGCCTATCTTGCAATCCCTCAATGAATAACATCACGCTACGCCTCTGGGGCATATCAGGTACCATAACTGCAATACGCTGGAACTCATTAACATATGCTTTAGCCTGTCCAGTCTGTCTAAGATGTGCCAACTCCCTATAGTAGAGTTTTGTGTCCTTACGGTCAAAATGGGTAATGAGTCGTTTAGTGAACTCCGCATAGGAATGAATCAAAGCATGATCCTGGGTGACCAATCCATGATGCCACCAATCGTAGGCAACCCCATCTAAATGTAAGATGGCAAACTGAATAGCCTCACGCTCTGGCATAGGTCTCAAGGATAAATATATGTCCAGCTTGTGCACCCAAGCACGTGCACTCGTACTCCCCGTACCATCATATGTAGCGAATGTGATCTTCCCAGTAGCTCTACTGAGGTCATAATTCTGCTGCTGTGGTCTAGTGCCTTGGTCTCCTCTGAACCTGGCAGAATCTCTGCGCTGTGCACAGTATTGTGGAAAAGGAAAGACATCCCTGACCTCAGGGGGTAGGGTTCTCCACTCAGCTATAGCTGCCATGACTGAATCCTGAAATTCCACTTCTGGTGGCTCTACCTGTGCTGGTCGTTCACCTGGTGCAAACTGAGGAAGTAAGGGTCTATCCCTGGCCTATCCACGCCTAGGGGAATGATGGGAGCTCCTGGCTGATGTGTGTGACCTGTGACTACGTTGACTCCCCGCCACAGATACTGATCTGCTCCGTCTGCCTCTATCTAACTCCAATCGGTCCAAGGTGTTGGTGCCTGAATTGACTGTCAGTTGATTTAGCAATTTTTTATGCAGGCACCTTCCCTAAAATCCAAAAAATTTTAAGTGTTGGCACCCCTTCAGTGTTTTGCAGCATCCACATCATCTTTCTCGAGGAAGGGGTCATCATGTTTTGCCCATCGGCATAAGTTTACTTGTGTCTTGGCGATCGTATCAATAGCATGGTGTGTTCTTTGTATATCGCCAAGACTTTTGCCTATCGGCTGCGAAGATTGTGTTCCCACCGACGGTGTTGGTCATGCCGATGGGGGTAAGTCAAGTGTTCATCGGCAAGAGTTGTATTGTCGGCCTAGGTATTTTGAATTGTGCCGACGGTGGGAGGCTTGGCCGATGCGATGTCATCGGCGTAGGTCTCGCCGATGGAGGGATGCGAAGGTGAGCATCGGGAAGACTTTGGCTGTCGGGCTAGCCGTTGGAGGGTCCGCCGATGGAAAGTGTTTGGCCGACGAGGGTGTCATCGGCGTAGGTCACACCGAGAGGGGAGCATGGAATGGTCATCGGTGTGAATGGTATCATCGGCGGAGGATGTTTCTGCTTGGCCGATGGTTGAGGGTCTCGCCGACAGAGGATGTGTGTATCGGGGTGAGCAGTGTGGTCGGCCAGGGAGTTTCTCGTTGCTCCGATGGGTAATGTCTCGCCGAGGGAACGACTTGGCAATGTTTTGGATGGCCATCGGCGTAACCTTTGACATCGGTGTAGGTATTTTGTTGCTCGCCGATGGTTTTGGTCTCATCGATAGACAAGGAATGTGAAATAGGCGTCGGCATAACCTTTGAGGTCGGCAGGAGTTTTGTGGAGCTGGCCGATGGTTCTCCTTTGGCCGATGGGGATGTTGGTGACTTGTGGAGATGTTGCGATCGGCGAGACCACTGTGGTCGGCAGGAGATCTGTCGGGTAGGCCGATAGTGTATGTCATGGCGATGGGCTGTGGGCGAAGGGTCGTGTGTCGAGCGCGGCAAAACGCTCGACACCTATTATACATGCGGCCCTGTTTTTAAAGTAGTGGAAGGCTCTCCACACCATGCATGTGGGAATTTTCCCCTTGCATTATTTTTGAACCTGCGAAGGAGGCGTTTTGGCGGGAAGCCTCATGTTGACTACAGCGACAGTTTCCAAGTGAAGTGCGGGTGGTTGAGCCATCAATGACTATCGTGCAGCGGTATGGGCGATGATACAAACGGTGAAGCTGCCTGATCATGAATGAAGACTTCCAGATAGTGGCGCGTGGCTCGAGGTTCCTCTGTCTGTTGCTGTAATAAATTTTGAGCGCCATTCCTTTGAATGGTCTGTATCTAGCTGATTTTGATATTTTGTCATGTAATTAATTGCTGTAGTACACTTTCTGGCTGTTATAAGCAGGAAGTGTTACTCATTTTTAGGTTGTTGAAAGTTGAACATTTTGGCTCTGTAACACAATACAGTTCGTTTTGGTTGCTCTGTACAGCTAAACTTGTGAGTTTATGTATCTCCTGTTGTACGATTTGGCATGAATCCACTGATTTCATGGTTAATCTTATATGAATAATGCTATGTTTGCATGTGTTATGCTGATTCTGTCTCCAAGTTTTGCATGTATCTTTCTTACTGCAATAGGGATGCCATAAGTATAGACAGCTTAACACTCTGTATTGGGAGATATCTGTAAGGCAGATATCATGTGTATCCCCCTGAAATCCAGTTTTAGCTATTCATGCTGATCATTCACAGGTGTATGTCTATCGACTCCAAGCCCTGGATAGGCACCAATCTAGCTCTGTGTTGAGGTTATACACCATGTCCAGCTTTGCATCCAAAATTCAAATCAAACCACTTCATCTTTCTATCTGTTAGTTGTAGGATTAGGATTAGGAACCTCTGCATGCTCTCATCCTTAACCAGACATTATGTCCAAGAATGTTGCCAACCTTGTGATTTGTTACACAAATCTTGGTCCATACATGAGAGTATTCTGCCTGTTGATGTCAAGTTAAATCCTTCTGTCATTGAGCTAGTCAAGGTTATACTTTTATCAAATAGGGAAACCCCCCTTGGTGCGGCAGAACCAGAAGTGAAGGGGAGGAGCTCACGCAACCTCCTGTATTCAGTTGGCTGAATCTGCCTGTGCATTAGAACTAGCAAACCCTAATGCTGATTCAGAAGAAAAACCAACACAAGGCATCCTGTATCCTGTCTAGGGTTTGAGCAATCCTAGGCTGAGTGTTGATGAGGGTTCTCATCATTTCTCTGTCTTCATCATCCTGATTCCTCCTGACATTCATCTGTTCTTCTGCCATAGCTGGTTCCTCTGCCATACCAACCCCAAGCTCGTTTTGGGCTCTCCTGCGTGTATAATACCTGTCCGTATGCATAGAAAAACAAATCTCTGAACCCCACAGGTTGACAGGTCAAGAGCTCTGATACCACTGAAAGATCCCTGATGGATCCCTTTGCTGAAATGAAGTATTTGTTTTTGTAATTTTATTTGTTTTATGATTTTTATTAATTTTTGTGTTCTTTCAGACTAGAGAGATGCAGAAGGGGTTTTAGTTTTCTTGAAATGTGTATTTGCCAACATAGCAAATAGATATACATGCAGCTGCAATCTCATATTAAAATGAACTAAAAATAAATGGTAAATGATAGAAAAGCATCAACTAAGAATTTGAGGCACATACCCATCAGATCTGTATTTTTTTATTCAATGTAAAACCTGGTTTGCAACCCCATTTGCATACAAAGATAGTATTGGCCTAGAAGAGGCTATGCATGCAACTGAAAATGAGGGATCTGAAGAATAATGCTGATTTAGTGCTGCTGCATGTTTGATACAGAGGAGCTCTTATTTTTTGAGGAAGGGCAAAATTCTGATGTGGATTCATTTGTTTTATGTGAGTCTGTTATTTTTCCAAGCAACATCAGTGACTCATATGATGATGACATTCTACAACTGATAATTATATATGCTGATGAAGCTAGCTGTAGATTTGTTGAAGAAAAAAAAATGAGCAGCAGCACAAATAATTGCCAAGGGGCTTGTTGCAGACAGTTAAATGCTTTTAGGCTTCATTTGAAGAAATCAAAAGAAAATCAGGTGTTTGACAAAGGAAAAGTCTGGTTTTTCCTTTTTGGCTGCACAAATAATTGCCAAGGGGCTTGCTGCAGACAGTTAAATGCTTTTAGGCTTCATTTGAAGAAATCAAAAGAAAAGCAGGTGTTTGACAAAGGAAAAGTCTGGTTTTTCCTTTTTGGTGGCCCTGGGCCACCATGTTTATTTTAAAATAATGTGTTTGGTGATGCAGATTGGTACAAGTTTGACTCTGTGCCCAAAGGATAGGGGACTGGTCTGCATCCCAGAGATCTGGGGTTCTCACTGCAGTCTTGCACCTGCACGTCCCGAATCAGAGCCACTGTTGGTGCCTGAATTGACTGTCAGTTTCCGAGCAATTTTTCATGCAGGCACCTTCCCAAAAAATCCAAAAGGTTCTGAGTTTTGGCTCCCCTTCATCTTTCCTGAGGAAGGCGTCATCATGTTTTGTCCATCAGCGAAAGTTTTTTTTTTTGAGTGCTTCGATTGTGTCTTTGAACTTTCGGTTTGAACCTCGCCGACGAACCTCAGTGTTGAACCTCGCCATTGAACCATCTGTTTGAACCGGTTCAATGGTTCAAAACTTTATGTTTTTGGTTTCATCGGCGTGATGGCAGCTATCGGCATAGGTTTGTGGTCTTGCTTTGACGGTCTAAGTCACACCGACGGAGATGGGAAGCCAAGTTGTCATCGGCGTGACTTTTGTTGTCGGCGAGCGTTGCTTTTGGGTTGGCCGATGGTTTTTGTCTTGGCGACGGGTGTTTTTTGCTTGGCCATCGGTGAGACTTGTTTTATCGGCCTAGTCGATGGAAGTTGGCCCAATGGTCTTTCTCTGGCCGATGATGGGAAATATGGAGTTTGCGATGGCGTCGGTGAGACTATTGAGGTCGATCAGAGGAGTTTCAGGTTGGCCGATGGGATTGGTCTAGCCGACAGGGGATTGCGATGGGCTTCATCGGTGTAACACGTGAGGTCGGCCAGAGGATTTTTGGATGCTCCAATGGAGGGAGTCACGGCGACGGAAGGTGTGTTTTGTTTGCCATCAGAGAGACTTGATAGATCGGCGAGATTTTTTGGGGCAAGCCGATGGCTTAGCTTTGGGCGAGGGCTTGTGTGTCAAGCGCGGCAAAAGCGCTCAACACTTAGTATGTTTGTGGCCATGTTTATAAAACGTTGAAGTGGTCTTCTCACTATGCATGTGGGATTAATCTCCCTACATTATTTTGAACCTGCGAGGAAGCGCTTCTTGGCGGGAAGCTCCATTTTGAACAGTGCGACGGTTTCCAAGTAGGCCGCGGGTGGTTGAGCCATCAATGGCGATTGTAGCAGGGGTGTGGGCGACAGTACAAGTGATTAAACTGCCCGATTTTTAGCATGAAGACTTCCAGATGGTGGCATAGGGCTCAAGGCCACCCCTGTCAACTCTCCTGCCTACTGCATTGATAACTTATGGGCGCCATCTCTCATGGACTGTATCTGGCGGTTTTTTGTAAAAATCATGTAATTAATTGTTGTGGGTACACTTTCTGGCCGATATAGGCAGACTGTGTTACCATTGTTTTGGTTGTTGAAAGTTGAACATTTGGCTCTGTAATACAATACAGCTGATTTGGTTGCTCTGTGCAGCAAAACTTGTGAGTTTATGTATCTCCTGTTGTATGTTTTTGCATGAATCCACTGATTTCATGGTCAATTTTATATGAATAATGCTATGTTTGCATGTGTTATGCTAATTCTGTCTCCAATTTTGCATGTATCTTTCTTCTGAGTCTAGGTATTCAAGGAATGTCTAAGATTCTAGAACATAGAATTCCTGTGTTGAATGTCTGATCTTTTAACTTTTGCTCAAGGGGTAGATTAAACTGTTTTCAGATTGAACATTGGGAAGGGTATACTGTAATAGGGATGCCATAAGTATAGATAGCTTAACACTCTGTATTGGGAGATATCTGTAAGGCAGGTATCATATGTATCCCCCTGAAATCAAGTTTTAGTTGTTCATGCATATCATTCACAGGTGTATGTCTACTGACTCCAGGCCCTGGATAGGCACCAATCTTGCTTTGTGTTTGTGTTACAACCATGTCCAGCTTTGCATCCAAACTTAAAATCAAAATCAACCTCTAAAACAACCATTAGGACAGTAGAATTAGTTTTAGGATCCAAGTCCTCTATCTACAACTGCAAATAGGCCCAAAGCTAGCCCCTTTGCTCTTATCTTACAGTTTTGGTCTACTTACAGGAGGACTTATTTGCTTTCTGTTAGCATCCCAACCTTGTATGTATATCCTCATGGATGTTGAGTAGGGAATACCCCCCTAGGTTTTGCAGAGCCTGAAGAAGAAGAGGAGATAAAATATAGAGTCTATCTCCTACACTGTTGGCCCCTGGCCCAGAGATCCTGTTGATCATTGATGGCTACCTTGTAGGGAAATCTGGGAATAAGCATCCAGTCTGGGAAAAAACCAACAGGATCCTCTTGGCATTCTTTTGGCAATAAGAGCTTCAAGATCTGTTGTTTCTATTTCAACATCTTCAAGATCCTTTCTTGTCTTTACAAATCTGTTTGATCTTGCAGAAGAGCTTGCACCTGAATCATATCTTTGTTTTCCATACACACTGGCTTTTAATGCAGATTCAGACTTGGGAAGAGAATCACCAAACTCACTTAATTCGAAAGCTGAAATCTTGC